>CM070573.1:58246976-63246976 GCA_036346355.1 Rhipidocladum racemiflorum | reverse complement strand
CGATATATTACTTATCCGGGATCTGATCATTGGTATCAACTATACCTAGTTCGATCCCGTTACCGACAAGTACTCTTTACTCCGTGATATGACATTCTTGTGACCTAGTCACGTGCTTGCAAGCGATGTCAATGTGATATCACCGAGAGGGCCCAGAGTATATCTCTCCGTCATCTGGATGGACAAATCCCACTCTTGATGCATGAGCCTCAACTAATACTTTCATAGTACCCAAATCCATCTTTATAGTCACCGTGTTACGGAGTGACGTTTTATGTCATCAAAGTACTCTTCCGGAGTTAGTGATTGACATCATCTCATGGTCTAAGGAAAAGAGCTATTTTGTATATGTTCAGTACAGCAACAAACTTTAATGATTTGATCGAATTTGCTATACCAACTTGGGTGTGTGTTCATCACATCATTCTTCTAATAATGTGACCCCGTTATTAACAACATCCAATGTTCATGATCAGGAAACCTTGATCATCAGTTAATCAACGAGCTAGTTTAAAAGAGAGGCTTTACTAGGAACCTTTTTGTTTATTAAACACACATGTATCAACGTTTCCGGTTAATACAATTTTAGCATGAGAAATAAACATCTATTATAAACATGGAATAAGATAATAAACAATTTATTATTGCCTCTCGGGCATATTCCCTTCAGTCTCCCACTTGCACTAGAGTCAATAATCTAGATTAGATTGTGATGAATCTAACACCCATTGAGTTCTGGTGCTGATCATGTTTTGCCCTTGGGAGAGCTTTAGTCAATGCGTTTGCCACATTCAGATCCGTGTGCACTTTGCAAATCTTTACATCGCCATCCTTGACATGTTCACGGATGGAGTGAAACCGGCGCTTAATATGCTTGGAATTCTTGTGTGACCTTGGTTCTTTAGCATTGGCTATGGCACCATTGTTGTCATAATAGATAACCATTGGGTCCAACGCACTCGGAACCACACCCAGTTCGGATATGAACATCTTCATCCAAACTGCTTCCTCTGGCCTTCAAGCGGCAACATATTCCGCCTCTATTGAAGATCCCGCCACCACAGATTGCTTGGAACTCCTCCAGCTCACTGCTCCTCCATTCATTTCAAAAATATACCCGGTTTGTGACTTAGAGTCATCCGGATCAGTGTCGAAACTAGCGTCGACGTAACCTTTTGCGACGAGCTCTTCTTCACCACCATATATGAGAAACATATCCTTAGTTTTTCTCAAGTACTTAAAGATATTATTGACCGCTGTCCAGTGTTCCAAACCTGGATCAGATTGGTACCTGCTAGTCAAACTAATAGCATGTGCCACATCCGGTCTTGTACACAACATAGCATACATGATAGAGCCTATGGCTGAAGCATAGGGAATCTTATTCATTACTTCTCTATCTTCTGCTATAGCTGGACTCTGAGTCTTACTCAACGTCTTGCCTTCCAACATAGGTAAGAACCCTTTCTTACTTTTGTCCATTCTAAACTTCTTTAGAATCTTGTCAAGGTATGTACTTTGTGATAACCCAATCAAGCGTCTCGATCTATCTCTATAGATTTTGATGCCTAAAATATACGCCGCTTCACCAAGGTCCTTCATTGAAAACTTACTGTTTAAGTAATCTTTTACGCTTTTCAAAAGTTCTATATCATTTCCAATCAACAATATGTCATCCACATATAATATCAGAAATGCTATAGAGCTCCCACTCACTTTCTTGTAAATACAAGCTTCTTCGTAAGTTTGGACAAATCCAAAACCTTTGATTACCTCATCAAAACGGAGATTCCAACTTCGTGATGCTTGCTTCAGTCCATAAATGGATCGCTGAAGTTTGCATACCTTATCAGCATCCTTAGGATCAACAAAATCTTTGGGTTGTATCATATACAACTCTTCCTCAATGTTTCCATTAAGGAACACGGTTTTTACATCCATCTGCCATATTTCATAATCGAAAAATGCAGCAATTGCTAACATAATCCTAACAGACTTTAGCATCGCTACGGGTGAGAAAGTCTCATCGTAGTCAACTCCTTGAATTTGTCGAAAACCCTTTGCGACAAGTCGAGCTTTATAGACGGCCACATTACCATCAGCGTCTATTTTCTTTTTGAAAATCCATTTGTTCTCAATGGCCTTATGGTCATTGGGTAGGTCCACCAAAGTCCATACTTGGTTTTCATACATGGATCCCATTTTGGATTTCATGGTTTTTAGCCATTTGTCGGAATCTGGGCTCATCATCGCTTCATCATACGTCGCAGGGTCATCATTCTCAATTACCATGACATTCATAGTAGAAACATAAAAATCAGGAGCATTACGCGCTCTTGTTGACCTGCGAGGTGTGGTAGTGTTCTCTTTCGGAGTTTCATGATCCTCATCATTAGTTCCCTCTTCATCTGGTGAAGTCAACTCCGAAACAACTTCCGGCGCTACTGCACTTGCCATTCTATGAAGAGAAGGTTCAAAAACCTCGTTGAGTTCTACCTTCCTACTACTCACACCTTTCGAGAGAAACTCTTTCTCCAAAAAGGATCCATTCTTGGCAACGAAAACCTTGCCCTCGGATCTGTGATAGAAGGTGTACCCAATTGTTTCTTTAGGGTATCCTATGAAGACGCATTTTTCCGCTTTGGGTTCGAGTTTATCGAGGTTGAAGTTTTTCACATAAACATCGCATCCCCAAACTTTTAGAAATGATGACTTAGGTTTGTTGCCAAACCATAATTCATACGGTGTCGTTTCAACGGATTTAGATGGTGCCCTATTTAAAGTGAATGCAATTGTTTCTAGTGCATGACCCCAAAATGATAGTGGCAAATCTGTAAGGGACATCATAGATCGAACCATATCTAATAAAGTACGATTACGACGCTTCGGATACACCATTACGCTGTGGTGTTCAGGAGTGAGTTGTGAAACTATTCCACATTGTCTCATGTGTGTGTCAAACTCGTAACTAAGATACTCTCCTCCACGATCGGATCGTAGAAATTTGATCTTTCTATTACGATGATTTTCTACTTCACTCTGAAATTCTTTGAACTTTTCAAATGTTTCAGACTTGTGTTTCATTAAGTAAATATATCCATATCTACTCAAATCATCCGTGAAAGTAACGGTTAACGATATCCACCACGCTACCGACACACTCATTGGACCACACACATCGGTATGTATGATTTCCAATAAGTCGGTTGCCCGCTCCATTGTACAGGAAAACGGGGTTCTAGTCATCTTGCCCATGAGGCATGGTTCACATGTCTCAAATGATTCATAATCAAGTGATTCTAGTAGTCCATCAGAATGGAGCTTCTTCATGCGTTTAACACCAATATGACATAAGCGGCAATGCCACATATATGCAGCAATATCATCATTCAACTTAATTCTTTTGGCATTCACATTATGAACATGTGTACTATTATTATCAAGATTCAAAATAAATAAACCATTCTTCTCAGGTGCATGACCATAAAAGATATTATTCATATAAATTGAATAACCATTGTTCTCAGACTTGAATGAATAACCGTCTCGCATTAAACAAGATCCAGGTATGATGTTCATGCTCAACGCAGGCACCAAATAACAATTATTTAGGTTCATAACTAATCCTGATGGTAATTGGATAGGTAGCGTCCCGACGGCGATCACATCAACCTTTGATCCATTACCGACGCGCATCATCACCTCATCCCTTGCTAGTTGTCGCCTGTTCCTTAGCTCCTGTTTCGAGTTACATATGTTAGCAACCGAACTGGTATCAAATACCCAGGCGCTACTGCGAGTACTAGTAAGGTACACATCAATAACATGTATATCATATATACCTTTGTTCACATTCCCGCCTTCTTATCACCGAGATATTTTGGGCGCTTGCGCTTCCAGTGCCCGGTGCCCTTGCGGTAAAAACATTCAAGATGTCGACTTAGGGCCAGCCTTGGTCTTCTTCTCGAGATGTGGCAACAGACTTGCCCTTCTTCTTGAAGTTACCCTTTGCCTTGCCTTTCTTGCCATTCTTCTTGAAATTGGTGGTCTTATGGACCATCAACACTTGATGTTCCTTCTTAATCTCTACTTCAAAGCCAAAGATTGACAAGCTTCGAGGAGAGACTTCTTCATGCCCTGCATGTTGTAGTTCATCACAAAGCTCTTGTATCTTGGTGGCGGAGATCGAGAACACGATGAATTCCTAGCTCAATGGGGATCGTTATTCCCAAAGCTATGAGTTTATCGGCGTACCTGCACATTTTGAGTACGTGCTCACTAACGGAGCTGTTTTCCTCCATCATGCAGCTAAAGAACTTTTTGAAGCTTCATAACTCTCTCATGCGGCATGGGTGTCGAAAATCATTTTCAACTCTCCCATTGTATCAAAAGCATTCTTTGTGCTCAAACGTTTTTCGCAGCTCAGGCTCAAGGCCATACAAAATGCCACAGTGAACTAAACTGTGGTCCTCCTTGCGAGTCAAGAAAACATTTTTCTCCTCCTCGGGGCATCATCAGCGAGCGGGGCACCCAGTGGCGCATCAAGCACATAGCTCCTTTGAGCAGCGCTGAGGAGAATCCTCAGGTTAAGGGCCCAGTTGGTAAAGTTGCTACCGTTGGTGGCTAGTTTCTCTTTCTCCATGAACAGATTGAAATTGAAAGTAGGTGGTGCCATCTACAACATATTTGCAAAGTTACTTAGACTAAGTTCATAATAGATTAAGTTCAAGTTTAATTCAAAATTACTACGAAAACTCCCACTCAAAAACAACATCCCTCTAGTCATCTTTAGTGATTACACGAACCACATTCACTATACCGAAACCGATCATCACGTGAGACGGCATAGTTTCAAAGGAGAACATCAATATGTTCATCATATCATCCATATGACTCATGCTTTACCTTTCGGTTCGTGTTCCGAGGCCATGTCTGTACATGCTAGGCTCGCCAAGTAGAACCAAAGTATTTGCTTGTGTAAATCTGGCTTACACCAGTTGTATGCGAACGTAGAGTCTATCACACCCGATCATCACGTGGTGCTTCGAAACGACGAACTTTCTTAACGGTGCATACTATGGAAGAACACATTATTATCTTGATATTAAGTTGAAGGGATCATCTTATAGTGCTAACGACGCGATCACATCCAAGCAAAATAAGATGCATAAAAAGGATTAACATCACATGCATGAATAATGTGATATGATATGGTCCTT
Source organism: Rhipidocladum racemiflorum (assembly GCA_036346355.1). NCBI lineage: Eukaryota > Viridiplantae > Streptophyta > Magnoliopsida > Poales > Poaceae > Rhipidocladum > Rhipidocladum racemiflorum. The sequence goes on along the minus strand of CM070573.1, from coordinate 63,241,757 downwards.
CTAGCACTTGATCTCCATCTTGTGCGTCATGGTATGATCTCCATCATTCCACCGGCGTGGCACCAAGGTCCATGGTGCTTCCATCTTGATTGTCTTCCTCAATTACAATATATCACATGGACATATACTTAGCACGCAAGCCATAAAAGAAAAGACAACCAAATGGCTCCTGCCGGTTGTTTAAATTTACAATAAATCTTATTTCATACAACAATCTTTGTATCAATGACCATATCACATCACATGCCCTGCAAAAACAAGTTAGACGCCTCTAATTTATTTTATTTTCTCATATTTTACGCGGTTTTGGGCTTTCTAGGAAAGAACCGTTCTTACCTACGAACAAGAATCACAACGGTGATAAAAACATTATTAGCAAACCGTTGTAAATTAGATCATGACTATAGTAGGAGAAACTGACACCCGCAAAGCCACTTATGCAAAGCAAGTTGCATGTCGAGCGTGGAACAAGTCTCATGTGCGAGGACATGTAAGGTTAGTCCGGACCGCTTCAAATCCCACTATGCCACCATGATCCAAAAAAACACGAAAGTATGCAATAACATGATCATCAACGCCCACATCCATATGTGTTTTAACCGTACATAACATCTACGCATAGACACGGCTCTGATACCACTGATGGGTTCTAAGCATGGAAAACAAAATTTTTCCTACGAATGCAACCAAACACCAAGATCATATCTAGGAGATGCATGCAAACGGTTTCAGAAGGACTCCCGCAAACAAACGTGGTTGAAGTAGAGGTACACGCCCGACTTCAAAGTCGCGAAGATGAGCGCCACAAACGGCAACGCCTCCGTACTTGGTCACACGTACGGAACAACGACGACCTCCAATCCCTCGATCCAGTAGGCGTGGAAGTAGAGGATCCACGGGAAACTCCAACAACACTACGACTTAGTGGTGGTGGTGGAGAAACTATTTCAGCAGCGCTTCGCTTAAGCTACTGCTTGAAAGGTGGAACAGCAGGAGGAGGGAGAAAAGACCAACCAAAGGGTTATGGAGATTAGTTCATGAGAGAGGAGCTCCACCCTCCCTTTTATAGGAGTGAGTGGACTCTCCATTCTCTCCATGTGAATGGACTCTCCATTAAATAAATAAACAATTTTATTTCTGTTATTTTAATATTTGTTAATTCTTTTAATTAACAAAAATTAACACATACCCCCTTGAACTATTCCGATATCACGAAACTATTCCGGTGCTGTCCAAACTTTTCTCCGGTGTTCCGTACCCACTCAAAAGCGTCGATGAACCTTAAGTGTGTCACCCTATGGTTCGTGAATAAAATGGACATGATCAAGACACCTCTCTGATCAATAATCATCAGCGGGATCTGGAGATCCATAATGACTCCCACTTACTCAACGATGAACTAGTGATCGTGTGAACCAAAAACAACATAACCAATTCCTTTTGTCTCGCGATATATTACTTATCCGGGATCCGATCATTGGTATCAACTATACCTAGTTCGATCCTGCTATCGACAAGTACTCTTTACTCGTTCCGTGATATGACATTCTTGTGACCTAGTCACATGCTTGCAAGCGATGTCAATGTGATATCACCGAGAGGGCCCAGTATATCTCTCCGTCATCCGGATGGACAAATCCCACTCTTGATGCATGAGTCTCAACTAATACTTTCATAGTACCCAAATCCATCTTTATAGTCACCATGTTACGGAGTGACGTTTGATGTCATCAAAGTACTCTTCCGGAGTTAGTGATTGACATCATCTCATGGTCTAAGGAAAAGAGCTATTTTGTATATGTTCAAGACAACAAACTTTAATGATTTGATCGAATTTGCTATACCAACTTGGGTGTGTGTTCATCACATCATTCTTCTAATAATGTGACCCCGTTATTAACAACATCCAATGTTCATGATCAGGAAACCTTGATCATCAGTTAATCAACGAGCTAGTTTAAAAGAGAGGCTTTACTAGGAACCTTTTTGTTTATTAAACACACATGTATCAACGTTTCCGGTTAATACAATTTTAGCATGAGAAATAAACATCTATTATAAACATGGAATAAGATAATAAACAATTTATTATTGCCTCTCGGGCATATTCCCTTCACTTTTACACTGTCTTATCGTATGCATTGCTATTTTTATCATCGTATGTCAAATATAGATTATTAGTTATTCCGAATTGTGATTACCTCCTTGGTTATTGATACCCATGCTTATTTGTAGCCCTAGGACAATTTGTTATGTCATACCTATTTTATATTGTGACATTCGTTGAATAGTACGATAGAAATGCTTAGGGCATAAATTGATGAAAATGACCCATGGGTGGGGATTAGACCATAGTTGTGATTTAACATGTGATTTATGAAGTATTGCAAAATATTTGGTACTGTTTTTATAAAATAAAAATAAAATGAAAAAGGATTTGGACTAGGGTGGAGTGGAAGTTCGGGCGGGTGCGGATGGAGCACTAGTTTTAATGTGCAAGTATCACCCCAAGTCAACTAAGGACCGACGCTTATGACTGTCCATTCTGAGCATTACCGTACAACCACATGTCAAAGTGGTCACGACCTGGCCGAATAATTTGTAGAAACCTAACTTATACTCGCCAGTTGGTGGAATGTGGGAGCCAGATAGAGGCAAGTTGTACTCCCCACACGGCACAAGAGGGGGCTTCTGTGCTGGGTAGATAGAACCCTAATAGCGGTGAAACCTCAGCGGGTGGGTCAGGTTAGGCGTATATATTGTAAAGGCCTTGTCATGATCTCTCTGCTGACATACCAAAGGAAGTGTGTTAATTGCATGGCATTCAAGAGATGATCATATCTTGTGGGTAAAGTTATACACCTTTGCAGAGTTAAAACTATTCGAATAGCCGTGCCTACGGTCAAGGGCAAAGCAAAGAATGCTTTCATATTGGTAGACTTTGGCTTTGGTTTTTAAACATAAATGATGTTTTGGGTATTCGGGAGTGGTTAGAACTCTCGAATGTTTAATTGGCGGATGGAGCCAATCAGGTAGATGGAACCTGTTTTGATCACGACGAATAGAGTCATGAATTGGATTACATTAATCTTTTAAAATATGGCGGATAGAGACTTTATACTAGTGACGGTGGATAGAACCCTCACTAAAATATCAAATAATTCAATTGTTAAAATAATTGCGAAAATATGCTTTGTGGAACTCATTATTAAGTATGGTTTGATGAAACTAAGCTTTATGCAAATGAACCATATTAAGCCTTCCTTGGAGAGCCCAACATGTGCATACTTTCCCAAACTTGTTGAGTACTTTTGTACTCACATGCTACACAAAATGTTGTCATCAGAAAACTATCAGGATGCCGTTGAAGACGGTGAGTTCTACGCGGATGAGTTTGAAGAAGATCGCCAGGACATCTAAGCGCGTTCCTAGTCGTCGCCTGTGTATTTGTTTGGGCTTTACTACTTGTCATTTTTATTCCGCTGCCGTGAACTCTGGTCATGCGACCATTTGATGTAATAAGGAGCCATGTGGCTGATACTTTATATTTATGTTACTATTTAGTTTTTGTTCGGCAATGATTCATCACTGTTGACTGTGTGTACTAGCTACTGATCTGGGAATAGTACAGAAATACACAGGAGATTCCGGATAGCTGATCCGGGGTCCCACAGCTATCCATTTGTCCTTGATTAATCAAGGAACACCATCAACACATGATGAAGTGTTCACTATTAATTAATACAACAAATAAACTCAATTTTCATTTTCATTTAAATTGATATGTTTCAATGTATTGATCCTTTATATATGATGTGAAGAATAGATCAATACTAATGAAACTTCAAGTTAAAGCTTGAACTCCCCTTAAATATGTGCATCCATGTAATATATGGATTTTGAAACATAATGCGCATTTTGTGGTTTAAGCAAAGGAGAAATTCATTCTTTAACTTGAATCCAAAGTATGCAATGGATAATAAATAAATGCACATACATACCTTGGGTTTTTTATTTTCCATTCAAATATGAGACTATTAATAATAAGCTCAACAAACATGTTAGTCTCATTAAAGATGAGGTTTGTCATTAAACAAGATTAAGCATTAATCTAATACCAATCACCCTTCCAAATCGGCTACAACTACCAAATCGATCATACTTGTCAGATCGGCTAAGAGCGCCAAATTTTGGTGTCAACATATGCCCCCCATTTTTGGGAGATGATATGAATCTTCCAAAAATATTCTGCATCGGCTATCAGTATTTCCTAGGCCCGTTAGGAAATCTAGATCCATCGGCTATCATAGCTCATGATGTACCTAGATTACCCCTCCATGCTCCCGAGTATAATCTAGATGGATGGAGCAAAAGCTTTAGAAGCTAATCGACAGCTTTCAAGGGATGGAAAATTTTGTTCATTCGAGTAGTAGCAGAGAAAATGCCTCAATGGGCATGGATAGGCATATCATAATGCCTTCCTCTTTCTGTAGCCAACCCTCAAGCCAACGAACCCTTAGTGACCATGTCATGTTATTTTTGGTCTAATACTAAACACTTTCATGTTAAAGACATGCCCTATTGGCCCAACCCTCCTTGATGTAGTTCAATTGTGTTGTTTGACACCAAACGGAGAATAGCCATCAACTTTTAGTGGAAAACCAAAGCACAAACTAATTTCGACCAAAGGAGAGGGTTGGAATCAGTATATCAAAGAGAACAGTGGTATTGGCACAGTATCAGATAAGGAGCACACAACATTTCTCAACATGTGTCTTGATCATTTTTTATTCTGTGGAGCATCACTTGGACCAACACAAGTGTACCGGGTTATAGCTGAACAATTGGTAGAGGGTCATCGGCTAGCTTTAGGAAAGCCATTTTTAGGGGCAGTGTACTAAATGATGCATATCATCATATGTCGGCTATTCACGGGACAAGCCAAGTATGTTGTCGGCAACATCGGTAGTCCTCTAAGGTTCATACAAATTTGGTTGTACTGTATCTTTTGTCGACCCTTCAATGTTGACGCAGTAGTCATGACTCCCTTCCCTATTGAAGACACCCTAGAGGGTCAGAAAATAGGACTCGGAAATAGCCGATCTTATGGAGAAAGATACATTCTATGTTCTTCCGAAGACACAGAAATTACTTCGATTGGCACCAGAAAGTTTCTAGCATTTTTCTTCCAATTAGCCAATGAGGAGATCCGCCCCAGAGAAATTTTCTGCTACATAGAAGCTGACAATTTCACCTACCCATCATTTCTTCACTTATCAACAGACATCATCGACATGCCTGGAGGTACTTTGGACATGTATAAAATTTTCATATCCCCCATCGTATTGTTTGTCGGCTTATATGCAAAGAACTAGACATTTCATTGAACGCAAGGGAACGGATCCATCATGCCTCTGCTGCCAATATAGTCCTCCACATAGCCGACGATCTTCAACTCTAGAATCTGCCCCACTTCGTGCTGCACAGCTATCAATCAATAATGTTTCAAAAGTGCTGGTCGGTTGTAAGTGATGCACTTTACCTTATGAACAAGATCTTTCAATGATCAACTCTGAGTTCTTTTCGGGTTTGTATGAGCTAACCATCAAAACTAACACAATGAGTAGTATCTAAAGTTCTAGTAGTGACGCTAGCTCGGAGGGTTATACTATCACAAGTCTTATTAACATTATCGATGAGGTATCGGCTAAAGTAGATTTTTCATCCTTGTAGCTTTATTTAAATTATTTCTGAACCCTATCTGACCCACTACCCTTTTTCTGCAGACTAAAGTAGCTGGAAAGAAGCCGACTTGATCATCTGGTGCAGGTCAATCGGGTAAACGATCCCGCTCTGACGTCGGAGTGGGTATGGTAGGATACTCTTTCGCTTCCCTAGGAATCTAGGCCCCATCCCTCTCAGACTTAGGCAAGGAGCAACCAAGTAAATGCTTATTCATCGGCTAACTCATACCTTTAATTTCATGTTTCACATCTGAATACTAAACCGATTTATATTTACAAAAAAGAAACATGGGCGCCCATACAAAAGGACTACCCAAAGAAGTCCTTGCCAAGGATATTCTACTCAAGAGCAGCCGGCTGAAAACTCTCCCCATGCATCGATTGCTGACCAGGTAGAAAAATACTTATGGTCTCCACAACCAAAAAAATTCTCCACATCAACCGGCTAACACATTTTTTCACTTGCAGCATCTGCCTTCGCCACCACCTTTTACTCCTGATGCTCCAGCCAAGCTTCCCCAGGGATCAGATTTCCCTCCTCCTCCGTCTCAGCCGACACCTCAAACACAAAACACCATAGCTACTGAGGCATCGGCCGTCGTCCCTACGCTTGTCAAGGCAACTATTGAACTCAACAATTTGCTGGGTTTCAACTGGTTGGACATAGAGGAGGAAGAGAATCACGTCCCTACAACAGTCGACTACACCATAAAAGAGACAACGGGGGCATCAGATGAAGTGCTATCTTCACCAGGCACCATGTAACACCTACGAGGTTTGTTCGAACTATTGCACACTCCATCGGCCACATTACTTGAAAAGTCACAGCCTATCAGGGATATCATGGACTCCATAAAAGCTGACCTCCCCTAAGAAACATGTGCCGCCCTCCTCGAGGTATGCTTCTTGGATGATAAAAAACAAATCATCGACGAATCTAAGGCAAGAATCGAGCTCCGATCGACTCAACTCCAGGACAAGAGGCATCTGGATGAACTGGTGGCCGATGCTAAGGCTAAAAAGGCCAAATATGACAAAGTCATCCAAGAGGTTAAGGGCACTAAGCATAACATAACAGAGCTCAAATCGGCTAAGAAGTCCTTGGAGGAGGGGGTTGGTGAAAGTCTATGCACAGATGGCCAAATTCGAGAAGCTTATGGCAAACTTCACTGCAACTGCTAAGACCTAGAAGACTTCTTTGACTGAAGCGATGAATGTGGCCAAGGCCCAATCGGCCAAGGTCGTTCCGATCCCAGGCACTCAAAAGGAAGATGAGGAGATCGTCGATGAAGTGGAAAGAGTCATCGCCAAGGCTGCTGCTGCATTAACGGGCTTGGGAGCCGATCTCTAAGCTCCGAAACTTCATTGTACTATCAGCTGCTCTGAAACAATATTTTGTTTTGAAAATAATGCTTGGATGTCTGTAATACTATCTAATCGGCCGTTTAACTTATTAATGTTTTATTGATGATCTATGTTTGTCATTTATATTCTTACTCTAAGGACGATGTGTTGTGACCAGAAGAGGGCTCGACAAGCTATCAAACTTTGTTTCTCTCGAAGTTTTCGAGTTCCTCATGCATGGTATTAATCCATGATTCATCGGACAATGCATGAGAAACAGCCTTCGGCTCAAAAGAGGCAACAAAGGTAGAAAGTAGACAAACCTAACTTAGAGCGAGTAACTCGCTCAAATAGATCTCCAATGATTTGATCAGGTGGATGCGCCCGCTGAATGTGGTGGGGAGGTCCAGAAGCAGAATTGATATCTACTGCTCTCGTGGGAGAAGTAGGAACAGAGCTACTAGCTGTTAAAGAGTCGGAGGGTAAGGGCTAATCTCCCTGAGGTGCAGAAATAGAGACTGGAGGCACCTTAGGGGCATGAATGGAGATTGGATCAGGCAAAATGCCTTTATCTCCGTCATGCTCATCCTCTGCAAAGATACACTGGGAAAGAGGGGAAGAGCCTAAAATGCCTAGTCAGGCACCTGGATTAGCCTCATCGAAGGTCACCTCACAGATCTCTATCATCCTATAGCCCAAATCTATAGCCCAAATCCTATAGCTACGGGAAGAAGTCGAGTAACCTAGAAAGATCACGTCAGCAGGCCTGACTTGAACTTGTCTAGAGAAACACTTGCAACCAAAAATATGAAAATGAGAGACACTGAGCTTTCGCCCATACCTCAACTCGTAAGAAGTGCAGTGCAAGTGTGCCCTAAGACAAACTCTGTTGGCAATATGGCATGTCGTAACCACAGCCTCAGTCCTAAACTTTCTAGGAGTACTATACTCATCTAGCATTGTCCTGGCCATCTCTACCAGGGTCCTATTCTTCTTCTCCACTACGCCATTCTGCTGAGAGACGTATGGAGAAGAGAATTGATGCTCTTATACCTAAGTCCTCACAGAAGCTACTAAAGTAGAAGTTCTTGAACTCCGTGCCATCGTCACCGCAGATCACTTGTAAGGTACCTAGGAGCTCAACGGACAACCTATAGACCAAACCGTTAAAATGAAAAAAAAGACTCATCCTTCGAGACTGTCGGCGTATTTTACACCAGGGTCCCCACTCCCCCGCATGGTCGCCCCGTGGACAGGTGGCGATCAGGCCACACCACTGGGCGCCTAGGAAGGTGGTCGCCCAATGACAGTGGCGGTCAAAGACACCCTGGCGACAGCGAGGTGGTCGCCAACGACGTGGCGGTCGAGCCACGCCCTGGCGACCAGCGAGGTGGTCGCCGGTGGGCGATGTGGCGATCGAGCCACACCACTGGCGCCAGAAGGTGGTCGCCAATGACAGTGGCGATCAGGCCACACCACTGAGCGCCCAGCAAGGTGGTCGCCCAGAGGACACGTGGCATGCAGGCCACTCCCCTGGCGTCCACCCCCGAGGCTGTAGCGCCCAGATCAAGGACATTTAATGCGAATCGTGCGCATTAAATGCAAAGCATGGAGGATGCAGTATGGCGGCGCGTCTTCCCCAGGCGTGCATTAATTACGCGTGACATCACGGCAGCGCCTCACCCCCTGACAGAACGGGTGGCGTTGGCGGACGTGGGTCCCGAGGCGGGGGTGTGACGGCTGCGGCAGATGTTACTGGGATGTAAGAACAGTGACAGGCGCATTAAATGCGTCCGTGGCAGTGTAATGAGTGGGCTTTGCCGTGTAAGCCTCCCATGTGCCCCCGGGAGCCCAAGTGTAAAAGGGGGCCGGGGTGCATGGGAGAAGGGATTTGATCCATAGTTAGTAGATTTCATCCTCTCAAGTTAGCACACAAGCAATACCAAGAAAAGCAGGACTAGGGCTATTACTCTCCGGAGGGCCCGAACCTGGAAAAAGAGTTCTTGCGCCCCCTTTGTTCCCCTGAGCTTCCCGGTACTCCGGTCATCTTCTTCCTTTCCCCGGCAACTGCCCCGAAAGCCCCCCGTCGGAACCTTATAAGCACCCGATTCGGAGGTGCCTGTTGGCTAGTACGCCGACAGAGACCATGAAGAAAACCCAAGAATATCTCAAAAAATCATCGATTATGACAAGAATGTACCACTTCCCTCCAACTGACTGCACTCTAGTCGAACCAATAGTGTTCATATGTAAGAGCTATCCTGGTGCATTAGTCATCACTCGGGTGACTGGGGGATGGGAAGCAGCAACCATCTTGCCATGTTGGTAAGGAGAACACACAACATCATTGACCATCTGAGTTTGGTCAAACCACAAATGAGATCATGGCCGCTAACTCGGGGCAAATGATCAAAGCCTATGTGACCAAGTCTCCTATGCTAAAAGGACAGATCACGGGACTCTGAGGCAATCAAACAATGGAGAGAGTTTCTAGAAGAAAAAGAGAAATCAGCATGAAAGACTCCCAAAATGAGAAATTATGCAAACTATTCCTCCACAAGAATCGAGGATCCTACAAGAGCTACTCTTAAAGCTTACCTTGAAATCGTCATCGATAAGCTGAGAAATAGAAAGCAAGTTGTATTGTAGCTTACTAATTAAGGCAACGTCCTTAAGAGTAAAATGATCATTAATGCAGACTGTACCTTTAGCGATGACTTTACCTAAAGAAGCATCCCCAAAAGTGATCACTTCATCACCGGGAGCTCGGATTAGGGAAGAGAACCAAAAAGAGTCTCCGGTCATATGACGAGAACAACCGGAGTATACAATCCAAACCTCCCCCCTTCCCCGTCCTATTGACCTGAATCAAAGAGAGTGAAAGACAGATGGCTCAGTGCCGGGACAGATCAAAGCAGATCTAGGAACCCAAAACTGAGTCACCCAAGGAGATGAACCAGTCAACAAAGCAGATGAATGCAATATAGCGCATCTTCGTGACTCTACTCTAACCAAATGAGAAACTGCTCCTGTAGAACGTATGGGAGCAGGTGCTGGGTTGGTCCGCCAGCGTGCAAAGGCCGAACCATCCCGGTGCTATTGCCCAGACCACCTGCTGGAGAAAGCAAACTCACACCACTGATATCCACCTCAATGGGAAAAATAAGGAATATCATGAGGACTGCGGAGAGACTTATTGAGATACGCGGTATGCTTCGCTAGCACAAAATAAAAATTTTACCGCATAACTAGGAGGCTACTCACAAGAAGGGGATCATAGATTAGATTACCACTATAAGCGCAGTTGCGGAATCCTTCACACGTCGATATAGTGGATCGTCCTCTCCACGCCGCAGCCATCACGTCGATGAAGTGGATCATCCTTCCCTCGCCGCAGCCCTCACGTCGATGAAGTGGATCGTCCTTCCCTCGCCGCAGCCTTCGCTTCGATGAAGTGGATCGTCCTTCCTTACCGTAGTCATAGCAGCATCACCACAACAGTCCACACGTCCGAGGATAGAACGCCGTGCGTCAGTGTGCAAGCATCAGGTCGCTTGGCGGGAGCAACGAGAGTTAGAGGCTAGGGTTTCGGGCGAAAGAACTCTGATGCACGCCCACCCTTCTCCTCACCTTATATAGCCACGCGATAAACCCTAAGCCAAGGCCTATCAGCGCGTTAAACCCTAAACAAGGGCTCACAGAGATAGACCTATAGTGCTGGGAAGGGTACGACAACTGGTGAGGTGGACAGCAGGCATGACAGCCCCAGGATGACATAGCCTCATGATCTAGCAGCCATTGAGGCTTCCCCACTGAGCAGCCTAGGTACCCCATGTTAGGGTACGACTTGATGACCTATAGAGGTATCAGGGTGTGTACGGTCACACCAGAGTCACGACATATCGAGCATGTCGCCGTTGTTTTACTGCACTGAGCCCTACACCGATCTATACACACGACATATACCTACCAAGTACATGCACCAGTCGGGGCAAGCTTCGGACTGGATCTCTCATTACGAACACTAGAAGTCCACATGGCTACCGCGGGACATGACCTGGGAGGATTACAAGCAAACACATGAGAGGAAGTACGGCAAGATCATTGTTGATGATGCAAAGGTGGAGGTTGCACCATACACCTACTGCTACTCGTAGGTATGTCAATGCATAGTTTTCCATAAGATCATTTTACTTTTTAACACTTCTTCATCCAATAAATGTTCATACTCCTTATTTAATTATGCCTCTTGTAGGTACCCGGTTGGTTGCGACATCATCCATGCTTCAACAGGTATTTGTTTCGTATATTATATTTGAATCAAATTGTGATGGATGGAATACATGGTGTTGGTGAATTTAAACATCATGTGTGTCAATTTTATTACATGTTTATCATTTGTAATCATATTATGTGCTGATTTTATTATGTTGCCTAATTGAAGTGTTCAAATTCATAAATCAAGCAAAATGCTGCCAAAATTTCTAATTGTAGGGTATTTTATATGCAAAAACTTAGTAATTTGCATTCAAGCAGATAGAGAATATCACATAAATTCTTTCATAATTTTTTTAAAATGTTCTCATTTTTTTTATAGACGCGGGATACCATTTTATAGTATTTTGCACTGTAAGAATTTTTGAAAATTCCTTAAGCTTGATCATCATCTCCAAATTTCATGGGAACATTAGTGATGTGTTAGGAGCATACAAAAAAATTCAAAATTTTCTAACGCGATTTAAGCACTTTCTCGTTCGCTTCAAATAGACCGAGATCTCAGTATTTTAATTCCACCGATATCTTGGAAATTTTGGTGGAAAAAAAATGGATTCAAATTTTGATTTTTTATTTCGCTCATATTTCGTCCGAAATAATAAGTTTTCATCAAAATTTTAGATTTCAAAGGATGACGAGATATGAACCGAAAACAAAATTTAAAACCTTATCACTGCTCTTCAACCCCGAGATCAGACATGGCAAGGCACGAGAACTACAGCTGAGTTGCGGAGGCCACACAATATACCTATTCCGCACAACAAAGACTCGGTTTGCAAGGTTTAGAGCCTTGATTTGTTTTCTCAGAAATCCTTCTCGCCCTAAATTTCTTTATTATCATCTCTCATAGTCATATCTTATTATCTCCATGTGGCAGCCTATTGAGCGGAAAGTGTGGAAGTTCAATACTGTAGATATCCCTGCAAGCATTTACTTTCTTTTAAATCTAAACCAAAGATGCACCTAGCTAAGCGTAAGAAAGCACAAATCGAAAAAAGGGTACCCGTGCTTATGGAACCCAGTGAGAAGAAAAAATATGCTGCTCTTCGACAGTTGATGCTGCTAAACATGAGAAGGTAATATTTTATGCAGTTCGACAGCTGATTCTAATTTCAGGCGTTAATCTACTTCGAACTTGTTATTTGCTTGCATTTTTGCAGGCAAGGAAGAAGGGAATCAAGGACGAGAAGAAGAAGAAGAAGAAGAAGAAGAAGAAGAAGAAGAAGAAGAAGAAGAAGAAGAAGAAAGCATACAAGGCATGGAAAACCAAAACCGAGCAGCTTAATTACGAAGAAGCGACAGAGGGAAGAGAGGCACGAGAGATACTGTAGGATCGGCTCAAGACTCAATTACAAGGTCGAGACGCTCCAGACGACGAACTGGCAACAATAGCAATTTATCCTTCATGCATGTATGCGCACAAGATAGCAATCAACTCTATTGCTTTATTGTCTCACGTTGTATTGCTGTGTTTTTCAAAACAGCGTACAAGATTGCTTATAAAGCAACTTTCTCAGCAATTGACTCGTAAGCAACTCAGTAACCTACTCGGACACGGCAATCTGTGTACTACTCAAACTCCAAAACACTTTCCTATTCTTGATTACAAGATTAGCTCCAACATTCACCCCCCTAATCTTGTAACGCCAAATTTCTAACTTGTTGATGCAATCGGTCACAACTACGATTTGCCCAACTTTTTCGACACACACGATGAACACTTCTTCAAGGAGTTCCCCTTTTCTTCTTGCTAGCCATACCACCGGTGACGCACCTCGCCGGCAATCATGACCTTCTGACGCAGCTCCAATTGTCTTTTCACCGTTGACGCAACTTGACGGTGACGCAGACTCGCATCGGAATTTTCCTGCAAGAGACAACTTGGACACACCTACAAGAACGTTCATCCACCACACATGCATCATGCACGGACCCTTCCTACGTGCATGTATCCATATGCTGACTCACTAAGACAAAACTTTATTTGAGCTCTTCCCCGCCGAGCTTCAAATCAGTACTATCTTGTTATTCGCATTTGCTGTAGCAAGTAATGCCTCAGCCTTCACCGCTTTCTTCTGCTCATCACACTCCCTAGCGAAGTGCCCGTACTCTTGGCAGTTGTAACATCGCACCTTCGCTTTGTCAAAGATGTTCTTCTTCTTGCCATAGTTGGAGCCACCTTCCTTATTCTTGGCCATGGACTCCCATTGGGCTCGAGTGAACAACAGGTGCTCGCCTTCCACCTCTTTAACCATGTGCCGCTCCTCGAATGCCTTTAGCCGCCCGAACATCTCTTCGACTGACATCACATCCAAATCGTCAAGATTCTCCAGGGTGCAGACGATCGGCAAGAACTTTGGTGTCAAAACCCGAAGCACCTTATCCACCACAACAGAGTCTTCAACCTTCTCTCCCAACGTTCGCATCTTGCTGAGAGCAAGGGTGACCCTTATGGCGAATGCATCAATTGACTCCCCTTCACGCATATGAAGGTTATCAAATTCTTTCTTGGCGGTTTGGAGCTTGGCCCTTGTCACACGCTCAACTCCAACGTACATAGACTTGAGAGTCGCCCATGCCTCCTTGGCCGTTCTCTTGCCGTTGAGAGCAAGAAGAGTCTCCTCGCTCACACCATGATAGATGGCCGCGAGTGCCTTCTTATCTTGGCGCCTGTCGACGTTGTCATCTTCAATGGCATCCCACACTCCTTGGGCATCCATATACACTTGCATCTTCATTGACCATGCAGCATAGTTGCTACTAGTTAACAATGGATATTGGAGCGTGACGCTTCCCTCCTTCTCGTCTCGCACCATTGGCCTACTGCGAGCCACCTGCTCGTTGCCGCTGGTATTACGAATATTGCTGTTGGCCGCCTCCTCTAGGCCACTAGCAACACGCTTCGACGACGACGGAGATAACGACATTGCCCTCCCTGCCATCACCAACCTTGAAGCTCTGATACCAAATGTAGGATCGGCTCAAGACTCAATTACAAGGTCGAGACGCTCCAGACGACGAACTGGCAACAATAGCAATTTATCCTTCATGCATGTATGCGCACAAGATAGCAATCAACTCTATTGCTTTATTGTCTCACGTTGCATTGCTGTGTTTTTCAAAACAGCGTACAAGATTGCTTATAAAGCAACTTTCTCAGCAATTGACTCGTAAGCAACTCAGTAACCTACTCGGACACGGCAATCTGTGTACTACTCAAACTCCAAAACACTTTCCTATTCTTGATTACAAGATTAGCTCCAACAGATACCGGGAAGAAGATAAGCAAAAGAAACGAGCCCGCAGATAAGTGGAAAAAGTACGCACAGGCAAACCCAGAAAGGAGGCCCGAGGCACACCAAAGCTGAGTTTATGGTTTTGCTACAACATGAGTATATACACACCAGCTCGGTTGACAGCAGAGGAGCTTTGAACGCTCCAGTATCTGTCTGGTTGGAGATGCATTCATGCATAACATTATGACAACGTGGTAATCAGGCCTGCATTCAGCCAGTAACACCATCGGGCATGTACAATGCTATAGACAGCTACTATCTACAGCAAGTTACCATGTCACCTAGCTATAGATAATCTTAAAGACAACTATACAATGGTACAGACAATCAATTTCTTTATAGACAACTCATTTCTTCACACAATCGGTTTGGTTTCCGTGCTACAGTCGACTACAAATATATAGATAGTTTTTTCTCTTTTCTCTTTTTCTTTCATCCACATCAGCAAATAGATGATATGGCATCTCTTAAAGACAGCTGATGTTAACTCATTGTACATGCTCTGGAGCTTGCAGAAGCGTGAACACCTGAGCTCGCAGCTCGTTTAATTATGTACTTCCGTGCTAACGCGGAATTTCGTCATCCATGCAAGTGGCTTTTAGCTAGGGGTGAAAACGGGTCGGGTACTACCCGACGGGTACCCGACCCGGTTTAGATCGGGTCAAGGGAAACCCGAATTTTTTGGTATCCGTCAGGTTCGGGTTCGGATTCGGATATTACCCGTTCGTGTCTGATCGGATTCGGATCGGATATGGGATGGATGATACCCGAAATTTTCGGATCGGGTCGGGTATCCGTGGTACTACCCGAAATCTAATACTCCCTCCTGGCTCCTGCCCCTGCGCTGCGCAGCCTGGATCCCAAATCCCAGTCGAGTAGTCGACCAATTCCCCACAGGCCACAGCTCTCAGAGTCAGTCCCTCACCCTCCCAACCCTAGCCGCCACCGGCCCACCGCTAGCCCGTGACTGTCGATCGGCGCCGCTCCGGCAGGACGGTGCCGTCCGCCAGCCTCCCCATTGCCCACCGCCGTCTGCTGCCCCGTCCGCCGGCCTCCGACCCCGTCGCCTGCCACGGTCCGCATCCGCCGCTGCCTCGCTGACGTCGCTGGCTAAGCTTCCTCTGCTCGCCACCTCCGACGCTCTCTCTTCTCGCCCAAGATCGCTGGATTAGTTAGAGGGTATGAACTAGCTCTCTCTCTCTCTCTCTCTCTCTCTCTCTCTCTCTCTCTCTCATTTCTGTTCGATCCATGGATGATATGCGTGCGACCACGCGAGTTTCAGATGTTCCAAAGGAAGATTCCCTTTGGTTCTTGCTCTAATTTCCATCTCTGATTTGTGATGCTCTTATTTCCATCTCTGATTTGGGTGAAGCCAGCACGAGGTAGGGACAAGACAGGATACGGCAGGGACAAGATCTGTTTAGTGCCTGCCTGACGAGATTATCTGCATACTTTACTCTCTGCAAAAGAAGCCTAACTTCATACCTCACTTAGAAGCAAACAAAATCTGATATCTGATTGCGATTAAACAGTACAAATGACCTGGAATCCGAGTAAAAGTAGATGCTATTGTAATGGCGTTTGGAATTGAGCAGATTTTTCACTATCGATTTTTGTTTGGTGCAATTGAGCGGAGGAAAGGATTGCAGAATTCATGTAAAATTATGTTATGCTGTAATAGATATACGAAGTAGAAAGTTTTTTCACCACCGTGCATGCATTTATCGTATGCACTTAGATTATGTTAGCTACATTGTTGTTATGTTCGGACTTTAAATTATGGACTATTTGTGTTATTTGTATTCCGTGTATTTGTGTTAGGATTATGTCTTCAATTATGTGTTAGTTGGGTTCTTTTTATCGTATGCTTTAATTTATCTCTACTATATAAAGTGAGAGTTTCTTCCCACGTCACATTAATTGCCCTGCTTAATTGCCATACTTAATTGCCCTGCTTAATTGCCCTACGCAAGAAACAAAGCGTTGCTTTAATTAGCCAGCTTTTGCAAGAAATGAAGCGTTAAAGATAGATGTTTGATCTTATGAAATAGTATTTTTTATTTTTATTTTTTGTTATCAATTTTGTTTTTCGTAGCAACACACGGGCATATAACTAGTGTATTTTATATGCTACCCGATATAGTATCCGGTATCCGTTCACTATCCGTCCGTATGATATCCGATTACCGTTTTCTACCCGACCGTTAATATCCGTATCCGTTCCGACTATCCGACCGTATTTTAGTTTTACCGTATCCGATCCGATATCCGACAAAATAAATTAGGGTAGGATATGGGATGACCCCTATCCGATCCGTAACCGACCCGTTTTCACCCCTACTTTTAGCTCCCAAGTGAACCGGGAGCGTATATTAAATAAGCTTAGGGACAGAACAGTTGGCCGCCCAATTTGATTCCTCGGCGTGTTGTAATGCTGGAGGTACTTGATGTTGAGTTGTCTAGCTAGTTGACACTGGTTGGCTTCACTGGTAGTACCACCTGACAAGGGACGCCGTGGCTTTGATAACTTGGGCCACCTACTGTACGGTGTTGCAACATGGAGTATTACCGATAGATTCTCTTCCATACGCGTTGTAGTATTTCCTTGTTACGTCAGTCTTGTAAAAGCAAGAACGGGACACCTTCCGCAGCATCTGGGCAGCATTAATTCTGGTTTGCTACTGCAGTACTGCTTCAACTTGCTAGTAGTAATCGTGGTTCACGTTACCAAAATCACCTTAAAAATCGTCTCCAGCCTGGTAGCAACTTTTGTTAAAAAATCATTAAAAATCGAAGAGTTTTGAAATCAAACTTTTTGAGCAAAAAAATCGGAAAAAATAAAATATCAATCAATATTCATCGATAATCGGTCGATATCAACCGACCTGTTGAATTCTTTTGGCATCTGATTTTTTGAGCGATTATCAACTATATTTATCGAAAATCGTTTGATATTCACCAATTATCGATCGGTTTACGTCGCATAAATTTTTTTGATTTTTTGAATTTGATCAGTTTACCGACCGTTATCAAATATCTTACTGGTTTGATAAGCCTGATTATCGCGATAATCGAGTTGATTATCACGATAATGTGAACCCTGCTAGTAACGGACTGGTCTACAGTAGCCCGCGTTTGGAAACACTAGTGGTGTAGAGGGCCGTGAGTTCGATCTTTGAGATCGATTCATGAGCCTCACTGCCCAAAAAAATTAGGAATGGGTACGCATACACATATACGTTCAGTGGAATAGCATGTTTCTACTCTATGAAAGCTCTGATGTCTCTAATCTCTCTCTTCGACGTATGAGTGTGTATGCGTGCCTGTGTTGTGTGTGTCCTTGTACACTAAAAAAACACTAGTGGTGTAGAACACGTTACACAGTACTAGCCAAGGTCATCGAAATTCGAACCTGAATTGCTATCTTGCAAAAACGGCGGGAATTGAATAAGCTAGAGCCAGGTTTATGTCCAAACAGCGCCATGTAGACGGTGCCTTTTCTAATCTTCTTTTATTAACGCTACGCGTAATTAACGCAATGCAGGGCCATAGCGGCACTAACTAAACAGCTTGGCATCGCCGGTCTAGGTCAAAACGAGCCCCCATGGCTCTCGCTCACGCGGATTTTTATTTTAGAGACGAGGCGAGGGGCGGTGGGCGTCACGACTTCCTAACACCCCTGCATGTTAGTAGGGCCCACGCGCTCCGCGTCGTCCGTTCGACGGCCCTGATCGCGCCAACCCAACGCATGGGTGGGCCCAGCCAGGGCTGGACGGCTGGCTCACAGCTTGCGTTTGGCAGCTGCTGCTCTCTCTACTGCGAAGTCGTGTTTTTTTTTTCCCGACACTTTTGCTTTTACAAATTTGGCACTGTAGGAATGAATCGGTAAAACTAGTTTAGTTTTTAATCTTAAAAAATTGATTTATTATATATATTATTTGCCGTGCTCCTGAATCTGGTAAGATGTCGACAGCGTGGTAGTAACCTCCACTTCGATAGATCTAGTCTGCCATGCCGTAAGACCGTAGCAAGTTTCAGCGTATTTGCCAACCAAATCAATTTAATTGATAGCAGTTTATTGATTAACGTAAGATTTGTGCACTTACCGAGGAGCTGTTTCTCAGCATGCTCTTACCAAGCCAATCCCGCGGCACCTGCCGTCAAGCTCGCTATATGCGGCAGCTCTTCTGTCATTTCTGGCCCATGTTTCCTACCGGGATGGACCGTGCTATTACGACAATAATGACATAACGTGGTATGCGTATCAAATGACATAGGAGTATGTTACTTATAACTGCTTTCGCAGTCAAGACATAACAAGTTTTACAAATTGTTTGAAGGGACCGGATTTGAAAAACAAATGTGTCGGAAAAAAAGAGCGAAGATTAGCCAGGGCCCAGGACACGGCGTCCGCCTCCGCTACTCCCCCACCACACTCCCTGAGTAGTGGGCTCGCGTGTCTTTGACATATAATAATAGGAAACATAACTGTCTACATTGCCTGATCTCATTAAATCCCGCCTCTCGTAAGTACCGAGCACGGCTGGCAACACCCACCCCATGCCCCAACGAAGCACACCCGCACATACGGATGTGATCGGATCGGATACGGTCGAATATCGTCCTATTTATATCCGTATTCGTATTTTTTATCGAATACAGAATCGAATACGAATAGTGTCGAATACAGAATCGAATACGAATTATACATGATAATATCAGTTACGAATACAGATCGAATACGGATCGGAATCAACATGGATACGAATAATATTAGTCGGATATTTTAAAATCCAATTTCAGTTTTTTTCCAAAATCGGTCCAAATTTAAATTCAAAATTCCAAAAGAAATATATTTGTATGTCTTTTTTTTTTGCCTTTTTATCCCTAGCTTGTCATACATGTGACTCTGTGAGTAACAATGTACCCCATTGCAATAATTGAACCAAATGATTTGCGGTGGCATATCTTCTTTGAATCCTAAGTAGCCCTCTGAAACGTCACTTGCCAATTTCTGTACCACCTTTACCCAAATATCTCCAAATTAGCATCTAACACACATGAACACATTATATCTTGTCATCCAATGCGGACCCGATCCTACCAAACAGTGAAATATGTTAAATTGTTAATGTGTTATTCTGAAACGTGTTATTCGGATAATATCCGTATGTCATATTCGGATATTATCCGAGCAAAAACTCGGATATTCCGTATCCATCGGATAATCAGTGTTCCATATCCGTATCCGTATCCATGTAAATTATCTGTATCCATATCCTTATCCAAGAAATCAACTGAATATCTGTGAAACTATCCAAATCATCATCCAAATTAATTTGGTCGGTCGGTCAGAAAATATCCGTACCAGTTCCATCCCTACCCGCACATGGCTGCTATTCCCAACCAAGGTTCATATTTCGTTTTCGATGTATATCTCCAATGTGGCTGAAATACGAAATCTTGATGAGATCTTAACATTTCAAATAAAATTTTAATAAAATCCAAAAATCAAATTTCAAATCCTATCATTTTTCAACCGATATTTCGACCGAAATCACCGAGATTTCGATCAAATTAAACCGACCAAAAAATAGTAAAAAAACAAGTCAAAATTTTTTAAATTTTTTTGTGGATGGACTTGACCCTAAATCCAATCAAATCCAGCCCATAAAAATGAAAATTCGGTAAAATTCCCGAGATTTCGGCCGAAATAACCGATATCTTGCAGAAATTTTGAAAGGTACTATGGCATTTTGAATTTTTTTAAAAAAATCTTTTTATCCAGCCGAGATTTAGGATCTCGGGGGGTCCAAAATCCGAAGAAAGTTATAAAAAATGTGTTTGTGTAGAGGTCTGATTTAGTATCTCGAGAAGCTGCGTCTCGGAAGAAAAAAAAAGCTTATAAAACCCAACAGAAATGAAATCCAAAAACGGCATTTTCCCATCTTTTGGGTTTTTATTCTATTTCTAAAAGTAATCGAAACTAATTCTAGGAATCGCCTTTGTGACACTACGGGATGTCGAGACACCGTAAAAGGTGAAATTAGAGAATGTGACTTTATAAAATGTGAAATTAGAGAATAAAAACATTACGGTATGAAGTTTAATCGCGTTTCCGGACCGATTTCGGGAGTTTGGGCCTTTTCGTGGCATGTTGGGCCTTAGGGGGGACCCCTCGTGGGCCAAAAGTGGGGCTCTCTGGCCCATGAGGGGAGAGGGGGGCAGCATAGGGTCCTTGGTGCGGGCCCCCTGCTGCCTTAGCAGCCCCCACCTCCTCCCCTTGGTAGCCGCCACCTCCCCTCCCTCTCCTTTGGTGCGCCACCACCCCCACCCCCTTGCTCTTTCCCCTCCATTGCGCCATCACCCCTCCACCACCTCTCCACCTCCCTTGCTGCCCCTAGGGGAGTTCTCCACTTCAACACCTCGAAGATCCATCCATTGGAGCGATCCGCGACGAGGAGATCCGGTGGATTTGGAGCGAGGAAGGAGATCGCGCGAACCGGGAGGAGATCCATTGGGTTTTCATGCGTCGGGCGAAGGTATGACCATGGGAATCCTTGGGGTTGGTGTAGGCTCTGTTCTAAGGGTTATTATCATGTTTTTAGATCAATTGGTGGTGCTGGAATTGAGTAGATTGGATTAGATCTAGAAGTTGCCACGTTCTCTGTTTTGGACAGCATGAGCAGTCGACCTAGGGTTTAGTTTTTCGCCAATTTAGAATCCGAATTTGGTCGTCCGCCTGTTGAAGAAGTTGTAGATAATTGCAATATCTTTCTGTGGGTATAAAGAACGTCCAATTCCGATTAGCCGTTTGAACGTTATGGCTGTTTTACCGAGCGTGTTAAAATCTGTGACGTGATTGGAACAGATCACGGTATTCTGTAGATTAAACCACTTTAGAGTCCGAATCAGTCTTTCCTTATACTTAAAAAAAGTTGGAAAATTTCCTAGGCTATGCGAGGATGTACTCGTTTAATTGATTCGGAGTCCCAGAACTCAAGTTATGACTTTTGGAAGGCTGCTGTCTCGACGGGTCAGAACCTCTGTTTTTGGGTGTTGCGAGTAGTTGGCAATGTCGGGGTAGATGAGGGTTTGCGTACTGTTTTGTGAACATGATTGTGAGTGTGTGGTACCTATATGCAGGTGGTGTGACCCCGGGAGTGCCTTCTACTTCCCGCCAATCCGTTGCTCGTGGTTGAGGCAAATGTATTGTAATGGATAGCGATTTGTAGGTTGCTTGTTGCGAATAGATGAAATTGACTATATGATATGATCACTTGCCATGCTTTAATGATTTCCAATGATATGATGAGCATGTTTATTATGTTATGATGCCATGTGTTAATGTACAAGTTAAATATGATGTTGGCATAATTGCATACATGGCATGTTACATGGCCCGGGCGGTGAGAAAGTCATAACTAGTCCGGGGAAGGTCGGTGAGAAAGTTATGACTATTCCGGAGAGCCAATGAGTAAGTCCTACATCGTGATTCCATTCACCGCGGTGAACGAAAGCGAGGAGTAGGCACCCTCCATCTTCGGGATGGAAGGGGGGAGAGGGTGCACACCGACGGGTGTGTACTCAACCATACCGGTATGAGTTTCCAAGGAGACATGAGCATAGCATTGCATTGCATACATAATGATGATGATAATGATATGTGATCATGAATGAGATGGTTCACATGATGTGAGATATTATTGCCATGTAATTGTTCTTGTTGTACCATTGCAATATGCTTGCTGAGTTTCGAACTTACGCTTGTGTTTTCTTGTTGTTTTAGGTACCATGAGACCGGCATGCGGGGAAGGGAAATAGTCACACTTCCGCACGTAGTTTCACTCATTTGATTCCACAAGTCATTCAATTAGTTTTTTTATAATAAATTGCGTGTGATGATTATTGCTTTAAGGTTTAGCTTTGCTAAATGAGAGTCTTTTTGTTCGTTTGACTCTTGGAGACATTACATGTTTGAAACTAGACTTATATTGTTGCTAAGTCGTTAATTACTGCTGTTTTTAGTTGTCTCTCATATTCCATATATTGCTATACTATTGTTGCTCCTTCAAATCATGTTAAAACAAAGGAGATGCTGCCGAAATTTCGGGTTTTAGCATTTACTCCTTTGCTGTAATTTACCTTAATTCAGGGTATTTAGATGTTGTTTAGCTCATGTTTGGTAGCATTCAGGCATACTAGATGCCGGGGTGTTACAGCCTTTTTTATTCACACCAACATGAATGGAACAAAGGATAAACTGCACAGCACTAGTAATCATGGTGTTGAGAAGCCATCCTCACTGATAATGTGAAAGGTGATGTGTTGTTTATCCACACCAAAGTTCTTGGTGCGAAGGTGCTAAATCCCGACTTATGTTTTTTTTTTGCCCTCTTTGTTTCCATGATCTCTAGAGTGGATGTGGATCTGGTACAAATGATTATAACCCATCAGAGTGGATGGTGTGGAGCTACCCCATTTCTGCGCTGCTTCCGTGCAGGTTCGATTTATTATGACATGAACTAAGGCTACAAGTGGGCATGCCAAGACCCGAAGTCGAGCCCGATAAAAATCGGTGTTATTTTTGGTTGTTGCTTGTGGTCGTTTAGATGAATAGTATCATGCATGTGCATCATGGTAGCAAAGTGGTGTATAACGACAATGTTGTGGAGTTTGCAAGCATAGCATTGAGTGTGTTGGTGTACGCCATGCGGCCCTCAATCGCCAAGTTGGTGGCAAGCGTGAAAGGGAAGTTAGGGTGGATGGAACACGGAATGGGTATTTGGTTGGAGGGAATGTATAATATTCGTGTTGAGGGTTGTCGGTGTTTCGGGCACCGGCTAGTGAATTTGTATAGGTCGAAGGGGGTGCACGCTCCCTCTCCTCGAACGGTTTGACTCGGGTGAGCACAAGATGTATACTGGTTCGGGCTGAACGTCCCTACTCCAGTTCGTGTGAGTTGGATTGTATTGATTCTCTTTTTTGTTTGTTCTTCTGCACGCTCGCCCTTCCCCCTCTTATATAGGCGAGGAGGAGGGTTACACTGTAAATTGGAAAGGAAGGGAAAAAGGCTACCCCTATGGGCTTCCGTCTTCCGCGCTCATGTATGCTCGAAAGTGACGGGCTGATGGGACTGGCCGCCGACTCCCCCTGCTCTGCTGCTGGCCGTCGTAGTTAATGCGGGGGTCGGGGACTTGTGCCATCGGGTTATGGCCATTTTGGCCTGCATTTAATACGCTCGATACGCAATAAATGCCGTCGCTTCCTCGGTATTTCGGAGACTCGGTCATGCCTTCGGGCCCCGACCGCCTCGGGTCGGCCCACGCGCCTTTCCGGGCCGCTGGGGGTACCCGAGGTATGGATATTCGTCAGTAGCCCCCGAGCCCCCGAGCTGGTCGGAGAGCATGTCGGGGGGTCACGCCTTGTTCGGCCGATGCTTTGCCGTGTCGGGAAGCCCGACCGGAGCTGGTCGGGAAGAAACCCGGCCGGTGCGCGAGCCTTCCGTGGATGTAACCCGAGCCCCGAGCTGGTCGGAGCGCAGGTTGGGGGGTTATAGTCGTTCGACCGGCGCTTTGCCGTGCTGGGAAGCCCGACCGAAGCTGGTCAGGAAAAAACCGGCCGGTCGCGTGGCACTGGCAGTGTAGCCCCAGCCGGGTCGGAGAGCAGGCTGGGGGGTTACGGCCGTTTGGCTGGGCAACAGGGCTGGGGCCTCGACCGGCTCGTTCGGTGGGACCCGTGCGTCGATCTCCCCGTCGTGGTCGAGGTGGGCACGCTTGCGCTGGGTCGGAGCGGGGCAGGTTAGAGTGACTCATTTTACGCCGAGTCAGGCGAATCGCGCCGACACAGGACATCGCCTGGTGAGTTCGCTAGTGGATGGAGAGATTTGTCGCCTGGTCCCACGCTACGCCTGTCCGCAGGTGTGGGACCTGGAGGGGGTGAGAGACGCGCGCTTGCCTTCGCTGGCTCGAGCGCCGCTCTCGTGGAGCTACAAGCGAGTGATTCGGGTGGAACACAGAGGCCCTCGCGAGGGGGTCCCTCAGCGGACGATCCCACAGGTGTCCGACCCCACTTGGGGGCGATCCATAAAGAACCTTTCCTTACTCGATCCCGTATCGGACCTTGGATCGTTCGCCAACCCAGTGCGGTACTGATCGCCGCGTCGACGAACTCGCGGAGAGCGTGAGGTATGGTCCCGGACGCGAGTTAAGGCGATTGGGTCGTTCGCCGACCCAACTAGGGGCCCGCTGGGGGCTCGCCTCGTCCTCACCCCTTGCTCGTTTTTTGCTGTGGTGGAGCCGGATTCGTTTTGCGACCGGTTTTTTGCATCCCTCAGCGTTGGGCCGGGCCTCAGGTGCGGTCTGTCGAGGTCTGGGAGGCCCTGGGGCCTCGGTGGCTCAGTGGGCCCTTGGCGTTGTCGATCGCGTCTTTGGGCTGACCCGGAGGTAGAGACCGAGAGGACGCTGGGAGCGCCTTTTGAGGTGGCGCCTGTTCTCCCTGCGGTTTTCTGACAGCATTTAACGCGTAGTGGGGGATTGGTAGCCGGCGTACTTACAGCGACGTGGCTAGGTGGCGGGACGTGCCGCTTTTCGTGGTGTGGGGCGGTTGGCTTGACCTGCGTCCGCTCGACTCCCGCCGGTCCGCTTCTCATACATAAGGGAGGATGGGAGGAGTTGTGGTTGCCCCTGCTTTTACCTGCGACGGGAGAGAGATCGAGAGAGGGAGAGAGACGGGAGAGAGGTGTTTTACCAGCTTCCTGCTGCCGCCGTCGTTTTAGCGTTTCGAAGATGTGGCAGGAGTGTTCCACTCGCTCCTCCGTGCGGTCGGCCTGGAGAAGAAAGGCTTTCTTGCGCCGCGGGATGTCTCCGGGTGGCGGGTTCCGGCGGCGGGGGCGGTTCCCGAGCCACACGCCGACGAGATCGTGGCGCATGCCTGGTTTTTTGAGCGCGGGCTCGGGTTTCCCCTCCACGGGTTCGTCCGGGGACTCCTCTTCTACTACGGGGTGGAGGTGCATCAACTCAACCCGAACGGCGTGCTTCACGTCGCGGTGTTCATGACGTTGTGCGAGGCGTTTCTCGGCATCGAGCCGCACTGGGCGTTGTGGAAGTACTTCTTCTCCTGCCGTCTGGTGAAGGACAGGGGGGCGAGTCGGGGGGCACCTTTTGGAGGCGCGGCGTTGTACCTGCGCTCTAATCGGGCGTTGGAGTACATTGACCTGGAGCTCCCTAAGTCCAATCGGGGCTGGCATTCCGAGTGGCTCTATGTCCGGAACGCGGAAAACAGCGCTCCGCGTTTCTCCGGCCTGCTTCCTGAGGGCAGAGAATGCTGGACTTGGGGGCCTGATCGGAGAGAGCGGCGGAAGGTGCAACTGATCGTTGATCAGATCCAGGTCTTGAAGGCGCGCGGCTTGAACGGGCGGCCGTCGTCGCGCTGCTTATGGAGAGCGCGATACAGCCCCCTTGCGGAGAGGGCGCGCCCATGTTCGAGTACACGGGGCGTCCGATCCCATGAGGATCTTTGGAATCAGAGCTCCCTCGGCAGTCGACGCCTTCCGGGTCCTCTCCGTCCTGGGTGGCGGTGTCTCGAGCTCCCGCCCCTTTAATGGCGGGTCGTGGCTCCGACTTGGTATGCCAATGGGCTCCTTCGCCTTTTTTCTTTTTTCCTACGGTTTGATCGACTCTGGTTTCTTCGCAGGGCTTGGGCGGATGATTTCAGCCCGGACTTGCCGGGGAAAAAGAGGCGAGGGCCAGTGCTCGGAGGCCGAGGAGGCGCGAGATGCTGCCCGCAAAGAGGAGAGAGAGAGAGGCGGCGGAAAAAGGAGCAATGGAGGCGCAGGCGGCGGTCCCGTGGCGAGGATGTCTCCGATACGACCGATGCGGAATCGGGCGATTCGGGGTCGTCCCCAAGCTCTGGAGGCGGAGGTGGCGACGTTGGGCCCCTTGTGTCTGACACGGATGCCGGAGGTGGAGCGGTCGGGGGTGACGGTACTGCGACTGCTGTTGAGCCCGCCGTGGGGGCGGCGCCGGACGCTCAGGGAAAACGGAGGGCCGACGCATCCCCACCGGGGGGGGCTGACGCGAAGGGGGAAAGTACCGCGCAGGCGCTCGACGCGGTAAGTGCCTCCTCCCCGCCTGCCGGTGAGTCTGCAGGTTTTTAGGACTATCTTTGCCACTTCTCGACTTGTCGTCGTGTGCAGGGTCTATACTGGGCGCCGCGGTGGCGCTGCGCAGTGGTGGCTCCTGCGCAGGGTCGAGTCGCCGCCGCCGCCGGCGGGTGCCTCGTCAATCGAGGCAGACCAGTCGGAGGTCACGGTGCTCCCCATTGGGGCGGGGGGCACCGAGCTGCTGGCAGCGGAGGCGGTAGTGGCCACGGTGTCGGGGTCGTCAGCCGAGCAACCGGCGGAGCTGTCGATCGTTCCGGCGACCGAGATGGAGGTGGGGCCGCTGGTCACGCCGGGGTCCGAGGAGGACCCATGCGCTCGAGCCGAGCCGGATCCGCTTTCGGAGGGCGAAGCGGGCGGGGAAGAGCTCCCACCGCCCCCGGCGGGGCCCCCCCCGTTAGGCGCAGTTCTGGCGCCAGGGTTCGTCATGCCGTCGATCCCGGGATCCTCCCTTCCGGTTGAAGCTGCGGAGGAGACGACGATGGAGACGGTCGCCGGGGCGGTGCAGGAGGAGACGGTTGTCGAACCCCCGCGGGTAGCCGGGGCGCCTGCTCGCGTTCCTATCCCACCGCTGGTCCTACCAGGCTCGTGGCCGGTGGTTCTGGATGATGAGGCAGAGGGGGACGAGTGGACCGCGGTCAGAGAGATCTGTCAGCAGGTTACGGCCCAAGCAGACCAGGTCCGTGAGGTGCTGTCAGCTGCGCTCTAGTCCTTCAACGCAAGGCTGGGGGTTGTCTCTAGGGAGGCCCTTCGGAGAGTTGAGGTAATCTGCCTGTACTGTTGCGTGCTTACCCTTTTTGTTGGTCGGGTTGAGGGCTGACGGGTGTCTTTTGTCCTTAGAACCTGAAGACCCGGTCGGCGTTCAAGTCCGGGTACATCCGGGTTCAGAGCCGCCGGGGTCGTCACGAGTTGGAGTGCGACGGCAAGCGCTCGAACTATCGGAGGCTCGAGTGCCTTGGACCGCGAGCGGTCGGCGGCGCTGAGCCCGCCAAGAGAGTGCGGACGCAAAGACGCCCGCTCGGGAGTGCCAGCGGCGGCTTCGGACGAGAAGGTGTCTGATCTTGAGTCTCTCTTGGCGGAGGCAAACCGGGCGAAGGGGGATGCTGAGTCGAATGCCGCTCGTCTCAGCAGGGAGCTTGAAGGGGCTGGGAAGCTTGCCCAGGACGTGGCTATCGAGCGCGACGCTGCTTTATGGCAGGTCGAGCGCAATCGGCGGTCGGTGCAGCCGAGGAGGACCTCCGCAGCATGGCTGACTCCGTGTCGGGTAAGCGCCTTAGCTCTGGCGTCCTCAATCTTTGGGTTGCTTCGCCGTGGCTTCCCGATTCCACTGGCCTTGTTGCAGAGTTGCAGAAGAACCTCGGGAATGCCACGGAGGCGCGGAAGGTGGCGGAGGAGGCGCGTGACGAGGCGGTCGCGGTGCATGACGAAGCTGTTGCGTCGCGCGACGTGGCCCTATCCACGCAGCAGCTGTCGGAGGAGGATCAGGTCGAGCTGACGTCCTTGCGATCGGTCGGCCGGGAGATCCGTGATCGGGTGTTGGGGCCGGTGAGCTCTCAACCAGGCTCGAGCTCGCTGGAAAGTGCCCTGGCCCGCGTGCCCGACCACGTGGAGGCTTCGGTGGCGACCGGCGCTGTTCTTGGGGCTGCCTCGGCACTGGTTTGTACGCTCTCCTACTACGACGGTATCGACCTGGATACCGTCAGTAGCGGGGTCGCCGCAAACCGGTCTGAGGAGGAAATCGACGCCTAGGAGCTTCGAGTCGAACCGCACGCCAGGGCGATTGCCGACCAGGTTTCCCCGACCGACGTCCTTCATAGATGAGCGATAGAGAGAGAGATTAAACAGTTTTCTTTGCTCTTTCTAGGTTTGTAAGGAACTGGCATGCGTTTTTGAAAAGTTTGGGCGGACTGGTTAGGGTTTTGCTTCCTGCTTGTTTTCCGCGCCCTTTGTTTGTGATGGACACTATTACCGTCCATTGCCTTGGGGACCACAGGGGTCGGGCGTAGGTTGGTGTGCGCATTACAAAGTTAGGGAGTCGGGGAAACAAGAGAACGCTCAAGAACATGTCGATCGGTTAGTGCGACCGTGGGAGGGGTGTTCCCGACCAATCGTGGGTCGCTCCGCTTGGGCACTTCCTTCTTCCGTTAAGTACTATTTCAAAACCGTAGCCGCCGGGGCGTAGGCCGTAGTACTTCTGGTCGAAAGTTTGGCCGTTTCGGGAGGACCCGGCGATTGGTCGTGTCACCGACCTACGGGACTCTTGTAGCCCCCGAGTGGTGCGAGGCGGTTTGGTTGTTACCGCCGCGCGCCACTTGAAGGAGTAACAACGAGTGCGGGAAAAGTAGATATTCACTTATCTTGCCTTACGACTGGCGAGGTTCTCGAGGCGTTTTCGTTCAACGCGGAGAATTGGCGGCGCTTCGGTTTCCGCACCCGTCGGCTTTGATGCTTCGGCTTCCACGCCATCAGCTTCGAAAAGGCGCGGTCGCAGTAAGTGCTGGCGGGTACCCCCAGCGCGTCGCTTCGTCTGGCTACGGATCGCCTATAAATAGGCGGACGGTGGGCGCTGGGGCTTCATCCAGCGACGTTGAGACCTGCTACTGACTTGTTTCCATGGCTGCCTCGCCCTCCCAACCCCACTCTAAGGACGAGAACCCACCGATCGACGAGATCGACTGGGACGCCTTTGAACAAGAGGCTGAGGACGAGGAGGAGTTGGAGCGACGAGCCGGCCGTCTCGTAGTGGCGGCCCCGTCGGACGATGGGGTCGATTGGGAGCTGCTGGAGCGGGAGGCGGAGGAGGAGGAGCGGGAGCGGGAGCGGCAGGCGGTCGTCGAGCTGAGGGAGCCGCCGTCGCGAGCGCTCGAGCGATTGGGGGAACAGGACGCCGTTCCCCCCCGTGCCCCTTCTCCTTCCGGGAGCCTGGAGTCCACCGCGACATCCAGGCCTGCGCCGATGAACGCGCTGCCGATCGCCCCGATCGTGCTGCCGTACACTTCTCCGACGGTGGACCCCTCTGTGGTGGGCCCCAAGCTCCCCCGGGAACCATAGAGGTCACACAGGGGGGGCGCAGGGGGCCGCCGGTTCTCGACGGCGCGTCCGGGCAGATCGGGGCTCTCCCGTTGCGGATTTCGGCGACCCGACCAGTTTCTGCTGTGCGTTGCAGCAAAAATTGTGCGGGAAGCCGAAGCCGCGCTTGGAGAGGGACGATAAGTCCGGAGATCCACCGAGGCGGGGAAGACCCTTAAATGAGATAAACTTTTTGATTTTAGACTTTCTCGTTTCTAAAGAATGTAAATGCCGTTGAATCGGAAGAAATAAAGGTGTTCGGATTTTTAGAAGTTTTGTATGTGCCTTTCGCTATTTTTCAGTTTTTTACTGGTAAAACGCGCCGGGATCATTGTTCTCGGGTCCGCGGGGACCATCCGACCAGTGATCGACATGCTCCAGTGTTTTCCAAAAAGTAGGCAAAAAGGTTTAACACGAGCGTTCGTACCCCGACCTTGTTCGTCGGATTGGCCCCCGAGTAACCGTGCATTATCCTGCTCGGTTTCTTTTCTCCTTAGCGAAATACCACTTCGCAACCATAGCCATCGGGGCGTGGGCCGTGGCACTCGGGTCGGGAGAGAAAGATCGAACGATCAGGTGAATGACGGCGGTTAGACGGGATGCCGACCCGAGCGGGCAAGGGTCGGGCAGAAACGCTACGCGTAGTCCCGACCGAGGGTCGGTCCGCTCGGGGTGAGAAAAATGCGAACACGGTAATAAACGAGGTAAAAGGAAAAAAGGACTAAGGGTAGAATCATCTTAGCTTTTCAATATTCCAGGCGTTGGACAGGATGTTGCCATCGGGATCCTTGAGCCGGTAGAGCCGGGTCGAAGGACTTCTACTACAGTGAAGGGGCCCTCCCAAGGAGGGGAGAGCTTATGCTTGTCTTTGTTGGACTGAACCTGGCGCAGAACCAGGTCGCCTACGTTGAATGCTCGCCCTCTAATCTTGGCAATCCTCCCGGAGGCGTCTCGGTTGTGGATGACCTCGCCGAGTGGTAGGGAAGTTACCACGGAGACGCGGTGCTGGTTGAAGTAGTGTACCAGCTTCCTTTTTGTGATCAGAACCGCGTAGAGCATCTTCTGCATCTGTGGGTACCGTGCCTTGGACTCGGAGAGTACTTCGCTGACGAAGTAGACCGGTCGTTGGACCTTGAGGACCCGTCCCTCCTCCGCTCGCTCTACGACAAGTGCCGCGCTAACGACCTGGGTCGTGGCGGAAATGTAGAGCAGCAGAGGTTCTTCTAGTGCCGGGGCGACCAGCACTGGAGGGGAGGTCAGGAGCGCCTTTAGCGCGTCGAAGGCATCCTGAGCTTCCTTCGTCCAGCTGAACTGGTCGGATTTCCTCAGGAGTTTGTAGAGAGGCAAACTGCGCTCGCCGAGGCGGGACGTGAAGCGACTCAAGGCCGCTAGGCATCCTGTCAGCCTCTGGGCCCCTTTGAGGTTGCTGATCGGTCCCATCCTTAAGATCGCGGAGATCTTGTCTTGGCTGGCTTCGATGCCGCGCTCGGAGACGATAAAGCCGAGTAGCTTTCCCTTGGGTACCCCAAAAACGCATTTTTCGGGGTTGAGCTTGATGCGGAACCGTCGAAGGTTCGCAAAAGTCTCCTCCAGGTCGGTGATGATGTCGTGGGCCTTCCTGGTCTTGACAACGATGTCGTCGACGTACGCCTCGACGTTGCGGCCGATTTGGTCGGAAAGGCAGGTTTGCATACATCTCTGGTATGTAGCTCCGCGTTTTTCAGGCCAAATGGCATTGTTACGTAACAGAACGAGCCGTACGGAGTGATGAAGGAGGTCGCGAGTTGGTCGTCTTCCTTCATCGCGATCTGGTGATAGCCTGAGTAGGCGTCCAGGAAGGACAGGGATTCGCACCCTGCGGTGGAGTCCACCATTTGATCGATGCGGGGCAGAGGGAATGGATCTTTCGGACATGCCTTGTTGAGGCTTGTGTAGTCGACACACATTCTCCATTTCCCAGTCTTCTTTTTTACAAGTACAGGGTTTGCTAACCACTCGGGGTGGCGAACTTCTTAGATGAACCCTGCAGCCAAGAGCTTGGCGATTTCCTCTCCTATGGCCGTGCGCTTTTCTTCGTCGAAGCGGCGCAAACGCTAGGTGACTGGTCTGGACCCAGGCCGGACGTTCAGAGAGTGCTCGGCGACTTCCCTCGGGATTCCTGGTATGTCAGAGGGCCTCCATGCGAAGATGTCCCGGTTGGCGTGGAGGAAATCGACGAGCGCGCTTTCCTATTTGGCAGGAAGCGTGGTCCCGACCCGAACGGTCTTGGTCGGATCTTCGGGGTCAACCTGGATAGCCTTCGTATCCTCGGTGGGATTGAAGGAGCCCGATCCGGACTTGCTGGAGTCGGGGGCTGACTGTTGGGTCATGGCCCGGAAGCCGGCGAGCTCGGCGGACGCAACGACCGCTGAAGCCAACTCGCAACTGTCTTTCTCGCAGTTGTAAGTGAGCTGGAAAGACGCGGTTACGGTGATCACCCCATGCGGCCCGGGCATCTTCAGCTTCAGGTAGGTGTAGTTGGGGATCGCCATGAATTTCGCGTAGCATGGTCTTCCCAAGATGGCGTGGTAGGAGCCGGGAAAATCCACGACCTCGAAGGTGAGGGTTTCGGTGCGGAAGTTAGCCGGGCTCCCGAACGTGACGGGCAGGTCGACCTGCCCGAGCGGGTGGGCCTGGCTGCCGTGACGACGCCGTGAAAAGGCGCCCTACTTGGTCGGAGACTCGAGCGGGGGATCCCCATGGCGTCGAGGGTCTCGACGTAAAGGATGTTGAGACTGCTACCGCTGTCCATGAGCACCTTGGTCAGGCGCTTCGTCCCCACGATGGGGTCGATGACAAGCGGGTACCTCCCTGGTTGCGGGATGTGGTCGGGATGGTTGGTCCGGTCAAAGGTGATCGGGGACTCTGACCATCGAAGGTATTTGGGTACGGCAGGGTTCGCCGCGAACACCTCTCGGCAGGCGAGCTTGAGCTGCCTTCGGTCGGCGTAGCTTGCCGGCCCGCCAAAGATCATGAGGCACCCGTCGGTTTCAGGGAAACCGGCGTCTGCCCCTTTATTTTCAGCGGTCGGCGCCGAGTCTTGCTTCTTTCCTTTGCCCCGCGGCGTCGTGGGGGCTCCGGAAAGAAAGCGCTTTAGGACTTCACAGTCCCGATACTTGTGCCTGACGGGGTATCCGTGGTTCGGACACGGACTCTCCATCAGCTTCTCGAAATGGTCGGAGGGTTGCCGGTTTTGCGGCTTCCCCGGCTGGTCGGCGGCCGCGACCAGGCGGTCCTCGCGGACCTGTTTGCCGTGGCGCTTCCGCTTGTCGGGGCGGTCGGAGGAGGGGCTGGGCTCGGCGCCAGTCCCTCGCTTCGACTTCCCTTTGTCGAAGATGACATCTACGGCCTCCTCGCCCGAGGCGTGGTTGGTGGCGATGTCCAGGAGTTCTTTGGTGGTTCTGGGCTTCGCGCATCCCAGCTTGTGGACCAGGGTTTTGGAGGTGGTGCCGTAGATGAATGCCCCTACGACATCGGCATCGCGGATGTCAGGAAGCTCGTTGCACTGTTGGGAGAAACGTCGGATGTAGTCCCGGAGGTTCTCCCCTGGCTGCTGTTTGCAGGCCTTCAGGTCCCAGGAGTTCCCTGGTCGCTTGTAGGTGCCCTGGAAGTTGCCGACGAAGTGGTGCTTGAGGTCGGCCCAATCCCTGATGATGTTGGCGGGCAGGTACTCGAGCCATGCTCGAGCTGAGTCCGCCAAGTAGATGGGGAGGTACTGGATGACGAAAAGGTCGTCTGTTGCTCCCCCCGCCCGGCATGCGAGCCGGTAATCTTCCAGCCACTCAATTGGTAGCAAAGTGGTGTATAACGACAATGTTGTGGAGTTTGCAAGCATAGCATTTAGTGTGTTGGTGTACGCCATGCGGCCCTCAATCGCCAAGTTGGTGGCAAGCGTGAAAGGGAAGTTAGGGTGGATGGAACACGGAATGGGTATTTGGTTGGAGGGAATGTATAATATTCGTGTTGAGGGTTGTCGGTGTTTCGGGCACCGGCTAGTGAATTTGTATAGGTCGAAGGGGGTGCACGCTCCCTCTCCTCGAACGGTTTGACTCGGGTGAGCACAAGATGTATACTGATTCGGGCTGAACGTCCCTACTCCAGTTCGTGTGAGTTGGATTGTATTGATTCTCTTTTTTGTTTGTTCTTCTGCACGCTCGCCCTTCCCCCTCTTATATAGGCGAGGAGGAGGGTTACACTGTAAATTGGAAAGGAAGGGAAAAAGGCTACCCCTATGGGCTTCCGTCTTCCGCGCTCATGTCTGCTCGAAAGTGACGGGCTGATGGGACTGGCCGCCGACTCCCCCTGCTCTGCTGCTGGCCGTCGTAGTTAATGCGGGGGTCGGGGACTTGTGCCGCTGGGTTACGGCCATTATGGCCTGCATTTAATACGCTCGATACGCAATAAATGCCGTCGCTTCCTCGGGATTTCGGAGACTCGGTCATGCCTTCGGGCCCCGACCGCCTCGGGTCGGCCCACGCGCCTTTCCGGGCTGCTGGGGGTACCCGAGGTATGGATATTCGTCAAGGGTGCAGTCATTATTGATGTTATCGATTTCTTAGGACCTCGATTCGGACACATATTTGAAGTTGGTTGCTCGCTCCCAACTCAAGCCCCTCGATGTGTGACAATGAAGGTTACAGAATGTGAGCAGTGTGAGGTCTTTATCAATCTAAAACAATCTCCTCGAGGTGATGAGGATGACATGAAGGCAGGGTATCTTTCACTTCATGATGTGCATTATGATGGTAAAAACCTTTCGTATGTGGATACCACGTGTGACAACTCACCAAAACCTTTGGCAAAGGGGAATCCTGAGCCAGCGAAGATCCCACTAGTGGATGGTTTTGATGTACATGAGCCTCTGATGAGTTGGATGTTCGTGTCTTTGGTGAGAGGTCCGTAGGTGACGAGCCATACAAGGAGCAGTACGCTTTCGACTCGGACGAGGATTGTCCAGAAGTGGTGTTGATAGGGTAGGGTGTCAATGTGCTTTGGAAGGTGATTGGGTATGATCCTCATATCTCATAACTAGTTATATGCCTGTGCGTTGCTACGAAAAACAAAATTGATAACGAAAAATAAAGATTAAAAAATAAAAAAAAATACTATTTCATAAGATCAAACATCTATCTTTAACGCTTCGTTTCTTGCAAAAGCTGGCTAATTAAAGCAACGCTTCGTTTCTTGCGTAGGGCAATTAAGCAGGGCAATTAAGTAGGGCAATTAAGCAGAGCAATTAATGTGACGTGGGAAGAAACTCTCACTTTATATAGTAGAGATTTAGGGATCTGAGTCTAGTCAATGGGGCTATACTTGACGGTGGTGTGAATGTTGAGTGCCTCACGTACGCCTCTGCCAGGCATATCCAAAACCGTACTACTCATGAAGCTATGGCTGAAAGAGTACTCGGTTAGAAACCACTGGTCGTACGTGTGGTGTACTCAAGTTTGTGGAAGCGGTACACGGTGAGATGCGAGGAAAGGAATTGCTCATGGAAGGTCCATGCTTGAAAAACACTTCATGATCAATGGAAGGTGACGAGTATGGTCAAACCACACACATGTGGTAAAGCATAGCAGTCGGGCAAGCATCAACAGCTCACGTCAAACTTCATTGCGAACCATCTTCGCAATGTCGTGAAGCAACAACCGACCATTTGACCTCCAACTTGTGGAGCTTATATTCAAGATTTTCGGGTATTGTGTTAAGTGTGGGAAGGCTTGGAGTGCTAAGCAAGCCACCTTGAAATGTTGTATGAAGATTGGGTTGAGTTGTACGCTTGCATGCCAACATTGATGACAATGGTGTACAGTACAACATGTAGACCCATGAGACGAGGGTTGAGAACATGGGAGGTGTGCCAAGAAGGGGATTTGGCCATGCATTTTTGGCCTGTGTTTAGGCATTCTGTTCTTGTAGATTGTTCTAAGTGTGGATGACACCTTCCTAACTAGCAAGTACAAGAGCACCATTTTGCTAGCCATTAGGGTTGATGCAAAACGCTAGACCAACTCCAATTGGGAGTGGTTCATGCATCTTTTGAGCATTGATATCATAGGTCTGGACAGGGATGTTTATGTCATCTTGGATCGGCACATTGAAATCTTGAATGCAATAAGGAAAGAAATCCCAAGTATTGCCGATTGCATCACCTATGGTGCTTGCAGCACTTCGCTACAAATGTCTTCTTGTCTGGTGCTAGTAAGTACGAGACGAAGGTCCTAAGGCATTTGTGCATGGTCAATGAGCCAAGAATCTTCTAACAGAAGGATGATGACTTGAAGAAGTTGCCCTGTCAGTAGGGATGAAAACGGTATGAAAACAGTCGGTAAATGGCTATTTCACTTCTATTTCCACATTTTTATTGGTAATGAAAACGAACTCAAAAACCCCAAAAACGGATACGGAAAAGGATAGTGATGGAAATGAATGCGGAACGGAACGAAGCAGATACAGAAACGAAAGCGAAAAATTCCCCAAGAACATAGTACAGAATCACAATATACACGACCACAATAACAATGTAACTCATTGCACCTCCAA
Source organism: Rhipidocladum racemiflorum (assembly GCA_036346355.1). NCBI lineage: Eukaryota > Viridiplantae > Streptophyta > Magnoliopsida > Poales > Poaceae > Rhipidocladum > Rhipidocladum racemiflorum. The sequence continues at coordinate 63,205,287 of CM070573.1, read as the reverse complement.
GGTGGACAAAGAATAGTGTTACTTTCACTAGTATCACTAGAAAGTTTTTTCTTAAGTTTGTCAGCTGAAGGCTGGTTATTTATCCCCTATATCAGACCATTACATCCTCCTCTATATCATTATCATCGACACCCTCTTGCTCCACCAACTACAAAGGTGTAACACCCTAAAATTTGTATATTATTTTTTGATTTTTATTTATGATTTTATGAGATTTATCCTGGATTTTCTGGAGTTTATAAATACCATTTTGCTATTTTTAGATTTATAAAATCAATTTATTCATGAAAAATAAAAACAAAATTATGCTAAAAATAATTTTTCTAGGTTCAAAATATTCCAAAGTTTTTTTTGAGAATTTTTTCAAAATTTTTGAACTCGATTTGATATTTTATATAAAGCCATTGGTATTTATGAAATTATTTTAATTCAAAAATAAATTTAAACTCTCCCTTCTCCTTTTTGGGCCAAGCCCATTTCCCTTTCTAGCATGTTTCTATTTTTAATTTTTTATTTCACTTATACCACTGACAAGTAGGGTTGAAAACGGAACGGAAAGTTTTCGATTGTTCTGAAGAAAAACGGAAATGGAAGCCTTTTTTTGGAAACAGAAACGAAAATTTTTTGTCAGAAACGGAAACAGAAATGGGAGAGCCAATTCCGACGAAAACAAAAACGGAAATGGAAATTCCCTATGGGCACGTGCATTCGACCTGGATGGTCTTAAGTATAACTTTATGACTAGCAACATGGCGGAGGTAGTCAACAAAGTTCTCAAGGGGATCTGATCATTACATGCCACACCTATATTGGTGTACACTTTCCATAAGTGCAACGAGTACTTCATGGGCCAGCACCATAAAGAGCAAGGGATGTTACTTGAAGATAAACTATGGGGTACAGTTGTGCAGGCCAAGATCAACACGAAAAAGAGGAAAGCAATTGGGAAAAGAGGCGTATGCTTTTGATAAAGAGTGGGGGCACCACTGTGGGTGGATAGCAACACTGTGGCTAAGCCTACAAAGGTGGTGTTGGCATCCAACTAGTGCTCCTATCAAAAGCCAAAGTTATTTCCACCTACCGTATTCACACACCACCATCACGTACTTTCTCCACAAGGTATATATGGAGGCCTGTGTTGATGAGGAAGTATCATTACAAGCGGTGCTTAACACATGGACAGGGAGATTTGAGCCATATCTTGGTCCAAAGCAATGACTGGATTACAATGTAGCTGTATATGTCGCGTATAGCTCTCTACGTGTAAATATAAGGGGTTGACACAAGTCCAAATATTTTCAAGAATGACATAGACCAAGCCTAAGAAAGCCATAAGCAGAGGAGAGGGGATGACCACTTCCTGGTCAATGGGACTCCTAACTGTTGTTCGAAGTGCCACCTAGAAAGTCACAAGAAGCGGTGTTATCCAAAAGTCGTGGACCTGGGAAGAGGCAACCCCACTAGGGGCAATAGGGTTCGAGGCTATAGCTAACGGTGAGGCCACAGGGGAAGGAGGTCATGTGAGGTTAGGCATGCACATGTTTATTTTTAATATTGATTGTTAGAAAAAGTATGTAATATGGAACTTATGCGGGGCGAAGGAGGTCATGTGAGGTGAGGCCACGAGTGTTCACCATCTGTCGATTTGCTCTAGGCTTTAGAGATGAGAGGGAAACAAGAATAGACAAGTGATATGGAACTTATGCGGGGCGAAAGGTGTAACTTTAAGGTCCAACTTTATTATTTTAATCAATAGTAACTTGGTATGGTTGCTTACAATGCCTAAAGGCCTGCAACACATACTGCACACTCAGCAAGCAATGAAAATCCAAATCGAACTAACACTGGAGTCTAACGCCTAAAGGGTGACTCTTTATTCTATGACGCGACTCGACAAAGGGGTCTCACTATAGAACCTACGCTCACTCATCGAGAAAACCTCCACGGCCTGGGTACGGATGCTGCGGCATAGGCGCGAAACGATTGCCATGTCCAGCAACTGTGTCATCTGTGGTAGTCGAAGAAGCAGTGTCCTCCTCAAGCTTCGGCTCCTCCGGGTCTGGCTCGTGCAGCTCGAGCAGCTCGGCTGCAGTGCGTACAATGCCGTCTCTAACTCTCCAATCCTTTGCAGAAGGTGTGACACATACTCTTGAGCTTCCCGCCATCTGTTTTTCTCTGTCGTGATCTCCTTGCGGGCCTTCTGTAGCTCCTTGCTTGTATCATCAAGTACTTCCTCCTGGGCGACAACAAGTCGTGCCAACTGTGTAACCATGGCATTCTCATCCTGAATCGTCTTCGGGTCAAGAAGGTTATTGCTGCGCGGATGATATCGGAACACCGTGCTCTCCAACTCTCTGGCGTAGATACGGGTAATGTGCCGCATCGCTCGTTGTGACACTTCTTGGATACCCATCTGCATTGTAGACCTCCCGGCAAAGGGTGTATCGGGCGATTGCCTGGGCCCTTCTTCCTAGCAGGTACCACAATCTTCACATCACAAGCCTTGATCAATCCTGCTTGTCTGATCACTTCCACTTGGTATTGTGGCTTCTCAAAATCTCCGAGAGTCTGTAGCATACGCCAAAGTTCTGCGGCGTGACCAACCTCCAGATCGACGTAGTTGAACTCTCCCTCCATCTGTCACAAGAGTGCTTACGTAAGAACTCGAAATTTTTAAATCGTGACAAGGTAAGGAAAAATTTAGCAAGAGACAAGAAAAGAGAGAACGGGATAAGTCGAGATGTCATTTCTTATCTTGACAAATTTTATTCTTTTAGAAAATAGGTTTTATCCTCACTACGACCATTCTAGCTAGGGTTGAGCCTACGGTCAGTATGGCTCTGATACCACCTCTGTCGGGACCCGAATTTGCAAATCCGGACCCTCTGTGTATTCAGCACTAGTCCAGGAACGCGCTAGTGCACACAGTCTTAACATTGGTAAATATCACAATCATACCACTCGATACTAATAAGGTACTTTATTTAAGTAGTCAAACTGGTTGCTCGACCTTATGGTCAAGTTACAAATATACGCCTCTGTGAAATCATGTGCTGAAAAATTGGCTTAGAATTGAATTTGCAAAATGTGTTTGTGACAAATTTGACAAGAAACAGTAAGTTTCGCTTTGTGCCGGACCAAACTCTCAAACCAGTAAGTTTTGCATGTACGGCGGACAAACTTCTTTGGTCAGTCGTGAATGGCTTTTTGATGTTTGATTTCGCATGTACGACGGACCGATTTTGTTTGTCCGTCGTGAATGTGTTTTCGCCAGAATGATTTCTTCTTGGAATCGAAACTTTCACTTGTACAAAGGACCGATTTTGTTTGTCCGTTGTGAATGGTTTTTTGAGTGCTTTTTCATGTGTACGCCGGACCATATTTCCTTGTCCGTCGTGAATGCGTTTTTGCTCGATTAGGGTTTTGAGCAAAATTGGAATTGTGTTTGATTCATTTTTGGGATTATGAAATTTGTGAGAATTTCATGATGCTTCTTTTGAAGTGGACTTTATGCAATGCTCATGTGAGTAGTTGCATGGATTGACATTGAGTCAAGTCGTGGACTTGTGCTCGGATTTGTTTTGTGGTTTGTTCATGTGCAGGTATTGCTCGAAGACGAATGTGGTCGATGACGGGACCGGAACTAGGTTCATGGAGGAACTGAGGTTCGGGACTAGGTTCAGGAGGAACTGAGGTCTTAGTGGTCAAGGATGTCATGCGGGACGTTCGGGCTAAGAGAATGGTGCACATGAAGAATGGTTAGTCACGTGAGAATGGCAGGAGGTCATTCGCGTGCAAAGTGTTAGTCACGTGAGTATGGCAGGTGGCCATACGCGTGCAAAGTGTTAGTCACGTGAGTATGGCAGGTGGCCATACGCGTGCAAAGTGTTAGTCACGTGAGTATGGTAGGGTTGCCATACGCGTGCAAGAGTTGTACTCGGCCAGGTTGGGCCAAGTAGAGTTGTGTTGGATACAGATTCCTTCTAGGGAATAGGAATTGTATTCAGAACTCCTTGTGGGTTGGTCCTTTAAATAGGAGGGGTGTCTCCTGTTAAAGGGCATCAATCAAACCAAGTAGCAGAACAGGCGCAAGGGAGCTTGAGCTTGGTTTTAGAGTTTGTACTCTTTTGATGGGAGTACTTTAGACAAAAGAAATAAAGATCAATTCTTCTAGTTCCTTGTGTGCTACAATATTCTCTTTTGGTTCTTGTTTGCATACTTGTTCTAGTTCTAGATTGGTTTTTGTTTTTTGATTTTCATCTTGATTTGATCCATCAAAAACCTCTCTAGGGTATTGATCTAGTGTTCCTCAAAGTTTTGTTGATAAATCTTTTGTTGTTCTTGATCAATCTACAAGTTTCGATTAGATTGATTTTCGTCAAGTTCTGGAACAGCAAGTTTGCGAAGCTTATAACTTTTGATCCGTAAGTCCGATCGAGCTGATTCTTTTTGGGTTAGATTCGTACTGGAATTTAGTTTCTTGTGTAAAAATTTCAGATCAATACGACGGTTGGATCTCCGGGAATTCACGTTTTACCGAACCTCTGTCATTCTGTTTTTGTCGAAAACGAGGCAATTATTTGGTTCTGTTTTGGGGTGAACTTTTAATAGATCAAGAATTTGGTTTTAGCTTCCGCACAATCATTCACCCCCCCTCTGATTGCTATATTCGTGTCTTTCGATCCTACAAGTGGTATCAGAGCAAGGTTTTTCTAATCTATCTTAACCGGTGATTAGATCAATGGATCGTTATTCGACAAAACCATGTGTGTTCGATGGTGTTGATTTTCAGTTTTGGAAGGCCAAGATGGAGGCGTTCATCCAAGCTCAGGGGTTCGCAATTTGGGAGAAGGTCTACAAACCATATGAAGTCCCTACAAACGACAACGTCAATGACACCAATCGCGCACATGTTGAAGCAAATAGTAAGGCGCGCAACTTGATCATCCAAGGCTTGGGACGTAGCGACTTTGATCGTGTGATTCATCTTCGATCCGCATATGAGGTATGGAAATCTCTTTCTGATTACCATGAGGGTTCTAACACTATTAAAGAGGTTCGTCAAGATCTTTACAAAAAGGAATACATGCGATTTGAGATGAAACCCGGTGAGTCGCTAGATGACTTCTTTGCACGTTTCAATAAAATTCTTAGAAATCTTCGTGCTGTTGGAGTTAGCTTTGATGATGCTGCTAATGCTAGACAATTGCTTGGTGCTTTAGACATGTCTATTTGGGAGATGAAAGTTACATCCATTAGAGAATCTACTGTCATGAGTACACTTACCTTAGATGTTCTTTATTCCAAGTTGAAAACTCATGAATTAGATGTTCTTGCTAGAAAGAATGATCATAAATCAATTGCTTTGACATCTCAATCTAGCATATCTCATAATAGTGCTGCTTCAAGTTTTGCTCTATCTTTCTTGTCTTCACTAACCGATGAACAGATTGAGCAATTCCCAGAAGAAGACTTGTCACTACTCTCTTCTCGCTTTAACAAAGCTTTACAAAATGTGAGAATGAGAAAGAGAGGTGGTGGTGGCCCTCCAAGATGCTATGAGTGTGGTGATCTCGACCATATTCGTCCAAACTGTCCTAAACTTGTAGGTAAAGCATCAAGGGAGGAGAAGGACAACGACAGAAGAAAAGAGAAGAAGTTCTCTTCAAGTAATAGAAAGAAGAAGAGCTTCATCAACAGCAAAGTTGTCCACCGAGTTCTTTCCGCTCTTGAACAAGTAAATTTGAGCTATGTGGATTCAGGGAGAAGTGAGGACGATGCAACTCCAAGCAAGCATGAGTTGACGGGGTTGTGTCTCATGGCTAAAAGCAAAGCAATACTTTATCGAGGGCGACCACGACAAATGACTTCAATGAGGTAGATCCTTCTTACGATGAATTAGCTATTGCTGTTGCTCGACTTGGTAAATTGCTTGATAAACGTGACAAGAAAATTAAGAAACATGATTTTGTTGTTGAGTCATTGAATGCTGAAATTGCTAGACTTAAAACCTTGATTCCTGATGATGATGCTTGCAAATCATGTGACTTAATTTACAATGAGCTTACTTTGCTTAGGAAAGAACATGTTACCTTGTTAGAGCAAATCAATGACGAAAATGAGAAAAATGAGAAACTTGTTAAACATGCTAGTAGTTCTACCATTGATTTACATGATACAACTCCATGTTCTATATGCTCCATACTAGAATTGAAGTTGCATGATGCAAATGCTAGGGTTTCTCAAATGACAGAAGATTTGCTTACACATGAGGTTCTTTCATGCTCAACTTGTCGCAAGCAAAAAGGAAAAGTGGACGTTCCCTGTAATAATTGTTTAACTCTTTCTCGAAAAATTGATTACTTGGAAAAGTCATTAGAACGTTTCACTAAAGGAAAGAAAAACCTAAACATGATCTTGGATCAATCAAAAGTCAGCACTCATAACAAAAGTTTAGGTTTTGATTCTTATGCTCATCATAAATCACATGCTCCCACTGTTGTCAAAACACTTGAAAGTGGAAAATTTAAAATTGTCAATGAGCCTAAGAAAACTGTCTTTAAATCTGCTGGTCTTTTATCTTCTACTATGATGAATGCAAATGTTGCTTCTACTTACAAAGCTAAACATAATGTTAAGTACACTTGCACTCATTGTGGTAGAGATGGACATTTAGTAGACTTTTGCTTTAGACTAGCTAAACAACAAAAGAGAGAAAGGTTTAATGCTAGGTCTAATTTCAGAAAGGCACACTCCACTTCTCATTATGTGCCTAGGGTGAAACAAACACCTTTTGATGCTAAAAACACGGGAAAAGGCAAATCTGATTTTGTGCATAAGAATACTCGTGTTGTGCCTACTGTTGTGCGTCGGGTGTCTCAGTACTGGATTCCTAAACATCTTATTTCTAACCCCAGTACTGAGACCTCGACACTTTCTGCTTCTATGTAGGCTTCTCACGCGAGGAGGGAGAACATGTGGCTAGTGAATTTCGGATGCTCACTTCATATGTTTAGTGATAAGATTTGGTTCTCCTTTACTCATGCATCTCGTGCTAAAAGTGTTATCTTTTGAAGATGCTTCTTCCACCTCTGTTTTATAAAGGCACTAGTCCAAATGATGCAGTGTACAGTGCATATGTTCAAGGAGAGTGTCTTTGTTCATAAAGATGATGATCTTTGTTGAGGATGAGATAATTGGAGGTTTACATGAGAGACTCTTCCCACGTGCTTCACATCAACAAACGGTCAAGTGAATTTTCAGGTATCTCCATGGTACTCAAGATTTTGGCATTTGGCTTTTTGCTTCCTTATGCATTAGTTTAAGAGCTTATTCTGATGCTGATTTTGGAGGATGTAGAATTGATAGAAAAAGTACATCTGGTACATGTCATTTCTTGGGCAATTCTCTTATTTCATGGTCATCTAGAAAATAATCTTCTGTTGCACAATCAACTGCTGAATCTGAATATGTGGCTGCTGCTAGTTGTTCTCAAATTCTTTGGATAGTAGCTACACTTAAAGATTATGGGGTTAATTTGGATAGTGTTCCTCTTTTGTGTGATAACACTAGTGCAATTTGCATTGCTAAGAACCCCGTGCAACACTCTAGAACAAAACACATTGACATCAGATTTCACTTTCTCAGAGATCATGTTGAAAAAGGCAACATTGTGCTTCATCATGTGGATACTGAACATCAATTGGCAGACATTTTTACAAAACCTTTGTCTTCTTCTCGTTTTGCTTTTATTCGGGGAGAACTTGGGATTGTTCATCCAATGGGTTTGTTTTGAGGGGGAGTTTCCTTGCCAAGTTTTTTCACTTAATGAGCTCACTTTATCATATTTCTTTATATGTTATGTAATTGAGCTAATATATGATAATCTAATTGTCTCACTTGAACTAAAAATGACATTGCGGAATTCCCTGGACTGATTGCCTATAGCTAAATACTCTGTGATATCTCACTCTTCTAGGCTTGATATTGAATCTTCTTGACAAATTTGGGCTATGAAACAAGTGTGTTTTCAGCTTTACTCTTTCAAAAGACCTTTTAATCTCCTTGCATGTTTACAATCAAAAAATAAAGGAAAAGGGAATCAGTTAAAAAAAGGGTAGTTAAAAGCAAAAACCTCAAGTTATGTGCTTCAGGATGCTTTCCCTAAAAGATAAGATGTATACTTCAAGCATGCCATTCCCTCAAAAGACAAGATGTATGCTTCAACCATGCCACTCCAAAGAAATAAAAGAAGTATGCTTCAAGCATGCCACATGCAGTTTACTGTTTTAAAGATTAAATTGGTCCACTAGATTGGAGTTGAAACTACTTGCTCACCCTGATTTGTTATTTGCTTCAACTTTGAGCCTTTGTTTTTCTACTAAAGGTTTTGCTTAGTACTTGGCTATAGTTGACTGAATTGAGGTTGAGATGCATGTCATTCCCTAACTTGCTAAAATCACATCAAGATCATGTATTTTGCATGTTATGTGATATATAAGGTTATATGATTGAATGAGCTCATCTTTTCCTATCTTGGCACTTCCTTGTTTCTCCTTGTGAAATCATTGTTTCAGAAAAATTTTGAACATGTTCTCTCTTTGTACTCTTGATGAATCCATTGTCAAAGGGGGAGAAAATTGGGAATCGTTGAAAAGTTTAAGAAAAAGGGGGAGAAGAAAAACGGGGATTTGTTTCTGGAATTTTGGGAGAAGTTTGGAGATTTTTGAAATTTTTGGGCACATTGCACATTCACACACATTTTCCTTCTTAGGGGGAGATTTTGTTTTGCTTTTTGGTCAAAGAGGGAATTCTGTGTTTTCTCTTTTTGGTCCTTGATCCTTTGGATTTCAAAATCTTTTGTAAAGTGAATGCTAAATGTTCAATTCTAAGTGGTGTTGCCAATGTTTTCATCAAGGGGGAGATTGTGAAATCATGTGCTGAAAAATTGGCTTAGAATTGAATTTGCAAAATGTGTTTGTGACAAATTTGACAAGAAACAGTAAGTTTCGCTTTGTGCCGGACCAAACTCTCAAACCAGTAAGTTTTGCATGTACGGCGGACAAACTTCTTTGGTCATTCGTGAATGGCTTTTTGAGGTTTGATTTCGCATGTACGACGGACCGATTTTGTTTGTCCGTCGTGAATGTGTTTTCGCCAGAATGATTTCTTCTTGGAATCGAAACTTTCACTTGTACAACGGACCGATTTTGTTTGTCCGTTGTGAATGGTTTTTTGAGTGCTTTTTCATGTGTACGCTGGACCATATTTCCTTATCCGTCGTGAATGCGTTTTTGCTCGATTAGGGTTTTGAGCAAAATTGGAATTGTGTTTGATTCATTTTTGGGATTATGAAATTTGTGAGAATTTCATGATGCTTCTTTTGAAGTGGACTTTATGCAATGCTCATGTGAGTAGTTGCATGGATTGACATTGAGTCAAGTCGTGGACTTGTGCTCGGATTTGTTTTGTGGTTTGTTCATGTGCAGGTATTGCTCGAAGACGAATGTGGTCGATGACGGGACCGGAACTAGGTTCATGGAGGAACTGAGGTTCGGGACTAGGTTCAGGAGGAACTGAGGTCTTGGTGGTCAAGGATGTCATGCGGGACGTTCGGGCTAAGAGAATGGTGCACATGAAGAATGGTTAGTCACGTGAGAATGGCAGGAGGTCATTCGCGTGCAAAGTGTTAGTCACGTGAGTATGGCAGGTGGCCATACGCGTGCAAAGTGTTAGTCACGTGAGTATGGCAGGTGGCCATACGCGTGCAAAGTGTTAGTCACGTGAGTATGGTAGGGTTGCCATACGCGTGCAAGAGTTGTACTCGGCCAGGTTGGGCCAAGTAGAGTTGTGTTGGATACAGATTCCTTCTAGGGAATAGGAATTGTATTCAGAACTCCTTGTGGGTTGGTCCTTTAAATAGGAGGGGTGTCTCCTGTTAAAGGGCATCAATCAAACCAAGTAGCAGAAAAGGCGCAAGGGAGCTTGAGCTTGGTTTTAGGGTTTGTACTCTTTTGATGGGAGTACTTTAGACAAAAGAAATAAAGATCAATTCTTCTAGTTCCTTGTGTGCTACAATATTCTCTTTTGGTTCTTGTTTGCATACTTGTTCTAGTTCTAAATTGGTTTTTGTTTTTTGATTTTCATCATGATTTGATCCATCAAAAACCTCTCTAGGGTATTGATCTAGTGTTCCTCAAAGTTTTGTTGATAAATCTTTTGTTGTTCTTGATCAATCTACAAGTTTCGATTAGATTGATTTTCGTCAAGTTCTGGAACAGCAAGTTTGCGAAGCTTATAACTTTTGATCCGTAAGTCCGATCGAGCTGATTCTTTTTGGGTTAGATTCGTACTGGAATTTAGTTTCTTGTGTAAAAATTTCAGATCAATACGACGGTTGGATCTCTGGGAATTCGCGTTTTACCGAACCTCTGTCATTCTGTTTTTGTCGAAAACGAGGCAATTATTAGGTTCTGTTTTGGGGTGAACTTTTAATAGATCAAGAATTTGGTTTTAGCTTCCGCACAATCATTCACCCCCCCTCTGATTGCTATATTCGTGTCTTTCGATCCTACAGCCTCGCAGGGCGAAAATTATCAAGAGAGAAATAATAGCAGCGGAAAATAAGATAACTTCGTGGCGCCATCCAGTATACCACAGGCAACTGACTGGGCTCGCTCCCTAAGTAGACGGTTCCTCGTGGAGCTCCTCCTCCAAAGCTAGTGTAGACTCCTCTTCAACTGGTGTTGTATTGTGGCAATGGTGAGTACTTGGTACTCAGCAAGTCATGCACAGAATGCAAACTAATATACTATATGCATGGCTTGATACAAAGGAATAGCTCAAGGTATATTTGCAGTAAACATCATTTGACAAGTAGTATAAGTAGATTCGAAAGCGGTAGAAACAAGTATAGCATAAATAACTTTTCAAGGAGTTTAATAAACATCTTTCCCATCCTAATCCACATTTCCATCAACATCATTATTAATCCAACCCAACCTTTCAAGTCCAAGTTATTTTTATGAAAGTCTAACCGTTGACTGTAATTCCCGAGCGATTACCAATACCGCGGACACGGCTATTCGAATAGATTATACCCTCTGCAGAGGTTATGCACTTTACCCACAAGATACAGTCAAACACCACAAAGGCGAGTTCCCGTAACAAAGTCTTTCGGAAACTTCTAACAATACAAGTGGTCCTCCCCGGTTGTTGCGCACTAACCCTTCCCTTAGCTAAGGCGAAGTTTAGGCCAACCAACCGTTAGATGGGTACCTGGCCTCGGCCGACGCGCTCCCCGCACAACTTACACAAAGGGTGTAGTTGACCTCCGAGGTCCCACAGTGCGTTATTAGCAACTTAGTCAACTAGGTCCGTCCCATTACAGACATGTGGTTGCACGCTTGACTCAGTTCAAAGGCTTGCAAGGTGAAGTCCTTAGGGTGACCAGGGCAAGACTACCCGAAGAACCAAACCAACATTCCCAATGCCACAACTGGCCCACCTGATTATTCTTGCCACATGCCCCGGTCGAAAACTATTTATCAAACCCCAGTTGATTACCATGCACCACGTGCCATCAACATCACATGATACCTTTCCAAAACAGGTTCAATATATCATTAAGTCAATATTAACATTTGATTGTCCAAAATCATGTCATGAGCACGTAGCAGGTCTAAGCCATATAATACAACGGTCTAAAACCCATGTTGGCAATTTAATAATGTCCAACTAGTAATCCACAACTAGGGTGACAAGGGGTCATGGCACATATTTAAGTAATCAAGGTGTCATACAGCAATTAGGCATTTATCTAATTACCCATAATTAAGTAAAGCATTTTCTAATTTAAACTAGCATGCAATAATTTGAACCAAAATAGGTTTCAAAATGGGATCAACATGGTCAAAGCATAACTTGCCTTCAAAAAGTACTTGTTCTTGGTCTTGAGTTGGATCCTGAGTCAATACTTCTCCTTCGAATCCTTCCGGCACTTCAACGTCTACTCGTAACGCGTGCAAATAGCAATACACGAATAAACAATAGGCAAAAAGTGTCCAAACATCCAAATAAAATCCATAAACAGAGAGAACATAATTTTATGAATTTTTAGAAACTGGAATCGTCAAATTCGGAGTTAAAATGCAAAAGTTATGATTATTTAAAGTTTAAATAATTAATTAAATAATATTACAGAGAAAAACTTTAGTACAAAAATTAAATAAAATTCATAATTAGGTAGATCTCAATTTTATACAAATTTAGAAATTTGAATCACTCAAATCGGAGTTGAAACGCAAAAGTTATAAGCGTTTGAAGTTTGAAACAAAATCTGAAATCATTATTTCGAATTAATAAATCATTTTCTTTTTTCGGAAATTAATTATTGCGTCAGCCTGGACACGTGGCAGCCTCTGATTGGGCGGTGGCGTCGGCCGATCCATGGACTCGGTCCACGCTACGGCTCGGGTCTCTGTGGACCTGGTCCACGGCTCACGTGAGACGGCGGTGGGACCACTTTCGGGTGACGTCATTCTTGGCGTTAGCGGGGCTCGGCCGCGGTCTTGGCAGTGGGACCCACCGATGACGTCATGGGTGACGTCCGCGGTCTTTGTCGGCCCGACACGCGGGCCCGGCGTGTCAGTGACCCACGCGCACGCCCGCGTGGCGCGGCGGTTCGGCTTCCTGGACACGTGGCGCGATCGTGTCCGTTGATTTGAAAATCAACGGCCGTGATTAGATCTGGGTCTCACGCGTTTGGGTTAACGCGTTTGATCTGGACCGTTGGATCTAGATCCAACGGTTGAGATTGGATTTGGGATTTGGAACGGGATCTCACCGGCGGGTGACGTGGCGAGATCTGGGGCGTCGGATGTTGATCGGACGGCTGGCGGTGCTCGCGAGGGCAGTGATGGCGTCTGTGGCGCGGTGGCCGTCTTTGAGGGGCAACGACCTAGGGCACGGCATTGCGGGGCTCCTCCGGCGAGGTGAGTTGGACGCCCGGGCTGCGTCGTGGCCTCCGATTCGGATCTGGGCAACGGCGGCGGAGGGCGATGGAGATGGCGGCAATCGGCAAAGAACCACAGCGGAGGGAAGAGGCAACTCCGGCAAGCTCTAGCGAGCGCTACTGGCGGCTTTCGGGCGGCGAGTTGGGGCTATGGGTGCGCACGGAAGTCTAGGTCACGACACGGAAGACGGCGCATTAAATTGGCCCTCGACGTCCGTGCTACGCGCGGAAAACCGAGGCCCACCCACGGGCGACGGCGGAGTCCGGCGAGGACTCGGACTGGGCTACGTGGCTCATCGTGAGCCGTTGGATCCAGATCCAACGGTCACGTGAGTTGGGTTCGGGTCCGGTTCGGCCGAGTGGGTTCGGCTTGACTACGTGGCTCGGGTCGGACTCGAACTCGAGTCTAACTCGGGCTCGGTCGGATGAACAGTGCAAACCCGGTTTGGATTTTCCAGCGATTTAATAATTAAAATAATTCCCAGTAATTCATTTAATTCATTAAAAATAGCAAAAGACTCAGAAAAATTCCAGAAAAATTCTGGAAAATATTTTAGGGTATTTGGGACTCAAATAAAATATTTCCAACAAAACTTTATTTGCAAAGTTAAATTCTTTAATTATTTTAAAATGGAATAAATTCAAATAAATTCCAAATAAGTTCAAGAAAATTCCAAAAATTCACCAAAGTGCCAAATCACACATAGATTTAAGAAAAGCAAAATTTTGGGGTGTTACAAAGGGAAAGGCCAAGAGGAGGAAGATAAGGGGAAGCCGTTGATGCCCCTTCCGATGTGAGGTTATTTTGGACTAGGAGAAGCCTGAACTGGACCAAAAAGATCAATATTGGGCTTTCTTGTATGGTAACCAATGGAGAAAGGCCAAAGCCCTTATTGGTAGAGAGACAAGGTAAAGGAACTAATGGACCCTGATGCATAGGATGTATGATCGTAAGCTTGACTTTTTCAATCCCCTAGTGTTTTTTGGTTCCAAAAGGCGCACATGTATCTTAACTATAGTTCGAGTTGATGGGTTGTGCTTGTTGTCATTTGTATCGTACAAGTAGCTAGGCAAGCATATACACCTAATCAAACCCTACTCACCATATAATTTGCACCTTCATTATAAAGTATCATGTCGGGATTGAAATGGTTTATTTAAAAAAATCATTATTCAACTTCCCTATGTGCATACAACAGACTAGTCAAATCCTTTGACGTCCTTCTTTTCCTCCCATCATGCAATTGTGTTGTAAAATGCCAATTGCTATAGCTATGTGCATAGCACACATTACACAATGTGCATAAAGCTATCTTGACTAAAGTACCCACCTACTAGGCCTAGCTTTGTCAGAATGACATGCCCTATCGCTGCATTCCTTGGATACCCTTATTTTCCCTGCATGACATGACCTATTACTGAACCCCCTCTCTACTAACCTACAAGCTAAGGCACCTTTCGTAGGCCTGCCCAACTCAAAGTGTTGCACACAACCTCAAGTCCGGGCATGGAATCCATGAAGAAAATTCGGGCTTGAAGTTCATGACTCAAATCCAGCTATACCTATAAAGCCTACCTCATTGCCTGGCTATGCAAAGAACCCACATACCTCCAACACACTCCTCCAACCACAATATGATGGACAGAGCAAGTAGCTCAAGGAGAGGTAAGGGAGAGTGAGCATGAACTTGGGGATTAAGCCCCAACCCTTATCCGAAAACAACAAACTTTTACGGCCCAAGAATATGGCTCGATCTTCCTATCCGAACCAGGGAATATTATGGCCCAAACAATCCCCTCTGAAACTACGCACATGTCCTAGAGACTTGGCCTTAATTGTAACACCCCGGCATTTAATATGCCCGAATGCTACCAAACATAAGCTAAACAACATCTAAATACCACATTTAAACATAAATTCCAGCAAAGGTACATATGCTAAAAACCGATATTTCGGCAGCATCTCCCTTGTTTTTCCATGAATTAACACCATATCAATATCATGGCAAGATATATCATAGCACACGACATCTAAAACATCAACATAAATGGATATATCATCAAATTACGCCAATAATACCACGCTCAACCACTTCATAAACTAAAACGAAGCAAATAAGGAATCACTAGCATGCTAAATTAAACCATACATTAAGTTTAAGGCACAACTCTTAATATCATGTCTCCAAGTGATTAATTATGGACTATGATGGTGGAGCTACGTGTAGAAGTGTAGCTAGACCCCTTTTTCCCGCATGCCGATCTCAAAGTACCTAAAAACAACATAAAACACAAGCGTGAGTTCGAAAACTCAGCAAGCATATTGTAATGGACAACAAGATCATTTACAAGACAATAATACCTTACATCACATATAACATCTCATACTTGAGCACATAACAACATCATCATCATTAAATATGTATTGCAATGCAATGCAATGCAATGTTATGCTCATATCTCCTTGGAAACTCATACCGGTATGGTTGAGTACACACCCGTCGGTGTGCACCCTTTTCCCCTTCCATCCCGAAGATGGAGGGTGCCTACTCCTCGCTTCCATTCACCACGTGGATGGAATCACGATGTAGGTCTTACTCAATGGCGTTAGGACTAGTCATAACTTTCTCACCGACCTTGCCGGACTAGTTATGACTTTCTCACCGCCTCGCCCTATCTCATGTCATGCATGCAACTATGCCAATTATCATATTTCACATGTACATAAACATATGGCATCTCATCATGACAAATATTACACATGGCATCGAATCATGATAAGTATAGACACATAGCATCATATCATGATAATCATACTCAATATATCATTGGAAAACAGCAAGCAAGGCAAGTGATCATAGCAAGTATTCAATCTTTCATCCAATATCAACAAGCAACCTACAATCCGCTATACATTACAACACACTTGCCTCAACCGCGGGCGACGGATTTGTGGGAAGTCGAGGGCACTCCCGGTGTCACACCACCTGCACATAGGCATCACACACTCACAATCATGCCCACAAAACAGTACACAAATCCCCATCTAACCCGACATTGCCCACTACTTGCAAACCTAAAAACAGAGGTTCTGTCCCGGCGGGACAGCAGCCTTGCAAAGGCCATAACTTGAGTTCTGGGACTCCAAATCAATTAAACGAGTACACCATCGCGAAGCTTAGAAAATTTCCTAACTTTTTCTAGTTATACGGAAAGATTGATTCGGACTCTAAAATTGTTTAATCTACAGATTACTACGATATGTTCCAATCGCGTCACAGATTTTAACACGCTTGGTAAAACGGCCATAACTTTCAAACGGCTGGGCGGAATTTAACGTTCTTTATATGCACGGAAAGATAATGAAATTATCTACAACTTCCTAGAAGTCCGTACAGTCAGATTCGAAGTCTAAATTGGCGAAAATGCGAACCCTAGCTCGACTGCTCAATCTACCCGAAAACAGAAACGTGGCAACGTCTAGATCTAACCCAAAGAACTCCAACCCAGCACCACCAATTGATCTAAAAACTTCATAAACACCCTAAGAACAGTACCTAGATAAAACCCAAGGATCCCCATGATTGGAAAACACCCTAAGAACAGTACCGATATGGACTTAGAAGCATTTGTCAAGGTGCCTTTCTGGGAACATCGGAAGTTCCGATGCACCTATTTCGACCGTTGAAATGCGCTCGAGTTCTGAATGTTTGCACATATCGGACATTCCGATGTTGACATCGGAAGTTCCGATATGCAGCTGAGTGGGTGTATAACGGCTAGCTTTTGCAAGAATCTATAAATACCCCACTCCTCTCTCATTTGAGGGTTACACACACATGTTGGCAGAACTCTAGAGCACCTTGAGCACCTTCTAGCTTTCTATTGAGTTCTCCTCTTTGATCTTAGGGATAATCTAGAGAGTGAGAAAAATAGTTGAGATCTAGAGGTTGAAGTGAAAAGCAAGTGTCATTAATCTCGAGCATTAGAGTGTTCCTCCAAGATCGATCAATCGTGCATTTGTTACTCTTGGAGGTTGAAGGACTCCTAGACGGTTAGGCGTCGCTCACGAGCTCCCAAGGATTGTGGGACGCCGTGAGAAGTTTGTGAAGGTCGGCTCCGCCTCCGAAAGGAAAGGAACCAATAGTGGAACCAAGCCTCAAGTGTGACCGAGGTTTGGGAGGAAAGGGTTGGAAAAGACCCGTCTCTTTGGAGCCTCCTCAACGGAGACGTAGGATTCCCTCAAGAATCCGAACTCCGGGAACAAATCCGTGTCATTACATTTACTTTACTTAAGCTGGTTTTGTAACACCCTGGTTTTCGCTTTCTGGAGAAAAACCTAATTTAAATAAAGTAAATTCAAAAGTTGGAGTTTCTCTGGTGTTTATATTAACCTGGCATCCTTTCCAACTCAAAATCGCGATTTAATTCCATTCCAGTCGAAAAATCGGATTTTCCAGTTCCCGCCGGTACCCGAAATTTCACCCGAGTCCAAAAATGCTCCAAAAATCCCCAAACCACTTCATTTGTGTTCCAAATATTCCAAAATTATTTTAGGAATCATTCCCCGAATTTTTGGACCTCCATTCCTATTTTATCTCGCGCGGCTTTTGTTTAATGCCCGCAATCCGCGCCCGAATATCCAATTCCACAAAAATCATCCAAATTCAACCAAACCAATTTTATTGGGTCTCAAATATTCTAAAATGGTTCTAGGAATTTTTCCGGAATTTTTAGACCATTTTTCCTAATTTTTCTCTAGGGCGAAACATTTACGTAAAGGAGGACCAATAAGGAAGCGCCACGTGTCAAGTGAACAGTGCATCTTCTTCAACCTCCAGCCAACTCCAAGAACAGAGAGCTCCAACTAGGCAACAATGGCTAGGGCTTGATTCCAATGCTCATAACTCCTTCAATTCAACTCCAAAATGCGAACGGCCGGTTCCGTTGGATCCGTAGCGTCGCCCTCTTGCCATTCCCCACCTTCACTCGCCGTCAATCTCACCGGAAACGGCCCCATTCAAGAGAAACCAAAATCCACTAAAATGGCTTTAACTCGGCCGTTTCACCTCCAAACGCCGCACCACCACCTCCATCCTCTTCGTATAAGTATCCCCGTTCCGGGAGTGTGCTTCCTTTTCCATCTACTCCACCCTTGCGCCCGTGAGATCAAGAAAACCGACGTTGGGTTGAACTTTTTCGGTGTTCTTCGTGTTCTTGCTCATAGCTTCTTCTCCGGTGAGCCATTCTTCATGCCACTTGGTTCTTTGGGACCGTGGATGAGTCTAGCTTCTAACCCAATCATCAATTTTAGGATTTCTCAACCGTGGGCGACGAATTTGGAGCTTTTGTGCATTCGGCCGAACCTCCGTTCTTCGTCGATTTCTCCGATTCCGGTGAGTTTTGGTTCAATCCCTTCCTCCTAGATGTCCCTAAGGATGTTATCTAGAGGTTCTAGGCTTTTGTTTGATCCAAATACATGCGAAAATGGGGCAAAAATCCGGTTTTTGGAAGCAAAAGAGGGCTCTGTTGGTTTTGCTAGGTTCTGTACCAAAAATTCTCGCAAGTTACTGTAGCAAATAGTAACTTTTTCCTTTTTCTTGATTTTCCATCATTTTTCAACTTCGAACGCTTATAACTTTTGCGTCCGAACTCCGATTGACTCCGTTCAAGTTTCTAAATTCATCTAAAATCAAGATCTACCTGCCAGTACTAATTTTGTAATTTTTGGATTTTATTTATTTTCTTTTATTTATTTATTTGCCTCGTTTTGCGCGTAGTCGACGACCCCGACGCGACCGCCGACCCCGCCGCCGGACTTCGAAGAGTTCAACCTTCTCGCTGTGACCGAGGCAAGTCTCCTTGACGCATATTGATCCCATGTTTTATCACTGTTTTACCCTGTTTTAACAATTGCATTGCTATTTATATAAAATGATGATGTCAAACGTTAGGTTGTTAGTTATACCTGTTGTTTATACCTCCTTGAAATTGCTATCCGTAACCCTTTGTCGCCCTAGAACAGTGATCCACCATAATAAATGTTTTTAATAAAATACCCTTCGATTAGAAAAATGACTATTTGGAGGATAGTTTGAATAGAACCCATAGTATGGAATGTAATTGGAGGTGGGTGAATAGTAGTGATAATGTGGGGGTTGTTAATATGAAATTGATCTTTGAATGGTGATCGTTGAAATACTAAGGAGATGGACAGTGATAGTAGTTCTCAATTTAAACAATATAGTCGTGGGAGATTTTGGAAGATGTATGGGATTGTAAAGTATTCGGGGTGGATTGAACGGATCATTGCAAGTAAATAATATGTCGACTTGGATTCTTGGGTTGATAAACTAGTAGGAGGTGAGAATCAGAGTTGGTTGGATTATTAGTGTTTGTTGGGGTTTATTCTTAACAGATTGATTATGAAATAGATGGTTTTGAAGATATAGATATGTACTAATCATTTATGGAGAATAGTGAATGATCCAGAATAATTGGGGGTTTAGTCAATGATAATATTCCGTATTCTTGATGGATTAAAGTTGATAATCTAGAGGTGATGATGTGAAGGATTAGTCATATGCCATTATGAAGTAATATCGGTGGATTGTATTCTAGATGTTTAGAGGTGTGATATCGTGAAGTATTCTCGGTGGTTTAGTAGATGACCTTGTGAAATATTCTTAGTGGATGATAAGATTGATCGCCGTATGATTGGTGGATAAATCAATAATACAAGTTCGAGTTCAAGGGAAAGATTTCCTATACAAATATGATTGTAGTTCCATAAGAATTTGGAGTAAAAATAGTACCATGATATACTTATTACTTGGTGGATAATATATATTGAATTGGATTATTCATATGATTGTCACATTGGGGCAATTTAATGATTATTGAGAGATTACAAAATTGATTATGGGGATTGTGATCAAACCCTGACCTTTGTATTTTATAAAAATAGACTATTGGTGGAATAGAATAGTACGGTAGAAATGCTTAGCCTCGCTATCGGTCAATATTCACCTATGGGTGGGACTTTCAATTATCTCTTGAAAACTTGTATTGGAAGTTATAGGCAAGGAGTATTGCCAACGGTTTACAAAATAAAAATAAAATGAAAAATGATTTCGACTTGGGCGGCCTGGAATGTCGGGTGGAAGCGAACCAAGCCTTGGTTCTTTTGTGCAAGTACCGCCCCAAGTCAATTAAGGACCGACGCTTATGACTGTCTCCATTCTAAGCATTACCGTACAACCACATGTCAAAGTGGGCACGACCTGGCTAACTAATTTGTAGAAACCTGACTTAGACTCACCACTCGGTGGTTGTGTGAGAGCCGGAAAGAGGCATTGTTGTTGTTGTTGTTGTTTTACTCACACGGCGCAAGAGGGGGCTTCTGTACTGGGTGGATATAACCCTAACAGCGGTGAAACCTTAGCGGGTGGGTCGGGTTAGGCGTATGCATTGTAACAGCCTTGTCATGATATCCCTGCCGGCACACCTAAGGAAGTGTGCTCATAGCTTGGCATTAAGGGAATATCATGTCTTGTGGGTAAAGTTGTACACACTCTGCAGAGTTAAAACTATTCGAATAGCCGTGCCTACGGTCAAAGGCAAAGCTTGCTGAATGCTTTCATACTGGTAGACTTTGGGTTTTGATTTCAAACTAAATAATGTTTTGTTTTGGGATCCGGGAGCGGTTAGAACTCTCGGGTGTGCTTCTGGCGGCTAAAGCCAGGTAGGTGGAAGGAACCTGATTTTGTGAACCATGGCGGACATAGCCATGTGATTGGATTGAACCCTGATCTTGTTGAGATGTGGCGGATAGAGCCTGTATATTAGTGAGTGGTGGTTAGAACCTTCACTACATTATTACATAATTCAATAATTAAAAAGAATTGCTCAAATATGCTTTGTGAAAATTATTAACAAGTATGATTTGATGAAACTTGGCTTTATGCAAAAGAACCATATTAAGCCATCTTTGGATAGCCTACATCGTGCATATTTCCCAGACTTGCTGAGTACTTTATGTACTCACGTGCTACATTCTAATCCTCTCTCAGAAGTGAAAGAAGCTGTTCAAGATTTCCATCGACTAGGGTGCGTTCTCCACTCGATTGCTGTGGGCATTTGGATGGAGTCGCATTGGCGTTTTCGTCTTCATTGCGATTGTTCAAGTTGTTCGACTGTCCAGGCCATAATGGTAAACCTTGACCATAAGGTCTTTGCTTTTAGTTGGTATTATTTCTTATTTAGTTATTTGTATTCGTGATATGGTTGTTGATTCATCACTTTTGGTATGTGTACTAGCTACTTGATGCTCGACTAGTACGTAAATACCTGAAGGACTCAGGATAGCCGTCCAGGGGCCTGAGTTTCCTTATTACTTTGATCTAACATTCTTAGATTGTTTCTCAAGTTCATTGTTTTCAGTCGTTAATTGTTCGTGTCAAAAGTCGATTGGACATTCCGAACTGGTATCGGAAGTTCCGATTAAATCGGAAGTTTCGATCCAACACCGGAAGTTCCGATACTCTTTCCGCTGCGACAAATTTAGTTTAATTTTTAAATTGCCTATTCACCCCTCCCCTCTAGGCAACTTTCTCATCTTTTCAATTGGTATCAGAGCTTGACCTTCTCGAAGGCTTAACCGCTTGAAGGGAACGTGATGGCCAACACCGGATTGAAGGTTGTCGTGTCGGGGGAAGAAGGTAGTCCAAAGGCCGGACATGGAACTCCCGCGAAGACCAAGGAAGGTGACACCTCAACGTCATCGCGAGGAGCTCAAATTCTTTTAATTACGAAAAATTGAATACTTCTTCTTCGCATTCCTATATTCTGTGCCCTCAGGCGTGCACCATTTTTCGATGGCACGTACTATTCCGCTTGGAGGCACAAAATGAAAATGCATTTGATGTCTCTCCATCCTAGTGTTTGGAAGATTGTGTGTACAGGTTTAGACATGCCGGAAGACGACATGGAGCTTACACCGCAACAAGAACAAAACATCCACCGAAATGCACAAGCCGCGAGTGTTTTGCTTGGAGCGTTGAGTCCCGAAGAATTCTACAAGGTTGATGGTTTAGAAGAAGCCAAAGAGATATGGGACACTCTCCAAGTAGCTCACGAAGGAACATCAAGTGTGAGGGAATCAAGGATTGAGTTACTTGAAGGAAAGTTGGGGAGGTTTGTGATGAATGATGATGAAACTCCGCAACAAATGTATGATCGCTTGATAATCCTTGTGAACAAGATCCGAGGGCTTGGAAGCAAGGATATGACGGACCACGTCGTGGTGAAGAGGATGTTGAGAGCTTTTGCTCCAAGGAATTCGACTCTCGTAACTCTTATACGAGAGCGAAAAGATTTCAAAAGGCTCACTCCAAATGATGTGCTCGGTAGAATCCTTTCACACGAGCTCATGGAAGAGGAAGCAAAGGAAGTAAAAAATCTTGCCAAGCAAAGTTCGAGTTCAAGATCAAAGGAAATAGCCTTGAAGGCAAGTAGAAAGGAAGAATCAACCTCAAGTGATGAAGAGGAAGATGAAAGCGAAGACGAGGAAGATTTGGCATTGTTTGTAAGAAAATTCAAAAAATTCCTCAAGTATGATGGTTCAAGCAAATACAAGAAGAACTGCAACGACAAATCAAGAGGAAGAAGAAACACTAAGAGGGCTTGCTATGAGTGCGGTGAAGTTGGACACTTCATCGCCGATTGTCCAAAGAAGAAGAACAACCCAAATGAGACCAAGAAGAATGAGCCGCATAAGAAGAACAAGACCTACAAGAAGAAGTACTCGGGGCGAGCTCACATTGGAGAAGAATGGGATTCAAACAACTCCGACTCCGACACCGATGATGAAGGAGTCGCCACCCTCGCCATTGAAGCCGCTCCACCAACCAAGTCACTCTTCGGGGAATTGAGCGACAACGACTCCGACCACGATGCGCCTATTTGTCTTATGGCTAAAGGGCGCAAGGTAATGGCTAAAACAAAACCCCCTAGTAGTGATAGTGAATTAGATAGTGATGATAATGATGATGATGATGCTCTACTTTGTGATTTGAGCAAATCGGCTATTGCTAAGATTCATAAGCTATTGAAAAGAATAGATAGCCAAGAGGAGACTCTCGAGAAGTAAGAAGAGTTGCTAATTTGTGAAAAGAAGAAAACTCTTGCTCTCGAGAAGATCCTCACAAAAGAAAAGGAGACTATTGAATTGTTAACCAAAAAGCTTGATTTGGCTAATAATTCAATTGAAATGCTTAAGGGTTCAAATGAGTCACTTCAAGAGAATGTTATAAGTCTAGAAAACAATCTTCAAGCTCTTGAAGTGCAAATTGAATCTCTTAATGATATTAACTCTCCAATTTTTGATTCACCGTTAGCATCTATTCCTTCCACTAGCAATGGTTGCTCTCGTTGCTACAATGTTGATGTTAATGCTTGCACTACTAACTCCCAATTTGTGCAAGTATTAAAAAGCGAAAACGAGAGGTTAAGTGCCTTGGTAAGATACGGTTGCATGAAAACTTATCAATCCAAGGATGCCCTATATAAGATCATAAATGGTCGAGGCAACAAAAACAAAGAAGGGCTAGGATATGATAAGTACGAGTGCAAAGGAAATGACCGTGTGGTGGTAAGAGGTAAGGAATGCATCAAGTTTGTCAAAGGAAATGACAAACAACCATTGACCACCACACATGTCATCAAGACCGGGCAAGAGTCTAAGAAGCATCTTCAACATCATACATCTTATTCTATTTACTTTGCTTCTTATATATTGAAGAAAAACCACCGTGGTAAAGTGGTTGCTCATTTTGTCGGTGCCCACCACTCCAATGATGCAAGCAAAAAGAAGGTGTGGGTACCGAAAGTATTGATCACTAACATGCAAGGACCCAAAAGGATTTGGGTACCTAAAAACAAAGTCTAATGTGATCTTGTAGGATTATACCTCCGGTGGATCAAGTTGGGTGCTTGATAGTGGTTGCACAAACCACATGACCGGAGAAAAGAAAATGTTTTCATCTTTTGATGAGAAAGGGTCACAATATGAAAATATTGTGTTTGGTGACAATGGTAAAGGTGAGGTAATGGGATTAGGTAAAATTGCTATTTCTAATGATCATTCCATTTCAAATGTTCTTCTAGTTAAATCTTTAAATTACAACTTGTTGTCCGTATCGCAATTGTGTGAAATGGGCTACAATTGTCTATTTACTAATGTGGATGTGACCGTCTTGAGAAGAGATGATTCCTCAATTGCCTTTAAAGGATATTTGAAGGGTAAGCTCTATTTGGTTGATTTCAATGCAAATAGCGCTAAACTTCAAACATGCCTTATGGCAAAGTCTAGCATGGGTTGGTTGTGGCATCGCCAGCTAGCCCATGTTGGCATGAGAAATCTCGACAAACTTATCAAAGGGGATCACATCATCGGACTAACCAATGTTGAGTTTGAGAAAAATAGAATTTGTAGCGCGTGTCAAGCCGGAAAGCAAGTTGGAGCACGACATCCCGCGAAGAACATCATGACGACGACAAAACCATTGGAGCTTCTACACATGGACCTCTTCGGACCCGTTGCTTATATAAGCATCGGAGGTAACAAATATGGTTTAGTCATCGTTGATGATTTTTCACGCTTCATGTGGGTATTCTTTTTGCAAGAGAAAAGTGAAACACAAGGGATAATCAAGAAGTTTGCTAGAAGAGCCCAAAATGAATTCGAGTTGAAGATCAAGAAGATTCGAAGCGATAATGGAAGTGAATTCAAGAATACTCAAGTCGAAGAATTCCTTGATGAAGAAGGGATCAAGCACGAGTTCTCCGCTCCATACTCCCCTCAACAAAATGGAGTGGTAGAAAGAAAGAATCGGACATTGATCGAGATGGCAAGAACAATGCTTGATGAGTACAAGATCTCCGATCATTTTTGGGCGGAAGCCGTCAACACCGCTTGTCATGCCATCAACCGATTATATCTCCACAAGATATTGAAGAAAACGGCATACGAACTCCTCACCGGTAATAAACCAAACATCTCATATTTTAGAGTTTTTGGTAGTAAATATTTTATCCTAAACAAGAAGCCTAAGAACTCCAAATTTGCTCCAAAGATCGATGAAGGTTTCTTGCTAGGATATGGATCAAATGCTTACGCCTATCGTGTTTTCAACAAAACCTCGGGTTGTGTTGAAATAGCGAGAGACATGACATTTGATGAATCTAACGGCTCTCAAGTAGAGCAAGTTGATTTGAATGTGTTAGAAAATGAGGAAGAGCCAAGCATTGCAATCAAGAAGATATCAATAGGTGAAGTGAGGCCGCAAGAAAAGGTGCATCAAGACAATTCATCTACTTAAGTAGAGCCTCCTACCTCAAGCCAAAGTCAAGACATTTCTCAAGGGAGTACAAGCAAACTCGTGGAGGATGCTCAAATTAAAGACCTTGAACCAATCCAACATACCTCTCAAATGCCACATTCGAGGGTGCATCAAAGTATCCAAAGAGATCACCCCGTCGATAACATTCTCGGTGACATCCAAAAGGGGGTAACTACACGCTCAAGAGTATCTAATTTTTGCGAATTTTACTCTTTCGTGTCTACTTTGGAACCTTTGAAGGTAGAAGATGCATTGAAGGATCCGGATTGGGTGATAGCAATGCATGAAGAGCTCAACAACTTCGTTAGAAACAAAGTGTGGTCACTAGTGGAAAGACCTAATCAAAACGTGATAAGAACCAAATGGGTCTTCCGCAACAAACAAGACGAAAACGGAGTTGTTACGAGAAATAAAGCTCGGTTGGTAGCTCAAGGATACACTCAAATTGAAGGTTTGGATTTTGGTGAGACTTATGCCCCCGTTGCTAGATTAGAATCAATTTGTATATTGGTTGCATTTGCTACTCACCATGATTTTAAGCTTTATCAAATGGACGTCAATAGTGCTTTCCTAAATGGTCCAATCGCCGAATTAGTCTATGTTGAGCAACCGCCGGGAATGGAGGACCATAAGAACCCTACTCATGTCTACAAACTCCATAAGGCGCTATTTCGAAATTGGTAAAGTCGATCCTACTCTCTTCACAAAATATGTTGATAATGATTTATTTGTGTGCCAAATATATGTCGATGACATTATATTTGGCTCCACTAACAAAAGCTTCTGTGAAGAGTTTAGTAGGTTGATGACGAAGAGATTTGAGATGTCAATGATGGGTGAATTGAAATTCTTTCTCGGATTTCAAATCAAACAACTCAAGGAAGGGACGTTCTTATGTCAAACAAAGTACATCAAGGATATGCTTAAGAAGTTTGATATGGAGAACGCCAAGTCAATTCATACACCAATGACAACCAACGGACATCTAGGTCTAAATGAAGAAGGTAACCCTGTGGATCAAAAGGTATATCGATCCATGATAGGTTCATTGCTTTACCTTTGTGCATCTAGGCCCGATATTATGCTTAGTGTGTGTATGTGTGCAAGATTTCAAGCCGCTCCGAGAGAGTGTCACCTAGTAGCCGTGAAAAGAATTCTTAGATATTTAGTTCACACACCTAGTTTAGGGCTTTGGTATCCTAAAGGATCAAAATTCGATTTGATTGGTTATTCGGATGCTGATTATGCGGGTTGCAAAGTGGATAGAAAAAGCACTTCGGGGACTTGCCAATTTCTAGGTAGATCACTAGTGTCTTGGTCCTCAAAGAAACAAAATTCAGTGGCTCTATCCACCGCGGAGGCCGAATACATTGCCGCAGGAAGTTGTTGTGCACAATTGTTATGGATGAGGCAAACCTTGAAGGATTTTGGATTTAATATGGAAAAGGTACCACTCTTATGTGACAATGAGAGTGCGATTAAAATAGCCAACAATCCCGTTCAACACTCCCGGACCAAGCACATAGACATCCGACACCACTTCCTTAGAGATCACTCTCTTAAGGGAGATATAGATATTACCTATGTGAGAACCGAAAAACAATTGGCCGATATCTTTACCAAACCTCTAGATGAGAAGCGCTTTGCGAGCTTAGAAGTGAGCTAAATGTCCTAGACTATCGGAATGTGTCTTGAAAGATTGCACTCATTGACTGCTGCTAGTTAGCTCAATTTCGAAACAAAACGATTGAAAAACTTATTGAGTGAATTTCAAAATGTTTTTGTTGGATCTTAATCTCGGATCAATCCACTTGTAATCATAGTTTTGATTGCTTGGATGCTTGCTGATGACAAGTGGGGTGATCCTCCTTAAGTTCACATGACTCAGAGTTTTCAGACTTCACTCAATTCCTTGTTTCTTTCTCTGTTTGCTGGAAAAATCAACACATCGGAACATCCGATCAAATCATCGGAATATCCGATGTCTGGCAGTTTTTCCACATCGGAACTTCCGATGTCATATCGGAACTTCCGATGTCTCCTCCGCCCTTAAGAAAGTGACCGTTCCCTTTCACTTTCTTTTGTCCTCTTCTTCTTGTCTCTTTGGTCTCTCCTTCCTTTTTCATCTTTTTGCCGTTATCGGAGATTCCGACCTCTCGGAACTTCCGATCTTCACTTGGGAAGGACTCCATCTTGAAGAGGACCCTCCTCTCCGCGCGATTTCTCCGTGTTCTTCGTGAGGTAAACCCTAGGGTTCAATCCTTTCCTTTTGGATCTAGGGCATCTTTTTGAGCAATCGTTTCGGTGAACTTGTTCATCTATTCCTTTGGTTCATTACTGTCAAGTTTCAATTCTTTCCATCGATTGGTTTGGGAGAAATGTTGTGTTGGTTGAAATCCGTAGACATCGGACATTCCGATCGAAAATATCGAAACTTCCGACCTCATGTCGGAACTTCCGATATGAAATCGGAACTTCCGATGTCAACTGAATGAAAACCAAACCAAGTTTGTTTCTCTCGTAAGCTTAATCGATTCTATCTCTGTCCTTAGATCAATGGATCCTGATCAAGGTGGCTCCCAGCCCCCACCGGACCCGACAGTCTTAGGCGCTAAAAGGCCAAGACAGACTCCGACAGGAGCAAGAACCAAAAAGGCTTCGGGTAGAGGAAGAGGTAGAGGCAGTGGAGGCCCAGGCATTCAGATCAGTGACCCTCCACCTGATCCTCCTGCTCAGACTGTGAACGTACCTCGAGGAGCGCCATTGCCTTCTAGGAAGGGCAAAGCTGTGGCAGGGGCTTCTCAATCTCAGCCAGTTCCAGACAGAGCAGTGCCAAAGCTCAGACAGGCAGAGAGGAATCCTCGTCTCAAGAGGAAACCTATGAGCTACAAAGGGAAAGCCGCCAAAGTGCGCGAAGCCAGAGAGCAGAATCCCAGGGCAAATGCACAGTTCTCGACAGATTATCGCTTCTGGACCTTCTTTCAGCAAGACTTCTATGAGTCTGTCATTTTGCCTAGGAAGAATCCAGTCATTCTGATGCAGTGGGTCGACTGGGACTACATGGCCGCAGCTGATGATGCCACTTTCACTGAGGTCATTGCAGCTTGTGAGAGAACTGGAACAAAGAGGATAATGAGTTTTCAGCACGACTGGAACGTTGAGATCATTGCTCAGTTCTACTCCACCTTGTACATCTCCAGGGACAGAGTCTCCACCTTGCATTGGATGACCGAAGGAGCATGGTATGAGATCTCGTATGTTAATTTTGCTCGCTGTCTTGGATTCACCGAAGCTGATTGCCGTGACAAGGATCAGATTCATAATGAAGCAGCTCTCGGTGCCTCCAACTTGAACTTTCTCTATGATGAAGATGCAGACTTTGAGGAGGGAAGTACAAAAGGCATGAAGCCTTTCTTTGCCTGTCTCAACAGGCTTTTCAGGAAGACGCTGGCTCCCAAAGAAGGTGATGCCTCTCATGTTCTGTCCTATACAAGAAATCTGCTGAGTAGGATGAGAGATGGACAGCGTCCTTTTGATGTGTTTGATTTCATTTGGAATGAGATCCGCTTGACTGCTCAGGAGCCAAAGAGAAGCTGTGGTTATGCTCCTTTCATCATGCATATGATTGAGCACATAACTCATCAGCACTTTGAGTATGATGCAAGACATTCTGGAGTGCAGATCAGGGCAGTTAAGGCCCCAACTCAGCCTGCGAGACGTGCTTCGACCAGAGCTGCTTCCTCCTCCACCACCGCTCCCTCCACTGCAGCCTCCAGTGGATCATCCTCTCCAATTCTCCGCGCTTTGAAGTCTATCTTTGTCCTGTGCAAGGGCAATGCAGCAGCGCACAAGAAGAACACCAAGAGACTGAAAG
Organism: Rhipidocladum racemiflorum; assembly: GCA_036346355.1. Lineage (NCBI taxonomy): Eukaryota > Viridiplantae > Streptophyta > Magnoliopsida > Poales > Poaceae > Rhipidocladum > Rhipidocladum racemiflorum. Next base: position 63,176,000 of record CM070573.1, on the reverse strand, counting down.
ATATTCAGAGGCATTTAAATCTGGAGTGTTCAGAGGATGAAGACAGCGAAGAAGAAGTTGAGGATCCTTTTGCTCCAGCGCCTGAAGTTTCAGATGAGTCCGAGGACGATGAGGAGTCTGGCTCTGATGCTGCTTCCGAGGAGTCGGACTAGTCCTCCCTCTCTCTCTCTCTTCTTTTTCCTTTCTGGTGCTTGATGCCAAAGGGGGAGAGGAGAAAGCTTACTTCATCCTTCGTTTAACGTTGTTTCCAAACTTTGCTTATCATGTGAACTTGGGACTTGTTGCTACTTACTGTTTTACTTATGCAATGTTGGATGATTGTTACTATGGATGTTTTAATATTAATGGTTATTCAAATATTAGCCTCCATATTGTTTGTTTCATTAATATGCTCAGTTTTAGGGGGAGCTCCTGCAAAATTCCTTTCAAAATTGTGCATTCGCGATCTTTTCCTATTCAATGCACATCTTCAGGGGGAGCTAAACCTAGACTAATCTTTCATTATATCCTTTTAATTATGAGCTTTAATCGAGTTGTCATCAATCACCAAAAAGGGGGAGATTGAAAGTGCATCTAGGCCCCCAAATTGGTTTTGGTTGATTAATGACAAACGATTAAAGAGACTAATGTCTTCAATGAGCTTATGAGCAGGTAAAAGGTTCAATGTGAGATCTTCTACATGCGAAGGATACCCTCAAACGATTTTCAAGCGAGTAAAACGGCATTGTATTCTTGTTTTCTATGTTTTGTGTCGTAGGAATGCCGTACTATTAACAGGAATGCATCGTAAATGATCTAGGATAGTCTCTATGCTTAGATGAATGTTACTTTAATTCTTGTTGAGACCCTAAGTCACCGCGCATGCACCGGAATGTGTTTTTATCAAAGTTCAAGTCGGACATTCCGATGTTACGTCGGAAGTTTCGATGTTGCCGGACATTCCGATGTGCATGCTTGCTTTAGTCCGATGCATGGAACATGTATCGGAAGTTCCGATATTTCCGATCGGAAGTTCCGATACGTTGTTGAAGCTTTGTAGGGTGCTCTCTAGAAATATCGGAAGTTCCGATATTTGACATCGGAAGTTCCGATGTGTTCAAACCTGAAAAAGGGAGCTCTTTGGAATTATCGGACATTCCGATATATTAGATCGGACATTCCGATGTTAAGTCGGAAGTTCCGATGTTTATATCGGACAGTCCGATATGGACTTAGAAGCATTTGTCAAGGTGCCTTTCTGGGAACATCGGAAGTTCCCATGTTGACATCGGAAGTTCCGATGCACCTATTTCGACCGTTGAAGTGCGCTCGAGTTCTGAATGTTTGCACATATCGGACATTCCGATGTTGACATCGGAAGTTCCGATATGCAGCTGAGTGGGTGTATAACGGCTAGTTTTTGCAAGAATCTATAAATACCCCACTCCTCTCTCATTTGAGGGTTACACACTCATGTTGGCAGAACTCTAGAGCACCTTGAGCACCTTCTAGCTTTCTATTGAGTTCTCCTCTTTGATCTTAGGGATCATCTAGAGAGTGAGAAAAATAGTTGAGATCTAGAGGTTGAAGTGAAAAGCAAGTGTCATTCATCTCGAGCATTAGAGTGTTCCTCCAAGATCGATCAATCGTGCATTTGTTACTCTTGGAGGTTGAAGGACTCCTAGACGGTTAGGCATCGCTCACGAGCTCCCAAGGATTGTGGGACGCCGTGAGAAGTTTGTGAAGGTTGGCTCCGCCTCCGAAAGGAAAGGAACCAATAGTGGAACCAAGCCTCAAGTGTGACCGAGGTTTGGGAGGAAAGGGTTGGAAAAGACCCGGCTCTTTGGAGCCTCCTCAACGGAGACGTAGGGTTCTCTCAAGAATCCGAACTCCGGGAACAAATCCGTGTCATTACATTTACTTTACTTAAGCTGGTTTCCTTATTACTTTGATCTAACATTCTCAGATTGTTTCTCAAGTTCATTGTTTTCAGTCGTTAATTGTTCGTGTCAAAAGTCGATCGGACATTCCGAACTGGTATCGGAAGTTCCGATTAAATCGGAAGTTCCGATCCAACACCGGAAGTTCCGATACTCTTTCCGCTGTGACAAATTTAGTTTAATTTTTAAATTGCCTATTCACCCCTCCCCTCTAGGCAACTTTCTCATCTTTTCACCTGCCAACACATGGCACAACAGTTGAGTTCAACCTTGTAAACGAATGTCAAGCGTTGAGTCATCTGCGGGGTAAAACTCTCTATTGCAAGTTTTATCTTCTCGTTTTTAAGAAAAGTATTAAATCACAATCTAACTAGTGCAAGTTCACCAAGTGCTCATAACCGAGAGCGCGGCTAATCGATTAGTTTTAAAACTCTGCAAAGTTGTACATCTTTACCCACAAAGAATGATTTTTTCCCTTTTTGCAATGCTTATTTAACACACTTCCTTTGGTGTGCCGCGAGGAAAATCATATATAACCTTTACATTACTTAATTCTGACTTTGCACTAGCCCAGTACCGACAAGCCCTTACTAATGGCGGCAGAAAAATAAAGTATACAAGCTTGGCGAACAAATCGACCCAGACGAACGAATCGTCTCTTTTCTCTCCATTAGTAAGGCGTATACTGTTGCATTAGTATGTGTTTGACCCACACCTTTGTGTGGACACCCCTACGAGCAATCCCGCAGGAATAGCCCGTGCTACTACGGCCTGCCAATGTGCAAAGTCTGTTTTAAGTAACTTAATGTAATATCACGGTTTGTACTCCAGTCCGGGAAGTTCTAGACCTAGTAATTGGTGAACCTTACTTTTTCCTTTCCACTCCTCCACCTAACCTTCCCACCTGCTCCCTTCTTCTTTTTTCACCCACCTGAGCCCTCTGCTGGCATTTCTCTGGAGCTTCTCCAGCCGACCCAGTCGACCCCTGTCCCCAGCTCCACCCGACGCCTCCCCAGCCCCCCAGAGCAGGCGACGCCCTCCCCTTCAGCTCGACCGGCAACGCTCCTGGTCACTTCCCCCCAGCTTGGTGCTCCCTCCAGCCGCCCTGCGCCGATCGACCTTCCCCTGGCCGGTCCTACCTCCAGGCCGAGCGCCACCCCTGGCCGTCCTCCAGCCCAGCGCCTCCACCCTCAGGCCAGTGAGCTCCATCCATCCCCCACCCCCGGCGAGTTCCCTTCCCCCTGCTGCTCCTTCTCGCGGTCGGCATCTCCTCCTCCTTCCTCTCCTCTCTTATGGTAAGTGGAGGTGAGGTTCTAAGCCTGTGATGGAATTTTTGTAGACAAGGTGTTCGATGAAATGCCGGAGAGGAATGTAGTCAATGTGTTTGAGGAAATGCCAAAACGGGATGTGGTCAAGGTGTTTGGGGAATTGGTCGTGCGAATGGGTACTTTAACCGCGGTTTGGGGCGAGTTAAAAGTTCTCTCTCGGCCGCTTAGTCCAGCGTGGACGTAGACTAGTTGTCAGTTTCTCTCTCTCACGGTCGCTTAGAGCTCAAGTTGATTGCTTTGGATGCTAGGGTCGCCTCCTGGGATTTTGGTGGTAGAGTAAGTGTAGGTTCCTCTCCTGCAGTCGTTAGATCTCACAAACACTAAAATCTGTGCAACCGATCTAAAGTTATGTTATTTGGAAGCCACTAATCAAATTCGGGAGTCTGTAGTGTGTTCAGAGTTTAGATAAGTTAGATTTTGTTTTGGGGCTGATTTGAGAGTTAGGAGTAGAGATGTTGTCGTTGTTGCAGTTATGAAGTTATTTGTGGATGTAGTGAGTGTGCATGTCTTTCTTTTCCAGGAGGAGTAGCGTCATGAGAAGTGTCAACTTCCCGCCATCCCACTCCACACGGTTGAAGGCAAGTTTAGTGCAAATGAGGATGTTGGTTATGAATTACGTATCGATAGACATGAAATATTCACTATTATTATCTGTTTCTTGATTATGATTAGACAATTGTGAATGGTTGTCCATGAACTAGAAGTTTGGTTGTTATTCATACATGTGGTTAGACTATGCGGAATGCTAGAAATGATGGTAATTGCATTTCCATTGTGTCAAATGCATTATGCATTCATAATAGACGAGGCGTCCCATGCACTCGGCAATACCGGTATGCGCTAAAAAAAGGGTTGCATTCATGAGCATTCTTATTGCATCGTATGGAGAAAAGGATTGGAATTTATGGGTTTATGAGTTTTTGACTTGGTTGGATTAAGTCTTGTTGTGTACATTCATGATATTCGATATGCCTTGTTTCCTTATTGCTTTACACTTTGCTAAGTGTTAAACTCACGCTTGTGCTTTATTGTTTTATCTAGGTACCCCCAGGTCGGCATTTGGGGAGGCGGGCTAGCATGTCACTTACGCCAGCTTCACTTAGTTAGAATAGCACAGCTGCATTACTTTTGGATTTGGTGGTAGTTGTAGAGAACTTAATTTTGGGTAATTAGGATGTGAGTAATGGTTGCCATGTTGTTTTACCTTCCTTCAGTTGTTGGTTGTGTGGTGCTTGTCCCTGTGGTGGGTCATGATGGATGATCGATACCATGACCCCTTCTTGGTTGTGCTTATTATGGTTATATATATCTGTTACTGTCTTCTATTTGCTGACTGGATGTCCTAGTTTTAGGGGAGGTGCTGCCAAAATTTTTAATAAGTTCGGCAACCTCCTAGTTGCTTGCTTACTTTGCTAAATTTTAGCCTAGTGTTTTGTATTTGTTGGTGCTAGAGTGTAACATTCGGGGCACGGGGTGCCAGGGTGTTACACTTAATTAGCTATAGCTGTCCCATACCAGTATTGTGGTTGTACGGTTAATCTTGGATCATATAACACTACGTTCGGTCCTTACTCTGACCCAGGCGACAAATCTCCCCCTAACTACGTGCGAGTACCCTCTCACACATCCGACTATTGCCAATAATCGCCCGCGTCCAAACCATTGTTTTATTTTCATTTTTATCAACATATCGGTATCCTTTACTGTCATATCCAACCTTTTTAAATTTTGTAAAGACTAAAGTTTACATTCTAAGCAAACTAAGCATGTGTAACCATTAAGCGTGTATACCCAATTCACATTTCTATGTGTCATCCCATGTCCTATGGTGTCAACGGTTTACATGGCAACTATAATTAAGAATATCCACAATGAAGGTCATAACTACCATATTACCGCAAAGTAGCATTATATGAACTTATTGCATGCATGTAAAATAGTATGAAAACATTTCTAAATCTGGGTTGAACATGTTCGAAGGGGTGCTTGCCTTGCGGATCGTTGTCGCCGAGGAAGAATTTTGGTTCGAGGACTGGGTCGTTAACTATGTTGGGTTCTACCCATTGCAACGCGGTACATAGTAAATAGATAAAGATCCGATAAGGCAAAAAGAATACAGATAACAATCAAGAAATCAACACACTCACATCAGGCATTAGTACTAGGGTTTATCCCAAGATTCCATACGCTATTAAGTCTTCCGATGGTGAAGGTTATTTTTGTACCGATATTACTTCTTAAAGGGACTACATACAAATTCATCATAGCACCCTAAGTGTTTTCATTCCATTGAGTAGCCTACTGTTTTTAGGGTACTCAAATAGTGTTTACATCCATTTTAAAGATTAACTATCTAATTTACATATGCATGGAACTAGGGTTTTCGATAAGCAGATTAACGATCCATTTAAATTGGGCAACAAATGGAACAAGCATTTTCTCCTAAATATTTGTATTCTAGTAGAGGCCCTACTGTTTCTAGGTAATATACACAGTGGTGGTATAAATTTTCAAAGCATTTAAATACCCAATTTATGCATATATGTATTAGTACCCAAAGCAAGATCCAAATTTATAAAATAATCTAAAGCATAAGCAACCCTAAATGTTTTTGCACATTTGAGTCATTCACAGCACATGGAGTCTAACAAAATTGGTTTCAGGCAAATCGGAGTTCGTTTGCTCAATTTCTATTTATAGCACATATTCAAACTAAAATTTGAATTTGAATTTAAATTTTAAACAGTGGCCAACAATTCAATATTTTTGCATAATCTGGATCTACAAATCAAACCATGAATTTACATATTTTTCATATTTTTTGGATTTATAATGTGCAAGATACAAACATTTGGAGTTATGCTAGAAAACATTCCAAAAAAAGAAATTCGCTTTCAAACTGGGAATACGTATTTCCCCTTTTTGGAAGTGCCCAGATGTGATCGGCCCGACGCGCGGGGCCCGCCTAGCGGTGGCCACATGAGAGAGGGAGAGGGGTGCGGCTAACAAGCGGGGCCGGCTTGTCAGCCGCCCGAAACAGAGGGGAGGGCGGCGTGGCTCACCGACGGTGAGGGAGGGCCGGAGAGGCTCGGGCGATTGGTTGAGGAGGTCGAGGGCATCGAGGTGAGTTTGGGGCAACATTCGGAGAAGCTTCGACGGTGCCTGAGGGTGATCGGCAACGAAGCTGGCGGTGCACCGAGGTGGAGGTCGGTCGGCGAGGAAGAAGGAGGAGTTAGGGCTTCATTGATGAGCAGCACGAGCAACAGCATGGTTCGTGGAGTCATTGCCCTTACCTATCTCAATTGGAGAGGAGTAGAGGAGCCGTGGCGACGGGCAACCGGAGCCGAGGAAGGAGATCTTCGGCGCGGTGGTCCACGAGGCAATGTGCCCTACAATTAAGGGAGGGGAAGTGATTAGCGATGCACGAGGGGCAATCCGACCAGAGGAATTCAAAGGAGAAAACCCGGAGGGGGACATTGCCGACGTGGGGCTCATGGCGGTGCACTACCGGGGACGGAGGAGAAAAGGGCGATTTGCCTCAATGCGGCTCGGGGCTGGCTCTTAGAGTAGCGGGGAAGCAGGGGAGGCAAAGGAGTGAAAGGGAGAGGCTTTGTGGGCTTTATAGCCGTAAGAGGTAGCTTGGCCAAGAGGAGGAGAGAGTGATGGCTCGGGCAAGGCGCAAGGACAGGGGAGCGTGGGCGACGGCGTCACGGCATGGCGCAGTGAGGGCACGGGTCACCTCAAGGCGTGGCCACGCCGGGCAAGTGGGGCGAGCGGCTACGTCCACCGGACAAAAGGGCACGGCGAGGGGAGCTCCTCTGCCTCGCACGGGGAGAGAAAGAACCAGAGGGGAGAAGAGAGAAAGGGAGGGGGCTGGCAGATGGGCCTTGGGCCCACTTGCAAGGAGAAGAGAGTGAAAAAGGGGGGTTTTACTTCTGAACTTCTCCCCCTCCCGACAGCAGCAGAAGGGTAGGAATGCACTGGTCAAGTCATTTTGAAACGTTTTGAAACTTCTAAATCTCAATGTCTAGGAAAAGTTTTCATCACTGCAGTAACATTCTCAAGTAAGAACTTTCCATTGGTTTATTTTAACGAGTTAATAAGTGGGGTCTTCCAGATTTTTAATTTTGATAAGAAGTTGAATTGAGGCACAAACTGCAACACAAATCTTTGATAAATTTAACTAGCATTTGAAACAGCACTAAGGAGCCCCAGTAAATATTTCGAATGGTTTTGACCAATACTTATTTTAAAGAATTTCTTTTGCTGCATTTTTCAGACTTAGATCTTTACTATTTTTTTTGAATTTTGAAAGACATTAAAAGGGGTTATTGATTTTCAATATTTTTACCAAAGGTGGAAGTTACCGAGAGGGATTTTTGGTAAAATTTCCAGGTTCTGATAAGTTATGAAAATTTTAACCAATTTTAAAATGGCCTGTCAAATTGATGAAGGTCAAATCATTTCTCATGCATTAATGTTCCAATTTACTTTTTGACTTTGGAAAAGTTGTTGCATGCCAAAATGCCTTGGTAAAAAGTTTTATTACCAAATCACTTCTACCATTTTACTTTGCACCATTTGCCAACCAATTGTTGCTTTTCTTTTGAATTTAAATCCAAGGTAAGAATAGAAAAAGGAAATTCAGATTTTTGGGTTTACAAAAGATCATTTGTTTGCTAATACTCCAGGATGTTACATGACCGATACTCCATGTTGGTGCCTGTCGGTGTTTCGTGCACCGGCAATACGAATTTTTGGTTAGTGGGGGTCGCGGCTATTCGAATAGATTTTTCACTCTGCAGAGGTTATGCACTTTACCCACAAGATACAGTCAAACACCACAAAGGCGAGTTCCCGTAACAAAGTCTTTCAGAAACTTCTAACAATACAAGTGGTCCTCCCCGGTTGTTGCACACTAACCCTTCCCTTAGCTAAGGCGAAGTTTAGGCCAACCAACCGTTAGATGGGTACCTGGCCTCACCCAGACGCCTCCCGCACAACTTACACAAAGGGTGTAGTTGACCTCCCGAGGTCCCACAGTGCGTTATAAGCAACTTAGTCAACTAGGTACGTCCCATTCTGAGACATGTGGTTGCACGTTAGACACAGTTCAAAGGCTTGCAAGGTGAATTACTTAGTGTGACCATGGCAAGACTACCCTAAGAACCAAACCAACGCTCCAAATGCCAAAGCGGCCCACTGATCATTCTTGCCACATGCCCGGTCGAAAACTATTTATCAAACCCGCTTGATTACCATGCACCACGTGCCATCAACATCACATGATACCTTTCCAAAACAGGTTCAATATATCATTAAGTCAATATTAACGTTTGATTGTCCAAAATCATGTCATGAGCACGTAGCAGGTCTAAGCCATATACTACAACGGTCTAAAACCCATGTTGGCAATTTAATAATGTCCAACTAGTAATCCACACTAGGGTGACAAGGGGTCATGGCACATACTTAAGTAATCAAGGTGTCATACAGCAATTTGGTATTTATCTAATTTCCCATATTTAAATAAAGTATTTTCTAATTGAACTAGCATGCAATAGGTTAAATCAAAATAGGTTTCAAAATAGGATCAACATGGTCAAAGCACAACTTGCCTTCAAAAAGTACTTGTTCTTGGTCTTGAGTTGGATCCTGAGTCAACACTTCTCCTTCGAATCCTTCCGGCACTTCAACGTCTACTCGTAACGCGTGCAAATAGCAATACACGAATAAACAATAGGCAAAAAGTATCCAAACATCCAAATAAAATCTATAAACAGAGAGAATATAATTTTATGAATTTTTAGAAACTGGAATCGTCAAATTCGGAGTTAAAATGCAAAAGTTATGATTATTTAAAGTTTAAATAATCAATTAAATAATATTACAGAGAAAAACTTTAGTCCAAAAATTAAATAAAATTCATAATTAGGTAGATCTCAATTTTATAAAAATTTAGAAATTTGAATCACTCAAATCGGAGTTGAAACGCAAAAGTTATAAGCGTTTGAAGTTTGAAACAAAATCTAAAATCATTATTTTGAATTAATAAATCATTTGCTTTCTCGAAAATTAATTATTGCGTCAGTGAGGACACGTGGCAGCCTCTGATTGGGCGGCTGACGTCAGCCGGTCCATGGACGTGGTCCATGGTTTGGCTCGGTCCACCGTGGACTCGGTCCACGGCTCCATGTGTCGCTGACAGGTGGGACCACTCGGGTGACGTCATTGCTGACGTCAGCGGGGCTCAATCCACGGTCTTGGCCCGGTGGGACCATCGGTGACGTCATTGCCGACGTCCGCGGCGGCTGGGGTGGCGGCCCGGCGTGTGGGCCGTCTTGGCGTCATGGTGCGGTTCACGTCATCGACATGCGGGCGGCGTGTCGGCGACACGCCCGCTTGTTGGCTGCGTTGGCCGCGGTCGGCCTTCCAGGCGCGTGGCACAATCTCGGCCGTTGATTTGAAAATCAACGGCCCATTAGATCGGCTCCCGCAGCGTTTTGGTTAACGCGTTTGATCTGGACCGTTGGATCTAGATCGGACGGTCGAGATTGGATCTGGGGTTTTGGATTGGGATCTCACCGGCGGTGACGTGGCGTGATCTGGGACGTTGGATCTTGATCGGACGGCTGAGAAGCTTCGAGGACGTCGATGGCGGCGCGGCGGCTCGAGGTCACCGGAGTTGGGGACGGCGACACAGGCTACGGCGCTCCGAGGCTTCTCCGGCGAGGTGAGTTCTCCCTTCGGGTGCGTCTCGTCGCGGTGAGTCCGGATCTGGGGTCAACGGCGGCGGGAGACGGCGGACGGCGGCGGGAGACGGCGGACGGCGGCGGAACGAAGCAAAAACCGCGGTGGCTCCTTGGATCAACTACGGCGAGCTCTAGCGGGGTGACGGCGGCGGCTCCGGCAGCGTGGGTTAGGAGCTGCAGTGCGCCGCAACGGGCTACCCGATGGCGGCGACGGCGCATTAAATAGCGGCCTCGGCTTCCGTGAATCACGCGGAGACCGAGGTCGACACGGCTGCGGCGGCGGATTCCGACGGCGGCACGGAGAGGCGACGTGGCGCAACGTGAGCCGTTGGATCTGAATCCAACGGTTGCGTGAGTTGGGCTCGGGTCCGGCTCGGCGAGCTGGCTGGCTCGGTCGGACTTGGGCTCGGTGACGTGGCTCAATCGTGGCCGTTGGATCTGAATCCAACGGTCACGCGGTTAGGGCTCGGCCGAGTGGGTTCGGTCGAGTCACGTGGCTCGGGTCGGACTCGAGTCTGACTCGAACTCGGGTCCGGTCGGATGAACAAGATATCTGACCGACTTGATTTAATTAATCCAATTAAATTCCCAGAAATTCAATTAAATCATTAAAAATAGTAAAAGACTCAGAAAAATTCCAGAAAAATTCTGGAAAATATTTTGGAACATTTTGGACTCAAATAAAATATTTCCAACAAAACTTTATTTTGAAATTTAATTTCTTCAATTATTTCAATATGGAATAAATTCAAATTAAATTCAAATAAATCCAAATAAATTCCAGAAAATTCCAAAAATTCACCAAAGTGCCAAATCACACATAAATTTAAGAAAAGCAAAATTTTGGGGTGCTACAAACCTCCCCCCTTAATAGAATCTCGTCCCCGAGATTTAAGGCTTACTACCGAATAGGTTTGGAAACTCTTTCTTCAAATCCTCTTCGCGCTCCCAAGTTGCCTCGCTCTCTGTATGATTGCTCCACTGAACTCTACAGAAACGGGTTGACTTGTTTCTTGTCTCTCGATCCATTGTGTCTAGAATCTTCACGGAATGCTCCTTGTAAGTCAAATCTTCTTCCAACTCAATTGACTCTAGCGGTGTCTGTTCCTCAGGTACTCGAAGACACTTCTTCAACTGGGACACGTGGAACACGTCATGCACTCCTGCTAACGACTGTGGCAACTCCAGCTGATAAGCAACTTCGCCTCTGCGGCTCAAAATCTTAAATGGTCCAACATAACGGGGTGCAAGTTTCCCTTTGGCATGGAACCTCTTAACTCCCACGAGGCGTAACTCGAGGTATACAAAGTCTTCGGTTCAAAACTCAAATCCCGACGACGATTGTCGGCCATAACTCTTACGCCGTGATTGGGCTATCTTCAACCTTTCCTTAATCATGGCAATCGCTCTTGACTTCTTGAAGAATATCAGGCCGAAGACACGGCGCTCGCCGGTCTCATTCGATTTAATGGCGTCCAGGCGAGTCGACCATACAAAGGCCTCAAAAGGTGACATATGTAAACTAGCCTGGTAACTATTATTGTAACTGAACTCGGCATACGGCAAACTCTTATCCCAAGAGGTAGCATAAGCCAATGCACACGCTCTTAGCATATCCTCCAGAATCTGATTGATTCTTTCGGTCTGTCCATCCGTTTGTGGATGATAAGCTGTACTGAAGTTCAAACGGGTTCCCATAGCTTCATGCAATTTATTCCAGAATCTTGAGGTAAATTGGGTACCTCTGTCCGATACAATCCTCTTTGGCACTCCGTGCAAACAGACGATCCTGACCATATACAACTCTGCTAACTTATCCCCTGAGTAAGTGGTCTTCACAGGGATAAAATGGGCTACTTTGGTCAAGCGATCCACTATAACCCATATGGAGTCATAACCTCCTTGAGTCTTAGGCAAACCGGTAATGAAATCCATTCCGATTTCCTCCCACTTCCACTCAGGTATTTTCAGCGGCTGCAACAATCCTGCTGGTCTCTGATGCATTGCCTTGACTCTCTGGCATACGTCGCACAATGCAACATGCTCGGCAACTTCACGCTTCATGCTCGGCCACCAGAATCTTTCCTTCAAATCTTGATACATCTTGGCACTTCCTGGGTGAATTGAATACTTGGAGTCATGGGCTTCCTCCAAAATCAGTTGCTTTAATTCCTTCTTGTTGGGCACACAAATCCGATCCTTTATCCTTAACGTGCCCTGCTCGTCTAGCTTGAAGTCCTTTGCCTTGCCTTCCTCCATGTTGGACTTAATCCTGCGGATCTTGTCATCATCCTTCTGACCTTCCCGGATCTGATCCTCTAGGGTAGGCTTTACTTCTAATGCGGCCAAGAATCCGCTAGGTACCACCTCAATCTTCATTCTCTGAAATTCCTGGCATAGCTCATCCTGACTCGTGGCTAGCAACGTACTCACAGTATGGCTTTTCCGACTCAGAGCATCGGCAACTACGTTGGCCTTTCCGGGATGATAATGCATTCCAACATTGTAGTCCATGATCAGCTCTAACCATCTCCTCTGCCTCATGTTCAGATCCGACTGGGTGAATATGTACTTAAGGCTCTTATGATCCGTGTATACTTCACATCTGTTCCCGATCAGATAGTGACGCCATATCTTCAAGGCATGCACTACGGCAGCTAACTCTAGGTCATGTGTCGGGTAATTCTCCTCATGCGGCCTCAACTGCCTTGATGCATAGGCGACAACCTTTCTGTTCTGCATCAGCACACATCCAAGTCCTTGGCGTGATGCGTCACAATAAATATCAAAGCTTTGATTGACGTCTGGTAGGACTAACACCGGTGCTTATGTCAATCGTTCCTTCAGTTCTTGAAAACCTTTTTCGCACTCTGGCGTCCATGCAAACTTCTTCTCCTTTTTCAGCAATTGCGTGAGAGGTTTCGCAATTGTCGAAAAGCCTTCAATGAAACGGCGATAGTAACCTGCCATTCCAAGAAAACTTCGGATCTGGGTCACGGTCTTCGGCTGCTCCCAATGTAACACAGCTTCTACTTTGCTTGGGTCTACAGCGACTCCTTCTGCGGTCATTACATGTCCGAGGAATTCCACCTTGTCCTTCCAAAAATCACACTTACTGAACTTGGCGAAGAGTTGCTGTTCCCTCAGCTTTTCCAAAACTCGCCTCAAGTGCTCTGCATGTTCATCCTCTGTCTTGGAGTAGATTAGGATATCATCTATGAACACGAAAACAAACTTGTCCAAATATTCCATGAACACCTTATTCATCATATTCATGAAATATCTTTGGCGCATTAAATCGAGACCAAAGGACATAATCAGAACTCGTAATGTCCATATCTTGACGAGAATGCGGTCTTCGGGATATCCTCTGATCGGATCTTCAACTGATGGTATCCCGATCTCAGATCAATCTTGGAGAAGACTCCGGCTCCTCTTAGCTGGTCAAACAAATCATCGATCCTGGGTAGCGGGTACTTATTCTTCACGGTGACTTCATTGAGTGCACGGTAGTCAATGCACATCCTGAAACTCCCGTCCTTCTTCTTGACAAACAGAACTAGCGCTCCCCACGGCGACGAACTCGGTCTGATAAATCCTTTCTCCATTAACTCTTCAAGCTGTTTCTTCATCTCTACCAATTCTTCGGTGGACATCCGATAAGGTCTCTTTACTATTGGCGCTGTACCAGGTACAAGCTCTATCACAAACTCTATGTCCCTGTCTGGCGGCATACCAGGTAGATCTTCCGGAAAAACATCTGGGTACTCATTCACTACTGAGACATCCTCTATGCTGATTGTCTTGGTACTGTTAACCATCAACTGTCCATCTCTAACGGCAGTAGCTTGAAATTATACTTTCTTTCCACACGGGCTCTCAACTGAGATAGTCCTTCTTCCACAATCCAATACGGCCTTGTGCTTGGATAACCAATCCATTCCCAAAATAACATCTAAGGTCTGGGTCTCCAAAATAATAAGGTTTGCTAGGAACACTATCCCATCTATTAGTATTCTCACCCCAGAACATCCTACTTTCGTTCGGAGTTCGGAACCAGGGGTTTGAACTACAAGCATGCATTTAAGCCTTGCAATCTCCAAATCATTTTTAGCAGCAAAGCCTTGCGAAACAAACGAATCACGAAGCTTCGTAATCAAACAAAGCTGCCGCAGTAATCGAGTTAACAAGTAACTTACCCGATCTGACGTCAGTAGCATTCTGCGGTGCATCCGCGGTGACATGGTTGACTCGGCCTCTCACCACACTCTGGGGTGTGGCTCCTGATCTTGGCGTCCTAGGCGGTGTGGATCCCAGGTTGAAGCGGATCAGTCACTCGGTGTCTTCTTTGGGCAGCTGTTGGCAAGGTGTCCTGGCTCGTTGCGATTGTAGCGGCGTCTTCTTGTTCCTTCTTTATCGCTTGGAGCGGCGTTTACAGTGAGGTGGGTCCGATAGTTACGATTGACGGGTCTTGGTGCCGTGACGGTGTCCTTGTTGCATTACGTGGTGGAATCTAAAAATTGATTTGGTGCAACTCTCGAGGCATTGCGTTCCTGGCGTGATCCTCTTTGTTGCATCCTGCGCTTCCTGTTCTCATCCAGTTCCTTGCGCTTGTCCTCAAGAATAAGCGCCTTATTCACCAACTCTTGGAAATCTGGAAAGGTGTGGGTGATCAATCCCACCTGCAATCCTGAGTTAAGTCCCTTCATGAAGCGAGACTGTCTGGCTTTATCTGTCGCTACATCCTCAGGTGCGTAGCGTGCAAGCTGTGTGAACTTATTCAGGTATTCGGCCACCGGCTGATTACCCTGCTTCAATGCTCTGAACTCCTCCTTCTTGAGATCCATGATTCCTTCAGGCACGTGATACTGACGAAATGCAGCTGTGAACTCTTCCCAAGTGATATCTTGAGGGTTCTCTTGCGTGGCACAGAAGTTCTCCCACCATTCAGCGGCTGTTCCTTCCAACTGATGAGAAGCGTAGAGTACCTTCTCATTTCCCATGCATTGAGCGATGTGTAACTTTCTCTCAATTGACCTTAACCAATCATCGGCCTCCAACGGATTGGCATTCCCAGAGAAAGTGGGTGGATGAGTCCTCATGAACTCTGACAGTCTTGTATTCTGGCGTTGTCCCTGATTAACTTGATTAGCAGTGGCCTGAGCAGTGACGTGTTGCATCTGTTGCATCATAGCATGCATCAACTGAGTCTGAGCAGCAAGAAATGCTCCAAAATTCTGCATGTCCAGTGGCGGTGCTGGTGCTCCATCATTGGGGTTTTCTGCTGGGCGAGAACCACTTCCATTGCCTCCAAGGTTTCCGCGGGTGTTCACTATCTGTGGTTTGCTCTAGGTTTTAGAGATAAGAGGGAAACAAGAATAGACAAGTAATATAGAACTTATGCGGGGCGAAAGGTGTAACTTTAAGGTCCAACTGTATT
Organism: Rhipidocladum racemiflorum; assembly: GCA_036346355.1. Classification (NCBI taxonomy): domain Eukaryota; kingdom Viridiplantae; phylum Streptophyta; class Magnoliopsida; order Poales; family Poaceae; genus Rhipidocladum; species Rhipidocladum racemiflorum. Next base: position 63,160,561 of record CM070573.1, on the reverse strand, counting down.
ATTTTAATCAATAGTAACTTGGTATGGTTGCTCACAATGCCTAGGGGCCTTGCAACACATACTGCACACTCAGCAAGCAATGAAAATCCAAATCGAACTAACACTGGAGTCTAACGCCTAAAGGGTGACTCTTTATTCTATGACGCGACTCGACAAAGGAGTCTCACTATAGAACCTACGGTCACTCATCGAGAAAACCTCCACGGCCTGGGTACGGATGCTGCGGCATAGGCGCGAAACGATTGCCATGTCCGGAATCGTGTCATCTGTGGTAGTCGAAGAAGCGATGTCCTCCTCAAGCTCCGGCTCCTCCGGTGCCGCTCGTGCAGCTCGAGCATTGGCTCCGGCCTCAGTGCGTACAATGCCGTCTCTAACTCTCCAATCCTTTGCGTAAGGTGTGACACATACTCTTGAGCTTCCCGCCATCTCGTTCTTCTCTGTCGTGATCTCCTTGCGGGCCTTCGTAGCTCCTTGCTTGTATCATCGAGTACATCCTCCTGGCGACAACAAGTCGTGCCAAGCTGTGTGACCAAGGCATTCTCATCCTGAATCGCCTTCGGGTCAAGAAGGTTATTGCTTCGCGGATGATACCGAACACCGTGCTCTCAATTCTCTGGCGTAGATGCGGGTAATGTGTCGCATCGCTCGTCGTGACACCTCTTGGATACCCATCTCGCATTGTAGACCTCCCTGGCGGTCACGGTGTATCGAGCGATTGCCTGGCCCTTCTTCCTAGCAGTACCACAATCTTCACGTCACAAGCCTTGATCAATCCTCGCTTGTCCGATCACTTCCACTTGGTATTGCGGCTTCTCAAAATCTCCGAGTCTCAGAGCATACGCCAAAGTTCTGCGGCGTGACCAACCTCCAGATCGACGTAGTTGAACTCTCCCTCCATCTGTCACAAGAGTGCTCACGTAAGAACTCGAAATTTTTAAATCGTGACAAGGTAAGGAAAAATTTAGCAAGAGACAAGAAAAGAGAGAAGGGGATAAGTCGAGATATCATTTCTTATTTTGACGAATTTTTAGCCTTTTTAGAAAATAGGTTTTAACCTCTCTACGACCATTCTATCTATGGGTGAGCCTACAGTCAACCTGGCTCTGATACCACCTCTGTCGGGACCCGAATTTGCAAATCCGGACCCTCTGTGTATTCAACACTAGTCCAGGAACGCGCTAGTGCACACAGTCTTAACATCGGTAAATATCACAATCATACCACTCGATACTAATAAAGTACTTTAATTAAATAGTCAAACTGGTTGCTCGACCTTATGGTCAAGTTACAAATATACGCCTCGCAGGGCGAAACTTATTAAGAGAGAAATAATAGCAGCGAAAAAAATAAGATAACTTCGTGGCGCCATCCAGTATACCACAGGCAACTGACTGGGCTCGCTCCCTAAGTAGACGGTTCCTCTTGGAACTCCTCCTCCAAAGCTGGTGTAGTCTCCTCTTCAACTGGTGTTGTATTGTGGCAAGGGTGAGTACTTGGTACTCAGCAAGTCATGCACAGAATGCAGGCTAATAGACTATATGCATGGCTTGATACAAAGGAATAGCTCAAGGTATATTTGCAGTAAACAGCATTTGACAAGTAGTATAAGTAGATTCGAAAGCAGTAGAAACAAGTGTAGCATAAATAACTTTTCAAGGAGTTTAATAAACATCTTTCCCATCCTAATCCACATTTCCATCAACATCATTATTAATCCAACCCAACCTTTCAAGTCCAAGTTATTTTTGAGAAAGTCTAACCCTTGACTGTAATTCCCGAGCGATGTCCAATACCGTGGACACGGCTATTCGAATAGATTTTTCACTCTGCAGAGGTTATGCACTTTACCCACAAGATACAGTCAAACACCACAAAGGCGAGTTCCTGTAACAAAGTCTTTCAGAAACTTCTAACAATACAAGTGGTCCTCCCCGGTTGTTGCACACTAACCCTTCCCTTAGCTAACGCGAAGTTTAGACCAACCAACCGTAAGATGGGTACCTGGCCTCAGCCCCGGTACGCTCCCCCGTACAACTTACACAAAGGGTGTAGTTGACCTCCTGAGGTCCCACAGGTACGTTATTAGCAACTTAGTCAACTAGGTCCGTCCCATTACAGACATGTGGTTGCACGTTAGACCCAGTTCAAAGGCTTGCAAGGTGAAGTCCTTAGGGTGACCAGGGCAAGACTACCCGAAGAACCAAACCAACGCTCCCAATGCCACAACTGGCCCACTTGATCATTCTTGCCACATGCCCCGGTCGAAAACTATTTATCATACCCAGTTGATTACCATGCACCACGTGCCATCAACATCACATGATACCTTTCCAAAACGGGTTCAATATATCATTAAGTCAATATTAACGTTTGATTGTCCAAAATCATGTCATGAGCACGTAGCAGGTCTAAGCCATATACTACAACGGTCTAAAACCCATGTTGGCAATTTAATAATGTCCAACTAGTAATCCACACTAGGGTGACAAGGGGTCATGGCACATACTTAAGTAATCAAGGTGTCATACAGCAATTTGGTATTTATCTAATTTCCCATATTTAAATAAAGTATTTTCTAATTGAACTAGCATGCAATAGGTTAAATCAAAATAGGTTTCAAAATAGGATCAACATGGTCAAAGCACAACTTGCCTTCAAAAAGTACTTGTTCTTGGTCTTGAGTTGGATCCTGAGTCAACACTTCTCCTTCGAATCCTTCCGGCACTTCAACGTCTACTCGTAACGCGTGCAAATAGCAATACACGAAAAAACAATAGGCAAAAAGTATCCAAACATCCAAATAAAATCCATAAATAGAGAGAACATAATTTTATGAATTTTTAGAAACTGGAATCGTCAAATTCGGAGTTAAAATGCAAAAGTTATGATTATTTAAAGTTTAAATAATCAATTAAATAATATTACAGAGAAAAACTTTAGTCCAAAAATTAAATAAAATTCATAATTAGGTAGATCTCAATTTTATAAAAATTTAGAAATTTGAATCACTCAAATCGGAGTTGAAACGCAAAAGTTATAAGCGTTTGAAGTTTGAAACAAAATCTGAAATCATTATTTCGAATTAACACTACTATGGAGAGGGACATCAGTGGCGGCTCGTAAGAGACATCAGTGGCGGTTTTTGAACCGCCACAGATTAAGCGCCAGTGATAATCGGAGATTTTCAGAGGCGGTTTGAAAACCGCCACTGATAACACTAATTAGTGGCGGTTGGAGAGAAAAACCGCCACTGATAATGATAATATCAGTGGCGGTTCCAGCTAAAAGCAGCCACTGATAATTCCATATCCGTGGCGATTCTGACTAAAAACCGCCAGCGATAGTGCATACCATCGATGGCGTTTTTTAATTGGCACCGCCACTGGTATGCACTATCAGTGGCGGTTTTTAGCTGGAACCGCCACTGATAATCCCGTCCGACAATAAAAAAAACATGCATTTCTGGCTACCCTCAGGAAACTGCTAGCCATGCCCTCTAAAACAGCACACAAATGAAGTACAGATATAGTAACAAGTAACAACTTAATTGACAATAAGAGTATAATACTAGATTTTGAACCAAAAGGGTAACAAAAATAGATATGATCATGTGCAAAGACTATTGGCAACAAATTAGACAGCAACACTTCAGAATTTCTCCACAGCCGCATGCACTACAAGGCAAATATTATTCAGATTTTCCAAAGTACAATCAAGGAAAGTTGCTAGACTAAAGCTGTCATCGAGGCAAAGTTGTCATTTAGAAGCATAATTGTGAAAGTAAAATGGCTTATCACAGGCAATCGTCTATGATATAATAAGAAGTACCTCAAGAGAAAATAAAAATGATCGGTGTCTTCTTACATTCACTGGTCCCTTGCAGTCTAGATTAATTTTAGTCTGTAAGACATAATGCAAATGAGTACAGCAAACAAGAATCCATTCACAAAATAGATTAGCCAGGTAATCTTTTAATGCAAATGTGTTTCCTTTAACTAACATCCTACAACAAACAAGAATCCATTCACATGTCTCACTATAGTGGAAGGTCACTACTACAATGAAGAACATATACATCTCAGAAGTAATTAGCATAGCAAATGTGTAGTAAGGACACAAAGATAAATAAGATAAAATTAGAAACATGAGAATGGCAAGAAAATTGTGCGAGAAATCAAATAGATGTAATATTGAGCTTTGTCTTACTTGACAAGTTAGTACAGCTTGTATTAAGCAAATTTTCTTTATTCATTGAATTTCTATTTGGATTACTGTTTCCCTAGTAGACAATACTCAATAAGAAGGAATATGGAAAATATGGAATATATGCTAAAGCAATTAACATGAAAATACACCAAGAGATCACCTAAAACACATCATTTTGCAGAAAAGAAAACTATGGTACTAAAAAGTATAACAAATATGACGACTTAAGGCGTAATCATCCCATTTCCATGAGCAATGATCATGTGATGAGCACGATTATAGGTGCAACTAACATCTCAATTCGGTTTATTACCTTTGTATCGACATCCTTGAGCTACCGAGGTGTTAGGTTCAACAAGCCGTGAGCAAGTAGAGATACAAAAGGAAAAGGCCGTTAGACAACTATCAAACATGACATGTACTAATATCAGAACAACTTGTACCGATGAGAACATGATAATTTGAAGAGAAGCATTAGGACAGATGGAAACTCGATTGATCAAGAAAATTCTTATTTTGTGATTCAGCACAACAATATGAGGAATGGTGACAATCAGAGAGATTTCAAGCATTTTCGACAAGTATTGCCAAATGAATTTTCATCAACAATGAACCAATGACATCAAACACATCTATTATTTTCATATCTTGAAGTAGGATCCATAAGGGATAAAATAATTGTAAGTTCCAGCTATAGTCAGAATTTGAGAAACACAATAACATTAATGCAAAAATGCTGCAGCTAAAAGGTTTTACTCAATAACCATTTGGACATCTTGAAACTAGAAGTACCATATTACCCGGTCTCTGACCGCTTATAAGGTCGATGATCCCCCATTCCCCAGACCTGCAGGGAGATACATATGAAGCTATGAAGCCATTGACACTACATTTTACTTTATAAGCATTTTTTGTATGATATAAACTTCCAAGTTATTAATATTGGGCAATAAAACAACAAAGCAGGACAAACTTTATGATTTTTTAATATAAACTTTATGATTTTTTTTTAGTATTGCAATAAAACAACAAATAAAAATAACTGTACTAATATGACATTGCACAAGAGAAAGTAATAACAGTACCTTGTGAAAGCCATTTTCTTTGATCATATGCCTCAACAGTTCCATAGTTATAACTACATTGAGTCAAAACATGTCAAAATTACACTAACCAAGTGATTATAGTTTGAGAATATGATAATTCGCAAGTAACTTTACCACATATTAAGTGCTGACCACAATCTAATGTGACGCCCAACAAGCACTTCACCTGTATCTTTCATATGCTAATAGAGAACACATTAATTCACCAATTAAGTAACTCAAAAAAGAAATATGGCCAAAAGCACATGCAAACATAGGCCAACATTGTGAGAACAGGTTAACAATGGTGAAGGAGGAGTTCACGATGAGACGAGAGAATAATTATATCACAAAACCAATCAAGATTACAACATTCAGTGTAATAGATCGATAATTATATCACAAGCAAAACTATTATATCACACATATTGTAATAGATCGATAATAAATAAGATTAGTCATATTGACCAGTAGAGTATCTTCTCGTTTCTAAAGTTTGTCATGCTCTCGTTTACAATTTACAAGTCCACATCCAAGACCTAGTATCTTCTGACATAATCTTAAGCCTACGAGCCTTTAGGGATTCTTTGGAGGCGAATGACATTTAACAGCAGCATGGAGCAATTGATCATTGTTGTCTTCATCATAAAACTCGCCCTTTTTGTTGATGACTTCCTTCATGATGAAGTAAGCGAGCTGTCCCTGAATGGCTTGGATGTCAAGAGGATGTAGTCCTGTCGTAGGCAATTTGAGGCGCTACAAGTACGGAAAATAAATCTAAGAGTATATATAGAAATTGAGTGGTGCGAATAAATGTGCAATGTTAGCATGACAAACCTCTACGTCATTGTCTATTATTGTAGAAGATAAGATTTCGCGCATGTATTGGCACACGAAGTACCCACATAAATTTGTGCCTTGCGACTGCTTGTGACACTACAAAAATTGAATAAACTAAATTGTCATGGAAGGAGTTATTTACTATGAAATGCGATATAAGAATATTTCTTGCGTGCGTACCGGAAATTTAGTTCGGACTGAAAGGGATTTCTGGAATGGGCGGTATCTCAAGCTCTTTGTACAATATCTTTTGAACGCCGCATTCATTACTCTTAGCAGCTCTTCGTAGTCTTTTTTATCTTTGTCCATCGAATCCATGACCAAAGAACTTGCTCTTTTCTGGAGTCACTACTACAAGAATCCAGTGGAACCTACATATACATGTATGATGCTATAGTCATTAGCCCTAGGATAAGAGAAATGAGCGAATTCAACAAGTGACTTAACTAGCCAGTGAGAAACTTACTTAAAATTGTATGGAACAAGTATGAATTCCTTGTCTTGTAATTTTAGCAACGCCTTGTATATGTATTCCTCAACCTCATTTGGTGCTCTTAAGATTTCGGTCTGGCACACCGCCTGGTCGAGGAATCCCACCGGCCCTTGGTTCTTCTCAATTCAATAGTCTCGTATCTAGATAAGGAAAAAGTTAGACAAGACATTTATCGGTATTACGTGAATGTAAACCATGATTTATATAGTAGACACTTACAGTATCCAGCATCGCAAAAAAGACACGTCGAGGGCGTCGTGATAGAACAAGTTGTGCAAGTTATCGAATTCTACCATGAAGTAGCCAACCCCCTCATGGTGAAAATGTTCTTCTCCGTAAATGGCAGTGATCATCTTCGGGAGTAAATGTTGATTGGATCGCATCATGTACCAATCATGTAATCGCTGCATCATGAGTGTTAGGCTCTTCAACTTCGATTCGGTGACTAATGGCTTTCCAAGCTCGTATTTCAGCCTTTCGTGATTAGCTTGTACTTGAGATTTCGCTTTGCCCTTTCCTTTTCCTCTGATGACATCATACTGTTTCGGCTACCGATCTAACCGATATGGCTTGTCTAACGGGCCATTTCTTGGATCAGTGTTGTACCTTCGTCTTTTGAGTGGTCACACTAAGCTTTTGATGTTGAGGCGCTGGTGACGAATGGGCTCCTAGAGCAGGCTCCTTTATAGTGGGCGCACTAGCCATTTGACGCTCAGGTGTTGGTGATGAATGGGTGAGTTGTACTGCAGAGAGGTCGGCGGTTGTATCGCCGGAGAGGCTAGCGGTTCATGATCCAAGACGATGTCACGCTTACGCCATCGATGAAAGTGTGAACGGCACTTCCTAGAGTTGTGACCTCATCATTGCAAGGCATTTCGGTCCAACCTCAAGAACTGTGGAAGCACCGTGTCCACCTGGACCTTTGCATAACCTGGAGCTATCGGAGAGTTGTGCAAAACATCCCCTTGTTGGTATGGATAAGCTATCCTCAGTGTACTGTAAAAATATGTTCATGACAGGCACATTGAGTGGCAGGTGTGGGGTCTTGTATGTCGCCCACAGGATAATGCGTGTTATCCGGTTGTACCAATGGTGTGGACGCCAGCGCACTACTGGCGATTCGTAGAAATTTGGCGAGAACAGTGTTGTGTCCTTGCGACTGGCTCATGGCTTCTTGTACTTTTTGTTGAACTTGTTGTTCTATGGTGCTTTGTAATTCTTGAAGCATCTTTTGCTTCATCTCCTCCATAGCTCGTTCCGCACGCTCTTCTTTCGCTCTCTTGCGACTCCTGTACGAGTCTCCGTGCTCTGGGAAACCAATCTTCCAGGGAACCTTGACCCCTACGCCTCGTGTCCGACCAGGATGATCTTTATTTCCCAAGGCTGTTGTTAGTTCGTCCTTCTCCCTATCTGCGTGAAAATTTCCTTGGGTGGACTCGGCGTGCAGCTCCTGAAATCGTTGGGAGATTGCTTCATCATCGTTGCTTTTGAATGATAAGCCCCCACTAGGCATGACAGATGCCCTTGCTAGCACATAATGCTTAACTCGGTCCGGTAGTCCGGCCAAGGGACTTGTGCCAGTCGATCAGATTGCATCCAATTCTTCCCTCTCCCAGTGAGGAATCTTACCCGCGTACCCACTCGTGCCTAGTCTGTGGGGGTGAGTGTTCATCCTTGCGATCTGACGGTGGTCCTCACTGGATTTTATTGCTGCTTCGTCTTGCTTCATCGCAATAAATTCATCCCAATATGGCTCTACTTTAGGATAATCTCGATGGTCGACCGATTTTTCATCACATATTGCGTATTCAGCTTGGACTTGAAGTTCCTCCATGCGACATCCATTGACATCAATGCATTGCGACGCATGAGCTCTTCACTCCTTCAGGGAATTCGAAAGTTTCTTTCACTCTGTCCATAGATCCATTTTGATGGCGTCGGGCACTTTGTGCCAATCCAAATAGGTGATTGGCACTTTATCCCTGCGATGTACCCGCATGTTGACCTATATTTTGTCTTTGCTTTTGCCGGTTTAACTGACTCCGGATCTGAGACCTCTCGAGATGGTATCAGGCCTTCAGGCTTCTTAGTTTTCCCTCGGCCTCGACGTCTTGCAACGGGAGCATCGGCATCTCCGGCAGCGATGGAGGCCTCGGCACCTTCGGTGGTTGGATGGTCCAACAGTATCCGCTCGGGCTTGAGTTCGGGGGACGGGTTGGAAGCATCCTCCAACCCAGCCGGGCCTCGTGCTCCATAAGAACTACATTTCAAAGTAAACATAGTCATTTCAAGATAATGTGAACAAGAGGTCTTATTGTGTAGAGAGATCAACCGATGTGATAAATAAAGTTGAGAAATCCTAACCGATGCGTAAAACTACTCAGCAATTTGATTAAAAGAGAAGAAGTCTTGTAATAACTAGAAGGTCTTATGGCCAAGTTCTTAAGCAATGAGGTAAGAAACGAAGGAACTCGCTCTCAACGCCACTCCATTGCAGAATTACAGCTACAATCCATCTCGTAATAAGAACCATAAATCACGAATTAAGAGAAACAACAAGAATCTTGGTGTCCGAAAGCACCAAGAACTCCTCGAGGTCTACGCTACCGAGTCGCACCTATTGCTACTGAAGAACATGAACACCATAAGATGCAAATAAGAGAACAATAAAAACCCTAGTGTCCGAGCACAGGAGTGGATACAGAAATGAAAGCAAAAATTTCCACAATAATATAGTTACACAAAACAACAACTTAAAAACATTTACAGCAAAATGGAGAGCTACCAAACTATATCAGTATAGCTTTTTTTTTGTTAGCATAAGGGATACTTCTAAGCAAAATGGAGAGCTACCAAACTATATCAGTATATACTATTGCCACTTCTAAGCTCGCTCCAATAGCATTAGACTTCCAGTGATAGATGCGACAGTGTGCAGTTGATCTTTCTATTCCATCGATCGAACTCTTTGGGAAAAATCTATAATATATAACCGAATAACTATATCACCGAATAACCACATCATATACTATATCTACTCATTTTAAAACTAACATGTCCTGACACACACAAAGTTACTCAATGACGTATGAAGAATTGCCCCTAATTTCAATGTCCTAGGCTTAACCAGTGTACTAATTTGGCATTTACTACTGTTCATATGAACCTAGAACCAGAAAGCGCAAAGCATTAACAAGATCGCAAGTTAAAAGAGAAAAGAAAGTGGGGCATTTTATTCAAGGCGAGACCATTGTCCGGCCAAGATCAGATATATGGAGTAGGTGAGACGAGCGTCGGATCCATTCCAAGCAAGTAGGCAACCACAGATCATGCGGCATGAACTCCTCAACGCCAGAGACCATGTCAAATTCTTCCATTTCCTCTAGGCTAATGTGTTGATCATCCATGACATACAACTATCATAAACAAGCAGTCCAATCATATTACAAATATTTTACAACATTAAAATAAAATAAATAATAACAAGATGATGTCCAACATAATAAAACCATTTCACAACATCTGCCACTTTACAGTTTAAACTACATGTAGTACAACAAAAAAACATAATGTCCTCGCAATGGCTCCCGGTGTACCAATCTAAAACTCAAGTAATATGCCGATATTATTAATCTAGCCATATTCCCTTTTGTCACAATGCCACACACACCCAGTCAACCAAATATGTCTAGTATCTAATGTATCAATTGTCATCAACAAATGCCATAATTCTGATAAAACCGGAGCATAGAGCCAGCAAAGATAAGATAGGAAAAAGATTAACTTTTAATTAAAATCCAAAGTCATATTCTCCTAAACTTATATTCTACTATGACATTATATAACAATATAATCAATTAAATCACAATTGTCCACAGAAAGAACTCCTCCGGTTATGTCACTATATGCTCTATTGTTCTGACCACACTGATGTTACATCTCAAAAAACAGGAAACCACATCTCAGGCAATTGCATTTTCTTACACATAGTATGGCATATGCAACATTCGCAATTCAACAGGAGTATGGCATATGAGTTGAAAATAACCACAACAGGAGCAATGGCGGGGTCACCGGGCGAGGGAGGGAGGCGGCGGGGTCGCCGGGCAAGGGAGGGAGGCGGCGGGGTCGCCGGGCGCGGGAGGGAGGCGGCGGGTCGCCGGCGAGGAGGGAGGCGGCGGGTCGCCGGCGCGGAGGGAGGCGGCGGGGTCGCCGGGCGCGGGAGGGAGGCGGCGGGGTCGCCGTGCGAGGGAGGGAGGTGGCGGTGTAGGGTTCAAAGCTACTGGTGAGGACTGACCACTTTGGCGTGGTTTATATTGGGGGACATATCAGTGGCGGTTGTTAACTAAAACCGCCACAGATAAGCCTTATCAGTGGCGGTTGTTAATTAAAACCGCCACAGATAAGGTTTATCAGTGGTGGTTGTTTATTAAAACCGCCACAGATAAGCCTTATCAGTGGCGGTTCTAATTAAAAAACCGCCACTAATACTATTTTTCAGATTTCCTTCTATTATAAAGCTATGAATTAATGTATTAGTGAACCTATCATATATATTAACTACTAATTATTCATAATTAATTTATCTATGATATATAAATTTATATTCTTATGAAATTTGAATCCCTGATTAATATAAATTAATATAAAGCATATTTTTCAGATTTCCTTCTATTATAAAGATATGAATTAATGTATTAGTGAACCTATCATATATATTAACTACTAATTATTCATAATTAATTTATCTATGATATATAAATTTATATTCTTATGAAATTTGAATCCCTGATTAATATAAATTAATATGAAGGTAGACAACTTAATCTAATAGAGCAAGGTAGTAAATTCATCATCTCACTAACGGTAAGAAAATTAATGGTAATTAGAAACAAATCTTAAGTACTATGCATAGCCAAAATTAAATTTATCCTCTCAAAGAGGTAGATAATTCATCATCTCAAAATGCAAGGCAACTTCATGATCACCTCTATACCATATACATTAAATTTAATGTGTATTAATATCCAACAATCTTAATTAAATAAATTTAATATATGCTTGCCATATTTTGTCATCTAAAAAAGGTAGACAACAAATAATCTAATGGAGCAAGGTAATAAATTCATCATCTAGATATAAAATTAATCTAAAAATGCTAGGTAAATAAAAAAATTGAATATAAGCTTTGCCATTGAAGAAAGGAAAATCTTAAATAAACTAGATCTAGCCATTAAATTGCAACTACATCACCACAAATGAAGAGAGGAGAACAAATTACTCACCTTGGAACAACCCTACGAAGTAAAAACTCAAGTTTCTTTGCAAACAAAATCTCAGATCTGAAATTTTGCTTTTCTTCTCGAGGAGGAAGATGACCATGAGCTCTGTAGAGTCTTTGTAGCGACTAGTATATATAGGGGTTTTATTTGTGGCGGTTCTAAACAAAAATCGCCACGTATAATCAGTATTTGTGGCGGTTTTTGTTTAGAACCGCCACAAATAAGCTAATTATCAGTGACGGTTTTGTCCTCCAACCGCCACTGATAATACCTACATATCAGTGACGGTTTTTCTTACGAACCACCACATATAGTGGACTATTAGTGGCGGTTTAGGGTTAAAACCGCCACTGATAGTTGTCGCAGTATTTCTGGCGGTTATAACCACAAACCGCCACTGATAGTCCACTATCTGTGGCGGTTCGGAACAAAAACCGTCACTAATGATCCTGGCACCGGTTTGCACTTAAGAACCGCCACTGATACTCATATTAGTGGCGGTTCCAAACAAACCGCCACTAATAGGGCGTCTCCTATTTGCAGTTTTGTAGTAGTGTAATAAATCATTTTCTTTTTCGGAAATTAATTATTGCGTCAGCGAGGACACGTGGCAGCCTCTGATTGGGCGGCTGACGTCAGCCGGTCCATGGACGTGGTCCATGGTTTGGCTCGGTCCACCGTGGACTCGGTCCACGGCTCCATGTGTCGCTGACAGGTGGGACCACTCGGGTGACGTCATTCTTGGCGTCGGCGAGGCTCAATCCACTCGGCCGATAGGTGGGACCACCGGTGACGCTATTGCCGACGCCACGGCGACGGCCGGGTGGCCGACGCAGGGCCCGCGGCCGACGTCATGGTGTGGTTCACCACGTCAGCGACATGCGGGCGGCGTGTCGACACGCTGCAGTCTTGGCTGCGTTAATGGCCGGTCAGCCTTCCCGGACGCGTGGCACAATCTCGGCCGTTGATTTGAAAATCAACGGCCCAGATTAGATCTGGCTCCCACGCATTTGGGTTAATGCGTTTGATCTGGACCGTTGGATCTAGATCGGACGGTCGAGATTGGATCTGGGGGTTTTGGATTGGGATCTCACCGGCGGTGACGTGGCGTGATCTGGGACGTTGGATCTTGATCGGACGGCTGAGAAGCTTCGAGGACGTCGATGGCGGCGCGGCGGCTCGAGGTCACCGGAGTTGGGGACGGCGACACAGGCTACGGCGCTCCGAGGCTTCTCCGGCGAGGTGAGTTCTCCCTTCGGGTGCGTCTCGTCGCGGTGAGTCCGGATCTGGGGTCAACGGCGGCGGGAGACAGCGGACGGCGACGGAACGAAGCAAAAACCGCGGCGGCTCCTTGGATCAACTACGGCGAGCTCTAGCGGGGTGACGGCGGCTCGATAGCGTGGAGTTAGGCTACGGTGCGCGCAAACGGGCTACCCGATGGCGGCGGCGGCGCATTAAATAGCGGCCTCGGCTTCCGTGAATCACGCGGAGACCGAGGTCGACACGGCTGCGGCGGCGGCACGGAGAGGCGACGTGGCGCAACGTGAGCCGTTGGATCTCGATCCAACGGTCGCGTGAGTTGGACTCGGGTCCGGCTCGGCGAGCTGGCTGGCTCGGTCGGACTTTTGCTCGGTGACGTGGCTCAATCGTGGCCGTTGGATCTGAATCCAACGGCCACGCGGTGGCTCGGCCGAGTGGGTTCTGGCCGAGTCACGTGGCTCGGTCGGACTCGGTCCTGGTCGGATGAACACGATTTAACCGACTTGATTTAATTAATCCAATTAAATTCCCAGAAATTCAATTAAATCATTAAAAATAGTAAAAGACTCAGAAAAATTCCAGAAAAATTCTGGAAAATATTTTGGAACATTTTGGACTCAAATAAAATATTTCCAACAAAACTTTATTTGGAAATTTAATTTCTTCAATTATTTCAATATGGAATAAATTCAAATTAAATTCAAATAAATCCAAATAAATTCCAGAAAATTCCAAAAATTCACCAAAGTGCCAAATCACACATAAATTTAAGAAAAGCAAAATTTTGGGGTGTTACATTTGTTTAGGCTCTTTCTTTAGCTTAAAACTAAAAAGCCAAAGCCTAAATAAACGAGTGAGCTTTTTAATTGGACTTTTTTTTTTAAAAAAAGTTATAAGCTCTTTATAACTAAAAGGTTAAGGGCCTGTTTGGCAACAAAGTATTTTCATAGTTTCTAGGCAAAACCATAGTTTTGAAGAATACTATAGTATTTTTGGCCATAAGGTGTTTGGAAGCAACCAAAAAACTCAATTTTGAAAACCATGGTATTGCTAATACCATAGTATTTTTGGAGTATTGGAGTATTGAAAACTCCACCCAGAGTGGAGTTTTGGGATTTTGGCCTTGCCGTAGAGAGAGAGAGAGAGAGAGAGAGAGAGAGAGGTGTCAATACTTTGAAAATACCATGCAAAAGACTTTGTAGCCAAACAGCTTGTAGTTCCAAGAAAAACTATGGTTTCAATGATGGTAGGTGAAACCATGGTATTTGTGCCAAAATAATTTCCAAATCATGGCTTTGTAATACTATGGTATTGAAAAACTTTGCTTCCAAATAGAGCCTACGGGCCTGTTTGGTTTATATACTAAACTTACCAAGCTTTGTCATAGTTTTTTTTTTTTTTTTTGCCAAACTTGACTAAAATTAGGTCATCAAAATTGAAGCCACACTTTTACATGGAAAATGAAGTTTGCTATACTTTTTTGAGCCAGTGATGCGTGGGACCAGAATGGTAAAGAAGAATCTTACTACAAGTGTGGCTATGAAGCAAACATATGCCTAACTCAATCAAATTTACCTAACTTAATGTGTGGCAAATTGTGGCAATTGTGGCTATGAACCAAACAACCCCTAAGAGCCAAAAACTACCATACATGCTTATAACTTTTCTCAATAAATGTTGGTTTTAGACAAATGGCACTGAAGTTAGGGTAAATTTACCCACCGGTACCTCATATAAATGTGGATTACTGTTAAACTAGTAAAGTCACAAAGTTAGCTTTAAGATGTAAGAAAAAATAAACTTAATTCTGAACATACGAAACCTTGATTTTCTGACTCAAATTTTAGGAATATCTCTACTATTCTAAAGCAGCATTTGGTGGCAGTGGTCGGTTCTTCCCACGTCATTAATTGCCGTTTAATTGCCCTACGCAAGAAACGAAGCGTTGCTTTAATTAGCCAGCTTTCGCAAGAAACGAAGCGTTAAAGATAGATGTTTGGTTTTGTGAAATAATTTTTTTTTATTTTTTAATCTTTATTTTTCGTTATCAATTTTGTTTTTCGTAGCAACGCACGGGCATGTAACTAGTAATAATAATGCCAAAATAAGAAGAAGAAAAAAACCAAAACGAGACGCGCAAGTGCAACTGTGCAACCGAGCGCGACAGTGCGAGCTGTCCTCCGCCACCGTCACCGCAAAACTGCCAATCGCGTCACTGTACCGCGGGCCTGTCGACTCCCCCACCCCACCGCCAGCCAAAGAAACGAAACCCACCGAGCCCCAATGACGCGGTCGCTAATACAGCAACGAGTAAACACGCAAGCGAGCGTCTATACTATAGAGTTGATGAGCAAGCAGAGTAGAGTTACTAGAGTCGGTCGTCGACTCGACGTTGCCGTTGCTGGCATCATCGCCTCGCCACCACTTAATGCCACACCTGTAATCCCGAAGTCTCCCCTTCCTTAACGCCACCTCCTCCCCGGACCCCCACCTCAGCGGCTGCCACTTTCCCTTCCTCACTCCCCACAAGCTCCCCTCAAATCTCGCCTCCACCGCCGGCCGGGCCGCAAATCTACCACCCCAGATCGGAGCCGCCGGGCCGCTTGATGGCCGATCTGTGATCCGCGGCAAGACGGGAGAGAGAAAACGAAAGCTATAGCTAGCTAGCTCAGACAGCCATGAGGAGGCCCAGATTTGTGCTCGCGCTCCTCCTGGCCGCCGCCTGCGCGGCGCTTGTGCTGCCCACGGCGAGGGCGGCCGGAGGGGACAACACGACCGCGACCGCGCCCGCGCCCGCCGCGGCGGGGGCGCCGTTCGTGCCGCGGGACGACATCCTGCTGGACTGCGGCGCGACGGGGCAGGGCAACGACACGGACGGGCGGGTGTGGACGGGGGACGCCGGGTCCAAGTATGCGCCGGCGAACCTCGCCTCTGCGTCTGCGGCGTCACAGGATCCCTCGGTTCCGCAGGTGCCCTACCTCACCGCGCGGGTCTCGGCGGCGCCCTTCACGTACTCCTTCCCGCTCGGCCCTGGGCGCAAGTTCCTCAGGCTGCACTTCTACCCAGCCAACTACTCCAACCGAGACGCCGCCGACGCGCTATTCTCCGTCTCCGTCGCCGCCGCCAACGTCACGCTCCTCTCCAACTTCAGCGCCTACCAGACCGCTACCGCGCTCAACTTCGGATACCTCGTCCTCGAATTCTCCGTCAACGTCACCGCCCCGACCCTCGACCTCACCTTCACCCCGGAGAAGGGCCACACCAACGCCTACGCCTTCGTCAACGGCATCGAGGTCGTCTCCTCCCCCGATCTCTTCGATCTCACCACCCCGACCTTGGTCTCCGCGGATGGCAACAACCAGCCGTTCCCGATCGATCCTGGTACTGCTCTGCAGACCATGTACCGGCTCAACGTCGGAGGCCAGGCGATCTCCCCCTCCAAGGATACAGGCGGGTACCGGTCGTGGGACGACGACTCGCCTTATATTTTTGGTGCGGCGTCCGGGGTGACGTACCAGAATGATCCCAATGTCACCATCACGTACCCTGACAATGTGCCGGGTTATGTGGCGCCGCTGGATGTCTACTCCACGGCGCGGTCTATGGGGCCGGACAAGAATGTGAACTTGGGTTACAACCTCACCTGGATGATGCAGGTGGATGCTGGGTTCACATATCTCTTGAGGCTTCATTTCTGTGAGATACAGTACCCGTTCACTAAGATCAATCAGCGGGTGTTCGACATTTACATCAACAACCAGACCGCCATGGCAGGCGCTGATGTGATTGCGTGGACGAATGGGAACGGGATTGGCAGTCCAGTTTACCAGGACTATGTGGTGGTCACATGGGGCTCCGGAAATATGGATTTATGGGTGGCACTCCATCCGGATGTCGAGTCGAAGTCACAGTTCTATGATGCTATCCTCAATGGGATGGAGGTGTTCAAGTTGCAGCTTAGTAATGGGAGCCTTGCAGGGCTCAACCCTGTCCCGAGTGCTGAGCCATTGGTGGATGACGGGGCAGTGAAGAAGAAGTCAAGTGTCGGGCCTATTGTTGGTGGTGTCATTGGAGGTTTGGTAGTTCTTGTGCTTGGATATTGCTGCTTCTTTCTGATCTGCAAGCGGTGGAGGAGAGCTGGGAAGGATACTGGCATGAGTGATGGGCATTCTGGTTGGCTGCCGTTATCACTCTATGGCAATTCACACACTTCAGGCTCAGCCAAGTCGCACACTACCGGGAGCTATGCTTCATCTTTGCCATCAAACCTCTGCCGCCATTTCTCTTTTGCGGAGATCAAGGCTGCAACAAACAACTTCGATGAATCGCTCCTCCTTGGTGTGGGTGGATTCGGTAAAGTTTACCATGGACAGATTGATGGGGGATCAACCAAGGTGGCTATCAAGCGTGGCAATCCCTTGTCTGAGCAGGGTGTGCATGAGTTCCAGACTGAGATTGAGATGTTGTCAAAGCTCCGCCACCGTCATCTTGTGTCTCTGATTGGTTACTGTGAGGAGAAGAATGAGATGATCCTGGTCTATGACTACATGGCTCATGGAACTCTGCGTGAGCACCTGTACAAGACCCAGAATGCACCACTTACCTGGAGGCAGCGCTTGGAGATCTGCATTGGTGCAGCTCGTGGGCTTCACTACCTTCACACTGGTGCAAAGCACACCATCATCCACCGTGATGTGAAGACGACAAACATCCTCCTGGATGAGAAATGGGTCGCCAAGGTTTCAGATTTCGGTCTGTCCAAGACTGGGCCATCGATGGATCACACACATGTGAGCACTGTTGTCAAGGGCAGTTTTGGTTACCTCGATCCTGAATATTTCCGCAGGCAGCAGCTCACTGAGAAATCTGATGTCTACTCATTTGGTGTTGTGCTGTTCGAGGTCCTTTGTGCTCGGCCTGCCTTGAACCCAACTCTTCCAAAGGAAGAAGTTAGCTTGGCGGAGTGGGCATTGCACTGCCAGAAGAAGGGCATTCTTGAACAGATTGTTGACCCCTACCTAAAGGGAAAGATTGCTCCACAGTGCTTCAAGAAGTTTGCCGAGACAGCTGAGAAGTGTGTTGCCGATCAGGGTATTGACCGTCCTTCGATGGGAGACGTGCTTTGGAACTTGGAGTTTGCCCTTCAAATGCAGGAAAGCGCAGAGGAGAGCGGAAGCCTTGGCTGTGGGATGTCAGACGAGGGCACTTCCCTTGTGATGGTAGGAAAGAAGGATCCCAACGACCCGTCGATCGAGTCGAGCACCACTACAACCACAACCACGTCCATAAGCATGGGCGAGCAGAGC
Source organism: Rhipidocladum racemiflorum (assembly GCA_036346355.1). Lineage (NCBI taxonomy): Eukaryota > Viridiplantae > Streptophyta > Magnoliopsida > Poales > Poaceae > Rhipidocladum > Rhipidocladum racemiflorum. The sequence continues at coordinate 63,142,089 of CM070573.1, read as the reverse complement.
GTCGCGAGTATGGACTCCGATGGGCTGACGCCCAGTGCTGTCTTCTCACAGATCATGAACCCCAAGGGGCGGTGAGGTAAAAATTGGCTCTGTTTGTCACCCTGCAGGCATAATTTATTCATTCAGCATATTTTCATGAGTTTGTGCTCTTGATGTTCTCTCAAGTTATGGACCGGAAGTCAGAATTGTTTCATATTAGATATTCTGTCTTGCCTCGTATTTTCTCCAGTGTTGTAACGACTTATTATATGCTTATTGGCTTGCATTGTACCGCCACTGCTATTGACCCAACAACGAGTAATACCGTATGAGAAAGTGATGTGCACGATCCTCTCCGTTTTCTGTTGCCTTTGTTTATGTGTTTGGTCTAGAGGTGGGCACTGGGCCGGGCTTTTTTGGGCCGGCCCGAAGCACGAGGGGATGGCCCGGTGCAAAGCACGGCACGATTCGGCGGGCGGCCGGCTGCACGTATGCTCGGGCCGTCTGCCGGCCCGGAACCAGGCACGACGGGCGACGACGGCGACGGCGATTTAGCGGGCGGCACGGCACGAACGGGCACGAAATCACGGATTAAGGCCTAAAAGTTAGCAGATATTGTTGATTCAGGGCATCTTCAAGCATTACATTTATGTTTGACATTTTGTTGATGTTATTAGTCTCTTATGTAATTAAAACGGGTAGTTTAATAGTAGTTATTTGTTTTATTTCTTTGCTCGTCACAATAGTGAAAATGGGTCGGGCCTGGGCCGGCACGGCACGAAGCAGGCACGAAGCGCAAATGGGCCGGGCTTAGGCTCGCCAAATGTGAGTCGGGCCGGCACGGCCGGCGATGGCACGATGGCCGTCGTGGCACGGTTTCGCCGGTTCGGCGACGATGAGCTCGGGCCGGACCGGCACGGCACGGCACGACGCCCACCTCTAGTTTGGTCGGAGCCCGACCTCGACAGCTGCACTTCATGTCAATTTTCAAATGTTGGTGCATCGAACATCCGATTGATATATCGCTTTCGATTATTGGCAGAGTCAGGTATCCCGCCCTTTGACAGGTTTGATGTGTACAAAGTTGTGAGCACGTGGCATTGGATTACAGGTGTGTGACCGATGATTCATGAAAGCTCTTGCGCTGTTGTATTTTGGTACTATGCTATCTAGACGCTGATTGTTGCATCATTCAAGCTCATGCATGTATACCGGGCCATGCTGTGTTCGATGTATCCTTGTTTTATAAGTACGGACTTATAAAAATGATGTTGAACTGAGCTTATGTTTAATGCCATTATCTGGACATTCATCGTCGGTTTACTAACAGCTGTGTGGATGTTTTTAAGTTTGTGGATCCAGAGTGTGCTGTCCACTCGGTTCAGTCTTATCTGGATGATCCCATCAGCTTTTTTTTTTGTCAGCAATATATTATTGTATTAGGTCTGCCGATCCGATTGCTCGTCTTCCCTATGGCAGTTGATTTATGACTAGGACGAGCTGCGTGTGATGCCGCGCCGGATGAAAAAGTTGGCCTGATTTTTTTTTTGAAAAAAAAAAGAAATTTCGGTTTTCTCATGATGTTTTATAAATAAATTTGGTTGGCTAGAAGTCATCGGTGACTTTACGTAAAAAAACCGGTGGCGGCTTTGTTTGCGTTTTTTTTTTTAAGTTTCGCTCGCCAGTAGCCGGCGAGTTTTTTTAGAAAAAATAAAAATAAAAATTAGCATATGAGCTATTGTTGAATTTGCGTAAAAAAATCTAGTATGAATTTTTTTGGAATCATTTTGGGAAAAAAGCCAGTGAGTTTTTTTTAAAAAAATTTTGGCTCACTATGAGTAGACATCGAATTTGCGTAACCAAATCTTGTCCGATTTTTTTTGGAATCCTTTTTGGGAAAAAACGGTGAAAGGGTCTATCCGTAATTTCGGTTTACAAATGGAGGACTCCTTCGTGAACATGCCGAATCACGGGTCTTTTTTGCAAAATAACCAGTAGAAGGACTTGGACATAATTTTCAATTTTTCGAAGGGCCTAGCCGCGATGGCACTGATGTGGTTAGCCTGAGGGAGCGCAATCTCAGGTGGTATTAGTATAAGCAGGGTTCGCTAAATCGCACTAAAATCGCGATTTTCGGTCATATCGGAAGGGTAAGACTTTTAAAACCGGTCGATAATTCGGTTAAATTAAAAAAAATCAAAAAATTCAACAATTCAAAAAAAATTATGGGCCGTAAATATCGCGATAATCGGTGAAAAACGAGAGAAAATTGGTGCAAATCGAGAGAAAATCGCTCAAGGAATCGTCTTCGAGAAACAATCAATTAGCCGGTAAAAATCAGAAGAAAATCGGGAGAAAATGAGAGAAAACCGGAGAGAAAATCGCTCAAAAAATCGGCTTCGAGAAACATTCAACTGAACAGTGAAAATCGGGAGAAAATTGAAATTTTTTCTCTAAATTTTTTGATTTTAAAACCATGCGATATCTAGCGGTTTTCTACCAAATTTTGAGCAATTTTTTTCTATAATCTAAAAACGAAAATAGTTCGATTTCCTTCAAAAAGAAAAGGTGAACCCTGAGTATAAGTATTATATATATATATATATATATATATATATATATATATATATATATATATATATATATATATATAGCCTGTTGATGGCCATGTGCCATCTAGGCACCGGCACAGGGCCCCCAAAATTACTAGGGCCCCCAAATCAGAGTTCAAGACCATTAGCAACGCCCGTAATCTGATTCACCTTGATTAATTTGTTTGCTTGCTTAGTACATGAAAATGATAGCACTTGAAAGACACAAAAAAGACTCAATGGGTTGGCAATGATAGCACTTAAAAATGATGTTTTCGACAAGATTAATTATGAAGATATAATTGAAGATTTTATTTCACGAAATAGTAGGCGGATGATGTTTTTAGTAGAACATAATGCCAGTACTATCTTGACTCTTTTAACATTGATATTTGATATGTTCCTAAATTTTGTAAGAAAAAGCACATATTAAATCTATATAATTGTCTGAAAGTATGTCTTATTTATAGTACACATGAATTTTTCAAATTTTAAAGCCTCAATTTGTATTTCGCTCCGGGGCCCCAAATTTCTAGAGACGGCCCTGATATATATGCTTACAGCTGTGCACATCAGAAGAACGAGGGAATCGAATAAGCGTCCAGCTGTTCTGCCAAAGAGACGGGGGACTTCAATATAATTCCAGTGTGCAGTCTTGTTTAGCAAGAATTGGTGGATGGAGTAAAGAGTCGCACAATCATGTCGATGCTCTATCGTGAAATCGCAATGGATGGACGCCATTCTTTCCCAGTTCTGTTCAACCAAACTGTACATTTCGAGATGCATTGATCGATTGACGAAACGATAACGAAGCCAACCCGAGCCCCAAGTTTTTTTTTTGCTTGTCTTGATGCGTCTTCGCTGGTCCTTCATTTGTCACCTACTTTTCCTGCCCAGCCTTTCATCTTTTCTGCCTTCTTTGGATACCGAAATCTGTTGAGCCCAGATCATGCAACGAGACTTGCCGGACCCTGATCATCTATCTGCTCGACAGTACAGACTGTTAATTGTACTTGCGAAATATATATGATGATTAATTTGATAACTATTTGTGTGTGATGATTAATGAATAATAATATTTGTTGTGGAACAAGATGCTGGGGTCTATTGTTTATTTGTAACTGGAGTTGCAATGCACGCAATAGGAAGTGCTGCGCACGCGTGCGAGATGTACATTGCAGCGTAGGCGTGCGAGACGGACACAAGCTATAGGTCGAGGAGAATTCGCGCAAGTGGTGCGTAACCTGTTAAACATTGCATCTACAAGATGATTACTACCAGATAGCATATTTATAAAACATGACAATAAAGAAGGCACGTTTACACAAGCTAGATAGTGCAACAAATATATAGATGTGAATAATACTATCATAGCAGCATGCATTCTCATCATATCTAATCACAATAAGAGGGATTACTTGGACCAACAACCAACTGGTCCGAGACACTTACAGAGGGCTTGATGAAGAGCGAGAAGCTACGAAGAAGTGATGCGTCGTGACAATCGCAGACGAAGACGAGCAGTTGTGCGGAAAGGAGCTTCCCAGAAATCTGATCACCGGTCCCTGTGCAGGGTGTCAAGTGGCCGGTGTCGAATCAGAGACACTGCTCTCCCTCACGCCTATTGCACAACAGGAGAAGAGATGGAGCGACTTAGGTGGCAGCAGGCGATAGAGGAAGCAAAGATCGCTGGAGAAAAAAAGCAGTTTTTCATCATCTTTCACGAACATAGATGTCTCCCTTATATCTCTAAGTAAAAGAAACTAAACGGGTAGCAAAACTTGCTATTTTTGTCACAAGGAGGAAATTATCCTATATCTCTTTTTTTATTGTTAGTTTGCTCACTTTGCATGGCGTGTTATACAAGTGGCTTGTAACACCCTAATTTTTGCTTTTCATGAATACAAATGAGATTTGGCATTTTGGAGAATTTTTGGAATTTTCTTGGATTTATTTGGATTTAATTTGAATTTATTTCCTTTTGAAATAATTAAAGAATTTAATTTTGTAAATAAAATTTTATTGGAAATATTTTATTTGAGTCCCAAACGTCCTAAAATATTTTCTAGAATTTTTCTAGAATTTTCTGAGTAGTTTGCTATTTTTCTTGAATTAAATGAATTTCTAGAAGATTAATTGAAATATTTAATCGCTGGAAAACCCTAACGGGTTAGTACTATTCCTCCGACCGAGCCCGAGTCGGACTCAAGTCCAAGTCCGACCCGAACCGCGATCAGGCCGAACCCTAACCCCCTCGACCGTTGGATCTCGATCCAACGGCCGAGATCGAGCCGCGTCGCCCGAGCCCGACTCCGACCGAGCCAGCCAAGCCACTCAAGCCGGACCCGAGCCTAAACCCCACAACCGTTGGATCTTGATCCAACGGCCCTCGTTGCGCCATGTCACCCAAGCCGTATCCTCGCTGGTTTCCGTCGCCGCCTGCGCGTGGGACCTCGTTTTCCGCGTGTTTCACGGACGTCGAGGGGCTATTTATTGCGCCGCCACCCGTGTCGTGACCGCCTCTTCCACGCGCACCCATAGCCCTAACTCATCGAGCCTGAGCCGCCGCCACGTCCGCGCTAGAGCTCCCCGAAGTTGGGAGTGCGCACCGCCGCGGTTTCTGCTGTTTCCCGTCCCCGTCGAGCCGTCTCCGCCGCTGTTGAGCCCAGATCTGGAACCGTTGTGTCGAGACGCGTCGAGCAGAACCACTCACCTCGCCGGGTATGCCCCGAAACGCCGCGCCCGTGGTCATCGTCCTCAACACCGGCAACCGCAGCTCCGCCGCGAAGCCATCGCCGTCCCCGAGCTCGCTTCATCGTCCGATCAAGATCCGAGGGTCCAAATTCGTCCACGTCACCCGCGGTAAGACCACGTTGCGATTTCCAGATCTAATCCCAGCCGTTGGATCCGCGAACCGCACCGTGCTAGGCGTAATCTCAGCCGTTAGATCTAGATCGTACGGTTCGGGTTAGCCGCGTAGTCAGCGTTAGATTGGATCTCGACCGTCCGATCGAGATCGACCGCGTTCACCCCAAATGCGCGTCATCCCGATCCAATCTGGACCGTTGATTTTCAAATCAACGGCCCAGATCGAGCCACTGGCGTGGCCGACCGTCGCGGTCGGCCGCGTCGGCCTTCGCCGGCGACGCCAAAGACGTGACGTCAGCGTGGGGCCCGCGTGTCAGTGGCTGCCGAACAGCACCGTGACGTCAGCGTGGGACCCGCGTGTCATCCATGACATCATGCTGACGTCACAGTGGGGCCCACGTGTCAAAGCCGTGCAGCCGAGTCGTTCTGACGTCATGCTGACGTCAGCAGGGGGTCCCACATGTTAGAGGCACACGTGCCCGTGGACCGGGTCCACGGTGGACCGAGCCGAGCCGTGCGTCGGGTCCATGGACCCAAGGCGACGTGGCGGCTTCTGATTGGTCCACGTGTTATGCTGACGCAATAAATCATTTTTCGAAAAAGAAATTAATTATTTAATTCGGTTTATTGATTTTAAATATGGTTCCAAACTTCAAACGCTTATAACTTTTGCGTTTCAACTCCGATTTGAGTGATTCAAATTTCTAAATTTTCATAAAATTGAGACCTACTCAAATATGAATTTTAATTAATTTTTGATTATGAATATTTCTCTGTTTATATTTAATTAATGGTTTCTTTAAACTTTAAACGATTATAACTTTTGCATTTTAACTCCGATTTGGACGATTCCAGTTTCTGAAAATTTATAAAAATGTGCTCTCTCTGTTTATGAAGTTTATTTGAACTTTTGAATACTTTTGTGTACTATTTTATTTATTGATTGCTATTTGCACGCGTTACGAGTAGACGTTGAAGTGCCCGAAGGCTTCGAAGGTGAAGTGTTGACCCAGGAACTAGCTCAAGACCAAGAACAAGTAATTTTTGAAGGCAAGTTGTGCTTTGACCATGTTGATCCCATTTTGAAATTAATTTGATTTAAGTTATTGCATGCTAGTTTTATTAGAAAATACTTTAATTAATTTTGGAAAATTAGTTAAATGCCAAATTTGCCCTATGACACCTTGATTATTATTTACGTGCCATGGCCCCTTGTCACCCTAGTTGTGGGTTGTTTAGTTGGACATTATTAAATTGCCAATATGGGTATTTAGACCGTTGTAGTATAATGCTTAGACCTGCCACGTATACATGACATGATTTTGATAATTACATGGTAATATTGACTTAATGAGATATGGAACCTGTTTTGGAGAAGTGTCACGTGTTATTAATGATGATGTTGATGGCACGTGGTGCATGGTAATCAACTGGGGTTTGATAAATAGATTTGGACCGGGGCATGTGGCAAGAATGACCGGGTGGGCCAGTCGTGGCACCGGGAACGATGATTTGGTTCTTCGGGTAGTCTTGCCCTGGTCAACCTAAGGACTTAACCTTGCAAGCCTTTGAACTGAGTCAATCGTGCAACCACATGACCGGAGTGGGACGATCCTCGTTGAGTAAGTTACTAATTGAAGGACCATGTGGAGGTCCATCCATTTTTGTGATGAGTATTTGACTTTATTTGAGCAAGGTGTGCTCAGGTTTGAGTTTGATTTGACTTGGCATTGCATGTTTGAATTAATGATAATTGTGGACTAACATGCAGGAAGAAAAGGTATGTGCATTGTGGTATGTGCAAAATGGTTTGTTCCTTGTGGTACAGGTTCCTGAGGCAGCTATGGTCGTTGGTGAGTACCGGGACTAGGTTGGGAGAACCGAGGTCCAGAGCGGTCGAGGATGCCGACGAGATGGTTGGGCTCAAACCAGGTTCACTTGGACGTCATGGAAATGGACTTGAGGTGGCTCAAGGTTTCCGGTTCGGGTTGGAGGCTCGAAGAGGAGGAAACTGAGCGGTCAAGTCCGGCGGATGAAGGCCCGTTGCATCGGGTTGATCGGGTTTTGTTTAAAACCCATGTATGGCCAATGTGGCCCATGTAAAGCCCATGTGTGGGTTGAAATGAGAGGTTAATCCTAGCCCTTGGTGGAGTGCCCTAGGGTTTGGGACTCATCCAAGGGTGGTAGGTGGCCCTAGAGTAGTATAAATAGAGGAGGGGTGTCCTCCTCACTTGAAGGTTTGAGTTGCTCCTTTGAGCTTTGCCCACATGAAGTGAGGCTTTGTAAACCTTCCAACCAGAAAATACACAGATTTTCTTTACATTCATGTGAATTTAAATTCCGCATTTACATTATGTCTTTACTTTACGCAATTTAAATTCAGCATTTACTTTCCCGCATGTAAATTCTCGCAATTTACTTTCTCGCAATTTGGATTTGCTCCTCTCCTTCTAAATGCTGTTGATCAAGGAGGTCTTAAGGGTGCTCATTTGGTTTTACATCTTTCTTGCACCCTAGGATAGACTAGAGATCAAGTTTCTATCAAGATTGCAAATCTGTCCTGAACTTGTTCTTCAGCAGCAGTCAGTCTTTGATTTTTAGAAAAATATAGAAAAATCTTTCTTGATTGATTCTTGTTGGAGAAGGTGCTTGACTGATATACCCATCTGTGGAAAAATTTTGGAGTCCACTGGATGCACCATTTGGGAGCTGTGAGGTGAAAACCGAGCCCCAAATTTCCTGATTGAAAATCCTGACTGTTCGTAGTTCTTGATTTTTCCTGATTTTTGTAGAAGGATTTTGGTGGTGATTTTTGGTGGAGTGCTTCACGACTCAACAGCTCACAGGCTGAAAAATTCCCAAATTTTTTGGAGCAACAGAAGTCCACCATCCACCTGCTCTAATTGAGGACAATTCCTGAAAATCTGCTTTTGCTTTTCTAAAAGAGGCTTTTGTGTTTTGGCTTGATCTCTTTTAGAAAAGAAGTATTTGAATTGATTCCTCTTTGCTTTGGACACTTGACAACCAGAATTTGTGATTTAAAAATATCCCTCATATGATTCATGGTTCCCATCCATGTAAGCTAGGGATACATATAGTTGTCAAGTCGTTCGATTTTTATGGTTTCGCGATTTTAAGGAGCATCGGTTTTCTTTGCGGGATTGTTTGGAGTACGTTGAGTAGGGGATTTTTATTTGGGATCATTCACCCCCTCTGATCGCCATCTCGGTCTTTCAATTGGTATCGAGCCGGTTTTGCTCTTTCATAGATCTTGACCGGTCTCAAGAGCCATGGCGACGGACAAGTACTCAACTAAGCCTCCAATTTTTGCTGGAGTTGATTATCCGCTCGAAGGTTCGGATGGAGACATACATCACTGCCAGGGCTTTTCTTTATGGCAGAAGGTGAAGCACCCATATGAGGTTCCGGCCGATGAGAACGCCAACGCCGCAAACATGGTCGACGTTGAGGCAAACGCTAAGGCCAAGAACCTCCTCATACAGGACTTAGCCGCAGTGAGTATGATCGCGTCTCTCACCTACGATCGGCTCACGAGATCTGGGTGACCCTCAATGCTTACCATGAGGGCACCACTCGAGATCAAGTCCGTGAGACAGGATCAATTTAAGCGTGACTACAACAAGTTTGAGCAAAGCACGCTGGTGAGAGCCTTGATGAGTGCTTTGCTCGTTTTGCAAAGATTCTCGGCAATCTTCGGTCGATGGAGTTGTTCATACACCGATTCGGAGAATGCGAGACATTTTCTTCGAGCACTCGATCTGAGGATTTGGGAGATGAAGGTAACCACCATCACGGACCATACGGACTTGTCGACCTTGACTCTTGACGGGTTGTATTCCCGCCTCAAGACTCATGAGCTCGACATCGTCGCTCGCAGGACGAAGTCCCAAACGATGGCATTGGTTACCGATCCCACTGGGTCTTCCTCTTCGACCCCCTCTTGACTTCTCTTCTGGTTTTCTCTCCCGCTCTTTGCGACGTAGCGATGACGTTACGGAACAATTTCCGTAAGATTTAGCTTGCTCTTGTCGCTCGAAAATTTTCGAACATTTACAAGAGGGTGAGAGATAGGAAGAGGAGTGGCAAGTTCACTTGCTTTGAGTGTGGTGGCCCCAACCACATTCGGCAAACCGCCCCAAGCTGGAGAAGGGCAATAATGAACAAGGCGGTGCGGGCAAGAACGACTACATCAACAAGAACCGCAACAAGAAGCCTCCAGCTCGCGAGCCGGCGCAAGAGAAGAAACACCGCAAGTTCGCCAAGGGCAAGAAGCTCTTTCACCGCGCTCGACGACCTTGACCTCTCCGACACGGAGACATGGAGCGACGAGGACGAGGATGAACCGCAAGAGAAGGTGAAGGGCGGCGATGACTTCTCCGGCATGTGCTTCATGGCCTCCAATGCCATGGAAGTACCCGACACCGAGCTGTACAATGACACGGAGGAGGTACCTTCTTATGACCAGCTCCATGATGCTTTTATCAAACTAGGAAAATTTCATTCCAAGTCTAGAGCTAAGTGTTTGGATCTAGAGAAGGAAGTAGGTACCTTATCTCGGGAGTTAGCTTCACTTAGATCTTGTTCCTCCCGAGACTCTGATAGCTGTACTTTGTGTGATGCTTTGCTTGTGGAGTTGGAGAACCTAAGGACTCTACATGATAGTGTGCTTTCTGATCTTGAGTCACTTAGGTCGAAGGATGCTAGCACATGTCCATTAGATTCTATTCCTGTTGATGCTAGTTTTCTTCACACTCACACAAATGCTTCATGTGCTAATTGCCCTAAGCTTCTCAATGAAATTGATGCCATGAGTTGTCACCTTAGGAAGCTATCTCGCTAGAAATGATGAACTTGAAAAGCATGCTTCTAAGGACCCAATCACTCATGTGAGGGCTGTATGCAACTAAAAATGCTTATGATGACTTGGTGCTTGAAAACTCAAAATATGCTAAGGATCTACTAGCTAAGTCACAAAATGGTTGCATGGTGTGTGTTGGGGTAGCAGAGGACATGAATCAAATTCATGTAGAGCTTAGGAAGAAGCTCAAAGCCCAGTGGGTAGGATTAGAGACTCTCCATGTGTTTCTTAAGTAGTCCCTCAAGATTGAGGCTGCTCTTTATAGGGAGAGATTTGATCGTTTAGTTCGCTCTTCTCCATCCGGCTCTTCCTCGCTACTCCTTCCCTTGCTCTTCTTGTGCCTCACTTTTTCGAGAGTGTCGATTACCTTATGAGCACTCTCGAGAAGTTTGTTGGAGGTAAGAAGAAGCTCAATCTTATCCTAGATCAGTCCAAGATTAGCGATTCAATCAAGGTCTAGGGTTTGATGCCTTGGAGCATACTGCAGGCGCATCCGCCATGTTGTGCGTGCCTCCAAGAGCGGAGAGATAGTGGTGGCTCCACAGGTGAGCACCACTGTTTAGATCAGCGAGGATTGTCCACGGGACGTCGGCGACGAAGGGTGCTTCTCATGCCGCTTCACCCCCAAGGCGAAGTATACATGCACCTTCTGTCGGAAGGATGGACATATAGCTGATTTACGCCTTGACAGCGCCAAGATTTCTCGGCGTGAGCGTGTCCATGCTCTTAGGGGTATTCAGGGTCATCCCGGACTAGTGCGCCTAAGGCACACACAACTTCTAGACAGGATAAACAAGCTAGAGAGTCTCCTGTTTTTGGACAGCGCATGGGGCTTGGTTTTCGTGCTTCTACTTGGTTTTCGCCCAGCTGTCCCGAGTCGGTCTTTCCGCCGTCCTCTTGATATTCCTCGTTTTCCCATCGAGGTAGATATCGGCGACGTGAGTTTGCTTTCCCTCAATGAGGAACTGGCAAGAAGATCGGGATGGTCCGGCCTTTGCACCTCGGCGGACCAACCCTAGTCGCTCCCCAGGCGCCCCATCGAGCGAGTCTGAGTTTGTGAGAGTCGAGTCACGGAGAGGTGCCGGATTGCATTCTTCTACTCCGTTGGCTGTTTCGTCTCATCGCCTGATTGACTCGATGTTGGGTTCCTAGATCTCGCACCGATCTATCCTGCACTGAGATATCTGCTTTTCACTCTCTTTGATTCAGTCCGTAGGGCGAGGAAGGGGAGGTTTGGATCGTAGACTCCGCTGTTCTCGCCACATGACCGGAGACTCCGTTGGTTTTCTTCCCTAGACCGAGATCCCTGATGAGGTAATCACCTTTGGGGATCTTTGCGTCGGGTAGAGTCATTGCTAAAGGTACTGCCTCAGATTAACGATCATTTCATTCTTAAGGACGTTGCCTTAGTCAAGAAGCTGCATTTCAACTTGCTTTCGCCTCTCGGCTTCTTGATGACGATTTCGAGGTCAATTTTAAGAGGAGCTCTTGTAGGATCCTCGATTCTTCTGGGGAGTTTGTTTGCGGGATTTCTCGTTTTGGGAGAGTCTTTCGTGCTGATTTTTCTTTTCCTCTAGAGACTCACTCCATTGCCTTATTGCTTCTGAGTCCCGTGATCTCTCCTTTTGGCATAGGAGACTTGGTCACATTGGCTTTGATCATTTGACTCGAGTTAGCGGCCATGATCTCATTCGTGGCCTGCCTAAACTCAAGATGGTCAAAGATGTTGTATGTTCTCCTTGCCGACATGGCAAGATGGTTGTCGCCTCCCATCCTCCAGTCCCGAGTGATGACTGATGCACCAGGACAACTGCTACACATGGACACCTTTGTTGGTCCACTCGAGTGCGATCGGCCAGTGGGAAGTGGTATATTCTTGTCATTGTCGATGATTTTTCGAGGTACTCTTGGGTGTTTTTCATGGCCTCGAAGGATGAGTGTTTTTCACACTTCAGGGGTTTGGTCCGTAGGTTGTCCGTTGAGCTCCCAGGTGCCTTACGAGCGATCCGCAGTGACAATGGCACGGAGTTCAAGAACTCCTACTTTAGCAGCTTCTGTGAGGAGTTAGGCTTAGAGCATCAGTTCTCCTCTCCATACGTCCCTCAGCAAAATGGCGTAGTGGAAAGGAAGAACAGGACCCTGGTTGAGATGGCCAGGACGATGCTAGATGAGTACAATACTCCTAGGAAGTTTTGAAATTTGAGGTCAGAGCTACGGCATGCCATGTTGCCAACAGAGTTTTTCTTAGGGCACACTTGCATTGCACTTCTTATGAGTTGAGATATGGGCGAAAGCCTAGTGTATCTCATTTTCGTGTTTTTGGTTGCAAGTGCTTCTTCTTGAAGTCTGGGAACCTAGATAAGTACTCGACTTCTGCCCGTAGCTATAGGATTTGGGCTGTAGATTTGGGTAGGATCATAGAGACCTGCGAGGTGACTTTTGATGAGGCTAGCCCCGGTGCTAGACCAGACATTTCAGGCTCTTCTCCTCTTTCCCAGTCTATCTTCTCAGAGGAAGTTGATGACGGAGATGAAGGCGCCTTGCCTGATCCAGTCACCATTCCTGCTCCCGAGGTGCCTCCCATTTCCATATCTGCACCTCAGGGAGATCAGCCCTTACCCTCAGACTCTTCAGCAGCTAGTGGCTCTGTTCCTACTTCTCCCACGCGAGGAGTAGAGGTCACTTCTGCTTCTGGACCTCCCCGCCACATTCAGCAGGCTCATCCACCTGACCAGATCATTGGAGATCTGTTTGAGCGAGTCACTCGCTCTAAGTCAGGTCTGTCCACTTTCTGCCTTCACTCTGCCTTTGTTGCCTCTTTTGAGCCGAAGGATGTTTCTCATGCATTATCTGATGAATCTTGGATTAATGCTATGCATGAGGAACTTGAAAACTTCGAGAGGAACAAAGTTTGGAAGCTTGTCGAGCCCCCTTCTGGTCACAATATCATTGGGACCAAATGGGTGTTCAAAAACAAGCAGAGTGAGGATGGGGTTGTAGTTCGAAACAAGGCTAGGTTAGTCGCTCAGGGTTTCTCTCAGGTCGAGGGTCTCGACTTCGAGGAGACTTTTGCCCCTGTAGCTAGACTCGAGGCCATCCGGATCCTGCTCGCATTCGCGGCATCCAAGGGCTTCAAGCTTTTTCAAATGGATGTCAAGAGTGCATTCCTCAATGGCTTCATTGAGGAAGAGGTGTATGTCAGACAACCTCCAGGATTTGAGAACCCCAAGTACCCAAACCATGTCTTCAAGCTTTCCAAAGCTTTGTATGGACTTAAGCAAGCTCCACGAGCTTGGTATGAGAGGCTTAAGTCCTACCTCTTGAGTCATGGTTTTCATATGGGTCAAGTGGACAAGACTCTGTTCGTCAGACATTCTGATTCGGATTTTCTCTTAGTCCAAATCTATGTCGATGACATCATTTTTGGTGGTTCCTCGCATTCGCTCGTTACTCAGTTCTCAGATGTGATGAGTACTGAGTTCGAGATGAGCATGATGGGCGAGTTGAGCTACTTCCTTGGCTTCCAGATTAAGCAGACTCGGGAGGGTACATTCTTGCATCAAGGCAAGTACACTCGATACCTCATAAAGCGCTTTGACATGTCTGATGGAAAGCCAGTTATGAATCCTATGGCCACCACTGCTGTCCTCGAGCCTGACGAGGATGGTGAGCCATTGATCGAAGGAGTTCCGAGCATGATCGGCTCCCTTTTGTATCTCATCGCCTCGAGACTGACATACATTTTTCTGTATGTCTTTGTGCTCGGTTTCAGGCTTCTCCCCGCGTCTCTCACCGTCAGGCGGTGAAGCGCATCTTCAGGTACCTTCGAGCTACCATTGACTATGGTATCTGGTACTCTTCTTCCTCCTGTCTATCTCTGAGAGCCTTCTCCGATGCAGACTTCGCCGGCTGTAGGATAGATAGGAAGAGCACTTCTGGCACTTGCCAATTCATTGGCACTTCTCTTGTCTCTTGGTTGTCTAGGAAGCAGTCCGGTGTTGCACAGTCCACCGCTGAGGCCGAGTATGTTGCTGCAGCCGATTCTTTGTAGCTGTGTTCTCTGGATGAGATCGACCTTGCGGGACTTTGGGTTAGTAGCAGATTGTGTTCCACTTTTACGTGATAACACGTCTGCCATTCACATTGCTAAGAACCCAAAGTGCAACACTCTCGGACCAAGCACATTGACATTCGCTATCACTTCCTTAGAGACCATGTGGAGAAGGGTGATATAGTGCTCCGGTTGTGAGAGTGACCACCAGTTGGTGACATTTTCACCAAGCCTTTGGATAGCTCCAGGTTTGTTTCCGAGAGGAGAGCTTGGGATTTTGAGCCCATATGGCATATCTTGAGGGGGAGCCGCTTGTATTATATGTTCGTATGTATATTCAGCCTTCCTTTCTCTTCTCGGGTATCTTTGGGATGGTTTTCATTTGGTTGAGACCACTTCACCTAGACTTACGGCATGCCTCGGCATGGACCTCTCACCTTATGCTTTAGGGTGCTATTCCTCTCTTATTCTCGGTTGAGCTCACTCCACGCCTTTTAGGTCTAGCAGTGTTGGGCCCCCTGGGTAGACAGTGGTCTGTGTTTGCTCTGGGTTGGAGTTGAGAAGTAGCTTTCCTATATAAGTCATATGGGGAAGGTGAGAGCGAGTCCGAGTGTTAGTGTTTCTCTTCATGTTATCTTTGCTCCTAGACTACCCTTGTGTCGCTTGCTTGATTCCTTCTCATCATTTCTGTCTTTACGGTTTCAGTTGAGTTCAATTCATCCTTTTGAATCTAAAATTGCTAATAACTCAACTTCAATCAGATTTTGTGCTTAATCGACTCACTTGTTGAGGGGGAGCTTGGAATTGATTCTTTTTGCATTGCATATAGACTTGTTTTTCATTTACGAGCTTTGTCTATTATGCAATTGATAAAATTGAGATATGTTGCACATAGCTACTTTTCTGAAGATATTTGCTAATCTAGGTCATATCCAATTTGGTATATCATGTGAAACTAGCCAACATTTTAAAATTGAGCTTTCCTGAAAAGTTGATGAAACATGGCTTTTACTTGCTATACTTCTTCACTAGATGCTTATGCCATGCTTATTGAAATAGTGGGTTTCTACTAGAGTCCCTAGAGCAACTTGGGTTAGCTACATTGTTTCATTCTAGAATCCTCAATAATGCTCATGAATCTAAGTGCTGAAAATATAAATTGACTCTTTTGTGCTAAAATTGAACTCAACACTATTCATTCACGAGACTGCTTCCCATTGCACTTGGGATGAACTTGGAATGAAGTGTGTATGACCAAAACCACTCTTTTAAGCTTCTTGCTTGAGATGGTTGCTAATGGCTTGAGTCAATACACCGAAAAATGCAAAAATAACTAGAGGAAGAGAGTGATGCCTAGGAGACCTATGTCGATGGCTCCTAGTCGAGGTTGTGTTTCTCTAGGATAAACTCTCTAAACCCTGAAGGTTTGTGGAGGAGAGTGAAGCTTAGGAGGCCTTTGTCGATGGCTCCTAGTCGAGGATGTGCTTCACTAAGCCTAACTCTCTCATACCGCTTTATGAGCTTTAATCTAAAAATTTGCATTTAAAGAGATGATTGAGCATGAGGCTTCTCTTATGGACTTGTAGTTTCCCAAAGTGTTGACTAGGTTGAACTCTAGTATATCCATTTGCTCGTTTGGTTGGCTTTGCTTCTAGTATTGAAGTTATGCTAAGTGTTGCTATTGTTGAAATCATACCAAAGTATTATAACTTCTTTTGAGCTAGTTAGCAAAAATTGAAATATGCCATTGGATATGACTTAGGATGACATAATCTGAACTTGAGTAGCTTGGTGTCATACTTTGTCTAAGTGGTCACTTGCATAATCCTCAAAGCTCTTCTAGGTTGCATTTCATGCAAAAATTGTTCTCTTGATGCCTATATTGCCAAAAGGGGGAGAAAACGTAGAAAAGACATCTTAGAGAAATAAAAAAAAATGCTTTCTCATGATCATGTTGAACAATTGTCCTTGCATTTGGATCATGAGTAATATTGAGTTTTTTGAGAGATTTCTTGGTTTTTGGAGCTCTTGTTGAAAAATTGTCCTTTCAAGTGTTGAGCTCTAAAAATCTTCTCATCTATTTGGTCATGAGCTTTCTTTCTCTTTTTATTGGACCAAATATGATTTTTGCAATCAAATTGCTTTTCTTCCTTTGTTTTCAAACTCAAATTTATGCCTTTTGTGTGGTTTGTCAATATACTCATCAAGGGGGAGATTGAAGGACCATGTGGAGGTCCATCCATTTTTGTGATGAGTATTTGACTTTATTTGAGCAAGGTGTGCTCAGGTTTGAGTTTGATTTGACTTGGCATTGCATGTTTGAATTAATGATAATTGTGGACTAACATGCAGGAAGAAAAGGTATGTGCATTGTGGTATGTGCAAAATGGTTTGTTCCTTGTGGTACAGGTTCCTGAGGCAGCTATGGTCGTTGGTGAGTACCGGGACTAGGTTGGGAGAACCGAGGTCCAGAGCGGTCGAGGATGCCGACGAGATGGTTGGGCTCAAACCAGGTTCACTTGGACGTCATGGAAATGGACTTGAGGTGGCTCAAGGTTTCGGTTCGGGTTGGAGGCTCGAAGAGGAGGAAACCGAGCGGTCAAGTCCGGCGGATGAAGGCCCGTTGCATCGGGTTGATCGGGTTTTGTTTAAAACCCATGTATGGCCAATGTGGCCCATGTAAAGCCCATGTGTGGGTTGAAATGAGAGGGTTAATCCTAGCCCTTGGTGGAGTGCCCTATGGTTTGGGACTCATCCAAGGGTGGTAGGTGGCCCTAGAGTAGTATAAATAGAGGGGGAGGGGCGTCCTCCCTCACTTGAAGGTTTGAGTTGCTCCTTTGAGCTTTGCCCACATGAAGTGAGGCTTTGTAAACCTTCCAACCAGAAAATACAAAGATTTTCTTTACATTTTTGTGAATTTAAATTCGCATTTACATTATGTCTTTACTTTACGCAATTTAAATTCAGCATTTACTTTCCCGCATGTAAATTCTCGCAATTTACTTTCTATAATTTGGATTTGCTCCTCTCCTTCTAAATGCTGTTGATCAAGGAGGTCTTGAGGGTGCTCATTTGGTTTTACATCTTTCTTGCACCCTAGGATAGACTAGAGATCAAGTTTCTATCAAGATTGCAAATCTGTCCTGAACTTGTTCTTCGCGCAGCAGTCAGTCTTTGATTTTTAGAAAAATATAGAAAAATCTTTCTTGATTGATTCTTGTTGGAGAAGGTGCTTGACTCATATACCCATCTGTGGAAAAATTTTGGAGTCCACTGGATGCACCATTTGGGAGCTGTGAGGTGAAAACCGAGCCCCAAATTTCCTGATTGAAAATCCTGACTGTTCGTAGTTCTTGATTTTTCCTGATTTTTGTAGAAGGATTTTGGTGGTGATTTTTGGTGGAGTGCTTCACGACTCAACAGCTCACAGGCTGAAAAATTCCCAAATTTTTTGGAGCAACAGAAGTCCACCATCCACCTGCTCTAATTGAGGACAATTCCTGAAAATCTGCTTTTGCTTTTCTAAAAGAGGCTTTTGTGTTTTGGCTTGATCTCTTTTAGAAAAGAAGTATTTGAATTGATTCCTCTTTGCTTTGGACACTTGACAACCAGAATTTGTGATTTAAAAATATCCCTCATATGATTCATGGTTCCCATCCATGTAAGCTAGGGATACATATAGTTGTCAAGTCGTTCCGATTTTTGCGGGTTTCGCGATTTTAAGGAGCATCGGTTTTCTTTGCGGGATTGTTTGGAGTACGTTGAGTAGGGGATTTTTTATTTGGGATCATTCACCCCCCCTCTGATCGCCATCTCGGTCTTTCACTAATAACTTGTATGTGATACCTCAGGTGTTAACTACACCTTTTGTGTAGCTTGAATGGGGAGCGTACCAAGGCTACAGCATGGTACCCGTCCAACGGTATGTCGGTCCCATACTTCGCCTATGTTAAGGGAAGGGATGGTGTATGGCAAAAACCGGAAAGGTTCACTTGTGTAGTTAGCAGTTGCCGAAAGGCTTTGTTACAATCACTCGTCTTTGTGGTGTTTGGCTGTATCTTGTGGGTAAAGTGCATAACCTCTGCAGAGTGTAAAATCTATTCGAATAGCCGTGTCTGCGGCATTGAACATTGCTCGGGAATTACAGTCAAGGGTTAGACTTTCATGAAAACAACTTGATTTGGAAAGTTTGCTCGGGTTTAATGATGACGTTGATGGAAATGTGAATTAGGAATGGGAAAGATGTTATTTAACTCCTGGAAAAGTTATTGATGTTATACTTGTTTTTACTGCTTTCAAATCTACTTATGTTACTTGTTAAATGCTGTTACTGCAAATGAACCATGAGCTATTCCTTTGTATTAAGCCATGCATGGAGTATATTAGCTTGCTTTCTGTGCATGACTTGCTGAGTACCAAGTACTCACCCTTGCCACTAGGGGTGGAAAAAAAACTCGAAACTCACGAGTTAAATGAGTTCTCAAAAACTCGGCTCGAACTCGTCTCTTAACGAGTCGAGCCGAGCTGGCATATGAACTCGTTAAGAAAACGAGTTTATCGAGCGAGTTTTCGAGCTACTCGTTTGGCTCGTTAATTTCTTAGCCCTATCCTAGCCTGACTTGACCAAGCAGCCACAACCCGCAATGACCAAAGCACTCTCTTGATCCTCATCTCCCCTTTGGGCCTCTCCCTCTGGTTCCTGGAGGCCGGCGCCCCACCTCCGCTTCGATCTCCTCCCCTCCGGCTTCTCCCACCTCGGCGTCGAGCTCCTCCCCTCCGAGCTCTGATCCTTCGCCCACCTGGGCGCCGCCTGCGAGCACCACCACCAGATCCCACCTCCACTCCGAGCTCCTCCCCTCCGGCCCTCCATCCGCCTAGCCACCGCCTCGACGGCTCCCGTTAGAGCTTCGGTTACTCCCGTCTCCGCTCTGAGCTCCTCCACTCCAGCCTCCACCCGCCTGGCCATCACCTCGACGGTTCCCCTCCAAGCTTCGGCTACTCCCGCTGTCAGCGTTCTAGCCAACAGGCACCTCCGGATCGGGTGCTTATAAGGTTCTAACGGGGGGCTTTAGGTGTGATCGTCGAGGGAAGGAAGATGGACGGGACGACGGCGGAGCTCAGAAGAATGGGGACGCTAGAGTTTTGCCCAGGTTCGGGCCCTCCGAAGAGTAACAGCCCTAGTCCTGCTTTTTGTGGTATTGCTTGAATTCTTGGTTGAGAGTATGAAAACCTCTCAGAAGCCCACCCCTTCTCCCATGCACCCTGGCCCCTTTTATACTTGGGCTCACAGGGGCGCATGGGAGGCTTACACTGCAAGCCATACTCATTACACGGCCACGGGCGCATTTAATATGCCTGTCGCTGTTCTTACATCTCATCATCACCCGCCGCAGCCGTCACATCCCTGCCTCGGGCCTTACGTCCGCCAACGCTACCCGTTCTGCCAGGGGGTAAGGTGCTATCGTGGTGTCACACACCATTAATGCACGCCTGGGGAAGACGCGCCGCCATGCTGCCTTCTTCACGCTTTACTTTTAATGCGCACGATTCGCATTAAATGCCCTTGACCTAGGCGCTGCAGCCTCGGGGGTGGACGCCAGGGGAGTGGCCTGCATGCCACCTGTCCGGTGGGCGACCACCTCGCTGGTCACCTGAGGGCGTGGTCTGCCTGCCACGCGCCCCTTGGGCGACCACCTTCCTGGGCGCCCAGCGGTGTGGCCTGGTCGCCACCTGTCCACTGGGCGACCACCTTCCTGGGCGCCCGGTGGTGTGGCTCGACGCCACTCGCCCACCGGCGACCACCTTCTTGGCGCCAGTGGTGTGGCTCGATCGCCACATCGCCCACCGGGCGACCACCTTCTTGGGCGCCAGTGGTGGGCTGATCGCCACTGCCCACCGGCGACCATGCCGGAGCTGCCGCCGTCATGGCGCAGACGGGCCGGACGCACTGCCGCTCGCCGGTGGTCTCTTTATCATGCGGAGTGGGGACCCTGGCGTAAAATACGCCGACAGTAGTCCCCGGGCCCATCCAGGAGCGCTTTTTGGCCTACCATCTTCTTCTTTTCCTTCTCTTAGATGCCTCTTGAGAAACCGCTTAGTCTCCTGGGTGGGGCCATTAATAAACCCGCACGCCCCGCAGTCTTCATGGGACCTTCTGGCTTCTTCCGTTTCTCAAGGCGGTTTGCGCAGTTATTCCCGCCTGTAAACTGCTGCACGATCCTTGGGGTGTGCCTTTTTAATGGGGCTTTTGAACTTCCGCTTTTCGAACCGTCGCGCCCCTTCGGTTTTCCCGCCGAAGGCTCCCTCGCAGCCTTATAAGAGGTCGACTGAGGGGGAGCGGTTCAGCCTCTTTCTACTTTCCTTTCCGCTTCAGAGCCTGTTTCTTCTTCTTCTTTGTCGACGCGCTCTGATACCTTCCCGCGCCTGATGGCTGCCATTCTCCCATCGTCATCCGTCGAGGAGGAGGTTGCCACCAGGCTCTCCCGGAACATAACCTTGGGCGCCCTCCGTGTTCGCCCCGGGACTGTCGAGCCCCATTGCCGGCCCGGAGGAGTGGTCTTCTTCGGGTGGCAGCTTCTGGCCGGCCTGCTGCCGCCGGTTTCGGACTTCTACCTCTCCGTTCTTAACTTCTACGCCATTCACCACATCCATCTTCCCCCCAACTCTGTCATCCTCCTTTCCGCCTTTGCCTACTTCTGCGAGATGTTTGTAGGGGTACTACCCAATCTCCTTCTCTTTCGCTTTTTCTATACCCTTCGCGCGCCACGGTGGCACTCGCTATTCACGGAGCTTCCACCTACGGCTTCGCGATGGGTCCATGTCGCGCTACATCCCGCTGGATTGTCGATCCAATTGGAGGAATTGGCGCGAAGATTGGGTGTACGTCGAGGATGACAGCGGCATCGAGGTACTGGAGCTTCCGACTGGCCCGGCGGTCAGCAACCCCAACTGGGGGGCCCACGTGAGCGAGACGCCTGAGCTCCGGGCGATGCTAGCCCGTGTTGACCAGCTGCGGACGGCGGGTCTGACAGGGCCCATGGTCATCCGGGACTTCGTCTCCCGGAGGCTATGCCCTCTGCGCCGTCGCGTCCGCCCGGCCTGGCAGTACATGGGCGTAGGCGACGGGACCCGAAGTATTGTTGGAGGTAACCTGTCTCGTCTCAGATCGCTCACTGCTTTCCTTCTTTATTGGTTGAACCCGGTGTTGACAGTGCTTCTACTTCCTGGGGTTTTCCCCTTCTTCCCTTTTTTGTTGGAATGCCGGGAACCTGGCACCGGCGTGTCGGCAGTGGATAGCGCAATCGAGCTTCGCCGGTCCCGTTCCGCCCGTCCCGGCGGGCGCAGTTCCGCTCTGCCGGCTATCGCCGGGGGAGCGCGCGGCGATAATCCGTGCCCTGCCGTCGATGGACGCCATGGGCACGTCCATCACGACGCCAGTGCCTTTGACAATCCGACCCTCGCCGGCGGTCGTGGAGGCGCGATCGTCCGACGACGGCGACGCCAACAAGGGCCCCTCTCAAAGGCCCCGCCTGGTCTGCCGGGCGGGTCTTCGCGGCAACATGAGGACTTCATCCGCTGCGGCCGGCCTCGGTGGTCGGACAATACCGCCGCTTCGGCCGCTAACAGGTCACGGCGCCGCGCCAGCGTCGGCGGTTCTTCTCGCCGCCCGGCAGCGGTGATTCCTCCGCCACGCCGCAACGGTGATTCCTCCCGCCGCCAAGACCGGTCCCTTAGACCGCTAGGACTGCACCGGCTAGCCGCCACGCTGGGATCGGGTCTCATCTCGGCGTGCCGATTCCCGAGGCCGTCGCCCAGGTATTCCTTCAAAAACGCACATGCGATTAAGTTTTTTCGAATAACTTCACCGCTACTTACCGCTTCCTCTTCAGGATTTACGCCCGGACATCCTCATTGCCAGCCGGGTCGATCCGCCGTCGCCGCAGGGGGCGCACAGTCCGGGATCGCCGACCCCCAGAGCGAGCAAGTGGAGGAGGGCGACCCAGCGAACGCCATGGCTGCTCGTGCCCCAGGCCCGCTTGGCCCCGCGCCCACCCCGGATCCTCCTTCTGCCTCCGTTCCTTCGGCGGACGCGGACGCTCTGCTGGCAGCTCTTAGCGAGCTCTACTCCAGCACGAGCACACGTCTGACGACGAGCCGGGAGCGGCTCACGGAGGCGGGAACTGAAATCAACCGCCTCCGCAAGGAGGTGGATGATCTACGCGAACGGGGAGCAGGGCTGGAGGCACAGCTGCGGCGGGAGCGAGAGCAGCGGGAGCAAAGCGCCCACCGCGCCGAAGAGCTTGCCGCGGAGCTGGAGACGGAGAGGGTCGAACGGGTCCAGTCGGAGGCGGACACAGTAGGAATGCTGCGTCATGCCTTCGACCGGACGGTGGCCAGCCTTGCTCCGTTGGGGCTGGAGCAGCTGGGTCCGCGGGAGGAGAGGGCGCGGCACTATGCGTTCTGCCTCTGCCGGACCGCGGACTTCCTCACGCTCCTGCCCGCCGCCCTTACCGCCCGGTCCGGTCAGAGGGCGCGCGATGGCGGCGCCACGGCGACGACGTCTGGCGCTCGCTGTGCCAGTCGCGACGCCAACTTTGATCCCATGGCCACTGTCCAGGGGATCGAAGGCGACCCGGCGCAGGCGGAGGAGCGAGTCCAGGGCGCCGCTGAGCGTGTTGCCGCGCAGCTGGAGATGGGGAATCCTCAGCTGGAGACGGCCGCGGAGGACGTGGCGATGGCGCTGGACGTCGACCCGGTTGAAGAAGATGTGGCAGCTGCTGAGGCCGCAGCAGAGGCCGAGGATGAGCCACCTGAAGCTTAGCTTTATTTTCTCTAGCTCTTGCCTATAATGACTTTAGATGTAAGACTTTTTATATGAAGCGGGGGCACAAGCTCCTGCTATATTACTTAAAAATCGCTTTTACCCTAATCTTTCCTGCTCACATGAGCCAAAGACGCTAGCTTTAAGACTTAAGGTCTTGTGCCAGGGGATCACTTTCCTCGAACCTCTTGTCCTAGCAAAATTTTGACTCCCAGGTAGCCTCTAGGGAACGAACACTTAGTGATTCCGGGCCGGACCTTAGGTTCTTGGCAGTGGTGCTCGAGTCACCGATCCCCACGGGGACACCCGGAGTGTCATGACCGTGCTGGGGATCGTGCCGAACCAGCCATCCAATCACCTACTCCCGTGCGCCGCTCTCACTTAGTGATTCCGCCTTTGCTATTGGGGCTTTGCAGGGTTGCGGGGTACTAGAGGCAAGTGCCCTGGCACTACCCGGCAGAAGGCGAAAAGACCGAAAAGAGGGCAGCGAGAACAACTTTTTCGGATAAGGGAAAAGAGTATTCAACTTCAACAGAAGGCCTTCCCCGACCCGCGACAGAGAGGAAGACACACTCCGGCCGGTCGGGGAACGGAACCTGGGACTTACAACCGATCAGGGGTAGAATCTGGAGGAGCGTCGCTCGCCAGCCCATCGACCCTCGGACGGGGTCGAAGAGTGCGAGTCTATGCTCTCCTGAGAACCGGAGGGGGGAGCCCCCTGTTCGCCAGCAGGTCCTCGGGCAAGCTGCTGCGCTTTGAGCGTGACTCCGCCATGCAACTGGCGCGCCACCCGCTTCCCTGAGCTCCGAGCTGGAAACCGAAAAAAAGAGGGCAATCCAACCACCAATAGCCCCTACCTGGCGCGCCACTGTCAGCGTTCTAGCCAACAGGCACCTCCGGATCGGGTGCTTATAAGGTTCTAACGGGGGGGGCTTTAGGTGTGATCGTCGAGGGAAGGAAGATGGACGGGACGACGGCGGAGCTCAGAAGAATGGGGACGCTAGAGTTTTGCCCAGGTTCGGGCCCTCCGAAGAGTTACAGCCCTAGTCCTGCTTTTTGTGGTATTGCTTGAGTTCTTGGTTGAGAGTATGAAAACCTCTCAGAAGCCCACCCCTTCTCCCATGCACCCTGGCCCCTTTTATACTTGGGCTCACGGGGGCGCATGGGAGGCTTACACTGCAAGCCATACTCATTACACGGCCACGGGCGCATTTAATATGCATGTCGCTGTTCTTACATCTCATCATCACCCGCCGCACTCGCCACATCTCGCCTCGGGCCTTACGTCCGCCAACGCTACCCGTTCTGCCAGGGGGTAAGGTGCTATCGTGGTGTCACACACCATTAATGCACGCCTGGGGAAGACGCGCCGTCATGCTGCCTTCTTCACGCTTTACTTTTAATGCGCACGATTCGCATTAAATGCCCTTGACCTAGGCGCTGCAGCCTCGGGGGTGGACGCCAGGGGAGTGGCCTGCATGCCACCTGTCCGGTGGGCGACCACCTCGCTGGTCACCTGAGGGCGTGGTTCGCCGCCACGCGCTTTGGGCGACCACCTTCCTGGCGCCAGCGGTGGCCTGGTCGCCACTCGCCCATCGGGCGACCACCTTCCTGGCGCCCGGTGGTGGATCGTCGCCACATCCACCGGCGACCACCTTCTTGGGC
Source organism: Rhipidocladum racemiflorum (assembly GCA_036346355.1). NCBI lineage: Eukaryota > Viridiplantae > Streptophyta > Magnoliopsida > Poales > Poaceae > Rhipidocladum > Rhipidocladum racemiflorum. The sequence continues at coordinate 63,117,235 of CM070573.1, read as the reverse complement.
GCCCAGTGGTGTGGCCTGCTCGCCACCTGTCCACTGGGCGACCACCTTCTTGGGCGCCCAGTGGTGTGGGCTGTTCGCCACCTGTCCACCGGGGCGACCATGCCGGAGCCGCTGCTACCATGGCGGCGGTACGGCCGGACGCACCCTGCCCGCCCGGTGGTCTCTTTTACTGCGGGGGAGTGGGGACCCTGGCGTAAAATACGCCGACACCCGCCTTCGCTCCGATCTCCTCCCCTCCGGCCTCCACTCACCTAGTCGCTGCCTCGACGGCTCCCCTTCGAGCTCCAGCTACTCCCCTCCGGACTCTGATCCTCCGCCCACCTGACTGTCGCCTGCGAGCACCACCACCAGATCCCACCTCCACTCCGAGCTCCTCACCTCCCGCCCTCCATCCGCTAGATCCAGTCCTCCACTGGTCCAGATCGAGGCCTTCACTACCAGCTTAGTCCTCCACCAGTCCAGATCGAGGCCTCCATCAGGCTCGATCCACGATTATCTACTAATGCATGTCTGGTATCTTTGCCCTTGAATTTAATCGTGTGTGTTCATGCAGACCGTTCTGAATCTCTAGTAAATTATCATATTTACTAAGCAATTGGTGTATTCCTATGAAGTTTTTCTTGATTATCTACTAATGCATGCCTGGTGCTAGATCATTTTGATGTATCAACAGATTACATGTGAACAATAGGCTGCAGCTAGTTTGAAATTCTATTATTTGTGCATTCACAAGAAGTGGTTTGAAATTCTATTGGTTGTGCGTCCCCAAAATGGGCCTGTCCATACCCTGATATTCTCTTATTCTCATATGCACATATCTCTTGGCAAATAAAATATTGTTTGATTCCTTTTATCACATGTACTGCTTGATTTATGTTTGATTGTAAATATTTTGCATAGCTCATTTCTAATTTATCTTTGATTTATCTCATATGTGCATAGCAGATTATCAAATTTATTGTTTCTGCTACAATTATTGTTGTTGATTCCTGTCGGGGATTGACTATCTGGCAAAAGACCACGGTACCCCCGGGAGATCATGAGCCCGTCGACCATACGATGCCGACAGAGGATGCTCGGGAGTACGAAACGAGCATCATACCTCCCGAGCATACATATCCGCCCCTTTACTCACGACCATTCCAAAGACGACCACGAGCGAGCATGCTCGTAAAGATCACGTCACACTCAGGTACTTGGTCGGTGGACTCGGTCAATGCTACGAGGAAGGAAGGGGACAACCAATCAGCCGAAGATCAAGGTAAATCATACCCGAAATTCAAATAACACGCAGATCAAGGGCGGCAGATCGCGAGTATGACTGCGTGGCGTAATTCCAGGGGGTAGTTACCTTCTGTGTATCTCTAGGCGTAGTATTTAAACCCCCTATCTGTAACAAGTCAAGGGGACCCCCCGATAGAATACAATACACTGGAGTAGGGCTATTTCTCTGCAGTGAGAGGCCCGAACCAGGATAAACCCCGCGTCCCTCTTCTCCCGACCTAGCATCGCTCGAACGACTTCCTCGATCCGTACGACGGGGCTCTGTTGATCCCCCATTCAATAAGTAAGCTCGACGGGAGCCCGTTCTCCAATCGTCGACAATTCCTGATTGAAATTTATGAAACTTAGTCATCTTGCAAGTTGCAATGCTTTAATGCTTCTTAACACATGGAAGCCAATGTTACAGTACCGAATGGGTTTCTATATATTACTTGATTTTGCTTCTTTCTTGTACTAAATGAAATGGGCATAGCAATGGCAGTGATACAATTTATGGTGGTGGTGGTGATACAACTTGATTTTGCAATTAGGGAGCTTTTTACATGCGAGGAAATACGACAAAGCACAAGCACTCGCTGCGGCTATTAGTTGTGGAGCCTGGGACTAGGGACCTCATGGTTCAGTGCTGTTCATATATTAGGCAAATTATTTGTTTCATGCTCATGTTAATTTCTGTTCATATATTACATGAATTTATGTTAATTTCTGGAATATCGTGGTATCTTGATATCTTGATTTGTTTATTGTCCTAAATGTCCTATTATCTTGGTTTGCTTATTACATGAGCTCATGTAAATTTCTGGAATCAATGCATCTAAGCACATTTTATTTTTGAAACTAATGAAACGAGCTAAACGAGCTAACTCGAGCCAACTCGAGTTTTTAACGAGTCGAGCCGAGTTGAGTTTTGAGCTCGTTAAAATAATGAGTCGAGTCGAGCTAACTCGTTACCTTAATGAGTTTGACCAAGTCGAGTCGAGTTGACTCGATATCCACCCCTACTTGCCACAATACAACATCAGTTGAAGAAGAGTCTACACCCGCTTTGGAGGAGGAGCTCCAAGAGGAACCGTCTATCTAGGGAGCGAGCCCAGTCAGTTGCCTGTGGTATACTGGATGGCGCCACGAAGTCTATTTTATTCCGCTGCAGTTATTTCTCTTTTAATAAATCTCGCCCTACGAGGCGTATATTTGTAACTTGACCTTAAGGTCGAGCAACCAGTTTGGTTAACTAATTAAAGTACTTTATTATTTCGTTGAGTATGATTGTGATATTTACCAATGTTGAGACTGTGTGCACTAGCGTGATCCTGGACTAGTGCTGAATACACAGAGGGTCCGGATTTGCAAATTCGGGTCCCGACATGGCTTTTAATTTGTCCCCTCCTAATAGTATAGCTCATATGTTTGGGACTTGACTAATGGAAGTGAGAAAGAAAATAAAGGCTCAATATTTAATTGGGGCTGCCACTTTATGTTGGTGCCTTTGGCTTTGTCGAAATGAAGTTATTTTTGATAAAAAAAATAATTGTCTAATCCGTTGCAGGTTATCTATATGTGTATTAATTGGTTGCGATTTTGGTCAGTATTGCAGCGTCAGGAGGACCAAAAGACGATTTTAATGGCATGTAGATGTTTACATGCTGTGGTTAGAGACTTCTTCGTCGGGCATGGATGGAGATTTCAAAGAAGAAATTGTACGCCTTGAGTGTTCTTATTTTTTCTTTATGTTGCTTGTTACAAGCTTTATCTTGTTTAAGCTTCGTTAAAAACATTTCATCCTGACAGCATTGGTTGCTATAACTTTGTGATAAATTTTAGGCTGTGTGCATCCCATGATACAGAGGTCGAAAGGTTAATATATTCTTCCATTATCTAAAAAAAACAAATGAAAAATATTGCATGGAGTTCAAGTAGACTATGATATGTTCGGTTGGTCTATTTCTATATGTAACTCTATCTCTGTTGAGTACAATTAGATCGAATCTTCTTAATAAAAATATTTCATTAGAAGTTACAAGAGTCTAGGTTAAGGTTTTAAATTTTATTTTCGGACTATATCTTGGAGGGGCTGAAATACGAAATTTTAGCGAGATTTTGGACAAAATCTGAAGAAAATTCAAATCCGGATTTTTTTTCAACCGGAATTTTCGAGATTTCGGTGAAATTTTCAAAATTTCGTTCAAAATTATTGAAATTTCATCCAAAATTTCAAAGTTCAAACCTTGCTTCTAAGACTATAAAATACACCACCACCACCACTATTACTACGAGTTCATGTCATGAAAGTGAGGTTGCCGGGTTGGTTGTTGGCGCTACTCTGGTATACCATAGATCCTGAGGAGAGATATATTTTTTAAAATTTTGCACTAAGTTTTGGAGGTGAGGGATTGAACATGTATGTGAAATGATGTTTTTTTCCATCATGGGATACATTACAGCCTTCTTTGGATCGATCGATCATTCCAGAGGGCTCATGTTATCATTAGGGATGAAAACGGGTCGGATAATTCCCGCCCGATCTGGGACCGGATCCGGTCGGGACCGGATACAGGATCGGATTTTACTATCCAGACGGATCCGGGACCGGGTCCAGATACTTGAATTCAGATATGGAATCGGATACGGGACAATCAATATTCGGTAAATACGGGACGGGATCCGGATATTCGGATATTTCATATTCGGATATCCGGATTTTTCCTATTCGGGTATTCGGATCGGATATTAGCAAGGCCAAGCCCATTTCATCTCATTTTTTTTTCCATAGAGAGCCCATTTATATTAACAATGAGTTGGTTCTATTAATCCTAAAGTAGCATATTCTTTCTATGACGTATATTAGGTTTGATATATATATAAATTGCTACTATGGTCATGTACCCGTACGGTTTAATTCAAAATATATTATTCTATATATGCATGCATTATCCGTATATATTTATCCGTTTTCGATCCGAATCCGTCACATATCCGTCCTGTATCCGTATCCCGATTAACCTGGATTCGTATCCGTATTCGGCTAGCCCATATCCGGTTTCGAATCGGGTTAGGATACGGGAAGAGCAATATCCGCCCGTATCCGACCCATTTTCACCCCTACTTATCATTGCTACAAGTTAGATACGACTGACACCTACATGAAGATATATAGAGATTGGTAAACTAATTAATAAACATTGGCGTCGCTTGCTTAAGGTTCATAGTCCAAACTACATGCACATAGAATGTGAGTGCTCAAGTACTACTAATCCTTTGCACAAAGAAATACATATAATGACAAAAAGGGAAACAAAAGGAAGAGAGAATAGATTAAAAGACGAGCAACTGGTACTCGACCCAAAGAGGCCAAGACCTCTTGGGTGCCAACCAAGATTCAAAATCCTGATGAAACATTGTGGGTTCTCAATAATTATTTTGAAAACAGCAAAGTAAGAAAAGTATGAATACCTAAACATCTTCTCTCATTTTAGAATAAAGATAAAGGACTTGTAAAATGGTGGTTAATTGATTTGGGTTGATCAAGAGACATGTCATGAGATAAAAAAAAATGGTTTTTAAGTTTAGAAAGTGTGAAGAATAGTAGTAATATGTTTAATGTTAAGACAAACCGAATCAAGGAGTCATATGATATTTCTTTTAATGAGTCTAGATCCTATGCTAGAACTGTTTTACAAAGTGCAGATTTTGCAAATAACATAAAGTGATGATGAGCTACACCAACAACAAGTCTCAAACATGTAGATGATACAAATACAATAGAGATCATGTTAATTCAATTGTGCTAAGTATCAAAGTGTCCCAATGGAGTCTCACTTGCAAGTTGTCAAGTGGATACTATATCTTAAAGGTACACGTGCTTTTGGCCTATGGTACTCTCATGACTCTTCTTTAGAACTTGTTGGTTATTCTGATGCTAATTTTGCTGGTGATAAAATTGATAGAACTAGTACCTACAGAGTATGTAATTTATTTAGAAATTCACTTGTTGCATGGTCTTCGAAAAAGATTTTTACTAAACCTTTGACATATCCTAAGTTTGTAAGATTAAAAGGAGAATTGGTTATTATTCATTCAAATAATGTATTTTAAATGCAATAATTGAAGGGGAGCATATGCATATGTGTTGAAATAGATACATTTATTTAGAAGTGTTATGAGCAATATCTTTTTTAAAAAAATCTGTTTGTATGTAAACATCTATCGATATCTGTTCTTGATAGTGGTGAGTAGTAAGTTACTTTAGACTGTCCAGTCCCCATTGATTCATGACCAAGTTCCTTACTTATTGAATGTTAGGCACTTTTGTTCTTTACTGAGCAATATCGAAGACTTGCTAAAATCACATTTAATAATACCATGAGTGTTCACTAGTACTCGAGATTTAATGGGTTATGGTAAATGTAAATTACTTCCATTACTTTCTAATATCATGGTAGTAGTCAACATATGTCCAAGATAACTTGTTTTTATGTCAAGCCCATGACTATAAAATCGAAAAATTGGTGATCAAATTAAAATAAAAAGCTTCCTTAAAGTGGATGCAAAAGAAAAAAATAGGTACCTCAAAGTGGTACAAGTGAACAGATGTTTTGTCTTTCGGCATACTAGACAAATACCTATGGTGTAAATGATTGGGTGTAGTAAAATGATTATGTATAGCCTTCTACAATCTTGAAAAAAATGTTCTTGCTTATGCTACACAAAGTTTTATTATGCAGTTTTGATTTTTGCTCATGTCTGAATGAAATGCTTACTTTGATTTGTGAGTTGAAACAAGGTATGTTCTAGTGGAAGGTTTCTAGATGTTTAAATATTCCTTTCTACTACTTATTATTGGAGTAGATGTTGTATGGGTATTTGTATTTTTTATTTAACTCGATTGCTCATGATATATTCAAGTGCATGAATTTATTTCAATTATTTATTGCTTCAATAGCATTTTTCATTCATCCTTGATGGGTGTTTTGCCAAAGGGGAGAAATAATATGCTACAATGTGCTTAATTGAGATAATATTGTTATTGAGCTAAACTGAGATAATATGAATTGCATATGTCTGGGGGAGTTATTGAATAATAAATAAGAGAAAGCTTGTTGATAAAAATTATGGATTATTTGCATGTTATCAAATCACTTATCAAGGGGGTGATTGTTAATTCTATTTGTGAATCATATATGTGATGATTAATTTGACAACAATATTTTGTGAGTGTGTGATGATTAATGGATAACAATATTTGTGAAAAATAATATTTGTTATGGAATAAGGTACTGTGTGGTTTGTTGTTTATTTGTAACAGTGGTTACATCGTAGGTATGTAGGTATGCAAGATGGATGCACACTGTAGGTCGGAAAGAATCCACGCATAGCCCGAGCACAACGCACGTAGGACGCGAGGTCGCAGGTTCAGGCACAACACGCGAGGGACGCAAGTGCAGCGAAACGGAACGCATAGAGGTCTATGCAGATGGACGATGCAGTATAGCGGCCAACGAGCTGAACGAGTCATACGAGAGCGGCATGTGAGCAATGTGCGTACATATTTGAATTTTAGGTGTATGTATCTATGTGCCATGTATGTATTATTGGACTAAATAGATTTGTATGTGTGTGTGTATATATATATATATGAGTATAGGGATTAGAAGTTAGGTTAAGGGCATGTACAACGCCATTTATGATGCCGTCTGTATGGCAACGTGGCAGAAAAAAAAGAAGAGAGAAAGAAGAAAGAGAACTAGGTCGTCGCCTCGCGAGACGACGGTGGGAGCTCGTTGCCCGAAGTCATCTAGACAGCATCCGCCGCGTTGTATGGTGAGTGCCGGCGCTTGGGAGATCTCATGCGGGGGGATTTTTTTGGCGCCGAGAATCGAAGATGGCGGCAAATTTGCTACCAGATTTCCCTCCCCGGCTCCCCGCTCCACAAAAGAGCCCCTGGAAATCCCCAATCCCTTCAGCAGCAAGATGAACCGAGAGAAGGGGAAGGGAGCGATGGCGCGAGAGCGGACGGGATTGGCAACGGCGGACGGATCCGGGGCTGCATCGGTTCCCGGCGGCGTGACTGCGCGGCGGCCAGATTCGAGTTCCACGGCTTCATCCTTTGGCGGCAGCATGTCATCCCGGTCCTGGAGTGCCACCTCGGAGGTTGGATTTGGCGCCAGAGGCAATGCTGCGGCTGCCGACGGTGGTCCTGGAGCTGCTGGAGGCGTCCCTCCCTCCGCCGACGGGAGCCAACAGTCTTGGTCTGTGTTATTGCCTCCTATTCTGTGGTGCTTGTGAATGCTATGGTTCTTATAGCTGAACAGAAAGATCGCAAGCATTAGTGAAATTATTCCACTTTTGCTCAATAGAAAGAATGCAAGAGACAATCAGCTCCAAATTAAAGGGAATTAATCTGAGACTAGAACAGTGGAGAACTGCTGCTACTTATAGCTGCCAAGAACAAGTTAATGAACAGTGGGAAAGTGGGTGCGACATTTGGATTCAACTGAGGCCCATCAATTCAATGCCGCAATCTTATATATGTATAAATGAAAATTGTGCAGATAGCTAGCTCTTGGTGGAATGTCTCAACAGTCCTCCCTTCACATCACTGAACTACCAAACCAACCAAAGCTACCAAAAGTGCAGAGCAGTCTTGTTCTTATGTGTCATTGCACAGATTCTTCAACTAATAATCCACTACTTTTCTTGACAAATGGTACAATGTTGTACAACATATATCAACACACTTTTATCTGATGTCATGGAATTGCTGGGCCTGGTCACATGTTGGGCTATCAACTCAATAGCATATGTAATGTGAGTATCAAGTTGTAGCTTTTCAGCTTAACGACCTATAGAATGTAGTTCCACACAGTTGTTACAACACTGATGAGTAGTCCTAGCTAGATCATTATTTGGAATTCTTCTTCATGTATTTTCTCTGTTGTAAACTAATTATCACTTTCAGTTTGTTGCTATAAGTCTCAGGTCTGCTTACAGGCTTAACATTTATGATCAACTAGTAAGAAAAGTCTGAAACATCAATATATTTTCCTTTGGTTTTTTGGTGTCACAAGTCTAGCAGAAACACAAAATTCAATAAATACACCCACCAGTATATACAAATTTCAGTCTTTCTGGAAGTTGTCTTCAAGTTTACAGAAGGGACATTTATGAAATCAAATTTTCCAGTTTTCAATTATGCATCTATCCTTGCAGGGACAGTAACCCTCATCCTCCTGGTGGATTTTTAAACCTTTTCAATAATCAGCCGCAAGTGTCGCAGTCACAGAATTTTCATTTTGTCGGTGGGGCTTTTGATCCAATGGAGGTATACACGCTTGAAGATTTCATGGCTGAGGATGAAAAATTACAAGCGTTTGGAAGAAAGATTGGTGAGAAGTTGAAGGCCAAGATCGAAGGAGAATCATCTGAACCACCTCGCCGCCGCCGCCAAAGTGGACCAAGAAGGTATATACCAAGGAATCGAGAAGCTGGTCACGATGATCTTGTTGCCAACTACTTCTCTGCAAATCCTATCTACACCGACGAGATGTTCCGTAGGAGGTTTCGGATGACAAGGCCTCTATTCCTTCGAATCGTCGACGAGCTCAGTAATTGGGATTCTTTTTTTACCCGAAAAGTGGATGCAACTGGTAGAGATGGACACTCACCCCTTCAAAAGTGTACTGCGGCCATCCGAATGCTAGGATATGGCACACCGGCTGACCAACTTGATGAGGTATTGAAGATTGCTGCAAGCACGTCTTTGGGGTGCTTAGGAAAATTTGCTAAAGGGGTGATTGAATGTTTTGGTGAAGAGTACTTGCGCCCTCCGACAAGTGATGAACTAGAAAAAATTCTTCAAGAAAATGAATCTCGTGGTTTTCCAGGCATGATAGGAAGCATTGACTGTATGCATTGGGCATGGAAGAATTGCCCAAAAGGTTGGGCCGGCATGTTTACTCGTGGTGACAAAGGCATTCCTACTATGATCCTCGAAGCGGTAGCATCACGGGATCTTCGCATATGGCATGCTTTTTTTGGTGCTGCCGGGTCCTATAATGATATCAATGTGTTGAATAAGTCACCACTGTTCATTGAAGCGATAAAAGGAGAATCTCCTATAGTGCAGTACACCGTAAATGGGACGCAATATGACACGGGATATTATCTTGCCGACAGGATATATCCAGAGTGGGCAGCTTTTGTGAAGACTATACCATCGCCTCAAACAGAGAAACACAAATTATATTCACGACATCAAGAAGGTGCAAGGAAGGATGTTGAGTGTGCATTTGGCGTGCTTCAATCACGTTTTGATATTGTTCGTCGTCCAGCACGGTTATGGAAGCGAGATGATGTTGTAAACATAATGCAGGCTTGTGTTATCCTCCATAATATGATTGTTGAAGATGAAAAGGAGTTGGTTAGAATTCCTTTGGATTTGAATGAGAATCCGAGTGCAACTATTGTGCTACCACCGGAAGTGAGAACTAGTGATAATCCTAATCCATGCTTCGTAGAGGTACTTCAGAGAAACTCAGCTATCCGTGCTCGCTCTACACATAAGCAACTCAGGAATGATTTAGTTGAGCATATATGGCAATGTTATGGGCACAAGCAAAATTAGACCTCCATGAGTACTCATATTATGTCTGTATTAAATCATATCATGTATTCCAAGTATCTGTTATATTGATGCATCTCTAAGAAATACATGTTCTGAGACAAGAACAGTGGAGAACTGCTCCTATTCTGTGGTGCTTGTGAATGCTATGGTTCTTATAGCTGAACAGAAAGATCGCAAGCATTAGTGAAATTATTCCACTTTTGCTCAACAGAAAGAATGCAAGAGACAATCAGCTCCAAATTGAAGGGAATTAATCTGAGACTAGAACAGTAGAGAACTGCTGCTACTCATATTATATATATATATATATATATATATATATATATTATATATTTATGCATCTCTAAGAAATACATGTGCCTTATTTGAGTATCAACATGCATTCTCTTAAACAAGAAACAAAATGGCTACAAAGATAGAATGTATACTTTATCACCATAGATTATGTGTCCTTGCATGAATTAAACAGTACACAGACAGCCTAATAGACAAGCCATTGTACAAGCTGTCTTTTCTGCTGTCTGTGTGTGATCTTCAAAACACTTGCAGACAGCAGCTATCTAAACTGTTGTACATGCCCTAAGAGAAGAATTGTATCTCTGGCTTCGGGGAGCGGGGGAAAAAAGAGAGGAAAAGAGCATGTGCTAGCCGGCGGCGCGTACGAGGCAGGCACATACGTGGTTGCGCGTGCTAGAGAGGGAGACTTCCTGGCGGCGGTTGCAGCAGAAGCGCATTACAACTTGGCTACTCCGTGCGGCGTGATTTCTCGCCGTGCAAGAATAGAGTTTCGTGCGGCTGAAGAAAGAACAATAAAGGACAGAAAGAATGAAGCAACAGGTACGCTTCAACAGAATAGGAAAGAGGAGAAAAAAAAAATAAGAAGACGAAACTGTAAAAAAATTGTGAGAATCATACTTTTATGTAAAGGGATCGATATGCATGTTATACGAGAAAAATCAATGAGCGATCTACTAATTATTGTTTATGCACAATTACTTTTTAGTATACATGATTAATCTAGGGTTTTTATGGTTAGATTAATTATTCTAGATTGAATGTTTAAGTGTGATCGATATTTTATTAATTTCTAGAATTAATAAAAGATATAAAAAAAATTAAATTTAGATGTAAGTTTACACCTATTCACTTTTCTGTTGACTCGTCTAGATGCTTCACAACCACGAGGCGTGTGTGTCACTATTGGTCTTTTTTTTGTGTGTGCCGAACATCCCAAGTGCTCACTGCGATCTTTGTCGGACCTACCTGCTATCCAGCTAAATCTCATCCTTTTGCAAGAAAGAATCAGACGGTCGTTCCAAAGTAACAGAAATTTATCCAACTGCGATCTGCGACCTAAATTGCACATTCACACGCATACGGCCCGCTGATTAATCCATCAACACCGCCAAATATCCCTTCTATTAAGAAGAACTCCCGACGGCGAAGCTTATCTTAGGGATGTTTTCTATTTGTATTTGCACCTTTTAGATAAGAGCCGCTAAATTAAATCCTTTTGTAAGAGAAGGAAGTAAGACCACTTTACCAATAGCGGCGACTCATTTACACTAGCACTAATTCACTAACGTAGACATGCAAAACTACTCAATATGAGAGGTGTTTCTGTGTGTGTTTTTTTAAATTGTACAAATATTAAAGCATGGACAAAGAATAGATAATAATTACTTACCTATTTACTTACTTTATGATTTATACCACTTGTATTGAGAGAAATAACATATAAACACTTTTTCTTGTTTACAATACATGCCAGAACATATTGAGAAAAAACACGTCTCTTTTATGTGTGATACAGATTACAGAATGTTGAATTTACGAGTGTGGTCAGGAGGTGTACCGCCATGTCTGAACCCCATCCGCTGTTCTCCAGACCAGAAGATAAGGGAAGGTCAGTAATAGGGTTTCAAAAATCAACAAAAATTTCTTAAAAATCATGATTTTTGATCGTATCGAATCGGCTTGATAAACCGATTTAATTCAAAAAAAATTGGCCAGAACCAGAAGTCTGAACCCATTCCGTTGAACTGATTTTTTTTTTTGAAATTAGAGGCGGGAGCACTGCCCAATCAATTAAGAAGAGAGGAAAGAAAGTTTAGTAGCCAAATACACACAACCGACAGCTTGCAAAGCGCCAAAAGGCGCGCTAGTAGAATAAAGCCCCTAGCAACCGAAAAGAAACCACGAAAAACACGAACAACGAACTAAGGGGGAACCGCCCGCTTAGACGGATCTCTCTGTAGCAAAAGTAAACTCCACAAGATCCTGTCGCGCCTTCTGCACGACGATGTGGACGGGAGTCTCCAAATCTTGGAAAATGCGTGCATTGCGCTCCTTCCAAAGATTCCAAAAACCGAAAATGATCACATCATCAAACCTTCTTCTTGCCTGACGCGAAAAAGCCATTCTACGATGGAGCCACCAGTCTTGAACTGATGAATGAGCATTGAAGGAGTTAAGGGTCGGCTGGCCTAAGTCTTGCACCGAAAGGAAAAGACGCCAGAAGAATACGGCGAAACGGCAATGAAGCATAATATGCAATGCCCTCTCATCTTCAGCATTGCATAAACGGCAGATGGGATGATGAAGAGGCCATCCTCTCCGTGCTAAATTGTCTGCAGTTTGAATGCTATTGCGAAGTAACAGCCAAGCGAAGATTTTGCATTTGCTCTGCGATCTCGCTTCCCACACTGCCTTATAGGTTGGGTCGGAGACCGAACCAATGAATTGAACTTTGTAGGCCGACTTGGTTGAAAAAGTTTCATTTATTGTCCATCTCCAGATGATTTCATCCTGAGTATCTTGCTGCAACTGAACCCCTTGCACCAATTGCCAAAGGGCTAGGAATTGGGCATGTGGAGGAGCCGTGTCCGAGCAAGCAAGCAAAGTTAAAACGATACCCTACACACTTGGAAAACGTTGTCGTTCCTCTTCCTTTCATCAGATGTTGAGGCTAGGGTTCACTGTGGATTCCTCGTCATGTGTGAATTACTCTCTCCGTCCAAATTTTTAGGGTATAATTTTTGAATAGTTTATCCATAAATTTATATGATGTATTTACGTTACAATGCAAAATAATGTGATAGTCACTTTATACCCCTAATAACTATCTATTTTTACTTGATATTCTTTACATACATGCATTAAATATAATACTTAGAGGTAATAATCATAAATAGTCTTATTATTTTTAATATCTCTTTGACTTATGTGCTAAGAAAAAATGCTTAGTAAACTTTGACGTAGGGAGCACCTGACGGCGACTCGATGATGGCCTGGGTCTATGCTTGTATTGTGTGGCCTTGAGGGGAATTTATTTTTATTTAATATTTATTTTAAAAAATAATTTCAAAAATAATCACGGAATGAATTTTTTTACAAAAGTAAGCCTCCATCGTCCCAATATGGGGCGATAGGTACATGGATGCAAAAAATGTAATTGCAAAAATGGACACATGAAGGACTAGATTTGTCAACCTTTTTTTGCATCTAGGTACCTATCGCCCCAATATGGGGCGATCGCTCCATATTGAGGCGACGGTGCCTACTTTCACAAAAAATTCATTCCATTGATTATTTTTTTAAAAAATATTTTAAAAAAATATTAAATGAAAAAAAAATCGCCTCGTGGGAGCATTAGGCTAGACAAAATGGGCCGGCGTCACAGGCCACAAGCCCAATAGCAGAGTTGGATCAAGGCAGCCTAAAACTAGCCGGACTTACACTGGCCTTATTTGGGCCCTACCTAACTATTTCCTGGTTTGGAACAACGATTTGCCCACTCTAAAAAATAGAAAAATGAAATCGTTTTGAACGTCACGTCGAACAAAAATCTTTTGAAGCAACGAACGAACAATTTGTAAAGAAACGAGGCGGAAAAAATAGAGAGAGAGAAATTTGCACGTGCCGCAGTCCTGGCCAGGTTTCGTTGCGGCCAAGCAAGCCGAGGAGCTACAAGTACCGGCCCATATTAGGAAACAAGACGCCGAGGAGGAGCGAGAGAGAGAGAGAGAAATCACAGGAGAGGAGAGAGAAGGCTAAAGTTGCTCGGAAACCCTACCCGGAGACTCGCCTCCTTCGACCCTTTTTTTTTAGTTTACCCCAGAAAAAGGTTTCTTACTTGCTCCTCCCTCGATCGCTTCCGCGACCCGATCTGATCCGGTTCGCGCGTGCCCTGCCCGTTCAGGTTTCCAGCCGCCGCGCCGGGAGGGGAGGAGGGGGTGAGTAAGGCTAGCGTCGCCATGGCGGACGACGAGCAGATGGAGAGGAAGGAGGAGGCCTCCGAGGTGAAGCCTCGCTCCTCCTTTTGTCTTTCTGGCACCGCACGTCTGATCAGGCTCGATTTGCTTCTGTTTGGGTGGTGACCAAGCCGCCGATGGGTTGGGTGGTTTGCGTGGTTTTTCGGTGGGTTGGGCGGCAATCTGCAACGACGGGTTGTTTTCATTTGTGTGCTTGGATTGAAGCTGTTGGATTCGAGGATAGGCTTGATTGTTGCTTGTGAGTAGCTAGATGTAAGCGCGGCACTTGTTCGTTCTACTGGGCAGGAACTAGTCAGTTAGACACATATTATTTAGCTTTTGGGTCTTCTGATTAGTTCCATGTACGAGATACTTATGAATTCTGCATAGGATCTGAAGCCGTGCAGCATTGAACAGCAATACATGATGTGCTAGGACATTTGGACTTGTAATGCCTGCGTATACTCGTAGGGTTGCCTTGTCTTGGGATATATACCACAAATGAATGGATTGGGGTCACAAGCATTTTAAATTTGAAGAGAGGGTGTACTGCTGTCATGCATGTGTGTCAAAGGGTCATCATAGGCACTTAGGCAGGCAGGCAGCCAGCCAAGGACCAACATTAAAATTTTGAAATGTAAGGCCATGAATTGGTGCTGAAACAAATGGCTTACTGCATGGTGGACTATCGTAATCTAATCTGCTTGTTGATAATGTTTATAATGTTTCGCAGCTTACTCCTTTTGATCCCACCAAGAAAAAGAAGAAGAAGAAGGTTTTGATCCAAGATCCATCTGATGAGGTGGATAAGCTGGCAGAGAAGACGGAGAGCTTGGCAGGTGTGCCGTGTGCGCTGCAAAAAAACTGCAAAAAAAGAATCACTAATCCTCTGGTCGTTTTCTTTAATATGCCTTTGGTTTGCTTTTCAGTCACGGAGACTGGCGAGCCAAGCTTTGCAGGCATGAAAAAGAAGAAGAAGAAGCATGTGAGTGTCTTAGGCGATCAGCAATTGGTTGCAAATGTTCTTTGGACTAATAATTGCTTGTTGTCGTTTGTTTCGATTTACTAATCGTGCATATTTCAGGTGGAACTTGATTCGTCTCTTACTGATGCCGGAGATGGTGAAGATGCTATTGGTAAATATATGGATCTCTTAGTAATCTCATTCGTTGTCATTGGCATTTGTTGCTGTATCTGAGCGTCTGTTCACCAGATGATCAAGTTGGGGAGGATGAACAAGGAGAAGGGATTGTGCTTGGTGATGCAACCAGATACTCTTGGGAAGGAACTGATAGAGACTACAAATATGAAGAGGTACTTGATGCTCTGTGACTGTTTGGAATTTCTGACCATTCTGTTGTTGACAGATCATGAGTTCTATACAAAATTTAATATAAAGATTATATGTTTCAAATTAGGAAGTTAGTACCTTCCTCCTATTAGCACTGCAGTTGTTTACCTTCAAGAGTCAGATTTGTAAGGTGGTGCAGTGTTGATGAGAAGCATTAGGATGTTCACTTTCGTGTGTTTCTTGATTTAGCTCCTTCTTTGTTGTTTCCTCTATAGATGCTATCAGTACAGGACTAGCATCTTGGGTAGTGCTCAGGTTTTACTAGTATTCCTATTGAGTTCAGTTTTTGTTGGTGAAACCTTATTATTAGATTCGTTTGGTGGCAGCTGCTTGGCAGAGTTTTCAATATCCTGCGTGAGAATAATCCAGATCTTGCGGGTGATAGACGAAGAACTGTTATGAGGCCCCCTCAAGTTCTTAGGGAAGGCACAAAGAAGACAGTTTTTGTGAATTTCATGGACTTGTGCAAAACGTATGATGATCCCACTTTGTTTCCACTTTTATCTTCTCCCTCTGTTTTGATTTGAAAAATATAAACCTACCAGGGCTAAATGTAAATGAATTTTCCGCTTTCCAGAATGCATAGGCAACCCGAACACGTGATGATGTTTTTACTTGCTGAGATGGGAACAAGTGGGTCCCTTGATGGGCAACAAAGATTGGTTATCAAAGGTAGATTTGCTCCGAAAAACTTTGAAGCAATTCTCAGGAGATATATAAGTAAGTTTCCTGATTATTTCATGACTCCCTTTCCATTGAAGTACATGATTTTTGTCTATCTAAATCTTTTAGCCTGTAGCTGTGATACAGAGAATTTCTGTTATAGGCTTCAATGGCCAGTTTATTATCGTTGTGCTGTGGAATCAAGGGGATGCTACCAGTTGTTGTAATTTTTTTCTATTCTGGTTCTAAAATAAGGGTTGCAAAATAGTTCATCTATGAAAAAAATGCTAAAAAGATGCTTTTGAAAAGTCACCTCAATGTCAAAGAAGCCTTATTAGGTTAATTGAAGTAACTGGTGTATTTTTCTAGGATGAACAAACTGCTAACCGTGACTCCGTGAGCTCTTGTTGATCCACATTAAAAAAACTTATTTTGTGGATGATGTGTCTCCTTTTGTTATGAATGAGCTTTACATAATTCTTGTGCCATGCTTGTAGTGTTTAGTAGCCCCCCACCACCAATACTCATTTCTAGACTTGGCACAAGGATTAAGGCATCACTTGAAATGACAAATGTAACCCTTTTTTCCCCTACTCCCTATGTACATTATTTTTAAGGCAATAAAAGTTTGAAGTTAGACTTGTATTTAGGAGTGGAGGGAGTAGCCTATTGTTTTCTGTGAGATCCTATGTGGAGAATCAACACCAAGTTTGAAATATTTTAATCTGTGAGCTGCTTTCGATTTCCTATACTCAATGGACTCCCTAAATTTTGCAATTTCACTCCTTTCAGATGAATATGTCATATGTAATGGATGCAAGAGCCCAGATACCATCCTTTCCAAGGAGAATAGGTTGTTCTTCCTTCGTTGTGAACAGGTAAACTGTTACATATAGATTTGTATGCCCATTTGTGTCTAGTTTCATATTAAGGAAATGTTACTTGGCTGACTCTTGTTTCTTTTGTCTGGAATTCACCTTTAGATTTTTCACTTTCTGTTACCTTGCTTTGTACTCACTCCGTTCATTTTCATAAGACTTATTTTGACTTTGCACAAGGATTTTAAGAAAGGTATGAAAAAAAATGACTTAGATGCCTTCACTTAATTGTGATATACTTTGTGTGGGTGGTAATGAATAAATGCATATGGTTGAGAGAGAATAAATAGGGGTTTACAAGGAAATGCCTCGTTAAATCTACATGCAAACCTTATATTTGTGAACAAGACCATTCAAAAAATAAGCTTTATAAATTCTGTGTCTTTGTTACTGTTTTACTACTTTTGGTTTTATTGGTATGAGGGGCCATGCCTACTGCAAACCATGAGTTGGTACAATCATGAGAACAATGCATTGGTCTCTATTATTGTACGGTTCTTGTTAAGTTGTTATCAACATGGCCTATGAAAACTTGCAAGTTTATTGTCTGACAGACGATATTTGTGACAATAATTGCAAAAGCTGAGGCTTCAAACAGTGTCATAATTTTAGCTTCCTGCTTGCATAAATCATAATAATAGCATTTGTCTCTATTATTGCATGGTGCTTGTTATCAACGTTGCCTATGATGACTTGCAAGATTATTGCCTACATTGTCTGACAAGTATCTATGTGATTATAATTACTAGAGCTGAGGCTTGAAATACTGTCATAATTTTTATTCCTGCTTTGCATTGTCACTTCTAACTGAGCATAGTGATATTATCGCAGAGTGCTTGTTACTATATTTGTTTTTGCACTTCTGGAGTTTTGCCTATGATGAGTTGCGAAGTTGTTGCCGACATTGTTTGAAAAATATCTCTGTGATAATAATAGCAACATCTGAGGCTTAAAACAGTATCATAAATATTTTCTCGTGTTCATTGTTTCTTGCAAAAAAAATAATGGCGTTTACATTCCATTACCAGTGGTTCCTGTTTTTTTTTCCTATGATGAGTTGCAGAAATGATTGCCTACATTGTTTGACCAACCTTGTGAGAAACTTTTGCAACCTCTGAGGATGAAACGTTGCTTTTTATTTGAATCTGCTTTAATTTAGTACTTTTCTCGTTTCCTGTTTTAGAGTTGAGAATACATGCTATGTAAATTTTATTGTTGGTGTCTGTTAACATGAGTTGGGATCTTAAAAATGAAACATGAGTGGGAAGTTGGAGCACTCAAATTCGTGTGAGCCATGATGAATTGCAGCATTATTTGCCTATATTATTATAAATTGAATTGAATAAGCAGTAGCTTACATCAAGCTTGGTTGGTTGATGTTACTTTGCACATTTTGGTTTTCCATACTAACTGCCATATTAATTTACCTTGCTCAGTGTGGTTCGTCAAGGTCAGTTGCTCCTATCAAGGCAGGATTTGTCGCCCAAGTTGGCCGTCGGAAGGCTGGGACCTAAGTTCCCTACTGCCGCGGTATTCTCCGCCCGACCGACACAACATAAACTAATTTGCCGATTTGCAACAACCACCATTGTCCAGTTTTCACTGTGCCTACATCGTTTTGTGCGTCTGTGTTATTTACTGTACTTCGCCTGGTGACCTGTTTTGTTTGCGCGTTTCTTCTCCATAAGAACCATGGCATGATTAGCGAAACACTGTATGATCGCTAAGCAGGGTTGAGGTGCCATTTGGGGGTTGAAATGGCCTAAAACGTGTTGTTGCCGAACACCATGGCAACGCTATCGACAGAAATCCTAGGCGCCCCATACGCAGCCCTCCAGGAAACCGAGTCGGGATAAGAGGATAAGCCGACGTGTCCCCTCTTCCCGCCCTCCTGGCCTCCTACCAAGGCTACTAGCGCCATCACACAGCTCGCGCCGTCCGCGCTGCCTCCCCTCCTTCCCTGCCACGCCGGGTTCGCGTCGGAAGAGATGAGGGCAGCAGCGTCTCCCGTGCCCGCCATGCTCACGGCCCCCTCCTCAGCCTTGGCAAAGCCGCCGCCTCGCGCCAATACGGCGTCGCAGGCCGTAGGCAGGCGCGACGTACTCGCCGGCACCGGGCTGGGCGCCGCGCTGCTTCTGGCGCTGTCGCCGTGCGGCGCGGCGCGCGCGGCGTCGGACGACGAGTACATCAGCGAGACCAAGGAGGTGATCGGGAAGGTGCGGTCGACGATCAACATGGACAAGTCGGACCCGAACGTGGCGGCGGAGGTGGCGGAGCTCCGGGAGCTGTCCAACTCGTGGGTGGCCAAGTACCGGCGCGAGAAGGCGCCGCTGGGGCGGCCGTCGTTCCGGGACACGTACTCGGCGCTCAACGCCGTGTCCGGCCACTACATCAGCTTCGGCCCCACGGCGCCCATCCCGGCCAAGCGCCGCACGCGCATCCTCGAGGAGATGGACACCGCCGAGAAGGCGCTCCTCCGCGGCAGGTGAAGCCAATGCCGCGGTTGATTTCTAGCGAAGTTCACGTACGGCACAGCAAAACAGCAACATTCTTTTTTTTTTCTTTGTAACTATTGCCGTTTGTGCGTGCTGTGAGTGCGTCAACCGGATGGGAACGTCGCGTTGGCTTGTCCTGTGCGTCGAAAAGCTCGGATTTTGAGCCTTGAGTCTGTGTATTGTACGACTTTCGAGTCAGCTGACATGGTGATGATACTGTTGGGATAGGTCCCGGTGGCTTCCATTCTTGAATCCCGATTCCTATTTACGTTTGTGGATCAGCGGCGTCCCATTGTTCCTTCTTGCACAGACAACCGTAGGAGCTTACAAACCGATCAACGGTGCCGTACGTGCCGCAACGGAACCGGTTGCATGCTGTAGCTGCCGCGGCGGCCGTCGGTGCCCGGTTCCAACGCGAGGCCGCGGAGCGCAGTCGAAGTGCCGAACGGCGCGTTGTTTTGTGGGTGGTTCGTGGCGTGGCAGACAGTGTCAGCACTGCACCGCAGCTGCAAGTAGCGACGCTATGCACCTCTCAAAACGAGCAGTGTTTCTATGCTTTTCCTCCTAATATAAGTATCTCGAAGCAAGTGAAAGGGTAAGTAATCACCATCTACCCTTCATTCATACTTTAATAGTTGTGCAACTTTTAAAAGGAAGAGCATAAAAATACCTCTTAAAACATAAAGGACCATATATATATTTAGGGTATGTTTGATTGCTTATATTAAGTATGAGATGGTTAAGAAAAAAATCTTCTATACGTTTTGTTACTTGTATAGAACCATCCTATCCTAGATAGTGGGATACAAATTTAAAAATATTTTCTATAGATGCTGAACCATTCATTCACTCAAAACAATGGAACCAAATGATAAATAACCATCACATTCTATTCAATCACATCCCATCAACTAAACAACTAGACAAAAAATGGTGCCAGGGGTGGCCTTACTGTTGCGAGTAATGATCAACTGACTATATTCCAAGAGGGCGTACCGCTGTACAGTACAACATAGCTCAAAATGCTCACATACTCCTGACCAGGGTTCAAAATCTCGCGGAATTTCGGCGAAATTTCGGATTTCGGTCCCTCCGAGTTTCATAATCCCGGCGAAATTAAAAAACCATAAAATTTTTTTGAAGTGCTACAGTACATTAAAATCTCGCCGAAATTTCGGTGATTTGGACCGAAATCTCGGTTAAACGGACCGAAATTTGTATAAAAGTTGACCGGATTTGACCGTAATTAACCGGATTTTGACCGGATTGGGTTCTTCACGTTATTTCCCAGGTGGGACAGTCGGTAGATCATAATTTCCGAGAAGTTGAAAAAACCCTAAAAAATTGAAAGTTGATACAACCCTAAAAAATTTCGCCGAGATTTCGGTTTTTTGGACAAAATTTCGTCTTTTTTTAGCAAAATTTCGGATTTCTCGGTTAAAAAAAACCGGATTTGAATTTTGGTTTTCGAATTTCGTCCGGATTTCGTCCGAAATTTCCAAATCTCGTCGAAATTTCGGATTTCGGCCAGGCCCAAGATGGAGTCCGAAAACGAAATTTGAATCCTTGCTCCTGACTCGTGAATTTGGTAAATAATCAGCTGAATCAACTCTTAACACCTTGTTTCGAACATAAGATTTCCACAAGAATCAGTTAAGGAAGGTGCTTTTATCATCACTATTTGAAATTGAGCTCTTTTACGGTACAGTAAATTGAATATGAACCGTTCATCCTTTTCGATCCAATGGATCGGATTAACTAGAGTTTACTTATACTACACCTGGTAGTAAAGTAGTATAAATACCCTTAACAAATCAACGGTTAGATGTGATTTCTACTACAAGTATAATCCATCGTAAAAATTTTCTTGAAATTTGTATAAATATTAAAGAACGAATAAAAGATAGATGGTGATCACTCATCTTTTTTCTTACTTCAAGATTTATGCAACTGAGACAGAAGCACTACTCATCACTTAAATTCTCGTAAGAAACGTGAAAAATTCTCCTGTTCCATCCGGAGCACAAAGAGACGATCACAACTAGAAAGGGAAATGTGTCAGCATTAGGCACCAGGAGACATTCCTGCTTCAGGATCTTATGTTAAACCGCGATCTGCTTCCACGGTCTCTTGGCTCTTCAAACTAATGGAACTACGATACACAGTTGTCACGCCTCCGGTTCTCATAAGCCCTCCTCCGGCTGGAGCTGTGGCCCGACGCCTGACCGCCCCGTCGGTCACAGGGCCGTTCCGAGTATTTCACAGGCCCTAGTGCAAATCGAGAAATATGACCCTTGATTTTAGTAATATAAAATTATTTTTTTCTATTAATTGCAAAGGCATATGTTAAGTATATAATCAAAATATTTCTTCAGTTGCAAAGATGACGTATACATGATATATAATCAAAATAAGCGATTTGGTTGTAAATATGACTAATACATGATATATCCTCTCAAAAAACTAATACATAATATAATCAAAACATGTGATTCAGTGCAATGTAAGATGTCTAGCACAGGACATATCCTAATATCAATGATAGAAGAGAGAGAGAGGGAGAGAATAATTGTAGAGGTGGTCTCAGGTTCCATATCCCAAAAGCTAGACCATGATAAATGAGAGCCATCATATACCATCTACCACCCGCGAATTCAAAATAAACAAACCCATCACTTAAAACAATTTCTTCTCACATTTTTAGATGCAAAGACATCGATAATGGTATCTATATTAATCTGATCTAACATAGCCTTCTCAATGCATAAAGTGGCCAGACCATTCAACCTTTCTTGAAACATTGTTGACCTCAAATAATTTTTTAATAATTTCAACTTTCAAAAGTTTCTTTCAGCTGATGCTACAGTAGCTGGTATAGTAAATAATATTCGATAAGCAACTAAAATATTTGGATAATAATCTACATCTCTAGTGAACTTAAATATTTCAATAACAGTCAAAAGCTCATCTAGCAAAGTCATTTGCAACCCTCCATTACTATATATGTGATGTATACTTACATGAGTTGGGGCCCCTCCTCATCATGGGCTCTAGGCGACGACACCTGTTGCACCGGCCCAGGAACGGCCCTGGTAGGTCATCACCATCCCTTTCAGTTTCAGTAAAAGCACGCTTCCTCTTGCTCCTCCCACGTCGCTCCTCGATGTAAACAGCATGGTTGGCACGCGCTCCTGTTGAGTTTTCCGCCGCATTGTGCTTCTTTCTTGGCTCAGGGACCGCAGAACTCGTCGCTCTCTTCAACCCCACCCGCTTTCGTCTCTGTGCTATGAGGCTTCTCTGTTCCACCTGAAGCGCTGCTGGCCCTCGTGGTGAAGCATCGGATTGGGGGTAAGGTCGTCCGGGCGCGCCTGTGCCCCTGCACACGCACTTGGATTTTGCGACAACGTGGTTTTTGATGCGCCTGTCGCGGAAGCTGTCGAAGCAGAACTTGCTCGTGACTAGACCTCAATATTGGGACCGTGCCGAACCAGCACGGTATGGACCCGATGAGCCGCAGGTGAGGACTGTGGCTTGGGGACCAAGTTTTGGCTGTTTTATTGTCTGCTGCACAGAATCTATTTATTTTGGCAGTTGCTGCGGTAATTTGCATTTTAGGACTAATTAGAGGCCAAATCAAATTTTCTCAATACATATAAAAAGTTGGAAAATTTCCTATAGATTTTAAAAATGTCCCCGTTTACTGAATTTGGAGTTGTATGAAAATAGTTACGAAATTGTGAATGCTGCTGTCCAGGTTGATAACAGATCGGTTTTCTAGGTTGAATTCGAGGGATTTAGTGTGGTCATTATAATTGATGGGTAACTAGAATATTGTTGGTATTCTTATGTAGTTTTTATAAAGTTAATGGGTTTCTAGTTTTGAGCTCTTAGATTGAAATTCATGGTATTCAAACTGCTAGGACAGCAAGGGGGTTAAGAGATTACCAAGAGTGATAGTTTATCCCGGGATGGTGCATAGTTGTGTTATTGTTATTTTGGTGTATATACTATTGTGGCATCGTCTTCGTGTGGTAAAAAGGCAAGTATATCGTACAATTGAGGATGTCTCGAAATGAGATGTGGTGATTGTTGTTAATTTGGCTAACTTGATGATTTATATGATTTATTGAAATTTTTTGTATTACTTGTGCCCATATCTGTGTATGATTCATGGCAACGATAAATTGAGTTATTATATTGCATCTTTTGCATTCATGTTATGAAAAGAAATTCGAGTTCGGTCGGTGAGAAAGTCATATGTGGATACATGACTAATCCAAAGTGCTCTTGAGAAGTCCTACCTCGTAGTACCATCCATAGGATGGATGGGAGCGAGTCCTTAAGAGTAGGCCCCTTCCACAGTGATGGTAGGGAATGAAATGGCGCGACACCGATGGGTGTGCACTCAAGCAATAACAGTATAAGCTGTGAAAGGTGCATTTGAGCATAAAAGCATATTGCATTGCTAATAGTATTTGATGATTATTGTGATAAAGGGTTAAGACATTGTGTCATGGACTCGTTTAAAGTTGTTCAAAGAGTTGAATTTAATGAATATATATGTTATTATTGTTTTATGCGCTTGCTGATTTTAAATAGGAAAGATGATTATGCTATTGTTTTAAATGAGTTAAATGGTTGTGATATTGCTCTATGATATACTTTGCTGAGTCTTAGACTCACGCATGTTTTGTTTAATGTTTTTAGGTACTTTGAGGCCGACATGATGGGATGGGCATTAGCACTGTCACGACACTTAGCACCCCTTTACTCTCATGATGATATTTAGCCCTTCGAGCATGTTTAGCATTTGAGTAAATAGATAGACTCAGTCATAAAATAATTTAGTGGATACAATCTTGATTGGATTTATTCAATGTTTGTGGTGTGTCATTATAACTTATGTATGCGCTTAGTAGGTAGTCTTGTTGATTGTAAGTTAAAGGTAAGGTTGCTTTCTCGATGCATGGGATGCAAGAAAAGTAGTGTGGTTATTACTGTGGTTGAGGTCGTTAATGTTTCTATTTCCAACTCATGTTATTAACTTGTAGTTGGCGGTTATTGTCTAAAGTTAAAATTAGATGCATGCTGAAATTATGATATAAAATGGCTTTATGTTATTGTTGCCATATTGTTTAATGTCATTCCTTGTGGAGTCCCATAATGCATCATTGCTGTTGTTATGAAAATTTTAATTGAATTTGTTACTTTGTTAGTCTCATAGTTTTGTTGAGGTGACCTTTGAGGCAAATGGAGTGCCGGGGTGTTACAGTTGGTATCAGAGCGTGCTTCAGGTCCGTGGTTTATGAAATTAGCAAATTACTCTAGAGTAAACTAAAATTTTGACTTGAAAAATTAAAAACATCGTTTAGGATTATCCATTTAAAATCTTGCTATAAGTTTGTAAATATAAAATTTAACATAAATTGGTTAAATAATTTTAAAACTTGACACACTCGGATGCACAGCAGAAAGGGTATGGGTAATCATTGCATTACGCTTTACTATCTTATTTCAGCTTTGATCATGAATATTGCTATGATTTTGCAAGAGCTGATTGAATAATTGTGTTTATGTGATTTAATTGTGCTAAAGGGTTTTGGTCATATTTTGTTGGCCAAGGTAAATGTCGTGATTGTGGGTGTGGCCGGGTAGAGCCACCACTAGAGGTTTAGAAACCTCTCGTAGGGGAGAGTTATTCTCTATTACGTCATAGATCAGAGAGTGTGTGGAGTAGGTTGCTTTCTTTTTGTCTTTAATGGTTGGAGACAAAGAGAAAGAGTTTAATGATGAGTCTTTGTTGGTCTCTAATACTACAGTTTTGGAGATTGGTTTTATTAGTTATCTTTTGTTGCTTTGTGGAGAAAAAGTATTGCCTTTTGTATGTGTTCTTGGTTTTCAAGTTTGAAAGAAATTGCGGAAGTTTTGTGCCATACTTAAGTTGTGTGTATTTAAGTTGAATGATTTTATCAAAAAAAAAGATTAATTGATTGCTTGTTTTTTTTTTCTTTTTTTGTGAGAAAAATATCCTTGCAACCATTTTTGTACGTGGAGGTCTTTAAGCTTGAAATTTGTTTTGGAGAATTTTTGCATGTCAGAGTTTGAATCTTGTCATATTGTAAATAAAGTAAGTAATGATTAAATGTGTTATTGTTCATGCTTAAGAACCGTTTGTTTACTTTAAAGTTGGGGTTACACCCTGTTATTTCAAGGGTAGATGACCAACAAGGATGTTTAAAACTTTAAACTTTGATTTACAGTTAGAACATTGATATGATGTAAACTACTGTTAATGTTAAGTAAATTTGTTAGTTGTTTAAAGACAATCTAATATGAGGTGTTGGGTGATCCTAACATGAAAATTGATTAGAGTTATTATGAATGTTGTTGCGAACTATTGAAATAATTGAAAGCATGAAACCGACGGTGATGCAAGACGCCGGCACGTCTGGCAGTGCACAGTAAGATTCAAGTTTCAACGACAGCGTAAACCCATCGGACGTGATGCATGGGACACGAGAGGGATGCTTCTGCACATTAACGAGCATAGTTTAGCTCCATGAGAGGTGAAGGTGCACATGTAAGATGTAAACCCTGTAGACAAACAAGGGGGGACAAGGAAAAACGACCAGCGGTGGATAGCATGACACTACAACTAGAAATTTTTGGCAAAACAACACATTGCCACTCCCGACTGCCCCCTCGGGCGATAAACGTGCCTCCCTACAGCAGGTAGATTCGCGCGATCGTCACAAGAGCAAACCGATCGAGCAGCATTCTTCACACTCCATGGCAGAGACGTTTCAACTGCTGAAGTAGTTCTTCAGCCTAGAGGACTCGGCCTTTGAAGGAAGGGCGCCGGCCTCACATAACTGAACCCCACGAAGTTGCTATCGGCGGCGACAGGGCTGGCCACTGGAGAGTCCAGCACGGGCATGCTCGTCCAGCACTCGTCGAAGTTGGCTATGCAGGTCTCGCCAGCAACATTCGGGCGGAAGCTTGGCTGGATCTGTCGGGCCTCAAGCCTCTTCCAGTTTACTGACTTGAACCACTTGTGATTCTTTACTTCGTCGCTGCCGCCTGGTCCACTTCCCAGCCGCCTGCCAGCTTCCTTGTGCAGTAACTGGAGAGAGAGAGAGAGAGAGAGAGAGAGAAAGATGGGTTCAGAATTCAATCCCAAGATCAAACCGGTTGACTCCGGAAACAAGCACGAGGCCGATTGCACAAAATACGTGGAAGCAAGGTGAACATAGGGATCGAACAACTTACGCCTTTCAGCAGAGAATGAACTTCGCTAGACAAATACGAAGGAAACTTTATCTTCTCCTTCACGATCTTCTGCTGAACTTTGTCCCTGTTTCCACCGACAAATGGGGGCTGCAATGTATTAGAAAAGAGTAAATATGCAAACAAAAGGATATGTCCAATAGATAACACATCTGCAATGCAGACACCTGTAATCAGAAGCTTCCCCATCAAACAACTCACCTTGCCCGTAAGCATTTCAAAAAGAAGGATTCCCACACTCCACCAGTCTGCAGCCTTATCATGACCGCGGCCCTGAACAATTTCTGGGGCCATATACTCAACGGTACCACACATTGAGTTCAATCTAGTGTTCTCATCAAATTCCTTTGCCAGGCCGAAGTCAGTCAGCATGGCCTAAAAAAGATGGCGCGTAGAAATGTAAGACAATTCAACACTGCCAATCTGCAGATGATAACAGAAAAAGGTGACATATCAAGATATATTGAAGGATCCTTACATGGCCATCAGCATCCAATAAGATGTTCTCAGGTTTCAGATCTCTATGCATAATCCCATTGGCATGAAGGTGGGCTACAGCAGACACAATTGCAGCAGTATAGACAAGCGCAAGCTCCTCCCTAGCAGATAAAATGTAGCTTAATTAAAGGGTAGTACAATTGGGTAGGCATAAACATCAAAATATGGAATTACATTACCTGAACAAACCCTGTTGATAAAGCTGGAAGAAGAGATGGCCCCCGTTTATGAAGTCCAAGACAAGGTAAAGTCGGTACTTTGTCTGCCAATTAAGTTTTGTTTTAATAACGGCAAAACATACCACTGGAGGCATAATATGCAAGCTTGGCAACAAAGAACACAACAGAAATGGTAAGTACATACCTGAAAAGAGTACCTTAACTGCACCACAAAAGGATGATCAACTTTTGTCAGTATATCTCTTTCAGCTCTCATGTACTCAGCATGGTTCTTCTCCAAAATCTTGTCCTTCCTCATAACTTTCATTGCATATATTTCTGAAGTACCTTTCTTTTTCACTTGATAGACTTTGCCAAATGCCCCTTGGCCAACAAGCTTTAAGACCTCAAAGTCGTTGAGTCCAACGCCTTCATCCTGTTTTTTTGTATTATCGAGCTCTTCATCACTAAGAGATCCTTGGCTACTTTGCTTTTCTTTAGAAGGACACTCTAAAAGCTCCAATGAGTTATCCGTCTCATGTAGTGTAAGCTTACTAACTGGCAAGGGCTGGCTAACAAGAGAAGTTGGACCAACAAGAGAATGAGATCGCTTGATAATGACCACTGGGTCATTGTAAACCTCCTCATTGGACTCAGCCAAAGGTGCAGAGCTGTCTGGAGTGAGAATGCTCATTTCTGTGGGGGTCTGGACTGCCGTAGGACCAAAAACATCAGAAAAGTCGAACTCAACATTTTCAGAAGGGACAACATCTGGAGGCCCCTTTGGCAGAAGTATCTTCCCTGTAAACATCTTCAGGCCCTGTCCATGGGTGGTTGTAATCTCAGAGGAAACCATCTTCAAGGGCCCAAGATTCAGCAGTTTAGAGTCGTGACGCCAAAGACGCCTTGTGCCACAATTCCAGCTATGGGTGGCTAAGTGGCTCCCCACGACCGGTTAGCAGACTAACTAAAACAGAAGCCTTACGTGGCAGCTCTGTTTAAGGGAGGCTCCCTCCACAGATTCCCAAGAAAACAGAAGATGCAGGGCTGCGAACAATGGCCTTGAACAAGTGGAAGTTTACGAAGGCAATTGGGAATCCCAGGAATCCTGGGAGAAGGCAGGGTGGGAAGCTGCCGTTGTTTCCCGATGAACAGGAAACTATGGATGCCACTGTTCTTCTTGAATACATGAGATCAACTTGTCTATGGGCTGCAGGCAGAATGGAAATACAGTTAATTTCAGATAAAGAAAGCTTGTGCAAAGAACATTAAAAAGGATATATTAGTAAAGAACATCAGGCTAGGATGCCTATTGCTTAATGACCATACATGAAGATGGTCACATAAGAGCATCTCCAGCAAAGGCTCCTAAAACAGGGTCCTTATTTTGGATTTAGAGACTCCCCTTATTTTTTGGGGTCCTGTTTTCAGAGCACAAGTCCAGCAACAGCCTCTAAATCTCAGCTCCTATTTTACTTTTTCTCCTATTTTGACATATCCGCTATGTATAATCTTCATTTGACACCACTAAAATTCAATCAAAAATATTTGTAATACATAAAACATAAGCATATTAACATTTACAATTTAAAAACATGATATTTCAAATTTAAATTTAAATTTTTCACAACATGATAAATAACTCCGAACAATGAATCAAATTACGAAGCGCTGTGAATTGCCCACAAATGCTCAATAAGATCATCTCGAAGCCTCTCATGTATTTCTCTGTCTTCAATAATAGGGGATGTACTCGTGTCCCTGGGAATTGGAGCTGAGGAGGCAAATTTAGGGGCCTTTTAATTTTAGGGGCTTGAGTTAGGGCTCCCTGGGAATTGGGGCTGAGGAGGCAAATTTAGGAGCCCCTAATTTTAGGGACTTGAGTTGGGGCTCTGCTGGATCTGTTTTTTTACTACACTCCCTATTTTAAGGTTTAGGGGCTAGTTTAGGGGCTCTGCTGGAGATGCTCTAAGTCAGTCGTTGATGCAACAAGATGGTAGAAGCTTTTGTTCTGAACTCATATGTTTCATAATTGGAAGCATAATGGATTCTCCTAAAAGCATAATCTCTTTGTTACTTCTGCTGCAACATTATGATTTCAGGCAATCTATCATAAGTAGAATCTACACTTACAGATCATAAAGCAGTACACGCAATCATAATATGGTCAAGCATTTCTACTGGAATTGCTAATTTGATACCGCTTTTCAATTTGGATGTAAGAGCACAAACCTAAGAAAGAATCAAATTCTAAACTTCAAATAGTGAACAAAAACTAGATTGCGACCACTTACACGTTGAAATTTGCACATAGGTTTGACTATTTGACTATGATAATAATTCAAGTACTGGAGGGACCTTAGAGTTTCACTGTGTCAAACCACATATCGTTCAACCGGTTATGCACCATGCTACTTGAATCATAGACTAGAACTGTATAATGTTTTCCTAATACATAGTTTGCCATGAACTGTAATAACTAATAAATCGGCTGTTCAATTCGAAGAACGTCATACCAACTAAATAGGTCTACGACTGGAATTAACCCATACCGGGCACTCGTCCATCCTAAATCGGTTCTGGAAAACGACGCCCAACCAAAACTGGCATTCCTGTCCTCCTACACTGCGGTTGCAAACTTACTGGAAGGCTCACAAATTTACCGCCCAGCGACACATATCCATGAAGCACTCTCGCAGATTACATCCAAAATTAACCCGACCAAATTACACTCACCAAAGCACATACGATGGAAAATCACGCCTCTAACTAAATCCCCAAATCGACCCCCCCCCCCCCCCCCCGAGCGCTACAGATCCATAGAACAAGAGCCCCTGCAGATCTAACACCCCCACGAATCCCGCGTACAAAAAACAACACGATTGGACGCCCCGAAAACGCGCAAGGCGCAACAATCAGAAGAGAGATCCCAGATCAGCAAAGCGATAATTATACCCGAAATAATCGGGAAAATAGGGTTTGGAAAGAAAGAAAAAAAGAACGTCCGCAAGTCGGACGAACGCCTCGGGAAGCGCAAACCGAACCCAAGGGAAAGGAAACGGGGGAGGAGGAGACGAGGGCATGAGAAATTGCGCGGACGAACCTTGGCAGAGGGGAGCGGGCGATGAGGGGAACGGCGTGAAGCGGCGGCGAGTGCTCGGCGTGAAGCGTGCGGTCGCGCGGCGAGGGGGCCTCTTATAGCAGCGGTGTGGGGGATGCGGGTAGAGATGGCCACCGGCACGGCCCGGTCCGTTTAACGGACGGCACGGCCCATTTAGGCCCTGTTTGGATTAGAGGTATTTCATTGGAATGTTTTGGGATTTAGTTCAAATTTGAACTAAATCTCAAAACCTTTCAAGGAAATACCCCTCATCCAAACACCCCCTTAGGCACGGCTAATAAACGGGCCGTCTTGCTGCACGCCCACGCGTCTTTGAAGCCCAAGCACGGCTTGATTGCCAACGAGTCGCGTCTTAGGTCCATGCTTACGCGGGCCAAACGGGACTAAACGGGGCGGGTCGGCCCGTCAGTGCATAAAAATTGAAATTTTGAAAAAAAATTAGAAAAAATTGAAAAAAATCCAAAAAAATTGGAAAAAAAATAAAAAAAATCAGAATAAATGATAAAAGTTAGAATAATTAGAAAAACTCAAGAATGTAGGAAAACTTTTAAATATATATATAAAAATTAAGAAAAAGCTAAAAATATAAAATAAATTCTAAAATGAGCTAAATAATTAGAATTAAATAATGAGCTTTATTGATGTTTGGCTGCCTCGTTAAAAACTTTGCCAAGTAAAAACTCAACACGAGAAAACCTTGGCAAAGAAAAAAGAGTACAACCTAGCTCAGTGGTACAGGGAAAAAGTGAAGATTACAATTATTCTTCGTGATCAAGGTAAAGGTTTTGAAACGTTGCCGCCAGCTCAACATTTTCCGTAGTGTGTTGAGCTCGTTGTTCAGCTAGTTCCCAATCTTTCACGGTTATAAAACGGCTATATTTCAAATTAACGGGCTAAACGGGCCGGGCTGTGCCTAATCGTCTTGCGTCTTGTCTTGGCCACGCCGTCTTGTGGCGCCCGGCCAACACGACCGCTAATCGTCTTGCGTCTTGGCGGCCCATTTAGATCCGTCTTGCGTCGTTAGCAGCCGTGCCAACAGTGTCGTGCCTCGGGCCGGCCCGTTTGGCACGGCCCATTTGGCCATCTCTAGATGCGGGGCTCCGACAACGGGGGCGGGGGCATTTGGCCTGAAGTTGACGGGCGTTACATCATTTGTCCAAAGTTGATAGTTAGGATTTGTATGTCAATGAGATATCGTAGGACAAATGATTAAATACTCATTAACTTTGGGTAAATGATCAAACGTCTATCAACTTCAGAGTAAATCATCAAATTTTCCCGTGAGGGGTGGACGCGTGGCGAGCTCGCATTGGTGGATTTCGTAACGGGGTCGAGGTACTGCGAGTCTGCGCACACCATGGGAATAGTGGCGGCCGAATATGCTGTGATGCCCAGCCAGTTGGACCAAGTGGGGCCCACTGTCATGTACGGGGAGGAGCACGCGGCCATGCGGATGGTTATTCCGTTTTCCTAGAGCAAAAGCAAGTTTCTTTTTCGTTTTGAGACAACATTGCTTCGAGTTTTTTCGTTTTGCTCCTGCAAAAGCTAGAATTCTGCTGTGCGCATCAATGTTGCCAAATGTTTGCTGCCATAGTTATGTATAAGGGATATTTGATTATTTGCCACATCTAAGTTGATGTAATTGATAATTTGTTATGCCTGTCTTCTTAACATGTCATCTTAGGATCCAAATGTCAAATATCAATAAGATAAGGACGTGACAAATCAACAATTACCATCAACTTTATGCAGTGGCGGATCCAGGAACTTTCTAGAGCCTGGGCACGCTTAAAGAAGGACAACAAGTCCACAAGCATGCCGTACGCCCGTGTCGGCAACAGCTCTACGCCTCTGCCCCTGGCCGCCTAGGGCTCTTGCTGTTGCCTGCTTGAAGTGTGCTGCTGCCTGCTTGAAAGTTGAAGCGATGGAATTGGGAGCGTCCAGTGGACTGGGAGCGTCGATGGAATTAGAAGCGTCGCTACTGCCTACTGCCTGCTTGAAGCGTGCACTGTGCCTTGTTACATGGGCCTAACCGCATGAGCCCGAGCCTAGGCCTAGGCTGACCGGATCTTGGGTCTGCCACTGATTTTATGGCAAATCATTAATTATTAGTACATACAAAAGTTTATTTTTATTTATACGTAAACTCTCTTAAGAGTAGCACATGTTTTATGTCAACTAATTTGGTGTTGGACTTCTCGAACATACAGGACATGTTTGGTTTGTTGCATATATTGTCAATAAATTGGTTAGTTGCACCTTAGACAAGATTTGGCACAAAGTGTTAGTCTATAAGACTATAATAAGAGGTGGACGTCATGGCTAATTGTGGCAAAAAATCAAACAACTACCACAAAAAGTTTGGCAAATTAAGTTGGTAACGTGTGCTAGCAAACCAAACATGTCCATACATTACTGCTTCAACACAAAAGAATATCGTTTTGGAATATGTGT
Organism: Rhipidocladum racemiflorum; assembly: GCA_036346355.1. Classification (NCBI taxonomy): domain Eukaryota; kingdom Viridiplantae; phylum Streptophyta; class Magnoliopsida; order Poales; family Poaceae; genus Rhipidocladum; species Rhipidocladum racemiflorum. The sequence continues at coordinate 63,084,173 of CM070573.1, read as the reverse complement.
GGTTAATTTTTTTAAAATTTTGGCTATCCATGTCTTTGACAATACCTAGATCGAACATATGAAAATGATATACATAAATTTATCTCGAAAAGAATTTTCATTATAGTATAGTTTTATTATATTTTACAAATACATTACAATAGAAATTAATAGTAAAAGCTAATTTGTGTGAACCATGTCGATATCCAAGGCGATGTTCTTTTGTGATTGGAGAAAGTATTTGGATAAGTAGCATAGTGACCTTCCCCTTCAAAAACAACATAATATTACAAGGTTTCATGTGAAGATGAACATGCATGTTTCTTATATCTTGCCCTTATTTCATGCCAAGAGTATGTTTAAAACGCAAAAAGTTTACGAAAAACAGTTTAATTCATGTAAGAATTATAAAAAATCCCCTCAGCTGGCTCTTAAGTAGGGGTGAAAACGGGTCGGATACAGGCGGGTAATAGGTTATCCCATATCCTACCCTAATATTTTTTCTGATCACGGATTCGCACGGGTAATGAAAATACAGGACGGGTACGGGTATTTACAGAACGGGTTAACAACGGATACCGGGTATTAACAAGCGGGTAAAAAACGAGTATCGGATATTTTGTCGGATAGTACACGAAATAGGTAGAATGAGAACAAGTGATGAAACATATAGTTCAATAATCATGTAGTTTAACATATAGCAGTCCAAGTAATATATAATGCAACATAGAGTTCAACAAGACGCATAGAGTCCAATTAATACATAACCCAGCAAGACACATAGAGTCCAACAAAGACGCATAGAGTCCAACATAGTCCAATACATAGATTAAAAATTACACATATAGTCCAACGCATAGTGACAAATAGAGTTTACTTAACATAAATGAACACACAAAACAAGGATCATCATGCATGCATCAAGATATCAAGTCTCATGAATGTCCTCCATTTCCAAAGCAAAAAAGATAATCGGCACCAAAATGCAAAAGATCGGTGCACCAATTCGACCCGCTTTATCTCGGATAGTATCGGGTATTGCTCATCTCAGTATCCTACCCGCACTGTATGCATCCGATCGGTGCACGGCACGGTACTACCCGTTTATTTTCGGTACGGGTATTACCCGTCTATTTCGGATAGTTTTTCCTTAAAATACGGATACGGCTCGGGAATTACCCGACCCGTTTTCACCCCTACTCTTAAGCAAGGAGACCCGTGAGACGCTAGCAGACGTGGGACCCAGCTAATAGCCTCCGTCCCCGTTATTTTTGGGCATTTGGTTGATTGGACTTTGATGGTTTCTAGGATGCACACTTCGAACGAGAATTTTTTAAAAAAAATAATATTTTTTAATAAAAAATTATAGAAATAATATACAGATTAAAAAATAATAAAAATACCTCTCTGTAGAAATTTGAAATGGCAACAGAATCTTTGTAGCCATTTGAAATAGTAACAGACTCTCTGTCACTATTTCTAATGGTAACAGAGGGCTCTTAGGCAACAGCAAAATCTCTGTCGTCATTTGGAATGGCGACAGATACCACTACGAGCAAAAAAACAGAGAGAGGAAGAAAGAAAGAGGGGAAGAAAAAAGAGGGTAGCGCATATGACTTTTGTTGAAATAAAAAATAAAAATAAGAAAATAAGTATACCGAAAATAGGATAGTGCGGCCTAGGTTTAAAAAAATACAGAAATAATATACGCGTTAACAAAATTTAACATAAAGGGAGGTTTGTTAAGTAGAGAATAACAAGAATTAGACAAATTAATAAGAAAAAATTCGTAGAAGTGACGTTTAATATTGGTGGAAACGGAATGAAGGCCAGTGAGTACATGATATTTTTTGAATTTTTTGGTTCACCGATGTAGCCAAATATTAGAGAATTTCAATCAACAGTTTTTGAATTTTTATTAGTTCAGTGATGCACTATAAAGTTGTAGAATTTTAATTGATAGTTATTACTTTTTTGTTGAATGTTGTACTTCAAAATTGTGGAATTATAATCAAATCGATGTACACGTGATAAACATGAAGATATCCAAAATGATGTACAAAATGAGAGAAATACATGTGCGCTTTTTAGAATTGTAAATAAGTTATGTTGCCTATCGTAAACCTTACACGGAAGGATTCATCGGTGCCTTCCCCTTTAATCTGGCGAGGCTGTTGTCCATGGATTTCTTACAAATTAGGTCCATACAGATCCACCCAATAATAGTCTTCAGAGGCGATTTTTGGCTCCTCCTGAAAACGAACCATCTCGGGTTGCTCCTTCAGCTTCCTTTTTTGTTCCTGACGCTCATACAGAGGCTTCCAGAAGCTTTCAAAAGTACGCATCTTTGGACGGTAGGGTGAGTGTTTTGATTTCTCTTCCGTAGTCTTAGGGAAGATTTCCAATGGGTGTAGCGCTCTAGCGCAACTGTGTAGTGTAGGTACAATTTGTGCTCGAAGTACTTCCTATCGTACTTGTTCAGACCATCAATCCATTGGAAGTAGCAATGGTCGTATAGCTGGTGTCATGTGTGGACGAAGTTAGAAGTATGAAAAACACATTGCGGAATATATATGTGTGTCATTAACTTACGCTTCCTTCGTTGCGCCACATGTAGTGTGCCCAGCTAGCGATGTCGGAATATTTGGACTGCATTATCCACACCGGAGCACTTCAATCGCAGTTTGGCCGAGGAAACTTTGGTGGCACAGGTGCATCCTTGCAAGAAAAATATGGATAATTTTTCGTATTCTTGGCAAGCCACTTCTGCTTATGAAGAATCGGTCCAAAGACGGTCATTGTGAACCGCTGGTGAAGAGGTCTGTGGTGCTTGTAGGGATGAGGTGTTCAGTGTGAGGGTTAGCTTGGGGTAGCGTGAAATGTATATGATGGGCATGGCTCCGTATTTATATTAATTTTTTGGTGGAAACGTGCTGTCCAAGCAGCCTGAGAAAGCTACAGTCCACGAGTTGTTAAATCAGTCTGACAAAGTACATATCAGTGTATTATCAATTTGGTCTAAAAAGCAGCTGTCAGTGTGTTGTCAAATCTACCTAACAAAGCTACTGACAGCGTGTTGTCAAATCACACTGACAAAAGCTCATATGTTGTCACTTCATGGTTCGCAGAGTGTTATCAAGTCGCACTGGAAAAGATGATATATCGTAGTTAAGAAAGCAAAAGATCATATCCGAGTAACACATATGTTAATAAAGAAAAATACCACATAATGTAAAGATCATATCTGATTAGTACATCAGGTATGAAAGCAAAAAAACTAGCTAGCGCCCTTGCGCGGTGCGACCCCTCTTGTGGTCCTAGGCCTCTTACGACGTTGAACATATCTGGATGGATACGTCAGGTAGTCAGGGGGCAGTCCACGAGTACTCCTAGTAGGCGTACTAGTGCTGTCGGAGTAGTGAAGGCGGCCTACGATGGCTGACTCGGTCTGGGCGCATCAGTGAGCTGCGATGGACCAAGGACAACACATGACGACTGCTGGTGGGGGTTCATTAACCACTTTGGATAACGGTGTCGTTGAAGTGGAACGAGTCACCAGAATGGGTTGCGCTTTGGTCATCGACAGTTCTTGACAAACATTTCACGTTAGTATACTATATAATGTAAAAAACATAACAGACGAAGGGAGACCACAGAGGTGTATCTATAGTCATGTCGACAAACGGTGTGGAATGGTGCCAACTAGAGCCCCCCGGCATGTCTTAGGCCATGTTTGTTTCAGCTGGGGATTGTAGAAAGCAGCTTTTAAAATCTGGATTGTAAAAGTTGGATTGTTAAAAGCTGGAGGTTGAAAAGCTGATGGCTGTTTGGCAATCCAGATTATAGTGTGTTTGGATTGCTATTTCTACTTGGCAAAAGTTTGTGGTACCCTCAATTATAGGTTGAAAAGTCTGTGTGAATAGTAAGGGCAATGATTGGTAAAAAAAAAAAAAAGCTAAGAAAAACTCCTCCAAAGTGGATTGTGAGATTGCTACAATCTGGCATCCAGATTATTACAATCCAAATTGAAAGCTTCCTGTTTGTTGACCTTCCAGCTTTTAAAAGCAGCTTTCTACAATCCAAAGTTGAAACAAACATGGCCTTATATATACTGTACCGTATGAGTAGATCCAATCCGTTAATTATATATACTGTACCGTACCAGTAGATCCAATCCGTTAATTATTAAAAGGGACGGTATAGATCGGTTGCAGCTGCGATCTCTGTCCGATAATAACGGCGGCCCGTGACTACGAGCTCGCCCAAATTTCGGTCCACCGTAATTGGCGCCGCCCATTCATTAATAATTATCTTTTCTTCGCTTTCAAATCTATTAAAATGATTTCTTTTTCGTAAGCGCGAAGCTACACGTTTTTTTTTTTTTTTTGTCTGCACGCTCTTTTCTTTTCCGTAATGCACCACCAGTAATTTCTTATATGCATGGTATCTGGCACTTATGCGCAAGTCAGCAACAATATACCGCATGTATCGGTACGGTTACGGCACAAGTAGTGTGTGGCTACAGCTTAATGATCATCGCATCGGTTGCACAACTAGTAGATTGCAAATTAATAGCAATCCATATGTTGGTATTCTCATTGATATAGTAGTTTTCTTAAAGAAATATTGTTGTCGTATTCAATTGTCGTGAATGACTAGACTGTAAAAATGTAGACATACGGTACTAGATAGACTAGTTTAGAAATTTCACCCTCAAAAGGTATATTCTGCAGCAGGAATAAAATCATGAAGCTTAAGACTCAGACGAGACGTCTCAGAAACAGGTTCAAAATCTTACCGAGATTTTCCAAGTCTTGGTCGAAATCTTGGCTTTTGGCTGAGACCTAGATTTCAAAACTTGGTGAGATAAAAAAAAAAAATCAAAAAATTTTAAATTGCTATTGTCATTTTGGCGAGGTTTCGGGGTTTTTTCTACCGAGATGATCACAAATTCGACCGGTTTTCATGTTTGTCAAATCAGATTTAGCATCAAATTTTTTGTGACAAATTATAATGCCTTTTCTGAGAAATATATGTGAAAATTTTGTGCGTGTGTGTATATATATATATATATACAAATTACGTAACTTTAATTCTAAACCCTAACTTGAACCTAACCATAAACCCTAACCCTAAATCCAAACCTAAATGACCTAAATGACTGTCAGACCCCAAAAAAACGCTTTCAAAATCCTCTGTGTATTATGTATTAGTCTAGAAAAAGATAGTACACACAGCAAAGATGATAACATAACATACCTAATGCACTTTATTAATAATGAGAGTTCACAATAAATGCGGCATGCAGGCCAAATAAAATATTACCGTAGAAGTAGAATAAACTAGTAGTAAAGCCCAATAGAATTGCCATAGGCAATCAACTGGGGCAGCTGCCTAGTTATCCTAGTCCTTACCATCGTAGAACTCATCATCTGAATCAACAGAGTAAGCAAGTGTGAGCACAAAGTACTTCGCAAGTCACTCCGAAAATACAGTATTAATGTAAGGGTGACAAAGAAATGTTATAATGTGCAATTTATTGTAAAGCAGCAATATTTCCAATATTGTAAGTAATTTTTCAAAGGCATATTTTTAGGAAAGATGTTTTTCTTAAACAAATTTTAGCATGGAAATCCCTCCAAGAGTTAAACCAACTTTTCTCCAATCAATGGAATCACTCCAATAATGGAATCACTCCATCCGAAATTATTTTTCTGAAATCATTTTGAAATATCCAAAATCTAATCCGTGGATTGCTTGCTCGGCATGCTCATGACCATGGGCACGGCTAATCGATGAGTTTTACACTCTGCAAAGATTGTACAACTTTACCTACAAGATATGATCATCTCTTTGCGCCAAATACACACTTCTTTTGGTGTGCAGTAGAGAAAATCATGATAAGGCTCCTATAAAAATATATCTATGTAGTCATGCTTACTAAGGTTTCACCACTGAAAGACACACTACTATAGAAAAGCCTATATTAGACGTCTTATTACAGACGATTCTATAGTGAAACAGTATCATCACATATGATACTTGTCGACGATTGGAGAACGGGCTCCCGCCGAGCTTACTTGTTGAATGGGGGATCAACAGGGCCCCGTCGTACGAACCAAGGTGGTCGTCCGAGCAGCGCCAAGTCGGGAGAATAGACGAGCGGTGTTTATCCTGGTTCGAGCCTCTCACTGCCGAGATAACAGCCCTACTCCAGTGTATTGTGTTCTATCGGGGGGTCCTGTTTGTTACAGATATCAGGGGGGTTTAAATACTATGCCTAAAGATACATAGAAGGTAACTACCCCCTGGATTTACGCTATGCAGCCATACTCGCGATCTGCCGCCCTTGATCTGCGCGTTATTTGAATTTCGGGTATGATTTCCCTTGATCTTCGGCTGATTGGTTGCCACCTTCCTTCCTCATAGCATTGACCGAGTCCACTGACCATGTACCCAGGTATGACGTGGTTTTCACGAGCATGCTTGCTCGTGGTCGTTTGGAATGGTCGTGAGTGAAGGGGCGGACATGTATGCTCGGGAGGTGTGATGCTCGTTTCGTACTCCCGAGCATCTTCTGTCGGCATTGTATGGTCGGCGGGCTCAGGATCTCCCGGGGGTACCGTGGTCTTTTGTCAGATAGTCAATCCCCGACAATACTCTTCATAAACTATCACAGACGATTTTAGTATAAAATCGTCAGTAATAACTCATGTAGCTATCACAGACGGTTTTAAATTAAAACCGTCTATGATATGTATCCATCATAGACGGCTCTAACTACGAACCGTTTGTGATATGAAGAGACTACTATATAAACATACCGATAGAGGTTCGTCACGCAGACCTTGGCCGCCTCCAGCCCGTTTCACCTCCCCCAAACCCTAGTCCCCGGCATCCTCCTCCTAGATGAACTCCACCCCCCCGAACTCCTCCTCGATTCCCCCGCAGATGATGACGACTCGACACAGGCGAGAAGGGGGGACGATGGCTCATCACGGGTGATGAGGGGACGACGGCTTGGGGCTAAGGAGGGGACAGCGGGATCTAGGGCGAAGTCCTGGGGTCGTGCATCCCTAATTCGAGCCTCCTTGCGTTGTGTGCTTGCACTTGATTCGAGTATAGTGAGATCTAGTGTTCGGTTGACCTGAGTTTCATTGGGCTGAGCTCTTGTTCGTTTGTGAGTATAGCCCATGTTACTCTTACTTAATTGCTGCCTTTTATTGTTGTATGGTGCTAATTGGGTCATTGATGAACTAAACAAATGAAGGTATAGATCAGGCCTTGAACCATTGGTCCTACTTCCTGTTATTTCTAGAGATTATTGTTTACTATCATTGAGCTAGTTTGCTACTTACAGTATGTCTTTAATCTTCTCTTGATCCTTGTTGAACTTGCTATCCTTTTACTTTAATAGCTCTGGTTGTTGCATTGTGGTTCGGTTGTTTGTCAACCTTCTGGCCGAACTGAACATATTTTGAAAACTTGTTCTCTTGTTCGTTTGTGACTATATCCCATATTTGTGCTTACTTAATTGATACCTTTTATTGCTCTATAATGCTAATTGGGTCATTGATGAACTAAACAATTGAAGGTGTAAATCAGGCCTTGAATCATTAGTCCTACTTTCTGTTATTTCTAGGGATTATTGTTTACTATCATTGAGATATTTTGCTACTTATAGTATATCCTTAATCTTCTCTTGATCATTGTTGAACTTGTTGTCCTTTTACTTTGACAGCTCTGTTTGTACCACTGTGGTTCGTTGTTCGTCTACCTTCTGACTGAACTGAATATATTTTGAAAACTTGCTCTCTTGTTCGTTTGTGAGTATATCTCATATCACTCTTACTTAATTACTGCCTTTTATTGCTCTATGATGCTAACTGGGTCATTGATGAACTAAACGATTGAAGGTGTACATCAGGCCTTGAATCATTAGTTCTACTTCTTGTTATTGCTAGAGATTATTATTTGTTATTATTGAGCTAGTTTACTACTTACAATATGTCTTTAATCTTCTCTTGATTATTATTGAATTTGCTATCCTTTTACTTTGATAGCTCTGGATGTAGCACTGTGGTTCGGTTGCTTGTCTACCTTTCGGCCGAACTGAACATATTCTGAAAACTTGTTCTCTTGTTCATTGGTGAGTATATCTCATATTACTCTTACTTAATTGTTGCCTTTTATTGCTCTATGATACTAATTGGGTCATTGATGAACTAAACAATTGCGGGTGTAAATCAGCCCTTGAATCATTATCCCTACTTCCTGTTATTGCTAGAGATTATTGTTTACTATCATTGAGCTAGTTTGTTACTTACAATATAACTTTAATATTCTCTTGATCATTACTGAACTTGCAATCATGTTACTTTGATAGCTCTGGTTGTAGCACTGTAGTTCGGTTGCTTATCTACCTTCCGGCCGAACTGAATATATTCTGAAAATTTGTTCTCTTAGACAGTAAAAATTGATTATAAATACTCTGTTGTGCATAATTAGGAAGATGATGGTTCAAGACCTTATTTGCTTAGTTAATTATTTAGCTCAATTGTGGTAATTCGACCCAAGTGTAGAGGAGGTAGGATACTAGTCTCTAGCAGCCCTACACTTAGTAGTGATGAGGCTAAAGATTAATCTTTAAGCAGCCCAACACTTGAGAGCAATATCAATCAATTATACTCTAATTTGCTTAAATAGACTCTTATTATCTGCATGCCATTTTTGTGTGTTTGGCCCAGCATAATAATATGAACTTAATTTTTGTAGGAAAAGAATGAATTGTTTCTATCTTTCTTGCCTAAATTGATGTAGCAAAACACATGGATGCTTAGTGTTCATTGATTAAGTTGTTTTTTGTGTAGATTATATATTTTTGTGCTTTTATATCATAGAACTGTCTATGATATTTATATCATAGACGATGGCCAAACCGTCTATGATATGCTGTTATATCACTGACACATGATCACAGATGGTTCAAAAAATTATCTCTGATGACGGTTCCAAACTGTCTGTGATGTTATTATCTGTAGTAGTGGACTCACTCTAGTCAGAAGCCACCTCTTGCACCAAGTGGCAGCCTCACGCTCACACCACTTTTCACCTGATAGCACAACTATATATGGTATGCATCATTACGGATAGCCAGGTCTGTCTCATTCCAAACTTGCGGAAGTACGATTAGGCTTTACATTCAGTGAAACTTAGACCGGTCTTTAATTGACTAAGTGAGCTTTCCACATCCCAACCCTCATGCCTCACGCACCCACCTGTCAACCATTCTTACCCGGTCTAAACCTCATTTTTAGTTTTAACATGATGTCACAAGTAACATAGATTTCATATGAAATGATAAAGCATTTGAATAGAACTTTATTTAGCCCAAATTCCTAAAAGGTCCTAATATCGATTCTAAGCTTGTCTAAATATATTTCTAATCATTTTGATATTTATATATATGTCTTAGGGTTACAACAGAATAAGGTACTCCAATTTCCAAGGTGGTTTTAATCAATTCAGAGAATAACTATTTATTTAAAATTGGGATTGAAATTATGTTGCTAAAATTATACATGCAATAATTTAAATTTAAAATATAATTTAAAATCTGGGATCAACATGTTCAAGGATGTGCAACTTGCCTTGGTTGTAAAGTAGTTGCTCAGAATCGTCGGCTGCGAACTCCTTCGGCTCTCCGAAATTTATACGCGAAAAATATCTAAATTTAAATAAAATCCATATAAATTCAAATAAAATACCAAACTACCATAAGAGAGAAATTTATAATTTTATATGAATTTAGAAATAAAAACGGAGCAATCGGAGTTCGAACGGGAGAAAACGGGCTCCTAGAAGTTTGAAAATAAGAAAAAAAGAGAAAAAGAAAAAGAATTTCTATATTTTTGGAATAATTTTTCTAAAGGAAAATTTGGATTATTATGCATGTTGATGTCAGTAGCCGAATTTTCGGTTTTTGATTTATTTTTAAAAGAAAATTGAAATTATGATACAATGATATGTCATAAATATTAAAAGAATATATTTTTTCCACAGACTGCACATGGCCTCACAGGATAGAGAGCAAAAGCTCTGTCTTTTTGCCAAGGCGCAACGGGAGAGGGCCTAGGGGAGGCTGGCCGGGCTCGGCCGGCAGCGGCGAGCCAGAGGGCTGGCTGGTCGACGGTGGCCGAAAAATGGACGACGGTCGAAAAAAGGAGCAGCGGTTCTTGCCTTTTTCCAGCGAAATCAAGGCGAGGTAGCTCACGGGGAGTGGAGGAATGGCTTGGGATAAATAGTAAAAAATTTCAAAAAATTCTCTAACATACTATGAAATATTTGGAACCTAATAAAATTATTTTTGAAAATGTTCAAGTTTTAAATTTTCTACATAAATTCATTTAATAAATATAAAAATGGCAAAAGGCTTTATAAAATCCATAAAAATCAGGAAATTTTCAGGAAAAAACTAAATAAATTAAATTAAATATAAATTCAATTTTTTTGGAATGTTACAGTGACCTAATTAACTAACCTAACTACCATTGGCCTAACTCACCGATTCACTCTCCCCTTTCTGAAATTCTTCGAATAGGCGACCCCATGATTCTCTCTCTCGAGCTCATTGTCGAACGGTCGCCTCCAGTCCAGATCCAACCTCTCTCACCTAGCTCTAGTCAGGAAAATGCATCTCGATGACCTGGATCGAGATCTCGGTGATTTCAGTCGAGATTTCGTCGGAGCCTCGCTACCTGAAGGTAAACGGAATCATGTCAGTTTGGTACAAAATTCCATCACTTTTGTTTGAGATTTCGGCATTTTAGCCCAGCTTGATGCTTGTAGGTAGGGGTGAAAACGGATCGGATAGTTCCGACCGATCCGGATAATTTTCGGATACAGATAGTCTCGGATCGGATATTTTTCGGATAGTTTCGGATCTGATACGGATACGGATATTTTTTATCGGATACGGATACAGATGCGGTAGCATACTATCCGGCGGATACGGATACGGATCCGGATAATCCGATGAACAGTGCATCGGATATCCGGTCAAATCAGTCAACTGATATCCGGTCACGGGTCGCAGATCTTGGCTCGACCACCTGATGGATCGGGCCGGGCTGAGGCCCCTGAATCAACTCCAGATCTACTCCATTCGGTTCCTTACTTCTCAATCCTCATTCCTACAACTCCAGATCTACTCCCACGTTCCCCCACCGCCCCACCGGCCGGCGCCGCCTGCCTCGCCCCTCTGCACCGCCTGCTTTCCTTGGTGCGCCTGTCCTATCCCTCGGCGCCACTCAGCCCTTTCTCTCGGCCGCCTGGTCCCGCCTCCCAGCCGCTTCGTCTGGCTTCTCGGGCGCCGCCTGCCTCCCCATGGCGCCGCTGCCTGTCTCGCCCCTAGTGCCGCCTGGGTCTCTGCCTCCCGACGTCGTCCCATCTGTTCTCACGGTATGAACAGGCATGATTTTTCTTGTAGATGCTCAGAGATTTGTGCTCGTTAAGAACAAGCATGATTTTCTTGAGTGAAGTATTGAATAAGCATGGTTCATCAAGATTTTGTAGAAATATGACACGCCCTAATATGAATATATGATTGAGTTGTGAATCATCTTACTAAATAAGCTCATTTGTGCATCTACAATGGCCTTGGTTAGTCGATTAAAACTGATGTTAGGTCATATTTTATGAATATATGATTGAGTCAGAATAAGTTTTATGCATCTGCAATGGCCTTGGTTAGTCGATTAAAGCTGCTTGTGTAGGATCTGTTTCATTTCTTTTCGCTTGTATCTTTTAGAATCTTGTTGTATTCAGTTTCTTGGAGAGAAATGGCTATTTCCGAGATCTCTCAAGATTTCTGCAGGGGTGTTGTCATCTTTTGATCTGCTCTTTCCTCTTGGTTAAATGGCCACCTCATTTTATTTTTAATGCATCTGTGCTATATTCATACACTGAACAATAGGATGCCTTCAATGATCATTGAGCTTCTCTGCTTTTGGTAAAAAGAGCTACCCTTTGATAATACAATCAGAAGACATTTTGTCCAACATGAACAACGGTGCTGGTTATAGCACATATAAACTCAATCCGTTACCCTGATGATCTGACCTGATATATCATTCATTTCCTCTAGTCTAGATTGTTGTCATACATGCAAATGTCATACTTTTTTTTAGTCTAGATTGGTTCAGGTTGAGTTTATCCTATATAATGCATTCTTTTCACAGTTATCGATCCTGACCATGCACATTTCCCTTTTCATTTAGTAATCAATTTCACAAATGCGTGATTTCTATTATTGCTATTTGCTTGTCACCATTGCTGCTTAAAACCAAATATACTGCTCTCATTCCGAAAGTTCAGATTACATGTACACATTTGGCACAAATAAATGAGAGTTGTCGGCGATGATGTTCAGATTCTGTTGCTGCTGCAATGAACGATCGTTTCCTTCCAATTATATGATTGATCCTGTTGAAGTTTGGACATGCATTATGATACAATACATTGCTATTTTTGCATGCAGTTAGACTTGCTTCACCTCAAAAAATGGAACATGTTAAGATGCATAAATGGTGGCAGTGTCATATATGATATATGTATCCGATAAATATCTATGACCGTATCTGATTCGATTCGTATTCGCTCCATATTCGTATTTGATATTATTCGTATTCGTATTCGTATCCGGACTATCCGTATCCGTATCCGAATCCAGAAAAAAATATGAAAACAAATATGGTAAAGCCATTATCCGTCCGTATCCGATCCGTTTTCATCCCTACTTGTAGGTGGCGGATTAGTGTGCTTGATGGCTGGATCTAGCCGAATTTGTTGCTATTTGGAGTGGCTACAATTCATGGTTGCATAGGATCAGAGCAAAGGTGGAGTTTGCTAATTTATCAAAAAAAAATTACGGTATTTTATTTTGCAAATACTTAGTACTTCGCATTCAAACAGATAGAATATATATATAAATGCTTTCATGATTTTTTTCATATTTTGTCTACCCTTCGGAGTCCATTTCACATAGGTTGAATAGGGTCGAAATTTCAGTCATTTCCGACGAAATTTCAGTTTGGCTGGCTGTCAAAATACTAGGTTGAAATTTTGTTTTTTCCATTTCGGACGGATTTTGACCGAAATTCCAAAATCTCACTGAAATTTTGGATTTCGACCGCCCCAAAAAAGTGATTCAAAAACGAAATTTGTAACCTCGGTCAGAAAACCGAAATAATCACCAGGATCTTGTTATCTCCTCGGCTGCAAAGCTCTGGTCAATACGTTCATGACATCAGATTCGCACTTGTGTCCTAATGCACATCCTGTTTAACTAGGCTTATTTTTACTTTCCCAAAAGTCTTCATTTTTTGTGTCAAGAAAACACATTCCGTTACCGAATTTTTTTTAAAATAATATTATTTTAATCAAAATTTACAGAAATAATATGTCGAAAAAGAAAATAGCAAAACTACCCTCCTGTGTCCATTTGAATTGGCGACAGCAGCTCCTGTCGCCAATTCAAATGGCGACAGGGGGCAAAACCGGAATTTCCTCCTTCCTGTCGCCAATTCAAATGGCGACAGCATTTACTACCCCATGCGCGAGGAGCCTGTCGCCAAATGGAATGGCGACAGGGCCCTTTAACCCGTCGCGGCGATGGCCACAGCAGCCATTTCGTTTCGTAGGCACGCCGCAGAGGAAAGAAGGAAAGAGAGGGAGAGGAAGAAGAGAAAGAGAGGGAGAGGAAGAAGAGGAGGAGAGGAAGAGGAGGAAGAAGATCTCGGGTTTGCAGGTAAATTTTTTGCTTTCTTGTATGTATTTAACATCTTAGTGACTAGATTAATCACTGATTTAGTGATTTAGCGATGAGCGTTGTTTTCGAATTAGCGACTTAGCGTTGTTTTCGCGATTTAGGAACAAACCTCCATGCTAAAGCAATGTGTAAATGCCAAGACTAATTAAATCTGCTATACTTGTTTATGCTACTTGATCGTATTATCATATGCAAGAACCTTCGAAGTAGCTAGGTATACTTTCAATTGCCGGCCACTCTGTCCTATGGTATGCATGCATATATGCCTAGCTAGACTTAGCGTTTGCATGTTTCTTTCGAGATCTTTATTTATGGACCATATGAGACCCAAGTCGCCTCGGCCACGACCGCCTTTGGCCCCGTCAGCCGTGTTTGCCGCGCTTGCCTCGACCTTGCTCGCCTGAGCCCCGTCGGCTGTGTGCCATGTCGGCTGTGCTCGCCGGCCGCACCCGTCGCCTCGACGCTTCGCTCGGCGATGGTAGCACCACCCAAACTGGCCAGCCCTCCACCGACGCCAAATGACGGCCATGGTTGGAAACAGTAGACGTCGGCTTGTATATGGCCAAATGGACTTTATAACCAAATGGGCCGGGAAAATCCCATGAACAATATAGGAAAAATTGAAGGAAAATTATGATTTAGCCCTTCGTTTTTTCATAAATTTTAGAAATAAGTAAATAAATTTAGAAAATTGGTATTAAACACTGACAATTAGATTTTTGGGCTTATGGACTTTCGAAAATTTGGCGAAATTGGTATTAGCACATATTGGAAGTTATATACCTCTGGATTTACTTTTATAGCATCATGGCCAATTTATTATGTGCTGGAATTTATTTTTTTGCTATTAAGTAATTATGAAATTTGCTTAATCAGTAACGAAATATTTCCAAAAAATGTTAAAAATCAACGAAAATTTAAGGTGCGTTTAGTAATTTTGAAAATGTCATTTGAGGAAATCATGAAATGCTAGGAAAATCATATAAAATTTTAGATACATTATATGAAAGGTGTGTTTCGTATACAGTAAGAATATCATAAAATCTTTGACAGGTATGGATGAACGAGTGCAGTTTACGATATATTATGGAGATGGAATTTCGAACATGGGTGTGGAAGGGGTGGAACTAAGTCACTTCCCAAGTGTCGTAGTTGGTCTGTCACGTCCAGCGGAGCGTTCATGGAGCACTGTTAGAAGATGGTTATACCAAATATTCTCGTTGGACCGTGAGTTGCATGGTGTGAAGCTGCACGGAGTAGGGTGTCGGAGACGGAACTGTACGTACTGGGAGTTAGTTGAAATTACAGGTCCGAAATCATGGAGTTCGTATGTCAGAGCAGCGATTGAGAGAGGATGGCCATTAGTATTGTTGGCGCAAGCATTTGAGAAAGCAGAGGGCATCCGTGAGGAACAGCAGGAGGTTGTTGGTGACGAAGAGGAGGAAGTTGGGGAGAGCAGCCAAGCAAGAGAATACTCAGTGAGGCATGATGTTAGTTCGGCTCAGGAGGCAGTGCAAGGTGAGGAAGTTGGTGTTCCAATGGAAGACGTGCAGGAACCAATGGGTGTGGCAGACGTGCAGGAACCAATGGGTGTGGCAGACGAGGGAGAACATATTGAATCGCTGGTGATATCAATGGACGCAGAGAGCCGGGACTACGAGGATTTAAGTAACGATGAAGAGGATGAAGAGCCTTTCCCCGCGGAGTGGGATGAGTGTCGATTCGACAATCGATGGTCAACGAGGGTGAAGATGTCCAATGGGGGTACGATCGGAATGAGGTGCGGCAAGATGCAATTTACAAGGATAAAGGTGAGGTGCAGGAAGCAGTCATAGCATGGGCAGTGTCGCTGCGTAGACCCTTCTGGGTTGCTAAGTCAGATCAGTGGGTGTATGATGTCAGATGCAAGATGGAAGGTTGCCCATGGCGTGTCCATGCTTACCAACCTAAATGGGACACAATTTGGAAGTGTTCTATAGTAGTGCCGCATGCATGTGTGCTGACAGAGTCTACACAATTGCATAGAAATATATCTTCCAGCTTTGTTGCCAATGTAATGTACGGGGAGATTGTGGGCGACCTGGATTTAGAGCCACGTGCCATCATACTTGCAATAGAGCAGAGGTATCAGTACACGATAAGCTATGCGAAGGCATGGAGAGCGAAGCTGAAGGCATTGGAAGCAAGGTTTGGCACGCATTTAAGACTCCTATCAGAATCTGCCAGGGTTGCTTCAGGTGATCAAGGAAAGGAATGCTGGGACTTATGTCGATATTTTCGAGCAACCTTCACAGCGTTTCCCTGGGAAGATGTTGCTCAAGTGGGCATTCTTTGCTTTCGGTGCGTGTATCAACGCATTCAGACATTGCCGTCCGTTGTTATGCGTGGATGGGACTTTTCTGACCGGGAAGTACAAAGGCCAGATATTGACTGCCATAGGAGTCGATGGCAACAATCGAGTTCTTCCGTTCTTGCGCCGTGATTCGTAGAGGGTGAGAACACCGATAGTTGGCTATGGTTTCTAAGGAACGTGAAAGTCGGGTCGTGGAACAATGGCCTGGTGTGTGTGTCATACATGATCGGCATCCCGGTTGCTAAAGGCGATCGTGCAATTGCAGCAAGGTGAAGATGAGACACATCCATGGCCTGATTTGCGTAGTAGGTGGTGTAAGCGGCACATGGGCGCCAATTTTACAAGCGATTCGAGGAACAAAAGGCGACAAAGCTTTTTAAGAGGTCAGCGACTGTAACTGTGAAAGAAAATTTGAGAGACTATGGAAGAAGTTGGACGAGCTAACGTCAAGGCATACAATTGAGGCGGCGAAGAAGCCAACAGCCTTCCGCGAGGCCCCAGAGCACTTGCAGAGTTACCAATGCACCCTCCACACCTGGTTCGGAGGAATGGAAGGGCTATGAAATGCTTCTCAGAATGGATAGAGCATGAGCCTAAGGAGAAATGGGCTCGGCTTTATGACACCGATGGCGCCAGTATGGGGTCATGACGACAAACTTGGTGAGGTTTACAATTGGGTCATGCGGGGTTGAGGCCACTTCCCTGGTTGCTATAGTGGAGGGTGTTCTTCGTGGCATAACGAAATACTTTGTGGATCGCTATGCTAGGGGCGTCGCTCGCATGAATGCCCACGATGTGAAGTACTCCGAGATGATTTGTACCTACATGGAGGAAAAGGGCAAGAAGGGGAGATGCATAGAGCATTGAAGATGGGCACGAGGGAGCTCCGATTTGAGGTCCTATGTAAAGATAAATCAGGGCGTGGGACAAATCAAGTGAGAGTTACACATGAATGCACCATGCATAGACAAACATGTGCATGCACTGCAATAAGCCTCGTTTGTTACACAGGCCATGCGCACATGTCATGGCGGCTCGCTCAACAATCCGAATGGATCGGGTATATTCTTGTCACATTACTTCAACAAGGAAGAAGTGATGGCAACCTGGAGTGGGGAAATGTACGGTTTTCGAGTGGAGGGTTTATTCACGGAGCATCTTACCTTGGAGGAGACACGGTGGGTTACGGCTGTAAGGAGGTTGAAGGGTGTTGGGCGGCAGACAAGGCGTATAAGGAACGATATGGATGCAGCGGAAAGTGGACGTCGTGTGAAGAAATGTTCAGTTTGCAAGGAGACGGGCCACACTTTCAAGTATTGTCCCACGGCTCAGAGGCAGTAAAATTGTTGTACGTCGTTTATGTAAGGACTTTCCAATGAAATTGTTGTACGTCGTTTATGTATGGACTTTCCAATTAAATTGTTGTACGTCGTTTATGTATGGAGTTTCTAATTAAATTGTTGTACGTCGTTTATGTATGGACTTTACAATTAAATTGTTGTACGTCATTAATGTATGGACTTTCCAATTAAATTGTTGTACGTCATTTATGTATGGACTTACTGATTAAATTGTTGTACTTCAAATTTATTATGGAATGATTGTTTGAACTTTATTTATGTAATTGTTGTGTTCAATTTGTAACGATATGTTCTTCTATTTTCCTATTGTCGGGTTACACATTGCAGGTATGGCGTACGAGTTGCTTGACCTGGTGATAGATGCGAGTCACCGGAGCCACTTGGCCACCGCGCCGCCGCAGCCGGGGCGGCTACCTCTTGAGCTTGGCGCCCTACGCTTGCGCACCCCATGAGAGCATGGAGGATTGACCCGCGATGGCTTCCGAGGTTAGTACACTAATCACATGGTTCTATAAGTTCAATGTACTGTCATCTATGTGTGCAGGCAGCGTACTTACAATATTTTCATGCAGGTTGAGGGCAGCGGGGTTGCTTCCATTAGCCAGGATGGTGGAGGCGACCGTGGTCGATTTACCAGACGCGGCGAGGTTCCTCCAGGAGGTTCCCGTACGACCGGAGCTTATTGACCGCTTTGGTGGACCGTTGGCACCCTGAGACGCACACGTTCCACCTTCCGTGCGGCGAGATGGTGCCCACACTTGAGGACGTGAATTACCTACTGGGCCTACCTTGCTCAGGGGACGCGGTGGTGCCGGTCGACGTCGACCCTGAGTGGCGGACGGACCTCCTGCACCGGTTCGCAGGTGTGATACCAGCAGGGTACAACACTCTCACTTCTACGCACGGCCCTACGCAGAAGTGGCTGGTTCAGTTCTATGTAAGTTGCGCTTTATTTTGTAGGTTTTTTTTAGCCGCTTTCAGTTCCACCGCTAACCATAGCCTTTTGCAGCCCGAGAGGATGGCGGCTGGAGCGGTGGACTACGTCGTCACCCGCCACTTCGAGGCGTACCTGATCTGGCTATTCGGTTGGGTCATGTTCAGCTCGAGCCACGGAGACACCGTCGACAAGCACTTGATCCAGTTCGCCAGGATGATCGCGGAGGCCGACATGGATCAGATCCCACAGCTGGCTTGGGGACCGCGATCTTGGCGGCCACCTACCGTGCTCTTTGCGATGGTGCCGTCGCACCTCGGACTCATCCGTTCTCGCCGGGTGTCCGCTCTCGCTTGATTGTGGTCCTTCGAGAGGTTCCAGATCGGACGTCCACATATGGACTGCGGCCGTATGGCGGCGAGTTCTACTGAGGCACTTGGAGATGAGGTCGACCGCCCTACCATGGGGTCTTTGTGGTGCCGACGGGTTAGTACCACATAATATATTACCTTGTTTGTGAAATAATTTTTATCAATACTATTCAGTACTAACGTTGGTGTATTCCTTGTTTTCGCAGCCCACTTTCGCCCCAGTTACGTCGCACGCTTCGTACCCTGAGTACATAGCGATGTTTGACCAGCTGACAAATGACAGCGTCATTTGGCGGCCCTACCTTCCGGAGCTTGTCGACGCGCGAGCTCCTCACGGACTTTCGCTGCAGTGCAGCAGTGACGCCGCATACTGGCTCACACGGCGTCACTTGGTTTTCGACGTGTGCGTTGAGACGTCTGCGCCCACCGCGTCATGCGGCGCTTTGGCCTCCGTCGAGTTCCCCCACCGCAGTGCCATCGTCCCGGCTAGCGTCCACTCGTTAGTATTGCTTTCCATCTCTGTTACAATTATTTAATATCTCATTTAATTGCATATATTACTAATGAAGTTTCCGTTGCAAATTGAGTAATATAGACTGACACGCAAGGGCTTAGGCCCTGCATTTAGCCGGGCGACACGCATGATTCCTCATGTTGAGCGTTGAAGCGCAGGCTTTGGCAAACATGCACGAGGAGATCGCCTCACGACGACGCCACGTCACGACTACATCTGGTGGTACAGCCCGGCGCTGCAGCGTTCGAGTTGTGCGTGTGGTGGAGTCACCTCCGAGGCATGTTCCTCCACAATGGACACCTACCCTACACAAATGACTCTGCTTTTCACCGCGTGGTTAGTACTTGCTCCCACAAGTTGTATACCCTGCCTGCATAGAACTAACAAGCCATTTTCACAGGGTGACATTGCCCGGGAGGTGCACGACGACGCGGCCTCGATGGTAGCAGCTATCGACACGGGCAACGCGACCATGCATCAGGTGAGAGCGATGCTGCAGGGTGTTGTCGACAAGACCGCTCGCATCGTCCACCTTACGTCGGGCACGAGGTTGAGGGACGATGTGGCGGCACAGGTCCCGGGTCGTTCGTCCGCAGTACGTGGGCGACGGGGTTCGCACACCGCACCCAGCACTGCGCCACTCGCCCCTCCTCCCGATGTACCCGGGGGCTCCAGGTGGCAGCAGCCCACTACAGGTACACCTTTCTGCTCTGCCCTTGTCTACTACATTTTTTACAGTATGTGTGCTAACGTGAAACATTTCTCAACAGCCGTCGATATAATACTTAGGGTTATTGGGCGTTGAGAATTTATATGCGAAGAGAGTTGTAACTGAGATATTTTTACAGAATATGGTAGTCCGTATACCAAATAGCAAATCTGGTACATCTGGCCCAAAAAATAACTTCCAACATGCATTTTTACGGGCTGCCGAAAATCCTTCATCGTTAGGGTTCGTGCGCGGATATAATACTTAGGGTTATTGGGCGTTGAGAATTTATATGCGAAGAGAGTTGTAACTGAGATATTTTTACAGAATATGGTAGTCCGTGTACCAAATAGCAAATCTGGTACATCCGGCCCAAAAAATAACTTCCAACATGCATTTCTACGGGCCGCCGAAAATCCTTCATCGTTAGGGTTCGTGCGTGGATATAATACTTAGGGTTATTGGGCGTTGAGAATTTATATGCGAAGAGAGTTGTAACTGAGATATTTTTACAGAATATGGTAGTCCGTGTACCAAATAACAAATCTGGTACATCCGGGACAAAAAATAACTTCCAACATGCATTTCTACGGGCCGCCGAAAATCCTTCATCGTTAGGGTTCGTGCGCGGATATAATACTTAGGGTTATTGGGCGTTGAGAATTTATATGCGAAGAGAGTTGTAACTGAGATATTTTTACAGAATATGGTAGTCCGTATACCAAATAGCAAATCTGGTACATCCGGCCCAAAAAATAACTTCCAACATGCATTTCTACGGGCCGCCGAAAATCCTTCATCGTTAGGGTTCGTGCGCGGATATAATACTTAGGGTTATTGGGCGTTAAGAATTTATATGCGAAGAGAGTTGTAACTGAGATATTTTTACAGAATATGGTAGTCCTTATACCAAATAGAAAATCTGGTACATCCGGCCCAAAAAATAACTTCCAACATGCATTTCTACGGGCCGCCGAGAAACAACACAAAGCTGCACGACCTATCACCCTCAGCTGCACGACCTACCACCCTTAATCAAAACTGCACGACCAGTTACCCTCAATGTAAGCTGCATGACCTGCCACCCTCAATAAAAGCTGCACGACCTGCCACCCTCAATAAAAGCTGCACGACCGGTCACCCTCAATGCGACTTGACAACACGCTGGCATCGCTTTCGAGACTTATTGGACCACGACGTCGTGCGGCTTTCACGGGCGTGACAGTGATGCAGCTTTGCGAAGGCGTGCCATGTCGTTCAGCTTTGCTAATGATGTGACAGTTGTGCAAATTTTCGGAGAGGAGACAGTCATGCATCTTTGCCAAGTGGATGACAGGCTATCTAGCTCGCCACCACTATAAAACCGGTGGAGGGATACACTTCCATTACCAACAGACTGACAATCAACTTCTGCACACTTCACACGAATTAGGCTACGATGTCGTTCTACCGTCGCCTCTTTAGCAAGCGAAACTTAACCCCCCCAATACCCGGATGCGAGTTGTGTTGATGCTCCAGTTCTTCCGGAGTTGCTGTCGGGACCCGAATTTGCAAATCCGGACCCTCTGTGTATTCAGCACTAGTCCAGGAACGCGCTAGTGCACACAGTCTTAACATCGGTAAATATCACAATCATACCACTCGATACTAATAAAGTACTTTAATTAAATAGTCAAACTGGTTGCTCGACCTTATGGTCAAGTTACAATTATACGCCACGCAGGGCGAAACTTATTAAGAGAGAAATAATAGCAGCGGAAAATAAGATAACTTCCTGGCGCTATCCAGTATACCACAGGCAACTGACTGGGCTCGCTCCCTAAGTAGACGGTTCCTCTTAGAGCTCCTCCTCCAAAGCTGGTGTAGTCTCCTCTTCAACTGGTGTTGTATTGTGGCAAGGGTGAGTACTTGGTACTCAGCAAGTCATGCACAGAATGCAGCTAATATACTACATGCATGGCTTAATACAAAGGAATAGCTCAAGGTATATTTGCAGTAAACTGCATTTGACAATTATCATAAGTAGATTCGAAAGCAGTAGAAACAAGTAAAGCATAACCAACTTTTCAAGGAGTTTAATAAACATCTTTCCCATCCTAATCCACATTTTTATCAACATCGTTATTTAACCAAACCCAACATTTCAAGTCCAAGTTATTTTCGAGAAAGTCTAACCCTTGACTGTAATTCCCGAGCGATGTCCAATACCGCGGACACGGCTATTCGAATAGATTTTACACTCTGCAGAGGTTATGCACTTTACCCACAAGATACAGTCAAACACCACAAAGGCGAGTTCCCGTAACAAAGTCTTGCGGAAACTTCTAACAGCACAAGTGGTCCTCCCCGGTTGTTGCACACTAACCCTTCCCTTAGCTAAGGCGAAGTTTAGGCCAACCAACCGTTAGATGGGTACTGCCGCAGCCCCGATGACGCTCCCCGTACAACTTACACAAAGAGTGTAGTTGACCTCCTGAGGTCCCACAGGTACGTTATTAGCAACTTAATCAACTAGGTCCGTCCCATTACAGACATGTGGTTGCAAGATTGACTCAGTTCAAAGGCTTGCAAGGTGAAGTCCTTAGGGTGACCAGGGCAAGACTACCCGAAGAACCAAACCAACATTCCCGGTGCCACAACTGGCCCACCTGATCATTCTTGCCACATGCCCCGGTCAAAAGCTATTTATCAAACCCCAGTTGATTACCATGCACCACGTGCCATCAACATCACAACACATGATACCTTTCCAAAACAGGTTCAATATATCATTAAGTCAACATTAACATTTGATTGTCCAAAATCATGTCATGAGCACGTAGCAGGTCTAAGCAATATACTACAACGGTCTAAATTCCCATGTTGGCAATTTAATAGTGTCCAACTAGTAAACCACAACTAGGGTGACAAGGGGTCATGGCACATATTTAAGTAATCAAGGTGTCATACAGCAATTAGGCATTTATCTAATTACCCATAATTAAGTAAAGTATTTTCTAATTTAAACTAGCATGCAATAAGTTGAACCAAAATAGGTTTCAAAATGGGATCAACATGGTCAAAGCATAACTTGCCTTCAAAAAGTACTTGTTCTTGGTCTTGAGTTGGATCCTGAGTCAATACTTCTCCTTTGAATCCTTCCGGCACTTCAACGTCTACTCGTAACGCGTGCAAATAGCAATACACAAATAAACAATAGGCAAAAAGTGTCCAAACATCCAAATAAAATCCATAAACAGAGAGAACATAATTTTATGAATTTTTAGGAACTGGAATCGCTCAATTCGGAGTTAAAACGCAAAAGTTATGATTATTTAAAGTCTAAATAATCAATTAAATGATTTTACAGAGAAAAACTTTAGTCCAAAAATTAAATAAAATTCATATTTGAGTAGATCTGAATTTTATGAATTTTTAGAAATTTGAATCGTTCAAATCGGAGTTGAAACGCAAAAGTTATAAGCGTTTGAAGTTTGAAACAAAATCTGAAATCATTATTTCGAATTAATAAATCATTTTCTTTTTCGGAAATTAATTATTGCGTCAGCGAGGACACGTGGCAGCCCCTGATTGGTCTGCTGACGTCAGCCGGTTCATGGACGTGGTCCATGGTTTGGCTCGGGTCTACCGTGGACCCGGTCCACGGCTCACGTGCGGCTGACAGGTGGGACCCACTGTGGTGACGTCATTGCTGACGTCAGCGGGGCTCAGCCCACGGTGCTGACAGGTGGGACCCACTGGTGACGTCATCGATGACGTCACTACACGGCTGGGGTGGCCGCTGACGTGCGGGCCCGCCATGACGTCAGCGTGACGTCATGGTGTGGTTTGGCCGGCGTGAAGTCACGGGCCCAGCGTGTCGATGACCCACACGCCGCGTGGCGGCGCGGCTCGGCTCCCCGGACATGTGGCACGATCGTGTCCGTTGATTTGAAAATCAACGGCCGCGATTAGATCCAGGGTTAACTCGTTGAAAACTACACGGTGATCGTGGGCCGTTGGATCTAGATCGGACGGTCCAGATCTGATCTGGGTTCCAAGGTTTGGGGGAGAACGTGGGCTCACCGCATGCGTTCGATATTGATCGGACGGCTGTGGAAGCTCCAAGACGTCGATGGCGGCGCGGCTGCTCGAGGTCACCAGAGTTGGGGACGGCGACACGGGCAACGGCGCTCCGAGGGCCTTCCGACGAGATGAAGTACGCGCCCAGGTTCGCCTCGTCGCGGGTTATGGATCTCGCCACTAAACGGGCGGAGCGTGGCTGGTTTGCGGCGGAGAACGAAGAACGCACGACGGCTGTTCTTAACTATGGCGAGGAATTTCGGCGGCGCTAGGGTTTCCCTGCAGGTGTGGGCTAGGGCAACGGGCGCGGCGTCTAACGACGATCCTCGGGAGGGGGTCCACGGCTTTTATAGCGCGGAATCCGAGTCCGACGCGGCGGCGGAGAGCAACGGCCGCGGCGAGGTCTCCGGATCAGGGACGATGACCCCGGACCGTCCACGTGGCGCGATCAGCGGCCACGATGGCTTGGCGTGAACGGGTCCGACCCGGGTCCGGTCGGATCGGGCTCGCGTGACGTGGCGCCGTCACGACCGTTGGATCTCGAGCCAACGGTCACGTGGCTAGGGTTCGGCCGAGTCAGTTGGCTCGGGTCGGCCTCGAGTCCGGCTCGGGTTCCGACTCGGTCGGATGAACAGTACTCGACCCGATTGATTTTCCAGCGATTTAATATTTAAAATAATTTCCAGAAATTCATTTAATTCAAGAAAAATAGCAAAATACTCAGAAAAATTCCAGAAAAATTCTGGAAAATACTTTGGAACATTTTGGACTCAAATAAAATATTTCCAACAAAATTTTATTTGCAAAGTTAAATTCTTTAATTATTTCAAAATGGAATAAATTAAGATAAATTCCAAATAAATCCAAATAAATTCCAGAAAATTCCAAAAATTCACCAAAGTGCCAAATCACACATGAATTTAGGAAAAGCAAAATTTTGGGATGTTACAGTTGCCCCGACCTAATTGCGCCTGCAACCTTCCGGCGAAGATGATGCAGTCTAACCACGGAGCTACGGCCGCCCGCGCTCATTACTGTTGTGCACACGGCTATGAGGTAAACCTACTGGTGTCATTACGTTAAGGGTACCACTACCATTTCATACGTCGTTTTTCTTTTGTAGCGCATGGACTGGTGTTGCTTCTTCCAATGGATCGACGGGCCGGAACGACGTGACTACGAATTTCTCAACAACTGCCACGATGCCTACCCCACTTCGCCCGAGAACTTCACCCAGTGGGAGAGGCCGCCGGGATATGTCCCCCTTCTAGATCGACCGGAGTTTAGGGCCGGTGGGCAAGAGAGCAACCAATTGGTGAGTTCTATGCGACATGCTAATGTTACGCAGTCACAAAGTAGTAATTCTAAACTGCTTCCTCGCATACAGGACTTCAAGAAGAAACTTGCAAAATGGATAAAGTCAAAGGAGAAACCTCCTCAAGGGCCCGCACCCGAAAGCCCCGAATTTTGCGATCACGACATGGAAGCAGTCGTTGATACCTGCCAAGGGGATCTAGCGGACCGGAGATTCTACCGGTGCCCCTTGGCCGAGGATGAATGGTGCACCTACTTCAACTGGGTGGATCCGGAGCAGTACCACCCACATCTCAAACTTCCCATATGGGATAACTGGGGGGAGCAACCCTCTCCGTGGTGCTACTTCCGCCCCGAAAAGCCAGACCCCGAGTACGCCCAAGGTATTTTGCAACGACCACAGCATACATATTGTATGGACTGCAGGGCACGCTTCCGATTATACAAGGACAAGCCCAACACGCACCTCCTGCACCACATAGTGGAGTGCGAGCCGAAACAAAGAAGACGTCTCATGAAGGAACCGGAAGTGGAAGAGGGTTCCTCCACTCTAAGTAGGGACAAGGGGAAGCAATGCACGAGATGCGCACAACAGAAGAAATCCTTGCCGGGTTACAGAGACCATCAGGGAACGCGAGCGGTATTAACATAGGGGACGCCGGAAATCGGGATGGCATGCCCATATGGGAGGGCAGAACTCCACAGAATGCACACAACCAAGTTACTTCTTATACCCCAGAGACGTACGGCATAGGCTACCCATTCGGCAGCAACTGGGAGCACTGCCCACGGCCATGGAGCTCTTTCATAAGAGAGATTGAGCGGTGTCCGAGAACAAATCGCAAAAGAATGACAGGTGATGTAATGTGTAGAAAATGTATGGCATCGTTCCCACTCTACGAACATAGACGGAACGATCACTTGTTCCACCATGACAACCAGTGTTATCGTCACTTCTCCTAGGAATATGGTCACTATTGTAATGTCATTGTAATATAATCCGTTGCTCCTTTCATCATCTAAACTTTCGTTACATGTGCACTACTAACGTTGAGTTTTGTTCCTAACGTTACTACCTGCATATACGTACTTTTCACAATGATCGTAAAATCAGTCATCAATTGGTAGCCTTCTTTGATTGATTCCTTTCCTTTCCTATTGAGCCATGAAAGCCAGCCTATTAGACTGGAATTATCCATGCATGTACAAGTTGTACAACCCTCTGAATTTGCAATGTTTGGTTCTTGACATTGGTTTTCTTGACATATCGTAAAATGTAACACCTTCGTGAGGAGCCTGTAATTCTCCAAAGATTAAAATATCAAATTTCATCATGTCATATGGATACATAGTCACCGGTTTTCGAAAATACAAATAAGCAACAACCGATTATGAAAAAGTCGAATTTAACGTGACTAGTACATCGAAACTTATCTGCATTTTTATCAACTCGGTTTCAAAAATCCGAAATAAACAAAAAATAGATTGGTGGCCTTGTTCCGGTGAGCCGGAGAAGGTATCTTATTCACTATTGTCATTTCGGTGTTCCAAATACACCGATTTTCGGTTTAAGCGTTGACCGAATAAAACATGTCTGGTTTCCCATATACCTGAGATGCAATTTCGTGTTTCCATGATGCAGAGCGAATACGGTTGGGTTTTTTCGCTCTTACACAAAAATGTTATACAGATTTGAAAATACAAGAAATATTGTGTATAGAATTCCAAAATTTCCTTATACATGTGCATGCATATATATATATTAAAGTATATACAGATTCAATAATATTTTTCACCCTTTCACATTACTTTTCCTTCATAATTGTAATTTTATACATTACAACATCAATTATCACAATAAATATGTTTTTCCTTAATTTATTGAGTTTGCCCTCCTATGTCCATTTCAATTGGCGGCGGGGTGTCGCCATTTCAAATGGCGACAGGGGGCCCCCTGTCGCCATTTGAATTGGCGACAGGAGCTGCTGTCGCCAATTCAAATGGCGACAGGAGCTGCTGTCGCCAATTCAAATGGCGACAGGACCCTGTCGCCAATTCAAATGGACACAGGGGTAGTTTTGCTATTTTCTTTTTCGGCATATTATTTCTGTAAATTTTGATTAAAATAATATTATTTAAAAAAAGTTCTTCTGTTACCCATGTCGCACATAGTAGACGCTCTTTCTTGATGAGATGCACTTCCCCATCATCAGCCAGGGTTAATAATATAAAAACCGATGGAAATCTGAAATTCAAAACTATCAAACCGAAAATCGCTGAAAAATCATCAGAAACCGAATGGTTAAGAATTCAAAATTTTTGAAAAAAATTCAAAAAGCAACCGTTCCGATGCGTGTTGAAGCCTGATGTACTACCACATGATTTTTGACGTAAAACCTTTTGGTTTCGATCGAAAATCGATCGGTTTTTGCGTCGCATAAATTATTTCAAAATTTTAAATTTTTTAAATATTTTTAAACTTAATCAACTTATCACCCTATTTTATATGTTAATTGACGAGTACACGTACCATGGGTACCCCCAGCAGCCCAGGACAGTGAACGGGCTGCCTTTGAGGCCCAGTTCCGACCAAGGGCCCGTGGGCCACAAAGGGATCTTGTCCCCGGCCAAGCACAAATGGAGACGCGCTCCGACCCCCCGAGGGTCGGGGTGCCCGGCTCACTCCGACCCCCTAGGTTAGAGCAGGCAGCGGCTCCTTCGAAGCATTTGGACACCTGCCCTACCGGCGTGACGTCCCAAGACATCCGCACCAGGGTAGGTGGCTCCTTCCCAAGGTGTCAGGGAGGCGGCCTAAGAAGTCAAGCTCTGGTCCCATCATCCTGACACGCAACAGAGGGGAGCGCCCCCTCCCGAGGCCACACTGAGGTCAAATACTAATAATGCCGGCGCCTGACGATCGTACAAAGCAGTGCGTCACTTCTCCAACCCGGCCGAGAACCCCCGCCGCAAGACTACCAACTCGGCGTGGGGGTGGACGGAGGCCGGTCAGACGACAAGACAGAAGACCAGACTCCAAGGCGTACAGTACCCCTTCTTTTTTCTCTCCAAACTCCCATGTAACCTGCCACCTCCGAGTCTATAAGGAGAGGCAGGACGCCAGGGGCGACGGGGGAGATCGATCAAAAAAACTAGAAACCGGTCGAACACAAGAGGGAACCCTCCCTCATCTGTAACACCTTGGCGATCGTTCGCCTCGAGAGACAATACACACCAACAGCACGAACTGGAGTAGGGACATTCAGCCCGAACCAGTATAAACCCTGGCCTCTTGAGTCGACCATTCGGGGAGAGGGAGCGCGCGAACCCCCCTCTAACCAAAAAATTCGTATTGCCGGTGCACGAAACACCGACAATAATGGCTGGAGGTTGAAGAATCATATGAAAGGTGGGGTCCGGTCCCACCTATCATTTCTTTTTTTGAATTAAATTCAGCTGAGAAATAAAAAGGCTTGGGATAAATAGTAAAAAATTTCAAAAAATTTCAAAAAATTCTCTAACATACTATGAAATATTTGGAACCTAATAAAATTATTTTTGAAAATGTTCAAGTTTTAAATTTTCTACATAAATTCATTTAATAAATATAAAAATGGCAAAAGGCTTTATAAAATCCATAAAAATCAGGAAATTTTCAGGAAAAAACTAAATTAATTAAATTAAATATAAATTCAATTTTTTTGGAATGTTACAGTGACCTAATTAACTAACCTAACTACCATTGGCCTAACTCACCGATTCACTCTCCCCTTTCTGAAATTCCTCGAATAAGCGACCCCATGATTCTCTCTCTCGAGCTCATTGTCGAACGGCCGCCTCCAGTCCAGATCCAACCTCTCTCACCTAGCTCTAGTCAGGAAAATGCATCTCGATGACCTGGATCGAGATCTCGGTGATTTCAGTCGAGATTTCGTCGGAGCCTTGCTACCTGAAGGTAAACGGAATCATGTCAGTTTGGTACAAAATTCCATCACTTTTGTTTGAGATTTCGGCATTTTAGCCCAGCTTGATGCTTGTAGGTAGGGGTGAAAACGGATCGGATAGTTCCGACCGATCCAGATAATTTTCGGATACAGATAGTCTTGGATCGGATATTTTTCAGATAGTTTCGGATCGGATACGGATACGGATACGGATATTTTTTATCGGATACGGATACAGATGCGGTAGCATACTATCCGGCGGATACGGATACGGATCCCGGATAATCCGATGAACAGTGCATCGGATATCCGGTCAAATCAGTCAACTGATATCCGGTCACGGGTCGCGTACTGGCCTGACCACCTGATGGACTGGGGCTGGCTGAGGCCCCTGAATCAACTCCAGATCTACTCCATTCGGTTCCTTACTTCTCAATCCTCATTCCTACAACTCCAGATCTACTCCCCCGTTCCCCCACCGCCCCACCGGCCGGCGCCGCCCGTCTCGTCCCCCGGCACCGCCCCGTCTCCCCTTGGTGCCGCCCGTCCCATCCCCGGCGCCACCAGTCCGGTCTCCCCCCGGCGCCGCCCGTCCAGCCCAGCGCTTCCCGTCGATTCCCCCTGGCGCCGCCCCGTCTCCCCATGGCGCCGTCCGTCCCGCCCCTAGTGCCGCCCGTCCGGTCTCCCCCGACGTCGTCCCATCTGTTCTCACGGTATGAACAGGCATGATTTTTCTTGTAGATGCCTGTAGATTTGTGCTCTGGTTAAGAACAAGCATGATTTTCTTGAGTGAAGTATTGAATAAGCATGGTTCATCAGTACTCTTGTAGAAATATGACACGTCCTAATATGAATATATGATTGAGTTGTGAATCATCTTACTAAATAAGCTCATTTGTGCATCTACAATGGCCTTGGTTAGTCAGATTAAAACTGATGTTAGGTCATATTTTATGAATATATGATTGAGCTGTAAATAAGTTTTATGCATCTGCAATGGCCTTGGTTAGTCAGATTAAAACTGCTTGTGTAGGATCTGTTTCATTTCTTTTCAGTTGTATCTTTTAGAATCTTGTTGTATTCAGTTTCTTGGAGAGAAATGGCTATTTCCGAGATCTCTCAGCATTTCTGCAGGGGTGTTGTCATCTTTTGATCTGCTCTTTCCTCTTGGTTAAATGGCCACCTCATTTTATTTTTAATGCATCTGTGCTATATTCATACACCTGGAACAATAGGATGCCTTCAGCTGATCATTGAGCTTCTCTGTTTTGGTAAAAAAGAGCTACCCTTTGATAATACAATCAGAAGACATTTTGTCCAACATGAACAACGGTGCTGGTTATAGCACATATAAACTCAATCCGTTACCCTGATGATCTGACCTGATATATCATTCATTTCCTCTAGTCTAGATTGTTGTCATACATGCAAATGTCATACTTTTTTTTAGTCTAGATTGGTTCAGGTTGAGTTTATCCTATATAATGCATTCTTTTCACAGTTATCGATCCTGACCATGCACATTTCCCTTTTCATTTAGTAATCAATTTCACAAATGCGTGATTTCTATTATTGCTATTTGCTTGTCACCATTGCTGCTTAAAACCAAATATACTGCTCTCATTCCGAAAGTTCAGATTACATGTACACATTTGGCACAAATAAATGAGAGTTGTCGGCGATGATGTTCAGATTCTGTTGCTGCTGCAATGAACGATCGTTTCCTTCCAATTATATGATTGATCCTGTTGAAGTTTGGACATGCATTATGATACAATACATTGCTATTTTTGCATGCAGTTAGACTTGCTTCACCTCAAAAAATGGAACATGTTAAGATGCATAAATGGTGGCAGTGTCATATATGATATATGTATCCGATAAATATCCGTGACCGTATCCGATTCGATTCGTATTCGCTTCATATTCGTATTCGTATCCGGACTATCCGTATCCGTATCCGAATCCAGAAAAAAAAATATGAAAACAAATATGGTAAAGCCATTATCCGTCCGTATCCGATCCGTTTTCATCCCTACTTGTAGGTGGCGGATTAGTGTGCTTGATGGCTGGATCTAGCCGAATTTGTTGCTGTTTGGAGTGGCTACAATTCATGGTTGCATATGATCAAATCAAAGGTAGAGTTTGCTAATTTATCAAATAAATTTACGGTATTTTATTTGCAAATACTTAGTACTTCGCATTCAAACAGATAGAAAATATATATAAATGCTTTCATGATTTTTTTCATATTTTTCTAGCCTTCGGAGTCCATTTCACATAGGTTGAATAGGGTCGAAATTTCAGTCATTTCCGACGAAATTTCAGTTTGGCCGGCTGTCAAAATACTGGATTTGAAATTTTGTTTTTTCCATTTCAGCCGGATTTTGACTGAAATTCCAAAATCTCACTGAAATTTTGGATTTCGACCGCCCCCAAAAAGTGATCCAAAAATGAAATTTGTAACCTCGGTCAGAAAACCGAAATAATAAGCAGGATCTTGTTATCTCCTCGGCTGCAAAGCTCTGGTCAATACATTCATGACATCAGATTCGCACTTGTGTCCTAATGCACATCCTGTTTAACTAGGGTTATTTTTACTTTCCCAAACGTCTCTATTTTTTGTGTCGAGAAAACGCATTCCGTTACCCGTGTCGCACATAGTAGACGCTCTTTCTTGATGAGATGCGCTTCCCCATCATCAGCCAGGGTTAATAATATAAAAGCCGATGGAAATCTGAAATTCAAAAATATCAAACCGAAAATTGCTGAAAAATCATCAGAAACCGAATGGTTAAGAATTCAAATTTTTTGAAAAAAATTCAAAAAATGCAAAAAGCAACCGTTCTGATGCGTGCTGAAGCCTGAGGTACTACCACATGATTTTTGACGCAAAACCTTTTGGTTTCGATCGAAAATCGATCGGTTTTTGCGTCGCATAAATTATTTCAAAATTTTAAATTTTTTAAATAGTTTTAAACTTAATCAACTTATCACCCTATTTTATATGTTAAATCAAAAACCGCGAGAATCGACAAATTCGATTGTGAACCCTGCCATCAACCCAACCCCATCCTCTGGATGATCGTCTCCGACTTGGAAGTCCACCGCTTCCTCGTCACCGACCGATATCGACAAATTCGATTGTGAACCCTACCATCAACCCAACCCCCTCCTCTCGATGATCGTCTCCGACTTGGAAGTCCACAGCTTCCTCGTCACCGACCGACCGATCGATCGTTCCAAGGATGTGCTCCTGCGCACGCCTCCCGCACCCACCCTTCAAACGCGCACCCAAAAGCCCAAGCCCGCCTCCCCGCGCGGCCCAACCCCAATCCGCTGCGCCCTCGTCGCGCGAGCGGCCCCGCGGGGCGGCGCGCCGCCATCCAGCTTCGACTTCCTCGCGCTGAAGCGGGAGCTCGAGGAGGAGGAGACGGTTGTAGCTGTGTACGCGAAGGAGGGAGGTCGAGGTCAAGCACCATTAAAACCACCGAAGCTGACAGGAGCACAGAGCGGCGCGTCATCCTGACGGCCCGGCGGAAAACCGCTAACCGCAGGACTACCAACCCGGCGTGGGGCAGAAAGAGGCCGGACGACAAGACGGAAACCAGACTCCAAGGCAAATAGTACCCCTTTCCCTTTTTTTCCCCCGAAACTCCTGTGCAAACCGGCCGACTCCAGATATATAAGGAGAGGCAGGGCCCTACGAGGCGGGGAGAGATAAAAAACGGCATTATAGACCACGACTGAACAACTCACCGAGAGCAGCTCTCGTTGTATTCCCGCGGTAATTGTTCGACGCTAAGAGCAATACACCTTGACCGAGCGAACTGGAGTAGGGACGTTCAGCCCGAACCAGTATAAACACCTGACTTCTTGAGTCGACCATTCGGGGAGAGGGAGCGCGCGACCCCCTTCGACCAGAAATTCGTATTGCCGGTGCACGAAACACCGACAGTTGGCGCGCCAGGTAGGGGGCCATCGCGCGTCATCGCCGCATCCTCCTTCGGATTCCCATCTCCCTCCCCGATGGCTTCTTTTTCTCGCGACGACTCGCCGGCGTCGAGGGGCTGGATTCGCTTCGGTACCCTCGACTTCGTCGTCACCACGGCGGGGGAGCTCGTTCTCGTCCCCGCCGCCCTCCGAGAACGGGCGCCCTCCACGAGCTTGGACGCGGTCGCCGATGTTCTCGGCAACCTCCGCCTCGAGACCCTGGCGCGGGCCTCGTCGGCGGACCCATCGCGCGCCAGCGTTGTTTCGGCTAACGCTTACGCGCGATCCACGACGGCGATAATCTCGCCCTCGCGAAGCTCCGGCTCGTGGCCATGATCAAGCTATGTGCCTACCTCTCTCCACGACTGTGGGGACTCCTCCAGCCACAGCTCCAGCTCCGACAGGGAGCACCCCCCGCGCAGGATGTACTCTCGAGAGTGCAACATGGCAGGTGCGGCGGAGCCATCCTCCACCCCCGCAACCCTCGGGACCCTCCTCCCGCGCGGCGATGCGCGGCAAGAAGAGTCCCGGCGGGAAGATGGCGCGCACCATCAGCGTTGCCTCGCCGACCTCCAGCAACAGCGCGAAGAGCTGGAGGCCCGGAAGGCCGAGCTCGACAAGCTCCAGGCCGACCTGGAGCAACGTCAGCCCCAGCCGCCGGTTGCCCCCGGCGCGCGCGCCCGCGCGCGCCAGGTACACCAGCAGCTGGCCGAGGGAACGAGCGATCTTCCGTTCTTCCCCCACGCCAACCAGAACATCGCCGCGGCAGCTATGTTGCTCCGCGGGTTACCCGAGTCGATGGACCTAGAAGCCAGGGCTACCTACCAGAACCTCCGGGGGCTGGTTGAGCGTGCTGCCGTGCAGCACGCCCAGGGTTCCGACTCCCGACACTCGGGTGCAACGTCGGGTCGTCTCGGCCACTCCCCCTCGCGGGGTCGTCAGAGCTTAGCCAAGACGGCCCCACTCCAGGAGCTCCCCCAGGCGTCGCGCACCCCGGTGCGCCACCGACTGGGGGACAACCGTGACCTTCGCGCCACCCTCGACGCGCGGAGGAGAGTCGCCGACGTGGCGGCATCATCTCAGGTTGCGGATAGCGGGCGACGCAACCACCCCGACCCGGGCTTCGACGGCCCCGGGCCGCGCGCGTTCACCCGCGCCGTCCGTAACGCCAACTTCCCGGCCAGGTTCCGGGCTCCGAGCAACATAGCCAAGTACACGGGGGCGACAAACCCCAGTGTGTGGCTAGAAGACTACCGGCTACTTTCTTAGGGCGAGGAAGCGGCAAGCGACTTCTTCGTCATCCAGTATCTCCCCATTTATCTCGTGGACTCCGCTCGAGCCTGGCTCGAGTACCTGCCCGCAGACACCATCGGCAGCTGGGCCGACCTGACGAATCTTTTCGTCGGGAATTTCCAGGGCACGTATAAGCGCCCTGGCAACTCCTGGGACCTGAAGAGCTGCAAGCAGCAGCCGGGGGAGACCCTCCGGGACTACATCCGCCGCTTCTCCCAGCAGTGCAACGAGCTCCCCGACATCCGTGACGCCGACGTCGTCGGGGCGTTCATCTACGGCACCACTTGCGAGGCTCTGGTCCACAAGTTGGGCTGCGCAAAGCCCCGGACCACCAAGGAGCTTCTCGACATCGCCACCAACCATGCCTCTAGCGAGGAAGCCGTGGGGGCCATCTTCGAGAGGAAGGTGGCCCACAAGACGTTCGGATCCGAGGTTGGCGCCCCTTCCGACCGCTCCAGCAAAAAGAAACGGAAGGGGAAGCAAGGCCGCGAAGGCCATATGGTCGCCGCCGCCGACCGTCCTGCCAAGCAGCAAGCGCGGCAGACGCCCGACCGATTCAAAAGGTTGATGGATAGTCCGTGCCCGAACCACGACTACCCCGTCAAGCACAAGTATCGGTACTGCGAAGTCCTGAAATAGTTTCTCTCCGGGAACCCCACGACGTCGCGGGGAAAGGGGAAGAAGCGCGACCCGGCGCCCGACGCCGGGGCAAAGGGTGATGAGGCGACCGACGAGTTCCCACAGCTCGACGGTTGCCTCATGATCTTCGGAGGGGCAGAGTGCTACGCCGACAAGCGTCGGTTGAAGCTCGCTCACCGCGAGGTCCACACGGCGGCCCCCGCCGTACCCAGCTACTTGAGGTGGTCGGAGTGCCCGATCGCCTTCGATCAGACCGACCACCCCGACCACGTCCCGCACCCAGGACGCTACCCGCTCGTTGTCGACCCCATCGTGGGGACGAAGCGCCTGACCAAGGTGCTCATGGACGGCGGCAGCGGTCTCAACATCATGTATGTCGAGACCTTGGACGCCCTAGGGGTCCCCCGCACCGCCCTTCGGCCGAGCAAGGCGCCTTTCCACGGCGTTGTTCCGGGCCAGCAGGCCCATCCGCTCGGGCAGGTCAACCTTCCCGTTACCTTCGGGAGCCCGGACAACTTCCGCACCGAGAGCCTCATCTTTGAGGTCGTGGATTTTCCCTGCTCTTACCACGCCATCTTGGGGAGGCCGTGCTACGCGAAGTTCATGGCGGTCCCCAATTACACCTACCTCAAGCTGAAGATGCCAGGGCCACAGGGTGTCGTCACCGTGGCCGCGTCTTTCCAGCTTGCTTACAACTGCGAACGGAGCAGTTGTGAACTTGCCTCGGCGGTCGTCGCTTCCGCTGAGCTCGCCCGACTCCAGGAGAGGGCCCCCGAATCCGCCCCCGACTCCAGCAAGTCGGGGTCAAGTTCCTTCAAATCCGCGGAGGACACGAAGGAGGTCGCGGTTGATCTCGAAGATCCCGCCAAGGCCGTGCGGATTGGGGTCGCCCTCACTACCAAATAGGAAAGCGCGCTCGTCGACTTCCTCCGAACAAATCGAGACATCTTCGCTTGGAGACCCTCGGACATGCCGGGAGTTCCCAAGGAAGTCGCCGAGCACCCTCTCAATATCCGACCGGGCTCCAGACCAGTCGCCCAACGCCTGCGCCGCTTTGACGAAGAGAAGCGCCGGGCCATTGGGGAGAAATCGCCAAACTTTTGGCCGCTGGCTTTGTAAAGGAGGTGCGCCACCCTGAGTGGCTCGCCAATCCCGTTCTTGTAAGAAAAAAAGTCGGGGCAATGGAGAATGTGTGTTGATTATACGAGCCTCAAAAAGGCCTGTCCAAAAGACCTATTCCCGTTGGCTCGCATCGACCAAGTCGTGGACTCCACCGCCGGGTGTGAGTCCCTTTCTTTTCTGGATGCCTACTCGGGCTACCACCAGATTGCGATGAAGGAGTCCGACCAGCTCGCGACCTCCTTTATCACTCCGTACGGCTCGTACTGTTACGTCACGATGCCCTTTGGTCTGAAAAATGCGGGCGCAACATACCAGCGATGTATGCAGACGTGTTTTTCAGACCAAATTGGCCGTAACATCGAGGCCTACATCGACGACATCGTTGTCAAGACCAGGAGGGCCGAGGACCTCGTCACCGACCTGGAGGATACTTTTGCGAACCTTCGACGGTTTCGCATAAAGCTCAACCCCGAGAAGTGCGTCTTTGGGGTTCCGAAAGGGAAGCTGCTCGGCTTCATCGTCTCCGAGCGCGGCATCGAAGCCAACCGCGACAAAATTTCCGCCATCATGAGGATGGGGCCGATCAACGATCTAAAGGGGGTTCAGAGGCTGATGGGGTGTCTCGCGGCCTTGAGCCGCTTCGTGTCCCGCCTCGGCGAACGGGGGATGCCACTCTACAAGCTGATGAAGAAATCCGACCGCTTCTGCTGGACCAAAGAAGCTCAGGAAGCCCTCAGTCGACTGAAGGCATTTCTGACTTCGCCTCCGGTGTTGGTCGCCCCGGAACCACAAGAGCCGCTCCTCCTCTACGTCGCCGCCACGACCCAGGTCGTCAGCGCGGCGCTCGTCGTAGAGCGAGCGGAAGAAGGACGTATCTTCAAGGTGCAAAGGCCGGTCTACTTCGTCAGCGAAGTGCTCTCCGAAACAAAGGTTCGGTACCCCCAAGTACAGAAGCTGTTGTATTCGGTGCTCATCTCCAAGAGGAAGCTGGTCCACTACTTCGACCGGCACCCCGTCTCCGTGGTGACCTCATCACCCCTCGGAGAGATCGTCCACAACCGCGACGCCACCGGAAAGATCGCCAAGTGGGCCCTTGAGCTCAACGGCCTCGACATATTGTACGTCCCACGGACGGCGATCAAGTCGCAGGCCTTGGCTGACTTCGTCGCCGAGTGGACCGAAGCGCAAGTCCCGCCGGTGGTCGAGGACCCCGAGTACTGGAAAATGTACTTCGACGGGTCCTACACCAAGAACGGAGCCGGCGCGGGGGTCGTCATCATCTCCCCACTCGGCAACAAGCTCCTGTACGCCATCCGACTGCTTTTTCGACGCCACCAACAATGTCACCGAGTACGAAGCCCTCGTCAACGGTCTTCAGATCGCCGCCGACCTCGGCGCTCGACGGCTCTACGTCCACGGTGACTCCAAGTTGGTCGTCGACCAAGTGATGAAAGCCATCGAGCCTCGCGACGCTCGGATGGCCGCCTATTGCTTGGAGGTCCGCAAGCTCAAAGAAAGGTTCAAAGGGTTCGAGCTTCATCACAGCTACCGGCGCTACAATAGTGAAGCCGATTCCCTCACCAACCTTGCCTCCAGCAAAGGGCCGGTTCCCCCCGGAGTCTTCGTCTTCCGACCTCCATAAACCATCCATCCGGTTGGATCCGAGCGCTGAGGGCCCAGCCGACCCCCTAAAAGCGGATGCTCCGGCCGACCTTCGGACGGACTCACATTTGCCTGGGTCGGATCTTGGTGTCCTGAACGTCGAGACCGACTGGAGGCAACCCTTCATCGACCGGTTGACGGACGGGTCACTCCCCGCCGATACCACCGAGGCTCGACGCCTCGCTCGGCGGGCCAAGTCTTTTGTCCTGGTCGACAATACCCTCTACAAGAGGAGCCCATCGGGAATCCTTCAGAAGTGCATCCCGGCCGACCAAGGGAAGCACCTTCTGCTTGACATCCACGGTGGGGTCTGCGGGCACCACGCTGCGCCGCGATCCCTGGTAGAAAAGGCCTTCCGACAAGGTTTTTACTGGCCGACCGCCGTGGCGGACGCAACACAAATCGCCCGCACCTGCGAAGGATGGCAATTCTTCGCCAGGCAGACGCACCTGCCCGCGCAAGCCCTGCAGACAATCCCCATCACGTGGCCCTTCGCGGTATGGGGACTCGATCTGGTCGGGCCTTTCAAGAAGGCGCCCGGGGGCTTCACACATCTGCTCGTCGCCGTGGACAAGTTCACGAAGTGGATAGAAGCTAAGCCTTTGGCGACAATCACCTCCATGCAGGCGGCAAGCTTCTTTCGCGACATTGTCTACCGCTTCGGAGTCCCGAACTCCATTATCACCGACAACGAAACGCAGTTCACGGGGAAGGAGTTCCTCAAGTTCTGTGACAACTTCAACATTCGGGTCGACTGGGCAGCAGTTGCACACCCTCGCACAAACGGTCAGGCCGAACGGGCCAACGGTATGATCCTCCAAGGACTCAAGCCGCGAATCTTCAGTCGACTGAAGAAGTTCGCGGGAAGGTGGGCCGCCGAGCTGCCCCCCATTCTTTGGAGCCTGCGGACCACGCCGACGCGATCGACCGGGTTCACGCCTTTCTTCCTGGTGTTCGGAGCAGAGGCCGTCCTCCGGATCGACCTCGAGTACGACGCGCCGAGAGTGCAGAACTACGACGGCGCGTGGGGGCTGGAGGCGCAGCAAGACGACCTCGACCAACTCGACGAAGCATGAGACGTCGCGGTCTTGCGGTCAGCCAAGTATCAGCAAACTCTTCGCCAGTACCACGGTCGACTGGTTCGTGGCCGATCGTTCGAAGTTGGCGACTTGGTGCTGCGCCAAGTCCAGTCCGCAAAGGACAGGCACAAGCTCTCTCCGCCTTGGGAGGGCCCTTTTACCGTCGCCGAAGTCCTCTGACCCGGCACTTTCCGTCTCAGGGACGCTGAAGGAAATCTCCTTACGAACGCTTGGAACATAGAGAAGCTGAGAAGGTTCTACCCTTAGCCAACCTCTCTCCTCTTGGTACCACTCAAAAAGTACTTGAACAAAGAAAAACCGCAGTGGTCGGGCGCCCGACCGAGTGGTCTTTCTCTCTCTCTCTCTCTCTCTCTCTCTCGTTTTGTTGACCACGAGCACCACGGCCTCTGCCCCAGAAGCAGAGGTCCCGAAGTAGTGCTCCGTGAATCACGCAGTCTAGCGCCACCTTAGACCTATGCCAGACCCGCTGCGGTCCCTAGAGGCTACGGTCATCGAAGAACGCAAGGGCAAGCTCTTAAAAAGGGAGAAGAACGAAAACCGCAGAAAGAGAGAAGCAAAGCACAGTCACTTTATTCATTCACAAAGAGGAGCATCAATCCCGCCGGCAAAGACCACCCGCCGAGGTCCCGTCACTCGGCAAATGCACGATACTCCTCCTGGTGCGCGCCCGGCCCGGTTAACGATCTGCCGGCGTCACTCGGTCGGCGCTGGACGATGGCGCCCTCACCTCCCAGGCGAGGAACGCCCCGCAACGACGCCAACTTCGCGCGCGTCCCCGGCCACGGCCTCAGCCTCGACCTCCGCCACCACCCGTAGCCAGGCTTGCTCGTCGCCCACTTCCCCGCGGAGCTGCGTATAGCGGTCCACCATAGCACGCGAAGGGAGCTTGGCTAGTGAGAGTCCTGATGAAGCCCGCAAGGGCAGCCGCGTCCCCTTTATAGCCCGCGGCACGGAGGACGAAGCGCCTCGAGTAACGACGGGAGGCGGGAGCCGAAGCGTCCGGCACCAATTTCAACCCTGGCACGGCCCTCCAGGCAAGTCAAGCCAGCCTTATCCCAAAGACCCTTCGTGTTTTTTCGCATTCTCACCCGTCTGCCCCCGACCCCAAAGCGGTACACGGCGACTGCACGGCTGCTTACAATGGGTCGGGAGTTCAGGTCGCCGAAACTGAGTGCATTACCCGACCAACCGGCCGATCTTCCTTGCGGTAACCACTTCGACCCAAGCACTGCGGCCTACGCCCCCGTGGCTACGGCTTCGAAGTAGAGCTTCGCGAAAGAAATGGGTTACCCGAGCAAGAGAGGCCAACGCCGGTCAGGACATTCCCACTCAGGTCGGCAGTCCGACTGAACGATATGGCTACTTCGCGGCAAGGGACCACCCGACCAAGCGAGAGGTCGGAAGCGCTCCTCCGCAAAGTACGCCATCTAAAGTTCCTATTTCATCTCGCGTCTTTTCTTTAAATATGATTGGCACGACACCTACGCTCTCGGGGCACCTCTGCGGGTCCTGCGGCTAAGGTCGTAAGGTCGTCCATCGCATAAAAAAGAAAATGTGAGATAAAGCAAGCAGAAACTTAAGGCGACCCAGCAGGCCGGATCCATTCACGGCACGTTCATTGTTTATCTACATCTCAAGAGAAACAGCAGAGAAAGAAAAATCTAAACTATTGGCCTCCTGCTCGACGGAGGATACTCCGCGGCGGAATCCGCTCGGCGATCTCCCGCGCGCACGGGTCAACTTGGAGCGCGAAGGCGTCAACTTCTTCATCGCTCCGGTTCGCGGCGACCCCACTCCCGACCATCTCAAGGTCAACACCATCATAGTAAGAGATGGCGTTGACCAGCGCCGAGGAGGCACCGAGCACCGCCGCCTCTCGCACCGAAGCTTCGACGCGCTCGGGGACCGTCCTTAGCAGGGCGGAGATAGAGCTCGGACCCGGAGTAAGCCCGAACAGCCTGTCACAGACAGCCTGGCTGGTCACCCGCAGGGTCGTCAGCTCGGCTGTTAGGTCGACTGCCTCCCTCTCCGCCTCCCTCTTGTCCAAGAGGGCCGCGTCCCGCGTCTCGACCGCCACGTCCCGCTGCTCCGATGCCAACCTTTGCAACTCCAGCGTATCCCTGAGGTCCTTTCGCAGCTCTGCAAGGACAGAACAGCGTCAGAAGACACCCGCTACAACGATCACCGAGAGACCAGGCTACTCACCGGTCACAGAAGCTTCCTTGGCACAAAGCTCCTCTTCGGCCTTGACGCGCGCTTCCCGATCGGACGCCGCGCGGTCGGCGAGCTCCTGCGCCGATGCCAGCTCCCCCCGAGCGAGGTCCCGCTCGGCGCGCATCTTGTCGACGTCCCTCCGGGCCGACTCGCACTCCCCCCGATAGCAGAAGTTACGTGGCTACGGTGGTTGCTTGAGGATTTCGGTGTTTCTGTTTCTACACCGACTCCTCTTTTATCTGACAGTACAGGGGCTATCAGCATTGCTCGAGATCCAGTGAAGCATGAACTCACCAAGCCTATTGGTGTTGATGCTTCTTATATGAGGTCACAGGTACAGGACGAGGTTGTGGCTCTTCAGTATGTGCCTTTAGAGCTCCAGTTAGCAGATTTCTTCACGAAGACACAGACTAGATCTTATCATGACTTTTTCCTCTCCAAACTCAGTGTTGTTGATCCACCATGAGTTTGAGGGGGGTGTTAGAGATAGAGTCCTATTCCTTGTATACTTGGTTAGAGATAGAGTCCTATTCCTATTCCTATTCCTTTACCCTCATGTACATGTATATATATACTGACCCATTGGCCTCATGATGAATACAAGTGCTATTCATAACACACTTGACCTTCCTCTTTTTTTCTTCGTTTTTTTTTTTTTTTTTGAGCTAGTTCTTAGGATTAGCTTGTTTAAAGGAAACATTTTCCTACAAGCAGTCATGCAATCGTCATAGTTGAACCTGATTTTATGCTGAGTCAGACGTTACCATATACTACTTAGAAATTATTAAATTTCCCGATAGTCTATTTTAAGACCAATATCGCCTTTTCTTGATTTTATTCTCTTTCATTTTTCTCCGGTGGGTTGTTGCGTTGGTTGAAGTGAGGTCAAGCTTGCTTTCAGGAGAAACCAAGAAATTCCTTTTTGAGGACATACTAGTTACATGCCCGTGCGTTGCTACGAAAAACAAAATTGATAACGAAAAATAAAGATTAAAAAATAAAAAAATTATTTCCAAATTCAAATATCTATCTTTAACGCTTCGTTTCTTGCGAAAGCTGGCTAATTAAAGCAACGCTTCGTTTCTTGCGTAGGGCAATTAAGCAGGGCAATTAAACAGGGTAATTAAGTAGGGCAATTAAGCAGGGCAATTAAACGGCAATTAATGACGTGGGAAGAACAGACCACTGCCACCAAGTGCTGCTTTAGAATAGTAGAGATATCAGGTGGGATACTCGACAATGCTCGATTTATTTTCCCATGTACCTTTATTCTTGTTATCCACCTAAACATAATGTCCTAACATAGTGCTAAACATAATGTCCTAAACATAATACCTTTATTCTTGTTATCCACCTAAAAGAAGTCGAGCAGTACATTGGTCTTGAGTTCTCGGCAACTTCAGAACTGAGGAGTCCTAACATTCTTTGTTATTTACCGTACGGTCAACGTTACCTTTTAGGTTGGCTACAATGTTGTAACTTCCAGGCGGTGCAATGTCGGTAAGGTGAGTCTATGTGATCGTTAAGAGAGGTAATCTGCGTAAATTTCAGTTCCTATTTGCATTTGAAGAGCCTACTTAAGTTTGATGTTTTTAAGCTGCCTTATTTTATTCTTTAGGTGCGGGGCTTCACCTTTGACATTAACTCAGGTGCTATGGAGTCTCTTGAGCTTGACTCGTTTGGGCTTTCTATTGTCCCTGCTAGTCTGGTAATTTGACTGCAAACCTACTTGTCAT
Source organism: Rhipidocladum racemiflorum (assembly GCA_036346355.1). NCBI lineage: Eukaryota > Viridiplantae > Streptophyta > Magnoliopsida > Poales > Poaceae > Rhipidocladum > Rhipidocladum racemiflorum. The sequence continues at coordinate 63,041,048 of CM070573.1, read as the reverse complement.
CTTACGTGTTAGCCTGTTAAATCTCCTGCTGCCGTCTCAGTATACCATTTACTTCCTTCCAGGTAAGCACGTACTGTTTATTTGTCGAAGATGTGCTTGATATTGTTTCAGATACAATCGTGGTGCATGAAGATGCAGTCTCTCAGGTTCAAAGGTTGACTCAGGTCTGCATTATTCACTGCTTCTGATACAACCATTCAACTTAAAGCTGCTGATAAACATGGAAATGAAATCCCAGATGAACAAAATAACCTTATTGAGTGAAAATACTCTTTAATTGAATGTTAGGGAATTTCGGGCACTCAAAATATCCGTGGCCATAGAGATCACATGGATGAGTACAATAGGTATGGAAGGAGATGAAAGACCATGTGAAGGTATACTCTTGTGTGTGATGAGTAATTGACTGTGTGCTCAGATTTGAGTTTGCTTTGGGGTGAGTAATTTGAGTTGCTACGGGTATCCCACGACCAGAGGTCTGAGTCTTACATGGTCGGGCATTGTCAGGTCGGCTCTTAAGAGGTCAGGGCACTATTAAGTGGTTTTAAGCTAAGATAAGATACTTAGTTTTATTATTGCTTAGCTAATTACTGTTAATTATTGTTAAACAATGCTATACGAAAGGTTTCCTTGTCTTTGTTGTTTACAGGGCTTCGATCCGAGGTCATGGCGAGGCGAAGGAAGGCCGAGACTAGGCGAGGAGTGCTAGAGGTCTGGAAGGTCGGTGATCGCTGGAGAATGGCCGGAGATGAAGCAAGTGTAAGTCAAAAAGTCAAGGGAACCTTGTGGATACTGGCTTGAAGCTACTGGGTCAAGAAACATACTAGATCATGGGTTTTAAGAGATAGAGTAGCGATCAAGTTAGCTAGTGGATAAAATCCGGTTGTTAGTGGGTTTCAGGTTAGCCCAAAATGTGAAGTGTGTAGGATCAAATCATGGCTCTTGGAGGTTAGCTTAGGATTGAAGCAAGCTATCCAAGGGTGGAGGATGACCCATGAACACTATAAATAGAGATGTAGGGATAGCCTCCCTCTTTAAAGATTCTGGTTGCTCCTTTGAGCTTTGCCCACATGAAGTGAGGCTTTGTAAAATCTTTTAAAGAAAATACAAATATCCATTCTCTCTAAATTCTGAATTTAAAGTTCGTATTTACATTATGTCTTTACTTTACGCAATTTAAAATTAGTATTTACATTCTCGCATTTAAATTTATGCAAGTTGAATTTGCCTCCCCTCCTTATGCTTGCTTCTGGTTCTTGTTGCCGAAAATAAGAGATTGATTGGATAAATCTTCACTTAGATTATATTCCAATCCTCTAGGCAAGTTTAATTTGAATTCTTTGTAAGAAACCGATCTTTTGGCTCTTCTATGAAGATATTATTGTAGATCATGTTTTGAGGTTGCCTCTCTTGTGCTCTAGCTTGCTGTGACAAGTGGGAAGTCATCTAAGATCATCTTGGTCATCAAAACCCCACAAGCAAGTCTAGATCACAGATTTGGATTTTTGTTTGTTCTTGGTACAGTCTCTCTTAGAATGGTTAAAGGTCGAAACTTTGATGTCAATATTTGTGATTGATAGGTGAAACAAATTCCTGACATCCTTAAGAGGGTATCTGCCAAGTTTCACGGATTTTGGATCAGCCGATCAAAAGTTATATCGATTTTTGTTTTCTGAGATCGTACTGATTTCCACTATTCATCCGAACACTGTTCACCCAACCTCTAGATTGGTAGTACTGTTCATCCGACCTCAATCTCTCGGGTTCAAAGGTTGACGTAGGTTTGCGATACTCACTGCTTCTGATACAACCATTCAACTTAAAGTTGCTGATAAACATGAAAATGAAATCCCAGATGAACAAAATAACCTTATTGAGTGAAAATACTCTTTAATTGAATGTTAGGGAATTTGGGGCACTCAAAATATCGTGGACATGGAGATCATATGGATGAGTACAATAGGTATGAAAGGAGATGAAAGAACATATGGAGGTCTACTCTTGTGTGTGAAGAGTAATTGATTGTGTGCTCATGTTTGAGTTTGCTTTGGGGTGAGTAATTTGAGTTGCTACAGGTATCCCACAACTAGAGGTCTGAGCCTTACATGGTCAGGCATTGTCAGGTCGGCTCTTAAGAGGTCGGGGCACTATTAAGTGGTTTTAAGCTAAGATGGGATACTTAGTTTTGTGATTGCTCAGCTAATTACTGTTTATTATTGTTGAACAATGCTATGTGAAAGTTTTCCTTGTCTTTGTTGTTTGCAGGGCTTTGATCCGGCGAAAGAAGGCCGAGACTAGATGAGGAGCGCCGAAGGTCCGGAAGGCCGGTGATCGCCGAAGGATGGCCCGAGATGAAGCAGGTGTAAGTCAAAAAGTCAAGGGAACCTTGTGGACGCTGGCTTGAAGCTACCAGGTCAAGAAACCCACTGGATCATGGGTTTTAAGAGATAGAGTTGCGGTCAAGTTAGCTAGTGGATAAAACCCGGTTGTTAGTGGGTTTCATGTTAACCCAAAATGTGAAGTGTGTGGGATCAAATCCTGGCTCTTGAAGGTTAGCTTAGGATTGAAGCAAGCTATCCAAGGGTGGAGGATGATCCATAAACACTATAAATAGAGGGGTAGGGATAGCCTCCCTCTTTGAAGATTCTGGTTGCTCCTTTGAGCTTTGCCCATATGAAGTGAGGCTTTGTAAAATCTTCCAAAAAAATACAAAGATACATTTTCTCTAAATTTTGAATTTAAATTCTGCATGTACATTATGTCTTTACTTTACGCAATTTAAACTTAGTATTTACATTCTCGCATTTAAATATATGCAAGTTGGATTTGCCTCCCCTCCTACTTGCTTCTGGTTCTTGTTGCTGAAGATGAGAGATTAATTGGATGGATCTTCACTTAGATCATATCACAATCCTCTAGGCAAGTTTAATTTGAATTCTTTGCGAGAAACCGATCTTTTGGCTCATCTGTGAAGATATTGTTGTAGATCGTGTTTTGAGGTTGCCTCTTTTGTGCTCTAGCTTGCTGTGACAAGTGGGAAGTCATCCAAGATCATCTTGATCATCAAAACCCCACGAGCAAGTCTAGATCATAGATTTGGATTTTGCTTGTTCCTGGTACACTCCCTCTTAGAATGGTTAAACGTCGAAACTTTGATGTCAATCTTTGTGATTGATAGGTGAAACAAGTTTTACAGATTTTGGATCAGCCGATAAAAAGTTATATCCGTTTTTGTTTTATGAGACCATGTTGATTTTTACTATTCATCTGAACACTGTTGACCCGACTTCCAGATCGGCAATACTGTTCATCCGACCTCAATTTCGTCGAAGTACTGTTCGCCAAACACTATTCACCCGACCTCAATTTGATCGAAGTGTTGTTCACCAAACACTATTCATCCGACCTCATCATGGTCGAAGTAATGTTCACCCGACTTTCAGGTCGGTGGTACTGTTCATCCGACCTCTTGATTGGCGGTAATGTTCATCCAACCCAAACTGTTCGGATTTTACAGTCTATTTGATCTGTTTTCTTGGTGGTTCGAATTTTTAGAGGAGAAATTTTATTCGGCTCTTAGGCCCTGTTTATTTCGGCTTTTTCATCGGCTTAAAAGGCAAAGAGTCTAAGCCGAAACAAACGACTGGCTTTTAAGCCGGGTTTTAAAAAAAAGTCTAAAGCCCATGTATAATTATAAGCCAAAAGCCAGACAAGAGGAGCTTTTTTGGGCTTTTTGAATGAAATAATCCTTTGCCACTAAAAGTCTCCAAAATTACCCACCAAATACCATCATATATAAATCGAGAATTCCTCTCCCATCTCATTTAGGGTATTTTAGACATTTTATTTATAAACTATACCATCTAAACCATTAATAAGCCAGGATATCAAAGAACATGTCTTAGCTTAAAAGCGGACAGCTTAAAAGCTCATTAAACCAAAAAGCATAATCCGAAATAAACAGGGCCTTATGCAACCCCCTTTAGTCACTTTTTTGGTCCTTGAGAATAAAGGCTTGGCCTGTCAAGTGACGGTACGGCGAGCGAAAGTCCAGCGGCCGAAAGGCCCATAGGAAAATGGGGGATCTGGGGGATGAGTGGGAGCTGCCAGTGGACTATGACACACAATGTTCGATGGATCGTTGGCTCGTTGCATCCTCGGAGAGAAACTTTCCCCGCTGTTCCATTTAGTGCTTTGTATGCGCCATGGCCTACGTATTGGAGAGGATCGCGAAAGGATAGAGTTGGCAGCCATCTCTCATTCTCTCGCTTGCTTTTGCCTGGTGGGTTAGTGAAAAGTGAAATGTCTACCGACTTCGGACGACCCAGTTCTGGTACCAATGATTCACCTGTGGGGGCGCGATTAGCTAGGGCCCTGGTGGATCCATCTGTCATGTCATGATGGAAAGTTGGAGCCCCCTCTTGACTCCACTGGCACTGAATGTGTGCGCGATCACGCAGCGATGTACTGCTGGACTACTAGCATAGCACTGTAGCTCTGGTCAGAAATCCTTTGTGTGCACTGTCCGTCCCTTGAGCTGGTGAAGGGCCGAGGGCCCGAGGGCCCATCGCCCATGCCCATCCAGGCCTCAACCGGACACCTGTATTTTTAGTACAGCGGCGACCAACCGGCTTATGGACGCTTATGGGCAAGTATAGGGGTGAAAATGGTACGGGTTAATCCCGACCGATCCGGTACCGAATCCGTTAAAAACCGTATCCGGGAAAAAAATCCGTATCCGGCCGGATTCGGATACGGTACCGGATACTTGCTACCGGATCTGATATGGATCTGATGAAGCGAGATATCCGGCCAGAATAAACTGCGGTATATGGTAACCGGATATTATCCGACCGGATATCCGAATCAACAAAACAAAGTACTCCGTACTCAAGTCAAGACTCAAGAGTCAAGGGTTTCCCATTCGATTCCGCAAGCCTCGATCTTTGCCTCCTTATTCGATTCCCCAACCCGAAAACTAACCTAGTGCTTGAGCCGCCGCGCCACACGCATGAATTCGGTGTGTTGGCACTGTTGGGCGGCGGGACTTAGTTTTTCAAGTTATGTATGAATTTGATACCTTGTTATACTTGTGTTGTGTGAGTTGTCAAATTTATGTAATATATATGAATTTATTGCTTGTCAAATGTTTCAACAAGTATGTATCCGTTTGTATTATCCGTTTCCGAACCGAATCCGGTATGTATCCGCTCCAACATTACCATATCCGAAACTCCGAAATATCCATATTCGTATCCGTATTCGGTCTTACCGTATCCGATTCCGAATCCGAAAAAAAAATATGGGTTAGGATACGGGAACAGCAATATCCGACCGTATCCGATCCGTTTTCACCCCTAGGCAAGTAGTACTTTTTTGGTTTGAATCGGGGGACTGATGGGCGATCGGTGAACGCATGACAGCGTCGACTTATTTATTACTGGCACCAGACTCTGATGGCCCAAATTTATGACACTGACACCTGCCACAGCTCAGCCGCTGCAGAGATCATTCATCGCCTTTCAACGGTGCCGCCGCTGCCGCCGATGACGATGGCTCGGCCAAGACAGTCGTCGCGGATCCATGGAACTACAGCACCCGCATGCCGGTCGGCGCTAGCTGAAGCCGAACGCGAGCTCGGTGCTGGTGGCCCGAGGTGGCTGGTCTCGGGCTGAACCGACGACGCGCCGTCGCGGACTGGACACAAACATTCCATGCGATCCGCTGCATGGACGGAGACGGCGAAAAGGCTCTGCTCGGTCGCGACGACCGTGCACATCGTTGCCGTGGGGGCGAGGGCGTCGGGCCCGGCTCTCTCCCTCCCCTCGCATTTCACGGCCGCTTTTATGATTGTGATCCGGAAACCCCTCGCTGCCTTCCCAGCCAGGGTTCCACTTTTCAATCACGAAAAACCGTTCAAAGAAATGGGTTAGCGAAAATCGGTAAAAACCGTTCGAATTTCGCTTGAACAGTAGCGGTTTTCAACGAAATGCTTTTTCGAACCGTAGCGGTAAGGTCGGATTTCGCGAAATCCGAGCGGTTTTCAACGGAAAGTTGAACCCAATCCCAGCTACCGACTGGTGATTTTTTTTATTTTTTTTTATTTTGCTTGTGTGGCTCTAACCAGGAGCAGGAGCTACAACGACGCCGGCGCACCACGATAGGCTCCGTTCTTATCCTTTCGATATCTTTGGAGCTGGCGACATAATAAGTCGGCCACTGCCGGCAGCGGTCGGTGGTAGCTGTGCTCCCTCAAGTGGAGAGACTAGAGTGCTCCGGCTTCTATGTGAAGTCGCGTATGTTCTGACATTTACGCGACCTATTGCTGACGACCAAGAGCAGAGGAAGAAGGAAAGAACCTAAGATGACAACGGTACGTGGGGCTCGATTCTAGGTAGCCAGCCAGCCTTTCCGTACGATACGAGTTCACGTACCTCCTGGTTTCTCCTCAACCATGCCGTAACATGAAAATACCGTCCTTGCCGCAGATATTGCTGCTGCTGTGCTGTGCCCGACCATTGCTACAGTCAACCAGAATTAAATTTGTGCTTTTGTTTAGAAGAGTGCCAAAAATGAGAAAAAAAAAAGGCAAAGAGCGAATACACGTCTTCCCAAAATTGCACTGCAAGTCTACAGCACCAAATCTATATCTATATCTATCACTAACACTAATGTTGGGTATACCTGGGCACTGGACCGAGCTTTTTTGGGCCAGCTTGTGGCACGACAGGCACAACACGCATGCGCACAGGGTGGGCTGGCACGACACGAATGACAGGAACGTTCCGGGCCTCGCGGTCGGACACGATAGGCGGCACGGCACGACACATTTGCATGGACCATGCTTGGACTGGCACGGCACGAAACATGCCTGATAGGCCCGAAGTAGGCACGACACGAGTGTAGGACGCCCTGCTGCGACACTGCGGCATGATGTGGCTCATCCTGCAGTTGATGCTATTGCAGTCCTTGCATGCAGAGAAAGAGGTGACAACAGAGATACCCAAAAGGTGTAGAATGGAGACCAGAGAGTACATGCTCATCGACACCAAGCGCACGCACTAAGCCGAAGCTCCACTGCGCCGCTCGCTGAGCATGCTTATGGCGTCGTGCATGGTCGTCTTCCCGCCCCCCTTGCATGGCCATCGACAGTACCATATTAGATGTATGCTGGTCTGGAATGCGTGAACGATCTCAACGTTGGGGAATAGCTAGTATGTATGCATATTATTATTGTTTTTTTCTTACCAGGGAACCCAACTTTGGGGGCATAATGTTTTTAACAAGGTAGTAACTTGTATCTGTACCTAATAAATAAATAAAATGTGGTTCCTTCTCCCCTAATATTTGTGTCCACTGCCTCGTCTTTATGCTTCTCGGGCTCCTTTCCTCTCATCGCAATAGTGCAAATGTGTTAGACTTGGACCGGCATGGCACAGTTTAGGTACACGATCCGCTGGGACCGTGTTGTGCTGGCCCGGCCCGACATGACACCTACCTCTTGTTGGGGATGTACGGAGGGCTGCCAGACGCCATGCGTGCCGAATCATTGTAGCTTATATAGTGTAAAGCTAGAGTATTTTTATTTTTAATAGCATTTTTTGGGAAAAAATTAGTTTTTATTTGTTTTTTTAAAAAATAACATTGAGTTATTTTCTATTTTTTTTTAAAAAAATATCTCACTGTTAAAATTCAGGAGTCGCCTGTAGCAACTCGCTCGCAAGATTCGAACTATTCCCTCCGTTCACTTTTATAAGACATATTTTTTCTTTGTATAAGGATTAAGGTTGCGTTGAAATTAAGAAATGTATGAGAGAAATGATTTAGATACTCCTACTTAATTGTCTTGAAAGATGAAAGATATGCATTGTATTCACTACTACAGAACAGTCCATCATTGCCGGGTCCAAAAGGTCGGCGTGGAACCGGCAGTGATAATTAAGCATTGTTCTGACAATTTTAACACAAAACGAAGAGATTTCCCCTGGAGGTCACCCTCACTCATCCTAGTTAGTACTACTCTCGCATGAGCACGCTTAACTAATGAGTTTTGCCGTCAATTTTAATGCAAATGATCTAGTACCGTAGTGTTGGTATGATCACATTTGAAAATATAACGCGTCTCCCTCCCCTTAACCTCACAAAGCACCCGAACACTAATGTTAGTATTCTTATCACTTACGGTTCTAGCCCAATCGGCAGTGATCTGACGGCAAGGATTACCTGTTGTGTAGTAGTGATTTATGGTAATGATCATATAAATGCATATGGTTAAGAGAGAATAAATAGAGGCATATAAAGAAATGCCTCATTACATCTACATATAAACTTTATATTTTATGAACAAGATCATTAAAAAAAATAAGAGAGGTGTTTCAATGTCTTTTTTTTTATAAAAGTTGCATAAAAATTAAAGTATGAATGAAGAGTAAATTGTGATTACTTACACATTTATTTATTTTAAAATTTGTACAATTTATGTTAAAAAAACATAGAACCACTGTTCTAACAATAGATCTTGTAGAACGGGACGGAGGCAGTATCAGTTATTACCTGTGGTCAGCGGCGAAGAGCCAAGCGCACTCGCGGAGGCGGCACGCTGCGTCACGGCATCATCCAGAAGGCCCCACAAGCCCCGAACGCGCGAGGATGACGTGGCGGCCGGCTCGGTCTCGCCTCGCCCGCGTCTACGGCCTAGTGGCCTACCCACCCTGCGCACTGACCCGGCGAATCCCAGGGAGTCAGCACAACCCAACACCCCCGCCGGTCAGCCTGCCTCCCGTTCCATTCCGCTGTTCTTTTACCGCGACACGTTTGACGACGGACGCTCCCGTGTCCTTTTCCTCCTCCTCCTCCTCCTCTCTCTCTCTCTCTCTCTCTCTCTCTCTCTCCTCCCGTGGTACGCGCGCAAGGAAGTCTCCGCGCTGTGCGGCCCCGTTCACAACGGTGAGTGGGACATTCAAGCTTCCTCACTGTCAAGTCAACTCCCTCCCTCCTCACCGCGCGGAGAAAGGATACTCGCTTTTGTAATTTATACTAATGGTAGTGTTTCTTGCTTTGCCTGCCTAGTGGTGAGTGCGGCCTAACTTCCAAGAACTGTAGTAGGAGTTGGGGTGGAAGAAACAAGGGGAAGAGATCGACCCGGGTGCAGATTGGGGCTGGAAGAGTAGGGGGAAACAACGAGGAGGGAGCATCTAGGGGCTAGACTTCTGGAAGGGGAAGGAAAGGTGAAGTCTTGGCTTCTGCCTCTCTCTCTCTCTCTCTCTCTCTCTCTCTCTCTCTCTTCTTCTTCTTCTTCTTCTTCTTCTTCTTCCTTTAGCCTTCGGATTAGGTCCTGGTCTTTTCGTGTGGTGTGGCTGCTTGTGAGTTTTTTTTTCTCGTGGATTGCTTACAGCTTACTTCAATATGTACATGGGAGTTCATACTGCTGAGTTCCTGTTCTGTTCTGTTCTCTCTCTTTGTTTTTTGTAAAACTAGGAGTGGAAGGCTTGAGGTGTTCATAATGCTCAGTAAGCCGGTAGTCGATTCCTTCGTTGTTTTTGCGTTGTAGTTCTAGTTGAACATTATTACGTCTTTGTTCAAGTAGATTTTTTTTTTTTTGTAGAAATTTTCCAGGTAGATTAATTACTGGGGAATCAGAGTTCTGGGAGAACTAGGTTCTTTCATGGTCTCATGAACAGGACAGAGGGGTCAGAACAATCAGTAGCTTTTGTAATCTAAAAAGAAGTTAGTAGATTTTGATATTTGATTATTTGCCATAAAGTTAACGTGCACTCAATGATTTACCACGTCATGTCTCATTGACATGTGGCCTCTATGGTCTCTGGCTCAAATGTTAGTGAGATATGGTGTGGCAAATCATGAGATGCACGTAAACTTTTTAGCAAATAATCGATTATTCCTCTTAATCAACAAATTCTCAGTAAAGTTCTCCCTGTTTGCCAATAGGCCAAAATGTTAAATGCCCAATATTACCTATTGATTTCAGTGTTTCAATTGCAAAGGCAGTAACTGGCATATATGTGGCAAACTTGCCCTTGGATTCATTGGTCTTGGTCGGCAGCTAATCTTCTTTTGCATATGGCGCCACAATTATTACAGCACTTTTGTCTTTTATCTATGTTTCCATTGCCCTTCTACGCATACATGTTATTCATGCTCGACGGACTTTGAGGCTTTCTGCCAAGAAACAAATTTGAATGCTATGAGTCCAACCAAGACTGCTAGTTTCTGATAATTTTTTGAACGTTTGCAGATGCACTTCTGGTTTTAGAGCTCAGAAGACAGCCTTGACAATTCGGTGGTAACCTAGAGCCTGATAGTTGTGCTGTTGGTGATGTTCTGGGCGTTTCTTGCTTGATGGCAACTGCAAATACTAGAGGCTTTCGCCTTGTGAAATGCCCAAATTGTCTTAACATTCTCCCAGAACCTCCCGATGTTACAGTCTACATGTGCGGCGGATGTAACATCACTCTTCGAGGTAATTTTGAGGATTTGCAGGGCTAAAAACAACAAGCGATTGTTCATAATATGTTATTCTGTTTGCTCAGTAGTTCCTGAGAAATTTCTTTTCTTTTGTGCTTATGCAGCTAAAGTCCGTGTCAGCAATGGACAAAATGTGGCCACAAAACAAGTTCGGCAAGACTCGGACAATTATTCGGTTGCTACCTCTGTGAGCAACGGGATGCCTCAAAACAAAGACCCAGGATTCAGTGATGCTGCCATGGAAAGCTCCTGCGCTCCTGATGCTCCAAGCACCAAGACCGAGCACGAGAGCAATGGCACGAGAAGCAATGAGAATGGCGATGCTGGGTCAGCTGAGAAGAATGGTATGGAGTTTGAAAATACTGAGAGCAAGGAAGATCACAATTTTGACGGCCAGAATACCAATGGAAGGATGGAAGGTCCTTCTGACCTTACACACCCCAGTGGCTCACATGTGGATTCTGACCAAGAGGAAAATAACAATGTGGAACAAAGTGCAGCAGAGAGTCCAGAGGTTTGCAGAGTAAGAGAAGACAGTCTTATGGATTGCAGCCTGAATGCCTCCAAGCACAATGTGCCCTTATCTGAGAGGAGCAAATTATCTGTCAATTTGCCACAATCCGGGCAGAAAGGAGCACGCAAAACTGAACTTGTGGCAAGCAAGAGAATCAATCTTGCAAGGGTACAATCTCGTTCTTGCGATCTCCGAGAGGGGCCTAGTGCGTCGGCCAACTCGCTAGATTTCCAGTCTGCACGGACTTCTCTCCAGTCCAAAAGCTTCAGGGCCAACGAACCCCTCCAATCAAAGATTATGAAGACAGTGGATGAGCTGAGAGGTGACCTGTCTGAATTTTTCAGCAAACCTTCAGATTGCAGGCCAAGGGCGTACCCTCCGCGTCCTTCGAAACGAGATGGCCACACCCCTCGTGTAGCCGTCACATCCAGCCTACCTCTTACAGCTTACCATCCTGCTGCTAAGCATTCTGGCCATGCAGCACGCCTAGTTATGTCTGGCCAAGTTGCTCTCGCTCCTCGTGGACTACCGTCACTGCGATATCGTCGGCGCAGGGTTTACTCATGCTGTCACAGTGGGCAAATGGAGATGAGACCCTGCCCTCGTGAATGCTGCCATGGCTGCCGGCCACCTTGTTGCGTGTCCTGGAAACAGGAACCTGCACCGAAGAAGACGCCGGTCATGGAGATGAAGCGGCGGGCTCCCCCCAGACATCACTGCCGGCCTGTCCTACGGGGGGCGCCATTCGTGGTTTGCTCCAACTGTGTCAGACTGGTCCAGCTGCCCACCGATTTCGCCGTTCCGAGCAAAGGAACACGCAGGCTGCAGTGTGGCTCCTGCTCGGAGGTCCTCTCCTACTCTTACAGAGACCCGAGCAGAAAGAAACTTCAGTCACCGTCTGGGGATGGGTACAGCACAGGTGACGACGAGATCCACCAGGTGGCTGATGACCACAACACTGGCTTCCATGAGGCAGACCCATTCTCGTACTCGGAAGAATACGGTCTCTCGTTTGGTGTGAGCCATTGCACCGACGACGAACAGCCTCTGCATGTGTCAAGGAACTCATCTTTCAGCACAACCGGTGGAAGAAATGGCAAGGACTCTAAGCTTCACCGGCTGATGGGGTACTCTTCGGCGAGTGAGCTGCTGCGCCATTCTCCCGACCTCTACGAAAGCTTCGACGGACGAACGCCCAATGCAAGAGCAAACGACGGCAAGGGGAAAGGCATTCGCGTGGCTGACAGTAATTCGGGTGGAGAAGACGGCGCAGCGAAGAGATCAAAAGGGAGAAGCGTAGCCTTGCCGCTCCGAGGAATACTAAAGAAAGGTATTCATGGGCTGGAGTCGCTGAGGCTAAGATCGTAGTGAATATGACTTCATCTGCCAGGATTGTGGTGAGTTTAGGAAACACTGGTAGGTCTGAGATATTTTGAAACAGGTTCTGTCGTTGTGATTCTAATGGAGTGATTCGTTGTGATTCTAATGGAGTGATAGGTATTTTATTAGTAGTTAGCATTCTAATCGGTGTGCGAGTTTCACTGAGTTGTTTGCCATTCGTCTGTGTACAAGGTTGGATTGCTTCGGCAATTTTGTGTGCTCTCTATATGCTGCCGGTATAATACACCATGAAATTTCTCTTGTAAGAATACAAATACTCGACGTTGTGATAAAATTTCTCTTGTAAGAATACAAATACTCGACGTTGTGATAGTATGGATTAACGATTTGTGCTCGATTAATTCTTGAATTGTTGGGCTTGATATTGACAGAGTAGATTGTTGCGTTTGCCCTTTTGATATCTGGCGCACCGGATACTCTTTCGAGTGGAAATGGATAGGTAAGAAAGGTTGCGCGTGTCTTATCATCCATATCTACACGTTTGCCCTTTTCCCTTCTTCTGCGAAACTCAATACTGGGTGCTTACAAGAAGGATCGGTCTGTTCATCAAGTAATTCACACGTCCTCAAGAAGAGACTTTTTAATATATTTGAGGAGAAATTTTACGGTGTATTATACTGGTAGTATATAATGTGTAGTAGAAATTACATCTAATCGTTAACTTGTTAAGAGTGTTTCTACTACTCTACTATCAGATAAAGTATAAGTAAACTCTAGTTAATCCGATCCATTAGATCGAAAAGAATGAACGATTCATACTCAATTTAGTGTACTGTAAAATAGCTCTATTTGAAAGGTATTTTTGCATTGAATAGTACCAAAAGATATTAAAAATTGATATCTTCACTCTCTAAATTTAAATTTAAGTTAGGGGAGCACGACAGCACGTCTGCTGCGGTGGATCGGGCCCCCTTTCTGTGATACACGGGGCTGATAGGTAATGTGTCACTTGTCAACACATCTGCGATTAAAATGAATTATTTTGTATGTTCGCAGGATGCCAGATTTGAAAAAACAAGCAGTAATGGGACCAATTAAGCAAAGGACTCGTGCGTAGGTACCTCTTGTTTCGATCGTGCTTGCTGTTCACTCCAATGATTTAGGTTGCTTTGGTTTTGTTAGGGCGGCAATCAGGTTGCTTTTGTTACTGTAGTTCCTATCAAAGCAAACTGTATTAGTACTAATATTTGGTGGATGGGTGCTTCACATGGGATGGCTGCTAACAAGGTGTTGACAAAATTGAAAGAGCAATTGTTCAACCCAATCTCTCTTGCCCCACTAGTTCGGACTTTCAACCGTTGGATCTTTTTTTTTTTCTTCCAACGAGCAACTCCTAGCCGTTGTGTCAGTCGATCCAATGGCGAGGATCAACTCTACTGGGCTGTTTGGTTTGAAGCTATGGGTAACCATGCCAATATTTGGTCATGCCATCTTGTTTTGGAAGCCATTTGGTTCAGTGCCATCTTTTGGCCAGGCATCTAAAAATTTTGGCTCGCCATTTCATTTGCACACCGCGAGTGGGCATGGCGCGGGCAGCCATTTCGTTCGCCATTCGTTGGCGAACGTGCGCAACTACCTCCTAGCACTCCCGCGCTTCCCTAATCTCTCCCCGCCACCACGTAACTCCTACGCCGCCGCCCCCTTGCCTCCAGTGCTCCCCACCGCTCCCTCTCTCCAGATCTCCCCGCCGCCGCTAAAGCCGCCGCTGCCCACCCCCGATCTGCTCCTTCCCAGCGACGCCCCCGAGTTACTCCTCCCCAACGCCGCCTCCGATTTGCTCCTTCCCGGCGCCGCCCCCGAACTGCTCCTCGGCTCCACCGACTACGGCATCGCCCCCTTGCCTCCAGCGCTCCCCACCGCTCCCTCTCTCCGCCGACTACAGCGACGCCCCCGAGCTTGTAACACCCCGGCATTTATTATGCCTGAATGCTACCAAACATAAGCTAAACAACATCTAAATACCACAATTAAGCATAAATTCCAGCAAAGGTGCACATGCTAAAAACCGAGATTTCGGCAGCATCTCCTTTGTTTTAACATGAATTGAAAGAGCAACAACAGTATAGCAAAATAAGGCAATATGAGAGACAGCTAAAACAGCAATAATTAAAGACTTAACGACAATATAAGTCTAATATCAAGCACTTAAAGTCTCCAAGTGTCAAACGAACAATAAAACTCTCATATAGCAAAGCTAAACCTTAAAGCAATAATCATCACACGCAGTCTATTATCACAACTAATAGAATGACTTGTGGAATCAAAATGGGTGAAGCTACGTGTGGACGTGTGACTACTTCCCTTCCCAGCATGTCGTTCTCATGGTACCTAAAACAACAAGAAAACACAAGCGTGAGTTCAAAACTCAGCAAGCATAATGCAATGGTACAACAGGAACAATTACATAGCAATAATATCTCACATCATGTAAAAAAAAACCATCTCATTCATGGTCACATATTATTATCATCATCAATACGTATGAAGTGCAATGCGATGCTCATGTCTCCTTGGAAACTCATACCGGTATGATTGAGTACACACCCGTCGGTGTGCACCCTCTCCCCCCTTCCATCCCGAAGATGGAGGGTGCCTACTCCTCGCTTCCGTTCACCGCGGTGAATGGAATCACGATGTAGGACTTACTCATTGGCTCTCCGGATTAGTCATAACTTTATCAACGACCTTCCTGGACTAGTTATGACTTTCTCACCGCCCGGGCCATGTAATCATGCCATGTATGCAAATATGCCAACATCATAATTAACTTGTATATTAACACATGGCATCATAACATGATAAACATACTCATCATATCGTTGGCAATCATTAAAGCATAGCAAGTGATCATCACATATAATCAATCTCATCTAGTCTCAACTAGCAGCCTACACATCGCTACCATTACAATACACTTGCCTCAACCACGGGTGACGGATTGGCGAGAAGTAGTAGGCCCTCCCGGGGTCACACCACCTGCACATAGGGACCACACACTCATAATCAAGCCCACAAAACAGTACGCAAACCCTCATCTACCCCGACATTGCCAACTACTCGCAAAACCCGAAAACAGCGGTTCTGTCCCGTCGGGACAGCAGCCTTCCAAAAGGCATAACTCGGGTTCTAGGACTCCGAATCAATTAAACGAGTACATCCCCGCGTAGCTTAGGAAATTTTCCAACTTTTTCTAGGTATAGGGAAAGACTGATTTGGACTCTAAAGTTGTTTAATCTACAAAATACCGTGATCTGTTCCAATCACGTCACAGATTTTAACACGCTCGGTAAAACAGCCATAACTTTCAAACGGCTGGGCGGAATTTAACGTTCTTTATATCCACGGAAATATAATGAAATTATCTATAACTTCTTCAACATCCGTACGACCAAATTCGGACTCTAAATTGGCGAAAAACCGAACCCTAGGTCGACATGCTGTCCGAAACAGAGAACGTGACCAACTCAAGAATCCATCTAATCTAATCAAATCTAGCACCACCAATTGATCTAAAAACTTGATAATCATCCTTAGAACAGTACCTAGATCAATCCCAAGGATTCCCATGGCCATACCTTTGCCCGACGCACGAAAACTGAAAGGATCTCCTTCCGGTTCGCTCCTCGCTCCTCGCTCCAACAGATGGATCCACGAGGTGCAGGGGTGGGGAGGCCACCCTAGGGCAGCAAGGGGGTGGGGGAGAGGTGGTGGGGAGGTGGAGAGCAAAGGGCAAGGGAGGTGGGGGTGCACGGCACAAGTGGGGAGGGAGAGGGGGTGGCGGCTAGGGCACTAGGGGGTGGGGAGAGGGGCGCACAAGGGGCAAGTGGGGCGCAAGGGGCAGGGGGAAGGCCCTTTTACCAGCCCCCACATGAATCCTAGTCCTAAATGGACTATTACTCCATCCCACCAAAGCCCACAACCCCCCCTTTTAGGCCCAAACTCTCCCGGAAAGGCCCAAAACCCCGGAAACGCTATTAACCTCCAATACCATATTTCATAATGTTTTTAACCTCATTTTTCACTTTTTTATAAGGTTACGTGTAACACCCCAAAATTTTGCTTTTCTTAAATTCATGTGTGATTTGGCACTTTGGTGAATTTTTGGAATTTTCTGGAATTTATTTGAATTTATTTGGAATTTATTTGAATTTATTCCATTTTGAAATAATTAAAGAATTAAACTTTGCAAATAAAATTTTGTTGAAAATATTTTATTTGAGTCCAAAATGATCCAAAGTATTTTCCAGAATTTTTCTGGAATTTTTCTGAGTCTTTTGATATTTTTAATGAATTAAATGAATTTCTGGGAATTATTTTAAATATTAAATTGCTGGAAAATCAAGTCGGGTCAAGTACTGTTCATTCGACCGGACCCGAGTCCGAGTCCGACTCGAGTCCGACTCGAGCCAAGTGACTTGACCGAACCCTATTCGATCCCGACCGTTGGATCGAGATCCAACGGCCCGTTGGATCGCACCGGTTGGTAGTCCGGCCGGATCCGCCGCGCGCCGCGCGATCGTGGGCCGTTGATCGCGCCACGTGGGCGGTCCTCCGTCGTCGTCTCCACCCGAGTCCGAGCCGGACTCACGCCGCGCCCGCGCCGCGTGAGGTTTAGGTTTCCGTTTTCCGCGAAGCGGTTATTTAATGCCCGGATCACACCGAGGATCACCTTGACCTTGCGCAGCCGTTGCCCTAGCCGTCGCCGCGCGGTTACAGCGCGCCGCAATCGCTTGCCGGAGTTGTAGCACTCCTCCGCCGCGGTTTTGCTTCGTTCATGCGCCGTCGCCGTCCCCGCCGTTGACCCCGGTCCGGACTCACCGCGACGAGACGCACCGAAGGACCTCTCACCTCGCCGGAGGAGCTATAACGCCGTTGCCGTCTCGCCGTCCCAGCTCCGGCCAGTAGCTCCGCCGCACGCCATCGCCGTCGCTCGAAGCTTCTCAGCCGTCCGATCAAGATCCAACGTCCCAGATTGCGCCACGTCATCTCACGGTGAGATTCCGTCCAAAACCACTAGATCCAATCTTGACCGTCCGATCTAGATTCAACGGTCCAGATCAAACGCGTTAACCCAAACGCGTGAGAGCCAGATCTAATCTGGGCCGTTGATTTTCAAATCGACGGCCGAGATTGCGCCACGCGTCCGGGATATGCAGAATTTCGGAGCTTTTCTTGCTGCTCAGACTCAGTTGATGCATGCTATGATGCAACAGATGCAGCACGTCACTGCTCATGCCACTGCTAATCAGGTCAATCAGGGACAACGCCAGAATACAAGACTGTCAGAGTTCATGAGAACTCACCCACCCACTTTCTCCGGGAATGCCAATCCATTGGAGGCCGATGATTGGTTAAGGTCAATTGAGAGGAAGCTACACATAGCTCAATGCATAGGAAATGAGAAGGTACTCTACGCTTCTCATCAGTTGGAAGGAACAGCCGCCGAATGGTGGGAGAACTTCTGTGCCACGCAAGAGAATCCTCAAGATATCACTTGGGAAGAGTTCACGGCTGCATTCCGCCAAGATCACGTGCTGAAGGAATCATGGACCTCAAGAAGGAGGAGTTGAGCAGAAGCAAGGTAATCGGCCGGTGGCGAATACCGAACAAGTTCACACAGCTTGGCACGCTACGCTTTGAGGATGTAGCGACGGATAAAGCCAGGCAGTCGTTTTATGAAGGGACTTAACTCAGATTGCAGGTGGGATTGATCACCCACACCTTCCGGATTTCCAAGAGTGGTGAATAAGGCGCTTATTCTTGAGAACAAAGCGCAAGGCCTGATGATGAAACAGAAGCGAGGATGCAACAATGGGGATCACGCCAGGAACGCAACAACGCCTGAGAGTTGCACCAAATCGATTTTGATTCCAGCCACAAAATGCAACAAGGACACCATCACCGGCCAAGAACCGTCAATCAAAACTACGGACCCCAGCCCCGCTAGAAACGCTGCTCGAGGCGATCGGCAACAAACGATGAGGCACTACAAGCCAACGAGCCAGGACACTTTGCCAACAAATGCCCAAAGAAGACAGCAGGAGTAACCCGATTCGCTTCAATCTAGGAACCACCCAGCTAGGGACGCCAAAGACCAGAGCCACACCCCAGGTGTGGTTAGATGCCGAGTCAACCATGTCACCGCGGATGCAATTGTAGAATGCTACGGACGTCGTCTTGGGTAAGTTGCTAGTTAACTCGATACACCTGCAGCTTTGTTTGATTACGGAGCTTCGCATTCGTTTGTTTGAAAGGCTTTGCTGCTAGAAATGATTTGGGGATTGCAAGGCTTAAATGCATGCTTTTAGTTCAAACCCACAGTTCGAACTCCGAGCGAAAGTAGGATGTTCGGGGTGAGAATACTAATAGATGGAATAGAGTTCCTAGCGAACCTTATTATTTTGGAGACCCGGACCTTAGATGTTATTTTGGGAATGGATTGGTTATCCAAGCACAAGGCCGTATTGGATTGTGGGACGAAGGACTATCTCGATTGAGAGCCCGTGTGGAAAGAAAGTGAAATTTCAAGCCACTGCGGTTAGAGGCAGGCGGATGATGGTTAACAGTACCAAGACAATCGGCATAGAGGATATCTCAAAGAGTGAATGAGTACCCGGATGTTTTCTGAAGATCTACGGTATGCCGCGACAGGACATAGAGTTTGTGATAGAGCTTGTACAGTACAAAGACCGATAGCAAAGAGACCCTATCGGATGTCCACCGAGGAGTTGGTAGAGATGAAGAAACAAATAGAAGAGTTAATGGAGAAAGGATTTATCGAGGCCAGGCTCGTCGCCGTGGGGAGCACCGGTTTTGTTTGTCAAGAAGAAGGACGGGAGTTTCAGGATGTGCATTGACTACCGTGCACTCAATGAAGTCACCGTGAAGAATAAGTACCGCTACCCGGGATTGATGATTTGTTTGATCGGTGAGAGGAGCGAGTTTTCTCCAAGATTGATCTCGAGATCGGGATACCATCGATTGAAGATCCGATCGTAAGATATTCAAGACTGCATTCTCGTCAAGATATGGACATTACGAGTTTCTGATTATGTCCTTTGAATTTGATTTAACACGCCCAAAGATATTTCATGAATATGATGAATAAGGTGTTCATGGAATATTTGGGCAAGTTTGTCATCGTGTTCATAGCAGAAAAAGAAAGGCTCAAAGTTGAAGCAAATAACAAATCAGGGCGAGCAAGTAGTTTCAACTCCAATCTAGTGGACCAATTTAATCTTTAAACAGTAAACTGCATGTGGCATGCTTGAAGCATACTTCTTTTATTTTCTAGGAGTGGCATGCTTGAAGCATACATCTTATCTTTGAGGGAATGGCATGCTTGAAGCATACATCTTATTTTTTAAGGAAAGCATGCCTGAAGCATACAACTTGAAGCTTTTGCTTTTAACACCCCTTTTTTTATTCCCTTTTCTTTTTTTCTTTTTCTTTGATTATAAACATGCAAAAATGATTAGATGGTCTTATGAAAGAGTAAAGTTGAAACCACACTTGCTTCATAGCCCAAATTTGTCAAGAGGATTCAATATCAAGCCTAGAAGAGTAAGATATCACAGAGTATTTAGCTATAGGCAATCGGATCGTGGAATTCCGCAATGTCATTCTTAGTTCAAGTGAGACAATTTAGATTATCATATATTAGCTCAATTATATAGTATATAAAGAAATATGATAAAGTGAGCTCATCAAGTGAAAGAACTTGGCAAAGAAACTCCTCAAAACAATCCCATTGGATGAACAATTCCAAGTTCTCCCGAATAAAAGCAAAACGAGAAGAAGACAAAGGTTTTGTGAAAATGTCTGCCAATTGATGTTCAAGATCCACATGATGAAGCACAATGTTGCCTTTTTCAACATGATCTCTAAGAAAGTGAAATCGATGTCAATATGTTTTGTTCTTGAATGTTGCACAGGGTTCTTAGCAATGCAAATTGCACTAGTGTTATCACACGTAAGAGGAACACTATCCAAAATAACCCCATAATCTTTAAGTGTAGCTACTATC
This sequence comes from Rhipidocladum racemiflorum, assembly GCA_036346355.1. Taxonomy (NCBI): domain Eukaryota; kingdom Viridiplantae; phylum Streptophyta; class Magnoliopsida; order Poales; family Poaceae; genus Rhipidocladum; species Rhipidocladum racemiflorum. Next base: position 63,020,622 of record CM070573.1, on the reverse strand, counting down.
CAAAGAATTTGAGAACAACAACTAGCGGCAGCCACATATTCAGATTCAGCTTGATTGTGCAACGAAGATTGCTTTCTAGATGACCATGCAATGAGAGAATTTCCCAAGAAGTGACATGAACCGAAGTGCTTTTCCTATCAATTCTACATCCTCCAAAATCAGCATCGTAAAAGATCTCAAACTAATGCATGAGGAAGCGAAAGCCAAATGCCAAAATCTTGAGTTCCATGAAGATACCGAAAATCCTTTTGTGACTTGTCGATGTGAAACACGTGGGGAAGCTTGAAAAGCGAGCACACAAGCATACAAGAAATTGTATATCCGGCCTTGATGCGTTGAGGTACAAAAGTGAACCTATCATTCTTCTATATTCCTTTTGATCAACCGCTCACCATCTTCATCCGGATCAAGTGTGCAAGCGCTCTCCATGGGTGTCATGATCGGCTTGCTCGTTTTCCATCCCAAATCGATGCAACAAGTCTTTTGTGTATTTGCTTTGATGCACAAAAGTACCATCCTTTGTTTGTTTGATTTGAAATCCCAAAAAGTATGTCAACTCACCCATCATACTCATCTCAAACTCCTTCCTCATTGTTTCAAAACTTCGGACACTAAAACATGAGATGAACCACCAAAGATAATATCATCAACATAAATTTGAGCGAATAGTTGATCATTGCCTTGCTTGAGTAAAAGAGAGTTTTGTCAACCTTTCCCATTAAAAGCCTTTTCAAGTAAAAAGGTTTTTAGCCTATCATACCATGCTCTAGGGGCTTGTTTCAAACCATACAAAGCTTTTGATAGTTTGAACACATGATTTGGAAACTTTGGATTTTCAAAACCAGGTGGTTGCTTGACATAAACCTCCTCATTTATGTAGCCATTAAGAAAAGCACTTTTCACATCCATTTGATACAATTTGAAACCTTTGGATGCAGCAAAAGCTAAAAGGATTCTAATGGCTTCAATTCTAGCAACAGGAGCAAAGGTTTCATCAAAATCTAAGCCTTCAATTTGAGTGTATCCTTGAGCAACCAATCTAGCCTTGTTTCTAACAACAACACCCTCCTCACTTTGTTTATTTTTGATATCCCATCTAGTTCCAATAACATTAAAATCGAGGTGGTGAGACAAGTTTCCAAACTTTATTTCGTTCAAAATTCTCTATTTCTTCATGCATGGCATTGATCCAAGATTAGTCACGATAATGCATGAGATATATCTTTGGGTTCAAAAGAAGCAACTAAAGCGGAATGAGCATGAGTGTCGAATGAATAAACCTGGATCGAGTGACTCTCTCATTTAGGTCTCCAATCATTTGTTCGAGATGGATGCATTTTTGAATGTACAAGGGAGCATTGGCTTTTGAGACTTCTCCTTCTCCTTCTTCATTTTCAGCATGTACAGATGATGTTGTAGCTTGAGGATGGTTAGTCTGTAGGTGATGTAGTAGTAGGTGCCAAAGATGCTACATCTTGTTGTGCATTAGGAAGAGTCAAGACCTCATCTTCAACATCATCATCATCTTCAAAGATTTTCTCCCCTGAATGTATGCGCTTTGTACCTGCATCACTTGGACTAGTGCCTGGACTAGCCTCATCAAAAGTAACTTCACAAGTTTCCACAATTTTGTTAGTCTCCAAAACAAGCACCACGATAGCCACGAGTATGAGCAGGATATCCAAGAAAAATGCCATCAGTTGATCTAGATTCAAATTTATCAAGATTTCCAGATTTCAAGACAAAACATTTGCATCCAAAAACTCGAAAGTGAGAAGCAGAAGGTCTATGTCCAAACCGAAGCTCATATGGAGTCTTACCCAATTTTGATCTCAAAAACACACGGTTTGAAACATAACAAGCGGTTGAAATAGCTTCAGCCCAAAAATTTCTAGGAGAGAGATGTTCATCTAACATGGTTCTAGCCATCTCAACTAACGTTCTGTTTTTCTTTCGACTACACCATTCTGTTGAGGCACTCTAGGAGATGAAAATTGATGATCAATTCCTTTTCAAAGCACAAAAGAGATCAAAGGAAGCATTTTTGAATTCAGTTCCATTATCACTTCTAATAGCTTTGAGAGCTCCTGGATGGTCAACGAAAGCCTAAGAACAAGACTTCTAAAATGACTAAAAGCCTCATCCTTAGATGCCATAAAATACACCCAAGAGTATCTAGAAAAATCATCAACAATCACAAGCACATACCGTTTGCCTCCAAAGGATTGAACTCGAGATGGTCCAAGCTGTATCAAGATGTAGAAGCTGTCTGGAGCGTTTGTCATCATCATGGTAAGAGGTGGATGTGAACCTGCAATCATCTTACCATGTCTACAAGAAGAACATACTAGATTGCTATCACCCTTAAGCTTAGGCGAGGCCACGTATAAGATCTAAACCACTTACACGAGTAAGATGATCAAAACCAACATGACCAAGTCTACGATGCCAAAAGAATAAATCTTTAGAAACATTGGCAATTAGACACCTATGCTTAGAAGAAGGTGATGCATCAAAATCAGCTTTAAAGACTCTTCCAAAACGAGAAATTTTGAACACAAGATCACCTGAAGCATCTAGCACTTTGCATTCATTTTTCTTAAAGCTTATCTCAAGATCTTCATCAAGCATTTGTGAGACAGAAAGCAAGTTATATTTCAAATTTTCAACAAGAGCCACATCTTTGAACATAAACTTGTCACTTACCTTTATTGTACCTTTTGCCACAACAGAAGAGGAAGAAGCATCTCCAAAAGTAACACTTTCAGCACGAGATGCACGAGTGAAGGAGAACCAAATCTTATCACCGGACATGTGGCGTGAGCATCCGGAATCCACTAGCCATATGTTCTCCTTCCTCGCGAGAAGCCTACATAGCAAAACATGTCGAGGCCTCGATCTTGGGGTTAGGAATGAGATTTTTGGGAATCGATCTTGAGACACACGACGCACAACAGTAGGTACAACACGATAATTTTTATGCACAAAATCAGATTTGCCCTTTCCCATGTTTGTAGGAACAGAATGTGTTTTCATCACTCTAGGCGCATAAAAATGTGCTTTGCTGAAATTTGACCTAGCCTCGGTTCTTTCCTTCTTTTGCTGTTTGGCTAGTCTAAAGCAAAAATCTACTAAGTGTCCATCTCTACCACAATGAGTGCAAGTGTACTTGACATGATGTTTAGCTTTAACAGTAAAAGCACATTTTGCATTCATCATAGTAGAAGATAAAAACCAAAGAGATTGAAAAGCAATTTTCTTAGGCTCATTAGATAACTCAATTTTGCAAGGAGCACGAACAACGGTCACGAGGTTTAGTTTCATATGTGGCATAAGGATCAAAACCTAAACCTCTCTTGTTTGTGCTAACCTTAGATTGATCCAAAATCATGTTCAACTTCTTCTTGCCATTAGTGAAACGTTCCAAAGAATTTTGCAAGTAATCAACTTTCTTAGCAAGAGTTAAACAATTATTGCAGGGAACATCTATTTTTCCTTTTTGCTTGCGACAAGTTGAGCATGAGAGAATTTCATGTGAAAGCAGATTATCAGTCAATTGAGAAACCCTAGCATTTACATCTTTCAGTTTTAATTCAAGAGTTGAGCATTTAGAACAGGAAGTTGAACTATGCAAATCATCAGTGGAACAGCTAGCATGTACAACATGTTTCTCATTTTTCTCATTTAGATGTAACAAAAGAGCATGTTCTTTTCTAAGCAAGGTGAGCTCATTGTAAATTAAGTCACATGATTTGCAAGTATCATCACTAGGAATCAAAGTCTTGAGTCTAGCAATTTCAGCATTCAATGATTCAATAATGAAATCATGTTTCTTAATTTTCTTATCACGTTTGTCAAGCAATTTTCCAAGACGAGCAACAGCAATAGCTAATTCATCATAAGAGGGATCTACCTCATTGCGATTCTTTGTCGTGGTCGCCCTCGATGAAGCTATCCTTGCTGCTTGCCATGAGACATAATCCTATCAAATCATGCTTGCTTGGAGTTGCATCATCTTCGCTGCTCTCCGAGTCCACATCGCTCAAATTGACTTGTTCAAGAGCGGAAAGAACTCGGTGAACCACCTTGCGGTTGATGAAGCTCTTCTTCTTCCTATCATTTGACGAGAACCTTTTCTTCTCATTCCTTCAGCCGTTGTCCTTCTCCTCCTTTGATGTTTTTCCTGCAAGCTTAGGACAATTTGTGCGAATATGGTTGAGGTCACCACACTCATAGCATCTTGGAGGACCACCTCTCTTTCTCATTCTCACATTCTCGCAAAGCTTTGTTAAAGCGAGAAGAGAGTAGTGCCGAGATCTTCTTCAGAAACTCTTCAAGTTGCTCATCTGTTAAAGAAGACATGGAAGACAAGGCAAAGCTAGAAGAAGAATTTGCATTTGACATGTTAGGGTTAGAGATCAAAGCAATTGATTTAATGTTACCCTTCCTGGCAAGAACATCCAACTCATGAGTTTTCAACTTAGAGTAAAGAACATCTAATGTGAGTGTGCTCATGGTAGTAGATTCTTGTATAGATGTTACTTTCATCTCCCACACCGACATGTCCAAAGCACTAAGCAATTGTCGAGCATTTTCAGCATCGGTGTAGCTAATTCCAACAAAGACGTAGATTGCTAAGAATTTTATTGAAACGTGCAAAGAAGTTATCTACTGATTCACTAGGTTTCATCTCAAAACGCATGTATTCTTTTTTGTAAATATCTTGGCGAACCTCTTTGACAAGTGTTAGAACCCTCATGGTAATCACAAAGAGATTTCCATACCTCATATCTTGGATCGAAGATGAACCACACGTTCAAAGTCATTGCGTCCCAAGCCTTGGATGATCAAGTTGCGCGCCTTGCTATTTGCTTCAACATGTGTGCGATTGGTGTCGTTGACGTTGTCGTTTGCAGGGACTTCATATGGCTTGTAGACCTTCTCCCAAATTGTGAAGCCCTGTGCTTGGATGAACGCCTCCATCTTGGCCTTCCAAAACTGAAAATCAACACCATCGAACACACATGGTTTTGTCGAATAACGATCCATTGATCTAATCACCGGTTAAGATAGATTAGAGAAACCTTGCTCTGATACCACTTGTAGGATCGAAGTATACGAATATAGCAATCAGAGGGGGGGTGAATGATTGTGCGGAAGCTAAAACCAAATTCTTGATCTATTAAAAGTTCACCCCAAAACAGAACCAAATAATTGCCTCGTAATCGATAAAAACAGAATGACAGAGGTTCGGTAAAACGCGAATTACCGGAGATCCAACCGTCGAATCGATCTGAAATTTGGACACAAGAAACTACATTCCAGTACGAATCGAACCCAAAAAGAATCAGCTCGAATGGACTTACGGATCAAAAGTTATAAGCTTCGCAAGCTTGCTATTTCAGAACTTGACGAGAATCAATCTAATCAAAACTTCAAGACTAAACAAGATCTTCAAAAGATTAATCAACTAGACTTTGAGAAACTCTAAATCAATACCCTAGAACGGTTTTTTGATGGATCAAATCAAGATGAAACTTAACGATCAAAAACCAATCTAGAATTAGAACAAGCATGCAAACAAGAACCAAAACAGAAAACATCAGAGCGACGTGGTTCTTGTAGCACGCAAAAATCTTGGAAGAATTGATCTTTATTTCTTGTCTAAAATACTCTCATCAAAAGAGTACAAACCCTAAAACCAAGCTCAAGGCTTGATGCGCTCGGCTACGCTTGGTGCCTTTCAACAGAGACCCCACCTATTTAAAGCACCAACCCACAAGGAGTTACGAATACGATTCCTATTCCTAGAAGGAATCCGTATCCAACACAACTCTACTTGGCCCAACCTGGCCGAGTACAACTTTTGCACGCCGTATGGTAACCCTTCCATACTCACGTGACTAACACTTTGCACGCGTATGACCACCGCCATACTCACGTGACTAACACTTTGCACGCCGAATGACCTCCTGCCATTCTCACGTGACTAACCATTCTTCATGTGCACCATTCTCTTAGCCCGAGCGTCCGCATGACATCCTTGACCACCAAGACCTCGGTTCCTCCTGAACCTAGTCCCGAACCTCGGTTCTTCCATGAACCTAGTTCCGGTCCGTCATCGACCACATTCGTCTTGAGCAATACCGCACATGAACAAACCACAAAACAAATCCGAGCACAAGTCCACGACTTGACTCAATGTCAATCCATGCAACTACTCACATGAGCATTGCATAAAGTCCACTTCAAAAGAAGTATCATGAAATTATCACAAATTTCATAATCTCAAAATCAAATTCAAATTTCAATCTCAAAATCGCTCAAAAACCCATTCACGACGGACCAAAAATTTGGTCCGCGCATATGTAAAACTTACTTGTTTTTCAATAACTTGGTTTGGCACAACAACCTTCAAAAACAAATTCTGACAGGACCAAAAAGTTGGTGCATGCGTACATGGAAAACGAGGTTGTCAAAAGCATGTTTACAAAGGACCAAAAAGTTGGTGCATGCGTACATGGGAGAATGAGGTTGTCAAAAGCATGTTTACAAAGGACCAAGAAAGTTGGTGCATTTGTACATGGGAGAATGAGGTTGTCAAAAGCATGTTTACAAAGGACCAAGAAAGTTGGTGCATTTGTACATGGGAGAATGAGGTTGTCAAAAGCATGTTTACAAAGGACCAAGAAAGTTGGTGCATGTCGTACATGGGAGAATGAGGTTGTCAAAAGCATGTTTACAAAGGACCAAGAAAGTTGGTCCGTCGTGCATAGGAAACTTCTTTGTTTTTAAGTTTGGTCCGGCGCCAAAGCGAAACTTACTGTTTCTTGTCAAATTGTCAAAACACATGAACAAACACATTTTTGCAAATTCAATTCTAAGCCAATTTTTCAGCACATGATTTCACAGATATTTATTGTGACGCATCGCGCCAAGGACTTGGATGTGTGCTGATGCAGAATGGAAAGGTCGTCGCTTATGCATCAAGGCAGTTGAGGCCGCATGAGGAAAATTATCCGACGCATGACCTAGAGTTAGCTGTCGTAGTGCATGCCTTGAAGATATGGCGTCACTATCTGATCGGGAACAGATGTGAAGTGTATACGGATCATAAGAGCCTTAAATACATATTCACCCAGTCGGATCTGAACATGAGGCAGAGGAGATGGTTAGAGTTGATCAAGGACTATAATGTTGGAATCCATTACCATCCCGGGAAGGCCAACGTAGTTGCCGATGCCTTGAGTCGGAAAAGCCATACCGTGAATATGTTGATAGCCACGAATCGGGATGAGCTATGCCAGGAATTTCAGAGAATGAAGATTGAGGTGGTACCTAGCGGATTCTTGGCCGCATTGGAAGTAAAGCCTACCCTAGAGGACCAGATCCGAGAATGACAGAAGGATGATGACAAGATCCGCAGGATTAAGTCCATCAAGGAGGAAGGCAAGGCAGATGACTTCAGGTTGGATGAGCAAGGCACGTTATGGATGAAGGATCGCATTTGTGTGCCGAACAAAAAGGAGCTGAAGCAATTGATTCTAGAAGAAGCCCATGACTCCAAGTACTCAATTCATCCTGGAAGCGCCAAAATGTATCAGGATTTGAAGGAAAGATTCTGGTGGCCGAGCATGAAGCGTGAAGTAGCCGAGCATGTTGCATTGTGCGACGTATGCCAGAGAGTCAAGACAATGCATCAGAGACCAGCAGGATTGCTACAGCCGCTGAAAATACCTGAGTGGAAGTGGGAGGAAATCGGAATGGATTTCATTACCGGTTTGCCTAAGACTCAAGGAGGTTATGACTCCATATGGGTTATAGTGGATCGCTTGACCAAAGTAGCCCATTTTATCCCCGTGAAGACCACCTACTCGGGAGATAAATTAGCAGAGTTGTATATGATCAGGATCGTCTGTTTGCACGGAGTGCCAAAGAGGATTGTATCGGACAGAGGTACCCAATTTACCTCAAGGTTAGAATAAGTCGCATGAAGCCATGGGAACCCGTTTAAACTTCAAGATCTGACCTATCATCCAGGCGGATGGACAGGCCAGAAAAGAGTCAATCGATTCTAGAGGATATGTTAAGAGCATGTGCTTTGGCTTATGCTACCTCTTGGGATAAGAGTTTGCCGTATGCCGAGTTCGATTACAACAATAGTTACCAGGCTAGTTTACAGATGTCACCTTTTGAGGCCTTTGTATGGTCGACCACTGTCGGACGCCATTGAATTGGAATGAGACCGTGGCCGCGTGTCTTGGCCTTTGATATTCTTCAAGAGGTCAAGAGCGATTGCCATGATTAGGAAAGGTTGAAGATAGCCCAATCACGGCAGGAAGAGTTATGCTTGATAATCGTCGCCGGATTTGAGTTTTGAACCAGAAGACTTTGTATACCTCGAGTTACGCCGCTCGGAGGAGTTAAGAGGTTCCATGCCAAAGGGAAACTCGCACCCGTTATGTTGGACCATTTAAGATTTTGAGCCGTTAGGCGGTTGCTTATCACCGGAGTTGCCGCATCGTTAGCGAGGAGTACATGACGTGTTCCACGTGTCCCGATTGAAGAAGTGTCTACGAGTTCTGAGAGCAGACACCGCTAGAATCAATTGAGTTGCAAGAAGATTTGACTTACAAGGAGCATCCCGTAAAGATTTTGGACACCATGGATCGAGAGACGAGGAACAAGTCAACCCGTTTCTGCAGAGTTCAATGGAGCAACCACGCGGAGAGTGAAGCAACTTGGGAGCGTGAAGAGGATTTGAAGAAAGAATTTCCAAGCCTATTCTGTAGAAAGCCCTGAATCTCGGGGACGAGATTCTATTAAGGGGGGGGTTTGTAACACCCCAAAATTTTGCTTTTCTTAAATTCATGTGTGATTTGGCACTTTGGTGAATTTTTGGAATTTTCTGGAATTTATTTGGATTTATTTGGAATTTATTTGAATTTATTCCATTTTGAAATAATTAAAGAATTAAACTTTGCAAATAAAATTTTGTTGGAAATATTTTATTTGAGTCCAAAATGATCCAAAGTATTTTCAGAATTTTTAGAATTTTTTAAGTCTTTTGATATTTTTAATGAATTAAATGAATTTTCGGGAATTATTTTAAATATTAAATCGCTGGAAAATCAAGTCGGGTCAAATCGTTTCATCCGACCGACCGAAGTCCGAGTCCGACTCGAGTCCGACCGAGCCAAGTGACTTGACCAAGACCCTATTCGATCCGGCCGTTGGATCGAGATCCAACGGCCCGAATTGATCGCACCGGTTGTGCTGAGTCCGGGCCGGATCCGACCGCGCTCGCGCGATCGTGGCCGTTGATCGCGCCACGTGGACGGTCCTCTGTCGTCGTCTCCGCCAGTCCGAAGCCGGACTCGCCGCGCGCCGCCGTGAGGGTTTAGGTTTCCGTTTTCCGCTGAAGCCGAGGCTATTTAATGCCCGGATCACACCGAGGCTCACCTTGACCTTGCGCAGCCGCCGCCGCCGCAGTGCCCCTGGCGCGCCCGCAATCGCTCGCCGGAGTTGTAGCACTCCTCCGCCGCGGTTTTGCTTGCTCGCCGTCGCCGTCCCCGCCGTTGACCCCAGATCCGGACTCACCGCGACGAGACGCACTGAAGGACATCTCACCTCGCCGGAGGAGCCCGCATAACGCCGTTGCGTGTCGCCGTCCCGGCTCGGCGGCGGCTCCGCGCCGCCATCGCCGTCGCTCGAAGCTTCTCGGCCGTCCGATCAAGATCCAACGTCCCAGATTGCGCCACGTCATCTCACGGTGAGATTCCGTCCAAAACCACTAGATCCAATCTTGGCCGTCCGATCTAGATTCAACGGTCGAGATCAAACGCGTTAACCCAAACGCGTGAGCGAGATCTAATCTGGGCGTTGATTTTCAAATCGACGGCCGAGATTGCGCCACGCTGCCTGGAAGGCCGACCGCGGCTGCCGCTGGCCCACGCTACTGCGTGCAGGACGCCGACACGCAGCCCGTGATGTCACGGCCACCCACTGCACCATGACGTCACACCGACGCCATGGCGCCCGCATGTCGGCGACTATCTCAGCCGGCGCCGACGCCAAGAATGACGCCAGGTCCCACTGCCGCCGACCGTGGCCGAGCCTCGCCGACGCCGATGGCGCTACCCGAGGCGGACCCACATGTCGATCTCACGAGGCCGTGGGCCGAGTCCACGGTGAACAGCCGAGCATGGGCCGAGTCCATGGATCACCGACGCCACCGCCCAATCAGAGGCTGACACGTGTCCAGGCTGACGCAATAATTAATTTCTGAAAAATAAAATGATTTATTAATTCGAAATAATGATTTCAGATTTTGATTCAAACTTCAAACGCTTATAACTTTTGCGTTTCAACTCCGATTTGAGTGATTCAAATTTCTAAATTTGTATAAAATTGAGATCTATCTAATTATGAATTTTATTTAATTTTTGGACTAAAATTTTCCTCTGTAATATTATTAAATGGATTATTTAAACTTCAAAATGCTATAACTTTTGCATTTTAACTCCAAATTTGACGATTCCAGTTTCTAAAAATTCATAAAATTATGTTCTCTCTGTTTATGGATTTTATTTGGATGTTTGGACACTTTTTGCCTATTGTTTATTCGTGTATTGCTATTTGCACGCTTTACGAGTAGACGTTGAAGTGCCGGAAGGATTCGAAGGAGAAGTATTGACTCAGGATCCAACTCAAGACCAAGAACAAGTACTTTTTGAAGGCAAGTTGTGCTTTGACCATGTTGATCCTATTTTGAAATCTATTTTGATTTAACCTATTGCATGCTAGTTCAATTAGAAAAATACTTTATTTAAATATGGGGGTTAGATAAATACCAATTTGCTGCATGACACTTTGATTATTTAAATATGTGCCATGACCCTTGACACCCTATTGTGGATTACTAGTTGGACATTATTAAATTGCCAACATGGGTTTTAGACCGTTGTAGTATACTGCTTAGACCTGCTACGTGCTCATGACATGATTTGGACAATCAAAAGTTAATATTGACCTAATGATATATTGAACCTGTTTTGGAAAGGTATCATGTGATGTTGATGGCACGTGGTGCATGGTAATCAACTGGGGTTTGATAAATAGCTTTTCGACCGGGGCATGTGGCAAGAATGATCAGGTGGGCCAGTTGTGGTACTGGGGATGTTGATTTGGTTCTTCGGGTAGTCTTGCCCTGGTCACCCTAAGGACTTCACCTTGCAAGCCTTTGAACTGGGTCTAACGTGTAACCACATGTCTGTAATGGGACGGACCTAGTTGACTAAGTTGCTAATAACGTACCTGTGGGACCTCAGGAGGTCAACTACACCCTTTGTGTAAGTTGTACGGGGGGCGTCTGGGTGAGGCAGTACCCATCTAACGGTTGATTGGCCTAAACTTCGCCTTAGCTAAGGGAAGGGTTAGTGTGCAATAACCGGGGAGGACCACTTGTATTGTTAGAAGTTTCAAAGACTTTGTTACGGGAACTCGCCTTTGTGGTGTTTGACTGTATCTTGTGGGTAAAGTGCATAACCTCTGCAGAGTGTACAATCTATTCGAATAGCCGTGTCCGCGGTATTGGACATCGCCGAATTACAGTCAAGGGTTAGATTTTCTTAAAAATAACTTGGATTTGAAAGGTTGGGTTTGGTTAAATAATGTTGTTGATGGAAATGTGGATTAGGATGGGAAAGATGTTTATTAAACTCCTTGAAAAGTTAATTATGCTATACTTGTTTCTCGCTTTGAATCTACTTATGCTACTTGTCAAATCTTGTTTCTTTGCAAATATACCTTGAGCCATTCCTTTGTAACAAGCCATGCATGTAGTATATTAGCTTGCATTCTGTGCATGACTTGCTGAGTACCAAGTACTCACCCTTGCCACAATACAACACCAGTTGAAGAGGAGACTACACCAGCTTTGGAGGAGGAGCTCCAAGAGGAACCGTCTACTTAGGGAGCGAGCCCAGTCAGTTGCCTGTGGTATACTGGATGGCGCCACGAAGTTATTTGATTTTCCGCTGCTATTATTTCTCTCTTAGTAAGTTTCGCCCTGCGTGGCGTACATTTGTGGCTTGACCATAAGGTCGAGTAACCAGTTTGGTTATTTAAATAAAAGTACTTTATTAGTACCGAATGGTATGATTGTGATATTTACCAATGTTAAGACTGTGTGCACTAGCGCGTTCCTGGACTAGTGCTGAATACACAGAGGGTCCGGATTTGCAAATTCGGGGTCCCGACATTACGACACTCCGTGGTGTCACAGAGCTGCTCCTCCCCAGCGCCGCCTCCGATCTGAAGGTACATTTCTATTTTTGTGCATTTCTTTTTGTTTTTATTGAATCAACACATGTCAGATTTACTTGGATAAATATTTGTCCAGATGGATTGCAATGAGGAACAACAATTGTTTCATTATTATCTTAGATTCTATGTATGGAAGCAAAAGGCCATAGGTGTTCTTCTTCTTATGGTAGCTCTATGGTTGAGATTAAGAGATGGTAGGAGACATAAAGAGAGAGGGTTGAAGTATGGTCCTCTCGTGGACAGGGACATTTGGAGGAGTAATGAATTGGTTAGATTAACTCAAACCTCTGATCAAGTATGTGTTAGTCAACTCCGTATGACTAGATTGGTATTTTGCAAGCTTTGTGATCGACTTAGGCAAAAAGGACTTTTAGTACCCACATTTCATGTGTCGATTGAAGAGTAAGTTGCATTCTTTCTATACATGGTAGGGCATCATCATACAAATGTTGTTGTTGCATTTAAGTTTTGGCGATCAGGGGAGACAGTTAGCAGATACTTCAATGCCGTGCTAAATGCAATGGGTGTCCTTGCCAAAGAACTCATCTATTTGAAGTCCACTGATACACACGATAAGATCACTAATAGCCGAAGATTTCATCCATACTTTGAGGTAATTTGCCATTGACCTATATAGATTAATGTTGTTCGATCGAAACACATGCTACATCTTCGTCCAAATTCTCCGAGATCTTGGGCGGTTTTGGTGAGATCTCGCCGAAAAAAACGAAAACACTGTAGCAATTTGATTTTTTTCAAATTTTTTTATCCGGTCAGGATTTCTAATTTCGTCCCCGGCCGAGAATTCTGAAATTTCGGCGGTTTTTTGGATCCTTGGCTAAAGCACACCTTAATTTGGATGAAACCATGGGTACCTATAAGGTCAGCGACCGGTTAGGCGGTGAGCCAGAGGTGGGCGACTGGCTGAGGAGGTGCGACGGAGGGGCGAGCCATAGAGGGTGGCGATCGACCCCGAGCCCCGAGCGCGACGGTTGGGCGAGAACTGAGGAAGTGAGGAGGGTCGACCACCCGAGGCCCCGAGGTGCGAGCGCGTCGGCCGGCAGAGGGGGTCCGAGCCCCAAGCGCGACGGCCGGCCGAGGAGGCCCGAGGGGCAAGCCGCTAGCCAGCTGCTATCACGACTTGGTAGGCCAGCACGGCCGAGGTCGAGGCGCCCTTGTAGCCTGTGCCCGCCGCCCAGGCCTTGGTGTTGTCGATGACATGCCAGGACACGAGGTGGTGGTTGAGCGCGGCGTCAAAGGCGCGAGCTTGTGCGCGCCCTTGATCTTGTCCCGGGCCTTGGTCACTGGGTGGTTGTGGCAGCCGACGCACCGCAGCCACCGACACTTGCTCATGCTCCTAGGCATGTTCATCGGCGCTCTGATGTACAGGCTGCCGCTGAGCTCCGTTACTACCCTGCCACATCATCGTCGGTAAGCACCCTCTAAAATTTGATCCTAAATCTGCCGCTGCACGTTCGTCATCTAACTTCCAAATGAGAGCCGTGAAACATAAATCGTGCTGTTGACATCAAGCATGGTTCAAGATTCTCATATTTATGAAATCTGAAGATCAAGATGCAACATTCCATGTCTAACGATTGCACGGCAATCCATTTATGCTTCGTCTTGAAGGGAAGAAACAGAGGTGGCCCAGAGAAAATGCTAGATGTAGCTGCCAGAATCCACGCTCTAGAACATACTGTACCTAAGATCCGAAAAGCAAAAGGCAAAAAAAGAGCTAGGAAGAGATGGATCCAACCACGCAACAAACACACGAAAAGTTTATGGATCCCCGTCGGGCGATGTGCACGCACGCACGCACGCACGGCCTCTTCGGATCTTCTACAACTTGTTTAGTCGCGTTTGTCTCTACAATTCCCACTTACATTTTGCACGATAAAGTCGTACATGTAAGATTTCAGTTACAACTCGTCGCCAAAAGAAAAGAAAAAACTTTGCAATAATAACAGTTTTTTTCGAAACATAATTGCAGTTTCGCAATAGTTAATGACGGGCAACCACTATTTTAAATCATAATTTTCGTGGTTTCACGATAAAATTCTAAAAGAGCTGCAATAGCTATCGCGGAAGCAATTATTTGTAGTGTTTCTAGTATTAAAAAAATTAAATATGCATATAATATAAATGACCTCTAAGAAAATCATTAAATTATGATATTTTAGAAGGTATTAATATTTTTTTAATAAGAATACGAGTATGTCTAGAATCAATAAATATGCTGATACATGTCAAAAGTCATAATTGATAACTATATCATAATATTCTTAACAAAAATATAAATGCTCAATTATTGAAAAAATGGTAAGATGGTGTCATTTACTAGGTTCTCTCACAATTCAGGTTTATAATAGATGCATTTAAGCCTTCAGTAATGTTAGATTTCAAAATAAGCATAATATTTTAATCCATGTGTATCTATATAGGGTAGCGGAGCTATCGCTAGCTATAAGCTATGATATATATGGATATATTGCTAGCTATAGTGCTTGTAGCTAATATAGTAAAATATTGGCATGTTGCTTCACGTTTGGAATAAAAAAAGCTATAGTTGTAGTATAGTTGTAGCCAGTTATTTGGAACATTGCCGGCAATCAAGTTGGTTTCAACTAGGTTCAAAATCCTGGTGAAATATTAGATTTTGCCTCCCAGATTCATAATCTCGGTGGAATAAAATATTTAAAAAATTCAAATTACTATAGTGATTTTTGAAATTTTGGTTATTTTGATTAGAAATCATGATTTTTTTGACCGGTTTGCATTGTTTTTGGGCCGATTTTGGTGGCAGTTTTTTGTGTGGAGAGAATTGCAATGGCTTTTATCAGCAATACATGTGAAAGTAACAAAAAGATCTTGTTGGTGAGTTGGTTAACAGTTGCTTTAGTAATGGGAGGTCTTAAGCTCCCCCTTTTTTGCATGCTAAACTAACAACTCAAATGAGCACACAAGCTGAATTGAGTACACAGGCAAAAAAAAAAAAGTGAAAAAAAAATAATGTTGTCACTAGGATTTAAATTGACACCCTTCTTGCAAATAACTGAGTTATAGTGCCTTAGACCACTCAGCCACCTCAAATTGTTTGTATAGATCAAGGTTACAACTTTTTTTATCATTAGCAATACATGCACTCATATGAACATCATAACAGTAGCACTGTCAGAATTTTTAAACATTTCTTAGACTTGATCATCCTTTAAAATTTGTATGAAAACATTAGTGATGCGTCAGGACCACCCACAAATTTTTTTAAAATTTTCTAACGTGATTTGAACCATTTTTCGTTCGGTCGAAATTTGTAGAGATTTCGGCAATTTCGAACGAAATTTTGGTTTTTTTTTTTTTGCCAAAATCTTGGAAATCCCAATAAAAAAATTCCAAATTTGAATTTCGTCCAAAATTCCCAAATCTAGCTGAATTTTCGGATTTTAGTCGCCTTCGAGATATAGTCTGAAAACAAAATTTGAAACCTTGGTTTCGACAAGATGATTTTTGAAACAGATTCTCGGTAATTGTTGCACCTGTAGAATGCTTAGAGATTCTGCCGATCCTTGTAGATACCTAGGAGCCCAGCAAGGAATTTATGGGTTTTTAGAATTTGCTATGCTCGCGAGGAGGTGAATGTGGCAGCGCATATTTGTGCAAAAGAAGCCACGGAAGAGAGTAATAATAGCTCTTTTTGGCTAAACCAAACCCCTGATTTTCTATTTGATCGTATCAATCATGACTGTATTCATTTAGGCCCTGTATGTTTCGGCTTTTTTATTGGCTTAAAAGCCAAAAAACCTAAGCCGAAACAAACGACTGGCTTTTAAGCTGAACTTTTTTGAATAAAATAACCCGTTGACACTAAAAGTCTCCAAAATTACCCACCAAATGCCATCCAATATAAATTGAGAATTCCTCCCCCACCTCATTTAGGGTATTTTTGACTTTCCATCTATAAGCTATACCATCTAACCCATTAATAAACTAAGATACCAAACAATATGTCTTGACTTAAAAGCAAGCAGCTTAAAAGCTTATTAAGTCAAAAAACTAGCTTTAAGCCAAAAGCCAAAAAATCTAAGTCGAAACAAGCAGAACCTTAATATAATAGCTCATACTTCCCTCGCCAAAAAAAAACCCCTCAGTGTAAGTGAGATTTTAACACTAGTTTGACGTAATGGCATGATGTTTGTTATCCCTTGGCATGTCATCATAACATTATCTTCTAACATTTTAACGAACCATCCGATTTTGCATACAGTTTTTCACAGAAATCTGAAACTAATTAACCGACTGATGCTAGTCATACGTACATACTCTAAAGTCTAGATCCAATCCTCCCAAATATGAAATGCATGAGCAAGTATATTGGCGGTGATTCAGTGAAGTTGCCAACCATCACTTGTCTATCAGGTTAAAGATTTCTTAGAGTGTGTTTATGGCTGTTTGGTTGGCTGTATCAAAAGATATTTGCATCTGCAGATGCAAAAGATGGGTGTTTGGTTGTCTTCTCATTCAACTCAGTCTGGCTCTACAGATGCAAAGCACCCCTTTCAGCCTGGCTCTAGGGAAACAAGAAAATCCACCGTTTCCCAGAACCAGGCTCTGCTGAGCTATGCATGCATGCTGACATCAGCATTTACTAGTTAGTTTTCTTCTTTTCTTTGCTATATCTTTTGATTAACATCTCCGATTAACGAACAGATTTCACCTATGTATTCTTGATATTTTTTCGAACAAAACTAGACCATACTTGCTATAAAAATTTCAAAAGATTAAAATTTTAGTTTTTCAATTTATTGATTTTCTAGAATATATTTTAAAAAATTTTATTTTCGTTTGTGAAATAATTGATTTTCTAGTATTTTTAAAATTTATTTAATCCATCTCTTGAATTTGCCTATCACACATCCATTCCAGTGCAGCCAACCAAACAACATCTCTGTGCAGCCTGTCCAACCTCATACGACCAACCAAACAACATATCTTTGCATCCACTCAGCCTGACTCCCACCAGCCTGGTTGAGCTCATGCAGCCTGGCTGAGCTGAGAAGGCAACCAAACAATCCATTAGTTGATGGATGGGGTTGAATGGGATAGGATAGTTCTGTACTATTTGTTTTATTATTTTGGGTGAATGGAATGATTCAGTATCTATAGAAAATACTCCTCAAATTTGTACCACTTGGTTCAAAATAGGATGGTTCTATTCAAGTAACCAAACACATAGATAATTTTTTTCTTAAACCATCATATACATGTACCACTTGGTAAAAACGTCCAAACACACCTTTAATTAATAGAGGAACCAGATCCACTAGCGTCCATTTGGGATCCAGGTTTGGATGGCCTCCAGCGTTTGGCTACCTGCACCGCGTTTGCCAATGCGAGTTTGGTCAGGTGGGTGAAGACGGTGGTGGCCCATGGGATCAACTTGCTTTCAAGGAAACGAAGAAACATCGGAAGGAAAACACCCCTAGACAACGCCTATATTTACCATTTGACCACTTGATTAGCCAAAAGAAAAGTAGCCTTCTGACTGTGGTAATCCTGATTCCTACTGTTTCCCTTTCAAAATCCCGTGAATTAAAGTGAAAGTGAATCATCCCACGTGTATTGACGTATGATGTAGTGCTATTTTGTGACGCAAAATTTAGTTAAAAAAAGAACGGTAAGAAACAGTTTGGACGACAATAACGTGACGAATGGACATGACATGGAAATAACACCCAAAGCGGGAAGCATTAGCATTCAACTCATAGACTTGGCAATGGTGTCCACTAATTTTAGTGGAAAAGCATGTGCTTGTGCTCCACAAGGCCTTTGGTGCTTCCAATAAATTCGTAGCGTGTGTAGGAGATACACATTGTGTGTGTATGGGTGGTATGAGTGTGGTGCGTGTTAAGTATGCATGTGCTTTGTACTTAAAAAAGCACCCAAATGCGAGGCTATTGAAAGTAACACAACAATCAACAATTTTTGTCAAATAAAATTGAATCATCTTACATTCTTTGACAAATTTATTATATGCCATTGCCATTGTTTCGGCTCTCTTATCTGCCATTGCAAAGTGACCTCTCCCTTACGTACCACTACAAAATCGAAACCATACCCTTTTATGCCATTGTTTGACTGGTCAACCCATGTAGTAGCTATGGAAATACCATTTTGCCCTTGCCATCTTTCTTCTTCCATTTTCTCACACACACATCACATGCGCGCACGCGCGCGCGCGCGCGCACACACACAGAGAGAGAGAGAGAGCGCTCCAGGGCTGCGGCGATGGATGTCCTCGCCAAAGTGCATGTCGTCCTCACCTTCGGCCCCAGATCCGACACTGTCTCCTTCCCCCATCGACGACGGTATTGGTGCTCGGCGAGTCAGCGATGGACGTGCCGAGCTCATCGCCGGTGAGGAAGGTGTCGATGGCAACCAGCTAGAACCAAAACTAGACGCGGCTACCACGAAGAGATCAAGCACGCTTGCAACAAAAACGGAGGAGGCCTAAGGCGGTGGAATGACTATGGGTTGCGGCGGCGAGCAACCATGGTGGAGGCGAAGCATGGGCTAAAAGCTCATTTTCGTGGTTAGGAGGTGGAGAGTAAGTGGAGGCGAGGTCGACAGTGCAACCCTCCATCACGAGTGTGGGTCCTCGACCTTGGCGGATGTGGCTCTCCGAGTAGAGATGAAGAGACAGTCGCTGTCAGCCTTGACCTCTCCATCGTGGTCGAGGTAGAAGACGACGAAGGTGGCATCATCTTTCAGGGACGACAGCTTTCAGGTGACGCCGCTCTCCTAGATCTAGTGGAGGCGGTAGTACTGCTACTCCTTGAGTGCCTAGACGATAAGAGAGGTGGAGGAGGTGGTGACCGAGGGAGTGGTTGGTCTAGGGATGTGGGAGAGAAGAGGAGGAGAGAGAGGAAGGGAGGGATGAGGAAGAAGGCAAGAGTAATTTAGGTATTTTGAAGAAAAAAAATTCGGCAAAACTCCAACAGAGTTGATGGTAGTGGCAAGTAAGGAAAATTTTTGAGAATACGATGGCACGTAAGGGTGAGATCACTTTGCAATGACAGATAAGGAACCGGAGTAATTGCAATAGCATATAAAAAATTTCTCCTGCATTCTTTTGGTGCCAACTGCTGTCAAAACACAAGAGACAACACTGTTAATGAGCTAATATAAATGATATTTTCTTCTTCAATAGTTTCGTTTTTTATGTTATTTCTTACTACCCTAAATTTCTTCTTGGGGTGCTACCTAGTAATATTAAAATACACTCGTACAAAAATATGATCATATGATGCAAAACTTTTCAGAAAGAGAGAGACACACAAATGATTCAAACTTACTACACTATTGAAGTCGTTGCAAATTTAGGCCACGTATATACATCTATAGAACATTCAGAAATCTAGATTGGGAGCTGTATTACCCAACGGTGTCAAAGGATACAAGGAAGTCATCTACAATATAGTGGATTCATGTAAAAGCAAGATTTTTCGATCTACATTTGGAATACGGGAAATTTTCCGATTATTTTATGCGTAGATGGGTAAGTTGAGATGTACATCTATGATTTTGATCATGAAATTTTATACGTAGATGGTGTAAGTTGAGATGTACATGTGATTTTTTTCAGAATTTTTTAAAACTTTTTTTAGTAGGATTGCACGAAAACTTTAATTGCACCGGATATGTTGCCAAAATACAAACCCCAACGTCATGGGCAAAACGGGAATAGTAAAAAATACAATGTACACCCACACTCGTAAAAGTACGGGGGAATAATTCGCGCTCCTCCATCCACCCGTCTCTACCACTAGCACCGTACCATTACCACCTCCTCTCCTCCCCGATCTCGCGAACGCGGAAAAAAGAAGCGAAAAAAAAACAGAGAGCTTCCCACACCAGACACCTCCGACGTCTCATCCTCGTCGTCGCCGCCGTTATCGTCGTCAGCGCCTGGAAACCCTAGGCAGAGCGCCGCCGGATCCGCGCCGATCCGACCCCGCCGGTGCCGCCGCGCCCTCAGATCCGCCGGTCGGGACCCGCGCCTCGAGGGGCGAGCCCGCCCGGCTCGGCATTGGCTTGGCACGATCCGGAGGCCTCCTTTTGGTGCGTGTCCTGTTTCTGCCTCGTCCCCTGGCTGTCTCCCTTTTGGCGCGATCTGGGATTTCCCCCCCTCCTGCAATTTTTTGCGGGGTTTTTCCGATTATTTTTGCTGGAAGCGGCGCTGGTTGTATAGCTCAGGGATTAGAAGGTTCGAATTCGGAGGGATTTAAATCAATTGATAGGTTTGTATTAGTTAGAGAAACATGTTATAGAGGGGGGGGGGGGGGTTCCATGAAGCTTAGTTGGTGCTGATTCAGCAGTTTCTATTTTAAGCTACCTGCATTCAACACAAGCTCGTGCAAATGTTTGATACAGCTTTGAGTAATAGCTCGTTCAATTCTGCTCCAGAGTTTTTCCTGCTATTGATCTCACAAACATACACGACCTTAGGAAATTAAAGCCGGACTATCTGTTTTTCTTTCGACAGGTTGAAGAAATCTGTAGCTGTGGAGGTGGCCATGGTGCGTAATCGCGCAAGGATGAGATGGGTTCGGTACATGGTGTGCTGGAATCATGTATCCCACTACTGAACCCGTCCTTCTGGTAGCTAGATTGTTTATTGGGATGATGCATGGGTTGGTACGTGGCAGTTATATATGAGTACTGGTGATCCCTTTCTGCTGTCATCATCTAGGAATGCAGATTTGCCCTTCGAAGCACCAGGCTACTGCTCGGTCATCAGTGGGATCATTGGGCTGCCTTAGCCGTACTGATTTGTTCTCTTCTTCACTTAACGAAGATTGTAACACGGCTTCCGTCAACCTTGTGGATGAAGGGGATGCCGTGTCAAGGCATTGTCTGGAGGAGTCTGATGTGAGCAGGGTGGCAGAGCGTTTCCAGCCTGCTGATTCACGCTTCTTCCAGCGTCTCTCGGTGGAATGCTCTCAGAAGGAGAGGCAGCGGAAGGTTTCTTGGGGTGGTGTAATGGAGATGCAGTGTTCTCCATCATCCCTAGAGATTGAAGTTGTATCTTCCTCTCAGGAGAAGCCAAATCGCTCCCAGAGGATCAGGCACAAGAGCTCGCAGTTTGAAGACCCGTTTTCATCTGAGCATGACCCAAGACTAATTTACATTAATGATCCTAACAGAACAAATGATCGATATGAATTTACAGGGAATGAGATTCGGACAAGCAAGTATACTTTGATCACTTTCCTGCCTAAGAACCTCTTTATCCAGTTCCACAGGCTGGCTTATGTATACTTCCTAGTTATTGCCGCTCTTAACCAGCTACCCCCTTTAGCTGTATTTGGAAGGACTGCTTCACTGTTCCCACTACTCTTTGTGTTGTTTGTGACTGCTATAAAAGATGGCTATGAAGACTGGCGGCGTCACAGATCTGACAGGAACGAAAATAACCGAGAGGCACTTGTTCTTCAATCTGGTGATTTCCGGTTGAAAAAATGGAAAAACATTTGCGCAGGGGAGGTTGTCAAAATTCATTCCAATGAAACAATGCCATGCGATATGGTCTTGCTGGGTACAAGTGACCCAAATGGTATAGCTTATATCCAAACAATGAATTTGGATGGTGAGTCAAACCTAAAAACAAGGTATGCACGCCAGGAAACTATTTCCATGATATGCGGCTCATATTCGGGGCTGATCAAATGTGAGCAACCTAACAGAAATATCTATGAGTTTACAGCTACCATGGAGTTGAACAGTCAGAGGATTCCACTTGGCCAATCGAACATTGTATTGCGGGGATGCCAGCTTAAAAACACAGAATGGATTATCGGGGTAGTCAGCTATGCTGGTCAGGAGACAAAAGCTATGTTGAACAGTACAATATCTCCTTCAAAGAGCAGCAATCTAGAGAGTTACATGAACAGGGAAACCCTTTGGCTATCAGCTTTCCTCTTGATCACATGCTCGGTTGTGGCTACAGGGATGGGGGTATGGCTATTTAAGAATTCGAAAAACCTTGATGCGCTACCATACTACCGGAGAAAGTACTTCACCTTTGGTCGGGAAAACAGAAAAGATTTCAAGTTCTATGGCATTGCTTTGGAGATATTTTTCTCCTTCCTGAGTTCTGTGATAATCTTCCAGATAATGATACCAATATCACTGTACATCACAATGGAGCTGGTTAGAGTGGGGCAATCCTACTTTATGATTGGAGATACACTGATGTATGACAGTAGTTCAGGTTCAAGATTTCAATGCCGGTCCTTGAATATTAACGAAGACCTAGGTCAAATACGGTACATATTTTCTGACAAAACGGGTACCTTGACACAAAACAAGATGGAATTTCAGCAAGCTAGCATCTATGGGAAGAAATATGGGAGCTCCTTGCAGGTCACTAGTGACACATCACATGAAATAAGCACTACAGGCAAGGTCACTGTCTTATGTTTTTATCTTTTTTTTTTTGTAGATCTTATTTTGTTTCAGATCAGCCTTTCTTTCCCATAGTAAGAACCTTGAGGGTTAGTGATAGATTTGGTTTATAAATATTGCAGTAAGCGGTATTCATTTGGTCACACACCTAATTGTGATTATACGCCCTAATCAGCCTGATTACATGGCCTAACCTGCGATTATGCGGTAACAACTTTCCTCAGGTTGAACCACTAACCATTGTACTTAATTTAATTAGCTTAAATATGTCAATATTCAAATTTCTTATTCCTGTTACCTCAAATGGAATGCTTCCACTGTGACAATAGTAGAGACTCAAATACGGCCTCATTTATTTATTCTCTTACCTCATATAGCTTTTGATCATTTACCTATCCATTCTTAAGTTCATGTTCTTGTGCAGAGTCATCGAGACAACATGGCAGGAAACAAAAGTCAGAAATCAATGTTGATTCAGTGCTCATGGAACTTCTGAATCAACCATTGGTTGGGGAGGAAAGACTTGCTGCCCATGATTTTTTCCTTACTTTGGCTGCATGCAATACAGTCATTCCAGTCAGCACAGAATGTTCTCTCGATTTGACTACTGAAATAAATGAGGTAGGCACAATTGATTACCAGGGCGAATCACCTGATGAGCAGGCCTTAGTAACCGCAGCTTCTGCTTATGGATATACGCTTGTGGAAAGGACAAGCGGCCACGTTGTTATAGATGTCCAAGGGGAGAGGATAAGGTAAATAACCCAACATCCTTTGTCTGTTATGATAACATTGTAACTACCATTAATTTCAGCCCCAATTGACTGTGGAATGCATTTTGTACTTGCTGTGAATCTTCTACCTGTTATTTACAAAGCAATTTCATTGTCATAATCAGGTTGGATGTTCTTGGTCTCCATGAATTTGACAGTGTGAGAAAAAGAATGTCTGTTGTTGTAAGGTTTCCAGACAACATTGCCAAGGTTCTTGTTAAAGGTGCTGATACTTCAATGCTTAGCATTTTGAAGGGAGGGAATGATGATGGACCTTATAATTCTTTGCATGCTAAAATTAGAGAAGCCACAGAAAACCATTTGTCAGGTTATTCATCAGAGGGTCTACGAACCTTAGTAATTGGTTCAAAGAGCCTGACCGATGCAGAATTCAGTGAATGGCAGGAAAGGTATGAAGAAGCTAGCACTTCCATGATAGAGAGATCGGCAAAGCTCCGTCAGGCGGCAGCTCTTGTAGAGTGCAATTTGACTCTTCTTGGTGCAACTGGAATTGAAGATAAGTTGCAGGATGGTGTTCCTGAGGCTATTGAGTCCCTCCGACAAGCTGGAATCAAGGTTTGGGTTCTCACGGGAGATAAGCAAGAAACCGCTATATCGATTGGTTTGTCATGTCGACTATTGACTCAAAGTATGCACCCGATTATTATAAATGGTTCCTCAGAGTTTGAATGCAGACGTCTTCTAGCTGATGCTAAAGCCAAATTTGGAATAAAGTCGTCTGATTTTGGAAGGGATTCTCAAGACATAGAAGATTTGTACAGTGGTGATGTTTCTAAATTGAGGTCCTCTAATGGTCACATATCTGAAAGTGGCTTACAGAACTTCCAATTGACTGGAATTATTGCTAATGACAAGTCCGAACACAGTGAGAAAGTAACAAATTTTACTGACACTGAGCTAGCGCTGATAATTGATGGGAGCTCCCTTGTGTATATTCTAGAGAAAGATCTTGAATCAGAGGTGTGAGATCATCTCCACTATTTTGATTTTTTATAGTGATCACATATTTTTGTTATATTGATTGGTAAATGCATAGTCACTTACCACAATTCAGCGGCCATGGTTGCTAGCCTATCCTTTAATGCACATATAACTATCAAGTTCACTCACAATAATTCTGCATTAATACTCCAAGTAATCATTTCTTTTGCAACTTTTTATTTGACAGTTATTTGACCTGGCAACTTCTTGTAAAGTTGTCATCTGCTGCCGAGTTGCTCCCCTGCAAAAGGCTGGAATTGTTGATTTGATTAAAAGCAGGACGAGTGACATGACCCTGGCGATTGGTGATGGTGAGATTCATTATTTGATTCTTGTTGCAATGTTGCTAGTTAGCATATCGTGTTTTTCTTGCCTATTAATACACTCATCCAATGCTTGAAATATCTTGTGCAAATTGCTAGTGATGCAAACCTGCTTGAACTAGAAGGGGTACTTTGCAGGTGATTAGTTTTTTTTCCTGCTATAGTTGAACTGCATGGCCTGCAATTGTTGCTAAAATATTTTAAATTGCACCACCATATGAATGATAACTAGTAAGTCGCTCGTGCGTCGCAACGGAGTCTCAAAAAAGGGTGGAGGGAAGTCATTGTAAAACCTAGTTTGGATTTCTTTAAGTGCTTCCATATTTAACTCCATGGCATTTATGGCCTGAAGTAAAAAAAAGCTATAGAATTTTTGTATTTCAAAATCAATGCTGTATTTTGCCATTTCCGACAATTAGAAAAAAACTGGAGAAATTGGTGATACATATAGTAAGGTAGTAAGGTGCTTTGTGCGTTGCAACAGAGTATGAAAACAAGGTGATACATATCATGAAACATAATAATCAAATGTGATACCAAAACAGTAATATTTGTTTGTATCATCAAATGTAATCCCAAAACAGTAAAATAAACATCAAATTTCTCTCACACATATCGAGAAATATGAAAGGCCGAACATACCACATTAGTCCAACAGCAATTGTGAACAAGATAGTTGAGAATATCTCTTGAGCAAACCGTGTTGACCTTCCTGTAGCTTTAGGGTCAACCTAATGATGGAACACAAATCCAGGAAAACATTGTCAGGATCACAAGGTAAAAACAATAACTGGCCCCCATCGCATGCAAGTGGTCATGAATAATACTAAAATAGCATGATTTGACGGTTGAATGAGCTTACCATTACTACATGTAATGGTTGCTTATCTGATATCCCAGGGTTCAAGAAAAGCTTGTCCTCATTCCCAGATACACGTTGCTTCAATTCTTGCAACTACTGACATAAATGTATTATTGGGAGGTAATCAGCTATAGCATTGGTGAGAATAAGCGCTCGAAGGTACTCTGCAACCCCCTGCTGTCCACAGCATGGCTTCTTTGCTCAAACCTTTTAATGACATCTTCTGGGCTGCCATTGTTTTCCATATACACCCAAAAATGGAAAATCAAGAATTGTATCATTATCATACCATTCTCTAAATCTAAATAGGGTATTGGACCATAATGCACTGTGCAAACAAAAACAAAAGAGCAAGTAATCCGTTTCTGCCATTCTAATTAATTAATTCAGTAGCATCAAAAGACAGCAGGGAGAATGAGCTTATTCCTCATCACATAGCAAGAACACCACTACGTAGTGGTCATGCAGAAACAAGGAAATCCAAAGATTACTAAATCCGGCAATTTAGCTACGAATTTCACAACTTTCCTACATTGGAGCTTTTATGCAAACCAATAATCCAACCTTATGAACTGTCAACAGCCACACACATTTCTCCTAATGTTCTAACTAATCGTCTCAATCATATCAATGCAAAGCATACATGTATCTAGGATCCAGGGTCCACTCAACATCACAAAAAACGGAATCAATAGCCACATATTTCTAAAAACCTTGCTACGGTTGCACCATTAGGCAAGTCAATAGTCCAACCGTGTAAATCAACAGGCAATCCGCACAAACCCAGCCAATCCGAATCACATTTGCCCAATTCCAGCAAAGTAACACCCATTTGAGTTGACTAATCAGAGAGCACAACCAACAATTATTCTTCTAGAGCGCACCTGAACTTGTTGAGCTCGTGGAGCAGCGCGTTCTGCTTGGAGGCGTCTTTGGGGTTGGCGTCGGCCTCGTCGATCAGCTGCTGCAGGAGCCGATTGGGACGCCATAACGGCCACCAGCTCATCCAATCCCCAGACATCACCCAGTCGAAAAACCTCCTCGCCGTCGCCACCACTACCGCGGCCGCGAACGCCATGGCCCAAGCCCTAGCCTTCTCCACCAGGTCCTCCAGCTCCTCCTTCCTGTCCTTTGCGTCAGGGGCCGTCACGACTTCTGCCTCCGGTGAGGCCGCAGAAGATCCGCAGTTGCTCGGGAGCCGAGAAGGGGCAGTGGGCCGCTGCCAATGCGCGGAGGGAGAGCGGGATGCGGCGGCGGTGGGGAGCCCGGGGGAAGGAGACGGAGGTGGAGGAGGAGGAGGCAGGGGAGAGGGGCAGCCGGTGGCGAGGGGGCAGGGGCGAGGGGAGGGGGCGGAGGAGGAGGGACGCCTGTAGGGCGCCCATGGCGGCGGCGGCCGGCGCCGGTGAGGTAGGAGAGGAGGGCCTCCCCTTCTTCTCCTTCAACACTTGTTCCTGCTGTCCCCCGCGGCCGCCGCCAGCACGCCTCCGCCTCCGCCGCACCAAGAACCAAGAACCAGCGGCCCGCAGCAACCACGGCCTGGTAGCCAGCGGCTCTGGCGCCGAAGACCCAATCAAGGCCGGAGCACGGCAGGGCCAGAGCCCGCCTTGAGGAGGTAGAGGCAGAAGGTGGTGGCCGGGTCGTCGGGGCCGCGCGGGCTGCCGGCTGCGACAACGTAGATGAAGGGGTACTGGACGCAACCGGTGACGTTGTTCCCGCCGTCGGGAGTGAAGTGAGAGATCGTGCGGGAGGTCGTGGGATGGGAAATGGGCTTTGGGCCTTGAGAGGTGTGGACGATCCATTAAAGGCAGAGTAAACTCCTTTTTTTATTAGTTAAGATTTGAATATTGGTATTAAATGGTTGTACCTACCTTTTCTATCTTAAACATCCTTAAATATTGGATTTTTTTTTTTTTTTTTTTTTTTTTTTTTGTATTCTGGCCATGGTCTGATGCATTGGCTTTTCGCAAGAGTTTATATAATAATAAGTGCCCTATCTGTTGAACCTAACAATTAGCACGTCATTTTTCAGTGGCACATAGCAGTTCAAATAATACGATAGTTTAGAATGAGGTCAATTTTAATTTTCGATGCATATCAAAGTTGTCATTTTGTTTTTTGTTGCCTTAATTTGTTAGTCTATTTTTCCCACTGTTTTGCCATTTGACCACTATCCGCGTTCTACAAAGTATTGACGGTCTTTGCTATTTTGTGTTCTTGTTTCATTTTTCAGGGGCAAATGATGTTTCAATGATACAGATGGCTGATGTTGGTGTTGGAATATGTGGTCAAGAAGGTCGTCAGGCAGTGATGGCTGCAGATTTTGCTATGGGGCAGTTTCGCTTTCTGAAGAGATTGCTTCTTGTACATGGGCACTGGAATTATCAGCGTATTGCATACATGATTCTCTACAACTTTTATCGGAATGCTGTCTTTGTATTAATGCTGTTCTGGTACAAACTTTTGCCTGTGTTTTTCCTTTATAATTTATTATTTGGAGTTTGTGTACTCAGTTTCTGAATATAATTCCTGCTGTTCTTGCCACAACAAACTAATGCTGTTTTGGAACAAAATTTCAAAAACACAAAATATAAAATTGAGGGCAAAAGCCAAAAGAAAGTAGAGACAGCTACAAGGAAACACAGCCATGTCCATAAGTGGAGTTAAAAAGATATATTATTTGGGGCCATTTAGCAACCAGCCCGAGAAACAGTTTTCTTTTGAATTTATACAAAAGCAGTTGGAAGTTGGAACATCGCTCTCTTCCCCACCCCTGTTATTTTATTTTATTTTATTTTGATGATGCATGTTGACCTAAATGTTAACTTTATCTGTGTAGGTATATCTTGCATACAGCATATTCTGCAACTCTTGCATTAACAGATTGGAGTAGTGTTTTCTATTCCCTTATCTACACGTCAGTTCCCACAGTAGTGGTTGGTATTCTGGACAAGGACTTGAGCCATAATACTCTTCTTTATTATCCAAGACTATATGAGGCAGGGCATCGAAATGAGGGCTACAACTTGACACTCTTCTGGATCACAATGCTAGATACCTTGTGGCAAAGCCTCGTCCTTTTCTATGTTCCTTTCTTCACATACAATATCAGTACAATGGACATATGGAGTATGGGAAGTTTGTGGACAATTGCTGTCGTTATACTTGTCAATATTCATCTGGCCATGGACATTCGTCGTTGGGTGCTTATAACCCATCTTGCTGTATGGGGTTCTATAGCTGCAACATTTTTGTGCATGGTGTTGATAGATTCTATACCAATTTTCCCTAACTATGGGTAAGCTATCACTGATTTGCTCCCTCAATCCCTCTTATATAGTATTGTCCAAAGGTGACAAGCCTAAGATTCTATTTTCTTATTCCCGGCAGGACAATATACAATATGGCTGCTTCAAGAACTTATTGGCTTAGTGTTTGTCTTATAATAGTCCTAGGGTTGCTTCCTCGGTTTCTTTGCAAAGTAATATATCAGACCTTTTGGCCATCTGATATTCAAATAGCGAGGGAAGCTGAGTTATTAAAAAAGCTGCCTTAACAGTTGGGTTCAAGGCCTGAAAGTGATATCAGCTAACAACAATGGTTTCACACAGATACTTTGTCGGCCCAGTTTGGGGGCTGTGTTGATTTGTTTATTTTGCTGATTTTTGTCAAAATTTTGGTAAGTTCTATTCATGACTTATGTATATGATATATTGTTTGGTCAATGGATGGGCTAGTGAATATAGTTCGCTTCAGTTTTCACGTTTTCAGTGGTGGCATTGTTTTATTCTCTGAACAACCTATCATATTTTTTGCACACATGCACAAGCACAGATTGCATTACTTAACTACAGTCAAGTCATGCCTTTTTTCGTTACAACAGATGACTGTATATTTGTAAATCTTGAAAGTGTAACAATATTTTGTGCCTGTATCAGGAGTAACTGTTCTGTATGATGAAAATAACATGAACTACAGTTTCAGCAATCCAACAATGATTGTTTGCAACACTTTTTGTAGCACAAAAATAGTCGTTCTCTTCAGTTTTTTATAGCTGCTCTTGTTTCTCCTAGGGCTAGTATAGTGTGATAAATTCTCAGTATGCGGTAGTGCTGACCTGTTTATGCCTTTGTCCATCTTGTTTCAACAAAGATCCCAGATTATACATGAGGACGGAAAGTTGGCGAGACATAGCAAATCTGGCTGCTGAAGAGGCTGAAAAATACGATGAAGCGGCTGTGGCGAGGGAACTGACTGTACGGGTAAGGCATCAAACAGCTTCTTCCTTCGGGAGCTAGCTCAATCAATCAAATGACAAATGTACAGATATGGGAAAATGATACATATACCCTGTATTTTAAGGTAGTTTGTGGTTAGGAAATAAAGAGGTACATAGATACAAATTATTTTCGCACTTTGCCAATCTTTTGTTTACCTGATCATATGTTAACCATTTTCCTTTTCTTCCCCTTCCCGAGGTTTTAGATAGAGGCCTTACGGGTGTGTCCAGTTGGAATTTTACGCTTTGAAAGAAAACAGGATTTATTTCCCCTTTTGTGGTCCATAATTTCAGAACACAAGTGAAACTGTGTCGAAGATGTACAAGTTGAACAAGGGCACTAATTTCATTATGCATCATTTTTGTGTACTACTGAGATACAACGATCCAGCCTCATGAGGTTGTTTCGACGTGTACTTCTGTGATGCTTGCTCGCTTGCTCCAGACCAATTATGGTTTGGATGGTTATTAGTTGCCTCATATCTTCCTCCTTTCGTGGGAGGCAAGCCAATTTTTTTTTGGCCACCGCATGTGCTTTGAGATGTGTGTTACTCGGCTGTTGGATGGTCCGAATCACGAAATTACGACTCATCCCTAGTAAAATCAGTGATGCGTAGACAGGTGCTATGCTAGCACAAGCACCGATCGAACGAAAACAGCCATACATCACAATAGCTCAACAACCGTGCGGCTAAATCTAAGAGAAAAACTAGTAAATATATTACAAACCGCGGATTTAATTTGTTCTACAGAGCATACATATGATATGATTAACATATAAGCAATCGCCACGATACCATTAGATCCATGCAGTCAGGTGTTTAACAAGGTGCATTTCTACCGATCTACAGGTCTACACGCCACCGCGGGAATTTACAATAAGTAACCCCCGTATGCTCTCAAAGTGATTGTTTATTTCGCCTACTTTCTTTTGTATTGGGTAGTCATCATTGGAGAAGTAAAATTCCGTGGAAGTCAAATCCTTCAACCCAAAGTCACCACCTGTACATCTGGAATCTTACGCAAGCTTCAGAAGATGCCAGCCAGTCGTGAATCCAGAGGAAAACGGTACTTCACTGCGATTGCACGAAGAAAAAAATTTGGTTAGCAATTGCGCCATGTCATTGATAAAGAACCAAATACGTGAATTTGATATAGGCAAAACTTCTGATCTCTAGGGAGGGTCATAACGGTGATCATGTTAAGCCGAATGCCTTGAAACAAGTAAAAACTAGAGTTAAAAAATTATCTCAAGTCAAGACTTCTATGCAACGATACAATCCAGACAATTTTGATAACGGTGAGGCTGTAAACCAAACAAGCTACTGGAGTAGTTCTTTACTGCAGTAAATGAATGCAAATAAAGGTGTACATGCTCTATATCTGCTATAGAATCACTATGCAAGCCTAACCACTAAGCTACTAATTGAAGCACGTAAAAAGAGGAATGCCTCTCGTTATGCATTAATGTGGATCAGAGCAAAGCATGATAAACAAATGCTAGTATGTTAAAAAGAGTATAAACAAACATCAAGAGGCAGGGTCCAAGGAGAATGCAAAGACGGAGAGATCTGGAGAGTAGTATTAAGCTCATCAGCAAGGAGTGGATTATCCAGCCTGGTCCTTACCTAGAGTCCACTAATCCCAAATTCACTGAGCACTAACTTTGACAATATTGGCAATACAGCTGCCCCCAACGCTCCCATTCAGATGTGCATGCCTTGAAAACACAAAAAAATGACATACCGTAGCATTCCACCAGGAATACAGCTGCACTAACTTAAAAACTTGTCATGCACGTTTATCCTCAGGAAACACATGCATGTTCACCATATCTCCAGTTCCTTTAACAGCACTGCCTACAAGCGAAAGTCCTTCCTCATCAACCTCATCACCTGTATCCTCTGAATAAGCAAATCTGTACACAGCAAGAACAGCACAAAAAAACGAAGTTAAAATTGTGCACATAGTTCATAGTTCACAATAAAATCACTATGCTAACTCCTCCATGCACAACCAAGTAGTTTCGTGCTTACCTAAGTTCAGTTACAGGTATGAAGTGGGTGTTTCACGGATAATATGAATTAACTAGTGTTAAATGGTGAACATCTTGAAGGATCATCCAAATACATTTGTTTTCTAGAATCTGTCATTATCAATTCTGTGTGGAATAATAATTTAAATAGTTTGCACCTTTGGATCAACAAGCATGGCTCATGTTTATAGTAACATATGTACCAAAGTCAAATACTACAGGGTTAAAATATTGTGGAAGTGTTGATGCTAACAATGTCAGCAAGGAATAAAGGAAAACCTGTCATAGTAATATCTTATTGATAGCTTCTTAAAAATATGAACTATCTTGACAGGAGATAAATCCAAGATACATTCCCTCATGACTGGTTAGAGTTCTTGAATTGAACAAACTTCTTTATTGTTTACATGAAAAAACAACTCGAACAAAGAATTCTACTCAAATGAGAAGATGAACTTCATAGCATATGGAATACCCTGTTGGATTACGCGACGGAGACCAAAGGATGCATATGATAGCGAGGAGGACATAGGAGAGGATATTCCAAAAGGCAGGGATGATCCAAGCCCTTCGCCAAAGCTCACTCAATGGATCAGTTGCATTGAAATATAGCTGATACAACGATAAAAACAAGTCAGATCATACTTAACAACATGACTTGCATAAAGTTGATTACTGGTTTTCCCAAGAAGTTCATCAAACAAATCCACAATAAAATGCGTGGGGTACTATGATCATATTCTAATCTAAATTTATGTGCATCATATAGTAAGGGCGGGAAAGGAAGAGTAGACTCATTCACCATTTGCTATATTCGAAAATAGTAACAATAGAATTGACACAAGACATACCTCATAGCCAATCCAAGCAATCGAGATAAGCACTGCCATAGCTAGAGAATTCGTAAACTTACGATATAATTCAAGTTTTGCCATGCTTCTCCGTAGCTGTAATGTAATGAGAGCCACATGAGCACAGGAGATATGGAAAAAAAAAATGAATAAATAAATAATAAATCAGTTGAGAATAGTTTCTATAGGGTATAGGTTTTCAAAGTAGTACAACCAGTTTCTTTGAACATGTAACACAAATATTGATCGTTGAAAGTCATGGTCACAAATTCACAATGGAGTATTTGATTGGATGCATAGCATAAAGTACAACAAGCTACAGGTTTTGCTATAATGTAAACAGCTGCAGCATGAGGTTTTCAGAAAGACCAAAAATTGCTATGTGATATCCAAAAGCAACACAGTGTGGGAAAGAATACTTAATAGTAACAGCAGATGGATAAATCCAACTAAACATAGAGAATAAGTTCTTTATTTGGACTAGCAAGATCTTGAAGTGGCTACCTGCAGCTTCTCCAAAGTTCTAGAGAGGGATGAAAATATCCAGATGATGAAGGTAGCATCAAGTATGGCAACAGGCAACACTAGGAATAACCTCGTTTTTCCAGAATAGTCATTGATATTTCCCAGATTTTCAACAAGTTCAAGAGCTTCCGAAGCAATAAAATAGATGACACCAAGAGCAGCAACTCTAGATGTAATCCCACCCAACGTGGGGCGAACAACACCATAGCCCATTGAAACTACTAACAAAAGAAGGCGAGATACAGTCTTCTTCACAGCAGTAAATGTAACTGCCCACAAGGTTATACCCATAGGTCTGGTTCCAGTAGAATTAAAGTTAGCATACTCAAAGTACCGGAAAGCCATTTCGCACATGCCAAGAGCAATAACAGCTGTTATATGGTAATGCAGCTGCAAAATATCCTTCCAGCATCGCACAAATTGAAAAAACCATAGAAGTCCAAGTACAAGATATGCAAGTGACATGAAACCATAAAAGATCATCATTGGGGCCATTTTACCAGGGAGATAACCATGAGGATTTCGCCAAACGGTCCTGCCTGTAATCTTCAATCCCTTGAGTTGAGGATCGCAGAACATAAAATAGAGGTAGTACATCCCTGTTTTGTTTAAAGATACACTTTGAGTTACCATGGAAGTTTCTACATTTTTACCATCAAAGAATGTCTGGATCCTTTTTGGCCAGTCTGGATTATCAGGATTTGGCCGTATAATCACTTCACCTACTTTACAAAATTTCTCCTTGCCAAGCTCAGGAGTGCAGCATATTGCTTCAGAGTGCAGGTAAGAACCCCCAATTTTGTCTCTGTCCTGGATCTCAACAATAATAGCCTCTACTAATCCTGTCTTTTGCTGCATTACCTCATGCCTAGCTGCTGACTCCTTGGTCCGTCGAAATGTAACAGAGTCAAACCTGAAAGAGTAGCCCATTAAATAACAGAAAATTCAAGAATTGAAGGATATCTGACCAGGGTATTCTTATTTCCATAGTATATGTGTGTTTGCCAATGCATTTCAGCACACAAGATATTGCAGTGCAAATGCTTCATGGAATGTACGCTCGAAAATAGTTGGTGTTAAAATGTACCGATTTGCACAGAAACAATGGAGCAGTGTCATGTAATGCGTGTCGTGCATATACCGCTACTACCTTTCACATGCTGGGGCACGCCAATCATACTGCCATGTGACAGATAAAGAAATACATTACATCCATGGAAATGCTTATTATATCCCATTATTGGAACAAGAAAAACACTAACGCCCCCTGAATACCAGCCTGATCACGCGGCAGACACGAAACAAGAACGGAACTACGGTGGTTGAACTCACTAATACACATCGGATCACAACAATTCAAAGAAAAAAGAAGCAGCTTTCAGCAGCTGTAGTAAATCATAACAACAGATCAATCTCTGTCCGCACAAAATTCCACAAATCCCCACTTGAACCCTCGCATAATACCAATAGCAACAACAGGAACCCTAAGAATCGGAGCAAGCACTCGAGATTCAACCAAGCAGCCAAATCAAACAGCACGTTGGAGCCCTTACAACACAACGCAATTTCTAGCCACTGGTTCTTGCCGCCCCAACAAAACTCTCTCATAGTCATACTGGTTGCTGCACACAGCACCCCCCAAAAACAACACGATCAATATTTAACAAAACAAAAAGGCGCCACATTCGACAAGCGCATCTGATCCGAAACCCGAGCAAACCGCGCCTGATCGGGGCAGCCCGATCCCCGCAAAACCCTAGGTGGGGCAGTCCAGAAGCGCCGCGCCCGAGCGTACCTGATGAAGGAAGCGGAGGAGTTAGAAGAGGGGTCGGAGGCGTAGAGGCCCTCGCTGCCGCCATGGAAGAAGAAGGAGTTGGTGCGCGGGGCGAAGCCGCCGCCGGAGTACTCGTGGATGGACGCGTCCGCGCCCCGCGCCGCGAGTGCGAGAGCAAGCGCGAGCGCGGCGAGGGCACCCCGCCGCGGCGTCTGCATCGGGAGGAAGCGAGTGGGGGCAGAAGCGGGCGCCCTCGCGTGCAGGTGATGATCTCGTCTCGGGAGGCAATGGTAGGTTGGCTTTGTCTCGCTGGAGGTGGGAGCCGATGGTTACCTACCAGTTCAGTTGCCTTTCGTAGAGAGAAACCAGACTTCAGCGATAATTTTGTAAAATCCTTGTAGGGATTGTATTATCGCTATTTATATTTCAAATCCAGTGGTGGTCGTTTATCTGTTTTTTTATCGTCACTCCTCCCCTTTCAATAAAAAATCATGCGGATATATATCCATTCCTTTTAGTGACACCTCTCCCTCCTTCTCTCTCTCATGCTCCTCCCCGCCGTCCAGCTCGCCTCCTTCTCTATGACCTTCACATTACTCGCATCGTCCTGTCACCACCACTTTCTGTCGCCATGTGCGGCGCATCAAGGTTGACGTTGAGCGGATCTGGAAGATGAAGGCCCCATCGTACCTTCTGTCGTCCATGCTCGGCGTCGTCGCCTGCCTCCACCGGCTCCCTGATGCGTCTACGCCATCTCAGTCGTGTTCCCCAGTCTGTGGCCCATTGCGGCAACACCGAGGGGCGGCGGATCTGGAGGCTGACGGCGATGAAGGGAAATGGAGAGCGGCCATGGTGATGGTAGCATGTGAGGCGACGACGAACAAGCAATGTTGAGCGGCTTGGCGACTAGCCATGATAATGGCGGGGGCGGTGTATTTGGAGGGTGGCGACGGCAATAGGGTGGTGGATCTCGAGGGTGGTAGCGGCGATGGGGCGGCAAATCTAGAAGTTGGCGGTTGCAGCGAGGAGAGAACGGCGGCGACACTGAGGTACGTCGAGCTCTTGGCGGCAAGCTGCACCATTGTGGAGGACAAGACTAGGTACCTTGTCGGCACCTACAAGTGCTCCCACATTGTCCTCGTCGTTGGCAGTGGCTGCAAGCTCTTCGACGCCGACAGCCACGAGTACCTCGACATGACCATCAACATCGCTGTCAAGACCCTCGGTCGCACCGAATCTAACTAGGTTGCCGTCATAAATCTAGACCGGCACCTTAGTCCATGCCAACAATATCCCCTACACTGTCCTCAAGTACCTCACTCTTAGGGATGGCAATGGATACCCGAAACCCGATATCTGATGGGTATTTACTCTATTAGGGTGCAAATCTGGTCCAATAATCATACCCGTGAATACCTTAATGGGAGAAAACATTCACCCATCGGGTATGACGGGTACGAGTACGGGGTACTTACACCCGTACCCGTTTACCCATTTATCCGTGTACCCCACCCAACCCAACTAGCTAGTAGTCACTCTACTCCACCCATTCCCCCTCATTCACACTACCCTCTATGCTCACAACATACTTCCTTCGTACTATCAATTATCCGCAATTAAAAGGTTAGAAAAACAAGAAAGCGATGCTTACTCTATCCTAAACAAAATGCCTTCGTAATTTGGCGCAACCTCCAGTGCACAGATTTAACCATTAATGTTGCAAAAAATATGAAATTGTGCAATGTTGAAGTTAGTTTTGGTGTTGAATATACCTATGCCATTTTCTTGCGGTTAATATCAATATATGGATTTGATTATAATGAAACGGAATAACCAAACCAATCAGCATGTAATAATTATATATGAGGTTGATATGATCTACAAAGCTTTTATCAACAAAAAGCTTGTCAACCTTCTCTCCTCTCACGCTTTTTCCACTCCATCAACTCTCACTTAGCGTGAGTCGTGGATTGTGAAAAATGTGTATATAAAGTGCAGAAAATACAAATATATGTATCATATGCACTTATATTTTATATTTTAGATGAGCATGCAACGATTATAGAGCAAACT
This sequence comes from Rhipidocladum racemiflorum, assembly GCA_036346355.1. Taxonomy (NCBI): domain Eukaryota; kingdom Viridiplantae; phylum Streptophyta; class Magnoliopsida; order Poales; family Poaceae; genus Rhipidocladum; species Rhipidocladum racemiflorum. Next base: position 62,983,337 of record CM070573.1, on the reverse strand, counting down.
ATCAGCCTCACACACCAATATTGATGCCATGCTCTCTGGCTGGGCTAGCTCACCAGATGGGGACAAAACTAATCAACTAACAATTGGAATAGAGAAGAAAAAAAAACACATTCAAGCTTGAGAGGCTCATGCACAGTGCGTTTTGTTCATGTGATGAGGTTGAATGGGATGGGATGGTCCTGTACCATTTGGTTCCATTATTTTGTGTGAATGAAATGGTTCAGCATCTAGAGAGAATATTTTTCAAATTTGTATCACTTGATCCAGGATGAGATGGTTCCATTCAAGCAACCAAACGCATGGATTGTTTTTTTTAACCATCTCATACATGTACCACTTGGTACAGACAACCAAACGCACTTAGTAAAACGTCGTGGCTCAGGCTTTGTATTGGACATATACACATCCAGGGTCTTTTTGCTAAGCAAACATGGCCTTATTTCCATATTATTCTATCGTTTCATCTGTTCATGTTTGTGCGTTCTTTAGCCTTTTTTTTTTTTTTTTTGGGTGCGTTTATGTACTCAAACGAAAGATATATATTTAATCTCACCTTTTTATGTAATTTTTTTGCATGATCGATAAACAAAGTATCTGAAAGACTTTAACTATATGTACGAAGTAGCTGAATATATATGTATGTATGTACAAATGATCCTGTCTTAACTTCAATCAATCTCTATTCTTTGGTACAACCACACCACCTCTGTTATGATCCACAATATTTGCTGATCTAAAATGTTTTCAAAGGAGCTCCTTTTAATATTTTCAGAAATGATATATGCTATTGTTTAGTATTTACTGGATTTAAAATTTCTTGAATTTGTTGGGGACAACACATAACTGATGTTGAAACTTATCATCTACTGTGTGTGATTTTTTTGTCACAAACAGATGGCAGGATTTATTGTCACAAACATATAATTTATTGGCAAAACACCTTCAGGCTTCCGTAAGCTCACCCTACCACATTTCAGTTATCACACCTTTTAAAGAAAATAGACAGAATACATCATGACCTAATTTCATTGACACAGCATTATAAAAGCAGTCAAGATAATAGCATATTTATGAGTATGACCTAGATAAGCTCTTAATTTTCTTTTGATTCAGTGTTGTCTGCTATTTCAATATACAAATTGATGCATGTTCATGTCTGCTAACAAAATGAATATTGAACACGTTGAAAACAATAATAGGAAAATTATTGAAAAATATTTAGCATTTCAATGACAATCATGGAAAACTTTTATGTTATGTGGGGACCTAGAATTTAAGTAAGAATATGATTTCTAGGAACAGCGTGTAGATTGACACGCAGGATCCCGTCTTATATTTATATATCACACTCTTCGCCATTTGTACCTCTTTGTAAAATATACGTAGTTAAATTATGTGGTTTGACAATATCCGATCTTTCGTCTTGAAAACAATTGTTGTAAAGGCACTGCACACCAAGTTATTTTCTCTCCCTTTATTTCCAACCAGAACATTCCTTCGGATATTGTTCGCTTATTATGTACATAAAAAAATGACGTTAAACATAAGGTTTGGGATTTTGTTGCAATGTACGTGCAATATGTTACTTATAAATACGAGTTGTCTGGAATGTGATAATTTTGTAAAAACCTTAGGTCCTGTTTGGATAAGGGCTAATATTTTGGGAGGTTTTGGGATTTAGTTCAAATTTGAACTAAATCCTAAAACATTTCAATGAAATACCCCTAAAGCAAGCACCCCTTATAGGGATTGTATTCTCTCTCTCTCTCTCTCTCTCTCTCTCTCTCTCTCTCTATCTATCTATCTATCTATCTATCTATCTATCTATATATATACCACTTAAACAAACGTGTTATACTCCTTTATCACTTTCGTTACACTCCAATGCAACATGGTTGAAAAAAAATCATCGGAGCCCTTTATTTTTGCTATATACCATTTTCCATATTTAAAATGAGTATATACACAAATTACATTATAATGAGTGGGCTTTGGTGGAATTTTTCATGCAACTCACTTTGGAGTATCTTATAATCAGTGTCAGAGTATGCTAAAAAGATAAAGAGGTATAACAACATCATTTAAGCGGTATATTGAAAGTAAGAATACACACTCATATGAGTATGGAAACATTTTTTTCTATGTGCACACACACACGCATATTACTTATAAATACGAGTTGGTGGTGTTCATCCTTTCTCTCCTATGCCTCCTCCACCTTAAAAGCGTGCCGCCAGGTGGTCTTGCTTAGTCGAAGACACAAAATGGCCTCATGCCCCGAACCGTTGCTCGGTTTCCATGCCCATCCCCAGAACCGTCGCCTCCTCTAACAACTAAACCAACAATTGATCCCGATTACAAATAAAGAGGGGTGAGGCACACCTGAGCCTTAACGGGCTAAGCGACTATGGCGGGCCAGCGAGAGGTGCTGGTGGTATGGAGAAGCCGCGGTGGAGGGTAGCGTCATCGATGTGAGGAGGTGCACCCGATGAAGGGCTGACAGGAGTCAAGGGCCAGAGTCGGAGGGTGACGATGCGTCACTGGCACGAGGAGGCACGATGAGGAGCTAAGGCGGTCCCATAGCTTAGCAATAGCAAACAAAGGACATGAGGACGGTTGGCTTGACGACTGTGTACTTTATCGACTGGTGGCGAGGAAGAAGTGCATCAAGTGTTGTTCTTCATCTTAGAGTGGTGATGAAGAAGTGCATGTGTTAGCGAGGAAGAATTGCAGGCAGCGGTGTACTTCACTAGCTAGCGCCAAAGAAGAAGCAAAGAGGTTCCATGCGTTGGCACCGCCGCACGGGAAGAGCGACAAATGGCATCCAGGGAATAATGGATCTGGTGGCGATGTGGCCTAGGAATACTAGATTTGATGATGTCATGGTTGAGGAACGCCAAATCTAGCCACTAGTTGAGAGGGGGACACCGGATCTGGTGTTGCTATCATTAGGGGCGAACCATGGAGGGCGACGCTATCATCATGGAAGAACCATAGAGGGTAGCGATGTTGCTGGGGAAGAACCATGAAGGGCCGCCAGAGTCAAGGAATATATTGAATCAGCACTTTGTCGATCATCTCCAGCCATGGCTTCATGGACCTAGCCATCATCTGTGGTCCTGTCCTTCACCCATCATGGTGCCATAGTTGCAGCTTGCACTGACCGTCTCCCGCTGCGCCACTGCGGATCTAACTGTTGTTGCTCGCTTGCTACTTGATGTGCCGCGGCCCACGGCCACATTGCTAGCACATGTCGGTTGCCTCATTGCCATCGATGGAGAATACAGAGAGGAGAGAGAGAGAGAGATGAATTAGATTTTTATGGTATGGAGCCATAGGCTGTGCAGATAAGATCCACACATGTTTTATGTCACGCGCATGTATTGTCACTACTCACAAAGCACATCACAGAAGGTTTTGTGAACCGTCTGTATCAAACTGTTAGTGATGACTTATAGTTATCACAGACAATTTTTCAACCGTGTGTGAAAAAGTCATAACAGACGGTTCTAATTTGGAACCATTTGGGATGAGGGATCATCATAGACGGTTCCAGTTTGCAACCGTCTGGGATGAGCCCTTCATCTAATCTATCTTTACGCTTGTATCGGAATGCGTTGCACACCGAACATACATGCAAGTTTGCATACTCTTTGCGGTAGAGGATATAGTCGTTTGTACATACATGTATTCTTTCTACTTCCATTTCCAAGGGACAAAGAACCTTATTGGCTTTGTAGGTGGTTGTCGACAACTCTTTTCCCTCCGGAAGCATGTCTGCTAACAGGCCCAACAGCGCCGTGAAACTCTTGTCGGACCAACCGTTGCTTGCCTTTAATTTTAACAATTTCAGCACAGATGATAACCTTGTGTATTTGGACTTGCAGCCAGGAACAATAGTTTCTCCAAGTCGTCCATCAAACCTCAGAATTTTACATACTCCCACTCATCATGGTTCTCTTCTGCATCTCGTAGCATCTGATCCAGATTGTCATCATGAAACCTATCCTTATCGAAAGCACAATTGATATCGTCCTGTGTATTGTTGACTTCGTCGATGATGCTAGTACTACTTGCTACCTGCATAATCTGCTGTTCACCGTGACTGGTCCAACATATATACCTCCTTTTGAAACCCTGTAGAATCAAGCGTGCTTCGATCTGCACTAGGTTTCAAAATATCCTCAGATTCTCGCAGTCAATGCATGGATAAGGCATAAACTCTACCCCTTGTTCAACATATCTTTCTCTACAGCTCTTCTAAAAGCGGAGACACCATTAATTTACTCGGCGCTCACACGGTTCTCAGCATACATCCAGCTTCGGTCTATCTACGATGCGTACGTAACAATAGCTGTTAAATAATGAATGAAGTACACTAGGAGTGCACATGCACACATATGCTACATATAAGCTACATTTAAACTTGCTGATTAACTAAAAAATATAGCTCACACCACAAAGAACAAATGGATATAAACACACACACACACACACACACACACACACACACACACACAGAGGAAGTCCGTTCTGTACTCTCGGATGTATTTACTCCCTACCTCTATTTGGATAAAAACAACTTCCTAATCAGGAGGAACCAGTTAACAACTTCTACTTATAGAATATGCTTTCACTTGCTTAACATCAGTCTATATACAGGAGAGTAGGGAATATATACTCCCAAGAGTATGAAACCATTTTCATATATATATGTATGTATGTATGTATGTATGTATGTATGTATGTATGTATGTATGCATAAGCTATAGTTAAACTTAGCATCTTCAATTCTCTTTTTACATAGCTAGCTACATCTTGAGTATAATGCAATTATAACCAATCACTACTTTAGATTGAAGGGAACAAATAGGTCTACACCAAGCTAGATCTAAAAACCATCTTCATTTCCCTCTTTACCAAGCTAGATTTGAAATATAATGCAAATTTAAACCAATTACTAACCTTAGATGACCTAAAACATAAGGATCTACAATCACAACTACAAATCCAAGATCACTTTCCACCAGATCGCCTCTCAATCGCAGCCACCTTAAAAATAGCTCGAAAAACCCTAAAAATACATCTTATTTAGTTGAAATGGTCATAACAGACGATTTTTTTTTAAAAAAAACATTTATGATGAGGTCCAGTACAGCACAAACGGTTCATGGCTAAAACCGTCTGTGATGTGCATTTCATCACAGACGGTTTTAGCCACGAATCGGCTGTGATAAGTCAGCCGCACTGACGAGCCGTCTCTTCGTCTTTCCCACCAATTAAACCGATCAGCAGTCTCTTCGTCTTCCCGATGATATAAATCAATCAGTTGCATGCGATCAATCGTAACTGTCTAATCGACCAGAACTTCTCTTTGTCTTTCCAGCTAATTAAACTGATCAGCCATCTCTTTGTCTTCAAGCTCCTATATTAAACACCAGTTGTGATTGATTGCAACTGTCTGATCGATCAGAACTTCTAACGTCTCTCTTCGTCTTCTCTTCTCTTCGTCGTCTCTTCGTCTTCTAATGTACTGTCTCTTTTTGTCTTCTCATCTCGTGTCGTTGTGTCTTCGCGCGCGATTTCCATCTCCTATGGCAGCGCCTCCTCCTTCTCCCACGCGCTCCGACTCCTCCATTGAGTCAAGGTATGTGCACGTACCTTCACCGCCATCATCGCCTCCGGCGTTGATGCAATGTCCATCATGTCACATCCCTCTGCCTCCTCAGCCTTGGGCGTGTCTGCCGCCACCGCAGCCTCTCACACCGCCACCAGGAAGCGCGCGCCAGAGGATCCCGACAGGGAGGAGGATGAGGATGAGGAGGACACCATGATCTGCTGGGGGAGCACTCCTCCGACATCGGAGGACAGTGGCAATGAGCCACATGTCGCCTCCAGCGTTGACACCATCGACGTCAACGACGATCCTATCTCCGGCCACTCGGGTAGTAGCGGCGAGTGGTGATCGCGCACGCCGTGCTATTGTAATTTATGTTTATGTTAATTATATTATGTCAACCTTTTTGTATAACTGAATGTTTATGTTAATTATGTTATGTTATGCTAGATTATTTGATCATTTCATCGGTTTCATCTTCTTCTATTTGATGTTACCTTTTTTTTTTGCTCCTTTTTGAATTATCAGTGCCAGTTTGGGGCTACAACACTGAGTGATGTATTTGAAAGGACCGAAGATGTCGCCTAGAGGGGGGGGTGAATAGGCGGATTAAAAAATCACAACGGAATAAAACTGGCCGAGCAGGTCAATCCGGAGTCTCCGGGTATTTTATCTGGATACTCTGGGTTGTCCGGAGTGTCCGGTATTTTATCCGGATACTCCGGGTTGGCTGGCTCGGGAGCACAACTAAAGTTACTCTAACTAGCACAAGATATAACAATAAATGGATAGCACAAGCAATCTAGATCAAGAACTAGTATGGATTTGAATTAAAGCTAAGCAACAAGCTAGATCTAAGCTTTACAAAGACAAATCCACACAAGCTAAGCTAGTGAGTAAAAAGAGAAAGTGAGAGACGCGATTTTTCACCGAAGTTTGGATTCTTGAAGGGAATCCTACGTCTCCGTTGAGGTGGCTCGGTCGCACTTGAGCCGGGGTCTCTTTCAACCCGCTTTCCTCCCGGTGTTGCACAAATGCACTCGCCGGCTTCACTTCTTGTCTCTTTCCTTTCGGAGGCGAGACTCGCCTTCACAAACGACCGGGGCGCACCACAAGCGTCGGTCGCTCCCGGTGACTCCTAGCCGTCTAGGAGACCTTCAACCTCCAAGAGTAACAACACCATGAAGAATCGCTTGAAGGATGAACTAGTGCTCACAAATGCACTCGCCGGCTTCACTTCTTGTCTCTTTCCTTTCGGAGGCGAGACTCGCCTTCACAAACGACCGGGGCGCACCACAAGCGTCGGTCGCTCCCGGTGACTCCTAGCCGTCTAGAAGACCTTCAACCTCCAAGAGTAACAACACCACGAAGAATCGCTTGGAGGATGAACTAGTGCTCAAGGACTAGAATTGAATGCACCTAGCACTTCTCTTCTTCCCAACCACACCAAAAGAGATCAAACAACAAATCAAATGGTGGGGGAAGTATGAGCTCTATTGAATGCTTGGAAGAGGTTAGGAATGGCTTAAATGCTGCTATGAATGAGCTCAATAGAGATTCTAGCCGTTGGAGGGGAGTGGTGGCTTTAAATACCCTTTTTGAAAACTAGCCGTTATTCCCCTTTTTGAACTGTCCAGAGACTCCGGACAATTTAACCCGAACACTCCGGATGGTCCGGACTCTCCGGACAAAATGTCCGGATACTCCGGACTCACTGGAATTCGCAATTTGGCCGAAGGGGTTAACCCGGAGACTCCGGACAAATTGTCCGGATACTCCGGACTGAGTCCGGATACTCCGGACTAAATGTCCGGACTCTCCGAGTTAAATGGCTCGGTTGGAAACACTATTTTTGGAAAATGCAAGTTTTTGAGTGCTAGTTTGTATGCAAAGTTTGACCTTGAGCACATGCACATCCTAAAAACGATTTTCCGTAGAATCCTCTTAATAGTACGGCTATCCTTACAACTCAAAACAAAATAGAAATTACAAGTCTTTGTCTTGATGCCGTTTTCTTGAATTTTAAAGTACGTAGGAGCGTCCAATCTCATTCCGTGCTTGATATGACCTCAAGATCTGCATTATTCTTGTTTGAAACGTTAGATCTCTTTACTTGTGTCATCATTAATCACCAAAACAAAATGAGGGGCCTAGATGCACTTTCAATCTCCCCCTTTTTGGTGAATTGATGATAACACAATTAAGAGCAATGGAATATAATATGAAATTGACTTAGCATATCGAAATAAAAGGTGAAGCCCCCCCTAAATGTGTGCATTAGAAGAAATGAGTGGAACCAAATCACCAAGAGCTCCCCCTAAATCATTGCATCAGAGAAATTTCACCACAAATAATAGAATGTAAACCAAGCATAGGATAAACACAATGTTATAACATGGATAACAGAGATAACAGAGTTCACGACAACACATTAAGCAACGAATAACCAGCCCACAAACGACAAACAAGAGAAAAAACGAAAACGAGTCCACCACCTAAACCAAGACAACTAAACGACGACACTAAAGATATCACTCCCCCTTTAGCATCAAGACACCAAAAGGAGGAGGACACGGGAAATCACTCGTCGTCGCCTTCGTCGTCGGACGCGGAATACTGCGAGCCCTCACTGCCAGGGTCATCTCCAGGAGCAGGCGGTGTAGAGGAAGTGATGCCAAAAAGCTGATCGGCAGAAGTCGCATCACTACACTCCTCAGAGGATCCGGAGGAGTCACTGGCTGAGAGCGCCTCGCCGTTGTAGCGGCGGATGTCCCGAATGCCCTTGGTGTTCTTCTTGATCTCCCTGCGCATCTGCTTCTGCTGAGTGGAGATGTCGCGGCACAGGCAAAAGATGTGCTTCAACATCTTCTGGAGCGTGCTGCTCGGGACCTCAGTCTGCCCTGAGGGAACTGCAGGAGACACAGCAGGAGCAGACGTGGAACTGGAGGGGCGACCTCTGCGAGCTCTGGTGGCAGGACCAGTGGGTGCTGGAGCAGGAGGAGCAGAAGGTGATCGGACCTTGTAGGACAGGTGCTCCACATCCCTGACAAACTTCAGCCCACTGACATGAGTGATCACAGCCATCACAAATGGAGCATAGCTGCAACTGCTCATGTTGCTCTGCGCGTTCTGCCTCATTGTCTCCCACATGAAGTCGACAATATCAAAAGAGTGGGTGCGCTCGATAAGGTGGTACATGCAGCAGGTTCCTTCCATAGGAACTGATGGCAGAAGCATCTCCCTCCCTGGGCCAAAGAGTGACCCTGAGCATCCGGTAAAGAACAGCAGGCACAACTCTCAGACCCTTGATGGTCCCCACTGTGAAGCGCTGAGAAGTGTCATACAGCGCCTCAATCTGCTCAGGAGTCATGACCTTCTTCGCATGAAGCTTCGGGTTGTCATTGAATCGAAGGCCAAGCACTCTAGCAAACCTCTTCTTGTTGGTCGTGTACCAAACCCTGTCAGTCATCCACCAAATGGCTTCCTCGTTCTTATCAAAGTAGAGGGTGGCATAGAACTGCATGATCACTTCATTGTTCCAATCATACTTGAAAGACATGATCTCCTTGATCTGATGCAGCTCACAGATCTGAATGATCTCCTCAAAGACAGGACTCTCAGCAGCTGCCATGTAGTCCCAGTAAATGGTCTTCATTCTGACCACAGGGTGCTCAAGCGGGTAGAGGACCATCTCATAGTAGTCAGACTGGAATCTGTTCCAGAAGCGTCGGTCCACGTACTCGTCCTGATGGAGCTCGAGCGGGTCCTTCTTTCTGTGCTCAACAATGGCCTTGCCCTTGGCAGAGCCGGTCCGGTAGTCAATCACTCTCATCGGGTTCACAGACCCGAGATAGTCCCAAACGGGCTTGGCTTTGGCCAAGGGACCAATGAAGTAACCTGAGTCACGAAACTCCCTCCTTTTCTGATCTCTCAGCCTGGCATGAGTGTCTGCAGGGTGCTCATCAGGATCAGGCTGAGGCTGAGGAGGAGACTGAGCCTGATGCTGAGTAGGAGACTGGGCCTGAGGTTGCGGCTGCGGCTACGGCTGAGACTGAGAACCCGAGGGAATCCCACCCCTCGGCCGACCTTTTGAAGTAGGCCGCTTCAACACGGTGCGTCTCGGTCTCTTGGGTGCCGGAGCAGCAGACGGAGAGCTAGGTGGTGTATCCGGAGGAGGACCAGGAGGAACATCACTACCCGACGTCCCCTGAGGATCCATCTGACCAGATAAAGCGAGAGAATGAGATTAGCCGCGAGGCGACTTGAAATACAGCGAGTAACGGATTTTGGCCGAGGTGCCCAACCCGGAGCGTCCGGACAAATTGTCTGGATACTCCGGATTGCATCCGAAGACTCCGGACAAATTGTCCGGATACTCCGGACCAACCCGGAGACTCCGGACCAAAAGTCCGGATACTCCGGATGCGCCAGATTTGCGCACGGGCGAGCCAAGAAATGAGGATCCAACCCTCACAATGACAAGAAATGAATCAAGATTGCCTCTAGGATGTACAAATGAAGATTAGGGCATAATCTAGCAAGAGATTTCGCGGAATTAGGGCACGATAAAGGAACTCACCTCAAGGAGAATGAAAATGAAGCACACGGGTGAGAGAAGAGCGAGATTCTCCGATCTTGAGGGCCACGACGAGTCAAGCCACACCCTAGATGAGATAAAGCACGGGGAGAGGCCCTAAGAACCGAGAGGTTGGATCCAATCCCGGAAGAAAAGGTTAGGGCACCAAGATTCTTACCTAGATCTCCAATCCGAGGAAGAGGAAGGGTCCAATGTCCTTTGGAGATGAAGAAGAGGGTGAGAACACGCCCTAGCCTTGAGAGGAGCACGGGAGAGGGAGAGGCGCACGGTGGGAATAGGAATGAAAAGAAACCGCGCGGGATTAGGGAGGACTTAAACCGTCCGCCCCAACCCGGAGACACCGGACATTTAGTCCGGATACTCCGGCCCAACCCGGAGAGTCCGGACAATTAGTCCGGATACTCCGAGTGATCCGGAGACTCCAGATTAAATACCGGATACTCCAGGTTACCCAGCTCGGTTAGGAGAGAAGGAGTTCGCACGACGATTCAAGGAAATAGGCGGAGCGAGAGGGAGAAAGAGACCCTAAGATGTCAACTTGATATGTGACCAGCGAACAATAAAGCAATCAAACTATGGTCACACAACAATGACAAGATCAGAGGATCAAGAGCCAAAAACATTGGATAAATTCAAAGAAAAAGATGAATAAGATTTTGAAATTCATTTTTCATTCAACATACAATATATGAGCACATATCAAGCCACGTTACGAGAATCTAAAATATTTAAACCACTTCTCAATTCACAGAACCTTTTCTCGTCAAGGGGCTTGGTGAATATATCGGCTAATTGATCATTTGTGCTCACATGTTGGATATCTATTTCGCCTTTGGTTGCGTGATCTCTTAGGAAATGATGGCGAATATCTATGTGTTTTGTACGGGAGTGTTGGACATGATTGTTGGCAATTTTTATGGCACTCTCATTGTCACACAATAGTGGAACACTTTTGTAGGATAGGCCATAATCACTCAAGGTTTGTCTCATCCAAAGTAATTGGGCACAACAACTCCCGGCGGCTATATATTCGGCTTCGGCAGTGGATAGGGCTACGGAATTTTGTTTCTTGGAAGACCACGAGACTAGAGACCTACCCAAGAATTGGCAAGTCCCTGAGGTACTCTTCCTATCCACTTTACAGCCGGCATAATTCGCATCGGAATAGCCAACTAATTCAAAGGAAGATCCTTTCGGATACCAAAGTCCAAAATGAGGAGTGTGCACTAAGTATCTTAAGATTCTCTTAACGGCCACCATGTGGCACTCTTTTGGAGCGTCTTGAAAACGTGCACACATACAAACGCTAAGCATGATATCGGGCCTAGATGCACAAAGATAAAGGAGAGAACCGATCATCGAACGATATACCTTTTGGATGACCGGTTTACCTTCTTTGTTGAGGTCTAGATGCCCATTGGCCTGCATAGGCGTCTTTATAGGCTTGGCATCCTCCATTCCGAACTTCTTGAGCATGTCCTTGATGTACTTGGTTTGACAAATGAAGGTTCCTTCCTTGAGTTGTTTAACTTGAAATCCGAGGAAGAACTTCAACTCTGCCATCATGGACATCTCGAATCTTTTAGTCATTATCTTGCTAAACTCTTTACACAAATGTTCATTAGTAGATCCAAATATAATGTCATCGACATATATTTGGCACACAAATAAGTCATTATCAATATGCTTAGTAAAGAGAGTAGGGTTGGCCTTTCCGACTACAAAACCTTGCTCTAGAAGAAAATCTCGTAGACACTCGAACCATGCCCTTGGAGCTTGCTTAAGTCCATAAAGCGCTTTGTGAAGGTAGTAGACATGATCCGGATGTCTTGGATCTTCAAACCCGGGTGGTTGCTCGACGTAGACCATCTCGGAGAGTGGTCCATTTAGGAAGGCGCTTTTCACGTTCATTTGGTACAACTTAAAATCATGGTGAGTAGCAAAGGCAAGTAATATTCTAATAGATTCAAGCCTAGCTACTGGAGCATATGTTTCATCGAAATCCAAACCTTCGATTTGAGTGTACCCTTGAGCAACCAATCGAGCTTTGTTCCTTGTCACGATTCCATTCTCATCTTGCTTGTTCCGGAAGACCCACTTTGTGCCGATCACGTTTTGATTGGGTCTTTCGACAAGCTCCTAAACTTGATTTCTTTTGAAATTGTTGAGCTCCTCTTGCATTGCCATCACCCAATCCGGATCATCAAGTGCTTCTTCTACCTTAAGAGGCTTAATAGAAGACACAAACGAGTAAAATTCACAAAAATTTGCAACTCGAGATCTAGTAGATACTCCCTTGTGTATGTCTCCGAGTATGTTGTCGACGGGATGATCTCGTTGAATACTTTGATGAACTCTTGGGTGAGGCACATTTGAATTTGAAGCTTGGATGGGTTCTTTATCTTGGGATGCGTTCGAACCATCTTGAGCTTGCTTGGACGAGGAGGGAACATCACCTGAGACATTCCCATCCGGAGACTCCGGTATTGGACCCGGAGACTCCGGACCAGTCCGGACACTCCGGGTTTCAGTCCGAAGACTCCGGGTTGAGGTGCTCGGGTGAGTTTCCAGATTTTGAGGTCTTACCTTCCCAATTGCCAATTTCTTGATAGTTTCACACGGTGGTTCTTCACTGTCAATCATGGCACGATCAACTTGTTCTACTTGAGAACCGTTAGTCTCATCAAAAATTACGTCACGCGAGATTTAACCACATCGGTGGTGTTGTTGAAAACTCGGTACGCATAAGCATTAGTCCCATAACCAAGTAAGAAACCTTCATCTACTTTAGGAGCAAATTTAGAAGACTTAGCTCTTTTATTGAGGATATAGCATTTACTCCCAAAGACTCGAAAGTAGGAAACATTGGGTTTCTTGCCGGTGAGCAATTCGTACGCCGTCTTCTTCAAGATCTTGTGGAGGTAGAGGCGGTTGGAGCTGTGGCATGCGGTGTTGATGGCTTCCGCCCAAAAGCTGTCGAAAACCTTGTACTCGTTAAGCATCGTCCGCGCCATCTCGATGAGGGTTCGATTCTTCCTCTTGGCCACTCCATTTTGTTGAGGGGAATAGGGAGCCGAGAATTCGTGCTTGATTCCTTCTTCATCGAGAAACTCCTCCACACCTATGTTCTTGAACTCGGTACCATTGTCGCTTCGAATTCTCTTGATCTTTACTTCAAACTCGTTTTGAGCTCTTCGCATGAACTTCTTCAATGTCACTTGGACTTATCCCTTGTTATGCAAGAAAAATACCCAAGTGAAATGAGAAAAATCATCTACAAATACTAGACCATACTTACTTCCTCCGATGCTTATGTAGGCGACCGGACCGAAAAGATCCATATGAAGCATCTCCAAAGGTCTTGAGGTCGTCATCACATTATTGGCGGGGTGAGAGGCACCAACTTGCTTGCCCGCTTGACAGACGCTACAAACCCTATCTTTCTCAAAGACAACATTGGTTAGTCCAAGAATGTGGTTGCCTTTAATGAGTTTGTGAAGGTTCCTCATACCAACATGGGCTAGTCGACGATGCCATAGCCAACCCATGCTAGATTTAACCATTAAACACGTTTCAAGATTAAGTCTATCCGTATTGAAGTCTACGAGATAGAGCTTACCCTTCAAACGCCCTTTAAAGGCTATTGAACCATCAAGCCTCTTAATGACTTCCACACCCTTTTCATTAAACAAACAATTGTAACCCGCTTCACATAATTGTGCAACGGACAACAAATTGTAGCTTAATGATTCGACAAGCAAAACATTACTTAAATGGAAATCATTTGAGATAGAGATTTTACCCAAACCAATTACTTCTCCTTTTCCATTGTCTCCAAAGACAATGCTTTCACTATTTGATCCGTTCACATCCAAATGCGCGAACATTGCCTTTTCTCCGGTCATGTGATGCATGCATCCGCTATCCAAAATCCAACTTGTTCCACTGGAGATATAGGCCTACAAAAAGACATTTAGTTTTTGCTCTTTGGTACCCAAACTTGGTTAGGTCCGCGCACGTTAGTAACAAGCGATTTTGGGACCCAAATAGAACGAACAAAAGGAGTATTTCTCGGCTTACGCCCAATATGATAAGCAACTACACGACCAAGGTTAGTCTTTTTAAGCACATAAGAAGCAAAGAACTCGGAGTGAGCTTTGTGCTGGGATGTTCCTTCACTTTTTACAAAGTGGATAGGCTCGCTTAAAGGAGCAACCACAATGTTGCTCTTTTTGCCCTTTGGCGGAATATACCCAAGCCCTTGCCTCTTAGGATTACCTTGGCGCTTACCGAGATACTCCTCTAAACCTTTGCTTGCCTTGTAAGATTTTTGAAGTCCATCTTCAAGCATCACCTTAAGCTTCTCATTTTCATGAGCCAAGACTTTCAAAGTCTCACGGTTAGTAGCACAAGTAGCAACATCAACATTATAGCATCTAGCGCAACCGTTGCTTGTTGAATGTAATGAAATATTGGAGTTGTTGATTGAGGTAGAAGCGTTATTCGAGAGATCAACAAGCTTCACTTCAAGAGCCTTGCAAGCATCCTTTGCTTGAGTAAGTTGCTCTAAGAGTGAAGCATTGGTGATCTCAAGACTAATTACTTCATTCTTGGTCAAGTTTGAACTTTTGACCAAGTCCTCATTCTTTTTCCTTTCAAAAGCTAAGCTCTTCTCTAGCTTAAGGTTCTTCTCCTTTTCAAAAATGAGGAGATCTTCTTGAGCTTCAAGAATAGCTTCCTTTTGCTCAACAACCTCCTCCAATCTTTCAATATCTTTAAGTAGCAAGTCTAATTTCTTAATATCAAAATCATTTATAGACTTAAGTGCTACTTCCTCATCATCACTAGCATCATCGCAATCATCTAAACCATAATCAATAATGGAATGAATAGGACTTTTAGATGATACCTTGTGCCCCTTTGCCATAAGGCACATTGGAGCATCTTCATCTCCGTCGCTTAAGTTGTCGAAGAGGCTCTTCGACTTTGTCGGTGGAGTAGCAATGGCGACGGTGGCAAGTCCTCCTTCATTGTCGGAGTTGGACTCGGAATCGGACTCGGAGTCAGAGTCGGAGTTCCACTCCTTGCTGATGTAAGCATGACCCTTGCCCTTGTACTTCTTGCTCTTGTCTTTGTCCTTCTTTCGGTACTTGTCTTTCTTGTACGGCTTTTCTTCTTTCTTTTCTTTGTGCGGACACTCGGCAATGAAATGGCCGGGTTCACCACACTCATAGCATTTTCTTGTCGAGTATCTCCCTCTTGACTTGTTGCCGAAGCTCTTGGAATGGCTTCCCGGCTTGTAGCCTTTCTTCTTCAAGAACTTGTTGAATCTTCTCACTAGTAGGGCCATGTCTTCATTTGTGAGCGGCCCATTTGATTCTTCTTCATCACTTGAACTTTCTTCCACTTCTTGAGCTACCTTGACGGCCTTCAAAGCGATGCCTTTCTTCTTGCCGGACTTGAGCTCATCTACCACTTCCGCTTCTTTGACCATCATCTCATCCATCATCAACCGGCCAATCACGTCATGAGGAGTGAGAGTATCGAAGTTTGGCCGGTCGCGGATGAGTTGAACGAGATTGCGGTTGGTGGGGGTGATCACTCGGAGGATGATCTTGACAATAGCTTTGTCGGTGAGCTCGGTGCTTCCAAGTCCCTTAGCTTGATTCACCAACACCATTAAGCGGTCAAACATCTTTGTGTAAGATTCTCCTTCTTCCAAAGTGAATCGGCTTAGCTCTCCAATGATGAGCTCGATCTTGGATTCACGAACACTTGACACACCTTCATGAGTTACCATTAACCTTTCCCAAATGTTCTTGGCGTTGTCAAGACCATCTACTCGGTTGAACTCCGAATCGCTCAAAGCATTGAACAAGGCATTGACGGCCAAGTCGTTGAAGTGTTGAGCTTTGTCTTCTTCGGAGGTGAGATAGTTGGGATTGGCGGGCTTGAAACCTATTTCAACAATCTTCCAAATACAAGGATGAAGTGATCTCAAATACATCTTCATCTTATGTTTCCATGCCGCATAGCGAGTGCCATCGAAATGAGGCGCTCGACCGGACGAGACGGAGACATAAGATGAGGAGTTTGAGACTCCAAAAGAGGAATAATCTAGAGGAATTGCAACCCCTATACCGGAACCCATAGCCTTCTCTTGGCCATGGGTTTCGGTAACCTTCTCTATTTCCGACATCTTTGATTCTCCAAGCGGTTAAGCCAAAATAAAGGAGATTTGGCTCTGATACCAATTGAAAGGACCGAAGATGTCGCCTAGAGGGGGGGAGGGGTGAATAGGCGGATTAAAAAATCGCAGCGGAATAAAACTGGCCGAGCAGGTCAATCCGGAGTCTCCGGGTATTTTATCCGGATACTCCGGGTTGTCCGGAGTGTCCGGTATTTTATCTGGATACTCCGGGTTGGCTGGCTCGGGAGCACAACTAAAGTTACTCTAACTAGCACAAGATATAACAATAAATGGATAGCACAAGCAATCTAGATCAAGAGCTAGTATGGATTTGAATTAAAGCTAAGCAACAAGCTAGATCTAAGCTTTACAAAGACAAATCCACACAAGCTAAGCTAGTGAGTAAAAAGAGAAAGTGAGAGACGCGATTTTTCACCGAAGTTCGGATTATTGAAGGGAATCCTACGTCTCCATTGAGGTGGCTCGGTCGCACTTGAGCCGTGGTCTCTTTCAACCCGCTTTCCTCTCGGTGTTGCACAAATGCACTCGTCGGCTTTACTTCTTGTCTCTTTCCTTTCGGAGGCGAGACTCGCCTTCACAAACGACCGAGGCGCACCACAAGCGTCGGTCGCTCCCGGTGACTCCTAGCCGTCTAGGAGACCTTCAACCTTCAAGAGTAACAACACCACGAAGAATCGCTTGGAGGATGAACTAGTGCTCAAGGACTAGAATTGAATGCACCTAGCACTTCTCTTCTTCCCAACCACACCAAAAGAGATCAAACAACAAATCAAATGGTGGGGGAAGTATGAGCTCTATTGAATGCTTGAAAGAGGTTAGGAATGGCTTGAATGCTGCTATGAATGAGCTCAATAGAGATTCTAGCCGTTGGAGGGGAGTGGTGGCTTTAAATACCCTTTTTGAAAACTAGCCGTTATTCCTCTTTTTGAACTGTCCGGAGACTCCGGACAATTTAACCCGGACACTCCGGATGGTCCGGACTCTCCGGACAAAATGTCCGGATGCTCCGGACTCATTGGAATTCGCAATTTGGCCGAAGGGGTTAATCCGGAGACTCCGGACAAATTGTCCGGATACTCCGGACTAAGTCCGGATACTCCGGACTCTCCGAGTTAAATGGCTCGGTTGGAAACACTGTTTTTGGAAAATGCAAGTTTTTGAGTGCTAGTTTGTATGCAAAGTTTGACCTTGAGCACATGCACATCCTAAAAACGATTTTCCGTAGAATCCTCTTAATAGTACGGCTATCCTTACGACTCAAAACAAAATAGAAATTACAAGTCTTCGTCTTGATGCCGTTTTCTTGAATTTTAAAGTACGTAGGAGCGTCCAATCTCATTCCGAGCTTGATATGATCTCAAGATCTGCATTATTCTTGTTTGAAACGTTAGATCTCTTTACTTGTGTTATTATTAATCACCAAAACAAAATGAGGGGCCTAGATGCACTTTCAATATTGGACATCACTGACGGTTTTAAACAAAAATCGTCTATGATGTGTACCGGGAACATCACATATGATTTTATCTAAGAATCATCTGTGATGAATACACACATCACAAACGGTTTTAGCCACGAACTGTCTGTGATGAGGTCCCCCACATCACAGACGATTTTTGTTTAAATCTGCCTGTCTTGAGTGGCATATCACAGGCGTTTTTTTAGATAAAACCGTTTGTGATGTGAGTAACCTCATCACATGCGGTTCATGGATAAAATCGTCTGTGATGTATCCCTCATCATAGACGCTTCGTAGATAAAACCGTCTGTGATGCGCCCATGACTCATCACAGATGACTTTTGTTTAAAACCGTCAGTGATGAGGTGTCTACTATAACCTCTTTTATAGTAGTGTGTATTTGGGTTTTGTATTACAATCAAACAAATTCAGGCATGAATTGAATCTTGATGCAGTAATGGACAACAGAGATACGGAGTGTGCATACAAAGGTTTGTACAAAACCCTCTCTCCAATAATCGTACTACCAGTTAACTCTTGGCAATAGGTTGTTCCATTTTCAAGGGCCTTCTAATATCCACCATCCTACATGTGTGATGGAGGCATGACCTGGATGACTAGGGCTGGGCAAATAAACCGGAAACCAAAAACCGAAACCGTTAAAATCGAAACTGAAACCGAAAAAACCGACGCCGAATTATTCGATTAGCTATAGGAAATAATCGAACTTTTTTCGGTTAATTCGGTTTTAACTCTCGGTTAACCGAACTAACCGAATTAACCGATAGAGCCATCCGGCCAATTCACATGGAAAACACAAAACATTAATTTACTTGTTAAGAATTTAAGATGATCATAGATAACGTACATCCAAACACATGTACAACAAAGTGTACATATATAGCATACGTACTCATTATTATACATATATACAACATTCGCCATGCATGCATGCATAAGCACACACCATACAGCAGTAGTACTTATCCGTGCAAGCTAGCTAGCTGTTATTCCGGAAACCTAAAGATATATGAATATATCAGAGCGACGAACACGGCAGCACTTCAGTTATTTATTTGCATATGATCAAAGCATGCAGGCACACTGTGCTCGTGCGCGCGTCGCCGACCTTCGATCCGGCCGGGCGCGTGATCGAGACGCTGACCGGCATGAACCAATGCTTAGCCGAGGGCGCTGGTGAGCGTCGACTCGAGCATGATCTCCTCCACGAAGGCCTTGGAGCCGAAGCGGAAGTCGAAGCCTTTGCACTGAGGCTAATTCTGTTAATCACTGAGGCTAATTCTGTTAAAACCGAAACCGAACTATCGGTTAACCGAAGTATCGGTTACCGAAATTTTCATACACAATTCGGTTTCAATTTTGGAATAACTGAATTTCCAAATAAACTGAAAACTGAAACCGAAATTTTCGGTTAAACCGAACGCCCACCCCTATGCATGACGGTGGAGCTCAGCTTAGGGGTGATAATGGGCTTGAACCGATCTAGGCTTTTGGATTAGGCCGATCCAAAATTGCAAATGGATTGGACTCATTTTAGATTTATAGCTATTTGGATCAGATCTAGATCAGATTGGACCAGATTTGGATCTTACGTTTTTCTACTAAATCGTTGTATGTCATGTATTATGTGATAATTTTGGTCACATCTATATTAATATTTTAAATGTAAATGACTTGGATCAAGGTCCAAGCCTTTATTTGAGCCTGGATTGGACCTAGACTTATTAAGTTTAGATTTGGATTAAACTGGATCAAAAAACAAAAATTTGAACTTGGGTCAGATGCGCTAACTGCTACTGCCCTTGCCAACCCTACCGCGAATCACGAGATTTTGAGTATAAGTTTCAGTTTGACCTCGTGGACTGCATGGGTAGTATATTTATCAATTCCGTAGGTTGAGCTCGTGTGGATTACGTTAGCAGTATATCCATTCCGTAGGTTGACCTCGTGTGGATTACGTTAGCAGTATATCCTAATCAAAGTCTACAGATTAAAGCCCTGTTTGGATGAGTGATAATTTTTTGAGAGATTTGAAACTTAGTTTAAATTTAAACTAAATCCTAAAATATTTCAATAACATACTTCTAATCCAAACACCCCATAAATGTGTCATAGCACTGGTATTTATCAGTGACGAGATATATAACTCACAAGGGCATTGTTTTGAGTTTAGATAGTGTACGTACTGATTGCTGCAAAAACAAGGAAACAACCTGCACACAAGCGGGGAGGATGTGAAATGACGCAAATACAAATTTATTGTCACTCAAACCAAATTAAGCCAGACTCGTTTAGGGTTAGCTTTTAAAATAGGGTAACAAGTTTTGCAAATGTTAGTCAGGGTTGACCTGACTAGGCAGAGCCCAGGTATACAAATCTCGCCGGTTTTCGGTGAAATCCCGGCGAGATTTCGGATTTCGGACCCTCCCGAGATTCAAAATCTTGGCTGGGTAAATTTTTTTGAAAAATTTCAAAATTCTACAGTGTAGGTTCAAATCTCTCTGAGATCTCGCCCATTTCGGCTGAAATTTCAATTTTTTTTTGCCGAATTTTTTATTTTTTTTTGGTGGATATGATTGGATTTAGGTTGAAGATCATCCACAAAAAATTTCAGATTTTTTTGACGTGTTTTGACCATTTTTTGGTCGGTTCAAATTGCATCGAAATCTCGGTGATTTCGGCCGAAATTTCGGATTTCCTGGTAGAAAAAAGACCGGATTTAAAATTTGAATTTTATATTCTAATCGGATTTTATTTGAATTTTCGAAAATATTGTCGAGATTTCGGATTTCGGGCATCTCTGAGATTTAGCTCAAAACGAGATTTGTATCCTTGGCTGAGCCACGGCTGATTTGGGTCGGACAGGTTGGTTTCGGCCCAAAAACAAAATTAGGATTTTTATTTACTTTTCTTATTTTAGAAAATATAGAAAATTCAAATGGACTCTAAATAAATATAAAACAGATTTAGAAAAATTTTAAATTTTTTTGCAAAATACTTTAGAGCATATACAACCCAAATAAAATAGTTTTGATAATTTTTCACTTGAACAATAATCAAAGTATTTTTTGAATTAATAAAATTGTAAATTAATATTTAATTAGCAACAAATTTATGAAATTTTTTGGAAAGGCTAAAGCACTCACGACAAATTCAAAGATGTAAATATTGGGATGTTACATTTCCCCTGCGCCGATGCCCGCACATTTGAAGCATCCATGTCATGGTAAATTTGGAGACAACCAACATTTGAAGCATCCATGTCATGGTAAATTTGGAGACAACCAACATTTGAAACATCCATATCATGGTAAATTTGGTGATCTGGAGAATGTGCTATATATTTTGTAGTGCTAAACCAATGTGGGTTTATGCATACCATAGACGGTTCTTGGCTACAACTATTTGTGATAACAGATTATCACAGACGGTCCGTGGCTAGAACTATATGTGCTAACCTCTTAGCATAGACGGTTCACTGTTAGAACCGTCTATGATGTGTACTTTACAAACAATTCACAAACCGCCTGTAATGTGTAACGATTATCACTGATACATGGTTACAAATGGTTCGAAAAACCATCTATGACAATGGTTCCGAACCGTCTGTAATATCCTGTTCTGTAGTAGTGTCCAAAAAAGAAAGCTATATGTGAGTTTTCTCTAGGGTCTGAGCCAACAATTGGTATTAGCGTGGGGTTGTGTAGCGCATAGAAGTGGATCAAGCGAAGCTGTATTGGGCCTTAGGCATGGCGACGCGTGAATACAAGGTCGATGGCGCATCGAGTGCGGCAGCACGACAAGCAGCAAGCACACGACAGTGTGCTCAGATGGTGTGATGCAGTGTACGTCAATGTTCTAAAAATTGGGCCTAGGCGCTGACTAATCGACGCCTAGGTGCTGGGCGCCGACCACCCGCCCAAACTTCGAGCTAATCGGCTGATTAGGCGGGGACCCCGCCTAGGCGGTCCAAGGCGGCTAGGTGGTGACTAGGCGCGGTGTGATTTAGCGGCATAGCGGAGGGAAATCGGCTACTAGGCGGTCGATTTTGAGAAGAGGCGACGGGACAAATGGGTTTACTTGCGTGGTCTCGGCCTCTCGGGTTAGGGTTGAGGCGCGGGTTGAGGAGCAATCGGGCGCGGGTTGAGGAGCGACTCCAGCCGGGCCGAATCCACCACCGCCACAGCTGCTCAGGTACACTTCTTCCGTTCTTCGGTCGCCACCGCTCTCCTCCCCTCTGCTCTCCTCCCCGTGAACCGCAGCTCCTCCTTCCCTCTGCTCCCTTCCCCACTGGTCGCGGCTCCTCCTCTCATGTGTCGCCTTCCCCACTGTCTGCCGCTCCCCCTCCCCTTTGCTCACCTTCCCGGCGCGACGATTGCTTCGCGCCACCCCCGTCTGCTCTGCGGCTCGCCGGCTCCTCTCCGCCGGCCGCGTCTCCCCCTCCCCTCTGCTGTCTTCCGCGCCGTCTATCGCCCCCTCCCCTCTGCTCACCTCCCCAGCGCGTCAATTGCTCCCCGCCTCCCCTTCTCCTCTGCTCTGCGTTGGTTATATATATACACACATACTTATGTTCATTTGATCACTTAAATTTTAATTTGCAAGTTAACTAGAATGTCGTCCCAAGCATCGGTTGCAAAAGAAACGTCATCTAGCCTACTCAAGAGAAATTCCGACGATATAGGATGGGACTATGGAACTATTGTGGATGCAAATAATTTGGATAAAGTCAAGTGCAAATTGTGTGAAAAGGTAGTACATGGAGGAATCTATAGAATCAAACAATATATTGGTCATCTTAAAGGCAATGTTTCTAAATGTTCAAAGTATAGCAAGGAAGATCAAGAGAAGTGCAAGAAATCAATAGATGATGTAAGGGAAAGGAAGAGGACAAAAAAAAACAAAAGAAGAGGAGGTGATGTGAAAACTTATGTCTATGTTGCTTATGTGATTTGTTGCTTTTATCCTTTTGATCAACTATTATCTTTATATGTTATAGCGTTCCGCCTAGGACTTGCCGCCTAATTCCGATTAATCCCCGCCTAATCCGCCTAGGCGCTAGGCTATGGATCACCGCCCGCCTAGCGCCTAGCGCCTTCTTGAACATTGGTGTATGTAGTTCCTACGACGGCAACACACTGCAGTGCATGCGGCTTCATAACGAGGAGGAGCCTACACATTGGTGGAATACAAGATGAGTGAAGCGTTGCATTAGTACTAGGCTGTTGTGGTGCCATGTTTGAGTGTCATGGGAGTTGTGTCCACCAGCATGATGCATGAGTTCTTGTAAGTACGTGCCCAAGTGCTCACGTATGTAAGATTTAGTTTGAGTTTCCATCGCCATCAAGATACATCATCAGCGAAGGACAATTATATTTCATGGCAGATGAGTTCGGGATGTTGAGGAGATGCATTCACTGTCATGAGTTGAGTCTAGGATGTTGAGGGGTTGTGTTCACCGTCTTGTGTCAAGTGTGAGTTGGGCAAGTCATAATTGACACAGATTGTCTCAACGAGTTAGAGTCGACATGTCAAGATTAGGAGAGAGATTGTTGGAAATAATCTTGATTAAGTTAGTTGAGTTTATTAGAATTGATTAGTTTTGTTAGTGCTTGCTAAGCCTCTGTGTTAGTATATTATATTCCAACATCATAATGTTGAAAAATAGGGGAATAAGAGATGACAAAAAATAGACCCTGAGCCATTACAGCATTGCTATCTTTTTACGTGTGTTATTCCTCCTATGTACTATAAACATGAAAGTTACATGTGAGTTTTCTTTAGGGTCCGAGCCAACAACGACGGCATCTCGGTCGAGCTCCATTGCAAGATTTGCAAGAAGGCGACAACCAACGCGGTGGTCACGAGCAAGTGCTACTTTGATAGCTGCTGCGACTGGTGCATCAGATAGTATCATCACGAACCAAACGTATTGATAACTTTTTTTTTTAAATCATCTCATACATGTACCACTTGATACAGACAATCAAATACACCCTAAGTGTGGGGCGTAGGCGTGCACGAATGATCTGATCCCCAACCCGATGCTTCGCACCACGATCACCAACATGCTCTCCAAGTGGGCCGGCAGTGCTTCAGGTGGAATAGAGAACTTGAGGGGCACTGCCAGTAGCAACGTAGTCGCGGAGGAGCCCACGTCTCAGAGTCCGGCCGCTTCGCTAGAGAACCACAACCACGTTACCTCCTAGAAGGCCACCGCCTTGGAGCACAGCGTCAACAGGAGTAGGACGGCGCCGAAGCACCCGATCCCAGAAAGGAGGACACGACGGAAACAACAAATGCACGCACCAGCCATGCCGATCACTTTGGCTATGGTTGTAAGGCCATCAACCCAAGAGTATGCGATGAGTATTTGATATTTGTTAGGCTTATATCGATTTATGTGAGTTTGTTTTGGGTTTGGAAAACTGAATTTGCAATTTTGGGCTGCTATCGGTATTGATTATATGTTGCATATTATGTTGAGTAATGCTACGTGATGTCTTACCTGTCTGAGATGGTTATAGGACTTTGGATGTTAGGACCCGAATATGCAAATTCGGATCCTCTGTGTATTCTACGTTAGTCTAGGATCATGCTAATGGATACATTCTCAACATAGATGAATATCACAATCATACATAACAAAAATATAATAAAATACTTTATCTATTACATATAAACATATTGAATGACCTTAAGGTCAACCTTACACTTGTGAGACCTTGATGGCTTCAAGTCAAAATAAATAAATAGCAGTGAAACGAACAACGTTGGTGAATCCCATCAATATGCCACAGGCATATGACATGATTCAACTCCTAGATATTTGCCTCCCCGTAGAACTCCTCCCCCAACACGGATGTAGACTTCTTTTCTACTGATAATTTGGTTGTAGTAAGGGTGTGTACATAAAGCACTCAATAAGTTATGCACAAAATGTAAGTCTATTATACTAAATGCTTGGCTTATTCCAAATGAATGGCTGAATTGATTATTTTGCAATAAAATAATATTTACAAATGAATAGCATAAATAGATTGAAATGATAGTAAAATAAATAATAACAATAATAAATTTCTCAGTTAGTTCTTAAATACACAGACTCACAACTACAGATGGCAATCTTACTCGATTACCCGTATTCCTGTGGGTAGAAACCCTAGTAGATGTGGGTATGTTCTTCTTTCATTACCCGCGGGTATGTTTATACGGGTCAAACTTTACCTGACTGGCAAATAGGTATGGGTATGGGGGCGCTCCACCCGTACCCGTTTCATTCGATTATGCACCACCTTCTACTTACATGTGGGCCACAATACGCACCCAGTTGGCCCCTAATCTCCAATTTACGGAACCTCATATTAGTAACTTGTGATTGATGATTGAAAGATCAAGATGACGGTCTGAGGGGGGTGAATGATCCCAATTTCAAAATTCTCACCTCTTGAATAAGATTGATGCTTTCTCCAATAATAAGCCTTAAGAATCAAGTTAAATAATCAAACCTAGCAAGGAACTCTCAAAAATCAAGAGCAATCATGGATCATCTTAAAGATAGCAACATATCCCTCTAATAAAATTGCCATGAATAAACATTCGTGACTCATATGGTCATGGGGATTTTTTCTATGGTACTGCTGGTTGTTGAGAGACCACCAAAAAAGAAATCAATTCAAAATCACCTTTAGAAAAAGAGAGATAAATAAGATAAGGTATGATGTTTTTGAAAAGCAAAAGTAAATTTTCAGCACAAAAGAAACACAATCAAAAGGTGATCTCTCCAAATCCATGACTCATTTCAATTTTAAATTTTTATTCGATGAGATAATGGAGTCACGAAGCTACCCACCAGAAATCAGATTCAGATCAAGCATGGTAAAATTATGATAAAAATAACAAGCGCTACCACACAAAGAACTCAGACATAATATTTGGGGCTTGGTAAAAACCTCATAGCTCTAAAACTATAATTCGTATGAACGTTCCACTTGGAGGAATGATAGATATGAAAGTCACGCAACTTTTCCAATAAGAATCACCCTAATATCAGATCATATGAATTTTCTATAAAATAAATAAGGACTACTGCACAAAAAGAACAGACTTGAGCAGGAAACCAAGAAAGAAACTTCAAGAACACAACCTTCAAGATTTCTTAAAGATTGAATATAGAAGAAGTGAAGCCTAGATGATTGGGATATGATATAAGAATATTCATCCATCAATCATTCATTCTTGGCTCAAGAACCACAAGCATTTAGAAGGAGGGAGGCAAATGTGCAGAATTTAAATGCTTGAAAGTAAATATTGAATTTAAATTGCATAAAGTGAAGACATAATATAAATGCGGAATTTAAATCCACAAGAAAAGTAAAGAAATTCTTTGTATTTTTGGAGGAAAGGTTTACAAAGACTCACAACAAGTGGGCAAAGCTCAAAGGAGCATACAAAACCTTCAAGTGGGGTGCTACCCCTACCCCTCTATTTATAGTGTCCATGGGTCATCCTCCATCCTTGGATGAGTTGCTTCTATCCTAAGCTACCCTCCAAAGATCAGGATTTGATCCCACACACTTACCCATTGGGCTAACCCGAAACCCAATAACATAACGGGTTTTGCAATATCTCAAAGTAAATTAGAGTTAAGCACTATTGTATCCTCTAGAACTGTGATCCAGCGGTTCTCCTTGATCCGAGTAGCATCAAGCTAGATTCTCTAAGGTTCCTTTTGTTGGGAAACGGGTAAGCTACTGTAGCACAAAATCAAAATTTTCTACCCCATAACCCAGGGTGTGTGGACCCCGGGTATATACATGGCGGTCCGCAAGGACCAACCAAGAGGGGACGGGTCGAACCAGCTACGTGAGATCGGGCACCATCCAGACTATCATCACCGTATCCAATAAGGAAGGATAGAAGATGGTAACCGACTCTTGTTAAGAAGGATATGATCGTAATCTCGGAGGATAGTGTATCTAGCAGGAAATATCAGAGATAGAATCTAACCGACCGGGATTCCACCATGTAACCGATTCGGACTCTCCCGCCCCTTCCCTATATAAAGGGGGCGAGGGCCCCTAGAGGGGGATGAAGCTACTTAAAGTTCCAGAGCACAGGACTAGGGTATTACCTCCATCGTTGAGGGCCCGAACCTGTATAAACCCTCATCTTGTGTTTCCATCCAGTTTAAATCTAGCGCCTAGCCCCGTATTCATTATTGTCGACAACAAACATCGACAGTTGGCACACTAGGTAGGGGCTCGCGCGAAGATCAATCTCGTCAAGCTCGATGGCTTCCTTCAATCCTTCAATAGAATCAACGTCACCTTTGCTCCTGGTCAGGTTTTCTATTTCGGGAGCCTAAGCTTCAACGTCGACAAACTCGACAGGTTCACTCTTTCTGATTCGGACCAGATCCAATCTGGGAGGGTCTTCAACAGCGCTTTCGTTCCCTCGGAATCGAATCAAATCCGATTTGGGACGGACTCCAAAGGTGCTTCTTTCGAACTCCCGTTTGGGTCGGGAAAGGCAGCGGCCATCTACTCACAAGTAGTTCGCCAGAGGCCCCTTCCCGACTTGGATACGGTGAGAACCCAACCCGGGGCGAATCTCGGGTGGTAGGTGATTTAACGGTAGCCCACCCGGATTGGAAAATCAACTTGGCTTATCTCCTTTCCACTCCCCTGGCTCGGAGACCAAGCTGGAGAGCAACATGGGGGAGTCGCCATGATTTTCGTGAAATTTGCATAATTGAAGACGAGCGGACCGAGTCAAAATGCCGACGGGATGCTGAAGAAGCGCCGGAGGCAGATCGTCTTCATTGTGGGGCCCAAGAAGCGTGCACTAGGTCTTTCCAAACCCGAGCCCACAACGTCAATGAGGACATCTTGCATGCAAGAATGGGGAGCTAAGCCATTTTCCGCACGCCGCAGCAGAACATCGTTGCCTCGAAGACACTCCTTGACACCTTGGGTCCGATGCTCGAGGCCGATAGCCCGGCCGCCACAATCATGGCCCAAGTTAAGGCCATGGTGACGGTGGCGGCAATTCAATATAACCAACGAGATCAGGCGGTGATGACGCTCCCTCGCACTCATGCAGTCGGACCGCTCGTAGTCGGACTGAGTGCAGTCGACGCAAATCCCCCCATGATAAGAACGCACGCCCAACCATCAATCGCGACCTCTGCTAGGACCTTAATACCAGGAGGCGAGAGCGAGAAGATGAAGAGTGGTGCCAGCGCGACGACAACTACAAGCGTTTCGGCATCTACCACGACCGAGGTAGCAGCCGTCGTGACGGCGGCCGAGACAACCGCGACGATCAGAACATAGATCACGGTGAACGTAGGAACCAACACCACCCTGGCCGGTACAACGATGATGACCAACAGGTTGGATCTCCACTGCACCGATCTCCACCGTGACACGATGAGGAACCCATTGATGGGGTCAGTGCATTTACCCCTCGACTCCGCCGAGTGGTATGACCCGACGGCTTCAACCCCAAGGGTATTATCAAGTTTGACAGGGAAAGAGATCCAAAAGCTTGGCTGCAGGTTTACGCCCTTGCAGTCAAGGTAGGCAAAGGCGACCGCAATGTGATGCCAAACTACTTGCCGGTCATGCTCGCCCCATCAGCTCTGACCTGGCTCACAGGACTTCCGAGGAATTTAATAGATTCCTGGGGAGATCTTTGTTAGCAGTTCATCGCAAACTTACAGGTCACCTATGAGAGGCCTGGGAACCCGTGGGATTTATACCAACTTCATCAAAAGAAGAATGAGTCTCTTCGGGAATTCATCCGACGTGAAGTTCACGCAAAATAAAAACATGATTTGGGACGTCTCAGATGCGATCATCATAGCAGCTTTTCAGAAAGGAGTCGGCGACCCCGATCTGATCAAGAAGATGCCCCGGAAGCCACCGACCACAGTGAGGGAGATGTTCGCCCTAGCAGACTGCGCCAAGATGATCATCCACGATAGAAGGACAAAAAGGACTACGTCGAGTCTCAAGGCAGAAGGACAAGAAGCAGAAGAGCGAGGAACTAGTCGCGGTAGCAGATCGCGGCCAGACAAGGGCTTCGCAGACAAGAGACTACGACGAGGTAATGAACGTGCTATGCCCTTTCCATCCCAAGGGTAAGCACGCTACCAAAGACTGCTTCACTCTAGAAAGATTTGATCAAGAAAACAACAAGTAATCGAAGTCTAAGGATATAGGTGAGGCTGGCAAGAAAGGGGACCCCCTCAAAGAAGATGACTATCAAGAGATCGAGCATGAATTCAACTGCATATTCGGGGGCTCGGATGCGTATGAGTCCAAACGGAAGCAAAATCTTACCGCTCGAAACATCAATGCAATCATGTTGGCAACCCCTCGATACTTGAGGTGGTCCGAGGTCCCAATCAGATTTGATCGCTCGGATCATCCCGACCACATAACATACCCGGGTAGGTATTCTTTGGTGCTGGACCTTGTTATTTGTAGTGTGAAGCTCAAGAAAGTGCTGGTCGATGGGGGGAGCGGGCTCAACATCCTCTTCTCTAGAACCTTCGACGACATGAAGATCCCTCGCTCTGAGATGAAACGAAGCTCATAGCCATTCCATGGAGTAATCCCCGGGACATCATCGGTACCACTCGGACAGATCACTTTGCCTGTTACGTTTGGTTCAAAGGAGAATTACCAGACCGAAGACCTAAATTCCATCTTGGGAAGACCAGGCTTAGCCAAATTCATGGCAGTACCACATTACACTTATACATCGCTAAAAATGCCAGGCCCAAAGGGCATTATCACAATCTGTGGTGACGTCAAGCAGTCCTTCTTATGTGATAGGGAGAGTTGCGAGCTGGTTGAGACACAACAGGCTGCCAAGTATCAGAAGTACTCTAAGCTTATTTGTATTTTGCTAGAAGCAGAAAAGCTTGATGAACTCCTGATGAAGAATCATCATGTCCTTTCTAACTTGACACATGTAATACCTGAAGCACATGCAAATGCTCAACATGTTAGCAATAGCCATATTCGCGAAAAGGGCAATTGCATAAGGGGGAGATGAAAGAATTGCAAAACTCAAAAGGGAAGAGGCAAACCCAGGTGGAAAAGTAAAGGTATAGGACCAAGGAGCTTTAAGAAATAAGACTCGGTCAATAAGGTTGTAAACCTGACGAGTACCCATGCCATGGGTACCCCCATCAGCCCGGAAGCGCGAACGGGCTGACCAACCACGGCGAAGGCCCAGCACCGCCGAAAGGTACTTGGGCTGCGGGGAGCGAGCCCGACTGCAGGCAGGCCGACTCGAACGGCCGGCGGGCTCCGCCGCCTAATATTGAAGCTCAAGCTCCACTGCCAAGACGGGCTGGCCCACGCCAGTGTCAGACGACTGCCTTGTGCGCAGCGTCCCCTGGCGTCCGTACCGGGGTAGGCGGCCCTCTCCCAAAGACTGTCAGAAGAGCCACCGAAGGAGTCAAGCCCCCGTCCCATCGCCTGGCACACCGCAGAGGAGTGCGCCCACTCCCGAGGCCAAGGTAAAGTCAAGCGCCATTAAAGCCGCCGAGGCAGACAGGAGCACCACGCGAGGCGTCGTCCAGACATCATCACGCAAGACCACACATCGCAGAGCCACCAACCCTGCCTCGGGGCCGAGGCGTGGACGGTCGGAAAAGACAGGAGCCAGACTCCGAGACACGCGCGCCCCCTTTCTAGTGGATTTCCCAAACACCCGTGTAACCTGCCTCCTCCGTCTATATAAGGAGAGGCGGGGCCCGAGAGGGAAAGGGAGAGAAAAAGGCCCTCCAGGAAGCCACGACTCCCTAGCCAAAGCACGAAGGGGATCGGACGACTCCGCCTCGCCGCTTGTACACCCCTTGTTCATCGCCCAAAGATCAATACATCCACACCGAACGAATCGAGTAGGGACATTCACCGAACCAAGATACATCATCGACTCCTTGAGTCGACCATTCGAGGAGAGGGAGCGCGACCCCATCCGACCATAAATTCGTATTGCCGGTGCACGAAACACCGACAGTTGGCGCGCCAGGTAGGGGCCCTCGCGCGTCTTCACCGACATCCTCATCCTCGGGTTCCCATTTCTCCTCCTTGATGGCCTCCTCCCACCACGATTCGCCGATGTCGAGGGGCTGGATCCGCTTTGGCGCCCTCGATTTCGTCGTCACCGCCACGGGAGAGCTTGTTCTCATTCCCGCTGCCGTCCGGGACCGGGCGCCCTCCGCTAGCTCGATACGATTCTTGCCGACGCCTCAAGAACCTCGGCCTCGAGGCCCCTTGACGTGCCGTGCGGCGCCGCTGCTCAGCGCTGCCGCCGGCGACATCGCCTCTGACCGCGGTGAGCGGCGAGCCGCCCTCCACGAGCTCGCGGCTCGTGGCCATGGCGGCTTCTGCGCCGGCTTCCTCCACGACCTCTTGGCGGATTCCTCCACCATGGCTCTAGCTCCGACAAGGAGTGTCCCCCTCGTAGGGCCTACTCCCGCGAGTGCAACATGACGGGTGCGGCGGAGCCATCCTCCACCCCCGTTACCCTCGGGACCCTCCTCCCGCGCGACGAAGCGCGGCGGGAGGAATCCCGGCGGGAAGACGACGTACAGCACCTACAACGCTTCGCTGACCTTCGGCGACAGCGCGAGGAGTTAGAAGCTCGAAAGGCCGAGCTCGATAAGCTCCAGGCCGAACTGGAGCGCCGTCAGCCTAACCCACCACCCGTCTCCGGCGCGCCGCCCGTGCGCGTCAGGTGCATCAGCAGTTGGCTGAGGAGACGAACGGCCTTCCGTTCTTCCCTCACGCCAACCAGAACATTGCTGCGGCGGCAATCTTTGCCCGAGGGCTGCTCGAGCCAACGGAGCCGTGGCCAAGGCCACCTATCGAGAACCTCCGGTGGTAGAACGTCTTGTCGCTCGACGCCCAAGGTTCCGGCTCCCGACGGACGGCGCCACCTCGGCCGCTGGGCCACTCCCTCGCAGATCGACGGAGCTCAGCCAAGACGGCCCGCTCCATGAGCTCCCCCAGGCATCGTACACCCCGGTGCGCCAGCGCCTGGGGGACAAGTACGATCTTCGCACCACCCTCGAGGCGCGAAGGAGAGCTACCGATGCAGCGGCGCCCTCCCAGGTCGCCGATAGCGGGCGACGCAACCATCCCGACCCAGGATTCGACGGTCCTGGCCACGCTGCTCACCCGCCGCATCCGCAACGCCGATTTCCCGACTGCATTCCGGCTCGACCAACATAGCCAAGTACACAGGGGCTACCAACCCCAGTGTTTGGCTAGAAGACTACTGGCTCACCTGCCGAGCGGGGGGAGCGACGGACGACTTCTTCATCATCCAGTACCTCCCCATCTACCTTGCGGACTCAGCTCGAGCCTGGCTCGAGTACCTGCCCGCAGACACCATCGGCACTGGCCGACTGACGAACCTCTTCGTCGGGAATTTCCAGGGCACGCATAAACGCCCGCAACTCCTGGGACCTGAAGAGCTGCAAGCAGCAGCTGGGGGAACCCTCCGGGACTACATCCGCCGCTTCTCCCAGCAGTGCAACGAGCTCCCCGACATCCGCGACGCCGACGTCGTCGGGGCGTTCATCTACGGCACCACGTGCGAGGCCCTGGTCCACAAGTTGGGCTGTGCGAAATCCCGGACCACCAAGGAGCTCCTCGACATCGCCACCAACCACGCCTCCAGCGAGGAGGCCGTGGGGGCCATCTTCGAAAGGAAGATGACCCACAAGACACCACTGAGCAGCGCCCCCTCCGACCACGACAAAAGGAAGCGGAAGGGGAAGCAGTGGTCGAAAGGCCGAATGGTCGCCGCTGCCGACCGACCTGCCAAACAGCAGGCTCGGCAGACCCCCGACCGATTCGAGAAATTGATGGATAGTCCGTGCCCGAACCACGACTATCCCGTCAAACACAAGTATCGGGACTGCGAAGTCCTGAAGCGGTTCCTCTCCGGAAACCCCACGACATCACGGGGCAAGGGGAAGAAGCGCGACCCAACACCCGACGCCGGGGCAAAGGGCGATGAGCCAGCCGACAAGTTCCCACAGCTCGACGGCTGCCTCATGATCTTCGGAGGGACGGAGTGCTACGCCGACAAGCGACGGCTGAAACTCGCCCACCGAGAGGTACACACGGCGACCCCGGCCGTGCCTTCATACCTGAAGTGGTCGGATTGCCCGATCGCTTTCGATCGGACCGACCACCCCGACCACATCCCGCATCCGGGACGCTACCCGCTCGTCGTCGACCCCATCGTGGGGACGAAGCGCCTGACCAAGGTGCTCATGGACGGCGGCAGCAGCCTCAACATCATGTATGTTGAGACCCTCGATGCCCTGGGGGTCCCCCGCTCCGCCCTCCGGCCGAGCAGGGCGCCCTTCCACGGCGTCGTACCAGGCCAATAGGCCCATCCCCTCGGGCAGGTCGGCCTGTCCGTCACCTTCGAGAGCCCGGACAACTTCCGCACCGAGAACCTCACTTTCGAGGTTGTGGACTTTCCCGGCTCCTACCATGCCATCCTGGGACGGCCTTGCTACGCGAAGTTCATGGCAGTCCCCAACTACACCTATCTCAAGCTGAAAATGCCGGGGCCACAAGGTGTCATCACCGTGGCCGCATCCTTCCAGCTCGCTTACAACTGCGAGCAAAGCAGCTGTGAATTGGCCTCGGCGGTCGTCGCTTCCGCCGAGCTCGCCCAGCTCAGGGAGAAGGTCTCCGGATCCGCCCCCGACTCCAGCAAGTCGGGGCCTAGCTCTTTCAAGTCCGCGGAGGACACGAAGGAGGTCGCTGTTGATCCCGAAGATCCCGCCAAGACCGTGCGGATCGGGGCCGCCCTCACCACCAAATAGGAAGGCGCGCTCGTCGACTTCCTCCAAGCAAACCGAGACGTCTTCGCTTGGAGACCCTCGGACATGCCAGGAGTCCCGAAGGAGGTCGCCGAGCACTCCCTGAGCATTCGACCGGGATCTAGACCGGTCGCCCAGCGCCTGCGCCGTTTCGACGAAGAAAAGCGTCGGGCCATTGGGGAAGAAATCGCCAAACTTTTGGCCGCCGGCTTTGTAAGGGAGGTGCGTCACCCCGAGTGGCTCGCCAATCCCGTCCTTGTAAAGAAAAAGTCGGGGCAATGGAGAATGTGTGTTGACTACACGAGCCTCAACAAGGCCTGTCCGAAAGATCCATTCCCATTACCTCGCATCGACCAGGTCGTAGACTCCACCGCCGGGTGCGAGTCCCTTTCTTTTTTGGATGCCTACTCAGGCTACCACCAGATAGCGATGAAGGAGTCCGATCAGCCTGCGACTTCCTTCATCACCCCGTACGGCTCGTACTGTTACGTCACGATGCCTTTTGGTCTCAAAACGCAGCGCCACGCACTCGATGTATGCAGGCGTGTTTTTCGGACCAAATTGGCCGTAACATCGAAGCCTACGTCGACGACATCGTTATCAAAACCAGGAAGGCCGACGACCTCATCACCGACCTGGAGGAGACTTTTGCGAACCTCCGACGGTTTTCAAGATAAAGCTCAACCCCGAGAAATGCGTCTTCGGGGTCCCCAAGGGCAAGTTGCTGGGATTCATTGTCTCCGAGCGCGGCATCGAAGCCAACCACGACAAGATCTCCGCTATCACGAGGATGGGGCCAATCAATGATCTGAAGGGAGTTCAAAGGCTGATGGGGTGCATCGCGGCGCTAAGTCGCTTCGTATCCCGCCTCGGTGAACGCGGGATGCCTCTCTACAAACTGATGAAGAAGTCCGACCACTTTTCCTGGACCCACGAAGCTCAGGAAGCCTTTAGTCGACTAAAGGCCTTTCTGACCTCACCTCCGGTCCTGGTCGCCCCGGAGCCACAGGAACCCTTACTCCTCTACATCGCCGCCACGACTCAGGTCGTCAGCGCGGCACTTGTTGTGGAGCGAGCAGAGGAAGGCCGCGTTTTCAAGGTGCAGAGACCGGTCTACTTTGTCAGCGAGGTGCTCTCCAAAACGAAGGTCCGATATCCTCAGATACAAAAGCTGCTCTACTCGGTACTCATCACCAAGAGGAAGCTTGCCCATTACTTCGATCGACACCCCATCTCCGTGGTAACCTCCACGCCGCTCGGAGAAGTCGTCCGCAACCACGACGCCACCGGAAGAATCGCCAAGTGGGCTCTCGAACTCAGTGGCCTCGACATATCGTACGTCCCCAGGACGGCGATCAAGTCCCAGGTCTTGGCGGACTTTGTCGCCGAGTGGACCGAAGCGCAAGTCCCTGCAGTGGTCGAAGACCCGGAGTACTGGACGATGTACTTTGATGGGTCTTACACCAAGAATGGGGCCGGCGCGGGGATCGCCATCATCTCCCCACTCTCGGCAACAAGCTCCGTGATGCTATCCGCTCTACTCTTTGACGCTACCAACAATGTCGCCGAGTACGAAGCCCTCGTCAACGGCCTTGAATCGCCGCCCGACCTAGGCGCCACGGCGGCTCTCGTTCACGGCGACTCCAAGCTGGTTGTCGACCAAGTGATGAAAGCCACCGAGCCCCGTGGACGCTCGGATGGCCGCCATCGCTTGGAGGTCCGCAAGCTCGAGGAGAAGTTCAAGGGTTTCGAGCTCCATCACAGCTACCGACGCTACAACGGTGAAGCCGACTCCCTCGCCAACCTCGCCTCCGGAAAAGGGCCGGTTCCCCCGGGGATCTTCGTTTCCGACCTCAGCAGCCCATCAATCCGCTTGGACCCAAGTGCTGAGGGCGCCACCGACCCCCCAAAGGCGGGCGCTCCCGCCGATCTTCGGCCAGATGCTCAGCCGTCTGGGTCGGATTTGGGCGTCCTGACCGTCGAAACCGACTGGAGGCAACCGTTTGTCGATCGATTGACAAACGGGTCGCTCCCCGCCGATACCACCGAGGCTCGGCGCCTCGCCCGGCGGGCTAAGTCTTTCGTCCTGGTCGAAGGTGCCCTCTACAAGAGGAGCCCGTCCGGAATCCTTCAGAAGTGCGTTCCGACCGACCAAGGGAAGCACCTTCTGCTGGACATCCACGGCGGGGTGTGTGGACACCATCCCGCGCCGCGGTCCCTGGTAGGAAAGGCCTTCCGACAAGGTTTCTACTGGCCGACCGCCGTAGCAGATGCAACCCAAATCGTCCGCACCTGCGAAGGATGCCAATTCTTCGCCAGACAAACGCATCTTCCTGCGCAAGCTCTGCAGACGATCCCCATCACGTGGCCCTTCGCGGTTTGGGGGCTCGACCTGGTCGGACCCTTCAAAAAGGCGCCCGGGGGCTTCACTCACTTGCTTGTCGCCGTGGACAAGTTCACAAAGTGGATCGAAGCCAAGCCGTTGACAAAGATCACGTTGGCCCAGGCAGCAGGCTTCTTCCGCGATATTGTCTACCGGTTCGGGGTGCCCAACTCCATCATCACCGACAACGGGACGCAGTTCACGGGAAAGGAGTTCCTCGAGTTCTGCGACAACTTCAATATCCGAGTCGACTGGGCGGCAGTGGCACACCCCCGAGCCAACGGCCAGGCCGAGCGAGCCAACGGCATGATCCTCCAAGGACTCAAGCCGCGAATCTTCAGCCGACTGAAGAAATTCGCGGGACGGTGGGCCGCCGAGCTACCACCCGTGCTTTGGAGTCTGCGAACCACGCCGACCCGGTCGACCGGGTTCACTCCTTTCTTCTTGGTGTTTGGAGCAGAGGCTGTCCTCCCGACCGACCTTGAGTACGGCGCGCCAAGGGTACAGAACTACAACGCCGCACGGGCAATCGAGGAACAGCAAGATGACCTCGACCGACTCGACGAAGCTCGAGACATCGCAGTCTTACGGTCGGCAAACCAGCAGGCGCTTCGCCGCTACCACAGCCGACGGGTCCGCGGTCGCTCGTTCGAAGTCGGCGACTTGGTACTACGTCAAGTCCAATCCGCGAAGGACAGGCACAAGCTCTCCCCGCCTTGGGAGGGCCCTTTCACCGTCGCGGAAGTCCTCCGGCCCGGCACCTTCCGTCTCAAGGACACCGAAGGAAATCTCCTTACAAACGCGTGGAATATAGAGAAGTTGAGAAGGTTCTATCCCTAATCAGCCCGCCCCTTCTCTCTGCATCGATAAGTTTCCAAACAAAAGAAGTCGCAACTGTCGAAAGATCGACCGAGTGCTCTCTCTCTCTCTCACCCTTGATCTACCACAAGTACTATGACCTCCGCCCCGAAAGCAGAGGTCCCAAAATAGTACTCTACCCATGTCGAAGACCACGAATAACCGACCTACGGTTGGTCGGACCAACCCATTCCGGTGACAAGCACAGCCTGCGCCGGACCCGTTGCGGTCCCAAAAGACTACGGACGTGGGCGATCGCAAAAGTGGAAAATCCTCGAGAAAAAAAAGAGAAGGGAGCAGAGGACAAAAGAAACACTTTATTCATTCACGGAGGCGCATCACCCCAACCAAGAACAAACCGCCCGCCGTTGTCTTGGTGTGCGCCCGCCAATGGACAAGCGCCTAGCGCCTCAACCAGCGCTGCACTAACGGCGCCCTCACTTCCGCCAGAGAACGCCCACGACAAGGACGCCAACTCGCCGTATGTCCTCGCGAACAGCCTCGGCCTCGACCTCCGCCACCTCCTGCAGCCAAGCCTGATGAGCGCCTACTTCCTCGTGGAGCTGAGCATAACGGTCCACCATGGCGCGCGAAGGAAGTGTTGTGGAAGCTTTGGCAGAATAACGAACGCACCAGCGTTCTCTCCTTTTATAACCTACAGTGTGGGAGGCACGGAAGACGAACCGCCTCAAGAGCGCGCAATGAGCGAAGCCGGGCGCCCTGGCCTAAAGACGACGTGACCTCCAAGGCGAGTTAATCCGCCTTATCTCTAAGGAAAACATAAATCTCTTTCAAAAACTCGTGAAAACTCAAGCGGTGCGTGGCGATCGCACCCCTCGCCCCACGCACCACTCTGGTCGCTTTACGACCCAGTGGGGGCCGACCTAGATCGATGTTCGGTAACCGCTCCGACCGAGCTGCCCCCCCTCTCTCATAGTAACCTCTTCAAAACCAAAATGCTACAGCCCACGCCCCCGCGGCTACGGTTTCGAAGTAGCACTTTGCGCAAAAAGGGAGGCTACTTGAGCGAAGGGCCAAGCGCCGGTCGGATGGAGCCTTTCTCGATTTAGGTCGGCGAGCCGACTGATCAAACAAACTCCCTCGAGGCAACCTCCTCGAACCAAATGCTACAGTTTAAGCCCCAGCGGCCACGGCTCCCGAGTAGCATTTCGCGCAAAAAGGAGGTTGCCCAAGCGGAAGGCAACTTGATCAACAAGATAGACCGACCCCATTGCCGTTAAAAGCGCACAAGTCGTTACCCTGAGCCGTACCCCAACCGACCAAGCTATCCACCTCGCGGCTATTTCCCCCGGACCAAGGTACTACGGCCTACGCCCCCGCGGCTACGGCTTCGAAGTGGCACTCTGTAGGGGGAAAACAAGCCCTCCGAGCAAGAGACGCTAGGGACGGTCGAAGCACCCCCACTCAGGGCAACGTTCTAGCCGACCAAGCGGAGCCTTCGCGAAGGAGACGGTCCGACCTAGGCACCTCTCCTCCGCGAAGCGAGCGTTCTAGGTAGCTTGTCCTATCCCGTGATTTCTTCAGACTGAGTTGGGGCAACGCCTACGCTCTCAGGGCACCCCTGCGGGCCCTATAGCTATGGTCGTAAGATTGCCCAAACCACAGAGGAAGCATGAGGTAGACGGGCACAAAAAAAAAGAACTCAAAAGCAGCCCGACACGTCGGGCCCGATTGGGGCGATCACGTTCATTACATGCACTACAAAGAAAAAGAAGAGAAGGAAACTAATCATCTCCCTCCGTCCGACGGAGGATTTCTCGCGGCGAGATCCGGCGGGCAATCTCTTGGGCGCACGGGTCGACCCGGGCCATGAATGCGTCGATCTCCTCATCACTTTGGCCAAGAAGAACACCGCTCCCGACCGCCTCAAGGTCGACGCCGTCATAATAAGAGACGGTGTTGACCAGGGCCGAGGAAGCGCCAAGCACCGCCGCTTCCCGCACCGACGCCTCAACGCGCTCAGGGACCCATCCGAGTATGGTGGGGATGGCGCTGGGGCCTGGAGTAATGTAACACCCCAAAATTTTGCTTTTCTTAAATTCATGTGTGATTTGGCACTTTGGTGAATTTTTGGAATTTTCTGGAATTTATTTGGATTTATTTGGAATTTATTTGAATTTATTCCATTTTGAAATAATTAAAGAATTTAAATTTGCAAATAAATTTTTGTTGGAAATATTTTATTTGAGTCCAAAATGATCCAAAATATTTTCCAGAATTTTTCTGGAATTTTTCTGAGTCATTTGCTATTTTTAATGAATTAAAATGAATTATCGAATTATTTTAAATATTAATTACCGGAAAATCCAACTCGGGTCAAGTATCGTTTCATCCGACCGAGTCGGACTCGAGTCCGACCCGAGCCAGTTGACTCGACCGAACCCACTCCTAACCCTAATCAATCCCAACCGTTGGATCAAGATCCAACGGCTGAGATCCGTCCGACCCAGACCCGAGCCGTGTCCGGACCGGACCCGGTCGCGCCGCGCGATCGTGGCCGTTGGTTGTGCCACGTGGACGGCCACGATTTCATCGTCTCCGCCCGAGTCCGAGCTGGACTCCGCCGCCGTGTCCGCCGTGGAGAGCTAGGTCTCCGTTTTCTGCACGGACGCCGAGGTTATTTAATGCCCGGCATACCCCGAGATCGCCATCCCACGGCTCCGAAACCTAGCTCGCGCCGCTAGGATCCCCACCGTCTCGCCGTTATTGCTCGCCGGAGTTGGAAGTCTGCTCCGCCGCGACAACGCCGATATTGCCGCTGGCCCGTCGTCCTCCGCCGTCATCAAGCCCAGATCCGGATTCCCCAAGACGAGACGCGTTCGGGAGTACCCTCACTTCGCCGGAGCGCGCCAGAAACGCCGACGGCAAGGTCGTCGTCCCCGTCTCCGGTCAAGCCAGCGCCGCCGCGTGCCATCGCCGTCCCCGAGCTTCGTGCACCGTTGGATCCAGATCGGACGGCAACGGTGAGTTCACGTGTTTTCCCAAACCCTAGAAACCCGACAGATTCGACCGCTGGATCAAGATCCAACGGTTCACAATCGCCACGCGGTCGTAGCAAAGGCGATTATAGGATTAGATCCGACCGTCCGATCTAGATCGAACGCCCACGAGCATCGAGTAGTTTCAACGTGTTAACCCTGGATCTAATCCGTGCCGTTGATTTTCAAACCAACGGACGAGATTGCGCCACGTGTCGGGAAGTTGGACCGACGCGGCCGGGCCGCCGCCCACGCTGGCAGCAGGTAGGACGCCGACACGCGGCCCGCGCGGTCGAGGGCCCGCATGTCGCTGGCTAACCCAGCCTAAGCGCCGACGCCACCCATGACGCCACAAAGGTCCCACTGCCGCTGCGGATGAGCCTCGCCGACGTCGGCGATGACGCTACCCGAGTGAGCCCACATGTCGATCCACGTGAGCCGTGGACCGAGTCCACCGTGGACCCGAGCCGAGCATGGACCGAGCCCATGGATCGCCGACGCCAAGAGCCAATCAGGAGCTGCCACGTGTCCATGCCGACGCAATAATTAATTTCCAAAAGAAAATGATTTATTAATTCGAATAATGATTTCAAATTTAGATTCAAACTTCAAACGCTTATAACTTTTTGCGTTTCAACTCCGATTTGAGCGATTCAAATTTCTAAATTTGTATAAAATTAAGATCTACCTAAATATGAATTTTATTTAATTTTTGGACTAAAGTTTTTCTCTGTAATATTATTTAATTGATTATTTAAACTTTAAATAATCATAACTTTTATGCTTTTAACTCCAAATTTGATTTATTCCAGTTTCTAAAAATCCAGAAAATTATGTTCTCTCTGTTTATGGATTTTATTTGGAGTTTTGGGATCTTTTTGCATAGTGTTTATTTGTGTATTTGCTATTTGCACGCTTTACGAGTAGACGTTGAAGTGCCGGAGGGATTCAAGGAGAAGTATTGACTCAGATCCAACTCAAGACCAAGAGCAAGTGCTTTTTGAAGGCAAGTTGTGCTTTGACCATGTTGATCCCATTTTGAAATCTATTTTGATTTAAACTATTGCATGCTAGTTCAATTAGAAAGATACTTTGTTTAAACCTGGGGGTTAGATAAATACCAATTTGATATATGACACCTTGATTACTTAAGTATGTGCCATGACCCTTTGTCACCCTAGTTGTGGTTTACTAGTTGGACATTATTAAATTGCCAACATGGGTTTAGATCGTTGTAGTATACTGCTTAGACCTGCTACGTGCTCATGACATGATTTTGGATAATTAAATGTTAATATTGACTTAATGATATATTGAACCTGTTTTGGAAAAGTATCATGTGATGTTGATGGCACGTGGTGCATGGTAATCAACTGGGGTTTGATAAACAGCGATTTTCGGCCAGGGCATGTGGCAAGAGTAATCAGTGGGCCAGTGTGGCATTGGGAGTGTTGATTTGGTTTTTCGTAGTCTTGCCCTGGTCACTCTAAGGACTTAACCTTGCAAGCCTTTGAACTGGGTCATACTTGCAACCACATGGTCGGAATGGGACGGCCCTAGTTGACTAAGTCGCTAAGGACTCACTTGTGGAGCCTCAGGGTGTCGATTACACCGCTTGTGTGATTGTACGGGGAGCGTATCGTGGCCGTGGCCAGTACCCATCTAACGGTGTGTTGGTCCCATACTTCGCCTTGGCTAAGGGAAGGGATGGTGTAGAGCACGTCTGGAGAGGACCACCTGTGTTGTTTGAGGCTTCCAAAGGCTTTGTTATGATCGCTCATTCGCATACTCTTGTATGGCGATTCACTACCGACGTGGTGAGTGGATTGTATCTTGTGGGTAAAGTGCATAACCTCTGCAGAGTGTAGAATCTATTTGAATAGCCGAGTCCACTGTGATCGACAATGCTCGGGAATTACACAAGGGTTAGATTTTACGAAAATAACTTGGATTTGAAAAGTTGGGTTGGTTTAACAAAGAAGATGATGGAAATATGGTTTAGGATGGGGAAAAATGTTATTTAAACTTTTGAAAAGTTATTTATGCTTTACTTGTTTTTACCGCTTTCGAATCTACTTATATTACTTGTCAAATCTTGTTTACATCGCAAATATACCTTAAGCTATTCCTTTGTACCAAGCCATGCATATAGTATATTAGCTTGCATTCTCAGGCATGACTTGCCGAGTACCAAGTACTCACCCTTGCCTCAACACAATACCGCTTGAAGAGGAGACTACGCCAGCCGGAGGAGGAACTCCAAGAGGACCCGTCTACTTAGGGATGCGAGCCCGCCGTTGCCTGTGGTATACTTTGGATGGCGCCACGAAGTTTATTTGATTTTCCGCTGCTATTATTTCTCTTTTAATAAGTTCTGCCTTGCAAGGCATATATTTGTAACTTGGCCATAAGGTCGAGTAACCCTTTGATTATTTAAATAAAGTACTTTGATAGTATCGTTTGGTATGATTGTGATATATACCGATGTTAAGACTGTGTGCACTAGCGCATTCCTGGACTAGTGCTGAATACACAGAGGGTCCG
This sequence comes from Rhipidocladum racemiflorum, assembly GCA_036346355.1. Classification (NCBI taxonomy): domain Eukaryota; kingdom Viridiplantae; phylum Streptophyta; class Magnoliopsida; order Poales; family Poaceae; genus Rhipidocladum; species Rhipidocladum racemiflorum. The sequence continues at coordinate 62,940,780 of CM070573.1, read as the reverse complement.
GATTTGCAAATTCGGGGTCCCGACAGAGGTGGTATCAGAGCCATACTTGACTGTAGGCTCAACCCTAAGCTAGAATGGTCGTAGTGAGGATAAAACCTATTTTCTAAAGCTAAAAATTTGTGAAGACAAGAAATGACCTCTCGACTTATCCCCTTCTCTCTTTTCTTGCCTCTTGCTGAAATTCTCCCTTACCTCGTCACGATCGAAAAATTCCGAAGTTCTTACGAAAAGCACTCTTGTGACAGATGGAGGAAGAGTTCAACTACGTTGATCTAGGAGTTGGTCACGCCATGAACTTTGGCACATGCTACAAACTCTCGAAGATTTTGAGAAGCCCCAATACCAAGTGGAAGTGATCGGACAAGCTGATTGATCAAGGCTTGTGACGTGAGGATTGAGGTACTGTCGAGGAAGAGGGGCCCAGTAATCGCCCGATACACCTGACCGCTAGAAGATCTACAATGCAGATGGGTATCCAAGAAGTTTCACGACGAGCAATGCGGCACATTACCGATATTCACGCCAGAGAGTTGGAAAGCACGGTGTTCCGTTATCATCCGCGCAGCAATAACCTTCTTGACCGAAGACGATTCAGGATGAGAATGCCACGGTTACACGCTTGGCACGATTCGCTAAATCGCCCAGGAGGATGTACTAGATAATACAAGCAAGGAGCTACAGAAGGCCCGCAAGGAGATCACGACAGAGAAGAACAGATGGCGGGAAGCTCAAGAATATGTGGCACACCTTCTACGAAGGATTGACGAGTTGGAGATGACTTTGTACGGACTGCACTCCAGAGCCAAGATTTGAGCTACACGAGCCAGATCCAGAGGAGTCAGATCTCGATGAGGACACTGCTTCTTCGACTACCACAGATGACATAGTCGCTGGACATGGCGATCGTTTCGCGCCTATGCCGCAGCACCCGTACCCAGGCCGTGGAGGTTTTCTCGATGAGTGAGCTTAGGTTCTATAGTGAGACTCCTTCGCCGAGTCGAGTCACAGAATAAAGAGTCACCCTTTAGGCGTTAGACTCCAGAGTTAGTTCGATTTGGATTTGCTTTGTTTGCTGAGTGTGCAGTATGTGTTGCAAGGCCCTTAGGCATTGTAAGCAGCCATACCAAGTTACTAATAATAAAGTTGGACCTTAAGGCTACACCTTTCGCCCCGCATAAGTTCCATATTACTTGTCTATTCTTGTTTCCCTCTCATCTCTAAACCTAGAGCAATCAACAGATGGTGAACACCCGTGGGAACTTTGGAAGCAATGGGAGTGGATCTCGCCCAGCGGAAAACCCCAATGATGGAGCACCAAAGACCGCCATCGATGTGCAGAATTTTGGAGCATTTCTTGCTGCTCGGACCGCTTGATGCATGCTATGATGCAACAAATGCAGCACGTCCATCGCTCAGGCCACCTGCTAATCAAGTTAATCAGTGACCACGCGAATACAAGGCCGTCGAGTTCATGAGGACTCACCCACCCACTTTCTTCGGGAATGCCAATCCGTTGGAGGCCGACGATTGGTTAAGATCAATTGAGAGGAAGCTACACATAGCTCAATGCATAGGGAATGAGAAGGTACTTTACGCTTCTCATCGCTTGGAAGGAACATTACGAATGGTGGGAGAACTTCGTGCCACGCAGAGAACCCTCAAGATATCACTTGGGAGGAGTTCACAATTTGCATTCCGACAAGATATCACGTGCCTGAAGGAATTATGGACCTTAAGAAGGAGGAGTTCAGAGCATCAAGCAAGGTAATCACCAAAGGTCGACTACCCTGAACAAGTTCACACAGCCTAGCACGCTACGCACTGAGGATGTAGCGACAGATAAATCCAGGCATACCTCGTTTCATGAAGGGACTTAACTCAGATTGCAAGTAGGATTGATCACCCACACCTTTCCAGATTTCCAAGAGTTGGTGAATAAGGCGCTTATTCTTGAGGACAAGCGCAAGGAACTGGATGAGAACAGAAGCGCAGGATGCAACAAAGAAGGATCACGTCGAGAACGCAATACCGAGAGTTGCACCAAATCAATTCTTCGATTCCAACCACGTAATGCAACAAGGACACCATCCCCAAAGACCAAGACCTGCCAATCAAAACTACTGCACTTGACTTCGCTAGAAACGCTACCCCAGGCAGCCAAAGAAGGAATGAACAAGGAGACGCCGCTACAATCGCAACGAGCCAGGACACTTTGCCAACAGCTTGTCCAAAGAAGATGCAGAGCGACCCGATTCGCTTCAATCTAGGAACCACCCAGCTAGGACGCCCGGCCAGGAGCCACACCCTGCATCGTGGTGAGAGGCCGAGTCAACCATGTCACCGCAGATGCACCGCAAAATGCTACAGACGTCAGACCTTGGGTAAGTTACTTGTTAACTCAAGACTGCACAGCTTTGTTTGACTCGAGCTTCGCATTCGCTTGTTTCGCAAGGCTTTACTGCTAGAAATGACTTGAGAATGGCAAGACTTAAGTGCATGTCGTTAGTTCAAACCCACAGTTCCGAACTCCGAACGGAAGTAGGATGTTCCGGGTGAGAATACTAATAGATGGAATAGAGTTCCTAGCAAACCTTATAATTTTGGAGACCTGCACCTTAGATGTTATATTGGGAATGGATTGGTTATCCAAACACAAGGTCAGTATTGGATTGTGGACGAAGAACTATCTCGATTGAGAGCCCGTGTGGGAAGAAAGTGGAATTTCAAGCCACTGCAGCTTAGAGATGGACAGCTTGATGGTTAACAGTACCAAGGCAATCAGCATAGAGGATGTTCGGTAGTGAGTGAGTACCGATGTTTTCCCGAAGATCTACCTGGTATGCCGCCAGACAGGACATAGAGTTTGTGATAGAACTTGTACCGGGTACAAAGACCGATAGCAAAAGACCCTATCGGATGTCCACCGAGGAGTTGGTAGAGATGAAGAAACAAATGGAAGAGTTAATGGATAAAGGATTTATCGGACCAAGTTCGTCACCGTGGGGAGCACCGCTTTTGTTTGTCAAGAAGAAGGACAGGAGTTTCGGGATGTGCATTGACTACCGTGCACTCAATGAAGTCACCGTGAAAAATAAGTATCCGCTACCCAGGATTGATGATTTGTTTGATCAGTTAAGAGGAGCCGGAGTTTTCTCCAAGATTGATCTCGAGATCGATACCATCGCTTGAAGATCCGATCGTAAGATATTCAAGATCGCATTCTCGTCAAGATATGGACATTACGAGTTTACGATTATGTCCTTTGGGCCGACGAATGCGCCACTTATTTCATGAATATGATGAATAAGGTGTTCATGGAATATTTGGACAAGTTTGTCGTCGTGTTCATAGACGATATCCTAGTCTACTCCAAGACAGAGGATGAACATGCCGAACACTTAAGGCGAGTTTTGGAAAAGCCGAGGAACAACAACTTTTCGCCAAGTTCAGCAAGTGTGATTTTTGGAAGGACAAGGTGGAGTTTCTTGGACATGTAATGACCGCATGAAGGAGTCGCCGTAGATCCAAGCAAAGTAGAAGCTGTGTTACATTGGGAGCACCAAGATCGTGACCTGCATTCGAGTTTCCTTGGAATGGCAGGATATTACCGCCGTTTCATCGAAGGCTTTTCGACAATTGCGAAACCTCTTACGCAATTGCTCAAGAAGGAAAAGAAGTTTGCATGGACACGAGAATGTGAGGAAGGATTTCAGAGCTGAAGAAGCGATTGACATCAAGACCGGTGTTAGTTCTACCGGATGTTGCTCAAAGCTTCGATATTTATTGTGACGACGCGCCAAGGACTTGGATGTGTCTTGATGCAGAATGGAAAGGTCGCCGCTTATGCATCAAGGCGATTGAGGCCGCATGAGGAAAATTATCCGACACATGACCTAGAGTTAGCGCCGTAGTGCATGCTTTGAAGATATGGCGTCACTATCGATTGGAAACAGATGTGAGGTGTATACGGATCATAAGAGCCTTAAGTACATATTCACCCAATGATCTGAATATGAGGCGAGAGGAGATGGTTGGAGTTAATCAAGGACTATAATGTTGGAATCCATTACCATCCGGGAAGGCCAACGTAGTAGCCGATGCTCGAGTCGGAAAAGCCATACCGTGAGTGCGTTGCTAGCCACAAGTCGATGAGTTATGTGAGGATTTTCAAAGATGAAGATTGAGGTTGTACCTAGCGGATTCTTGGCCGCATTAGAAGTAAAGCCTACCTTAGAGGATCGATCCGAGAAGGATGTATGATGATGACAAGATCCGCAGGATTAAGTCCATCAAGGAGGAAGGCGGTGACAGAGGTACCCAATTTACCTCAAGGTTCTGGAATAAGTTGCATGAAGCCATGGGGACCCGCTTGAACTTCAAGATGTACCTTATCATCCATGCACGGATGGGCGGGCCGAAAGAGTCAACCAGATTCGAGGATATGTTAAGAGCTTGTGCATTGGCTTATGCTACCTCTTGGGATAAAAGTTTGCCGTATGCCGAAGTTTAGTTACAACAATAGTTATCAGGCTAGTTCTGAGATGTCACCTTTTGAGGCATCAGATGGTCGACCACTGTCGGACACCATTGAATTGGAATGAGACCGTGGCGCCGTGTCTTTGGGCCTGATATTCTTCAAGAGGTCAAGAGCAGATTGCTATGATTAGGGAAAGGTTGAAGATAGCCCAATCTCGACAGAAGAGTTATGCCGACAATCGTCGCCGAGATTTGAGTTTTGAACCGTAAGACTTTGTATACCTCGGAGTTACGCCTCTCGGGAGTTAAGAGGTTCCATGCCAAAGGGAAACTCGCACCTGCTATGTTGGACCATTTAAGATTTTGAGTCGCAGAGGTGAAGTTGCCTACCGGAGTTGCCACATGCGTTGGCGAGTGCATGACGTATTCCATGTGTCCCAGCTTAAAGAAGTGTCTCCGAGTTCCCGAGAGCAGACACCGGAGTCAATTGAGTTGCAAGAAGATTTGACTTATAAGGAGCATCCCGTGAGGATTCTAGACACAATGGATCGAGAAACTAGAAACAAGTCAACCCGATTCTGTAGAGTTCAAAGGAGCAACCATGAAGAAAGTGAAGCGACTTGGGAGCCTGAAGAGGATTTGAAGAAAGAATTTCCAAACCTATTCCTTTAGTAAGCCCTGAATCATGTGGACGAGATTCTATTAAGGGGGGGAGGTTTGTAACACCCCAAAATTTTGCTTTTCTTAAATTCATGTGTGATTTGGCACTTTGGTGAATTTTTGGAATTTTCTGGAATTTATTTGGATTTATTTGGAATTTATTTGAATTTATTCCATTTTGAAATAATTAAAGAATTTAAATTTGCAAATAAATTTTTGTTGGAAATATTTTATTTGAGTCCAAAATGATCCAAAATATTTTCCAGAATTTTTCCGAATTTTTCTCAGTCATTTGCTATTTTTAATGAATTAAATGAATTATCGAATTATTTTAAATATTAATTATTTGGAAAATCCAACTCGGTCAAGTATCGTTTCATCCGACCGAAGTCGGACTCGAGTCCGACCGAGCCGCTTGACTCGACCAACCCACTCCTAACCCTAATCAATCCCAACCGTTGGATCAAGATCCAACTACCGAGATCCGTCCGACCTGCACTGAAGCCGTGTCCGGACGGACCGCCGCGCCGCGATCGTGGCCGTTGGTTGTGCCACGTGGACGGCCACGATTTCATCGCTCCGCCCGAAGTCCGAAGCCGACTCCGCCGGTGTCCGCCGCGTGAGAGCTAGGTCTCCGTTTTACGGACGCCGAGGTTATTTAATGCCCGGCATACCGAGATCGCCATCCCACGCCGGTTCGAAACCTAGCTCGCGCCGCTAGGATCCCCACCGCCTCGCCGTTATTGCTCGCCGGAGTTGGAAGTCTGCATTCGCCGCGATTAAACGCCGATATTCTTTGCCGTCGTCGTCCTCGCCCGCCATCAAGCCCGATCCGGATTCCCCAAGACGAGACGCGTTCGAGTACCTCACTTCGCCGGAGCGCGCCCGTAAACGCCGACGGCAAGGTCGCCGCCCCTGCCTCCGGTCAAGCCGGCCGCCGCGTGCCATCGCCGTCCTCGAAGCCGTGCACCGTTGGATCCAGATCGGACGGCAGCGGTGAGTTCACGTGTTTCCCAAACCCTAGAAACCCGATTAGATGCGGGACCGCTGGATCAAGATCCAGCGGTTCACAATCGCCACGTCTTTGTAGCAAAGGCGATTATAGGATTAGATCCGACCGTCCGATCTAGATCGAACGCCCACGAGCATCGAGTAGTTTCAACGTGTTAACCCTGGATCTAATCCGCGCCGTTGATTTTCAAACCAACGGACGAGATTGCGCCACGTGTCGGGAAGTTGGACCGACGCGGCCGGGCCGCCCACGCAGCGTGCGTGTAGGACGCCGACACGCGGCCGCGTGTCGGAGGGCCCGCATGTCGCTGGCTAACCCAGCCAAGCGCCGACGCCACCCATGACGCCACAGTGGAGTCCCACCTGTCGCCGTGCGGATGAGCCTCCGCCGACGCCGGGCCGATGACGCTACCCGAGTGGGCCCACATGTCGATCCACGTGAGCCGTGGACCGAGTCCACCGTGGACCCGAAGCCGAGCATGGACCGAGCCCATGGATCACCGACGCCAAGCAGGCCAATCAGAGCTGCCACGTGTCCATGCCGACGCAATAATTAATTTCCAAAAGAAAATGATTTATTAATTCGAATAATGATTTCAAATTTAGATTCAAACTTCAAACGCTTATAACTTTTGCGTTTCAACTCCGATTTGAGCGATTCAAATTTCTAAATTTGTATAAAATTAAGATCTACCTAAATATGAATTTTATTTAATTTTTGGACTAAAGTTTTTCTCTGTAATATTATTTAATTGATTATTTAAACTTTAAATAATCATAACTTTTGGCTTTAACTCCAAATTTGATTTATTCCAGTTTCTAAAAATCCAGAAAATTATGTTCTCTCTGTTTATGGATTTTATTTGGAGTTTTGGGATCTTTTGCATAGTGTTTATTTGTGTATTTGCTATTTGCACGCTTTTACGAGTAGACGTTGAAGTGCTGGGAGGGATTCAAGGAGAAGTATTGACTCAGGATCCAACTCAAGACCAAGAGCAAGTGCTTTTGAAGGCAAGTTGTGCTTTGACCATGTTGATCCCATTTTGAAATCTATTTTGATTTAAACTATTGCATGCTAGTTCAATTAGAAAGATACTTTGTTTAAACACAGGGGTTAGATAAATACCAATTTGATATATGACACCTTGATTACTTAAGTATGTGCCATGACCCTTTGTCACCCTAGTTGTGGTTTACTAGTTGGACATTATTAAATTGCCAACATGGGTTTAGATCGTTGTAGTATCGCTTAGACCTCGCTACGTGCTCATGACATGATTTTGGATAATTAAATGTTAATATTGACTTAATGATATATTGAACCTGTTTTGGAAAAGTATCATGTGATGTTGATGGCACGTGGTGCATGGTAATCAAGCGGGGTTTGATAAAGCGATTTCGGCCGGCATGTGGCAAGAGTAATCAGGTGGGCGATGTGGCATTGGGAGTGTTGATTTGGTTTTTCGGGTAGTCTTGCCCTGGTCACTCTAAGGACTTAACCTTGCAAGCCTTTGAACTGGGTCATACTTGCAACCACATGGGTGGAATGGGACGGCCCTAGTTGACTAAGTCGCTAAGGACTCACTTGTGGAGCCTCAGGGTGTCGGGCCATACACCGCTTGTGTGATTGTACGGGGAGCGTATCGTGGTCGTGGCCAGGTACCCATCTAACGGTGTGTTGGTCCCATACTTCGCCTTGGCTAAGGGAAGGGATGGTGTAGAGCACGTCTGGGAGAGGACCACCTGTGTTGTTTGAGGCTTCCGAAGGCTTTGTTATGATCGCTCATTCGCATACTCTTGTATGGCGATTCACGGTACCGACGTGGTGAGTGGATTGTATCTTGTGGGTAAAGTGCATAACCTCTGCAGAGTGTAGAATCTATTTGAATAGCCGAGTCCACTGTGATCGACAATGCTCTGAATTACAATCAAGGGTTAGATTTTCAAAATAACTTGGATTTGAAAAGTTGGGTTGGTTTAACAAAGAAGATGATGGAAATATGGTTTAGGATGGGGAAAAATGTTATTTAAACTTTTTGAAAAGTTATTTATGCTTTACTTGTTTTTCTTGCTTCGAATCTACTTATATTACTTGTCAAATGTTGTTTACATAAATATACCTTAAGCTATTCCTTTGTACCAAGCCATGCATATAGTATATTAGCTTGCATTCAGGCATGACTTGTCGAGTACCAAGTACTCACCCTTGCCTCAACACAATACCAGTTGAAGAGGAGACTACGCCAGTTCGGAGGAGGAACTCCAAGAGGACCCGTCTACTTAGGGATGCGAGCCCGATCGATTTGCACTGTGGTATCTTTGGATGGCGCCACGAAGTTTATTTGATTTTCCGCTGCTATTATTTCTCTTTTAATAAGTTCTGCCTTGCAAGGCATATATTTGTAACTTGGCCATAAGGTCGAGTAACCCTTTGATTATTTAAATAAAGTACTTTGATAGTATCGTTTGGTATGATTGTGATATATACCGATGTTAAGACTGTGTGCACTAGCGCGTTCCTGGACTAGTGCTGAATACACAGAGGGTCCGGATTTGCAAATTCGGGGTCCCGACAAGTAAGTCCAAACAGCCGGTCGCAGACAGCCTGGATGCCCACGCGGAGGACCGTCAGCTCGGCCGTCGTTTCGGCCGCGTCCCTCTCCGCCACCCGCTTGTCCACAAGGGCCGAGTCACGTGACTCGACCGCCGCATCCTGCTTCTCCACCGCCACCCTTCGCGACTCCAGCGCGTCGCTAAGGCTTTTTTGCAGGCCTGCAGGAACAAAAACAGTGTCAGAAGACGCCCGTCGCAGTGGCTCCCAAGGGATTGAACAACTCACCAGCCACGGAGGCTTCTTTGGCACGAAGTTCCTCCTCGACCTTGGCAAGCGCCTCTCGATCGGAAGCGGCGCGAGCGGCAAGCTCCCTCGCCGTCGCGAGCTCCCCCCGAGCAAGATCCCGCTCGCCGCGAAGCCGGTCGGCCTCCCTGCGGGCCGACTCGTTTTCCTCTCGGAGGCGGGTGGCCTCCGCCCGAGCGGCCCGTTCTGCGCGGACCGCAGAAGCCTTGGCCGCTTCAGCATCCGCCAGGGACGACCTGGCCCGCTCTCCCTCGGCCGTGGACTCCGCAAGTCGCTGAGCCTCCCGCAAGGCTTCAGTGACTTCCCCCAGCCGCTGACCAGCCGCGGCGGCCCTCCCTTGCTCGGCAACAAGCGCCCTCCGGGCGTCGAGCAGCTCTCCCCCTATAGCACTCCCCCGGCTGTGCAAACGCCGGAGGAACATCGACTTGTCTACCGCCCGGGATGTCAAGCGCTGCAAATTCCTGCCCGGTCAGTCTCCGTTTTCCGGTCAAAAGATGCACAAAAGACAAAACCCTGTCAGACTCACCGATCTGACCAAGCGGGACTCCTGAGCAATGGACTTCCTCGCCCTGGACGCGGCGTCAACGGCGCGAGTGAGGTCGGCGTGGACCCTCTCCATCTCCTCCTCCAAAGCGTTCCAATCCGCGCGTTCTGCCTCGTCGTCGGAAACGAGCGGGCCCCGGCCGGTCGGGGCGGGCAAGACGGCACGGCGGTCGGCGGCCCTGTCTCGACTTCCCCGCCGCGGCGTCTGCGGCGGCCGGTTCTGCGCCCTCCGCGACACTTGGACCAGCGGGCGGTAGCCCCGGCGGCGGCGGCAGACTTCGCCGACGGTGTAATAACGCCGCGAGATCGCATTTCCCGGCGGCGTCGCGCCGACCCCACGGTCGGCGGTGCGGGAAAGGCAAGGATAGCGGAGCGTCTCCGTCGATCTTTGCGGGCGGTGGCGGTCCCAGCGCCCCCCCGGGCGGCGGCGGGACCACACCGGCCTCACCAGACAACGGCACGGGTGGAGGCACGTCCGGCGAAGCTTCTTCCTGCGCTGTCGCAACCGGTAGTGTTCCCTGCGCATCCCCCTCCGGCGGCGTTGTAGGACCGAGTAGGCAACTAGAGGGGGGGTGAATAGATGCCGAATAAAATTCAACTATTTCTTTCAGAAAATTAAAGACCCCTAAATAGCGGAAGAAATATTTAATATCGTAGAGATTAAAACCCTAGATTAATTAGTGAGACAAATCGAACAAAAATCAAAACTAGTTCTATCAAAACTCGAACAAACCTTCTAATCAAGAATCATAGCAAAAGAGTATGTAAAGAATTGCATAACCTTTTCTTTATTCCAAAGCCACTCCTTCCGGGAGGACACCAAAATCTCTAATCTCACAAGATTAGAAAAACCACCAAAATCTCTAATCTCACAAGATTAGAAAAACCACAAAAATCTCTAATCTCACAAGATTAGAAAACCTTAAACAAACTAAAGAAAACACAAAATCTCTTCTTTGTTGTAGGCACCTCTTGCTTCTTGCCCTTTGCCTTGGATGAGTTCTAAGCCCCTAGAACCCTCTATTTAAAGGACAAGAGTCACCGCTTCCATCTTGTATTCGAATCAAACAATCAGTCTCCATCTCGCTTTGACAAAGCAACCATACCGAGGACCTTCTCTCGACACGGCAAAGCGGTTAGTCCGACGGTTGAATTCCTATCGGACGATCTGCACACGCCACCACAAGTCTGCTGATCGGACTAAAGTCCAGCCTATTAATGATTGTGTCGGCACCACACACATGCATCACACGCATACACATATGCATGACACACACGCACACAACACACTCACGCCATGCACACACACACACACGATGCACATGCACTCACGCACACATGCATGCAGCATGCACACACACACCCAATTGCATGCACGCACACTTGCATTTAATGCTCATGCATGCAGACACACACACACATGCATGCATATTCACACAAAAAAAAATTCGTATACACGCGTACGACCTCCTGCCACTACGCTGCAACGATCTCGATCTCACGCGCACCGTTCTCTAGTCCGAACGTCTCGCATGACACCCTCGACCCTCACGACCTCAGTTCCTCCCTTGAACCTAGTCTTGGTCCTGTCACCGACCACATTCGACCTCAAGCAACACCTGCACGTGAACAAAAAACACAAAAACAATTTCCGAGCCCAAGTCTGCGACTTGACTCAAGTTAATCCATACAACCACTAAATAATCAAACCACTTTCAAATCTTATCAAATAATCAAATCAATTTCAACTCTTTTCAAATACTCATCATCAAAAACAATTGGATCAAAAACAATGATCCTTCAATCTCCCCCTTGATGAGTAATTTGACAAAACACAATAAGATTTGACAAGAGTAAAAAAATGAGAGTTTGAGACCCAAAAGATTCCAAGACCAAGTAAAGACCAAGTAAATCCAAATTCTCAAACAGTATTCCAAGACCAAGTAAAGACCAAGTAAATCAAGTAAATCCAAATTCTCAAACAGTTTGAAATTCACCTCTCTTTTTATTTTTCTTCTTCTTGACTTTTGCTCTCCCCCTTTTTGACAAAATAGTCATCAAGATCTCAAAACTCCCCCTTAATGAATGCAGTATCTCAAGCTTTGAAGTATATTCAAGGTATATAATCAAAGTAAAGCATTTGGAGAGTTTTTATGAGAGTTTTCACATTTTGTATCAATTTATCCAATGAGAAAGCAAATTGTGAGAATATGGAGGCTCTAACACATAGAATAGTTGTTGCATAAGCAAATTAGAGCAAACAAGTAAAATGTCATAAACTGATTTTGCCAAAGCTGAAAAGAAATCTATCATGAGCAAAGAGAGACTTTCAAATTCACTAATGTTTGTCTCAAGCCTTTTCAAAAAATTGAATTTCCTTTTTCTCTTTTAGCAAATTTGACAATTTTGCTTTGTGATCAACAGGATGACAAGTAATCGCACACTAGCCCATACTTGTGTATGAGTAGGTAGTTCTTTCTTGTATCTTTCTCGATTTAAATTGGCAAGTGGCTTCACATTGTTCTGAACTTTTGTTTAGACAAGTAGCCTTTTCTTGCATCTTTTGAATTTAAATCCCTGGCAAGGAAGCTGCACATTGTACTAAACTTGTGTTTAGCCAAGTAGCTTTTGCTTGCATCTTTTTCAACTTGCTTTTATCATTTAAAACACTGATTTTGCTTGAGACTCATAATGATCATTTGAAGTCCAACAAAAAGCTCACACATAGTTTCTAATCAGCTCTAGCCTTTCAACAGATGACAAGAAACTTTTAAGCCTATTTCACAAATGCAATACCATAATGAACAAGAGCCAAAATATTCTCGAAAAGCATCTCAAATTGAATTATTTTAGTCTTTTAGTCTTTTAGTGAGAAGTGAAGCAATGTAGCATTAATTTGACTATATACACAAGAATAGTCAACAAAGCTTTGTACTACATGATGTAATGAAAACAGGGGAGTTTTCTTTAAGTGTAACGACAAAATAGCTCCTTGTAGTAACCAAAGTCAAGTAACACAAATGAAAGAGTTAAAATCAAGACTCCCCCTCAAATCAACCCATGGGGATGAAAGAACCCAAGTTCACCACGTAAGAAAGCAAAACGAGAAGAATCAAGCGGTTTAGTGAAAATATCAGCAAGTTGAGCACCCGAATCAACAAATTTCAGTTCAATAGCTCCTTTTTCAACAAGATCTCTAAGAAAGTGAAATCTGATGTCAATGTGTCCAAGAAAAAGAATTACTCAAGAAGTGGCATGAACCAGATGTACTTTTTCTATCAATTCTACATCCTCCAAATTCAACATCAAAGAAAGCTCTTAAACTAATGCATGAGGAAGCAGAAAGCCAAATGCCAAAATCTTGAGTACCACGGAGATACCTTAAAATCCTCTTGATAGCTTGTTGATGTGAAGCACGCGGGGAAGCTTGAAAACGAGGACACAAGCACACAAGCACACAGCAAACTCCAATTATCTCATCCTCAACATCATCATCATCATCATCATCTTCATCAACAAAGATACTTTCCCTCTGAACATATGCACATGTACCTGCACTATTTTGACTAATGCCTTTTTGCGAAAACAGAGGTGGAAGAAGCATCTTGAAAAATAACACTTTTAGCACGAGATGCACGAGTGAAGGAGAACCAAATCTTATCACTGAACATATGAAGTGAGCATCCGAAATTCACTAGCCACATGTTCTCCCTCCTCGCGTGAGAAGCCTACATAGAAGCAGAAAGTGTCGAGGTCTCGTGATCGGGTTAGAAATAAGATGTTTAGGAATCCAGTACTGAGACACACGACGGACAACAGTAGGCACAACACGAGCAGTCTTATGCACAAAATCAATTTTGCCTGTTCCCGTGTTTCTAGCAACAAAAGGTGCTTGCATCACCCTAGGCACATAGTGAGAAGCAAAGCGTGCCTTTCTGAAATTAGACCTAGCCTTAGCTCTTTCTTTCTTTTGTTGTTTGGCTAGTCTAAAGCAAAAATCTACTAAATGTCCATCTCTACCACAATGAGTGCAAGTGTATTTAACAGGATGTTTGGCTTTAGAAGTAGAAGCAACATTTGCATTCATCATAGTAGAAGTTAAAAGACCAGTGATTTAAAGACAGCTTTCTTAGGCTCATTGACAATTTCAAATTTTCCACTTTCAAGTGTTTTGACAACAGTGGGAGTATGTGATTTATGATGAGCATAAGAATCAAAACCTAAACCTTTGTTTTGAGTGCTGACTTTTGATTGATCCAAAATCATGTTTAGGTTTTTCTTGCCATCAGTGAAACGCTCCAAAGAATTTTGCAAGTAATCAACTTTCTTAGCAAGAGTTAAACAATTATCACAAGGAGTGTCAATTTTAGCTTTACATTTACGGCAATTTGAACACGAGTTAATTTCATGAGTGAACATGTCATTTGTTAATTGGGTAACTCTACAATTTGCATCTTTTAATTTCAACTCAAGAATAGAACATTTAGAGCAAGCAATTTGATCATGTAAACTATCAGAGAGCAACCAATATTTTTCACAAGTTTTTCATTTTTCAATTGTTCGCATAAACTTGTTCTAGTTTAATCACATGTTCCTCTTTTAGTGACTTAATTTCAAATTTGAGATCTAAGCAAGTATCGCAAATATTTTCAGAATTTGAATTTCTAAGATCAAAGTTTTCAGATTTTAGCATGGATAGATCTTTTTCTAAGCTTTTATTTTTGAGTGAAGATTTTCTTAAAGATTTTCTCAATATGACTAAAACTTCACAAAGCTCATCATACGAGGGCAATGCCTCATCAACGTCGCTGTAGTAGATCTCGTTGTTACAAGAATAACAAGTGTTCCCTTTTGCCATGAAGCATAGTCCGTGAGATCCTTCTCATTCAGCTTCGTTTGCTTCGCTTCCTTCTCATCTTCAGTTGAGTCATCAATGTCGCTTAAGTCTAAGCGACCAATTGCCTCGAAGACTTTGTTGAGCATCTTCTTTGTTCGTTGTTTATTTTTATCCTTACTCTCTCTTGGCCGGAAGGACTTGGAGGAGTTGCTTTGCTCCTTCTCCTCTCTATCTTTGTTCTTGAAACAGTTAGCACGGATGTGCCCTGCCTTGCCTTGATTGTAGCAAAGGATGGAGGCTCCTCTTCTCTCCCTTGATCTCATGTACGCTGCATTGACACGCTTGGAAAGAAGAGCAAGTGTATCTTCTGGTATTTGATCTAGCTGTTCATCACTAAGAGCACTCAAAGCAGTAATGGAATATGATGATGAAGAACTAGTAGCATTATCATATGAAGAATTAGCATTAAGAGCCATAGAGTTATCATTGGAAGTTCTTGAAACAATGTCTATCTCAAAAGTCTTGAGACTAGAATATAGTTTATCCAAAGTCATTTCACTCATCTTATGAGCTTCCCTAAAAGCGATCACTTTCATTTGCCGATTTTAAGATCAAGAGATGATAGGAAATGTCTAGCATTTTCGTGAGTCGATGTACTTTACATCTACAGCTCTAAGATTGTTTAAGATTCATTAAAGCGAGCAAAACAATCATCTAATGATTCTCCGTAGTTCATTTCAAATCTAGTGTATTCCTTTTAAATTGATCTTGCCTAGCCTCTTTGACAGAGTCAGTGCCTTCATGATAATCTTGAAGAGATTTCCAAATTTCATGAGCAGTGAGTAAATGACAGACTCTATCGAATTCTTTTCTAGCAAGTCCTTGAAGCAATATGTTTCTAGCTCTATTATTACTTTCAACATCCTTTTCAAACTCGATTT
Source organism: Rhipidocladum racemiflorum (assembly GCA_036346355.1). NCBI lineage: Eukaryota > Viridiplantae > Streptophyta > Magnoliopsida > Poales > Poaceae > Rhipidocladum > Rhipidocladum racemiflorum. The sequence continues at coordinate 62,925,455 of CM070573.1, read as the reverse complement.
TATCAATATCATCATTAGAAGGAAGCTTGTATGAAATCTTTACCTTGCGCCAAATCGCGTTACCTTGAGCTTGAAGATATGCAGTCATTCGGATCCGCCAGTGGGGGAAGTCTGTGCCATCGAAGATTGGCGGCTTGTTCGAGTATTTCTCCGTTGCCATAACTTATCGTTTACTAATCACCTGTTAAGATGGATTAGTAGAGCCTTGCTCTGATACCACTTGTAGGACCGAGTAGGCAACTAGAGGGGGGGTGAATAGATGCCGAATAAAATTCAACTATTTCTTTCAGAAAATTAAAGACCCCTAAATAGCGGAAGAAATATTTAATATCGTAGAGATTAAAACCCTAGATTAATTAGTGAGACAAATCGAACAAAAATCAAAACTAGTTCTATCAAAACTCGAACAAACCTTCTAATCAAGAATCATAGCAAAAGAGTATGTAAAGAATTGCATAACCTTTTCTTTATTCCAAAGCCACTCCTTCCGGGAGGACACCAAAATCTCTAATCTCACAAGATTAGAAAAACCACCAAAATCTCTAATCTCACAAGATTAGAAAAACCACAAAAATCTCTAATCTCACAAGATTAGAAAACCTTAAACAAACTAAAGAAAACACAAAATCTCTTCTTTGTTGTAGGCACCTCTTGCTTCTTGCCCTTTGCCTTGGATGAGTTCTAAGCCCCTAGAACCCTCTATTTAAAGGACAAGAGTCACCGCTTCCATCTTGTATTCGAATCAAACAATCAGTCTCCATCTCAGTTTCGGACAGCAACCATACCGGAGGACCTTCTCTCTGACACGGCAAAACGGTTAGTCCGACGCTGGTTGAATTCCTATCGGACGATCTGCACACGCCACCACAAGTCTGCTGATCGGACTAAAGTCCAGCCTATTAATGATTGTGTCGGCACCACACACATGCATCACACGCATACACATATGCATGACACACACGCACACAACACACTCACGCCATGCACACACACACACACGATGCACATGCACTCACGCACACATGCATGCAGCATGCACACACACACCCAATTGCATGCACGCACACTTGCATTTAATGCTCATGCATGCAGACACACACACACATGCATGCATATTCACACAAAAAAAAATTCGTATACACGCGTACGACCTCCTGCCACTACGCTGCAACGATCTCGATCTCACGCGCACCGTTCTCTAGTCCGAACGTCTCGCATGACACCCTCGACCCTCACGACCTCAGTTCCTCCCTTGAACCTAGTCTTGGTCCTGTCACCGACCACATTCGACCTCAAGCAACACCTGCACGTGAACAAAAAACACAAAAACAATTTCCGAGCCCAAGTCTGCGACTTGACTCAAGTTAATCCATACAACCACTAAATAATCAAACCACTTTCAAATCTTATCAAATAATCAAATCAATTTCAACTCTTTTCAAATACTCATCATCAAAAACAATTGGATCAAAAACAATGATCCTTCAGGCGTCCCCTCGCCGACAAACCCAGCCACGGGGAGCGCATCCGAAGAAGCCCCGCTCCCAACAACCGCCGCCGCACGCCCCGCGGATGGGACCGGAAGGGTGCGACTCCTCACCGCCGAGGTAGGACTCAGCGCTCTCCCAGCGCTGGTATGCCCCCTGCACACAGCGGCCCATCAGGAGTTACGAAGAAAAAAGCACCAGAGAGGACCAAACTGGGAGCACGTAAAGTCACTTACCGAGAGGAGCGAACAACCGGCACCTGGCGTGCCCTTTTTGCCGGGCCCCCACGAGGGGGCGTGAGGGGTCTGCGCATCTTCAGGATGTACCCTGCGCCTGAGGTTTCTTCTGAGGAACCACGGTCGCCGGCCCCGCGGCTGGAACCCGCGTCGCAGCCGCCGGAGTCGCCTCCGCCAACCGCTCCCCCCTCGCTCGACGACGGCTCTTCGTCGCCGTCACTCTCAGTCTCGTCAGAGACCTCCTCGCCACGCGCGGACCGCTCCGCGCGCTCTTTCCTCTTCCGATCCCTCGTCGCCTCCTTCTTCGCCAGGAGGGCGGCGTCACGCTGCTCCGTTTCCGTGCGCGCGGCCGCTCTCGCCTCTTTTTCCCCCGGAAGCAAGGGGCGGGAGATCAGGCCACCGAGCCCCTGCACGAACACGCTCGGGTAAGGGGGCGAAGGAGCAGAGCAAAGCAAAAGCAAACAGGAGCCGTCAGACGTACCAAGTTCTGCGGATTCTGCGCCGAGAACGGCGCAGGCACCGCGCCCGCTGGCTCGGTATCTCCCTCGATGGAAACTGCGGCCACACGTGCGAGGACCTCCGACGCAGGAAGCTCCCGCTCCGACGACCTCGCAGGGTCGGTCGGCCCCGTGTACTCGAACATGGGATGCGCCCGATCCTTGAGGGGTTGAATGCGCCTCTCCATGAACGTACGGAGGACCACCTTGCCCGTCAGACCCCGCCGCTTCAGGTCTGCGAGCTTTTCGAGAATCTCATCAACCTTCGCCCGGTCCCTCGCATCGGGACCCCAGGTCCAGCAAGGATGCGGCGTCGGTAGATTCCCACTGAAGGCCGGGGCACTGTTGTCGATGTTCCGGACATAGAACCACTCGCTATGCCACCCCCGGTTGGACGTCGGCAGCTTTACATCGGTGTAAAGCGACTTGCGGCGGGGACGCAGTTGGATCGCCAGAGCGCCAAGAAGGTCGGCGGCGCCCGACGGCGGCCTCGCGAAGAAGAAGTGGCGCCAGAGTCCCGTGGGGTTCGATCCCGAAAAAGCCTCGCCTGCAGCGTCATGAAGACCGCAATGTGGAGGACTCCATTCGGATTCGTGGTGAACTTCCCCGTAGTAGTGAAGCAGCCCCCGGACGAACGGGTGGAGTGAGAGGCCGAAGCCCCGCTCGTAGAAGGCCGCCAGCGAGACTATCTCGCCGTCTTCCAGTTCGGGGACCTCGGTCCCGGCCGGCACCCGCCACCGGATCGAGGTCAGCGGAGGAAGGAGCTCCTTCCTCTCCAAGCCGAGGTAGCGACCCGCCGCGGCCAAGTGCGGGGTCAGCGACATCCTCGAAAGTGCGTGGGGAAGCGGGGGACGGCGCGACGAAGCAGGAAGCTTTTTTCTCCCCTTGCGTTTTCTCTCTTTTCCTTTTTTGCAGAAGGCACGAACGGAAGGTTTTGCTCCCCCCACGCCGCCCTCCCCTTCCTTTATAGGCGCCTGGCGGGAACGGGCGGGCCTCCGCGCCCAACTGACGCCTCCTCGCGCGAACCGACGCAGTCGCCGAACCATCAGCCTGTCACCTCGCCCGGTAACGTCCCGTAGCCCATTTAAATCCCACTAGGCATTAACTGCTCCGACAGAGCGAACGCCTCGCGCCGCACGCCACGCAGCACCGCAGACCTCGCCGGCTACATCGGGCCGGGGCGCCCCACGCCAAGAAAGGTATGAAAACGGCCTACTGGGCCGCCCGGCCTCGGGAAAGCAAGCGGCCTGCGGGCTCGCGCCCGAGGCCCGGCACCGTGCTGAGGGTTACGAAGGCCGAATCCAGCCAGCTGGAATGAAAGCCGCCCCAACACGTAAAAAAAGAGAGAGCGAGGGGCGGGTCGCAGTGAGCCCCGTAGGGCCCCTAGTTAGGGTCGGCGGACGACCCAATCATCGTGGCTCGCCCGAGACCATACCTCACACTCTCCGCGGAGCTCATCGATGAGTGGCGGCCACCGCTCGGGTTGGCGGACGACCCAGCAGCCCGATGCGGGACGAGTAAGGAAAGGTTTTTATGGAACGCCCCCGAAGCGGGTCGGACGTCCACGCCGGGAGCTACGTCCGCTTGGAAACGATCCCCCTCGAGGGAGATCGCCAAGGTTCCACTCGGATTACCCGATAGTAGCTCGCACGAGCACGATGTTCAAGCCGACGAAGGCAAACGTGCGTTCGCTCACCCGACTCTGAAAAAACCCACGAACGGCGTGGCTTGCCAGGGTCCGACCGGGCTAAACCCCCGACCGGCTCTCCGACCCGGCTCGGGGCTCGGGGTTACACCGGTGCGCCTTGACCGGGCTCTTTCTAGGCGGGCACGGCTCCCAAGCAGTCGCGCCGACCTAGGCGCCACCAACCTCCGGGTCGACGGCTACCCCTGCCGGGCTAAACCCCCGACCAGCTCTCCGACCCGCTCGGGGCTCAAAGTACACTGCCGGGTCTTTCGCCTTGCAGAAGCTCTTTCTAGGCGGCGCGGCTCCCCAAGCGATCGCCGACCTAAGCGCCGCCAACCTCGGTCGACGACTACCATCTGCCGGGCTAAACCCCGACCGCTCTCCGACCGCTTGCTACACCAAGGTGCGCTCGCCTTGCCGGGCCCTTTCTAGGCTGGCGCGGCTCCCAGGCAGTCACACCGACCTAGCGTCGCCGACCTCCGGGCCGGCAGCTATCACCGCCAAGTTAAACCCCCGAGCAGCTCTCCGACCCGCTCAGGGGCTCGGGGGCTCTGGCTCTTGACGAGTACCCATGCCATGGGTACCCCATCGGCCGGAAGCGCGAACGGGTGACCAACCACTGCGAAGGCCCAAGACCGCCGAAAGGTACTTGGGCTGCGGAGCGAGCCCGACTGCGGCGGCCGACCCAACGGTCGGCGGGCACCGGCCGCCTAATATTGAAGCTCAAGCTCCACTGCGCGACGGGCCGCTGATGGCCCACGCCAGGTCGACGATCGCCTTTGTGCGCAAGATCTCTCGCGCCTCAGACGGGTAGGCGGCCCTCTCCCAAAGATCGCCGAAGAGCCACCGGCGAGTCAAGCCTCGCCCCATCGCTGGCACACCGCAGAGGAGTGCGCCACTCCGAGGCCAAGGTAAAGTCAAGCGCCATTAAAGCCGCCGAGGCAAACAGAGCACCACGCGAGGCGTCGCCCGCACATCATCACGCAAGACCACACATCGCAGAGCCACCAACCTGCCTCGGGACGGGCGGGGACGGTCGGAAAAGACAGAGCAGGACTCGAGACACGCGCGCCCCCTTTCTAGTGGATTTCCCAAACACCCGTGTAACCTGCCTCCTCCGTCTATATAAGGAGAGGCGGGGCCCGAGAGGGAAAGGGAGAGAAAAAGGCCCTCCAGGAAGCCACGACTCCCTAGCCAAAGCACGAAGGGGATCGGACAGCCGACTCCCCGCCTCGCTTGTACACCCCTTGTTCATCGCCCAAAGATCAATACATCCACACCGAACGAACTGGAGTAGGGACATTCAGCCCGAACCAGTATACATCATCTGACTCCTTGAGTCGACCATTCGGGGAGAGGGAGCGCGCGACCCCATCCGACCATAAATTCGTATTGCCGGTGCACGAAACACCGACAAAACCCTTCTCAACCCTACTTTAGGTGTGGATGCACTAGTCATTGGTCGTACACCTGCCGCACCTCGAAGTATTTGGTGGATCCTTACATGCAATCCACTAGTAAAATTTAGAAGCACCAGGGAAATAAGGCTAAGGTACACTTTTCATCGTTCATCCTGTTGTTGTGAAGGAAATCGAGAAGGATGATGACAAAATCCCTGACCCTACATCAAAGTTGAAAGAGGGTCTTCTTGGATATGGAAACTCTCTCGTGAATGAAGATGACCTTCTTTGGACTAAGGTCTCGTTTGGCAACTTGGAACCGGGCCATTTTTACTAGATTTTGGAAGAAATCCAACAAAACGGGCTAAAGCTCGGAATGATTCTCCTCGGATCATTTCTTCTTTTTTCACTCTGTGGTCGAATCGGTCTCAACCCCATTCCACCCGATTCACAGAATCCTACCTGAAACGTTTCTACCAAGAATTTGGAACCATTTCTGTTTCTACTAGAATCTGGAACTATACCAAACAGGGCCTAAGCTCAATGAGTTCCAAAAGATTACCAATAGTTCTCAGGAGTACATAAATAATTTATATGGCGACCTACAATAGTCTCCTAGTTACTCTATCCTTTAATAATCAATATCATATTTTCCTTCTGAGTCTCCTTAAGAGTCTCCTTTGTTAGTTTAGTGTTTGAGTTCTTGAATGAACATTGGTCTATGCTCCTGTTGAGTGATTATCATTTAAAGCTAAATAAATTATTATTTTTCGAGATATTTTTTTTATTGTGCAATGTTTGTTCTATATTTTTACAATATGATGCAATAATTGTTTTGATTCAAAACCTTCCTTTAATATAGAACATCGTATAATCCAATGGCGGAGTAGAAAATCTGTCTAGAAAATAGTTACACCACAAATTCAATTCTTAGAGAGACTAAATATTTTTAGAATTTGACTAAGAAGACTAGAAATATTGTGACCATCACCAAAAGCGATGTCCTCATTGTTGGCACCAAAAGAACCATCATAGTCCTCCCTATGGGTATCTGTAAAATAATAGAGAATGCTCTATTGTACCCTGAGTCAGTCATAGTCTTTAAAGTTTTAAAGACATCCATTTGAATGGTTTCCATATGGAGACAAAATGTGGATGGTACAGAATAACTACTCATGATTAAGAAAGACTTCTGCTCCGGGTTTACTATACATATATAAAACTTGATGTTTATGTTACGATGAAAACAATACTTAAAAACTCAAAAATATTTAAGATTTTGTATGATCAACTGTGCCAACCTGGGTTGAACATGACGAGAAGAATCATAAATCATTCTGTTGCACATAGCACAGAAACTACTAACTTATCTAGACCCAAAGACTTCTTATGCCCTGCTGTAAGGTCAAGTATGCCAACTAGAGGGAGGTAAATAGGTGGTTTTTTAAAAAAAATTGCCTTCACTAATTAAACAATCGCCTAAATCAAAACCTAAACAATAATAGTAATGCGAAAGCAAGAAACTAAGGTTTTGACAATTAAAGCCTGAATCAATTAGGTTCACTAAGTGCATGAACTATCTATATCTCTAGCAACAATTTGCAATCCTAAATACAAGCAATCATTCAATCAATTCTATGAACATAAATTGCTTAAATATAAATAAAGAACAGAAAGCAAATCATAAAGAGACACACCGATATTTTTACCGTGGTGTTTGAAGACTTGCTGGCCTCCCCTAGTCCATGATTAGGTTAGCCCAAACACATTGAACTGACTCCACGAATTGAGTACCCACCTTGAATCCACTAGTGGTGCTCTTTCCCCCTCTGGGTAGGTGAGGTTTGACCTTCATAACTTTTTTGGGCCTTCTCACAATCTCCTTGAGAAGGTCATCGCGCACTACGTCGCAACGCCATCTAGGTGTCGGCAAATGCCAAGAGTAAGAGGTTGTGCACCAAGCTTGAACCTCACCAAGTACAACACACATACAATAGTGATAACCAAGTGTAACACATGTACAAGGATCCTCCCCAAGTGCAACACATGCACAAGGAGCTCTCAATCCACTTCTAATTGCAACACATGCAAATTAGAAGCTCACTCTAGCTCCATAACACCAAAGAGAGAGTACAACACATGCACAACTCCTCTAAAACTCACAACAAAGCCAGCAACACCCAAATGCCAATCTCCAAGGCTCCTTTTATAGCCCCTCCAAAGAAAACTAGCCGTTTGGGTGGCATTTCGGGCAAAACTCAGCAAATCCAGCACTACCGCCCTCTAGAGCCCGGTAGTGCCGACCTCTAGGCGAACGGCTAGAAAATTAGCCATTGCATAAGAAACCTAGTACAATCGCCAAACAGGGCTCTGCAGTGCCGCTCAAGTGGCAGTATCAACCTCCATAGGTGGTATTGCTAGCCACAGCAAAACTCCAAGAAATCGCTCTCTGGAAAATAACCACCAGCTACTAGATGCTAGAACTACCGCATCTTCGGTAGTACCGCCCTTCAAGCTCGGTAATGTCAACTTTCAAAACTCGGAGAAAATATCAATTCTGGAAAATAACTATCGGCCTCACTGGAGCGGTAGTACCGATCGAGCGGTAGTACCCACTCCTATAAGTGGTACTGCTGGCCCAGCGGTACTACCGGCCTCAGTGAGCGGTAGTGCAAGCCACAGGGAGAAAACCAAGTTTCACATAGAAACTTTTCTCCAAATCAACAAAGATAAATTCGATGAGCCATGCGAGGATCAACACATGATCACAACACTTTGCAAAACACATTTGCAAATGTTAATCACATACTCCAAAAGAATTGCATTTTAAAATTCAATTTATTTGCAAAACATATTTGCAAACAAACCGAGAATCTATGAGATTAACCCTCTAGCAATGTAATGATCAACACATGATCACAACACTTTTGCAAAACAAATTTGCAAATGCCAACACATGCTCCGAGATCTAATATCATAAACTTCTAGCTCATTTGCAAAACAAATTTACAAATAACAAATCTAACCACATAAAATCAAATCTTGAGCCATGTGATGATCAACACATGATCACAACGCTTTGCGAAATATGTTTGCAAATGTCTCTCACATGCTCCAAGAGAAGATGCACAAAACCCAACATTTTGAAAAAAAAACTCACTTTACAAACAATAAGCATAAACATTCTTAGCCTTGTGATGATCAACACATGATCTCTAGCAATTTGCAAGACACATTTGTAAACTCTACTAGTCACAGGCTAAGAAAACCAATAAATGAGCTTTTTATAATATCCCAAATAATTTTGGGCTATCATTGGGCTTTGTAGGGATGTTGTGGGCTGTCATTGGGCTTTGTGGGGATGATGTGGGCTGTTGTTGGGCTTTGTGGGGATGGGTGGGTTGTCCTTGGGCCAAGATGGAACCCTATCCTTTTCACCTCCTCTTGGCCGCCCCCTAGCCCGCCACCCAGCCGCCCCTTGCTCCTCCACCCAGTCGCCTCCTTGCTGCCCCTGTTGTGCTGCGCCACCAAGTCCTCTCCACTGGTTTGTCCTTTCCTAGAATCCTTCCTCCTTGGTGTCCTCCCTCCCTGGAGCTCTTCCTCCATGTGATCTTGGGAGTTTACAGGTTAGAAATCCCCACAAGTGAGTGCTGTGATTAGGTTTGGTTGGGTGAATTCGTGGTGTGGGGCAAGTTCTGGATACTAGCAGTGTTGATCATGAACTTAGGGCTAATATTTGTGGACCCTAGAGTCAATTCCAAAGGGGTTGGATGTTGTGAAATTTGTAGATCGTTGTTTAAGTTTCATTAGAGATAAAGAACGCAAATTTTGGTTTAGTTTAAAAGTTATGATCTGTTAAAGTGTGCTATCTTGAATTGGATCACTGCTGGAAGAGTAGACATCGGGTAGTTCTAGTTCTGAAATTCATATCACGTTTTGGGGCTCTTTTGTTCAGTTCCAGATGGATTGGATGTTGTGAAAAACGTAGATTATTGTTGTAACTTTCATTAGAGATCAGGAACACAAAATTTGGTTAAGCGGATTGAAAGTTATGGCCTGTTGATGCTGACTATGCATTTCTTATTTGTTGATGGGTACAGTCTCGGTGATTTACAATTTATGGTTGGTTAGAGGCCGAATTAAATTATCTCAATAACTAGGGAAAGCTAGAAAATTTCCTGTATATTTTAGAAATATCATCATTTGCTTAATTTAGAGTTGTATAAAATTATTTATAACATTTTGAAGTCTGCTATCCAGTGTGGCAGCAGATTGGATTCTAGGGCAAGATAGGAAAGGCTATATGGTTTAATTGAGAAAGTTGGTTAACTAGAAATTTATGGTTAATCTTTGATAGTTTTCATAAAGTTCATGGTTACCTTTGCTTGGGCTCTTGTGGTAGAACTTATAGCATTTAGATCGCCGGAACAACAAAAAGTGGTGGTTATGTCCGGCGATTGAAAAAGTTAAAATCGGAGTTGTGCATAGATACAACATTGCTATGTTTGATGCTGGTGCTATGATTATCTTGTTTTGAGATGTATGCATTTTATTTCAAGATGTGTGACTTTAGGAGTGGCCTCAACCTCACACCACTTCGCTCCTCGTGGGTAAAGGCAAGTTCATGGTAGAATGATAATTTGTTTAAGAAGGATTGCTCTTTAAATTGATTAATGTTACCTTGCTATTTTACATGATTATGGTTAAGCCTTGTTGTGGTTTATGTTTGAGATATCGATATTATCATGGTGAAGGCGTATTGAGAAGGAATGCTCAGTAATGTTGGTTCATGGTGATTGGTTCTTAGAAAGTGTTGCATCACTTGCATTCATATACATAATCTGGAGTGCAAGAGCCAGGTCAGTGAGAATGCTATATGACTTGACCTGAATGCTCTTGAGTAAGACCTACTGCGGTAGACCCCCTCCACTGGGATGGAAGGGAATGAGAATGTGACATCGATGGGTATGCACTCAAGCTATACCAGTATAAGCTATGAAAGGTGCATATGAGCATGCAAGCATATTTGCATTGCATTGCATTGTATTGCTAATGATGAATCATGTTTACTGAGATGATTGTGATGCATGGTTATGAGATTAAATCGTGGGCTCATCCAAGGATGAATAAGGTGTTAAAGGTAATAGCTGGTATGATATTGCTTTATTATGTACCATCTCCTATAAGCGGTACTACCGGCCTCAGTGAATAGTAGTGCTGGTCATAGGGAGAAAACCAAGTTTCACATAGAAACTTTTATTCAAATCAACAAAGATCAATTCTTTGAGCCATGCAAGGATCAGCACATGATCACAACACTTTGAAAAACACATTTGCAAATGTTAATCACATACTCCAAAAGAATTGCATTTTAAACTTCTACTTATTTGCAAATACACTGAGAATCTATGAGACTAACCCTCTAGCCATGTAATGATCAACACATGATCACAACACTTTTGCAAAACACATATGCAAATGCCAACACATGCTCCGGGATCCAATATCATAAACTTCTAGTTCATTTGCAAATGACAAATCCAATCACATAAATACAAATCTTTAGGCATATGATAATCAACACATGATCACGACACTTTGCGAAACACATTTGCAAATGTCTCTCACATGCTCCAAGATAAGTCGCACAAAACCCAACATTTTGCAAAAACAAGCATAAACATTCTTAGCCTTGTGATGATCAACACTTGATCTCTAGCAATTTGCAAACTCTACTACTCACAAGCTAAAAAACCAATGCATGTGCTTTCTGTAATATCCCAAATAATTTTGGGCTATCATTGGGCTTTATGAGGATGTTGTGGGCTATCATTGGGCTTTGTGGGGATGGAGTGGGCTGTCCTTGGGCCAAGAAGGAACCCTAGCGTTTTCACCTCCTCTTGGCCGCCCCCTGACCCACCACCTAGCCTTTTCTCCTCCTCCACCCAGCTGCCTCCTTGCTGCCCCTATTGTGCTGTGCCACCAAATCCTCTCCACTGGTGCACCCTCTCCTGGAATCCTTCCTCCTTGGAGTCCTCACACCCTGGAGCTCTTCCTCTCTGCGATTTTGGGAGTTTACAAATTAGAAATACCCACAAGTGAGTGCTGTGATTAGGTTTGGTTGGGGGAATTCCTAGTATGGGGCGAGTTCTAGATTCGAGCAGTGTGGATTATGAACTTAGGGATAATATTCATGGACCCTAGATTCAATTCCAGAGGGGTTGGATGTTGTGAAATTTGTATATCGTTGTCTTAAGTTTCATTAGAGATCAAGAACACGAATTTTGGTTTAGTGGTTTAAAAGTTATGATATGTTGAACATCGAGGCCGGTAAACGACTAGGAACACATACTTAGCCCTAGCTAGTTATACCTTTGCCTCTAGCTTATCCACTTGGAGCTTTTATAATTATCATCATCTTATCTCTAAGTCAAGTCTTTAAGTTGTTCATCAACACATGATGAACTCTGTTGCTCCTCGCTTCGGGATCTCTTCTTAACGCTCATCAGCACATGATGATGTCCTTGTCCCGTTACTTTAACTTGATGGCTATCAACACATGATACCATTCAAACCTTCATCTCAACCGTGGTTGGTCCAAAACACATGGTTGTCCCATTCATCAATGCACTTCATTAACACATAATGGATGCCCTTAAGATCCTTTGATCTTCTCTTTGATGATTGAACACAACCCAAAGACAAATAATTGGTATAATTTGATTTGTCTTGAGTACATTAGATCAACTAATGCTTCATATACTGAAGAATTTTTTGTTTGTCCTTTAATCAATAAAGAACACCATTAAAACATGATGGATAACCTTATGATTAAGCGACAGGCTAACACAATTTAAATCAAATTCAAATTGTTATGAGTATATATTAACTACACAAGTTTCATATACTCATTTTGATGGTTTCCAAGTAATGATCCAATTGATATGGAGTGGTGGAAGGGGATCAATACACTTGTGAACATCAAGCATAGAATAGACTCCATTTAAATATTTGCATATCTATAATTAAACTTTGCATCAACATACACATATTCAATTTTAGTTGCTATAGAGTTTATCCTATATTTTCATGAGTATACTACAACTACACTAGTTTTATATACTCAAGCATTTGTTTCGAAGTAGAGATCCTTAATTTTTTGGAAATATGAAAGGGATAAATACTTATGAAACTTCAAGTTAAATCATGAACTCCCACTAGATATGTGGATCTATGTATATATGGAATTTGGAAACATAATGCACATATTGAGGTTTAAGCAATGGAAGATTTCATTCTTTAACTTGAATCCAAAGTATGCATTAAGATAAGATAATGAATACACGTGCATACCTTGGGTTTTTCATTTTTCATCCAAATGAGACGAATAATAAATAAGCTCAATAAAAGAGTTAGTCTCACAATGATTAGATTTATCATAAGCATTAATCAAAACCAATCACCAAATCTAAAAGGAGCTTGAACTTACACTTGCTTGTGTTAAAAGGAAACTCATAATTATATGCTCTTACCTAAAAGTTAGGGAAGAATCACATAATTTCTTGAAGAGAATTCAAGGTGATATTAAAGAAGAATTCAAGAGTACTTCTGGTACTTTATGGTAGTGATATATGCTTGTTCTAGATATTCCCGCGTATATCCCTTGTCTAATAGGAACCATGCTTTGCTAAATAATTTGACCAAATTATTAAATTAAGAGCCTTCTTTCCAGAAGAAAGGATAAAATCTATTCAAATGGACAATGCTGATGAGTTCACCTTAAAGGCATTTAATGATTATTGTATGGCTCTGGGCATTGGCGTAGAACATTCAGTACTTCATATCCACAAAAAAGCCTTGCAGAGTTATTAATTAAAAGAATAAAACTTATTGCTCAGACACTCTTGCATAAAGGTTACTCACCAGTTGTTGGGGCCATGCAATGATTGTGACACTACGGTATGGTGTGACATTATAGAATGTGAAATTAGAGAATAAAACCTTTCGGCTTGAGGTTTACTCGCGTTTTTAGGCCGTTTGAAGTGATGTGTCACCACGGAGTATCGTAACCTTTTAAATGGTACATGTTAAGGTCAAAAACTTTATGAAATATGGTATGGCAGGTTAAAACCATAAGGTATGGAGGTTAATAACGTTTAAGCCGCTTTAGGGCCGTTTTCGGGGTTTTGGGCCTTCCCGGGGGAGTTTGGGCCTTAAGTGGGCTTTGATGGGATGGAGTAGGTCTCCGTAACGGACTAGGATTGGGTGTGGGGGCTGGTAAAAGGGCTCCCCACCAGCCCTTGGACGTTCACCCCTGCCCCTTGTGCGCCCTTCCCCCCACTTGCCCTTTTCCTAGCCGCCTCCCTCCTCCCTTGGCCGTGCGCCTCCCCCTCCCTTTGCCCCATTGCTCCCCAACTCTCCACCACCTCTCCTCCACCCCCTTGCTGCCCTAGGGTGGTCTCCACACCTCTACACCTTGTGGATCCATCCGTTGGAGCGAGGAGCGAGGAGCGTGGAGCGAGGAGCGATCCGCGAGGAGATCTATTGGAGATTCGTTCGTTGGGCAAAGGTTTGATCATGGGGATCCTTGGGTTTGATCTAGGTACTGTTCTTAGGGTGTTTATGAAGTTTTTAGATCAATTGGTGGTGCTGGGTTGGAGTTCTTTGGGTTAGATCTAGACGTTGCCACGTTTCTGTTTTCGGGCAGATTGAGCAGTCGGGCTAGGGTTCGAGTTTTCGTCGATTTAGAATCCGAATATGTCCATACGGACTTAAAAGAAGTTGTATATAATTTAATTATCTTTCCGTGGACATAAAGCACGTTAAAATCCAATCAGCCGTTTGAAAGTTATGGCCGTTTTACCGAGCGTGTTAAAATCTGTGACGCGATTGGAACAGATCGTAGTAATCTGTAGATTAAACAATTTTAGAGTCCGAATTAATCTTTCTGTATAACTAGAAAAAGGTAGGAAATTTCCTAAGCTTCGCGACGGTGTACTCGTTTAATCGATTTGAAGTCCCAGAACTCAAGTTATGGCCTTTGCAAGGCTGCTGTCCCGCCGGGACAGAACATCTGTTTTTAGGTTTGCAAGTAGTGGGCAATGTCGGGTTAGATGGGGATTTGTGTACTGTTTTACGGGCATTATTGTGAGTGTGTGATGCCTATGTGCAGGTGGTGTGACACCGGGAGTGCCCTCTACGTCCCACAAATCCGTCGCCCGCGGTTGAGGCAAGTGTGTTGTAATGTATAGCGGATTGTAGGTTGTTTGTTGATATTGGGTGAAAGATTGAACACTTGCTATGCTCACTTGCCATGCTTGCTGTTTTCCAATGAAATATTGAGTATGATTATCATGGTTCGATGCCATGTGTTTATATTTGTCATGATGAGTTGCCATATGTTTATGTACATGTGAAATATGATAATTGGCATAGTTGCATGCATGACATGTTACATGGCCCGGGCGGTGAGAAAGTCATTAACTAATCCGGGAAGGTTGGTGAGAAAGTTATGACTAATCCGGAGAGCCATTAGAGTAAGTCCTACATCGTGATTCCATCTACCGTGGGTTGTGGAAGCGAGGAGTAGGCACCCTCCATCTTCGGGATGGAAGGGGGGAGAGGGTGCACACCGACGGGTGTGTACTCAACCATACCGGTATGAGTTTCCATGGAGATATGAGCATAACATAACATTGCATTGCATTGCATTGCAACACATTTTTTTTTAATGATGATGATGTTGTTATGTGCTCAAGTATGAGATGTTATATGTGATGTGAGGTATTATTGTCTTGTAAATGATCTTGTTGTCCATTACAATATGCTTGCTGAGTTTTCGAACTCACGCTTGTGTTTTATGTTGTTTTTAGGTACTTTGAGATCGGCATGCGGGAAAAAAAGGGATCTAGCTACACTTCTACACGTAGCTCCACCATCATAGTCCATAATTAATCACTTGGAGACATGATATTAAGAGTTGTGCCTTAAACTTAATGTATGGTTTAATCTAGCATGCTTGTGAATCCTTATTTGCTTCGTTATAGTTTATGAAGTGGTTAAGCGTGGTATTATTGGCGTAACTTGATGTTATGTCCATTTATGTTGTTGTTTTAGATGTCGTGTGCTATGATATATATATATATCTTGCCATGATATTGAGATTGTGTTAATTCATGGAAAAAGAAAGGAGATGCTGCCGAAATATCGGTTTTTAGCATATGAACCTTTGCTGGAATTTATGTTTAATTGTGGTACTTAGATGTTGCTTAGCTTATGTTTGGTAGCATTCGGGCATATTAAATGCCAGGGTGTTACAATGATGCACGCTGATGTATTAATTCAATTTAGACCAACTACATACCATGAAATTTTTGCCTTGCAGATAGTCCATGGAAAAGAACCAAGTATTTCCCATCTACAAATTTTTGGCTACGCTATATACATGTCAATCTGACCACTATAGCGTGCAACCATAGGCCCTCACCAGAAATTAGGGATCTATATAGGTTATAAATACCCATCAATTATTAAATATCTAGAGCTTGTGACAGGGGAGCTATATATGGCTTGGTATGCTAATTGTATTTTTGATGAGGATAGATTCCTAGCATTAGGGGGAGAGAAGTACAACACTAAAGAATGTCAAAAATTAGTTTATTATGTCACTGACACACTAAAGAATCCGAACTTGAAGTTCGAAGGATAATAAATTTGCAACAAATAGCTAATAATCTGCTAGATACCTTCACTAATCATAAGGGAGTGACAAGATCTCATATACCTATAGTAAACGCATCAGAAAGAGTGGAAATACCCCTAAAGGATATTGAATGCACTCTTACCCCTCGTGATAAAAATAAGGGGAGGCCTCCAGGTGCACGTGACTCAATTTTGTGGGGACTTCCGCAGAAATAGAGAACCAAACAAGTGTGAACACTACTCAAGACAGTGAAGGAAGCTCAACCTGATGATTAGGAAAATCGTTTAAGTGAGCCACCCTAAAGATGGTACCCACATCCCTGAAGTGAATCATCCTGAAGATGATAACCCCACAAATATTTGCGCACACAGTTTGACATTGGGAAGTCAGAACATCTAGACTCCATCGTTGTAGGATTCATAAGAGTTGTATAAAAGAAGGACTACAATTATCAACATATATTTCACATCAAAAATTGCAAAAATACTTGAGTTAGATTCAGAACCAAAGTGTGACACCACGGAGTGTCGTAACCTTATAAAATGTGAATGTTGAGGTCAAAAACATTATGAAATATGGAATTGGAGGTTGAAACCATACGGTATGAGGTTTATTTGCGTTTCCAGGCCGTTTTCGGGAGTTTGGGCCTTTCCGGGGGAGTTTGGGCCTAGGGGAAAGGGTCGTGGGCCTTGGTGGGGAGGAGTTTGAGTCCATTTAGGAGTAGGAGACCTGGTTGGGGGGCCTCCTCCTGCCCTTTTGTGCGCCCCACCCCTGCCTCTTGTGCCCCCCACTTGGAGAAGCCCTAGCCGCCACCCCTTGCTCTCCTCCCTTGCTTGCGCCGCCCCCCTTGCTCCCCATTGCGCCACCACCCCACCACCACCTCTCCACCTCCCTTGCTGCCCCTAGGGGAGTTCTCCACCTCAACACCTCGAAGATCCGTCCATTGGAGTGCTCCGCGACGAGGAGATCTGGTGGATTTGGAGCGAGGAAGGAGATCGCGCGAACCGGGAGGAGATCCGGTGGGTTTTCGTTCGTCGGGCAAAGGTATGGCCACGGGGATCCTTGGGGTTGGTCTAGGATCTATTCTAAGGGTTAATATAATGTTTTTAGATCATTTGGTGGTGCTGTAGTTGGGTAGATTAGATGGAATCTAGAGTTTGCCATGTTCTCTGTTTCGGGCAGCATGAGTAGTCGACCTAGGGTTTGGGTTTTCGCCAATTTAGAGCCAAAATTTGGTCGGCCGCCTGTTGAAGAAGTTGTAGGTAATTTCAATACCTTTCAGTGGGTATAAAGAACGTCCAATTACGCCCAGCCGTTTGAAAGTTATGCTCGTTTTACCGAATGTATTAAAAACTGTGACGTGATTGGAACAGATCACGATATTCTATAGATTAAACCACTTTAGAGTCCGTATCAGTCTTTCCATATACTTAGAAAAAGTTAGGAAATTTCCTAAGCTACGCGAGGATGTACTCGTTTATTCGATTCGGAGTCTTAGAACCCGAGTTATGCCTTTTGGAAGGCTGCTGTCCCGACGGGACATAAACTCTATTTTTGGGTTTTGCGAGTAGTTTGCGATGTTGGGGTAGAAGAATGTTTGCGTACTGTTTTGTGGACATGATTGTGAGTGTGTGGTACCTATGTGCAGGTGGTGTGACCCCGGGAGTGCCTTCTACTTCTCGCCAATCCGTCGCCCGTGGTTGAGGCAAGTGTATTGGAATAGGTAGCGGGTTGTAGTTTGCTAGATTGGTTGAGATTGAAATTGAATATATGATATGTTCACATGCCATGCTTTAATGATTGCCATTGATATGATGAATATGCTTATTATGTTATGATGCCATGTGTTAATGTACAAGTTATTTATGATGTTGGCATGTTTGCATACATGGCATGGTACATGGCCCGGGCGGTGAGAAAGTCATAACTAGTCCGGGGAAGGTCGGTGAGAAAGTTATGACTATTCCGGAGAGCCAATGAGTAAGTCCTACATCGTGATTCCATCCACCGCGGTGTATGGAAGCGAGGAGTAGGCACCCTCCATCTTCGGGATGGAAGGGGGGAGAGGGTGCACACTGACGGGTGTGTACTCAACCATACCGGTATGAGTTTCCAGGAGATATGTGCATCGCATTGCATTGCATTATATGAGGATGTTATATGATGATGATATATAATGATGTCAATGATATGCTTATGCTATGAATATGAGATGTGTATGATGTCGTATGTGAAAAGTGGTGATGAAAGTATTAGAATGTATTTTCTTGTTCCATTGCAATATACTTGCTGAGTGATGAACTCACGCTTGTGTTTATGTTGTTTTTCTTAGGTACCATGAAACCGGCATGCGGGAAAGGGAGCTAGTCACACGTCATCACTTAGCATCACACATATAAACAATGACATGTTCCTTCCTTTAATTGTGATGGTTAATTTGTGTGCTTGGTTTCCTCATTTACTTCGTTTGGCTCATGAGATGGTTGGAAGCTTTATTCTAGGCTTATACTGTTGCTAGAACCCTTATTATTGACGATTTAGATGTCATTCTTATTACTATATCCTGTGATCATATTGTTGCTGCTTCAATTCATGGAAAAACAAAGGAGATGCTGCCGAAATTTTCGGTTCTAGCATTTACTTCTTTGCTGTAATTTATCTTAATTTATGGTATTTAGATGTTGGTTAGCCTATGGTTGGTAGCATTCAGGCATGCTAGATGCCGGGGTGTTACACAAAGTCCATGATAAAGTATAAAAAACGTTTAGATTTGGTTAAATGGAAAGAAATAAATGGTACAGAATTGCGTTTGCTTAATAAAAGGAAAGTATTCAGTTTTGTTGACTGAACACCTCATAAAGTGTTCCTTGTATGATCAAGATGGATTTTCACCCTGAAGAAAAATGAAAATAACTAGGTGTTGAGATATAAATCGAGGCTTGTAGCACAAGGATTTACGCAGTGACCCAGCATCGATTACGATGAAACTTACTCTCCAATAATGAGTGAAATAATGTTCCAATACTTGATATCAATGGCAGCTAGCTTAAACTTATCGATGCTGTTGATTGATGTATTGACTGCATATTTATATAGATCACAGGATAAGAATATGTATATGAGTCCTGAAGGAGTCAAAATTTTGGATCCTAATAAAGATAATTGCTACATGTATATAGTCAAACAATAGAGATCGCGTCAGTTATGACACCCCGTTGCACAAAAGAATCAATATAATAAAAAAAAGACTTTTATCTCCCTATGTTGTATGTACTCTCTGTGATTGTTATATCTATTCGATCAATACATTATATTTAATCTACAGCAAGTTGTTATATTCTACAATAGATTGCGCCACACTTGTTCCTCTTCTAGTGCTGAGACCTTGGTTGGATGTCATGCTGAATTGCTGTTGCACTGCCATGTCACTGTAGCAGCATGCAGTTGATGTGGCAAGTATCGTTGCATGATGAGGCATTCGCTTCGAGGAAGGAACGAATGGAGGATGGCATGGATGTGTGGGCTTCTTCCTCTAGCTCTGAGGAGCCGTGCCGACTGGCTTGGTGCCAGGGGCGGAGCTGGGCCTCGGGCCAATGGGGCCTAGACCTGATACGAGCGCTTCTACCACTCTGCCATGGACTTTGGTTCTGGTTCCACTTCAAGAGTTTTATCAATTTTAGAGGTAAAATAAATGTAACAATTGTAGTCT
The DNA here is from genome assembly GCA_036346355.1 of Rhipidocladum racemiflorum. NCBI lineage: Eukaryota > Viridiplantae > Streptophyta > Magnoliopsida > Poales > Poaceae > Rhipidocladum > Rhipidocladum racemiflorum. Next base: position 62,905,737 of record CM070573.1, on the reverse strand, counting down.
TTCTCTTATAAAATTCTCTTGAATCCACATAATTGGTGGATATTTCTTCAACTATTTCTTCCAGCTCCTCATGATTTTCTGTAACGATGGAGTTCGGGTGTTCCGACTTCCCAGTGTTAGATTGTTCTAGCAAATGTACGCTAGGATTATCATCTTCAGGATAGGTCACTTCAGAGACATTACCATCTCTAGGATGGCTCACTTTAGGGATTTTCTCAACATCAGGTTGAGCTTCTTTCACTGTCACAGGTAGTGATCTCATTTGATCGGTCTTCTGTTTCTGCGGACGTCTCTAGGAAATTGAGTCTAGTGCACATGGAGGCCTCCCCCTCTTTTTATCATGAGGGGCAAGAGTGGGTTCAATATCCTTCAGGGGTATTTCCACTATTTTAGATGCATTTACTGCAGGTGTATGAGATTTTGTCACTCCCTTATGATCAGTGAAGGCATCTAGTAGATTATTAGCTATTTATTGCAGATTTATTATCCTCCGAACTTCAAGTTTAGTTTCTTTAGTGCGTGAATCTGAGGACTGAATACTAGTGACATTCCAATTAATTTCTTGGTATTCTTTAATGTGGTACTTATCTCCCCCTAATGCCGAAAAATTATCATCATAAAAAATACAATCAACGTACCGAGCTGTGTATAGATTTCCTATCATATGTTCAAGGTATTTGATTATTGACAGAGATTCGTAACCTACATAGATCCCCAACTTCCAGTGAGGGCCCATGGTGGTATGCTGCAGTGGAGAGATTAGGACGTATACAGCATAACCAAATTTCTGCAGATGAAAAATACTTGGTTCTTTTCCACGCACTATATGCAAAGGGGAAATTTCATGATATACAGTTGGTCTGAATTGAATTAATGCCGCAGCATGTAGCACTGCGTGTCCCCAACAGCTGGTGGGTAGTCTGCAATTCTGTAAAAGTGACCTAGCAATAAGTTTTATTTTTTAATTAATGATTCTGCGAGGCCATTTTGAGTGTGGACATGGGGTATATAATGCTCTACATTAATGCCAGGGCCATACAATAATCATTAAATGCTTTTGAGGTAACTTTGAGCATTGTCCATTCGAATAGACTTGATTAATGCTCTACATTAATGCCAGGGCCATACAATAATCATTAAATGCTTTTGAGGTAACTTTGAGCATTGTCCATTCGAATAGACTTGATTCTTTATTCGGGAAAAGAGGCTCTTAACTTAATAATCTAGACAATTAATTTAGCAAAAGCATGTCTCCTAGTAGATAAGAGGCATACGTGAGACCATCTTGTAGAAGTATCTATTAGTACCATGAAACATCTGAATGAACCCAACAAGGGCTGAATAGGTCCACAGATATCACCCTGAATTCTCCCTAGGAAATTCAGGGATTCCTCCCTAATCTTTAGGTAAGAGGGTCTAACTATAAGCTTTCCTTTGGCACAAGTAAGGCACACAAAATCTTCAGGTTTAGGAAAATGTGTAGTTTTTATGCTATGTCCTGCAGAATTATTAATTATTCTTCTAATAATATTCAACTCAGGATGACCCAGTATATTATGCCAAATTTAAAATATTTTTGGGTCTTTAAGGATGGTTTTCATCGCAACAGAAACTTCAGGTTTTATATATGTATAATATAACCCGAAGGAAAAGGAAGGAAGTTTTTCAACCACACGTTTATTGCACCCATTTAACTTAGTCATGATAAGGTATTCAATACCATCCTCATTCTCAGTCTCCATGTGGAAACCATTAAGACAAATATCTTTAAAACCTAACAGAGTACGACTGGACTCAGGGTATAATAGGATATTCTCAATTGTTATACGAGTGCCCATAGGGAGGACCACAATGGCTCTTCCAGTGCCAACTATAAGTGCATCGCTTCCGGCGATAGTCATAATATTTTTAGTTTTCTTAGTCAAAGTCTAAAAATATTTAGTCTCCCTAAGAATAGAATTTGTGGTGCAATTATCTACAAGACAGATTTCCTCCTTTGCCATTGGATTATATGATTGTTCTATATTAAAGAAATAAATTTAATCAATTCAATTATTGCAATAGGAACATATTGAAAATATAGAACAAGCATAGCATAAATGAGCAAATGCTATGAGAATCGACACTTTATTGAGTTACAACTGATAATCACTCAACAGGAGCGTAGACTAAGTGTTCATGCAGGAACATAAATACTAAAAATGATAAAATGAGAATTTAAGGAGACTCAACTAAGAAAATGAGACATCAATTTGATAAACTAAAAGGGGTAACAGGGAGACTACAGCAGGTCTCGATATAAATCGTGTTCTTCCTTCTGGGAAACATTGGTATTCTTTTGGAATTCGTCGAGCTTGACACCAAGAAGGTCATCTTCATTCATGGGTTAGGTCCCATATCCGAGAAGGCTCTCTCTAAATTTAGCCGTCGGATCTGGGATGTTGTCGTCCTTCTTCTCACCTTTTTGCTCAACGTCTAGTTGAGCGGTGAAGTATGCCTCAACTATTTTTTCTTGATTCTTCTGGAATCTCCTAGTGGATTTCATGTAAAGTTTTACAAAATGCTTTGGGGTGCGACAAGTGCGCGACTAATGGCTGACACAGCCACACCTAAAGCATGGCTAAGGAGAGTTAGCAACCTTATTGGCCTGACCTTGCTTCTGAAAGGTTCCTTGACCCTTTCCTTTACCTTTCCACTGGGGTTTTCCCTTTCCCTTATTGTTTCTGTCATTTTTCCATTTCCCCCTTTATTCATTTAGCCCTTTCTTCAGCCTTGGCTATTGCTAGCCTGCTGAGCGTTAGCATATGCTTTAGGCAATTCTTGACTTCCATTACAAAGTGCATAATGGCTCTTTATTGGAGTTCATCATGTTTCTAGCAGAACATAAATAGACTCAGAATACTTCTGATAATTTGCATGATGATACTGTTGCTGCAATATCATCTCATCATCAGTAACTTTCTGGTTACAAAATTTTAATTTTGTGATAAGTTTATGCACAGCAGAATTATATGCTGCCATAGAATTATATGCGACATGTCCTAAAAGCGTAGGAGGGTCCACTCACCCTATGCTTCCGGCAACAGTACGGATCTTTGCTGATTGTATCGTTCCTTAGGGAATTCCACAATGCTAGTGGATCCTCCATCATATATTCGATCTTCAGGTCCGGATGAAGATGGTGCACATTTTGCAGGTTCAGGAACGGGAGAGGCACCAGCTTCAGGCTGGGTAATAGGAGCTCCAAGCACACGAGCTGTCAGGTTGATCATGGCATCCATTGCCCAAGTGAGGTAATTGTTGCCTTCCAGTGCAAGCTCAACAAACTCTCTTTTTGCGATGGTCGACATATCTTGTGCACAAGTAATATTAAATTTTACTACTGGTAAAATATTATATTACATGCATCTCATTAAATTAGTAAAATTTGATCTATATCTATTTAGTAGATAATTATCTAAAATTTCTGAATTTTTTATTTATCATTTTTCATAATTTTCTATTAATTATTTAGCAACTTTTTAGCATTAATTAATAACAGAAAAATAAATTTAAACCAAAATTATACATGGAATAATGCTAAAAAAATTAATCCTGAGACATGGAACTCATAATATGCTATCTAAAATTTTCTAGGGTTTTTATAGCGTTTTTCGTAATCTTTTTGTTAATTACCAAGCAATTTTCATAATTACTGAATAACAAAAAAATAAAATTCCATAACATAATAAACATACAATAATGCTAGGAAATATACCCAAGGTATGGAAATTCCAATGTGTGCTAAATATCAATTTTACAAAATTTTTGGAAGTCCATAAACCTAAAAATCTAATTTTTAGCTTTTAACACCAATTTTCAGGATTTATTAATTAATTTATGGAATTAAATAAAACCAAAGGGTAGAAATGTAAATTTTTCTTTTTCTCACACGGGCGGCCTTTGCCTCTCTCGGCCTTGCGTGTGTGCCACTACTTCCTAGGCCGCTGCTTCCGGCCGTGCGAGGACATCGCCTCCTGGGCCGCCTTCTTCGGCCGCCGCTTTAGGCGATGAGGAGCCGTGCCACCATGCTTCAGGCGCTGCCTCTCCTGGCCTTGCGTGGGCAGCGCTGCCTCCGGGGCCGCCGCCTCCCGCGTGCGTGAGCGCCGCTGCCTCTGAGGCAGCCGCCTCTGGCCATGCGTGGACACCGCCTCCTGGGATGCCTTCTCCAGCCGCCGCTCCGAGCAACGAAGAGCCACGCCGCCACGCTTCGGGCGCCGTCGTCACGTGGGAACCGAGGGGCCTCGTCACCGCCATCTTCGTTGCTTCGGGGGCCGGAGTTGAGGACATCGATGAGGCCGTTGCTTCGGGAGCCGGTGCCGTCTCCGTCGTGCTCAAGCAAGGAAGTCGGAGGGTCTCCGGCCAGGTTCGACAGGCGCGAAGCCGAAGAGTCGCGTGCGCGATCGCCCGCAAGCGAGGACCGAGGCATCGGCGGGCGCGACTGCCACATCCGCCGACGCACGGATTTTTTTGGTTACGAAAAGTAATATGGTGATGAACAGTAACATGTGCACAAAAGCAGCGATCTGCAGGATCAGCAGTACCATAGATGCAATCCACTTAAGTAGGGCTTGCTATAGCGTAGATCGTGTGTCGCAGGAAGAATTCGATGCTATGTAGATTTGACGCATGCAAACGATTATAGTTGGCCTCGGTAGAGAATCGGGCTGATAACGTGTTGTGAAACATAGTCGTTCACCTGCACCAATCAACAGCATGCCCACATGAACACACGAACAAAAATAGAAGCGCAAGTAAAAGCACAGATATATAGGGCAAAGCTCTCTCTTTATTTTTATTTATCTTTTTCTGTACAAGGGGATGCTCAATATATTAACATAAGCAGAAGATAGATTCGAATTCGTCTACCAACAAATAAAATCCATCTAATTAATTTGAACTAGGAGTCTACCTATTTTACAATAACTAAAACTAATCCAGTAACTCCTGTTTAAAATTAAGCGGTGGCCGATCGATCTCCTCTCCGTGTTTGCATCATCCGCACGCGTGTGAAAGACCGGGCTCTCACTGAATGACTGCCGAATAGTTCCGCAGAAATTAATGAGGTGTCCCTGCACGTAGCACCCGGCGTGCAATTTGTTTTTTTTTTTGGCTCTACATACATACGTATATAGCAGACCAAGAAAGCCAGCTATAAATAAATACCAGTTCATACTTTATCCATTCAAATTTATAAGACGCATTTGTTCTTAGCTCGTAGACCAATAAAATATTAACAAAAACACTATATTACTTTTAATTATTATCACTAAACACCATACTCAATACATACGTGTAGAGAATATAAGATAATGATGGATAATTTTTAAGAGTATAAAGGAAACATCACACTAATTTTGTATTGGAATATAAAATACATCACATATTTATAAGCAAGACCATTAAGAAAAATAACTCCTGTAAATTTAGACAAAGGGGTTATAATTTATTAGATAAAAAATTAATTTATATTGAATTTACTGTACGTATCTGATTAAAGTTAGTGCACGTATCTGATTAAAGTTGTCTAAAAATCAGTCGGTAGAGTGGAAGACGGGGACAGGAGCTGCTAAAAACAGCGACCGATGTGCGTGCATACGTACACATGCATCAGGCTAGCTAGTAGCTACTGCTGAATGGGGTGATTTGCTTGACCTAACGTGGCAGTAAGAAAGCACGAAATCTAATCCAACGGTCTGGCAGCGCTCACTGGATCGTTTTCAGAAATGGGCGGATCCGATCGATCGAGGAAGTTGCCTCGGCAATTGCCTGTGAGTGTGACCATTCAGTCAAAGGCCACGTATGCATGACCTCTGATCGCCTGTGTCATGGCGTGACGGCTTAGGGGTGTGTGTAGCTACGTTTGGTTTTGGTTAAGCTTCTTGCTTGCGTTTGACTTGGATATTTGTGGCCATACAATCTGCCGGGACCCGCTCCCATGCTTCCATGCAGCTTCCTCCTCCATCCTTTTAAGCTTTCCCTACTACTTTACCTTCCCTCCCCGATAAGAATTGGTGTAGCCAGCAAGCACCACGGTTTATTAGTTACCCCCGGTGCGTGCACAGCGGCACACTAGCTGGTGGCTAGTGGTGTGCGATAGATGCATGGCATGATCTAGCATGGCATCCTCGGGCGGCGGCGGCGGGGGAGACGTACCGGCGGAGAGGGCGGCCGCGGCGGTGAACGACCTGATCGAGGTGCGCGAGGGCGCGGCGAGGCTCAAGAGCTTTCTGGAGGCGCAGGCGTCGCCGTGGACGGAGCTGATGGACGGGATGCTGAACAAGCTGTCCAGCGCGCTGTCGGCGTTGGACACGGGCGCCGGGGCGGCGGGAGGCCAGAGCTCGGCGGCCGGGTCGGATGGCGTGATCAGGCAGTCGGTGACGTCCTCGAGCAGGAACAGTACAAGGAAACGCAGCATCAGCAGAAGGCGAGAACCTAATTCGCTAACTTAGCAACTCAGGCAAATTAATGATTATATGATGGATATCGGTTTCTTATTCTGTTCTACCTATATGCAGATCACAATGCCACTCTACCAAACGAGTCACTGCTACTCTGGATGATGGCCATATCTGGCGGAAATATGGGCAGAAAGAGATCCAAAACTCACCTCATCCAAGGTATACTCTTTGCTTAGAGCCTTAGACCTAGCTTAATTACACACTCCCATATGTTTAATTAGTACCGTTCAGATTAATTGGGTATCATCGCAAGCGAATTAATTTGTTTGTTCTTGCAGGAGCTACTACAGGTGCACTCACAAGTCAGACCGAGGCTGCAGCGCCAAGAGACACGTCCAGATCTGCGACACCGATCCATCCAAGTACGTCGTCACCTACTACGGCGAGCACACCTGCAGGGACCCTACCGCGCCCGGCACGGGGAGCAACCGCGCAAACAACCTCATCAGTTTCGCGCAGGGCTACACCAACGCCGTCGCCGCCGCCGGTGCTCCTTCTCAGTTAGCGAAGGAGAGCAACGCCACTCAGCTGTCCTCGTCCTGGTGCACCAGCGACGACGTGTTCAGCTCGTCGGCCGAGGCGTTCGTGCAGGTGGACGAGCTCGCCGCCGTCGTGGGCTCCGCCGGGATGGCGTCGTCGACGGTGGGATCCGCGCTGGACTACGGCGGCCTCGGTGACATGGCGGTCGGCGGCGGCGGCACTGGCAGCGTTCCGTCGTCTCCCAGCAGCCTCGGGTTCGTGAGCATCGGAGATGATGACTTGTTTCGGTTCGATCCCTGATAAGCTAGGAATTGAACTAGTGAAGGCGGCGCGCGGTTGCATGCGTACATAGGATAGTGTACTGTACATGCTAGCGCAAAAGCATGCACGATGCATGCGTACGTTGTACATAGTTACTCTGTGGAAATTTTAGTATTTGTATACTACTAGTGAAATTAATGGAGTATAAGACTAGCTAGATTGTCATCACCATCAATAATACTAATTAATATTCCATACATGTGTGTGTGACTGCTTGCTTATTGCGCATGAATATATAATGCTAGTTTAATGGATTGCCAGTACTACTACTGTCTAATTGGTGTTTGTACATGTCTAGATATGCGAAAGGTCGGTAAAGAGCAAGATATGCAACACGCATGGGCACACACGTACGCTATCAGTATAGGTGTGCATGACATCACATGTATGGTGAACCGGCCAATTAATAGCTTGTTGTTTTGTCATTCGTATATCTCCAATTCTTACACACCGAAGACTTTGACTCCACTTACTTAGACCCAAGCTCTACCACTCGAAACTTCAACACTGAGAAGATTAGTACTTGTTTAGGAAGCTTCCATGCAGTTTACTCAAGGTAATAATAAGAAGAAAAAAAACTCATTTCATATAACCGAACTCCAGGGTAGAGTTGGCGAAATCTGAAACTAAATTTTAAGGGGTTTTGGTTATAAATATAGCACTTTATTTTGTTGTAATTAATTTATTATAAAGAGAGGAGTTCACATATCCTATATTCTGTGTTCGTTTTTGTGATTGTTCTTCGGGTATTCTTAATATAGGGGATCGGTATTGGGATTGATCTACGGCGTTTATTCAAGGTATTAATAAGAAAAAAAAACTCATTTCATATAACCGAACTCTAGGGTACAGTGGGCGAAATCTGAAACTAAACTCTGAGGGGTTTTGGTTATAAATATAGCATCCCATTTTACAAGAGAATTAATCTATAATAAACAGAAGAGTTTTGTTGACACCAAGATTTGTCCAGTATAGCCGACCCGATTTGGAAAGTTAAGGTTAAACAAGGATAAAAATCTTAGCTGGCATCGGTTCAAGGAAGTTTATCTTTTGAAAGTTGAGGCTGATACAGATCATGTTTGCAATTCTAGGAAAGATACGATCGGCCTAAGTGCTATTAAAAGTGGCTACGGGCAGTTCAAAAATCATCATCCAAAAATCAATCAACTTGATTCTACTTTACTTACTTTCCGTCGACTAGGAGTAGTTCTTTTGACTTATAATCTTTCCTTTATAATTTGTCTTGATCAATAAAGTTGCGCATCATCGATTTTGATCATTGCCGATTTACGCCAATTTATTCAGGTTTGCTTTTTCTCCGATCTTGTTGCGCATCAACTTTTTGGGAAAATATACCTTTATCAACCATCTACTCAGCTCCATCAGGATGTTTAGATTTATCGTTACTTACAATATAATTAGCTCGAATAGCTATTTTGATCATATTATTATCAAAAAAACCTAATCGGCTGAAATATTTATGTAGATTATATATTTTTCTTGGCGATTGCAGGATCAAATTGGCTAGCACACCCCTATCCTAATTAAACCCGTGTTTGTGTGTGTTTGAAGTTGATCAATCCCTCATCATATTTTTCGTCATGCACACATTTTTGGCACGCCCGGTGGGACGAACAATGTCTTCCTCAGGAAAAACAATTCCCCTGTCTGATGTCAACTCCGATGCTATAATCGTCCCGATGCTGGACGATTTAACACCCGAGAAGTAGAAAGAGATTGAAGATCAGAAAGCTATGTTAAAGTATATGATGCTGAACTACTACCAGAAGTCTCGACGTGGCGTTACACAAAAGATTGTGTTGTTGACTGTCAATTTCGACGACAAGGAGGCCGCAGGTACTTCAGACGACAGATCGATAGGCCGATATATGCTATGCAGGTTGAATTATCAGAGATGATTAACCAATCTATATGTCATGCTTTGGTCAACTAATTGTCGGCTCTAGTAACTACGCCTAAGCTGATGATAGCTAACAACGTTAAAACCATAGCACAAGAGATGGTGTCGGCAGGAACTTTGCTTGACCCAATGCAAAAACTGGCAATGTACCTGGTCTATTTCATAGCACAGAACACTCAGAGCGCAAATCCAATAGCCAATCTTAGGCCATTGGCTCTAATCCCTACTTTGTTGCCAACACAGCTGACCGTGATCCTACCGTGAGATCCAGGCACCAGTAATATTCCCCATTACTAAGCATACACCGATGGTGCCAAGTTAGACATCTATGTAAACTTACCACCATCGGCACTATTCTACATCTACCCAAAATCATTTTCTCAGCTGATTGATCCTCTGGTTCATCTACAGTACAATGAGCTGATTCCATGTAGGAATCCGGCCCTATACAAAATTGTGACGTACTCCGAACCATTTGTTCCACAGCTGGAGCCGATGTTTGGAAGGCAAAATGTTGGCTATGAGCATCCTTATCAGCCATGTAACACCCCAGCACCTAATGTGCCCAGTATCTCACCACAAAGAACAATAGCATAAACCAATTAACCAAAATGGAGTTAAATTACAGCAACTAAACTTGCTGATTATTAAAAATTTCGGCAGCATGTTCTTTATTTTTCCATGGTTTTAAACATCAATAATAGATTCATAGCATCAAACATAATAGAGGATAACATCTACATGATAGACAGGGTCTGCATCAACATTTCAGACCACGGATATAAATCTAATCATCACAAGAGCAAATACGGTATGATCACTTAATGAGTAGCAGCCATCACGACATAATTCACTAAATAGTCATCCAAGTAAATCATCACAACAGTGGAATGTGTATGAAGTTGTCTAAATGAGTGATGCTAAGTGAAGTCGTGATTCTATCTCCCTTTCCCAAATGCCGGATTCAAGGTACCTAAAAAAACATTAAACAACAAGCGTGAGTTCATCACTCAGCAAAGCGTATTGCAATGAAAACAAGTAATAACAACATACATACATTCTTTAGGTCACAAACCATGGGCAACCATTCATAAAAACTTCTTCATTCATATACTCATTTATGCAATGCAATGCATCATGCATGCTCACTCTTTGCTTAGCACATACCGGTATTGCCGAGTGCACACCCGTCGGTGTGCACCCTCTTTCCCTTCCATCCCGTGGAGGGTGCCTACTCTTACTAACTCGCTCACATTCACAATTGTGGATGGAACTACGAGGTAGGTCTTTCTCAGTGGAGCTCCGGATTAGTCATAACTTTCTCACCGACCTTACCGAATTAGTTATGACTTTCTCACTGACCTGGCCTGTCCTCATGCCATGAATGCATATATGCCATAAACATGAATAACTTGCATATATAATCATTTTTAACAACTTGCATAACCATATTTAAACACATGATCATCAACAATGCTCACATCCATGACTTCACATTCATACATAACTAATCAGTTCATGAATAAGAGAGGTAGTAACCCGACAGAAGGATTTCTACCAAGCGGAAGAAACAAAACAATGCTCATTCATTCATTCTCACACATCATGCACCACAATACACTTGCCTTTAACCTCTCGAAACGGTGTGGCGAGACGTTGATGCCACTCCCGGGGTCACACCACCTGCAAATAAGTACATTCCACTCAAAAAACATGCCAACAAAGCATCACAAAACCAATAACTTCATCGGCTTCGCGACTCACTCTTAAAACCCAACAAAATAGTAATCTGCCCAAACGGGACAGTGGCCTTCTAATGATTGTAACTTGAGTTTAACAACTCCAAATCATGTAAACGAATACATTTTCTCGAACTAAAGGAAATTTCCCATCTTTTTCTAAGTATTCAAAAATTCTCATTCGGCCTCTAAGTTCCTCTAATCTGCAGATGAACACAGACTTTACTAATCGCGACACATATTGGACAGCATTCGGTAAAATGGCCATATATTTTAAAAGGTTAAATGAAACTTAGTGATTTTTGTGCCCAACTAAAGGTAATTCAATTATCTACAACTTTTGCAACAGCCGGGCCCCCATAAAACTCATCTAACATTTTCAAAATCGCGCCCGAAGACAGACCTCTAATCTGCCCGAGAACAGAACGCCAACTCAGATCTAGTTTCCCTCAGATCTAATTAGTTACAACACATAATTAGAACCTATTAGCACTAGATTTCCCCACTAGAACAGTACCTAATCCACCCCAAAAACTTCCCATCAACATAACTTTCCTTGACGAATCAAAGAACCGACGAAAACCTCTTTCTCCCGGCCTCGATCGCCCTCCAAACGCCGGGACTCGTCGGATCCTTTCGATTGCGCAACATCCCCAATGGCAAAAATTAGAGAAGGGAGGGGAGGGAACTTGGGGGAGGGATCCCTAGCTAGGGCCGGCTAGGGAGGGGAAGGGAGGGCGCAAGGGAGGAAGGGGGGTGCACGGCAATGGGAGAGGGGTGGCGGCTTGGGAGGGGAAGGGGGCGCAAGGAGGGGTGGGGGGGCATGGGTGGGGAGGAGGCTAGGGTTAGGCAAGTTTGGTTCCCACACAAGGCCCAAAACTCCCCACTAAAGGCCTAACTCCCCCGGAAAGCCCAAAAGTCATTCCCCCAAGGCCCAAACTCCCCTGGAAAAGCCCAAACACCCTGAAAAACCCCAAAACACGACATAAACTCTTACTGTAATGTCACAAGCCACTACCAAACCATGTGGCACACCAAGCTAAGTTTGCACTCAGGAAGCAACATGCGAACTATGATCGTACTTGATAGGTACCACAACCACCGCTACCATCGGATCTTGCGGCCAATTAGGTTGATCAAATAACCGCAGTATTGTGGGACGAATTTGGCATATAGCCAAATGGCAGGATTGCAGGCTATCAAAAGCTGTGTCTTGATTATATTGATCATATTTCATACCCTAATACTTTCAGTCCCTGATTTTATAAAGTTTTCTGGAGATGATTTCACCACTATCTTGGAGCATATTATGCGTTTTATTGCACAATGAGGCGAAGCGGCTCAATCCGATGGTTTGAGGTTGAAGTTGTTCCCATTATATTTGTCAGGGGCAGTATTTACATGGTTTACAACGTTACCTTCAAATTCGGTCAATACTTGGGCCGACCTGGAAAACCGATTTCACGAATACTTTTTCTGTGGGAATCTAAAACTTAGAATTTTTGGACCAAAGTTATGTCTGACAGAAGTTTGAGGAATCGGTAACTGACTATGTTAAAAGGTTGAGGGAGGTAAGAAATTGGTGTTTTAGCATTACTCTGCCTGATAATTAGTTAGCCGATTTAGCTTTCTAAGGTCTAATACCTCCATTGAAAGAGAAATTTGATGGGTAGGAATTCTCTGATCTAAGCCACCTCCTACATAGAGTATTGGCTCAAGAAAGATGTTTCTTCGATAACAAAGGCTTCAAACATATATTTAAAAATAATAAAGACAAGGATAAGCCTAAGGTTAATCTCGTCAAGTACGAATCAAGCAATTCATTCAATGATGAAGAGGCCGAAGTAAACATAGTCGAGTGGGTTAAAAGGAGCAAGAAATCCTTGACCTACTCGTGGCTTAAGCCGACTAAAAATAAGTTAGAAGTTAAATATGCTTTTTATGTGACTAAATGTGATCGTAATTTTGATTTACTACTATAAGAAAATATAATACAATTACCCAAGTCATATTCTACTGTCGACTGATGAGATCAAAAAGCGAAGGTATTACAAACGGCAAAATTCCTTTTCTCATAATACTAATGATTGCAATATTTTTTGTTAGCAGATACAATCGGCTATAGAAGATGGCTGACTGAAATTTGCAGAAGAGTTGATGATACAATTGGATGCTAATCCTTTTACAATTAACATGGTCCACTGCTCTAAAAAGAAGCAAGAGCTGACACAGGCTGTAGAGCCTAAGGGTCAAGCACATTTTTCATTGTCAACAAGCGTCACATGCCAAGTCGACGTGCAACCAAGCACTGATGGTAAACAGACCCTTCGGATTATCATCGACTGTATTCAAATAGAAACCGACCACAAAGGGAAAATCTCAAGAACCGTTAAGCCCAAGGGAGAGCTACAGATAGGAAAGTGGTATAAGGCTGAAAGATCTTTGCCACAACATAAGCCGATACGGAAATAGAAGCCCACTTTCTCCCAGTTATTGGCAAAATATGAGAGAAGGAATGAAAGGCCGTGACGAAGCCCGTCGCGTTAGTCTGTGGATATGTATCAGCCCCCTGAAAAGAGCCCACCAATGATGCCCTTTTTGGCAATTCTGTTGAGAGAGGGGATCAGCTTTGCCTTCACCATACACATGTCTGATGCAACATTACCCAAACCAAGGTGATAGGCATTGAAGGTGGGCTAAAGATAGGATATCTGAACCAATTCAGGACCATCAAGATGAAGGGACCAATGTAAGATCAGTCCAAGAGAGGATTTCTAGGTCGATCCAAGAACAAAGGCAACTAGATCAAGATGGGCCTAGTTCTGCGGCTGGCATGGACCTAGCTGGTAAAATATGCAAGACGATCAAGCCAAAGCTGAGATGGTGTCCTCCTAGCCTGAGCCGATCTTAGCAAAGAAGGCTTTAGCAAATTAGGACCCAAAAGATGAGGTAGGTTGAGCAAGAAAAACAAAGGGACGAAGCCTTTAATGTGCTTCATTGGATGAAAATTGCTGAAAAAGAATGGAAGAGAAGAATTAGTCGAGGATGAGTTTGACTCAGTCGATGATTTGGGTTCCCCTATGATGCGTGATGATTCTCCACCTTCGATAGATATCAACATGGTGTTTACCTTGCCGTCAGAGTTCAAAGTATGTACTACATCGGCTAGGGAGCCTTTTGCTCAGTTATGCTACAAGATGATCATTGGCATCTTAGGCCATTATACTTGAAAAGGCATATTAACAGCAAGCCGATATCGAGGATTCTTATTAATGGAGGAGCAATTGTCAACTTTATGCCCTACTCAACGTGCAAGAAGTTGAGTAAGTCCGATGAGGATCGCATCAAAACCAACATGGTTTTGAACGATTTCACCAGGGATCCCACTGAAACAAAAGGGGATTTCACCAGGGATAGCACAGAACTTACAATTGGTAGCAAAACATTGCCGACAGCTTTCTTCTTAGTGGATGCTAAGGGGAGTTACAGCATGTTGGTGGGATGAGATTAGATCCAAGCAAATTGTTGTATTCCATCGACTATGCATCAGAAATTAATTCAATGGAATCGTGATGAAGTGGAAATTGTCCCAACTGACACGTCATCTCACACGACTATGGCTAGTTCAAAGGCGAATTGGCAACATGATGGAGCAGAATGCATATCGGGCAAAACGCTCAAAGATTGCGACTTTATATGCATTAGTTGGATGCCATTTGTTCCGATTAATGTAAGGTTGAGCATGTTTGATCATACAAATGAGATATTACACCAATGGTGTCCAAATTGGCAGTAAAAGCCCTGGAAGACAAAATACGAAGCTATCGGCAAGAAATGGATATCTTTGAAGCCATCGAAGACTTTGTTGAAATTGAAAAATTAGGTCAAGGTTTTACATCTTTAGATCGGCTGGAAGAAGTCAATTTAGGCGATGGCGATAGAAAGAGACCAACTTTTATTAGTTTGTAGCTAACAATAGAATATAAAGACAAGTTGGTCAAGCTTTTAAAAGATTATAAAGATGGCTTTGCTTGGGGAGTACCATGAGATGCCTAGTTTAAGCCGACAACTTGTTGAGCATTGGCTACCTATAAAATTGGGTTATGTGTTGTTTAAATATAGTATCTTATTTTACAAGAGAATTAATCTATTATAAAGAGAGGAGTTCATATATCCTATATTCTGTGTTTATTTTTGTGATTGTTCTTCGGGTATTCTCAATATTGGGAGGGGCATTGGGATTGATCTATGACATTTACTCAAGGTATTAATAACAAAAAAAACTCATTTCATATAACCAAACTCTAGGGTACAGTGGGCGAAATTCGAAATAAACCCTGAGGGGTTTTGGTTATAAATATAGCATCCCATTTTACAAGAGAATTAATCTATAATAAGGAGAATAGTTTTGTTAACACCAAGATTTGTCCAGTATAGCTGACCCGATTTGTAAAGATAAGTTTAAACATGGATAAAATCTTAGCCAACATCAGTTCAAGGAAGTTTATCTTTTGAAAGTTGAGGCCAATATAGATCATGTTTGCAATTCTAGGAAGGATACAATCGGCCTAAGTGCTATAAAAAGTGGCTACGGGCAATGAGAAAATCATCATCCAAAAATCAATCAACTCACTTCTACTTTATTTACTTTCCATCGACTAGGAGTAGTTCTTTTGACTTATAATCTTTTTTTTGTAATTCATCTTTATCAAAAAAGTTGCGCATCACCGATTTTGACCATTGTCGATTTATGCCAATTTATTCAAGTTTGCTTTTTCTCTGATCTTGTTGTGCATCACCTTTTTGGGAAAATATACCTTTATCAACTATCTACTCAACTCCAGTAGGATGTTTAGATTTATCATTACTTGCAATATAATCGGCTCAAAATAGCTATTTAATTAGATCATATTATTATTGAAAACCTAATCGTCTGAAATAGTCATGTAGATTTTTTTTTTGCCGATTGCAGGATCAAATCGGCTAGCATGCCTACATCCTAATTAAAGCCGTGTTTGTGTGTGTTTGAAGTCGATCAATCCCTCTTCATATTTTTTTGCATGCACACATTTTTGGCACGCCCGGTGGGACGAATAATGTCTTCCTCAGGAAAAGCAATTTCCCCGTCTGATGTCAACTCCGATGCTATAATCATCCTAATGCTGGACTATTTAACACCCGAGAAGCAGAAAGAGATTGAACATCAGAAAGTCGCGTTCAAGTAGATGATGCTGAATTGTTACAGAAGACTCAACGTGGCGTTACACAAAAATAGTGTTGCTGATAGTCAATTTCGGTGACAAGGAGGTCGCGAGTACTTCAGACAACAGATCGGTAAGCCAATATATGCCTATGCAGGCTGAATTATCAGAGATGATTGACCAATCTATATGTCATGCTCTGGCCAACTACTTCCTCAATCCCAGTTTATAAGGTGTAGTTTCACTTTACACAAGGATTAAGATTGCATTGAAATTGAGAAAGGTATGAGAGAAAATGACGTAGATGCCCTCAATTGTCTTGGAAGATGAAAGATATACTTTGTGTGGGTGGTGATGAATAAATGCATGTGGTTGAGAGAGAATAAATAAGGGTATAAAAAGGAAAGACATCATTAAATCTACATGCATGCCTTATATTTGGGACAAAACCATTCAAGTTATAAGCCTTATAATGTGGGACGGAGGGATTAATTGTTGGCTCTAGTAACTACGCCTAAGCCCATAATAGCTAACAATGTTAAAACCATAGCACAAGAGATGGTGTCAGTATGAACTTTGCTTGACCCAATGCAAACACCGGCAATGTACCCGGTCTATTCCATAGCACAGAACACTCAGAGCTCAAAGCCAATAGCCAATCTTAGGCCATCGGCTCCAATCCCTACTTTGCTGCCAACACAGCTGACCGTGATCCTACGATGAGATCCAGGCACCAGTAATATTCCCCATTACTAAGCATACATTGATGGTGCCAAGTTGGACACCTATGTAAACTTACCACCATCAACTCCGTTTTACAACTACCCAAAATTGTTTTCTCAGCTGATTGATCCTCCGGTTCATCTACAGTACAATGAGCCGATTCCACATATGTGACGTACTCAAAACCATTTGTTCCACAGCCGAAGTCAACGTTTCGAAGGCAGAATGTTGGCTATGAGCATCCTTTTCACCCACTACCAAACCATGTACCACACCAAGCCGAGTTTGCACTCAGGGGGCAGCATATTAACTATGATCATAGTTGGCAAGTACCACAACCACCGCTACCATCGAATCTTGCAGCCTATTAGGTCGATCAAATAACCATAGTATTGCGAGACCAATTTGGCATACAGCCAAATGGCAGGATTTTTTGGACGCACCAGGACCTCCAAAATGTGAAAACACACTATCCCACTTACACGTGTGTGTGCCAAAAATTAATTAGGGACAAATTGCATAACATCTCACCATCGAGCTATCGCTCAGTCCTTAAATATGTCCATATTTATAGAGCTATATCGAATTTTTTTAAATAATCATTTTTTAATTCATGAATTACAAAAATATACCATGATTTTTTATTTTTTTGCAAAAATGGCCATCTGTCGCGCCACGTAGCAGCGACTGGGATCAGTCGAGCCACCGACACATGTGCCAATCGTGCCACCATGGTGCGATAGAGTCCAGTTGTGCCATGTGGCAGCGACTGAGCATCTGTCATGCCACGCTGGTGTGACTGATGTCCTGCATTTTTTTTGTATTTTGCCCATTTAATTCAATCTTTTATATCTTTTGCTAGGAAGCTCCAAATCCAACGAAATAAATTTTTAAATTTGTATTAAGTTATAAGGATTCAAGTTATACAATAAAAACTACTATGTTCTATGAAGATTTAAATTGTTTGAATCAAGTTTACTTAAAGACCCTTTTATGTATTATGTAGAAACTATACAAACCCTGGCTCCAAAAATCATGAATTAAATATCACTTGTTCCTGGGGTCTTAGATGTCCCATTTTTGCAAAAAATTTAGGAATGAACTCAGTTGAATAAACCAAATAACTATAAGAAGCCTCTCTTGCATGCAACATGAACTAGTTAAAATATGGATAAAATGAACATGAAATTTGGTAAAAACTAGTTTTGTTGTGTTCATGGGGTCACAAGGATCCCAAATATATAAAAATATATAAGTTTAGCCATGGTATGCATTATTTTTTCTGTAGTCAAAGTTTCAATACTAGAATAGCTCGAATAATCGTAACTTTCGCAAACAAACTCAAAGTTTAATGGAACCAAATCCTAGGACATTTAAAAGTGGTACCCTTCCTATTTATGCAAAAATGAATCACATGCATGAAATATAGAACTTAATCTATTAAAGACCCTAATACTCTTTTATTTGAAAATCATCGCGAATAAAAATGAAATGTCGCGAGACCAACTTTAAAACACTCTTAGAGGTACCTCCTACCTAGTTCAACTCATACTTGGGCTTGTGGGCATGAACACGCCAACCACATTCGGCATTTTCACACTTCATCGTGTAACAATCTTTATTAGATTCCACCACTCTCACCGGCCTCTGCAAGCTCATCGCCCAAACCCTTATAGCATCCTACAAAGCGGACTTTTCCGCGTACATTGCATGCACGTGAACCTCATTTGCTCGATACTCATATGTCGAGTCATGGGCATCGTCGACTGCTAGGTCTTCCACTTCGCCCCTATTCCAAGCAGCAGGAGCCTCTATTGACGTATTTCCATCTTCGTCCAAGAAAGATTCATCATGTTCCTCCATCGCTAGTGCCTCTTCTTCCTCCGACACTCGCTGATCGTCTTGCTCTAGCACATCAACTAACCCTTCCAACTCCTCCCCTTCATCTGCTTGTCTCGTCGATGCAGCACATGACCAAAAATTCTCATGAACTTCTGCCACAGTTTCTGCCTGCACCACGATAGGGGTTTCATCACTTGGCAAGTCTGTTTTGACTGTCGTTTGCACAAAGAGGACGAAACCCCAACCACACGCGTCTTGATGAATTGACGTAGTTCCTCCAAGGCTGAGACCGCTCCAATGATCTAAGAACCCATACGGAGTCCTGTGTACCTCTCGGCCACAAGCATTTAATATTCATGTCATGCACTACAGGATTCAATGAAAGACGGACAAATCTGTCTGCACAGATCTGCAATATTCATGTCATCCGAATTTTGATGGCACAAAACACACTGCTGAAAACTACTCAAATCAACCTCGTATGGGCCCTCTTGAACTTCTTCTTCACCGTAAAACACTTTGAATGCATCTATAGCATACATATCTGCTAGAATACGACAGTAATATTTTATAACATGCGCAAGTAATATTTGACACACGGAATAATGGCTACTGTAATAGAGTTTTTTACATTTGAGAAATTATGCCTATATGTAATTATACGTAAAACAAAATTAATTAAGTACTATATGTTTTGGGCTACCGTAACAATTTTCTGAGACTACCTATATTTTTTCTAACTACATATCAATTATACTGCCAAAAAAATAATTATACAAATTACTCACCAATGAACAAAGAACGAACAAGGACGAACGATGAATTGCTCCCTCTTTCTTTTCTTCTCTCCTCCCTCTTCTTCTCCCCCTTCCTCTCCTCCCTCTTCTTCTCTTCCTTCCTCTTCGGCCGCCGCGGCTCGCTCTCCTCTCCCCGCTCTCTCTCTCTCTCCTTTCTTCTCTCTTGGCCGCTCCTCTCTCTCTCTCTCTCCCTCCCTCCCTCTCTTTCTCCCCGGCGTTCCTCTCTCTCTCTCTCTCTCTCTCTCTCTTCCTCCCTCTCTTTTCTCTCTCACGGACGACGTTGCCCGCCAACCCGCTGTGCCATGTGGCGAGCCGGCATTCAGTCGCGCCAGTGTGGCGCGACTGGGCTCTGTCGCACCACGGTGGTTCGATTGACATATGTGTCGCTGCCACGTGGCATGACTGAGCCTAGTCGTTGCCACGTGGCGCGATTGATGGACATTTTTGCAAAAATAAAAAGTCACGGTATATTTTTGTAATTGACGAATAAAAAAATGATTATTTAAAAAAAATTCAAGCTATATCTGCGATCCCATCATTGATTTTCATGTTCGCTGATGTGAACATTGATTAAGGCCTTGTTTGGTACGGTATTAGATTCTAGTAGAAACGGAAACGGTTCCAGATTCTTGGTAGAAACATTTCAGGTAGGATTATGTGAATCGGGTGGAACGGGGTTGAGACCGATTCGGTCACAGAGTAGAAAAAGAAGAAACGATCCGAGGAGAATCGTTTCGAGCTTTAGCCCGTTTGGTTGGGTTTCTTCCAGAATCTAGTAGAAACGGCTCGGTTCCAAGTTGCCAAATGGGGCCTAAAGTACAACGAGAGTTTCAGAGTGACATGGCATCCAATCATTGTTTATTTCCTTAATTGAAGTACAGGCATCCCCCTGTCAATTTCCTAGTACTCCCTCGTTTATTTTTTATAATACACGGTTCAACTGGTGCGGTCTTTAAAATTAAATTTTAACTGTTAGTTTCTTTTATAATGTTTTATTCATAGCTATAAAATTATGATTATAGAAAAGTGTTATCGAATACAAATCTAACAGTATCACTTTTGTGTCATATATTGTTGACTAATTATTGATCAAAGTTTGCAAACATAGAATCTCGAAATGCATAGGCACCAGATTAATTCATGTGTTGCAAAGAAACATTAAATCTTGATTGCTTCTGATAAAAAGATTCATACTTGTCCCAGATTGTTGGAACATACTATTAATCATAGCAGTTGATAACACAAATAGAAAGAGTAGAAGAACTGCCGCAACAGCACATGAAACATTTTTTTTTAAAAAAAAAATCTAGAATACTCTAGGAATACTTTATTGTGCACTGAATAGCTCAAAGCACTAACCATCTGATGGGAATAGTTTTTTGACTTGAATAATCCACCAATTTTTCATGTTGGCATGTTGCTCCACTGGCTTCCCATTGAATCCTGAAGTATCCTGAACCATCAACTTCATGTACTTCCCAGTCATATCTGCTTGCACCTTCACTTGTGATGCTGCCGCTAGTTTATCAAGCGCAGCTGATTTACCATTTACGTGATTGAGCTTCAAAATTTTGGTATGTCCCAAGAGAAGTCTCTGCTTTGCCCTTAGTGTTATCATAGCAGTTGATAACACTAAATAGAATTGATGTCATTGTAATCCTCTGCAACTTTCTTCCAGTAGAACTCACCTTCCTTTGAGTTGCCATCGATTGGATCGATGGAGTTATTTAACTAGGCATTGATAAGCTGTAAGTTGTTCTCCTCATGCAAATTCTTGCGCGTTCCTCTCGTCTCTTCCTCTCCCTACTGTCGTTACTTTCTTCAGTGACTTTGCTGCTCTCTAATTTGATGGCTCTCGGAACTAGGTGATGATCGCATTGGAGATGTCAAAAAAAAAACCTCCAATAGATGCTGACATACCGTGCGGAAAACCTTGGGTGGAGTTTGTTCAGCCTGGTGATTATTGGAGAGGATACCCAATGAATGTCGGTTTTGGTGGCAGTTGAGAGGGTGGGGGTATAGTTCATGGAGTATTGAGATGATGGGATATTTTGGTCTGTAGGTTTGGAGAATTTAGAAAGTTCATGAAGCTGTGATTTGGATCCATTTGAGGAGTGCTGTGCAGATACGATTGATTTGGGTGCATATAAATAGTTCACGGTAACACACACTGATAAAAAAACGACCAACGTTCATGAGCAGCTCGGGTAAAAAATCGCCGGCCGCAACGTAGTTGTTTTAGCTGAAGAAACGGTGAAGTTATGGGCATTCGGGCCGGGCTTTATTGGGTCAGCTCGAGGCACCAAGGCCCGTCAGTTCAAAGCTCGGTCCGACATGAACTGCGCCATACTGTGCTAGCACGGTACAATAGCATGGGCCTATTGGTCCCGAGGATCGGGCATGATGGGCAGCACGACTCGGCACGATCGTTTGGGTTGGATCCATGCTGGCACGGCACTCGCCTCGTCCTTTGCCGTCGTCATCATCGCGCATGGCCGCCTCCCCCTCATGAACAGCCACGTTCGCCTCTGCTCGTGCACGACCGCACGACCAACTTTGACTCGCGCACGGCCTCCGTTCACACAGTCGCCAAGGCATGGCCGTCGCTCGCACGCCTCCGCGCCATGGACACTGGGAGTCGAAGCACGGCCTCCGCGCCATGGACGCTAGCAGCTGAGGCACGGCCACCGCACGACCTTCGCCGCAGCGATCGCTTCACGTCCTCACACTCGTGTACTTCGAGTAGCTGGCCGTGCCTCTGCGACGCCAAGGATACGGATGAGGCTGCTCCGGCTAGGGACGAAGCTAGGCCTCAGGCCAGTAGGGCCTGGGCCTGAGGCCTAGTTCAAATACCAATACAAAATAGCAGTTATTTTTAATTGGGCCCGAGGCCACTTCTAATTTGACCCACTGGCCCAGCCGCCAGCAAACTTCACAGTCACAGGTCTTGGCCAGCGGCCAGGCCAGCCAACAATAGCATGGCCATTGCCCATCGAGCATTCGACGCCATGCTGCCCGTTCCTAGTCCCCACGTAGCCACGCTCCCGCCCGGCGCCCGTCCCCGCCCCCACCTGGTGCCCGTCGGCCGCCGCCCCCTCTCCCGCTCCCGCTGGACTTCTTGCGAGCTAAAAGTAGCCGGAAGGTAGTCCTCGGCGGTGACGCCATGTCCGGCTCGCCGCGACGGTGATCTAGGGTGCCATAGCTTCGGAAAAAGGTTACTCAAGCATCTAGGAGACTTACAAAGTATGCAGATATATCTCACCGTGAGTAAAATGCCCTGGAATGGTCTATCGTCGATCACCGAAATTGGAGGAGATCAGAAACCGCGATGGTGGCACTACGGTGGGCAAAGCTTCTAATTGATCCTGGCGTTATGGTTGGTGAGATGGTGGATGTTTTAGTTACTTGGAATTAGAAAAAGCAACCATGTAGAGAGAGCTAGGTGAGGATTTTATTGCGGTGGCAATATGGCTGGAGGAAAGGGGATGAGTTCGGATTGGTGGAGTGGCTTCACGGGTGAGTGTTGGAGAGATGGAGGAGCTCATGCCATGATTAAATAGGCTAATAAGGCTATTCAAAATAGGGTTTAGACATACTGTAGCTGTAGGGATTTGTGGCTGAGAAGGTTCACGGTAGTCAAAACCATTTCAAGCTCCGCCGGTATGGGCTTGGCGGTGACGAGGCAGTGGCGTGTCAGGTGAGGTGCAGAGGTCCTCGGGGCGCATGAAGCTGCGGTGGAAAAAGGACAAGAAATGATGTGGTTTTACTCTACTCGTGCTACGGTAAGTTAGAGAGAGAGAGAGAGAGAGAGAGAGGACATGGAGAGGAGGAAGAGGACTCATCCGACAAGGGGGCCCGGGGTCCACCGGTCTGAGGGAGAACGAGGGTGAGGAGAAGGATGAATCTGTGTAGTGGGGCCAGACCGAATAAGGGCCACCTGGCAGTGGTCGGCTGGGCTTTTATGGCTGGGGCCCGCATGTCAGTATAAGAAAGAAAAGAAAATCTAGCTTCCTTCCAGACAACCAACATAACTAGAAAGATCTAGGGTCCAAATACTTCACAAATTTCTGAAACTTTTCTCCAAGGTTCCTGAGTATTTTATCTACATATTGTAAAAATTTGAGGCTAAAATCAGTGTTATATATTTTATTAAAATTCTGACAATATGATCTATTTAGAATTCCAATTTAGGAAATTGATTTAATTAAAGACCTAATCAACTTATTAATTTTTTATATTTTTACAAAAGGTCTAAAATAGTGTTAGGGTTCTACCATCAAAATTTCAAGTTCAAAACTTTATTGTTATTTTCTAGAAAAAGTTTTACTCTATTTTTTAGATTTTCAGTTTTGAGATAAATAAATTGGGATAAATATCATATACATAGTTTTTAATTTTTACCAACTGTACCAAATAAGGTTAATTGTTTGAAGATCATGTGGTAAAGTTTTTAGCTTCGGGAGAGCTCTAAAATACCATAAAAATCTTTTAATGTGTTGTTCAGAGTCAAAGGCATTAATAAATTTAATCATTTCATCGTTTAAATGTGTTCATACTAATTTTTACCAATCATAATGAGCTTCCTGAGAGTTCTAAATATTTTTACAGTAGTTTGGGAGATTTTTTATCTCATTTTTACCTTTTTACTTTTATCTTTTTACTAAATGACTTTTCAATGAGGGGAAATCAATAAAAGATTTAGAAATTCATAAGAGATGCATATTCAAAATTAATATCATCTTTAAAATTCATTTTAATATTTTGTTCAATTTGGAAAAGAATTTCTATATTGGAGTTTTTTTTATCAGAATTCAAGAAAATCAGGTGAAGGTAATAAATTTCAAATTAAGTTTTTGATTTCAATTAAAATTTTTATTTGATTCTATTTTTAAATTTTAGATTTTTATTTTTCCTATTTTTGAAAAAAATCAGGATGTTACAGTGATAGAAGCAATCAACAATGTTGCCGCTGCCATCCGGGAGACTAACTATGAGGTCCATCCAGACCTGTACGGTGATGTCATGAACATGGCTGGCTTTGCAGAGGAAGCCCTAATTGTTGCATTCACTCATCTTGTCGACAGTAAGACCCAGGGCGCTGCATTTGTGGCCATGAATGAGCATCACCAACCATAGTACTGGTTGCTGTTGGCAGTGGCAGATCTATTTTTTGGCAATGGTGCTACTGCTAATGAAATTAGGACTTGTCCCTTAGTAGTGTATGACACAAACTGACGGATGATTTGTATAGTTATGTACAATGCATGCTAATGGATGCTTACCTTGCAAATTAGTATAACACGGTTCCCTACTGTTGTTATGACCAATGATGATCTTTTTACATCTATGATTGGGAGATTCATTGCTCTGGGGTGGTGCAAGTGATAAATTTTGCCTTCTGATGCACCATTGGGGGTGATGCAAGTGATGATTCTTGAATCTGATGCACCATTGGTAGCTAGCCTACGATGAATTCTTTTAGGGCATGCAAGTGATAATTATTGAGGCCAGCTAATCAGTAGAACATGGTTCCCTACACAAATTTGGTGAGGACAGATACTAGTTGTGAGTGCTAATTACTATTGGTATAGCCAATGATGATATTTTCACATCTATGATTGAGAGCTTCATTGCTTTGGGGTGGTGCAAGTGATGAATTTTGCTTTCTGATGCACCATTGGTAGCTAGCATATGATGATTTCTTTTGGTGCATGTAAGTGATGATTATTGGATCTGATGCACCAGATTTACCTCGAGGGCAACCAAATTGAGCTTATGTCTTCGGCTTCATCAAATGGCAGGACGAGGAGACAACTAGAAGCATTGTGGATGAAGTTATCGTGCTCTCATTGCAGGGATCCTGGAAATGTGTTCACCTCCCATACGCCAAAGAATCCATCTCGAGTGTTCATGAAGTGTTCCAATATGTTGGTATGTTTTTTAGGTAATTCATTTTGATATGACCGATTCCTTGACTTTCTCCTTGTATTGCATTCTTTCTATTTTTAGGGTACAACATGCTGATATTGGTAGTGGGCTGATAAAGCCAGCCCTAGTGTTCAAAATCTTTCACGGCAAAATGCTGCATTGCAAGAAGATTTGCTAGGGTGTGATGATGTACTGCAAGCTTTTGCATTTCATCCATTTGGGAGCCAAAGTGATGCACATCCGATTGGTTCTGATCAGCCAATGCAACATGATGATAAGAGACTGAAAAATCTAGATGAAGGGATTGAAAGAGTAGAGAACATGCTAAAGAAATTAGTTAATATAGCAATGTTGCTCCTTTTATATGATGTACTAACCTAGTAGCACTGTAATGCTTAATTGTTCTGTTGTTTTACTTACTATTATTTGGTCCCAAACATTGTCACCAGTGCTACTTTGTATGTTTCAAATTAAAGTAATTTGCATGTTCCTTTGCTTTAAAAATCACAAATGCTGCATATCTATAGGCATAACTAGCTCTGTCACTCTGCCAGCTAAATGATTTTCACTTTGAATGGCACATTTACTAACCTTTAATTGATTTTATTAGGCCCTGGATCCCTAGAGGTAATTTCCTTTCCAACCAAAATCTTATCACTAATGTTTGCAGTTTGCTCACTCAATTTTGACATCCTTGTTCGAACTGCCTATGGCTAGTTACTTGTCACCAGGGGAGGAATGCACTTGACATGTAAGATTGGAGGTAAGTAATTATCACTTATTTTTCATATTATTTATTGGCTTTACTTGCGTTGCCTTCTTATGTAGTTGACAAAAATACAGACATATGAACTTTCCCATCATTGTACATATACATATATATAGTAGGAATTACCTAGGTTGGTTCTCAATGTTGACATTTTCGTTTTTATCAAGGAAATTCTATGCATCAAATAGGAATATCCACCAATAACCAGAAGATAAGGGTTGACATTTGATGCATGGAACCTCGTCGATGCATCGAACTTCTTTGATAAATACGCAAATGACAACCTTGAAAACAATAAGATAATGGTTATGCAATATGTAATGCCAACTTAGGTATATTCTACTATATGTACAATTGTGTAACCACTAGTCTCACAAGAGGCACAAGTAAGAATTGGTTCTTAGCTCAAGCTGCATGGAGAGTGCCTTATTTTGTATGGTTTTCAAATACCTACTTTTATATTCATATTACTGATGCACGACTGAAGCTTGATAATATTGGTTCAGAAATTAAGAACTTCAAACAATTGGTCTGGGGTCTGGTAAGTGTATTTCTTTACCAGTCACTTAATATAATTGTTGTTTTCAAGTTTACATTAATCAAATAAACAAGTCAAAAGCTTACTGTGCTCTTTTGTAGGTCCACCTCAGTCAAATCTGTTAGCTAAGTTTTTTCTCATTGTGTTATCAAGGGTGAGTCATCTATCCAGATTCTACGCTCCATTGGAATGTTGTATAGGGAATACTCTTCTTACTGGTTAACATGTAAAGAGTTCTGGCCTTTTTTTAAGTTCTCAGCTATTTGCAGTATAAATGTTGTTTGTTAAATTTGAAAGCTTCTGCGATACTAGTAGTTATGGAGTTCAGACCAGGCTATTCTGACATCGCTTGTGAATTACATTTTCTGGCAAGTCTTGGCCGTAAATAAATGGGCAACACTTTGGTTGCCTTTGACACTAGACTATAACTACTTTTTATTAATTTCTTCTGCTGTATCCACTTCCCTTTTTGTTTTCATGCTATTTATATGTCCTTGTACTGGCGCATGCATGAGTGTTAGTAAGCTATGAAGGGAACCTATGGAGTGACAAACTGGCCTGTTTGGTAACCTCATCACCTCATGGAGAAGGGTCACCACACTCAACCAGATACAACCAACCAAATAACATCTCAGCTCAACCAAGATTAACACATACAACCAACCAAACAAATCGCTCTTGTATCCACTCAGCATGTCTCCTGCCAGCCTGCATGGCTCATACGTAGACCATAGATGAACTAGTCCAATCTTCAATTTCTTAGCACCACTCGATGCAACTAGCATAACCATTTGATAAATTTTCCCACCCAACCAGCCCACATGTCAAAACAAATAATCAACGAAAGACCAACCTAACCAGCTCCATCATTGCACTCGCACCTCATCACCCTCCCCCCCTCTCGTCGACGTCGTCGCGTCCCCGTGTCGTTCTCCACCACATCCGCCTCCTTCTGATTTTTTCCTTCTTTGCATTCGCCTACATAGAGTTCATCCCTCTTTTAGTCTTCTTCTCCTTTTTTTCTTTTTTGCAAATCTAGCTCTTTCTCCCCCCATTTTTTGCAGATCGGGTCACCACTTAACCACTGCAGTCGCTCCCACGCATGGAGAGCATGACAGCGCCCGACAAGGCAGCCAAGCTCCCGTGGCGGGGGAGCGTGGGAGGCGGCCGAGAAGCGCATGAGGCGGTTGCTGCAGACGGAGAGCATGAGAGACGGCTGCTACGGTGAGAAAAAGATTAGATCTTGTAACATCCCAAATTTTTGTTTTTATTGGATTTAATGTGCATTTGGATTTTTTGGAATTTATTTGGATTTAATTTGAATTAAGTCTATTATTGGATTATTTAAATATTTAAAAGTTTCATATAAAATTTTGTTGGAAATATTTTATTTGAGTCCAAAATGTCTCAAAGTAATTTCCAGAATTTTTTTGGGATTTTTCTGACATTTTTGATATTTTTCTCGCTTTATTTGAATTACTAGAGGTATTTTAAATAATAAAAAGGAAAAGAAAAAACTGGAAAACCCTAACGGGTCAAGCCGGTGAATCCGACCCGCAACCCGTTCACCCGCGCCGAAACCCTAACCCTATCCGCTGAACCATCGGATCTCGATCCGACGGCCAGGGGAGATTTGCGTCGTCGTGAGCTATGGGCCGTCGGATGCATGACACGTGGATGCCCGGGATTGCGCCACGTTAGCCTTTTCGAGTTCTCGCCAGATTCCGTCGCACCGCCAACTGTCTCATGGGATTCGCACGTGACACGGACGCCCACGCGATATAAATGCCTTCATTGTGCGTGCCGCCTTGTGCTGAATCTGTTGCCCTAGTTCTTCGAGCCCGAGCGGTCTCTAGTGCGTTGGAATTTCTCGACGTAGTTTCGCAGCCGCCGCTTTGGTTTCTTGCTTGTGCGCCGTTGACCAGCCGTGCTCCGCCGCTTTGGTGCCTAGGTCTGAGATCCTCGCGACGAGACGCTTTGGCCACGATATCTCACCTCACCGGAGACCCACGGAAACGCCGCCCACTGTGTCGTCGTCTTCGCGTCAGGGGGAGCCACGCCGCCGTGCCATCACAGGGTTCCGCGAGCTTCCATAGCCGTCCGATCTGCATCCAAGGGTCCAGGTAATGCCGCGTATTTGCATCTCAGTGCCGTAGATTAGGTCTGCTTGAAAAGTGCATCTAGGCCCCTAAGTGTGTTTTGGATGATTAATGACAAATAATTAAGGGGCTAATATGTTCAATGAGTGAATGAGCAAGTGAAAGTTCCAAAGCAAGATCATTTACGGACGTTGGGAAACCCACAAAATGAGAAGAAAAGAAAAACAACGTCATTTTGATTTGATTTACATTTTTGATGAGTCAATAGGCATGATGTACTATTAAGAGGGATGCAACGTAGTTGATCAAGGATATGTCTCTATGCTCAGATGAATACTAGCTAAAATTATTGAGAGACACGAGTCACAGCACATCCTTCAGAGTGAGCTTTTGGTTTTTCAAAGTATAGATCGGATGTTTCGACCTGATATCGGACATTCCGATCATTATTAGTTCGGACCTCTCTGAACACTAGTTCGGATCGTTCCGATCAATTGGATCGGACAGTCTGATCTGGTTTAGACCTTCTCTGGACATATCGGATATTCCGATCTCAAAAATCGGATGTTTCAATCTGGGTAAAAACTGAAAAGGGTGCTCTCTAGACAAATCGGGTGTTTCGATATGTGTATCGGATATTCTGATCAAGGCTTAGAAACTTTTCAAGAAGTCTCTTTAAAAGTGACTCTCTGGACATATCGAACATTCTGATCGTGAAAATCGGATGTTTCGATGTGTGTTATTTCGACCGTTGGGGTGTGTTATTTTCTGGAAATTTAGCCATATCGGATGTTTCGATGTCAAGATCGGAAGTTCCGATATGTGGCTGAGTGGAGGCATAACAGCTAGATTTTGCCTCACTCTATAAATACCCCTCTACATCTCCTGGAGTGATAACGCTATTCAATGCTGGGTTGCTTGTGCATTCAATACTCATTCTAGTTGCCATTTTCCTCCTCTTGATCTTAGTGATCTATTAGTGAGTAAGGTGTGAAAAGAGATTTAGTGCCAAGAGCTATAGATTGAGTCATTCATCTAGAGCACTAGGGTTCATCTACAAGATCGGATTTGTGGTGCATCTAAGCACCCAAAGATTGTGGTGTGCCGTGAGAAAGTTTGTGAAGGTCGGATTTCGCCTCCGAAAGGGAATAAATCAAAAGTGAAGCCAAATCTCAAGTGTGACCAAGATTGGCGAGGAATAGGGTTGGAAAAGACTCGGCTCAAGTGTGATCAAGCTTCCTCAACGAAGACGTAAGATCCCCTCAAGGATCCGAACTTCGGGAACAAATTCACCTCGTCTCCCCTTTTTGGTTATCTCTTTTAATTGTGAAATTTACTTTATCTAGATTGCTAGCTTTTTTAAAATTGTTGATATCTACTTGTGCTAGCATTGAATAGGAACCAAATCGCTCTTCGATTCAATTTGCTTAAGTTCTCCCTTCATTTTGAACTGATCGGATATTCCGAGTGTATCATCGGAGGTTCCGATTTATAATCGAAAGTTCCGATCATCACTTCGGATACTCTGATTTGTTTTCCACTGCTACTAATTCTATTTAGTTTTCAAAACACCTATTCACCCCCCTAGGTGGTTTGCTCATCTTTCACTGCTCTATGCCGTTGGATCACGCGATGGGTGGTGTAGATTGAGACACCAGATGCATTAATGAGTTGCCACATAGCACGGTATTCGCGTGGGTTAGACCTAATCTAGACCGTAGGTTTTGGTTTGAATGGCTTGGATCGATTTGCATAGGTCCCGTTCGGGTGGATCATAGCCGTCAGATCTAAGGTGGATGGTCTGGATGATGCCACGTAGCACTGCTTACCATGAAGTAGATCAGATTGTAGTTGTCCGATTCGGATCATGCGGTCCAGATTGACTTGTGTAGTATCGTATAGTTTAGATCTTAGCCATTTGATGTGGAATAGACGGTCTAGATTGATTCACGTAGTTGCAGTTTAGGTGGATGCTGGCTGTTAGATTTAGATCAGAAGGTCATGATCGTGCCACGTGTAATGCACCGGGATATGCCACGTCGTTCGGCATTTCATCGGTTAGATTAGATTCGGACCAGGGTTCACAAAACCGCGAAAAACCGTTCGGAAACCGTGATTTTCGACCTTACCGTCCCGGTTCGAGATCCAAAACTGCTCGGTAAACCAGTCTAATTCAAAAAAAATTCAAAAAAATAAAAAATTTGGAAAAATTTATGTGTCCGGTTTTTCACGAAAAACCGCGGTTTTTCGAAAACCGTTTTAGAAGAATATTCAATTGGTCGCAAGCGGTTTTTCGTGAAAAACCGCGGTTTTCTCGTGTGAGTTTGATCCGAATTCAAATTTGTTTGGAATTGCGTACCGTTTGGTTTTTCGTGGTTTTCGCGCGGTTTTTCGCGAAAACCGGTACCGCTGGACTAGCGAAATTCGCGTTCGAAACGGTTTTGTGAACCCTGATTCGGACCATAGGTTTCGCTTTGGATGGTTTGGATTGACTCAGGTATTCGCTATTAGATCAAGTTCTGACCATTCGATCATGGATCGAAGGCGTAGATCGTGCCACACGTCGGGCACTGGGACTGCCCACGTCGTCCATTTAAACACAACCGATTAGATCTAATCCGGGCCGTCGGATTTTGAATCAACAGATGAGATCGCGTCGCGTGCGGGCCTACCCGAGATGATAGAACGAATGTAGTATGCTTAGCTATGCAACGTGCCGATGACATTATCAGATTATTAAATGTTAATTTGACCTAATGAGATATGGAACGTGTTTATAAAGATGTGACATGTGTTATTGATGAAGTTGATAGCATGTGGTGCATGGTAATCAATTGGGTGATAAAATGGTTTAGACTGGGGTAAGTGGCAAGAATGTTTATGGTGGGCCAGATGTGGCACTTGGGTGGTCACATTTGGTTTTTAATGATTTGGATGTTGTGAACTTTTCTGGAAGTTTTGCCATAGCCACATTAAGGACTTAACCTTGCAAGAATTTGAACTGAGTCTATCATACAATCACAAGTTTGGAATGGGACAGACCTAGCTGATTAATTTGTGATATCCAGTTTTCGGTACTGTCGTGGTGGTGTGGGTCCCAGGTGTACGGGTGGAAACTCACATGGCGCAGGAGGGGGGCATGTGGTGGTGGTGTAACCCTTCAGTGTTGAAACCTTAGCGGGTAGTACTGGGTATAGAAGGAGCATTGTAAAGGCTTGGTTACGGTCGCTCGCCTTGGTGGTGTTTGACTGTATCTTGTGGGTAAAGTGTATAACCTCTGCAGAGTGTACAATGTATTCGAATAGCCGAGTCTACGGTATTGGACAATGTTCGGGGATTACAGTCAAGAGTTAGACTTTCATAAAAATAAACTTGGAATGGTAGATATTATGGTTTAGAAATGATGAACTTGTTTAAGGATGAGAAATACTTTACTTGAGAAATAATTGTGAAAGTTATTATTATTACTATTGCTTTACTGCTTTTCAATCTATTATGATTATTTGTGAATGTTGTTTAATGCAAAACAACTAAATAGTCTGTCATTTGGAATAAGCCATGCATGTAGTATTAGTGTGCATTCTGTGTATGACTTGCTGAGTGCTTTAAGTACTCACCCTTTGTAACAATACAAACATCAGCTGAGAAAGAATCAACGCCAGCACTGGAGGAGTACCAGGAAGAGCCTACGAACTAAGGAGTGAGCCCAGTCAGTTGTCTGTAGCACATTGATTGGACACTACACGTCTTCTTTATTTTTCCGCTGCAAATTTATTTGATTGAGATTTAGTCCTACGTGGCGTATTTTTGCAAGTTAACCATAAGGTTAACTCAACCAGTTATACTTTAAATAAAGATTTTATTTGTTATTCCGCTGTATATGGATGTGATATTCATCTGTGTTGAGACGGTGTGCACTAGTGTCATCCTAGACTAGTGTGAAATACACCAAGAATCTGGGTTTGCCATTCGATCCTGACAGATCTGCAAAAAATAAAAAAAAGAGAGAATTAAATTAAAAAAATGGAAGAGAAGGGAGGATAGAAAAGGGAACTGATCACCCATTTGGCTCTGTCCACGTTTTTTTTGTTGGAACTAGCTCCTGCCGAATCTTTTTTTCGTATTTAGCCCCCTGGCCAACACCTGCAGCGAAGGCAGTGCGCTGCAGGCGGCCTGCAGCTGACGCCGAGCGCTGCAGGCTGGCCTCTGCCCCGCTCGCCGATGCCATGCACCGTCCGGCCCCTCTTAGCTCACTCCCTCACGCCATCTGTTGAATAGCTCAGATTAAAAAAAATAAAACAGCAAAAAAAAAGAAAAAAAAAGAGGAAATGGGCTTGCATTGGAGGGCTTCCACTGCAAGCCCTTGCCGTCCAATGCACCCATGTACAGAGCCTGCGGCGCTCAACGTGCGTTGCAGGCCGGCCTTCAGCGCATGCCCTTTACTGCACGCTGGCGACAGAGGGTCAAATCCGTAAAAAATTATTCACTACGGCTAATTTCAAAAAAAAAAATTGGCAGCCAGAACAGCGAAAATTTCTAGAGAAGGGACGAACTCCCTACGCAGGCCGTCTGCCTCCGTGGCAAGTGCACTGGTGCCGATCTAATGTTCAATTCCATTTTCCTATGACTCCACCCTGCTGTGGATGTGCCCTTTTCATTATGAAAGTCATGTCGATATGTGGCACGAATTTCAAAATATTAAAATTCCTTTCAACTTGTCTTGCAGCCATTTGGCTGGCTTAAGAAAACTTGCTTTGAGAAATCCGAACAGGAAGCTTAAAAGCCTTCTTACCTTCCAAGCTGCACCTCCTCTGAAATTTTGTCTAATGTAACTTCGTTGAGATGATTTTCTGACAGAAGAAAACTCAAGATGACCCCGTGCGAGTGATAAGATACTCTTGCCTTCATGTATTACCATCTGATGCGCTCTCTCTCGAGCATCAGGTTTTTGCCCCCTGTGAATTCTTGTACTAACAAATTTTACAGTTTAATTTGCTACCCCGTGTTCATACAGAATGCATAATTAATCAACTGCAAGATAATGCACGCACACGCCGTTGCAGAAGTACAAGTATTAGCAGACAATACTAGTCTAGATGAAACCAGATCCTTATCTTGTCATTGCCGTCCTTGCTGAGAGGTGTTTCTATGCTCTTTCTTTTAAAAATTGCACAATTATTAAAGCATTAATGAATGGTAGATGATGATTACTTACCCCTTCGCTTGCTTCAAGATTTATACAACTTGTACTAGAAGAAAAAGCATAGAAGCACCGCTCGTCCTTGAATTAATCACGATCACTGCCGTCCTTCGCACACTCGCATTAACGACCGTCTTACTCTTATCATCATTTAGTTTGGTGCATCAAGATTTTTTTTTTCTCAAGAGTGATTATGAGCTAGGCGTGATTCCACAAAAACTAAGTGTGACGTTCGATCGATACGAAGATATAAAGCCAAATCTTTGGTTGATTATTAATTAATACATTTCCATCTGAAAGTTACGAATGCTAGATCGTAATCGCATATTTATTGTGATGGACCATCATTTCAGGTCGCGTCTAAATACCATAATAGCTATCTAGAAAGATTAGTTATCGGAACCAAATGTACATTGTCAGATAAGAGCGAGACCAACTCTTTTAGCCAATATAGGCCTAACGGCTAAGTTTTTACAAAGGGCGTGGAAACACCGAATAGAGCTTACAATACAAAAGAAACACCACAGGCAAAACCTGAGCACAGACTAAAACATAAAACTAAACCAAATCTTCATCTACGTACTCCTGATAGGCTCCTGCTTCTTAGAGATCTGCTGGGTTTGAGGAAGCAAGAATGAGTACACAATAGTACTCAACAAGTCGCACCGGAATACTGAATACTAAATGCAGGGGATTACAAGGGTTGGTACAGGTTTACAAGTATTGTGGATGCAGTTTTATTCGCAAATTTTAGTTACATTTGAAACACAAACCATAAAATATAATAGTTGGGGGTTCACAAAATAACTAATTACACCAGATTCATTAATTCGAAAGATTACTTGAGCGAGGTTTTGGGAGTTACCCCAATTTAAACTTAGCTTCATTAATCGGAAGCACGACGCATCTGAATACCATTGAAAAAACACTCTGCAGAGCTGCTCAACTTTACTCACAAGATAACTACGGCCGTTAATGCCACCAGATTACATGCAACTTAAATACATGCGGTCGTGCCGAGTTGATCATAGCCTTTTGTTGAACTTCCTCGAGATAGCCCCTATCCGGTAGGTTCAAGGACCCACAGTTCACACGACCCATTGGCCAAGGCGAGAGACACGATCTGCTAATGCGTGGGTACCTACCGTTGTGAAAATCAGCAAACGACAGCACCCTGCTCGGGCTACCCATTTCCGTTCCACCCTGGGCGCTACGCGATCCATTCTAACCACGAGAATGGTAGCTACTTCCTTTAGGTATTCCAAGGGGAGGAACAATGTACTGAGCTATGTTGAGAAACGGTTCAACTGAACTGACCGGCCCCAACTTGTGGTTGAGTGGGAACTTAAGTTATTTACTTTGCTCAAGGGGGTTATCCTTATTTGCCAAAGACCAAGCCATAAAACCAACCACAACCAAACCTGGTACCTGCTCACACCAGCCACCAAACCATCTATGGCTTCCGTCATCGGCCGGGGATCGAACTAGCATCCACCTCGTGGGTAGCCCAACACTATCCCCTGATCGTAGCAACAATTTTAAAAGAACACCGAGCCACAGGCTCGCCAGTTTTGAAAGACTAACGGTGGAATACTAATTAATAACCACGGAAATTCATAAAGTATAAGCTAAGGTTATGCAAGGTTAATAGAGCTCGATGTCAAAGAGGGCTAAGCAATTGTTCAGTTATAACTAAGCATCAAGTCATTCTTAAATTATTGCTTTGATATTTGACGAGTGCACATACCCTGGGTACCCCCATCAGCCCGGAACCACAAGCGAGCTGACCTCCTTAGAAGCCCAGTTCTGGCGAAAGGTACGTGGGCCGCAAAGAGTGGGCCAGGCCCTGTTCGAAGCCAGCCCCAGACGGCCGGCAGACTCCGACCTCCTAGGTAGGAGCACGTGGTCGGTCGGCTCCACTGGCGCTCGAGGGGGCGAGCCTCGCGCCGGTGGAGGGCCAACTGCCCCACGCATGCGACGCCCCCTGACGTCTGTACCAGGGTAGGTGGCCCCTTCCCAAGAATGTCAGAGGACCCGCCGAGAAGTCAAGCCCCGGTCCCGTCAACCTAACACACCACAGAGGAGGGCGCTCCCGAGGCCGAGCTGAGGTCAAGCACTATTAACTGCCGGAGCTGACATTCGCACAGAGCAGTGCGTCACCCTGTCAGCCCGGCCGAAGACCACTCACCGCAGGACTACCAACCCAGCGCAGGATTGGGCGGAGGCCGGTCGGACGACAAGACAGAAGACCAGACTCCAAGGCGTACAGTACCCCTTCCTTTTTCTCTCCAAACTCCCATGTAACTTGCTGCCTCCGAGTATATAAGGAGAAGCAGGGCTCCGGGCGAGGGGGCGATTAGAGCAATCAAGCAACCAAGCAAAACCCAACCGAGCACAAGGGAGATCGATCTGTCGAACCCTTGCCTCGCCTGTAGCTCTCGGTTCGTCCCACGAAAGCAATACATCCCAACGACACGAACTGGAGTAGGGACCTTCGGCCCGAACCAGTATAAACCCCTGACTTCCTGAGTCAACCATTCGAGGAGAGGGAGCGCGCGACCCCCCACTAACCAAAAATTCGTATTGCCGGTGCACGAAACACCAACAATATTTGAAATACCAGTAAAATAATGCATTAAAAAGTAATATCACTATATATTACTGACAAACTTGGGTTTAACATGTTCAAGGGAACCCCACGACTATCCCGTCAAACACAAGTACCGGGACTGCGAAGTCCTGAAGCGGTTCCTCTCCGGGAACCCCACGACGTCGCGGGGCAAGGGGAAGAAGCGCGACCCGGCGCCCAACGCCGGGGCGAAGGGTGACGAGACGACCGACGAGTTCCCGCAACTTGACGATTGCCTCATGATCTTTGGTGGCGCAGCATGCTACGCCGACAAGCGTCGGTCGAAGCTCGCGTACCGCGAAGTCCACACGGCAACCCCTGCCGTGCCCAGCTACGTGCGGTGGTCGGAATGCCCGATCGCCTTCGATCGGACCGACCACCCCGACCACGTCCCGCATCCGGGGAGCTACCCACTCGTCGTCGACCCCATCGTGGGGATGAAGCGCCTGACCAAGGTGCTTATGGACGGCGGCAGCGGCCTCAACATCATGTATGTTGAGACCCTGGACGCCCCTGGGGGTCCCTCGCTCCGCCCTCCGGCCGAGCAAGGCGCCCTTTCACGGCGTCGTCCCAGGCCAACAGGCCCATCCGCTCGGGCAGGTCGACCTGCCCCGTCACCTTTGGGAGCCCGGACAACTTCCGCACCGAGAATCTCACTTTTGAGGTCGTGGATTTTTCCGGCTCCTACCGCGCCATTCTGGGGAGGCCATGCTACGCAAAGTTCATGGCGGTCCCCAACTACACCTACCTCAAGCTGAAGATGCCAGGGCCACAGGGCGTCATCACCGTGGCCTCGTCCTCTCAGCTCGCTTACAACTGTGAACGGAGCAGCTGTGAGCTGGCCTCGGCGGTCGTCGCTTCCGCCGAGCTTGCCCGTCTCCAGGAGAGGGCCCCCGAGTCCGCCCCCGACTCCAGTAAGCCGGGGCCGAGCTCCTTCAAGTCCGCTGAGGACGCGAAGGAGGTCGCGGCCGATCTCGAGGATCCCGCCAAGGCAGTACGGATCGGGGCCGCTCTCCCTGCCAAATAGGAAAGCGCACTTGTCGACTTCCTCCGAGCAAACCGAGACTTCTTCACCTGGAGACCCTCGGACATGCCGGGAGTTCCGAAGGAAGCCGCCGAGCACTCCCTGAACATCCGACCGGGCTCCAGACCGATCGCCCAACGCCTGCACCGCTTCGACGAAGAGAAGCGCCGGGCCATTGGGGAAGAGATTGCCAAACTTTTGGCCGCTGGCTTTGTAAGGGAGGTACGTCACCCCGAGTGGCTCGCCAATCCCGTTCTTGTAAAGAAAAAGTCCGGGCAATAGAGAATGTGTGTTGATTATACGAGCCTCAACAAGGCCTATCCGAAAGACCCGTTCCCATTGCCTCGCATCGACCAAGTTGTGGATTCCACCGTCGGGTGTGAATCCCTTTCCTTTCTGGACGCCTACTCGGGCTACCACCAGATCGCGATGAAGGAGTCCGACCAGCTCGTGACCTCCTTCATCACTCCGTATGGCTCATACTGTTACGTCACGATGCCCTTTGGTCTGAAGAACGCAGGCGCTACATACCAGCGGTGTATGCAAGCGTGTTTTTCCGACCAAATAGGCCGTAACATCGAAGCCTACGTCGACGACATCGTTGTCAAGACCAAGAAGGCCGATGACCTCGTCACCGACCTGGAGGAGACTTTTGCGAACCTTCGGCGGTTTCGCATAAAGCTCAACCCCGAGAAGTGCGTCTTCGGGGTCCCGAAAGGAAAGTTGCTCAGCTTCATCGTCTCCGAGCGTGGCATCGAAGCCAACCGCGACAAGATCTCTGCCATCATGAGGATGGGGCCGATCAACGAGCTAAAGGGGGTCCAGAGGCTGATGGGGTGTCTCGCGGCTCTAAGCCGCTTTGTGTCCCGCCTCGGCGAACACGGGATGCCGCTCTACAAGCTGATGATGAAATCCGACCGCTTCTGCTGAACCCAAGAAGCTCAGGAAGCCCTCAGTCGACTGAAGGTGTTCCTGACCTCGCCTCCGGTATTGGTCGCCCCAGAACCACAAGAACCGTTGCTCCTCTACATCGCCGCCATGACCCAGGTCGTCAGCGCGGCGCTTGTCGTGGAGCAAGCGGAAGAAGGCCGCGTCTTCAAGGTGCAGAGGCCGGTCTACTTCGTCAGCGAAGTACTCTCCGAAACGAAGGTTCGGTACCCTCAGGTACAGAAGCTGCTATACTCGATACTTATCACGAAGAGGAAGCTGGTCCACTACTTCGACCGGCACCCCATCTCCGTGGTGACATCGTCACCCCTCGGAGAAGTCGTCCACAACCGCGACGCCACCGGAAGGATCGCCAAGTGGGCTCTCGAGCTCAACGTCCTCGATATATCGTACGTCCCCAGGACGGCGATCAAGTCGCAGGTCTTGGCTGACTTTGTCGCCGAGTGGACTGAAGCGCAAGTCCCGCCGATGGTCGAGGACCCCGAGTACTGGACATTGTACTTCGACGGGTCCTACACCAAGAACGGGGCCAGTGCGGGGGTCGTCATTGTCTCCCCTCTCGGCAACAAGCTTCTGTACGCCATCCGACTGCTTTTTGATGCCACCAACAATGTCGCCGAGTACGAGGCCCTCGTCAATGGCCTCCGTATTGCCGCCGACCTCGGCGCTCAGCAGCTCTACTTCCACGGCGACTCCAAGCTGGTCGTCGTCCAAGTGATGAAGGCCACGGAGCCTCGCGACGCTCGCATGGTGGCCTATTGCTTGGAAGTCCGCAAGCTCGAGGAGAGGTTCAAAGGTTTCGAGCTTCACCACAGTTACCGACGCTACAATGGAGAAGCCGACTCCCTCGCCAACCTCGCCTCCAGCAAAGGCCCGGTCCCTCTCGGAGTCTTCGTCTCCGACCTCCGCAAGCCATCCATCCAGTTGGATCCGACCGCTGAGCACACAGCCGACCCCCTAAAAGCGGATGCTCCGACCGACCTTCGGTCGGGCGCGCACCCGCCTGGGTCTGACCCTAGTGTGCTAAACGTCGAGTCCGACTGGAGGCAACCCTTCATCGACCGGTTGACAGACGGAACGCTCCCCGCCGACTCGACCGAGGCTCGGCGCCTCGCTCGGCGGGCCAAGTCCTTTGTCCTGGTCGACAACACCCTCTACAAGAGGAGTCCCACCGGGATCCTCCAGAAGTGCATCCCGGCCGGCCAAGGAAGACACCTGTTGGTCAACATCCACGGCGGGGTTTGCGGGCATCACGCCGCCCCACGGTCCCTAGTAGGGAAAGCCTTCCGGCAAGGTTTCTACTGGCCGACCGTTGTGGCGGACGCAACGCAGATTGTCCGCACTTGCGAAGGATGCCAATTCTTCGCTAGGCAAACGCACCTCCCGGCACAAGTCCTGCAGACGATCCCCATCACGTGGCCCTTTGCGGTCTGGGGGCTCGATCTGGTCGGACCCTTCAGAAAGGCGCCCGGAGGCTTCACTCATTTGCTCGTCACAGTAGACAAGTTCACGAAGTGGATAGAAGCCAAGCCGCTGGCGACCATCACTTCCGCGCAGGCAGCCAGCTTCTTCCGCGACGATCTCCCCGGCGCCCGGCGCGGGGGTCGCAACCCCCACCGGCACCCTCCACCGCGACTCATCCCTCGGAGGAAGGAACCCTTTCCTCTCCAACCCGAGGATGCGGCCGACCGCAGGCTAGCACGGAGGCCACGACATCACCAAAACCGACAAGGAGGCCAGATGAAACGCGAGGAAGCAGGGAGCTTTTCTCTTCTGGTTTTCTCCTTTTGGCAGAAAGCGCGAGCAAGCGTCTCCTTCCTCGCTCCTCCCTTGCTCTCTTTTATAGGCTTCGGGCGGGAACGGACGCCTCTTCGCACCAACCGGCGCCCCTTCACGCGAACCGACGCGCCCGCCGACCGTTCGCCTGCCACCTCGGCCACCACCCTGGTAACGTGCCGCAATTCATTTAATTCCCACTAGGCATTAAATGCTATGACAGGACAGCCGCCTCGCGCCGCACGCCGCGCAGCTCCGCGGACTCCACCGGGAGTAACGGGCCAAGGCGCCTCGAAAAAGGTACGAACGGCCCATTGGGCCGCCCGTCCTTGGGTTAGCGGACCGCCTTCGGGCACGCACCCGAGGCCCGGCACCGTCTTGAGGGAATTACTGAAAGGCCGAGTCCGATCGACGGAGCAACCGCCCCAACACGTAAAACAGAGCGAGGGGCGGACCAGGGTGAGCTCCCAGAGGGCCTCCAGTTGGGTCGGCGGACGACCCAATCACCCTATCCCGCATCCGAGACCATACCTCACACTCACCCTCGGAGCTCATCGATGAGTGGCGGCCAGCCGCGCTCCGGGTCGGCGGACGACCCGGCAACCTGATACGGGATCGAGTAAGGAAAGGTTATTATGGAACGACCCACAGTGGGCCGGACGCCCGCGCCGAGATTTACGTCCGCTTGGAAACGGTCCCCCCCGAGGGAGATCGCCAAGGTTCCACTCGGATTACCCGTTAGTAGCTCGCACGAGCACGGCGTTCAAACTGACGAAGGTAAACGCGAGTTCGCTCACCCGACTCTAGGTCCCACAACCATGGCCGACCGGGTAAACCCCCGACCGGCTCTCCGACCCGCTCGGGGGCTACACCCACCGGGTGCGCTCGCGCCTGCAGGGCCCTTCGAGGCCAGCGTAATGGCTGGTGTGCCCACAGACCCGCCGACCTCGGGTCGGCGGGCCGCTCCGGACCGGGTAAACCCCGACCGGCCCTCCGACCCGTTCGGGGCTCGGAGGCTACACACGGGTCTCGCCACCTTCGGCCCCCAAGATACGGTCGAAGCGCCGACGCGCCGGCCGGACTCCGCCGACCTCTGGGTCGGCCGCTCGCACCGACCGGGTAAACCCCCGACCGGCTCTCCGACCCGCTCGGGGGCTACACCCACCGGGTGGGCTCGCGCGCACCCAGGCCTCTCGGCGGACGCAGCATACGGGCAGGCTACGCCCACTCGACCTCGCCGACCTCCCGGACAGCTGACCACCTTCGACCGGTCTAACCCCCGACCGGCTCTCCGACCCGCTCGGGGGCTCGGGGGCTACACCCACCGGGTGCGCTCGCGCGCACCCGGGCCCTTCGGATGAAGCGGTTCCCGGCAAGCTGCCCCGACCGGATCTCTCCGATCGACCCCGACACTACATCATCTTCGTCAAGCCCCCGACCGGCTCTCCGACCCGAACGGGGGCTCGGGGGCTACTGACGAGTGCACATACCCTGGGTACCCCCATCAGCCCGGAACCACGAGCGGGCTGACCTCCTTAGAAGCCCAGTTCTGGCGAAAGGTACATGGGCCACAAAGAGTGGGCCAGGCCCTGTTCGAAGCCAGCCCCAGACGGCCGGCAGACTCCGACCTCCTAGGTCGGAGCACGTGGTCGGTCGGCTCCACTGGCGCTCGAGGGGGCGAGCCTCGCGCTGGTGGAGGGCCAACTGCCCCACGCACGCGACGCCCCCTGACGTCCATACAAGGGCAGGCGGCCCCTTCCCGAGAATGTCAGAGGACCCGCCGAGAAGTCAAGCCCCGGTCCCGTCAACCTGACACACCACAAAGGAGGGCGCTCCCTCCCGAGGCCGAGCTGAGGTCAAGTACTATTAACTGTCGGAGCTGACATTCGCCTGACAGCGGCCAGCGTCACCACCCGGCCGGCCGAAGACCACTCACCGCAGACTACCAACCCGGGCAGATTGGGCGGAGGCCTGGCTGACGACAAGACGAAGACTGCACTCCAAGGCGCATAAGTACTCTTCCTTTTTCTCTCCAAACTCCCATGTAACCTGCTGCCTCCGAGTATATAAGGAGAAGCAGGGCTCCGGGGGAGGGGCGATTAGAGCAATCAAGCAACCAAGCGAAACCCAACCGAGCACAAGGGAGATCGATCTGTCGAACCCTTGCCTCGCCTGTAGCTCTCGGTTCGTCCCACGAAAGCAATACATCCCAACGACACGAACTGGAGTAGGGACCTACGACCCGAACCAGTATAAACCCCTGACTTCCTGAGTCAACCATTCAAGGAGAGGGAGCGCGCGACCCCCCACTAACCAAAAATTCGTATTGCCGGTGCACGAAACACCGACAATATTTGAAATACCAGTAAAATAATGCATTAAAAAGTAATATCACTATATATTACTGACAAACTTGGGTTTAACATGTTCAAGGGTGTGCGGCTTGCCTTGCTGGGCGAAGGGTTTGTCTAAATCGTAGAAGCTGCAGTCTTGATCAGCTCCGAACTAGTCTTGCTCTTGCTCTGGGAACTGCTCCTGCTGTCAAGGCCCCAAGTTCCAAAAATTCCGGGACATCCGGAGAGTCCGGATTAAACATCCGGAGTATCCGGATCAGACCCGGAATGTCCGGACAAAATGTCCGGAGTATCCGAGTTGAAGTGGCCGAACACCCGAACCCGGAGTGTCCGGACAAATTGTCCGGAGTGTCCGGGTTGATTCCACCGAAGACCCCAACCCGGAGTCTCCGGGTTGAGCATCCGGAGTGTCCGGATCGTGCGGGATTTTGTATAAAAGTCCCATTTCGTGGTTCCCCATTCACCCCACCTCACTTGGTCTCTTTCCCACCTCTCCCGTGCGTCTCCTCCACCCCGAGCTCCACTCCAGCGAGCCCCACCGGCCGGTGAACCTCCGTGGCTCCTCCCCGGTGGCTTCTCCATCCCGGTGGCCTCAAGCTCCTCCCCAAGCCGGTGTCCTCTTAGCTCAACCCGGCTTCCCCACCCTCTCCTTCATCCCCATTGAAGGTGAGACCTTTCCTTGGACTCCACTCGTGGGTCCTCGAGTTTTAGGGTTTCCTTAGGAGTTGGTTTTGGGGCTAGGGTTGTAGATTTGGGGTTGGGTGTGAGGAGCCGCCCAAATCGTCCTCGGATTATCGAATGTCCTGTTGTCCTTATCGGATTTGAAGGCTAGCAACGGACCGCCGGTGGCGCTCACAGTGCTAGCACCCAAAACCAACTGAGACGACAGCAACCCACTCGATTAACCCAACAACAATCCCGGTATTCCCCCGGTATGCGACCCGAAACACGCCCAGGATCCTCACATACCGGTTAACAATGCCGTTATCAATTAAATTTGCACAAAGGGGGCAACGAACTCGAAACAGTCACGACCAAACGCGCAAGCGGAAATACCACGCACAAAGACAAACCAAGACGACCACCGACTCAACCGAAAAACAGCCCACAAGGACCCACGACTAGCCAAAACCCGAAAATCAACCAAGCCATCAAAAACTAGAAAATTTCGGCATGACCTTCCTAGAATATACGGACATCCACTCAGCAGACAAGGAAACACAGTTCAATATATATATTGAAAGTAAAAGCGACATCCACAAAGACCACAAGATAGAATAACAATAAAGAAAACGCATACGGAACCCGACATACACCTAAACGTCTATTGCCAAATCCAAAGCCCAACAAACCGCATCTATCTATACAACAAAAGGATGCATTTAGCAAAAGTAAGACAAATCCCGGAAGTGTTCTGCCCCTGAACACTTCCAGGCGCAAACGGCGTCGGCAAGCCTCTACTCGGTGCCCTTGATCACCGAGAGGCGATGCAGGCAGAACTCGCATCCACCCACTTGATCGTCACCTGAAAACCACAAAGCAGAAGCATAAGTACAAAAGGTACTCGCAAGACTTACCCGGGGGTCCATATATGACCGACTCCAAAGGATTATGCATTTAGTTGTAGCAAGGATTAAGCTTAAGGTAAAGGTGCGGAAAAGCATTAACATTTGTAGTATAAGTGCGACAATTGGACCAATTACAAATTTAAAGCAGTTATAGACCGCACTTACTTCTAATGTGAGGTTGAAAGCAACAACAATTAAAGTAGAGCAATGCATAACCATTTTAAGGCTCAAGCCCAACGGCGAGCTGCAAGTTCAAGTTATTTACTACGC
This sequence comes from Rhipidocladum racemiflorum, assembly GCA_036346355.1. Taxonomy (NCBI): domain Eukaryota; kingdom Viridiplantae; phylum Streptophyta; class Magnoliopsida; order Poales; family Poaceae; genus Rhipidocladum; species Rhipidocladum racemiflorum. The sequence goes on along the minus strand of CM070573.1, from coordinate 62,861,110 downwards.
AGAAGAAGTTCGGATCAAGCTTGCTCATATCCGAGAGCGCGGCAATTCGAATCGCTTAATTAACCCTGCAGGGAAGCATTGATCGCACGACACGTACCACGAAGGGCCTCGTGTCAACCCCCTCCCATCCATACCCAATCGCTGAAGCGTCCTCCTGCGGTCCGAAAACCTAGCATCCCCTCGAGCTGCCCCAAGCCCAGCTTGGCGCTCGAGAGCCGGCCTAAGCCTCGCCCTCAACCACGTCCAACCATAGGAAGTTACGGTCCATCGATTCAATATGAAAGAAAGAGTGGCTTACCGTACCATAATCGGGCATGCGACCAACCGGGGTGTGCTCAATCTTATTCCACTTACGGATCGGTCCTTAATCGACACAGGCGGGGCTACACATTTGAGTCTCCATACCCAAATGAACCAACTCCCGCCTTGGTCCACAATTCATTTCTTTCCAAAACCTTTCCCAATTCCAAGTCCAACATAATGTAGTATGTGTGTAATAATAACAACCACAAGTGACAGAACCCTCCGTCACTTGGCCCAACCCACTTTCTAAGCGAACTAAGCATGGACTCAATTATATTACCCATAGCCTAGCTCCAAAGGATGTGTTCAACAATTACCAACGGATGTATGTGCAGCAAATGGGATCTAGACCTATCCCTCAATTAAATTCCTAATGCTTCACTTAACCAATCATGTAGCAGTTTATTCACAAAAATGCATTTACATAAAGGTTGAATATGCTTAGGTGCTTGCTTGATGCTTCTGCCGGATCCTCAACAACAACTTGCTCACCGTGATCACCCTCGACCGCGGCCACGTCACCCTCCGCGGGATCGTTCGCTACACGATACATATGTATGAAATGAGATGAATGCTATGCATAAGGATGAGTTGATCAATGCACAAGCAAAGCGAGTTTTGAACGTGCAACAACATTACATTTCACAACTAGCGACACGGTTCTACCATTCATTTCAACCTAGAGCAAAGAAAACCGAAATTAGGGACAACGCCCAAAAATTGACTTATTTCAACCTAAATGACCAAAATAGGATAATACCCCTTTATTACTCATTTACATACTTGTTGAATGGACCAAAAGCCCCTAATCTGAAAATTGAACACAAAAACTGAAATTGGACTTTTTTGAAATTTTTAGAAATCTGGGCACTACTTCAAACCGGCATAACTTATTCCAAATTCATCCAAAATAAGCAAACAAATACATTTTTGAAATCTCCTCGAAATTCCCTACAAGTTCTCAGGCAAAATTTTTTCCAATTTCGGCCTCCAATTAATCCTAATTTGCAGCTCAAAATCCAATTCACCAATTTCGTCCATTTCGGACAGTCGAAATTAAAAACGGCATAACTTTCTAATGAAATGTCCAAATGGAGAAATTCCAGTTGGATATGCTAGATAATTTCACCCTCTACAACTTCCTAAGCAAATGTAAACTCCAATTCGGCCTCTAAATAGCTCGAATTCACAGAAAACTGAGAGCCAAAATCCTGCTCGAAAATGACAGATTTCAACTCAACCCTAACTTTAGCTTCTACAACATTTCTCCCCAAATCTAGGCACTAGAACTCAACCAACAGCAATGGGGGACTTCATGGAGGTAGATCCAAGCATTGGGAAGGTCCTCACCTAGCTCATTCAAGAGATGGCCATGGAGGAGAGAGATGGAGCTTGGAGGAGATGGGGGGAGCTCGTGTGCAGGTTGGGGGAGCTGCTGGGGTGGCACGCCGGAGGAGGAGCAGCAGGAGGGGTCGCCGGAGCTGGGGTGGAGGTCGCCGGAGTTGGAGCTCCAAGGGGAGAGCACGGCATGGAGGAGCTCCAATGGAGGGCACGGTTGGAGAAGAAGATGGTGGCTGCTGTTTTTTTGCTTGGAGTTGGCTGCCACAACCCCCATTTGACCCACATTTTCATCTCCCCAAAATGCCCCTCAAGCAACCAACAAATTGGCTAAGTCCTCCAACACAAAACCGCACTAGATTCACTTTTTGAGCCAAGTTTAAAACTAGCGTTTGACACCGGATTGGCAAGGTAACTCCACCACTAGGTAGAGAAATGTTTTTACTTCGCAACCATGCAACTCGCGCACTCTAGCACTTTCTAGATTGCAAGTTACAAGCCTCCAAACTTCGATAAAAACCACATTTGCGCTCGGAATTTTTCGGCTCTAAACTTTTGATTAAGTTCATAATTCTTCTAAGTGGCAGTTCAGGAGTTTCACGAAAGCCGGAAATGACCTCAAGAGCGGCTAAAACTTAGGTGGCGCGAAAATTAGCCGCTAGAATCGAATTCGAATTCGGGACCGTGACAATTCCTCCCCCCTTAGGGGAATCTCGCCCCGAGATTCAAAAATGAGCGTATAACGAAAAAGGATTGCATACAGACAAGAATTGCGAAGGACACTCACAAATTTTGGAAGAACTCGGGATAACCGCTTTTTAGACGGTCTTCTCGCTCCCAAGTGGCCTCATCTTCAGTGTGATTACTCCCCTGAACTTTATAAAATTTGAGAGTCTTCCTTCGAGTCTTACGTTCAGCTTCTTCCAAAACCCGAATCGGATGTTCTTGATAAGACAGATCAGGTTCAGGCTGAACCTCGACTTCATCCACTGCAATCTGCTCGAAGGGAGTACGAACACACTTCTTTAGCTGTGAGATATGGAACACGTCGTGGACCATCGCCAAAGATGGAGGAAGCTCTAGCCGATATGCCACTTGACCGCGCCTATCAAGTACCCGAAAGGGTCCAATGTAGCGAGGTGCCAGCTTTCCCTTAATCCCAAAACGACGTGTGCCCCGGAGGGGAGACACCTTCAGATAGACGTAGTCGCCAACATCGAAAGTGAGAGGTCTTCGACGACGATCGGCATAGCTCTTTTGCCGCGACTGTGCCACTTTCAAATTGTTCTGAATGGTTCTCACCTTCTCTTCCGCCTCCACAACCAAATCGGGTCCAAACAAAGCACGCTCTCCAGTCTCGGACCAATTCAGAGGGGCCCGACAGCTACGCCCATAGAGCGCTTCAAATGGAGACATCTGGATGCTCGCTTGGTAGCTATTGTTGTAGATTTGGGGTTGGGGGTAAACTTTGGAAATGTTAGGGTTTTGGGGTTGGTTGGATGTGGGTTGGTTTGGGCAATGTTGGGTATTAGGGTTGTGGATCGGGGTTAGATGGTGCCGTTCTAAGCATCGGATTGGGGTTTGGTTGGAGATGTTAAGAATGAGCCCCGTTCGTCGTGGGTTAGGCTTAGCTTGGAGCTTCTCTGGCTCGACCACGTGTAGGAAAGTCATAGATCGGGTCCCCGCGATGCCATAGGGCTTGGCGGCACCTCGATCTGTCGAGTCGTTGGGTAAAACTCGCCAGGTCCGGAGAGTCCGGACAGAAACACCCGGAGTATCCGGCTTGTCCGGAGAGTCCGGATACAAAACCCGGACTATCCGGGTTAGGCCAGTATGTCCGAATTCGTTAACCTGCTGGTCGCGTTGTTTCGTCGGGGTTTTTCCTTTTGTGTTCATTTCATTTGCATGGCATGCATCTCATTATGCATTTTGCTCGTGTAGAGAGCGATCCCGCGGAGACTGACGCCGCGGTGACCGAGGGTGCGACCGGAGAGCCAGTTACTGCCGACCCACAAGCAGAAGAACAAGGCAAGCACCTAAGCATGTTTATCCTTATGTATCGTTATTTTTGAGAATAATGTGATTAATTGAAATGTTAAGTATTGCATTAGGAATTACCATGTGGGATAGGAATAGATCATATTTGCTGCACGTACACCCCTTGTATTCGTCGAATATCTCCTTTTGAGCTAGACTATGGGTATTAATGAGTCCGTGCTTAGAATGCTTAGATGTCGGGGTTGGGCCAAGTGACGGAGGGTTCTGTCACTTGCGGTTGTTATTATTACACACATACTACGTTATGTCGGACTTGGAATTGGGAAAGGTTTTGGAAAGAAATGAATTGTGGACCGGGCGGGGAGTTGGTTCATTTGGGTACGGAGACTCAAATGTGTAGCCCCGTCTGTGTCAGTTAAGGACCGATCCGTAAGTGGAATAAGATTGAGCACACCCCGGTTGGTCGCATGCCCGATTATGGTACGGTAAGCCACTCTTTCTCTCATATGGAATCGATGGACCGTAACTTCCTGTGGTTGGACGTGGTTGAGGGCGAGGCTTAGGCCGACTCTCGGCGCCAAGCCGGGCTTAGGCGGCTCGAGGGTGCTAGGTTTTCGGACGCAGAGGACGCTTCAAAGCGATTGGGTATGATTGGGAGGGTTGACACTAGGCCCTTGTGGTAAGTGTCGTGCGATCAATGCTTCCTCGCAGGTTTAATAAACGATTCGAATTGCCGCGCTCTGATATGAGCAAGCTTGATCCGAACTTCTTCTCACAGAGTAAACAACTTGAACTTGTGGTTCGCCGTTGGGTTTGAGCTAAATTTTAATTGAGATGGCTTGCTTTACATTCTGTTAAATACAATTTCATGCTAGAAGTAGGTGCAGTAACAACCGCTTAAAAATTGTGAATTGAGCAGTTGAGTGACCAAATAACAAATGTAAGCATTTCCGCAAATTTTACCTCCAGCTTATCCCTTGCTACATCCAAATGCATGTCCTTTGGAGTCGGTTATATATGGACCACGGGTAAGACTTGCGAGTACCTTCCGTACTCAGGCTTCTGCTTTGTGGTTTTGCAGTGAGATCCAATGGTGCGAGTTTTGCCCCTCGCCTATCGGTGGATCAAGGGCACCGAGTAGAGGCTGTCGAAGCATGTGCGCCCTGGAGTGTTCAGGGCATGACACTTCCGGGGTGTTTTACTTTTGTTGTATAGAATAGTCGGTAATACTTTTGTTGTAAATTTACACTTTTATTTTCTGCAATGGAATCGTCTGCTTTTCGCTTGGTCGTTTTGTTGGTTGTCTTTGTTGGGCCTCTTTGTGCCGTGTGGTGTGTTTGTTTGCTTCCGCGTTCTTGCGTCTCTGGTAGTGAGCTTGGGGGCTCGATGCCCCTTTGTGCGATTTGAAAGTTGATATGGCATTGGGAACCGGTATGTGGGATCCTGGGCGATTTTCGGATCGCATACCGGGGGAATACCGGGGTTGTTGTCAAGTCGTTTGGATGTTCGTGGAGTTGTCTCGCTTGGGCTTGGGTTTTAGCATCGGGATCACCTCCGGTGGTTTGTTGCTAGGATCCAAATCCGACGGGAGCAACTATTTATCCAACAACTCGAGGACGATCTGGACGGCTCCTCTCAGGGCTGGTATCAGAGCAAGGCGCACAAAGACAGGCCCCAACTTGATGACCAGTTAGGAATTGTTAGGATTGTCATACTGCATTAGGTAGGGAGTAATACCGTCCCCGCCCTAGATTGTAGAGGTGAGAGTGAATTGCGTTGGAAGTCGTGCATGTCATCTCATCTCATGCCGTGCATGTGTCATGCTGCCTTGCATCAAAGTTGTGTTCTGGGTGTGGCGGACTTGTGGGACCCCAGTGCGAGGTGCTGCAGTCTAATGTGGGAGTTAGTTCGGGGTTTTTCGGCGTTTAGGGCTTGTCTTCCCCGTGAGGGTCCTAACCTTTGCCGCCTGACTCTGTTTGATGACAGAATGCGGACCCACGGGGCTTCCACTTCTGGGGGTGATGGAGGTGCGGAGCGACAGCAGCGAGAGGGTGCTGTTCCGCCGCCTCCTCCCAACGTATTGGATATTCTGCAGCGGACCGAGCAGCACCAGGAGGCGACGAATCGGATCCTGGAGATGCTGGTCCAGGATCGGGTCCAGCATGGTGGCCGCGGTGATGGGCGAGGTCGGCCCACCTGCTATCCCGACTTCCTGCACACACAGCCACCTGTCTTCTCGCGGGCCACCGATCCGTTGGAGGCCGACGATTGGCTGCGCACGATAGAGCAGAAGTTTGCTCTCATCGACTGTGGGGAGCTCCAGAAAGCTCACTTCGCGGCGCAGCAGCTCCAAGGCCCTGCCGGTGGTGGGCCAATTTTCGGGTGATGCAGCCTGCCGGGCACCAGGTTACTTGGGCTGAGTTCCGTGAGGCGTTTCGGGCGCACCACATCCCGAAGGGCCTCATGGACATGAAGAAGCAGCAGTTTCTCGCCCTCCGACAGTTCAGCAAGTCGGTGGTTGACTACTCGCAAGAGTTCAACTACCTGGCGCAGTACGCCCCAGAAGAGGTTGACACCGACCAGAAGAAGCAGGGTCGGTTTGTGAGTGGGCTGACAGCGAAGATGCAGGATAAGCTGTCCGTCTGCGACTTCGCCGACTTCAATGACCTGGTGAGCCGTGCGATCACTGTTGAGCACAAGATGCGGGCTCATCAGGAGGAGAAGAAGAGGAAGCGGGCGACGCCAGATGAAGCGAGCGGCAGCTCGCAGCGGCTTGGGCGGTCTCAGACGGCCGAGGCCGTCTGCTTCCAAAGACCATCTCGATCGGTCGCGACAAGCCGTTAGTTGCCGCTACCCGCCACGACCACAACTACCGCCACCGGCAGCCGAGCAAAGAATGTCCCGGTCCTGGCCTGCTACAATTGCGGACGCCGCTGGCCACTTCATCCGGACTCGCCCATTCCCACGCCGGGCAGCAGCGTTTGCGGCTCCACGGCCAGGGCGCGACGGCACCACCGCCGCTGTTTCACGCCGAGCCGAGGCAGCGTCACCTTCGTCGACGCCGAGGCGGTTCCCGAGGCTCCGCGTGCTGGTAATGCGTTCCTTGTTGAGGGCATGAGGCTAGGGTGTTATTTGATTCGAGGCCTCCCATTCCTTTATTCGCACGGGGTTTGCGGGCGGCATCGGATGAGGGTCGATGAGCAGTGTCACCTCCTTTCTGATTGAGGCACCGGGGTCGAAGATCACGGTTAGGCGGATGGTTCAGAAGGCAGTAGTTCAGATTCAGGGGATTCCGTTCACTGTCAGCTTGCTGCTTCTAGACCTTCGGGGAATAGATGTCATCCTGGGGATGAGTTGGCTGACACGGCAGCAGGCTGTTTTAGATTGCTGTAGTCGTACCCTGTCACTCAGGAATCCGAAGGGCGGCCGACTCACTCTACTTCTTAACGAGAACAAGGCCACCTTGTGTTCACTGAATGGGACAGAAGTTGAAGAGCTGGACTCGATTCCCGTGGTGTCTGAGTTTCCCGATGTGTTCCCAGCGGAATTACCGGGAATGCCACCGGATCGGGACATTGAGTTCGTCGTCGAGCTTCAGCCAGGGACTGCTCCGGTATCCAAGCGGCCGTACCGGATGCCGCCAAATGAATTGGCTGAGCTGAAGATCCAGCTGAAAGGGTTGATGGACAAGGGTTTCATTCGCCCGAGCTCCTCACCTTGGGGTTGCTCGGCTCTCTTTGTGACCAAGAAGGATGGTTCTCTGCGCCTCTGTGTGGATTACCGTCCCTTGAATGCTGTTACTATCAAGAACAAGTACCCTCTGCCTCGGATTGATATCCTGTTCGATCAGCTTGCTGGTGCACGGGTATTCTCTAAGATTGACTTGAGGCTTGGGTACCATCAGATTAAGATCCGAACAGAAGACATCCCGAAGACTGCTTTTTCCACCAGATACGGACTCTACGAGTACACCGTGATGTCGTTCGGTCTGACGAACGCCCCGGCATATTTTATGTATCTGATGAACTCTATCTTCATGGAAGAACTGGATTCTTTTGTCGTCATCTTCATTGATAACATCCTGATATATTCAGCCAATGAAGAAGAGCATACCAGACATCTTCGCATTGTCCTCGGGCGACTCAGGGAGCATCGCCTGTATGCGAAGTTCAGCAAGTGCGAGTTCTGGCTGAGGGAAGTGTCATTCTTGGGACACGTCCTTTCTGAGCGAGGCGTGGCAGTTGACCCGAGCAAGGTACAGGATGTACTCAAATGGGAGCAGCCCAAGACTGTCACGGACATCCGCAGTTTTCTTGGACTGGCTGGGTATTATCGCCGTTTCATCCAAGACTTCTCAAGGATTGCGAAGCCGATGACTGAGCTGCTTAAGAAGGGAGTTGAGTTCAGATGGTCAGCGGACTGCGAGAGCGCCTTTCAAACGCTGAAGCAATGTTTGACTACGGCTCCTGTCCTCACTCAGCCGGATATCCACAGGCCTTTTGATGTGTATTGCGATGCGTCAGGCATTGGACTTGGCTGTGTGCTTATGCAAGAAGGCCGAGTCGTTGCCTACGCATCTCGGCAATTGAAGCATCATGAGGAGCACTACCCCACCCACGATTTGGAGCTTGCAGCAGTGGTGCATGCCTTGAAGATCTGGCGCCACTATCTCCTTAGGGACAAGTGCAATATTTATACTGATCATAAAAGTCTCAAGTACATCTTCACCCAAGCAGATCTGAACATGAGGCAGCGGAGATGGCTTGAGCTGATCAAAGACTACAGTCTGGAGGTGCATTACCATCCGGGGAAAACGAATGTAGTAGCTGACGCGTTGAGTCGCAAAGCTCAATGCAACTGCTTTACTCTCCAGTCCCCGAGTGTCTCCCTCTGTGCCGAATTCCAGAGACTCGGCTTGGAGATGGGCGAGCTGGGGTTCATAGCTAATCTCGAGTTGAGATCTACGTTACTCGATCAGATTCGAGAGAAACAGACGAAGGATGAAGAAGTTGCCCAAATCCGGGATAAATTGAATTTGGGGAAAGCTGCTGAGTTTCGCCTGGATGATCAGGGAACCTTGTGGTTCGGCAACCGCATAGTTGTCCCTGATGACCAGGAGTTGAAGCGAAGGATTCTCGATGAGGCGCATAACTCCTTGCTTACCATTCACCCGGGCAGCAACAAGATGTACCAAGATGTGAAGCGGCAATTCTGGTGGACTCGCATGAAGCGCGAGGTCGCTCGCTATGTGTCTGAGTGCGACGTCTGCAAGCGGGTGAAGGCCGAACACCTCAAGCCAGCCGGTACTCTTCAGCCTCTTCCTATTCCAGTTTGGAAGTGGGAGGATGTTACCATGGATTTCATTACCGGCCTGCCGACCACTTCCTCAGGCCATGACTCAATTTGGGTGATCGTCGACCGACTGACGAAGTCCGCGCACTTTCTGGCTGTCCGGACCACTTATTCGACCAAGAGATATGCAGAGCTATATATCTCTCGGATCGTGTGTCTCCATGGAGTGCCGAAACGGATAGTGTCAGACCGAGGCTCTCAGTTTGTCTCTCGGTTCTGGAGAAGCCTACATGAAGCTTTAGGCACGAAGTTGCTCCACAGTTCAGCATACCACCCTCGGGATCGACTGGTCGACCGAGAGGGTCAATCAGATCCTCGAGGACATGTTGAGGGCTTGTATTTTGTCCTACGGGAAGAAGTGGGAAGAGTGTCTCCCGTACGCCGAGTTCGCGTACAACAACAGCTACCAAACCAGTATCCAGATGTCCCCGTTTGAGGCACTTTATGGTCGCAGTTGTCGAGCGCCGCTGAACTGGTCAGAAAGTGGAGAACGCTCCTTGATTGGGCCTGAGTTAGTTGTGGAGGCGGAAGAAAAGGTCAGGACTATCCAGGAAAATCTGAGGATAGCGCGGTCGCGACAGAAGAGTTACGCTGATCGCCGTAGGAGACCCCTCTCCTTCGACATTGGCGACTTCGTCTATCTGAAGGTTTCTCCTCTCCGTGGCACCCGTCACTTTGGAATTAAAGGGAAATTGGCACCTCGCTACATAGGACCGTTCCGGATCCTCGAGAAGCGCGATCAAGTGGCATATCAGCTGGAGTTACCTCCTTCACTTCAGATGATCCACGACGTCTTCCATGTCTCCCAATTGAAGAAGTGTCTCCGTACTCCGTTTGAGTCACTTGAAGTGGATGACCTCGGGGTTACGCCTGAACCGGATCTATCCTATCAAGAGCATCCGATTCGGGTTTTGGAAGAAGCGGAACGCCAGACTCGTCGGCGGACTCTCAAGTTCTACAAGATCCAATGGAGCAACCATACCGAGGACGAAGCTACTTGGGAACCCGAGGATCGCCTAAAGACCGAGTATCCCGAGTTCTTCAATTCCATGTAAGTGCTACCCGTTTGTCACTTAGAGGTTCCGTTGTAGGTATTTGTTTCGAGTAGGTGCTCGTTTCTGAATCTCGGGGCGAGATTCCCTTAAGGGGGGAGAGTTTGTCAAGGCCCCAAGTTCCAAAAATTCTGGGACATCCGGAGAGTCCGGATTAAACATCCGAAGTATCCGGATCAGACCCGGAATGTCCGGACAAAATGTCCGGAGTATCCGAGTTGAAGTGGCCGAACACCCCAACCCGGAGTGTCCGGACAAATTGTCCGGAGTGTCCGGGTTGATTCCACCAAAGACCCCAACTCGGAGTCTCCGGGTTGAGCATCCGGAGTGTCCGGATCGTGCAGGATTTTGTATAAAAGTCCCATTTCGTGGTTCCCCATTCACCCCACCTCACTTGGTCTCTTTCCCACCTCTCCCGTGCGTCTCCTCCACCCCGAGCTCCACTCTGGCGAGCCCCACCGGCCGGTGAACCTCTGTGGCTCCTCCCCGGTGGCTTCTCCATCCCGGTGGCCTCAAGCTCCTCCCCAAGCCGGCGTCCTCTTAGCTCAACCCGGCTTCCCCACCCTCTCCTTCATCCCCATTGAAGGTGAGACCTTTCCTTGGACTCCACTCGTGGGTCCTCGAGTTTTAGGGTTTCCTTAGGAGTTGGTTTTGGGGCTAGGGTTGTAGATTTGGGGTTGGGGGTAAACTTTGGAAATGTTAGGGTTTTGGGGTTGGTTGGATGTGGGTTGGTTTGGGCAATATTATGTTGGGTATTAGGGTTGTGGATCGGGGTTAGATGGTGCCGTTCTAAGCATCGGATTGGGGTTTGGTTGGAGATGTTAAGAATTAGCCCCGTTCGTCGTGGGTTAGGCTTAGCTTGGAGCTTCTCTGGCTCGACCACGTGTAGGAAAGTCATAGATCGGGTCCCCGCGATGCCATAGGGCTTGGCGGCACCTCGATCCGTCGAGTCGTTGGGTAAAACTCGCCAGGTCCGGAGAGTCCGGACAGAAACACCCGGAGTATCCGGCTTGTCCGGAGAGTCCGGATACAAAACCCGGACTGTCCGGGTTAGGCCAGTATGTCCGGATTCGTTAACCTGCCGGTCGCGTTGTTTCGTCGGGGTTTTTCCTTTTGTGTTCATTTCATTTGCATGGCATGCATCTCATTATGCATTGTGCTCGTGTAGAGAGCGATCTCGCGGAGACTGACGCCGCGGTGACCAAGGGTGCGACCGGAGAGCCAGTTACTGCCGACCCACAAGCAGAAGAACAAGGCAAGCACCTAAGCATGTTTATCCTTATGTATCGTTATTTTTGAGAATAATGTGATTAATTGAAATGTTAAGTATTGCATTAGGAATTGCCATGTGGGATAGGAATAGATCCTATTTGCTGCACGTACACCCCTTGTATTCGTCGAATATCTCCTTTTGAGCTAGACTATGGGTATTAATGAGTTCGTGCTAAGAATGCTTAGATGTCGGGGTTGGGCCAAGTGACGGAGGGTTCTGTCATGTAACATCCTCAAATTTATAAAGGTTTAAAATAAAATATTAAAAATGTGAAATCATTTCCTTGCTTTATTTCTTGATTTTATGTGCATTTGATGAATTGTTTGTTGATTGAAATGAATAATTAAAATGATTATTGGAATCAAATAGAAGAAGAAAAGAAGAAATGATAGAATGGTAAATTTTGGAAATTACCATAGTAATTCTGATCTAATAATGGACTACCCTAGAAACGTCTCTAGCTGGTCAAAAGACCATGTGCATGCTTCTACTAGTGAAGAAAACAAATTAAAATGATGAAGCTTATCTCTGCCCTGATCTATGTCAGAATTATGGAGAAAAATGTGGAGCAATCTAGACCTTGATATTTTTATCACAATACCTCAGACATATCACCTTCATCCACAAAAATTTTCGAAAATTATTAAGAAGGTTAGATATTTATTTGCAATTAATTAAAGCAGTTTTGAAATGCTGCAGAAACGAGTAAAAGAATTTTGGAAAAATAAATACTGTGAATTTAGTGATGAAATTTTTATGGTAGAACCTTGATGTATAATCACACCTCCAGTAAAAATTTCAAAATTTAATAGGTTGATTTAGTCCCTTAACCAAGCAGAAAATCGAGTGGGATATTCTGTGCAGCATACAATGTCAGATTTTTAATTAAATTACCGTAGATCATTTTAACCCCAAAATTTTACTGAAGGTAGATATCTTAGCCGTTAGCTTGGTAAAAAAGTATAGAAAATTCCAGTGAAGTCCTGACCTGTGAATTAATTCGTTTACTGCGCTGTCTGGGGAAGAAACTGGAGTTTACTCCCCCATCCTGACGTGCGGGTCCACGCGTCCAGTGACCCCTGCGCTGGTACCACTGCCGACAGGGACCCAGAGGGTTCCTAGCCCATGCGTCACCCTCTGTTATTTCCTCTTTTTTTTCCCTGTTATCTCTCTCTCTCTGCCGTGTGGGCCTCCCTTGCCAGATCTTTCTTCCTCCTCTCCTCTCATCTCTATCTCTCTCTCGTTCTCTCTGTGTTGCCGACAAAGCCGCACCGCCTCGCCCCTTTGTCGTGACCTAGCCGCAATTTCGCGCCTCGAGGCCACCCTCTGCCACGCCGCTGCACCCCTGTACCACGCCCATGCCTTGACCAAGCTGGAGGAGAACGCCCGAGAACCGCCGCCACTCCCTCAACAAGCCAAACCCCCTCCTTACCGCCTTCCCTGCCTATTTAAAGGGAAGGAGTAGAGCCTCTAAGCACCGCTAAACTCAGAACACTCACCCATTTCCTCTCTCGCCTCGAACCACTCAGCCGAAGCCTTCTTCCTCATCACGGCTGAGACTCGAAATTTGGGGAAATCCCAAATTGCTTCACCTCGGTAAGAGAACGCCCAAATTGATGGTTCCTAAAGTATCCAGGAGTCCTAACGACTCTATTATGCGTGCCTTCTTTCAGTCCGGATCAACCCGAGGCGTCCCGGCACCGATCTCTTCCTTGTTCCGCCGCCGTTGCACGGTGAGAATCTAAGCCGAGACCATTTTCCTTTGGCCAAAGTACGCACTAGCATCCTTGAGCACCCCTAGTTGTATTGCGCATGTTGGTCAAGCCAGAAATAGCCCGTAGCTTCTTCGCGTCTTGCGCCACCGTGAGCCTCCACCGGTCGTCGCCGTGAGCTTGATTTCTCCGAACACCACCCATGTCCGAGTAATCCCCTAGGCTCACTTTGGTCCCGTGAAGCTATGGCTACCGGCCAAAGTCGATCGACGTCACCGGAGAGCCGCCGGCGAGGTCGTCGACCACCTCCTCTGCTGGCTCATCGCCTGCGGGCCATAATCGCTACCGCGACGCGCATTCGCTGCTCGCTGCCAGCGGCCCAACCGCATTACAGCGCCGCGAATCAAGCGCCGCCCACGCACACAAGCCACTGACGGGCCGGACCCAGGCGTCAGTTACCCCGAACCGATTCAAAAGCCCAACCGCTAAACATCGAAAAGGCGTTTTGCTTTAAGGAAAACGTATTTTCCAATTTCTTGAATTTCAGTGAACCGAATAGGTTAAAATACATATAACTTTTTATCTGTAAATCCAAATCAAGTGAAACTTGTTTGTAAATTCATCATAAATCATCTAGTTTCATAATATGTAAAAATATTTGAAACTTGTTTAGCAATTTAAACTTGAATTTAAATTTAAAGAGTGAAGTTTGAATATGTGCCATATAGAGATTTTGCAAAATAAGTCCAAATTGAGTGAAATTAACTTTATTGGAATCCTTAGGACAAATACTACCCAAATATGTCCTTAGACTTGAATTTGGAATTAGTTTGTGAAAATTTCACATTAGGACTTTATTTAATGCATATATTTGATATAGTTGCAATAACTTAATCAAAAAGCTTCCAAAATGAATGAAACTTGTTTCTTTGTGCTCATTACATTAATTAGAACCAGTTAGTAAGATAAAAGTTAGGATTCACCATGTTGCTATCTTTTGACATGACTAAGGTTGCTTATATACTAACTAGTTTTAGTGCAATCAATACCACACCCTGAAAATGAATTGCATTAAATTCAATTTTACAATCTTAGCTTCCTGAATTCGTAAATTAAAATGAAATAATACATAAAGAAAGGTAGTTACGTTGTATGTCATTAAGCTTTTGCCCTTAGGCCCAAAATCTTATAACTTGGTTAATGCATGAATTGATTAAGTGATTACCATCATTGGTTGATTTGAATTGATTTCATTTGAATCTTTTAATTGCTATCTTTATTGTCGTGTATTTGCTTCTTTATCAATATTGAAGTATCTTATTTGCCATGTTCGTACTCGACGTATAGACGCTGAGACTGCCGACTACGCTATCGACGACACAGATCCAGCTTACACCGCCGAGGAGCAAGGCAAGCACCCCTTTGATCATTCTTGAACCCAGATTTTACAACCAAATAAAAAGTGATTAAGAATCTTCCTGCATGCTTATATTCTAACTATTTATTTCACGTTCTTGGTAGTTATAACCCAATGTTGATATATGGTCTTAGTCATATCAACATAAACCCCATGATAACCATAGGAATGGATACTCAATTAAATGATGGGCTATAACGAATATTAATTGCATCTGCTTAGCAATGCGTAGAATGATACGTTGACATCTACACCCACATACACACTTCTTTATGAAATCTTTTATGGTTTATTTAAGCAGTAAAGGATACTGGTAGTTTGATAAAAATAAAAATAAAACTACTATTTTGACGTGGGTGATTATTGGCAATAGCCGGTTGTACATGTTTTAACGTGTACGTAGCTAGGGTGGAGTTATCGCCCATGTCACTTTAAGGACCAAACATGGTGTCCCGCGATCCAAGATAACCGTACATCCACAAGTACTGGACTGGGACAGTCTTAACTTATTAAATTATCTGGGCATTAGCTTTGCACATTGGTAGGCAGTTGTAGCACGAGCATTCCGGATATAGGTTTGCTCGAGGGAGGTGTCATCACCGAGGTGTTGGCATCTGCCGTTGTAACGGTGTACGCCTGGCTATGAATTGGGGCTGTTGTTGTACCATTGGAGCCGCTGGCTCTGAATATTATTGCTTCACCGTTTGTTTGCTTCCATCATAGTCAGGAGTAACGTCACTGGGCTAGTGCAAAGTTAAGGTTCAAGTAATCGAACAGTTTCGTTATGAACTCCTCGCGGACATACCAAAGGAAGTGTGTCTTATAGCTTGCAAAAAGGGAGAACATATCTTGTGGGTAAAGCTGTACAACTCTGCAGAGATTAAACTAATCGATTAGCCGTATCCACGGTCATGGATGACTTGGTGAACCCACACTAAGTTAGTTATTTTCTATTTATGAAAACTTTGGTAAAAGACTTTGGAAAATGTTTTACGACTGATTAATGTCACTTGTCATTGTATTTTCTTTTAAGACCATGGAGGGTCTTGTTCGTTATTTTACTCACAAGAGGGCCGTGAGTAAATTGTTATTATCTTTTTATTACTTGTTATTTCAATTACTTATCAAACTGTCTTTAAAGTTTTATTTACGCTTTCCATTACTATTCAGTATTACTTCATTCAAAACTTTCGCTTTATGCAAAACAACCGTAGAAACCCACTTTCTATTTCAGCCTGCATATATTCCAGGAATTGCATACACTACAAAGTCTTGCGAGTACCAATGTACTCAACTTGCTTCATCAAATGTTTTTAGGTGATGAGCAAGATTACGATAATGACGGGAATGAATATGAGGAACCTGCGAATTTTAGCGACGACTGATCTTTCTAGGTTCATCTCAGCAGTTGCCTGTGGAGTTATGGAATAGTTGGCATACTATGAGACATGGTTTTAATTTCCTGCTACTTTTGGTATTGTAATAACACTATAAAACCGTGATGTAATAAAAATGTGTTTTACGTGTGGCTGTAATTTCCAAATTGTGTTTGTGCGTGCCAGCCACTGATCATGGGAATGGCACAGGAAGCACTTAAAGAGCCTCATATTTATGTTATTTACTGACATAAAAATGAGGGTCTCACAGTTTGGTATCAGAGCCACGCTGCCTGTAGGTGAACCTTAGTTAGAATGGTCGTTAAGAGGGAAATTAAAATTTTGAATAGACACATTACACTTAGGAATATAAAACTTGTTATATCTGTTATTAATTCCTTACTGTTTTATCTTCTACTCTTTACTTTTGTGCGTTATCGTTGCATCTTGCATTTAATCTGGAATACTAATTCCTTATTAAATGTGCAGATGGAAGGGTATTCGCCATGCTTCCACACCTCCGAGCGTCTGGGAGCGGGATTGATGGGAGTCTTAGCACAGATGTTAGACTTTGCACAGTTTGAGACACCTCGATACACCGTTTACCAGGCGATGGCGAGTCTAGTTTCGATAGAGTACATAGCTAGGATTGAGATCCCAGCTAGGACACGCTTTGAGAGGCGATCGTACTTTTGATGGACTTGGAGCTTGGTGTCTTCTGCGTTGAGCGATGTTGCTTATGTGGCCATCGTTTCGATCACGCCACGCTCTTCCAGAGATGGCGATCAAGCACGGAGATACCTGCTTTGTTGCCGAGGGGAGACACTAGTTACATAGATCCTAGTACCGTGCCTAATGAGCACTATAGGATCATAGTTGAGTTCCTTCATGCTCTTGGACCGTTACCACCGTCGAGCAAGATTAGAGTACTATGTAGCACGTAGGAGAGTAGCCTTTTTAGAGAACGCCATAGCTCCTTTCGTGGCTATGGGTTTGTTCTCTAGGTCAGCTCTTGGCGACGATGCTACTTTGTTGCCGATTCAGAGGTGCCTGGTACTCCTACACCTAGGTCTGCTAGGGCCACTAGACGTTCCCGACGGGCTAGGATGTCCACAGGAGTTAGTCGTCCACGTCTGTCGCGGGTTAGACTTGGACAGGTCGTTGCAGGTGTACTGCGTCCCCGTGTGATGCAGGTTTACAGGCGTCGTGGTACCTTTCCCGCCACGGTGACTGACTCTACCCCTGCGGATCCTGTTGAGTCTACTGGCGAGGACGTTGTAGTGCCAGGTTTGGAGTAGGTTTACCTTGAGTTGTAGCAGCACATGTGGTCATGTAGTGTTGAGTTGTGAGGTTGTCATACTTTTGTTGTACATGTTGTTTAAATGTGGTTTGAATAAAGTGCTGTTACTGTTTATTTCTGCTTGTTTTGGTTCCTTCTCGTGACTTTCTAATGTTTTATTACAACTTCACGATGATGTGATCCTTTGTGTTTATCAATCCTAATGTAACATAACATAACAACACACCTTCCTTGTTAATGAATTTCTTTAAGAATAATAAAATTTTAGGGAATGAAATGTTGCCTATTAACCAATGAGATTGAGTTTAAATTTTCAATCTGCCAGTCTAAATCATTTAATTACAATACATTATTTTCTCATCTGAATTGAAATTTCAGGATGCCTGTAACCAGATCTCTTCGCGGGATCTTGGAGAGTGAGGCTTCGCAGGAACCCTTTCCTCCTCGCGAAACATTGCCCACTCCAGCGCAACCTAATCCGATGCACCCTTCTGCAAGGGCTTCATCTTCTCGTCAAGTTCCAGATCCACCTAATCCAGATTCAAATCCTAATCAGCAAGGTGGAATTCCGGAGGAGCAATTGCCAGGTCCGCCCACAATGGCGCAAGTTCTGGCAATGATCGAGCAAAACCGTCAAACCCATACACTTCTTCTCGCAATGATTAGTTCGAATACTTCCCCCAAGGAGTCCTCGTTGGAGGAAGTGGTGGTGGTGCGCCACCATCAAGGGTGTCTGAGTGTCTGAAGACTCGGCCGCCTACATTTTCGACTGCGGCTGACCCATTGGACGCAGATGACTGGCTGCGAACAATAGAGAGCAAGTTGAACATTGCACAGTGCAATGATCGAGAGAAAGTTCTTTATGCATCTTATCAGTTGGGAGGAGCTGCTGCATTATGGTGGGAGAACTACCAAGCTATTCTTCCAAGGATCGATTTCATGGGAGGCCTTCAAGGATACTTTTCGACTAACCCATATTCCTTCGATCGATGGACATCAAAAGACGGGAATTCCTTGACCTCCGTCAAGGGAATCAGACGGTAATGGAGTATCTTAATCGCTTCAATTACCTTTCCCGCTATGCACCATTAGAAGTTACCCCTGAAGCACGCAAGTTGGAACGCTTCCGGGATAACTTGAATGAGGAAATCAAGTGTGCATTAGCTGCCATTGATATAAATGACTTCCAAACTCTGGTGGACAAGTCTATTTGAGTGGAGCATAGCACTCGAGCTGCCATGGAATCGCGTAAAAGGAAATGGATGGCACAGAAGAATGCCAGTGCAAGCCCATCCAGGCCTCGCCCTGCACTTCAGGGTAATGCGCGACCACCTGCTCCGCCACAGAAGCAAAGGCATCAAGGTCCTGCCCCTCGACCTCGACAGCCTTTGGCACGTCCGGCGAATCCTACTGGAGCACGTCCTACCGGAGCATCAACTCAGACTTCAAATGTCACATGTTTTAAGTGCAAGCAGCTTGGACATTATGCCAATAATTGCCCAAGCAAGGGAGTTCCTCAGCAACCCCCTGGTCATCCTCAAGGAGCTGGAGGACAACAAGCCAGAAGGCCTGCACCTGCTCAAGCCGCAAATCAAGGACGTTTACATCATGTGACGGCAGAAGAAGCAACGGAAGCACCAGATGTGGTTCTGGGTATGTTCCCCGTCCAATCTATTCCCACTTTGGTGCTATTTGATTCCGGTGCATCTCATTCCTTTATATCCAAGAAGTTCGTAGAATCACATCAAATCCAAACTGAATCTTTACCCATGTCCATGATAATCTATTCTCCTGGGGCAAAAATGAGAACTACTAAAATGTGTCCTAAGGTTAGCATTGAAATAAATGAAGTTTTATTTTATGCTGATCTTATTCTTATAGAAACCCCAGGATTAGACATCATTCTTGGTATGGATTGGTTAGCTAAGAATAAAGGACAGATAGATTGTGCTAAAAGATCCATATCTCTTATTAATCCTAAAGGAGTTGAAGTGAATTTTAGTTCCACCCAAAATCTTTCCGAATCAAGATTTTACTTAAATACATTGGTAATGGAAAAGATTAAATCTGTTCCTGTAGTTTCCAATTTTCCTGATGTATTTCCAGAAGAATTGCCAGGTTTGCCACCAGATCGTGACTTAGAATTCGTCATTGATCTTATACCTGGTACGGCCCCAATTTCCAAAAGACCTTATCGTATGCCACCAAATGAGTTAGTAGAACTCAAAAGGCAAATTCAAGAACAATTAGACAAAAAGTTCATTCGACCTAGTACTTCTCCATGGGGTAGCCCAGTCCTCTTTGTCAGTAAAAAGGATGGTAGTCTACGCATGTGTGTGGATTATCGTGCTCTTAATGATGTTACCATAAAAAACAAATACCCCATACCTCGTATCGATGATCTATTCGATCAATTAACCGGCGCCCAAATTTTCTCCAAAATTGATCTCAGACATGGATATTATCAATTAAAAATCCGACCGGAGGATATCCCTAAAACAGCTTTTACCACTCGTTACGGCTTATATGAATATGTCGTAATGTCCTTCGGACTTACCAATGCTCCAGCTAGCTTTATGAGTTTAATGAATAAAGTCTTTATGGAGTATCTCGATAAGTTCGTAGTGGTATTCATAGATGATATTCTCATCTATTCCAAAAATGAAGAAGATCATACCCAACATCTACACTTGGTTCTGGAGAAACTCCGAGAACATAAGTTATATGCCAAATTCGAGAAATGTGAATTTTGGTTGAAGGAAGTTGCGTTCCTCGGGCATATCCTTTCCAAAGGTGGAATTTCTGTTGATCCCAGCAAAGTTCAGGCAGTCCAAAACTGGGAGCAACCAAAATCTGTTCCTCAAATCCGAAGTTTCCTCGGTTTAGCGGGATATTATCGCCGCTTTATCGAAAACTTCTCTAAAATCGCCAAACCTTTGACTCAGCTCTTGAAGAAAGAAAAGAAATATGAATGGACTCCAGAATGCGAAGCAAGTTTTCTGGAATTAAAGAAACGATTAACCACAGCCCCAGTGCTGGTGTTACCCGACATCCATAAGAGCTTCGATGTTTATTGCGATGCTTCACGCAATGGTCTTGGTTGCGTGTTGATGCAAGAGATGAAAGTCGTAGCTTATGCTTCTCGTCAGCTTCGACCTCATGAGCTTAATTATCCAACTCATGATCTGGAGTTAGCTGCAGTAGTGCATGCCCTCAAAATCTGGCGTCACTATCTTATTGGAAACAAGTGTGACATCTACACAGATCATAAGAGCTTAAAATACTTCTTTACTCAGCCAGATCTTAATCTGCGACAAAGGAGATGGCTGGAGCTAATAAAGGATTACGACCTTAGTATTCATTACCATCCTGGTAAAGCTAATGTCGTAGCAGATGCTCTAAGCCGTAAACTTCATTGTATGACAGTGTCAGCATACACTGATCAATCCGAATTAGTAAAGGAGTTTCAGAAGCTTAATTTGGGAATTGTTGGAAAAGGATTTGTTGCTAGTCTCCAAATGCAACCAAATCTGAAAACCCAAATTAAGATAGCTCAATCCAAAGATGAGGCCATATCCAAAATCCGAGAAGATATGCCACTCGAGGTTGAATCAGGATATTCGGAAAACTCGGATGGTATACTCTTATTCAAGAATCGAATCTATATCCCCAGTGATTTAGAAATCAAGAAGTTGATCTTGAGTGAAGCTCATGAATCACCTCTATCTATCCATCCTGGTAGTACAAAGATGTATCAAGACCTGAAGCAGGAATATTGGTGGCCCGGCATGAAGAAGGAAATCGCCGAGTATATCGCGAAATGTGATATATGTCAGCGAGTAAAAGCCGAGCATCAACGCCCAGCTGGTTTACTTCGACCTCTTGAAATTCCTGAATGGAAGTGGGACCATATCTGTATGGATTTCATTGTTGGATTACCAAGAACCAGAAAAGGACATGATTCCATATGGGTTATCGTTGATCGATTATCCAAAGTTGCTCATTTTATTCCAGTTAAAACCAGATATTCAAGTCCCAAGCTTGCTGAACCATATCTAGAAAATATTGTTCGTCTTCATGGAATTCCTAAGACTATTGTGTCCGATCGTGGATCCCAGTTCACGTCTCGTTTCTGGGAAAGTTTGCATACTCTGTTAGGGACAAAGCTGAATTTCAGTACGGCATATCATCCCCAAACAGATGGACAGACTGAACGGACCAATCAGACCCTGGAGGACATGTTGAGAGCTTGTGTGCTATCTTATGGCATGGATTGGGAGAAAAGCTTACCCTTTGCTGAATTCTCCTATAATAATAGCTTTCAAGCCAGTCTCCAGATGTCTCCTTTTGAAGCACTTTACGGAAGAAAGTGCCGAACCCCTCTCTTTTGGTCTGAAACTGGAGAAAGAAATTTCTTTGGCCCATACATTATCCAAGAAGGTCAAGAGCAAGTTGACATGATTAGGAGTCGACTCAAAGAAGCCCAATCTCGTCAGAAGAGTTACGCCGACAATCGTCGACGTGAATTAAGCTTTGAAGTCGGAGATCATGTCTACTTAAAAGTTTCTCCTCTTCGCGGAGTTCGTCGTTTCCAAATCCGCGGGAAACTAGCCCCTCGATATATTGGACCCTTTCCAATTATCGCAAAGATGGGAGAGATGGCATATAAGTTGGAGCTGCCATCCCGTTTATCTGAAGTTCATAATGTCTTTCATGTCTCTCAACTTAAGAAGTGTCTTCGTGTGCCGACTGATCTCGCTAATCTCGACGATCTCGATCTACAACCTGATCTATCTTATCGAGAGCGTCCTGTTCGCATTCTTGAAGAAGCCGAGCGGCATACAAGAAACAAGATCCACAGAATGTTGAAGGTTCAATGGAGTAATCATACTGAAGAAGAAGCCACGTGGGAGCATGAAGATCATCTGATGAAGGAATTTCCAGACTTCTTTTAGTTTTCTTTTAGCCCTCGCAAATCTCGAGGACGAGATTTTTGTAAGGGGGGTAGATCTGTAACATCCTCAAATTTATAAAGGTTTAAAATAAAATATTAAAAATGTGAAATCATTTCCTTGCTTTATTTCTTGATTTTATGTGCATTTGATGAATTGTTTGTTGATTGAAATGAATAATTAAAATGATTATTGGAATCAAATAGAAGAAGAAAAGAAGAAATGATAGAATGGTAAATTTTGGAAATTACCATAGTAATTCTGATCTAATAATGGACTACCCTAGAAACGTCTCTAGCTGGTCAAAAGACCATGTGCATGCTTCTACTAGTGAAGAAAACAAATTAAAATGATGAAGCTTATCTCTGCCCTGATCTATGTCAGAATTATGGAGAAAAATGTGGAGCAATCTAGACCTTGATATTTTTATCACAATACCTCAGACATATCACCTTCATCCACAAAAATTTTCGAAAATTATTAAGAAAGTTATATATTTATTTGCAATTAATTAAAGCAGTTTTGAAATGCTGCAGAAACGAGTAAAAGAATTTTTGAAAAATAAATACTGTGAATTTAGTGATGAAATTTTTATGGTAGAACCTTGATGTATAATCACACCTCCAGTAAAAATTTCAAAATTTAATAGGTTGATTTAGTCCCTTAACCAAGCAGAAAATCGAGTGGGATATTCTGTGCAGCATACAATGTCAGATTTTTAATTAAATCACCGTAGATCATTTTAACCCTAAAATTTTACTTAAGGTAGATATCTTAGCCGTTAGCTTGGTCAAAAAGTATAGAAAATTCCAGTGAAGTCCTGACCCGTGAATTAATTCGTTTACTGCGCTGTCTGGGGAAGAAACTGGAGTTTACTCCCCCATCCTGACGCAAGGGTCCACGCTGGCCCGCTGACTTCGCGCTGGCACCACTGCCGACAGGGACCCAGAGGGTTCCTAGCTCACGCGTCACCCTCTGTTATTTCCTCTTTTTTTCCCCTGTTATCTCTCTCTCTCTGCCGTGTGGGCCTCCCTTGCCATATCTTTCTTCCTCCTCTCCTCTCATCTCTATCTCTCTCTCGTTCTCTCTGTGTTGCCGACAAAGCCGCACCGCCTCGCCCCTTTGTCGTGACCTAGCCGCAATTCCGCGCCTCGAGGCCACCCTCTGCCACGCCGCTGCACACCTGTACCACGCCCATGCCTTGACCAAGCTGGAGGAGAACGCCCGAGAACCGCCGCCACTCCCTCAACAAGCCAAACCCCCTCCTTACCGCCTTCCCTGCCTATTTAAAGGGAAGGAGTAGAGCCTCTAAGCACCTCTAAACTCAGAACACTCACCCATTTCCTCTCTCTCGCCCGGAACCACTCAGGCCGAAGCCTTCTACCTCACTGCCGGCGAGACTCGAAATTTGGGGAAATCCCAAATTGCTTCACCTCGGTAAGAGAACATCCAAATTGATGGTTCCTAAAGTATCCAGGAGTCCTAACGACTCTATTGCGTGCCTTCTTTCAGTCCGGATCAACCCGAGGCGTCCCGGCACCGATCTCTTCCTTGTTCCGCCGCCGTTGCACGGTGAGAATCTAAGCCGAGACCATTTTCCTTTGGCCAAAGTACGCACTAGCATCCTTGAGCACCCCTAGTTGTATTGCGCATGTTGGTCAAGCCAGAAATAGCCCGTAGCTTCTTCGCGTCTTGCGCCACCGTGAGCCTCCGCCGGTCGTCGCCGTGAGCTTGATTTCTCCGAACACCACCCATGTCCGAGTAATCCCCTAGGCTCACTTTGGTCCCGTGAAGCTATGGCTACCGGCCAAAGTCGATCGACGTCGCCGGAGAGCCGCCGGCGAGGTCGTCGACCACCTCCTCTGCGCTGGCTCACTGCCCTGCGGGCCATAATCGCTACCGCCCGCCGCACTGTCTCATTGCCCGTCTTGGGCCCAACCGCACGATTCTTGCGCGCAAGGCCGCTTCACGCACACAAGCCACTGACAGGCCAGACCCAGGCGTCAGTTACCCCGAACCGATTCAAAAGCCCAACCGCGCGAAACACTGAAAAGGCGTTTTCCTTTAAGGAAAACGTATTTTCCAATTTCTTGAATTTCAGTGAACCGAATAGGTTAAAATACATATAACTTTTTATCTGTAAATCCAAATCAAGTGAAACTTGTTTGTAAATTCATCATAAATCATCTAGTTTCATAATATGTAAAAATATTTGAAACTTGTTTAGCAATTTAAACTTGAATTTAAATTTAAAGAGTGAAGTTTGAATATGTGCCATATAGAGATTTTGCAAAATAAGTCCAAATTGAGTGAAATTAACTTTATTGGAATCCTTAGGACAAATACTACCCAAATATGTCCTTAGACTTGAATTTGGAATTAGTTTGTGAAAATTTCACATTAGGACTTTATTTAATGCATATATTTGATATAGTTGCAATAACTTAATCAAAAAGCTTCCAAAATGAATGAAACTTGTTTCTTTGTGCTCATTACATTAATTAGAACCAGTTAGTAAGATAAAAGTTAGGATTCACCATGTTGCTATCTTTTGACATGACTAAGGTTGCTTATATACTAACTAGTTTTAGTGCAATCAATACCACACCCTGAAAATGAATTGCATTAAATTCAATTTTACAATCTTAGCTTCCTGAATTCGTAAATTAAAATGAAATAATACATAAAGAAAGGTAGTTACGTTGTATGTCATTAAGCTTTTGCCCTTAGGCCCAAAATCTTATAACTTGGTTAATGCATGAATTGATTAAGTGATTACCATCATTGGTTGATTTGAATTGATTTCATTTGAATCTTTTAATTGCTATCTTTATTGTCGTGTATTTGCTTCTTTATCAATATTGAAGTATCTTATTTGCCATGTTCGTACTCGACGTATAGACGCTGAGACTGCCGACTACGCTATCGACGACACAGATCCAGCTTACACCACCGAGGAGCAAGGCAAGCACCCCTTTGATCATTCTTGAACCCAGATTTTACAACCAGATAAAAAGTGATTAAGAATATTCCTGCATGCTTATATTCTAACTATTTATTTCACGTTCTTGGTAGTTATAACCCAATGTTGATATATGGTCTTAGTCATATCAACATAAACCCCATGATAACCATAGGAATGGATACTCAATTAAAAGATGGGCTATAACGAATATTAATTGCATCTGCTTAGCAATGCGTAGAATGATACGTTGACATCTACAGCCACATACACACTTCTTTATGAAATCTTTTATGGTTTATTTAAGCAGTAAAGGATACTGGTAGTTTGATAAAAATGAAAATAAAACTACTGTTTTGACGTGGGTGATTATTGGCAATAGCCGGTTGTACATGTTTTAACGTGTACGTAGCTAGGGTGGAGTTATCGCCCATGTCACTTTAAGGACCAAACATGGTGTCCCGCGATCCAAGATAACCGTACATCCACAAGTACTGGACTGGGACAGTCTTAACTTATTAAATTATCTGGGCATTAGCTTTGCACATTGGTAGGCAGTTGTAGCACAAGCATTCCGGATATAGGTTTGCTCGAGGGAGGTGTCATCACCGAGGTGTTGACACCTGCCGTTGTAACGGTGTACGCCTGGCTATGAATTGGGGCTGTTGTTGTACCATTGGAGCCGCGGGCTCTGAATATTATTGCTTCACCGTTTGTTTGCTTCCATCATAGTCAGGAGTAACGTCACTGGGCTAGTGCAAAGTTAAGGTTCAAGTAATCGAACAGTTTCGTTATGAACTCCTCGCGGACATACCAAAGGAAGTGTGTCTTATAGCTTGCAAAAAGGGAGAACATATCTTGTGGATAAAGCTGTACAACTCTGCAGAGATTAAACTAATCGATTAGCCGTATCCACGGTCATGGATGACTTGGTGAACCCACACTAAGTTAGTTGTTTTCTATTTATGAAAACTTTGGTAAAAGACTTTGGAAAATGTTTTACGACTGATTAATGTCACTTGTCATTGTATTTTCTTTTAAGACCATGGAGGGTCTTGTTCGTTATTTTACTCACAAGAGGGCCGTGAGTAAATTGTTATTATCTTTTTATTACTTGTTATTTCAATTACTTATCAAACTGTCTTTAAAGTTTTATTTACGCTTTCCATTACTATTCAGTATTACTTCATTCAAAACTTTCGCTTTATGCAAAACAACCGTAGAAACCCACTTTCTATTTCAGCCTGCATATATTCCAGGAATTGCATACACTACAAAGTCTTGCGAGTACCAATGTACTCAACTTGCTTCAACAAATATTTTTAGGTGATGAGCAAGATTACGATAATGACGGGAATGAATATGAGGAACCTGCGAATTTTAGCGACGACTGATCTTTCTAGGTTCATCTCAGCAGTTGCCTGTGGAGTTATGGAATAGTTGGCATACTATGAGACATGGTTTTAATTTCCTGCTACTTTTGGTATTGTAATAACACTATAAAACTGGTGATGTAATAAAAATGTGTTTCTGTGTGGCTGTAATTTCCAAATTGTGTTTGTGCGTGCCAGCCACTGATCATGGGAATGGCACAGGAAGCACTTAAAGAGCCTCATATTTATGTTATTTACTGACATAAAAATGAGGGTCTCACATGTCACTTGCGGTTGTTATTATTACACACATACTACGTTATGTCGGACTTGGAATTGGGAAAGGTTTTGGAAAGAAATGAATTGTGGACCGGGCGGGGAGTTGGTTCATTTGGGTACGGAGACTCAAATGTGTAGCCCCGTCTGTGTCAGTTAAGGACCGATCCGTAAGTGGAATAAGATTGAGCACACCCCGGTTGGTCGCATGCCCGATTATGGTACGGTAAGCCACTCTTTCTCTCATATGGAATCGATGGACCGTAACTTCCTGTGGTTGGACGTGGTTGAGGGCGAGGCTTAGGCCGACTCTCGAGCGCCAAGCCGGGCTTGGGGCGGCTCGAGGGGGTGCTAGGTTTTCGGACCGCAGGAGGACGC
Source organism: Rhipidocladum racemiflorum (assembly GCA_036346355.1). Classification (NCBI taxonomy): domain Eukaryota; kingdom Viridiplantae; phylum Streptophyta; class Magnoliopsida; order Poales; family Poaceae; genus Rhipidocladum; species Rhipidocladum racemiflorum. The sequence goes on along the minus strand of CM070573.1, from coordinate 62,834,048 downwards.
TTCAGCGATTGGGTATGATTGGGAGGGGGTTGACACTAGGCCCTTGTGGTAAGTGTCGTGCGATCAATGCTTCCCTGCAGGGTTAAATAAACGATTCGAATTGCCGCGCTCTCGGATATGAGCAAGCTTGATCCGAACTTCTTCTGCGTAGTAAACAACTTGAACTTGTGGTTCGCCGTTTGGTTTGAGCTAAATTTTAATTGAGATGGCTTGCTTTACATTCTGTTAAATACAATTTCATGCTAGAAGTAGGTGCAGTAACAACCGCTTAAAAATTGTGAATTGAGCAGTTGAGTGACCAAATAACAAATGTAAGCATTTCCGCAAATTTTACCTCCAACTTATCCCTTGCTACATCCAAATGCATGTCCTTTGGAGTCGGTTATATATGGACCACGGGTAAGACTTGCGAATACCTTCCGTACTCAGGCTTCTGCTTTGTGGTTTTGCAGGTGAGGATCCAGCGGGGTGCGAGTTTTGCCCCTACTGCCTATCGGTGACCGGGCGGGGCACCGAGTAGAGGCTGTCGAAGCATGTGCGCCCGGGAGTGTTCAGGGCATGACACTGCCGGGGTGTTTTACTTTTGTTGTATAGGATAGTCGGTAATACTTTTGTTGTAAATTTACACTTTTATTTTCTGCAATGGAATCGTCTGCTTTTCGCTTGGTTGTTTTGTTGGTTGTCTTTGTTGGGCCTCTTTGTGCCGTGTGGTGTGTTTGTTTGCTTCGGCGTTCTTGCGTCTCTAGTAGTGAGCTTGGGGGCTCGATGCCCCTTTGTGCGATTTGAAAGTTGATATGGCATTGGGAACCGGTATGTGGGATCCTGGGCGATTTTCGGATCGCATACCGGGGGAATACCGGGGTTGTTGTCGAGTCGTTTGGATGTTCGTGGAGTTGTCTCGCTTGGGCTTGGGTTTTAGCATCGGGATCACCTCCGGTGGTTTGTTGCTAGGATCCAAATCCGACGGGAGCAACTGTTTATCCAACAACTCGAGGACGATCTGGGCGGCTCCTCTCACCTGCTCTAAGAACTGCTCGATTGCCGGATCTAGCGCAAAGGACGAAAGACGATAAATAAACAACAAAAGGAAAAACGAAAAAAACAATCGAAAATAGGGCCGGAGAGAGAGACGGAGGGTAGTTTGGTTATTTTAGGAATTTTGGAGATTTATTTGGAGGAACAGAGGTCGTTTCTGGACTCAGTAGCTCGAACGGATCAAGAATATGTATTTTGGGATTTTTTGGAGATTTTTCGGGATTTTTTTTTTTTGAAATTTTCTTGGATTTTTCCGGAATTTTTGGATTATTTAAAATCCGAAAAAGAAAAGAAAAGAAAAGAAAATAAAATTGAAAAACCGAACCGGGCCGCAAAGTGCAGCCGGTCCGGCCCAAGGCCTACAGGTAGCGCGCTCGAGCTGGGCCAAGCCCATGCGTGCGACCGGGGGGGGTGGACAGCGGGGCCTGTGCGGGTGAGACGTCGACGGGTGGGGCCAGGCGGGGGGCTAGGGTTCGGGGGGTCACGGCGGGGGCTTACCGCGGAAGCGCGGGGCGGGAGCGAGGTGAGCTGAGGGGCCCGAGGAGGGCTTTATACTCGCAGGTGGGGGGAGAGAGGCGAGGCGGCAACGTGGCCAGGGGTGTGCGGCGTGAGGGCGGCGGCGTGTGGTGCGGGAGAGGTAGCATGCGGTGGGGAGGTCGCGCGGCGACCCGGGCGGTTGGGGCGAAAGCGTGGCGAGCGAAGGCAGCAAAGGCGAGGAGACAGGCGTTGTCGACGGGGGTGGGCTGGGCCGGCAGGGAGAGCTGAGCCAGAAATGGCCCAAAGGCGAAAAGTGGCCCAAAATTCAAATCCAAACAAAACCAAATAAATTCATTTTGAATTTTTGGGGTCATTTCAACCTACCCCACTTAAAATGAATCTCGTCCCGAGATTTACTTCTCCTGGGGGAAAGGTTGGGAAAATTATACTGCAGTTCTGATTCCTTTTCCCATATGGTCTATTCCAAGGTGTGATTCTCCTAGAGTACTCTGTAGACTTTGATGTTCTTGTTTCTGAATTCTCTTTCAATAGTCTCGACAATTCTGACTAGCACCTCACGATAAGTCAGATCATTCTGCAGATCTATTCCTTCGAGTGGTACTTGTTCTGAGAGCTATCGGAGACATTTTCTTAATTGTGACACGTGGAAGACATTGTGTACCCTAGACAATTCTGGGCCTAGCTGCAACTTATAGGCCACTTCTCCAATCCTATCTTAAGAAAACTTGCTTTAAGAAATCCGAACAGGAAGCTTAAGCCTTCTTAATTACCTTCCATGCTGCACCTCCTCTGAAATTTTGTCTAATGTAATTCTGACAGAAGAAAACTCAAGATGACCCCGTGCGAGTGATAAGATACTCTTGCCTTATCATTCGATTTTATTCACACGTAGCCACGTAGGGTTAATTAGCGTTCCCGTGTTTAAAAGCTTTAGCATGCATGCATGGTTTCTAGTGCCTCAGGCCATGAAGCGCGAGCTCGCCTTTGCGCTCCGGCCGCTTACCTATTTTCTTCCATTTCCCCCCTCTAATTACGATTGGCATCTCAAGCTTTTTTCTCATGTTAACATAACAGCTTTTTGGTCTACTTCGCAGGTGAATTAAGTACTCGCAGGTCAGGTGGCTTTAGATTAACATTCGATATCTTGTGCTTGTTCGCTTTGCCAATCATGTTGGAGCAGAGTAGATAGTTGAGTTGATGCAGTTGTGGTCGGATACTCAGATGTGCTTTCCATTACTCATTCTTATTGTTTCCTGAATCTCTCCCTTTGTTGACAAACGTAGTTTCTTAATCATTAAACGTTTCACATCTATTATTTCTAACCGCTTGAAATCATTCTTTGGAATTTCTTTTTTAAATAAAACGAACTACGGAGTACTCGCAGGTCAGGTGGCTTTAGATTAAGATTCGATATCTTGTGCTTGTTCGCTTTGCCAATCATGTTGGAGCAGAGTAGGTAGTTGAGCTGATGCAATTGTGGTCGGATACTCAGATGTGCTTTCCATTGCTCATTCTTATTGTTTCCTGAATCTCTCCCTTTGTTGACAAGCGCAGTTTCTTAATCATTAAACCATTCACATGTATTATTTCTAGCCGCTTGAAATCATTCTTTGGAATTTCTTTTTAAAATAAAACGAACTAGGATTGTATGCAAGAGTTAATTTTCTTTGTTAATTTTAGTACAATAATGGGATTCATGCGACAAAATTAGATCTTCTTTGTCGAGGAGGTGATCTTATTTATGCATTGGTTCTTAGGGAGAAATGGCCTTATTTATATCATTATCATAGTCTTATTTAGTTTTGAGTACAAGAATTGGTTTTGTTTATGCTGCTGGCTATTGGGTCCTCCATTCCTTGATCAATTTTATATACTGAAATGGCTAATTGGTTGATACATGCTGTTTAGGTACCATTTAATGGTATGTACATCCTCATCCATAGGGTAAAAGCTTGCCAGTTTAGCCGATATTAACTCAGGCAAAAGACGGCTTTCTTGATACTATAAGGAAAGAGATGGCAAAACTGGAATTGAAATGGCAATCTGCTGTTGATAAATCTCAAACTTCTCGAAATGTTCTGTTTAGTACTGCCAGCTGGGTTTTCTGTAGTTATATTGTCAATATTTTGTAGGTACCTAACATCACCTTCAAGTGTGTTTCTTTCTCTGTTTTATGTTAGTGATTCTACAGGTTCTTTTTCACTTGCACTTTCCTATTTTATCGACTTAGTAACCTCTGTACAAATGCTTAAACCAACCACTGTCACAAACCCTGTTTGTCTATATTCAATGTTAGTCCAATAGGTACCCAATTTATCTCAACCACTAATAACATGGATGAAACACGACTGGTTTTACAGCTGAATTGCTTAGATGATCGATCAAGAGGAGCATGGCAGTTCACAAGATAAAGAAGGGGGCCTAAATCCTTTGAGCACATTAGAATCAAAGATTTTCCGAGGTAAGGTTCTCATAGGACTTATTTATTAAATAACTTGATGTGGCCTTGTACCCCATCTCCACTGCATATTGTTTTTCTTATTTTTATACTTAATTCGTGATATTTTTGTAGTGTCGTTCCTGTGTCTCAATTAAAGTTCTTTCAAGATAAATTGAAACTCTACCAAATGCTCTTGAACATCAGGATGAGCAGCACCGTGAATTAAATGCTAAGTGATTTAAACCAAGGATTTGCCATTGCAAATATTTGCGATACATCACTGACAAGTGGGTCCTGGCCTACATGTCAATGAGACAATGTAGTGGCAAATCCTCGAGTGCACCCCATTTTAGTGGCAGACCCTCATTTTTCTAATGACAACAATAAGTTTTGGGCTCTAGGTTGTTTAGCTATTGCAACAATAATTGAATCGAATGTCTCTGATCCCATTAGTTCAGATATGCTACCTGTAGTGATAAGACACTAAGAAACTTTGCAACGATGAGGCCTCCTACTGGAGCTAGACTGGCTAATATCGATAGTGTTAACCAGGTATCAGTTTGATAAGTAATGATGATGAGCACGCTGACATGCATTTGCTGAATTTCTGCTATGCATCCAATAAAAAAATGCTATGTGTGATCATAATTTCCCTCTTGTACTAGAATAACATGTGACCTCTTGTTTTCAGCACTTCATCTCGTGTTACAGTGGCATTTTCATCAAAGTATCACACAATTGTCAAAAAGATTGAACCTTCCAGTAGATAATCTATCAATTTGTAGAAGATATAATCATTGTTCAAACACTCGTACACAATAATATTTCTAGGTGCTTGGGTGATGCACAATATACTTCAATGGGAATTGTGGCGAGAAAATGGAGCTCTCATTCAAGAAAATTGCAGTGAGTTGTTGTTTTCATTTTAATATTTCCTCGACCTTTTATGAAGTTCATAGCTTGACATGATAGTGTATTCTACCATTTCCATGAGCAGCGCAAATAAAAGAGCAAACGGTTATTTCATACATACTTGATTACTCCTGATATGGATGTGAGATGGATTGGAATATGTTTTGTGAGGAGGTAAGACAACCACTTGAGTAGCCTCACAAATCCTTCTCCCTTTCAAAGGTTGGATCGCGTGACAAGTTGAAGCCAATCAAAGAGGAGCTTCAGATAAAGTAATTCTTCCTCCATGCATAATTTGGCTATTTCTTTTTGTGATCAGTAGATTTATTTCTAATACCTACAGCGCCTATTTCTTACATATGTTTGTTTACGTTTTCCTCTACTTTCTTTGCTTACATCGCTTTTCATTGCTCTTCCTTTCAATATTGCTACTATCTTCTTATGCTCTAAGCTATGCGCCATATAGATGTACTTTAAATGATAGTCTCCAAACAACTAAGAATTCGTTCTCTGCATCTCTACAGCAGCTGCGTAAGTACAGAGGCATAAAGCTCTAAACATTTCCTAAAGACTAAACAAGACGAACGAGGCAAAGTTACTGATGTAGTTGTGGGCTTTTGAACTGCTTGAAGCTAGAGTGATGTAGCTGTGGTGCTTTTGTGACTGATCAGCTCTGGAGCTTTTGTGAATGATCTAGCTAGCTATCTGTGAATGATCTAGTTGTGAGTAATATAACTGTGGTGCTTTTGTGAATATCTAATTGTGGTGCTTTTGTGTTTATGTGATGGATCTATGATTGTGGTATTATACTTTGTATGTCTATGTGATTATGTGTATAAAAATCTGTGATTTGTGGTGCTTTTGTATATATAATTAATTGTATATTATTATTAATAACAAGCAGAAGAGGGCGACTTTCTGTTGGTTGCTAATGTATAGTATAACGACTCACGGTTGGTCGCTAAATCTATAGTACAACAACCCACAGTTGGTCGCTAAACATACAACTTCAGCGACCTACGCTCGGTCGCTAAAAAGATGTCGGTCGCTAAAGCCTTTAGCGACGGCACTTACAGCGACCATCCTTATGGGTCGCTAATGGTTTTTAGCGACTAACCGTAGGTCGCTGAAGCCGCTTTTAGCAACCAACCGTAGGTCGCTGTAAGTGAACCGTCGTATAGTCTGCTGTTCACATGTATTACCATCTCTCTCTCTCTCTCTCTCTCTCTCTCTCTCTCTCTCTCTCTCTCTCTCTCTCTCTCTCTCTCAAGCATCACGTTTTTGCCGCCTGTGAATTCTTGTACTAACGAATTTTACAATTTTGCTACCCCGTGTTTATACAGAATGCATGCATAATTAATCAACTGCAAGATAATGCACGCACACGCCGTTGCAGAAGTACAAGTACTAGCAGACAATACTAGATGAAACTAGATCCTTATCTTGTCATTGTCGTCCTTGAATTAGTCCCGATCACTGCTGCCGTCCTTCACACACTCGCATTAACGACCGTCTTATCATCATTTAGTTTGGTGCATCAAGATTTTTTTTTCTCAAGAATGATTCTGAGCTAGGCGTGATCCCACAAAAACTAAGTGTGACGCTCGATCGATACGAATATATAAAGCCAAATCTTTGGTTGATTATTAATTAATACATTTCCATCTGAAAGTTACGAATGCTAGATCGTAATCGTATGTGTATCATTGTGTATGTTCTTGGTGGTGGACGTGGAAGCCCTGATAAACACTTACCCTGGTTGGAATTGAATACCTAGATCAAAGACGCAATCGCCAATAATCCCTTCAAAAACATCATTGCATATATATGCAAGTACACATGGACACGGTACAATTAACCGAGACGAGACGTTAATCGCTTCCTTTGTAGCAGACCATGAGCAATTGAGCGTCCGGCATTAAAGAACCGTAAGACAACAGGGACCGGCTGTCAGGCCGGGTACTGATACCGAGTTCGCAATAGAAAATTGGTGTGTTTCGTCATTTCATGTGGCTTAGACCATCTCCAACCATGTTCACTTCATTTCATTCCCTTCCTTGTTCCCTTCCCCATTCCCATTCCCTTTATTTCCACTCATCTCCAACAGATTCCCTTTAAAGGGAATTGTATAGGGAAAGGAGAGAGAATCCCTTCCTGGAGGGAATGGGAGAGAGAATCCTGCGTGAAGGGAATCTTTGAAGGAACCCGTTGGAGCGTTGAAGGGAATGGGAATCCCTTCGCGAAGGGAATGAGGGAGGGGACGGGAATGGGTTGGAGATGGTCTTAGACCATCTCCAACCGTATCCCTTTCCTCTCTCTTTCCCTCAGTGCTCTAACGAATTCCTTTCAGCATTCTCTTCGTGAAGGGATTCTCTCTCCTATTTTCTCTAGTAAGGGATTCTCTCTCCTTTTCCTATACAATTCTCTTTAAAGGGAATCTGTTGGAGATGAGGGGAAATAAAGGGAATGGGAATGAGGAAAAGGAACAGGAAGAGAATGAAATGAAGGGAATATGGTTGGAGATGATCTTAGCGGCTGCAGGTCCCCGTCTCCTGAAAAAAAAAAAAATCGTCCCCATCTCATCGATCGATGGCGATTGATTGTCCTATTCTATGAGAGAGAGAGAGAGAGAGAGAGAGAGAGAGAGAGAGAGAGAGAGAGAGAGAGAGAGAGGAGCTGGTTTTTATCAGCGTTGCTGCAAGGATATATTAGAGAAGAAAAAATCTCAACAGACCAGTGAGCGTGGAACCTCGGGTGCCTCCAGTTTGTGACTTCACCGTGAAGCAAAACCACACTAGCAGAGAAAGAGAGAGAGAAGGGGGGGGGGGGAGCTGGTTTTTATCAGCGTTGCTGCAAGGATATATTAGAGAAGAAAAAATCTCAACAGACCAGTGAGCGTGGAACCTCGGGTACCTCCAGTTTGGGACTTCACCGTGAAGCAAAACCACACTACCAATTTCAGGTACTGCTGGCAATTGCTAAATTTTAGGGGAATCGATACGGCTCTACTGCCGTCCAAACGCATCAGACGCGAGTGAAATTCATTGGCTCTCTTGATGCCGCCTTCCTAACTTCAAAGCTAACAAGTTACTCGACAGTCGACACTACTACATATCTGTCCTTCCATACTAGCCTATCAGTACCGGTTATGCAACGGTCTTTTGGTCCAGGGAGCACATCGGTACCGGTTTAAAATACCAACCGGTACTGACACCACCCGGTACTAAGAAGCCCTCAACCCAGCAGGCTGCTTAGTACCGGTTGGTGTATTAAACCGATACTAACACAGTCGATCCTTCGTCTTCCGCGCGCACCCTCAGCCAGTCTTCGATCCTGCGCGCTTTTCGATGACAACTCTTCGTGTTCATCAAAATTGAAGTACTTTGTCTCTTTATCTTCCGATCCTGGCCACATATAAAACCATGTTTTCGCAGTGTCTTTGATCATCACCGCCCGATCGAACTTCTAATTGTGGCTAGCTGCACTATTCTCTTCATCTGTACACACTAGTACACAAAAGGCTTATATCAGACGCACCATCACGTGATGGTGCATCTGATATAAGCCTTTATGTACTAGCATGTACCCCGGGCTCTTCCACCACCAGCAGCAAAAGGAAAAGCGCTTGCGGGAGGACAGAGAGGTCGACGATGATGAGGAGGAGGACGACGACGAAGACGAGGAGCCACCGTCATCCGTTGGGGGAGCTCATTCGCGATTTTCGGCCGTATCGGAGGGGTAAGACTTTAAAAACCGGCCAATAAATCGGTTAAATTCAACACCGGTATTGATGATCCCACATCAGCATCGGTTGGTATGTTAAACCGGTACTGATGCCCCCTTAGCCAGCGTGCCAAATGGGGTTTGCCCTAGAGGACATCAGTACCAGTTGGGGTTATGACCCGGTACTGATGTAGGAAATTAGTACCGGTTAAGGTTATGACTCAGTATGGATGGGGGAATCAGTACCGGTTGGTGTGATGACTCGGTACTGATGCCCACTCATATAAAATTTGAAGATGCTCTGCTCGATTCCCGCCTCTCTCTCTCTCGCCGCCTCAGCCCAACCTCTCTCTCTCTCTCTCTCTCTCTCTCTCCACCACTCCGCCTCCAACCCCCGACATCGAAGACCCCACGCGCGCTGCCGTCCTCCTCGCCTCTGACTCCGCCCACGCGTGCCGCCAACCGGCTTCGCCTCCGACCACCCCTGCCGTCCTCCTCGCCTGCACCCCTCACGACGTCGAAGACCTCGCGTGCGCCACCATCCTCCTCGCCTCCGACTCCGCCCGCGCGCGTCGCCGTCTGGCTTCACCTCCAATGACCCTGTCGTCCTCCTTGCCTGCACCCCCCCCCCCACGATGGCTCCCCTTGCTGTCTCCCCCTCGGTGAGTGCCCTCCCCCCTCACCGTCTCCACCCTCGATGTCTCCCCCTCGGCTTGTGTGTTTATGAAATGAGACTTGTTGATTTTCTGGAAAGACAATATTTCTTTCATCCTTTTGCATTGAAATAACAAATTGAAATCAAAATAATATGATTCAACCTCAGACCCTTTTAAATGTAGCAGATAACAGTGGAGCTCGAAAATTGATGTGTATTCGAGTCATAGGAGCTGCTAGTAATCAGCGATATGCTCGTATTGGTGATGTTATTGTTGCTGTAATCAAACAGGCAGTGCCCCAAATGCCTCTAGAAAGATCTGAAGTAATTCGAGCATTGATTGTGTGCCATACATTATTCTCTTTATCAAAATAAAAATGTTGGAATGTGAATGCTGATTATGTGGATGTTTACTTAGCACCACTATCATCGGTTCATGTGGATGTTGTTCATTAGTTATGAGAATTGTGTAGAGAAGTGCTGCTGAAATTACTTGTAAAAGGATGTTAATCATAGCAAAAAAAATAGACACAATTTACTTTATATTTACTATTACATTAGACACAATTTACTTTATTATAGCGAAACAAGGAACACCGAAAAAATTATATGAGATGAGTTGTTGATACTATCAGTAGTCAAGCAATTAACTTTATTATAGTGAAACAAGGAACAACGAAACATCATGTCTTTCGTCGCGACACCGCCAAACCCCAAGGAATCAACCCATAATCATCATCAACCAACGAACTATAGCATAAAATTAATACTCACAACATTAGTAGCTCGAATCCATAACCACATGGATTAATCAGCTGCTTGCTTCAGTAGAGAAATGTAAGCAGTGCAATTTAGATGAGTCATGAATCCGCACAAGATGCATGAAGAAAACAAAGCAAAAGTGTAGCCATAAGATGATCCCGGCCAGCACACCAAAACATGACACAAATAGAAAAGCTAAACGCAACTAGTTTAGTAGTCTATTACACCCAAAAGAAAGCTAGTTTGGTTGCTTTCATAGGCGTACTCGTTGTCTTCTTCGGCGTGCCTCTATCCATGGGCTTTTTCGCACTCCTTTTCTTCATTGATCCCTAACTGAATCATCGCTGCTGGGATCGATGAAGAAAAGGAATATGAAAAAGTCCATAGATAGCGGCAAGCCGAAGACGACGACGAGTATGCTTATGAAAGCAACCAAACTAGCTTTATTTTGGGTGTAATAGACTATTAAACTAGTTGCGTTTAGCTTTTCTATTAGTATCATGTTTTGGTGTGCTGGTCGGGATCATCTTATGGCTACACTTTTGTTTTGTCTTCTTCACGCATCTTGTGCGGATTCATGACTCGTCTAAACTGCACCGCTTATGTTTCTCTACTGAAGCAAGCAGCTAATTAATCCATGTGGTTATGGATGCGAGCTACTAATGTTTTGAGTAATTAATTTTATGCTATAGTTCGTTGGTTGATAATGATTATGGGTTGATTGCTTGCGGTTTGGTGGTGGCGTGACCAAAGAACTCATCAAGATCGTTGGAAGCACCTACCGCATCGATAGTATCTCATCGCATCAGGTTGGTGGCACCAACCGGTACTGATAGTCCTATCAGTACCGGTTGGTGGAACTGGTACTAATGCCTAATGGGCATCAATGCCGGATGGCCTGTACCGGTTCAAAAACCGGTACTGATGGCAGTTGTGAACCAGTATTGATGGCCAGATTTGTACTAGTACGATATATCCGCACATTACTAACCTTATTCATCTACAACCACATCGCAGCACAAAACGAGAGAATCACTTCGTCTACGCCTCTAACCATCACCGCCGCATATCCCCGGTGAGCCCTCACCATTTGTTGGCGCAACTGCGCCTTCTTCTCCTCGTGCCCTTACGGCACCATCTCACTCCACCTTCTTCTCCTCCATGCCCTTACGGATCCATCCTACTCCACCATTAATGGCGCACTACAGAGATGAGTACCCATCATTGCGCCACCATAGCCCGCTCCTCATCCCAGCACTAGTTGTAGCGAGACCTCCCAAGCTTCATGGTGGGGAGCAGTAGGAAGTGCAGCCGCCATTAATGACGCACACGGGGTGGGTCCTACCCTGTCTCCTTTTCCATATTCCTATTGCTCGCATTTCTTCCTCTGCTGCATTCTGGTTCTCTCGCGCAGCTGTTGTTGCTCACCTACCGGCAATGCTCATCAGCGCCGGCCGCCGACGCTTGCAGCTCCTCCTCCCGAGTGCACCCTCCTCCATCTCTCTTCCTCTATCTATTCCCTAGCTCTCTCTACCTCTATATCTTTGGTAAGGATAGTGAGTGAGCTTGGTAAGCTTTTGGAGGTCGAATCCGGCGAGCATGGCGTGGGGGCTTGCCAGATCTAAAGAAGAAGATGTTTGGATTTTGGAGAAGAAGCTAGATGTTGAAGAAGAAAGGATTTTTGGGACTGAAACATTAGCTTGGTAAGTACAAAACATTGGATTTTTCCTTGTGAAACATGTTGTTAGCATTGGTTAAACACTTTATTTGTTTATAGAACATTGGGTTTGCCTTGCTAAAACATGATGTTTGTGCTTGTGAAACATCTCGTTTCCTCAAAACATTCTTTTTTTTTCCTCATGTTTCTACTGAAACATCACGTTTGCTCTTGCCTTATCTTCAATGTTTCAGTAGCTTTGTTTCAATATTTCAGTAGGCTAACTTAAATGTTTCACCATGTTTACATAAATGTTTCAGTGCCTTAATTTTAATGTTTCAGTGTCTTAATTTCTTCTATTGAAATATGTGTTTTGCCCTTCTGAAACATTGGGTTCTGCCATTTGAAATATTTGGTTCTACTTGCTGAAACAAGCTTCTAATTTTTTTCAACATTTCAAATTTTTTTCTCTATTGAAACATGTGTTTGCCTACTTTGTTTCGGTACTCTCAACGCATTATTGTAATGGGCACTGAACTATATTTCAGCGGGAACGAGGGGGGAAGGCTGAGATCTCGCACTCACATCGAACAGTCCATACGAACGTCCGACAGGAGCACTCGTGTTGGACATCCGACATGTAGTCGCACCCAAATTTTAGAGCACCAGTTTATCTTCGCTAACTCTGTCCTGATTTCAAGTTCTTTTGTGTTTCTACATCCCAAATAGGATTAGTCTAGTGAAGCGCATGAACTGTTGACCTGGAGCACGAATCTCAAAGCCAAAAGAATAGGACATCAAGCCGCCCACGCCCTTCGAACCCATGTAGTCCACGCGCGATGCGGACCATGAGTACGGACCCCCTGATCGATTGGCCATCATTGCTTTTTCAATAGAGACACCAACGAAACCTCTCAATTTACTTTCAGTTTAGATAAGTTTGGTTTGGTTTGCTCGGAGAATTTTCTATTTTTTTGGTCTTTTGATAGGTTTTTTTCCATGACAGATATTTTCTCTTTTTTTTGGCAAATCTGACACATTTTTGAAAATATTATAAAAATAGTCACCTCTTCAATCACAAAATACCTACCACTCTCCTATACCACGGTAAGAATCCATCTCGGCGGGCAGGTGGGTGCCAAGCTATGCTTATTCGACATGTGACTTAATTATTCAGTTGATTAGGTAAAGTGACTTAATTAAGTAATTAATCAAGGTGCTTAATAGATGAATATAACGAGGATAGGGTGCTCGATAGAAAAACTTATTGTGCTACAGGGACGCAGCAGATGACATGTACCACCTGTCACGCCTTCGACCATTGAGGACAAAAAATATTGAGATATAGTTGAACTCCTAATCCTGGTCGTTCAAATACGTTTTGACTCTATCTCGTTTTGGACGAATATGAATATATCTATAATGGGCTTCTACTATAAGTATGGCACCGTTCGTACAAGAGATTCAATCTAATAAATAGAAGAGAGTTTTTACCTCCCTATATTATTTGTGCTCTCGTGATTGTTCTTGTTATTCGATCGGTGCATTATGTTTGATCTACGACAGTCGTCATCATTTTTACAACATGTTATCAGCACGAAGCTCTCTGAGTGCAATTAAGATCATTTGTCTACATCAATCGACACTGCATCGAATTTCGACCGGCATCAATTGATTAAACCTATTACAAGCCATACAATATGTCGGACATCACAAAGAGAGAATTTACTAAAATTGCTCTAAATGGCAGCAATTATCTCACCTAGGCAAGGGATGCCAATATTAATTTGACACCTTGATCCCTTGGAGCTTCTATCACTGAGCCTGGAGCTAATGCCCCTGGTCTTCCTGGGCCTGCAAAGTGTGCAACCCTACACTTCCTGAAGCACCATTTCTATTCGAACTTGAAGGCTAAATATTTGATGCAGGAGGACCTGCTGGTACTATGGAATTCCCTGAAAGAACTATATAACCAACAAAGATTTGCCATGTTGCCAGAAGCACACGTGAATGGGGCCCTCCTACACTTTAGGATTTTAAGATCGTGGCAGCATATAACTCTATCATGCACAAACTTATCATTAAATTGATATTATGTAACTAGAAAGTTGCTGATGCTGAAATGATCTTCAAGACATTATGCACCTTCCACCCCAATATGAGGAAACTGCAATATTAGTACCGTCGTACCAACTAGCAAAAGTACTATGAACTTATCTACATTTTGCTAGAAATAGAAAAGATGGTGAACTATTGATGAAGAATTATCACACCCTCTCTAATATGACACATGCAATGCCTAAAGCACATGCAAATCCTCAGTAAGCTACCAATAGCCAGAGCTGCGAAAAGGGCAAAAGGTATAATAGGGGATAGGAAATAGGAAAGCCCTAGTGAACAAGTAAATGTAAGGGACCAGGGAGCTTTTAGAAGCAAGACTCAGCCAACAAGGCTGCAAACCTTTTATAACTATGCTTTAGGTGTAGGTGCACTGGTCATTGATCACGCACCTACCACACCTTGAAATATTTGGTGGACCTTTACATGCAATCCACTAGAAAATTTCAGAAGAACTAGAGAAATAAGGTTGAGGCACACTTTATCACTCAACCTGTTGTTGAGAAGAAAATCAAGAAGGGTAATGATAAAGTCCCAGATTCTACAGCAGCGTTCAAAGAGGGTCTTCTCGGATATGGAGACTCTTCCATAGATGAAAATAACCTTCTTGGGAGTCTTGTAGTAGTCTCTTAGTTACTCTAGAAGAATACCCATAGTTCTCAGGATGATATAAATGGTTTATATGGAGATTTATAGTAGTCTCTTAATTACTCCTCTTGATAGTCGATGTCACATTTTTTTTAGTCTCCTTGAGTCTCTTTTGTTAGTTTAGTGTTTAAGTTCCTAAATGAACATGGTCTACACATCGCTCCTATTGAGCGATTATCAGTTAACGTTAAATAAAGTGTTATTTCTTAGGATATTTGTTTAATTGTGCTATGCTTGTTCTACATTTTTACAATATTTTTTTGATACAACAATTGTTTGATTGATATCATTCATTTAATATAGAACATCGTATAATCTATGACGGGTGAGGAAATATGTCTTGTAAATAGTTGCACTACAAATTTAATTCTTAAGGAGACTAAATATTTTCAGACTTTGACTAAGAAAATTGAAAATATTATGACTACCATCGGAAGTGATGCACTCATAGTTGGCACTGAAAAGAGCTATCATACTCCTCCCTATAGGTACTCGTATAATAATAGAATATGCTCTATTATATCTTGAATCCAGTCAAACTCTATTAAGTTTCAAAGATATCCGTCTGTTTTCATATGGAGACAAAAATGAGGATGGTACAGAATACTTATTAATGACTAAGTTTAATGGGTGCAATAAACGTGTAGTTGGAAAACTTCCTTCTTTTCCTCCAGATTATATGATACATATATAAAATTTGAAGTTTATGTTGCGATGAAAACTATACTTAAAACTCATGAATATTTAAGATCTGGCATGATCAATTGGGTTATCTTGGGTTGCATATAATGAGAAGAATCAACAATAATTCTACTGGCCATAGCATAAAAAACTACATATTTCCCTAGACCTAAAGACATCTTATGTACTATTTATGCTAAAGGAAAACTTATAATTAGACCCTCTTATCTAAAGTTAGGAAGAATCATCGAATGTCCTAAAAAAATTAAAGGTGATATTTGTGGACCTATCCAGCCTCTGTCGAGCCTCTTTAGATATTTTATGTTACTAATAGATGCTTCTACTAAATGGTCCCATATATGTCTCTTATCTACTCAAAACCATGATTTTGCTAAATTGATTATCTAAATTATTAAATTAAGAGTCTCCTTTCCAGAAGAAAGGATCAAGTCTATTCAAATGGGTAATTATGGCAAGTTCACGTCAAAGGCATTTAATGATTATTATATGGCTCTAAGTATTAACAAAGACCATTTAATACATCATGTCCATACACAAAATAGTCTTACAAAGTCATTAATTAAAATAATAAAACTTATTTCTCGATCATTCTTGCATAATTGTAGGTTACCACCAGCTATTGGGGTCATGCAGTGCTAGGCGCTGTTGTATTAATTTTATTCAGACCAACTGCATAATATAAAAAATTTTCGCTTGCAGATAATGCGTAAAAAAGAACCAAGTATGTCTCATATGAGAAAATTTTGTGGCGCTGTATACGTGCTAATCTCACCACCATAGCATATAACCATTGGCTCTCACGGAAGTTTTGAATCTCTATCAATTATGAAATACTTAGAACCTATAACAGGGATCTGTATACTGTTTGGTACGCTTATTGTATTTTTTATAAGGACAATTTTTCAGTATTAGAGGGAGAAAAGTACCACACTAAAGAATGCCGAGAAATAGATTGGAATATCATTGGCATTCAATCCTTAGACCCACGAACTAAATAATCTAAACTTGAAGTTCATAGGATCATAAATTTGCAACAAATAGCTAATAATCTGCTAGATGCCTTCATTGATTATAAGAGAGCAACAAGATCTCATATATCTACAGTAAACACAACAGAAAGAGCGGAAATACACTAGAAGGATGTTGAATGCACTCGTACCACTCATGATAAAAAGAGGGAGAGGCCTCCAAGTGCACGTTACTCAATTAGAAGGAGTTGTCCACAGAAACAAAACAACCGAACAAGTAAGAACACTACCCAAGAAGTGGAAGAAGCTCAGCATGATGTTGAGAAAATCCCTGAAGTAAGCCATCCTGAAGATGATAACCCCAGCAAATATTTGCGTGCACAATTTAACGCTAGAAAGTCATAACACATAGACTCCATCGTTGTAGGAAATCACAAGAAGTGAGAAGAAATTAATGAAGAAATATCTACTAACTATATGGATTTACAAGAGCTGTATAAAAGAAAGACTACAATTATCGACATATATTTTATCTCAAAAATTGCTAAAGCACTTGAGCTGGATCAGAACCAAAGTCCATATCAGAGTGCCAGAAGCGTCTCATATTAGGTCAAATGGAAAGAAGCAATTAAGACAAAATTATGCTCACTTAATAAAACTAGGGTATTTGAATTTGTTGACCGAACACCTCCTAAAATGTTCCCTGTAGGATCAAAATGAGTTTTCGTCCGAAAGATAAATGAAATTAACCAGGTGGTAAGTTATGAAGCGAGACTTGTAGCACAAGGGTTCGCGTAGAGACTCGGTATCGATTATGATGAAACTTACTCTACAATAATGAGTGGAATAATTTTTCGATACTTGATATCAATGACAGCTAGTTAAACTTATCAATGCAGTTGATGGATGTCATGACCGTATATTTATATGGGTTACTGGATACAGATATTTATATGAGTCGTTGAAGGAGTCAAAATTATGGATCCTAATAAAGGTAATCGCAGCATATATAGCGTCAAAATGCAGAGATCACTATACGGATTAAAACAAACAGGGAGAATGTGATACAACCGACTTAGTGGGTTCCTCTTGAAAAGGGATACTTTAATAATGTTGATTGTCGATGTGTGTTCATAAAGAAATCCTATAATGGATTCTGTATCATTTCAGTCTATATTGATTATCTGAATATCATCGAAACCACAAAGCAGATAAAGGAAGCAACTTCTTACCTTATGACGGAGTTTGAAATGAAAGATTTGGGTAAAACCAAATATTGTTTGGGCCTACAGCTAGAGCATTTTCAAGAAAGAATTGTTATACACCAGTATACCTATACCAAAAAAGGATTGAAATTTTTTAATATAGATAAATCTCACCCTTTGAAGATCCCCTATGGTAGTAAGATTTTTTGAAGTGGATAAAGAGCCTTCTAGATCGAGGATAAAAAATGAGTAAGTCTTAGGACTTGAAGTCTCATAATTAAGCGTTATTGGAGCACTTATGTATTTTGCGAATTGCATAAGACTTGATATTGCATTCACAGTTTGCTAGCTAGACACAGTATAGCTACAACTATAAGACATTTGACTTTTGTCAAGACTTTGCTAAGATACGTCCAAAGTATTCAAGATCTTGACTTATTTTATCATAAGGGCCAAGACTTGACCATGGTGAGATATACCGATGCTGACTATCTGTATGATCCCTACAGTGCCGAATCTAAGACTGTGCTTGTGTTTCTCTGTGGTGGTACACTTCAGACTTTGCAAATGAGTTATGTTAAAAGCAATATCGCAAAACATATTGCCCCTAAATTTTTCTATCCTCACAGACTCCAGAAGAATTGTGAGGTAAAGATACTGCAAACTTAATTATGTGAAAATCCAGCAGATTTATTCACTAAATTTTTGCCAACATCTAGTTTACAAAGATGTGTTCATAGCATTGGAATAAGACAACCTAGGGATATACAGAGTTTAAAGGGAGTAAACACTACTACAAAACTGCAAATAGGAGACGCCCTATTAGTGGCGGTTTGTTTGGAACCGCCACTAATAGGAGTATCAGTGGCGGTTCTTGAGTGCAAACCGGTGACAGGATCACATTTATTCTACAATAATAGACAATGACGTAGAGGTTTGTCATGCTAACATTACACATTTATTCGCACCACTCAATTTCTATATATACTCTTAGATTTATTTTTCGTACTTGTAGCGCCTCAAATTGCCTACGACAGGACTACATCCTCTTGACATCCAAGCCATTCAGGGACAGCTCGCATACTTCCTCATGAAGGAAGTCATCAACAAAAAGGGCGAGTTTTATGATGAAGACAACAATGATCAATTGCTCCATGCTGCTGTTAAACGTCGTTCGCCTCCAAAGAATCCCTAAAGGCTCGTAGGCTTAAGATTGTGTGAGAAGATACTAGGTCTTGGATGTGGACTTGTAAATTGTAAACGAGAGCATGACAAACTTTAGAAACGAGAAGATACTCTACTGGTCAATATGACTAATCTTATTTATTATCGATCTATTACAATGTGTGTGATATAATAGTTTTGCTTGTGATATAATTATCGATCTATTACACCGAATGTTGTAATGCTGATTGGTTTTTGTGATATAATTATTCTCTCGTCTCATCGTGAACTCCTCCTTCACCTGCATCATCGCATCACGAACTCCTCGCATCAGCGCCATCGTGTGCCTCCCTCTGTAAATGTGGTTAGGATGTAGTGATGATGGTGCTCATCTTTGAATTCCCCGAAGATGACCATCAATGTTGGTTTATCATTTGTAATGTGTTGAATGGGTTGCCACTTATAGTTCACTTCAAAGTCATTCCAAAATGGATATGAGAGCATGCATTATGTGGGTGGCCATGGCTAGCAATTCCTGTTTGCACATTTTTGTTAACCTGTTCTCACAATGTTGGCCTATGTTTGCATGTGCTTTTGGCCATATTTCTTTTTTGAGTTACTTAATTGGTGAATTAATATGTTCTCTATTAGCATATGAAAGATACAGGTGAAGTGCTTGTTGGGCGTCACATTAGATTGTGGTCAGCACTTAATATGTGGTAAAGTTACTTGCGAATTATCATATTATCAAACTATAATCACTTGGTTAGTGTAATTTTGACATGTTTTGACTCAATGTAGTTATAACTATGGAACTGTTGAGGCATATGATCAGCAAAATGGCTTTCACAAGGTACTGTTATTACTTTCTCTTGTGCAATGTCATATTAGTACAGTTATTTTTATTTGTTGTTTTATTGCAATACTAAAAAAAAATCATAAAGTTTATATTAAAAAAATCATAAAGTTTGTCCTGCTTTGTTGTTTTATTGCCCAATATTAATAACTTGGAAGTTTATATCATACAAAAAATGCTTATAAAGTAAAATGTAGTGTCAACAGCTTCATAGCTTCATATGTATCTCCCTGCAGGTCTGGGGAATGGGGGGATCATCTGACCTTACAAGCGGCTGTAGACCGGGTAATATGGTACTTCTAGTTTCAAGATGTCCAAATGGTTATCGGAGCAAAACCTTTTAGCTGCAGCATTTTTGCATTAATGTTATTGTGTTTCTCAAATTCTGACTATAGCTGGAACTTACAATTATTTTATCCCTTATGGATCCTACTTCAAGATATGAAAATAATAGATGCGTTTGATGTCATTGGTTCATTGTTGATGAAAATTCATTTGGCAATACTTGTTGAAAATGCTTGAAATCTCTCTGATGAATTTGGATCACAATGTTTAGTGGTTGGTGATTGTTGTGTTTTTGGTTTCATGAATATGATAAGATGCTTTTCCTGGACATTGCAGAGAAATAGGCTGGTGAAGGTTCTTGAGCATGCAAGTACAGTACAAGATCTCTGTATGGTATTAGGGATGAAATTTGTTAGCACAATAACTGATCAAGTTCATAGCAGTCTAGATGACTCTATTGGTAAGGACCACAAGAGCATTAACAATGATATCCTGTCAAAACTTGATAGGACTATAGCTACCCTTAATAAGGAAAAAGTGTTGAGGCTAAAGAAGGTAATACATATCTTCCAGTTCTGTACTTGCCAACCAACAGCTGTTCTCTTCCTACATTATAGTTCCATTTATTTTCAATTTAATTGCAACAAATATGAGAAGGGTGCACAGTTTTGAGTATATATATTGTTGTGTGTCTTTTATTTCTGTCCATGATATATTGTCATGATCATTTCTAGCCATTTTTTGTTATAATGTACTATTAAAATATTTCATTTCAAAGATTCATCTTTGTTCTTCATATGTGATTTTGTATGGTTTTGTAAACTACAAGCTCTATTTCCTAACAATAACTTTGGATATTTCAGGCAACTATTGAGGAAGGTGTTGTAGTTGGTGGTGGATGTAGCCTATTAAGATTATGTAAGAAGATCGACAGGCTCAAGGAGTCAATGGATAATATAGAGCAAAAGGTACCTCACGCCTTCTTTGTTGTCGATAAAAGGGTAACATGTGGCGGTTTGGATATGTGTAGCTTGCAACGTTTGATTCCACAAGCGATTATTTAAGTGTTTGGTTTTGTCCTTCGGCATGTATCATCTTGTGGTTCTTTTGTAATTCTGTGTAATGGTGAAATGGATGGAATGACGATAGCTATATAGTTCTTTACGTATCTTGTTTGAGGGCATGGCTAGCAATTCACGAGGCTAGCCAAAAATACGTATTTTTATCTTGGGCGGGGATTATCGGTGGCGGTTTTATCCACAAACCGCCATCGATAATATCTGATGCGGTTTTACTTTTAAAACCGCCACTGATAAGTCAATAACAGTTACGGTTTTACCCACAAACCGCCACTGAAAAGGCAATACCAGTGGCGGTTTTACCCACAAACCGCCACTGATAATGGCAATATCAGTGGCGGTTTTGACCACAAACCGCCACTGATAATGGCAATATCAGTGGCGGTTTTGACCACAAACCGTCACTGATAATAATATTTGTGGCGGTTCTAAAACCGCCACTGATAATCGCCGAATATTAGTGGCGCTTAATCTGTGGCGGTTCAAAAACCGCCACTAATGTCAGTTTAGAACCGCCACTAATGTGCTTCTCTATAGCAGTGAAATCTCTATGCTATGACCTTTAGCATAATTTTGAATATACTACTTTAAATTCAAAAAATTATAAGTTATGCTCCTTTTCACTTTGTGAGTTTTCTTGAAATTTTCTTTGATGAAAATTTTTAATAATACAACTAGTATAACACAATTTACAAGTGCAATATACTATTTTCTCTATCTTTTTTCTCCTTGAGTTTTAGGAAGGAGTTGTTAATGACACATATATTATGCAGTAGCGGGAGTGTTGAAATATAGTTGAACTTCTAGTCCTAGTTGTTCAAATACGTTTTGACTATATCTTATTAGGGATAAATCTGAGTCTATCTGTAATAAATTTCTACTATAATTATAATATCTCTTTGTATAAAATATTAAATCTAACGTAGAGAAGAGTGTGCCTGATTGTTTTTTCCATATGTGCATTGTGTGATCTTGTCGTCGTCGTTTTTCGACAAAGACGAGACTTCTCGCTTGGACCGTTGGACGGAAATCACAACAACGACGGCTTCAGTCCACGCACGCAGCTCAGCTGTGGACGCGCTCGAAGTCCAACTCCTCTCCTCTCCGCCCACTAGCCAGCCTTCGCTACATCTCGCCGGCCGCCTCGAATTTTTTAATTTTCTTGGGTCTTTCTATAGCTCCATAGATCTTCACGTCGTGGAAATCTCCGCTTCTTGCGGCCCTGTCCTCCCGAATCTTTTCACTCCAATCCTGCAGAAAGCTCACCCTTTGATCGATATTGTCCATCCAAGAACTCGATTTCTTCTTTCTGCAGGATTGGTGCAAAGATCACTCTTTTTAGCCAAGAACTCTTCCGGTGCTGTGATTCTTGCTCGGATCGTACGGAGGGCGCTGTTCTTGATCAAATTAGCGCGAATTGTCGGTAATTTGATCGAGGGTTAGTTGGGGCCCAGGATGAGGGGGCCGGTGCTGTGGGCTCTGGTTGTGGCAGTGGTGGTGCTGGCTATGGCGGGCGCGGCGGCGGGGATGTTCGTGGTGGAGAAGAACAGCCTGCGGGTGACCTCGCCGGAGGAGCTCAAGGGCAAGTACGAGTGCGCCATCGGCAACTTCGGGGTTCCTCAGTACGGGGGCACCTTGCACGGCTGGGTCGTCTACCCCAAGTCCAACCAGAAGGCCTGCAAGAGCTTCGACGACTTCAACGTCTCCTTCAAGTCCGGAGGCCGTCCCAACTTCGTCCTCATCGACCGCGGAGGTGATGACGGCTCTGTTTTGTGGTTCAATTAAGGCCCCGTTTGGCAACTTGAAACCGAGCTGTTTCTACTAAAATCTAGGAGAAACCCAACCAAACGGACTAAAATTCGGAACGATTCTCCTCGGAACGTTTCTTCTTTTTCCACACCGTGGTTGAATCACCCTCAACCCCGTTTCACTAGTTTCTACTAGAATCTGGAACCGTACCAAACGGTTTGCAGAAAGTGATTCTGATTCTACCTGAAACGTTTCTACCAAGAATCTGGAACCGTTTCCGTTTCTACTAGAATCTGGAACCGTACCAAACGGGGCCTAAATATACATTTATATGCTTCGAACGGCGATTACTAGCTTGGAGTAATTTGGTACTTATCAAGCTGGTTTTTATAGGCCAGTTGGTGACGGGAATTAATGAGGGTAATCTTTGATTTGGTTCACTAGGCAGTTATTTGCATTAATTACTGGTCACTTACATTTCAATTCGTTTCTTGGCAATGTTTTGTGAAGCTTTGCTCTATGTTTTGGCTTCTATTCCCCTGGGTGTACCCTGTGTTTTTATGAGCTATTTGATGCTCTACAAATAAGGCACTTTTTTTTTTTTGTTATACTTCACTGGCGGCAGCAATATGTGTGCTTGAGGATTAGTTTGGTTTGTAGTAGTATTGCAGGGCAACAATTCGTTTGGATTATTGTGGAATTTCTAATTGAGCACGTGGTAAGTTTGGTATTTCTCGAAGGAATTATGAAGATTCTGTAGCTCAATCTGCATGAGTGGTGCATTGACTGTTTAAGTTGTTTTTACCATTTTCATATCATAGCTCTTTATGGGAAATTTGAATGGTTATCACTTATTAGTAAATAACTATGTTGTATGTTGACAACAAAAGAATCAGTTGCTGCTACCACATAAAAAGAACTGAACTGAAGCCCTGCTGCAGTAACATCATCATATAAACTATTTATTGATCCACCTACCATGATACATTGATACGGTTCTAATCTTCATTAAGCTATCCTGCATACAGTTACAGAACCAAAATCTGCTGACATGTTGAAACATGTATACGAAACATGTCTTCTAAATCCTAACTAATATGATGCAGAACTACAATAGCAAAAGATGTTTCAGATAATCAGATGTCTAACTTCAATGAAATAAAATTTCCATGTTAAAGTTGCAATAGGAAGTTGCAGTATGGTAACATAGACTTTGCTGTTTCGCAATTCATTCATACTTTTAGAAGAAATCCGTCTGACATAGAAGTTAGAAATGATTCAGGGGAAAACAATATTGTTATCCTCTGCTTGTTAGATGAGGAAAATGCGGTCCTAAAGCATGGAAGTAATTAAACACGACTGCTTAATTCTCTTTGGTATTTTCTGTCCCTTCTTAGATGATTATCTCATTACACAGATTTTCAGCAATGACTTGACTGGAGAAAGCATCTTCTAATTCTTTAGTTCATTCTGCTCTGCGATGCACAGAATGCTTTTTCACAATAAAGGCATGGAATGCACAAAATGCTGGAGCTGCAGCAGTTCTTGTTGTGGATGACAAGGAGGAGCGTTTAATCACAATGGACAACCCAGAAAATGTTGGCACAGAGTACATAGAAAACATCACTATTCCCTCGGTGCTTATAACAAAGAAGTTGGGTGACAACCTTAAGAAATCTGCCGAAAATGGTGATATGGTTAGTATCCTTCTGGACTGGAGGGAATCCCTTCCTCATCCTGATGAGCGTGTAGAGTATGAATTCTGGACAAACAGTAATGATGAATGCGGTCCTAAATGTGATATGCAAATGGACTTTGTGAAGAGCTTTAGAGGAATTGCACAAGTTCTTGAGAAGAATGGTTACACCCAGTTCACTCCTCATTATATTACATGGTATTGCCCAGAGCCTTTTGTCGGGAGCAAGCAATGCAAATCGCAGTGCATCAATCATGGGAGATATTGTGCACCAGACCCAGAGCAGGATTTTAGCAAAGGATATGATGGAAAACATGTTGTGGTTCAAAATCTACATCAAATTTGTGTATTCAAGGTTGCTAAAGAGGGTGGCAAACCATGGTTGTGGTGGGATTATGCACATGACTTTTCAATTAGATGCCCAATGAAGGAGAAGAAATACACACATGAATGTTCTAGTGATGTTATTAAGTCACTTGGTATGTCTAATTGGCACTGATTTCATGTTTCTCAAGAATTCTTTATTTTATTGTTCTTTAATGAAATCTAACTAATTGACTAAGAGCCTCCTAAGTTAATATTTACGATGAAACTTCCTCATCTTTCATATTTACAGGGCTGGACATTGAGATGATAAATAAATGTGTTGGAGATCCTGAAGCCGATGAGGAAAACCCAATTCTAAAGGCAGAACAAGATGCCCAAGTACGACTGAGTTGATAAATAATGACTCTTTATGTTAAGTAGTGCCCTGTTCTTGCATATTTTCATCGATTTGTGGTATATTCAGCTGTGTGCGTTATTATATAGATTGGTCATGGTAAACGAGGAGATGTCACAATACTGCCAACCATTGTCATCAACAACAGGCAGTACAGAGGTCTGTCTACTGTTTTGTAGCACCAGTTATTTTTCCCTGATGGTGCTTGTGTTACAATTTAGTTCTCTTCAGGTAAGTTGGGCAAAGGTGCTGTGCTAAAAGCAATCTGTTCAGGATTTCTAGAGACAACTGCACCCGCTATATGTTTGAGTGAAGGTCTGTATGTTTTTTTCTTTTACAGCAGAAATGTTTTTCTAGATCTTGTCTGATGATGCATTACTTTTTCTTCTTCTATTTATTCTGTATAGATATTCAAACAAATGAGTGTTTGGAGAACAATGGAGGTTGCTGGCAGGACAAGGATAATAATGTTACTGCATGCAGGGTACAGTTTTAATGCTACCATGTCTGCTTCCTCTATTCTTGTCTGGTAATATGGCTCTAATTTGCTGAATATGGAAATGCAGGATACCTTCCGTGGGCGTGTTTGTGAGTGCCCTATTGTCGAAGGAGTGAAGTTCGTTGGTGATGGATACAGCAAGTGTGAAGGTACTACATAAATTTAGTTCTGGGATTGAACTGGCTGTAGTTGTTTCTGTAATGGTGTTTTTTGATTAATTTTTATTAGTGAAACAATGTTGGTCCCTTACTATATAATAATGTACTTTTGCACAACAACATCTGATTATCACATTTATGTTAATTATTGGGACACCTTGGTATTAACATTTGTCATTGTCAGCTTCCGGTGTTGGTAGGTGTGAGATCAATAATGGTGGATGCTGGAAGGAAACTGGAAACGGGAAGACAATTTCTGCCTGCTCAGTAAGTAGATGTTATCCTGAGATCTATCAGTTTGTGCTTTGCAGTTCTTTGACAGCATGAAAACTAAATGCTGACTGCAGAATGAAGAATCTGAAGGTTGCAAATGTCCAGTAGGTTTCGAGGGCGATGGTGTAAAAAAGTGTGAAGGTACTTTTCAATTCAGAAACTTATTTTGTATGACTTTGAACGCAATATTATTCAAGGTGCATAAATTGATTCTATTCTTTGGTTTAGTACTCTGTTTAGTTAAAATAAGTCTTATATTTATAAGGAATAAGTCCATTTTACACCTTCGAACTATGAAAAATGTCTAAGTAACCCCCAAACTAAAACCGGTTATTTGACACCCTCATCTTCTACCATATGGAAACCACCACGGGGCGTGATTTAATCTGGTATTAGAAGATAAGGGTGTTAAATAACCGGTTTTATAGTCTGGAGGATTATTTTAACTTTTTTCATAGTTCGGGAATGTAAAATGGACTTATTGCTATTTATAAAACCTATTAAAATAATATTATGAAAGTAATTTTTGAGACAAATCTACTCATATCATTTCCATATAGACAATATAAATATTGATGAAAACATTATTGGTCAAAGTTATAATGGTTTGACTGCATGGATTTTAGGGCGACACACTTGTTTTTGACCGGAGTACTTAACATATTCCAGAGAATACCACTAGATTGCTTCTGCTTGTGCATATAGTCTGCCATTGGAGTTTGTATGATAAAAATTTACCTTTTGATCATAGTATTATGACTCCAAATTCTGAGAACTTTTAAGACTTATGAAATTCTTTTGTTGTAAACTGTCCCTACTACTTTATCTACCTATGTGCAGATATTGATGAATGCAAAGAGAGAACTTTCTGTCAGTGCAAGGGCTGCAGCTGTGAGAATACATGGGGAAGCTATGAGTGCAGCTGTGGTGGTAACAATATGTTATACATGAGAGAGCATGACACTTGTATCAGTGAGTAGCCTAACCTGAACTTTTTTCTATAGCTATCTAATCTTGCAAGTGCCAGTATTATATTATTAGTGGTGAAAAGTAAATACACCTGCTCAATTGAGCAAAATACTTTCTTTTGTTTGAGAT
The DNA here is from genome assembly GCA_036346355.1 of Rhipidocladum racemiflorum. Lineage (NCBI taxonomy): Eukaryota > Viridiplantae > Streptophyta > Magnoliopsida > Poales > Poaceae > Rhipidocladum > Rhipidocladum racemiflorum. Next base: position 62,807,147 of record CM070573.1, on the reverse strand, counting down.
GCTTGACCAGTTGATCATAACTTCGGTTCAAATGATGTACGAGCTGTTTCTCAGTCATCTGTTGGTTTCTGAAAGAAGATGTCCTAGTTGCTTAATAAATGATGATTACCTCCAAAAGAGTTTTCCTTGCCGTTTGTATTTGTCGAATTATTATTACAATGTATTGTAGCCTTATGGATGTGCTCCAGCCAAGGTTATTAGTCAGATTGCTGGGGCTCTATATTCCTGAGAACTGTGATGGTGGCTTTTATTTATAGAAGTTACCTCAATTGCAGTTTTAAGTTTTGACAAGTGAAGCAGCAAGTGCATGAACTGTTTACTGTGATCTGAACTATTGCCTCACTTTTTTCTTAAAAAAAAAGATCCCTTGTGAGATTGCTTTAAGTTAATTACCATGCTATGAACAGGTAAAAGCATGCCACGGTTTTAGTTCACTTATTTTTTAATATTATCCAAGTACTAGTCTAATGCTGTTTCCAAACCCCGTGCAGGCAAGGAAGCTACCTCAGCGGTCGGCTGGAGCTTCCTGTGGGTTGTTTTCTTCGGACTCGTTATTGCCGGGGTTGGAGCATATGCGGTGTACAAATACAGGCTACGGGTAAAACATCTTCCCATCCTCCTTCTTCCTCCCTACTCTCTACCTCTATTTGCAAGTGGTCACATCACATGTGGGACTTGCACCGTTTGTTATGATCACAATGGTATGTAATTTGCTGCCTGACTCAAAATCTGTATCATCATGCCTCACCAGAATTACATGGATTCGGAGATTCGCGCCATCATGGCTCAGTACATGCCTTTGGATAGCCAAGAAGCGCCGAACCAGCAACATGTTGCGCATGCTGATGATATCTGAAGTGGCACACAGGATCGAGCGTGCAAATTAAACATCTCGTCTGTACCGCATCGGTGGCCAACGACATTACAGAGGTCGACTTGGCGCATAGCCGCATACGTAGTCTGTGTGAGAAGACTTGCCGTATCATGTATATATGATTCTAAACGAGACACAGTGCTGTGAGACTTGATCAACAGCATAGACAATATCATCACAGTTTAGCCTCTAGTTGCATACGTGCCAACTGTATTGTCTGTTATAGATAAGTCCCTTATTTAGGCTTTCCTTTTATACCCTCATGTACTCTATATATTGTGGCCATTGGCCTCATATTGAATACAAGTCCTATTCATAACATGGTATCAGAGCATAGGTTCAAACGCTAGCCTCAATCTTTTTCCGCAACCGCCGTGCCCGGGAGAAGTAATCTGCTCTCCTGGGCGGGCACCCGCGCCGCCTCTGGCCCGCTTTGCAGCACCGCGCCGCCTCTGGCCGGCCCGTACTGCGTCTCTGGTTGGCTTGTACTTCGGGCGGCGATGCCTCCGACCTGACGCCGTGGAGTCTAGCCGGTCTGCTGCAGACGACGCAGCTTCCGATAGGCTCCCGTTCGGGTCTTCTCGCCGCCGGCCACCGACGTCCGCCTGCCGACGCCCCAGCCCGGCCGGCCTGTTTTCTTTCGCTCCTCCCGCTTGCGTCCTGGCCAGTCGCCTCCAGCATGGCTGCGTCGCGACTCCGGCGACTTGCGCGTGGCTGCCTGGAGCCCGCCGGCTCGCCTCTGGTCTACCTCCAGCCCGGTTCCTCTGCGCCGTCACTCTGCGGCCGCCGTTCCTCTGTTCCCGTCCACCCGCCGGCTTTTCGGTTTTCCCGCTGGTTCTTCTGCCGCTTGACGACGTGCATGGCCGCCTGGAGCCACGCCTGCTGCCGGTCGCCTCCAACCCAGTGCATCATCCTACAGCCCGGTCGCCGTCGCCCGCTAGCAGTCGCTCAGCTCCTCCTTGGCTTCTGCGACGCAAGCCGCCGTCGCCCGCCAGGCCCACATCGCGCCGTCGCGTCGCCGCCATCCATCGTGGTGATCTTTGGCTCGCCTCGACGCCGCCCCGACGCCACCGAGTCCGATCTTCTCGTCGCCGGTCGAAGCCTCTTTGCCCTACCTTCGAGTCCGACTGGAGATTGGCCCGACGCTAGCCTGCCTGGAGTTCGCTCCCAGCTGAGCTGCTTCGTTCGGCGCATGCGGGCCGACGCCGCTGCTCTAGCCAGATCGCATTTGGGAGGAGTGAAGTGCGGGGGAAGGATATGATGGATCTTGCTGTTTGGCTGTTGCAGAAGCTTCTGCCCTTCTTCCTTTTCATCAGCTATGTTTCCAATCGGCTCTGGCTCTTCGGCTCATTGAGTTGGCTCGGTTCTTCGTCATCTTGGCTTGTTGGCTCTCCATTGATTGTTGCTGCTAGTGCCCCTAGTTATTTTTGAGTTTTTCTTAATATCATTGCTTCCGTTGCGTCTATCCAAGTTTTAAGCATCTTGATTCTGTCGTCGCTTGACTTTTTTATCGGTTCAACTCCTTCTGTCAACTCTTATTACCTCAGCTCGGCTTCGTTTTGTCGGCCTCGTTGGTTCTTCTTCATCGACTCGTACTGTCGGCTCTTCTTCGTCGACTCGGTCCTACCTTCGACTTTCGTTCGTTGATTTGGCTTCTTCGTCGACTTTTCTTCACCGACTCGGTCCTTCGTTGGTTGTTCTTCGTCAGCTCGATTTTTAAGAGTTACATGCTACGACGGCTACTTCAAGACTATGACTTTGGATTTTCCCTATTTTAATTCATCCTTTTCAAATGCAACACTATTGCATACGCCTTGCATTTGTGGGAGGGTGTTAAGGATATATTGTCTGTTATAGATAAGATATTGTCTGTTATAGATAAGTCCCTTATTTAGGCTTTCCTTTTATACCCTCATGTACTCTATATATTGTGGACATTGGCCTCATATTGAATACAAGTCCTATTCATAACACCAACATCATGTAAAACACTTGTTCAGCCTACTCTCGCCCTTACCTCAATAAAGCTTGAGCCTACTAGTTTTAGTTTACTACATACTTGTGACCAAGGATTACTTTACCGAACCGAGCTTGTAAACTGGAACCTGCTCGGTACTGATTTTCGTCGAAATTTTGTAGAAACCGAATGAAATTCAAAATTAAAACTTTTGAACTTGGCAGTTAAACAGCGGCGGAATAATTTGATTTTCAACTGGTTTATACCGATTGTTTTACCAATTCGCATTGAAAATCAGCACACTCAGCGGAATTTGAAAAAAAAATTCAAGAAAAAATTGTCAAAATTTTTTCCCAAATTTCATAGCAGATGTCAAGAATCTACTAATACTAATTTTAGGGAATTTTTGGATAAACTTTTCTAAATCTTCCGATTTTTTTAGTCTAAGTTTGAATTGGACCGGTTTTGCTTATCGAGCCGGTTCGATACAGTTAAAAATCACAATCTTCATCGATTTTTCAAACTCTGCCCGTGGCATTGGTGATCATATCTGTCGAACTGGGCAATCTTAATTACCTTGCATGGCATGGCTGTGAAGTATGATCTGCAAGCTTGGGCAACGGTGAAAGGATTCCCTCATCTTCCCAAGAGAAGGCATGAAAAGGAGCATGCTGAAACATTTCATGGTAGGATGGCAGCATACAGGTGCTCTAAAAAGGGAGCAAAGGGTGTGAAAGACCCAACAAAAGCATGGCTGGGCGCGGGCAGCAGCCTCCGTAGAAAAGCATGGGCAGCATGATAGCGTACGGTGTTAGTCCTTTCGTGTTGTTTTGAGGGGGAGAGCTGCCTGTTCTTTGAGATTCTCGTTAGCATTTAGTTGTTAGCCTCACACACTAAACTCACACACTAAATAATATAAATTTAAAGTTTGAAAGATAATAAATCTACAATAAATAACTAATAATCTGTTAGATAACTTTATTGATCATAAGGGAGTGACAAGATCTTACATATCTGCTATCTGCAATAAACGCAGCAGAAAGAGTGGAAATACACTAGAAAGATATTGAATGCACTCGTCCCCTCATGATAAAAAGTGAGAGACCTCCAAATGCATGTTACTCAATTAGAAGGAGTTGTCCGCAGAAATAAAGAACCGAACAAGTTAGAACACTACCTAAGATGTGGCAGAAGCTTAACCTGATGTTGAGAAAATCCCCGAAATGAGCCATTCTGAAGATGGTAATCGTATCTCTAATGTGAGCCATCCTGAAGATGATAACCCCAGTAAATATTTGCGTGCACAACTTAACGCTGAAAAGTCAGAAGACACATACTCCATCATTGTGGAAAATCACGAGGAGTGAGAAGAAATTAATGAAGAAATATCCACTAACTGTATGGATTCAGAAGAGTTGTATAAAAAGAAAGACTACAATTATCGATACATATGTCATCTCAAAAATTGCTAAAGTACTCTAGCCGGATGCAGAACTAAAGTCGTGCCAAAAACGCCTCATATTGGGTTAAATGGAAAGAACCAATTGAAGCAGAATTGTGATCGCTTAATAAAAGTAAAGTATTTGGTCATGTTGACTGAACACCTCCTAAAGTGTTCCCTATAGGATCAAAATAGCTTTTCGTCCAAAAAATAAATAAGGTGAGATATGAAGCGAGACTTATAGCACAAGGGTTCACGTAGAGACTCGGTATCGATGACGATGAAACTTACTCTACAGTAATGAGTGGAATAATTTTTTGATATTTGATATCAATGACAGCTAGCTCAAACTTATTAATGCATTTGATGGATGCCATATTTACATGGGTAACTGGATACGGATATTTATATGAGAGTCCTTGAAGGTGTCAAAATTCTGGATCCTAACAAAGGTAATCGCAATATGTATAATATTAAATTGCAAAGATCGCTATACGGATTAAAACAGTCAGAGAGAATGTGGTACAACCGACTTAGTGAATTTATTTGGAAGAAAGGATACCTTAATAATGTTGATTGTCGATGTGTGTTCATAAAGAAATCCTATAATAGATTATGTATCATTTCAGTCTATATCGATTATCTAAATATCCTATAATGGATTTTGTATCATCTTAATTACATTTTATTATGGGTGGATCTAAGCCTAGATTTCTACGGTAATTATAATACCTCTTTGTATAAAATATTTAATCTAACATAGAGAAGAGTGTTGTGCTGATTGTTTTTTCCATACGTGCATTGCGTGATCTTGTCGTCGTCGTTTTACGACAAAAAGGAGACTTCTTGCTTGGACCGTTGGGCGGAACTTACAACACCGACGGCTCCACGCACGCAGCTCAGCCGTGAACGCGCTCCATGTCCTACTCTCCGCCCACTAGCCAGCCTTCGCTACATCTCGCCGGCCGCCTCGAATTTTTAATTTTTTCGCGGTCTTTCTATAGCTCCATATGCCTGCACGTCGTGGAAATCTCCGCTTCTTGCAGCCCTCTCCTCCCGAATCTTTTCACTCCAATCCTGCAGAAAGCTCACCCTTTGAACGATATTGTCCATCCAAGAACTCGATTTCTTCTTTCCGCAGGATTGGTGCAAAGATCACTCTTTTTAGCCAAGAACTCCTCCGGTGCTGTGATTCTTGCCCGGATCGTACGGAGGGCGCTGTTCTTGATCAAATTAGCGCGAATTGTCAGTAATTTGACCAAGGGTTAGTTGGGGCCCAGGATGAGGGGGCCGGTGCTGTGGGCTCTGGTTGTGGCAGTGGTGGTGTTGGCTATGGCGGGCGCGTCGGCGGGGAGGTTCGTGGTGGAGAAGAACAGCCTGCAGGTGACCTCGCCGGAGGAGCTCAAGGGCAAGTACGAGTGCGCCATCGGCAACTTCGGGGTTCCTCAGTACGGGGGCACCTTGCACGGCTGGGCCGTCTACCCCAAGTACAACAAGAAGGCCTGCAAGGGCTTCGACGACTTCGACGTCTCCTTCAAATCGCCCAAGCCCGGAGGCCGCCCCAACTTCGTCCTCATCGACCGCGGAGGTGATGACGGCTCTGTTTTGGGACCTTGCTTTGGTTCAATTAAATATACATTTATGAGCTATTTGGCACTTTTTTGTTATACTTCACTGGCGGCAGCAATATGCGTGCCTGAGGATTAGTTTGGTTTGTAGTAGTATTGCAGGGCAACAATTCGTTTGGATTATTGTAGAATTTCTAATTGAGGACGCGGTAAGTTTGATATTTCTCAAAGGAATTATGAAGATTCTGTAGCTCAATCTGCATGAGTGGTGCTTTGACTGTTTAAGTCGTTTTTACCATTTTCATATCATAGCTCTTTATGGGAAATTTGAATGTTTATCACTTATTAGTAAATAACTGTGTTGTATGTTGACAACAAAAGAATCAGTTGCTGCTACCACATAAAAAGAACTGAACTGAAGCCCTGCTGCAGTAACATCATCGTATAAACTATTTATTGAGCCACCTACCATGATACTGTTAAGGATATATTATCTGTTATAGATGATTGCCTTATCTCTTGTACCCTCATGTACTCTATATATTGTGGCTATTGGCCTCATATTGAATACAAGTCCTATTCATAACATGGTATCAGAGCTCTAGGTTTTTTTTCCTAGCTTCTCCCTTCCGCTGTTTTAGATCTAATCTGCTGCCCCGGGAGGAGAAGACTCCTGGGGCGGCACCCGCACCAGATCGTCGCCGCAGCAAGCCCAGGTCCAAGGCGGCGGCTCCTCCTCCTCCGTCGGCGGCGGCTGGACGGCCGAGCAGTTCCAGGTGCTGCTGGACAAGGCGGACCGTCGGTTCGCCTGCGTGCACAACCTCCCCCTCTTTGGCCGCCACAAGCCAGCTGAGTACGGCAAGGCCTTCCGCATCTACACCCAGCTTTGGCGCATGCAGCAGCAGCACGACTTCCGCGCGTTTCGACGACTTCCGCGCTGTAGGCTGCAGCCAAGCTCCGCCTCGTCTTGGCGTGACCTCGCCTCGGGTCGCCTTCAGCCTGCTACGCCTCGCTTGGTGTCGCCTCTGACCGACGTCGTCTCTGGCCGACGTCGCCTCGCTCGGGCGCTCGGCCTTCGAGCTCTGTTCTCTTGCCGCTGCCGACCGAGACGCCGGCTCCCCTGCTATTCTGAAGTGCTTTCAAAGTTTCTTCAAGTCCGGCTTAAAGTTGAGGTTCACGTCTGTGGCTTCAAGTCCAACCGTATGCAATAGCTCGGCTCTTTAGTTTTCCGTTGCGTCCATCCAAGTCTTTAGCATCTTGATTCCGTCATCGCTCATCTCTTTTATCGGCTTGGCTCATTCTGTCAACTCCTATTACCTCGGCTCGGCTCGTTTTGTCGGCTTCGTCGGTTCTTCTTCGTCAACTCAGCCCTACCTTCGACTTCCATTTGTCGATTTGGCTTCATCGTCGACTTTTCTTCGTCGACTCGGCCCTACCTTCAACTTCGATTCGTCGTTTTGGCTTCTTCGTTGACTTTTCTCCATCGACTCGGTTCTTCGTTGGCTGTTCTTCGTCAGCTCGATTTTTCAAGAGTTACATGCTACGACGGCTACTTCAAGACTATGACTTTGGATTTTCTCTATTTTAGTTCATCCCTTCCAAATGCAATGCTATTGCATATGCCTTGCATTTGTGGGGGGTGTTAAGGATATATTATCTGTTAGAGATGATTGCCTTATCTCTTGGCCTTTGCCTTATCTTTTGTACCCTCATGTACTCTATATATCGTGGCTATTGGTCTCATATAGAATACAAGTCCTATTCATAACAGATACATTGATACGGTTCTAATCTTGATTAAGATATCCTGCATACAGTTACAGAACCAAAATCTGCTGACATGTTGAAATATGTATATGAAACACGTCTTCTAAATCCTAACTAATATGATGCAGAACTACAATAGCAAAAGAAGTTTCAGATAATCAGATGTCTAACTTCAATAAAATAAAATTTCCATGTTAAAGTTGAAATAGGAAGTTGCAGTTATGGTACCATAGACTTTGCTGTTTCGCAATTCATTCGTACTTTTAGAAGAAATCCATCTGACATAGAAGTTAGAAATGATTCCGGGGAAAACAATATTGTTATCCTCTGCTTGTTAGATAATGAAAATGCTATCGCTCGTGGTCTTAAAGCATGGAAGTAATTAAACATGATTGCTTAATTCTCTTTGGTATGTTCTGTCCCTTCTTAGATGATTATCTCATTACACAGATTTTCAACAATGACTGGAAAAAGCATCTTCTAATTCTTTAGTTCATTCTGCTCTCTGATGCACAGACTGCTATTTCACAACAAAGGCAAGGAATGCACAAAATGCTGGAGCTGCAGCAGTTCTTGTTGTGGACGACAAGGTGGAGCCTTTAATCACAATAGACAACCCAGAAAATATTGGCACAGAGGGCATAGAAGACATCACTATTCCCTCGGTGCTTATAACAAAGAAGTTGGGCGACAACCTTAAGAAATCTGCCGAAAATGGTGATATCGTTAGTATCCTTTTGGACTGGAGCGAACCCCTTCCTCATCCTGATGAGCGTGTAGAGTATGAATTCTGGACAAACAGTAATGATGAATGCGGTCCTAAATGTGATATGCAAATGGACTTTGTGAAGAGCTTAAGAGGAATTGCGCAAGTTCTTGAGAAGAAGGGTTACACCCAGTTCACTCCTCATTATATTACATGGTATTGCCCAGAGCCTTTTGTCGGGAGCAGGCAATGCAGATCGCAGTGCATTAATCATGGGAGATATTGTGCACCAGACCCGGATCAGGATTTTAGCAAAGGATATGATGGAAAAGATGTTGTGGTTCAAAATCTACATCAAATTTGTGTATTCAAGGTTGCTAATGACAATGGCAAACCATGGTTGTGGTGGGATTATGCACATGACTTTTCAATTAGATGCCCAATGAAGGAGAAGAAATACACACATGAATGTGCTAGTGATGTTATTAAGTCACTTGGTATGTCTAATTGGCACTGATTTCATGTTTCTCAAGAATTCTTTATTTTATTGTTCTTTAATGAAATCTAACTAATTGACTAAGAGCCTCCTGAGTTAATATTTACGATGAAACTTCCTCATCTTTCATATTTACAGGGCTGGACATTGAGATGATAAATAAATGTGTTGGAGATCCTGAAGCCGATGAGGAAAACCCAATTCTAAAGGCAGAACAAGATGCCCAAGTACGACTGAGTTGATAAATAATGACTTTTTATGTTAAGTAGTGCCCTGTTCTTGAATATTTTCATAGATTTATGGTATATTCAGCTATGTGCGTTATTATATAGATTGGTCATGGTAAACGAGGAGATGTCACAATACTGCCAACCATTGTCATCAACAACAGGCAGTACAGAGGTCTGTCTACTGTTTTGTAGCACCAGTTGTTTTTCCCTGATGGTGCTTGTGTTACAATTTAGTTCTCTTCAGGTAAGTTGGGCAAAGGTGCTGTGCTAAAAGCAATCTGTTCAGGATTTGAAGAGACAACTGTGCCCGCTATTTGTTTGAGTGAAGGTCTGTATGTTTTTTTTTTTCTTTTACAGCAGAAATGTTTTTCTAGATCTTGTCTGATGATGCATTACTTTTTCTTCTTCTATTTATTCTGTATAGATATTCAAACAAATGAGTGTTTGGAGAACAATGGAGGTTGCTGGCAGGACAAGGATAATAATGTTACTGCATGCAGGGTACTGTTTTAATGCTACCATGTCTGCTTCCTCTATTCTTGTCTGGTAATATGGCTCTAATTTGCTGAATATGGAAATGCAGGATACCTTCCGCGGGCGTGTTTGTGAGTGCCCTATTGTCGAAGGAGTGAAGTTCGTTGGTGATGGATATATCAATTGTGAAGGTACTACATAAATTTAGTTCTGGGATTGAACTGGCTGTAGTTTTTTCTGTAATGGCATTTTTTGATTAATTTTTATTAGTGAAACAATGTTGGTCCGTTCCTATATAATAATGTACTTTTGCACAACAACGTCTGATTATCACATTTATGTTAATTGTTGGTACACCTTGGTATTAACATTTGCCATTGTCAGCTTCCGGTGTTGGTAGGTGTGAGTTCAATAATGGTGGATGCTGGAAGGAAACTAGAAACGGGAAAACAATTTCTGCCTGCTCGGTAAGTAGGTGTTATCCTGAGATCTATTAATCTGTGCTTTGCAGTTCTTTGCTAGCGTGAAAACTAAATGCTGAATTCTGCAGAATGAAGAATTTGAAGGTTGCAAATGTCCAGCAGGTTTCAAGGGTGATGGTGTAAAAAATTGTGAAGGTACTTCTCAATTCAGTAACTTATTTTGTGTGACTTTGAACGCAATATTATTCAACGAGCATAAATTGATTCTATTCTCTGGTTTAGTACTCCGTTTAGTCAAAAGCAGTTTTATATTTATAAGGAATAAGTCCATTTTACACCCTCGAACTATGAAAAAAGTCCAAATAACCCTCCAAACTATAAAACTGGTTATTTAACACCTTCATGTTCTACCATATGTAAACCACCACGGGTTGTGATTTAATCTGGTATTAGAAAATGAGAGAATTAAATAACCAGTTTTATAGTCTGGGGGGTTATTTGAACTTTTTTCATTGTTCGGGGTGTTATGAATAGCACTTGTTGTATTCAATATGAGACTAATGGCCAGAATATATAGATGTACAAACGGGTACAGAAGGAAAGCATATATAAGATAAGACTTATACATGGAAAACTTATATAAGGAGTGTTAGACAGTATCCTGTTATACCTTGTATAGATATTGCCTAATATATACTTTCCCTTTATACCCTCATGTACATGTATATATACTGGCCCATTGGCCTCATGATGAATACAAGAGCTATTCATAACATGGTATCAGAGCTAGGTTTAGGGTTACGTTCTTTTTTGGCGTGAGCACTTGCGCCTCAACCTTTTCGACGGCTCCTCTCGTCGCCTTTGCTCCTTCTCTCGTCGGTCGGCTGCCTTGCCCGCCGCCGGGCTGTTCTCCATCCTCGTCTATCGCCGCCGGTCAGATCTGCTGGTGTCACTGCTTTCACCGACATCGCCCAGTCCGCCCGCCTCTGTTTCCGCATCGGCCGGGAGGATTTGCGTGGCTTCTCTGTGCGGCTGGATTGTCTTCGTCCTCCGCATTCGGCCTCGCCCGCGCCATCTTCCAAACGCGTTGTCGTCGTCGAGCTGTCGGCAATCGACGCCCTCGGCTTCTGCGCTGCCGTCGGTCTCCTTCGGCCATGCGCCGTCTGCCCCGCCTCGCGCTTCCCTTGACCGCTTTGTCTCGGTAGCGCATCTCCATGAGCATCGCCGGGCTCGCCGTGGCTCCCAGCCGTCGCGTGGCCGTTGAAGTTCGCCCACCTGCCCGGTGCGCCGCTCGGTCTACTGCGCCAGCGCGCCTCCGTCGCCCGTGGAACGCCTCCGAGATTCGAAGCCGCCGGCATCTTCGAGACTCCATCGGACTGGCTTGAGGCCGATTTTGGCTCGGTGTGGACCGGTCTGGCTTGGTGCGTTTTGAGCTTAAGCTTTTGGTTGAAGTAAATAAAAAGAAGAAGAAGAAGAAGAAGAGAAAAAGAGAGAGAGAGAGAGAAAGGTCATCATCTTCTGGTTCTTCGGGGACTATTTCTGTTCCTCGCCTTCGTGGTGCTGGCTTGCTGGTGTCTCCCTCAGTTTTGGCAGCATCTCGCTCTACTTCATCGACAGTGATGCCTACTCCAGTTCCAGCCACTGGGGGTGGAGGCCTTCACTGCAGCTACTGCAATAAGAGCGGACATGTGGAGCAATTCTACTACAGGAAGAAGAAGGATCTTGCTTGTTGAAGTGGACGCCCCTCTATGGGCACTGGACTTTTGGGTGCCTCTCCTCAGCAGGATTCTGATGGTTCTGACTCTAGTAAGAAGATCCTTACATTACTGCGTCGCATGGTTGCCTCTACACAGATAAGTTTGGCTGGTTCTGCTACTCAGTCTTCCAGTGAGAGACCACCCTCCTCATCAGGTATCACACCATGGATTCTTGATTCTGGAGCTTCTTTTCATATGACATCTGATCCCACGAGTCTACATTCCATTAGTCCTCTTGTTGCTCCTACCACTGTGCAGACCGTCGATGGTACTTCTCTTTCTGTTGCAGCACGATGCAATCTTTTATCGTCCTCTTTTCATGTTCCTGATGTTTCTTATGTTTCCAAGCTGACCATGCATCTCATATCCGCTGGCCAACTTACTGATCATGGTTGTCGGGTTATTCTTGATTCTGACTCTTGTTGCGTTTAGGATCGCCGCACGAGGGCTATAGTTGGGACTAACCCCGTCGCCATGACTCTCAACGTCTTTGGGAGCTTGACTGGTTTCATCTACCTTCCGTTGCCTCTGCTAGTCTTTCTGTTTCCTCTACCGCTTCAGCATCTGTTGCTTCTTCTACCGGGACTTTTGCTCAGTGGCATCACCATTTGGGTCATCTTTGTGGTTCGCGTCTTTCTTCTTTAGTTCGTCGTGGGCTTTTAGGCTCTGTGTCTGGTGATCCCTCTTTACATTGTACGGGTTGTGACGAGTACTCATACCATGGGTACGCACAGCGGTCTGGGGTGACGAGTGGGCTGCCCCGAGCCCAGCTCTGGGCGAAGGCCCTGCTGGACCACGAAGGACACTCGTCCCCGACCAAATCAACCAGGGGGCGATCCGACCCCCGCCACGGGCCGAACGCCCCACAAGCTCCGACCAGGCTAAGGTGATCCCCGCCAAGAGTCAGGTGCCAAACCATCACCGGTCGTTGTCCACCTGCCCCACGGACATGATGGCTCAGAATGACCATGCGAGGGTAGGTGGGTCCTTCCCAAGGTGGCAGAGAGATTGCCAAAGTCAAGCACCAGTCTTGTCGTCCAGTCACGCGCAGTGAGAGGATGCGCTCCGTCCCGAGGCAACGCCAGGGTCAAACGCTGCGACGTCAGCACCTGGCAAACACGCAGAGGGTAGGTGCGCCACTTCCCGGCGAAACAGAAAACCATGCCACTCGATGTGTCTACCGGCCAGCATGGGGCGAGCAGGCATCGGTCAGTCGCCAAGACCGAAGACCAGGACTCCCAGGCGTAGGACACCCCATCCTTTCTTTTCCGAATTCCCATGTAACCTGCCCCCTCCGTCTATATACAGGGAGGCAGGACCCTCAGGGAAAGGGGACGGTTCTTCTACGGGCAGATAGTTCATACTCACGTACACGATCCGAGCGCCCCCAAGACTTCGAGTCCTTAGTACCGTCGAGCTTGTGGGCTCCCCCTGGTACGAGGCACTCGAGGCCAGTCCTCAGTCCTTGCTTGTAAACACCGTGCAATCATCTGCGCCTAAAGCAATACAGACCCACCACACGAACTGGAGTAGGGACATTCAGCTCGAACCAGTATACTTCTTGGGCTCCCTGAGTCAGGCCATTCAAGGAGAGGGAACGTGCGGCCCCTTGACTAAAATTCGTATTGCCGGTATTCAAAACACTGACAGTTGGCGCGCCATGTAGGGGCTTCGCGCGTCATCATCATCATCTCCGGATTCCCGTTTACTTCCTTGATGGCTTCCTTCACCCACGGCGGCGCATCTGCGTCGAGGAGCTGGATCCGCTTCGGCGCCCTCGACTTCGTCACCACTTCGGCAGGAGAGCTCGTGCTCGTCCCCGCCACCTCTCACAACCAGGCATCCGCTGGGAGCTTGGACTCCATCACCAACACCCTTGGCAACCTCCGGCTTGAGGACCCCGCGCGGACCCCGACGCCGGAGCCCATCAAGGGCCGCATCATCTCTCGCGGCGGCACGTGTGAGCTCAAGCGGGCGGCGACGCCGCCCCCTGCAGGCTCACAGGTCGTGGCAATGACCGGCTATGTGCCGGCCTCTGTCCATGACTTACTGGAGGACTCCTCCAGCCACAACTCCAGCTCCGACATGGAGCGTGTTGTGGACGGACCGCACTCCCGCGAGTGCAACATGGCGGGCGTGACCGACCCGGCCGCGACCCCGTAAGTCCGGAAACTCTCCCCTGGCGCACCGAAGCGCAGGAAACGGAGTATCAACGCGAACGCACTGAGCGCCTCCAGGCTCGCCGCGCTGAGCTCCAACAACAGCGCGATGAGCTGGAGGCTCGAAGGGCCGAGCTCGAAAAACTCCAGGTCGATCTGGAGCAGCGTCAGCCCAAGCCCCCACTCGCATCTGGCGTCGCGCGCACACGCACGCGTCAGGTGTATCTTCAGCTAGCCGAGGGGTCCGACGGCCTGTCGTTCTTCCCCCACGCAAGCCAGAACGTCGCCGCAGCTGCGATACTGCTCCGCGGCATCCCCGAGCCGGACGACCCGGAGGCCAAGGCTACCTACTAGAACCTCCGGGGATTGGTGGAACGTGCTGCCGTGCAGCACATGCAGGGCTTCGGCTCCCACCACTAGGGCGCCTCCTCGGGCCATCCGAGTCGTGCTGCCCCTCGGGATCAGCAGAGTCCGGCGAGGACGGCGCCGCAGCCTGAGCGGCCCCAGGCCTCACGCACTCCGGTGCGTCATCACCTGGGCAACAACTACGACGTCCGCGCCACTCTCGAGGCGCGGAAAAGAGCGATGGGCGAAGCAGCCCAATCATGGGTCGCAGACAGCGGTCAGCGTAACGACCGCAGCCCGAGCCCTGATGGCCCAGGGCCGCGGGCGTTCTGTCAGGGGATCTGCAACGCGGACTTCCCTGCCAGGTTTCGGGCGCCAGTCAACATAACCAAGTACACAGGGGCAACAAACCCCAGTGTCTGGTGGAGCTACTGATGACCTCTTCATCATCCAGTACCTCCCCATCTACCTCACGGATTCGGCTCGAGCCTGGCTTGAGTACTTGCCCGCGAAGACCATCAGGGACTAGGCCGACTTAAAGAACCTCTTCGTCGGTAACTTCCAGGGCACATACAAGCACCCCGGGAATTCCTGGGACCTGAAGAGCTGCAAGCAGCAGCCGGGGGAGACTCTCCGGGACTACATCCGACGTTTCTCCCAACAGTGCAACGACCTCCCCGACATCGTGACGCCGATGTCGTCAGGGCGTTCATCTATGGCACCACCTGCAAAGCCTTGGTGCACAAGCTGGGCTGCGTCAAGCCCAGAACCACCAAGGAGATCCTGGACATCGCGACCAACCATGCCTCTGGCGAAGAGGCTGTGGGGGGCATCTTTGAGAAAGGGAAGGCCAAGCGAGAGCCCGGCCCTGAAGCCGTTGTCCCCTCCGACCGCACCGACAAACGACAGCAGCGAAGGAAACAAGGCCACAAAGGCCGTTTGGTCGCGGCCACCGACCGCCCCGCCAAGCAGCAGGC
Source organism: Rhipidocladum racemiflorum (assembly GCA_036346355.1). Taxonomy (NCBI): domain Eukaryota; kingdom Viridiplantae; phylum Streptophyta; class Magnoliopsida; order Poales; family Poaceae; genus Rhipidocladum; species Rhipidocladum racemiflorum. Next base: position 62,791,974 of record CM070573.1, on the reverse strand, counting down.
GCGACAAGCGACCGACCATTTTGAAAAATTGATGGATAGCCCGTGTCCGAATCATGGGTACCCCGTCAAGCACAAATATCGGGACTGTGAAGTCCTGAAGCGCTTCATCTCCGGGACCCCGCATCGTCGCGGGGCAAGGGGAAGAAGTGGGACCCGGCGCCAAACGCCGAGGAAAAAGGGGCGGACGCCGAGTTCCAGGAACCCGATGGCTGCCTCATGATCTTTGGCAGACCGGCGTGCTACGCCAACAAATAGCGGCTCAAGCTCGACTCCCGCGAGGTCCACACGATGACTCCCGCCGTGCCCAAGTACCTCCAGTGGTCGGAGTCTCCGATCACCTTTGATCGAACCGACCACCTTGACTACGTTCCGTAGCTGGGGAAATACCCGCTGGTCGTCGACCCCATCGTGAGGCCAAACCGCCTGACTAAGGTGCTCATTGACGGCGGCAGCGGTCTTAACATCCTGTATGTTGAGACGCTCGACGCCATGGGGGTCCCTCGCTCGAGTCTCCGACCGGGCAAGGCACCTTTCCACGGCGTCGTCCCGGGCCAACAGGCCCATCCGCTCGGGCAGGTTGACTTGCCCGTCACCTTCGGAGGCTCGGATAACTTCCGCACCGAGACCCTCACCTTTGAGGTTGCGGACTTCGCCGGCTCCTACCATGCCATCCTGGGGAGGCCGTGTTATGCCAAGTTCATGGCGATCCCCAACTACACCTACCTCAAGCTGAAGATGCCGGGACCGCGGGGAGTAATCACCGTGGCCTCATCTTTTCAGCTTGCCAAGCAAAGCAGTTGCGAGTTGGCGTCGACGGTCGTCGCGTCCTCCGAGCTCGCCAACCTCCGGAGGGAAACCTCCTAGTCCGCCCCCGACTCTGGCAAGTCGGGGCCGGGTTCCTTCAAGTCTGCCAAAGACACGAAGGATGTCGCGATCGACCCCAAGGATCCGGCCAAGACCGTGCGGGTCGGAGCCACGCTCCTCGCCAAATAGGAAAGCGCGCTCGTGACTTCCTCTGTGCCAACTGAGACGTCTTCGCATGGAAGACCTCTGACATGCCAGGAATCCCGAGGGAAGTCGCCGAGCACTCCTTGAATACCCGACCAGGCTCAAGGCCGGTCGCCCAACGCCTGCGCCGCTTCGAAGAAGAGAAGCGCAAGGTCATAGGGGAGGAGATTGCCAAACTTTTGGCCATAGGGTTTGTAAAAGAGGTACGGCACCCCGAGTGGCTGGCCAACCCTATTCATGTAAAAAAGAAAACAGGGCAATGGAGAATGTGCGTTGACTACACGAGCCAGAACAAGGCATGTCCCAAGGACCAAGTCGTCGACTCCACCGCAGGGTACGAATCCCTGTCCTTTCTGGATGCCTACTCAGGCTACCACCAAATAGCGATGAAAGAATCCGACCAACTCGCAACTTTTTTCATCACTCTGTTTGGCTCGTACTGTTACGTAACAATGCCGTTTGGTCTAAAAAATGTGAGTGCTTCAACGACCAAATAGGCCGCAACATCGAGGCGTACGTCGATGACATCGTCGTCAAGACTGAGAAGGCCGACAACCTCATCACCGACCTAGAAGAAACTTTTACGAACCTCCGACGGTTTCGTATAAAGCTCAACCCCGAGAAATGCGTTTTCGGGGTCCCTAAGGGAAAGCTACTCGGCTTCATCGTCTCCGAGCGTCGCATCGAAGCCAATCGGGATAAGATCTCCGCGATCATGAGGATGGGCCCAGTCGGCAACCTAAAAGGAGTCCAAAGGCTGACAGGATGCCTTGTAGCCCTGAGCTGTTTCGTGTCTCACCTCGGCGAGCGTGGGATGCTGCTCTACAAGCTGCTCAAGAAGTCTGATCAGTTCAGCTAAACGCAAGAGGCACAGGAAGCCCTCGGTCGACTGAAAGTATTCCTGACCTCACCCCGGTGCTGGTCGCCCCGACGCCAGGGGAACCGCTACTCCTCTACATCGCCGCCATGACCCAGGTCGTCAGCGCGACACTTGTCGTGGAACGAGCAAAAGAAGGCCATGTGCTCAAAGTACAAAGGCCAGTCTACTTCATCAGTGGAGTACTCTCTGAGTCCAAGGCTCGGTACCCGCAGGTGCAGAAATTGCTCTATGCGATGCTCATCACGAAGAGAAAGTTAGTCCATTACTTCGAACAGCATCCCGTCTCCGTGGTGACCTCCTCACCGCTCGACGAAATCGTCCACAACTGCGATGCCTCAGGAAGAATAGCCAAATGGGCACTCGAGCTCAATTGCCACGACGTATCATACGTCCCCCGAACGATGATCAAGTCGCAAGTCTTAGCCGAATTCATGGCTGAGTGGACCGAAGCCCAGGTGCCACCGGCGCTCGAAGACCCCGAGTACTGGACAATGTACTTCGATGGGTCCTACACCAAGAACAGAGCGAGCGCTGGAGTCGTCATTGTTTCCCCGCTCGGGAGCAAGCTTCAGTACGCCATCCGACTACTCTTCGATGCAACCAACAACGTTGCCAAGTACGAAGCCCTCGTCAACGGTCTCCAGATCACCATCGACTTCGGCGCGTGCCGACTCTACGTACACGGCGACTCCAAGCTCGTCGTCGACCAAGTCATGAAGGCCACAGAGCCTCGCGATGCCCGCATGGCAGCCTACTGTCGAGAGGTGCACAAGCTCGACGAAAGGTTCAAGGGTTTCGAGCTTCACCATAGCTACAGACACTACAACGGTGAGGCCGATTACCTAGTTAACCTCGCCTCCAGCAAGGGACCGGTCCCACATGGGATATTCGTTTGCGACCTCCACCGACCTTCCATCCCGTTGGACTCCGCGACCGAGCAGGTAACCGACCGGCCGGACGCGATCGCTCCGACTACCGAGCGGTCAGACGAGGAATCATCCAAGAAGCACCCGCTCGCAGACGTCCCGGCCGACCCCTCGAAGGGTCGCCAGCTCGGCGCCCATCTCGGATCGCTCCCCCTCCGCCAGCTCGGCGCCCAGCTCGGATCGCTCCCCCTCCGCCAGCTGCTGCGGCGTCAATGCCACGTCCCGCACCGTCACCACCATGTCGCGCGTCTCCGCCAGTTTCCGCGCCTCCACGGCGTCGTTGAAATTCTTCTGCAACTCTGCAGAACTAAGCAGTGTCAAAAAAGCATGCACGGTGAGCTGCGATTGCCAGATCGACCAAGGGGTTAGGTCACTTACCGGCCGTAGAGCCCGCCAGAACGCGGAGCTCCTCCTCGGCCTTCGCCCAAGCCTCTCGGTCGCGTGCAGCATCCTGCCGAAGACCCTCGACGAGGACTGTCGAGTCCTGTAACACCCCAAAATTTTACTTGTCCTAAATTCATGTGTGATTTGGCACTTTGGTGAATTTTTGGAATTTTCTGGAATTTATTTGGATTTATTTGGAATTTATTTGAATTTATTCCATTTTGAAATAATTAAAGAATTTAATTTTGCAAATAAAATTTTGTTGGAAATATTTTATTTGAGTCCAAAATGATCCAAAGTATTTTCCAGAATTTTTCTGGAATTTTTCTGAGTCATTTGCTATTTTTAATGAATTAAATGAATTACTAGGAATTATTTTAAATATTAAATCGCTGGAAAATCAAACTCGGGTCAAGTACTGTTCATCCGACCGAAGTCGAACCCGAAGTCGGACTCGAGTCCGACCCGAGCCACGCGACTCGACCAAACCCACTCCTAAACCTAATCAATCCCAGCGTTGGATCAAGATCCAACGGCCGAGATCCGCCCGTCTGCGGTTGAGCCGTGATCCGCCCGGATCCGATCGCGCGCCGTCGCGATCGTGGCCGTTGATCGTGCCACGTGGACGGCTGAGCTTCATCGTCCCGCCGAGTCCGGCCGGACTCGCGCCGCGCGCCGCCAGTAAAGAACTAGGTTTCCGTCTAGGAGCACGAACGCCGAGGCTATTTAAAGCGTGAGGCGTCCCGAGGTTGCCCTCATCCTTGCGCACTCCGTTCCCGAGCCATCTCGCCTGAGCCGTCGTTTGCCCGTCGCGAGCTCGGCCGTAGTTGGAGGAAGCGATCGCGCGGTTTTGCTCGGTCCGCGCCGTCTGCCGTCTTCCGCCAGAAGGAGCCCAGATCCGAGTCCTCGCGTCGAGACGCACTGAAGGACCCTTCATCTCGCCGAGCAACCGGAACGCCGTCGGGCTCGCCGTCGTCCCGTCTCGGTGCCCAAGCTTCACGTGCCATCGCCGGACTCGCGAGCTCGAGAGGACCGTCGGATCCAGACGGACGGTTGAGGTGAGTTCACGTGTTCCAAACCCGATTAGATGCGGACCGTTGGATCAAGATCCAACGGTTCACACCGCCACGCGCCGTAGCGGTGCTATTATAGGATTAGATCTGGACCGTCCGATCTAGATCGAACGCCCACGATCATCAAGTAGTTTAACGTGTTAACCCTGGATCTAATCCGCGCCGTTGATTTTCAAACCAACGGCCGCGATTGCGCCACGTGTCGAGGAGATGGACCGACGCGGTCGGGCCAGACGCGTGTGGCGCGTGTCCTGACACGCTGGCCCCGCATGTCGAGGGCCCACACGTCGGCCGCGTTATGCGTGAGACCACCGCAGCGGCAGTGGGTCCCACATGTCGGCCTCACGTGGAGCCGTGGGACCGGGTCCACCGTGGACCGAACCGCGCCGTGAGCTGAGCCCATGAGCCGGCTGACGTCAGCCAGCCAATCGGGAGCTGACACGTGTCCATGCTGACGCAATAATTAATTTCCGAAAAAGAAAATGATTTATTAATTCGAAATAATGATTTCAGATTTTGTTTCAAACGTCAAACGCTTATAACTTTTGCGTTTCAACTCCGATTTGAGTGATTCAAATTTCTAAATCTGTATAAAATTGAGATCTACCTAAATATGAATTTTATTTAATTTTTGGACTAAAGTTTTTCTCTGTAATATTATTTAATTGATTATTTAAACTTTAATAAATCATAACTTTTGCATTTTAACTCCGATTTGAACGATTCCAGTTTCTAAAAATCCAGAAAATTATGTTCTCTCTGTTTATGGTTTTTATTTGGAGTTTTGGGATCTTTTTGCCTATTGTTTATTCGTGTATTTGCTATTTGCACGCTTTACGAGTAGACGTTGAAGTGCCGGAAGGATTCGAAGGAGAAGTGTTGACTCAGGATCCAACTCAAGACCAAGAGCAAGTACTTTTTGAAGGCAAGTTGTGCTTTGACCATGTTGATCCTATTTCGAAATCTATTTTGATTTAAACTATCGCATGCTAGATCAATTAGAAAGATACTTTGTTTAAACATGGGGTTAGATAAATACCAATTTCTTTGTATGACACCTTGATTATCTAAGTATGTGCCATGATCCCTTGTCACCCTAGTTGTGGATTACTAGTTGGACATTATTAAGTTGCCAACATGGGTTTAGACCGACGTAGTACACTGCTTAGACCTGCTACGTGCTCATGACATGGTTTTGGAAAATAAAAAGAAAATATGGACATAATGATATAATGAACCTGTTTTGGAAAAGTATCATGTGATGTTGATGGCACGTGGTGCATGGTAATCAAGCGGGGTTTGATAAACGCTGATTTCGGCCGGCATGTGGCAAGAGTAATCAGGTGGGCCAGTTGTGGCATTGGGGATGTTGATTTGGTTTTTCGGGTAGTCTTGCCCTGGTCTCTCTAAGGACTTAACCTTGCAAGCCTTTGAACTGGGTCATACTTGCAACCACATGGCTGGAATGGGACGGCCCTAGTTGACTAAGTCGCTAAGGACTCACTTGTGGAGCCTCAGGGTGTCAGTTACACCGTTTGTGTGATTGTACGGGGGAGCGTATCGTGGCTGTGGCCAGATACCCATCTAACGGTGTGTTGGTCCCATACTTCGCCTTGGCTAAGGGAAGGGATGGTGTAGAGCACGAACCGGAGAGGACCACCTGTGTTGTTTGAGGCTTCCGAAAGGCTTTGTTACGGGAACTCACCTTTGTGGTGTTTGACTGTATCTTGTGGGTAAAGTGCATAACCTCTGCAGAGTTGAGAATCTATTTAAATAGCCGAGTCCACGGTACTGGACAATGCTCGGGAATTACAGTCAAGGGTTAGACTTTCTGAAAATAACTTGGATTTGAAAGTTGGTTTGGTTTAATCATGAAGATGATGGAAATGTGGTCTAGGATGGGGAAAAGTGTTTATTAAATTCCTTGAAAAGTTATTTATACTTTACTTGTTTCTACTGCTTTCGAATCTACTTATATTACTTTTCAAATGTCATTTCTCGCAAATACACCTTGAGCTATTCCTTTGTACCAAGCCATGCATATAGTATATTAGCTTGCATTACAGGCATGACTTGCCGAGTACCAAGTACTCACCCTTGCCTCAACACAATACCAGTTGAAGAGGAGACTACGCGATTTCGGAGGAGGATTTCCAAGAGGACCCGTCTACTTAGGGATGCGAGCCCGATCGGTTACTGTGGTATCTTGGATGGCGCCACGGGTTATTTGATTTTCCGCTGCTATTATTTCTCTTTTAATAAGTTTCGCCTTGCGAGGCATATATTTGTAACTTGGCCATAAGGTCGAGTAACCACTTTGGTTATTTAAATAAAGTACTTTATTGGTATCGAGTGGTATGATTGTGATATTTACCAATGTTAACACTGTGTGCACTAGCGCGTTCCTGGACTAGTGCTGAATACACAGAGGGTCCGGATTTGCAAATTCGGGGTCCCGACAGAGAGGTATCGTCGAGCCATACTTGATTTGTAGGCTCAACCCCAAGCTAGAATGGTCGTAGTGAGGATAAAACCTATTTTCTAAAAGCTAAAAGTTTGTCAAGATAAGAAATGACATCTCGACTTATCCCCTTCTCTCTTTTCTTGTCTCTTGCTGGAATTTTCCCTTACCTGGTCACAATTTAAAAATTCTGAGTTCTTACGTAAAGCACTCTTGTGACAGATGGAGGAAGAGTTCAACTACGTTGATCTCGGGAGTTGGTCACGCTGCAGAACTTTGGCATATGCTCTGAGACTCTCGGAGATTTTGAGAAGCCCCAATACCAAGTGGAAGTGATCAGGCAAGCGGGATTGATCAAAGCTTGTGATGTGAAGATTGAGGTACTGCTAGGAAGAAGGGCCAGCAATCGCCGATACAACGTGACCGCCAGAGATCTACAATGCAGATGGGCATCCAAGAAGTATCACGACGAGCGATGCGGCACATTACCCGTATCTACGTCAGAGAAGTGGAAAGCACGGTGTTCCGTAACCATCCCCGCAGCGATAACCTTCTTGACCGAAGGACATTCAGATGAGGATGCCACGGTTACACGCTTGGCACGATTTGTCGCTCGAGGAGGATGTACTAGATAATACAAGCAAGGAGCTACAGAAGGCCCGCAAGGAGATCACGACAGAGAAGAACAGATGGCGGGAAGCTCAAGAGTATGTGGCACACCTTATACGAAGGATTGACGAGTTGGAGATGACCTTGTACGGACTGGACCGAGCCAAGATTTCGAGTTACACGAGCGAGATCCAGAGGAGTCGATCTCGATGAGGACATCGCTTCTTCGACTACCACAGAGGACACAATCATTTGGACATGGCGATCGTTTACGCCTATGCCACAAAGACCGTGCACTCAGGCCGTGGAGGTTTTCTCGATGAGTGAGCATAGGTTCTATAGTGAGACTCCTTCGCCGAGTCGCGTCATAGAATGAAGAGTCACCCTTTTGGCGTTAGACTCCAGGGTTAGTTCGAATTGGATTTGCTTTGTTTGCTGAGTGTGCAGTATGTGTTGCAAGGCCCTTAGGCATTGTAAGCAACCATACCGAGTTATTAATATCAATAATAAGGTTGGACCTTAAGGTTACACCTTTCGCCCCGCATAAGTTCCATATTACTTGTCTATTCCTGTTTCCCTCTCATCTCTAAACCTAGAGCAAATCGACAGATGGTGAACACCCGTGGAAACTTTGGAGGCAATGGGAGTGGTTCTCGCCCAGCAGAAAACCCCAATGATGGAGCACCAAAGACCGCTTGATTGATATGCAGAATTTTGGAGCATTTCTTGTCGCTCGGACTCGATTGATGCATGCTATGATGCAACAAATGCAGCACGTCCTTTGCTCAGGCCACTGCTAATCAAGTTAATCGGGGACCACGCCGTAATACAAGACTGTCAGAGTTCATGAGAACTCACCCACCCACCTTCTCTGGGAATGCCAATCCATTGGAGGCCGATGATTGGTTAAGATCAATTGAGAGGAAGCTACACATAGCTCAATGCATAGGAAATGAGAAAGTACTCTACGCTTCTCATCACCGAAGGAACATTGCTTGAATGGTGGGAGAACTTCGTACACGCAAGAGAACCCCAAGATATCACTTGGGAAGAGTTCACAAATGCATTCCGACAAAGATCACGTGCTGAAGGAATCATGGACCTTAAGAAGGAGGAGTTCAGAGCACTAAAGCAAGGTAATCACCGGTGGCCGACTACTGAACAAGTTCACCACAGCTAGCACGCTACGCTTTGAGGATGTAGCGACAGATAAATCCAGGCAGTCTCGTTTTATGAAGGGACTCAACTCAGATTGCAAGTAGGATTGATCACCCACACCTTTCCGGATTTCCAAGAGTTGGTGAATAAGGCACTTATTCTTGAGGACAAGCGCAAGGAGCTGGATGAGAACGAGAAGCGCAGGATGCAACAAAGAAGGATCACGCCAGGGAACGCAATACCGCTGAAAGTTGCACCAAATCAATTCTTCGATTCCAACCACGAGAATGCAACGAGGACACCATCCTCAAAGACCAAGACCTGCCAATCGTAACTATCGCACCCACTTCGCTAGAAACGCTTACTCGAGCGCAAATGAAGGAACGGTGAGACGCTGTTACAATCGCAACGAGCCCGACACTTTGCCAACAGCTTGTCCAAAGAAGACAGCAGAGCGACCCGATTCGCTTCAATCTAGGAACCACCCAGCTAGGGCGCCAAAGACCAGAGCCACACCCTGCATCGTGGTGAGAGGCCGAGTCAACCATGTCACCGCGGATGCACTTTGCGAGAATGCTACGGACGTCAAATCTTGGGTAAGTTACTTGTTAACTCAAGCACTGCACAGCTTTGTTCGACTCGAGCTTCAGATTCGCTTGTTTCAAGGCTTTGCTACTAGAAATGACTTGAGAATTGCAAGACTTAAGTTCATGCTTTTAGTTCTAAACCCTTGTTCCGAACTACGAACGTAAGTAGGATGTTAGGGGGTGAGAATACTAATAGATGGAATAGAGTTCCTAGCAAACCTTATAATTTTGGAGACCCGGACCTTAGACGTCATATTGGGAATGGATTGGTTATCCAAGCACAAGGCCGTATTGGATTGTGGACGAAGGACTATCTCGATTGAGAGCCCGTGTGGGAAGAAAGTGGAATTTCAAGCCACTGCGATTAGAGATGGACAGCTGATGGTTAACAGTACCAAGGCAATCGGCATAGAGGATGTCCCAAGAGTGAATGAGTACCCAGATGTTTTTCCGAAGATCTACCTGGTATGCCACGGACAGGGACATAGAGTTTGTGATAGAGCTTGTACTGCACAAAGACCGATAGCAAAGAGACCCTATCGGATGTCTACCGAGGAGTTGGTAGAGATGAAGAAACAGCTAGAAGAGTTAATGGAGAAAGGATTTATCAGACCGAGTTCGTCACCGTGGGGAGCACCAGTTTGTTTGTCAAGAAGAAGGACGGAGTTTCAGGATGTGCATTGACTACCGTGCACTCAATGAAGTCACCGTGAAGAATAAGTATCCGCTACCCAGGATTGATGATTTGTTTGATCAGTTAAGAGGAGCCAGAGTTTTCTCCAAGATTGATCTGAGATCGGGATACCATCGATTGAAGATCCGATCGTAAGATATTCAAGATCGCATTCTCGTCAAGATATGGACATTACGAGTTTACGCTATGTCCTTTGGATCGATTTAATGCGCCAAATTTATTTCATGAATATGATGAATAAGGTGTTCATGGAATATTTGGACAAGTTTGTCGTCGTGTTCATAGACGATATCCTAATCTACTCCAAGACAGAGAGCGAACATGCCGAACACTTAAGGCGAGTTTTGGAAAAGGCGAGGAACAAAGAACTTTTCGCCAAGTTCAGCAAGTGTGATTTTTGGAAGGACAAGGTGGAGTTTCTTGGACATGTAATGACCGCAGAAGGAGTCGCCGTAGATCCAAGCAAAGTAGAAGCTGTGTTACATTGGGAACAGCCGAGGACTGTGACCCAGATTCGGAGTTTCCTTGGAATGGCAGGATACTACCGCCGCTTCATCGAAGGCTTCTCGACAATTGCGAAACCTCTTACGCAATTGCTGAAGAAGGAAAAGAAGTTTGCATGGACGCCAGAATGTGAGAAAGGATTTCAGGAGCTGAAGAAGCGATTGACATCAGCACCGGTGTTAGTTCTACCGGATGTTGCTCAAGGCTTCGATATCTATTGTGACGCATCGCGCCAAGGACTTGGATGTGTGCTGATGCAGAACGGAAAGGTCGTTGCTTATGCATCAAGGCAGTTGAGGCCGCATGAGGAAAATTATCCGACACATGACTTAGAGTTAGCTGCCGTAGTGCATGCCTTGAAGATATGGCGTCACTATCTGATTGGAAACAGATGTGAAGTATATACGGATCATAAGAGCCTTAAGTACATATTCACCCAAATCGGACTGAATATGAGGCAAAGGAGATGGTTAGAGTTGATCAAAGACTATAATGTTGGAATCCATTACCATCCCGGGAAGGCCAACGTAGTAGCCGATGCCCTGAGTCGGAAAAGCCATACCGTGGGTACGTTGCTAGCCACGAGTCAGGATGAGTTATGTGAGGATTTTCAGGAAATGAAGATTGAGGTAGTACCTAGCGGATTCTTGGCCGCATTAGAAGTAAAGCCTACCCTAGAGGATCAGATCCGAGAAGGACAGAAGGATGATGACAAGATCCGCAGGATTAAGTCCATCAAGGAGGAAGGCAAGGCAGAGGACTTCAAGTTGGATGAGCAAGGCACGTTGTGGATGAAGGATCGCATTTGTGTGCCTAACAAAAGGAGTTAAAGCAACTGATTTTGGAAGAAGCCCATGACTCAAGTACTCAATTCATCCTGAAGCGCCAAGATGTATCGAGGATCTCAAGGAGAGATTCTCGTGGCCGAGTATGAAACGTGAAGTTGCCGAGCATGTTGCATTGTGCGACGTATGCCGGAGAGTCAAGGCAATGCATCGAGACCGGCGAGGATTGCTACAACCGCTGAAAATACCTGAGTGGAAGTGGGAGGAAATCGGAATGGATTTCATTACCGGTTTGCCGAAGACTCAAGGAGGTTATGACTCCATATGGGTTATAGTGGATCGCTTGACTAAAGTAGCCCATTTTATCCCCGTGAAGACCACTTACTCGGGAGATAAATTAGCGATTGTACATGATCGAGATTGTCTGTTTGCACGAGTGCCAAAGAGGATTGTATCAGACGCAGGTACCCAATTTACCTCAAGGTTACGGAATAAGTTGCATGAAGCCATGGGAACCCGTTTGAACTTCAAGATGCGACTTATCATCCACGCACGGATGGACAGACCGAAAGAGTCAACCAGATTCTGGAGGATATGTTAAGAGCTTGTGCATTGGCTTATGCTACTTCTTGGGATAAGAGTTTGCCGTATGCCGAGTTCAGTTACAACAAGAGTTATCAGGCTAGTTTACTGATGTCACCTTTTGAGGCCTTTGTATGGTCGACCTGCCGGACGCCATTGAATTGGAATGAGACCGGCGTGGCCGTGTCTTTGGGCCTGATATTCTTCAAGAGGTCAAGAAACGGTCGCCATGATTAGGGAAAGGTTGAAGATAGCCCAATCTCGACAGAAGAGTTATCTTGACAATCGTCGCCGAGATTTGAGTTTTGAACCGTAAGATTTTGTATACCTCGAGTTACGCCTCTCGGGAGTTAAGAGGTTCCATGCCAAAGGGGAACTTGCACCTGCTATGTTGGACCATTTAAGATTTTGAGCACAGAGGCGAAGTTGCTTATCACCGGAGTTGCCACGATCGTTAGCGGGAGTACATGATATATTCCATGTGTCCTAGCTTAAAGAAGTGTCTCCGAGTTCCCGAGGAACAGACACCGCTAGAGTCAATTGAGTTGCAAGAGGATTTGACTTATAAGGAGTATCCCGTGAGGATTACGGACACAATGGATCGAGAAACTAGAAACAAGTCAACCCGTTTACAGAGAGTTCAAAGGAGCAACCATGAAGAAAGTGAAGCGACTTGGGAGCGCAAAGAGGATTTGAAGAAGGAGTTTCCAAACCTATTCCTTTAGTAAGCCCCGAATCTCTGGGACGAGATTCTATTAAGGGGGGAGGTTTGTAACACCCCAAAATTTTACTTGTCCTAAATTCATGTGTGATTTGGCACTTTGGTGAATTTTTGGAATTTTCTGGAATTTATTTGGATTTATTTGGAATTTATTTGAATTTATTCCATTTTGAAATAATTAAAGAATTTAATTTTGCAAATAAAATTTTGTTGGAAATATTTTATTTGAGTCCAAAATGATCCAAAGTATTTTCGAATTTTTCTCGAATTTTTCTCGAGTCATTTGCTATTTTTAATGAATTAAATGAATGACGAGGAATTATTTTAAATATTAAATCGCTGGAAAATCAAACTCGGGTCAAGTACTGTTCATCCGACCGAGTCGGAACCCGAGTCGGACTCGAGTCCGACCCGAGCCACGCGACTCGACCAAACCCACTCCTAAACCTAATCAATCCCAACCGTTGGATCAAGATCCAACGGCTGAGATCCGCCCGTACCGGTTGAGCCGTATCCGGCCGGATCCGATCGCGCCGTGCGATCGTGGCCGTTGATCGTGCCACGTGGACGGCTGAGCTTCATTGTCCCCGCCGAGACCGAGCCGGACTCCGCCGCCGCCATCGCCAGTAAAGAACTAGGTTTCCGTCTAGGGCACGAACGCCGAGGCTATTTAAAGCGTGAGACGCCCCCCGAGGTTGCCCTCATCCTTGCGCACTGCTCCTCGAGCCATCTCGCCTGAGCCGCTGCCGTTTGCCGTGCGAGCTCGCCAGTAGTTGGAGGAAGCGACCGCCGCGGTTTTGCTCGATTCCGCCGCCGTCGTCTTCCGCCGAAGGAGCCCAGATCCGAGTCCTCGCGTCGAGACGCACCGAAGGACCCTTCATCTCGCCGAGCAACCGGACGCCGCGTCGGGCTCGTCGTCGTCCCGTCTCCGGTGCCCAAGCTTCAGCCGTGCCATCGCCGGACTCCATGAGCTCGGAAGGACCGTCGAGATCGGTCGGACGGTTGAGGTGAGTTCACGTGTTCCAAACCCGATTAGATCGGGACCGTTGGATCAAGATCCAAGCGGTTCACAATCGCCACGCGCCGTAGCGCATTGCTATTATAGGATTAGATCTGGACCGTCCGATCTAGATCGAACGGCCCACGATCATCAAGTAGTTTAACGTGTTAACCACTGGATCTAATCCGCGCCGTTGATTTTCAAACCAACGGCCGCGATTGCGCCACGTGTCGAGGAGATGGACCGACGCGGTCGGGCCAGACGCTGCAGCGTGAGCGGCGTGTCCACGACACGCGGGCCCCGCATGTCGAGGGCCCACACGCCACCGCGTTTGCGTGAGACCTGACCGGCAGTGGGTCCCACATGTCGATCTCACGTGGAGCCGTGGACCGGGTCCACCGTGGACCGAACTGCCGCCGTGAGTGAGCCCATGAGCCGGTGGCGTCGACCACCAATCGAGCTGACACGTGTCCATGCTGACGCAATAATTAATTTCCGAAAAAGAAAATGATTTATTAATTCGAAATAATGATTTCAGATTTTGTTTCAAACTTCAAACGCTTATAACTTTTGTGTTTCAACTCCGATTTGAGTGATTCAAATTTCTAAATCTGTATAAAATTGAGATCTACCTAAATATGAATTTTATTTAATTTTTGGACTAAAGTTTTTCTCTGTAATATTATTTAATTGATTATTTAAACTTTAATAAATCATAACTTTTGCATTTTAACTCCGATTTGAACGATTCCAGTTTCTAAAAATCCAGAAAATTATGTTCTCTCTGTTTATGGTTTTTATTTGGAGTTTTGGGATCTTTTTGCCTATTGTTTATTCGTGTATTTGCTATTTGCACGCTTTACGAGTAGACGTTGAAGTGCCGGAAGGATTCGAAGGAGAAGTGTTGACTCAGGATCCAACTCAAGACCAAGAGCAAGTACTTTTGAAGGCAAGTTGTGCTTTGACCATGTTGATCCTATTTGAAATCTATTTTGATTTAAACTCTTGCATGCTAGATCAATTAGAAAGATACTTTGTTTAAACATGGGGTTAGATAAATACCAATTTCTTTGTATGACACCTTGATTATCTAAGTATGTGCCATGATCCCTTGTCACCCTAGTTGTGGATTACTAGTTGGACATTATTAAGTTGCCAACATGGGTTTAGGCCGACGTAGTACCTTTGCTTAGACCTTTCGTGCTCATGACATGGTTTTGGACAATCAAATGCTAATATGGACTTAATGATATATTGAACCTGTTTTGGAAAAGTATCATGTGATGTTGATGGCACGTGGTGCATGGTAATCAAGCGGGGTTTGATAAACGATTTTCGGCCAAGGGCATGTGGCAAGAGTAATCAGGTGGGCGATTGTGGCATTGGGGATGTTGATTTGGTTTTTCGTAGTCTTGCCCTGGTCTCTAAGGACTTAACCTTGCAAGCCTTTGAACTGGGTCATACTTGCAACCACATGGTCGGAATGGGACGGCCCTAGTTGACTAAGTCGCTAAGGACTCACTTGTGGAGCCTCAGGGTGTCGATTACACCGTTTGTGTGATTGTGCGGGGAGCGTATCGTGGTCGTGGCCGATACCCATCTAACGGTGTGTTGGTCCCATACTTCGCCTTGGCTAAGGGAAGGGATGGTGTAGAGCACGAACCTGAGAGGACCACTGTGTTGTTTGAGGCTTCCGAAAGGCTTTGTTACTGAACTCACCTTTGTGGTGTTTGATTTGTATCTTGTGGGTAAAGTGCATAACCTCTGCAGAGTTGAGAATCTATTTAAATAGCCGAGTCCACTGCTTGATCGACAATGCTCGGGAATTACAGTCAAGGGTTAGACTTTCTGAAAATAACTTGGATTTGAAAGTTGGTTTGGTTTAATCATGAAGATGATGGAAATGTGGTCTAGGATGGGGAAAAGTGTTTATTAAATTCCTTGAAAAGTTATTTATACTTTACTTGTTTCTACTGATTTCGAATCTACTTATATTACTTTTCAAATGTCATTTCGCAAATACACCTTGAGCTATTCCTTTGTACCAAGCCATGCATATAGTATATTAGCTTGCATTACAGGCATGACTTGCGAGTACCAAGTACTCACCCTTGCCTCAACACAATACCGATTGAAGAGGAGACTACGCCAGCTTCGGAGGAGGATTTCCAAGAGGACCCGTCTACTTAGGGATGCGAGCCCGATCGGTTGCTGTGGTATCTTTGGATGGCGCCACGAAGTTATTTGATTTTCCGCTGCTATTATTTCTCTTTTAATAAGTTTCGCCTTGCGAGGCATATATTTGTAACTTGGCCATAAGGTCGAGTAACCACTTTGGTTATTTAAATAAAGTACTTTATTGGTATCGAGTGGTATGATTGTGATATTTACCAATGTTAAGACTGTGTGCACTAGCGCGTTCCTGGACTAGTGCTGAATACACAGAGGGTCCGGATTTGCAAATTCGGGGTCCCGACAAGTCCTCGTTAAGTTTCTTCGCCAAGGCTAGCTCCTCCTGAGCGGCGTTCCGCTCAGTGCGCAATTGGTCGACGTCTCTTCGGGCTGAGTCGCGCTCGCCTCGAAGACTGGTCACCTCTGACCGCGCGGTCTCTTCCGTGGTGACAGCGGCATCCTTGGCGTCACTGGCCTCCGCCAGGAAAGACTTGAGCTCGGACACCTCCGCCCTCAAGGTTTGGCTGGTCAGGCGCGCGTGGAACAAGACCTGCGCGATCTGACCCAGCTGCTCGCAGGCCTTTTCCGCCTCCGCCCGCTTATGGACCAAGGCCTCCCGAGCGTCGTGCAACTCGGTGCGTAACCGGTCGCACTCCTCCTTGGCGGCCATCCTCCAGCCATGCAAGCGCCGAAGGAACTCGGACTTGTCCTCCGATCGGGCATGCAAGCGCTGCGAAAAATGAATACCCCATTAGCCTACCACAAACTCGTCACAAAGACTGCAAGGACGGGGCTTTATTTCACTTACCACACCGATCGGGTGAATTACCACGGTGATGGCACCCAGCGCTTCGCTAAAGGACTCGAGGACGAGGGGCAGACCCTTTTGGATCTGGCTCACCTTAGCCTCAGCGAGCTGCGCACCCTCCTGGAGAGCCTCCCACTCCCCACGCTCCGCCGTGTCATCCTGAACAAAGGACGGCCTCCCGGACGGGTCGGCGCCTAGCCAGATCAGCGCGGGCAAAGACGGCCAAGCGGACTCCCCCGGGACCACCCCGATGGTTTGCGCTTGTGGAGGATCGCACAACGCCTCCAACTCTTGGGCCGCTCCCACCGGCGGGACCCCGAGCGACGATGGCAGGGCCACCCCAGGCACCCGGATCGTGTAAGCCAGGGGTTCCCCTGGGGGTGGCGGCGGGAGCTCCTCCTCATCTTCTTTGGCCTCCGAGCGAGACCCCAGCTTGCCCAGGGTCGCCGGGACCCCTCACGCTCCGCCTCCACCACCGGCGCCGGCCCCGCCGGTGGCCTCTCGATCCCCGCCGGCTTCGAGGATGGCACCGGCCCTCGCAGGGCCGCTGCCGGATGCGACACCACCACAGCCACTCCCGTGTAGGTCCTGCACGCGGCAGTCGATCGGAAAATACTCTAGCGGCTCTAATATAGTGTAACCCGGAAACAAAAGGACACTTACTGTGTCGTGCGGGTGCGCGGCAGCTGGACTTTCTTGGTTGGCCGGCCTTGCGGAGGCTAATCGCCCCTACGCTTTCCCAGGGACACCTCCACCGGGGGTGTCTCCACCTGGGGCACGACGACGGTGGCGCTCGCACTAACGCCCTCGTCTGGGCCACCGCCAGTCGGCAGCTCGGGGTTGAATGCATGGTACGGGTCACCCCCGCTATCCCCGCTGCTCTCACTAGAGGTCGACCCCAGATCGGCCGACTCGACAGCGGTCGTGTCGGTGACCTCTTCGCCGCACGCGACCCTCGCCGCGCGCTCTTGTCTCTTCTATGCCTTCCTCTTCCTCAACGTTTCCTCCTTCTGCCTCCTGCGGTCGGAGTCGCGCTGCGCGGACCCCGCACGGGCCACAGCCCTCAACTCCTTCTCCCCCAGCAGCCATGCCCGGGAGACCATCCCAGCAAACCCCTGGAAAACACAAAAGCACTAGTCGGACCAAGTACTAAGGGCAGAGGGAGAAAGAAGAGAAAGGAAGGAGTATCACTCGGATTACCAGGTCCGAGGGATTATGCGCTGAGAATGGCTCAGGACGGCCGCCCGCTGCCTCGGTGGCACTCCCGCCCGTGATGGCGGACACCCGAGCCTCGACCTCCGACACGGAGAGCTCCGATTCCGCCATCCTCATAGGGTCGGACACTCCCTCGTACCGAAACATGGGGCGCGCCCTGTCCATGAGGGGTTGGACGCACATCCTCATGAATGCGCGCACAACGATGTCACCGGTCAGGCCTCGCTCCCTCTGGACCTTGATCCGATCAATGATCGCGTCCACTTTGTTCTTCTCCTTCCGGTCGGCGCCCCAAGTCCACTCGGGCCCCGCCTCGGGAAGCCTGCCGGTGAAGGCCGGGCGCTGCCTCCAAGGTTCCGAGCATAAAACCATTTGGAGTGCCACGCTCGGTTCGATGACGGCAACTTCACCTCAATGTAGTCCGCTCCACGGCCGCCGCGCAGCTGGAAGGCCATGCCACTGACGGGCACCGAGGTGTCCGCCCCCTTGTCCTTCCTCAGCTTGGAAGAAGTGCCTCCAGAGCACCCAGTGGAGGTCGATCCCCAAGAATGCCTCGCATAGAGTGATGAAGACCGCTATGTGGAGCACGTCGTTGGGGTTGAGGTGATGCGCCTCCGCCTTGTAGTGGTGCAACAGCCCGCGGACGAACGGGTGGAGCGAGAGCCCGAACCCGCGCTCGTAAAACGAGGCGAGCGCGACGATCTCGTCGCCGTTCGGTGCAGGGACCATGACCCCCGTCGGCACCCTCCACCTCGAGGAATCTTGCGGAGGGAGGCCAAGCGCACGGTTGGATTGGGCAGAGCACTCCGGCCACGACATCTCTAAAAGTGAGAACGACGAAAAGGTGGGGAAAGAAGAAGGTGAGGAACGCTCTTCTCTGGCTCCTTTGCTCTCTCTTTTCTCTCGTCACAGGCGAAAGCAGGGAGACGGAGGAAGCAAAGGCAAATACTTGCCCGGGCACCCTCCATGCCGAATTTATTTGGACCAAACAGGCGCTAGCCGAACCGGCACCGGTCAAACGGGCACCACCTGGGACGAAGCGTCGCACGCCCCGTCCCTTCGACTGATAATCCCTCCACGACCGGACCACTGGTAAGACGCAACGGTTTTCAATTCCCTCGATATGCATTAAATCCTGACAGGACAGTGGGGGCGCAAGGACACCGTACCGAGAAGCGCGCCCTGCAACCTCTCGACTTCCGCATCTGGGCTGGGTCAACTGCCCTGTAACAGGTATGAAAGGCCACTGGGCCGCTGCGGCCTCGAGGCGGCAAAGAGCTCACTAGCTCGCGCCTGGGGCCCAGTCTAGCGCTGCGGGTTCGAAAGGCCTAATCCACCAAACGGATTCAGGGCTGCCCCGGCATAAATTGAGCGAGGGATGAGGATGAGGTGAGTCCCCAGTAGGCCTCTAGTTGGGTCAGCTGACGACCCAATCGCCTTAACTCGTATCCGAGACCATACTTCACACTCTCCCATGGAACCCATCGATGGGTGGCAGCCAGCTGCGCTCCAGGTCGGCGGACGACCTGGGGTCCGATACGGGATTGAGTAAAGAAAGGTTTCTTATGGGTCACCCCCAGCAAGCTGGACGCCCTTGACGGGATCGTCCGCTAGGAAAGGTCCCCTTGGGAGGGATCTCCAGGTCCCACTCGGATTACCCGTTATTAGCTTCACGAGCACGGCGTTCGAACCGACACGGTAAGCGCGCGTCCGCTCACCCCCTCCAGGTCCCACACCTGCGGATGGGGCATATACGTGGGACAGACAACGGCCACTCCTCCCGCAAATAGCCTCACCGAATGAGAGCTCGGGACGGACGCCCTTCGCCTAAACCCAGCGCAAAACCCGCATTTTAAACGCGTCGAGCTACGACGTAAAACTAGCGCTCGGACACCAAAGCCTCGCTCCGAGCCACTGGGCGTCCGCGCCGACCAAGGCGACGTCGAGCTACGACGTAAAACTAGCACTCGGACACCAGAGCCTCACTCCGGGCCACTGGGCGTCCGCGCCGACCAAGGCGGCATCGAGCTACGACGTAAAACTAGCGCTCGGACACCAGAGCCTCGCTCCGGGCCACTGGGCGTCCGCGCAGACCAAGGCGGCGCCGGGCTATGACGTAAAACTATCACTCGGACATCAGAGCCTCGCTCCGGGTCACTGGGCGTTCGCGTCGACCAAGGCGACGTCGAGCTACGACATAAAACTAGCGCTTGGACACAAGAGCCTCGCTCTGGGCCACTAGGCGTCCGCGCCGACCAAGGCGGCGTCGAGCTACGACGTAAAACTAGCACTCAGACACCAGAGCCTCGCCTCAGGCCCCTAGGCGTTCGCGCCGACCAAGTCGGTCAGCCCTTGCCAGCTAAAGTAAACCCCCCGACCGACTCCCTGACCCGCTCGGGGGCTACACCCACCGGGTGCGCTCGCGTGCACCCGAACGAAACCAGCCACGTTAGTCAGACTCTGCCGACCAAAGCAGCCGACCGATCCACCCGGGGCACAGAGATAACAGGGTCCGCCCGCACGCACCCCGGATGAATTTCACCAACCCAGTCAGATGGAACCTACCAAGATAACCCCCTGAGCGTGCCTGGACGAACCGGCCGACCAAGTCCACTCACTGCGCTCGGTCGGATCATACGATCAAGGCCAACCCCCAACCGCCTCTAACGAACTCGCTTGGGGGCTCAGGGGCTACTGACGAGTACTCATACCATGGGTACCCCCAGCGACCCGGGGCGACGAATGGGCTGCCCCGAGCCCAGCTCTAGGCGAAGGCCCCGCTGGACCACGAAGGACACTCGTCCCCGACCAAATCAACCAGGGGCGATCCAACCCCCGCCATGGGCTGAACGCCCCACAAGCTCCGACCAGGCTAAGGCAATCCCCGCCAAGAGTCGGGTGCCAGACCATCACCGGTCGTTGGCCACCTGCCCCACGGACATGATGGCTCAGAATGACCATGCGAGGGTAGGTGGCTCCTTCCCAAGGTGGCAGGGAGATTGCCAAAGTGAAGCACCAGTCTTGTCGTCTAGTCACACGCAGTGGGAGGATGCGCTCCCTCCCGAGGCAACGCCAGGGTCAAGTGCTGCGATGTCAGCACCTGGCAAACACGTAGAGGGTAGGTGCGCCACTTCCCGGCGAAATAGAAAACCATGCCACTCGATGTGTCTACCGGCCAACATGGGGTGAGCAGGCACCGGTCAGTCGCCAAGACCGAAGACCAGGACTCCCAAGCTTAGGACACCCCATCCTTTCTTTTCCGAATTCCCATGTAACCTGCCCCCTCTGTCTATATAAAGGGAGGCAGGACCCTCAGGGAAAAGGGACGGTTCTTCTACGGGCAGATAGTTCATACTCACGTACACGATCCTAGCGCCCCCAAGACTTTGAATCCTTAGTACCGTCGAGCTTGTGGGCTCACCTGGTACGAGGCACTCGAGGCCAGTCCTCAGTCCTCGCTTGTAAACATCGTGCAGTCATCTGCGCCTAAAGCAATACAGACACACCACACGAACTGGAGTAGAGACATTCATCCCAAAACAGTATACTTCTTGGGCTCCCTGAGTCAAGCCATTCAAGGAGAGGAAACGTGCAGACCCTTGACTAAAATTCGTATTGCCGCTACTCGAAACACCGACAGGTTGTAAGCTTGGTAAACAGCCACAACTCCCCTATAATTCTAGTGAGTCTATATCACAGCGTCCTTTTGATCTTGTTCATTCTGATGTTTGGGGTCCAGCTCCTTTTGTTTCAAAAGGGGGTCATCGATATTATATTCTTTTTATAGATGATTTCTCTCGCCATACTTTCGTAGTGAGGTTTTATCCATCTATAAGACTTTTGCCACCATGATTCGCACTCAGTTTGATTCTCCCATTCGTGTTCTCCGTGCTGACTCGGCAGGGGAATATTTGTCAGGAGCTCTTCGAGATTTTCTTGCTACACAGGGCACTCTTTATCAGTTTTCTTGTCCTGGTGCTCATGCTCAGAATGGTGTGGCTGAGCGCAAGCATCGTCATCTTCTTGAGACAGCTCGCGCTCTTATGCTTGCTTCCGCTGTTCCACCTCACTTCTGGGCTGAGGCTGTTTCCACTGCCACCTACTTGACTAATATCCAACCTTCTTCTGCTCTTAAGGGTGGTATTCCAGTTCAGCGTCTTTGTGGCATACCTCCTGATTATTCTGGACTTTGCCTTTTTGGTTGTGTGTGTGCAATGTTCTTCTTGCACCTTGTGAATGCACCAAGCTGACTACTCAGTCTATTGAGTGCATTTTTCTGGATTATAATGCTGAGCATAAGGGATATCGTTGTTGGGATCCTATTGGCCGACAAATATGGATCTCATGGGATGTCACTTTTGATGAGTCTCGTCCCTTCTACCCTCGTTCTTCTTCCTCCCCTACACCCCTTGTTGAGCCACTGTCTTTCCTGACTTTTCCTGATACTCCAGTTGTCACTTTTCCTCTTTCACAATCGGCATCTCCTTTATCGCCGGTTTCGTCACCACTGTCCTCTCCTCCAAAGGCCTCTTCAGATATTGTTCCTCCCTATCCTCTCCACTACACTCGTCGTCCGCAAGCAGAGGACTCTTCTGATGTGCCTTCTTCTTCTTCTGACGAGCCATCTTCTTCCATGTCTCCTCGTTATGCTCTTCGCGATCGACAGTCTATTCGGCCTCCTGAGCGCCTTGGCTTTGTTGGTGCAGCTCTGGCCGAGCCGACTTCTTACTATGATGCTGTTATTCATCAGGAATGGCAACATGCGATGGCAGAGGAGCTTGCTGCTCTTGAGCGCACTGGCACGTGGGATCTTGTTCCACTTCCTCCACGTGTCCGCCCATTACTTGCAAGTGGGTCTATAAGATTAATACTCGCTCTGATGGTTCTCTTGAGCGCTACTAGACTCGTCTTGTGGTGCGTGGTTTTCAGCAGGAGCATGGTTGTGATTATGATGAGACCTTTGCCCCTGTGGCTCACATGACCACTGTTCGCATTCTTCTTGCTGTCGCCTCTGTTCTTGAGTGGTCCATCTCTCAGCTTGATGTCAAGAATGCCTTTCTTAATGGCGAGCTGCATGAGGAGGTCTATATGCAGCCACCACCAGGGTATTCTGTTCCTGAGGGCATGGTTTGTCGGCTTCGTCGCTCTCTTTATGGGCTCAAGCAAGACCCTCGTGCTTGGTTTGAGCGTTTTTCTTCTGTGATCACTGCAGCTGGTTTCTCTGCAAGTGCTTATGATCATGTGCTCTTTGTTCACACTTCTTCTCGTGGTTGGACTCTTCTCCTTCTCTATGTTGATGACATGATCATTACTGGAGATGATTCTCAGTATATTGCCTTTGTAAAGGCTCATCTCAATGAGCAGTTTTTCATGTCCGATCTAGGTCCTCTTCGATACTTTCTTGGGATTGAAGTTTCTTCTACATCTGAGGGCTTCTTTCTCTCCCAAGAGAAGTATATCTAGGATCTTCTTGATCGTGCTTTTCTCACTAATGAGCGTACAGCCGAGACACCCATGGAGCTCAATGTCACTTTCGACCTACTGATGGTGAACCTCTTGAGGATCCTACTTGCTATCGCCATCTTGTTGGTAGTCTTGTTTACCTTGGTGTCACTCGTCCTGACATTTCATATCCAGTCCATATCCTGAGTCAGTTCGTTTCCTCTCCCACTTAGCTCCACTATAGTCATCTTCTTCGTGTTCTACGATATCTTCGTGGAACTATCTCTCGCTGTCTTTTCTTCCCACGCTCCAGCTCTTTACAGCTCCAGGCATACTCTGATGCTACATGGGCTAGTGATCACTCTGATCGTCGCCCCCTTTCTGCTTATTGTGTTTTTCTTGGTGGTTCTCTCATTGCTTGGAAGACTAAGAAGGCATGAGCTGCTCGAAAGTCTTGAGGCCGAAGAGTTGCGGGCTATGGCTCTTTTGACAGCAAAGGTTACTTGGCTACGGTGGTTACTTGAGGATTTTGGTGTTTCTGTTTCTACACTGACTCCTCTTTTATCTGATAGTACGGGTGCTATCAGCATTGCTCGAGGTCCAGTGAAGCATGAACTCACCAAGCATATTGGTGTTGATGCTTCTTATATGAGGTCACAGGTACAGGATCAGGTTGTGGCTCTTCAGTATGTGCCTTTAGAGCTCCAGCTAGCAGATTTCTTCACGAAGACACAAACTAGAGCTTATCATCACTTTTACCTCTCCAAACTCAGTGTTGTAGATCCACCATGAGTTTGTGTGTGGGGGGGTGTTAGATAGTATCTTGTTATACCTTGTATAGATATTGCCTAATATATGCTTTCCCTCCATACCCTCATGTACATGTATATATACTGGCCCATTGGCCTCATGATGAATACAAGTGCTATTCATAACAAGGAGAACATATATGTGAATAGCCTATATTAGATATTATTTATATCCTTAACACCCCCCAACCCAAATGCAAGGCATATGCAATAGCATTGCATTTGGAAGGGATGACACTAAAATAGGAAAAAATCAAAATCCTGATCTTAAAGTAGTCGTCATAGCATCAGCACTAGAAAAACCGAGCCGATGAAGGAGCCGACTCGACGAAGTAGAGTCGACGGTGGAGCCAATTCGATGAAGAAGAGCCGACGAAGGAAGCCATGTCGACGAAGTAAAATCGACAAAGGAGTTTTGTCGATGAAGAAAAGTCAACAGTAGGGCCAAGTCGATGAAGAAAAGCCAACGAATGAGCCGATGAAAAGAGCCGAGCTGACGAAAGAGGCAAGATGCTAAGGACTTGTATGGACACAACAGAGCTAGTAATAAAGGATTCAAAGGAGAGTCAGAGCCAGAAAAAAGATCCATGCTGAAGAAGCTGACTGAAAAATAGCCGATCGTTGAAAACCGTTCAGAAGAGACGGAGACGAGTCGAAGAATCGAAGCAGAGCCAATAACCGAGCTGAAGAGCCATAGCTAAGAGCCAATCAGAAGAGGCGAACCCAGAGACAAGGCGATGGACACTGGAGCCACTTTGAGAAGCCAAAAAAAAGCCAGTAAAAGCCAGAGCTGGTCGGAGCTTAAAACCGAAATTAATCGGGCTATGAGATTCCTTTCAATTCCGGGCAAGCAAAAAAAAAACTCTCAGTAAGGTGTTTCTCTTGGGTGACTTGGTCAATAGCAAGCTCGATCAAGAGCGGAATAGAGGCATGCTTCAAGGTGGGTCAACAGGACGGCCACGCGCTGGAGTGACAGCGTGGAGGGCTTGCGCTGGTGAGGACAGATAGAGGCCTCACCGGTCACGAGCGAGTGGCAAAGGCGAAGGCCGGGATGGTCGGGTCGATGGTGGCTCGGGCGGATGAGCGCTAAGGGTCGGCACGGAGGGCCGAGCGACGTCGGAGGGCACATCGATGTAGAGGGCGACCGGCGAGAAAGACGGGCCCCAGAGGCCGACACCAGATGACTGTCAAAAGCTGGCGGCCGGAGGAAGAGGCAGCTGAGCCGTTGACGATGACCGAAGCGTGGAGTGCACCGAGACTGGTGGAAGGCTGCTGGGCAGGCGGCACCATGAAGCCGCAGACGAAGCCTAGAGACGGCACAACGACGAATCCAAGACCGGCAACGACGAAGCGATCCAACTCTGGCTTGGATCGGAGCAAGGCCGCGTGGGATACGGCGTGGGGCCACGCAAGAAGGTCGGATCCCAACAAGGACGACGACGAGCACGAGGTGGCCGCCTCGGGAGTGGAGATTGCTACTCCTGCAGCAGCAGCGGAAGACGATTTTGGAGCTAGGGTTTGAACTGTAGCTCTTGTTATGAATAGCACTTGTTGTATTCAATATGAGGCCAATGGTCAGAGTATATAGATGTACAAACAGGTACAAAAGGAAAGCATATATAAGACAAGACTTATACAAGGAAAAATTATACAATGAGAACCTATATATGAAGAGGCTATATAAGATATTATTTATATCCTTAACACGGGGATGTAAAATGGATTTATTCCTATTTATAAAACCTATTAAAATAATATTATGAAAGTAATTTTCGAGACAAATCTACTCATACCATTTCCATATGGACAATATAAATATTGATGAAAACATTATTGGTCAAAGTTATAATGGTTTGACTGCACATATTTTAGGGCACGCACTTGTTTTTGACCGGAGTACTTAACATATTCCAGAGAATACCACTAGATTGCTTCTGCTTGTGCATATAGTCTGTCATTGGAATTTGTATGATAAAAATTTACCTTTTAGTCATAGTATTATGACTCAAAAATTCTAAGAACTTTAAGACTCTTATGAAATTCTTTTGTTGTAAACTGTCCCTACTACTTTATTTACCTATGTGCAGATATTGATGAATGCAAAGAGAGAACTTTCTGTCAGTGCAAGGGCTGCAGCTGTGAGAATACATGGGGAAGCTATGAGTGCAGCTGTGGTGGTAACAATATGTCATACATGAGAGAGCATGCCACTTATATCAGTGAGTAGCCTAACCTGAACATTTTTCTATAGCTATCTAATCTTGCAAGTGCCAGTATTATATTATTAGTGGTGAAAAGTAAATACACCTGCTCAGGGGCGGAGCTAGCCTAGGCCTAAGCCCCGGGCTAGACCAGCTGATCTTAGATTAAATATATGTTTTCAATAATTTTTCAGTAATTTTTCGTAGAATTTTAGTGGGCTATCGGTACTAGGCCCCGGGCTACAGCCTACTCTGCCCGGGGCCTGGATCCGCCACTGCACCTGCTCAATTGAGCAACATACTTTCTTTTGTTTGAGGTGCTTGACCAGTTGATCATATACTTTGGTTCAAATGATGTACGAGTCATTTCATAGTCATCTGTTAGTTTCTGAAAGAGGATGTCCTAGTTGCTTAATAAATGATGATTACCTCCAAAAGATTTTTCCTTGCCGTTTGTATTTGTCGAACTATTATTACATTGTATTGTAGCCTTATCGATGTGCTCCAGCCAAGGTTATTAGTCAGATTGCTGGGGCTCTATATTCCCGAGAACTGTGATGGTGGCTTTTATTTACAGAAGTTACCTCAATTGCAGTTTTAAGTTTTGACAAGTGAAGCAGCAAGTGCATGAACTGTTTACTGTGATATGAACTAGTGCCTCACTTTTTTCTTAAAAAAATATATCCCTTGTGAGATTGCTTCAAGTTAATTACCTTGCTGTCATCATGAAATGCCCTAGGATATCAATTAGGCAAGCAATAGTATTAGTTACTAATTAGAGTATTAATTATCGTATTTTGCTTTTAGAAAATTCCAAGTGCGCTTAGAACGAATAGAATTAGACAGGGGATTGCCGTCAGATCCGCAGGCGAGGTATTGATCACCGAGATACCAGACTCATTGGGGCCGAATCGGCACCTCTCACTAGATCAGTTTCGTCATGCGTTGATCCTAACTTACCTAGTAAGAACTGCGGGTGTCTGTAGCAATTTAGAGCAAATAGTAGCCACCTGGTAACTTAGTAAAAAGCCAAAGGGGGACAACCTGGTAACTAGTAACTTTGACCAAACAACCAGCAGTCACCAAGGTGCATCCGCCCTTAAGGCAGCTCGGCACTCAAGGCAAGGACAAGTGCCATGCCGCCATTATAGCCAAGAGAGCAAAGGCAGCAGCCCCATTTAATCCCAACCCCAAACCGAAGCAAAGCAACAAGTTCTACCATTTCTCTAGCCACCAAAACCAAGAGCAATCCAGGAAGAGCCCCCAAGCTAGAAGGAGTCCAGCCGGCCAAGAAAGAGGGATCCCCCAAGCCAACACACTCCAAGGAGCCATGAGGAGCTAGCAAGGACGAGAAGGGAACCGCAGCGAGGAGGAGTTCCCCAAGCAAGGTGACCACTTCGTGAAAGGATCGGGTTGGCCTAGAGAGGCGGGGGGAGGGGAGTGAATAGGAAACCTTTTTATCTTTAAAAATGAACAATTAAAGATCAAAATTGTATGCACTTGAAAAGAACAAGTCTAATTTGCTCAAAAACAATTGAGCCAAGATCTCTAAAAGAAAAGCATCTAATACATACACAATTTCAGCACAACTAAAATGGAATATAACAGCAAGAGTAAGTAATGAAAGTAAAGACCGACAACAAGGAAGTGATAAGAGAATTTGTCACCGAGGTTCAGAGATAAACTCATACGTCCCCATTATAGCACTTCAAATGAAGTATAGCTCCACCAAAAGCTAGTCTTAGTAGCTTTCGTATCCACTAGGGTGACTTTTTTACCACTCCGGTAAGGTGAGTCCCAACCTCTCACAATAATGGTGTACTTCCACAATCTCAGTTGGACAGGTCACACCAAATCTCCTCCGAGCCGTCTAGGAACACCTAGTTCCAAGAGTAATAGACTATCCACAAGTCATGCCTCTTGGTTCACTAGCAAAGCACTAACTAGACTAAGCTTGGAGCAAGATCACTTAGAAAGTTGGATTTTTTATTTCAAAGATGAAGCTCGGTCTCCTTGATTGCTTGAATGCTTTAGTATGCTAAAATATCAAGGAGAGCAAAAATCTTATACAAAATTGTCCTGGCACAGCTTATATAGCCATTTGAACAGGATATGGCCGTTATACTGTTCAAGAGCCGTTGGATGTGTCAGGCTGTAAAAAATTGGCTAAGAAAATGTACTCCGGACTTACTTTGATATGCTTCACAATTTGTTTAGTGTAATGTGGATCATTAGAATTGAAAAAGTTATTTGCGCTAGACTGAGCCAGCGAGGTCCGTCATACACAGGTTTTGAAATATATTGAGTCCGCCGCGAAATATCAAAAAGGTAGTTTGCGCTGGACCGAAAAAGTTGGTCCGCCGCAGAAGGAAAAACACAATGAGCTTGGTCCGGCGGACTATTGAGTAAGATTGAGTTTTCCAAAGAGAAATGCACTTGCACCAGACTGAGAAAAGTTGGTCCGGCGTACACACGAGTTTGACGTCGGACTGGATTTGGAGTTCAGCGGAAAAGAGTTCGTCGTAAACGGTGTGGGCTTGGTTTGTTTCTTGGATGCTTAGTTTTCAGCACCAGACGAAAACGACAAGGTCCAGCATGAACGGAATTTTGTCGAAGAAGGTGCCGAACTGAGAAATGAACAAGGAAAACTTGATCCGGCGTGAATGGATTTTTGCCTATATGGGTGAAGGATTGAGTTTTGTGAGAAATAAAATGATGTGACCTTGACTCCAAGTAATCTTAATGATTTGTCCTATGTACCAAGGTACTTACTTGTACATAATCCCCCTTTGTAGTAAGACCAATCTATAACTATCCTAACTACTTGGCTCGAAACAACTCCCAAGCCAGAGCTAATAATAATGGTCCTTAAACTTTTTCCTTCATTCCAAGATTTCTTCTCATCGCAAGGGATAATTAACTTGATCATCAACACCAAAACCCATAAAATTCATTACTCAAAAATTAGGAGGGCTAGATGCTTTCAATCTCCCCCCTTTTTTGTGATTGATGACAATACCCTTAATTCTGTTAATGATGACTTACCTTTTTCTGCAAAGAGATGTTAATCTGACAGAACAGATGTAATATTTGCAAATGTAAGTAGGACAATTTATGCTCCCCAAAAATGTGCTTAAGATTTAAAAGACATTGAGAACCAAAAGCACAAATATTTTAACATAAGCATAGGGAGACAAAACACACAACTTAGACAAATACAAAACTTTAGCATAATCATACAGAACACATCCAAATATTCAATAAGCACAAAGCATTTATATAACTTTGAACACATAGATAAATCAGACTTAACACAAAAGAGAAGCGCTAATACTGACTCACTAACACTAACTCCCCCAAAAACTAATCTCCCAACTAATTCTCCCCCTTTGGCATCAATTGCCAAAAAGGTCACTTCTTGCGCTTGGAGAAAGTCCTTTTGAGCAGACCAGATAGCTTTGAACTTGAAGACTTTCTTAGGGGAGACTTGATTTATTCCATACTGTGCTCTTCTTCTGAGTCAGCTTGATGTGAACCCATGGCTTGATCATGCCAGCTTGGATAATTTGGCTCTCCGGCTGAGAACTCACAGTCTAATTATGAAAATCCTCTTGTAGCTGACTTAGGGACTCATTCATTGCTTGAAGTTGCCCATCAATTGTACTTCCAAGCTGATCTTGGGCATTTACCATGTAACTATTTGCCTGGTCAGTGTACTTCATGTGGTCTTCCAATGAATATCCCAACCAATCCAAGAAATCTCCATAAGCATCAATTTTGCTATGAATATTCTGAGCAAACTGATCAAACTTGATTTCTTGTGCATTTTGCTTCTTGTTGATATCATACAGCCTGTCTTTTAGGATATTCTGATTAGTCTTTATGTCACCAATCTAATCCTCATGTCCCATTGATTG
The DNA here is from genome assembly GCA_036346355.1 of Rhipidocladum racemiflorum. Classification (NCBI taxonomy): domain Eukaryota; kingdom Viridiplantae; phylum Streptophyta; class Magnoliopsida; order Poales; family Poaceae; genus Rhipidocladum; species Rhipidocladum racemiflorum. The sequence goes on along the minus strand of CM070573.1, from coordinate 62,762,038 downwards.
CTTCTGAGCATATCAAACCTTTTGAAGTTTTCATTTCTGACCAAGGTTTGTTCTTGGTACATTTTATTAAGCATTTCTTAAGTCTGCTCATGGTACTGTTGCATAGCAACCATATGAGATGCCGCACATTCTTGTGAAAATTCTGATCCTCCAGCCTCATGATCATGAGCTCCAGGCCTAAAGCCTTGATCTTCCACAAATCTTGATGCCGCAGCAAGTTCTTGAAGCCTACGAATCTCTTGATCTTCTCCTTCATTTTGAGATTAGGAGCTTAAGATGATTTGTGTGGCTGAATCTTCTTCAAATGATAATTGTCTATGATTTAGAGGACTGTACCCCATCACTTCGGTTGGTTCATTATGTTCTGACAAGTTATTAGAGACTGACTGTTCCATCAAAGGTGCAGCTAGAATACTTGGAACTGGAGAAGGATGCCCATACCTGTGATTGTACTGGATAAGGCTTAGAGGTGCATCTTCTCCATTATCATCATCATCATCTGTACTGTCATTGTGAGCACTTGGTTCATCTTCATGTAATGCTGGAGGAGTAGGCAATCTTGTCCCTCTAAGTGTTTCCCCTGTTGCCATTTTCATTGTGTACTTCTTTGAGAAACACTTGAAATCCCTAGTTACGTCTTCTTGTGAAATGATTGCTTGGGCCAGAAGCATTTGAGTGATCTGCTGAGCAAATGGAAGTGGACTGCTCATTTTTCTATAAATGGCCTCTTCCATCTCCCTAAGGATTTAGTCCACTAAGTCAATGGGCTGCCTTGACATAATCAAATGTAGCATCCAGGCAAGAGTGGGGGTGATACCTTCTTTGTATCCTGTTTTTGGAAAGATTGTGTCTTAATAGCAACAGTAAAACCTTAGCCTCGGCAGACAGATAATGCACTCTGTTTTGGACTGAAGTTTTCTTCATTGATATCCATGTAGATGTGCGCTGATAGTTGAAGATCTGGCATATCTCCCACTTGCCTCCATCTCTATCCTGGAAACATCTTGTCATGAACTCTTGTCCTGTTATACATAGGACTTGAGGCACCAATAGCTGCTTCGAGGTGAGGTGATCTCACATTTCTGATCTTTTCATCTATGGTAAACATAATGTAATGTCTTTTCTTGTTTACTAAAAGAGAAGCATAAAACTCTAGGGTTCAATTCTCACTCCAGGGGTAGCTCTATTTAACATTAAATTTGCCAATCCTGAAGTTGATCTTACACAGTCATATATCCTGTTGGACACCACCACAACATTACTTGATTCCAGTCAACATATTGGTGGTTTGTCAGGGCTAAAAGAGGCTTCCCATTTTTATGAGTCATACTCTTGTAACCAATGAAGATGTTCTTTTGCAGAGTAGAGATGAAGTTTTCATCAAGTGGAGGTCTACTGAATGAAAACCGATCACTTTCTTTCACAAGTCTTATTGACCTCAATTTTTTCCCTACTATTGTGCTCCGTTTATCACCTTCAAGCATATTGTAACACCCCAATTTTTGCTTTTCTTGTATTTAAATGGTATTTTGCATTTTTGAGATTTTTTAGAATTTTTTCGGATTTATTTGGATTTAATTTGAATTTAATCCCTTATGGGCTAATTAAATAATTAAAATTTTGAAATAAAATATTGTTGGAAATATTTTATTTGAGTCCAAAATATCTCAAAGTATTTTCTAGAATTTTTCTAGAATTTTTCTGATTATTTTGCTATTTTTCTTGATTTATTTGAATTACTAGAATTATTTTGAATATTAAATTGCTGAAAAACCCAACTGGGTTAGCATTGTAGCACCGACCCGAGTCAGACTCGAGTCCGACCGAGCCACGTTCAAGCCAGACCCGAGCCAGACCCAAACCCTAATCCCGCGACCGTTGGATCTTGATCCAACGGCCGATAGTGCGCCACGTCACCCCGACCGGATCCGGATCGGAGCTGTTCGCGCCTGGAGCGATCTCAGCCGTTGATCCTGCACGCGTGTACGGCTGAGATCGTGCCACATCACCTTGTCCGTGTCCTCGCCGGATTCCGCCGTCGCGCCTGAGTGGACCTCATTTTCCGCGGATTTCACGGATGCCGAGGGCCCTATTTAATGCGTCGCCACCCGTGTCGTGTTCTCCATTTCCGTGCACACCCGTTGCCCTAGCTCTCAACGCTCGATCCACCGGCGTCTCCCGCAATCGCTCGCCGAAGTTGGAAACGTGCGCCGCCACGGTTTCCGCCGTTTTCCGCCACCGCCCGCCGTCCTCTGCCGCGTTGGTGCCTAGATCCGAGACCGTCGCGACGAGGCGCACCTAGGGGTACCACGCACTTCGCCAGACTCGCGCCCAAACGTCGCGGCCATGGTCGTCGTCCCCAGCTCTGGTGACCTCTTCTCCACCGTGCCATCGCCGTCTTCGCGAACTCCACCAACCGTCCGATCAAGATCCGAGGGCCCAGGTTCGTCCATGTCACCCGTGCAAAAATTCCACGTTATGGTTTTAGATCTAATAGCAACCATTGGATCTAGATCCAACGCACCAGATTGAGCCACGTAGCCCCTTAACCGCACCGTGCTAGATTAGATCTCAGCCGTTAGATCTAGATCGTACGGTTAGATTTAACCCGCGTTGTAGCACTAGATTAGATCTCAGCCGTCTGATCAAGATCATACGGTATAGATCATGCCACGTGTCAAGCACCGGGACATGCCACATCACCCCACGGTGATGCGAGATCCAGATCGAATCTCAGCTGTCCGATCTAAATCGTACGGTCCAGATCGATCGCATTAATCCAAAACACGTGAGGTTAGATCTGATCTGGACCGTTGAATTTCAAATCAACGGCCCAGATCATGCCACGTGGCCGGGACCGAACCGACGCAGTCAACTGAGCCACGCCCGGTCGTCGCTGATGTCACGCGTGACGTCAGCGTGCGGCCCGCATGTCAGCAGCTTGGCCACCCGCACAATGATGTCATCCGTGACGTCATGCTGACATCACGGAGGGGCCCGCGTGTCAGCCCGTTCGCCCTAGTAGTGCTGATGTCACCCGAGCGGGGCCCACATGTTAGCGGGTCATGCGCCCGTGGACCGAATCCACGGTGGACCGAGCCAAGCCATGGACCGAGTCCATGGACCGGATGACACAAGTGTGACGCAATAATTCGATTTTCCTTTAGAAAAATAATTCGGTGGAAATTCAATTTCGCCGCTGACGCAATGCTGACGTCATATTCGGATTTTTCAATAGAAAAATAAATGAATTAATTCAGTTTATTCTTTTAATTGATTTTTCAAACTTCAAACGGCTATAACTTATGCGTTTTAACTCCGATTGAGGCGATTCCAGTTTCTAAATTTTTGTAAACTTGAGCTCTATTTAATGGTGAATTTTATTTAATTTTTGGACATGATTTTTTCTCTATTTTTATTTATTTGGTGTTTATTTATCCGATGCGTAGACGTTGAACTGCCCAAAGGCTTCGAAGGAGAGGTTTTGACCCAGGAGCAAGTGCAAGACCAGGAACTAGTACTGTTTGAAGGTAAGTTGTGCTTTGACCATGTTGATCCCACTTTTGAAACTATGTTTATTTAAATTATTGCATGCTAGTTCAATTAAAATGCTTTTGAATAATTCGGGGAATAGTTATGTGACCTATCTGATTATGCCACCTTGTCAATAATAATTGTATGCCATGAATCATTTGTCACCTTAGGATGTGGAGTGTTAGTTGGACATTATTAATTCGCCAACATGGGTTAATTAGATCGTAATTAGCCTGCTTAGCTCTACCACGTGAATATGACATGATTTCGGAATATCATCTATTAATGTTGACTTAATGAGATATGGAACCTGTTTGGAAAAGTGTCATGTGTTATTGATGATGTTGATGGCACGTGGTGCATGGTAATCAACTGGTGTGATAAAATGATTTAGACTGGGGCATGTGGCAAGATTGTTCTAGTGGGCCAAGGTGTGGCATCGGGAACGTTATTTTGGTTTTGCTAATTGGGTAGTCTTGCCTTGGTCACCTTAAAGACTTAACCTTGCAAGCCTTTGAACTGAGTCCATCATACAACCACATGTTCGGAATGGGACGGACCTATCGAGTAAGATGCTAATAACCTACTTGTGATACCTTAGGGTGTCAGCTATACTTAGGTGTAGTTGTACGAGGGAGCGTACCCGGGCTGCGGCAGGGTACTCGTCCAACGGTTGGTTGATCTAGACTTCGCCTTTACTAAGGGAAGGGTTAGTGTGCAATAACCGGGGAGGTTCACTTGTTGAGTTAGAAGCTTCCAAAAGACTTTGTTACGGACACTCGCCTCTGTGGTGTTTGACTGTATCTTGTGGGTAAAGTGTATAACCTCTGCAGAGTGTACAACCTATTCGAATAGCCGAGTCCACGGTATTGGACACTGCTCGGTGATTACAGTCAAGGGTTAGACTTCTATGAAAATGAACTTGGGTCATGGATACATGGTGTTGGAAATGATGAACTTGCTTAGGTTGATAAATGCTTTACTTGTAAAATTGTTTTTGCAATTATTATTGTTATTACTATTTTACCGCTTTCCAATCTATTATTGTTATTTATAAATGTCGCTTATTGCAAAAGAACCCCTTAGCCTATTGTTGAAATAAGCCATGCATGTAGCTATTAGCATTGAATCTCTGTGCATGACTTGCTGAGTGCTTTTGAGTACTCACCCTTGCCACAATACAAACATCAGTTGAAGAAGAGTCGACGCCAGCTTTGAAGGAGGAATTCCAGGAGGAGTTGACGAACTAGGGGCGAGCCCAGTCAGTTGCCTGTGGCATAATGGTTGGCGCCACGCGTTTTCTTTATATTCCGCTGCAAATTTATTCGAGTAAGACTTTAGCCCTGCGAGGCGTACTTTTGTAACTTGACCATAAGGTCGAGCAACCGGTTATATTTCCCTTTTAATAAAGTACTTTACTATTTCGTTGAGTATGATTGTGATATATACCGATGTTGAGACTGTGTGCACTAGCGTGATCCTGAACTAGTACTGAATACACAGAGCGTCCGGATTTGCAAATTCGAGTTCCGACACATATCAACCTCATCACTCATTTCCTCTTCCTCCGAAGTGGGATTGGCACTAGGCTCATAATCACTGTCCTCAAATGAGGATGACTCAGCTAACTGTTTATCTTTCTTTTGAGGTTTGGATGTTACTGTTTTCTTATTGATCCTACAAGATGCATGAGTGTCTTGAAGAAAAACAGGTTCTTGAGACTATCAAGACAGTGAAATACTTCCAGATTAAGTTGAACTAGTTGATTTTTGTTTCATGCCTTTAACCTTATCAACTAGTTTATCAAGCAGACCCCTCCTATCTATGTTTTTAGTTCTAGGCAACTCTCAAATCAGCTCACTGACTTCTTTTCAAGAACAAGAACTAACCCAGCTGTAACATCCTCAGTTTTGCTTTCTGAGAAAAACCTAATTTAAATAAATTAAATTCAAAATTTGGAGTTTCTCTGGTGTTTATATTAACCTGGCATCCTTTCCCATCCAAAATCGGGATTTAATTCCTCCTATTTAAAAATGAATTTTTCCGGTCCCGTGCAGAAATTTCACCCGAGTCCAAAAATGCTCCAAAAATCCCAAAATCACTTCAATTATGTCCCAAATATTCCAAAATGATTTTTGGAATAATTCCCCGAATTTTTGGACCTTCGCTCCTATTTTATCTCGCGCAGCTTGTGTTTAATGCCCGTAATCCGCGCCTGAATATTTAATTCCACAAATTTCATCCAAATTCCGAGAAACCAATTTTATTGGGTCCCAAATATTCCGAAATGGTTCTAGGAATTTTTCCGAAATTTTTAGATCATTTTTCCTAATTTTTTCTCTAGGGCGGTTCATTTACGTAATTCCCGGGTAATCAGAGCTCGCCACGTGTCGCTGCTACAGTGTCATCTTCTACCTTTGCCATGGAAGAACAGAGAAGCTCTAGCAAGCTCTCCAATGGCTAGGGTTTCCTTCAAATGCTCATATCTTCCTCCACGTAACTCCAAATCAATCACGGCCGGTTCCGTTGGATCCGTATCGACGCCCTCTTGCCATTCCCCACCTTGGTTAGCTGCTAATCTCGCCAGAAACCGTCGCATTAAGGAAAAACCAAAATGAACATTAATGCTCATAACTCGGTCGTTTCAACTCCGTTCCGCGTGATTCCACTTCCATTCTCTCCGTATAAGAATCCCCGTCCCGGTGGTATGAGCCTCCTTTAGCCTCTCCCAATCGTTCATCCACTAGAGCAAGAAAACCGACGACGGGTTATATTTTCGGTGTTCTTCGCGTTCTTGGCCGTAGATCTCTCTCCGGTGGGTCATTCTTCGTGCTACTTGATTCTATGTGATCGTGAGGGAGTCTAGAATCTAACCATTCAATCTATTTTAGGATCCCTCAAGTTTTGGAGACGAATTTCGCGTTTTTGTCGGTTCGGCCGGAGTTCCGTTCGTCGCCAAATTCGTCGCCTCCGGTGAGAACCAATCCAATTCCTTTCTCCTATGAGTCCCTAAGGATGTTATCTAGTGAATCCATCCTTTTGTTTGGTCCATTTTCATGCAAAAATGAGCGAAAAATCGAATTTTTTTGGGTTGAGTGTGCTCTCTGTTATTTTTGGGAGCTCACTATGCTTGGGGCCTCGCCGGCCGGCCGCCGCCCGCACTGTCGCTGCCCTGCCGACACCGCCCACTCCCATGTCTTGTGGCGTGTTCGCGCTGCCCGCCGCCACCACCGCCTGTCCGACCCCCATGCATGGCCAGGCGCCACCCCCCCAAGCTCCTTCCCCACCATGGCAATGGCCATGGCAAGCCAAGCTTGAAGAAGGCTTTAGCCCAATGGCAGAGGGGCCCCACCTGCCATAGACCCCAAGTCTACCCCAAAAGTCAGAAAAGTCAACAAAGGAATATTCCCGGTTTTCTATTTTTTTCAAATTTCAAACTTCGGAAGCTCATATCTTTTCCGTCCGAACTCCGATTGACTCCGTACAAATTTCTAAATTCATCTAAAATCAAGATCTACCTGCCAGTACTACTTTTGTAATTTTTAGATTTTATTTATTTTCTTGTATTTATTTATTGCCTCGATTTGCGCGTAGCCGAGGACCCCGACGCGACCGCCAACCCCGCCGCTGGACTTTCCTCGTTTGACAATCTCGCCGTGACTGAAGGCAAGTCTCCTTGACGCATATTGATCCTACATTTATAAACATGTTTTAATTGCTTCATAAATTTGCATGCTATGTTTTATCGTATGTCAAATATAAGGGTATATTTAATTCGAATTGTAATTTCCTCCTTTGTGATTGACATTCATGTTACTTGTAACCATAGGACATTTGTTATACCTTACTTATGCTTATATGGTATCCTTTGTGACATAGTACGGTAGAATTGCTTAGGATCTTTATCGATGAAAACAACCCGTGGGTGGGGTTACTCAAAAAGAATGATTTCAAGTATGATTTGGAAGTTATTATTATGATTTTGGTACTGTTTATCTAAAATAAAAAGAAATGGAAAAATGGTTTGGACTTGGGCGGATTAGATTGTCGGGTGGGTGCGGATAGAGCACTAGTTGTCTTGTGCAAGTACCGCCCCAAGTCATTTAAGGACCGACGCTTGTGATTGTCCATTCTAAGCATGACCGTACTACCACATGTCTATAATGGTACGACCTGGCCAATTAATTTGTAAAAACCTAATTTAGACTCACCACCTGGTGGAATGTGAGTGCCGGATAGAGGCAATGTCATTTTTCTCACACGACGCAAAAGGGGGCTTCTGTACTGGGCGGATGGAACCCTAACAGTGGTGAAACCTCAGCGGGTGGGTCGAGTTAGGTGGATACATTGTAACGGCTTTGTCATGATCTCTCTGCCGGCACACCAAAGGAAGTGTGTTAATCCGGAGGCATCAAGAGATGATCATGTCTTGTGGGTAAAGTTGTACACCTCTGCAAAGTTAAAACTATTCGAATAGCCGTGCCTACAGTCAAAGGCAAATCAAAGAATGCTTTCATATTGGTAGACTATGATGTTGGTTTTAAAAGCTAAAAGATGTTTTGGTTTTGGGATTCGGGAGTGGTTAGAACTCTCGGATGTTGAATGGCGGATAGAGCCAATCAGGTGGAAAGAACCTGTTTTATACTTGACGGATGGAGTCATATGATTAACCTTGATCTTTAAAAGTTGGCGGATAGAGCCTTTATATTAGTGATGGTGGATAGAACCTTTACTGCAATATTAAATAATTCAATTGTTAAAAAGAATTGAAAAAAAATGCTTTGTGAAACTTATTACTGAAGTATGGTTTAATAAAATTTGGCTTTGTGCAAATGAACCCTGTTAAGCTTCCTTTGGAAAGCCCCACATAATCGTACTCTCCCCGACTTGCTGAGTACTTTTGTACTCACGTGCTACATCAACTTGTCATCATTAGAAAATTATCAAGACGCAGCTGAAGATGGTGAGTTCTACACCGAGGAGTTCGATGAGGATTGCCAGGATAACTAGCCGCGTTCCTAGTCGTCGCCTGTGGCATTTTGGTGTTTGCTTGTTTTTGCTTTCGTTTTCCGCTGTCGTGTCTTCGGTCTTTTGACCGAGTATTGTAATAAGTGGCCATGTGGCCCATACTTTAATATTTATGTTACAATTTTTGTTATGTTCGGCAATGAAGTATCACTGTGACTGTGTGTACTAGCTACTGATCTGAGACTAGTACGGAAATACATAGGAGATTTCGGATAGCCGATCCGGGGTCTCACAGCGGTGGTATCAGAGCCTGGACGACCGTAGGACGTAACCTAGTTAGCATGGCAAAGCCTTAAGGACTAATATTTTTATAAAAACATACTTACAAAAGTTTAAGTTCCTTCGCTTCTACCTCCCCTATCTTAGTGTCTTGTGCTTATCCTATCCTTTATTTAAAATTTGGTTACAAATCCCATCTTATTTCAAAATTTGTAAATGCCGGCTGTCACCACTTTTGCCGCTCAGGCTGGAGGCTTCTGCGAGGAGCTGTCGCTGATGTTGCAGGAGTTGGGGTTTCCCCATCGTCCTGAGTATCGCTACCAGTCGGTTTCTAGTCTTGGCCAGGACTTGTGGCAGGTCCGCTTGCTGGTTTTTGCGAGGAGCCGAGTCCGCAAGGAGGACCGACCGTTCTACTTTACGGCCGAAAGGTCGATTCTGGCGTACGCACTTTAGGATGCTGCCAGAAAGGCTATCCTCCTGTTGGGGCATAGCTACCGCGATCGGCTGGAGGACTCCCCGCACCGTCTATTTCCCCGCTTCTAGGTCGGGAGGATGTTCAACCAGTTCAGGAGTTTGGAGCAGGAGGATGACCCGACAGTGGTGCACATGGGGTCCCTCATCCAGGCTCAGGATGAGGCCTATGTGCGGATCACCGACGAGATGCAGGATCTACGTCGGGCCCTGACTGCAGCTAGAGAAGAGAACCGTCAGCTCCTGGAGGAGAGGAGGGACGCCGTTCTCTGCCACCACCAGTGCCTGTGCAGGAGGCACAGCCCGTGGCACCACCACCACCCATGCCGGTTCCGGAGGACCCACCTACCCGCGACGTGCCGATCGACGCTCCGCCAGCCAAGCGTCATCAGGGCCTGAAGCTTCGGACCACCGCGCGCAAGTCCGTTCGACCCCAGTCGCCGTTGGGAGTGTCGTTGGGCTTCTTGACCGCCCCTGGAGGTGCAGGACCGTCTTCGTCAGCTACACCTTCCCGTAGCAGGAGCGAGGAGGAGGAGGAGGACCCGTCCCCGCGTGTCTATGCGAGTGACGCGAGCGTCTAGTGTCTAGCCCGGAGGACCTTTATCTTGTTTTGTTTTGAATAGAACGTTGAATAAGTGATTGTTGGATTGTATCGTGCCCTTAGGCATTTGTGATACAGCCATCCCCAAAACTATTTTGTTTTAATTGGAGTTCAGTTGGTTTTCCCTTCTGTTGTGTGCTTTTGCGGTTGTGCTCTTGTTGTGTGGATGTTGTTTAGTCCCCTGACTCTTACCTGTGCTTTTCCCTCTTTCCTTGTGCTTGACCGCCCTTGTTGCAGATGGAGAACCCTGGTCGTGGTCGTGGCCGCGGAAGACCAGGAGACCACGGTAGAGGCCGTGGACGTGCCTGTGGACCAGTGCACTTCCAGGATGAAGAGTTCGTGGAGCCGCAGGAGCAGCAGGGTGCTGCTGGACAGTTGCCGCCAACCCCTCAGCATGATCCGCCACTGCCCCCACCTCCAGTTCAACCGCCAAATCTTGAACAGATGATGGCGATGCAAATCCAGCTTCTTCAGGCATTAGCTCAAAACGTTCTGAATCAGCCCCACGCTGCACCAGCTCAAGCAGCAGAGCCGCCCCAATCCAAGTTTGGGGAGTTCATGAGGACAAGGCCTCCCACCTTTTCGGGAGCAGTGGATCCACTAGAAGCGAATGATTGGCTGAAGGAGGTGGAAAGGAAACTCCACCTAGCCCAGTGTGACGACGTGGAGAGCATCAGGTTTGCTTCTCACCAGCTGAAGGGAACTGCAGCTAACTGGTGGGAGAATTACTGTGCTGCACATGCTGACCCTCAGAACATTTCTTGGAATGAATTCGTGGAAGCCTTCAGGGCTACCCATATCCCGAAGGGCATCATGGAGATGAAAAGGCGTGAGTTTCATAAGCTTCAACAGGGGAACTTGTTGATGTCAGAGTATCTGAACCGGTTCACCCAGCTGTCTCGCTATGCGGCCGTAGATGTCGCAACTGATGAGGCCAAGATTTGGCGCTTTATGGAGGGCCTTGACCCTAACTTGAAGGTTCAGCTGGTTTCGAGCGACTTTCCGTCGTTCCAGCACATGGTGAACAAGGAGCTGATCCAAGAGGATGCTCAGCGTCAGCTGTTTGAATCCAGGAAGAGAAAGATGATGTTCCGTAACGGTAGCGGTGCCGCAGCTCTAGGCCCCAAGACGCTTTAGTAGCAAAGAACAAAGAAAGCCGCCAGCCTCCAACGCACCAAGGACCCCAATGTCTACTCCGCGCCCAATTGGACAAGCCCCTGTCGGCAATGTAGGAGCTCAAGCTCAGAAGAGTGGGACTGTGATGGCAGGAGTGCAGTGCTTCAACTGCCGGGAGATGGGGCACTACGCCAACAACTACCCCCAAAAGCGTCAGCCCGTCACCCCAGTGAGGTTCAATCTGGGATCAACGCCAGCTGGCGCTCCAGCGCCGGCTTAAGGGAGAGGAACCCCGCAGACCCCGCGCACACCAAGGACGACTGGAAGAGGACGCGTGAACCATATCACTGCTGAGGAGGCCCAATATGCGCCAGACGTGGTCTATGGTAAGTTCCATGTGAACTCAGTACCTGCTTCAGTTCTGTTTGATTCGGGTGCGACACATTCCTTCATCTCAGAATATTTGGTTAAAAAGCATAATTGGGATACAGTACAGCTTAGAAACCCTTTAATAGTGCAATCCCCTGGTAAAGAACTAAGAACAACTGCCGTTTGTCCGAAAATGGATATAGTAATAAAAGGGGTAAAGTTCCTAGCAAACTTAATACTATTGGATACTAAGGGTATAGAAGTAATCCTTGGAATGGATTGGTTAACCAAGTATAAGGGTCAGATAGACTGTGCTAGTAGAGCTGTCTCTCTTACCAGCCCTGAGGGGATTAGAGTGGAATTCTTATCTAATCTTGCCTCTAAGGGGGGTAGCACCCTAAACCGTCTGAAAGGTACCTCCTTGGAAAATGTACCGATAGTCAATGAGTACCCGGATGTGTTTCCAGAAGAGTTGCCCGGTATGCCACCAGATCGAGATGTTGAGTTTGTGATTGAGCTTGTACCTGGTACGGCTCCCATCTCAAAGAGGCCCTACCGTTTGCCTTCCAATGAGTTGGTCGAGATGAAGAAGCAGATTGAAGAATTGCAAGAGAAAGAATTCATCCGACCCAGTTCGTCGCCTTGGGGATCGCCAGTGATCTTCGTCACAAAGAAGGATGGTAGCTGAGGATGTGCATAGACTACAGGTCTTTGAATGAGGTCACCATCAAGAACAAGTACCCGTTGCCTCGGATTGATGATCTGTTTGATCAGTTGAAGGGAGCTCAAGTCTTCTCCAAGATAGATTTGAGGTCGGGATATCATCAGCTGAAGATAAGGAAAGAAGATATTCCGAAAACAGCCTTCACTACCAGATATGGACTGTACGAGTTTACAGTGATGTCGTTTGGATTAACCAATGCTCCTTCCTATTTCATGAATCTGATGAATAAGGTGTTTATGGAGTATTTAGACAAGTTTGTGGTAGTCTTCATCAACGACATCCTTGTCTATTCAAAGAACCGAAAGGAGCATGAAGACCATCTGAGGATAGTCTTAGAGACGTTAAGAGAGCATCAGCTGTATGCTAAGTTCAGTAAGTGTGATTTCTGGTTAAAAGAGGTTTCTTTCCTAGGTCATATCATTTCTGCTGCAGGTGTAGCAGTAGATCCAGCGAAAGTAAGGGATGTTCTGGATTGGACACAGCTCAAGTCCGTCCCGGATATTAGAAGTTTTCTCGGATTAGCTGGTTATTATCGGAGATTCATTGAAGGTTTCTCGAAGATACCCAGACCTCTTACTCAGCTTCTGAAGAAGGAGAAGAAGTTTGAATGGACTAAAGCTTGTGAGCAGAGTTTTCAGGAGTTGAAGAAGAGATTAACCTCAGCCCCAGTTCTGATTCTGCCAGATATTCATAAGGATTTTGAGGTTTACTGTGATGCTTCGAAACAAGGGCTTGGATGTGTTTTGATGCAAGAAGGAAAGGTTATAGCCTATGCTTCGAGACAACTGCGACCTCATGAAGAAAACTACCCCATTCATGACTTGAAGTTAGCCGCAGTGGTGCATGCACTCAAGATATGGAGGCATTACTTGATAGGCAATAGATGTGAGATCTATACGGATCATAAGAGTTTGAAGTATATCTTCACTCAGTCCGATCTCAACCTGAGGCAGAGAAGATGGTTGGAATTGGTGAAAGATTATAATGTGGGAATCCATTACCACCTTGGGAAAGCGAATGTTGTTGCAGAGGCATTGAGCAGGGAAGCTCACTGCAATAATGTTATGGTACAAGAAAGCCAACCCGCACTTCATGAAGAATTCCGGCGTCTTAACCTGAAATTGGTGAATGAAAGTTGCATTTACAATGTGGAGGTAAAATCGACTTTGGAAGATCAGATCAGGAAGGCTCAGAAGAATGATAAAGGTATTGCCGACCTAAATGAGGGCCTGAAGAAAGGAAAACACCCAGGATTTTCAGAAGATGACCAAGGCACTGTCTGGTTTGGGAAAAGAATAGTAGTCCCCAACCAAGAAGGAATCAAGGAGCTAGTCTTGAAAGAAGCTCATGATTCGGTGTATTCCATTCATCCGGGAGGCACCAAGATGTATGCGGATTTGAAAGAGAAATATTGGTGGTCCAATATGAAGAAAGAAGTTGCTGACTTCGTGGCACGTTGTGATGTGTGCCAGTTGGTTAAAGCCGAACATTAGAGACCCGCTGGTCTATTGCAGCCTTTGTGAGTTCCTGTCTGGAAATGGGAGGAAATTAGAATGGATTTTATTACGGGATTACCCAAGACCAAATCCGGATATGATTCCATTTGAGTTATTGTGGACAGATTAACCAAAGTGGCTCATTTCATTCCGGTGAAGACGACTTATGCTGGTGATAAGCTCACCGAGTTATATATGGCCAAGATTGTATGTTTACACGGTGTGCCGAAGAAGATCGTGTTCGATCGAGGGTCCCAGTTTACCTCAAGGTTCTGGCAGAGATTGCATGAGGTATTGGGCACAAATCTGAATTTCGATCGCTTATCATCCCTGCATCGATGGGATGCATGTAAAGAATAAACCAAATCCTAGAAGACATGTTGAGAGCCTGTGCTCTAACATACAAAGGTTCGTGGGATCAGAATTTGCCCTATGCTGATAACTGTTATTATACGAAAATGCAGAACACCCTTGTATTGGGAAGAGACTGAAGGTGGGCAAATCGTCGGACCTGATATTCTGAAAGAAGCCGAAGAGCAAGTCAGACAGATCCGCGCGAATTTGAAGACAGCCCAGTCAAGACAAAAGAGCTATGCTGATAATCGTCGATGAGAATTAAGCTTTGTACCTGGTGATCATGTGTACTTGAAGGTATCGCCGCTAAAAGGAATGAAACGGTTTCGAGTCAGTGGAAAGTTAGCGCCCCGCTATATCGGACCATTCCCAGTGGTTGCCCGAAAAGGAGAAGTGGCTTATAAGTTGGAGTTGCCTCCGCAGCTTTCAGGAGTACATGATGTCTTCCATGTGTCTCAATTGAAGAAGTGTCTCCGAGTACCCGAGCATCAGATGCCATTGGAGGAAATGGAGCTGAAAGAAGACCTATCATATCCGGAGTATCCAGTCAAAATTTTGGATGAGGCTGAGCGTCGAACGCGAAGTCGGGTGATCAAATTCTGCAAGGTTCAGTGGAGCAATCATTCTGAGAAGGAAGCTACCTAGGAGCGAGAAGAAGATCTTCGAGCGGAGTTTCCTAACCTCTTTTTTTCTCCGCCTGAATCTCGGGGACGAGATTCTCTCTAAGGGGGTAGGTTTGTAACATCCTCAGTTTTGCTTTCTGAGAAAAAAACCTAATTTAAATAAATTAAATTCAAAATTTGGAGTTTCTCTGGTGTTTATATTAACCTAGCATCCTTTCCCGTCCAAAATCAGGATTTAATTCCCCTCCGGTCGAAAAATCGAATTTTTCGATCTCGCCGGTACCCGAAATTTCACCCGAGTCCAAAAATGCTCCAAAAATCTCAAAATCACTTCAATTATGTCCCAAATATTCCAAAATGATTTTTGGAATAATTCCCCGGATTTTTGGACCTTCGCTCCTATTTTATCTCGCGCGGCTTTTGTTTAATGCCCGCAATCCACGCCTGAATATTTAATTCCACAAATTTCATCCAAATTCCGCGAAACCAATTTTATTGGGTCCCAAATATTCCAAAATCGTTCTAGGAATTTTTCCGGAAATTTTAGATCATTTTTCCTAATTTTTTTTCTAGGGCGGTTTATTTACGTAATTCCCAGCTAATTAGAGCTCGCCACGTGTCGCTGCTACAGTTCATCTTCTACCTTTGCCATGGAAGAACAGAGAATCTCTAGCTAGCTCTCCATTGGCTAGGGTTTCCTTCAAATGCTCATATCTTCCTCCACGTAACTCCAAATCAATCACGGCCGGTTCCGTTGGATCCATATCGACGCCCTCTTGCCATTCCCCACCTTGATTATGTGACACCACGAAGTGTCGTAACCTTATAAAATGTGCATGATGAGGTCAAAAACATTATAAAATATGGTATTGGAGGTTAAAACCATATGGTATGAGGTTTAATTGCGTTTCCGGGCCGTTTCCGGGAGTTTGGGCCTTTCCGGGGGAGTTTGGGCCTAAAAGAAGGGGTTGTGGGCTTTGGTGGGATGGAGTATGAGTCCATTTAGGATTAGGATTCCATTTGGGCTGGTAAAAAGGGGCTCCCCCTGCCCCTTGGTGCGCCCCCACCCAGCCCATGTGCGCCCCCACTCCCTCTCCCTCCATGCCCTAGCCGCCACACCACACCTCCCCCTCTCCCTTGCATGCGCCCCACCTCCCCCTTTGCCTCCTTGGATCTCTACCTCTTCACCACCTCTCCTCCACCCCTTGCTGCCCTAGGGTAGCCTCTCCACCCCTGCACCTCGAAGATCCGTCCATTGGAGCGAGGAGCGAGGAGCGAGCCGGGAGGAGATCTATTGGGTTTTCGTGCGTCGGGCGAAGGTATGGCCATGGGACTCTTTGGGGTTGGTCTAGGTACTGTTCAAAGGGTGATTATCAAGTTTTTAGATCATCTAGTGGTGCTGGAATTGAGTAGATTAGATGAAATCTAGAAGTTGTCACGTTTTCTGTTTCGGCCAGCATGAGCAGTCGACCTAGGGTTCGGTTTTTTGCTAATTTAGATTCTGAATTTGGACGTCCGCCTGTTGAAGAAGTTGTAGGTAATTTCAATACCTTTCAGTGGGTATAAAGAACGTTAAATTCCGATCAGCCGTTTGAAAGTTTTGGCTGTTTTACCGAGCGTGTTAAAATCTGTGACGTGATTGGAACAGATCTCGGTATTTTGTAGATTAAACAATTTTAGAGTCCGAATCAGTCTTTCCATATACTTAGAAAAAGTTAAGAAATTTCCTAAGCGCGAGGATGTACTCGTTTAATTGATTCGGAGTTTTAGAACCCGAGTTATGCCTTTTGGAAGGCTGTTGTCCTGACGGGATAGAACCTCTGTTTTTGGGTTTTGCGAGTAGTTGGCAATGTCGGGGTAGATGAGGGTTGGCGTACTATTTTGTGGACATGATTGTGAGTGTGTGGTACCTATGTGCAGGTGGTGTGACCCCGGGAGTGCTCTCTACATCTCGCCAATCCGTCGCCCGTGGTTGAGGCAAGTGTATTGGAATGGGTAGCGGGTTGTAATTTGTTTGATTGATTGAGATTGAAATTTTAATATATGATATGTTCACATGCCATGCTTTAATGTTTGCCATTGATATGATGAATATGTTTATTACGTGATGATGCCATGTGTTAATGTACAAGTTATCTATGATGATGCCATGTGTTAATGTACAAGTTATTCATGATGTTGGCATATTTGCATACATGGTATGAAACATGGCCCGGGCGGTGAGAAAGCCATAACTAGTCCGGGGAAGGTCGGTGAGAAAGTTATGACTATTCTGGAGAGCCAATGAGTAAGTCCTACATCGTGATTCCATCCACCGCGGTGTGGGGAAGCGAGGAGTAGGCACCCTCCATCTTCGAGATGGAAGGGGGGAGAGGGTGCACACCGACGGGTGTGTATACCGGTATGAGTTTCCAAGGAGATATGAGCATCGCATCGCATTGCATACATAATGATGATGATAATGATTTGTGAACATGAATGAGATGATATACATGATGTGAGTTGTTGTAGCCATGTAATTGCTTTTGTTTGTACCATTGCAATATGCTTGCTGAGTTTTGAACTCACGCTTGTGTTTTCTTGTTGTTTTAGGTACCATGAGACCGGCATGCGGGGAAGGGAAATAGTCACACTTCCGCACGTAGCTTCACTCATTTGATTCCACAAGTCATTCAATTAGTTTTTGTTAATAAACTGCGTGTGATGATTATTGTTTTAAGGTTTAGCTTTGCTATATGGGAGTCTTATTGTTCGTTTGACTCTTGAAGACATTAAATGCTTGAAACTAAACTTATATTGTTGTTAAGTCTTTAAGTATTGCTGTTTTAGTTGTCTCTCATATTGCCATGTATTGCTATGCTGTTGTTGCTCCTTCAAATCATGTTAAAACAAAGGAGATGCTGTCGAAATCTCGGGTTTTAGCATTTACTCATTTGCTGTAATTTACCTTAATTCATGGTATTTAGATGTTGTTTAGCTTATGTTTGGTAGCATTCAGGCATATTAATTGCCGGGGTGTTACAGTTGGTATCAGAGCGGGCTATAGGTCCTTGGAATGTGTATTTTTAGTGTCATGCTATAGGGTACAACTAAAATGTGATGTGGAATGACTTAGAAACATGGCTTAGGTTTTAACTAAAATTTTGTCATAGGATAGTGTCGGGATCCCGAATTTGCAAATCTGGACCCTCTGTGTATTCAGCACTAGTCCAGGAACGCGCTAGTGCACACAGTCTTAACATTGGTAAATATCACAATCATACCACTCGATACCAATAAAGTACTTTATTTAAATAACCAAACTGGTTACTTGACCTTATGGTCAAGTTACAAATGTATGCCTCGCAAGGCGAAACTTATTCAGAGAAAAATAGTAGCAGCGGAAAATCAAATAACTTCGTGGCGCCATCCAAAGATACCACAGTAACTGATCGGGCTCGCATCCCTAAGTAGACGGGTCCTCTTGGAATTCCTCCTCCAAAGCTGGCGTAATCTCCTCTTCAACTGATATTGTGTTGAGGCAAGGGTGAGTACTTGGTACTCAGCAAGTCATGCACAGAATGCAGGCTAATATACTATATGCATGGCTTGGTACAAAGGAATAGCACAAGGTATTTTTGCAGTAAACAGCATTTGAAAAGTAATATAAGTAGATTCGAAAGCAGTAGGAATAAGTAAAGCATAAATAACTTTTCCAGAAGTTTAATAAGCATTTTCCCCATCCTAAACCACATTTCCATCATCTTCATTACTAAACCAACCCACCTTTTCAAACCAAAGTTATTTTTAGAAAGTCTAACCCTTGACTGTAATTCCCGAGCATTGTCCAGTACCGTGGACACGGCTATTTAAATAGATTCTACACTCTGCAGAGGTTATGCACTTTACCCACAAGATACAGTCAAACACCACAAAGGCGAGTTCCCAGTAATAAAGCCTTTCTAAGCCTCAAACAACACAGTGGTCCTCTCCTGGTTCAGGCTCTACACCATCCCTTCCCTTAGCCAAGGCGAAGTATGGGACCAACACACCGTTAGATGGGTATCCGCCACAGCCACGATACGCCTCCCGCATAATCACACAAACGGTGTAATTGACACCCTGAGGCTCCACAAGTGAGTCCTTAGCGACTTAGTCAACTAGGGCCGTCCCATTCCAGCCATGTGGTTGCAAGTATGACCCAGTTCAAAGGCTTGCAAGGTTAAGTCCTTAGAGTGACCAGGGCAAGACTACCCGAAGAACCAAATCAACATCCCCAATGCCACAACCGCCCACCTGATTACTCTTGCCACATGCCCCTGGCCGAAAATCGTTTATCAAACCCCAGTTGATTACCATGCACCACGTGCCATCAACATCACATGATACTTTTCCAAAACAGGTTCAATATATCATTAAGTCAATATTAACATTTGATTGTCCAAAACCATGTCATGAGCACGTAGCAGGTCTAAGCAGTATACTACAACGGTCTAAACCCATGTTGGCAATTTAATAATGTCCAACTAGTAAACCACAACTAGGGTGACAAAGGGTCATGGCACATACTTAAGTAATCAAGGTGTCATACAAAGAAATTGGTATTTATCTAACCCCCATGTTTAAACCAAGTATTTTTCTAATTGAACTAGCATGCAATAGTTTAAATCAAAATAGGTTTCAAAAATGGGATCAATATGGTCAAAGCATAACTTGCCTTCAAAAAGTACTTGCTCTTGGTCTTGAGTTGGATCCTGAGTTAATACTTCTCCTTCGAATCCTTCCGGCACTTCAACGTCTACTCGTAAAGCGTGCAAATAGCAAATACACAAATAAACACTAGGCAAAAACATCCCAAAACTCCAAATAAAATCCATAAACAGAAAGAACATAATTTTCTGGATTTTTAGGAACTGGAATCGTCCAAATCGGAGTTAAAATGCAAAAGTTATGATTTATTAAAGTTTAAATAATCAATTAAATAATATTACAGAGAAAAACTTTAGTCCAAAAATTAAATAAAATTCATATTTAGGTAGATCTCAATTTTATACAAATTTAGAAATTTGAATCACTCAAATCGGAGTTGAAACGCAAAAGTTATAAGCGTTTGAAGTTTGAAACAAAATCTGAAATCATTATTCGAATTAATAAATCATTTTCTTTTTTCGAAATTAATTATTGCGTCATCATGGACACGTGTCAGCTCTGATTGGCTGGCTGACGTCGCTCATGGGCTCGACCACGGCGCTGGTTCGGTCCACGGTGGACCGGTCCACGGCTTCGGGTAGGCCGACATGTGGGACCACTCGGGTGACGCCATCGCCGACGTCACGGGCTCACCACGGTCGACAGTGGGTCCCACCGATGACGCCATGGGTGACGCGTCACGCAATCGCCGTGACACGCGGGCCGCGTGTCGCTGATCACGCGACGCCGCGCGTGGCGCGGCGGCTTCGGCTTCTGGCGCCGGCACAATCGTGGCCGTTGGTTTGAAATCCGACTACCGATTGAGTTTGGCCTCATGTGCTTGGGGCGCACGTGATCGATCGTGGCCGTTGGATCTTGATCCAACGGCCCGGATCCAATCTAACCTGGTGCAGCTTCCCGATACGCGGCCAAGAACCTAAGCCGCTGGATCTAGATCCAACGGTTGGGATTAGATCTAGGATTTTCAACGGGAAACTCACCGAGGTGACGCGTGGCACGATCTGAGCCTTTGGATCTTGATCGGACGGTTGGTGGAGCTCGGTCGGCGATGGCTTCACGGCGGAGTTGCGCCGCCGGCGCCGAGACGGCCGACCACCCAAACGGCGGTTGGGGCGTGCTCGGCGAGATGGATGGTGTCTTCGGTGCGCCTGGCCGGGGTTTCAATCCGGTCAATGGCGGAGGACGGCGACGGCGGCGAGGCGAGGCAAGGACTGCGGGCGCGCTTCACGCAACTACGGCGAGCGATTCCGCGAACCTACGGCGGCTAGAGCTCGGCGGGTTAGGGCAAGAAGTGCGCGTCACGGCGGTCCTCGGTGCGATCCGGCATTAAATAGCCCCGGATGCGTGCTCAGCGGAGCCCTAGTCGGCATGGCTACACAAGATCGGCGCGGAGTCCGGCTCGGACTCAGCGGGAAGACGGCACGAGAACCGCCCACGTGTCAGATCAGCGCCCCGATCGGACCGGGCGCGAACTGGTTCGGTCGGACACGGCTCAACCAGACGGGCGGATCTCACCGTTGGATCTTGATCCAACGGCTGGGATTGATTAGGTTTAGGAGTGGGTTCGGCCGAGTCACGTGGCTCTGCGGACTCGAACTCGAGTCCGACTTCGGGCTCGATCGGATGAACAAGATTTGACCCGAGTTGATTTTCCAGCGATTTAATATTTAAAATAATTCCCAGTAATTCATTTAATTCATTAAAAATAGCAAATGACTCAGAAAAATTCCAGAAAAATTCTGGAAAATATTTTGGATCATTTTGGACTCAAATAAAATATTTCCAACAAAATTTTATTTGCAAAATTAAATTCTTTAATTATTTCAAAATGGAATAAATTCAAATAAATTCCAAATAAATCCAAATAAATTCCAGAAAATTCCAAAAATTCATCAAAGTGCCAAATCACACATGAATTCAAGGAAAGCAAAATTTTGGGATGTTACAGATAGCAACATTAAAACTTGCAAAAGGGGTATAACTAATCTAAAATTTGACACACGTGGATGCACAGTAGGAAAATGGTATGGGTATCGTTTCTTTACGCTTAAATGTTGTATTTAAGCTTTGATGTTGAATGCTTTATTTGACAATGCATGTTGCTATGCCAATGAGATAAATGATTGAATTGCTCTTGTTGTTGTGATAGAGTGGGGTTGTGGTGCCGAAGGGTTCGGTCACCTCTTTTTGTTTCATAGTAAGGGTGAGGTTTGACGGTGTGGCCGGTTAGCGCCATCACCGAAGAACTATTAACCCCTGTAGGAGAAGAGTGCTTACCCTTTCTGTCGTAGATCGGGGAGTTGACTGGAGTCAAATAGAAGAGTTTGGTGGTGGATTCCTTCGGATGTTCTTTATTGTTCTGTGGTCGGTCTTGGTTGGTTTTCTTGGTTTTAGTTGATGGAAACCAAAAGAAAAGTATTTGGTATTGGATTTTCGCGGATCGTTTCGTATGCGGTGTTTCTTGGTTTTGTCTTCCTTGGTTGAAGACGAAGAAGAGGAATTTAGCATTTCACCTTTTTAGTCGCCTTTTGGCTTTAACACCGGTTTTGTTGGTTGCCTTGCAAAGAAAAGTATAGTTGTGGTTCTTGTGTGTCTTACTCTGAGTTTAAAAGAAGTTATTGAAGCGTGTGCAAAAAGTTAAGTTGTGTCGATTTATGTTTTGTGCCTTTGTTCGCAAATGTTTATTTGATCGCTTGGTTCCCTCTTGTGGGAGTCTTTGAGATTGAAAAGTGTTTTGGAAAATTCCTTTTGCATGACCAGGTGTGGGTTTGTCTCATTGCAATTTTGAGAGTCAAGTTTCCTTATGAATTTGGGATGAGCTTTAAAACTAAAATGCTGCAAACAATGCAAGTAGTCTTTTCACTGAAATCATTGGTCCCTAGTAAGAATTGTTGTTTAGCATGTTATGTAGCATGTACCAATGCGGTTTATGGGATGACGTATTGTTAAGTTAATTTGTGAGTTGAAACAATTCAATGCGGTTGTCATCTCTAGCTTGAGAATAAATAGACTACTAGTGTTGTAGTTTACTCTTAGCGAGAATGAGTAAATGTGTTAATGTACATGCTTAGAATCTGTTGCTTTGCTTTAAAAGTGCTTAGGACCCTCGATTATGTTTAAAGTTTTAAACCCTGATGCATAGTTAAAACATTAAGATGATGCAGATTGCCGTTATTGTTAAAGAAATTTTGCTGGTTGTTTAAAGATGTTCTAATCTAATGGATTAATAGAGAAATTTAATCTTGTTGCCTAGTGACTTTAATTTGAAAGTTGATTAGAGTTGCTATTTACGTTGTTGCAAACTACTAGTATATTTGGAAGTATGCAGTTGTGTCTCTACAATGTTAGTATTGATATCAATTGAGAAGACATAAGACTTATTATTCATGATGTTGTTAAGAGCAGTGTTAATGCTAGTATTCAATCTATTTTAAATAGTTGGGGTATGTTGGGTGGTGGTAATTTTGTTATCACCTATGTATAGGGTAGCTAAAAGTAATGTTATTGGTTGATGATTATGCCCATTTGTTTTTATTGATGACTAAGTAGTGGTGGTAACTGTTTAGATTGCTCGTTGGAAAACCATGGTTAAAATAGAGGAAAATTTTAACATGTTGCGATGGAGTGAGCTTTGGATAATTAACCTGATGTAGAATTTTATCCTTAATGAATGTATGTCTTAGAATCATAGTTATGAATTTTATCGTGTAGAGATAATACTTATTTGTTGAAGTCATTTTATTGATTGAACGAGTTTTAACCATCAAGATGTTGATGTATGGATGGTATAAAATTGATACGTTGATCATGCTTAAGAATCTGTTGAAGTGCTATGTTTCAAATTTAGAATAAGATGTATTATATGTTGGTGATCCGTGGGGATCATGTCAATGTAGGCTTGGTTGGGTGCCTTTTTGATAAGCATCATAAACCCTAATTAAAAGTGTTGGGAATGGTAACTAGAGGAAGAATTTGTTGTGAAGCTTTTGGTTGAATTGTGTTGGGGTTCCTCAGGGAGTAGATAGTGATTATTGAAGTCTTTTATGGAAAGCGTAGTGGAGTACTAGAGATGGTTCTTTTTATGCTGAGCTTGTGTTTAAAAGCTTTTGGACTGGTTTGGTTGTTTGCCATTTTGGTTGAAGGGTTTTCGGTCAAGGTGTTCCATATGCTGTGTTTCAGAGTTTCCCTAAAACTCGTAGAAATTGGTGCAAATATTTGGTTTTGGCTAATTTGTTTAGTTGGTGCTATGAGTATGGATTTACACCCCAAAAGTTTTTGAATGGATCGTGCCCTTTCGCGTTCGCCCTGAATTATCTTTTGGAAAAAAATTTAAAGGAAACAAATGGACATAGAGGGTTATGTTGGAAAACTCACGAGGTTTAATTTGTAATCTTTTCTTTGCTAGAGTTGGAGTTATTTGGAAAAATCTGTGTCAAGTTGTTCCGTTCGTCGCCAAATTCGTCGCCTCCGGTGAGAACCAATCCAATTCCTTCCTCCTATGAGTCCCTAAGGATGTTATATAGTGAATCCATGCTTTTGTTTGGTCCATTTTCATGCAAAAATGAGCGAAAAATCGAATTTTTTCGAGTTGAGTGTGCTCTCTGTTATTTTTGGGAGCTCACTGTGCTTGGGGCCTCGCCGGCCGCCGCCGCCGCCTACTGGTGCCGCCAGCTCCCGTCTGATCCGATCCCGCCACGCCCGCCTCCCATGTGCGCCACGCCCGCCCCAAGCTCCGTCCCCACCATGGCAATGGCCATGGCAAGCCAAGCTTGAAGAAGGCTTTAGCCCTATGATAGAGGGGGCCCACCTTCCATAGACCCCAAGTCTACCCCAAAAATCAGAAAAGTCAACAAAGGAATATTCCAGGGAATATTCCCAGTTTTCTATTTTTTTCAAATTTCAAACTTCGGAAGCTCATATCTTTTCCGTCCGAACTCCGATTGACTCCGTTCAAATTTTTAAATTCATCTAAAATCAAGATCTACCTGCCAGTACTACTTTTGCAATTTTTAGATTTTATTTATTTTCTTGTATTTATTTATTGCCTCGATTTGCGCGTAGCCGAGGACCCCGACGCGACCGCCGACCCCGCCGCCGGACTTTCCTCGTTTGACGATCTCGCCACGACTGAAGGCAAGTCTCCTTGACGCATATTGATCCTACATTTATAAACATGTTTTAATTGCTTCATAAATTTGCATGCTATGTTTTATCGTATGTCAAATATAAGGGTATAGTTAATTCGAATTGTAATTTCCTCCTTTGTGATTGACATTCATGTTACTTGTAACCCTAGGACACTTGTTATACCTTGCTTATGCTTATATGGTATCCTTTGTGACATAGTACGGTAGAATTGCTTAGGATCTTTATCGATGAAAACAACCCGTGGGTGGGGTTACTCAAAAAGAATGATTTCAAGTATGATTTGGAAGTTATTATTATTATGATTTTGGTACTGTTTATCTAAAATAAAAATAAAAGGAAAAATGGTTTGGACTTGGGCGGATTAGATTGTCGGGTGGGTGCGGATAGAGTTTTGTTATCTTGTGCAAGTACCGTCCCAAGTCATTTAAGGACCGGCGCTTGTGATTGTCCATTCTAAGCATGACCATACTACCACATGTCTATAATGGTACGACCTGGCCAATTAATTTGTAGAAACCTAATTTAGACTCACCACCTGGTGGAATGTGAGTGCCGGATAGAGGCAATGTCGTTTTTCTCACACGGCGCAAGAGGGGGCTTCTGTACTGGGCGGATGGAACCCTAACAGCGGTGAAACCTCAGCGGGTGGGTCGAGTTAGGTGGATACATTGTAACGGCCTTGTCATGATCTCTCTGCCAGCACACCAAAGGAAGTGTGTTAATCCGGAGGCATCAAGAGATGATCATGTCTTATGGGTAAAGTTGTACACCTCTGCAGAGTTAAAACTATTCGAATAGCCGTGCCTACGGTCAAAGGCAAAGCGAAGAATGCTTTCATATTGGTAGACTTTGATTTTGGTTTTAAAAGCTAAAAGATGTTTTGGTTTTGGGATTCGGGAGTGGTTAGAACTCTCGGATGTTGAATGGCGGATAGAGCCAATCAGGTGGAAAGAACCTGTTTTCTACTTGACGGATGGAGTCATATGATTAACCTTGATCTTTAAAAGTTGGCGGATAGAGCCTTTATATTAGTGATGGTGGATAGAACCTTCACTGTAATATTAAATAATTCAATTGTTAAAAAGAATTGAAAAAAAGTGCTTTGTGAAACTTATTACTGAAGTATGGTTTAATAAAATTTGGCTTTGTGCAAATGAACCCTGTTAAGCTTCCTTTGGAAAGCCCCACATAATCATACTCTCCCTGACTTGCTGAGTACTTTTCTACTCACGTGCTACATCAACTTGTCATCATCAGAAAATTATCAAGACGCAGCTGAAGATGGTGAGTTCTACCCTGAGGAGTTCGAGGAGGATTGCCAGGATAACTAGCCGCGTTCCTAGTCGTCGCCTGTGGCGTTTTGGTGTTTACTTGTTTTTGCTTTCGTTTTCCGTTGTCGTGTCTCCGGTCTGTTGACCGAGTATTGTAATAAGTGGCCATGTGGCCCATACTTTAATATTTATGTTACAATTTTTGTTATGTTCGGCAATGAAGTATCACTGTGACTGTGTGTACTAGCTACTGATCTGGGACTAGTACGGAAATACACAGGAGATTTCGGATAGCCGATCCGGGGTCTCACACCAGCCTAAAAAGAAAACAGGAGTCCTTAGACTAAGTGATTTCAAGGTCTAAGGTTTGATTGTGCACCAAGAAAAGAAGAGTCTGAGGTGGACTTACCAAACCCTAGAAGGAGCGCTTCGAACAGGCAGGCTTGGAGCACCG
This sequence comes from Rhipidocladum racemiflorum, assembly GCA_036346355.1. Lineage (NCBI taxonomy): Eukaryota > Viridiplantae > Streptophyta > Magnoliopsida > Poales > Poaceae > Rhipidocladum > Rhipidocladum racemiflorum. The sequence goes on along the minus strand of CM070573.1, from coordinate 62,735,941 downwards.
TCGACTTCACCCGGTTAGGGTTTGCTTCGGTGAGAAGAGGGTGCTGGGATCTGGGGATTTTCGTCTTGAGAGAATGCACAAGGGATTTAGGAATTTTGAGCTATGGTAATAGACAAAAGAGAGAGAGGCGCACGAGAGTAACTTTTCTTGAGAAGAGGCACCTTTAAGAAGGGTAGTTTGGAGTTGTCAGATACCTCTTTATTTTGGTTGGATAGACCCAATATGAAGAATCCAGTTTGGTCAGTTTAACTTGGGTCTAGAAATCAAAGGATAGTTAGCAAAGATAAGCCCTAAATTTAGATAAGATTTTGAATAAATTTTCAACTGAGATGAGCAATTTTCAAACTTGAGTTCAAAGCTTTTGAATTTGATAAGAACATGGAAATAGATTATTGCATCTGTACATGGGACTCCCTTTTTGGCGGTTACAGAGAGTCCCCCATTTGTGCCGGACTTAATTTGCATAGAAGCATATTTGCGGCGTACCGAGTTAGAGTTGGTATGACGCTTTAAGGATTTTCACGCCGGAACTGTGTCCATGGTGAGACACCTTCTATGCCGGACTGAGTTTTGTCAGTCCGTCGTAAATGCTCTTGGCTGCTAAGTTGGTCCGCCGCAGATGGGCAACTTACTGTTTAATTTTGTTTGAATTTTTACAACTTAGTCCGTCGTACATGTGCAACTCTTTGCTTAAGAAATTAAGAAGTATAGCTAGACTCTTAGAGATTTTCAAAGATCCTCTTAGAAACACGAAATAAAGCAAAAAGATGGATCTTAGAATAAACTTAGATTAGATCAAACTGTAAAAACCAAATAAGGAAGATTTTTGAATCCTTTGGAATTATATGAGTTCTACTTTTCAAATAAGCATGAATAAGGACATCTCACGCTCAATGAATAGGACTCATGTGCTAAATGGGTAACACTTAGTAGTTTTATAAATATAATTAATTTTTCCTTTTAAAATCAAACAATTGCCTACTTGCTATGATTGAGATAGGATGAGATAGAAGCAAAGAAAGGAGAGGTTTCTAGCAACAATTTAGCAGTTTTAGTTCAAAAAAATTTTATTTAGAAAGGTAGACTTATCTCACTAGCACTTAGAATTTATTTGTTCACACAGTGGGTAGCAAAAATGCATAGCAATCAAGCTTGGCTCCCCCTTAGTGTGACATTAAAAAATCAAGCAATATTTGAAAAGGCAAGAATATACAATTCATTTCTTAATTTAGAAAATCTGGCCTCATCAAGAGGTTTATTGAAAATATCTGCCAATTGATCCTCAGTTCTAACATAACTAAGCATAATGCCACCCTTAGCAACAAGATCACGAATGACATAATGTCGAATTTCAATATGCTTAGTTCGAGAATGTTGGACTGGATTGTTTGCTATTTTCACTGCACTTTCATTATCGCACAAGAGAGACACATTTTTAAACTTAATGCCGTAGTCCAAGAAGGTTTGTTTAATAAACAAAATTTGAGCACAACAACTGCCTATAGCCACAGATTCAGCCTCGGCAGTGGAAAGTGCTACTAAATTTTGTTTTTTAGAACACCAAGATACTAAAGACTTTCGAAGCAAATAGCAACCCCCTGAGGTGCTTTTTTGATCAATTTTTTAAACCAGCATAATCGGAATCCCAATAGCCAAGAAGTTCAAATGGAGCACCTTTTGGGTACCACAAACCAATGCAAGGAGTGTGCTTTAGATACTAAAGATTCTTTTTACGGCACTAAGATGCACTTCTTTAGGAGCAGCTTGAAATCTAGCACACATGCAAATACTAAACATGATATCGGGCCTAGATGCTGTTAAATAAATTAGAGACCCTATCATGGACCAAAAAAGTTTTTGGTCAACAAACTTACCACCCACCTCTTGATCAAGATGTGTGTTTGTTGCCATAGGTGTCTTGAGTGGCTTGCATTCTTCCATACTAAAGCGCTTGAGGAGGTTCTTGGTGTACTTTTCTTGTGATATGAATGTACCCTCCTTCAATTGCTTGACTTGAAATCCAAGGAAGAATTTGAGCTCCCCAATCATTGACATCTCAAACTCCTTGGCCATTAAATCACCAAATTCCTTGCAAAGTGAAAGATTAGTGCATCCAAAATAATACCATCAACATATATTTGGCAAATCATTAATGTACCATTGATATCTTTTAAGAACAATGTTGGATCAATCTTCCCAATTTTGAGGTTCTTTTCTAATAGAAAGTCTCTTAGGCTCTCATACCATGCCCTAGGGGCTTGTTGTAGCCCATAGAATGCCTTAGACAATTTATAAATATAGTTTGGAAATTTCAAGATTTCAAAAACGGGTGGTTGTTCAACAAAGACAGTTTCTTCAGTGATTCCATTAAGAAAAGCACTTTTTGCATCCATTTGAAATAAAGTGATATTAAAAATGACAAGCAAAGGCTAGAAGGAACCGTATAGCTTCAAGTCGAGCTACGGGAGCATATTTCTCCCCATAGTCCAATCCTTCCACTTGAGTGAATCCTTGAGCTACTAGCCTTGCCTTGTTGCGTGTCACCGCTCTATTTTCATCTTGCTTGTTCCGGAATACCCACTTAGTCCCAATGACATTGTGGTCTTTAGGGCGTTCCATCAAATTACATACCTTGTTTCTTTTGAAGTTGTTGAGCTCTTCCTCCGTAGCCAATATCCAGTCAGCATCTCCTAATGCTTCTTTCACTGTTTTGGGCTCAACACAAGAAACAAACGAGTAATGTTCACAAAAAGAAGGTTGTCTAGAACGAGTTTGAACACCCTTACTAAATTCACCAATGATCTGGTCCACAGGGTGATCCTTGGCAATAGTGTGATGGCTCTTAATGAAATTTGATCCTTCCTGATCTTTTTCCTCTTCTTCTTGTTGTGTTCCATCCTATGGCTTTATGGATGGTGTTGGTGGTTCATTTTTGTCTTCTTTAGGCTTGACATCACCAACTTCCATCTTCTTCATAGCTTCCATCAAGGATTCTTCGCCTACATCAGCTAGATTCTCATGCTCACCTTGTGAGCCGTTAGATTCATTGAATTTCACATCATAGGTTTCTTCCACTAAACCGGTTGAATTGTTAAATACTCTGTAAGCTTTAGATTTAGAGAAATAACTTATCATTATACCAATATCACACTTTTTTGGAATTTACCCAGGTGTATCCTCTTTTTGTAGATGTACACCTTGCATCCAAACACACGAAAGTAGGTGATGTTGGGTCTCCTCCCTACCCATAGCTCATATGAAGTTTTCTTGAGTAGTCGATGAAGGTAGAGACGATTGATGGCATGGCACGCCATGTTGATGGCCTTAGCCCAAAAAGCATCGGGAGTGCCGTACTCATCTAACATTGTCCTTGCCATCTCGATGAGTGTTCTGTTCTTCCTTTCAACCACACCATTTTGTTGAGGAGTGTATATGTGTAACACCTCGGCATCTAGTATGCCCTGGATGTCACCAAACATAGACTAAACAACATCTAATTAACACAAATAAAGATAAATTACAGAAAAGGCGCAAATGCTAAACCGAAAATTTCGGCAGCATCTCCTTTGTTTTTCCATGAAATGAAGCAACAGCAATAATACGACAAGATATAGCATGATACGAAACATCTAAAATAGCAATAACAATTGACAATTAGGAATTTCAGCCACCATACAACTAAGGATATAAGCCTATCCGTCACATGTCAAATATGGACTAATCATTTACTCATGACGACCAACGAAGAATCAAAACCACAATTTAGTTCAACGAATTAACCATCACAATTAAAGGAAGGAACATGTCATTGTTTAAATGTGTGATGCTAAGTGATGACGTGTGACTAGCTCCCTTTCCCGCATGCCGGTTTCATGGTACCTAAAAAAACATCATAAAAACACAAGCGTGAGTTCATCACTCAGCGAAGTGTATTGCAATGGTACAAAAACAATAACAATTCACATACATACTTAATGCCATTCTCATATCCTGAGAATCAACTCATGAACTTCATTTATGCTCTCATATAACATCATCATAGACATCTCAAATAACATCTTCATATACATCTCATAGAACATCATAATCATTTCATAAACCACTTCATTCATGCAATGCAATGCACAAATCTCTTTGAAGCACATACTGGTATTGCCGAGTGCACACCCGTCGGCGTGCACCGCCTTTCCCCTTCCATCCCGTAGATGGAGGGTGCCTACTCTTACTAACTCGCTCCCATGCACAACCGTGGATGGGACTACGAGGTAGGTCTTTCGTGTTCACTACTTGTGAACACAGAGGCCTGCATCAGCATGGGACGCCTCTTCCATTATGAATGCACATATGACATAAACATGTAAAGATTGGCATAAACATTTAATACACCAAAATCATGATCAATATGAAATCATGTTCATCATGTCATAGGCAAACATCAATTATGGCATCATATCATAAAACATGTGTAAACCATCTCATTATCAAACATTACGGCTCCCTAAGCCGCAACCACTACAATACACTTGCCTTAACCACGGGCAACAAATTGGCGAGAGGATGAGGGCACTCCCGGGGTCACATCACCTGCACATACATGTTTTCCACTCAATATCATACCACCCAAGCAAGTACAAAACTCAGAACACAACGATTCTACCCGAAAACCTGAAAAACAGACCAATCTGTCCGTCGGGACAGCAGGCTTCCAACAATCATAACTTGCGTTCTAAGACTCCAAATTGAGTAAATGAGTACATCATCGCAAAGCTTAGGAAATTTTCTAGCTTTTTCTAAGTATTGGGAAAAGCTGATTCAGCTTCTAAAATTGCCCAATCTACAGATCAACACGATCTGTCCCAATCACATCATAGTTTTGAACATGTTCGGTAAAATGACCATAACTTTCAAACGGCTAGGCAGAATTGGACGTTCTTGGTGTCCAATTAAAGGTATTGAAGTTATCTACAACTTTCTCAACAGGCGGCTGACCAAATTCTGACTCTAACACTGCGAAAACTCAAACCCTAGATCGTGTGCCCAATCTGCCCGAAACAGAACACTAAGCAAACTCTAGTTTTCACCAATTCCATCTAATTGCAGCACCACTTTTTGATCTAAAAGCACCAAAACACCCACTAGCACAGCACCTAGTTCATCCCCAAGGATTACCCATAGCCATACCTTCGCCCGACGAACAACGAACAGACGAACGCCGACGATTCTCCTCCCGGTTCTCCCGATCTCCTTCCTCGCTCCGAATCCGCCGGATCTCCTCGACGCGGAGCCTCCCAATGGAGAGAACAGCGGGGTAGCGAGGCGAGGAGCTCTCCTAGGCCAACGAGGAGGGTGGAGAGGAGAGGGAGGAGGGGTGGCGCATGGGGAAGGACGTCTAGAGGGGGAGGCGTGTGGGGGAGGAGGGGAGAGAGGGAGGGACGGCTAGGGTTTGGAGGTAGGGGCGCAAGTGAGGGAAGGGGGGCGCATGGCATGTTTCATGCAGCCCTCCTCCCCCTCATGGGCCGGGAAGCCCCCCTTTGGCCCAAGTGGGGTCCCCCCTAAGGCCCAAATCACCTCGGAAAGGCCCAAACTCCCGAATTCGGCCCGAAAACGCGATTAAACCTCAAATCGTAAAGTTTTTATTTTCTAATGTCACAACATTCCCTAGTGTCACATTCTCCCCCCCCCTTCAACAGGATTCGCCCTCGAATCCAAGACACGCCACTACGCAACTAGGCAAAACAAAAGACAGCTAGCTTCACATCTCATACCTGGGGTGAAAAGCTCGGGGTACTTCTCGCGCATGCGAGACTCCAGCTCCCAAGTCGCTTCCCTCTCAGTTTGACACGACCATAGGACTTTAACAAACTTGAGCGTCCTGTTCTTTAACACTTGCTCCGAATTCCCCAGAATTTTCATAGGACGGGACTCAAACGTGAGGTTCTGAAGCTCAAAGACTAACGGCTCTAACGATAACTTACAAACAAAACTTGCAAGAACTTTACTCAACCTTGAAAGAACTCGTACAAGGCCTCGGCATGACCCAAGCGATAGGATAAAATCCCAAACAGACCACGAAATAAAATGGTCTCACACTTCTCATTCCATGCATTCCTTGGCACTAAAGTGCCCGATCCCTTTAACCAAAGCCACTCTCCAGAAGGACACGGTACAAACTTCTCGATCCATCTTCCGCTCCCATGCACAAAAGTGATTCACGTCTCAACCTCTCAACTGTGGTTCGTCGTATTCAAGACGACGCAAACCGAGTGAGACACAACACTCTAAGATTACTAACTGCTTGAACCATCGGGGTTATATCCTGATCTTTTACAACAAGACCAACACCAACACCACTACCACCGAAAGGAGAAGCCTACTTTATGACCAGGGTTCTGAAAACCCGCAAAATCAATAACAACAGAACAATCCACTTCGGTTGGCACAACTCGCTCATAGTTCAGCGACGAAAAGATCCAATACACCTCGAAAAAATAAAGCAATTACTAGCAACCACCAAGTGGTCCACTAATAATTTAATCAACCTTACCGTGGAACACATGAACGACCCAATTCTCCAAGAAGGTTGGCATTGGGTGAGCTCAACCATAAACCATGAACCCAAATTTATCCACACACAACAACTCGAACCCCAAAAGTGCCAAAAGCCACCTTGGAAAGAATTTGGCAACAACTAAAGAGTACTCATTTTATCTTCCTAAGCCAAATCGCAAAGGAAACACACATCTCCTATAGCACAACCAAAATACCAGAAATTATTCATTACTTCTTTTCATACAAGAAAACAATGGAAATCCCGATTCATGACATGTATGCAGCCTTTCAAGAGCACTCCGGATTAGTCATATATCCATATATGACTTTCTCACCGACCTGGCTCATCGACTCCTTTATGATTAATTATACACAAATGATATCATGCTTCCTTTTCACCATTTATTCATCATGTAACAACAATACCGAATAGTTATTCACCAAGAGACTTCTTCCTCGGTATCACATGTTTGAAACACACATAACATTGATGGTGGCGACAATTTCATATAAACTATGACGGCAGCACCGTTAACAGGAAAACACCACATCATATCATAACCCACCAACAATTGGAAGCTAAATTTGCAAAACCTCACATTCTAACCAAAATCAACATTTTGGAAAAGAGCAACGACTCCAAAGTCAAACATCTGCACACACAACCGCCACAAATTTTCTCAAAAAGAAAAGGAAACTCATTTCCAAAAAAGGGAACACTTCACTAATAAAATCACTTATGAAACATTCCTGAAATCCACCCTTGTGAAGCACACGCAAACACCAGACACATTTTCCAAATAACTCCAACTTTAGCCAAATAGAGTTACACATCAAGGGCTTAACTCAAAAGTTTCCAACACCACTCAATATGACCATCAGCTTCCTTTTAAGCATTTATTCCAAAGGTAATTTAGCGTGAACGCAAAAGAGCGCGATCCACTCAAAGACTTTTGGGTGTAAAACCATATTCATAGCATAAACTGAACAAATTAGCCAAAACCAAAGATTATCCATAACCGTTTTTTCCAACTTCACTTTTGTTTGGCAAAAAGAACACTCAAATAAAACGAGAGAAATCGTTCACTATTACTAAACAATAGGAGTTGCCACCTAAACTGGCATATGCAGTGGGACCGAACACATCCATATGCAAGAGTTCTAGAGGCTTAGTGGTGGACAAGATGTTTTTGGTCGTATGAGAGTTAGCAACTTGCTTGCCGACTTGACAGACACTGCAAAGTTTATCTTTTTCAAATTTAACATCTTTCAAGCCCACCACTAACTCATTTTTTAAAGGCCTTTTGAGGTTAGACATACCTACGTGCCTAAGATGCTTATGCCAAAGCCACCCAAGTGAGGCTTTAGCCAACAGATATGTCGAGATGCATGAGGAGTTAGAGTTAAAATCAACAAGACAGAGATTTTGAAATCTAAAACCTTTAAAAATAAGCTTTTCATTTTTATAAAAAAATGGTTACTCTATCAATAGAGAAGACACAATGGAATCCGAGATCACATAGTTGAGCAACCGAAAGTAGATTGAATTTTAAAGAATCTACAAGTAGCCCATTTTCAATGGAGTGATCATTGGAAATGGCAATCTTACCATTACCTTTTACCTTTCTTTTGCTATTATCTCCAAAAGTAATTTTGTGGCTAGAGTGCCTTTCTTTTTCAACTGAGGTGAACATTCTTGAGATGCCGGTCATGTGTTGAGTACATCTACTATCAATCACCCAATGTCGGCCACCACTCTTGTAGTTTACCTAGACAATGAAGTTCATTTCTTGATTTTAGGTACCCAAATCTTTTTGGGTCTTTTGATGTTAGTTCTTTATAATACATGGACTCCTACGTCCCCGCTAGAGCACTTCAAATGAAGTATAGCTCCACCAAAAGCTAGTCACAGTAGCTTTGGTATCTAGTAGGATGACTCTTTTACCACACCGGTGAGGTGAGGTCCAACTTCTCACAACAATGGTGGCCTTCCACAATCTCAGTTGGATAGATCACACCAAATCTCCTCTGAGCCGTCTAGGAACACCTAGTTCCAAGAGTAATAGACTATCCACAAGTCATTTCTCTTGGTTCACTAGTAAAGCACTAACTAGACTAAGCTTGGAGCAAGATCACTTAGAAAGTTGGATTTTTTTTATTTCAAAGATGAAGCTCAGTCTCCTTGATTGCTTGAATGCTCTAGTATGCTAAAATATCAAGGAGAGCAAAAATCTTATACAAAACTGTCCTGGCACAGCTTATATAGCCATATGAACAGATATAACCATTATACTGTTCAAGAGCCGTTGGATGTGTCAGGCTGTAAAAAATTGGCTAAGAAAATGTGCTCCAGACTTACTTTGATAAGCTTCACAATTTGTTTAGTGTACTGCGGATCATTAGAATTGAAAGTCATTTTCGTTGGACTGAGCCAGCAAGGTCCATCATACATAGGTTTTGGAATATATTGATTCCACCGTGAAATATCAAAAAGGTAGTTTGCGTTGGACCAAAAAAATTGGTCCGCTGCAGAAGGAAAAACACAATGAGACTATTGAGTAAGATTGAGTTTTCCAGAGAGAAATGCACTTGCACCGGACTGAGAAAAGTTGGTCTGGCGTACACACGAGTTTGACGTCGGACTGAATTTGGAGTTTAGCGGAAAAGAGTCCGTCGTAAACAGTGTGGACTCGGTTTTTTTCTTTTATCGTTGTCTTTCTTTGTTTATTGGATAGCGCAACTCGTGGGCGTTGGTCTCGAGGGGTTCCAAGTGACCATATACTTAGTTTCTTTTTGTTGTTCTTCGTCTTTTGTCAATAGATAGTCCTTTCTGTAATGGAGTGGCGATTAAGAGCAAGTTCTTCCATTTCTTATCTCATTGCTTAAGAACCTGGCCATAAGACCCTCTAACTACAACAAGACTTCTTATCTTTTAATCAAATGCTTATAAAGGTTGTAGTTCTCCCTTTGCCTTCTCTAAATAATCAGACGTCTTTCCTTAATTCTAAATTCGAAAAGGGTATGGGATATTGACTAGAAATAGTTTCCTTAGTTATATCTTTAGTTAAATTTAGGGAGACACTTCTGTTAACCCAAAAGTTGTGTTAAGGGTAAGTAATTAATTAAGTTGTGCCCTGGGTTTTGGTCTTTTGCAGGATGTCAGACTGTGAGGCAATAGAATAAGATTTGATCTTGAGGTTATGTGTTGCTCAAAACCCAACAGATGAATTGGAGCCACCCTAGGTAACACCTTCGGACCTTAACCAACCCATTCCTCTGCAATCTAGACAGCCAACACCCCCAGGAGGTATAGCCAGTACTAGTAGAACTCCATAAAACCCAGATCCACTAGAGAGTCCACTTGTACCTAGAGAACTCCAGAAAAGAGGCCCAAGAAAATCACAACCGTTACATGTCAGCAGCTCAAGAAAACCAAAACCAGTTCATGGAGGCCCTAATTACCAACCTAATCCCTGGAACTCCACACCCAACCAGGCACCGAACCACCCTAGGGGATTTCCTTCAAACTCGCCCACCCACATTCTCTAAAGCCACCGAACCACTTGAATCCGATGATTGGGTTCAAGAGATCGAGAAGAAGTTAACCACTCTACACTATCCAGAAGAGGAGAAGGTACAATTTGTAGCTTACCAACTAACGGGTCCTGCGGCAACTTGGTGGACAAACTATTACCATACCCGTATGGGAGATTAGCCCATCTCATGGGTAGAGTTCACATCACAGTTTCGCATCACTCATGTCCCTCTGGGTGAAATGGATTTAAAGAAGCAAGAATTTTGGGACTTAACTCAGGGGAACAGAAAGATCATGTTGTATTTGCATAGGTTTAATGAACTCTCTAGGTATGCACCAGAAGAGGTAGACACAGAGGCTAAGAAGATCTATAGGTTTACCAATTGGATGAATACATGCTTGAAGTTGCATTTGGCTACTCACTTGATTACAAAGTTCCAAGACCTAGCCAATAGGGCCATTAGATTGGAAAGCATGCAAACCCAGGTGAATGAGGAGAGGAGAAAGAAGGCCAGATTTGATTTTAAGCTAAATTTTCCTAACCAGCATTGACCCTTCAGTCCTCCACCACCACCTCACCAAAATCCATTTCCCTAGCCCTATACAACTCCACCAGTCCAGCACTCTAATGTTCCTCCACCTAGACCCCCAGTCAGATGCTACAGGTGTGGAGGACCTCACCTTACTGTTAGCTGTCCTAAGGCCATCATATGCTACAATTGCAGCCAAGAAGGTAATAAGAGGCCCAATTGCCCCCATCCATTCAACCCAGTCAGACAAAACAATCCCGAGAGACCCCAGAGTCGTCCCCCAATCCCAGGACATGTCCCGGGGAACCCTACAACCTCAGCATCCAAAGGACCTGAATGTGGGGTGTCCATCATAGGTTCAGCCCGCCAGAACAACATTTCAGTGGAGCAGGTAGAAGGAGCCACAGATGTAGTCACAGGTAAGCTTCCCATTCTCAGCAAACCTCCACGTTGTCAATTTATCTGAGTTAGATATACTTTTGGGAATGGATTGGCTAGCTACCAATGGGGCTAAAATAGACTGCGAGTTGAAAACCGCATCTATAAGGACTTCAGATGGGAATTGTATTGTATACCAAGGATTTAGAAGCACCCATTACAGAACATCCCCAAACTCACTCACTTGACCTCAGAAAGACTATCCCTTATTCCCATAGCTCAAGAGTTTCCAGATGTGTTTCCTGAGGAACTACCGAGTATGCCACTTGACAAGGAATTGGAATTCTCAATAGATCTTGTCCCAGGAACCACTCCTATATGTAAAACACCTTATCGGATGAGCCCACAAGGGCTTGTAGAGCTAAAGAAGCAATTGGAGAAATTAGAAGAAAAGGGGTTCATCAGGGAAAGTGTGTCAGTGCGGAGAGCACCGATATTGTTTGTGCCTAACAAGGATGGTGGACAGTGGTTATGCACGGATTATAGAGATCTTAACCAAGTCACCATCAAAAATAAGTACCCTCTTCCTAGAATTCATGATATGTTTAATCAACTAAAGGGTGTTTGTGTTTTCTCCAAAATTGACTTAAGGTTGGATATCATCAAATAAAGATAAGGCGAGAAAACCTCATTCGTGTCCAAATATGGGCATTATGAGTACACAATTGTACCCTTCGGATTAACCAATGCACTTGCAGTGTTCATGAAACTAATGAACAAAGTTTACATGAAGTGTTTGGATAAATTCATAGTGGTATTCATAGATGACATCTTAGTTTACTCTAAGAGTAAAGAGGAGCATGCAGACCACCTTAGGACTGCCCTCCAGACCTAAGAGAGAACCAATTGTATGAAAAATTCTGCAAATGTGAATTTTGGCTAGATCAAATGCCTTTTCTTGGACACATCATATCTGGGAAAGGAATAGAGGTAGACCCAGATAAAATTAAGGCCATTAAGTCCTGGAAACGACCCTCCAACCAAAAAGAAGTCAAAAGTTTCCTTGGACTAGCTGGGTACTACCGTAGGTTCATCAAAGGATTCTCTCAGATATCCTCTCCCATCACCAAACTGTTGAGGAAGAACCACCAGTATCATTGGACTGAGAAGTGTGAGGAGAGCTTCCAAAAGCTCAAACAGTTATTAACCTCTGCTCCAGTACTAGCCCTACCTGAGGATGGTAGTGAATATGTGGTTTACTTTGATGCCTCAAAATCGGGCTTAGGGTGTGTACCGATGCAAAATGAGAAAGTAATTGCTTATGCTTCTAGGCAGTTACGACCACACGAGGGTAATTATCCAACTCATGATTTAGAATTTGGAGCTATAGTATTTGCCTTGAAAATTTGGAGGCATTACTTATATAGGGCAAAATGTACACTATATAGTGACCATAAGAGCCTGAAGTTCATCTTCACCTAGAAAGAACTAAATATGAGACAAAGAAGATGGTTATAGCTCATTAAAGACTATGATATTACCATCAACTACCACCCAAGAAAAGTCAATATGGTAACTAATGCATTGAGCCAGAAGGCCTAATGCAATCAAATATCCATTCAGAACTTCATGCCTGAATTAATTCAAGAGTTGCCCAAAATGGAAATCAACTTCAGTTTATCATCTTCCAATGCTATGCTGGCGGCCATGATAGTTCAATCCACCCTCTTAGAGCAAATCAAGGAAAAGTAAGCCGCTGATAGCTTTATCCTAGAGGAAATCAATAAGATTAAAGCAGGCCAACCTTCAGAGTTCAAGTTATTTGAGAAGGGAACCCTCAGACTCCATGACATAATATGTGTACCAAATGACATGGATATCAAGTCACTAATTCTGAAAGAAGCCCATGACACCTTATACACAATCCAACCTGGCTGTACTAAGATGTACAAAGACTTGAGAGAAGCCTTTTGGTGGAATGGAATGAAAAAGAAAATAGCAGAGTATGTTAATAAGTGTGACACCTGTCACAGAGTTAAAGCAGAACACCAACGTCTTGCAGGCTTGCTCCGGCTTGCTCCAACCCTTACAAATTCCTGAATAGAAATGGGAGGATGTCTGCATGGACTTCAGAACCGGACTGGCTAGAATTGTAACTAAGAAGGATGCCATATGGGTGATAGTGGACTGACTCACTAAGTCAGCTTACTTCGTTGCCACCAATCAAAAATACTCTGCTCATAGACTAGCCGAGATCTATATTGAAAAGATAGTCACACTCCATGGAGTTCCCAAAACAATCACCTCTGATAGAGGCTCAATCTTCACCTCTAACTTCTGAGGAAGCCTACAAACTGCCTTGGGAACTAAATTGAACTCTAGAACTACATATCACCCTCAAACCGATGGATAGACTGAAAAGGTAAATCAAATCTTAGGGGATATGTTGAGCGCATGCGTGCTAAATTTTAAGGAAAGTTAGGACAAATACTTACACCTCACTGAGTTTGCTTACAATAACAGCTATCAAGCAAGTATACAAATGGCTCCAATTGAAACTTTATATGGTAGGAGGTGTAGATCTCCAATATGTTCATATGAAGTAGGAGAAATCATTGTTGGGTCTAGATTTGATTCATCGGAACGATGAGAAGATAAAACTAATTTAGGAGAGATTGAGGACTGCCCAGAGCAGGTAAAAGAGCTACGCTGACAAGCGTAGAAGGGATTTAAAATTCCAACTGGAAGACTATGTTTACTTGAAAGTGTCACCAATAAAAGGAGTACACCGGCTTGGAATTAAAGGAAAGTTGAGTCCTCGTTATGTTGGACCATTCAAAGTCTTAGCACAAAAAGGAACCTCAGCTTACCAATTAGAATTACACCCTTAGCTTTCTAGAATCCATAATATCTTCCACATCTCTCAACTTAGAACCTGCCTTAGAGAACTATCGGGACCCGAATTTGCAAATCCGGACCCTCTGTGTATTCAGCACTAGTCCAGGAACGCGCTAGTGCACACAGTCTTAACATCGGTAAATATCACAATCATACCACTCGATACTAATAAAGTACTTTAATTAAATAGTCAAACTGGTTGCTCGACCTTATGGTCAAGTTACAATTGTACGCCTCGCAGGGCGGAACTTATTAAGAGAGAATTAATAGCAGCGGAAAAATAAGATAACTTCGTGGCGCCATCCAGTATACCACAGGCAACTGACTGGGCTCGCTCCCTAAGTAGACGGTTCCTCTTGGAGCTCCTCCTCCAAAGCTGGTGCAGTCTCCTCTTCAACTGGTATTGTATTGCGGCAAGGGTGAGTACTTGGTACTCAGCAAGTCATGCACAGAATGCAAGCTAATATACTATATGCATGGCTTGATACAAAGGAATAGCTCAAGGTATATTTGCAGTAAACAGCATTTTGACAAGTAGCATAAGTAGATTCGAAAGCAATAGAAACAAGTATAGCATCAATAACTTTTCCAGGAGTTTAATCAACATCTTTCCCACTCCTAAATCACATTTTCATCAACATCATTATTTAACCATACCCAACCTTTCAAGTCCAAGTTATTTTCAAGAAAGTCTAACCCTTGACTGTAATTCCCGAGCGATGTCCAATACCGCGGACACGGCTATTCGAATAGATTCTACACTCTGCAGAGGTTATGCACTTTACCCACAAGATACAGTCAAACACCACAAAGGCGAGTTCCCGTAACAAAGTCTTTCGGAAACTTCTAACAATACAAGTGGTCCTCCCCGGTTGTTGCACACTAACCCTTCCCTTAGCTAAGGCGAAGTTTAGGCCAACCAACCGTTAGATGGGTACTGGCCTCACCCCGATGCGCTCCCCGCACAACTTACACAAAGGGTGTAGTTGACCTCCTGAGGTCCCACAGGTACGTTATTAGCAACTTAGTCAACTAGGTCCGTCCCATTACAGACATGTGGTTGCACGTTAGACCCAGTTCAAAGGCTTGCAAGGTGAAGTCCTTAGGGTGACCAGGGCAAGACTACCCGAAGAACCAAACCAACATTCCCAATGCCACAACTGCCCACTGATCATTCTTGCCACATGCCCTGGCCGAAAACTATTTATCAAACCCCAGTTGATTACCATGCACCACGTGCCATCAACATCACATGATACCTTTCCAAAACAGGTTCAATATATCATTAAGTCAATATTAACGTTTGATTGTCCAAAATCATGTCATGAGCACGTAGCAGGTCTAAGCCATATACTACAACGGTCTAAAACCCATGTTGGCAATTTAATAATGTCCAACTAGTAAACCACAACTAGGGTGACAAGGGGTCATGGCACATACTTAAGTAATCAAGGTGTCATACAGCAATTTGGCATTTATCTAATTCCCCATATTTAAATAAAGTATTTTCTAATTGAACTAGCATGCAATAGGTTAAATCAAAATAGGTTTCAAAATAGGATCAACATGGTCAAAGCACAACTTGCCTTCAAAAAGTACTTGTTCTTGGTCTTGAGTTGGATCCTGAGTCAACACTTCTCCTTCGAATCCTTCTGGCACTTCAACGTCTACTCGTAACGCGTGCAAATAGAAATACACGAATAAACAATAGGGAAAAAGTGTCCAAACATCCAAATAAAATCCATAAACAGAGAGAACATAATTTTATGAATTTTTAGGAACTGGAATCGCTCAAATCGGAGTTAAAACACAAAAGTTATGATTATTTAAAGTTTAAATAATCAATTAAATAATATTACAGAGAAAAACTTTAGTCCAAAAATTAAATAAAATTCATAATTAGGTAGATCTCAATTTTATACAAATTTAGAAATTTGAATCACTCAAATCGGAGTTGAAACGCAAAAGTTATAAGCGTTTGAAGTTTGAAACAAAATCTGAAATCATTATTTCGAATTAATAAATCATTTTCTTTTTCGAAATTAATTATTGCGCCACCGACACGTGGCAGCCTCTGATTGGGCGACTGACGTCAGCCGGTCCATGGACTCGGTCCACGCTCGGCTCGGGTTCACCGTGGACTCGGTCCACGGCTCACGTGAGACTGAAAGGTGGGGCCACTCGGGTGACGTCATTGCTGACGTCAGCGGGACTCGGCCGTTCTTGACAAGTGGGACTCACCGTGGCGTCATGGGTGACGTCATGGTGCGATCGGCCCGACACGCGGGCCGGCGTGTCGGTGACCCACCTGCCAGCGCGTGGGCACGGCGGCTCGGCTCCCCGGACACGTGGCACGATCGTGTCCGTTGATTTGAAAATCAACGGCCGCGATTAGATCCAGGGGTTAACACGTTGAAAACTACTCGGTGATCGTGGGCCGTTCGATCTAGATCGGACGGTCCAGATCTAACCCTACGTTAACGCTGCTACGGCACGTGGTGATCGTGGGCCGTTGGATCTTGATCCAACGGTCCAGATCTAATCGGGTTTGGAAACACGTGAACTCACCTCAACCGCACGATCAAGATCGGACGGCGCACAGAGCTCGCGAGGGCTGATGGCGGTGCGGTGGTCGGGGATGAATTGAGCTGGGGAAGGCGACCTTCGAAGCGGCGTTGCGGTGCTCCTCCGGCGAGATGGGTGCACGGCTCGGGCGCGTCTCAGCGAGAGGTTCCCAGATACGGTCTCGGTGTCGACGGAGCGGCTCTGGACACGGTGGGAGACGGCAGAAACCACCGTGGAGACCCAACCAACTCCGGCGAGCAATCGGGCACGAACGGCGGCGGCTAGGGTTTCGGGAGATGGGGCAAAAGGTGCGCACGGTTGAAGCGAACCTCGGACGATGACCCACGCCTTAAATGGCCTCGGCATGCGCGCACAAAACGGAACCCTAACCGGACGCGGCGGCTACGCGGCGGCGGAGTCCGGCTCGGATTCGGCGGAGACGACAACGCCGACGGCCCGTCACGCGGGCACGATCGACGGTCACGATCGCGTGGGTGCGATCGGATCCGACTCGGACTCAGCTCAAACCGGTGCGGTCCAATTTGGACCGTTGGATCTCGATCCAACGATCAGGATCGAATAGCGTTCGGTCAAGTCACGAGGCTCGGGTCGGACTCGAGTCGGACTCGGACTTGGGTCCGGTCGGATGAACAGTACTTGACCCGACTCGATTTTCCAGCGATTTAATATTTAAAATAATTCCCAGAAATTCATTTAATTCATTAAAAATAGCAAAATACTCAGAAAAATTCCAGAAAAATTCTGGAAAATATTTTAGGGTATTTGGGACTCAAATAAAATATTTCCAACAAAACTTTATTTGCAAAGCTAAATTCTTTAATTATTTTAAAATGGAATAAATTCAAATAAATTCCAAATAAATCCAAATAAATCCAAATAAATTCCAGAAAATTCCAAAAATTCACCAAAGTGTCAAATCACACATAAATTTAAGAAAAGCAAAATTTTGGGGTGTTACAAGAACCTTCCCAGCTAGTGCCGAACTTAGACATTCCTCTTGAGCCTGACCTAACATATGAAGAGCGTCCACTCAAAATCCTAGCCACAGAGGAGCGGAAGTTTAGAAGAGCAACCATTAGGTTCTGTAAACTCCAGTGGAAGCACCATACCGAGAAAGAAGCTACGTGGGAGAAAAAGGATGACCTTCGCGAGTCCTACCTTCACCTCTTTAGGTAAGCCGGGTTTCGGGGGCAAAATCCCTTTTTAATGGGGATAGGATGAAATGCCCTAGGATATCAATTAGGCAAACACTAATTAGAGTATTAATTATCATATTTTGCTTTTAGAAAATTCCAAGTGCGATTAGAACGAATAGAATTATATAGGAGATTGCCGTCAGACCCATAGGCGAGGTATTGATCACCGAGATACCAGACTCGTTGGTGCCGAGTCGGAACCTCTCGCTAGATCGGGTTCATCATGCGGTGATCCTAACTTATCTGGTAAGAGCATCTCCAGCAAGGGCCCCTAAAATAGAACTCCTATTTTGGATTTAGGGACTCCTCCTATTTTTTGGGGGCCCTGTTTTCAGAGCACAAGTCCAGCAATAGCCCCTAAATCTCAGCCCCTATTTTACTTTTTCTTCTATTTTGACATATCTGCTATGTATAATCTTCATTTGACACCACTAAAATTCAATCCAAAATATTTGTAATACATAAAACATAAGCATATTAACATTTACAATTTAAAAACATGATATTTCAAATTTAAATTTAAAATTTTCAAAACATGATAAATAGATAAATAGAAACTCCGAACAATGAATCAAACTACAAAGCGCAGTGAATTGCCCACAAATGCTCAATAAGATTATCTCGAAGCCTCTCATGTATTTCCCTGTCTTCAATCTCCTGGTGTATTTAGGGGCCTCCTAATTTTAGGGGCTTGAGTTGGGGCCTCCTAATTTTGGGGCTGAGGAGGCAAATTTAGGGGCCTCCTAATTTTAGGGGCTTGAGTTGGGGCCCTGCTGGATCTATTTTTTTTAATACACTCCCTATTTTACGGTTTAGAGGCTGGTTTAGGGGCTCTACTGGAGATGCTCGAAGGACTGCGAGTGTCCGTAGCAATTTAGATCAAATAGTAGCCACCTGGTAACTCAGTAAACAGCCAAAGGGGGACAACCTGGTAACTAGTAACTTTGACCAAACAACCTGCAGCCACCAAGGTGCTTGCCCCCGTAAGGCAGCACAGCACTCAAGGAAAGGACAAGTGCCATGTCGCCATTACAGCCGAGAGAGCAAAGGTAGCAACCCCAAACCGAAGCAAAGCAGCAAGCTCTACCATTTCTCCAGCCAACAAAACCGAGAGCAATGCAGGAAGAACCCCCAATCCAGAAGGAGTCCAGTAGGCCAAGAAGGAGGGATCCCCCAAGCCGACGCACTCCAAGGAGCCATCAGGAGCCAGCAAGGAGGAGAAGGGAGCCGTAGCAAGGAAGAGTTCCCCAAGCAAGGTGAGCACTTCGTCTTCCCTTACTCCGGCATCAACCTCTTTTTCCCTAGCACCAACACCTTCCTCATCCCCAAATTGATCCCAGGTGCACAACCATAAGAGTAGTATGACTAGCAGTAACACTAGTACTCTTGTCGGTTGCTTGATTGGATAGATCAGGTAGGGTTCTTCGTCTCAGTAGGAAACCCTAGGGGTTGCTAGACTCATGCCTTGCCGTCCAACCTAGAGCACTAGTTGCATCATTGACCTTTCTTGCAAATCAAAAGCATAAGCAAAGAGTAAAATATGCGAAAACCATATAGGAAACCTCAGGGAATATATCAAGTAGTATATGTTTTTATCTCGGTTTGGGGGTGGAGAGGCGAGTAGAGGGGGATTAGGGAGAGAGGTAGAGGCCGGGCGAGCGACCGTCATTAGGGAGAGAGGTAGAGGCCAGGGGAGCGACCGGCAGTAGGGAGAAGAGCAGCGGTGGCCGGGCCGGTGGCTAGCGTGGGAGGCGGCGCACAAGTAGGGTAGAGAGAGAGAACGCTCGGAGGAAGAAGCCAAGGGGAGGAGAAACCGAACAGGCTGGGGAGGCATCAGCCACAAGGGGGAAAAGAAAAGGGGAGTGGAGGAAAGGAAGAAAGAAGAGGAAAATAAAAGAAAAGAAAAGTAGAAAAGAGAAAAGAAGAGAAGAAAAGATATGAGGAGAAAAAGAAAGAAAAAGAGGGAAGGGAAAATTTTGGAAAATTGTGTCCCGTGCGATCAGCGTAGGCTAAATCGACTTATAATAATCGTATAAAAACTTGAACTAATTTTTAAAAGCCCACGATTAAATAGGTAACAAGGGAATAAAACTTGCATATTGGTATAACTAAATTGCTGTAATTGTTGCTGCTAAATTAATAAAATACGGTTTAAATTACGGGTTGGTTAAAAAGGGTGCTACCCGTAGAAAATCGGACACCGTAAGGTTGCTATGGATTAAAGTCTGTAGATTTAATACTTTGTAATTGCCAGGTCCCGATCAGAATCAGTTAGACCACCCACTCCTGTTTTCGAAAGAGGACATACCTATAAATACTATTCCAGGCAAGCTTTCCTTTAATCAATTTCTATTAAAAGTCTTTAAAAATTGTTTTCAATATATTTATCTATATCATTCATGCATCAAAGGCTCTATATGTTAATTGAAAATCTTAAATTGGAAATCGGTTGAAGTATGAGTTAATTAATTGATTGGAGGGGTTGAAAGTGGTATTAAATTGAGAAAGTGATCAATGATCTAAATTGTGGAGTTGGTGTTGTTGGTATTGAGAAGTTAATATTTGGTGGCATAAAACTATTATGGTGGGTAGAGGATCCGATGAGAAGGTACAAAAGGCCGGTGGGGTCATCTACGTAGGCTATGATACTTGGGCATTGAGCCGTATTTTCAGTATCAATCATAGTGTGTGAAATCAGTTAGAAAAAGTTGTCTTGTGAAAGTATTGTGATTTTCACATGGTGGATAGGTAGTAACTAGGACGCCAAATCTGGGTATACCGGAAGACCCAAAGAAATAGCGGTAGATGGTAACCCAGCATGTTATCCATATGGTGCTATATATGACGTTAGGGTAGTACTGTCACCATATGGTGGAGTATAACTGTTAACTGCGAGTTTGGTGGGATGTCATTAGGAGGGTCCCCCACTCGAGTAACAGGGTTGGAAATCACAATTAATGGAATAGTGATAAACGTTCTGGAGCCTCTCCTGTGGAGGTCACTATGGGTAAAGTGGTACAAACCTGTGCACATTTAAAACCATGAATTCATGCCTATCTCCTAAATTGGAGGCTACAGAAGCTAAATCTACTTCATAAGCGGGTGTTTGTAGCCTTTTTAAACTAAAATGTACAACCCTTAAAGAAAATCAAAATCTATTTTAATAAAAATCAAAATTTCAAAAGAAGTGAGCTTGAATGGAAAAAATGAGAGGGAAAATTCATGTATTGAATTCATTATTAATGCTTGGTGAGTACTCTGTACTCACTCTTTCTTAAATCTCCACTTGCATAGAATGTGAGACTTATGAATCCACCGATGAGGCCTGGAGTAAGGGTTATCTGCAGGATTAGGATCTATCGGTAGACGACTACTACTACTACGACTACCACTACTATCAGGAGGATTAGGGGCTCTGGGAGACCGTCGCCTGGTGTTATGCGGTCTTTGGGGTAATTAGAGTTGTATATAATTCTTGTTGTACTTGAATCTTATGTATAATTATTGTACTAAACTTGTAGGCCTGCATTGCTTTGAATGTAATATATTTTTCCATTCAGTCTCTAATTATTGTTCTGTTGCAACACTCTAAACACGGTATAGTAACTGATAAAGAGTTGGAAGCTCCTGATTTTTTGTTAGCTACTATGCCGAGATTCGTATAATTAACTCAGTGAAATGACAGTTCTACTATCATTATCCTGAGCTAATTATGCGGGTCACCACACATCACAGCTTTATTGGTAGATTTGTGAACCTGCATTGATGTTGTTCTGTCCTGGTCATTATTAGTTCTCCTTTTCGTCTAGCAACACCGCAATCTTGCACTCCACTTTGTCACCGGAACTCAAATGATAACAATACATGATGCATGTGTATGTAAAATAATTGTACGGATATTCTGCTAATCTAAGATGGTATGAACAGGTAAAAGCATGCCACGGTTTTAGTTCACTTCTTTTTTAATATTACACTAGTACTAGTCTAATGCTGTTTCCAAACCCCGTGCAGGCAAAGAAGCTACCTCAGCAGTCGGCTGGAGATTCCTGTACGTTGTTTTCTTCGGACTCGTTATTGCCGGGGTTGGAGCATATGCGGTGTACAAATACAGGCTACGGGTAAAACATCCACCCATCCTCCTCCTTCCTCCCTACTCTCTACCTCTAATCTGCTGCCTGACTCAAAATCTGTATCATCATGCCTCACCAGAATTACATGGATTCGGAGATTCGCGCCATCATGGCTCAGTACATGCCTTTGGATAGCCAAGAAGCGCCGAACCAGCAACATGTTGCGCATGCTGATGATATCTGAAGTGGCACACAGGATCGAGCGTGCAAATTAAACATCTCGTCTGTACCGCATCGGTGGCCAACGACATTACAGAGGTCGACTTGGCGCATAGCCGCATACGTAGTCTGTGTGAGAAGACTTGCCGTATCATGTATATATGATTCTAAACGAGACACGGTGCTGTGAGACTTGGTGAACAGCATAGACAATATCATCACAGTTTAGCTAGCCCTCCGTCGTCGCCTCTAGTTATTCTTCAAACTCACGGTTCTGGTTGCATACGTGCCAACATCGTGTAAAATACTTGTTCAGCCTACTCTCGCCCTTACCTCAATAAAGCTTGAGCCTACAAGGAGTAGTTTACTATATGCTCGTGGCCAAAGATTACTTTACCGAACTGAGCTTGAGCTTGTGAATTGGAACCTGCTTGGTACTGATTTTCGTTGAAATTCGGGGGAAACCGAATGAAATTCAAAATCAAAACTTTTGAACTTGGCGGTTAAATAGCGGTGGAATAATGCGATTTTCAACTGGTTTATACCGATTGTTTTACCAATTCACATCGAAAACCAGCACACTCAACGGAATTTGAGAAAAAAAAATTCAAGAAAAATCTGCCAAATTTTTTTTCCCAAATTTCATAGCAGATGTCAAGAATCTATTAATACTAATTTTAGAGAATTTTTGGATAAACTTTTCCACATCTCCCGTTTTTTTTAACGGAAGTTTGAATTGGACCGGTTTTACTCACTACTACAAAACCAGCTTCTACAAGCGGTTCGGAACCACTTCTAGAAGCGGTTGTAAAACCGCTTCTAAGCAACCGGTTGTGATACCTCGAAGGGTATCACAAGCGGTTCTAGGAACCGCTTGTGGTGGTGCGACACCAAGCGGTAAAAGGAAGTAATAATATCGTGGGAACTTATCGTGGGAACGGGATTCGAACCCACGACCAGCACTCCATCCTCGTAACTTGCCTCATCCATCTAGCCAACCCACCCACGCGTGCTCTCTGATAGAGTAGGGCACGCATTCCTTTTATTATTTCTAAAATTGGGCTTCTACAAGCGGTTCGTGACACGAACCCCTTCTGAAGAGGGTCTTTAGAAGCGGTGCGGTCCACGAACCCCTTCTAAAGCAAGCTCTAGCGGTTCGTGACACGAACCCCTTCTAAAGCTTTAGAAGCGGTTAGGGACACAAACCACTTGTAAAGATCTTTAGAAGGGGTTCGTGTCACGAACCGCTTCTAGAGGTGAGGCTTTAGAAGGGGTTCATGCCACGAACCGCTTCTAGAGATCCCCTCCGGCCTGTTGCCATGAACCGCTTCTGGTGCGAGCATTACAACCGGTTCGCACCAAACCGCTTCTAGTAGACCGTTTGTGATGCTCGATTTTGTAGTAGTGACTTATCGAGACGGTTAAAAATCACAATCTTCATCAATTTTTCAAACCCTACTCGTGGCATTGGCGATGATCATATCTGTCGAACTGGGCAATCTTAATTACCTTGCATGGCATGGCTGTGAAGTATGATCTGCAAGCTTGGGCAACCGTGAAAGGATTCCGTCATCTTCCCAAGAGAAGGCCTGAAAAGGAGCATGCTTAAACATTTCATGGTAGGATGGCAGCATACAGGTGCTCTAAAAAGGGAGCAAAGGGTGTGAAAGACCCAACAAAAGCATGGCTGGGCGCGGGCAGCAGCCTCCGTAGAAAAGCATGGGCAGCATGATAGCGTACGGTGTTATTCCTTTCGTGTTGTTTCGAGGGGTAGAGCTGCCTGTTCTTTGAGATTCCCACAGCTGCCATGCAGTGGCGAAGCCAGGATTAAATTAGAGGGGGGGCTAAGCTAAACATTTCAACTACTAGTAAAAGCCAAATTCATACATAAATAACCATTTAACAAGTGAAACAAAGTAGAAGTTTATAAGATACTCACATAAATGAAGTTGCTAGGCACACTAGCTACGAGTTGGATTTGGAGGCAACAGGCAAGCACATCCTACGGGTTTTCATCCTTTGAAAGCAGTCCATAATTGCTTCATCATCAATAAATTTGAATATTGTTTTCTTGATGTAGCACACCATTAAGTCATTGAGCCAATCATCGGAGATTTTGTTGCGCAAATCAGTCTTGATAACCTTCATTGTCGAAAAAATCCAACTTTGCAAGTTCTCTTTCACATTCATAATTAGGCCCATGGCATGAACAATATCTAGACCCTTTCTTTAAAATTCATTTGACATTGCATTAGTGATGCCCAACAAATCTAACATCAAATGCAAGATGAACAATATCTAGATCCTTTCTTTAAAATTCATTTGACATTGCAGTAGTGATGATCTATCTTTTTTAGGCTAATCTGATCGTCCCTTGTTTCAGCCTAACAGGAAGGATGAACGTGATATCCTCGAATTTCTTGTAAGCGTGATATGTCATCCTTTCTGTCACCGCGTTGGAGCAGGGGCGCACGCCCCAGTGCGCCCCAGTGGTGGCTACGCCTCTGCTGCCATGACTGGTCACGGCAGGGTTCCCAGATCGACCCCTTCTGGTAATTTCGGCCATTTTCCTTACCGCTAGGTCAGCACGCTTCTTTTGAGGCTTAGCATGGCTCAGCCGCTCGAGAACCCAGTTCCATGATACGGTTTGGTCATTGCAGGCTACATCTAAGACAGTGTCTGATGGAAAGAAAGCCTCTCGCCTTTAGGACTCAAAAAAAAAAAGCTAGTGGGTTCAAAGTTAAAAGAAAAACATAGAAACACATGAAACAAAAGAAAGAGTAAATAAGGTTTGGCTGGACAGTGGTTTGTGGCTCAAATCTAAAATAATTATTTAAATAATAAATAAAATAATTTTATACTAAACTATTTCAGTTTCGAAAGCAATCCGATAAGATACCATGAAGCTTGTTGCCCCGTCAGCAGCATCGGACAGCAGCTTCATTGAATTGAATTGATGCTTCCTTCTCCACGGAGGTAGGTACGCACGTACGTAGGTTGGTGGTGCCCCCACGCGGCCACGCTGCCGCTCGCCTCGCCTCCTCACTGCGCATGAATGTATTCATTCATGGGAGCTCGATCGATCGATCGATCGATCTCGTCCCCGTCGGCACAGTCGCGTTACTGCTGCGCGCGCACTGCGGTGGAATGAATGCGGTGGAATTGATGGCGGCAATCAAAACTCCGCTGCCGCCCGCTGTCCTGCCGGGGGAGCCCAGCCCAGCCGTCTTAACTGCGACGACGGAGACAGGCCGCGCAGCGCGCCATCAATTCCCTTCCCTCGCTCGCGCCGTTCGATCTGCGGCCTCTCCTAGGGCCTCCTCCTCCTCCTCCTCCTCCTCCTCCTCCTCCTCCCCTCGCGCGCTTCAGCCCGCCGGTGATCGACGAGCGGCGAGCGGACGGAATCGACGCGTCCGGTCTTGGATGGCGAGTGCGCGCGGACGCCCGGCGCGGCGGCGGTGCGGCCGTGGCATCGATCGGCTGGAGCTAGCGGGAGTCGCCGTTGGCCCACTCGAGACGCGGGACACGTTCAGGTGTGGAGGTCAGCACTGCAACGGAACAGCGCTGCTGGCTCTGTAACCTGTGGACTCTGCAGGGCAGCACGACGCTGGAGTAAATGGACGATGCGGTTGCCGTACAAATTCCAAGTGCCTCCTTTATGGTGTGTGGACCGGTGGATCGCGGCATCAAGCACTTAATTTATGGACTCCGGTACTCCGTGTACGAAAACTGGTTAGGAGCTGTTTGGTTTGATAACAGCTTTTTCTTACCTACTCGTATAAAAAATTTGGTCCGTAAAATTGGTTACCAGTATTTTTGATTAAAGATTGATGGGGAAATAAACTAAAGACCCGATATAGAAGAGAATTTTGTCAACGTTTACTAAATTCGGTCAACGCTATTAAATTTTGGTAGAACTAGCATGGCAACCGTTGAAAACAAACCACAAGGCCCTATATGTGCGCACTAAGGGGCTGTTTGGTAGGCTGCATCTAAAGAGAATTGCATCTACAGATACAAAAGACACTTGTTTGGTTGGCTGCACGAGGGGTGGAGCCTGTCCCCTGAGATGCAATTGCATCTGTGAGCCAGTGTGGGAAAGCGTAGATTTTGGTCGTTTCCTATGGGCCTGGCCGGTGGGATGCAGGTAGGGTGCATGCAATGCATGGGGAGGCACATAAACAATCAACCAAACACATTATTCCTATTCTTCTCACAGCCTGACTCAACTCATGCACTCAACCAAACATCATCTCTTTGCATCTACACAACCTGGCTCTCACCAGCCTGGCTGACTCGTACGAGCCAGGCTGAGATGAGAAGGCAACCAAACAGCCCCTTAGTCTCGTTCCCGATAACAATAGGGAACATCTAGTCTTGTTTGGTTTTCCTTTCAAGTATTTTGTCTTTCTTGCAATTCTATGAACTTTGAATGCATCATTTCCTCCATTTCTCGGAACTTATCGCGGAATCTAGGCCCACTAGGACTCGGTGGGATTTCTGGTAAATCAAGCTCTCTCAGGGGTGGAAGCCAACTCGCCTTCACAAAACACCTTCCCTTGTTTGCACTTCATTTGGCTACCTAAAAAACCATCCCTAATCAAGACTCCCTTCTCTCTCCGAACTAATCCATCCACTCAATGGATTCTCTCTTCTGCCTCCTCTACATAGGCACACTTCCTCTTATTTTGCCAGCATCGGGTTTTCTTCCAAAAAAAAAGCTCTTGCTTGTTGAAGGATTTTCCTTTTTTTATAGAGAAGTTATGGATTTTATTTCATAACAAATTATTTAGGATTGTAGCTCATAATATGTCATCATGTTACAATTGGCAAAATTAGATCGAAAAGACTACTTTACAGTCGTCCCTAGCGAGAGACTTGTGCGCTCTCCTAGCGATCCACTTGTCGCCCTGCGAGAGATCTGTGCCTTTTTTCCATTCCTGCGTGGGCCTTTTTCCCCTTTACTTTCTGCGCACATAATTTACGTTCACAAAAAAAATAAACTCAGATAAAAAAATAAATTCACAAAAAAACTAGTGAGTTTAAATTTTTTTACTTGAATTTTTGGACGAATTTGAAGATATCTAAGTTGAAATTTCTCAACTTGAAATGTTATAGTCAAAACTTTTCGAACCGAAAGTTTTTGAGTCAAAAAATTTTCGAACCGAAAGTTTTTGAGTCAAAAAATTTTCAAGCTGAAAGTTTTTTCAAATCGAAACTTTTCAAAACAAATTTATTTGAACTAAAAGTTTTCGAAATGAAATTTTTTGAATTGACAATTTTGAACATAAAGTTTTTGAAGATTCTCATTCTAAAATTCCTTCACTTGAAATTTTTTTCTGATTTTAAATTTCCAGAGTTAAAATTTTCCTACTTGAAAGTTATCAATTTGAATTTTCCCAAGTTGAAAGTTTCATGAGTTGAAATTTTCTTCAAAATTTCCAATTGAATTTTTTTCATGAGTTCAAAACTTTTCGAGTCGAATGTTTCTTCAAATCAAAACTTTTCAAAACAAATTTATTTGAACTAAAATTTTTTGAATAATAGTTTTGTACATAAAGTTTTTGAAAATTCCCTTTCTAAAATTTCCTCACTTGAAATTTTTCTGATATGAAATTTTCAAAGTTAAAATTTTCCTAGATGAAAGTTCTTAATTTGAATTTTCCCGAGTTGAAAATTTTGCGAGCTTGAAGATTTCAAATTGAAATTTTTCACGAGTTCAAAACTTTTCGAGCCAAAAGTTTTTTCAAATCGAAACTTTTCAAAAAAAAAAATTTGAACTGAAAGTTTTCAAACCAAGATTTTTTTAATTGATAATTTTGAGCATAAATTTTTTGAAAATTCCCATTCTAAATTTTTCTCACTTGAGAATTTCTGATTTGAAATTTCACGAGTTAAAATTTTCTTAGTTGAAAGTTCTTGTTTTGAATTTTCTTGAGTTAAGATTTTCTGTAACACCCTAGTTTTGGCTTTCTGGAGAAAAACCTAATTTAAATAAAGTAAATTCAAAATTTGGAGTTTCTTTGGTGTTTATATTAACCTGGCATCCATTCCAATCTAAAATCGAGATTTAATTCCCCTCCGGTCGAAAAATCAGATTTTCCAGTCCCGCCGGTACCCGAAATTTCACCCGAATCCAAAAATGCTCCAAAAATCCCAAACCACTTCTAAAGTGTCCCAAATATTCTAAAATGATTTTAGAAATCATTCCCCGGATTTTTGGACCTCCGTTCCTATTTTATCTCGCACGGCTTTTGTTTAATGCCTGCGATCCGCGCCCGAATATACAATTCCACAAAAATCATCCAAATTCCGCAAAACCAATTTTATTGGGTCCCAAATATTCTAAAATGGTTCTAGGAATTTTTTCGGAATTTTTAGACCATTTTTTCCTAATTTTTCTTTAGGGCGACTTGTTTACGTAAAGAAGGACCAATGAGACGTTGCCACGTGGCGTCACTATTGGAGCTTCTTCAACCTCCAGCCCACTCCAAGAACAGAGAGCTCCAACCTTTGCTCCAATGGCTAGGGCTTGATTCCAATGCCCATAACTCCGTCGTTTCAACTCCAAAACGCGAACGGTCGGTTCCGGTGGATCCGCGCCGACGAGCTCTTCCAATTCCCCACCTTGGTGCGCCATCAAGCTCGCCGGAAACGGCCTCATTCAAGAAAAACGGAAATCCACTTAGTTGCCATTAACTCATCCGTTTCTCGTCCAAACGCCGCACCACCACCTCCATCCTCTTCGTATAAGTATCCCCGTTCCGGGAGTGTGCTTCCTTTTCCATCTACTCCACCCTTGCGCCCGTGAGATCAAGAAAACCGACGTTGGGTTGAACTTTTTCGGTGTTCTTCGTGTTCTTGCTCATAGCTTCTTCTCCGGTGAGCCATTCTTCATGCCACTTGGTTCTTTGGGACCGTGGATGAGTCTAGCTTCTAACCCAATCATCAATTTTAGGATTTCTCAACCGTGGGCGACGAATTTGGAGCTTTTGTGCATTCGGCCGAACCTCCGTTCTTCGTCGATTTCTCCGATTCCGGTGAGTTTTGGTTCAATCCCTTCCTCCTAGATGTCCCTAAGGATGTTATCTAGAGGTTCTAGGCTTTTGTTTGATCCAAATCCGTGCGAAAATGGGGCAAAAATCCGATTTTTGGAAGCAAAAGAGGGCTCTGTTGGTTTTGCCAGGTTCTGTACCAAAAATTCTCGCAAGTACTGTAGCAAATAGTAACTTTTTCTTTTTCTTGATTTTCCATCATTTTTCAACTTCAAACGCTTATAACTTTTGCGTCCGAACTCCGATTGACTCCGTTCAAGTTTCTAAATTCATCTAAAATCAAGATCTACCTGCCAGTACTAATTTTGTAATTTTTGGATTTTATTTATTTTCTTTTATTTATTTATTTGCCTCGTTTGGCGCGTAGTCGACGACCCCGACGCGACCGCCGACCCCGCCGCCGGACTTCGAAGAGTTCAACCTTCTCGCTGTGACCGAGGCAAGTCTCCTTGACGCACGTTGATCCCATGATTTATAAATGCTTTCCAATGTTTTATAAACTGCATTGCTATTTACCTAAAATGATGTTGTTAACGTTAGATTATTAGTTATACCTGTTGTCCATACCTCCTTGATATTGTTATCCCTGACCCTTTGTCGCCCTAGTATAAGTACTCCACCAATATAAATGTTTTTGGAAAGGTATTCTTTAATTAAGGGAAAAGACTATTTGACAGACATTTTAGATAAATCAAATAGGATGGAATGCAAATTGGAGTTAGATGATTATTAGTGATGATGTGGTAATAGTCGTTATGAAAGTAACCTGGGAATGGTGGTAGTTTCAATATTGCGGAGTTGGAGTGTGGTAACGAATCGCAGTATGATTAGTATGAACTGGGGAAGAGTGGGAAGAGGTATGATATGAAGAATAATGGTCGGTAAAGTTAAATAAATAATATTGGGAGGCATACTTGTGGATCAAATAGAATAAGTGGTGAATTATATTTCGATTGGATTTTAATAAGAATACTATGTGATAATCATTTATGAAG
This sequence comes from Rhipidocladum racemiflorum, assembly GCA_036346355.1. Classification (NCBI taxonomy): domain Eukaryota; kingdom Viridiplantae; phylum Streptophyta; class Magnoliopsida; order Poales; family Poaceae; genus Rhipidocladum; species Rhipidocladum racemiflorum. The sequence goes on along the minus strand of CM070573.1, from coordinate 62,705,930 downwards.
ATTGTGAATAATCCGTAATGTTTGGTGGTTTAGTGGATGATAATATTACGTATTCTTGGTGGATTAAAATGATGATTTAGAGGTGATGATGTGAAGGATTAAATACATGACGTTATGAAGTGCTATCGAGGATTGTAGCCTAAATGATTAGAGTTGATGTTGTGAAGTATTCTCGATGATTTAGTCAATGATATTATCAAATATATTCCATGGATTAAGTGAATAATATTGAGAATTGTACTCGGTGGTTTAGTAGATGATTTTGTGAAGTATGGTTTTACAATAATCATTTATGTGGGATTATGAATAATGTGGATTAGGTGTGATTTGTTTAGTCAACTTGGTGTCATTGTTTAGGAAACAAATATAGGCAATGAATCAATGAAATCTTGGATTTGTAGAATCTTTCATGAAATATGCTCGGGGATGAGATTATGAATTATTCTCGGTGGATCAAGTAGATTAAAAGATTAATCGATGTGTGGACGATGGGTGATCAATAAAGAAGACTTATATTTTGAGGAGATTGTTTCATATACAATGATGTCAGTAGCTTAGCATGATTTTGGAGTTATGATGGCACATGGTATAGATTTTACTTGTTGGAGTACTAAATTGGTTTGGATTATATAGTGCCATGATAATAATGGGGGAATCTTGGTGGTCTCATGAATTTTGGAGATGATAGAACTGATTATCATAATTTTTATCAAACACTGAGTTTTGTATTTTATAAAATAAACTATTGGTGGAATAGAATAGTACGGTAGAAATGCTTAGTCTCGTTGTCGGTCAATATTCACCTATGGGTGGGACTTTCAATTATCTCTTGAAAACTTGTATTGGAAGTTATAGGCAAGGAGTATTGCCAATGGTTTACAAAATAAAAATAAAATGAAAAAATGATTTCGACTTGGGCGGCATGGAATGTCGGATGGAAGCGGACCAAGCCTTGGTTCTTTTGTGCAAGTACCGCCCCAAGTCAATTAAGGACCGACGCTTATGACTGTCTCCATTCTAGGCATTACCGTACAACCACATGTCAAAGTGGGCACGACCTGGCTGAATAATTTGTAGAAACCTAACTTAGACTCACCACTCGGTGGTTATGTGAGAGCCGGAAAGAGGCATTGTTGTTGTTGTTGTTGTTTTCCTCACACGGCGCAAGAGGGGGCTTCTGTACTGGGTGGAAATAACCCTAACAGCGGTGAAACCTCAGCGGGTGAGTCAGGTTAGGCGTATACATTGTAAAGGCCTTGTCATGATATCCCTGCCGGCACACCCAAGGAAGTGTGCTAATAGCTTGGCATCAAGGGAATATCATGTCTTGTGGGTAAAGCTGTACAACCTCTGCAGAGTTAAAACTATTCGAATAGCCGTGCCTACGGTCAAGGGCGAAGCTTGCTGAATGCTTTCATACTGGTAGACTTTGGGTTTTGATTTCAAACTAAACAATGTTTTGTTTTGGGATCCGGGAGCGGTTAGAACTCTCGGGTGTGCTTCTGGCGGCTAAAGCCAGGTAGGTGGAAAGAACCTGATTTTGTGAACCATGGCGGACATAGCCACGTGATTGGATTGAACCCTGATTTTGTTGAGATGTGGCGGATAGAGCCTGTATATTAGTGAGTGGTGGTTAGAACCTTCACTACAATATTACGTAATTCAATTATTAAAAAGAATTGCTCAAATATGCTTTGTGAAATTTATTAACAAGTATGATTTGATGAAACTTGGCTTTATGCAAAAGAACCATATTAAGCCATCTTTGGATAGCCTACATTGTGCATAATCTCCCAGACTTGCTGAGTACTTTATGTACTCATGTGCTCCATTCTAATCCTCTTTCAGAAGTGAAAGAAGTTGTTCAAGATTTCCATCGACTAGGGTGCGTTCTCCACTCGATTGCCTGTGGGCATTTGGATGGGTCGCATTGGCGTTTTCGTCTTCATTGCAGTTGTTCAAGTCGCTCGGCTGTTCAGCCGTAATGGTAAACCTTGACCATAAGGTCTTTGCTTTTATTTGGTATTATTCTTATTTAGTTATATGTATTCGTGATATGGTTGTTGATTCATCACTTTTGGCTGTGTGTACTAGCTACTGATCTGGGACTAGTACAGAAATACACAGAGGACTCCGGATAGTCGATCCGGGGGCCCACATTTTCGTAGTTGAAAGTTTTGCGAGTTGAATTTTTTTTGAATATTTCAAATTGAAAATTTTTCACGAGTTGAGTTTTAAACATTCCTTTTTGTTACAACCGTGACTCCATGAGGAAGCAAGAAGTGAGGAAATGACAGGAAACATGAGGTGGAGCTCATTAATGCTCAGCGCGTGGGAAAGGGAAATGGGCAGCCTATGACGCGACACGTGAGTTGATTAGAGAGCGAGCGCATAGAAAGAATTGTACGTTCAACCGTATATTAGTCGCTCCCAAATCGGATTATGCCACTTCAAAACATTGCAATTTAAGAAATATCACTCCAAAAAGTGAGATCGGAGAAATGACACTCCAAAACAAGGTAGTTTGGTTTCTTTACTAACCTTAAGACATTTTCTCCTGAACACTCCTGGTTGTTCAAAGGCAGCTAGCTCCCTGAGCAAATCCTCCATCCACTCTTGGTTGTGTGTGTGGGTTCGGGCTACAGACGGCAGTGTTGCACAATGTTGCAATGGAGGAACATGTGATGTGGCTAGAGCAAGGTTTAAAATCCCGGTGGAATCAAAATTCATATGTGGCTAGAGCAAGGTTTAAAATCCTGACGAAATCAAAATTCAAATTGCTATAGTATTTTTAGAAAATTTCATTAAATTTCACCAAAATTTCATGTATTTTGACCAGATTTGAGACAATAAGTCTTTAGAATGTAGCTCATAACATTGATATACATAATATTCACAAGATGGAATGTAGCTCAGTTGGTGGAGTGCTTGCTGAGCATACTAGAGGTTTGGGAATCGATTCGTGGTAGCACATTTTTTTGACTGGAACAGATTATGCAAGGAAACCAATTCGAATGACAAATCCCCACTTCACTAGTCAACACAACCAATCTTCAGGTGATTAATCTCCACAACAATGTATTCCATGGTATTGTTCCATCTTTTGGGAGCCTACCCAACTTAATCGATCTGAATCTAGGAAAGAATCAGCTTAAAGCTGGAGATTGGTCTTTCTTATCCTCACTAACAAATTGCACACAAATGGTGAAAATTACGGTTAGATGCAAACAACCTTCAAGGAGTCTTACCGAGTTCCATTCTGGCCTTTTAGGATTTAGAGGTATTGTTGTTAAGAGAAAATAAAATTTTTGGTACCATACCACGGAGACAGAGCACCTCACAAACCTCACGCTTTTTTTATTGGAACAAAATTCGCTTACTAGAAATATTCCTGAATCGCTAGGAAATCTTTCAAACTTGTTTGTCGCTTAGTGTGATCATGATCCAACATTAGTTAGCATTACTCGGTTACTAGCTAATCAGATTTTATCAAGCCCCGTGCACATTTGTTTGAACTTCTGGGGGCCTTCCTCTTGATGCTATTACGAAATCTTGCTTGTCATCGTCAGCTTTTTATGTTCACAAAGTGTGATAGAGATGGTTAGGACCAGATATAACCCAACCTCTTAGATTAGTGATCACAACGAGCATTAAAATACTCTCAGCTTTGCAGTGTGCATTGTACTCATGGATTTCAAGGCATTGTGAGCACACACACACACACACACACACACACACACCTGGACTCGATGACTTCTTCAAACATTTGAATTGAACCTTCTCTCGCTCGCTCGTCCCCTAACTCCCTTCCACGCAGGCATATCACGAGCATGTGTCGATGCACGTAAAAAAATGTCAATAATTTTCACAGCTTCTCCAAAAAAAACTCCAAAAAACAAAGATGAGAGTGGGATTTGAACACACCAATCTTAGCATATTTTTTTTCATAGCAGCCATAATCTAAAAGATAGATGTTGAGAGTGGGATTTGAACACATGACCTTACACACCACAAGTGACTTAACTCGGCGCCCTAGACCAACTTGGCCAATTAAACTTCTTAGCATGGCAATATGGTTACAATGTTTTCAAGTCTCAGGAAGCAATACATATACTTTTTACCCCGACAGTAACACTGTCTGAATTTTTAAAAATTTGTCAGGCTTGATCATCATCTAAAAATTTTATGGGAACATTAGTGATGCGTCAGGATTACCCACAAAAAATTTCAAATTTTTTTTGGACATTAATTGAACTATTTTTCATTCGCTTCAAATTTATCGAGATTTCGGCAATTTCAAACAAAATTTCAAAAATTTTGCCACAATCTTAGAAATCTCGGTTCAAAATTTTCTAGATTTGAATTTTGATTTTTAAATTTTAACCAAATTTTGTCTAAAATTCTGAAATCTCATCAAAATTTTAGATTTCGGTTCCCTTCAAGATATAGTTCGAAAACAAAATTTGAAACCTTGGTCCAGAGGAGGAATCATACAAGGCTACTGTGGTAGCACAACACCGGTGGCTGGTGGCACAAGACTCAATAAAGGCGTGTGGGTTCAAGTTACATGTGGTGCGTAGCCATGGAGCAACATGTGGCCAACTGAGGAATCACACAACACGGATACATGTGGAGATGTCGCTGCGAAGGTGCGACTAGAGCTTGGGGATACCTGACATGAAAAAAGAGCATGATGAGTAAGGGAGGGCAATACCGTTTAATAGTGGCATAAGACCAAGCAACCTTGCTTTGGAGTGGAAAATTCCTAATTTTTTGTTTCAGAGTGGCGTTTCTCAAATTGCAATGTTTTAAAGTGGCATAGATCCAATTTTGCCTTTAAAATAGGTTATATCCCCATGTAAATATGTGGATTGTGCCCCACTAAAATTTGGTTATGAGATTGGTTACCCGAATGATTGCAAAACAATAAAAAATGAACTAGAGACAAATATAAGAGAATCTTGCCAAAGTTGTGCTACTAAAATAAGATAAACTTGCAGAAATTTTGGTAGCAAATGAAATGCACACCAAATACTATCAAATAGCCGAATTTACCAAGCAAATATGTCGGTATTCAAAATAAGGAACTCTAACGTTTATGTTTGAAAATGTAGCTCTATTTATTTTATAAATATACCAGAGCTAGTATATATCATTATATCTTACTAGCAAGGTGGTCTGCGCACTTACGCGGCATCATCCTTAAAACATGTTTAAATGACTTGGCAATACATATGTGATTTTGGGTTTTGGAAAATAGATTGTTTCAAAACTCCATTTGTGATGTTTCAATATTATATATTATAAGAGACAATGCTTACTTTGTTTCCCAATACTTGTCACACGTGACCAAAACTTCATTCTCCAAATACTTACATAGCAAAATAGCAAACAATCAAACATAGCAAAGCATAGTATAACATTTTCTATGTATATATCATCATCTCTTTCTTTCATCATTGCAATACTTGTCTATACTACACAGCCATAATGCACATCACATAGTTTATACTAGTATAACCGAGTGAACACATGTGTATGTATCGACCTCCCAATCCCTTCATCCTACGAAGGTCCACTAAATAAAGGGTCATAATGTTTTCATTTTGTGAGAATTTTCAGCATAATTACTTTTTTCTTTGCAACTATATACCACTTGTCATCAACTTTTTTTGTATAATATATTTTCATCATATTCCTTACCTTGTTTCCCCCCCCTCAAACTAGCATATTTCTAAATTTTTAATTCTAAATAAATCCAATTTTTTTATTTTTCACTCTGTTAATTTCCTTTGATTTTTATTTAGGATTTGCATACTTTTGGATTGTACTTAGACATTTTTTTTAGATTTAGGTTTGAATTTGTAGATAAACCTATATGCTCATTTTTATTAAAAAAATTATGTTATTTTTATTGTAATTTTTAAATATAAATATTATTTTAATTTAATTTTGAATTTTAGTTTTAGGTTAGAATTCGTATACACATCCAATTAGTAATTTTCATCTAATTTTTATTCTGAATTTCAAGTATGTAGGGATTTGATTTGGAGTTCATATGAAAATTTAGATAACAAATTGCTAATTTATTTTTATTTTTTTGGTATTTTTTGTCATTTCTATTTAATTTTGAATTTTAATGTCAGGTTAGAATTCGTATACAAAACTAATTATTAATTTTGTTATCTAAATTTTGTTCCAAATTTCATCTATGCAGGGATTTTAGTTTAGATTTCATGTTGAAATTACATTGCTAATTTCCTTTTATTTATTTTATTTCAAATTTATGTTTATTTTGTAATTTTGTATCTCAATTTTATGTTAGAATTTGTATACAAATCTAACTACTAATTTTAATCTAATTTTGATTCCAAATTTTAGCTAAAAATGGTTTTAATTTGGAGTTGTATGAAAGTCAAATGGCTAATTTTCTTTCATTTATATTATGAAATTCTTTCTTAATCTAAGCTGTTATAACTTGGGTCCGCTAGATGTATGGTTAAATGTTTCTATTTCAATAAGGAATAAGTACATTTTACACCCTCTAACTTTCTAAAAAGTTCATTTAACACTCTCAACTATAAAATCGGGTATTTAGCACCCCCAAACATACAAAACCAGGTCATGGTGGTTTTGCTGACATAGATGGTGATATTTGTGGTTTTTGCTATGTTGGAGCCAGGGTTTTCAATTTCGTTTCGAACTCATTTTTTGCGCCGCCGTCAGTAGTGAAATTCGACGAAATTTGAGAAATTTCGAACGGTTTGAAAGTCAAATAAATTTAAAAACTGATCAAATGCATGAACGAAATTCGATCTAAAAGCTCGAAATTCCATCGAAAAGTGTCGACGACATGTTAAAAAATTTAAGAAAAATATAAAAATTACAAAAAAAATATTGTAAAATTTGTAAAATGCAATTCACATATTAAAACTTGTCACATATATCAATACAAGTGCAAAAATAAGCATTCATATAATTAAAATATTAAAATATACCATAGCAAGATAAGATTAATATATTAAATATACTATAGAAATACAAGTAAGTTTTTCAATATTGGATAACATTAACATATTAAATATATCATACATTTACTATATTTTAAATAATTGAAATTTTTTCACATATCAATACAAGAAAAAATTTCAATATTAGATAACATTAACACATTAAATATACCATAGCAATACAAGTATGTTTTTAATATTGGATAACATTAACATATTAAAAATACCATACCTTTGCTATATTTTAAATAATTGAAATTTGTCACATATCAATACAAGAATTTTTTTAAATATTAGATAACATTAACATATCAAATATACCATAGCAATACAAGTAAGTTTTTAATATTGGATAACATTAATATATTAACAAAATACCATACTTTTGCTATACTTTAAATAATTGAAAGTTGTCACATGTCAATACAAGAAAAATTTTAAATATTAGATAACATTAACACATTAAATATACCATAGCAATAAAAGTAAGTTTTTAATAATGGATAACATTAATATATTAACAAAATACCATACCTTTGCTATATTTTAAATAATTGAAAGTTGTCACATATCAATACAAGAAAATTTTTCAGTATTAGATAACATTAACACATTAAATATACCATAGCAATACAAGTAAGTTTTTTTTTCTTGTATAAAATTCCAGATCCCTGTACTGTTTTTTTTTTCAATGTTGTAAAATCGGTTATGGCGCAAAAATGTCTAAAAATTTCAATTTTCATCCTAGAGGTTACAAAACTAGTAATACTTATTTTAGAGAGTTTTTGGTTAAATTTTCCCAAAATTTTAAAAAAATTTGAATTTAAATTTGAATTTGCTCGGTTTTGAATTTCGGTAGGGCTCGAAATCTTCATTTTCATTCGAAATTCAAGAAAGACGATCGAAAAGCTCAACCCTGGTTGGATCTATGACATCGATTTTTGCTGATGTAGACTCAAATGAGAAGAGAAAGAGTGAGAAAGCGGTTGATGATGTTGATGTCAATACTCTTGAATTGGATCTTTATTACCAAAACTCGATGGCGTAGATAGATCCACATCATCAAAACCAACTTAGAGTGTAAATTGATCCGATTTTGTAAGTTTAAGGTTAAATACTCGATTTTTATAGTTTAGGATGTTAAATAGACTTTGTGAAAAGTTAAAGCGTAAAATAGACTTATTACTTTAAATAATAATATCCAATGGCTACTATAGTTCAACTTAGTTATAGTCCATCAAATTAAAGGACATTGTTATATATTTTTTTGTGAGAATTTATATTCTATCTCTCTTTTTTTCTTAGTGGCTAGATATGTATGTCATGAACTTTTAATATATATAATAGACAAATTAATATATATCATTATAATCTAGACCGAAGAAAATAAGCGATGCCGATCAATATAATATAATTGATACAAACACCTCGTTCCATGTATGCATGTATATAGACGGCGTAAAAATCGAGATGGAATTCAGTGCGAGTTAGGAGTCTAGTGCTGGACTTGACGGTAGCAACTGGATCGATTCAGAATCTCTGCATGTTTCGAAGGGAAGATACATGCTCCATATTCAGAAAAAGGGAACCAATTTCGTTGGCTCGATTCTTCATTTCATTTTTCTTCAGTAAAGCAGGCCCTAGATTTAACCCTCTGACCCAGTGGAAGAAGATCGTGTAGCTACTATATCATTACATAAAGTAGGTTGTTTCAAAGATAAACTGAAACAAAGAGCAGTAAATTTCGGTTGCCAATCATGGGCGAGAATACACCACCCTTTGCAAGTGCTGGATCGGACTCCACAGGCTCAGAGCTTAGACAGTGCAATGTCCATCACACCAACGAAGAAATCTGCATCGATCAAGAAACAGAACGGTTCAGTTCATGTGCTGCAACTGGTTAACTGGCACGCAGAACTTAGAACGGAGCTAATTAATCTACCAGCATCTTCCTTGCTGAAGCACAGAGGGGGAGTAATCCTGAAAACGTTGCCGTAAAACCCGCCTTTTCCGACCAAAACGCCCATTTCTGCGCATCCAGCCACCACCATCATCAGATTATAAGCCATTAATTTGCAGTACCTTTCATGTGCTCCATGGCATGGCAGATTCCAACAAGTTTTCGGGCCATGTTTCCCATCAGGTGGAAACAAAAGAATTCCCTCCAAGCACGTACCTTTCATGTGCTCCATGGCATGGCAGATCTCGTCTTTCGCCGGGGTCTTCAGCTGCCGATCGGTCACAAGCTCGACGCCGAGCATGAAACCGGTTCCCCTCACATCGCCGATGACTGCAAGAACGAGACGAATCAAGTCACCTCGCCGTTAGAATGTCCAAGTTCTTGGCGAAAAAACAGGTCAGAGAGATGCAGACTGTCGTGCTTCTCCTGGAGAGCGCGGAGCTTGTCTTTCAGGTACGAGCCAACGGCGAAGGCGTTCTCCTGGAGCCTCCCTTCCTCTAGCACCCTGAGAACGGCGAGCCCCGCCGCGGTGCAGAACGGGTTGCCGCCGAACGTGTTAAAGTAGCAGCGCCTGGTCAGCACCTGCGCGATCTCCGGCGTGGTGACAACGGCGCCCAAAGGGATGCCGTTCCCGATGCCCTGCGCGCGATCGATCGATGATCGGAAAAGGGCCCAAATTGTCACGTTCTCCGTTGCAAAGAGCTTCAAATTAAGCACAAGAATGGAGTGGCAAGAATCCATGTACGGGCGCTTGTCTCGTTGTTCGGGCAGTACCTTTGCCATGGTCACTATGTCGGGGACCACGCCGTGGGTCTCGAACCCCCAGAAGTGGCTGCCGACGCGCGCGAAGCCCGCCTGGACCTCGTCGGCGATGCAGAGGCCGCCGGCCTTCCTGACCGTCTCGTACGCCAGCGGCAGGTAGCCCGGCGACAGCTCCACGATGCCACCAACGCCCTGCATCGAAAGATTTTTCTAGCTCTGCTCACGCGATGTTCACTTGCACTTTTGTCATGAGATGAACTACTAGTACTACTGTACTGATGCAGTCAGTACGCAGTACCTGTATGGCTTCAGATATGAAGCCAGCGACCTGGCCGGTGGTGCCGAACTCGATGATCTCCTGGACGTCTCGCACGTACTTCTCGGCGTCGGAGCCGAAGGCGCCTCTGTAGGGGTCCGGGTTAACAGCATGGTGCACGCCACTCTTCAGCAGCACGGATCAAATGATCAAACGAAGGTTCAGAGTTCAGCAGTTCTTTATTAGTACGCATACCATCGACGCGCAGTGCTTCCGGTGATGGCATTTGAGTATGTACATATGCATACCTGAATAACATTGAACTTCCAGTTCTTCTGCGCGGTGGCGCCCATGGTGCCGGCGGCGTTGCCGTGGTATGAGTTCCGGAGCGATATGATGTCGTGGGAGCCGGTGTAGAGCCGTGCCATCATGATGGCGAGCTCGTTCGCCTCGGTGCCGGAGTTGGTGAAGAAGACAACCTATAATTAATTAATTAATTACGTCGAGAAACGAACGAGCGACACTAATTAGTAATTACTACTGCGTAGTACGGGACAAATGCTACAAAACGACGAGTGGCGTGTGCAGTTCGTTGGCGAGTACGTGCCTTGAGATCGCCGGGCATCTTGGATGCCAGCGCCTCGGCGAAGTCGGCGATGACGTGGTTGAGGTAGAGCACGGTGGAGTGCTGCAGGCGCCTGGCCTGCGCGGTGATCGCGTCGACGACGTCGGGGTGGCAGTGTCCGCAACACACGGTGGCGATGCCGGCAAACGCGTCGAGGTAGCGCCGGCCGCGCTCGTCGTACAGGTACTGCATCTTCCCCTCCACGATGTTCAGCTTCAAGGGGTCGCAGAGCAGCACAAATTAAGAGACGGCGCAGGCCATTGCCGAGCAGAATTCCAACTGAATCGATCCTGGCGACGGAATAGAAACTAGAGAGAGAAAAACTGACCGGCTTGGAATAGAAATGGAACAGGGACGGGCTGAGGAACTCGGCACGCTTCCGGGCGATCTCGGCAGCAGACGGCCCATCGTAGGGCAGCGGCACGTGGTCGAAGGCCGGCATTCTCGGCACGGCCGTCGTCTTCACCGCCGCGGCAAGCCCAGAGAATCTCCTCGCAATCCTAGCCCCCTGCATCATCGCAGAGCAGTCTCTACCTACCTGAAGAATTCAAGAAACTATATGTTCCCCTCCTCCTCCTCCTCGTCGTCGTCTATGTCATCTATTGGCAATCACTTCTCTTGGATTAGGAGAGGAGTGGAGGCTGCAGGCAGGTGTGGGAGCAATCAGGAGACGGACAGGCAGGGGTTTATAATGTGGTGCAACCTCGCAAAAGATTTCGCTTCTTTTGGAAAGGAAATGTTTGCGTCCCTCCGTCCAATGGAACAGAGCAAATTAAAGTAGTATCGGCAGCTGGTGAAGATTTTGATCTTATCACAATCTCATGCGTAAAATTACTCGTAATTTTCTGGGAATTTATCTGCCTTTTGAGGATCAGAAGGTGCAACGCTCCAGCTAGCTGCTCGCGTGAATCTGGACTGTTTCCTTTTTTGTTTTACTGTGAGATCAGCATTGTGTTAGCTAGCAGAAAGAATAAAGACCGCGGTCTAATTTTAACCAATATACCTGAGTGAGTGCCTAATGAAAGGAAATCCTCCCTGGTCCATTGAACCTAGACGTAAAGGACGGTATATTCATGCATCGGAAGAGAAACAAAAGCGAGCTAACTATTTTCGGAGTGACAAAACCGATGATCTTCGTCCCCGCTGTCCCTCTTTGATCCATCCGGTAGTGCTTATATGCATTCTCTTTCAATACAAATGGTATAAATCTTAAAATAAACTAAAGGTAAAAGTAATTAGCATCCGCTATTATTTCGTACCGTAATATTTATGTAACTTTTAAATAGGAATGCATAGAAGCACTATTTAGACAGTTTGAAAAAAAATTGAGTTGTCAAAAGTAGTGGTGGGCATCTGGGCTGTGCCCAGGTGGGTCGGCCCGAGGCACGGCGGCCCAGCCCGACTCAAAACCCATCACGGCACAGGCTGGGCTGTGCCGTGCCGGCCCGACACTGTTTGTCGGGCCATGCCGGGCCGAGAAAGCTGGCACGATGGGCGACACGGCCTGGCACGACCATTTGGGCCGTGCCCGTGCCGGCAAAAGACACGTCGGTATGCCACCAAGGAGAGCAATACGGCAAGCCCATCCTCGGCGTGGCACGTGACCGAGCCCGTGGCATGCGACACAACCTGCGGCAGTGCGCGCGACACGTGGCCGAGCCCGCGGCAGCGCACACGGCCGAGCGCACGGAGGGGAGGTGGAGGGGCAAGGGAGCAGACCTGGCCGTTGTTGTGCCGCCGTGGTCATCGCTCGTTGGCTCGTTGCTGTGGTTGCTCATCCGCCTGCATGGCCGTGCCGCCCCACCAGCATCATTGTGGCCGCCTTGCCTCTCCCGTCACGGCCGAAGGGCAAAGTGAGTGGCCGAGGATTTAGTTCCTTTCCCCTCGATATTTGTGTCCATTGCCTCAGCTCCGTGCGTCTTCGGGTCATTTTGTCTCGTCGCAATAGTGAACATGGGCCGGGCCTGGGTCGGCACAGCACGAAACCGGCACAAAGCACAAATGGGTCGTGCCTGGGCTCGTCGAAGGTGAATCGGGCCGGTACGGCACGGTTCAGGCTCAAAGCACGATGGGCCCATGCCAGACCGGCCCGACACGGCACGATGCCCACTCAAAAGTCAAGTTCAGGAAATAAGATTTGAGTTCAGACCTAACCGGTTAGATCGTCATGGGCTTGGCAGTCTGACTGACCTTTTGAATGCAGTCAGACCGGTCAAGAGAAAGAGTGTGAAAAGGTAAAATATGTTATTGCCTGACGCATTGTGAGTATTTTGGTATAAATCTCATGGCAATTTGAGCATTGAATCAAAACAAGACAGGATTTGAAGCAAAATTCTAGAGGTGCTATTTTTGGGTGTTTCGGTTTATGGTGGTCTGATCGGAAGTTGCATGGCGGTCAGACCGCTACGATTGGACCGACATGGGACACGTGGTCAGATCAGCCTTGGGCGGTCCGACCGATCGTTCAATGGCGATTAGACTGGCTTTGGCGAGTTTGTTGCTAAGAGTTCATAATCATCCCCTAAAATGTATAAAGATTACAACTTTTTTGATAACAATACTTAAGATTGTTGGTTAGTATAAGTTCTTGACATCCTAGGGAAACTACGTTTCGATTTTAGTTGAGTTTGGATTAGTAGATTAAAAGTTGTTTAAGTTCTTGGTTTTGAAATCGTGATGTGATATGTCTGTCAGCAAGGATGAGGTCAGACTGCAGATCCCTTGCCAGACCGTACGTCGGTTAGCGGTCACCGGTCAGACCGGCTAGGCCGAGGAATTTGCTGTTCCTACTGGTTTTCGGTTGCTATGGTTACTATTCGCTGTTTGCAACTTTAATCTCAATCTTCCTTACTTTTTATAGCTATTAAAGTGAAAAAAAATTGTTGAATACCAATGAAAAAAATTGTTAAGAGTCACCCACCTCCTCTGTGACTGCCGATCTTGATCCTACATTTTCCTCTCCTTTTCTCGCGCTTCTTGAAAATGGTAAAAGTGAAATCCAATTACCGTGTTCGATCTGTGTTGTGACGCTATCATTAACCATTCTGACATTGCTCTGCACATGCCAGAGCTATCATTTAGATTAGTTCATCCTTTTCATGTCGATCTATTCACTCCTTTCTGATCTACATATGTGTCATTTGTGTCACTCGAGCGTTTCTTCTGCTTGTGGCGTGTCGAGGATGTGCTGATCAGTGATCACAATCTCGACTGTAAGGCAAGAAATTGTGTAAATTGACAAGACGGTAGCAATTCCCTTAAATAATTAAATTGATGGATTGCAACCATACAAAATGCACTGCTATAAAAAATATCATCACATATGGTTAGAAATTATCATCATAGATGGTTTTTCGAACCGTCTGTAACCATGTATCAGCGATGTTACGATATATCACAGACGGTTTCCAAATCGTCTGTGATATATGATATCATAGACAGTTTTCAATTAGAACCGTTTGTGATATAGTCTAATTGAAAACATACCATCGTGATGTAGTTTGAAACCGTATGTGATATTATAACAACACAGACGGTTTCTAATTAGAACTATATGTGATAAGTTTTTCAACAGATGGACCTTTTTCTGTTTATTGGCTAGCCTCAAGAAATGCTAGCCATGTCTTATGAAAAAAGCATATTACAGATCATCACAAGCATTACATCGATTTCAACAAACAACTTAGATTACATCATAGTGCAAGTAGATTACGTACATATTACAATACGGCACATCCATTTCAGAAATGAACTTAGATATATTAACCAATAGAACTCAATTTTATTAATCAATTAATTGATTGCACAACTACAATTCACAAATCCACAGCATAAGTTTCACAAATTAACCCAAGTGGTAATTCAGAAATAACACAACTCAAGTTAGGCAGAGTGAAACTCGCCTTTTGGATTTATAACATGACCGAGCAAGAAGGAACAAAGCTGTCCTAAAATTCGGATCAGATTGGTCTCTTCCAATGCAATTATAACTTCATTGGTCTTTTTTGTACTAACGAGGAATTGCATGTTGTGGCAAATGTAAAATCCACACCGGTTATTTCCCTTTCCCTGCTGGTAGCACTGCAAATATAGAATTAGTTAGTTCCAGAGTCATTATTATGGAGTTTGATATAGGATTATTGTGTATAGCGGATATATACCAAAAACTTAAAATCGTGCTTCAGCTTCACCCTGTCCTTGCTAGAAGGCTCTCCACGAGCTTCGTACACTTTGAACAACCTACGTGATTGCAAAAGGTTAGCCTCAGTCATTCCAGGAGCAATGTACACCTTAAACAACCTATATGACCATGTTATCTATGGAGAAAACATGATTACCTATTAAGTAATTTAGCGATAGGATTCAAGTCGTGGCTACTGCTCTGTAAGGAATCAAGGTAAATAACCCAGTTTTGGCTGGATGAATTACAATTAGAACCTAGTGAAATTTACACAGGTATGACACCATGGTCATTTAATGTAATATCCCAAAATTTTTAAAATAATATTTATTTACTTATTTATAATTTTTTAAGATTTTTGCTGAATTTTTTTTGGAATTTATAAAATTGTGTTCTTTTTTGTTTTACAAAAAGATTTGTTGTAGCTAAATTATAACTCAAAAATTTCTAAAATTATTAAAATAAGTTGGAAATATTTCAAAGTATTTTTGAAAAATTTTCCAGAAGTTTCGAACTTAATTTGCTATGGTTTCAAAGCCTATTTATTTTCAACCATTAATTAATTTCAAAAAAATAATAAAGGGACCCACATGTCGTATTTCATCTTCAACCTCAAGAAGCCAGCAGCCTACACGCATCTTCTCCCTCTTGCCTCCATTTGCCATGATTTTGGAAGCTTCATCCAATATATTTTAGCCTCCGAATTTGTGTCCAATACATTTACAACCTTATCCTCAACCAATCCCTGTGATTTTCCCATCCTAATCCCCTCTTTTTCAGAAGAAATTTGAGTTTTATTTGGTTTAGAATCTTCTTTAAATAAACCATATCTAACTCTACGAGCCACCCTGGGCCTATTTATGGTGAGCACCGTGATCCCCTCTCTTTGCTCCACCCGTTTCTCTATTCGTCCTAACCCTTTTTTCCTTCATTTGCTCGAAATGCCGTGACATCTGGAGTGCAAATCAAATGCTTCTATTGTACCCTTGCAAGATTCTCGACGCTTCATACCTCCTCTTCCAAAATCGTTTGCGTCACATTGTGTTCCCGGTCATCGCGAAGGTAACTCAATCGATTTCAAGTTTGGTACACCATAGGCAACGAATTTTGTGTTTTACCGAAGTATATTCATCGTAGTTCATCATGTCGTTGTGTCGCCATCCATGCCTCCCTGCCATCTCCGTGACCGTCATTGAGTTTGTCGCGTCGTGAGCTTTCTAGTGCTCCCCTCGGTTTGGCCAAACTCCATTGCTTTGGCCTTTGCCCTAGCCCAAGCCATGCCTCTGTTGTTCCTCTCTATTGGCTGGCTACGTGAGGTTCTCTCGGGTGAACAGTACTCGATCATACTGTAGCAAGCTAGAAGAGATATTGTTAGTCAAAGGAAAAAAAAGAAGAATAAAGAAAAAATAACAAAAAAAAATTTATTTTTAAAAATTGAGATTTAGATTGCTGATATTTTACAGTAATTTTTATTTTTATTTTTATTTATACAAGTAATTTTAAAAATTCAAAAATCCTATCTTTATTGCTTTATGTGATTTAGACATTTCAAAAATCCGTTCTCCCTACGAACTCTGATTGAGGTGATTCTAGTTTCTAAAAATTTATAAAATTGAGCTCTATTTATTGATGAATTTTATTTAATATTTGGAGTTGAGTTTGTACTCTATTTTTGGTATTTATTGATTTCTTTATTCGTTACGCGTAGACATTGAAGTATCCGAGGTATTTGTGTGCGAGGAGCAAACTCAAACTCAAAGTCTGGAGTAAGGGGGTGTTTGGCAGAGCTCCAGCTCCACCAAATCCGTGGAGTTGGTGGAGCTGGGTATTCCTAGCTTCACCAAATTTATGGAGCTGGAGCTATAAGTATATTAAGAGTGTTTAGGTGGGTCATCTTGTTTATATTTTAGAATAAAATTATAAACTTAAGTCACTTTATTTCAATCTACAAGTTTCAACTCTGAGGTGGAGCTGGAATCTGGAGCTCTGCCAAACAGGGCCTAAGAGCAAGGGTGATTCTAAGGCAAGTTGTGCTTTCACCATGTTGAACCCAGTTTTGCAAAAGCTATATTGTTTTAAATTATTGCATGTTAATTCAAGTATAACTGTTTCAAGTAACTTGGGATTAGTTATGCAGCCAAATTGAATTATACCCACCTTGTCTTTTGTTTGCTATGATTGTTTGTCACCCTAAGATGGTTCGTTATTAGTTGGTTGCTACTAGACATCAACGTGGGTTGGTTAGACCATGTGTAGTTGCTTAGCCATGCCACGTTAACTCATGTCTTTTGGAATATCAAAATTAATCTTGATTAATGGTATATGGAACATGTGTTATAAAAAGGGTGTGTCAGGGTTGTCACACAATGTGGTTGAAGTTGTTGATGGCACGTGGTGCATGGTAATCAACTAGGGTGGTAAAATTATTTAGATTGAGGCATGTGGCAAGAGTTGTGAGCTATGGTGGGCCATTGTGGCATTGGGTTGATATGATAACATGATATATATGATTGATAGAGAGGTGATTTTCTATGAGAGATGTGATGGAAGTCTTGCCTGGGTCAATTAAGAACTTAAATTGCAAGCCTTTGAACTGGGCCAAACATATAACCACATGTCTGGAATGGGACAAACAAGCTAAGTAAGTTACCAAGTCTTGGCATATGATACCCCAGGGGTGAACTACACAATGTGTGGTTGGGGGAGGATGTCTGTGCAGGTGCTTGTCATTGGTCCAACAATACATCTCTCTTATTCTTCTGCTCAGGTGGTGAGAGAAGGAATAATGAATCGGACCTATCGGAGAGGGTCTTATGTTCGGACGGAGTTTCCGAAAGGTTTTGCCATGATCTCTTCACCGCACACCTAAAGAAGTGTGTTCACGCATGTCAATATGATATGATCATGTCTTGTTGGTAAAGTGTATAACCTCTGTAGAGTGTGTCAAACCTATTCGAATAGCCATGTCCGCGGTATTGGACAATGTTTGAGAATTACAGTCAAGGGTTGGATTTTGAGAAAAATAAACTTGGGAATGGAAGTAGGGTGCCTATGGAAGTATGAAAATTGAATTAAGGTTGTATGTCAGTTTATCTGACAAATAACTGAGAAATTACTAGTATTGTTATTTATTTTACTACTTTTCAATCTATTTACGTGATCTATTTGTAAATGCTGCTTTATTGCAAAATAACCAACTCAACCATTCATTTGGAATAAGCCATGAATATAGTATAATAGACTTGCATTATGTGCATAACTTGCTGAGTGCTTTATGTACTCACCCCCTTGTAACAAACAAATCACCAGTTGAAGAGAAGTCTACATTTGCGTTGGCGGAGAAGTTCTACGAGAAGGCGAATATCTAGGAGTTGAACATTGTCAGATGCCTATTGCATATTGATGGGATTTACCAACGTTCTTCGTTTCGCTGCTGTTTATTTATTTTGAGTTAAAGCCATCAAGGCCTTACAAGTGTAAGATCGATCTTAAGATCGTTCAACATGTTATATTTAATAGATGAAGTCTTTTATTATATTTTCGCTTTGTATGATTGTGATATTCATCTATGTTAAGACTGTGTGCACTGTCGTGATCCTAGACTAGTGCAAAATACATAGAGGGTTTGGATTTGCATATTCGGGTCCTGACATTAACAAAACGGAGTTACGTGCACAATATAAATCAAAGTATAGTAAGTAGTGTAGCAGTTACCCTGGGTTGTGCGGTAAAAGTAGGAACTCTTTATGTTTTTGAGCCACCAATGCTTATTCTATGTATTCCTCGATGATGTTTATATTTTTGTCCATTGTTTGCTTTGAGACTATATGTGGGTTGAGGAAACTCACCGATTGTTTGTTCTGTTTCGCTTCATGGATCATGTATCTATATATACAAAAGCAAGGAGTTATATATATGACATTTATCGGTATTACGTGAATGTAGACTATAATTGCACACACTTACAATGTCTAGCATCTCAAGAGCGCGGCGTCGAGGTTGAAGAGATCGAACAGGTCGTGGAAGTCGACCCCAAAGATGCCCCTTGATGACTGGTTGGATTGATACTCATGCTTGAAGCTGACTGTGATACTCATTATATGTTCTCGCACTAGCTTGTTAGCTTGTTCCATGTATCAAGCATGCAATCTAATGGAAGCTATATAAAGGGTTTTTTTAGTGAAGGACCATGTGGAGGTCTATCCATGATTGTGATGAGTATTTGACTTTATTTGAGCAAGGTGTGCTCATGTTTAAGTTTGATTTAAATTAGAATTCAAAAGGAAGCAATTTGAGTTGTGCCAGCTTCAGACGGCACTACCGGCCTTGTGACACTACGAAATGACAGTATGAGTCATTTTCGATTTTGGTATTAAGGTACGACTTTTGAATCATGTTTTTGGGTCTTTTCCGTGAGTTGGGCCTTTCCGGGGGAGAATTTGGGCCTTCCGGGGGAGTTTGGGCCTTGGGGGACCTTCGTGGGCCGAAGGTGGGGGATTCTTGGCCCAAGTGGAGAAGGGTTTTGGGCAGCAAGGCTGCTGCCCATGCGCCACCCCCTCCACCTCCCCTAGACGGCCCTAGGAGGGATCCACCCCCATCCGTTGCTGCCACACCCCTCCATTCCGTTGTCCTCACCTTTGGGAAGCTCCGCGACGAGAGGATCAGGCGGATTTGGCGCGTGGAAGGAGATCGGGGGACCGGGAGGAGAAGGTTTCGTCGTTCGAACGGTTCTTCGAGGGAGGTAAGAGTTGGTAAATTCTTTTGTAGGGTTATTATGCTGGTTATAAGGGAGATTCCATGCCTAAGATCCATGTTTAGGTGCTGTTCCTAGATGAGATTAGGAAAATTGCAATGCTGTCCAACGTTCTGTCCTTGGGCAGATTTGCACCCCGACCTAGGGCTTGCGTTTTGGCAATTTTAGATGCGTTTTCTGCTCGGCCGGTTGTTAAGGAAGTTGTAGATAATTTAATTATATTTCAGTGGACACTAAGAACGTGAAATTCCGTTTAGCCGTTTAAAAGTTATGGCTATTTTACCGAATGCTGTCAAATCTGTGACAAGATTGGGACAGATCGTGTACATCTGTAGATTAGACAATCTTAGAGGCCGATTCAGTCTTCGCGAATACTTAGAAAAAGTTAAAAAATTTCCTAAGCTTCGATAAAATGTACTCGTTTACTTGATTTGGAGTTTTAGAACTCAAGTTATGCTAGTTGGAAGCCCGCTGTCCCGACGGGACAGATTCTCTGTTTTCGGGTTTTTGGAGTGGGTTGCGAAGTCGGGGTAGATGATCGCTCTTGTACTGTTTTGTGGGCAAGTTTTGAGTGTATTGAACCTATGTGCAGGTGGTGTGACCCCTGGAGTGCCCTTAACCTCTCGCCACTCCGTCGCCCACGGTTGAAGGCAAGTGTATTGGGATGGGTTTGGGTATTGGAGGGTTATTAGACTTGCATAGGTGCAATATGGGTATATGATGTGTTAACTTGCCATGCTTGTTATTTACTTATGATATGATGAACATGGTTACATATTGGCTTTGAAATTGTCGTATTAAATATTCATGCAAGTTCATACATGTTCATGTTATATGTGCATTTATAATGGAAGAGGCGTCCCATTCTGATGCGGGCCTCTGTGTTCACACGTAGTGAACACGAAAGACCTACCTCGTAGTTCCATCCACGGTTGTGTATGGGAGCGAGTTAGTAAGAGTAGGCACCCTCCATCTACGGGATGGAAGGGGAAAGAGTGTGCACGCCGACGGGTGTGCACTCGGTAATACCGGTATGTGCTTCAAAGAAACATGTGCATTGCATTGCATATATGATGATGTTAATGAGATGTATACAATGTGAATATGAGATGCTTATGATGTTGAATAATATATGTAGTGATGATGGTATTGAAAACTGTTTTCTTGTTCCATTGCAATACACTTTGCTGAGTGATGAACTCACGCTTGTGTTTTATGATGTTTTTAGGTACCATGAAACCGGCATGCGGGAAAGGGACTTAGCGGCACATCTTCACATAACTTCAATCACTTAGACAACAATCCTTTTATCATTCATAGTTGCGATAATACGTTTATTGCCTTAACTATGTGCTTGGTTATGCCATTTGCTTCGTCATAGCTCATGAAGTGGTTGAATTCGTTGTTTTGGACTTAAACTGTTGCTATATCTCTCGTTATTGCTGTTTTAGATGCCATTCATTATGTGACATCATGTTATATTAACGCTGTTGCTTCAACTCATGGAAAAACAAAGGAGATGCTGCCGAAATTTTCGGTTAAAGCATTTACGCCCTTGCTGTAATTTAATCTTAATTGTGGTATTTATTTGCTGTTTATTCCATGTTTGGTGACATCCATGGCATACTAGATGCCGAGGTGTTACAGGCCTTGTGGAGGTGGTAGTACCGACGATATGAATGAGATAAGATTTTTGTTTGAGCATTTGTGATGATTATTGAATATTATTATTGGACACTGCTACGTGATGGGTTTCTTTGTCTTTAATGATTGCGGGGCTTCAAATCGAGGTCATGGTGAGGCAAAGAATGGTCGGGACTAGACGAGAGAAGTCGGAGGTCCGGATGGCCGGGGATCGCTGGAAGAGGGCTGGAGATGAAGCCGAAGCAAGTCATGGAGGCAAGGGAATAGTGGAGATGCTAGCTTAACACTGCTCGGATCAAGGAGAGCCGTTGGATTGCGAGTCTAGAAGATAGACTAGTGGTTAAGTCTAGTTAGCCCAATGGGTAAGTGTGTGGGATCAAATTCTGGTCCTTGGAGGGTAGCTTAGGATAGAAGCAACTCATCCAAGGGTGGAGGATGACCCATGGGAACTATAAACAGAGGGGTAGGGATAGCGTCCCCACTTGAATGTTTTGCGTGCTCCTTTGAGCTTTGCCCACTTGTTGTGAGGCTTTGTAAACATTCCCATCAGAAATACAAAGAGTTTCTTTACTATTCTTTTGAATTTAAATTCCATATTTATATTATGTCTTTGCTTTAAGCAATTTAAATTCAGCATTTACTTTCAAGCATTTAAATTCCGCACATTTGTCTCCTCCCCTTCTAAATGCTTATGGTTCTTGAGCGAAGGATGAATGATTAATGGATGAATATTCTTAGATCATATCCCAATCATCTAGGCTTCACTTCTTATGTTCAATCTTTGAGAAATCTTAAAGGTTTTGTTCTTAAGTCTCTTTCTTGATTTCCCGCTCAAGTTTGTTCTCTCTGTGCAGCAGTCCTTGTTTATTTTGTGGAAAAATCTTCTGACATGTTTTTGAAGTTATTCTTATTGGGTTGGATTTTTAACTTCCAAAGGTTCTTGTGACAAAAATTTCATAGGCCCAAGAGCCACGATTTAAGGGCTATGGAAGTTTTCCTAAGCCCTAAATGTTCTGTCTGAGTTTTTCGTGTAGTAGAGCTTGTTATTTTCTTCAAAATTTTACCTTGCTTGATCTGGATCTGATTTTTGGTGGGTAGCTGTGTAACTCCACTATCTTATCAGATAAAAAATTTAAATTCAAATGAGTCACATATTTGGAGAGATCACCATTTGACTGAGTTTCTTTTGTGCTGAAAATTCACTTTTGCTTTTTAGAAACAACAGATCTTGTCTTATTGATATCTTTTTTTATAGGTGATTTTGAATTGATTGCTTTTTTGCTAGACTCTCAACAACCATTAGTACCAGATAAAAAAAATCCCATGATCATATGAGCCACGAATTTTTATTCATGGCAGTTTCATTAGGGGATGTGCTGCTGTCTTTTTGATGATCCATCGTTGCTCTTCATTCTTGAGAGTCCCTTGCTTGTTTTGATTATTTAACTTAGTTCTTGGGGCTTGGTGTTGGAGAAAGCATCAATCTTGTTCAAGAGGTGGGAATATTGAAATTGGGATCATTCACCCCCTCTGATCACCATCTCGATATTTCATTTAGGTGATCTCCCATTACGAAAGCTCTCCTAGCTTGTATAACCGAGCCAATGGGGCAATCGGATAGTCGATGGCCTTCATAATCTACTTCGATTTGCCATTGTCTTTATTTCTACTATAGGGAGTCTTTACGGGAGACGAGTGGGCAAGAACCCACTTAATGTCCTGTGATGTAGGGGAAACGATAGCTGATTTGGTGGCCTACTGAGGTGCAGCAGGTGACTCAGGTAGTTGGGGTACTTCCGGTGATGGAGGATGGGCGCCCAGGAAGATGTCGCCGCTGGTCCACTGGATGAATGTGCTAATGGCATCCCTAGTGTCACGATCTTATCATTTGGGGGCATCTGTAGCGTGACGATCTTGCAAAAGTCATGTACACCATCAACATTAACCTTCGTGAAACCCAGAGCTACCAGGGTACCGTGCACCAGCGCCCCTTTAGTGGATGGATACGTGATCCCCTAAGCAGCCTGAAGTGGAAGGGATCCGTGGGCAAGTCTCAGTTGAAGATTACACCGTGTGGCCTCCTACACAATGATGCACAATTAGCTAATGCTTCCAACAGCTATAACTATGGAGCATTCAAGAGATATGTATTAGTATCTTGATGTCACATTCAAGAAATGTGCTGTCGTGTTCATGCACAACTGCTCTTACAGGTAGTGGGCTGAATTGCACACATATGTTTGGGGCTTGCACAGGCCATCTGTCCTGATTATTGAGCTTTCCTTGAGGCTTCTTATCTTATTATTGAATTCTTCTCTCAGTGTTTCTTCAATCTTTTGTACAAGCCATTCCTCGCACTCAGCTTTAGTTCTCTTTTTTACTCCGGTATTTGTCAGAGTCATCTGGGAATCCTGTATTTCAGGGAACAAAAAATCTATTTGCCTTGCATGTGACAAGGGTGTTCCTTGTTTCCCAAGGCTGTGGAGAGTACATATTTCTCCCTGTCTAGTAAAAAAAGAGTCACCGAAAGATTGTATACTCAACGCTACTTGCAAGATCCTGACAAGTTATTTCGCCTATGAAGTTATGGACTAATTACAAACTTGGTAGTTCAATATCTTACCAGGCGTTGGCAGGCTTCCTCGTCGGTGGGGTTTGTAAAGGAGACGGTGCCAGAAGACGTGGCACATGACCTTGCTCTTAGCTAGTCTCTTCCCCGCATACCTAGCGATGTCTCGTTTGTGGGGGTGGGTGTTCCTTGCCTACGGTGCCTTGTGTGCTTTACTTTGACGCACGAATTTGTCCGCCGTATTCACCTCAACAAAACGTTGCCATTCATCCTCATCAATGAACCCATACTAAGAGAAGGGAGTCCTGTCCTTATTGATGTATTCCTTGACAAGTGTGCTCTTGAAGTTCTTCCACGCCTTTCTCGCCACTAGCAATGCATACCGTCCCATTAGTAGCATGGATTCTTCTGGGATGTTGAATGATGAAAGAATTTCTGTCACCAGGTTGTTGCGATTCTCGTTATTCAGTGACTTTGAGGATGGACAGGTGATGGGACTCGTTCCCTTGCAACTATCCCGCACAATGTTCGAAATGTTGTCACTGCCTTTCTTGTTTTGTTTCTTCCTTCGAATTGTTTCTTCATTTTGCAGTATGTGTGATTCCTCCGAAGGAATCTATGATGACGCATGTATACGGTTTTGCGTAAGTGATTCAGTTACACACTTTCGGTATTGTCTAAGAAGTGAGTACAGGTTTTGGCTCCTTTTGTACTATGGCCCAACAGGTTAGGAAGGACAGGATAATCATTTATGATGCAGAACAATAGACAGTGCAAAGTAAAGTTCTCTCGTTTATACGCATCCCATACCTGTACCCCAAGAACTCACAGTGTTTTTAGATCTTCCAACAATGGAGCCAGATACACATCAATATCGCTCCCAGGTTGTTTCGGTCCTTAGATAAGTACAGCCAACAAAATGTACTCTCGCTTCATAGACAACTAAGGAGGAAGGTTGTACATACAGAGATTCATGGGCTAAGTGCTATGTTGGCTGCTCATATTATCAAAAGGATTTATTCCATCTGTGCTCAATCCAAACCTTATGTTCCTCGGATCTGCACTGAATTCTTGAAACCTCCTATCATGTTTCTCCATTGGGTGGAATCAGCAGGGTGCTTTAGCATTCCATCATTTTTACAATCCTTCAAGTGCCAATGTAACAATTTTGCCTCCTTTGGGTTCGCAAACAAGCGCTTCGAACAGGGAATTACAGACAGATACCACACCACCTTAGCACAAGATCCTTTCTTCACCTCGATGACCTCGACATCATCATCGAAATGACTCTTATGCTTGTACCAGGATGCGTTACACATTGAACATACATGCAAGTTTGCGTACTATTTGCGGTACAAGATACAGTTGTTCGGATATGTATGTATTCTTTCTACTTCCGTTCCCAAGGGACAAAGAACATTCTTGGCTTTGTAGGTGGTTGTCGGCAACTCGTTTCCCTCTGGGAGCATATCCGCTAATAGACCTAACAGCGCCGTGAAACTCTTATCAGACCTACCGTTGCTTGTCTTCAATTTCAGCAGTTCAAGCACGGATGACAACCTTGTTTATTTTGACTTACATTTCAAAAACAAAGGTTTCTCTGAATGCTCCATAAAACCCTGGAATTCACCATATTCCTTGTCATCACGGTTCCCTTTAGCATCGCGTAGAATTTGATCTAGATTGTCATCATGCAACCTATCCTCATCGGAAGCACAATCGATATGATCATCTGGCATATCGTTGACTTTGTCGATGATGTTAATACTACATGCTTACTGTATATTCTGCTCTTCACTGTGACTGGTCCAAGATGTATACCCCATTTTGAAACCCCTCAGAGTCAAGTATGCTTCGATCTGCGCAGAGTTTTGAAACATCATCAGATTCTTACAATCAATGCAAGGATAAGACATAAATTGCACCCCCTTATTAAACATATCCTCTTCTGCAACTCTTCTAAAAACGGAGACGCCATTAATGTACTCGGCACTCGCATAGTTCTCAGCATACATCCAGTTTGGCTCCATCTACGCTACATATATAACAATTAGTGTTAAATATTGAAGTACACTAGGTGTGCACATGCACACATTCTAAAATTATGCACTGCTAGCTACATCTTCAATGTAATGCAATTATATAACCAATTACTACCTTAGAACACAAAGAACACATGGATCTACAAGTTAGATCTAAACAATATTCAAATTCTCCCTTTACCAAATTAACTAGGTAGATCTTGAATATAATACAATTAAAACCAATTACTAACCTTATATCACCAAGTACACATGGATCAATAAGCTAGATCTAAACAATCTTCAAATTGATCTCCCTTTTACCAAACTAGCTAGATATTGAATATAGTGTAATTAGAACCAATTACTAACCATGGATCACCAAACTAGAACACATGCATGGATCTACAAGCTATATCTAAATAATCTTTAAATTCTCTCCTTACCAAACTAGCTAGATCTTGAATGTAATGCAATTAAGATCCATTACTAACCTTAGATCACCAAAATCAAATGAATCTGCAACCACCCTTCAAAATCAATTGTTTTCTTTCACCAAATCGACTCACAGCCGCAACCACCTCAAAAATAGATCCCAAAACTCTAAAAGACACTAAGTGGCTCGGGACTTTGTATTATATACTGCTAAGAGATATCACAAACGGTTCTATTCATAAACCATAAGTGATATACATAATATCACTAACGGTTTATGAACAGAACTGTCTGCGATGATGTCACCGACGGTTTCACTATAGAACCGTCAATTATGTTCCTCATTAAAGACGGTTTTGAAAAACCGTCTGTGATAAGACGTCTAATATAAATCATTTTATAATAATGATACGGTCTGACAGTGATTATGGACCAACCGACCAACCTGTAGTGATCACAATCAAGCAAACATGGTTTGGTTGTGACGAGACATATGGAAACAACGGCATACATTAATTAATACAAAAAGCATAATCCATTTAGATATGGAGAAATTGCTTGGTGCCCTACCAATCTTTTTTGGTTCCTGATATTAGGGATTGATTTGAAATAATTTTTTGTAGGTTTTTAACTTTACCTGTACTACATGCCATGGCAGATTCACTAACAGGGACGCTTTTTTCCCTAGGCACCATTTGAAGGCAGTTTGGATGACTACGTGCAACTGCAAATTGGTTCTCCTGTAATTATTGAGCTATTTAACGGTGCACTAAATTCAATATAGATGTTTATTCTTTTCGATTCAATGAATCAAATGAGCAAATATTTGTTTACACTTCCTCTTGTAGTATAGTAGTATAAGTACTCATAACAAATCAATGGTTAGATTTAATTTCTACTATCCACTATATACAACCAGTAGAATGCATCGTAAAATTTCTCTAAATATTTTATCTTGTCCTGAAAAATATGAACTACAAATATTTGTTCCATTCATTGTCATGTTTTCCTTTGAAGAGCCAAACATCTACCTTCACTTGAAACATAAGTTTGCATCCTCTACGTAACTATAACACATCTGTGTCGCTCTTCTGAAAAATAAATTTGCGAGCAACTAGTTGGTAACATTATTGGCTCAGGAGTAGTGCATTATTGTATTGGTTCAGGACAGCAGTGGTGTGTGAGCATGCTTCCTAGCTAGTTGGATCCACAATGGAGTCACACTGGGTCCTTATCTGATTGCAGAGTAGTTGGTTACCCTTTCTTTGTTTAAGCTTTCTACTGAAGATGGGATGTGATCAAGAAAACAAACCCCACCCCCAAGGCTTGCTCAGACATCACTAACCTTCGGCAAGCTCGTCAGTTTGCATCTTGTACGGTACAACCCTTGGTGGGCAGCACTGTAGGCCTGTAGCTTTACATGAAAATTCTGTCTCATGGCAGCATGAAACAACTAAATACTATGGCTCCATTTGGTAACTTGGAACCGAGCTGTTTCTACTAGAATCTAGGAGAAACCTAGCTAAATGGGCTAAAACTCGGAACGATTCTCCTCGGAACGTTTCTTCTTTTTCCACGGGAGTGTATAGGCATCATCCGGATGTTTTTTCTCAAAAAACATTCAAACTTTGGACCGTACGATCAAAACACACATCCGTAGGATCAACCCACCTCGAATTCAGGGGGGCCATGCATTGATCTGAAAGCAAATCCAATAGCCAGGAATTTGGATGATTGTTGCTAAAGAAAACATCCGGATGAAACTTATCAAAACCCTTTTCCACACCGTGGTTGAATCACCCTCAACCCCGTTTCTACTAGTTTCTACTAGAATCTTGAACCGTACTAAACGGTTTCCAGGCAGTGATTCTGATTCTACCTGAAACGTTTCTAGCAAGAATCTGAAACCGTTTCCGTTTCTACTAGAATTTGGAACCGTACCAAATGGAGCCTATAACTTAGCAACGTGGAACTAGGTTAAAAGATACCAATCCGGATAGAACAGCTACTCTGTATGCAGCCACTCTTGTTTTGCACCTTTATATGGAACCAAAGTCCATTGAATGTGGACGCGATACATCCAAATCTCTAGATTAAAGCACATACATAGGCAGATTAAGCGTGGTACGGTGTCATAATGTCTTGTAAGCTAGGCCTAACACTCATGTCAGTGTCATCGGCAAGACGAGAGCGCAACAAATCAGCAGCACTTGAGCCAAGTTTTCTAGTTTTTTCCTTTCCTTTTTTTAGTTTTGCAAAACCTTAGAACTATTTGCACTGTACTTTTAGCAAATTTTAAATATATATATATTTAATTTATAATGTTATGAAACTATTGTATAAAACTATAAAGTTGTACATATGAAGTGTGCATCTCTATTGAATATTTTCAGTTCTGCCACTAAGTACTGACAGTGGCAAGGGATAGGTTGATGGTGATCTTCGCTTTTTTGCCGTGAGTCGATGCCTCGATGGATCCGAATGTTAGGACAGGGTGAGATCCCCCCAACAAATGAGAGCAACGCGTAGGGGGACCCTGATGAGGATTTCCACAGAGCAATGCAAAAACAACCGGTGCATGCAAATATTTCCCATCAATTAAGTACATGGAAATCGGAAGGGAAACTTCACCTTCAAAATGAAAATTGAAAGGGAAATGTAACCAATATGTTCTTCACATTTTAAAATACACAGAAATCAATATTCATGTGCTGATGTGCAGTTATCCGTGACCATTTGGACAGGGGGAGAGAGCTAGCCCTGCTAAGACAGGTTTGTGATCATCGTGGGCCTTTAATCATTAGTTAAGTTTATATAGTTGTATTTGGACAATCAAGACGATAAGCGCATCTGGTGTAGTGGTATCATAGTACCCTCCCACGGTACTGACCGGGGTTCGATTCCCCGGATGCGCAATTATATTTTTTATACATGGTTTCGTTTTTTGTTCGAAGGATAATCTGGATTACATAAGCAACTCTGCCATTTCTGAACATTATTTTTTCCTCGATTTCCCAGAGATGTGCAGTCGGACGTTTTTCCAATCTAGCTAGTTCAGTTGACCTACAATTGAAAGTTAAATGAAATGTATTTATACTTTTTTTTTGCAGGGGAAATGGAAGGCAACATTAAATTATCAACATCTGAAGAAACCTTAGGCGCAATAACATCATTTTGCATATATTGATGTTTTTTTGTTTGGTTTGATAACTGGTATAAACTTTGGTGTCAATCTCTGATGCAGAATCAATACTTGTCGCAAATGGGGAAATAGAAAAGAGAAGTGCACATTGTGACATGGGCAGATGTATGTGGTCTTTGACTATAGCCCAATAAATCTTGACGTTGTTAATGCCCCATTTGCCTGGTAGTCAGTGGACTGTGGGCGATAGATGTACATGGGCTTCCACCAGAGACGCTCCTCTTCTGCACATGCATCAAAATCCGCTTGGGGAGTAAGCATATTCCATCGAATTGGCGTGGTTGTCGAATTGAAAATCGAGGTCTCGAAGGAACCAGTTTATCGTGAAAATTGAACGAAAATCGTAAAAAACTGAAGAGTTTTGAAACCGAGTGTTTGAAAAAAGATTCAAAACAAATTCATAGAAAAAACGAATTGCTTGGTTTTCTCGAAAAACCGATTAGCGAGTTGAACCTTTTGGGCGGTCGGTTTTTGGAGCGGTTTTCGTCGATTTTTGTCGAAAACTGCTCGGTTTTCGCCGGTTTTCGACCAATTTACATCGCATAATTTTTTTCAATTTTTTTGAAATTTCTTTTTAATTGAAACGGTTTACCGATCGGTTTAAGGTTTTGAACCGGTTCGATACGGTCGAAAACAGCAATTTTCTAGCGGTTTTCGATGGTTTTGTGAACCCTGCTCCCATGTTTTGGTTTAACAGCTATATATGCTTCTAAACCGGAGAATCCATTTTGCATGCATATGGAGCAATTCGCGGGACGGGTCTCTTTTGTTGCCCCGGTGGTTTTCCTGTAAATTTTCAGCCTGTCCAATTTATTCAAATATCTATTGCATCAATAGTTGGGATTTGATAAAATCAGCCACATTATTTTTCAAAAAGTAATAGCTAAAATCCATCTCATTAGGTCGTACCTCAAAATTCAAGCTTGGGTTAGGGTCTTGGGTTCACTAGGTCGCCCAACCAAAGAATTAGGGTGGTCCCAGCGAGGCGCAAGCGGTGGCACGGTTGTGAGTGGGTTGGCGTGCTGGGACCAGTGAGGTTTTGTTTGAGAGGTCTATTCTTAGTTGAGATCTACTTGAGTGAACCGAAAATTAATTTGAACTAATTAACATCTCATCCATTCGTGAATGGGCCAGAAATTTCAACTAAAATCTCGCCGATCTACGTAGATAAGCCTCGACTGTGGACGATCTAAATAGGTCCTTAGGATGAGAGAAAGGTGAGGGATTAGGAGCTTTGTTAATTTAGGGTTCACACAAATGTTAAATTCGAAAAAAGGAAATCGGATCGATGCTTCTACACCACCCCTTTAATTGTTTTGGAAATAGATCGACGTCAGGCATGTCATCATTATAAGCAAGCTAGCTACACAAAACATACATAAGGTATATGCCAGAATACGTACGTTACAGTGCCCGCAATTTTGTACGTATCTGTGCTACTTACGAACGTAGGCATGCAGTACTCAGCTACGCACCTAACTAGGTAGCAAGCAGGGCATATGCAGAGTGTAGCAGGCTAGCAGCAGTCCATATCGTCCAACACCGCTACGAAATGCCAATGCAAGCTACGCACGCACGTACATACGGTACGGAAGCAGCTCCATGAAATAACATATACATGCAGCTCACGGCAGGCTCCCGACGAAAATCCGCTGGCCTTGTGACCTAGGTCACCTAGCTAGCTCGGCTAGCTTGTCCCAGAGCTAGCTAGCGCGCCCGCGCGCAGTATCTCATCATTCACGCGTCACTGGGCTGAGCTCAGTCATACGTAGAGATGGGTACCTAGGCCGAATTTTATTGGGCTGGTCCAAAACATGATGGGTACAACACGGTCCAAGTCCAGTTCAGCACGTAAGAGCGTTGTGTCATGCTGATTTGACACTGTAGCTTGGCCATGTCGGGCCCGAGAACCGGGCACGATAGGCGGCACGGCATGACACGGTTGTTTGGGTCGGACCCGTGCCTACACGGCACGTGGCCCGCTGCCACTTCCCCCTCTTAATTATGCATTCTTTGAAAATTCAAACTTAAAGTTATGGTTTGTCAGGCCCAGAAACTGTATTTGCAAACATAGAAGTCTTTAGCACATTGGCGAGAGAGGGAGCAACGGGCGAGAGAGAAAGATGAGGATATATGGGAGAGAGAGAGAAAGGGAGCAACGGATGAGAGAGATGGGAGAGAGAGGGAGAGCAACGGCTGAGAGAGACGGGTGAGAGAGATGATAGAGAGAGAGAGAGCAATGGACGAGAGAGAGGGAGAGAGATGGGCGCGCGCGAGAGGGAGAGAGAGATGGGCGAGAGAGAAGAGCTGAGAGAGTGGGAGAGAATGAGAAAGACACGTGAGAGAGAGGAGAGAGCTAAGATAAATTGAGAGTAATGGGTGAGAGAGAGCGACTTCTTGTAATGTACAACAGTAGAAGTCTTTGTACTAACTACTAAGGAGTATCTTGCGTATCCGGATCCTTTTCATCTCGTCACAATAGTGTAAATGGGTCGGGCACAGGCCGCCATCAAGACAAAGATGATCTGGCCATGATGGCCCCGATCCAGTTCAAGCCACGATGGGCCGTCTTGGCCACGGCCGGCAAGGCACGACGCCCACCTTTAGTCATACGCAGATACTATTTTCCACGAAACCCATCATCTCTCGCGCGCAGACACAGACTATATACGAGCATGATCGATCGATCGTTGCTGCAGGGGGAGAGAAGCTGTCGTGAGATTCACAAAATCGACGAAAATCGCTAAAAAAATCGTGATTGTCGACCATATCAAGTCGGATTAACATCGGTCGATAAACTGGTTAAATTAAAAAAAATTCAAAAAAAAAAAATTATAAGACCAAATATCGTGATTATCGAGAAAATGTCGCGATTATCGACCATATCGAACGAAAATTTCTCAAAAAATTGACCACCGAAGAAGTTCACTATCGAAGAAATATCACAATTATTGATCGTTATCCGTCGATTGTTGATTTCTTTTGAATTGTTTCTCAAAAAGTTTTGATTTCATAATCTTCGGTTTCTAGGCGATTTTCGATCATTTTTTTTGCGACAATAGAAAATCACAAATCGTTCGAAAATCATGATTTCGATTTTGTGAACCCTGGCTGTACGTAGTCCCCTTCCACACATTTTTTATTTCATTTATTTCCAAATGAAATTACAAATCTATATTCTTATTGACCATGAAAGTACCGATAGGCGACACATATCACCTACCATGTTTCTCTATTGCAGCAAGTGGTCGGCACCACATATGCCCTTCTGTCGAGCTCGGGTACCGCGACAGGTACATGTCGAGCTTAGTACTGTGGTACCCCCTTGCTGAGATCGGCTGGTCCTTGCCGTGGTACTCGAGTCCGGCAGGAGGAGGTAATGTTGAGCACGGGCAGTATGGCAGGTTTTGCCAAACCGTCCTGGTGTACTCGGTAGGTCACTTGTTACGGTTCTAACTACCTGCAGAGCTAGGGAGGCACGACAGACGATATATAATGCCTGCCGCTACTTCTACGATCGAGAACAGAAACCTTTCTATAATTTTATTCAGATAGGACTAAATCTTTTTTTTTTTAAAAAAAAAAGTGCGATAGGGCCATATAAACCCAAATCTTACAGGGGATCGAGAACGACGACACGCCAACACGGCTACACGGCACACGTACGCTCATGCATGTACACAAAACACACATCGCTCTATACTTCAATCGAACGACCCCTTTGCTCAGTGTACATATGCATGCATTATGCGTTCTGCCAATCGCATGTAAGTGTACTTTCCAAAGTGCACCAGCCTCGTCGCACACGATCGCCACCACGTGATCTTTGGGAGCTACTAAGGGGCTGTTTGTTTCAGCTAGGGATTATAGAAAGCAGTTTTTAAAAGCTTAAAGGTTAACAAACAGACAGCTTCTTATTTGGATTATAACAATCTAGATGCCAGATTGTTACAATCCCACAATCCACCTTTGAGGAGCTTTCCTCAGCTTTTTTTGTGCAAAAGACCATAATGCCCTTCCACCTTCTAGCAAATTTACCAAGGATTGCCCACTGTTCTTCACGCCAGCCCTTCCAAAGAACCCGGCCAACCCTCTCAACCCTAGCCGCCATGGAGGATCTCCCCGGCGGCGCGGCACCCTCCTTCCCCGGAGGCGCGGCGGCTCCGGCGGCGACCTCCTTCCCCGGCGGAGCGGCCCCATCCATCCTCGGCGCGCTGGCCCGACGCGACGCCCTATTTCCCCGGGCGCCCGACGCTGCGTCGTCGATCCCCGGCGCGGCGGCCGGCTCCTTCCCCGGCGCGGCGGCCTTCTTCCCTGTCGGCGCGGCGGCCTTCTTCCCTGTCGGCGCAGCACCCTCCACGCCTGCCGCGGCGGTTCGACGACACGGCGTTGATCCCCAGCTGCCCGACGCAGCGCCCGTCTCCTTCCGTGGCAGTAGCGGCAGCTCCTTCCTCAGCGGCGGCCGTCTCCTTCCCCACTGCGGCGGCTGGCTCCTTCCTACTTGTTGTTTCAATGTGAACCTCAATCTGATACAAGCTATTTCACACTGCTTTGTTTCAATGTGAACCTCAAGCTTGTATTTTGCTATGAGAGAGAAATATTTTGTATGGACAAGAATTCAAGCTTGTATGAATGATATAATTTTTTGCTACTTAATTATGCATTTCCGTATTTTATAAATCAGCTACAAGTGTGAAAACATGAAAATAAAGCAACAAAACAGGCCGAGGGTACCACAGACTTTTGCCACGCAGAAACAACAATCCAAATACACTATAATCTGTTTTACCAAACAGTCATCAGCTTTTAACAACCCAGCTTTTAACAATCCAGCTTTTACAATCCAGCTTTTAAAAGCTGCTTTCTATAATCCCTAGCTGAAACAAACAGACCCTAACTAGTTTGTTTACCACCCCAAGAACCCACCCCAGAGAGACTGTTAATTGGTACGTACATAGAGCTAGGCTACATGCATGCATGTGATTGTGATCAGATGCAGGCACGCAGTAGGTACGTATGTAGACATCACACCAGACATCAAACACATAGCACAAAAAGAAGCCACGGGGCGTTTCTACTTTAGACAGGCCGGTGTATAGTACTATGCACGTACGTCGTTATGTAAGGCATTTTATTAGCATATATTAGTTCATATATAGTATATATAAACCTTCTTAATTCAGTTCTTATATGACACCAGGAGATAAATAATAGATTACATGATAAAATAGTGAATTTTGATCATGTTCCCTCTAATTCCGCCCCTGAGGCCATGTATACGTAGTATCTCAGAAAATGCGTTGGCAACAATACTGTTACGAGTTTATAACTAGCTGGCTAGGTCTTATACATCTAGCAGCTAGCTAGCATGCGTACAGTTCAATTAGGGTGTGTTTGGTTCGTGGATGAGGTTGAATGGGATGGGATGGTCCTGTACCATTTGGTTCCATTATTTTGGGTGAACGAGATGGTTCAGCATCTAGAGGGAATATTCCTCAGAATTGTACCACTTGGTCCAGGATGGGATGGTTCCATTCAAGCAACCAAACGCATGGATGAGTTTTTTCTTGAACCATCTCATACATGTACCACTTGGTACAGGCAAACGATCGACGGGCTCGTTCTGTATCTAAATATATATACCTGCATGCGTATATTTGTAGAAGATTTCAATCCTCTAACCTTCTTGGAGATTGTAATTAACATCCCAAAATTTGGAAAAAATGGGAAAAACAAAAACTTAAAATTTAAAAATGAAAGAGAATGAAAATTTTAATGGGAATCAAGATTTTAGTTTAAAATATCATCTTTTCCCCTCTCTCTTGGATGCCAGTATTAATAAAAGAATCTAAAATGCCTTCTTTGAAATTAGCAAGCTAAATTTGAACATAAGCTTATTATGGAAATTCCACCTTTCCTAAATATTTGGAAACAATCATTTATAGTAATTATCTCCTTCTCTTAAAAAAAATGCAAACCCAAACTTCCATAAGAAGTAAAATCTATAAAAATTTATTTAAATCATAAACCGTCTCCAGGCCATTCATAAAATAATATTAAAGGCATGTGAACGTCTTTATTACTAAAATGAAATAACAAAATAATATATTATGATTATCAATAGTATTCTTATTAGCATCAAAAGCTTGAACCTTGATTGTCCTAAAAACAAAGAAAATATGGAGTGGTTCTTTTCTTCTTTCACTTCCATGTGGGACTGTAACATCCCGAATTTTTCAAAAATAGAAAATAAAATAATAATAAAATTTGAAATCTAAAAATAAAATTGAATAAAAATATTAATTGGAATCAAAATATTTGATTCAAAATATTATCTTTTCTCCACATCTTGGATTCTAGTGAAAAGCAATCGCCGTAATTAAAGCCCTTTCTTTTAAATCAACCAAGCTAAGAAAATAAATGTTTAACATGATCATGTTTTGAGCTATCATCTTTTCTAAATTTCTAAATCTTTTATTGATAGAAAAATCATAAAATAATATTAAAGGCATGTGAACGTCTTTATTACTAAAATGAAATAACAAAATAATATATTATGATTATCAATAGTATGCTTATTAGCATCAAAAGCTTGAACCTTGATTGTCCTAAAAACAAAGAAAATATGGAGCAGTTCTTTTCTTCTTTCACTTCCATGTGGGACACACCCATGCTTGACCCCACTAGACAACCACATCATCTTTTCCTGCCTTTCCTGTTTAGCCCCACCAGTCAGCTCCTTTTGCTTTCTCTGATCCTCCTCCTTTCTTCCTCACGCACACGCTGAATAGGACAAGCCTCACCGCTCATTGCCCTACCTTGCCTCCAGTCGAGCCACACCGTAGCTCACGCATCTCCATGCATGCGATCGCCAGTCCAGAGCCAGCCACGATGAAGCTCTTCCATCATTCTTGCCAGCCAACCACTGCCTCTGCCGCCGCCCGCGAGCCTTCGGTGATCGCCCTGTTACGGTCACCTATAGAACCAATTGAGCGGTGCCCTAGAGTCGCCTCGGCCTCCTGATGCTCTTCCGCCCGCCGGCCGACTGACTCCGATTCTCCCTCACCGGCGACGGCTTCTCCAGTGAGCTCCCCTATTTTTGTCTCTATGCCTCACGGGCCCGGTCGGTCAGCCACTTGAACCCAAGTAGTGCCACTGCCTCATGGGCCCCGCTGGACAATGCCGTGCATTCAAAGGAGGGCCAAAACGGTAACCCGTTTTCTAAGTGCAAAAGCGCACTTTCCATTTTAGGATAATTCACAAAAACCCAAAGCTTGAATTGTGCATAACTTTTGCATTATAGATCCAAATTCAACTGAACAGGTTTCTAAATTTGAGTTAAAATTTTTAGATTCATAATGTACAAAAAGATTTTAAGTTTAACCTTTGTGTAAATTTAAATTTCAAATTTAGAGAAAAAGGACGAGAACATGCTGAATATAAAATTTGTATAAATGAACTTCAAATTAAATGAAACAAATTTTTTTAGGTTCCTTAGAGCATAAGCAAACTATTTATGTGAAAATATTTTGATTTAAGTCTAGTTTGAGTTAAATTTGTGATATGTTACTTCTCAATGCCTTAAAAACTTAAATGGCAATAGATAGTTTATGCAAACTCAAAATATAATAAATTCTTAGGTCTACACTTGACCTTGACAACCATATCTAGTGCTTGGTTAAGTTTAATTCATCTTTATAAGTAACCTTGATCTCCTCATGCGCGCGCACACACACACCACACAAATAAAGAAGAACACATATAAGACTACTATGCATGTACTACATAGATTTAAACCATTTAATCTTGCAGGAAAAGTTAATGTTTACTTTAGTTCAAGTTGAATTCCTTAATGGTTTGCTCCCCATGAACAAAAAGATTAAAATGTAAAGAGCTTCTGCAAATAAATGCTAATACATGAAAAACTAGCTCTTATAATCTCTATAGGACATGACTATTTGGTGTGATAAAAATCATATGAATAGTTATAAGTTTACACTCAACTCCCTAATTAAAATATGTCTTTATGTAATATACACATAAGGATTCAAAATATAAGCAAACAAAAATGTTAATAACTTTTACAAATAAAAGTTAAAAGACGTGAAACCGGTTTCGAGATATTTCTAGGATTGAGACCTACTAATACTACAAAAACGGTTATCTAGATATCTATATGAATTGCATTTGCAAATTAAAACAAAAACTGAACCCTTATCACGTAGATTTTAGAAACACTTAAGCCTTTTTGGTAGTTCGTAGAATAATATCACATCTAAATGCAAATTTTAGGAAGAACAGCCTATAATTGCTCTTTAGTATATGGACTACCATATTCTGAAAAAAATATTTAATTTACATCTTGCTTTGCATCTGAATCCTGTTAGAGCAATAACCCTAAGTGTTATGTTCATCGACAATGCATGTTATGAATAAATAAGCATAAGAAAGTCCTTAGCTAAAGAACTCGTGTCGCAAGAATCATCCAAAAACCTTTTAGATTCAGCCAGTAGCTCTAATCCAGTTAGCACCCTTTTAATACTTAAAGGTCGGTACTACCGGAGCTCGAGAACGATACTATCGAAGGTCGGTAATACCACGGTCTGAGAGTTGGTACTACCAAAAAAATAGTAGCACATTAACTAATGCCTTAATTCTATTAATTAATATAATATTAGCTTCTGGAATTCGTAAAATAAGAACAAACAATTTACAGAAAA
Organism: Rhipidocladum racemiflorum; assembly: GCA_036346355.1. Taxonomy (NCBI): domain Eukaryota; kingdom Viridiplantae; phylum Streptophyta; class Magnoliopsida; order Poales; family Poaceae; genus Rhipidocladum; species Rhipidocladum racemiflorum. The sequence goes on along the minus strand of CM070573.1, from coordinate 62,667,793 downwards.
CAAGTGACCGCGTCCCAACCTAACCTAGAACTTCTAAGAATAAGTTAAAGGTCAAAAGATGAACTAACTTACGTACACATAAAATTATGAAGCCATAAACCCTACATGCTTTATGAGATAATTTGTTATTTGATTTTTCTATCTGTATTCTTTTTGCCTCATTGGAGTTTATCTTATTGGAGTTTGCTCTTTGCTATGTTGTGCGATACGACGTGTAGAACCCGACGTAACCGACACTATTGTCACCGAGCTTAATTTTGAACTCGACGATAACTCTGACTTTGATGACTACTCCAAGCTAACCCTTCGACTTTGTTGACTACAATGAATATCAAGGCAATCACCCCTTGAACATATTGATCCCAGTTTTCGGAAATATTTTACCAAATATTTTCATGCATGCAATATGTTTTTATAAAATGCTATATTGTGGGTTATGGTAGATATCACCTTCATTATGGGATTTCCTTAATTAATGTTGACATGTGTGCCTTGATAACCCTAGACAATGAATAGACATACAACAATGTGAAATGGGTATATTCGTTAAATACTGCATATGCTTAGTTCTGCTTTAGAATAGGAACATAGACAGATGGTTATACTGTTCGCAATTATTCATAATGTTGGACATGAATCTTGGACATATTGATGGATATTGTGATCAATGGTACTTTAATAAAAATAAAAATAAAACTATGATTTGGACGCGGGCGAATATTGGCAATAGCCATAGTGCATGTGACTTGCACGTAGATTAGGGGAGATTCATCGCCCGGGTCGATCAAGAACTAAACTATTGTGTTGTTTTCATGCCAAGATAACCGTACATCCACGAGGGCTGGTTGGGACGGCCTTAATTTATTAAGTTACTTGAAGTACTAGCTTTGCACATTGGAAGGTTGAAGTAGCACAGGCTGTTTTAGTTGGATTGCTCGTAGTGGTGTTCACACAGAGGTGTGAGTCAAACACATACCAATGCAACAGTATACGCCTTACTATGGAGAGAAGTGGAACATTAGTGTGTTTATCCGTTCGTCGTAATGTTTGTACAAATATCTTGGCCGCCATTAGTAAGGGTTTGTCGGTACTGGACTTGTGCAAAGTTAGGATTAAATAATGTAACGGTTATGTATGATTTCTCTGTGGCACACCAAAGGAAGTGTGTTAAATAAGCTTTACAAAAAGAGATAATCATTTATTGTGGGTAAAGCTATACAACTCTGCAGAGTCAAAACAAATTGATTAGCCGCGCTCGCGGTCATGGGCACTTGATAACATCATCACATAGTTAGAATTTTGATATTTTCATAAAATGAAATGAGATGATAAAATATGGTAATTTAAAAATTACCCCACAGATGATTCAATGCTTGTCATTTGTTGACAGAGTTGAGTTCAGCTGTTATGCCATGTGTTGGCAATATAGTGGATTTGTGCCATGTGTTGGCAGAAGAATGGATTTATGCCATGTGTTGGCATTGGACTATTGATTCTCACATTCATGGAGGAATTATGAGTTGTTATCTTTATATTTACATACTGGTTATTTTATATACTTGTCAAATTGCTTTGTTTAATTTTGCTTTCAATCTATTATTCAGTATTTACAATTCAATTTAGCTTCAAGCAAAATAACCAAGATAGACATCCTATTGTTACAACATGCATTTATTATAGGCTTGCAAACACTTCAAGTATTGCTGAGTATGCAGTGTACTCATCCTTGCTATCATTGTTGTTTTTAGGCAATATACCCCAAGAACACATGTCTTGACACAGGATACGGGAATTTCGATGATATGTCTTTCTAGGGATTATACCTTGTAGTTGCCTGAGGGTTGGATGGGTATAATATAAGACTTTTGATTCTTTCCGCTGCAATATTACTTTGAATTGTAAGATTACCTTGTACAAAAAGCTTTCGCAATAATAATGATAATATTTTGTATGGTTGTGATTTTAATTTGTGTATGTGCATGCTAGTTACTGATCACAAAACTAACACAGAAGGCACATTAAACCTTTTTTTCTATGGTACACTATATTATAAAAGGAAGGGTCTTTACAGAGATATACCAGCGTCAACAAAAATAGTAGTAGTAATCGCATGCCTTGTTCCATATATGCATCATGCATGGTTTCCATCATTGTAGGTTTTGCATGCAGGCCAGCGCTGCAACAACAGAATCTAGCAAACAGCATCGAAATTTTAAAGATAAAGTCACACACTGTTGTATGCATGCATGGGATACACGCAGGACAATGTTCAACTGTTTTTGTACTTTAGGACAAATATTTGTTGGAACAAAAATGCTATATTCGGACAAACCACTCACACGCCTAATTCTTAATTTCCTGCAAGTTGCATTTGTCACTCTCTCATCTGTATATACGTATATGATGTTGTTAATAATGCTTGCAATTGTTGCTGCGCTAGCCGTTTCTAAGTAAGGATAAGCATCAGAAAGAACATTTGCCCTTGTCTTATGTAACGCCTGGCTCCTTCTCCTCCTTCCCGCGCTCGAGCCCGCGCCCGTGCCTGTGCCAACGGCCGCCCCGCCCTTCCCGCGCCGCATGGCCGCCGTGTCCCGCCGCCAACTCCCGCGTCCGCCGCGCGTTTTTGTGCGACCATTCGGCTCCAGCGCCGCCTCCTGCCCCTATAAAGCCCCCGGGACCCCCCTCTCTCCCGTGCCTCTCTCTCTCCTTCCGCTACTCCTCCTCCCCAGCGCGCCGCCGCCGCCGTCTCCTCCGGCTCCGGCCGCGCCAGCTGCCGCGCCGCCGCCGCCGTCTCCTCCGACTCGGCGCGCCCGGTACACAGCGCCGCCTCGCCCGCCGCCTTCCTCCAGCTCGGCCGGCCGCCATCGCCCGGCCGCTCGGCCCGCCATACGCGTGGGCACGCGTCTGCGAATACGCGACGGTCGCGTGGACCCGGTCCATGTGGCAAAGGGCCCCGTCGGTAGAATAAAAAAGAGAAAATGATTTCAAAAATAAAAAAACCGGATTTTGGGCGCTGACGTCAGCAATGCGCAATAATTCGGTTTTTCTTTTTAAAAATAATTCCGAAAATTCCAGAAAACCCGTTTTATTTGTTTTTAAACTTCCGGGAGCCCGTTTTCGCCCGTTCGAACTCCGTTTGGCTCCGTTCTTCTTCCTAAATTCATTAGAAATCTCAAACTTTAGTTTAGTGCTAGTTTGAAATTCAATTTATGTTTATTTGTATTCGTTTGGATCTTATTTGAATTTGGTTGTTTTTCGCGTGTAGATTACGGAGAGTCCGAGGAGTTCCCGAACGACGATTTCGAGCAGCGACTCGTCGAACCAGGCAAGTCACACCCCCTTGACCATATTGCTCCCAGTTTTATGAACTTGTATGTTGTATTTACAATTATTGCATGCCTTATTTATTTTAGACAGTAATTTCCGACCTAGTTTTAAATGGTAGTTATATCCAATTTCGACATACGACCTTTGACATTTGAATTCCGATACCCTTGTAACCTTAGTAAAAATATGATTTATGACTATGGTAATAGTTAGACATTGCTTAGCCATGCATAGGACTTAACTTAGGGAATTTTGGGGAACTTTATGCCAAAATGATATCATGTTCATTTGGAAACTTATAGTGATCAATGTTAGTATCAATGTGGAGATTAGTATGGTTAAAATGAAAATGACTTAGACCGGGCGAGAATTGGTTGGAAAGTGGTGAGGTCATGGTTCTAGTTTGTGGACAGTCTCGCCTAGTCAATTAAGGACCGGTCTGAGTCTCGCTGAATGTAAAGTCTAACCGTACTACCACGAGTCTGGAATGGGACAGACCTGGCTATCCTTATTAAATCATTTCATGGACAGTCATGCCATATGGGAGTAGTGGTGTGGTGAAAGCGAGATGCTGCCACTCTGGCGCAAGAGGGGGCTTCTGAATAGAGGGAATCTTTCAGCGGTGAAACCTTAGCGGGCATGACTACATGTATGATTTATTAATGGGGCCTTGTCATAATTTTCTCCGTCACTCACCAAAGGAAGTGTGTTGACATAAAAGGGAAATATTATGTCTTGTGGGTAAAGTTGTACAACCTCTGCAGAGTGTCAAACTAATCGATTAGCCGCGCCCGCGGTTATGGGCATGCCGAGCAAGCCATTCTCAGATTAGACTTTTGTAAATTAAAATTTGATTTTCGGAAAATGATGTTGGATGGAGGGAGTCCATCATGGGTAAAACTTAGCCAATTCCAGGAGTGATTCCTGAGTTAAAATGTATAGATTTGATTTTGGAATAAAGTATGCTTTTTAAAATTATTAAAAATGTTATTAGACTGTTGTTTTATGCTTAAATAAACCATATTGCCATCCTTTGATTACCCGTACATTTATATTGCATTTCCGGTGTGGTTTGCTGAGTACGTATGTACTCACCCTTGCTTAATTTACCACTTCAGAGGAGGAGTATCACGATGGTGAGGACCAGTTGGACTAGGCCGTGCCCCCAGTCGATTGCCTGTGGCAAATTAATTGGGTTCTATCTATTTATCTTTATTTCCGCTGCTTTATTTATTCGTTTATTTATTCGTTGGCCTGCGCGCCATTTCATTTGTAACTTCGAATATTTATTATTAATAAAGAGCGTGGGATATGCTATGGTTTCATTTCTACTGTGTGTACTAGCATTTCCTGGACTAGTACAGAATACACAGAGGATTTCGGAGGTGTTATTCTGGGGTCCGACAGAGATGGTATCAGAGCCATATCGACTGTAGGTCATAGCCATGGTTCAAACATAAGGATTATATTTTAAAAGATAAATAATTTCGAAAACTTTTACTCCTTACTCCCTTTTTCACTCACCCCTTCGGTTTATAAAAATTTATTTCTGAGTCATCTCCTTCTCAAAATTTGTAGATGGCTGATATCCCGACTGCGGTGTCGTACGAACTGTACACGGAGAGCTGGACCAGGATTTTGCTGGATATGGCCAAATTCCTCGGATTCACAGAGAGACCCGTCTACCACGGCTTCCGGACACGGACGTTCGCACAGGATCAATGGAGAGTCGAAGTTCACATCTACGCTCAGGACCGTGGCAGGACCATCTTCCATATCTATGAGGCTCCAATAATGAGAGACACCTTCGCCACGGGCATCCAGGACGCAGCTCGTGAGGCAGTACGGACGATGGGGAGACTCTATGAGGCGCGATTGAAGCCCTCTGAGTTTCGCTACTATCCCATCAAGTATCAGTGCAGCTCATATAGTGCCTTTCACCCGCCTACGACGACCAGCTCCACCGTTTTGCTTCGACAGACGGTGCTCACGGAGGCTATGGACGAAAACTACCAGGACACCCTTGACGAGCTGTTGACGACCCAGCAGAAGCTTCGCAAAGTGCAGGAGGAGCTGGCCATGTACAAGGCCGGCAATGAGGGTTCGTCCGTCCAGGGAGAGACTTCAGAGCACTCAGAGCCTGTTCATGTCCCGAAGAAAAGAAAGACCGGCGACAAGAAGACTTACTTGAGCCAGTTTCGTGGACCTCAGCAGGATTAGTTTCAGCTTTAGATAGCTTTAGACGTTGATTCTTTCGTTGTGCGTGCTGTCGTTACTTCTTGTAAACAGGCACCATCTTTTGCTAGAAGTTTAATAAAGATTTGATTCATTCGTTCGTTCATTTATTTGGAGTTTTATTGGAGTTTTATCGCTTGTGTGTGGGGTTTTTGGGTAGAACTCTATTCCTCCCTTTTTCTAAATCTTGTCATCAACTGCCAGATGGTGAACACTCGTAGCAACGTCAACAGTCCCCCTCCGCCAGGATTGCCCCCTCCTCCCGCAGATGGACCCACCTGGCAGCAGATGATGGAGAATCAGAATCAGCTTATTCAACTATTAGCACAAAGTATCAACAATAATCAGAATGCTCAAGCCGCCACTCCCCAGCATCAGCAGCAGAACAAGTTGCCAGAATTCATGAGAACCCAGCCTCCGGTGTTCTCCAGCAGCGCTGAGCCTCTTGATGCAGATGATTGGCTCAGGACCATTGAGAAGAAATTGGACATCATTCAGTGTAGTGATCGAGAGCGAGTCTTATTCGCTTCTCATCAGCTGAATGGACCTGCTGCTGAGTGGTGGGACAACTTTCGGGTTACCCACCGGGACGCTCGGGCTATCACTTGGGATGACTTTGTGCGAGCTTTTCGTCGAGCTCACATCCCTTCGGGCATCATTGCACTCAAGAAGAAGGAGTTCTGTTCCTTGCGTCAGGGAGGACGCACTGTGACGGAATACCTGTACAAGTTTAATCATCTAGCCAGATATGCTCCAGAAGACGTAGCCACCGATGAAGCGAAGCAGGAGCGCTTCATTAAGGGACTAAATGATGAGTTGGCAGTTCAGCTCGTATCTCATGATTATGTTGACTTTCAGCAGTTAGTCAACAAGGCTATTCGCCAGGAAGGCAAGCATCAGGAGATGGAGAGCCGCAAGAGAAGAATGGCTTTCTAGAGGAACAATCTCGGAGGACACCCCAAGCCTCGCACCGCGATGCCGCAGCCCCCGCAGCATGTCAGACCTCAGGTTCCTTCTTCATCCAGGACATTGGTAGCACCGCAGCGCCCTGCCAACCCCAACTTCAGGCCACCTCCAGCCCCGGCAGGCAATCAGATCCAGAGGACTACGCAGACTGCAGCGGGAGTCCAGTGTTACTACTGTCATGAGATGGGACATTTTGCAAATCAGTGCCCTAAGAAGAGAGCCATGCTAGCACCAGCACCGGCCAGACCCAACCCTTCAGCTCTTCCAGCAGCGAAGCCAATGCCAGCAGTCAGAGGCCGTGTCAACAATATCACGGCAGAGGAAGCCCAGGATGCTCCGGATGTGGTCGTCGGTACGTTCCTCGTAAATTCAGTCCCAGCATCAGTTTTATTTGACTCTGGAGCTTCACATTCTTTTGTTGCTAGTCGATTTGTGGGTAAGCATGGGATAGCCGCCTTTCCTCTTGCCAATCCCATGATAGTCAGCTCCCGTGGATTAGAAGTAAGGGTCAGCTCCATTTTCCCAAAAATTCCTTTGATCATAGAGGAAGTGACATTCCTAGCAAACTTAATAGTTTTGCAGTCCCAGGACTTGGATGTGATCCTTGGTATGGATTGGCTAACCAAGAATAAAGGCCGAATTAATTGCTTCAACCGGACTATTGAACTCACCAATGAAGATGGAATCAAGGTCGAGTTCGAGTCCAAGAACAGTAGGGAGAAGCAAGTCAGTCTCAATAAGCTCAAGGGCTTAAGCATTGAGCAAGTGCCAATTGTACAAGAATATCCGGATGTCTTTCCAGAGGATTTATCCGGTATGCCTCCAGACCGGGATATTGAGTTCATAATCGACCTCGTCCCTGGTACCGCCCCAATTTCAAAGAGGCCGTACAGAATGCCCGCAAATGAATTAGCTGAATTAAAGAAGCAAATTCATGAGCTGCAAGACAAGGGATATGTCAAACCAAGTTCATCACCTTGGGGTGCACCTGTTCTTTTCATCAAGAAAAAGGATGGTAGTATGAGAATGTGTGTGGATTATAGAGCTCTTAATGAGGTCACCATTAAGAATAAGTACCCCTTGCCCAGGATCGACGACTTGTTCGATCAGCTAAAAGGAGCAGGTGTCTTCTCCAAAATAGATCTTCGGTCAGGATATCATCAGTTAAAAATCCGACCTGAAGATGTACCCAAGACAGCCTTCACCACTCGATATGGACTTTATGAGTTCACCGTTATGTCATTTGGTTGACCAATGCACCAGCCTATTTCATGAATATGATGAATAAGGTGTTCATGGAATTTCTGGATAAATTTGTGGTGGTGTTCATTGATGATATTCTCATTTACTCAAGAGATGAGAAGGAGCATGAGACACACTTGAGATTAATATTGGAAAAGCTTAGGGACCACCAACTGTACGCCAAGTTTAGCAAGTGCGAGTTTTGGCTGAAGGAAGTAGGATTTCTTGGACACATTGTATCCGCAAGTGGAGTAGCAGTGGACCCAGCCAAAGTAGAAGCAGTGATGGGATGGAAACAGCCCAAGTCTGTCTCTGAAGTCAGAAGCTTTCTGGGATTAGCTGGATATTACCGGAGATTTATAGAGAGTTTCTCCAAGCTTGCACGCCCAATGACTCAACTCTTGAAGAAGGAGAAGAAGTTTGAATGGACAGAATCTTGTGAGAAAAGCTTTGAAGAGCTAAAGAAAAGACTTGTCTCAAAGATCCCGATCCTACCCGATATTCATAAGGACTTTGTGATTTACTGTGATGCCTCACGGCAAGGTTTAGGTTGTGTGCTGATGCAAGAAGGAAAAGTGGTAGCATATGCATCACGGCAGTTGAAGCCTCATGAGAGCAACTATCCTACTCATGACTTAGAGCTGGCCGCGATTGTGCATGCTTTGAAGATTTGGCGACATTACCTCATCGGTAATCGTTGCGAAATATACACGGATCATAAAAGCCTGAAGTACATATTCACTCAGACCGAGCTCAATTTGAGATAGAGAAGATGGCTGGAGTTGATTAAGGATTATGATATTGGTATCCATTACCATCCAAGGAAAGCCAATGTGGTAGCTGATGCATTGAGCAGAAAAAGCCACGTCAACATGATCAGTGTTAGATAAGGGTTGCCTGAGCTATGCCAGGAGATGAAGATGTTGAATCTGGAGATTGTCACTCACGGATCAGTGAATGCACTTGAAGTACAACCCACACTTCGAGATTAGATTAGAGAAGCCCAAAAAGAAGATGCTGATATCCAAGAAATTAAGAAGAATATGAGAAGAGGAAAGTCCCCAAGATTTTCAGAGGATGAACAAGGTGTTATATGGTTCGAGAATAGGTTGTGTGTGCCGGACCATAAGGAGATAAAGGAGATACTTCTTCAGGAAGCACACGAATCACCATTCTCTATTCATCCCGGCAGTACAAAAATGTATCAAGATTTGAAGGAAAAATATTGGTGGGTTAGCATGAAGAGAGAAATTGCAGAGTACATTGCTCGCTGTGATGTCTGTCAGAGGGTGAAAGCAGAACATCAGAGACCAGCAGGCTTGCTACAGCCATTAGCAGTCCCAGAGTGGAAATGGGAAGAAATTGGAATGGATTTCATCACCGGACTCCCTAAAACCCAAACAAACTATGATTCCATTTGGGTAATTGTGGACCGTCTCACCAAGGTAGCCCACTTTATACCGGTGAACACTAGATATGTTGGAAATAAACTGGCCAAACTATACATAACCAAGATTGTGTGTCTACATGGGATTCCTAAGAAGATAGTCTCAGATCGAGGTAGTCAGTTTACCTCACGTTTTTAGAAAAGTTTACATGAAGCCATGGGAACCCGGCTGAATTTCAGTACAGCTTACCATCCTCAAACAGATGGACAAACCGAGCGTGTGAATCAGATACTGGAAGATATGTTGCACGCTTGTGCGTTGGACTATCAAGCCAGTTGGGACAAGTGTCTTCCATTCGCTGAGTTTTCATATAATAATAGTTATCAAGCCAGCTTGAAGATGTCACCATTTGAAGCATTGTATGGGAGGAAATGCAGAACTCCGCTCTTGTGGGATCAAGTGGGAGAGCGACAGTTGTTCGGTCCAAGTATTCTGAATGAGGCAGAAGAGAAAGTCAAGCTTATACAAGATAGACTCAAGATAGCTCAGTCTAGGCAGAAAAGCTATGCGGACACCAGCCGAAGAGAGCTAGCTTTTGAGCCAGGTGATCATGTGTATCTCAGAGTCACTCCCCTTAGAGGTGTGAGACGCTTTGGAAATAAGGGAAAACTCGCACCACGGTATGTGGGTCCGTACCCCATACTGTCCAGGAAATGAGAAGTTGCCTATCAGCTGAGTTTACCTCCAGCGCTGGCAGGAGTGCATGATGTATTTCATGTGTCGCAGTTAAAGAAATGCCTTCGAGTACCCACTGAGCAAGCACAGCTGGATGATATCGAGATCCAAAAAGATTTGACTTACAAAGAGCATTCGATCAAGATTCTTGAGACTGCAGAACATGTCATGAGGAGAAAGACCATCCGCTTCTGCAAGGTTCAGTGGAGTCATCATTCAGAAAAGGAAGCTACTTGGGAAAAAGAAGAGGAGCTAAAGTCCGAGTATCCCCAACTCTTTTGCTAGCCAGTTCAAATCTCGGGGTCGAGATTCTTTTTAAGGTGGGTAGATTTGTAACGACCGGCTCCTTCTCCTCCTTCCCGCGCCCGCGTCTGTGCCAATGGCCGCCCCGCCCTTCCCGCGCCGCGTGGCCGCCGCGTCCCGCCGCCGCCTCCCCGTGTCCAACGCCCGCGTTTTTACGCTGCTCGGCTAGCGCGCCGCCTCCGCCCTATAAAGCACCGGGACCCCCTCTCTCCGTGCCTCTCTCTCTCCCTCCGCTTACTCCTCCTCCCCAGCGTGCCGCCGCCGTCTCCTCGGCTCGGCCACGCCCGCCGCCGTCCGCCTCGGCCCCGCCGCCTCCCTCTAGCCTCCTCCGTCTCGCCACTGCGTCGCCGCCTCCGCCTCGCCCGCTTCGCCCGGTCAGCGCCGCCGCCGCTTTTCCTCCAGCTCCGGCCCGGCCGTGCTGCCACCGGCCCGCTCTGGCCCCGCCCCGCCCATGCGCGGGCACGCGTGCGAGATACGTACGGGTCGCGTGGACCCGGTCCATGTGGCAAAGGGCCCCACCCGTCAGCCGAATAAAAAAAAAGAGAAAATGATTTCAAAAATAAAAAAACCGGATTTTGGGCGCTGAAGTCAGCAATGCGCAATAATTCGGTTTTTCTTTTTAAAAATAATTCCGAAAATTCCAGAAAACCCGTTTTATTTGTTTTTAAACTTAGGAGCCTTTTACTGCTCGAACTCCGTTTGGCTCCGTTCTTCTTCCTAAATTCATTAGAAATCTCAAACTTTAGTTTAGTGCTAGTTTGAAATTCAATTTGTGTTTATTTGTATTCGTTTGGATCTTATTTGAATTTGGTTGTTTTTCGCGCGTAGATTACGGAGAGTCCGAGGAGTTCCCGAACGACGATTTCGAGCAGCGACTCGTCGAACCAGGCAAGTCACACCCCCTTGACCATATTGCTCCCAGTTTTATGAACTTGTATGTTGTATTTACAATTATTGCATGCTTATTTATTTTAGACAGTAATTTCCGACCTAGTTTTAAATGGTAGTTATATCCAATTTCGACATACGACCTTTGACATTTGAATTCCGATACCCTTGTAACCTTAGTAAAAATATGATTTATGACTATGGTAATAGTTAGACATTGCTTAGCCATGCATAGGACTTAACTTAGGGAATTTTGGGGAACTTTATGCCAAAATGATATCATGTTCATTTGGAAACTTATAGTGATCAATGTTAGTATCAATGTGGAGATTAGTATGGTTAAAATGAAAATGACTTAGACCGGGCGAGAATTGGTTGGAAAGTGGTGAGGTCATGGTTCTAGTTTGTGGACAGTCTCGCCTAGTCAATTAAGGACCGGTCTGAGTCTCGCTGAATGTAAAGTCTAACCGTACTACCACGAGTCTGGAATGGGACAGACCTGGCTATCCTTATTAAATCATTTCATGGACAGTCATGCCATATGAGGGTAGTGGTGTGGTGAAAGCGAGATGCTGCCACTCTGGCGCAATAGGGGGCTTCTGAATAGAGGGAGTCTTTCAGCGGTGAAACCTTAGCGGGCATGACTACATGTATGATTTATTAATGGGGCCTTGTCATAATTTTCTCCGTCACTCACCAAAGGAAGTGTGTTGACATAAAAGGGAAATATTATGTCTTGTGGGTAAAGTTGTACAACCTCTGCAGAGTGTCAAACTAATCGATTAGCCGCGCCATGATTATGGGCATGCCGAGCAAGCCATTCTCAGATTAGACTTCTGTAAATTAAAATTTGATTTTCGGAAAATGATGTTGGATGGAGGGAGTCCATCATGGGTAAAACTTAGCCAATTCCAGGAGTGATTCCTGAGTTAAAATGTATAGATTTGATTTTGGAATAAAGTATGCTTTTTAAAATTATTAAAAATGTTATTAGACTGTTGCTTTATGCTTAAATAAACCATATTGCCATCCTTTGATTACCCGTACATTTATATTGCATTTCCGGTGTGGTTTGCTGAGTACGTATGTACTCACCCTTGCTTAATTTACCACTTCAGAGGAGGAGTATCACGATGGTGAGGACCAGTTGGACTAGGCCGTGCCCCCAGTCGATTGCCTATGGCAAATTAATTGGGCTCTATCTATTTATCTTTATTTTCGCTGCTTTATTTATTCGTTGGCCTGCGCGCCATTTCATTTGTAACTTCGAATATTTATTATTAATAAAGAGCATGGGATATGCTATGGTTTCATTTCTACTGTGTGTACTAGCATTTCCTGGACTAGTACAGAATACACAGATGATTTCGGAGGTGTTATTCCGGGGTCCGACATCTTAGAATAGCAGAACCATGTTCTATCCTTTGTTTTTCAGCATCGATCTTCACTTCTTCTTCTTTTTGGGCATATATGTGAGTATTTCCTTTCTCCCAATGGGGTCTTATGTAATAAGAGACTTCAGAGCAACATGCATGGAGTCTACTTTTGCCCTGGCTAATCTGATATATTCTTCTAAATAAACACAACACACACAGAGAGATAGAGAGAGAGAGAGGTCTCATTTTCTCATACGATAATTAAGAAAAGGAAAATACTAATACTATGACATGTCTATTGCAATGATGCAAGCAAGGCTGCAAGGGCAAGACAAAAGGTCAGACTTTGCAATGAAATGGGCCTAGCGTGAGTACTTGCCAATCTATGCATACAAACAACAAACCTCAACCAACAGTCCGAGCTCACGAGATGTTTGTCAAAATTCCATGCAGCCAAACATCACCACAGAACGCTGCCACTCCCTGCTTTCTCTCTCTCTCTCTCTCTATAGTTACATTAATATGGTCCACACGCTCTAGCTGAAAACAGAAGTAAGTGAGACACCCCAGAATGTGACTTTATAAATTATGGCGTTACGGTATGACTTTATATCGTGTCTTTGGACCGTTTTCTAGCGTTTGGGCCTTTCCGGGGGAGTTTGGGTCTTGGAGAAATTAGTGTGGGCCTTGGGGTACCCACTTGGGACGTTGGTGGAGTTTCTTGGCCCATATGGGGGAGGAGGGGGCAGCAAACCCTACCCCATGCGCCCCCCTTGTGGTGTGCGCCCCCCACTTCCCATCCCCTCCTTGCCGCCCCCCCATGGTGCGTCCCCTCCCTCTCCCCTCCTAGCCGCACCACCCTCCCTCTTTGTGCCTCCCCTCCCCACCTCTAGCCGGCCCTAGCACCACGCCGATCTCGTTGTCTGGATGCTCTCCGTCCAAGAGGATCCGGCGTTCCCGGCGATTGGAGGGGAGATCGGGTCGCGAGGAGGAGACGTTCGTCGTCCGTTTGATTCTCCAAGATGAGGTAAGGATTTGTGATTCTTATTGGGGTGGTCTAGGTGCTGTTATATGGGGAAAATCTTGGTTAAATTTGATGTTTAGGTGCTTTGATTAGAAGGATTTAGGGTGATTGCAATTCTGACCCACGTTCTGTCCTCGGGCAGATTAGAACCCCGACTTAGGGCTTGAGTTTTGGGAATTTTAGAGGCGTTTTCTGGTCGTCCGGCTGTTGAGAAATTTGTAGGTAATTGAATTACCTTTAATTTGACACCAAGAACGTTAAATTCTGTCTAGCCGTTTAAAAGTTATGACTGTTTTACCGAACGCGGTCCAATCTGTGACGTGATTGGGACAGATCGTGTTCAACTGTAGATTAGACAATTTTCGAGGCCGATTTAGTCTTCGCGAATACTTAGGGAAAGTTGGAAAATTTCCTAAGCTTCGAGAAAATGTACTCGTTTACTTGATTTGGAGTTGTAGAACTCAGGTTATGGTCATTGGAGCGTTGTTATCCCGGTTGGACAGAGAGCTATTTTTCGGGTTTTGGGAGTGGGTTGCGGAGTCGATGTTGATGAGAGTTCTTGTACTGCTTTGTGGGCATGTTTTGAGTGTATTGTACTTATGTGCAGGTGGTGTGACCCCGGGAGTACCCTCAACATCTCACCACTCCGTCTCGCGTGGTTGAAGGCAAGTGTATTGGGATGGATTTGGGGTTTTGGGTGACCAACGAGTTGTGTAGTTTTGCTATGTTTCTAAATGATGCTCTATGTTGCCATGTTATTCCTTGCATGTGTTATGATGATCATGTTTAGTTCAACATATGCCGTTGTTATATTGTGTTTCCTTTACGCAAGTTTTATCATGATTTGGCATATGTGCATTCATAATGGAAGAGGTGTCCCATTCTGTTGCGGGCCTATGTGTTCACACGTAGTGAACACAAAAGACCTACCTCGTAGTCCCATCCACGGTTGTGTATGGGAGCGAGTCAGTAAGAGTAGGCACCCTCCATCTACGGGATGGAAGGGGGAAAGAGGGTGCACACCGACGGGTGTGCACTCGGCAATACCGGTATGTGCTTCAAAGAGACATGTGCATTGCATTGCATGTATGATGATGTTAATGAGATGATGTTAGTGAGATGTATATGATGAACCATGAGATGCTTAAGATGTTGAATATGGGATGTAATGGTGATGATATTGAAAACTGTCTTGCTTGTTCCATTGCAATACACTTTGCTGAGTGATGAACTCACGCTTGTTGTTTTATGTTGTTTTTAGGTACTATGAACTCAGCATGCAGGGAAGGGAGATAGCGTCACGACTACACTTAGATATAATCATATAGACAACTACACACTTCCATTCGTAGTTGTGTCGTTTTTGTTAAATGTGCTAAATTTGGTTCATGCTATATCCTATGCTTGGATTTAGTATTCACTTCGTTTTAGTCATGAAACGTTTAAATCCATTAATTGGTCTTAAATTGTTGCTATACCTCATGTTATTGCTATTTTAGATGCCATCCACCATGTTATTGCTTGTGATATTATTATTGTTGCTTCAACCCATGGAATTACAAAGGAGATGCTGCCGAAATTTTGTTTAAAGCATTTACGCCCTTGCTGTAATTTATTCTTAATTATGGTATTTAGTTGCTATTTCTACTATGTTTGGTGACATCCAGGGCGTACTAGATGCCGGGGTATTACAGTTAGTAAATCACAAACTATATACTCCCTCCATCCAACTTTGATCATCGTATAAGGTCTGGGCACCGATACCAAGGAGAACAACAACTCCCCTGTAATCTATTTAATCCGCATCGAAGGAGCTGAAGTGTTGCTTCGCTGCCCCGTGCATCACTTGCATAATCATGCCGTGTCCTTGCCCGCACACTAGCGTGGCATGCTTCTGGCCAATCGCGGAAGGGTTGCGTGCAGGGATTTTATTGCCACGATCGGGAGAAGAGCGATGCATTTAACTTGGCATGCGATTCAAAGGGATACGCGCATCCTACCCGAGACACAGCGGACTCCCGAATGTTATACGAAAATCAATCTTGGAATTTTATCATTTTCTTATACGATGATCAAAGTTGGACGGAGGGAGTACGAAAGTATACAAGCCTTGGGATTCTGTTATAATCTCTGTTCTAAACATCTTGTTGGTATTATTGTAACTTATGCATGTATTCTGAAGTGATATGGTATATTAACCAGAAATAATATTTATCCCGGATTAATTACCCAGTGACAACTGCATGCATGATCCATTATTTTCTGCATTTAATCAGTAAATTTAATTTTGAGTGAGTAGGAGGCTATGATCCCTTAGAGTCAGTCGGCTCAGCAACATATTCCCTGCCCCAACATGGGGAGAGACTGCTCAATAAAATAGGGGAATGTGTGGAATGTTGCTGACACCCAAGACAGATGGAAAAGGTCATCTTCTCAGGTTGATGGATGTGAAAATTTCTGTGTTTAAATACATAATATTACATAACCAAAAATAACAGTAGTGGGAAATCCTTCATCTTGCTGATTGCCACCTAAGCCCAAAATCCACAGGCAACAGACAAAGTGAAATCTTAGGAAGAACCATCATCATTAAACCCATATTCTACATTATTGTAAGCGTCTTCTGGTAATTCTGATTCTTCACCTAAAAACATTAGTAGTGCAAGTTGAGTACAAAAGTACTCGCAAGACTTACAATGCCTAAGTATATGCAAGCTGGATTAAATGAAGGTTGCTAAGGTTATTTTTGCATAAAGCTGAAATTTGAAATGTAATACTGAATAGTAAATTGAAGGCGTAAATGAACTAAAATAATTTGACGAGTATATAAAGTAACAAGTAGTAAATAACAAAAATGTAATAAGTTACTCACAGTCCTTCGTGAGTAATCTCACAGCCCTTTGTGAGAAATAAAAACGTATTAACACCATCATAGCAACAATTTAATGAACATAAGAAGAATAATAAGAATGTTTAATTTATAATCGATTGTCTCAAGTTTGTCGAAATAGAAAACATCTAACTATGTGATGACTTTACCAAATGCTCATGACCGCTTGCACGGCTAATCGATTAGTTTTATACTCTGCAGAGGTGTACTGCTTTACCCATAAGGAATAATCAGCTCTTTGTGCAAACGTTATTAACACACTTCCTTTGTTGTGTCGCAGAGAGATCATACATAACCGTTACATTATTCAAACCTAGCTTTGCACCAGCCCGATGATGTTAAACCCTCGCTATGGTAGAAACAAACAATCACATAAATCATAAATCTTTTTGAGCTCAATAAACAACAACTGTTTCTTCCTATAGCCAGGCGTACACCGTTGCACTGGTATGCATTTACCCACAAGGCACATGCGGCAGCCCCTTACAAGCAAACTCGACAGGATTTACTACTTGTGCTACTTCAGCCTTCCAATATGCAAAGCTAGTTTCAAATAACTTATTAGGTTAAGGCCATCCCATACCAGCCCTTATGGTTGTACGGTTATCTTAGCATGAAAACAACATATTAGTTCGATCCTTAATGCGACTTGGGCGATGAAACTCCCCCTATCTATGTGCAAGTTACAGCTCGCACTATCGGCTATTGCCAATAATCACCCATGTCAAAACCATAGTTTTATTTGTAATAAAATATCGGTATCCTTTACTATTATAATTAACCATTAGAAAATTCATAAAGAACAGTGGGTATACGTGTTTCTGACACCAGTAACTTTCTAAGGTAGTGCAAAGCAAATGCAAATAATAAATGATTATACCCAGTTCATCATTATGAATCTAAATACCATCTAGGGTTATCATGGATTGCAGATCAATAGTGATTAAGAATAATCGATTAGCGAGGGTTATAACTACCAAAACCATAAAGTAGGAGTCTTTTATAAAAATATAAAGCATACATGCATATTCTTATTCAACATTTTAAGTGGTTATAAAAACTGGGATCAAAATGATTAGGGGGGACTTGCCTTGCTCTTTTGGGACGTACTCAGGATCGCAGTCGTCAACGGTGGTGTCGGTAACATCGGTGTCTATACGTCAATCAAGAACATAGTAAATACCAACTTTTAATAGTGGCAAAAAGAAGTCAAATAAAGAATCAAATAAAATTATCACATAAAAACAAGCATGGTTGCAATCAGGGTTTTATCATTTTATGTGACAGTATTAGGTTGGTGTTACAGTAGTTTAGGGTTACATAGTGCTCACACCTATTCCTTATGTATTGTTTTATTTTATTTTATGAATTCAAGAAGCTAAGATTGTAAAATTTATTATAATGAAATTCGAATTCAAGTGGCCAAAATTGTTTGTACTAATATAAATTAGTACTAAAGCAACAGGTTGGGAGAAAATAAAAGTAGCATTGTACACCCTAAGTATTATTCCAGAATCGTGTTCTCTACTATTTATCTAGCACAAAGAAACATGTTTCACATTATTTGAACTTCAATTGCTCTAGTTATAGCAGTTTGAATATTTAACATGTCGATTTCAAACCTAATTAGAATATGGTATAAAGTAACTCCAAATTTAGAAAGCATATGGCATAAGGATTCTAATGAAACTAGTTTTTATTCAATTTGGACTTGAATTGTATAAAATCCACATGTAGCATATTCAAACATACACTTTTAAATTTGAATTCTGATCTAAACTACTAAACAAGTTTCAAATATTTTTGTATATTCTAAAACTACATGATTTTATATTAATTTAGGGACTTGTCTCATTTGATTTGGATTTATGGTTTAAAAGTTGTATGAGTTTGAAGTGGCTCAGTTTGAGAATTAAATCAAAATAGTGAAATACGTTTCCTCTAAAGGAAAGCGTATTTCGTCATTTTGCGCGCGCAACCATTTAAGGCTAAGCCATAGCCGCTAACAACGTAGGGGCCAGTCGGCGGCCAGCCTGATTGAACACGCGTGGGCGAGCCTGGCTAGCCGGGGCCCGATCGGCGATCTTGTTGTGCGTGCGTGAGAGACTAGTCGCTGGGTCCCGCCTGGCAGTGACTCCAAGCAGAGCCGAGGCAACGGGAGCTCACCGACGGCGAGTTGGGGCCTTGAGGCACCAGATGGATTAGACGGTGAGATTTAGCACGTCGGTGTGAGTCTATAGGATGGGTTAATCAAGCCCAGAGATTGAGAGGAGCCGCCCAGACTGTCCTCGGGTTATTTGAAGACTCGGTCAACCCCATCGGATTTGGAGGCTAACAACGGACCGCCGAGGGCGCTCGCAGTGTTAGCACCCAAGCCCAATTGGGACAACGGTGAGACCCTTCGAATAACTCGACGACAATCCCGGTATTCCCCCGGTACGCGACCCAAACTCACCCAGGATCGCCCCGCGTACCGGCTTACAAGCCATATCAACCCAATTTGCATAAAGGGGCAACGAACTCGGAACCCCACAACCAGACACGCACGCGGAAGCAAGACTAACCAACACAACTAAACCACCTCAGCACAAAGAAAAAACCCCACGACCACATCCAGCAACAACGAAGCACAAGGGCCGATGAAGATAGAAAAACATCACAAACACGAGGTGAGTAACAACATACATCAAGCGTTCACTACAAAGAAACCAAGTATCCAAGGATAGAAATGACATAGTTTTGAAACTAACTGTACAACAAAAGAACCCCCATCTATTTAACTAGACCCAAAAGTAAAACATCTCCGGAAGTATTCTGCCTCTGAACACTCCCGGGCGTGTACGACGGTGTAGGGAGCCTCTACTCGGTGCCCCGCCCGGTCACCGAGAGGCAGTACAGACAGAACTCACATCCGTCCGGATCCTCACCTGAAAACCACAAGCAAAAGCATTAGTACGGAAGGACTCGCAAGACTTACCCGTGGTCCATGTATGACCGACTCAAAAAAGAATTATGCATTTGGATGTAGCAAGGAATCAAGCTTAAGGTACAAGTGCGGAAAATCTTAACTTTGTTGTTTAATTACATTCCACTACTCAATTCACCAATTTCTTAGCATTTATGGATAGCCCCTATTACTAGGATGAATTCTGAACCTTTGCCATTAAGGTAAAGCAAATGTCAACATAAACAAATATCACCACCATCCCCAACCATCATTAAGTTCAAGTTATTACTACATTGAAGTGTGCTAAGATCAAGCGTGCTCATATCCGAGAGCGCAGCAATTTGAATCGCTTATTCACCCTGCAGGGGATCATCAATCGCACGGCATGTGCCACAAGGAACCTCATGTCAACCCTCCCATCCATACACACTCGTTGGGGCATCTTCATGCGGTCCGAGCACCTAGCACCCCCTCGAGCGGCCCAAGCCCTGCTTGGCCCTCGAGGGTCAGCCTAAGCCTCGCCCTCAACCACGTCCAACCGCATGAGGGCATGGCCCATCGAATGGCATGCGATGAAAGAATAGCTTACTGTCCCATTTTCGGCATACGATCAAAATGGTGTGCTCGATCAAAGGGAAAACAACGGATCGGTCCTCAACCGACACGGGCGAGACTACCACACTTGAGCCTCCACACCCAAGTGAACCAACCTCTCGCCCGGTCTCATTTCAATTTCCTTTCTCCTCATAACCATATCCATTGCAACCAATTGATTGTGAAGCAAAACTCACAAGCGGCGGAACCATCCACCACTTGGGCCATACCCGACACCTAAGCCAAACTAAGCATGGACACATATAATTACCCATAAACTAGCTCCAAAGGAGATGTTTACCAAGTTCCAAGGAAGATAAGTGCAGCAATTAGGTTCTACTTTCAATTCCCCAATTCGACTCCTAATGCATACTTAAACATCCAATAAGCAGTTCATTCACAAAAATAGAATTACAACCAGGGTTGAATATGCTTAGGTGCTTGCCTGATGCTTCTACTTGAGTATCGGCCACAACTTGCTCCTCGGCAATCCCCTCGACCACGGTCATGTCAGTCACTGCGGTCTCGTTCTCTACACGAGTACGATGCATAAATAAGATGCATGCCATGCAAATGAAATGAAATACAATGCAACCCCCGCTGAAAAACGGCTCTATCGGCAGAAACTGCGCGAGTCACAGATCAGTCAACCCAGACAGTCTGGGTTTAATATCCAGACAGTCCGGATAAGCCGGACATTCCGGACAATTTATCCGGACACTCCGGATGACCCAAGACTTGGAGAAAATGGCTCGCGACATCGGAGTGCTCCCGAGCACTACTACTCCGCGAAAGCCCGATCTACGACTTTCCTACACTCGGCAAAGCCGGAGAAGATTCGAGCTAGCCCAACACACGAGAAAACGACGCCCAACCATGTAGCCCCTAACCAACTTAATCGAATCCTCGGGATGGCATCACCACTACCCGATCTCTAACCCTAGCACCCAACATTCCCCATTCCTACCCCCAAATCCAACTACACACCTACAAACCCTAGCATTCCCAATGTTGGCCCCCAAAACACCCGATCTACAAAACCTAGCCCCCAAATGCTCCTAGAATCCCAAGAATCAAGGAACCACTCCAAAAAGAAACCTTACCTTCAAGAAGGATGAAGGGAAGGACAGGAAACCGCGTAGGGGAAGGAGGACACCGGCTTGGATAGGAGCTTGAGGACACCGGGGTGGAGAAGTCACCGGGGAGGAGCACGGGAGGACGCCGGAGTCACCGGAGATGAGCTCGGGGTGGAGGAGAGGCGCACAAGGGTGGAGAGCACGATGGAAGGAAATGAATGAAGAAGAAGCCACGAAATGGCACTTTTATACGCAACCCCCGCACAGTTCGGACTCTCCGGACAATTAGTCCGGATACTCCGGGTTGGGGTGTTCGGTCAACCCAATCCGGACACTCCGGACATTTAATCCGGACATTCCGGGTTAGGGCTTTCAGTAGACCCAGTTCGGATACTCCGGATGATTCATCCGGATACTCCGGGTTATATCCGGACATTCCGGATGTTTAATTCGGATACTCCGGATTTCCCAGAATTTTTGAAATTGGGGCATTGACAGAGATGGCCGGAACTAAGTTCTTCTCAAGGGCCGCTGGCAAAACCCATGGTGTGAAGCCACGACGGTGAAATTGGTTTTAGTCACTGTCATTGATTGTTGCTTAAGTATTCTTGGGGTCTAGAGATTCGGATGAGATATCTCACCGATCGAATGAAGCGTCGGAACGGCTGGTCGACGGTCACTGGAATCGAAGAAGACAAAGTTCCGAGATGAGGAAGCTATCGGTAATAAAGTCAGAAATTGATTTAGGGCTTTTGTTCATGTGGAAGTATAGATGCTTCGGTTGTGGGCAATTGGAGCGTAAGGCCGAGGAAAAGGAATGGCGTTGAAAATTGGTTGCGGCGGGGAAGTGGTCGGCCGGGAAGAAGAAGGGGAATTCTTGGGCTTGGTTCGATGAAATGGCTTCACGGGTAAAGATGGAGAGATAAGGAGCTCATGCCACGTATAAATTGGCCAATGATGGGGTTTGTCGGGACCCGAATTTGCAAATCCGGACCCTCTGTGTATTCAGCACTAGTCCAGGAACGCGCTAGTGCACACAGTCTCAACATTGGTAAATATCACAATCATACTTAACGAAATAATAAGGTACCTTAAATAGTTAACCAGGCTGGTTGCTCGACCTTAGGGTCAAGTTACAAATATATATGCCACGCAGGGCGAAAACTCAATAAGAGAGAAATAACTGCAACGGAAAATAAGATAACTTCGTGGCGCCATCCAGTATACCACAGGCAACTGACTGGGCTCACTCCCTAATTAAACGGTTCCTCTTGGAGCTCCTCCTCCAAAGCTGGTGTAGACTCTTCTTCAACTGGTGTTGTATTGTGGCAAGGGTGAGTACTTGGTACTCAGTAAGTCATGCACAGAATGCAAGCTAATATACTACATGCATGGCTTAGTACAAAGGAGTAGCTCAGGGTGTAATTGCAGTGAAACAGCATTTGACAAGTAGCATAAGTAGATTCGAAAGCAGTAGAAACAGGTATAAGATCAATAACTTTCACAGCAAATAAATAAACATCTTTCCCAATTCTAATCCACATTTCCATCAACATCATTATTAAACCAACCCGACCCTCCAAGTCCAAGTTATTTTCAAGAGAATCTAACCCTTGACTGTAATTCCCGAGCGATGTCCAATACCGCGGACACGGCTATTCGAATAGATTTTACACTCTGCAGAGGTTATGCACTTTACCCACAAGATACAGCCAAACACCACAAAGGCGAGTGTCCATAACAAAGTCTTTCGGAAACTTCTAACAGCACAAGTGGTCCTCTCCGGTGTTTGCACACTAACCCTTCCCTTAGCGAAGGCGAAGTTTAGGTCAAACCACCGTTAGATGGGTACCTGGCCGCAGCCCCAGTACGCTCCCCCGTACAACTACACAAAGGGTGTAGTTGACATCCTGAGGTCCCACAGGTATGTTATTAGCAACTTAATCAACTAGGTCCGTCCCATTACGGACATGTGGTTGCACGTTTGACTCAGTTCAAAGGCTTGCAAGGTTAAGTCCTTAGGGTGACCAGGGCAAGACTACCCGAAGAACCAAAACAACGTTCCCGGTGCCACAACTGGCCCACCCGATCATTCTTGCCACATGCCCCGGTCGAAAACTATTTATCAAACCCCCAGTTGATTACCATGCACCACGTGCCATCAACATCACAACACATGATACCTTTCCAAAACAGGTTCAATATATCATTAAGTCAACATTAACATTTGATTGTCCAAAATCATGTCATGAGCACGTAGCATGTCTAAGCAATATACTACAACGATCTAAATTTTCATGTTGGCAATTTAATAATGTCCAACTATTTAAACCTCAACTAGGGTGACAAGGGGTCATGGCACATATTTAATTAACCAAGGTGTCATACAGCAATTTGGCACTTATCTAATTTCCCGTAATTAAATAAAGCATTTTCTAATTAAACTAGCATGCAATAATTTAAACCAAAATAATTTGAAAATGGGATCAACATGGTCAAAGCACAACTTGCCTTCAAAGAGTACTTGGTCTTGGTCCTGAGATGGCTCCTGGGTCAACACTTCACCTTCGAAGCCTTCGGGCACTTCAACGTCTACTCGTAAAGCGTGTAAATAGCAATAAATAAATAAACAGTAGACAAAAAGTATCCAAAACCTCAAATAAAGTTCACAAACAGAGAGAGCATAATTTTATGAATTTTTAGAAACTGGAATCGTCAAATTCGGAGTTTAAATGCAAAAGTTATAACCGTTTAAAGTTTAAAGAAAGCATTAATTAAATAAAAACAGAGAAATATTCATAAACAAAAATTAATTAAAATTCATATTTGAGTAGGTTTCATTTTTATGAAATTTTAGAAATTTGAATCACTCAAATCGGAGTTGAAACGCAAAAGTTATAAGCGTTTGAAGTTTGAATCCATTTTTGAAATCAATAATTCGAATTAATAAATCATTTTCTTTTTCGGAAATTAATTTATTGCGTCAGCATGACACGTGGACCAATCAGAGGCCACCACGTCGCCTCGGGTCCATGGACCCGGTGCACGGTTTGGCTTGGTCCACCGTGGACCCGATCCACGGCGCACGTGTCCCACTGACAGGTGGGCCCCTCGGATGACATCAGCAGTGACGTCATCACGCACGGCTGAGGGACGGCTGACATGCGGGCCCCACCGTGACGTCAGCGGTGACGTCATGGTGCGGTTGGCTGGGCCGCTGACACGCGGGCCCCACGCTGACGTCACACGTGACGTCAGCGGTGACCGGGCAGCGATCGCGCTGACCGCGGCGGTCAGACTTCCGCCCACGTGGCTAGATCTCGGCCGTTGATTTGAAAATCAACGGCCCAGATCGGATCTGGTTTAACGCGTTAAGGAAACTACTTGGCTGACCAGGACCGTTCGATCTTGATCGGACGGTCAAGATCAACCCTAGCGTTACAACGTGGCTAACCCTAGCCGTTCGATCTAGATCTAACGGCTGAGGTTGGATCTAGTACGGTGCGGTTAATGCTACGTGGCACAATCTAAACCATTGGATCTAGATCCAATGGTTGGAAATAGATCTAGGGATTAGCCGTGGGATCTCACCGGGGGTGACGTGGACGAACGTGGGCCGTTGGATCAAATCTGGTTTCTACGGGTTTAGGTAACGCGTGGACTCACCGCGACGGTTGGATCTTGATCGGACGGCTGAGGGAGCTTTCGAGCGGTGATGGCGTACGGCGGAGCTCCGGCTGCTGGGGACGAAGACGACGACACGCGAAACGGCGTCCCGGGCACGCTCCGGCGAGGTGAGAGGTCCCCTCCGACGCGTCACAACCTTGCGGTTCCGGATCTGGACTCAACGGCGGCGGAGGCGGCGGCAAATGGCGGAAAACCACGGCTGAAGCTTTCTCCAACTTCGGCGAGCTCCCGCGGGCGAACGGCGGCGACTCGGGCTCGGTGAGTTAGGGCTACGTGTGCGCACGGGAAAGGGGGTCCCGACACGGGTGGCGGCGCATTAAATAGCCCCTCAACGTCCGTGATATGCGCGAAAAACGAGGACCCACGCACGGGCGGCGGCGGAGTCCAGCGGCAACACGGAGAGGGTGACGTGGCGCACTCTCGGCCGTTCGATCTTGATCGGACGGTCGAGAGGGTTAAGGTTAGGTTGGGTTCGAGTCGGACTCGGACTCAGCTATACTATTGAATCAACCCCACATGTATTCATTCACAGTGCTAAGTATATGTAGTACAGCTACAAGAGAGGGTCTCCAACGGAAGGAGCGCCATGCCCAGCGGGAAGAACGGCATGCACGATCACACGTAGGTGACGGCGTGCAGTCCTGAAGACTCGGACGCATCAACAGAATAGGAACCGTAACAGAGTGTATACGCAGGTGCTAGATCCTACTTACATGGGCTAATACACTAGGAATATATTAGCTAACAGACTCGAGTCAGACTCGGGCTCGGTCGGTGGAACAGTAAAACCAACTCGATTTTCAGCGATTAAATAATCCAATTAATTCCCAGAAATTCATTTAATTCATTAAAAATAGCAAAACACTCAGAAAAATTCCAGAAAAATTCTAGAAAATATTTTGGAACATTTTGGACTCAAATAAAATATTTCCAATAAAATTTTATTTGCAAAGTTAAATTCTATAATTATTTCAAAAGGGAATAAATTCAAATAAATCCAAATAAATTTCAGAAAATTCCAAAAATTCACCAAAGTGCCAAATCACACTTGAATTTAAGAAAAGCAAAATTTTGGGGTTTTACAGGGTTCATGATAGTATTTGAATAGAGAAATCCAGTGGCACTGGTCAAGTTTGCAGCAATTTTCTTGAGAGCTTCCAGTTGCAGGGCATGGGCGAGGGCAGGGAGTGGCAGCAGCGCCGTGTTACTGTTAATCTTGTAGTTAGAATAATTGTACAAGCATGTGTTTGTTTTATTTTAAATTATCTAGTCTTTGCATGGTGTGGCTGCACTTCACAAGTTTTGACTAGTTGTGTTGCATATTAACTATCTTATAGCTGAAGGAATTCGTGAGTTCTCAGGGCAGCCACGTCACCATTTTTTCGTCCAAATCCACGGCTTTCGCGAATTTCCGTGCGGGTCCCTGCTGTCCCGGGCGTCCATCTTGCCGGTTGCTGCACATCCGGCCGACCACGTGTCCCAATCTTCCGTGTCACCGCTCATTCTATGCCTTCCCCTTCAAAGTCCGTGGGATCCGGTCCCGAACAGGCCACCTCGCGTCCTCCGCTCGCCGTGCTCTTCGTTCCTCCTCCTCGCGTCCTCCGCCCTCCTCGTGCCCTCCGCCTGGCGCGCTCTCCACCCTTTCGATGGCTGATAAAGGGCCATGAAATCCAGCGTCGAGGAGCGCCGGATCCCCCCGACCTTCGCCGGCCTCCTCGCGTCCTCCACCCGGCGCTCCACCGAGATGAGGGTGCTTGAGGCTGCGTGTCTCGCCGCAGTGTGGGCCCTTTCGGAGGCACTGCCATTCCAGATCCAACCCCGTCGAGCTCCCCACTGCCGCCGCTCCCCTCGAGTTCTTCCCCGCTGTGACATCGATCGACGGCTGGGTCTGCCATCCCCCATGGCTCTGGCGTCATTCTCCCTAGCCGGCGGCTCCCCGATGCCACCGCTCTTCTCATTCGCCACCCCCAGCCACCTCTCCCATGGCTCCACCATCTCCCACGACTCTAGCGCCATCCTCCCCAGCTGGCGACTCCCCGCGCCAATGCTCGGTTCATCCACCACCCCCGACCAACAGATGAGCACCCTCTACTACTCATCTGGTGTTGCGTGCGTCTAATTTATGATGCTTGCCCAATTTGAGATAGGGATTGCTCATTGCTACATTGTTGCGCTAATCGCATTGCTTGCACAGATTGAGTATGATGATGACTGTACACACGTGGATTTAAAAGAGATTTCCCGTTTATGTACATTCGACTGTCGCTTGCAAAATTTGTCAATATAGGGATGTTTTTTTATGAAGTTACTGGGAGGGGAGTGTTTTGTGTTATGGAAGGCTGGCCATGAGGGATACAATTCTTTATTTTTATCGTGTTTGTCTCTAAAAACTTGGTATGGCCTAATCAAAGATGATGTTACTTATTATAGGGCAAAACTTTGGCTTTTGTTCTGCCCTTACTGGAGGCAGTAGTTAATGGGACACACAAGGCATCCAGAATGACTGATTATGTTAGAACTCCAAGTCTTTTGGTTTTGCTACAAACCAGGGAGCTAGCCAAGTAGGTAAAATTGTGCTATTGTCTGATTCTCACGAAAGAAAATCCTTTGTATTTGTTTTGACCTTGCCGAAATGCATTTCGAGTGCACACTAACTTTGCTTTTTATGGTGCAACATTTGGGCTTTCTTCATGATGTGTATATGGTGGTTTTGATTATCGCCATCAAGAAATATTAATCAGAACGGGAGTTGACATTATAGTTGGGACTCCTGGCTGTGTCAAGGTAATTATTTCCATTTGCTGATACTTCTGATTGATTCATCCCAAAAACTCATAATTTGTTTTCATGTTTGCTGCACAAATTTCTTTCCCAGGATTCTATTGTAAAGGGAACTCTCAATTTGAAACCGTTGAAATTTTGTGTCCTTGATGAGGCTGATGAGATAATTAATATGGGCTTTGTTGACGAAGTTGAGCTTATTCTTGGTATACCCACATCTTATATTACAGATGTTCTTCAAAATCTGAGTCTCATGTAGTCATGATGACCTTTTCTTTTCAATTGAGCCAATTGTTCTCTTTATGGCTGGTATTATTCACCTTTTCTTGATCCGTACATATGGAGGAATCAATAATTTTATAATATCACTTGCAGTTTTTCTCTATTTGATGTAACCGGATCCTTTATTATTATAAACAGGCAAGGTCGAAGATGTTACCAAAGTACAGACGCTTCTGTTCAATGCTACTATACCAGATTGGGTGAATAAGGTATGATTCACTTTGAAATAATACAGTACTATTGTTGAGATTTTTTCCCTATAATTTATGTGAGCTGACAATGCAATGATATGGCTACTCTGGAATGATAGCTCTCCATGAAATTTCTGAAATCTGACAAGAAAATTGTTGATCTTGTTGGCAATGAGAAACTGAAAGCAAGTGTGTTTTATAGCGATTTCAGTCAGATTTCATTTTATTAAGTCTATTCCCAAGCAAATATTATAGCGCTTGATTAGAGTTTGGGGGGAACGCCTGTGGCTATGTGAATTGCTTATGCTATTTCAATCCAATTCTTATGTGTTTTGCATTGTTATACTTGAGAGATAATGTTGTACTACGCTTTGTATTGTTAGGGCTGTAAATGTTGTTACTCTCTTTGTGCTATCGTTTTAAATATGTGAGCTGACAATGCAATTATATGGCTACTCTGGAATGATTGTAGCTCTCCATGAAATTTTTGAAATCTGACAAGAAAACTGTTGATCTTGTTGGCAATGAGAAACTGAAAGCAAGTGTGTTTTGTAGCGATTTCAGTCGGATTTCATTTTATTAAGTCTATTCCCAAGCAAATATTATAGCGCTTGATTAGAGTTTGGGGGCATGCCTGTGGTTATGTGCATTGCTTGTTGCTTTTTCAATCCAATTCTTATGTGTTTTGCATTGTTATAATTGAGAGATAATGTTGTACTCCGCTTTGTATTGTTAGGACTGTAAATGTTGTTACTCTCTTCGTGCTATCGTTTTAAATAACTATAGATCCTATATTAACCATGCTTCCAATCCGTACTAACTAAGATAGCACACCAGATTGCAGCGCTCTTTACTTATACAAACAATTCTTATGACATGGTGAGCACAACATAATTTATTGAGTTTCGATAGATCAAATGTTTCAAATGAAGGTCTCTCCTCTCTATTTGAAAACTTTACGTTGCCCAAAGTCTGTTTGAGAATTTATTCCACCAATACTTCTAAACCTTAGCATATTTATGATACTAAAGCAATTAAGCTAAAATCCTCTGTATTTGTTCCAAAAAGCTAAATTACGCATGGGGTTGTTTGGTTCATTAGGCTATTTCCAAGTATGAGTTTGGTATTTGCTTTAGGTTTGTTTGCTACATTTATGACCGTGCCCATTGTTCCAAAAACATAAATTACGTGTGAAATTGTTTGGTCCATTGGGCTATTTCTAAGTACGAATTTGATATTTGCTTTAGGTTTGTTTGCTACATATACTACCGTATCTGCTGGCGCAGGCTTTGGAGTCATCCTTACAACACTTTCCAAGCTATTGGCCAAAGCAAAAGCTGTAATTTATGGTTGAAAAACCAACCTGTTAGCAAAATACTTTGCAAGCTGCGGCACCTTGAGGTACGTCCTTATTTTTTCTGGTTCAATTTTGTGATGTGAGGAGTGAAGGAACATTGTCAGGTCCTTGCTTATAATTATTCCATTGGTTTTTGATGTTTTTCTTTCAGCAAGGAGGTCAGTGTGAGCTAGAAGTTGTAGGCAAGAAGGGCATGGTCCAATTAAACGGAAGGTCTATAAAACAAGGCGCAAAAGTTACGCTTACAGGAGGGGATGAAGTCGTATTCAGTTCATGCGGCAAGCATGCTTATGTATCCTATTATCATTTCTTGTTCATACAGTCATATTAGTCTATATGTACACACTTCAAAAATAGAAATATCTATCAGATCTGTTACCTACCCTTTTCCTTTACCCAATTACAGATTTTTCAGCATCGATTGAATGATAAAGTTCCTAAAGTGGTGCCATCATCTGCTGTGAGCCTTTTGGAACCCCCAGTTGCTGGTGCCAAGCATATCCGTATGGAGAAGAAAACAGGAAGCACTTCAGCTGTTGCGGGGGTAGAGATGTTAGCATCTGTATCTAATCAGTTGAAGGACCTACCAGCAGTGCCACCTGCATCAGCTGGGGAGAACAATCATAGAGTAGTGCGGCCTATGGCATCCTCTGCTTTGGATAAATCAAAAGGACCTAGCATCAGCCCTGATAAGGAATGTGAGAATGGGGGAAATGGCAATGAGGTTAATTCTAATATTGAAGACTCTCCAATGGATATGGCTGCAGCCCCCATATCTCCTAATCCTGTTGCGAATGACACCAGTCAACAAAACGGCTTTGGAGCTGATGCTCATCTTGGTGCGGAAATCGGTAAGATTGCAACTTATAAGATTATGTCTGGATACTTTTCACACTATTTCTATCTACCAATTAGTTTGGTTACACCCAGGCATATTGCTGTCCATGCACTGTGATGTGTGATCTGATATTGGGCCACATTAGTTTTTACCTTTTTAATTGTATTGCATTCGAATGAACCACATTATTTTTGAAATATATTAATGTTGATTCGACTATTGATTTTCTATTACTCATTTCTATCACGTATGATCCATAAATTATTTTATGCTTTATCTATGCCAAACGAACGATATTATCAATAGCGCAGCGGAGCGCGCATGTCTTCCTAGTTAGTGAGATGCATGCACGAGTGCATGGATGTAGGAGGGCTCATTCAATGGGTGACCAAGTCTGTAGGGACCAAGTCTTCAAGAGGGCACGTTCACTAGATGGCCGTGTAGTCAGGAATGAACCGGCGCTGCGCACTTCCCTGATCCATTGCATCTATATAATCTTGTACATGGGATTCTCAAGGTAGAGAGTAGCCAGGAACAAAGAAGTAAGACACTAACTCAACTTTGTTGTAATCTTGAGTCGGTAGGTGTCTTTAAGGGTGTGTTCCTTGTATTCTTGGTGAGCTAGGTACGAGAATATATAAGTGTGTATGTTCTTGGTGTATTTCTTGTTCTTGTGTCCACGAGTTCGTGTTTGATCCTTGGGCTAGTTCCAACAATTGGTATCAGAGCGAGGTTGAGAGTTGCATGCCCAAGTATTCATACTGCGGCGTCATGTCGATCGTGGAGCGGGCGGCGGTGGTGAAGGAGGGATCTGTCTCCCTCCAGTACCCGATGTTATCGAGCACCAACTACTCCGCTTGGGCGATCAAGATGGAGGTGTTCATGGAGGCTCAAGGCATTTGGGATGCCGTTGAACCGGTGGAAGGAGAAGCCGTGGACAAGTAGGACAAGATGGCGATGGCGGCCATCATCCAGGCTATGCCTGAACAAACTTTATTGCAGGTTGGTGGGAAGAAGACGGCGAAGGAGACATGGAATACCTTGAAGACCATGTACCTCGGCGTCGATCATGTCAAGAAAGTGCAGGGTGATGTCTTTGAAGTGTGACTTTCAAGCCATGCACACGAAGGAGACCGAGTCTGTGAATGAGTTCGTGGGGAAATTGACTTCCCTTGTGAATGAAATCCGTGGATTCGGTGAAACATTTGAGGATGCGATCGTCGTCAAGAAGCTTCTTCTGTCTGTCCTAGATAGGTTCCTGCAGGTCGTGGCGACAATTGAGCAGTTTGCCGACTTGGAGACCATGCCGATCGAGGAGATGATCGGGCGCCTCAAAGTGTACGAGGGAAGGATCCGCAAATGCCATGGCGAGGAGGGTGACACACACTTGTTTCTCACCAATGGCAAAGAGGGCGTGTCCAACCGTCAAGGTAAGAAGAAGTTCGATAAAACAAAGGTGAGGTGTTTCAACTGCAATGAGTTGGGACACTTCAAATCAGAATGTACCAAGCCTAAGAAGAAAGAGTGGAGGGAGCTGAATCTCGCCGGCGTGGATGAGGAACTGGCGCTCCTGTGAGTGTGGTCATAGTGGACAACAAGATTAAAGAGGTGATTGTTAGTGTTAATCTTGTTGTTAGAATAATTGTACATGCATGTGTTTGTTTTGTTTTCAGTTATCTAGTATTTGCATGGAGTGGCTGCACGTCACAAGTTTTGACTAGTTGTATTGCATTAGTGAGATGCATGCACGACTGCATGGATGTAGAAGGGCTCATTCAATGGGTGACCAAGTCTGTAGGGACCAAGTCTTCAGGAGGGCACGTTCACTGGATGGCCGTGTAGTCAGGAATGAACTGGGGCTGCGCACTTCTCTGATCCATTGCATCTATATAATCTTGTACATGGGATGCTCAAGGTAGAGAGTAGCTTGGAACAAAGAAGTAAGACACTAACTCAAGTTCGTTGTAATCTTGAGTCTGTAGGTGTCTTTAAGGGTGTGTTCCTTTTATTCTTGGTGAGCTAAGTACAAGAATATATAAGTGTGTATGTTCTTGGTGTATTTCTTGTTCTTGTGTCCACGAGTTCATGTTTGATCCTTGGGCTAGTTCCAACACGCGGTAGGGAGAGACATACTGGACCTAGGGGCTCGCGAAAATTCAGCGTGAATGGAGACCTATCACGAAGGCAACGTATGAGTTCTCTGGTGGCTTCGATCGGGCGCGAGAGAACAGAGAATGAGGATGAGGGAAGAAGATGAGCCCGACAGGTGGGCCACAAGGCCACTTGGCAGACAGAGAAAAGAGAATAGAGAGAGAAAAGGGAGACTGACCCTGGGCCAGCCACAGAGTGGGACCACCTGGTAGTGACCCCAGGGCAAGTGGATCGGTTGGTCAAATGCATTAAAGAGTGGGTCCCACGAGTCGGTGAGGAGGTGAGACTAAAACAGGTTCAATGCATTCCTAACAACCGGCTAAGGGTTCAAATGAAAAGAAGCAATTGAGGCAGTGCTCGCTTAATAAGAGGAAAAGTTTTTGGTCCCATTGACCGAACACCTCTTAAAGTGTTCCCTGTAGGATCAAATGGGTTTTTCATTCGGAAGAGCAATGAAAATATCCAAGTGGTGAGATATAAAATGAGGCTTATAGCACAAGAGTTAACGCAGAGACCCGTCATCGATAATGATGAAACCTATTCTCCTATAAATGAAAGGAATAACTTTCCAAAATTTAATATTAATCACTACTACAAAACTGCAAATAGGAGACGCCCTATCAGTGGTGATTTGCTTGGAACCACCACTAATAGGACTGTCAGTGGCGGTTTTTTAGTGCAAACCGGTGCCAGGGTCATCAGTGGCGGTTTCTATTCCGAACCGCCATAGATAGTTGAGTATCAGTGGCGGTTCTTACTAGAAACCGCCACTGATACTTCGATAGCTATCAGTGGCGGTTCTAACCATAAACCGCCACTGATGATCTAACTATCTGTGGCGGTTCAGAAAAAAAACCACCACTGATACTTGTGTACTATCAGTGGCGACTGGAGGAAAAAACCGCCACTGATAATCTGAGTATTTGTGGCGGTGGTAGTTTACAACCGCCACTAATATGATTATCTGTGGCGGTTTGAGTTTAGAACCGCCACAAATAACATCCACTATAAATTATAGTCGCTACAACACTCTACAGAAGCTCCTGGTCATCTTCCTCCCCGAAAAAAAGAGTAAAGTTTCAGATTTCAGATTTTGTTTGCAAGGAATCTTGAGCTTTTACTTCCTAGGGTTGTTACGAGGTGAGTAATTTGTTCTCCTCTCTTCATTTGTGGTGATTTAGTTGCAATTTAATGTTTAGATCTATGATTATCCTCTCTTCAATTGCAAAGCTTAGATTCAATTTTTTTTATTTACCTAGCATTTTGTAGATTAATTTATATCTAGATGATGAATTTATTACCTTGCTCCATTAGATTAATTGTTGTCTACCTTTTTTGGATGACAAATTATGGCAAGCATATATTACATGGGTTTAATTAAGATTGTTGGATATTAATAAACATTAAATTTAATTAATATGGTTGCCTTGCATTTTGAGATGATGAAGTTGCCTTGCATTTTGAGATGAAGTTGCCTTGCATTTTGAGATGATGAAGTATCTAGCTCCTTGAGAGGAAAATTTTAATTTTGGCTATGCATAGTACTTAAGATTTGTTTCTAATTACCACTAATTTTCTTACCGTTAGTGCGTGTGTGTACATCTTGCTCCATTAGTGGCTATTGTTAGCTCATTTTTATCAATGATGGTTTAATTAAGATTGTACTCTCTTCAAATGCAAAGTTAATATTTAATTTATATGTAGTTGCAATTTAATGTTTATATCTAGTTTATTTAATTGCAAAGCTTAGATTGCAAAGCTTTGATTAATTGATCTAGATGATGAATTTATTACCTTGCTCCATTAAATTAATTGTTGTCTACCTTTCTTAGATGACAAATTATGGCAAGCATATATTAAATTTATTTAATTAAGATTGTTGGATATTAATGAACAATAAATTTTATTAATATGGTAGATAGGTGATAATGAAGTTGCCTTGCATTTTTATTAACCTAGCATTTTGTAGATTAATTTATATGTTGATGATTTATGTAATTAAGGTTATTGCATAATAATAATTTTTACTTTAATTAATTGTAGATGGACCGGAGATGGATGTACAATGCAAACCGTTACAGCCGAGAATACATGGACGACGTATCTGCTTTTCTAAGAGCAGCTGAGGAGAACAAATTGCAAAAGAAGACGGAGTACATACATTGTCCATGCATTGATTGTAAGAATGAGAAGATGTTTTCGGACAAAGACCAAATCCACTTGCACTTGATTCGGAGGGGCTTTGTACCTAGCTATACATGTTGGACAAGGCACGGTGAAGTGGAGATCATACTTCAATGTGATAATGTCGACGACGACGGAGCCGACAATATGGCAGCTGACATCGGGTTTGGATCCGATGAGGATAGGTTGGTCGTTGATGATGACAATAATCTGGCTCAAATGTTGCGCGATGCAGAAGGAAACTACAGTAGTCAGAGAGAGTTTAATCAGTTCAAGGGTTTGATGGAGGACTCGGAGAAACTTTTATTCCCGGGTTGCAAGGAGGAATACACAAAGTTGCACACCGTTCTTTCACTACTGAAATTGAAAGCTAGCAATGGTTGGTCCGATAAGAGTTTCACAGCGTTGCTACATCTCTTAGCGGACTTGCTTCCAGAGGGCAACCTGTTGCCTAAGACCACGTATTTTGCCAAGAAGGTTGTATGTCCCATGGGATTGGAGGTAGAAAGAATACACGCGTGTCCAAACGACTGTATACTCTATCGCAAAGACTACGCAGACACGCATGTATGTTCGGTGTGTAAAGCATCGCGATACAAGCGTAAGGGCGAGGACAGCGAAGGCATAGAGGTGAAGAATGGAGCTCCCGCTAAAGTGGTGTGGTATTTGCCAGTAATACCTCGTCTAAAGCGTTTATTTGCAAATAAAAAGCATGCCAAGCTGATGCGATGGCACTCAGAAGAGCGAAAGAGGGATGGAAAGTCGAGACACCCCAGATTCGCCTGAGGAGAACCATCGATAGGCTCTTTAGGGAGAACTTCGGAAATGATCCGAGGAATATAAGGTTTAGGTTGAGTACGGATGGAATGAATCCTTTCGGTAACATGAGCAGCATTCATAGCACTTGGCCTGTGACTCTCTGTACCTACAACCTCCCTCCTTGGTTGTGTATGAAGCGAAAGTACATTATGATGTCGCTGCTTATTCAAGGGCCGAGACAACCTGGCAACGATATTGATGTATACCTACAACCATTGGTGGAAGATCTTGTGCTACTATGGAATGAAGGTGTACAGGTATGGGATGAGTACAAACAGGAGTACTTCACTCTACGTGCATTGTTGTTCTGCACCATCAATGATTTCCTGGCCCTGGGTAACCTTTCCGGCCGTACTATAAAAGGAGCTAAAGCCTGCCCCCAATGCCTGGATGAAACTAGTAGTGTGTGGCTTAATAACTCGAGGAAAACAGTCTGCATGCGTCACCGTCGGTTCCTTCGAAGGAATCACCCGTACCGCAATATGAAAAAACAATTCGATGGTACAAAGGAGGATGGTTCGGCTCCAAGGCCTCTTACCGGGGAAGAGGTATATGATATGGTTAAGGATATCAATGTTGTTCTTGGAAAGAGGGGTACATCGAGGTCCCGTACTGAGAAAACCATGTGGAAGAAGAGATCCATATTTTGGGATTTGCCCTATTGGAAGGACTTAGAGGTTCGACACTGCATCGACGTAATGCATGTAGAGAAGAATGTATGTGACAGGGTGCTTGGCCTTTTACTGAATATTCCTAGCAAAACAAAGGATGGACTGAAGGCCTGTCGGGATCTGGAAGCTATGAAGATCAGAGCTGAGCTACATCCTCAAGACACTGGGAAAGGCCGACTTTACCTTCCCCCAGCATGCTACACTCTGTCCAAGAAAGAGAAAACAGAGCTCTACAAGTGCTTGCACGGTGTGAAAGTTCCGTCCGGTTACTCCGCAAACATCAAGAAACTGGTATCGATGAAAGATTTGAAGTTAACTGGCATGAAGTCTCATGATTGTCATGTGATGATGACACAAATGCTCCCTATTGCAATTAGAGGTGTTTTGCCTGACAAGGTTCGAGAGGCAATCATGAGGTTGTGTTCTTCTTTAACACGATTTCACAGAAGGTCATCGATCCCGTTGGACTTTATGAACTGCAGGCTGATGTGGTCAAGACTCAGGTCGCCTAGAGATGTATTTTCCTCCATCATTTTTCGATATCATGGTCCATCTCATTGTTCACGTTGTGAATGAGATAAATATTTGTGGCCCAGTATTCCTGCATCAGATGTACCCATTCGAAAGGTACATGGGTGTTCTGAAGAAATATATGCGTAATCGATCGCGGCCGAAAGGTTCCATTGTAGAAGGTTATGCAACTGAGGAGGTTATTGAGTTCTGCATCGATTACATGCATGAGTTTGAACCGGTAGGAGTGCCTGTATCACGCCATGAGGGAAGGCTAGCTGAGAAAGGAGTAATAGGAAAGAAATCCACAAATTCTTATGATCATTTTCTGTTCGAACAAGCTCATTTCACAGTCTTGCAACAGTCAGTCGAGGTGTCCCCGTATATGGACATGCACAAGGCTAAGCTGTGGAGGGAAAACCGTGGACGATCAGAGGTTTGGATAACAAAAGAGCACAATCGTGTGTTCAATCATTGGTTCAATGAGCACATGTGTGGTGAAGAAACGAGTGTTACTTTGAGGTGGTTGGCAAAAAGGCCATCAGGTACAATCGTGACATGGCAAGGATACGACATAAATGGATATACATTTTACACGAGAGCTCAGGATAGCAAAAGTACTTACCAAAAACAGTGGTGTCTGTATAGATGCCTACGACAACACAGGCAGCAAGAAGAGCAGCTTCTATCGGGTTATAGAGGAGATTTGGGAGCTCGACTACTGCATTTTCAAGATCCCGGTGTTTCGGTGTCGTTGGGTCCAACTCCCAAAGGGTGTCAAGGTGGACAAATACAGCTTCACTACTGTGGACATCGAGCAAGTCGGATATAGAGACGAACCATTCGTTCTTGCGAAGCAAGTAGCACAAGTCTTCTATGTAATCGACCCGGCAGATAAGAAGCGTCATGTAGTTCTTCAAGGAAAACGAAGGATCGTCGGAGTTGAGAATGTCGTGGATGAGGAAGAGTACAACCAGCTTGATGAGTTGCCTCCTTTCGTAGATGGCAGCATCAGGCTCGAGGAAGAAACCACTCTGGAAGCCACCTATCATCGCGATGATCATGAAGAAGGTCAAACTGTGAAAGAAAATAATTAGGTAGGAGTAATGGCAAAATGTTTGTATTTATGTGGGGTAATAGAAATTTAATGTCAAAAATATGTATTATGTGGAGTAATGGCAATTTTTGGTATCTGTAATACTCTTTTATTTTGACATGTGAAATAAGTAAACACATACATCCATTAGCAATTAGTAAATTTAGTAAGAATATATATTTATTCATCATAGATAAATTAATTATGAATAATTAGTAGTTAATATATATGATAGGTACATTAATACATCTAGTAATAACTTCATATTAAAAGGAAATCTTAAAAAGAGTATCTGTGGCGGTTCGTAATAAAACCCGCCACTGATAATGGTATCTGTGGCGGTTTTTATTAAGAAACGCCACTGATAATGGGTATCTGTGGCGGTTTTTATTAAGAACCGCCACTGATAATGCTTATCTGTGGCGGCTGTTAATAAAACCCGCCACTGATACGTCCCCCATATAAACCCAAACCCCACGGTGCTTCGCATATGCATTAACCCTAAGTCCCTAACCTCACGGTGCTTCTCCTCCCACCGCCGCCTCCCGTCCCCGTCGGCGCCCACGTCCCCATCGGTGCCCCCGCTTGGTGTCCCAGTCCCCGCTCGGCCCCGGCCCCGTCTCCGGTCGACGCCCACGTCCCCATCGGCGCTGCCCACGCCCCCGCTCGGCGCAACCCCCGTCCCCGTTGACGCCTCCGCTCCCCGCTCGCCCCCCCCGGTACGTCCCCGTCTGTCTTGTGCCCCCGCCACTGATAGTCCTATTAGTGTTTGAATTCGGAAGGTGAGTTGGAGATTGATCTTTTGTCGCTGCATTTGAGGCTCACATCTGCACTATGTGTGTCACTTCTGTGAAGAGGGCATTGTATCTATGTCTTCCAGGCCAACCATACCATGGCACTAACGGCAGTAATTGGATTTCTGGCACAATAGCGTGATTGTTGTGACTTGCTCTGCCTTCTGAACATATTTGAGTGCTTGTTCCTCAGTGAGTTTTCTGAGAATCATACTCAGATTATTGTTACTTGTGTTGTATGCTAGATGATGCAAGTGGGTCTATAGAAGAATTGAACAATTACAATAGTAAATGTGGTCTTGAACTAGGTAATTACTTCCTATCAATGCTTCACTATCTATGAGTTTGGTCATTATCTCAGAATACCTAGTTTGATGTTCATATGATTATCTCTAAATATCTTGACTAGATTGTCATCTGATACTGGAACTACAATTTGGTCCAATGTACTTATGTCACTGTGGGTTGTTAATTAATC
This sequence comes from Rhipidocladum racemiflorum, assembly GCA_036346355.1. NCBI lineage: Eukaryota > Viridiplantae > Streptophyta > Magnoliopsida > Poales > Poaceae > Rhipidocladum > Rhipidocladum racemiflorum. The sequence continues at coordinate 62,628,963 of CM070573.1, read as the reverse complement.
ATAGAGTTTCCCTTTTTGCTTTCCCAAATGTCTAATTACTTGTTAGTTTGTACCGCATTTAGTTGTGATTACTTCTAAATGTTGGGCAAGTTTTTTGCTATATCATTTCCATGGCATTAACTACAATCTGCTGTTACTCTTTTTGTTCATCTGATATTGGAACTGCAACTTGGGTGGCTGCAGGTCATTAGCCAATTAAATACTCGCTTCACAATTTTAGATTATGTACTAACTCTTTGCTGCCAACCCTTATCAGGGAAACCCTTTCTGGAAATAGTTTTCTCTGAAAATGTCTTATTTACCTGATAATTGTTACCAAGGTCAACATTAATGATGAGCAAGTATCCCACACCGACTAAAGTGCAAAGGGAAATGCAACAAAATATTCTTATGGCATCCTGCCATCTATAAGTGTAGTGGGTCTGATTGCTTTGTTCTATTCGTATGTCATCCTGCCATCCTGCCATCATTTTACCATCTTTTGTCATCATATGACAAAGTGTGCATTATTCTAATTTCCCATATACATGTCAATGCTTTAATGTTTTCTTTTGCTTTTTCTTTTATTGCTCGATGATGCAAATTGGGTCAAATGATGAATTAGACAATTAATGTTGTGAATTAGGCCTTGAATCAGTAGACTTACATGCTAAAAATTGTTTACTTCATTTCATTGTTGCAAAGCTTGTTCATTATTCTTTACCTGTAGTTGTTCTCTTTTGATTACTGTATGTGTTACTTTATTTGCCAATATGCACTGCTATATATGTTGGTTCGGTTGATTAAATAACCTACAATCGGTATATATGTATTATTCCAATGGTATGATCATAAGAACAGTGAAATTGATTAAATAATACCTTAAACTGCATGATTAGGAAGGTAAGGATTCAAGGCCTTCTTTACATAGTTAATTGTTTTGTTCAAATGAGATAAACTTGACCCAGGTGTAGATGAGGTAAGAGCTAGTCTCTAGCATTCCTACACCAAGTGCCTGAGAGCACTATCAATCAATTAACTTACATTGTCTTAAATTTAATATGCTCAATCTGTTTGATGTGTAATTAATTAGTAGTGACAATGGTATGTATGAACTAGATTTTGCTACCTTTAATGTCCTTCTCAACCCGTCCTCCATAATAACCTACAATCTGTATATATGTAGTTCTTATGGAGTCTGAGCCCCAGCCTGGGTTAGAGGATGCTTCCAACCCTTCACCGAACTCAAGCCCAAGCAGATACCTTAATATCCATCGAACCAACTCAGATGCCGAGGCCTCCCCTGCTGATGCTCCTGTTGCAAGACGTCGAGGTCGAGGGAAAACTAAGAAGCCTGAAGGCCGGCATACCATAACGAGGGTCTCAGATGCTGGAGTCCCTCTTTCACCGAAAAAAATAGCATCAAAATATAGGTCAACATGCGGGTACATCGCAAGGGATAAAGTTCCAATCACCTATTTGGATTGGCACAAAGTGCCCGGTGCCACAAAAATGGATATATGGACAGAGCTGATAGAATCTTTTGAATTCCCCGAAGATGCCGAAGAGCTCGTGCGTCGAAATGCGTTGATAACCATGGATGTCGCATGGAGGAACTTCAAGTCCAGACTGAATACAAACTATGTGATGAAAAATCGGTCAGCCATCGGAGATTATCCTAAAGTAGAGCCATATTGGGATGAATTTGTTGCGATGAAGCAAGATGAAACAGCAATGAAATCCAGTGAACACCACCGACAGATTGCAAGGATGAACACTCACCCCCACAGACTAGGAACGAGCGGCTACACGGGTAAAATTCCCCTGTGGGAGAGGCAAGAATCAGATGCAGTCCGATCGACTGGCACAAGTCCCTTGGCTGGATTACCGGATCGAGTTAAGCATTATGTGCTAGCAAGGGCATCTATCATGTCTGATGGGGGCTTATCATTCAAAAGCAGCACTGATGAGGCAATCTCCCAACGAATTCAGGAGCTGCACGTCGAGTCCACCCAAGGAAATTTTCACACGGATAGGGAGAAGGACGAACTAACAGCGGCCTTGGGAAACAAAGAGCATCCTGGTCGAACACGAGGCGTTGGGGTTAAGGTTCCCTGGAAGATAGGTTTCCCAGAGCATGAAGACTCTTATAGGAGTCGCAAGAGAGCCAAAGAAGAGCATGCGGAACGGGATTTGGAACTGATGAAGGAAAAGGTGCTTCGAGAATTACAAGGCACCATAGCACAACAAGTTCAGCAAAAAGTACAAGAAGCTATGAGCCAGTCGCAAAGACACAACACTGTTATCGCCAGCCCTACGAATCACCATAGTAGTTGCGCGTCCACACCATTGGAACAACCAGATAACACCCATTATCCTGTGGACGACATACAAGACCCCACACCCTGCCAGCTCAATGTACCTGTGATGAACATATTTTTACAGTCACTCTGAGGATAGCTTATCCATACCAACAAGGGGATGTTTTGCACAACTCTCCGATAGCTCCAGGTTATGCAAAGGTCCAGGTGGACACGGTGCTTCCACAATTTGCTAACATCAGGGTGGAAATGCCCTGTAATGATGAGGTTACAACTCTAGGAAGTGCCGTTCACACATTCATCCAGTGGCGTAAGCGTGACATCGTCTTGGACCATGTGGTGCCAGACTCTCATGCAGTAGAACTCGACCATTCATCACCAACACCTGAGCATCAAATTGCTAGTGCGCCCACTTCAAAGGAGCCTATTCCAGGAGCCAATTCGTCACCAGCACCTCAATATGAAATGCTTAGTGTGACCACTTCAAAGGATGAACTTACAACACCTGATCCAAAGAAATGGCACATTAGACAAGTCATATCAGTTAGATCAGGCGAAGCCAGAACAGAGTATGATGTTATCTTGGGAAAAAGAAAGGGCAAGGCGAAATATAAAGTACAAGATAATCAAGAAAGGCTGAGATTCGAGATGGGGAAGCCATTAGTCACCGAATCAAAGTTTAATAGCCTAACACTCATGATGCAGCACTTACATAACTGGTACATGGAGCGATCCAACCAAGATGTACTCCCGAAGGTGATCACTGCCATTTTCCAGGCGGAACATTTTCACCATGAGGGTCCTGGCTACTTCCTGATAGAATTCGATAACTTACACAACCTGTTCTATCACGACGCCCTCGACGTTTGTTTTTTGAGATCTTTGAGCAATCGTAAGTGGCTAATATATAAATCATGGTTTACATTCATGTAATACTGATAAATGTCATGTCTAACTTTTTCCTTATCTAGATACGAGTTGATTGAATTGAGAAGAACCAAGGGGCCAGTGGGATTCCTCGACCCGGGAATGGTCTGTCAGACCGAAATCATAAGAGCACCAAAGGAGGTCGAGGAATACGTATACAGGGTGTTGCTAAAACTACAAGATAAGGACTTCATACTTCTTCCATACAATTTTAAGGAAGTTTCTCGCTGGCTAGTTAAATTATTCGTTGAATTCTCGTAGCCGCTCCTAGGAGTAATGACTATAGCATCATACATGCGTATGTAGGTTCCACTGGATTCTCGTAGTAATTACTCCAGAAAAGAGCAAGCTGATGATCATGGACCCACTGGACAAAGATAAAAATGACTACGAAGAGCTGTTAAGACTAATGAATGAGGCGTTTAAAAGATATTGTACAAAAAGCTTGAGATACCGCCCATTCCAGAAATCCTTTTCAGTCCGTACCAAATTTCCGGTACGCACGCAAGCAATATTCTTATATCGCATTTCATAGTAAATAATTCCTTCAATATTCTGATATCGCAAGCAATATTCTTATATCGCAGTGCCACAAGCAGTCGCAAGGCACAAATTTGTGTGGGTACTTTGTGTGCCAATACATGCGCGAAATCTTAGGTTCTACAATAATAGACAATGTCGTAGAGGTTTGTCACCAGCACTTCACGAATTTATTCGCACCATTCAATTTCTATATATAAACTCTGAGATTTATTTTTACTACTTGTAGCGCCTCAAATTGCCTACGGCAGGAATGCTTCCTGTTGAAATCCAAGCCATTCAGGGACAGCTCGCCTACTTCATCATGAGGGAAGTCATCAACAAAAAGGGCAAGTTTTATGATGAAGACAACAACGATCCATTGATCCATACTCTTCTTACACGTCCTTCGCCTCGAAACAACTCTGAAGGCTCGTAGGCTCGTAGCTTAGGAAGTAGTTGGTTCGTTAGTAGATCTGAAGTCTGTAAATGTGGTTAGGATGTAGTGATGATGGTGCTCATCTTTGTATTCCCCGAAGATGACCATCAATGTTGGTTTATCATTTGTAATGTGTTGAATGGGTTGCCACAATGTTCTCACAATGTTGGCTTATGTTTGCATGTGCTTTTGGCCATATTTCTTTTTTGAGTTACTTAATTGGTGAATTAATATGTTCTCTATTAGCATATGAAAGATACAGGTGAAGTGCTTGTTGGGCGTCACATTAGATTGTGGTCAGCACTTAATATGTGGTAAAGTTACTTGCGAATTATCATATTCTCAAACTATAATCACTTGGTTAGTGTAATTTTGACATGTTTTGACTCAATGTAGTTATAACTATGGAACTGTTGAGGCATATGATCAGCAAAATGGCTTTCACAAGGTACTGTTATTACTTTCTCTTGTGCAATGTCATATTAGTACCATTATTTTTATTTGTTGTTTTATTACAATACTAAAAAAATCATAAAGTTTATATTAAAAAAAAATCATAAAGTTTGTCCTGCTTTGTTGTTTTATTGCCCAATATTAATAACTTGGAAGTTTATATCATACAAAAAATGCTTATAAAGTAAAATGTAGTGTCAATAGCTTCATAGCTTCATATGTATCTCCCTGCAGGTCTGGGGAATGGGGGGATCATCTGACCTTACAAGCGGCTGCAGACCGGGTAATATGGTACTTCTAGTTTCAAGATGTCCAAATGGTTATTGGAGCAAAACCTTTTAGCTGCAGCATTTTTGCATTGATGTTATTGTGTTTCTCAAATTCTGACTATAGCTGGAACTTACAATTATTTTATCCCTTATTGATCCTACTTCAAGATATGAAAATAATAGATGTGTTTGATGTCAATGGTTCATTGTTGATGAAAATTCATTTGGCTATACTTGTCGAAAATGCTTGAAATCTCTCTGATTGTCACCATTCCTCATATTGTTGTGCTGAATCACAAAAATAAGAATTTTGGTGATCAATCAGGTTTCCATCTGTCCTAATGCTTCTCTTGGAATTATCATGTTCTCATCAGTACAAGTTGTTACAGTATTAGTACATGTCATGTTTGATAGTTGCCTAACGGCCTTTTCCTTTTGTATCTCTACTTGCTCACAGCTTGTTGAACCTAACACCTCAGTAGCTCTGAAGGATGTCAGATACAAAGGTAATAAACCGAATTGAGATGTTAGCTGCACCTATAATCATGCTCATCACATGATCATTGCTCATGGAAATGGGATGATTCTGCCTTTAGTCTTCATAAGTTTGATTCCTGTTGTGCTTAAAGTTGTTGCTTTTTTTTTTGCGAGATGATGTTTAAAACATGCGACTTTTCTCCCTATTTGTTGGCAGAGTATCTTATTCCATCTGGCTGGAAAGTCCTTCCTATTTTTAGTGCTGTTCATTTGGACCCTTCACTTCACGTGAATCCCCAACAGTTTCAGCCTTGCAGATGGGAGGTATGTCTGTGCGCTATATTATTTTCATATCAGTGATAATTCCTATATGTCTGTTAAGGTAGCAAATACAGTGTACGAAACTAAAATTCATTGCATTTTTTAAGACAAACTTTATACAGTATTTGAAAGGCTTCACATCTTTAGCAGATAACATTATCGATATATTCTAAACTTTACCTAATAACAAATTATTTGCAATGCATAGGTTAGTTGATTTAGCTCATTAGGGGTTCAACGTTGGCCATTCTTTATTGGCGTCAATACATTCCCATATAAGATAGCTAACCACAGGGCATTAAGCATCTTGCTAAAGGGCTTAGTGAACTACACCATGGTTTCACGATGAATGGTATGTCAATAATTCATTGGACTGTGTAATTGCCACTCTTCTGAAATTTGGTGTTCATATTCTGTAATTGCCACTCTTCTGAAATTTGGTGTTCATATTCTGATAAAAAAAAACTTTCTCCTTTTGATGATATAGTTTTGTATGGCTGTATGTCTTTTGTGTCAGAATAGTATCTGGAAGCTCCAGTTAGTTAAACAACACATACACATAAATGTTGAGGACTAAGGTCATAAGTATTTCCACTTTTGTGGAATATACGAAAAAAGGAAACATGTTTTAGTGTTTCTTGATTTGAATATTTGTTATACTTTTTTAGTACCATAGTTTTCTTTTCCTGCAAAATGATGTGTTTTAGGTGATCTCTTGGTGTATTTTGATGTTAATTGCTTTAGCATATATTCCATATTTGCCATATTCCTTCTTATTGAGTGTTGTCTACTGGGGAAACAGTAATCCAAATAGAAATTCAATGCAGTAAGAACATTTGCTTGATACACGCTGTACTCACTTGCTGAAGTAAGACAAAGCTCAATATTACATCTATTTGATTTCTCGCACAATTTTTACTGCCATTGTCATGTTTCTAATTTTATCTTATTTATCTTTGTGTCCTTACTACACATTTGCTATGCTAATTACTTTTGAGATGTATATGTTCTTCATTGTAGTAGTGACATTCCACTATAGTGAGACATGTGAATGGATTCTTGTTTGTTGTAGGATGTTAGTTAAAGGAAACACATTTGCATTAAAAGATTACCTGGCTAATCTATTTGAGAAGATTGAGAGCAGTCACAAAATCAGTTTCCATGTACAGAAGAACAGTGGCAACTAGCCTCATATGTGTATATGGACTATGATCTGCCCCTGCCTTACTCATGCAAAAAGCATAAATTTTATATTATAATGTCTTACAGCTAAAATTAATCTAGACTGCAAGGGACCAGTGAATGTAAGAAGACACTGATCATTTTTATTTTCTACTGAGGTACTTCTTATTATATCATAGACAGTGCCCTGTGATAAGCCATTTTACTTTCACAATTATGCTTCTAAATGACAACTTTACCTCGATGACAGTTTAGTCTAGCAACTTTCCTTGATTGTACTTTGGAAAATCTGAATAATAGAATGGTTGTAGTCTGTGCGGCCTGTGGAGAAATTCTGAAGTGTTGCCGGCTAATTTGTTGCCAATAGTCTTTGCACATGATCATATCTATTTTTGTTATCCTTTTGGTTCAAAATCTAGTATTATACTCGTATTGTCAATTAAGTTGTTACTTGTTACTATATCTGTAGTTCATTTGTGTGCTGTTTTAGAGGGCATGGCTAGCACTTTCCTGAGGCTAGCCAGAAATGCAGGTTTTTTTTTTATTGTTGGACGGGGTTATCAGTGGCGGTTCCAGCTAAAAACCGCCACTGATAATGCATACCAGTGGCGGTTCGAATTAAAAACCGCCACTGATAATAATTATCAGTGGCGGTTTTTAATTCGAACCGCCACTGGTATGCATTATCAGTGGCGGTTTTTAGCTGGAACCGCCACTGATATTATCATTATCAGTGGCGGTTTTTAGCTGGAACCGCCACTGATATTATCATTATCAGTGGCGGTTTTTCTCTCCAACCGCCACTAATGAGTATTATCAGTGGCGGTTTTCAAACCGCCTCTGAAAATCTCCAATTATCACTGGCGCTTAATCTGTGGCGGTTCAAAAACCGCCACTGATGTCTCTTACGAACCGCCACTGATGTCCCTCTCCATAGTAGTAAATGGCAACAAGCTTAAATTTAATAATGCAGTTGATGGATATGGTGACCACATATTGATTGGGTCACTGGATACAGATATTTATATGATAGTCCCTGAAGGAGTCAAAGTTCCAGATCTTAATAATCGCAACATGTATAGCGTCAAACCGCAGAGATCGCTATACGGATTAAAACAGAAGGGAAAAATGTGGTATAACTGACTAAGTGAATTCCTCTTGAAGAAGGGATATTCAAATAATAATGATTGTCCCTGTGTGTTCATAAAGAAATCCTAGAATGGATTCTGCATCATCTCAGTATATGTTAATGATCTGAATATCATCATAACCACAGAGGAGATAAAGGAAGCAAATGCTTACCTCACGACAGTGTTTGAGATGAAAGATTTGGGTAAAATCAAAATATTGCTTAGTCCTGTAGCTAGAGCATTTTTCAAAAGGAATTTTTGTACACCAGTCTGCCTATATATACCAAGAAGGTTTTGAAAAGATTTAATATAGATAAATCTCATCCATTAAAAAACATCATGGTTGTAAGATCCCTTGAAGTAGATAAAGACCCATTTAGATCAAGGTTGGAAATAAGGAAGTCTTAGGACCTGAAGTCTCGTATTTAAGTGCTATTGGTGCACTTATGTATCTTGCGAATTGTACAAGGCCTAATATTGCATTCACAGTAAATTTGCTTGCAAGACACAGTATAGCCCCAATCAACAGACATTGAACCGGTGTCAAGACTTTACTCAGATACCTCCAAGATACCCAAGATCTTGGTTTATTTTACCGGAAGAACCAAGAATTAACTATGGTGGGATATACGGATGCTAGCTATCTGTCCGGTCCCCAAAGTGTTAAATCTCATATTGATTTTGTATTTCTCTGTGGTGGTACAGCCATTTCTTGGTAGTCTTTAAGCAGACCATGATTGCTACTTCTACCAACCACTCAGAGATTATAACTTTGTATAAAGGCTCACATGAGCGTGTTTGGCTGAGACGTGTAATTAATCATATTCAGAAGTCATATGGTCTTAGTATCGTCGATACCCCTACTATTATCTATAAAGATAATGCTGCTTGTGTTGCACAAATGCAAATGGGATATGCAAAGAGCAATATCACAAAGCATTTTGCCCCTAAATTTTTCTATCCTCACGAACTCCAGAAGAATGGTGAGGTAAAAATAATGCAAACTAAGTTATGTGGAAATCTAGTAGATTTATTCACAAAATATTTGCCAAAGTCTACTTTCCAAATGTGCATTAATGGCATTGGAGTGAGATGACTTAGAGATTTGCAAAGTTCATAGGGAGTAAATCCGTAAACCATGATCCCTTTGCATGATCCTGAAGATCATATTTTAGTCTGAAGATTATAAGTTGTGCTCCTTTTCCTTCAGTGAGTTTTCCTGAAATTTCTCACATTAATGTTTTTAATGAGGCAACTAGTGTAATACGAAGTGCAAGTGCATGTACTATTTTCTACGTTCCTATTTTCCCACTCGGTTTTTGGAGGAGTTTTTAACGAGACATATGCATTGCGTAGTCTTCGCCCAAGGGGAAGTGTTATGAAATAGATAGAATCCTGGTCCATATTCGGAAGGATTCTATCTATTGATGGGCAAATCCGAATTCATCTCCATGGTGTTTCTTCTATATATTAATTGAACATTGCTTTGTACAGAAAAATCAATCTAATAAAGAGATAGTACTTTGCCCCTTATACTTTGTGTGCTCCCCTGTTCTTTTCCGTGCAATTTCGTTAGTGTGCTGTTGATCGATGCGGTGAACGACTACGTTTCACCATACATATTATTACAAATGTTGCAGAAAAATTACGAATGTGTCCTACGTAAAATCCTTGGTGGACAGCCACCATTGCACGCATGAACTTATGGGACCGGTGTAGACAAGCGGCAGGCTGCCGCAATATGTCCCACTTACATCCTGAAACACGAGTTGGGTTTGGTCGGAGTAAGCTCAAAACAGTTTTTTTTTTTTGTCTGCAGTATAGGGCAAGGTAGTACACTAGCACGTGCGAGATATTTGTGTACAGTTACAAATTACAGTTTGTATCCGTACGGTACTGTCCTTATAAACAAAGCGTGTGGCTGTAATGAAGTAATCGAAGATAATTGCAAACTAGTCTGATTAACCTAGTAGTGAATCAACTTTATAATTACTTCAACTGGTGTAGGTGCACATGCGTATGTGTATATATGATATGCAGGTACGTATTCATTCTTACGTATACGTTCGTACGTAACTTAATTACTAATTGGAGATCAATCAGCTTTCACACGTAAGTCTACAGGCCACCTGAGCTGTGTACTCTTGACGGACTTTTTTTAAAAATAATAATATTTTAATCAATATTTACAGAAATAATATGCCGAAAATAAAAATAGCAAAACTACCCTCCTGTCGCCATTTGAATTGGCGACAGGGTCCTGTCGCCATTTGAATTGGCGACAGGGTCCTGTCGCCATTTGAATTGGCGACAGGGTCCTGTCGCCATTTGAATTGGCGACAGGGTCCTGTCGCCATTTGAATTGGCGACAGGGCTCCTATGTCCATTTCAAATGGCGACAGGGGGTAAAATCGGAATAGGAGTCCTACACAGGCAGCAGTGGGATGTCCCCCTGTCGTCATTTGAAATGGACATAGGAGCCCTGTCGCCAATTCAAATGGCGACAGGACCCTGTCGCCAATTCAAATGGCGACAGGAGGGTAGTTTTGCTATTTTTATTTTCGGCATATTATTTCTGTAAATATTGATTAAAATATTATTATTTAAAAAAAAAATCCTACTCTTGACTCTGTACGGTCACCTACGTTTGCCTGCAAGCATGTAGTCTAGATATCGATGGATCGAACGTTCTGTCGGTAAAGATTCCCGTCAGACATCTGTAGGTAAAAATTCGGATTTACCATTAAACCATCTGTCGGTAAAGATTTTCAACAGTCAATCCATCGGCAGTACCATAATTGCAGACATATTGTGTGTCGGTAAAGATACATAGTTTTAAAGACAACAAATCTGTCGGTAATTATCAGTTTTTTAGTCAGTCCATCTGTCGGTAATTATGTATAGTTTTAGAGACAAAATATCTGTCGGCAATTATCTATTTTTCGGTCCAATCATCTGTCGGTAAAAATTATTGGCGGCAAAGTTATCCTAGGCGCATAAGAAAAATAATTCGCAAGCGGGTCACTCTAAAACCTAAAATCCTGGACTCCTGTCTCCCTTCAATACTAGCTAGCGCCGCCTGGCCCGCCTCCTGCGATTCTCGTGTGCAGCCCTCACCGAGCGAAGGTCGCCGGCGCCGTGGCCGCGCACCGCCGCAGTGCGCTAGTGCCTCGAAGCCTCTCCCTCCGCCGCGACAACCTGGCCAACACCAGTCTCCAACCCTAGTCCCCAAAATCCCCAATCCATTCAGCGGCCCATTCAGCATTCGCCGTGGTCGTCGCCTGTTGATGTCGGCGGCTCGGTGCGTCGCCTCCGACGAACGACGCCGTGGCAAGCGCGTCTGCGCGAAGCGCTTCTACGGAGATGGGTGGCGGCGCCGTGGCCTTGCTTGCCGCCACTCGCCGGCGCCCTACCCCGCTAGCCTCCTTGCTCTCTCGTGTTCCGCGTGGCCTCCACGAGGTTAACGCCGTGGTGGAGGAGGAGCAGGCGAGGACGCGAAGGAGGAAGAGGAACATCAGCAACTGCCTTCTTGGAACTGACTTCCCCGACACACAGGACCGGACTCGCGCTCATGGCGAGACTGCCTTCCCCGCGAGGCGCCATAGGTGAGTAGGGCTTACTGGCTTACTAATCTCTGGTTAAATGTGCGGTCTTTCAACGCGTGCGCCCTTCTTGGATCAGTGATTTGGCGAGGATGTGCTATAGAAAGTTTTAAATGTTTTTGGCATTAGACGTATACATAGCAAGAGCACGTTTCAGGTTCATTGATTCAGTGATATCGTTTGCCGTGTAATTGATGCAGAATGCAGACTGGAGTGGTAGTTTAGTGTCGGAAGCCATGCTGTTGCTAATGATTGAGAAAGTTTGGAGTCTGGCCTCTAGAAGTGGAAGCACTAGGAGATCAAAATGTAAATTCAAATGAACCGTAAGTGGATGTTCTTTAGTAGCTCTCTATACTATTTAGTGTTAGATGCTTCTACTTGGTTGGTGTAACTTGTAAGCACCAAAACAATGGGAAGATTCAGTGGGGAAAAGAATAATCAGATTTACTTGAGGCAAGCTGAAGCCATGCTGTAGGCTAGTGCTGTTTAGTGGATGCAGTTTTCCCCGATACCCAGCTTGGGACTTTCTTTGGTGCTGCTGTTTTCTTTTACATATATATATTATCTCTGGCATCATAAATTTTCATGTTCATATAATGAATAAAGAATATTTTTTCATTGGTTCGTAGTCACAGATGTTGAACTTGTAGTTCGTACTTGATGCCAGAGCATCATTGGCATCATTCTTCATCTCTGTTAATTACTTTCTCTGTTCTCAGCTAGATTTCATTTTAGAATATGTGCAGTAATTTTTTTAAAATTTTGACCATTAAGAGTATTTAGATTTGTTACATGGAAATCATATTAGGTAGATTTGCTATGAAAGTACTTTCATATAATCATATTTTGTAATTATTTTTGCTAATATATAATTAGAAAAAGTAACAGTCAAAGATGTGTATTGGAGACTGTTGATGTCCAAAAAAATTGAAAAAAAACTGGAGGGATTATCAAAATTATAATGCCTAAGCGTTAAATTGAACATATAACTTAATTTGTCATTCGATGCAGATGATTCCTGTTGCTGCAAATGATGTTGCTTTCTCTCTACATGCGGTTGCATTGACAGCTTTTCCCATTTTTCAAGTATTCATCTATGAGGTTAGCTAACCTGTCCCATGGGGACCGCAACTATGTTTCAGTGTCTGACACTTTAGTGGCTCAAATTTTTGAACTCAAAACATGCAGCGAGGAAACCAGAGAGTCCAAAGTGTGCATGTCAATCAATGGTATTGTCTAGACAACTGCTATTGTTTGCCTCATTTTAGCTTGGCCAAAAGGTAATTGGCTTTGGCTTATCGATGTGTTCAAGTAAGTTCTCTCTACCTTCACTGTTATAAACCCTTTTAGTTTTGAGTTTTGGCGGAGCTAATAATGATTAGTAAGGCTAGCTATATGCTTTGATTGACATACCGTGCTCCTCTTGGTGAGTTGTGGGACCAATCCCTGATCTTGGTGAATTTTAGTTCAATACAGGCTGGGATGACAGCAATCAAGTACATCCCTCAGGTAGTGCTACTTTATTGTCAGTACTTTAGTTGTACAATCACTTGATTTCCTCTTAATGTTGACAGATAGCTAGTGATATCCTTGATGTAGGACAAAATATGGGATCAATTATAACAACAGTTTAATATGAAGTGTCTAGACCCGATAATCAGCAGTTTAGCGAATAAGATTTACTGCACAACACTCCAGACACATCAAGTTGCCATTGGTCTCTGTTGTCCGTTTGACACTAAGGCAGTTTCCAATGGCCTAGATATCTAGGATTTCTTTCTTCAAATTCCACGAATAAAGAAAATAATTTTAGATTCAGCTACATTGTGTAACCTAATATGATATTATTGGAGAATAGCTGCTCAAAATACCTAATCAATATATAATATAAATAGTATGCTGTTATATCTATTTCTAATCATTCTGTTTCCTATTTACCTTAGGCCATCATGAATTTCAAGCGGAAGAGTACAATCGGTTGGAATATTGGCAAAATTTTACTTGATATTACAAGAGGGGTGCTGAACTTTTGTCAGATGGGTGTGCAATCTATAGATCAACGTAAGCTGCATTTTTATTTTATTGTAGTGCATGATTTATGTTACATCTCTTGGTTTTTTCCTGACTGAACAAATTGTGTTGCAGAGACGTTAGTGAATATCTATGGAAATATTGGGAAAACCCTTCTTTCGTTGGTGAGCATGACAACAAGTGTTACATCTGTAGCTTATTTAACTATAATATTTTCATCGCCTATTGGCTTGCTGACAACAAGTACTTCTCACAGTAAAAAGTATTCCTCCATATGGTAATTGCAATGTCATGTCTTTAATAAGTTGTTTTCTTTGATGTTCTGTTCATTATTCAACACTATGTGCTGTACCCTGTCAAACGAGATGAGAATGGTAAGGCAATCATTTCTGAAAGGGTAGCTCCTCTTATCAGGCCATCAGACAAGCCTGAAGAAGATAATGTATAGTATATCTATACATTACGAACTGTGTGGCCCCTATTACATTGTTTCGGGTCCTAGTATTACCTATCCCAACGAAACATAACACATATGTTTTCATGTATTGCAAACTTTGTACATATTTGTTCACGGATTACTGTAAAAATATATATTAACAGATCTTTCATTCAGTTCTAACATTTATTTTTTATGTAAAGATTTTCGAAAATATTTGTCATGGATTTGTCTAGGAATTTATCTACCTTTTGCAGTTCGATGTTTGCTTGAATTATTTGTTGTTGTTAATCATTAGTGACATCTATTAATTGAATCTTTTTCTACTGTGTGATGTACTATCATTTTTTATGAAACATGCATGGTTTCAGACTATTAGTCATTGATATCCCTGTCATTTGAATGGTTTCAGACAATTGATTATTGTTTCTGTTAGTAGAATGTGGTTTCAGACTATCTGTCGGCATTTATCATTTCCGGTTTCAAACTATCTGTCGGCATTTGTCATTTCCGGTTTCAAACTATCTGTCGGCATTTGTCATTTCAGGTTTCAGATTATCTGTCGGCATTTGTCATTTCTTGTTTCAGATGATCTGTCGGCATTTGTCATTTCTTGTTTCAGATGATCTGTCGGCATTTATATTTCTGTCGGGAAAAACTATCTGTCGGCAAAGATATAACTGTCGGTAAATAACATATAACACGTCAGCATATCTGTCGGCAAAAAAATGTCTGTCGGCAAATGTTTTTCCCGACAGGACTTCTTCCGACTGTAGTTTTCTGTCGGGAAAACTTTTACCGACAGATAATGCGTCGTATTACGTGGCCTTTGCCGACAGATAGTCTGTTAATGAAATTGTGTCATGGTGTAGTTAACCCTGTTAATTAAGTAGTACAGTACTGTACATGTACGTACGTGAATGATTAGCTAGAGCTAGCGTAACATATATGCACAGAAGGACACACACCCAAGAGGCCAAGAGATGGGAGCTAGTAGTGTACTGATCGATGAGGAGTAGTGCGTACGCGCAGGTGCACGTGAGTGCATGGGCTAGCCTCCAGTACGAATTTAGGAACGAGCGTTACGTGACACTCCCGTGGCAGCGTGGCATGGGGACAAAGCGGGCGCCCTCCCACGCCATGAGTCGGCCACGGGCGTCGTCGGGAACGGCACGGCCGCGCGCGCTGCGCGGCATGCGTACGTCCAGCTGATTCGATCGATCGGCGGGGCCGCGCGGCCGGCAAAGGGGGGGCCTCGTCACGGGGCGTGCATGCGTAGGCATGCATTAAGCGCGCGCATATTTGCAGGCAGCTGTCTCTCGATCGTTCGCGACATGCATGCATGGGCGGGCATCATGGCGGTCTGGTTGCGTGCGCGCTTGCCTTCATGCTCCATCCATGGTCAGGCAGGCCGGCCGGGCACTTGCTGTGGTGGATAACGTGCGGAACAAGACGGCCGTGATCTCTCCAGCTCTCTCGCCTGTGCATGCATGATGCATGTGTGTTTGTGGGTTTTTAGTAGTACGTTTGCCTTGACGAGTTTGCAGACGATGACGACTCTCTCTCTAGACCGATCTCTCTCTCTCGCGCGCGCCCGCTGGACGACAAGTTTGCATGACTGCTCGCGCAGTCTTAAGAATAGAGCTTCCGCTTAAGAAACTTGAAATGACGTCAAAATTCAAAATGATTTAAATTTGGTATTTAATTGATTTTCGGATTTAGATATGGATTTGTTTTGCTTTTTTCAGCCTCCTACTGCTAATAGGCTCTCCCGGCCCATTCCCCCTCCTGGCCAACTCCGGCCCAGCCCACCTCATCTCCCGTCGGTCAGGCCGCCGCACGCGCCTGCGCCCTCGCCCCCAACCGCTGCTCACACGCCGCTCTTCACCGTCGTTGCCTCTCGCGCGCCGCACGCCGTCGCCCGTGCGCTGCCCAAGCCCTCTCTCTCTCTCTCCTCCACCGTGATCTCTCCTGCTCTCCATTCTCCCTCGCCCCTCTCCCTCTCGCCGATGACCCCCTTTTTTTCCTCCTTCTCCGGCCTCACCATCGTCGCCGCCGCCCCGCTCGGCAAACCCTAGCACCGCCCCCACCCCACCCCCCGGGTCGCGCGCTTGGGCCTGGCACAACACGTTCACTCGTGACCCCCCCCCCCCGCCCGGCCGTTTTGGGCCGAAAACGGCCTGGCACTGTGCGGTCCATGACCCTTTTTCTTTTTAGTTTCTTTTCTTTTTCGAATTTAAATAATCTAAAAAGTTTTCAAAAAATCCAAGAAAATTCCAAAATTTCAGAAAAGCTCTAAAAAATACATATTCTTGATCCTTTCTAGCCACTAAGTCCAAAAATGACCTTTGTTCTGTCAAATAAAACCCCCAAAATGCCCTTCGACCCTCTCTCCGGCCCTATTTTCAATTTTCTCTTCAGTTTTTCTTTTCTCGGTTGTTTTTCTTCTGTCGTTTATTTATTGTTTTTCGTTCTTTGCGCTAGATTCGACTGTTGAGCAGTTCGAGGAGCAAGAACAGTACCAGGAGCCGGAGCAGGATCAGTCTGAAGCCGATCAAGACTGCAGCTGCCACGATTTAGATGAACCCTCCGCCCAGCAAGGCAAGCCACCCACCCTTGAACATATTGAACCCAATTTGTCGATAAAATAAAATTTACTTGTTAATGCATTATTTGGCACGTATTTTAAATTATTGCAAAGATAATTTGGAATGACATGATGCTTGGCTAACACCAATCAATTGCTTAGCCCACCATTGTTTTTGAGCCATATTTAAACCTTGCTTAGCCTTAGTTGTAAGAATATGAATTCCCATAGTAATTAATAAATTGATTATTCTATCTTTAGTCTTTAAAAACTTAGCGAGCTTTTAGCTCGTTGTATTTTTGAAATGTTGCTACGATAGTGTTGGGCTACCCACGAGGTGGATAATAATCCAACCACCGGCCAATGACGGAAGCCATGGTTGGTTTGGTGGTTGGTACACTTGGTACCAAGCTTGTAGTTGTAATGGCTTGGTCTTTGGCAAAGAAGGATAACCCCCTTCAGCAAAGTAAATAACTTAAGTTTCCGCTCGACCACAAGTTGGGGCCGGTCAATTCAGTTGAACCATTTCCCAACATAGCTCAGTATCTTGTTCCTCCCCTTGGAATAACTACAGGAAATAGCTACCATTCTCGTGGTTAGAATGGATCGTGTAGCGCCTGGGGTGGAACGGAAATGGGCAGCCTGAGTAGGGTGCTGCCGTTTGCCGATTTTCTCAACGATAGGTACCCACACATTAGCAGATCACCTCTCCCGCCTTGGCCAGTGTAACTGTGGTTCCTCATACCTACCGGGTAGGGGCTATCTTGGGAAAGTTCAACAAAAGGTTTGATCATCTCGGCCTGGCCGCATGCATTTAAGTTGCATGTAATCCGATGGTGTTAGCGGCCGTAGATATCTTGTGGGTAAAGCTGAGGAGCTCTGCAGAGTGATTTGTCGATGGTATTCGGATACGGTGTGCTTCTGGTTAATGAAGCTAAGTCAGAATTGGGGTGACTCCTGAAACCTCGCTCAAGTAATCTTTAAAATTTTTGAATCTGGCATAATTGGGGTGCGTCGGCCGGCGGGCTGGGAGCGGCGGGAGGTGGCGGTGCGGGCCGGCTCGGCCGGCGCCCGGCGCGCGCGAGGCGACCGGCGAGGCGGCGAGGCGGCGGGCGGCGGCGGGCGGCGAGCGGTACAAGACCAAGGCGACACGGCGGCGCCGGCGAGCCGGCCAGAGGGGCGATGACGGCGGCAGTTGGCCGGCGGCCACGCACGGGCAAGGCCAAGGAATAGAGAAGCCCGAATTTTCCAAAAATTTGCGAAAATTGCAAGAAATTACAACAATGCTTCCCAAAATAAATGATGGAACATCTAGAAGGCATCTAGAGGGACTCAAGATTGCAAGGAATTGAACCAAAACTCACTGAAGAAGATGAATTTGGCAAAGAACACGGGTTCGGCCGAAACGATTCCAACTCAAAATTCGTCGTCCCCACTTGATGAAACCTAAAATCGATGGAGGGGTTATGCTCTAGACATTCATACGAACACTAAGAAACAACCGAAATTCCAAATGGCTCTCCGGAGAAGAAGATATGACGATGAAACCGAAGAACACGAAAAACGTGGTTCGGCACCGGTTTTCTCAATCTAGGGGACGAATGGCGATGAGAGGCTAAGGGAGGGTGATACCACCGGGAAGAGCACTCCAACACGAAGTAATGAGAGGTGGAAGTGCGTGATTTGGTGAAGAAACGATCGAGTTATTGCCATTAATGCCCAATTCGGTTTTTGCGCGATTACTCAAATTCCGGCCAGGTTGAAGAGGAAAGGACACCGGGGATGGAAAGGTCTCGCCGTCACGATTCCAACGGATCTAGCCTTGCATGATTTGGTGCAATATTGGAGGAGTTATGGACGATTGAATTGAAGAGAAACTTTTGAAGCTGCTCTGTTCTTTCCCTGGGATGTTTCCTTCGTTTGGAGAAGAAGCATGAATAGTGGCCGCCACGTGGTATGCTCCCATTGGTCAGGAAATACGTAAAAGCAAATCCCTAGAGAAAAATTAGCAAAAATGGTCTAAAAATTCTGAAAAAATTCCTAGAACCATTAGGGAATATTTGGAATCCAATTAAATTGGTTTCGCAGAATTTGGATGAAATTTGTAGTTTTGAATATTCTGGAGCGAATAGCGGGCATTTAACGAAAGCCGTGCGAGATAAAATACCAGAGAGCTTCCAAAAAATCTTGGGAAAATTCCCAAAATGTTTTTATGATATTTGGAACCTAATGCAATAGGTTTCGGAATTTTGGGAGCATTTTTGAAATTGGGCGAAATTTCGGGTATTGACGGGTTCCGGAAATTTGATTTTTCGGACGAAGGAGAATTGAATTCCGATTTTGGACGGATAAGGATGCCAGGTTAAATTAAACACAAAGGGAAATCCATTTTTTGAATTTAATTAATTTAAACTAAATTTTGGCAACAGACCAAAATTGAGGATGTTACAGTGGAGGAGCAAGGCGGCGGCTAGGGGGGGCAAGGGGGAGGCGCATGGGAGTAAGGGGGCAGCTAGGGTTGGATTTGGGGGGCGCATGGGGCAAGGGCAGCAGGGTTTGCTACCCAAAACCCCCTCCACATGGGCCAATTTGCCCCCCACCTTCGGCCCACAATGGTCCCCCAAAGCCCGAACTCCCCCGGAAGGCCCAATTCCCACCCAGAAAGGCCCAAACTCCAGAAAACAACCCAAAAACACGATACCAAAGTCATACCGTAATGCCAAAATTGAAAAATGTCTTAAACCGTCATTCTGTAGTGTCACATTCTTCCCCTCTTAACAGGATTTGACCCCGAATCCAAGACACACCACTACGCAAAACAAACAACACAATGAGAACTAAACTTCACGGTTCATACCTGATGAGAATAACTCTGGATATTGCTCGCATACGCGAGACTTCAATCTCCCAGGTCACTTCTCTCTCTAACTAAAACCACTGGAACTGCACTGATCGAGACTCGATGACAAGACGATTAGGTTCGAAGACCAACGGCTTTAACGATAACTCACATTCAAAACTTGCCAGAAACTTTACTCAACATTGAAACACAAAGCACTCACACAAGGCCTCGGCACGACCCAAGCGATAGGATAAATTCCCAAATAGACCATGAAAGAAAACGGTCTCACACTCCTCATTCCATACATTCCATACATTCCTTGGCGCTAAAGTGACCGATCCCTTTATCCAACGTTACTCTCCAGAAGAATATGGTACCAACCTCTAACTCCAACTCTAGATCCCTCTTCAGCTCCCACGTGCAAAAGTGTTTTCACACCTCAACCTCTCTACTGTGGTTCGTCGTATTCAGGCAGCCTTGAACCAAGTGAGACACAACACTCCAAGACTACCAACTGCTCGAACAATCGGGGCTAAAACCTTGCAAAAGATTGATCTTTTACAAAAGACCAATATCCACCACTACCACTGAAAGGAAAAGCCTACTTTACATCCAGGGTCCTTAAACCCACAAGAAACAGTAACAACCGAACAAAATCGCTACGGTTGACACAAACTCGCTCAAACCCAGCGACAGAAGGATCCGAAAAGGTAATGCAATTACCAGCAACTTCCAAGTAGTCCACTACCAAGAAACACATCAACGACACAATTCCCCAAGCAGGTTTGAATTGAGTAAGCTCAACCATAAACCATGAACCCCATGCAACAATTTGAATCCAACGCACTAACATTCACTTTGGAAAGAATTCGACAACATCCAAAGAGCACTCATTTTATTTTCCTAAGCCAAATCGTAAAGGAAACACAAATCTCCTACACCACAACCAAAATACCAGAAATTCTTCATTCATTCTTTTCATACTAGGAAGAAATGAAAATCTCGATTCATGACATGAATGCAAACTTTTCAAGAGCACTCCGAATTAGTCATATATCCATATATGACTTTCTCACCGACTTGGCTCATCGACTCTTTTATGATTAAATATAAATAAACAATGTTATGTTTCCTTTTCACCATTCATTCATCATGAGACAACAATACCGAATAGTTATTCACCAAGAGACTTCTTCCTTGGTATCACATGATTGAAACACAAATACCATCAACGATTGCGATATTCCATATAAACTATGACGGCAGCACCGTTAACACGAAAACACCACGTCGTATCATAACCCACCATCAGTTGAAAGCTAAATCTGTAAAACACCGCTTTTCAACCAAAATCAACATTTTGAAAGAGAACCTCAATTCTCAAGTCAAACATCTACACACACAACCGCCACAAATTTTCTAAAAGAGAAAGGGAAACTCATTTCCAAAAGGCGGCAGCACCGTTAACACGAAAACACCACGTCGTATCATAACCCACCATCAGTTGAAAGCTAAATCTGTAAAACACCGCTTTTCAACCAAAATCAACATTTTTGAAAGAGAACCTCAATTCTCAAGTCAAACATCTACACACACAACCGCCACAAATTTTCTAAAAGAGAAAGGGAAACTCATTTCCAAAAGGGGACACCTCACTAACAAAATCACTTATAAAACATTCATGAAGTTCACCTTTTGAGGTACTTACAAACACCGCACACATTTTTTCCAAATAACTCCAACTCTAGCCAAAAGAGTTACACATTAAATCTCAAGAATTTCCAACACAACCCACTATGTCCATCTGCTTCCTTTAAAATTTATTCCAAAGATAATTCAGTGCGAACGCGAAGGAGCGCGATCCACTCAAAAACTTTTGGGTGTAAATCCATACTCATAGCACAAACTAACCAAATTAGCCAAAACTAAAGATTGGCACCAATCACTACGAGTTTTAGGGAAACTCGGAAACACAACAGAAGGAACACTTCGACTAAAAGCATTCAACCAAGATAGCAAACAACCAAACCAGTCCAAAAATTGTAAACACAAGCTCAACATAGATGCAACCACCTCTAGTATTCCACTACGCTTTCCATTAAAGACTTCAATAATCACTATTTACTCCTTGAGGAGCCCCATCATAATTCAACCAAAAATACATAACAAATTCTTTCTCTAGTTACCTTTCCCAACACTTATAAATAAAGTTTATGATGCTTATCAAAAAGACATCCAACCAATGCTATCTCATCCTGATCCCCACAGACAAACACATCAAATAGCATCATATTCTCAATTTAAAACATAATATTTCAACAAATACTTTAGCATGATCAACCTATCAATTTTATACCATCCATACATCGACTTTTCGACAATCGAAACTTATTCAATTAATCAATGTCTTCAACAAATAAATATTATCTCCACAAGACAAAATTCGTAAGTAGGATTTTAAAACATACGTTCATTAAGGATAAAATCCTACATCATGATAATTATCCATGGTTCACTCCATCACAACAGGTTACAATTTCCTCCATTTTAACCATGATTTTTAACAAGTAATCTAAGCAACTACCACAACTACTGAGTCATCAATATCAATAAATGGGCACCATCATAAAACCACAACATTGTTTTTAGCTACCCTATACATAGGTTATATCAGAATTGCCACTACACAACATAATCCAACTTATTAAAAAAAAATTAATAAGTTAGACCATCCCAATGCTCTTAACAACATCATTAACAACAAGTCCTATGTCTTCACAATTGACATCGATACTAGCATTATAGGAACACAACTGCATACTTCCAAATATACTAATAGTTTGCAACGACAACATAAATAGCATCTCTAATCAACTTCCAAGTTAAAGTCACTAGCCAACACGATTAAATTTCTCCATTAACACGTTAAATTAGAACATCTTTAAACAACCAGCAAAGTTTCTTTAACAATACCAGTAGTTTACATCATCTCGATGTTCTAACTATGCATCAGGGTTTAAAACTTTAAACATTATCGAGGGTCATAAGCACTTTTTAAAGCAAAGCAACAGATTCTAAGTCTGTACATTAACACATTTAATCATTCTCACTATAGAGTAATCTACAACACTAGTAGTCTATTTATTCTCAAGCTAAAGATAACAATCACTTTGCATTGATTCAACTCACAAATTAACTTAGCAATACGTCATTCCGTAAACCACATTGTTACATACTACATAGCATGAACGAAAAATTTCTAAACACCTTCATAGGTCACCTACTCTTAACGAACGGGATGCAATTCAACTTTAAAGATAACCACATCTCAAGAACAAGAACGAACACCGACAAACAATTTCTCCTTTCCAGGCAAGGAAGAAAAACAAAACTCCAACAGAAATGCAGGAGAGCTCAACTCTCAAATTTCCAACATTGATAGCCCAAAACTCTTCAAGAAATCTCAAGATCTATACTTCCAAGAAGGAAGAAGGATGCACCAGGGAACACAAAATGTTCAACTAAATCTTTTTCGATGAAGATTCAAACTTAGCTCCACCCAACTTAAGGTCTGCACAAGGAGAAACTCCAACACCTTTCTTAGATAGGGAGAACAACAACCACAAACCGTCTACGGAACAATCCGTGAAAACCACAAATTGCTACATGTGTCATTGATGATGTTGATGGCACGTGGTGCATGGTAATCAACTGGGGTAATAAAATGATTTAGACTGAGGCAAGTGGCAAGATTGTTCTGGTGGGCCAGGTGTGGCACTTAGGAAGTCGCATTTGGTTTTATTGCTTTAGTTACTTGTGAATCCTTGGGTAGTCTTGCCTCGGTCATCCTAAGGACTTAACCTTGCAAGCATTTGAACTGAGTCTCTCATACAACCACAAGTCTGGAGTGGGACAGACCTGGCCGAGTAAACTGTGAGGTCTAGTCTTTGGTACTATCATGGTGGTGTGAGGCCGAGTTTATGAGTAGGCTCACATGGCGCAAGAGTGGGGCCCTGAGAGTGGTAACCAGTCCCATCAGTGTTGAAACCTTAGCGAGCAGTACCGGGTCTAGAAGTAGCTTTGGAAAGGCTTTGTTACGATCACTCGCCTTGATGGTGTTTGATTGTATCTTGTGGGTAAAGTGTATAACCTCTGCAGAGTGTACAACCTATTCGAATAGCCGAGTCCACGGTATTGGACACCGCTCGGGGATTACAGTCATGGGTTAGACTTTCATAAAATGACTTTGGTTAAATGGTTGGAATCGATGAACTGGCTTTAGGCTGATAATGGCTTTACTTGTGAAATTGTGTATGAAGTTATTATTGCTATTACTGTTTTACTGCTTTCAATCTATTATGGTTATTTATGAATGCGCTTTACTGCAAAAGAACCATCTTAGCCTATCCCTTGTAATAAGCCATGCATGTAGAATATTAGACTGCATTCTGTGCATGACTTGCTGAGTGCTTTAAGTACTCACCCTTGCAACAACAAAACATCAGTTGAAGAAGAATCAACGCCAACACTAGAGGAGGAGTTCCAGGAGGAGCCGACAAACTAGGGAGAGAGCCCAATCAGTTGCCTGTGGCATATTGGTTGGCGCCACACGTTTCTTTATTTTTCTGTTGCAACTTTATTTGAGTAAGACTTAAGCCCTGCGAGGCATACTTTTGTAACTTGACCATAAGGTTGAGCAACTAGTTACATTTCCCTTTCAATAAAGTACTTTACTATTTCGTTGAGTATGATTGTGGTATTTACTGATGTTGAGACTGTGTGCACTAGCGTGATCCTGGACTAGTGCTGAATACACAGAGGGTCTGAATTTGCAAATTCGAATCCCGACAGCTTCTAACTGGGGATAATGATCTTAGTGTGAGGTCAAATGTGAATAACCTTAATTGCCTTTTCTGTGATGGGGAAGAATGTGTACATCATTTGTTCTTTGATTGTGTAGTAGCAAGAGTGATCTAGGAGGATAAGTCTAGTATCCTTGACAAGAGGGTTGGTACAAACTATGAATATTTACCCATTCAAATGGTGGCTGAGTGATTCCAAGAATAAAAATTACTAACACTGTATGTGTTGTAGTTTTGTTGGAAACTAAGAAGTGGCTTACATTTTCAGAAAATGGAGTGCTTGTCAAAGCAGGAAGTTTGGCACAGGCTCTATGAAACGCTAAGGATACATGTATATTAATGACAGGGATCATTTGGGTTTCAATTATTGTTTAACCTAAGATTTTGATGTTTGGTTTTGGGGATTAAACTATTTGATCCTGATTCTAATTATTCTTTGAATCAAGGATTAAACCAAAATGATCTTCACTCTGAACTTCTACGTTTAATGGAGTTTACTTAGCTCAACATTGAGTAATCAAGTTTACTGATTTTTCTTTGAATTGGAAGTTTGATTTTTAGAGATGGAACTAAGTCAGCGCACTTACTTCTTGTCAGTTGCTCATGCCCACAAGAGGCTGGCTGGCTTTGTTAATCAAAGTTGGGATGGTTGGGGATTGCTGACTTTTGACTACATGATTACTAACATAGGTCCTATAGGACAGTAGTTTGAATGACCATACATGAAATTTTTAAAACAAGAATTCATTTGAGGGGTTTTATGTCACATACATACTTATAAAGTTCAAGATTTTGGTGCACTTTATGGAGATGATTTTGTTGAGATTTTGGGATCTTAGTGCCTAAGATTAACACCTAGATGCGGGCTTAAGGATTACCTTCGGCGTTTGCACTTGACGATGCCATTGCCGGTGGTGAAGATGAAGGAGTGGCGGTGGAGAAGGCGTCGGCGTGGCAGTGGCCTTCCCGTTGCTTCCGTGCGCGAGTAGATCGGGTGAGTCCGTGTTTGTTGAGGCGAGGTTGCACCAAGGAACATTGGTTCCGAGCTGGTTCTTGTCACCTCTCTTTTATAGCGCGCGAGCAATAGGGGGCCACAACCATATCGATTAGTTGCACCCCCAATCAGGGCGCGAGGCTTACCCGCTTATTAATATATTAGTGCATTAAGACCAAGGTGTTGCAACTGTCAGTTACGTGCTGTTGAACTCAATGACTATAATACACCTTTCTATCTCAAAATGGAAACTTAATCTTGTGGGAGACGGTTGCTTATTTGACCCCTTACTTGTATCCAGAATCATAGGCTTTCCAATAATCCCATGCCGGCTACGTGCTCTCTGAGCACATTTGGTGGTAAGCCCTTAGTCAGCGGATCCTCTAGCATTCGCTTAGTACTTATATGCTCAATTTTATGGTTTGATCCTGGATTTTCTCCTTTACAACATAAAACTTAATGTCAATGTGTTTGGCAGCACCACTTGACTTATTGTTATAGGAGTAAAATACTGCTGGTTCATTGTCACAGTATAATGTGAGTGGCCTTTCAATGCTGTCCACCACTCTTAATCCGGGTACGAATTTCTTAAGCCATAGTGCCTGCCCGGTTGCCTCATAACAAGCTACAAACTCAGCATGCATTGTCGACAATGCAGTGACTGTTTGTTTGGAGCTCTTCCACGAAATAGCTCCCCCTGCGAGAGTGAATACATAACCTGATGTG
The DNA here is from genome assembly GCA_036346355.1 of Rhipidocladum racemiflorum. Taxonomy (NCBI): domain Eukaryota; kingdom Viridiplantae; phylum Streptophyta; class Magnoliopsida; order Poales; family Poaceae; genus Rhipidocladum; species Rhipidocladum racemiflorum. Next base: position 62,602,866 of record CM070573.1, on the reverse strand, counting down.
GATTTCTTAGTATCTACACACCCCGCAAAATCTGCGTCAGAGTAACCCACAATCTCGAGGGTACTCGACTTTCTATATGTTAACATGAGGCTTTTAGTTCCTTGCAAATTTCCAGTGATCTATTCCTGGATTTGACTAATATCTGCCAAGCAACCCAATTACAAATGCTAAGTCAGGGCGAGTGCATACTTGAGCATACATTATACTTCCGACAGCTGAAGTGTATGGAACCGACTTCATTTGATCGATCTCATATTGGTTCCTGAGACATTGAAAATTCCCAAACTTATCACCCTTGACTATTGGGGCAGGCGAAGCCTTACACGCATGCATACTGTATTTCTTTAGAACCTTTTCTAAGTATGCCTTTTGCGATAGGCCTAATACCTCTTTTGTTCTATCTCGATAAATCTCAATTCCTAAAACATAAGATGCCTCACTGAGATCTTTCATATCAAAATTTGAGGACAAGAAACTCTTAGTTTCCAGAAGTAGATTTTTATCGCTACTTGCCAGCAGGATATCATCTACATACAAGACTAGAAAAATAAATTTTCCATTCTTAAACTTAGCATAAATGCAATTGTCCTCCTCATTTTTCTTAAAATCAAACTTTCTTACAGTCTCATCAAATTTAAGGTACCACTCTCTAGACGCTTGCTTTAGTCCATAAATGGATTTCTTCAGTCGGCATCCCATGTTTTCTTTCCCTTCCATGACAAAACATTTGGGTTGAGCCATGTATACATTTTCATATAGATCCCCATTAAGGAATGCTATCTTAACATCCATCTGATGTAATTCTAAATCATAATATGCCACAAGCGCCATGATGATTCTAAAAGAATCATTTGTCGAAACAAGCGAGAAGGTATCATTATAATCGATTCCTTCTCTCTAAGTGAATCCTTTTGCCACGAGCCTTGCTTTGAACCTTTCAAGATTCCCTCTGGAGTCACGCTTAGTTTTGTAGACCCACTTGCAGCCTACTGTTTTGGCTCCTTTAGGAATTTCTTCTAAGTCACATACCTTATTCGTGTTCATGGACTTCATTTCATCTTCCATGGCTGCGAACCACTTAGATGAATGGGGGCTTCTCATGGCTTCTTCAAACGAGGTGGGATCACCCTCTATTTCTAATTCTTTACTTACATAAACTTCATAATCAGCAGAAATAGCTGACTTCATGTTCCGTTGTGACCTCCTAAGAGGTTCTTGAGCAGGTACGTTACTCGCTATAGGAGGCTGTTGTGTCTCTTCAGGTGCAGCTACAATAAGATCCTGGGGCTCCAAAACAACAGGAACCTCAGGTACATTAATAGCTGCACTAGGAGAACCAACAGTAGGTGTTGCAACAACTGGAGGTGCAGCAACAACAGGTATTGAGAAAATAGGCTCTTGAATCATTAGAGTTGGGGCAAAGACCCGCTTCTCCTCAAGGCTTATTTCTTGGGATACCATGCTCCACCTGATCATATCTTCTTCTAAGAACACAGCGTGTCTTGTTTCTACAAACTTAGTCTATCTATTAGGACAGTAGAACTGGTACCCTTTTGATCTTTCAGGATAGCCAATGAAATGGTAACTGACTGTCTTAGCATCTAACTTTCCAATATTTGGATTAAATAATTTAGCCTCAGCTGGACAGCCCCACACATGTAAATAATTTAGAGTGGGCGTCCTCCCAGTCCATAACTCATATGGTGTTTTAGGCACCGACTTACTGGGGACTCGATTAAGAATATGGGCAGCGGTTTTTAATGCCTCCATCCACAAACTAAGCGGTAAAGTGGAGTAGCTTATCATACTTCGTACCATATCCATTAAGGTGTGATTACGTCTTTCAGCTACTCCATTTTGCTGATGTTCGCCCGGTGTTGAGTACTGGGCCACTATGCCATTTTCCTGTAAGTACCTTGCAAAAGGTCCAGGAACTTGGCCATAAGGGGTATGTCTACCATAGTACTCCCCTCCATGGTCTGATCTCACTACTTTAACTTTAGATCATGCTGATTTTCAACTTCAGCTTTAAATATCTTAAACTTATTTAATGCTTCTGATCATTCTTTGATTGGATAGATATAGCTATAACGCGAAAAATCATCAGTGAATGTTATGAATGAATCAAAACCATCCACTGACTTCACAGGAAAAGGACCACAGATGTCTGTGTGAATGATTTCTAAAATTCCTATACTTCATTTGGCATTCTTCTTAATTTGCTTAGCATATTTTCCCTTACTGCAATCAATGCAATGTTCTGAATCTGAGAAGTCTAACAGGTGGAGTATTTCTTCTTTGATTAATCTCTCAATCCTTCCCCTCGAAATATGGCCTAAACAATAATACCATAATTTCGAAGACATCTCGTTTGCTATTCTCTTATGCTTATTACATTCATTCACAGATAAAGAGGTATTCACAACATTTACATCATTACTTTGGGAAACTAAATAAAGCTTGTCTTGTATGAAGGGAAGACCAACATCAATATTATCGAATTGAATCAAACATTTCTTATTCCCAAAATGACATGCATAGCCATCATCATCTAAACAGGATACTGAAATTAAATTCCTCCTCATGGAGGGTACAACTAAAATATTATGTAAATGAAGAATGAAGCCACTATGTAATTCTAAGGGGAGTTCTCCAATAACTTCAACTTCAACCTCGACACCATTGGCGACTCTAATGCTTCTTTCTCCTCTTTTCAGGATCCTCTTCGTATGGAATCCCTGCAAGGAATTTGCAACATGAACAGTTGCACCTGAGTCAATCCACCATGTATGAGTGGGAAAATCTAAGTACAGGGATTCATCTATGAATGTGACTTTATCCTTACCATTCTTGTTCAGTCATTTAATAAACTGAACACAGTCCTTTATGTAGTGTCCTTTCTGATTGCAATGCCTACATGTAACCTTGTCCACCTCTGCTGGAGCCTTGCCTTTGCCTTCATAAGGCTTCTGGCCAAGGAAAAATTTCTTATTCTGAGGTTTACCCTTATTCTTAAAAGAAGGCTTAGACTTGCTCTGAAAATTGCCCTTTTTCTTTAGTGGTGACTTAAGATGATTGATTGAGTGAAGCCTTTGAGCTCTAATACTTTCTTGTTCTTGAGCACACATAGCCATCAATTTTTCTATACTCCACTTTTCATTCATGGAGTTGTAATTGCCTGCAAAAGTCTCATATTCCTTAGGCAAGGAATTCATGAAAAACTGCACCAAATACCCTTCTGATATTTCTATTTCTATGGCCTTAAGTCTAGCAGCTATGTTGCTCATTTTCAAAATGTGCGCTCTGATATTGCTTTGCCCATCAAACTTCTCATTCGAAAGCTTCTGCATGAAAGAGCTCGTATACATTTTAGTAGAGCCAGTGAACTGGCTCTGGACTTTGCTAAGGTATTACTTAGCATTAGCACATTCTGGGATGGCACCTCTTATTCCTTCCACAATGGAGTTTTTAATCACCATCATGCATTTACGGTTAGAATTTTCCCACTTCACACGCTCAAGGTCATATGCCATTCTTATGGTTGCAGGGATTGGTTGGGGCTCAATGGGATGATCAAGCATAATTGCATAATCAATATCAGAGAGAGCAAGTGCCATCTCAACCTTCTCCCTCCAAGAAGGATAATTCCCCCATTTAGGGGCTCAATAGCAGAGATCAAACTCAATATGTTGGAAGTATTTGAACCTTCGGAAAAGGAAAAAGACAATTTAATCAGAATATTGAATTAAATGCATGAATTAATTCAATGTTGGTTCAATTAAAACATGCTCTTAACAAAAATTATTCTACTTATAAATCATCGTTGGGCAGAATTAAAATAGAACAAAATTTAAACTTAAGATTATGGCAAATTTTATCAACAACGTTGGTTAGAAGACAAAATTCCCATACTAATAGACTTGATACAATTTTCCAATTAAATTTTCACGTTGGATCTAATTTAATCAGAAAAATAAAACTTAAGCTTAGCAGCGAAAAAATAATTTAATTCAAAACTTAAACTAATTATGCACAGCAAATATAAACTTAGACTTGAAAATAAATAGAAAACAGTCCTAATCTATTCGGGCCCAAAAAGGCCCAAAATGTCTCAGCACACTGTAACATCCTCATTTTCGCTTTCTGGAGAAAAACCTAATTTAAATAAATTAAATTCAAAAATTTGGAGTTTCTTTGGTGTTTATATTAACCTGGCATCCTTTCCCATCCAAAATCGGGATTCAATTCCCCTCCGATCGAAAAATCGAATTTTCCGGTCCCGCCGGTACCCGAAATTTCACCCGAGTCCAAAAATGCTCCAAAAATCCCAAAACCACTTCAATTATGTCTCAAATATTCCAAAATTATTTTAGGAACCTTTCCCCGGATTTTTGGACCTTCGCTCCTATTTTATCTCGCGCGGCTTTTGTTTAATGCCTACGATCCGCGCCCGAATATTTAATTCCACAAATTTCATCCAAATTCAGCGGAACCAATTTTATTGGGTCCCAAATAGTCTAAAATGGCTCTAGGAATTTTTCCGGAATTTTTAGACCATTTTTCCTAATTTTTTTCTAGGGCGAATCATTTATGTAACTCTCGGCCAATGAGACGTCGCCACGTGGCGCTACAGTATTGTCTTCAACCTCTAGCCATGGGAAACAACAGAGAAAGCTCAAGCTTGCCTCTCATGGCTAGGGTTTACTTGAAACCACTCCATCTCCCTCATTTCAACTCCAAAACGTGAACGGCCGGTTCCATTGAATCCATAGCGTCGCCCTCTTGCCATTCCCCACCATCACTTGCCGCCAATCTCGCCGGAGTTTGCACGAACGGTCAAAAACCGAAATGGACTTAAATGCTCATAACTCGGCCGTTTCAACTCCGTTCCGCGTGATTCCACTTCCATTCTCTTCGTATAAGAACCCCCGTCCCGGTGGTATTAGCCTCCTTTGGCCTCTCCCCTTCGTTCATCCACTAGAGCAAGAAAACCGACGCCGGGTTCTCTTTTTGCTGTTCTTCGCGTTCTTGACCGTAGATCTCTCCACGGTGGGTCATTCTTCTTGTTCCTTGGTTCCTTGTGACCGTGAGGGAGTCTAGAGTCTAACCCGACAATCGATTTTAGGTTTCATCAATTTTTGGAGGCGAATTTCGGGTTTTTGTCGGTTCGGCCGGAGCTCCGTTCGTCGCCTCCGGTGAGATTCAATCAAATTCCTTCCTCCTATGAGTCCCTAAGGATGTAATCTAGTGATTCTATGCTTTTATTTGGGTCAATTTCATGCAAAAATGGTGGAGAAATCGAATTTTTGGGTTTTTCCGCGTTCTCTGTTATTTGAGCCGTGCCCGTGCTTGCGCCGCCGCTAGCCCCGCCGGCGGCAACGCGCCGCGCCCGCCTGCCCGCTGCCGCCTCGCTCGCACGCTGCCACAGCCGGGCGCCCGGCCGCCACACTTCTGGCCGCCTGCACCCTCCCCAAGCTTCCCTCACACCAACCATGGCCATGGCTTGGCCCAAGGTTGAAGATAACCTTTCACTCTATGACATGTGGAGCCCACCTTCCATAGAGACAAGTCAAAGTCAAAAAAAAATTCAGAAAAGTCAACAAAGGCATATTCCAGGGAATATTCCTGGTTTTTCAATTTTTTCGAATTTCAAACTTCGGACGCTCATAACTTCTTCGTCCGAACTCTGATTGACTCCATTCAAATTTCTAAATTCATATAAAATCAAGATCTACCTGCCAGTACTATTTTTTTAATTTTTATATTTTATTTATTTTCTGGTATTTATTTATTGTCTCGATTTGCGCGTAGCCGAGGACTCCGACGCGACCGCCGACCCTGCCGCCGGACTTCCCTCGTACGACGACCTTCCCGCGACCGAAGGCAAGTCTCTTTGACGCATATTGAACCTACCTTTATAAACCTGTTTTAATTGTTTTACAAACTTGCATGCTATGTTTAATATCGTATGTCAAATATAAGTGCGTAGTTAATCCAATTTGAAATTTTCACCCTTTGTGATTGATACCCATGTTACTTGTAACCCTAGGATATTGTTTATACCATGCTTATGCTTATATGGTATCCTTTGTTACATAGTACGGTAGAATCGCTTAGGACCTTTATCGATGAAAACAACCCATGGGCGGGATTACTCAAAAAGAATGATTTCAAGTATGATTTAGAAATTATTATTATGGTTTTGGTACTGTTTTCTAAAATAAAAAAGAAAAGAAAAATGGTTTGGACTTGGGCGGATTGGATTGTCAGGTGGGTGCGGATGGAGCACTAGTTGTCTTGTGCAAGTACCGCCCCAAGTCAATTAAGGACCGACGCTTGTGATTGTCCATTCTAAGCATAACCGTACTACCACATGTCTATAATGGTACGACCTGGCCAACTAATTTGTAGAAGCCTAATTTAGACTCACCACTCGGTTGAATGTGAGAGCCGGATAGAGGCAATGTCGTTTTTCTCACACGGCGCAAGAGGGGGCTTCTGTACTGGGCGGATGGAACCCTAACAGCGGTGAAACCTCAGCGGATGGGTCGAATTAGGTGGATACATTGTAACGGCCTTGTCAGGATATCCCTGCCGGCACACCCAAGGAAGTGTGTTAATTGCATGGCATCAAGGGTATATCTTGTCTTGTGGGTAAAGCTGTACACCTCTGCAGAGTTTAAAACTATTCGAATAGCCGTGCCTACGGTCAAAGGCAAAGTGAAGAATGCTTTCATATTGGTAGACTTTGATTTTGGTTTAAAAACTGAAAAGTGTTTTGTTTTGGGGATGCGGGAGTGGTTAGAACTCTCGGATGTTGTTTGGCGGATAGAGCCAACCAGGTGGACAGAACCTGTTTTACACTTGACGGATGGAGTCACATGATTAACCTTGATCTTTTAAAAGTTGGCGGATAGAGCCTTTTATATTAGTGATGGTGGATAGAACCTCACTGCAATATTAAATAATTTAATTATTAAAAAGAATTGTTAAAAAGGTGCTTTGTGAAACTTATTACTTAAGTATGGTTTAATAAAATTTGGCTTTATGCAAATAAACCCTGTTAAGCTTCCTTTGGAAAGCCCCACATAATCATACTTTCCTCGACTTGCTGAGTACCTTTGTACTCACGTGCTACATCAACTTGTCATCATCAGAAATTTATCAAGACGCCGCCGAAGATGGTGAGTTCTACCCCGAGGAGTTCGAGGAGGATTGCCAGAATAACTAGTTGCGTTTCTAGTCGTCGCCTGTGGCGTTTTGGTGTTCACTTGTTTTTGCTTTCGTTTTCCGCTGTCTTGTCTCCGGTCTTTTGATCGAGTATTGTAATAAGTGGCCATGGGGCCCATACTTGAATATTTATGTTTCAATTTTCGTTATGTTCGGCAATGAAGTATCACTGTGACTGTGTGTACTAGCTACTGATCTGGGACTAGTACTGAAATACACAGGAGATTTCGGATAGCTGATCCGGGGTCTCACACACACGCCCTGGGCAGTAGAGCTCCTCCCCACGTGGGTCTAGTGCAGCTTTCAGCCCACGTAGGAATGGGTCTCACACACACGCCCTGGCCGAGAGTCTGTAGCATATGCCAAAGCTCTGCGGCGTGACCAACCTCCAGATCAACGTAGTTGAACTCTCCCTCCATCTGTCACAAGAGTGCTCACGTAAGAACTCGAAATTTTTAAATCGTGACAAGGTAAGGAAAAATTCAGCAAGAGACAAGAAAAGAGAGAAGGGGATAAGTCGAGATGTCATTTCTTATCTTGACAAATTTTATTCTTTTAGAAAATAGGTTTTATCCTCACTACGACCATTCTAGCTAGGGTTGAGCCTACGGTCAACCTGGCTCTGATACCACCTCTGTCGGGACCCCGAATTTGCAAATCCGGACCCTCTGTGTATTCAGCACTAGTCCAGGAACGCGCTAGTGCACACAGTCTTAACATCGGTAAATATCACAATCATACCACTCGATACTAGTAAAGTACTTTTATTTAAATAACTAAATCGTTACTCGACCTTATGGTCAAGTTACAATATCGCCTACAGGCGAAACTTATTTAAGAGAGAAATAGTAGCAGCGGAAAATCAAATAACTCGTGGCGCCATCCAAAGATACCACACAGTAACTGACCGCTCGCTCCTAAGTAGACGGTTCCTCGTGGAGCTCCTCCTCCAAAGCTGGTGTAGTCTCCTCTTCAACTGGTGTTGTATTGTGGCAAGGGTGAGTACTTGGTACTCAGCAAGTCATGCACAGAATGCAGCTAATATACTACATGCATGGCTTGGTACAAAGGAATAGCTCAAGGTATATTTGCAGTAAACAGCATTTGACAAGTAGCATAAGTAGATTCGAAAGCAGTAGAAACAAGTATAGCGTAATTAACTTTTCAAGGAGTTTAATAAACATCTTTCCCATCCTAATCCATATTTCCATCAACATCATTATTTAACCAAACCCAACCTTTCAAATCCAAGTTGTTTTTGAGAAAATCTAACCCTTGACTGTAATTCCCGAGCGATGTCCAATACCGCGGACACGGCTATTCGAATAGATTCTACACTCTGCAGAGGTTATGCACTTTACCCACAAGATACAGTCAAACACCACAAAGGCGAGTTCCCGTAACAAAGTCTTTTGGAAACTTCTAACAATACAAGTGGTCCTCCCCGGTTATTGCACACTAACCCTTCCCTTAGCTAAGGCGAAGTTTAGGCCAATCAACCGTTAGATGGGTACCTGGCCTCAGCCCTGGTACGCTCCCCCGTACATCTTACACAAAGGGTGTAGTTGACCTCCTGAGGTCCCACAGGTACGTTATTAGCAACTTAGTCAACTAGGTCCGTCCCATTACAGACATGTGGTTGCACGTTAGACCCAGTTCAAAGGCTTGCAAGGTTAAGTCCTTAGGGTGACCAGGGCAAGACTACCCGAAGAACCAAATCAACATCCCCAATGCCACAACCGCCCACTGATCATTCTTGCCACATGCCCTGGCCGAAAAACTATTTATCAAACCCGCTTGATTACCATGCACCACGTGCCATCAACATCACATGATACCTTTCCAAAACAGGTTCAATATATCATTAAGTCAATATTAACATTTGATTGTCCAAAATCATGTCATGAGCACGTAGCAGGTCTAAGCAGTATACTACAACGGTCTAAAACCCATGTTGGCAATTTAATAATGTCCAACTAGGAATCCTCAACTAGGGTGACAAGGGTCATGGCACATATTTAAATAATCAAGGTGTCATACAGCAAATTGGTATTTATCTAACCCCCATATTTAACTAAAGTATTTTTCTAATTGAACTAGCATGCAATAGGTTAAATCAAAATAGATTTCAAAATAGGATCAACATGGTCAAAGCACAACTTGCCTTCAAAAAGTACTTGTTCTTGGTCTTGAGTTGGATCCTGAGTCAATACTTCTCCTTCGAATCCTTCCGGCACTTCAACGTCTACTCGTAAAGCGTGCAAATAGCAATACACGAATAAACAATAGGCAAAAAGTGTCCAAATATCCAAATAAAATCCATAAATAGAGATAACATAATTTTATGAATTTTTAGAAACTGGAATCGTCAAATTCGGAGTTAAAATGCAAAAGTTATGATTATTTAAAGTTTAAATAATCAATTAAATAATTTTACAGAGAAAAACTTTAGTCCAAAAATTAAATAAAATTTATATTTAGGTAGATCTCAATTTTATACAAATTTAGAAATTTGAATCACTCAAATCGGAGTTGAAACGCAAAAGTTATAAGCGTTTGAAGTTTGAATCAAAATCTGAAATCATTAACTCGAATTAATAAATCATTTTCTTTTCGAAATTAATTATTGCGTCGGCTGGACACGTGTCACCTCTGATTGGTTGGTCGACGCCAACCGCTCCATGGGCTCACTCACGGCTTGCTTCGGTCCACCGTGGACCGGTCCCACGGCCGTCGCTGACACGCGGGTCCCACCCGTCAGTGGGTCACGTGCACGGTGCGATTCTCGGGCGAGACACTGACATGCGGGCCCCGCATGTCAGTGACACGCAGTCACGCCCAGGCTCGGCCGCTGGCACGCGGGCCCGACCTGTCGGTGACTCAACGCACGGCGCGGCGGCGGCTACGTGGCATAATCACGGCCGTTGGATCTAGATCCAACGGTCTAGATCTACCCTAGATTAACTCCGTTATAATCTACACGGTGAACATGGGCCGTTCGATCTAGATCGGACGGTCCCGATCTAACCTAGTTTTACGGTATTAAGGCGCACGAGGTGATCGTGGGCCGTTGGATCTTGATCCAACGGTCCAGATCCAATCATGTTCGAAAACACGTGAACTCACCGCAGCGGTTTGATCGGAATCGGACGGTCGAGAAGCTTCGCGCGGTGATGGCGTCACGGCGGGGCTTGGGCTGCCAGAGTAGGGGATGATGACGCGTGGAACGGCGCTCCGAGGGTCCTCCGGTGAAGTGAGATGTCCTCGCCGACGCAGCTTGACCTGGGGGTCTCGTATCTGGGCTTAACGGCGACGGAGGGCGACGGATGACGACGGGGCACGGCAAAAACCGTGGCGGAGGTAAGATCTAGCTACGGTGAGCGATTGCGGCTAGCTGGCAGCGGCTCAAGCTCGGAGACTAGGGGCGAAAGGTGCGCGCGACAACGGGCAACCCCGGGAGATGTCCCACGCCTTAAATACCCCCGGGATACGTGCTAGAATCGGAACCCTAGCGGGGACGCGGCGGCTACGCGGCGGAGGAATCCGTCCCGGACTCGGGCGGAGATGACGGCGGACAGCCGTCCACGTGGCACGATCAGCGGCCACGATGCGCTTGAGATCGGATCCGGCCGATCCGGCCGGCAGACGGAAATCCTAACCGTTGGATCTTGATCCGACGGTCCCACAATTTAGGGTTTGGACGCGGTTCGATCAAGTCACGTGGCTCGGCCTGACTTTAGTCGGACTCGGACTCGGTCCGATCGGATGAAACGATACTTGACCCAACTCGAATTTCCAGCGATTTAATATTTAAAATAATTCCTAAATTCATTTAATTCATTAAAAATATCAAAAGACTCGAAAATTCTAAAAATTCGAAAATACTTTGGATCATTTTGGACTTAAATAAAATATTTCCAACAAAATTTTATTTGCAAAGTCTAATTCTTTAATTATTTCAAAATGGAATAAATTCAAATAAATTCCAAATAAATCCAAATAAATTGCAGAAAATTCCAAAAATTCACCAAAGTGCCAAATCACACATAGATTTAGGAAAAGCAAAATTTTGGGGTGTTACAAACCTCCCCCCTTAACAGAATCTCATCCCCGAGATTCAGGGCTTACTGAAGGAATAGGTTCGGAAACTCTTTCTTCAAATCCTCTTCGCGTTCCCAAGTCGCTTCGCTTTCTTCATGATTGCTCCACTGAACTCTACAGAAGCGGGTTGACTTATTTCTGGTCTCTCGATCAATAGTGTCCAGAATCTTCACGGGATGCTCCTTGTAAGTCAAATCTTCTTGCAACTCAATTGACTCTAGCGGTGTCTGTTCCTCAGGTACTCGGAGACACTTCTTCAACTGGGACACATGGAATACGTCATGTACTCCTGCTAACGACTGTGGCAACTCCAGCTGATAAGCAACTTCGCCTCTGCGGCTCAAAATCTTAAATGGTCCAACATAACGGGGTGCGAGTTTCCCTTTAGCATGGAACCTCTTAACTCCCCTGAGAGGCGTAACTCTGAGGTATACAAAGTCTTCTGGTTCAAAACTCAAGTCCCGCGATGATTGTCGGATAACTCTTCCGCCGTGATTGGGCGATCTTCAACCTTTCCCTAATCATGGCAATCTGCTTCTTCACCTCTTGAAGAATATCAGGCTCAAGACACGGCGCCACGGTCTCATTCCAATTCAATGGCGTCAGAAGTCGACCATACAAAGGCTCTCAAAAGGTGATATCTCAGAACTAGCCTGGTAACTATTATTGTAATCGAACTCGGCATACGGCAAACTCTTATCCCAAGAGGTAGCATAAGCCAATGCACATGCTCTTAACATATCCTCCAGTCTGATTGACTCTTTCGATCTGTCCATCCGTCTCATGATGATAGGTCAGATCGAAGTTCAAACGGGTTCCCATGGCTTCATGCAACTTATTCCAGAACCTTGAGGTAAATTGGGTACCCCTGTCCGATACAATCCTCTTTAGCACTCCGTGCAAACAGACGATCCCGATCATGTACAACTCTGCCAATTTATCCCCCGAGTAAGTGGTCTTCACGGATAAAATGGGCTACTTTGGTCAAGCGATCCACTATAACCCATATGGAGTCATAACCTCCTTGAGTCTTAGGCAAACCGGTAATGAAATCCATTCCGATTTCCTCCCACTTCCACTCGTATTTTCAAATACCAGAGCAATCCTGCTGGTCTCTCGATGCATTGCCTTGACTCTCTGGCATACGTCGCACAATGCAACATGCTCGGCAACTTCACGCTCATACTCGGCCACCGTAATCTTTCCTTCAAATCCGATACATTTTGGCGCTTCGGGATGAATTGAGTACTTGGAGTCATGGGCTTCTTCTAGAATCAATCGCTTCACTCCTTTTGTTCGGCACACAAATGCGATCCTTCATCCATAACGTGCCTTGCTCATCCAACCTGAAGTCCTCGCCTTGCCTTCTTCCTTGATGGACTTAATCCTGCGGATCTTGTCATCATCCTTCGTCCTTCCCTGATCTGATCCTCTAGGTAGGCTTCACTTCCAATGCGGCCAAGAATCCGCTTAGGTACCACCTCAATCTTCATTCTCTGAAAATCCTCACATAACTCATCCCGACTTGTGGCTAGCAACTTACTCACTGTATGGCTTTTCCGACTAAGGCATCGGCAACTACGCTGGCCTTCCCGGATGGTAATGGATTCCAACATTGTAGTCCTTGATCAACTCTAACCATCTCCTCGCCTCATGTTCAGATCCGATCGGGTGAATATGTACTTAAGACTCTTATGGTCCGTGTATACTTCACATCTGCTTCCAATCGATAGTGACGCCATATCTTCAAGGCATGCACTACTGCAGCCTAACTCTAGGTCATGTGTCGGATAATTTTCCTCATGCGGCCTCAATCGCCTTGATGCATAAGCGGCGACCTTTCCATTCTCATCGACAAGACACATCCAAGTCCTTGGCGCGATGCGTCACAATAAATATCAAAGCTTTGATTAACATCCCAGTAGAACTAACACCGGCCGATGTCAATCGCTTCTTCAGCTCCTCAAATCCTTTCTCACATTCTCGACGTCCATGCAAACTTCTTCTCCTTTTTCGGCAATTGCGTAAGAGGTTTCGCAATTGTCGAAAAGCCTTCAATGAAACGGCGGTAGTATCCTCGCCATTCCAAGGAAACTCCGGATCCTGGTCACGCCTTTGGCTGCTCCCAATGTAACACAGCTTCTACTTTGCTTGGATCTACTGGCGACTCCTTCATGCGGTCATTACATGTCCGAGGAACTCCACCTTGTCCTTCCAAAAATCACACTTGCTGAACTTGGCGAAGAGTTGTCGTTCCTCGGCTTTTCTAAAACTCGCCTCAAGTGTTCGGCATGTTCATCCTCCTGCCTTGGAGTAGATTAGGATATCATCTATGAACACGACAACAAACTTGTCCAAATATTCCATGAACACCTTATTCATCATATTCATGAAATATCTTTGGCGCATTAAATCGATCCAAAGGACATAACCGTAAACTCGTAATGTCCATATCTTGACGAGAATGCAGTCTTCGGAATATCCTCTGATCTGATCTTCAACTGATGGTATCCCGATCTCAGATCAATCTTGGAAAAAACTCCGGCTCCTCTCAGCTGATCAAACAAATCATCAATCCCGGGTAACGGTACTTATTCTTCACGGTGACTTCATTGAGTGCACGGTAGTCAATGCACATCCCGAAACTCCCGCCCTTCTTCTTGACAAACAAAACCGGTGCTCCCACTGCGACTAACTCCTGGCCTCGATAAATCCTTTCTCCATTAACTCTTCTAGTCGCTTTCTTCATCTCTACCAACTCCTCGTGGACATCCGATAGGGTCTCTTTGCTATCGGTGTTGTACCAGTACAAGCTCTATCACAAACTCTATGTCCTCGTCTCAAGCATACCGGGTAGATCTTCTGAATAACATATGGGTACTCATTCACTCTTGAGATATCCTCTATGCCGATTGCCTTGGTGTCGTTAACCATCAATCGCCATCTCTAACTGGTAGCTTGAAATTCCACTTTCTTTCCACACGGGCTCTCAATCGAGATAGTCCTTCGTCCTCAATCCAATACGGCCTTGTGCTTGGATAACCAATCCATTCCCAAAATAACATCTAAGGTCTGGGTCTCCAAAATAATAAGGTTCGCTAGGAACTCTATTCCATCTATTAGTATTCTCACCCTAACATCCTACTTTCGCTCGGAGTTCTGAACCAGGGTTTGAACTAAAAGCATGCATTTAAGTCTTGCAATCCCCAAATCATTTCTAGCAGCAAAGCCTTGCGAAACAAACGAATGCGAAGCTCCAGTCAAACAAAATCAAGCAGTGTATCGAGTTAACAAGTAACTTACCCAAGACGATGTCCGTAGCATTCGCAGCAGCATCTGCGGTGACATGGTTGACTCGGCCTCTCACCACGCCTGGGTGTGGCTCCTGATGCCGGGCGCCCTAGCTGGGTGGTTCCTAGATTGAAGCGAATCGGGTCACTCCTGCTGTCTTCTTTGGGCATTTGTTGGCAAAGTGTCCTGGCTCGTTGCGCTTGTAGCAGCTGCCTCACCGCTTCCTTGCCGATCGCTCAAGCGGCGTTTCTAAGCGGGGCTGGGTCCGTAGTTCGATTGACGGGTCTTGGTGCCGTGACGGTGTCCTTGTTGCATTTTGTGGCTGGAATCAAAACTGATTTGGTGCAACTCTCGACGCCGTTGCGTTCTCCTGGCGTGATCCTCGTTGCATCCTGCGCTTCTGTTCTCATCCGGTTCCTTGCGCTTGTCCTCAAGAATAAGCGCCTTATTCACCAACTCTTGGAAATCTGAAAGGTGTGGGTGATCAGTCCTACTTGTAGTCCTGAGTTAAGTCCCTTCATGAAGCGAGACTGCAGCTTTATCTGTTGCTACATCCTCAAAGCGTAGCGTGCTAGCTGTGTGAACTTGTTCAGTAGTCGGCCACTGGCCGATTACCTTGCTTCAAGGCTCGAACTCCTCCTTCTTAAGATCCATGATTCCTTCAGGCACGTGATACCGACGGAATGCAACATGAACTCTTCCCAAGTGATGTCCTCGAGGGTTCACTTGCGTGGCACAGTTCTCCCACCATTCGGCCAATGTTCTTCCAACTGATGAGAAGCGTAGAGTACCTTCTCATTTCCTATGCATTGAGCTATATGTAGCTTCCTCTCGATTGACCTTAACCAATCATCGGCCTCCAATGGATTGGCATTCCCAGAGAAAGTGGGTGGGTGAGTTCTCATGAACTCTGACAGTCTTGTATTCTGGCGTTGTCCCTGATTAACTTGATTAGCAGTGGCCTGAGCAGTGACGTGTTGCATCTGTTGCATCATAGCATGCATCAACTGAGTCTGAGCAGCGAGAAATGCTCCAAAATTCTGCATGTCTAGTGGCGGTGCTGGTGCTCCATCATTGGGGTTTTCTGCTGGGCGAGAACCACTTCCATTGCCTACAAAGTTTCCGCGGGTGTTCACCATCTGTCGATTTGCTCTAGGTTTTAGAGATGAGAGAGAAACAAGAATAGACAAGTAATATGGAACTTATGCGGGGCGAAAGGTTTAACTTTAAGGTCCAACTTTATTAACTAATCAATAGTAACTTGGTATGGTTGCTTACAATGCCTAAGGGCCTTGCAACACATACTGCACACTCAGCAAACAATGAAAATCCAAATCGAACTAACACTGGAGTCTAACGCCTAAAGGGTGACTCTTTATTCTATGACGCGACTCGGCGAAGGAGTCTCACTATAAAACCTACGCTCACTCATCGAGAAAACCTCCACGGCCTGGGTACGGATGCTGCGGCATAGGCGCAAAACGATTGCCATGTCCAAAGAATCGTGTCATCTGTGGTAGTCGAAGAAGCGATGTCCTCGCCGAGATCGACTCCTCCGGATCTGGTTCGTAGCTCGAGTCTTCGCTCTGGTTACGTCCGCATAAAGCCATCTCCAACTCGCCAATCCTTCGCAGAAGGTGTGACACATACTCTTGAGCTTCCCGCCATCTGCTCTTCTCTCGCCGTGATCTCCTTGCGGGCCTTCAGAGCTCCTTGCTTGTATCATCGAGTACATCCTCCTGGCGACAACAAATCGTGCCAATCGTGTAACCATGGCATCCTCATCCCGAATCGCCTTCGGTCAAGAAGGTTATTCTTTGCGCGGTGATAACGGAACACCGTGCTCTCCAACTCTCTGGCGTAGATACGGGTAATGTGTCGCATTGCTCGTCATGATACTTCTTGGATACCCATCCGCATTGTAGACCTCCTGGCGGTGCGTTGTATCGCAATTGCCTGGCCCTTCTTCCTAGCGGTACCTCAATCTTCACGTCACAAGCCTTGATCAATCCTCGCTTGTCCGATCACTTCCACTTGGTATTGCGGCTTCTCAAAATCTCCGAGTCTCAGAGCATATGCCAAAGCTCTGCGGCGTGACCAACCTCCAGATCAACGTAGTTGAACTCTCCCTCCATCTGTCACAAGAGTGCTCACGTAAGAACTCGAAATTTTTAAATCGTGACAAGGTAAGGAAAAATTCAGCAAGAGACAAGAAAAGAGAGAAGGGGATAAGTCGAGATGTCATTTCTTATCTTGACAAATTTTATTCTTTTAGAAAATAGGTTTTATCCTCACTACGACCATTCTAGCTAGGGTTGAGCCTACTGTCAGCGTACTAGCTAACAGGCACCTCCGAATTGGGTGCTTATGAGGTTCAAACAGGGGGCTTTCGGGGCAATTGCCGGGGAAAGGAAGAAGACGACCGGGGTACCGGGAAACTCAGGGGAACAAGGAGGCGCCAGAGCTTTTTACCCAGGTTCAGGCCCTCATAAGAGTAATAGCCCTAGTCCTGCTTTCTTTGGTATTGCTTGTGTTCTTGCTGGAGGAAAATGAAAACCTTACAATCTTTCGAACCCCCTCTCCCATGCACCCTGGCTCCCTTTTATACTAGGGCTGACGGGGACGCATGGGTGGCTTACACCGCAAGCCACCATCATTACACTGGCATGGGATTATTTATTGCGCACGGCGCCGTTCTTACTCTTCATTAATGATCGCCGCATTGTCACAATCCCACCTCGGGCCCCGTCCCACCAACGCTTCCCTGCTACGCCGGGGTAAGGTGTCGCTGATGTCACGCACTAATGCGTGCCTGGGGAAGGCGGGCCGTCGCACTGCATCCCGTACGCCTTGCATTTAATGCGCACAACTTGCATTAAATGCCCTTGACCTCGGGGGAGTGGCCCGCGTGCCACCTTTCCCTGGGGCGACCATCTTCCTGGTCACCCAGGGGCGTGGCCTGGCTGCCACGTGTCCCCGGGGCGACCACCTTCCTGGTCGCCCAGGGGCGTGGCCTGGCTGCCACGTGTCCCCGGGGCGACCACCTTCCTGGTCGCCCAGGGGCGTGGCCTGGCCGCCACGTGTCCCCGGGGCGATCACCTTCCTGGTCGCCAGGGCGTGGCCTGCCGCCACGTGTCCCCTGGCGACCACCTTCTGTCGCCCAGGGCGTGACTGCCGCCACGTGTCCCCGGGGCGACCATCTTCCTGGTCGCCCAGGGGCGTGGCCTGGCCGCCACGTGTCCCCGGGGCGACCACACCCCTGGCGACCTTTTTAACTGCGGGGGAGTGGGGACCCTGGCGCAAAATACGCCGACAGTAGCCCCCGGGTCCACCCAGGAGCGCTTTTTGACCTACCAACTTCCTTTTTCTCTCTTTTGAATACTAATCGGAGAACCGCTCAGCCTCCCGGGTGGGGCCATTAATTAGCCCACTCGCCCCGCAGCCTTCGGGAGACTTTCTGGCTTCTTCCGGTTCCCAGGGCGGTTTGCGCCGTCATTCCCCTGTTTGAACCTCATAAGCACCCAATTCGGAGGTGCCTGTTAGCTAGTACGCCGACAAAGGGCGTATGGGTCGAGGTTCGACTCCTACTGGGCGCGCCATCACAACAGATTAGCTAATGTGCACCTCCGAATTGGGTGCTTATGAGGTTCAAACAGGGGCTTTCTGGCAATTGCCGGAAAGGAAGAAGACGACCGGTACCGGAAACTCGTGGGAACAAGGAGGCGCCAGAGCTTTTACCTGTGTTCAGGCCCTCATCGAGTAATAGCCCTAGTCCCGCTTTCTTTGGTATTGCTTGTGTTCTTGGTGGAGGAAAATGAAAACCTTACAATCTTTCGAACCCCTCTCCCATGCACCCTGGCTCCCTTTTATACTAGGGTCGACGGACGCATGGGTGGCTTACACCGCAAGCCACCATCATTACACCGCATGGGATTATTTATTGCGCACGCCGCCGTTCTTACTCTTCATTAATGATCGCCGCACTGTCACAATCCCACCTCGGCCCCCGCCCACCAACGCTTCCCGCTACGTCGGGGTAAGGTGTCGCTGCGTGATGTCACGCAATTAATGCGCGTCTGGGAAGGCGCCGCCGTGACCGCATCTCCAGACGCCTTGCATTTAATGCGCACAACTTGCATTAAATGCCCTTGACTCGGGAGTGGCCCGTGCCACCTTTCCTCGCGACCATCTTCCTGGTCACCCAGGGCGTGGCCTGGCCGCCACGTGTCCCTGGCGACTACCTTCCTGGTCGCCAGGGCGTGGCCTGGCCGCCACGCGGTCCCCTGGCGACCACCTTCCTGGTCGCCAGGGCGTGGCCTGGCCGCCACGTGTCCCCGGCGACCACCTTCCTGGTCGCCAGGGCGTGGCCTGGCCGCCACGTGTCCCCTGGCGATCACCTTCCTGGTCGCCAGGGCGTGGCCTGGCCGCCACGTGTCCCCTGGCGACCACCTTCCTGGTCGCCAGGGGCGTGACCTGGCTGCCACGTGTCCCCGGGGCGACCATCTTCCTGGTCGCCCAGGGGCGTGGCCTGGCCGCCACGTGTCCCCGGGGCGACCACACCCCTGGCGACCTTTTTAACTGCGGGGGAGTGGGGACCCTGGCGCAAAATACGCCGACACCTACGGTCAACCTGGCTCTGATACCACCTCTGTCGGGACCCCGAATTTGCAAATCCGGACCCTCTGTGTATTCAGCACTAGTCCAGGAACGCGCTAGTGCACACAGTCTTAACATCGGTAAATATCACAATCATACCACTCGATACTAGTAAAGTACTTTTATTTAAATAACTAAATCAAGTTACTCGACCTTATGGTCAAGTTACACATATCGCCTCGCAGGCTAAACTTATTTAAGAGAGAAATAGTAGCAAATGAAAATCAAATAACTCGTGGCGCCATCCAAGATACCACAGTAACCGACCGGGCTCGCCCCTAAGTAGACGGTTCCTCGTGGAGCTCCTCCTCCAAAGCCGGTGTAGTCTCCTCTTCAACTGGTGTTGTATTGTGGCAAGGGTGAGTACTTGGTACTCGGCAAGTCATGCAATAATGCAATAATATACTACATGCATGGCTTGGTACAAAGGAATAGCTCAAGGTATATTTGCGAAATGACATTTGACAAGTAGCATAAGTAGATTCGAAAGCAGTAGAAACAAGTATAGCGTAATTAACTTTTCAAGGAGTTTAATAAACATCTTTCCCATCCTAATCCATATTTCCATCAACATCATTATTTAACCAAACCCAACCTTTCAAATCCAAGTTGTTTTTGAGAAAATCTAACCCTTGATCAGTAATTCCCGAGCGATGTCCAATACCGCGGACACGGCTATTTGAATAGATTCTACACTCTGCAGAGGTTATGCACTTTACCCACAAGATACAAATAAACACCACAAAGGCGAAGTTCCCGTAACAAAGTCTTTCGTAAACTTCTAACAATACAAGTGGTCCTCCCTGCTATTGCACACTAACCCTTCCCTTAGCTAAGGCGAAGTTTAGGCCAATCAACCGTTAGATGGGTACTGCCTCACCCAGACGCCTCCCCGCACATCTTACACAAAGGGTGTAGTTGACCTCCGAGGTCCCACAGTACGTTATTAGCAACTTAGTCAACTAGGTCCGTCCCATTACAGACATGTGGTTGCACGTTAGACCCAGTTCAAAGGCTTGCAAGGTTAAGTCCTTAGGGTGACCAGGGCAAGACTACCCGAAGAACCAAATTAACATCCCCAATGCCACAACTGGCCCACCTGATCATTCTTGCCACATGCCCCGGTCGAAAAACTATTTATCAAACCCCAGTTGATTACCATGCACCACATGCCATCAACATCACATGATACCTTTCCAAAACAGGTTCAATATATCATTAAGTCAATATTAACATTTGATTGTCCAAAATCATGTCATGAGCACGAAAGGTGTCTAAGCGATACTACAACGGTCTAAAACCCATGTTGGCAATTTAATAATGTCCAACTAGTAATCCTCAACTAGGGTGACAAGGGTCATGGCACATATTTAAATAATCAAGGTGTCATACAGCAAATTGGTATTTATCTAACCCCCATATTTAACTAAAGTATTTTTCTAATTGAACTAGCATGCAATAGGTTAAATCAAAATAGATTTCAAAATAGGATCAACATGGTCAAAGCACAACTTGCCTTCAAAAAGTACTTGTTCTTGGTCTTGAGTTGGATCCTGAGTCAATACTTCTCCTTCGAATCCTTCCGGCACTTCAACGTCTACTCGTAAAGCGTGCAAATAGCAATACACGAATAAACAATAGGCAAAAAGTGTCCAAACATCCAAATAAAATCCATAAACAGAGAGAACATAATTTTATGAATTTTTAGAAACTGGAATCGTCAAATTCGGAGTTAAAATGCAAAAGTTATTATTATTTAAAGTTTAAATAATCAATTAAATAATTTTACAGAGAAAAACTTTACTCCAAAAATTAAATAAAATTTATATTTAGGTAGATCTCAATTTTATACAAATTTAGAAATTTGAATCACTCAAATCGGAGTTGAAACGCAAAAGTTATAAGCGTTTGAAGTTTGAATCAAAATCTGAAATCATTAATTCGAATTAATAAATCATTTTCTTTTCTGAAATTAATTATTGCGTCGGCTGGACACGTGTCGACCTCGATTGGTTGGTCGACATCACGGTCCATGGGCTCACCACGGCTTGGCTCGGTCCACCGTGGACCGGCCCACGGCCGTCGCCGACACGCGTCCCACCCGATGGAGTCACGCACTGCGGCGACTCTCGGGCGAGACATCGACATGCAGCCCCGCATGTCGGTGACGCCGCCACGCCAGGCTCTACCGGCCGCACGCTGGCCCGACTGCTTATGACTCAACGCACGGCGCGGCGGCGGCTACGTGGCATAATCACGGCCGTTGGATCTAGATCCAACGGTCTAGATCTACCCTAGATTAACTCCGTTATAATCTACACGGTGAACATGGGCCGTTCGATCTAGATCGGACGGTCCCGATCTAACCTAGTTTTACGGTATTAAGGCGCACGAGGTGATCGTGGGCCGTTGGATCTTGATCCAACGGTCCAGATCCAATCATGTTTGAAAACACGTGAACTCACCGCAGCGGTTTGATCGGAATCGGACGGTCGAGAAGCTTCGCGCGGTGATGGCGTCACAGCGGGGCTTGGGCTGCCGGAGTTGGGGACGATGACGCGTGGAACGGCGCTCCGAGGGTCCTCCGGTGAAGTGAGATGTCCTCGCCGACGCAGCTTGACCTGGGGGTCTCGGATCTGGGCTTAACGGCGACGGAGGGCGACGGATGACGGCGGGGCGCGGCAAAAACCGTGGCGGAGGTAAGATCTAGCTACGGTGAGCGATTGCGGCTAGCTGGCAGCGGCTCAAGCTCGGAGACTAGGGGCGAAAGGTGCGCGCGACAACGGGCAACCCCGGGAGATGTCCCACGCCTTAAATACCCCCGGGATGCGTGCTAGAATCGGAACCCTAGCGGGGACGCGGCGGCTACGCGGCGGAGGAATCCATCTAGGACTCGGGCGGAGACGACGACGGACAGCCGTCCACGTGGCACGATCAGCGGCCACGATGCGCGTGCGAGATCGGATCCGGGCCGGATCCGGTCGAAGCGGTACGGGGAAATCTTAACCGTTGGATCTTGATCCGACTGGCCCACAATGATTAGGAGTTTGGGCGCGGTTCGATCAAGTCACGTGGCTCGGCCTGACTCGAGTCGGACTCGGACTCGGTCCGGCCGGATGAACAAGATTTCTGACCCAACTCGAATTTCCAGCGATTTAATATTTAAAATAATTCCCAGAAATTCATTTAATTCATTAAAAATATCAAAAGACTCAGAAAAATTCCAGAAAAATTCTGGAAAATACTTTGGATCATTTTGGACTTAAATAAAATATTTCCAACAAAATTTTATTTGCAAAGTCTAATTATTTAATTATTTCAAAATGGAATAAATTCAAATAAATTCCAAATAAATTCCAGAAAATTCCAAAAATTCACCAAAGTGCCAAATCACACATAGATTTAGGAAAAGCAAAATTTTGGGGTGTTACAATGCAATCAAGACATGCCAATTTATTTTAACTAATAGGTAAGGCTCCTGAGCTTAGGCAATCCAAGAATAGGCCACACTGATTTGAGGGCATCTATTCAGGATCATATACTTCATAGGATATGCATGTACATGGGTGTATTGGAGACACAGGTTATTTGAGTTTAAACAATATTCATTTAACTTAGGCCTTATCACTTGTATAGGAAACTAACCTAACATTGGATTAAAATTTAATCAAGCTAACTAACCTTCAAGCTCATTACCTCCTATAAACAATCACTTAAGCTATTCCATTTGGCCCCACTGGTTAGCTGGACACGGGCCAAGGGGATCGAACAGAGCACAGCACAGGATCCTCCATGGTGGCGCTCAGCAGGGGCTCAGGCAATCTCGACCGGCGATGAGGCGAGCTCAAGGAGGAGGAGGCGAGCACTAGAATGGACTCCTGGGAGCTTGTTGACACTATAGGAAGCCTCAACTAGAGCCACAGTGAGTTGGAGTGGTGGCGCAGCAGAGGGATGCGGCGGCGGTAGTGGGCGTATGGTGGCCGTGCTCTACAGCAAGTGGGACCTCTAATTGGTTTGGGACATTTGATTATGGTTGGAAGAGGAAGCTCTCAGTGCAAGCGATTGGAGGATGGCGTCCTCACCATGGATTGAACTACAGCTCGGCCGAATGGGGAAAATGGCCGGAGTTTGGCAAGGATGCCATGGTAGCTCAAATTAGAGCTTGGGGGTTGGGAAGAAGACTCTGGGGAAGATGAGGAGCAAGATGGGAAGGCTTGGGGCTGCTTATAGCTACGAAAGAGGCGGTGCAATCGGGAGCTCGGTGGCTCGGTTAAGGTAGCAAGGCAGTGGTCGACTCCTCATCGTGGCAGTGCAGGATGATGGGGAGCTCGTCGTGGTAATACAGGAGAGTGAGCGCTGCATGCACAAGAACACATGGGTTGCGGCGTGGTTGAATCGGAGTGAAGTCGATGGGGAGGTCGGTGGAGAGGCTTCAGCGGTGGCTTGGTTGTCTGTCGTGGGAGGGTTATTTCTGAATTTGACATTTAATTCGTAAACCTTTCAGAGCATTTGAATGATATGTAAGACTGTTTGTGTGTATAATAGTAGGTCGAAGTATCAAATTCTGAAATACGAATTTTAAAGTGTGTTGAATTCTGAAAACTCTCGTCGTGGGAAGGAGGAGGAAGAACAGAGAAGGCAATGTTACGCTCGGGTCCTAATCAGTGACGCTGGGCAGAAGAGAAGAACGGAAAGGTGACAAATGCGCGAGAAAAATGCCAGAGTGCCGGACGGTGAATAGTTGAATAAATTACCGAATGTAATTTAGTAAGTAAGGATTAGAGAGAAATGAAACTTTATTACCGACTCGATTAGAGTGTGGGAAATATACAAAAGAGGTTGTATGACAGATACCAAGGGCAGAAAAGATAATACAAAAGTAAACTTGCTTTTTATTCCTTTCCCCTGTTCTTCTTTGTTCTTCGGGGTTCCTCTGTGCGATTTCCATTCCTTCTCTGTATGATCTCACGCGCGGGTGGCGAATTCGTCGCTAGGGGACATCACAGTTGGTATCAGAGCTGCGTGCGATCCGAATCTTGAGCTGTAAAAAAAAATTTCTCAGAAAAAGGTTTGGGAACTCGGAATCGCATCCAGCGATTACGATCGATCCCGGTAAAATCCCTGATTCTGGTTGGCTCGGTTCAATTGGTCGCAACGGCGTCCACAAGACCATCCGTGCAGACTCAGTACATACTCGAAGCTATGGAAGAGACGGCGAGTCAAGCGGATGAAAAGTGGATGTTGCTCAAAGAAAGCCTCGATCTGTTATCTACAAGAGTGGAGATGATTGATTCCAATCAACAGCAGTTGATGGCCAGAACGGACATCGCCACAAAGGTAGCCGAACAAAGCCTTAAAGAACAACAAATACTTGCGAAGCAGATGGAACTCATGGCTCAAGCGGTGGCGCGGATCTCATCTGACACGTTGGAAGGGAACAGATCAGGTGAGCGACATATTCCATCTACGGGTAAGGCTCTCTTCACTCCTGGACAGCCTGATCCGTGGGAGAAGGGAGATTTTGATTCTATGCCATCAGCAAGTGGGACGCAAATCCGAACTCCAACTGTTGTTCCTCTGGAGCCAGGAGGATTGCTTACCCGACCGACAAGGGAACAAGGGGTGCCAATCAGGAATCATCTGCCCAAGTTGTCATTTTCCAAATTTGACGGGGAGAGCCCAAGAGTATGGAGAGATAAATGTTTGGATTATTTTCGTTTGTTCAATATTCCGGAGGCGTTCTGGGTTCCAGCAGCAACCATGCATATAGAGGGGAATGCGGCAAGGTGGCTGCAAATGTACAAGACCAAACATGGATTGGGTACTTGGGAGCAATTCATTGCGTCTGTGGAACTGAAGTTTGGAGCCTTCGATCATCAAAAGTTGTTGAGTGAATTAGTTGGGATTAAGCAAACTGGCACAATTATGGAGTACAAGGAGAGATTTGATGCATTGATGTATGAAATTTTGATGCACAATCCTTACTATGGAGAAGAACTATTTGTCTCACAATTTGTGCGTGGATTGAAACCTGAAGTAAGAGAGGTGGTACAAGGGCAACTTCCAGAATCGGTGGACAGAGCAGCCTTGCTCGCCCACATTCAGCAAGATGTGCTCGACCGACAAAGGACCTGGAAAGGGAAATCTGGGGTGAGTAAAGCTGAAGCCAAATCAGATCAGTATCGTGTCAGTCAAGGGGAGTTATGGAAAGCACAACAGATACGTGAGTATCGACGTGCAAACGGCTTATGTTTTCAATGTGGAGAGAAATATGAACCCAATCATCATATCAATTGCAAGAAAAAGGTGCAAGGTCAATTACAGGCTATTACTGTTGAAGATCAACGGGAATTGTTGTCGGACACAATATTGGATATGTTAGAAACCACTGAATTGGAAACTGGTGACGATTTCCATATCTCACTTAATGCTATATCTGGTAATGATGAAATGGAAACAATTCGAGCTCAGATCAAAAATCAGGTCATGCTTATTCTAGTGGATTCTGGCAGTACTCATATCTTCGTGGATACGGGTCTGCTATACCGTATTGAAGGTGTACCACTCAGCTGCTCACCGATGAAAGTCAAGGTGGCAAATGGCGCAACATTACAATGCGACAGTTGGGTTCCAAATCTGGAATGGTGGTCACAAGGACAAACTTTTCATACTGATATGAAAGTGCTAGATTTGGGAGCATATGATGCGATTCTCGGCATGGATTGGTTACAAGTGTCAAGGCCCCAAACTTTAAGAACTCCTGGGACATCCGGAGTATCCGGATAAACATCCGGAGTGTCCGGATCCAACCCGGAATGTCCGGATAAAAGTCCGGAGTATCCGGATTGGGCTGACCGAACACCCCAACCCGGAGTGTCCGGACTGAATGTCCGGAGTGTCCGGGTTGATTCCACCGAAGACCCCAACCCGGAGTCTCCGGGTTGAGCGCCCGGAGAGTCCGGTATCTGCGGGGGTTTTGTATAAAAAATCCCGTTTCCTTGGCCCTCACCTCATTTCACTCTACTCCCTTTTGCTCCTCCACCCGTATGCACTCTCCACCACCCTAGCTCCTCTCCCGCGAGCTCCCACCTACGGGCGACCTCCGTGGCTCCTCCCCGGCATCCTCTAGCTCGTCCTCAAGCCGGCGTCCTCCTTCCTCTACCCCGGCATTGTTCCTCCCCCATCTTCCTTGGAGGTAGGCTTTTCTCTTGGGGGTTGATTCGTAGGTTTCTTGGGTTTTAGGGTCATCAATGGTGGGAGTTAGAGCTTAGGTTTAGATTTGGGGTTTTGGAGTTAGATCTTGAGCTTTAGGGTTTTTGGTTATAGTGATTCTAGGGTTAGTGTGGAGCTTGGGTTGGCAAATGTGGGTGCTAGTGTGGTAGATCGGGTAGTAGTGATGCCGATCCAAGGGTTGATTAGGGTTGATTAGTGGTTCTTTGGATTAGTGTCTTTTCGCGTGGTTTAAGCTAGTTAGGAGCTTCTCCGGCTTAGCCACGTGTAGGAAAGTCGTAGATCGGGGTCTCGTGGTGCCGTAGAGCTTGGTGGTACCTCGATCCTCGTGTTAGTTAGGCGAGATGCGCTGGGAGTGTCCGGACCCCATCGAGTGTCACGCCCCATCCGAGTATCCGGTATATATGGCCGAGTGTCCGGGTTAGCCGGATCGTCCGGTTCACCTGATCTGTCCGCTGCGCCGCTTCGTCGGGTTATTGTTTCGCTTTCCTTTCTTGCATCTTATTGTTGTATTGTTGTTGTTTCTTTAGCATTGCATGCATCTCATCATGCATCATGTTCGTAGACATCGATCCCGCGCGATCGACGTGGCCGTGGTTGAGGGAGTTGCCGAAGGGCACGTTGCTGTCGATCCGCAAGCAGAAGAGCAAGGCAAGCCCCTAAGCATATCTGATCCTCTATATTAATTTATTTTCGTGAATAAATTGCTTATTTGTTGGTTAAGTATTTGAATTAGGAGTTGAATTGTGGGTTAGGTTAGATCCCAATTGCTGCATTTACTCCTTGATGTTGTTAATTCTGTCTTTGAAGCTAGCTTATGGGTAATATACCGAAACACGCTTAGAAATGCTTAGATGTCGGGTTAGGGCCAAGTGACGGAGGGTTCTGTCACTTGCGATTGTTACTATCACGCATACTACGTATGTTGGACTTGGATTTGGGAAAGGTTTTGAAAGGAAATGAATTGTGGACCGGGCGGGGAGTTGGTTCATTTGGGTATGGAGACTCGAGTGTGTAGCCCCGTCTGTGTCAGTTAAGGACCGAATCGTAAGTGGAATCAGTTTGAGCACACCCCGGTTGGTCGCATGCCCGATTATGGTACGGTAAGCCACTCTTTCTCTCATATGGAATCGATGGACCGTAACTTCTCGTGGTTGGACGTGGTTGAGGGCGCAGGCTTGTCGACTTCTCGGCGCCAAGCCGGGCTTGGGGCAGCTTCGAGGGTGCTAGGTTTTCGGGCCACAGGAGGACGCTCAAATGATTGGGTATGATTGGGAGGGGTTGACACTAGGCCCTTGTGGTAAGTGTCGTGCGATCAATGCTTCCTGCAGGTTAATTAAGCGATTCGAATTGCCGTGCTCTCGGATATGAGCAAGCTTGATCTGAACTTCTTCTGCGTAGTAAATAACTTGAACATGTGGTTCGCCGTTGGGCTCGAGCCTTGATTTGAAAGGTGGCGTTTGCTTTAATTAATGTTAATTACAATTCATGCTAGAAGTAGGTGCAGTAACAACCGCTTAAGACTTGGGTGAATTGAGTAGTTAAGCAACTAAACCACAAAATATGAGCATTTCTGCAAGTTTACCTTCAGCTTGTTTATTGCTACATCCAAATGCATATCCTTTGGAGTCGGTCGTATATGGACCATGGGTAAGACTTGCGAGTACCTTTTGTACTCAGGCTTCTGCTTTGTGGTTTTGCAGGTGAGGGTCCCGAGGGGTGTGAGTTCTGCCCTCATCGCCTATCGGTGACTCCAAGGGCACCGAGTAGAGGCTGTCGACGCCAGGCGCCCGGAGTGTTCGAGGGCATGACACTTCCGGGTGTTTTAATTTTGTTGTATAGGATAGTTGGCTTTACTTTTGTAAACTGGCCGCACTTTTATCTCTGCAATGGTTTTTGTCTACCTTTCGCTTGGTTGTTTCGTTGGTTGTTTTTGTTGGGCTTCCGTGTGCCGTGTGTGTTTTGTTGCTTCCGCGTTCGTGCGTCTCTGGTAGTAGGTTTGGGGCTCGATGCCCCTTTGTGCGAATTGAATGATGATACGGCATTGGGAACCGGTATGTGGGGATCCTGGGCGAGTTTCGGATCGCATACCGGGGGAATACCGGGGTTGTTGTCGAGTCGCTTGGATGTTTGTCGAGTTGGCTCGCTTGGGCTTGGGTATTAGCATCGGGATCACCTCCGGTGGTCTGTTGCTAGAATCCAAATCCGACGGAGCGACTGCTCATCCAGAACTCGAGGACGATCCGCGCTCCTTCATGGTCGTATCGAGCAAGGCGCACAAAGACGGACCCCAACTCGACGACCAGTTAGGAGATTGCTTAGGATTGTCATGCTGCATTAGATAGAAAGTCATACTTATCCCCGCCCTAGGTTATAGTGGTGAGTGTGAGGGTTGCGTTGGAATTCGTGCATGTCATCTCATCTCATGCCGTGCATGTGTCATGCTGCCATCTGCATTGTGAGTTGTGTTTTGCCTTTGGGTGTAGTAGACTTGTTGGACTCCAAGGTGGAGTGTTACAGTCTGGCTTGGGTTGTTTTGCGGGTATTGTTTGATTCGGGGGCTTCCCATTCTTTTATCCGCACGGGTTTATGAGCAAGATCGATGAGGGTCGATGCAGTGTCACCTCTTTCCTGATTGAGGCACCAGGGTCGAAGATTACGGTTAGGCAGATGGTTCAGAAGGCAGTAGTTCAGATTCAGGGGATTCCGTTCACTGTCAGTTTGTTGCTTCTAGATCTTCGGGGGATAGATGTCATCCTAGGGATGAGTTGGCTGTCACGACAGCAGGCTGTTTTGGATTGCTGCAGTCGTACCCTGTCACTCCGGGATCCGAAGGGCGGTCGACTCACTCTACTTCTTAATGAGAACAAGGCTACCTTATGTTCACTGAATGGGACAGAAGTTGAAGAGCTGGACTCGATTCCCGTGGTGTCTGAGTTTCCTGATGTGTTCCCAGCGGAATTACCGGGAATGCCACCTGATCGGGACATTGAGTTCGTCGTTGAGCTTCAGCCAGGGACTGCTCCAGTGTCCAAGCGGCCGTACCGGATGCCGTCAAATGAATTGGCTGAGCTGAAGACCCAGCTGAAAGGGTTGATGGACAAGGGTTTCATTCGCCCGAGCTCCTCATCTTGGGGCTGTTCGGCTCTGTTTGTGACCAAGAAGGATGGTTCTCTGCGCCTCTGCGTTGATTACCGTCCCCTGAATGCAGTCACCGTCAAGAACAAGTACCCATTGCCCCGGATCGACCTCCTGTTCGATCAGCTGACTGGTGCACGAGTATTTTCCAAGATTGATCTGAGGCTCGGCTACCATCAGATTAAGATCCGGGCCGAAGACATCCCGAAGACAGCCTTCTCCACTCGGTATGGGCTGTATGAGTACACCGTCATGTCGTTCGGTCTGACAAACGCGCCGGCATACTTCATGTACCTCATGAACTCCATCTTTATGGAGGAGCTGGATTCCTTTGTCGTCATCTTTATCGATGACATTCTCATTTACTCAGTCAATGAAGAAGAGCATGCCAGACATCTTCGCATTGTCCTCGGGCGACTCAGGGAGCATCGCCTGTATGCAAAGTTCAGCAAATGCGAGTTCTGGCTGAAGGAAGTGTCATTCTTGGGACACGTCCTTTCTGAGCGAGGCGTGGCAGTTGACCCGAGCAAGGTACAGGATGTACTGAAATGGGAGCAGCCCGGATCGCCACGGACATCCGCAGCTTTCTTGGATTGGCTGGTATTACCGCCGTTTCATCCAGGACTTCTCAAAGATTGGCGGCCGATGATCGAGCTACTCAAGAAGGGAGTTGAGTTCGGATGGTCACGAATCGTGAGAGCGCCTTTCGTGACATCAAGCAACGTCGACTACGGCTCTGTCCTCACTCACCAGATGTCCACAGGCCATTTGATGTGTATTGCGATGCATCGGGCATTGGGCTTGGCTGTACTTATGCAAGAGGGCCGAGTTGTCGCTACGCTGCCTCGCAGCTTGAAACACCATGAAGAGCACTACCCCACCCATGATCCGAGCTTGCAATGTGGTCCATGCGTTAAAGATTTGGCGCCACTATCTCCTGGGGAACAAGTGCAACATCAACACGGATCACAAAAGTCTCAAGTACATCTTCACGCAGGCAGAGCTGAATATGAGACAGCGGAGATGGCTTGAGTTGATTAAGGACTACAATTTAGAAGTCCATTACCACCCTGGGAAGGCTAATGTGGTGGCGGATGCGTTGAGCCGCAAGGTACAATGCCATTGCCTCACTCTTACACCACGGAGTGCCACCCTTTGTGCTGAGTTTCAGAAGCTCAACCTGGAAATGGTAGAAGAAGGTTTCCTGACTAATGTGGAGTTGAAGTCCACGTTGCTTGATCATATTCAGGAAGCACAAGTCGGCGATGCGGGTGTCACCAACATTCGCAATAGTTTGAGTTCTGGTCAGGCCCCTGGGTTTCGCCTGGATAAGCAAGGAACCTTGTGGTTCGGCCAGCGCATAGTTGTTCCGGATACCCAAGGGTTGAAGCGGGCAATCCTTGATGAAGCCCATAACTCGTTGCTCACAATCCATCCGGGCAGCAACAAAATGTACCAAGACCTGAAGCGGCAATTCTGGTGGACTCGCATGAAACGCGAGATTGCCCGTTACGTGGCTGAGTGCGATGTCTGTAAGCGTGTGAAGGCTGAACACTTCAAGCCAGCTGGTACTCTTCAGCCTATACCCATACCCAGCTGGAAATGGGAAGACATCAGCATGGACTTTGTTACCGGCTTGCCTCTGACCTCTTCGAGCCACGACTCGATCTGGGTGATTGTCGATCGGTTAACCAAGTCCGCACACTTCCTAGCCGTTCGCACCACCTATAAATCCAGAAAGTATGCGGAGTTGTACATTTCCCGGATTCTGTGCCTCCATGGAGTGCCAAAGCGGATAGTTTCGCATCAGTGGCTCACAATTTGTCTCCCGGGCCTGGAAGAGTCACTTGACGGCGTTGGGCACCAAGCTACTTCACGCTCAAAGATATCACCCCTGCATCGATGGACAGACCGAGAGGGTCAATCAGATCCTCGAGGACATGTTGAGGGCATGTGTCCTAGTCTATGGGAAAAAGTGGGAAGAATGCCTCCCGTATGCCGAGTTTGCATACAACAATAGCTACCAAACCAACATCCAGATGTCTCCTTTTGAGGCCTTGTATGGTCGTAGCTGCCGGGCACCTCTTAATTGGTCGGAAAGCGGAGAACGATCATTTCTTGGGCCGGAACTGGTCATGGAGGCCGAAGAGAAAGTGAGGACCATTCAAGAAAATCTGAGGATAGCACAAACACGGCAAAAGAGCTATGCCGATCGTCGTAGGAGACCCCTCTCCTTCGATATTGGTGACTCTGTCTATCTTAAGGTGTCCCCTCTTCGTGGCACCCGCCGTTTTGGAGTTAAGGGAAAATCAAGCGCCTCGATATGTGGGGCCATTCCGATCCTTGCAAAGCGAGGCCAAGTGGCGATCACCGCAGCCTACCTCCTCGCCGAGATGGTCCACAACGTCTTTCATGTCTCCCAATTAAAGAAGTGTCTCCGTACTCCCTTCGAGTCACTTGAAGTGGATGATCTCGGGGTTGCGCCTGAACCGGATCTTTCCTATCAAGAGCATCCGATTCGGGTTCTGGAAGAAGCGGAACGCAAGACTCGGAGAAGGACGCTTAAGTTCTACAAAGTTCAGTGGAGTAATCATACTGAGGATGAGGCTACTTGGGAACCCGAAGGTCGCCTCAAGACTGAGTATCCTGAATTCTTCGATACCATGTAAGTACTCGTGTGTTGTTTTTCACAAGTTGAAACGTATCGATCAGTATGCGGTTGTACCATCTCCCAACGTTTCTCTTCGATCTGTGCGTTTGTTCTGAATCTCGGGGCGAGATTCCCTTAAGGGGGGAGGGTTTGTCAAGGCCCCAAACTTTAAGAACTCCTGGGACATCCGGAGTATCCGGATAAACATCCGGAGTGTCCGGATCCAACCCGGAATGTCCGGATAAAAGTCCGGAGTATCCGGATTGGGCTGACCGAACACCCCAACCCGGAGTGTCCGGACTGAATGTCCGGAGTGTCCGGGTTGATTCCACCGAAGACCCCAACCCGGAGTCTCCGGGTTGAGCGCCCGGAGAGTCCGGTATCTGCGGGGGTTTTGTATAAAAAATCCCGTTTCCTTGGCCCCCACCTCATTTCACTCTACTCCCTTTTGCTCCTCCACCCGTGTATGCACTCTCCACCACCCTAGCTCCTCTCCGGCGAGCTCCCACCGGCCGGCGACCTCCGTGGCTCCTCCCCGGCATCCTCTAGCTCGTCCTCAAGCCGGCGTCCTCCTTCCTCTACCCCGGCATTGTTCCTCCCCCATCTTCCTTGGAGGTAGGCTTTTCTCTTGGGGGTTGATTCGTAGGTTTCTTGGGTTTTAGGGTCATCAATGGTGGGAGTTAGAGCTTAGGTTTAGATTTGGGGTTTTGGAGTTA
Organism: Rhipidocladum racemiflorum; assembly: GCA_036346355.1. NCBI lineage: Eukaryota > Viridiplantae > Streptophyta > Magnoliopsida > Poales > Poaceae > Rhipidocladum > Rhipidocladum racemiflorum. The sequence goes on along the minus strand of CM070573.1, from coordinate 62,569,854 downwards.
GATCTTGAGCTTTAGGGTTTTTGGTTATAGTGATTCTAGGGTTAGTGTGGAGCTTGGGTTGGCAAATGTGGGTGCTAGTGTGGTAGATCGGGTAGTAGTGATGCCGATCCAAGGGTTGATTAGGGTTGATTAGTGGTTCTTTGGATTAGTGTCTTTTCGCGTGGTTTAAGCTAGTTAGGAGCTTCTCCGGCTTAGCCACGTGTAGGAAAGTCGTAGATCGGGGTCTCGTGGTGCCGTAGAGCTTGGTGGTACCTCGATCCCTCGTGTTAGTTAGGCGAGATGCGCCTGGGCCGGAGTGTCCGGACCCGATCGAGTGTCCGCCCCATCCGAGTATCCGGATATATGGCCGGAGTGTCGGGTTAGCCGGACTGTCCGGTTCACCTGATCTGTCCGGCTGCGCTTCGTTTAGTTATTGTTTCGTTTCCTTTCTTGCATCTTATTGTTGTATTGTTGTTGTTTCTTTAGCATTGCATGCATCTCATCATGCATCATGTTCGTGTAGACATCGATCCCGCGGCGACTGACGTGGCCGTGGTTGAGGGAGTTGCCGAAGGGCACGTTGCTGTCGATCCGCAAGCAGAAGAGCAAGGCAAGCCCCTAAGCATATCTGATCCTCTATATTAATTTATTTTCGTGAATAAATTGCTTATTTGTTGGTTAAGTATTTGCATTAGGAGTTGAATTGTGGGTTAGGTTAGATCCCAATTGCTGCATTTACTCCTTGATGTTGTTAATTCTGTCTTTGAAGCTAGCTTATGGGTAATATACCGAAACACGCTTAGAAATGCTTAGATGTCGGGTTAGGGCCAAGTGACGGAGGGTTCTGTCACTTGCGATTGTTACTATCACGCATACTACGTATGTTGGACTTGGATTTGGGAAAGGTTTTGAAAGGAAATGAATTGTGGACCGGGCGGGGAGTTGGTTCATTTGGGTATGGAGACTCGAGTGTGTAGCCCCGTCAGGTCGATTAAGGACCGAATCGTAAGTGGAATCAGTTTGAGCACACCCCGGTTGGTCGCATGCCCGATTATGGTACGGTAAGCCACTCTTTCTCTCATATGGAATCGATGGACCGTAACTTCCTGTGGTTGGACGTGGTTGAGGGCGAGGCTTGGGCCGACTCTCGAGCGCCAAGCCGGGCTTGGGGCAGCTCGAGGGGGTGCTAGGTTTTCGGGCCACAGGAGGACGCTTCAGCGATTGGGTATGATTGGGAGGGGGTTGACACTAGGCCCTTGTGGTAAGTGTCGTGCGATCAATGCTTCCCTGCAGGGTTAATTAAGCGATTCGAATTGCCGTGCTCTCGGATATGAGCAAGCTTGATCTGAACTTCTTCTGCGTAGTAAATAACTTGAACATGTGGTTCGCCGTTGGGCTCGAGCCTTGATTTGAAAGGTGGCGTTTGCTTTAATTAATGTTAATTACAATTCATGCTAGAAGTAGGTGCAGTAACAACCGCTTAAGACTTGGGTGAATTGAGTAGTTAAGCAACTAAACCACAAAATATGAGCATTTCTGCAAGTTTACCTTCAGCTTGTTTCTTGCTACATCCAAATGCATATCCTTTGGAGTCGGTCGTATATGGACCATGGGTAAGACTTGCGAGTACCTTTTGTACTCAGGCTTCTGCTTTGTGGTTTTGCAGGTGAGGGTCCCGAGGGGTGTGAGTTCTCGCCTCATCGCCTATCGGTGACTCCAAGGGCACCGAGTAGAGGCTATCGACGCTCGTGCGCCCGGGAGTGTTCAGGGCATGACACTTCCGGGGTGTTTTAATTTTGTTGTATAGGATAGTTGGCTTTACTTTTGTAAACTGTCGCACTTTTATCTCTGCAATGGTTTTTGTCTACCTTTCGCTTGGTTGTTTCGTTGGTTGTTTTTGTTGGGCTTCCGTGTGCCGTGTGTGTTTTGTTGCTTCCGCGTTCGTGCGTCTCTGGTAGTAGGTTTGGGGCTCGATGCCCCTTTGTGCGAATTGAATGATGATACGGCATTGGGAACCGGTATGTGGGGATCCTGGGCGAGTTTCGGATCGCATACCGGGGGAATACCGGGGTTGTTGTCGAGTCGCTTGGATGTTTGTCGAGTTGGCTCGCTTGGGCTTGGGTATTAGCATCGGGATCACCTCCGGTGGTCTGTTGCTAGAATCCAAATCCGACGGGAGCGACTGTTCATCCAGCAACTCGAGGACGATCTGGGCGGCTCCTTACAACAAGCACATAGTCCCATGACCTGTGATTGGAAAGAGAAAGTGGTGGAGTTCCATCATAGGGGCCACATGATTCAGCTCCAAGGGATCAAAGGGAGTCATCTTAAGGGAATTCAAGCTTTATCCTTGCATCAATTGAATAAGTGGAATAAAGGTAATGATATTTGGGCCATGGCCATAGTTGAACATGACCAAGAGGGCAGTGATTTTCAGTTACTTGCACAGATAGAGGCTGTCCTGCATGAATTTCAAGATGTCTTCAGTGAACCGAAGGGATTACCTCCAAGGAGGGAATACGATCATGCCATACCATTAGTTCTGGGAGCAGTGCCAGTGAATTCTAGGCCATACCGATACTCTCCTTTACACAAGGATGAAATTGAAAAACAAGTAGCGAACATGTTGACTTCAGGCATTATTATTCCAAGCATGAGTCCATTCGCCTCGCCGGTACTTTTGGTGCAAAAGAAAGATGGCTCATGGAGGTTTTGCGTGGATTATCATCGTTTTAATGACCTCACTATTAAGAATAAGTTTCCAATGCCTATCGTTGATGAGTTGATAGATGAGCTAGCTGGTACTCAGTATTTTTCAAAATTGGATCTAAGGTCGGGCTACCATCAGATTTGTATGAGAGAAGAAGACGAGATGAAAACAGCTTTTAAGACCCATCAGGGGCACTATCAGTTTAAAGTGATGCCATTCGGTCTTACAAACGCCCCAGCGACTTTTCAATGTGTCATGAATTCGGTGCTGGCACCTTTTCTTCGGAAATTTGTCTTGGTTTTCATTGACGACATATTGGTCTACAGCCCTACACTTACTGCTCATATTGCTCATCTCACTGAAGTGTTTAAGGTGCTGTGGTCACAGCAATTATTTGCCAAGAGATCAAAGTGTGTCTTTGCTCAAACACAGATTGAGTACCTGGGACATATTATTTCATCACATGGTATTGCCACAGATCCGAAGAAGACTCAAATTATGATGAATTGGCCACAACCAATGAATGTTACAGAGTTGAGGGGCTTTCTTGGCTTAACTGGCTACTACAGGAAGTTTGTGCGCACTTATAGGCTTTTGGCTAGACCTTTCACCAATTTACTCAAAAGAAGGCATTTGAGTGGAGTTCACAAGCAACTGAAGCTTTCATTCGGCTCAAGGAAGCTATGTCCACAACACCGGTATTAGCATTACCAAATTTCGACCAAGGTTTTGAAATTGAAACGGATGCTTGTGAATTTGGGGTGGGAGCAGTCCTGATGCAAAATGGGCATCCCATAGCTTTTTTTTAGCAAAGCATTGAGTGTAGTTCATCAACAACTCTCCATTTATGAGAAAGAATTTCTTGCATTGATGTTAGTTGTTGAGAGGTGGCGACCTTATTTACAGTGACAAGAATTCACTATTAAAACGGATCATCGCAGCCTCTGTTATTTGGAAGAACAGCAGTTACAATCGAAGATGCAGCGCAAGGCGATGACAAGACTTATGGGTTTACACTTTCGCATTGTATACAAAAAAGGGAAGGAGAATCTTGCTGTTGATGCATTGTCGCGGGTTGGAAAGTTGATGGTCATACAAGCAGTTACAGAGGTCCAACCGGTCTGGGTGCAGGAAGTAATTAACTCTTATGTCACTGACAAGGATGCACAACAATTACTGGCCCAACTTGCAGTGCATAGCCCGGATGATAATGGATTTGTTCTGCAACAAGGTCTGATTCGGCACAAGGGTAGGATCTGGATTGGAAACAATTCAGCATTGCGGACAAAATTTATTGCCTCATGCCACTCAAGTGCGATTGGAGGTCATTCTGGAATACAAGCTACGTACCAACGCATAAAGAAGCTGTTTCCGTGGACTGGGTTGAAACGGGATGTTGATGCTTTTGTGACACAATGTGAGATATGTCAAAAGGCGAAAGGGGAAAGAACTCGCCCAGCAGGGTTACTTCAACCATTACCTATTCCAGATGCTGCTTGGCAAGATTTAACGATGGACTTTATTGAGGGCTTACCTATGTCCGAGGGATACAATGTGATTATGGTCATTGTGGACAGATTCTCCAAATACAGTCACTTCGTTGCTCTCAAACACCCATTCACTGCTCAAAATGTCACTAAGATTTTCCTTAAAAATGTTGTTAAGCTGCATGGTATACCCAAGTCTATTACATCGGATCGAGATAAGGTGTTTACAAGTAGTTTTTGGCGGGAGTTATTCAAAGCTCTCAACACCAAACTGCAATTTAGTACTTCGTATCATCCCCAAACCGACGGTCAAAGTGAAAGGGTCAACCAATGTTTAGAAATGTATTTGAGGTGTGCCATACATGATTCACCAGGACAATGGAGATCTTGGCTTGCTCTAGCTGAACTTTGGTACAATTCCACATTTCACTCTTCTTTGGGATGTACTCCTTTTAAGGCAGTGTATGGTTATGATCTGAATCCTGCAGTTCAACCGGTTGTGGGGGATGATACTAGTTCCAAGGTCCTGGAAGTAGTGGCACATCGAGAGAAGCATGACCAGCTATTGCGGATGCACTTGACAAGAGCCCAAAATCGCATGAAACTGAAAGCTGACAGACACCGGCAAGAACGCAGTTTTCAAGTGGGGGAGAAGGTGCTCCTTAAGCTCCAGCCGTATGCACAGACTTCTCTGGTTAACAGACCATATCCTAAATTGGCCTATAAATTTTTTGGACCATATACAGTGTTGGCTCGGATTGGCGAAACTGCTTACCGTCTGGATCTCCCAGCGGAAAGTCAGATACACCCCGTTTTCCATGTTTCACAGCTCAAAGGTTTTCATTCGGACTATTCTCCTGTATTTGCTGAGCTGCCAAAAATTGCTGAGTTAGATGCTACCGCCACGGAGCCGGAACGAATTTTGGAGCGTTGCTTGGTTAAATAGGGCAACAAGGCAGTTGTGCAAGGCCTGATCCAATGGACTGGTCTACCTTCAGATGCTGCAACCTGGGAAAATCTGGACGTCTTACGAGTCCAATTTCCGGCTGCAATTGCTTGGGGACAAGCAGGTTCTCCAGGGGGAGGTGATGTTACGCTCGGGTCCTAATCAGTGACGCTGGGCAGAAGAGAAGAACGGAAAGGTGACAAATGCGCGAGAAGAATGCTAGAGTGCCGGACGGTGAATAGTTAAACAAATTACCGAATGTAATTTAGTAAGTAAGGATTAGAGAGAAATGAAACTTTATTACTGACTCGGTTAGAGTGTGGGGAATATACAAAAGAGGTTGTATGACAGATACCAAGGGCAGAAAAGATAATACAAAAGTAAACTTGCTTTTTCTTCCTTTCCCCTGTTCTTCTTTGTTCTTCGGGGTTCCTCCGTGCGATTTCCATTCCTCCTTTGTATGATCTCACGCGCGGGTGGTGAATCCGTCGCTAGGGGACATCACAGGCAAAAGGGGGCTGACCGGTGGGGTTGGCTAGAGAAAAGGCAAACCTGCCAGCCGTAAAGGTAGAGAGGGGTTGTGCTAACTTGACAATGGGGTGAAGGATCAGTGGAGAGGCCCACTGGTCAGCGAATGGATATGGGAACCCAACTTGCCTTAATTCTGAACAGTTCAAGACTCAACATCTAATTCTTTAATTTGTTTACTATAGTGTATTACTATTTATTATTTTTATTTAGCAATAAAAATGTTTACATGCTTTTGAAAACTTTTGAGAATACCCTGGAGACGATTTAGGTTTACACAAATTTTTCCTAATTTTATTTCTTAAGAAAGTTTAGATTTTGCATTTTTTTTAACAAAAAGAGAAGAGATAATCAATATAAATGATTGTTTCAAAGTCTAGGAGTTTCAAAAATACAGGAAAGATAGAAGCTCAAAATTAAGATCATCTTTATACTCTCATCTTATTTGTTTGTTCATCTTAGAAAAGAGTTTCAACATTGGGATTATTCTTTATCAGAATTTAAAAAATGAGGTAAGGATAAATAATTTTGTATTAGAATCTTGATTCCAATTAAAATTTTTATCCACTTTTGTTTTTAAATTTTAAATCTTTGTTTTTCTTATTTTTTTTGATTTTTTGGGTTGTTACAATTGGTTGCCACAGGTGCAGGTCAAGCCCAAGTAGCACACAAGGTGAGAATGTGCAAGGCCACCAAGCACCAGCAGCGGAGCGGCTAGCAAGCATTCGCTGATTCCCTCTATGCGGCAGCCAGCGGGCGGATGCGTGGTGGCCACAGGCGCAATGGTGTGGTGGCGTGACGCAACTTCACCGAGGTGGCATTGACGCTGTCGTGGGAGCAGAGGAAGAAGCGGCGTGGCATGGCTTGTGGCTGGTGCTGAGCTTGGCCAACAACCAGAGGGGCTATGTGATAGGAAGCCTTCCTGGCGACTGTGCATGAAGAGTAGTCTCGTGATACAGCAAGAGGGCAAGTCACGTACGTACAGTAGCAATGCGCAATGCAGCGCGCTGGACTGTAGCTACAGTATTTGTTAAATATAAAACCGTCTGTTAAATATTGAACACTTAGCTAAAATTTGAAGCATCCAATTCATAGCAAATTTGGAGCATCCAAGTCATGGCAATGTATAGACTTAACTATTTATAATCGTCTGTGATGTAAACTAATATCACAGACGATTTTAAATATAAAACCATCGTTGATATTGGTTTACATCACAAACGGGTATAATTAACAACCGTCTGTGATAGGTACACTGATGGTTGGACTATAGAACCGTCGGTGATGTTCCATATTACAGACAGTTTTTGAAGATCATCTGTGATGGTGTGTATGATATAATTAAGCCTTTGTGTACTAGTGAGGTCATGTATCCCGTGAGTTTAATAACAACAAAAGTATAACACAAGAAAAACTTGTCCTAAAACTTATGTGTTTTTCTTTGTGTTTGTGTGTGTTCATGATCCAGGACTAAAACCCAACAATTATAATATTATGATATTACTTTTCAAGATAATTCTACACATATGATTTTCATATATGCAATTGAAATATTTAAAAGATATTGACAGTGCAGTCTCAGCACATGAAATTATCCATAGCGTTGCTTCCAGTGGGAAAACAGGTCTTGTTATAAAACTAGATTATGAAATTCTTGAAGGAAATTTTGCATCTTAGGGGTATTGGGCCTAAATAGATTTTTTTGGTTAAAGAGTTTCCTTTACCAAGGATCGGTCGGTATTAGAATTAATGGTAACGACTTTGTTGCTGATGTCTTTACTACGAATAGATTTTTTTGGTTAAAGAGTTTCCTTTACCAAGGATCGGTCGGTATTAGAATTAATGGTAACGACTTTGTTGCTGATGTCTTTACTACGATGTTATCTAAAGCTTCTGATAATAGGATGCTTAGAGGCCTTCTTCACGATTTGTATGAAATGGAAATAGTAAGTCTTCAATATGCAGATGACACACTTCGCTTTTTTTGGTTAATTCTAATTAATAAAAATGCTAGAAATCTTAAATGGATTTATCTTGTTTTGAGCAAATATCTGGCATGCGCATTGATTTCTTAAAAGCGATCTCATTCCTACAAGTATTTAGGGGTTCCCCTTCATTATAATAGAGAAAGTTTACGGTGTATTATACTAGTAGTATATAGTGTGTATTAGAAATCAGATATAACAGTTGATTTGTTAAGGATGTTTCTATTACTGTACTACCAGATGAAGTATAAATAAACTCTGATTAATCTGATCTATTGAATCGAAAAGAATGAACGGTTCATATTCAATTTAGAGTACCGTAAAAGAGCTCTTATCATAAACTTAGAAAGGAGGACTTGCAACCTGTTGTTGATAAAATTAATAATGGAATGGGCTGCTGGTTGGAAATGGAAACTCTTATCTCCTAGACGTAGATTGGTTTTGATCCAATCTAGTTTGGTTAATGTGCCAATTTACTTGCTTTCTGTGATTAAATTCCCTCTGTTGGGCCATAGATGCTATGAACTCTCAAATGGCTAATTGCCTTTGGAATGATACGGTTGAGAAACATCATTATCACTTAGCCAATTGGGATGGTATTTGCATAAGAAAAGAGTTTGGGGGCATAGGGGTCCCTAACCTTGGAGATTTAAACTTTTGCCTTTTAGCATCTTGGATTAAAAGGTATAAATTAGATGGGGGAGAAATCTGGAATTATAGATTTGAAGTATAAAACCGACGAGCCTAACTTGCTTGCTTGCCCTTCTAGTAATGCTTCACCCTTTTTTGGAAGGGTGTGCTTTGGGCTGCTCAAATTGGGAAGATGGGGTATAGATGGAATATTGGTCAAGGTAACAGAATTCATTTTTGGAAGGACAGTCGGTTTGGTACTTCTAGTTTAGCTGTGCAGTTCTGGGATTTGTATGAAGTGGTCAATGAAAGAAGGTATTACCATCCAAAATGTTTGGGATGGTGAGAATTTGAAGCTCACCTTTAGAAGATGTTTTGATGATAGATCAATGAATTTGTGGGTTGATCTGGTCGGCATAGCTCAATCTACTGTTTTCTCCGAAGAGGATGACACCATGGTTTGGGAATTTCATCCTTTTGGTTTATATAATGTCCAATCTTTTTATGCAATCATTAACTTCATAGGTGTCATGCATCCCTGTTCATGTTCCTGCAGTTTGGAAATTGTATATCCCTCCTTGAGCTCAGGTTTTTCATTTGGCTCATGTCTAATAACAAATAACAGTTTTTCTGTGAATTTGAATCGGTTTGATCGTCTGTTTTTTGACTGCTTTGTTGCTACAAAGTATGGCAAGGAATATGTGAAATGTCTGGTTTTCAGGTTGGTCGGAATTTTGAATCGGTTGCTAAGTGGTGGATATGCAACAAAAACAAACTGAGTCTTAATCTGTTTACTTCCGCTGTTTTTTGTGTCTTTGGAAAGAAAGAAATATCATGTATTTTCAAATTCCTCGATGGAATGGTATGCAGGCTAATCGAGGAACCTGATGCTAATCGTTCAGAAATGGAAGACACTAAGAGCTACGGAAATGGATCGAGTTCTGTATGGGTTAGTGTCGCATGTAACTTGAGTTCTGGTGGTGCATGCCGTTTCTATTATTCTGTTATCCTTTTGCAATTATGGTGTGGAGACTAGCTAAAACCTAAGAATTACATGTAAGACTCTGGTTTCATTAATAAATGGAGCTGGGTGGCAAGCACCCCATGTTTCTGAAAAGATATTGATAGGCACCCATATATCTCTAAAACTATGTGTGTGTGACTGAAGAGAGTATAATCTAGTGTTCAATAACAATCTGAGTGTTCGCGCTAAAAATGTGAAGCAAGATTCTTAGCTTCAAACACACAAGACAAACACCGGGTTTGCAGAGCGTGCCAGTCAATTTGACCTGAAATTGACAAGGTAGAGTTTGTAATTTGATCAAAGCCGATAAACAAGGATCTATCGGCTTTTCGCTAGTCGGCAAGAACCGATTAGGAGATAACTAGATCAACCAGTTACAATTGATCCGGATAGGGTAAAATCGGCTTCGGGAAGGCGATGCGCAACAAAACGAAGCAGATCAAACCTGGGTGAAATCGGCAAAAATCAACAATCGGCGATGCGCAACTATGTTGATTCCGTCGACTTGCAGAGAGGTCTATGAGGCTAAAACAATGTAAAAGAAAAGCTTGTAAAAAGTAGATGTGTGTGTTGTTGGATTGATTCTTTGCTTGACGCCCACCTCCTTTTATAACACGGCTGGCCGATCCGAGTTGTACATGGATACGGTGCATTTACCCGTATCGGCCTTTTATCTGATTTCCTTTCCTTTTAGAAACGGTTTCCTTTTCGGAGTCGTTTACCGATTCCTTATTATATGAATACTTCTTTTCTGATTTAGACCGATTTCAACGCACGCTGAATTTTGGTGCAAACACTGACAGATGGAGCTAATTAATTAAGACTTCAAATAGTCTCTCTATATAGCCCATGTCCAGCTAGCCGATCGAGAACTCTCGATTGGGCAACTAACCAGTGCGAGCAAGAGACTGTGAACCATAGCATGGTTCTCGTCCCAGAGATAAACAGACGATAAATGTGATATATATATATATATATATATATATATATATATATATATATATATATATATATATATATATATATATATATATATATACTATTCTAAAGCAGCACTTGGTGGCAGTGGTCCGTTCTTTTCACATCATTAATTGCCGCTTAATTGCCCTGCTTAATTGCCCTACGCAAGAAACGAAGCGTTGCTTTAATTAGCTAGCTTTCGCAAGAAACGAAGCGTTAAAGATAAATATTTGATATTGTGAAATAATTTTTTTTTGTTTTTTAATCTTTATTTTTCGTTATCAATTTTGTTTTTCGTAGCAACGCACGGGCATGTAACTAGTATATATGTGTGCGTGTGTGTGTGTGTATATAAAGAAATCTCTTTTTTATTTTTGGAATTAGTTACTCTCTATATCATATCTCACAATGTAGAGGGGAAATGGGATGCAAGGTGTCAAGGCACCATGATTTCAAATGCACAAATTCAAGAGTCAAAGTCGGGTATATGTTTCAAAAATATCAGTTTTATGGTTTATATCTATCTATAACAATTCAAATGAAACGCATACCTTTAAAAAATATACTCGAATTCAAAGATTTTTTGACAACAAATTTAGATAACAGGTTTTGTTGATTTATATATATAATCAGCACATAACTACAATCAAACTACCATAAAAGGACAACTTTATTTTGAATTTCAGATTAATTAAACTTATTTGAACTAGTTGGTAAACTGTTTGTACCCGATCTATTTATAAAAAATTTCAAACATTTTTTAGAGAAAATATCTGTTCGAGATCACGATGCCGAGGCACCATTGTTGTCCCACGCAGCGGCTAGCTCCTCTTTCTGAAAAATTAGCCGGACTGTTCTGGCAAGTTGAGCCGCTAAGACGGCAGTAATTAAACTAATCGAGCCTAGCTGATGCCGTGGCCTTCCATTCCCTCTGTGCTAGCTCTTAATCTGGGAATGGCCATATGGCATATACATATATATATATATACGAGAATGTTAATTTGGTGCATATGGTGGTGATCTGATGACAAGATCGCCCTGGCGATCGAGGAAGAAATTTTATTTATGTTAGGACCAGGCTATTTAGTATGTGCACTACCACACTACGTGCTACTATACGTAGCATTAATAGTGTTGTTTGGGCCTTGGATATTTTTGTACGTTCCATTATGGTGATCAGCATCCGAGGTGCATGCATATATATGCATGTGATATACACATCATCAAGCTAGTGTTCATATAGTACATAGTCATATTGGATATATAATAATTAGTACTATTTTGTAGGGGATGGAAAATGTACTGGATTTTGGCACGCAGATTCGTCTAAGCTATAGCTGGCTCGATGATGCACACAGCAATGAGACTGGCCGAACCACATACATATCCACGTTCCATCTAGCTACAACAATGATCTTGTCGCATAGAGTTCTCTCTTCTAGTTTAAGCAGTACCTAGTGGACAACTTAATCATCGCTATAATAATATTGTACGTACGTACGTAGCGGTACGTGTAATTGTACATAACACGAATGCAGAATCTCTCTCTACTGCTTAAAGCGTGCGTGCGTGCTCCCCATGGCGATAATCATATATGCACGCGTGTGAATCGAAACTCCGGATGCTTATCTAGCTATAAGCAGTGTCAGAATCAGAAAGAAACACAAAATTAAAAGCAATTCGCCAAACCCTACCTTCCCCTAGCTAGCTCTCGCGTAGCACTATATAGTTATTATATAGGTCAGTCGATCTTATTTTGTCCTTTCATATATAGATGAGAGAGAGATAACATAGCATATGTCCAAGGTTTCTTTTCTTTTCCTTTCATCGCTTTTGCTTTGTCTGTTTCTCTCTCCTCTCTCTCCTTTTCTCACTTGTTTTCTAGATAGGAGGAATGAGAAGGGATAACAACAATATATAAGGAAGGTCACGAGATCAGTGGCCACCGGGAGACCACTGCATAGATATGGAGAGGCCTTCTCGGTCCTCCATTTAAGCTTAAGCTGCTACAACCTATATACTACTGCTACTCACTTCCTCTGCCGTGTCTCTCCTGCTACCTCTCGCTTCAGGCTGCTGTGTGAGTGGTGTGTGCGCGCGAAAGAGAGGAAAAGAAGAGAGAGAGAGAGATGATGTCGAGGGAGCGCAAGAAAGCGGCCGCTCTGCAGGAGAAGCTGCAGATCCTCCGCTCTATCACCCACTCCCATGCTGTAACTGATCTTCTTTCTTAATTAATTCTCGCTTCAGCCCTCCATACGCACGCTTGTCTTTGCGGTCGAGATCACACATATATATGCATCAGTGATTCAGTTCTGCGATACTCAATCCTTTCCTATATGTATCCTGCTCTCTTCATAATCATGGACGTTCTTGCCATGGCTGCAGCTGAGCAACACCTCCATAATCATGGACGCGTCCGAGTACATCAAGGAGCTGAAACAGAAGGTCGCGAGGCTGAATCAGGAGATCGCTTGCGCGCAGGAGGCGCTCCGACAGAACGGTGTACGTAGGGGCTACATACTTCACTTAATTTGTTTCATATTAGTAAAAGACTAGCACAGAAACACCAATTAAGCCTGCTATAGTACTTACGTACTAGTTCACATGGACGCTAACGGCCAGTAACCAGTTAATGAAGTTTGGATTGAGTATACGTACGTACGGCCTTGTGTACTGACATGCACAGAGCTTCCAAGCCTGCATTTATCAGTTTCTTAATCTGATCAATGGACGGATGGGCGTGGTGCAGGTGACCGTGGAAACCCTAGGACACGGGTTCATCATCAACGTGTTCTCCAGCAAGAGCTGCCCAGGGCTGCTTGTCTCCATCCTCGAAGCGTTTGACGAGCTGGGGCTCAGCGTCATCGAACTCGAAGCCACGGCCTCTTGCGCCGATACGTTCCGCCTAGAAGCCATAGGAGGGGAGGTAATTAACTAACAAATCACAGTAAAACTTAACACAGCAACCAGCCATTTCATTAAATCTTCTATATGCATGCTCAACTACTGTTCGTGCATCTATATATGTTGAATAAGCAGAAGTAAATTAGGTGGCACTCAACGATCTTCTTCGGATTATTGCAGATAGTTTCGATCGGTCGAATTAAGGTTAAAGCTAATGGTACAGCACAATGATACTCGTCTATAACAATTCAAATAAAACACATACATTTGAAAAATTATACTCAAATTTAAAAATTTGAACGAATTTAGATCACATGCTTTGCCGATTTATCTATAAGATCAGCACATACCAACAATCAAACTATCATCAAAAAAGAAAACTCTAGTTTGAATTTCAGCTCAAACTTATTTGAACTAGTTAGTAAAGTGGTTAAACTCAGCATCCTAAAGATTTCCAAAAAACCTGAATGCAAATATATAAGGAAATTAAATATCCGTTTTAGATCATGGTATCCTGACACCATGGTGCTCAAGTAATTATACTATAATATTCCTTGCAATAAAGAAAAATGATACACACGTATAACATCGTGATTAATTTATTGCTGTATCGATCGTGCTCGTGCAGAACCCGGTGGAGAACGTGAATGAGCACGTCGTGAAGCAGGCCGTGCAGCAGGCCATGAGGAACTGCTCCGAGAGCGGCAGCGAGCACGACGACGCGTAAATCAATCATGGCTCAAGCTCGCACACCAGCCTAGCTCTGTCGTCGCCGCCGCCGCCGCCGCCGCCGTTGGGCATCCCAACATTTCTCAATCTGTTTTATTCTTCCTTCCTAATTAATTAATTTCTCTCTTCGTCTACCGGTGGTGATCGAGATGCATTGCACGCGTCGCTCCTAGTGTAATTCGGTGAACGCAGCACCATTTCCTGTGTAATGCTACATGGACGCACGCATGCATGCATGGCTCATAATTAATTTATATATGCAGTCTAAGACAATAAGGTCATGTAACATATATATATGATGGGAGCTTTCGGAAGCAAAGGTACATGGAGCTGGCTGGCTGGCTGGCCTTCTATGTACTGCTCTTGCTATGCAGGATATCTATGCGTCGTCTACATGCGTCCCTTCTCCCACTGAATAACGGCGCGCTCTATGAGATCGATGGGATCACCAGTCTCTGACCATGCATGCACGAGCACAACAGTTTGTGCATGAATATTGTCAGGGTTTAATTCGGGATTTATCGGTGATATCGGTAGGCCCTGATAACGAAATATCGGGGGTAAATCAGATTCATTTAAAATTCGAGCAAAAATTGGAGTGCGACGAGGCGGCCAGGACGGCGACGGCCGCAGGTGGTGGTGGAGGCGGTGGCGACGTGCGAAGCTCGCTGGAGAGGAAGAAGAAAAGGGGCGCAGGGGGGCAGACATGGGTGGAGCTTGCTGAAGACGTGGTGGGAGCGGGGCTCTCGCTGGAGCTCACGGTAGAGACGCCCGACCGGTGCTTGAGAAGAAGCCAATGTCGAGACGTTGCTACGGTGCTGCCGTGCTGGTGCGGTGTTGCAAATGGCCTCTTCTTTACTTACTCGGTTTCTCCTCTGTTCTTCCTCCCTCTATTCAGTTCGAGCGGGGCAGGAGGAGCATCAGTGCGGCACCATGGAGGCCATGGCCGCCGGCGAAAGGTAGGCTCGAGGAGACTGATGGAGCCTCCCGTTGGATTCACCCCTGTATATAACTATGTGTTTGTTCAATTTCTTTGATTGTATTTGTGGTGTTGGCTACCAATGCCCTGTTATTTTTCGGGACCAGAAGAGACGAATTCTTCAGAATTCTGAGAAAGAAAAGGCCAAATTTCAGATAAAGGTTTAAATCCCTGTTTGAGAATATCGGTCGATAACCGATATTGAGCAATAAGGCCGATAACCGGTCTTACCAATCGATGTGCACCCTCCAAGTCTCCAACATTTTGAGAGGTGTTTCTATATTTTTCGTTTTCAAAATTACATAAATATTAAAGCATAAATGAAAGATAGGTAATAATTGTTTATCTCTTTACTTGCTTTAAGATTCATATAATTTGTACGATATCGCTGGATGGAGCTAAAATGGCTCACTCAAACGAGACTTAACTTTATACTAATCAGCCCCAGTAAAAAAGGAGCGGCAGCGGGTTCCAAAAACCGTGGAAAGCGTCCAATGAGAAGCCTTAGATCGAGCTGTGGTGATCGGTCTTTTCCCAAGAGCGAATGAGGTTAAACTCGCAGTTACCTTTACAGTTCACACCCGCTACGTTCGCGACGACGCGGGCACGGTGAGACCGATCGATCTCTCAAGGACGCAAAGAGATTTCCTCTGCGGAGCACGAGAGCATCTGTCCTTCTTCGCCACTATTCTCCCGTGATATATGGATGCTCACGCTCTCCTCTCATCGCCTGTGACTGTGAATCGCCCCAAAACAAAGGGCATTGTGGCGAACGTCGATTGGATGGACGGATCGATCGGACACGGCGGTCTCGCAAGGAGACGGCAGGTACCACGCCCTTCCGCACCGCACGGCACGGCAAAGCTTGCTTTAGGGTTGGTTATCGAGCTATTACCGTACTTCTTTCGAAATCGACATAATTCAATATAAATCATTTTAGTTATCATTTAAGGGGTTATTTCAAATTCAAGCTAACGTGCCGCCGTCGAGCCGAACCTTATTAATATTTTTTTTGTTCGCTCGGAATGGACTCGTTTCAATTTTAGATTCGTTAACTACTGTAATTAAAACAATTTTGATTTGAACCCTTTTTACCGGGACTAACCGGCTCATGAGCGCAGCCTCCTCGTGAGTGCAACAGTCTCTTGCTCCGGCGTGTCCAGAGCGCAGCCAGCGACGGACCAGTGTTGTACGCGGCTGGCTTGTCGCTTCCTCGCGCAGAGACAGATGTCATGTTTCTCCTGTCCTCGTGAACGAACGAATTAAACAGCACCAGCACTGGCGACGACAGGTTGCCCTCCAGCTACGGCCAGTCGCGAGCCCTCACGCTACTCACGAGAGAGATTTGCGCGCGGCGCGAGGCTCGATGCGGCGCTGTCGTCTTCGTCGCCGTCGCCGTCGGGCATGGGGGAGGGTCCGTCCTCTCCTCTGACGCCCAGATGTGTAGCCCCTTGTCCGGCCCGGACGGGCTTTGGCCGGATGCAGGGCGCTGTTGCTCATGAGGCGACAGTTCACGCACCGACGTGAGACGTTCGGTTGAAATAAGGATCAGGATTAGCATCCATATGATATGAAATCAACTGAGGAATTTTATTTGATGCTAGGAGAGGACTGCAGAGTCCAGATGATCATATGAGATGAACAGAGCAATGGATGCTGCTTGATGCGCCACTGCAGAACCGCAGTGGGTGATACAAGGAAAAAAGAGTCACTAGATCAAACATACTCCTGCTTTTGAATGAATCCTTATGCAAGCCTGTGATGCAGGGGAAACCAAAATTCAACACTGCCAATATGCAGGCTGTCCTGGTCAGATCAAACAAAATAGCTCAGGCTCTCACATTGTCCCCGTGGGTAGGGGTAACCCTACCTCTTGTACGAAGAAATGGCTGAAAGAATAACTTTAATATTCACTAAAGTAAAGCATTTGATTTGGTTCATCATCCACCTTGCAATCCGGTTGACAAAGAAATTAGCTGCTGCTCACACTCTTCCGGGCCATTTTTACTCGATTGTAGTCCTCTTTCCATACTCTATGCGCCTTCCTAGTTTCGTCCAACTGTGAATCTGGTATGCTGGTGAACTGATCCAAGTTCTCCACCCATTCTTTCCATGGAGGCATGGATGCATCCAAGAATTTTGCTAGCTCAGGTAGAAGAGCAGCCTTGTAGAACTCCATAACCCCCTTCCTGATGTCTTCAGATTTGTTCATTGACTGGATCCCTGGGCGAACAATACCCCCTTGCTGGTTCCTCAGGCAGAAACAGTTATCTCGAAGGATCAGAACTTCAGAAGGCGCAATTGGCAAAACGATGCGAGAAAACTTTGCAAGAGACAGTGCTATAATATCTTTGGGTAGTAATCCACGCTTCACTGCCACGGCAGTACCAACCATCTTCCGGATCTGAGGTCAAGAAAAAGAACACCATCACTGCAAAGCCATAGTTACATGTATGCGTAAAATTTTCACTGTTATGACATACATTCATTTCACACTTCATACTAATTAAGTCTATATCAACAATCAATTGTGCACCCTGAAACCAAACTAAATTGTTTTATGGTTTTACCGATCATGCATACTTCTCAGAAGGGACTAAATTATTGACAGTGAATACTAAATACTACTGTGCAGAAACCATAAATACAACTTAACTGGTTACTGGTTAGTCAAGAAGGGCATTCCGGAAATCCAGAACACAATTCCCTAGACAACAGAAAAATCACTAAGCCTAGAAAGTTTCAAAATTTAGCAGTCTTCTGAAATTTTAGTTTTCACTGATGGGTGGGGAGCACATCTTAATGGACTCTGCATACCTGATGTAACATGAAAGATACTCCGCATATGGTCAATTCCACATATTGGATTCCTGATGAACTCTGCAAGTCTCCACATGAGCAGGTGAGGATATCTCTGAAGTGTGAAGCATTTAGTCTGTCATTTTCATCAGGCTCATGGAGCCACCTAGCTCGAATCTGCACCCCATTCTCAGAAAGTTTCTGATTATCCTTCTTATAACTGTAATCCGGTGCACTAGAATCAATTATTGATAAAAAATGCAAGTCATCTTCATCCTGGTCTGATGTAGCACGCTCATCAGAAGAGCTTTGGTCCATACCCATTTCAGAGGGCATGGAATTTACTGTTGAGCTTGTTCCTTTGACCATTCGGCGCCTTCCTGCTTGAATTTTCCTATACTTGGCACGGGTTGTGTAGTTATGAAACGGATGGTTTCCCTACAAGTAGAAGCATTACAATAAAGCCTGTGCACATGCAGAACAACTATTGCATGAGCAAAATTACTCTCCGACAATTTCTGCCATTACTGGGCAATGTTCTAAATAACGGTAAACGGTTAACAAACGGTCACCCCACCTTTTAGTGTTTATACGGTAAACGGCCTTGTAAACAGTTTTACTATTTAAAATTCTGAAAAATATATACATGTGTTTGCAACGACAAAATAAACATCTAATCCATCTTCTTTCATACATAAAGAATGGAACTACCAGGCTATCAACAATTGTCCACAACAGTGACATAGAAAAAAAGATGATATGATGTGAATGTAATTAAACAATCATAATTAAATCAATAAACAATTCAAGTGACAATGAAAAGCAAAGCTAGCATTCATCTCATGTATGTCATAATCTTCTATACCATGTGGCAATCTTGCAACTTTATCCAGATAAACGGCCCAATAAAACGGGCCTATTAAACGTTAACAGACGTTAAATCGAACAAACGACTCAATAAAACCAATAAACTTTGAAATGTCAGAATCGTAACAAGTAGGGACCTTTACCGTTTTAACGGCCGTTATTTAGAACACTATTACTGGGTTGTATAAAAAGAAAATAATTTGCATGAGAATTCATTATTCAATGATGGATCAGGAAAACAAAAGCGCCTGGACAATATTCAAGATGTACCATGGGAAGAACGAGGCCAAACGTGAAAATTGCAAATATCATCAGAATCTGACTTCGCTGGCGTTACAAATCTACTTTAGGTCTAGCAACTGCCATGCAAAGAGTGTATTCAACAAGATGTCTTCACTTGTTCTGTATATGTAACGGCATCTAGTTCTTAACCTTCAATTTTAGTATAGTAGTGGTAGACAGCTGGAGTTGTTTAACTGTTCACTGCAGCCCATCCATTGGTAAAGTAATTGAAAACAACAAGGTAGGCCACAGTGAGGCTATTGAACCTTCTTAATTATGCTATTACTTTTCCGAGCATGCTTAATTGCACCTGTCAGGTGTTTCCATGTCGTATTCTTTTTGTCTCTTGAATTGAAAGCTAAGCAATTTTAGAAACATATGAGACTAAACCTTAAATTTAACGTCCTAAGTCGACAAACAGGGAAAGTTTGATGACCTCTGGTGTACTTTACACATTACACAAACTCGTGTTTCATTCTTATTCGTCTATATGACTATCTGTATATCCCCCTAAACACGCATCTGTTATCAGACAATTCATCACAGATATTCATATGTCCAGTTCTTTTACACAATCTACTGCACTAATGCACAAGATCTGTTTAATCACGCACATACCTCAAAACCTTTCAGTATATTATTGAATTCTGACAAGTGCTCCTCTACTTCTTCAGAGCTACAACCATCTTTAATCCCAATAATTTCAGCAGGCAGAAGATAGAAGTACTCCCGGTACAAGCATTCCCTCCTTACATCAAAACTCCTACGATTAAATGAATATCATATCATGATTAAAAAAGTGGTTATTATGTACAATTCAATCAATCATCTGATATCAATGATATCTGTAAAACATCTCCCTTACCTTTGTGTGGGCAAGACACTGAAAACTCTAACATTGCTCGGTAAGTTTGAGTTGATGAAATTCACAAGAGCAATGCCATCAGGATCGTTCTCCCATGCTCGATCAGGGATTTCCATCTTCAGAGAAATCATCGTAGCCAGCGAATGTACCTGAAATTAGTCCATTCTAAGCATGCATACAAGCATTTGTCAGCCAAAAACAGAAAGGAAAGAGAACGTGTTTTCAGAATTTTTTTTATACAATTCAAGAGGACAGAGGTTAAACTGTTAAATCCTACCCCTTTATCAGTTCGGCTACTCCTTTCCCAACCAACTTTTTGCAGCTTTCCATAATTACTCTCAAGAATGCCCCCTGCATTGAAGATGGCAGATTCCAGGACAGACTCAATGGCTGCAAAACATCGGAAAGTTCAATCAACATCCACTAATCCTCCATGATGATACTTGACAAAAAGAACCAGGATCAACTTTAGAACCTCCATGATGTTTCGAAATCTATATAGCATATAGGGGTTCATACTGCAATGATTATATTTGTGCTAAGATTACAAAACAAAAAAGTCACTCCGAATCTTTCTTGGTAATGGTAAAACTAAAAATAATTGGCATGAGAACTAGACTGTTCTTTACTTGATCCCATCCCCCTCAACCCAAAAAAAAGGACACGTTCCAGGCAAGGCAAGCATTAGCGGTCCCGATTCCCATGCATAGAACGAGTGGCAACAATTCGATACAACTAGCATGAAACAAACCATATAGTTCTCCCAAACTGCTTCCGCAATTCAAGTGTTCAATCGCATTGAACAAAAAAATAATAAGCTAGCATAGCAACAACTCAAACGCGTAAAGCCATTAAGCAGCAGCGTAAGAATTAGAGCTTACTCGAATCCGCGCTGAGCTCCCGCTGCTTCTGAAGACCTGCAAACAAAAAGAGTCCATTGCATTGGATCAACACCACACACGAATACCAACCCGTCACTGGAATAGAAACCGGCGTGTAAAGAAATCACCCAACCTCGGTACTCAGTGCCGACGTAGCCGACGCGGAGCACGACCCTCTTCTTCCGCGCAGACTCCCACCTCATCCCGCCGCCTACATCGCCGGAGCAGGCGGCAAGCGGAGGTTGGGGCGGGGGTGGTGTGGTGGGAGATGGGGCGGAGGCGGAGAAGCAGAGGGTGGTACGGAGAAGATAGTGGTTTGTGCGGCCTGAGAGGAGAGTGGAGCATAAGGGTCTCCGCAGAGGCCACAACGACGTCGCGGCGGCAGCCATCGGCGAGGAGGGGTGGGTGGGAGACGAGGATGGTTCGTCGTGGGGGATAAGACTGGCAGGACCGTGGGAGAGGGAATAATCCACTAGCTAAGGGGTTGTTGGGCCAACCGTTTGTAAGGGGATACTGAGTTGTACAATTGATGTGGGCAATTAAAGGCCCATTTGCTTTCCTAGAAAAAAAATATATATAGGCCTATTTAGGCTCTGTTGGGTACGGTTCCAAATTTTAGTAGAAACAGAAACGGTTTCAGATTCTTGGTAAAAACGTTTAAGTAGAATCAGAATTATTGTCTGGAAACCGTTTAGCTAGCTGTCTGGATTCTGTGAATCAGGATGGAACGGGGTTGAGGACGATTCAGCCCCGGTGTGAAAAAAAAAGAAACGTTCTGAGCTTTAGCCCGTTTGGCTGGGTTTTTCTCATATTCTAGTAGAAACGGCCCGGTTCCAAGTTGCCAAACGAGGTCTTAGTTGGCAACAACTAGTGCTGAAAAAAAAATCGAGACACACGAGCCGGCTCAGCTCACAAGAGGTCAAGCCGGTTTGGCTTAGACCTGTGAATACTCCCTCCGTTCCATATTACTAGGCCAATAAGCGTGGCGCATGCCGCGCGTGAACGAAAAATGATTTTGTGTTTTTTTCGGAGGAAAAATAGATCTAGATGTATTTTTAAATTTTTTGGAGGCTCAAGAAATATTAGAGATCATGCTGAAAAAAAGTACACATATTTCTGTTATCAAAAATAGTTTTTCTGGGGAAAACGTAGAAAGGACCTGGATGTAAAAACCAAGGACATGTATGTTATATTTTTGGACCTCACCGCTATCCTGAAAAAGTAAAAAAGGGCTCGTTCACAATTTATATTTAACGGGAGGTTTTTTCCATAAAGTAACGAGCGAGGGACCCAAACGCGATTCAGAAAAGTTTTTCTTACCCTCACAAGAAAATCACAAAGTACCTTTTCATAATTTTGCAGAAAACTATCCGTAATTTAAAGGAACGAAGGGACTTTTTCACAAAAATAGCGGAGTGACAGGTGGATGTGCCCAGGAGCTCCCAAACCTCCCCGATGTAACAAAGAGATAATTAAGCGCATAGTTTTGTTCTAGCCATTCTGTTTTGTTAGGCGCATGCATTAACTAGCTATCAACAGGCGCATGCATACTCAGCAGTTTCGCTTTGTAAGACGAGTGCATTAACTGTCTATCAACAGGCGTGGGTAGATTAACCGGCACCATGGATGAATTTCTAGGCACCGTGGATGAATTTCTGGGCACCGTGGATAAATCAAATTTTTGAACAGCATGCACGACGCGTGGGTGGGCAAAAAAATTTGTTCGGAAGTGCGCCCGCGGGCGAGCGCATGAACGAGCATGCATGCATGGTGATATCTTTTCGCCCCAAGATGAGCGCAGGCATGCATAGCGATATGTTTTCGTGCGGGGCGAGCGTAGGCATGCATGGCGATGCTTTTTTTTTACGCTGGGCGAGCGAATGCAAGGCCGTGTGATGCAAACGAGGAGTCTTCATAAATATTGAGCGTTAATTACCATCAATTGATGACAGCGGTTGGCTAATCTTTGGTCTGTGTGAAAAAACTATACGCTTAACAATGTGGAACGGAGGGAGTACACAGGTTGAGTCAAGCCTTGTTTTCAGCTCGCTTCATTTTTTAGCCGAGCCCGAGCTGCTCGTATGGCTTGTTATGCTCTTGTATGATTTGTTATGCTCATTGGTAGAATACTACCTTTATTAAACCCCGAAGGTTTCACGCGCTCCCAGGGCATCCACGTCGCTTCCTTCGCGAAAAGGCCCTCGATAAAATACGAAATCCGCTCGCTCGCTCCGCTACCCGTGCCACCTTGCTTCCTTCGCGATTCTTCTTCCGTTCACGTTCTTTCCCCTCCACCTCCCCAAACTCTCCATCCAGTACTCAACGCTCGCCCTCCTCTTATTCCTCTTGACCCACCACGCACCGGTGCCGCCCTTCCGAACCCCTCGCCGTCGTGCGTCGTCCTCCCCGCGCCCTCGCCTTCCCGATCCAACCTAGGCCGCCCCCCGCCCTCTTCGTCTCGGTTGAGAGGAGAGGCGCACCGATCCCCCTGCCTCGCGCGCCACTCCTGGTTGCCGTGAAACCAAGGCCCTCCCCGATCCAATTCAGGCCACCCCCCATGGCCGCAACTCCGGCGATCGGTCCTGGAGCCACCTCTGGTGCATGTGGCATCGGTTGCTGCGGCGGCGCAGCCGGTTCTCACAGCGATGTGGTTATTTGTAGGCAAAAGTTGGAAGACGTTGTGGTTTAATAAATACCAAATTTCTTTTAAAACACTTCCCCGAAATTGGTGAGATATTACAACACCTTTAAAATTCAATATTAAGCTCAAAACGTGCTCGGAGAATCGAAAGGAAAAGTTTGTGTGAATAGTAACTGTTGTCTTTCCTTTTTATTTTTTTTAGCTTGTAAGTTTGCTAAGGATTACACAATTTGAATTTGAACTTAAATTTTGAAATGGACGTTTCCTAATTTAAGGGCCCCCTTCAATTTTTTTGACAATTATTTTCATGCTGATTGGGTGCTCCGACCATTTTTGAAGTGCCACCAAATTAATTGTTGGAAATATGCGCAATATTTTTATTTCAGATTTTATATTGTGGCAAATACTACTATTAAACAGTGATGCACACAGTAAATCTAACAATAGGCTACACATTGTACTTCCAAACATATGAACTCAAGAAACAGAGTATGATTAAATCGAACGTTCACTAACGACTTACAGTTAGGCTTGATGAAGACAAAAACGATGCGCAGAAGAGGTCGTGGAAGAAGTCGAAGTCGATGAAGCAACACAGGAGCGGTCGCGCAAATGCGCTGCCCAGAAACCTTATTGCCGCCCCGTACAGGTGAACTCTGCGGCAACGGCTCGGAGATACCGCTCACCCTCCTTCACGGTGCACGCCGTGTAGGAAGGCTGGCGCGATCCAGCTGCTCAACACCTCAGTACAATTCTCGTAGGAGGAAGAAGAAAGAGTGGAATTGGAAAAATTCAGCTATCTGGCCTGGACGTCTCCAGGTCTTATATAGCCTCTCACCAAGAATCGCTCCATTACTCACCGTAATCGACAACATTAAGCACCGTAATCGATCAACTAAACAGACTTAATGCACTGGTAACTGCCAATTCAAACACAAATAATTGTAATTATGCAATCTCCTGACCAATACATAAAGCTAAATAGTTGCATGATTCAGCAAAATATAAGGTGCAATTTGAGTGCCTGGAGACGAGCTAGGCGCGGCGCGGTCGCTCGTCACAAGTCACGCGATTATCCACGCGAAAATACGCGAATGCGCGTGCGTGCGTGTGTGTTTCTTCAAAATCCTTCTCATACCATCCATATGTCATGCCTCTCATAACTCAAGGAGTGGTAAGGACTCCACCTTATAAATTGCCTTCCTTCCACTTGCCTAAGCAATATGGTATTAACCATGCAATCTTTGAAATTAAAGGAAATGTGCCATACTCGTGGGCCAATTCCAACATTAATGGTGGTTTGCGGTAGGTACGTATGTCCCCTGCACACAAGACCAAAGTTGTTCATTAACCGAAAGAGATTGTACCTAACTTACTTATGAAAGAGAGAGCATAGAAAGCCGGTACATTATTTTCACTTACGAGCCCCACAAACCGAACCAAACGAAACATTCCCACAAACTAGGTTTTTTTAGTAACGGAATTGCTTGTGATTAGAGATCAGATAAATTTCTTTTATTGCAGCTATAATTATATTTTGTTGCATATACTATAAAGAAATATTACAAAGTTACAATAAATTTATTACGTTTTGTTGCACGTAGTGATTATAAATATTGCAAATGATGATTATAAATGTTACAAGTGTATTATAAAAATATTGTGACATACGTCCGATGGGAACGACGTCTGAACCCTAGTCCTCGCTTTCAGTAAACAAGCAAAGGCAAATTGAGGGAACATAGTTGAACCCTCTCTTTGGCATGGTTTTCAGGGAAAAAACTGTAACACCCCAGCTTGAACTAAGCCCAGAATGTCACCAAACATAGACCATAACACGTTAAATACCATAGTTAAGGTAAAATTTCAGCAAGTAATCATTTAGCATAAATTGGAAATTTTGACAGCATCTCCTTTGTTTATGCATGAAACTTAACAACATAATATCATATCAATATGCAGGATAAATAAGATCTCCATACGCAGCGATAATGATAGCTATTCATCAACTAAAACGTCCATAAGCATCACTAGCAAAAGAATAAGCATCAACTTAAGTCTAGGAAGATATAACAATTCACTCCATAGTCCCACATGATACACATGAGGGAGACAACCACACATAAAGACCATAAACTAATGATTATTGCAATGTCTCCAAAACAGGTGAATTAGCTAGATTTTGATACTACGTGGAGGAGTGTAGCTAAATCCCTTTCCCGCGCACCGATTTCATGGTACCTAAAGAAAACAAACAACGAAAACACAAGCGTGAGTTCATAACTCAGCAAAGTGTATTGAAATGAATCAACAAGGATCAAGGCAACAAACCATCATTCCAGTTTCCACAGTTATATCACAACGCATCATATTTAATATTATATACCTCCTTTAAAACAACATGATAATCATCTCATGAGCATCTCATGAGTACTCTACTCATCATCTCATAAACATCTTTATTCATGTATAACATTCATGCAATGCAATGCACATGTCTCCTTGAATTCTCATACCGGTATGGTTGAGTGCATACCCGTCGGCATGCACCCTTTTCCCCCTTCCATCCCGAAGATGAAGGGTGCCTATCACTCGCTTCCATTCACCTCGGTGAAGGAATCACGATGTAGGACTTACTCGAAAGGATAGCCCCGGACTAGTCATAACGGTTCTCACCGACCCTACCGGAATAGTTATGACTTATCTCACCGGCCGGCTATGAAAATATGTCATGTATGCAAAAATGGATAGCAACATATACAGAAATAGACATATTGCATATCAACACATGACATCTCCACATGTAGGACCGTATTCAACAATTAATCTGCTACTGCTCAAAACATGGCATGTGAATCATTTATCAATAACAAGCATTTTTAATCATGGCATGAGGACACCATAGCATCGACAACATTTAAATCATGGCCTAAGGACATCCTATCCAGGGTAACATGTAATTCATGGCAAGACATCATGTTATCTAGCCCAAATACTATCAAGCCATTCTAGCAACACTTATAACATACAATCCACGCAACACACTTGCCTTCAACCACGGGCAATGGAGTGACAAGAGGTTGAGGGCACTCCCGGAGGCACACCACCTGTAAACACGTGCCACACACTCAAAACGAGTCCACAATACAGTACACAAATAAATCCCACTACCCGACTTCGCATACAACTCCTAAAATCAGAAAACAGCTAATCTGTCCCTTCGGGACAGCAGCCTTCCAAAGGGCATAACTTCTGTTCTAGGACTCTAAATTGAATAAACAAGTACACCCTCACGAAGCTTAGGAAAATTCCCAACTTTTTCTAGTTATAGGGAAAGACTGATTCGGATTCTAATGTTGTTTAATCTAACGTTGAACACGAACTGTCCCAATCTCGTCACAGATTTGACAACGCTCGGTAAAACGGCCATACCTCCCAAACGGCTGGGCGGATTTTAACGTTCTTTATATGCACGGAAATATAATGAAATTATCTACAACTTCCTAAAAGTCCGTACGACCAGAATCCAACTCTAAATTGGCGAAAACGCCTGCCCTAGTTCGGGTTCCCAATCTGCCCGAACCAAAACGTGAGTACAACTCTAGTTTTTCATCAATTCTACCCTATGGCAGCACCTCCCTTGATCTAAAAACATGGTAATCCCCCTCTACAACAGCAAGAGATCTACCCCACAGGATCCCCCCATTACCTTCTTGACGATCCACGAATCAACCGCTTCTCTTCGCGCGATCTCCACCCGATCTCTTCTTCCCACCGGATCTCCTCGTCGCGGATCCTCCCACCGGTGAAGGCAGCACCGTGGCAAGGCGTGGCAGCGAGGAGGACGCAGCAAGGGCACGTGGTGGTGGGGGAGGAGGCGCAAGGAGGAGGGGTGGTGCGGCTTGGGGGTGCGGAGGAAGAGGAGGAGGGGCTAGAGAGGGAGGAGGAGATGGGGAAAGGGGGCTGCGCATGGGGGTGGGGAGAGCTAGGGCAGCAGGGTTTTCTGCCCCCCCCCCTCACCCCCACATGGGCCAATGGAGTCCCACCATCCGGTCCACGAAGTTTCCCTCAAGCCCAACACCTCCCCGGAGCGGCCCAAACGCCCGAAAACGGCCCGAAACGCGTTAAAACGTAAAATCTCAGGGTTTTAGTTGCAAAATCCCCAACTTAACCCATTTTACCACATTTTACAACCTATTATCACAAATTATAAAGTCTCGACATTCCGTAGTATCACAAAAACACACACCCTATTTGCACACCAACATTTAAACTAGGGGTGGGCATTCGGTTTTTGAAAAGTGGCAACCGAATTTCTTAGACTAAAATGAAAAATCGAACCGAATTAACCAAAATATTTCGGTTCGGTTAATTCGGTTTTTTGGTTAACTGAAATATGTATAAACACTAGGTAGATTAGATTTTATCCTTCTCACATCGCAACATAGAGTAGACTTAAACCCGCACAATATCATAGGTCATTACAGTATAAGTATAGTAGAACATATAAACATACCACACGTATGCATAAAGATGTTAGAACATAATAATTGTTTGGTAGATTTAGGAAGAACGTTATAAAAGTGAAATTGTACATAGGCTATTCGGTTATTTCGGTTTTTGAAAACTAAAAACCGAACCGAACACCGAAAACCGAATTATACCAAAATAAAAACCGAACCGAAAATTGTAAACCGAAAAAACCGAAATAATCGATTAATTCGGTTCGATTCGGTTCGGTAATTCGGTTTCGGTCTAAAAATGTCCATCCCTGGCCCTAACTTAAATAGCTAGCCACTGCAGGCTCATTGGCTCAATCCTCCGGTCGTGCGCGCGCGAACCATTGACGCATACTAGTAGTTCACCTTCCTGCAGTTGACGCGGATCTCGCCGCTGCTCCCTGTTGGAACTAATCTTGTAATAGGAAAGTTTAAATTGGAAAGTTTGTATTAGGAAAGCTTAGGATGAGGAATCCAAGTAGGACAAGAAACTAGAACCCTATTCCGTTCTTTAAGGCTATAGTTTGGGTATAAATAAAGGGGTAGCCCTGAGGTTTGTAAGCAAGAAGCAAGAAAGAAAAATAAGAGAGAATAAAAGAGAGAGAGTTGTCTCAAAGATTTTGAGTCTCAATTCCAACACTCCCGGTGAGCGGACTCAGGCTGG
This sequence comes from Rhipidocladum racemiflorum, assembly GCA_036346355.1. Lineage (NCBI taxonomy): Eukaryota > Viridiplantae > Streptophyta > Magnoliopsida > Poales > Poaceae > Rhipidocladum > Rhipidocladum racemiflorum. The sequence goes on along the minus strand of CM070573.1, from coordinate 62,541,495 downwards.
CCATCCTCACCATGGCCCCCGCAAAGTCCCTCCTGAAAGCCTCAAGGTTGGCGCCGTAGAACCTCACGAGGCCGTCGGTGACACCGAGGCCGCCGGCGAACAGCTACTGGTCCGAGTGCAGCAGGCCCTTGCTCCGCAGCAGGGAGCTGTAGTAACCGTCGTCGAAACTCGCTGCCATCGGGTCGAGCGGCGCGAGGTTGTCGTCGCCGCCGCCGACCCTCGGGCAGGCCCCCCTGAGCGACGCGGCGAGGGAGGCGTCCAGGCTGGCGGTCTCGTTGTAGAGGCGGTCCCGGAAGTTGGTGCAGCGGGAGAAGCCCAGCGTGTGGCCGCCGGAGAGCACCACGAGGTCCTGCACGAAGAGTCCCTGCGAGGCGAAGTTGGAGATGAGGCGGCCGAGGTCGAAGGACGGCGCCGGGATGTTGTTGTTGGCCGCCGCCTGGCTCGCCGTCCGCGCGTCCCTCCGGCCCAGCGGCACGTGGTACGACGGCCCTCCCAGCTGCATGCATGCACGCGACAACACAACGGTAAGTTCGATCTACGCAGGAAGCCATGCAAGGACTAAGACGCATGCATGCAGTTGGCATTAATTAACGATCAACTCGATCGGTGGTGGTGGAAATAGGTGGCGAACAACCGCGGCGATGGAGTCACGGGCTGCGACGGCCATGATGTCGGCGCAGGAGACCACGTTGCCCCTGCACGCGCCGTTGATGGCGGCCTTGATGCGGTCGATCACGTCGAAGCCGCGAGCAGAGTTCATGTTCGGCGCGCGCAGCGTTCTTTTCGCCGATGAAGAATGGCGTGTCGTCGAGCAGGATGGACCCGTCACATCCCTGAATCATCAGGCATGCACGGATCATCCGTGCAGCATGCGCATTAGTACTCACGCGTGCTAATTAATGAAGCATTAATTCCAAATGCACGCACGACACGAATGCAGTAGTGCAGACTATTCAGCGGCGTGTGCACGTACGTTGACGAAGCAGTCGTGGAAGTGCATGCGCAGGAGCGAGACGCCCATGCGCGGCTCCACCGGTTAAACATTTAAAACTGTAACTATTAATATTTTTTAAAATATTTAACTTTGAGACATAAAATCGTATGGGCAGATTTTTCGAAAAGTACTTTCATAATATTACAATTTTATCGAATTTTATAAATACATTATAATAAAACTTAGTGATCAAAAGTGTGTTTTAGAGATCATATCCATACCATAAACGAGGGAGCATAGGGTTGAACAAATCAAGCTTTAAAGAAAGCAGCTATTCAGTTATAAATTAGCTGAGGAATACATGTGAATACTTGTAAATATTTTGTGTGACGAATTGTAATGCCTTTTCTGAGGAATACATGTAGATATTTTGCAAGAAAAATACATATACAAATTTCGGTCATATTGGCCGAAATTTTGGTTTTGCCAACCACCAAAATACCGGATTTAAATTTGATTTTTCATTTTGACCGAAATTTCGAAATATCGCTGAAATTTTGGATTTCGGCCGCTGTCAGAAAATGAAATTTGTAACCTGGTATAGAGTACTATGCGCATGTCTCTCTTCACTGCGGCAGTGTGGCGTTCCAGAACTATAAGGAACTTACTGTTTTCTAAAATTAATTAAAGATGTGAACCCAAATAGCCAAAATTTTGTATTTCGGTTGGGACCAAGATTCTAAATCTCGGCATGATAAAAAAATATGAAAATTTTCAAATTGCTACAGTAATTTCGGGAAAACTTGACGAGATTTTGGTCAATTTCGCCGGGATTTCAGTTTTTGGGACTAAAATTGCAACAAATTCGATCGGTTTTCATGTTTTTAGGACCGGATTTAGCATCAATTTTTTTGTGGAGAATTGTAATGTCTTTTATGAGGAATACATGTGAAAATTGTGAAAAAAATACATATACAAATTATGTATATGGGGCTAGCATGTCGACCTAAATTCCTTAACCATGATAATATAAAAAAAGATCATCACAAGTTCACAACTAGTATCCATGCTTGCTTTACATATCTTGTGCTGTCATATAAAGATACGCTGTTAACACCATTGTTTCAAAAGTTAGCATATATCATAAATTCCTTTCAATTTTAATACACGAAAACCATTCCTTATAATGCTTAAGGCACCATATCATGCATGCCAGCTGCACTGTACCAAGTGCAAGAATATACCATCTTTCTGGTCTGCTATAGGTTCCTGGCAAATAACATTTTTTTGGACCCGCCTCATCCATCTAGACAACCCACCTACGCATGCTCTCTGATAGAATAGGGCACGCATTCCTTTTATTATTTCTAAAACTGGGTTTCTACAAGCGGTTCGTGACACGAACACCTTCTGAAGGGGGTCTTTAGAAGCGGTTCGTGGCACGAACCCCTTCTAAAGCCCCACCTTTAGAAGCGGTTCGTGGCACGAACCCCTTCTAAAGCCCCACCTTTAGAAGCGGTTCGTGACACGAACCCCTTCTAAAGCTTTAAAAGCGGTTGGGGACACGAACCGCTTGTAAAGATCTTTAGAAGGGGTTCCTGTCACGAACCGCTTCTAAAGGTGGGGCTTTAGAAGGGGTTCGTGCCACGAACCGCTTCTAGAGATCCCCTCCAGCCTGTTGCCACGAACCGCTTCTGGTGCGAGCATTACAACCGATTCGCACCAAACCGTTTCTAATAGACCGATTGTGATGCCCGGTTTTGTAGTAGTGAATGACCGTGTAATTAGAGGCGCAATGGGTACGTGTGTTAGTGCAGGTGGAAAGAATTGTTGAAATAGGCAGAGAGGAAATATTTTTTTGAATACCTCCAAAAAATAAACAAAAAACCTCTAAAAAGTTTCTAAAAACTTCACTGTTCCTGTTCACAATGAAACTAAAGTGAACAGAGATGCATGGCGGGGAGGACTGCTGGCTACCGTACCTCTTCAAAAATAGAGGGTTACTAGTTCCTCTAAGAGACACAATTCTGAGTTTCTGTCTGGAAAAGGCGGTCTACGAAATAAATGTGTAGGTGTGCAGAAATATTACAACATAGATAGGATTCTTTTAAGGTGTCTGATTTGGTGTAATACAGTATAAGCTTTGGCCATAGCTTTACATAGATTGATTTCAGTTCAGGGAGTAACCGATCAGCTGTTTCTGTTGTTTATCTTCTACTATTTTGTGTGTTATTGAACGGACCGGAGATGTCGCCTAGAGGGGGGTGGATAGGCGAATTAAAAATTTGCAGCGAAATTAAAACTGCCCGAGCAGGTCAACCCGGAGACTCCGGATGTTTTGTCCGGATACTCTGGATAGTCCGGATTGTCCGGGGTATTTATCCGGACACTTCGGATAGAGCAGCTCCCAAAGGAAACTAAATCTACTCTATCTAGCAACTAGTTACTTGAAAGAAAAGGTAGCAAAAGCAATCAAGTACTTTTAGCAAGCGCGGATCTAGAGCAAAGTAATGAACCAAGGTAGATCAAGGCTCCACAAGATCAAATCAACACAAGCTAAGCTAGAATAGAAAGAATAAGTGGGAGACATGATTTTTCACCGAAGTTCGGATTCTTGAAGGAAATCCTACGTCTCCGTTGAGGTGGCTCGGTCACACTTGAGCCGGGGTCTCTCTCAACCCGCTTTTCTCCCGATGTTGCACAAATGCACTCGCCGGCTTCACTTCTTGTCTCTTCCCTTTCGGAGGCGAGACTTGCCTTCACAAACGACCGGGGCACACCACAATCCTTGGTTGCTCCCGGTGACTCCTAGCCGTCTAGGAGACCTTCAACCTCCAAGAGTAATAACACCACGGAAGATCGCTTGGAGGATGAACTAGTGCTCAAGACTTGGAATGAATGCACCTAGCACTTGTCTTCTTCCTCTCCTCACCAAATATTGGATTAACAACCAAATCAATGGAGGGAGAAAGTTAGGGCTCTATTGAATGCTTTGAATGTGTTAGAAATGGCTTGAATGCTGCAATGAATGAGCTCAAAAATAGAGATCCTAGCCGTTGGGAGAGGGAGGGGGCTTTAAATACTCTTTTGGAAAACTAGCCGTTACCCTCTTTTTCGAAAAAGTCCGGAGACTCCGGGTTGGCTTAAAGCACGATTTTGCCCGAGTGGGTTAACCCGGACACTCCGGATAATTTATCCGGATACTCCGGGCTGAGTCCGGATACTCCGGACAAAATGTCCGGACACTCCGGGCTGAGCAGCTCGGTTGAAAAAAAACTGTTTTTGGAAAAAGCAAGAGTTTGAGTGCTAGTTTAAATGCAAGTGATGACTTTGAGCACATGCACATCCTAAAAGCGATTTCCCGTCGTATCCTCTTAATAGTACGGCTATCCTTAAGACTCAAATAAAAATAGAAATTACAATTCATGTCTTGATGCCGTCTTTTCGAATTTGAATAGTTGTAGGGGCGTCCAATCTCATTTCGAATCCAATAAGTTCTCGATATCTTCATCAATTTTAGTTAAACCATTATATCTCTTTAATTGTGTCATCATTAATCACCAAGATTATTTTAGGGGCTTAGATGCACTTTCAGTTATTCCTTCAGTATTTTGTTCAAGTGTTGTGTATACCTGAACATTTTGATGTTACTGAAGTATTGACATAGATTACTGAAAAGATTAATCACGAACATTGTTGGATGACCCAGGTGATAAAAAAAAAGTGCCGACCGAGAAATACCAATTTTGTTCACTTTTTAATTATATTAGTGCTATAATAAAATGAAATGACCTCAAATTTCAAAATAAATTTGTTCAAATTGTATTTGATTTTATTTAGTCTTTCTTTGATTTCTTTTGAATTTTCAGATTTTCTTTGATTTTGAGGCCTCCTTTTCGCTTTGGGCCATTTTCCAACCCGTTTTCCACGCCGGCTCGGCAGCTCCCGCGACCATGCACGCGCGCGTCGCCTCTGCCACCGGCATTGACAGCGAGCACTCGCTCCGCGACGCCCGCGTCAAGCCGCGAGGGCCGAGCTCCGCCGCATGCCTCCTCCACCGTCGCCGACCGCTCGCCGCCCCGAGCTCTCTCTCTCCACTACAAAAGCCGCACCGACCCTTCAGTTTCCCCCGCACCTCTCCAATCTCTGCAGTGAGCCCCCCCCGCCTGTGAGACCCCGGATCGACTATCCGAAATCTCCTGTATATTTCCGTACTAGTACCAGATCAGTAGCTAGTACACACAATCACAGTGATACTTTATTGCCGAACATAACGAAAATTGTAACATAAATATTAAAGTATGGGCCACATGGCCACTTATTACAATACTCGGTCAAAAGACCGGAGACACGACAGCGGAAAACGAAAGCAAAAACAAGCGAACACCAAATCGCCACAGGCGACGACTAGAAACGCGGCTAGTTATCCTGGCAATCCTCCTCGAACTCCTCGGGGTAGAACTCACCATCTTCAGGTGCGTCTTGAAAATTTTCTGATGATGACAAGTTGATGTAGCACGTGAGTACAAAAGTACTCAGCAAGTCGGGGAAAGTATGATGATGTGGGGCTTTCCAAAGGAAGCTTAACAGGGTTCATTTGCATAAAGCCAAATTTTATAAAACCATACTTAAGTAATAAGTTTCACAAAGCATCTTTTAACAATTCTTTTTAACAATTGAATTATTTAATATTGCGGTGAGGTTCTCTCCACCATCACTAGTATAAAGGCTCTATCCGCCAACTTTTAAAAGATCAAGGTTAATCAGATGACTCCATCCGTCAAGTATAAAACAGGTTCTTTCCACCTGGTTGGCTCTATCAGCCAAAAAACATCCGAGAGTTCTAACCACTCCCGAATCCCAAAACCAAAACATCTTTTAGCTTTTAAAACTAAAATCAAAGTCTACCAATATGAAAGCATTCTTTGCTTTGCCCTTGACCGTAGGCACGGCTATTCGAATAGTTTTAACTCTGCAGAGGTGTACAACTTTACCCACAAGACATGATCATCTCTTGTTGCCAAGCTATTAACACACTTCCTTTGGTGTGCCGGCAGAGAGATCATGACAAGGCCGTTACAATGTATCCACCTAACCCGACCCACCCGCTGAGGTTTCACCGCTGTTAGGGTTCCATCCGTCCAGCACAGAAGCCCCCTCTTTGCGCCGTGTGAGAAAAACGACATTGCCTCTATCCGGCACTCACATTCCACCATGTGGTGAGTCTAAGTTAGGTTTCTAAAAATTAGTTAGCCAGGTCGTACCATTATAGACATGTGGTAGTACGGTTATGCTTAGAATGGACAATCACAAGCGTCGGTCCTTAATCGACTTGGGGCGGTACTTGCACAAGACAACTTGTGCTCCATCCGCACCCACCCGACAATCCAATCCGCCCAAGTCCAAACTATTTTTTCTTTTCTTTTTATTTTAGAAAAAACAGCACCAAAATCATAATAGTAATTTCCAAATCATACTTGAAATCGCTCTTTTTGAGTAATCCCACCCATGGGTTGTTTTCATCGATAAAGGTCCTAAGCAATTCTACCGTAATATGTCACAAAGGATACCATATAAGCATAATCATGGTATAACAAATGTCCTAGGGTTACAAGTAACATGGATATCAATCACAAAGGAGGAAATTACAATTCGGATTAACTATACCCTTATATTTGACATACGATAAAACATAGCATGCAAATTTTTAAAGCATTTAAAACATGTTTATAAACGTAGGGTCAATATGCGTCAAGGAGACTTGCCTTCAGTCGCGGCGAAATCGTCAAACGAGGAAAGTCCGGCGGCGGGGTCGGCGGTCGCGTCGGGGTCCTCGGCTACGTGCAAAACGAGGCAATAAATAAATACAAGAAAATAAATAAAATCTAAAAATTACAAAAATAGTACTGGCAGGTATATCTTGATTTTAGATGAATTTAGAAATTTGAACAGAGTCAATCGGAGTTCGGACGGAGAAGTTATGAGCTTCCGAAGTTTGAAATTCGAAAAATTAAAAAACGAAGGAATATCCCGAGAATATGCCTTTTCATTTTTCTGATTTTTGGGAATTATTTGTGTCTTTATGGAAGGTGGGCCCATGGTGTCATTGACTCTTGTTCATCTCCTAGCTTGGGCCAAGCCATGGCCATTGCCATGGTGGGGAAGGAGCTTGGGGGGGTGGCGCATGGCCGTGGGCGACGGTCAAGGCTGCGGCGTGGCTGCTGTCGACGGGCTCAGCGCTGCCAACGAGGCGCTGGCGGCGGCGCTGGGCGGCGCGGCGGCCGGGTCACAGGCGCCATGGCGCACGGCTAGAGACCCACACGAGCACAGTGCATTCCCAAAGAAACAGAGAGCACACCAACTCCAAAAAATCCGATTTTTAGCCCAAATTTGCATGGAATTTGATCAAACAAAAGCATGGAATCTCTAGATAACACCCTTAGGGACTCATAGGAGGAAAGAATTGGATTTATTCTCACCGGAGGCGACGAACGGAACTCCGACCGAACCGACAAAAACACGAAATCCGCCTCCAAAACTTAAGGGATCCTAAAATTGATTGCAAGGTTAGATCCTAGACTCCCTCACGGTCACAAGGAACCAAGTAGCACGAAGAATGACCCACCGGAGAGAGATCTACGGCCAAGAACACGAAGAACACCGAAAACGGCAACCCGGCGTTGGTTTTCTTGCTCTAGTGGATGAACGAATGGGAGAGGCTAAAGGAGGCTCACACCACTGGGACGGGGATTCTTATACGGAGAGAATGGAAGTGGAATCACGCAGAACGGAGTTGAAACATCCCAGTTATGAGCATTAATGTCCATTTTGATTTTTCCTTAATGCGACGGTTTCCGGCGAGATTAACGGCTAATCAAGGTGGGGAATGGCAAGAGGGCGTCGCTACGGATTCAACGGAACCGGCCGTTCGTGATTTGGAATTGATTTGAGGGAGATATGATGGTTTAAAGAGAGGACCTCCATTAGAGAGAGCTTGAAACTCCTCTCTGTTGTTTCCATGGCTAGAGGTTGAAGAAGGGTACTGTAGCGCCACGTGGCAAGCTCCGATTGGCCGGGAATTACGTAAATGAACCGTCCTAGAGAAAAATTAGGAAAAATGGTTTAAAAATTCCGGAAAAATTCCTAGAACAATATTGGAATATTTGGGACCCAATAAAATTGGTTTCGCGGAATTTGGATGAAATTTGTGGAATTAAATATTCAGGTGCGGATTGCGGGCATTAAACAAAAGCCGTGCGAGATAAAATAGGAGCGAAGGTCCAAAAATCCGTGGAATTATTCCAAAAATCCTTTTGGAATATTTGGGACATAATTGAAGTGATTTTGGGATTTTTGGAGCATTTTTAGACTAGGGTGAAATTTCGGGTACCGGCGGAAGCCTGAAAATTCGATTTTTCAAACGGAAGGGAATTGAATCCCGATTTTGGATGAGAATGGATGCCATGTTAATATAAACACCATGGAAACTCCAAATTTTGACTTTAATTACTTTAAATTAGATTTTTCTCCAAAAGGCAAAACTGAGGATGTTACAAACCTACCCCCCTTAGAGAGAATCTCGTCCCCGAGATTCAGACGAAGAAAGAAAGAGATCTGGAAACTCCGCTCGAAGATCTTCTTCACGCTCCCAGGTAGCTTCCTTCTCAGAATGGTTACTCCACTGAACCTTGCAGAATTTGATCACACGACTTCGGGTTCGACGCTCGGCTTCATCCAAAATCTTGACCGGATACTCCGGATACGACAGGTCTTCTTTCAACTCCATTTCTTCCAATGGCATCTGATGCTCGGGTACTCTGAGACACTTCTTCAACTGAGACACATGGAAGACATCATGTACTCCTGAAAGCTGCGGGGGCAACTCCAACTTATAAGCCACTTCTCCTTTTTTGGCAACCACTGGGAATGGTCCGATATAGCGGGGCGCTAACTTTCCACTGACTCGAAACCGTTTCATTCCTTTTAGTGGGGAGACCTTCAGATACACATGATCACCAGGTACAAAGCTTAACTCCCGTCGGCGATTATCAGCATAGCTTTTTTGTCTTGACTGGGCGGTCTTCAAATTTGCTCGGATCTGTCGGACTTGCTCTTCGGCTTCCTTCAGAATATCAGGTCCGATTATCTGCCCACCTTCAGTCTCCTTCCAATACAAGGGTGTTCTGCATTTTCTTCCGTACAAAGCTTCAAACGGTGCCATCTTCAGACTGGCTTGATAACTGTTATTATACGAAAACTCAACATAGGGCAAATTCTGATCCCATGAACCCTTATATGTTAGAGCACAGGCTCTCAACATATCTTCTAGGATTTGGTTTATTCTTTCCGTTTGTCCATCCGTCTGAGGATGATAAGCAGTACTGAAATTCAAATTTGTGCCCAACACCTCATGTAACTTTTGCCAGAATCTCGAGGTGAACTGGGAACCTCGATCGGACATGATCTTCTTGGGCACACCGTGTGAACACACAATCTTGGCCATATACAACTCAGCAAGCTTGTCACCAGAATAAGTCGTCTTCACCGGAATGAAATGAGCCACTTTGGTTAATCTGTCCACAATGACCCAGATGGAATCATACCTGGATTTGGTTTTGGGTAATCCCGTAATAAAATCCATTCCAATTTCCTCCCATTTCCAGACAGGAACTTGCAAAGGCTGCAATAAACCGGCGGGTCTCTGATGTTCGGCTTTAACCAACTGGCACACATCACAACGTGCCACGAAGTCAGCAACTTCTTTCTTCATATTGGACCACCAATATTTCTCTTTCAAATCCTCATACATCTTGGTACCTCCCGGATGAATGGAATATACTGAATCATGAGCTTCTTCCAACACTATATCCTTTATTTCCTCTTGGTTAGGGACTACTATTCTTTTTCCAAACCAAACAATGCCTTTTTCATCTTCCGAAAATCCTGGGTGTTTCCCTTTCTTCAATCCCTGTTTTAGGTCAACAATACCTTTATCATTCTTCTGCGCCTCTCTGATCTGATCTTCCAAAGTTGATTTTACTTCAACATTGTAAATGCAACCTTCATTCACCAATTCCAGGTTAAGACGCCGGAATTCTTCATGAAGCGTTGGCTGGCTTTCTTGTATCACAACATTGTTGCAGTGAGCTTTTCTGCTTAAGGCATCCGCAACCACATTTGCTTTTCCAAGGTGGTAATGGATTCCCACATTATAATCCTTCACCAACTCCAACCATCTTCTATGCCTCAGGTTGAGATCGGACTGAGTGAAGATATACTTCAAACTCTTATGATCCGTATAGATCTCACATCTATTGCCTATCAAGTAATGCCTCCAAATCTTGAGCGCATGCACCACTGCGGCTAACTCCAAGTCATGAATGGGGTAGTTTTCTTCATGAGGTCGCAGTTGTCTCGAAGCATAGGCTATAACCTTTCCTTCTTGCATCAAAACACATCCAAGTCCTTGTTTTGAAGCATCACAGTACACCTCGAAATCCTTATGAATATCCGGTAGGACAAGTACTGGGGGTGAGGTTAACCTTTTCTTCAACTCCTGAAAACTTTGCTCACACGCTTTAGTCCATTCAAACTTCTTCTCCTTCTTTAGAAGCTGAGTAAGAGGTCTGGCTATCTTCGAGAAACCTTCAATGAATCTCCGATAATAACCAGCTAATCCAAGAAAACTTCTGATGTCCGGGACTGACTTAGGTTGCGTCCAATCCAAAACATCTCTCACTTTCGCTGGATCCACCGCTACTCCTGCAGCAGAAATGATATGACCTAGGAAAGAAACTTCCTTTAAGCAAAAGTCACACTTGCTAAACTTAGCATACAACTGATGCTCTCTTAGCGTCTCCAAGACTATCCTCAGATGGTCTTCATGCTCTTTTCTGCTCTTGGAATAAACAAGAATGTCATCAACGAAGACTACGACGAACTTGTCTAAATACTCCATAAACACCTTATTCACCAGGTTCATGAAATAGGAAGGAGCATTTGTTAACCCAAAAGACATCACTGTAAACTCATACAGTCCATATCTGGTAGTGAAGGCTGTCTTCGGAATATCTTCTTTCCTGATCTTCAGCTGATAATATCCTGATCTCAAATCTATCTTGGAGAAGACTTGTGCTCCCTTCAACTGATCAAATAGATCATCAATCCGAGGCAACGGGTACTTGTTCTTGATTGTGACCTCATTCAAAGACCTGTAGTCTATACACATCCTTAGACTACCATCCTTTTTTGTGACGAAGATCACGGACGATCCCCAAGGCGATGAACTGGGCCGGATGAACCCTTTCTCTTGCAGTTCTTCAATCTGCTTCTTCATCTCGACCAACTCATTGGAAGGCAAACGGTAAGGCCTCTTTGAGATGGGAGCCGTACCAGGTACAAGCTCAATCACAAACTCCACATCTCGATCTGGTGGCATACCGGGCAACTCTTCTGGAAACACATCCAGGTACTCATTGACTATCGGTACATTTTCCAACGATATACCTTTCAAACGGTTTAGGGTACTACCCCCCTTAGAGGCAAGATTAGATAAGAACTCCACTCTAATCCCCTCAGGGCTGGTAAGAGAGACAGCTCTACTAGCACAGTCTATCTGACCCTTATACTTGGTTAACCAATCCATTCCAAAGATTACTTCTATACCCTTAGTATCCAATAGTATTAAGTTCGCTAGGAACTTTACCCCTTTTATTACTATATCCATTTTCGGACAAACAACAGTTGTTCTTAGTTCTTTACCAGGGGATTGCACTATTAAAGGGTTTCTTAACTGTATTGTATCCCAGTTATGCTTTTTAACCAAGTATTCTGATATGAAAGAATGTGTTGCACCCGAATCAAACAGAACTGAAGCAGGTACTGAGTTCACATGGAACTTACCATAGACCACGTCTGGCGCATCTTGGGTCTCCTCAGCAGTAATATGGTTCACGCGTCCTCTTCCAGCCGTCCTTGGTGTGCGCGGGGTCTGCGGGGTTCCTCTCCCTGGAGCCGGCGCTGGAGCGCGGGCTGGCGTTGATCCCAGGTTGAACCTCACTGGGGTGATGGGCTGACGCTTCTGTGGGCAGTTGTTGGCGTAGTGCCCCATCTCCCTGCAGTTGAAGCACTGCACTCCTGCCATAGCGGTTCCACTCTTCTGAGCTTGAGCTCCTGCATTGGCGACAGGGGCATGTCCCATTGGGCGCGGAGTGGACATTGGGGTCCTTGGTGCATTGGCGGCTGCTGGCCGGCTGGGCTGCTGTTGCTGGAACTTGCGGGTCCTAGAGCTGCTGGCACCGCGCTGGGTCTGGAACAACATCTTCCTCTTTCTGGATTCAAACAGCTGACGCTGAGCATCTTCTTGGACCAGAGCCTTGTTTACCATGTGCTGGAACGACGGAAAGTCGCTCGAAACCAGCTGAACCTTCAAGTTGGGGTCAAGGCCTTCCATAAAGCGCCAAATCTTGGCCTCATCTGTTGCGACATCTGCGGCCGCATAGCGAGACAGCTGGGTGAACCGGTTCAGATACTCTGACACCGACAAGTTCCACTATTGAAGCTTATGAAACTCCAGTCGCTTCATCTCCATAATGCCCTTGGGATATGGGTAGCTCTGAACGCTTCAACGAACTCATTCCAAGCAATGTTCTGCGGGTCAGCATGGGCAGCACAGTAATTCTCCCACCAGTTAGCTGTAGTTCCTTTCAGCTGGTGCGAAACAAACCTGACGCTCTCCAGATCGTCACACTGAGCTAGGTGGAGCTTCCTTTCCACCTCTTTGAGCCAATCATCCGCCTCTAGCGGATCCACTGCTCCCAAAAAGGTGGGAGGTCTTGTTCTCATGAACTCCCCAAACTTGGATTGGGGCGGCTCTGCTGCCTGAGCGGGCGCAGCCTGAGGTTGGTTCAAAACATTCTGAGCCAATGCTTGAAGAAGCTGGATCTGCATTGCCATCATCTGCTCGAGATTGGGCGGTTGAACTGGAGGTGGGGGCGGCGGCAGATCATGCTGAGGGTGCGGCAATCGGCCCGGAAGATCTCCTGCTGCTCCTGCGGCTCCACAAACTCTTCATCCTGGAAGTGCACTGGTCCACGGGCACATCCACGGCCTCTACCGCGGCCTCCTGGTCTCCCACGGCCACGACCACGACCAGGGTTCTCCATCTGCAACAAAGGCGGTCAAGCAGAAGGAAAGAGGGAAAAGCACAGGTAAGAGGCAGGGGACTAAACAACATCCACACAACAAGAGCACAACCGCAAAAGCACACAACAGAAGGGAAAACCAACTGAACTCCAATTAAAACAAAATAGTTTTGGGGGATGGCTGTATCACAAATGCCTAAGGGCACGATACAATCCAACAATCACTTATTCAACGTTCTAATCGACACAAAACACGATAAGGGTCATCCAGGCTAGACCACTAGACGCTCGCGTCACTCGCATAGACACGCGGGGACGGGTCCTCCTCTTCCTCCTCACTCCTGCTGCGGGAAGGTGTAGCTGACGAAGATGGTCCTACACCTCCAGGGGCGGCCAAGAAGCCCAACGACACTCCCAACGGCGACTGGGGTCGAACGGACTTGCGCGCGGTGGTCCGAAGCTTCAGACCCTGATGACGCTTGGCTGGCGGGGCGTCGATCGGCACATCGCGGGTCGGTGGGTCCTCCAGAACCGAGACTGGTGGTGGTGGTGCCACGGGCTGTGCCTCCAGCACAGGCGCTGGTGGTGGCAGAGAGCGGGCGTCCCTCCTCTCCTCCAGGAGCTAGCGGTTCTCCTCTCTAGCTACAGTCAGAGCCCGACACAGATCCTGCATCTCGTTGGTGATCCGCACATAGGCCTCATCCTGAGCCTAGATGAGGGACCCCATGTGCACCACTGTCGGGTCGGCCTCCTGCTCCAAACTCCTGAACTGGTTGTACATCCTCCCGACCTGGAAGCGGGGAAACAGACGGTACGGGGAGTCCTCCAGCCGATCGTGGTAGCTATGCCCCAATAGGAGGATAGCCTTTCTGGCAGCATCCTGAAGTGTGTACGCCAGAATCGACCTCTCGGCCGTAAAGTAGAACGGTCGGTCCTCATCGCGGACTCGGCTCCTCGCGAAAACCAGCAAGCGGACATGCCACAAGTCCTGGCCAAGACCAGAAACCGACTGGTAGCGATACTCAGGACGATGGGGAAATGCCAACTCCTGAAGCATCAGTGACAGCTCCTCGCAGAAGCCTCCAGCCTGAGCGGCAAAAGTGGTGACAGCCGGCATCTACAAATTTTGAAATAAGATGGGATTAGTAACCAAATTTTAAATAAAGGATAGGGTAAGCACAAGACACTAAGATAGGAGAGATAGAAGCAAAGGAACTTAAACTTTTGTAAGTATGTTTTTATAAAAATATAAGTCATTAAGGCTTTGCCATGCTAACTAGGTCACGTCCTACGGTCGTCCAGGCTCTGATACCACCGTTGTGAGACCCCGGATCGACTATCCGAAATCTCCTGTGTATTTTCGTACTAGTCCCAGATCACTAGCTAGTACACACAGTCACAGTGATACCTCATTGCCGAACATAACGAAAATTGTAACATAAATATTAAAGTATGGGCCACATGGCCACTTATTACAATACTCGGTCAAAAGACCGGAGACACGACAGCGGAAAACGAAAGCAAAAACAAGCGAACACCAAATCGCCACAGGCGACGACTAGAAACACGGCTAGTTATCCTGGCAATCCTCCTCGAACTCCTCGGGGTAGAACTCACCATCTTCAGCTGCGTCTTGAAAATTTTCTGTTGATGACAAGTTGATGTAGTACGTGAGTACAAAAGTACTCAGCAAGTCGGGGAAAGTATGATGATGTGGGGCTTTCCAAAGGAAGCTTAACAGGGTTCATTTGCATAAAGCGAAATTTTATAAAACCATACTTTCACAAAGCATCTTTTAACAATTCTTTTTAACAATTGAATTATTTAATATTGCGGTGAGGTTCTCTCCACCATCACTAGTATAAAGGCTCTATCCGCCAACTTTTAAAAGATCAAGGTTAATCAGATGACTCCATCCGTCAAGTATAAAACAGGTTCTTTCCACCTGGTTGGCTCTATCCGCCAAACAACATCCGAGAGTTCTAACCACTCCCGAATGCCAAAACCAAAACATCTTTTAGCTTTTAAAACCAAAATCAAAGTCTACCAATATGAAAGCATTCTTTGCTTTGCCCTTGACCGTAGGCACGGCTATTCGAATAGTTTTAACTCTACAGAGGTGTAAAACTTTACCCACAAGACATGATTATCTCTTGTTGCCAAGCTATTAACACACTTCCTTTGGTGTGCCGGCAGAGAGATCATGACAAGGCCGTTACAATGTATCCACCTAACCCGACCCACCCGTTGAGGTTTCACCGCTGTTAGGGTTCCATCCGCCCAGTACAGAAGCCCCCTCTTGCGCCGTGTGAGAAAAACGATATTGCCTCTATCCGGCACTCACATTCCACCATGTGGTGAGTCTAAGTTAGGTTTCTACAAATTAGTTAGCCAGGTCGTACCATTATAGACATGTGGTAGTACGGTTATGCTTAGAATGGACAATCACAAGCGTCGGTCCTTAATCGACTTGGGGCGGTACTTGCACAAGACAACTTGTGCTCCATCCGCACCCACCCGACAATCCAATCCGTCCAAGTCCAAACCATTTTTCCTTTTCTTTTTATTTTAGAAAAACAGTACCAAAATCATAATAGTAATTTCCAAATCATACTTGAAATCGCTCTTTTTGAGTAATCCCACCCATGGGTTGTTTTCATCGATAAAGGTCCTAAGCAATTCTACCGTAATATGTCACAAAGGATACCATATAAGCATAAGCATGGTATAACAAATGTCCTAGGGTTACAAGTAACATGGATATCAATCACAAAGGAGGAAATTACAATTCGGATTAACTATACCCTTATATTTGACATACGATAAAACATAGCTTGCAAATTTATAAAGCATTTAAAACATGTTTATAAACGTAGGGTCAATATGCGTCAAGGAGACTTGCCTTCAGTCGCGGCGAAATCGTCAAACGAGGAAAGTCCGGCGGCGGGGTCGGCGATCGCGTCGGGGTCCTCGGCTACTCCCAAAATGAGGCAATAAATAAATAAAAGAAAATAAATAAAATCTAAAAATTACAAAAATAGTACTGGCAAGTAGATCTTGATTTTAGATGAATTTAGAAATTTGAACGGAGTCAATCGGAGTTCGGACGGAGTCAATCGGAGTTCGGACGGAGAAGTTATGAGCTTCCGAAGTTTGAAATTCGAAAAATTGAAAAACGAAGGAATATCCCGAGAATATTCCTTTTCATTTTTCTGATTTTTGGGAATTATTTGTCTCTCTATGGAAGGTGGGCCCATGGTATCATTGATTCTTGGTCATCTCCTAGCTTGGGCCAAGCTATGGCCATTGCCATGGTGGGGAAGGAGCTTGGGGGGGTGGCGCATGGCCGGCGGGGGGGGGGGGCGGGCGGCGACGGGCGGCGTCGTCGTCGGGCGCACGGCTAGAGCCCCACACGAGCACAGTGCATTCCAAAAGAAACAGATAGCACACCAACTCCAAAAAAATCCGATTTTTAGCCCAAATTTGCATGGAATTTGATCAAACAAAAGCATGGAATCTCTAGATAACACCCTTAGGGACTCATAGGAGGAAGGAATTGGATTGATTCTCACCGGAGGCGACGAATTTGGCGACGAACAGAACTCCGGCCGAACCGACAAAAACACGAAATCTGCCTCCAAAACTTGAGGGATCCTAAAATTGATTGCAAGGTTAGATCCTAGACTCCCTCACGGTCACAAGGAACCAAGTAGCACGAAGAATGACCCACCGGAGAGAGATCTACGGCCAAGAACGCGAAGAACACCGAAAACGGCAACCCGGCGTTGGTTTTCTTGCTCTAGTGGATGAACGAATGGGAGAGGCTAAAGGAGGCTCACACCACCGGGACGGGGATTCTTATACGGAGAGAATGGAAGTGGAATCACGCGGAACGGAGTTGAAACGGCCGAGTTATGAGCATTAATGTCCATTTCGGTTTTTCCTTAATGCAACGGTTTCCGGCGAGATTAGCAGCTAATCAAGGTGGGGAATGGCAAGAGGGCGTCGCTATGGATTCAACGGAACCGGACGTTCGTGATTTGGAGTTGATTTGAGGGAGATACGATGGTTTAAAGAGAGGGCCTCCATTAGAGAGAGCTTGAAGCTTCTCTGTTGTTTCCATGGCTAGAGGTTGAAGAAGGGTACTGTAGTGCCACATGGCGAGCTCCGATTGGCCGGGAATTACGTAAATGAAACGCCCTAGAGAAAAATTAGGAAAAATGGTCTAAAAATTCCGGAAAAATTCCTAGAACCATTTTGGAATATTTGGGACCCAATAAAATTGGTTTCGAGGAATTTGGATAAAATTTGTGGAATTAAATATTCAATGCAGATTACGGGCATTAAACAAAAGCCGCGCGAGATAAAATAGGAGCGAAGGTCCAAAAATCCGGGGAATATTCCAAAAATCCTTTTGGAATATTTGGGACATAATTGAAGTGATTTTGGGATTTTTGGACTCGGGTGAAATTTCGGGTACCGGCGGAAGCCTAAAAATTCGATTTTTCGAACGGAAGGGAATTGAATCCCGATTTTGGATGAGAATGGATGCCAGGTTAATATAAACACCATGGAAACTCCAAATTTTGACTTTAATTACTTTAAATTAGATTTTTCTCCAAAAGGCAAAACTGAGGATGTTACACCCCCCCGCTCATCTCCCCCGGCGCCCGTCGCTGTTGCTGTTCGCCCGAACCCTAGCCTCACCCCTCGCCGCTCCACCAGCCGGCCCCACTTGCCAGCCCCACGCGTCACCAAGCTCACCGTCGCCTCCTCCCCATTTTAGGTGTGGTAGGCTAGCCCGATGTTGCGTGGGCCAAGCCGCTTTCTTGTCAGGCCCAATTTAAATTTTAGTTTTCTTTTCTTTTTTGAATTTAAATAATTCCAAAATTCCAAAAAAATTCCAGGAAATTCCAAAAATACCCGAAAAGCCTCAAAAATCCCAAAATCAAATATTCGTAACCCGTTCGAGCCACTGAGTCCAAAAATGGCCTCCACTCCGCCAAATAAAGTCTCCAAATTTTTAGAAATGACCTAATTGCCCTTCGGCTCTCTTCGGCCCGTTCTGTTTTTTCGTTTTTCATTTTCGTTTCTATTCTTTTTCTTTTTCATGTTTTCGTTTATTGTTTATTTATTTGGCTCTCATTTCTTGCACTAGATCCGACAGTTGAGTAGTTCACGGAGCAGGAGCCGGACCAGACCGGAGCAGAATACGACTACAACCACTATGACAGACGATCCCATAGCCCAGCAAGGCAAGTTGCACGCCCTCGAACATGTTGAACCCAATTTTGTTCATAATATAGTAATGTTTATTTTCTATTGCATTATTTACTTGTATTTTAATTACTGAAACAATTATTTTAGAATGACATCATACTAGTTACAACCAAATTGCTCATTTAGCCACCTTGATATTGATAAGTGATAAATAACCTTTGCTTAGCCCTAGTCAATATTATGCACCCCGAAATCGATTAATAGTCTTATTAACTTTCCTGTTATCTTTTAAATTTGTGGCGAGCAGTTGGCTCGGAATCTTTTAAAACTGTTGCTATGGTCAGGGGGACAGTATTGGCTACCCCGAGGGGATGCTAGTTCGATCCCCAGCCGATGATTGGAAGGCATGGTTGGTTTTGGTGTCTAGTGCGAGTAGGTACCAGGTTGGTTTGTGGTTGTTTGGTGGCTTGGTCTTTAGCAAAATAAGGATAACCCTCCTTGAGCAAAGTAAATAACTTAAGTTCCTGCTCAACCACAAGTTGAGAGCCAGTCGGTTCGGCTAAACCGTTTTCCAACATAGCTCAGTACATTGTTCATTCCCTGGAAATACCTATACGGGTGGTTACCATTCTTGGAGGTAGAATGGGGAGGCAGTATTCTCAGTGGGAGAATGACTGATGGGGTGGAACGGAAATAGGTATATGCTTCACAAAAGTTTGGACTAGGATTAGAGTGTAGTTTGCATGTAGATTTCAAAAGAAAAGTCTGGTCTATGCACATATATATAAAAAAACCTCAAAAAAGTTTTTAAATATAAAAATTATATATTTTTTCTAAAAATATATTTTTTAAAAATATATTTTTTATATTTTTTAAAAAATATTGTAGCGATCATCGTTCCTATTCACTGTAGAAACTATGTGTGGCTGGCTACCGTACCTACCCAAGTATAGAGAGTTACTAGATGCGCAACGCGTTCGTGCGTTCTTGCAGGCGAAAATAATTGTTGAGATAAACAGAGATTTTAATAGAGAGATGAAATATTTTTCGAGAATATCTCAAAAAAAGAAACAAAAAAATTAAAAAGTTTTTAAAATCTAAAAAATATATATATATTTGGTGATTTTTTTAAAAGTACCATAGCAATACTAAAAGGTTTTAAAAATCTAATATATATATATATATATATATATTTAAAAAAAATTAATTTATTATTTTCAAAAAAAATTAAAATATTGTAGCAGTAATGTTCCTATTGAACCGGGACAAGTGCGCGGGGAGGCCCGTTGGCTACCGTACCTCCCGAAAATAAAGAGTTAATATTGATAACAGTGCATACATCAAATGGTTGTATGGTTCACAAGGTTAGGATCCCACTTTGTTTCTTGGTGGGCTAGCTTTCTTATTGTATTATTATTATACCTTTATTACTGTCAGGAGGTTTTCAGGCTCCTCAGCCTATCCACATACCTTTCCGTCATTTTTCGAAAAAGTCCATCTATTTCTCCAAGTCATGGATAGATCCCTACAAATTTACGAAAAAGTCCTTTGCGATTTTTTGTGAGGGCAAAATAATTTTTTTTGGATTGCGTATAGATCCCCCGTTTATTACTTTACAGAAAGAGGCTCCCACTAAATACAAATCACGAATGAGTCTTTTTCTAATTTTTAAAGATAGCGCTCAGGTCCAAAAATATAACAAATAGGTCCCCGCTCCTTACGTCCAGATATTTCTCCGTTTTCTCCGAAAAAAATATTTTCGTGAACAGAAATACGTGTACATCTCTATCTCTAGATTTTTATGACCAACTCGATCCCTAATATTTTTTGAAACATGTATTTTTCGCTCACGCGCGCGCCACGCTTCCTGCCATAGTAAGTACTAGCCAGAATGTGCGGCGCACGCCGCACCGTGTAAAATTTAATCTATTTTTTTTCTAAAAAAACTGTAGGAGGACCTAAATATTTTTTTTAGGAGCGATTTTAACACTCTATATGTTCACCGGTGAATAATACATTTTTCGAAAAATATTATAGATCGAGTTGCAAAAAAAACTACAGAGATACAGTTGTATACATATATTTCTTATTCCGGAAAATATCAGAAATTGATTTACAAAAAAAATAGAGAGATTGAATTGTGCACATATTTCTTTTAACGAATTTAGTTAACACTTTATTATTACCCGTCAACCTTCTTTTGTTGAGTTTAACACTATGCGTTAACCGGGTAATAATACATGTTTCGAAAAATATTAGAGATGCCAACCTTCTTTTGTCGAGTTTAACAATCCATGCGTTCACCGAGTAATAATACATATTTCAAAAAATATTAGAAATCGAGTTTGGAAAAAAGTCTAAAGATTAAAGATCGAGTTGGGAGAAAAAAATCTAGAGATAGAGCCGTACACATATATCTATTGATGAAAATATTTTTTTCCGGAAAAACGAAGAAAGAACCTAGACATATATTTCTTTTGACGAATTTGGTTAACACTTTATCATTACCCGACTAACCTCCTTCTGTCGAGTTTAATACTCTATGTGTTAACAGGGTGATAATGCATGTTCCGAAAAATATTAGAGATGTCAACCTTCTTTTATCGAGTTTAACACTCTATGCGTTCACCGAGTAATAATACATGTTTCAAAAAATATTAGAAATCGAGTTGAAAAAATGTACACATATTTCTATTGACAAAAATATTTTTTTTGGGAAAACGGAGAAATGACCTGGACATAAGGGCCGGAGACCTGTTTGTTATATTTTCGGACCTAATCGCTATTATGAAAAATTAGAAAAGGGCTCGTTCGAAATTCGTATTTAGCGGGGGGCTTTGCTGTAAAGTAACGAACCAGGGACCTAAACGTAATTTGAAAAAGTTTTTTTATACTCACAAAAAATCGCAAAAGGATCTATTTGTAATTTACAGGGACCTATCCGTAATTTAAATAACATAGAGGGTTTTTTTGCAAAATAGCATGGGGGGTGAGGTGGATGGCTTGAGAGGGCTCCAATTCTTTCCAACATAATAGATGGAATACTAGCCAGAATGTGCGGCGCACGCCGCACCGTGTAAAATTTACTTTATTTTTTTTTCTTTTAAAAAAACTGCAGGAAGACCTAAACATATTTTTTTCCGGAGCGATCTTAACATTCTATACGTTTACCGGTGAATAATACATTTTTCGAAAAATATCATAGATCGAGCTGCAAAAAAAAATGCGGCGCACGCCTCGTGCGTGAACGAAAAACGAATTTGCATTTTTTTTTAGGAAAAATGGACCACGAAAACATTTTCCCCGGCAAAGACGGAGAAGGGGAACTTTTTTCCGAGGAAAAACGAACAAGAACATTTTTTTACAGGCACCGGAGAAAAAACGGACCACGAAAACATTTTTCTCGACAAAAACGGAGAAAGGACGAACGAAAAACGAATTCACCTTTTTTTGAGGAAAAATGGACCACGAAAACATTTTTTCGGGTTCCGGGGGAAAAACGGACCACGAATACATATTTTTCGGGAAAAACGGAGAAAGAACCTAGACGTAAGAAACATGGACTCGAATGTTTTTTTTGGAGCTATACGCTATCCTGAAAAATTAAAAAAGGGCTAATCCGCGATATGTATTTAACGGGGGTTCTTTGCTATGAAGTAGCGAACCAGGGACCTAAACGCAATCCGAAAAAGTTTTTTTTATACTTACAAAAAATCACAAAGGACCTCTCTGTAATTTACAGGGACCAATCTGTAATTAGAGAAAGTAGAAAGGCTTATTTGCAAATTGGCATGAAGAAGACGTGAAGGGGCTGAGGAGCCTCCAAAACTTCCCGGCGTAATAGGAGTTATATGAGCAACAACAAAATTGCTTCCTCCATATTGTTCCCAGCAATTACCGGGTTCCGTTCTTGATTGAATTCCTGAGGAAACTTCACTTCAACACCACAATACAGCAGTCACTGCTAATCTTTTTGTCAGTTGGAGGACCTTTGGGAATCCAAATTCCATGGTTTTGCAAGAGCTCTCCGATATGCAATGATGGCCTCCTCAAACAAACCGCTTCTCATCCATAGCTTAGGAAGATATTCTGGCATGCTTTGTATTGAATAATGAATATTGCGCGCTACGTTGCGCAGTTTTTTTTTATAATGGAGTGATGTACATATTTGAGGGATAGAAGATACTAGATACTGTAACAAAAAAAACCAGAGAGATGCTTTTATGCTCTTCTTTTTAAAAGTTGTACATCTATTGAAGCATGAATGAAGGGTAAATAGTGATTACTTACCTTTTCGCTTACTTCAAGATTTGTGCAACTTACATTACGAGGGAAAGCATATGAGCACTGCTAAAAAAATCAGCGTATTTTGATGGAACACTATTTATGATGCAGTCATGGTAACATACATACTTAAGTAAAGGAGGAAGAAAAAGACTGAGATTTCTTTCTCATATACGCATAACTAAATAAGCAAAACGTACACAAGTATCTATAAGATGGTGAAATTTTTACTGTTATGGTCTCGTTTGTCGATGTTTTTTTGAAAATAGTCACACAACGGATGAAATAACAGAAATAGCCCCGGCACAGTGATATCCAACGGATCTAGTCCGCGGCAAATTTTTTTAAATTTTTTCCGCGTCGAATCCCGCGGATCCAGTCCGCTGGAATTTTTTTTCTTTCTTGTTATTACCTACGGCGGATCCAGTCCGCTGGATCAATTTTGGCACAGTAACCTCCAGCTCTTTCACTCAGTTGGAGGTGCCATTTTCTTTTTTCTTTTTTGTTTTTTGTGATTTTTCAACCGGAGCTGATTCAAATGCAAATAACTTTCACTGTACAACTCCAAATTTAATGAGGCAACTTTCTAAATTTGTGTAAAATCATGTGGATTATGAATATACAAAAAAAATTTAGTTTTGATTATTGTGCAGTAAACGATGTTCAAGTCATTCTTTTTTTTTTCCTTCGGTTTTAGAAAGTTATGGGCAGATAGGACAACGGTTTGGCTTTGTCAAATGCATATGATTCAGTTTCTGTTTAATATTAAAAAAAACTAGGAAACTAAACCCATGTACAGTAGGAAAACAGTATTTTTGAAAAGCTTCTGGAGGTACTCTCCAAATTTCAGATGACGATGCTTCGGTATAAAATTAGAGAGCACATAGAAAGAAAAATTTAGCTATTACCTGTCACTCTACCAAGACCTTCCAAAGACTTTGCTTTAAGCAATATGGCCTGTATAACCAAAGACCTTCCTTGCGTATGTAATGTATGACTTGCTCTAACAACGACATCTAAATTTAGGGTATTTTATGTGCAAATACTTAGTATTTTGCATTCAAACAGATATAAAATGTAGATAAATATTTGCATGTTTTTTTTTATATTTCCCCAATTTCTTTTAGTCTCTGGAGACTATTTCACAAGGGGTTTAAACAGGACCGAAATTTCGGTGATTTCAACTGAAATTTTGATTTTGCCGCCCTAAAAAATATTGGATTTGAAATTTAATTTTTGAATTTCGTCCTAAATCAAGATAAAATTTTGGATTTCGATCAAACACCTCCTCAATTCGTCGCTGCTCTTCCTCAGAGATGCCTTCTTCCTCTTTGACCAATCCATCATCTCCTAGCCTACTGGTGCAGTATAGGGATGGCAAAAATACCCAGTGGTCCGGTACCATGGTGCAGGCCGATGGAGTGCAGGTCTGGGTCCAAATTTGGACCCACGGGTATAGTAGTTCGGGTCCGGGTCTGGGTCTCATGTTGGACCCGTGGGTACCCAGACCTGGACCCGACTCTAAGGTAGAAGGTGAGGTGAACTCAAAATAGATTAGCATGCACCCTTGTCACAAGCCACAACATAGCTCAATGGAGGGAACCATGTGATTGAATCAAGAGGTCTTGTGTTCAAACCCCATTCTAGCCAACTTTTTTCTATTTTATTTGAATACCTCATGCATGCACACCTCAAACCGGTTCGGGTCCGGGTACCCGATCGGGTCCGGGTACCCGTCGGGTCCGGGTCCGAGATTGGACCCGTGACTGATTTCGGGTCTGGGTCCGGGTCTGGAATTCGGGTCTCGGGTCCGGGTCCACGGAGGTTGGACCCGGATGGACCCGGACCCGTTGCCATCCCTAGTGCAGTATAAGAATAAATCGGTAAGATGCACCATTTCACCAAGCCTAGCCTTTGCGGCGGACAAGGCAGCAAATACATTCTCCAGTTTATTTACATCAAGAATCCTGAGCTGGGAAAGAGGCTGCACCTCTTCCAAACTACACCAATCACCATCCATGTGAGCTGGAAACCCAAATAGTTTCCTCAAATTTGTTAGACCCCCGAACCCTCTAGGTGTACTGTTTATACTTGTGTCATTAACGTTTAGATACCTCAGTTGCCCTAGCCTTACAATGCTATCACGAAGTTTCACCAAACTTTTACAACCATAAAGGCTAATGTGCTGCAGGAATATCATCTTGCCGATGTTTTCCGGTAATGTAGATATATCAGTTTTTTTTAGTGCCAAATACCTCAGGTGCTTGAGTTGATACAAAGATTCAACCAATGTAGAAACATTCGCAGATTCTATATGTAGAGTATGTAGACTTGATAAAGTAATCAACGAATCACTGGGCTTAATCTTCATATGGCCAATTGATATTAGTGTTCTCAGTGATTTCTGTGCAGGTAAAAAACTCCACTCGAACTCATCTGACTCCAATCCCTCGCTTTCTAGAGACAACCGAAGAATCTTTTGTGAACTAAGCTTACTGACAATGTTAGTTTCACCATTTTTAGCTACTAGGGCTTCGTCTCTGGCAATATAATGAGCAAATGAGCGAACAATATCATGCATGTCGCAAAACCATTGATCAGCGTACTTTGTATCTGGCTCTATAAGGTTCCTCAATATTAACTCCTTATAGCACTCGCTTCCTAATTCCTCTAAATCATCCGAGTTTTCATGAAGAAATCCTTCGCTAATCCACATGCTAATAACCATATCAACAGAGAACTCTGTATTTTTAGGGAGAAGGGAGAAGTGCAGAAAGCACTGCTTCAGATATGGAGGCAAATCTTCGT
The DNA here is from genome assembly GCA_036346355.1 of Rhipidocladum racemiflorum. Classification (NCBI taxonomy): domain Eukaryota; kingdom Viridiplantae; phylum Streptophyta; class Magnoliopsida; order Poales; family Poaceae; genus Rhipidocladum; species Rhipidocladum racemiflorum. Next base: position 62,516,106 of record CM070573.1, on the reverse strand, counting down.
AGCTTAAGTATATTGCGTGGTTTAGCTCTTCAGGCATTTCAGATACTGACCATATGGAATCATTCAGAACCTTGTTCCAATCACTTCGTCGCTTGTCCCTCCTGCATAAGAGTCCTCCCATTACTTTGACAGCAAGTTTTGCTATGATTTGCGATCACCACATTTTGCTATGATTTGCGATCCAATGTCCTTCAGCGTGTCATCAATCTCGCTCGAGCCTACCTGCAATCAGTTTAAACCGATAGATCAGTTAATCTGGAAGATGTTGGTAACGGTGTTCTTTTTTATTTGCTATTAGATTTTGTTCAGAGAAAAATTGCTAATTAGCTCGTCAAGGAAAGAATGTGTAAGTGAAATTTAGAAGCATAATTAATACTGGCACCAGGTACATATGAATGGACTGTACGTAACGTGGCATTGAATAGTACGACCCGCATTTAATTTAGGCCTTTATATTTGGTCGATTTCCAACCATGGCCTGAATTCCCTGCCTGTATATCAACCATCACACAAGTCTCTCTTTTGCACATAGCACACATGAGGACGGCCTCTCTATATAGAGATGAACCCCTTCGGCCTCTTGGATAGAGACGCACATAGCACGCCCCCTTGGGATGATTACAGGCTTGAATAGGCCTCCAAATATCTAAAGAGGCCTTGTTGGAGAGAGTCTTAGTACGGACGCTGGGGCGGCCTGTAAATAAGAGAGCACATGACTGATTCAGGTGTGCACGTGCTCAAACAGGATGCTCCTATAAAACACAAAGCAGAAGTACTTTCGAATCAAAACAACCATGCATGCATGCTAAAATTAATAATACTGCATGCAATATAAAATTGCACAGCTAGCTAGAGAAGTTATGGCCATGCGTCCAGAGGTACTTAGTAACTAGCTAGTGCAATAGGTTCTATGATTTTGGGAGTATTTTTGAACTTGGGCGAAATTTCGGGTACTTGCGGGAATTTGGAAATTTGATTTTTCGAACGGAGGGGAATTGAATTTCGATTTTGGACGGGAAAGAATGCCAGGTTAAATTAAACACCAAGAAAAACCAAATTTTGAATTTAATTAATTTAAATTAGACTTTTGGCAACAGACCGAAATTGAGGATGTTACAGATGCCCGATTAACCATTGATTCCATTCAGTCGACGGTGGATCATGCATGCAAAGCAACATGGATTATTAACGCAAGCAAGCACATCAACACAATGATTAATTAGCTAGTTATTCGCAGCACAAATAAATGGATTGGACACTAAAACAGCAGGTAGCGGGGTAATTAGGACGGATGGTGCACAGAATAATCTGCATTGGCCTGTCATACACAATGATTAATTAGCTAGTGCTGCTAAATTAGTAAGTCTCTGTACGTGCTCTCCTAAAAGGCAAAAGGCACTGCTTCCCTGCTAACAACGTACATATTTAGGTCCTATTTGGTACGGTTCAATAATCTGGTAGAAACGAAAACGGTTCCAGATTCTTAGTAGAAATGTTTCAGGTAGGATTCTGTGAATCGGGTGGAATGGGGTTGAAGCTGATTCGGCAACAGAATGGAAAAAGAAGAAATGTTCCGAGGAGAATCGTTCCGAGTTTTAGCCTATTTAGTTGAGTTTCTTCCAGAATTTAGTAGAAATGGTCCGATTCCAAATTGCCAAACAAGGCCTTAATTAGGCTTTAAACACGCTATTCACTTTTTGGTAAAGCGTATAAATAAGAGAGTGTTTACCATCTTTGTAGGGTATCAAGAGGTACTGGTGTATATAAGACGGTAAAAAATATTAATTTCAAGGATGGTAAAGAATCTTTGTAAATAATTAGATTATTGAGTTGGCTTAGAGGTTTCTAGTTTATTACGTACGGACCTGCTTCTTGAGTAATGACCAGGCATCGTTAGGTCCTAATGTGTCGATGTGGTGGTAGGGTCCTAATCTATCCATTCTTACAAAAAATTACCTTCAAACACGATATCTTACGGGCTCCCGAAAAGGCTTAAGCGTTATCGTTTCTTGTTAACTATAATACTTAGGGTTATTATGCTAGTGCATTTAGATGCAAAGCAAGGTCTAAATAAAATATTTTTCCAGGATTTTTTTTTTGTGAACTAGGATGCATAGCAAAAGTAAGCCTTGCTGTAGAACAGATATGCTCTGGCAGCTCTGCTATGGAGCTTGTCTACTTCTAAATTCTCGGTAGTTTTCCACACATAGGACTAGTACCAAGTGGCGAAGGATTTGACATGACCTTTGTTAATGCATTTTTTTTTCCGAAATGAAGGCAGGAGTTCTGCCGAATCAATTAAGAAGGGGAAAAGTCGATATTACAGAAAAAAAAGTCCAAAACAAAAGAAAACTGCTCAAGAGACAAAAAACAAAACGACCACAAACAAAACACACTGCTGCACGGCTACTCCAAGAGAGGACTCCGCGTAGCAAGGTTAAAACCAGCGATCTCTTGGATGATTTGGTGGACTACTGACGACACTAAGGAGTACTGGTTGTTAATGCATTGTGATAACGTTTTCTACGTTCAGTGCCAAAAAAATTTTTAAGAAAAATCTTCATCTGGATTATTGCATGCCGAGCTTTACATCATCCAATTGACGTGCTGGATGCTGGACGTCAGAACAACTAAAAGGGAGAGACGTGAGAGGAATTAAGCACCTTCATTACAAGCTGAGATATCGAACTTGCCTCTCAATGCAACTTCGTGGTTCATACTAGTTACATAGACCAAAATCACGGATCGCCATGAAGGAAACTGTGATGTGCTGCGAGAATATTGGATGATTTGGTTGTAAAAGTATTACACACCAAGAATTAAAATAGCTACGAAGAACTTCGGATCATCTAGTTGTAGATTTGGCAGGTTGAACTGAAGTAAGAAAACGACTGACGAAGTCGCCGCTTAATTTGTGCAACCCTGGGAAACGAAACGATCTTCTTATTTTGCATTCTGCTGTTATTCCTCTTCATCCCCTAAAAGAAAAAGGAGATAAAGTAGGAAATACATTCAGACCCTAGCATACTGATTATTGATGAAGAAAGGAATTACTAATGAAGGAAGGAATAAGATGAAACAAAGAAATCAAATTAAAAAGAGTAACCGAACAAATTAAGATGAAGCAGCTGTGTTAAGTTACTTGCAGATTCAGAAAAGCAGCTGTGTTAAGTTGCAGGAGGGATCCTTTGATTGGTGAAGTTGTCGCTTAATTTTGTGCAAGTTCTTCCTCGTGTATTGTCCTACTCCTCTTCATCCCCTGAGATAAGACGGTCAAGCAAAACCAAAAAGTTGGGAATATTTCTTTTATAAGGAAAGAAGAAGAAAACAAAGTAGGGAGATATATCCTAGACTCTACCATACGGATGAACGGTGGAATGGACAATAGGAAACAAAGCAACCGATCAGATTAGCTATTGTTGTGATTTACCTGCAGATATGAAAGAGTGGCTGATATTTGTCTCCAAGCTGTAGGGATCTCTTGTGTACTGCACGTACCATTTCCTTTTATCGAGTTCATCGTTTGCATATGCCTTGACTTGCTGGATATGGCTCAACTTGTCCCACTCAGGGCCAGATTGCCCTGTTGCGATGGAACCAAGTAGCCCTAAGGTGCAGTCTAGCAGCAGATGCCTTGGCTTTACATCTCGCATGAATTCCGAGATCGTCTCCATGCCGTAGTCCTCCAGCTCGAGCCTATGGAGTGCTGGGACACCCTCCAGTACCTTGAGCTTTGGGCAGTTTACAATGACAAGCTTTTGCAATTTGGGGAGATCAGCAATCCTCTCTAGGTCGGGGTTGCCAAACACTTGAAGCTCAACAACAGAAGCAAAGTTCTCCAGGGAGTTGAGGTGCTGGACCTCGTATATGCACAGTGTTTTCAAAGCCCTTGCATGAGAGGCGAGGCCGGGAGGAACACGCCTGAGCTTGCAGCGCTCGAGCTTAAGCTTATCCAAGACAGGCATGGCTTTTACATTTACTTGTTCGGACTCCCACTCCCACTCCCACTCCTCCCATTCCACCATTCCTATTAAGTTCATCGTCTGCAGTCTCGGGAATGCAGTGGCCGCCTGGGATGATGGATGATGACCATGCTGACGGTAGATCTGCAGGAATTCAGGCCCAACACGCTTGATGGCTGGAGCGCGGTTGATCTGTAGGATCTGCAAATAGGGGAGCTGGCACAAGGCATCTGGGAGTTGGACGCAGTAGGCCAGGTTCTCCATCTTTAGATTCTTCAAACTCTTGAGGGGCGCCGCTGATACGGGCGTCATCCACCGTGGGAGACGACGACCAAAATACCCAAAGATAGCAAGATTACCTAAGCAGGGCGGTGGGCAGAGCTCATCAAACACCTCCTCGATTTGCCGCTGCTCTTCCTCGGAGACGCCTTGTTTCTCTCTGAGCAACCCATCATCTCCCACTCTATTGGAACAGTGCAATGATAAAAAGGTAAGGCGCACCTTTGCTCCAAGCATGGCCTTTGTGGCAAACGAGGAAGCGGATACATTCTCCAGATTTTTTAAACCAAGAGCCCTGAGATGGGAAAGAGGCCCCAACTCTTCCAAACTACAGCAATCACCATCCATGCGGGCTGGAAACCCACCTAGTGCCCTCAAATTTGTTAGACCACCGAACCCTCTAGGTGTAATGTTTATGCTTGTGCCAACAAGGCTTAGATACCTCAGCTGCCCTAGCCTTACGATGCTGTCAGGAAGTTTCACCAAACTTTTACAACCTTTAAGGCTAATGTGCTGCAGGAATTTCATCTTGCCGATGTTTTCCGGTAATCTAGACATATCAGTTTCTTGTAAGGACAAATACCTCAGGTGCTTGAGTTGATACAGAGATTCAACCAATGCAGCAACACTTGTAGATTGTACATGTAGAGTCCGTAGTCTTGAAAAAGTAACCAACAAATCAACGGGCTTAATCTTCATGTGGCCAATTAATATTAGTGTTCTTAGTAACTTCTGTGCATGTAAAAAACTCCACTCTAATCCATCCGATTCCGATCCTTTGGTTTCTACGGACAACCTAAGAAGCTTTTGTGAATTAAGTTCTCCAATAATATCACGAGTTTCTCTGTTGTGAGCTACTAGTGCTTCATCTCGAGCCACATACTGAGCAAATGAGCGAACAACATCGTGCATGTTGCAAACCCATTGATCATAGTACATTGTATCCGGCTCTATAAGTGTCGGGACCCGAATTTGCAAATCCGGACCCTCTGTGTATTCAGCACTAGTCCAGGATCACGCTAGTGCACACAGTCTCAACATAGATGAATATCACAATCATACACAGCGGAATAGTAAAAATAACTCAATAATAGAATATAAACTATTGAGCGACCTTAAGGTCAACCTTACATTTGTGAAACCACTCGGCTTCAACTCCAAATAAGCGGCGGAGCGAAGAACATCGGTGAATCCCATCAATACGCCACGAGGCAAGCGGCGAGTTCGACTCCTAGATAATCGCCTTCTCACGGAACTTCTTCTTCTTCGACGATGTAGACTTTTGCTCACCGGGTGATTGTTTGTTTGCAAGGGTGAGTACATAAAGCACTCGACAAGTCATGCACGTAATGCAAGGCTAATAGCTATATGCATGGCTTATTCCAAATGACAGTCAAGGGGTTATTTTGCAATAAACAAGATTTCACAAATATTCATAATAGATTGTAAAGCGGTAAAAGCAGATAATAATAGTAATAATTTCACGCTTGTTTCGTAAGTAAATCATTCCACATCCTTAACCAATTATCACTTTTCCATAGGCAACCGCCTCCAAACCCAAGTTCAATTTTTGAGAAAATCTAACCCTTGATTGTAATCCCGAGCATTGTCGATCACAGTGGACTCGGCTATTCGAATAGGTTTTACACTCTGCAGAGGTTATACACTTTACCCACAAGATACAATCCACTCACCACGTCGGTAGTGAATCGCCATACAAGAGTATGCGAATAGCGATCATAACAAAGCCTTTCTAAGCCTCAAACAACACAGGTGGTCCTCTCCGGTTCGTGCTCTACACCATCCCTTCCCTTAGCCAAGGCGAAGTATGGGACCAACACACCGTTAGATGGGTATCTGGCCACAGCCACGATACGCTCCCCCGTACAATCACACAAACGGTGTAACTGACACCCTGAGGCTCCACAAGTGAGTCCTTAGCGACTTAGTCAACTAGGGCCGTCCCATTCCAGCCATGTGGTTGCAAGTATGACCCAGTTCAAAGGCTTGCAAGGTTAAGTCCTTAGAGTGACCAGGGCAAGACTACCCGAAGAACCAAATCAACATTCCCAACGCCACAACTGGCCCACCTGATTACTCTTGCCACATGCCCCGGTCGAAAACTGTTTATCAAACCCCAGTTGATTACCATGCACCACGTGCCATCAACATCACATGATACTTTTCCAAAACAGGTTCAATATATCATTAAGTCAATATTAACATTTGGTTGTCCAAAATCATGTCATGAGCACGTAGCAGGTCTAAGCAATATACTACAACGGTCTAAAACCCATGTTGGCAATGTGTTTATGTCCAACTAGTAAACCACAACTAGGGTGACAAGGGATCATGGCACATACTTAGATAATCAAGGTGTCATATAGCAAATTGGTGTTTATCTAACCCCCAGGTTTAAACAAAGTATTTTTCTAATTGAACTAGCATGCAATAGTTTAAATCAAAATAGATTTCGAAATAGGATCAACATGGTCAAAGCACAACTTGCCTGGCCCTTGCAAACTTTACTGTCTTTTACTCTTTATCCTTGATCCTTGATCCTCGAGCTTCAACTTCCACTTTCTCGATCCTCAGCTCGTTCGAACGACTTCCGGACGACACGTCTAACGATTAAAGAAGAAGCAAATACAAACCAATTCAAAAGACAAATCAAGTAAACTCCAAATTAAGAACGAACAGCATTGGGCACAACGGCTTGGGAGAGATTTGGGAACTCGAACGGATTAGATCGAAGAGTCGACAAAAGAGAACGGGCTTTCGGCAAAACACCTAAAAGGGAAAGATTAATAATCGGGAAAGAAAGAATAATATTCGAAGAATATTTCTTCCGGTTATTATCTTGATTAGACGATTAGCGACATATGGGCTCTCAATCTATAGATCGGGTCCATAAGGATATGTTAGTTCGCAGTGAACTAAACTGATTCTTGACGTTGACTTTTGTTGACCGAACGGACACAGTCAAACAAAAGAGAAGAAGACTGATAGACTAGATTGGGCACAAAGGTATGACAGATGGCCAATGGTCTATCGACCAAGTCCACGAAGGAATTCTCGATTAATGGCAGATTAGGTTTTCAGGGATAAGACAAGACAAGTGTCTTACCACGGTTGAAACAACGGAAAAGATTGCAAAGATAACAACGCGGCTCACGATAAACTTAGTTCATCAAACCGGTCTTAGGTTAGGTTTTGATTCGGCTTGAAGATGATATGACGATGAGACTAGGCTCACGTCATGATGATAGAACAGGTGAAGGCATCGCACTAGGGTTTGTGCAAGAATACACGCATGCGATGACAACGAGGCGAAGAGAGCCACTTGTTAACGATGAAACGTTAACGATGGAACGTTAACGAAAACGTTAGCGGTGGAACGTTAACTACAGAGCGTTAACGGCAAAACGTTAACGGAGGAACGCATCGACGAAACGTTAACGACGGAGCGTTAACGGGGAAACATTAACGGAGGAGCGTTAACGACGAAACGTTAATGGAGGAACATTAACGGAGCGTTAATGACAAAACGTTAACGGCAAGACGTTACCGACGGAGCGTTAACGACAGAGCGTTAACGGTGAAACATTGACGGCAAAACGTTAGCGGAGGAACGTTAACGGAACGTTAACGGAAGAACGTTAACGGGGAAACGTCAACGGCGAACTTTAACGGTGGATCGTTAACGGCGAACGTTAACGGTGGAGGTCAACAATGATAGGAGACTTCATGAAGCGAAGTAGCGACCGTCGGTGCAACGACATGGCCGCGGTAGAACGCTACCAAGGTCGGCTAACCGGTGCGCGAACCGGCGGCACAGGCTAGGTTGAAAGACGACGGGTTTAGGCCGGAATCGGGCTTCGACGGCAAACGGAGACCAAAAGAACTCTAAAGATGGACCAAAACAGTACAAGATGATCCTACGGACGCAATAACACGGCCGGAGTGAACCAAAATATGCGGCGTCAAAAGGCGACGCGCGGCGACGGCAAACGGTGGCCTAAATATATAAAAAAAATTCCGGAGGATGGGATGGCAAAGGGAGAATGTCTACTGCGTAGAACGCGGCGAGACGATCTCAACGGTATAGGCGGATTTTGCGGCGCCCTTCCGGATTAATCACAAACTGGCGATTAACGGGTTTCGGATCAAAACTTTGGACGGCTATAACTTCTAGAATAATGATCGGAACTTAACGAAATTTGACCGAGAGCTAGATGGGACCAAGAGGCACACCGTGACGCAGGTGGCTCGAAGAAATACCTTCTGGAACAGCGGGGAACGCGCGAGGAAGTTTGCCGCTGTCTGGAACGCAGTCTAAACGGAGAATTTATTTTTCTGCGCCAAATCCAGAGGGCAAAACCTTGGGGCAAGATGTGCATCCTGTAGAGGACATCCCCAGGAGTCTACACAAAAAATTTCACCGTCAAACTCGAAAAATTGAGGGAGTTATGACCTCGGCAAGATTCGAGATTGAAACGGCCGTAACTTTTGATCCCGTGGACCAAATTGGCTGAATTTTGGACAGCAAGTAGATGGTACCTTGTGGCACACCACAGAGAAGACGGATCTCGAAAAGAGTCGACGAGTTGCCCGGGACGCGGCTCCAAAGTTCGGCCGGCGTTGGGCGACGTTCGGGCGACATTGGATGGATCTCGGAGTTTTGGAGATGATCCGGAGGTTGTATATCCGTGGGAGAGGTCTAGGAGCACTTATATAGGTTTGGGGAAGAGGCTAGATCAAGAAAAATCAAGTTTGGACGCGTTTGGAGGTGTTTGGGTCGGTTTGGGCATTAAACCGAACAGGTTCCGTGCGTGAAACGGACTCGGGGTGACGTGGGCCGGTGGGGAGGCGACACGTGGCCGGGTGGGGCTGTTGGGCTGGCGCGGCTGGCTCGGCCTTGTGGCTGGGCCGCCAGCGCGCCAGTCTTGGCGAGGAGGAGGAAGCGGGTGGGCGGCGCATGGAGGTGGGCGTGTGGGCGGCGAGTAGCTGGGCGGCCGGAGAGAGAGAGAAGGAAAGCAGCCCAAACAAATTTCGGAATTTTCAACAGTTTCGAATTAAAATAATTGCGAGAAAATGAAAATAATTCATTTAGGCGATAAAAATATCGAGAAAAATTCTAGAAAAATTCTAGAAAATATTTTAAGACATTTTGAACTCAAATAAATTATTTGCAACAAAATTTTATATAAACTTTTCCAAATAAATAATTAATTTCCATAAAAGGGCTTTATACAAATCAAATTCAATTAAATCCAATAAATAGCAAACGAGCTCTAAAAATCTCAAAATTAATGTAAGAACTTCTTGAAACACAAGGAATCCAAATAAAATAAAATAAACTTTATTTGGGGTTTAGAATAATCAAATTAAATTGTTTTAGCTTTTAGAAAATTCAAATCAAGCTTTTATAAACGCGAGAAAATCGACGGAAATTTTTGGGAAGCTAAACTAAACCAAAATTTTGAAAACCCAAATTTTGGGATGTTACAAATCTCCCCTTAATGTAATCTCGCCCCGAGATTCGTGGTCGACTATAGAATTGGGTTCGGGGACTCAACTCTTGAGCTTCCTCGAACTTCCAAGCAACTACACACCGACAGGGTCGCTTCGAACAAACGCTGGTAACATCCAAAATTTTGCAGTCGCTCCTTGTCGATGAGGTCCTCTCACGAGTCCACCGACTCCAAGCGTATGCGCTTTTCGCCACGAGGCACTTCTTCTACGGAAAATCTTGATACTAAATTTGTCGGAAATCTTGAACATCTTCGCACTCATGTCGACGTTTCGTAACTCCATTGATAGGCTCCTTGCTTCTGTTCCTAAACACTTGATTTTCCGCTTCTTCTAGAAATTGGACAAGCTGTATCTGACAACAAAGCTTACTTGCAATTACGTGGTCTTCAATAGGACTTGGATAGCATTCCGGTTGGTGCCCACTATCTTTGTCGGCTTGATTCTTTGACTGAAACTCTGTATCAACTAAATACTCCTTAACAATTCACCTTCTGACGTAAGTGTCTTGGTAGGTGAAGGACTAGGATTGAAGTGGGCAGGTATAACACCTTTTCTCCTAGGACAACTATTATCGAAGTGTCCCGGCTCATTGCATCTAAAGCAACACTTGACTGACATCCGTTGGCTTTCTCCTGACATGGCACTAATCTTGGTAGGGCAGAGCTGAGATCGATGCGATCAGCGGTGACCACTTTCTTCTGAGAGTAGTGGTTAGCAAAATTTTCTGGCTGATGACAGGCAAAGCAAATTCTAGGCTTTAATCTTTCTCCTTGAGAACTTTTCACTAGGTTGATGTTATGGAAACTCTAACCATCAGGGCGAAGCACAGGTGAAAGTGTCTCTAACAAAGTCTAAGCGGTATGGCAACTGAACTGTTGAGGGGTACACCTTATTCACTATTGCAGCGGTCCTTCTTGACAAACTTTCTGACGCTTGCGGTGGTCTCCCAATTCCTTGCACTCATCTTCTAGGTCAAGGCCTTGTTAATCAACTCTTCTTGCTTCAACTGACTCCTTAAGCAAGTTGCTTCCATAGCCTTACCATTCACTTTTTGTGTTAAAATCTTTACTGATGTAATTTCTGGGATGATCATGGCTTTCGAAATTGCTTGATCTTTCTGTGGCATTCCTTAGCAAATGACTTGACTCACCACAGTTGTAACATGAACGTTTGGGTCATCGTTCCGGGTTGATGGGGCATTCTCTAGGCCAATGACCTCATTTATCACACAAGAAACAATTCCATGGTGACCAAGTACTACTGATTTCCTGAGGTAGATGGATAGGGTTGACATGTTTCCTCTTCTTTTCTTCACGTGGCACAGCTAGTGCGAATGACAATCATTCTCTTTTCGCTAACTCTTGAGCAATGACAGCTCGAAAAATCTTCTTCTTGATGCTTTGAGTCACGTCACTATTGGATCTAAGGGACATTGAGTCGGGCAATGATCACGACCTTCTCATAGATAGCATGTGATGTTGCACGTAGGACATTCTCCAGGTAAATGGCTTCCTTCACAGCTGGAACAATTGATTGCATGTTCATCAGCAGTGTGTCCTATTTCTTCACATCGGATGCATGCACGGTCTTCTGATTTGTTTGGTTGACGACACTTCAAAGGACAACATCTCGGTATGGTATTGGGTGCAGGGGTTGTACTCTTCTCCGAACTTGCCGTAGTCACACTATCTTCTGATGACGCAACAAACTGACGAAGGGCGGTGGCAATTTCCAACCAAGTGATAGTATGTCCATCTTCCGAGGTGGCGTAGAAACCTTTCCTCCAAACTAATGCATCTCTTTTTTTACTGGCAAGTAGCACAGGGGACCTTCTCTTCATCTTCACATTACACTAAAGCTAGCTTCTCTCCTATGACACGAAGCCATATTTCTGCGTCTTTGAGAGTGGCTGATCCATCAAACGTGGGTGGTTACAAACTGATCCAAGTGTCGAATTGTCACGGTTGGTACGGTGGACGGCTGTTGGTCACAGTCTGCTTTGACACTGACACAGATAGTAGCAACTGAACTGACTTGAACTGCCTCAAAGTTACTGCTGTAGTTGGTCCTTTCCATCTTTTGTCCACTCCAGGGTTTAGATAAGAGGGAAAAAGCATAGATGAGGTTCAAGAATCCTATTGCAGGGGAGCAGGTTTAACCCAAGAACTTATACAAACATTATTAAGAACTTGGTATGGTTGCTTATCCAAGCCTAAAAGCTATGCAACGCATACTGCACACTCAGCAATAAAGAAAGATCCAAATTCCTAATCACACCATAATCTAGCGTCTAAAGGGTAACGCTCCTATCTTAAGAGACGTGACTCCCACACATGAGTCTCAACTTACTACTAAGCACTGGTTCTTCAAGCTTCTAGAACACTTCATCGATCCACTTCTCTTCGAGCTCGACGATTCCTTACTTCACGATCTTCAGGGTTGACGGCGACATCCAGTACTTTCTCCTTAAGTGTGAAACATCGTTAACTATTCGGAACAACTCAGGTAAGATTTCCATTTAAATCGAAGGGAAGGATAGAACTTTCAGCAAAGGGGAAAGAATAGAAGAATAAGATGGGTCAAGAATGTATTATTCTTTCAAGTTAAATTTTCTCTTTAGAAAATAATTTTGAAACTCCTAAAGACGGCCAATCTATCTAAGGTCAAGACCTACAGTCAGTATGGCTCTGATACCACCTCTGTCGGGACCCGAATTTGCAAATCCGGACCCTCTGTGTATTCAAGACTAGTCCAGGATCACGCTTAGTGCACACACCTCAACATAGATGAATATCACAATCATACACAAATGAATAGTAAAAATAACTCAATAATAGAATATAAACTATTGAGCGACCTTAAGGTCAACCTTACATTTGTGAAACCCTCGACGGCTTCAACTCCAAATAAGCAAAGAATGAACGAAGAACATCGGTGAATCCCATCAATACGCCACAGTAACCGACGAGTTCGACTCCTAGATAATCGCCTTCTCACGGAACTTCTTCTTCTTCGACGATGTAGACTTTTGCTCACCGGTGATTGTTTGTTTGCAAGGGGTGAGTACATAAAGCACTCAGCAAGTCATGCACGTAATGCAAGGCTAATAGCTATATGCATGGCTTATTCCAAAATGACAAATTTGAAGGGGTTATTTTGCAATAAACAAGATTTCACAAATATTCATAATAGATTGTAAAGCGGTAAAAGCAGATAATAATAGTAATAATTTCACGCTTGTTTTGAAGTAAATCATTCCACATCCTTAACCAATTATCACTTTTCCATAGGCAACCGCCTCCAAACCCAAGTTCAATTTTTGAGAAAATCTAACCCTTGATCAGTAATCCCGAGCATTGTCGATCACAGTGGACTCGGCTATTCGAATAGGTTTTACACTCTGCAGAGGTTATACACTTTACCCACAAGATACAATCCACTCACCACGTCGGTAGTGAATCGCCATACAAGAGTATGCGAATAGCGATCATAACAAAGCCTTTCGGAAGCCTCAAACAACACAGGTGGTCCTCTCAGGTTCGTGCTCTACACCATCCCTTCCCTTAGCCAAGGCGAAGTATGGGACCAACACACCGTTAGATGGGTATCGGCCCACGACCACGATACGCTCCCCATACAATCACACAAGCGGTGTAATCGCCACCCTGAGGCTCCACAAGTGAGTCCTTAGCGACTTAGTCAACTAGGGCCGTCCCATTCCAGCCATGTGGTTGCAAGTATGACCCAGTTCAAAGGCTTGCAAGGTTAAGTCCTTAGAGTGACCAGGGCAAGACTACCCAAGAACCAAATCAACATTCCCAACGCCACAAGCGGCCCACTGATTACTCTTGCCACATGCCCCTGGCCGAAATCGTTTATCAAACCCCGCTTGATTACCATGCACCACGTGCCATCAACATCACATGATACTTTTCCAAAACAGGTTCAATATATCATTAAGTCAATATTAACATTTGGTTGTCCAAAATCATGTCATGAGCACGTAGCGTGTCTAAGCAATATACTACAACGGTCTAAAACCCATGTTGGCAATGTGTTTATGTCCAACTAGTAAACCACAACTAGGGTGACAAGGGATCATGGCACATACTTAGATAATCAAGGTGTCATATAGCAAATTGGTGTTTATCTAACCCCCAGGTTTAAACAAAGTATTTTTCTAATTGAACTAGCATGCAATAGTTTAAATCAAAATAGATTTCGAAATAGGATCAACATAGTCAAAGCACAACTTGCCTGGCCCTTGCAAACTTTCTTGTCTTTTACTCTTTATCCTTGATCCTTGATCCTCGAGCTTCAACTTCCACTTTCTCGATCCTCACTGCGTTGAGCGACTTAGGACGACACGTCTAACGATTAAAGAAGAAGCAAATACAAACCAATTCAAAAGACAAATCAAGTAAACTCCAAATTAAGAACGAACAGCATTGGGCACAACGGCTTGGGAGAGATTTGGGAACTCGAACGGATTAGATCGAAGAGTCGACAAAAGAGAACGGGCTTTCGGCAAAACAGAAAAGGGAAAGATTAATAATCGGGAAAGAAAGAATAATATTCGAAGAATATTTCTTCCGAAGTTATTATCTTGATTAGACGATTAGCGACATATGGGCTCTCAATCTATAGATCGGGTCCATAAGGATATGTTAGTTCGCGATGAACTAAACTGATTCTTGACGTTGACTTTTGTTGACCGAGCGGACCTGATCAAACAAAAGAGAAGAAGACCGATAGACTAGATTGGGCACAAAGGTATGACAGATGGCCAATGGTCTATCGACCAAGTCCACGAAGGAATTCTCGATTAATGGCGAGATTAGGTTTTGAGGATAAGACAAGACAAGTGTCTTACCACGGTTGAAACAACTAAAAGATTGCAAAAGATAACAACGCGGCTCACGATAAACTTAGTTCATCAAACCGGTCTTAGGTTAGGTTTTGATTCGGCTTGAAGATGATATGGCGATGAGACTAGGCTCACGTCATGATGATAGAAACAGTGAAGGCATCGCACTAGGGTTTGTGCAAGAATACACGCATGCGATGACAGCGAGGCGAAGAGCCAATCGTTAACGATGAAACGTTAACGATGGAACGTTAACGGCGAAGCGTTAGCGGTGGAACGTTAACTACAGAGCGTTAACGGCAAAGCGTTAACGGTGGAACGTTAACGACGAAGCGTTAACGACGGAGCGTTAACGGGAAACATTAACGAGGAGCGCAGCGACGGCCGTTAACGCAACGTTAATGGAGGAACATTAACGGGCGTTAATGACAAAACGTTAACGGCAAGACGTTACCGACGGAGCGTTAACGCAGCGAGGCGTTAACGGTGAAACATTGACGGCAAAAGCGTTAGCGGAGGAACGTTAGCAGGCGTTAGCGGAAGAAGCGTTAGCGGGAAACGTCAACGGCGAACTTTGCGGTGGATCGTTAACGGCGAGCGTTAACGGTGGAGGTCAACAATGATAGGAGACTTCATGAAGCGAAGTAGCGACCGTCGGTGCAACGACATGGCCGCGGTAGAACGCTACCAAGGACGGCTAACGGTCGCGCGAACCGGCGGTGCTAGGTTGAAAGACGACGGGTTTAGGCCGGAATCGGGCCGACGGCAAACGGAGACCAAAAGAACTCTAAAGATGGACCAAAACAGTACAAGATGATCCTACGGACGCAATAACACGGCCGGAGTGAACCAAAATATGCGGCGTCAAAAGGCGGCGACGGCAACAAGCGGTGGCCTAAATATATAAAAAAATTCGGAGGATGGGATGGCAAAGGGAGAATGTCTACTGCGTAGAACGCGGCGAGACGATCTCAGCGGTATAAGCGGATTTTGCGGCGCCCTTCGGATTAATCACAAACTGGCGATTAATGGGTTTCGGATCAAAACTTTGGACGGCTATAACTTCTAGAATAATGATCGGAACTTAACGAAATTTGACCGAGAGCTAGATGGGACCAAGAGGCACACCGTGACGTAGGTGGCTCGAAGAAATACCTTCTGGAACAGCGGGGAACGCGCGAGGAAGTTTGCCGCTGTCTGGAACGCAGTCTGAACGGAGAATTTATTTTTCTGCGCCAAATCTAGAGGGCGAAACCTTGGGGCAAGATACGCATCCTGTAGAGGACATCCCCAGGAGTCTACACAAAAAATTTCACCGTCAAACTCGAAAAATTGAGGGAGTTATGGCCTCGGCGGCAAGATTCGAGATTGAAACGGCCATAACTTTTGATCCCGTGGGCCAAATTGGCTGAATTTTGGACAGCAAACAGATGGTACCTTGTGGCACAGCACGGAGAAGACGGATCTCGAAAAGAGTCGACGAGCTGCCCGGGACGCGGCTCCAAAGTTCGGCCGGCGTTGGCGACGTTCGGGCGACATTGGATGGATCTCGGAGTTTTGGAGATGATCCGGAGGTTGTATATCCGTGGGAGAGGTCTAGGGGCACTTATATAGGTTTGGGGAAGAGGCTAGATCAAGAAAAATCAAGTTTGGACGCGTTTGGAGGTGTTTGGGTCGGTTTGGGCATTAAACCGAACAGGTTCCGTCGTGAAACGGACTCGGGGTGACGTGGGCCGGTGGGAGGCGACACGTGGCCGGGTGGGGGCTGTTGGGCTGGCGCGGCTGGCTCGGTAGCCTGGCTGGCCAGGCGCGCCGCCCAGCGGCGAGGCGGGAGGGAGCGGGTGGGCCGGCGCATGGAGGTGGGGGCGTGTGGGCCGGGCGAGTAGCTGGGCCGGCCGGAGAGAGAGAGAAGGAAAGCAGCCCAAACAAATTTCGGAATTTTCAACAGTTTCCGAATTAAAATAATTGCAGAAAATGAAAATAATTCATTTAGGGCAGTAAAAATATCAGAAAAATTCTAGAAAAATTCTAGAAAATATTTTAAGATATTTTGAACTCAAATAAATTATTTGCAACAAAATTTTATATAAACTTTTCCAAATAAATAATTAATTTCCATAAAAGGGCTTTATACAAATCAAATTCAATTAAATCCAATAAATAGCAAACGAGCTCCGAAAAATCTCAAAATTTACAGAAGAACTTCTTGAAACACAAGGAATCCAAATAAAATAAAATAAACTTTATTTGGGGTTTAGAATAATCAAATTAAATTGTTTTAGCTTTTAGAAAATTCAAATCAAGCTTTTATAAACGCGAGAAAATCGACGGAAATTTTTGGGAAGCTAAACTAAACCAAAATTTTTGAAAACCCAAATTTTGGGATGTTACAATAAGGTTCCTCGATATTAACTCCTTGTAATAGTCTCTTCCTAACTCTTCTAATTCATCCGAGTTTCCATGAAGAAATCCCTCGCTAATCCACATGCCAACAATTTCATGCTTAGAGAACCCTGTACTTTTAGGGAGAAGCGAGTAGTGTAGAAAGCACTGCTTCAAGCATGGATGCAAATCTTCATAGCTTAAGTATACTGCATTGTTTAGCTCTTGGGGCATTTGAGATACTGACCGTATGGAATCACTCAGAACCTTCTCCCAATCACCGCGTTGTTTCTCCCTCTGGCGTAAGAGTCCTCCCATCACTTTAACAGCTAATGGCAAACCACCACATCTTGATATGATTTGCAATCCAATGTCCTTCAGCGTGTCATCAATCTCACCTTCATCTTTCTTACGTGAGACCACCTGCAGGCAGTTTAGACATGTGTAATTAGTAACGAATAGTAAGCATATCGGTAGAGGAAAAGTGCCTATTTCTTTTTTTTTTTCTCTCTCTTGGTAAGTTCATCAAGAAAAGAGACTAATAAAAGGCCGCCTTAAAAGTCAAAGTCGGTGTACTAGATTCAATTGTCAAGTGAACTATAGTTAATCTACCAATTATTTGAAGCTCGGATCATGCAAACTACTTGATGGATCTCCTTTTTTCGTGAAATTAGGAAGAGGCATAATACATACATGCCGAGAGGTGCTTCTATGCTCTTCTTTTTTAAAGTTGCACAAATATCAAAGCATGAATGAAGGGTAGATGAGGATTACTTACCCATTCGTTTGCTTCAAGATTTGTGCAACTTGTATTGAGAGGAAAGCACAGAAGCATCGCTCATGCGGATTGGATGGCAATTAGGTGCACAAGAATAATCTGCCACACACAATACTAGCTAGTGCTCCTAAATCAGTAACTAGCTAGTGCTCCTAAAAAGAAAAGGCCACAAATTTTAGAATACTAATTAAGGGTCTAATTTTTCCAACCATTCACTACTTCACTTCCTAAAAAGCAGAAGGCACGCGGTGCAGTTTTTGGAAAAGCGTATAAATAAGAGAGTTTTTTATCATCTTTGGAGGTATCAAGAGGGACTGGTGCAAGGGTGGTAAAAATCTTTATCTAAAATATGTTACAAAGTCTTTATAAATAGATAGATTATTGAGTTGGCTTAGAGCTTTCTAGTTTATTACGTACGGACCTGATTCTTGAGCAATGACCAGGCATCGTCAGGCTCTAATTTGTCGACGCGGTGGTAGGGTTCCCTGGCTTTTATCCCTCGGGCAATCATATCGTGTCTTGTGGTGACGAGGACCCAGCTGCCTCGAGAGACAGCATTGATCAAGGGTGTTTTGAGCACATCCTCCCATGCTTGGTGCCTCCAAACATCATCCATCACCAGCATGGTCTTATGCCCCTTCAAGGTATCCCTGAGGGCTCGATCAAGAGTGGCCTTTGCATCACCGGCATGCCGGTGGTCTCCTCCGGCTTCGGTGATGGCTCTTCTCAGCAGCTCAGCCTCGTTGTAGTCTTGGTTGACGCTCAGCCATATCTTCTTGTCGAACTCACGTTGGATGCACTCGTCGTTGAAGACCTTCTGGGCAAGGGTGGTCTTGCCAATCCCGCCAACGCCCACGATTGCTAAGATCATCATTTTACTATCCTCGTGGGTCGTTTCCCCCTTAGTTACTATCGTCAACATCTCCACTAGCTTTCTTGTGTCTTCTTCGATCTTCTCACCGACCACACCCGTCCGGTCGAGCTCCCCTGACGTCTCGTGGCTGACTGGGCGAGACGAATGCGTCCTGCTGCTACGATCCTCGTAGGAACCGAGGTTGACGAAGCTGAAGGCGGCACTACGCTCCTTGATGATGTCTAGCTTCTGGTTGAGAGTCTTGATGCGGCTGCCGATGTTGTGGGCAAAGAGGGGATTCCGTAGGCAATAGAGCAAGGGGTTGAAACACCCCATGTCTACCGCGGATGGACCACGCTCCATGGCCTTGAGCTGGCATAGGTCGAGGATGTCGGTGGCGTCGTACATGGCATCCTTGAGCTCCCTCACCCACCGCTGCACGCTCTGGTCGGTGATGCGCCTCCTCTCGGCATCGGCGAGGAAGTTCTTGAGGTCCCCAAGCTTGGTGTCCATCTTGTCGATCTGGCCGGAGACTCCGAGCAGCATGCCCACCTCTTCTTTCGCCATCTCCATCAGCATGTTTTGGACGTAGTACGCAAAAGCATCCAGGACCGCCACCATTGCTGCAACTGGTTTGCTTCTTGCTGTAAGAAAGTTAAACCAAGCGTCATCTGATCTGATCTCCACCATCAATTAATTAATCTTAACTGAAGATTACACGGCCTCCATGCATGTCTGATCAGTCCTCTCGATGGTAACATTCTTTTCGATCCCCCAAAAATTCTCATTCGTATCAATTCATCTGGAAGCAATTTTTTTACAGGAAAAGGCTAGCTAGCATTGCTAACAAGATGGCTTGCAGAGCTTGGAGATGATGAGTTACATACCTTGAATCGGGGATAGAACAAATGGTAAGCATGAGATGATGAGAAGCTTGGAGAACGGGAGCAGCAAAAACAGAGGCGGCCTCTTGTTGCTATCTGCTCAGGTTCTGTGTAGAACAGATATGCTTTGGCAGCTCTGCTATGGAGCTTGTGGCTAATAATTCCCATTAGTTTTCCACACATACGACAAGTACGTGGCTAAGAATTTGACATCATCTTTCCACACAAGTGACGTTTTAGTTTTTTTCTTCTATATTTACGCTGACATTGTCCTTATAAATTGCAGCTCATACCTCTCAGAAGTACACCTCATACTTACAAAATGACAAGTATATATAGCATGTAAGATTAGAGAGGAGCCTAAGAAAACTGTACTCGTCTTCGTGATACTTTCTTGCTCGATTTTGCTTCATTAGAAGCGTTTGGCTACGAATATTCCAGTCTTTCTTACTTAATAAGTTCTTTGGATTTTTAGTGCTTAATTACCATTTGGGATTTTTCGGGAGACAATATTATTATGTATTTCTAGTCAATGGGAGGTTGTTATTCAGTGGCCATTGTGGTTGGATCCGAGCGAAACATATTCCAGCGGGTTTTTTCATCATCCGACAAAGGTTTTTTGAGGAGTGGACTCAGAAGGCGGATGCCAAATTACTGCTACAAAAAGTTTGGGTGCAAGTTTATGGTGTTCCTCGTGTGATTCGTGATTATTTATCACTAGTTACATGCCCGTGCGTTGCTACGAAAAACAAAATTGATAACAAAAAATAAAGATTAAAAAATAAAAAAAATATTTCACAAGATCAAACATCTATCTTTAACGCTTCGTTTCTTGCGAAAGCTAGCTAATTAAAGCAACGTTTCGTTTTTTGCGTAGGGCAATTAAGTAGGGCAATTAAGCAGGGCAATTAATGACGTGGGTAGAACTCACCACTGCCACCAACTGCTGCTTTATAATAGTAGAGATTTTGTGTAGTGGGTTCCATCACGAGTGGAAGCAGGAAACATGTGGTCTTTCTGTTCTAGGTGTACGATGCATGAATCTTGATCATTAGAATATATGGAGTTACCTTCTAAAAAAATAAAATTGTCCAAACAATGACTGGCCCATCTGCAAATTACTTCCTCTGTTATTTTAATAATTGGTATTTAATAATTGATACGGTTGACTTCATTATTCAAACTTTGTCCATTATTTCTTAACGATGAATATGTAAATACTTATAAATATACAATATCACTAAAGTATTTTTTATGACAAATCTAACAATACAATCTTCATTTCTCCTAACTAAATATTTTTATTATTGGTCAAAGTTGCAGTTATTAAAAAAAATACGGTGGTAGTATGTACTGTGTAGTTTCACTCTGCGGTTATGGTCTTTATGCAAGGGCAATTTCAATTGTGATAAGTTCTTCAGGGGAACAAGGGAGGTAGAGATCCACATTTTCCTTTTTTTAAAAAAAAAATTCAATAAAAGGGAAATAAAAGCAAAATATGATCTTTGTTGTTTCTCATACCTTATGATTTCTAATGTAGGATACTAGGACTTTTTAGTTTTGAAGGACCATGTGGAGGTTCATCCTTGTTTGTGATGACTATTTGACTTTATTTGAGCTACGTTTGCTCATATTTGAGTTTGGATTTGAAATGGATTTCGAATTGAAAGCATTTTGATTTGTGTCGCCTTGTTGGGGTGCGGCGGACCTTAGGTCCAGTGCTTGGTGGTAGGGAAGCACAACTTTCATCCCTCGGACAACTCTTTCATCTCTTGTGGTGACGAGGACTCGGGTGCCTGAAGAGCAGCGTTCAGCAAGGGCGTTCCAAGCACACCCTCCCATGGTCCTTCTCCTTGCTCCTCGTTCCACACATCATCCATCACCAGCAAGACTTTCTTTGTCAAGGCAACCGTAAGAGTTGGGATAAGCACGGTCATTGTTTTCTCACCACGGTGCTCTCCCCCCACCTGAGTGATGGATGTCTTGAGCAGCTCGGCCTTGTCAAAGTCCTTGTTGACACTCAACCATATCCTCTTGTCGAACTTGTCCTTAATGGTGTCGTGGTTGAAGACCTTTCGGGCAAGGTGGGTCTTGCCAATCCCGCCGACGCCCACAATGGCGACCACCATGATGTTGTTGTTGCACTCCTTTTTTGTCAGCAACTCCACCAGCTCCCATGTGTCCTCTTCGATCTTCTCCCTGACTGCACTTGATCGGATAGGCTCCTCCGTCGTCTCGCGGCGTGTAATATCCCGAGTATTTCTATACTCAAGCCACTGTACATTTGTACTCAAACGCTGTTCAATAATACACTGTGCTTGTGTATTTCCGTATCTTGAGTGAACATACTTGCTTGGGATCAGAAAGAACCCTTCAACTTAAGTAATTTCGCTCATAAGTAAATTCGAATTAGGTTGGGCAAGTACCTGTGACCCTATTAACTTCCAAATACTTTGGAACAATTAGTAATCAACCCTGGAAGCGTTAGCCGTCAAGGCCCAAGTTCAAAAGTTCTGGGATGTCCGGAGTATCCGGATCCACACTCGGAGTATCCGGATCCAACCCGGAATGTCCGGACAAAGTCCGGAGTGTCCGGATTGGGCTGGCAGCGGTCCAACCGGAGTGTCCGACCAATGTCCGAGTGTCCGGTTAGTGTTATCGAAGACCCCAACCCGAGTCTCGGGTTGAGTCCGGAGAGTCCGGTATTGGCGTGGGGTTTTGTATAAAAGTCCCATTTCGTGGCTCCCTTCCATTCTTTCTTCTTCTACTTTGGTTTCCCCACTTCCTTGGTGTTCTCTCCACCACCCCGAGCTCCTCTCCGAGCCACCCACGGTGACCCTCCCAGTGACTCCTCCATCTCGGTGTGCTCCTCCCCAAGCCGTCATTCCCCATCCTCCACCCGGCGTTGCTCCTCCTCCATCTTCCTTGGAGGTAAGCTTTTCTCTTAGGGTTTGATTCGCGGGATTCTTGGGTTCTAGAGTCGTTCATGGTGGGATTAGGACTTAGGTTTGGATTTGGGAGGCTAGGGTTGAACTTGGATTCTAGGGTTTTGGGTGTAGTGGTTCTAGGGTTGAAAATGGGATTGGGATTAGTGAATGTGGTATGCTAGAGTGGTAGATCGGGTAGTAGTAATGTCGATTTAAGAAGTTGTTGGTGTGAGTTAGAGGTTTGGCGGGTTAGCGACGTTTTCTCGTAGAATCGGCTAGTTCGGAACTCCTTCCGGTTCGCTAGGTGTACGAAAGTCGTAGATCGGGTCGCGGTGAAGTTGTAGGGAGTGGTAAGGTCTCCGTCTCCTCGTCGAGTTGGACCAAATGCCTACGAACCGATTATACGGGCATATGGTCCGGAGTGTCCGGATTGTCCGGAGTATCCGGACGAAACGGTCCGGAGTGTCCGGCCTATCCGGACTGTCCGGATGCAAAACCCGGACTGTCCGGGTTAGGCTGTTCTGTCCGGTCGTGTTGTGTTGTCCGAGTGCGTTGTTTCTTCAGGGTTTCTTGGTTGTACTTCATTCTTGTGTATTGCATGCACTTCATGGTGCATTTAAAACTTTCTTTTGCTAAGTTGTATTTCTTTCTGTCGTTTTGTTGCTTTGACCGATTAGAGGCTAGCGAGTCGGGCTTCGCCTCGAACAACCCGAGCATCATCCCGGACATCACCGAAGTGCAACAACAAGGCAAGCACCTCCTTTGACCATCTTGAAACCTATATTTCACGATGTCTACTTTGATTTCTCAAACCATATGCATTGTTTATATTCAGTAAATTGCTAGTTTGTGGGAATGGTAGATATACCCTGATTTGGTGGTTTCCCTCAATTTAATTCCCTGAGATCATTGATAACCTTAGTAGGGTTAGACAATTTAATAAAATGTCACTTGGGTATAAACGATTTAGTAATTGCATACGCTTAGACACTGCAATAGAGGTGAGCAAAGTCAGTCCTTACCAAATGCTCAAAATTATGATAAATGTAATTGGTTTTGGAAAAGTTTTGGAAATGTGAATCGTAAAGGTATATTGATAAAAATGTGAAGTGTCTAGTTGGTAATTAGACTTGGCGGGAGGTATAATATGTGCTAGTTAAACATGGTGGCGATTGGTTGGCGAGTTAAGTGGAGTTCCCGCTTGAGTCACTAGGCAAAAATATAAGGACCGAACTTGTGACGGTTTTTGAATTGAACACCGTGCAACCGCGCAATCTTTGGGATGGGGCAGCCTATTCTAGTACTTGAAGTGTGAGGGATAGCCATGCCTGTTGGTAGGTAGAAGAGTGGACCTTTTCCTGTGTTGAGCAATCAAGCGCGGTGTGTGTGTCCTCACGACCCGCATTATGCGCCTTCGTGTGTGCGCTTGTACTTTTGCGGCAGGAATCGCTCCGATTCATGTTTGTTGATACAACGGTGTACGCCTTGCTATGGGGTAATGCCGCGGCCAACAATTCGCCGTAAATCACGATGAGTATTCCGTGGCGCCTGAGTGGTGGTTGGCCTCTTATCGCCATAGTAGTGGATTTGTCGTCACCGGTCTTTGGGGTGTGTCTATAACGTCTACGATGGGATTGAATAGATGATTCTTGTTTATCGGATAGATGGTGTTTCGCGTGTTCACTGGATGTCAGGGTTGAAAGTCTGTGTTTTTTTTGGGTAAAGTGGTCAAACTCTGCAGAGTATCAAATAATTCTAATCGATTAGCCGTGCTCACTGTTATGAGCAATCTTCTCTAATCATATCAAGTATAGAGATTTGGTTTGGTTTTGAAAATGAAAATCTATTTTGAGTCGGTATAAAGTATGTGGTGGAATGGTACTTGATGGAATTGTGGATATGTGTATATGATTCTCGATGGGATTATGAGTATGTATGGATGTCGATTCGTATCCCGATTGCGACCATGGATGGTGGCAATTTGTGGAGCTCGATTATTACGATATCAGTAAATAAGTTTTATTCAAAGCTGTCTTTCAAATTAAGTATTACTTTTCGATGAACTATTTTAAATCCAGCTTTCTGCAATTAACTTGATGTAGAAGCTTTATCCTGTTGAATCAGCCTGCATTTATTTATATTTCCATACACTAAAGTCTTGCGAGTACATACGTGTACTCACCGTTCTTTGCTTAACCCTTTTTCCACAGAGGAAGGTAATGATGATGTCCTCGATGATGGCGAGCCCCTTTTCTGAAAGTGTTGCGGCTTCCGTAGTCCCTCCCTCCACAAGAGCCTGTGGGTGGTCGAGGCCACCATTTGGTTGTCTTTCTTTGTTTCATTGTCGCTTTACTTCTTTTGGTTTACGTAATACTCTTGTTCAAGGTTTACACCCAGTTATGTAATTACCTTAGTTTATCTTTTAGGTGCATTGATACTCGGGTTGTGGAGTACAGCGATATCGGGCTACCGATCCAGGGATCCGATGTCGATGCGTCTGAGCACCGGTCCGGTTAAGGTTCGATCCGTCGATCGAATTTTAGGTTCAGATCTTGATGTCGAGGCTTCCTGTCGCTATACGGTGCTATACGCTACAAGATGACGGCGTCTGATGCGGTATAGGAAGAGGGTCCTCACAGCGTTGGTATCGAGCCATTGACTGCAGGAGGACTTAGTTAGCCTGGACGTTAGACTTAGGAGATGATTTTTCTTCTCAAAATTTATTTTGAAGTACAAAACTCTATTTTCAAAGTGTAGAATGTTGTTCTTGTCCATTCTATAGCTTTTCGCTTATCTACTCTTCAAAATGAATCGATCTTAATCCAAATTTCAAAATTTGTTTCCTTCTTCTATCTTGTTCAAAAGGATTAAGAGGAATGCGGTTTTAGCTAAGAATGGGTTAAGGATAGATGTTTGTGGTTGTAATTAGGGTTGTTTGTCGTTTCCTGAGTTGGTTTTTGAATTGGTTCTTATGCTTCTTTGAATGAATGCTTGTAGTGTGTTTGTGTTTATGAGTGCATCCTTTGGGATCAATCATTACGCACTTGATTTGCCTGATTAGTTGACTCAACTGTGCATTTCAGATGCCTCCCGAAAGAGAACGATTCGTGCGCTTCCAGCCTGGTGATGATGCTTTGAGGAGCGTGGCGATCTGATGGGAGCGGGGCCCAACGATCGCGGGTCCCTACTTGGTGGAGTGGTGGGAGTTCGATCTCGGCTACATGCCCAGAGTGAGGAGCTCCCTCCACCTCCTCCTGCTCCCGATATGGCTGCACTCATGTTGCGGCGGGACTTCGGCTCATGGAGCTGATGGTCCAGCTGTCGAGGGCAGCAACGGCTGCGGCGGCGGCGATCTCGGTTGTCGGAGTTCCAGCCGAACTCGACCGCCGAGCTTTTCTTCAGCTACAGATCCGATGGAGGCGGAGGATTGGCTTAGCGACATGGAGGAAGTTGGAGTTAGTCGGTTGCACCGATGCGGAGAAGGTTCGATACACCGCCTACTACCTCCAGGGACCGGCGGCCGTGGTGGAGCGGCTTCAGGCTGTTCGCCTGCAGATCGAGTCACCACATGGGCAGAGTTCAAGGCGCCTTCGCTCCTTCCATGTTCAATGGCTTGATCGAGATCAAGAAGCGGGAGTTCTACGACCTTCGCCAGGGTCTATGGCGTTGATGGACTACCTCCACCGCTTCAACCATTTGTCACGCTATGTTGCCGATGAGGTGACCACCGAGGCTAGGAGAGTGACATTGTTCAAGGAGCACCTCACCGAGGAGATCCGTTTCCGGCTCGCCCGGTCATGACATTCCTAGCCTGCAGTCTTGGTGGGCAAGGCCATTAGCATTGAGATGGCGCCAAGGCGCTTATGGAGAGCCGCATAGCGCAAGTGGGCAGCTCGGCGGTCGGCCAGCGGACCTTCCAGACCCGCACCTTCACTCGGGCCTGCTTCCAGCCTTCGCCGCCAGCTCAGAGGTCTCGGGGCTTACCTCCTCGCCTCGCCCAGAGTTCGGTCTGATCACCTAGCCGCCCGATCTGGCGGTTGGGGTCCGAGAATCCATTTGGCCATATCACTTGCTTCTCCTGCGGCGGAGGGCCACGCCGCCCGATGCTCGCCGGCGGCGGCGGCAGCGGACGGCTTCGGGTGCACCAAAGCCCGTCCCAGGGTCGATGCGGTGGGCGTGGGAGTGAAGCGGTCAGGGCGCCCCGATTCCGTGCGGCTTGCTCGGGCCATGGCCGCTGAATGTAGCCACGCAGAGGGAAGGCAGCGGCTCCAGATGTGGTGTTGGGTACGTTATCTGCTCATTCCGCACCGCCTTAGTATTATTTGACTCTGGGCGTCGCATTCCTTTATTTCTTCACGCTTTGTTGTTCGGCATGAGGTCTCGTTCTTTGTACCTCGAGAAGTACTTGTTGATCCGCTCGCCTGGATCCGCTTTTGATCGCCGAGCTTGTGAGTCCAGGGGTTAGAATTGAGATCAATGGGGTAGAATTTCGGGGTGATCTTATCAACATTGAGACGTCAGGTCTTGATGTGATTACGGGTATGGACCGTTTGTCCAAGCATCGAGGGCATATTGATTGTGCTAGGAGATCCGTTTCATTAGTCAACCCCGATGGCATTGCTGTTACCTTTTCTTTCTGTTCCAAAGAAGGCGGCGACCTTTGCTCGGTGCTCTTTACATTCGGGGACCGGTCGAGTACCGGTGGTGTGTGAGTACCCTGATGTGTTCCTGATGAGCTGCCAGTGTTTGCCACACGATCGTGATTTGGAGTTCATCATCGATCTCTTACCTGGCACTTCTCCAATTTCTAAGCGTCCGTCTGGGATGCCTGCGATGAGCCGATCGAGTTGAAGATTCAGCTCAAGGAGCGATTAGAGAAGGGGTTCATTCGTCGTTCTTCTCCACTGGGCGGCCGATTCTGTTTGTGAAGAAGAAAGACGGCACTCTTCGCATGTGCGTTGATTACCTGGCCGTTGAATGAGGTCACCGTCAAGAACAAGTATCCTCTCCTCGGATCGATGATTTGTTTGACCAATTAGGCGGGCTCGAGTTTTCTCCAAAATAGACTTGAGATCCGGCTATTTTCAGCTCAAGATCCGTCCGAGGATATCGTGAAGACCGCATTCACCACTCGCTACTGATGCATTTAGTACACGCTTGTTTCATTCGGTCTCACTAATGCACCACCACCTTCATGAATCGATGAACAAAGTCTTCATGGAGTTCCTTGATAGATTTGTGGTGGTGTTCATTGATGACATCCTCATATACTCTAAGGATGATGATGAGCACGCACTTCACTTGCATATGGTGCTTAGCAAGCTTCATGAGCATCGGTTGTATGCCAAGTTCGATGAGTGCGAGTTCGCTCAAGCAAGTGGAGTTTCAGGGCATGTCCTGTCAAAAGGTGGGGTAGCAATGATCCACGCAAGGTACAAGACGTACTCAATTGGGAGCAGCCCCGCAATGTCCCCGAGATTCGGAGTTTTCTCGGTCTTGCCGGATACTATCGCCGGTTTATCGAGAATTTCTCCAAAATTGCTAAAACCAATGACAGCGCTACTCAAGAAGGAGAAGAGATATGAGTGGTCGCCGATTGTGAGTCCAGATTTCCAAGAGTCGAAGAATAGACTCACCATCGCACCAAGTGTTGGTCCTTCCCGACATTCACAAGAACTTCGATGTCTATTGTGATGCATCCCGTCTTGGACTTGGTTGTGTGTTGATGCAGGAGGGCAAAGTGGTTGCTTATGCTTCTCGACTAAAGCCTCATGAAGCCAATTACCCGACGCATGATTTGGAGCTTGCGTACCGTTGTTCATGCTCTCAAGCTGTGGCGACATTATCTCATAGGAAGCAGATGTGAGATCTACACCGACCACAAAAGCTTAAAGTACTTCTTTTCGCAGCCGATCTAAATTTGAGACAGCGTCGATGGCTAGAGCCGATCAAAGACTATGATTTGGGTATTCATTACCATCCTGGCAAGGCGAATGTGGTTGCAGATGCCCTCGATGCAAGCTGCACACGATGAATGCCTTGGGTGTCATTGGCCGATCTCGGTGGTTGAAGAGTTTCGTAAGCTCAATCTAGAAGTGGTTGAGTATGGTTACGTTTACTTTAGCCGTACAACCCACTCTAGAGTCTCAGATTCGACAGCTCAACTACAAGATGATGTCGTGATTGAGATTAGACGCTTGATTGGTGAAAATGGCGCATCTCCGTGTTTTTCTGTGAAGTCCAATGGGCTGATCTTGCATGGGCGGCAGGTGTATGTCCTCGATAATGTTGAGATCAAGGGGTTGATCCTGTCGGAAGCTCATGATACTCCTCTCTCTGTCCATCCTGGCAAAGCACCAAGATGTACCAGACCTTCGCAGCAATTACGGTGGCCAGGTATGAAGAAGGAGATCGCGGCTCATGTGGCGACATTGTGATGTGTGCCGCGTGTCAAGGCTGAACATCAAAGGCCACCGGATTACTTCAGCCATTGCAGATCCCTGAGTGGAAGTGGGAAGAGATTGGGATGGATTTTATTACCGGTCTACCGAGGTCCTCCACCGGCCACGACTCTATTTGGGTGATCATTGACCGTCGACCAAGGTAGCTCATTTCATTCGATTCGTACCACCTATTCTCGAGCCAAGCTAGCGGAACTCTATTTGCGTAATATTGTTCGGCTCCATGGAGTTCCAAAAGTCATAATCTCTCGACCGTGGTTCGCAGTTCACCTCCAGATTTTGGGAGAGTTTGCGGTCCATTCTTGGCACTAAGCTATCCTTCAAGATCTGACTTACCATCCCCAAAACTGACTGACAGACGGAAAGGGCAAACCAAATCCTTGAAGACATGCTAAGGGCTTGTGTGTCGTGCTCTGACAAGTCGTGGGAGAAATGCTTGCCATTTCTTGAGTTCTCCTACAACAACGATCATCAAGTCGGTCTTGAGATGTCGCCTTCGAGGCTCTTTATGGCAAGAAGTGCGTAACACCCTTTGTTTTGGTCCGAGGTTGGTGAGAGGCAATTCTTGGGCCACCATGATTGAAGAGGCCGAAGGCAAGTTAGCTTGATTCGAGACCGGTGAGAGAAGCTCAGTCGTCGTAAGAGCTATCTTGTCGTCGACGCCGCGAGTTGAGTTTTGAGGTGGGTGACTTTGTTTATCTCAAGGTCTCACCACTCCGCGGTACTCGCAGATTTCAAGTCCGCGGGAAGCTAGCCCGCGATACATCGGTCCGTTCGGATTTTTGAGAAGGTTGGTGTTGTGGCTTATCGGCTTGAGCTACCGCCACATCTTTCGGACGTTCACGATGTGTTCCACGTGTCCCAATTGAAGAAGAGTCTTCGGGTTCCATCGGAAGTTACCCAATTGGACCATCTTGATTTGCGTACCGATCTTTCGTATCGAGAGTATCCAGTCAGATTCTCGAGACACCGAAAGCGTCACACTCGCAAATCAGGTTATCAAGATGCTCAAGGTCGATGGAGCAACCATTCGTAAGATGAAGCCACGTGGGAGCGTGAAGACCATATTCAGCAGAATACCCGAATTTCTTGAGAGAATTAGCAATCTCGAGGGCGAGATTTTTGTAAGGGGGTAGACTGTAATATCCCGAGTATTTCTATACTCAAGCCACTGTACATTTGTACTCAAACGCCTGTTCAATAATACACTTTGTGCTTGTGTATTTCCGTATCTTGAGTGAACATACTTGCTTGGGATCGAAAGAACCCTTCAACTTAAGTAATTTCGCTCATAAGTAAATTCGAATTAGGTTGGGCAAGTACTGTGACCCTATTAACTTCCAAATACTTTGGAACAATTAGTAATCAACCACAGGCGTTAGCCGTCAAGGCCCAAGTTCAAAAGTTCTCGATGTCCGAGTATCCGGATCCACACTCAGAGTATCGGATCCAACCGGAATGTCCGACAAAGTCCGAGTGTCCGGATTGGGCTGGGCCAGCGGTCCAACCCGGAGTGTCGGACCAATGTCCTGAGTGTCCGGGTTAGTGTTATCAAGACCCCAACCCGAGTCTCCGGTTGAGTCCGAGAGTCCGGTATTGGCGTGGGGTTTTGTATAAAAGTCCCATTTCGTGGCTCCCTTCCATTCTTTCTTCTTCTACTTTGGTTTCCCCACTTCCTTGGTGTTCTCTCCACCACCCGAGCTCCTCTCCAAATGAGCCACCGGCGGTGACCCTCCCGATGACTCCTCCATCTCGGTGTGCTCCTCCCCAAGCCGTCATTCCCCATCCTCCACCCGGCGTTGCTCCTCCTCCATCTTCCTTGGAGGTAAGCTTTTCTCTTAGGGTTTGATTCGCGGGATTCTTGGGTTCTAGAGTCGTTCATGGTGGGATTAGGACTTAGGTTTGGATTTGGGAGGCTAGGGTTGAACTTGGATTCTAGGGTTTTGGGTGTAGTGGTTCTAGGGTTGAAAATGGGATTGGGATTAGTGAATGTGGTATGCTAGAGTGGTAGATCGGGTAGTAGTAATGTCGATTTAAGAAGTTGTTGGTGTGAGTTAGAGGTTTGGCGGGTTAGCGACGTTTTCT
Organism: Rhipidocladum racemiflorum; assembly: GCA_036346355.1. Classification (NCBI taxonomy): domain Eukaryota; kingdom Viridiplantae; phylum Streptophyta; class Magnoliopsida; order Poales; family Poaceae; genus Rhipidocladum; species Rhipidocladum racemiflorum. The sequence goes on along the minus strand of CM070573.1, from coordinate 62,485,093 downwards.
CGTAGAATCGGCTAGTTCGGAGCTCCTTCCGGTTCGCTAGGTGTACGAAAGTCGTAGATCGGGTCGCGGTGAAGTTGTAGGGAGTGGTAAGGTCTCCGTCTCCTCGTCGAGTTGGACCAAATGCCCTAGGACCGGAGTATCCGGGCATATGGTCGGAGTGTCCGGATTGTCCGGAGTATCCGGACTAAACGGTCCGAGTGTCCGCCTATCCGGACTGTCGGATGCAAAACCGGACTATCCGGTTAGGCTGCTCGTCCTGGCCGTGTTGTGTTGTCCGAAAGTGCGTTGTTTCTTCAGGTTTCTTGGTTGTACTTCATTCTTGGGTATTGCATGCACTTCATGGTGCATTTAAAACTTTCTTTTGCTAAGTTGTATTTCTTTACATCGTTTTGTTGCTTTGACCGATTAGAGGCTAGCGAGTCGGGCTTCGCCTCGAACAACCGAGCATCATCCCGACATCACCGAAGTGCAACAACAAGGCAAGCACCTCCTTTGACCATCTTGAAACCTATATTTCACGATGTCTACTTTGATTTCTCAAACCATATGCATTGTTTATATTCAGAAAATTGCTAGTTTGTGGGAATGGTAGATATACCCTGATTTGGTGGTTTCCCTCAATTTAATTCCCTGAGATCATTGATAACCTTAGTAGGGTTAGACAATTTAATAAAATGTCACTTGGGTATAAACGATTTAGTAATTGCATACGCTTAGACACTGCAATAGAGGTGAGCAAAGTCAGTCCTTACCAAATGCTCAAAATTATGATAAATGTAATTGGTTTTGGAAAAGTTTTGGAAATGTGAATCGTAAAGGTATATTGATAAAAATGTGAAGTGTCTAGTTGGTAATTAGACTTGGCGGGAGGTATAATATGTGCTAGTTAAACATGGTGGCGATTGGTTGGCGAGTTAAGTGGAGTTCCCGCTGAGTCACTAGGCAAAAATATAAGGACCGAACTTGTGACGGTTTTTGAATTGAACACCGTGCAACCGCGCAATGCTTTGGGATGGGGCAGCCTATTCTAGTACTTGAAGTGTGAGGGATAGCCATGCACGTTGGTAGGTCAAGAGTGGACCTTTTCCCTGTGTTGAAGCGATCAAAGCGCGGTGTGTGTGTCCTCACGACCCGCCGTATGCGCCTTCGTGTGTCGCGCTTGTACTTTTGCAGCAGAGGAATCGCTCCGATTCATGTTTGTTGATACAACGGTGTACGCCTTGCTATGGGGTAATGCGCGGCCAACAATTCGCCGTCGTCACGATGAGTATTCCGTGGCGCTTTGAGTGGTGGTTGGCCTCTTATCGCCATAGTAGTGGATTTGTCGTCACCGGTCTTTGGGTGTGGCTATAACCTCAACGATGGGAAAGAATAGATCATTCTTGTATATCGGATACCTCGTGTATCGCGTGTACCTGGATGACAGGATGCAAGTCTGAGTTGTGTTTGGGTAAAGTGCGCAAACTCGCAGAGTATCAAATAATTCTAATCGATTAGCCGTGCTCACGGTTATGAGCAATCTTCTCTAATCATATCAAGTATAGAGATTTGGTTTGGTTTTGAAAATGAAAATCTATTTCGAGCTCGGTATAAAGTATGTGGTGGAATGGTACTTGATGGAATTGTGGATATGTGTATATGATTCTCGATGGGATTATGAGTATGTATGGATGTCGATTCGTATCCCGATTGCGACCATGGATGGTGGCAAATGTGGAGCTCGATTGTTACGTATCAGTAAATAAGTTTTATTCAAAGCTACGTCTTTCAAATTAAGTATTACTTTTCGATGAACTATTTTAAATCCAAATTTTCGCAATTAACCCAGGTAGAAGCTTTATCCTGTTGAATCAGCCTGCATTTATTTATATTTCCATACACTAAAGTCTTGCGAGTACATACGTGTACTCACCGCTGTCGCTAACCCTTTTTCCACAGAGGAAGGTAATGATGATGTCCTGATGATGGCGAGCCCCTTTTCTGCGAAAGTGTTGCGGCCGTAGTCCCTCCCTCCACAAGCCTGTGGGGTGGTCGGGCACCGCGCTGGTTGTCTTTCTTTTGTTTCACTGCCGCTTTACTTCTTTTGGTTTCGTAATACTCTTGTTCAAGGTTTACACCCGCTATGTAATTACCTTAGTTTATCTTTTCGTGCATTGATACTCGGGTTGTGGGTACGCTGATATCGGGCTACCGATCCAGGGATCCAATGATCGATGCGTCTGAGCACCGGTCCGGTTAAGGGTTCGATCCCGTCGATCGAATTTTTAGGTTCAGATCTTCGGTGTCGAGGCTTCCTGTCGCTATACGGTGCTATACGCTACAGTAGACGGCGTACAGTACGGTATAGGAAGAGGGGGTCCTCACACGGCGCCTGGTAGCAGGGCGAGAGGAATGCGCCCTGCTGCTAGGATCCTCATATGAATCGAGGTTGCCGAATTTGAAGACATCACTCCGCTTGTTGATGCTGTCCAGCTTTTGGTTGAGAGCCTTGATGCGGCTGCCGATGTTGTGTGCGAAGAGGGGATTCCGCAGGCAGAAGAGCAATAGGTTGAAGCACCCCATGTCTACCGTTGATGGACCACGCTTCATGGCCTTGAGCTGGCACAGGTCGAGGATGTCGGTGGCGTCGTACATGGCATCCTTGAGCTCCCTCACCCACACTTGCACGCTCTGGTCGGTGATGCGCCTCCTCTCGGTGTCGGCAAGGAAGTTCTTGAGGTCCCCAAGCTTGATGGCCAGGTTGTCGATCTCGCCGGAGACTCCGAGCAGCATCCCAACCTCTTCTTTCGCCATCTCCGTCAGAATGTTTTGGACGTAGTGTTGGCGGATTGAACCGCGCAAACAGATTCCAGCTCTCGACTCTTACGTTCTTGATGGAGAGGTGTTCTAAAGTTTTTTCTCTTTTCTGGGGAAAAGAAGGTCCCCTTCCCTTGAGCGACTTCTTCCTCCTTTTATATGACAGGGATGGAGAGATCGTCCTCGAATGCATGCATTGGTTAGCCTTTTTTCGACCGACGCTAACAAGGGGGTGCTAGGTCTTTTTACTGTAGTTCTACTTGCATTGCCATCCACCTGTCCTTTGTCAAGGGCCAGGTGGCTTCTACGTGGTGTTCGATGTCCCTCTTTACTTCTTTGCCCTTTTGTCTTGTGCTCTTTTCAGGGTTGCGTGGAGAATTCTTAGGCTTGTAGGCTTTTGTTTAGTCTGACATTGTCTGTTGGTTTTCTGTAGGCTGCAGCTGGATGGCAGGTCCGGGTGTGATTCTGGTCGGCCATGCTTCATTACGGCTCCGAAGGAGGGCCCCTTCCTTGGCTTCTCGCATTGCTCCGGCTCATTGTGTTACCCACCTACCTATTTTTGCCCTACTCGTGCTCCGTATGCCTTTAACTTGGTATGTCTTGCTATGTCTTTTGCTTTTTGTGCTTCAGCTTCGCTTGAACTGGGCGGAGGTGTGGGCTTCGCTTCGCCCGCCGGAGGGGGCGGGTTTGTTGGGCCCACGACACGTAGGATGCAAAAGCATCCAGGACCGCCGCCATTGCTGCAACTGGTTGCTGCCTTTTGCTGTAACAAAGTTAGCAAATCAAACATCATCTCCAATATCATCGTTAGTTTCGACTGCAGATTCTACCAAGGCTAAAAATCGAATTACATATCAACAAGGAAAGAACAATACTACTAATCAAATTACCACAAGTAGCCTCTTTTATTTTAATAGAAGAAAACGCTAGCTAGCGTTAATTCCTAACAAGAAGAAAGGCAGAGAAACAGGTGCATGAAAAATTGCAAAGCCGGACGGAGATAAGTTTTAACCACGAGAATTAAGCTCGTATAGATGAGAAACAACTAAGAAGAACAGAAATAGGGGAGCTGTAGCTAGCTAGCAACATAGACGAGAACTTACCTTGGGTTGGACTGGAGAGAAGGACGCCTCTTCTCTTGCTCAGCTGCTCTAGGAGAGGAGGTGAAGAAGCCGTACGTACGTATAAGAATAAATCGGTAAGATGCACCATAACCGCAGGGTTGGACTGGAGAGAAGGACCCCCGATACGTGATTCAAAAACAAAATTTAAAACTCCGATGGAGCAGCTCAACGAATTGTCGGTTCTTATTTTAGAGGTGTGGTTGAACCAATTCTTAATGTCTGATACAGAGGAGCTGCTTGGTTTGCCGGGCCATTGTTTTCACCTCTTGTTTACGCTTTACGCCGGGCATTACCAATTCCACTGCGCATTATGTCTACTGTTCTTAGCTATTCATAACGGCTACGTAAAAACTCTCATCCTGCTTGACTTGAATCTGTACGTACGCACCTATAGCAGCTTCTTCACATCAGACTTCACCAGAAGTTTTGGACTTGCAACATCAGACTTCACCAGAAGCTTTGAGGCCACATAATAATAACCCTTTTTGGGCCAAGAGTGTAGGGTCGGTGCATGGGCTGAAACCACTTAACACGCAAGCACTGTTCGGCCTTCTTGACGCCGTCAACACCCGGCCCGGCCAGTCGCGTCCCGGTGAGGCAGTGACACGAACACACAGCTGCAAGTTAAATCTGTCGGTTTCGAAGAAGACATGCCCGTACACCCAGTGCTGGTTTGTAAGTTGTAACTGCTTAATCAACACAAATCGGGATTACTCCGTAGGAAAAATATATCAACTCGGGATCAGCGTCGCTCTCATCTCATTTTTATCTTACCTGTGCAGAGTATTGTCCTCTTGTTTTTGGCAGCGTTTAAGTTTAAACATGTCTTTGCCTGTTTTTGGTGTGAGAGACGTCCAAAGAAACGAAAGGGGAAATGGACACAAGCAAGGATGAAAAGAGAGATCGGCCGGAGATAGCAGTGCATGCAATGCATCCATCGGATCGGTTGGTTTCTCGCTGTTCGAGCCAACAGTATAATAATAATGGGAACAGGTTGCCGTTTCTTTGCTCGCCTGCTGGCTTTTGTGGCATCCTGCCGCGGCTGAGGTGGATGTGGCAGCATTGCAACGGGAGTTTCCTGATTCCTAGGCGGCTAGGCCCTACAAATGTAGGAGTATTTTTTTACCGATCAGATCCTCGGGCAATTAAATTTTCGAAAATAGCTCTACCCAACCATGAAAACAGTGGTAGTATGTGTGATGCTGGCTGGGTACGCAGCAGGAGTTTGATGCTGAGCTAAGACATCACATAAGGGCATGTTCAATGGTAGAGTCAACTACTGGCTATAAGAAAGCTCCATGTCACTTATAGTTAGCTTAAAGACAACCTCTCCAATGGGTTGGCTATAACATATTCTCCAACATTAAATGTGGGTCCACATGTAATTGTCTTTTATTTTTCTTGGAAAAAACTATAGCCTGGCTCTTAGTTAAGAGCCAGCTTGTTCTCTCTCTTCTTTCTCCTCCATGCCTAAGCAAAAAGATGAGATTGACTCCTTATAGCCTGCTGACATGTCTCCATTGGGGATGCTCTAAAGGCATCTCTAATGGTGTTAAATCAGCTGGCTACAAGAAGTTTATCTTATCTTTTTGTTTATGTGGAGCAGAGAAGTAGAGGAGAGAGAGAAGAGCTGGCTCTTAACTGGCGTAAGAGTCAGGCTATAATGTTTCCAAGAAAAATAAAAGACAATTATATGTGGGCCCATATTTAATATTGAAGAATATGTTATAGCCAATCCATTAGAGAGCTTATCCTTAAACTAGCTATAAGTGACATAAAGCTTTCTTATAGCCAGTAGCTGGTTGGCTTTATCATTGAAGATTCTCTAAGCACAGAGCACTATGGTACCGAACTGGTAGGAAAGAGAGCTGCGACATTGATGATCTGATACAGTAGAAGGCCGCGATACATAATACATATTATCTGTTAGTACTTTTGTGACGAAGAGGAATAGTAATCTCTACTATTATAAAGCAGCAGTTGGTGGCAGTGGTGAGTTCTACCCACGTCATTAATTACCCTGCTTAATTGCCCTACTTAATTGCCCTACGCAAAAAAAAGAAGCGTTGCTTTAATTAGCCAGCTTTCGCAAGAAATGAAGCGTTAAAGATAGATGTTTGATCTTGTGAAATAATTTTTTTATTTTTTAATCTTTATTTTTCGTTATTAATTTTATTTTTCGTAGCAACGCACGGGCATGTAACTGGTAAATTCTAATTTCATTACAACGAGAGTCAAATGGGCAATGCTTCTGCTGCCGCTCTGATCGTCGGTGACCGCCCCCACCAACCTCCTCGACCGTTGTTAATGCCCCCACACCAACTTTTCTTTTCTGGAGCGATTCCTTTTACTTTTAATGCAGCGAGATGGACCGTGGTGCTCAGTGCTCACTGGCTGCTCAGTGCTCAGTGATCAGTGTGCAGGAGAAACCCAACGGGCAACGGCTCCTTCAGCCAGTCAAGTCAATGGTTGCCTTCTCAGCCGCGCTCGCCTCCCTATTAAACCAGCTTTCCCTCCTTCCAATGCCGTCCTCGCTCCTGCACGCGCAGCTCTCCCCCCACCCTCCAGTAGTCTAGTCTGCACGCGCGAGGCGAGCGACCCAACCTACCAAAGTACCAATCCAAGAACCAGAAAGATCCCATCTTTACGCAACCATTTGCTGCACCATGAGCGCCGAGATCGAGTCCCAAGCTCCGGCCGCTGCCGCCGCCGGCGGAGGGAGGGCGGAGATCGACACGTCGGCGCCGTTCGAGTCGGTGCGCGAGGCCGTGGACCGCTTCGGCGGCAGCGCCGCCTGGAGCTCCCACCTCATCAAGCGCATGTTCGCGCCCCCAAAGGTGACGACGGCTTCCTTCCATTGCTTCTCTCCCCCGGGCCCCGGCCCTAGCTAGCTAGACTGCGACTGCACCCCCATGGTGATGGTCCCGTTAATTAATCCGGTCTCTCCGTGCTAGTGCTACTGCTACTGCTACCTCCTCCTGCGCATCTCTCTTGCGGATGTTGGTACCTGGTCATTTAGCGCGCCATTAGGAGCAGTACATTATTGTACTACTAGTACTCATCTGGGGTAATATGGCTGGATTGCTGGTGGTTGGCCATATTTAGCACGGCATTGATGAGCTTGGAATTAGTGGTGACAAGGAGGAATTGACTATGAACCTTTGAATCTTTCTAGTTGAGGTAGTGCCAGTTCAAACTTGAAAGCAGTCTCAACTGCTTGCTTTGGCAAAGCACGAATGGATGAATGGGCAAGCAGGCTGCCTCATCTAGAAGTTGATACATTTCTAGTACTTTAAAGCACATCTTAGGACAAAGTAAAAGTTCAGAACAGACAATCTGCTTTGGGAAAGCTTATATTTTGCTTCCAATTTATTCACTTCTTAACCCATGAGGCCAGACCCAGGATTTCTCGGATGGGTGTTCCAAGTTTACAAAATATCATTCAATTGAAAAAGTGAAGGTCCACAATAGCAAAAATCAGAGTACAAATTTTTTGTATTGGAGACAACACCTCAAATAATTTAGAGAAATTACAAAATGTGTCTTATCAAATCTTTCGATGTCTCCCTTTCCACTGATGCTATATATTTACTAGCAGAAAGACGAGCATTATGAAGAAATTGAAGATGTAAAGGAGCAAGCAGCACAACTGGAAAATGAGCTTATCATCAAAGAAAGGGAAACACTTGATGTATTAAAGGAACTGGAGTCAACGAAGAAAATCATAGCAGACCTAAAACTGAAAATACAAAAAAAAGAAACTGAAACATCTCCCGCAGCTGTGAAGTCTGATGAGCAAACTGAAGTTTCCATGGCAGAATCTAAAGAGCAGCAACCTGAAAATATTAGCACGGATGTGGATATGGAAGGCCTAGATGAACATCCACAACATCCTTCGGGTTCAGTCTCGATGAAACTTGAGCAGGCAAAAGCAAACCTAAACAGAACTACAACCGATCTGGCTGCAATACGAGCTGCAGTTGAGTTACTGTGTAATAGCATAGCAAAAGAGAACATTTTGCTCGAGAGAGGCCGAGAAAAGCTTTCGTCCAATACTGCCTTGATTTCTTCCTTGGAAGATGAGCTGGATCAGACAATGCAAAAGTTGCAAACTCTGAAAGATTTACAGAGCAGACGTGAAGACCCTTCGGACATTTTTACTGAGATCAAGATAATGACATCTGAGATAGGGCAGCTCAGGAGCATGGCAAATGCTTCAAAATCCGAAGCTATGATGCTTACTGCAGAAATTGAGCAGGCAAAGGCTAGCATTGCAACAGCTGAGGTCAGGTGCATTGCCGCCAAGAAGATGGAAGAAGCAGCGAGAGCAGCAGAAGCTCTTGCACTTACAGAGATCAAAGCTCTACTGAGCAGTGAAAGTTCTTCTGAAGGCAGCACTGTTTCTGATGGGGTGACTCTTTCAGTGGAAGAGTATTTCATGTTGTATTCCAAAGCTCAAGAGGCTGATGAAAACTCAAGGAAGAAAGTAGAGGACGCTATGCTGCAGGTAGATGTAGCTAACAGTTCAGAGGCCAACTCGGTTAAAAACCTGGAGGATGCTAAACTAGAGGTTGAGGAATGCAAGAAGGCACTACAAGAGGCCCTAAAGAGGGTAGAAGCTGCAAACCGTGGTAAACTTGCAGTAGAAGAGATTCTTCGTAGGTGGAGATCTGAGAATGGACACAAAAGGCGCTCTAGCATTGGTGGCTCTCCAAAGTTCAAAAATGCAACTTACCGTCGTAGAGATTCACAGAGCATGGATATCATTTCTGATGTTCCAAATAGTTCCTTCAAGCAAACATTGTCAATTGGGCAGATACTAAGTATGAAGTTAATGGGGCCTGACGGGTATGACAAAAGCATCTGGGACGACAAGACAAGCGAGATGCCAAACATCTCTCTTGGTCAGATTCTGAACAGAAAGAGTGGAATTTTGTGTACCGAAGGTATGGCTGCTCGCAAAAGAATTTCAGGCAAGAGGAAGAAATTCGCACTGACAGGACTTTCAGTTCTCTTGGCAAAGCAATCCAAGAGCAAGAAGAAGAGGGAATCCTTTTGAGCCGATACAAATTAGCCGGACGAGATTGATGTAATTGTAGTGTATGTAGCTGCAGTTCGAGTAGCTAACTTTCAGTCCTTCATCTGAGGTTGTATAATATCCGTTTTTTTAGTCCCTCTTATTGGCTTGATGTAAGAGGAGAGTTTACCGTTATTGATGTACTCATCGCTGATTGGATCCAATTTAAGGGGCAAACTAGCACTTTCTTGTCTAATACTAATTCATCCAATTTGTGCTAAAAAATGACAAAGAAGTGTTTTCACCATTCCTTGTCTAGGGCGTTCCTAAGTAGGGATGGCAACGGGGGCATTCCCCGCCGGGGAGTGCCTCCCCATCCCCGTCCCCGCGACATGAAATTTTCCCCGTCCCCGTCCTCGTTCCCCGTCTCGGGGGAGAAAATCCCCCCGTCCCCATCCCCGTTCGGGTATCGGGGCCCCGTCGGGGACCCATCCCCGCGAAAAGTTCAGACAAGAGAAGAGCTCTTATAGCCATTTTAACTCTAAAATTATATTAACAGACAAAGAAAAAAAGAATGCATGCATTCATTGAAAATTATGTTGTCCCGTTTATGAAAATGTGATTATGATGGGCTAGAGAATATGTTTGCAATCTAACAATTTAATTGGACTAAACTAAATTCGGGTCCCCAATCATCCCATGAAAGAAATTTCGTCCCTGTCCCCTCGCCATCTCCTCAGATGGGGAATCATTTTCCTGCTTTCCATCACTCGCTGGGACGATTTCTTCCCATACCCATCCCCTAATAGAGGAATTCCCCGCCGGGGATCGGGTCCCCATTGCCACCCCTATTCCTAAGCCTTCGTGAGGGTGTTGAATTGACAACAGTTTACTCAGCATACCTACTATGTGTTGCTTATGCTTCAGGGTGCAAAGCGTCGATATGTCCGAGTGGTTAAGGAGACAGACTTGAAATCTGTTGGGCTACGCCCGCGCAGGTTCGAACCCTGCTGTCGACGGTGAATCTTTTTCTTCTGGGTTATTTTTTTTAGTGCAAGAAATAATTTAGTCGGTTATGCTGGCCCATCCCCTATGCACGAGCACGACAGCGTGTGATTTTTCTTCCCTGCAAACAGGGTAGAAAAGCCTGCATGCACTCGCTCGCCGCAGATGCTACTTACACATGCACCGAAATCACTAGCCTGAAGAACAATTCCAACGCACATGCGTAATAATGAACAAAAACGTACACAAACACACGCATATGAGCATAGTCGACGACTCTTAACTCGGAGTAGAGGTGGGTATTGTCACGGTCCGGCCAATCCACCGTGCCGTGTCGGTTTGGTTCGTTTTTTGTGAGATCAGGTATGATCTATTTATGATTCATGCTGGTTTCGTGCCGTGGCAGCTCAAGTCTAATCCATTATACTATTTGTGATGAGATGAAAGAAGCTAGAGACGCACGAAACTGAGACAGTGGATACAAATATTAGGGGAAAAGAATATTTTATTAATTCTTGAATAAGTACAAAGCTACTGCCTTGTTAAAAACCTTACACCCAGTGTGGAGGGTACCCTAGTGCGGATCGACTCGGTGCACGTGCTCAGTGTTAGTGAGCATCTACGTTGTCTCCCCTTTCTCCGCATGCGAGGACCACAAAAAGGAGCCAACCATAGGGCGAGCCACATCATGATGTAATGTCGCAGCAGAGTGCCCTGCCGTGTGACATTTCTGTTTCGAGCCCATCAGGCCTATTTTGTGCCGTGTCATCCCAAGCTGGTGTGGCGTGCCATGCCGCCCATTGTGCCAGACTGTGAGGCTCGGCACGGCCATTTCGTGTCTTGCGTGCTAGCCTGGCTTTGTCACGCATGCTATGCTACTTTGTGTTTTAGGCATTTGTCTTATTGTAACATCTAAATGTTTGCATTTCTTGAATTTAGTTTGCCTTTTGAATTTTCTAGAATTTATTTGAATTAAGCCTTTTGTTTGAATTATTTAATATTTGAAAAAGTTTAAATAAATTTTTGTTGAAAATATTTTATTTGAGTTCAAAATGTCTTAAAATATTTTTCAGAATTTTTCTGATATTTTTACTATTTATTTTGGCTTAGTTTATTTTCTAGAATTATTTTAAAAAGGAAAATCAATAAATAGGTTAAATCCTAGTGGGTCGAATCCACCGGGCCCGGCCCAGTCCATCCGCTACCGCTGCAAACTCTCTGCATTTGGTTGGGCAAAACTCGGACATTAAGGGGTATTTATTGCGCCCGATTTCTGTGTCGAGTTCCTTGTTCTGCACTGCACACATTGCTCTAGGATTCGAAGGCTGAAACGCTTTATCGCCGTTGGAATTTCTCGTCGTAGCGGAGCTATGCACCGCCGTGGGTTTTGTCAGTTTTCGCCGCCGTCACGTCAATCTTGCTGCGAGGGATTCTAGATCGGGCCTCGTCGCATCACGCCACGTCAAAACCCTATAGATCTGAAGCTGTTTGCTCACCGGAGCGCTGCAACCGTGGTTGTCTTCCTCTTCTCCAGTAAATATCACCACCGTGCCTTCGCTAGCGTCCCTGGTTGCATCGTGGCCATTGGATCGCCGTCGTCACGTCAATCTTGCCGCGAGCGATTCTAGATCCGGCCTCGTCGCATCACGCCACGTCAAAAACCCTGTAGATATGAAGCCGTTTGCTCACCGGAGCGCTGCGACCGTGGTTGTCTTCCTCTTCTCCAGTAAATATCACCGTCGTGCCTTCGCTAGCGTCCCTAGTTGCATCGTGGCCATTGGATCAACAATGAACGATCAAGATTGTGTCACGTGTTCACTTCACTGTCGCTGCATCGTGTGAGTCTTGGCCGTCAGATCTAGATTGAACTACCTAGGTAGTGCCACGTGGCCTAGGTGTTACTTTGGCACGTGTCCACGCCTCTGCCGTAGATCCGAGCATTCTCAGCCGTAGATTTTGAATCGAACGGTAAACAATGGAGCTTGATATGCTGGTTGCCAATGGTAAACAAAAGAAAGCCGATTTTGATCATTTGATGCCACCACGTCATCGGCTAAAGCTCTGAAGTCATCGAGACAAGCCCTGGCTGATGAAGTCGCTCGCTTGAGGCGGGGCTTGACCGAAGTTGAAGCCCATCTTTTCAATGCTGACCATACTCTTGACTTAGCCAAGGCGGATCTGAACACTACTACAGAAATGCTTATATTAGACGCATCATCACAGACGGTTTTCAAAAACCGTCTGTAATATATAATATCACAGACGATTCTATAAACCAACCGTCAGTGAAACTATCACAGACCGTTGTTAATTAACCCCGTCTGTGATTAGATAAATATCGCAGACGGTTTTGTATTCCAACCGTCTGTGATATTATCACAAACGGTTCTATAAAAAAACCGTCTGTGATATAAAGTAATATCACAGACGGTTTTACTATACAACCGCCTGGTGATATAAGCAGGCACGGGTTGTGTTTATAAACGCGTCTCGATATTACTTATATCACGCACGTTTTGTGTTTATAACCGCCTGCGTATCGCGTTATAACATTTTGATGTTTTTATCGAACTACGTATTTTCATCGAAGGCCATAATTCGTTGATAGATAGGGACGAAAAATGGTAAATAAATGCATTTTATAACATAATGAAATTCGAAATTGCTAGTGATCGGACGTCAGTTTTTTTCGCAACATTTTCTTTCTACGTGTGAAACATTTTTCCTTGACAAACAGTAAAAAATGTTTCATACATTCAAAAAAAATCTTGCAATGCGTCCAAAAAACGAATCGGACGTCCGGTGTAAGTTTCTCCCAATAAAATTTGATAACCATCAGAATAAATGACCATTTTATAACATAAAACATTTCATTACATTACTATATTATATATATATATATTATTACTTATAAATTAAAATAATCATCGTCGTCCGGAGGAGGTGGCGAGCTGCCATCGCTGCCGCTGCCGCTCCACGGTGGCTGCCATCGCCGTAAATGCCGTCGCGCCACGGTGGGCTCCGTCGCCGTCGTCGTCGTCGTCATCTGAGCTCCCCCAGTGCATGACGTGGTCGTCTTCCTCTGACTCTTCCTCGTCCTCCTCCTCCTCCCGCTCCTCCTCCTCCTCCTCCTCGTCCCGCTCCTCCTCCTCCTCTTCCTGCTTGCGTTTCCCGCATAGCGGCGACGCCGGGGGAGGTGATGGTGGAGCGGCACCGGGGGAGCTTGCGAGAGATGGTGGAGGCGACTACGATGAAGGAGAGCTTGCGGGAGATGCCATTAGCAGTAATGTGTTGATCGAATTCGATCAATAGCGGTGATTTAATAGGTAGCCGGAATTGAAGACGAAGCGAGAAACGAAGAGTTCTCATTCAAAGGCGCGCAGGAAATGAAGAGACGAAGACGGACGGTCGCTATCACGCAGGCGATTCTATAAACCAACCGTCGATAAAACTATCACACACCATTCCTCGTGCGCCATCACGGACGGTTTTGAAATAACCGCCTGCGTGATATACCTATATATCACAGACGGTTTAGTTTACATAACCGTCAGATAATATCACCGACGGTTGGTACACATCGCCGTCCTTAATCTTACTATATAATGACGGTTATTACATAGAACCGTCAGGATAAAGCTTGCCTATATATAGGCCCGGCGCAAGTTCGATGTTGTGGTCACCTGTTGGGATAGAATGCTAAGATCGTTATATCACCGACGGTTTGGCAATACAACCGTCTGTAAGCCTATATAATAGGTGATTCTTGTGATGTAATTAAGGTTAGTAATGGATAATTGCATTATATATATTATTTCAGATATAAGGTTAGTATTGGATATAAAATTGCCTTATATATATTAATTCAATATCTAGCTTGGTTATGTAAGAAATTTAAGATTGTTTAGATCTAGCTTATAGATCCATGTTTTGGTGGTGATCTAAGCTAGCTAGTAATTGGACGTTATAATTGCAATATTATTTTGAAGCTCTAACTTGTTAAGGAAAGTGTACTTAATCGCTGAAAAGAGGGTTCTAATTGGATCGAATATTACATGTGTAGCATACATGGATCGAAGTCGGATGTACGCTGGGACCGTATTTGCAGTGTGGAGTACATTAATGGCGTCTCCACTTTTAGAAGAGCTGCAGAGGAGGACATGTTTAATAAGGGAGTGCAATATATGTCTTGTCCATGCATCGATTAAGTAGAATATGATGACGTTTCGAAACTCAGCGCAGATCGAAGCACACTTGATTATGCGAGGTTTCATAATGGGATATACATGTTGGACTAGTCACGGCGAAGAGCAGAATATTCAAGAAGCATGTGGTACTGTTAACATCTTCGACTAAGTCAACGATATGCCGGATGATCACATTGATTACGCTTCCGAAGCGAGGATATGTTGCATGATGATAATCTGGAGCAGATCTTTGCGCGACGCAGAAGGGAACCGTGATGAAAGGGAATATGAAAAATTCGTGGGTTTGATGGAGGACTCGAAGAAACCTTTGTTTGCTGGTTGCAAGGTGAAATACACAAGGTTGTCGTCCGTGCTTGAATTGCTGAAATTGAAGGCAAGCAATGGTTGGTCGACAAGAGTTTCACAATTACGTCTATTGGCGGACATGCTTCCAGAGGGAAACGAGTTGCCGACAACAACCTACAAAGCCAAGAAGGTTCTTTGTCCCTTGGGAATGGAGGTAGAAAGAATACATGCATGTCCGAACGATTGTATCCTATACCGCAAAGAGTATGCAAACTTGCATGTATGTCCGGTGTGCAACGCATCCCGGTACAAGCGTAAGAGTCATTCGATGAGGAGGTGAAGAATGGAACTCCTGCTAAGATGGCATGGTATCTCGCCTCTAATTCCCGATTGAAGCATTTGTTCGCTAACCCAAAGGAGGCCAAATCACGTGTTGGCATTCCGAGAAGCGTAAGAACGATGGAATGCTAAGACACCTGTGACTCCACCCAAAGGAGAAACATCGATAGGAGGTATGAAGAATTCGCCATGAGATGAGGAATATAAGGTTTGGACTGAGTACAGATGGAATGAATCCTTTCGGTAACATGAGCAATGGCATAGCACTTGGCCTGGTGAATCTCTGTATCTACAACCTTCCTCCTTGGTTGTGTATGAAGCGAAAGTACATTTTATTGTCTCAGGCTTATCCAAGGACCGAAACAACCTGGGAACGATATTGATGTGTACCTAGCTCCATTGGTGGAAGATCTAAAAACATTGTCGGTTCCTGGGGTACAGGTTTGGGATGCATACAAACGAGAGAACTTCACTTTACACTGCTTGTTGTTCTGCACCATAAATGATTACCTCGCACTTGCTAACCTATCGGGCCGTAGTACAAAAGGTGCCAAGGCTTGCACTCACCGCCTAGACGATCTCGAGAGTGTGTGGCTGAATCACTCGCGTAAATCGCTTCACATGCGCCACCGTAGGTTCCTTGGGAGGAAACACCCATACCGCAAGATGAAGAAACTATTCGACGGGACGAACGAAACGGTTCAGTCCAAGGCCTTTTAAGCGGGAGAGATGTTCATGACTTTGTAAAGGATTTGGATGTTACGTATGGAAAGGGACGTAAAGCAAGGTCGACCCGTGAGAAGAACTTGTGGAAGAAGAGATCAATCTTTTGGGACCTACCTTACTGGGAGCACCTAGAAGTTCGCCAACGCATCGATGTCATGCACGTGGAGAAGAATGTCTGTGATAGCCTGATTGGTCTCCTACTAAACATTAAGGGCAAAACAAAGGATGGTATCAACGCACGACTTGACTTAGTCGATATGGGCATAAGACCTGAGTTAGCACCAAAAGAGACCGTTAAAGGTGGTACGTATTGCGAACCCGACTTGTTACACTCTGTCAAAGGCCGAAAGAACTGAATCGCGTGCGGTGCTTTCATTGTGTGAAAGTTCCGTCCGGCTACTCGTCCAACATGAAGAGACTTGTTTCAATGCAAGATTTAAAATTAATTGGCATGAAGTCTCATGATTGTCATGTGTTGATGACTCAAATGCTCCCTATTGCAATTAGAAGTATTTTGCCAGTCAAGGTCCGAGAGACAATCACGAGGTGTGTTATTTATTTAACACAATCGCCGTAAGGTCATCGATCCCGAAGGACTAGATGCTCTGCAGGCCGAGGTGGTGATGACTCTATGTAATCTTGAGATGTATTTCCCTCTGTCATTTTTCGATATCATGGTCCATCTCATTGTTCACCTTGTAATAGAGATAAAGATGTGCGGCCTGTGTTCCTACGTAGCATGTACCCGCTCGAGAGGTATATGGGAATTCTTAAGTCTTACGTCTGAAATCGATCCCGTCCGAGGGTAGCATTGTCGAAGGTTATGCAACCGAAGAGGTCGCCGAAGTTCAAGGCCGATTACATGGCTCAGCCCAACCAATAGGTGTGCCTCGATCTCGCCATGAGGAGGCTCCAGGTATCGGGACCATCGGAAGGAAAGCAACCATGCTCGATCCAGATTCGTGTGCTCAAGCCCATTTCACAGCTTCTACAACACATGACTATAGTGTCCCCGCACATCGTCGAAAGCACAAGCAATGGCTAAGGCAAGAGAATCCAAAGACGACAGAGTCTTGGATCATAAGACAAAGATAACCTTCGATTTAACAATTGGTTCAAAGAGCGACCCATCACTGGAGCTCGTCATATGACACCCTGAAATGGTTGGCAAAAGGTCCATCTTTACGCTTGTCACGTGGAAAGGATACGACTTAAATGGATACATATTTTACACGATAGATCGAGGATTTGAAGAGCACAAACCCGAGCAGTGGGGTCCGCATAGATGCGTTGATCAGCATTGGGTCAACGAGGAGCTCCTACTATGGGTTCATAGAGGAAATTTGGGAGCTTGACTACGTACTTTTCAAGATCCCACTATTTGGTGTCGTTGGGTCCACCTCCAAAGACGTGAAGGTTGACAAATGCGGCATCACTCTTGTGGACCTCGAACGTGTCGGATACCAAGATGAACCATTCGTGCTCGCAAACCAAGTTGTTCAAGTCTTCTATGTTACCGACCCGCCCAACAAGAAGCGCCACGTAGTTGTTCAGTGAAAAAGGAGGATTGTCGGAGTTGAGAATGTAGTAGATGAGGAAGAGTACAATCAATTTGATGATTTGCCTCCTATCGGAAATGCCAAAGATGGTTCAAGAGGAACAAATTGAGGAAGTCACCTACACACGCGTCGATCATCGTGAAGGGCTAATTTTCACTTTGTAATTTCAATGTTAACTTGCAAGTAAGAGCATGCATGCATGCATAATAAAGTAATATTTTTGTACTTATGTGTACTCATGTTAAGTACTTTTATATTTATTTCTTTTTTCGTGCTTTGAAAAACATTAATCTTTAATGTAGATTAATAATTAAAAATATGCGAACCTAAATATAATATTATGCGCTAGTAACCAAGCTTTGTAAACTTGGAGATATCGTGATTAGGGCATGTTAGGTACATGTTGAGGTAGTAGTTCGTTTAGGTACGGTGGTCCGCTTAGGTAGGGTGGTCTCGCTAGTAACCAAGCTTCGTAAACTTGCAGGCATTAGCGAGGTAAGGTAGGGTGGTCTCGCTAGTAAACAAGCTTCGTAAACTTACAGGCATTAGCAGGTAGGGCAACAAGCTTCGTAAACTTGCAGGGCATTAGTAGGTAGGGCATGTTGGTTAGGTAGGGTATGAGATGTTGGAGCAATCAAGATACCCAAAGGGGGGCTGAGCGGTATCACTGCAGTTCTCTTTTAGAACCGCCAGATATAGCATAATCACGACAGTTCTACAAATGCAACCGCCTGCAATATATTAATTTTACAGACGGTTCTAAAAGAAAACTGCTCAGGATATAGAATAACACAGCCGGTTCGAAGTTTAGAACCGTGCAGTGATATTCAAACCCTATAAAACTTCTACACACTTGAATCGTTTTCTATCGGACTTCAAACGCTACGCACATCGCAAACCCTAACGAGCGCCGCCGCCTCGAGCCTCCTCCGCCGCCCGAGCACACTCGAGCCCCGCCGCCTCCCGAGCCCCTCCGCCGCCTCCCCGAGCCCTGCCGCCGCCCCGAGCACACTGATGGAGACCGACGCCGCCTCCCCGAGCCCCGCCGGTGCCTCCTCGAGCCCCGCCGCGGCGTTGGCGCCTCCTCTCCCGGCGAACGCGCCTCCTCCTCCCCCGACTGCTGCGTCTCCTCCTCCCCCAGCGACGTCTCCTCCTCCATCACAAGGTTGGTCTCCTCCTCCCCCGTGGATGTGTGTGCTAAGGTTGAAACTGTGAAATCAAAGGAAACATTGCATAAGAAGGGCACCTCAAAGAGAAGACTGTGGCCTTTTGGATGGTTTGTAAAGAAGCGAGAATGAACTCCGTTCATATATTATTCATTGCCTCTGCTTTTGTAGATTGTAGGTGCTACTAACAATTGAATAATATTCATTGCCTCCGTTCCTATATTATTCTCTGCATATATTTTATGGCCTCTCTCTATATTTTTTTATTTGTATGTTTTGCAAGTCTTTTCTGTACCATTTCTCCTTCCATGTCTTCTCTATAAATTGTATAAATTAGTTAGAATGAAAATAGTGCAAGCTCTGCAGAGATCTAGATTCAATTTTAACAGAGTTAATACATACAAATATAACATATTGTGAATTAGTATATTGTGAATTAGTATAACATATTGCTTTTACTAAATTCGACTTTCTATTAATACAACGTACATATATTTATGCAAAATAACCGCAATAGCCTTTCTATTAATACAACCTACATATATTAGATCTTCGATCCATCGAGAGAGTCCTCCTGGATTGCCCGTGTCATTTTCACGCTTAGCACAGAACAAGAGTCAAGAGCTATCTCTCTGTCTAATTCGATCTATCCATCTATTCCATCGCGTCAACATTAAAGCCTGCGCTGCACTACATGTATCTGAAATCGAGGCGGCAGCGGCAGTCCTCACTACTGCTGCCTCGGTACTCGGTATACATGTAGTGCAACAGCTTTAATGTTGACGCGATGGAATAGATGGATAGATCGAAATTAGACAGAGAGATAGCTCTTGACTCTTGTTCCTGGTATACTAAGTGAAAATGACACGGGCAATCCAGGGAGGACCTCCTCGAAAGCGATGGCAGCTTGAAAAGTCCATAACAAGTCTATCATGGAATAACAAGTTGGCAACTTAACATCTAGCTAGTGCTAGTGCACCAAGACTTTCATGACTGTGGAAACGGCTTTTGAAAAGATTTCCACTCTGCGGCTTTACCCACAAGACGCTTGGTGAATAACATTATTTCAATATTTTACTGTCCACCTTAGGCCCAATCGATGAGCCGAGTCAAGTCAAACCAACTCGCGCTCCAAGAAAAGCAAACAAAAGGCCAACAGCCGATATAGCATCACTACGATCGATCCGAAAGATGGGTCCCCTACCGAAGTAAAAAGGTAGTGAATGCATTACGAACAATGTGCGGGATAGTTGCACACGAGCGGGTCCCCATCACATGTACATCCTGGAAGTCGCCGATCGACGAGGGCCGCAACGACACTATTGCAAATCCTTTTCTCCTTCGATCTCCCGGAAGAACTCGAGGACCCCAGGCGACGGTATGCACCGCTAGTGGCGGGAAAGGCGTGGAAGACCTTTAAGAGCACACTTGTCAAGGAATACGTCAATAAGGATAGGACTCCCTACTCTAAGTACGGGTTCATTAGTGAGGATTCATGGCGACGCTTTGTTCAAATTGAAGACGACAGATCAATTCTTGATTGAAAGCGAAGCACACAAGGCCCTCGCAGTAAGGAACACCCACCCCCACAGACTCGGCACCGGCTCACGCTGGGAAGAGGATGCAATGGGACAGGAGGACGAGGGGACTCGCGCCATTTGCATCGATTGTCGACCAGTAGCCAGAGATCGCTAAGAGCGAGGTCATGTGCCACACCATCTCGGCACCATCTCCTTTACAAACCCTCATGGACGAGGAAGTCTCGCCAACGTTTGGTAAGATATCGAACCACCATTTTGGTATGTATTTAGTTCCTAACTTCATAAGTCAAATAACTTGCTGCGATCTTGCGAGCGAGTTGAGTGCACAATCTTCCGGTGGATCTTTTGTCCCAAGCAGGAGAGAGATGCACTCTCCACAAGATTGGGAAACAAGGAACACCACTGGTCGCACGCGAGGCAAAGGGGTTTTCGTTCCTGGAAAACGGGCTTCAAGACACTCACATGTACCGGAGTAAGAAGAGAGGTAGAGGCAGCGCGAGAAAAGATCGTGAAGGATCTTGAGGACAGCCGAGAGGAGAATTCGATGATAGGATAAGAAGCCTCGAGGAAAGGCTCAATGCTCAAAACACACACTGTGGAAGGCCAAGGGTTCAGCCCCACTACACGTAAGAGCAATGTGCGTCACGCTGACCGACTGGAGTAAACACGCCGGCAAATTCCTCGTCTGTGACATCAAGGTATACTAATTTAGATCTCTTGAATGCTCCATAGATATATCTTTTGGGCACATTAGCTAATTGGGTACCGTTGTGTAGGAGCCCACGGTGCAATCTCCAGTGAGAGTTGCCAATTGCTCCCTTCCTATACAGGATGCTTGGGGCCTCAGTATCCATCCATTGAAGGGGCGATGGTGCACTGGTACCCTACTAGCGCCGGTTTCCACGAAGGTCAATGTGGACGACGTTCATGACATTTTCAAGATCGCCACGCTACAATTGCCTCCAAATGACGAGCCTTGGACACTGGGGATGTCATCGGCACATTCATCCAAAGTGGCCCAGAAATGACATATCTCTAGACATCCATCCTCCACCGTAAGTACCTCTACTTCCTCCGCCGAGAGTTGATCCAGTTCCCCAAATCGGTTATCGTGCCCTCCCACCCAAAAACATTATTGTGAGTTTGATATTGACTTTGACTATGATTGCTCTCTACTCCCTCGTCTCCCAGAAGATTTCCGTTCCAACAAAGAAAGGGAAGGGCAAATCGAAAAGATAGCGAAGGCCTTGGAGTACTATCCGATGGCCCCGCTGGCCCTGTATTCAAGCTAGGAGAGCCTTTATTAACGGAAGATCGCATGAAGACATTGACTTATCGCTGCAAAGCACTGCATACATACTACATGAGACAAGCTAACAAGCCAGAGAACGAACGTACAACAAGTATCATGGTCCGCTACAAGCCTAAGCATCTGTTCAACGACTCAGCGGGGGGCTACTTCGCGGTCGGCTTCCAGGACCTGTTCGATCTCTTCAACCTCGACGCCCTCGACGTCTCGCTCTTAAGATGCTGGACATTGTGAGCGTGTCTTCCCTGTAATACGGATAAATGTCATATATATATATATATATATATTTGAAGTGACCCCTTTGTCTAACTTTTTTATATATAGATTCATGATACGCGAAGCGAGAACGAACAATACATCGGTGGGTTTCCTCGACCCACTTTTAGTCTCGTAGCCAACAATGAACCAAGATGCAAAAGCAGTAGAGGAATACGTACGACATGCCTTGGATGCTCAGAAAGATAAAAGTTTCATACTTTTACCCTTTAACCCAGGGTAAGTGCTGACCGACTTGGTATACTCTCATTTGTAATGTGCACACAATACTTTGGTGCTAATTGACCATGGCAACATACCTATGCAGGTTTCACTGGGTTCTAATTGTAATTCATATGGCCAAGAACCGGGTTATTTACGTTGATTCCTCACATACCGGCAACCACGACTTGAACCCTATCGCACGGTTAATCACCAGGTAACCACGTTGTTTAAGGTGCTTGTTGCTCCTGGAATAGCTGAGGCTAACCTTTCAAATCACGTAGAGAACGGTCAAAGCTTTGCGAGATCCTTCGCTCAAAGCGAGGATAAGGCGTTGCGGACGATTTCAAGTTTCCGTATCCTCTATACAAGATAATCCTATTTCAAACTCCGTAGCCATGATTCTGGAACTAAGCAAATCTATTTTAGCAGTGCCACCAACAGGGACAGCGCAATAACCGATGTAGATTTTACGTTTGCCATAACATGCATCTCCTCGTCAATGCAACACAAATGAGTAAGGATAAAACTTCGTTGCAAGACAAGGATCTGGCGTCAATTCGAGGAAAACTTTGTTTTTTCCTAGCCACTGAAGTCATTAATAAAAAGGCGAGTTCTACGCAGGTGCCTAACTGCAAGAGTTAGGTTTTTCCCTGTATTGCCACTTGTACTGTTTTAATTTGTGAAGATTGTGGACTTGTAGTAGTTGAATTGCTTAGGGAAAAAAATATCGTTCTTAGTCAATTCTTTTTCTTGAGAGGAGAGCATTTCGAAATAGTAACACCGTGATGTAGTAGCCATGTTCATATTAGGCAGATGGAATGATGCCTTAGTAAATTTTGTACATATCTTCCTGATACAATTGATGTGGGGGTCTTTGGAAGGCAACAACGTTAAATCATTTGTGATGGATCAAGTTATATCCTTCGTTGGTTTTATTGGATCGATGTCGCTTGCCATTCTCTTTCCATGTTTGATATATTTAGTTTGAAAGTTGCTATTTGTGTCAATTGCTACGTATGGTTGTTTAGTGTTTACTTCTCCAATAACGTGATTGGAGAAAATTCATTTGTAACTTCGCTTCCTTGCATGAGCGCTAGATGATAATAGAGTTGGGATTTTTTTAGTCTTTATACGCATTTGATATATTGTTTGCGTATCCGATATGTCCGTGTTATGTGATCCGTGTGTGTTATGTCTGTGATTCGTGTTATGATCACTTGTTTGTGATCTTATGTCTCGTGTTATGTCTGCTTTGAGGGCATGGCTAGCATTTCCTGAGGCTAGCCAATAAACAGAAAAATATCGATGTATGAAAACCACATCACAGACGGTTCTTATTTGTGAACTGTCTGTGATACAATACATCACAGACGATGATATTTGTGAACCGTCTGTGATATGTTATATAACACAGACGGTTCGTACAATAAACCGTCTGTGATATCTATACTAACACAGACGGTTCGTACAATAAACCGTCTGTGATATCTATACTATCACAGACGGTTCGAACAATAAACCGTCTGTGATATCCATACTATCACAGACGGTTCGTACAATAAACCGTCTGTGATATCCATACTATCACAGACGGGTCTTTTGTCAAACCGTCTGTGGAAGAAATATATCACTAACGGTTATGAATAAGAACCGTCTGTAATATTATTATCACAGACGGTTGTTGAAACCGTCTGTGATGTGGCTCTATTATCACTGACCCATTGTTAGAGACGGTTCACAAAGCCGTCTCTGATGATATTTGTGAACCGTCTCTGATAGCGTTTTCTGTAGTAGTGGAAGGCGCGTCACATTGATATCGTTGCGACATTCAAGCTTGCTGAGGATAAAGCCAACTGTAGAAGCCGTAGCTGACAGGATTCTCCTTCTTATTTAACCGTTGTAATCTGCTTTGTCTTAATTTCTTTTCGTGATTCATCCATTATTTAAACTGTTTTGAATTGGCTTTTGATTTCCTTATGACTCTTTTTGAAGAAGGAAGAATAACGATGACATCCCAGCACTATGGCAGAGCTATGTAACAATAAACAAATCTTCTCTTTTGTTAATTTTCTTTTCTACATGAGAGTTATGATAGACAAATCTTCTCTTTTGTTAATTTTCTTTTCTACATGAGAATTATATACTGACTAATAGTAGATGTTTACTTGTTATTATGTATGAAGGTGTCGAAGAAATTTTTATGGAGTTATCACATATTAATATGCTACGGTGAAAACCCGAGGTGGTGTAGGAGGTTGACGACTAGATGGATTACAAAGAAGATACAGGAATACATACGGCTATGGTGCAAAATTACGAAGCAAACTCATGGATCACTGGACCGCATGAGACTAGAGCATGCATGTGGGCTACATATGAAGAGGCGCTCGGTCCCATGGAGCAGGTTGTGGTCATGGGCCATATGGCAAGCGGGGATAGGGATCTGGTGGTCTTTGTGACAACTGCAATTTAAGCAGTTTTCATAGACGCGAACTATTCGATCGAAGTATCGGACGGTCCAGATCGGCTAAAAATTAGATGAATAATGTTTTGCTACAGTGTTAGGAATAGTGTTTTCGCACAGTAAAACGATCTATACAGTGCTTTTAGCCGATCCAAACCATTTATTTTCGATCGGACGGTTCCACGGGGACTGCTTAAGTTGCAGTCCCCATAGGAACTGCACCGGATCCCTGTCCGATGGGCGGGCAAGGGTCAAAGGAGCCACGTGGGACTGTGGGAGTGGAAGTGGGAGGAAAAACAAAGAATTTGGGTTAGAGAGAAGAAGAAAACTAAATCGGTTTTGAAGAGAACTTCAAGAAAACCGAAACCAATTAAGTCTTGAGAGCTATTCGGCCGGGCCAAACTCTATGAAATTTGGTTGTAATTAACAATAACCATATAGAAACTAAGAGATAGAATTAGAGATAATTAAGGAAGGAGTTGGATTCGATCCATAGTTATCGATGTACCATTTCAACACTTAAATCGGTACAAAGCAGCCTTATATATCGTACTGGTCTTGATACTGGTCAATACCAGTCAATACCGGTCCAATACTAGTCAATACCAGTCATACAGGTGGAATTGATAATATGATCTATTAAACTATATGTTATATTTAAGAGTACTACTATGTACTTGGAGTAATATTATAAACAAATTTTAGTATACATATAATTAAACATGTGTATACTTATAAATATATACTATTGTACTAAACCTAAAATAGTATGCCGATATAGACCGATATTAGAGTATACCATTCGAAGAGCCAAACCGGTATGAACTCTGGTACGATATTGATAAGTTTGGTTCGATCACCTCAGCTAAGACCCACTCCAAGGTGAGTTCAGCCTTGGTGGTTTCACGTATCTACTCGCTTTCCCCTATCGCTCTTTATATATGACATCTATTGTATTAAAAGTACTTAGACACTATATTAATAAGATAGTTGTTTGTATCTATTAGTGTTCTTCGCTTATTCTTCCCTAATGCATGTGCATAGAAGAAAGGTTAAGACGACTTCTTCAAAAATTCTGTTGCTTTTCCACTTAGAATTGAAAGATCGATATACTTCACTCGGTATCCGTAAAGTTCAGCACGTGTGATATTGGTGAAAGAGTTACAAACTATTGTATCTAATAATTGTGGATCAACTAGCATTTACAAAAAAAAAACACGTAAGTATTCAAATCCTACATCGTGAAGATCGAGCAACCCATATCAACGAATGAGCCGCTATAACGAACGCTGGTGAGCCCAAGAGAAGCGCTGCACCGGTAAGACAAACAAGCAGAGGAGAGACAGTCGGCAGAGGTTGCGCCTTGGGCAGGTATGCCCCGGCACCTCTAAAATTTTGAGAACTCTACTCCCAGACGAGTTGCGCGGGCTTGGCAGGCGGCGCAGCAGGCAATGAGCGGGGCGGGCGGTGCGGCAAGCAGTGGTGAAAGCAGCTCCCAGACGGTCTCCCAAATCCCTAAATCGCAATTCCCCCAAATCCCTAAAATCCTCAATCTTACTCCTACGATCCCGTCAGTCTCTCCTTCAAATCACCAACCCGAACGGCAAATCGGCAATCCCGTACCTACAGCTGTGGTGGCTCACAGCGGAGGTCTCCGCGGATGGACGGGCTTGTCAAGGAGGCGGGGCAGGCTATAGGCGTGCCGCGCGGGGGCCCAAACTGCAGGAGCAGGTGACGTCTGGGACTGGGAGCTTCAGCGTCGCTGGCTTGGCCGCGTGGAGCGCTCCACGCGGCTCGGCACCAGATCAGGTTGAGGAAGGACTAGGAGTTGTCGTGCGCCTGTGGAGGAAGGAGCTGCTTTGCGTTGTGCCTGTGCTAATGATCGGTACTGTGTATGGTATGGTATGAAAACTACTGTTATGATACTTCAATGTATCAAGTACTAATGCACATACAGGATATGTGCATTGCAATTTTTGTATGAGCTGTGCAGCATCGTATCCTTGGCATACTTAAAAACCATACAAAAACCAGCTGATCATTTGCAAAACTTTTAGAAGAATGCACTTGTTTGCGTTTACGGCTGTAGTCACGTTTGCTAGGCTCCCTAAATTTTCTGGCTCCCTCACTGACGGCAAGTGACTCGAACGAGCGGCAGAAACGGCGTGGGCCGAACGAGCAGCAGCACAGCAAACGGCTCAACCGGGTGACGAACGACACGAACACATCTATTAAAAAATTTCTAGTTCCGCCACATTCTGTGCGCCGACCACCCCACCTTTGTTAGTTGGGTCGGACAAGGGCCGCGGCCGGGTTTGTGCGCCGCCCCCGTGCGCCCAAAGCTCGACTTCTGCTGCTTCACTCCCGAGCCGCGTTCGCGCCGGCCGCTAAGGAGACCTTCGCACCGTCGTTGCCTTCGATCCGGCTCGCCGTGAGTGAACAGCGCTGGTTGGCAGTCGGCGTGTTAAGTTGTCCGCGATTTTACAGCCCAACTAGCACTTGCTGTATCAGAATCCACAAAAAGAAAAGAAAATCACGTCACTTCATAGCACATACACCACGCCGACCTCGAGGAGCGACGCCGGCGGCACGCGCAGCACCACGTCCGGGCCGCGGCAGTTGCGCCGCAGGAAGTTGTACCCGACGTCCAGCACCAGCTTCTTCAGCACCGACGACCCGGGCTTGCACTGCACGTGCGAGTGCCCCAGGATGAACGCCGTGCCGGCCTCCCTCGCCGTCGACAGCGCCTCCAGCTCCTCCGCCACGTGCTTGTCCGCCTCGGGGCTCGCCGCGTGGCTGTCTACGAAGAACCTCACCTTCTTCGCCGAGTTGGCCCGGGCCGCGAGATCCGTGCCCACGCCGCCGGGGCTGTCGGCGGCGCGCGTCTCCACGGATGCCGCCGAGTGCTGGATGCTGTCCTGGAAGTCGTAGCTCGCGTCCGCCCGGAGCGCGTTGCTTCCGATCACGGTCAGCCCCCGCTCCCGCTCCTCCAGCTGCTGCTCGCCGGCCTCGCTGCACCAGCAGGAGGCGTCAAGTTTTATGAAGGTGGCCAGGCTATCGACGAGCTCCGTCTCAAATGAGTCAACGTCCTGGTGCACGTCGCGGTAGCCGTAACGCACAATGCATCGGTACGACCGGTGACCCGGTGGACCGACACGGCCGACGAGATAGCGCTCGGCGGGGAACACGTAAGGCACCGGCACCGACTTGACGCAGACGAAGACCAGGACCTGATGGAACGCCGGGAGGTTCGTCACGAAGCGGGAGAAGTTGGCGGGGATGCCTGACGTGAGGTCGGTGTAGACGAGGCCAATGCCGGGGACACGGACCATGCCGAGCTTGTCGCCGAGGGCGAGGAGCCACTCCAGGGTGACCTTGTTGTGCAGGTCAAACTCGTATTTCCTGATGGTCGTGTAGTGCCAGACGAGCATGACGGCCATGAGAATGAGGGCGAGCAGGATCGGGAGCCATGCGCCCTCGAGGAACTTGATGAGCGACGCCGAGAAGTAGAGCGCTTCAATGGAGCCAAAGAGGAGGAGGAAGCCCAGGGCCAGCAACGGTGGCCTCTGCCAGCACAGCATGATGACCAGGGATGTGAGGCATGTGGTAACCAGCATCACTGTGATCACCGCTAATCCTGCAGAGGATTCAGAAAGCAACCCGTCACAAAGGTGATCTGAGGCATGACGATGATAGATTGATAGTAACATACATAAATGATACGAAATTATGGATATAATCCTTTGTGAAAACAAACAGAGAGGTGTTTCTATGCTTTTCCTCCCAATACAAGTTGTACAAATCTTAAAGCAAACGAAGAGGCAAGTAATCCTCATCTACCCTTCATTCATGCTTTAATATTTGTGCAACTTTAAAATAGAAGAGCATAGAAGCACCTTTCAAACAATAATTGCATTGTAATTTTTTAAGGCTACAAACAGCAACTATAAAATTGATAATTGTGCGTTGGTGCCAACAAACTAGTGCTAGGACAGACAAAAAGTCCTAAAAATTAACTGTCGAGTAGTTTATCTTACCAGATGCGTTTCCCATGTGTTTTGTGTCTCTAAATCCAACAGTCACAGCAATGCAGAGGATCATGAGCAACCAATTGATCTCAGGGATATATATCTGGCCATGAATTTTCTCAGATGTGTGTACAACTTTTACTCGAGGGAAGCAACTTAAGGACTGACTCTGATTGATAATTGAGAATGATCCGCTGATGATTGCTTGGCTTCCGACCACCGAAGCCAAAATCGCCAGTACAAGCACAGGCCATCTGACCTTATCTGAAGTTTGCATAAAAAACTATACTGTAATATTTATTCAAACGGTAAATGAGTCTCTAAGAAAAAAGAAATTACTAAAAGAGTAATCACACATCAGACACTTTTCGCAGGGTTTATACTTTATAGTATACATCTTCATTGATTTAGACACATCTTCGTTGATTTAGACAGGGTAGCGTATGAATGCAAGTACATAGTAGTTACCATTTAGATGTACATCAAACAAGGTATAATTGACTTTATGAGTTTATGCATACCAAGAGAACTAATAATCATCATACGAAGTGGTGGGGTACTGGGAGTGAATTCGCGATGTACAGTGCACTTAGTCAGACTAATTTACCATTTAAATGATCTAAACTATCAGAGGTCTCTTCATATCTGATGACTAACAGTAAAATGAATCACGAATATAATGTAATTTTTGTTGAAAAGAGTAATGTGGTCTGATGTTCAAGTTGTACATACTAGTTCATGTCATATGAATACATGAGCTAAAATACCAAAACATACCTGGAACTGCAATGTAAAATCCAACTTGGGAGCTTGAGTAGAAGTCATGATGCTTTGATAAGTAAGCAGCTTGACCCATATATGCCAAAATCAGCGCAGGGTAAACTAAAGAAGTGAAAGCAAGCTGTAAAAAAACTAAATTATCAGCACAAAAAAATATTATATCAAATATTATGTAGAAATTCCCATGCAGGATCAATAAATTACCTGGATTGCACTGTACGAGAAGTGTCCAAGATCTGCAAACATTGCTTCAGATCCTGCACCATCAGGTAAGCCAATGGCGATGCCAGAATAGAAATAGAGGGTGAGCTCAAAGGATAAGGCTAAATTGAGACAAATGTATTAAACAACTTGTGCTGTGTTATCTTTTATTCGAGAGTTACTCCTGATACTTTATTATTTGAGAAATACTTATGCAATAGTTGCTTATAAAACATTTGCAATATGAACTTAACACCAATTAGTCAAACAAATCGGCTACTGCCTCTCACTACTACACAAAACTGTTTGTGATGAGTAACATCATTGGCGGTTCTATAGTACAACCGTTAGTGACAACATCACGTACTGTACTCTTCATAAATCGTCAGTGATATACAACAATATCACAGTCGGTTTTAGTACAAAACCATCCGTGATGACTTCTGAACATATCACAGACGGTTTTATAATAAAATCGTCTGTGATATCGAATTATCACAGACATTTCTAACCACAAACCGTCTGTGATATGAATGGGACCTATATAAATATACAGATGTTCCCCGCACAGACCTTACCACTTAGCGCATTTTTCCTCCCCAAACCCTAGCCCCCTATCGTCCTCCTACTCGGTGACCTCCCTCTCTACCGTCGCCAAATCACCCTACGTGCTGCCTCGAGCTCGTTGCCGTCAACGACCCCTTCATGACCATCGGCTACATGGTATGCTCTTCGATATCGGAATCAACCGTGAGTTCCTACCCGGATCTACTGATCCGTGCGTTTTTTGTGTGATTTGGCTGGATTTTATGCTGATTTGGGTGAGTTTTTGTGCCTCCGTGCGTGGATTTGGGGCAGGTTTCGGGAGGATCGGGAGACTCATGGCGAAGATGTCGAGCTTGTCGCTGTGGACGACTAAGACACCGTGCACGGCCACTAGAAGCACAGTTACCTCAACATCAAGGGCTCCAACACGTTTCTCTTTGACGAGAAGCCATTCGCTGTCTTTGCCATTAGGTAATCTAATATTACCGCTTATTTGGAATAGATGTGTTGAAGCTTGTCTGTGTTGTAGCTGTAAAACTAATGTTTGATCTGCTGCTACTCGAAAGGAACCCCGAGGAGATCCGATGGGCTAAGGCTGGTGCTGAGTATGTCGTGGAGTCCACCAATGTCTTCATGCTATGTCATTAAGAAATTCAATGTTCAAGTTAACAACTTAACTAAGGTTAATCTTTTATATGTACATGTATGCCTTCAGCTCATATTAGCTTCCAGTGTTTTGACATTCCATTTTGCTTTTTTGTATGTTCATGGTATGCTAATCCAAAGGAGTCATTTATCCTTTATCGTCCAATTATCTCCATTTGTTCATGTGTTATGATTAGATCCTTAATATACATTTACTCATCTTGAATGCAATAGTTCATAATATGTATCTAATGCAAACCCATTTTAAATGCTAACTTGTTAAACTCCTTACGTGAGCCATTGGATGAGATTTAGAAGAATCAAATTGGAGATATTTTATAAGTATAACATCCATGGATCAAGGATGAATATGATTCATTGAGATCTCATCCAATGACTTGTGTGCAGAGTTAGCAAGTTAGCACCAAAGTATGGAACCAAATGTTTTTTCTACACCCCTCAGCAGAACTTCAATCATTAGTATATGTTGTTCAAAATTTTCATCTACTTAGATATTTCTGCAATAATATTTACAAGGCACAACCAGTTATAGATTTTGTAATTGAATATCTAAACATTCTAGATGCATTGAGGCAACAGTTTGTCTAATCAGGATTGTCTTAAAATATGAATATTTGTATGGCTTTCATCTCCCTTCTTATTATAATGTTGATGGCTTCTAAGGTAAAATCTATTTCATTCCATAGTTCGTCCTGAAAGGTGTCGTGCGCTGATTTATCGCTATCACTTTATCCTTATCGCCGAATGAGAATACCATGGTAGCCTTGCTTCTTGAATTATAGAGTTGATCAACTATATACGATGATTTAATCAACTCTATAATTCAAAAAGCTAAGCTACCTATATTATTCTCGTTTGGGGATAAGGATGAAATGGAAGCAATAAATCAAAGTATGACAGCGTTAAGGATGAACTATGAAATGAAATGGATTTTGCCTTATAAGCCATCAACATTATAAAATAAGGAGATGAAAGCACTATAAATATTCATATTTTAAGACGATCCTGATTAGACAAACTGTTGCCTCGATACATCTATGATGTTTAGATATTCAATTACAAAATCTATAACTGGTTATGCCTTTTAAATGTCGTTGCAGAAATATGTAAGCATATGAAAATTTCGAACAACAAATACTAATGATGGAAGTTCTGCTGAGGGTGTAGGGGAAAAAAGGGGGATCATGGAAAGTTCTAACTAGAACCGTCTGTGATGTTTATACCACAGACGGTGACCAAACCGTCTGTGATATGCTGTTATATCACTGACACATGGTTACAGACGGTTCGAAAAACCGTCTATGATGACGATTCTGAACCATCTGTGGTATTATTATCTGTAGTAGTGTCTATTCAACCCATTGATAAAAAAGATCATAAATTAGAAGAGGTGCTCACATTGCCTATATACTGTTGGGGTCAACGCACTCAGCATGTTAGGCACTCGTTGTCGCCGCAGTGGGTTGCGTGTTGCTGCATGCTCGTACGCTCGTCGGTTCTCTGGCATCCACTCGACGGCCTCGCGATCGCCAACTCCTCGCAACTATGGTTATCTAGTCGCTGCCTAGGCGTCCAGTTGCCGGGCGCTGACTGCTAGGGGGCCTCGCCTCACCTGGAGATGGCAAGTCGCCTGCCTGGCCGTGTCAGGCATCGCCCAAGGCTACTAGGCGTGACTGCCGCAACGTCTCCATCTAGCGCATGACTAGATGTTAAGCTGGCAGACCTAACCAGTTAGCTGGCACTGCCCTAGCGTGTGGAGAGGAGGAGACAAGGGAGCTCCGCCTGTCCGCCACCACCTCCGTCGCCTAGATCCAGTAAGATCCCGTCACCTAACTCGCCTCCACCTCCGTTGCCTCCACCGTCGCCCAGGGTGACTAGGCGACTAGGCGTGGACTGCCCCCCTGGGAATCCGGCAAGGGGGAGCTCGATGTACACGGTGTGGAGGCAGATCCCCTCCTAACACCACGCCAATCAAATTAGGTAGGCGCATGCTTTGGTGGAAGGAGGCGGCGTGTCCGGCGGTGACTGCTTGGGCAAGGTCGACGGTTCGGCCAGCATCTCTCGATTTGGGAGAGGCTTGCCTCAGGCTGAAGGCAGCACAGCTTCTTCTTCTCCCCCTTGTGGGCTGGGATTCTTCTACTCCCCCTTGTTTGGTCGCCTAACTAACGCCTAGGCGCCTAGGCGTCCGTCCACTGGAGGCAACTCGCCTTGCCGGGGGCTGTGATAACGATGCTCGCGACACATGTCAAGCACCCTCGACTCAGTGGGCTGCCATGTCCTCGCGAAGGAGTGGGGTGGAGCTGTGCCCTCCCTCTCTCTCTCTCTCTACACGTATGTCTAGGGTTCGAGTTGTATTGTGAAGGCAACAAGTGAAGTTACTAATTGTTAAATTTGGCCTCCAATAACCAGCTCACCCACCCAGCAAAGCTTCTTTCTCCAGCAGCGCCTGAGCGCGTGTGCATTCTCTACCGCTATGCTAAAAACTGAGCGTCGGTGCTAAAGTGGTACTTAGGGCCTGGCGGTCGAATGTTGGTCTTGAGCCCAACAGAGCCCACCTATTGGCTACGCCTATGAGGCAAGCTAGATAGTCAGCCCAACTTCCTCTTATTCTTCAATTAATACAAACAGAAAAGGAACTCCTTTTCTTTTTTCTTTTTTTTTTAAAAAAAATGAACTTCTGAATACTGTTTACATGACATAGATATTTAGAGTACATTGTAGCTTACCTGTCATGCAGAGCAAAATTCCACCAAGTGACATCCAACCATATTTTCTAGTCTTTTTTAAGAATTTGAACATGTAATAGGGATTTAGAGCTT
This sequence comes from Rhipidocladum racemiflorum, assembly GCA_036346355.1. Taxonomy (NCBI): domain Eukaryota; kingdom Viridiplantae; phylum Streptophyta; class Magnoliopsida; order Poales; family Poaceae; genus Rhipidocladum; species Rhipidocladum racemiflorum. The sequence goes on along the minus strand of CM070573.1, from coordinate 62,452,034 downwards.
GGTAGACATGAGGATTCCAATGTATGATATTGTAAAGGCCAAGAGCACTCATGCAGAGTAACCAGGCTAGAACTATCGGGGCAAAGAGAAATCCAACCCGATGTGTGCCATAATGCTGGAGGGCAAATAGGAATGCTAATATGACACAGGTTATCGGAATGACAGCATCTGCATGTGAAAGAGATAAATAATCAGAGCAAAAAACAAGGAGGTTTGAATTGGGAAAAAGGAGAAATATCATTGCAATGCAAGACAATTTACAAGTGTTTTGACCCATTTTAAGTTAAACAAAAGTACTTGCTTTTCATTTGTAATTTATTATAGGAATTCAACTATGCACTAGGAAGAAAAACTTGCGATTCAGATTATTGGTCTTGTTGCAGTCTAGCTGTCGGCTAATTTATCAACATTCTTGCTATCTTACAGTGCCATATCCAGAATTATCAACTAAGATACATTGGGAACAAAAGGTCATATCGAGAAGGCAAGACAGCCAATGCTGTCTTTCTAGAAAAAGCTATGCCTCCCACTTCTCACAGTAGAGAGGAATATTTCAGAATTTGACACTCAATTCGCAAGCCTTTCGGCTTATTTGGATGACATATGGGACCATCTGTAGAGAGTAGGAATCTTACACCTACGGAAGGGCGTGGAGGTATTTGAGTAGTAGTATTTCGCAGCTGTGGCCTATGGAAGCTCAAGTTAATCCAGTCGAGTAATCAATGCCAATGCAAGCAAGAAGTCACTAACAAATGCATTGGAGTTTTGACCGGTGTCTATATTCTCATGGTCAACTCTATCCAAACCTCTCTTGCAAAGATAGGAACACCAAAATGAGTTTTACAAGAAAATCTCCTGAAAAAAAACCTTACATTCACGGTGATCTTTGGACAAAGAGAACTCAAGACCCGAAACTGCCGAGAACACTGTGACAGATGAAAAACAAAAGCCAAAGTAAGTAACCAGCCAGTCAAATCAACCTGCAGAGAAACAAACAAGGAGCAGAAAAACAAAAGAAACGAAGGCTCGAGGGGATACCAGATATCGCCGGCGTGAGGACACCGTCTCCGATCACCATGCATGTGCCGATCAAAACCATGATCAGCAGGGCAGTATGCAGCTTCCTGTGCTTCTCAAGCCACACCTTGACGCGGGACCTATCGGTTGTTTCAGGGGGGCACTCCAATTTATATGTGGAAAGCTCCTCGTCGGCGATTTGCCTGCTCGGGAGAAGGCTCACGTCGGCATGCCGGCAAATCAGGGAGTACAGGGCAAAAGTCCCTCCTGCCAGATTGGAAAACACACACGAGCTCCAAAGCTTAGCGAGCAAAGTTTGCACGAACAGTCAAGAACTGCTGAACTGCTGCAGTTGCTGCATACCCTCGCCATTGTCGTCGGCTCTTAGGACAATGGAGACGTACTTGACGAGAGGGATCAAGGTTAGTGTCCAGAACACGAAAGAGAGCACGCCGAAGATCTCCTCGTTTGTCTCCGAGTGCTGGATGTCCTCGGCGAAGGTGCTCTTGTACACGTACAGAGGAGATATGCTCAGGTCTCCATAGACCACCCCCAAGCTCTGGTATGCCAGCAGCAGAGTGGCCTTCCATGAGTCCCTCTGCAAGAACCGGAACCACTAAGCTCGGCAAGCACTGCTGCTTTGCCTCGTGAGCAGTCTACCAGCCGCTAGATTGCGCGGCAGTTTGAGAGAATTACTAACCTTTGGGGATCCCATTCCCCTCCCAAACTCAAGATCCATTGCTGGGGGTGAGAAATTAGCCTTTACACATAAGGCTCGGCTTTCCTACTCCAATAAACACATCGTCAAAATCCAAACAAATTAAATTGGCCAAAAACAAGAAGGGGAGGGGGGAAATATACCTCAAGACAACCAAGCAAAAAAAAAAAAAACACTGCAAGAAGTGAGCTAGGAACTCCACCCAACAGCCCGAATGAAAGAAGGGGATAGACTAGAGCGAAGGACCAGCCGACCAGACAAAGCAAAAGACACGTGCCATGGTGAAAAGACGGTGGAGCTCCCCGTGTTTACTAGGATGAGGAAGCGAAGGAAGTAGAAGCCTCGTCTATTTGGTCCGTTATGCACATTATTTGTCATATTAACCTTTGTTTCAACGACATTGTAAATCTAGTCCTCTTTCTGATGGCAGGAGTGATAGTTGAAGGAGCGACAGACGATATGTGTCATATGTCGTGCTTCCCTACAGTAGCAAATCAACGCCTCACAGATCCATACAGCTACAGGTGGTCCATACCTGCCACGCTTGCTAAGGTACATACCGCGGTGGACAGAGGTATCAAGAAACCAGCCATCTGTTGCAGTAGAGGAGCTCAACAGGTGATATGTCACATCTAAAAATCAAAGGAAAAGGAGATGAGCCCAAGAACTAAAAATAATCCTTACCAGGTCACATCTACCGCTACAAATCCATGGAATGAGATTTGCAAAAAAAGGGAGGAGGAGCAAACCATGTGAAACTACGGATAAACGCATGTGGTCTCCATCTCCCCACTTTAAGGCACTTATTACCACTGGAGCAATGCAGAGCCATGAAAGCCTTTTTTCTAGATCAGCACAGTGTCCTAATCCTGGAGAAACGAAGTTGGAATTCTTCTACCCTTTTTCCCCCCATGTGTGTGACCTGCTCCTAATTAAGAATCCTAGATAGTGATGTTATCCCAGATTAATGCAAGAAGCAAGTTTTTATCGGTGTTGTAATCTACACACCACAGTCGTTGCTACCGGATTCCTGCCTGCTTCTTGGGGAGGCCTAAAGAACGCAGACTCGGTGGGTATACTTCTTGACAGGGCAAGGATTGGATGTGCCACAAGGTCTACGTAGACAAGGAACCGATATAACTTAATGGCGACGCAAGAAGCAAAAGATTTGCTCAAGCCCTCCTCCTACCTACCTACCGATTGATGGGCAGTAGAGCTAGAACGAGCGACTAGAAAGGCAGTCTTGTAACATCCTTTACCTAGGCTGGCTCAAGAACCAAATCGAGAATCCAACGTACCTCTTTTTTTTTGCTGCATATAGGATGCAAGATTACAACAATAAGCGACAACATGAGGCCCGTCACCTATGGCTCCATGAGGCTCCTCCACATTGCCTCCTCCTCTGATTGCTACTACCAAGAAAGTAGTAATAGTAACGCAGGAAACGTTTTGAAGGGAAATAAAGCGACAAATTAAGCAGCGGTTCAGGACAGGCAAAGGCTTGGTAGCCACCCACCGAAGTACTCCGTATTAACTCTAGAGTGACTTGGCATTAACCTCGATCGATATAAATTCCAAGAAAAACACATCTTTCGTACCGGAACTCAAGAAAAGAAGAGGTTTTCCTGCATTTATAGGCCTAGGAATGCCATCCAGCATACTCATATAGAAATAATCAACGAACCATGTGAGTTCAATATGCAACATGATTATCAATCGAGAGGTGTTTCTATGCTTTCCCTCCTAATACAAATTGCACAAATCTTGAAGCAAACGAAGGGGTAAGTAATCATCATCTACCCTTCATTTATGCTTTAATATTTGTGCAAATTTAAAAAGGAAGAGCATAGAAGCACCTCTCCAATCACACTTTAATAAGTCATTTTATTAGATAGTCTAATAAAGTTGCAAAAGCATCAAATATGCGCAAAAAATACCAGATATTCACGTGGGCAAGTGGAAGTATATTCTTGTATGTCAAGCTTTGTTAACGGCTGGCACCGGCCAATGGGATGGCGGATAGAATGCCGGTAGGAGGGTCGAGCCGTGGAGGAAGGGCCTAACTTAGGCTATTTGGTTGGGCTCACTTGAAGATAATAGAATATGGGCTGTAAATATCCGAATCCGAATATCATAATAAAGTTATCGGGAATTATCCGAAAATATAATTAGAATTTTCTAATTCAACAGATAGTAATATCTTGAATCCGATGCCGAATCCGAAATTAACTATCCGAAACAGATGCCGAATCCAACACAACTATCTAAATTTGATATGAACAAATCCGATCGATCAGTTGGTTTATATATATCCAATCCGATTGCATCTGTAGCTACTATCTGCCTAGCTCCTCGTGGACGTTGCAAAGCCATAACCAGGAGCAGCATCCATACGCTCCAGATGAACAGGAGAAGCGGGCGTTCCACACTCGACATCACACTATCTGGAAAAATTCGTATTTAGCACATGTTTCAACTCATTATTTCAAAACGATACAACTTTCTGACGTATTTACAAAAAAGTCACCCATGACCGGTTCCTGGCGTACCGTTGATGCATGGCCGGTTTCTGGGGAACCCTTGAAGGGCTTGGCCGGTTCCCCATCTCCCATTCATGCCATGGCCGGTTTCTGGGGAACCCTTGAAGGGCTTGGCCGGTTCCCCATCTCCCATTCATGCCATGACCGGTTTATGGGGAACCATTGAAGGGCCGGTTCCTCCTTTCTCGCACATGCTCCCCGCTTTCTGCGATGGGAAGATCACTCAATTGCTTGGCCGGTTCCTTCACTCAATTGCTTGGCTCACTTGCTTGGCTCCCTGCGAAATGGACCCCTTGGCCGGTTGCTCACATGCCGCCCAAGCCTTGGACGGCTTCTCATGCGCCGTGGATCCCCCATGGCCGGTTCCTCAGTTCCCAGTGATGCCATGGCCGGTTCCTCAATTCCCAGTGATCCCTTGGCCGGTTTCTACATTTCCATTCATAGCCATCACCGGTTCCTTGAGACCCATTGATCAATCAGTGGTACACCAGAAACCGGCCAACACTGTCTTTTCTGCAAATATCGAAAATTGTTGTACCGTATTGTAAATACGAAGCCAAAGTTGTACCAAATACAAAAATTTCCCACACTATCTACCAGTGGCGCTGTCGATCTGACAATCAACACTACTGCTAGTAGCCTAGTAGCATATCTGCAACAGTATGGAACGGACCAATTATTGGATTGGGATCCTCTGCCTTTGCAGTTCAAAATGCACGGTGCATTTTGAACTGCATTTTGAGCTGCAAAGGCTAAAAAAATTTAAAAAAAAAATCAAATTACTACAGTATTTCAAAAAATCTAGTTTAAAAATAGAGAGTGACTAGGGAACGGTATACCGTTGCAACGGTATAGTCATGAAACTTATGAAACTTATCAGTTTCAGTGCTGGTTTCATGAGTTTCAGTGTTTAGTTTCATCAGTTTCATGTTTTATCAGTTTTTAATGCTAAGTTTCATGAGTTTCAGTGCAAAAAATCATGAAATTTAACAAAATCTTGAATATTTTATGTTAAAAATATGAATTCAATCAAAAAATCCAAAATTTCAATGAAATTTAACAAAATCTTGAATATTGTAGCAATTTGATTTTTTTTCCTACATTTTTTTAGCGTTTGCAACTGCCTTTGCAGTTCAAAATGCACCGTGCATTTTGAACTACAAAGGCAGAGGATCCCAATTCCCAATTATTAGGAGGTTTCTGCAGTTTGGTGAGAATACTTAGGGGGACGGTGACGCGGTGTGCGGGCCGGGGCAGGGGCTCGGGCCCGGGAGAAAGCTGAGCAGATGCCGAGGAAGGTATTGTGTTCGGGGAGGAAGGTCTTGTTTGGTAAAACTTTAGTTTTATCAGATTTATGGATCTGATAGATTTGAGTATTCTTAGCTCTATCAGATCTGTGGAACTGGAGCTGTGGGTATATTAAAAGTGTTTAAGTAGGTCATTCTGTGAAACGGAGGGAGTAATACTTTGAGCGGTCAATCTAAAATAGATTATATTGTGCAATCCAAGATCCAGGTATTGTTTTTTTTTTTTTTTTTTGAAAAATAGCCAAGAGCTCTGGCATTCATTAAAGGAGATCAATAACCGGGCTACAAACGCACACACAACACACACGCACAACAAAGGCACACACAACACAGACACGCACACAGACCCGCGTCGATCCTCTAACGCGGGCAGGCAACCTTGCGCCAAAGCGCCTTGCCCCTAAGCTACGCTCGGCCCTACGCCAGGTATTGTTATTTCGAGGTTAACCTAGCGCTATCATCACTCCCTGTTCCTTTCCTTTTTCCTACCTTCTTCTTCCTAGCCGCAAAAAAATTCGATTCGAGAACTCTCCGTTAAAAAACTTTCGAATCAAAAAATTTTGGTTCGAAAAACTTTCAAAATTGCCTAGAAAAATTTGAAAACAAGAACTTTTTGAGTTTGAGGGAGAAAGGAAAGGGAAGAAAAGAGAGATGAAAGAGATACGTCAAGTGTCACAACAGAGAGTGAGAGTTTGAGCGGAAAGAGAAGTTGGGAAAGAAAAGGAGGACAAAAAGATGCTGCCAACGACAAATCATCCTCACCAAATAATCAGTGAGGGTAACCTTATTTTAGCAAAACCAACAAAATGTTAGAAGTAATTATTATAGTTCTATCAAACCAAACCATGGGCTCAAAGGACTCGCTGGCCACAGAGTAAAGATGGATAGTATTTTTTTTTTAAATCAATTTCGCGTACTGTACTTCTGCGAAGAACACCGCACACTAGACACATTTGGCGTCTCCATTTGTAGGATGGTAGGCTGGAATGGAATGCGCTTCGGATGGACTGAACATTCTCCAACAAGAACAGATAGGATGTGCGGGACGAGCTCAGAAGCCGCAGAAATCGTCGTCCTTGGGCTGGCCCGGCTGGCCGATCTGCATGCAGCCCTCGGTGCAGGCGGCGGCGCAGTCGAGCTTGTTGGGCCCCGTGCCGAGCGTCATGCACCGGTTCTTCATGCAGTCGCAGAAGCACCCGAGCTCCGCCCCGTTCGTCTCCGCGGCCGCGGCCGCGCTGACCGCCGCCGCAGCCAACACCACCACCGCCGCCGCCAGCCACACCGCCGCCGCGCCTCTCTTGGACGTACCGCCCATGGCGATTCTTTCTGCGCTACGAATCTGCTCCCGTTGTGGAGGACAGAATTCGAAGGAAATCGTCGGTGGTATTTGTTCGGGCCAAAGGTGGTGGAGGCCATATATCAGAGCAGCTGGGCCTATTCTTGGGCATGGAAATCTTCGGCCAGGAGGGAAGCTAGGCGACCTCTCTCTCTTGAAGGAAGGAAAAAAAAAAAAAACCTAAGGCGCGTACAAGTGGGAAGGGTGAAGGATTCTGGCCCGATCGATTCGCTCAATAGCTGCGATAATGAGTAGTTGATGTGAATCAGGTATATTTGGCATACATGCTTTGCTAAATTTGTACATTTGAGACGTTAAAGTTTTTATTATTCTTGAGAGGTATCACGAACCACCTTAAACTCTTTTACCTCTTAGTACTGTATCATTTAAACTTTTTAGAACTTTTGATATTAGCTTAGTGTATATTTTTGTACCTCCCAGAGATGATAAAAGGCCTCTTCAATATATCTTTTGATGCTTTGTGATGTCACATGTGGATTGAAAAATTATATGTATCCTATCAGATCTTCGCACCGTTATTTACAGTGTTAACTAGGTACGTATGCGCGCGCTGCATGAGGGGTGATTTTTCTGAACCTGGGATTTTTTTTTTTTTTTGCAAAAAGGTATGGTCCAGATGTGGTGCTAATTCTCTTAAATCGTATTTCTTTTTTTGCAAAAAGGCTCGAGAAAGAGGTTGATTCGAAATTTTTATTTTTATTTTGCAAAGAGGATGGTAAAAGTACCCGAACGTAATTATTTTTTTTGCAAAGAAGACGGAAGGATGACCCGAACATAATTTTGAAACTTTCGGAGGGCATCTCCGCAAAGTTGGTGCATAGTTTGAAAATTACAAGAAACATCATTGCCGGGACTCGATCCCGGCACCTCTCTCAGGTGCGAAGCAAGCACTCTACCATCTGAGATGCATCACATATTGTGATATGCTTCGTATAATATATATATATATATATATATATATATATATATATGTATGTATGTATGTATGTATGTATGTATGTATGTATAACAATGCTATGAGCCGACCACTGTGCAACCCGCGCCTCGAGCGAGTGAAGGGCACACGTCAACATGGGGGGAGGCGATGTGGGCGTGGAGAGAGGCCGTCAATTCTATGGAATGTAATATAGGGACTACTAGATACGTAGGCGCAGTGCCACGCCGTGCAAGCGTGCGACTCCGCGTGAGGATGATTTTACGGAAAACAATAGCATTGTCAGGATTTTCAAAAACTGCACAAGCTTGATCATGATCTGAAATTTTTATATTAGCTTAGGCATACTATCAGAACCCTTCTAAAAAAGTTTCAAAAATGTCCAACATGATTTAATAGCTCAATTAAATTAGTGAAGTTGCTTTAAGTGCATTAGCAGTGCATTAGTAGCATTGTCAGAATTTTTAAAAATTGCACAAGTTTAATCATAATTTGAAATTTTTATGGTAGCTTATACATGCCATCAGGACCCTTTACAAAAAGTTTAAAAAATTAAATTAATTTGATGACTTTGGAAAATCAAAAACAGCGAAATGTAAACGTATTAGTAGAATTATCAGAATTTTTAAAAATCGTACAAGTTTGATCATAATTTGGGATTTTTTTATGGTAGCTTAGACATACTCTCGGGACTCTTCTAAAAAACTTTCAAAAATTTCAAACATGATTTATTAGATCAATTAAATTAGTGAAATTGCTTTAAATGCATTAGTATTTAGTAGTATTGTTAGAATTTTTACAAACTGCATAAGTTTGATCATCATTTAAAATTTTTATGGTAGCTAAAGCATGCTCACAAAAAGTTTTTTAAAAAGTTTCAAAAATTTATAACATAATTTAATAGCTCAATTAAATCAGCGCAGTTGATGCAAAGGGGAAAACACTTCCAACGGGAATTGAACTCGAGACCTCTTGCATGCGACGCAAGCATTCTGCCATCTGAGCAACATGGAGTTAGTGTGATATCATGTGTAATAAATATATGAGGCTATGATGTGGGGTAGGGTTAATAATACCGTTTTGAACTCGGATTTCGATGACCTAGTGGTATCAAAATTTGCGAAAAATCACTCAAAATTCGCTCAAAATTGATGGTTTGAAAAGTCAAATGAATTTGAAATATGGTCTAACCGGTGAGTGAATTTTGAACAAAATGTATGAAAATCGCTCGAAAAGGCTCGAATTTCAAGCAGTTTTTGGTGAAAACCGGCCACAAGTTGAAAGATTGGAAAATGATGTAAAAAATTGGAAAATTTGAAAAAACAAATTGTTGTAAAATTTGTAAAAATCCATTGAAGGCCCAAAAATAGGAAAAATGTACGAAATATATAAAAAGTATGGAAAAACACGAAAAAAATTCCAACACGGTCTTTCCTAGATATGAAAAAATTTCAACGTGACCTTTGCTATATTTTAGACAATTGCAATTTGTAAAGTAAGCATTTAGCAATAATATGTCAACAAATAATCCTTCATTTCAATACTACTCACATATCAATCCAACAAGTGCAAAAATAGGTATTCACATAATGGCATTCACATGTCAATACCATTCGTATATCAACACCATTTACATTTCAACACCTTCCATTGCTAATAAATATGCTTCAACAAATATTGCTACTCAATATAATTGAAAAAATATTGCTACTAAATATATTTCAACAAATATTGCTACTAAATATACTTCAACAAATTTTACTACTTGACATAATTGAACAAATATTGGTTCTTGACATACTTCAACAAATATTGCTACTTGACATACTTGAACAAATACTGCTACTAAATATAATTGAACAAATATTGCTACTAAAATATGTTGAAGTAAATATTGCTACTTGACATACTTGAATAAATATTGCTACTAAATATAATTGAACTAATATTGCTACTAAAATATGTTGAAGTAAATATTGCTACTTGACATACTTAAACAAATATTGCCACTAAAAATACTTCTAATTCTTTTTTATTTTCTAATTTCTACATTTTGAATGGCTCAAAAACATCTCCAAACTTTATTTTTTTTCAAAAAAAAAAAATTCAGGCCAGAGGTCATAAAGCTATTAATACTAATTTTAGGGAATTTTTGGATAATTTTTTTTTCAAATTTTCTGAATTTTTTGAATTTGAACTTGACTAGTAAACCGAGTGATTTCGCTTTTCAAACCAAAACGATACGGGTGGCTTTTGCAAAAACTAAACGGGTTTTTGGAACCCTATGTGGGGGTAGGCACGAGCGGCAACCTGCGCTAGACGTTGCACGAGGGGAGGCGTGGAGCAACGTGGCGTAGCCCTCCAGTCAGAAAGTCTATGAAATGTAATATAGGGAGTACTACAAATAAACTTATAACCGGACTCTCCCATACTTCTAACTGGACCCTATCCAACATCGCAGCCAACTCGAGATGTCTATAGAAATCATGCAAGCCATAACAAGATAACTTATCTAGGAGAACCTCTTTGCTGCGTCCCATGACCAAGGTTTCAAATTTCATTTTGGTGTGTATATATATATATATGTATATATATATGTATATATATATATATATATCAGAGGTGGTCTTTATCCGGTTCAAGGGATCTCACAAGCATGGGGTCTTTAAATGATAAGATTTATCCATATTAAATCTTTTCAATGCCTTCTTGATATAGGTAGACTTGTGCACAAAAAATTCCTTCTAGGAAATACATTAGCTGTAGGCTTAAGTAATATTTGGTTTTACCCATATCTTTCATCCCAAAACTCCGTCGTAAGGTAAACATTTGCTTCCTTTATTTCCTCAGTGGTTCTGATGATATTCAGATCATCGACATAAATTGAGACGACATAACACACAGGGACAATACCCCTTCTTCATGAGGAACTCATTAATCCGGTTGTACCACATTCTCCCCGACGGTTTTAATCCTTATAGCGATGTCTTCAGTTTAATGCTATACATGTTGTGATTATTAGGATCCAGAATTGTAACTCCTTCATGGATTCTCATATAAATAACTGTATTCAGTGACCCATATAAGTACGTGATCACTACATTCATCAACTGTATTGATAAGTTTAAGCTTTTTGCCATTAATATTAAATTTTAGAATGTTATTCCACTCATTATAGGAGAATAGGTTTCATCGTAATTGATGCCAGCTCTCTACGTAAACCCTTGTGCTATAAGTCTCGCTGTATATCTCACCAACTAGTTATTTTCATTTCTCTGTAGGATGAAAACCAATTTTGATCATACAAAGAACACTTTATGATGTATTTGGTCATTATGACCAAGAACTTTCCTCTTATTAAGCGAGCGCTGGCTCAATTGCTTCTTTTTATTTGACCCAATCTGAGTGTTTCTGGCACTCTGCTATGAACTTTGGTTCTGGATATAGCTTTTAGCAATTTTAGAGGCGAAATATATGTCAACAAATGTAGTCTTCCTTTTATACAATTCTCCTGCGTCACCCCAGGGATATCTTATTATTAATTTCTTCCAGGTCCTCGTGATTTCCCACAACAATGGAGTCTGGGTGTTCCGACTTTTCACCATTAGATTGTGCATGCAAATAAATTCTGGGGTTGTCATCTTCAAAATGGATCACTTCAGGAATGTTACCATCTCCTGAATGGCTCACTCCAGAGATTTTCTCAACATTAGGTTGAGCTTCTTCCACTATCACGCGTAGTATTTTCATTTGTTCGGTTCTCTACTTCTGCGTACATCTCCGTGGAATTGAGTCTCCTGCACCTGGAGGCCTCCCCCTCTTTTTATCATGTGGTTCAAGAGTGGGTTCAATATCCTTCTGGGTATTTTCACTCTTTTAGGTGTATATACTGCAAGTATATGAGATCTTATCACTTCCTTATAATCAGTGAAGGCATTTGGCAGATTATTAGCTTATTTGTTCCAGATTTATTATCCATCGAACTTCAAGTTCGGTTTCTTTAGTGTGTGGATCTAAAGACTCAACATTATTTAATGTGGTACTTATCTCCCCCTAATACCGAAAAATGTCCTTAGTACAATTAGCGTACCGAGCCATGTACAAATCCTCAACTTCTAGTGAGATCCCATGGTAGTACACTTTGGTGGAGAGTTTTGTATGTATACATTACAGCCAAATTTTTGCAGATGAGAAATAATTAATTCTTTTCCATGCACTATTTGCACCAAAAAAATTTCATGATGTGCAGTTGGTTTGAGTTAAATTAATACCACAGCACGCAACACTACGTGGCCCCAACAACTAGTGGGTAGACTTCTATTCTGCAAGAGTGACCAAGCAATAAGTTTTATTCCTTTAATTAATGACTCTACAAGGCTATTTTGAGTGTGGATATGAGGTACTAAATGCTCTATATTAATTCCCAAAGCCATAAAATAATTATTAAATACCTTTGAGGTAAACTCACCAGTATTGTCATTTGAATAGACTTGATCATTTCTTCTGGAAAGTAGGCTCTTAACTTAATAATTTGGGCAATTAATTTTGGCAGAAGTATGGTTCTTAGTAGATTAGAGACATACATACGACCATTTAGTAGAAGCATCTTATTAGTACCATAAAATATTTAAAAGGGCCCAACATGTGTTGGATATGTCCACAGATATCACCTTGAATTCTCTCCAGAAAATTCAGTGATTCCTCCCTAACTTTTTATGTAAGAAGATCTAACTTATAAGCTTTCCTATAGCACAAACAGGGCATAAGAAATCTTTAGGTCTAGGAAAGTCTTTATGCTATGGCTAGCAGAATTATTAATTATTCTTTTTATTCATATTTAACACAAGATAACCTAGCGAATCTACCAGATCTTAACTATTCTTGGGTTTTATCTCAACACAAACTTCAAGTTTTGTATGTGCATAGTATAATCCAGAGGAGAAGGAAAGAAGTTTTTCAACGACACATTTATTAAACCCATTAAACTTAGTCATAAGTGGTATTCTGTACCATCCTCATTCTCTATCTGCAAATGGAAATGGTTCAGACCAATGTCTTCAAAACTTAAGAGAGTGTGACTGGACTCAAGGTATAATATGATATACTTCCAGTGTCAACTATGATATCATCGCTTCTCGCGATAGTCATAATATTTCCAATTTACTTAGGGTGGTACAACTATCATCTAGAAAGATTTCCTCGTCCGCTATTGGATTATACTTTGTTCTATATTAGAAGTATGACTTAATAATTATACAATTGTTGCATTAGGAACAAATTGTAGAATATAGAACAAACATAGCACAATTAATCAAATATCTGGAAAATAGTTATTTAGTTAATTTTAAATGATAATCACTAACAGGAGCGTAGATCGAATGTTCATTTAGGAACTAGTGCTAAACTGATGAGGAGACTTATAAGGAATATGTGATATCAACTAGTAAAGTGAATGAATGCTTCTGAGACTAATCCAAATCTCCATATGAGTCGTAGGTGCGGACTCCTAGGACTCCTCGAACTTAATAATTTCAAGAACCATATCATTGTACTTTTCAACACCTGTATCAACAACAAGTTGACCAGTGAAGTATGTCTCAACATTATTTCCAGGTCTTATTGACTTTTTCAGTGGATTTCGTGTAAAGATCTAACACATGCTTCGGGATGCGATAGTTGCACAACCAATGGTCAGCAGTGCATCCATACCTAAAGCAGGGTTATGCATGGGTTTGCAACCTTGTTAGCTGAGTCTTGTTTCTGGAAGCCCCCCGACCTTTTACCTTTACTTTTCCACTATGTATTCCCTCTTCCCCTATCTGAAAGTGCGTCTAGGCACTTATGTTGTTTTGGTGATTAATGACAAACGATTAATGACAAACGCATGTAATATCAATCAATGTAATTGTATAAATATTAACTTAGTGCTTAACAAATGACAAACCTCTAATATATTTATATTGTTATGAGACTAACATGTTTATTGCCTAGTTGAATATTAGTCTCATCTATTTTAGAGGAAAATCAATTGGGATGGTTAAGGAAAATCAATTGGGATGGTTAAGGAAAATCAATTGGGATGGTTAAGGAAAAATGAGGTATGCAATCTCGGTATTCCTTCCATATTTGTCATTGCATTCCTCTTTAGCAAATGCATATTGAACTCTAAGTAACTTGTTGATTTCATATGTGCACATTGATTCATGTCATAATTGCTTGTGCATATATATATTCATTTGAGTTCATTATGTGTTTTATTTTTAATATGCTTGTGTTAACTAGAGTTAAACTTCATTGCTTCATATTGACTTGGTGCATACATGTCTTAGTTGTATATCTTCTAATGCACCTCTCCTAGTGAAGTTTAATCTAGAATTGGATCACATCATTTACTCTCATTCCAAATATTATTTGCACATGTACAATTCATGTATATTCTATCATGTGTTTCATTTAAGCAAAGTATGTGATCCTTGCCTTGATTTAAATGATTCATCTTATTGGCAATTATCTCTCTAAGTGCATATAGATCAATCACATATTCATCATGCTGCACTTAGTAGAGAACAATTCTTATGTCAAGTGTTTTCGTTGATATCATGCCTATTTATATGAAACACTTGTTGTATTTCATCTCATTCATTTAATTCTAACTCATATCTTTTGAGCTTGTGGGACTAATGTGTTTGCTGAGTGCTTTGATAAGAATTAGGTCCCAAAGCTGTGTGTATGATGACCAAGTGGTTTGAAGGATGATAAACGAGTCAAAGTCAACAAGACAATGATGTCACCAACAAATTGAGGACTAAGTCAGATTCGACTTGATGGAGGATCGTCTTGGTGATGATCGAGGTCAAGGTCGAGAGGACGAGAGTCTCATGAGGTGAAGCGCGTTGAGGTTGACAAGACGAAGGGCATCATCAATCTTTGTGGAAGCGTCATCATGCACCGTGCATCCGGAAGAAGTCGGCATGTAAGCTTAGTGTAAGACTTAGATTTTGTGTTAAATTTGAGTCTAAGGATTGCCGTATTATTAAGAGGGATGCAATCATTGAAATCACTTAGACATGTCTCAAGTGCTCAAAGTGGTCTATCCTTGTCTAAGGTTGAGAAACCCAAGTCACACTTTGTTCACCTAGGTGTAGGTGGGTTGGTGTGAGGGTTAGAAGTGTTGTTAGTTTCGGAAAGTGAGAATTTGAGGTCACCTTGTGGATTCTTTGTGCAACCTGTTTTTATCCTTTGGGATTTGGGTAGTGAGACCTTGTTAGTTGGATAGCCACCGTTCATATCTTTCGGAAAAGTCCGAATTCGCCGAAATCGGAGTCCGGGATCAAAAGTTATGCCCGTTTTAATCCGAATTTCTTGAGTCTTTGCACGAGATCCGGAGTATCCGGACATTTAACCCGGAGTCTCCGGGTTATCCGGAGTATCCGGACAATCCGGAGTGTCCGGATGATCCGGAGTGTCCGGGTTAAATATCCGGAGTCTCCGGGTTGTCCAGTTCGGTCCCAACGGTTAGTTTTTGGGGTTCCTCTATTTAAAGCCCCCTTCTTGCCCACTTCAAAAGAGCCGTTGGGGGATGTTTTTGCTGGGTATTAGAGGTGTTCTTTGTGAGTTTTGAACCCCCAATACTCCTCCCTATTCCTTAGATCTTAGTGATCCCCTTTTGAGTGAAGGGTTGGGTAGTGGAGAGAGATGTTTGGATTGAGGATCGATTTGAGTTGTTGAGCACTTGAGGTGGACTCTAAGTGAGTTCTTTGGGAGCATTTGTTGCTCTTGGAGGTTGAGGTCTCCTAGACGGCTAGGAGTTGCCGGTGAGCTTCCAAGCTTTGTGTGGAAGGCCATCGAAGGTTTGTGAAGGTCCGATTCCGCCTCCGCAAGGAAAGGAATCAAAGAAGTGAAGACCGGCGAGTGCATTGTGCAACACCGGGAGGAAGAGGGTTGAAAGAGACCCCGGCTCAAGTGTGACCGAGCCGCCTCAACGGAGACGTAGGATCCCCTCAAGGATCCGAACTTCGGGATAAAATCTTCGTGTCTCCATCTTCATTTCGGTTTCATCTCTTTCATTACTTGCTTGAATTCATTCCTATATGTGTGATTGAGTTGATTGTATAGGGTTGATTTATATAGGAGCCCCGATCTATCTTGTTTTTGTGCTTGGCTCCCGTTCTCCACTTGATATAGGTTCTTGGTAGTATTTACTTACTTCTTGTTCAAGTGGATTGCTTCTAGATTGCTCAGATCTTGATTTCTTGGCCGAGACACTCAACCCGGAGTATCCGGTATTTTATCCGAACTATCCGGATCATCCGGAGTATCCGGTACATTGATCCGAGTATCCTGGATAACCCGAGATCCGGATAACCTTGAGTATCCGACTAAATATCCGGAGTCTCCGAGTTAATTGTCTCGGGCTAAATTGTTTAAGTTGCAAAACTTAATTATACCCTTCGCTTCCGCATTATCTCTGTTTGTTTAATTTTAATTGGGTATAATTTTGTAATCGCCTATTCACCCCCCCTCTAGGCCGACATCCCGGTCCTTTCACTATCTGATCTGCCATTCTTTCATTTATCCCCTTTATTCATTTGATCCTTTCTGTGGTCATGGCTACTGCTAGCCTCCTAAGCATTTGCATGTGCTTCGGGTATTGCATGACTCCCAATAGGAAGTACGTAGTGATTCTTCACCAAGAGTTCATCACGTGTTTCTGCTTCTAGCAAAATGCATGTAAGCTCGGAGTACTTCTGGTACTTGGCTTGATAATACTATTACAGCAGTATTGTCATATTGGGGTGGAAGGTGCATAATATCTTATCAATCATTTTAGCAAGAGTAACTTTTTAGTTACAGAATGTTAGTTTAGTGACAAGCTTTTGTATGACAAAGTTATATGCTGCCACAGCCTTTAAAATCCTAAAAACGCGGGAGGATCCATTCACGTTGTGGTTCTGGCAACATAAAGGATCTTTGTTGGTTATATATTTTTTCTTCAGGGAATTCAAAAGTATCAGCTGGTCCTCTTCTATCAAATGCTTTGGGGCCACTAGGTCCACATGAAGATGGTATCTTAGGAAGTGCAGGGCTACGCACATGGTGGCTTTGGGAAGAGTATAGGTACCAGCTTCAGGCTGAGAAAATAGTAGCTCTAAAAGATCAAGCAATTATATCAATCTTAGTATTCATTTCTCGGGAGAGATAATTGCTTCTATTCAGGGCAAACTCGATAAATTCCCTCTTTGTGATGTTCAACATATCCTATTTCTATTTATGCAAAGTAACTTTTACTACTGGTAAAATCAATAGATTGTGTGCTCACTCTTCAATCAGTAAAGCTTGGTCTATATCTATTTAGTAGATAATTATCTAAAAATTTATTAGAATTTTTCTAACAATTTTCATAGTTTTCTGCTAATTATTCAGCAATTTTTAGAATTACTAAGCAACAGAAAAAAAATTTCAACACAAATCAAACATGGAATAATGCTAAAAAAATTAATCTAGAGACATGAAGCTCATAATATGCTATCTAGAATTTTCTTAGCATTTTTCATAATTTTTTATTAATAATCAAGCAATTTTCAAAATTACTGAATTACAGAAAAATAAATGTTCAGCATATGGAAACATGAAATAATACTAAGAAAAATAAATTCAAAGACATTACATAATCAATGTGTCATACATAATTTCCAAAAAAAAGTTAGCATTTGTCACAATTTCTCATTAATGATTAAGCAATTTTTAGAATTACTTAATGACAGGAGATTAAATTTCACCAAATATTCAACATGGCATAATGCTAGAAAAATAAACCAAGGGGTATGAAACCTCCAATGTGCTAAATATCAAATTTATCAAATTTTACAGAAGTCCATATACCTCGAAACCTAATTTCTATGGTTTATCATCAATTTTTAGAATTTATAAGCTATTTCCAAAATTATAGAAATTCCAGGGTTTAAACTGTAGATTTCCCTTTATTTTATTTTATTATTATTTTTTGAAAAAAGAAAAAGATATATGATGGGTCGTACAGCCTTTGAGCCGCGTGGCCCAATAGAGCCTATAGGGTCCGCATCGGTCCAGTTTATGACGGCGGCTAGAGTTTTCAACCCTAGATGCCGCTAGGGATGGCAATCTTACCTGATTACCTGTATACCTGTAGGTAAAACCCTAATAGAGGTAGGTATATTCCTCTTTTGTTGCCCGCGGGTATATTTATGGGGGCCAAACTTTACCTGATGGGTAAATAGGTATGGGTATGGGGGGAGCTCCACCTGTACTCATTCCGCCCGATTACCCAATTTGTGGTACCTTGATCCCCAATTTGTCGAGTTGGCACCTTGATCCCCAATTTGTGGTACCTTATATTAATAATTTGCGATTGGTGATGCCGTCATTGACGATTTTTCAATGCGTGTGATGATTGATGAATTGTTTCTATTTTAATTATTGAACTTGAGTGTGTGTGATAACTAATGAACTATTTTCATTTGAATTGTTAAACTTGAGCATATGTGCGTCATTTGTCTGCATGTGTTATTTTAATTCTTAACCCTATGTGCATTTGAAATTTTAAATCATTGATAATCATTCTTCAATTCACAGAATGTAACTGATTCCTACAATTTCATTAAGAGGATTGTATCGATACCATTGATCATTAGCTCCTAGCGCCCTTTGGTTGGAAGGATTATTGATGGTGACGGGTAAACGGGTATATTCGCGGGTAACAGGTACCGGCGGGCAATGGGTATGGACGAGATTCTTTACCCGCCACACTTCATGGGTATTTCCGTGGGTGAGATTTTATCTGGCAAGTATAGGTATGGCTGAGCACTACCTGTGACTGCTACACCCGATTGACATCCCTAGACGCCGCTTAGTTCTGATGGAGGCAGCAAGGCACTGGTGAAGTCACTTGCTTTATATGGGTTTTGGTATTGATGATCAAGTCAAGTAACCCTTGTGAAGTGAAGACTTTTCTTATTGAAGGATAAAGGCTAAGGACTATTGTTTCTAGTTCTGACTTGGGAGTTGATTCAAGCCATGTAGCTAAGATAGTTTTGGTTTAGCCGTACTATAAAGGGGGATTATGCATAAGTAAATACCTTAGTTCATATGCCAAATCATTAAGATTACTTAGAGTAAAGGTCACTTCATCTCATTTCCCCTCTCAAAACTAAGTCCTTCACTCACTCAGTCAAAAACCCACTCACGCCGGACCAACTTTTAGTCTGGCGCTGAAAACACTTCATTCAAACTCAAACCGAGCGTACACCGTTCATGCCAGACCGACTTTATCTTGACTGGTTTTAGTCCGGCGCATATTGCATTTACGCCGAACCGTGTTGTCTGGTCCGACGTAGAGAACCATTTATTTGAGAACCAAACCGAGTGCACAACGTTCACAACGAACTCTTTTTCATTAGAGTAATTTTTTCAGTCCGTCGTTCTTTTCTTGTGTACGCCGGACCAACTTTTTGGTCCGCCACAATTGTGATTCTCTCTGGAAGTTTGTTTGAAAGTCAGTTGGTCCACAAAACGAAAACCAGTAAGTTTCCCATGTACGTCAAACCACCTTTTTCGGTCCAGCGCAAATGCTTTTTTGATGGTTTCATGATGGACTAAATTTCGCTGAAAGCATGTGTATGACGGATCGAGCGGTTTCGGTCCGGCGTAAATGGGATTTTCGATCCAATTGGTCCATCGTGCATTAGACAGTTTAAGAAAGTTATCAAACTAAGTCCGTGGCACATTTATTTATAAATATTTTGTCAATCTAACAATGTCTAACAGCTAGTAAATGCCAATAACGGCTATATTCCTTTTGTGGGCTATATAAGCTGTGCTAGGACCTTCGTTTAGAAGAACTTTTGCATCTCTTTGACATTTTAGCATACTTGAGCTCAAAAGCCCTTAAAGAGACTGAATTTCACTCTGATCTCAAAATTTCTAAAGTGATCTTGCTCCAAGCTTAATCTAGATAGTGTTGTACTATTGAACCAAGATATTAAGCTTGTGAATAGTTTATAACTCTTAGAACTTTGTGTTCCTAGACAGCTTGGCAGTGTTTTGATGCGACCTATCCAAAAGGGTTTGTGGAAAGCTACCACTGATTGTGAAAGATTTAGGACTCACCTCACCGGAGTGGTGAAAGAGTCACCCCAGTGATTACCAAAGCTATTGTGATTAGCTTTTGGTGGAGCTATACTTCTAGTGAAGTGCTCTAACGGGGACATAGGAGTGTAACTCTGAACCTCGGTAAAAAATATTTGTGTCACTTGCCTTTTTCATTCAGTATTTACCTTGCTATTATGTTCTACTTGCTTGCATGTTTCAGATTAGTTTGTTTCTGTTGGTGTACTAGTAAAGCCTAGATATTTTAAGCCTTATTTGTCAAAACCTTAGTTTACTCTTCTGCAAGTCTTTTGATTTCTATCGTAAGGCTAATTAGAGCTCTTTAGTGCTAAAATTTGTGAAAAAGCCTATTCACCCCCCTCTAGGCTCATCCTCGATCTTACAACGGGCGATAAGCTCTCAGCGCACAGGCACAGGCCGCCGCCGGGCGCAACCAGGTGGGGGGCACCATCAACGCTTACAACGCGGGACTACCATCAGTCATCGTCTTGTGCGCGTGAGCATGAGGCCGTCGCCATTGGCGCTTCGGGCGTGAGGTGTTGCTGTCGTCGGGCGCGTGAGCACGAGGCCGTCACTTCGGGGGCTGCCACATACGAGCACTACATTAGGGGCCACCTCCGACGCTTCTGGCATGTCTCTGCTGTGGCTTCGGGAATGAGCACCAAGCTAGAGACACATGGCTGTTGGCATAGTCGGCTACTGCTTCGAGCGCAGAACGGCGGCTCGGAGTCCGGCGGGGCGGCGCAGTGGCCGCCGCAATGGCTACGTGGCGCGCACTTCGAGCACAGCTCATGGGTGGCTAGGCGCATGTGGGACAACCTGGTGCAGGTGCGTTGGGCGCCGTCGAACACCGTCGGCCGTCTTAATGTGGCCAGGTCACTGAACGACATTGAGTCGGGCAGCGCGGCTGAGTAGGGTGGATGTGGCAACACACGGGTGGTCCGGGCACCATCGGGCATGGGCGTTGTAGGCACCGCCGAGCGGGTGCGTGCGGGTTGTTGGCTCCGCGCAGCCATGCCACTAGTCGGCATTGGGTCAGGCAGCGCGGTCAGGATGCGGCGTTTGGGTGTGGTTGGCTTCAGGCCGATGTGAGCGACTACGTAGCTGTGCGCAGGAAAGCCGGTCGGACGGCCGATTTCCCTCTTTTTTTATTGAGCAATAACATACCATCATAATCTTGAGTTTGGATTAAACAAATAATCTTTGCGATTACGAAATAATATGAAGGATTAAGGGGCTAATAAGATGCGATTAACTTACGTAGCTCGAGGCTTGCGGTAGATTTAGTCGCGTGTAGCCGCACGATCTCGATGCAGTGTAGATCAATGCAGTTAGACAAACTCGATTGGCCTTGGTAGAATGTCGTGCTGATAACGTATTGTAAAACGTAGTCGTTCACCCGCGATCAATCAACAGTACACCATCGAAATCACAAGAATAAAGTACAGAGAGCACACACAAAGGAGGGGAAAAAGCTCTCTATTAGATTGCTTATCTATGTACAAGGGGGTGCCTAATATATAGCAAAACTATCAGAAGATAGATTCAGATTCTTTCACCAATAAATAAAGTTCTTTCGTACTTGAACCGAGATCATGCCTACATCATAACACGGAAGACAGCACATACGCATCCTATTATTTAGGTGCACACGTTCGCGCACAGTTTCAGCATGTGCTAGAATATGAGTTGTATGATTAGTCCGTATGCAAGATAATCTTCTGTCTGCGCAAATTTAGACTTTTTTTTTCTCGTCCGGGAGTGCTGCAATGATGGCATCCGACCGGTAATGTTTGTCACATGGCTTTATTCCGTGTAATATGATTAAATTAAATTAATAAGGCCAGTTTAATCCCTGAAGTATAATTTATCTTAATGATCCACCTGATGTTCTGAAATTAGCTTACTTACCCTTGGCTCGGTTTTGACTTTTGACTGGTGATTTTGCTAGTGTGGATTGTGGAACCGGTCTAGAAATGGTATCAGAGTTCATAATATCAACGAAAATCCGATCGATTTTTACGATTTTTGATCGGCAGGTGGGTTAAGGAAACCTGGCACTTGGGTGAAGACCTGTGCTGATTGGGTTGGGATCCTGACTGATCTGAAAGCCCATTTGGATTGGGCCAAGATCCCATCCAAACAAGCTCCAAAACGGGAATGGTGCATAATTGGAGGGGCCAGGAAGAGGCAAACAACAGAAAGGTGAAACAGCTATTTACTCCCTCCGTTTCACACAGAGTGCATTTCTAGTTTTTTTTAAGACAGATTAGTATGCAAGATAAATGACTGATGTGACTCTTATTGCTCCATGCATAAGCGTGCTGGTACTTTAGTTTCCACGGGCACTTAAATGCGCATGCATACATTTACAGCTCTGCATGCAGAATATTAGTAGAATATATATTACTCCACACCAAGTCACTAAGCATGCAAATGAGCTAAAGATTTTCAAATCTTGGAGTGGAGTTATGGAAATTAATGGGCCTTGGGTGGGCCCTACAGACTAAAGATGCATTCTTTGTGGGACAAATTTTGAATACTAAAAATGCATTCTTTGTGGGAGAAGGAGTATATCGTAACTTAGCGGTGTAGCAACTTATCTCTCTATCTGATGGCTAGCTAGAGTGTGATTCCCACGAACCATTATTTATGTATATTTTCTATTTTAGTTATCTAGAATTTTAACCCGACTTATGAACTATGAACCTAGCTTAAGATGACTACACCGGTGACTATGATCAGCTCTCACCCCTCTCAGAAGGAAGAAGAAGAAAAAAGAGAGAGAGACGAGACGAGACGAGATCTGACGCCATCGTGAAATTCCAATGTACGGCTTCTTTTAGGTTTCTGGGACGTACGGTACGGCCGTACGGGTGTACCAGCTGCCGCAGCGCCGAGCCAGCTGCAATGATCCCGTCACTCGTGCCGCGACCAGGCGCGCACGCAGGCGGGCGTAATCGATCGGTCGGCCGTGAGAGCATGCATGCATGCACGCATCGCCAGCTAGCCGCCGCGTACGTGCGACGTCGCACGTACGTCCCGGGCTCAATGGGCGATCCGTACGTGCCGCCGCTGCTGGCGCTGCTGCTTCGCTGTTCTCTGTTCGTGATGATACGCAGACAAGGGACGACACACGTACGTGGCATTAAATCTCATTGCTATGACTACGTGGTGTTGTTCCTCAAATCGCGCGTACGTGGAGTGTGTGCATGCCGTGCTGTGAAGAAGAGATACCAGGTGCCGCCACGTAGGCAGTAAGAAGCTCTAGGGCGGTGTTGCGTCACCTCGGCCGGCCACAACACTCGTTGGCTTGGGGCTCCTCGTTCTGTTGTCGCCCTCGCCGCGCTCCAAACTTACCTCCTCCTCCTCGGCTCACCGGTCCTCTCGCCGCGCTCAGGGCTCACCTCCTCCTCCTCCTTCTCTTTCTCGGCCGGCCGCCGCTGTCGTCTCCTCCTCAGGTCTCCTCCTTGCCGCTCGGGCCTCCTTCTCCTCAGGAGTTAGCCCCTCAAGGCTTGGGGCCGACTCGGGCCTCGTCGGTTGGCCATCGCTCTCGCTTTCTCCTCGTCGCTCGAGCCTCTCGCTGCCACTACACTAGTTCATTTTAGGACATCCTTAATAGCATGGCATCAGCAGGTCTCTAAGCAGTACCAGCTAGAATTTACTATGATATAGAGGAGAAAGATCGAAAAGAGAGAAGGAGATCGTCCGTTCCGACGCATGGTCGCATCACCCAAGCAATAACGTTTTAGTTTTTGGAGCGGTCTCACCTCTTCTGCATGCGCTTTGTGGGGTTTGCCATGAGCAGAGCCCATAGTTGCATTGGCCTCCCCTGCCACGTACGGCCAGTGATGGGACCTCAACGACAGCAACGATGACGTAGACCTCCATGATCGACGGCGGCTTACATCAGGACGGATCCGACCGCCGGTGACTAGGATCTGGTTGGGTCCAGCTGGATTTGGCGTCTGGTGGTTCAGATCCGGCCGGAGACGACGTTGAAGAGGCCGATGATGGGAGGCATCAATGGCCGGCAGCGGTACTACTAGAGGAATGTATATCAAAATCCATTTTTTTCGTCATTATAATCGGTTTTAGTAGTGATAGGAAGTCCAACAACAGTGATGAGAATGTATTATCACAGTCGGTTTTCACCCGATAGTAATAATATGATAATCACAATCGATTCTAGCAACAAACAGACATGCTCAACAATTAAAGCCATCTAACATTGCAAACGTTGCAAAGAGGTTGAGACCGCGGCAAACAATCAAAGCGGATTATCAAAAGGGCATTTTCAGAGCATCGCACCTACCACACAAATAAAGGTAAGCAAGACCTGCTCGTAAGCTACTTCTTTGAGCTGGATGGCATTCAATCGATAAAAACTACAATTTATAATTTCTATTAGTGCTTTAAATTGAACTAAATCACATGCTGCACCATCGCAAAAAAAAAAAAAAAAACACCCACTATGGTTTTAAGGAAACGACGCCACTAGCTACAGTGTTGCCTCTAGCAATTAATAGACATCTCACAACAAAGAAGCCATTTTAATGCATTGATTGATAATTTACACGGGGTATTACTGTTTAAATCCAAACCAGGAAACCATGAGAGCAAAAGAATGTTGGGATTACCGTAGAGCTCCTTGGTCAATACTGAAAAAATAATAGCTAGAACTACAGATTTACACACCATGATGTAATACACAAAGTACAACTTTGAGTTGTTCTTACTGGCACTGATCCTGCAATTACACTGTATATAGAAACAAATTCCCTTGTTCATTATTTTTGACAATTTACAAATTTGGACTAAAACATGACAAATTGCTTGGATCATCACAAGCCGAGTTTCTAAGTGAATCCAAAGGGCATCACATATGATGGAAGCACAATAGCACATACCTTAGGATTCGTGGGTCGGCAGAGAGGCGAGGGAAGTCGGATGGAGGCGATGGGGCGGGGGGGTGCGGGGGGGGGGGAGGATGACCGCAGGGAGGCGACGGTGGGGGAGGCGTGGTGGGGGAAGCGGTGGGGGGCACGGTGGGGGAGACACGGTCATCGACCAGGCAACAGGGGGGCAAGGGTCAAGCTAGGGGGCTCGAGGCCGAATGGATCGAGTGAGCTAGGGGGCTCGAGGCCGAATGGATCGAGTGAGCTAGGGGATGAGTGCAGATGGCTGATTAAATGGAGTTGGGATATCTCATCGTAATCGGTTTCCAATTAGAACTTATACAAATAAAATAATTAGAATCGGTTTCAATTAAAAACTGATACCAATATAAATCATTATCTATGTCGGTTTTTGTTCGGAACCGATATCAATACATGACTATCGGTGACAGTTTTTTATCGAAAACGATAGAAATACATGGCCTATCCGTGTCGGTTTTTCTCAGAACCGATAGCAATACAAGGCCTATCTGCGTCAGTTTTTTCTCAAAAATTGATAGCAATACATTGCCTATCCATGTTGATTTTTTTTCTCGAAACTAATAGCAATGCGTGGCCTATCCGTGTCAGTTTTTATTATGAACTGATAGTAATTAAGGGCATATCCATGTCGATTTTTTTTGGAACCGATAGCAATACATAGGGGCACATCTCAATCGGGTTTTGTTACGAACCGATTACAATACATGGTCATCACAATCGGTTTTGTTATGAACTGATTCCAATACAGGGCATTAACTATTTGCTACCTCGAATGAAATTGGGTGGCATTATCATGGCATTGAGGTTTTATGTTTCCTTTTTGCTTAAGGTGGTTCAAAGGAAACAACAATAGAATCATGAGAACAAACAGATTTTAACTTCTTTTGATGAAGATCTCTGTCAACGTATCTTTATCTAGTTCAAGGAACATATCTGCATAGCCATGAGTTAACGATTAAACATACTATATATTGCACTCGAACTTGCATTTCTAGCCTGAAGATACTTATATAGAGCAACAGGAAAAATGAAAACGCATGTTTCAGCGGAAATTGCAACATACGATAGATATAGTATCAGAAGCTTCGATAACCAATGTCATATATGCAGAAACATGAGGATTTCTACTGGTTTTAAAGTGGGGATTTCAACAAAATAGAATTCAATAACTAATAGTAAGAGTAGAAAAGTCAAAAAAATTCAAATAAAGTCCACATTGTTTGAAAAATTTTAGAAATGAACTTTTGAGTAGTTAGAAGATTTATCAAAAAGAATTTCCTCAAATGGATTTTTTTTTCCAAAAGATATGGCAAAATGCGTTTTGTATGGCATATAAGATCCATTTGAGACCAAATTTGCTATTTTGTTTCTAACATAGGGATTTTTACTCTGAAAGAATTGTAAAACATTTGACATACATATTTGAAAACCTTTATAAATATTTTGACAAATATGGCGCTCATATAAGAAGGATATGCATGTATAGGGTTTTCAACATCATTTTAAAGAAATATCAAAAGAAGCAAATAAAAGCATATTCGATCTAATGGAACTATGAGATAATCAACAATTGTCCACAACGATGACAAAGAAAAAATATGACGTAGTTCCTTTATTTACAATACAACCTTTCCTGATGATCTACACGTATGTAATTTGTTCTATGTGTGTCATCGTCACAGCTAAGACATGCTCCAAATGCAAACAAAGGTATTTCATCGAATTGATTGTACTGTTCTTCATTTACGATATTTTCAACTCTAACGATCTGCCTCTTGCCATGAAGGACGACGTGCAACCTCGGATTAGCCGGATCATGCACGTAGAAGACTTGAGTTGCTTGCTTCGCAAAGACAAACGGTTCATATTTGTAGGTGAGTCTATTGAGATCCACAAAAGTAAACCTTTCTTATCGACCTTCACTCCTTATGGAAGTTTCACCCACTTACATCGGAACAATAGAACTTGGTATATTCTGTAATCAAGCTTCCATATTTCTTTGATCATCCCACGGGAGGATTTCATTGCGGTTGAGGTTCCTCTTTTTAAGTGATCATTGGACAAAGCATCAATGCTCACACCACTGTTTTGAACTGTACTCTTTACATCTTGAATTTTAGTGTAAAAGGTGTAGCCATTAATATCGTACCCCTGCCATGTCTGTACATTAAACTTGGTCCGTCAGCTAATCGTTTGACAACTTCACTGACGGAGACCTTCGCCTTTTCTTTGAACCATGTGAAGAATCGTTCGTTGTGTTCTCGTGTGATGGAAAGCTAATCCATATGTAGATTCTCTTCCTGTAATATGAACTTGTGTTGCTGGATGTATGGATGAACTTCTGCGTTGTGTTGCAAGATTGTAAATACGCTTTACAGTAAATATCAAACTGTAAACTCATTATGTTGGACCCAATGGTTCCTTTGCCACCAAGTCTGCCCTCATGTCGAGATTCAGGAATACTAATTGGTTATCTTTTACCTAGATAGTCAATGCAGAACTAATAACCTCTTTAATCCCATAACCTTTAACAATACTACCCTCAGACTTCGACCGATTCCTCACGTATGACTTTAATATACCAGTGTACCTCTCGAACAGATACATGTAACGTAGGAATGCGGATCCACATATCTTAATCTCTCTAACAAGGTGAACAACAAGGTGGGCTATGACGTTGAAGAACGAAGGGGGAAATGCATCTCAAGCTGACAAAGAGTCTACACCATCTCACTTTGTAAGTTGTCTAATACATCAGAATCAATAAACTTGCTAGAAATCATATTGAAGAAATAACATAGCTTCGTGATTGCCAACCTGACATCCTCTGGCAGAATATTTCTTATTGCAATAGGGAACATTTGTGTTATCGAGAAAAGACAGTAGTGGGACTTCATATCAAGCAACTTCAAATCATCTATGGACACAAGCTTCTTAATGTTTGCGGAGTAGCCTGATAGAACTTTAATACCTTGGAGATACTTACAGAGGTATTCTTTCTCTTTCTTAAATAAGGTGTAGCATGTAGCGAGAATGTATGGACCTTTTTTATCCTCCTCCATCACTACAAGCTTATGCCTGATTCCCATGAAGACCATGTCGCAACGAGCATTCACACCATCCTTGGTTTTGCTAGGTATGTTCAAAAGGATGCCAACCAAATTATCATAAATATTTTTCTCAACATGCATCACATCAATACAATGACAGGCATCTAACTTCTTCCAGTATGGTAAGTCTAAAAATATCGACCTCTTCTTCCAAATGGTCCTGAGACAAGCAGATTTACATATCTTTCCATACTGAACATCAATATCCTCCACGCATGAATATACTTGCCTTCCACTCATAGGTTGTGGAGCCACAAGAACTTTCCTCTTCTTATCAAAATTTTCATCCATCCTATGGTATCGATGACTTCTAGGTAGAAACCTACGGTGACCCATATGGTATCGAATTCGGCAGTCAAAAGATCTCGGACTCCTCTTCGCAAATAGGATATGCTTTGACACCCTTTGTACTGTAGCCCGCCAAATTAACAAGCTCTGGGAAATCATTTATGGTGTAAAATATCGTAGCCAGCGGGGTGAAGTTCTCTCTTTTGTATGCATCCCACACCACGACCCTCTTATTCTAAAATTTTAGCAAATTCTGAATCAATGGTGCTAGGTACACATCAATATCATTTCTTGGCTGTTTTGATCCCGATATTAGTAAGGAAATCATGATATATTTTCACTTCATACACAATCAAGGAGAGAGATTGTAGATACACAACAGAACTGGCCAAGTGCTATGACAACTGCTCATATTATCAAATGGATTTATTCCATCGGTACTCGATCCAAATCTTATGTTCCCCATCTCGGCACCAAACTCTTCATATTTTTAATTAATGTTTCTCCATTGAGCTGAATCATCGATGTGTCTCAGTTTGCCATATTCCTTTCGAGCTTCAAAATGCCAACACAATAATTTTGCCTCTTTGGGATTTGCAAATAACTGCTCCAAATAGGAAATTATGGGAAAATACCATAATACCTTAGCTGGTGCCCCTTTATTTACATCTTTACCATCGTCAGTTCGGTTTTGATGCTTCTTGTTGTTACACTTCTCCTTTTGTTTGTACCGAGGTACACCACAAACTGGACAAACGCGTGGTTCCTTATGCACGTTGCGGTAACATGCAATCATTCGGACATGTATGTATCCTTTCTATCTCCATTCCCATGGAACATAGTATCTTCTTTGCTTCATAATTGCTTGTTGGTAACTTGTTTCTCTCTGGATGCATATCTGATAGAAGAACTAAAAATGCATTGAAATTTGTATCTGTTCAATTGTGTTTTGCCCTCAGTTTGAACAATGTAAGGACATAACCCAACTTGGTGTATTCCGCTTTGCAACCCGAAAACAACGATTTGGCATTGTCTTCCATCAAGCTTACACCCCTCTTAACAATGTCTTCTTCTGCAATTCTTTTGGACTCCTTAACCCCCCTCTGAAGCTCAGCACTCACATGGTTTTTTTGATACATTCATTCTTCACGATCCATCTACAATTAAACCACAAACAATAAATTAAGAAAAAACTTGAGCGACACCTAACTATTTTTGTAATTAGGTCAGGTCCTAATCCCATTCGAGGATATGTTGTTCCGGCGAGTTCCTAAGTTGTTGCACAACTCCAGAGAAAATTTTCTACATCATCTCCCGCTATTCTTCAAATACACATCTCAACAACAAGTCAAGAGGGTGTGTTTCCGGAGAACACCAGAGAGATGCTGCTAAAGCTTTCTCTAGAGTTGCACAACAACTTCATTAAAACTTGCCCGAACCATATATCCTTGAACTGTCCAAAAAAAATATGGACAATTTGACTGCTTATTTATAAATATGCCATCTCAGCATATTTATAAACAAGCACTCTCGAATGGAAGACACATAGATTACACAACCTAAACTCTAGCATTGATCATATTAATTATAGCAACAATAATGACATGTAGCAAATTCACCAAATCAATATTGAATTTAATTCTTAGTGCATAATTGAAGGGATTTCAAAGAATACTCACATTTTGAAGAAAATCATAAATAATGGGAAATCTCCTCAAGCTAGGGGGTTCAACTTTACTCTCTTAACACCTATCCTCGAGGATTTCATAATTTCTCATTCATATTGGTTTCAACTATAACACTAATGACATGTAACACATTCACAAAATCAAAATCAAATTTCTTAATACAAAATTGAAGGGATTTGAAAGAATGCTCACCTTTTGAAGAAAACCATAAATGAGAAAAAAAAATAGAGGGGAAATATCCTCAAGTTAGGGCTTAAACTTACCATATTAACACACATCCTCAAGGATTTCATATTTTATCACCCAAGTTTAAGTTTCAACCAGAGTATGTTCTGTTTGGGGGGGGGACGTTTTTTTGGCTCTAGAACACCAACAGAGGAGATTCATCTCGAGGGTATACAAAACCTAGCGAGGCACATCACAATCGGTTCCTAAAAAGAACCAATTGTGATGACCCCCTTATCACAATCGGTTCTATATTAGAACCCATTGTGACAACCACGTTTCTAAAAACTCAGATAATGGTACACATAGCACAATCGTTTTTTTTTTCTTGAAAAGTTGGGAACCGACACAAATGAAATGATAGTGTTGTATCATTCTGTAGTAGCGCGGTGATCCTGACGAAGAAGCAAGCGATGAGCGTGGCCATGGCAACGGATCGACGTGGTACAGTGGTGGCGAGGAAGCTAGTAGTGGAAGGCGGTGGTAGCGAAGGAGGTGGCAGTGGCGAGCGATGATAGTGGCTGACGCGGTAGAGAAGACGAAGGCACACGAGGGAAGGAACCACGAGAGAAGAAGAGAATGCAAGAGAAGAGAGAATTGGTTGGTTTAATAGCAAATTACACTGACATGTGGGTCCATTGGTTTAATTGTGTAGGGCAGTGCTAAGAGACGATGTGTTAAGGGTAGTTGTCTCTAATTCTGTTAGTATATACTCTCTCCGTTTATTTTTACAAGACTTATTTTTTTAAATAGTATTATTCACAAGTATAAAGTTTGCATGTAGATTTAATAAAGCCTTTTCTTCTATACCCATATTTATTCTCTCAATCATATACGTTTATTCATTACCACCTACACAAAGTATCTCTCTCATCTACTAAGACAATTAAGTGCAGGCATCCAAGTCATTTTCTCTCATATCTTTCACAATTTCAACACAATCCTAATTTTTATGTAAAGTCAAGATATATCCTACAAAAATAAACGGATGTAGTAATAAAGAGTAGTTTAAAAACAATACGAGACAATGGTTGTGCGTACCCTTAGGCCCTGTTTGTTTCAGCTAGGGATTGTAGAAAGCTGCTTTTAAAAGTTGGAAGGTCAACAAACAGGAAGCTTTCAATCTGGATTGTAATAATCTGGAGGCCAGATTGTAGCAATCCCACAATCCACTCTGGAGGAGCTTTTCTCAACTTTTTTTTACAAAAGACCACAATACCCATCCAACTTCAGTGAAAATTACCCACCATTGCCCCCACTGTTCACACATACTTTTCAACCTATAATTGAGGGTACCACAGACTTTTGCCAAGCAGAAATAGCAATCCAAACACACTATAATCTGGATTGCTAAACAACCATCAGCTTTTCAACCTCCAGCTTTTAACAATCCAGCTTTTACAATCTAGATTTTAAAAGCTGCTTTCTACAATCCCCAACTGAAACAAACAGGGCCTAACCATCTAATTTAGCCGTGCCAGGCGCGTTAGCTCATGGCGTTAACCTCACGCAGCGTCGGAGCTGAGCAAATGAGCAGCCCACTTGTAAGAGAAAAAATTGATTCGACCTAGACCAAAACTCTGACCACCACAACGCCTCTGTGTGTCTCCCATACTGGCAATATATACCATGCATTATCTTGATAACAAACGGTACGTAATAAAAATCATATTTTATTATTAATTTATCAAAAAAATTTAATACTATACTACTAGAGGAAGTACAAATAAATATTGATGAATTTGATTCTTTTCCCAAAAATTCACTCATGTCCTGGCCATGGATCCAAATCCTGGCGAGATTTCGGGAATCTTGGCCAAGATTTCGGATTTCGGATTTCGGACCACCCCGAAATCCTAAATCTCGTCCGGGTAAAAAAAAAATTAAAAAAAAAATCAAAATGCTACAATACTCACTAAAATCTCGGTGATATCTCAATGATTTTGGCCAAAATCTCGATATTTTTTATCGGGTTTTTTTAGTCGGATTTTATTGTATTTGGAGCCAAGATCACCCACAAAAAATTTTGTCGTGTTTTTTTTATCATTTTTTAGTCAAAATAAATTGAAAGAAATCTCGGATTTCCCAGTTGGAAAAAGACTAAATTTGAAATTAAATTTTTAAATTTAATCTAAATTTTATTTAAAATTACAAGATCTCACCGAGATTTCGAATTTCGATCGCTCCCAAAATTTCTACCGAACGAAATTTTAAACCTTCGCAATATATATATATAACTCCCCTCCTCAACCAGCAGGAGCTAGCCGACCACCGCAAACTTTTCCCAAGGTGATCAACAGCTGCACTGCGCTGCGCCACGCACACGCTCTGTCTCTGCTGCAAAACAGTGTGTGTCTGTGTCCGGCCCACGCGATGCCAGCCTCCTCCTGGTTCCACAAACTCACGAGGAGGAAGAGCAAGCGATCAAGCGCGTGCAGAAACCAAGCCGACGCCGACGCCGACGGACTGAGAGGCCAGTGCCAACCACCCACGGCGCCGTCGCAGCCACCGGCGGCGTGCGCCGGCTACTCCCTGAACAGAGCATCCTACTACTTCCCCAGCGCGGACCGTGCGCGCCCGGACGGGGGGCTCCGGTGCATAGCCCGGCGCGGCGACGACGACGACGACACGGCCTTGGACGTCCGTGTCGACGTGGTCCACCGCCGGGCCGACAGGCTGGACGGGATCGACGCGCCGCCGGCGACGCCGGAGCTCAAGCTGCGGCCCATCGTCACGAGGCCCGCCGCCAAGAATGAGCCAGCGGACAATGCGGGTAGCAGCAGCGCCACCACCTCGGCCGCCACGACGCCGTCGACCAGAGCGCGGGGGTTCCACGTCAAGCAGGCCAGCAGGAGGCGGCGGCGTGGCCACGACAACGTTCCCCGGAAGGGGAAGGCCGCGGCAGCGTCGTTGCACGGGGGAACGACGAGGAGGCGGCGGTGGCTGTACGAGAGCCTGGTGGTGGTGAAGGCGTCGTCGGACCCGGAGCGGGAGCTGGCGGGGAGCATGGCGGAGATGGTGGTGGCCAACGGCATCCGGTCGTCGGAGGATCTAGAGGAGCTGCTCGCGTGCTACCTCGCGCTCAACGCCGCCGAGCACCACCGCGCCGTCGTCGCCGCGTTCCGCCGCGTCTGGCTCCACCTCGCGAGGCAAAGGCTGCACGAGTGACTACTAGTACCACCCACCAGACCACGTACTGCTCCCAATTCGAAAACAGCAGTTGAATTGATTGCAAAACGCAGTGCAAGATCGTGTGATATGCATGGATATCCATGCATAGTGTGCCTAGACCATGGTGTGTTCATAATCAAATGGCCATCGTCGATCATCGTCAGAAATTTAGCTGTTCTTGCACATTCTTGGTGTTAGAGCTTTGGGTTGTGTAAAGTTGACAAATTTTCTATTCGTTTCCTTTTTTCTTTTGGTTGGCATCGTGAGGTTGAAGAATGGAAGCACGCGCGCGATGTGCGCATCCTATTTTAGCTTCAAGATCGAATCAGATGCTGCCTTTACAGCTCGATCGGTGCATCAGGAAAATCAATGGGAATTCCGCTGTTCATCTCGTCGCCTGTGGAATTATTTCCATGTGTAGGCTCCGTGTCATACCGCAATGAACGACGACCCGTTGGGCTGCCCGTAATTTAATTCAATTCATTCAATGGGATTCCAAATCATACTCTAGTTCAAATTGGATTCGGTTCGAGCCAATTCAAGATCCAAATTTCCTGTCTGGGTGCCATTTGGAATTCTAGAATGTGGGGCCATCTATGCACCTAGGATCCGCTAAAGTGCTCAAAGCATCTTTTCTACAAATAAATTGTCTCCAACAAATTCTAGACAATTTCGTAAAAAAAATTATAATATGAACAAGAGGTTCAAGTTTTAAATACCAAACTTCTATAAAATCATTCTCTACAAATGGCCCGCGGCCCACTTACGTCAATCTCTCCCCGTGCTTGCTTTCTTCGGATCTGTCAGGACACAAATGGTTTCTTTTACTAGACGCCAGAGTAATCGATGAAATTAGAAGAGTAGGATTAATTTACAGGTCCAGGAAGTTGCTGACGAACTCCTTGATAGAGAGTCGCCGGCGACAGCATGGCCAGCAGCCCAGCATAACGCTGCGCGAGCTCGGCGCGAATGGCGCCTCGCGGGCTCCCGCGGAGGGGAGGAAGGGGCTCGGGTGTTGAGCCAAGAGAGGCAGCTGGGGGCGGCGAGAACAGCATGGACGATGCCACCGGCGGCAGCGTGGACGGAACCAGCAAGAGGATCCATGGCCGGCCAGCCGAGGACCGCCGTGAGGCCATCCACGTCCACGTCCTTGTAGGGCATCTGCGATGACAGTAGTGGCCAGACAGACGTCTCGAAGTTGGGGCATACCTCGCGACTAGAGGTGGGTGCCGTACCGGCTCTATCGTTCTTCGGACTAGAACCGTGC
Source organism: Rhipidocladum racemiflorum (assembly GCA_036346355.1). NCBI lineage: Eukaryota > Viridiplantae > Streptophyta > Magnoliopsida > Poales > Poaceae > Rhipidocladum > Rhipidocladum racemiflorum. Next base: position 62,417,328 of record CM070573.1, on the reverse strand, counting down.
CGTGCCACGACGGCCTATCGTACCCACTGTACCGGCTCAACTCGCCTTTGGCGAGCCCAGGCCCGGCCCATTTGCGCTTCGTGCCTACTTCGTACCGTGCCGGTCCAACTCATTTTCACTATTGTGACGACTGACGAGCAAAAAAATAAAATACATCACTACTACTAAACTACCTATTTTAATTACATAAGAGACTAATCACATCAACAAAATATCAAACATAAATGCAATGCTTGAAGACGCCCTGAATCAACAATATTTGCCAACTTTTAGGTCTTAATACGTGATTTCGTGCCTGTTCGTGCCGTGTCGACACGGGCCTAGCCCAAACGATCGTGCCGGATTGTGCCGCCCATCGTGTCCGATTCTCAGGCCCGACACGGCCCGTGCTACGCGATCGCCGGCCTGGCACGGAACCGCGTCGCGTCTGCTTTAATCGACATCCCGTCGTGCTTCGGGCCGACCCAAAAGAGCCCGGCCCAAGTGCCCACCTCTACTCGCGACCAGGGAGAGCCCAGTGGTTGGGGAGAGCAGGAATTCTTGCAGCTGAAGCAGGGTTCGACTATTCGTTCAAATCCGAACGAAATTCATGAATTTCGACCATACCGCTTAAAGCCGAAAAGGAAAACCGTTTTGAATTTCGCTCAAATTCAAATTTAAATTCAAAAAAATTGAATAAAATTTATTCAAAATTTCTCCATAATTAGTATTAATAGCTTTATGACCTCTAATGTGAATATTATTTAAAAAAAACAAAGTTTGAAGACGTTTTTGAGCCATTCAATTTATTTAGTAGCAAATATTTGTTGAATTATATATATTTAGTAGCAATATTTGTTGAAGTATATTTAGTATAAATATTGGTTGAAGTATATTTAGTACCAATATTTCCTTGTAAAAACCAGCAGCATGAGGCAAGAAGGGCACTATCCATAAAATCATGACCTATATTCAGAAAATACATCTGAGTTTTTCTTAAAATCACATGTAAATTGCTGAGAGATCATTAGACTAAATCAAAATCCCCGGTTTAACTTGTCAACAATCAATATAGAATTATGTAGGATCGAAGTATACGAATATAGCAATCAGAGGGGGGTGAATGATTGTGCGGAAGCTAAAACCAAATTCTTGATCTATTAAAAGTTCACCCCAAAATAGAACCAAATAATTGCCTCGTTTTCGACAAAAACAGAATGACAGAGATTCGGTAAAATGCGAATTCCCGAAGATCCAACCGTCGGATCGATCTGAAATTTGGACACAAGAAACTAGATTCCAGTACGAATCGAACCCAAAAAGAATCAGCTCGATCGGACTTACAGATCAAAAGTTATAAGCTTCGCAAGCTTACTGTTCCAGAACTTGACGAAAATCAATCTAATCGAAACTTGTAGATTGATCAAGAACAACAAAAGATTTATCAACAAAACTTTGAGGAACACTAGATCAATACCCTAGAGAGGTTTTTGATGGATTAAATCAAGATGAAACTCAAAAAACAAAAACCAATCTAGAACTAAAACAAGTATGCAAACAAGAACCAAAAGAGAATATTGTAGCACACAAGGAACTAGAAGAATTGATCTTTATTTCTTTTGTCTAAAGTACTCCCATCAGAAGAGTACAAACCCTAAAACCAAGCTCAAGCTCCCTTGCGCCTGTTCTGCTACTTGGTTCGAATGATGCCCTTTAACAGGAGACACCCCTCCTATTTAAATGACCAACCCACAAGGAGTTCTGAATACGATTCCTATTCCCTAGAAGGAATCTGTATCCAACACAACTCTATTTGGCCCAACCTGGCCGAGTACAACTCTTGCACGCATATGGCAACCCTACCATACTCACGTGACTAACACTTTGCACGCGTATGGCCACCTGCCATACTCACGTGACTAACATTTTGCACGCGAATGACCTCCTGCCATTCTCACGTGACTAACCATTCTTCATGTGCACCATTCTCTTACCCGAACGTCCCGCGTGACATCCTTGACCACCAAGACCTCAGTTCCTCCTGAACCTAGTCCCGAACCTCAGTTCCTCCATGAACCTAGTTCCGGTCCCGTCATCGACCACGTTCGTCTTCGAGCAATACCTGCACATGAACAAACCACAAAACAATTCCGAGCACAAGTCCACGACTTGACTCACATCAATCCATGCAAATACTCACACGAGCATTGCATAAAGTCCACTTCAAAAGAAGCATCATGAAATCATCACAAATTTCATAATCTCAAATTCAAATCATTTCAATTCTTGCAAAAACATCCAAACCGAGCAAAAACGCATTCACGACGGACCAAAAAATATTGTCCGGCGTACACATGAAAAAGTCACTCAAAAAACCATTCACAACGGACCAACAAAATCTGTCCGTTGTACAAGTGAAAGTCTCGGTTCCAAGAAGAAGTCATTCCGGCGAAAACACGTTCACGACGGACAAACAAAATCGGTCCGTCGTACAAGCGAAATCAAACCTCAAAAAGCCGTTTACGACTGACCAAAAAAACAAAGTGTCCGTCGTACATGCAAAACTTACTGGTTCCTTGGAAAATTGAGTCCGGCTCAGAATCTCAAAAGCATGTCCACGACAGACCCAAAAACTTGGTCCGTCGTACATGGGAAAGTGCCAAAACATGTTTACGACAGACCCAGACCAACAAAGTTTGTCCGTCGTAGATGGGAAACTTACTGTTTCTTGTCAAATTGTCAAAACACATGAACAAACACATTTTGCAAATTCAATTCTAAGCCAATTTTTCAGCACATGATTTCACAAATTATATGAGACCTCTAGTGATAAACCGTCTATCATTTTTTTTCTATTATTTCGAGAGAGAGCCATATCATAACTAAATATTCAACACGAATGCAAGTACTAAACAGTCAACCGTAGTGCATAAAAAAATAAATGGAAATACATTGTTACAGGATCTGCTATAGCCTACAAAAATCATAATTGATCAAATAAGTGCAACATTTGAATCAGAATTTTAGACTACACCTCCAAAACACACTGCATGTTTTAATATTTATTCAATTATATTTAGTAGCAATATTTGTTGAAGTAATTCTTCATATATCATTTTTGGCTTATAATGGCTTTTTTCAAATTTTACAACAATTTTTTTTACAATTTTTCTACATTCCCCCCCCCCATTATTTCAACTACCATCAGTTTTTCAAGTTTTTTGAACGAATTTTGAACCTTTTCGAACCCAGCTATTTTTCAAGCTTTTCAAGCGAATTTCGAGCCTTTTCGAGTGGTTTTCGAATGAAAACCGTGAATTTCGCTTGGAGGTTTCAAGCCTTTTTTTACTAGATTTCAAATTCATTTGACTTTCGAACCGAGAGGTTTTGTGCGGATTTTCATGAATTTCGATACCGCCAGGATGTCGAAATTTGAGTTTGAAACAAAAAGTGAAACCCTGAGCTGAAGCTACGCTAGCACGGCGGATGGCTCCGACTTGATCAGGCAAGCCGAAGCGGAGCTACCGGCTCCTGGGCCGGTGAAGCGCTGAACGAGCTGTTTGCTGCAACAAACATTGCATAATATTGCACAATCAAAATCAGAATGTTTCAGGAGCTATTTCAATTCTTGCATGGACAAACGGATTTTTTTATTGCACTTCGTTGTTCACCTTGTTGCAATCACAGTTTTTGCTACATATGTTGATTACAATTGTTGCATACATTATCTAGCAACGTTGCAATCGGTGTTTTGTTTTGTTGCAACTTATCAACATGGAATGCTGCAGTAAGAACACTTTATTGTACAAGGGTCGATGAATTTTTGCATCAAAGTATTTTTTTTTATTGAAATAGCTTGTTGGTTTTGTTGCACTGATTGTTAGAATGGGTTTATTGCAGTGGAGCGGGATTTCATTACTTATATAGCGAATTTTTGTTACATCGCTACAAATTTGTTGCACATATTTAAATTTGGTATTTCATTTTGTTGCAAACATTTCCTTTGATTGTTGCATGAGCAACTCTAAAATATTGCAACTATTCTTTTCAAATGTTGAAATGCTGTGTTTTTATAACTTTCTTTTGTTTACAATGTCTGAACTATTTTAAAATCTAGTTACGTTCTATACTCATGGTTTCATTCAATTTATATTTTTTTTCTCAACATCTCCACCATTATGGTGCATTTTGTTGCACGCGGTGACTAAAATTATTACATGCATTGTTAAAAAAATATTGCGTTGACGCTTCCAATGAGGAACTTCCCATCGAATGTTCGATTCATAGTCAAACCCTTATTTAAATAAAGTTCTTGTCCTTTGGAATCTCACTAAGGGAAAATGAAAAGTATACAAAGGTAGGAAAACAAATTGTAACTGTTAATAAAAAAGGGGAGTGTCTAAATAGCACCTCTGCTTCTTTTCTCTCAACATCGGTCATTTCTTAGCCACCGAATCAAAATCCAACGGATGCAATTCTCCCCCTCCCAAATACCACTACCTTCTCCTTGCCCATGGCTCCCACCCTACTACTCTTGCTCCTCCTCCACCAAAGCCCCTTCTTCCACCTCTCCCCAATGCGGCCTCTTCCTCCAGTGCCTCCCAAATACGGCGGATCACATGTTTCGTTGGAGGGGCACTCAATGGTGGGGTGTTTGTCTTCGGCGGCGGCAGGCTGGTTTCGCCGATGGTAGCGTTCACGTGCATACTTGAATGCAGTGGTGACACTCACATGCACTGGATGCTCTCAACTTTGTCGGTTACCAGAGCTAGAGGAAGAACGTGGCACGAATCATAGAACAAGTTGTAAGGCTACCTGCAAAGAAAGAAAGAAAAAACTCAACTGTGACATAGCATTTCACTTTAGGTCACATGTACCCAACGACGGAGCCAGGATTCTACTAAGCCTCGGGCCGAAAACTAAGCGGTAATAACTAACGCCAAATACTACCCACACTAAGGTACAACAAAAATACAACACAAATGCACAATTAAAAATAAATTTGAACTTAATTCTTAATGATACAATAAAATAGATAAAACTTTTTCAAAAATAACATAACGTAGTGGAGCAGTATAAAAATTAATACCTAATCGATGAAGGTTTGGTGCATCTAAGTCAAATCATATCGTCGTCAACAATAGTATAAGAACCTAAATCTGTAAAAATGAAATTGTATATGTAAATTAGGAACACAAAACATTAGTAAAAGTGCTCAAACCTCAATAGAGTTGTTAAATAAACAGAGTATAAAAACTGACTATACAACCACTGCAGATTTCCCTAAAGATTTCAATAGTAAAATCTCAACACTGTTTCACTAATGATTTCAGCATACATAGAGATGACGATCTCATGAAGTTTTATGCGGCTGCACTAAATCATAAACTGTGATGGCAGCCAAACAAAGATAGCTACATGGATCCAAATAGACATGGAGACTTGAACTAACAAAATACATACAAGCGAATAAACAATTACTTGTTATAGAAATGTCCACATAGCAAGGGAAAAGAAACAGAGGCCTGATCACAGAACAACGAACAAAGTAAGCACTACCATGCACTGGGCTAAGGGAGCTTTGTAGAATTTAGTTATTGATTGACTTGATCAATAGAAAAGAGTGCTAAAATTGTTTCCCGATTATGCATTAAAGTCGTATAAATGGATATCTTTTACTGAACTGAAAGGGAAATTAAATGAAGATACATTTGAATCCAACTATTCAACAAAACTAAAAGGCAGTATGTAATCTTAAGTCATAAGTCATCCTAATAAGATATTTCTATCCCTTTTTTGCAACAACGAAGTAAAGGAGACAATTCACAAAGCTGATGGCTAATGCAATTGACAAACAATAGGTATAACCAATTATTACTAGCTCTATTTACATAATTACACAGCCATTAGCTTAAGTCCAATCAATTAATCAATATGTTCGAATCTAGCAATTAAAGATAACCAAAGCTACCATTCACAATTCAATGATTCAATGATTCACAATTCATAAGCAATATCAAAACTGGACAGTAATACACTATTACTCATGCTTGATGCTTCTACGAGACTCTGGACAGTAATATCAAAACAACTTGCACCAAATCAAAGCTCCTAAAATGTGCATCAATTGATCAATATACATACTTCATACATCCCATACAAGTAAAGAGGTACTTAAAACTTAGCATTTTTGTTTCTCAAATCTCAATATACATATTGGGTAATGGGTATTATACCTCAACAGCTCAACTCTTCAAGCTTAAGTGCTCAACTGTTGGTCTACTGCGGTGCTGCCTCAAGCCCGCAACCTCAAACACACAGAACTCAACTCAAGCTCCACTCTTCAACAGACAAACAGCTCCACTCCAGCCTCCACTCTCCAGCAGTTGCAGGCCCGTAGGCGCCAAGCAGCAACTGAGCAGCGGGCGGGGGCGGGGGCGGGCGACGGGAGGTGGCTGCGTGGGGCCGAATGCCCGATGGCCAGGCGCCAGTTTAGGGTTGGCTCTTGGCTGGCCTGGCCACTGGCCGAGAGTTGGGAAACCAGCTGGCGACTGGGCCAGTGGGCCGAACTGGAATAGGCCTCGGGCCTAGGCCCCACTAGCCCGAGGCCCAGCTTCGCCCCTGCATGTACCTCACACATCATTGTTGCACGTTTCCTCATAGTGGAAGTGAATGGATCGACTTATTGGCATTGTCTTCAATCTTCACTCTCCACTACTTAGCCCTAGCTCACAACCACTGTTCTTTGCCCGTGCCATATACCATCCTAGAGCTTTTGGCTTTTTTTGGCTCTCTGATCGAATCTTTTTTTGCAGTTTTGGGTCTATCTGAATGAAATTGCAAATCTAGTCTCTTTCTCGACGTGAAAGAATTAGCAGGCGACACGTCCGCAATATAAAAGCGTGGTAGATGCATGCTACTGTATAGAAGTACAGTAGTTACCTACCGCAACCGAGAGAGGATTATATTTGTAATTTTGTTGGGGTAGGGATTTGTAAAAAAAAAAATGGGCAAAGAGGAAAAAACAAAGCTTCCCCATCCAGCACGCATGCACCCGCATCTGCTGCCACCCATCCCTCGTGGATCGAGCAGCTTCCAAACCGAAGAAACCAACGCATGCGCACTAAGCCTTCCTACCTGTAGCAACTGCCATGTAAGATCGAGCTGTCAGAAAAGCAGAAAAGATAAGATCCCTCTCCTGTGCTGCGTCGTGGCAACCATCGGTAAAAGAGAAACCCTCTTTGACAGAAGAACACATCAAAAAGTCTACAAGGGCATGAAGGAAAGGCTTTGAAAAAAGCTGCACCGTAGTGCCTAGAGAAAGTGGAAAGCGGCTTTTGCTGGGGACCCGGTGAATTGTGTATGTCCTTGTTGTTAGTAATAGTATCAGGAAAAGAGAAGGCTTCATCATTTGAATCACCACTGTGCTCAGTGGCCATGCTCTGCTTGATGGTTGATACCGACCTGAAGAAGTGCATATATACCGGCCGGTGACAGGTTTCGATGCGACTAGAAGGGAGTCCACTCCCAATCCGATGGGAGAAAACATAGATCGCAAAGAGTAGGTGTCGTCGTGTGTTTCTCTTTTGAACGTTAAGCAATCAAGGAATGGGAAGCTGCATGCCTGCATGGCAATCGTATCGAAGCAGGGGTGTTCATGTTCATATGAGGAGATTCTTTATGGCTAGGCTAGAAGAAACTTTATTGGACTTGCTTACAATGGAAATAGCACCTATTCGGGTAATTTCTTCATTACCATGTAAGCTGGCTTCGCCCAGAGCTTCCCCAGACATGGCCTCGCAGAGGACAAAAGAAAGAAGCGAAATGTTTCGCATGGGTGTGTGACGGCCCGCCTTTTTAGGGGCAGATTCGTACGCCTCGACAGCTACCCAGGATGATTAGCTGCCAGGAACCAAGCATATTATTGCCAGGCAAAAGTCAAATTCCAACATTTTTATTCAATATAAGGCCTAACGGCCAGGGTTTTTACAGAAGAGGGCGCAGCAGGGCTCGAATAACTTACAAGCAAAACACCGCACAGGCAGGCCTGAGCAAAAGACTAAGACCTCAAAACCAAATTACCATCTACGCACTCCTGGAACGCTCCAGCTTCTTCATACTCTGAGAGGGGGGGGTCGGGGTTGCAAGGGTGAGTACGGGAGTACTCAACAAGTCGTACGGAAAACACTGAATATTACATGCAAGGGTGTAGCACAATATTGGCACAAGGTTAAAGTATTTGTGGATGCAGTTTTATTTATAACATCATTTTACATTTAAAACACAATCCATAATAATAGTAATCCAGGGGGTTCCATTCACAAAGTCATCACCATTAAACCACATTCTCAAACATGCACCAAGATCTACTTGAGCTAGGTTACGGGATTCACCCCAATTAAACTTAGCTTCATTTACCGGAAGCACGGCGTATTCGAATACCATTTATTCACTCTGCAGAGGTGTTCAGCTTTACCCACAAGATTCCACGATCGTTAATGCCAACTCGAGTTTAACACGCAACTTAAATGCGTGCGGCCGGATCGAGGTTATCATAGCTTTTCGTTGGACATTTCCCTCTTCAGTCCCTATCCCAGAGTTTTGCTCCACATTATCCGGGGTCCCCACTTGGCGGTGTGGAGTGCTTGGTCCCGCTTACTGTGGCACCTACCGTTGTGAACCCGAAATGCCACAGTTTTCTCGTGCACACTTTCGTTTCACTCCCATAATCATTGGACCATCTCCCATACCCGGGAAGGTAACCCTGCTCCTATAGGTATTCCGAGGGAAAGTACAAGGTACCGAGCTATGTTGAGTCAAGCCAACGAAGTTGACCGGCCCAACCTGTGGTTGAACGAGTTTGTAAGTTATTTACTTTGCTCAAGGGGATTATGATCCTTACATTGCCAAAGACCAAGCCTTTTCCGATCCACAAACCAATCCGGTACCAACTGTACCAGCCACCACAACCAACCATGGCATTAATCATCAGCCGGGGATTGGAACTCATCCACTCCGGGATTTATCCAATTCTGTCCCCCAAACCGTAGCATTTTTCCAAACGTAACCGAACCAACGGTTCGGCAACCTTTTATTTCCATTCTCAAAAGCATTTAACTAAACTAACAGGATAATAATAATTAATACCGGAATATTAATTAACCTAAGGTTACAAGGATATAATTAGGTTCAATAATTTTCAAGGGAGTCTCATGAGCAAATTGGCATTAACTAAGTATCATGTCATTCTAAACTAAACAGATTTGCAATATTTCAACATACAGTAAAGTAATGCGGTAGAAAATAGTAATTAACTATAATAAGGCATGAATAGGTTCAACATGATCAATGGTGTATGGCTTGCCTTGCTGGCGATCGGATCGGACGAAGTGTCGTTGACGCGGTCGAAATCGGCTCTTTTGTCGGATCCGGGTCCTGCTCCGGGAACTGCGGCGGCTTCTGGAATTGTCCAACGTCCGGATCTAACGCGAAGAGGACGAATGACAATAAAGAAACGAAAAACGAAAAGAAACTGAAACGAAAACGGAAACGGAAATCTAACCTGCCGAGAGAGAAAGGAAGGGCGTTTTGGGCATTTGGGAATTTTCGGAGTCTCGGATTGAGGAACGGAGGGCATTTTTGGACTCAGTGGCTCGAAACGGTTCGGAAAAGTATTTTTGGGGCATTTTTGGACTCTCGGATAATTTTGGGTATTTTTGGGGGGGTATTTTTGGATATTAAAATGAATTAAATCGAATAAATGAATTTAAAATTCGAACAGAAATTAGAAAAGGGTTCTGTTGATTTTGGGCCGCGCCAAAATTGCTTTGGCCCACGGGCGCGAGCGCGTGCGGGAGTCGCTGGCGGCCCAAATCTCGCGGCAGCCGGTACCGACAAGCGGGCCCCAGCGCAGCGTGGGGAGGCGACGTGTGGGGCCAGGCGATGAGAGGAGAGAGAGAGTTGGCGAGGACTGGCGGGTGGGGCCAAATGGCAATGGCGGGGAGGCCCAGCGGTGGGGCGTTTGTCGGCCGAGAGAGGGAGGGGCGAGGCCGAGAGGCGAGCTGGCGAGCAGACGCGAGGCGAGGAAGAAGAAGGGGGAAATGCGATTTAGGGCATGGGGTTTCACGGGACTAGGGGCAAATGCAAGAGGAGCTTACCCTGGATTCTAGGGCACGGCTCGGGGAGTCCAAGCGGCGGCGGAGAGAGCTGGCGGTGGCGTGCGACCGGAGACGGAGAAGAGGATCGTGACGCGGCCACGGGAGTGCACTGGAGCTAGAGAGAGAGGGGAAAAGGGAGAGGAGGAGGCGGCGGTCTCGGCGAGCCGAAAATGGCGGCCGGAGGGGCTATATATAGCCGGGGAGGGCGAGCGGGGTCGTTGGGGCTATCATGGCGGCGCGACCTGCGGCCAGCGGCGCGACGGGCCAGGCGAGCGGCGCGGGGCTCGGGCGGCCTTGGCGAAAGGTTGGAGTGCCCTAAGGGGCTAGGGCGATGCGAGGGCGGTGCGAGGTCAGGCGCTGGCGCACGGCATCTCTGCCATGGCAGAGATCACGCGGGGGAGAAGGGGCAAGGCGCCACGGGCGGGGGCGCGCGAGGGAGGCTGAGCAGCGCCGGGCGTGAGCGAGCGGAGGCGAACGCCGAAGAGGAAAGCGCTGGCCGAAAAACTTCCGAAAACGGAATGTTTTCAAACCATATTCAAATAAATCCGAAAAAAAATCCAAATAAATCAGGAAAAATCATAGAACGCAAATAAAGCCCAAATAAAACTAATTTGAAAATTTTGGGGTATTTCAACCTACCCCCCTTAAAATAAATCTCGTCCCCGAGATTTATTCCTCCTGGGCGGAAGGTTGTGAAACGGCTGCTACTAACCTGATTCCTTTTTCCAAGGTTTCCTTGAGTACGTGATTCTTCCACCGTACTCGGTAAATTCTCATAGTCTTAAAAATCTGCTCTTCATGATTTCCAAGATCTTGACCGTTCTCTTATGGAGAATCGTATTGTTAATTCAAATCCTTTGGGTAGCACTTGTCCTGACTGCTGATGGAAATGTCCTCTCGGTTGGGGATATTGGAAACATACTGTGAATTTCCAGACAAATCCTTTACCAATTGTAATTTGCAAGCTATTCCTCTGATTCTGTAAGGATCTTCGTACGGTCCAGTCTATCCGGTCTTAGCTCCTTATTTTTCATCCAAAATGGCGTGGGTTTTGATTATTGATATTTTTCTGACAAAATTCCCTTTCGGAGCCAGTGTAACCTTTCTGTTACATTGGAGCTTGCACTCAACTTATTGGTGGTGATCCTTTCACGGACTTCTGTATCCTGAATGAGCTGGGTCCCACTGCTGTTTAATCTTAGTCCTTTATTCTGTTCCAAGGGTTCGGTATTTCCTTCCGTGATGTCTGGCTGTCTTAGTAGCTGAGGTGGTGTGGAGGCTTTTGTGGACAGTAATAGGTGGCCTGATTGAGTCCCAAGTGTTTAGAGCGTAGGTTCTCGACTTTTTCTTCAGACTTTGGTCGTTTCTTCTCTGCTTGTCTACCTGGCGGAGGGTGGGGTACTATGTCAAAGTTCAAACCGGTCCTTGTAGCCTTATTCAGACTTTCCCTGAACATTGAGCTATACTAGCTCATAATCTGACTCAGGGGATTCTTTGGGGTCCGTTAATCTGGGTTGAATCTAGTTCTACTAACTGGTTCTTTCCAAAAGATCTCCCTGGTAGGTCAATCCATTAGTGATGTTACTTCTGTCGTCAATCCTTGCTGATTCTTTAGGTAACCTGGCGGCAAAGTCTTTTATTTTCTCTCTTATTTCTATATGGGCACTGTAAGTGGTGGTGGCAGTCTGGCTGTTATTTTGGTGGTCCATCTTATACTTTACATCCAAATCCAACCACGTGTTTATTCATTACTTTCTGTCAGTATTCCTTTCTTCGATACTGGTATATCCTTGCGCTCCGTAGAGCGTCGACCATTTGGGTGGGTGAATTTTGTCAAAATCAATCCTCTTATATCCTTGTCTCAATAAACCAGTCTGTCTTTCAAGGAAGCCTTCTGGCCTTTCTGACACTGTCTGGCGGTCTAACTGTCGCAACTCAGATTCTAGCTGGGAACGTGTCCTTTTTCTTAAATCATTTAATGGCGTTCCTTCTTGTGCAAACCTTAGCCATCATGTTTACTTTTCCTCTGGGTGATTCCGATTTTGAGGTTGAAACTCAAGTCCAATTATTTTCCTTTATTGCCTATTCGGACTCTGTTGTGTTCATCTGTAGGGCTGCCATTCTAGGGGTGCTGAGCTAAAGGTTGGTTATTTCTGGAATAATTCTTTGGCTAATTCCTTGTCCTATTATTCTCAGAAAACTTCTGACTCTTGTCACTAACATGGGTTGCTTTCATTCCATCATTACTTGGTTGTTGAGATCATTTTTATTCCACCTCTCAGTGGTGATGTGTCACGGGGAAGAAGTCTTATTTAACTCAGTATTTTATTTTATTTTTCCCAACTTTCACACAGTTTATGAGTCCAAAACAACTGCTTTATTACCAATGTATTGTTCAGACCTTACATTCTTGATAGTACAAGTTGATCCTAATCTTTATCCCTTGGATCTCCATATCCAAGTTGCCACATTCAAATCTAGCTATTAGTCTGCTTCCGGTTGCTTGGAATTTCCAGCATTCCTTATTAACGGTACTGGTTGTGATTGTTGTTCCTTTGGACGTGACATGATTGGATATCTTCGGCTGGTGTCTTTCCTTTGTCCTATCTTGTATCTTATTCCTTGGGTATCTCTGCTTCTGCTGCTGCGGTGAACGGGTTACTAGCTGTCGGTTGGTGGAGGTGAGGGTCTATCACTCGCGTCTTGGCTACCAGGGTTGGTAGACTTTTCTTTGGGCAATTGCGTCTGAAATGTCCCATCTGTCTGCAATGATAGCATTTAGCCCACCTCGTGGGACAATTGCGGACGAAGTGGTCTCCATTGCAGTTGTAGCACTCAACTGATTTGGGCTGAGGTTTCGCAGGTGTTGGTTGCTCTTTTTCTTTTGAATGCTTTTTGTTAGGGAATCCTTGGGTGAGGACTGGGGTCTTTCCTCCGATCTGGGTGGGAGTCGGTATCCATGTCTGTTGAATTTTCTTCTTTCTCTTTTTCATCATTTTCAATTCATTTCAGCTTCTTTGTTTGTTATCCATTTGTCCATTACTGACGACATGTCCTTTATAGCTGAGGTGTGGAACTTCAGGCTCCTCTGTAATTCTTCCAAAGATTCTTTCATCCTACTAGCTTGAGGGTCCATCTCCTTGGGAATATCACTGGTAAAGTAGTCGGATTCGTTCGTATATCCCATCGCTGTATTTTCCTCTTGTCTGTCCAGATTTCCTTGGGTGTGTCCTTGAGGTTTTTCAACTAGCCGTTCGAAAATTCTTTCCAATAACTGCGTATGGTGCCTTTCCGTTTGTTGTCTGTTTCTTTCCATTATGGTCAGTAATTGAGCTACGTTGACTGGGTGATTTACTGACTCTTCATTTCTGCTCGAGCTGTCATGCAGGAATTTTGATCCAAAATCTGCCATGGTCTCAATCTGACTTTCTTTTCGGTCTGCAGCAGGGTTTTGAGGAAAGCGAAAAAGACGAGTAAGAATTTAGGGCATGGGGTGAGAATAGCAAGAATAGACGGGGCTCAGATGAATTGAGGGAACCTTTGAATTAGACGGGGATATATAGATAGTTTAAGCAATCAAAATCACAGAAATAGAGAACTTAGCAATTTTTATAAGACATGGATCATGCACAAAACCATTTTAAGGTTCGGCATAACCCATTTTACATTACAAAAGCCTAAAACAAAGAAGGGTACAACTTCTACGACTAACGGTCTAACTACTGCTGACGGCATCATCCCCAAGTTGCTGGTGAAGATCGGCGGAAAATTTTGAAGTTTAGAAGGGCAGGCAAAATTTTAAAACAAGACCGGGAGGGATAAGAAGCTCTTAAAGAAGACAAGGTAGCAGGGGAAGAAAGAGACAGCAATAATACTTATATTTTCGAAATTCATTTTGTTTGTATATCAAAAATAAGTTTTGAAAGGTTTCCTAATCCAACCTAAGGTCTTAATCTATGGTCAAGCCAAGGCTCTGATACCACTTGTGACGGCCCGCCTTTTTAGGGGCAGATCCGTACGCCTCGACAGCTACCCAGGATGATTAGCTGCCAGGAACCAAGCATATTATTGCCAGGCAAAAGTCAAATTCCAACATTTTTATTCAATATAAGGCCTAACGGCCAGGGTTTTTACAGAAGAGGGCGCAGCAGGGCCCGAATAACTTACAAGCAAAACACCGCACAGGCAGGCCTGAGCAAAAGACTAAGACCTCAAAACCAAATTACCATCTACGCACTCGAACGCCTCCAGCTTCTTCAAACTCTGAGAGGGGGTCGGGGTTGCAAGGGTGAGTACGGAAGTACTCAACAAGTCGTACGGAAAACACTGAATATTACATGCAAGGGTGTAGCACAATATTGGTACAAGGTTAAAGTATTTGTGGATGCAGTTTTATTTATAACATCATTTTACATTTAAAACACAATCCATAATAATAGTAATCCAGGGGGGTTCCATTCACAAAGTCATCACCATTAAACCACATTCTCAAACATGCACCAAGATCTACTTGAGCTAGGTTACTGGATTCACCCCAATTAAACTTAGCTTCATTTACCTAAGCACGGCGTATTCGAATACCATTTATTCACTCTGCAGAGGTGTTCAGCTTTACCCACAAGATTCCACGATCGTTAATGCCAACTCGAGTTTAACACGCAACTTAAATGCGTGCGGCCGGATCGAGGTTATCATAGCTTTTCGTTGGACATTTCCCTCTTCATCCCTATCCGTAGAGTTTTACTCCACATTATCCGGGGTCCCCACTTGGCCGGTGTGGAGTGCTTGGTCCCGCCATCGTGGCACCTACCGCTGTGAACCCGAAATGCCACAGCTTCCTCGTGCACACTTTCGTTTCACTCCCATAATCATTGGACCATCTCCCATACTCTGAAGGTAACCTGCTCCTATAGGTATTCCGAGGGAAAGTACAAGGTACCGAGCTATGTTGAGTCAAGCCAACGGTTGACCGCCCAACCTCGTGGTTGAACGAGTTTGTAAGTTATTTACTTTGCTCAAGGGGATTATGATCCTTACATTGCCAAAGACCAAGCCTTTTCCGATCCACAAACCAATCCGGTACCAACTGCATTTCAGCCACCACAACCAACCATGGCATTAATCATCACGGATTGGAACTCATCCACTCCGGATTTATCCAATTCGCCCCCAAACCGTAGCATTTTTCCAAACGTAATCAACCAACGGTTCGCAACCTTTATTTCCATTCTCAAAAGCATTTAACTAAACTAACAGGATAATAATAATTAATACCGGAATATTAATTAACCTAAGGTTACAAGGATATAATTAGGTTCAATAATTTTCAAGGGAGTCTCATGAGCAAATTGGCATTAACTAAGTATCATGTCATTCTAAACTAAACAGATTTGCAATATTTCAACATACAGTAAAGTAATGCGGTAGAAAATAGTAATTAACTATAATAAGGCATGAATAGGTTCAACATGATCAATGGTGTACGGCTTGCCTTGCTGGCGATCGGATCGGACGAAGTGTCGTTGACGCGGTCGAAATCGGCTCTTTTGTCGGATCCGGGTCCTGCTCCGGGAACTGCGGCGGCTTCTGGAATTGTCCAACGTCCGGATCTAACGCGAAGAGGACGAATGACAATAAAGAAACGAAAAACGAAAAGAAACTGAAACGAAAACGGAAATCGGAACCGGGCCGAGAGAGAGAAAGGAAGGGCGTTTTGGGCATTTGGGAATTTTCGGAGTCTCGGATTGAGGAACGGAGGGCATTTTTGGACTCAGTGGCTCGAAACGGTTCGGAAAAGTATTTTTGGGGCATTTTTGGACTCTCGGATAATTTTGGGTATTTTTGGGGGGTATTTTTGGATATTAAAATGAATTAAATCGAATAAATGAATTTAAAATTCGAACAGAAATTAGAAAAGGGTTCTGTTGATTTTGGGCCGCGCCAAAATTGCTTTGGCCCACGGGCGCGAGCGCGTGCGGGAGCTGCTGGGCCGGCCCAAATCTCGCGGCCAGGCCGGCCTGACAAGCGGGCCCGGCGCAAGCGTGGGGGGGGGAGGCTGACGTGTGGGGCCCACGGGGCAGTGAGAGGGAGAGAGAGAGCTGGCGAGGACTGGCGGGTGGGGCCAAATGGCAGCGGGGGCTGGCGGGGACTGGCAGGTGGGGGCGTTTGTCAGCGAGAGAGGGAGGGGGCGAGGCCGAGAGGCGGAGCTGGGCGGAGCAGACGCCGGAGGCGAGGAAGAAGAAGGGGGAAATGCGATTTAGGGCATGGGGTTTCACGGGACTAGGGGCAAACGCAAGAGGAGCTTACCCTGGATTCTAGGGCACGGCTCGGGGAGTCCAAGCGGCGGCGGAGAGAGCTGGCGGCGGCGTGCAACCGGAGACGGAGAAGAGGATCGTGACGCGGCCACGGGAGTGCACTGGAGCTAGAGAGAGAGGGGAAAAGGGAGAGGAGGAGGCGGCGGTCTCGGCGAGCCGAAAATGGCGGCCGGAGGGGCTATATATAGCCGGGGAGGGCGAGCGGGGTCGTTGGGGCTATCATGGCGGCGGCGACTGCGGCAGCGGCAGGGCCGGGGCGGGCAGCGCGAGGCTCGGGCGGCGCGGCGAAGGTTGGAGTGCCCTAAGGGGCTAGGGGCGATGCGAGGCGGTGGCGAGGTCGCGCCAAGACGGCATCTCTGCCATGGCAGAGATCACGCGGGGGAGAAGGGGCAAGGCGCCACGGGCGGGGGCGCGGGCGCGCGAGGGAGGCGGCTGCGCAGGCGCGGGCGTGAGCGAGAGCGGGAGGCGTAAACGCCGAAAGAGGAAAGCGCCTGGCGCTGAAAAACTTCCGAAAACGGAAAGTTTTCAAAACATACTCAAATAAATCCGAAAAAAATCCAAATAAATCAGGAAAAATCATAGAACGCAAATAAAGCCCAAATAAAACTAATTTGAAAATTTTAGGGTATTTCAGGGTGAAAGCTGCGATGGGGGGGCATCGTGCACACATGGTAAGGAGGAGGAACACCCACAAGGCACAACGATTTCACCACCATCTGATTGCTCGGAGGTTGGATTGGTGAAGACGGTGGCAGTCCTGGCCCTGGCGCCCTGCCTTTCGGCAGCTGCCAGTAGGACCGAAGAGGAAGTCGAAAAGGAGAGGAGCCCCTGCAAAAGGATGGAGCGCTTTTTGTACGGCAAAAGCGTAATGTGGCAGTCCTTGTCGGAAGGAGAAATCAAATAGTGACATTCTTGGTGTCACGCTGTCATTTGATGCAAAGGAAGCGGTTTGCAAGCACGATGATTTTACAGTCTCTTCTGCTGCACAGGAAGTATCGATTCCTAGGGGAGGGCAATGCAGATGGACTGTGGAAGGTACACCGAAGCAAAGAACAGGGAGGACGAGAAGAAAATGAGAAGGGCATGAGATAAACCTAAGAGCATCTCCAACAGACTTGCTATTGAACTGTTCATCTCCATATTATACCGATTCAGAGCAAAAGGCTCTCTTCAACAGACTCGGCAGAACACTCTCCAAATTTTGCGAGGGGAGAGAGAATCGCTACATTTGGCGATTCTCTCTCCGCTCGCTATCCGGCGATTCGGCAACTGGAAGTTCGTTCGCGCAACCGCACGGATGTCGTCTCCCTCGTCGTCTCCACGCCCACCGACTGCTGCGGCGCCGTAGGCCTTTGTCTCAAGGCCTGGCAAGACGTCGAGTCGCTCTCCCCCGATCCGTCCCCTGCCGTCGTCCCGTCCCTTGAGAAGACCTCGGCGGATCTCCCCACTTCCGGTGGTTCCCCAACTCCGCAGGAGCCATCCGCCGGCGAATCAGGTACTCGTACAACCGTGGAGTGGAGATCTGGCTTCCGCTTCTAGTTTGCTTGGTACTGGTACTTCCCCTGATTTTGTTTCGTCTCCTGCAGATCCCCAACTCGTCTGTTCCCACGAGGATTTGCCATCCATCCGCCGGCGAATCAGGTACTCGTACAACCGTGGAGTAGAGATCTGGCTTCTGCTTCTAGTTTGCTTGGTACTGGTACTTCCCCTGATTTTGTTTCCTCTCCTGCAGATCCCCAACTCCCCCCTCCCCCACAAGGATTTGCCAGCCATCCGGAATTGGTAGTGGCCGCTGCTTCTCATTTTCTTGGTAATCTTCTCGTTTTCTCAGTTTGTCCGATGCTGCTGCCACTACCTTGTCGTTCTCTAGCAAGCCGACACTGCCTTCTCGTTTTATTGCTGCAGTGTATCTTGATGTAGTGTTGTAGTGTCTATATCAAGAACTTCAGACTCGTGATATTTTTTATCCAGGAAAAATGATTGTCTTGAGTTATGCATTATTATCATGTCTGTTGTGGCAAACATGAATATGAAAGAAAGATGGCATCGCATACATGATTGCTTGAGCTCTGCTGTTATAATTTCTGTGAACATTTCACCGAAGTAGTGTAGTTCAGTGCATACTGAAAGTTAAGTTCGTATTGTAAAGCTTACTGGGAGCATATCATTTCACCATGTTGTGATGCACATTTCAAGAGCCTTTCAATTACAGTTGAGATAATTGTTCATGTAATTACTTAGTACAAGGTTTGTTCCAATCAATCCATTAAAAGGTCATCTATTCAGGAATAGAATTGACAAGTCACAATTCGCGGAAGGAGGCTTCGGAAGCTTGCTCTGCGCTAGTATTTGAACACCTGCTCTTCAATTGTGACCGTCGGTTGCTTAATTACTAGTTCTTAAGGCTAATCCTAGGTGATTAGTTAAAATGGATAAGGGTGATAACTGATATGACCCATGGTTTGTCTATGATTGGCCTTTTTTCCCCTTTCCAAGCGGCTGCAGGAGTTGATAGAGTGTTTGTGTAGTATACCATTGATTTGCCTATTGTAAACTTGCATTGGCTACACAAAATTTTAGATTTTGCAAACACGGTATAGTCAGGACGGCCGAAACTGCACCAGTCAACGATTTTGTCAGAATCCACAGCAATGAAACATTTCAATTTGTGTCTGTCTCCTAACATGCTGGTTAGTCGTCATTCAATACCGCTGCATATGTTCCAGTTTGGCCATATAGATCCTTTACAGTGCAAGTACACACGAACAAGTATGAGAAGGTCGTACATGCATTTATCCTGAGATATCTAAATCCCACAATTCAATCTGTACAGAACTTTGTGATTCTCAAGATATAAATTTTGTTATGTCGACTTATGAAAGCTCTATGTCTAGAAACACAGAAGTTAAGCAAGTAACTGCAATATTGGAGATTCACACGAGGGTTGTACTACTTCAGCTTTACTATCTCCTCCCTGTCCAAATGGTTGCAGGAGAGCTGAGTTGATATAGGGTTTTGTTAGTATACTATACACTTGCTATTGCAAACTCCATTGCAGTTGTATATGTGTGCTCTCCTGCAGTTGTACTACAAATTGGTTCATGGATTGATTAATGAGGATGTATATACAAATTGTAAACTCTAAATTGGTTAATGGATTGATTAATTACGATGTATATGTGTGCTGCATTTGTACTACAAAACTAAAATAGTAGATGCATATGTACTGCTGCTGCTGCTGCTGTGGTGTGAAAGATGCATACGTACTGCTGCTGTTATTGTCCTGTTTAATTAGGATTACTATTGACTTTCTTTGTGTGTGTGTATGCTAAACTTTTAGCTAGACCAAAGCGTCTGTAGAGATATGAGGGCTAGGCAATGCTCTCACTTCTATCTGTAGAATTGAGTATTGATCCTTCTGTGTTACCTACTGCCATTTTACTTGGTTATTGAAGGGTGTTCTTGTTCACCGGGTTGATCGTACTGTTCCAGCGAGCAGAGTTGGCAAAAGGTAAATTGCACCACTTACACTTAAGTATTGCTGCTTAAGTCTAGTGCATATACAATTGTAGTTGTAATGTTATTTTGTTTGCTACTAGTATGAGTAAAAGTTCATAAGTCCAAATTGAATTTGATCACCGGGATGTACTCATCTTAGTGTACTGTTTATTTGCATATAGATGGATAAAGATTCAAAGAAAGTTAGTGAAGTGCACGCTTGGACAATTAAGTGCATAGAGGAAATCGCAAGTGATATTAAGAACATTGTGTACGATAATTTTTCCCCTAGCGCATGCGAGTGTGGAAATGAACTCAATGGAATCTTACTTAAGATCGAAGACGCTGCTCGCCGTCTTGATGACCTTGCCATACAATCGGAAGGCTTGGTAGCTACAACCGGTGTTGATCCAGTCGACGAAGAAGAAGGAGACGAGGAGTTGCGCCCATACGACTATGAGAGTGATGAATCGGATAAAATTGACGATCATCAATTTAGAGAGGATGAAAGTATTGAGTCCAGTGGGTAGTGTTATTTGTGTTCTACTTATGAGACCTACTTTTTGAGTCCAGTGGGTAGTGTTATTTGTGTTCTACTTATGAGACCTACTTTTTGACTCCAGTGACTAGTATTATTCGCCATGGTTCAGCGTATTAAGACGTGTCGTACTTTTACATGTGTTGTTATGCATCTTTGTTTAATTAAGTATTGATATCTGCAGTTTGTGCAATATGGATGACTTCTATACTCGTCTGTTGAGTGAGGGGGGAAGTGAACTTCGTTGGGATGAAAGCCCAATTGGGGAGCAACCTTCTCCAGTTAACCATTCTAGTCCCCAATCGAGAGCTCAAAATAAAAGATCAAAGAATTTTTCGGAGAATGAAGATAATATGTTGGTATTGGCGTGGCTTAATGTTAGTTTGGATCCAGTGCAAGGGACCCAACAAACTTGTACCACATATTGGAGTAGAATACATGATTACTTCCACGAGAATAGAACTTTTGATTCCGAGCGTAGTCAGAACTCACTTATGCACCGATGGTCATCTATTCAAGAGCATGTTAACAAGTTTTGCGGATGTTATGACCGCATTGAGCATAGACGACAAAGCGGGATAACAGAGCAGGATAAGGTTGGTCCATATCCCTTTTTTCATTATAGATTTATATGTGTTGTCCATGTTAATAAGGTACATGTCCTTTTGTAGATTGTCCATGCTAAATCATTGTATCAAGAAGAAGAAGGGCGATTATTTGCATACTTGCATTGCTGGAATATACTACAACACCATCCAAAGTGGACTAGTCATTTATCTCAGAAAAAGCAGAAATCATCGTCCAATGCGTCTCCGGGTAGTTCCAGTCCTGTTAGCTCTAATGCAAGTCATTTTCATGAAGATGCTGCTACTGCAGAAGCTGATGTGCTCAGAAGGCCAACTGGGAGGAAGGCAGAGAAAGAGCGGATACGCCGTGGTAAAGCTGCAGTTGAGAGTGGTGCAACAGGTTCACTCTACATGGAAGCATTAGAAAACTTTAGGAAAGAAATGAAAGAAATGGGGCTTATGAAAGAGCAGAAGAAAGAAAAGCGGTACGAACGAGCATTTGCGCAAGAACAGGAGAGGATTGCTCATGAGAAGGAAAAGATTGAGATAAGAAAAAATGAGTTCGAATTGAAGAGAATGGTTGAAGAAGAGAGAATTATGAGCGTTGACACTAGTCGCTTGAGTGGGCCACAACAACAATACTACCTATCCTTACAGAATGATATAATTGCTCGCAAATGTAATAGGTCCAGTTGATGTATGAACTAATTATTGATGTAATAGGTCCGGTTACATCTAGATGGAATTGGTTATTTTGCTTATCCTTGAGTTAGTGATGGACTTGAAGTTGAGTTGTGCTTATCCTTATTATGATCGTTCTGCTTTCGTTTTTCAATGCTTGGGAGTTGAGTGCATCATAGTTGAAATGCAAAAACTGGTACATCATAGTTGAAGGAAAATAACTAGTACATCATGCGCTCGCCTACATCCCTCCATAATGGTGCCATAAGTGCTCGACTAGATCTTCTTGAAGCTGAGAGTGAGCATTTCTATTTCTGATAGATTGATGAGTTTGAATAAACTCATATAGCTCAGGTGTTCTTTCATGTGAGGCTGCAACATTTTCTCCCATTGCTTCGTAATTGTAGTCAACTGGACCTCCATCCCGCTCATCTTCAATTATCATGTTATGCATGATGATACATGCTGTCATGATATCTCTAAGTGCTTCTTGATACCAAAAACGAGCTGGTCCACTAACAATTGCAAAACGAGCTTGTAAAACTCCAAATGCTCGTTCGACATCCTTCCTAGCTGCTTCTTGAGCTTCGGCGAAATGTTTTTTCTTATTCCCTTGGGGAGCTGGAATTGTCTTCACAAATGTTGCCCATGAAGGATATATTCCATCTGCAAGATAGTATCCCATTGTATAATTATGACCGTTCACACTATAATTCACTTCAGGTGCTTGCCCTTCGGCTAGCTTTGCAAAGAGAGGGGATCGGTGAAGAACATTAATATCGTTGTGAGACCCTGGTAAACCAAAAAAAGCATGCCATATCCAAAGATCTTGCGAAGCAACGGCTTCGAGAATGATTGTTGGCTCATGCACATGACCAGTATACATGCCTTGCCATGCTGCAGGGCAATTTTTCCACTTCCAGTGCATGCAATCTATGCTCCCTAGCATTCCCGGAAAACCTCTTTCCTCACCAATTGCAAGTAATCTAGCAGTGTCATTACCATTTGGAGATCTCAAATACTCATCTCCAAAGATTTCAATAATAGCTTTCACAAACCTTCTCAGGCTCTCTATAGCAGTATTTTCTCCAATCCGCACATAATCATCAATAGCATCTGCTGCTACTCCGTAGGCTAGCATCCGAAATGCCGCGGTAACCTTTTGCAAAGAAGATAAACCAAGAATTCCAGCACAATTCCTCTTCTGAATGAAATAGTTATCATGCGCTTCTACAGCATGCAATATGCGAAGAAATAAGGAACGATTCATTCGAAACCTACGCCAAAAAGAAGGTTGAGCCGCGGACAGGACTATCAGCATAATATGCGAAGACATAAACAAGGAATAATTCCAAACCTGCGCCGAAAGAAGGTTGGGCCATAGACAGGAGAATCAGCAAAATAGTCTTCGAACAGTCTAGCATGTCCTTCTTGTCTATTGCGATGAACGACTTGATGGCCAGGAGTAGAACCGCCATGGCGTGGAACATTAACATCTTGATCTTCCGAGTGTGCTAGGTATCCTGTTGTCAGAAGAAATATGTACTCAGTATTTCTCTCAGACTCCTCATCTTCTGAGAGACATTCCGAGACTAAATTTCGACGACTCATTGAGGTATTGTTCGTAGTGAACAACAAGAAGCGTGCAAGACTTTGAACTGCAAATGGGTATGTATATATAGACAGGAATAATATAGCTGTTCGAATTTACCCGTTGAAAAATAACCGTTGCAGCGTTGTCATTACAATAAATTCAGATTTTTAAATTTCCGCATTGAAATATAGCCGTTAAAAATTACCCGTTGAAAAATAACCGTTGAAGGGTGGTGGTTACAACAAATTTCGAATTTTGAATTCCCGCCTTCAAATATAGCCGTTCGGATTTACCCGTTGAAAAATAACCGTTGAAGCGTGATGGTTACAACAAATTTTTAATTTTAAATTCCCGTATTGAAATATAGCCGTTGGAATTCACCCGTTGTAAAATAACCGTTGAAGCGTGGTCGTTACAACCAATTTCGAATTTTAAATTCCCGCCTTGAAAGATAGCCGTTCGAAATTACCCGTTGAAAAATAACCGTTGCAGCGTGGTGCCATCCAATAACTGTGATGGCGGTTATGGAATATGATTAAAATATAGAAGAGATAAAATATAGAGTGTGATATAGAGAGTGCTGTTGGAGAGGAAGAAGATATAGGGAGTCAAATTTTTGGAGAGGTCTCCAAATATAACTTTTGGAGAGTGAAATTTGGAGAGGCTTGTTGGAGATGCTCTAAGTACGTTTCCCTATTTTTTTTTCTCCTTTCTAAGTTTAATTAAACATATAACAGAACTACAAGGGTATGATCAGCTCTTTCTTACTCTAAAAGCCTTCTTCGACGAAACTATAGGATATACGCTATTACAATCTTCATAATTGTAACTATAGAATGTACGCTATTACCATCTTCATATTTGTGCTCGCAAGAAAATTCTGCACAAGCTCAACTGGTTAGCTCTTGTTTCGCCCTCTTAACTCTATGATGATCAGCTGTACCATCTGTATGTACTGTAAGTCTCAGCGTGTCCCAGCATGGAGAGGTGGGAAGTGATCTTCATTTCCCAACTTGTGAAGTCCCGGAGACCTGCAAAATAGTTTGAAACTTCATTCTCGGAATGCTTACTGTACACACTAAGGTAGTATTATATATCATAAAGCACAAGAACTTAAGGCTCATGAACGGATAATGATGCGTACTAAAGATGCGGTAGCATGCAAAGTTGACTATGCCGCAAACCAAAACTACCCTCTATTTTTTCCTCTCAGATTTTTTGCGTCTAAGATATAATTTTTTTCTGGTTGCGTCGAAGATATACCTGTAGGCTGCAGCCAGATTACATAGAATGTTTTGCTTTATCAGATACTCCTAGATTACCTGCTTTGGGCTGCAGCAGCCCTATAGCTCTGTAACACCAATGCAGAGGCATCTGCACACGCCTTGCCGGTAGGGAGTGTATTAGGAGCCTTGTTTGACTTTGATGAGAAAAATGTCAATGAGAAAGGCCCCAAAGATCCAAACTCAATAGTCTCCTCTGGTGGTGTCTCCAAGGCTCCAGGTTGACAATATCCTTTTATGACAGGGAAGGAGGGCTGGCATATATTAGATGCTGAAAGCAGTTTCTTTTGCAATAATGGCTTAGGTTTACTTCCATTTTCATCCAGCTTTTTGTTTGAGTTAACCCCCCTTTTTGGACCGTTCAGAATGCTCAGAGTTTGATTACTCGGTACATGCTCTGCATCCCTTACAAAAGATAGGTGCTCCTTATGATTACCATAATTTTGTTTTGCAGTCGAATTCTTGTTTGAGCGAACCCTACCTCTTAGGCTGCTTTGAAGCTTCAACGGCTCAAAAATGGGTACATGCTCTGTTGGCCAGTCAAGTATTTCTTGCCCTTTTAGAGTGTCATAGCTTTGCTTTCTGGCTAAGTTGTTGTTTATGTGAGTGCACTCATTTGGAGTATCCTGGACCTCCAATGTTTGATGTTTTGGCATCTGCTTCATTGCACTAGCAGGTTGCACAAATTTCATGCGAGTATCATAATTACACTTCTGGAACAAGTTCGTGTTCAAGCAAACATCCCCATAGTACCTTCCTATATGCCTTGCTTCATTGCCAGGTTTCACACATTCCTTTTGAATATCACAACTCTGCTTTTCAGTCATCTTCCTATCTGAGCGAATACATCCATGTCGACTGTCCTGAACTTTCAATGGATGACTTGTCTTTATTTCCTTGGTCCCACCGTCTAGTGCTACTTGCTGCTTGTAAGGGACAAAACTTCCTTTTAGAACTAAGGCCTGGTTGTTTTTAATCTTTACTGGTTGATCAATCAGTGCCTTCCCTTTCTCTTCTAAAGAAGCCATATGCTGTAATATAAAGAAGGAACCTGTAAATGTCATAGCTCTGGCATATGAAGAAGGAAAGCTGTGACCTTTAACCATAACAGACACTTCTAGACAAGAAATGTAGCAGTACATGTTTTCTAAATTGAACAAAGGTTTAACTGAAATTGTGACTGTCAGCCTACCCAAACAACAAACTGTAGCAGACTAGCAGCTATAATGAAGATAGTCAAATCGAACGTAGGCATTTTATTTAAAGATTTTTCTTGGCCCTAAAGAGGACTATGACGAAGTTTACCAACCAAAACAGAAAGTAAAATTAAGTGACAAACAGTCAACAGCCAGTGCATACAAACATAAAGGGATTTTGACTCATTTTACTGAACACAGCAATACCTGCAGATCAAAACATCAGGTATAAAAAAAAAAGAGAATTGGGAGTTCCTACCTTTTCAGGAATTTGTGGGCCTGTTCCATGCATATTGAGGAGATCCTCCGAGCTATGACACAACGAAACAGAACTCTCCGAATCAGCATGAGAGGAAGATGGCAACAGTCCGTTGGATGGAACATCTGTTCCAGAGGCATTCTGCTGAGAAGCCATATCCCAGTGGTCCTCATCCTGTGACTGCTGTGAAACATCTTCAGTGCAAGAAGAAACCGGAGATGATTTCCTTCCATCAGTTTCAGCAGATGAAGGCGATAGTAACCCCGACAGTTTCACATCAGTATTTAACAAGATGCTAAGAGTTGGAATTTGAAACGAGTCCTTGTCAACCTTATTGTCAGAAGATGCTTCTTGAACAGACTGCAAAAAGGCATCAAACAAGTACTCTAGGTGGTACTGAACTTGACGGAGGCATGTCAACTGTGAATCCAGATCCCCAGACAAATCCGGCAAGCTCAATGATGAGAAGGGAGGAAGGTGATGCTTTTCCACATGGGTTACAGTTACACTAAAATTTTTCTTGTTTATGGGACCAGGTTTGGAAAGTTCCAAAGTATTGCCACGTATAGAGCAATTCAATGTATGTGACGAATTGTTCGTGTGAACTTGTGGCCGCATCAATAATCTATCATCCACATGGAAGGTTTCAGCTGTACAGTGAGACACGTGTGCTTGCATTTCATGGTCCATATAGTACTTTTCACTGCCACCATTTCCATTTTCTTGATAAAACGATGAGTATTGCTTTGGTGTGTGATGGACAAAACGGGGTGATTTTGTACTTAGATCAATATTTGATGCCACCTTGTGATCTCCTGGAAAACATCCACCTAAATGTTTAGGCCCATTTATTTTGATATTTGAGTAGTTATAAGCGAAGCTCTTCGAAAGATGAAGAGGACTTCCGTTCTCATCTTCCTTCTTGTAAGAAATCTTCATGCTTGATATATCTTCGAAGATTGCCTTGCCAGGACTAGGGCGGGGCTGAAAATAAAATGAACTATCAAAACCATCATTGCCAATGTCTGGCCTTACTCCTTTTCCATTCCTCTTTAAAGTGTTTATGAAAAATCCGTAGATTTCATCAGGAACAAGTTCTGGTGGTAACATGAGAATTTGACCAAGCTTTCGAGCACCAAATGAGAAAGCTGTCCGAATACGATTAAAGCTAGCTGCACAAAATGAAAATGTTAGTAAAACTTACCACAACAGGCATCATGCAAAGCAAAGCCCTACATATGTTCAACTACAAGAGCACACTGTTTATGGCTTTGTGCACAAACACAGCAGCACAGCAAATTTTATGAATTATGATGCTCAGGCAAGCATATGTGTTTGTAGAAGTTTTAGAGGATAATTTAGAAAAAGGAAATTGATAGACATATCTTGGTTAGTTCAGAGTTCAGACCTCTGTTGACACTTCTGCCAAGATTGTTGTGCTCCTTCAGTGGATCAATTATGTTTAGATGTTTCACACGAAATTTTGTATACCATGCATTGGAATCTCTTGGAGGTAAAAATGCCTTATCCATCGAGCTCCTGAGGAACTCTTTGTCAAATAGTAAGTCATCATCATGTGTATTTGTGGCTTCAACTGCAAGAGATATATGTTTTAGGATCAAAACGGAGAATAGGCATCAGGTGAATACTCTCCCAAGGAAAGGATTACAAGGTGGCGCACCAATTAGGTCTGGCAAAGATGACAAAGCAACAGGGCCATTTAAACTAATGCAATAGTTGTCCCAGTCAAACTTGCTAAAGTATTCCAGAAACCTATACAAAACCTATTAATAAGAAAACACAGGGAGATAACAAGGATATGAGCTTTCAATTTCATAGTGGCTAAAGATGTAATCGAATGTCTGAAAATAGTCACGCCTTCCAAAACTTACCTCCAGAGGGCCATGGAGAGATTTGTGGAATAGATTGAATATGTAAAGGATAAGTGTTTCCAGCGCGTAAGTAGATATTAGTCCATGATGAGCTCCTAGTAGGCGACTTTCATAATAACACCATGCCTTGATTAATATAATGCTCCTTTTAAATAGATGTTTTTTTTGAACTCTACGGTCAACCTGAAGAAGGAACAATCGTTTACTTTCCCATGATTTGGCAAAGTAACCAAATAAAAGGACACCTAGACAATCACAGGAAACCAATGTTGAGTATTCTACACATTCAACAGATTTCTATTTAACCAGAAAACTTTGAAGTTTAAACTGGAACAGAAAGTGTAAAATTGCACCATTTATTCCAAAAGGTAAATAAATTTGCATTGTATACCAGCTCGAGGAAGCAGAGTGCGCAGATTCCGCCAGTTTGGTTGAATGAGATATCAACGATAATATTTTCAATAGTGCATTTAATGAGACTGACCTGGATGGATGGACATTTGCAGAAATTTAGAGGCAATTGCTATGTGTGAAACAATAACAGTATACAAGGAGAAAAAGAGAGAAAAAAATTAACTTTCACGAATATTAAGCATTTATCAAAAGAGCAGTAACGAAAATACCTGGTAAGAGATCAAATCACTACGAAAATGAAGGGAATAAATAGCTTCCCAAATTATTTATCAAAATGAATTACTGGGAATGTATAGGAAGTGAAAACAGGGGAATGCACCTCAGCATTGATATGTTGTAAGTTGTTTACTTCAAATTCGGCATCACTATTCTGCTCCTCTGACTTGAGGATGCAGTAAATATCTTCAACCAAAGTACTATGATAAGATGTATTTCCAAGTACAGTTAGATCAATGTCCCCATCAGGAAGGTAAGTCTTCAATGGAACCGATCCAAATACAAAGACCTAAGTATTCAAACAAAGAAGAAATATTGTTACATACAAAACTGACATGTCAAAAGATTCAACAAACAACAATGTTAGACAAAATAGAAAGGTATTGTATCATTCACACGAGTAGTACTGTAACAACCATAAATGTTGGCAGAAAGTTATCGTATCAACAAAGATGCATGATATGCTGCCATTGGTTTCCGAGAGAAATGTTTAAAGCTGAACTATTTATTGGATCTTCATCATGTTCTTAGGGATTCAGCGAATCAGTTTTGCATGTGCAAAAAAAGAAGAAAAAAATCTATGCCAGAAAATTCTATAACTACGTGTGTAGTCTGTACCATATGCCATCTAGTGAGTTGCTCTCATGATTTACATAATCATAATTTGAAGTAGGTAAGAAGCCAATCAACCAGTATAGGTAACTAAAAAATCACATGCTAACTCCTTACCTTTCCATACAACAACACAAAAATCAGCAAGTTGTGTAAAAGAGAGAGAGAGAAAAACAGTCTCTCTCCATTTTGATTTCATGTTGCGCACTTTTGGCATAGAATAAAAAACAACGGACCACTCTAGCAATGTTTCATCTCACATATGTATGCGATTGTACCTCAGAAGAAAAAAAAAACACTTCACTACAACAATTATTTCCACACAAAAAAAGAGAGAAAACCCTACAGTTATTAACAAATGCTGGCAAACACAACAACATGATTCCTACTGCAAAACTAATGCCTATAGGCTATAGCCAGCTACACGTTTCTAAGCAATTCCAGCTATACAAAGACATGTCGTACACATTAATAGTGATGAGCAGCACATAGCAGCAAACAAGGACCGCTTCTCCAGATCTACCATCTGTGGGTACGGAGTGAAAACAGCTTTCACATAAATAAATGAGCCCATGGACAAACTTCAAAGTTCAAAGTACGACTCAAACAGTGGACCGCTGAATTTCTACCTGTAAAATAAAAGACGAAGAATTTGAGCTCCTAATAATGCGCTCTACAGGCATCGCAGTAGAAATCGAATGCAGGAAGTTGGCAGGCAGCTGTCGGTGCATGGCAAAATCTCACTCCTGCTGTCACAATCCTCTTGACTCTAACGCAGACACAGTCTGCCCAGAAGATTCCACCACAGCGTTGATCAGCAAGTGATCACGAGCAGAAGCAGACCCTAAAACAAAAACAAAAGTTTTTTTGTATATAAAGGCAAAAGTTGTCCGCCCACCCCCCTCGAAAGGAACGTTTTTAGATAGTCAAAAGTTGGATTTCATAAAAGCAAACAGGGCCTTTTCGTCGGAAGTAATGCTTGCAAGTGCACAGAAATATATTGATGTGCCAACAGAAAAGTACAATTCGAATGCTTCCTTCAAGAAACGTTCTAATCACAAGCTTCGAAGCCTTCTCCGCATGCGGAAAAAGCGAAAAACCCATAGATCCGAGCTCATAGAGTGCTCCCCTAGAGTTCCAAATTTCAAAACGAGGGACTTACCATCACGGCTTGGTCTAACACAAAAGCCTAAGGCACATCTGTAACGCAGGAATTCCACGTAAAGCAGTTTAGTTCTCGCGGAAATCAGGAAAAAAAAACTGCGGTCTTCCAAAGGAGGTCTAATTAATCAACAAAATATACAATAAAAAAGGGTTCCCCAATTTTTCTTCCCCGTAAAGGCTACCACAAAATAAAACGAGGCAGAGGATCTCAACGACGCCGCGAGCAATTAGTTTAGGGATTAGTCCTGATCCGTACGAACCGAACCGATTAATCAAATGATAATCCTCTCCTGGACACGATGCCCGTCAAATCGCAGAGAAAGCAACGGAAGCAGAGTAAATAGACCCATTAAACTGAAGAAAAACGAAGAATAGAAAAATTAATCAACCATGCACGAGAACCCACCCCGAGACGTCTCAGGCCACCCGCAGGAGGATTAGCAAACCAAAACCGGATACGGAAGGGGGGAAAAAACAGGGAGGCGCTCCGCTCCGCCGCGCAGCACGCAAGCGTTTGGCGTACTGACGGGGCGCATCCGCGAGAGAGGGCGAACGAAGGAACGCACCTCGCATCCGAGCGCGGCGCCGACGAGCCTCCGCGCGTAGTCGACGACCCCCGCGCGCCGCCGCTCCGAGGCCTCCGTGGGCCGCACGCGCCGCACGACCTCCGCCGCCGCCACCTCCGCGCGAGCCACCGCCCCCGCCGGGATCGCCGCGGCCTCCGGCGCCGCCCGCGCCACCGCCGCCGCCAGCGTGGCCATCCGAGCGCTTAGCTAGCGCGACGCTGCGGCGGGGGGCACGGCCATGCGGAATCGGGGAACGGAAGTGGGAGGGGGAGAGGGTTTGGGGGGATTTCTCCCTGGGGCTCTTGCCGAGCCGTCACGGGTGCCAGCGCGGTGCTCGGGTTCCCGCGGCGAGGGGAGTGAGGGTAGGTAGGCGAGCCCGCCTGTGTCCGAGTCCGACGAGGGAGAGGGGGGCGGAAGCCTGCGGGTGTGAACAAAACCCACGAGGCGAGGATTTTTAGGGGGGAGAGAGCGTGTATGTTGTGCGCGTGCGTCCTTTAGTGGTGGCCATGAACCGGGCGGGGCCCCGGGTGTCGACCAGCAGAGTCGTCAGGTTCGCCGGAGGAGAGGGTGTTGCCAGCAAGATTGCAGCCCAATTCTAGAAATTAGGCTGACTACGGTATTTATAACTACTAGTTACATGCCCGTGCGTTGCTACAAAAAACAAAATTGATAACGAAAAATAAAGATTAAAAAATAAAAAAAATATTTCACAAGATCAAACATCTATCTTTAACGCTTCGTTTCTTGCGAAAGCTAGCTAATTAAAGCAACGTTTCGTTTTTTGCGTAGGGCAATTAAGCAGGGCAATTAAGCAGGGCAATTAATGACGTGGGTAGAACTCACCACTGCCACCAACTGCTGCTTTATAATAGTAGAGATGATTATCAATACTACGATCGGTATGTACTATTTCAGTATCTAATTTAATACAAATTAGCCCTGTGTACCATACCGATCAATCATAACGGTGAAATTGATAATATAGTCTATTAAACTATACGTTATATTTGATAGTAATACTATATGTTTGGAGTAATATTGTATGTGAATTTGGTGTACATATAATTAAACGTGTGTATGCTTATAAATATATATTATTATACTAAACCGAAACGGTACGCCGGTATCGTATAAACCGGTACCGAAGCATACTATTGCAAAAACCAAACCGGTATAACCTTGATACGGTATTGACAAGTCTGCCTATAACTCCAGAACGAGTCGTGGCTGCTTACCGTCGTGTTTGCTTCGTGACCTTTTATCATTTCGAGGTGAAACCAAAATATAAATTAAATTAGGATCAAGAGATACATAAAAACTAAAGGTTAAAGGTACCAACGGGTGCAAAAGTTTAAGGATAATCCGGCATTACTGATGGCACTATTTAAGGGCCGTCCCACGTATACAACCTCAGATCAGTGCTGCTTAGAGTAAGGCGAGCGTCGTTTAACGTCGTTTTCCATGGGCCATTGAGTTTTTTTTTTTTTTGTCTCTCTCTGTGCGTGCGCAGTAAACTGACACGTCGGCGCACGCAAACCGGCCAGAGTTTGTTCCAAGGACGCGGTGCTGCGTGTCCGTAGAGGCGAGGAGCGGATCGCCAGTGCGATGGCGACACAGCCGCATAGGGGCGGGTCCTTCTCCGACGACGATGGCGAGCGATCAAGTGCAAGATCCACTAACAGCTTCGATGTCGGCCATGCCAGTGTTACTTGTGTTAGACGAGGTAGGAGCACTGCTAGGTACCCAAGGACCGGTACACACAACACAACCATGGTGTGCCCCATGTCAACGCAATCTGGCAGGAAAAAAGAAGAAGAAGAAGGTTTGGCGAGGAGGCTGAATAGAAGTGAACCAATGGCAGTTTTGGTACGAGTGCAGCACGACGGAACGGCCACGCCGCGGCCACGCGAGTCGCGTTTCCGTCCTCTGGGAGGTTGGACGACCCCCAGAAACATCCATCCATCCATCCAAGCGGCCATGGGGGTGGTCTCGGTCTCGGGCCGCGACCTGCGCAACGGCAAGAGGTCCCAAGGTCGTAGGAAACAGTCAAAAAGCTTTTGCGTTCCCTAATCCCAAGAAGCAACAAAACAACAACCTAGCTAGGTAGGCCAGTTTCGATCCTCCTCCCTTGCACCCACGAGTGCGTTCGAAAAAAAATTCTATGCAACGGTGAGGTGCCTTCGAAAAAAATTCTATGCAAAGGTGATGCATACCGTGACCTGTGCAACACTGTGCGGATTGGCGTCACGTGTTCACCTGTGTCAATCTCCATGCAAAAAATAGTTAAGTGATAAGGATTAAAGTGCATTAAAGTGCTTGGAGATTGATGGATTTGTATGAAGATTGACGCAACGGGACGTGTGGCGTCAATTCGCATGGTGCTGCACAGATCGCGATATACAACGGTACACCATTGCATAGAATTTGTTCCCGAGTGCCTTGCCGCAGCCGGCCGCCCGTGCCGCGACGATGGAAAAGGCGGGCCGCTTTTCGATTCGGGCACTAACTGCCGAACGACTAGCCTTATCGGCTTGGCTTAATCATATACATCCAAAACGAAGAACGGAGGAAGGGGGAGGAAAGAGATAAATAGAAACACCTTTAAAAAAATGATTAATGCAGATATATCTCTATCGGTCACGGTGAACAGTGGTGGTGTTTGTCATAGCTTTGTTCTAGCCGTTGTACACTTCTTTTGCATCTTTAGCCCACTTTTCAACTTAATTATGGTGTTTATGGGAGCTTTTTGTCTTATTTAGCGCTGCTGCACACTTTTTTTTTTTTACATTTTATCCTACTTCTGAGCTTTGTCATATTTATTCCGTTCGCACAGAAGCTAGATTTGCTTAATAAGACATTAGGTGCCCATATGCTAACTCTAACTATCAGCTATTGGATAAATCGTGTATGGCTGAGATTAGCAGAGGTGGAAACCACCTTGCCACTTAAAACTGTTTTTAAAAAACCCCTTAAAGTTTATTTCCACTTTAAATTTGGATAGAGGGCTTCCATATATATATATATATATATATATATATATATATATATAAAGACACACACACACATATATACACACACATACATATGTGTGTATATATCTCTCTACTATTATAAAGCAGCAGTTGGTGGCAGTGGTGAGTTCTACCCATGTCATTAATTGATGTGCTTAATTGCCCTACGCAAAAAACGAAGCGTTGCTTTAATTAGCCAGCTTTCGCAAGAAACGAAACGTTAAAGATAGATGTTTGATCTTGTAAAATATTTTTTTATTTTTTAATCTTTATTTTTCGTTATCAATTTTGTTTTTCGTAGCATCGCACGGGCATGTAACTAGTATATATATATGTGTGTGTATATACATATGTGTGTGTATAACAGGGGCTCTATGGAGCCTAGGCTCCTAAACCAACAGCCATTTGATTGGTTTAGAAGTCGTGAAAAATTTAAATGGGTATTTCATAATTAAAACCACATCCGATCCATTATGCTAATACAATCATGTTTAAATGGTATCATGTGCATGCAGGCTAGTTCTTTCCATATAGACACCGCATGCCATTCTTTCCATTTAGACTAATCAGCAACGAGATATAATGTCTTATTGCAAATATTGATTTGCTCTGCAAACGTTTGCTTGAGATACTGAACTGATCTCATGTACTCACTTCCCAACTTATTCTATATAAATACACACAAAATAGTAATATCAAGTGTATTTTTTTAACAAAGAAATTCATAGTAGTACATAGCCAAACTCTATTGTCGAACGTACCATCTAAACTCCTTTCGCTACTAATGGTCAATCCGAAATCAAAGAAAATCAATTGTGAGTATATACCTCTCTAAGATGATTTAGTTGAATCAAAATTAAAAAATATCTAAAAACAAATACTTCTATCTAATTTTGCTGTGGTATCTATAAAAGTTCAATTGCGAGTATATAATTTCAATCGATAAAAGTTCAATCGCTGTGGTATCTAATTTTGCTGACCATGATACCATTTAATCACGTATTAATTCTTTCCATTCCTAATCAAACTGTTGACACAATTAATACACATACTAAGGCCCTCTTTGGTACGGTTCCAAATTCTAGTAGAAACGGAAACGGTTCCAGATTCTTGGTAGAAACGTTTCTGGTAGAATTCTGTGAATTGAGGTGGAACGGGGTTGAGACCGATTCGGTCACATAGTGAGAAAAAAAACAATCCGAGAAGAATCGTTCCGAGCTTTAGCCCGTTTGGTTGGGTTTCTTTCAGAATCTAGTAGAAACGGCCAAGTTCCAAGTTGCCAAACGGGGCTTAATTCACCATGCCACCGTAACAAATCATAGTCACGTAATAATTAATGACACTCAACTTAATACTTTCTATACACACACACATACTCCCGTTTTGTACTCCTAGGTGTGTTGTACTCTCTACCTCTATTTGGTTAATAATAACTACCTAATTAAGCGGAACCGGTTAACAACTTCTATTTATGGAATATGCTTCCACGTGCGTAACACAAGTTAATATACAGGGAGTAGGGAGTACTCCCTTCCTTCTGATTAGGAAGTTATTTTTAACCAAATAGAGGTAGGGATGTACTTCCTATCTCTATTTGTTTAAAAAACAACTTCCTAATCAGGAGGAACCAGGTAACAACTTCCACTTATAGAATATTCTTCCA
This sequence comes from Rhipidocladum racemiflorum, assembly GCA_036346355.1. Classification (NCBI taxonomy): domain Eukaryota; kingdom Viridiplantae; phylum Streptophyta; class Magnoliopsida; order Poales; family Poaceae; genus Rhipidocladum; species Rhipidocladum racemiflorum. Next base: position 62,381,725 of record CM070573.1, on the reverse strand, counting down.
CTTGCATAACATCAGTTAATATATGAATGAGAAGGCTAGAAAAGCAAATATTTATATTTTTTTTCATATGCTGAATGTAAAACTAAAATCGGAATCAAATAGACAAATACCCATCACAAAAAATAAAACTTTGTACCAAAAAAATTCTATCTTTCTGCACACTCATAGCTGTGAAGCATATAGATGATTGTTGCATCTTGGATCCGTTATACATACTAGGCAGAATGTACGGCGCACGCCGCACCGATTAAAATTTACTCTGTTTTTCCCCCAAAAAAGACTGCAGGAGGAGCTAAAAATATTTTTTTTCGAAGCGATCCTAACACTCTATACGTTCACCGGTGAATAATACATTTTTTGAAAAACATTATAGATCGAGTTGCAAAAAAAACTATAGAGATACAACTGTATACATATATTTCTTATTCTAGAAAATATCAAAAATTGAGTTACAAAAAAAAGAGAGAGATAGAGTTGTATACATATTTCTTTTAATGAATTTGGTTAACACTTTATTATTACCTGGTCAATCTTCTTTTGTCGAGCTTAACACTCTATGTGTTAATCGGGTAATAATACATATTCCGAAAATATTAGAGATGCCAGCCTTCTTTTGTTGAGTTTAACAATCTATGCGTTCATCGAGTAATAATACACGTCTCGAAAAATATTAAAGATCGAGTTGGAAAAAAAATCTAGAGATTAGAAATCGAGTTGGGAAAAAAAATTCTAGAGATAGAGACGTACACATATTTCTGTTGGCGAAAATATTTTTTCTGGGAAAAACGGAGAAAGGACCTGGATGTAAGGGTCAAGACCTGGTTGTTATATTTTTGGACCTGATCGCTATTCTAAAAAAAAATTAGAAAATGGCTCGTTCGAGATTTGTATTTAGCGGGGGGTTTTCCGTAAAGTAACAAACAAGGGACCTAAACGCAATCCAAAAACATTCTTCTTACACTCACAAAAAAACGCAAAGGACTTCTTTGTAAATTACAGGGACCTATCTGTAATTAAGGAAAATGGAGGGACTTTTTCGCAAATCGCCGTGGAGGTGACGTGGAGCAACTGGCTGGCCTCCAAACTATTGGTAAAGGTCCACACACTTCTGCAAATTACCACACAAACTAAAGTGAAACAAAATTCAAAGAAACAATGTATTACAAAGATTAAAACTATTACATATAACCATTTTTTTCTTGGCCTGTACAATAATACGAAAAATAAAATCATTCTTGTTATCGCTTGATTCCATCGGAATAAATTTTCTACATGCTATTGCTTTGAGGAAGACCAAAATAAAATTTTGTTCTTGTTCGCGCAAAAAACGTGAAGGAGGGTTTTCGGCCTCGAACACACAAGACAAACGCCGGGTTTGTAGAGCGTGCCAGTCAATTTGACCTGAAATTGACAAGGTAGAGTTTGTAATTTGATCAAAGCCGATAATCAAGGATCTATCGGCTTTTCGCTAGTCGGCAAGAACCGATTAGGAGATAACTAGATCAACCGGTTACAGTTGATCCGGATACAAGGTAAAATCGGTTTCGGGAAGGCGATGCGCAACAAAACGAAGCAAATCAAACCTGGGTGAAATCGGCTAAAATCAACAATCGGCGATGCGCAACTATGTTGATTCCGTCGACTTGCAGAGAGATCTATGAGGCTAAAACAATGTAAAAGAAAAGCTTGTAAAAGTAGATGTGTGTGGTTGAATTGATTGATTCTTTGCTTGACGCCCACCTCCTTTTATAACACGCCTGGCCGATCCGAGTTGTACATGGATACGGTGCATTTACCCGTGATCGGCCTTTTATCCGATTTCCTTTCCTTTTAGAAACGGTTTCCTTTTCCGAGTCGCATCGATTCCTTATTATATGAATACTTCTTTTCCGATTTAGACCGATTTCAACGCGACGCTGAATTTTGGTGCAAACATATGCCCCCATTTTGAAAGGTAGCTTGCTATCTTTCAAAAATCTTTCGCTTCTCCGTGATCGGCTTACCGCTTAAGATTCACCTCGGTAACTTCCCCATTAATGGCGCCGCAATGCTCTCGGTGCGCTTTCAATGCAAAGAATCGTTCCCGCTTTTCACCTTTTTCACCGAGGTATAAATATGAGGTCCCCTCGCGGTCATTTTCACCCTGGCGTGCTCTCGCTCATCTTGCAATCGGCTTTTCTCCGCATCAATCTTCTCTTCCGTCAGATCGGCTGAAATGGACGCATCCTGTACTCATTCCGATCCCGGATAGCGACCATCAATACTTTCTAGGCCCATTAGGAACCATAGAGACCGATACGGTTGTTAGAGATGAAATCCCTAGACTTCCTCTCGCCGGCTCCTGGCTATAATATTAAGGAATGGACAAAAAGCTTTAGGGCTTGGCCGACACTCTCAAGGGTCGGAGGTCTTGGTATATTAGAGTATCATCCCTTAAAAGGCCGAGTGGGAAGGGATGGGTATCACGAGTGTATTCCTATGTCCTTAGCCGATCCAGAACCTAATGAATCCTTGGTAGCCGCTGCTTGCTATTTTTGGTCGGACTCTTTTAACGCCTTCTTTTTCCCAACTGGTCCCATCGGCCCAACCCTTCTAGACATGGCTGAATTATGCCGCCTTAGGCCTCGATGGAGACCAAATATCGGCTTTTAGCGGGAAACCTCAAGATAAATTGACTCGAAAAAGGGAGAAGGCTGGTCCAGATATATACAAAATAATAACAAGTTGATCGCCTCAGATCGGATGAGGAACATGTAGCTTTCCTTAACCTATGGCTAGACCGATTCCTTTTCTCAAGGGCGCTTCTTTAGGACCAACCTGTGTTTACCAATTTATGTCGGAGCAAATAGTCACGGGTCGTCGGCTAGCTCTAGGAAATCCTTGTTGGGGGCCGTATACCACATGATGTATATCATCCGAGTCGGCTTTTACCGCAACGGTTCCTATGTCGTGGGCAACATTGGGGGTCCACTTTGGTTCATTCAAATCTGGCTTTACCGTGTCTTTGGCCGCCTCATTATCCTGCATCCATCGGAGGAATCGGCTTTCCCAACGGAAGATTTTCCCGAGGGTGCAACCCCTAGATTTCAACCTAGCCGATCTCCGGTGAAAAATTCATGATGTGTTCACCTGACGAACCAAAACCTCCCGGCCAGTTTTCACAAGTATTTATCCTTCTTCTTGAATCTCAACCAAGCTTCCTTCAACCGCCGAGACTTTTTTTCGTATAGCCAACTAGCCGATCTTCCATGGCCTTCTTTTCTCCGTTTAAACTCTGATAGCTCTCTAATGCCCCAGTCCACTCTTGATCTGCTCCCTCTGTTAATCTCTCCTTGCATTCTTCACGTCGGCTTGAGTACTCGAAATAGAACATTTCAGCCGACCTATGAGTTCTATCACCCTTCAGTGTATGCTCGCCAGCTGGGTTTTGGACAAACAATTCCTTGCTTTCCTTTGCTCAATATAATCAAGCCACGAAATAAAGTTACTAACATTATCAAGCGGAGCTTATTATTGAGCTAGCCGATGAACTCCATGTGGTAGACTTGCCATTCCTCGTGCTAAACACACGCCGATCGGGCCAATTTACCACATGGTGGGCTTCCATAGCCGAGGCGCTCTTATGGGGCGCACTATCCATGAGGTCTTGTCCTCTTTTCTCCTCAAGCTTCCAAGAGCCGACGGAGACCGCCGCTGGGTCTAGCTCGAGTTCAAGCCATGCTAACTCGTCTTTAGAGGTATTTTCATCTTGATGTTTATTGAAATAAGATTTTCATCGGCTTAATCATATCTTTTGTCCTTTTCCAGACTAGCAAAAGGTCGACCCCAGCGCAAACTGCATCGGCTGACGATCGCTCGAAGCGGCAAAGGCCGTCGACCCCTCTTGCCGGTTTATCTTCTGGCACGTTGGGAGTCAATAGCCCATCACTGTCCGATCTTGCCGATCAGCGTACTAAAAGTACACTCAGTTCATCTTTGCAAGCGAATTTTCATGCTTTCCGCTCGCTAACCCCTATGTTTGTCATTTCTAGAGAAAAGAAGAGCCGTGAGAGTCGTTATCAAACGACCTCCAAAGCCTGGCAGCCGTGACGTAGCATCATCCCCTCGGATCGGCCATCGCGGTTAGCTTCGACCCTTATCTTGATTTATCTTTGTTTTCCTTGATCTTACCGTGAAAATATTCTTCAGAAACCCCTCCGCTCCAATTGCTAGAAGCCGATGCAGAGAAGACCAGACAGACGTGCTTGTCTTGCCGGCTTTGGCTCCTCGCTCCGCCATCCGCTTCCTCACCTCCAAAACTCGCTCGCCCGGCCCGCCGATGGACTTAGCCGATCTTTTAGGCTTTTCCTTGACGAGCTCGACGACCCTTAAGTGTTGTCCACTGACGACTACCCGGCCGACATTCAACGCTTAATTGCCGCTCACGCCAAAGATCGGCCAGAATCGCTGGCCGGGCATGCAGGAGCGGCTCAACCGCCTCCTGGACGGCGATGCAACCGGGCGCCTCTCCGCCAACACTCAATCTTTGAGGAATGCGATGGCGACCGCCCGCCGATCTTCCCGCCGCTATGAACGCACTACTAGAGGTATGCCACTTGGACGCCGTCGGCAGGATGTAGAGTCGGCCAAGCAAAGGGTTGAACAATGAAGTCCCAACAAGCCGATCAAGAGATCTTGGACAAGCTCATAGCGGATGCCAAGTCTCGAAAGAGTGCATTTGATCAGGGTGCTGCCGCGCTGAAATCGGCTAAGACTAAGGCCCAAGAGCTGGAGTTATCTAAGAAGAAACTTGAAGAACAGCTGGCCTTGGTTACAAAAGAACTCTCAGATTGCCAGATCGGCATCACGGATGCGACGTCTTCACTAGCGGCCCAGAGACAGCAAATTGGTGAAGTCTTCACCAAAGTCAGGAACCATTCAGCTAAAATGATCCCAATCCCGGGTGATGCGAAAGCCGATGAGCAACTAATAGATAGTGTTCAAGCTACTATTGGTAGGGCGGCTGCAGCACTATCGGCTTTGGGGGCCCATCTGCCTGGTTCCGGACTTCACTGATTTGTTCTATTGATATTAGTTGTGTGGCCAGTCTTTTGTAATATTGCTTTAAACCTTGGGATGACGTCCTTCGAACACTTGGCTTGATCGGCTATGTAACCGATTTTGTAAACTGTAATTTGGATGGGTGTCTCGGTCGGCTGTATGACCGATTTTATATGCATGTGCTTTTGTAATTGATCCTGATATTTTCCTCTGTAGTTAGGACCCGACCCATATGCTTGGGTGATATGCCTTCAGATATTTTCCATTGATTGCTTTAGGTAGGACGAACCCTTCCAAGGACTCTAGTATATACGAATTCCCGTTAATCGGCCGATTGATCTTATAAGGCCCTTCCCATGTTGGAGACCATTTGCCGAATCGATTATCCTTAGACCCAATCGGCAACACGGTTTTCCATACCAAATCGGCTTGATTGAACGACTTTGAAATCACTTTTTTATTGTACGACCTGGCAACCCTCTCTTTATCCTTTTTAAGCCGATCTAGTGTGATCAGCCTTAGTTCAGCCAAATCATCTAGATTGTCAAGCATCGCCTGTTTGTATTCATCAGCTGATACCTTATCTTGCTCGTGTAGCCTTATTGAGCCGATGTTGATTTCAACGGGCAAAACGGCTTCTTGTTCGTATACCAACTGAAAGGGTGACAATTTAGTTGATCCGTGATGAGATAGCCGATAAGCCCATAAGGCCTCCGATAGCGTTGAATGCCATTTCCTTGGCTCCTCCTCAATTTTTCTTTTATCGCCTTTATCAATGTCTTGTTTGACGACTCGGCCGTCCGCTGGCCTGAGCGTAGTAAGGGGAAGAGTTGAGTAATTTTATCCCAAGATTTTCCGCAAAACCTTTGAAATCGTTGGACATGAACACAAGACTGATCAAGAGTAATTGTTTGTGGAATTCCAAACCGATGGACGATGTGTTCATTTACAAAGTCGATCGCCTCTTTACTAGTAACCTTCTTGAGAGGTACAAATTTCAACCCACTTTGAGAAATAATCATGGTCGCAAGGATGAATTTATGTCCTTTGCTAGATGACGGAAATATTTGGCCGATTATGTCTATACCCCATCCTCTAAATGGCCATGGCTTGATGATCGGATGTAAAGCCGATGCTGGTGCAGACTGTATGTTACCAAACTTTTGGCACGTTTGGCATCCTTTATAATATTTGAAGCAGTCTTCTAACATCGTCGGCCAAAAATATCCTGTTCGCCTCAGTATCCATTTCATCTTATGGGCCGATTGATGTGATCCACAAGTGCCTTCATGGACTTCACCCATCGCCACTTTGGCTTCCTCGGTTCCCAGACATCTTAACAACAAACCTTCAATAGTCCGAAAGTACAATACATCTTCTAGTAGAACATATTTGAGTGCTTTGCGCCTCGACCTTCCGCTTCGGTCGGCTTGGCTGGATTTGACAAATAATCCCTTATCTCTGCTTCTCCAATGACAGGTGAACACATAAAATCGCCAAATGTTTAGCTCGATTGGTCCCTCGTCGACTTTCAATCTTGTACTCGATGCACATTGTGCCAATCGGTTTGCTTTATTATTAGCTTCTCTGGGGATATGTTTTATAGAAAATGTAGTGAACATCTCGATGATCTCGAGGCATTGATGCAAGTATCGGGTTAGTGCACCGTCGTTGCATCGGTATTCTCCTTTGACTTGTCAGACGATTAACATCGAGTCTCCAAAAGCTTCGACGCCTTTCACCCCGATGCTATCTAACAATTGTAGGCCCCTTAGTAATGCTTCAGATTCGCTTGGTTGTTCGAACATCGGCTATTTAACCGATACATGAAGTCATACTCTTGTTTCCTAGGTGAAACTAATATCACACCGATGCCTTCGCCTTCTTGGCAAACAGATCCATCAAAATACAAATGCCAAGGAGTTACACTAGTTGTTCCTACTAATGTTTCACTTCCTGTGATAAAATCGGCCACGCCTTGTCCTTTCACAGATTTAGCCGACTCATAGGTTAACTCGAACTCATAAGGCGTATGCCCATTTACCAAGCCAACTCCGCAGGATTGGCACCGATAATATGTACTTAACTACATCGGTTTTGCATATTATAACGCATTTGGAAGCCAAAGATATAATGTCTTAACTTAGTGCAAGCAAAATACAATGATAAGCATAATTTTTCTACTAGGGGATACCTGGTTTCTGCATCTAAAAGACGTCGGCTTAAGTAAAATATTGCTCGTTCCTTCCTGTCGGCTTCTTGTGTTAAAACTGCCCCAATCGAATCACCTTCAGCCGATATATATAGTCTAAAAGGTATACCGTGTTTTGGTGCGGTCAATACTGGTGGACTCATCAGATAACCTTTTGTCGTCGAAGGCTTTTTGTTGATCGGCTTCCCATTTGAACTCTTGGTTATCTTTAATTTTCAGCAGCGGTGTGAAGGCCCGAATACGCCCTGACAAGTTTGAGATAAAACGTCGCAAGTAGTTGATTTTCCCAATCAATACCTGCAACTCCTTTTTGCTTGTCGGCGGTTTAGTATCGGCTATGGCTTTTACTTTGGTTTGATTTACTTCAATTCCTCCTTCATGCACCGTAAACCCAAGAAATTGTCCAGCCGATATTCCGAAAGCACATTTGAGAGGGTTCATTTTTAACCCATGTAACCTTGTGCTTTCGAACATCTTTTCCAGATCGGCTAAATGTTGCCGGTCTTCTTTGGATTTTACCACTACGTCGTCAATGTATATTTCCACGGTACTGCCGATCAAATCATGGAAAATATGGTTCATGGCACGCTGATAAGTAGCACCGGCATTTTTAAACCGAAGGTCATAACTTTCCACTCATATAGCCCTAAAGCCCCTGACATCCGAAAGCCGTTTTGGGTATATCGGCTTCGCCATGAATATCTGATTGTATCCAGCGTTCCGTCCAAAAAGCTTATAATTTTATTCCCGTGATGCAAGATCGATAAGCATATCGGCTATGGGCATCGGTACTCGTCTTTTGGTGTAGCTTTGTTTAAATCTCTAAAATCGACACATACCCTAAGTTTGCCATTTTTCTTCTTCACAGGACGATGTTTGAGACCCACTCAACAGATCGGCAAGGCCGGATAAACTTTGCCTCTAGCAATCGCCCTACTTCTTCCTTTATAGCGTCATACAACGAGGATTAAACCGCCTAGGTACTGTTTGAATGGCCGATACCCAGGTTTTATAGGTAGCCGATGTTCGACTAGTCATCGGCTTAATCCTGGCATTTCATAATACTCCCATGCAAAGCAATCTTTATACTTCTTGAGTATTTCGACCAACTTTGCTTTATAACTGGTTCTAATTTAGCACTTACAAACGTTGGTCTTTTGCTATCACCTTCCCCAATATCGATCTCTTCGAGCAAATCGTGAAGTAAATCCTAACCCTTTTCTTTCTTCTTCAAAATCCTCAACAGCCTTCTTCAGATTCTTCTTGCCGATAGCTCCTGGCCTTTTCCTGCAGCTTTGCTAGTGTCTTGTACTCCATCTTCTTACTACTGGCCTGGTCCGATCAAACGTGTTGGGTTTGACGCTGATCGGCTTGAATCCTGACTTCTCAACGCAGATAAAATCGCAATTGTCCAAGGCTTTTCCCGATATACATTCGGCTTCTTCGTGTGGCGGTTGGTATCGTGGCTAGCCATGGCGATATGAGCCGATGTGTCACCGGGTACGACTTCTCATCAGATCATCGTTCCACCGCACCAATTTTTGGTGCATAGTTGATGGTATACAGCAATTGGCATGGATCCATCCGCCCAAGGAGCACGCCTGTAATTGCCTTTGGCTTCAATCACAAAAAGGCGATCGGCAAAGTTTTATTACCGATCGCCGCTTCTAACACTATTACGCCTTTAGCCTCGGTTGGGTCTCCCGTGAAGTCATTTAACACCATATTGGTTTTGATCAAGTCTTCATCGGCTTTACCCAATTTTCTCGAAAGTACTTAACGGCATCGATTGATCGTCGCCCGCCATCGACCAACATACGAGATATCGGTCGGCCATTAATATACCCTTTCAGATATAATGGTTTCAGATGCCGATGCATGTCTTGTGGCTTTTGAACACGGCGTCCTGGTGCTCCGAGGCATAATTGGGCGAACACTTCTTCACCGATTCTTCGGTTTTGAACTCGGCAGTAGAGCGAATACCATGTTTATATCCATCGGTGGCGTATCATCCTCGATCATCAGAGAACCGGATTCGATCGATTGGTCTGAATCACTATCGATCTGTTCCTTCTTTCTCCACTCCTTTTTCAAAATTGGTACCGGTCTTAACTTATTGAACATCCGATCCCTCTCGCTCTCCTTTTCGGCCTCCCTTTCTTCTTGTGTTTTCAATCGCTGAAGCCTTCTGCGTTGTGATTTGTCGAGACACAGGGGCACCACCTAGGTTTAGGTTCTATCGGCCAGATTTTTCCCGCTAAATTGCTCATTTCATTTGCCGATTCCATTCTACTTGTGTTAGCCGATAGTTCCCGATTTCGAGGACTCGCCTTGCTCGATGTTGACAACCTTTCATGGATCGGCCCATCGCTTCCTCATATCTGGATGGTTGTGTATCGGTCTAGACAACCTATCTTTTACAGCACCGGTTTGCCCGATATACGTATGAGTGTTGCATAGGACAAGACACAATCATTGGTAAGGTCATCCCTTTCTCCCAAAGAAAGCGCCAAAAGGGACATTGTCGATGTTTCTCTTCTTCAAGAGTTGGCCGACATGACATATCTCGCCGCCAACGCCGTCCCTCTTTGCCTTAGTCGATGAAGATTCTCGTGGTGTTGAGTGTCACACCTCCGACTTATCCTTTCATACTTCCCAGGAGTTGTGAGAAGGTCGGCTTTGGTTTGAAATCGGCCTTTCTTGGAGCCCTCTCAGCCCGATACCATTTACCGACCTCCAAGTCCCCTCTTGGTTTTACCGTTCTTGAGTTTTGTCCATTCCTATCGGCTTCTATTTGTATGGAACCGATAGTAATCTACCTGCCTCGCCTCGTGATACAATTCCTTTAGTCGGCTTATCTTCTTCTGCAGGCCTCTTTTCTTTTCGTGAACATTGAACCATGTTGACTTGAAAAGGGCTCATATCTATCTGCATAGCCGATTCTTCCGCAAATTTTAGCCTGCCATCAGTGATGGCCGATTGAATCTGTTGTCGAAAAATATTGCAGTCGTTAGTATTATGTGAAAACGAATGGTGCCATTTGCAATACCTTCGCTTCTTAATTTCCTCGGTCGATGGTATGACGTGTCCCTCCGGCAACTTTATGAGTTTTTCTTGCAGTAATAAATCAAATATCTTGTCACACTTCGACACGTCGTATGAATACTTGATTTCCGCACTATTTTTCATCGGTTTGAGTAGAGAGCATACGAGTGGCTTTTTAGAACCCTTGGTCCACTCGGCTATGTTTATTTCTGCTTCGTCCTCGGAGGTGTCGCTTGAATTGTAATCTACCATGTTTACTTTGGCCTTTTCATTACCGTTTGGCTTAAATCTATCTTTAAATCCTTTATTTTCTGCATATCGGCTTTCGTGTGCCGATACGCGGTGGAGTAAGTGGCCTAAATCTGGAAATTCTTGGCCCGATAGTTTCTCTTTTAATGGCGGGATTAGCCCTTGGAATGCTAAATCGGCCAATTGATCATCGGGTAATGTTACACTAAAGCATCTATTCCGTACGCCTCTAAACCTTCTGATATAATCGGAAACCGATTCGCCGTACTTCTGTCGGACTGAACTAAGATCAGAAATCCTCAGCTCCATAGTTCCCGAAAAAAAGTATTCATGGAATCGGCTTTCTAGATCGTTCCATACGTGAACTGAATTTGGGGGTAGATTAGTGAACCAAGTGAATGCAAAGACCGACAATGATAAAGGAAATATCGATTTTTAGTCCATCGGATCGCGACCCTCTCCACACTGAGCCATAAACCGTCCGATATGCTCAATTGTGGTGACGGAATCATCACCTGAGAATTTGGCAAAGTCTGGTATTCGAAAGTTGTGCGGGTATGGCATTCGATCTATGTGATCGGGATACGGCTTCCTATAGCCGATCACTCTTCCTCTGGGCTGTAAACCGAACTGTTCTCTTAAAACGTTAGCAATTTGTTCCGCCCAATTGACATTGTCGGCTGTGGTGCAACCGGATATTGCCAATTTTCATGGTTCACGCCGCCCCGAGTGCAAACTCGGGTCTTTGTCCAAATCGCACCGCAGGGGTCTTGGCACTTGGTCGCAATCATGATTAAAACCTAATGCATCGGGTATGGGCGCGAAAGGTTCGACGTCTGGCGCCATCCTATACGGGCGTTTGTTTCACGGTTGTGGCTCCCGTGATTGCGGGACTTGATCTGCTTCGATCGGTGATAAGCCGATAAACCGATGCTATTGGAGGGCCCATTTGACGGATTTGATGTGCTTATCTTAGCCCCATCCGTGTGCCCATGGTAGTGTGTAAATCCATCTCTCTGTATGCTTGGTTTCAAAACAAGAGGTTGAGTTGGCATTGTGATAGGCGTTTGAGCCGACAATCTTCTTGTATTGGTGTTAGGTGTTATGGAATATCTTTGAGTACGTAATGGGATGGTTTGTGGTGGATCTAGCAAAGCTTCCAGACACGGCCAATTCCTGAGCAATTGTTTTCACACTATTTTCTATCATCGGCTTCAGTGTGGATACTAGAGCCGATGACTGATTGATTAATGCGTGATGGACGGATTGCTCGATCATACTTGATAAATCAGCTTGAGCGGGTGCGTATCGGCTTACCGATTCGGATGACGAATCTCCGATAGGGTTGAGGCTTGGGAGTGCAGTCTTTTGAGTAACGCCACGGCGTGTTTTCTGGAAGCACCGCAGATCATTTCTTCTAAAGTCGCCTTCGGTCTTCAATTTCTTTTCGCTGCTCAGGGTTAAATCGGCCATTTGAGGCGCGATTATAGCATCGATGTTGATATCGGCGGTAATCGCAGCTTGTCGATTGACGACATGTTTGATTTTCCTTGAAGTCCCACCGGGCGTGCCAAAATATGTTCGCGCAAAAAACGTGAAGGAGGGTTTTCGGCCTCGAACACACAAGACAAACGCCGGGTTTGTAGAGCGTGCCAGTCAATTTGACCTGAAATTGACAAGGTAGAGTTTGTAATTTGATCAAAGCCGATAATCAAGGATCTATCGGCTTTTCGCTAGTCGGCAAGAACCGATTAGGAGATAACTAGATCAACCGGTTCTGATTGATCCGGATACAAATAAAATCGGCCGGGAAGGCGATGCGCAACAAAACGAAGCAAATCAAACCTGGGTGAAATCGGCTAAAATCAACAATCGGCGATGCGCAACTATGTTGATTCCGTCGACTTGCAGAGAGATCTATGAGGCTAAAACAATGTAAAAGAAAAGCTTGTAAAAGTAGATGTGTGTGGTTGAATTGATTGATTCTTTGCTTGACGCCCACCTCCTTTTATAACACGCCTGGCCGATCCGAGTTGTACATGGATACGGTGCATTTACCCGTATCGGCCTTTTATCTGATTTCCTTTCCTTTTAGAAACGGTTTCCTTTTCCGAGTCGTTTACCGATTCCTTATTATATGAATACTTCTTTTCTGATTTAGACCGATTTCAACGCACGCTGAATTTTGGTGCAAACAGTTCTATGAGAAAATCTGGTTGGCTGGAATTCTCCTCTCTCTTAAACATATGAACAACACACACCTGCAAAATGCACACAACCACCCAAGCTTCATGCTTTTACTTATGCAAATCAGCAGAGCAGCGTTTAAAGTTCAGAGATTATATAGTAATAGGACTAATTCTGTTGTAATCCTCACATTGGTCATGGTCGCAAATCGAAGAGGCTCACTGGCTCACCACATCAAAATGGACAATACCAATTGGATGTTCGAATCTTTAGCTAGCTTTGCTCAAACCAAGGCTACTGATTCCGTATGGAATTAGAACCATCCAGCCGTTTCTGAAAGACATTTCTTAATGAGAACTTGATCTCGGCCAATTTATTAACATCACAGTTTCATGTTCCTTTACACTAGGTGGGGAATTTAACTTTTGCAGAACTGAAGATTAGCAGTGCACCTGTGCTTGGTAGCCCTAAAAACTGCTGAAAGCCTAGGAAGGAAACAAAGAAAGAATTGAACTACGTACAGGACTCGACCGGATATTTAGCACACAGCAAGAGATTTAGATGAAACTTGAGCATTCAGACCTCAGTAAGTTTGGAACTATTAAATTAGAAAGGCTACGACACCTGAAAATGTGATGGTTCAATCAATTTCCAGTGGGTGCGTTCGTCCTTGGCGGCAAAGCAGGCGGCCGGCGTACGTCCGCGCGCAGGGCAGCTTCCACCAGCTGATGCGCTGGCCACACTTCCGCCTTGTGCGGCTGACGTACGTGTCGCAGCCTGTGGTCGCCTGAGATCCAATCTCCTGTACCAACGATTGTACTCACAGGATTGGACGGCGAAAAATAAGGAAAGGAGGAGGAGAAGTCAGAAGTTGGGCGTGAAAAGAGAGAGGGAAGAGGATTGGACTCCATGCCATTACGTTATTAGTTCATAGACCTAATCGCCTTAGGCGATGCAGAGCAGCTTGGCGCGGTCCACGTCGAGACGGCGATCGATTCGGTGGCTGGAAGCGGATGCCAGTGCGTGGAAGACGGCGTGGGAGAGGGGCAGAAGACGACGGCGCAGGAGAGGAAGAGGGCTGGCAAAGCTGCGGGAGATCTTGAGCGGGCAACGACGAACCCAGAGGCTTTCGGGCAAGACCGAGCTGGGCTGGCACGGTGGGCCGGACCAGCACGGGAGAGATTTTACAGGGCCCAGCCCAGCTCGGAAGTACGACGGACCAGAGTCGGGTTGGGCCGGCCCGGATTCACAACCAGCAAGCACCCGGACTCGGTTTTTTATAGTAAATAAGCAAAGTAAAAGAGTACAATAATTTCGTAACACAACATTTAGCTCACCGAATTGACGATATTAGTTGAACTGGCATTGTATCCATTGATGTTGACTCTTTACCACATAAGATATTCAATTAAGCATAGGCCGGCCCGAACCCGACCCATGTCGTCGGGCCGAGCCGAGCCACCTGACGGGCTCCATTCTTAGGCCCGGCCCGATAGCTCGTGTCGTGCTTGGACCGGGCCTCTAGGGACAGCCCGTGAAAAGACCGACCCATCCCCAGGTATAGACGGTAGAGGGACAGAGGAGAGAAGAAAAGACTATCGTATCGCTCAACAACCCACCGTCTCTTTTAAGTAGTAGTAGAGATAATATATTTATAGTAAGTCTTGTCATGATCTCAATTAAATATGTTTTGCTTCACATGTTTAAAGGTAAGCCAAAACTTCTCTCTCATTGACAAGTTCTTTAGTAAGCATTTGGTAACATTCAAAAATTCAACAAGTTAAGTTGGAAATATTCACACATAAAATAAATTTACTCGGTAAAATATCAAGCAAAATTTCATGTAAAAAGAGAAGTAAAATGACTCGACTATACTGTTGCAATAGTATAGCAAAAAGGTTCGCATAATTTCAACAAGTTTCAAAAGAACGTTTGAAAAATTTCATGTTTCACTGAGTTTTGCACGTTTCTAGAAGATTCCAAGCCAAAGTTTCAGCAAGTTTTAGATTTTGAAACTCAACTTTACCAAGTTTCAACCGATGAGTTTCAAGAAGTTTTAGCAAGTTTCTAGAAGTTTCAAACAAGTTTTAAAAAGTTTCAGCTAGTTTTGGTGAGCTCATCTGGCTACGATGGTACTACCACGTCACCAAGTGTCGCTTAATATCGTTCTCTACCAATGCACCCTCTTCTTCAACTCCAGCCCCGACTACTATCGTTGCCATATAGCTGACTGACACTGCTCACCGTCAAATATGTGCTTGAGCTCTACATCGAGCCTCCATCTCTCTCTTCCTAGCTCCGGCTGAGCTCTGCATTGTGTCGCTCAACCGCCAAGTCACACCGTTGTCACATCCGATCGGATTCAAGGTCGGTGTGCTGACGTTGCCGGATCTATTGGACTTGGATCCTATCATTGACAACGAAAACGACGATCGAAGCCCCCCCGGTAATGACTAATGTGCCGAGATCAGTCAGCCTCCCATCCATGCTACTCACCGGATGAGATCGCCCCCTCAATGACGCTGAGTATAGTTTCTAATGTATCCCGCCCCCTCCCCCCTCCCCCACCCCCACCCCAAAAGTTCGAAGCCACCTAGCCTTCCTTCCTAGCCGGCGGAAAAGGATAGAGAGAGAGAGAGGGAATACAATGTGGGGTGGTGTGAGCAAACAAGAGCAAGAAACGATGGGGTGTGTTGGATGTGATGAAAGATGCATCCCTATACCATTGTTTTGGTAAAAAAAAATGTTTTATCATTTTTTTAGATTTTTTGAAAAGATGTCGCTCATCCTCTTCTTCCCTGCTACCTCCATGATAAAACATAAGTTGTTCTAAGATCCATCTTGGTGAAACATTTTTAGGTTTAACAATTAATATACGATGAATAACCTAGATTGACAACATAAAATTGATACCACTAGATCCATCATAAAATATACCTTCATAATATATAATTATTTTTATTCAAAATAAAACATTTTCACAAAAATTTGTGGATCAAAGTGTTATTTTGGAGACTACCTAACATCCTAAAAAACTTATATTTTAATAGGGGAAGTAGCACCTATTTTAGATGTTAAAGGATATGCAATTATGCATACTCTTAATCTTCACTACCCTAACTTGGTTAACGAAAAAACAAAAAGAAAAGGAAGGCGATATAAACAAAAGAAAAATGGAAAAAGGCTGTGCCCTTCGGTAAAGAGAAAATACAACTAATTGCGTTGATAACTCATACCAACACTATTGCGTATGCATTGAGATTTATGCTTGTGAAGTGTTTTTAAAGTACTTTTTTCCCTCTTAACTCATCCAAATTTCAAATATGAATACACAAATCTCAATACAAAATGGGGAAAAAAATACAAAAGGTTCGCATAATTTCAACAAGTTTCTAAAGAATGTTTGAAAAATTTCATGTTTCACTGAGTTTTGCATGTTTTTAGAAGATTCCAAGCCAAAGTTTTAGCAATTTTTAGATTTTGAAACTTCACCAAGTTTCAACCGATGAGTTTCAAGAAGTTTTAGCAAGTTTCTAGAAGCTTCAAACAAGTTTTAAAAAGTTTAAGCTAGTTTTGGTGAGCTCATCTGGCTATGATGGTACTACCACGTCACCAAGGGTCGCTTGATATCGTTCTCTACCAATGCACTCTCTTCTTCAACTCCAGCCCCGACTACTGTCGTTGCCATATAGCTGACTAACACTGCTCACCGTCAAATATGTGCTTGAGCTCTACATTGAGCCTCCATCTCTCTCTTCCTAGCTCTGGCTCGAGCTGAGCTCTGCATTGTGTCGCTCAAACACCAAGTCACACCGCTGTCACATCCAATCGGTGTGCTGACGTTGCCAGATCTGTTGGACTTGGATCCTATCATTGACAACGAAAACGACGATCGAAGCCCCCCGGTAATGACTAATGTGCTGAGATCCGTCAGCCTCCCATCCATGCTACTCACCGGATGAGATCGCCCCCTCAATGACGCTGAGCATAGTTTCTAACGTATCCCGCCTCTCCCCCCTAAAAGTTTGAAGCCACCTAGCCTGCCTTTATGGCCGGCGGAAAAGGATAGAGAGAGAGGGAACACAATGTGGGGTGGTGGGAGCAAACAAGAGCAAGGAACGATGGGGTGTGTTGGATGTGATGAAAGATGCATCCCTATACCATTGTTTTGGTAAAAAAAAATGTTATATCATTTTTTTAGATTTTTTGAAAAGATGTCGCTCATTCTCTTCTTCCCTGCTACCTCCATGTTAAAACATAAGTTGTTCTAAGATTCATCTTGGTGAAACACTTTTAGGTTTAACAATTAATATATGATGAATAACCTAGATTGGCAATATAAAATTGATATCACTAGATTCATCATAAAATATACCTTCATAATATATAATTATTTTTATTCAAAATAAAATATTTTCACAAAAATTTGTGGATCAAAGTGTTATTTTGGAGACTACCTAACATCCTAAAAAACTTATATTTTAATAGGGGAAGTAGCACCTATTTTAGATGTTAAAGGATATGCAATTATGCATACTCTTAATCTTCACTACCCTAACTTGGTTAACGAAAAAACAAAAAGAAAAGGAAGGCGATATAAACAAAAGAAAAATGGAAAAAGGCTGCGCCCTTGTAAAGAGAAAATACAACTTATTGCGTTGATAACTCATATCAACACTATTGCGTATGCATTGAGATTTATGCTTGTGAAGTATTTTTAAAGTACTTTTTTCCCCTCTTAACTCATCCAAATTTCAAATATGAATACACAAATCTCAATACAAAATGAAAAAAAAAATACAGATATATATTATATACACAAACAAAGGGCTATACAAAATCCTCTCTCCAGCGCCCTCGTGCTAACCTTTGGCCCTACCGCCGCAGCCCGGAAGGAGTATTTATTCCCTCAAGCGCCTCGCCTCCTCTCCGATCCCGCCGCGAAACAAGGGCTCGCCATGGACGCCGCCGGGGCGGAGGCCGCAAACGGCGGGATCGAGGGGTCCGCCGACCCCTGCAACTCCGGCGGAGGCTACCGGCTCTCTGTCCACCAGATCGTCGGCGGCGGGAAAGGTAACGCACTTCTTCTCCAACTTCCCGTGTCCCTTTTGTGCTACTTTCAGTGTGACTTGCTGTTACAGGCGTGTGTGATTACATAGGTGAATTGGATGTTGAGAGGCGGATACACGAGGTCGCTACTTGGTTGTGAATTGTGATGTTTCCCTCGACAAAAAGCAAGATAGTGTGGTTGTATTTTCAGTACTAGTGGCAGGATTGAGTAAAGGTGGTTGATCTTTAGGCTTTCGGTTTGTCGGTTAGCAGAAAGAAGCGCGCGTGAATACGAGCAACGATGTGTGTAGTTCAGATTGTGTACCGTACTACCGTGGTTTCAGAAAACTTCACTTTTGTGCCAGGATGTGAATGTGCACACAGAATGGAGATTATGCCAGGAGTTTTGGTTGGAATTCTAGTTGATTTTTGTCAGCTCAATCAGCCTTGAAATACCTGTGATTATAACTCAAGCAAACTTGAAATGAAGGCCACCTTTAAATATATAATCAATAATTTAGATGTTGTTAAGTTTTTTTTTCTTTTTAAATTCATTGCTGCAATGTGTAAGTATCAATCCACCTAAATGAGAGACCAATCATTTAGGAATACTAACCAAAGCGTTGGGCTCTGTATCCTGTCATACGCAAACTAAATCATTGTTCCACTTATCTGAGATTACCATTTCTTGTGTTTATCATCTGATACATTTAGTTGCTCAGCTTAACTTAAAGTGATATGGTATTTGATATTTTTCTTTGCGCTGATAATGAAAAATTGATAATATACACGGTATAGCTTGATTTCTGTTTGAAGTTTACAGATGCTATAGTTCTTCCAATTTTTTATGTCTCAAAATACAATTGGCTTCCTGTTTGTCTTGTTCATGCTTCTCGATGTTGTTGCTATCTTTTCAGCTGCTGATATCATCTTATGGAAGCGAAGACGTGTTACAGTTGGTGTTATATTTGGTGCTACCATGGCATGGTTGTTGTTCGAGAAGTCTGAACTGTCATTCTTGACGATCTGCTGTGATGTACTGCTTGTTTTGATAGCTGTGCAATTTATACAGGTTAAAGTATCTGCATTGCTAAATAAGTAAGCAACCTACACCCTTGCTTTCATGCTATTTAAAATTTGGATAGAAGTGTTTCTGTTTTTCTTATCTTTTAATTATTCGTAGGCAACCTAGGCCACTACCTGAGTTAGTTTTATCAGAGGAGATGGTTAGCAATGCTGCGTCTTCATTCCGTTTTAAAGTCAACAACATGCTGATGATTGCACATGACATTACTCTCGGCAAGGATCTCCGGCTCCTTTTCCAGGTTAGCTACCATGCTAGTATTTCTCTTGTTGATTACTTGATATTACTACGATTGCTGATAAGCAAAATTCTTCACAGGTTGTGTCTGTCCTTTGGCTGCTGTCTGTTGTAGGCAATTTCTACTCTTCTATAACTCTTGCTTATATTGGTATGTTCTGTACAGTGTACACATACCATATTATTTTTTGGCTATGGTTTGTCCTTTGCGCGAAGTTCAATGCTAATTTTACATTGCGTGGATGACAGGAACCATTGCTTTGGTCACAGTACCTGCATTATACAATAGACACCAGGAGCACGTCGACAAGTATGCTGGCATGGTCCACCAGAATATCTCAAGGCATTACAAGATAGTTGACGAAAATGTTATTAGCAGACTGCCGAAAAGCTTTATCAGAGATAAAGACGAGTGATCTATCTTTGAACTGTAAAGCTAGTCTTTTTCCCCCCCTTTTCACCTTTTTCATATACACCACATGCTGATTATGTTCTTTGTAGTTGTATTTCTACATCTTAGGTTTCGTGAAATAGGAATTTGGGACAGTGATAAGTGAAAATAGAAGTCTGCTGTAGATACCATTGCTACGTACTCTTGATCAATGAGGTTTGAAAAAAAAAAAGAATTTGCAGGAGATTGCAACACTGTGTGTAGACTCTTAGTGCATGTGCGCCCAGAGTTGGGCCTTGCAACAAACTGAGCTTCAAGTTGTTTAAATGTCTCCAGCAATTGTCGTGGAGAAGAGAATTAAGTTGTGGTTGTCCTGGAATCAATCCATCGTCATGATCAATAGCGACTTGAAGTTTTAAGAACGGATTGATGTTCTGTACGTACCCATTGTGCCGGAGGCGTCGCCGCCGCCGTAGAAAGTGGCGTGCCCGGACCGCCACTGGCCGAGGGCTCGAGGCGTGGCGAGGAGGAGGATGGACGAAGTGGATGGCGCCATTCGATTGGAGCTCAGCGCTGAGGTGGTTTACTTGAGAGTGTGGTGTTGTGTTGGAGGGGGTCTATTTGTAGCCGACCTTGGCTTTGTGGTTTTTGGACCCTTTTTCGTGGTAATGTGACATTAAAAGTGTGTTTTTAGGAAAGGAGCAGTTATGCAGCAAAGTTAGCTGTTACTTTTTGACATTTGCAATGCTCTTTTGTTTTCTTTCAAAAAAAAAAAAAAGAGAGAGGAAAATAATGCAACTACTTTCTCAAGCAAAATCAGGAAGTGGTGGGGAATGAATTAGGAATATTGAATCGCATACCAATAAGTTCACTCAAAGCCTAAGGTGATAAAAGAAAGATAGACAATTTACTTATACTTCAACATTCCTCTTAACATCTAGGATCCACTAGGCCTAAAACGTGTCCGCCACAATTATTTTTAATATTACATTAGCGGGGACTTGAACTCAAGACCTCTTGCATTTGATACCATATTGAGTTGTATGCACCAACTAATTCGTCTAAAAGCCAAAGCTGATGAACCAATAAGTTTACTCAAAAGCCTAAATTGATGAGAAAAGACATGCAATTTACTTATAGTTCAACACTCCCCTTTACGTTTACGTCTAGGACGTCTATGCTTCACAAGGCTTAAGATGTGGACTCAAAGTGTGCCATAAACTTTTTTAGTATTACATTAGCCATATCTTGAATTCAGGATCTCATGCATCTGATACCATATTGAGTTGTATCTATTAATTAGTTCATCTAAAAGCCTAAAAGGATGAAGAAAAACCACAATTCACTTGTACTTCACTAAACGAGGAGGAGAATATAGCTTTATTCAGCAGACCCAGTAATGTTGTTGAGTGATGAAAAGTAACACTAGAATATACGGGGCACTAATATATACTAGACGGATCTGCTAAAACATAGGTTCTCCTGAATGTTCTGTTCTGTTTGTTTGTTTTTCACAGTTTTTCCCCCCAAATTGTGACTGGACATGATTAAGTTGTCTTTATATACCGTTTATTTGCGTAGCTGTGCGATTCATACCAGATTTAGATGGTTTATTTGGCTTAATATGAGCGAAAGAAACACATTTCACCAAACACATGAAAATTAAGGTGCAAATTGCCAGTGGACTTGAACTTTGGTATTCCCCAGTGAACCAGACGTAGAAATAGTTGAACCACCAGTAGGTTGGTCCATGATATTTTCTTAGTAGTATTACCAGAAAAGAAGAAGGACAATTTCTAGCTATATTTATAGCACAATTAATCGTATATATCATCCCAGAAATACACAATAGGCGACGAAATTTTGCAGTGCGTCACTTGTCTGGAGCCGACCATCCCTCTAAAGAAGGGTTAGCTTGCTACAGATATATGGATTTTCCACTCGTACTTCGACCATATATAAAAAAGGAATGACTAGAATCGGACATCGATGGAAAGTTTTCTACCATATGTGTCAGCGTAACATCACTGTATAATGCATACAACGATTGTAATCAACATGTGCAATAAATTACAAAAAAAAAACCAGTGTAATATCTAAAAACATTGAAAAAAACAATAAAAAATCTCACTAAAAGTTGGAAGAAAATCACAAGTATAGAACCGAAGTACGATTTAATATTAGTTAAATACCCGAATTTATTACAATGGTGCAACATTTTAAAAAATGGCAACATTCAAAGATAATTATTGCAACATTTTAAATTGTTGAGCTCGCGTTTAGCAAAACTCAATAAATCTTTGCGACAAAAACAAATCCTCGCTGTATTAAAAGAAAGAGTCTATTGCAACGACGAAAACATATTGACGCAACATCACCAACCCGGCTACTCCATTCCTCACCAAGGGCTATTCTAAGCCAATGCCTTGTCATCGACGGGCAGTGGATCTGACATGGGCGAAGCTAGCCCACCCACACCATCTCCTCTTCGCGGACTTATCACTGATCGTCTTACAATGGTGGCACCACCACAATAGGATGGGATGGGAGTATTGTAACGATCACGCAATGGATAACGACGGCGGCTTACGTGTCGGTGGTTCACGGGTGATAGTAGTGTGATGGAGGGACCTTCACGACGCGGTAGTGACACCTTAGATTAGGAGTGAGTGCTCATGCAAACGCAGTCTAACACAGTCGCTCGTCATTAGGTGGCTCGACGGCGGAGTAGCCAACTGGTTCTCTCTAAAGTAAGTGACGACGTGACATAGGCCCTATTCGTTTCAGCTTCTGGACAGCTTCTGCTTTAGAAAAAAAACTGATTATTTGCCGAACAGGAGGATTCTGGACAGCTTCTCTGAAAATCAGAAGCTGATTTCTGTATAGAATCAGAATCTGGCTGAAACCTGATTCTCACTAATTCTTGCTGATTCTCACCAGCTTGGTTCGAAACCTAGAAGTTGTAGTTTGCTCGGCCCGATTCTCCCACAATCAGAAACAGCTTCTCCAATAATCCAGAATCTATAATCCAGAAGCTGAAACGAACTGGGCCGTAATGCCCTTTGTTCTCACGTACGGGTATGGATCTGGGAGGCAGCCCAGACGTGTATTTCCCGACTTCGAGAGATGGGAGTAAAGCGGCATATGACTCGGCTTTCCAATGCAATCGTGTGTGAGTGCGTGTTGACTTTTGGCAGGATAAAAATCCAGAGCATTGGGAACATTAGACTAGTGTGCAGTGATAGGTAAGACCGTAAGACCATAGCGATGGAAGGGCCATCTGTCGAGACTTGATCTAGTATGCTTTGGACTGCATAACATCCAAGTAATTCTAAGCCGTCCGGTAAAGACAAAAAAAAAAAAAAAACACAAACCTAGTTATATGTGCAATGAATACAACCTCTTAGCTTATATGTATCCATTGGAGTTTAAATCCTGAAGTATAACTTTTATCGTACACACGAGTACATTTATAACAATTTTATGGTATCATGAACTTATTCTTAGCCTACGTATTTATAAATACTAACCCCCTTACAAGGGAAGAAATTGGAGCCCAACCGGATAGGCCACATGTCACTCCGTCCTTTGTAATTTTTTGTGAGGGGAAGAAAAAATTCCTCGGTTCGTGTTTAGGTCCCTGGCTTGCTACTTTACGGAAAAAACCTCTCGTTAGATGTAAATCGCGAGCGAGCCCTTTTCTACTTTTTCGGAATAGCGATGAGGTTCAAAACTATAACAAATAGGTCTCCAATTTTTACATCTAGATCCTTTCTTTGTTTTCCTCGAAAAAAATATTTTCATCATCAGAAAGATATGTACTTTTTTTTTCGGCTCGGTCTCTAGGGTTTCTCGAGCTTCCAAAAATTTTGAAAATATGTCTAAGTCTACTTTTTCTCAAAAAAAAAGCAAAAGCATTTTTCGTTCATGCGCGCGCCGCGCTTACGGGCCCATGTCCTTTCTCCGTTTTTCCGAAAAAAATATTTTCTTTTCTTCCGGCTCGGTCTCTTAGGTTTCTCGAGTCTATAAAAATTTTGAAAAAATGTCTAAGTCTATTTTTTCTCCGAAAAAAAACGCAAAATCATTTTTCGTTCACGCGCGGCGTGCACCGCGCTTTCGGGCCCACGTCTTTTCTCCATTTTCCCGAAAAAAACTATTTTTGTCAACAGAAAGATGTGTACTTTTCTTCCGGCTCGGTCTCTAAGGTTTTTCGAGCCTCCAAAATTTTTGAAAATACGTTTAAGCCTATTTTTTCTCCGAAAAAAAAACTCAAAATTATTTTTCATTCACGCACACGGCGTGCACCTCCGGAACCAGCGGCACATGCGATTATTGAATTCACCTAAATAGTTTGGTAGACTTTTTTTTTTTCAAATTTAGTCCCGTATGTACAAAATTTCGAAAATAGCTTTCTATTTAAGCACGAAAAACCTAATAGATAACACATATCATCTGCCGCGATTTGATAGCGCAGAAAATGCTCTCGTATCCAAGGAGCGCGGAAGGATGTATCCTGCGCTGCAGGAGCGCGGCACGCACGCACGCATGCAGCCCGCGCGCTACCCGCATGCCATGCGCACCCTGCCCTCCGGCCTAGCGCGCGCTATGCACCCCGCCCCCCGCGTGCTGCTGTGCTCGCCATGCGCAAAAGCGTTGGCCCGGCTGGCTTCCCTACTCGACTGTGCAGACGCGTTCGACGAGAACCTTCTGCGCTATCAGACCACGACAAGTGACACACGTCACTTGCCAGGTCTTTCGCACTTATTTAGATGGTTATTTTAGAAATTTTTATCGCACGGAAGCTAGTTTGGGGGGAAATGCGGGAGGGGCTGGTACAGTAGAAAATTTGCGATTGTTCCGGGCGATATATAGTCCACCAAATTTATCTTATAATATTACTTCAAATATATAGTAGTACTATCAAATATATCATATAATTTCATAGACGATTTTACCAATTTCACCGATATGATTGGTATTATATGGTATTAAAGCCTGTATAGCCGATATTGATCGATATCAAGCCAGTACGACCCGTATTGATCGATATCGAGACCGGTATGATATATATGACTATTTTGTACCGATTTAGATAACAAAATGATACATACTAACCGGTACCGCTCGCTACGGTATATATATATTGTCACAGGGCGCCATGCATATATACAAGTCCGTGCATATATGTGTGCGTGAACGTTGTGTGATCAGGACTTCGGGAGAGTTGATCATCAGCGCCGGCCGGAAACATCATACGTCGCGAGGGTGTTATTTGCCTGTTCTTCGCCCACCTGCACGCATGCCTCGGCTCGGGCTAGATGTCGAAATCTTGGCGTGCGTTTGGTTTCGTAGCTACAGTTTCAGTTTCATTTTTTTTAATGGCAGAATAGATTACAGTTTCAGTTTCATGCGTCCAGATTTGGCCAATTCGGACGATGATGTGGTTAAAACTGGGGCAATTTGAGGTAACCAACCAAATGTTACTCGCAACATGTTTGATCGCTGGTGGATTAGCCTTGAAAACTCGAGACCTTTCTAGCTACGACCATAACATAATATTTGTATGCAGCAGACAGCATGGTGTCGTGTCACCGACACTAACTGTGCGTGGGAGCTAGCAGCTGGTAGCGTTTACGAGAGAAGATGGCTTTCGGTTTCAGTTACAGGGAAGAAAAGTTATCGCACTGCTTGCAAAAGGTGCAGAGTACAGGCAAGGTGCTTGCTCGATCGATCTTGTCTAGCTGTGAGCTGAAACGTGTTGTGAACAGTGCGTAACTATGAAGTACTTTAAGTACATGCATGCAGGTTAATCAAACCGTCTTCGAATTGAAAATCGAGATCCCGACGGTACCGATTTACCGCGAAAATCGAATGAAAATCTTCAAAAATAAAAAAGTTTCGAAACCGAGCGTTTGAACAAAAAATTCAAAGCAAATAAAAAAACAAAAATCGATCGGTTTTCTTGAAAAACCGATCGGCGACTTGAACCTTGTGTGTAGCCGATTTTTTGAGCGGTTTTCGTCGATTTTTGTCGAAAATCGCTCGGTTTTAACCGGTTTTTGACCAATTTACATCGCATAAATTTTTTAAAAACTTTTTTGAATTAAACCGATTTACTGACTGGTTTAGGGTTTCGAATCGGCTCGATATAGTCGAAAATTAACCGCGGTTTTTGAGAGATTTCCGACAGTTTTGTGAGCCCTGTATGCATGCCCGTGTGTTAGTTCGGGAAGAGGCATGCATGTATGTTGCTGACTTGCTGATCAGCTTTAGACTTGATCGACAGCTGAAATTCTAGCTCGTAAATTCATGAGTTTCAAACAAGTCTAACATTTGCTTGTATGTATGTCAATACCTGTCGTCGAGATTGTCTTTGGTGCTTCTAATTTTAGGCACCAACAAGCTAGCTGCTAGCCTTCATTCATTTGGAAGGGATAATCTCATGCTGCAGATTAAATATTAATTGGTCCAGTGTTCTGTTTCTTGTAGAATGTAAACAAATCGAACTCGAGTGAGCTTAGCTTCTCAAACTCGAGTTCACTTGAATCGAGCTCGAGCGAGTCTGAATTGAGATCCATGCCTGGATCTAGGCTCGAGCTTGAGCTCAACTAGAAAAAGCTTGGTGACAATAAACAATTCAATATACAATAATTTTCAACAATAAAAAAATGCTCAAGCTCAAGTACAGTTCGTATAAGCTCGGTAAGAGATAACATATAATATTATTTAATAAGTGATTTATAAATTTGTCAAACTCATGAGCTAATGATGAAGCTTAAACTCGGCTAGTTTGAAGTTTGAATCGAGCCTATAGCGAGCCGAGCTCAAAGTTATTCGGGCCCGGTTTGAATAAAGCTCACGAGTTAGAGATTAAGTTTAAACTGAATTTGTTTGAAATTTCAATCAAACTTAGAACGAATTGAGCTCGAACATCCCGCGAACATCCGTCTTTTTTACGGCCCTAGTCCCTCGTAATTAGGAGCATACGTCGTTATCGTCTCGTTATTCTCTGCATATCTACATGCATGCATGTACGTAAGCGTCACAGGAAAAAACATCACATCATCGTGTCGTTAGGAATCTAATCAACCGTAGGTTCGCGTTAGGAAAGTAGCAGTACATTTGTTTACTGGCCTTATAGCATGTGCCTGGGGACCTTCACAACAAATTTGAAAAGGGTATGCCCATTAGTCTATGCCTCTATGGTACGTAGCACACCGGCCGGCATGTCCAGCCTAGAGTCAGGTTGAGCCTATCTTGTCTGGACTTGTTACACTGGAAGCGGAAGCAGATCCAGTGCAGTCCCTCTGGAACTACAACTTAAAGTAATTCTAGGAGGTGTAGATTGTCCGATCGAGCAAACAAACAGCTTAGATCTTTTAAATCCATGTGCTACAGTGTTTTGCTACATTAATTGATACAGTGCGCTACAGCTACAGTGCTTTTGCTCCATTATTTTTGGATCAATCCGAACCATCGCTTTTCAATCCAACGGCTCGTGCGCAACTCCTTAAGTTGCAGTTGCTTAAGGACTGTACAGGAATCGTGTCCTGTTACACTGATATTCGTAGGGGCTCATTCATTGAATTATCACAACAGAACAATGAGAATTTGTTTTTCTCAATTAGGGCATTTACAATAGTATAAATAGTAGCGGTCTATAATATATCTCTATGTTATCTATATACAGTACTAAAAATAACCTATACAATAAACTGTCTATATAGCTATATGTAATTATCTCTTATATAATTAATAGACTGTCTGTACAATGGTAAACACAGTATAAAACTATCTATAATACCGTCTATTAAATAGTAGACATATCTTTCTATCTCTCACATCATCCAAAATCTTATGTGGCATGCTCTTGTATATAGCCTACTATTGTACTATTGTAAATGCCCTTAGGGTAGATCGTAAAGGTGGTACTTGCTCTTGAGAGTCGTTTTCACATCGACACTTTTAACCATTCACATTTTGTTGCAATATATTTGTAAAACTAATACTATTATAGAATTACTTTTTATATAAATCTACACCTATCACTTTTATATGTACATGTACAATCTAAATATTTTAAAAAGTAGTTGACGGACAGAGTTTATAATATTACACGTAACTCAAAACAATTCCTCTGGTGACTAAGGGAGTATTCGTTCAGTCGGGGATCCACACCTCAAGCCGCACAACACACATGGATGTAACTATGTACATACGGGCCAACCTATTTCTGCATAATAACGGATGCATTGGATCCCGCTATATGAGAAAACAACAATTTCTTGCGCTTATCTCCAATTTTACGGGAGATATAAGGCGTGTGTTTTTCGATTAATGGACGGTCACTACTGTACAATCCCTCATCACAGACAGTTCGCAAACCACATGTCAAACGGTTTTCCGACCGTCTGTGTCAGACTGTCAGCGATGACTTTATAGCCATCACAGACGGTTTTCCGACCGTCTGTGAACAATCTCATCACAGACGGATCAAATTACAACCGTCTGTAATAATCAATTTATCACAGACGGTTCTCTACAATAACCGGCTGTGATGATTCATATATCACAGACGGTTCTATTCTATAACCGTCTGTGATAATCCATATATCATAGACGGTTCTTATCTAGACCGTCTGTAATGATCCATATATCACAGACGGTCCTATACTGCAACCGTCTGTGATGATCCATATATCACAGACTGTCCTATACTGCAACCGTCTGTGATGATCCATATACCATAGACTGTTCAAATTTGGAACCGTCTGTGATGATCTATATATCACAAACTGTTCTTACTAGGAACCGTCTGTGATGTTGATTTTAGATTTTGTACAATTTCAGTTAATTGGCTAGCCTCACGAAATGCTAGCCATGCCCTTTGAAACAAACTACAGTGTAGCATTACCTATATATATATATATATATATATATATATATATATATATATATATATATATATATATATTATGACATACATTTCTGAAATGAATTCGATCATGGCACGCAATACAACATACAACGCATCCATTTTAGAAATCAACTTTGATCCCACATTACAATGTACAACACATCCATTTCAAAAATAAACACATATTCGCCAATTGAATTCGGAACTACAACCAACAAATTCACACCACGAGGTTCACAAATTAATCCACAACTCTTCAAGCTTGGTTTGCGTGGAATTCGCCGGTTGGATTAATGACATCACGATTCAAAAAGGCACAGAGTTGTCCTCGAATACTTAGCAGGTCAGCCTGTTCCAATGCAAGTTCAGCGCATTGCCACCTCTGGCAATGGGAAGAGTAAATTCTTTGCGTGTTCCAAAAATAAATAAGTGGAAACAAATGGTTCAAGATTGACAAACCTCTAAGTCATTGGTCTTCTTTGTACCAACGAGGAGTTGCATGTTGTGGCAAACGTAGAACCCACATAGGTTAGTCCCTATTGGCTGCTGGTGGCACTGCCAAAATATGAATAGATTAATCAGTTTGAAGGTTCCATTATGGACTGTGTGAAGGATTAATTATTACGTACTAGCGGATACCGGAAAGTTATGAATATGCTTCAGCCTCGCTGTGTCCGGCTTGCATGGCCCTCCGTGAGCTTTGTAGATATTGAATGACATGTTGAGTAAATTTTTAATAGACACCAAGTCGTGGGTGCCGCCCTTTCTGGAATCAAGGTTAATTACCTTGTTCTTTCTTGCTATAATTACAAGTATAACCCAGTGAAACCTACACAGGTATGTTGCCATGGTCATTGAAACTAACTTCAAGCCGCGTTATATAGTACAAATTAACATGTATAGCATCTGGATGAAGCGCTTACCTCGGGTTGTAGGGTAAAATTAAGTAGCTTTTATCCCAATGAGCCAGCATTACTTTTTTCACGTACTCATGAACGAATTGCACATCTTGGTCCATGGTTTGCTTCGACACCATGTGTGGGTCGAAGAAACCCACCGGTTCATTCCTTGCTTTTGCCTCCATCATCATATATCTACATACATATACAAAATATAGGATCATATATATATGCCATTTATCGGTACCACACGAATCTATATCGTGATTGCACACACTTACAATGTCCAACATCTGATGAGTGAAGCGTCGAGTGCGTTGAGGTTGTACAGATCGAACAAGTCATTGAAGCCAACCACGAAGCAGCCACCTGAATTCTCGTGTAAGAAATGCTGCTCCTTGAAGCGAACCGTGATACTCGATGCTTGTTCTGGCAGCGGCCTGGTGGCCTGTAATATGCACCAATCTTGCAATCTAATGCAGGCTAATGAAAGCGTCGTCGGGTTCTCTTTCAAGATTTAACGGCTTTCGGCTCAAATTGCCGCAAAGAACGGGCAAACGGAATTTGCAACAAGCCTGAGTTGGTCTTCTTTTTCGATTTGCCCTTATCGCTGCCTCGTCGTCTACTAAATGTCATCTTCACGGGAGACGACGCGAGCGGCTGTGGCTCATAGGACACCATAGGCAAATTGGTGGGCTCTGCTGGTGCTAGCATATGATCTGGCGCACCATGTGGCTTTGGTATTGCTTCTATCGTTGGTGTTGCTTGGCGGGCATCGAAGGAGATGGACTTCTTTGGCCATTGGATGAATGTGTCGATGGCATCCCCTATTGTCACAATCTCGTCGTTTGGAGGCATCTCCAACGTGATGCCCTTGCAAATTTCATGTACACCGTCGACATGAACCTTCGCGTAGCCCGAAGTTAAGGAACGACCGTGCACAAGTGCCCCTTCAACGGATGGATACGCACGCCCCCAAGCAGCCTGCAAAGGAATAGAGGCATCGCCAAGCCTCACTTCGAGATTGAGATTGCACAGCATGGCCTCCTACATAACGATACACTATTACTTAGCATTTTTTAAGTATCATAGGAGAGGAGGAGGACGAGGTGGTCGATCGGAGGATGAGAAAGTAATTGCGGTATTACCAAAATATTCATCAGGTTAATTTCGTCAATGAAGAGGACACATTGGTGCTCAAATGAAGTATGTAACAGCATGAACAATACAACAAATGATTGGTCATCTTCCAATTTTAACATACAACATATTGTGGCATATAAAGCATTAGAAATCATGTGTTCAGCCATAATCAAATGGACAACTTAAATATAAAACTCAAGAGGTCTTCATTACTATTTCTCTCAGATATCGGCTTGCTTAACCAAAAGGTTAGCCTTAGCTTCCTCGCCACTAGGACTTGTGATCATTGACTTGTTGTGACAGTAACCAAAATCTTAAATTCAGTTCTGAGCTGGCCAAAATCAATTTGCCTGTTCTCAGCCTATCAACTCACAATACCGAATCCTCACACAGTCCAGCCACTATGCAAATTAAGTAATTGAATTTGACAAGAATGCAATAGCAAACTAAACTCAGCTTTCTCCTATACTGTCACAACCTATCTCACAATGCCGAATCCTCACAGAGAATGTAACCCCACAGCCACAACAATTTATTCTAACCCTAAACCACAGGTTATAAGATTACCGTGGGAGGAGGAGGAGGAGGCGGTGGCCTATCGGCAAGGCGTCAGGGCGGCACGACGGCGGCTCAGAGGAGAGGAGGAGGACGAGGTGGTTGATCGGGGGCATCAGGGCGGCGCGGCAGGGCGTCGGGACGACACGGCCGGGGCGGCGCGGCGTCGGGGTTTGGAGCTGTCGCCAAGCGGAAGTAGGGTTTTGCCGTCAACGAAAAATGGTTTGCCGCCAAGGGTGGGGGTATTGATATTAGGGTGGGGGTATCACAGACGGTTTATAATTCAACCGTCTGAGATGAGTATATCACAGACGGTCCAATATTTAACCGTCTGTGATATAGTGGCCATCACAGACGGTTCATTCATGAACCGTCTGAGATGAGTATATCACAGACGGACCAATATTGAACCGTCTATGATATAGTGGTCATCACAGACGGTTCATTAAAAACCGTCTGTGATATAGTGGTCATCACAGACGGTTCATCTGTGATGACCTGACCGACGAAAAACAAAACAAGCATAATTATAATTATGATTAATTGTAATACATATGTACACCCCATTACTTATGACCCGAACATATTTGATTACAAGTACACATACATTTGGAATATAAATAAGGATCTCATCATTAATCGGCCACTTGCTTATTATTTTGTACAAAAATTAGGCCTTCACGATGATCAACGCGTGTGTAGCTAGCTTCCTCAGGTTGCTCTTCCTGGACCATGATTCCAGTACCAATAAGAGGCAACACATCAAACTGATTCTACTCTTCCTCATCTACAACATTCTCGACTCCGACAATCCTCCTTTTTCCCTGTAGAACCACATGGTGCTTCTTGTTCAATGGGTCGGTTACATAGAAGACGACTTGAAAAACTTGGTTAGCAAGAACAAACGGTTCATCTTGGTATCCGACACGTTCAAGGTCCACAGTAGTGATACCGTACTTGTCAACCTTCACATGCTGCAGGTGAACCCAACGGCACCGAAATAGGGGGATCTTGAATAGTATGTAGTCAAGCTCCCAAATTTCCTCAATGAACCCATAGTACGACCTCCTCGTCGACCCAGCAGTATTCAACGCATCTATGCGAACACCGCTATTCTGGTTTGTGCTCTTCATGTCCTAATCCCTCGTGTAAAATGTGTACCCATTTATGTCGTATCCTTTCCATGTTACAACCATAAATGCTGGCCCTTTTGCCAACCATGTCAGCGGACCTTCGGCCGAGCTTCCAATGATGGGTAGTCGCTCCTCCAGCCATCTGTTGAATTGAAGGTTATGTTGTCTGATGATCCAGGACTCCAACCGCGATGGATTCTCTTGCCGTAGCCAGTTCTTGTGCTCGTCGATATACGGGGCCACAATAGCCATGTGTTGCAAAACCGTGAAATGGGCTTTAGCGCATGCAGCTGGATCAGGCGTGATTGATTTTCTTTCGATGGTCCCGGCACCCTGGAGCCTTCCCTCATGGCGGGATCGAGGCACACCTATCGGCTCGACCTGTACCATGTAATCCACGCAAAACTCGACGACCTCTTCGGTTGCATAACCTTCGACAATGCTACCCTCCGGTCGAGATCGATTCCGTACGTAAGACTTGAGAATTCCCATGTACCTCTCGAACAGGTACATGCTACGTAGGAACACGGGCCCGCACAACTTTATCTCCCTAACTAGGTGAACAATGAGATGGACCATGATATCAAAAAATGATGGAGGGAAATACATCTCTAGATTACATATGGTCATTACCACCTCGGCCTGCAGAGCATCTAGTCCCTCGGGATCGATGACCTTCTGAGCAATTGTGTTAAATAAATAACATAACCTTGTGATTGTCTCCTGAACCTTGGTCGGTAAGATGCTTCTAATTGCCACATGGAGCATCTGTGTCATAAGCACATGGCAATTATGAGACTTCATGCCATTTAAACTCAAGTCTTGCATTGTAACAAGCCTCTTCATATTGGATGAGTAACCGGACGGAACTTTAACACCATGCAAGCACTGGCACAGTTCAGTTCTCTCGACCTTGGACAAAGTGTAGCAAGCAGGTTCGCAATAAGTTCGGCCTCTGTTGGTCTCTTGCGGTGCTAACTCAGGTCTGATGCCCATATCAACAAAGTCAAGCCGTGAGTTGATACCGTCCTTTGTTTTGCCCTTAATGTTCAGTAAGAGACCAATCAAGCTGTCACATACATTCTTCTCTACATGCATCATGTCATGCAGTGCCGAACTTGTAGGTGCTCCCAATAAGGTAGGTCCCAAAATATTGATCTCTTCTTCCACATGTGCTTCTCACGGGTCCTCGATTGGCGTTCCTTTCCCAGAGCAACCTCCAAGTTCTTAACCATATCATGAATGTCCGTCCCGCTTAAATGCTTTGGAGCTAATCCATCTTCAGTCGTTCCGTCGAATTGTTTCTTCATCTTGCAGTATGGGTGATTCCTCCGAAGGAACCTACGGTGACGCATGTAGACGGTTTTGCGTGAGTGATTGAGCCACAAACTCTCGGTAGCATGCAAGCGGTGAGTGTAGGCTTTGGCTCCTTTTGTACTCTGCCCCGACAGGTTAGCAAGGGATGGATAATCATTTATGGTGCAGAACAACACGCAATGCAAAGTGAAATACTCTCGTTTGTGAGCATCCCATACATTTACCCCAGGAGCCCACAACGTGTTCAAATCTTCCACCAATGGTGCTAGGTACACATCAATATCGTTTCCAGGTTGCTTTGGCCTTGGATGAGTATAGACAAAAAATATACTTCCGCTTCATAGACAACCAGGGAGGAAGATTGTATATACAGAGATTCACATGCCAAGTGCTATGACGGCTGCTCATGTTGCCGAAAGGATTCATTCCGTCTGTACTCAAATCGAACCTTATATTTCTCGGATCCGATGCAAATTCTTCAAACCTCCTATCGATGTTTCTCCACTGGGTGGAATCAGCATGGTGCCTTATCATTCCATCATTTTTGCGCTCATCCGAGTGCCACCGAAGCAGTTTTGCCTCTTTTGAGTTCGAAAACAAATGTTTCAGACGGGGGATTATAGACAGATACCACACCACCTTAGCGGGAGGTCCTTTCTTCGCCTCGATACACTCGTCGTCGTCATCTGATCTATCTTTATGCTTGTACCGGGATGCGTTGCATACCGGACATATATGCAAGTTTGCATACTCTTTGCGGTAGAGGATACAATCATTCGGACAGGCAGCTATTCTTTCTACTTCCAATCCTAAGGGACAAAGAACCTTCTTGGCTTTGTAGGTGGCCGTCGGCAACTCGTTTTCCTCCGGAAGTATGTCCGCTAACAGGCCCAATAGCTCAGTGAAACTCTTGTCGGACCAACCGTTGCTTGCCTTTAATTTCAGCAGTTCCAGCACACATGACAATCTTGTATATTTGGACTTGCAGCCCGGGAACAAAGGTCTCTCTGAGTCATCCATCAAACCCCGGAATTTTACGTACTCCTGCCCATCACGGTTCCCTTCTGCATCCCGTAGCATCTGATCCAGATTGTCATCGGGAGAAATATCCTTATCGAAGGTACAGTCGATATCATCCGGTGTATTATTGACTTCATCGACGATGCATTCACTAATTGATGCCTGCATAATCTGCTCTTCACCGTGACTGGTCCAGCATGAATACCCCCTTTTGAAACCCCGTAGAATCAAGTGTGCTTCGATTTGGGATGGGTTTCGAAACATCCTCATATTCTCGCAGTCAATGCATGGACAAGACATAAATTCCACCCCCTTGTTCAACATATCTTCCTCTGTAGCTCTTATACAAGCGGAGACGCCATTAATGTACTCGGCGCTCGCACGGTTGTCAGCGTACATCCAGCTTCGGTTCATCTACGCTACGTATATAACAATATGTGTTAGATAATGAATGAAGTACACTTAAATAATGACAAAGAACAAATGGATATATTCTCCTTACATAGCTTGCAAATTTGAACCAATTACAAACCTTGGATAACTTAGAACGTAAGTATCTACAATCACACTGAACTCACAATGCCGAATCCTCCCAGAGTCCAGCCACTATGCAAAGTAATTGAATTTGACAAGAATGCAATAGCAAACTAAATTCAGCTTTCTCCTACACTATCACAACCTATCTCACAATTAATGCCGAATCCTCGCAGAGAATTAATGTAACCCCACAGCCACAACAATTTATTCTAACCCTAAACCACAAGTTATAAGATTACCATGGGGAAACAGCTAGATATGGCCGGAGGAGCAGGGCGTCGGGGCGGCCTATCAAAAATTGCTCGGAAACCCTAAAATAACAGACGAGGTCTATCGGGCCGGGGGGCCTCTTATTAAGCATCATCACAGACGGTTATTTACAACAACTGTCTATGATAGGGAAACATTTACAGACGGTTTACCTTTATCAACCGTCTGTCATGACATAATTTACAACCAGTTTTAAATTAAAGACCGTCTGTGATGATATGCTTTGCAGACGGTTTTGAAACTAAAACCGTCTGTGATGACTGCACAGATTAAAAGGGAGTCTCATAGTCTCCCGCGCGCGCCTTTCCAACCATCAGAAACTCTTCGTCTTCATCGCAATTAACTTCGTCTTCATCTTCTCAGGTCGCAATTAACTTCGCCACTACCTATATATTCTTCCTAGACCGGGCGTAGTACTACTACTCGATCATTCTCCACACACAGATCACTCTCCATCCATGGCAGCTCTGCCTCCATCTCCCACCGGGTCCTCTGACTCATCCTCCGCCCCTCCATCACCCCCTCTGCCGCCGTGCCAGTGCGATCCTCCCCCCCCCAATTCCCCTGGCAATGCCCAACATGCGGCCACCTCTATTATTCCCCCAAGGAGGAGGAGGCAGAGGAGGAGGAGGACGACGATGACGAGGACAACGACGAGCAAGAGGAGGATGAGGACGAGGACGAGGAAGAGGAGGAGACCTACAGCTGCTGGGGCCGCGGGAGCAGGACCACCACCTCCTCCTCCTCCAATGGCGGCGACGACGACGACGACTACGAGTGGCCAGTGGACGAGGAGGAGGAGGACGAAGAGGAGTGGTGGCGGTGATCGCGCTCACGCGATCACTGCCACCACTATAAAAATATATATTTGTATTGTAATTAGTTAAGAATTATATATTTGTCTAGTTTATA
Organism: Rhipidocladum racemiflorum; assembly: GCA_036346355.1. Classification (NCBI taxonomy): domain Eukaryota; kingdom Viridiplantae; phylum Streptophyta; class Magnoliopsida; order Poales; family Poaceae; genus Rhipidocladum; species Rhipidocladum racemiflorum. The sequence continues at coordinate 62,345,528 of CM070573.1, read as the reverse complement.
AATATATATTTGTATTGTAATTACCTCTGTCATGCATTTTGCCATATCGATCAGGACTTAATTAATTAAGCGCGCTACGAATGCTAATTTACAACAGCAGTATAAGTTGAGAAACACATCACAGACGGTTGTAAAAATTAACAGTCTGTGGTGATTTTCTTATCACAGACGGTTTAATACACCAACAGTCTGTGATAAGGGTCCCCCACATCACAGACGGTTTTATAAGTAAACCATCTGTGATATTGGTCCTGATCACAGACGGTTTGAAATTAAAACCGTCTGTGATGTGTGGGACCCTTATCACAGACTGTTGGTGGATAAAACCGTCTGTGATAAGAAAATCATCACAAACTGTTCATAGTTACAACCGTCTGTGATGTTCCTTCAACTCATCACAGACCGTGAATTTATAAAACCGTCTGTGATGAGGTGTCTAATATGAGCCCTTCTGTAGTAGTGGGTAAGGATCAAGCACACATGCTAATGCTCATGGTGTATTAATTGAATCAACATAGAGGATCCACTATTTCACAAAACTACAATATTTGTGACAAAACTATCGCATAATTGCACATTAAGTTTGAATGTCACAAAACTACAGATTTTTGCAAATTATCTCTCAAGAACTACAAGATTGTAGTTCTGTGAGAAAAATTGCTGCGAAATCTATAGTTTTGTAAAACTTAAACTTAAATACGCATTTTTGCGATAATTTTGACAAAGGTTTCAGTTTCATGAAATTTACCTAATTTCCCCTGAAATGCCCCAAAAATTTCAAAACAAATCAAAACCCTAATTACAACCCTAATCGAGTTTATTGGAGTTCAATCCGAGTTTAATGTGGAATTTAATCGCGTTTGATTTTGTTCTTAATCGGTTCTTGGATTCTTGGGGGAGTGGAAAAGGGGAGTGGTTGAACTCACCTCGGATTCCTCCGCTCGGACCTGTCCATTGCGTGCTCGCTCGGTCGTCGTCTCCATCGGCTCCTGTCTCCTTTCGCGTGTCCCGTCGCGCCAGTCGTATCGCCTCGCCTGCTCCGTCTCGTCCCATCTCGAGCTGGCCAACCGCCCCCGTTGCCTCGCCCGCGTCATCCTCTGCCTCGGCAAGCCGCTCGCCTGCTCCCGTCGCTTCGGCCATCACCGCACCTCGCCCCATCCCCTGCTCCAACTGCCACCGTCACCATCGCCGTAACGCGCCCGAGCTCCTCTCTCTCTCCCTCGCGCGCCTGGCTATAAAGCTCTCCCCCGAGTCCCTCGTCGTCCTCGCCCCTCTCCGTCCTCACGCCCGGTGAGACCCCCTCCTTCTCGCCCTCAAGCTTCGCCCGTCGCCTCCCCCTCATCTTCTTCACCACCGGTCGAGCCCCGCAGCCATTTCTTTTCCCCCACCCAATTTCCCTAACCCTAACCTCTCCCCCGCAGTGAACCCCTACCCTTTCGCCTCACCCACCGTTTCCTCTCCCGGCCGACCCCCACTCTTCGCCCCTAGCGCCGGCCGCCACCCTCCCTCGCTCGCTCTCGCCGCCGCCACCAAGCCGCCGCCGCTCGCTCATGCCCCCCCCCTTTGCGCGAACCCTAGCGCCCCTCCCCCTTTTTTCTCTCGGCCGGCCAGGCCGTCGAGCCGCGTGGGCACGGCCCAGCGCCCCCCGGTAGGCCTTGGGCCTCGTGGGCCATTTGGCCTCCCCGCACGGCCTGCTTTTCTCTTTTTTTCCTTTTCGTTTTCGGATTTTATATAACCTAAAAATCCTTTTTAAATATTCTGAAAAATCCAAAAACCCCCGGAAAATCCAAAAATAGCCAAAAATACACTATCCCAACCGTCTCGCGCCACTGAGTCCAAAAACGGCATCCGTTTCGCCTTTTGAAGTCCAAAAAATTTCAAGATGCCCAAAAAGCCCTCAAACCCTCCTCCGCCCCTTTTCTCTCTCGATCCCTTTTCGTTTTTCCTTTTCTTGTTTTTCTCTTTTCTTTTCTTTTTGTTTTATTCGTTTATTTATCGCTCGCTTGTTGTGCTCTAGATTCGAGCAACTGTTGGAACCCGCCCCGGAGCAGTACGAGGAGCAGGAGCAGGACGCGACCGGCACCGAGTTCGATGACGTCGACGATGACCTAGGACTTCCCCTCGCCTCGCAAGGCAAGCCGCACTCCTTGAACATGTTGGACCCACAATAATAATGTAGTATTAATTATTTCAATATTGCATTATGTTCGTATGTTAAACGCTAGAAATGTTTATTTTAGAATGCCATGATGACCTAGTTAGTACCTAGCTTGATTAAAGACCCACTTTGTTTTGTTGTGACTTATTTCCTTTGCAAACCTTAGACTTAGTTATTTAACCTCGTATGCTAGTAGTTAATTAATTAGTTGAACATTAAGAATTTTGTATATTAAAATAAAACCATCAAGCGGTAGGCTTGATGTAGACTATATTCAAAATGTGCTACAGTGAGAGGACTTTGGTGGGCAAACCACTAGATGGCTACGTGCCCGAACCTCGACCGATGACGAGGCCAATGTGAGTGGTGTGGATTGTTGGTTTGGAATTGGCTAAGTCTTAGGCATAATTTAAGTAATCACAACCTTGGGCAAAGTAAATAACTTAGATCTCGCTCAACCACAAGTTGGGTCGGTCAGCCCCGTTGACTCGATCTAACCTAGCTCGATACTTGAACTCCCCCTTGGAATGCTTATAGGATGAAGCTACCATACTGTGTGTGTTGGACAGTATGGTTCGCTAAGCGACCGGGGTGGAATGGAGGTTGATCGGTGGAGTCACCTGCCGATTCTCACAATGGTAGATACCCACAGCATCGGATTGCGTCTCCCACCGTGGCTAGTGGGTCCCGAGTACTGTGTGGTTTTGAAACTGTTGGGTAAGGGCTAAAGAGGGGTAGTTCAATGAAAAGCTTTGATAATCTCGGTCCGGCCGCATGCATTTAAGTTGCATGTAATTCGGTGGCATTAACGGTCGTAGAGTCATGTTTAATAGTATTCGAATACGCCGTGCTTCCAGTAAACGAAGCTAAGTTTGAACTGGGGTGAATCCCGTAACCTAACCCAAGTAGACTTATTAACTTCTAACTTGACGTAATGATGAACTTGTGAAAACTCAAAATTTGCTTATTTCTATTATGTATGGTTTGTGTTTAAAATGTAAAATGTTTTGAAAATAAAACTGCATCCACAATAATAATAACCTTATTGCCACTTCCTTTGTGAATATCCCTGCATGTAATATTCAGAATTCTTGTGCGGTTGTTGAGTACTGTTATGTACTCATTCTTGCTTCTCAACCTATTTTAGAGTTCGAAGACACCGAAAAATTCCAGAAGATCGTAGATGGCGAAGTAGTCTGGTTTTAGGGTTCTTTTTCTTTGCTCAGGCCTTGCCTGTGTGGTTTGTTATGATGTATTATATTGAAGCCCGCCGCTTCCTTTTGTAAACTCTGGCCGTTAGGCCTTATATGTATAAAGCAGTTGATTTCGCTTTTATGCTGGCAATGTATGACTTGGTTCCCGACGGCTAATCTTCCTGGGTAGCCGTTGCGGATTTAAACGCACCCCCTGACTCCGTTGATGCATTCAGGATGATCAATGCTAATTTTGATTCTGACTGTAAGTATACATGGCAGGGGGAATTGATCGCATGCCTCACATGACATTTAGGTTTGATCATTTGGGACTAAGTTCTAGATAATAGATTTTTTTGCCCTATAGTTTATAGGAATAATCGATTATTTACTATAAAGTTAAGATGTGTTTATGATTTACCACTTCATGTCCCACCAAGCCACATGTCAGTAAGACATGGCATGGCAAAATGCACTTTCATAAGCCCCTTCATCTTTTGGGCATTTGTGTCCCTTTCGTCTTTGCCCTTCATCTTCCTCATCTTCTCTCCTCTTTTTCCTTGACTCCGGCAGACCTGGCGACCTCCCCAACGGACTTCTCCTCCCATTCACCACCAAGCTCACCGGTGTCCCCTCCCGCATCCATGCTAAGTCTAGCGTCGGCGTCATGCTAGTGTACTACTTGCTGGAGAAGAGGTCGGCGCACGGCGAGGAAGACGGGATCGAAAACGGGCAGATCAGGCTGCGACGGGCTTGAGGCGGGCGGATCCGACGGTATCAGGCTCGGGGATGGAGGGAGAGTGGGGAGAGGAGAATTAAGAGAAGTTGAGGGCCTTTTTTACCGAATGGATATGGTTGGTGGGACTGGGAGGAGAGGCAAGGATCTCAACATGATCCAACGGCAAAATAAATGCATGTAACTCGAAGCATATATGATTTATCATTTGGGTAGAAATGGAGAAGGCCAAGTTTGATTTAGATTTATCACAAGGGTTAAGACAATATCTCAATTACACTGTATAAGGAGTGTGGAATTTTTACCTAATGTAAGTAGGAAGGATATGGCCAAAAGAGCTGTTAACCAGCCAAGATTCCCTTTATACACGGAGGAAGAAAAAAAGGAAGGGAAGGAGATATTGTCTAGACGGCCCATGTGCAACGCTTGAAGAACTACTATAAAAAAAGGTGCTTCTGTGCTCTTTTTTTTTTAAGTTGCACAAATATTAAAACATTAATAAATAGTAGATGAGGATTACTTACCCCTTCGCTTGCTTCAAAATTTGTGGAACTTGTATTAGAAGGAAAAGCATAGCATTGCATTTATCATCAGGAAAAGAACCCATTAGTCCATGCATGAAAAGTAAGGTAATATTGGAGAACAGCTGAACGTTTAAGCTGTGCCTATTGAGAATATCATCTTCCAAAAATGAATTCAGTAACAATTCCAGTCATCTTATACAAGAAAGAATAGAAAGGCCAAAACTAAAAAGACACCCCCCCCCCCCCCACCCATATTAGTTAACCACACCCAAGTGAAGGGAACGGCATTTTCTGGAGTAAAGGCGAAAGAAAGCCACATTTGTTTGTTCAAAAATGAAAGTGCACACTGCACTACAGAACACGACATTACATCTTACCAACAAAAAATTGTATTTTGTATGCGCTGATACTGAATGGGCGCTCATCAATTAACAAGTTGCAGACCAACTAAATGCAATGCTTGACATGGTGGTGGATCTTCAGCAGAGAATTCAATATTTTACGATGATGCTTTTTTAAGGATTGGACGTCATCAACTACAATGCAGGACTGTCGTTGTGTCACTGCTCTTGCGGCTTGGCAGCCTGAGAAATGTCCAAGCTGCAACCACACATTACTTGCGAGCCATCCGAGCTTCTGAGATGATTTTATGTAGGCATTGTACCAAACTAATAGTGTCCTTCGCTCAGCAGAGGCTCGAATAAAATTGAGATGAAACCTTTAAGGATTCAACATCATCAATTGCAGTCCATGACTGCTCTTGCAGCTTGGCAGCCTCAGCAATGTCCGAATTGCAACCATACAGATGGACTGCTAATCGTCTGCGTTTTGGAGATGATGGTCTTATGTAGGTATTGTACCAACTGATTACGTCCTCCTTTCGAACAGTCCTTAGCTCTTCAGCTTCCAGTTTTGACATATCAAACATATACCTATAATTGGATTTCCACAACATGAGATTGTCAATATTAGGGAAAGGAAAAGTAAAGCATTAATGAAATCCTTCAGTTATCATTTGTGTAGATTAAAACAGATGTAAATTACGAAGATTCAGGTGATTAAGGGAAAGGAAACGGATGTATTGAGTTCAAAGTGAATTAGATAGCCCCCATTAGAAAGATGAGATTTTTACTAAGAGCAGGCATACATTAGATACATGTAGTCCAAATTTCCAAAAGGATATCACATTTTAGAAACATAAAATTAATACTGAACAAGTTCTATACATGACTATTATAACAGAAGTCCAAAATACAAGGGGTAATTATTCGGATTTATTATTTGAAACCAGATAGGTTTCTTTGCCCAAGCGACCAAAGCTATGAACAAGCTCCATGGATTATGTGATGTAAAGTGTAAACATTGTTTTTATTTGTAAGCATGGTATTTCTATATCACAATACCACTGAGTGAAAAAAAGGGAAACGTTCTGAATCATTGATTTACCAAGTTTAACTGGAAACTGAGCAAAAATTGGTTGTTTCCAACTTGCTCTTGGTCAAAGTCGTTGGCCTGAGACCAATGACAATCTGTGTAATCAGCAGTGACCTGGTTACAAAACCTATCGCCTGGACAATTTGTTATTAGCACTGGACTGGTTACAATTTACAAAACCTATGACATCGACAGTTTGTTATCAGGGCTGGACTGGTTAAAAAAAATTATGTCCATATATCACTAATCGGTACATTATCGGTTTTCAAAGCTTGATCCTAACCTTAAATGCTTCAGCCTTCCGGTAGATAGCTAGATACTATTCAATGCAATGAATGCATTGCGCTTAAGTTCTGAAATGATCGATAGCTGCACTTGCACTAGGAAAGAAACTATACCTTTTGTCAACAATCTGCGACCAATAATCACTAGTTTGATAGCTAAGGGAAGGATCCTTTTCCAGTTTATCAGCTATTAACCCAGTCTTGTGATGATCAAAAGTCTCCTCATCGAGCCCATCCTACAAAGGACACAGGTGTTGAAGTAAATATATTGGCAAAGACTAATTGAAACACTGAGTGAAGGCCGTCCATTGTGGGTCACAGATAAACATCATTATACTGTTACAAAAATAAAGTTGATACGTAAAGCATGTCATCAACATATTACAATTTCCTTACACTATAGAATCTTAGTGGTTAAATAAGAAAGTTGATTAACCTACACTTGCTGTCAGGTGCAAATCCATAAGATAGTCTAATATTCTAATATAACGGAGTACTAAAGCAGACATGTAGCCTTCAAAAAAGAAAAAGAAAAAGAAAAAGGCAGACATGCGAAATAGGATAGAAGCATACCAGCAAAGCAGATAGACCATTAATAAAGTTATCAATCCGGCTTTGCAGGTAAACAGGGCTATACTTGGAGGACATAACTCGAAAACAATACGCCAGCACCCGATAAGTCATCCGTGGACTGGAGTCCACAGTATAACCAAGCTGCTCCTTCGTTCTATCATTGGAACACCAAGAAAATGAATTAGGAAAGTCACTGCAAAATATAAATAATAACAACCAAACTAATGAAACTATATACTCCCTCAAGTAAAAGAAAAAGAGATGTCCTAGAATGCATGCAGTCAAAAAACAATACGAATGTCTAAAAAATACATTCATAATACTCCATTTGTTTCACAATATTTGTCCATTTTCTTGGGAAAATGAAGTGTCTTTTCACTATGTTTGTTGTTGAATGAGGAAACCTACTGCAATATTTCCACTCTACCCCTACTTTAATACTGTAAAAGATATTTGAGTAGTAGTTGTATGTCATCTAATAGGGTGTGTATGGTTAAATATCATTTAATATTGTGAAACAGAGGGAGTATTGTATTGTGGAGTATAATTACATTAATTATTATACTTCATCTAAATAGCAAGAGAAGATGATAATACCTCAGCTGATCAAAGCAAGGTTCTTCAATAATGTTGCTGAAAAGATCTGTAATAGCTCTGAGTCTTGTTGCCTCCTTTCCAACGTCTTGCTCAATTGGAAAATAAACCTGACAAGAACAATGACATATTAGAAAGCTGTTTGATTATCTTGAAGCAAAGAAAACAAACAATGCAGCCCCTTAAGGTTCCACTTCAGCTGCCAATGCAGCATTTATCAAAGCGGTTGCATTACACATAGCAGGCATACTTCACAGTTCACAAACAGGATGCTATTACAGTGGAAGATTCCAGACCTGGAATACTGTTAGCATATAATTGAAAATTGAGTAAATCTCATGAAACTACACGTTGAGTAAATTTCATGAAACTACACGTACTTGGTGCAAACTATTGTGGAACCACACATTAAGAGAGTTTCAAAGAACCACACATAAATTGGCAAATTGTATCAGAAAACTACACTTTAAACCAAACTGTTCTAGGTAACAGTCGGACAGCATGGCCCGCCAGCAAGAGACACAATAAAAATTTCAGAGACCTACATATCGATTGAAAAACGTATCAGGAAACTACACTTTTAACCAAACTCTGTTCTAGGCAACAGTCCAACATCATGGCATTTGTCTCTTGCTATTGGTCCTGTGCTGTCATACCATTGCCTAGAACGGAGTATGGTTATAAAAGTGTAGTTTTCTGATACATTTGGACAACCTATGTGTAGTTCCTTGAAAACTTCTCTTAAAGGCGTGGTCTCGCGATAGTTTGCACAAAATATGTGTAGTTTTATTATATTTACTCCTGAAAATTTCAGATCACATCTCTAAAAAACATGCAAAAGTATAATGCTTCAGTACACAGTAATCAACAGAGAACCAAAATATAACCCCACCTCACACACAGAATTCTCTTCAAGATCATTCTTCACACGTACACTTCTAACAAGATTTGCACAATGAGGAATGAAAATAACTCTTTCGCCGTGCCTTGCCTCCTCTGGCAGTGTCTGAGCTGACAAAGTGGTTTGGAATATTTTTGATATATTCATTGCTTCCTCTTCAGACAGGTTACCATGACAGAGGCCCTCGACGTGCAACTGCATGTGCGCGAACAGAAAGTGGTTTATATGATCTACCAAACAAGGCACATGGTACAAAAAATCATCCCAAACATTATTTTATCAGAATCATACTGTCAACCAGCATCTTCCATCTTTGGACATCGTTTACTATTATCTAAGAACAGGTGGTGGCTTTAGTATTGGAGAAAGAAAATATACGTAACATGAGGTCATTGTGGACTTGATACCTGAGAAAGAAGCTTTGGAACAAATGCTGTCAGATCAGAAAAGGTCAACTTTGCAAGGACTTCCAATTTTTCATCAACATCCCAGAATATTTCACGTAAGACTTGTAGCCTCAAGTAGGTAGAATGGCTCATAGGCTTCATATTTGTGTTTTTGTAAGCTCTTTCCAAATCCTCCTTAATGACCTGGCGAATGCACGATGACACAGTACATAAATATCAAGGTGCAGAAGTTTATAGATAATATGGTGATTTCTTGTATTATGGTTTTTCAGATTACAACTATGCAGCTACCAGATATGAGGAGATAAACAAACTGCAACAATTTGCTAAAACTGGAAATGAAGTTCAAAATTATAAATTAATAACAGCACCCTTTTTGAGAGCTTAAGGGCTTGTATCATTCAATCTCAAATCATTTTGTTCAGATACCGTCAAGACCAACATTTGCCCCATTCTTCAGCCATTGCTCTCTAATTTTTTCAATTGTGTAAGCAGTCAGCATCTAGGAGGTTGCTTAAAGTGTCAAAATGGCCCTGATTTATAGTTAATACAAATACCGGACATGGAGACCAGACAGTATAATTCCAGCCAGGGTTCAGAAAACAGTCGGTAACCGATAACCGCCCAGTAAACAGAACAGGGCTCTCTCCGGTTGATAAAATTAAAATTCAGAATTTTGCAAACCCTAAACTGGGCGAAAACTGGCTGGTTTTCAGCCAGTCACCACGAACCAGTCTGGTTCTAGTTTTTCCCTGGTAACTGAGAGAACAGAAACTCTGCTCCCAGCAATGGAAACCCCATTGGACTATAGCCGGCAGTAGCCTCGCACAACAAACCCAAGCAAATATCTGTATAAGCTGGCCAAACAAGTGTTTAGTCTGCATTTTATTGACAACCTTCTCTCACTGGAAGATAACTAGGTCCAAGATTAAGAGAATTTTCTGGAGTTCATTTAGCTACTTTTCCAAGTATATAGAAAGGAACAAACAGATTTAGAAACGTGAACTAAAAGCGCTGGAGAACAAAAACACATCTAAATGTCAATTGGTTTCAGTCTTTCTAATCACTGTCAATGATATAATAGCAGCATAGAACTATATGTTGACTAACAGGAATATCAAAACCTGCTATGGCATCTGGGTATTTGAATTCTACCGCAGGATAGGTAGTTCACTGTCCTCATTCTCCTAGGAATCACAGTACTACAAAGTAGTGACTTTTAAATACAGAAGAACATACAGTGGACACAAAGCAACACATTTTTCTCATCTGTTTGTCATAGTTACCAGAAACGTGGTTTGTCCGAATCACGGTACAGGATTCGGGTTCGCGGTTCACCACTTTTTCTACCAATTTTCACTGCGAACACAAGCTCCGTACCCTAAACCGGTTCGGGTTCGACAAATCCGGTTCGCGATTCACGGGGGTTTACAGCGAATCCGGTAACTATGGTTTATATCAATAATTACAAGACCATCAAAATAAGGCCGGCACTGTTATTGCTGAAAGTTAAAGGGAATAGTATAAAACAAAAATCAGACTTCCAAGCAAGCATCAGAGTTTTTTTTTTACATTCGCACAGTTATATTTCAAAAGAATCTATCATGTGTTGCTCCACATAAGGATACATTACCTCAAACCTATCTGTCTTTGGAGAAAAGGATTGAGAAGCAGCCAAGATGTTGGACAGCAGGATGGGCAGCTTGTCGTTGTAACCGTAAACCTTTAGCTCAAGGTTGCTACCAACAACAGATAATGAAGTCTCCAGTTTAGCTACATAAGCCTGAGAGAATCATAAAACCAATTTTAAAAACTCTGATAGGTCAAGGCAATTAATAACAGTCAATAAAATAGCAATTACCAAAAAGAGGGGAAAGGGAAGATGAGTCAGCTCTATGTTATCTGATCTGAGAAGCAAGACAACTAATAACTGAAATAATCCACAGTAGGTGGCTGAGTTGCACCATTGTTTACTACATCAGGGCTTTAGTGAGTGAAAAAGAAACTTTGCAAAAACAATTCTAGGTAAAAAAATTCTTGAGCCTTATGCTCAGATTCTTGCATTAATAACATGAAATTTGGATCTACTGCTGATATCCAACTAATGGTGGACCTTCTCGTTTAAGCCACATCAGCTATAAATCTCAGTCACTCCTAAAGACAGTTTAATAGCAAACAAATATTAGCAGCACCATGATAGAAAAAACAATTACAGATGAGAGAAAAATTGAGTCTAGAAAGGTAGATGTTATGTGCAATGCAGACACAAGAACAGAAATTTATACCATAAGCTCGTAATACTAATAGTATTGAAACAAATTCAATAATGCCTACCTGATAGAGGACCTCATTTAGCTCATCTTTAAGAAGGTTTACAAACAGATCAGTCAGGACAGAGTTTTCGAGGCTGCTACAGCCATCCTTGATAGAAATCAAAAAGTATGTGTTGGCACGAGGAACATTAAATGTCATGTCCATCTTATACCAGAGCTTTATGAATGGGTCGTCCACAATGCATCGAGGATTATTGTCGCTTGGGGATTTAGGTATGTTAGCATTTCGCAGAGTGAAGTCCCCTGGGATAAATTCATTCTTCTGAGGTAAATGAAAATTTGCATCTATCTGTGCAGGATTTCTCCAGCTTTCAATCAAAGATGGTGGAATGTCCTCTTCAATGTACTGTGAACCAAACCAAGGCTCACATTGAATAGCTGCAGGCAATAGACTGCATTAGAAATGGAACATGATGAGGCAATCAAGCATAGCTATGAAGTTGAACAAATTGCGACTTGGTCTCATAATTATCCTTTGAACTCTCCATGGCACGGGGAATAAACATGGATCTCAAAGTAGTAAATCCAAAACCAACAAGATGTTCTTTGATATAATTCCATAAACAGAATGAGCTTCATTCTGGAAAAATTAAACTGCTAGGTCAAGCATGAAATAAAAAAATGACAATAATTGCTTAAATATCATACTAGAATACACTATATTAAAGAGAATAGTTAAGGTTTAAGCGCTTGCATGTTTATGTTTCTTTTTCTCAGTCTTCGCCGCCAATTTTTTCCATTCCAAATGACGCATTTAAAAAACATTGATTATAAATTCTGTTTGTGGCATGTTCTTTAGCACAAAATGTGAAAAGATCTCCATTTAGCAACTCAAAGTTTAGGATAATACTCTTTATCATTTTGCCACTTCTTTTATTCTTTCCATAGCAAAGGACGCACTTAAAAAACATTGATTATAAATTCCATTTATGGTCTGTTCTTTAGAATAAAATGTGAAAAGATCTATATTTAGCAACTCAAAAGTTTAGGATACGTATTTCAGGATTAATCAGTCAAATAAATAAAGTGATCACAAGACGAAACATCTCATTTGACTTGTACAATATTAAGACATTGCAATATGATTAATAAGAGTCATGATATAACAAAAGAACATCAAATGTTTTTAACGTATAACAATATGGTTAGCTGAAAACTTTAAACATCTTGCATCATGTTGAGTCCACTGTTCACCAGCCAGGCATCAGGGTTCCCATTATCGATGTGTGCGATTTTCGCATGAACAGTGATTTTCGATAATCGCAAAAATCGAGCCGGAAATCGGTCGAAAATCGCAAAAAATCGCATAAATTCAAAAATCAGATTTTTTTGAAAAAAAAATCAAAAACGTGGAAAATCGACGATTATCGGTGGAAAATCGACATCCATGTTGAGTTTTTTTGTGCGGTCGACTTTTGTAGCGATAATCGCTCGATATGTGGCGATAATCGCGATATTTGCGTCATATAAATTTTTTTGAATTTTTGAATTTTTTGAAAATTTTTTTTGAGTTTTTTCGGTTTACCGCTCGGTATTGCATTTCGGCCGCCGGCGATATCACGATAATCGGCGATAATCGCACGATTATCGTCGATATTAGGAACCCTGCCAGGCATATGAGCACTGTGCATTAACTAGATAAAAAAACACAACAGAAAATTGGCAGCATGGACTGATTACCTTGGGACTGTTTATCAAATGATTTGCTAAGTATGTCAACTCTCATGTTGTCTGGATGAAAGAAGCTCAAAGCATGCTTGACCAACTCTGGGTCCCACACCTCAAAAATATATTCTCCACAAACAATGTGCTTTTCAGAATAAAATAGCATGTTTTCTGCAAAGAAAAGATTCAGTAAACCCTGCCTCCATTCCATAAATTAAAGAGAAACAAACATAAAAAAAGTAACGACCTGCAAGATCTACCGCATAATCATCTGGAGGCTGCTCTTCTGCAAATCTGAACTCCATGTACCCAATGTCCTGGAGTTCCTTAAATATCCATTCTTGTGGCTCAGACTGCTTAAGTAACTTTATATATTGGTACACAGCAGCAATGACCTCGTAGAGCTGCAAAAGCATTTCATGGCAGACAATATTATAAATACAGCAATCAGCTAAATAACACATGTTGACTGGGAAAAGATGCACCAGAATATGTCAATGGATAAGTCAAATGGTAACATCAGAAATATCCATTTTAGAGTTCCTCGCCTAGGAACCGGTTAGTGTGGATCAGTACTAAAGGATTATATAATAGCCAGCCATTATCTCACTTTCGATAATGAAATTAAAGTATTAAATAATCCTGCAATACAGATCCTCTGTTTCACTTCATACCACATAAAGAGGGGAAGAAGACACTCTTTAAGTAATGTTGCATAACCAAACATATCCATTTTTAGCCCTAGACAGGTGACCATGATAACAGCCTTTCTAGCAAGTAAGTTGTTCTTGTTAGTAGCACTATTCTTACTATCATCGAGAGAGAGAATGACACACTGAATTGGGGCAATTTTCTGAATTTTATTGCTCATACAAGTGCTATTGCCACCCTAAGGGGTTGGGCAAGTGCCATATTTATAGCTGCTGGCGCAGCATACACTAATACTAGTCTAAAGGCTGCCCTAAAGGCTGCCCAAAAGCTAGTCAAAAGCTGCCTAAAAGCTGCCCTAAAGGCTGCCCAAAAGCTAGTCAAAAGCTGCCTAAAAGCTGGCCAAATGGCTAGTCAAAAGCTGCCCACAAATGACCAAGACTTATTCCATCATTCTCCCCCTAAGTCTTGTCTGTCGTCTTGTGGGAAAGTTGGACCATCCCGGTCCTGGAGCGTAGCTCAAGAAACTTGATCCTCCCAAGGGGCTTGGTGGCGAGTCCGCAAGCCGGGTCCTTGGTGTTGATGTAGCTTGCCTTGATGCTTCCTTCCTCCAGGCGACCGGATGAAATGATATCTCACCCGGATGTGCTTGCTCCGTTCATGAAAACGGGGTTCTTTGCCAGGGCTAGAGCGGACTTCTTTGTCTACCCCGAGCTCCACCGTCTTTGGTGTTTACGCCAATGAGATCACCAAGCGATCGGGCAAGCCGAGAGCCTGAGTTGCAGAGGTGGAGGCCGCTATGTACTCGGCCTCACACCTGGGACAGGCCACCACCTCTGTTTGGCCATTGCCCGGTAAGCGAGACACTTGCCTAGGAAGAAGAGCATCCCGCTCGTGCTCTTCTTTGGTGTCAACGTCGCCGGCGTGGTCATTGTCATTATGCAAGCGAAGTGTGCCTCCCCAGGGCACCTCGGGTAGTGGAGACCGTGATCGAGAGTCCCCGCAACGTAGCGGATGATTCTCTTCACAGCCCGGTGCTCGTTGTCGGTCATTTGCATGAACCGGCTAACGTGGCCGACGGAGAATGCCAAGTCCGGCCGTGTGTGGGTGAGGTAGCGAAGGCTCCTAAGGCGCCGTCTTGTGTAGCGTCCACCTCCTCTGTTGTCTTTGTCGCGGCTCGGCTTGACCTCTCCTCCATCGGAGTGGGAGCCGGGTTGCAATCGATGAGCCCGACTAGCTCAACGACGCGCTGGCGTCGCGATCTGTTGAAGTGACATCCCTGAGTCGTCTGGTGTACCTCGATCCCCAGGTAGAAGGAGAGAAGCCCTGTGTCGCTCATTTGGAAGGTGGCCTTCATTTCTTCTTTGAATACCGCCACCTCGCATCCTTGGTGCCGGTGATCACCAAGTCGTCGACGTAGACACCCACCGCCAGGCATTTCCTCCATTGGCCCGCCGGTAGATGGCCGCCTCGTCACGAGCTTTGCTCGAGGCCCATCCCTTGAGCGTGGAATCTAACTTGGCATTCCATGCCCTTGGTGCCTCGCCGCAAGCCATAGAGAGCCTTGTGCAAACGCAAAGACTTGCCCTCCTTGCCGGGGATCGCAAATCCGTGGTGGTGCACGTAGACCTCTTCCTTCAAATCTCCGTTTAGAAATGCCGACTTGACGTCCATGTGGTGAACTGCCGCCCTCTGAGCGGCGGTCTGAGGAGGAGTCGCACGGATTCCAACTGCTCTACGGGGCGAAGGCATCGTCGGTCGATCCTCTCGCCGCACGAAACCACGTGCCACCAAGCGAGCCTTGTGTTTGACAATGGCGCCGGCTTCATCCTCTTCGCTTGAACACCCACTTAAGGGTGATCGCGCGGTGACCACGGGAAGATCGGCAAGCTCCCAGTGCGGTTCTTCTTAACCGCGTCCATCTCCGTCTGCATCGCGGACGCCATGCTGCGTGTCTTTCGGCCTCTGCGAAAGACCGAGGCTCACCATCGCCGCCGCAAGATGCAAGCTGCGCCTCAGATCGTGAGGCACCGATCCTGGCACGGTGGTCGCCGAGAAGGTCCTCCATCGTGCGATACCAGCGGCTCGCCGTCGTGGTACGCGTCGATGCGCTCGTCGTGGGAGAGTGGAGTAACGAACTCCAGGTGTGCTCGACCGGTGGTGTCGGAGAAGGGCGTGCCTGGAGGGAATGCTTAGATTGGTCTTTGGAGTAGCGCGGTAGCCGAGTCTGTGGGGGTTCGAGGGGTGGGGTAAGCGCGTTCGGCGAAGAGGTCTTTGCCTACTCCCCGGCTCCTCGAAGTGGGCGTACTCAATGGTGAAGTCGTAAATGCGTCGAGTCGGGCCATTGTCAATCGCCTTGTCCCACGCCCATCCTCGCCGCCGTTGAACACAACGTCGCTACGCGGCGCACACGCCGTGTCTTTGGGTCGAGAATGCGTGAGCCTTCGAGCCCTCGCGTAGCAGATAAACACTCCGGAGTTCTCCTGTCATCGAGCTTGCCAACATGTCCAAGCTCCTTGGCGAACGCGAGGCGGTAAAACCCGTAGGTGAGAGACCCGGCCAACTGCGTCCGTGCCAGGCCTCGTCGCAGCGTCCTGCCGTTGAGAGCCTTAATTGGGCGGCGGTTGAGGATGTAGATCGCCGCTACCATCGCCTCTCCCTGCAGAATAGCCGGCATCCTCTCTCGCGAGGAGGGCGAGCCATCCCTACAAATCGCCTCGACACGCCGCCGACGACGCCATTCTCGCCGCGGTCAGACGGGCGCGGAATAGTGGCGCGAATGCCCTCATCCGCGCCAATACGATCACCGAACTTCACCGTGGAATTCGCCGCCGTTGTCGGTCAAGACACGGCCTGCGGCTTCTTGACGCGCTCTGCCTCCGCGGCGACTGCGTCGCGCTGATGGCTTCAGCCTCTCCGCTTGCCGAGGACCGTTACCCACATGTAGCGGGTGAGGTCGTCGACAGCGGCCGAGAAGTAGCGTCGTCCTCCGGTGTGGCGGTGTCACCGGGCCACCGCAGTCCCCGTCTGCAGGCTCGAGCCGCTCCTTGGCTCGGAAGTTCGGCTGGGAAAGGAGCGCCCTGCTGCCCGTTATTCGCGGATGTCGCGAATCGCTTCCACGTGGTCGGTGACACGGCCAGGCCTCGTACCATCTCCTTGGCACCGAAGTCGCCTGAGCCTCAGTAAAGGTGTTCGGCGCTCGTGCCCTTTGCCACGCCTCGTCGTCCGACGAGCGGCGAGGCAGAGGGTTGTGCCACCGCACGTTGAGGATGTAGAGTCGATTGGTGCCTCTGGTTACCTTGGCAAGAAGGCGGCGATGGCGATCCCAAATCCTCATGACTCCGTTCTTTACTAGCACACCCGAACCATTCTCATCCACCGTCCCAAGGCGATGATAGAGTTCCTCAACGGGGATGTAGTAGACTCCGGTGGCGACTGTGCTCACCAGACTTGGCGGTGAGGATAGCGGAGCCGACACCCTGGATCTCCACGCCGGAGGCGTCCCCAAACTTGACGAGCCTCGGACGTTAGAGTCAAGCTCGGTGAAGAACTCCGTCGGCCGGTCATGTGATGGGTAGCGCCCGATGTCGAGGTACCACCCGTCGATCTTGTCATCGCTGAGCTGCCGCCAAGGAAGGCGTGTGCTCTCGGCTCATCAAGGTGGAGGAGATTCGCTGCGCCGATGCCGTGGAGATAGCTCGATGCTTGCGTTTGCTAGGAAGCGAGCGGCTCTTCTTCCTCCACTTGTGCGGCGTGGACCTGCCACGTCGTGGTCGGCGACACTCCTTGGCCCAATGGCCAAGCTTGCCCTGATTGTGGCGAGGAGTAAATCTCGTCTGCCGGCCTTTGGTTCTTGCCGTGGCGCCGCCCTGGCGCCTCGCGGTGTCGCCCTGCACGTCCTCGCGCCCGGCTTGGGCCAGCGTCCGCGGCGCCTTGCGCGGCTTAGCGTGCTTGCGACCGCTGTCGCGCGAAGGACTCCCTTCTTCCCGTCACCCTGGCTAGCCTCCCACTGTTCCGAGTGAGATGTAACTTCCGCCAATGGTGATAGGCCCGATAGAGGCGTGGCTCGTCGCTGTCGACGACCTTGAGACGACCTATTGCCTCTTCGATCGACATCGTGGAGAGGTCCAATAGAGACTCGATTGAGCGAGCGATCTGCTTGTACTTCTCGGGGATGCAACGGAAGAGCTTCTCGATGGCTCTCTCCTCATCGTAGGTGTCGTCACCGAATTGCACCCTCTTCTGTAGTAGAGTGTTAAGGCGGAGAGCAAAATCATCAACATCCTCACCTGGCCTGAAGGCCAGGTTCTCCCACTCCTTGCGAAGTGCCTACAGTGTGGTCTTGCGGGTGCGGTCGGCTGCCGTCGTCTTGCGTCGGCGATGGCATCCCAAGCCTCCTTGGCGATCGCTTCTTGGAAAGCGTGAATCGCATCTCTGACGGATCAAGCGGCGATGAGGGCATCCAGCGCCCGTCGATCCTCGTCGTAGTCGACGTCGCCGTACCGGACTGCCTCCCACATGTGCCGCACCTGGAGCCTTATCCTCATCACCGCGCCCGCTCGACATAGTTGGTCTTGGTGAGGTAGGCCACCCACTACCGGGCCGATGTCACGATAATGGCCTGGGCCCGCGGTGACCATGGTATCGGTCAGGGAGGAGAGCCGCGCCGCTGTAAGGGCCACGATCTCCGTCGGCCAGCGCCTCTGCCGGGGCGCGATCGCCGCTGCCGTCGCCAGAAGCTCTGCCGGGGCCAGCGATCGCCCGTGGCGTCCGCCGAGCTCTGCCGGCGGCGTCTGCGCTCGTCTGAGCTCCTATCGCGCTCATGAGGGTGGGCAAGCGCCCATCGCGCCGCTCACTTCTTTGCCTCCTCTCTCGCTTGAGCTCGCTGTCGGCGCCTTGCCGTCGGCCAGCCAGCTGCTGGAGCTCTGCTGCCAGAAGCCTCGAAGCTCTCTTCTTTGCCGCCCGCCTGTATTGCATCATGGCTGCTTCTTTGCTTCCACCTGCTCTTCTTGCATTGCCCGATTCATGCGCCGCCACTTTGCCGCCCTTGCCGTCAGCTGCCATCTCTACTGCTGCTCGCTCGCGGTCCTCTGCCGCGGCAACCGACCTCTGCCACCCGCTCGGCGGCCGGCCGAGGCTATCCTTCGACATGGCGCGCTAGTGAATTTCTTTGCTAGGAAGAAGTCGCCTCGAGGCAATTTCTTTGCTCATTCGAAAGATGAAGGGTGAGCGTAAACAATTGTATCGCTGTTGCTTGCTGAGAGCGAGGAGGAGCGTGGGAAGGAGATGAGCAAGAGATGTTTAGGCTGCAAGAAAGAACGGCTCTGATACCACTTGTTAGTAGCACTATTCTTACTATCATCGAGAGAGAGAATGACACACTGAATTGGGGCAATTTTCTGAATTTTATTGCTCATACAAGTGCTATTGCCACCCTAAGGGGTTGGGCAAGTGCCATATTTATAGCTGCTGGCGCAGCATACACTAATACTAGTCTAAAGGCTGCCCTAAAGGCTGCCCAAAAGCTAGTCAAAAGCTGCCTAAAAGCTGCCCTAAAGGCTGCCCAAAAGCTAGTCAAAAACTGCCTAAAAGCTGCCCTAAAAGCTGCCCAAAAGCTAGTCAAAAGCTGCCTAAAAGCTGCCCAAATGGCTAGTCAAAAGCTGCCCACAAATGACCAAGACTTATTCCATCAGTTCTACAGGTGAAAGCAAGACTTTATTCAAAGATTTAATGAATAAAAAGGAAATTGCCACATACAGAAATTTCCTAGAGAATTAGAATTGGTGGGAAAAACTGATGCAAATAAAAAAAAAAAATCGACTGTTCCTTAAAAGAAAGGATTTTCAGCAGATCCTTTTTTGCAGCTTTCTAATAAAACCTGGGGTAATATCTTATGCAACATTGAAATTGTTTTGATATTTCTTCACATTATGCCAATTGACAAAGACATTGGCTGCTGTATTTTCACTGGAGTTTTCCTATTGGGAACGAGGGAGGTTACAGAGTTGTTAATTGCAACAATTCTGCGAAAATCATGTAAGTACTTTGATGTGAAAAGAAATAGAGTTTCACCCAACCAAAATACGCATAGAAATGTAAACATCATATGAACCTGCATACATTTTTCAGTCCTGAATCAGTAAGGCGGATAGACATTTCAAAGATATAGGCATAGGAGGATCGTTGTGCTCCTCCACTGCCAACACCAGCACTCAATGAGCTCACCCAACCTTTAGCTTTCAGAAAATAAAGTAAGCTTCCCTTGCCCTCTGAAAATAAAAACAAAATGGTCAGTTGCTAAATGGTTGTACATGAAGAAGGTTAGCCATCTGCGTGCTCAAATCTCCACATTAAACTAAGAGAGTAATCAACATTAGAATGTATGCAAAATAAATTATTTTCCTTATAAATTAACTTTAATGCAATAAAGGGCAATTGTTCTGTAAAAGTGTATAGAATTTAGGTTAATATACAATAAGATAAAACTGAGCAAGAATAGGAGGACGTTTTAGCAAATCAACACATATGGGGCATATCATATGAAAAAACATGGAAACAACTCACGACAATATCTATTCCAATTGGGTAATCCGATTTATGCTATCATATAAAATAAAGGAAGAATTTATTGTCAGTATTCAAACCTACAGGGAAGTAGTGCTACTACTAAACAGCTTGAAAACCCTCCTCAAAAGAAGAAAACATAAAGAGACATATTTGCATGGGAAAATCAACTACATGCTTAGCATTCAACCATTAAGCTACAGAATATTCATTAAAGAGCAAAAGTTACAGGTACAGGTGTATGGGGGCTACTTACCATGACCAAGGAGATGTGCCAAGTAATCCTCTGGTTTCTTCATGTATTCCTTGTGCAGGCAAGGAAGTGTCCATGACAAGCAAAGACTGTGAACATCTCTAACAGCCTCTAGCTTGTGAAGTTTACCAGATTTCCAAAAAGGCATATCAGTCTTTGGACTTATATCTAACAGAAGACCAGCTTTAACCTTACTGAATAGCTCCATGGTCCAGCCTTCTAGAATGTCAAGGGGTTCTGAAACAAATGGAGCATATAAACACTGAATAGTTAAAGAACAAGAGTATTAATGTGTGGATATGATTTATAGTCAGGTAGTCACCATACAATTAACTATAGTTAACGAGCCTCACCTCCCCCAATTATAACTAGCTTCATCATCCCTCCATGGTAGTTACTCATGTACATCTGTAAAATCTCTTCCCTTAAATTGATTCCACTGCCCATTGCGTCAACCAAGCTCTTCTTGTTTCCTACCGACAATCTTCAAAGTTCAGCCCCAATACAATTCAATCGATAGCACTAGATGAAAACAACCAGACGACAAACATACCCCAGGTAAATCTGTTCAAAGGGTGTCCTTGAGAACAAGTATGGGACTGAAGTTGGTAAAGACGGCAGCTATCGCTTTGCAGAACTTGGTTGAACTCTAACACAATTGTTCAGCAACAGCAATTATAATGTATAGTTTAGAGAGCCAAAAAGAACTAGCAGTGGTACTATCTTACTGGTTAGCAAGAACACATACCTGAGTCTACTGCTAATATCTCACGGTCCATAGCTTCAGCCTTAACAAGAGGTGATACAAAGAACTGAGAAAATCTAAGGATGAAACCAAAACAATGTATAAATATAAGTTTTAACTCAGAATTCATGTTATACAGGAAAAAACATTAGAATGAAGAATAATAGATGATAGTTACCGGTCCAATGCACCCTTTAGATACTCTCGATTGACCTCAAAATGGTAGCAAGTGTATTCAGTTTCAGTAAAAGCATTGGACGAACCACCATGTTTAGACAAGTAACTGTCATACTACAAAAAAAAAAAAAATGAGAATAACACATTTGTTATATCTTCTTCAAGATTTCACCAGATTTTTAAAATTTACACCAAGTAATTACCAGCTTTCACCAAATTTTTAAAATTTACATGATCATCATAACAAATTACTCAGGTATGTAACAAATAGCAAAGGTAACTAGTTAAGACATGTAAGCGATAAAGCAATCATGCATTTGAGCCAAATAAAATGCAAAAAGTTCAAGGACTGTCCAAACCATTGTTTATAGCATGGAATACCAACACTGGCACTATAGCACTGCTAAGCTGTGTACTGGCAGGCTGCTGTTGTTTCATCACACAGTTGCAGCATAGTAGCGGCCCACTACGGCCGCTATAGTGTGAAGTGTGTATTAGGCTATCAGCACTTCAAAACAAAGATGTTTCAGATTTTCCTTAGAGCCCTAGCACAAGGCAAGTTTCATATTTTATTCATATAGTTCATTAGTATGTAACTTCCTCCTTTCTGTTTACAAGGTATATTTTGACTAGGCACAAAGATTAATAAAGATCTATGATTGAGAAACTGCAAAAGAGAATGAATCTAGTACCCTTCCATTAAGTACTTTGAAACATGAGCGATGATGGTTTGTGTGGGTAGTAATGTATAATGCTTAGGAAATGGAATGAAATAAATAAGGGCAGAAGAGAGAAACTAACATTAAATCGATTTGTGCATCTTTTTTTTTTTTGCAACTAGATTGAAAAACTAGTATGCCTTATAGAAAGAAGGGAGATTTGATTATTTGCCACAAAGTAGGCCACATGTTAATGAGACATGGCGTGGCAAATCATCAAGTGCACATCAACTTTGTGACAAATAATCAATTATTCTTAGAAAGAAACAGAAGGAGTATAAAAGGACAAAGAACAAGTGGAAGTTGTAAGCCCAGATACTCCATAGTCCACAGGGACCTGGGAGGAGGGGGGAATTGGCTGTTATTCTAATGCTAGATTAGTTGTTTGATGTTGTCATATTGGCTTCTATAATTTTGATTATTTCATTAACAGTCAAGTAATTTCATAGTTCATATTTTGACAGATATAGCAGTGTGTGTTGTTCACATATATCACCATTATACACTACTGTTGCGACCCAAGGGTGGTACTGAGTTACTGCAACCCAAGGACCGCAGTGCGTAAGCGCGAAACACCGGAGGACAAGGTCCAGGACCGCGCTGGCATCCAGTAGCCTTGGAGGATCTGGTCGCCAGCAGAGAAGGGGATGAGAATAGGAGACTTCTTTATTTCTTCTTGATTTCTGAGCAACGGATACCTCTATATATTGAGGTGCTAACAAACCAAATCTCTAAGGATACTACAAGAATGATCTATGGAAAGGAATGACAGTATGATCTGATTGAAGGACATATTTAAATTGAAGTCTGATGCTTGTGCGCCAAGTCTCAGGCTGGGTCCACAGCAGCGCTCGTAAGTTGTTCCCCACATGACAACTATTCACTACAAAAAGCATCACTTCTATGATTCCACTACACTCCATTTAAAACATTGATACAAACAGAACATGGGATGGTAGTAGAAGTAATGGAACCGTACAGTCAACACACACAGAACTTCTCCGTTACAGTCTTAAAGAACTAATCTCAGAGATTGACTCAAAGAACAAAAGAAAGGGGGCAAAAGAATGCACATTGTACAGACCTCATTTTCGTCTGGAAATTCAGAACTCCCCATAAAAAGCATGTGTTCTGCAAAATTGTAGCACTCTTTCAGATTAACATAGATGTAGGGAGTACAGAACACCGGACTAGTTTCATCCGACTTTTGGATAGCATGAAACAGAATGCGAAGTAGTTTTCAGCTTTTAACTGATGCATATGATCAGCCATAATAAAAGATAGGTAAGACAGAAATGACAAGGATTGCATACCTAGAAAATGAGCTAAGCCCTGTGCCTTTGGAGGGTCAGCAAAACTACCCATTCCAACACACATTGCAGCAGCAGCCTGAAATGCGATTTGTCATTTTGTAAGAACAAGCAAAACCAAACATCAAACTTCCAACATGCAGCAACACTCCCAACCAGCAAAATCCACCTCATCCAATCTTGTGAATTAAACCGCAACTCACATCAAATACATCAAGCTAGCACTTGGCTCATTACTTGTTTACCACAATCTAACCACTTCAATACACGAATTACTCGTAACAGTGCAACAGCACCTGCCTCCTGAGATCAGATTCCAACTACACGCTTCTAAGTAAAGTGAACAAAAATCCAACCACCCTTCCATTGGTTATGATCCACCTAGCTGATCGTTTCCAACACCACCAAATCACGCTAGATCCAGTGATTGTGCCTAACACAGAATCACAGATACCATACAGACGAGATTGATCTGATGCACTTGCAGTTGCAAAATTTGATTTAACAGAGTAAGCAATGGTAGCGTTAAGGGTAAATAAAACCCATCACTACCTTCTTAATGAGCGGCTCGGAGCCGCCCTTCTCTTTCCTCCTCTTCGGCTCGCTCCCATCCTCCTCCTCCTCCTCCTCCTCCTCCTCGCTCTCTTCGTCGTCCTCCCCTTCCTCATCGCTATGCACTTCGTCATCGTCCTCATCGTCCTCATCATCCTCGTCCTCCATGTCCTCGTCTTCGTCGGGCTTGGAGGCGTGTGGGTCGGGGTGGCCGTCCGCGTAGATCTCGGGGTCGTGGACGAGGAGGGCGCAGAGGCCGTTGGCGACGCGGAGGAGGCGGTAGGAGCGGTGGTCGTTGGGGGACTTGATCACCAGCTCGTCCTCGCGCGACACCGCCGCCGCCATCTCGATTCTCGGGTCTCGGCCTCGCCGCCGCCGCCGCCGCCGCCTTAAGATACGAGAGAGGTTGTGAAAGAGGTTATGCGGCGAAACTAGTAGCGTGCCTCGTCGCTGTTTGCTTCGCTTATAGTATCCCTTCTGTTTTTGTTTAATTAGGGTTGCATAGGGACATATGGATTTCATACGATGCTTTGCGTGTAGTTGCACCTTAAACCCACGTTTTCTTGGATATGTATATACTAGGCAGCCGTATGCACGAAACAAACGCATCGAACCGACCCTGAGGAAATCAACGGCGGAGAAACAAAATACCGTACGGAATGAACGAGAGAGCTCCAAATCTCTCCCACATAATAGAGTTAGTATATGGAGGCCGGGACGAAAATTTATACGGAGGCCGCATCCAATTCCTATATATATATAGGAAGTCTTTTTCGTACTCTTGGGAGTATGTACTCCCACCGTACTCCCACTCTCAGTATACCGCTTAAATGATGTTGCTATACCTCTTTATCCTTTTTAAGTATACTCTAATACTGATTATAAGATACTCCAAAGTGAGTTTTACGAAAAATTTCATCAAAGTCCACCCTTTGTAGCATAATTTGTTTATATACTCTTTTTACATATGGAAAAGGGTATATAGCAAAAAAATAAAGGGCTCAGATGAATTTTTTCAACAATATCACATTGTAGTATATTAGAATTATTATTGGAGTATACTGAAAGTGATAAAGGAGTATAACACATTAGTTTAAGTGGTATACTGGAGGTGGGAGTACATACTCCCAAGAGTACGAAAAAGGCTTCCTATATATATATATATATATATATATATATATTAGTTACATGCCCGTGCGTTGCTACGAAAAACAAAATTGATAACGAAAAATAAAGATTAAATAATAAAAAAAAATTATTTCACAAGATCAAACATCTATCTTTAACGCTTCGTTTCTTGCGAAAGCTGGCTAATTAAAGCAACGCTTCGTTTCTTGCGTAGGGCAATTAAGCAGGGCAATTAAGCGGTAATTAATGACGTGGGAAGAACGGACCACTGCCACAAAGTGCTGCTTTAGAATAGTAGGGAGTATTTCGTGCAACGGAGAGTATGTACGTGTAGTATATAAGTATATAAGATCATCTAGGTGGTATTTACATTTTTTCAAAGGTGGTATGTACACATTTTAGACATACTTCTTTTTATATGAGTGTATCCAAAGTGATAAATGAGTATTTCAAATTCGTTTGGGTAGTATTTCAGAGATGAGAGTAATTACTCCCGGGAGTACGAACTATTTTTCCTATGTATATATATGTATGTATGTATATATATATATATATATATATATATATATATATATATATAAATATATATATATATATATATATATATATATAGTCTTATAAACATACATCATTGAAGAGATTAATATTCGATGCATAAAAATTACTTCTATAGAACACTTTAACGTTTATCTCTATTATTCTAAAGCAGCACTTGGTGGCAGTGGTCCGTTCTTCCCACGTTATTAATTGCCGCTTAATTGCCCTGTTTAATTGCCCTACACAAGAAACGTAGCGTTGCTTTAATTAGCCAGCTTTCGCAAGAAACGAAGCGTTAAAGATAAATGTTTGATCTTGTGAAATAAATTTTTTTATTTTTTAATCTTTATTTTTCGTTATCAATTTTGTTTTTCGTAGCAACGCACGGGCATGTAACTAGTGAAATGACAAATGTAAATTGTAATCATAGCGCGCTGGTTCCTCTTCCTCCACGGCAACTATCGCCAACTCGTCATTCGGGTTCGGCGAAGCACTTGTATTACTCTTTAAAAATTTGTTTATAGCTCCTCTCTGCGTTTCTATGAAGTCATCCGCATGTTTTTTTCTTTTTCTTTTTCCGCTACCGGATGGATACCTTCTAGATGACATGATAAGTTGATAACGCACGGTGCTGAAAATAATAATAATAAATGTATCAAAGATTAAATAATGTAAGACTAATAGGGAAAAAAGCTTAGGGAAGATTAATATTCTATACCTCGGATTAGGGACGATCACGGTGATTGGCGATCAGCCACCACGCCACGTCCAGGCGATCGGAATTCGGCCGCCCCTCCTGTTTTTTCCTGGATGAAGGTCTTAGCCGCCAGGTGCCAGGAAGCAACACAGTTTTCTTTGGTGGAAACCCTCTTTCCTCTAATCCTCTACTAGTCGCTAACTCGCTCACGTCCTACATGGCTGCACAACTAGTCTAATGCCAAGATAGCCAAGCATATATATGTGTGTGTGCGCGCGCGCTCACATATATGGGCCGACACTTTGAGCCCAAATTGATATTTGCTAATTGC
Organism: Rhipidocladum racemiflorum; assembly: GCA_036346355.1. Lineage (NCBI taxonomy): Eukaryota > Viridiplantae > Streptophyta > Magnoliopsida > Poales > Poaceae > Rhipidocladum > Rhipidocladum racemiflorum. Next base: position 62,319,065 of record CM070573.1, on the reverse strand, counting down.
ATGCAAGTTTTTCTTTATACATTATACATACTTGTTTTTCTTTGTACGTTTAGGTTGCGCGCGCGCTCACATATATGGGCCGACACTTTGAGCCCAAATTGCTATTTGCTAATTGCATGCAAGTTTTTCTTTATACATTATACATACTTGTTTTCTTTGTACGTTTAGGTTTATACACCTGGGGCCCCCTTGCCTTTGGGGGCCTGGGGCGGCCGCCCACCTTGCCCCCCCCCTCAAGGCCGGCCCTGGATACTACTGCCACCGGTTACATATAGTTATCGTTTTAAATATAAATATAGTTAAATTTTTGAAAATTTAATTATCAATATTTTTTAAAATATTTAAATTTGATTATGAAAATCATATGTGTAGATTTATCTTGAAAAATGCTATCATAATATTATTGTCGGGGGACTGAAAAATTCATACCCGGTCAATGGCACGGTCAACGAACCCCTAACTCGTGCTCGAGTTAAGATCCCCTGACCACGTCGCTGGTCGCACGGAGAGCAAGGAGCTAGCTCCCAACCAAGGGGTCAAGCTCAGGGATCTCGGTCAGACGTCTATGTCGTCAGATACAAAGATCCTTAAATGATGGAGTTAAGCCAAACGTGGGCAGTAATCCCGGGACGGTTACGATCCGGCTTTAGTGGTGGTATGAAGCCACTCCCCTGGGAATCTCTCTCGGCCGTTTCAAGTAACGATTGAGAGAGGCATAAAACCCCTTGAGACGAACATAGCAAAAGGGGGACAGCAACAAACAGAACTAGATACACGTACTCGCGAGACAGTAAACGGGGACTCGAGCTAGAGAGCACCTCTTGTACTGAAAGATAGTGAACTTCTTCGCCTTCAGGCAAGATTAGAGTAGGGCTATTACCCGATCTCGGGGGCTCAAACCAGTATAACTCTCGGTATCCCTCTCTTTCTCCTTCCTTCGATCGTTCAAGCAGTTAGCCCCTTGCCTCTTTGAGCGAAGCCAGTACCGGGTTCCGCATTCACTTCAACCCCCTAACACTTCTGCGGTCAGGCGATCCCGATTGTCGACAGCTGTCGCCCACCGTGGGGCCCGAAAGCTTCGCTCATTCGGAGGAACATCACTGCTTCCACGACACCGACATCTCCGACTCCAACAAAGTCATGGCGCACATCGCGGGAGGACGTTCGGCAGATTCAGGCTCGGATGTGGTTCCCGAGCGTGCCGGTTCCACGTCCCTGTTTTCGCCTTCACCGTCGCTGCACGACCAGTTCATCTTCATGGCCGGCAGTCGTGATGTAAGCACGGAGGTGGAGGACCGCGACTCGAAAACTCCTGAGGATGCTTGCCGGATGGCTCGGGTCGCCATCAACCAGGCCATAACCACTCTCGGCGTGAAGTACATGGGGAGATTGGCACATCATCCGGGTGGTCCAGGCTTCCCCGCTCGGGAGAACACCTGTGTGCTATCGCTCGAGTTGACCGATCCTTCTCGGGTGAAGTCAGATTTTTTTGGCCGAACTCTCGTCGATGAGCTCGACAAAGCTGCTGACGAAGTCATACCTTCGCAGCAGGACCGAAATCGGCACTCTGGATCCCGCTCCCCAATGAGCGACGACAACTCCTCGCGTAGGCGCCGCCGCTCTCGCCGATCACCTTTGCACCAGCGGGCCCATGATTCATCCTGACTCCTCCGCGTTGTCGGCCCCTCAGTGCGACCTAGGGCAATGTTCGGCATCAACAGAGTTACAGCAGCACCCATTCGAATAGTAGCATGTCTGGGAGCCTTTCTCCAGACGTCCCACCCAGGCGTCGCAGGGTTCACGATCGACTGCGCTATTACCCGGGCGATGCTCGCGCCCACCGTCACGACCAGCGTGGTCATGGGTCCGGTCGCCGCGACAATTGTGACTCCGAATCTAGCAACGGTGGCCACTCTTCCCGACGTGGTACCGCACCAGCCTATGGCTGCTCAGCGTACTCTGACGACCTTCATCGGGTACGCTGGCCGACCCGATTCAAGCCCGCCTCAATCGAGCAGTTCGACGGGACCAAGAACCCCGACGAGTTCCTTTTGATCTACTCGACCGCGATCTTGGCAGCCGGAGGGGACGAGGCAGTAATGGCCAATTACTTCCCGACCATATTGGACGGCGCAGTGCGTACCTGGCTCTTCAACCAAAAGAATGCTTCCTTCCGATCGTGGTGCCAGATATAGAGTGCCCTCCGCTCCAATTTCCAGTGCTACTACGAATGGCCTGGAAGGGAGAAGGACCTGGATCGCGTCATCCAGGTGTAGGGTCGAGGAGGCACCTAAAGGGGGGTGAATAGGCGATTTAAAAACTTCTACTCACTAATCGAGGATCGCCTCTAATTACCCCTATGTCAAAACCTACACAAAGATTATGCGCAGGCGGAAGACTAAGGTTTTGACAATTAAAACCTAAATCAACTAGGCTTACTAGTGCACTAACTAAATTGTGTCTCTAAGCTAGAATTGCTAGGTTGATCAACCAAGGTATACTAAGCAATTCTAATCACAATCAAGCAATTTATAATATTGCTATAAAGTAAATGCTTGAAAGTAAATGACACAAGGGACACGATACTTTTTACCGTGGTTCGGAGACTTCTCTCCTACTCCACACTGAGGAAACCTAACTCACTTTGGACCGGCCCACTCACTTGAGCCTTCCACCTCGAATCCACCATGGTAGCTTTTCACCCCGCCAGGTAGGCTAAGCTCCAACCTTCACAACCTTTCGCTGGGGCTTCTCACAAACCTTGAGAGCTCCCGCGCACGACGCACCTACACCGTCTAGGAGGCTTTGACCTCCAAGAGTAACGAGTTGAGCACTCCACTCAAGTTTCACCGATCGCACCTCCGCGATTCCAGTGATCACCTAGTGCAACCAATGGAACTAGGATCCTCTCAAACCTCTCTAGATGCAACTCATGCAACTAGAATCACTCGTGAGCTCAAAACCAATTGGGAAGAAGCAAAACCATGCAAAACCCTCCCACAAACCAAACCAAAGCTCAAGAGTGTTCACAAATACCAGCAACCTTAAGCTAATGCCCCCCAAGGGGGTCTTATATAGCCCCCCACTCCAAAAATAGCCGTTGGAGGGGCAAAACCCTGAAAAATCGACAAATGCGGTAGTACCGGTGGCAAAACATGGTACTCCGCCCTTAGGGCAACAACTATAAAACTAGCCATTACACAGCAAAGCCGGTACTACCGCAGGCAAAATCCCTGTAGTACCGCTGCTCCGACAGTACCGGCCTCAATCCGCGGTATTGCCGCTCCAGCACAACTCCAGAACACACCATTCTGGAGAAAAGCTACCGCTATTCAAAACCCGGTACTACCGCAAACCCGGTGGTACTGCAATAACACCAGCAGTAGTGCCGGACTTAAACTCCATGCGAAAAACACATTTGCGTTGGACCAAAACCAGTGGTCCGTCGTACACAAGCCTTTGGCAAAAAACGGTCTGTCGTAAACGGCACTAAAAGCCCGGTACTACCGCAACACAAATCCCGGTACTACCGCACCTACGGTAGTACCACTATTTAAACTCTGGTACTACCGCACCTACGGTAGTACCGCCAGTAAACCTGCGGTAGTGCCAGACTTCAACCACTTCCAGAAAACACCTGACTCTGGAAAACAACTACCGCTTCACAAATAGCAGTAGTACTGTCCGACCGGCAGTACCGACGCCCATACGGCGGTACTGCCGACCTCGCGGTACTACCGGCATTAACACTGCGGTAGTGCCGGTAAAACAGAGAAAACAGGATTTTAAACTCAAACCTTTTCTCCGAAACTTCAACAATTATTCTTTGAGTCAAATGGTGATCAAACCACGATCACACTAAGTTGCAAAACACTTTTGCAACACCACTAAACCATGCTCAAAGAATTCAACCAAACTCCAAATCATTTATGACAAACACACTTTGCAAACGTCTCAAAGATTATATTTGCAAGAACGTATTAAGCAAATAAATCCCGGAGTCTATAAGTTTATCCTCTTAGCCATGTGATGGTCAAACCACAACCAAACAGACTTGCAAAAACCACGGTGCAAGTATCACATACTTTTAGGACCGAAACCCATAGACCTCCTGTTTATTCGCACAACGAACTCGCAAATAAACAATCAAACCACAAGGAATGAACTATCTCTCTTTTGCAACACTTGCAAATCCATAGCCTCATCCCAACTCCAAATCAACTCAAATCAAATCTGAGTGCATGAGCTCTCTAGTTGCAACTCCTGCAATTTTCTAGATCCATGCACTAAACACTTGCTTGAGCTCTCTCCTTTTGCAACCCATGCAAACATAGCTCCAAGCAAAATCAAATAAACGCAAATAAATTTTGTTTGAAAAACAAAAAGCAAAGCGTGAAGCTTCATCTAATGCGACACATGCAAAAACATGAACTTCACGCAAAAACCAACGCATTAGCTTATCCTATTTGCAACTAATGCAAATCAAAGCTCAATGCGAAAACTCCAAGCATAAGCTCGACCTATTTGCAACAAATGCCAAATAGAGCTTATGCAAAAATCAAGCACGAGCTTCACCCAGTCGCAACACATGCCAAATGGTTAGCTCCATGCAAAAGCCAAATTAAATAAGACTTGAGCTCGAGTGACTACCGGATTGAGATCACCAACACATGATGAAGCTTAAAACAAAAACTCAACCCCTCTTAATAGTACGGCGCTAAAACTAAACACAAAGCTAGAAAAGATCCTTAGCCTATCTAGTTATACCTTAGCCGCCGCAAGCAATCCCCTTTAGGGTCTTTATGATATTCAATCATCTTGTTCCCCCGGGATCGTCACTCTAGCTCTCTCATCTCTTCTCTAGGATCTCCTCTTGACGTCCATCACCTCATGATGTCATCCTTGTCCTGTTATCATTATCTCAATCATCTTTGGATCTAACCTGGCTCAATCATCACTTATAAAAATGGTTAGTCCAAGATGCATGGTTGTCTCAATCATCTAAGCACTCAATTAACACATAATGGATGCCACTTACATCAATTGAGCACAACCTAAATCAATTTAATGAATTTATATGTGTCTTGAGCACATGATGCAACTAATACTTCATACTACTCAAGAACTTTCCATTTGTCCTTAATCGATCACAAGAACACCATCAACACATGATGAAATGTCCTTTGATGATTAGGAGACAAATGAACTCAATTTAAACATTCATTTAAATTGATATGTTTCAATGTATTGATCCTTTATATATGGAGTGAAGAATAGATCAATACATTGATACATCAAGTTCAAGTGTGAACTCCCCCTAGATATGTGCATCCATGTAATATGTGGATTGGGAAATATAATGCACATTTGTGGTTAATACAATAGAGAATTCATACTTGAACTTGAATCCAAAGTATGCAATTAATACTTGAATAAATATGCATACATACCTTGGGTTTTCCATTTTCCATCCAAATATAAGACTATTGAATGTAACTCAATAAACATGTTGTTTGCACCGAAATTTGACACGTATGGAAAGTATCGGCCCAAGTATGGAAAAGGTTGATGGTTGGGATCCGGAGATCGAAGGTTAGATCGTGATCAACGCAAATTCAGTTACCGTAACAGATTTGGAAACCAAGGATCGGATCATGACCGATATGGACTCACTAGCCGTGTTGGCAACAGACTCAAATCGACCAAGCCATATAAAAAGGGCGAGCCAGGAGACGCAAGGACAATCAACCCAATACAATCACACATTTACCTTTACAGTTCTTTTTCATTGTTTTCTAGTTTTGTAAGCATTCCTCTATAAGTCGACGAGATCAATAAAGAGTTGCGCATCGCCAATTTGTTGATTTCGCCGATTTCGCCCCAAGTTCGATTTGTTTTGTTTTGTTGCGCATCGCCTCTCAAAGCCGATATGCCTTTACCCTTGGATTAGCTGTAACTGGTTAATCTAGTTATCCCCCGATCAGCTCTTAGCCGACCGGAGTTAAGCCTATAATTATTTCTTTATCGGCTCAGATTGATTTTACGACTTTTACCTTGTCAGTTTCAGGTCAAATTGACTGGCACGCTCAAACCCGGCGTTTGTCTTGTGTGTTTGAGGCTAAGAACCCTACCTCACGTTTTTAGCGCGAACACATGTTAGTCTCAATATGATTAGATTTGTTATTAAACAAAGATTAATCATTAATCTAAACCAATCACCAAAACCAAATGGAGCTTGAACTTACACCAGGGCAAGAACGAGCCCATCAGCGACTTCGTGCGGCGATTCATCCGCACGAGGAATTCGATTCTGAGCGTCTCCGACGAGGCCGTGATCAAGGCCTTCAAGTTTGGCGTCCGTGACCGATGTCTCACCGAGGACTTGGAGATCACGGCGAGGCTTAGCGTCAACAAACTATTTCGCATGGCGAAATGGTATGCGGACGCGGACGACGCGGTATGCTGAAAACGCAACTACGCCCAAGGGAAGCTCGGCCTCAATTCCGGAGAGACCGACCCATCTAATGCCAAGGGCATCGACTTGGGCCTGACTGCCCACAAGCGGAAGAGGGATCGCAAGAATGGTGGTGGTCGGCCGCGTGTGGTCGCTACGACAAACGACGAGCGCGAGGTGATGGAGGTACGGGAACCCGACTAGGGGGAGCCTTGACCTCAACAAGGCCGGCCACGACCTCAACAGGCGCCACACCGCCCTCAGCAGGGGAACCATCAGCCTGGGCCCCAGCGAAGCGGTCCCCAACCACAGGGTGCTGAGGAGCGGCCCAACTATGATAACGAGAAGTTCTTTCTATTCCACAGGACTCAAGGCCACGACCTACGAAACTACAGGACCTGGCAGAGCAAGCTAGACGCCTTCTATGATGGACGTGGAGAGATGCCCACGCTCCCGAAGGAAGGTGATCAACCCGATAGGGTCAACGCTGATGAGGATCTAGATGACCTCGACCTAGAATTTCAGCAGGGCGATCGCTGTATTGACGTCATTTTCAGCGGCTCGTCGGCATACCAATCCCAGCGCGAGCTCAAGAATGCTGCACGTACCGTCTACCAAGCCACCTCCGGGAAACCCGTTGACCAGCCCTACAAATGGGTTGGGACGCTAATCACCTTTTCCTGGGAGGATGACCCCCATGGCATGTCTAAAAACCTCAAGACTGCCTTGGTCGTGACCCCGACCATTAGCAATACCATGGTCGGGCGGGTCATGGTCTACGGGGGCAGTTCTCTCAACCTACTCCTAGCGAGTGCACTCGATCGGATGTAGATTCCCCGATCAAAAGTCAAGAATATAGCGGTCTCGTTCTTTGGGATCGTCCTATGAAGCTCGACCACCCCCCTCGGGCAAGTGGTCTTGCCCATCACCTTCAGCGACTCAGACAACTTCCGCACCGAGTTGATCACCTTTGAGGTGGTCGATGGAGATCTCCCTTACAACGCCATCCTCGGGCACCTGGCGCTGATCAAGTTCATGGCGGCGAACCACTACGGCCACCGCTACATGAAACTTCCGGGACCCAACGGTGTCAAAACAGTACGAGTTGATTCAAAGCGGCACACTGATGCGACAGTAAAGCTTTGGCTCTCACCAGCATGTTGCCCCAGCGAGGTCCCGAGGCGACCACAAAGAATGCCCGCTAGAAGGCGACAATCCAGCCCAATGGCGCGACGAAGACTGTGCAGCTCGAAGAAGGCAACTCGAGAAAGTGCATTCATATCGCGGCTAAGCTAAATCCTAAATAGGAACCCGAGCTCGTCACCTTCCTCCACGCCAGCAAGAGCATATTCGCTTGGGAGACAGTAGACATGTCAGGAGTCCCGAGGGAGGTGATTGAGCACAAATTGCAAGTAAGGCCCGATTGCAAACATGTACGCCAGAAGTTGTGCCGTTTTCCCCTCGAGAAAATGGTGATAATAAGGGGGAATCTCGACAAACTCTTGAAGGCTGGCTTCATTCGCGAGATCGACTACTCTGAATGGCTAGCCAACCCGAACATTGTGCAGAAGAAAGGCGAGAAATGGAGGATGTGCGTCGATCACACGGGCTTAAATTTGGTGTGCCTAAAGGATAATTTTCCCCTCCACGTATAGATCAGATCGTCGACTCCACTGCAAATGCCAAGATGCTGAGTTTCTTGTATGCCTACTCCGGCTATCATCAAATCAAGCTTGCAGTCGACGACGAGAGCAAAACAGCCTTTATCACGCTGTTCCAGAATTTTTGTTACACGACCATGTCATTTGGTCTTCGCAACGCTAGCGCAACGTTCCAACGCTTGATGACCAAGACCTTTGACCCCCAGATCGGTCGAAAACTTGAGGTCTATGTGGATGGTATCATCATCAAGAGCTCCTTTGAAGACAACCACACCCGAGATCTCGCGGAGACTGTAACATCCCAAATCTGTGCTTTTATTTAATTTATTGAGTTAGTTGAATTTTTAGAATTTTCTGGAATTTATTTGGATTTAATTCCTTTTTGAGTTATTTAAATATTTAAAAGTTTCAAATAAAATTTTGTTGGAAATATTTTATGTAAGTCCAAAATGTCTCAAAGTATTTTCCAGAATTTTTCTGAGCATTTTGGTATTTTTCTCAATTTATTTAAATTTTTAGAATTATTTTAAATATTAAATCGCTGAAAAACCTAATTTGTTTCACTGTTGGTCTGACCCGAATCAAACTCAAGTCTGACTCGAGTCCGACCGAGCCATGCCCAAGCCGACCCGAGCCAGACCCGAGCCGCGCCGAACCCTAATCGCACCGAGATGCGTGCTTAAAGCCACATCACATGCATGCTTGAACCGTTGGATTCGGATCCAACGACCGAGATTGCACCATGTCACCCTAGCTGAGTCCCGTGCAGATCCGTTCGCGGTGCGCGATCATCGCGTACAACCAGGATGCAGCCATGTCACCTTGTCTGTGTCCTCATCGGACTCCGCCGCCGCGCCCATGTGGACCTCGGTTTCTGCGGATTTCCCAGACGTCGAGGCACCTATTTAATGCGCCGCTACCACCAACGTGTTCTCCTCTTCTGTGCGCACGTTTTGCCCTAGGTCACCGAGCTCAATCCGCCGCTGTTTGCCCACGATTGCACGTCGTAGTTCATTAGGGTTCACTTTGGGGTTTTTGCTTCGTTCCGCCACCGTCCGCCGTCCTCCACCGTGTTGGTGCCCAGATCCGAGACCGTCGCGATGAGGTGCACCTGGGGGTACCATTCACATCGCCAGAGAATGTCCCAAACGTCGTTGCCATGGTCATCGTCTTCCTCTCCGGCCACCTTTGCTCCGCCGCGCCATCGCCGACTTCGCGAACACCGTCAACCGTCCGATCAAGATCCAACGCTCCAGGTTCGTCCACGTCGCCGCCCGTGTACAAATCCTAGATTAGATCTCAGCCGTTAGATCTAGATCGCACGATTAGGGTTAGATCGCGTGATGCTGTTTAGATCTATTAGTAGCAGTTAGATAGATCCAACGCACCAGATTGGGCCATGTAGATCACTAGCGCAATGTGCTAGATTAGATCTCAGCCGTTAGATCTAGATCGTACGATTAGTATGGGTCCACGTTGTAGCGCTAGATGTGATCATGGCCATCCGATCAAGATCGTACGGTGTAGATCGTGCCACGTGCCAGCCACCGGGTCAAGCCACGTCACCCTCACGATGATGCGGAATCCAAATCCAATCTTAGCCGTCCAATTCGAAACGAACGGTCCAGATCAACCGCGTTGATCACAACATGAGGGATCCAGATCTAATCTTGACCGTTGGATTTCAAACCGACGGCCCAGATCGTGCCACGTGGCCGGGAGCCTAACCGACGCGGTCAACGCCTAGTCGTCGCTGAGTTCACGCAGCGTGTCGGGCCGGCTTCCGCCGCCGCGATGGCGTCATCCGTGACGTCATCGCGGCGTCCGCGGTGGGGTCCAAATTGCCGAGCTGTTCGGCGGCCGGTCTTGGCGTCAGCAATGACGTCACCCGAGCGGGACCCACATGTCAGCGACACGTGGTCCGGTGGACCGAGTCCACCGTGGACCCAAACGTGAGCATGGATCGGGTCTATAGACCGGATGACGCAAGCATGACGCAATAAATCAATTTTTCTTTAGAAAAATAATTCGGTGGAAATTCAAAATGCGCGCTGACGCCAGCTGACGTCATATTTCGGGTTTTTCAATAGAAAAATAAATGAATTAATTCGATTTATTCTTTTAATTGATTTTTGAAACTTCAAATGGCTATAACTTTTGCGTTTTAGCTCTGATTGAAGTGATTCCAGTTTCTAAATTTTTATAAAATTGAGCTCTATTTAATAGTGAATTTTATTTAATTTTTGGATATGAGTTTTTCTATATTTTTTATTTATTTGTTTTCTATTTATCCGATACGTGTAGACGTTGAACTGTTCGAAGGCTTTGAAGGAGAAGTTTTGACCCAGGAACAAGTTCAAGACCCAGAACCAGTACTCTTTGAAGGCAAGTTATGCTTTGACCATGTTGATCCCACTTTTGAAACTATGTTGGTTTAAATTATTGCATGCTAGTTTAATTAAAATGCTTTTGAATAATTCCGGGAATAGTTATGTGACCTATCTGATTATGCCACATTGTCTACAATAATTGTATGCTATGAATTATTTGTCACCCTAGGATGTGAATTAGTACTTGGACACTAATACTTTGCCAACATGGGTTAATTAGACCGTAATTAGCCAGTTTAGCCATGCAATCGTGTTATTGATATAATTTTGAATGTCGAAAATTAATCTTGACTTAATGAGAGATGGAACATGATTTTGGAAATTGCTACATGTGTTGTTGATGGCACGTGGTGCATGGTAATCAACTGGGTGATTAAATGATTTAGATTGGGGCAAGTGGCAAGATTGTTCTGGTTACTTGTAAATCATTGTGTAGTCTTGCCTCGGTCATCCTATGGACTTAACCTTGCAAGAATTTGAATTGAGTCCTTCATACAGCCAAAAGTCTGGAATGGGACAGACCTAGCTGAGTAAACTGTGATGTCTAATCTTTGGTACTGTCGTGGTGGTGTGAGGCTGAGTTTATGGCTAGGCTCACATGGCACAAGAGGGGGGCCCTGAGAGTGGTAACCAGTCCCATCAGTGTTGAAACCTTAGCGGGCAGTACCGGGTCTAGAAGTAACTTTGGAAAGGCTTTGTTACGGTCACTCACATTGGTTGTGTTTGACTGTATCTTGTGGGTAAAGTGTATAACCTCTGCAGAGTGTATAACCTATTCAAATAGCCGAGTCCACGGTATTGGACACTACTCGGTGATTACAGTCAAGGGTTAGACTTTCATGAAAATGACTTTGGTTACTTGGTATGGAAATGATGAACCTGCTTTAGGTTGATAAATGCTTTACTTGAGAACTTGTTTACGAAGTTATTATTGTTATTACTGTTTTACCGCTTTCCAATCTATTACTGTTATTATGAATGTTGCTTATTGCAAAATAACCCCTTAGCCTGTTGTTGGAATAAGCCATGCATGTAGCTATTAGCATTGCATTCTGTGCATGACTTGCTGAGTGCTTTAAGTACTCACTCTTGCAACAACAATACATCAGTTGAAGAAGAATCGATGCCAACATTGGAGGAAGAGTTCCAGGAGGAGCCGACGAACTAGGGGCGAGCCCAGTCAGTTGCCTGTGGCATATTGGTTGGCGCCACGCGTTTCTTTATTTTTCGATGCAAGTTATTTTATTAAGACTTTGCCCTGCGATGCATACTTTTGTAACTTAACCATAAGGTCGAGCAACCGGATATATTTTCCTTTCAATAAAGTACTTTACTATTTCGTTGAGTATGATTGTGGTATTTACCGATGTTGAGACTGTGTGCACTAGCGTGATCTTGGACTAGTGCTGAATACACAAAGGGTCCGAATTTGCAGATTCGGGTCCCGACAGAGACCTTCGCCAACCTGAACAGGCATGGGATCAAGCTTAATCCTAAAAAATGCATGTTTGGCGCTGCCTCGGGGAAGGTACTCGGCTATATAATCGAGGGCACAGGAGTCGGCCCGAACCCGGAGAAGATCGAGGCGATCGAAAAGATGGCTCCCCCGACCTCGGTAAGGCAAGTGCAGTGCCTCACCGGCCGCATGGTCGCCCTCAGCCAATTCATCATCTCAAGGCTCGGCGAGCATGGGTTACCATTCTTGAAGACATTGCGCAAGCACAGGGTCTTCGAGTGGACACCCGAGGTGCAATGATCCTTCGATGAGCTAAAGGTATATCTTTTGAGTCCACCTTTGCTCACAACCCCGCAGTCGGACGAAAAGCTACCGCTCTACCTCGCGGCCACGGCCCAGGCTGTTAGCACCGTCCTGGTGGCCGAACGAGATGGTCGGCAGCAGCTGATCTACTACATCAGCGAAGTGCTTCACGGACCGAAGGAGCGCTACCCCCAGGTCCAGAAGCTTCTCTACGCCCTCCTTATGGCCTCGCGCAAGCTCTGGCATTACTTCCAGGCGCATTCGATGATCGTCCCTAGCAGTTTCCCACTCGGCGAAATCCTAAGGAATCCGGAGGCCAGAGATCGCATCACCAAGTGGGCCATGGAGTTGGCTGAGTTCGAATTTCAGTTTATGGCACGCACAACCATCAAATCACAAGCACTTGCCGACTTCGTGGTCGAGCAAACGCCACAGCAGACTCCCGAGCCTGAGGTTGAGGAAGAAGAACCCTGGGTCATGTACTTCGATGGCTCGAGATCGTTCAAGCGCTCAGGGGCTGGAATCCTCATTATCACTCCGCGAGGAGACAAACTAAGGTATGTAGTTTGCTTTGGATTCCCGGCCACCAATAACATGGCAGAGTACGAGGCATTCCTAGCGGGCCTCTGAGCTTGCAAGGCGCTGGGCGTTCACCGACTGGTCGTCAAGGGCAACTCTCAGCTCGTTGCCAGCCAATACAACAAAGAATACCAATGCTCAGAAGACTCGATGGCCAAATACCTCACCGAGGTGCACAAAATGGAGAAGTAGTTCCGGAATCTGGAAATCAGACACGTGCCCAGGGAGGACAACTCCAGCATTGATCTTCTATCCAAGCTCGGGTTGTCCGATGATGAGGTCCCTCCGGACGTCATCCTTGAGACCTTGGCGTCACCCTCGATCTCCGACCAAGAAGTCTCGGTCGCCCTCCTCGAAGGCATTTCCTCGTGGATGGAGCCGATCATCAACTTCCTCGAGCAAGGCGAGCTCCCAAGCGACCCCGCCGAGAGCAGCGAGATCAAGTGCTGAGCAAGTTCATGCAAACTCATTGACAGCCAACTTTACTGACGGGGGAACTCGGGTGTGCTGTCAAAATGCGTCACCCCGGAGGAGGGTAAGTACCTGTTAAACGACATCTACTCGGGTCTCTATGGTGCACATTCCTCTTTCAGAACAATGATCGGGAAGGCCTTTCGCATGGGATTCTACTGGCCAATAGCGCTCCAGGATGCTCAGGACATCGTCCGCACCTTTCAAGCTTGCCAATTCCATGCTCGGAAGTCACATCAGCCGGCCTAGGCTCTCCAAACCATCCCACTCGCTTGGCCCTTTTCGACCTGGGGGCTCGATATCCTTGGCCCTTTCCCCCAAGCAGCTGGAGGGAAGTGGTTCCTGTTCGTCGCCATCGACACCTTCGCCAAATGGATTGAGGCCGAGCCTGTCTCGACCATCACTGCCCGAGCGGCCGTCAAGTTTTTCTACTCGTCTGTGGTCACCAGGTATGGAGTTCCATGCAAAATTTGAAGAGGAACACGGTATGATACTCTAGCACAAATTAAAATTTCTACCGCATAACCAAAAAACTACTCGCAAAAAGTGGATCACATATTAGATTACCACTAGACGCGCAGTTGCGGAATCCTTCGCGCGTTGATGCAATGGATCGTTCTCGGCGTGGATCGTCCTTGCTTCGGATCGTCCTCGCTATGGATCGTCTTCTCCACACCACAGTAGCAGCAGCGTCACCACAGCAGTCCACACGTCCGGGGATGGAACACTGTGTGTTAGTGTGCAAGCACCGTGTCGCTCGGTAGGGGCAACGAGAGGTCGAGGCTAGGGTTCTGGACGAAAAATCTGTCCCACGCCCACCCTTATCCTCTCCTTATATAGCCACACGACGAAACCCTAATCCAGGGCCCATCAGCGCGTTAAGCCCACGAGGTCCATTAATTACGGATTCAATCCGAATTAATGCGTCCTAGCCCGTTAAGTATGTGACCCTGTAGGTTCATGTGCATTTGGACATAGATTTGGAAAACCCTTTTCTAATCCAATAGTCGATAGCGGCTCCTTGCAAGGCATGCCAACTACCAAATGCATATGATCAAAGTACTCATGTAATAACCCCTTTGCCAAACTATATGAAGATCGAACTCAAGGCGAGAAGCATGCCATCATTTGATAGTTCAATCCATCTCTCATATCCGTGATATATTAATAAGTTGTGATTGACTTCTCAATCATGGCATGGCCATGCACTTCCTTCATCATATCACACAAGTGGCCTAGACATATATCTCTGTTACACTGGAGTGGCAAATTCCACCTTAACTACTCACTTCCCTCTGCATGTTTCATAGTAAACATGAAAGCTACCTTTATAACTATCCGGTTAGGAAATAGCGTTTGGTGGCCCCAAGGTAAACTATTACACATGTAGGGAATGTGACAATCTTAGGTCTAAGGATCATACATCCACTATCTATGAGATGCGCTGATGACACATAAGAATGTAACATTCTCGCAGTGTCCCATTGCAGGTCTATCTAACCCATGTTCTTCATCATGCGTTCACAATGCATTAATGATATCTCCATATCCCATGATCTATGAAACATGATCATCGATCAATACATGCGCTGATCTATTAATCGTTGTCCTATACGATGATACCCGATTAGATATACTTACATAATTATATCAATGAGCAGAGAGTTTCATAAGCAAGTCACATACTTGCTGATCAATCTAATGATATATATTCATTGGACCAATAATCATATTATTATTCATAAACATAGTCATGTTATAATCATTTATATGACTGCCTCAAGGGCATAACACTAACAGAATTATCACTGATAATGGAACGCAGTTCACCAGTGAGCTGTTCCAAGAGTACTGTGAAGACATAGGCACCAAAGTGTGCTACGCCTTGATGAGCCACCCACAAAGCAACAGAGCAGTGGAACACGCCAACGGACAGATTGTTCAAGGCGTCAAGAGGCGAGTTTCTGATGAGCTCGAATAGCACAGTAGGACCTGGGTGGATCTGCTTCCCACCGTCTTATGGTCCATTCGTACCACGATCAGCCAGGCAATAGCGTCTACCCCTTTCCGGCTTGTTTTCGGTACTGAAGCCGTCCTGCCTCCAGATGTTACGCTTGGCTCTGCGAGGGTCAACTTGGTCGACCAAGTCGACTTCGATCAAAAACGGTCTCTCGACCTTACCTTAGTAGAAGAAGTAAGATGCCACGTGCTGTTACAATCAACACATTACCTGCAAGCTCTTCATAGGCATGCGTCTCGATCGGTACGACCTAGGGAGCTCCTTGTTGGGGACTTAGCCCTAAGACGAATTCAGGGCTCGTCCAACACCAATAAGTTATCCCCACAGTAGGAGGGCCCCTACAGAGTCATTTCAACAGATCGCGCGGGGGCTTACCAGCTGGCGATGCCTGACGGCAGAGAGCTCTCGAACTCGTGGAACATTGATCAACTCTGCAAATTCTATGTGTAACATCCTTGTCTCAATTATCAATAAAAGTTATTTATTCATTGACTATATAGTCTTTGTATCTTTTTCCTATACTATGTATTGGGCATTACAGTCTCAAGTTTTACCTCCATGGGTCATGCCAACAGTAAGCCGGTTCTTATCACATCATGGCACCCCCCTGTAGCAGGGTTTGAATTAGAGAACACGCCTGTAACGTGTAGTACGTATGCAGGCTTCATGCCACGAGTCGGACTTGAGCATCCCTGAACCCGACCCGAGCTTAAGTGCTCCTGAGCTCAATCCGAATGTTGTGATCTCGAAGTTCACCTCCAGGGGTTGCGTCAGTAGTAAGCCAATTCTTATCGCATCACGGCTCCCCCTGTAGCAGGGCTTGAACCAAAGACCACATTTGGAATGAGCGAGTGAGCACATGCCGGGCTCGAGAGTTCCTGAGTCCGACCGAAGCAACTTATGAACCCTTAGGGGCTCGACTCCTCCCATATAGAGGCGTAAATATTATGCTTAATGATGCTGACTTTCATACGTCCCTCGATGGGATTAGAAAACCTCTACAGGCTACGCCCGAGGCCGGTGTTGCTCAACCTCGACCGTAGCGGGGGCTGGACTTGTGACCCTCGGCTCTCGACGACTGTAAACTATGCCCGAGGTCTACGTTGCTCGACCTCGACCACGTCGGGGGCTAGACAAGGGGCATACTGCCCAAAAATGGCTAAGTACAGCTAAGTTTATTCTGGCTAAGTGCAAAATAAAAGATTCATTCAAGGATGGATTTTTCATTAACTTTTTCTTCGCAAAGTCATAATTACAAAAGGACATAGAATTTCTTGTCCCTCGACCTAATCCTATTTACAGGTCCGCCATGTCACGGGCGAGCTTCTCCTGCTCAAGCTCGGCGACCTTCGTCCTTAGCGTCGAAAGCTCGTCTTGTAGGCAAAGCGCTTCAGCTGCAAAGCTGGCCGCGAGGCTTCACTCGTCCTGGAGTTCGGCCAGGGCGCTCTTCGCCGTCTTGGCTGCTCATCCTAACTTCTCCTAGAGCTCAGCGACCTTTGTCTCGAGCTCGGCGGAGGCCTTCACCGGGGCGACTGCCTGATCCGCGACCTGCTTCTGCAGCTCCTCCACCTTCGCCCGCTCGGCTTTGAGGTCCTTGGAGGCTTCTGTGCGTTCAGCCTCAAGCGCCCTAGCCGACCTCATGCGCTCGGCTTCAACGGCTTGGAATGCATGGTCGCGCTCCTGGGTGACAGCCTGGCTGAGCTCGGAAGCGTGGGTGGCTTCGAAGGCCCTCAGCGTCCCTTGGAGGGCGGCGAGCTCGGCGGTGTGGGCCGCTGTCCTCTGCTCGGCCTCCTCCTGCTCGATCCCTAGGGTTTCCTCGAGCTGGAGCATGTGGATCTCCCGCTCCTCCACGCCAAAGACGACCTTCAGAGCGTCGAAATGCTCCTAAAGACCCTAGAGCCCCTGGGCGATGAGGTCCATGGCCTGCAAGAACCAAAAGAAATCACATTACCGCTGAAGAGGGGGCAAGAATCAAAAGGAGTTAAAATAAATCATATTGCACATGGTTGAGTCGACCCTCGAAAGCCGCGCGAAGAGGCCCGATGGTCCTATCGCTTGGCGCCCTAGGCTCTACGCGGCCTCCTGAAGTCGATGCAGCTAGGTAGGGTCTTTCTAGCGCAGGCTCGACCTCGCCAGTAGACCCGTACCTGGGCTTCCTCGTCCGGTTGGAGGCTTGGCTCGAGCTTCAACTCTTCTCCTCTGACCGGGTTGGCCCCGACTTCCATGGTCGGGATACCTTCGGCCTCTCCAGCCTGGCCTCCTACGGTGGCTCCGACCGGGGGAACCTCGGCCTCGATGGCCGGGGTAACTTTAGCCTCCTCTTCCTCGGCAACTCCAACCAGGGTGATCTCGACCTCAACGGCCGGGATGACCTCAGTTTTGTTCCCCGCAGCAGCTTCGGCAGGAGAGACTACGGCTTCGGCTACCGTGGTGTCTCCGGTCTCTTCTCCTCCGATGACAGCTTGAGCCGCGTCCACGTCCGCATTGGCGGGTCCCTGCTCAGACCCGCTAGCCAAAACCCTCCCGTGGAGGCCCGCGAAGGTTTGGTCCTGCCTCGGGCGAGGGCGAGGGACCAGCTGGAAGGGGATCTCCTCCTCGGACTCGAACTCGCCCCAGATAACAGGCATTGTCAGGGATTATCGGGAGTAAGCTCGAGCTCCCGAGGTCTGCAGCGAGGAGAGTCACTAAACCAAGGCGAGGGAAAATCTATGATCCAAAAAAGGAATCAAGCGTACTTGAGTCACGAGCTTCCTCCTCGAGGAAGGTCGTTGAGGGCCTTGGCGCCCCGGGGCAGAAGAGGCGCCCCTTCTCCGGACGCCTTGCGTCGGAGACCTTGCAGCTCGTGCAGGCTCCGAGGTTCCCGTGGCGATGGACCCGGTGCCCTGCGGTCGTGGTCCTGGAGCTGTCTGAGGGCTCAAGGTTCTTGCGGCGGCCGCTGCCCTTTGCTGCTAGAAGGAAAGAAGGAATCAGAAAAGGCGAAAGGATGGAAACTCGAGCTCAAGCAAATCCAGACCCGACCGGGGGAACTTACCATTGAGCGGTCGCCCCACTCGATGTGCTAGTTCTTCGGGGCACTACCGCTCGGGGCATCCGGGGGCGGTCTCTTGCCCTTGCCCGCTCCGGGTAGCGGCAGCATCTGCCTTGCTATCCCGTGTAGCTCTTGGACCTCCTACGGGTACAAGCGAAGATCAGTAAGGCCCGAACACTCCCGGGCTAGGCCCTGGATCAAGATGTCTTACGTTGGCACTTCGGTTTAGCACGTTCTTGGGAACAAAGTCATCCATGGAGTAGTCGAACGCCGCCTTCATGAACATCTCGACCATCCTGGCTGCTAACCAGGACTCCTTTGGCACTGCTGGGAAAGATATGACTGTTAGGTAAGGTCTTGCTCGAGCTCGAGCGTTTTCAGTTCGAAAAGACTTACCGGTCGGGCCCTCGCAGGTGAGGTCGCCTCGTCCCTCAATCTCGAAGAACGGGTGCAACCTTTTTCGCAAAGGGTACACCCCGTTCCGCAAGAAGTCATTGGTGATGGCTTGGCCGGTGAGGCCACGCATTGTGCAGATGTGGATGGCGGCGATGGCTTCTTGGTCAGTCGCCAGGTCGGCCGCCTCGGGGGTCTGGTGCTTGCCGTCGATGGGGGCTCCATCGTACGTGAGCGCGCTGTCCTCGTCCCTCTTCAGATAGAACCACCTCTCGGCCCATGGACCGAGAGAGTACCAAGCGTGGAGTTGGGGGAAAGCCAAAGGGAGCCCTGTCCGTAACCAGAAGTAAAGGCACCTGATCGTGGGGTCCTTCCCGGTACGTTAAAGGGAAAAGTAATGAAAAAAGAGAGAGGGGGTAGGGATGATTCCCAGGAACCCCTCGCACAGATGAGAGAAGATGGAAAGAAGAAGGACGGAGTTAGGCAATAGATTAATGAGCTCGATCTCGCATTGTGCGAAAATCGACACCATGAAGTCGCTCTCCGGCGTCCGCAAGCTGAAGAGCATGTACTGCTCGGTGCTGATGAGCTCGTCTTCTCAGCGCTGTGGCTTGATCTCCCCATCCGGCAACCACCATGTCGCTGGGTCCAGCAACCCCAGCCCTTCGAGTTCCTTCATCCTTACCAGGGAGATCAAACTCCTCCCGAACTTGGCCATGGGATTCGGCTGGTGCTTGGTCGGGGAGAAAAGGATGCTTGGTTAGAGAGTTATAAACGATTGATAGCCCAGGATTCAAAACCGAAGAAGTTTGGGGATTCTTCCATGGGAATTGACGGTTCGGGATTTATAAGGCCCCGATCATCGACAGCGCGCCGATTGCGCTTCAAAAGGCACGCTCGAGGAGTTGGCGATGGAACCAAAGGGTCACCGACTGTTCCACTGCTCTTCTGCATCTGAATCAAGACTTCGAAGCCCAAGGGTCCCTAAGCGTTACTGCGCTGAGTCCCTCGGATGGTCTGAGCCCAGCCTCGAGCTCGAGCATTTCCGAACTCGGCCAAAGCGCCAAAGCCCGAGTGGTCCAGGCACGACTACGTTGAGACCCGTCTTGCAGTTTTGGACTCGACCTCGAGCGTGAGCAATTCCGAGCTCGACCAGAAGTCCGTCCCCTTCTCAAGATCATGAGACTCAAGGTCATCCCAAGCACCAGGATCACGACTTGAGCCTCGGG
This sequence comes from Rhipidocladum racemiflorum, assembly GCA_036346355.1. Classification (NCBI taxonomy): domain Eukaryota; kingdom Viridiplantae; phylum Streptophyta; class Magnoliopsida; order Poales; family Poaceae; genus Rhipidocladum; species Rhipidocladum racemiflorum. Next base: position 62,299,081 of record CM070573.1, on the reverse strand, counting down.
GGCTGGCTGTCGGGGATTAGAAAATTCCTACCTGGTCAACGGCACGGTCAACGAACCCCTAGCTCGAGCTCGAGCTAAGAGCCCCTGACCACGTCACTGGTCGCATGGCTCCTGCTCGACCTTGATCTAGAGAGCAAAGAGCTAGCTCCCAACCAAGGGGTCAAGCTCGGGGATCTCGGTTAGATGTCTACGCTGTCAGTTACAAAGATCCTTAAATTATGGAGTTAAGCTAGACGTGGGTAGTAATCCCGGGACGGTTACAATCCGGCTTTAGTGCTGGTATGAATCCACTCCCCTAGGAATTTTCCCGGCCATTTCAAGTAAAGGTCGGGAGAGGCATAAAACCCCCTGAGACGAACATAGAAAAAGGGGGACAGCAACAAACAGAACTAGATACACGTAGTCACGAGAAAGTAAATGGGGACTCGAGCTAGAGAGCACCTCTTGTACTGAAAGATAGTGAACTTCTTCGCCTCCGGGCAAGACTAGAGTAGATCTATTACCCGATCTTAGGTGCTCGAACCAGTATAACTCTCGGTATCCCTCTCTTTCTCCTTCATTCGATCGTTCAAGCAGTGAACCCCTTGCCTCTTTGAGCGAAGCCAGTACCGGGTTCCACATTCACTTCAACCCCCTAACACTTCTACGGTCAGGCGATCCCGATCGTCGGTAATTATAATTTCACTTGATTTTATAAATATATTACAATAAAATTAGTTGTCAAAACTGTATTTTAGAGATCGTGTCGATGTCCAAAACAACTATTTGTGGCCATAGGAGGGAGTAACTATTTTTAGTATCCAATAGGTGCATATTTACACCTTATATCTATTTGGTAAACTTTGAAACAAATACTAAAATAAAAGATGTGAAACTGGTAACCCATTTGTACACATCACAACACACACATATGGATATGTGGGACACTTTGACTTTAGCACCAAGTCCATCTTTCCACTCCACGTGGCCAACAACAGCTGGGTTATGTTTGTCGCCCTACCGGTGCCATCGCTGACTACATGGGGCTCTACTGAAGGATCAAGGATAACTGACAAGAGGGGATTGAATAAGAGGTTTTAAAATTCTCGGCTCTAAATTCAATAATTAAATAAGTAATATTAGAATTGAGAATTTTAACAATTACAGTCTAAAATAACTAGGTTTCACTAAGTGCGAACGACCTAAGTCTAAGCAAACTACACAAATCTAGATAGAGTAGCAAATACAAGAGAGTATTAGAAATGTAAATTTGCATACAAGAATAAAAGAGAGCAAACCACAAGAGAAAGACAAGATGACTTTTTTCTATGGTTTTGGAGACTTGCCAGTCTCCCTAATCCACGTTGAGGAAACTTGATCCAATCAAGCCGGCTCCTTGCGCAATAGAGCCTTCTTTCGATCACTATTGGTAGATCTTCCCCCACTTCAGGTAGGCGAGCTCTGGCCTTCACAATCAACCGGGCCTTCTCACAAGCTTCTTGAGAAGATCACCGGTTTCACACCTCTAAGTTGTCTAGGAGGCGGCAACATCTAAAAGAATGGAAACTTCGGTGCTTGCTTGAGGTTGATCAAGTGTCTAATGGCTCGAAATGAATGTTCACACTTGAATGCTCTCAATCACCACTCAAATGGAGAATGAATGCTCACATGGTGAAGAGATGAGTGCAAGAGCTCATAAGTATACAATTATGTCCAAGAGTATACCATTGCTGCTCGTGGGGGTGTATTTATAACCCCCACCCATAAATCCATTTGTTGGAGCTAGAAATCATAAAAAATTAGCAAGTTCGGTGCTACCGCCCATGTAGGATCGGTAGCATCGGTCTCTCTGGCCAACGGTCGGAACATCATTAAATGTAGTATGTGAGGTCTGTTACTCAGTGACTCAGTGCTACCACCCATGTACGACGGTAGCACCGGTATTTGAACGATTGTAGGTTCAAGCTCCATTGGTTTTGGTGATTGATTTTAATTCAATATTTAATCATTGTTTAATGATAAATCTAATCATTATGAGACTAACATAATTATTGAGCTTTATTCTTATTAGTCTCAAATTTGGATGAAAAATGGAAACCCGAGGTACGCACTTGTATTTATTTTATTATCCTTTTGCATATTTAGGATTCAAGTTAAAGGATGAACTCTTCCATTACTTATACCTCAATATGTGCATTATGTTTTCAATTCCATATACACATGGATGCACATATCTAGGGAAATTTCATGCTTTATCTTGATTTTTCAATAGTATTGTTCCATGTCTTCTTACCAAATAATATAAAGGATCAAGACTTCGAAACAAACTTTGAGTATAGATTAACTTGCCTAGTTGTACTATACTTATGGTATCTTAGGATAAACTCCAATGCATTCTCAAATAGAAATTGTGCATATTAATTCAAAGTTAATTATTTATATGCACAAGTTTTGTGGAGTCTATTCTATAGTGATGGTCTCAAGAGTATTGATCCCTTTCCATCATTCCACATAATTTGGATCATTACTTGGTAACCATCAAATTGAGTATATGAAACTTGTGTAGTTAATATATATTCGTGTCTTCATTTAAATTGAGTTCGGTTGTCTTTCAATCAATCAAAGAATGCTTCATCATGTGTTGATGGTGTTCATTTATTGATTAAGGACAAACAAAAGTTCTTGTGTATAATGAAGCATTAGTTGCATTAATGTACTCAAGACACAATTAATCATTCAAATCGATTTGGGTTGTACTAAATCGATCTTGAGGCATCCATTATGTGTTAATGGAGAGCAATGATCATTGAGACAACCATATGTTTTGGACTATTTTCGTTGAGTTTGAAATAGGTTGTCCAAAAGATTGAGATAAAGAATAGGGAAGAAGAATTTGTCATGTGTTGATGAGCTTCAAGAGGAGAATCCCGAAGAGAATAGAAGAGCTAGAGAGGGTTTATCATGTGTTGATGAACAAGAAGAGATGACCCAACTTGGAGATAATATGATTGCAAATATGAAAAGCTCCAAGTGATTGCGCGGCAAAGTTATAACTAGTTAGGGTTAAGGATGCTTCCTAGTCTTTTACTGGTTTTGGTGTTTGGTTGGGAGACTATGTTGCTAGTATAGGTTGTCATACTATTAAGAGGGGTTAAATTTTATAGATTATGCTTCATCATGTGTTGATGAACTCAATCCAAGTCACTTTAAGCTAAAACTCTTATTTTGATTTTGCATGGAGCTAACTATTTGGCATGTGTTGCAAATGGATGAAGTTTATGCGTTGGTTTTTGCATGATGCTTTCATTTGCATGTGTTGAAAATAGGAGAATCTCATGCTTGGTTCTTATTTGAATCTTAATTGAATTGGTGTTTGCATGGAGCTATTGATTTGCATGTATTGCAAACACGAGATAGCTCATGGACTTTGGCTTATTTGTGGTTGCATGGAGCTAAGTATTTGCATGTGTTGCAAAATAAAGAGAGAGCTCATGCATTTGATGTTTGTATTTGCATGGAGCTAGGGGTGAAAACGGGTCGGATTCGGTCAGATATTGCTTGTCCCATATCTTAACCCATATTATTATCCCAGATTCGGAGTTGGATACGGATAGACCGGATACGGATACGAATTCAGAGTAGTCTGGATTCAGACACGGGACGGATACATGACGGATACAGATAATATAGTAAAATAGTATGCAAGGCAAAAAAAATGCATGAACCATACGGCATTCACATGAACCAATGAACTTTTCAACACAAGTACATACATAACATAGCTCTCACACGATAACACACATACATGATCACATCGACATAATCATAATTCATACGTAAGTCCAACATAAGTGATTCATAAACATAAGTAATTCATACACAAGTCCAACATAAGTGATTTCTCTACTATTCTAAAGCAGCACTTGGTGGCAGTGGTCCGTTCTTCCCACGTCATTAATTGCCGCTTAATTGCCCTGCGCAAGAAACGAAGTGTTGCTTTAATTAGCCAGCTTTCGTAAGAAACGAAGTGTTAAAGATAGATGTTTGATCTTGTGAAATAATTTTTTTTATTTTTTAATCTTTATTTTTCGTTATCAATTTTGTTTTTCGTAGCAACGCACAGGCATGTAACTAGTCATAAATAAGTTTTGACTTCCTTGATTTATTCACTAGGATATGTTGAAGCGTCTCAATCTTTGTCATTAGCTATTTCTTCTTCTTCTTCTTCTTCCTACAATTTGTATAATGTATGATAGCAACATTTGAAAGAATTAGTAAGTAGTAACTAGGGTCTCCAAGACAACCGAATGTAACGAGATTTTGTGTACATCATAGAAAACAAGCTAATTGAATGAAGTTGGTTGGACAATATCCTTAATCAGTGTACCACAAAGCATCTAATTCATCAGTGTACCACAAAGCAAGCAAATGGAATGAAGTAGATAAAGATAAGTACATATTGTCATATTCATACCTGAGCAACCATATTAGTAGCAATGGTCTCTAAAACCTCTAGATCTCTAACAATAGATGCAACCTTAGTAGTAGAATCTACAAAATTTAAGAAATCATCATTAGTAAAAAATATAGATTAAATTAAAAAAATGACAAACTATTAAAATTGCCACCTTTTCTAGTTGCAGATATCCAATCTTTGGCACAAACCAATGCTTCTACCATATCAGTATCTAGACGACTGCGAAATGGATCAATAACACGATCAGCAGCACTAAATGCAGATTCAGAAGCAACAGTTGACACTTGCATGGCCAAGACATCACGAGCAACTTGTGAGAGGATTGGATATTCATCTTGCTGAGTACGCCACCATGCTAAAACATCAAATTTCTTATTGGATTTACTAAGCTTTAGTCTTGGTTCTGCCATATATCTGTCCAAGTCATTTGTTTCATCTTGATCAGTCCCATATGTGTCACATAAGAAACTTTCAAGTTCATTACTCTATTTTTCCATAAAGAGATAAAATGGTTCAAAACTCTCAATAGGACAATGTGAAGCACTAGTAGCATTCTTGGTGACATTAGATGCAGAAGAAGCATATGGTTGATATAGCTGCCTGACAATCTTGATAACTTCTTCAAGTTCATATCGATACAACAAATCACCATAAAATTTCTTCATGTAAAATTCTACCACAGCTTGCTTGTATCTAGGATCTAGAAAAATAGCTACAGCTAGAGCAATGTTGGTCTTCTTCCAATACTTTTCAAACTTAGCACTCATAGATAGCCCCATCATACTAATGGTGGTAACATTACTAGCACACCGATCAGCAATCAAAAGCTTAATATCACAAAAATTCTGATAAAACAGATTTGCTGTTGGATATAAAGTGCCAGAAAATAGCTCAGTAACATCATTGAATTTCTTCAAGCATTGCAAAGAGCTAGAGCTTTACCCCAATCTGCATCTGATGGAGCCATCTTCTCATACCTACGTCGTTCCAAGCAAAGAAGCCTCTCAAAAGCTTTTCTATAATAAAGTGCATCCATCAACATGTGATAGGTGGAATTCCACATGGTAGCAATGTCCAGTGAGACACCCTTCGATGTATCCAATTTACATTCAGATGCGCACTTAATAAATTCCTCCCACTGTAAGGGAGAGCCCTTTACCGCCACAACCAAAGATCGAATATTCTGAATTGCACTTGAAATTGCTTGCATACCATCTCTAGCAACAAGATTAAGTATGTGATTTGCACATCTGACATGAAAGAACAAACCATCACAAAGAAGGGAGGACTGTTTTTCGAGTTGAACAATGACTTCCTTCACACATACTTCATTTGCAGACGCATTGTCAAGTGTTAGAAAAAATAACTTCTTCTCAATAAACCATCTCATAACACTAGTAGTGAATGCATCAGCCAAATTAGCACCAGTATGTCGTCCTTCTACATGTATGAATTTGATAATTCTTTTTGAATCTTCCAATTTTCATCAATCTAATGTACAGTGACACACATGTAGGCTTTGTTCTGGTTTGATGTCCACATATCCACAGTTGTGCTAAAGCGACAATTAACTGTTTTGAAATATTCATACAATTTATTCTTTTCTTGGGTAAAGATGTCCATTAGTTCTTTCCTAACAGTGGCACGACTTTTAATTGGAAAGATAGGACGCAGAGACTTGATGAATTGAACAAAGTATTCATGCTCAACAATATTGAAAGGGTACTCATGCATGATTATAGCCACATAAAACTTTCTCAAGGTAGCTTCTTGATCATACCTAAAAGGTTCAACAACGGTTCCTTCATGCTTCTTTTCTATTTTCAGTAGTTGCTGGCCTGGCTTCAATGCATGTTTGTTCTTCAAATGGTTCCAGAAGACCTTTGTACCATTGTTGCTCTCACATCTATCTTGTATGCTCATAAGTTGCATTTGGCCCACTATTGAATAACCTTCTTGTCATTCTCCACAACCGTCACTATTGACTTCATGAAGTGATTCCAAATTATTGATGTGGTCTTCTTCTGTCTCTTTCGTTCGGGCTCGTCGTTCTCTTTTGCTTCTGCAACCACATGAGTAACATCATCATTTGAAATATATGTGCCACTGCCAATAGTTGGGGGCCCTTCACTTTGAGCAGGAATAGGCGTTGCAGATGATTTATGCACACCCACACTCTGAGCTATACTTCCACTTGCACTTGATGCCATGACTGCACCTATAGAGAAATGAGAAGAAATCAATATTAACCAAAAGGGCAAGTCATGGTTATCAGAAAAGAGTTTCATGATCTTCAAATCTTAACTTTGCAAGAGAGATGATAAATATCTCTGAGAAGCAACAAGCACAAACATACCATATTCAATACGCTAAATACGGCTACTACTGAAGAAGAAAGAGATGCTACTAATCCAATTACCTCAGTGTGGACTGAACTGAAGAAGAAATAGTACGCACACTGAATGAGGCTTGTCGATCTCGGCGAGGTAGTAGAAGAGGCTCCTACCGGCCTGCTCGTCGACGTCCACGTACCTAGCTAACTGTCGAAACCTCACCCTCGGCTGCACCGGCAGCCCCTTCACTAGGTCCAGCATAGGGTATTGTTCAACTGATATGAGTTAATTGCAATGGCAGATGAACTTGACAAAATATCTAAGCTTTTCAATGTCAAATAAAGTATTCAGCTGATAGCAAAAACAACATTAGTACCATACTAGTGAACCACGAAATGCGAGTAGCAGCCTACAAAGGCACTATCCACAAAATTTGGGTCATCGAACAAGTCTAGATGGAATATATTCATATGGCAACTCTATAACCTAAATGCATAATTACGTGATCAGATAGTAATGCCAGTTTTTTTTTCAAATTTCAATGCTAGAAGAGACCAAATAAAGCCACCCTAGAACTTGTGGCATATTTCTGCAATTGCGCAAGACAATTTTGAATCGTATTAATATTTGAAGTTACAAATGCATACAGCTTCAGATGTGAACCCATCCAACTGGCTTTGAAAGTTCCACAGTTTTAATTTTTTGGAAGCATGAGAAAATTATGATACATTAAAAGATCAATGCAACATTATCACACAATAAACTCAAGGTTTCCAACGATTAGTTCAGTCTTCAGTGGACAGCTTCTTGCAATGCAGAGAAACATAGCAGAAGAGACCAAGTATCCCCGAGAGAAAATTAAGCCACAACTACATAGTGTAATCCTATGTCATACCAGAATACACCCTAGCACATAAGTTGAGTAACCCAAATACACAAACCATTCAATCACAACCTGATATCAGTTTTTAGTTTAGTACAGGATGAACGTCAAGGCAAACTAGGCCAAATTGCTCTTAACACAGGGTTTTCGAGGAGTCACGCATGTGAATATGTGGTCCAAAATCAACAACCATTGAGAGGTGCTCTTACCATCGAGAGCAGATCAAAACCTAGAATTCATTCAGATATTATAACCCATTTCTCGGGGCGAGGAGGGTACCTTGAGATTGTGGAAGCCATCCCTGACCCGGATGGAGATCTTGCTCGGCGTGTAACTCTCGTCGAGCTTGAAATCTACATAGAGCACAACAAGTTGTGGCGCATTTACAAGAGAAATGGGTGGATTGACGGCGGTGGATGAGGGCGGAGGGCGCGGTGGACGACGCGTGCAGCTCGGCGCCGCACGGCCGTGGCTTGGCCAGGCTCCCGCCGTCGCGCGTTCACCAGGTGGAGGGCGCGAGGAGGGGGAGGGCACGTTCACCAGGCGGAGGCGGACGAGGGCGGAGGGCGCGATGGACGACGACGTGGTTCAGATATGGGCGGCGGCGTGGAGGCGGTGGAGCCCTGAGGATTGAACGATTGAGGAAATGAGGAGCAGAGGATTAGGTTATGACTTATGGGAATAGCCGGATATCCGGATAGAAACGTGGGACAATATTCAGAGTAAAAACGGGAATTATTTGGATCCGATGGGTATTTGATGCTCTAAATCCGTATCCGTATTTAAATATCCGGATCTGATCCGGATCCGGCCGGATATAAAATCATCCTCCCAGATTCGGTTTTTCCCTGATCTGAACCCAAATCAGGCGAGAAATATCCGACCCATTTTCACCCCTACATGGAGTTATGAATTTGCATATGTTGCAAAAATAAGATAGCTCATGCAATTTGGCTTAAGTGGATTTTGTATGGAGCTAAAGATTTGCATGTGATGCAAATAGAGAATTCATGAAATTTAACTTTATTGGTTGTTGTTTGCATGGAGCTAAGATTTGAATGTGTTGCAGATAGAGAGCTCATACATTGGAGGCTTAGCTTGTGACTTGATCGTGTGTTGATCATCAAAAGGCTATTACGCGTATATTTGTAAAATGTGTTTTTGCAAAATATTGGATTGATTTGTTATTTGCAAATGTATTTTGCAAATAAGTGAGAGGTTATGGGTTTGATCCTAGAGCATGTGAATATGGCTTGCAATCATGGTTTGCAAGTTAACTTGATCTCATATTGATCATCACATGGCTGAAAGAATTGGTCTCATAGACTCTTGGTTTATTTACAAATGTGGTTTGCAAATAAGTTGGATTTTACTGTGATTCTTTAAAGCATGTGAATGGGATTTGCAAATGTATTTTGTAAATTGACTTGATCATGTGTTGATCATCACATGGCTCAAAGAATCAATATTTATTAATTTGGAGAAAAGTTTCTATGAGCCAGAGCCGGAGCTACCATAGACTTAATGCAGGTAGACCGGAAGTACCGCCTTATGGGAGTCGGTACTACCGTTCATTTGAGCAGTAACAATTTTTCAAAGAATGTGTTTCTTGGAAAATCGGTGAGGTCGGCACTACCGTCGTGTTAAAGCCGGTACTACCAGAGGTCGGTAGTACTGCCCGTGAGCGTGGTAGTTATTTTTCAGAGAGCATGTGTTGCTCCGATTTCTTGAGACCGGTGCTACCGGAAGGTTGGGCGGTAGTACCGCACTATGAACATTAGTAGTATTCGGGTACTGTAGCCAATGGCTAGTACCTGGCTGAAATATGACCGTTGGGTCGGGGCCGGTACTACCACGATTTTGCCGCCGTTAGTACCAGATTTGCTGAGTTTTGCCCAATTTGTTCCCCAACAGCTAGTTTTCTTGTGGGAGGCTATAAAAGGAGCCTTGGAGGCTGGCATTTGGGCTTGCTGCCTTTGGGGAGTGTTTGTGGGAGTTGTGTCCATGTGTTGCCCCTTCATTGGTTCTTGAACTAAAGAGTGAGCCCTAATTGCATGTGTTGCAATTAGAAAGTGGATTGAGAGCCTCTTGTTCATGTGTTGCACATAAGAGATCATCATTGTGCATGTGTTACACTTGGTGGAGTTCAAGCTAGAAGGCTTAACTTGTTACTCTTGGTGTTTCGGACACCTAGATGGCGTAGAGGCATCGTGCGCGGGAGCTTCTCAATGGAGGTTGTGAGAAGCCCGGCAAAGTTTGTGAAGGTTGGAGCTCGCCTACTCGGAAGGGAAAAGAGCTACAACTAGTGGATTTGAGGCGGGTGCTCAATTCGTGGAGCCAGTCCAAAGAGATTTGGGCTTACCTCAATGTGTATTGGGGGAACATTGGTAAGTCTCTAAGACCACGGTAAAATATCGGTTTATCTCTTGTGATTTACTTGTTTTACTTGCAATTCCTTATTTACTTTCAAGCAACTTGTGTTTATTGTGATAATGTTGAGTGCTTATCTTTAAAATTTTAATTCTTATTTAGAGACATAGATTGTTAGTGCACTTAGTGAGCCTAGTTGATTTAGACCTTAATTGTCAAAATATTAGTTTATCACTTCCGCATTATCTTTTGTTAAGATTTTGATTTAGGGGTACTTGGGCGTTTAGTTTTTAATCTTAAAGATTTTTTAAAAGCCTTCTATTCACCCCCTCTAGTTGGTATCCTCGACCCTACAAGTGGTATCAGAGTTTGGTCTCTCATTTTTTTAGACTTATCCGTCTAGAGAGCAAGGATGGTGATTAGTGGTTTAGTGCACTACATCGATACACCTATCTTTGATGGCTCAAATTATGTTTCACAGAAATTATTTATGACTTCTCATTTAAAATCCATGAGGCCCCAAGTATAGTGAATCGTAGATGTTAGCTTTTCTTCTCCATTGGATCAAATTGCTCCAACTCAAGGAGAGAAGAAATGCCTCCGGGTTAACCCTTTTACACGAAGTGAGGACAAACGTGTCAGCGGGGTGCTATGCATGCGTGGATGGGGGTCCACCCCATGGTGGGCTAGGCCGTGAGCGAAATTTAGGCTAGGGTGTTATAGATAGTATAAAAGCATCAACCTTCATTGTATGGGCACGTGCGGGACAGGGACGCGGGCATATGGTGTATGTTACATGTGGGCCCAGAGTGGCCACCCGACATGGCATATGTGGCCGGCACTAGACTCACGACCGTGTACCAAGGGGTGGTTCTAGGTATCTGCCGTGTATATAGTGTGCTGCCATTGGCATTAGTCCTTAAGGGGGGGGGTGAGTGTTAATGTGAAGGCTCATGTGGCCCATATGGAGTGTTGGTGGAATTAGTCCCATACTGTTTGCATAACATGAGTTATAGTAGTATATAATGCTTATTGGATCCAAACATAGCACATTCGGGTTAACCCTTTTACATGAAGAGAAGACAAAAGTGTAAGCGGGGTGCTATGCATACGTGGGTCCGCCCCATGGTGGGCTAGGCCATGAGAGAAGTTTGGGTCAGAGTGTTACAAACATGTTATCCCGTCATCACCAGTAGGACAGGCAACCATGGTGGTGATGGAAATGCTCCTAGCCCAGGTTGAAAGTTTACCTCAGAAGTTCTAGGGATTCTTTGGAATTTGAAAGTGTTTGTTCAAATATGTCCTAGTTGAGTTGAACATTTTAAAATTTTAGCTGAAACTAAAAGTTTGAAACCCGAATTTTTTTATCTAATTAAAACTTTTGGGAGATGAAAGTTCTTACTGTTAGTGATATACCCTTGAGTCAATTATGGAGATGATTGTATCATGTCTATGTTTATGAAATAATATGATTATTTTATCCCTTGAATAAATATCATTAGTATCGATCAACAAGTATGTGACTTGTGAGTGGAACTCCTTATTCATGTTTTGATGTTATTCTAAATTATCCCTGAGATATGGACACATGTTGGAGAACGTGGTGTTGGATTGACCCACCATGAGACATTACAAGAATTGTTGTATTCTTAAGTGTCATCAGTTGGTCTCATACACAGTGTATGTGGGATTCTTAGACCTGAGATAGTCATGGTTTTCTACATGTATAATAGTTTACTTAGGGGTTGCCAAACACTACTCCGTAATTGGGCAGTCATAAAAGTAGCTTTTGGTTTTACTATGAAACATGTGGAGAAATGTGAGCGATCAAGATGGAATTTGCCCCTCCTATGTAACGAGAGAGGTATCTCTGGCTCCTCGATGTGGTTGGATTAAGGAAGTGCATGACCATGCCGAATGTGATTGAGGAGTCAATTGTAACTGAGTAATCTACTACATAATAAGCGACAGATCGAGCTATCATAGGGTGGCACGTTTCTCGCCTTGATTTTGATATTGTATCATGAGGCAAAGGGATCTGTACATGAACACTATATAGGTTCGTTCGATATGATCTTTGTGTATATTTCAAAGTTGCTATGCACTGCTAGGGTCACACATTTAACGAGTTGGAATACATTGGTTCGGATTGGGTCTATCACTAATAGACCAAGTGGGCTTTGCACAAGGGTTCCATCGAGGGTCTATATAAAGGGAGTACGTGAAGGATAATTGGTATGCAACTATTGACTACCGTGCCCACTAAAAACCCTAGTTGTCACCGCTCAGGCCCTGTTGTGCGCACTGGTGCTAGAATACCGACGCACGGCGTTCCTTCCCCGAAAGTGTGGACTTCGATATAGGCATTGCTGCTACTGTGGCGCTGATCAGGATTATCATTCGTGCTATTCGACTACCACTCGAGGACGATCAACACTACTCAAGGACATGCAATACGTAGAATCATATTAGATATGGACCGAGAAACATCTCAGGTTGTCTTTTCTCAAAGTATGGATATGTGAAGCATATGTAAAACATTTGATATCTGACAAGCTCACACCTAAGTCAGAAAAATGCTTCTTTGTGAGGTATCCTAAAGAAATTAAAGGATATTACTTTTATAAAAAAGAATGAGGATAAAGTGTTTGTTGCTCAAAACAGTATATTTTTAGAGAAAGAGTTTCTTTCAAAAGAAATCAGTGAGAGCGTGGTGGGACTCGAAGAAATTCGAGAATCATGGATAGTGATCTAACTTCAATTGAACCTCCACAGGATGTACAAGATATTGTAGAACATATGGAAGACACACCAACCCTACGTAGGTCTAAGAGGCCACGTTAAATGCCTATAAGGTATGGACATATGGTTTTATTGTTAGACAATTATGAACCTAAGACTTATTCCATCACTTACATCCTTCTTGCATCCAATATAAAGTTTCTTAATCATGTTAAATATTTGAGGGATTCAGAAGATTTCCGATTCAGACAATAGAGGAGAAAAAAGCGCCTCACTGTGTTTTACAACGGGCGCGCATTTTTTTTAGTTGCAGCCATATGAGGTAAATACAGCATCACTTACGTAGTTCTGGTAGAGCCTATGAAGCGAAAATGCATATTAGCATGTCTGGCACTTATGTTAAGCCAAACTAATGAGCTACTTTATTTTGATTTCTTACTGTATGAACCAAAGCGAAGCCCTTCCGTCGTTGCTTATTTGTCTCCTATAATATCATAGCACAATTTGATGAGGCAACCTCGTTGAAACGAAATATGAGTATAGTTTTGACTCCGGCATTGCTGTTTTGTCACACCACTGGGATGCCCACTACGATTCATAAGCTTCCAAACCAGACAATGATAATCAAGATTCTGATGATTACATGATTCGGAATGCATATGTCTGAAAATTTGAGTAATACTTGTGCCCTGCGATTTATATGCTCATGTCTGTTACTACCTTTACGAATGACTAATTATGTTGTTCACGGGGGATTGGATATTTTTCCCTAAATTTCTAAGTTGGCTGTAGGTGCTGTGATGATGCTATGCAATATCTGACTATGAATCTGTTATATATGTGAGGTCTGCTTACATAGACTGATTACTTGCCATGGTGTGTGATAATTCTCGAATGTGGATTTAGGGCATGATGACAGTGGCTTCGACTAGTTTTCATGGCAGATGATGATTCTGATGTCACTGATTGCTTAATGGCCATGATTATAAACTGATGGATCATGATCTGGAAATATCTGTGAGAGGTTTCACAGTACTTTGTTTGAGGGTAGATTGGCTTAGTAGATGATGAGTTGATACTAGGCTATGCTTGAAAGTCTTTGAATGCTTAGATGAAGCATAATGATAGAGGCTTCCTAATGAATTATTTACATGGTAAATGATAATTTGATGCCATGTCTTGAGGGTGAACTACTTTTCTTTGGTCTATGATGATTTGCTATTTAGCAATTCCACCAGTTGGATGACGCTACGATGACCTTAACTCGTGATACGCCGGGGGAGTATTTGCGAATTGAGGTAACGCGTAGCGTAACCCCGGATTTCTTACGCATGTAAACTGAGGCCACTGATTCTATCCTTCCTCATCTAAATCTCTTATTACCTATTTTCATTTCTAGTTCACTTTCATTCCGACTGGGCATGATATGACAATTCTAATGGAATTGAGTTTGTGGAAACTTACTAGTGTAAAAAGGGATGGATGAATATCCGTGTGGCTTGATTTTTCTTCCTTGTTCAGGGGATTTGGTTCTCCTAGTTCTTGGGCGTGCCTTATCCTTCCTGACTGGCTCTTACTTGTGTGGGTATGTTCCCTTATCTGCTTGATTTGGTTAGCTAATAAGAGTAGTTTGCTTTGGGACTCTTTGAATGGAATTTGGCTAGTCTATATAGCCATGGCAAAGAGGTTTCAATAGTTTCTGAATGGAGGGATGACCTTGCGGCTGGAATGAATGCACACATTAATTAGTCTTGTCAGTATTTTGATCTTAATCAGAGTGGCTTACGACCGGTTGGCTATTGTTCTGAAGGGTTCGGTTTGACTGCTTTATCCTGGCTCCCTATTGTTTCTTGCTTTGGTCTGTATTGTTCTGGAGGTCTCGACTGGCCTTAGTGTCGTGGCCGGTTCTGGAAAGAACCTCACCGTTCTGTGCACAGTGCCGAGTGGTTATCCTATTTTGCTGTAGCATCTATAATGTTTTTACTGAGGTGAAATTTTTTTCTACCATGCGATATTTTTCTAAATACGCGCGTCTACGGTTTAACTAGGTTTGTTATTGTCGAATGATGCAATTCTAGTCGCGAGGGGAGCCAAATTGGCCCCCGAATAATTTAGGATACCTCAATTCTAAATACACATTTCCTTTAATTTTAAAGTACGTATGGTTTAGTACCATATTGTCTAGCCAAATAGAGGAAAGATAATTTAAAAGATGGAGTCATTGCCACCTTTTGATTAATGTGCACTTGGCATGAGGATGGCATAAGGTGGATATTGGCTAAACACACGCGCGCACGTGCATTCACGTATTTTCGCGTGAAAATCCGCATGACTTACGACCGCGCCGCGTCGTAGTGTGTCTTCTAGCACTTTGAATTCACCTTTTATTTTGCTAAATCTTGCAATTATCTCTCAATTCATTCAGTTTAAATACGATTTAAACATATATTTCAATTCAGTGTAAGTATCATAAACGCCGTCAGTTTCTAGTTAGTTGATTGACATTATACTGTTAGTTACTAGTAACTGCCGCATTCAACTGATATAATGCTGCCAGTTACTGGTGCGCGTATATTTAAATACCTGGAGACGTTCAGGCTAGAGACACTAAATTCCTCCATTCTTCCTGCTCATCTCTGCATAAGCCGTACTATGGTGTTGAGCTGTTGAACCTCGCCGGCCTTCCTCCTCGGTGTGCACCGTAAAGGAGGGTGAGCGGTATCTCCGAACCATTGCCGCAAAGTTTACCTGCACGGGACGGCAATAAGGTTTCTGAGCAGTGCTACAGTGCGATCGCTTTTCTTCTTCCTCGTCATTGATTACTTCCACGACCGCGTCTGTGCTGCACAGCTTCCTACTCTTCAGCAAGCCCAACTGTATGTCATCCGTGTGATTGTTCGACTCTGTTAATTTACAATACTTAAGCATATTTTGAAATACAATGTGTTACCTGCTGTTTTCTACATCTCATCTTTTGTTATATTTGCCTAAGTATAAAATCTGGAATACAAATATTGCGAATGTTTCCAACAGGTATAGACAATTACTGTCTATAATACACTTCCATATCATCTATAAAAAACTTAAAAGACAACTTATGTAATAAGTTATCTATATAGTTATCTATAATAACCTCTCGTACAACTAATAGACTGTCTATACAGTGGTACAAACAGTCTAAAACCGTCTATAAGACCGTTTATTCACGAAAGAACAACTACTCTCTCTCTCCTTCTCACTCTTCCACCTCGATGTCAGTTCATTGTACATGCTCTTAGCCACACGCTGACGATGCCACAGCATTTCCCCATTTGAACTCGGTTTCCTTAGAGTGTGTTTAATTAATAAGATGATGTTGAATAGAATAAGATGATCGTGTACCATTTGGTTCCATTATTTTGAGTAAATGGAATGGTTAAGCATCTATAGAGAATATTTCTTAAATTTGTATCACTTGGTTCAGGATAAGATAGTTTCATTCAAGCAACCAAACATATGGAATACTTTTTTTTAAACCATCTTATACATGTACCACTTGGTACAGGTTTGCCCACTCAGAGTATACATTGATCAAACTATGCTGACAGCAAAAGATTTACAGAACTAAGACAAAATGCAGAGAATACATGTATCTTCCGAAAGGTTGAATCCACGATGAACAAGTCCGCACGACCAAAAACAACACAGTATTCTCGGAGAAAGCCACTCCCAATGCCCTGATATAATCCCAAACAACACAGCACAGAAAAATGAACCCGAAACAAGCAGGTGTGAAGAGTCCAGGGATCATGTCTACAAAAGGGGATAGATCAGCCACAGCGATTACAACCAATTTCAACTAAATCAAACGAATTGAAAGAAAAAATAACCTTTACACAACAGGAGGCAGCGCAAGGATGTCAGGCTATGGACAAAGGAATCTAATGAATCTGAGGGCTCAACGGGCGGGCCTGGTTAGAAGGTGCTGCTGCTTTCACTGGCGGAGATCGAGCTGCTCTCTGACTTCACCACTAGAGGCCCTTTGCCAATGTCCAAACCCTGGAGCCGCCCAAGAGGATATGGCTGCATGATATCTGGGAGTGTGCTTGGGTGGGATAACATCCGGTGATTTGGCACATTAGGATGAGGTGGGTGGAATGGGGGTGGCAACTGCGCGCCACCCTGGTGCTGGACTGTGTTTTGCTGGGAAAGTGAGAAGAAGGAAGAGTTGTATGGGACATTTTGCAATACCATGTCATATGTCTCACTGGAATTTGTCATCTCACCAGTAGCAATCTTAAGCCTCTCCATTTCCTGCTTCAGTGCATCATTCAGAGCTGCAAAATATAGCAGGTTTTTGTTAGAATGTATGGCATGTCTTCTCACAATGCATACTCCTGTTATCACTTTGTTCTATGTCGGTCCAATATAATCACTCACTCTGTTACATATTATAAGTCATTTCATCTCTTGGGACAAGAATTAAAATGTGAAATAATTTGACCAAATCTAACATATTCAAGGTGTCTTGGCACAAGAGAAAAGGTAAATACAGGCATGATATTGCAACTAAGGGCATCGGGTGAAAAGATTGTGGCAAATTTGTATTTAACTGGTAGAATGACTGAAGTAATGGAAAAAAGTAGAAGCCCAGAATGAGTCATAATATGAAACAGAGTGAGCAGAACAGAAACGGATAAAATGACTTTTGATGGTATCACATCCAAAATATTATCAGTTATGTTACCCAAAAATATTATTCAAAATGACAAACTTCCGAATCATTATAGTTATCTAAACAAGGGGAAAATGCTCACCATCACGCAGTTGAGCCTGTTGCTCCATGGCCTGCAACCTTATCTTGAGCTCTGCATTTTCTGCAGAAAGCCCAGTTGTGTCTCTCTGCAGAGGAAAAAAGATAATGTTCAAAGGACATCCGGTGATTTAACAGTTAACACAGCAGCAAAGCAATCCTAAAAACATGATGCTCCTTCAACAGTCAACAGCACAAAAGTAGCAATAACTAGAAAGAGACAGTAAAAGTCAACAATCAACACGATTTTTTATCCTCACATGCAGAGCATCAGGATTCCGCTCTCCAAACTGTTCACATAACCATATATAATAATCCAGTGGATGTTCAGAATGATCACAGCATGTGCAGTAGTGCATCAGTGGTAGTCCATACAACCATACAAGTTGTCCAACAGTACATATAGAAAATTACCAAATAGATGCAATCTGCAAAGAAGGTATAATTTGGTTGCTGTCCAGTAACGGTGGTAAATATAGGATACAACCAGCTTTCTTAAAAGGGTTGCAAAGCAATACTGTTATTTTGCTACTACAGGAATACCGTTAGCAGAAACTACATGAACTTAAACTGGATCTGATACCCATGAGATAACGGATAGACGGGAAACGTACCTGAAATAGTGTGAGTTGTGCTGAGAGAGTTGTGGCTTCAGTCTGAAGTGTTTGAACCTTCCGCTCAAGTTCTGTTATATAACGAGCCTTTCTTTCTTTTGATCGAGCCGCAGATTGTCTGTTTGCTAGAATTCTGCATGTCAATAAACTCCTAAGTGTTAACATAAGCTTACAAAATGCCTTGGATATAAAAGACTTTAGGGACATGGCACAACTCATGCATGATACTTAGCCGATGCCTAAGTGTTTATAATTATTACTCCCTCCAGTTTGATAATAGATGTCGTTTTGGACATAGTGATGGTCAAACTTATAAAACTTTGACTATCGATATATTTTTAAATATTTAAATTAGATATATGAAAATTATATGTGTAGACTTGTCTCGAGAAGTACTTTCATAATATTATAATTTTATTGGGTTTTATAAATATATTATAATAAAAATTAACGGTCAAAGTTGTGTTTTGAAGACCGTATCGATGTCCAAAACGACATCTATTATCAAACTGGAGGGAGTATTATTTTGCACCTTCGATCCCCATTTTCCATGACAAACAATTTGCACAGATTCAAAAGCAATCATGTTAAAAGGACCCTACAAACATGGACCATTCCACTATTCCACAACCGCCAGCACAATTGTACTTAATTTTCAAGCAAAAGCACGAAATTCGTTAGTCGACAGAAGACACAAGTAGGTGTAAAATCAATCCGCGAGCGAAATTTTGTTATATATTTGTCTCAATTTTTCATATTTTACCAATCACTGCAATGTAACAAATATTCATAAAATATATTACACTGCCATTTATATTGTTATTGTGTATTTGTGTCAAACTAAAGATCAACTGGTACTGGAGAAACATATCGTCGAGGAAAATATCATGGAGAGCAAATGCACATAGCAAGTTATCCAGTTATCCAATTATGCGATTGGAGCAAGTAAAATGATCTTACAACTTTTATATGGGTGAAAGTTTCTAAACCTAGTTCTGCGCATGATTTCGTGCGCGCGCGTGGGGGGGGGGGGGGCATTTAAGAGATACAAAAAAAAATACTTAGCCAAACAGTGGAAACATTGTTTCGGCAAGTATTTGTCTTTTTTTTTATATATCTTGGAAATACGATTAAGTTTGATCTTGAAATTTGGCAAAGACATAGAACACAACAACCCCTAGATCTCTCTTTTTTTTTAGAATTTTTGGAAACTTCTAGGTTCGATCTTCGCGTAATTGTCAGCCGTTTGAATTTTCACTGGGTACGCTGCCTTTAACAGTAGATTAGATAATATGAAGTTATCAACATCAAATTTGAGAGGACGACTTTCTGGTTAAAAGTGTACAATCAGAAATGTGTTGAGCTGTGAAGTATGTTACAGGTACAGATTAATGGTAAAATCCCCACCACACTGAAGATTAAAACATCTACATTTGGAGATAGACCTACAATCCAGGAGGCATCAAAAGATGTCCACCATACTGAAGAAATGAACTATGGCATCACATCTTTAGAAGGATTGAGTGATTTTTAGAAATGAAAAATCCAACTGTTTACAGTTACCAAATATATTTTCTATATTTTGATTGGTTGTGGCATGAAGGAGTGATTCCAACAGAGACTCGTAGGTGAGAAAGGCAAAACGTGTCATTTTCTCTGATTTGATTGTATAGCTACCCTTGGTTGGTTGTTGCCTCCTACTGCCTTTCACTATCCATCCAGAAAATCAGTTATAATAATTTGGCAAGACTCACTAGTCCAATGTGCTGCATCTTCGTATCCTTTCGACTAAAGACTAACATTTGTCCATTGCCTTACTTACATCTCCAATCATCAAAACCAATACTCAAGAACTAAACACACAAACAATCCAATCCTCAAAACCAACTATTTCAACTTACATCTCAGCGGTAAGTCGTCAAATTACAACCAGCCAACCAGGACATATAAGACTGTAAATAGTAAATTAAGCGAATTTACAGCTACCGTTTTGCCCCATTTCCTTTAATTTTAAAATTTTATTAAAAATCCCCCCCCCCCCCCCCCCCAAACAAAGCAGAAGGCGTACAGAAGCATGCGCCACCTCACAGAAACAAACACTTATCCATAATCCCACCAACCCGGCGCTAGAGAACCACCACCACCTTAACTCCCAACGTGCCAACCAACGACCCAACGCCATCTATCCACAGTTGGCGCAAAGAAACAAACAAGGCGCAAATGCGCGACTTTTCTCTAACCTGCGGGCATTTCAATCAAAAAGCATGCATGCATGCATGCATAATTGTCCCAGACTAGATGCCTCGCCCAATTCGCGGAGAAACAAAAGAACTGATCTATAGAACACGACCGTACCCGTACCAACCAAACACTAGCACAAGTGCGCAACCAGTTAGCATTCAGCGACTACGCGCAGACCTCGCAATGGCAAGCACACTAACCGAGCAGATAGATGGAGAGGGGGAGATCTGGAGGGGCGGCACCTTTTGGCACGCTTAGGGTCGATGGCGGTGAGCTCGGCGAGCTGCTCGGGGGTCATGGCCTTCTTTGCCTCCATGGCCTCGGCCAACGCGGCGGCGGCGTCCTTCCGCGCTGCGATGCCGCCGAGGGAGAAGAGCCCGCAGCCGTCGACGGAGCTGCTGTGGCGGTGCTTGGGCCGCGGCGGCGACGAGGTCTCGGCGGCGCGGTCGCGGTCGGAACCCGTGGCGGCGGGGCCGGAGGAGATCTTCTCGATGTCCATGAAGGTGGAGAAGAGGTCGTCCTCGGAGCCGATCTCGTCGAAGCCCGCGGAACTGTCGCCACCGCCGCCGCCGAGGTCGTCCAGGAGGCGGAAGGCGACCTCAGATCTGGCGCGGCGGTGGTGCGCGCCGCGCATCGCCGCCGCCGGGGCAGGCGGCGGGGAGGGCCGGCCCGGCGGCTGCGGCGGATCGGTGGATTTCGGCTGCTGCATTGCGCGGCTCCCGCTCCCCGCCTCCGCGTGCGCGGGAGTGTTCGGGCCGGGGATTGGAGGAGCGGTGGCGGATAGGCAGGCGGCTGCTGCGGCTGCGGCTGTGTTTGGTGTAGCATTTGTGTTTGGTTTTTAAGGGGTGAGGTGGGGTGGGATCTGGGACTGCATGTGAGCAAGCTTTGATTTAGTTATTTAGTTTCGTTGTAGTTTTTATTTATTTATTTATTTGAATGTATTATAAATTTAGCTAAGTCCTGACTATAGAAGCATTCGATAGGTAATATGTATCCTCTATAGCGCTCTCCTAACGTAGTAGGTTGCCAGTACTGCAGCACCTCTCATCAACGCGGCATGTTCGAAGGACCTACCATGACAAAAGAGATACAATGGTATCTGAGCTCAGTAGGTACCTGCCGTAGTCCTATACCTCGGCAAAAAAGTGGGCTCGTCACCTACCACGCTTGTCAGGGAGCTACCGTGATGGAAGAAGCCGCTACAATGCCGATGATCTGCTACAATAGGGAAGCACGATATGTGATATATATCATTTGTCAGGGAGCTACCGTGATGGAAGAAGCCGCTACAATGCCGATGGTCTGCTACAATAGGGAAGCGTCTGCATTCGTCCATACTAAAGTTCGCAGCCATCTGTTGCACAAGAAGCTCATAAGTTGGTGTATGTTAACTAAAATCCGCGACTCCGAATTCAAGCCAAAGAAAATCAAAGATGCACATATGCAGACGACCCATTCCAGCGTCTTATGGAGCTAACACTATGCGAAGCTAAAAATCCAATCCGACAGTGAATGGAGAAAAGGAGGTCCAATATTGACCCCTTACTTGATGAAGAGAACACAGAGAGTGACATCCTCTCCCATTACACCTTATGATAGACCCAATTGACCCTGCTACATTGTGAAAGGATACTAGGACTGCAATCATCCTCGAATGGGCAGATAGGACAATGGGTGACAGTCACACTGGGAAGAGAAAGCACCCAACAATGGCGACAAGGGATACCACAAAAAGTAGAGCACCCTCCAAAGGAAATAGGAAGTGTCCCATATATGTAGGGAGTGATGACTCGATTGATAGCACTCCTGGTGACCGTCGAGCCCGCCAAACCAAGAGTCCAATGATAATAGCCCCAAGTTGGACAGCGATGGCAGTGAGCCTGGTGATGGTGCCTCAATCCCTCTCACTTCCTGCTTAAAAGGACAGTGTATGTAGGATCGATGTATACGAATATAGTAATCAGAGGGGGGAATGATTGTGCGGAAGCTAAAACCAAAATTTTGATCTATTAAAAATTCACCCCAAAACAAAACCAAATAATTGCCTCGTATTCGACAAAAACATATTGATATACATTTGGTAAAATGCAAATTCTTGGAGATCCAACCGTTGAATCGATCTGAAATTTGGATAAAAGAAACTAGATTTCAATACGAATCGAACCCAAAAAGAATCAGCTCGATCGGACTTACGGATCAAAAGTTATGAACCTTGTAAGCTTGCTGTGGCAAAATATGACGAGAATTGATCTAACCAAAACTTCAAGATTAAACAAGATCTTCAAAAGATTAATTAACTAAACTTTGAGGAACTCTATATCAATACCCTAAAGAGGTTTTGGATGGATCAAATCAAGATGAAACTCAAAGGACAAAAACCAATCTAGAATTAGAACAAGCATGCAAACAAGAACCAAAACAGGAAACATTGTAGCAACATGGGTATTGTAGCACGCAAGGATTTGGAAGAATTGATCTTTATTTCTTTTGTCTAAAGTACTCCCATCAAAAGAGTACAAACCCTAAAATAAAGTTCTAAGCTCTCAATGTCTGGATTGCATAAACAGGAGGTGCCTCCCCCTATTTATACAGAGCAATCACATAGTCTTGAATACAATTCCTACTCTTAATCTTAGAAGGAGTCCCACTCCTAATCCTAGAAGGAGTATGTATTCAACACAACTCCACTTGGCCCAACCTGGCCAAATACAACTCTTGCACGTGTATGGCATCCCAGCCATACTCACGTGACTAACAACTCTTGCACGAGTACAGCCACCATGCCATACTCACTTGACTAACAATTCTTCATGTGCACCATTCTCTTAGCCCGAACGTCCTGCATAACATCCTTGACCACCAAGACCTCAGTTCCTCCCTGAACCTAGTCCCGATCCTCAGGTCCTCCATGAACCTAGTTCCGGTCCCGTCATTGACCACGTTCGCCCTCGAGCAACACCTGCACATGAACAAACCACAAAACGATTCTGAGCACAAGTCCGCGACTTGACTCAACATTAGTCCATGCAAATACTCACACGAGCATTGCATAAGTTCAAAACATGCATTATGAAATTCAAACAAATTTCATAACCACAGATCAATCACCAAACAAATTTCAAAAATCACAAAAATCAACTTCGAGCAAAACACCATTCACGCCGGACCAAACATCGGTCCGGCGCAGCTCACGACGGACCAAATATTTGGTCCGGCGTACATGCGAAAGTCTCGGTTCAATTCAGAGAAAACATGTTCAAAAACACGTTCACGATGGACCAAACTTTTTGGTCCGGCGTACATGCAAAAGCAATGCTCAAAAATTCGTTCACGACGGACCGAAAATTTGGTCCGGCGTGCATGGTCCGACGTAACATAGAAGCTTACTGTTTTTGTAAAACTTGGTCCGGCACAAAAGCTTTAAAAACATGTTTACGGTGGACTAAAGAAAAGCGGTCCAGCGTACATGCGAAAATAACGCTCAAAAATGCGTTCACGACGGACCAAGAATTTGGTCCGGTGTGCATGTCCGGCGTAACATAGAAGCTTACTGTTTTTCAACAAATTTGGTCTGGCACAAAACATGTTCATGACGGACTAAACAAAAATCAGTCCGGCGTACACATAAAAAAAACTTCAAATCACCGTTCACGACGGACCAAAACTTTGGTCTGGCGTAGATGCGAAAACAGCCGTCAAAAGCTCATTCACGGCGGACCAAAAGTAGATGGGAAACGGTCCGGCGTAGATGGGAAACTTACTGTTTTTGCAGGTTTGGTCCGGCGCCAATGTGAAACTTACTGTTCTTGTGAAATCCAGTCCGGCGCTAAAAGAATCACATGCACACACATTTGCAAATTCAATTCTAAACCAATTTTTCAGCATATGATTTCACAGTGTCCTATAGAATTTATAGTAGAGTCTCAGTACACTCATGCCACACAGGACAAAGATCATGGCGCTCAACAATCACAAAGGACGACTACTGCATGAAAGGGAAGGGACCATCGACATAGCCATGACGCACCATATGATATCTCTAGCTCGTACAGCATCACGAAGATGCAAGGGAGTTATCGCTCATATGGCCGCTATGACTATGCCATCCTGGATGTTCGTGCACAACGTCCCACCCGATGGGTCTATGAGTGGCAAGACCCCAACTTTTATACCATATTGTACCAACAATGGAAAACAACTAGCCCATTGACGAGTGCACATACCCTGGGTACCCCCAGCAGCCCGGAATAACGAGCGGGCTGCCTTTTGAGGCCCAGCTCTGACCAAAGGCCCCGTGGGCCACAAAGGGAACCTGTCCCCGACCAAGACCAGCCCGGAGATACTCCGACCCCCTAGGTCAGAGGACCCGGCATGCTCCGACCCCCCTTTGGTCGGAGCACCTGACGGCTCCAACCCAACTGGGGCTACCTTCGCCAGTGGTCGTGGCGCCAGGCCCACACCAGCATTCGGACGCCTGTCCTACAGGTGTGACGTCTCAAAACATCCACACCAGGTTAGGTGGCTCCTTCCTGAGATGTCAGGAGGGCCATCCAAAGTCAAGCACAGGTCCCATCATCCTGACACACAACAGAGGGGCACGCTCCCTCCCGAGGCAACACCAGAGTCAAACGCCATGATACCAGCACATGACAGATGTACGGAGCAGTGCGTCACTTCCCCAACTGAGCCAAGATTCGATTCCCTCGGCGAGTCTACCAACCCGGCGTAGGGGTAAGCGAAGGCCGGACGGACGGCAAGACCGAAGGCCAGACTCCGAGGCGTAGGGTACCCCTTTTTTTTCTTTCCAAAACTCCCTTGTAACCTGTCACCTCCGTCTATATAAGGAAAGGCAGGACCCCAGGGGAGGGGGACGGACCAATCGATCAATTCTTCTTCCTCCTAAGACAAGAAACGCTTGTAACCTCTCAACCGAAAGCAATACAGAACCCCACACGATCTGGAGTAGGGACATTCGGTCCGAACCAGTATAAACCTTGGGCTCCCTGAGTCGACCATTCGAGGAGAGGGAGCGCGCGACCCCTAAACCAAAAAATCGTATTGCCGGTGCCCGAAACACCGACAGTTGGCGCGCCAGGTAGGGGCCTTCGCGGGTTACCGCCATCATCTCCAGACTCCCGTCACGCTTCCTCGATGGCCTCTTCCACCCGTGGTGGTGCGCTTGCGTCGAGGGGCTGGATCCGTTTCGGCGCCCTTGACTTCATCGCCACTTCGGCGGGAGAGTTCGTGCTCGTCCCCGCCGCATTCCGGGACCAAGCGTCCACCAGGAGCCTAGATACTGTCGCCGACGTCCTCGGCAACCTTCGGCTAGAGGCCCCCGTGCGGTCCTCGACGCCGGGACACGTCGCGAGCCACACTTCCCCCAGCGGCCGCACATCGGCAACCACGGGCTCACGGCTCGTGGCGATGGCCGGCCTCCATCCACGATTTGCTGGAAGAGTCTTCCAGCCACAGCTCCAGCTCCGATAGGGAGCAGGCCGCATTCTCGCGAGTGCAACATGGCGGGCGTAGCGGACCCATCTGCAACCCCCGCAACTCCTGGAACTCTCCTCCCGCGCATCGAAGCGTAGGAAACGGAGTGCCAGCGCGAAAGCGCTGACCGCCTCCAGGCTCGTCGCGCTGAGCTCCGACGATAGCGCGATGAGCTAGAGGCGCGAAGGGCCGAACTTGACAAACTCCAGGCCGACCTGGAGCAGCATCGGTC
Organism: Rhipidocladum racemiflorum; assembly: GCA_036346355.1. Taxonomy (NCBI): domain Eukaryota; kingdom Viridiplantae; phylum Streptophyta; class Magnoliopsida; order Poales; family Poaceae; genus Rhipidocladum; species Rhipidocladum racemiflorum. Next base: position 62,272,928 of record CM070573.1, on the reverse strand, counting down.
CGAGTCCCCTCCCGTACATGGCGGTGCACACTCAGGCGCGCACCAAGTGCACCACTGGCTGGCCGAGGGGTCGGACGGTCTTCCGTTCTTCCCCCATGCGAGCCAAAACGTCGCCGCGGCTGCAATGCTGCTCCGCAGCCTCCATGAACCGGCAGACCCGGAGGACAAGGTCATGTACCAGAACCTCCGGGGACTGGTGGAGCATGCTGCCATCCAGCACGTGCAGGGCTCTGGATCCCACCACTCGGGTGCCTCCTCGAGCCACCCGAGCCGCCCTTAAGCCCGGGGTCAGTGGAGTCTGGCAAAGACAGTGCCGCAACCTGAGCGGTCCCAGGCCACGCAAACCCTGGTGCATCGTTGCCTGGGAAACAACCACGACGTCCGCGCCACCCTCGAGGCGCGGAGGAGAGCGATCGACGCGGCGGCTCAGTCGCGGGACGTGGACAGCGGTCGGCGCGACGACCGCAGTCCGACCCCCGATGGGCCAGGGTCGTGGGCGTTCGGTCGCGCTATCCGCAATGCGAATTTCCTGGCCAGGTTCTGGGCCCCGGTCAACATATCCAAGTACACGGGGGCGACAAACCCCAGTGTTTGGCTAGAAGACTACCGGCTCGCCTGGCGGGCGGGGGGCGCTGTAGATGATCTCTTAATCATCCAGTACCTCCCCATTTACCTCGTGGACTCTGCTTGAGCCTGGCTCGAGTACTTGCCCGCGGACACCATCAGGAGTTGGACGGATCTGATGAACCTCTTCGTCGATCGGCAACTTCCAGGGCACGTATAAATGCCTTGGCAACTCCTGGGACCTGAAGAGCTGCAAACAGCAGCCAGGGAAGACGCTCCGGGACTACATTCGGCGCTTCTCCCAACAGTGCAACGAGCTCCCCGATATCCGTGATGCCGACGTCGTCGGGGCGTTCATCTACGGCACCACGTCCAAAACCTTGGTGCACAAACTGGGCTGCGCCAAGCCCAGAACCACCAAGGAGCTCTTGGACATCGCCACTAACCACGCCTCTGGCAAAGAGATTATGGGGACCATCTTCGAGAAGGGGAAGGCCAAGCGAGAGCCCGGCACCGAAGCCGGCACCCCCTCCGACCGCTCCGACAAAAAGAAGCGACAGGGGAAGCAAAGCCGAGAAGGCGATTTGGTCGCGACCGCCAACCGCCCTGCCAAGCAGCAGGCACGACAGGCGTCGGACCACTTCGAGAAGCTGATGGAAAGCCCATGTCTGAACCACGGGTACCCCGTCAAGCACAAGTACCAGGACTGCGAGGTCCTGAAGCGCTTCCTCTCCGGGAACCCCCCGCCGTCGCGGGGCAAAGGGAAGAAGCAAGATTCTACACCCGACGCCGAAGAGCCGAGGGCGGACGCCAAGTTTCCAGAATTCGACGGCTGCCTCATGATCTTCGGCGGGCCGGCTTGTTATGCCGACAAACGGCACCTCAAGCTCGCCTACCACGAGGTCCACAAAGTGGCCCCCGTCGTACCCAGCTACCTCCGGTGGTCGGAGTCCCCGATCATATTTGATTGGACCGACCACCCCGACCACTTCCCGCAACCGGGACACTACCCGCTCATCGTCGACCCCATCGTGGGGACGAAGCGCCTGACCAAGGTGCTCATGGATGGTGGCAGCGGCCTTAACATCCTGTATGTTGAGACCCTCGATGCCATGGGGGTCCCTCGCTCGAGTCTCCGACCGAACAAGGCCCCCTTCCACGGTGTCGTCCCGGGCCAACAGGCCTATCCGCTCGGGCAGGTCAACCTACCCGTCACCTTTGGGAGCTCGGACAACTTCCGCACCGAAAACCTTACCTTTGAGGTTGTGGATTTTCCTGGCTCCTACCACGCCATCTTGGGGAGGCCGTGCTACGCCAAGTTCATGGCGATCCCCAACTACACTTACCTAAAGCTGAAGATGCCGGGACCACGGGGGGTCATCACCGTGGCTTCATCTTTTCAGCTTGCCTACAACTGTGAGCATAGTAGTTGCGAGCTGGCGTCGTCGGTCATCACGTCCGCCCAGCCCACCAACCTCCACGGGAGGGTCCCCGACTCCGCCCCCGACTCCAGCAAGTCGGGGCCGAGCTCCTTCAAGTCCGTTGAGGACACGAAGGAGGTTGCGGTTGATCCCGAGGATCCCGCAAAGACTGTGCGGGTCGGGGCCGCGCTCCTCGCCAAATAGGAAAGCGCGCTCGTCGACTTCCTCCGAGCCAACCGGGATGTCTTCGCATGGAAGCCCTCCGACATGCCGGGAATCCTGAGGGAAGTCGCCGAGCACTCCTTGAATGTCCGACCGGGCTCAAGGCCGGTCGCCCAGCGCCTGCGCCGCTTCGACGAAGAGAAGCGCAAGGCCATCGGGGAGGAGATTGCCAAGCTTTTGGCCGCAGGGTTTGTAAAAGAGGTGCGCCACCCTGAGTGGCTAGCAAACCCTGTTCTCGTAAAAAAGAAAAATGGGCAATGGAGAATGTGCGTTGATTACACAAGCCTGAACAAGGCATGTCCTAAGGACCTATTCCCGTTGCCCCGTAGCGACCAAGTTGTCGACTCTACCGCAGGGTGCGAATCCCTATCTTTTCTGGATGCCTACTCAGGCTATCACCAGATCGCGATGAAAGAGTCCGACCAGCTCGCAACTTCTTTCATCACTCCGTATGGATCGTTTTGTTACGTAATGATGCCATTTGGTCTGAAAAACGGGGGCGCTACATACCAGCAGTGCATGCAGACTTGTATTTCCGACCAAATAGGCCGTAACATCGAAGCATACGTCGACGGCATTGTAGTCAAAACTAGGAAAGCTGACAACCTCGTCGCCGATCTAGAAGAAACTTTTGCGAACCTCCGGCGGTTTCGCATAAAGCTCAACCCCGAGAAGTGCGTTTCGGGGGTCTCCAAGGGAAAGCTACTCGGCTTCATCATCTCCGAGCGCGGCATCGAGGCCAATCGGGAGAAGATCTCTGCAATCATGAGGATGGGCCCAGTCAGCAACCTGAAAGGCGTCCAAAGGCTAACGGGATGCCTCGCGGCTCCAAGCCGCTTCGTGTCCCGCCTCGGCGAACGCAGGATGCCACTCTACAAGCTCCTCAAAAAATCCGATCAGTTCCACTGGACGCATGAGGCACAGGAAGCCCTCAGTCAACTTAAGACAACCCTGACCTCGCCCACGGTACTGGTCACCCCGACCCCAGAAGAACCACTGCTCCTCTACATCGCCGCCACGACCCAGGTCGTCAGCGCGGCGCTTGTTGTGGAGCGAGCAGAGGAAGGCCATGTATTAAAAATACAAAGGCCGGTCTACTTCATCAGTGAAGTACTCTTCGAGTCCAAGGCTCGGTACCCGCAGGTACAGATGCTGCTCTATGCGGTGCTCATTGCAAAGAGGAAGTTGGTCCATTACTTCGACCGGCACCCCGTGTAAGTAGTGACCTCTTCTCCGCTCGGGGAGATCGTCCACAACTGCGATGCCACTGGAAGGATAGCCAAGTGGGCACTCGAGCTCAATGCCCTCGACATATCGTTCGTTCCCAGAACGGCGATCAAGTCGCAGGTCTTGGCTGACTTCATCGCCGAGTGGACCGAGGCTCAGGCTCCACCGGCGCTCGAAGACCCCGAGTACTGGACAATGTACTTCGACGGGTCCTACACCAAGAACGGAGTGGGTGCTGGAGTCGTCATCGTCTCCCCGCTTAGGAACAAGCTCCAGTACGACATCCCACTACTCTTCGACGCGACCAACAACGTCGCCGAGTACGCAGCCCTCGTCAACGGTCTCCGGATCGCTGCCGACCTCGGCGCCCGGTGACTCTATGTACACGGCGACTCCAAGCTCGTCGTCGACCAAGTCATGAAGGCCACGAAGCCTCGCGACGCCCGCATGGCGGCCTACTACTTGGAGGTGCACAAGCTCGAGGAAAGGTTTAAAGGTTTCGAACTTCACCACAACTACAGACGATACAACGGTGAGGCCGATTCCCTGGCTAACCTCGCTTCCAGCAAAGGTTCGGTTCCACCCGGGATCTTCGTCTCCGATCTCCATGGGCCTTCCATCCGGTTGGACTCGATGATTGAGAACACATCTGACCCCCTGAAAGCGACCGCCCCGACCACCGGTCGGTCGGACGCGGGCCCGCCTGGGTTGGACCGCAATGTGCTCACAACCGATTCCGACTGGAGGAGAACTTTCATCTACCGATTGACTGATGGATCACTCCCCGCCGATCCGACAGAGGCCTAACGCCTTGCTCGACGGGCGAAGTCCTTTGTCCTGGTCGAGAAGGACCTGTATAAGAGGAGCCCTTCCGGAGTCCTCCAAAAATGCATCCCAGCCGACCAAGGGAGGCAGCTGCTGCTTGACGTCCACGGCGGGATCTGCGGTCATCATGCCGCACCACGATCACTCGTAGGGAAAGCCTTCCGACAAGGCTTCTACTGGCCGACTGCCGTGGCCGACGCTGAGCAAATCGTGTGCACCTACCAAGGATGCCAGTTCTTCGCTCGGCAGACGCACCTTCTAGTGCAAGCCCTGCAGATGATCCCCATCACGTGGCCGTTCGCGGTCTAGGGACTCGATCTGGTCGGGCCCTTCAGAAAGGCGCCCGGGGGCTTCACTCATCTGCTTGTCGCGGTGGATAAATTCACCAAGTGGATAGAGACCATGCCAGTCGCGACCATCACTTCAGCGCAAGCGGCCACTTTCTTCCGTGACATCATTTACCGATTCGGAGTCCCGAACTCCATCATCACCGACAACGAGATGCAGTTCACGAGGAAGGAGTTCCTCGAGTTCTGCGATGACTTCAACATCCGCGTCGACTAGGCAACTGTGGCCCATCCGCGCTCCAACGGTCAGGCCGAGAGGGCAAACAGCATGATCTTCCAAGGGCTCAAGCCGCGAATCTTCAGTCGACTGAAGAAATCCGCGGGACAATGGGTGGCCGAGCTACCCTCCGTTCTCTGGAGCCTGCGAACCACCCTGACCCGATCGACCGGGTATACACCATTCTTCATGGTGTTCGGTGTCGAAGCTGTCTTGCCGACCGATCTGGAGTACGGTGCCCTGAGACTCCGAGCCTTCGACGAGGCACAGGGGCTCGAGTCACAACAAGACGGCATCGACCAGCTCGATGAGGCGCGTGACGCGGCCATCCTCCGATCGGCCAATTATCAGCAGACACTGCGGCGGAACCACAGTCGCCAGATTCGTGGTCGGTCCTTCAACGTCGGCGACCTGGTCCTGCGCCAAGTCCAGTCTAACAAGGGCAAGCACAAGCTTTCCCCCCGTGGGAAGGCCCATTCACCGTCGCAGAAATCATCCGACTCAAGGACGCAGATGGCAACCTCATCCCCAACGCATGGAACATAGAGAAACTGAGGCGGTTCTACCCCTAAGACCTCTTTCTTGTCCGCATGCCACTTGGAGGCTACGAGCTCGCGTTCACTTTCTCCCGGAAGGTGTTCTCTCTTGTCCGACCGACTTGATCGGTGCTTAAATAGGGTGTTTTCGTGCTCTACCCAAAGTAATAACAGTCCGATCCACGCCCGACCCTCGCGGTTCCTAAATGCTACGATCGTCGAATGAACATCACGACATAGCAAGCAAGCAAGTACGAAGAAACACAAGAGCCAGCTTTTTTGAAGCAAACTTTATTTCATTACAAAACTATGTACATTACGGGGGAGAGGGCTCGAATGTCTTCACTTCCCATCTCCTATCCAACCGTCCACCTCATGGCACCTCCGAGTGACTGCCTCGATCAGGGCCTGCCTCACCTCGTGGAGGCGGGGGCGGTTCGGACAAGCGCGTCGACCCGCGCCACGTCCCGCCTGATCGAGGCCCCCTCCACATCCACCACAATTTGCCTCAACGCCTCCTCGTAGTCGAAGGCAGGCGGCAAGTTGAACGGCGGGTGGTCTGCCACGAGGAAGAAGAGAGGGAGTAAAGAAGAACAAGATGCAAGAAAGGGAAAGGAAGGCGGCTACGTTGCGAATGCACGCCGCGCCCCTTTTTGTACCCCAAGACACGGAAGACGAAGAGGATCACAATAAATGCAGGGACGAGAAGCCGAAGCGACGCCGCACCAGTTCCAACCCGGGCTCGACCACCCAAAAATTTAAGGCGATTCTATCCCCTAAAACTCTTCCATCTTTTTTATGTCTCTTGTTTTCCTCCGAGTTCAAAGCGCTGCGCGGCGACTGCAACCCAGTCCCCGCGCACCACTCGGGGGCTACTCATGCCTACACGGGTCGGTGACTAACCCTTGCGGAAATCCTCTCGACCCAAGTGCTACGGCCTACGCCCCAGCGACTACGGTTGATAAGTAGTGCTTCGTGGAAGAAGGTAGTGCCCGAGCGAACTAAATAATCGGTCGGGAAGAATCTTTTCCTGCGTAGGACACAAATGCACGCTTTGCTTACACGGGTCGGTGACCCGACCGTCTATTCGGCTCTCCCTCATGGTAACCCCCTCGACCCAAGTGCTACGGCCTACGCCCCAGCGGCTACGGTTGCTAAGTAGTCCTTTGTGGGAGAAGGTAGTGCCCGAGCGAAACGACCTATGGTCGGTCGGGAACACTCCTTTCCCGTGCAAGCATAAGCGAGCATTTTGCTTATACATTCGCCTGGACTGGTGATCCGACCAGCCACTCAGATCTCCCTCGCAGCTACCCTCTTGTCCCAAGTGCTACGGCCTACGCCCTAGCGGCTACGGTTGCTAAATAACACTTCGCGGAAGTAGGGAATGCTCGTGCAGAGCGACCTTCGGCCGGTCGGAAACACTCCTCCCCTGCGAAGTAAGCGATCTAAGCTTAAGTTCTTTTTGCGTTGCCGTGTTAGCACAACAACCTACGCTCCGGCTACGGTTGTCAGGTCTTCATAAATGCACGCACGACGACGTTGCCGGTCAAACCTCGTGCCCTCAGGGCCTTGATCTGCTCCACGATTATCGCCACCTTCTTCCTGTCTTTTCGATCGGGACCCCAACTCCATTGGAGGCCCGCCTCGGGAAGTCGGCCGGTGAAAATCGGGGCGTTGCCGCCCGGGTTCTGGACATAGAACCACTCGACGTGCCACCGCCGGTTCGACGACAGCAGCTTCACCTCGATGTAGTCCGCCGCGCGGCCGCTCTGCAATTGGAAGGCCACGTCGCCGATGGAAGGCCACGCCGCTGGCACGAATACAAGGCAAAGTTGCTAATTGCACGAGGATTGCTAATGATGTTCATCAAAGAGTACAACATGGCCAACCAAGAGTACACTTAACAGTTCCGCCCATAGCCCCAAAGGTAATGTTTCATTTCATTGCAACTCGAGTTTTTACTAACATAGCATTCATGTAGGTCCAACATGACATATGTGTGCTAATGGAAGGATGACGAAACTATGTGAAGTGCGAACATTCATTTTTGGTGAGAAATATTGATTTCAAATGTCATATGCCATGGACATTGAGATGCGGACTTGTTGGATTCATTTGTGAATGATATTGAAATGAAATGTTATTTGTTGATATATTATTGCTAAATACCTACTTTACAACTTGAGATTGTTTAAAATATAGCAAAGGTCATGCAAAAATTTTCCATATTTTTTATATTTTTTATCGTTGTGCTATTATTGCAAAATGTGTACTAAACAACTTGACGTTGTCTTCAAACGTATGAAAGGTCATGCTAGAATTTCTCCCATATTTTTTACAAATTTCTAACAATTTTCCTGATTTTGGGCCTTTGTCGGGTTTTTATAAATTATCAAGCATTTTCCACAAATTTTCGCAATTTTCCCTTCAATTTACTGATTTTCGAGTAATATCGGTCGATAATAGCTAGAAATCATTCGATAATTGCAAAAAATTGGGCGATTTTCATTCATTTTCGCTCCAATTTTGACCACCCAATTCAAATCAGTTTGACTTCAACTTTTGTGCAATTTCTAGTGATAATCGATGACAACCAATGCCGACCCCTGGCCGATTTTCGCAAATGAAACGGTATGGTATACACTGCTCCTGCCTAAGATTTGAGCAATTTCCACACTCCTTGACCCAATCCATTACAGTATAACACTGGCACCTTTCTTGCTTTGTCCATGTTAATGTTTTCATACCAAAATCCTCACTAACACAAACACATGGCATCCATGTAAAGGATCTTATTGTACAAACAACACATTAAAAAACAAGTTTTAATGTGCATGGCACCCATGACCTTTGCGGAAGTACACTTTGTACACATAAAACAAAAGTGTGTACATTGGAACATGATCTTCTTTATAAAACACTACATACATCAAGTGATGTAAACAAATTGCTTGCCTAGGTGATATACCCATAATCTCCAACGTGCAAACATATTTCACGGAACTAAAATACTGCTTGCACCATCACACGACATCCATGACCTTCTTTGCACAGACATGATGTAAATCTTTTTTTTCTGGAATGTGTTGTGCAACGTTAGAGAAGGAAAGCATTAGAAAAAAGGAGTGTCGCACAGGCCAAAAACATTATGATAAGCAAAACTAACACAAACTTCCAGAGTCTAGACAGTCTAAAGAGAACACTTTGGACTTGCATGCACTTTGTTTTGGTGCATAGTGTACACCGACATGTCATGAGCCTTACAAAAGTTGAGTTGAGTTGCGCACTCAAGTGTGCGGATGGTGGCGCATTCACCGTCAATGTTTACATTATGTTTGGCTTGAAAATATACAAATACAAATATGAATATGAATATGAATCCAACTATCCAAGTATCTAGTATTCTATTCATACCCGATGCATTTGCTCTTTGTGTGTGTACCCTCGGCCGTACCCCACTCTCCCCCACAAAACCTTAACCAAGGGAACAATCATACCAAGAGCTCTTTTTTAGGAACATATACTACTAGTGTATTGCACTATAAAATTTCTCAGGAAAAAATCGTATTCAATACAACTGTGTGCTCGTATTTACGAAACGATACAACATTTTCGCGAAATTACAAAAAACCCACCCTTGACCGGTTCCTGGGGAACCATTGATGCATGGCCGGTTCCCCAGGAACCATACAAGCGCATGACCGGTTCCTGGGGAACCATACATGCCTTGGCCGGTTCCCCAGGAACCATTCAAGCCATCTACGGTTCTGAGGAACCGGCCAAATATGTACGGTTCCCTAAACCGGCCAAGGCATTTTTTTCTTTTTTCTAAATTTTGGGAAATTTTCGTATTTAGCACATGTTTCAACTCGTTGTTAAACGTAAGAAATAATTAATGTGCTATACCCTGATTATTTAACCATTAAAAATTATGAAGCCACTTTTGTTATTATCAGTAGGAAGTAAATAACATGTATTCGTAAAAACTTAGGGTGTACCAATTAGCTTTTGTCTGGTAGGTCATATCGGGAGCCATGGACGCAGCTTAAAGTATACCGTAATGCCGTAATATCTTTGCCATAATACCCTAAGTTTTATTGTCAACGCGTTAACTTTTAAGCCTTTTCGGCAGTAAAATATCACGTTTAAATGTAATTTTTATACGAATCTGCAGATTTGCTCTTCGATATATGGAGTACCATATTCTCAAAATATTTTATTTACACCTTGCTTTGCTACAAAAATATCTTGCCGCAATACACCTAAGTTTTATTGTCAACGCGTTAACTTTTAAGTCTTTAATAATACGTAAAATATCACGTTTAAATGTAATTTTTGGCACGAATCTGTGATTTGCTCTTCGATATATGGAGTACCATATTACGGCAAAATATTTTATTTACACCTTGCTTTGCTACAAAAATATCTTCTTGCAATACCCTAAGTTTAATTGTCAACGTTAACTTTTAAGCCTTTTAAGGCCGTAAAATATCACGTTTAAATGTAATTTTGGCACGAATCCTGCAGATGTGCTCTTCGATATATGGAGTACCATATTGGCAAAATATTTTATTTACACCTTGCTTTGCTACAAAAATATCTTGCCAATAATACCCTAAGTTTTATTGTCGACGTTAACTTTTAAGCCTTTTTCGGCAGTAAAATATCACGTTTAAATGTAATTTTAATTCGTGCCAAAATTACATTTAAACGTGATATTTTACGGTCTAAAAGGCTTAAAAGTTAACGCTGACAATTAAACTTAGGGTATTGGCAGCTTATTTTTGTAGCAAAGCAAGGTGTAAATAAAATATTTTCCTGCAATATGGTACTCCATATATCGAAGAGCAAATCTACGATATTCGTGCCAAAATTACATTTAAACGTGATATTTTACGTATTGCCGTTTAAAAGGCTTAAAAGTTAACGTTGACAATAAAACTTAGGGTATTGCGGCATATTTTTGTAGCAAAGCAAGGTGTAAATAAAATATTTTCCAGAATATGGTACTCCATATATCGAAGAGCAAATCTGCAGATTCGTGCCAAAAATTACATTTAAACGTGATATTTTACGTATTGCCGAAAAGGTTTAAAAGTTAACGTTGACAATAAAACTAAGGGTATTGCAGCATATTTTTGTAGCAAAGCAAGGTGTAAATAAAATATTTTGCCGTAATATGGTACTCCATATATCGAAGAGCAAATCTGCAGATTCGTACAAAAATTACATTTAAACGTGATATTTTACGTATTGCGAAAAGGCTTAAAAGTTAACGCTGACAATAAAACTTAGGGTATTAAGAAAGCATATTTTTGTAGCAAAGCAAGGTGTAAATAAAATATTTTGCCAGAATATGGTACTCCATATATCGAAGAGCAAATCTGCAGTATTCGTGCCAAAAATTACATTTAAACGTGATATTTTACGTATTGCCGGAAAGACTTAAAAGTTAGCGTTGACAATAAAACTTAGGTGTATTGCGGCAGCATATTTTTGTAGCAAAGCAAGGTGTAAATAAAATATTTTGCCAGAATATGGTACTCCATATATCGAAGAGCACATCTGCGATATTCGTGCCAAAAATTACATTTAAACGTGATATTTTACGGGCTGCCGAAAAGGCTTAAAAGTTAACGTTGACAATAAAACTTAGGGGTATTGCGGCAGCATATTTTTGTAGCAAAGAAAGGTGTAAATAAAATATTTTGCCAGAATATGGTACTCCATATATCGAAGAGCACATCTGCAGGATTCGTGCCAAAAATTACATTTAAACGTGATATTTTACGGGCTGCCGAAAGGCTTAAAAGTTAACGTTGACAATTAAACTTAGGGTATTGCGGCAGCATATTTTTGTAGCAAAGCAAGGTGTAAATAAAATATTTTCCCAGAATATGGTACTCCATATATCGAAGAGCAAATCTGCAGTATTTGTGCCAAAAATTACATTTAAACGTGATATTTTACGTATTGCCGAAAAGGCTTAAAAGTTAACGTTGACAATAAAACTTAGGGGTATTGCGGCATATTTTTGTAGCAAAGCAAGGTGTAAATAAAATATTTTGCCAGAATATGGTACTCCATATATCGAAGAGCAAATCTGCAGTATTCGTGCCAAAAATTACATTTAAACGTGATATTTTACGTATTGCCGGAAAGACTTAAAAGTTAACGTTGACAATAAAACTTAGGTGTATTGCGGCAGCATATTTTTGTAGCAAAGCAAGGTGTAAATAAAATATTTTGCCAGAATATGGTACTCCATATATCGAAGAGCACATCTGCAGTATTCGTGCCAAAAATTACATTTAAACGTGATATTTTACGTATTGCCGAAAAGGCTTAAAAGTTAACGTTGACAATAAAACTTAGGGGTATTGCGGCAGCATATTTTTGTAGCAAAGAAAGGTGTAAATAAAATATTTTGCCAGAATATGGTACTCCATATATCGAAGAGCACATCTGCAGGATTCGTGCCAAAAATTACATTTAAACGTGATATTTTACGAATTTAAAAGGCTTAAAAGTTAACGTTGACAATTAAACTTAGGGTATTGCGGCAGCATATTTTTGTAGCAAAGCAAGGTGTAAATAAAATATTTTCCCAGAATATGGTACTCCATATATCGAAGAGCAAATCTGCAGTATTCGTGCCAAAAATTACATTTAAACGTGATATTTTACGTATTGCCGAAAAGGCTTAAAAGTTAACGTTGACAATAAAACTTAGGGGTATTAAGCAGATATTTTTGTAGCAAAGCAAGGTGTAAATAAAATATTTTGCCAGAATATGGTACTCCATATATCGAAGAGCAAATCTGCGATATTCGTGCCAAAAATTACATTTAAACGTGATATTTTACGTATTCTTGGGAAAGACATAAAAGTTAACGTTGACAATAAAACTTAGGTGTATTGCGGCAGCATAAATTTGTAGCAAAGCAAGGTGTAAATAAAATATTTTGCCAGAATATGGTACTCCATATATCGAAGAGCACATCTGCAGATTCGTGCCAAAAATTACATTTAAACGTGATATTTTACGAGTCCGAAAAGGCTTAAAAGTTAACGTTGACAATAAAACTTAGGGTATTGCGGCAGCATATTTTTGTAGCAAAGCAAGGTGTAAATAAAATATTTTGCCAGAATATGGTACTCCATATATCGAAGAGCACATCTGCAGGATTCGTGCCAAAAATTACATTTAAACGTGATATTTTACGGGCTGCCGAAAAGGCTTAAAAGTTAACGTTGACAATTAAACTTAGGGGTATTATGGCAGCATATTTTTGTAGCAAAGCAAGGTGTAAATAAAATATTTTGCCAGAATATGGTACTCCATATATCGAAGAGCAAATCTGCAGTATTCGTGCCAAAAATTACATTTAAACGTGATATTTTACGTATTGCCGGAAAGACTTAAAAGTTAACGTTGACAATAAAACTTAGGTGTATTGCGGCAGCATATTTTTGTAGCAAAGCAAGGTGTAAATAAAATATTTTGCCAGAATATGGTACTCCATATATCGAAGAGCAAATCTGCAGTATTCGTGCCAAAAATTACATTTAAACGTGATATTTTACTGGTCAGAAAAGGCTTAAAAGTTAACGTTGACAATAAAACTTAGGGGTATTGCGGCAGCATATTACGGCATTACGGTATACTTTAACTGCGTCATGGCTCCCGATATGACCTACCGAACAAAAGCTAATTGGTACACCCTAAGTTTTTTTACGAATACATGTTATTTACTTCCTACTGATAATAACAAAAGTGGCTTCATAATTTTTAATGGTTAAATAATCAGGGTATAGCACATTAATTATTTCTTACGTTTAACAACGAGTTGAAACATGTGCTAAATACGAAAATTTCCCAAAATTTAGAAAAAGAAAAAAATGCCTTGGCCGGTTTCTGGGGAACCGCATATATTTGGCGATTCCTCAGTAACCGTAGATGGCTTGAATGGTTCCTGGGGAACCGGCCAAGGCATGTATGGTTCCCCAGGAACCGGTCATGCGCTTGTATGGTTCCTGGGGAACCGGCCATGCATCAATGGTTCCCCAGGAACCGGTCAAGGGTGGGTTTTTTGTAATTTCGCGAAAATGTTGTATCGTTTCGTAAATACGAGCACACAGTTGTATTGAATACGATTTTTTCCAATTTCTCATGTACGAAACCCCTCACTTCACCAATCTCGATTCAATCAACCGCCGATCAATTGCTGGCTTGTTGCCGCCACCTCCACCTTTTAAAAACCTTACTCATCCCGCCAGTCCCATTTCAGCCAGCCTACACCCCAACCCCCACTGTGCATCATGGACACTGGGCCCCACTAGCTTCTATGGCTACATCCATGCATTCCCTCGTCGACTGAGTGATGCTCGACATCTACACGTCTGCCTCAAACACCCTGATATGGGTTCTTTTTGCGCGACATTGGCGGTCAAGCACACCAACAGTGACCCCATTTGTGTGTCCTTCTGGGCGCTGGTGCCCTAGGGACCTCAGGCCTCTACGTTGATTGACACCAAAGAATGTGTCACATATGTCTTACACGGAGCCCCGAGCCATGGCGGCTCACCGCAACTCCATTCTCATCCCGGTTGAAGGTCCCCGACGACATGAACAATTTCTTCCAAGGGTGTTGTCAAGACTACTTTGTCTATAGGGCCCACCCACCATCACTCTTGAGGGGTCCTGTTGACCAGGCCAGGCACATGATCCTCACCGTGGATAATGGCATCTTATGCCACGGTGAGCAAGAGTTCATGGTTGTGGATCTCAGGTTGATCTGAAGGGACAAGGACGATGCCAAAGCTGACCTCTAGTGCTCTACATATTCCATTCACACAGGTCATGGGAGTGGGAGATTAAATGGCTGCCAATTCATCATGATGGCAAGGTATGCCACCAGGAATTGTACTGGTGGGTGACCGACACGGTCGTCCCCTTCTACAGTAGGTTCATGTGTTGGGTTGATTACTTCTGGGGCATCTTGTTCAATGGTGTGTTTAACTTGAGTCTTGGTGAGCTCCAATACATCGCGCTACCGGTGGAGCCTCCACATGGCAACCCAGATGATTCGACTTTGGTAGCTAGTGCCCAGGAGCATTTAGGAGCGTGTGCATGACCAAATGTTGCATGGTAAAGTTCATCGACGTTAATGTTGATCATAGGTTCACAACTTCTTCTTCTATGTTCACCATTACCTCGTGGACTTTGAGGATGTTAAGTAGTGATGGTGGCGACTACGACGATCCAATTGACTGGGTTCAGGTTAGATGGGAGAAGGATGGTGCTATAGAGGCTGATGAGCTCTAGGCTCTGGATGGCTCTAGAGATGATCTCTCGCGCTTCATGCATAAATTTCCCCTCGTCAGCATGGAAGACCTCAACCTCATCTACTTCGTGTTGAGCAAGGGCAGCTATACTCATGACAACACATGGCTCATTGCGATTGACATTACGAACAAGACACAATATGATCGTCCATCCGCTACACCAAGGTAGGCTGCCGCCTGTCTGAAGAGGACAGTGACAATAGCATCAATGAACCTCACTTACAATGAGCCATTCCTTCCTGTTGAGTTCTCCAAGTAACCGAGGGTACCCTATTATCCATACATATGCATATCAACCGCTACTAGCTAGCTAGCTCTTATCTTTTACACTGGGTAGTGGATATGCAATCTTGTTTACTTAATTACATGGTGATAGAGTATATTTATGTTTATATTGAGGTAAACATTGGCTATAAAACACTCGACTTTTATGGCATTTGCTCCAAGATACTGAAAGTTTGTACTTTTGCTGAAACACATTGAACTTTTGTGGCTCTTTGTCATAGGACACATTACACTAACAAATATGGCTATTTTGGAGAGAAATAACTCAACATGACCTACATGCCCCTATCTTATTCTTTTGGCTCTTTCCTCCTCCATACCATCCGAAGCCACCTCATGCCGCAACTACAACAACATTTCTCCCTTACACTTTCGTGTTCGCCCATCCTGATGCAATCCCCTCCACTTCCTTCCCAATGCCCCTCCTCGGTGGAGTTGAGCTGGGAGATGCTCGCCAAGTCACGATTTTTGCTTGGCATTGCGCTCTAGCTGAATATTGTTCTTAGATGCACCTTCAGAAGCACTGCCGTCGTTGGCTCCACATGGTAAATGAGGGAGACTGATGAAACTAGCTAAGAGATGGGTCACAGGGTGATTGTGAAGGTGCCACTACTCTTGCTGCTTCCTCTACTCTTGTGCTTCTTCTCCAATGCTGCACATATTGATAGAAATAAGGACACCTCGAAGTTTAATTTAATCCAAGTATAAATCATGAACAACATCTGATAGATGATTGATAACAAATAACAGGAGCATACCCTAGATGCATATGGAACCAGCAGATTAGAAATAAATAGTAGAAACATCATAGCGAGTATGTACTGTTCGTATGTAGAGGAAGTAGTAGCTGTCGCAGTCGTCACAGTACGTACAGCGTTGAAGACAAAAGTGTGTTGATGCCGAACGCGGCATCGAGCAGCAGCGCGTGAATGTGGACGAAGACGAGCCGTGATAAAGATTTTGGAGTAGTCGAGCCAAGCACTTCCCAAAAACCTGATTCGCCCTCTCCCGGTGCAAGAACTCAAGGATGAATGGTTCTGGAGACCTGCTCTCCCGTTCACTGGTGCACGCTAGCGTTTGGAATGGAGTAGACTGGATGACGGCGCAGTAAGAGAAACTGGCAACCCTTTTATATCCCGGCGACAGCGGCGCAATAAATAAAGAACCATAACCGAACGTTACTCGAAGATGTGCAGCCGAGCGTTACTCGAAGATGTGCATCCGAGCGTTACTCGAAGACGTGCTACGGAGCATTACTCCACCGAGCAACCAAGCATCGAGCATCAAGCAACCGAGCACCGAGCATCGAACAACCGAGCATTACTCGACCGAGCAACTGAGCACTGCCGAGCATTGCTCGAAGACACTACCGAACATTATCTCATACTGCAACCGCGATGATCCCGAGTAGCAAAAAGAATAGACAGCAAAAGGAGGTTGCGCCTGCGCAAGGCCCTGGACTAGATTTCGGTCGACTATTCACGCAGTTGCCGCGCACCCGCCCCGCCCCGGCCCGTACCCGAGCCCGGCCAAGCAAGGTGAGCGAGCGCACGCGTGTGTTCTCTCTTCCTCTCTCCCACATAGCTCTACCATGGTGGATCACACTCCACTATTTAAGTTAGTGTTCACCACTTTAGACTAGCAATGTGGGATAATTGTTAGTACACATACCTCCTCATGAGATGGGCCTTCAAGATTTTCTAGGATTATTCTCTCAATTAAATGGGCTTTGGCCCAAATAATCCAACAATCCCCCACCAGATCTCAAAGTCCCATTGATAGTTTGCTTGTTCCCAAAGCTTTTAATATACCAGCGTTTTAGTGACAATAGATTATGCCTTGAATTGCACATAGGGCTCCAAATTACACTCAGCCACAACTTGAACAATGGACTAAGACTTGAATTGCAAGTTTTGTGCGACTGAGTTTCACTTAAAGCATTAGCTGATACTTGGCTACCAACAGGCTACCCCTCAGGTGGAGCATATAAGTCGTACTACATGGTCGCTTCATGAGTTTATTAGAGATTACCCAAGTTTCATAGACTGCGACTTCCAACAGTCAATCTCATATAGGTGTGTTCTTCAAGATGCTTTGTAGGATAACATCTTCACTAATTAAAGCCAACAAAACACATTAAGGCAAAACCCAACACGCCATACAGATTCGAGAGTATTGCATCTTCACTTGGAACTTGGTTAGAAAAATACTCTCCTTCAGTTAACCAATAGCTTGTTTTTCCCAGATCCTAATTCATGGGATCTCTGATCACATAGGTTGGGTTACCATTATGGTATAACTCACATGGGTCTCATACCTAGTTTCTTTGATGCATTATCTATCACATTCCATGATAGCCCTTTGGTGAAGGGATCTGCCAGATTTTTAGCTGTTTGGATATAATCCAAAGCAATTACTCCGGAGTTTTTCAATTTCCTGACAGACTTCAGACGTCTTTTCACATGTCTTGAGGATTTCAGGTTATCTTTAGAACTGTTCACTTTAACAATAACTGTTTGATTTTCACAATTCATAAGAATAGCTGGTATTGATTTTTCAACCACCAAAAGATCCATCAAGAGTTCACGTAGCCATTCTGCCTCCACAGTGGATGTGTCAAATGCAGTCAATTCTGCCTCCATAATTGACCGTGTCAAAATAGTCTGTTTGCAATACCTCCACGACACAGCACCCCCACCAAGTGTGAACACATATCCACTGGTGGCCTTAATCTCATCAGCATCAGAGATCCGATTCGAATCACTATAACCCTCTGGTACTGAAGGGTACCCGGTATAGTGTATTCCATAATTTACTGTACCCAACAAGTAACGCATAACTCTTTCGAGTGCACGCCAATGATCATCTCCCGGGTTAGAAATAAACTAGCTCAATTTGCTTACAGCAAATGAGATATCAGGCCTTGTTGCGCTAGCTAAATGCATGAGAAATCCAATGATATGAGAGTATTTCATTTGATCCCTAGTGACTTTCTTGTTCTTCTAAAGAATCACACTAGGATCATAAGGTGTTGGAGAAGGCTTGCTATCCAAATAGCCAAACCGACTCAAAACATTTTCCACATAATAGGACTGAGAAAGACTAATCCCATCCTCACTTTTGAATAATTTGATGTTTAAGATTATGTCAGCCTCTCCGAGATCTTTTATATCAAAGTTTTCTGATAGAAAAAACTTGACCTCATTAATTGTCGGGACCCGAATTTGCAAATCCGGACCCTCTATGTATTCAGCACTAGTCCAGGATTACGCTAGTGCACACAGTCTCAACATCGGTAAATATCACAATGATACACATCGATAATAGTAAAGTACTTTAATTAAAATAACCAAACTGGTTGCTCGACCTTATGGTCAAGTTACAGAAGTACGCCACGCAAGGCAAAAACTTATTAAAAGAAATAACTGCAGCGGAAAGAAAATAAACATCGTGGCGCCATTCAGTATACCACATGCAATTGACTGGGCTCGCTCCCTAGTTAGCCAGATCTTCCCGGAGCTCCTCCTCCAAAGCAGGTATAGCTTCTTCTTCAACTGATGTTGTAGTTGCAAGGGGTGAGTACTTGGTACTCAGCAAGTCATGAACAAAATGCAAACTAATATTCTACATGTATGGCTTAGTACAAAGGAATGTTTCATGGTTCATTTGCAGCAAAATAGCTTTTAACAAGTAGCATAAGTAGATTCGAAAGCGGTAAAAGCAAATATAATATCAATAACATTTCCAGGAGTTAAGTAAACACCTTCCCTTTCCAAATCCATATTTCCATCAACATCATCAATAAACCCAACCAAACTTTTCAAGTCCAAGCTGTTTTCATGAAAGTCTAACCCTTGACTGTAATCCCCGAGTAGTATCCAGTGCCGCGGACTCGGCTATTTCAATAGATTTTTACACTCTGCAGAGGTTATGCACTTTACCCACAAGATACAGTCAAACACCACAAAGGCGAATGATCGTAACAAAGCCTTTGAGAAACCGCAAACTTTACAAGTGAACCTCTCCGGTTTTTGCCATACACCATCCCTTTCCTCAGTGGAGGCGAAGTATGAGACCGACATACCATTGGACGGGTACCATGTTGTAGCCCTGTACGCTTCCCCTTCAAGCTACACAAAAGGTGTACTGACACGTCGAGGTCCCACAAGCAAGTTATTAGCAACTTATTCAACTAGGTCCATCCCATTACAGACATGTGGTTGCACGTTTGACTCAGATCAAAGGCTTGCAAGGTTAAGTCCTTATGATGACTAGGGCAAGACTACCCGAAGAACCAAAACGACTTCCCCGGTGCCACTCATGGCCCACCCGATCAATCTTGCTGCTTGCCCCGGTCTAAATCTATTTATCAAACCCAGTTGATTACCATGCACCACGTGCCATTATCAACGTCACAATACATGATACTTCTCAAAAACAGGTTCAATATCTCATTAAGTCAATATTAACATTTGATTGTCCAAAATCATGTCATGACTACGTGGCAGGGCTAAGCATTATACTACATCGGTCTAAATACCTATGTTGGCGATTTAATAATGTCCAACTACTTAAACCAGACTAGGGTGACAAGGGGTCATGGCATACAATTATTTATGTCAAGGTGAAATACAGCAAATTGGCATTTAACTAATTTCCAGAATTAATCAAAGCATCTTCTAATTAAATTAGCATGCAATAATTTAAATCAAAATAATTTCCAAAGTGGGAACAATATGGTCAAAGCATAACTTGCCTTCAAAAAGTACTTGTTCTTGGTCTTGAGCTGGCTCCTGGGTCAAAACTTCACCTTCGAAGCCTTCGGGCACTTCAACGTCTACTCGTAACGTGTGCAAATAACAATAAATAATTAAACGGTAGACAAAAAGTGTCCAAAAATTCAAATAAAATTCACCATTAAATAGAGCTCAATTTTACAAAAAATTATAAATTGGAATCACTCAAATCGGAGTTAAAACGCAAAAGTTATAAGCGTTTAAAGTTTGAAAAATCAAATAAAAGAATAAACCGAATTAATTCATTTATTTTTTCTATTGAAAAATCCGATTATGACATCAGCATGACGTCAATGGCGGATTTGAATTTTCTCCGAATTATTTTTCTATTGAAAAATCGAATTATGACATCATGCTTGCGTCATCCGGCCCACGGGCTCAGTCCACGGCTTGGTCTCGGTCCACCATGGACCCGATCCACGGGTACACGTGTCATTGACATGTGGGACCCACTTGGATGACACCATCGCTGATGTCATCACGCTCGGCCGAACGGCTCTGACACGTGGGCCCCACCGTGACGTCATCATGACGTCACAGATGACGTCATGGTGCCGTTGGACCAGACACTGACACGTGAGCCCCACGCTGACGTCACGCGTGACGTCAACGACAACCGGGCGACGCTGCGCTGACCGCGCCGGTTCGGCTCCCGGCCACGTGGCATGATCTGGGCCGTTGGTTTGAAATCCAACGGTCCAGATTGGATCTAATCCAGCTACTGTGGAATCACGTGGTTTAATCTGGACCGTTCGATTTGGATCGGGCGGTCGAGTCTAATCTAGTGCTACAACGTGGGTGAACCCTAATCGTACGATCTAGATCTAACGGCTACGATTGGATCTAGCACGGTGCGGTCAAAGGGCTACGTGATTCAATCCCGTGCATTGGATCTAGATCCAACGGTTGATATTAGATCTAAAAATCTTAACGTGGATTTCGTATGGGTGATGTGGACGAACCTGAGCCCTTGGATCTTGATCGGACGACTGACAGAGCTCGCGGGTTTCGGCGATGTCGCGGCGGAGCTAGGTCACCAGAGCTGGGGATGATAACGAGCCCAACGGCGTTTCCGCGCATCTCCTGTGAGGTGAGTGGTCCTTTCCAAAGCGCCTCGACGCGGGGAGTCCGGATCTGGGCTCGGTGGCGGCGGAGATGGCTCGACGGCGGCGGAAAACGGCAATAAACGCAGTGGAACACGATTCCAACTTCGACAAGCGATAGCGGGCTGGTGGCGGCTGGAGCTCGGTGGCCTAGGGCTACGGGTGCGCACGGAAACGGCGGTCACGACACGGGTGGCGGCGCATTAAATACTGCCCTCAGCGTCTGTGAAATCCGCGGAAAACGAGGCCCACACGTGCGCGGCGGCGGAATCCGGCAAGGACTCGGACACGGTGACGTGGCCGCATCCAGGCCGTACACGTGTCCACAATCGACGGCCATGATCGCGTCGGGCGCGAACGGGTTCTCACGGGCACGGGCTCGGGTGACGTGGCGCAATCTCGACCGTTGGATGAAGATCCAACGATCGCGCTATTAGGGTTTGGGTCCGGCTCGGTCCGGTTTGGGTCAGGCTAGAGTCAAACTCGGGTCTGGTTTGGTCGGATGAACAGTGAAACCCGTTAGGGTTTTTCCAGCGATTTAATATTTTAAAAATAATTCTAGTAATTCAAATAATTCAAGAAAAATATCAAAATAATCAGAACAATTCCAGAAAAATTCTGGAAAATACTTTGAGATATTTTGGACTCAAATAAAATATTTCCAACAAAATTTTATTTAAAACTTTTAATTATTTAATTATCTCAAAAAGGAATAAATTCAAATTAAATCCAAATAAATCCTAGAAAATTCCAAAAATTCCTAAAAGTGCAAAATATCATTTAATTTCATAAAAAAGCAAAAATTGGGGTGTTACATTAATCACATCAAGGTTTGTCTCAAAGATCAAAATGTCATCCACATAAAGATATAGAATAACTCCTTCACCCCCACCATGGCGATAATACACACACTTGCCAGCTTCGTTTACAGCAAAGCCGGCTTGTGTCAATGTTCTGTCGAACTTCTCATGCCATTGTTTAGGTGCTTGCTTAAGGCCATAAAGAGATTTTAGTAACCTACACACCTGGCTCTCATGTCTTGGTAGCACGAATCCATCTGGCTGATCCATGTAGATCTCCTCATCCAACTGTAACACCCCGGCATCTAGTATGCCCGAATGCTACCAAACACAGACTAAACATCACCTAAATACCATAAATAAAGATAAATTACAGCAAAGGAGCAAATGCTAAAACCGAAAATTTCGGCAGCATCTCCTTTGTTTTAACATGATTTGAGACAATAACAACAACAGGCAAGTAATATCATATCATAAGACATCTAAAGCAGCAATATAAATGGATAAAGCATCAACGTAAACCAATAAAACCGAATCCAACCACTCCATAATCTATAGCTAAGCAAATAAGGATCACAAGCACACTAAATTATTCCATACACCAAGTTCATGGCACTTATTATGATCTTGACTCAAATTGGTAAATGTGACTGGAACTACGTGAAGATGTGTAGCTATTGCCCCTTCCCACATGCCGGTGTCATGGTACCTAAAACAACATAAAACACAAGCGTGAGTTCATCACTCAGCAAGTATATTGCAATGGGTCATACAGAACAATTCAATATTACCATCACCACATAACAAGCTTAACATCATGATTAAGTCATACTTCATATGCAACATCATATTCATATCTCAACCTCATTGAAATCATTTCATCATCATCATGTATGCAATGCAATGCACATGTCTCCTCGACGCAAATACCGGTATTGCCGAGTGCACACCCGTCGGCGCGCACCCACGTCCCCGTTCCATCCCGTAGATGGAGGGTGCCTACTCCTCGCTTCCACTCACCGCGTGGGTGGAATCACGAGGTAGGTCTTACATCCATGGCGCTCCGGATTAGTCATAACTTTCTCACCGACCTTACCGGAATAGTTATGACGTTCTCACCGACCGGGCCAAGTTTCATGCCATGTATGCAACATATGCCATAATCATTAACCATAAACCATTGCATAACATCTTAACATACCCTTTTTATCATATCATGGCAAACATTAAGCATGGCAAGATAACATAACATGGAAACAATAGCATCTAGTCAAGACAAGCAAATAAACCACATGCTACCCATCCCAATACACTTGCCTTAACCTCGGGCGACGGATTGGCGGGATGAGGAGGGCACTCCCGGGGTCACACCACCTGCACATAGATGCCACACAATCACAACGTGCCCACAAAATAGTACTCCATTGCCCATCTACCCCGATATCGCAAACTACTCCCGAAAACGAAAAACAGAGAATCTGTCCCCCCCGGGACAGCAGACTTCAAACTATCATAACTTTAGATCTAGGACTCCGAATCGATTAAACGAGTACATCCTCGCATATCTTAGGAAATTTCCTAACTTTTTCTAAGTATATGTAAAAGCTTATTCGGACTCTAAAGTTGTCTAATCTACAAAACTCTACGTTCTATCCCAGCTACGCCACAGATTTGAACACGTTCGGTAAATCGAGCATAACATTCAAACGGCTGGGCGGAATTGGACGTTCTTTATGTCCACTGAAAGGTATTGAAATTACCTACAACTTTCTCAACAGGCGGACGACCAAATTCTGACTCTAAGGTAGCGAAAACTCAAACCCTAGGTCGACTGCACAATCTGCCCGAAGCAGAGAGCGTGGCAAACTCTAGTTTTCATCTAATCTACCCAATCACAGCACCACCACTTGATCTAAAAGCATCCAAATACCCTCTAGCACAGAACCTAGACCAACCCCAAGGATTCCCCTAGCCTTACCTCAGCCCGAAGAACGACGAACGCCGAAATCCTTCCTCCCGGGTTCCCCGATCGTCCTCCTCGCGCCGAAATCGCTGGATCTCCTCGTCGTGGGGCTTCCCGATGGAGGGGACAGCGAGGTGGCGAGGTGGGGAGCTCCCCTAGGGGCAGCAAGGATGGTGGATAGGGATGGGGAGGAGAGGGGCGCAAGGGGGGCGGCTAGGGGAGATGGAGGCGCATGGGGGAGAGGGAGGGGGTGTGGGGGCGCATGAGGAAGAGGGAGGGAGGGTGTGGGGCGCATGGGGGGAAACCCTAAAGGGGTTGGCAGGTCTTCCCCCCCCACATGGGCCAAAAAGCCCCCACCGACGGCCCATCTAATTCCCTCAAGGCCCAAACTAGCTCCCGCAAGGCCCAAACTCCCCTAGAGAGGCCCAAACACCCGAAAAAGCCCAAAAACACAGTATAAATTCGTACCGTAACGCTGAAATCTATAAAGGCACCCTCTGAGATGTCACACCAACTCTCCATTAAGAAAGGCTGTCTTCACGTCCATTTGATGGACAATGAAACTATGAGATGCAGCCAAGAATAAAAGTACTCGGATGGTTGTGATCCTAGCTGTAGGTGAATAAGTATCAAAGTAATCCTCTCCTTTTTTGCGTATAACCCTTAGCCACAAGTCTAGCCTTATACTTGAGAGGTGCTTCTATGCTCTTCTTTTTTAAAGTTGCACAAATATTAAAGCATGAATGAAGGGTGGATGATGATTACTTACCCATTCGCTTGCTTCAAGATTTGTGCAACTTGTATTGGGAGGAAAAGCATGGAAGCACTTCTCCTTATACTTTTCAATAGTACCATCAGGCCTGAGTTTCTTTTTGAACACCCACTTACAACCCATAGGTTGGCAACCATAAGGTAATTTTGTGAGCTCCCAAGTCCGATTAGATAGAATGAAATCCATCTCACTATGGATTGCCTCCTTCCAGTAGTCTGCATCAGTAGATGCATAAGCTTCTGAAATAGAGGTGGGAGTATCATCCACAAGGTACACAGTGAAATCATCACCAAAGGATTTAATTATCCTTTGTCTCTTGCTCCTCCTGGGAGCCTCACTATCATCCTCCTCAGGATCTTGTTTAGGTATCTATTCAAAGTAGGGGTGAAACCGGGTCAGATACGGGCGGATATTGCTTGTCCCGTATCCTAACTCATTTTTTTTCCGGATTCAGAGTTGGATACGGATGTCCTGGATACGGATACGAATTTGGATTATTTGGGATTCGGATATGGAGCGGATACCTGACGGATTCGGGTCGGAATCGGATATCATAATCGGATAGTAGTATATTACATAATTGTGTACGTAAAAGAAAGAATGAAGCATTAACCTTACAACATTAGTTTCAAGTCATAATTATTTCAACGTAGGATAGTAGTATAGTTAGAGGTGCAAATGGGTCGGATACAAGGAGAGAGATCGAGACATAAAGAAAACAGAGAACAAGGGGAGCTCTTCCATCAAACTTAACCTTACAGAATAAATTCCTGGAGATATTAAATAGTGTTGAATTGTCACATTTTGACAAACTGAAGATAGACTTCTCTCATAATGAGGACTACTCGGATTTGTTTGCTATGCTTCAATTTAGTGACTCAACTAATTCTAGTAATTTGAATAGAAAAGAAGTTTATCAAATAAGTTGAACAAATCAATAACAAAGTAGTGTTTTTTAGTGCCAGTATCAATAACAAAGCATTATGTCATCACTCTATTTGTTTGTTGATAGATTTGTTGAAGTTCACGCTTAATAACAAAGTAGTGTTTTTTAGTGCTAGTATCAAACAACTACTCTATCTATCCAATAATGAACCAAATTAATGGAAGAATAACTGATTTTATCCGGATATCGGGTCTGATATTTACCGGATATCAGGTCGGATATTGCTCTTCCCATATCCTAACCCATATTACTGGGATTTTTCGGATACGGATCGGATATTGCTCTTCCCATACCCTAACCCATATTACATCGGATTTTCTGGATACGGATACGGATAACATCGGTACGAATTTTAAACGGATTCGGGATCGGATCGGGCGGATATTTCCTGTCCTGTTTTCACCCCTAATTCAAAGCTCTCAGCATGTACAACAGGTTTGGGAATTATCTCAGGATTTTTTCTAGAAGTGCTATGCAAATCTTTTATGGAAAATATGCCCTCAAAGAAGGTGGCATCTCGGGACTCCATGATTGTACCAACGAGCATGTCAGATACGTCAGATTTCACTACTAAAAACCTATAGGCAATACTTCGATGAGCATATCCCAGAAAGACACAATCCACTGTCTTAGGTCCGAGTTTGCGCTTTTTAGTTATGGGTACATTGACTTTCGCCAAGCAGCCCCACGTGCGCAAGTACAAAAGTGATGGTTTTCTCCCTTGCCATTCTTCATATGGAGCTTTCTCATTATTCTTATAGGGAACTTTATTCAAAACATGACACGAAGTCAACAGGGCCTCCCCCACCATTCCTTAGATAGACCCGCAGTGTCCAACATGGCATTCACCAAATCAGTTAGAGTGTGGTTCTTTCTTTCGGCAACCCCATTAGACTAGGGCGAATAGGGAGGTGTCCTCTCATGAATAATTCCATGTTCCTTATAGAATAAGTCAAACTCAGTAGAGAAACACTCACCACCACGATCTGACCTAAATCTTTTGATTTTTATTTCTAACTAATTCTCAACTTCAACCTTATAGATTTTGAAGTAGTCCAGAGCCTTGTCTTTAGTTTTCAATAGATAAACATAGCAGTACCTAGGCGCATCATCAATCAGAGTCATGAAATATCTTTTTCCTCCCTTAGCCAACACACCATTCATCTCACAAAGATCTGAATGTATGACTTCTAATGGTGCCAAGTTTCTCTCATCCGCTGCCTTGTGAGGTTTACGAGGTTGCTTTGATTGTACACAACTTTGGCACTTGGAACCTTTAACAGTACGAATTTTTGGAATTAAATTCATACTAGCAAATCGAGACATACAACCAAAATTTAAATGACATAATCGTGAGTGCCAAACATCGGCCTCACCTCCATTGGAAATATCACAAATATGGTTCACAGCTTTATTGCAGAAATCAGAAAGGAAAAAAACGGAACAAGCCTCCGCACTCATATCCTTTACCAATAAAAAGTCCATGCTTAGATATGACTACATTATTAGACTCAAACACCACTTTGAACCCTTCTCTACATAGAAGGGAACTGCTGACCAGGTTCTTATTTATTGAGGGGACATGCTGCACGTTCTTCAGCTGCACGATCTTTCCTGAAGTGAACTTCATATCTACCATGCCAACACCAAGAACAGAAGCATTCGACCCGTTTCCCATCAACACAGAGCAATCCTAGACGGCCTGGTAAGAAGAAAACAAAGAGAAATCAGCACACACATGAACATTAGCCCCAGTATCAATCCACCAATCGATGGTCTGATTTACTGAAAGAACAATAGGCACGTTACCATACCCAGAAGTTCCTCCTCAAGCATTTCCAATGATCACATTGAAAGACTTTGAGTTCTACCCTTGCTCAGCCTTTCTGCCCTTGCATTTTGGACACTATTTAGCCCAGTGTCCAGTCTCACCGCATACAAAGCAGGGCTTCTCATCTTTGTTCATTGTCTTCTTCTTCTTGAAATTAGTGTTTTGTTTGGTTTTATTTTTCCTTTTGTTCTTGCCATGTGAGAACTATTGCACCACATTGGTGCTAGACTGCCCCTCAGTTCCTTCGCATCTTTAGTGTGCATATACACATCACACAGACGGTCGGCAAGAACACTAAGAACGGCTCCCACAAAGAGTGTGTTGGCATCCTAATAGGCATTCTCCCTTTTAGGGGTTGGTTCCATATCCTCTGGTTTGCCATTCGACACTCAGAACACGTTCATAGCTGTAAGCCACAAAGTGACCCTTATCTGCCATCTCTTGAAGTGCACACCGGCGAATTTTTCCGCCCTCAGTGCCTCGGCAAAGCCAGCCATTGATAAACTTAAGTGCCTAAAGTCAGGTTTTTGGATTGATAGAAATAAGGATACCTCGAAGTTTAACTTAATCCAAGTGTAAATCATGAACAACATCTAATAGATGATTGGTAACAAATAACAAGAGCATACCCTAGATGCATATGGAACCAGCAGATTAGAAATAAATAGTAGAAACATCATAGCGAGTACATATTGTTCGTGTGTAGAGGAAGTAGTAGCTGTCACAGTCGTCGCAGTACGTACATCATTGAAGATGAAAGTGTGTTGATGCTGAACGCGGCGTCGAGTAGCAGCGCGCGAATGTGGAAGAAGATGAGCCATGATGAAGATTTTGGAACAGTCGCGCCAAGCGCTTCCCAAAAACCTGATTCGCCCTCTCCCGGTGCAAGAACTCAAGGACTAATGGTTCTGGAGACCTACTCTCCCGTTCACTGGTGCACGCTAGCGTTCGGAATGAAGTAGACTGGATGACGGCACAGCAAGAGAAACAGGCAAAAAACCCTTTTATATCCCGGCAACAACGGTGTAGTAAATAAAGAACCGTAACCGAACGTTACTAGAAGATGTGCAGCCGAGCGTTACTCCATCGAGCAACCGAGCACCGAGCATCGAACAACCGAGTAACCGAGCACTGCCGAGCATTGCTCGAAGACACTACCGAGCATTATCTCATACTGTAACCGCGATGATCCCGAGTAGCAAAAAGAATAGACTACAAAAGGAAGTTGTGCCTGCGGAAGGCCCTAGATCAGATTTCGATGGACTATTCACGCAGTTGCCATGCGCCTCCCCCGCCCTGGCGAGGTGAGCGAGCGCCCACGACTTGGTGCCTATTAAAAATTTAATCGACACGTCATTCAATATCTACAAAGCTCACGGAGGGGCATGCAAGCCGGACACAGCGAGGCTGAAGCATATTCATAACTTTCCGGTATCCGCTAGTATGCAATAATTAATCCTTCACAGTCCATAATGAAACCTTCGAACTAATTAATCTATTTATATTTTGGCAGTGCCACCAGCAGCCAGTAGGCACTAACCTATGTGGGTTCTACGTTTGCCACAACATGCAACTCCTCATTGGTACAAAGAAGACCAATGGCATAGAGGTTTGTCAATCTTGAACCATTTGTTTCCACTTTTTTATTTTTTATACACGCGAAGACTTTACTCTTCCCATTGGCAGAGGTGGCAATGCGCTGAACTTGCATTGGAACAGGCTAACCTGCTAAGTATTCGAGGACAACTCTGTGCCTTTTTGAATCGTGATGTCATTAATCCAACCGGCGAATTCCACGCAAACCAAGCTTGATGAGTTGTGAATTTGCAAGACTTCCATTTGGATTAATTTGTGAACCTTGTGGTGTGAATTTGTCAGTTGTAGTTCCGAATTCAATTGGCGAATATGTGAGTTTATTTCTGAAATAGATGCGGTGTACATTGTAATGTGTGATCAAGGTTGATTTCTAAAATGGATGCGTTGTATGTTGTATTGCGTGCCCTGATCGAGTTCATTTTTGAAATGTATGTCATAATATATATATATTGGTGATACTACACTGTAGTTTGTTTTAGAGGGCATGGCTAGCATTTCCTGAGGCTAGCCAATTAACCGAAATTGTAGAAAATCTAAAATCAACATCACAGACGGTTCCAAACTAGAACAGTCTGTGATAAACCATTTATCACAGACGGTTATTAGTTTTCAACAGTCTGTGATATATGCATCATCACAGATGGTTCCAAACCAGAACAGTCTATGATATATCATCATAACAGACGGTTCCAAACCATAACAGTCTGTGATATATGCATCATCACAGACGGTTCCAAACCAGAACAGTCTGTGATATATGGATCATCACAGACGGTTCCAAACCACAACAGTCTATGATATATCTATCATCACAGATCGTTCTTTATTGGTACCGTCTGTGATAAATTGATTATTACAGACGATTGTGGTTTGGAACCGTCTGTGATAAAGTCATCGCTGACAGTCTGATACAGACGGTCGGAAAACCGTTTGTCATGTGGTTTGCGAACCGTCTGTGATGAGGGATTGTATAGTAGTGCCAGTGTGCTCTATATATATGCTTATACATTGGCCATACCATATAGGTCTCGTCGGCACACAGCAGCATCGATAGCACGATGCTGAAGCTAATGTTTTCAGGCGGGCATGCGTCGTTGCTGCACATTTCCATGAGCAGTATGTATGCCTTCAGAGGGTTCCCCTACTTGCATTGGCCATTAAAGCAGAGTGTTGTAGGTGAACATCGATCGTTGGCGAGAGTCCCATCATGATGGCGTATTGGAAGATGTCCATTGCCTCCTCCGTCCAGCCTACCTTGCAGAGCCCGTCGAGGACAATGGTGTAGGTGTACATGTCTGGCATCTGCTTGGGTGAGTCCTTGAGCCTATTGAGGAGGTCCAACACCTCCTCAAGGCAGCCGACGTAGTAGAGCCCGCTGATGAGGCTGTTGTAGGTGCGGATGCATGGTGGGCTCACACCCGACCGCACGCATGGCCTTGAACACCTCCATGGCCCTGGTGACACGGCCGCGCATGCAGAGGCAATCAATGATTGCGGAGAAGGTGGCGATGGTTGGGGGGGCAGAACCTGCATACTAGCATCTGGTTGAGCACCTCCGTGGCCCCATCGGTGGTGGCAAAGGAATCGGTGTCAGAGGCAATGTTGTTGGGCTCGAGCACCCTAAACAACACGACTGAGCAAGGAGTGTATGTCGTCGTAGTCAGAGACGATGAGCGCCCCATCGTCGTGCTGCATGAGGTTGAGCACCTTCACTTGCTCCTTCATAGGGAGGCCCATGATCCACTTGACGCAGTCTAGCGCCTAGAGCCACAAGCTCCTCCTCTGATGCTACCGGTGTCCTCACCCAATCCTTCATATCCTGTATCAAGAACCTGCTGCGTCGTAGCTAACCGTTCTCTATGGAGGCTTAATTCCGTCATGGTCGTCTCGCATTGTCACTTTACAGTGGCATGCGAAGCGAGCCGTGGCTCGATCAGGCAAGGAGAGGGCATCGTGGCAAGAGGACAGCGGGGAGAGTGGGAGGGAGGAGTGGTAGAGAGATGCCATGGGCGTACGTGCGGGTGTGGGGGAAGACTGAAGAGAAGAGATGGATGGGGTTCGCATGCGAGAGGATGAGAGGCTCTCATGCAATGTAAGTGCCACCACGCCATTCCAGTCTCTAGTGTAAGCAGGTTATTTGCCTTATTTGGCCTTGTTGTATTTTTTATCTCCCTATTAACGTAATTGCTAAATTAGACATCTCCTTGACTGCAGAAGCAGTGGCAGGTGACCTGTGTCACTGTGCTCCCCAACTATGGTAGGTAGCCGGCTCTACAGTAGTTGCATGCATCGCGATAGGTGGGGCAAGCACACCATGGTAGGATCCTACTGCTATCCCTATGCGCGGAAGGATCATTGGGCAGTAGCAATGCAGCATGACCTGTTGTAGTCCCACACCACGGTAGGCTTATGGGGCCCGAACCTGCTACGCTAGTCACGTGTAGTCAAAGCACATGCCATGATCAAGGTGGTTGCCATGCTGCCGGTGAGGTGCCGTGGTAGAGGGCGCAATAGATGTCACGTGTTGTCTGCTGCTGTTGTTTAAAAAGAAGCCAAATTTACAATTTCCTTCATTATGAGGATTAAATCTTTACTATTTTAAAAAAATGTAACACCCTACATTTTTTAATATTGTTTATTTATTTATTTCTTATTTTTTTCGAATTTTCCACGAGTTTTCTAAATTTTATAAAAGCTTTCTACTATTTTCATAAATATTAAAACAATATAATTATTAAATTAAAAACTCTCCAGGGGACAATCCTCCTTGGAGAACGTGAGAGGCAGCTCGGACCACTTGAGCTGCTGTACGGGAGGCTTGCCTGTATGTCGGGACCCGAATTTGCAAATCCGGACCCTCTGTGTATTCAGCACTAGTCCAGGATCACGCTAGTGCACACAGTCTCAACATAGATGAATATCACAATCATACACAGCGGAATAGTAAAAATAACTCAATAATAGAATATAAACTATTGAGCGACCTTAAGGTCAACCTTACATTTGTGAAACCCTGACGGCTTCAACTCCAAATAAGCGAATGAACGAAGAACATCGGTGAATCCCATCAATACGCCACAGCAACCGATTCGACTCCTAGATAATCGCCTTCTCACGGAACTTCTTCTTCTTCGACGATGTAGACTTTTGTTCACTTGGTGATTGTTTGTTTTGCAAGGTGAGTACATAAAGCACTCAAGAAGTCGTGCAATGAATGCAAGTCTAATAGCTATATGCATGGCTTGGTACAAAGGAATAGCTCAAGGTATATTTGCAAAGAAATGCCTTTTGAAAAGTAATATAAGTAGATTCGAAAGCGAGAAACAAGTAAAACATAAATAACTTTTCAAAAGTTTAATAAACATTTTCCCCATCCTAAACCACATTTCCATCATTTCCATTAAACCAACCCAACTTTTCAAATCCAAGTTATTTTCGTAAAGTCTAACCCTTGACTCGTAATTCCCGAGCATTGTCCAAGATCGCGTGGACTCGGCTATTCAAATAGATTCTACACTCTGCAGAGGTTATGCACTTTACCCACAAGATACAATCCACTCACCACGTCACCGTGAATCGCCATACAAGAGTATGCGAATGAGCGATCATAACAAAGCCTTCTAAGCCTCAAACAACACAGTGGTCCTCTCCAGACGTGCTCTACACCATCCCTTCCCTTAGCCAAGGCGAAGTATGGGACCAACACACCGTTAGATGGGTACCTGCCACGACCACGATACGCTCCCCGCATAATCACACAAACGGTGTAATTGACACCCTGAGGCTCCACAAGTGAGTCCTTAGCGACTTAGTCAACTAGGGCCGTCCCATTCCAGCCATGTGGTTGCAAGTATGACCCAGTTCAAAGGCTTGCAAGGTTAAGTCCTTAGAGTGACCAGGGCAAGACTACCCGAAAAACCAAATCAACACTCCCAATGCCACACTGGCCCACCTGATTACTCTTGCCACATGCCCCAGTCGAAATCTGTTTATCAAACCCCAGTTGATTACCATGCACCACGTGCCGTCAACATCACATGATACTTTTCCAAAACAGGTTCAATATATCATTAAGTCCATATTATCATTTGATTGTCCAAAATCATGTCATGAGCACGTAGCAGGTCTAAGCAGTATACTACAACGATCTAAACCCATGTTGGCAATTTAATAATGTCCAACTAGTAAACCACAACTAGGGTGACAAAGGGTCATGGCACATACTTAAGTAATCAAGGTGTCATATATCAAATTGGTGTTTATCTAACCCCCAGGTTTAAACAAAGTATCTTTCTAATTGAACTAGCATGCAATAGTTTAAATCAAAATAGATTTCAAAATGGGATCAACATGGTCAAAGCACAACTTGCCTGGCCCTTGCAAACTTTACTGTCTTTTACCCTTTATCCTTGATCCTTGATCCTCGACCTTCAACTTCCACTTTCTCGATCCTCAGCTCGTTCGAACGATTTCCGGACGACACGTCTAACGATTAAAGAAGAAGCAAATACAAACCAATTCAAAAGACAAATCAAGTAAACTCCAAATTAAGAACGAACAGCATTGGGCACAACGGCTTGGGAGAGATTTGGGAACTCGAACGGATTAGATCGAAGAGTTGACAAAAGAGAACGGGCTTTCGGCAAAACAGAAAGGGAAAGATTAATAATCGGGAAAGAAAGAATAATATTCAAGAATATTTCTTCCGGGTTATTATCTTGATTGGACAGATAGCGACATATGGGCTCTTGATCTATAGATCGGGTCCATAAGAATATGTTAGTTCGCAATGAACTAAACTGATTCTCGAGGTTGACTTTTGTTGACCGAACGGACACAGTCAAACAAAAGAGAGACGGATAGATCGGGCACAGGGGTATGACAGATGGCCAATGGTCTATCGACCAAGTCCACGAAGGAATTCTCGATTAATGGCAGATTAGGTTTTCAGGGATAAGACAAGACAAGTGTCTTACCACGGTTGAAACAACGGGAAAGATTGCAAAGATAACAACGCGGCTCACGATAAACTTAGTTCATCAAACCGGTCTTCGGTTAGAGTTTTGATTCGGCTTGAAGATGATATGACGATGAGACTAGGCTCACGTCACGATGATAGAACAGGTGAAGGCATCGCACTAGGGTTTGTGCAAGAATACACGCATGCGATGACAACGAGGCGAAGAGAGCCAATCGTTAACGATGAAACGTTAACGATGGAACGTTAACGATGAAACGTTAACGGTGGAACGTTAACGACAGAGCGTTAACGGCAAAACGTTAACGGAGAAACGTTTAACGACGAAACGTTAACGACGGAGCGTTAACGGGGAAACATTAACGGAGGAGCGCACGACGCGCAACGACGAAACGTTAATGGAGGAACATTAACGGAGCGTTAATGACAAAACGTTAACGGCAAGACGTTACCGGCGGAGCGTTAACGACAGAGTGTTAACGGTGAAACATTGTCGGCAAAACGTTAGCGGAGGAACGTTAACGGAACGTTAACGGAAGAACGTTAACGGGGAAACGTTAACGGAGAACGTTAACGGCAGAACGTTAACGGTGGAACGTTAACGGCGAACGTTAACGGTGGATCGTTAACGGCGAACGTTAACGGTGGAGGTCAACAATGATAGGAGACTTCATGAAGCGAAGTAGCGACCGTCGATACAACGACATGGCCGCGGTAGAACGCTACCAAGGACGGCTAACCGGTGCGCGAACCGGCGGCACGGGCTAGGTTGAAAGACGACGGGTTTAGGCCGGAATCGGGCTTCTCGGCAAACGGAGACCAAAAGAACCTTAAGTATGATCCAAAACAGTAAAAGATGATCCTCTGGACGCGACAACACGGCCGGAGCGAACCAAAATAA
Source organism: Rhipidocladum racemiflorum (assembly GCA_036346355.1). Classification (NCBI taxonomy): domain Eukaryota; kingdom Viridiplantae; phylum Streptophyta; class Magnoliopsida; order Poales; family Poaceae; genus Rhipidocladum; species Rhipidocladum racemiflorum. The sequence continues at coordinate 62,238,250 of CM070573.1, read as the reverse complement.
CCGGCGTCAAAAGGCGACGCGCGGCGACGGCAAACGGTGGCCTAAATATATAAAAAAAATTCCGGAGGATGGGATGGCAAAGGGAGAATGTCTACTGCGTAGAACGCGGCGAGACGATCTCAACGGTATAGGCGGATTTTGCGGCGCCCTTCCGGATTAATCACAAACTGGCGATTAACGGGTTTCGGATCAAAACTTTGGACGGCCATAACTTCTAGAATAATGATCGGAACTTAACGAAATTTGACCGAGAGCTAGATGGGACCAAGAGGCACACCGTGACGCAGGTGGCTCGAAGAAATACCTTCTGGAACAGCGGGGGACGCGCGAGGAAGTTTGCCACTGTCTGGAACGCAGTCTGAACGGAGAAATTAATTTGCTGCGCCAAATCCAGAGGGCAAAACCTTGGGGCAAGATGTGCATCCTGTAGAGGACATCCCCAGGAGTCTACACAAAAAATTTCACCGTCAAACTCGAAAAATTGAGGGAGTTATGGCCTCGGCAAGATTCGAGATTGAAACGGCCGTAACTTTTGATCCCGTGGACCAAATTGGCTGAATTTTGGACAGCAAGTAGATGGTACCTTGTGGCACACCACGGAGAAGACGGATCTCGAAAAGAGTCGACGAGTTGCCCGGGACGCGGCTCCAAAGTTCGGCCGACGTTGGGCGACGTTCGGGCGACAGTGGATGGATCTCGAGTTTTTGGAGATGATCGTAGGTTGTATATCCGTGGGAGAGGTCTAGGGGCACTTATATAGGTTTGGGGAAGAGGCTAGATCAAGAAAAATCAAGTTTGGACGCGTTTGGAGGTGTTTGGGTCGGTTTGGGCATTTTATCGAGCACTCTCCGTGCTGGAATCGGATCCGGGCGATGTGGCCTCGCCTGGAGGCGACACGTGGCCGTGGGGGGGCGCTGCTGGGCTGGCGCGCGGCTGGGCCGGCGGCCTGGCGTCTGTGGCGGCGGCGTGGGCGCGTGGGCAGCAGGGTGCGGTGGGGCGGCCTGGTGAGGCTGCCGGGGCCAGCGGCGCGCTGTGATCGGCGAGTGGGCCGGCCGGCTGGCGGAGAGAGAGGAGAAGTTTAGGCCCAATGCCATTTTCGGAATTTCCCAGCAATTTCCAATAAAAACAATTCCCAATTTCCAATTAAATCATTTGAGGCAATAAAAATACGAAAAATTCTATAAAAATTCCAGAAAATATTTTGAGACATTTCCAACTCAAATAAAATATTTGCAACAAAATTTTATATAAACTTTTCCAAATAAATAATTAATTTCCATAAAAGGGCTTTATACAAATCAAATTCAATTAAATCCAATAAATAGCAAACGAGCTCCGAAAAATCTCAAAATTCACAGGAAAACTTCTTGAAGCACAAGGAATCCAAATAAAATAAAATAAATTTTATTTGAGGTTTAGAATAATTAAATTAAATTGTTTTAGCTTTTAGAAAAATTCAAATCAAGTTTTATAAACGCGAGAAAATCAACGAAAATTTTTGGGGAAGCTAAACTAAACCAAAATTTTTGAAAACCCAAATTTTGGGATGTTACACTGTAACACCCCAAAATTTGCTCTTAAAATATTTAATGTGTTTTTGGGATTATTGGAATTTTGAGGAATTTATTTGGAATCCTCGAGGCTAATTTGAATTCGAGCTCTATTGAACTATTCGCATTAAATAAAGATCACGCATTTTTGCATAAGCATAAAATCTAAAATTTTGTTTAAAATAAAGATAATTGGAAGACGCGAGTGTTTCTTTCATATATTTTCGAAAAATATGTTTTATAACTTGAGTCGTTGATTTTACAAAATCTGCACAGGTGTCTGATTCACTAAAAGAATTTTTACGAAAAATCTATACGTCGAAAAATCGCAAAACCAACTCTGTTAAGTTCTAAACAATGCCTAGTATTTTAGAGGAATTTCCCAAGATTTTTGGAACCTTTTTGCTATTTCTTCTAACCATGCTTTGTGTTTGCATATATATGAATATACCGCATGTATTCACGTGTAGTCATTCACGAAGTCTTCTTAGCTTGTATATGTGTATATGGCGTGGTGGTATTCCACTGAAATGTCGTATGTTTCTCTTGAGCAATGCCGTTTCCATTCCAGCCACATGACGCTAGGGCGTTTCCCACGACGTTCCCCATTCTCCAGCCGTTGTTGCACACGCATTGAAACTGACGTTTTGGTTTTCCAGCTGTCTCACATTCCAGCCTTTTCACTTCCAAAGTAGTGCATGCGTCTCTAGTCTTCTAGCCATTCCCGTTCACGTCAACATCTTCCGGCCATTCCTTCATTCAACTAGCAACACTTCTCCATTTCTTACACTCGCGCGAATTAGCAACACCGGTGTACCTTCCGGCCTCGCCTCCTTTTGCGCCAACGATCCGTGTTACTGCCGTTGACGCCGCCTCTATCGTCGTCGTCGCCTCCATCATTGTCGCCGCCGCTATCATCGCCGCCGTTGTCGACAACGTCTACGTCGTTGCCGCCGTGAACGCCACCGCCATCGTCGTCGTCGCCGTTGACGCCGTCGCCGTCGTCGTTGAAGCCGTCGTCGCCACTGCTACCCTCGCCGTCATCGCCGCCGTTGTCGACGCCGTCTACGTCGTTGCCGCCGTGAACGCCATCGTCGCCGCCGCCGCCATTGACGTCGCCACCACTGTTGACGCCATCGTCGTCACCGTCGCCGTCGTCGTCGCCGGTGCCTCCCCGACCTCACTTCCCTTACGCCGACGGTCTGCGCTGCTGCCTTCCGCTGATTGGTATCTCTTTTCTTTTGCGCGTGCTCTGTTTCTGTCGTTCAGTCGAGCTAGTCTGTGTGTGCCTGTGCTTGTAGATATATTTGGTTGATTTGCATGTAGATATGTTCGGTTGCTATGCATGTAAACATATATATTAGGAAGCATGCGTATATATATATATATGTATTAGGTCGAATCATAAACATCTGCATGTATAGGCTGGACGTGTAGTCTTGTATTCGTGTCTTAGTCTTGTTGTACATGTTAATTTTCGGGAATTGCAGATTTTGTCTTTTTCTCTACAAATTCGTTTTATGTCCAAATAGTATGCGACAAATTTTGTAAATTAGTAAAAATTAATACCTAGCTACGATAATGTTACTGAAATTTTATAAATAAATTTATACTGTTAAATTATTTGCGGAAAGTCCAAACTTACGAATTTTGTATCTCTTAACTATATGTCCAAAAATTCCAAAATAAATTTTATAAATCTTAGAAAATGCTAAAATAATTATCTAGGAATTTGCATGGAGATTATAAGCTAGTTTGATTAGTAGCATTGTTTTCGAATGTGTGTTTATACGTTGTTCCGAGTGGTTATTTGGTTCTTTATTTGCTATGCGTAGACGTCGAGTTGTGTGACGCTGTCGGAAGTGAAGATCAGGACCAAGATCAAGATCTAGACCATAGCCAGCTGATTTTTGAAGGCAACTTGTGCTTTGTCCATGTTGCTCCTAAATTTTGAAATGTATTTTTATTTAAATTATGCATGCTATGTTGATTAAAATGAATTTAAATTAATTTGGGTAAAATAGTTAATAAACCTAATTGTTAATTCCACCCTTGAAGATTAATATTTGTATGCCATGTATTCCATTGTCACCTTAAGTTGGTTTATTTAGTTGGATGCTAGTAATATGCCAACACGGGAGGCTAGACCGTGAATAGTTGCTTAGCCATGCTTACGTGAAATGTGTTTCAAATGGCAAAATAATTGTGAAATCATGTGCTGAAAAATTGGCTTAGAATTGAATTTGCAAATGTGTTTGTTCTTGTGTTTTGACAATTTGACAAGAAACAGTAAGTTTCGTTTTGGCGCCGGACCAAACTTAAAGAAAACAGTAAGTTTCCCATCTACGACGGACAAAGTTTGTTGGTCTGTCGTAAACATGCTTTGGCAACCTCATTTTCCCATGTACGACGGACAAAGTTTTTGGGTCTGTCGTGAACGTGTTTTTGAGCTCATGAGTCGAACTCAATCTTCCAAGAAACCAGTAAGTTTTGCATGTACGGCGGACAAACTTCTTTGGTCAGTCGTGAATGGCTTTTTGAGGTTTGATTTCGCATGTACGACGGACCGATTTTGTTTGTCCATCGTGAATGTGTTTTCGCCGGAATGATTTCTTCTTGGAACCGAAACTTTCACTTGTACAATGGACCAATTTTGTTTGTCCGTTGTGAATGGTTTTTTGAGTGCTTTTTCATGTGTACGCCGGACCATATTTCCTTGTCCGTCGTGAATGCGTTTTTGCTCGATTAGGATTTTGAGCAAAATTGGAATTGTGTTTGATTTGTTTTTGAGATTATGAAATTTGTGAGAATTTCATGATGCTTGAAGTGGATTTTATGCAATGCTCGTGTGAGTATTTGCATGGATTGATGTGAGTCAAGTCGTGGACTTGTGCTCGGAATTGTTTTATGGTTTGTTCATGTGCAGGTATTGCTCGAAGACGAACGTGGTCGATGACGGGACCGGAACTAGGTTCATGGAGGAGCTGAGGTTCGAGACTAGGTTCAGGGAGGAACTGAGGTCTTGGTGGTCAAGGATGTCATGCGGGACGTTCGGGCTAAGAGAATGGTGCACATGAAGAATGGTTAGTCACGTGAGAATGGCAGGAGGTCATTCGCGTGCAAAGTGTTAGTCACGTGAGTATGGCAGGTGGCCATACGCGTGCAAAGTGTTAGTCACGTGAGTATGGTAGGGTTGCCATACGCGTGCAAGAGTTGTACTCGGCCAGGTTGGGCCAAGAGGAGTTGTATACATACTCCTTCTAGATTAGGAATTGTATTCAGAACTCCTTGTGTTTTGCTCCTTTAAATAGGAGGGGTGTCTCCTGCTGAAGGGCATCAATCGCATCAATTGGAGCTGAGCGCATTGAGAGCCTCAAGCTCAGTTTTTAGGGTTTGTACTCTTTTGATGAGAGTACTTTAGACAAAAGAAATAAAGATCAATTCTTCTAGATCCTTGCGTGCTACAAGAATCGCTAAGCGTTGCTCTGATGTTTCCTGTTTTGGTTCTTGTTTGCATGCTTGTTCTTTTCTAGATTGGTTTTTGTTCTTTTAGTTTTATCTTGATTTGATCCATCAAAACCTTTCTAGAGAATTGATTTAGGGTTTCTCTAAGTTTAGTTGATTAAACTTTTGTCATTTTTGTTTAATCTTGAAGTTTTGGTTAGATTAATTCTCGTCATCTTCTGTCACAGCAAGCTTGCGAGGTTCATAACTTTTGATCCGTAAGTCCGATCGAGCTGATTCTTTTTGGGTTCGATTCGTATTGGAATCTAGTTTCTCGTGTCCAAATTTCAGATCAATATAATAGTTGGATCTCTGGGAATTCTCGTTTTACCGAACCTCTATCATTCTGTTTTTGTCGAATACGAGGCAATTATTTGGTTCTGTTTTGGGGTGAACTTTTAGTAGATCAAGAATTTGCTTTTAGCTTCCCTCTGATTGCTATATTCGTATACTTCGATCCTACAATAATATTGACTAATGATATACGGAATGAATTTTGGAAATGGTGTAATCCTGCCACGTGATGATGTGAAGTGTAGGTACCTTTGTGGTTCTACATGGTAATTGATATTATTGTTGGCATGTGTTGCACAATAATATAACTGGGGTGGGAAAAGATTTAGTCTGGGGCAAGTGGTAAGAGGCTTCATGCCAGGCGGGCCTTCATGGCAACAGTCTTTGGGATAACAGCCTTTATAGCAATGGGATGAGTGATGTGAGGGGCCTTGTGCCAGGGTTCTGAGAGAAGGATGTCTTGCCCTGGACAGTTAAGGACTTCACCTTGCAAGCCTTTGAACTGGGCCTTTCGTACAACCACATGACTGGGGTGGGACGGTCTTAGTTTAGTAGGATTCTGAAATCTTACCTTTGATACCTCAGGGTGACAGTTACATCGGGGTAACTGTGTGGGGGAGCATACCGGAGCTACGGCTTGGTACCCTATCCAACGGTGGTTGTCGGTCCTACACTTCGATCCTTCGTGGGGCGAGTGGTGGTGAAGGCAATACCGGAGAGGGTCATAGGTGGAGATCGAGGTTTTCGAAAAGCTTTGTTATGATCACTCATTCGCATACTCTTGTATGGCGATTCACGGCTGACGTGGTGAGTTGATTATATCTTGTGGGAAAAGTGTACAACCTCTGCAGAGTGTGTCAAAACTATTCGAATACCCGAGTCCATGGTACTGGACAAAGCTCGGGGATTACAGTCAAGGGTTAGATTTTCCAAAATAAAAATGTGGGAATGGGTGGCTGTAGGCCAGAGATAATTGCAAAAGTGATATAGAGCTTTGTGCCAAGCTGCTTGAAAAGAGATTGATAACTTATTATACAATATGATTTAATTGCTATTGAATCTATTAAGAGTATTTAACAAAAGCAAAATGCCGTTTAGTGCAAAATAACCACTAAACCATTCCTTTGGAAGAAGCCATGCATATAGTAATAGGATTGCACCTCTGTGCATGACTTGCTGAGTATGTTGTATACTCACCCTTGCCATCAACAAAACATCAGAAGAAGAGTCAACACTCGCTTGGGAGGAGTATATCGAGGACCGGAAGAACTAGGGTGCAAGCCACATCAGTTGCCTGTGGAGTGAGATGGAACCATCAAGACTTGTTATTTTTTTTCGCTGCTAATGTTTGTTTACTATTGTTATAGTAAGCCCTGCGTGGCTGAAGTTTGTAAGGTGACTTTAAGGTCATGCAACCAGTTTATATTAATGTTTGAAGTACTTTATTTATATTTCCGCTGTGTATGATTGTGGTACTTCATCCCTTTTATTACTGTGTGCGTTAACGTGATCCTGGACTAGTGCAGAATACACAGAGGGTACGGATTTGCAGATTCTGGTCCCGACATTGCCCTAAGTGACATGATGCACCTCTCGTGTTGCCTCCTTCAACTCGCGGCGGGACCTGTAAGTAGAGGAGCCCCCGAATATTACCGCAATGTGATTCTGGGGGCTCCTGGTACTCCATGTCCTCGTCCTCGTCAATGGGCTGCTTGCCCTTACTGGTTTCCCCATGCTTCAGGAGCGTGGGCATAGGACCCTTGCCGTTATAGAATTGCTCCAAACGGAAAGTCCAGGTTCAGCAATTGTGAAGGTCGTGCCTGTACGCCTGATGGAGCGGGCAAAAATGATTGCTCGGCCGACCACGTTGATCGCCCGATCCTGGTCGTACCGACCTTGGTTGCTGCGACGTTGAGGTGGTCGGCCTTTGCCCCTCATGCCGGAACCTTTGCGCGCCTGTGCCTGCGAGCTCGGTTGCTGACACTGCTCGACGGTCGCGACCATGTTCAGCGCGGAGGCCTTTTTATTCTTCTTGATCTTCTTTTCGACCGAGCTCGCGCTTTTCCTACTCGCGGAGCCCTCCAAGCCGGGTTGAGGCGGGAGCTTGCCCTCATCCAGCATCTTCTTCCACTAGACTGCCTCATCGGCATTGGCATACCGATCGGCCATACGGGATAGCTCGTTGGCTGTGATGTCCGGATGGATCTCGATATCCTGTGTGAAACGGACGTCTCGGACTCCGAACTTAAATACTCGGACCACCGCTTCGTCCGAAATGTTCGGGATGGAGTTCCGTACTTGCATGAACCGTTGGACAAACTGGCGCAGAGTTTCGCCCTCCGTCTAGATCAGGCGCTCGAGATCGCGCTCCTTACCCGGGCGAACGTAGCAACTTTGGAAGTTTGCCCGGAGAGCACTGCTCAGCTGCCCCCAAGACCGGATGGACCCCTACTTTTGGTTGAAGAGCCATGTTCGGGTCGGACCATCTAGTATTGTGGGCAGAAAGTTAGCCATGACTCCTTCGTCTCCACCCGCGGCTAGGATGGCAGTGGTGTAGATTGAAAGGAACTCGTCGGGGTTCTGGGTCCCATTGAACCTTTCAATGTGGCCGGGTTTGAACTTGCTCGTCCACGTTACTTGCCAAAGGGGCGCCGCGAAGGCTCAACATCCGAAGATGGGAGTATCATGGCGATCTCTTCGGTCTCGATGATCATAGCGATCCTCACTGCTTGATCCCCCGATTCGCGGACCAAGCCGAGAGAAAATTTCTCGAGGTCGGTGCAAGGGAGAGCGGCCTGAGGAAGAGTACTCAGTTCGGCTCTGGTTGCGCCGAGCATCCCCGCGATCCCGCGAACTTGTTCGGGAATCGCTCCAGATGTATTCGCGATACCGGTCGCGTTCCCTCCGGCCATCTCGAGCATGGCTGCGAGAGTTAACGAAGCGGGAACGAACGGGGGCGCGGCGGCAAAGCTCCCGGGAAGCGCTCCGGGTCCTTTTCTGGCGGGATGCCTCCGTCGCTTTCATATCGGCGACGATCTGCTCAAGATCATCCACCACAACGGCTCCCATGGCCTCCAAGTCCACCTGCTCAGGAAATTCTCTGAGGTTACGTACGACCGTGACCAAAGCTTGAAGACGCTCCCTGCTCCGGAGAGCGAGGGGAGACGAGCTGGGGCGATGATCGTGGATAAGTTCGCGATACCGGTCGCGTTCCCTCCGGCCATCTCGAGCATGGCTGCGAGAGTCACCGAAGCGGGAACGAATGGGGGCACGGCGGCAAAGCTCCCGGGAAGCACTCCGGGTCCTTTTCTCGCGGGATGCCTTCGTTGCTTTCATATCGGCGACGATCTTCTCAAGATCATCCACCACGATGGCTCCCATGGCCTCCAAATCCACCTGCTCAGGAAATTCTCTGAGGTTACGTACGACCGTGACCAAAGCTTGAAGACGCTCCCTACTCCGGAGAGTGAGGAGAGACGAGCCGGGGCGATGATCGTGGATAAGTTCCGGGGTGCCGTACTCGCGGGAACTCTCATGAGCATTGGTCCCGACCCTCGCGCCAGGATTGCCGCGGACTTGTCGGCGTACACTTGCCAACGTCTGGTTCAAGGACGCTTCCAGGTGGTTCCTGGCTACTTCATACCGTTGGAGACGGGCGTCTCCCGAAGATTCATCCTCGCGGTTCCCTTCCCCTCCCACCATGTTGACATTGCGGGATTGCGAAGATCGTGATGATGACATCACAATGTCCCCTTGCGACATGGTCTCTTGATCGGGCTCAAGATGGTTTGGGATATCCAAACCGTCGTAGAGTCCATCATACTCGTCATCCGAGAGGACATCGAGTTGAGAGCGAAGCAACTGTTCTTGTGCGGCAGCCAACGGGGAAAAGCTCCCGGGCTCAATATGCCCCTCGGGATCAGTGACACCGGCGGCATTACCGCTGGCGTAATACAGGTCTTCGTCCCCAGCATCGCTGAAGGTGCAGAGATCCCGGGAATCTTGAGAATTTGGCATCTTCAGGGATTCTTCACGAAAGAAACTGTCGGTCCCCACGGACGGCGCCAGCTGTCGACGATTGGGGTACGGGCCCCCGCCGAGCTTACTTGGTTGATAGGGAGACCAACCCTGTCCCCTTCTTACGTGAAGGGTTGCTTCTGAAGGATGCTCTAATAGCCTGGGACCAAGAACACTCAGGGAACGACACGGGGGTTTATCCTGGTTCGGGCCTCTCACAGGGGAGATAATAACCCTACTCCAGCGTGGTATATGTTGTGCATGTATTGCTTGCCCCATCTCTCAGTGTCTAGGAGGTATTTATAGCTTACAGGTGTATTGTGTCGATTACAGCCCAAACCACGAACGTTTGACTATGGCCAACGTGGTTGCAACCGAATCCTAAATCTACGTCATGTCTTCTTCATGGGCGCAACAGCCCCTCGTAGTGGCGTGATCATCGCTATTCTAACGTAACCGTCGGTCACGACCGTTCGACCATGCATCCCGAGCACGAGCTAGGGCCGAGCTAATTTGATCCTGGCCCGAGCAAGTATGCTCGGGTTACGTGCTCGGACACTAGCTGGGCAAGGAACTCGTATCGGTCGGGCTCTCTAAGCAACGACACTCGATCTTCTTGGATCATCCTTGGGAACGACCTCCGAGGGCACACATGGTTGGGATGGGCCCAATGGAGAACTAGTTGTGGTGTTTCATCTCCCTATCATATGGTTCATCTATCTCTTACACTCCACCTCTTCTCTCAACCTTTCTAAGAAATCTCTAACAAAAAAAAAAGTAAAAAACGATATACCAGCAAACAAATTACATCTCCTTAAATATTCTCTAACAGAAAAAAATAATATACCAATAAAAAAAAATTATCTACCAATAAATTCTCCAACAAAAAAACATAAAAAGTAGTGAAGCAGTGTTGGGCGCGTGGCAAAGCCCACAGTATGAAGCCGCGACGCAACCAATCACTGAGACGGAGACGAGGGTATATACTGGACAGGCTGATCCCGATGATACCGATTTAATATGATTTTTTTTACCCGTAATAAAGAGCAACAAAATACGCGGAAGAGCCAAATATGCCGAATAGTCGTGTAAGCAACCGTGCAACATTTCGGCTGGCTGGCATGACGGCAGAAAGAGCCCTGTCAGGACGATCATGGGCCGTACGCCAGAAAGCAAAGGACGGTTTCGGTGAAGATACGGGTTGGACCTTGTTGCTTCGTAGGCTAAGTAGAGCTCGCTTTTGGGCTTCCCACCTCTTGAAGAGCGGCCCAAAGCCCACAACGATCTGGATAACTACTGTATCAACTCTTGCCGAAGCTATTATGTTTGCAAGAACGTCGTACAAATGGACTGACCGCTCACCTCTGTGTACAGTAATAAAGCTAGCACACGATGATGCGCAGGCATACGTATTTTCAATTGCAAATGTAGAATCTGATTGTGATCTATGTGGTAATTTAGGATTCGATTTAGTTTTTTTGGTGTGTGTTGGACTCCAGTACTTAGATTGGCACGTCAATCTAATATGCCTGAGAAAAAGTGCCAATTTTGATACATCCATTAATGTTTTACAAATTTTAGGTGTAACGAATACTCGCTCGCTTTGTTCTCTTTTACTTTTCCTTGTCGTTTTGGGTATGTCAAGATAGTGTCCAATACACACATTAGGTATTGCCTTTTCTAATTATATGTTTGGAAAAAAAACATTAAATATATACCACTTCTCAGTTCCCGCCTGTAGTAAAATTTTTCATTATGTTTTGAGTGAAGAAAAATTTCACTAATTAAGCTTAGAGCACATGATGTTAGTGCTGTGCGCTTCTCTTTGCAAGAATAATGGTCAAACATAAAACCGATAGTGAAATCGGGTCGTCTCTTAATCCAGATTTTATACAAGCCCACATTCGTTGGCTTCATTCGTACCAACATCATCAGATGGGCATATCTTTTGGAACCTCGGTATGTTTTGGCAACACATATCCACATGGAGGGGACATTCATACCAACAACATCAGAGTGACATATCCTTTGGCACGTCTTCTTCATCCATACCAACTTCCAAGCGTTGTATTGCTTGATTTGGTCGCCAGCCTGAGATTGATCCATTTCCTTCTATGGATTGGACTGATCTTTTTGTTATCGATGGATTGATTGAAATGTATATGTCAAATCGAGTTGAATTGGTGACGTTATCACAAGAAGTACATCAACGCTCATTTTCATATGATCAACCAATCAAGGAGGTCTAAGCAACGCCTAGTTAAACTCATACATAAAATCAAACAATATGTTGGATTATTTGATCTAGAATGAGATGGTTTCATTCAAACAACTAAACACATGGATGATTTTTTTTGAACCATCTTATACATGTATCATCTGGTACAAACAACCAAACGCACAAAAAGTTTGGTAGCGTCTCGAGAATCCAAATTATGCAATTCAGCTATTGAATACGACAATACTTATTTTGTTTTCGATATTTGTAATTTTTCTGTGCATATTATTCTTGGGCCTATTCTTAGAGCAAGTATAATAAAGTGACATAAGCGGGCTATAAGAGCTGCCACATCATATTTTTGCTTTGTTGGAAGAAAGAGAAGAGAAGAGAGAGAAGAAGTGGGCTATTGTTCAATAGCCAGCTTTAAGCTGGCTATAACATAGATTCCAAAGAAGATGAAAGGATGGATGGATGGACCATTTATTAATGTGTAGATTGTTTCTACAGCTAACTTATTATATGGGTGAGCTTTTAGACGGCTGTGTATGATATGACAACCACATATAGCCAGCAGTGAGCTATATTATTAGCCTTGCTCTTATCGTAACAATCAACGAGCAGTATCAGAGCTATGATTACCAAGGCAAAGTAAACTTCATCAATCATCACCACCATGAATGAGTGCAAATCGTGAGCTCCGCCCCCACTTCGGTCGTACATGAAAAACGGAGAAGCAGAACCCCTCGACTGGCTCCTCGTCTTCAGTCTTTTCCTTGCCAGAGCCACAAGTGGCACTGTCTTTCGAAAGGACGCGTCCACAAGAATTTGTTCCCACGCACGCGCAGAGCGACGAACCGAAGCATTCCTTCTCTAGCCCCTCGCAAATCCTTTTTATTTTTTATTTTTTACTGATCTCGTCTCTTCCCAATAATTTTTTTTTCAATCACAAAAAACAGCGGTCGATGACACGTGTTACCTCATACTCTCGTAGAGCTTGGTATCTTTCTAGGCACCTATCGAGTATGAGAAGCACGATAGAATTGCCACTGAACAACATGAGCTCGATAGGGTTGCTACTCAGCATCTAGAGCTCGGTAGGAGACCTGTCGAGCATGGGGCTAAACAAACGAGCTCCTTCCGAACTGGGAGAACCCGGCACCGAGGTGGGCTTGGCACTACTATTGCGTTCCGTCGCCCTGATGTGGGTTCGAAGAGTTACTGAGCTCCACGGGCATGGCGATGACATGTGTCGTTTATCGCGCTTTCTGTAATCGAAAAGGGGACAATTTTTTTAAATTTATTCCCAAGAAGAACATATTTGCAATATATATATATATATATATATATTACATACTTTGCTGATTTATATATATAATCAATACATACCTACAATCAAACTACCATCAAAAAAGAAAACTTTAGTTTAAATTTCAGTTCAAACTTGTTTAAACTAGTTAGTAAACTGGTTGAACTTAACATCCTAAAAATTTCAAAAAATTTCGCATGCAAATACATATAAAAAATACCCATTTTGAATCATAATATCGAGACATTATGGTGTCCCAAATAATTATACTCTCTCTATATATATAAATGCATCCATGCTACCATAATCCCTCCCCCACCTTAAAAAGAAGCTCGGCCACGCACGCCATCCAATCTTTCAGCTTTGCATCGTTCTTTTGCTTGCTTTGCAATCATGAAAACCACCTCCTCTTGGCCCACCACAACCACAGACAAAGAGCAGACCCAACGGTGATCGGTGGGTCAGTCAGGCTAGCACCCGCCCTACATCCGGTAGTGGATACCTTCTTCGAATACCTGTATTCATCTATAAAAAAGAGAGTGAGATATCAAATCTCAAGATAGAAGAAGACTAGTCCTATCAGTAGGGATGAAAATAGATCGAATGTGGACGGATAATGGTTCTACTATATTTTTTCTCGAATGCGAATATGAATACGAATACAGATACGGATCGAATATGAATTGAATCGGATACAGTTATAAATATTTATTGAAATAGGATAACCCCTTAGATTGTACATAAAAAATCGACGAAAACATATAACTAGTTGATTTAATCAAAATATTATTAAAATTGAACAAATATAATCACTTTTATTCACTTAGACAATAGTTAGATACCATGTCATAAACAAAATTATGTAAGATTTAATTCATTACACATATATGATTAGTTCATCATGCATATAGATCAAAACATAACATGAAGGTGATCCTTGCTCAGAGATACAAATAGAAGCAAACACAAAACATATTAAAAGTTTGATAATACTTAGATACCATATCTTTGGAAAAATATATATATAACACTTACATGTAATAACCCAAGATTTATATTCTTTGTTAAATTTATGTCAGAAATTTTTTCACAAAATACGTAATTTTTGGAGCTAGTTTGACAATTTTAATAATCAAAACTTGATTTTAAGATAAATTAAATTAGAAAATAATTTTAAAATTTAGAAACCCTTTAGTGTCAAAAGAGTAGCTTGGCCCAGCCCACATGCATATCCGGATATCTAACCCATCAATATCTGGATCATCCAAATCCGTATCTGACGGATAGTGAGCTATCGAATCTGTATTCATATCTGATCCGATACTATCCGACAAATATCCCATCCGATAGAATCTACATTTGAAAATTATCCAAATCGATGGTAAACTGTCTTATCCAATTTTCGATCTGGTCTGCTTGGTGGATTAGCCGATCGGAGGCTTGGAGCCGCACTGCACACAGCCTCCACTCTCCGTCGCACACCGAAACCGTCTCCCTGGATGACGATAGACGGAGAGCCACGGTCGACTGTGTTCTGGATGGTACAGACAGACAGATACGGGCTAGACGACGCAGTTCACGAATCACGACGACTAAACAGCCATGCATCACCGGTTGCTACTTTTGGCAGAGTCGTTAATCACGGCATGCACATTCACCAAACAAACACCAACGTCTGAACAATCGCCACTTTGGATCCTCAATCTCATTCTCACCAAGCAGCCGTATGGACCCTCGAATTCAGTCCCCCATGCAAAGATTCTCTTGAGCACTTTGTTGGACCCAGCACCGGACGGACGGACGGTCAAAAAAGCTGGCCCTTCCCTCCTCCCCGCTTCTTCCCGCGCTGCGGTTTTCGCCTGAAAACTTCTCGGCGGGGAGCGAGAGCGAGAGAGAGAGAGAGAGAGAGAGAGCAGATCGAGCAGGCGCAACCAAATCTGTCGTGCCAAAACTGCTCTTTCGTGAGCTGTCCTTCGCCCGTTGCCATTAGCGTATATGCACGGAAACAAATTCTATGCAACGGTGCTATGTACTACGGTCTGTGCAGCACCGTGCGGATTGGCGTCATGCGTCCCGCTCTGTTAGTATTCATTTAAATCCATCAATCTCCAAGCACTTTAATGCAAATCCATCAATCTCTAAGCACTTTAATGCGCTTTAATCCTTATCACTTAATTGTTTCTTGCATGAAGATTGACGCTGCGAGACACGTGGCGTCAATCCGTACGGTATTGCACAGGCCGTGGTATGCAGCACCGTTGCATAGAATTTTTTTCCTATATGCACATGCTGCCATCTTGGTTAAGCCAATTACTCAGGTCATTAGAGCCTGTGCTTCTTCACTGGTTGCTGCTTAGACAAAAAGCAACGAATAAGATGGGAGATTGGCGATGCCGGTGTGAGGCAGTGTGCTTCCGAGCAGTAACTGGCATATGCTTCGGAGGGAACCTCACGTCAGAGAGTCGGCAAGGCTCTCCAGATAACGGAACCCTGAAGAGTTGCATTGCATACATAGGCTCTTGATTTGATAGTCAAAAAGGGTATAAGCCACAAGGAATGGGTAATTAACTACTCCCTAGGTTGGTGACAGGATCATAGAATATACACATACACCGAGTAGTTTGTGGGGGACCAACAAATCAGATTATGCTCACTGCAAAAACAAAGCTTCAGACGCAGTGCCAACACAATCATCCTAATGTATGATTTCTTCCTGCATTTTCAGGTACTTCGTTGTTTGTTTATGCACAGGCCATGATATGCCGGCTCTAAGCGATGCTTATCCGTCTCGTTGTTAATTAGGCTCCACAGCAATAATGCTATGCTTACAATCTGATGCTTCATACAAATGCCTAAATCAGCCACTCTAAAAACTCCAATTGCAAGAGAATAGCTGTGGATGATATGCTATTGTTCATTACCACCGAGCAAAACTAGAGCAATGCAAGGTAAGTGTAGCACTGCACTTACCCTGGTCCAAAAGTTCATCCAGCTCAGCAAGCTTTGACTCCATGAAATGCAGTGGCAAGTAGTAACCAGTCTCTCGGTTAGTTCATTGAAGACAGGTCGCTGTACCATGATATTAGAGTACAGGGTGTTCCATCCCTTCTCGGGAAGGAGATAAAAAAAAACAGAGATACTCTTGCAGCAGCATGAGGGGGGAAGAAGTACATGAGAAAGAGGACAGATGAATAGCTAAACCTAGCTAGAAATGACAGAAAAAAGGATTGGATCAATTGGATGGACATAGGTGGTTAGAAAGCTAAGGACCACACTGTGGCAAGCTTCCAAAATAGTATTAGAGATAGGACACACAAGTTGCATCACATGATCACACTGCATAATTGAAACTGCAATTACAGAAAACTTGCAAAGCCACCAAAACGACATGAGCTAACATCAATATTTTTCTAAAGAAGTCTCATGCTTATATAATTGATGCCTGAGGATCCACATCAGACACCATACTGATGAGGATCAGTCAAACACATCAACAGCCATAGGCCATGAAACTATTGCATGCACCACATAATTCCTTAACTATCGAACGACTAGCTAGACACTTCACACTTCGCCCCTACTATCTAAAGCACACTAGATAGAATTTCCTTCCTCTTTCAACATTTAACCAGTGACCAGGCAGAAGGATCTCAAAATGAAATGACAAAACACATCAAAAAGGGGACCAAAGCAGATATAACTTAACCTAATTCCATTTCTGGGCTATCTTGGGGGCATCTGATCAACTCCAATATGTTCACTACCTCGACCATGTCTGGCCTATTGGAAGGAACCTGAGAAGTACAGACTAAACCAAGTTTCATGATAGGAACAGCCTCCTCCAGTGGAAATTTTCCGCAGAGCCTCTCATCAACACACTCTTCCACCTTCCCTTCATCCAAAGCAGCCCTCACCACATCACACAGCACAATAACATCATCTTCCATGTACTCCACTGGCGTCCTCCCTGTCAGGACCTCAAGGACAAGAACTCCAAATCCATACACATCACATTTTTCAGTGATCTTCACAGTCCTGCATGCAAATTCTGGTGCCATGTAACCAAGCGCACTCTGGACCTTGCTGCTTAAAACATACCGATCCAACATAGGCAGCAGCTTTGCCAATCCGTAGTCCCCCACCTTGGCCTCGCCTGATCCATCGAGCAGAATGTTGCTTGACTTCAGATTGTAGTGGATAATGTCATGCCGGTGGAGGTGAACCAGGCTTCTTGCTGTACCAAGAATTATATCAAACCTTTCCTTCCATGAAAGGCAATTTGCAGTGCACGACTCATGCAGTTGTTTATGCAAGTTACCCCCAGAGACAAACTCGTAGATAAGAAGCTGAAGGGATGATGTCCAGTAATAGCCCTTGAGTGCAACAAGGTTGCGGTGGCGTAGTTTGCCCAGCATCTTCACTTCTCTCTCAAATTCATCTTGAGATTTAACCAAGCTTGACACAGTCAGTTTCTTGATGGCAATGGGTTGACCATCTCGGAGAGTGGTCTTGTAGACAGTACCAAAACCACCACGGCCAAGCTCACAGTCCTTGTTCAGGAGAGCATGGGTACTGGCACTGAATTCTGGATTGCCTCCTCCAAACATGACAAGCTTGCCTGCATTCACATCGGTTGTGGGGGACTGGCTGAGATATCCATCTGAGAGTTCTAGTCCAGCGGCAGAATGAGAGCCCGGGGCACGCGCTCGGAGGTTAAGAACAGTAATGGTTATGACACCAACAGCAATGAGAGCAGCAGCACCAATTGCAACAAGGGCAGAGATGCTCAGTATGGTTTTCTTGTGACGGAGACCATCTGGCGCAGGCTCGGTCTGCGATAGCGGATTGGACGAAGAGTTTGGATTCAGCACAATTGGTTTTGGTAACACACCAGGGCAAGAAGAGTTGAGCTTTGCACCGCAAAGGCCAGGATTGTCGGACACTGATGAGATGGGGATAGTGTCAAAAAAACTACCAGGAGGGAGATCCCCAGAGAGCTGGTTATGCGAAATATTGAAGCGAGTGAGGTGTGGGAGGTTGGAGAGTTGCTTTGGTAGACCACCGGTGAGCCTGTTCCCAGAAAGATCAACAGTCTGAAGATTGGTGAGATTTGCTATTGCTGCTGGAATCGCTCCTGTTAGATTGTTATGTGAAAGGTCCCTGCAAGCAGTAATCAAGGCAACAAAAAATAAAAATTAGGCTCAACGTAGCGTTGGGCAATGAAAGGTAGAATGGCATGAACAACTCCAAATATTGGCGTAGCCATCAAATCAGAAAGAGGTGCTTAAACTTACATTGACGCAAGGGCAGAGCAATTGCCAATCTGCTCTGGGATCTCCCCCGCGAGGGAATTCTTCCCCAGCCTCAACATTTTCAACGACCCTCCTCCAATGGCAGCCGGAATGGTCCCATTGAGCCTGTTGGCGGTCAAATCAAGCAACTCCAGTGATTTCATCTCCACAATGCTGGCCGGGATACTCCCAGACAGTGAGTTCCAAGACATGTTCAACGATTGCAAGGCCAGCAGCCGCGAGATTCCCGACGGGATCCGTCCTGAAAACGCATTGCTCGACAAGTCCACACCTCGAACCACCGAAGACGCATTCGCAGGCACCAATAGCTCCCCGCTCAATGTGTTATCCGACACCGACACCCATTGCACGCCCGATGCGAAGACCCAGGCAGGCAGGCCACCAGTCAGAGAATTCCAGCTCACATCAAGATGCACTAGGCTTCTACATCCACCAATTGACTCAGGCAAGCCACCAGTGAAGCCATTTCCGGACAACCTCAGCTCCCTGAATGACATCAGCCCACCAATGGACCCAGGAATCTCCCCGGAGAACTTGTTCCCCGACAAATCCAGCGTCTCCAAGCTCACCATTTCTCCAACCCACGTTGGAACATTCCCGGTGAGCTCATTTGAGCTCAAGTCAAGATCCGTGCAGGTGGACAGCCTCCGCAGGGACTCCGGTAAGTTGCCCGACAGCGAGTTGGACCCAAGGTCCACTGACCTTAGAAGCGGGCAGTCGCCAATGTCGTCCGGGAGGCTGCCTGCGAGGCGGTTGCCTCGCAGGTTCAGCGCCCGCAGGTTGAACATCCTGCTAATGCCAACCGGCAAGTCACCGGTGATGGCATTGCCCGAGAGGTCCAGCGTGCGCAGCGCGTTCAGGGACCAAATGTCGCTCGGAAGCGCCCCGGCCAGGCGGTTGGAGGACAGGTTCAGAGACGCGAGGGTGGCGCACGCGCCGACGTCGCGCGGGATGTCGCCGGAGAAGGCGTTGCCGGCGAGAGAGACGTCGCGGAGGGAGCGGCACTGGCCAAAGAATCCCTCCGGGATGGCGCCCGAGAAGGCGTTTGAACTGATGTCGAGCGACTGGAGGTCCGGGAGGCGGGCGAGGTCGGCGGGGAGGTCGCCGGAGATGTTGTTGCCGGAGAGGGAGAGCGACTGGAGCGACTCGAGGCGGAGGAGGCCGCGGCCGAGCTTGCCGGAGAGGGCGAACCCGGCGAGCGAGAGCCCCGAGACGCGGCCGGTGCGCGGGTCGCAGGTGACCCCGGCCCAGCCGCAGGGCCGCTCATCGTCCTCGCTCCACGTCACGAGGCGCCCCTCCGGATCCACCACGTCGGCCTTGAACACGATCAGCCCCAGCACATCGTCGTCCAACGCCGCCGCCGAGCCCCGGCCGCCGCCGCTCTTGGCCACCGCCAAGAAGACGAGGTGGGCGAGAAGCAGCAGCACGAGAGGCCGCATTGCCGCGACTTGGAGCCCAAATGGCATGGCACAAACAGCAACAAGAAAGGGACAGCCGTCCAAAAAAATGCTCCAAGAAACGCGCCGCAAGCTACGAGAGATGGGCTTTGCTCCGCAGCAGACGGTCTCCAGGCGTCAAACTGCACCTTCTTGCCTGCAAATTGAAGAGGAGAAGAAACCAAATGTAAGCGTTAAGCTCTAGAAATGGAGACTTTAAGAACTAGTACCTTTTAGTGCTAGCAGAAGTGGGTAAGTACATGCCGAGCCAGGATGCACCGCGCACGACGCCGTCTATGTCGCCGCCGCCGCGCCGGAGAATGCCATTGCGGGGGAAGAGAGAGGGGAGGGGTGGTGGGCGGAGTCAGTGTGTGAAGGTGTAACGGCGTTGGTATATGATGGCGAGAAAGAAAAGCGCAGCTGCGCAAAGCTGCTCCAATGCAGGACGAGGCGTTTGATCGGACGGCGAGGAGCGTGTGCAGCACGCAACCGAGGGCTCGGATGAGTCCCCCGCGCGCGTTGCCCCGGGCTGGAAAGGCTGGGCGCGTGGGCCGGGTGTATAGACCGCGAGGCTGCACGAGGGTTGGTTGCTCCTCCTCGAGTCGAGTAATGGCGGACAGGCCTAGTCGGACGGCGGACTCGTCGTCGGTGCTTTTGAGGCGGGCTGCGTTGCATTGCATTGGATTCGTATTTCGTACGGGTACATCAACGCCGCCCGTTTGTGCGTCTCAACTCTGAATTTTGCTGCTGCGACCGACCGCGTCTTGACGCTGTACTCATTGGAGTACACACTGGTATTTCTGATATACCATATAAGGCCATTCATAATGGGAAGTTTTATTCTAGATGTTACATATGAGTAGGAAAAAATGGTGACATGTAAACAAATTTATGAGGAGAGAAGAGAGTTGAGTTTTATGGGGATGAAACTGTGTACACGGTTACCAAGTGCTTTGAAACTGGGATGAAACCCCACTGAGAGCGATTTGTTTCATCTCCACACCTTTTTTGGATCCCGTGTAGCCATATTCTAGTGTGCTAGATATAATTGCAAGTGGCTACACAATTTATATGGCACATTTGATCACAACACCATCCAACAATTAAATGTTATGTCATGCCTATGAAATTGCAAAATAAAACTGTGCATTAAGGCCATTCACAATGGGAGTGTCATTTTCATTAAATGAGATGCCATATAGGCAAAAGTGATGACATGGCAACACATTTATGAGGAGAGAAGAGAGTTGAGTTTCATGGGGATGAAACCTGGTGTACACGGTTACCAAGTGCTTTGAAACTGGGATGAAACCCCACCGAGAGCGATTTGTTTCATCTCCACACCTTTTCTAGATCATGTGTGGCCATATTGTAGTGTGCTAGATATAATTGCAAGTGGCTACACAATTTATATGGCACATTTGATCACAACACCATCCAACAATTAAATGTTATGTTATGCCTATGAAATTACAAAATAAAACTATGCATTGAGAGAGGTTGTTTCATTCATCAACCCAAACATCTAAATATGATGTGGCACTAAAGAAAACGTGTAAATGAAACTCTCCATTGTGAATCGCCTAGGAGAGGTTGTTTCATTCATCAACTCAAACATCTAAATATGACGTGGCACTCTCCATTGTGAATGGCCTAAATAAACTAGGCCAATAAACACGGTGCACGCTGCGCGCGTGAACGAAAAATGATTTTGCATTTTTTTCGGAGGAAAAATAGACCTAGATGTATTTTCAAAATTTTTGAGGGCTCGAAAAAATATTAGAGATCACATTGAAAAAAAAGTACACATATTTCCGTTGACGAAAATATTTTTTCTGGGGAAAACAGATAAAGGACGTGAATGTAAAAACTGGGGGCCTGTTTGTTATATTTTTGGACCTAGCCATTATCCCGAAAAAGTAGAAAATGGCTTGTTCGCGATTTGCATTTAACGGGAGGTTTTTCCGTAAAGTAACGAACGAGGGACCCAAACGGGATTTGGAAAAGTTTTTTTTGCCCTCACAAAAAATCGTGAAGGACCTTTTCATAATTTTGTAGGGACTTATGCATAATTTAAAGGAATGGAGGGGCTTTTTGCAAAAAAAAAAAAACGAGGTGATAAGTGGATGCTTGAGGAGCTCTCAAACCTCCGGAATGTAATGGAGGGAGTATATGTTATATTTTATTATCTTTTTTGTATACTCTAATAATATTTTAATATACTCCAATACGATGTGGTTGAAAAAATTCATCAAAACCCTTTATTTTTTTCTATATATCTTTTTCCATATGTAAAAGAAGTATAGAAACAAATTATAGTATAAAGTTTGGATTTTGATGAAATTTTTTGTGAAACTCACTTACATATCATTTAAGGGGTATAATGAAAGTGAGAGTACATACTCCCAAGAGTATAGAACCATATATATGTATATATATAATTACCTATGGCACCATGGTGCTTAGGCATCATGATCCAAAACAGGTATTTTTTTCTATTTTTTTGTATTCGAAAATTTTTAAAATTTTTAGAATGTTCAGTTTACTAACCAGTTCAAACAAGTTTGCACTGAAATTCAAATTAGAGTTTTTTTTTATGATAGTTTGATTATTTGTATGTGCTGATTAATATATATAAATAAGCAAAACATGTATGTAAATTCGTTCAAATATTTGAATTTGAGTATATTTATTCAAATGTATGTGTTTCATTTGAATTGTTATAGATGGGTATAGTCTAAAACTAAAACTTTCAAAAAATATATCCCAATTTGACTTGAATTAATGCATTAAAATCATGGTGTCTGGGCACCATAGCGCCCCATTACGGCGTCATATATATACATATACATATACATACATACATACATACATACATACATACATACATACATACATACATACATACATATACATATACATATACATATATATGTGCAAATATGGTCTCTTAGCAAATAAATTTGCAAATTGCCCCTTCCTCGATTGTGGAAGCAGCAGCAAGTAACACATATCACCTGTCACATCTGTGTACCACGCAAGTGGTTGGGCCTGTGGCAGCCCCGACGACCGCGATAGGAGCTCGATACAGAGCTAGGGCATCGCGACAGGATGGGATATTGTAGCACTCGAGCTCGGTATATGCTTGTCGTAGTACTTGATCTCATTAGAAAGTGGAGGTGCGGTGCTGGTGACCTGTGGCGGTAGGGGAGCATGATAGATACACGTGTCGTCTGCCGGTGCTTCTGCGATAGAGAAATAGACTAAGGCACTGTTTGGTTTGCTGCTTCCTCCGCGCCTGGCCGGCCGCGTCTCGTTAAGGCGCTTGATTTGGCTTTAGTTGTTTGGTTCTCACGCCGGACTTGGCCTGCGCATGCGATAGAGAAAATTTGCGTTCGCCGATGCGCGAAGCGGCTCATGGGCCGTTTCCGCGGCCTGGCCAGGCGGGCAGCGTGGATGAAGCAGGCATCCAAACACGCTATAAGGGGGTGTTTGGCAGAGCTCCAGCTCCACCAAATTCGTGGAGTTGGTGAAGCTAGGTATTCCTAGCTCCACCAAATTCGTGGAGCTGGAGCTGTGGGTATATTAAGAGTGTTTAGGTGAGTCATTTGTTTACATTTTAGAATAAAAGTATAAACTTAAGTCACTTTATTTCAGTCTACAAGTTTCAGCTCTGAGGTGAAATTGAGATCTAGAGCTCTGCCAAACAGGGCCTCAATTTTCAATTTTATTTAGAAAGGGACTAAAAGCGAAAGAAAGTATGCAGAGAGGCCAAATAGGGCAAAACTTCGTGAGGAAAAGGCATAGTAGCACATATGCACTAAAGATCTTAATTTTGTCGTGCGTTTTCTAGTTTTGCACAAATTGTAGATACTTGTATTGAATTGGTACACTTCACATAAGCATTGCCTTCTTGATGTAAACTACCTGTTTAATCATATATAACATATACCTAAAACACCTTGAAAAATTAGAAATTATGAGAGAAAAAAAGTTTATTTTATTTTTTACCATGGAATCTTTGGCATAAAATTAAACTTGAGCTTTGCGATAGAGTCTGACTCTTTGCTACTATTTTATTGCCACCGAGAAGAATGAAAGCAAGCACTACTAAGCATATTTTTATGGATTTACTGCTGAATTAGGTATACAGTAGTTTATTTTTCGACTCTATTTTCACACCTATTAGAATCATAGATATAGTATATTCTGTTAAAATTGCTACACTTGGCGTAAGCAATACATTGTTGTTAGAAGTTGTCTGATTACATATGAGTATATGACAGAAGAAAATGGTAGAACACGCTTAGAAAAAAAGAGTTAAAGTTACCCTTTACTATGTAACTTTTGCTATAGAATTAAACTCAAACTGATAGTACACATTTAGGGGCTGTTTGGTTGCCTTCTCATCTCAGCCTGGCTCGTACGAGTCAGCCAGGCTGGTGAGAGCCAGGTTGTGTAGATGCAAAGAGATGATGTTTGGTTGAGTGCATGAGTTGAGTCAGGCTGTGAGAAGAATAGGAATAATGTGTTTGGTTGATTGTTTATGTGCCTCCCCATGCATTGCATGCACCCTACCAGATCCCACCACCAGCCCATAGGAAGCGACCAAAATCTACGTTTCCCCACCTGGCTCAGATGCAATTGCATCTCGAGATGACAGGCTCCACCTCGTCGTGCCTAACCAAACAAGTGTCTTTTGTATCTAGATGCATTCTCTTTAGATGACGCAAATTTACCAACAAATTTCCTAGAACTTCTCTCTAATGCAGGCCCATGAGATGCACAAACAAGCAACCAAACAACTTAACTTGCATCCACTCAGTCAGGCCAAGACTAGCCTGGATGGCTCATACGAAACAAACTAAGATGATGCAGATAACCAAACACACCCGTAGTCAACCAAACACACGTGCGAGGTTGTTGACTGGTTTGGCTCAGTGGAAAAGTTGGGATCTTGATTGGCTTTGCTCGCTGAACGTTCCTTGTTAACCTTCTGCTAGTGACAATTCTTGGTCAGCAGACTCCACTGCAATCAAGGTCCATCTTATTAAGGCCGAACATTTATCCTGGTCCTACGGTTCCAGCCTTCCTGCCCTCTTCCTCCCTTACGTTCCGTCTACCAGCCACCCCGCCTCTCTGAGCTCTCTCCCATTCGCCAGCCGCCGCTTCCCACCGCGCCGCGCAAAAACCCAGCAGAGGGACCCAGAGATGGCGATGATTCTGCGGCGCCTCCCGGGAGCGTCCGGCTCGCCGTCGCCGGCCGCGGCCGCGCTGCTGCTCCGTCCGGCGCTGACCCGCCCGATCTCCACCGGCTTCCGCGAGGAGCGCGACACATTCGGCCCCATCCACGTCCCCAACGACAAGTACGTGGTTGCCCCCTGATTCCCTAGGGAGTTTGTTTGATTGATCTACGGGATTCGTCCGCGCGCGTACCAATTTCCTTGTTTTGATCTGCTCGTGCTGCGGCCGCTTGGTTGTTGTGGTTTGATCTGGAGATGGCTGCTGTTGGTGTTTTCTTTGGTAGGCTGTGGGGCGCGCAGACGCAGAGATCGCTGCAGAATTTCGACATCGGCGGTGAGCGCGAGCGGATGCCGGTGCCCATCATCCGCGCCTTCGGCGTGCTCAAAAAATGCGCCGCTAAGGTATAAAGCAAGCCTTTTTTTAATGTCTGCGTGTGGGTGTTGGTTGGATGCATTTGATTGCTTGTCCTTGTAGGGCACAGCAAGCTTGGAAAACGATTTCTATACGTCGGAGAGGGAAAGTTGTAATAGTAAACAAATGCATGATGTGCCCAAATTTGTTTTTCTTCTGTATACAATGGGATGATTATCATAGCGTTTTATACTGCAACATTTCAGTTTGCTTGTGGTAAAAAAATCAGTTTGCTGCTAACTTTGCGCTTCTGTTAACTGAGTTTCATAGATAAATGCTTCACATTTTGTTTTAGCCAAATTTCAGATGTACTGTCTGTAACAATTAGGAATCTTAACTAGTACAGATTGAAGTCTTCTGTTTGTAGGGTGCTTAAGTATCATGTAAGTATCGAGGACTTATTACTTGGTCATTTGACTTTTGAAGGTGAATATGGAGTATGGCCTTGATCCAAAAATTGGGAAAGCAATAACGCAGGCAGCTCAGGAGGTCGCAGATGGGCACTTGGATGATCACTTTCCGCTTGTTATCTGGCAAACTGGCAGTGGCACACAAAGCAACATGAATGCAAATGAGGTCCTGCAGGCTACACATGCACTAAATTTATTCTGATTCTTGCATCCAACTTGGTAATATTAAATTATTTATAACTTTTATTAAGAATAATTTAAGTTTGTAATCCCTTCCAAAGTGTGAAATTGTTAAAATTTTAGTGTCCAAACAGTGGGGTAAATTAAACCTATCTCCCTCTGTTCTCTACTTTGTTGGTTGGTTTATCTTGTTAATCCATTAAGCTAATTCTCATGTGAACATTGTTGCAAGCTCAGTTTAATGTTCATATATTGTGCCATATTTTTTATGATTTGTTTTTTCAAATTTAGGTAATTGCAAATAGGGCGGCTGAGATTCTTGGACATAAGCGTGGTGAGAAGTGTGTACACCCTAATGACCATGTGAATAGGTCACAATCCTCGAATGATACATTTCCCACTGTAAGCTTTCACTACTTTCTGATCTTCATTTCAATACACTCTTACATCTGCAGATGTTATGATTCAAGTTGTTGACAATTTTCAGGTTATGCACATAGCAGCAGCCGTAGAGGTCAATTCAAGGTTTATCCCAAGTTTGCAACAGTTGCATAAGTCACTTCATTCAAAGGTGAAATTTTCTACTTTCCTTTTGTGGGGACAATAGTTATCATGCTTGTTTTGTGCCTTATGTAGTTATTATGGCCTGTCTTTTCACCTATGAGCTTGGTTCCAATTTGTAGCAATCTGTTTCGTACACTGTTTCCGTAGGCGGCTGCCTAGCTCGCCTAGGTGGCGCTTAGGCGCTAAGCCCCTCAATCCCACCTAGCCACCTAGGCCAATTTTTCCCGCCTAGGCTGCGATTAGGTGCTAGGCACCGGTTTGCTTTCCACCTAGCGCCTAGGGAAACACTGGCTTCGTAAATCACAATTATTTGCAAAAGTCCCATGTAATCTTATATAAGATACTCTACTGTGCTGTTGGGCCTGTTGCTAAGGGTTTCAAGACAGATGTATTATAAATTTAGAATATTTGCATGTTGTCTTGACGAATCATCAATGTTCAAAAAAGCGCTAGGTGGTAGGCGGTCGGAGGCCCACTGCCTAGCGCCTAGCCTGCCTAGACGGAAATCACAAAATGACAAGTTGCAGTGAAAGACACAGAGTGAAAGACACATATGAAAGATGGAATATAGTGACAAAACATAGTCTCACACATAATATAGTCACAAAACTAAGTCTCACACATAACATAGTCACAAAACTAAGTTCCACACATATTAAAGTCACAAAACATAGTCCCATTGACAACATTCTGTAAAGAACTTGTGAATTAAGGTAGAGCAGAGAGGCACCCAAATAACATTCTATACAGGACTAGTATTAAGTATTAACTTGCCATCGAGCCAATGCTGCTCCTGCATTGCACCAGTCTCCGGATTGGCTCGATGCACTAAGGCAGAGAATAGAGAGCAGAGATACTCCTGAAGCCGAAGGCCAAAGCAGCTTGGGCGCTGACTGACTGGGAGGAGCTCGGGTGCAACAACAGCAGAGGCGGGGAGGAGCTCGGCCGCCCGGGAGGCGGGGAGGACCGGAGGAGCTCGGGCGCACGGGAGGCGGGGAGGAGCTCGGCCGCGCGGGAGGTGGCGAGGAGCTCGGGCGGGTGCAGGAGGCGGGGAGGAGCTTGGGCGCTGGTGGCACGAGAGGCGGCCAGGCGGGGAGGAGCTCGGCTGTGGCATCGGGCCTCGGGGTCGCACGGCGAGGAGGAGCTCGGCCGCGCGGGAGGCAGGGAGGAGCTCGGGCGGGCGCTGGTCAGGGGCGAGCTCAGCCCCTCTAATCAAGTAACCGTAGCCTCCCCACTCTCTCCCTCTTTTCCCTTCTTACCTTAACCTTGCACCGCCTAGGTGGGCGCCTCCAAAGCCTAGGCTCCGCTTAGCGCCGCCTACATCCGCCTGCGCGGCCGTCGAGCTCCGCCTAGGCGGCTCCTCCGCCTAAAGCACGCTTTTGTGCCAAGGCGAGGCGGAAGGCCGCCGCCGAGCGCCTAGGCGCCGCCTTTTTGCCTTTTTGAACACTGCATTGGATACCTGACATTACTTGGGCACATGTATTGCGCACTGCATAGTGGCTTCTTAACTACAGCGGCATTAGAAATAAAAAGTTGGTGACAATGATTCCTCAGAGTTCAAATTTTGAATTATGCTCTAATGGGTTGCTCATGGAATGACTTTGGACCAATTTCTATATGCTAATGGATATAAGCAGCTCTTTTAAACTTGTATTCTGCAATTTTCTGGATTTTTGCCTTTTCATTGTATCTTATTGTTCCTTTTTAGTATTCTACCATCCTTGTATCTTTTGTTTTTCCATCAGTTTTCTAGGCCTTTTCTTTTCTGATTTTAATCTACATCTGTTTTTTTTATATATATTCTTCGTATGCATCTGTCAGTTGATTCTGACGTTGTTCTTAATTGATTAAAAACAGAAAAGTGTGTCTGACAAACTTCTGTTGTCACTTGAGATATACGCTTGTTACCTCAAGATCACAGCACTTAGATGCACATTATTTTTATTTTGACGTTGTTCTTAATTGACTATAAACAGAAAAGTGTGCCTGACAAACTTCTGTTGTCACTTGAGATATACGCTTGTTACCTCAAGATCACAGCACTTAGATGCACATTATTTTTCTTTTGTCTTGAAAATGAAAAAAAAAATTCAATGCATGAGTGCTTGTGTGTATATTAACTGACAATTCTAATTATTAAACACTAACCTTGCTTTGTCAGTGAAAGCGGTAAAAATGCCCATAGAACAAGTTGACCATTCAACTGATTAATTCTTTACCTTATTTTTCAATAAGCTAATAATCTGGTTCGGATGACATGTTAGCTTTTTTTGATATGCAGCTCCAGTAGCTAAATGACACACAGTATGTCATACTGCATATAGTAAATATGCTGTTCTAATAAATTTGCTAACTTGGTGGTACAGTCTGATGAGTTTAAAGACATTATTAAAATTGGGCGTACACATACCCAAGATGCCACCCCGTTGACCCTTGGCCAAGAGTTCAGTGGTTATGCTACGCAGGTAGGCGTTGTTTCAGCATCTATTCTTGTCTTATTGATTACCTTGCACTTCAGATTGACAGAGAGAGTTATCAACTGTTTTAAACTCTATTTACAGGTGAAATATGGAATTGATCGCATTGTTTGTACGTTACCACGGGTGTATCAGGTACTATACTAATTCTCATTCTCTTCTCAAATGTTATGCATAAAATGAACATTTTCTGATAATTTTCCTTGGTGAGCAGCTTGCTCAAGGTGGAACTGCCGTTGGAACTGGCTTGAACACTAAGCAAGGGTGATTTTTCAAATTTCTGTTTGAGATAATTTGTTTACATTGATACTCTTTATTAACTCATTTAAAAAAACAATTCCTTAGTATTTAATGACCAAACCGTTTCCTTGGGGAAAGAATCCATGTAGCCCTGTTATCTAGAGTGTCTTGGCCATAATCCAGATGAATCTGTAAATTTTAAGTAGTTTCACTACTATCAAATGCCAGTTTAACATCCTCTTTCTAACCTTTATATGGTACTTCTGGCTTAAAACTAATGACATATGAAGATTGACTTAAAATGAGTAATGTCCTAAATTTGAAATGGTTTTCTCTTATATATGGTTCACCGAATGGTTACTTAATTTATGACGACTTTTAAACAGATTATTTTTTTTTATGACGACTTTTAAACAGATTATTTTTTTTCTTGCATTTCTTAATCTCTTTATTCATTCTATCGTTCTACTTATTTAGTTAAATCTGTACCGGTTCATTTCAGATTTGATGTTAAAATTGCTGCTGCGGTTGCCGAGGAAACAAATCTACCTTTCGTGACTGCAGAGAACAAGTTTGAAGCTTTGGTAAGTGGTTATGTGCACACTTAAGAATTTCTTGAAATTGCTGATAGGGGTTGGAAGTCCACAAAAATTCATGTAAGATGACTGAGCTCTGTAATCGCAATATCGCATTGTTGGACATAGGTTAAAATGTTCGTGAAGCATATTAGTGATACTTGCAGAAAATTTCAAGCAGTTTTAGTAAACTTCAGAAGCATGTATTTGGGGCATTTGTCAACAAAAGGTGATTTGTTGAAGATCCTTATCAGTTATTAACCCTGAGCCATTAAGATTTCACGTACTTTTAATTGTGTTATTTGATGCTAGTTCTTAAGCTTTATTCTCTGTGATGGCAAAGGCCTTCTTTTTCTCGCTTGCATGATGCGGTTAGATATGGATTTTGTTTGCATTCTCTCTCCCCTTAGCTTTTGTTCAATGTTGTTCTTTTCGATCTATCTTCTAATATTTCATCATTATGTGTTAATCTCATTGTTTTTTTTCTTATAAGTAGGCAGCACATGATGCTTTTGTTGAGAGCAGTGGCACCGTAAATACAATTTCTGCATCTCTTATGAAGATAGCAAATGACATACGCTTGCTGGGAAGGTCATTATCCTTTCTTCTAGTCCTTTTTCTAATATTTTGGCCTGCTGGAGACATGCACTGAACATTTCCAATACGATCGCAGTGGCCCTCGATGTGGACTTGGTGAACTTATCCTGCCAGAAAATGAGCCTGGGAGCAGCATTATGCCTGTAAGCATCCTATTGCTGTATTACATTTGGTTGTTTCAGGCTTTCAGCATGTTTAATTGTTTACGTACTAGAACATAGTTACTAAGCTTTGGTTTGAGCTACTTTTATCTTACAGGGAAAAGTTAATCCTACCCAATGTGAGGCTTTGACCATGGTTTGTGCTCAGGTACGCTGTTCGTAACTTATTTTCTCAATTTAATTAATCCAAATTTCAATCTACTTATTGTTGGTACAAATGATTTTCTGCTTTGCTCTACGCTTTTGCTTGAAAAGTGTTGCTTATCTGAATCATTTTTTTCTCATCGGTTGTCAAGTCATTTGTTTAGTCATATATAATTATGATTTTCAGTGATTCAATTAATGTGCATCCCATATTCCTTGTCAGTATTACAGGTTCATCTCATATCTTAGTCCTTAGTTTACTCTCCTTCTGGTTTAATTTTCTTGTGCAGTAAGACTTTTTGATGGATGAGCAGTTTTTTGCAGGAAAGAATAGAGAGAGCTAGCTTGTTTATACAATGTTCTCTTATACCCTGTTTTAAAAACTAAATGTTTGAGAAGAAACCTAAAGCATCTATAATTCTAAAAAGGGAACAGTGGCAATGAATTACATGTTACATACAAATGGATGCTACTATTATAGCATGTCCCATCACTGTGTTCTGTACAAGAGAAGCCCTTAAACCTTACTTCCCGTAAATAAGCCATGCATTTAATACCTGTATGTGCGTGTCTGAATTATATTATATCATTCTTAGTTTTTGTATTGTTCTCTCTGCAAATAACTTATTTGTTCATATCTGAATATTGAATATTCCAAATAACTGTTGTTTGAATTTGTGATATTACAGGTTATGGGTAATCACGTCGGTGTTACAGTAGGTGGTTCAAATGGGCATTTTGAACTAAATGTTTTTAAGCCAATGATTGCAGCTGGATTACTTCGAGTATGATCTCTATTTTCCTTACTTCAAAATGCGTAATTAATGTTGAACTTTTCTTTGAATAACCACAATAGAACCTCTTCTAAATCTGTGTACATCTTGTTACAGTGTGTTGCTACCTTTAGCATCATGATTTCTGTTACTGTAGCGTGCTACAATTTGACTGATTACCATTCCTTTCTTTTAACAGTCATTGAGATTATTAGGGGATGCATCTGTATCCTTCGAGAAAAACTGTGTCAGGGGAATTCAAGCAAACCATAAGAGAATTTCACAATTATTGCACGAGGTAACTATGCGTTACAGATCTACAGAAACACTTGCATACAAACTTTTAATAAACTGTCTGATTAATTTCTCTGCCTTTTATCCAGTCTTTGATGTTGGTGACATCGTTGAACCCTGTAAGTAAAATGTATTTGTTACTCTGTCTTATTTTCATTTTTCATTGTGAAAACTTGTGTGCATGCATGCTTAATTCTCTCTAATGAACGCAGAAAATTGGCTATGACAATGCTGCTGCTGTTGCTAAGAAAGCCCACAAAGAAGGATCCACATTGAAGGTAAATATTGCATCTATTCTATTCTCTTTGGTCTAGCACTGTAGTGCAAGGGCTTTACACCAGCTATAGCCTATAAGGTGATTTGAGTTCCACATAAATTCACATCTTGACCGGATTGACAGAACCATTGAATTTCTTATGAGGCATTAAATCCGAGGATCATGTTATTTTGGATCAGGATGCTAAATACGTTGACATCTAGGCTCATTCTCTTGCCTACTATTACCCTCTTCGGTCGCATGTTAATGTTATTATACCATTACATAAATTCTAAATTGACATGTTGTGTGCTTTTTTTTAACGTGGTACAATGTAGTGCTATAATTTATATATTGATCCTTGTTTCCCCTTTCCTTTTCCAGGAAGCTGCTTTAAACCTTGGAGTTTTGACGGAAAAAGAGTTCCATGAACTTGTTGTTCCAGAGAAAATGATTGGCCCTTCTGATTGATTTCATCTTGTTAGCTATGTTTCTCTTAGAAGCATCCAGACTGCTACTTCGCAGTTCCTTTGGTTGCTTGTGCTGTGGACTTCGTAAATCTAGTTCATCCGTAAATAAAGATGATAGATTTCACAGCTTCAGTTCCTTGCCTCATTGGAGAGTTGATTTTGCACTGAAAATGGTGCCGGAGTAAACAAAATTTTGATCCTGTTATTGTAATAGGAATAATGTACTTCGATTAAATTGAACAGGTGCGTTCCATTTCTTGGACACCAGCAACCTTTAGCCCTCGCAGTGTGCATGTAATAAGTGATATGGCAACCATGTCCATGTGAAGATAATTGACATTCATCTTCCGAACAAACGAAGGAAGAAAGATACAGGAACAAGATTATTGATTCCTACTTATTTTGAATGAGCTACTTTCCATTGTCTATCATCTTCTCTTTCCATTGTCTATCATCTTCTCTTATAAGATTTACGAGATAGTCTATATAATTTTTTTTTCCCGCTTTGCCTATAGCCGCGAGCCATTATTTTAAGCAAATATTTATTTGTTTCTTATTTCACTTAACCAGTTTTTGAACTTCTGTACTTTACCTACAATCTTGAGAAGATGTTTGTGTGCTGAAGGTTGAGTTTATTCTTGTTCTGTACTAAGTGCTTCTGTGACAAACTAGTTAGGTTCTAATGCACAAGCACAATTGGGCCTTTGAATTCATCTAAGTTGCTCTTTGTTTTTAATCTTTTTCTAAACTTGTTCAGTGAAGTAGATGAAAGGAAAAATTCCCGGAAAGTTTAAACCCATGTAAGGCTACAATAGACAGTGCTTAATTAGTGAAAATTTTGAAGGAATGAGATTGGATGGAACCCTAGCTTTCCTCCCGACACACCAAACCTGTCTTACAGTATGGACGCTCGTAACTCGCAAGTCATAATAGAGAAGCGAAAAAAAATGCATATGAAAACAACAAAGATAATGCGAATTGAAATATAACGTCAAGGTGTAATTTTCAATTTATACATCTTTACGAAGTTAACGAGACAATTTTTATTCAAGAGAAAGACACGTACTACAATTTTTTCGACGAGTGAAGATGTGTCCATCATCATGTTTTTTTTTTTCCTTCGAGACAAGGTGTCCGTGAAGATGGAGGTGATGCTTAGTCGCTGGCACTTGCACTAAGGGTATGTACAATAGTATATATCAGCTGTCTATAAGCGTATACTATGTAGAATTTTAGATGATATAGATGAGAGAGAAAGATGATGTCTGCTATTTAACAGACTGTCTTATAGACAGTTTTATACTCTTTACACCATTGTACAGTCTATTAACTATATGATAGATTATTACAGACAGCTATATAAACAGTCTATTATATAAATTATCTTTAATCATATCTGTAACATCCTCAGTTTCGCGTTCTGGAAAATCTAATTTAAATTATCTGAATTCAAAACTTGGAGTTTCCTTGGTGTTTAATTTAACCTGGCATCCTTTCCCATCCAAAATCGGGATTCAATTCCCTTCCGTTCGAAAAATCGAATTCCCGATTCCCGTCGGTACCTGAAATTTCACCCGTGTCCCGAAATGCTCCAAAAAGCCCGAAATCACTTCAATTAGGTCCCAAATATTTCAAAATGATTTTTGGGATGATTCCCAAGATTTTTGGAATCTCTCTGGTATTTTATCTCGCGTGGCTTTTGTTTAATGCCCGCTATTCACCTCAGAATATTCAAATCTTCAAATTTCATCTAGATTCTGTGAAACCAATTTTGTTGGGTTCCAAATATTCCAAAATGGTTCTAGGAATTTTTAGACCATTTTTGCTAATTTTTCCCTAGGGTGGTTCGTTCGCCTAATCCCCGGGCAATAGGAAGTCGCCACGTGGTGCTACAGTACCTCTTCTTCTACCTCACGATGGCATGCTTCCTGGGAGGAGCTTCTCTTGCCATCCATGGAGGGCATGCACTTTAATCACCCATAACTTCCACTATAAACCTCCAAATCGCGAACCGCCGGGTCCGTTGAATCCGTGACGACGAGTCCTTTCCATTCCCCACCTTCATTAGCCGTAAATCTCGCCGGAATTTGAACAGTGCCGCGAAAACCGAAATGCACCTTAATGGTCATTACTCGGCCGTTTCTTCTCCAAACGGCGTGCTTCCACCTCCCATATCTTCGTTTTAGCATCCTCTTCCCAGTGGTAGAACTCCCCTTTAGCCTCTCTAATCCAATCGGCCGTGAGATCAAGAAAACCGACGCCGGGACACCATTTTCGTGTTCTTCGTGTTCGTCCTCGTAGCTTCCTCTCCGGTGGTTCATTCTTCGTTCCGGTTGTTTCCTCGTGTTAGCATGGGTGTCTAGATTCTAACTCATCAATCGGTTGTAGGTATCATCAAGTGTGGGTGACAAATTTCGAGATTTCGTTGACCCGGCCGAACCGTCGATTCTCGTCGAATTCTTCATTTTCGGTAGATCATTCTTCAATTCCTTCCATTCTTAAGTTCTTCTAGATGTACCCTAGATATTCCATCCCTTAATTAGTGTATTCATGTTCAAATTCTTGGGAAATTTTCGGTTTTGGGGGAGTTTTTGGGCTCTCTGTTCGGGTTGCCTTGCCGTGCCGTCGTGCAGACACCTCCCGGCCGTCGTCGCCTCTCCGGCGCCCTGCCGCGTCGCCGCCACCCGGTGCCTCGCCGCTGCTCATTGGCGCCGCCATGCACTTCAGCGTGCCGCGCCTGCGCCGCCGCACCGCCCGCGTGGAGCGCCCACTCGGGCCGACTCGGCCGGCTGACCCGCTCCGCCGGGCCGCCTCCGCCTCGCCTTCGCCTGCCCGCCCGTCGTCTGCCGGGCCCGCTCGAGCTCACCGGCCAGCTCCACCTCGGTGCCCTTGAGCTCCTCCCTTATTCTGTTTCTTTGCCATGGCAAGGAGCTTTGAGGATGAAGCCCCATGAGTATGACATGGGGGTCCCACCCTCCATAGAGACAAACCAAAAATAAATTCAGCCCAAATAAAGATGCTCTGGAATATTCCGGGAATATTCCCCGATTTTGTATTTTCCTGTTTTTCCAAACTTCGGAAGCTTATATCTTTCCCGTTCGAACTCCGATTGACTCCGTTCAAATTCCTAAATTCATCTAAATTCAAGATCTACTTGCCAGTACTACTTTTGTAATTTTTGGATTTTATTTATTTTCTTGTATTTATTTGTTGCTCCGTTTTGCGTGTAGCCGCTGATCCGACCGAGTCCGCCGACCCCGCCGCCAGACTTCGAACGTTCGACGACCTCGCTGCGACCGAAGGCAAGTCCCTTGACGCATGTTGATCCTATGTTTACAAATGTGTTTACAAAGTTTTATAAAATTGCATGCTATGTTTATCATCGTAGGTCAAATATAAGTGAATAGTTAATCCCATTTACGATTAACTCCTTTGTTATTGACATCCATGTTTACTTGTAGCCCTAGGGCATTTGCTATGCCATGTTTACCTTATATGGTGACCTTTGTTGAATAATACAGTAGAATTGCTTAGGACCAAGATTGATGAAAATGACCTATGGGTGGGATTATACAAAAATGATGATTTAAAGTGTGATTTGAAAATGGTTATATGATTTTGGTCTTGCTTTTCTAAAATAAAAAGAAAAGGGAAAATGATTTGGACTTGAGTGGAATGGAATGTTGGGTGGGTGCGGATTGAGCACTAGTTGCATTGTGCAAGTACCGCCCAAAGTCAAATAAGGACCGACGCTTATGACTGTCCATTATAAGCATAACCGTACTATCACATGTCTATAATGGTACGACCTGGCTAACTAATTTGTAGAAACCTAACTTTAACTTACCAAATGGTGGAATGTGAGTGCTGGATAGAGGCAAGATTGTTTTTCTCACACGGCGCAAGAGGGGGCTTCTGTACTGGGTGGCTAAAACCCTAACAACGGTGAAACCTCAGCAGGTGGGTCGGGTTGGGCGTATACAATGTAAAGGTCTTGTCATGATCTCTCTGCCGACACACCAAAGGAAGTGTGTTAATTGCATGGCATCAAGAGACGACCGTGTCTTGTGGGTAAAGTTGTACACCTCTGCAGAGTTAAAACTATTCGAATAGCCGTACCTACGGTCAAGGGCAAAGCGAAGAATGCTTTCATATTGGTAGACTTTGGATTTGGTTTTAAAACTAAAACGGTGCTTTGTTTTGGGATTCGGAAGTGGTTAGAACTCTCGGATGTTTAATGGCGGATTGAGCCAACAAGGTGGAAAGAACTTGTTTTATACCTTGACGGAAAGAGTCATATGTGATTAAACTTAATCTCTTTAAAAGTTGGTGGTTAGAGCCTTTATATTGGTGATGGTGGATAGAACCTTCACTGCAATATTAAATAATTCAATTGTTAAAAAGAATTGCTAAAATATGCTTTATGAAACTTATCAGCAAGTATGGTTTAATGAAATTTGGTTTTGTGCAAAAGAACCATATTAAGCCTTCCTTTGGAAAGCCTCACATATGCATACTTTCCCCGACTTGCTGAGTACTTGTGTACTCACGTGCTACACATCTTGTCATCATCAGAGAACTACCAGGACGCAGCTGAAGACGGTGAGTTCTACACCGAAGAATTCGAGGAAGATTGCTAAGATAGCTAATCGCGTATCTTGTCGTCGCCTATGGTGTTTTTGGTGTTCGCTCTTTGTCGCTTTTGCTTCTGCTGTCGTGTCTCCAGCCTCATGGCCGAGTATTGTAATAAGTGGCCATGTGGCCCATACTTTGTTATTTATGTTACAATTTCGTTATGTTCGGTAATGACGTATCACTATTGACTGTGTGTATTAGCTACTGATCTGGGACTAGTACAGAAATACACAGGAGATTTCGAATAGCTGATCCAGGATCTCACAATATCTATAGATGATATATGTACCATAGATAATCGCTGTCTATACCACTAGAGTGTTGCACGTCTTCCGTGCACGTTACGCGCTTCCACTCACTAGAGCCTTCTGGGCCGGAGGCCCAGTCAATCGAGCCCGTAGCACTCAAAAACAGAAGGCCACGAAGAAACCCTAGCTACCCCAGCTATAAAAGCCGCCCGCGCCGCCCCTCGCCAACCCTTGCACCCCCGCGCCTCCACCACCACCACACGCACAGGGTAGGGAGGGGAGGAGGAGAGGAAGCCGAGCGGCGGCGGCGGCGGCGGAGATGGTTTCCCTGAAGCTGCAGAAGCGGCTCGCCGCGAGCGTGCTCAAGTGCGGCAAAGGCAAGGTCTGGCTCGACCCCAATGAGGTCAGCGAGATCTCCATGGCCAACTCCCGTGAGAACCCCCTCTCCCTTCCCCTCTCATCTCCTGCCTATGCGTCGTATCTCGAGAGTTCCCTGTGGTGTGTGCGCTACCTTCAGATCTGTCGCTCCGGTGCTGATCTGTGCGATATTGCTGTTCCAAACCTGTTCCTATGTCGATTCTAGGGAGTTTTTTTTGGTTAGTTAGCGCGAGTAGTTTTGATTTCTGCTGCGTATGATACTGCGTTATAAGGTGATTTAGTTGTGGGGTGTTGTGCGCAGCCTGGGCTGGAGCTCGTTTGTTCCAATTTTCGAGGGTGATTAGACTGTTGTGATGGTCGTCTTTTCTATTGGAAATAAAACTGAGAAATGGCACACGAGGTACAACAGTTGTTGACATCTTGTATGGACTATTAGTTTCGGAATTTTTTTTTGAATTTTGGCCAGCAGCTCTGGCATTCACTATAGAAGAAGAAGAACAACAGCCGAGCTACAAACGCACACACCCCACACACCCACGCACACACACGCGCTGCCCCCGACTCGTGTGCACCCGGGCGAATCCAGGGCTGCTTGCTCACTAGTGATGCTAGCCAACCGAGCGTTCGCTTGTCCGCATTAGTTTCGGAATTTGGTTGTGTTTGCGGTGTGTAACATTAGATTTATCCTAGTTGGTACGGCCTAGTCTGCCGCAGGTTGATTGAGGTTGCTACCAAGCATCAAAATTTTCGTTAAGGACAGCATATACTTGGTGCTGTGCCGAGGATTTGTGTCATGCCTTGTTACGGATTTGTGGTCGCTTGCAGTATCGTTTTGTAAGAAGCCGGTGGTCAGCTGTTACCTATACCATGTTAGATGCAAGCTTTGGCTTGTGCCCAATCGTGCCCAATCGACTATCCGGAATGGAACTGCAAATTTATTGGAAGTCACCCTTTTACAAGCAAAATGATGTTTTTTTACACCACCATTTAAAGTGGCATAGATAGGTGTCGGCTATTCATTTTCTCTACTGAACTGTCTTGGTATATTGTGAGTTTTGTTATTTTAACTTTAAGATGCTAGTGAGGTTGTTCCCATCAAGATACGGTAATGTTGGCTTTGTGTTGATAAATTAACTGCTGTTTTAAAAACTAGTTAACTAATGTACATACTGACTTTCATTTCCTAAAAATTTCTGGCTGGTAATGAATATGCTTACTCCTTGGGGTTACGTGTCAAGAATATGCTTACTCCTTGGGGTTATGTGTGTAATCTTGTACTGATAATGCTCTCGCTCTTTTTCTGGGACTTCCAGGTCAGAACATCCGAAAGTTGGTCAAGGATGGGTTCGTCATCAAGAAGCCCCAGAAAATACACTCAAGGTCCCGTGCACGCAGAGCCCATGAGGCCAAGCAGAAGGGGCGTCACTCAGGATATGGTATGTCAGTGCAATAGTTATATTTAAATGCAAGTCTGTGAGTCTGTATATTTACCTTACATACTCTTTTCAGGTAAGCGTAGGGGTACCAGGGAGGCTAGGCTTCCTACCAAGATTCTGTGGATGAGGAGGATGCGTGTGCTTAGGCGTTTGCTGCGCAAGTACCGTGAGGCCAAGAAGATTGACAAGCATATGTACCATGACATGTACATGAAGGTCAAGGGTAACATGTTCAAGAACAAGCGTGTGCTTATGGAAAGCATCCACAAGTCTAAGGCTGAGAAAGCAAGAGAGAAGACGCTTTCTGATCAGTTTGAGGCTAAGCGTGCCAAGAGCAAAGCAAGCCGTGAAAGGAAGATTGCCAGGAGGGAGGAGAGGTTGGCTCAGGTGAGATATGTTCTATGGTTTCAAAAATAGTTTCTTGTTGTTGGGTTACAAGTTTGAACTGAAGCGTGATTGTATGGATTTAACAGTTATTGATTGTAAAAAAATGGGTTGATTTATTAACTATACTGTGTGTTGATGCTTGTACATGATGCAGTCAGTATCTGGGGTGTTATTGAATGGTAATATAATATTATCGTTCTAGCTAGCTAACTTAGTTGCTGTGGGAGTTTTTTTACACATTGTGGACAAGTCTGTGGTTTTCTCACGAGATTGTTCATATGGTTTAATCTTCTACTCTTTATGCATATAGGGCCCAAGGGAACAAGCAGCACCAGCTCCAGCAGCAGCTCCCATTCAAACTGCAGCGTACTAATCTTTGCAAGACCTTTCTTTTTTACTATCATGGAGTTATTTTCAATTTGGCTGATGTTCTACTACTTCCCATTGTTGCAGGGCACCAAAAAAGGGAAAGAAGTAGAGATGTGACATGGAGTGTTTTGTTTGCTGAGTGAAACCAGTTAAATCTTAGCTGAATTTTGAAGTATGGACCGTTTTGTTCAGTATTTAAGTATCTTCATCCCAGATACCCTGGATACCATGTTTCATGCTGTTGGATGTAGTAGTAGATGCTTATGCAAAGATTCTTTTCAAAAAGGTTGTTATCTCGTGCCGTTTTTAAGTTCGTCATCCTTGCGATGATACTTTACTACTAGAATTTATTTGCTTTGGTTTTGCATGAGCTTTTGGGGGGCCAAAATCTCCGGTCGTAAAATCAGATCGAATTTTATGACGCTGGCATGCGGCTTGAGCTGTTCGCTAGGGGCTCGTTATGTGATGTCTCGGCTATGTGCGATTCTTCTATTACTATGGAGGCTCAGACGAGGCCAATCGAATGAAATCCGTTTCCATTTTCACAAGGATGGTAATTCTGGTCCCAGGTCTGTAATTTTACTCTCCGCTACAGCCCGTTTTGTTGCTGGTAGTGTAGTACTGTTATATCCAGTCGGTATGCCGTTTGCGGCTCCTCGTTGCACGCTTTGTCTGCTGTTAAAATTTAATTTAAATTAAGTAAATTCAAAAATTGGATTTTTCTTGGTGTTTAATTTAATTTGGCATTCTTATCCGTTCAAAATTGGAATTCAATTCTCCTTCGCTTGAAAAATCGAATTTTTAGATTCCAGTCCGTACCCGAAATTCCACTCGAGTTTGAGAATACTTTAAAAATCCCGGAACCTATCGCATTAGGTTCCAAATATTCTAAAAATATTTTGAG
Source organism: Rhipidocladum racemiflorum (assembly GCA_036346355.1). Lineage (NCBI taxonomy): Eukaryota > Viridiplantae > Streptophyta > Magnoliopsida > Poales > Poaceae > Rhipidocladum > Rhipidocladum racemiflorum. The sequence goes on along the minus strand of CM070573.1, from coordinate 62,197,457 downwards.
AATTTTTTCAAGATTTTTTAGAAGCTATCTGGTATTTTATCGCTCGCGGCTTTCGTTAAATGCCCGTTATTCGCTTCAAAATATTCTAAATTTCAAATATCATCCAAATTCAATGAAACCAATTTTATTGGGTTTCAAATATTTCCTAATGGTTTTAGGAATTTTTTCGGAAATTTTAGACCATTATTTGCTAATTTTTCTCTCGCGCTAAACTATTCACTTACTCCCGGCCAATCCGGCCAATGGAACATCGTATAGTGGCGGCTACTGTACATTGTCTTTAACCATAAGAAGGCAACATCTATAGGAAGAAGAAGCCTCCATTCTTGGCATTCATGATTCAAACACCCATAACTTCTCCATTAATGCTCCAAATCGCGCAAGACCGGATCCGTTGGATACGTGATGGTAAGACCTTTCCATTCTCGGTGTCCTTTCATCTTCAATTTCGCCGGAATTTGAATGGTAACTCAAAAACCGAAATCCACCATTATGGCAATAACTCGGCCGTTTCAATTCCGTTTTGCACGATTCCACCTCCATTTACTTCGTGTTGGACTCCTCTTCCCGGTGGTATCATCCTTCTTTGGCCTCTCCAAGCCATTCGTCCGGGAGATCGGGAGATCGAGAAAACCGACGACCACCGTCATTCTTCGTGTTCGTAGCTTCTTCTCTGGTGAGCCATTTGGTATTCCAGTTGCTTCCTAGTTTTCGTATGGTTGCCGTGCTCATAACCCCTCAATCAATTTTAGGTTTCATCAAGATTTGACTTCCAATTTCGTGGTTGAAGCTTGTCGGCCGAACCGTCGATTATCGTCGAATTCATCATTTCTGGTAGTTCCTTCTTCAATTCCTTGCACCCCTAAACCCTTCTAGATGTCCTCTAGGTATTGCTCTTTTTCAAATTTCAAATTCGTTCATTAATTTCGCGGAATTTGGAAATCTTTCCCGTGCTCTGTTAGGTTGGGGTCCTGCCCATGCTCGCGTCGGCGACTTCGCCGTCATTGCCGCTTCTCCGGCGACCAGCGGCACCTCGCCGCCGCTGATGCTTCGCCGCTTCACCGGCTATCCCAGCGCCACTGCGGCGCCGCCGACGCGTGCATGCTGTGCGCCCAGGTTGCAGCCCGCCGCTGACCGGCCGTCCGGTTCCGCGCCACAGACGCCCCTCGTGTTCTGGCCGCCTCACCACGCTGCCAGCTGTCAGGCGCCGCTGCCGCTTTCCTCAGCGACGTCGCCGGCCGCTTGCGCCACACACTCGCCACGGCCGGCCGCTTCGTCGCCGCCGTAGTCCCTCTCACAGGCGCCATGAGCTCCTCCCCTTCCTCTGTTTCTTTGCCATTGAGCTCAATGAAAAAGAAGGCAAGAGTCAATGCCAAGTGGGTCCCATGTGTAAGAGAGATGTAGAGTTAGAAAATCAGCCAAAGAGAAGATGCTCGGGAATATTCCCTCATTTTCCATTTTCCATGATTTTCAAACTTCGGACGCTCATAACTTTTCCGTCCGAACTTCGATTGACTCCGTTCAAGTTTCTAAATTCATATAAAATCAAGATCTTCCTGCCAGTATAACTTTTGTAATTTTTAGATTTTATTTATTTTATTGTTATTATTTTGTGTACCGTTTTGCGCGTAGCCGAGGATCCCGTCGAGTCCGCCGACCCCGCCGCCGGACTTCAAGAATTCGACATCCCCGCTGCGACTGAAGGCAAGTCTCTTACGCATTTTGATCCCACGTTCGCAAATGTTTTTACAATGTTTTATCACATGCATAGCTATTTTTATCATTGTATGTCAAATATATATTATTAGCTATTCCAATTTGTGATCATCTCCTTGGTTATTGATACCCATGTTCATTTGTAACCCTAGAACACTTTGTTATGTCATTCCTAGTTTATATTGTGACATTCGTTGAATAGTACGGTAGAATTGTTTATGGCCAAAATTGATGAAAATGACCCATGGGTGGGATTATATCAAAATTGTGATTTAAGAATTATGGTAAAATATTTGGTACTATTTTTGTAAAATAAAAACAAAAAGAAAAAGGATTTGGACTTGGGCGGAGTGGAATGTCGGGTGGGTGCGGATTGAGCACTAGTTTCCAATGTGCAAGTACCGCTCCAAGTCAATTAAGGACTGACGCTTATGACTGTCTATTTTAAGCGTAACCGTACTACCACATGTCTATAATGGTACGACCTAGCTAAATAATTTGTAGATACCTAACTTAGACTTGCCAGTTGATGGAATGTGGGTGCCAGATAGAGGCAAGATGTACTCCCACACAGCGCAAGAGGGGGCTTCTGTACTGGGTAGATAGAACCCTAATAGCGGTGAAACCTCAGCGGGTGAGTCGGATTAGGCGTATACATTGTAAATGCCTTGTCATGATCTCTCTGCCGACACACCAAAGGAAGTGTGTTAATTGCATAGCATTAAAGAGATGATCATGTCTTGTGGGTAAAGCTGTACACCTCTGCAAAGTTAAAACTATTCGAATAGCCGTACCTACGGTCAAGGGCAAAGCAAAGAATGCTTTCATATTGGTAGACTTTGGTTTTGGTTTATAAAGTAAATAAAGTTTTGTTTTAGGGTTCAGGAGTGGTTAGAACTCTCTGATGTTTTATTGGCGGATTGAACCGACCAGGTAGATGGAACCTGTTTTGACCATGACGAATAGAGTCATGTGTGTGTAACCTTGATCTTTTAAATTATGGCGGATAGAGCCTTTATACTAGTGTTGATAGATAGAACCTTCACTAGACTATTAAATAATTTAATTGTTAAAATAATTGTTAAAAATGTGCCTTGTGAAAATTATTGCTATGTATGATTTGATGAAACTTAGCTTTATGCAAAAGAACCATAATAAGCCTTCCTTAGAAAGCCCTACATGTGCATACTTTTCCAGACTTGCTGAGTACTTTTGTACTCACATACTACATAAAATGTTGTCATCAAAAAATTATCAGGACACAAACGAAGACGGTGAGTTCTACGCCGAAGAGTTCGAGGAAGATTGCGAGGACATCTAGCGTGTTCCTAGTCGTCGCCTGTGGATTTGTTTGGGCTTTATTACTTGTCGTTTCGTTTTCGCTGCCATGAACTTTGGTCAGGTGACCATATGATGTAATAAGTAGCCATGTGGCTAATACTTTATGTTTATGTTACAATTTCGTTATGTTCGGCAATGATACTTCACTGTTGACTGTGTGTACTAGTTACTGATCTGGGACTAGTACAGAAATACACAGGAGATTTCGGATAGCCGATCAGGGGTCTCACACTAGGAATTTGAACTAAAATTTCGATTCATCCATGTAGATGAGTTGGGATTGTAGCTTGGCCAAACAAGGCCGAAGTGCAGGTGAAAGGATGGTAAATCTTAACCAGTTGCGTGCTAAAACTCTCTTCGCGTGCTTTTTAACCCTTACAGCATCTCCAAGAGGGGCCTTAAATATGGTCCCAACTTGAATTATAAGGCTTTTGGGGGAAAAGATTAACTCCAGCAAGAACCCTAAATTGTTAAAATTTAGCAAATTGTTTTAGGGTCTCTAGTAGAGTAGCTATATTTAGCAACTCTGTGATTGAGCCCTATCTTTGTTGGGTTTTAGGGTCTAATTGCTGGAGTGAATATTTCGTTGGAGCCCTAAATTTAATTAGTTGGGGTCCTAAATTAAAGTTTAAGGCTCATTTTTAGGGGCTCTCTCTTGGAGATGCTCTTAGCCTGCAGTTAGGAATTTTGGAGGTCCATCTATTACCGATGTTGCCTCCCCCCTTACGAAAAATAGTAGTCTGCATTCTATAAGCGACTTTCGAGTTTGCAAAGATTTTCTTCTTTTAGATGGTTGTTCACCTGTATCTTCCAGGTATCACTGTCCGTCTGCGCGTCCTGTGGGCAAGTGGTATTGCTACAAGTGATATATCAATTGGGTATTGCTACAAGTATTTTCTCAGTTGCAAGGGACAAAATGTCCTTTTCTCGCTTCAATTATTTTTGGGGAGGTCGTCATCGAGATATTTTAAATTTGTAATACCACCCGCAGTAAGTCCTCCCATAGTGTACTTTTTAGTAACAATTAGATTCGGTAATCTCTATGGATGGCTGCTCAAAGTAAAATCGCCATATTGGCATCATGTAGTTTGCAATCTGGGCTGTTTCATTGCAGTGCTTCCTGATTAAAGTTACGACGAGACATGATGCACTGTCATCGTCGTAACGTGAATCATGGACGGTTAAACTTTGAAAATTTGACTATCAATATCTTTTCAAATATTTAAATTTGTAATATGAAGATCATATGTGCAGATTTATCTCGAAAAATACTTTCATAGTATTATAATTAGAGAGGGAGTAATGTTTTGACTTCCATTTACTTACATAATATTATAATTTGCCTATCAATATCTGTAGGCTTCCGGATCGGCTATCCGGAGTCCTCTGTGTATTTCTGTACTAGTCCCAGATCAGTAGCTAGTACACACAGTCAAATAGTGATGAATCAACAACCATATCACGAATACATATAATAATAACACCAAATAAAAGCAAAGACCTTATGGTCAAGGTTTACCATTACGACCTTAACAGGCAGAACAACTTGAACAACTGCAGCGGAAGACGAAAATACCAAGGCGTCCCATCCAAATGCCCACAGGCAATCGAGTGGGGAGCGCGCCCTAGTCGTTGGAATTCCTTGACAGCTCCTTTCACTTCTGAGATATGATTAGAATGCAGCACGTAAGTACATAAAGTACTCAGCAAGTCTGGGAAATTATGCACAATGTAGGCTATCCAAGGATGGCTTAATATGCTTCTTTTGCATAAAGCCAAGTTTCATCAAACCATACTAGTTAATAAGTTTCACAAAGCATATTTGAGCAATTCTTTTTAATAATTGAATTATGTAATATTGCAGTGAAGGTTCTAACCACCACTCACTAATATACAGGCTCTATCCGCCACATTCCAAAAAGATCATGATTCAATCCATTCATATGGCTCTGTCTGCCACGGTTCACAAAATCAGGTTCATTCCACCTACCTGGCTTTAGCCGCCAGAAGCACACCCGAGAGTTCTAACCGCTCCCGGATCCTAAAACAAACTTTTGTTTAGTTTGAAACCAAAAACCAAAGTCTACCAGTATGAAAGCATTCAGCAAGCTTTGCCTTTGACCGTAGGCACGGATATTCGAATAGTTTTAACTCTACAGAGGTGTACAGCTTTACCCACAAGACATGATATTCCCTTGATGCCATGCAATTAGCACACTGCCTTAGGTGTGCCGGCAGGGATATCATGACAAGGCTTTTACAATGTATACGCCTAACTCCGACTCCACCGGCCGAGGTTTCACCCGTTAGGGTTATATCCACCCAAAGATGAAGCCCCCTCTTGCGCCGTGTGAGAAAAACAACAACATTGCCTCTATCCGGCGCTCACATTCCACCGTTTGGTGAGTCTAAGTTAGGTTTCTACAAATTATTCAGCCAGGTCGTGCCCACTTTGACATGTGGTTGTACGATTATGCTTAGAATGGAGACAGTCATAAGCGTCGGTCCTTAACTGACTTGGGGCGGTTCTTGCACAATGAAATCTAGCGCTCCATCCGCACCCACCAGACAAACCATTCCGCCCCAGTCCAAACCATTTTTCATTTTAAATTTTTATTTTGTAAACCATCGGCAATACTCCTTGCCTATAATTTCCAACACAAGTTTTCAAGAGTTGAATGAAATTCCCACCCATAGGTGAATACTGACCGATTGCGAGTCTAAGCATTTCTACCGTACTATTCTATTCCACCAATAGTTTATTTTATAAAATACAAATCTTAGTGTGGATAAAACGTGATTATAATTAAATCGGTACTTTCCAAAAGTCATGAGACCACCAATATTCCCCCATTCTTATCATGGTACTATAGAATCCAGTCCAATTTAGTACTTTCACCATGTAAAGTTGATATCATGTGCCATCATAACTCCAAAATCCTGCCAAGCTATTATTATTATTGTATATGAAACAATCTCCTCAAAATATGAGTCTCCTTATTGATTACCCATCATCCACACATCGATTGGTCTGTTAATCTACTTGATCCACCGAGAATAATTCATAATCTCATCCCCGAGCATATTTCATGAAAGATTCTACAAACCCAAGATTTCAATAATTCATTACCTAGAGCTGTTTCCATAAACAATGACACCAAGTTGACTAAGCAAATCACACCCAATCCACATTATTCATAATCCCACACAAATGGTTATCGCAAAACCCTATTTTCCAAAATCATCTACTAAACCACCGAGTACGATTCTCAGTATTATCCACTTAATACATCGAGTATATTTGATAATATCATTGATTAAATCATCGAGTATCATTCTCCACATCACCTATTGTAACCCTTCACATTGTCATCGCTAAATCATTTACATTTTATCCACCAAGGATACGTAACATTATCATTTACTAAACCACTAAACATTCTGGATTATTCACAATTCTCCATAAATGATTATCACATAGTATGCTTGTTAAAATCCACCGAAATATAAGTCACCACGTATTCTACTTAATCCACAAATATGCCTCTCAATATCATTTATTTACTTTTACCGACTATTATTCTTGACATCATACATCTTCCAATATTCTCACAATCCACACAAATTATATGGATTACCATTCATAGATCAATTCCATAACGACTACCCCCACATCGCTAATATTCACGAAATCGCCAATTTACATTTCATACCACTTGTTCCACCAATCGTGTCCTCCCAATAGTCCTTTTTCCCTAATTAAAGATTATTTTTCCAAAAACATTTGTATTGGTGGATTACTATACTAGGGCGACAAAGGATCATGGGTAACAATATCAAGGAGGGATGGACAACAGGTATAACTAACAACCTAACGTTAACATCATTCTTTAATATAACTAGCGATGCAATTTGTAAAACATGGTAAAACATTTAGAAAGCATAGGATCAACATGCGTCAAGGAGACTTGCCTCGGTCACAGCGAGAATGTCGAACTCTTGAAGTCCGGCGGCAAGGTCGGGTCCTCGACTACGCGCAAAATGAGGTAACAAATAAATACAAGAAAATAAATAAAATCCAAAAATTACAAAAATAGTACTGATAGGTAGGTATTGATTTTAGATGAATTTAGGAATTTGAACGGAGTCAATCGGAGTTCGAACGGAGAAGATATGAGCTTCCGAAGTTTGAAAAAAATCAGGAAAATGGAAAACGAGGGAATATTCCGCGGAATATTCCGTTTCTTTATTTTCTGATTTTTGGAATTGGCTTGAGTCTCTTGCAAGGGGGCCCCACATGTCATTGTCTTGGCTCTTCTTCCCCAAGCTCCCATGGCCATGGGAAAACAGAGGAGCTCATGCTCCTCGTGGATCTGGCGAGGGGGAGGTCAGGGCGGTGGCCGGCGAGCGGCGGCGGCGGGTAGCGGGTGGCCGGGGCGGCGCGCAGGGAGGCGCGCGACGGGCGCGGGCGGCGGCGCATGGCGCTGGGGCCGGGCGGTGCGAGGGGCAGGCGGCGTCATGGCGGCCGGCGGGCGGAAGCCGACGACGGCGGCGGCTGGGCCGGGCGGGCGCCGAGGCGGCGGGGCAGCACGCGGCACGGCACCAGGGGGCGGCGGCGGCACCGGCGAGCCGGCCGGAGGGGCGGCAACGGCGAGCGGCCGGCGGCGAGCACGCACGGGCACGGGCAAAATAACAGAGGCCCCCGTTTTTGCTAAAAATCCCATTTTTCTCCCATTTGCGCATGAAATTTGATCAAACAAAATCATGGATCAACTAGAGGACATCCTTGAGACCCTAGAGGAGCAAGGAATCGCATCAAAACTCACCGGAAACGACGAATTTGGCGACGAACGGAGCTCCGGCCGAAATGACAAAAACCCAAAATTCGTCTCCAATTCTTGAGGAATCCTAAAATTGATTGAATGGTTAGCTTCTAGACTCACTCACGGTCACAAGGAACCAAGTGGCACGAAGAATAACCCACCGGAGAGAGATCTACGGCCAAGAACACGAAGAACACCGAAACGGCGACCCGGCGTTGGTTTTCTCGATCTCACGGGCGCAAGAGTGGAAGAGGCTAAAGGAGACTCATACCACCGGGACGGGGACTCTTATACGGAAAGAATGGAAGTGGAATCACGCGGAACGGAGTTGAAACGGCCGAGTTATGAGCAATAATGTCCATTTCGGTTTTTCTTTAATGCGACGGTTTCCGGCGAGATTAGCGACGATTGATGGTGGGGAATGGCAAGAGGGCGTCGCTACGGATTCAACGGAACCGGCCGTTCGCGTTTTGGAGTTGAAATGAGGAAGATAGAAGGGTTTCAAGTAAGCCCTAGCCATGAGAGAAGAGCTTTCCCCTTGGCATGAGGTTGAAGAAGGCACTGTAGCGCCACATGGCGAGCTCTGATTGGTCGGCAATTACGTAAATGAACCGCCCTAGAGAAAAATTAGGAAAAATGGTCTAAAAATTTTGAAAAAATTCCTATAACCATTTTGGAATATTTAGAACCCAATAAAATTAGTTTCGCAGAATTTGGATGAAATTTGTGGAATTAAATATTCAGGCGCGGATTGCGGGCATTAAACAAAAGCCGCGCGAGATAAAATAGGAGCGAAGGTCCAAAAATCCGGGGAATCATTCCAAAAATCATTTTGGAATATTTGGGACATAATTGAAGTGGTTTCGGGATTTTTGGAGCATTTTTGGATTCGGGTGAAATTTCGGGTACCGGCGGGAATCTGGAAATTCGATTTTTCGAACGGAAGGGAATTGAATCCCGATTTTGGACGGGAAAGGGATGCCAGGTTAAATTAAACACCAAAGAAGAACCAAAATTTGAATTTAAATATTTTAAATTAGATTTTTCCCGGAAAGCGAAAACTAGGGCGTTACAGTATCTTTTCAAATATTTAAATTTATAATATGAAGATCATATGTTGCAGATTTGTCTCGAAAAATACTTACATAATATTATAATTTTATTGGGTTTTATAATTTATATCGTTGTCTAAAAGATAACTTTATGATTAGAGAGGGAGTAATATTTAGACTTCCATTTACTTTTTTTTTCGAGGGTTCCCTTCACATTGACTAAGCAACTAGAAAAGGTCGTAGTATTGCTTTCTTTTGTCTTTCTTGAGAATTCACGTAACAAGCTTCCACTACCAAAACATTGTCGTTGGTGTTGTGGAACTAATTAGGAAACAATTAATTGGGGCTCATACCAGGTTCCACTTATTACTCGATATTCTTCGATTTTCGCGATTTTCGAGCTTACCGAGCCAGCACGATATATAATACCGGTCGGTAAATCAATTAAATTCAAAAAAATAATTCAAAAAATTCAAAAATTTGAAAACATTTGACCAACACAAATATCGTGATAATCGAGCCATATCGAGCGATTATCGAGGTATATCGACCGAAAATCGCTCAAAAAATCGACCGACGGGGAAGTTCACGTAATCGGCTAATTTTCTAGGAAAATATCGAGATAATCGAGCAATATCGAGCGATTATCGACCAAATATCGAAATTTTTCAATTTTTTTTCAAAAAATTTGAATTTTCAAACCATTAGATTTTTATCGATTTTCGACCGATTTTCGGCTCGATTTTGTCGATTTTCGAAATTCGATTTTCGAGCTGATTTTCGAAATTCGGTAAGTTGAACCCTGGCTCATACTACATGCATAGAGCTATAGGAACTTCTGTTTCGTTCCATCGTAACTTACACGACGTCCAAAACATAAATTGGATTTCTACTGATATTTTCGACAACCAAAATGAAGTTTCCTGTTTAACTTAGGATTCTGTTCCAATCATAAAGAAAATTCAAAAGCTAAGGAACAAAGTTTTAAGTAAAGTTAGACCTCCACCACTTAAAAAAGAAGATTAAAGAAGAGCCATTTTATTCCCAATGGCGCCGGCGATGTGCATGGCTCATGCTCCTTCCTACCGGCAGTGAATATATATACACCACAAAAGTGTTGTCAAACTTGTCCTGCAGCCAAACCAAACCAAGAAGCGTCTCCTCGTTTCGGCGGCGTCTGCATCTAACGTCCTACTCGTATCAACCGGGATAATCCAACAACAAGCAATGGCAAGGCGATGCCTCACGTCGAACACGACGACGGCCGCCACCGGAGCGCCCCCTCCGGCGCCGCATTTGCGGTGGGACCTCCACAGGCCGGCCGTGAAGGTCGCCGTGGCTGGCAACGTCGTCGTCGCGGTGCTCCTCTTCGTCGTCATCGTCTGGCGCTTCTTCTTCTCGGGGAAAGATCAAGACGGCGCCGTCGCTCCCGAGGGAGCCGACGGCGGCGGGGTAGCGGCCGCGGCAGGCGCGTCCTCCTCTGGCGCGAGCTCGCCGTGCGCGTCGCCTCGGGCCACCGGGCTGAGGAAAGAGGACCTCATGGCGCTGCCGGTGTACGTTCACGGCGCGTCGGCGGAGGAGGGCGTCGGCGGCAAGGTGGAGTGCGCTGTGTGCTTAAACGAGCTCAGGGACGGCGACACCGTCCGGCTCCTGCCGAGGTGCGGGCACCGGTTCGACGCCGAATGCGTCGACCGGTGGTTCCGGTCGCACGCCACCTGCCCGCTCTGCCGCGCCGTCGTGGCGGACGCCGGCTCCGGCGAGGCCGACCCCAAGGAGCAGGCGGAAGTGTGAGATAAGCTGAAGTGTTTCTTCTTCTTTTGGTTCTTGTAACTAGTGTTCTGTGAATTACTGTGTGTGTGTTGCATGATATACACTATTATATATCTCTGGGATGCAACTCTCTTTTCCTTTTCATAATCTGATGAAAATTCTGTACAGTGTGTTTTGTTCCCTTGGTTTTGTACTTGATGAACACAACGAAGCAGCTGGAACCTGGTAGAGTACTGAAGTAGTGTAGTTGACCTTCCAACGTAATGCGCGCTGTTTGCCAAGCACAACACTCTGCCGTTAAGATTATTGTACAATGTATTTCTTAGAGAAAAATTGTACAATGCATTTTTGCATCACTGGAACGAACATTGTACACCTCTGTGGCACAAACTATACAGATTGGTCAAAGCTCATGATGTTCGTGTTCATCTATCGTACCATATGCACACTATAAGTTGACTAAAGAAAAATAAACTATACGCATTAGTTAGTGCAGTAACCACTATGGCTGACTTTGCATGTACAAGACACAAAAAGGGAAACACAGGATGGTACTCTACTCAACGTGGATAAGAAATACTAGCAAGCTTACCCTTGGTTTGCTAACTCTTTGCCTTGCATTTTCTCTGGGATTGAGTACAAGAAAGTATAAGAGCATGTACAGCAGCACAGATGATTACTATCTATATACTTATTATATATCATCTAGAGAAAAACGAAAGACATCTTGTATAATTGATTCTCTCTCAAGTTTGTCTCTATGATATCCCACAATTAATCTTTAAATTATGAAATAGAAAAACTGTCATACAATAGTGTTTTGTGTTGTCTATACTCTTTCTACCATGTTAGTAAACATCAAACATGACTAAACTTATAGATGGCTGACATCACTCTATTGTACGTACCTATAGAATGGACAATGCACATATATAACAACATAAACGATGATAGTCAGTCATTACAAATCCACATGACTTGTTTCAGGAAGTAATCAGAGCAATTTATATTCCTGCTCTAGTAATTCAACTCGCACCTAAATGGCAACGAGCAAACAGAGTTCAATTTCTTACTTCAAGCACCACATAGAAATTTCAGCTATTTGGCAATTTGAAATTTTGTTTTTGGGGGAAAAAAAATACTAAGACGACTTCAAACATGCAAATACAAAGTCGATGCAGTTGTAAATCAAGAAATAATTGATCGTCTCCACTTGTACGACAAGTAGTAGTATGAAATCTAAGGTAAGCTTCTCCATGAGCTGTTATGTTTTAGTGTAGGCTGATCGGGTTCTGAAGAGCAGAAATATACAGGCCGGAGGAGAGTAACAGAAATGGATTTGAATAATGAAGGACCAAATGCCACGGTCTTTAATTAACAACTGGTAGTGAGAATTATACTCCTACTTGCATTTATATGCATATATATATTTCAATGTCTCAACCCTTCGGGAGGAAATTTTATTGGAACAAATCAAACTACAGATTCTGTTTGACTAGCACTAATTTGAATGTATTTGTTGCCACTTGCCACCTCTGCAAATACTACACCGCAAGCTAACACAAGTACGACTTGGATCTCTTACGAGTTTGAACACACAGTTGCCGCAGTACATTACCTGAAAATTTATATACTTTTGCCCAGGTTACATTTTGTGATCCAATCTAGCTGCTGTCATTGGTCATAGACACATGTTTAAGCACATGTTCCTACACAATTGTAAGGTAGATGCTGGAAATAATAGTTTACGTGTTGTTTTTTTCACGTAAAGATATATTTAAAACCGAGTCTTTTTTATTTTTGTTTCATAATTATATATGTGTTATTTTTGTAAAAATTTTAACGTGTATTCCTCATTAAAGGTATTACAATTCTTCACAAAAAAAATGGTAATAAATCCTGTCCAAAAAACACGAAAACCGGTACAAAAAGTAGAATCTTGGCAAAATTTACCGAAATTATTGTAGCATTTTGAAAATTTTCAAAAAAAATTATTCCGTCGAGATTTGAAATCTCGGCTTCATTCGGAGACCGAAATTTTGGCCAAGATGACCAAAATCTTGGCGAGACTTTGAACCATGACCCAGACACAGGGTTCAAAATCTCGTTATGATTTTGGAAATCTCGACCTAAATTTTGGCTTGCTGAGATTCCAAATATTGGGAGATAAAAAATTAAAAATTTTCAAATTGCTACAATAATTTCGATCAATTTCGCTGAGATTTCGGTTTTTTAGACTAAGATGATCACAAATTCGATCGGTTTTCATGTTTGTAGGACCGGATTTAGCACCAAATTTTTGTGGAAAATTATGATGCCTTTTTTGAGGAATACATATGAAAATTTTGCAAAAATAATAATAATACAAATTATGTAACAGACATGAGGCTTCTAAGTTGATTTTAAAAGTTTCCTTTTGTTTCTGGGTGTCACCTTCTAATCTTTTATCATATCGATTTTGTTTGAGTGAGAAGTGCGGCGGGCAAAAACCCTAGAACAACATATATAATAAGTGTTATCCAAAAGGTTTCTTACTAGTAGTGATGCCTATATATCAATGTGACACACACACACACACACATATTTGTATATATCACATAGTGCTCAATCTGTGTATCACATGTGTATTTAGGGTATTTTATGTGCAAATACTTAGTATTTTGCATTCAAATAGATAAAAAATGTAGATAAATGCCTGCATGATTTTTTTTTCATATTTTTTCTAGCCTCAAAAATACTGGATTTAAAATTTATTTTTGGAATTTTGTTGAAATATTTTATTTCGGCCTCTCCAAGATATGATAAAAAAAAATTTGAAACCTTGAACCCAAATCGAGCAGCTCAACAAAATTGTCAGTTCTTATTTAGAGGTGTGGTTGAACCTATTATTTAATATGTGATACAGAGATGCTGCTCGGTTTGCCGGCCCATTGTTTTCCACCTAATGTTTACGATTTACGCCGGGCATCCGCATGACCAATTCCACTGCGCATTATGTCTAAACTGTTCCTAGCTAATCATAACAGCTACATAAAAACTCTCATCCTGCTTGACTTGAAGATGTTGCTTTTCAAATTTTGTTTTCATATTTTGCCATAATTTTCTCTAAAATTTTGAGATATTGTCGAAATTTCGCTTTTCGGCCATCTCGAGATTTATACCGAAAACAAAATTTGTAAACTTGTAAACACTTGTAAATAGTTTTTGGTTTTCACCTTCCTTAGTTGCTGCAGTAATTGAAAGAGATGTTTACTCTGAACATTGAACAATGCATGAAGTATAGTATACTGCTCACTGAATTACTCCATGTGTCACTTGGTGCAGGTAAAACATGAATATATCTCCCGTCATCACCTATACCGATTATTTTAGGCTAGGTTCAGTTATGTATGAAGTAATCTATCGCACTGATGCATTGACATATGGAGAGCGGAATAAATTAAGAGCTCTTTTATAGTCGATTATATTTATAGTATATTATGGTAGTATAAATTAGATATAACCATTGATTTGGTGGGGTATTATGGACTTTTACAAATAAAAATATTACATTTTAAAAGGGTATTAACGTAATTTTAGCGAGTCGTCAAGGTCCTCCAACGCGCGATGCACTGACGGAGTGAGGGCTTTCGGTGGGGATGAAGAAATGGGCTTTAGGTGGGTTAAAAAAATTCATTTACCGTTTTACCCATCCGTTGTATTGAAATTTTTTACTATTCTACCCCTCTTCACATTTTACTACACATACTATGCATGGTAGTATAACTTGATATAATCTATTTTTAACCTTTGGATTAAAGATAATGAACGGTTACCCATCTACCCCTTGACGGTGATCAAGGTGCCGAAAAAGTTCATCTCAGATATAGATAAGTTAAGAAGGAATTTCCTTTGGGCAGGAAATGAGGTGTTACACGGTAATAAATGCAAAGTCAATCAAGCAATGGTGTGTCGCCCACTACTCCAAGGGGACTGATTCTCGGAGTTGCATAAGTTTTCTCGTGCTCTTAGATTACGTTGGCTCGCTACACTGGTCAGCCCCTGCATGTGCCATGGGTTGGATCACAACACCTTGCGATCCAATCGATAACATGCTTTTCTACGGCCACAACAATAATCATTGGCAATGGTCAAAAGGCGACGCTCGACCTCTGCATGGATCCACGGTAGAGCACCTTCACAGCTGGTGCCAGATCTTTATAAGCATTCTAGGCGTAAGAACAGATCGGTAAAGAATGCTCTGCAGGATAATAACTGGATACGTGACATTCGACACGGTCTCAACGGTCATCTTTTATTCGAATATGTGAAACTATGGTTGGAAATACAGCAAATCAGTCTACGACCCGACTTTGAAGATCAAATTACTTGGAAACAGACTTCAAACGGTGATTACACGACGGCCTCGGCCTACCGCATGCAGTTTGAAGGGAGCATCAATAAGTCTTATAACTCAACAATTTGGTCAGCCTGGGCTCCATTGCGCTGCAAAATTTTCTTCTGGCTTGCGCAACAAAATCGATTGTGGACAGCGCAAAGACTGCAAATCAGAGGATGGCCAAACCAATATTTACACAAATGTCTTTGTCGGAATCTGGAAACGAATTATCATCTTTTTGTAGATTGCCCCCTGTTTCGGCGGATTTGGGTGGACATTGCCCAGTGGATACGCTTACCATCATTATCGCCACAACATTGGAAGCCTACTACCAATTTAGAACAATGGACTATACAACTGATAGACGACCAATCCGGGGGTTGAAAGGAGATAAAAAGCTTGATTATCCTCACCTGCTGGAGGTGGTGGAAAGAGCGTAATGACAGAATCTTTCGAAATGTTTGGAAATCCAACGACGAAATTCTTCAGGACATCAAGGACGACTTTCGGCTCTGATCCTTTGTGGGCTCCCGAGGACACAAAACTCTGGGGAGTTGACCTGCTAGGGCTACCTTTCTGTTAATCCTTCTCTTCTTTCTGTCTCTTTTGCTTCTCTCCTCCTTGTAATTCTCTGCCTAGTGCATTCTCTTGCACTCTGTACTCTTCCTATCTTTATTTAATACAGCTTGTCTGTTTTCAAAAAAAAAAAAAAAATTCAAAAAAAAAGATAATGAACGGTCTATATTCATTGTTGTGCACTGTAAAAGCACTCTAAATTAAATAGCAAAATACGTCTGCGTTGTGATCACAATTTTTTTTTTTTACGAAAAGGCAGCGAACTGCTTTCCATTATGTAAAGGTTGGAGGAAGAATAGGTTACAGATAATTACAGAAGGCAAAGAGAGAGAGAAAAAGAAGAAGGATAAGCTAAAGAAAGGAAAAACAAAGCAGAGTACATGGTACAGGTGGGGAATTTTTCACTGTTGTAGTCTTTTAAAAAAATATTTTCTCAAAATTAGGCTCCGTGCAAGTGTTTTCATAAAAATTGCCCTTGCTGTAGGGGAGGGGCGTTGCATCGGCTAGTGTGCAGCAGGGTGGGGGCACTGCACTCGGATACTACAGTATCGCACGGTACTATAGCACCTGAACGTTTTTTTTTGCTGAGCGGTTAGTTCTGAAAAAATATATTATAAGTTTATTAGATTTTATAAATACATTATAATAAAAAAATCACCTGACGGCTAATTCTGAAAAAATTAATTTTTTAGAACTACAAAGTGAATAGTTATTGTAACGCCCTAGTTTTCGTCTTCTGGAGAAAAATCTAATTTAAATAAATTAAATTCAAAAATTAGAGTTTCTTTGGTGTTTATATTAACCTGGCATCCTTTCCCATCCAAAATCGGGATTCAATTCCCTTCCGGTCGAAAAATCGAATTTCCAAATTCCCGCCGGTACCCGAAAATTCACCCGAGTCCAAAAATGCTCCAAAAATCCCAAAATCACTTCAATTGTGTTCCAAATATTCCTAAATGATTTTAGGAACCATTCCCCGGATTTTTGGACCTTCGCTCCTATTTTATCTCGCGCGGCTTTTGTTTAATGCCTGCAATCCGTGCCCGAATATTTAATTCCACAAATTTCATCCAAATTCCTCGAAACCAATTTTATTGGGTCCCAAATATTCTAAAATGGTTCTAGGAATTTTTCCGGAATTTTTAGACCATTTTCCCCAATTTTTCTCTAGGACGGTTCATTTACATAATGACCGGCCAACCGGAGCCCGCCACGTGTCGCTGCTACAGTACCCTTCTTCAACCTTGGGCTGAGCAAGTTACAGGAGGAGCTCCACCTTGCTCCCATGGCTTCCTCTCTCTTGATTCCACCATAACTTCTCCAATAATAATCCAAAATCATCACGGCCGGTTCCGTTGGATCCGTATCGACGCCCTCTTGCCATTCCCCACCATCTTTAATCCCAAAGCTCGCCGGAAGTTGAACAACCGAGCAAAAACCGAAATGTGATTAATTGCCATTATCTCGGCCGTTTCAACTCCAAACGCCGGGCTCTCACCTCTCAAATCTCCGTATAAGAACCCCCGTCCCGGTGGTGTGAGCCTCCTTTGGCCTCTCCCGTTCGTTCATCCACTAGAGCAAGAAAACCGACGCCGGGTCGCCGTTTTCGGAGTTCGTTGAGTTCATCCTCATAAAGCTCTCTCCGGTGGGCCATTCTTCTTGTTTATTAGTTCCTTGTGACCGTGAAAGAGTCTAGAGTCTAACCCGACAATGTCGCCGAATTCGTCGCCTCCGGTGAGATTCAACTCAATTCCTTCCCCCTATGTGTTCCTAAGGTTGTAATCTAGATGATCTATGCTTTTGTTTGGCTCAAATCCGTGCAAAAATGGGGCCAAAATCATGTTTTTTGGAAAAAACTTGTGCTCTGTTTCTTTGGAAAGCTCTCTGTGAGTTGGCTCATGCGTGGGCCCACGCCGCCGCTCGCCGGCCGCCAGTGCCCGCCGCCGTCGCTGCCGCCACATGCCGCCGCCACTGGCCGCCACCGCCCGCTGCCGCCTCTGGCCGCGCCTCCCTCGCCGGCCAAGCCCCCACCCCCACCTCCAAACTCCCTCTCCTCTCCCATGGCCATAGCCATGGCTAAGGCTTGAAGAAAGCCTCCACTCAATGACAGGTGGGGCCCACCTTCCATAGAGATAAAACCAATCCAAAATTCAGAAAAAAAGAAAAAGGAATATTCCACGAAATATTCCCTGTTTTCCAATTTTCCAAAATTCAAACTTCGGAAGCTCATATCTTCTCCGTTCGAACTCCGATTGACTCCGTTCAAATTTCTAAATTCGTCTAAAATCAAGATCTACCTGCCAGTACTACTTTTGTAATTTTTGGAGTTTATTTATTTTCTTGTATTTAGTTGTTGCTCCGTTTTGCGCGTAGTCGCCGATCCCACCGAGTCCGCCGACCCCGCCGCCGGACTTCAAAGAGTTCAACATTCTCGCTGTGACCGAGGCAAGTCTCCTTGACGCATGTTGATCCTACAATTTATAAACGTTTTACCATGTTTTACAAATTGCATTGCTATTTATATTAAATGGATGATGTTAACGTTAGATTATTAGTTATACCTGTTGTTCCTACCTCCTTGACATTGTTATCCCTGACCCTTTGTCGCCCTAGTGTAGTAATCCACCAATATAAATATTTTTGGAAAAATATTCTTTTATTAGAGAAATGACTGTTTGGAAGACAGTTTGGATGTAACATATTAGTATAGAATGTAGATTGAAGCTAGAACCCAATTTGATTGGAGATTACGTGAATATTAGTGCTGATGTAAGGGTAGTAGTTATGAAATTGATCTATGCTTGGGGATAGTTGAATTACTAAGGAGTTGGATTGTGATAGTAGTTCACCATATAATATATGTGGATTCAGAGAATATTGGAAGATGCCTCATATCAAGAATAATAGTCAGTAGAAGTAAATAAATAATATTGAAAGGCATACTTGTGAATCAAATAGAATAAATGGTGAATTATATTTCGGTGGATTTTAACAGGCGTACTATGTGATAATCATTTATGGATAATTGTAAATAGTCCAGAATAGTCGGTGATTTAGCAAATAATAATATTACGTATTCCTGGTGGATTACAGTAGATAATTTAGAGGTGGTAATGTGAAGGATTAAAGATATGATGTTATGAAGTATTATCGGTGGAATTATGAATAATGTGGATTACGTATGATTTGTGTGGTCGATCTGGTGTCACTGAGTATGGAAATCATGGTAGCCGATGAACTAATAAAATCTTGGGTTAAAGAATCTTTGTCAAAGGATGCTTGGGGATGAGTATGCATTATTCTTGGTGGATCCAGTAGGTTACAGATTAATCGATGTATGGGTGATGGATAATCAATAGGGTGACATATATTTTGAGGAGATGGTATCCTATGCAACTATGATCGTAGCTTAGCCTGATTTTTGGAAGCATGATGGCACATAATATAGACTTTACTTGTTGGAGTACCAAATTGGACTGAATTATATAGTATCATGGTAGTATTGGGGGACATCTTGGTGCTCTCATGAATTTTGGAGATTATAGAATTGATTATAACAAATTTTATCAACACTGCTATTTGTATTTTATAAAAATAAACTAATGGTGGAATAGAATAGTTCGGTAGAAATGCTTAGGCTCGCAATCGGTCAGTATTCACCTATGGGTGGGAATTTCATTTAACTCTTGAAAACTTGTGTTGGAAGTTATAGGCAAGGAGTATTGCCGATGATTTACAAAATAAAAATAAAATGAAAAATGGTTTGGACTCGGGCGGAATGGTTTGTTTGGCGGGTGCGGATTTAGCACTAGTTTTCATGGTGCAAGTGCCGCCCCAAGTCAGTTAAGGACCGACGCTTATGACTGTCTCCATTCTAAGCATAACCGTACAACCACATGTCAAAGTGGGCATGACCTAGCTAACTAATTTGTAGAAACCTGACTTAGACTCACCAAACGGTGGAATGTGAGCGCCGGATAGAGGCCATGTTGTTGTTTTTCTCATACGGCGCAAGAGGGGGCTTCTGTACTGGGTGGATATAACCCTAACTGCGGTGAAACCTCAGCGGGTGGGTCAGGTTAGGCGTATACATTGTAAAGGCCTTGTCATGATATCCTTGCCGGCACACCTAAGGAAGTGTGTTAATTGTACATGGCATCAAGGGAATATCATGTCTTGTGGGTAAAGCTGTACACCTCTGCAGAGTTAAAACTATTCGAATAGCCGTGCCTACGATCAAAGACAAAGCTTGCTGAATGCTTTCGTACTGGTTGACTTTGGTTTTTGGTTTAAAACTAAACAGTGATTTGTTTTGGGATCCGGGAGCGGTTAGAACTCTCGGGTGTGCTTCTGGCGGCTAAAGCCCGGTAGGTGGAATGAACCTGATTTTGTGAACCGTGGCAGATAGAGCCATGTGAATGGATTGAACCCTGATTTCTGTGGAATGTGGCGGATAGAGCCTGTATATTAGTGAGTGGTGGTTAGAACCTTCACTGCAATATTACATAATTCAATTATTAAAAAGAATTGGTTAAATCTGCTTTGTGAAACTTATTAACAATTATGGTTTACTGAAACTTGGCTTTATGCAAAAGAACCATATTAAGCCATCTTTGGATAGCCTACATTGTGCATAATTTCCCAGACTTGCTGAGTATTTTATGTACTCACGTGCTACATTCTAATCCTATCTCAGAAGTGAAAGAGGCTGTCAGAGGATTTCCAACGACTAGGACGCGTTCTCCACTCGATTGCCTGTGGGCACTTGAATGTGTCGCCTTGGTGTTTTCGTCTTCCGCTGCTGTTGTTCAAGTTGTTCTGCCTGTTCAGGCCGTAATGGTAAACCTTGACCATAAGGTCTTTGCTTTTATTTGGTGTTGTTCTTATTTAGTTATACGTAATCGTGATATGACTGTTGATTTATCACTGTTTGACTGTGTGTACTAGCTACTGATCTGGGACTAGTACAGAAATACACAGGGGACTCCGGATAGTCGATCCGGGGGCCTACAGTTATACCCTATATAGAAGACATGAAATAACCTCATAAAATATGAACCAGAAAATTTTTGGATATAAATAAAAACAGTAAAAAATATACCATGAAAATTTTTGGTACTAGCTCGAGTGTTATTTTTATACTTGATTTTTGTTTTTCACAACCAATCAATAGCATGGAAAATAGTTCGGAGAGAAATGAAATAGCTGTTAGATTAATCTTGTTATTTAGTCTAAATATGCATGTTTGTTTTTTTGTGTTTAGTGTTTGCATGTAGCCAAGGTTGAAGTGTGAGACTTGGCTGTGTTTAGGCCCCGTTTGGTACGGTTCCAAATTCTAGTAGAAACGGAAACGGTTCCAGATTCTTGGTAGAAATGTTTCAGGTAGAATCAGAATCACTTTCTGCAAACCGTTTGGTACGGTTCCAGATTCTAGTAGAAACTAGTGAAACGGGGTTGAGGGTGATTCAGCCACGGTGTGAAAAAAGAAGAAACGTTCTGAGGAGAATCGTTCCGAGTTTTAGCCCGTTTGGCTTGGTTTCTCCCAGATTCTAGTAGAAACAACTCGGTTTCAAGTTGTCAAACGGGGCCTGTGTTTAGTGTCTGCATGTATTTGCGGCCGGCCGGACGTGAGCACGTGGGCTTGCATGCTTGGAATGTGATTAGTGGTAGGAGTCGGTCAAGTAATTTGCTAGTAGTTAGCCAGGTCCTTAGTACACAGCGTAAGAAATGGTCGTGCCTAGTCCTGGGCGTTTGGGCCGGGCCATCCGGGCTAGCCCGAGCACGGCCCGAAATACAGCGCCCGAAGCACGGCCCGGCACGAAAATATTTGGGCCGTGCTGGCACGGCCCGAACGGCGGGCTGGGCCGGGCCTTGATTTTTGGCCCGACGTGCCGCCCGGCACGGCACGAGCGCCCAGGTCGTGCTTGGGCTGGCCCGGCACGAGATGGCCTGTAGCCGAAGTATAACCCCATCCGGATGAGATCGCACCCCACTCAACCCTAGCAATCCCTTCCCCTTCCCGTTCCTCGGTTCCTCCCCCCGGCCGCATTGGCTTGGGCGGTCGCTGCAGCCCATCCATTCCCAGTCCCCCGTCCCCCCCCTCCGGCCGCCGTTGCAGCATCGATCCAGCACGCGACGATGTTTAGCATCGATCTAGCGCGCGACGAGATCCTCCAGGAGATCAGCGAGGAGGATGCCATGAAGGTCGAGGTCCTCCAGGAGATCAGGAGAAGTGCGCGTGACGAGAAGGTCGAGGTCTCGAGTCTCGACTCTCGAGGAGAAGAGCGTGCCGGTAAGGTAAGTGCCCCCTCCCGCCGTCCCGCGGCCCCGCCCTCCCCCTGCTCTCGAGTCTCGAAGCCCCCTGCTCTGTGCTCTATATTTACAGTAAGGATTTGCCAAAAAGTTGCGGCGCGCTTATTGCTATTGCATTAATCCATCTTCTTTTTGGAACTCTTAACTGTCAACTCTCAACGGTACTTTTCGGAAGCCGAAGAGGTAATAGATGATATATATATCAGAGACCTCCAGAGTCCAGGCTCCAGCTCCAGTTCCACTCCAGTAGTGTAACTAGTGTTAGTCCCCAACTATGACAAGGAACAAGAAGCCAGCTACAAGGGCTGGGCATAAACATAGAAGCCCTGCCTTTGCAGCCCGACAAGCTAATGTTAGTAGTGTTAGTGATGATGCCCAAATCGATCCTCGCCAACTCTCCCCAAGCATGGGGGATTACGGCATGGATGACCGTCACATGGATGGTACAGAGGGCTACGAAGATGCTGCATTTGTCACTAATGTATCGTCTCCAGTGAATGTTGATAGTGTGACTGCAGATGATGGGTCGGCCATGGCGGCACCATCAACTGGTGGAAGTTCCAGTTCTAGGGCAGAGTGTTGGAAGCATATGCAGAGGCGAGAAGTTGTTGAAAATGGTATAAAACATTATCTTGCAGTATGTAACTATTGTAAAACTGAGTTGAGTGCAGGTTCAAAGGGAGGCACTGGACATTTGAATCGGCACTATAAAGTTTGTTTGGTAAAGCTAGGACAAACTCGAGGAGGAGGTGTGCAGTCTCAACTCAACTTTTCTAGCGACGGCACTGTAAGTACATGGGTGTACAACCCACAGATAGCACGGGAAGAAATTGCTCGCTTTATTGTTTCTGAAGATTTACCTATTATGATGGGAGAAAGCCCCAATTTTGAAAAATTGATTCGACGTGCTTTCTGCCCACAATATCAGCCTGTTAGTAGAAAAACTACAAAATCTGATTTAATATCATTATACAAAAAAGAACTTGCTGAACTTAAAGAAACTTTTAAAAAGGTTCGGTTTTCATTTGCTTTAACTTCGGATATTTGGACATCATCGCACCAAAAAACTTGCTATATTTCTGTTGTTGCTCACTACTTAGATGATTCATACAGTTTAAACAAGCGAGTAATAGGGTTTAGATTGATGGCTGATTCACATTCTGGCGATGCCATTGCTAAGCATATTCTTGAAGTAATTCATGATTTTAAGATAGAAGATAAGATTCTTTCTATAACTCTTGACAATGCTTCCTCGAATACAACTGCCATGGATATCCTTAGCCCTCAGATTCAGTCATATATGAATGGATATGTTACCCACCAAAGGTGTGTATGCCACATTCTAAATCTGGTTGTTCAAGACGGTATATCAGTTATTATCAAATATCTAGACAATATCCGTGCTGCTATTCGCTTCATATCAAGTACCCCACAAATGGCTTCTAAATTTGCTGAGTATTGTAGGGCCAATGATATGAGACCAAGAAAATTTGGTCTTGATATGAAGATCAGATGGAATTCAACCTATCTTATGCTTAAGAAGTTAGCAGGGTATGAAAATATTATTACAGTCTTTGTGAATGCTAATTCTCAAGATGTTAATTTGGTACTAACTAATTCGGATTGGTGCATTGTGGGTAAATTTAGAGAGTTCTTAATGAATTTTTATGCAGCAACAAATATCCTCTCAGGTGTTTACTATCCTACATCTTGCTTAGTTATTGACTATATTTGGTTAATTTCTGAATCATTTGCTAAGTACAGATTTGATACTCTTCTCAGCTCTATTGTTGCTCCAATGGAGGTAAAGTTTATGAAATACTTTGGTTCTATATCACATATATACTGTTTTGCAACAATTTTTGATCCACGCAAGAAACTAGATGGGTTACAAACTGCCATGGAGGGAATAGGTGATGCATTAAATATGGATTTTTCGGATGCTTTTAATCATGTAAAAGATGAATTGTTTCAAGTATTCAGCTTTTATTACAAGAAGTATGGTGAAAGCGAGGTAGACTCATATATTGCTGAGCAGGAGACACAAATGTCTGATACATCATTGACATCTCACTTATGGAAGCGGACGAGGGGGAAAGAATCTGCTGCCTCAAGCCAAAGGTGGAATCCTAATGCTGAATTGAATCATTATTTATCCACTAACTTTGCAGCCACTGATCGCATGCTAAGGGGAGAGAAGGTAAATCTACTTGAATGGTGGAAGGAACATCAGTATAGTTTTCCTGTCTTGTCTCATTTTGCTAGAGATATTCTTGTTGTTCCTGTCTCAACGGTTTCCTCCGAAGCAACATTCAGCACAGTTGGAAGAATAATTGAAGAAAGGAGATCTTCTCTTGCACCTGAGACGGTGGAGGCAATCACTTGCCTCAAGGATTGGAAAAGAGCAGCTGAGAGGAAGCAACATCAACTAGAGGATCCTGAGATTGAACTTGCAGCTGAAGATCTGAATATTGATTAGTCATTAGTGTTTAGTTTTTTTATTTAAGTGAACTGTGGACTGTTATTTGTAATGTGGACTGTGGACTATTATTAACCTGGTCTGTACTCTTTTCCTTACAGAGGGAGCCCCATAATGGGGTGTAAGGTTTTTAACGAGGCAGACCAGTCAATCAAATTTTAGTTACCCTCAAATTTGCCTTTGTCTTGATTTGGGCATGTTCTGTTCTGGCTTTTGGGCATGGTGGGCATGGTTTTCGGTAAATTGTTATGTTCTGGGCATGTGGAGTATGCAATTGTTTTGATCTGGCCTTCTGGGCGTGTATGCAATTGTATACTAGATCACTGGACTATGCAATTGAATAGAGTTTCCTCTGTCTTGAATTGAGCTTCCTCTGTGTATGCAATTGAATTGAGCTTCCTCTGTATGCAATTAAATCTATGCGTGCCGGGCCTGGGCCAGCATGGCCCGACACCAGCCCGGCGTGCTTTCGGGCCGTGCTGGGCCTAGAAAAAGAGTCACCGTGCTGGCCCGGCCCAAGACGAAATCGGGCCGTGGCTGCCCGAATTAATTTGGCCCGGCACGACGGGCTTGGCGTCTGCCGCAAGACGCCCCAATTCCCAGGACTAGTCGTGCCGTTGGGCCGAGTCATATGGCTGGCTAAACGTCACGTGAGATCAGAAGCTTAGTTAGTCATGACTGTGATCCGATTTATGAGGCTAGTGGTGCATGTAGTGGCTAGATCAGGATACCACACGCACTAGCATTTATGTCTATTTAAATTTCATGGTTAATCGTTAATAAAAAGTGAGAAGCAAGAAAGAGGTACTAGGTGTGTTGTGCTAAAACTTTCTCCGTGTTTCTCTTTTATTGAGTTCCACGCGAAAGTGATAGTTGTGTCCACTGTGATCACGTGAATCATTATCGGTTCCAACAATAGCGTGGCGTGGGAAGTTTTTAATTTATTTTTTAATTTTTATTTTATTCGCTTTACCGGTGTACCAATTAATCAATCGTTTTAGAATTAATCTGGTTCAGTGATGAGTACCAAAGTTATTTAATATTAGTCGATAGTTTAAATTTTTTTTGGTTCAATTATGAGTAGGACAAAGTGAAATTTTAATCAACAGTTTACTAATTTTGTGAGGTAATTTCATGCTTTTCACCAATTCTAACAAAAGAATATGTGTTCTTCTACCTTGCTCTGCCACAGAAAATGGAACATAGCAACTAATAGTGCTATGCTTCTTTCCCCTATACTTCCAGTACGCCGCCCTGGTTCTCCCTACCGGCTGGCATGGCCCTAAGATATGATGCTACGTGCACCTGAGGATGTTTTAGAGGGAGATGGAGAACTGGTGATGGAAGGAGGCTAGGGTGGGTGTGGCTGTGGTCTCAGCGCGGCACATGGGGTAGTTGGTGTTGGCGCGCAGCCATGTGTCGATGCAATCAACATGGAAGTAGTGCATGCACTTCGGCAGCACCTGCACTGCCTCGCCGTCCGCGAAGTCCGCCAGGCACACCAGGCATGTCGACTCGCTCCACTCCTCCTTCTAGTACTGGCACGCCGCCGCCGCTGCCGTCACTAGCTGCACCCGCAACGACGGGCTTAGGTCCATGCTGTAGCTCGTGTCATCCTGCTGCTATTGAGGGTTGCTGATGGTCGCGGCCGCCGAGGCACGACGCCACCTCCTGTACCGTGTGCCGGGGTTGCAGCAGTTGACGAGAATGTAGTGGTGTAGGAGGAGCACCACGGTGATGGACATGATGCTCAGGAGGCCGGTGCAAACCGGTGACTTGTACATGAACGAGCTCATCATTAGCACGGGTGCGCGGCCACTCGAGGCTTCAATTGATTTGAGTCGGTGTTGCTTGCTTCGATATGCATGGGGACGGGAGACGCATCGATGGGATGGGAGAGCCACGGAGTGGATGCGGCACTGGAAATTTGCGAACTGGCAGCGCCGCATAGCATGTCACCTCAACTGCTTTGCATGCGTGGCAAGCGCTGGCGCACACAATGGGGGGCCCGATGCCCGTTTCATGAATTTTTCACTGTTCTAGCCCTTTAAAAATATTTTTTTCATAACTAACCCCCTGTGCAAGTGTTTTTGTAAAAAAAAACGGTCGGGTGCTATAGTACCACGTGGTACTATAGCACCTGAGTGCAGCGCCCCTGCTGCGCTGCACTGGCCAGTGCAGCGTTCCTCCACCGCGGCAATGGTTATTTTTATGAAAACACTTGTACGGAGATTAGTTCTATTTTTTTTAAAAAAAAGAGGCTGGAACAGCAAAAAAAATTCACAGGTGGGAGACAGATAGCAGAACCGAGTAAACAGCTGTGCAGGCGAGGGCCAAGGATGATCTCCAGCCCGTCGAATCCTCCCTCACACAGTCACACCAGTTTCGATCGACTTACAGCGTTGGTGGTTTGCCTATACCTCTGTAGACTCGCGCTGGAGCTGAGTTAGATCAGTATAAGTTGATCGGTTCCAACGACATAAAATAAACAAGAATATGTGGAGTAAAAATTGGTTCGACGAATGCAGGAACAGTTCAGTGCCATGGTCATTAGCTAATTAACGATGACAGCGCAGGAAAGGATTACTTGCCTCTGTAGAAGGACAGTAGTACGATCTTCTCTCACTAATCAAACAGGAAGCCATCCATGGACTCATGAGAGATCAGAGTCAGTCAGGGATTAGGATCCTCTGTCTTTGCAACTGCATTTTGAGCTGCAAAGGCTAATTTTTTTTTAAAAAAAAATCAAATTGCTACAGTATTTCAAAAAATCTAGTTTAAAAATATGAATTTCAATCAAAATATCCAAAATTTCAATGAAATTTAACAAAATCTTGAATATTGTAGCAATTTAATTTATTTTCCTATATTTTTTTAACGTTTGCAACTCAAAATGCAGTTCAAAATACACCGTGCATTTTGAACTACAAAGACAGAGGATCCCAGTCCGTCAGTCAGGGTCCAATATGCCAATGGTCAAGTCCTTGTCTTGTACCGACTACCGAGTAGGGATATCATTATTGTCTTTCCTTTTTTATTAGAAAAATCACTTGGCGATTTGTCGGTGCTGTGCTGTGCTGCGTTGTCGAATATAGTTATAGAAATTTAACAATTTTAGTAAGGGAGATGTTTCTATGTTTTCTCTCATAATACAAGTTGCACAAATCTTGAAGTAAACGAAGGGGTAAGTAATCCTTATCTACCCTTCATTCATGCTTTAATATTTATGCAACTTTAAAAAAGAAGAGCATAGAAGCACTTCTCTTTTAGTAAAACTTTGTTGCTACAACTCCAAAATAAGATGCATTTAGCCAACTATTATATCCAAAAGTTGAAATAAAAATGCTTTTGAAAAGACACATACCATGCCAAATGCCAGACGAGACGAAGCCTAAGAAGGTTTACTTTTGGATAAACTTGCCCCAAAATTGTGTACCAAATTTTTGTCATGAAATTTGCTCGCATGCAATTTGACCAAGATTTGGCAATAGTGTTAAATAGGATCCAATGTAGGGTTTCACTTTTCGTTTTGAATCCGGATTTCGACGACCCGGTGGTATCGAAAATGGTGAAAAACTGCTCAAAATTCATGAAAAACCAAACGGTTCGAAAGTCAAATAAATTTAAAATCTGGTCAACCCGCCAAGCGATTTTCGCGGTTTTTAGACGAAAACGAAAAAGCTCGAAAACCGTTGACAATTAAAAAAAATAGAAAAAAGATGTAAAAAATGGGAATAATTATAAAAAATATTGGAAAATTTGTAAAACCCATTAAAGACTATATCATCTTCAATGTTGCCGCAGAGCATCCAGTTCACCAAAGAATCACAATCTTTAGTGTTAGCATTGTTTTTCGGGCAACAACATTAATTGATTTTTTTTATCCTGATTGTACTGTGATGTGTTAAGCGACATTGTCTTTTGTTTATATTTAGCTTGAGCCTAAGAGCCGAGATATTTAACTTTCTGAATTGAGTTTTAGTATAGGAGTATGAAATAGTTGCTTATATATTTAGTGTACCACTATTTTTGTTATGCCGATTATACTCAACAGAAAGACTAGCTTAAGTTTGATATACTTTGTGAACTATGGGATGTTTTGTGTTTCGTTCGAATAAACGCTCTTTAATGTTAAATTAACATTACATTTAAAGATCGGCCATCCATAAGGAAGTCAATTAATATAATTGAATCACTTACTAATATAGCCATATCAGAATATTAATGACTTGTCAAATAATAATAGATGAGTAAGTCTAAAATTCAACGTAAATCTAAAATGTAAGAAAATAGTAATAAAACGAAAAGTTTTGGCAGTTCATGCATGGTAAATATTGCGACTAAATATACTTCAACAAATATTATTACTAAATATAATCGAACAAATATTGTTACTAAAATATGTTGAAGTAAATATTGCTACTTGACATGCTTGAACAAATATTGCTACTAAAAATACTTATAATTTCTTTTTTTTGGATTTTCTAATTTCTACATTTTGAATGGCTTAAAACGTCTCCAAACTTCGTTTTTTTCAAAAAATATTCACGCCAGAGGTCATAAAACTATTAACACTAATTTTTGGATAAATTTTTTCAATTTTTTTTTTAATTTTTTGAATTTGAATTTGAACTCGATCGGTAAACCAAGCGATTTTGCATTCCGAACCAGCACAGTACGCACGGTTTTCGCAAAAACTGAGCCGTTTTCAAAGAAAAGTTGAACCGTGATCCAATGTGAACCTAAACCTATCAGAAGTTTTATAACGAACATATATAATGCATGCCAAAGATCAACGCGGCAAAAATTTACTCCTAAGTTTGAACATCAAACAGCCTTAAAACGTCCATTTGGTCAGGGCGTTTTTAGGAACATCTTTACAAGTCAACCATGCACATCCATAATATTTTGTGGAAGCTAAGCCCCCCTACAGCTCTAGATGTATTCTTTAGCGTCAAGATCAGGCCTACCGCCAGTCGGCTGTCAAAACTAACAGGTCGCACGGCTGGTCTCCGAGTGTGGCTCGGGTGGAGTTGGATGGCTCAGGTGGCGGATGGCTCAGGTGGAGGCCATGGTGGTTGTGCCTTTGAGTGAGGCTCAGGTGGCAGCTGTGCAGGGGCGGAGTCTCTGGGCCGACGTCGCTCGGGCAGTTCCTGGGCTTGGAGAGAAAGCTCCCCGGCGGCGGGCTGCGGCGCGAAGACGGCGGGGAGGAGAGGGAAACGGTCGCGCCGCTGTTCCAGTAAGGGAGGGTGCCGCCGTTGTCTTCGGCCGTGTGGTGGTTCTGTGCGTCCGTGTGTGTGGCTCGGGTGGTGGCCTTGGTGGCACGGATGGCACGAAAGCGTGCTTGGTGTAGTGGCGCGTTTGGCGACTGTGGTGGTGTGGATGGCAGCGGTCAGTCCTCTTCCTGGTAGTGGAGTCTCGTGTACGGCGTGATTGGGGGTGCACGATCCTCTAACTGCTTTGCTGAGGCGAGCAAGAGGAGGAGGGGTGGTCGTCGGAGCGTCTCCACGGTGTTGACGGTGTGTCGTAGTAGGGGCAGTTCCTGGTTGTGGCTAGGTTTGTGTTTGTGGTTGTGCTGCGCCCTCGGGCGCATCAGCTTTGTGTTTGGGCTGTAAGCCACGTTGGCGGATGAACTTGGTGGCGTTAGCCGAGCGTTGAGTTGCTACACTCTTTGTATTTTCCTCTTCGGAGGTTTTCTTTCTTCTTAATGAAATGACAGAGCTCCTGTCCTTAGTTTCAAAAAAAAAGTTCTCACAAATGTTAAGGACGTTAAATAGTATACTAGCTCAGATCCTCGCAGCTAGTAGAACCTATACCTAAACATTGACTTCAAATTTGGTCACACGTCTTTATCTTCTCAAGAAAGTCAGATATCTACAAAATTGAAAATAGTTACGACTGAACGCTCTTCATCTAGCAGCAATCAATTGAATCCCCAAGGATCATACATGTTGTCATCTAGAAATAGATCCCTCGAAATATTATAGCTATTGCCGTTCCGCAATGTGGTGGGATACCTCTAATTAATAGATAATATAACCATCTAAGTACACACAAAGAGGCACTTGTATCAAAGGAGATGACTCTTACATGGGTGTTTGATAATATAACTATATACCTCTAATTAATAGATAATAGAACCATCTAAGTACACACAAACACTACCTTAAAAACCTAAATTTGTGTCAGTTCGGAACACACATCTGTATCGGTTTTCAAACTGACACAGATATGGTGACACTGATAATCAGGAATTATCAGTGCCGGTTTTCAAACCGACACTAATAAGACTATTGTATCGGTTTTTGGCTAGAATCGACACATATAATATTATTTGTGTCATTTTTTTGGCTAGAACCGACACAAATAATATGACTATTTGTGTCGGTTTTTGGCTAGAACCGACATAAATACTTAATTGTGTTTTGTGGGTTGTTGGATCTTCATTTGGTTCTTAATTTGGTTTTGGTCGTGTTAGGGTTTAGTCATTCGAATTGTTTCAACCGATTTTGCTTCAAAACCCTGAGTTTCGAGTTCGGCCAAAATCTTTCGAAACCCTTAGTAACCAAAATCCCAAAGCCTTCCTTTGGAATCCCAAAACATTTCCCTTGAGTTCCTTGAGATCAATTCCAAGCCCTGAAACAAAGTCGTGAAGAATCGGGAAGAAATGCAGCTGGAGCGGCACTACCATCGGCCTGAGGGCGGTAGTACTAGGCCAGGCGGCACTACCGCTCGGTTGGAGCGCACTGCCGGCCAAGGGGTCGAGCAGGGCGCCGACGCCCCTATTGATGCCTGTTTTGCCTGGCCACGTCACGGTTTCTAGGGGCTTCTCCCCCTCTCTAAGACCCCCAGCCCTCACTCTCTTTCCCTCTCACTTGTTCACTCTTTCCCTCACTCTTTCTCTCGATCTCTCTCTCTCTCCCTTCGGTTCTCTCTCTCCCTCTCTCTCACTAGGGTTTTGAGCTCAAGAGCAAAAGGAGAAGGCTTGATCCAGGTGTGGGAAGCTTCACCAAGCCCTAGTCAAGCCTCAAGATAGGAGGAATCAACCCCTAATTCAAATTTTTAGGTTTTGAGCTAAACCCTAGCTTCTCCCTTTTCTTATTGTTTTTGTTCTTTTTGATTCTAGCTCTTGAAGTTGTTGCTTGAAGTGTAGATTGAGTTGTTGAAACCCTAGTTACCCTCTAATCCGAGGTATCGACTCCCCAGTAGATCCAGTAAGTTTTTGAACTTGAATCCCCGAGTTCTTAATTCCTTCCTTCTAGTTCTTCATGTAAATCTTACGTTAGAAAAATCAACTTGGTGCTAGTTAGGTTCTTAGACTTGATTTAGGTCTTGTGGAACCCTGTTGTGCAAAAAGAATTAATATATTGTTGCAAATCCTTTTATTTTGACCCGATTTGCAAAGAGTACATTTTCGTGCCTTTTGGAGTAACTCTGAGTTCCGAGGTTCCAAAATCACAAGAATAGCTTATGTTAGTTCTTAGTGCTGTGGAGGTTCCATTTGTGCGAAAAGAATTGACCCAAAAACCCTAAGCAACTTTTGTCGGGTTTATTTGTCCAAAAAGTCAATTTCTTGAGTTTTGGAGATTTCCTTGAAACCCTAACTCCAAAAGTCAAGAAAAAGACTCTATAATATATTCGATGCCGTTAGAGTTCGATTTTTGCAAAAAAGAATCAAGTTTGAATTTGATTCGAGTCAAAAATCAAATTCTGGCAGAAATTAGTGTTATCGAGTTCGAAAAGGTGAGAATTAGGTCAAACAAGTTCAAAACTTGGTGAGACTTGTGTGGATGGGTCCCTGGCGTCGCTAGGAACCTAACCGTATGATTGTCTCAAAGTTTCGAATCCGTTTGCGCAAAAACCCCGAATTGCAAACCCTAATTTCTCCTAAGGCCGGCACTACCGCCCTCTAAGGGCCGGTACTGCCCGGTGGCTGGAGCTACTGCCCTCAGTACTTCGGTACACTCATTGCATCTTGACTTTCAATGCAAAAGGTGTAGCCAATAATATCGTACCTCTACCATGTCTATATATTAAATCTTGGTCCGTTAGCCAATCATTTGACAGCCTCACTGTCGGAGATGTTCGCCTTTTCTTTGAACCATGTGGGGAATCAATTGTTGTGTTCTCACGTAATGGAAAGCTCATCCATATGTGGATTTTCTTCCCGTAATATCAGTTTGTGATGCTGGATGTATGGATGAACTTTTGCATTATGTTGCAAGACTATGAAATATGCTTTATAATACATATCAAACTGAAGACTCGTTAGTTTGGACCCAATGGTTCCTTGGTCACCAAGTCTGACCTCATGACGACATACAGGTACACCAATTGGTTGTCTTTTACATAGATAGTACATGCAGAACTCAATAACCTCTTCAGTCCCATAACCTTCAACAATACTACCCTCAGGCTTCGACCGGTTCCTCACGTATGACTTTAATACCTAGTGCAAAATAATTATAGCAATAATAATGACATGTAACACATTCACCAAGTCAAAATTGAATTTAATTCCTAGTGCAAAATTGAAGAGATTTGAAAGAATGCTCACCTTCTAAAGAAAACCGCAAATGAGAGGAAATCTCCTCAAGCTAGGGGTTCAACTTTACCCTCTTAAGACCCATTCTCGATGATTTCATAATTTCTCACCCATATTGGTTTCAATCATAGAACTAATGACATGTAACACATTCACCAAATCAAAATCGAATTTCTTAATGCAAAATTGAAGGGATTTGAAGGAATACTCACCTTTTAAAGAAAATTACAAATGAGGGAAAATAGAGGGAAAAACTTCTCAAGCTAGGGCTTCAACTTACACTCTTAACACCCATCCTCAAGGATTTCATATTTTCTCACCCAAGTCTAAGTTTCAACCAGAGTATGTTCTGTTTTTTGGGACGGTGGTAGTTTTTTGGCTCTAGAACACCAATAGTGGAGAGTTCAGCCTGAGGATATATAAAACCTAGCGAGGCACATCACAATTAGTTCTCAGGTAAGAACCGATTGCGATATGAAAATGTACATCACAATCGGTTCTGAGGTTGGAACCGATTGTGATGAGGCATGCACATGACAATCGGTTCCTAGAAAAGAACTGATTGTGATGTGTTCCTACATAAGAACCGATTGTGATGTGCATGGCTCATCACAATCGATTGTAATGTTAGAACTGATTTTGATGCAGCATTGGGCACATCACAAGCGGTTCTAATGTTAGAACCGATTGTGATGATTTCCCTCTATATTGCCAAATCTTTTATCACAATCGATTTTTTCTTGAAAAGTTGGGAACCGACACAGATAAAGCGATAGTGTTGTACCATTCTATAGTAGTGGGCACACTGTTTCCAAAGTGCCTAGTAGTCCCACGCAAACTGCTAGCCAGCGCGGAGCTAGGCCTTGAGCCTATTAGAAATGGATAGCCTCTTCCTATAATGTAGAAAATTTCAGTATTGTATTACCCACAATCCAAGTTAGACAATTAGAGATTAATTAATTTAATTTAGTTTGATGTATGTCGGGACTTGAATGCGCAAATCCGGACCCTCTATGTTCTCAGCACTAGTCCAGGATCATGCTAGTGCACACAGTCTCAACATCGGTAAATACCACAATCATACTCAACGAAATAGTAAAGTATTTTATTGAAAGGAAAATATAACTGGTTGCTCGACCTTATGGTCAAATTACAAAAGTACGCCTCGTAGGGCTTAAGTCTTACTCAAATAAAGTTGCAGCGGAAATAAGAAACGTGTGACGCCAACCAATATACCACAGGCAACTGACTGGGCTCTCCCTCTATTTTGTCGGCTCCTCCTGAAACTCCTCCTCTAGAGCTGGCATTGATTCTTCTTCAACTGATGTTTTGTTGTTGCAAGGGTGAGTACTTTAAAGCACTCAGCAATTCATGCACAGAATGCAGTCTAATATTCTACATGCATGGCTTATTACAAGGGATAGGCTAAGATGGTTCTTTTGCAGTAAAGCACATTCATAAATAACAATAATAGATTGAAAGCAGTAAAATAGTAATAGCAATAATAACTTCATAAACAATTTCACAAGTAAAACAATTATCAGCCTAAAGCCAGTTCATCGATTCCAACCATTTAACCAAAGTTATTTTATGAAAGTCTAACCCTTGACTGTAATCACCGAGCAGTGTCCGATACCGTGGACTCGGCTATTCGAATAGGTTGTACACTCTACAGTGGTTATACACTTTACCCACAAGATGCAATCAAATACCACCAAGGCGAGTGATAGTAACAAAACCTTTCCAAAGCTACTTCTAGACCCGATACTGCCCGCTAAGGTTTCAACACTGATGGGACTGGTTACTACTCTCAGGGCCCCCCTCTTGCGCCATGTGAGCCTACTATAAACTCGGCCTCACACCGCCACGATAGTACCAAAGACTAGACATCATAGTTTACTCAGCTAGGTCTGTCCCATTCCAGACTTGTGGCTATATGTTGGACTCAGTTCAAATTCTTGCAAGGTTAAATCCTTAGGATGACCGAGGCAAGACTACCCAAGGATTCACAAGTAACCAAAGCGATAAAACCAAATGCGACTTCCCAAGTGCCACACCTGGCCCACCAGAACAATCTTACCACTTGCCCCAGTCTAAACCATTTAATCACCCAGTTGATTACCGTGCACCACGTGCCATCAACATCATCAACGACACATGTAGCAATTTCCAAAATCATGTTCCATCTCTCATTAAGTCAAGATTAATTTCCGACATTCAAAATTATATCAATAACACGATTGCATGGCTAAGCTGGCTAATTACGGTCTAATTAACCCATGTTGGCAAAGTATTAATGTCCAACTATTATTCCATATCCTCAAGTGACAAATGATTCATGGCATACAATTATTATAGACAAGGTGGCATAATCAAGCATGTCACATAACTATTCCCCGAATTAATTAAAAGCATTTTTAATTAAACTAGCATGCAATAATTTAAATAAACATAGTTTCAAAAGTGGGATCAATATGGTCAAAGCATAACTTGCCTTCAAAGAGTACTGGTTTTGGCTCTTGAACTTGCTCCTGGGTCAAAATCTCTCCTTCGAAGCTTTCGGGCAGTTCAACGTTTACGCGGATTGGATAAATAAACACCAAATAAATAAAACAGAAAAAACCCATATCCAAAAATTAAATAAAATTCACCATCAAATAGAGCTCAATTTTCTAAAAATTTAGAAACTGGAATCGCCTCAATCCGAGTTAAAACGCAAAAGTTATAGCCATTTGAAGTTTGAAAAAACAATTAAAAGAATAAATTGAATAAATTAATTAATTTTTCTATTGAAAAACCCGAAATATGATGTCAGCACGCGTCAGCATGGATTTTGAATTTCCATCGAATTATTTTCCTAAAGGAAAATTGAATTATTGCGTCATCATGACGTCAGCCGGTCCATGGACTCGATCCACGGCTCGGGTTCGGTCCACCGTGGACTCGGTCCACGGGAACAGTGTCACTGACACGTGGGTCCCGCTCGGGTGACGTTAGCTGCTGACGTCAGCATGGCCCGGCCAAGACGGCTGACATGTGGGCCCCACTATTGACGTCATCATGACGTCATGAATGACATCATTGTGCGGGTGACCGAGCCGCTGACACGCAGGCCCCACGTTGACGTCACGCGTGACGTCAATGACAACCGGGCGTCGCCCGCGTGGACCGCGGCGCTTCGGTTCTGGCCACGTGGCGCAATCTGGACCGTCGGTTTGAAATCCAACGGTCGAGATTGGATCTAGATCCCGCACGTTTGGATTAACGCGGTTGATCTGGACCGTACGATTCGAATCGAACGGCGGAGATCCGATCGAGTTTCACCGCATCGTGGGGGCAACGTGGCATGTCCCGGTGGCTGACACGTGGCACAATCTACACCATTCGATCTTTGATTGAACGGCTGAGATTACATCTAGCACCACAACGCGGGTTGAATCTAACCGTACGATCTAGATCTAACGGCTGAGACCTAATCCTAGCACGGTGCAGTTACGGGCTACATGGCTCAATCTGGTGCGTTGGATCTAGATCCAACGGTTGCTAATAGATCTACACAGTACTACGTGATCTAACCCTAGCCGTTTGATTTAGATCTAACGACTGAGATCTAATATGGGGGAATTGCATGGTGTGGTGACGTGGACGAACCTGGACCCTCGGATTTTGATCGGACGGCTGGTGGAGTTCGCGATCCCGGCGATGGCGCGACGGAGCGAGGGTTGCCGGAGACGAAGACAATGACGAGCCCAACGGCACTTCGGGCGTGTTCTGGCGAAGTGGATGGTCCCTTCGGGCGCGTCTCGACGCGAGGACTCCAGATCTAGGCACCACTACGGCGGAGGATGGCGGACGGCGGCAGAAAACGGAAAAAATCGTGGCGAAGCTCTCCTCCAACTTCGGCGAGCTATCGCGGGCAGACGGCAGCGGCTTGAGCTCGGTGACCTAGGGCAACGTGTGCGCACGGAAGAGGGGAGCACATTGGTGGCGGCGACACATTAAATAGGGCCCTCGACGTCCGTGAATCTCGCGAAAACCGAGGCCCACTCGCCCGCGGCGGCGGAATCCGACGGTGGCTCGGACTGGGTGACGTGGCCGCATCCTGGCCATCCGATTCTGATCCCTCACGGGGCGATGTGGCGCAATCTTGGCTGTTGGATCAAGATCCAACGATCGCGGGGTTAGGGTTTGGGTCCAGCTCGGGTTTGGCTCGAACGCGGCTCAGTCGAACTCAAGTCCGACTCTGGTCGCTCCAACAGTAAAACCAGTTAGGGTTTTTCCAGTGATTTAAAATTTAAAATAATTGTAGAAATTCATTTAAATCGAGAAAAATAGCAAAATTCCAAATAAACTCGCGATTCAGAAAAATACAGATGGAGTGAATAAATACGCGGCTCAGAAAAATTCCAAAAAAATTCTAGAAAATACTTTGTGACATTTTGCACTTAAATAAAATATTTCCAACAAAATTTTATTTAAAATTTTTAATTATTTAATTATCTCAAAAGGGAATAAATTCAAATTAAAGCAAAATAAACTCCAGAAAATTCCAAAAATTCAAATAACTCAATAAATTAAATAAAAGCAAAATTTTGGGATGTTACAATGTAGTAGAAATATAGCTGGAGTGGACCAAGCTTTTGTGCTGCCAACTTCTCCCAATATGACTGTATAGTCTTAAGGACCAATTTGAGACATTAACTCTGATGTGCAAGCTGATCAGGATTTTTCAAGCTATAATAACCTTAGTAATCTTACTATGAAGATGATTCAGATTGATAGACACATAGTTTATCTATCGATATATCGTCTCATTGAATTGAACTTGATTTTGCCCGTTGCAATCGCAGTAGTAGAAAGAGCCTTGTCAGCTATGAATATTGTCAAGACTGAATTGCGAAATAAGACGAGTGATGAATGGATGAATGACAACATGGTATGCTACATTGAGTGAGATGTATTTGCAAGCATTGAAGATAACAAGATTTTACAATATTTCCAAAGTGTAAGATTGCGTAAGCAAAAACTATCTCATGTTAGTGGTATGTTACATTTTTATTTTGCAATTAGTACAAATAATTAACTTTATAGTTTTGTGTCCCTAATGTCCATATGCATCAAACCTTCATTAATAGGTATTAACTTTTGTACCGTTCCATTACATCGTGTTGTTTAGCTATATTTTATCTATTTTGTTGTATCGTCAAGTATGGAATCCAAATTTTATTTTAATTGTGTATTTGTTTTATACTTTTATTATGCCTCAACGTATGCAGCATTTGATGTTATTATAACTGTTTAGTTTTCAGTCCGAGACTTAGAAGAACCTTACGCCTGATCTTGCATGCTCCGCCAATAGGCTACATGCAAGATCGTGTCTAGACAACTACAACTAGACTTGTTTAACTTTCACCTCCCTGTATACAATTTCTTCTCATCGCATGCGGCAGCATCTGCCGAATATGCTTGGAGACGGTGTGCACTCTAGCCACAAAAGACGACTTCAAAGATAACATATTATAGGACACAACTATAAAAGAAACAGCATATTTTATCACACTGTAGTTGGGAGCTGTACAGTAGTACGTACTCCCATGTTATATACGTTGCACACATCGTCGTCGAGCAGGCACAAACATCGCCATTAATTGTTCTTTTTTCAATTCCACTGCTTCTTCACAGAAGAAACACACGCACCTGTGCACTTCTCAGATGGACTCCTCCTCGTCTCTGAACAGCGACTTCAAGTTCCGCGCGTACGCGGCGCTCGCGGCGCTCGGCGCGGTGGCCTTCCTCGTGGTGTGCTTGTGGCGCCTCTATTGTCTCACCGTGTCCGCGCGCCCGCAGGACATGGTGCCCATGTCCTCCTCCTGCGTCGGCGCACGCAAGGCGGCGCTGACGCCGAGGGACATCTCGGCGCTGCCGGTGTTCGTGCACGGTGGCGCGGCGGTGGAGTGCGCGGTGTGCCTCGCGGACATGAGGGACGGGGAGAAGGGCAGGCTGCTGCCTGGGTGCGGCCACCGGTTCCACGTCGAGTGCATCGACCGGTGGTTCCGGGCCAACTCCTCATGCCCGCTCTGCCGCGCAGCGGCCGTCGGCGAGCCGGGTGCGGTGGAGGCGCGCGAGGTTGGCTCGGTGGCTGTGCCGGTGGTTGTGGTGCAGGGTTAAGCATCCTTGGGCGGCGAATAGCCAAACAGGGTGCCACGGGCATACCAGCTTATCCATCAAATTTTTTTTACGTCACACTTTCTTCCATTTTTTTTTCGTTACCATCTGTATATACTCCACGATTGAAGTTGAAAATTATTATTATATTATACCTTGCTCAATGCAACAATTTAAGCCATACTGGAATTTTATAGGAAATAGTTTAATTTGAATAGAAGCCTAAAAAATTCTAAAAATGTAAGCAATGTACATTAATTTTGGAGGATTTTGTATACTTCCTACAAAATTTCTGCATTTCAAGCGAGCAACATGTTGGATAATAAATTGATCGCTGTAGATCAATCCCAATGCTAATCAAAAATACTGTAAGACCCCTATTTTTAGTATAGAATACCAACAATAGGTTTTATGTGTATACAGTACTAGTTCCATGATCAGTGGCTACTACGCACATTTACAAAGTTGAAAACACATCTATACACAATGTATTACATACTAACAGAAGCATTTATACAATATAACATGTGAGGTCGATCAGAGTACAGCGAAAAAAAATCAAAAGTCTTATAGTTTACCATATAACCATATAAAAACTTGTTATAATATTCCCCGTGCCATGCAGTATAAAATGTATCATCGGGATTTTCTATACCTACACCTAAAAAACAACAATAATAGTAAGGTTGAGTACACAGAGTACTCCGCAAGACTTTTGTAAACATACAATAAATGCAGGTTTGTACCAAGAGAAAGGCTACTGCGGCTATTTTGCATAAAGCTAATTTAAATTGTAAATATTGAATAGTAGATTAAAAGTAGAATTTTGTAAAAGCAATTTGATAGGTATATAAAATAACAAGTATGCAAGCATAAATATAGTAACTAAGTCCTCCGTGACGTGAACAACAATTCGTCCATTCCCTGCCAACACATGGTATAAATCCAGTCTTTACCAACACATGGCACAGTAGCTAAAATCAATCTTTCCGAACACATGGCATAGCATTAAATCATCTGTAAGGTAAACTTTCCCAAAACATATTTCCAATTACAATTGCTCTTTATGAAAATATGAAAACTTCTAACTAATGTCAGTTCACCAAGTCTTCTATGACCGCGGACACAGCTTTTTAAAAGATTTTCACTCTACAGAGGTGTACAGCTTTATCCATAAGAAATGATCATATCTTTTTACAACGCATTTTTAGCACATTTCCTTTGGTGTGTCGTAGAAAGATCATACGTAACCGTCACATTACTTAGCTCTAACTTTACACTAGCCTAGTGACGGTAAACCCTTACTATGGCGGCAGAAACACACACCCAAGACATATAAATCCATCTCTTTCATTCACACAGTAACCTAGGTAGTCTATCCCTGCCACACATGTTTCTCTCCATAGCAAGGCATACACCGTTACATCTGTAACACCCTGGCATCTAGTATGCCCGAATGCTACCAAACATAGGCTAAACAACACCTAAATACCACTAATAAAGATAAATTACAGCAAAGGAGCAAATGCTAAAACCGAAAATTTCGACAGCATCTCCTTTGTTTTAACATGATTTGAGACAATAGCAATAACAGACAAGTAACATAATATCATAAGATATCCAAAGAAGCAATGTAAATGGATATGGCAACAACATAAGGCAATATTATCAAGTTCAACCACTCCATAAACTATAACGAAGCAAATACGGGACCCGACCACACAATTTAATCCATACACCAAGATTCATGGCACTATTATTAAGATCATGACTCAAAATTTGGTAAATGTGACTGGAACTACGTGAAGATGTGTAGCTAATGCCCTTTCCCACATGCCGGTGTCATGGTACCTAAAAAAAACAACATAAACACAAGCGTGAGTTCATCACTCAGCAAGTATATTGCAATGGTACAAAAGAAACAATTTCATGGCTACAACAACTCACATCATGTCTATCATCTCATTCATGATCACATATCTTTTTCATTATCATTATGTATGCAATGCGATGCGATGCTCATGTCTCCTTGGAAACTCATACCGGTATGGTTGAGTACACACCCGTCGGTGTGCACCCTCTCCCCCTTCCATCCCGAAGATGGAGGGTGCCTACTCCTCGCTTCTAAACACCGCGGTGGATGGAATCACGATGTAGGATTTACTCATTGGCTCTCCGGAATAGTCATAACTTTCTCACCGACCTTCCCCGGACTAGTTATGACTTTCTCACCGCCCGGGCCATGTATCATGCCTTGTATGCAAACATGCCAACATCATAAATAACTTGTACATTAACACATGGCATCATAACATAATAAGCATATTCATCATATCATTGGCAATCATTAAGGCATGGCATGTGAACATATCATATAGTTAATTTCAATCTCAACCAATCTAGCAAACTATAACCCACTACCCATTCCAATACACTTGCCTCAACCACGGGCGACGGATTGGCGAGAAGTAGAAGGCACTCCCTGGGGCACACCACCTGCACATAGGTACCACACACTCACAATCATGTCCACAAAACAGTACGCAAACCCTCTTCTACCCCGACATCGCAAACTACTCGCAAAACCCAAAAATAGAGGTTCTGTCCCGTCGGGACAGCAGCCTTCCAAAAGGCATAAATCGGGTTCTAAGACTCCGAATCGAATAAACGAGTACATCCTCGCGTAGATTAGGAAATTTCCTAACTTTTTCTAAGTATAGGGAAAAGCTGATTCGGACTCTAAAGTTGTTTAATCTACAAAATACCGTGATATGTTCCAATCACGTCACAGATTTTAAAACGTTCGGTAAAACTAGCATAACTTTCAAACGGCTGAGCGGAATTGGACGTTCTTTATACCCACTGAAAGGTATTGAAATTACCTACAACTTCTTCAACATGTGGCCGACCAAATTCTGACTCTAAATTGGCGAAAACCCAAGCCCTAGGTCGACTGCTCATGCTGCCCGAAACAGAGAATGTGGCAAACTCTAGATTTCATCTAATCTACCCAATTACAGCACTACCAATTGATCTGAAAACATGATATTAACACTTAGAATAGATCCTAGACCAACCCCAAGGATCCCCAAGGCTATACCTTCGCCCGACGAATGAAAAACCAATAGATCTCCTCCCGGTTCGCGCGATCTCCTTCCTTGCTCCAAATCCACCGGATCTCCTCGTCGCGGAGCGCTCCAATGGACGGATCTGCGGGGTGGTGAGGTGGAGAACTCCCCTAGGGGCAGCAAGGGAGGTGGAGAGGGGAGGAGAGGGGTGGTGGTGCCATGGGGGAAGATGGAGAGGAAGGGGAAGGGTGGAGGCGCATGGGGGGGCTGGGGGGTGGCGGCTAGGGTTGGGAGAGTGAGTGGGGGGTGCACCAAGGGGTGGGGGCCAAATTTGGCTACCCAAAAGTCCCCCCTTGGGCCCAAACCCTTCCACCGGAGGCCCAACTCAACCCCCAAGGCCCAAAGTCCCCCGGAGAGGCCCAAACACCCGAAAACGGCCCAAAAACACGCTATAAACGGCATAACGTAAAGTTTTAACCTCCATGTTCACATTTTATAAAGTTTTTGACCTCAACATTCACATTTTATAAGATACGACACTCCGTGGTGTCACAACATCGGTAAATGTTTGTTCCAGAATCACATCGGTGTGGATGTCCCTTCAAGCAACCTATATCCGGATGCCATGCTACTCCAGACTTTCAATGTGCAAAGCTAGTTCTAAGAAACTTAATAAATTAAGGCCGTCCAATACCATCCCTTTTGGTTGTATGGATATCCCTTGGATCATACAACACTACGTTCGTGATGACGATGACATACCTATCCTATTTGTGGGCCCACAGACTCATTAAGAAAAAGAGCCCATAAATAAAAACAGGCCTAAGGTCCATTACCTGGTTACGACTTTAACCGGAGTTAAATTTAGCCACGTGAAAATATCCCCGGCCAATATACATAATATTGACTAGATGATATGGTATGCCCTAAATTATCCCAACCTGCTAGACACGTGCTGGTCGGATAACCCCGACCAACATATAGGTCGGACATGGGATAAGTCTATACACCAACCTAGTCGAGGTCGAGGAAAAAGTTTCCTTCGCATAAGGCATGCGTGTAGGAAACACTTTCTCTGATAGGTACAAACAACAGTTTTTGAATTTACTCTCTACGAAGAGACATCTCTTTATCAAAAGACACCTCTTGACGGGAATGTAATACTTCGAAACTTTGCTCCAAGTCTGGGGCTTTAAGCCGGGTGAACATGGGCCGTCTGATAGGTAATTCTAGGGGTGGTGAACCTGTCTTCAGTGCTAGGGTTAGATTAGGTGGTGTTTGGGGGGGGGTTCTGAAATTTCCCCACCTAACCTTATCTCTTCCTTTCTATTTTTTTTAGTGGCCGGCTCCCCCATCTCCTTTCCTTGGCCGACTTCCCTCCCCCCTGTCACCATTCCCAGTCGGCTCCTGGAGACTCCCTCCCCCATCGCTGCTCCCTGCGCCGCCGCCTCCCGGCTTGGCCCCGCGCTGCCCCGGCCGACGCAGCCCTGCTCCTCCCTCCTGTGGCCCGGCAATGCCATCGTTTCCCCCCAGCACCCGGCGACACCGTAGCGCCCTCCTCCCCTAGGGCCGGCGGCACTCCCTGCGTCC
This sequence comes from Rhipidocladum racemiflorum, assembly GCA_036346355.1. NCBI lineage: Eukaryota > Viridiplantae > Streptophyta > Magnoliopsida > Poales > Poaceae > Rhipidocladum > Rhipidocladum racemiflorum. Next base: position 62,153,642 of record CM070573.1, on the reverse strand, counting down.
TTCCCTACAACGATGCCCCCCCTGCGCCCCTGGCTCTCCCTTCGGCTTGTCATTCCTGTGAGCTCGCCCTCCCTTTCCTCCCCACTGGGCGGCGCCCCTCACCTCCTTCATCAACTGAGCAGCGGTAGCGGCCTTCCGGCTGGCGACGTCCCCAGCCGGCGGCGCCTTCCCCCCCAAAGCCGGCGCTCCTTCTCCCTCTTGCCTTCCTCTGTGGTGAGAACTCAACCCATGGTTTTAGGGGTGCTTAGTTCAATATGCATGCTACATGTTTGTTGCAATGCCTAAAAGGGATTTTATAAATGGTATCATCAATTTGCATGATTGTGAGGTCCCAAACTAGTAGTGATGCTTGAGTTTTCCTTTTACAAGTATATGAGAATGAGTCTAATTTCATCAGAGAGTTATTGTGCCCATATTTTGGAATGTGTGTGTGTGTGTTCTGTAATTTCTTTGAGCACATCGAAAGATCATGTGTTGTTAAGTTGTCCAACCATTTATGTGGTTTGTTGTCTTGATCGATAATAAGCTATATTACTCGTATGAGTTGTTGTTGTTGTTTTTCTCACACGGCGCAAGAGGGGGCTTCTGTACTGGGTGGAGGGAACCCTAACAGCGGTGAAACCTCAGCGGGTGGGTCTAGCTAGGTAGATACACTGTAACGTCCTTGTCACGATCTCTCTGCCGGCACACCAAAGGAAGTGTGTTAATAGCTTGGCATTAGGAGATGATCGTGTCGTGTGGGTAAAGTTGTACACCTCTGCAGAGTATAAACTATTCGAATAGCCGTGCCTACGGTCAAAGGCAAAGCTTGCTGAATGCTTTCATACTGGTAGACTTTGGTTTTTGGTTTCAAACTAAACAATGTTTCGTTTTGGGATCCGGGAGCGGTTAGAACTCTCGGGTGTGCTTCTGGCGGCTAAAGCCAGGTAGGTGGAAGGAACCTGATTTTGTGAACCGTGGCGGACAGAGCCATGTGATTGGATGGAACCCTGATTTTGTTGGAATGTGGCGGATAGAGCCTGTATATTAGTGAGTGGTGGTTAGAACCTTCACTACAATATTACATAATTCAATTATTAAAAAGAATTGCTCAATTATGCTTTGTGAAAATTATTAACAAGTATGATTTGATGAAACTTGGCTTTATGCAAAAGAACCATATTAAGCCATCTTTGGATAGCCTACATTATGCATAATTTCCCAGACTTGCTGAGTACTTTATGTACTCACGTGCTACATTCCAATCCTCTCTCAGAAGTGAAAGAAGCTGTTCAAGATTTCAACGACTAGGGCGCGCTCCCCACTCGATTGCTTGTGGGCATTTGGATGGGTCGCTTGGTGTTTTCGTCTTCCGCTGCAGTTGTTCAAGTTGTTCAGCCTGTTCAGGCTGTAATGGTAAACCTTGACCTTAAGGTCTTTGCTTTTATTTGGTATTATTCTTATTTAGTTATTTGTACTCGTGATATGGTTGTTGATTCATCACTTTTGACTGTGTGTACTAGCTACTGATCTGGGACTAGTACAGAAATACACAGAGGACTCCGGATAGCCGATCCGGGGGCCTACACCAGGTCGGTGAGAAAGCTATATGACTCGACTTGAGTGCTCCGAAAAAAAGTACTACAGAGGTAGTCTCCATGGGAGTGGGAACCCTGTAGGGACTCCACGGTAGTGGAGGATTCGACCCCATATGAAAAAGAACGGGGCAAGGTGTGGCATCAACGGGTGCACACCTCGCTATACCAGTATGAGCTCAGAGGAAAAGATGCATCTTGCACTGCATTTGTGTTGCATAGTTTACTAATGCTTATGTATATTCAGTTATGAAGTGTGCATATGAGCATGAAAGCATAAATGCATTGCATAACATTGCAAAGTGAGCAATGGTCAATGTGTTGAGTGTAATAGATGGTGGGCGCTTGCTTTGAGTTGTGCATTGTGATTATGCATGATGCATTGCATAATTTTGCTAGTGATGAATGGAAATTGATGTATCGGTGAGTTGATGGCAATAAACAGCTTGAGGGTGGATCGAGTCATGGACTCATCCAATATGGTCTAACGAGGTATGCAAAAAATACAGGGGTAATGTAGTTGATGATGTAACCGACGGTGATTTCTCTTTGTTTTATGTCTTTGTTAATTTGGCTTAAGAGGTACGAATTTGTTATTGATTTAAATGCGTTAATTGATATGGTCATTGTTATTTGTTGTGCTAGCTGATTCTTCAATTCACACTTGTTTGTTTATTGTGTGTAGGTACCTTGAAGCTGACATGCATAGATGGGAGTAGTGGCACGAACACGTGTGAATCACCATAGTTTTAAATCGACATGTCACTTCTAAGTTTATTGAATTCATGCCTTGTAATAATCTTGTGGTAGTTGTTGATGTGCTTAGTTGGGTTATGGAGGTTAGTTGATACCATGAGCCATGTTTGTGCTTGAATGGTTATCTTAAGTTCCTTTATATTGTTGTTATATTATTGCTGCCTTTTGTCTGCTGAGTGGATGTCCTAGTTTTAGGGGAAGTGCTGCCGAAATTTCTAGTAAATTTGGTAACTCGCTAGTATTTGGCTTGTAACACCCCAGCATCTAGTATGCCCTGGATGTCACCAAACATAGAAGAAATAGCAACTAAATACCACAATTAAGAACAAATTACAGCAAGGGCGCAAATGCTTCAACCGAAATTTCGACAGCATCTCCTTTGCAATATCATGGGTTGTAGCAACAGTAATAATATCACAAGAAATAACATAATGGATGACATCTAAAACAGCAATATCATGAGGTATAGCAACAATTTAAGACCAATAATGAATTCAAACGTTTCATGAACCAAAACGAAGTGAGCGATAAATCCAAGCACAAGTTGTAGCATGAACCAAATTTAGCACACACTAAAGCATAATCAAGTTTAGTGCCACAAATCTAATCATCACAACGATGCATGATAGAGTGGTAGTTGTCTAGGTGAATGAAGCTACGTGAAGATGTGCCGCTAACTCCCTTTCCCACATGCCGGTTTCATGGTACCTAAAACAACATAAAATAACAAGCGTGAGTTCATCACTCAACAAAGTGTATTGCAATGGAGTAGAGCAACAACATTAATCAATAGCATCGTTATTACATATCATAACACATCACCATAAGTATCTCATAGTTCAACTTCATAAACATCTCATAATCATCCTCATTCATGCAATGCAATGCAATGTACATGTCCTTTTTTCTTAGCACATACAGGTATTGCCGAGTGCACACCCGTCGGTGTGCACCCTCTTTCCCTTCTATCCCGTGGAAGGTGCCTACTCTTATTGACTCGCTCCCATTCACGACTGTGGATGGAACTACGAGGTAGGTCTTTCTCTTTCTCACCGACCTTACCGGATTAGTTATGACTTTCTCACCGTCCTGGCCAGTCCTCATGACATGAATGCAAGGAATACAATGTTTACCTTTCATCGTTCAGGTGTCAAGCACAATATCCTTTTACTCACCATCATCATTTTATCATTCTTATCATCACTACATACTCACCAATATACCATAAGCATGAATAAACTTTGCAAACGTTCGTAATTCAGCAAATGCATAACCATCTAAGAATTCATATTCACTTATCTCATTCAAGAATCAAGCATGGCAAGCAAACATATCAACGGTTAACTCGTGTCATAACAAAAACATAACGTCATTCAAATCCCAAATATTACAATACACTTGCCTTCACCCGTGCGCGACGGAGTGGCGAGATGTTGAGGGCACTCCCGTGGTCACACCACCTGCACATAGGTACATTACACTAAAAAACTTGCCCATAAAACAATACAAGAACAATCATCTACAACGACTTTGCAACCCACTCCTAAAACCCAAAAAACAGAGAATCTGTCCAACGGGATAGCATGCTTCCAACAAGCATAACTTGAGTTCTAAAACTCCGAATAAGGTAAACTAGTATATTTTCTCGAATCTTAGGAGATTTCCCAACTTTTTCTAAGTATTTGCGAAAACTGAATCGGCCTCTAAAATTGTCTAATCTGCAGTTGAACACGATCTGTCCCATACACATCACAGATTTGACAATGCTCGGTAAAACAGCCATAATTTTTAAATGGATGAACAAAATTTAACATTCTTGGTGTCCAATTAAATATAATTTTATTACCTACAACTTTCGTAACAGCTGGCTGAACATAAAATGCCTCTAAAATTGAAAAAACCAAGCCAAAAGCTCAGGTGCCCAATCTGCCTGAGAACACAACATTGGACAGATTTGCAATAACCCTAATCCCATCTAGAAACTGCACCTATACATGAATTCTAGGCATGGATCCTCCCATCTAGCAGCACCTAGACCACCCCAAAAGTGCCACGAGTCATTACCTCTTCTTGAAGAACCGAACGATAACGAATCACTCCTTCCTTCCGGCCGCTCTTTCCTCTCGAACCGCAGCGAATTGCCGGAGATCTCCGGACCGGTGATCCACCGAGCGAGGAAATGAAGAACACCGAGGAGGGAGAGGGTGTGGGGCTGCTAGGGAGGGGAGGGTGGCGGCTAGGGAGGAGGAACCCTAATGGGGGGGCGCACAAGGGGGGAGGCGCCCAAGGGTGGGGGAGGCTAGAGAGGGGTGGGAGGGGGAGGAAGTAAGGCGGCTAGGGTTAGGGGGCGCAAGGGGCAGGACTTTGCTGCCCCACATCCCCCACATGGGCCAAGGGTTCCCCACCTACGGCCCAACTTGATCCCCCAAGGCCCAAACTGCTTCCCTCAAGGCCCAAACCCTCCCGGACAGGCCCAAACACCCGGAAACGGCCAAAACCACGCTATAAAGTCGTACCATAATGCCAAAATCTATAATGTCACATAGCTTACCTTGCTCATTATTCTAGTGTCTCATGTTAATTGTTGGTTGAGGGTGTAACATTCAGGGCACGTGCGGTGCAGGGGTGTTACAGGGAAGACACCTTTTAGAAGATGACAAAATGCTATCCCTTCATCTGCTATAAATAGGAAACTCCCACAAGGATTCAAGAATAATGTGAATGATTAGAGATAACATTAGTCTTTTAATTCTCCACTCAAATCTGTACTCTGTAAACATCTGTAATCTAATAGAGAAGCAATTTCATTTTCTACTCCTTTCAATATTTGATTTAGTTGACAAAGGAAACCAAAAATTACATTCGTAAGCTCAATCTAGGAACCCCCCGACTCTTGAACATCGACAGTTCAGTCCTTAATCTGACCTGAGTGAGAAATCTCCCTCTATCTACGTGCATATCCGTGCACATCCGGCTATTGCCAATACTCACCCACGTCAAAACCATAGTTTATTTTTATTTTTTTTATTAAAATATCATTGATCACATAATCCATCATGTCCAACATTTATTTCTATCACGAATAGTGTAACCAGCTATTCGTGTTCCCAGTTGTAAAGCATACTAAGCAGATGCATGTATAAATGAGTATACCCATTTTGACATCATCATGTCCATCCATAATCTAGGGTTATCATGGTTCACATATCAATACTGATTAAGAAAATCCCATCAATGAAGGTTATATCTACCGGAACCCACAATATAGCAGTATTTTTGGAATATAATGCATGCATAAAAGTTTTGATAAAATAATTTTGAAATGCTGGGATCAACATGATCAAAGGGGGGTGCTAGCCTTGCTGATTACATTTTACGGCAAAGTCGAAATCGTAGCTGGAGTCATCGATGACAGAGTCTGGAACGTTGGAGTTTACACACCACGAACGAAGAATATAGCAAATAACAAATAACAAGTTTTTAATAAGGGCAAAAAGAAATCAGATATAAAAACATATTGAAAATCACTACAGAAAACATGGGTGATTCAGGGCTTGGCTAGGGTTAGGGTTTCATGAATTTTATAGATTTGGTATTCTTATTTTTACGAATTCAAGATGCTAAAATTATATATGTATGTGTATATTTACGAATTCAAGAGGCTAAAATTATTTGGATATTTATAAGATTAAAACGTAAGTTATCATATAGTATGTTATGTGAAAGTAGTATTTAATATTAAATACCTTTACATAACACATAGGTTATTATTCTCATAGAACATAAGGGTTGGTTTCATGTTAGGCTTTGTTTGATTTCTAGTAGAGCTTTACTTTTAATAAGAATAAGGTTTAGGTTCAATTATCTGCACAAGGGTGAGGTCTTAAGGTTCTAACAAATCTAGTTGTTGATCTTCACAACTTTTGATGGTTGCTTACGAAGGCTATAAATGGTTAAATTCAAATGAGCTACAAGGTATCGACAACCAACAAACTAATGTGTTTAAAGTCTAAGTTTTAGGCTACTGTTATAGGGCATATGTTCATGGTTTTATGGACTTCAGGGATCATTTGGTACGGTTATTTAAACTCTTAAATTTGCAAAGGTTCCTCCTACAGTATGCTTATAGGATTTAAACCTAAACACTTTTGCATAACCAAAATTATTATAATTACCTAAGTTTCATGTATGTATTGTTAATCTATATAGATTTAGTTTATACAAGGCTAAATCTTAATACCTTTATAGTATTATGGTCAGATTTATTTCTAAAATTTTAGAGTTTAGTTTCTCTACATTTTAGTCCTATAGAAATTGGTCCTTTTATATATATGACTCTTCTTGCAAAAGTCCTACTACTAGCTTTAGGGACTAATAGTAGTTTTGCTTGATCCAACACTTAATCTAAAGCGAGGGTAACTCTACATGCTTTGTAGCAACAATGATATTATCATATTGCCAACTATCTTCATGGAATTTTAGGGATTCATTGAAATGGCTATAGTTACTTAAAGTTTCCCATAGTAAGAAGAATTCTTTTTCTGGTGAACTTTCATACTAACAAAATCTAACACATAATTATTTTTGTATCAATATAAGTATTTTGACCCTAACAAAGCATGTAAATTGGTTGTTCATATATCAATATCTATTTGTGAAAGTTAGGTATATCCTTTCGTTATTATAGAAACAAAGTGATTTATAAACTTGGTTCATTCTTTCACCAAACATGAAATATTTTTTGTATAAACATGGTTGTCATAGTTTAATTTGGGCCTAGGATTTGTTTCTATTATATTTTGAATTTGCACATAAAATTTATTATTATTTGAGTTTTCAATGCATTGAAAAGTAAACTATTTAAAATTTTAATTCAAACTAGACTCAAATCTAAATATTTTTACAGAAATAGATTGCTTATGATCTAAAAAACGTAACAAAAACTTGTCTCACTTGATTTGGAGTCCATTTTCAAAAGTTTTATGTTTAACATATTTTAAGCATTATCTTTAAATTTGAAATTCAGACTAGTCCAAAGGTATAATTAAAAATATTTTTACTTATTTAGAATATATATATGATTTAACATAAATTTAAAAACTTGTCTCACTTAATTTGGATCTATGATACAAAAGATATAAGCAATTGAATTTCTAGGGTTTTAGAGAATCCCAGAAATTGAGAATTACGCTTTTCAGTGGAGAAATCACACTTCTATTTTTCTTAGTCTTAGGCACTGTCAAGAAGGGGGCTACTGGTTTGTGTCTATTACTAGCACATGTTGAATTTTTGAGTTCTAAAGCCTTTCAGGTCCACACATCATGCACTCTAGGTCTAAATCCGAGTTTAATTAAGATTCCAAGTGTCTAACTAGTGGGGTCGTGGCATCAGGGAGTTGGCACAGTGTGAGGGGGAGTGGTTGCTAGCAGGACCCACCTATCAGCTGCTCAAAGCAGAGCACAGTGGAGCGACTTGGTTTCACGGTTGCCGACGGCAAGGCTTCGTCGAAATCGATCGAACAACGATGGTGTCGACAGGGGGGTCATGAGGAGTCTAGGGTGCAATACAGTGGAGCTCTGGGGTCACCAAAGTGGGCCTGGGATGACCTTGGGTAGCGCCGGCGGTGATGGCAAGTCAGGAAACTTGGAGATGGTAGCTAAGCTCGGGTTCATAGGTAAAATAGCATCAAAGTGTCATAGGGGATCCAATTTAGGGCTTTACCTCCATGAAGATGCTTTGGAGTGGTCCACCACTGGTCGGCCAGAGTCAAGGAAGAAGGCAGCAGTGTGGTGATGTTGCGGGCGATGAAAGCAGTAATTGAGTGAGGCGTTTCAATGGTTAGTGGTCCAAGAAGCTTTGGTTCAAGTGAATTGGAAAATGAGTTACGGTGGAGGCTCAATTGAAGTTTCTCCTTTATGGTGTTCATCAGCTATGGAGGAATTGAAGGGTAACTAGGGGGCTTTGCTCGGGCGGTGAGGTCTGTAGGATGATGTGGTGCTGTGGGAGCTCATGGCGACCTTTATAGCCCTTCAAGGCAGTGGCGCCAGGGTGTGGACAGGGGAAGAGGGCAGCTCGGCCACGACGGCGCTGGAATCCTCGGGGTCTTGGCTAGTGCAATGTTTGGGAACCTCATCGTGACAGGGCATGGCACTCGCATGTCTTATACGGTGGTCTTCATTGGTTAATTGCGAGAAGATGGCTCGGAGTTGACTGGCTACAGAGGGTATTTAGCGGTGGCGCGGATTTGAACAGTGGCTTGTCTCAAGGTAGTGGTGCGGAATTCCTGTTGTGGTAGCATGACGCATGAGAAAACCTTGCCATGGCAGAGGTGCATGCGTTAGTTCAACGCAGATGTGGCCTCGAGCGACGATTTTTGTGGCTTGACCAGGAAGGCAACAAGTGAGAGAGGCGGCGCCAGCTCGGGACAAGGAGAATGAGATGGAGTGGCTGGCTTGGGCATGAGGAGGAAGAAGGGGGAAGCTAAGGCCTGGCTGGTGGGTCTGAATAAGGAAGAGGGCCCACCGGTCAGTGAGATGAAGAAGGGACTTTGAACTTGATTTCGAGACAAACAGGGATTCAGAGCATTGAATGAACCATTTACACATGTCCCAAATTTTTGAAAACTTTTATGTGTAAATATTACATAATTATTATTATTCAATAAAATTTTTAAGTTGAAATATTTCTTATAAAAATTCTATTAATTCTAACAAGCTGTTATGCCCCTTTTAATTGTTTCTATTTTTTTATTTAATTGAAGATCAAAATAAAATCAAGAATGTTTGTAATGTTTTGGAAATATTTTTTATAGTCTAAATGTTCTTTTGAAAAAATTTCATATGGAGATATTGCTTATTTATTTTATAATAAATCTAATATTGCCAAATTTGGATTTCCTAGTTTTCTATTTTAAAATTTTAAAAGGCATTACATGTGAGTATTAATTTTTGATATTTTTACTAGAGATTTATATTTCTCTGAGGAAGGTATAGTGAAAATTCCAACTTGAGATAAACCCTGTGTAACACCCCAGCATCTAATATGCCCTAGATGTCACCAAACATAGACTAATCAACATCTAATAACCACATCTAAAGGTAAATTACAGCAAAGGAGTACATGCAAAAATCGAAAAATTTCGGCAGCATCTCCTTTGTTTTTCCATGGTCCGGAGCATCAACATTAATATCACAAGTTATATCATAATGGGAAGCATCTAAAGCAGCAATAACAGACGATATAGCAACTATTTAAGTCTAGCATAATGAATTTAACCACTCCATGATCTAAAACGAAGTAAATAATATGACCAAGCACACAAATAAGTCATACTCCAAGCTCTCAACGCATTAACTTATAATTACAACTACGAATGGCAAAATTGCATATATCTTAATGAGTGGAACTTTGTGAAGATGTGCCACTAAGCCCTTTTCCCGCATGTCGGTTTCATGGTACCTAAAAACAACATAAAACACAAGCGTGAGTTCATCACTCAGCAAGTATATTGCAATGGGTCATACAGAGCAATTCAAATATTATCATCACTACATAACAAACTCAACATCTTGATCAAGTCATACTTCATATGCAACATCATATACATGTCTCAACCTCATCGAGATCATTTCATCATCATCATCATGAATGCAATGCAATGCAATGCACATGTCTCCTCGACGCAAATACCGGTATTGCCGAGTGCACACCCGTCGGCGTGCACCTACGTCCCCCTTCCATCCCGTAGATGGAGGGTGCCTACTTCTCGCTTCCACTCACCGCGTGGGTGGAATCACGAGGTAGGTCTTACATCCATGGCGCTCCGGATTAGTCATAACTTTCTCACCGACCTTACCAGAATAGTTATGACGTTCTCACTAATCGGGCCAAGTTTCATGCCATGTATGCAACATATGCCATAATCATTAATCATAAAACATTGCATAACATCTTAACATACTCTTTTTTTATCATATCATGGCAAACACTAAGCATGGCAAGATAGCATAACATGGAAACAATTACATCTAGTCAAGACAAGCAAATAAACCACATGCTACCCATCCCAATACACTTGCCTCAACCACGGGCGACGGATTGGCGAGAAGTAGAGGGCACTCCCGGGGTCACACCACCTGCACATAGGCACCACACACTTAAAATCATTCCCACAAAACAATACGCAAACACTCTTCTACCCCGACTTCGCAAACTACTCGCAAAACCCAAAAACAGAGATTCTGTCCCGTCGGGACAGCAGACTTCCAACGAGCATAACTCGGGTTCTAAGACTCCAAATTGATTAAACGAGTACATCCTCGCGTAGCTTAGGAAATTTACTAACTTTTTCTAAGTATACATAAAAACTTATTCGGCCTCTAAAGTGGTTTAATCTACAGAATACCGTGACCTGTTCCAATCTCGTCATAGTTTTTAACACGTTCGGTAAAACGAGCATAACTTTCAAACGGATAGGTGGAATTGGACGTTCTTTATGTCCACTAAAAGGTATTGAAATTACCTACAATTTTCTCAACAGACGGCCGACCAAATTCCGAATCTAGTGTCACGAAAACTCAAACCTTAGGTCGACTGCACAATCTGCCCGAAGCAGAGAACGTGGCAAACTCTAGTTTTCATCTAATCTACCCAATCATAGCACCACCACTTGATCTAAAATCATCCAAATACCCTCTATCATAGCACCTAGACCAACCCCAAGGATTCCCCTAGCCATACCTTCACCCGACGAACGATGAACCGACGAATCTCCTCCCAGTTCACGCGATCTCCTTCCTCGCTCCAAATCCACCGGATCTCCTCATCGCGGGGCTTCCCGAAGGATGGATCAACGGGATGGCGAGGTGGGGATCTCCTCTAGGGCAGCAAGGGGGTGGAGAGGGGAGGGGAGAGGTGGTGGCGCCATAGGGGAAGATGGAGAGGAAGGGGAAGGGTGGAGGTGCATGGGGGGGCTAGGGGGTGGCGGCTAGGGTTGGGAAAGGGGGTGGGGGCGCACCAAGGGGTGGGGGCCAGATTTGGCTGCCCAAAAGTCCCCCCCTTGGGCCCAAACCCTTCCACCGGAGGCCCAACTCAACCCCCAAGGCCCAAAGTCCCCCGGAGAGGCCCAAACACCCGAAAACGGCCCAAAAATACGCTATAAAATCGTACCAAAATGCCGAATTCTAAAATGCCATATTCTGGGGTGTCACATTCTCTCCCCCTTCACAGGATTCGACCCCGAATCCGAGACACACCACTTCGCAACCAACCAAATCGAAGGGAGCTAAGATTCACTTCTCAGAACCCGCTCAGAAACCCCTACGATTTGCACTAGCCCGGACTCAAAAGCAAGGAGCTAAAGCTCGAAGATTGATGGCTCTAACGATAAGTCACAATCAACCCAAGCGGTAGGATAAATCCTCAAACAGACCACAAAAGAAAACGATCTCACACTCCTCATTTCATACATTCCTTGGCACTAGAGTGCCCGATCCCTTTAACCAACGCTACTCTCCAGAAGAACACGGTACCAACCTCTAACCCCAACTCTAGATCCCCCTTCAGCTCTCACGTGCAAAATTGCTTTCACACCTCAACCTCTCTACTGTGGTTCGTCATAAACAAGATGACGCGAACCAAGTGGGATACATCATTCCAAGACTACCAATTGCTTGAACAAACAGGGTTAAAACCTTGCAAAAGATTGATCCAAGGAAAACCAGAAAATACCAAGAAAATTTTGAATTAAAGCATATCAACAATTTGGATTTCCATTTGCTCTTTCTTTGAATTTTGGGATGGTACAAATACCGAAAAACAATCACAACAAATGAACACAGAATATAAAGGATATAGACTCTTTTTCTCTTTATTGTTTGTAGATTGATTCTCTCTTACAATATGGTACCATATTTATACCAAAACCCCTCAAGAGTAATTTCAAAATTCGCCCACCAAAACTAATAGCACGGTTATATCTTAACACTCCCCTTGGGCAAATACCACATGATGCATGTCTCATCAAAAACTCCTCTCAAAAACCCAGTGGAAAAAAATGGAGAAAAAAGTACATTGCATCCGTATATTGTATTACACTAAGTGAAAAAGAAAACTTTTATACGAGAAAACTTCAGAAAAACTCACTAAGTGAAAAAGAGGGCAACTTATAATCTATATTACAATAGTATCTTCAGAATCATACTAAGTATGGTTTTATGGTTCAGGGATTTAGTCCTCTTGAATCTCTCTAAGGCATTTCATTCCAATGCCACGAACATATCTTTGAAAACTATATGTTGGCAAAGACTTAATCAATAAATCAGCTAGATTTTCGTATGATCAATAAATCAGCTAGATTTTCATATGACTTAGTTTGTACGATCTTTACTTCACAATTCCTCTGGAGTTCATGAGGATAGAAAAATGTAGAGGCAATATGCTTTGTGATATTGCTCCTGGCATAACCTAATTATATTTGCGCAACACAAGCAGCACTATCTTCATAGATAATTGTGGAGGTATCGACGGTGTTAATGCCACATAACTTCTGGATATACATAATCACAAGTCTTAGCCAAACACATTCACGTGAGACTTTATATAATGTTAATATTTATTATTGGTTGGTAGATGTAGCTACTAATGTATTCTTAAAAGACCGCTAAGAAATAATTGTACCACCGCGGAAAAAACACAAATCTAGTATGAGATTTGACACTATAGGATCAAATAGATTGCCAGCATCTACATATCCCACCATGGATGAGTATTGGTCCTTCCGGTAAAATTAGCTAAGATCTTGTGTACTTTGGAGTTATCCGAGTATAGTCTTGACCGCAACCTAATGCCTTCTTATTGGAGTTGCATTGTGTCTTGCTAGCAAAGTTACAGCGAATATAGTATCAGGCCTGTTGTAATTCACAAGATACATTAGTGCTCCTATAGCGCTTAAATATAGAACTTCAGTTCCTATGACTTCCTCATTTTTTATTCTCAGTCTGAAAGGGTCTTTATCCACTTCAAAAAATCTTACACTATTGGGCCTTCAAAGGTTGAGATTTATCTATATTAAATTTTTTCCAATACCTTTTTGTACAGGTAGACTATTGCCAAAAAAAAATGGATTTCCATTCGGAGCTCCCTTTTAGCCTTTTCATATATTGATCTTATTACATATGTCTTAGTGACATCTCGTAGCCATATCCTTCCCGTAGATGCGAGTATGGACTTAATACAAACCCTCTGTGTATGCTATGTGTTATTACGCGAACTCATTTTAGAATTGGATTAGCGTGAGAGGGGATTAGTGTTTGTGTGATCACGTTAAATTGCTATGATGTGTACTCATTTTTTTTTAAAAAAAATCGGCCAGAGCTCTGGTATTCATTATAGAAAAAAAAAAACAACAGACGAACGACATACGCACACACGCACCTCTACACACGCACGCACACATACTCGCGTAGCACTCGCCTCCTTACGTGTGCCCGCGTCGAGCAGCGCTCGAACACGAGCAGACTGAGTGAGCCTTGCTCACCCCAGCCAATCAGTTTGATCCGCGACCTCATGTGTACTCATTTTAGAAATTAATGTTCAAGACACGGGCGTTGTCAACTCATGGTGTGATCAAAAAAAATATGGTAGGTTCGTAGCTAGGCGATATAAATATATAATGGTGCAAAGAGGTGTCCCAATAATATTATCTAGAGGCTAGAGAGGGTTTTGCCTTGAACCCATGTTGTTATTTGAGATAAGCCCCAATTCTGATCGTCTAGCTTACCCAATTCTGTCCTCCTTGACTTTTAGCGCAACAGAGAAAACCTTGAAAGAACAATTCCATGGATGACGGATCCACTAAATTTAAAGTACAGAGAAAATGATCGCGAATGTCACGGTATCCTTTTATCTCGAGTTCTCAACTTAAGAAAGCATGTATGGTCAACCTGTCAGCATAGTTGCACCAGTACTGCCTCCTCACTCCCTCCACGTGCTTAACAAAGCAAATCTTGCAGATCTGTGCTTCGATTGGGACGTCGTGCTAACTAACCAACGCAATATATTAGGACTCCACAATTGTTAAACAAAAATCATCTGCACTGGCGAATCTCAACTATAATATCTAAGGTCCTGTTTGGCAGAGCTCTAGCTCCATCAAATTCGTGGATCTGGTGAAGCTGAGTATTCCTAGCTCTACCAGATCCGTGGAGCTAGAGTTATAAGTATATTAAGGCTCTGTTTGGCAGAGTTCCAGATCCTAGCTCCACTTTAGAGCTGAAACTTGTAAATTGAAATAAAATAACTTAAGTTTATAATTTTATTCAAAAATGTAAACAAGATGATCCACCTAAACACTCTTAATATACCCATAACTCTAGCTCCACGAATTTGGTGGAGTTAGGTATTCCTAGCTCCAACAACTCCACGAATTTAGTGGAGCTGGAGCTCTGCCAAACACCCCTAAGAATGTTTAGATGGGTCATCTTGTTTACATTTTGAATAAAAATAAAAGCTTAATTCACTTTATTTTAGCCTACAAGTTTTAGATCTGAAGTGGAACTGGGATTTAGAGCTTTGCCTAACAGAGCCTAAGGCTCCATTTGGCAACTTGGAACCGGACCATTTCTACTAGATTCTGGAAGAAACCCAACTAAACGGGCTAAAACTCGAAATTATTCTCCTAAGATCGTTTCTTCCTTTTCCACTCTGTGGCCGAATCGGTCTCAACCCCGTTCCACCCGATTCACAGAATCCTACCTGAAATATTTCTACCAAGAATCTATAACCATTTCCGTTTCTACTAGAATTTGGAACCGTACCAAACAGAGCCTAGGTGTACTGCTGGTAGTATTCTATCGGTTCTTTTCAAAGCGATGTTTTTCCATGGTCTAGGGATGTGACTTTTTGCAACTTTAATCTATTACGAACATACGTGGTCTTGACAATCAATAGTCTTTAAAAGACAACTTTGATTATTAATTTCTATAGTAATATATTTATAAAATCTAATAAAATTACAATACTATGATAATACTTTTCGAGATAAAAATCCACATATATGATTTTCATGTATAAAAAATATTTAAAAGATATTGATAGTCAAAGTTCTAAAAGTTTAATCGCATATATGTCTAAAAAGCATGTATTTGTGATGGTAAGGAGTAGGTACTAATAAAATTATAATATTACGAAAATATTTTTAGTAACAAATCTGACAATACCGTTTCCATGTAACCAAAGCTAGATAGTTTCAAGCACAGGCGGAGCCAGGGCCAGGGCCTAGGTGGGTTTGGGCCTCGATCGGCGTCGTTGGCCCAGCAGGACCAGGAGCCAGGAGGGCTGGTGCCTGGTGGGGATTCGTGATTCGTTAAGACGTGGACTCGTGTGGAGACGGCTAGATGGGAGACCGAACGACCGCGTCCCAGCTGGTCTTGCGACTTCTCACGTTCAGTCGCTGGTGTCACGGTCTCACGTGCTCTTTCGGTCCCTCCATGACTCGCCTCGCGTGCGGCGTGGTCCCTCCGTAACTCCATCCGTCGCTCTTGCGTCTTACCGGTCGCGACTAGCGCCACTGCGCTAGGAGTCCAGCTGTCCAGGACAGACAGTATGTATGTACAACTGTACAATCATTAATAGAGGTTCACTTCATTCTTAGTTCCTCCTTCAGAATTTTCTAACTCCGCCACTGGTTTCAAGTATATCGATCAAACTTTTTTTCCGGGTACGTATAGTGGTCACTTAAAAAAGTGACGGAGGGATTAGTTTATTAATTTCAATTTGCGGGAAATGAAGGAATTCCGCGTACCGCTAGTAGCTGCCTACCAGCGAAGTAGGCAACATACGCAATCGTATTAGATTACCACTCGCCGGCGAAGACTTGGGACGGACCAATTAGGATTAATGGCTGGCTTAAGCAACTAAGCGAGGAACTAACGCTAGCACTGCACGTCCTGAAAGAGCTCCTGATTTGCATCTATGGCTAGGCTAGCTATCTTGTGCTGGCTGGGATAGGGAGATATATCGATGGACGGCGGTGGCATTGGTCCCGCGCCATCGCCGTGCCCGGGCGGGCACATCCCCACCCGTGCCTCGTCGGCGCTCGCGGCCGTCAGCGTCGCCCTCGTCCTGCTCTACCTCTTATGGCGCTTCATCTGGCAGTACAAGAAACACGTGCCGAGGAATAGCGACGGCATCGGCGCCGCCAACGCCGCCTCCTCATTGTCCGCTCCACGGCCGTCGTGCCCGCCGCGGACGGCTTGCATAGAGGGAGTGGCAGCGAGCTGTGCACGTGAGGCGTCGCCGCTCCCGGTGTTCGTCCACGTGGCCGGCGCGGAGAAGGCGGAGTGCGCGGTGTGCCTGGTGGAGTTCGGGAGCGGCGAGGCCGGGCGGCTCGTGCCGGGCTGCGGGCACGGCTTCCACGCGGAGTGCATCGAGACGTGGCTCCGGGCGAACTCGACTTGCCCGCTCTGCCGCGGCGCCGCGGCGGTGGGCGCAGCCGCAGATCAGCGAGGCACCGGAGGAGCTCCGAGAATGTAGCTAGCGGTTCATCACTCGCACGTGCGGCAATGACTCGTCGCGTACGTCGGTAAGAAAAAAAGGTCAATTTGGAAATTATGGCGGCAATGATGCACTAGTACAGATGGACATATCATGCATCGTGTAGTTGTGTTCTCATTTAGCGAATCGTTAAAAGGGCTTTCGACGAACACAAGGTAGCCTGTTGCTGTTAGTTGCGAGTGTTTTTATAACGAGAATTATAACGAGAAAATTCTGTGTATGATATCTTCTGTGTGTCACTTAGTTTTCTCTTCATGTCACTTAATTCCGTGTATGACATCTTCCGTGTGTCACTTAGTTTTCTCTTTATGTCGCTTGTCACTTCCGCCAGCGTGCTGTGCTTTAACTTCAAGAAGAAGAAAAAAGATGTATTTACCCTTCTCCTCTTTATCCTTCTTTTGCTTCGGCTTTCTTTTGTCTTCCCATACACCTAGAGCCATTGACTGCCCCAATCTCTCCCTCGCCAACCGTTGTCCCCACACGCCCTCCCTACCTCCCGCTAGTGCCCTCTCTCTTCTCCCTCTCCTCACTCAACCACCGAGCTTATTGTTTCCATTCAGCTCCCCTCCCACGTCCCTACGCCAGCCTCTCCTCTACCTTCCTTCCCTCTTGTTTCGCCGTTGTGCTATCTACAGATCGGGCCGGATCCGCCTGACCAGAGCAAGACTCAGTAGATCTGCCTTAGTACCTTGGAGCAACCAATGACCCCCCTTGCGAGCCACTACACGTGTAGCACATGCACAGGAGAAGTAGAATACAAGATTTTTACGTGTAAAATCCTTACGGGAAAAAAAATCACGGTAGACAATGCACTACGATGGTTCAATGTACATGCACAGAAGTTGGCTTTATATAGCCACGAATTTAGAAATAAGGAAGGAGTCCTAAATAAGGAATGTTAAGATATTGAGTTTGAGTCATATTCCTAACAAATCTCCACTTAACTCAAAATCTATAATGAAAAATTATCTCCAAGAAACCTCGAAAGGTAATTAAGCATCATGAATGGCAACCAAGTCAAGACAACGCTTGAACTTGGTATTAGATAGTGTCTTGGTGAGCATATCTGCAGGATTATCATCAGTACGTATCTTTCCCATAACAATCTGTCCTTCAGCAACAATCTTTTGTGTGTCACTTAGTTTTCTCTTTATGTCGCTTAATTCCGTGTATGACATCTTCCGTGCATCACTTAGTTTTCTCTTTATGTCGCTTGTCACTTCCGCCAGCGTGCTGTGCTTTAACATCAAGAAGAAGAAAAAAGATGTATTTATCCTTCTCCTCTTTATCCTTCTTTCGCTTCGGCTTTCTTTCGTCTTCCCAAACACCTAGAGCCATTGACTGCCCCAACCTCTCCCTCGCCAACCGTCGTCCCCACACGCCCTCCCTACCTCCGCTAGTGCCCTCTCTCTTCTCCCTCTCCTCACTCAACCACCGAGCTCATTGTTTCCATTCAGCTCCCCTCCCACGTCCCTACGCCAGCCTCTCCTCTACCTTCCTTCCCTCTTGTTTCGCCGTTGTGCTATCTACATATTGGGCCGGATCCGCCTGACCAGAGCAAGACTCAGTAGATCTGCCTTAGTACCTTGGAGCAACCAATGACCCCCCTTGCGAGCCACTACACGTGTAGCACATGCACAGGAGAAGTAGAATACAAGATTTTTACGTGTAAAATCCTTACGGGAAAAAAAATCACGGTAGACAATGCACTACGATGGTTCAATGTACATGCACAGAAGTTGGCTTTATATAGCCACGAATTTAGAAATAAGGAAGGAGTCCTAAATAAGGAATGTTAAGATATTGAGTTTGAGTCATATTCCTAACAAATCTCCACTTAACTCAAAATCTATAATGAAAAATTATCTCCAAGAAACCTCGAAAGGTAATTAAGCATCATGAATGGCAACCAAGTCAAGACAACGCTTGAACTTGGTATTAGATAGTGTCTTGGTGAGCATATCTGCAGGATTATCATCAGTACGTATCTTTCCCATAACAATCTGTCCTTCAGCAACAATATCACGAATAAAGTGGTACTTGATATCAATGCGCTTGGTCTTACTATGATACATATCATTCTTGGCAAACAAATAGCACTCTGACTATCACAATAAACAGTAAGAGTATCATGTTTAATGCCAATTTTACAAATAGCTTCCTTAACGCCTTCAGTAGCTGAAACATATTCCGCTTTAGTAGTAGAAAGAACGGCAATAGGCTGTAAGGATGCTTTCCAACTGACTGCAAAACCACATAAAGAGAAGATATAACCAGAAATTAATCTTCTTTTATCAAGATCACCAACATAATTAGAGTCAACAAACCCAAGAATATCATTTGTCTTTACTTTATTCTTATCAAATATCAAGCCAAAATTAGAAATGCCTTTCAAGTAACGAAGAATCCACTTAACTGCATTCTAATGCTTTTTGACAGGATTATGCATAAATCTGCTAACAATATTAATAGAATGAGATAAATCTGATCTAATGCAAATCATAGCATACATGAGAATACCAACTGCACTAGAGTAAGAAACACGGGATATATAGTCTTTGCCTTCTTCAATAGTAGGACACTGACTTGAAGATAATTTAAAGTGAGAGGCAAAAGGTGTAGAAACTGATTTGCAATCATTGAGATTAAATCTGCCAAGTACCTTCTTAATATAATTTTTCTGAGGTAGAAATAATGTACTAGCTTTGCGATCACGCTGAATTTCCATCTCAAGAATTTTCTTTGTTGGACCAAGATCTTTTATCTCAAACTCATAACTAAGTTGAGCCTTTAATTGTTTAATCAATGACTTGTCATAAGAAACAATAGGCATGTCATCAACATAGAGCAGCAAATAAACAAAGGAACCACTTGAAAACTATTTGAAGTAAACACAGTTATCATAATTGCTGTGAGAATACCGTTGTGCAATCATAAAGGAATCAAACCTTTTATACCACTGCCTTGGAGTTTGTTTTAGACCATAGAGAGACTTTTTCAAATGACAAACTAAATTCTCATTTCCAGGAGTAGCAAAACCCTCAGGTTGTATCATAAAAATCTCTTCTTCTAAATCTCCATGTAAGAAGGCAGTCTTAACATCAAGTTGCTCTAATTCCAAGTCAAATAAAGCAACAAAAGCAAACATAACTCAAATTGATGAGTGGCGAACAACAGAAGAGAAAACTTCATTAAAGTCATTACCTTCCCTTTGGTCAAAACCTTTTACCATTAAACAGGCTTTCCACCTTACAAGTTCTGTGGGGTACATGGACCCCAGGTATCTCCATGGCAGGCCGCATGGACCAACCAAAAGGAGACAGGCTGAACCAGCCACGTGAGGTCGGGTGCCATTTGGATTGTCACCATCGTACCAACAAGGAAGGGCAGGAGATGGTAACTGACTCTTGTTAAGAAAGATAGGATCGTAATCCCAAGGGATAGCATATCTAGCGGAAAGGATCAAAGATAGAATCCTTGCCCTGTAACTTACCAAGATTCTAACATGTAATCGACTCAGACTCTCCTACCCCTTTCCTATATAAGGGGGGCGGGGGACCCTAGAGAGGAGACACGAGAGAGAAAGAGATCAAGCTACACATAATCCTAGAGCACAGGACTAGGGTATTACCTCCACAGCTAAGGGCCCGAACCTGTATAAACCCTTGTCTTGTGTTACCATCAAGTTTGGATCCGGCGCCTAGCCCCATATTCATTACTGCCGACAGCAAATGTCGACAGGTTCAATTCTAGATATACCATCCTTTTTGTTATAAATCCATTTGCACTTTAAAGGTTTCTTACCCATTGGAAGCTCAACCAAATCCTTTGTATTGTTCTTATGAAGGCTCAAAATTTTTTCATTAATAGTTGTCAACCACTTAAAAGAATTTTCACATGAGATAACTTTAGAATAAAAAAAGGTTCAAAAGTATCACAAATATCTTGAGCAGCAAGAACATAACAGGACATATCATCAGTGTCATGATATCTAGCATGTAATTGAATATTTTTTCTTATTCTATCTCGAGCAATGCAATGATCATTAGTACTAGGAGATGCTGAGAATGGCTGTGAAATAGAACCACTAGGTGCTGAAAATTGGTTGTGAAAGTGCATCTAGGCCCCTAAATGAGTTTTGGTCGATTAATGACAAACGATTAAAGGGACTAATGTATTCAATAAGCTTGTGAACAGGTAAAAGTCCTAAAATGAGATCATCTACATACGAAGGATACCCTCAAATAGGATTACGCAAGTAAAACGGCATTGCGTATTTTCTTTCTATGTTTTTGAGTCGTAGGAATGCCGTACTATTAAGAGGGATGCATCGTAATTGATCTAGAATAGTCTCTATGCTCAGATGAATGTCATTGTAATCCTTTTAGAGACACTAGGTCACCGCAAATGCACCGGAATTTGGTTTCCTTAAGATTCAAGTCGGACATTCCGATCTCACATCGGAAGTTCCGATACTACCAGGTATTCCGATGTGCATATGTGCTTGAGTACGATGCGTGGAAACTGGGTCGGACATTCCGATATTTGTGGATCGGAAGTTCCGATACATGTTTGACACCCTCCAGGACGCTCTCTGTAAAGATCGGAAGTTCCGATTTTTTCTGATCGGAAGTTCCGATGTGTTTAATCCTGCAAAAGGGAGCTCTCTGGAAAGATCGGACACTCCGATATCTCGGATCGGAAGTTCCGATGTGTTTAATCCTGAAAAAGGGTACTCTCTGTAAAGATCGGAAGTTCCGATACAGATATCGGATAGTCTGATATGGACTTGGAAGTTTTTGTCAAAGTGACTTTCTGAGAACATCGGAAGTTCCGATATAAACATCGGAAGTTCCGATGCATCTTTTTTTGACCGTTGGAGTGCGCTTGAGTTCTGAAAGTTTACACAGATCGGACATTCCGATGATAAGATCGGAAGTTCCGATATGTGGCTAAGTGCGGGTATAACGGCTAGTTTTTGCAAGAATCTATAAATACCCCACTCCTCTCCCTTTGGAGGGTTACACACTCTGGTTGGCAGAACTCTAGAGCACTTTGAGCACTTTCTAGTCTTTTCTTGAGCCCTCCTCTTTGATCTTAGGGATCATCTAGAGAGTGAGGACAAGAATTGAGATCTAGAGCTTGAGTAAAAAGCAAGTGTCATTCATCTTGAGCATTAGAGTGTTCCTCCTAGATCGATCAACGGTGCATTTGTTACTCTTGGAGGTTGAAGGACTCCTAGATGGCTAGGTGTCGCTCACGAGCTCCCAAAGATTGTGGGACGCCGTGAGAAGTTTGTGAAGGCCGGCTCCGCCTCCGAAAGGAAAGGATCCAATAGTGGAACTAAGCCTCAAGTGTGACCCGGCTCTTTGGAGCCTCCTCAACGGAGACATCGGATTCCCTCAAGAATCCGAACTCCGGGATCAAATCTTCATCTCTTTACTTGTTTCACTTTTGCTTATCTCTTTGTGGCCATTTATATACATGCTTTTATCTTTGTCTTACTGCTACTAAGTTCTTAGATTACTCTTGTCGCTTGTTGCACTTAGTAGGAGGTCCTTCTTTTAAAATCTATCGGACATTCCGAACAAATATCGGAAGTTCCGATACTATACCGAAAATTCCGATACTCTTTCCGCTGCGATGAATTTAGCTTTAATTTTAAATCGCCTATTCACCCCCCTCTAGGCAACGTTAACATCTTTTTAATTTGTATCAGAGCCAAACCTTCACGAAGGATTAACCGCTTGAAGGAACGTGATGGCCAACACCAGGTTGAAGGTAGTCGTGTCGGGGGAAGAGGATAGTCCCAAGGCCGGACATGGTACTCCCGGGAAGACCAAAGAAGGTGACACCTCAACGTCATCGCAGGGAGTGCAAATTCCTTTTAATTATGACGAGTTGAATACCGCTTCTTCTCATTCATATATTACTGTGCCCTCCGGGCGTGCACCATTTTTCGATGACACGTACTATTTCGCTTGGAGGCACAAGATGAAAATGCATCTAATGTCTCTCCATCCTAGTGTTTGGAAGATTGTGTGTACAGGTTTAGATATGCCGGAAGACGACATGGAGCTTACACCGGAACAAGAACAAAATATCCACCGAAATGCACAAGCCGTGAGTGTGTTGCTTGGAGCGTTAAGTCCCGAAGAATTCAACAAAGTGGATGGCTTAGAAGAAGCCAAAGAAATATGGGACACACTCCAAGTGGCTCATGAAGGAACGTCGAGTGTGAGGGAATCAAGAATTGAATTGCTTGAGGGCAAGTTGGGGAGGTTTGTTATGAATGATGATGAGACTCCGCAACAAATGTATGATCGCTTGATGATTCTTGTCAACAAAATTCGAGGGCTCGGAAGCAAAGAAATGATGGATCATGTTGTAGTGAAGAGGATGCTAAGAGCCTTTGCTCCAAGGAATTCGACTCTCGTAACACTCATACGAGAGCGAAAAGACTTCAAGAGGCTCACCCCAAATGATATACTTGGAAGGATCCTTTCACACGAGCTCATGGAAGAGGAAGCAAAGGAAGTGAAGAATCTTGCCAAGCAAAGTTCGAGCTCAAGATCAAAGGAGATAGCTTTGAAGGCAAGTAAGAAGGAAGAATTAACCTCAAGTGATGAAGAGGAAGATGAGAGCGAAGATGAAGAAGACTTGGCTCTATTTGTGAGAAAATTCAAAAAATTCCTCAAGTATGACGGGTGAAGCAAGTACAAGAAGAACTACAACGACAAATCAAGAAGAAGAAGAAACACAAAGAGAGCTTGCTATGAGTGCGGTGAAGTTGGACACTTCATCGCTGACTGTCCGAAGAAGAAGAACAATTCCAACGAGCCCAAGAAGAATGAGCCGCATAAGAAGAACAAGACTCACAAGAAGAAGTATTCCGGGCGAGCTCATATCGGAGAAGAATGGGATTCAAATGACTCCAACTCTGACACTGACTCCAATGATGAAGGAGTCGCTACCCTCGCCATAGAAGCCGCTCCACCGACCAAGTCATTATTCGGGGAATTGAGCGACAACGACTCCAACCACGATGCGCCTATTTGTCTCATGGCTAACGGGCGCAAAGTAATTGCTAAAACAAAACCCCCTAGTAGTGATAGTGAATTAGAGAGAGATGATGATGATGATGCTTTGTTTTGCAACTTAAATAAATCTACCATTGCAAAAATCAATAAAATATTGAAAAGAATAGATAGCCAAGAGGAGACTCTTGAAAAGCAAGAAGAATTGCTAATTTGTGAAAAGAAGAGAAATCTTGCTTTTGAGAAGCTCCTCGCAACAGAAAAGAAGAAAATTGAATTGCTAACCAAAGATCTTGATTTGGCTAACAATTCAATCACAATCCTTAAGAGTTCAAATAATCACTTCAAGAGAATGTTATTAGTTTGGAAAACAATCTTCAAGCTCTTGAAGTGCAACTTGAGTCTCTTAATGATCTTAACTCTCCAATTGTTAATTCTTCGATGGCTTCTATTCCTTCCACTAGTAATGGTTGCTCTCGTTGCTATAATATTGATATTAATGCTTGCGCTACTAATTCCCAACTTGTGCAAGTATTAAAAGGGGAAAACGAGAGATTGAATGTTTTGGTAAAGTACGGTTGCATTAAGACTTATCAATCCAAGGACGCCCTTTACAAGACAATCAACAGTCGTGGAAATAAAAATAAGGAAGGGCTAGGATATGATAAGTACGAGTGCAAAGGAAATGACCGTGTGGTGGTAAAAGGTAAAGAATGCATCAAGTTTGTAAAAGGGAAGAGCAATCAACCATTGAACACCACACAAGTCATTAAGACCGCGCAAGAGGTAAAAAGGCATCTTCAACAAAATGCATCACAATCTATTCACTATGCCTCTTATGAGTTGAGAAGGAACCACCGTGGTAAAGTGGTTGCCCTCCTTGTCGGTGCCCACAACTCAAAAGAGATTGGTAAGAAAAAGGTGTGGGTACCAAAGGTTTTAATCACTAACATGCAAGGACCCAAAAAGATTTGGGTACCTAAAAACAAGGTCTAATGTGCTCTTGTAGGATTATACCTCCGGTGGATCAAGTTGGGTGCTTGATAGTGGTTGCACAAACCACATGACCGGAGAAAAGAAAATGTTTTCATCTTTTGAAGAGAAAGGGTCACAATATGAAAATATTGTGTTTGGTGATAATGGTAAAGGTGAGGTAATGGGATTAGGTAAAATTGCTATTTCTAGTGATCATTCCATTTCCAATGTTCTTCTAGTTAAATCTTTAAATTACAACTTGTTGTCTGTATCACAACTTTGTGAAATAGGCTACAATTGTTTATTTACTAATGTGGATGTGACCGTCTTTAGAAGAGATGATTCCTCAATTGCCTTTAAAGGATATTTGAAGGGTAAGCTCTATTTGGTTGATTTCAATGCAAATAGCGCTAAACTTCAAACATGCTTCATGGCAAAGTCTAGCATGGGTTGGTTTTGGCATCGCCGGCTAGCCCATGTTGGCATGAGAAATCTCGACAAACTTCTCAAAGGGGATCACATCATTGGACTAACTAATGTTGACTTTGAGAAAAATAGGATTTGTAGCGCCTGTCAAGCCGGAAAGCAAGTTGGAGTGCGTCATCCCGCGAAGAACATCATGACGACGACAAGACCATTAGAGCTTCTACATATGGACCTCTTCGGACCCGTTGCTTATATAAGTATCGGAGGTAACAAATATGGTTTAGTCATTGTTGATGATTTTTCACGCTTCATGTGGGTATTCTTTTTGCAAGAGAAAAGTGAGACACAAGGGATAATCAAGAAATTTGCAAGAAGAGCCCAAAACGAGTTTGAATTGAAGATCAAGAAGATTCGAAGCGATAATGGAAGCGAATTCAAGAACACTCAAGTAGAAGAGTTCCTCGATGATGAAGGGATAAAGCACGAGTTCTCCGCTCCATACTCCCCTCAACAAAATGGAGTGGTAGAAAGGAAGAACCGGACATTGATCGAGATGGCAAGAACTATGCTCGACGAGTACAAGATCTCCGATCATTTTTGGGCGGAAGCCGTAAACACCGCTTGTCATGCAATCAACCGATTATATCTCCGCAAGATTCTGAAGAAGACGGCATATGAACTCCTTACCAGTAACAAACCAAACATTTCATACTTTAGAGTTTTCGGTAGTAAGTGCTTTATCCTAAACAAAAAGCCAAAGAACTCCAAATTTGCTCCCAAAATCGATGAAGGCTTTTTGCTTGGGTATGGATCAAATGCTTATGCCTATCGTGTTTTCAACAAAACCTCGGGTTGTGTTGAAATAGCGAGAGACGTAACGTTTGATGAATCTAACGGCTCTCAAGTAGAGCAAGTTGATTTAAATGTGTTAGAAAATGAGGAAGAGCCAAGCATTGCGATCAAGAAGATGGCTACAGGTGAAGTGAGACCGCAAGAAAAGAAGCATCAAGATAACTCTTCTATACAAGTAGAGCCTCCTACCTCAAATCAAAATCAAGACATTCCTCAAGATAGTCCAAGCAAACTCTTAGAGGATGATCAAATTGAAGATAATGAGCCAATTCAACAAACATCTCAAGTGCCACATCCAAGAGTGCATCAAAGCATCCAAAGAGATCACCCCGTCGACAACATCCTTGGTGATATTCAAAAGGGGGTAACTACACGCTCTAGAGTAGCTAATTTTTGTGAATTTTACTCTTTTGTATCTACTTTGGAACCTTTGAAGGTGGAAGATGCATTAAAGGATCCGGATTGGGTGATGGCAATGCATGAAGAGCTCAACAACTTTGTTAGAAATAAAGTGCGGTCACTAGTGGAAAGACCTAATCAAAACGTGATAGGAACCAAATGGATCTTCCGCAACAAACAAGACGAAAACGGAGTTGTCACAAGAAATAAAGCTCGGTTGGTAGCTCAAGAATTCACTCAAATTGAAGGTTTGGATTTTGGTGAGACTTATGCTCCCGTTGCTAGATTAGAATCAATTCGTATATTGGTTGCATTTGCTACTCACCATGATTTCAAGCTTTTTCAAATGGACGTCAAGAGTGCTTTCCTAAATGGTCCAATTGCCGAACTAGTCTATGTTGAGCAACCGCCGGGAATGGAAGATCACAAGAACCCTACACACGTTTACAAACTCCATAAGGCGCTCTACGAGCTTAAGCAAGCACCTAGAGCATGGTATGAATGCCTTAAGGATTTTCTTATTAAAAAGGGTTTCGCTATTGGTAAAGCCGACCCGACTCTCTTTACTAAGAATGTTGATAATGATCTATTTGTGTGCCAAATATATGTTGATGACATAATATTTGGTTCTACTAATAAAAGCTTCTGTGAAGAGTTTAGTAGGTTGATGACAAAGAGATTTGAGATGTCAATGATGGGCGAGTTGAAGTTCTTTCTAGGATTTCAAATCAAGCAACTCAAGGAATGAACGTTTTTATGCCAAACGAAGTACATCAAAGATATGCTCAAAAAGTTTGACATGGAGAACGCCAAGCCAATACATACACCCATGACGACAAACGGACATCTCGGCCTGAATGAAGAAGGTAATGTGGTAGATCAAAAGGTATATCGGTATATGATAGGTTCTTTACTCTATCTTTGTGCATCTAGGCCCGATATTATGCTTAGTGTGTGCATGTGTGCAAGATTTCAAGCCGCTCCGAGAGAGTGCCACCTAGTAGCCGTGAAAAGAATTCTTAGATATTTAGTTCACACACCTAGTTTAGGGCTTTGGTATCCTAAAGGATCAAAATTCGATTTGATTGGTTATTCGGATGCTGATTGTGCAGGTTGTAAAGTGGATAGAAAAAGCACCTTGGGGACATGTCAATTTCTAGGTAGATCACTAGTGTCTTGGTCCTCAAAGAAACAAAATTCAGTAGCTCTATCCACCGCCGAAGCCGAATATATTGCCGCGGGAAGTTGTTGTGCACAATTATTATGGATGAGGCAAACCTTGAGGGATTTTGGTTTTAATATGGAAAAGGTACCACTCTTATGTGACAATGAGAGTGCAATTAAAATAGCCAACAATCCCGTCCAACACTCCCGGACCAAGCACATAGACATCCGACATCACTTCCTTAGAGATCACTCGCTTAAGGGTGACATAGATATTACCTATGTGAGAACCGAAAAACAATTGGCCGATATCTTCACCAAACCTCTAGATGAGAAACGCTTTTGCGAGCTTAGGAGTGAGCTAAATGTCCTAGACTATCGGAATGTGTCTTGAAGGATTGCACTCATTGATTGTTGTTTATTAGTTCAATTTCGAAATAAAACGATTGCAAAATCTATTGAGTGAATTTCAAAATGTTTTTTGTTGGATCTTAATCTCGGATCAATTCACTTGCAATCATAGCTTTGATTGCTTGGGTGCTTGCTGATAACAAGTGGAATGATCCTCCTTAGTTCACATGACTCAAAGTTTCAGACTTCACTCAATTCCCTTTTCTTCATTCCTTCTCAGCTGGAAAAATCAAAACATCGGAACATCCGATCCAGTGATCGGAATATCCGATATCTGGAAGTTTCATCCCATCGGAACTTCCGATGTCTGCTCAGCGCTTAAGAAAGTGACCGATTCCTTTCCTTTCTTTTTTGTCCTCTTGCCCTTGTCTCTCTAACCTTCCTTCCCACTTTTCATCTCTTGCCGTTATCGGAGATTCCGACCATTCGGAACCTCCGATCTTCGCTTGGGAAGGACTCCTTCTAGAAGACGACCATCTTCTCCGTTCGTTTTATCCGTGTTCTTCGTGAGGTAACCCTAGGGCTTAATCTATTCCTTTTCAATCTAGTGCATCTTTTTGAGAAATCGTCTTGGTAGACCTGTTTATCTCCTTCCCTAGCCCATTTCCTTTCAATTTCTATCAATTTCCATCGATTGGTTTGGGAGGAATGTTGTGTTGGTTGAAATCCGTAGACATCGGACTTTCCGATCGAAAACATCGGAACTTCCGACCATATATCGGAACTTCCGATCTGAAATCGGAACTTCCGATGTCAACTGAATGAAAACCAAACCAAGATTAATTCTCTCATGAGCTTAATCGATTATATCCTTATCCTTAGATCAATGGATCTTGGTCAAGGTGGCAACCAGCCCCCAAAGGACACAACGATCTTAGGAGGAAAGAGGCCAAGACAGACCCCTACAGGAACGAGAACCAAAAAGGCTGCGGGCAGAGGAAGAGGCAGAGGAAGTGTAGGTATCTCAATCAATGAGCCTCCACCTGATCAGCCCGCACAGACAGTAAACGTGCCTCGAGGAGCACCCTTGCCTTCTAAGAAGGGTAAAGTAGTGGCAGGAGCTTCTCAGTCTCAACCAGCCCCAGACAGAGGAGTGCCAAGGCTTAGACAGGCTGGAAGGAATCCTCGTCTAAGGAGGAAACCCGTAAATTACAAAGGGAAAGCCGCCCAAGTGCGCAAAGCCAGAGAGCAGAACCCCAGGGCCGAAGGTCAATTCTCGACAGATTATCGCTTTTGGACCTTCTTCCAGCAGGATTTTTATGAGTCAGTCATACTGCTAAGGAAGAATCCAGTGATTCTGATGCAGTGGGTTGACTGGGATTACATGGCTGCCGCTGAGGACCCCACTTTCACCGAGGTCATTGCAGCATGTGAGAGGACTGGAACCAAAAGGATAATGAGTTTTCAGCACGACTGGAACGTGGAGATCATCGCCCAATTCTATGCTACCTTGTATATCTCTAGGGACAGAGTCTCCACTCTGCATTGGATGACAGAAGGAGTTTGGTATGAGATTTCTTATGCTCAGTTTGCTCGCTGTCTTGGTTTTATTGAAGCTGACAGCCGTGACAAAGACCAGATTCACAATGAAACTTCTCTGGTTGCTTCCAATCTAAATTTCCTTTATGAAGAAGATGCAGAATATGATGAAGGGAGCACAAAAGGCATGAAGCATTTCTTTGCATGTCTTAATAGACTTTTCAGAAAGACTTTGGCTCCCAAAGAAGGTGATGCATCCCATGTGCTTTCTTATACCAGGAATCTTCTGAGTAGGATGCGAGAGGGACAGCGTCTTTTTGATGTGTTTGATTTCTTATGGAATGAGATCCGACTGACTGCACAGGAACCTAAGAGGAGTTGTGGTTACGCTCCATATATAATGCATATGATAGAGCATGTAACTCATCAGCAGTTTGAGTATGATGCCAAGCATACTGGGGTGCAGATCAGGGCAGTGAAGGCTCCTACTCAGCCAGCTAGACGGGCTACCACCAGAGATGCATCCTTGTCCGCTTCTGCTCCTGTCACTTCTTCAGCGTCCAGTGGATCTTCTTCACCAGTGCTCTGTGCTTTGAAGTCCATCTTTGGCATGTGCAAAAAGAATGCGGTGGAGATCAGAAAGAACTCCAACAAACTCAAAGCCATCCAAAGACACCTAGATCTCGAGTGCTCAGAAGATGAAGAAGTTGATGAAGACATTGAAGATCCTTTTGGAGCTGAGGCTGAAGAATCAAGTTCTGAGGAGGACTACGGTGATGATGAGCCCAGTCCTGAAGAGTCTGACTAGTTTTCTCCCTCTTTCGTCTTTTCTGGTGCTTGATGTCAAAGGGGGAGAGAAAACGAAAAAGCTTACAACTTGCTATCAGCTTGCTATCTATCCTTTGGTGTCGTATGAAACATTGTCTTGTCTTGTGAACCTGTCTGTTGGGCGTTAAAACTTGTTGCTTACTTATGTTTGGTTATTTGAATGTTGCTTATGGCAGTATGGAAGCTTACATGTTTGCTCCTCATTCAACTATCTGCACTTCATATTATTGATTATATTCTTGTTGATATATGCTTACTTTCCTCGTCTGCATAGTTTTAGGGGGAGCTATTGCAAATTTCTTTTCAAATTATGCATCTGCGATCAATTCCTATCTCCAATGCACATATTTAGGGGGAGCTCACCCTATGCTAATACATCTTTATATCCTTTTAATTGTAAGCTTTAATCGAGTTGTCATCAATCACCAAAAAGGCGGAGATTGAAAGTGCATCTAGGCCCCTAAATGAGTTTTGGTCGATTAATGATAAACGATTAAAGGGACTAATGTATTCAATAAGCTTGTGAACAGGTAAAAGTCCCAAAATGAGATCATCTACATACGAAGGATACCCTCAAATAGGATTACGCAAGTAAAACGGCATTGCGTATTTTCTTTCTATGTTTTTGAGTCGTAGGAATGCCGTACTATTAAGAGGGACGCATCGTAATTGATCTAGAATAGTCTCTATGCTCAGATGAATGTCATTGTAATCCTTTTAGAGACACAAGGTCACCGCAAATGCACCGGAATTTGGTTTCCTTAAGATTCAAGTCGGGCATTCCGATCTCACATCGGAAGTTCCGATACTACCAGATATTCCGATGTGCATATGTGCTTGAGTCCGATGCGTGGAAACTGGGTCGGACATTCCGATATTTGTGGATCGGAAGTTCCGATACATGTTTGACACCCTCTAGGATGCTCTCCATAAAGATCGGAAGTTCCGATTTTTTCTGATCGGAAGTTTCGATGTGTTTAATCCTGAAAAAGGGAGCTCTCTGGAAAGATCGAACACTCCGATATCTCGGATCGAAAGTTCCGATGTGTTTAATCCTGAAAAAGGGTACTCTCTGTAAAGATCGGAAGTTCCGATACAGATATCGGACAGTCCGATATGGACTTGGAAGTTTTTGTCAAAGTGACTTTCTGAGAACATCGGAAGTTCCGATATAAACATCAGAAGTTTCGATATAAACATCGGAAGTTCTGATGCATCTTTTTTTGACCGTTAGAGTGCACTTGAGTTCTGAAAGTTTACACAGATCGGACATTCCGATGATAAGATCTGAAGTTCCGATATGTGGCTAAGTGCGGGTATAACGGCTAGTTTTTGCAAGAATCTATAAATACCCCACTCCTCTCCCTTTGGAGGGTTACACACTCTGGTTGGCAGAACTCTAGAGCACTTTGAGCACTTTCTAGTCTTTTCTTGAGCCCTCCTCTTTGATCTTAGGGATCATTGTGACACTACGGAATGCCGAGACCTTATAAAATGTGAATGTTGAGGTCAAAAACATTATGGAATGTGGATTTGGAGGTTGAAACCATACGGTTCGAGGTTTGATCGCGTTTTCGTGCCGATTTCGGGAGTTTGGGCCTCTCCGGGGGAGTTTGGGCCTAAGGGGATGAGTCGTGGGCCTTGGTGGCAGGGAGTTTGGGCCCAAGAGGGAGGGAGGGACCAGGGTGGGCTGCCTTGTGCGCCCCCTAGCCCTCTTGGGCGCCCCCTAGCCTTAGGGTTTCCCCTCCCTTCCACCTCCTAGCCGCCACCCCCATGCGCCTCTCCTCTCCCCATTGCACCACCACCCCCTCCACCACCTCTCCACCTCCTTTGCTGCCCCTAGGGGAGTTCTCCACCTCACCAACCCGAAGATCCATCTATTGGAGCGCTCCGCGACAAGGAGATCCGGTGGATTTGGAGCGAGGAAGGAGATCGTGCGAACCGGGAGGAGATCCGTTGGGTTTTCATTCGTCGGGCGAAGGTATGGCCACGGGGATCCTTGGGGTTGGTCTAGGTTCTATTCTAAGGGTTAATATAATATTTTTAGATCAATTGGTGGTGCTGTAATTGGGTAGATTAGATGAAATCTAGAGTATGCCACGTTCTCTGTTTCGGGCAGCATGAGCAGTCGACCTAGGGTTTGGGTTTTCGCCAATTTAGACTCAGAATTTGGTTGTCCGCCTGTTGAAGAAATTGTAAGTAATTTCAATACCTTTCAGTGGGTATAAAGAACGTCCAATTCCGCCCAGCTGTTTGAAAGTTATGCTCATTTTACCGAACGTATTAAAAACTGTGACGTGATTGGAACAGATCACGGTGTTCTGTAGATTAAACCACTTTAGATTCCGAATTAGTCTTTCCATATACTTAGAAAAAGTTAGGAAATTTCCTAAGCTACGCGAGGATGTACTCGTTTAATTGATTCGGAGTCTTAGAACCCGAGTTATGCCTTTTGGAAGGCTGTTGTCCCGACGGGACAGAACCTCTGTTTTTGGGTTTTGCGAGTAGTTTACGATGTCGAGGTAGAAGAGTGTTTGCGTACTGTTTTGTGGACATGATTGTGAGTGTGTGGTACCTATGTGCAGGTGGTGTGACCCCGGGAGTACCTTCTACTTCTCGCCAATCCGTCGCCCGCGGTTGAGGCAAGTGTATTGGAATGGGTAGCGGGTTGTAGTTTGCTAGATTGGTTGAGATTGAAATTGAATATATGATATGTTCACATGCCATGCTTTAATGATTGCTATTGATATGATGAATATGCTTATTATGTTATGATGCCATGTGTTAATGTACAAGTGATTTATGATTTTGGCATGTTTGCATACATGGCATGATACATGGCCCGGGCGGTGAGAAAGTCATAACTAGTCCGGGAAAGGTCGGTGAGAAAGTTATGACTATTCCGGAGAGCTAATGAGTAAGTCCTACATCGTGATTCCATCCACCGCGGTGTATGGAAGCGAGGAGTAGGCACCCTCCATCTTCGAGATGGAAGGAAGGAGAGGGTGCACACCGACGGGTGTGTACTCAACCATACCGGTATGAGTTTCCAGGAGATATGTGCATCGCATTGCATTGCATTGCATTATATGAGGATGTTATATGATGATGATATATGATGATGTCAATGATATGCTTACGCTATGAATATGAGATGTGTATGATGTCATATGTGAAAAGTGGTGATGAAGGTATTAGAATGTATTTTCTTGTTCCATTGCAATATACTTGCTGAGTGATGAACTCACGCTTGTGTTTATGTTGTTTTTCTTAGGTACCATGAAACCGGCATACGGGAAAGGGAGCTAGTCACACGTCATCACTTAGCATCACACATATAAACAATGACATGTTCCTTCCTTTAAATTGTGATGGTTAATTTGTGTGCTTGGTTTCCTCATTTACATCGTTTGGCTCATGAGATGGTTGGAATCTTTATTCTAGTCTTATACTGCTGCTAGAACCTTTATTATTGATGATTTAGATGTCATTTTTATACTATATCCTGTGATCATATTGTTGTTGCTTCAATTCATGGAAAAACAAAGGAGATGCTGCCGAAATTTTCGGTTATAGCATTTACTCCTTTGCTGTAATTTATTTTAATTTATGGTATTTAGATGTTGTTTAGCCTATGTTTGGTAGCATTCGGGCATATTAAATGCCGGGGTGTTACAATCATCTAGAGATTGAGGACAAGAATTGAGATCTAGAGCTTGAGTAAAAAGCAAGTGTCATTCATCTTGAGCATTAGAGTGTTCCTTCTAGATCGATCAACGGTGCATTTGTTACTCTTGGAGGTTGAAGGACTCCTAGACGGCTAGGTGTTGCTCACGAGCTCCCAAAGATTGTGGGACGCCGTGAGAAGTTTGTGAGGGCCGGCTCCGCCTCCGAAAGGAAAGGATCCAATAGTGGAACCAAGCCCCAAGTGTGACCCAGCTCTTTGGAGCCTCCTCAACGGAGGCGTAGGATTCCCTCAAGAATCCGGACTTCGGGATCAAATCTTCATCTCTTTACTTGTTTCACTTTTGCTTATCTCTTTGTGGCCATTTATATACCTGTTTTTATCTTTGTCTTACTACTACTAAGTTCTTAGATTACTCTTGTCGCTTGTTGCACTTAGTAGGAGGTCCTCCTTTTAAAATCTATCGGACATTCCGAACAAATATCGGAAGTTCCGATTTAGTCGGAAGTTCCGATACTATACCAGAAATTCTGATACTCTTTCCGCTGCGACGAATTTAGCTTTAATTTTAAATCGCCTATTCACCCCCACCCCTCTAGGCAACGTTAACATCTTTTCAGGTTGTAAACTAGAACCACTAGAAGAATCATTATCAATGGTAGATAAAACTATCTTAAATTTTGCATTTCTTGTAGCAGCTTCAGAAATTTTAGATTCAATTGTGGATGAAATTTCAGATTCATTTGTGAATGAACAACCATCATTATCACAACTAGATGAAAAGTAAAGCATCTTTATGAAAAGTAACACCACGAATAATGAATAATTTGCGACCATCAGAACACCATAAATGATATCCTTTGACACCTAAACCATATCCAACAAAAATGCAATTTCTTGCTCTAGGCTCTAATTTTCCATCACTAACATGAGCATAAGCATGATAACCAAAAATTTTCAAGTTTGAATAACCAACTGGTTTACCTGACCAAACCTCTTCTAGAATCTTGAAATCAATGGCTGAATTTGGAGAGCGATTGACCAAATAGAGGCTATGGAAATAGTCTCAGCCCACAAAGCACACCTGTCCTATAAACCTGCATTTGAAAGCATGCAACGGGCTCTTCCCAGAAGAATGCGATTTATACGCTCTGCCACAACATTTTGCTCAGGTTTACTTGGAACAGTCAAATGTTTTGCGATACCATGATTAGCACAAAACTGATTAAACTCATCACTACAAAATTCTAGTCCATTGTCAGTTCTAAATTTCTTGATTTTTCTGCCAATTTGATTTTCAACCAAAGCTTCATTCTTATGTTTGAAGAAATAAACCCAAACTTTGCAAGAAAAATCATCAATGAAGATTATCATGTAGCTACATTCTCTAATAGTAAGAAATCTAGAAGGACCCCAAAGATTAGAATGGACATAATCAAGAATTCCTTTGGACTGATGAGTTAAAATAGTAAAACTGACCCTCTTTTGTTTACCAAAGACACAATGTTCACAAAAATCAAGTTTGCCAATATCATTTAAATGTCCTTTCTTGCACAAAAGATGCATACCTTTATCACTCATATGACCCAAGCGCATATGCCAAAGCTTGATAATGTGAAGATTTGATGCAATTGTAGAAACAGCTGCAAAACCTATAACTATAGAACCTTGCAAGTAATAAAGACTATTGATTTGATTGGCTTTCATAACAATAAGGTTGCCTTTAGAAATCTTAAGAGCACTATTTTCATCGGTATACTTATAACCCAAAGATTCAATAGTGCCTAAAGAAATCATATTTCTTTTCATTCTAGGAACATGGCGAATATTTGTAAGGGTTCTAACAATACCATCATGTGTTTTAATTTGAATAGAATCAATGCCAATAATTTCAAGTGAATACTCATTAGCAATCACAACATCACAACTACCAACAGAATCATAAGTAGAGAATCACTCTTTAAATGGACAAATATGGAAAGCGCAAGCTGAATCAATAATCCATGCAGTTCGATTCTTTAAGTTAAAGTGATGATAAGAGCCTCAGCATATAACAGGTATATATATACTAGTAATTTATCTTAAAAATATGTGTTTCAACCTCTAAATCTATTTCAATCTATCCCGCCCACTCCCTCTCCCAATCTTTCATCGCAACCCAATCGCCAATATTCAGTCTTCCTCTATTTCTCAAGCTCAACACCCAACTCTCCTTCCATTCCTCGAACCCCATACTATCTCGTTATCTCTGTGGCGGCGACGTAGGAGGCAATCCGACAATAACAGAAGAGGGCCATGGGGCAGGCGCAAGCCAGCAGGGAGCAGGGCAACGGATGAGCGCTGAGAAGCCACCGACATCGACAAATAGGCAAAGGTGGCAGGGCTGGCAGTAGCGCAAGGAGTGATGCACAACAAGGCGGCCATGGCCCCTGTGGCCACATCGAGCATTGACTCGGGGATGGAGGGTGTGACACCAGTGACGCCTGGAAGGTCAGGGCGACGGTGTTCGGCGAGGCAAGGTGCAACACGTGACGTGTTGCATGGCAGCCCTATGATGCGATAAGCATCGAGTTGGGGATGGAAGGTGTGATGCCATCAGCGACCAGTGGGTCAGGGTGGCGGCATCTGGTGGGGTAAAAAACGATGCTAAAACAACATGCAACAGCTAGACATTCAGTATCAGCAACAAAACAGGTGAATTTAATTCTTGATTCCCAAATCTGAAATCCCCAATTCATAACTCTATCAATGTTACATTAATTTGTAACAGTGAATTATGATTTTTGAAATGTAGCATGTAGAGCATTCAAAAAATAACGAGGAAGCATGCAGATTTGAAATCCCCGATTCACAAATATTTAAATTATTTCAGGTGTTGTCTCTAGTAAGAATAATTTGTACTTTATATTTTTTGCTATTATGAACATTTATATTTTACATTGAATAATATTTTTGTAGCTTTCAATATCTATTCTGGAAATAATGGATCCGCTACTGTCAAACAATCATGAAATTGGATCCCAAGAAATCCGATGGGTTGGCATAGCATTGGAGTAGCGTCCAGGTACGCTGCATCCTGCCCTTACCTCCTCACTATGAAAGGGCAGACGCCTTTCGGCAGGAGGGGGACACAGAGATCGATCGGGAGAGAAACACACAGACAACCATCGGGAGGGTCATCAGCAAGAACCCACACATAGAGTGGAAGAGAGGTAACACACACATCGAGAGAAGACACTGACCATATACACGGCATTCACACACTGAAAAGATGAGAAAGTTGCCTAGAGGGGAGGGGTGAATAGGCAATTTTAAATTTAAAACTAAATTTGTCACAGCGGAAAGTGTATCAGAACTTCTGGTTTTATATCGGAACTTCCGACTATTTCAGAACTTCCGGTATATGTTCGAAATGTCCGATATACTTCAACTTAGATAACAAACTACTTGAAGAAATAAGCTTTAGGAACAATCTAAGAAGCAATGATAAACAATAAGACAAGTAGGAAAACAGGATTTGTTCCCGGAGTTCAGATTCTTGAGGAAATCCTACGTCTTCGTTGAGGAAGCTCCAAAGAGCCGGGTCTTTTCCAACCCTTTCCTCCCAAACCTCGGTCGCACTTGAGGCTTGGTTTCACTATTGGTTCCTTTCCTTTCGGAGGCGGAGCCGGCCTTCACAAACTTCCCACGGCTTTCCACAAATGTTGGGAGCTCATGAGCGACGCCTAGCCGTCTAGGAGTCCTTCAACCTCCAAGAGAAATGAGTGCGATTAACTCTTGATCTTGGAGATGCTCTTTGGTGCTCAAAATGAATGAATCCTTCTTTTTCTTTAGCTCACAACCATACTAGATTTCCTCACACACTAGATGATCACTAAGATCAAGGAGGAGGGCTCAAGAAAGCTCTAGGGTGTGCTCAAAGTGCTCAAGTGTTCAGCCAAAATGAATTCAGTCACCCTCTAAAGGGAGAGGAGTGGGGTATTTATAGTTTTGGTTCAAAACTAGCCGTTACCCCCGCACTCAGCCACACATCGGACTGTCCGATCCCAACATCGGAATGTCCGATGAGTGCAAACAACCAGAACTGGGACAGCTTCCAACGGTCGAAAACTACATGCATCGGAATATCCGAATACCACTTCGGAACTTCCGATGACACTTAGAAAAAGAGCTCAACAAAACTTTCTAAGTCCAAATCGGAATGTCCGATGTGAATATCGGAACATCCGAACCAAACAGAGAGTACCCAACCTGAGAAACAGCCACTTCGGAACTTCCGAAGTTAAACTTCGAACAGTCCGAACTAAACAGAGAGAACCCTTTTCAAGATCCAACAGGCATCGGAATATCCGATATAAGATATCGGAATGTCCGACCCTAACAACGAACTACGGACTGAAGTGCAACTACACATCGGAATGTCTGAATCTTCGAAACTTCCGATTTGACATCGGAACATCCGACTAGAAATTTGCAACCACAAAATTCCAATGCAAGGGAGACTACTTGAACGCTCTCAAGAGACTAAAATCATTCATCTGAGCATATAGACCATCTCTAGATCAATTTTAACGCACCCCTCTTAATAGTACGGCAAACCTATGACTCAACAAATGAAAATTACAACCACAGTTGCCGTTTTTCTTACTCAATGTCGTTTGAGAATGCCCGATGATCGTAGATGATCTCTACTTTAGACTTTCACCTGTTCATAAACTAGTTGAACACGTTAGATTCTTTAATCGTTTGTCATTAATCAACCAAAACAATATTAGGGGGCCTAGATGCACTTTCACACACCTACACCCATCAACAAAAAGACGAGACACACACATAGGCAGCCATTGAGTGAATCCTTCGAAGGAAGTGTGAAGGAAGGGAGGAAGGAGGAGGGTGCCGGGGAAGGATGCCATGGCCTTCTCTATTTTCGACGCTGGAGGTTGCTAAAACATATGTGTTTCTTTTTTCTTTCCCCCTTCCATGGTTGGCACAGAACCATAAAGGGAATCGTACCTGGCCGAAGTGGCGAAGCCCGGATAAGTTGGAAGGTGTACTCAAATGATTAAACTAAATTGAGATAAATATGTTAAGTTATCATCGGTTCGATGGTTACTACTAGTACTTTATTATTTGAGAAATATTAGTGCAACGTTCGTTTGTCGAACTTTTGAAAATCTATGAACAAGTTAACACCAAACAATCAAACAAATCAGTTATTGTCTCTATTCAACCCATTGACACAGTTACAATTGATAAAAAAAATCATATATCAGAAGAGGGACTCGCATTGCCTATTTGCTATCGTGATTAGCCCACTAAGCCGATTAGTCACTCGGCAACTCACGCTGCAAAGTTACCAATTGCAAAATTAGCCCTTCAAAATGTAGTAGCCAAAGAAGACACATGGCCTAGGAAGCAGGTCACCACCCAACAAAGCTGCTTTTGAAAGACCATGTGAAGGTCTATCTATATTTTGTGATGAGTAATTGACTTTATTTGAGCTAGGTGTGCTCGGGTTTGAGTTTAATTTGAATTAGATTTGAGATCTGAGAAATTTGATGATTATTGCATATCATTTTGGGTATTGCTACGTGATGTGTTTTCTTGTTTTTTTATGGTTGCAGGACGTCGGTGCAAGGTCATGGTGTGGCGGAGGATGACAGGGACTAGACGAGGTGCGCCGAAGGTCAAACGGTCGGGGATCGCCAGAGGATGACCGGATATGGAGTTGCTGCAAGCCATAGAGGCAAGGGAACAACTAAGATGCTATCTTGGAGCTACTCAGATCAAGGAGAGCTGTTGGATTGCGGTTTAGAGAATGGAGTGGCAGCCAAGTTAGATCGCTTTGAGAAGTGTGCAAAACCTATTATGCTATTGGGTTGAGGGTTAACCCATGTATGAGGTTTCTTGAGGGCCAAGAAAGTGTCAAGGGTGGAAATTGCTTCAAGGTTGCTATAAATAGAGGGGCATGGGTATGCATCTCCCCTCAAGTCTTTGGAGAAGATTTTATTTGCTCCTTTGAGTTTTGCCCACTTGTTATGAGGCTTTGTAAAATCTTCCAAAGAAAAGAAAAGAAAATTTTCCTTCTCATCTGTCTGAATTTAAATTCCGTATTTACATTATATCTTTACATTACTCAATTTAAATTCAGCATTTACATTATGCATTTAATTTCTCACAATTTACAATTACGCAAGTTGGATTTGCCTCCCCTCCTGTACTTGCTTGTGGTTCTTCTTGTCGAAGATGAGTGATTGATTGGGTGAATCTTCTCTTACATCATATCACAATCCTCTATGCAAACTTGATCTTATTCTTGCGGGAAACCGAACTTTTGTACTTCGTTGAAGATTTTTTTTATGGATCAAGTTTGGAGATTGTTCTTCTTGTATTCTAGCTTGCTGTGACAAATGGGAAGATATCTAAGATCATCTTCTTCATCAAAATCCCAAGAGCAAGTCAAGATCCAGATTTTGATTTTTGGTATTTCTTGGTGCACTCTTCCTTCGATTCAAGAAAGGTCGGAACTTTGATGTCAATTTAATGGATTGATACCGCCCCTGTGCTTGCGGTCTTACCGACCAAGACTGATTCTTTGGCTGTTTTGCTGTTTTGAGCTAGATTACATTAGGGAAAGTTTTAGTTGGTTCTTTTGTCCAGTATGTGGAAGAATTTTAATTTGAGATCATTCGCCTCCCCCCTCTGATCGTCATCTCGATCTTTCATCTTCTT
The DNA here is from genome assembly GCA_036346355.1 of Rhipidocladum racemiflorum. Classification (NCBI taxonomy): domain Eukaryota; kingdom Viridiplantae; phylum Streptophyta; class Magnoliopsida; order Poales; family Poaceae; genus Rhipidocladum; species Rhipidocladum racemiflorum. The sequence continues at coordinate 62,112,771 of CM070573.1, read as the reverse complement.
CCTCCAGTAGCGCTCGAGTGCATGTACATTCATCGCCGCTATGCTAAAAACTGAACGTCGGTGTTAAAAAGGGTACTTAGGGTTCGGCAGTCGGAGGATGGGTTCAAACCAACGGAGCCCCCTATTGCCTACCACCCTGCTTGCTTGAGCATCCATTTGGTTAAGGGTGTCGCTGTCAATTAGGATCTGCATCAATCAAGGATCCAAATCCCGGCAAGATTTCAGAAATCTCGATCGAGATTTCGAATTTCGGACCCCTCCGAGATCTTAAATCTCGACCGGGTAAAAAAAATTAAAAAGAAATTCAAATGCTACGGTACCCATCCAAATCTCGATGAGATACTCCAGATTTCGGCATCTCGGGTATTTTCACCGGACTTTTAATTTTGTTGGCCGGATTTGACTAGATTTATGGTCAAGATCATCCACAAAAAATTTTAAAATTTTAAAATTTATGGTCAAGATCACCGAAATTTTTTGACCATGTTTCAATTGGTTCAATGGGACCGAAATCTCATAAATTTCGACCGAAATCTCAGTGATTTCAGCCAAAATCTTGGTGATTTCGACCGAAATCTTGGATTTCTTGGTTGAAAAATGATTGAATTTGTAATTTGATTTTTGGATTTCATTCAGATTTTATTTAAAATTCCAAGATCTCATCGAGATTTTGGATTTCGGCCATCTCCAAAATAGGATCCGAGAACGAAATAGACGCCTAAACCTAAACCACACCATGTCGTGGAGGCCGCACAATCATCATGATAGGCGCCTAAACCACGCCTTCGATGTTGAAACCTTCGTGCTCACATGGTACTGGAGGTGCTGACCAGTCGCTCGAGACGGAGATGCCGATGAGGTGTTGGGTGGGGACGTCACCAAAGCAGTTGTGGGCGTTGCCAAGACAGTCGTGATCACCATCAACCATCTGCTATCTCAACATGAAGACCACTCATAATAAGAATAATATCAACCCCCTTATGTATGGAAGATTTCCGGCCCTCCCAGCCCCCCACGTCACCCCAGCCTCTCTCTCTATTTCGCGAAAAGACCCTCCGTTTCTTCAAAATTACGTGTAGGTTCCTGGGCGATTTTCTGTGAGAAGAAAATAAATTTTTTCGATTCGCGTTTAGGTCCCTCGTTCGGTATTTTACAGAGAGAGCCCCCATTAAATGCGAATAGCGAACGAGCCCTTTTATAATTTTTCAAGATAACGGATAGGTCCAAAATTATAATAAATAGGTCCCCGTTCTTTACGTTCGGGTCATTTCTCCGTTTTGCTCGTAAAAAATGTTTTCGTGGTCCGTTTTTCCTCCGGAGCATGGGAAAAATGTTTTCGTTTGCCGTTTTCTCTAAAAAAAATATAAAATCTGTTTTTCGTCCATCATTTATCCTTTTTGTTGGAAAAAAATGCTTTTGTTGTCCGTTTTGTCTCCAGAGCATGGGAAAAAATGTTTTTCGTCGTTTTTCCCGGGAAAAATTGTTCCATAGTCCGTTTTTTCTCCGAAAAAAAACGCAAATTCGTTTCCCGGTCACGCGCGCGGCGTGCGCCGCGCGTACCTTCCTAGTAACTCCCTTATATGGGAAGAAATTGGAGCCCAACCGGATAGGCCACGCGTCACTCCACGTCGTTTTGCGAAAAAAAAACCCTCTGTTCCTTCAAATTACGGATAGGTCCTCGCGAATTTACGAATAGATCCTTTGTAATTTTTTGTGAGGGGAAGAAAAATTCCCCAGATCGCGTTTAGGTCCCTGGCTTGCTACTTTAAGGAAAGAGCCTCCCGTTAGATGTAAATCGCGAGCGAGCCCTTTTATACTTTTTCGGGATAGCGGTGAGATCCAAAACTATAACAAATATGTCCCTGGTTTTTACATCCAGGTCCTTTCTCCGTTTTCCCCCCAAAAAAATATTTTCATCAACAGAAAGATGTGTACTTTTTTTTCGACTCGGTTTCTAGAGTTTCTCGAGCCTCCAAAAATTTTAAAAATACATCTAAATCTACTTTTCTTCGGAAAACAAAACAAAAGCATTTTTCGTTCACACGCACGGTGTGTGTCGCGCTTACGGGTCCAAGTCATTTCTCCTTTTTTTCGAAAAAATTATTTTCGTTAACAGAAAGATGTGTACTTTTCTTTCGGCTCGGTCTCTAAGGTTTCTCAAGCCTTCAAAAATTTTGAAAATACGTCTAAGTCTATTTTTTCTCCGAAAAAAAGGCAAAATCATTTTTCTCCCGGGAAAAAAAAAAGAAAAATCATTTTTCGTTCACGCGCGCGGCGTGCGCCGCGCTTAAGGGCCCAGGTCTGTTCTCCGTTTTTCCGGGAAAAAAAATTCTCAACAGAAAGATGTGTACTTTTCTTCCGGCTCGGTCTCTAAGGTTTCTCGAGACTTCAAAAATTTTGAAAATACGTTGAAGTCTATTTTTTTTTCAAAAAAACGCAAAATTATTTTTTATCCACGCGCGCAGCGAGGACCGCGCTTATATCTTCCTAGTAATATACATGCATGCATGCGCACGTATAATACTAGTAAGCATGCATGTTGCATACATACATGTACCTACTATCCATATGAGAACATGATGATGCTCAATCTACGCAAGAATGAAGCCACCACGTATTCTGCATGAAGCCGGACTTGCCACGTCCGAGTGTACTTCGTGCTAACTTCGAGCCGTCACGCCACCGGTAACCACCCAAGGTGCCGCCGCCAGCCGCACGTCGCCGGACCATCCGACTGGTCGCACCCGGCAACCGCCACAGTAGGAGGTGGGCATTGGGCCGTCCCCGGGCCGGCACGCCGACACCTTCAAGTATTGCAGCTGGAGAATGATCAAATAAAGTTGGAGTCAACCTAAACTTGTATTAGTAGTTTGTTGTTAACGCTTTTTTCAGTTTGTTGCTAATGCTTTCTTCTATATGCATGACTTCAAAAACACATACTATATACCTCTGGGTTTACGCTGGACAATAGTATGTATGTTTGCAAGAAGCTAAAAACACCAACTTATAAACCAATCATGTAGGCGGCAGCATCCACTCTCTCTGGCTCACTCTTACTCTCTTAGTCCCTCTCTCTCCCTTTCCTCAGCCGGCACCGCACCTAGCTCTCTCTACTCCTATCACTGCTCGCTCGCTCATACAGGTAGCCTCTTTTTTTTCTCGCTAGTTGTGCCACATTACCATCCAAGTCACAGGGATAGAAATTTCGGCGAGATTTCGTGAAATCTCGTCGAAATCTCGGTTCTCGGCTCCCTCCGAATTTTGAAATCCCAGCGGAATAGGAAAATTTCAAAATTGCCATAGTGTATTATAATCTCGGCGAGATTTCGTCTATTTATACCGAAATCTCGGTAAATCTCGACGAATTTTGCACAAAAATGACTGGATTTTATATAATTTTTTTTGGGAGCACATGTGAGAAAAAGTGAAAATTTCGGTTGAAATTTTTGAAATTTTTTGAAAATTCCTCAAGTTTGATCATTATCTAAAAATTTTATGAGAACATTAGTGATGCATAATGTACATCCATAAAAATTTTCAAAATTTTTCAAGGTGGTTTGAATCATTTTTCATTCGGTTAAAATTTGTCGGTCAGCCTTTAGTAGCACTGTCCGAATTTTTGAAACTTCCTCAAGATTGAGCATCATATGAAAATTGTCGGTCAGCCTTCAATAGCGGAAACATTTTAAATCAAAATTATTAATTTACCCTTCTAGGACGGTAATCAGACAAGCAACTGTTGCATCTAAGATCTTTTTGATCTGTTTTGCCAAATGATACCAGGTCATATATGTAGATTACTAGCCACCACACAATTACACAACATGATTACTATGACCTAGTGATTGTAGCAACCTGCTTGTAGATGGAAATAATTCGATATTTACTTTCAATGAATGGCTATGCTTGATGGAGCGTGAAGCTCCAGCTTAAGTTGCCGATTGCCATATATTGATGCCACTTGCCTAAGTGATGCTAGACGAAGTTTGTTAGTTCTTAGTGGATGGGGTATGTGCTGCCTAGCTTGGAGATGCATGTAGTAGTCTGGAGAAAATTTGGTTACGCATGGATATACTGTCAATATTGACTATAAGAAGTTGTATCATTCGAGACAGTGAATTTTGGTATATCATATGTAAGTAATGTGTCGGCATGAGCAAAAGGTGAATGCACAGTGAAAAGATTGCATTGCAAGAATCCAAAACTAAAATCTATCTCTTCGTTAGCTCTTATCTGTACTTAAAAAATAAATCAATAAAACTGGTTAAATTTATATATAGTATTTCAATTCTTTCAAGTAGTGATTCCTATTCCTGTCCCCATTCCCCGTGACTATCTCATTTAGTTTATTTGAAGCCTCAGAAGACCATGTACTCGGCTTTTTCTCAGGGCAGTGGCACTGTTAGAATTTTTAAAAATTCTTTAGGATTGACCATCCTCTAAATATTTTATGACAACATTATTGATGCATTATGACCATCCACAAAAAATTTTAAAAATTTTAAAATTTTGTTTTTAAATTTACCATATTTAAATTTTGCCTTTTGAATTTTGTTCGGATTTCGTCCGAAATACCGAGATTTCACCGAAATTTTATATTTCGATGCATACCGAGATGAAACCCTAAACGAGATTTTGCACCCTGCCATGTCATGGTAGCCTCTCCTTTGTCTTTGTCGCTACGCCACCATCCTCTGCCTTCCCCGACACCATGCTCCCCACCTCCGCCATCCTCTCATCCTCCCTCTCCATCAACCCATCGACCACCACTGATGCCCCCACCCTTTTAATCCAACTCCGATGACCGTCTTGGCCCAATATAATTCAGGCACGAAGCATGATAGACTTGTGTCAGACCGATCCAATATGACACGATGCCCACCTCTAGCCACACATGACGATGCTGCTGACGTCTCCGCTTGACGTAGCCACAAGTTGCCACGATGGACGTCTGCTGCTGAACTAGATTGGAGATAAGTATACGAGTAGTATTTGAAAACATGCATGTACAAATAAAGCTGGAAACTATGGTTCCAACAAAGTGTGGGACAAACGGGGTCAGCCAACAAAGTCAAACTGCACACTACACTCTGGTAGGCCCCACAAACCAAGACAGTCGAATGGTTCGCCTTGAGCAAGAGATTATTAGTAGAGCAAATTCTGTATTTGCCATTAAAAATTTATTCGGTCCTTAATATGACACAACACGGCGATTTTCTTTTGCAACAAGTGGGGAGAGGCTTCAGCCTTGGTGAGCATGTGTAGGAAGCACAGCAAAGCCAGAAGCTCAATGCGACACGAGCAAGCGTATAACTCGTACATGCTCATGGGCCAAGGATGGCGAGGGGAGGCCGTAGCAGCACCAGAGAGTGAGGGGGAAGAGAGAAGGGGCAAGAGGAAGAGTGTTAGGGTTTGGAGATGTGGATTGGAGGTCGGAATGTGGATTTGTGAATTGAATCTCGTAGTAGGACGGGATAAAGGATTGGATTGGAAAGGGGATGGGGAAAAAAAAAGAGTAGAAAGAAGAAGGGTAAGATGGCATTTTGATAAAATTCTAATATCTTCACCGGGGCTAACAGTGGCCGGGACTAATGGGGCTAAGGGTCTGTCTGTTTTTGCTTTGGATTCTCTAAAAGCTAATTCTGAATTGTGATTATAGATGGGCTAATTCTCCAAAAGTTAGAATCCACATAAGCACATATGAAGTAAAATGTGGATTCTAGTGTATATGGATATGCTAGATTATGAGAACTGATTCTTAGAATCGGGCTGTTTGTTTTTTATTCAGCTTTTGGGACTAAAATCCACAATCAAAAGCAAAAACAAATAAGCCCTAAGGTAATAGCAAATAAAAGATGATCGAGTGCCAATAAAGAAAGAAGTTTTTCGTTGGCATATAATGGACTATTTTGTTTTTGTTTTGGATTCTCTAAAAATTGATTTTGAATTATGGTTGTATATATAGAAGCTGATTCTCCAAAAATTAGAATCCACAGAAGCACGAATAAAGTAGATTGTAAATTCTAGTGTATATGAATTGGCTAGACTATAAGAATCAATTCCTATAATCGAGCTGTAGTGTATACGAATAAAGCTAGAATCCAAAATCAAAAACAAGGCATTAGTACGACACAATTATGTGCCACGATGTAGCAAATCACTGCAGCAGTTAACCTGGGCCGTTAATTTCCCGCATATGATGGCAAAAACAAGAGAGAAGTGGAATGAAGACGTGACGTGTCTTCACTTCCAACAGCAGTGCTATCACCCTCCAGCAGGGGTCCAAATTTGCGAAATTCGGCAAGATCCCGGCGAAATCTCGGATTTCGGACCCCTCCAAGATTCAAAATTCCGGAAAATTCAAAAAATTCAAATCTCGGATTTCTCGGCAAGATCTCGGCAATTCCAGGCGATATCTCGGCAATTTCGGGCGAGATTTGGTAGTTTTTTTGCCGGATTTTGATTTTTGTGCATGTATTTGCTTGCGTTTAGGATCAAGATCATCCACAAAAAATTTTAACATATTTTTGACCATTTTTTGGTCGGTTCAATTTGTCGGTTAGGATTTTCTGAATTTTTTAAAAAAATTTAAGATTGATCATCTTCTGGAAATTTTATGGATGTGTTAGGACTATTCACAAAAAATTTCAAAATTTTCTAAAGTGGTTTGAACTTTTTTAATACATAGGAACTTTTCTAGTACATTGAAACAGCAGAGAGAAATGATATCTGATACTGACATTGATAGTTGGAATCATTCTGTGTATGACTATAAGAGAGAAGTGGAGTGGAAACAGTGATACAAAAACCATTTCAAAATTATTGAATGACATATATTGAAAAATAAAATTTAAAACCTAAGATAACATGTATTTATAAATGGGTACAGTACTAACTCACATATGTATATATGGCATTGATCAGGCCTTCATCAATTCAATCACATGCACGTCATGCTAGGTCAGCCTTGAACTTCATATCACCAAACCTGGAGTAGAGCTAAATAGATCTTTTCTTACTGGACAAAACTCAAAACTGCAGGTGGTTTCAAAGAAAGAACCTCCCTCAGAACTGCAGGTGGTTTCAAAGAAAGAACCTCTCTCAATACATATGAACATATATAAAACTTTTCAAATGACTTGAAGTTCATTTGTTACATTTGAAAAATCAAAAACTGATTTTATATACGGTTTTTATCACGACTTTACCACTGTTAGATTTTTAAAAAATTCCTCATGCTTGATCATCATCTCGAATTTTTATGGGAACATCAGTGATGTCTGAGGACCATCCAAAAAAATTTTCAAAATTTTTTGACATGTTTTGGACCATTTTTTCGAACGGTTCAATGTGGACCGAGATCTCGGTGATTTCGCCCGAGATCTCGGATTTCTCGGTTGAAAAAAAACCGGATTTGAAATTTGGTTTTTGCATTTCGTCCGAATTTTTCTCGAAATTTCCGAATCTCGTCGAGATTTTAGATTTCGGCCACCGGTGGCCGAGATGTTTCCAAAAACGAGATTTATAACCTTGCCCTCCAAATACATTGCAACCAAGTAGTTGTCATCGCTCCACAAACAGCGATAAAGTACAGTTTGCCAACAAAAGAGCGTCAACAATTTTATGTACATAACCAAGATGTTCAACAAATCTAGTTACGGAGACACAAGTACGCCACAGGATAGACGAACGCACAAACACATCTTATTAGCTATCATCCACCGCACCTTATTCCCTTTGCCCTCCCCTCATAACATTTTAGGAATTTTTCCACAGATATATAAGCACACGGTAACAGTTCAGCAAGCTATGAGCACCGAGAACCGAGCAATCAGTGTGCCTCATCAACTGCAAGCGGCACAGTCTTCGCCTGCATGAAGGGAAAACAGAAGCCAGTCAAAATGCGCTTACTGCAGGTGCCTCTCTATTTTTCAAAAGAAAAAAAGGCGTTCTTTTAGGTAGATTTCTACTCTGCCTGTCTTTTTTTTCTGAACGGAACTACCCTGCCTGTCTAATTTTGGCTAATGATCACATATTGAATTCTGACACGCTGTAACACAGTTCATCTGGTAATTGTTTTTTGTGAGCACAGAGGGAGGATTGAAACTAAAGCGTACCAGCTCACGGAACTTCAATATGTAGAACATTTCAAGGTAACGCCTTGTCTCACGCCTCTCAAGCTTTGAAACATACTTCCAGAAGCCATAAACCCCAGCCAGTGTCATCAACCTCTCGGAGTATATCTTCCATGTATACCTATACATCACGGAGAAAACAGTATCACACCAGAGACTCTGAAAAAACACCAATATTCAGCCATTTAGAAAGATGATTGACAGTACTAACTTCTCGTAAATACGTCGAAGGCCTCCATCAGATATTTTAACCCAATGATTGGGGTCTTGTTTGCATTGTTCGAAGAAGTCAGCCATCAGCTTGGCAGCCTGATCAGGATGATATGGATCTATGTGGAAACCTGAGATTCCGTGCTCTATAATCTCGGCCGGCCCTCCATGGAGTGTTGCAAAAGTAGGAAGTCCACAGGTCATGGCCTCCACAACAGTGAGACCAAATGCTTCGTAAAAAGCTGGCTGTAGTTCATAAGACATGTTATATAAGTCAGTATGTAAGTCACTTGGGCCACCCATGTGTCGTCTATAGAACCACCAAGTTACAACTTACAACCATACCTGCACAAAGGCACCATGAGTGTCAGCTATGTAGCGATATAGCTCACCGTTGCGAGCCCTGTTCGTCTGAGCAGAGATCCAACGGAACTGGCCAAACAAGTCATAGGTCTTAATAAGCTCATGCATCTTCTCAATCTCTGCAATTTCTTCTCTGTCCTTGGATTTCTTGGCATCGTTATAGCCAGCGACCACAACAAGGTTTACCAGCTCCCTTATCTTAGTGTTTTTAGCATAGGCTTCCACCAGTCCTGTTATGTTCTTAACCCGGTCAAGTCTTGCCATGGAGAAGAGAATGGGTTTTGATCGGTCATCCAGATGTCCACTGCAAACAAGAACAGTAATTATCATCAGAAACAATAAAAGTGTCACATGTCATCACTATCTAACATTTACAGTTGCACACATACTATTAGTATCACTAAAATTGTGTAAAAAAAGACATTATCCCACCATTCATGCTAAGTGAAATTTACAGACGGCACAACCGGTTACCATATAATCAGCAGGGGCAGGGGCTTCAAACTAGAAGATAATATTGTGAACAACATCCAACTTAAGTCCTAAAGTACAACAAAAAAAATAAACAAGATAAGAGAGTACTCACATGTGTTCATCATTTTGCTCTGGGTCGTAAATCAACTTTTCAATTGAACCATGAAGAGAAGTGAGTCGCTTGGCCTTTTCAGTGTATGGAAAATATATGGACATGTCTGCTCCAGGAGAGGCTATATTGAACTTGGGATCAAAAACATCAATCCCATGGACAATGCGATACAGACCAGGAAGAGTAAAAGCAGTATGGCTCTCATACTGTCCAACTGTGTTTTTGCTAAGAAAGAGGAAAAGTATAAATATAAGCATCTTCTAAGAAGTGCCCATGTATGATCAGTACATATGCAAGATTTATTCATGAAATGCAACAATTGCACATGTTACCCTGTTAACAATCAACATAATATCTTAACAGCGACATATGACTTCCATGCACACCTAAACAACATGCTTCAAGATGTTACTTAAAGTGAGCAATTTAATTGGTCATTGCTGAAATCATAGGAAAAAAAAACTTTAATGGCCAACAAGGCAGAAGAGAAGAAACCTTCCAGCAATTTCTTGGTATGTGCTCGTGATTATAAAATCAGCATTGTTCATAGCGATTATATCAGCTGTGAACTGACAAGAGAAATGATACTTCTCGTCGAACTTCTTCCAGTATATGTCTGAATCTGGGTATTTAGTCTTTTCTAAAGCATGAGCAATATTGCACTGCAAAGAACATGCTGAGATAATCAACAAAGAAAAAAAAATGTAGATTTCAAGTATAATATAAGTATTTAACAAGGCATACCTGGGTAATTCCCATCTTGTAAGATAGCAATGATGCCACAAGATTTCCATCACTGTAGTTTCCAATTATGAAGTCCGGAGTGCCCTGTAATTCTGCTGCAATTTCACCAGCTGCATCCTGTATAAAAATAAGAATACTGTATTACTGCCTTCTCATCAAATAAAAAGATGCATTGTATTATAGTAGAAAATGTCAGATGATAATAAATACAAATTCACTCAAAGAATTGAAGTAGCTAATGCGGAAAATGGTCCTCCAAAGTTACTGTTCTGCATAAGTAATTACACTGGAAACAACTTGAATTTAACCCTTTCAACTCCCAAGACCTTGTTTCAATAGTTGAATGATTAAAAAACAATATCCTACAAGATAATTCACATTTTACACTTTACATCATGCAAGCACACTTTCCTCAAGAGTTTTTTCATTAAAAGAAGAAAAACAGTTCAGGGCCATCTCAGGAATTTCTACAAGCAAAGAAGCATCAATTATATTCACCTCTGCAAATTTCTCCAGGTAGGGCCACACATCAAATCTTGATATCCATTTCCTTAGTATCCCATTATCATTTCGAAAGGGCACTCGTAATATGTAAGTATGCTGTGTTCCACTTATTCTCTCAAGCCGCTGATTGCACGATGTGCCCTTTGCATCTGGTATCAGCCGAGTAACCTTGATCACATAAAACACATGATTAGGAGTGCTCCTTTTCCCACAAAAAGAGTAACAACGAGGACTTATAAACTACCATATATTATATGCAAGAGCGCGTGAAAATAGTAGAATGGCTCAATGGCGCAGCAAAACAAAGAAAAAGGAGCATGTACTGAGAAAACATAACATTCTAACAGGTGCCAAAATTGAGAGAAGGGATAAAGGATACTACACTTACAATGAGAATTTTAGGGGTAACATCGAGGCCTTGTTTCTTTAACCTAAGAACCATCTCATTCTCCAATGCACGAACTTGATCCAGTATATAGACAATCTGGACATAAGCAATACTTAAAAGAATAGGATGAAGAAAAATGTACAAAATTAAAAGGCGAGGAAAAAAGCACATTATGTCCATGTCATCAATGGTACCTGTCCTCCAGTATCTGGCATCCCCAACACATTAGCTTGGCCGAAGTATCCATGAGGGGATACTACCACAACATTGAAGATCATTGGGATCCTCCCCAAGAAAGTCTCTAGTGTAGATGGATCAGGCGCTTGAAGCACATCCAGAAGGAGATGTATCATTTCCAAGACATGTTCAGCTGTATCACCCCAACCTTTTTCCAAGCCCCATTCTTGAAACCTGATTATATCTGTGCGTTAAAGCTATACTGTTCTTCTAGAATGTGATTTGTTCCATAAAAGTTGCACTGTATTACATATCGTTGAATAACATGAAAGAGCTATCATATATCATACAGCATTTATCAGTAAATTCACACATGCAAAACTGGTCAGATGTGTCATGTCAACACTAACATTACTAACATACATTAAGGGTTCCACTTGAACTATTAGGGTTGGCACAGCAAAAACAGGAGACAAGATTTAACGTGGAAAACCTCACGAAGGAGGAAAAAACCACGGGAGAATCTACTAATGTCGTTCAAGTTTACATGTACAGGGAGTGGCTTATATAGCCAAAAGAGTCCAAGTTGTAGATGTTTAGGACTCCTATAGAGATATTGAGCGTCACTCCAACAAACTTATTTGGATATTTGAGTTATCTCTGACATGAACTTATAGTTATTAATAGTTCATTTCCCTCCAAAAAAAGCCATTTCTATAGGTGCTTCTCGGAAAATCCCAAATTGAAAAGCTAAAAATGACTACTGGCAATATGAAGTTCATGCAGAAACTCAAGCCTTGTATACACTACAGAAACAAAACAAGGCCAAACTACTTCCTTTGACCGGTAAAGATAAGTACTAAGCACAATATGGTAGGCCAAACTTACTGATAAGCGAATTGTGAGGATGGTGTTTCAGCGGGGAGCTTCGACAAGTACTCCTCAGCTTTGGTCAGCACAGACTGAAGCCTTCCCAGACTCTGTATCCTATCGTTTAGCATCATCACCTGCAACCACACATGCAGAGCTACCAAAATTAACACCAACGAACGTAAAACTAGACCAAAGTTTCGCCCAAAATTTTCACAGCTGCAGCACAACTCACATGTCCCTTGTGCCGGTGCCCCCGGAGGAAATCCAACAGGGGCTCCAGGCAATCCTTGTTCCGGAACATGATCGAAGACAAGTGCCGGTTGAGAAACTGCACACCATTACCAATTGACGATGACCTATTCGGGCGTGGGACTGAGGCATTGAATGGCTCGAAGTCAAGCTCTAGTATGTACGGATCGTTGTACCTGCTATTTTCAATCCAGATTAAAATTATGGAGACAAAAAAAAACTCAAACAGGAGCCATTTAAGTGAGAACGACATAGTACCCCAAAGTGAGGCTAACAGGAAAATATGGATAAAAGCTGCTTATAATATATCAGTACGGTCAGGAAGTCCGAAACCAAAGCTGTAGCAGAGACAATCCTGAAATAGATTGCATATCAATCTAAAAGCAACTTGGTTAAGTTTTTAGTAGATTATATCGTTCTAGAAGGGGCAAGAAATTTGCGATGTTCACCACCCAATTGGAGTGTTAATATGACTGCAATCGTGAACAGATAGCTAAGCAAACGAACAACTCAGTAAGCAGGTTTTCACTGCTCCAATCCAAGATAATTCCGAGATGGCACACTCAAAAACCACGATTAACCGCCCGATTAATTGCCCCCATGCCCCTCCCACCAAAAATTCACCATAACAAAGGTAAAATAAGCAAGCAGTAAATCTCCCTGGACAGGAGAACCCAAACCCCGGACAGCCACTAGAGGCAAACCCCTCGCTGGATAACACCCTAAACCAACCACAAAAATTCCCGCGAGAGCAGAGAGAGGGCAGCGGCAGGGGAGGAGCACATACTGGCCGTCGACGAGCTCCTCCTTGAAGCGGAGGAACTCCGACACGGTGAGCTGCTCGACGCTGAGCTCGTGCACGTTGACGCGGACGTACTCCCACACCCCCGGCCGCGGCCGCACCGCGATCGCCACGAACGGCGGCAGAACAATCGCCTCCTGCGCGAAAACCCACGTGCATATACAAGTTAAGGGCAACCTCCACAAAACCTCCACGGGCCAAGTGTCGCGATGCGACGGCGCACCTGGGCGGAGCGGAGGACGTCGAGGAAGGGGCCCTCGGCGAGGGCGCTGGCGCCGGAGCCCTGGACCTCGTCGAGCGCGTCGAAGATGTGGTGCGGCTGCAGGATGCACTTTCCCTGGCTCACGTACCTGCCACAACCAACAGAATCGAACAAGTAGAGGATGGTGAGGCAGGGAAACAAACAGGAGTGGTGATCAGGGCCGCACAGCCGGCGAACGCTCACTTGGAGAGGAGGGCGACGAGCTCGTTGCGGTGAGCGTGGAGGGTGTCCTCGACGCGGTCGCGGATGCTCGGGGTGCGGTCCAGCTTAGAAGCGGACATGGCTGCCGGCTCGTGTGCGCTCCCGCGAGCGTGGTGGTGTCGGTGAGGAGGATGGCAAAGAGGAGGAAGATGTACAATGCAGGCGCTTAAAGGGGGTAAAAATTAATTTTTTTTACTATATAGGAAAAATAATATATTTATTTTAAAGCTTATGCGTAATTAAGTATTTATGTTTAGCAGGTGTTTATGTGTGTATAGGTATCTAAAAAGTGATATTTATATTAAAGATCTTGAATTTTAAATAAATACTTTATGATATGATATTGTTTCTCAGCATTTTTCTAAGCATTTTGTATGGACATAGCCTAAGCTGATGGGCCCACATGCCAGTTGCTAAGATGGTGCGTGACGTCTAGAAACAGTTCTAAGCTTTTTGTCTCACTGATGAGTGGGGTTGCGCTGTCAGTTGCTCGGTGGCATGCTGATTAGCCTTGTAGCCTTCGTGGACAAAAGGTAGCCGACTGCTCGACTGGTGGGCCCCACCTCAAAAGTGCTAGTGCTAAGGATCTGTTTGTTTTTGTTATTGATTATGAATTCTGGCCCTAAAAACTTAACAAAAAAACACAAATAGTCCGATTCTAAAAATCGACTCTCATAATCTAGCCCACACATATACATTAGAATTCACAATCCACTTTATACATGTTCTTGCATTTCATCTTTTGAAGAATCAGTTTCTCTGCAACCACAATCTAGAATCAATTTTTAGGTAATCTAAAGCAAAAACAAACATAGCACCTAGCAGCTAGTCCGTGGCATATAGGATTTTGGAGATACATAGAAGAGAGAAAGATGTGTGTATATTTAATAGGCGATTTTATATATGGCAATATAGTATACTATTATATAAAAAATAATATATTAATTATACAAGAAATTATTATAAATAACTACGTAAATAATCTATTACGAGAGCTATTTTTATCTTTATCATAGTACAAAGGTCAATTAGAGAGCGTACATGTTCCAGATGGCAACAGCTAAGCAAAAGCTCGCCAAACATCGAAACCACCGGATGGTTCCTCGCTTCTTTTCTCTTTTTATTTTGCCCCGCAGAAAGGCGCTTTTGTTTTGTAGGGTTCCCACGAGGCCACGACCAGATGGTTCTCAGAAGAAAACAAACTGAGGGGGGTGTCCAAGAGGGTAGTTTATCATATCCTCTCGCCACGTGCACGGATAATGGATGAGTTAGTGCCACCGTACCGTTTTGGCTCGGACAGCAGTAGTTCAGACTTCAGAGTACAGGTTTCTACAGGGTCTTGGAAGGGGACCAGCTCACGCCACGCGTTCCTGAATTCTTCTCGCCGGAAAGGAGCTAATATCTCCAGCAATTTCCCTTCGTTCTATTCTCTTCCCCATATTCATTCTCTTTATTTCCTACTATCTCCAGCAGCATCCCCTCAAGGAATTTGTGAAGGGATTGGAGAGAGAATCCCTTTCTAAAGAGATTCACAGTTTGAATCCCTTCCGAAGGGAATCCGCTGGAGCACTTGGGATCTGTTCGCGAAGGGATTTGGAGTGGAAGGGAAGCTGACTATCTCTAATGGATTCTCTTCAGCCTCCAAATCCCTTCACGAACAGATTCCAAGTGCTCTAATAGATTCCCTTCACGATTCCCTTCGGACGGGATTTGGAGAGAGAATTTCTCTGTGAAGGGATTCTCTCTTCAATACCTTCATAAAATCTTTCGAGGAGATGCTGTTGGAGATGGTAGGAAATAAAGGGAATGAATATAGGGAAAGAAATAGGAAAGGGAATGAAATGAAGGGAATTTGCTGGAGATAGTTTAAAGAGAACATGTTAAAACTCGAAAATACAAATTTAGATGCTCTGTATATTCTGTATTAATTTAGAATCATATTAGTACAACAGTTATGATATAGATATAATATCACAATTATACATAGCGAAAACATGTTAAAAGAATTCATGTGTTGAATAAAAAGATAATTGGACAACATAAGGTCAACCTTACATTTGTTAGGCGAATTTTTTTTTTAAATAATATTATTTTAATCAAAATTTACAGAAATAATATACCGAAAAAGAAAATAGCAAAACTACCCCCCTGTGTCCATTTGAATTGGCGACAGGGTCCTGTCGCCATTTGAATTGGCGGCGGAGTCTTGTCGCCAATTCAAATGGCGACGAGGGCATCCACCTCTTTGCGTGAAGCGGCGATGGAAATGTCGTGTTTGCCCCCTGTCGCCATTTGAAATGGCGACACCCCCCTGTCGCCAATTGAAATGGACATAGGAGGGCAACCTCAATAAATTAAGGAAAAAACATATTTAGCTGTGATAATTGATGTTGTAATGTATAAAATTACAATTATGAAGGAAAAGTAATGTGAAAGGGTGAAAAATATTATTGAATCAGATATACTTTAATATATATATGCAGACATGTATAAGGAAATTTTGGAATTCTATACACAATATTTCTTGTATTCTCAAATCAGTATAACATTTTTGTGTAAGAGCGAAAAACCCAACCGTATTCGCTCTGGATCATGAAACACAAATTGCATCTCCTGTATATGGAAAACTGTGACATGTTTTATTCGGTCAACGCTAAACCGAAAATCGGTGTATTTGGAACACCGAAATGACAATAGTGAATAAGATCTTCTCCGGTTCACCCGAACAAGGCCACCCAATCTATTTTTTTGTTTATTTCGGATTTTTGAAACCGAGTTGATAAAAATGCGAGATAAGTTTAGATGTACTAGTCACGTTAAATTCGACTTTTTCATAATCGGTTGTTGCTTATTTGTATTTTCGAAAACCGGTGACTATGTATCCATATGACATGATGAAATTTGATATTTTAATCTTTGAAGAATTCTTAGCTCCTCACGAAGGTGTTACATTTTACGTATATGTCAAGAAAACCAATGTCAAGAACCAAACATTGCAAATTCAGAGGGTTGTACAACTTGTACATGCATGGATAATTCCAGTCTAATAGGCTAGCTTTCATGGCTCAACAGAAAGGAAAGGAATCAATCAAAGAAGGCTACCAATTGATGGTCGATTTTACGATCATTGTGAAAAGCACGTATATGCGGTAGTAACGTTAGAAACAAAACTCAACGTTAGTAGTGCACATGTAGCGAAAGTTTAGATGATGAAAGGAGCAACGGATTATATTACAATGACATTACAACGGTGACCATATTCCTAGGAGAAGTAGCGATAACATCCGGGTTGTCATGGTGGAACAAGTGATCGTTAAGTCTATGTTCGTAGAGTGGGAACGATGCCATACATTTTCTACACATTACATCACCCGTCATTCTTTTGCGATTTGTTCTCGGACACCGCTCAATCTCTCTTATGAAAGAGCTCCATGGCCGTGGCGGTGCTCCCGATTCTTTGCCGAATGGGTAGCCTATGCCGTGCGTCTGGGGTATAAGAAGTAACTTGGTTGTGTGCATTCTGTGGAGATCTGCCCTCCCATATTGGCATGCCATCCAGATTATATGCGTCCCCTATGTTAATACCGCTCGGGTTCCCTGATGGTCTCTGTAACCCGGCATGGATTTCTTCCTTTTTGCGCATCTCGTCCGGTTGCTTCCCCTTGTCCCTACTTAGATTGGAGGAACCCTCTTTCACTTCGGTTCCTTCTTGAGACGTCTTCTTTGTTTCGCTCGCACTCCACTATGTGGTGCAGGAGGTGCGTGTTGGGATTGTCCTTGTATAATCGGAGCGTGCCTGCAGTCCATACAAGATGTATCTTTGTGGTCGTTACCAAAATACCTTGGGCGTACTCGAGTGCAGCTTTTGGCGAAAGTAGCACCACGGAAAGGGTTGCTCCCAGCTTATCCCATATGGGAAGTTTGAGATGTGGGTGGTACTGCTCGGATCCACCCGATTGAAGTAGGCGCACCATTCATCCTCGGCCAAGGGGCACCGGTAGAATCTCCGGTCCGCTAGATCCCCTTGGCAGGTATCAACGACTGCTTCCAGGTCGTGATCGCAAAATTCGGGGCTTTCGTGTGCGGGCCCTTGAGGAGGTTTCTCCTTTGACTTTATCCATTTTGCAAGTTTCTTCTTGGAGTCCTGTATGCGAGGAAGCAGTTTAGAATTACTACTTTGTGATTGCGTAACATTAGCATGTCGCATAAAACTCACCGATTGGTTGCTCTCTTGCCCACCGGCCCTAAACTCCGGTCGATCTAGAAGGGGGACATATCCCGGCCTCTCCCACCGGGTGAAGTTCTCTGGCGAAGTGGGGTAGGCGTCGTGGCAGTTGTTGAGAAATTCGTAGTCACGTCGTTCCGGCCCGTCGATCCATTGGAAGAAGCAACACCGGTCCATGCGCTACAAAAGAAAAGCAGCGCATGAAATGGTAGTGGTACCCTTAATCGTAATGACACTAGTAGGTTTACCTCATAGCCGTGTGCACAACTTGATAATGAGCGCGCGGCCGTAGCTCCGTGGTTAGGCGCATCATCTTCGCCGGAAGGTTGCAGCGCAATTAGGTCGGGCAACTCGGAAGAAGCTGGGCGTCAACACAACTCGCATCCGGTATTCGGGGTTAAGTTTAAACTTCTTTGAAGAGGCGACGGTAGAACGACATCGTAGCCTAATTCGTGTGAAGTGTGCGAAGTTGATTGTCGATCTGTTGGTAATGGAAGTGTATCCCTCCACGGTTTTATAGTGGTGGCGAGCTAGATAGCCTGTCATCCACTTGGCAAAGATGCATGACCTGTCTCCCCTCTCCGAAAGCTGCACAACCTGTCACATCATTAGCAAAGCTGAACGACATGGCACGCCTTTCGCAAAGCTGCATCACCTATCACGCTTCGTGAAAGCTGCACGACGTCGTGGTCCAATAAGTCTGAGAAAGCTGATAGTAGCGTGTTGTCAAGTCGCATTGAGGGTGACCGGTCGTGCAGCTTTTATTGAGGGTGGCAGGTCGTGCAGCTTTTATTGAGGGTGGCAGGTCATGCAGCTTACATTGAGGGTGACTGGTCGTGCAGTTTTGATTGAGGGTGGTAGGTCGTGCAGCTAAGGGTGATAGGTCGCGCAGCTTTGTGTTGTCTCGTGGTCCAATGCATGTTGGAAGTTATTTTTTGGGCCGGATGTACCAGATGTGCTATTTGGTATACGAACTACCATATTCCGTAAAAATATCTCGCTACAACTCTCTTCGCATATAATTTCTCAACGCCCAATAACCCTAAGTATTACATTCACGCCACGAACCCTAACGATGAAGGATTTTCTACGCCCGTAGAAATGCATGTTGGAAGTTATTTTTGGGCCGGATGTACCAGATGTGCTATTTGGTATACGGACTACCATATTCGTAAAAATATCTCGCTTACAACTCTCTTCGCATATAATTTCTCAACGCCCAATAACCCTAAGTATTACATTCGCGCCACGAACCCTAACGATGAAGGATTTTCATGGCCCGTAGAAATGCATGTTGGAAGTTATTTTTGGGCCGGATGTACCATATGTGCTATTTGGTATACGGACTACCATATTCGTAAAAATATCTCAGTTACAACTCTCTTCGCATATAATTTCTCAACGCCCAATAACCCTAAGTATTACATTCGCGCCACGAACCCTAACGATGAAGGATTTTCGGCCCGTAGAAATGCATGTTGGAAGTTATTTTTGGCCGGATGTACCAGATCTGCTATTTGGTATACGGACTACCATATTCCGTAAAAATATCTCGATTACAACTCTCTTCGCATATAATTTCTCAACGCCCAACAACCCTAAGTATTACATTCGCGCCTTACGAACCCTAACGATGAAAGATTTTCTACGTCTGCATAAATGCATGTTGGAAGTTATTTTTGGGCCGGATGTACCAGATGTGCTATTTGGTATATGGACTACCATATTCGTAAAAATATCTCGATTACAACTCTATTCGCATATAATTTCTCAACGCCCAATAACCCTAAGTATTACATTCGCGCACGAACCCTAACGATGAAGGATTTTCGGCGGCCCGTAGAAATGCATGTTGGAAGTTATTTTTTGGGCCGGATGTACCAGATGTGCTATTTGGTATACGGACTACCATATTCCGTAAAAATATCTCAGTTACAACTCTCTTCGCATATAATTTCTCAACGCCCAACAACCCTAAGTATTATATTCGCGCACGAACCCTAACGATGAAGGATTTTCGGCGGCCCGTATAAATGCATGTTGGAAGTTATTTTTTGGGCCGGAGGAAGTCGTCAAACCATGAAAGGCGGATTCATTGAGATAAAACATACGAAAAGATAAACCAGTTGAACAAAGTCACTGTTCCACAGAATGAACTGATAGTACTAAAAGATAAAACTAAAGCAAAAACTAGCTACGGCCCCTGCGAGGTAAGACGCCACGTGTGGCCCCAGGCCTCCTCCGACGCTGAACATGCAGGCTGAATATGTCGGGTCGGCGGCGAGAACTCCGAGAACTCCTAGTAGTGCGACGTGGTGGAGTCGGAGTAGTGAAGGGTCTGCGTCGGTGGCCGGGTCGGCGCGGGTCGACCTGCGTTGGTGGCCAGGTCGAGCGCGAGGCGAGCTGCGAAGGACCTAGGATATCCTCCATCGTCGCTTTTGGGGGATCAAGCCAATCGTGAAGAACATCGGTGTAAATCAGCGGGGCTCGAGCCGCCAGAGTGGGTCGCGCTACGGTCATCGACGGCTGTTGAAAAATGTTTCACGTTAGCACACATGATGTAAAAAATGTAGTAGACAAGGGCAGAGCAGAAAGGTGTACCTGTAGTGGGCTGCTGCCACCTGGAGCCCCCGGGTACATCGGGAGGAGGGGCGAGTGGCGTAGTGCTGGGTGCGGTGTGCGAACCCCGTCGCCCACGTACAGCGAACGAACGGCCCGGGACCTGTGCCGCCACATCGTCCCTCAACCTCGTGCCCGACGTAAGGTGGACGATGCGAGCGGTCTTGTCGACAACACCCGCCAACATCGCTCTCACCTGATGTATGGTCGCGTTGCCGTGTCGATAGTCGCTACCATCGAGGCCGCGTCGTCGTGCACCTCCCGAGCAATGTCACCCTGTGAAAATGGCTTGTTAGTTCTATGCGAGCAGGTATACAACTTGTGGGAGCAAGTACTAACCACGCCGTGAAAAGCGTAGTCCTACTGTAGGGTAGGTGTCCGTGGAGGAACGTGCCTCGGAGGTGACTCCACCACACGCACAACTCGAACGCGTGTCGCTGGTACCACCGGATGTAGTCGCCGTAAATGCGTCTGCGTGGTCGTAAGGCGATCTCCTCGTGCACGTCTGCCAAAGCCTGCGCCCACTGCTCGACATGAGGAATCATGCGTGTCGCCCAGCTCGTACCAGGGCCTAAGCCCTTGCGTGTCAGTCTGCATTAGTCTATTTGCAACGAAAACTTCATTACTAAAATATGCAATTAAATGAGATATTAAATAATTGTAACAGAGATGGAAAGCAATACTAACGAGTGGACGCTAGCGGGACGATGGCACCTGCGGTGGGGAACTCGACGGAGGCCAAAGCGCCGCATGACGCGGTGGGCAGCGTCGTCTCAACGCGCACGCGTCGAAAACCAAGTGACGGCGTGTGAGCCAAGATCTTGGCGTCAACTGGCGCCTTGCAGCGAAAGTCCCTGAGGAGCTCGCGCGTCGACACGCTCTGGAAGGTAGGGCCGCCAAATGACGTGGTCATCTGTCAGCTGGTCAAACATCGCTACGCACTCGAGGTCTGAAGCGTCTTGCGGCATCGGGCGAAAGTGGGCTGCAAAAACAAGGAATACACCAATGTTAGTACAGAATAGTATTGATAAAAATTATTTCACAAACAAGGTAATATATTATGTGGTACTAACCGTCGGCGACACCACAAAGACCCCATGGTAGGGCGGTCGACCTCATCTCCAATCGCCGGTAGAAATCGCCGCCATACGGCTCCAAGTCTATATGTGGACGTCCGATCTGGAACCTCTCGAACGACCACAATCAAGCGATAGCGGACACCAGCGAGAACGGATGAGTCAGAGTGCGGCGGCACCCATCGCAAGAAACACGGTAGGTGGCCGCCAAGATCGCCGGTCCCCAAGCCACCGTGGGATATGATCCATGTCGGCCTCGCGATCGTCTGTGGCCCCGGATCAAGTGCTTGTCGACGGTGTCTCCGTGGCTCGAGCTGAACATGACCCGGCCGAATAGCGGATCAGTACGCCTTGAAGTGGCGGGTGACGACGTAGTCCTCCGCTCCGCCGCCATCCTCTCGGCTGCAAAAGGCTATGGTTAGCGGCGAATCGAAGCGGATAAAAAACTACAAAATAAAGCGCAACTTACATAGAATCGAACCGACCACTGCGTAGGGCCGTGCGTAGCGATGAAAGTGTTGTACCCTGCTGGTATCACACCTGCGAACCGGTGCAGGAGGTCCGTCTGCCAGTCAGGGTCGACGTCGACCGGCACCACTGCGTCCCCTGAGCAAGGTAGGCCCAGTAGGTAACTCACGTCCTCAAGTGTGGGCGCCATCTCGCCGCCACGGAAGGTGGAACGTGTGCGTCTCAGGGCGCCAACGGTCCACCAAAGCGGTCGATAGCTCGGTCGTCAGCAGGAACCTCCTGGAGGAACCTCGCCTGTCCTGGGCGTCAGCCACGGTAGCCTCCACCATCCTGGCTAATGGAAGCAACCGCGCTGCCCTCAACCTGCATGAAAATATTGTAAGTACGCTGCCTACACACATAGATGACAGTACATTGAACTTATATAACCCTGTGATTAGTGTACTAACCTCGGAAGCCATCGCGGGTCAATCCTCCATGCTCTCATGGGGGTGCGCAAGCGTAGGGCGCCAAGCTCAAGAGGTAGCTGCCCTGGCCATGCGTGATGGCCAAGTGGCTCCGGTGAGTCGCATCTATCACCGGGTCAAGCAACTCGTACGCCATACCTGCAATGTGTAACCCGACAATAGGAAAATAGAAGAACATATCGTTACAAATTGAACACAACAATTACATAAAGAAAGTGCAAACAATCATTCCATAATAAATTTGAAGTACAACAATTTAATCAGTAAGTACATACATAAACGACGAACATCAATTTAATTGGAAAGTCCATACATTAATAACGTACAACAATTTAATTGGAAAGTCCATACATTAATAACGTACAACAATTTAATTGTAAAGTCCATACATAAACGACGTACAACAATTTAATTGGAAACTCCATACATAAACGACGTACAACAATTTTACTGCCTCTGAACCGTGGGACAATACTTGAAAGTGTGGCCTGTCTCCTTGCAAACTGAACATTTCTTCACACGACGTCCACTTTCCGCTGCATCCATATCGTTCCTTATACGCCTTGTCTGCCGTCGCCCAACACCCTTCAGCCTACTTAAATCCGGAACCCACCGTGTCGCCTCCCAGGTATGATGCTCCGTGAATAAACCCACCACTCGAAAACCGTACATTTCCCCACTCCAGTTGCCATCACTTCTTCCTTGTTGAAGAAATGAGACAAGAATATACTGGATCCATTCGGATTGTTGAGCAGGCCGCCATGACATGTGCGCATGGCACTGTGTAATGCATTTAGACTTATTGCAGTGCATGCACATCTTTGTCTATGCATGGTGCATTCATGTGTAACTCTCACTTGATTTGTCCCACACCCTGATTTATCTTTACATAGTACCTCAAATCGGAGCTCCCTCGTGCCCATCTTCAATGCTCTATGCATCTCCCCCTTCTTGCCCTTTTCCTCCATGTAGGTACAAATCATATCGGAGTACTTCACATCGTGGGCATTCATGCGAGCGACGGCCCTAGCATAGTGATCCACAAAGTATTTCATTATGCCACGAAGAACACCCTCCACTATAGCAACCAGGGGAAGTGGCCTCAACCCCCGCATGACCCAATTGTAAACCTCAGCCAAGTTTGTCGTCATGACCCCATACCGTGCCATCGGTGTCATAAAGTGAGCCCATTTCTCCTTAGGCTCATGCTCTATCCATTCGGAGAAGCATTTCATAGCCCTTCCATTCCTCAGAACCATGTTCTGAGGGTCTCATGGTAACTCTGCAAGCGCTCTGGGGCCTCCTGCGGAAGCTGTTGGTTTCTTCATTTGCCTCATTTGTATGCCTTGACGTTAGCTCGTCCAACTTCTTCCATAGTCTCTCAAATTTTCTTTCACAGTTCTCGTCGCACGACCTCTTAAAAGCTTTGTCAACTCTTTGTTCTGAATCGCTTGTAAAATTGGCGCCCATGTGCCGCTTACACCACCTACTACGCAAATCAGGCCATGGATGTGTCTCATCTTCACCTTGCTGCAATTGCACGATCGCCTTTAGCAACCCGGGATGCCGATCATGTATGACACACACACCAGGCCGCTGTTCCACGACCCCAGCTTTCACGTTCCTTAGAAACCATAGCCAACTATTAGTGTTCTCACCCTCTACGAATGCGAGCGCAACGAGAAGAACCTGATTATTGCCATCGACTCCTATGGCAGTCAATATCTGGCCTTTGTACTTCCCGGTCAGAAAAGTCCCATCCACGCATAACAACGGACGGCAATGTGCGAATGCGTTGATACACGCACCAAAGCAAAGAATGCCCGCTGAGCAACATCTTCCCAGGGAAACGCCGTGAAGGTTGCTCGAAAATATCGACATAAGTCCCAAAGATTCCTTTCCTTGATCACCTGAAGCAACCCCTGGCAGATTCTCGATAGGAGTCTTCGTGCGTGCCAAACCTTGCTTCCAATGCCTTCGCCGCTCTCCATGCCTTCGCATAGCTTATCGTGTACTGATACCTCTGCTCTATTGCAAGTATGATGGCACGTGGCTCTAAATCCAGGTTGCCCACAATCTCCCCGTACATTACATTGGCAACAAAGCCGGAAGATATATTTCTATGCGATTGTGTAGACTCTGTCAGCACACATGCATGCGGCACTACTATAGAACACTTCCAAATTGTGTCCCATTTAGGTTGGTAAGCATGGACACGCCATGGGCAACCTTCCATCTTGCATCTGACATCATACACCCGCTGATCTGACTTAGCAACCCAGAAGGGTCTACGCAGTGACACTGCCCATGCTGTGACTGCTTCCTGCACCTCACCTTTATCCTTGTAAATTGCATCTTGCCGCACCTCATTCCGATCGTACCCCCATTGGACATCTTCACCCTCGTTGACCATCAGTCTGTCGAACCGACACTCATCCCACTCCGCGGGGAAAGGCTCTTCATCCTCTTCATCGTTACTTAAATCCTCGTAGTCCCGGCTCTCTGCGTCCATTGATATCACCAGTGATTCAATATGTTCTCCCTCGTCTGCCACACCCATTGGTTCCTGCACGTCTGCCACACCCATTGGTTCCTGCACGTCTTCCATTGGAACACCAACTTCCTCATCTTGCACTGCCTCCTGAGCCGAACTAACATCATGCCTCACTGAGTATTCTCTTGCTTGGTCGCTCTCCCCAACTTCCTCCTCTTCGTCACCAACAACCTCCGGCTGGTCCTCCCGGAGGCCCACTGCGTTCTCACCTGCTTGCGCCCCCAATACTAATGGCCATCCTCTCTCAATCATTTGCTCGACATACGAACTCCATGATTTCGGACTGTAATTTCAACTAACTCCCAAGATGCGTCTGATTCCGTCTCTGACACCCTACTCCGTGCAGCTTCACACCATGCAACTCACGGTCCAACGAGAATATTTGGTACAACCATCTTCTAACTGTGCTCCATGAACGCCTCGCCGACGTGATGCACCAACTACGACACTTGGGAAATGACTTAGTTCCACCCCTTCCACACCCATGTTCGGAATTCCCTCTCCGTAGTATATTGTAAACGGCACTCGTTCATCCATACCTGTCAAACATTTCATGAAATTCTTACTGTGTACGACACACACCTTTTAGACAATGTACTTATGCTACGTATAGACTTTCGATATGTGAAAAATCTATTTTTCAGTCTTTAATACCAATTTTCTGAATTTATTTACTGATTTCTAAAATTTAAGAAAGAAGGAAAGGCAAAATCATAATTTTTACCTATTTTTTAGGAAATTGTTCATGGCATTTTCGGCCCATGCAATCATCGCCCGTGCAAAGCGTCGAGGCAAGCTCGTCGGGCCGCCGGTGAGCCAAGGCAAGTGTGACACACGGTAAGCCGAAATTTGGCGAGCAAGGCCGAGGCAAGCGCGGCAAACACGGCCACGGGGCCAAAGGCGGTCGTGGCGAGGTGAGCACGGCGAGCAGGGCGGCGGCGGAGGTTTGTTCCTATATCGCGAAAACATCGCTAAGTCGCTAAACTAGGCGAGCAAGGCCGAGGCAAGCGCGGCAAACACGACCAACGGGCCAAAGGCGGTCGTGGCCGAGGTGAGCACGGCGAGCAGGGCGCGCGGCGGGATGTTTGTTCCTATATCGCGAAAACATCGCTAAGTCGCTAAACTAACGCTAAGTAGCATGGAGATTTGTTCCAATATCGCGAAAACAACGCTAAGTCGCTAAACTAACGCTAAGTCGCTAATTCGAAAACAACGCTAATCGCTAAATTTTTGCTAAGTCACTAAGTCGCGAAAACATGACAATACTACTCGCTAAATCTCTAAATCACTAATTAATCAATCTAGTCACTAAGTTAAATGAAACATACAAGAAAGAAAAAAATTTACCTGAGACGCGATCTTCTTCTTCCTCCTCTCCCTCTCCTTCTCCCTCTTCTCCCTCTCCTTCCTCCCTCTCCTCCTCTTTCTCTTCTTCCTCTCCCTCTCTTTCTTTTCTCTTCTTCTTCTCCCTCTCCCTCTCTCTTTTCTCTCGCTCTCCCTCTCTGTGCGCGTGGAAATGGCGAGATCGGGCTCATGACCCGAACAGGTATAGGCTCCTGTCGCCATTCCATTTGGCGACAGGCGCCTCGCACGTTAGGTATTAAATGCTGTCGCCAAATGGAATGGCGACAGGACGGGGGAAATTCCTATTTTACCCCCTGTCGCCATTTGAATTGGCGACAGGATCTTCTGTCGCCAATTCAAATGGCGACAGGACCCTGTCGCCAATTCAAATGGACACAGGGGGGTAGTTTTGCTATTTTCTTTTTCGGCATATTATTTCTGTAAATTTTGATTAAAATAATATTATTTAAAAAAAAATTCTTTGTTAGGCCTTGATAGCTCCAACTCAAAATAATTAAACAGCTGTGAAAATGAAAACGTCGGTGAAGCCCATCAACATGCCACAGGATATGACAAGGATCAACTCTTAGAAACTCGTCTCCTCGTAGGACTCCTTCTCCAGCGCAGTTGTTGACTCCTCTTCAACTGGTGGATTTGTTGTGGCAAGGGTGAGTACATAAAATACTCAACAAGTTGCGCACAGGATGCAAATATATTATAACTACATGCAAAGCATATTCCAAAAGAATGGTTGACGTGGCTATTTTGCATAAAGCGGTATTTTCAATTGAATACAATAAGTAGATTGAAAAGACATTAAAACAAATAATAATAATAGTAATTTTCTCAAAGTAAACTGGCATACAGCCCTAAGCCAGTTTTCATAACTTTTTTTGCACATTGTCTTCCTTTCCAAGCTTTGTTCATAAAATCTAACTGTCGACGATTGGGGAACAGGCCCCCGCCGAGCTTACTTAGTTGATTGGAGGATCAATTATTTTCCCCTTCTTATGTGAAGGGTTGCGTCCGGAGGATGCTCGGTCTCACGGGACAGAGAACACTCAGAGAATGACACAGTGATCTATCCTGGTCCGGGCCTCTCACTAGGGAGATAATAACCTTACTCTAGCGTGGTGAGACTGTATTATGTATTGTCGATGCTCCTCTCCCAAGTGTCTAAGAGGATCCCTCCCTCTCGTACATGCACGAGAGGTATTTATAGGTTACAAGGACATTCTCTTAATTGCAGTCCAAGTAACGGACCGTTTGACTGTGGCTAATGTTTGTTGTAACTTGTGAAATCATGTGCTGAAAAATTGGCTTAGAATTAAATTTGCAAAATGTGTTTGTTCGTTTGTTTTGACAATTTGACAAGAAACAGTAAGTTTCGCTTTGGCGCCGGACCAAACTTATAGAAAGCAAGAAGTTTCCCTGCATAAATGCACCAACTTTTTTGGTTCTTTGTAAACTTACTTTTGACAACCTCATTCTTCCATGTACAACAGACCAACTTTTTTGGTCTGTCGTAAATGTGCTTTTGAAGGTTGTTGTGCCAGACCAAGTTATTGAAAAACAGTAAGTTTTACATGTACGACGGACCAAGTTTTTGGGTCTATCGTGGACGTGTTTTTTAGATCATAAGCCGAACTCAATTTTACAAGAAACCAGTAAGTTTTGCATGTACAACGGACCAAGTTTTTGGGTCTGTCGTGAACGGTTTTTTGAGGATTGATTTCGCATGTACAACAGACTGATTTTGTTGGTCCGTAAATGGCGTGTTTTCGCCGGAATGATTTCTTTTTGGAACCGAGAGTTTCACTTGTACAACGGACCGATTTTGTTGGTCCGTCGTGAATGGACTTTTTCTAGGGTTTTTGATTTTGGTCCGTTGTAAACGTGTTTTGCTCGGTTTGGATGTTTTGCAAGATTTGAAATGGTTTGAATTTGAGATTATGAAATTTGTGATGATTTCATGATACTTGTTTTGAAGTGGACTTTATGCAATGCTCATGTGAGTAGTTGCATGAATTGACCTTGAGTCAAGTCGTGGACTTGTGCTCGGATTTGTTTTGTGGTTTGTTCATGTGCAGGTATTGCTCGAGGGCGAACGTGGTCGGTGATGGGACCGAACTAGGTTCATGAAGGAACCGAGGTTCGGGACTAGGTTCAGGAGGAACCGAGGTCTTGGTGGTCAAGGATGTCATGCGGGACGTTCGGGCTAAGAGAATGGTGCACATGAAGAATGGTTAGTCACGTGAGAATGGCAGGAGGTCATTCGCGTGCAAAGTGTTAGTCACGTGAGTATGGCAGGTGGCCATACGCGTGCAAAGTGTTAGTCACGTGAGTATGGTAGGGTTACCATACGCGTGCAAGAGTTGTACTCGGCCAGGTTGGGCCAAGTAGAGTTGTGTTGGATACGGATTCCTTCTAGGGAATAGGAATCGTATTCAGAACTCTTTGTGGGTTGGTGCTTTAAATAGGTGGGGGGTCTCCTGTTGAAAGGCACCTAGCAGAGCTAAGCGCATCAAGCTTTGAGCTTGGTTTTAGGGTTTGTACTCTTTTGATGAGAGTATTTTAGACAAAAGAAATAAAGATCAATTCTTTCAAGATTCTTGCGTGCTACAGTAACCACGTTGCTACAGTATTTTTGCTTTGTTTCTTGTTTGCATGCTTGTTCTAATTGTAGATTGGTTTTTGATCTTTGAGTTTCAACCTTGAGTTGATCCATCAAAAACCTTTCTAGGGTATTGATTTAGAGTTCCTCAAAGTCTAGTTGATTAATCTTTTGAAGATCTTGTTTAATCTTGAAGTTTTGATTAGATTAGTTTTCGTCAAGTTCTGGATCAGCAAGCTTGCGAAGCTCATAACTTTTGATCCGTAAGTCCGATCGAGCTGATTCTTTTTGGGTACGATTCGTATTGGAATCTAGTTTCTCGTGTCCAAATTTCAGATCAATCTAACGGTTGGATCTCTGGGAATTCTCGTTTTACCGAACCTCTGTCATTCTGTTTTTGTCGAAAACGAGGCAATTATTTGGTTCTGTTTTGGGGTGAACTTTTAGTAGATCAAGAATTTGATTTTAGCTTCCGCACAATCATTCACCCCCCCTCTGATTGCTATATTCGTATACTTCGGTCCTACAAGTGGTATCAGAGCAAGGTTTCTCTAATCTATCTTAACCGGTGATTAGATCAATGGATCGTTATTCGACAAAACCATGTGTGTTCGATGGTGTTGATTTTCAGTTTTGGAAGGCCAAGATGGAGGCGTTCATCCAAACACAGGGCTTCACAATTTGGGAGAAGGTCTACAAGCCATATGAAGTCCCTGCAAACGACAACGTCAACGACACCAATCGCACACATGTTGAAGCAAATAGCAAGGCGCGCAACTTGATCATCCAAGGCTTGGGACGCAGCGACTTTGATCGTGTGGTTCATCTTCGATCCGCATATGAGGTATGGAAATCTCTTTGTGATTACCATGAGGGTTCTAACACTGTCAAAGAGGTTCGCCAAGATATTTACAAAAAGGAATACATGCGTTTTGAGATGAAACCTAGCGAATCTGTAGATGACTTCTTTGCACGTTTCAATAAAATTCTTAGCAATCTTCGTGCTGTTGGAGTTAGCTACACTGATGCTGAAAATGCTCGACAATTGCTTAGTGCTTTGGACATATCAGTGTGGGAGATGAAAGTAACATCTATACAAGAATCTACTACCATGAGCACACTCACATTAGATGTTCTTTACTCTAAGTTGAAAACTCATGAGTTGGATGTTCTTGCCAGGAAGGGTAACATTAAATCAATTGCTTTGATCTCTAACCCTAATATGTCAAATGCAAATTCTTCTTCTAGCTTTGCCTTGTCTTCCATGTCTTCTTTAACAGATGAGCAACTTGAAGAGTTTCCTGAAGAAGATCTGGCACTACTCTCTTCTCGCTTTAACAAAGCTTTGCAATGTGAGAATGAGAAAGAGAGGTGGTCCTCCAAGATGCTATGAGTGTGGTGACCTCAACCATATTCGCACAAATTGTCCTAAGCTTGCAGGAAAAACATCAAAGGAGGAGAAGGACAACGATGTAAGGAATGAGAAGAAAAGGTTCTCGTCAAATGATAGGAAGAAGAAGAGCTTCATCAACCGCAAGGTGGTTCACCGAGTTCTTTCCGCTCTTGAACAAGTCAATTTGAGCGATGTGGACTTGGAGAGCAGCGAAGATGATGCAACTCCAAGCAAGCATGATTTGATAGGATTATGTCTCATGGCAAGCGACAAGGATAGCTTCACCGAGGGCGACCACGACGGCGACTTCAATGAGGTAGATCCCTCTTATGATGAATTAGCTATTGCTGTTGCTCGTCTTGGAAAATTGCTTGACAAACGTGATAAGAAAATTAAGAAACATGATTTCATTATTGAATCATTGAATGCTGAAATTGCTAGACTTAAGACTTTGATTCCTAGTGATGATACTTGCAAATCATGTGACTTAATTTACAATGAGCTCACCTTGCTTAGGAAAGAACATGCTCTTTTGTTGCATCTAAATGAGAAAAATGAGAAACATGTTGTACATGCTAGCTGTTCCAATCGATGATTTGCATAGTTCAACTTCTTGTTCTAAATGCTCAACTCTTGAATTAAAATTGAAAGATGCAAATGCTAGGGTTTCTCAATTAATCGACAATTTGCTTTCACATGAAATTCTCTCATGCTCAACTTGTCGCAAGCAAAAAGGAAAAGTAGATGTTCCCTGCAATAATTGTTTAACTCTTGCTAAGAAAGTTGATTACTTGCAAAATTCTTTGGAAAGTTTCACTAATGGCAAGAAGAAGTTGAACATGATTTTGGATCAATCTAAGGTTAGCACAAACAAGAGAGTTTTATGTTTTGATCCTTATGCCACATATGAAACTAAACCTCGTGACAGTTGTTCAGGCTCCTTGCAAAATTGAGTTATCTAATGAGCCTAAGAAAATTGCTTTTCAATCTCTTTGGTTTTTATCTTCTACTATGATGAATGCAAAATGTGCTTTTCTTGTTAAAGCTAAACATCATGTCAAGTACACTTGCACTCATTGTGGTAGAGATGGACACTTAGTAGATTTTTGCTTTAGACTAGCCAAACAAAGAAAAGAAGGAAAGAACTAAGGCTAGGTCAAATTTCAGCAAAGCACATTTTTATGCGCCTAGAGTGATGAAAACACCTTCTGTTCCTAGAAACATGGGAAAAGGCAAATCTGTTTTTGTGCATAAAAATTATCGTGTTGTACCCTCTTGTTGTGCGTCGTGTGTCTCGATCTTTGGATTCCCAAAAATCTCATTCCTAACCCCAAGATCTGAGACCTCGACATGTTTTGCTATGTAGGCTTCTCGCGCGAGGAAGGAGAACATATGGCTAGTGGATTCGGATGCTCACGCCACATGTCCAGGTGATAAGAATTGGTTCTCCTCCTCACTCGTGCATCTCGTCTTTGAAAGTCTTACTTTTGGAGATGCTTCTTCCTCTTCTGTTGTGGCAAAAGGTACAATAAAGGTAAGTGACAAGTTTATGTTCAAAGATGTGGCTCTTGTTGAAAATTTGAAATATAACTTGCTTTCTGTCTCACAAATGCTTGATGAAGATCTTGAGATAAGCTTTAAGAAAAATGAATGCAAAGTGCTAGATGCTTCAGGTGATCTTGTGTTCAAAATTTCTCGTTTTGGAAGAGTCTTTAAAGCTGATTTTGATGCATCACCTTCTTCTAAGCATAGGTGTCTAATTGCCAATGTTTCTAAAGATTTATTCTTTTGGCATCGTAGACTTGGTCATGTTGGTTTTGATCATCTTACTCGTGTAAGTGGTTTAGATCTTATACGTGGCCTGCCTAAGCTTAAGGGTGATAGCAATCTAGTATGTTCTTCTTGTAGACATGGTAAGATGATTGCAGGTTCACATCCACCTCTTACCATGATGATGACAAACGCTCCAGACAGCTTCTACATCTTGATACTGATTGGACCATCTCGAGTTCAATCCTTTGGAGGCAAAGCGGTATGTGCTTGTGATTGTTGATGATTTTTCTAGATACTCTTGGGTGTATTTTATGGCATCTAAGGATGAGGCTTTTAGTCATTTTAGAAGTCTTGTTCTTAGGCTTTCTGTTGACCATCCAGAGCTCTCAAAGCTATTAGAAGTGATAATGGAACTGAATTCAAAAATGCTTCCTTTGATCTCTTTTGTGCTTTGAAAAAGGAATTGATCATCAATTTTCATCTCCTAGAGTGCCTCAACAAAATGGTGTAGTCGAAAGAAAAACAGAGCGTTAGTTGAGATGGCTAGAACCATGTTAGATGAACATCTCTCTCCTAGAAATTTTTGGGCTGAAGCTATTTCAACTGCTTGTTATGTTTCAAACCGTGTGTTTTTAGATCAAAATTGGGTAAGACTCCATATGAGCTTCGGTTTGGACATAGACCTTCTGTTTCTCACTTTCGAGTTTTTGGATGCAAATGTTTTGTCTTGAAATCTGGAAATCTTGATAAATTTGAAGCTAGATCAACTGATGGCATTTTTCTTGGATATCCTGCTCATACTCGTGGCTATCGTGTGCTTGTTTTGGAGACTAACAAAATTGTGGAAACTTGTGAAGTTACTTTTGATGAGGCTAGTCCAGGCACTAGTCCAAGTGATGCAGTCTGGCGCATACATTCAGGGGGAGAAAATCTTTGAAGATGATGATGATGTTGAAGATGAGGTCTTGATTTTTCCTAATGCACAACAAGATGTAGCACCTTTGGCACCTACTACTACATCACCTACAGCTAACCATCCTCAAGCTACAACATCATCCGTACATGCTGAAAATGAAGAAGGAGAAGGAGAAGTCTCAAAAGCCAATGCTCCCTTGCACATTCAGAAAATGCATCCATCTGAACAAATGATTGGAGACCTAAATGAGAGAGTCACTCGATCCAGGTTTATTCATTCTGACACTCATACTCATTCTGCTTTAGT
Source organism: Rhipidocladum racemiflorum (assembly GCA_036346355.1). NCBI lineage: Eukaryota > Viridiplantae > Streptophyta > Magnoliopsida > Poales > Poaceae > Rhipidocladum > Rhipidocladum racemiflorum. Next base: position 62,079,522 of record CM070573.1, on the reverse strand, counting down.
TGCTTCTTTTGAACCCAAAGATATATCTCATGCATTATCTGACGAATCTTGGATCAATGCCATGCATGAAGAATTAGAGAATTTTGAACGAAATAAAGTTTGGAAACTTGTCTCACCACCTCCAGATTTTAATGTTATTGGAACTAGATGGATTTTCAAAAATAAACAAAGTGAGGATGGTGTTGTTGTTAGAAACAAGGCTAGATTGGTTGCTCAAGGTTACACTCAAATTGAAGGCTTAGATTTTGATGAAACCTTTGCTCCTGTTGCTAGAATTGAAGCCATTAGAATCCTTTTAGCTTTTGCTGCATCCAAAGGTTTCAAATTGTATCAAATGGATGTGAAAAGTGCTTTTCTGAATGGCTACATAAATGAGGAGGTTTATGTCAAGCAACCACCTGGTTTTGAAAATCCAAAGTTTCCAAATCATGTGTTCAAACTAACAAAAGCTTTGTATGGTTTGAAACAAGCCCCTAGAGCATGGTATGATAGGCTAAAAACCTTTTTACTTGAAAAGGGCTTTTTAATGGGAAAGGTTGACAAAACTCTCTTTTTACTCAAGCAAGGCAATGATCAACTATTCGTTCAGATTTATGTTGATGATATTATCTTTGGTGGTTCATCTCATGTTTTAGTGTCTGAGTTTTCAGAAACAATGAGGAAGGAGTTTGAGATGAGTATGATGGGTGAGTTGACATACTTTTTGGGATTTCAAATCAAGCAAACGAAGGATGGTACTTTTGTGCATCAAAGCAAATATACAAGAGACTTGCTACATCGTTTTGGGATGGAAAACAGCAAGCCGATCATGACACCTATGGAGAGCACTTGCGCACTTGACCCTGATGAAGATGGTGAGCCGGTTGATCAAAAGGAATATAGAAGCATGATAGGTTCACTTTTGTACCTCAACGCATCAAGGCCGGATATACAATTTGCTGTGTGCTTGTGTGCTCGTTTTCAAGCTTCCCCACGTGCTTCACATCGACAAGCTGTCAAAAGGATTTTCAGGTATCTTCATGGAACTCAAGATTTTGGTATTTGTCTTTCTGCTTCCTCATGCATTAGTTTGAGATCTTTTTCTGATGCTGATTTTGGAGGATGTAGGATTGATAGGAAAAGCACTTCTGGTTCATGTCACTTCTTGGGAAATTCTCTCATTGCATGGTCATCTAGAAAGCAATCTTCTGTTGCACAATCAAGCTATTTGAATCTGAATATGTGGCTGCTGCTAGTTGTTGTTCTCAAATTCTTTGGATAGTAGCTACTCTTAAAGATTATGGGGTTAATTTGGATAGTGTTCCTCTTTTGTGTGATAACACTAGTGCAATTTGCATTGCTAAGAACCCCGTGCAACACTCTAGAACAAAACACATTGACATCAGATTTCACTTTCTTAGAGATCATGTTGAAAAAGGCAACATTGTGCTTCATCATGTGGATACTGAACATCAATTGGCAGACATTTTTACAAAACCTTTGTCTTCTTCTCGTTTTGCTTTTATTCGGGGAGAACTTGGGATTGTTCATCCAATGGGTTTGTTTTGAGGGGGAGTTTCCTTGCCAAGTTCTTTCACTTAATGAGCTCACTTTATCATATTTCTTTATATGTTATGTAATTGAGCTAATATATGATAATCTAATTATCTCACTTAACTAAAAATGACATTGCGGAATTCCCTGGACTGATTACCTATAGCTAAATACTCTGTGATATCTCACTCTTCTAGGCATATTGAATCTTCTTGACAAATTTGGGCTATGAAGCAAGTGTGGTTTCAACTTTACTCTTTCATAAGACCATTTAATCATTTTTGCATGTTTATAATCAAAAAAAAGGGAATAAAAAAAAAGGGGTGTTAAAAGCAAAAGCTTCAAGTTGTATGCTTCAGGCATGCTTTCCTTAAAAAATAAGATGTATGCTTCAAGCATGCCATTCCCTCAAAGATAAGATGTATGCTTCAAGCATGCCACTCCTAGAAAATAAAAGAAGTATGCTTCAAGCATGCCACATGCGATTTATTGTTTAAAGATTAAATTGGTCTACTAGATTGAAGTTGAAACTACTTGCTCGCCCTAAGTTGTTAGTTGCTTCAATTTTTTTAAAGCCTTGCTTTTTCTGCTAAGATCTTGCTTAGTACTTGGCTATAGTTGACTAAATTGAGGTTGAGATGCATGTCATTTCCTAACTTGTTAAAATCACTTCAAGATCATGTATTTTGCATATTATGTGATATATAAGGTTATATGATCGAATGAGCTCATCTTTTCTTATCTTGGCACTCCCTTGTTTCTCCTTGTGAAATCTTTGCTACAGGAAAAATTTTGAACATGTTCTCTCTTTTGTACTCTTGATGAATCCATTGTCAAAGGGGGAGAAAATTGGGAATTGTTGAAAAGATTAATGAAAAAGGGGGAGAAGAAAAAGGGGGAGTTGTTTCTGGATTTTTTTTTTTTTGGGAGAAGTTTGGAGAATTTTGAAATTTTTGGGCACATTGCACATTCACACACATTTTCCTTCTCAGGGGGAGATTTTGTTTTGCATTTTGGTCAAAGGGGGAATTCTGTGTTTTCTCTTTTTGGTCCTTGATCCTTTGGATTTAAAAATCTTTTGTAAAGTGAATGCCAAACGTTCAATTCTAAGTGGTGTTGCCAATGTTTTCATCAAGGGGGAGATTGTGAAATCATGTGCTGAAAAATTGGCTTAGAATTAAATTTGCAAAATGTGTTTGTTCGTTTGTTTTGACAATTTGACAAGAAACAGTAAGTTTCGCTTTGGCGCTGGACCAAACTTATAGAAAACAGTAAGTTTCCCCTGTACAACAGACCAACTTTTTTTGTTCTTTGTAAACTTGCTTTTGACAACCTCATTCTTCCATGTACAACAGACCAATTTTTTTGGTCTGTCGTAAATGTGCTTTTGAAGGTTGTTGTGCCAGACCAAGTTATTGAAAAACAGTAAGTTTTACATGTACGACGGACCAAGTTTTTGGGTCTGTCGTGGACGTGTTTTTCAGATCATAAGCCGAACTCAATTTTACAAGAAACCAGTAAGTTTTGCATGTACAACGGACCAAGTTTTTGGGTCTGTCGTGAACGGCTTTTTGAGGATTGATTTCGCATGTACAACGGACTGATTTTGTTGGTCCGTCGTAAACGTGTTTTTACGGAATGATTTCTTTTTGGAACCGAGAGTTTCACTTGTACAACGGACCGATTTTGTTGGTCCGTCGTGAATGGACTTTTTCTAGGGTTTTTGATTTTGGTCCGTTGTAAACGTGTTTTGCTCGGTTTGGATGTTTTGCAAGATTTGAAATGGTTTGAATTTGAGATTATGAAATTTGTGATGATTTCATGATACTTGTTTTGAAGTGGACTTTATGCAATGCTCATGTGAGTAGTTGCATGAATTGACCTTGAGTCAAGTCGTGGACTTGTGCTCGGATTTGTTTTGTGGTTTGTTCATGTGCAGGTATTGCTCGAGGGCGAACGTGGTCGGTGATGGGACCGGAACTAGGTTCATGAAGGAACTGAGGTTCGGGACTAGGTTCAGGAGGAACTGAGGTCTTGGTGGTCAAGGATGTCATGCGGGACGTTCGGGCTAAGAGAATGGTGCACATGAAGAATGGTTAGTCACGTGAGAATGGCAGGAGGTCATTCGCGTGCAAAGTGTTAGTCACGTGAGTATGGCAGGTGGCCATACGCGTGCAAAGTGTTAGTCACGTGAGTATGGTAGGGTTACCATACGCGTGCAAGAGTTGTACTCGGCCAGGTTGGGCCAAGTAGAGTTGTGTTGGATACGGATTCCTTCTAGGGAATAGGAATCGTATTCAGAACTCTTTGTGGGTTGGTGCTTTAAATAGGTGGGGGGTCTCCTGTTGAAAGGCACCTAGCAGAGCTAAGCGCATCAAGCTTTGAGCTTGGTTTTAGGGTTTGTACTCTTTTGATGAGAGTATTTTAGACAAAAGAAATAAAGATCAATTCTTTCAAGATTCTTGCGTGCTACAGTAACCACGTTGCTACAGTATTTTTGCTTTGGTTCTTGTTTGCATGCTTGTTCTAATTGTAGATTGGTTTTTGATCTTTGAGTTTCAACCTTGAGTTGATCCATCAAAAACCTTTCTAGGGTATTGATTTAGAGTTCCTCAAAGTCTAGTTGATTAATCTTTTGAAGATCTTGTTTAATCTTGAAGTTTTGATTAGATTAGTTTTCGTCAAGTTCTGGATCAGCAAGCTTGCGAAGCTCATAACTTTTGATCCGTAAGTCCGATCGAACTGATTCTTTCTGGGTTCGATTCGTATTGGAATCTAGTTTCTCGTGTCCAAATTTCAGATCAATCTAACGGTTGGATCTCTGGGAATTCTCGTTTTACCGAACCTCTATCATTCTGTTTTTGTCGAAAACGAGGCAATTATTTGGTTCTGTTTTGGGGTGAACTTTTAGTAGATCAAGAATTTGATTTTAGCTTCCGCACAATCATTCACCCCCCCCTCTGATTGCTATATTCGTATACTTCGATCCTACATAACTGAACCTTAATTCACGCTACGTTCTCATCGTGGGCGTAACTGCTCCACATCATGGCGTCATTATCGCTACTCGGGCATAACCGCTGATCACAACCATCAGACCATACGTTTTACAGACGAGCTAAGACAGAGCAAGTATGCTCGGACCCCGTGCTCGGGCGCTGGAGCCGAGCATCGGACCTATCTCAACTGGCCGACCCGAGCAATGGAATTGGATGCCTGTAGGCCATCCTCGGGAACATCCTCCGAGGGAATTTATGGTCGGGTTGGAACTAACTGCCGGAGTACTATGGTAATTATGGAAACTATCTAATCCCCGACAGCTAGCCCCTGAGGGTCAAGCAGGGAACTACTCGAAAGGACTTCCCCTTGAGCCTACTAACTCAATAGAGGGATTGGGGTCCTGCAGTGAACCGCTACTGCAGCATCCGAGCAAGCCTTGTCGACGAACGGGCAAAACAGCTCGGTCCACGACCAAGGTAAGCTCGGGTAAGAAAATGTGAAGAGTTGCTGCGGTTCCTTCTTGGAGAAACTTGGCAGCGGCGGTGCAGGCCCTTTTTTCGGGAACTGCTTTATTGCGGGACAGCTTTGGAAGCCGTGCGTCCACACGTCGATTTGGGAGTGACGAACTCTTCACCTGTGTTCTTGCCTTTAGGGCTTCTCGAGCACAACGACGGGAAAACTTTTCGCTTACCCCTCAAACCGTGTATTTAAGCAGCACCCAGGGTTCTTTTTTATTCACCCTCTTCATTCGGAATTCACGAAATTTCTCATCCATTGCCTTCGTCTTTCCTTTCGATCTTTTCCTTTACTCCAATGGCGAAGTTCAATGATCGCAAGGCCAGCTAACAAAAGCTCGAGCTGCTCGTAGAGCTTGGATGCCTCGACGAAGGATCAAGGAGGGTGGCGGGCGACGAGCAAGAGCCGCAACCGCAGGAGGGAGAGATCGTCTCCTGCGAGTTGTATTCCATCAACGGGCTTCGAATGCCCGAGAGCGAATTCCTTGAGTCGGTGCTTGCCCACTGCGAATGCGAGGTCATCAATCTCAACCCTAACTCCATCCTCGTTTTTTCTCTCTTCTCGCACCTCTGCGAGGGGTTCGTGGGCGTCTTGCCCATGGCCTGCCTCTTCTTTCACTTCTATTCTCTGTTCCGCACTGGCACGGCTTCTCTAGCTGGTTGCGTCTATTTTCGACTCCGGTCCAACCGACCATACGAGTTCCCAAGCTTCACGCTTAAGGACTCGGTGGCAGGGTGAGCCGATTACTGGTTCTACCTGAAGAAGGCAGAGGGGAGCTCCCTCTGCTACACCGAAGCAAGGTCTTCGAGTGTTGAGATGCCCCGACCTCCGGTGCAAGCCGAGGAGGAACGGGTGCTCATGACGATCAGTGAGCTCACCAATTTGGGGCTCACTGGTCGGGACATCGCCCGGGATTTCCTTCGGAACCGGGTGGCACCCCTCAGGAGGAGGGACCACCCCTTCTTCGAGATCACCGGGTGGCAAGACTTCACCCGAGAATCCAACTCAGGTATGTCTGAGTCCAAGCTTTTTATCTTGCTAACCATTGCTTCCTACGCTCACCACCTTCCTTGGTCAAAACTCAGCTCCGCCGAGAAGCTGGGTGGATAGGAGGGTTGCTGAGATGTTTGGCACCCCCAAGGGCAAAGAGCTTGAGGCCGGCCGCCAGGTCCCGAGCAATGTGCTCGACCGGGGTGAAGTGGTAAGTAATCTCATACTTGTGCTCGAGGTATCCCGTCCCAAGCAGTCTACACTCGAGAAAAAACATCCCAAGCGTGTCGAGCTTGGGAAGTAACATCCGAGCTTTCTTCTGACGAACTTGTTTGCTCTTGACAAGAAAAACATCGCCCTCGAAGCCACAGTGGCAGCGATCAAGCCACTATCGGAGGATCTCGGGGCCCCCAACCTTTGTACCAGGACTAAGAGGTTAGCGGGCAGCAAGCGACGTGGTCGGTCGCTATCGCCGTCGTCGTCCCCTCCTAGGCGCCCGAAGAGGCGGGCCAGCTCGAGCAAGACTCCCCATCGGCGACACTTAAGAGTACACCGACCAGAGGGAGGTAAGCGTGCTAAAACTTTGGATGGCCGAGCACACTAGGAAAAACCCAGAGCTGATGGCTCATTTGCACCAGCTCGTCGAGAGGGTGAAGAAGGAGGCGGCGGCCACGGCGAAGGGACCCACGCGAAAGGAGGAACTGGAGGGCCAAATCGCCATCCTCTAGGCCGAGCTTGCGCACACGGCCTCGGGCTTGGCGCCCGAGCCTGAGGGTGAGGAGGAGGAAGACTTGGCGCCTCTAACCACGAGGCATCGAAGGTTGTCAGGCGCACCGCAAGGGCGCTCGGCGGCGACCCTGACGGAGGTCAACCTGGAGGAGGTCGATCCAATGGTGGCGAGGGCCAGCCAGGCAGCCGAACAAATGGCTAAGCTCCTGGCTACAGCTCAAGCTGCTATTGCAGAGTCCAAGGACCCTGTGGACGAGAAGCCCAAGCAAGGTAAACTTCCACTCTCTTCTTTCTTGGTCTTTTTCCCTTTAGATGCTATGTTAATCCCACATTGTTATTGTGGGTGTAATAGCTAGTAGGGAAATATAGGATTTTGAGGCCATGGTTGATGACGTACTCAATTCTGTAATAGAGAAAGAGCTTGCTCGAGTCGCCAAAGTCGTGGCGTCCGAGGAAGTCGTGGCATCCGAGGAAGTCGTGCCCGAGTAAGGTGCGGCTGAGGGTGCCCACAAAACTAAGGCGTGGATCCCCCACATCATCATCGAAGTCAACTCGATCGATGATGTAGAGGTCGAGGAGGCCAAGCCCGAGGAACTCGAAGAGGCCAAGGCTGACGACATCATCGTCGAGACGCTTCACGCCCTGGAGGAGAATGCTCCAGAAGACCAGCCGCTCGCGTTCCCAGAACCGAGCTCGGCTGGCGAACAGACCTGGTCCCCGAGCAAGGACGTAGCTTCGGGGTCGGGGCCTGCTACCCCGGGGGAAGAGCATCCCCGGGAGGACATTTCGGAAGTCCAGCCGCTCGTGGTCTTAGACCCGAGCTCAGCTAGTGACCAGGCCCAATCCCCGAGCAAGGAGATAGCTCTGGGTCGGGACCTGATGCCCTGGGGGAAGAGCATCCCCAGGAGGACCTTGCTCTGGTGGAAATTGTTCCACTAGAGTAGACTTGCGTTACCGGGCATTGAGGCAGCGCCTGCTCAAGGGGAAGACGCGCAGCCCGATCCTCGCCTGTAGGATTCGGCCGAGCTCTTCTAGGAAAGCCTATATGAGCGCCTTCACTGGGTAAGTTTGAGAGATCATTTTGCTTTTCCTTATAAGTTGAGCAAAAAAAGATGACGCACTCCTTCATACAGGTGCTCAAAGTAATCATGACAGACTTTAGTGTTGCGATAATCCCCCCGAGCTCTTGGCCAGGCACAGCGCCGAGCAGGACACGAAGATCGCGAAGCTCGAGCAAAAGCTGACCGAGCTGAAGACTTCGGATGCAGAGATTCGGCAAAAGACCGAGGAGTTTATCCTAGTCTACAAGGAGCTCCTCGAGCAGAGCGAGCGAGCAAGGGCAACCCTAGAGGAGACAGTGAAGGAGCTAAGCCACTCTGTGCTCAACGCCACAGAGTCGGCCGAGTAGCATAAGGAGGAGGCGAAGCGACTTTGCCAGGTGGTGAGCGAAGGGCACGAAGCTCGGAGGAAGGTGCTCGACCTCAAGTCCGAGCTCGATACCGTGAGAGAGGAGCTTACCATACTCCAGGACGCCAAGCGCGCCGAAAATTTTTGAATTGTACAACCTTTGTTTATGTAAGCCAGAATCTTCCCTTAATGTAGAAAGATCTTGCCTCTTTTTTCTTCTGTGTGTTGCGTTCCATTTTTGCTCTGGTCCTCTTATGCCCAAGTCGACGAGTGTCCTGGAAAACGAACAAAGCAACAACGAGCAGAACGAGCAAGTAATAGACAAGTAGCAAAGGATGATAGAAGTACAAGCACGCGTTTTTGGAAAAAGCACATTAGTTCGTCATCCCTACTAAGCCCCCGCTATCAACGAAGGTCGTGCACCTAAGTTGCGAGCACGAGCTCGTTGGCAGGAGGGTTAGAAAATCGTGTGACCTTCATTTAATGACCTATAACCTTCTCCAAATTGCGAGCATGGGTCAGGTCGATAAAAGAATAACATGCGCGGCCTTATCCCCCCGAGCTTCATGGCCCATGCTCCTGAATTACGAGCATGATTTTGACGAAGGTTGGGAAGTCATGTGGTTGCTCGATGCGATGCGCAATGGCCGAGCACGAGCAGATCAACTAAGTCCCTGGACCATCCGAGAGGGCGTCTGTATGCGATTGTGACTTGCAGCGGAGTACTACTGTAGAAGATAATCTGCTTATGTAGACTGGAACCTCTAGAGGCAAGCTTAGTGAGCTGGCGTCAGCCGTTACTCTTTTGGTCGCTCGTGCACATACTAGCCGATCCTTAGAAAAGAATGTAATTGAAGCGAATGTTCTTGCCCTTTTGCGCTCATCCTATTATCAAGATCGTGAGGATAAAAGTATGCCCCTGAGCGAGACTGAGTCGGCTTACCAGAGGGCAGGGACTTTGGAGCCATTCACAAGATCTTGGGAAGAATGGTAGTCACAGGGCGGGCGAAAGAACTGAATTTTATTGAAAGGAAATCGCTGGGAACTGCGAAAGAAAAACATGCAATGAAAGAAACTAGACAAAGAACTTACGTAGTTGGTCGATGTTCCAGGTGCTGGCGAGCTCTCAACCATCTTCCATCGCGAGGCAAATAGCCGCCGGGCGTATTGCTGACACGACCGTGTAAGGATCCTCCCACCTGGGGGTTAGCTTGTTAGCTTTCGACAAATCTTGAACTCGATGTAGGACGAGGTCGTCGACTTGCAGGGTCCTTGGTCAAACTGATTTAGTCGCGTGCCTGCGAAGAGCCTGCAGGTAAACCGTGGATCGGAGCAAAGTCCGTTCGCGTGTTGCTTCTGTGAGGTCGAGGTCTGGGAGGCGCTCGCTTTCCTGGTCGATGTCATCGACCAGGTGCACCCTCGGGGAACCCAGTACAATGTCAGCTGGCAAGATGGCCTCCGCGCCGTAGACGAGCTGGAAAGGGGTTTCTCCCGTAGCTCTACTAGTCGTGGTGCAAACCGACCATAGGACGGAAGGAAGCTCGTCCACCTAGGCTTGCCCACGCTGGTCGAGGTTTTGGAAAACCCTTTTCTTAATGCCTTGTATGATTTGTCCGTTTGCTCTCTCGGCTACTATGTTGCTCTGTGGGTGAGCCACAGATGCAAAGCACACCTTGCTCCCAATGTCTTCGCAATAGGCCTGAAACAGTTCAACGGTGAACTGGGTGCCGATATCCATGATGAGACAGTTCAGAATCCCAAATCGTGTCACCACATTATTGCGAAAAAACCTCTTGGCTGCCTGGGCCGAGATGGTCGACATGGGCTCCGCCTCGATCCACTTGGTAAAAGTGTCGATAGCCACGAGCAAGTACTTGCAACCCTTCTGGCCTCGGGGGAAAGGTCCGAGTATATCGAATCCCCAGACCGAGAATGGCCACGCTAAAGGAATAGTCTGGAGCGCGTATGCCGGCTGATGAACATTGCGGGCATGGAACTGGCATGCTCGACAAGAGGTTACTATTGAGCGAGCATCGGCTAAGGCCGTTGGCCAATAATAACCCAATCGGAACGCTTTGCTCACCAACATCCTAAAGGACGAATGAGCTCCGCAATTCCTTCATGGATGTCTTTGAGAAGGTATTGTCCTTCCTGGGAGATGCACTTGGAGAGGACTCCTAGTGCCCCCTTACTGTACAAGACGCCCTCGATCAGTTTGTATGAAGAGGATCATCTTATGAGCCAGGAACGCTCGGCTTCTTCCTCGGGCAGTGTCCTATGTGCAAGATATTGGACGAATGGCATCATCCAATTCGCACCATGCTCAAGGAGAGAGACGTTACCGCACGCCTCAGGTGCCTCCTCTACAGAGGGAATGGAGGGCTTGTGTAAATGCTTGACGAGCACTCCTGCTGGGGCAGGGGATTGAGAGGAACCGACTTTTGAGAGATGGTCAGCCAGGGAATTGTCCTTCCTGGGGATGTAGAGTACCTCGAAATTCCTGAAGTGCTTCTCCATCTTCTTGACTTCAACCAGGTAAAGCGCCATTGGGCTATTGGAACACTGATACTCCTTGTTAATCTGGTTGACGACCAACAGTGAATCGCCCTTCACAGTAGCCGTTGGACTCCGAGTGCCTTGCACGCTCGTAGCCCATCCAAAAGTCCTTCATATTCTGCTGCGCTTTTTGTTGCAGCGAAATGTAATTGGAGGGCGTACTGGAGTTGTCCTCCTTGTGGAGAGATTAAGACAACTCCAGCCCCCGAGCATTCATAAGCTCGGGGCCCATCGAAGTACATGGTCCAGCGACCTTCCCCGTGTTGGTCGAGATCCGTGTCAGGTGGTGCGAGATTCGTCCACTCTGCCAGGAAATCCGCCAAGACTTGGGGATGATCGCTATGCGAGCCGAGAACTCGATCTCGAACTCGGCGAGCTCCATGGATCATTTCGCTATTCGGCCACTGGCATCTTGATTCCTTAGGATCTCCCTAAGTGGAAAGTTGGTCGGAACCTGGATTTTATGGGCCTGAAAATAGTGCTGTAACTTCCTAGAAGCTACGAGCAATGAATACAAGAGTTTTTGGACTTCAGGGCAGCGCTCCTTTGGTCCGTGCAAGACCTCACTAACGTAGTAAATTGGTTGTTGCACTCCGTCCCTTTCCACCGTTAGAACGGCGCTCACCGCTTGTGGCATCACAACCAAATACAGCAATAGGACTTCTCCTATTTTCGGTGGCTTGGACAGATACTGCTTTAGTTCTTCGAAAGACTTGTTTGCCTCTTTTGTCCAAACAAATCCATCGTGCTTGCGAAGGGCCTTGAAGAAAGGTAATCCTTGCTCGCCAAGCCGAGAAATGAAATGACTAAGAGCCGCCATTCTTCCGGTTAAGGCCTGGACCTCCCGCACACAAGTGGGTTAGCATGCTTTAGATGGCTTCGATTTTTTCTGGGTTTGCCCCGATACCTTGTGGCTTGATCATGTAGCCAAGCACTTTCCCTGCCCTCACACCAGACACGCACTTCTCCGGATTGAGTTTTATTCGATGTTTATTGAGGTTACAGAAGGTCTCCTCCAGGTCAGAAGCATGACCCAAGGCAAACTTGCTCTTGACTACTATGTCGTCTACATAGACCTCCAGATTTTGGCCTATTTGATCTGAGAAAATCTTCTGTATAAGACGCTGGAAAGTTGCTCTAGCATTCCTAAGACCGAAGGACATGGTCGTATAGTAGAAAGTACCAAACAGTGTGATGAAGGAGGTTTTCTCCTTGTCTTCAGGTGATATGCCAATTTGGTGGTAGCCTGAATAGGCGTCCAAAAAGCTCATCACCTGGGACTCCGCCGTTGCATCGACCAACTGGTCTATGTTGGGTAGCGGGAAATTATCCTTAGGGCATGCAGCGTTCAAGACCGTATGGTCGACGCACATGCGCCATTTGCCCCCCTTTTTCTTCACGGTGATCGGATTAGCTAGCCATTCTGAGTGGTCAACTTCTTGAATAAAGCCGGCCTTGAGGAGCTTGTCAAGTTCTTCCCGGATAATGGCCTGCTTCTCCGGGGAAAAACGCCTGAGCTTTTGCCGCACAAGATTTTTATCAGGCTGAATTGGTAGCCTATGCTCGATGACCTCCCTTGGGACTCCAGGCATGTCGGATGGTTCCCAGGCGAACACATCCGCGTTCCTCCGGAGGAAGGTCACGAGCTCTAGTTCCTATTTAGTGTCTAGGGAAGACCCTAAATGTGTGACCTTAGTCGGATCCGCGTCGCACAGTGGAACCGCATTGGTTTCTCCTCCAGGTTGGAGGGTAGTCTTTGGCCGGAAATTCTTCGGCTCTTGGTCGGGCCCACGCTGGGGCAGCTGCCCGACCATGTCCAGTACCTTTTCGTCGCAGTTCAAGGCCGCCTTCTGATTCCCTTTCACGATGATTATGCCACTGGGACCAGGGACCTTTAAACACTGGTACCCGTGGTGGGTGGCTGCCATGAACTTAGCGAAGGCCGGCCTGCCGAGGATGGCATTGTAGGCCGATTCGAAACCGACCACCCCGAAGGTGATCAGCTCGGTCCGGAAGTTGCTCGGACCCCCCAAATGTCACGGGTAGGATGATCTGGCCAAGTGGCTTGGTCGAGGTACCCAACACTATCACGTAAAAAAGGACCACTATGTTCTTGATCTTGGACCTAGGGATTTGCATCTCGTCCAAGACCTTAGCAGATATGAGATCCAAAAAACTACCATAGTCGATGAGTACCCGACCTACCATAGTATTGCTGATCGTGGGACTCACGACCATAGGGAGCCTCTGGGGCTTAGTTATTCCTAGAGAACAGTCATCCTTGGAGAAGGTTAGAGGCAGCTCGGACCACTTGAGCTACTGCACGGGAGGCTTGCCTTAGGTGACATGATGCACTTCTCGTGTTGCCTCCTTCAACTCACGATGAGACCTGTAAGCAGATGAACCCCTGAATATTACCGCAACATGGTTCTGAGGCTCCTGATACTCCATGTCCTCATCTTCATCAATGGGCTGCTTGCCCTTGCTGCTTTCTCCACGCTCCGGGAGCGTAGGCATAGGACCCTTGCCGTTGTAGAACTGTTCCAAACGGAAAGCCCAAGTCCGACAATTGCGAAGGTCGTGCCCATATGCCTGGTGGAGCGGGCAGAACTGGTTGTTCGGCCGACCACGCTGATCGCCATGATTTTGGTCATCTCAACATTGGTCGTTGCGACGTTGAGGCGGTCGACCCCTGCCGCGTGCTGAAACCTTTGCGCGTCTGCATCTGCGAAGCCTGTTGCTTAGTCTGCTCGACAGTTGTGACCATATTTGGCACAAAGGGCTTCTTCTTCTTTTTCTTAATCTTCTTTTCGACCGGGCTTGCGCTTTTCCTGCTTGTGGAGCCTTCCAAGTTGGGATGAGGCGGGAGCTTGCCCTCGTCCAGCATTTTCTTCCACTGGACCGCCTCATCGGCGTTGGCATACCGGTCAACCATACTGAACAACTCGTTGGCCGTAAGATCTGAATGGATCTCCAGATCCTGTGTGAAACGAACATCTCGGACTCCGAACTTAAAAGATCAGACCACTGCTTCATCCGAAATGCTCGGGATCGAGTTTTGCACCTGGATGAATCATTGGAAAAACTGACGTAGAGTTTCTCCTTCCGTCTGGATTAGGCGCTCGAGGTCGCGCTCTTTGCGAGGATGGACATAGAAACTCAGGAAGTTTGCCCTGAGTGCGCTACTCAGCTGCCCCCAAGACCGGATGGAACCGTCCTTTTGGTTGAAGAGCTATGTCCGGGCCGCTCCATCCAAAACTATAGGCAATAAGTTAGCCATGACTCCCTCGTTACCACCCGTGGCTAAGATGGTGGTGGTGTAAATAGAAAGGAACTCGTCTGAGCTCTGAGTCCCGTTGAACCTCTCAATGTGACCGGGCTTGAATTTGCTCGACCAAGTCACATGCCGGAGGGGTGCCGCGAATGCCCGACACCCGAAGACGAAAGTATCATGGTGGTCCCTTCGGTCACGATGGTCATAGCGATAGCCACTGCTCGGGCCCCCAGCTTGCGGACCAAGCCGAGAGAAACTTCTCGAGGTCGGCATAAGAGGGAGCGGCTTGAAGAAGAATACTCGGTTCGGCCTTGGCCATACCGAGAATTCCTGTGGTCCCATGAGCTTGCTCAGGAATAGCTCCGAGCGTCCTCACGGTACCGATCTGAAGGGTTTCGTAGCATGGAAAACAAAAATTTTTCCTACGATTGCAACCAAACACCAAGATCATATCTAGGAGATGCAAGTAAACGGTTTCAGAAGGACTCACCCTCGTAGACCGAAAGCGGGAATAACGTTCCCGCAAACAAACGTGGTTGATGTAGAGGTACACTCCCGACTTCAAAGTCGCGAAGATGAGCGCCACAAACGGCAGCGCCTCCGTACTTGGTCACACGTACGGATCAACGATGACCTCAATCCCTCGTTCAGCGGGCAGCGGAAGTAGTGGATCCCGGAAAACTCCAACAACACTACGACTTAGTGGTGGTGGTGGTGAAGAAATAATTTCAGCGGCGCCGCTTAAGCCACGGCTCAAAGCGGATCGGCGGGAGGAGGGAGAATGGACCAACCAAAGGGTCATGGATGAACACCAAAGAGAGGAGCTCCTCCTCCCTTTTATAGGAGGAGGAGGAGGCATGCCAAGGGGTGGGGTGGCCGGCGCATGGGGCTGCCCCTTGCCCTCCCTCTCTTCATGTGAGTGATCTCTCCACTCACAAATTAACCACTTTGATTTCCATTAAAACCCCACTCAAGAAAATGAAAGGTTTTCTCCCATAAACATTTTTATTTCAGATTTAATGTTTGTTAATTCTTTTAATTAACAAACATTAACATATACCCCTTTAACTATTCCGATATCCGAAACTATTAGCGATACTCAAAGCAATCCTATCTTGTCCATATTTTTCTCCGGTGTTTCGTATCCACTCAAATGCATCGATGAACCTTAAGTGTGTCACCCTACGGTTCGTGAATAAAATGGACATGATTGAGACTCCTCTCGGATCAATAATCATCGGCGGGATCACGGAGATCCATAATGACTCCCATTCACTCAACGATGAACTAGTGATCGCGTAAACCGTAAAACGACATAACCAATTCCTTTTGTCTCCACGATATTTTACTTGTCCGGATCCGATCATCAGTATCAACTATACCTAGTTCGATCCGTTCTGACAAGTACTCTTTACTCGTTCAGTGATATAACATTCTTGTGACCTAGTCACATGCTTGCAAGCGATGTCAATGTGATATCACCGAGAGGGCCCAGTATATCTCTCCGTCATCTGGATGGACAAATCCCACTCTTGATGCATGAGCCTCAACTAATACTTTCATAGTACCCAAATCCATCTTTATAGTCACCGTGTTACGGAGTGACGTTTGATGTCATCAAAGTACTCTTCCGAATTAGTGATTGACATCATCTCATGGTCTAAGGAAAAGAGCTATTTGAATGTGTTTGATACTGCAACAAACTAAATGACTTGATCGTATTTGCTATACCAACTTGGGTGTGTGTTCATCACATCATTCTTCTAATGACATGACCCGTTATTAATAACATCCAATGTTCATGATCAGAAACCTTGATCATCGGTTAATCAACGAGCTAGTTTAAAAGAGGCTTTACTAGGAACCTTTTGTTTATTAAACACACATGTATTAACGTTTCGATTAATACAATTTTAGCATGAGAAATAAACATCTATTATAAACATGGAATATGATAATAAACAATTTATTATTGCCTCTCGGGCATATTCCCTTGATCTCCCACTTGCACTAGAGTCAATAATCTAGATTACATTGTGATGATTCTAACACCCATTGAGTTACGGTGTTGATCATGTTTTGCCCTTGGGAGAGCTTTAGTCAACGAGTACCACATTCAGATCCGTGTGCACTTTGCAAATCTTTATATCGCCATCCTTGACATGTTCACGGATGGAGTGAAACCGACGCTTAATATGTTTGGAATTCTTGTGTGACCTTGGTTCTTTAGCATTGGCTATGGCACCATTGTTGTCACAATAGATAACCATCGGGTCCAACGCACTCGGAACCACACCTAGTTCGGATATGAACATCTTCATCCAAACCGCTTCTGCTATTTATACGAAGCGACAATATATTCCGCCTCTGTTGAAGATCACCTTACCACAGTTGCTTGGAACTTCTCCACTCACGCTCCTCCATTCATTTCAAAAATGTACCCGGATTGAGACTTAGAGTCATCCGGATCGATTATCAAAGCTAGCGTCGGCGTAACACTTTGCGACGAGCTCTTCTTCACCACCATATATGAGAAACATATCCTTAGTTCTTCTTAAGTACTTAAAGATATTCTTGATCACCGTCCAGTGTTCAAAACCTGGATCGGTAGTACTGCTAGTCAAACTAATAGCATGTGCCACATCCAGGTCTTGTACACAACATAGCATACATGATAGAGCCTATGGTGAAGCATAGGGAATCTTATTCATTACTTCTCTATCTTCTGCTTTGTAGCTGGACTCTGAGTCTTACTCAACGTCTTGCCTTGCATCATAGGTAAGAACCCTTTCTTACTTTCGTCCATTCTAAACTTCTTTAGAATCTTGTCAAGATATGTACTTTGTGATAGCCCAATTAAGCGTCTCGATCTATCTCTATAGATTTTGATGCCTAAAATATATGCCGCTTCACCAAGGTCCTTCATTGAAAACTTCTTGTTTAAGTAATCTTTTACACTTTTCAAAAGTTCTATATCATTTCCTATCAACAATATGTCATCCACATATAATATCGAAATGCTATAGAGCTCCCACTCACTTTCTTGTAAACACAAGATTCTCCGTAAGTTTGGACAAATCCAAAACCTTTGATTACCTCATCAAAAGCGGAGATTCCAACCGTGATGCTTGCTTGATCCATAAATGGATCGCTGAAGTTTGCATACCTTATTAGCATCCTTAGGATCAACAAAACCTTTGGGTTGTATCATATACAACTCTTCCTCAATGTTTCCATTAAGGAACGCAGCTTTGACATCCATCTGCCAGATTTCATAATCGAAAAATGCAGCAATTGCGCACATAATCCTAACAGACTTTAGCATCGCTACGGGTGAGAAAGTCTCATCGTAGTCAACTCCTTGAATTTGTCGAAAACCGCTGCGACAAGTCGAGCTTTATGAGACGGTCACATTACCATCAGCGTCTATTTTCTTTTGAAAATCCATTTGTTCTCAACGGCCTTACGGTCATTGGGTAGGTCCACCAAAGTCCATACTTGGTTTTCATACATGGATCCCATTTCGGATTTCATGGCTTCTAGCCATTTGTCGAATCTGGGCTCATCATCGCTTCATCATACGTCGCAGGTCATTATTCTCAACTACCATGACATTCATAGTAGGAACATAAAAGTCGGGGCGATATGCGCTCTTGTTGACTGCGAGGTGCGGTAGTGTTCTCTTTCGGAGTTTCATGATCCTTATCATTAGTTCCCTCTTCATTTGGTGAAGTCAACTCCGAAACAACTTCCGGCGCTGCTGCACTTGCCATTCCATGAAGAGAAGGTTCAACAACCTCGTCGAGTTCTACCTTCCTACTACTCACACCTTTCGAGAGAAACTCTTTTCCAAAAAGGATCCATTCTTGGCAACGAAAACCTTGCCCTCGGATCTGTGATAGAAGGTGTACCCAATTGTTTCTTTAGGGTATCCTATGAAGACGCATTTTTCCGCTTTGGGTTCGAGTTTATCGAGGTTGAAGTTTCTTCACATAAACATCGCATCCCCAAACTTTTAGAAATGACAGCTTAGGTTTGTTGCCAAACCATAATTCATACGGTGTCATTTCAACGGATTTAGATGGTGCCCTATTTAAAGTGAATGCATCTGTTTCTAGTGCATGACCCCAAAATGAAAGTGGCAAATCTGTAAGGGACATCATAGATCGAACCATATCCAATAAAGTACGATTACGACGCTCGGATACACCATTCTGTTTGTGGTGTTCCAGCGGAGTGAGTTGTGAAACTATTCCACATTGTTTCATGTGTGTGCCAAACTTCGTAACTAAGATACTCTCCTCCACGATCAGATCGTAGAAATTTGATCTTTTGTTACGATGATTTTCTACTTCACTCTGAAATTCTTTGAACTTTTCAAATGTTTCAGACTTGTGTTTCATTAAGTAAATATATCCATATCTACTCAAATCATCCGTGAAAGTAACGTAACGATATCCACCACGCTACCGACACACTCATTGGACCACACACATCGGTATGTATGATTTCCAATAAGTCGGTTGCCCGCTCCATTGTACCGAAAAGCGGGGTTCTAGTCATCTTGCCCATGAGGCATGGTTCACATGTCTCAAATGATTCATAATCAAGTGATTCTAGTAGTCCATCGAATGGAGCTTCTTCATGCGTTTAACACCAATATGACATAAGCGGCAATGCCACATATATGCAGCAATATCATCATTCAACTTAATTCTTTTGGCATTCACATTATGAACATGTGTACTATTATCAAGATTCAAAATAAACAAACCAATCTTTTCGTGCATGACCATAAAAGATATTATTCATATAAATTGAACAACCATTGTTCTCGGACTTGAATGAATAACCGTCTCGCATTAAACAAGATCCGGATATGATGTTCATGCTCAACGCAGCACTAAATAACAATTATTTAGGTTTATAACTAATCCGATGGTAATTGGATAGGTAGCGTCCGACGGCGATCACATCAACTTTTGATCCATTGCCGACGCCGCATCATTACCTCATCCCTTGCTAGTTGTCGCTTATTCCTTAGCTCTGTTTGAGTTACATATGTTAGCAACCGAACCGGTATCAAATACCCAGGCACTACTGCGAGTACTAGTAAGGTACACATCAATAACATGTATATCATATATACCTTTGCTAACTTTTCCGTCCTTCTTATCAGCCAGATATTTTGGGCAGTTGCGCTTCCAGTGCCCAGTGCCCTTGCAATAAAAACATTCGATGCTCGACTTAGGGCCAGCCTTGGTCTTCTTCTCGAGATGTAGCAACAGACTTGCCCTTCTTCTTGAAGTTTCCCTTAGACTTACCTTTCTTCTTGAAATCGATAGTCTTTTGGACCATCAACACTTGATGTTCCTTCTTGATCTCCACTTCAGCTTTTAGCATTGTGAAGTTCGGGAGAGACTTCTTCATGCCTGCATGTTGTAGTTCATCACAAAGCTCTTGTAGCTTGGTGGTAGAGACTGAGAACACGATGAATTCCTAGCTCAATGGGGATCGTTATTCCCAAAGCTATGAGTTTATCGGCGTACCCAGACATTTTGAGTGCGTGCTCACTAACGGAGCTGTTTTCCTCCATCATGCAGCTAAAGAACTTTTACGAAGCTTCATAACTCTCTCTTTGCGGCATGGGTGTCGAAGATCATTTTCAACTCCCTCATTGTATCAAAAGCATTGCTTTGTGCTCGAAAGCGTTTTGCGGCTCGGGCTCAAGGCCATACAAAATGCCGCATTGAACTAAAGCGTGGTCCTCCTTGCGAGTCAAGAAAACATTTTTCTCCTCCTCGGGGCATCATCGTAGGCGGGTCACCTAGCGGTGCTTCTAGCACATAGCTCCTTTGAGCGTGCCGAGGAGAATCCTCGAGTTAAGGGCCCGATTGGTAAAGTTACTACCATTGGTGGCTAGTTTCTCTTTCTCCATGAACAGATTGAAATTGAAAATAGGGGTGCCATCTACAACATATTTGCAAAGTTATTTAGACTAAGTTCATAATAGATTAAGTTCAATGTTAATTCAAAATTAATACGAGAACTCCCACTCAAAAACAACATCCCTCTAGTCATTTTTAGTGATTACATGAACCAAATTCACTATCACGAAACCGATCATCACGTGAGACGGCATAGTTTCAAAGGCGAACATCAATATGTTCATCATATCATCCATATGACTCATGCTTTACCTTTCGGTTCGTGTTCGAGGCCATGTCTGTACATGCTAGGCTCGCCAAGTAGAACCAAAGTATTTGCATGTGTAAATCTGGCTTACACCCGTTGTATGCGAGCGTAGAGTCTATCACACCCGATCATCACGTGGTGCTTGAAGCAACGAACTTTCTTAACGGTGCATACTATGGAAGAACACATTATTATCTTGATATTAATTTGGAGGGATCATCTTATAGTGCTATCGGCGTGATCATAATCAAGCAAAATAAGATGCATAAAAGGATTAACATCACATGCATGAATAAAGTGATATGATATGGTCCTTTCGGCACTTGATCTCCATCTTGTGCGACATGGTATGATCTCCATCATTCCACCGGCATGGCACCAAGGTCCATGATGTTGCCATCTTGATTGTCTTCCTCCATTACAATATATCACATGGACATATATTTAGCACGCAGCCATAAAAGAAAAACAACCAAATGGCTCCTGCCGTTGTTTAAATTTACAATAAATTTCATTTCATACAACAATCTTTGTATCAATGACCATATCACATCACAAGCCCTGCAAAAACAAGTTAGACGCCTCTAATTTATTTTTGCATATTTTACGTGGTTTTGGGCTTTCTAGGAAAAACTATTCTTACCTACGAACAAGAACCACAACGGTGATAAAAACATTATTAGCAAACCGTTGTAAATTAGATCATGACTATAGTGGGAGAAAGCGACACCCGCAAAGCCACTTATGCAATACTAGTTGCATGTCGAGCGTGGAACAAGTCTCATGTGCGAGGACATGTAAGGTTAGTCCGGCCGCTTCAAATCCCACTATGCCACCATGATCCAAAATACACGAAAGTATGCAATAACATGAGCATCAACGCCCACATCCACATGTGTTTTAAACCGTACACGACCTCTACGCAGTGGCACGGCTCTGATCCCCCTGAAGGGTTTCGAAGCATGGACAACAAAAATTTTCCTACGATTGCAACCAAACACCAAGATCATATCTAGGAGATGCAAGTAAGCGGTTTGAAGGACTCACCCTCGTAGACCGAAAGCGGGAATAACGTTCCGCAAACAAACGTGGTTGATGTAGAGGTACACTCCCGACTTCAAAGTCGCGAAGATGGCGCCACAAGCGGCGGCGCCTCGCACTTGGTCACACGTGCGGATCAGCGATGACCTCAATCCCTCGTTCCAGCGGGCAGCGGAAGTAGTGGATCCGGAAAACTCCAACAACACTACGACTTAGTGGTGGTGGTGGTGAAGAAATAATTTCAGCGGCGCTTAGCTTAAGCCACGGCTCGAAAAGCGGATCGGCGGGAGGAGGGAGAATGGACCAACCAAAGGGTCATGGATGAACACCAAAGAGAGGAGCTCCTCCTCCCTTTTATAGGAGGAGGAGGAGGCATGCCAAGGGGTGGGGTGGCCGGCGCATGGGGGCTGCCCCTTGCCCTCCCTCTCTTCATGTGAGTGATCTCTCCACTCACAAATTAACCACTTTGATTTCCATTAAAACCCCACTCAAGAAAATGAAAGGTTTTCTCCCATAAACATTTTTATTTCAGATTTAATATTTGTTAATTCTTTTAATTAACAAACATTAACATATACCCCCTTTAACTATTCCGATATCCGAAACTATTAAGCGATACTCGAAAGCGATCCTGT
Organism: Rhipidocladum racemiflorum; assembly: GCA_036346355.1. Lineage (NCBI taxonomy): Eukaryota > Viridiplantae > Streptophyta > Magnoliopsida > Poales > Poaceae > Rhipidocladum > Rhipidocladum racemiflorum. The sequence continues at coordinate 62,057,646 of CM070573.1, read as the reverse complement.
CTTGTCCATATTTTTCTCCGGTGTTTCGTATCCACTCAAATGCATCGATGAACCTTAAGTGTGTCACCCTACGGTTCGTGAATAAAATGGACATGATTGAGACTCCTCTCGGATCAATAATCATCGGCGGGATCTGGAGATCCATAATGACTCCCATTCACTCAACGATGAACTAGTGATCGCGTAAACCGAAACGACATAACCAATTCCTTTTGTCTCCACGATATTTTACTTGTCAGGGATCCGATCATCGGTATCAACTATACCTAGTTCGATCCGTTACCGACAAGTACTCTTTACTCGTTAGTGATATAACATTCTTGTGACCTAGTCACATGCTTGCAAGCGATGTCAATGTGATATCACCGAGAGGGCCCAGTATATCTCTCCGTCATCTGGATGGACAAATCCCACTCTTGATGCATGAGCCTCAACTAATACTTTCATAGTACCCAAATCCAGCTTTATAGTCACCGTGTTACGGAGTGACGTTTGATGTCATCAAAGTACTCTTAGGAATTAGTGATTGACATCATCTCATGGTCTAAGGAAAAGAGCTATTTCGAATGTGTTTGATACAGCAACAAACTAAATGACTTGATCGTATTTGCTATACCAACTTGGGTGTGTGTTCATCACATCATTCTTCTAATGACATGACCCCGTTATTAATAACATCCAATGTTCATGATCAGGAAACCTTGATCATCAGTTAATCAACGAGCTAGTTTAAAAAGAGGCTTTACTAGGAACCTTTTTGTTTATTAAACACACATGTATTAACGTTTCTGATTAATACAATTTTAGCATGAGAAATAAACATCTATTATAAACATGGAATATGATAATAAACAATTTATTATTGCCTCTCGGGCATATTCCCTTCACGATCATGTTCCCTCCGGTCCTTTCGAGCATGGCTCCGAGAATCACCGCGATGGGAACGGATAGGGGTGTGACGGTGTAGCTCCCGGGAAGCACTCCGGGTCCTTCTGTCACGGGATGCCTCTGTCGCTTTTATATCGGCAGCAATCTTTTCAAGATCGTCTGCCACAACTGCACCCATAGCTTCCAGGTCCGCCTGCTCAGGAAATTCCCTGAGGTTGCGCACGACCGTGGCCAAAGCTTGAAGACGTTCCCTGCTCGGGAGAGCGAGAGGAGACGGGCTGGGACGACGGTCGTGCACATGCTCCGGGGTACCATACTCGTGGGAACTCTCACAAGCATTGGCTCCGGCCCTCGTGCTGGGATTCTCATGGACTTGGCGACGTACGCTTGCCAAGGTCCTATTCAGGGATGCTACCAAGTGGTTCTTGGCTACTTCGTACCGTTGAAGACGAGTGTCTCCCGAGGGTTCGTCCTCGGGGTTTCCCTCTTCTCCCACCATGTTGACATTGCGAGAGTACGAAGACCGTGAGGGTGACATCACGGTGTCCCCTCGTGACATGGTTTCTTGGTCGAGCTCGAAATGATCCGAGGTATCCAAACCACCGTAGAGCCCATCATAGTCATCATCATCCGTGAGGGCATCGCGCTGAGAGCGAAGGAACTGCTCTCGTGCGGCGGCTACCGGGGAAAGGCTCCTGGGCTCGGTATGCCCTTCGGGATCAGCAATGCCGGCGACATCTCCGTCGATGTAGTACAAGTCTTCATCTTCAGCATCGCTGAAAGTGCAGAGGTCCTAGGAATCTTAAAAATTAGGCATCTCTAGGGATTCTTCAAGAAAGGAAATATCGGTCCCCACGAATGGCGCCAACTGTCGACGATTGGGGAACAGGCCCCCACCGAGCTTACTTAGTTGATTGGAGGACCAACTGTTTTTTCCCTTCTTACATGAAGGGTTGTGTCCGGAGGATGCTCGGTCTCACGGGATAGAGGACACTCAGAGAATGACACAGTGATTTATCCTGTATCGGGCCTCTCACTTAGGAAATAATAACCCTACTCCAGCATGGTGAGACTATATTATGTATTGTCGATGCTCCTCTCTCAAGTGTCTAATAGGACCCCTCCCTCTCGTACATGCAAGAGAGGTATTTATAGGTTACAAGGATATTCTCTTAATTGTAGTCCAAGTAACGGACCGTTTGACTGTGGCTAATGTTTGTTGTAACTGAACTTTAATTCACGCCACGTTCTCATCGTGGGCGTAACGGCTCCACATCATGGCGTCATTATCGCTACTCGGGCGTAACCGCTGATCACGATCATCCAACCATACGTTTTGCAAACGAGCTAAGACGGAGCAAGTATGCTCGGACCCCGTTGAAAAGATGTGATAATTGCCTAGAGTGGGGATGAATAGGCTATTTAAAATTTCAAACAAAATTTATTGCAACGGAAAAGGTATCGGATTTTTCGATCCAATGTCGGAACTTCTGATGATATCGGAATTTCCGGTATAGTATCGGACTATCCGATCAGTAATGGAATACAAGAACCGAAATAACGTCTAGCAATCTACGAGCTTCTACTACTCAAGATGAGTGCAAGGAGGAGTAAGCTATCTAGAATTGAGTAGCAACAAAGAGACACTTAAACAAAGGAGACAAGAGTTTATTTCCTGGAGTTCGGATCCTTGAGGGGATCTTAAGTCTCCGTTGAGAAGGCTCACAAAGAGCCGGGTCTTTTTCAACCCTTTCCTCCCAAACCTCGGTCACACTTGAGATTTGGTTTCACTCTTGATTTCTTCCCTTTTGGAGGCGAAATCAACCTTCACAAACTTCTCATGGCTTCCCACACTCTTCGGGAGCTCATGAGCGACACCTAGCCGTCTAGGAGTCCTTCAACTTCCAAGAGTAACAAATGCAAAGTGTTCTTGATCTTGGAGAAACTCTCTAATGCTCAAGATGAATGAATTTCTCTTTTGCTCTAGCCGTGGAATTCACTCTTGTTCCTCACTCTCTAGATGATCACCAAGATCAAAGAGGAGGACTCAAACATGGTTTGGAATGTGCTCTACAAGCTCACAAGTTCAGCCCAACAAGGTGTGTAACCCTCAAATGGAGAGGGTGTGGGGTATTTATAGTTTTAGCTCAAAACTAGCCGTTATACCCGCACTCAGCCACACATCGGAATATCCGAACCAAACATCGGAACTTTCGATGTGTGTAAACTTCCAGAACTTGGAAAGTCTCAACGATCGAAAACTAGACGCATCAGAACTTCCGACCACACTATCGGAACTTCTGAAGCTTAGAGAGAGAGACCTCGAAAAAAAACTTTCTAAGACAGCATCAGAATATCCGATTCCTACATCGAAACATCCGAACCGCACAGAGAGTTCCCTTTTCGAAAACAACAAGCTTCGGAACTTCCGATACAACAAATTGGAAAGTACGAACTAAATAGAGAGCACCCTTTTCGAAAAAAACAAGCATCGGAACTTCCGATATGCCAAATTGGAAGGTCCGAACTGTTGTAGGGACTTCGTACTCAGGCACGACTATGCATCGAACTTCTGAGTTTCGGAACTTCTGATTCAACATCGGAAAGTCCGACTTGAACTTCAAAGCAAACAATATTCCGAAGCAAGTGCAGTGACTCTGTGTCTCTCAAACGCAACTAGCTATCATTCATCTGAGCATAGAGACTAATTCTAGATCAACTACACTGCATCCCTCTTAATATTACGGCATTCCTATGAACCAAAATGTAAAATACATTGAAATAAAGCTGTTTTCATTTTCAATTCCTTTTTGAGGGTATCCATTGTTCGTAGATGATCTCACATCGGGACTATTACCTGTTCACAAACTCATTGAACGCATTAGTCCCCTTAATCGTTTGTCATTAATCATCCAAAACTTCTTTAGGGGCCTAGATGCACTTTCACACGTGCTCAGGCGCTGCAGCCGAGCATCGGGCCTATCTCAACTGGCCGACCCGAGCAATGGAATTGGATGCCCGTGGGCCATCCTCGGGAACGTCCTCCAAGGGTATGTATGGTCGGGTTGGAACTAATTGCCGGGGTACTATGGTAATTATGGAAACTATCCAATCCCCGACACTAACCCTTGACTATAATTCCCGAGCATTGTCTAATACCGCGAACACGACTATTTGAATATGTTTGACACACTCTGCAAAAGTCGTACTTTTTACCCTTAAGATATGATTATCTCTTATTGCCAAGCTATAACACACTTCCTTAGGTGGCGGCGAAGAGATCATGACAAAACCTTTCAAAAACTCTGCCCGAACATAAGACCCTCTCTAATAGACCTGACTCATTATTCTCTCTCCCACCTGAGCAGAAGAATAAGAGGCACGTATCGTTGGACCGGTGTTAAACATCCGCACAGACATCCTCCCCCAACCACACCTTGTGTAGTTCATCCTGAGGCATCATATGCCAAGACTAGGTAACTTATTTAGTTAGGTATGTCCCAATCCACACATGTGGTTGCAAGTTTAGCACAGTTCAAAGGCTTGCAAGGTTAAGTCTTTAATTGACCGAGGCAAGACTTCCATCACATCTCTCATAGAAAACCATCTCACTATCACTCATATATCATGTTAACATATCAACCCAATGCCACGCTGGCTCTCCACAATTCATAGCTCTTGCCATATGTATTCCATTAGTCAAATTGCGTATGCAATTTCAAAATGATATCAATAATACATTTGCATGGCTAAGCACACTAACCAGGTTCTAACCAACCAACATTTGTATCTAGTAGCATGTTGTCGGGGATTGGATAATTTCCATAAGTACTATAATACCCTGGCAGCCGGTTTCGACCGACTGTGCGTACCCTTAGATGATGTTCCCGAGGAAGACCCTTGCATGATCAAACTGGCTGGTCCGCCCGATCGGACTAGCCCCAATACTCAGCCACGGGCACCCATGCTCGTGGCACGGGCACCCATGCTCGGCCATGATTGACTATGCTCGGCCCAGGCTCGCCCGCAAACACGAGAGCCTGGAAACACCTGGCAGGGCTGGAAAATTCCTTGAGCACGGGTGGAAGGTCATGCTCAGCACATAACGTTTAGATAACGATAATTACACCACGATCTGAGGCCATTACGCCCACGACGAGAACATGGCGAGAATCAAGGCTTCAGTTGCCGCTACGGTTAACGCAGTCAAGTGTGCATTATTCGGTTGCAGTTATGAGAGGTATTTTGTAAGTTATAAGTACCCCCCCCCCGCGGCGCGAGTAGATTGGGGAAAAAGGGTCGCGCGAGCATACGAAAAACACGCGATACTTTCCTGTGAGAGCTCGCACGTGAGCGCATTGAGAACAACAATAGCAAAACCACTGGAGTAGGGTTATTATCTCCGTAGTGAGAGGCCCGAACCAGTATAAACCCAATTGTCCACTTTCTGAGTATTCGGGACCATTCGAGCATTCTTCAAACGCAAACGCTTCACTGAAAAAGGGGCATGTGTTGATCCCTCATTCAACAAGTAAGCTCGACGGGGACCTATTTCCCAAACGTCCACACATGTAAAGCACGTAAAGTGAGGCAGATAGGGTGGCGACGATAGATTCCGGTTGGGATGTGGAGAAGCGATGTGGCTCGATCTTGTGCGTCCATGCAGCAACAATTTGACGGTCCCAACGCAAGTGCTACACGACTCCATCCGGACCACACGATCAAGATCCAACGGGCAGGGATCTATGCGGCTAGGGTTTGCAGTACTTGGGCCAATTGGGCTGCGGTGACAGGCTACGGCTAAGCCCATTGGGTTTCGGCCCAAAGCAAATTAACCCATTTCTAGACTGTTCATAATAAAAATAATTCTACAAAATAGGATAAGCCAAATAAAATAGTAATAATGTCAGAAAAATTCTAGAAAAAATCCTAAAAATATTTACGACATTTTGAACTTAAATAAAATATTTTCAACAAACATTTATTTAAACTTTTCAAATATTTAAATAAATTTTAACAAAAAGCTTAATTTAAAAATAACAAATAAATTCTAAAATTAGAAAATGCGTATATATGTATATATATATACTACTCAGCCACCAGCCTACCTAGCAGAATCCGAGACACGGCGTGGTTGCGTCCACGCGTGTGTATAGCAGCTCAATAATAATTATTTCATCCAAAAACTTAAACCGATAAATAAAGGTGAACTATACTTCAACAAGTAATGACATTTTTTCTTAGCTTTTTTTCACTAGCTTAAAAGCTAAAATACCAAAGAATAAATAAATATGTTGTAACACCCCGACATTTAATATGCCTGAATGCTACCAAACATAAGCTAAACAACATCTAAATACCACAATTAAACATAAATTCCAACAAAGGCGCACATGCTAAAAACCGAGATTTCGGCAGCATCTCCTTTGTTTTAACATGAATTGAAGGAGCAACAACAGTAACACAAGTTATATCATAATGGAAAGCATCTAAAACAGCAATAATTAACGACTTAGCAACAATGTAAGTCTAGTTCCAAACATATAATGTCTCCAAGAGTCAAACGAACGAAAAGATTCTTATTTAGCAAAGCTAAGCCTTAAAGCAATGATCATCACACGCAATTTATTATCAACACTAATTGAATGACTTGTGAAATCAAAAGAGTGAAGCTACGTGTGGAAGTATGACTATTTCCCTTCCCCGCATGCCGGATTCATGGTACCTAAAAGAAAACAACATAAACACAAGCGTGAGTTCATCACTCAGCAAGCATATTGCAATGGACAACAAGAACAATAACATGGCAATAATGTCTCACATCATGTATATCATCTCATTCATGAACACATGACATTATCATCATCATTACATATGCAATGCAATGCAATGCTCATGTCTCCTTGGAAACTCATACCGGTATGGTTGAGTACACACCCGTCGGTGTGCACCCTCTTCCCCCTTCTATCCCGAAGATGGAGGGTGCCTACTCCTCGCTTTCGTTCACCGCGGTGAATGGAATCACGATGTAGAACTTACTCATTGGCTCTCCGGATTAGTCATATCTTTCTCACCGACCTTCCCGGATTAGTTATGACTTTCTCACCGCCCGGGCCATGTAACATGTCATGTATGCAATTATGCCAACATCCTATTTAACTCACATATTAACACATGGCATCATAACATAATAAACATGCTCATCATATCATTGGCAATCATAAAAGCATGGCAAGTGATCATATATCATGTAGTCAATTTCATCTATTCTCAACAAGCAACCTACAAATCGGTATCCATTACAACACACTTGCCTCAACCACGGGCAACGGATTGGCGGGAAGTAGAAGGCACTCCCGGGGTCGCACCACCTGCACATAGGTATCACACACTCACAATCATGTCCACAAAACAGTACGCAAACCCTCATCTACCCCGACATTGCCAACTACTCGCAAAACCTAAAAATAGAGGTTCTGTCCCGTCGGGACAGCAGCCTTCCAAAAGGCATAACTCGGGTTCTAAGACTCCGAATCAATTAAACGAGTACATCCTCGCGTAGCTTAGGAAATTTTCCAGCTTTTTCTAGGTATAGGGAAAGACTGATTCGGACTCTAAAGTTGTTTAATCTACAAAATACCGTGATATGTTCCAATCACGTCACAGATTTTAACACGCTCGGTAAAACAGCCATAACTTTCAAACGGCTGGGCGGAATTTAACGTTCTTTATATCCACGGAAAGATAGCGAAATTATCTACAACTTCTTCAATGTCCATACGACCAGATTTCGACTCTAATTTGGCGAAAAACCGAACCCTAGGTCGACTGCTCATGTTGCTCGAAACAGAGAACGTGGCAACTTCTAGATGTAATCCAATCTACTCAATTCCAGTACCACCAATTGATCTAAAAACTTGATAAACACCCTTAGAACAGTACCTAGACCAACCCCAAGGATTCCCATGACCATACCTTTGCCCAACGCACGGAAACCCAATAGATCTCCTCCCAGTTCGCGCGATCTCCTTCCTCGCTCCAATCCCGCCGGATCTCCTCGTCGCGGAGCGCTCCAACGGATGGATCTTTGAGGTGTGAAGGTGGAGAACTCCCCTAGGGGCAACAAGGGAGGAGGAGAGGTGGTGGAGCAATGGGGAGCAATGGGGGAGGTGGAGGCGCCACAAGGAGGAGGTGGGGAGGTGTGTGGGGGCGGCTAGGACTTGTGGGGGCGCAAGGGCAGGGGGTGAACGCCTAAAGGGGCTGAGGGAGGCCCCCAACCAGGTCTCCTACTCCTATTAGGACTCAAACTCCATCCCACCAAAGCCCACGACCCTTTCCTTTAGGGCCAAACTCCCCCGGAAAGGCTCAAAACCCCGGAAACGGCCCGAAAACGGCCCGGAAACGCTATTAAGCCTCCTATCATATGGTTTTAACCTCCAATACCATATTTCATAAAGTTTTCTGACCTTAACATTCACGTTAAATAATCTCACACCATTCTGTAGTGTCACATATGTGGCTTTTAGTGTTGGCAGGCTTTCCTTGCAACAATCTCCTCTATTCAGTCATAAATACATATCATTTTGATATACGTATAGTTAAACTTCTAAAATTTTGATAATCGGTGTTTTTTTAAACATTTATATAATATGCATGAAAATCTTTTGCATATTTTTTTTTCAAAAAGTACTTCGTAATATTATAATTTATTAGACTTTGTAAAAATATTATAATATAAATTAGTGATTTAAATTGTGTTTTAAAGACTATAAAGATAGCCAAAATATATTATGATTGGAGAAAGTAAAGTTAGTAACCGAGCTCTGACGGTGACTTCACTGCACAACGCACCCTTCTAGGGCCTGCATAATTCCGAAATCTTTTGGTCAGTCGTGCCACGCCTATGCCTCTCCTGTCTTCATCCTCACTGGTAATATTTAGTTTGTTGTCGTAACTATAGTTTACTATACTTTTTAAGTCACATTTTCACATGTATTCATTTTTTTTATTAAGTTTTGCCACACTTGCGCGTTAAATTTTGTTGTCACAAAAAGTATAACAAGCTATATTTGCTTAAGCTTATTTATGATAAAATTAATTTCACACCAAATAGTAATTTTTCATGTCTGGCATACACTAATTCCTCCCACATAGGTTCCTCGGGCAACTAATACTCCCTCCGATCTTCAAAAGGCTGACGTTTTGGATCTAGTGATGATGAAACTTTCAAAACTTTGACTATTGATATATTTTTAAATATTTAAATTGGATGTATAAAAATTATATGTGTAGACTTGTCTCTAGAAGTACTTTCATAATATTATAATTTTATTGAGTTTTATAAAAAATATTATAATAAAAATTAGTGGTCAAAATTATATTTTGAAGACCATGTCGATATTTAAAACATTAGCTTTTTAAGACTAAAGGAAGTATTAACTATCATACGCATGAAGAAATCTTCACGTTCCCAAAGGCTCTACGTCTTTTTTTTCGAGAAAAAAGTCTGGTTTGTGGAATTGCAAAGTGTCCCTAGGGGTGGGCATTTGGTTAAATCGGGTAGTTCGGTTCGGTTATTTTGGGTTACAAAAATTTTGCTTTTTGAAAGATGAGAACCGAATTTGTTAGTCAAAAATAGAAAATCGAATTGAATAAACCAAAAAAAATCCGGTTTGATTTATTCGGTTTGTTGGTAAACCAAACAATGATATAACTAACAAGAAGGAATCAAGGAAATGTCAGATTCAAGGGCATACAAATGTGCATTCGGTGCAACTTATCATCAACATTCATTTTTTCAATGCTAACATTGACAATATACCAAACTCTATCTTTAATCCATGGCATCTACAAGTCAAAGAAATAGACAAAGCAGTGGAGCCTTACCTTGCCTGACTCATGGCTGTAGCAGAGGCAGAGGCACGGAGTCGTGCCCGTGGATGCGGAGGCGGAGCTATGGAGGTAGAGGTGGAAGCGACGGCTTACGGAGGTAGGTCGGCTGTCTCCCATGAGTTGAGCAGCGCGGAGGTGCCCTATCGTTGTGCCACCCTCCATGTCGCCATGTCAATGGACGGAGGGAAATCTAGCGGAAATTCCGCAGCGGGCCGATGGGAGATCTAGCGAAGGGAGATCTAGCACAGCATCAGCGGCAGGGCGGTGGGTGGAGGCGGTCGCGCTGCTGGGGAGGAGCCGGGGAGGGCGGTGCCGCAGTGGATATGGTAGGGGAGTTGGCCGTTGGAGCCAGAAGAGTAGGCGGCGTGGCGCGAAGGGGGAGGCGAAGGCGGTGGCGCATCCGGCTAGATCTGGTGGGGGAGACGAGAGAGGGGGATAGAGATAGGGGAGGAGAGGAGACCGAACAGGGAAGTAGAATGGTCTGGACTCAGGAATACGGGATGGTACTACTAATTCGAAGGGGCAATTCGGTTTCACGGTTATTTCGGTTTTTGAAATGCAAAACCGAACTGAAAACCGTAAACCGAACTGAAAACAAAAAAAACCAAATTTTTTGGTTAATAAACAGTTCGATTCGGTGTTTCAGTTTCGATTAAAAGATGTCCACCCCTAATTGTCCCAACGAAGCACCACGCGCGTGAATGATCTACATTGACAGTAGGGTTGCCGAAGGTAGCTTACGATTTGGAGAGGTGAAGCTAATGGATTCTAAATTGATCATATTTGAACAAGTATATTCATGCATTCCTCTACAAAGAGGATGACAAGAGAATATATAAAAGCATGAGGCGAATTATTCCTACATACAGATTTTGCCGCGGAGCGAAGTCGTGAAGGTTGAACAAAGGGTCTGACTTTACTTTGTGCGTGTAAGAGCATCTCCAGCAGAGCCCCTAAACCTTAAAATAAGGAGTATAGTAAAAAAAACAGATCCAGCAGAGCCCTAACTCAAGCCCCTAAAATTAGGAGGCCCCTAAATTTGCCTCCTCAGCCCCAATTCCCAGGGGGCCCCAACTCAAGCCCCTAAAATTAGGAAGCCTCTAAATTTGCCTCCTTAGCCCTAATTTTCAAGGACACGAATACATCCCTTATTATTGAAGACAGAGAAATACATGAGAGGCTTCGAGATGATCTTATTGAGCATTTGTGGGCTATTCACAGCGCTTCGTAGTTTGATTCATTGTTAGGAGTTTCTATTTATCTATTTATCATGTTTTGAAAATTTTAAATTTAAAATTGAAATATCATGTTTTTAAATTGTAAATGTTAATATGCTTATGTTTTATGTATTACAAATATTTTTGATTGAATTTTAGTGGTGTCAAATGAAGATTATACATAGCGGATATGTCAAAATAGGAGAAAAAGTAAAATAGGAAATTTGAGATTTAGGGTCATTCTTTGAACTTGTGCTCTGAAAACAAGGCCCCAAAAAATAGGGAGAGTCCCTAAATCTAAAATAGGGACCCTGTTTTAGGGGCCCTTGCTGGAGATGCTCTAAGCTAGCTCGTCAGCTGGAAGCCTGGAAACTGCTGGAGTCTTCAGGCCAACTAGGCCAATAAGCGCGGCGCACGTCGCGCGCGTGAATAAAAAATGATTTATGTTTTTTTTTCAGAGGAAAAATAGATCTAGATGTTCTTTCAAATTTTTTGGAGGCTCGAGAAATATTAGAGATCGCGTTGAAAAAAAGTACACATATTTCTATTGACGAAAATATTTTTTTCCGAGGAAAACGGAGAAAGGATCTGGATGTAAAAATCGAGGGTCTATTTGTTATATTTTTGGACTTAACCGTTATCCCGAAAAAGTAGAACATGACTTGTTTGCGATTTGCATTTAACGGGAGGTTTTTTCCGTAAAGTAACGAGCGAGGGATCCAAACTTGATTCGGAAAAGTTTTTCTTACCCTCAGAAAAAATCACAAAGGACCTTTTCGTAATTTTGCAGGGATCTATGCATAATTTAAAGGAATGGAGGGGCTTTTTCGCAAAAAAAACGGAGGGACAGGTGGATGTTTGATGAGCTCTCAAACCTTCGGAATGTAACGGAGGAGATATACTGTATATGTTTTGGCGAGGAAGGCCAACGCGTTTTGTTATCTGCTCAACACCCAAATGTTACGTTCCTCTAAAAAAACGTTTGTGTTCTGCAGTTTCTCTTTCCTTCTACAGTTGCAGCATGGCCTCCAAAAACCAGAGTTCTCAAATGCCTGCATTACAAACGGGCAATAATATTTCTTTCATCGATTTTTTAAGATAGTAAAACTAAGATCTCATTTGAAACGTACGAATCTCACGATTATTTCACAGGAAATAGTATAATTCTCGAGGTATTTTTAAAAAAATACTGCATTCTAAACAGGGTATAAGCTACTGTATACTCCGTAGAGAACTAGAGGATAAAAAAATCAAGGTTGGGCCCGACTAGTCGGGCTGACCGGGTCAAACGAGCCACCCTGGTCATTCCAGCTTCCACATCTCTTTATAAGGCAACAAGACGCCAAAAAAGAACAAAATAAAAAAAAACAAATAAAAAAGAGGAGAGACCGGCGCACCGCCCCATCGCCTCGTCTCTCCTCTCCTCGCAGATCTCCCCCGTCTCCGGCCACCATGAACTCCTACTCCGGCGATCGCTCCTCCACCCGCCCCCGCCCCACCGGCACGTCCTTCGACTCCTACCAGTTCGACTTCGGCATCAACTCCTCCCGCTCCTCCGGCTCCCGGCCCCTCCGCGACCAGAGGCCAGGCGGCGCCACCAACCCCTCCCCGAGGCCGACCACCACCACCACATGGACGCACCAGCCGGTCAAGACGTCCTGGGCCCACCAGCCGTCCCCTGCCGCGGCGGCGGCGGCGGGATCTGGTCCCACCTCCATGGTCGGCGACATCTTCGGCCGGAGCTGGTCCTCCGCCGCGCCCTCCTCTGGGCTTGGAATCCCCCAGGCCAATAACCCCAGCCTCTTCAGCGACCTCGTCGGCTCCGCGCTCGGCTCCTCCTCCCGCGCCGCCCAGTCGAACGTCCCGATCAGATCCGCGGCGCCACAGCCCTCCAAACCGGCCAATCCCAGCACCAACCCTAGCAGCAGCAGCTCTCCCTACTCGATGGACGGCATGGCAAGCACGCTCCCGAAAACGACCGGGGCGCCGATGGGCTCTGGTGGGTACGGTGTCGGTGGCCGGCCGACAAAGCCGGCGGGCATGGCGTCGGAGGCCGCGGCGCAGCCCATGGGGCAGAAGAAGGATCCGTTCGGCTCCATAGATCCCTTCGCGGCGAAGCCTGGGTCTATGAATGCTGCAAAACAGGCCAGTTCTGTCAAGTCGGATCAGGGATTCGGAGCGTTCCAGGGCGTGAGTTCGGGTGTCGACGCCGGATTCGGTGGCTTCGAGAGCGCTGACGCTGGGTCCGGTGGTTTCCAGAGCTCCAGTTCCACGAAACCTGCCAGGTTTACGCCTCCGCTGGCACCAGCTCCATCGCCTGCCCCTGTGGCTGCTGCGGTGAACTGCGGTGTGGATCCTTTGGACTCCCTGTTCGCTTCGACCACAGCTGCACCAACTGCTTCTGCGGCGAGTAACGGTGGTGGTGGGGGCGACATGTTTGGTGAGATGGATGGTTGGGTGGATGTGGAGGCGGAGTTCAGCGGTGCTGATAGCAATGGCACAACCACAGAGCTGGAGGGTCTCCCGCCGCCACCTTCTGGGTTGATGGCATCTGCTGCCATGGCAAAAGGGTTGGATAATTACAAGGGCGGGCAGTATGCTGATGCCATCAAGTGGTTGTCTTGGGCTGTTGTACTCATCGAGAAGACTGGGAAAGATGCTGACATTGTGGAGGTGTTGTCATCAAGGGCTTCGTCGTACAAGGAGGTTGGCGAGTACAAGAAGGCCATTGCTGACTGTTCGAAGGTATTTGCATTGTCTCTGTAATGTACTTCTATGACTTAGGTTCTTCTATGACTTAGGTTTACTGGTTTTGTGTCCTATGCAGGTACTAGAACAAGGTAAGGAGAATGTATCGGTGCTAGTGCAGCGTGCACTCCTATATGAGAGCACTGAGAAATATAGGCTTGGGGCAGAGGACCTGCGGTTGGTTCTCAAGATTGACCCTGGGAATAGGCTTGCCAGGAGTACAATTCATCGCTTGAACAAGATGGCTGGCTAGAGATGTATATCTAGTGCCTTATGTACTGCCGCTGTAATCCATCCTTGACACAAAAACTGTGAGTTTCCTTCGAATTGTTTTACTATACTTGTGGCTTTGGTTGAGTAACTTGCGAGTGTATTTTTATGAACCATGGGATTACATCTTTACATACAGTATATTCTTTGATTTGTATGATCGTATGTTGTATCAAACTTACTTTACGAGTTATTGCTTTACTGCATGAGGTCTTCTGTTCCAGCCTTTCTCATGGTTTTATGACCCAGCTGTTTCAGTTTTTGGATTATAGATTCTGGATTATAAAAGAAGCTGCTTGTGATTAAGGGAAAATCAGGTCGAGTCGGATGCGACTTCTAAGTTTAGACCGGTGAGAATCGGTAAGAATTAAGTTTTAGCTGGATTCTAATTCTGTGTAAAGAGCAGTTTCTGATTCTCGTAGAAATTATTCAGAATCCTCATATTGATAAATAATCCTTTTTTTAAGTAAAAATTGTGCAGAAAATAAAACGAACAAAGCCCATGTACGAGTGCAAGTGGGCTGGCTGTGGACAACCCACATCCACCCGCGCTGGCCGCTGGCACATCTGCGGCTGCTGCTAGGCTGCCCGCAAGCCGCAAGGCTGCTTAGTACGAGTTAGTAGCTGTTTAGTCTTAACTAGTCGTCAAGTAGGAAAAAAAATCCCAAAATAATATAAAAAGACTAGAAAAATACCAAAACCTCTAAAAAGGCATCTATACTCACAAAAAGCATTTTAACAGGTAATTATTTCAATTGAATAAAAAAACATCATCAGCAGTATCAATGTAGCTTCAATGAAAGTTTAACATTGCATCTGTCACGTTTAATTTCCACCCTTTAAAACAATGCGACAATAGCTGGGAAAACTAAGTTTCATCGTCACGGTTGAGAGTGAGATGACAGGGTTTGACGAAGCCGCTCCCCTCTAAAGGTAACAGACTTGAGCATATATCGATCAGCAACGGAGTTGTAAAAAGTCTTGGAATTTTTCCCTGCCCTGTATGAAAGGAGGAAAGCCAACCCCATTCACTCTCAACAAATTTCCAACAGAAAACAATAACACTAAACATTAACACCATCAGTGCGAAAAAGCTGAAAGTAGCGTGGAGAACTTACAGGCAAGTGTGGTACTGTGATTAGAAGGTTTGAGAACGCCTGTGGAGTGATGTAACTATCTTAACCAATGTAAATAGGCCAAATTTGCTGAGTCATGTTATTAATGCAACAAATAGACAAAAAATTCAAAGGTCAAGCCGAAAGACAATAACCAATGAGATGAGAAATAAAATGATCTTGAAGTGAAAAGAAAGAGTAGCAAAAATTAGAATAGTAAATAGTAGGCTAGCAGAACAAATGAGATACTTTTCTATCATATAAGGGGCACAGACATCCAAACAATTAGAGTTGTGCTATCCTAACAATTCAGAAGTTCGTAGGAACAACATAAAAGCATACACATTGACATAATTCCTAAACGGATGCGTCTGATTCAAACTTAGTGCCACCCTGTGATGAGAAATGCCATTTTCCGCATTCCATCATTGTCTTTTTGCTCTTAGAAATGATAAATATAGAGAAAACCGTCATGAAACACTATGAGGAAAACGATTAAAGGATTATAATAAAGTGGCACTTAACCATAAAAAAACTCTATTTCCATTCCTATCATGCAATCAGAAAATCCACATTGAAAACATTCCAAAGGAAACTCGTAACTCATTGACATATCATAGAAAACCTCACACCAGTACTTGTAAACAAGCAAGTCCTAAGAGCAAATTACTAAGAATAAAAACCACATCTGTAACTAATAAACTTCAAAGAGAAAATCACTAAGAATAAAACCCACATCCGGAACTAACAAACTTCAAAAAGCAGACTGCAGCCCTAAATCTTGGTGAAATACTGGCATATCTAAATAGAGGCAAGATAACCACATATCACCCAAATCAACTGATCTCCAGACCCTTTGCGCTATTGCAACAAGGGAATACAGGTAAGCCTTACCCTGGAGACCTCACTATTGTCAATACCGGTGACCTTAGCCGCTTAACCGCCAGTGACTTCTGCCGCTTCATCATATGGGCTTTCCGCTTCACCACTAACAAGCTGCTCGATGAGACCCTGCTTGTTCATGAACATCTGTTCCTTGTGCAGCATGCGGCGATATATGGCCAGCTTCTAGCCCTCCCTCTGGAGCCTCCATAGGTAATACCTGCACAATACTGTTTTCTAGCTCAAATGGCACTGTTATAGGCCCTGTTCGTTTTAACTTCTAGACAGCTTCTGCTTTAAAAGAAGCTGATTATTTGCCGAACAGGAGAATTTTGAATATCTTCTCTGAGAATCAGAAGCTGTCTTCTACATAGAATCAGAATCTGGCTGAAATCTGATTCTCACAGATTATTGCTGATTCTTGCCGGCTCGGTCCGAAACCTAGAAATCACAGCTGCCTCGATTCTCTCACAATCAGAAGCAGCTTCTCCCATAATTCAGAATCCATAATCCAAAAACTAAAACGAACTGAGCCATAGAATAAATCCTATTCTAATTAACAGTGTTCCCTAGACGCTAGGCGGACGGTAAATCGGCACCTAGCGCCTAAGCGCTGCCTAGGCGAGATAGGCGGCCGCCTAAGGGAACAATGCTAATTAACATGCCATTTTCCATCAATATAAGGAACGAGTAATAGAGCGGTAATAATCTGTAAAGTTGATCTATCCCACCGACAATTAGGTGGAGCACGATCGCAAAATCCCTATACACTTTAACACAGAACTGAATAACCAACAGAGTAAATGATCAAATGGGCATAACAATTCGAATATGGAGCGTTAACAGGTACAATCGGTATTATGCTCTACACCGAATCTAGCAATGTCTGGACCCAAGTTGTTGATTTCTGCGAACAGTGGAAATAACCATTACATTTAGGAGACTAGTACAAAGATGCTTCCTTCTTACGAAGTTCTCAGGTTTGAAACAGTGCTGGATGAGAAAAATCTGAAGGCAAAGTCTCAGTAGTTCCAAAAGAACTGAATTGTTTCAGCCAGCTTATTCAGTGAATTGTTTTTTGCAGCAGAGAAAAAGGAAAATGAGAACTGAAAATTGGCATTTGCTGCGAGTAAGAACACAACAAATTTTTTTTACGGAACCTAATTTTTGATATGCAAATTCTGACTATTATCCATCATCACAGCACCTTTGAAAACAACCAATGCGGAACACTAATCTCATCGAGCACTAATCTCATCTAGCCTGCCGGTGTGGTCGGCGTAGACCTTCGCTTCACTGAGCACCGCACCTGACGGTGACGGAGGAGGCGGCCATGCCGGGCGATGGCGGAGTCAGCTAGGGTTTGAAACTTTGAACTGTGAAGTGAATCGATCGGGCAAGCTAGAGAAGGAGTCTTACTTTGCGTCCGATGTGTGCGGCGACCCAGCGGGCTTTGTGGGCTGGCCTGCTTCAAGATGTTGGTCTCTGGTGGTTTTTGCGGATATGTAAGCGGGCTGATTTTGCTGGGCGGGCTAGCGGCTTAGTGGCCTGGCCCACCCCACTTGCACCCCTAGTTGTATGGGAAGTAAATGATATTTTGACCACAAGTATCGATACGACCTTCAGATAAAACTATTATGCTCTTTAAGAAACAGGTCTTTTACATAGATGGTGTAATTTCGCACCTTCATAAAAGTTTGAACTCTTGTACGTCTTGCAATGCTCATTATCCTTTGCTGGTGTTCTTTGAACATTTTTCCTCCCTCAAGTATTCACGCTTTACTTAATTAGAAGTTTAGAACTTAGGTTCTGGTGCCATGCTATTTTACTGTAACCCGCTGTATGATTGTAAGATATCCATTCTGCTTCCTTCCATTCATCATTTAGGTAGGATAGTGCCTTGAGCAGATAAAAGCTATTAATTATTACCCTTGAGCAAATACAAGCTAATGTTCTAATACTTGTGTGTAGCTGATGTTTATTTCTAGTTATTCGTGGGTTCTTTTGAACAAATATATAAATTCTGAGTGATAACTATAAATGTGGGGGGCGCCCTCAACATTTTCTTTTTGGTAGGACCGATTTGCTACTTAAGCGTGTAAATTAGACCACTTAATAAATCTTCTTTAGCAAAGATACAGGGAACTAAACCTGGTAACTCCTATGAGGACATAATAGACGCACACACTATTAGAATATTGGAATTTCTGTCATGCTGTGGTAAGCATGCAATTTTGAGTCTATTCGTTAGACTGTGCATGTAGCATCAGCATTGATACCAAACTAAATCTGTGGAATATGCTGGTGATAGCGATAGCAGCAGCTTGTTGGACCTGCTGTCGCAATTCACTGTGAGACTCAATATTGCTTCCTATTGTGCATCGTGTTCGTTGAACCGACTGTTACGGCTGCTTCACAAGTGTCTTCCCGGCCGGCTGCTATATGATGTCGCTTTAGAATTTCTTCGATGCTCTTGGACTTTTGGTGCAGAACCACGGGAGCTCATAGCATGCCATGGGTGAATACGACTGAATGTTGTGTACAATAAACAAACGAGACGTGCTTCTATGCTCTTCTTTTTTAAAGTTGTACAAATATTAAAGCATGAATGAAGAGTGGATGAGGATTACTTACCCCTTCGCTTGCTTCAAGATTTGTGCAACTAGTATTAGGCTCTCTCTAAAGATGGCTTGGAAAACGGTCTGTTTGGATATTTGGAGGTCTATTTAGGACTGTAGCCATCCCAAGGGGGTGTGCTATGTGCGCCTCTATTGAAGAGGCCGAAGTGGTTCATCCCTATATAGAGAGGCTGTTCTCACATGTGCTATATGCGAAGGAGAGGTTTGTCTGATGGTTGATATACAGGCAAGGAATTCAGACTATGGTTGGGAATCAACTCAATATAAAGGCCCAAATCAATTGCAAGCCGCACTGTTCAGGGTTTGTACAGGTCTGATTTTCCAGACCATCCTTGGGTTCAATCTTAGAAGGAAAAGCATAGAAGCACTGCTCCAAAACATCATTGGTTTCCAGCCTTGTACCCTGACGAAGATGATACATGAGCCACGTTCGGCATTTTCGCATTCGCACTTGGCGTTGACCAAGGGTTAACTGCACGTAAGTGCCCATCAGGTGTTGTGCCCATCAGGCTTCAGTAGCAGTGCATTGTAAAGCTAGAGTTTTTTTTGCTTGGTATTGCTGAGTTAATCAATCGACAGTGCACTGCAGGTGCCTCGACGCCTTTTCGCTTTCGCACTTGGCTTTGATTGCCTAGCTTCATGAAAAGGTTATTTAGCTCTTTCTGTTCCAACTCCACGTCCGATGGAATTTTGCATGAGGTGGTTCTGGTTTCCTGCACAGGATTCTTCTTCCTCCTAATTAAAGACAGCAACTTACCAAGACATCAGAGTCAGATAAACGAGAATTATTGGAAAGCTGAGGAGTCAGGATAACAGAAGAAGAAGAAGAAGAAGAAGAAGAAGAAGAAGAAGAAGAAGAAGAGTCGTTTTGAATTGATGTTTTTATTCGAGATAAAATACTCGCTCCTTCACAAACCTGCATGACGAGGCAGCAGCAATTCGAGCCAAATGTTGCTTACCTCAGCTGTTCTCCCCTCCAAAGTAATACCTTTGACCTCCAAAGTAGACCAACTATCGTACACAGCTTGAAGTTTTTAACATATATACCCATCACACTACTAATTCACTATACTAATACTGCATCTGCCTTAGTCAACGCGATGTGGATTAATTGGTGGAATATCTAGGGTTAGTGTATCGTGTAATGCTCATGCAGGTAGACGGTCGCCACTAACCAAGGTCTTTTTGGCTTGGATTGGTACCCCTGTCACAAATAATTACCGTATTAAACATGGGTACAATCAAACTTTCGAAACTTTAAGTGACAATATATATTTAAACTGGACATATAAAAATCACATGCGTAGATTTTTCTCGAAAAGTATTTTCGTAATATTATAATTTTAATGCGTTTTGTAAATATATTATAATGGAAATTAGTGGTCAAAGCTGTCTTTTGGAAACCGTGTTGACGTCCAAAACAACAACTATTTGTGATCAGAGGGAGTATCTGATTTCATGCAGATCATACCACTTTTCCCAGGAACCAAATCTAATAGCTTTTGTCAGTGTTAGGGCGGCTGAAAAATAGGCATTTAGCTGCGTAACTTTCGGTGAGAATGGCTGGCCGAGAGATGGACGAGACCCAACAATAGTCGCATGGAGGAGCATACGCTCAGCAGTGAGCGAAGCGGCCTTGTTGTTGGGGGGAGCACCGGCGTTACGCTTGGATTCGGTCGGTCACTTTCGGATCTGACGAAATTATCTACCATCGATGCTTGTTGTTCTAGGTTCCCTCGGACCTCTCCGACGTCGGTGAACTGACACAAGTTGCAACCAAACTACGCATGAAGTTGCCTAAGCATTTTATTTTTGGAAAAACTTATTCCCCCAAAGTACCGAGCTACATGTTTCGATCAAATTGATTGTAAAAGCTTAAACTCTTGAGAAAAGGTGGACAATACATTTTGACACCCCTCTCATATCGTGGATTCAAACTTCAAAGTGGGCCGTACATTTTGACACCCCTGTGATAAGTACCATGTTAAGTTACACACGCTAATCTATTCACCAAAAAATCCAACCCGACGAGGAAAAATGGACAACATACTTCAACATAAAGTCTAAGGGATTTGATAAACATCATCCGGATGTTTTGTTTGCTGAATTCATCCAAATCCAAGAGCATTGGATCATTGTTGAGATTTTAGAGTATCGATTACATCCAATCCTAACACACTTGGTGGTGACACTTATCTATCTTTCTCTGTACAACTTTATCTTCAAGCTCTAAGGCCACCACCGGTGTTCGAGTTTTTTTCAATACCAGTAAGTCTGGTGTCGAAGCACCGGTTAAAAAAAATGACGGGCTTACTTATCAATGAATTGAGCCAGGGACAAAGAGAGAAGGTGATATCATATTTTATTTAGTTTTGAATTCCACCTTGAAGGAGATAACGTGTGCTCAACACTGGGTGAAAAGGCAAACATAGCATCTATCTAATGTGGCAACGATCGATATGGTATATTTTGAGAGAAATTATACAGTGCATTATACTGGTAGTATATAATATGCAGTAGAAATCGCAACTGTTGATTTGTTAAGGATGTTTCTACTACTCTACTACCAGGTGAAGCAGGGGCGAAGCTAGCTCAGACCGAAGCCTCGGACTGGACTAACTGATCTTAGATTAAATCTCTGTTTTTAATCATTTTTCAATAGTTTTTTTAAAAAATTTAATGGGCTTTCGGTACTAGGCCCTGTATCCGCCCCTGAGGTGAAGTATAAGTAAACCTTGTACAGGTACTACACGCTATGGATATCCCAAAGGGCCACCAAAATGCCTCTGGCTATACATTTGTCCTTATTTTCCATGCGATTACGTTATGGATATTGTTGTCCACTAGGTTTTTGAAACGTGGAGTATATCGGGGTAGTCCTATATATCTTGGAACACATGGTACATATGGGACACTAATATGAACCGGTGCGCTAAATATCTATGATTTTTTTTTCTCTCTGCGGCAATTTTCCATGAAAGGATCAAATTTATGCTTTTGGTGGTATATTACTCGTAGTGATGACTTGGTAATCTTACTTTTCTACTACTCCAAAGATAAGCATTAAGCCAAACACTTTCTCACACCTAGCTATCCAAGACATGATCGATAAAGCTTGTATATATCTAGGTAAGTGCATTGGATAGACGGTATTTTATTGTTATGATCTGACAAGTGTCGTATGAAACGGCCATGTGACTGTGCAAAACATCATTTATTCCCGTTCCTTAGTCAAAATAATCCAAAAGGCAATGATAAATGTAAAATGGTTGAATTGCTTGAATAATATATATATATATATATATATATATATATATATATATATATAAGTATTAATTTCCCCGTTGGCAACCTACTGTTTTCTTTTGTGGAAAAAATGATTGCCCAGATATGAACAATTATCACCAGATTCGCTGCGTCAAATATGAAATAACCTCAAAAATTCAAAAGGAATTTGAATCTGAATTTCGATTTGGTTTTGAATGTTATCTGATTTGCCTTGGGCCTCCAGCCACCGTCTCCGCCTCCGGCACCGCCCCTGCTCCGCCAGCATTGTCGTGCCCGCCGCCGCCGCCGCGTTTCCCACCGCGCCGCACACGCACGTCACACCTGCGTGACCCGCCCTCTCCATGCAGTCACTTCGCCCATCCCGCCGTCCCGTCGCCTCAGCTCCATGCCGCCCGGCCATCCCTCTCCGTCGCGCCATCCCGCACGCCCATCTCCCTCGCTAGCTCGCCCATCTCCACTCTCCATTCTCCGCCGCTATAAATCCACCCCCAAGCTACCTCTCCTCTCGCCCCGCTCTCTCCCTCTCCTGGTGAGCTCCTCACCTCCCTCCCAGCGCCGCTCCGCCTTTCTCCCCCGGCGGCCGCCGCATTTTTTTGCCTGGGTCGGACTCCCTCGCCGCCGCTTTGAGCCCTAACCCTAGCTCCCCCTGCGCGCCTCACTCCGCTCCCCCAGCCCCCTTCCTCCCTCCCCTCCGGCCGTCGCCGCGAGCCGACCGCTGCTCCCTCTCCTCGACCCAACTCATCGCTTGAACCCTAGCCACCTCGCTCGCCCCCCCCCCCACTTTTGCCCCGCATGAATTGGGTTGGCCGGCCTCGAATGGATTGCGCGCGCGCATCGCGCTCACTCGCTTTGCCTCATGGGCTGTTTCGGCCCAAGCGCTGTGCGGCCCACTTTCTTTTCCTTTTTCCTTTTTCTTTTTAGTTTTAAATAATTCAAAAACCCAGTAAAGCCCAGCAAATCCAAAAATACCCGAAAGGTCCCCAAAAGCCCAAAATACATTGTCTTGACCGTTTCGATCAACTGAGTCCAAAAAACAGTCTCTGCTCTACCATATGAAGCTCCCAAATTTCTCGAAATGCCCAATTTGCCCTTCAATCTCCTCCGGCCCGTTTTCTGTTTTCGTTTTCCGTTCATCGTTCCATTTCCATTTTTGTTCTTGTCGACGATTGGAGAACGGCTCCCGTCGAGCTTACTTGTTGAATGGGGGATCAACAGAGCCCCGTCGTACGGATCGAAGAGGTCGTTCGAGCGATGCGAGGTCAGGAGAAAAAAAAAGGGGGACACGGTGTTTATCCTGGTTCGGGCCTCCCTCAGCCGGGATAACAGCCCTACTCCAGTGTATTATGTTCTATCTCTCTTTTTTTCCCTTACAAATCCTCCGGGGGGGTTTAAATAATACGACTATACGTACCAAAAAGGGCAACTACCTCCTGGGATCACGCTACGTATCCATATCCGTGACCATTGTCCTTGATTTTCGCGCTATTTGAATTTCGGGTATGATCTCCCTTGATCTCCGGCTGATTGGTTGGCTCCTTCCTTCCTCGTAGCGTTCGCTGGGCCCTCCGACCAAACACCCGAGTAGGTCGTGGCTTCTACGAGCATGCTTGCTCGTGGGGGGGCGTGTTTGGTACTTCTACGAGTAAATGTGCAAACGCGTATGCTCGGAGGAGAAGGAGGGATGCTCGTTTCGTTCTTCCGAGCATCTTCTTTTAGTATCGCTTGGTCGGCGGGTTTAGCTTTTCACGGGGGTACCGTGGTCTTTTGCCAGATAGCCAATCCCCGACAGCTAGCCCCCGAGGTTCAAGCGGGGAACCCTCGGGCTTCCCCTTGAACCTAAGAAGACTTGAGGGGGGATTGAATTTCTCTTGGCCGTGGCTCACGACCATTTTACGTCGGGAGAAGAGCTTCTTTACCCGCCGCGTGCTTACTCCGCGTGGGCACGTCGTTTGGTTGTTCTGCGGTTCCTTCTCAGAGAAGCCTTCCTGCAACGGTACGGCAGTTTCTCGGAAAGCGGCGCTTTCTCCGGCCAGGTGTCGCTACGTGATAGGCGGCGATTTTTATCCCGTCCCTTCACTGTCTTTTTAACCCTTTCTACCGGGAGAGGTCGGAGTTACACCGTGTCTCTTTGCTCGTCTTCGGCCAAAAAAAACCTTCCAAGAACCCTAGCGCCCAAGAACCCTTTTCGCTCCTCCTCCTTCTTTGGCCATGGCGCTTCAAGGTCACCAGATGACCCGAAGGAGGCTCAGTGCTCACGGATGAGGGGTACGTCGACCCAGGCTCGGGTCGAGTGCCCGGGGACGACGCGGTGCCGGCACCGCGGGAGACGGAGATCGTCTCCTGCGAGTTGTACGCCATCAACGGGCTTCGTCTGCCCGAGAGCGACTTCCTCGCCTCCGTGCTTGCTCTTACGTGGGTGCGAGATCTCTCATCTCCACCCCAACTCTATCCTTTCTCTCAGTCTTCTCCCATCTTTGTGAGGCGACTGGTGTAGTACCCACGGCTAGCCTTTTCTTTCACTTCTACTCCCCCTTCCGCACCGGCCGGGATGGCTCCGCCGGTTGCGTTTATCTTCGCCTCCGGCCCAACCGACCATACGAGTACCCTCTTGTTGCTTTGAAGGACTCGGTGTCGGGTTGGGCCGACCTCTGATTCTACCGGAAGAAGGCGGAGGGTCCCAGTTGGTCTACACTGGGAGGACGCTCCGCCATCGAGGCAGCGCGCCCACTTTGTGCGGCTGAGGAAGAGCGGGTGCTCGGGGCGATCGATGAGCTCGCCAGATGGGGCTCACTGGTCGAGATATCGCCGACTTTACCTTCAACCGGTGTCCCCCTGAGGCGCCGCGAGCACCCTTCTTCGAGGTGACCGGGTGGCATGACCTCACCCGTGAGGACAACGCAGTATGTTCCTGGACCTCTTTCCCGAAACATCATTTGCTTTACAGTGATGCTTTCTAATCTTCGGTTGTGACGCAGCCTCAGGGACGAATTTGGGTTGACGAGAGGTCGCCGAGATGTTCGGTGCCCGAAGGAGAAGGAGCCGACGCCCAATCGCCGATCCCCAAGAACGTCTTTGACGCGGTGACGCGTTAGTACCTCTTCTCGCTTCGCGCGGGCATGTTTTTCCGAGCTTATTTCTCCCGATTTACGTTTGCAGGAGAAGGTCGCCCTTGACCTTGCCGTGTCGAAGGCGCCGCACGCCGCCAAGCCAAAGACCGCCAGGGTTCCCGCAAGAGGTTGGCGGGTCGAGGTCGCCAGGCATCCGCCTCGCCTCCCGCGCCAAGCGGTCGAGCCGAAGCCGACCAGACCACCACGCCGCACCTTGAGTACGCCGACCGCCAGGAGGTAAGCGAACTCCGAACCGTATGATGACTTCAAACAGAGGAGGCCGGAGCTGATGGGCCGATCGGGAACAGCTCGCCGAGCAAAGTGCGAGGAAGGCCGAGGAGGAGGCCAGGTCCCTCCCGACCAAGGAGCGGTGGAGAGGCGAGATCAAGGCCCTCCAGACCGGCTTACTCGGGTGGTCGATGCCCCCGAGGAGGAGGAAGAAGAGGAGGACACCTATGCTGCAGTCGGAAGGAGCAGGAGGTCGACCTCTCAAGCAACCTCGGTCTTTGGAAGAGGTCGACATGGACGACGCCGACCGGCGATGGCACGCGGCCGACGCCGCGAGGAGCGCTGGCCGTGGTGGTGGCCGAGGCCTACGAGGCCGCCGCGGGCAGGTCGCCCATGGCCCTAGGCGAGGAGGCCGAAGAGGATGGCGCTGCTCGTCGGGCAGAAGGTAAGCTTCCACTTCATTCTCTTGTTCTGTTCTTGTCTTGCGATTTTCTTCGGGCTAACCCCACCCTGTTTGGCGTGGGCGTGATAGCTCGGGTGTTGCTTTCGGACTTCCGTCAGATGGCTGAGGAGATTATCGATTCTGCAGTTGACGCCGAGCTCGACCGCGTCGTCGACCAAGTGATGGCCGAGGCGGGGGAGGAGCCGGCGCCAGCTGCGGACTCAGTGGAGTCCGAGCTTCCTTCGGCGGGACCCGTGCTTCCTTCAGCGGACGTGGAACCTATCCCAGCCGCGGAGGAGCAGGAGCCGCAGGGGGCTGAGGACCAAGAAGCCTTGGCCTTGGTCCCTTGCGAAGGGGTAAGCGCAAGCGAGCCCCAGGCGACGGGCTCCGGTGGTCAAGCGGTGGCGGCTTTCGACCCACCGCCCTTGGCCGCGAGCCAAGAGGAGGAGCTGGTTACTGCCAGCCAGCCACCTCCAACTGCGGACCAAGGGGAAGATGCGGTCGTGATTGCCCAGCCACTTCCAGCCGCGGAAGTGATCGCTGAGCCCGACCAGCTGCCTCCGTCTGCGGACCACGAAGAGGAGGCGGCCGTTGATGGGCCGGAGGTGGTCGTCCTCGACCACTCGCCTCCGAGCGTGGAGCTCCCATTGCTTCCGGTCGCGGAGGTGCAAGGGGCGGAAGCGGCGGTTGGCGTCCAGTCCCCAAGCGCAGCGGCCGGGCAGGAGGAAGGCGGCCATGAGCCACCTGTCGACGCAGAAGACCAACCTCAGGGCGTCCTGGGGTTGGTCGAAGGAGGAGACGTCGTTGCCCTCCCGGGAGCACCGGGTGCCCAGGAGGGGCAAGATCGTGATGCGCCAGCTCGGGATCAGGATGGCCCTGCGTGGGTTAATCCCTTTTTCCGAGCTGGCGCCACCGACCGCCAGCTTCAAGACAAGGTAGTCGGTAGGGCTCTTCAGTAAGCGTTTTGCTCTCAACTTTTATATGAGTCGAGCAATCTTCTAGGGTTCTTCTTGACTTTCCTTCCCTTTGCTCCAAGTTTGCCGCGAAGGCTATGGAGGACATCGATGCCTCCATGATTCAGCGAGAGGAGTTCGGGCGTACCATCGCGAGCAAGACGCCAAGATCGCCGATCTCGGCGTCGGGTCTCCGAGGTGCGCGAGGCCGACTGAAGGAGGCTGGAGTCGGCGAAGAGCCTCGTCGTCGGGCCGGGACCAGCTCTTTGAGAGCGAGGCGGCGAAGAACACTTCGGAACAGTGTGCCGACCTCGAAGAGGAGGCTGGGAGATTGCGGCAGAGGTTCCCGACTGCGTCTTTAACTCCAACGAGCTCGGGAGCGTGAAGAGGCCCAGCTCAAGGAGGTGCAGCGCCTTCGGGACAGCGCGGCTGAAGGTCGTGCTGCTCGGCGGAAAGTTTTGGACCTGGAGGCAGAGGTCGACTCCCTTAAGGAGGAACTTGCTGCTCTTCAGGTCGAGCGTAGGACTTAGCTCTTCTTTTATTTTTAGCTCGCGTAAATCCTGTAAAAAAGAAAACAACCTTTCGGGTTAAATGAGCAAACTTGCAGGTGTTTGGTTCTTGCCTGTTTTTCTCAAGCTCGCCTTCAACATATGCCTATATGATCCCGGTTCTGCAGAAAAAGAAAATAAGTTCCTGCATAAGAGCATATAGCATAGATACGAGCAAAGAAAACAAGTTCCTGCATAGAGCATGTAGCATAGATACGAGCAAAGGATCCTTGAAAGAAGGGACGAAACGTTCCTATCATACGGAGCCCCCCTGCCATGGACAAAGGTCGTGTCCTCACTGTTGCGAGCACGAGTTTGTTCATGGGAAAATTTAAGGGTCGCTTTGGTCGTGACGATTTTTTGAATGATTTAAATAGGTCGGTGTGTCGAGAAAAGTGTGAGCACAGAGTAGACGAGCTTTAAACCAACAATACGTAGAGCCGCCATACCCGAGTGGTCACTGAACCGGGCTTAGAGTGGATGCTCGCGCCCGACCACGCATACAGTGAAGAGCTACTGCGGAAAGTGAACGATTGGGCGAGCATCCGTAGGGCCAAGGGAAATGGTGCACACATACTTGTCGGATAAGCTCGTCTGCAGTGCTGGTAGACGACGATGCTCGTTCGACAAAGCGAGGACGAAACACGAGAAAGAGGGGAAACGCTTTATTGGAAAGAACGCAAGGGGCGCGAGATAGGAGTACTCGTCTAAACGTAGAATTTACGCAGTTGATCGATGTTCCAAGTCTTTGGTGAGCTCCGACCATCTGGCATCGCGAGGCGAACGGCCAGGCGTCTTTGTAGACACGACCGCAGTAGGGTCCCTCCCACCTTGGGGTCGGTTGTTGGCTTTCGACAGTCTTGAATTCTTCGTAAGACCATGTCGCCGACTTGTAGGACCCTAGGTCGGACTGTCTTGGCTGCGTGCCTACGAAGAGCCTCAGAGGTAAACCGCAGGCGAGCAACGCCCGTTCGCGTGTTGCTTCGGCGAGGTCCAGTCGACGAGGCGCTCAACCTCTTGATCGATGGAATCGATCGATTTGCACCCTTGGGGAACCTAGCACGATTTCGGCGAGCGGGATGGCCTCCGCACCGTAGACGAGTTGGAAAGGCGTTTACTTTGTGGCTCGACTTCGTCGTGGTGCGGACAGACCAAAGAACGGCGGGAAGTTCATCCACCCACCGCCGCTTGTCTTTGGTTGAGGGTCTTGAAGACCCTCTTTTATGCCCTGGACTAGCTGCCCATTTGCTCGTTCGGTGCTCCGTTGCTCTGTGGATGCGCCCACGAGGCGAAGCGCACCTTGGTCCCGACCTCTTCGCAGAGCTTTGGAATAGTTCAGCGTGAATTGGGTCCCATTATCCGTGATGAGGCAATTTGGGCATCCCGAACCGAGTTACCACATTGCTACGGAGGAACCTCTTGGCCGCTGGGCCGAGATGGTTGAGACGGGCTCGGCCTCTATCCACTTAGTGAAAGTGTCGATGGCCACGAGCAAGTACTTGCGACCTTTCTCGACCTCGGGGAAGGGTCCAAGGACATCGAGCCCCTGTGTCGAGAAACGGCCACGAGGCGGTATGGTTTGCGGGGCATATCTTTGGTTGACGGGCTTTTCGAGCATGAAAGCGGCATGCTCGGCAGTCATTACGATCGACCGTCAGGCCCGCCAAGGCCGTGGGCCAAGAGTACCCTAGTCCAAGGCCTTGCTCACAAGCGTTACGAAGACGAGTGAGCTCCGCACATCCCTTCATGGATATCACGGAGAAGGTATCGCCTTCCTCCCGAGAGACGATCTCGAAAGGATTCCTAATGCGCCTTTCCGGTATAGGTCGCCCTCGATCGATCTGTCTTGAGAAGATCGCCTTATTAGCCGGAACGCTCGCTTCTTCCTCGGGCAATGTCCCATGCGCAAGGTATTGGATGAATGGCGTCATCCAATTTGCGCTTTGCTCGAGGAAGGAGACCCTACCGCGGTCTCTGGTGCCTCCTCTTCGAGAGGAATGGAGGGCTTATGTAGGTGCTCGACAAGCACCCACGAGCGGTGGTTTGAGAGGAACCGACCTTAGACATTTGGTCACCAGGAATTATCCTTCCTGGGATGTAGATTACTTCAAATTCTTGAAGTATTTCTCCATCTTCCTTACTTCGGCCAGTGCATGCGCCATTGAGGTATCGGAACACCGATACTCCTTGTTGACTGGTTCACGACCAACCGTGAATCGCCCTTCACGGTGAGCCGTTGGACTCCTAGCGATTTACATGCCGAAGTCCGCCAAAAGGCCTTCAGATTCTGCCGCGTTGTTAGTCGCGGCGAAATGTAGTTGGATGGCGTCTTGAAGTTGCTCTCCATCCGGGAGACCAAGACGACGCCACTTGACCCGCGCTTCGTATGCTCGGGATCCATCAAAATACAAGGTCCAGGAGTTTTCCCTCGAATCATTGGTCCCGGCTGGTGGTGCCGGAGCCGACCATTCTGCCACGAAATCAGCCAAGACTTGTGATTTTATTGCCGTACGGGCCGAGAACACCAGCTCGAACTCGGCGAGCTCCATTGCCCACTTGGCTATGCGACCACTGGCGTCCTGATTTTTCAGGATTTCCCTGAGTGGGAAACCGGTCGACACCACGATCTTGTGTGCTTGAAAGTAGTGGCGCAACTTCCTGGAGGCCATCAGCAACGAGTACAGTAGTTTCTGGACTTCGGGGTAACGCTCCTTTGGTCCATGAAGTACTTCGCTGACGTAATAGATAGGTCATTGGTACCATCTCTCTCTACCGCTAACACCGAAGCTTACCGCTTGGGTTGCCGCCAGTATAGTAGCAATTCTTCCCCATTGTGGGTGTGACGAGGGCGGGCGGCTTGGAGATGTCTTGTTTTAGCTCTTTGAACGAGCGATCGCCTTCCTCCGTCCACGTGAAGCCATCATGCTTGCGGAGGGCTTTAAAGAAAGGTAGCCCTCGCTCCCAAATGAGATGAACCGCTTAAGGCGGCCATTCTTCCTGGTCGAGCTTGTACTTCCTTTACGCACGTGGCGACCTCATGTTCTCAATGGCTTCGATTTTCTCCGGTTTGCTCCAACGCCATGTGGCCCGACCATGTAGCCGAGCACCTTGCCGACCTTCACGCCGAACACGCATTTTTCTGGATTTAGCTTTATTCGATGCTTATTGAGGTTACAGAAAGTTTCTTCCAAGTCAGCAACGTGACCCGAAGTACTCTTGCTTTTGACAACTATGTCGTCGACATAGACCTCCAAATTTCGACCTACTTGGTCTGCGAAAGTTTTCTGCATGAGGCGCCAAAGGTTGCTCCGCATTTCTCAGGCCGAAAGACATGGTCGTATAGCGTAAGGTACCGAATGGGGTGATGAAGGAAGTCTTTTCCTCGTCTTCGCGATAAGCCGATCGATGATAGCCCGAATAGGCGTCTAGGAAGCTCATGGTCTGTGACCCTGCCGTCGCGTCCACCAATTGGTCTATGCGGGGCAACGGATAGTTGTCTTTTGGGCATGCTGCGTTCAAACCCGTGTGATCGACGCACATGCGCCACTTGCCTCCTTTCTTCCTCGACTAATCGATTGGCTAGCCACTCGGAGTGCTCGATCTCTCCGATGAAGCCAGCTTTAGGAGTTTGTCGAGTTCCTCCCGGATGATTGCCTGCTTCTCCGGGAAAAGCGTCTAAGTTTGTCTCCTTTGGTTTTGTCGGTGAACTGCCCGGCTGTGCTCGACCACCTTCCTTGGGACCCGGGCATGTCGGATGGTTCCCAGGCGAACACATCCGACCTTGCCCGGAGGAAGGTGACGAGCTCGAGTTCCTATTTGGGATCTAAGGAAGATCCCAAATGAACGACCTTGGCCGGTTCCGACTCGTTGAGCGAACAGCCTTGGTCTCTCCTCCAGGCTGGAGGGCAAGTTTAGGCCGAATGCTTCGGCTCTTGGTCGTGGCCGCGAGTGGGCAATCGACCGACCATATCCAACGCTTCTTTCGCAATTGAGTGCGGACTTGTGGTTCCTTTGACGGTTATGACTTCGTTTGGTCCGAATCTTCAGGCACCGACACGCTGCGTGATGCGAGGCGGCCATGAACTTGGCCAAGGCCGGCCTGCCGAGGATGGCGTTGTAGGCCGACTCGAAGTCTACCACCTCGAAGGTGATTAGCTCCGTTCTGAAGTTACTTGGGCCGCCGAAACTCACGGGCAGGACGACCTGCCCCAGAGGTTTGATCGAGGTGCCCGGGACTATACCGAAGAAGGGCACGGCTACACTCTTGATTTTGGAACGAGGGATCTGCATCTCGTCCAAAACCTTGGCTGAAATAAGGTCCAAGGAGCTCCCGGAGTCTATGAGGACCCGACCGACGACGGTATTGCTGATGGTGGGGTTCACGACCATCGGAAGCCTCTGGGGTTTGGTCATCCCAAGGGGACAATCGTCCTTGGAGAAGGTGAGGGATATTTCAGACCATTTCACATTTCTTTGGAGGCTTACCCTGGTAACATGGTGCACTTCTCTTGCGGCGTCCTTTAAGTCCGGCGGGACTTGTAGGCGAGGAGCCCCGAAGATGACCGCTATGTGATTCTTTGGTTCTTGGTATTCCATGTCATCCTCACTTCCTCGGCGGGCTGTTTACCTTTGCCATTTTCACCCTCGCCTCGAAGCGTCGGCATGGGACCCTCGCCGCCAGAAATCGCTTCCAGCGGTAGGTCCACGTCCGGCAATTCCGTAGATCGTGCCGTGCGCTGGTGAAGCCGGACAGATGAGGTCGCCCGTCGGTCCGGCTTGGTCGCCTCGCTCTCGAGGCCCGTGTGGTTGTCCTCTTCCTCGAGCGTTAAACCCGTGGCTGCAGCTGGGTTTGCTCGGGGTTGTTGTTGTTCCACCGCGGCTACCATGGTCGACGAGGGTTGCTTTTTCTTCTTCTTCTTGATCTTCTTGTCTACAGACTGAGCCCTTTTTGCTAGCCGAGGTCTCTAGGCCAGCCGAGGCGGCGACTTCCCTTCATCCAAAGATTCTCTTCCATTGGGCGGCTTCATCTGCGTTGGCGTATCGATCGGCCATTCGGAAGAGCTCGTTCGCCGTTAGATCCGGTGGATCTCCAGGTCCTGCGTGAAGCGCCGCGTCCGTACTCGAACTTGAAAGCTCGGACGGCGGCCGTCCGATATGTTCGGATCGAAGTTCGGACCTGGATGAACCTCTGGGCGAATTGTCGCAGGTTTCCCGTCCGTCAGATCAAAGCGCTCCAGTGTCGCGCTCCTTTCGGCGGATGTAATACTCCGAAATTTGCTTTGAGCGCCGGGCGCCGAGCCGCCTCAGGACCGTATGGATCCTTCCTTCTGATTGAAAAGCCACGTCTGGCGGCTCCGTCTAGAACCGTCGGCGGGTAATTCGCCATCACCCCTCACGCCTCCGTGGCGAGGATGGCGGTAGTATATATTGAGAGAAATTCGTCCGGGTTACGGGTCCCGTTGAATCTTTCGACGTGGCGGGCTTGAATCTGTTCGGCCATGCGACGTCCGGAGGAGCTTCGTGAAGGCCTGGCAACGGCTCGGGATTTCGCGGTGAAACCCTCGGTCACGGCCTTCCTTCACGCTGGTCTTCCGCCCAACGCCCGTCGCGCTGGCCGAGTCGAGAAGACCTCATGCGACGGTCGTCGCGACGACCGCTTGGTCGTGGAGCGTTAGCGCTGTAATCTTGGCGATTATAGAGGTACCGCTCACGAGGTTGCTCTGTGGATCGCTCGGCTTTTCCGGATCGGGTTAGCGATGCAGTGCGATCTCCGAGCATGGCTCGAGACTCACCTGTGCGAGCGCATGGGGAGCGTTGTGATGGTCCCGGAAACACTCCGGCATCCCGGCCACGGAGGATCCGAGACTTTCAGCTCGGCGGCAAGCCTTTCCAAATCTTCGGCTACGACCACGCCCCACGGCCTCCAAGCCTACTTGCTCGGGAAATCAAGAAAGTCAC
The DNA here is from genome assembly GCA_036346355.1 of Rhipidocladum racemiflorum. Taxonomy (NCBI): domain Eukaryota; kingdom Viridiplantae; phylum Streptophyta; class Magnoliopsida; order Poales; family Poaceae; genus Rhipidocladum; species Rhipidocladum racemiflorum. The sequence continues at coordinate 62,024,471 of CM070573.1, read as the reverse complement.
GCACGATCACGCTAAGGCTCAGAATCGCCTCCCGCTTCCGGTGAATCAAGCGGCGGTGAGCTTTTTGACGGCGCCCGAGCGATCGGGAGTTCGGTACCGCGAGTTCCTTTCCGTGGAAGCGCACCTCCCCTTTGCCTGGCGGCGGATGCTCGCGAGGGTCTTTCCCAAGGACGCCTCAGTGGAGTCTGGTGCCTCGTAGCGGCCGTGCTTGGCAGCGTCAGGGATCCCTCTCTGGGCTCCATACGGCTCCCGGCCACGTTGACTCGACGAGAGCGGGATGAAAGTGATGGGGACATCATTGTATCCCCTTGAGATGCAGTCTCTCGGTCGAGCTCTAGGTCGTCTGGTATGTCCAGGCCTTCGTAGAGCCCGTCGCAGTCATCCTCGGGGTCCTCGAGGGTAATGTTTGGGGAATGGAGGCCCTGTCTCGCTTTCCGTGTCCGGAAGGGCTCCCAGACTCGGTGTGACCGATAGGATCGGTCACCCCGCCACGTTGTCGACGGCGTAGTACACGTCGTCATCTTCAACGTGGTCAAAAACGCAAAGGTCCCGAGTGTCTCCCGAGTTTGGCATCCTCGAGGATCTTGATCTGCACGGGAATCAAGCTATCGTCCCCACGGACGGCGCCAGCTGTCGACGATTGGAGAACGGCTCCCGTCGAGCTTACTTGTTGAATGGGGGATCAACAGAGCCCCGTCGTACGGATCGAAGAGGTCGTTCGAGCGATGCGAGGTCGGGAGAAAAAAAAAGGGGGACACGGTGTTTATCCTGGTTCGGGCCTCCCTCAGCCGGGATAACAGCCCTACTCCAGTGTATTATGTTCTATCTCTCTTTTTTTCCCTTACAAATCCTCCGGGGGGGTTTAAATAATACGACTATACGTACCAAAAAGGGCAACTACCTCCTGGGATCACGCTACGTATCCATATCCGTGACCCGCTGTCCTTGATTTTCGCGCTATTTGAATTTCGGGTATGATCTCCCTTGATCTCCGGCTGATTGGTTGGCTCCTTCCTTCCTCGTAGCGTTCGCTGGGCCCTCCGACCAAACACCCGAGTAGGTCGTGGCTTCTATGAGCATGCTTGCTCGTGGGGGGCGTGTTTGGTACTTCTACGAGTAAAGGTGCAAACGCGTATGCTCAGAGGAGAAGGAGGGATGCTCGTTTCGTTCTTCCGAGCATTTTCTTTTAGTATCGCTTGGTCGGCGGGTTTAGCTTTTCACGGGGGTACCGTGGTCTTTTGCCAGATAGCCAATCCCCGACAGTTCTGTTTTTTGTTTTGTTTTCCGTTCCGCTTATCGTTTATTTACCGTTTTTCGTTCGTTTGCACTAGATCTTACGTTCACACAGTACCCGAAGCCCGAGTAGTTCACGGAACAGGAGCATGTCCCGACCAGAGCCGATCACGACTACAGCCACCTCAACCTAGACGACCCCTCAGCCCAGCAAAGCAAGCCGCACGCCCTTGAACATATTGAACTCAATTTACCATAATAATATTGTATTATTTAATTTTTACTGCATTATTTTAATTATATGTTGAAATACTGAAAATCGATAGTTTAGAATGACATGCAACTTGGCTATACCCAGTTTCGCAATTAGCCTCCTTGACATTGATGAACCATATTAAACCTTGAATTGTAATATCGTAGATCTTTGTTTAGGATTATAGAAAGACGTAGATTGAGGATTGGACCAGTAGGGGCCTATTTAGGGATTTTTTTCTCCTTGCGTCCCCTCATCTCCCCCTTGAGTCTCCTCATCTCCCCTGCACCCCTCATCTCCCTTGCGCCTCCTCATTTCTCTCCCAGCCAGCAGCCACCTCCTCCTCTCCCCCTAGTGCCATTCCTCCTTCCAAATCGCAAATCTCCCTTCCTCTCCCAGCTGCAAGATTCGAAGGATATTCGAGTTCATTGTCGGGCTCGTCGATCTCTGGGAAGGTATTTGTTTTAAGGGTTCCTTTGGGGTTTTGGTGGCTACAAATAGGAGTGGATTTGGTAGTTTTTGCTGGTTTTTAGGGTTGGGGTTAGACCTAATTGTTGCATCTATTTTTCATAGCTCTTTCAGTGCGTTCAGCCAAAACAGATTGCTGTTTTAGGACGCATTTTAGTGTATCTTAGATTCATTTTCAGAGGGGACGGATGTTGAGAAAATTGTAGATTCATGAATTTTGGTTAAGCCATTTAAAAGTTATGGCTGTTTTACTGAAGGCTGTTCTGAATCTGCCGCTGCTGATATCACCTACGGGATTTTGCAATTTACGGATAGTTAAGAGGCCAAATTAAATTTTCTTAATACTTAGAAAAAATTGATAAATTTCCTGTAGATCATGAAAATATCCTCATTTACTGAATTTGGAGTTGTAAAACTTAAGTTATGGTCGTTTGAAGTCTACTGTCTCGATTGGTAGGAAACTGGTTTTAGGGTTTCAAAGTCGGGCGTAGGTTCGATGTTGTTTTATATTTTGGTTTTGCTGTGGTGGCATGATTTTGAGATGTATGCAACTATTTCAGATGGTGTGACTCTAGGAGTGGCTCCAACTTTGCGCCACTCCGCTACCGTGGGTAAAGGCAAGTGTATCAACTAAAATAATGTTAGTATGTTGGTTGCTTGCTTGTTGTAACACCCCAATTTTTTGCTTTTCATAAGTTTAAATGAAATTTGGCACTTTTGTGAATTTTTGGAATTTTCTGGGATTTATTTGGATTTATTTAGAATTTATCCCCTTTTGAAATAATTAAATAATTTAATTTTACAAATAAAATTTTGTTGGAACTATTTTATTTGAGTCTCAAATGCCCTAAAATATTTTTCAGAATTTTTCTGATTATTTTGCTATTTTTCTTGAATTAAATGAATTTCTAGAAATTAATCGGAATATTTAAATCGCTGGAAAATCGAGTTGGTTTCACTATTCATCCGACCGAGTCGGAACCCGAGTCGGACTCGAGCCCGACCCGAGCCGCGTTCGAGTCGAACCCGAGCCCAACCTAACCCTAACCGCGTGACCGTTGGATCTCGATCCAACGGCTACGATTGTGCCACGTCACCTGAACCCGAGTCCGACCAAGCCAGCCAAGTCACCGATTCCAAACCCTCGCGACCATTGGATCTTGATCCAACGGTCCACGTTGAGCCACGTCACCTAATCCAAATTGTATTCGGATTCCGCCGCCGCATCCGAGTGGACCTCGGTCTCTGCGAGATTCACGGTAGCCGAGGCCCCTATTTATTGCGCCGCCGCCGCCAGCTTGTAGCCCATTTTCGTGCGCACCCGTAACCTTAGACCATCATGCCTGAGTCGCCGCCGTTCGCCCGCTAGAGCTCGCAGTAGTTGGTCGTGCGTTTCGCCGCGGTTTCGCGCCGTTTCCGCCGCCGTCCGCCGTCCTCCGCCGTCACCGAGCCCAGATCCGGAACCGCAAGGACAAGCCGCGTCGGAGGGCACCATCCACCTCGCCGGAATCGCGCCCAAACGCCGTCGGGCGTGTTGTCGTCTCCGTCTCCGGTGAACCAGCTCTGCCGCGAAGCCATCGCCGTCCCCGAGCTCTCTCCACCGTTCGATCAAGATCCGAGGGCCCAGATTCGTCCACGTCGCCCGAAGGTAATTTTCCACGTTGCAGTTTTAGATCCGTTTTCAACTGTTGGATCTAGATCCAACGGTTTAGATCAAGCCACGTAGCCGTAACCGCACCGTGCTTGGATGAATCTCAGCTGTTAGATCTAGATCGTACGGCTAGGGTTAACCCACGTTGTAGCTTTGGATCGGATCTAGACCGTCCGATCAAGATCGAACGGTCCAGATCAACCGCGTTATTTCCAAACGCGTGAGGTTAGATCTGATCTGGACCGTTGATTTTCAAATCAACAGCCTAGATCGAGCCACGTGGCCAAAAGCCTGACCGTCGCGGTCGGGCGGTCGACCCGATCGCCGTGGCGTCGGCCGCGTGGCGTCGTGGGACCAGCAGCGTCGATGATCGCCGAACCGCACCATGACGTCACGGTGGGGCCCGCGTGTCAGGCGCCGTTTGACCGAGCGCGGTGACGTCAGCGCTGACGCCACCCGAGGGGCCCACATGTCAAAGGCACGTGCCGTGGACCGAGCCAAGCCGTGCGCCGGGTCCATGGACCCAAGGCGACGTGGCGGCTCCCGATTGGTCCACGTGTCATGCTGACGCAATAAATCCTTTTCCGAAAAAAGAAATTATTTATTTAATTCGGTTTATTGATTTTAAATATAGTTTCAAACTTCAAACGCTTATAACTTTTGCGTTTCAACTCCGATTTGGGTGATTAAAATTTCTAAATTTTCATAAAAATGAGACCTACTCAAATATGAATTTTAATTAAATTTTGATTATGAATATTTCTCTATTTATATTTAATTAATGATTATTTAAACTTTAAACGCTTGTAACTTTTGCGTTTTAACTCCGATTTGACGATTCAAATTTCTAAAAATTTATAAAAATGTGCTCTCTCTATTTATGAAGTTTATTTGAACTTTTGAATACTCTTGTGTACTATTTTATTTATTGATTGCTATTTGCACGCGTTACGAGTAGACGTTGAAGTGCCCGAAGGCTTCGAAGGTGAAGTGTTGACCCAGGAGCCAGCTCAAGACCAAGAACAAGTACTTTTTGAAGGCAAGTTGTGCTTTGACCATGTTGATCCCATTTTGAAATTATTTTGATTTAAATTATTGCATGCTATTTTATTTTGAAAATGCTTTAATTAATTTTGAGAAGTTAGTTAAATGCCAGCTTTGCACTATGACACCTTGATTATTATTTATGTGCCATGACCCCTTGTCACCCTAGTTGTGGATTATTAGTTGGACTTTAGTAAATTGCCAACATGGGTAGTTAGACCGATGTAGTATGCTTAGCCTTGCCACGTGACATGTTTTTGACAATTACATGATAACATTGACTTAATGAGATTTGGAACCGGTTTTGGAAGAGTGTCATGTGTTATTGATGATGATATTGATGGCACGTGGTGCATGGTAAACAACTGGGGGTTTGATAAATAGTTTTCGACCGGGGCATGTGGCAAGATTGATCGAGTGGGCCAGTTGTGGCATCGGGAAGGATGCTTTGGTTCTTCGGGTAGTCTTGCCCTGGTCAACCTAAGGACTTAACCTTGCAAGCCTTTGAACTGAGTCAAGCGTGCAACCGCATGACCGGAGTGGGACGGTCCTAGTTGAGTAAGTTACTAATAACTTGCATGTGATACCTCGGGTGTCAACTACACCTTTTGTGTAGCTTGAATGGGGAGCGTACCAAGGCTACGGCATGGTACCCGTCCAACGGTATGTCGGTCCCATACTTCGCCTTTTGTTAAGGGAAGGGATGGTGTATGGCAAAAATCGGAAAGGTTCACCTGTGTAGTTAGCCGTATCCGAAAGGCTTTGTTACGATCACTCTCCTTTGTGGTGTTTGACTGTATCTTGTGGGTAAAGTGCATAACCTCTGCAGAGTGTAGAATCTATTCGAATAGCCGTGTCCGCGGCATTGGACATTGCTCGGGGATTACAGTCAAGGGTTAGACTTTCATGAAAACAGCTTGGACTTGGAAAGTGGGATTGGGTTAAATGATGATGTTGATGGAAATGTGGATTAGGAATGGAAATGATGTTTATTTAACTCCTGGAAAAGTTATTGATATTATACTTGTTTTTACCGCTTTCGAATTTACCTATGTTACTTGTCAAATGCTGTTTTACTGCAATTATACCATGAGCTACTCCTTTGTACTAAGCCATGCATATAATATATTAGTTTGCATTCTGTGCATGACTTGCTGAGTACCAAGTACTCACCCTTGCCACAACACAACATCAGTTGAAGAAGAGTCTACACCAGCTTTGGAGGAGGAGCTCCAAGAGGAACCGTCTATCTAGGAAGCGAGCCCAGTCAGTTGCCAGTGGTATACTGGATGTCACCACGAAGTTATTTTATTTTCCGTTGCTGTTATTTCTCTTTTAATAAGTTTTCGCCCAGCGTGGTGTATGTTTGTAACTTGACCTTAAGGTTGAGCAACCAGTTTGGCTAACTAATTAAAGTACCTTATTATTTGTTGAGTATGATTGTGATATTTACCAATGTTGTGACTGTACACTAGCGTGATCTTGGACTAGTGCTGAATACACAGAGGGTCCGGATTTGCAAATTCGGGTCCCGACACTTGTGATTATGAATACGATTATGCTAATGATTATGGTTACGTTTATGAGTATATCTATGATGATGATTATGTTTATGATGATGCAAGTGATATGGCGATGGATGTAAGTATATGATCATTGTTTATGTTGAAAATCTTGAAATTGTTGTGGTGAATGCATGTTGCATTGCATGGGTAAAAGAGAAAAAAATGCTAAGGGGCTGTTTGGTTGTCTTGTTCCATGCGGCCAGACTCGCAGGAGCCAAAGAACTAGCATTTGGTTGCTTCTTGTATCGCATGAACCTGCACCCACGCATGCAAGATGGCTGTTTGATTGCCTACGTGTGATGCGAGAGCCAGACCAGCACGATGCACAAAGCACTCACAGCCAGGCTGGTGAGAAACGAGCTCCATAACCGTTTCTTCGGAGTCAGATTGGGGCGGTGCAGGCTCCCACGACCAGGCTCCTGCGAGACGGCAACCAAACAACCTCTAAATGAATATGTTGCATTCATATCATGGATATGAGAGTATGTCAATACTTATGATTATGATTATGGCTATGAGAATGTTATGTTTTGGATATGAGAATATGTCAAGCTCATGATTATGGATATGGCTACGAGGATGTTGGAAAAGAATGCAACTTAAAATTTATTCATGTCAATTGCATATGTGTACTCATGATGGAAGAGGTGACCTATGTTGATGCGGGCCTCTGTGCTCACACATAGTGAGCACAAAAGACCTACCTCGTAGTCCCATCCACAGGGATGAATGGGAGCGAGTCAGTAAGAGTAGACCCCTCCACGGGATGGAAGGGAATGAGAGGGTGCACATCGATGGGTGTGCACTCAGCTATACCGGTATAAGCTATGAAAGGTGCATATGAGCATGCAAGCATATTCGCATTGCATATCACTGGTAATGATGAATGATTGTTAATGTGGTGATTGTGTTAAAGGTGAAAACTGGCTTGATGTTGTTTCTAGCAAGCCTATTCGCGTTGCATAGCATTGGTAATGATGAATGGTTGTTAGTATGATAAATGGTGAAAACAGGCATGATTAAAAGCAAAGAAATGTTAAGTGAATGTATTTATATTCTTGTGATTATCAAGATGTTTATACTCTTGCACGATTATCAATGTTATCAATTATCTTGATTATTATTATGTGTGTTATATGCTTTGATATGATGCACTTTGCTGAGTCTTGGATTCACGCTTGTTGTTTAATGTTTTTTTAGGTACATTGAGATCGACACATGGGAATAGGAGTAGCACCACTACTTCACCTAGCACCACACAACTAGACAATAGCATACTTAAATTTATTGTAATAGAGTCTTCTGTAGTGAACTATGTCTTTCATTATGATTTATTGTTGACTAGTTAATTTTTGAGCGAAGTTTATGGTTGTTTTGTTGGTAATGTTTGGATAAATGATGATCTCGTGAACGTTCATGTGTGGTTAAGACTTATATTCTTGTCTTGAGAGTGTTTTAAATCCTCCGTTTAGAGTTGTTATTATTATCCTTCATTATTCCTTTATGCTATTATTCTTTTATTGTTTTCTCTATGATTATCTTTTAGTTGATGAATAGTGATTAACTAGAAAGTTTAAAATGTCGCTAAAATTATATTTGAGTTGTTTTGTTAATCATAGATGAATTGCATACTGAAAGTATGATATTTGGTTTGTGTTTTAGTGGTTTAAAAGTCTTATGTTGTCGTTGAATTTAATTACTAAAATCTCATTTTAGTTGTTTTTATGTATGCGGATGTTGATATTTAGGTTGTTTAGATATTTATGCTCATGTTTGTGACTTATAGTTTATTGTTAGAAGTGGTTTAATGTGTAGAATACTTGCTGATTTTGTGGTATAATTTTAGCATCTGTTAGTGTTTGAGCTTGTAGTAGTAACATTCCGAGCACGTGAGTTATTGGGGTGTTACATGAATAACCCTAGTCGATGGTCATACACACCCTAGTTAATCAATTAGTCCCATTAGCTTCACTCAAAATCTTTAAATAGGAAATGAAATTATGGCGAGCAGTTGGCTCAGAGTATTTAAAATGTGCTACGGTCAGAGGGATAGTATTGGACTAACCATGAGGTGGATGTTAGTTCGATCCCCGATCGATGACGTAAGCCATGTATGGTTCGGTAGCTGATACGAGCAGGTACCAGGTTGGTTTGTGGATGGTTGTATGGCTTGATCTTTGGCAATATATGATTAAACCCCCTTGAGCAGAGTAAATAATTTAACTTTCCGCTCAATCACAAGTTGGGACCGGTTAGTTCTATTGAATCGTTTTCCAACATAGTTCAGTACATTGTTCGCCCTTGGAAATACTTACATAATGGTACCATTCTCGGAAGGAGAATGGGGAGCAGCATTCTCGGCAGGGGAATGACTGACGGGGTGGAACGGGAATGGACGTTGGTACCCACTCAGTATTGGAGTGCGTCTCCTGCCTTGGCCAGTGGGGTCCTAAGAATAGTGGGTCCAAGGACCTATTGGGTAGGAGCTACCATGGGGATGTTCAATCAAAAGGCTGTAATGGTCTCGGCCTGGCCACATGCATTTAAATTGCATGTAATCGCGTGGCATTAACGGTTGTAGATACCTTGTGGGTAAAACTGAGCAGCTCTGCAGAGTCAAATTAAATGGTATTCGAATACGCCGTGATTCCGGTTAATGAAGCTAAGTTTGAATTGGAGTGACTTCCATAACCTAGCTCAAGTAATTCTTGATGAATTCTGAGAATGTGGCTTAATTGTGATGACTTTGTGAAACCTCCCAAGTTACTATTATTTATGATTTGTATTTCAAATGTAAAATAATATTACAAATAAAACTGTATCCACAGTATTTAAACCTTCTGTCAATCCATTGTAATTCCTTGCATGTAGTATTCAATATATTTCCGTGCAACTTGTTGAGTACGGTTGTGTACTCATTCTTGCTTAACCCAATCCTTTAAGAGATCGAAAAAGCTGGAGTTTACTAGGAGTTCGTAGATGGCGATTTGGTTTGGTTTTAATGTCTTAATCTTTTGCTCAGATCTGCCTGTGCGGTGTTTTGGTTGCAATCTATTTGGGCCCACTGCACCCTTTTTGTAAAAACTTGGCCGCTAGGCCTTATATTCAATAAAAGGAGTTGATAATTATCCTTGCCTGACAATGTATGCTTGATCCCCGACAATTAATCTTCCTAAATTGCTATCGAGGTAATTAAACGTACCGTCTGAAAAGACGATCCCTTACAAAATATATCAAGACCTCCGCGTGTTTATTTTCCCGAATAAAAATGGGTCACAAATATAAGCCACAGTGCACTGCTCACTCGTAAGACGTGCGCTTCAATTTGCACATCAACGTGTACACTTCAACACGCACAAAAATCTTAGGACTTTCTTTAGCACAAGCGCCTTTCGGCTCGAAGAAAGACTAAAAGCCGAGGTGACGAGCTGTACTACAGTCCAGCGATGCACACCACTGCTGCAAGGAAGCCAGGAAAAAAAAAAGAATCCGCAGAAAAGCCTCCAAAATCTCAGGACAAACTAAACTAGAGAGGAAAAAAAAACGAGGGGAAAGAGAGAGAGAGTAGAAACGGAAACCGGCAGGAGGCGAGGTAAAGCTGGAACTGGAAGGCTGGAACCCAAAGCCGCCTGCGTCCCTATTTCACCACGGCCGCGGCCTTTGTGTGGCCTTCGTCTCGTGTTATCTATCCCCTCTCTTCCTCCCCCTCGACCTCCTCCTCGTCCTCGTCCTCGTCCTCGGCCTCGGCAAAGCCCTTCTCCACTCCCTCCCCCGCGGCTGCCCAATTCGTGCCCTGCCGGAGCCCTAGGGGACGACCCCCTCGCCGGCCGCCGCGCCATGCAGCACCCGCCGCCCGTCGTGTCCGGTAACCCCGCCCCCCTTGCTAGCCACGCAACCCGGTTCGGCCTCTGCTCTGCCCCGGGCTGGGTTTTCGGTTTTTCGTCGCCTGATTTTTTTTTTTTTTTTTAATTCGTGTTGTGTGTGTGTGGGTGGGTGTGGGCGTGCCGTAGGGTCGTCGCTGGAGTGCGTGAGCTCGTGCCGGGCCTCGTCGACGGGGGGCGGCGGAGGCGGGAGGACGTACGAATGCAGCGTGCTCTCCTGCGCCTGGAACGCGCCGCGCGCGCTCACGGGGGCGCTCGCCAGCACCGCGCAATGCTCCTCCTGCAGCCACGCCGAGCCCGGAGGCGGGTGGAGACGGCGGGGGCGGCCGCGGCGGAGTAACAACACGGTGTGTTGCTGCTACCTTTTGGTGATTCTGCCTTTTAGCCGTAATGTTGATTGGAATTTGGTGTTTTGGCTGCTTCAGGGCTGACTGACTGGGATTGGAGGTGCTTATTTGTGTTTTCACCCCATTTCTGGGAAATTGGTCAAACTATTGAACCCTCCCCAGAATTACCAAAACCATCAAATACGTTTTATAGTATAAATAAAAGTTGATCCCTCTAGGCTCAAGGACACGCTGAAGTATGCTGTCTTAGGGAGAAAAAATTCCATTTGTATGACAGTCTTTTTTCTCTTATCTGTTGCATTTCATTATTACGTATATGTTTGGTTAGCGAACACTATCATTAGCAAGTCATGTTAATCCTATTCAAAGTACGGCTTGTGTTTAGACTAAGTGCTCATCGGCACCGGCAGAATCTATCTAGAGTTGGAAGACAGGTTGACAAGCTCGAGTGGTTGCACACAAGGTTCCAAATCCTGGCGAAATTTCAGAAATTCTGGCCGAGATTCCGGACCCTCCGAGATCCAAAATCTCGGTTGGATAAAAAAATTTAAAATTTTTTGAAAAAAATTCAAATCTCGGTGAGATCTCGGCCGAAATCTCGGTTATTTAGACCGGATTTCATTTTTTGTTGGTGGAATTTGATTGGATTTGGGGTCAAGACTATCCAAAAAAAATTACAAAATTTTGGACGTGTTTTTGACCATTTTTAAAAGTTCAAAAGTAGACCTCCGGATACTCAATCTGCTGCGCATGATAGGATGTGTGTCCAATGAAAATCGACCACATTTGTGATGTTGACAATAACTATAAGGATCCACAGTTGTGTGCTACTCTTGCTTCTGATATCTACATGCACTTGCGTGAGACTGAGGTGACGCATTGTTTTATTCTGTATCTTTGTTTCTGCCAAAATTATTTTACTTCCTCAAGCAGTGAACATAAGTAACTGTTTTAGTTACAATGTTTAGAGGAAACTCACTTTGCATGTTGGTAATTTTGGGGTAGATTGCAATTGCATCTGTAATTTGAAGGAAAGACTCTACATTGACCACACCAGACCAATATGACCGTAATTTTTTTACTTCACTCGTCTTTGAACAGATCAGTGCACTTCCCCAATATGGATTGTTGCTTAATGCATGCTAGAATAGATCAATAGAACGCAAATTGTTGTGAGTATGCTGCAATTAGTGTTAAAATAATGTTAGGTAGTGTGCAAATTGTTTCATGTCTATCATTTTTCATGACAATATATATTGACTATTGCCAATTGTCATTGTCAAAATGCTGCCGAAATTTCTAACTTTATTTTCTTTTAAAATATTTCATATGTTGCATTATAAATTATAATACATAGGAACTTGTAGAAACATTTCCAAATGACTTCCAACTTCATATGTTATATTTGAAAAATCAAAAACACATTTTACGTAAGGCTTTTACACGACATTACCACTTGCATTTTTTTTTGAAATTCCACAAGCTTGTATGTTCAAATCCATCTGGTACATATGCAAACCTTGCACAAAGTGAGCTACTAATATATTGAATCTTATATGTGAGATGCTAATTAGGTTAGGTAGGTTTTATCTCATCCACTTGCACAAATTCTTTAGGACCAAAATAAAATAATGTCTAGTGTAATATTTAATATGTAAACCACATGTCCTAATGAGGTATTATCTATATATCTACTATCTAGTGTATGTGTATGTATGTTCTATGGGTGAGGTGAAGGCCTGCCCTTGCGCCAAAATTTCTAACTTTAGAGTCTCTTCTGTTAAAATATTACCTTTGTTGCATTATAATATATAGGAACATATAGAAAACTTTCCAAATGACTTGAACTTCATTTGTTACATTTGAAAAATCAAAAAGAGATTTTACATAAGGTTTTTATCATGACATTACCACTGTTAGATTTTTTAAAAATTCCTCATGCTTGATCATCATCTGAAATTTTTATGGGAACATCAGTGATGTGTCAAGACCATCCAAAAATAATTTCAAATTTTTTTGACATGTTTTGGACCATTTTTCGGTCGGTTCAATGTGGGCCGAAATCTCGAATTTCCCAGTTGAAAAAAAAACGGATTTGAAATTTGGTTTTTGTGTTTCATCCAAATTTTGTTCGAAATTTCCGAATCTCGCCGAGATTTCGGATTTCAGCCACCTCCGAGATTTATACCCAAATGAAATTTGAAACCTTGGTTGCACATGCCATCTGAAAAAAAATGCCTTCTGGGAATTTCTTGCCCGTTCGAGAACTTGATTTTATTTGTGTGGCCAACACTACGAATTAGCTGTTCTGTTTGTTGCAAACACTGTTATTTGATCGGTACCATTTGACTGATTAGCTGAATGATACTATCTCCATTTGCAAAACTATGTTCCATATACTTGAAACATGCAAAGTCACAAATATGTAACTATAGTGAGCTTTGCTTCTGTAGTTGAATTTATACTCATGATGCAACCTATCATTTGTTTTGCGGGTGATCCTCCCTTCAGCTATAGTAGCATGCTGCAATAATCTTGTCCAGATCACAGCCTGTAATCAAGGTTCAAAATCTCGCCGAAATTCGGCGGAATTTCGCCGAAATTTCGGATCTCGCCCCCCTTCGAGTTTCATAATCCCGGTGAAATTAAAAAACCCTAAAAAAAATTTCAAAGTGCTACAGTACCCTATAATCTCGCCGAGATCTCGGTAAAATTAACCGAGATTTGAATAAAAGTTGACCGGATTGGATTCTTCGTGTCGTTTCCCATCTAGGACAGTCGGTAGATCATAATTCCTGCGAAATTGAAAAAACCCTAAAAAATTCAAAGTGTGACATTGCGTAAAATCTCGCCGAGATCTCGGTATTTTGGACCGAAATTTCGTCTATATGAGCCGAAATCTCGGAAATCTTGTTGCAAAAATTACCGGATTCAAATTTTGCCTTTTGATTTTCGTTCGGATTTTGTCCGAAATACCGAGATTTCGCTGAAATTTTGTCTTTCGGAGGGTGCCGAGATGAAATACGAAAACAAAAATTCGAACCCTACCTGTAATCCTGTATAGTTGTTTTGCTCTTTAAATAGTTATGTCATTCTTATTGCCTTACACTGCATTGTCTTATGTATTCTCTTTTTATACGTAGCTTTTATTCTCTCTGCAATCAAATAGATGTCGTTTTAGAAACTGACACATGCCCAATGTACATCTTTGACTATTAATTTAGTGATAAACATTTAATAATCTTTTTAAAATAACATTATGGAAATATTTTTATGGCAAATATACTAATGTTATTTTCATGTGGTCAATCTAAGTACTTTTGTGTATTTTAGCGGTGAAAGTTTGAAAATTTTGATTGCACACATTCTAAAATGAGATCTATTTGGTAACAGAGGGAATGGTTTCTATTTCTTAGAGCAAAGAGGCTAATCACTGATTGTATTTAGACAATAAGGAAAGTATTTAAGTGGAGCACCTGAGCCAATGCGTACATTTTCATAGCCACCACAACCTACATACACCTATCTTGACATTGACTGACTTACAACCGTGACTTCTTGCAGCTTCATCTTTGTTGTCTTTATTGCCATTTTCATACCTGTAGCGTTCAAATCTGGTTAATGATGTAGATAATCTGGTTTTTGACTTTTGAGCATGCAAGGCCTTTTGGATTCCTCTCATCCTGCACAGAACTCCTTGTCTGAGCTTGACCATAAACTAATAAAATAATGATATATAACAAAAAAAAAAAGGAACATACAAGTTTAAGCTAGACTCACCACTTATGTGTAATTCCTACAATTGTTTGGAACACTGATGTATGGCTTGGATGTGATGCAATTATCTTCAAGGAGATTATATAAAAATTGATAGATGCACTCATGTGCATCTTATGGTAGTAAAGTTCCAGTAAGTTTATTTGGTAATATAGCCAGAAATATTCGATAAAGATCCACTGTCTGGTTTAGCGCATTGCATACCCGGCCCACATTTGCGTTGTGTTCAATTTTAATAGCATACTGTGTACTATTGTACTGTAACCCACCACATAACAATCTGGAGTGCAGTGCATGCCAGATAGATTGGCATTCACCTCTCGTCTGAACTTCTGAAATTTCCTCTATAAGAAGCAACACACTATTTACCAATTACCATCCTGGCTCCGATTCAGTTTTAATTGATCGTCTTGATGTCTTCCCTTCCTCCATATGAACTGCTCTCAACTTATCTCTGTTGCTTCTCCACTTGTTACCATTTCAGCAACAGACCAAGGAGAGCTAAAACCTTTAGTTTAAATGTTGCAAAACCCAGCCTTGAAGCTGGAGAGCTTCAACCCTTTAGGCCCCGTTTGGTACGGTTCCAGATTCTAGTAGAAACGGAAACGGTTCTAGATTCTTAGTAGAAACATTTCAGGTAGAATCAGAATCACTTTCTGCAAACCGTTTAGTACGGTTTCAGATTCTAGTAAAAACTAGTAGAAACGGGGTTTAGGGCGATTCAACCCCAGTGTGGAAAAAGAAGAAACGTTCCGAGGAGAAATGTTGGAGAAATGTTCTGAGTTTTAGCCCGTTTGGCTGGGTTTCTCCCAGATTCTAGTAGAAACATCTCGGTTCCAAGTTGCCAAACGGGACCTTAGTCTTGAATCAAAGGTTAGGGTGCTGACTGTTTCGAGCAATCTTTTGTTTTTTCCGATGCTCTACAACTTTCACTCCAGCTCTCAAAGGTGATCTAGTAAAATGCTCTCTGAGAAAGCTGGTAACTTAAGGATTTAGCATATCTGATGACTATTGTCCAAGTGTCTTCTGGAGGATAGTCCTCACTCACTATTCTTCCATATTTCTTAGCTTTAGATTCCTGGCAATATTGAACACTCAGTTCTTAAGCACCTGGGCTTCCCTCATGCCAAACAATGAGGCTTGTCCAAAACCTTTTAGGTATTATACGTTTGGAAATTGTTATCTAAATTGCATTGGGTTTTTATGATACACGGAACGGGAGGTGTAATGTGCTTGAAATACATCACACCTTCTGTTTTACATGGAATTCTACTACATGTATTCCTAATTCATGTGTTGCGATTATGGAGTGATCCAACCAAACAATGAATAACATATTCCCTGTACATGCCATTGCAGTACGGAGGAAAAACGCCGAACCAAGTGCCCTCAGTTTTAACATGTGACCCCCCTTTTTACTTGGTAACTCTATGCTCATGCATGGTTGCTTGTTAAAGACAAACTATCCAAAATACGATTGCCTTTAGTGAAAGCCGAATTCTTATCTATTTGGGCCAAACTTTTGTGTCAAACCTTGACGAAAATCTTGTGATACCAGTCATGCCACCTTGGCTATCAATTTTTACTGCATACTCCAATCATGCTACTAATCGTGACAATTAATTTTGTGAGTGTTTAATGTCTCATGCAAAAAAAAAACCTGGTTACCATGCACATGTTACTTAATTAATGGCTACCATCACATGTCCATTGGCTACATATGAAAAATAATAATGATTCTTTGCATTTTCTTAATAAAGTCACTTTTGTTTTTCAGTTACTGCACATCACCTGGGCAGAAGACATCAACAAAGGGAAGTTGGGTTATGGTCCATCGTCTAGTTTTGTTTCCTCTGAAAATTTTGTCAGATCTTGGTCAACTCCTGTGGGCCCAACATGGAGAGTTTTCTGCTATTCGTCATCCGAACCATTCAACCTTATTTCTCCAGAAACTTTGTGGGAGGTGTGTCACTGAACCACAGTAACCAACTTTTTTGCTAGCTTTTGTGGTGCATATTGTAGTTTGTGCTAATCGTGCTCACATGCATCTTATTGTAAAAACAATTTAAGAGTTAACCATTTATGGTTTCGATATATCAGTCTTTCAGTTTGGCCACCAGGTTTATGGTTATGCCATTTTCGGATGTTCAAAAATATATGATGTTTTATGTTCGTCATCTTTTCTCTTATCTTTCCACAAATATCTGAGCATAAACATAAGAAAGAACTCAACGAAGTCGAAAACCATTTTGTGCCTGGTAGTGTAATGCCATAGAGACTTTCTGTTTAATGTTGCCAACGCATTTTATAATTAACATAAAACAAACAAGAATCAAACTGCTTTAGACTTTCGGAAAATGTGGAAAATTCTAGGCTAAGAACAATATGTGCATTGTCACAGACACACCACTTTTGTGAAACAGAAGCATTAGTTGCAACTTTATAGTATGTTTATTGCTCCTCTGAGTTTGAAGTTGTATACTTAATGTGCAGAGATACCCTCATTGAATGCAACTGAACGTTGATTTTTGTGTGTAGCAAGACTCAACTTTGTATCTGTTGCGTGCTAATCTTGTTGTGAAATTACGTAACAGGATCTCAAACCTGGTATCTCATACCTTGAACCTGAAGAATTAAACTTTGTACATGACGCTTTAAAGGTAATTGATATACAATATCAATCCTTCCATGTGGCTTGCGGACAACATGCATAATCGGCTGCATCATGATAGCTCATTGAGTGTTGCAGTTAGCATATGAAGCACATAATGGGCAGAAACGCCGAAGTGGGGAACCCTTCATTATTCATCCTGTTGAAGTTGCTCGTATTCTTGGGGAGCATGTGAGTAGTATATCATTGACACTGATGGTGTATTTTCCTTAAGTATCCCTGGTATAAACATAATGAGGTTAAGTTTTGTTCCGCTCCATGGACATAATTAGGAACTTGATTGGGAATCAATTGCTGCTGGTTTATTGCATGACACTGTTGAAGATACAGACATGGTTACTTTTGAAAGAATAGAAAATGAGTTTGGGGCAACTGTACGCCGTATTGTTGAAGGGGAGACAAAGGTATATTATTTCACAGCTCACATGTTTATATTTTGTATATTACTACAAAATGTGATCTAAGTATAGTGACTTTAATGTGATAATAAATCTTTCATTTCAAATACAGGTATCTAAGTTAGGGAAACTTCAATGCAAAAATGAGGTTAATTCAAAACAAGATGTCAAAGCTGAAGACTTACGACAGATGTTTCTTGCCATGGCAGAAGAGGTATTTGTTCCCCATATAGACTGTTTTATCGACAACAATTTTGAATTCTCTAATAGTTTTCTAATAAAATGAAAAAAAAAATCTACTGTAGGTTCGTGTGATCATTGTGAAACTAGCAGACAGATTGCATAACATGCGTACTCTCACGCATATGCCGCAGCACAAGCAGGTAAATTCTTGTTCCACTGATATAAGATCTGGCTGTAACTTTGTTCCATCTTATTCTAACTTCTAAGCACCACTCTTTGCAGTACGCCATCTCCATGGAGACACTGCAGGTCTTTGCCCCACTAGCAAAACTTCTTGGGATGTATCGAATAAAGGTACCTGCTGATGAAATCACCTTAAATGATAGCCATTATTGCTGCATATTGAATAAGCTAACTTCAATACTGCAATGGTTCTTTTTCTGTTATTGCTGTGTTGCTTTCTAACTGTGTGTTCTACTTTGCATATTGCCCATGTTTCTTGCAATAAAATTTGACTGCTATTTAAAAGATAGCCACCTTCATGTTTGTTTGTAAAATTGGAATCCGCACTGCTGCTATACATGACAAATTCTCAAGCTAGTTTAAGTACCTGTATCAGTAGAATTGTTGCTCAACTCTTTGACTTGTCCTACCATTGATTGACATACTTAATTGCTTAGTTTCACTAATGCCTAATGTTGTGAACTGTCTAGTCAATATATCACTGACACCTGTGTTACACTCCAAAAGTCCCAATGACAAGTTGACAACCCATTGTATTCAAATCAAAATTCGGTCCAGGTTATTTGCTTCTGCCTTTTTGATGAAATTTCAGGTTTCACTTATGTCGCCAAAAACTTGTTTATAGACATATTTGGGTTGGGGACATACTACAACCCCCCTCCCCCCCAGCTATCATAAACGTTCATTTTTCTCTTTCAACTGTAAAACTGGACATCTAACTCCCTGAACTTTTGAAACCAGACCATTTAACCCTGACGGTGGTTTTGGAGACTTAAAAGAAGGACCTACCTCAAAATACTTTTTCCCTTCATCTTATGACTAAGACAGATGGTCATATACTGGTATTTTTGTATAGTGTCGAATTGTCAAAAATGTCTCTTTATGCATTTTTCTTTCATGCGACATTCTCTGTAGATCCATGCAATGTGATAATGCCTGTGTATTTCTTAAGAAACTAGTTTATTAAAGCCTGCTGATGTTTTACTTTGCGGACTCTTAGTTCTTCCATTTGACCAGTAGCTCCTATCCTTGTAGTCTGAGTTAGAATATCTGTCCTTCATGTACGTGAGTCCCCGTGATTTCGCTGAACTAAGAAAAAGAGTCGAAGATCTCTACAAGGCCCATGAACAAGAATTGGAAGAGGTACTCTGTTTTGCTATTGCACATCAACATGTTTTCGCATTTACTATGGATGACATTTCTTTGTGATTTTCAATTACAGGCAAATAGAATCTTAAGGGAAAAAATTTCTGAGGATCAATTTCTCGATCTTGTGAGTGTTGAAACAGAAGTGCGCTCGGCCCGCAAAGAACTTTACAGGTAGAACAGACATGCCATTTCATTAAGTTAAAATAAGTAATGTTCTGAGCCTTCACCTTGATAGACTATCAGAGTCGCCACTTTAATACTACCTTTGCTTAGTGATGTAGTGTTGGTATGATATAGATTTTACTAGCTTATTTTTCTTTACACTACTTACCAATCCAATTCATGTGGGGACATACCGTAGCCACACAGATTTCTCTAGTTAGATTAGATCTTTATAAAACAAACGGGGGAAATTTCGTTTTTACCACTGTCTCATTGCTGACAAAACATCAGTTCACAATGTGACACCGTTACAGAAATTGGTGTTTGCCGCTGCATAATCATTTGTTTATTGTCTTCTCATTTGCATTTTACAACCAAAAGAACGATCAATATGTTTTTTTATTAGGAGGCAATTATTATTCAGTTCCCCAGTTTGAAATAGGTTGTAAGGTTTTGGTGGATTATTGATTATTTGAGTCATCTTGCAGCATTTATAGAACTGCTCTCAAGTCCAAGAGTTCTATTAAGGAAGTAAACCAGGTTGCTCAGGTATGATTTTCCGAATATCTGTATAGATAAATTATTGATGCCCATTTTTATCATTTCTATGATTTTTATTTTGAAAAATATTGTGCCTTTATTATTATTTTCTCAGCTGCGGATCATCATAAAACCAAAATCCTGCAATGGTGTTGGGCCATTGTGCACCGCACAACAGGTAACATTATATACCATATCTGTGTTTATGCAGTTAATTTTTCGCTGATACACAAGTATATGTTCAATTCAATTCAGATCTGCTACCATGTCCTTGGTCTTGTTCATGGCATCTGGACACCTATACCTCAAGCTGTGAGTTATCTGCTTTCTTTTATTCAATGTTTTTTTTTACTTTTGTTGCTTCTATTATTCTTTTGAAAAAACTCATCTATGCCGATAGGTGAAAGATTACATTGCAACTCCAAAGCCTAATGGCTACCAAAGTCTACACACTACAGTGATACCATTTCTAAATGAGAGCATGTTCCATCTGGAAGTTCAGGTAATGCTGCCTACTTTTAGCTAAGCATAAGATTACTTTCATTCTTTTGCAAGTTGCGAATTAGGCTTCAACTGTATTGCAGATAAGAACAGAAGATATGGATCTGATAGCAGAAAGAGGCATTGCTGCGCACTACAGTGGAAGAGGGGTGGTTTCAGGGCCTGTTCGTCCTGGAATATCAAGCGGAAGAAATTCAAAGGGGAAAGTGATCTGCCTGAATAATACAGGCTTTGCTCTCAGGGTATATATATTTAATTATGTAGTACAATCACACTAATGTTTTTAAAGCTTATTGCACTTCATATTAATTATTGTTATCACACTTGGCTTAAGAAAATCCTTTAATGACTTGTCATCTTTGATAGATTGGTTGGCTTAATGCAATCCGTGAATGGCAAGAAGAGTTTGTTGGTAACATGAGTTCTAGGGAATTTGTTGATACTATCACTCGAGATCTTCTGGGAAGCCGCGTCTTTGTGTTTACACCTAAAGGCGAGGTGAGGCACTGAACTTGGAGAGCATTACTTTCGTTTGGGTTAGGCACTTGGCTAAACATATTTTCACTCGCAGATTAAAAACCTGCCTAAGGGGGCCACTGTGATTGATTATGCATATCTGATTCATACAGAAATCGGCAACAAAATGGTAGCAGCAAAGGTTAGTTTTGAAAAAACAGTAGTACGATTTAACAATTAATCATATGAGTGTGCTCATGTTCTCCTTTTCAGGTGAATGGCAATCTAGTTTCACCAATCCATGTACTTGCAAATGCTGAAGTAGTGGAGATTATAACTTATGATGTCAGTATTCCTCTCATAGATTGCATGATTTATTTCTATAATCTATCTTTTTTAAATTTTTGTAATTTCAAGATATGTTTGCCGATTGACTGATGCCTCTACAATAATGCACACGCACATAACATGCAAGCTGCAACTTTAACCATCTAAAGTTTTTTTTTTGTGTCATTCTTCTTTTACTTGTAGTTCTACTATCAACATGCTGTAGAGTATAGACAAACCCATACTATAGTATGACGATCCCAGGATCCTGGTCCATCCAAATGGGCCCAAAAAAGTTATATCCATGACAACCACCCAGTGTCCCAGATTTAAAGACCAAAATGCGTGCAATTTTGAACTGAAACCTAAAATCCTGAGGGGAATAGATGCGATAACTGATATTGCCCTTGAGAAAAGTTTGTGATGCAGTTTTTTGTCTCACTTGACTGTTCTAAATAGTAACCGCCTGCACCTGATAATGTGACAGTCAAATATGCAACTGCACCTTATAAATTGTTTAGGCAGTCATCAGAGCTGCTAAGCGCCTAAATGAGGGATGACTGCCTGATAAGTGCTTACTGCTTTTGAGAATATTTCTTTAGGGAGGCTGTAAGGTGATGTAAACAATTTGGGTGCATATGGACCACATGTCCGTGCCCCAGTTCTACTTTGTTCCTCCTTGTGAAGTTACTGCCTTTTATCCACCAGTAGGGTTCCAATTGAGCAATTGTATTGTCATACATATATTATCTCCGTG
This sequence comes from Rhipidocladum racemiflorum, assembly GCA_036346355.1. Taxonomy (NCBI): domain Eukaryota; kingdom Viridiplantae; phylum Streptophyta; class Magnoliopsida; order Poales; family Poaceae; genus Rhipidocladum; species Rhipidocladum racemiflorum. The sequence continues at coordinate 62,002,865 of CM070573.1, read as the reverse complement.
AGCATCTGGATAAACTCAACTTTCTTTCCTGTTTCAGAAATTATCCAGTAAATATGCATTCCAGCGGCACCAGCAGTGGCTACAGCATGCAAAAACTCGCAGTGCTAGACACAAAATTATGAAAGTAGGTCACGTCATCTTTCTCTTTTAAGTGGGTTTCATACATTATTAGATGGTTGCAGTAACTAATCTTTGCTTATCCAGTTCTTAAGGGAGCAAGCTGCTCTTTCTGCTGCTGAAATAACTGCTGAAGCAGTAAATAATTTTGCTGCTGATCTCGAAGACGAAAGTGACAGTGAGCATTTAATTCCAAGTACTCAAAATGAGGACTGTAAATTTAATTTGCAGAAGATACTAAGTTCCGAGAAATTATCCTTTGTGAACAAGAATAGTGGTGGCTTTTTACCTGTTAGTAATGTTCACACACCGAAGGTTAACGGGAAGCACAACAAAACTGTTAAGGAACTGGGCATCAAAATTAATGGTTCAAGTTCAACAATTCGAGGCGATAGCTTCACTGAGTTCATGCACCCTGGCATCCCCGCCTGTAAGGAAGTTTTCCCTAGTTTGGATCACTGGAAATCTGATAAAATTTCTGGTTGGCACAATACAGACGGCAACTCTATCCAATGGCTTTGCGTAGTGTGTGTTGATCGAAAAGGTATTACTCATTTTCTATCTAACTCTTGTAATAAACTGAAAATATTACTAATGTCTCTCCTCTCTACCCTGAAGTAATACTAAGTTTCACTGCAACCATGTTCTCCTCCACGTTTTGCCCTTTCCGCACAACTATTTGCCTGGCTTCCCTCAACAGATTGATTATCTAAAAAAAAGAGATTGATTAAACTATTGTACATTCTATTGCTTCTCTGAAATGGAATACTCCTGATTAGCTGTAACCTCAAATAACTTGTAATATCTATTCCTCGTGTCATGATTTATTTGTGGGCTATTCTGTTATTGAGCTTTTATTGCAAATGTTAGTAAAATCACTTCAAGTTATTTTTTACATCCACAGGGATGATGGCAGAAGTTACAACATCTTTAACAGCTTGCGGAATTACCATATGTTCTTGTGTGGTACGTGGACTGAACTTCCCTCAATAATGTGAAATACTCCTATTTGTTTCTGTTCCTGTTCGAAAATTGATGTAGCAGAACATCATTTATTTTCTGAGTAATATAATTACCTTTAAAGCCGGTGGGATTTCAGGCCGCTCAGCACAGTCATGTCAGTGGCTTCGCGTTGACGCCCTCCGAAAAATACGAAATTACGGATAGGTTCTTTCACCGTTTTTTTTTTGGCAAAAATGACCCCATGGTTCGGCATATTCGCGAAGGGTCTTCTACCGGTAAACTGAAATTACAGCTAGGTCCTTCCACTATTTTTTTTCTTCAAAAAAGAACCCGCGGTTACGTGAAATTAGTCGATTTTTAAAAAACACAAACAAGTCCTCCGCTGGTTGAGCCCCGTGGTTATGTAAATTTGCTTACAATTTATAGCCAACCAATTTTTACAAAAAAAAATAACGTTTTTTTAAACAAATAACCCGTGGTTATGCAAATTCGCCGATGGTTCATAGCCAACCTTTTTTTTTTTACAAAAAACACACCGGGAAAAACGAAATTACTTTTTTTTTGAAGAAAAAACAGACTAGGTTTTTCAAGCAGCGCGGCATCGCGCGCAGCTCAACGTAGTTTTTATTAATCCCCATACCTTTGTGATTGCGCGGCTCTTGTACTGTACTACTGTTTGTGTTTGACCATCCTTATTTTTCAGGCGGAGAGAGATAAAAGAAGGGGAATGGGTGTAATGATGTTCCATTTTGAGGGAAGTTATGAGAATGTGGTATGCTTTCTTATCTAGGTTGCATCTATTCCTGTTCAAGTGTTTTTTTACCTAAGTATTCTACCTAAACACCATAATTGCAGGTCAGCGCATGCTCCAGTGTTGAGATGATTCTTGGTGTTCTTGGTTGGTCTGTTGGTTGTAGCTGTAATCCGTTGGTTGTTCTCGAGTGCTAATGCATCACAAGAGTTATGCTGCATTAGTTCACTTTATCTCCACCGAAATGGAGACAATTTTTGAACACCAAGAAACCGGTCGCTCAATCATATTTTTGGAGCAGTCAGATCTTGGTTGATTGCACGGTGGAACCCTTAACATCTCAAAGCAGGCAGAGTGAGGGCAGAGCAAACTAGAACCAGATAATATAATTCATTTGGAAGCGAGAGGACTGTACATAGCTGAGCGAGTAGTGTATTGTTAGTGCAGGGATTGATTGGATTATACAAAAAGCCTCCATGAACGGTCAATAAAGGCTGCTTCTCTCTTTCTGCCCTTCTGTGGGTTGCGTATACTAGTTTTGTACTTCAATGTGCAGCTAGAATTTTGACCTGGAATGTCCCAAATTTTGCCCCTGGTTGGTTATTTTCTCTTGGGTCATGCCTACGAGTATACTATAGCTTCGATTTTGTAAGAGAACAAGTTGAGCATAGCTAACTGGCCGATGTACGGTTTATGACATCCACATTTTCGCTGTTTTCCACAGCTAGGTTACTGAAACGAGAGACTGGCAAGGATGATACGGTTGTTTTTTTTTTTGTTGCAGCTGGATTGTGAGTGATTAATACGATGAGAAGAAATGTGGACCAAGCACAAAGCCATTTCTCCATTTTGTATTGAGAGATGAATTGTTGCAAGGATTTATTGACCCATTTTTTACACCTAAAAGCTAACCAATGAATATTGACGTTTCTATTTCATATGGGATAAAATGTCTTCGAATCGACGTGGTGAGAACTTTGATGTGTTTATTCAAGTACACCGACTTGGGGAAATGAAAACCGTATGCGGCGTCTACACGTAGCGACCTTCTCTGTTTGGAGATTGTTCATATGGACGTGTACGTCGGCATCAGTGGCATTGCTAGAATAAGTAAGTGAGGTGCATAAAAAGATTTAGTTGAAACGCAAAGTCCATAATTTGAAGGTTTAGGGTGTGTTTGGTTGTCTGTATCAATTGGTACATATATAAGATGGTTTAAGAAAAAAGTTATCCATGTGTTTGGTTGCTGAATGGAACCATCCCATCCTGAACCAAGTGATACAAATTTAAGGAATATTTCCTTTAGATGCTGAATCATTCCATTCACTTAAAATAATGGAACCAAATAGTATAAGATGATCCTATCCCATCAAATCTCATCTCATCAACCAAAAACACCTTCAGAGTCTTTGGACTTTATCAAGGACTCAGCCGATGCGTGTAACTAGGTAATAAATCTAACCGTAGAAGATAGAGGAGTCAATTTTTCCTTTCAATTGTTGCTTTTTTTTTTCTAGACAAACTAGCGTGAATAACTTGTTGTAGGCGTGTGTTAACCACATCCACGGTTGTGTTTGGTATTGTCTTCTCTACTTATCTGGTTTGGTTGCTGCAAGACTACCGCACGCACGGAGCTTCAGTAAGAGTTCCTTTCGCTACGGGTCTTCAAATTGATAAGGACTCTGGGGAGTGTTGCCAGCCTAGTTGGACAAGAGTGACGGCAAAGTTTGTGTTGTCACCCTGTTTTAGGTTATTCAATTTTTTACATGTTACTCTCTCCGGTCATAACTTGTAGTCATTTTGGACATTGACACGGTCCCCAAAACTCAACTTTGACCACTAATTTCAGTTGTAATATATTTAAAAATTAAATAAAATTACAATATTATGAAAGTACATTTTAAGATGAATCTACATATGTGATTTTCAAGCATCCAATTTAAATATTTAAAAAGATATCGCTAGTTTCAAAAGTTTGACGGTATGTATCTTAAAACGACTACTCTTTATGAAAGAAGAGAGTATTAGCCTACTAAATAATTGGTGATGATAATGTATAGATGCCAGAAGCATCTCACTAACTGGTATTAATAGGGGAAAGAACCTTACATTTGGGAAAGAGAAGTCACCTTGACCCAAACAAATAAAATGCTTTTAGTAACCTCTCTTCATGTTTCACATCTTTTTTTTGTCTTTGAGAGTTGCATGCAATGAGGTTACTGAAAGCGAACATCAGTATTTGGGGTTAGGAAAGCAATTTGCATCACCAACCCCTTTTTTCAATTAATTGAAAGGCTTCTACCCTTCACATTTCTGATTTATCTGGATCTGCTAGATCAGTCATACGATTCTAAAAGAAAAGGGTACAATTCACTCAGAATTCATAAGTACCATTGTTCTTCTTTGTTTATGTTGCTTTTGTGCTTATGCCCTAGAAATGGCACATAGTATGTAATTCTCTCTCGATCTTTTTGTGCTCACCTCCATCAAGTGGCACCTACTTGTAACACTGTCACACACTTGCATAAACAGGGCCCCAACAAACTATGGGCTGCCGGATTCAATGTTTTGAGCGACATTCTTGGGATGACCAATTTGGGTTCGATAAGATCACCTGCAATTGGATTATAAATTATCATTTACTTTCTTTCTGTTCCTTTTTGTATTCTTTACCTACTTTTGTTCTAGCTACTAATATCATCCTTGGTTGTTTTTGTATGTTTCACTCTGACTCTGGTCTTGGTCTTCCCTTGCATTTGGCTCTTGGAACACTACCCTTTTTTTTTCACCAAGTTGCATGGCATGCACCCATAGTCAGTCCCCTCAAAAGAAAGGCTGATCCCTAGTGATAGTATAATTAATTTTCGTTACCGTTCGATCTGACGTACGTGTTGATGTGCAATCACAATTGACGTCCGTGGAGCTAGCTAGATTTGATGCTGAATCAGTCGGTATTCTGTTAATAGTACTATAGGCAATATTTATCTGACGCCATCATTCATTAACGTGTTGTTTAACTCGGTAATGTTTAATTGCATTATTGAATAGGCCATCTGTACGTCAATAAGGACTGGCATATCGCAGCCAGCACAAGCAGCCGCCTGCGTAAAACCGTGGTCGACGCTACTATAGGCAATGCTGCAACACAGTAGCTTCTCGCTATTATTAGCTTTTCATACTCACTATTTGTCTCTCCATAAAATTACTGTCCCAATCCATCCAAAACCTGTGCTTCCTGACACATCCAAACGAGAGAGATCAAACAAGCCATGACAGAACCTGGCCAAGGCAGCAGGGGCAACCGTCTAAGACCTATGAAAGATAGGAGCCCCAGCCCATCTATGTTTACATGTATTTATAGTATACAGTTTTTTTTACTAAATATAGTTGATTAGTTAGATCAGCTGAACTACTGAAGTATGCAAGGATGAAAGAATATATTTGAGAAACTTAAAATGTTCAAAAGTATATCTGGGTTTTTACTTGGCTCAAAAAAATATGAAGTCATTGGATGATGTCAAACTAAGAAAGTGGTGCACTAAATTTGTACATACTTTTTCTCAAAACGATTCATTAGATTTTGAGTTAGATGAACCTGTTTTTAAAAGTAAGATGCTGCAAAATGTTTTTGTCGGATATGCCAAGGACTGCTATTAAGGTTTTTGAGATTGTTAGAGATATATACTGCTATCCAAATATTTCAATTACTAATCAAATCTTGTTTATTGTTCATATAGTAGTAGCATCAGCTGAAAGAAGCTTTCCAAAGTTAAACTATTGGAAAACTATTTAAGGTCGTCAATGTCACAAGAAAGGCAAAATGGTATGGCCACTTTATACATTGAGAATGATATATTAGATTAGATTAATGTTGATACTATTATCGATGACTTTGTATCTAAAAATGTTAGAAGAAATTACTTTATATGATCATTGTATTTGTAACTCGCTTGCTTATTTGAAACATGATAGATGATGACTCGTGACTTTTCCTTGGTGTGCTCAATTTGGTAATTTAATCTTCTCCTAAATTATTTTGTCCTTAGTAGCATGTTATAGTTTTTTAGATTTATTCATAATATTATTGTGCTAATGGATTGTCGTTAATGAGTACTTTGTATTTTGTCACCAATTTACACAAACTTAGGGTTGAAAATGGAACGGAAGTTTTTTATCGTTCTGGAGAAAAACATAAATGGAAGCCTTTTTTCGGAAACGATAACGAAAAATACCAGTAGAGAAACGGAAATTTTCTTTGTTGGAAACGGAAACGGGAGAGCCAGTTCCGATGAAAACAGAAATGGAAACAGAATTTTCGTATAAGTGAAACCGGAAATTAAAAACAAAAGTGGGCCGTAATGGGAAACGGGCTTGGCCCAAAAAGGAGAAGAGAGAGTTTATATTTATTGTCGAATTAAAAATTTTCAGAAATACAAATGGCTTTATAAAAAATATCAAATAAAGTTCAAAAATTCAAAAAAAAATTTCTCAAAAATACTTTCGAACATAAAAAATTTATTTCCAACCTAATTGTATTTTTATTTTTTGGGGAATAAATTAATTTTATAAGTCTTAAAATAGCAAAATGGTATTTATAAACTCCAAAAAATCTCGGATAAATCTCAGAAAATCATAAATGAACATCAAACAATGATATGCAAATTTTAGGGTGTTACATCTTTGTAGTTGGTGGAGAAAGAGGATGTCGATGATAATGATATGGAGGAGGATATGATGGTTTGATATGGGGGACAAATAACGAGTCTTCAGCTGATAAACTTGAGAAAAACTTTCTAGTGATACTAGTGAATATAAATATTATTCTTGTGTCTACCTTGAAGGTGGAATGGGTTACATTGTTCTTATAGTCATGTATATTGTGATTCTATACTATGTTCTTGTGGAATTTTTCGCTTTCGTTTCCGTATCCGTTCCGTTCCACATTTGTTTTCGTATCTGTTCCGTTCCACATCTGTTTCCGTATCCATTTTCGAGGTTTTTGATTTCATTTCCGTTACCGATAAAAATGTAGGAATGGAAACAAAACAACTATTTATCAATCGTTTCCGTATGGATCTAATCCCTAGTAAGCTCCTCGCAAAAAAGAAAGAAAATTAACATAAGTTACTGGTGGAAATCTCTATGCGAGAGCATGGTTTGTCTGACCGTTTTTTCTCGCTGGGACACCGGCCAAACTAAAGCGGGAAAATTGGAATACTATACAACATGTGACACGTATTTACAAATGTGCACAACATGTTTGCATATTTACAAAAAATCTCTACTATACCCGAAACCTGAAAATTCGTTTAGCCTTTACCGAAACCTCAAATCTCGTTTATGATGTATTTGAAAATTCAAATTTCGGGCTAGGGCAAAATCGAAACTTCAAATTTTGAGTATGAGGTGGCACCTCATACCCAAAATATGGGAATTCGGCTAAGGCCTAGCTGGGGTTTTAGGCATCGCATGCGCTGCTTTAGCTGGATGTCGCTGCTTTGCTTCGCATGCAAGTGATGCCCTGACCAAAAGAGCAGACAACGCCAATCAATTAGTCCTTAAACTACGGCTTTTATCCTTCATCCTTCCTTTGCGAGCTTATAACCTGAGCTTCCTGCATTCTTCATTTGGGTGCTTCGTTCCTGAGAGCAGAGCATCCATCCTTCGTTCGTTCCCGAGATTAGAGAGCTCTTCCGTGCTTTGTTCGTCCCCGAGACAGTAGAGCGTACAAACGAGAAATCTGTTTGTTGTTGTTCATATTTTGTTGAATTTTTGTGGAAGTGAAATTTTAGTCAATTATTTCATTCAGGATTTTTATTTTGCAGGTATTCTTCGGGTATATTTAATGGTACATTGATCTTTGGTAGCATCGAGAAGGTTAGTTACAAATCTTTGTGAGCAATAGTATATTATGGACAGTGTAGTGTTAGGTTAGAGTTAAGTATTCACGTTTGTGCAATTTATTAATGTTGCAGACAGTGCAGCGTAGTTTTAGGTTAGGGTTAGTTATTATGACGGTATTAGAAAACTTGATTACCATGATTAGCAAAATTAGTACGACGGTGTTAGCACTAATTAGCAAAATTAGTATGATGGTGTTTGCAATAATTAGTAGGACGGGATTAGCAATAATTAGTAATATTGTATATGTTTTTGTACTACATGTGACGAGAAGATAGTCCGCTGCAGAAATAACTTGTGGGAAGAAACATCTTCGTATGCTGCGTTTGTACTACCTAAAAGGTATGTTTTTTTAAGGGCAGTAGCATGAAATATAATAGTAATGGTAAACTTGTTAGGTTAGCAATAATTAGTACGAACATATCAGTACAAAAAAGCACCAAAAAATGAATAGCACCCTGTTAGGAAGAAATAGTACGGCAATGTTAGCTAAAATGTTACAATGGTGTTAGCACGAAATGTTATAATGTTATTAAATTAAGTGTTCTTGAAGAAATATTTTGTGTGTAATGGCTTCGACGATATGTGCAACATGCCTATAAAATTTTACATTTTTGTTATTTACGATTGCTGTGGACAGTGTAGTGTAGTGTTAGTTTAGGGTTAATTGTTGGGACGGTAATAGGAAACATTAGTACCATGCTATTAGAAAATATTAGGACAATGTTAGCTAAAATGAGCATCGTGATAATAGCAAAATTTGGTGGCACCATATTAGCATTAATTAGTACATCGATATTAGCAAAGTGCTAGCTAAAATAAAATGAGTAGCACGGTATCAGCAAAATAGGGTGACACCATAATAGCAATAATTAGTACGTCGAAAATTTTAGAAATTAGATGAAAAATGTTAGAATGTTGATTGTGTTGGTCATTATAGCACCCGATTAGGAAGAAATAGGGTCATGTGCTTCCATAGTTTAGTACGAGATGTTATAATGATATTTAATTAAGTGTTGTCGAACAAATATGAAATGGTATTGGTATTGTAATGTTGCATAAAATGTTTGTTCTTTTACGTGTATTAGCATGAAATATAAGATTAGTACATTTTCCCTTCCCTCACTTCAATGAAATGTTCGAACAGCGGTGGGAACATGGTCAAAAGAGCTATGAAATCTAGTCTAGATTTTTTGATATTTTTACTACAACTTTCCAACTGAGTTAGCCAGGTTCTATAAAAATTTTAAGTGAAATTACCCTATATTTTTTTTTAATAAAATTCTTACAACAGCACAAGCTCCAATTTCATATTTTCGGTTTTCAATTTATCAGAGGGGTCAAAAGGTCTTAATAATTTTTGAAATTTTTTGACATAGGTTATAAAGAAAACATTAAGTTCCAGTAAAATTTTGAAGTCATAAGGATAAGTATTTTTCTTGTAGAAATTCTTTTAGTACAAATCTCAGATTTTTCAAAAACGTTTCTTTTAATTTCTAAGGGTATTAAAACACATTATTATTTTCTAAAATTTTTACCAAAGGTATATAGTGTTAAGTAGAGTAACTAGTAAAAATTTTAGCTTTTGGACAAGTTACCAAACTTTGTAATAAATTCTGACATTGCTATCTTTTCACAAGTTTTTAAAGAAATTTACTTTATGTAAATTTGGAAATTACTTTTTACTGAAGTATAAGCTTTTCACAGGTCAAAATATGAGATTATGTGCATTAACATGAAATATGAAATATGACTTCAATGAAATGTTCGAATGATATTTCGTTAAATGTTGTCGAAGAAATATTTTGTGTGTAGTGACTTTCAATATTATTTGTGTGCGACAGATGGACATGCCTGTAAAAATTTATTTCGGAGAGCGTCCCGCAGTGTTGCACGGGTGATTCGTGAGCATTGACAATTGCCTGCACGTAGATAGCAGTATAGCCACCCCGAATGAACTGTGAGAGCTGAAATCACATGTCATCGCTCTGTTCGGTGCGAACCTTGAGACGCACAGAGTTCGTCTAGATAGGGTTCGTCCACGATTGGTCCCCAACACCTCGATGGTTGAGCACACGCTCTTCCCGTTACGGATCGAAAGCGCGTGGGTTCGGCTCGGCTCGTTTCCAGTCCTAGGTACTGCTAACCCTGCGGTACTACCGACATTAACACTGCGGTAGTGCTGGAAATCAGAGAAAACAAGATTTTAAACTCAACCCTTTTCTCCGAAACTTCAACAACTATTCTTTGAGCCAAATGGTGATCAAACCAAGATCACACTAAGTTGTAAAACACTTTTGCAACACCACTAAACCATGCTCAAAGAATTTAAACAAAACTCCAAACAATTTGCGAAGAACACATTTCGCAAACGTCACATAGATTATATTTGCAAGAACGTATTAAACAAATAAATCCCGAAAACTATAAGGTTTATCCTCTTAGCCATGTTATGGTCAAACCACAACCCAAACTGACTTGCAGAAACCACGGTGCAAGTATCACATGCTTTCAGGACCGGAACCTATAGACCTCCCGTTTATTCGCACAACGAACTTCCAAATAAACAAACCATTTTATGCTTGAGCATTCTCTTTTTGCAATATATGCAAAAGCCTGGCTCCAATCAAACTCTAAATAAAACCAAATCAGAGTGCATGATCTCTCTAATTGCAACTCCTGCAATTCTCTAGCTCTATGCAACCAATAAATCAAACACTTGCTTGAGCTCTTCTTCTTTTGCAACCCATGCAAACATAGCTCCAAGCAATACCAAATAAACGCAATAAAATTTTGGTTTTAAAACAAAAACAAAGCATGAAGCTTCGTCTATTGCAACACATGCAAAGCATGAACTTCATGCAAAAGCCAACGCATTAGTTTATCCTATTTGCAACTCATGCAAATCAAAGCTCAATGCGAACACCCGAAACATAAGCTTGTCCTATTTTGCAACACATGCCAAATAGAGCTTTATGCGAAAACCAAGCACGAGCTTCATCCATTCGCAACACATGCCAAATGGTTAGCTCCATGCAAAAACCAAATCAAGAAGATTTGAGCTCAAGTGAACACGGGATTGAGATCACCAACACATGATGAAGCTCAAAGCAAAGAACTCAACCCCTTTTAATAGTACGACGCTAAAAACTAGACACAAAGACTAGAAAACTCCTTAACCTATCTAGTTATATCTTTAGCCGCCACAAGCAATCTCTTTTGGGGTCTTTATGATCTTCAATCACTTGCTCCCCTGGGATCGACACCCTAGCTCTACTTCTCCTTTTTCGCGATCTCCTCTTGACGTCCATCACCTCATGATGTCGTCCTTGTCCCGTTTTCATTATCTCAACCATCTTTGGACCTAACCTGGCTCATTCATCACTTATAAAAATGGTTAGTCTAAGATGCATGGTTGTCTCTATCATTTATGCACTCCATTAACACATAATGGATGCCACTTAAATTGATTGAGCACAACCTAAATCAATGTAATGAATTTAAATATGTCTTGAACACATGATGCAACTAATGCTTCATACTACTCAAGAACTCTCCATTTGTCTTTAATTAATCACAAGAACACCATCAACACATGATGAAATGTTCTTTCATGATTAGAAGACAAATGAACTTAATTTAAACCTTCATTTAAATTGATATATTTCAATGTATTGATCCTTTATATATAGAGTGAAGAATAGATCAATACATTGATATATCAAGTTCAAGTGTGAACTCCCCCTAGATATGTGCATCCATGTAATATATGGATTGGAAAATATAATGCACATTTTGTGGTTAATGCAATGGAGAATTCATACTTTAACTTGAATCCAAAGTATGCAATTAATACTAGAATGAATATGCATACATACCTTGGGTTTTTCATTTTCCATCCAAATATGAGTATTGAATATAACTCAATAGACATACTAGTCGCAATAAGATTAGATTTGTCATTAAACACAAATTAAGCATTAATCTAATCCATCACCAAAACTAACGAAGTTTGAACTTACACTGGGGGGTAATATCCCTATCATATGCTTGCACTAAAAGTACCCGATTCCATCTCCATTGCTCTGTCCCTCTCACATATGATCTCCACGATGCGGTTCCTTTCAGCTCAACTAGCTCTCAACAAATAGGATCGTTTTGCATACTACATAGCAAAATACCTTCAGCTAGCACTTCTCTTGTTCCATCCGAAAAGTATAATACAATCATTTCAACACAGAAGAAAGTGTGCCCTCTTCGACCCTACTCAAACTTCTATCCACATACTGGAAGTTATTTAGATCTGCACCCTCCAAACCATACATTACATCCCCCTCTCCATAATAGATGCTAAATGGAACTCGTTCTGCCATATCTGCGAATCCATTCATTCACCCACGAATTAATTACTTTCCGTAAAAAAAACTGTAACACCTAACATAACTACATCTATATGCTACAAAAATATAGATCTATCTGTAGAAAATATAACTACATTCCTAAAAATATATATGTATCTACATCTAACTACATTTGCTAGATCTACCCAACTACATTCCTAAGAAATGAATATATATATATGGACGTACTTGTATCGGTATAAAACATCTACATTCGCTAGATCTAATTACATAAGCCTAGATATAAAATTATTTCTACTCAATCATAATTTACTGCTAAAAAAATTAAACGACGAAATAATTTCTACTCTACCTACATTATCTACAATTAATTTCTACTCTACCTGCATCTAACTACATTCGCTTGATCTACCCAACTACATTCCTAAGAAATTATATATATATATATATATATATATATATATATACACTTGTATCGGTATAAAACAGATCTACGCATATAAACCTAAATCTAAAACTATTTCTACTCAATCTTAATTTACTACTAAAAAAAATTAAAAAACGAAATAATTTCTACTCTACCTATATTATCTACAATTAATTTCTACTCTACCTACATCTAACTACATTCGCTAGATCTACCCAACTATATTCCTAAAAGCAATTACCTACATCTAACTAAATTCGCTAGATCTACCTACAGCTAACTACATTTACAGCTACAAAAATTAAACAACGAGCAATTGCCTGAAACTCGTCGCGCAGTCCGTCTATTTTTCTCTCCTCCCTCCTCTTTTTCTCTCTCTTCTTCTTCCTCTCCTTCTTTCTCTCCTTTTCTTTCTCTGTCTTGCGCTGGCTGCTGGCTCTGGGCTCTGTCACGCGGCCAGCGCCGCGTGGTGATTTATAAATCGCTCTGTCGCGCGATCAACGAGCGACAGAAGCCTACACACGCTCTGTCGCTCGTTCATCGAGTGGTTTTTATACTGCCGCCCGTTGATCGAGCGGTTTTTATACTGTCACCTGTTCAACAGGCGACAGAGACCTCAACAGCCTCTTATCACCCATTCATCGGGCGATATACTTGTATCGCCCAACCAATAGGCGGCCGGTATATTTTTGTAATTTCTTTCCCCGCCGTTTTTTTTTTGCAATTTTGAATAAGGCCCTGTTTGGCATGGCTCCAACTCCGAATTTTGTAGCTTCAGATTCAACTTCTCACTTGGATCCACTTCACTGGGAATCTAGAGCTGTCAGAGAAAGTGTTTGGCTATAAAGTTGGCTCCAGAGGTAAGAATGAGAGAACTGTGTGCAAAAGGACTAGAGTACCCTCACTCATAATATTTCCTTCGATTTTTTTTCTGTGTAATAAGACAAGAAGCATGTGGCACTATGGATTTGATTTGGAGATGTGTTTTAAATGAAAGCCGAGTAAAGCCTCTGATACAAGATACAATTTAACCGAGTAGAACCCATGTAGGTGCTGCTACAACAAAACTCTCTTAACCCTTAGTGACATGATATATTGATATCCTAGATATCTACCATTGCAAATGTCCTGCAATCTGAAACAATGTCTGAACACTAACACATTTTGAAAACGTGTACTCTCTGACCATATTACAATTTTCTTTTTTCATCAGAGCATTATACAAAGACATGAACTCCATTTCAATTTTTTATTAGATTCAGACAAAGCAATTCCCAGTAGTGAAACAAGCAAAACGTGAGAACTACATTCATCACAAAAACAACCTAATATCCCCAAGAAAGAGCAATAGCGGTTGCAAGCTCGTCACGATTTCTGACTTCCAGCATGTCTAGGTCTACCAAAAAACAGCGGTTGAATACAGTATTTACGACATCAGTAATAGCATAAAAAGTAGTGAAAGATTGTACTCCTTGCAAATATAGTTACCATTCCATCCACCAAGTCCAGCATATGACGCCCACTTGTTATCTTATCAGCAATGTCATTCACGCTTATTTTAAGCACAGATAAAGAGAACTCAGCTTAAGAGCACATCAACATATTGATTAGTATCTTTTTTTTCAGGAAAGAGCATGAATCTTGTATGTCATCTGTTGTACGCTAACTATTTCCAACTTTGCCAGTCCACAAAGCTGGATCGTCCTAGCCCCTAACAGATAGCACGCCACACACATCTGAACTCAACAAGCTTGGAGGTTGAGTTATCATACTTCAGGTAGTCAACACCCTGGACAAAACCAATTTCTTTACTCATGTATCAATAAAATTATCTGCATGTTTAATGACATTACAGTATAGATTTAAGACAGAAATACATCAACGATGCTCTTAACGTGTCATCCTAACATTGTTGATTAATCACTCAACAGGCAGTCTCGTTGATGTTGCAGGCGAAGAAATTCCAGCTATTCCACCTGCGCAGAGCCCATACACTGATTAATCACTCAACTCCGTGGAACAAATCAAACAGACTGCAAGTGCTAGTCAAAAGAAGCAGCAGTTGGGGAGCAGCGGAAGCGGGAGCGTACAACGCCAGGGGAAGGAGGTCGACAACGCCAGGGGAAGGAGGGCATTGGGGCGACTATTGGCGGGGGAGCAGGATATGGAGGCGGCCGGGTGGCTTCGCTATCACGGACGTTGGGCTTCGGTCGCCGGCTGGCTTCACTATCGTGGCTAGGGTTTGGGAGAGGGGTGCGGTGCGGCGCCGCTGATGCGGGAGGCGAAGGGAAGCGCGTGGGTGGGAGGTAGGGGTGAAAATGGTACGGATAATTTCCGACCGACCGAAATGCCTCGGATAGCAATTCGGATATTTTTTCGGATATCCGGATATTTTGCTCGGATACGGATAAAGTGTCCCGGATACGGATACGGATATCTCGGATAATATCCGTCGGATAAATATCCGATCATTTTTCGGATACTATCCGCCGGATAATATCCGAATTCCCACCTCTTTAAGACTTTAACGATTTAGCCCACTCACCAGACAGGCTTCAGCTCCTGCTTGGCCCATAGCCCATAGGCCACACCCATATGTCGCACAGGCGCACAGCACCATTGCAGCAGCAGCCAACCCTAGATCTAGCTCCCTGTTGTGCCGACTCCCAGGCTCCCAGCCCGCCCCTGCCCCCGCCCCCGGTGCCCGGCGCCCGCGCCCGTCCCCCATATGGCTTGAAATTTAGATTATCTATTTGTGGTATTGTTCCAGGAAGATAGCTCTTCAGAGCGTGTGTTATTATTTTGTTATCAATGATGATGGTGAAGTGTACATTTTCGATATTAACTTGATACTTGATACATCACATATCAATCTTCAGCTTGCTTGCAGTAATGTAAGTATTCGTTTACTAGGTTGATGAAGACAGAGAACTACTGCTAAAGCATACATTGACTGGTCATGAGAAACCAGTGATGATGGTTGCATGGAGGCATGGAGCCCTGAAGGCACCACGCTTGAAGCACATTCCAATCAGCAGGTATTCACGAAGCATTCCATTTGTTGCCCTGTCTTATGCCAATTTGTTATGCTTTGGATGAGAGTCATAATTTGACTTGATAATACCCGGTGTTTTACTGTAGCCATTTAAAAAAGGTTGCAAGCATACTATGCTTTAATATAATATCTCAAAAGAGAGGGCGTGCATTACTGTAGAAAATAACAAATTCCTTGTCTTTCAATCCAAGGTGAGGCTTATGTTGTTACTTTAATCTGATTAGCAGCAATCTCTGATATTTTGTTATTATAATTTGTTTCAAAATGGAATCAAGAAGCGCGAGTGCAAATGTTTACGCGCATTATTCGAAAAATATCCGTTCCGATGATTATCCGAACTTATTTTATCCGTATTCGTTCGAATATTATCCATATCCGTATCCGGCACTATCCGTGTTCGAATCCGTATCCGACACTATCCGTGTCCGAATCCGATCCGATAAAATTATACGGATCAAATACAATATAAGTGGTTTCCGATCCATATCCGATCCGTTTCACCCCTAGTGGGAGGGGGAGCACGGTCTGGTCCAGCGGTTTTGATCAGGGGTATTTTGCGGGTTATTTTTTCCTAACTCCAAGGGTATTCTTGGAACGAGGTTACAGATTCAGGTGGGGAGCATCTCCCCTGCTCCATAAAAATGAACTACAGTCTGCTCCAGATTCGTCTAACTCCGGATTCGATTTTTTTAGGAGCTACACCGTTTGGCATGGCTCCATCCACTTCAAATAAAAATCTAGGAGCTAAAACCATGCCAAACAGGGTCTAAAAAGTGTGTGATTAAAAAAATTTCTGAATTTTGTAGTTTGTAGCGATGGCTACTTACCAGCAATTTTAATGAGGTGGTACAAAAGGAAGGACGTATCACACCAAAAACTCATGACTAACGACAAAACAAAGCAAAGCATTACGACTTCAGATACGCATACTGATCAGTGATCACTCAAAATACCAGGACTTGGAAGTTAAATCAATTCCAAAAAAAATCGCTTCACATTATTCAGCGATCAACAAGGGCAAATGCTTTGGACGGGATGTAGATATATTTTCAACCAGTCAGCAGCAAACACGCTTCTATGATTCTGCGTCTACTTACCTCAAAGGCCATTAACAAAATGAACCTTGCATTACCTAAAATCAACCAAAAAAACAGATCGTCCTGATTGAGTGCCAGGAAATTAGACAGAAGCACAGATCCATGATAATATAACCTAATGTGCTAACCAAACACTTGTAAATTTCTGATACAATCTGCATAACATTCGAACAAAATTTAGCAGATCCTCGCACTTAAGTGATGCGAACTCTCAGACTCAAACAAGTGCTATGTAGCCCATTTAGTGCAACCACATGGATAAGACGCAACAACTTAGACCTTAAAGCCTCTACTGTTCCTTCTTCCTCTTGCCTTCTCAAACTTCCTTCCCTTGGAGCGGACGTAAGGCTTGGTGTGGCTGTGCGGTACTCCAGGTGCAGGACCAAAGTGCTTCACAGCTTCCCTTGCATTCTTAGGACCCCTCAAGAGAACCTGTTTCAAGAAAATTGAAAATTATGAGAATTGCTTCAAATCAACACCAAAGAACAGTAAATTGGCCGAGAGTCATTGCTATGAGAATTGCTTCAAATCAACACCAAAGAACAGTAAAGTGGCAGAGAGTCATTGCTCTTTAGTCGTCACCTTTGACTTTTTACAAAGGACGAAATTCACATCAACACCAAAGAACAGTAAATCGCCAAAGAGTCATTGCTCTTTAGTCGTCACCTTTGACTTTTTAGAAAGGACGAAATTCACATAATAATGTGAAAAATAATGCCTGATTTTGCTTAGTATGCAACTAAGCTAGTGCTACTGTATAATTCTACATCTTAGAGAAGAATTACACCCCATTCCAGACAATAAGGGTGACAAAAATATTATACTCAACAACCCCTGAACATTGCATCCCTTTGAAGCACAATAATTTGTAGAATAGCAAATCCTTCGTAAAAGTAATACCGCATTTCTACAACCCAATAGGCCATAGTGCCATACAGAGATGCACATTACTCACAAACAGGAACAACACAACCAACAAGTTTTAAAACTTCATGATTGAAACATTAGAACGAAAAAAGGTATATTAAAACTAGATCAACTCACTGCAAATTCCCTTTCGAATATATAAAATTTTGATATTAGAATGCATCGATAAATATCAATGCAAAATTAATGCCACAAAAACATTTATACAATAAAATCATGGTTTTCAGCTAGTGGCATCAGACAATAAGCAGAGCATTTGGTCCACACATTGCATTCAGTGTGTAGGATAAGATTATGCATCATATGCCATTCTTCCAGTAATACAATACCTAGTCAAATATAAAATCAGTAAACCACTCAAGGAAATATACATATATGTACATGTATATGTATATACATACACATCAGAGAACATGTAGCTGCTCCAATGTCAAATGTACGGTCTAATGAAACCAGCAAAAGCACCCTATCACTAAGGACATACAACCAAAACAAAGAGAAGAGCAAAATTTCGGTTAGACCATTTGGCACCAAAGCAACCATGGAGTAATGCAATGGGCCGGTAAGACAACCATATATATCTATGCACCCGTCATACATCCTTGGCCTTCAGTAAGGTTCCAAAGAAAAAAATAACCGATGCAGGTGTATGCTCAAAACTAATGATAATAAGTAACTCATAAATCTTTAGGAATCACCTACGAGGATGTTTCTCCTGCAAGGCTGTCAAACTTCTTGTTGCAGGCAAACTAACTTGTATGAGGTGAAAGCACATGGCCAATTAAAAGGACAGGCAAGTAACAAACTTGTTGTCTCTCCGATGCATCCCTGGAAAGGAGTGCACAAACATGCAGACACTCAACACAGCATCAGGTTCTGACCGCCCGTCTGCTTTGTTCTCATCATTGAGACAACAAGAGGATTGAGAAAACATTCTTAAGGCTGAAACGCTAGGGTTCATTAAAAATAGTCAAATTTATCATGTAAACTTTTAGTCTTGTATTGTTTCGTCAGGTGCAAAATACAAAACAAGCGTAAACAATGTAGATGGAACATCAGAAATACTGTATAGTCTGATAAGTCTCAACAACAAAATTTTCGAGTAACAATGATAGCAAAATGCAGAACCTACTCCATATCTACCATATGATAGTTAAATGCACGGGGCAAGAATACAGTGAATTCCCCCACTATAGTGCATCCCCAAGTAAAGCATTTTAGCCGTACAACAATATTGGACTCCCATTACAATGCTCATATGCAAACTGTACACCAACTTACGAACATAGAAACGAGCAGCAGAAATTACCGTGTTCTGACCCAGAGGCGCACGGAGCGCCAGCTGGTCAAAGGTGAGGCACTCGCCGCCGGCATTCACAATCCGCGCCCTCGCCGTCTCAGTGAACCTGAGCGCGGCCACCTTCATCGCCGGCACCTCGTAAACCCTCTTGTCGTCGGTAACGCTGCCCACGATCACAGCAATCTGGTTCTCCTGCACCCCCACAAGCACAAAGCCGAACAAGGTCATACAAAATCAAACAAGGCATGCACCAATAAACCAAACCAAACGAGTACGGAGCAAACAGAGACCTTGCCCGCCATGAACCTGACGAGGCGGCGGAGTGAGAGCGGTGGGCGGTTGGTCTTGCTCATGAAGAGCCGCTTCAGGATCACGTCGTTGAACTGGCTCTTGGTCCTCCGCACCAAGAAGCGGTACAGCTGCCCACACATAGATCGGGACGCCACGCCATTCAAAATCCAAATCCGAGCACGAAATGGCGAGGCTGCCACAGGATCGGGGTGGAGGTGGGACGTACCTTGACGATAAGCTTGAGGTAGACATCGTCCGACTTGGGCGCGGTGCGCTTGGTCTTCTTGTTCCGGCCGCCGGCGACGAGGTCAATGCCCTGCGAGGAGAGGGGGAATGGGTCAGCTCGAGATCATGGTTACGGAGATAAGCGGCGAAAGGTTGGGAGATGTTACCATGGCGGTGCGCGGCGGTGACGCGTCGGGAGTGCTGCTGCTGCGGCGGCGGCGGCGGGGGAGGGGTGGGTTCTAGGGTTTTGCGGGCGAGACGAGAGAGTGAGGCTTATATAGGGGCTGGGTGCGACGGTGGACTGGACCCAATTGGGTTTGAGCCTTGTATCCTCTCGTCCTTCTGTGTAACAGAATGCTAAGAGCACCTCCAACAGCCTTGCTATCAAACTCTCTATCGCCAAATAATACCGATTCGCTGGAAAAAAACGATCTCCAACAGTTCGCCATCCCCCTCTCCAAATCTTGCGAGCGGAGAGAGACTCCCTACTTCTGGCGATTCTCTCTCCGCTCATTGCTATCCGCTTCGCCGCAAAGAGAAGATCGTTTGCGCGGACCTTGACGAGCGTCTGCTACCTCTACCTCTACCTTCGCCGCGCGGATCGGGAGGCTACGGCGTCTGGTACCTGTACCTCCGCCACGCCGACCGCTTCCGGTGGCTGTCCGGGTAGGTCAGGTTCTACGAGACCACCTCTGACACGCCCTGTACCTTCGCGGCGCGGATCGGCGGTGGATTTGGTACTGGTATGCCATCGACCTCCAGATCTTTCTCGTTCTTCTTGATTTGTTGGTAACTATCCCTTGCTTCGTCGTTTCCCCTTCCGGCTGCAGATCAGCAACCCCCACGAGCACCATCGTCTTACGTGCAGTTGGTCCTATACTCCCTCCGGGAAGAGGATCTGGTGTTGCTACCGGCGTGGACCTCCAGATCTGCTACTGCTACTGTCGTGGACCTCCAGACCTTTGCCTCTTCGACTTTTCTTGGTAAGGATTAGCCTTGTTCCTCTTCCCGTGTCCTACAAATCTTAGCACCTTGTTCCTCTTCTTCATGTGTAGTATTTTCCTCTTGTCCAGATGTTATACCACCTTGCTCCTCTGCCCGTGTCCTACATTGGTTTAGATAGTTGAATGTTGCAAAGAACCTGGGATTGCCTTACAATCTGGTGGATGTACTAACAATAAATTAGGATTTCACATATCTCTGTGATAATTTCTCTCATGAAGATTTGAATATTATCTCTGCATGGCTAGCATTTGAATCCCATAGGTGCTTGCTGTTTTTGTATGCATTGACGAAACAATCATGCATATGGATGGATAAAGTAAATTAAGTTGTTCATGTTTTGTGTATTTGAATCCCAGAGGCCAGAGCTGCCTGCTGTTTTCAGATGCATATGATCATTTCAATTTATCTTCTAGTGGTTAATGTTGGTATTGAATTTTAGTAAAGCCAATTATATTGTGCCTTTTCACTTCTAAAATAAGCACAATGTGCCGGCTTTGGAGTATCTTCAATAAGGATAGGTAGTTTGCAATATTACAAAATTTGCATTTGTATCATCAATCCCTGCTGCGTGTGGGTTCACCAGTTCCTCCTCTTGCTTCGGTGAAACAATTGCATTTGTAACTAGTTATTATATTTCACTTCCATTAACTGATGCTGCAAAGGTTGGTGCTTAACCAGCGCATCGAACAAACACTCAGATAACAATGTCGCAGGGGAGGATATTGAATATTTGGAGAGATTAGGTTCTATTCTGATACACCAGAGAACATGACCAAGTAAGATTGGCAAACAAGTCTTGAGACTGCTTAGCTTAGCTACCGGCGCCCCTCTGAAAGGCGTGACAACCAAATCCTTCAGATTTGCCTCAAAACTCCCAAGAACTTCACCGGAAGTGTTGGATCAAGTGGTAGAACTTTTGTTATCAAGCAACTGCGCTCCGCTGTTGTAGAACCTGTGTCCACTCATGTAACTTATGTTTAGTGATCCTACTGGTTTGTGTATCTGCAAATAAGGGTCACATAAACCAGCAGACAGCAACCAGTTATATTGTGCCGGCTTTGTAGTATCATCAATAAGGATAGGTAGTTTGCAATATTACAAAAATCAGCATGTTTCGTTTATACTGTCCTGTGTCATGCTATGCGAGCTCTTATGCGAATGTTCCAAGATATGACATATCTGCTTACCTGTGCATACTGCAATTATGATGTCCATCTGTTTTATTTGCTGCTATACGAATTACTGCTGTCGGCATTCTATTTTTTTATTGATGCTCGGTAGACTATTGTCTGTGGTGACTCAGTAGTGACTAGTGAATTATTCTAGTGTTTGTGTAGCTCTAGTACAGTTTAATGTATTACTCAATACTTAGATGCTCTGAAGTGTGGTGTTGATCATTCGAGTAGCCATTTTTATCTTCGCTACCGCTACTTACTTATGACTGTCCTGACACAAGTCAGCTGCTGCTTCTCGTTTTGTTGGTGTCATTTTGAATAGCATAGACGTGATGGTTGCATCTGAATTTTAATACCAAAGCAAGGATCTGCATCATCATGTTGTTCTGTCTGTAGTTGAACCTTCAAGTTTTGCTACATATGACTGATCAATAATCTGTGCATATTCTCATATATCTTAACTCACTAATTTCATTGAATGTAATTCGCCTCCTTAGGTTTTGCTATTCAATCTGCACTGGTTTTGAAGTTTGTGGCTCTTCCAAGATTACTGATATTTCTGCTGTTTCGTTGGATAAAGTAAGTCAACTCGATACCCTTTTAATGTTTATAACCTTGTGGCATTCATCTTAGTGTACTACTTACTTGCATATAGATGGATAAAGATTCAAAGAAAGTCAGTGAAGTGCATGCTTGGACAATTAAGTGTATAGAGGAAATCGCAAGTGATATTAAGAACATAGTGCACGATAATTTTTCTCCATGCTCATGCGAGAGCGGAAATGAACTCAATCGACTCTTACTAGAGATCGAACACGCTGCTCGCCGTCTTGATGACCTTGTCATACACTCGGAAGACTTGGTGGGAACAGCCACTGTTGCTCCACTCGATGA
Organism: Rhipidocladum racemiflorum; assembly: GCA_036346355.1. NCBI lineage: Eukaryota > Viridiplantae > Streptophyta > Magnoliopsida > Poales > Poaceae > Rhipidocladum > Rhipidocladum racemiflorum. The sequence goes on along the minus strand of CM070573.1, from coordinate 61,980,376 downwards.
AGAAGAAGGAGATTTGAGCATATGCGCCCATACGACTATGAGAGCGATGATTCCGATAAAATTGACGATCATCAATTTAGAGAGAATGAAAGTATCGAGTCCAGTGACTAGTGTTATTCGTGTTCTACTTTTGAGACATACTTTATGAGTAGTTGCAGTGACTAGTTTTATTCGTGTTCAGTGTATTAAGACGTGTTGTACTTTTGCATGTGTTGTTATGCACCTTTGTTTAATTCCGAATTTATGCCTACAGTTTGTGCTATAGAGATGACTATGCTCGTTAGCATGTGTTGTGATGCACCTTTGTTTAATTCCGAATTTATGCCTACAGTTTGTGCTATATGGATGACTTCTATGCTCGTCTGTTGAGTGAGGGAGGAAGTGAAATTCGTTGGGATGGAAGCCCAAATGGGGAGCAACCTTCTCCAGTAGAACATTGCAGTCCCCAGTCGAGATCTCAAAATAAAAGATCAAAGAATTTTTCGGAGAATGAAGATAATATGTTGGTATCGGCATGGCTTAATGTTAGTTTGGATCCAGTGCAAGGGACTCAACAAACTCGTACCACATATTGGAGTAGAATACATGATTACTTCCACGAGAACAAAACTTTCAATTCGGAGCGTAGTCAGAACTCACTTATGCACCGATGGTCATCTATTCAAGAGCATGTAAACAAGTTTTGCGGATGTTATGACCGCATTGAGCGTAGACGGCAAAGCGGGATAACAGAGCAGGATAAGGTTGGTTCACATCCCTTTTTTCATTATGAATTTATATGTGTTGTCCATGTTAATAAGGTACATGTCCTTCTGTAGATTGTCCATGCTAAATCGTTGTATCAAGAAGAAGAAGGGCGATTATTTGCGTACTTGCATTGCTGGAATATACTTCAACACCATCCAAAATGGATCAGTCATTTATCTCAGAAAAAGCAAAAAACATCGTCCAATGCATCCCCGGGTAGTTCCAGCCCTATTAGCTCTAATGCAAGTCATATTCATGAAGATGTCGCTCTGCAGGTTGATGTGCTCATTAGGCCAACTGGTAGGAAGGCCGAGAAAGAGCGGATCCGCCGCGGTAAAGCTGCAGTTGAGAGTGGTGCAACAGGTTCACTCTACATGGAAGCATTAGAAAACTTTAGGAAAGAAATGAAAGAATTAGAGCTTATTAAAGAGAAGAAGAAAGAAGAGCGGTACGAAAGAGCATTTGCGCAAGAACAGGAAAAGATTGCTCATGAGAAGGAAAAGATTGAGATAAGAAAAAATGAGTTTGAATTGAAGAGAATGGTTGAAGAAGAGAGAATTATGAGCGTTGACACTAGTCGCTTGAGTGGTCCACAACAACAATACTACCAGTCCTTGCAGAATGATATCATCGCTCACAGATGTAATAGGTTTAGTTGATGTATTAACTAATTATTGATGTAATATGTCTGGTTACATCTAGATTGAAACGTTATTTTGCTTATCATTGAGTCAGTGATGGACTTGAAGTTGAGTTGTGCACAATCCTAACTATGATCATTGTGGTTTTGTTTTTCAATGCTTGGGAGTTGAGTACATCATAGTTGAAAAGCATAAACTGGTACATGATAGTTCAGATGTATAAACTGGTACATCATAGTTGAAGGGAAAAAAGTAGTACATCATGCGCTCGCCTACATCCCTCCATAATGGCGCCATAAGTGCTCGACTAAATCTTCTTGGAGCTGAGAGTGAGCTTTCCTATTTCTGATGGATTGATGAGTTTGAATAAACTCATTAAGCTCAGGTGTTCTTTCATGGGAGACTGCAATATTTTCTCCCATTGCTTCGTAATTGTAGTCAACCGGACCTCCATCCCGCTTATCTTCAATTATCATGTTATGCATGATGATACATGCTGTCATGATATCTCTAAGTGCTTCTTGATACCAAAAACGAGCGGGTCCACGAACAATGACAAAACGAGCTTGTAAAACTCCAAATGCTCGTTCCACATCCTTCCTAGCTGCTTCTTGAGCTTGGGCGAAATGTTTTCTCTTATTCCCTTGGGGAGCCGGTATTGTCTTGACAAATGTTGCCCAAGCAGGATATATTCCATCTGCAAGATAGTACCCCATTGTATAACTGTGACCGTTCACAGTATAATTCACTTCAGGTGCTTGCCCTTCAGCTAGCTTTGCGAAGAGAGGGGATCGGTGAAGAACATTAATATCATTGTGAGACCCTGGTAAACCAAAAAAAGCATGCCATATCCAAAGATCTTGCGAAGCAACAGCTTCTAGAATGATTGTTGGCTCATGCACATGACCAGTATACATGCCTTGCCATGCTGCAGGGCAATTTTTCCATTTCCAGTGCATGCAATCTATGCTCCCAAGCATTCCCGAAAAACCTCTTTCCTCGCCAATTACAAGTAATCTAGCAGTGTCATTATCATTTGGAGATCTCAAATACTCAGCTCCAAAGAGTTCAATAATAGCTTTCACAAACCTTCTCAGGCTCTCTATAGCAGTACTTTCTCCAATCCTCACATAGTCATCAATAGCATCTGCCGCTACTCCGTAGGCTAGCATCCGAAAGGCAGCGGTAACCTTTTGCAAAGCAGATAACCCAAGAATTCCAGCACAATTTCTCTTCTGAATGAAATAGTTATCATGCGCTTCTACAGCATGCAGTATGCGAAGAAATAAAGAACGATTCATTCGAAACCTACGCCAAAAAGAAGGTTGAGCCACGGACAATACGATCACCATAATATGCGAAGACATAAACAATGAATAATTCTATACCTACGCCGAAAGAAGGTTGGACCATAGATAGGAGCATCAGCAAAATAGTCTTCGAACAGTCTAGCATGTCCTTCTTGTCTATTGCGATGAACGACTTGATGGCCAGGAGTAGAACCACCATGGCGTGGAATATTAACATCCTGATCTTCCATGTGTGCTAGGTATCCTGTTGTCATAAGAAATACATACTCATTATTTCTCTCAGACTCCTCATCTTCTGAGAGACATTCCGAGACTAAATTTCGACGACTCATTGAGCTATTGATAGTAGTGAACAACAAGAAACGTGCAATACTTCGAAGTGCAAATGGGTATGTATATATAGACAAGAATAATATAGCCGTTGGAATCTACCCGTTGATAAATAACCGTTGCAGCGTGGTGGTTACAAGAAAATTCGAATTTTAAATTCCCGCATTTAAATATAGCCGTTGGAATCTACCCGTTGAAAAATAACCGTTGCAGCGGGGTGGTTACAAGAAATTTCAAATTTTAAATTCCCGCCTTAAAATATAGCCGTTCGAATCTACCCGTTGAAAAATAACCGTTGTAGCGTGGTGGTTACAATAACTGTTATAGCGGTTAGAGAATATGATTAAAATATAGGGGAGAGAAAATAGAGAGTGTGATATAGAGAGTGCTGTTAGAGAGGAAGGAGATATAGAGAGTCAAATTTTTGGAGAACTCTCCAAATATGGCTTTTGGAGAGTGAAATTTGGAGAGTGCTGTTGGAGATGCTCTAAGTATTAAGCTTCAACTTAAAGCCCTTTGTCCCAAATAAATTAGAGTAGGTTAGTAATAAAATCCAATCAAAATTAATAAAATCACTAAACCTTTGATCTTATGTCATTATTTTGGTACATATATCGCTAACTTCTATTCACTCCTATACAAACTCTTTGAATGTATTCTAAACCCTCATGTCTCTATTAATTGCTTCTTTCTATGTCAATCTCGGTTGGCATCTGTCTTTTCTTATATTTTCGAGATGACTTAAAATTTTACTATGCAACGGTGCCTTAAAAGGCCTCAGTTGCAAATGTTCAACGGATCTCAAACGATGTTGGACAAGTTTTTCTTCAATTGGTATTATCCCAACTCTATCACGTATATCATCATACGTACTTGATCTCATCTTGTATGATCACAGATTCATTGTAGTATCTGCATCTCTGCTACGCTCATCTTCTGCACATGTTGTCTTTTTAGCGCCTAACATTCTGCTTATACAACATCGCATATCTGATCGCCGTCCTATATAATTTATCCTTTAAATTTTGAGGGACTTTTTTTTTATCATATAGGACACCAAATGCTTAGTGCCATTCCACTCAACCCGCTCATATCATGCGGCTCACATCTTATTCAATCTCACCACCACCTGTAGCTTCGATCCCAAATATCAAAAAGTTTCATTCCTAGGCATTACTTTTTCATCAAGATTAACATCTCTAGCATTTGTCATAGCAGTACTAAAAAGACACCTCATATACTCTGTTTTAGTCCTACTAATTCGAAAGGCTTTGGATTCTAAAATATTTCTTCACAACTCTAATTTTCTATCGATATCTACCCGAATGTCAAACAAATTCTTAAAATAAAGTCCTACAAATGAGTTGTTTACTTTTGACTAAAGATAATCTTGCAGAAAGAAACTGGAATGGTAGCAAAATGTGTTGCTTTTGCATTAAGTTGGAAACTATACAACTTGTTTTCTTCGATTGCCACGTTTCACGTTTAGTGTGGAAGTTTAGTGTGGAAAATCATTCAAGTAGCCTTCAATCTGACAATGCCTACAAGTATATCTCATATGTTTGGAAATTGATTGAATGGGATTACTAAAAATTTTAAATCTCAAATTTTAGTGGATGCTGCAACAATTTGTTGGTCAATTTGGTTATTTCGGAATGATATGGTGTTTGGTAAGAAAAGGAATTCTAATCCATTGCAGGTTATCTATCCGTGCATTGGCTGGCTTCGTTCATGGTCACCAATGCAATCTAAGGAGGACAAGGAAGTGGTATTAGCTGGTTGCATAACACTAAATTTGGTGGTCAAGGACTTCTTCTGTGGACATGGGTGGAGATCGAGATACAGGATTTGTGTGGATTGAGAGTTTTTGTTCCATCTAAATTACTAGCTTGTTGAACACTTGTTTTATTCATTTTACATTTAAGAAAGTTGTAAGGATGTTAAGTTATAACGCTGTAATAAATTATGGTTGTGTGCATCTTCGGATGCAGAGGCTGGGAGATCTAATCTTCCATTATCTAAAAAAAATGAGTTGTTTACTTTTTTTCGAGGGGATGAGTTGTTTCTTTGCAAGCATGTATTAAGAAAGTATGTATTCAAGTTTTACACGAGGGTCCGAGAAATAATCATCATTCACCTGGATGAGTGCAGAGTATTGAAGTGTGGGAGGGTTCCATCCCCAACCACGTAGGAGGAAAACATCTCTTTTTCAAAAACAAACGGTTGCCTGAGGAGTTAGGATCTATTCTCATCGGCTAAATGAAATGCTCTATTGAGGCAATATCAATATCAAATAACATAAAGTCGGTGGGATTCCGGCGACTGGAGCGCTTCTGTACGCATCACTAGGTTTTTCGTCCAATCGGGGGCCCGTTTCGTCCGCAACCGTCAGATCGCGAGCGTGTGTCCATGTCGATGGGCCTCCGGTAGCCAATCATGCGATTCATGCATCAACGGTCGGCTACGCTCGCCTCCTCTCGTGGTCCGCTGCTCCGTCGAGTTCGGCTCCGCTCGCCTCCTCGCACGCTCCACTGCTCCGTCTCATTCGCGCCGCTCAGTTGCACCCCCCTGGGTGCTCCCCGGTGCCCCGTCTCGTTCGTGCTGCCGTGCGCCGGATCGCTCGTTCCTTGGCATCTGTTATTGCGATGGATCTTTGCGTGTCATGGATTCGCGCCACGGGCGTCCTTCGCACGACGGCGCGGCATAGCCTTCTTTGCAGCCTCTCCATCGGGTTTCCTCAATCCGGGCTCCGACGGTACGTTCCTCCCTACTTTGCTTAGACCCCTCCCCTCCTCCCCCCGGTCCCTTCGCTGCTCCGCCGCACGCTCTAGCCCGCTGCCCTGCGCCGCGTGCTCCGCCCATTTCTCCCATAACCAGCCCCGTGTGCTCCGCTGGCTTCCCCTATTGCTTTCCCTGTCGCATCAGTCCGGTCCCGTTGGTCCCTTTGCTGCTCCGCCGCGTGCCCTTGCCCGCTTCGATCGGTCTTCGTCGTTGACGGGTGGAGACTCCCCCATCGTTCCGCATCACAGCCAAACGTCGTTTGTTGTATTCGCCAGTTTCGTTGCTTCGGTGTATGCTTCCCCGCCTCTTGAGAAATCACCCTTTGTCGTCGCAACCTGAATTTGTTTCTATTATTTCGGTGCAGCTAGGTGTTCATCGCTTCTGTGTGCTTCGGCGTCTCTCTGTGAATCGTTCTTCGTCGAAGCTAAAGGTGATTACACCTTATTCCTGTGCTTGGCTTCTTATGTGCTTAGCTCTCGGGAAATCGCCCTTTGTCGTCATAGCCTGAATTCGTTTTTATTATTATGGTACAGCTTGGTGTTCGTTGCTTCTCTGTGCTTCGGCATCTCTCCATGAATCTCTCTATATTGAAAGTAGAAGGTGGTCGCATCTTATTCCTGTGCTTGGCTTCTTATGTGCTTAGCCCTCGGGGAATCGCCCTCTGTCATCGCAATCTGAATTTGTTTATGTTATTTCGGAGTTTGTCACCTAAAATTGGTCCATAACAGGCAAGAGATTCGTTCAACCACAAGCTCGACGATGTCTGTCCCGTAGCCTCTGAAATTCCTGCGCCCACACTATGGAACCCTCAAGTCATACTTTGAGATCATGCCAGAATCTGATATGAAGGTATGAGTGGATTGTTGATCTCTCAGTATCATCATTGTGGTCTAAACTTTCTCCCGTATAGTGTTGATGCCTCTATTATACTGTTCTGTAGAAATACATGGCTGACATACTATCAGTGTTAGCTTTGACAATGTCTGTTGAAGGAGAAAGAGTATGTGCCTGCCACAATAAAATTTCATTCCTTTGTTTTGGACAAGACATTTCCTTGTTCGAAAAAGTTTTCTGTTGTTTTCATTCGACCATAGTTTTGGTAGCCTACTAAAATTTGTTTTCTGCCTTTTAACTGTTCCAGGAGAGCCTAAGTATTGTTTATTGGGCTCTGAAGGTGAAATTGGCTCGTGGGGTCATGAATATGTGAGGTAAGAATAGTGCTACATAAATATATTTGTACTATGGTTGGTTTCATTTTTCTTAGGTGGTTGCTTCTTGTCTTAGTTAATTGTAAAAATTACAGTCCTGTAGTGAATTATTTCTTCCAATGTTCGACAATTTCTTCTTTTGCTATTCTCAATTCATCACTTGCTGAAAATCTGTTCGGAGGTTAAGCAAGAGGTATGTGTTGATTTCTTGAGTCTTTATGCCTCATTAGTTTGGTGTTAGATCTTGCATTTAGATTATTCGTTGAGTGGTATTTCCAGTGCTTAGGGTGTTTGTAGGTTTTTAGGATGGAGAGTAATATTTAAATGTTCCCAATTTTGAGATGGGTAGATCCAATCACCTAAACAAGCATAAAGTACATCGCAAAGAAAATTATTCTTGTCCTTCTTTGTCACAATGAATTTGTTAGGACTTGCTAGTGTTGGGAACGGGGTGGAAAGCCCCAGTAAATTTCAAAATTTTATCCCCTTCCCGGACCAATCACATGCATTAGAACCAAGATTTAGAAAATACAAAAGGCAATAAATGTGTACCGTGGTCCTGGGAGCGCAAGTACTAAGCCTTTTTTAAAAGCTCTCGGTGAAGCTCACAGCTTCAACACCTGGATGCAGCACCGGTATGGTTACATCAGATCTACGTGGTAGCCACGACGTTCAAGTATCCACACGAACAGGCGAACGACACCGTATCCCGGTATGCTAGTACTGCGCAATACGACTCTTATGACCTTTTAACTGGTTCAGGTGAAACTTTTCTCTCTCTCTCTCTCTCTCTCTCTCTCTCTATATATATATATATATATATATATATATATATATATATATATATATATATTCATTATTTTTCTGAGCCCGGAACCCGAATATATAGCCAAAATATTGTAGCAAAGTCGGTGCTACAGCAACCGACACAGGGCACCGTTCATAAGCCGATTGCTACAGTACCTACCGTCATGCTACAGTGATTTCAAAGCATGAACTGTGTTTCCAGCACTACTACAGTGATTTCAGCAAAACTATAGTGTTTTCAGCACAAAAAATCATATTTTTGTACGCATGGTTCACAATCTTTTGGGATAACTAGACATCATGCTCAATCACATTGAACATATGTCATGAGAGAAGATTTCATAAATTTATCTTAAGCCTATTTTTTGTGTGTGACCCTTTAGGTTCATGCAATGTTGGCAATAAATCGAAAACTCCTTTTTGATTCATAAGTCGCAAGCCGCTCCTAGCAGAACATAACGACTACCCAAATTGCATGAATGTCATTTATTCGACAAACCTTCAATGAATACATGTCGATCCATTTGTCACTTTGATATCATGGTTTGACTCAAGGTTGAGGTGTGTCATCCTTGCACTGTTGAACCGATATTCTTGATTATCTGAAGTAGACTAACAAGATCAATCGATTAACATCTTAATCATTCGGGCATGGCCATGCACATTCTTTAGTCTATTTCATCAAGTGGTCGATCGATATCATATCCTCAATACGAGAAGGGCAAATTCCATCTTGATCATACACTTCCCTCTGCATGATTTAAAGCATACCTGAGTGTTGTCCTTATAATTATCCAGTTACAGACAACATTAGACATCATCAAAGCATATTATCCTCATGTAGGAAACTGTGTTGATCGCAGGTATAAGGACCGTTCATTATCATTGTATGAAACAACTTATGATACTAATTAAATCCTCAAAAGGTGTTTCGGGTCAGTCCAATAGCATGTACACTTACATGTATTCACATGATTGTATTGTATCACATATCCATAATCCGTGAAACATGATTATCAAAATAATTCATGTGCTTTTTTTTTCAAGATTATTGGTGTCCCAACCAATAAATAAACAATGGACAATTTATAATAATATCACAATCAAATTATAGAGTTTCACGATCAAGTCACATACTTGATGATCTATAACTTGACATTATTAAAGGAACAATATAAACATAAATACAAGGTAACCATCTTCATGATTAGCCTCTTAGGCATATTTCCAACAGCTAGAGATATATCTTTCTCCGTGTTGCCTTACTTGTTTTTAGATGTTCGGCAAATTTGTCCAATAAGATATGAAAGTAATATGGCATTGCACTGTTTCCATTTATCGATGAACTTTTAGTTTCGCTGGCTATTTAAATTGGTTGCTGCTTTTTGGCTGCGATGTGATCTTATTTTGCCGTTGCGGTGCGGCTGCGATATCCTGGACTATTATTAGAGTTGATAGGGAGCTATCCTGCTGACCTGTTCATGTTCATGCACGGCTGTGTACTGTGCTTGCCATTGGTTGCTGCATCTTAGGTGGTGTTCCTTGCGAAGTTGGCCATTGATCCAAATTCCAATCCTTGAGTATAAAATGATTTTGTCGCATCCAGATTCCACTAAGATCCTAACTTGGCATGAATCTTCTACTATGAACGAACATAAATCATTTTGTTATGTGTGGTTGAAGGGCAAGACATTCTTGTTTGTCTTCTATATGTGGCGTGGTATGCTATTTTTGCTACTTTGTGGACTTCTGATTGCTTCTAACTATCTGCTTCCTCAATCTGAGAGGTATATGAGCTTTGCCTTCTTGCTCATCATGCTACTAATTCCTTCTCTTGGCCAATCCCATACCTGGTAGCTATTATAGCCTCTATATACTACATTATTAATTAATTGTTTTTTGGCTAATTGGCATGTGCTGAATAGCAAGACCCATAGTTTACAGTTGTCTGCCGTCAGGTTACTGCTTATGTTAAGATGGTCGATTCTTACGCATAATTCATATTTGGTTAGTATTTAGATTCCTAGGCATTTTCATGTGTAGGCTTTATTCAGATTTGTCTAGTATTTATCTTTGTATTTTCCTAGCTTTCCCTTTGATTGGAGTAATGATTGGTCGTGAATGATCAAGGTGGTACGCTGGAATGGCTCTCTGCATTGCAGTGTGGAAACATGATGTGTTACATGTGTTATCGATCAGTTCCTGCCAATCTATTGGTTCTTGAAAGATTGTTGCGCTATAGTTATCTTACTATTGGTGAGTTTAGATTGGTTTAGTTTGCTCATGTAGGTAGTATTCTGACTTCTAGAACTATTTCTGTCCTACCTCTACATGGAATTTTTCCTTATTTAAATTTCTGTGTAGCTATAACTGTAGCCATTTCAAGGTATTTGGTAGCTTAGATAAGATGGTATTCTATGACACGCCCCCTTCCATCTTCTCATGTTCTTTTAGTAGCTAAAAAGTGTGGGTTTAGTTATTTATTTGGGTTTTTCGCTGTAGCTTTCAGGAATTCGAACTGGAATAGGTTTGGGTAGATCAAATGAATATGCTTTTATTTTTTTAGTAGGTATTAAGCGAAAGATATATAGTAACATATAATCCTAAACGCAATGCCTGTTTTGCTATAACAAGACCTTTTTAGTTTCGCGTATTGAATAGAGCATGTAGTTTAATTTTTCTCTTTTTGTAAATCAGTTTTGACCACAGTTATATGCTGCACTAAATGATCTTGCCCTTTCTTCTGTGCAATGAACAGTGTGCGGTTGCTAGCGACACTTCACCTCCACAACAACCAGCCCTATGCTGCGTACCACATTTTCAAAGGTAATAACTTCTGATCACCATGTGACCACTACCTATTGTGTAGAAATTCTATGACATGTTTCGAAAATAAAAAGAATGTAAGCATATTATTTGCCCATCCATTTGGGCATGTTTCCCTTTCCTGTTTTGCAAATTTCAGTATTTTTTTTCTTGTTTTGGGTATGAAAGTGGTTATGAGCGATTTATGACTTCCCCCCTGTATGCTATGAAGGGAAGAAGCCTGTGGGGACCCGTCCCGGGACTCCATTGATTCACTCAGTGGCGTCACACAGCCCAAGTAAATCAAGGGAATCTCGAGCGGCCCGCATGTATGCCCGTGTTGGTCCCAGGAAAGTTCACCAACACGCGCGACAATGCATAACAGTTTGGATCATATCTCACACAACAACGGGAACTTAAACATTTATATTACATACCAAAAGTGATACAGTAGTTCACCACGACATACACATAGAGTTTTACATTAACAAGCAGCGGAAATAAACATAAACGACAAAAGTGTTATCCAGCGTAGTATGCCCCAACCCTCAGGCATCTGGCTGGGGGTTAAGAACGACCCTCTAGGCGTTATCATCGAGGCGTCGGCCAGGTAAGGATCCACGTGCGACGTCTCAACCTCACCTGCAGCAATGGACAATCCGGTTGAGTACAAAAGGTGTACTCGCACAATAGAATAGATTATGCATTGAACCCTACTTACATGAAGTTGATTCACCAAGGAGGCAATAGGTAATTTCAGCACAAAGCAACATTTGAGTAAAATCATAGACACTTATAGATTGAAATTGGCTATTTGGTAAACATTTGCAAAATCTTAATACATAAAGTAATTGTAATTATTCCATATCCTCCTTCATGCCTCCAAGCATTTCCGAGACACGAGTCCGACACTCGCGCTCATCACACCCACGGATACTCCAATACCCGTAAGTCTCCTTCCACGAGTACTCCGATACTCAGGAAGTTCCTCCCATGAGTACTCCAATACTCATGAGATTTTTCCCCACCATCCATCTTACCCGGTCCTTAATACTCACCTGGTGGCTAACACGACAAGCAATCGTCCTTAACCATGGACGCGGCTATTCGAATAGTTTAACTCTGCAGAGGTACGACTTTACCCACACGACACGCCACACTCGTAAGCCAAGCTATGAGCACAATTCCTTTGATGTGCCGGCCGAGGTAAACGTGACAAAACCATTATTCCAATATGCATGGTAGTGTATTTAAACCACCCAGGTGATTGTGACCCTTGATCCCGCGTGCTCCGTGACCTGTGTGTGTGGATTAAGGAGTACACCCGTTACTGAACATCCTTGACGCCACAACATTGAGGGGTTTCGAAGGACATTCCCCGACACTCCGCAAAGTTCAGGGAATTCCCGCGGACCTTCCTTGACGCTCACAACGCTCAAGGAACTCTGAGTGCACGTGGTTTAAACACGCCTAGTCATACACAAGTACTTGGCTAAGCCGGTCCCATAAACGGCGTGTGGTCCGCACGATAGTTACTTGCGAGATGGCACCAGGATTTAATCCTCAAAGTCCTTAGCCAAATTTACTACTCAATAATCACCATTTAGACCATCATCATCGATTCATTCTTGATCATTGCGACCGATGAACTAAGTCCATCTATCGTGGTTTCTAACGATCATTCTAAGCATGGCTAAGCAATCTGTGCGAACCCATAAGTAATAATTAACCAACCACCTAGGGCGACAATGGAAGGTGAAAGGAACTAAAACAAGGTGGATTTCACATTAACATGGCAATAACTAACCATTCTACCCAACATAGGTATAATTTGAAAGTAAGCATGCGACTTGTAAAGGTATCTTCAAAACATAATTTCAAATAAGGGAATGAATGTGTTCAAGGAGTAAGGTAGTGGATTAGTGCCTTGTTGCTCATCCGGAACGTCGAAAATGATGTCGTACTCCGGGTTGCCCTCCGAAACGTCGACACCTAACGAGAAAATCCAATCAAAAAAGAATACCAATTAAGAATCAAATAAGAAATAACACGAGAACATGCACAATCATGCATGAAATGCATTATGATTATACTCCTAATCCTAGCATGCATATGAGAAGCACTTTATCAGGTCAGGTTCGGAATATCCGGGTTAGGGTCCGGAATGTCCGGGTTGAGCCTCTCGGTTTCTCGAATGTTGACCCATCCAGAGTATCTGGGTTTAACCCCGGAGTATCCGGGTTATCCGGACTATCCGTGTTGGGTTTTTCGGTTTCAATTGATTGTTTCGTACTGACACATCCGGAATGTCCGGATGGAAGTCCGGACTATCCGGACTGGCTGCTCTGTCCGAAAATGGCTATTGCACAAGGAGCTCCTATACTCCAAAAAGATGACTTAGGGTGGAATTTTACCACAACTAGGGTGTTCTTGTACTTGGTGGGAGGCCGGTTCATCGACGGGATGAAGAATGGCGTCGAAGTTGTGATCGTTGTTGGTTCTCCCGATATAAACTCCTCCTCCTCGCTTGCGGGATCGAAGCCTCCACTCCTCGTACTTGCAGCAGTGTCTACTTCTCCTCAAGCCTCCAACACGACATGCACATCCCAAACTTCCACTTAGAAATGTTTTCAAAGGAGAGGAAATGGGTTGGGCTCAATGCCACCAAAATTTCAGAAAATGGATGGGGATGAATGGATTAGAACTCACCCAATACTTGGTGCATCAACAATCCATTTGGATGGAATTGAAGCTCTTAATGAGGGGGATCCAATGGCATAACATGCACAAGCTCAAACCAAATCTTTGGATGGGTTTTGTGGGGATGAAATGGAGATGGAGTGGGAGTGTTCTTGCTCTCCTCCTTGCTATTTTCAGAAATGGGGTGAGCTGAAAATGAGGGTGTGGGGGAGGGGAAACCAAGGTGAGGGGGCTTATGTAGTGGTCCACTCCACCCCTTACATGTGGGGCTTGGTCCCACATGTCATGGAGTGGGTGGGGAGGTGGGTAGAAGGGCATGAAGTGAGAAAAGGTGGATTAGATGTGCAGAATTTTCTTCTCCCTCTCACTTGTGGGGTCCTCATGTCATTGACTCATGGTGGGTGAAGTTTAGGTATAAATAGTAGCAGTTTTTAAAGGTGTCATGAACATTATAATTTCATACTCATTTATCTAAAACGATGCTAGCATTTATATAACCCTAAATGAGTGTTGATTATGCCACTAATATAAATGATATGAGCATGTTGTACGCAGTATGACTAGTAATTAAATTTGGGCTGTCACAAGCTGCCAGAGTCCCGGTACTTGTTTGCTATATCATGCTTTCGAATGAACCTCTTGAGGGAAGATGAAGAAACTGTGTCCGGTCAATGAACCAAAGATAGAGGTATATATCATCTTTGTAAACACGATTTGTTTCCTGTGTTTCTGAAAAGATCTCATCCAATGGCCTTAGATTTTGCTATAAGCGAAACTCAAAAATTGGCCTCTTATTGTAGGATGCAATAGATCGTTTCTCATTTATATTTCAGTACTCAAATGGTATGCTTTATCACTCCAACCATATCTACGGTCATGAACATATTACTGAAGGTCATAATGTTAGAATTTTTTTGATGCACTCCAAAATCTCCATGAGTCTTTGTGTGATTGTAAGGACCCTAAAAAATTTAATTAAACAAATGCATTCATTAAGCGTTAATTAAGGTATAGTGAGCACTTAAGCTAAGTAACCAAGGGTTTCATGAGTGAGATGGGAGTGTCCAACAGGTTGCCATGGTAACACGGTAAATACCTAGGGATAAAAGGGTAAGAGAGCACAGTAGCAATGAGGATCAGATCAGTGCACAGCCGGTCGCTTCCCTTTTCCCCTCATTCCAACCCAGAGCCAGCCGAGCAGCCCTTGATTTCCCTTCTTTTGCACAACTAAGAGCACACCATTTCCATCGCCACCCCCCAAAACCGAGAGCCAGCAAAGCCAGTGCTTCCTTCCACAATTTCCCCAAGCCAAGAGCAAGCAAGGAGAAGGAGTAAAGCTAGAGTACCTCAAGCCGAAGCCAAGGAGGGAGCAAAACCAACAGTACCAGCCCAACCGAGTCAAGAAGGAGGAGGATTGGAATAGGAGGCCAAGCACAAGGATCTCAACCTCAGCTACCTCTCCATCATCACCATCAACCCCAAAACCGAACCAGACCATAGGTGCACAAGTAGCAAGGTAGCACTAGAAAGTAGTATGTAGAATGAATAGATCGGGTGGAATAGCAGTAGATCGATAGAGTACCAACCAGATCGGGAAGAACCACCGTGGCCTCAATAGGAGGGTAACCCTAGGGGCCCGCGAGTGGCGTCCTGGCCATCACCATGCACTCCCCCGTCGTGCAGGCTTCACAGGTATCGACCAATACTTACCTCAAATCGCAGCATAGCCCACTTTAGAACTCACATTAGTGCACAACCGAAGCAAAACCCTTAGTAGCAAAGCCCCAAATCAAAGTACCCAGCATTTAAAGCCCTAGAATCGATTAGAGGGAGAGGGAGAGGTGCTGTTGGACAAAGGGCCGGCAAGGGATAGTGTCCAGTGGAGTCGGCACTGAGCCAGGAGGAGCTTGCCGGAGTAGGAGAGAGGGGGGCGGCGCCAAGCCTAGCTGGTGGGAGACGAGCGCCGGGTGCGGGCGAACCGAGGACAAAGGGGGAGCTCGGTCCAGAGGGAGGAGTAGAGGAGGAGGAGGAAGATGTGCCGGCGGACCTAGTAAGCGGGAGTGGCTGATGCTGAGCCGAACTAGGGGTAGCTCGAGAGGGGGAGGCACCGGCGGCCAAGTAGAAGAGGGGGAGCCGTCGCTCGGGCAGGAGGAGTAGAGGGTAATCGCTCGAGGGAGAGGGGAGACCGAGAGGAGTCGGTCCAGAGAGGGGAAGGGCAGAGAGCTCAGTTGGCTGGAGAGAAAATAAAAGAGAGAAGGAAAGAAGGAAAAGGATAAAATAGATAAGAGAAAAGAAAAGAGAAAAAAGAGGGAAAGAGGGGAAAGATTTCGAAAATGTGTTAATTGTCACGATCTGTAGTTATTATAGTTAATTAGTCAGTTGTTTGTTTAAAGGGCAACAGGGGTGCGAATTAGCAGGGATTAGTTAAATGAATAGCTAAAAATAAGAATTAATACCTTCTCCAAATAATATTGCTACTATTAAAATGGTTGGACACCATGAATCATGTTCAAAATTAATATGCTATAATTCCAGGACAAGAACTAAACCAATCAGACCACTATCTCTAGTTTTCGAGCGAGGACGATTATATTTACCAGAATTCGGGCAAGTTTCCTTGGTCATATTTTGCATCGAAGTTTTATGATAATTTAATGTTGAAATTGTTGTGGTCACTACTTGCATATCAAAAACCTATTTTTAAAAAAATTTAAAAGGAGAATGGAGGATTTTAAAATGGATGAACAGATGGTTGGAGAGAGAGATTGGTTGTGGGAATTCAGCTTTGGGCTGAGACATTAGAACCCAGCTATGGGCTAGAATTGTAGGACTCAACTATGGGTTGAGAATGTAGGACTAGCTATGGGCTGGAATCGTAGGACTCAACTATGGGTTGAGAATGTAGGACTCAGCTATGGGCTAATCATAGGATTCAACTATGGGTTGACAATGTAGGCCTCAACTATGGGTTGAGATTCAGCTATGGGTTGAAGTGATGGAAATCAGCTGTAGGCTGAGATTTTAGAACGCAGCTATAGGCTGATAGTTTAGAACGTAGCTATGGGTTGAAATTGATAGACCTCAACTACGGGTTGAGACTTTAAAATTCAGCTATGGGCTGAAATAGTTAGAACTCAACTTTGGGTTGAGATCTCAGAATTCATCTATGGGCTAAAAACTGTTGGGAGGATTGGAGGCTATGAAAGTTAGTATGTCTCATATACGATTGCTAACAGTCTTTCTTTGAAATTAAAACTTGCAATGTGTTCATTTTAATAAAATCTATTTTCAGAAAAAGAGTTGAGAAGGACAAAATGATGTGCCGGTAAAAGTGGAGCTATTTTCTCATTATTGCACATTGCTACTAATGCTTGCTGAGTACATTTGTACTCACTCTTGCTAAATCTCTCCTTGTTTAGATATATAATGGCACCGGTGGACAAGCGTTTGGTTGGAGTGATGAGGCAATTGAGGATTATTAGACAAGATAGACTGTTGAGTAGACCATACATCAGCTTCAGACTTGGTGTAGTTAGTACTTTTGGATTATATTTTGTTGTACTTTGATCCTATGTATAATTAGATGTACTGGACATGTGGCCTGTGTGGCAATGGAATGAAATAGAGTTTCTATTTCAGTTTCTAATTATTGTTCTGTTATAACACTCTGAACACGGTATACTAATTGATAAAATATCGGATGCGCTTGATGTTTTGATTAGTTAGTATGCCGATATTCGTGTGATTATCTCAGTGCAACGGTAGTGGTTACCCTGGCTAATTGCGCTGGTCGCCACAGTGATGTATAGATCATTGAAGGTAAATTAATTGGAATATCTATCAGCAGGGTTCTATGCTTTCAAGTTTGATTATATACTACACATCCTTCTTACTCTATAAAACAATCGTAATTTACGGTGCTTAAACATCCTTCTCTCAAGAATGCTGAAATATCATCGGCATCTCTTGGAAACCTCCTCGGAGATTTTCGCCTGTAGCTGGGTCCCGTTATGATGTCTGTTCCCAGCCAAATATTGTAGCGCTTCATTCAAAATTGAGAACATGCATGTAGCCAGGTCAATTGCTTATGCTATTTCATTTTAGTTCTTATGTGTCCTGCATAATTATGCTTGAAAGATAATGTTGTCCCAATCTTTGTACTGTTTGGGCTGTAGATATTGCTGCCCTGTTCTCGTTATGGTTTTAAATACATTTATATTCTATATTAGCTATTCTTCGAATTTATACGAATTCAAATATCACATTAGTCGAGCATAACGTAGCGCGTTTCTCATCCTAGTATGCTTCATCCCTGGCAAAAGAAGAGGTATTCTAAGAAACAAGCCAGTCAAGTGTCTAAGGCCCCGTTTGGTACGGTTCCAGATTCTAGTAGAAACGGAAACGGTTCCAGATTCTTGGTAGAAATGTTTCAGGTAGAATCAGAATCACTTCCTGCAAACCGTTTGGTACGGCTACAGATTCTAGTAGAAACTAGTAAAAACGGGGTTGAGAGTGATTCAGCCACGGTGTGGAAAAAGAAGAAACGTTTCGAGGAGAATCGTTCCGAGTTTTAGCCCGTTTGGTTGGGTTTCTCCCAGATTCTAGTAGAAACAGCTCGGTTCCAAGTTGCCAAACGGGACCTAAATGTACGGCAAGTTATTCCTTGCAGTGAATAAAGATCATGATTTCCACAACCTTAAGTGGTAGGTGGAAACCACCTTTTGGTGAGTCGGTGTAAAAATTTATCTATCAAGATTGATTTATGTTGTGTTTGATTGTTTGTATCAAGTGATACATATATGAGATGGTTTAAGGAAAAGTTATTTATGTGTTGGGTTGTTTAAATAAAACCATCCTATCTTAGACCAAGTGATACAAATTTTACAAATATTCTCCGTAGATACTAAACACTTTCATTCATCTAAAATAATGGAATCAAATGATACAAAATCATTCCATTCCATCCCATTCAATCTCATTCCATCAACCAAACACACGTGATATCTACACATATATGATTGTGCCTCAGCGGAAACTCAACAGGTCGCAAATTTATCCCTAACCTACATAAATTCTAGATATATGCTTAAGGGGCACACTCCCAAGTGCGCACATACGTACATACGTGGTGGTATACTGGTATGTACGTGTGCTTAAACTTGTAATCGCAAAAAGAAGAATAAAAGAGGTAGATGGTTCTTCGTTGAAGGGAACTATACAATCATTTCAATGCCAATGAAGTATGATGGTAATCCTACATGTTGAATTCACAAAAGAAAAAATATAATCAAGAGCAAGAGCACACAAGTTGCTATTACATCTATATATCATCTATAATCAACATGTTAACCTACAAAAACTGTTCGAAATCGAATAGTATCTACTTGTGTTCTGTCTTCCCTGGCCTGGCTCCAACTTAAGCTTTGAATTACTGTATAAACAGAATTTATTCGCCTTCGGTTTCTTCATCAGAATCCTGCACAACTTGGTTTGTCTTAGCTCTCTTCCTTCGTGCTAACATTTCGTCCTCTTCTCCATCAGATTCAGAATCTTGGACGGCGTTATCACATTGTGCATTGGCCTGCAGGTTTTCATCAGCATTTGTTCCACCAGGAGCATCTGGACCTTCTGCATCCTCGTCAGCCTCACTTTCCGATGATGCAGCGCTGGATGGAGTAGAATCCCCTTCCTGTCGTTCTTCTCCGACTCTCTCCTTCGGTCGTATCTGGAAATCTCTTGCTACGCTACGCTTGGCATGCCTCAAAAGGTTCATCTTTGTGAGTTTACTTAGCTGGATTAGATACTTCTCATAATCTTCGATCTGGAAAATAAGATCAGGAATGCATTTGCTCTCTCTTTTAATCTTGGCGAGAATCCCCCTTTTCGATGCTTGCTGATTCTGCAACAAAAATGAAAGGAAAGAGTAAGCAAGTTGAAGCTAAACTGACGTCATATAAAACATAAGTATCAATGATGTATTTGTGTAATGATAGACCTCTTGAACTAGACTGACGAAGTTGTAAAGTGGAGCAGTAAGCAGCCTGCAAGTTTCTTCTGCCAGTTTCTGAAACTTGAGACCAGGTATGGATTGCTGGTAGCCCTTAGGTGCAATCTGAGACTTTGACATGCGAGTCAAGAGCTTGTAGAACTTTGCAGTCAATTTCAAAAACTGTTCTGCTTGAGAATCTGAGAATGCAAAGGTAAAATCAGGCTACATGTAGGATTGAATATAAGGGATGTCTTCTAGTACCCTACAACCTACCCTTAAGGCTCATGTTTGCAAAAGACGAAAGGACACGAACTACTGATGTTGATCTTGAGTATAGTGCTTCCTCCAAGTATAGTCTTTGCATCCTTTCATCTGCTGGCTGATCCTCATCAATGTTAGCAGAATCATAACCTAATGTAAGCACAGCCTTAAGCTTACCAATTACCCAGTCCAGTTCAGTAATAGATGATTCAACAATTTGAAGAAAGGCAGCAGCAAGTGAATTCTTTGTTTTATAGTTGATAATAAGAAATGCCTCCGAAGAATCTCTGGAGTCCTCATCTCCAGTGGTTATTAATTTCTTCAATTCTGTGGTCATGTCTTGCACAAGAATCATGTCATCTGGAGCTTCCATAAGATGGACAGCAAGTTTTACCACCTCTCGTGCAGTGCTGGGACTGTGGACAATTTTCTTTCGACATAAGTCTGCAGCCCAATGTCCAACATGATGTCTTTGTTCAGAATGTACTTTTCTTGATATGCCAAAAATCAATTCAGTTACAGCCTACAGAAATGAACAAGAAGTTCAGTTTATCCACCAAAGCAAAACGTTGAATTCAAATTATTTGCTTGACTCTTTCATGAAGGTCGGCTTTGAAATAGTTCTGTCAACAGAAGAACATCATATATGGCATTTTCCATACTCGAACAAAGAAAAAGAAAGTAAAGTGTTCAAAGTCTGGAACTGCCAGGTTGGAAGAGCAATTTCTCCCAACATGGTACAAACCATAATTACCAAAAAAGCGGTTCATTCAAGTCGTAGTATGGGATTCGGGTTCGCGGTTCACCACTTTTTCTTCCGATTTCCATGGCAAACATGAACCCTGTACCCTAAACCGGTTCGGGTTTGATAATTCCGGTTCACAATTAGTAGGGGTTTATAACGAATCCAGTAACTATGGTACACACATTTTTATACATGACTTTCTATCACAAATATAAAAGGATAGACTTAGCTACATCTATATTACTTGGAAGTGAATTGTGAGGTAACTGCTGCCCACAAAGATAGGCGAGTCAACTAGGTGCCTGTGTGAATATTGACAAGGAAATGGGCAGTGCAGAAGCATCTCGTGTGCTGTCCACATTATGTTTATTATGCTGACTAAGTATAACAGATCATCATATTTCTACTATTTTAATCTATTAAAAAAAAACACATACCATCAGATGTGCTTCCTGCCTAGATTACAAATAGATTTACCTCAGATTCACGTAAAAGTGACTGGGAAAGAACTCGGCCATATAACATCTTCAACATTTTGAGAAACACATGAGCACTTCTTGTGTTAGGATCATCAACCGTGGCAGTGTCATTCCTGTCTAGAGGCTGGCTGGCATCCATCATCTCCTCTATATTTGGTGGAGCTGAAGATAACAGAACACCAATAATACCAACAGAACGATCTTCTGACAGACTTAGCTTAAACAGTTCTTTCAAGCATGTCAATGCTAGGTATAATTGGTCTTTTTTGTTTTCATTGTTTTTCTTCCCTTGGGTCATGTTCTTCTTGACTCCATTTTCTTGCTTTGGATCTAACATAAGCCACCATATGAGCTGCATTACTGGCTGCACTAACTTTTTTACATCTTCATACAAAGCTGTTCTTACATTTCCAATCGTCGCCCCACCACCCTTTGCTGCAAGTGATTTGAACATTTCAAGACAGGCTTTCAGTACAAAAGATAATAGATTGGAGCACTGGTTCAATTTAGATTGGCTAGGACGCTGACTGCATTTATCATAGTTATCAGCATTGCATTGCTTGACACACATCACTACAAGTTCATATAAACTTGAATCCACAAATTTCCCCCTCTTTTCATGTAATTTCTGCAAGGAAGCATTTGAATTTCCCTTGGGTTCTTGAGTCTGCTTATCTGTAGCTTCACTTGAATTCCCTCTTCTTTGCACAATCTTTTCCCTGCTTTTGCTTGTTTTCCTCTCAAAGCCACCATGTGCATCAACAAGCTCCAGTATTTCTTTTTCTAACATTTCATTCGGTTCATCAGCAGCTTTCTGTAGTTTTGAAGCAGCAAAATCGACAAAAACCTCAATGATTCCAAGCATAGCAAGGTTATGACAATGAGCCATCTCCAAAGGTGAAGAAAGAGAGCCAGCTTCTTGCGTTTGTCCTCTTTGATCTGTTATGGATCAAATATACAAACAGTAAGCACAGAAACAAATGTCCTATCAAATATTATTTTAAGAACTTAAGCTCAAATGGTGTATCACAAACCTTCTGTGAGGCATTTCCTCAAGTACGCTTGGATTTTTGATAAAGCTTTCATGAACAAGTCGCTTGATGATGATCTTCCAACCTGACAATAGCTCAGGTTATGAAAATATAATACAAGCCATTCGTTATGGATTTCAGAAGTGAGTAAAGAGCAAACCTCATTATCCTGTGAAGAAGCAAAACCAAAGCACTTCCAATATGCATCTCGTGGTCGCTCACATTTACTATTTTGCTGAACTCGAAGAATGCACGAGACGCATGACAGTAGGCAATCTAAAGGTTCCACAATGCATACTTTGGCATTCTCGACTTTAAAGCATGAATCAATTTTAAGGGGACATTCTGCATGCTAAAGCAAGTCAGGCAACAAAAACTCGTGAGAACAACTTCGTTTGGCTTGATAAAAGGATGTATCTCTATAGTATGGAGCAAACATAAATGGACATAAGAATCTGTCAGGAAGTGTTACCTCTGTGTAATAGTTTAGGAAGTGAGGCCACAGGAAATCAAGGACGTTGTCTGCAACAACCGGATCAGATATAACAATTCGCATGAGACCCTGATACAAGACCTCTTTGACTCTAGCCTGTAAGAGCACAATAGCTATGTTGGGAACTATATATATCTTGCTAGAGATGAAGGATAGAACAAATGGGTGGTACAATATATCCGTAAAGCAGTGACACCTGCTGTGAGAGACACCTGTGAAGCAATCCACTTAGTTCTTGGAAGAGACCTCCACCAACCTCCAGATGTGTCTCAGGTTGCTGGCTAGAGCTTGGTTGACTTGATGAGTCTTGAAAAGGATTGGCTTCATTTTTCCTGTACTTGCATTCTGTAATAATCAGCTCTACTATAGCATTTGTAGCAGAAATCCGGACAGAATCCTCCGGCTTGAACATGGCCTTCCTTACAACCAATATTATGTAATCCTGTGAAGTTAAGCTCTACAACAATCATTATACTGTCTATTACAACAACAAAAACATGGAATAGTGTTAAGGGCAAAGACCTTCAGATCACGGCTGAACTTTGTGAGTGGCAAGATGCAATTAATTAGACCAGTCGATATCTTGTCATTCATGAAGGCAAAATAATCCAGCAACTCCTTCAGGTGTGCAATATATCCGAGCATTGGAAATGGGTAACTCCGAACCAAGCATCCAAGCAACCTGTAGGGAAAGATAGATTCTCTCAAAAATAAAAAGGTGTATATTGCATTGTAGGCTATAACTTGTACTTTGTAAATTTGACTAAAACTCAAGGGTTCCATTACCTAATAACTGGTACACTTTGCTGAGGCTTTGCTGAGAGAATCCGGAACTTGCATTGTTCGATTACCTGACCTCAAGTAGACAGAATGGAAGCACGCCATGACATATGAAATGAACCAAGCAGCTAATCATAATCGACTCATCAATACAAAGACCACAGTGCCTAGATGCATACCTCAGTTCGTGTCATTTCGTGGATTTCAAATAATGACTTGAGCACATTAACACCTACTTCTTCATTGCTCATAACCCCTTCATCTGAGCCATCTTCCTCCCCTCGATCACCATCTGAGGCCTCTAACAGGAGAAAGCCCACCTGAACAATGCTCGGCACAACATGCTCCCATCCTCCAATGCTCTCGTCGACCTGAATATTAAGAACCAAATTACACCCCCCAAAAGAATTAGTAATCCTAGACTTTGTGATCAATTCACAATTCACATCATCGGTTCGAAATATGAATTCCTCACAGAATTCAGCAATGCCTTCTCAACGCAATGAGCAGCCCGCGCACACTCCTCTTTCAGGCAATCCGGCAACCATTTGCAGCGCCTAAGTGACACCAGTTAGCAACCACGGAACCACCCAATCAGAACAAGTTTCTAAACTAAATACCTCGAAGAGCGTCAACGATGCCCTCACCTCGACATGCGATAATCCCGGCGCGACGTGGCAGCCGCGTCCCTGAGCACGCCCATGGCGCCCTCCTTGAACTTTCGCACACGCGCCACGGATAGCAGCACCGCCACGGCGAACCCGCTGAGCGCGCCCGCCGCGTCGGCCTTGACGGCGACCACGACCTCCCTTGCCAGCGCAGGGTCCTGCTTGACCGCGAAGGCGATGTGCATCAGCACGGTGCCCTCGACCTGCCGCGCGATTGACAGCGGGGCGCGCGCGCGGGCACCGCGCCGGCCGCCGAAGAAGCGGAGTAGGCCGACGAGGACGGCGCGTGGGTGGAGCGGCTTGGAGGCGAGGAGGAGGAGCTGGTAGGCGAGGGCGGGGAGGTCCTGCGCGTCGGCGCTGGGAAGAAGGGAGAGGATTTTGGCGAGGAAGACGGGGACGCTGGAGCGGAAGGCCGCCGGGAGGTCGCGGAGGAGGGAGGCGACGGCGAGGAGGGTGGCGGAGGGCCAGCCGGGCGCGGAGAGGAGAGAAGAGAATGCGGCAGACGCGGAGGAGGGGGAGGGCGAGAGGGAGAGCAGCGCGGGGAGGAGGGAGAGGTGGTTCGGGTGGGAGGCGGCGGAGAGGGAGGAGAGGAGGTCGGCGAGGGCGTCGGGCGGGAGCGCGGGGAGGAGGGGCAGCGCGGCGGAAGGGTCGCGGGAGGCGAGTTGGAGGACGGATTCGGCGGTGGGCGGCGGGGGCTGCTGCGAGGAGGACGGGGCTGCGGCGGCCGCCGACATCGCCGGGTACCGCGGTGGCCGGCGGGGAGCTTGTGGGGTTCGGGCGGGAAGCGGCTGGGGGTTTTCCCCGGAAATGCGCCTCCTGCCGCCCACCTCTGTAGGCTTTCTCGGCCTGCTAACGCACCATCGAGGGCCTCCTGCTTGGTTCGCCCAGACTGGCCCAGCCATAATTTGCTGTAGCGGAAAATCAGCCCGGTCCTTCCCTAAAAAAAAAAAGGCAAAGCGTGCTTATGGATCAAGCAAGCGAAGCCTTGATTTTTCTCCCAGGGAATCAATTCGCCTTGCCCTACCACCGACAACACTGTCGAGTGTCGACCAACTATTTGAACATCGAAACCAAACACGTGTAACATTAATCGGTCCCTCCTACAGCTTAAACAGTAGAGGTAAACTACGGAACGGTATACCGTTGCAACGGTATAGCCATGAAACTTATCAGTTTCAGTGCTGGTTTCATGAGTTTCAGTGTTTAGTTTCATCAGTTTCATGTTTTATCAGTTTTTAATGCTAAGTTTCATGAGTTTCAGTGCAAAAAATCATAAGTTTCATGAGTTTTTTTAGTTTTTCTGTAAACAGTAAAAGGGCCACGCGTCGTCGCAGACGGTATGCTAATTTTAATAGAGAGATAATTTCTTTTTAATAAATAAAGAAGGAAATACATTTTAATATAGTTTTTTAAAGTATTCATTAGAAAAAGACTTAGAAAAATATAATTTTTTTAAAAAAAAGTCTAAAGAGAAAAAAATTACTTGTCAAATTTTTTTAAAGTTTTTCTGTTTAGTTTTAAAAAAATCAAAGATACTATATAGCAGTGCCACTGTACATGCTACAGTATAAGGCAATTCCGGACTCAAAGCTAGGACCAGCTACCGGTGAACAAATGCTCTAACCAGCTGAGCAACGTAGCATTTGTGATGGATTTAGGGGTACAAATATATGAGGCTAGGTAGGGGTTAGCAGAAACTACAGTGCCGAGCGGACGCATGGCGAATGGCCGGCTGAAGCTCCGTACATATTCAAAAATAATAGTATTAATAGCAGTGGCGGAGGACGAAACAAAATTAAGGTATGGCAAAATTTGTGACATAGATTAAGTACTATCACACAAAATCAAAATAATACACACATTAATAAAAGTGCATGACACTAAATAAAGTGAAAAAAGTATTATATACCATAAAAGATGCACAAGAAGACAAAAGACATACCGACAAAATACTAATTATGTCTAGGAGATCGAGGCAATTGCATTTGCCAAGTTTTCATCGGTTGAAAATGCTTCTTAATTCCATCAAGAGGAAGTCCTTTGAATATCTCTCGCTCGATGTAGCATACCATTAAGTCATTAAGCCAATCATCAGATATCTTATTACGCAAATCGGTCTTGATAATCTTTATAGCTGAGAAGACTCTTTCAACCAATCATTAGAAATGATGCTCACGCTCCGGTATCAGTCTAACCGTCTCCCAATTTACTGAATGCCTGATGAGTCTCATGCAATGGATATATGAAATGGGCTTGGCGGCTTGCCCAATTAGCTTGTGTTACTAATACTCGTAGCCAGCCCTCCTCTCAAGTCTAAAGAAGTCTCTGCATGGCTGCATACTGCATGCAAGCATGCATGCGTCGCGTAACCTGATATCTGAAGGTAGTTTTCTCTTTTTACTTGCGATCGATGGAGTGGCTCACTGGCTGTACCGCCTCGCAGAAAAAACAAGGTACGGCAGGTGCCGTACCTTGCCATACCGGAAGCTCCGCCACTGATTAATAGATGCGTAGAACATTGTAAATGAACCGGTTGAGCATTGAAGTTACATGTGTGAAACATTCTAGTATTTTACCGATTGTACTTCCTCCGGCTAAAGATATAAGGCGTATTTTAATGTTGCACAAGGATTAAGGTTGCGTTAGAATTGAGAAAGGTATGGGAGAAAATGACTTAGATACCTTCACTTAATTCTATTAGAAAATAAAAAATATACTTTGTGTGGGTAGTACTCCCTTTGTTCATTTTATAAAACTTATTTTTTGAATGATCTTGTTCATAAATATAAAATTTGCATGTATATTTAATGAGATATTTCCTTCTATACTCCTATTTATTCTCTCTCAATCATATGCATTTATTCATTCCCTCGGTTCGTTTGATTGTTATTGCTAAATTTGAGTCATGATTAAATTATTTATAAAAAATTTATTTAAATTAACCCTAGGGTTTGCATGAAAACCACATGGGGGCAGAGTTATGCTATTGTATTTTAAAAAGAAAGTACATTAAACCTTCTATAGGGTAAGCTGCAGTCTAGGGAGAGAGCTTTTTCTTCCCTAGCGCTTTAAAAAGAAAATAGGGATTATTGCTTTACACCAATATTTTTAAATCGTGATTTTTGTGGTTTCACGGTAAGGTCCTAAAAAAATACATTACCTATTGTCGAAGTATCCTTCATCGTGTTTTCGGTATTTTTTTTAAAAAAAATAAATATGCATATAATATAAGTCACCTCCAAACAAATCATAAAAATATGGTGCTTTAGAATGTACTAATATTTTTATAATAAGATAATGAGTCAAATCTGAAATCAACAAACATACTAATACATATCCACAAGGCCATAAATGATAATTATATCATAATATTCTTAACAACAAGTAGTTAATCACTAAGAAATATGGATGTTTGATTATTAAAAAGGTAAAATGAGGTCTTTTACTATATTTTCTCATAGTTCAGGCTTATAAGAGATGTATTTGGGCCTTTTAATAATGTTGAATTTCAAAATGGCCCTAATGTTTTGGCCTATGGGTAGCTATGTAAGATAGCGGAGCTATCGCTGGCTACAAGATATGTCAAATAGCGTAGTTATTTCTAGCTATAGCGTTTGTAGTTAATATAAAGGAACATTGGTCGAAAGTTTTGCGTTTGGGGTCCAAAAAAGTTATAGCGTAGCTATAGCTATTTAGAACATAGCTTTACATGTTGCATGATTCAACCATGTGGACATTGTTCCTTGTTGCCTACCAGTGGAGAATCTAGGATAAAAAATGGAGGCTAGGCTCAAAGGATTAGGCTAAATTAAGACAAACATATTAAACAGCTTGCGTTGTGTTCTCATCAGTTCGATAGTTACTACTATTACTTCATTTATTGAGAAATACTTGTGCAACGTTCGCCTGTCAAACTTTTGAAAATCTATGAACATGCTAACACCAATCTATCAAATAAATCAGCTATTGTCTCTATTCAACCCAGTGGCACAATTACAAATTGATAAAAAAAATCATATATTAGAAGAGGGGTTCACATTGCCTATTTGTTGTTGTGGTTAGCCCACTGTTGATGTCAAAAAATGTGACGAAGGGTTAATCGGCACCAACATACACAAACACCAGGTTTAACTTGGGTGCAGACGTGCTAGCTAATTTGATCCTGCAATAGGCAAGAGAGAGCTGTAATTTGATCAGCTTTTACGCCGATGTAGTTTTCAATGATGATCTAATATAAACAACTATTTCGAGTCGATTAGATGAAAAGTAACCAATAAATCTAAATAGCCTGATTGAGCTGATTAGATAAAGGATGAATGTAGATTTTCCCGAAAAAGGCAATGTATAACAAGATCGGAGGGGAAAAAAAGTAAATCTAAGGGTTGTAAGTCGACAAAGACCAAGATTGGCGATACACAACTTTATTGATCAAAGTAAATCACAGAGGAATGATCAGAAACCTAGAATACTACCCCTAGTCAATGGAAAAGTAAAAAGTAATGCGAGTTGATTGATTGATTGATTGATTGATTGATTGTTCGATCCTCTCATGTCGCCCATCATCTTCTTTTATAATGTCTAGGCCGGTCGTATCCTTTTCGAACTCTGTTGTAGTTCGTATCGGCCATAACCTTCTAAAGATAATATTTCCTTCAAACTGACATCAATTTTAACTTAATTCCGCCCTCTATTTTCAAATAAACCAACCAAATCAATTGTACCTACTAAATCGGTCATGCGCCAAATTTTGGTGTCAACATATACCCCTTTGGGGATACTAGTAATAAACCGATATCATCTCCTTCTCTACACACCGATCCATCAAAATACAAACGCCAGGGAGCAATGGCCACTAGATTTTCACTGAGATCAGCTTTATGTTCAGTTATGAAATTGGCTACTACTTGCCCTTTGATAGATTTAGCTGATTCATATGTTATGTCGAACTCAATAAGCCTATAAACCCATTTTTCAAGTCAACCTCTCAACATCGGAGCAGACATCATATATTTTATTATATCAATCTTACATACAACTTTACAAGCTGCGGCCAATATGTAATGTCTCAATTTGGTGCATGTAAAATATAAAGATAAAACAAAGCTTTTTAATAGGAGGATACCTTATCTCAACATCTATTAATCATCGGCTTAAATAGAAAATCAACTGCTCCTTCCTATTTATCTCTTGAACCAAAAATGCTCCAATTGTGGCCTCCTTAGCCGATATATATAACCTGAACGGTATATCCTTCTGTGGCGCAGCCAAACCTGGAGGTTTAGACAAATATTCTTTGACATCTTCAAAGGACCTCTGTTGATCGGCTCCCCATACAAACTCTTGATTTTCCCTTAGAATTAGCAGTGGAGTAAAGGCGTCAATCCGACCAGATAAATTCAATATAAACTGCCTAAAATAATTTATTTTACCGGTCAACCTTTGAAGATCCTTCTTGCACCTAGGTGGTTGTGTATCGACTATAGCCTTAACACGTTTCTGGTTGATTTCAATACCTCTCTCATGTACCATAAACCCATTCAGCATATTGGCAAGGCCAGATAAACTTTGCTTCTGATAATCACTCAATCTATTCTTTTATCTTATCGGATTAAACTGTCTATGAGACTGCTTAAATGGCGTATAGCTTGATTTTATCAGTAACCGATGTTCAACAAGTTGTCGGCTCAAACAAGGCATTTCATGATATTCCAAGTGAAACAATCTTTATAATTCTTTAATAAGTTGACCAAATTTTCCTTTCACTCATCTACTAGCTTCAAGCTAATAAAAGTTAGCCTATTCCTATAACCATCACTTATATCTACTTCTAATGGATCCAAAGACTTAAAACCTTGCCCAAATATCTCAATGTCTTCGAAATCCTCAATGGATTCACAACTATATGTCAATTGCCGACAGCGTTGTATTTTGTCTTGTAAAATTTTCATTGCTGACTTGGACTCCATTGGCGTAAGATCTCATTTGTCCGATCAAAGGTACTCGGCCTTACACTAATCAGGATCACACCCGTTTGGTTGATACATATGAAGTTGCAATATTTGAGCACTTTATCCGATGTGCACTCAGCCCATCATACTGCTAATTAGCCTTTGAACTGGCCATGGCTATGTGAGCCGATGTATCGAACTTAATTACCTCGACCTTGTCGCCATTCCATTGTACCAATTTTTTATGCATAGTTGATGGAATGCAATAGTTAGCATGTATCCAATCCATTCCAAGCAAAACACTATAGCTTCCCTTGGCATCAATCACAAAGAAAGCCGTTGGCAAAGTCTTGCTGCCAACCGTAAGCTTGGTCACCATGACACCTTTTGCCTCTGTGGGGGTCTCTGGTGAAGTCATTCAATCCCATGTTGGTTTTGATGAAATCTCCATCGGGCTTGCCCATTTTTTTACAAGTTGAGTAAGGCATCAAATTAACAGTTGCCCCACCGTCTACCAACATTCTTAATATCGGTTTACCATTGATGTGGCCTTTCAAATACAATAGCCTTAGATGCCGATAATCATCATGTGTTTTTTTTAAGATGGCATCATGCGAACCAAAGCAGAGTTGGGCAAATGATTCTTTAACCGATGATGCACATACATTAAATTCTATCATCAATGTAAACACCATGTTGATGTCCATTGGGGAATCTATATCGTCGGCTGAATTGAATTCTTCCCGAATGACCTCCTTCCTCCTCCACTCCCTATTGATGGGCTTGATCGGACGAAGTTTGTTGAAAGCTTTGTCCCTCTTCTTTTAACGGTCGGCTTCCCTCAATTCTTGAGTCCTCAAGCGTTGAAGCCATCTTCTCTGTGACTTGCTCAGACCTGGAGGGTACTATTGTGGCTTATGCTCTATCGGCTTCCGTATCTTGCTAACCAAGTCCAACTTAGCCGTCCCATTGTACCCTTGGTCTGGTTGTGACTGCTCCTGGACTGGTTCAAAAATCCTCTCACAGATTGGCCTCTTTTGGTTATTATCTTGTCGGTCTTGGGCCAATCCAGACAATCATTCCTTAGTCGACCGCCGATGCTCTTGACTTTGTCTAGGATAATATTTCATTGGACAAATTTACGGTGAGGGCAGAGCTAACCCCTTCTCCTAGCAAAACTGCTAGAAAGGGCATCGTTCGTGAGCCGTCTCCTGTACCATTTGGTTTCATTATTTTGGGTGAATGAAATGGTTCAGAATCTATAGAGAATATTCCTCAAATTTGTATCACTTGGTCCAGGATGGGATGGTTCAAATCAAGCAACCAAACACATGGATAGCTTTTTTCTTGAACCATTTCATACATGTACCATTTGGTACAAGCAACCAAACACACCCCAAGAAATCCTCTAGGGATCCATCATTTTTCCCATGAACCTCTTCCAACATGTCGTTCCCTGCTATTTTTCATTGGTTTCCATTGGCTTTTAGCACTGGGAAAGTTATTGAATTCTAGGCTTCTAGCAGTGATTCATTCGGTCCTGATGGGTGTAGTCCACCCAAGGTTTAAAATTTCATTTTTTGGATTGTATCTCGGAGGCGACCGTAATTCAAAAATTCTGTGAAATTTTAGAATTTTGGATAAAATTTAGATGAAATTCAAACATAGAATTTTTTGAACTGTGATTTTCAAGATTTTGACTGAAATTGGCGAAATTTGGCAAAATCTCAGCAAATTTTAACCGAATGAAAATAGCTCAAACCGTATTAGAAAATTTTGAAAATTTTTGTGGATGGTCCTGACGCATTACTAATGTTCTCATAAAATTTTTAGATGATGATCAAGCATAAGGAATTTGTACAAATTCTGACAGTACTATTGTTTCGATAAAAGATGAGTACATGTGTTGTTCATGATAGAAAATAATTGTAACATTGATACCATACTAAGAAGTTGAGATGGCTGAGTGGTCTATGGTGCCATTGTGGTCCGTGATGTCGTAGGTTCAAATCCCATCCTCAACATTACATTCATTACATTTTTTAGATTTTGGATCAATGGTCCAAAAAGAGTTGGGTTGATCCGAAATCGAACCATGGACCTATAGAATGCTAAGAGGTGCTCTACCATCTGAGCTACAGCTTGTTCTTGTTGTATCATGTGCGCACAATGTTCTTATACCAGTTAATGTTGCCACAAGTTCTGCCAATTCACAAAATCAAGAAACAAACACAAGCTGTGGACAATGATGCAGGGTTAGCCTCTTCTGAGATGGTGAATTTTGACTCGACATGAGATACTATATCCATAGGGAGTGAAGCCTCACAAAGCATTCTTGAGATGAAAATTTTGCCATTCATACTTCATCATTGGCACAGTTGCTTGATCCGGACTATGGGATGCTGCAAATTTCCAAAGGGCCACCATAGTTCTTGTCCATGTCCATTGGCCCTCCAAGTATGACCAAATGAAATCTCGATAAATTTCAACCGAATGAAAAATAGTTCAAATTATGTTAGAAAATTTTGAAATTTTTTTGTGGATGGTCCTAACGCATCACTAATGTTCCTATAAAATTTAAGATGATTATAAAGCTTGATAAATTTTCAAAAATTCTGACAATGCTACTATCCTGATAAAGGTTGAGTATATGTATTGATTCTATATATTTGATTGAGAAACCAAAACAAGCTTAAATTTTTTGAAACTTTTACAGAAGGGTGATGAGGAAATTCTTAATCTGTCCTAAAAATTTTGGATCATGATCACACTCGAGCGAATTGAAAAACTTTTAACAATATTACTATCTCATTTATGTTCCATCTATTTTTTATTTTTCAAAGATAACAAATGAAGTTTAGTTTTTTTTTGAATTTTTTTGTTTCATTCTAGACTAATAATGATGGTACCATAAATTTTTTAGATCATGATCAAGCTTATACATTTTTATAAAAATCTGATAGTGTTTCTATTATTTCTTTAAAACGTCTCAAAAATTTAGTTTTTCAAAAAAATTTCATGGAAGATGACATTCTTAAGAGGTATTGTCCCAAATACAGTCAAAATACCTAAGATTTCCCAAAAATACTGTAGCAATTTGTATTTTTTTTTCAATTTTTTATTTCGCCAGGATTTGATCACGAAATCCGAGATTTCACCAAAATTTTATGGAATTTTACCGGGATTTTCAACCATGAGTCCTCCCACGACCATTTGCACTCATTTACCCTCTCTTTTAATGAAAAGAGTTCATGTTTACATTATAAAATAGTAATTTCTGCTTCTAACCCCTTCTGTTGGAAAGTAGACTATATATGTCGACCTAGTGTTAATCAGCTGTGAGCCTATGATACACTTCTATAGTGATATAAGTATTTAACTTTGGAATAAGTCTATTTTACATCTTTCAACTTTCCAAAAAGTCCATTTGACACCCTCAACTATAAAATCGGATATTTAGCACCTCAAACTTACAAAACCAGGTCAATTTACACCTTAAGACGATTTTAATGAGCGGTTTTACTTATAGAGATTTACCTTAGGGTGATTTTTGCTATGTTAACAGTCATGTCATTGGTTTTTACTAATATAGAACCAAATGAGACAAGGAACGGTGACGAGAAGAAGATAATGTATATAGAGAAAAGAAGTAACAAAGAGGTTGATGATATAGATATCGGAACCATTGAATTGGATCCTCATTGCCAAAACTCAATGACATAGCTGCCAATATATACGACAAAATTCATCTCGAGTGGGATCCAACCTTACGGTGTAAATCGATCCGGTTTTATAAAGTTAAGGGGTTAAATACCTGGGTTTATAGTTAATGGTGTTACATAAACTTTTAAAAATCTAAAGGGTATAAAATAGACTTATTTCCTTTTTCTTTTACTTCGGAAATGGAACAGCTTCATAAATCAGGACTGACCGGCCGAGACGCGCATCCTCTCACCATCAAACATACGTCTCGTAGGATAGTACTGTTCATAACAAGATTGATGCTCATGCTTCCCTATCACCTATGGCACGTATTGATCCGACTGGGAGCATAAATCAGTGCACCATCTTGTTGCGTAGCGTAGCATCTGATTCCGAGCCTGGCCATGTAGCCAGCATGGAGAGAGAATGAACATGTCGTGTCCGGCAATTTCCACTGCAACCGCTGTCGGTCCGTGCCGAAGCAGGATCAGACTGGATCACCCAACTCCCAATCTCTTCTACTCTGCAGACAAGCGAAAAAGAAATTTTACACACTAAAAGCAGTATATAATGAATAAGTATAAATCAGATCTAGTCGTTAATAAAGAAAGTTTATACTATCAATTAATCGAAAGAATGAACGGTCCAGAATTAAGGAAAACCCATAGCGAACTGTTCCATCTACCTTACCTGCTCTGGTAATCGCAGCGTGATACCACCACACTTCGCACACTATACTATCAATTACTGCTCCCGCTTTGATCGACGTTTCGTCGACGACGACATCACCTTTCCCTCTGTTTCCGCGAAGACGTCTCTATACATTACTCCGAGAAGGCCCGGCCGCCGCACCGGAAAGGATTCCGGTGACGCGCGTCGCCAGAATATCTAAGATTCTTTATAGGCGCGTTCGCCAGCGCACGAACCTGCCCCCACTTCGGCGTCGCCGCCATGGCGCAACGTGTCCGCTCTAGATCG
This sequence comes from Rhipidocladum racemiflorum, assembly GCA_036346355.1. Taxonomy (NCBI): domain Eukaryota; kingdom Viridiplantae; phylum Streptophyta; class Magnoliopsida; order Poales; family Poaceae; genus Rhipidocladum; species Rhipidocladum racemiflorum. The sequence continues at coordinate 61,945,973 of CM070573.1, read as the reverse complement.
TTTCCTCGATCGGCCTCCATGTCTTCCCCCCTCCTTTTTCCTCCGTCGGTGGTCGAGATCGATCCGTTTGCGTTCCCATGGCAGCCGTCACTTTCCATCGCCTTTCGGCCATACTTTCAGATGCTATCGGGCCACTGCAGCTAGCAGCTAGCTAGCTCGTTTGGGCTGATCGTACTGACCGGAGTAAGTAGCCAGCGGTGAGGTGTCCAAAAGATACTGATCGAAGCTTAATTTGGCGATTTGATTTCTCGCGGCCGACAAGCTAGGCAGGATCAACAGAGAAAGTAGCACCTGGTTGATCTGAGTTGGAAGGTTTGGCTCACCCTACCCAACGAGACGCGAGGCTTTACGCACGCTTGCTGTTAGAGGTGAAATCTTGAGGTCAAGCAGGTGACCGGGATGGATTTCGCTGCTCTGTCGCACGCCACGACCGACCGACCGGCCGGCCGGGCGATGTGGCCCCGTTCAGATGCGTCGACATTTTAAAACCTTGGTCGTGTTTGTCAGAAGAGATCCTAGCTAGCCAAGCACCTAGTGTCTAGTGTAATATATATAGCACCATTTCGATCTCTGAGATACTCCATCTTGGCATCTTCATAGCTAGCTAGCTCCCTCACAGACAGCCACGGTACAAGAAGCTCTGATGGCCAATCCTAGCTTCTTTGTCGGAATCGTAGGTCAGCCTGATGCTCATATATATCGTTCTGTTCCCTTTGATTTGCTTCGTGACTTAGATGGTTACTTTTGCTAGATCCATTTCTTTACTTCCTTTGATTCTTTGTTTTGTGCAACAGGGAACATAATCTCCATACTGGTCTTTGCATCTCCAATGTGAGTTCATCTATCAATTTCTTTAATCTATTCATGTAGCAGTAGCAGGAGCACGAGCTGATCATGGTGTGTCCTGCCTGCGTGCTTTGGTGATCGAGTTCAGTGGCACTTTCCGGAGGATCGTGAAGAACAAGAGCACCGAGGACTTCAGGTGGCTGCCGTACGTGACCACCCTCCTCAGCACCTCCCTCTGGACCTTCTATGGCCTCCTCAAGCCCGGCGGCCTCCTCATCGTTACCGTCAACGGCGCCGGCGCTGCGCTGGAGGCCGCCTACGTCGCGCTCTACCTCATGTACGCCCCCAGGGGGACCAAGGTGCGGCTCTTGCAATCCCCTCGCCGACCGATCTCACCGGACAGGAGCTCGGTTCCTGGTGGAACCGATCGTGGATTGTCGCCGACAGGCAGGATTTAACCTGGCCGGTGGTTTAACTTTTATGGCTTGCAGCTGAAGATGGCGAAGCTGGTGCTGGCCGTGAACGTCGGCGTCCTTGCCGCGGTCGTCGTGGTGGCTCTGGTGGCGTTGCACGGCGGCGTCCGGCTGTTCGCGGTGGGGTTGCTGTGCGCCGCGCTGACGATTGGGATGTATGCAGCACCGATGGCCGCGATGGTATGTATACCAGACCACCCTTTCACTTCAGTACAAGTTCTTCATCGTTGCAAAACAGTGTCAAATTAGCTTTTTTTCGAGAGGGGATTAACATAATTAACTGTGACAAATTTTATATAGATGAACATCCTTCACTAACATGTTTTGTTTGTTTAGTTCTTTTGCTCCGTTTATGGACATCTGAATAATGAGTGTATGCATGCTCACATCTCTGGTGAGAGGATGCAGAATGTCCAACTCAGAAGATCAAACACATTCATCTCCTTTAATTTCTGACCTTTCATTAAAGATTGTTCGGTCTGATGTCATTTTCTTCCATTTACTTTCTTGTCAAAGTTTATAGGATGTATTTTCTCTTAGTACATAGACTACTATGTTATAAAAAATAACTAGACTACATCTAATTATTATCTCTAAGCACTATACTCCATACATGCATTAAAAAAATATCAAATGAATCTAGATATTTATCAGGGGTATAAAATAAATATCACACTGATTAGCATTGTAATATAAAATATACTCTATATTTATAGACTTAAACTTAGACGGACGGAGGAAGAATAATAGAAACAAAAGCAGTAAGTCTTTTGCGCACGCATTCCATCATCCTTGAACGGTTGAACCAGACCACTCACCTAAATCCACATAGCCAGTGTCGTCCCATCTATCCAGCTAGCTTGGTGCCTTGGTGTTAGTTGGCGGCATTGTTCTGTATTTAGGACATCCAGTTGAACACCACTGTTTCATATTTATACTGTACTTTTACACGAAAATATTGCTGTGTCACTTCGAATTGCTTGAAACATAGAAACTATTCAGCGCATGTATCACAAGGATGCCGTAGTAGATGTGACACGAATACGATGTTCACCACGGTGTTGATTTACAATGCATCGATTTCATTCCCAGGTCCTGTTTGAAACGCAGGAATCTCATGCCCCTGGGCAATCTGGAATAAATTTTTTCCCTATTCCAAACGGGCTTGCAGTAGTAGAGCTTTGCAACCGATGAAAAAGAAATCAACCATGTCTTCCGGTGATGCAGAGGACAGTGGTGAAGACCAGGAGCGTGGAGTACATGCCCTTCTCCCTGTCCTTCTTCCTCTTCCTCAACGGCGGCGTCTGGAGCGTCTACTCCGTTCTTGTCAAGGACTACTTCATCGGAGTACGCACGCATCGTCACCCTGCATGCACGTCTGAATATACCAGCTGCACGTCACTCCATGCATCGACTCAAACTTGCAAGTCGTCGATCGATTAAACTTGGTCACTGCTTGGTACTCTCGTAGATCCCCAACGCCATCGGCTTCGCTCTGGGCACGGCGCAGCTGGCGCTGTACGCGGCGTACCGGAAGAAGAAGGCGGCGCGCAAGGACGACGGGGCGGCGGACGAGGAGGAAGGGGTGGCGCACCTGATGGGGCAGGTGGAGATGGCGCAGAGGGGGTTGCAGCTGCACAAGGGGCTGAGCCTGCCGAAGCCGTCGTCGCTGTCGGCGCCGCCGCACGGGTTCGGCCACAGCATCGTCAAGGCCTTCTCCACCACCCCCGTGGAGCTGCACTCCATCCTGCACCAGCACGAGCGCTTCGAGTTCCAGAGCGTCAGGGACGAGGAGGCTAACGATGACGGATACTCCAACTCATCGAAGTGACAGATTTTATCAGTGTATGTGTAGTGTCCGATGAAGTGAAGTCTGTATGGGTACGCGCGTATTCTGAAGAGAAATTTCATAGTATATTATACTAGTAGCAATGGTAGATGGATGGGGTGCACGAGGGGGCTAGTGCACGTGCACCCTCCCTGTCCGTTGCACCCCCTAAATCTTACAGGATTTTCACGGTATTTTTGTTGCCATGAGGTGGGAGAGCACCAACAGCCGCGCCGTCTGGCAGAGCCGCAGCCCACGGTTGCCGGGTGGGAGGAGGCAGGCGCCGCCATCGAGCAAGAAGCAGAGACACCGTGACCAAGCCAGATAATTGAGAGAAGGTAGGTTGAAGAAGCGAAGGCCAGAAGGGACCGTGCCTGGGTGTGGTTGCACGGTTCATAGTTGCACCAGACCAGCTCAAAGCTTACTAGACAAATCTAACTTGAACCAAACCGGCAAACTCAAACCCCAATTCCCCAAATCCTCAAATCCCTAATACCATCAACCGTCGGGTGAAGGAGGGGCACTGCTGCACCAAACTCATCGAGTCGCCTCGCTGCGTTGGGTGAAGGCGTCGAGACCTTGGGGGGCCGCGCCATCCGGGTGAAGGAGGGACCGAGGGGGGCCCCGCCAGCCGCCGGGGAAAGGAGGGGACCGCGATACTGTGTGAAGGAGGGGGCCGACGGGCTGCACCGGGGTAAAGGGGCTCGAGGCGTTGAACAGCGGTGGAGTCGGGGGCTCAGGGCGTCGCGCCGCCGGGTGAAGGAGGGGGTCGGTCAGCAGGGAGCAAGACCGAGAGGGGAGGCCGGAGGCGCCATCGCCAGTGGGGAGGACCGGATTGGGGGATATAAGGTCTGAGGGTCTGCGGCATTGAGGACTGAGCCATGGGCGTGGGGATCTAGGAGGAGATGTCGCCAGTGGATAAGATAAGAAATTTTGTTTTTTATATTTAATTATTGGTAAATTGATGAATTTTTTTTTAATTATTGGTAAATCGATTAGTAAATTGTAAAAACGATACAATGTCACCTTGTATTGTAGATGAGTAAATTGATTAGGTTCATACAATGTATTGTATATTGTAAAAACGATACATGCATTGTAATGATTAGTAAATTACTCGTACTAAAGAAAGATAAGTTAGATAGGCAACGACGTCCTTGTAGAATCACAATTTTTTTATGAGGATGCAGAAATGCAATTTTACATGCATATTTTATGGTTATTTTATTTGTCATATCAATAAATGAAGACACCCAATATTCGCCCAAGAGAGAGTGTTATGATATGGATAGAATCCATGTTTCAGTATGGAAGGACTCTATTCATTGGTGAGCGAATCTGAATTGATCTCCAGGGGTTTTTCTACTATATATTGGGTATTGCCTTGTATAGAAAGATCAATCTAATAAATAGAAAGAGCTTTCCTCTTACATTGTGTGCGCTTCTATTTGTGTTTCTACTTTTATTCATGTGTTCCTATAGACGTGCTGTTGATTGGAGCGGGGAGAATGACTATATTTCACAACAAATACTACCTGATACGATTTTGTTCAGTTGACATGGCAAGGGGTTTTCAGTTCCAAATTTGATTGAGATTAAATATATATAATAATTATAATTGTATCAAATATTTATTAAATTTTATCTGTCATTATATAAATTTTGGATTATAAGTATACAAAATCAAATATGTAAAGTTGATGTGGTTTATATTACGTCATTGCTATACGTGGAAAGTGCAAAGTGAAGGCCCCAATGCCAAAATTAGCTTCGATAAAAAACGATTGGCAAGCACAGTTCACTGATTCAGGTGGGGACTCCCACCGGGCTCTTTTGGGCCAGTCCAAGACACGACGGGATGGTTTGGTTCACAGTTTGGTACGGCACGGCTTCGTACCGGGCCGGGTCGGCACACAATTGTAGCACAAGTCGTGCCAGGTCTGAGAGCCAGGCACGATGGGTGGCACGGCCCGGCACGATCGTTTGGGCTGGGCCCATGCCGGTACGGCACAAACGAGCACAGAGTTACGAATTAAGATCTAGAAGTTGGCAGATATTGTTGATTCAGGGCATCTTTGAGCATTGCATTTATGTTTAACATTCTGTTGATGGGATATGTTGATGTGATTAGTCTCTTATGTGATTAAAATAGGAAGTTTAGTAGTAATGATGTGTTTTATTTCTTTGCTCCACAAATTGTCCGTTTGCTATATATGAATAATAAGATTACACTTTTGGCTCTTGACTTCAATGTTTTTCATAAGCTGAGAAAGATGGGCGAGAGAGAGAGAGAGCTGAGAGAGATTGAAATATATGGGCGAGAGAGGGGAGAGAGATTGAGAGAAACGGGCAAAAGAGATTCAAGAATAAATAAAATTTAGTTCCTTTTCCTCTAATATTTGTGTTCATTGCCTTAGCATCATGTGTCTCTGATTTCTTTCCTCTCGTCGCAATAGTGCAAATGGGCCGGACCCATTATAGGGATTTCGACAAAGCGAATTTATTCATCACTAAAGCCGAAGTCAGTAAGAGTACTATTATGAAAAAATTCAGACCTCGAGCTCCCGCGCGCTCATCCCTTGCTTGTTCTTGAGCGCTAGTCATTCATCCCTAGCTGGGTTCTTGGGATATCTTGATTCTCTTTATGATGATGTAAGGGTCGGCAACAATGAATAAGGAATCGATCGGAAGTTCGCGCCCCGACACAGCACGAAGCGCAAATAGTCTGTGCCTAGGCTCGCCGAAGGCAAGTCGGGCCGACATGGCACGCATGGCGAGCACGATGAGCCATCGCAGCCTAGCACGATTCAAACACGAAGCACAATGAATCCGTGCTGAGCCGGCCCAGCACGGTATGACGCCCACCTCTAAATTCACCGCACCAGTGGCAAGTCTGTTTTTTTTCTTTGCATAAAAAACAATGTTTTGCAGTGGCGAGTACAACACATATCGCACCATGTGCTTCCGCAATACCAAGCCGAGATAGACAAGAAAAGCACCCGGTGCCTGCTAAAGTTTAATGCACTTCGAAATAATTTCAAATTTTTTGGTATTAATAAGCCGAACAGGGATAGTGTTTTCAAATGAATTGGTTAGATCAGGTCTTGGCCCATGTCAAGTTCGAAAATAATATTAATAAGAAATGTGATGGTCCAGCCCCGAGGGGTCTAGCGGTGAGAGTCCCGGAGATACTGCGAGTCACACAAAGATGAACTAGGTAACGTGGGCTTCGGGTCAGGTTTTTTTGGGTTGGTCTATGGCACGGTAGATATGGCACAACCCAAGACACATATATGCATATGGGCCGAGCCGACATGATTGTTAGGGTTGTGCTAATTCTAATGGCAAGCATGATGAGCGGTACAACACGCCTCAAAAGGCTGTGGTTGAGCCAACATGGTACGTTACAGGACCGACGAGCACAACGCAGGTATGGCACGTCTTTAGCATGAGTTTTTTTTTTTAACAGTTTTTGATAAATGTTATGATAAATTTGACAGCAGAATTGAAGACATTAGAAATGTCTCAACAATGCAACAAGCAGAATGGGTAGTGCCTTTGACTCATTGGAGGTAAGTCGAGCTGGCATGACACAGCAGGCTGGCTGGACGATGGCAGTACAACACGGTTTAGGCCCACGGCAGCACGGCACGATGATCAGGTCTAGGTCCTGTATATACTCATGCTATGTTCACGCTGTAGAGATAGAGCTAATGGAGTATAGACATCAGATGGAGTGTTGCAACTATATATATCAATAATACTCGATCGATGAGTGTCCATTGCCATAGCCAAGAACTTACTGATACACATAACTTTGTTTTTCACCAACAAACAACGAGAGGACCTAGATCATTACGCAATACATATATGTGCTTCTTGGAAGCATGCATGGTATGAGTAAGTAACACACAAGATCGATGCGATGAGAATGAGATACAAAGTAAAGCTGGGTAATTGACCATTAGGTCCATTAATTGGTACGTTTTGGTTCATGCTTAGCTACCTATATATATATATATATATATATATATATATATATATATATATATATATATATATATATATATATATATATATATATATATATAGTTCCGTTGTATCGTCGATCGACATATCTAGACGAATGAGAAGGGCATCGGGACGATGCTAAGGACGCCGCTGAGGAGGCCCTCGACGATCTGGAGGACGGAGCCAATCAGGCCGCCGAGACCTCCGCTGCCGAGGCTGCCACCGGCGGCGTCCACGAGCTGCAGCGGCGCCGTGAGCGTCCCGGTGGCGTCTGCCAGGGACACGTTGCAAGCGGCCAACGGGGTGATCACGACCACCTTGCACCCGTTGCCACCCAGGGAGGTCATGAGCATCGGTGAGGTCATGAGCATCTCCTTGTCCAACTTGATATTGAACGCTCCGCTTTCGTCCGCTTTCGCGCCGGCCACCACCCTGCTGCCGCACACCATCTGCACGCCGGCGTCTGCCCGGATCCGGAGCAAAAACAAGCAAACGGTCATAAATAAGACACGGCCGGAGATCAGTTGTTGCACCAATTTAGTGGGCATTCAGCTGGCAAGAGACCGATCGGTTCTTACTGGGGAAAACCGGGACCGCCGCCACGTTGATGGAACTCCCGGTGCTGCATGGCACTATGCCGGAGACCGTGGCCACGACACCCGGGCCTGCCGCCTCCGCCGCACCGTGCGGGGCGAGGCCGACGGCTACGACGAGGAGGAGCGCGGCGAGGAGAAGGCTCATGGATGCCATTGGTACCTAATTAAGCACCGTATATATGTTTCTTTGATAACCTCGATCGATCTCTCTGCTGTACGAGCGAGGATGCGCTGCTGAGTTGATGAGCTCTTGCCGCTGCATGGATCCTCTATTTATAGCCGTGCGAGGAGGGCGCAAGAGCTAGATTCTGCGCGCGGTAGCTAGCGAAGCTAGTTGCAGGCTTCACTGTGCGCATGCTCGCAGTGTTGGAACGGCACACGCATGCTGCTATTCACTGTCCGCGTCGGGCATGGAAGCAATGCAAACAACTTGGCCCAAATGCATGGTCCATGCAGCAAGAATCTCGATCAATTGACGGGCACTATAGATCAGTACTACTAGTAGACGCCAATCTAGCTAGAGATTTCTGAATGGCGTATTACATATGTGAGGTGAGGGAGGGTACGCTTATTAATTATTGGTAAATGATCGATGATAAATCGAGGTCGATTGGTTGGATTGATGGATGGTCATGGTCTCAATGGAGATATCTAGCTAGGGTATCATTAGCTAGCTAGAGACTAGGGTACGCGTGTGGTCCGTTCGTGTGGCAGCTCGCGGCGTGCGCGATGCATGCGTCCCTGTAGAAATATTATCTTTTGGTTCGTGTGCCTAACAGCGCCAAGAACATGGGAGAAACTTTAACGACGTCCTTGTCGGATTAATTTGTGCCTTTGTTTGCAATGACCACACGATCAGTATGCTCCTGTTTGTGCCTTTGTTTGGCGCTCTGCTACGTACGCTACCTACGCATGCAGGAAAATTGTCTAGGGTTTTGATTTTTACCTCGCTCATCGCATCTCTAAGATGCAGTAGTCAATAGTCATTCGCCTTACGAGTGCATGCATGTTTGCGTAGCTGTGCCGCATACACGAAACAGTTGGCTAATGTATACCCAGAAGGCCAGAACCATGCAAGATGATACAGAGTTGCAGGCATGCATCACGGATTCACGGTATCCATTCGATCGGATACTGCATGTATCTCTAGCTACTACTTAAAAAATGAGTTGGTGAGTGCTAAATAACATCCCCCCCTCAACTCCCTCCTGTGCGCCTCTAGCTACAAGATATTAGTGCCGACATGTGGATGAGTGGATCCATCTGTTCCTGCGATTTTTCGTCGCTAGATTCCTCAGAGAGGGCCATTTCTATTTGCCTCTCTTCTCTTAGCTCTCCTCCTACGGTTCTACTACCTGTTAAAACTGATCCCTGAATTAACTGGATCTCACCAACACTCCGTGCCTGCACTCCACAAACTGTCACGCCGCAACTCCTCCGCGTCCTCCCCAAGAAACCGCCGCAGCGCCATCACTTCACCACCACCGTCGCCATGGGCGCCCATGCATAGGTTTTTTTTTTTTTTTAGGTTTTGATAAGTTTCATTCGGATGTTTTCTTTAGCAATCATCATCCAAATTCCTGGTCATTGAATTTGCTTTCAGATCCATGCACGCCCCCCTAAATTCGAGGTGGGTTGATCCTATGGATGTGTGTTTTAATCGTAGCGTTTGTTCGCCGCTTGTGTATTAATGTTTTCAACTTTAATTTCATTGTAAGTCAGCATCACCTACGTAACCATTGCGGCCTTTGGTCTAAAAAATATGTCGGATTTGCACTCGTAGATGATCGGTGAAGGAGTGACTTGTTTACGATGCCCGCGAGAGCCAAGACCTGAGAAAGAACGAATACCTTTCTTCGTTTTGGAACGAAGGGCAGTAGTAACTCTACGACGCATCCAAAAGGAAGCAGAGTACGTAGTGTTTCCATGTATCACCCTCCCAATCACAAACTACGCAAGTCAGCTATAGGACCGAAACTTGACAAACAAACAGCAATCGACAGCAAAACAAAAACAAAAGAAAGGGCACGTCAGCATGACACTGTAACATATACGGCACAGGAACGAAAACCTTCTACCTGCAGTATCTCAAATCATTTTATTTGTTCCATGCATGATTTCTGCCTTGCTCAAACTTTGCCCGATTCTTGCAGCAGCTAGCGCACAAGCATCGTGAGAACAGCTGATTAGATTCTATCTACTAATTGAACAAAATTCATGGCATCGGCTGTATTGGTGAAAGAATCTTCTACTGTATAAGCCAAATTCTTTCTCACGTATTAATTCTTTGTTAGGGATAAGCCAAATTTTCATCCATAAGACCAACACTCAATAGCTGAAGTGCATACAGTACATCTCCAAACACATCTAAGGGGTAGAAAATCCAATTTACATTTGAAAAAGGAAAATGTCCACTTTTCAACACTTAACTATGACATCGGTTCGATTTTCAACCTGCAACTTCATAACGGCTTACTTTTCACTCTCCAATTATCAAAACCGGTGCAAAACACCCTCTTGGCCCAAAACCACCATGGTTTTAGCTGACATAGCGGCAGTTTTCACTAACATGGCCGCCATATGGATCTAAGGAGCTAAGTTTCTCTGAGCTTGATGCCAAAATCCCCAAATCAACTTCATCTTCTACCTCATCCCATATATTCCTACCTCTACTTCTCTCTCTCTCTCCTCTCCCTACCTGCGCGAGCCTCCTTGGACACGCCGACGGCCTATGGTCGTTGTTTTGGTCCTTTTTTTTTTGAACATTAGCAGGAACTCTGCCTTTCATTTCAAAGTGGAGAGAGATGGTACATGAAATAGATCAGTCGAAAAGTGCACCAAAAGATTAAATCAACATAGAAAAGGGGTGCAAAGCACGCCGCGCTACTACTAGACACATTCCGGCATGAACACCCAAAGACGAAAACAAACGAGGTAAACAGACGCAGTGAGACCCAGCACCTCAACTGATCAAAGGCGATTCTAAACCTCATGACGACGATCTTTTGCCACACCGGCATTAGGAAACTGGAAAAGCCATTTTATGATTGTTTACATCTTGAGAGACTCGATCAATGACATCCTGCAATGAGTGGTAAAGGTTGTTGAAAATTCTTCCATTCCTCTTGCTCCAAGGTTCCAGAAGTGTAGATGAGGATTCCATCCACATGTCTGCGTTGCTATGAGGAGGTATGCTTTCAGACAGCTCTCCACCACCCTGTGGCTGAAGTTTCACCTACGTCAATGGTGGATGAATTTACATGGGGAACAGCACATTCTTCCATACTTGTTTCGCAAAAGGGCACCACAACAAGTGTGCAGCCGATTCTGGCTACGAACCACAGAGAGGACAATTGGCGCTATCAGGCCATCTCCTGATCACCAATTTGTTGATTGTGAGTATTGTATTATGGATAACAAGTCAAGTAAGGAACTTGCACTTATTTTCTGTGTTTGCTTCCCAGATTAACCTACAGTTGCGATTAGGTACCAACACTATAAAGTGAGGCCTATAGGTAGATTTTGCTGAGAAAACCCCTGTTGTTGTCCATGTCTAGCTAATGTCATACTGGATGCTTGGTTGTAGGACCACCTGTCGTACCGCTTGCCACAAGTTGAAAAAGCCCTGAAGTTGCGCTTGAGAGGAGATCCTCCTTAATGTCTTAAGACACCCACCTGTTTGGAGTACATCATGGACTGTTCTGCAATTGGTCTAGGCAAGCTAAAAATACATAGGTGCGAGGTCCTTAGGAAATACTCCACTAATCCAATTCGAAGTCGAGAATTTTGCTGTGTGACCATTTCCAAGCGTGATCATAGTGTTTGCATTGAAAAAACTTCTATCTGTATCATCGCATCGTACATCCATACCTACCCATCGCCTTCGCTGATCTTTCCATTCATACCAGAGCTAGCGCAAGCGCAGTACCCGACCAAACCTATCAAAATCCTTAATTCCTAATCCTCCAAAAGTCTTTGATCTGCAAAACTTAGATCAGCTGACTAAACAATGACCATCAAAACATGAATCATCACATTCCAGATGAAAATTTGTTGCAGCTAGTCAAGCTTCTTAGTCGCCCATGCTGAAAGAGGGAGGACAGTGATATGATAAATGGCCAGCACTATAAGTATGGAATCTGCTAGCACTAGTCGTGCAGCCCTCAAAAGCATTTTTCCTTTCCAGCATACCAATAGCTCAGGCATTGTCAATGATGGGTTGTACATCGATCCTCTTTATCTTGGTTGGGTGCAACGACAATCCTAATTACTTGCATGGGGAATCTTTCCTTTTGAGCTGGGAAACCCTGCATAATAGCTGACAAATCTAAACCCTCGCAATTGATGGGGTAAATCTCGCTCTTCTGTATGTTTGTCTAAAGACCTGTGGTTCCCCAAAAATTTGGATGATGGTCTGGATGGCCTTCATATCCCACTCGGTTGGGTTTGCGAAGATGGCTACATCATAAGCATAGAGTGATATCGGTAGCTAGCTGACTGTAGTGGCAAAGGAGATATTAAGGAGTCCCTAGTAGCCTTCGTAATGAGGCTCTGAAGTGGGTCGATGGCTAAAATGAAAAAAACATATGTGAAAGTGGATCACCCTGTCTTAGTCCCCTTCTGTGTGCAAGTGACTGACCTGGAGTCCCATTGAGAAGAATATTCTAGGAGGACGATGTTGCATGCTAGTCCTAACAGACGAAGCAAAGATCATTGAGATCTAATCTCTCCATCGTTGCTTAAACACGACGCTCTCTAGGAGCTTTAGTAGATATTTCCAACTGACAAGAATCGAACGCCTTGGTGATGTCGAGTTTAATGAAGAGTGCTAGAATCCTCCTCCTGTCAAGCTCTCTGGTAAGGTTGTGGACGTAGAGAAAATTATCATGTATTAATCTTTGCTTTATGAATGTCGTCTGACCAGCAGATATGTAACAGCCCAAAAAAATCAAGAAAATAAAAATAAATTAATTAATCTAAACTTGTTGGTCTGAATTCGAGATTTTGTTATTTGTGAATTTCTCTGGACTTTTTGGTATTAAAGAAATGCTTTTATTGGTCTTGCGTGGTTTCAAAATCTTAAATCCCAAACTCAGTTAAGTAAAAAATTTGGATAAAATTTACTTAAATCCTAAATTACCCTCGCCTCACTCTCAAAAAGTTTCATAACAATTTGAGACAATTTCGCGCTTCTAATAAATCAAAAATAGCAATATAAAAAAGTAGCCAAGTCATTGTCAAAATTTTAATAAATTCTAAGAGCATGCTAATCCTTTAAAAAAATTATAGTATCTTTAGGATCTCCTCGGGACCACTCACAAATTTTTTTAGAAAATTGCAAAATGTTTTCCAATCTCAATTAAATCTTTGAACTCTGCTAGCCAAAATCGATTTTCAACTTCCCTCCTTGTTCCTCTGCCATCCGGGCCCTCCTGTCATTTCCTTGTGACCCTGGTGATGCTAGCTCACCTAGTAGCAAGTTGAATTTTCCTTTGGGCCCATTGGTCAGTCGGCGTCTCTCTCCCCTTTCCCCTGCGCCAAGCTCTGCTGCGACAAAATCCCACTGTGGTAGTCCGTCTGTAGCCCGTGCCAGCCCAGGCATCGCGATTGCCGTCGGCCTGTGGTAGTGCTCATGTAGATGCGCCATGCCGCTCCAGCGCGTGCTCGGCCACGCCTTCGTTCCATGCTGTGCGCACGACAACGCCGTCGCCCGCACGGTTGCCGGCCCCAATGCCTCGCACCGCATGCCTACATTCCTTGCAATGCGTGCCCAGACTAGCGTTGATATGAACACGATGGATTCATCATCCAGCACACGAGCACCGCCGTATCCATGCACTCCACTCACGCTCTGTCTCACTCATGCGCTCAACCACCTTGCTTGCACTGCCTCGCTATCGCACTACCACGCTCGACCAGCCGCCGCCCTCGTGCACCCGTGGAGGGAAACCGTGCTCCAGCCTCTCGTGGCAGCTTGGCCCCGGTCAGTGACTCGGTGTGCGTGCAGCGCATGACAACGCCACATCCCCACGAGTCGTCACCTCATTTGCCAAGCGCAAGCCACGCTCCACCATGTCCTGCCTCAGCGTGTTGACCCCATGCTGCCCCACACACTCGCCATTCTCCCTGTCTCCCCCCCGGTGTCACACTCCCCTTCTTCCCACCTATAAAGGTCGGCGGACTCCCTCCTAAGCTCATCCCTACCACTGAGCTCCCTTCCAGAGACCTCCCCAGCCATGACTCATCGCAATCGGAGTTCTCCATTGCCGAAGGACCTCAGAAAAGGGGAGGAAGAAATCGAGCCTATTCGATGATCCACCTTTCAATTCAGCAAAACTCAAGCACCTTATGTTATTTAATCCAGGCATTCAGTTTCTAGTGGCTTAATAGCCTCATGTTTTTGCATGTTCAATTACTGTTTTTGCATTTCAATTTCTTGTGGCCTTAATGCCTTAATAGCTTGTTAATTGTATGAGTTATGTCCTAATGGTCAGTTATAGGTTTTCCTTGTCTATATAAGATGAATAGAAGAGCAAAAGGGAGTAAGGTTCTAGCCGCAAAAAAAGATTCCAGTGAGTGCTTGTGTTTGCTATTGCTTCATCTCCGGCGACGGGTACTCCGACGAGTGCCGAAACAGTTGGTATCAGAGCCATGTTGATTTCTACGGCCTGTGGTTCTAGAACTCCTATGAGGAGGCACCAGAAGCCCTCGCCATCACCACCTCCGCGCCGACTGCGGTACCATGATGCCGGTGGTCGCGAGATCATTGTGCAGCGGGTTGTGAGGGAAATTGGCAGCGGTGGATCGTACCCGATGTTGACGAAGACCAACTACTCTGACTGGGTGGTGCTCATGCGCGTCATGCTGCAGGCACGGGGCCTGTGGGTGGCAGTGAGCGATGGCACCAACGACTACGTTGAGGATCGGATGGCTCTTGAGGCCATCGCGAAGGCCGTGCCAGCGGAGATGGTGGGCACCATCGCGAGCAAGGGGACGGCTAAGAGCGCATGGGACGCGATCAAGATGATGAACATCGGCGTCGAGCGAGTTCGCAAGGCGAAGGTGAGCACACTCCGTCGGGAGTTCGACGCGCTCAAGTTTCGCGACGGTGAGACGGTGGACGAGTTCGGCGTCCGCATCACTAGGATCGCGAGTCAGCTTGCGGTGCTTGGAGACGACTGCAACGAGGAAGAAATTATGTGCAAATTTTTGCAGGCAGTGCCACCGAGGTATGCGCAAATCGCCATGGCAATCGAGACGCTAATGGACCTCGACAGGCTTTCCGTTGAGGAACTTATCGGGCGGCTCAAGGCGGTGGAGTAGCGCCATGATCTCGGTACCGGTCGAGGCCTGGGTGGTGGCTCAATCACCCGGCTCAACCTCACTGAGGACGAGCTGTTAGCGCGCATCACCTCGCGGCTACAGCTCTCCAACGAGGGGTCATCAGAAAAGGGCTCGAGTTCGGGCTCGGGCCGATGGAGGGGCCATGGGCGCAGCCGTGACAAGGACAACTCCAAGCCGTCCAAGACCGGCGGCAATGGCGGGGGCGACACGATCATGAATGACCAGTGTCGGTATTGCGGCAAGAAGGGCCACTGGGCCCGCGAGTGCCACAAAAAGAAGCGCGATGAGCAGGCGCACGTGGCCCAAGCGGAAGAGGATCAGGAGTCCACTTTATTGATCGCCACTGCAATGAAGGAATCGGTGGAGCTCGAGGAGTATCGTCTCTTCATCCAGCTGGGGGAGAAGAGCCATGGCGATTGCACCATGTGGGTCCTCGACACGGGTGCCACCAACCACATGACCGGCGCCAAGTCAGCCTTCTCCGAGCTTGACACCAGCGTGCGCGGCACCGTCAAGTTTGGCGACAGGTCGGTGGTCTGCATCGAAGGGCGCGGCACCGTGCTCTTCACGTGCAAGAACGGGGAGCATCAAGCTCTCACCGGGGTGGACCACATCCCGTGCCTTACTGCGAACATCGTCAGCTTGGGACAGCTCGACATGGATGGCTTCAACATCCAGATCAGCAGCGGCGTGCTTCGGATTCGGGATGAACGCCGTCATCTACTGGACAAGGTGCATCGATCACCCAGTCGCCTCTATGTGCTCAAGGTGGATATCGCCCAAACGGTGTGTCTGGCGGCGAAGGGAACCAGCGTGGCGTGGCAGTGGCACGCGCAATTTGGCCACCTTAACTTCCGCGACCTCCGTGAGCTGGCGCAGAAGGAGATGGTGCAAGGACTGCCACAGATCGACCACGTCGACCAAGTTTGCGACAGTTGCCTCGCCGGGAAGCAGCGACGCCTAGCGTTCCCAGGCAAAGCTTCGTACCGGGCAACGCAGAAGCTGGAGCTAGTGCACGGCAACCTCTGCGGGCCGGTGACGCCAGCGACACCTAGCGGCAACCGTTTCTTCCTCCTCCTCATCGTTGACCTGAGCTGCTACATGTGGCTCGAGCTGCTGGGCTCGAAAGATCAGGCATCGTCGGCATTCGTTCGGTTCCAGGCGGGAGCTGAAGCGGAAGCATGGAGGAAGGTGGGAATGCTGCGCACCGACCGCGGTGGCGAGTTCATGGCGCGTGCATTCGTTGACTATTGCGCTGAGCAAGGTATCAACAGGCACTTCACCGCGCCATACACACCCCAGCAAAACAGCGTGTGGAGAGGTGCAACCAGACGGTGATGGGCATGGCTAGAAGCATGATGAAGGCAATGGCGATGCAGGGCTGGTTTTGGGGGGAGGCGGTGACCACGACGGTGTTCATGTTGAATCGTACTCCGACTCAAAGCGTCGATGGGAAGACACCGTACGAAGTATGGCATGGCTCCCGGCCACCAGTGCATTTCCTTCGCACATTCGGGTGTGTTGCACATGTGAAGACGGCCGGCAAGCACCTCTCCAAGCTCGACGACAGGAGTACGCCCATGGTGTTTGTGGGCTACGAACCAGGTACCAAGGCGTACAAGTTCTACAACCCACTCTTGCGTCGTGTCCACGTTTCACGTGACGCGGTGTTTGAGGAAGAGCGTAGCTAGGATTGGGGAGAGGACAAAGGAGCCGGGCCAGGTGATGATGCTGAACCATTCTACGTCGAGTTCTTCACGGTGGCTGCAAAACGAAGCGACACTAACACGCCGGCAACATCTACCCCACCAGCGACTCCAGCCAGCGCGGCGATGCCCACGAGCGGGTCTAAGCCTCGCACACCACTGGTGCCACCAGCAGTTGAGCTCGTGTCGCCACCAAGCGGGGAACTCGATCTTGACGACGACCAAGATGATGCGCCACTTCGATTTCGCACTCTGGATAATATCCTTGGTGCGGCGACGCCTCCGGGGTACGCCAACCGTGAGCTTGCTAAAGAGCTCATGGTGGCGATCAACGACGAACCTGCGTCCGTGGAGGATGTAAAGAAAAGCGGTGAATGGCTCAAGGCGATGTTGGAGGAGATGGAGTCAATCGAGCAAAACAAGACATGGTCATTGGTAAGCTTGCCTCCGGGGTAGAGCGCCATCGGTTCGAAGTGGGTGTTCAAGCTCAAACGTGATGAACATGGCGAGGTGGTGAAGCACAAGGCATGTCTCGTCGCCAAAGGATACGTGCAGCGCCAGGGGATTGATTACGACAAGGTGTTCGCCCCTGTTGCAAGGATGGAGTCGGTGCACGTGGTGCTCGCCGTGGCTACGATTCGCGACTGGCTTGTGCACCACATGGACGTCAAGTCGGCGTTCCTTAATGGTGAGATGGCAGAGGAGATCTACATCTCGCAACCTCCTGGCTTCACTGCCGCTGGACACAAGGAGAAGGTCCTAAAGCTGCACAAGGCTTTGTACGGGCTGCGACAGGCTCCACAGGCATGGAATGCCAAACTGGACGCAAGCCTACACGCGCTCGGGTTCGCTAGAAGCGTGTGCGAGAATGGGCTATACACACGTGGCATCGAGCGGTTTCGCCTTGTCGTGGGCATCTAAGTCGACGATCTCATCATTGTGGGGGATCTCGATGACGAAATAGACTCATTCAAGGCAGAGATGAGGAAGATGTTCCAGATGAGCGATCTGGGAACCCTCTCTTATTATCTCGGTATCGAGGTAAAACAGGGGAGACGCAGGATCGAACTTTGTCAAGCTGCCTATGCCAAGAAGCTGCTCGAGAAAGGAGGCATGGGCATATGCAATCCGTGTGCGACACCGATGGAGACTCGCCTCAAGCTATCCAAGCAGTCTTCATCGCCGGCAGTCGACACGATGGAGTATCGCAGTGTCATTGGCAGCCTGCGCTACTTGATGCACACTCAGCCTGATCTCATGTTCGCCGTGGGATACTTGAGCCGATTCATGGAGGACCCGAAGCAGGAGCACATGGTGGCGATGAAGCACTTGCTCCGGTATGTCGCAAGCACGATCGACTACGGCTTGGTATACACACGAGGTGATGCCAAGCTCGGTCTTGTGGGCTACAGTGGTAGCGACATGGCAGGAGACGTAGATGACCATAAGAGCACATCTGGCATTATCTTCTTCCTCAGTGGCAACCCTGTGACTTTGTGAGACCCCGGATCAGCTATCCGAAGTCTCATGTGTATTTCCGTACTAGTCCCAGATCAGTAGCTAGTACACACAGTCAAATAGTGATGAATCATTGCCGAACAGAACGAAATTGTAACGTAAACATAAAGTATCAGCCACATGGCTAATTATTACATCATATGGTCACATGACCAGAGTTCACGACGGCGGAAATAAAAACAGCAAGCGATGAAACCCAAATAACACCATAGACGACGACTAGGAACGCGCGCTCAGTTATCCTGGCGGTCCTCATCGAACTCCTCGGCATAGAACTCCTCATCTTCAATTGCATCCTGGTAGTTTTCTGAAGACAACATTTGTGTAGCATGTGAGTACAAAAGTACTCAGCAAGTATGGGAAAGTATGCACATGTAGGGTTTTCCAAGGAAGGCTTATTATGGTTCCTTTTGCATAAAGCTAAGTTTCATCAAACCATACTTAATAATAATTTTCTCAAAGCACACTTTAACAATTATTTTAATAATTGAAGTATTTAATAGTCTAGTGAAGGTTCTATCCACCATCACCAGTATAAAGGCTCTATCCACCACATTTTAAAAGATTATGGTAATCCAATACATGACTCTATCCGTCATGATCAAAACAGGTTCCATCTACCTGGTTGGCTCAATCTGCCAATTAAACATCCGAGAGTTCTAACCACTCCCGAACCCCAAAACAAAACCTTATTTATTTTCAAAACCAAAACCAAAGTCTACCAGTATGAAAGCATTCTTCGCTTTGCCTTTGACCGCAGGCATGGCTATTCGAATAGTTTTAACTCTGCAGAGTTGTACAACTTTACCCACAAGACATGATCTTCTCTTAATGCCACCAGATTAACACACTTCCTTTGGTGTGCCGGCAGAGAGATCATGACAAGGCCTTTACAATGTATACACCTAAACCGACCCACCCGCTGAGGTTTCACCGCTGTTAGGGTTCCCTCTACCCAGTACAGAAGCCCCCTCTTGCGCCGTGTGGGAAAAACGACTCGCCTCCATCTGGCGCCCACATTCCACCAACTGGTGAGTCTAAGTTAGGTTTCTACAAATTATTTAGCCAGGTCGTACCCATTATAGACATGTGGTTGTACGGTTATGCTTAGAATGGACAGTCATAACCGTCGGTCCTTAGTTGACTTGGGGTGGTACTTGCACATTGAAATCTAGTGCTCCATCCGCACTCGCCCGACATTCCACTCCGCCCAAGTCCAAATCCATTTTAGTTTTATTTTTATTTTATAAAAATAGTACCAAATACTTTACAATAATTCTTAAATTACATTTTGAACTACCACTTTGATATAATCCCACCCATGGGTCATTTTCATCACTTTGTACACTAAGCATTTCTACCGTTCTAATCAACAATTGTCACAATATAACATAGGCATGACATATCAAAGAGTCCTAGGGTTACAAATAAACATGGATATCAATAACCAAGGCGGTGATCACAATTCGGAATAACTAGTAATCTATATTTGACATACGATGATAAAGATAGCAATGCATGTTCTAAAACATTGTAAAAGCATTTGCAATCATGGGATCAAAATGCGTCAAGGGACTTGCCTTAGTTCGCGGCGAGAGTCTCGAACTCTTGAAGTTCGGCAGCGAGTTCAGCGGACTCGGCGGGATCTTCGGCTACGCGTAAAACGGTACAACAAATAAATACAAGAAAATAAAATAATATCAAAAAATTATAAAAGTTATACTGGCAGGTAGATCTTGAATTTGGATGAATTTAGAAATTTGAACGGATCAAATCGGAGTTCGGACGGAATAGTTATAAGCGTTCGAAGTTTGAAAATAAAGGAAAAAGGAAAACGAGGGAATATTCCCTAGAATCTTTATTTGGCTGAATTTTTGGAGGGCTCTTGGTTCTATTACATGTGGGGTCATGCTGTCATAGGCTTGGGGATTCTTCCCCATTGGCTCACATGGCCAAGAAATAGAGGAGCCAAGCTCCTCCATGCGCTAGCGAGGAGGGCACTGCCACGGCGGCACACGGCGAGGGCGGCGCTGGGCGCGGCGCGTGAGGTGGCGCAGTTGGCGCGCGACAACGGCGGGCAGCACAAGCGGGCGGCTGGGGCCGGGGACTGGTGGCACATGAGGAGGCGGTGCCCGGCGACTGGCCGGCCGGTCGGCCGAGGCGACGGCGGCGGGCGGGCGAGCACTCGCGGCGTAGGGTACCAGGCAGCGTCGCCAGCGACCGGCGGCGACGGCACGACGGCGGGCAAGAACAGAGACACACCCAAAATCCGAAATTTGCAAAAATTTAAAACATGACTAAGCAATTTGAATGATGGAACAACTAGACAACACCTAGGGGAGTCCAAGATTGCGAGGAATCGCGGAATAGATTACCAGAGGCGACGAATTTAGCGACGAACGGCGGTCCGGCCGGAGAGGTTGAACCGCAAAATTCGAGGTCAAAACTCGACGAAATCTGAAATTGATTGAGGGGTTACGATCTTGACAACCATATGCACGCAATGGTTCAAACAGAATCGAATTTGACTCACCGAAGAAGAAGATGGGAGGGCAAGACCGAAGAACAGCGGTGGTTGCCGGTGTTCGCGATATCACGGACGATTGGTGAGGAGAGGCAAAGGAAGGATGCTAGCTCTGGAAAGAGGAGGCCAAGCCGGAGATTTGAGAAGTGGAAGCACGCGATTTGGAGTTGAAATGGTCGAGTTATTGCCATTTATGTTGATTTCGGTTTTTGCTTGCTTGATCCGTTTCCGGCGAGATTTGGAACGATTGGAGTCCGGGAATGGAATCCCCTTACCGAGATCTTTCCAACGGACCTGGCCATGCGTGATTTGGGGCATCAATGCGGAAGTTCTGAGGATTAATGGAGAGAAATCATGAATGGAAACTTTGCTGGAAGAACAGATTGTGAGCTTGAAGATGATGCTACAGTAGTGACACGTGGCGTGCTCCCATTGGCCCAAGGTAAGTGAAGGATTTAGCGCGAGAGAAAAATTAGCAAAAATGGTTTAGAAATCCCAGAAAAATTCCTAAAGATATTAGGAAATATTTGAAACCCAATAAAATTGGTTTCACAGAATTTGGACGAAACTTGGAATTTAAAATATTCCGGGACGATTAAAAGGCATTTAGCGAAAGGCCACGAGCAATAAAATACCAGAGAGATTCCAAAAATCTTGGGAAAATTGCCAAAATGTTAATTTTGAAATATTTGGAACCTAATACGATAGGTTTCGGAATTTTTGGAGCATTTTAGAACTCGAGTGAAATTTCGAGTGCGGACTGGAATCTGGAAATTTGATTTTTCGGCAAAGGAGGATTGAACTCCAATTTCAGACGGATGAGGATGCCAGGTTACTTTAAACACCAAGGTAAAATCCAAATTTTGAATTTAATTTAATTTAATTTAGGTTTTAACAGAAGACCGAAATTGGGGATGTTACAAACTTGGCAATCACAGAAGCAGCGGGTAGTCACCTTATCATCATGTGAGGCAGAGTACATTGCAGGTGCACTGGCGGCTAGCGAAGTTGTTTGGCTCAGACGGCTACTCAGCGATGTGATCAGCGTCGAGTCTCTCTGCTGAAACTGAAGATGGACAACATGTCCGCAATCGCTCTGAGGAAGAACCCCGTTCTACACGATCAGAGTAAGCATATCGACACCAAATTTCACTACATCCGTGAGTGTCTTGACAGCGGGGCAATTGGCTTGGAGTTCGGGAGTACTCAGGAGCAACTCGTCAACATTTTGACGAAGCCGCTCGGAAGGGTGAAGTTCCAGGAACTCCGTGGGTGGATCGGCATCACCATGCTCAGATGAACAACGCCAGTATTAGGGGGGTATTATTATTTAATCCAGGCGTTCAGTTTCTAGTGGCTTAATAGCCTCACATTTTTTGCATGTTCAGTTATTGTTTTTTGCATTTTAGTTTCTTGTGGCCTTAATGCCTTAATAGCCTGTTAATTATATGAGTTATGGCCTAACGGTTAGTTATAGGTTTTCCTTGCCTATATAAGATGAATAGAAGAGCAAAAGGGAGTAAGGTTCCAGCCGCACAAAAAGATTCCAGTGGGTGCTTGTGTTTGTTATTGCTTCGTCTCCGACGACGGGTACTCCGGCGAGTGCCGAAACAGTTGTTGTTTTGGTAGAGTAGTGAGTGGTCAGTTTCTTGTAGATTAATGGTCAGTTACCAGTCCTTGTCTATTTAAGTTGAATAGAAGAGCAGGAAAGCTAGTGAAGTTTCCAGCTGCACAAAAGAATTCCAGTGAGTGCTTGTGTTTGCTATTACTTCGTCTTCGGCGACGGGTACTCCGGCAAGTGCCGGAACACCTTAGATATCTAACGATCATTTATCCCCATTTAATTGTAGCTCCAGAGGACTGTAGCGCCATCGTGACTTCTTTGTCTTCCCCCGCCTTCAGCCACTTGGTGCCAGGTTCACTGATGCTCTTCCACTTTGGTAAAGCATTGAATTGGGACCCCCTAGGCTCACTGATGCTTTCCCCACCACGGCCAAGCTTAAGCAACCTTCCCCTTCCTCCCCGGCTAGCCACCATCGACAGCCTGCCTCGGCCCACCTCCATCACCATTAAATAGTTCCCCCGAAGTAGGGATGCGATCGGATCGGATACGGTCGAATATCGTCCTATTCATATCCGTATCCGTATTTTTTATCGAATACAGAATCGAATACGAATAGTGTCGAATACAGAATCGAATACGAATTATACAGGATAATATCGGTTACGAATACAGATCGAATATGGATCGGAATCAACATGGATACGAATAATATTAGTCGGATATTTTAAAATCCAATTTCAGTTTTTTTTCAAAACCGGTCCAAATTTAAATTCAAAATTCCAAAAGAAATATATTTGTATGTCTTTTTTTTTGCCTTTTTATCCCTAGCTTGTCATACATGTGACTCTGTGAGTAACAATGTACCCCATTGCAATAATTGAATCAAATGATTTGCAGCTGGCATATGCTGCTGAATCCTAAGTAGTCCTCATGAAACGCCACTTGCCAATTTATGTACCATCTTTACCCAAATATCTCCAAATTAGCATCTAGCACAGATGAACACATTATATCTTGTCATCCAATGCACCCGATCTACCAAACAAGAAACATGTTAAATTGTTAATGTGTTATTCTAAAACGTGTTATTCGGATAATATCCGTATGTCATATTCGGATATTATCCGAACAAAAACTCAGATATTTCGTATCCATCGGATAATCAGTGTTCCATATCCGTATCCGTATCCATGTAAATTATCTGTATCCATATCCTTATCCGAGAAATCAACTGGATATCTGTGAAACTATCCAAATCATCATCCAAATCAATTTGGTCGGTCGGTCGGTCGGAAAATATCCGTACCAGTTCCATCCCTACCCCGAAGCACCTTGATTCCCTCTTGCTCCCTGCGCCCACGGCCAATCGGTGTCGCCAGCGAGCTCGCCTTCCACCTCCCCTATCTCGAGTCTATGGCGCGCGGGCCCGAGCCTCAGTATCTAGCCCTCTCACACACACCCTCAGTTTCTACAGCGTGAGCCCATTCATCAACACACAGTTTTATTCAAACCAAAATTAGAAAAACGCTTTCTCCATTGGAAAACGTATTTTCCATTTTCCAACCATTTTTCCAACCCAAGCCAATTCAAAGCACTATAATTTTTACATCGCATCTCACAAATTGGGTCAAAAAAGTTTCTAAATCCATCTAAAATCATTTAGTTTCAGAATATACAAAAATATTTCATTTTTTATCTCTGTTCAAAATTTAAATTTAAATTCAAATAAAGACCTAGAATATGCTCCATACAGAATTTTTCCAAACTAACTCCAAATTGATGAATCAAATTTCTTTATGCTCCTTTGACCATGGCAGCTTCATATCTACAAAAATATTTGAACTTGGACCTAAGTTGGACTATGTTGTAAATAGTGTAACTTTCGATGTTTACTTAATTCAGCATACAAAGAACTTAGGTAAATAAACTTCAAAATTTAGTAAGATAACTTCAGAACTTTCCAAAGGTCAGGACCCTTTGTAGGATAGAGGAATGTATTTATTTCTGATGCTTTATTCGCTTGAGTGAAGGACTATATTTATTTTGGACGTAATAACTCTAACCCAAAAGGAGTTATACTCCTTTTCAAATCCAAAACTTGAACAAACATAACTTATCCAAATTTGACTTAAAATTTGTGAGCCGAGCTTCTAAACCTTGGTGAGTGGACACTGGTTTTCTTGTTGTTATTTCAATTGCTTCTTATCGCTACTTTGCGTTTCATGTAGATACCAAGTGGTAGAGACCGCAACTGCCGACCTTGACTTCGCTCATGAATATTTCGAGCAAGGCAAGCACCCTCTTTGATCATGTTGGTCCCATCATTTATAAGTTATTTTGTCACAACTTTTTTTATGTATGCGTATATTTTCAATAAATTTGCTATATTGTTGTATTGATAGATATAACCTTCATTGATGGAACTTCCTTAGTAAATATTGACATGACATCCTTTTTAGCCAAAAGTTAGGGTCAGACATTTAATAATGTTAATGTCAATGGAATACTCTATTATGTTTGCACATGCTTAGGAATACTTTAGATTGGGACAAGAATGGATGGTTATACTAGATTTTACAACGACATCATCTATATAGACTTCAATAATATGGTCGATTAGGTTGTGAAAGATGAGATTCAAAGCACGCTGTTACGTGGTTGAAAGGACCAACGATGTCGCCTAGAGGGGGGGTGAATAGGCGGATTAAAAATTACGCAGCGGAATAAAACAGGCCGAGCTGGTCAACCCGGAGTCTCCGGGTTTTGGTCCGGATACTCCGGCTTGTCCGGAGTGTCCGGTATTGAGTCCGGACTCTCCGGGTTAGCTGGCTCGGGAGCGAAATAAAAACTACTCTAGCAAGCACAAGGAACTACTAGAAGTAGCAAGCAAGAACAACCTAGAACAATTGCTGGATAGGACTTTAATTAAAGCTTGGCTAAGAGCTAGATCTAACTACACAAATTCGAATCCACGTAAGCAAGACTAGGAAGTAAAAGAGAGAGCGAGAGACGCGATTTTTCACCGAAGTTCGGATTCTTGAAGGGAATCCTACGTCTCCGTTGAGGTGGCTCGGTCACACTTGAGCCGGGGTCTCTTCCAACCCGCTTTCCTCCCGGTATTGCACAAATGCACTCGCCGGCTTCACTTCTTGTCTCTTCCCTTTCGGAGGCGAGACTCGCCTTCACAAACGACCGGGGCTCACCACACTCGTCGGTAGCTCCCGGTGACTCCTAGCCGTCTAGGAGACCTTCAACCTCCAAGAGAAATAGCACCACGAAGAATCGCTTGGAGGATGAACTAGTGCTCAACAACATGAAATGAATGCACTTAGCACTTTGCTTCTTCCTCTCCTCACCAAAGGGATCAACAACCAAATTAAATGGTGGGAGGAAGATGGGGCTCTATTGAATGCTTAGAAAATGTTAGGAATGGCTTGAATGCTGCTATGAATGAGCTCAATAGAGATTCTTCCCGTTGGGGAAGAAGGGGTGGCTTTAAATACGTTTTTGAAAACTAGCCGTTATCCCCTTTTGAGCAGACCGAGACTCGGACAATTGACCCGAGACTCCGGGTTGTCCGGACTCTCCGGACCACATGTCCGGATACTCCGGACTCTCCGGAATTCACAAAATGGCCGAGAGGGTTAACCCGGAGACTCCGGATAACATGTTCGGAGACTCCGGACTAAATCCGGATACTCCGGATCAGATGTCCGGATACTCCGAGTTGATCGCCTTTCGGTTGGAATTCTGGTTTTTGGAAAATGCAAGTTTTTGAGTGCTAATTTGAGATGCAGAAATTGATTGTTGAGCACTTGCACATCCTAAAGTCGATTTCTCGTCATACCCTCTTAATAGTACGGCTATCCTTAAGACACAAATAAATACAAGATTACAATTATGTTCTTGATGCCGTCCTTTTGATTTTAAGTAGTCGTAGGGGCGTCCAATGTCATTCCAAGCTCGATATGATCTCGATATCTGCAGTATTCTTGGATAATACATTAGGTCTCTTTAATTGTGTCATCATTAATCACCAAAATAAATTGAGGGGCCTAGATGCACTTTCAGTGGTGCCAGCATTTTTTAAGCCGAATGTCATGACAGTCCATTCATATAGCCCTAAAGCGCCCGGGCATCTGAAGGCTGTTTTGGGTATATCGGCTTCTGCCATGAGTATTTGATTGTACCCGGCGTTCCCGTCGAGGAAACTTATAATCTTATTTGCAGATGCAGCATCGATAAGCATATCGGCTATTGGCATCGGATACTCGTCTTTTAGCGTGGCTTTATTCAAATCTCTGAAGTTTACGCATACTCAGAGTTTACCATTTTTCTTTTTTACTGGCACGATGTTCGAGACCCACTCAACGTATCGGCAAGGCCTGATAAACTTGGCCTCCATCAATCGTTTTATTTCTTCTTTTATGGCATTGTGCAGAGTCGGGTTAAATCGTCATGGGATTTGTTTAAATGGTCGATATCCCGCTTTTATAGGTAGCCGATGTTTGACGAGCTGTCGGCTTAAACTAGGCATCTCATAGTATTCCCATGCAAAACAATCTCTATATTTCTCAAGTAAGTTGACCAACTCTGTCTTATAATCTGGACCTAACTTTCCACTTACAAAAGTTGGTCTTTTCTTATCGCCCTCGCCTATATCGACTTCTTCAAGCAAATCGGCAGAGGTGAATCCTTGTCCTCGTCTCTCCTCTTGGAAATCTTCAATGGCTTCTTCGTATTCTTCTTGCCGATAGCTTCTCATTTTTTCTTGTAACCTTGCTACTGTTTTGGACTCCATCTTCTTACTATTTCATTTGCCCGATCAAACGTGCCTGGCTTGACGCTAATCAGCATAAAACCTGACTTGCCAATGCAAATGAAATCGCAGTCATCCAAAACTTTGCCCGATATGCATTCGGCCTCTTCATGCTGCCAATTGGCCTCAGGACTAGCCATGGCGATGTGAGCTGATGTATCGGCCGATACAACTTCAACTTCATCATCATTCCATTGCACAAGTTTTTGATGCATGGTCGATGGTATGCAGCAATTGGCATGGATCCAATCCCGATCGAGGAGTACGCTGTAATTCCCTTTGGCTTCAATCACGAAGAATGCGGTTGGCAAAGTCTTACTGCCGACTGTTAACTCCGCGACCATGACGCCTTTTGCTTCGGTGGCATCACCTGTGAAGTCATTCAACACCACGTTTGTTTTAATCAAGTCTTCATCAGATTTACCTAACTTTTTGAAGGTGCTTAGTGGCAATAGATTCATCGTAGCTCCGACGTCTACCAACATCCTCGATATTGGTCGGCCATTGATGTGTCCTTTGAGGTACAGCGGCTTCAAATGCCGATGCATATCCTGTGGTTTTTCAAACACAGCGTCTCATGCACTGAGCAAATGTATCTTGATCCGATTCAGTTTTGCTCCTGAACTCGGCTGGTAGCGTGAACACCATGTTTATATCCATAGGGGGAGTACCGTCCCGGATCATTGGGGATCCCGATTCGACCGACTCGTTTGAGTCATTGTCGTCGGCTTGACCCTTCTTCCTCCATTCTTGCTTTACGGCCGGTCTCGATCGTAATTCGTTGAAAACCCGATCCCTTTCTCTCCCTTCTTCAGCTTCCCTCTTTTCCTGCGTCTTGAGCCGTTGGAGCCGCCTGCGCTGCGACTTGCTGAGGCCTGCAGGACACCATCTTGGCTTAGGCTCAATCGGCTTTCGACTCTTTCCAGCCAGATTACTTATTTCACCGTTGGATTCCAATTTGGAGGTATTGTTAGGCATTGTTCTCGAGGCGTTGGAGGATTCGCCCTTTTCTGATGCCGACAACCTCTCATGGATCGGCTTCTTATTTCTAGGCTCCAGTCGGCTGTGCACAGGCCTGGACAACCTATCTTTGACCGACTGCCTTGGCCAGTGCCTGACAGGGTGCTGCATAGGACATGACTGTACTGTGGGTAAAGTCATTCCTCTTTCCCAGCAAAACTGCCAGAAAGGACATTGCCAATGGGCTTCTTCTTTGTTCCTTGGCCGATAAGCGCCGACTAGTCGATGGTTATACTGCCTTTGTCGGTGACTTATCCTTTCGTACTTCTCCAGTAGCTGTGAAAAGGTAGGTTTGGGTTTGGTATTTGGTCTCCTTGGAGGGGATTTCTCTGCTTTGTACCATTTCCCAATTCCCAGCTCTCCCTTTGGTTTCACAGTCCTCGAGTTCCGACCATTGCGGTCAGCTTCTATTTGTATTGAGCCGATTGTTATTTGCACTATTTCATCCCCGTTGGCCTTCGTCCGGCCGTCGACCTTTTGCATCGGCTTAGTGTCCTCCATGGGCTCTTTCCATTTTACATGAACATTGAGCCATGTTGATGGCAAAAGGTTTCCCGTCTACCTGCATGGTCGATTCTTCCGCAAACTTCAACCGTCCATCTTCAATAGCCGATTGTATCCGCTGCCGAAAGATGTTACAATCATTAGTGTTATGTGAAAAAGAATGATGCCACTTACAGTATCTCCGTTTCTTGATTTCGTCAGCCGACGGAATAACATGTCCTTCAGGTAACCGTATTAACTTCTCTTGAAGCAACAAGTCAAATATCCGGTCACATTTGGACACATCGAAAGCATATTTTACTTCTGTTTTTTTTTGGTCGGCTTAAGCCACGAGCAAACAAGTGATTTTTTGGCACCCTTAGTCCACTTGGCTATATTTACTTCTGCTTCATCTTCGGAGGTATCGCTTGAATCGCACCCTACCATGTTTACTTTAGCTTTTTCATTACCATTTAACCTAAATTTGTCTCTAAACCCTTTATTTTTTACATATCGGCTTTCTTGTGCCGATACGCGGTGAAGCAGATGGCCCAAATCGGAGAATTCTTGCCCTAGCAATTTCTCCCTTAATGGCGGGATCAAACCTTGAAATGCTAGATCGGCCAATTGGTCATCGTGTAGCGTGACACTGAAGCATCTATTCCTCACATCTCTAAACCTCCTAATGTAATCCGAGACAGATTCGCCGTATTTCTGCCGTACCGAACTTAGATCAGAAATTCTCAGCTCCGTGGTCCCAGAAAAGAAATACTCGTGAAATTAGCTTTCCAAATCGTTCCAAAGATGGACCGAATTTGGGGGCAAATTAATAAACCAAGTGAAAGCTGCTCCTGGCAAGGATAGAGGAAAAAGTCTAATTCTTAATCCGTCGGACTGTGCCGCTTCACCGCACTGGGCTATGAATCATCCGACGTGTTCAAGAGTGGTAACGGAATCATCACCCGAAAACTTGGCAAAATCTGGGATTCTATAATTATGCGGATAGGGCATGCGATCTATGTAATCAGAATACGGCTTTCTGTAGCCGATTACTCTTCCTTTGGGCTGCAAACCAAACTGTTCTCTTAATACAACATAGATTTGTTCGGCCCAATTAACGTTATCGTCTTGCGTGGCTACAGGTCCTTGCCAATTACCATAATTTGTATCCTGCCCCCTGAGTGCAAACTCAGGCTACCGGTCGCAACGCATCGGCTGAGGTCGAGGCAACTGATCGTAACCATCGTTCCTTATAGCCAATGCCTCAGGCATCGGTGTATGATACTACTCTGTGTGTGGCCAGTTCTCTTGGAGGGACTGCCCCTTGGGCCTGATATGTCCTATCTATTTCAGTCGGCTTGTTAGCCGATTGAACAAACATACTGGTCGATGGTCCAGGATAACTTGTGTTTAGTTTTGCCGCATCGGTATATGAGTGGTAATGTAACATTCCTCCCGATTGGCTATTTGGTGCTGTTGTGGTGGGCTGAGCCGGCATTGCAGGTATGGCTGCTGCCGACATTTTTATCGTACCAGTGTTTTGTGCTATTGAATAAAGAGGGTATGATGGAAGAGGTTTTGCTGGATCCAACAGGCTCCCGGACACAGCCAATTCCTGAGCAATTGTTTTTACGCTGTTTTCGATCATTGACTTTAACGTGGTGACTAGAGCCGATGATTGGTTAATCAGCGCATGATGTATCGATTGCTCGATCATGCTAGATAAATCGGCTTGAGCCGGCATATATCGGCTTACCGGATCAATGGGGTTGTTGTCGATAGAGTTGATTGTTGGCAGGGCAGTCTTTTGAGTGACGCCCCGCCGGGTCTTTTCGTAGCACTTCAGCATCATCTCTTCCAGTGCGTTTTTCCGATCCTCAACCTCCTTTTGTTGTTCAGGAGTCAAATCGGCCAAGGTAGGCGCGATTATTGCTTCGGGGTCGATATCGGTTGTCGCTGTGGATTTTCCAGTTGACGCCATGTTTGTTTTTCTTTGGGGTCCCACCGGGCGTGCCAAAATATGTTTGCGCAAAAAACTTGAAGTAGGATTTTTCGCCGCAAACACACAAGACAAACGCCGGATTTGAAAGCATGCCAGTCAATTTGACCTGAAATTAACAAGGTAATGCGACCGTGAGCGTAACCAGCCGATAACAAAAATTATCGGTTTAACATTGATCGTTGAGAGAGGAGCGGAGCGCGCTCTGCCTATTGTCGGGATAGCATCAAGTAAAAAAAAGAAGGTAGTATGGAGTGTAGATGGCCAAGATCAGTTTCGAAAATGGAAATAAACATTCGTGAATCATGATGATCTGTGATGCTAGTTCTGTTCATGTTCAGCAAGTATGGGGATAAAGACGTCTGGTTGCAATGGTGGTACCGGACAGGCAGACAAATCATTGTCCAGAACGAAAGTCCACGCAGATATCACGTCCGATTAAGAGTTCTTTGTTCAGAAAAAAAAAAATTCATGTCCGCTGCCCCCCTTACTCGCACTAGGCCTGTTTAGATCCATCGGTAGCTAATAGTTAGCTGGTGAATAGTTCCTAGCTAATATTAGCTAGCTGAAGAGTGTTTTGATCCACCAGCTAATATGTGGCTAATAGATATTTAGGTTGATTAATTGTCCAAAATACTCCTGCTATTAGATGTTATTGATGGCAGACGCGAAGCGTACGTATTTTGGTTAAATGCCACCAATTAACTGTTATTAGCTAGATTTGACTAGCTAATGAGATAACCATTAGCTGGATGCCTAACTAATAGTTAGCTTATCTACTGTTAGCTGCACAGATCCTTAGAATGCCATTGCCACCGGAACCTGGGCCCTGGAGCAATCTCCAATGACCACTAAAATGTAATCGGCAGGCACTTCTTACCGGGCAAACTAGAAGTTCCAAGTCGTATTTGCACTCAGGTATTATGATCCATTTCCAGCCTCTACGAATACAACTATCAGAGCATCAAGAGAGGGACCGTGCACAAGCAGCTACCTAGCCCAGGTGGCTCAGGTCAAGAGCATTGCAAATATACGGAGTAATAATACATCAAAGTGCAAGCAAACACCTTTCCACTACTTGAGATAATACATCAAGCAAAATTACACATACCCCACCTCCCCCCCGCGCGGCTTAACATTACAACTTGCAAGGCACAGGACCATCCCGCACACCATCCATTGGGAACGCAAACACGACGTGACGACGAGCTGCAAGCCGTGGACACGCAGCCCCGAGCCGACCTATGTAACATCATACTAACACGGCACACCAACAGCAGCAGCTATGCCTGCACATAGTACACAGAGAACAACACTACACGTATATACTAACTGGCATCTACATTATACTAACGGTAGAGGTAAGACAACCCTCAACTCCTCTCCGTTTCCCTCTTGATTTGTATCCTCCTCCTTGTCTGCCTTGTGTGAAGTAGATGCTGGCCAAGGAGCAAAAAGGAGTGCGAGCACGCCGGGGGCTCTCACACTTCGTATGGGGGAGGGTGGCTGGTCGTCCCGGATCTCGCCCTGTCGTATGCATCCGACAGTGATTTCCTTCTGAAGCGACCACCTGGTGAATTCAGTCGGCCCCCAAAGGTTAGGCAAGATACAACTAACAGCCAACAGAAAGGTGATGTGATGTCTATTAGTTCATAGAATAGAACATTCGGAATCAATGAATAATAACAGGATGCAGATGTGCCTCATCTAGTGAAGGAAACCAACGGTCCTACCGAGGGTCAGTGGCTCTTACACACGAAAGAGTGATACGTATGAACTCGCTACTCGCTAAATCCCAAAGAGTGGATGAACATGCATCAAGACGAGTTGAAGAATTAAAATTTCCAATAAGATTCCACCAAAGCAAAAATGCAGTTGTGGACTTGGAAACTGAACCAACGAATTATACTCGTTTCTTGAATAATATACACACCCCCACCATTCCTTGCGTAACTTGTTATCATTTAAAGAAAGGTGCTTCAACAAATTATGCTACAAGTACAAGAACTACAAAAGAAGACACTAGAATCTACATCCATATCGAAGCATCTGCTTCAACCAATCAACACAGATTTTTTTTAAAAAAAGCATGTTTAGATTGTCATAAGCCAAAATGGCATACGCATCTACTCCTAGTCAATGAAGTCCATACATGGTACACAGTGGAGTCATTAATTTGGTTCTGGTATATCAGGTTACCATGATTTGTTTGGAAAGCATACGCTCTTCATAAAATTGATGTATATGGTGCCCTTTGAGAGGGTGTTATTGGGTCTATGCTGATAAGTCTTTCCCATCAAAATCATCCACATAACTTCAACTTGCTTCAATTAAGCCAACACCCCAACGACAACCTCTCATGCACAAAAGCGAATTAACAACTCAGCAGATAATACTAGATAAAGCAGGTTCATACGTAATACATATCAAAGCGTATCTAAAAAAATAAACAAAAAAAATATATGATAGCTCATTAAATAATTAATACGATAATAATACCCAGACATGAATCCACGATAGAGACCCGAGAGCTAAAGCACCCACCCGAGCGGGAAATCTCCTAAACGCCCCTGCCCCCATCTAGACGCTTCCGAACTCCCGGACAAAACCCACATAGACGAAAGCCACCCATCACGGCATTCCCGTCACACACGAGGACGCGGCCACGAAATGACGGAACTGCCCCTACCAAAAAAAAGTTAGGACAAGGAGAGGGTGGAGTCCACGGGGAACTCACCGGCGCCGGCGAACGGCGAGATGGGCGGCGTAGACCCGGCCGGCGAGGCCGGCGGCGTGCTGGCCGCGCTCCTCGGCGACGCCGGGCACCCCGCCGGCCGCTTAATCATGATGCTGCGCGTCACCTTCACCGGCGCCTCCTCGCCGCCTGCCGGCGTCGTCGGCGGGACCATCGTCACCGCGTCCCCGGCCGAATCTGCACGACCCAACGCAACAAAGACCAACAACAAGTCAGATCGAATGAGACAAGGATACGGCAAGGGTAGAGATGCTATTTATAGGTAGCTGCGGCGGTCACCGTTGATCTTGACGGCGGCGGGGCGGGTGGCGTGCTTGCGGAGGCGGCCGAGGCCGGTGTCAGGGCGGGGCCCCGCGACGGTGTCGTCCCACAGCTTGTCGAGGAGGCCCATCCCTCGCCGTCTCCAATGACCAAAGTGCCACTGATACAGCTAGGTAGATCCAGTCGCAGGCTCGCGGCCCAAGCTTTCCGGATCGGAGAGAAGTGGGCGAGCGACGCGGGGGGGCTTATTTATAGCACAGTTGGTGCAAACCGTGAACCCGGTCCATGGATTCCCGAGCGGATGCGGTGGGCCCGAGGCGAGGTGGCGCCTTGCGGGGGATGCAAGCGATGGCGTATTGGCGTGGCCAAGTGTGGGCCCGGATGTGATAAGATCAGATGGCATGCTCACGTGGGGTGGCCCACATGATAGCTTCTCCGGCCGCGCCAGCTGGGAACGCCGTAAGGCGCGTCACGTCTAGGGCGAAAACGGACCGGATAAACATCTACACCTACACCTTTAGGGCCTGTTTGGCAACAAGCGTTGAAACCACTGGCTTTAAAACTACAAGCAGAATTGTCGTGACATAAAACCATGGTTTTATCAAACCCTATTGAAACCATGGTTTTTCTTGGAACTCCCAATTGTTTGGCTACAAAGTTTTTGGTTGACAAAGTCTTGGAACAAGAGTTGTTTTGGCACTTCAAGACTTCGAAAAATTTGCCCAAGACAAAAGTTTCCAAAACAGAGAAAAAACCATGGTTTTGTGGAAACCATGGTTTTTAAAACAGAGTTTTTTGAAGGGCTACCAAACACCTCTTGGTTTCTAAAACAGAGTTTTTCTCCAAAACCATGGTTTTGTCTCGAAACTATGAAAAAACCTTGTTGCCAAACAGGCCCTTATAGTTTTTGCGTCATTGACTAACATATATAGTTATTGTTATGTTTATATTGTTAAGGGCCTGTTTGGATCCATTAGCAGCTAATAGTTAGCTGGCTAATAGTAGTTAGCTAATATTAGCTAGCTAATTATTAGCTGGCTAACTATTAGCTACAGGCTGTTTGGATCCACTAGCTAATATGTGGCTAATAGATGTTAAAATTGATAAATTGTCTAAATTACCCCTGTTTTATTGCAATCATGTCTACTACTCCAGACTATGGCCGCGTCCGTAATGCAGTGATCGCTACGGTTCTGGATCTATCAATCAATACGATAGCGCAGGCAATTAAGGGAAAGCAAGCAGCCGAACTCACTGCTCACTCACTTTGTAATTGATTTCGGTGGGAGGGTAATTTCGTCCAATGTAATGTATTAGCTGCTATTAGCTGGGTTTAGCCAGCTAATGAGATAACCATTAGCTGGGTGCCAAGCTAATAATTAGCTAACCTATTAGCTAGACATGTTTGAATCCTTAGCAGCTAATAATTAGCAGCTAACTATTAGCTAGGTGGATCCAAACAGGCCCTAAGTAGGACAACTAATTCTCTAATAGATACTATAATTAACACTGTTTTAGTGAAGTTAATTTTTTTCTTTATATCTATCGCATATCTGTATTAAAACATTTGTATTCGTATCCGTATCCAACGTATATTACATTCGACTTCAAACTCCAAGTAAAAAATATGGATTAGGACAAGCGAAAAAGCAGTGTCCACGGTATCAATCCGTTTTCACCCTGGTGGTCACGTGACGAAGCCCCCTGGCCCATCCCGTAACAGGAGCCGTATTAGGGACGCAACGCAATAAACGACGCCTTCGGGATCGCCGGAGGATTCTGTAGCGTACGCGCGCGGCAACGGTGAGCAGAGGCTGCCATGTGGGGGCCGCGGGCGACCGGTCGAGGGCTGCCGTTGCTTCCGAGTCCGAGACAGAGTGCCCGCAGCTCGGCGTAAGAAATGGCTTTGTTACAGCTTGCCGATAACGATGTGGGAGCACTTCAATCTTGATTTCTGACCGGTGACCACCCGCCATACGTGTAAAATTATTGGATTCATCCAGACGATGCGGTCGTAAACTCGTAATCATCTTCGTCGTTTGTCCCCTGGAATTCACCCCGCCGTTAAAACGACGCCATGTTTTAGAAACTAGAACAATGAAATAACAATCCTCGTTACTTACTTTATTTCTCATTCATATTATCTAAAGTAAACAATAAATTCAGTTCGTATAATAGTTATCTCTAGAGAATATATCTAGATGTCATACAATATTTATTTCTAAGCTTGCACAATAACTAATATGTCTTGTTTTTCGTGCAATAATGACTACTAAATGAGAGCCGATTCTCTTTTCTTATTTTTTCTCACTCTTTTATATAGGAAAAAACTGATGTGTATATGTTCTTAGTAAATTGAGGTGGTCTTATTATGCATGTCCTTAGCAGTCGTAGCCATGATCAGCATGTCAAGATTTTTTTTTTTTTTTTGTCACTGAGAAAGCGATACTGTTATAAATTTGGTTTGAAGTAATGTTAAATTTGCCTCAGATTTGTATAGAGTACAAAATCATTCAAAATTTACGACAGAGAAGAGACATGGGTCAAGATAAGAATAAGAGTAGCGTGGTGGGCCTACTGGTGGCGACAGGTGGTTGAAACTCTGATACGTATTCAATAGTTGACACCAAAAGATCAATAAAAAAATTACTCAATCAGATTTAATACTACCCCTCGGTTCCGGTGTAGGGTGTCTTTTCTTTTTGAGTTTATACTGATTTGTAGGACGTATTATCTTTTGTATATAGTTTTTCTTTTCAGTCCCGGCCCTTGGGCAGGACGAGCGGGGCGGCCGCCCCGGGCCTCCAAATTACCAGGGGCTTTCTGTAACTCTGTTCTAGATTGAAGACTACGCGCCTACGCAAAAGTCGAGAGCAATTGCTGTGGGTAATCGGCCCAAGAACTAGATGTCAGCGACAGGTTTTTTGTTTTTTGTCTGAAAACGCTTCGATCGAAAATGCTTCGGCTAAAACGTTCGTGTGCAACTCTTAGCTGGAACTAACTAGTAGAAGCTTCGGACTTGAACGCTATTTTTAGAGGAAAAACAGCAATCAAACTAAAACTACAGAACAGACTTGTTTTTGTGATGTGGGAACTACTCACGTCTTTTCTGATTTCATTTCAATATATAGACTCAATTACAGGAGTTCGGTTGCTTCATATCAGAGCAGAAATCAAACAAAACTGGACTGAACTTCTATTTTTCATCGCGAGTACTGTAGCACATCCGAGACAGAGATTGAACACAGCACGCAGTGTCTGTCTAAACACTGAAAAATTCTGCAGCTATTGTGGAACTGTTGCTTATCGGATCTTATTTACTATGCTGGTAACTGTGACATCAACTCAAAGAAGCTTTTCAAAGTTGAAATTATTGAAGAACTATTTGAAGTCTACAATGTCTCAAGAAAGGTTAAATGGTATGGCAACTTTATGTATCGAGAAGAAGTTTATTAGATGACATTAATGTTGATGCCATAATTGATGATTTTGCATATAGAAATGTTAGAAGATATTTTCTAAGATGGTCTCTACAAAATGTTTGAGGTAAATAATCTCACTTTTATACTTCCATTTATTTATCGATAACAATTTCTATAATACACTGAATATTGTCTTTTCAGTTGATACATGGTAGTATAAAAATACTTTGATGCTTATATTATGAGGAGCCTCTGTTTATAATTTCGCTCCAGGCCCTCAAAAACTCAGGACCGGCCCTGTCTCTCTTATGCTCCTAATAAATACGCTTGGTAATCGACTCTTTGACTGCTGTGCTAAGACGCTTCATACTCCATGCAATGCTCAGCACTGCATGCATTCAATCATTAATAATGCGCATGCTTGCCTTGGGGCGCTTAATTAGGGGTAAGTTTGGATATCTCTATATACTGTACAATAAATATTTCTAAGCTTGCACAATAACTAATATATCTTATTACTCATGCAATGATGTTACTAAGGCCATGTTTGGATGGGCTAAAGCTAATTGTTAGCCAGCTAATAATTAACCCATCTAAAATTAGGGCTGTTTGAATACATAGCTAATGGTTGGGCTAATTTCTTAAAAAAGTCATGTCTGCCCCTCATAATAGCTAGTGAGCGGACGCACAGGTGAGGAAGTGAGGATAAGGCCAGCGCGAGAGTATTTCAGACTTTTTCCAACGTGATACCCGCTATTAGCCCAAATTAGCTCCCACCTACCAGTTAATGTGCTAAGTGTTAGCTGAGGGGTTGGCTAAAAATTAGCCCACCTATTAGTTTTCCTGTTTGGATAGACTATGGCTAAATTTTAGGAAGCTAACAATTAGCCCAGGGATCCAAACATGGCCTAAGTAAGAGTTGTTTCTCTTCTCTCTCATCTTTTCTCATCCTTCCATATAGAATAAAACTGATGTGTACATGCTAAGAGTAAATTAAGGTGGCCATATTGTGCATGCCCTTAGCAGTCGTAGCCACAATCGACATTTTTGTCATGGGAAAGCTAAATTTGGTTTGAAGTGATGCTAAATTTGCTTTAGATTTGTATACAGTACAAAAGCATTCCAGAATGCAACAAAGACATGCATGTACATTCCAGAACGCATTTTTCATACTTCTAACTTCGTCCACGTATGACACCAGCAAGACGACAATTGTTACTTCTTCTAATTGATCAATGGCCCTGACAAGTATGATATAGAGTACTTCGAGCACAAATTATATCTGCACTACGCAGTTGCGCCCGAACACTACACATGGTGGAAACCTACGGAAGAGAAATCAAAACACCTGTGCTATCGCCCAGAAGATGCGTATTTCTGGAAGTCTCTATATGAGTGTCAGGAACAAGAAAAAAAGCTAAAGGAGCAAGCCGAGGTAACTCGTTCCCAGGAGGAGCTAAAGTTCGTCTCTGAAGATTATTATTGGGTGTGTATGTATGGGCCTAATTGAAAGAAAGCCAAGACCAACAATCTCGCTAGATCAAAGGGGAAGGAATTGATGGATCCTTCCGTGCAAGGTCTATGACATGTAGCATGAGTTCATTACAATTCCAAAAGGCGTTCATGTATCGTAGTTGTACTTCACGTTCGTCGTTCATCTGTGTCGCCATTTATACCTTACAAGTACAATGGCTAACATAGGCAATGAACTGGACTATATGCGCTACATATGTTTACTTGTTTTATATGTCATGCAATGCAACCGTTCCATATGCGCCATCTATTTTCTCTCATTTTGTACGCCTTTTATGCATCTTCATGTTTATCATGTGTACATCAATTTGATTATAATTCCACAATTTTAGAGTACAACACTCAACAAAAAAAGCAACAACTATCAATTAAAATTCCATAATTTTACTGAACCGAAAAATTCAAAACTATCAATTCAAATTACCTAATTTTGAGGTACACCAGTGAACCAAAAAAATTCAAAAAATGTTGATTCAAATTACCCAATTTTGCAGTACATCAGTCGACCAAAATTTTTTTAAAACTATCGATTTAAACTCCAAAATTTTCCAGTAAATCAGTCAACAAAAATTTTAGTAAACTACCAATTAAAATTCCACTTTTTTGCTACACAAAAAAAATTCAAATACTATCGATTCAACCTCCACAATTTTGCAGTACACCAATCAACAAAAAAATAGTAAACTGTTGATTCAAGTTTCACTTTTTTCTACACACCACTGCACAAAAAAAAAAAAATTTAAACTGTCCACTGGCCACTTCTGGGGAGACGCTCCACATGGTCACTTGCCGCACTCCCAGGGCACTGCTCCTGTGCCGCACCCACTGGCCACTACTCGCGCCTCCAGTCCGCTGCTCCTCCATTATCGCGCCTCCCCACCGTTGCATAAAACTATTTTCACAAATACGCACACAGAGGAGCCAGAAACGGGAAAAAAATGAAATGAGAGAAGCCAACTATATCAAAATTTTGAAAAGAATAAAAAGGGCCCTCGTGCGCACTGTTTTTCTTAATTCGGCATATTAAGGCCATGTTTGGATGTGCTAAAACTAATTGTTAGCTGGCTAATGACTAGAGCTAATTGTTAGCCAGCTAATAATTAGCTCATCTAAAATTAGCCTAGGGCTGTTTGGATACATGGCTAATGGTTGGGCTAATTTCTTAGAAAAGTCATGTTTGCCCCTCATAACGGACTGGGGAGCGGACGCACGGGTGAGGAAGTGAGGATAAGGCCAGCGCGAGGGTATTTCAGACTTTTCCTAGCATGTTACCTACTATTAGCCCAAATTAGCTCCCCTCCACCAGCTAAGAGCATCTCCAGCAGAGCCCCTAAACCTTAAAATAGGGAGTGTAGTAAAAAAACAGATCCAGCAGGGCCCCAACTCAAGCTCCTAAAATTAGGAGGCCCCTAAATTTGCCTCCTCAGCCCCAATTCCCAGGGGGCCCCAACTCAAGCCCCTAAAATTAGGAGGCCTCTAAATTTGCATCCTCAGCCCCAATTCCCAGGGACACAAGTACAAGTCCTATTATTGAAGATAGGGAAATACATGAGAGGCTTCGAAAATTTTATCATGTTTTGAAAATTTTAAATTTAAATTTGAAATATTATGTTTTTAAATTGTAAATGTTAATATGCTTATGTTTCATGTATTACAAATATTTTTGATTGAATTTTAGTGGTGTCAAATGAAGATTATACATAGCGGATATGTCAAAATAGGAGAAAAAGTAAAATAGGGGCTGAGATTTAGGGGCTGTTGCTGGACTTGTGCTCTGAAAACAGGACCCCAAAAAATAGAGGGAGCCCCTAAATCCAAAATAGGGACCCTGTTTTAGGGGCCCTTGCTGTAGATGCTCTAATGGACTAATTGTTAGCTGAGGGGTTAGCTAAAAATTAGCCCACCTATTAGTCTTCCTGTTTGGATAGACTATGACTTCAGCTAACAATTAGCCCAGGATCCAAACATGGCCTAACTAGTCCATTAATTCAGTGGATGGCTAGGTCAACTGTTGGCTTGCCTTTCCTTCTTTTCTGGAAATAATATTGTCTAGCAAATCAAGCTGTACGCACAATACTTTGTTTTGCCGAGGTAATCAATTTGTACCTAATTGCTTTCGTTGCCTTAATTTATGATCGACTGTTATATATACGCTAATAGTTGTTCAAGTTGGTGCTAGAATAATTTATCGTACTAACTAAATGGCCATGTGTTGCTACGAAGAAGCTACATTCGGAGTACTACGTAGTAAAACCTTTTTATCTTTTTTTTTTCTTTAGAGAGAACAACCGTTTCATGTTGCTACGTAGGGTGGGCACTTTTTTATCGCAACGGAAAACTGAACAGAACTAAACCAAAATAACTTTAAAAAAATTGGTTTTTCGGTTTTTAGTTTTTTATTTGGTTTTTATTCTGGTATTATTCGGTTTTCGGTTTGCGGTTTGGTTTTGAACTTTTGGAAACCGAAATACCCGAAAACCGATGAGCAGAGAGTGGAGACTAAGACTATCTCCAGCAATTTCCCTTCATTCCATTCCCTTCCCTATTCCCTTCCCCATATTCATTCCCTTTATTTCCTACCATCTCCAGCAGCATCCCCTTAAGGGATTTGTGAAGAGATTGGAGAGAGAATCCCTTTCTAAAGGGATTTACTGTTTGAATCCCTTTCTAAAGGGATTTACTGTTTGAATCCCTTCTGACGGGAATCGTGAAGGGAATCCGCTGGAGCACTTGGGATCTGTTCGCGAAGGGATTTGAAGGGGAAGGGAAGCTGCTGGAGATAGTCTAAGTCGCACATGTGACTTAGACACCGGTTCGAGCGTTCGGCCGACGCACTCGACTCAATCCTCACCTCGCCGATTCCCCATCCCCACCTCCCCGGAATCCTATTGCCCCGTCGTGGCCCCATGTCCGCCATCCCGATGTCGCCATCCACGGTCCACCCGATGCATCATCTATCACCCTAAGCCCCGATGCTCAAGTCGCCATCACCATCCCCGGCCCAAAGGGCTGAGGCGGGCCTGAGCAGTTGAGCCGGCACCGAGCGGCGACGACGAGCATTGCTGCGTGCCTGCGTTGGCAACTTCTTCCCTAATCCCCACTTCGCGGTGAAACCAAAACAAGTTAGGCCATGTTTGGATCCCTGGACTAATTGTTAGCTGGCTAAAAATTAGCTCTAGTCTATCCAAACAGGAAGACTAATAGGTGGACTAATTTTTAGCCAACCCCTTAGCTAACAATTAGTCCATTAGTTGGTGGAGAGGAACTAATTTGGGCTAATAGCATGTAACACGGGAAAAAGTCAAAATACCCTCGTATTTGGGCTTATCCTCATTTCCTCACCTGTTATGAGGAGGCAGACATGACTTTTCTAAGAAATTAGCCCAATCATTAGTCATGTATCCAAACAGCCCTGGACTAATTTTAGATGGACTAATTATTAGCTGGCTAACAATTAGCTCTAGCTATTAGCCAGCTAACAATTAGTTTTAGCCCATCCAAACATGGCCTTAGTTTCCTCTTCGGTGAAGCAAATGATGCTTTTGCTTAAACCGGTCGACTTCTTTTTTTGTATATATAGCATGATGGAATCCGATGCTGGTTATGTGGGATAGAATCCAGTACCTGTACGGACTTCTGCTTAGCTGAATTCTGAGACCAAGTAAACGATTAATTAGTTGCGACTTATAATTAGTTATTCCAAACCAATTTAGACGTCTTAACAGAGTTTTACTAGCAAGAACGTATTACTTTCTTGGTCCATCTATGAACACAAGGATTTTATTCAGAGATTATTAGTGTGCTTGAACATGCCTGGATTTCTGATGGTATGTTG
The DNA here is from genome assembly GCA_036346355.1 of Rhipidocladum racemiflorum. Classification (NCBI taxonomy): domain Eukaryota; kingdom Viridiplantae; phylum Streptophyta; class Magnoliopsida; order Poales; family Poaceae; genus Rhipidocladum; species Rhipidocladum racemiflorum. The sequence goes on along the minus strand of CM070573.1, from coordinate 61,903,496 downwards.
TGTTATACGGTCACAAGAAAGCAATCTTTTACGTGGTGAGGGCTGATCAATATGGTCTTGGAGTGGCAATTAGCTGGGCATTGTGAGCAGTGAGTTAAGAGAGGTGCTTCAATGTATCTGGCAATGTCTTGAACCTATTTTGTCCAAATTTGATTAACCGAAAAAACCAAATTGATCGAACCGAATTTGTTCGATTAATTCATTTCAATTTTTTATTTTTACTCGATTCAGTTCGGTTTTCAATTCCTAAAAACCAAAAAAAATTTAAACCGAATTAACCGAATGCCCACCCTTGGCTATGTACGACTACTTTACGCCGGGAACATCTCGCACAAGGGGAGGCCCTTCACGAAATCTTTCTTGCGAAAAAGCCCATGACAATTCTGAAATCATGAATAGATCCTTCAACCATTTTTTTACAAGAAGGACACATAATTTCGCAGATTCGTGATCTAGACCTCCACCAGTTTTTTTGCAAAAAGAAACCTACGGCCACGCAAATTCACCGATGAGATCTAGCTAGCCTATTTTTTAAAACCCCCAAGAAAACCAACATCCCACCATTTTTTTTCCAAAAAGGATCCATGGTTACGCAAATTCACCGATAGGTCCTTCACTTTTATTTGGCAAAAAGGACTATATCTTTACGCAAATTCACTTACGACTCCTAGCGCACCATTTTTGGGGAAAAAAATCTTGAGAAAACCAAAATTGCATTAATTAGGTCCTCACATCGTTTTTTCGCAAAAAAAAAAAGACCAAATTTCACGCGGCGTGGCATCACGCACGACTCTACATATTAGTAGTAATACATTGACAAATCTAGACCATACTATGGCACAAACACAATGTTCATGAGCCACCAATAACAAACATAGTGGTGTATATATACTCTACGTCTTGTTTATTAGATACTTACTCTGACAAACGTACTTTTTTGTTTCTTCTACAGAATATCCATTAGATATTTACCCTTTTTACATACGGATGTGATCCTCCTCTCTTCTTGAAGCTGAGACACACATTAGGATAGTTAAATTCTTTCTTGAATCATGTAGCACACACAGCTATGAATCTAAGCATATATATAACACCAGGGGTTCATACAAGGTTCTAAGTTCTAACATTATGTGAGAAGTTGAGAACTAAGAAGCCCCCCCTCCCTAGTCCAATATCCTCTTGAAGAGATTTATCAATAGTAGTTGGGTGCTTTCCAAGATCATTAATCATTAACTTCTGTCCTAACAAGTTCTTCATTTATATCATTTGGTCATCTACAAACATGGTAAACATGATTTGTCTTTCCTATTCCAATATCATGAACCAATGTCTATGTGACACCACGGAGTGTCGTAACCTTATTTAACGTGTATGATATGGTCAAAAACAGTATGAGATGTGGAAATAAGGTTAAAACCATAGGATTTGGAGGTTTATAACGTTTCCGGGCCGTTTCCGAGGTTTTGGGCCTTCCCGGGGGATTTTGGGCCTTAAAGAGGGGGTTGTGGGCTTTGGTGGGATGGATTATGAGTCCATGTAGGACTAGGATTCAGAGTAGGGGCTGGTAAAAGACCCCTTTGCTACCCTCATTGCGCCCCACCTCCCCTATTGCGCCTCCTCACCTCCCCCTAGCCCCTAGCCGCCCCCACCCCCATTGGCCGTGCGCCCCCTTGCCTCTCCACCTCTCCTTTTCCCCCCTTGCTGCCCTAGGGTGGCCTCCCCACCCCTGCTTCCTCGTGGATCCATCCGTGGAGCGAGGAGATTGATTGGAGCTTTCGTTCGTCGGGCAAAGGTATGATCATGGGGTTCCCTGGGGTTGATCTAGGTACTGTTCTTAAGGTGATTATCAAGTTTTTAGATCAATTGGTGGTGCTGGATTGGAGTAATTTGGGTTAGATCTAGACGTTGCCACGTTTCTGTTTTGGGACAGCTTGAGCAGTCGACCTAGGGTTCCTGTTTTTGCCAATTTAGAGTTCGAATCTGACCGTACGTACTTTTAAGAAGTTGTAGATAATTTCATTATATTTCCGTGCATATAAAGAACGTTAAATTCCGCCCAGCCGTTTGAAAGTTATGACTGTTTTACCGAGCGTATTAAAATCTGTGACGCGATTGGAATAGATCTCGGTAATCTGTAGATTAAACAACTTTAGAGGTCGAATCAGTCTTTCCTTATACCTAGAGAAAGTTGGGAAATTTCCTAAGCTACGCGAGTATGTACTCGTTTAATTGATTCGGAGTCCCAGAGCCCAAGTTATGCCTTTTGCAAGGCTGCTGTCCCGCCGGGACAGAACCTCTGTTTTTAGGTTTTGCGAGTCGTTGGCAATGTCGGGGTAGATGAGGGTTTGCGTACTGTTCTGTGGTTATGATTGTGAGTGTGTGATACCTATGTGCAGGTGGTGCGACCCCGGGAGTGCCCTCTACTTCCCGCCAATCCGTTGCACGTGGTTGAGGCAAGTGTGTTGTGATGGATAGCGAGTTGTAGGTTGCATGTTGAGATTAGATGAAATTGTCTACATGATATATGTCCACTTGCCATGTTTTAATGATTGCTATGATATGATGAGCATGTTTAAGATGTTATGATGCCATGTGTTAATATATGAGTTTTATATGATGTTGGCATGCTTGCATACATGACATGTTATATGGCCCGGGCGGTGAGAAAGTCATTAACTAATCCGGGAAGGTCGGTGAGAAAGTTATGACTAATCCGGAGAGCCAATAGAGTAAGTCCTACATCGTGATTCCATCTACCGTGGGTTGTGGAAGCGAGGAGTAGGCACCCTCCATCTTCGGGATGGAAGGGGGGAGAGGGTGCACACCGACGGGTGTGTACTCAACCATACACTACACCAGATCAATGTATACCTGACAGTCTGAAACTTTCGGCAATGGTAGCTACACTGTCGGGTATGTATTTCGCCGACAGTCGACTGTCGGAGATTCACTGTTGGCGCTGCTATGTCGGGGATAAAGTGTCACATCCGATAGCCATGTCGGTGTTGTTCATTACCGACAGTGTGCACTGTCAACAATTAGGACAGTCGGATGTATTCCCTAACAACCGTGTCTCCGCTATCACCGACAATACAATCGAACATTACAAAGGCCATACCTGACAGTACAATCAATTATTTTAAAGAACATTACCGATAGTACAATCGATTATTACAATGTACATAACTGATAGTACTGTTGGTTAAAAGTTTGTAGTCTCTGAAGCATCCCTGTCATCCATTAGACGATGAAACATCAACAGTATTGTCCCAGATGCCATATACATAGCCAACAACCATACGAGAATTCCACGTCCCTTAATACATGACAGCACTATAAAAATACAAATTCACATCGAGTATCAAACAACAAGCTAAAATCAAAATATTAATTTATAAGTTCAATTTCGAACCAAATGCCAACACAGATATATATATTTGTCCACAATAATTAAGTACTTAAAGAAAAGACAATCCCTGGTAATTAAGATTGCCCAGCAACACACCGAACTCAAGTTTGATATTCAAGACCAAACATAGATACTGGGCTAACTCCAAAAAAGAAATCATCAACTCGTGCTGAATTCAACTTAGATATTGATTCCAAAACACCTTCGAATCTCAGCACGCTCGTCATTAGTCATCTCCTCGTCGATGTTTACATGCTGAGATGAGGTATGATCATCTTGATGTGAATTTGCAGAATTATTTTTCCTTTGCTGTTGTATTCCTCTATCTGTAGATATCTCTGTACCATTCTCTTGTATCTCCATATTTGCCAAGTTCTCTGTACCATTCTGCAAGCAAAAAAGGGGGGTGCATAAATTTCATGATACTTACTGTGAACCAAACAGGAACACTAAAAATTAGTGATAAGAAACAATTTTTTGAATAAGTATTATAGATTATTACCTGTTGTGCACCTGCGGACGAAGGACCAAGTAAAATCGATGCCAAGTTGAGTTGTGGTGGAGGTGCATTTGTTTGTCCGCGATTCATATACTGTTTAAAATATCATAGTTAGAAGTTGTCATGGTGAATGTTGAGAGAATAAGAACATTGAGCAAATGAGTTAATATTGACATTGGCAAAAGAAAGAATAACCTGAGATACTTGTACACTAAACTGGATTAGTGCATCTATTTTGCGATCATCCGCTTGCTTTTGTCACTTTAGCTGTTCAACCTCTTGACTGAGTCGCACCTCATTCTAAGAAGAACTTTGGGAGCTAGATGGACAAGCATTAGTGGACATTTGCACTTTAGAGCTATCAAAGGCACCATCAGCAATTGCAAACTTTCCATGTGGCTTTCGTCCAGTGTTGTCATACATAACTTGTGGGTCCAAAGGTCCCTTCACCCAGGGTACATCTGGGCCGTAAGCTCGCGTCATCCCATCACGATAATTATCCTAATATAATGCAGCAATTAGTAGTCTAATTGTCACTTGATTTTTAAACTACATAAAGAATACTACAATTATTTGCTACCAGATTCTCCTGGGCACGCTCATTAGAAAGAGGGGGGAGCTCATTACCCTTGCATTGTGCAACTGCATCCTTAGGAGCCCCCATGTGAATAGCAAAGGACTCGACTAGGCTAAAAGGCCTTCCATATTTTTGCTCCTGTAAAAAAATTGTGATCAGAATTAAAATGAGCATGGACATAAATAAATAAAATGCACTGAATATTATGGTGTTACCATGCACTGTTGTGTACGCGCGATGGATGCTGAACCCCCACGATTCACTGATCCTGAACCGCTAAGTCGTGCACTCCTCTTCAATGCACTAATGCTTTTGAATTCTCTTGAACCCCACCAGTCAGATAACTTAAACCAAGCATCAGTGTTCATCCAATGAAAAGGTACCTGACGGTACTCACTTGACTCTAAATGGATCAATTTTGCCTCTTTAAGTTTTATTCCACGATGCAAAACCTCTGCATGGTACGACATCACAGTATGAATCCTAACTTGATAGATTTGTTGTGTTGCCAACTTAACACAACATTTTTCAAGGGTCTTCATCCACTTATCCTTTAGTTCTGGCTGATCATCAGGCCATTTGTATCTTGCCTAATATAAAACACACATATAGATTATCCAATTAATTTAATGGTTAGTAAAGTATGTAATTCAGTTCTTGATCAATTCTGGTACTAATACTTACAAAAACTTACCATGAAACCATTTTTTACCCTGTCAGCACATAACTCTGCAGAAGGATCTGCATCTGGTCCTCTCATATACCAATGACGCCACTTGGTTGCAGAAACATTAGATGGCGGCATCTGTGTGGCATCACACACAATCTGAGGGTAGTGATGCCTCACCAATGCTCCAAGGATTGTGTTAGGGACACGTGCTTTCCTGTTGAACGAATGCTCCATCCAATTTCTACAAGAAAGAATAGACACACATATAAATAATAGGTGTGAATAGAACTTAAGCCAAATGGCTTATCATTTGAGTCTTAAGAAAAGGGGTTATTGCAACATGGTACGTACTTATCGCCGGTTGGTATGAGAATAGTCTTGGCAGCATGCGTTGGTGGCGCTGGCGGAATACTGTTAGGACCACGTGGTATCCAAATCCTGCCACTAGGAGTTTGGACATGAGTCCCAGGCTGTGTGAAGTCTGTCCCTCCCTGCACATCTTCTTCTTGTTCATCCTGGTCATCATTTATAGGTAGCTCCTCTTCTGTTTCTTGCTCAACAGCTCCACGCCTCTTGCGAGAAGCACGTACTGCTGCTACTAGATCACTTTGCCGAGTCCTATTTGCATAACCAGAATTTAAACATTGTGTATTATTTTGTAATTTAAAACTACGATGGAACACATGAATATATACACAACAAGTATTATGAGATGCCCAAAATAAATAATTATATTTGAGACAACTATTTGTTCAAATGTAAATTCATAAACATCAAAAATCATCGGGATCGTCATAGAACTCCTCTTCATCAGAATCTTCCATTGTCCAATCCTCGTCAGTGTAAAACAGGGGAGGCTCATTTTGGCGTTCTTGGGTATCAAAAGTTGACTGCTTGTTCAGAAGCTCAACATCAGAACTATCATTTATTAAATCAGAACTATCAACAACTTCTTGCACCCCCTGTCAACAGGATAGAAAAAGTACCTAGTTGCAATATGGCAATATGGATGTATGAGAAATTTCTTTTAAGCAATCCGGACTAATTAAATAAAATTTGAGAATAATGAGTTCCCATAGGAATTAAGTGCCATATAGATAGAAGTTGGATCAAAACTATAATTAACATCCTGCACTAGTAAATAATTATCAAATCTATTTTCAAAATAGAGATTCATAGATAATTATCTCATCTATTTTCAAAATAGAGATGCCAGATTCATCCACGATAAGGCATTCAACATGAAAATTAAATATAGAAGCCAGATACGCACCGCTTGACCTAGGTAGTCGTTGTTAAGATGAAAGGGCAATAATCACCTGTGCTTTGTTATGGTTGAAGACCGGCAATGAGAGATGAGCGTGAGAACGCCGTCAAATGCAGATGTAGATGAAAATGGGAACAACAATCAGATAAATACTCTATAGATGCCGAGGTGGCTTATGAAATATAACTGTAGGGTTGTGTTGGTGTTTAGGATTTTAGAGAAAGGAAAAGATTTTCGGCTGCTAGGAGGGAAACGAAAAGATTTTTTGACGCAAGGAGGGAAAGGAAATCAATGTATACCTAATTGGACGTTCTGGCGCAACTTTCAGAGATAACAGATGCAATAATTTAAATGAACAAATTACAGCAACGCAACACCACATTGCTATGTCGCAACAAATTTGTAGCAACACAACAAAAAATCGCTAAATCTGAAACAAAATCCAGATTCATTGCAATAACCCATCTTAACAATCAATGCAATAAACAAAACCAAGCAACAAAAAATATACTTTGATACAAAAATTCTTTGACCCTATACAACAAAATATTCCTATCCAAGATTTTAAGTTGATAAGTTGCAACCGAAAAAAAATCCAACAGAGGTTGTAGTGAGGGGCCTCACGGCCAGCGGGCTCAACTCGACACAACGCTTCTCATAGAGGCATACCTCATCTGTACTTATGGGGCTTTTGGTGCTGCTAGCTCATGGACACCAGAGCCAACGATGGTGGAGCTCAAGGCCGGAGGTGTAGTGCTGAAGGTTGAGGAGGACGTGCCCCGGTGACTGCTCAACCGTATGGATTTGGGTAGAGGACTATATAGCAGCAGAGCTTGCCGAAGGCCATAATAACAGAGCTCACAAAGGCCACAGCAGCTGAGCTTGCCGAAGGCCATAGCAATGGAGCTCGCAGCTCGCATGACCTCCGATCCAGGAGCGTAATCTTCAACCGAATGAATTTGGGTAGAATGCGTTTCACATCCGAGTGATGGCTTGGAGTCTACACAATAAATGTGGCTGTTTGGGTGCCACGCCTGTATAGCATATACTATTAAACATAGCTCCACTCAGAAAGTACAGCTTTTTTAAAATTATAAACTAGCAGATTACAGTATATAGCGATTGTAATGTTGGAAAAATAAATTAATGAGATTTTTCAAAGAACCATAAGCCAGGCCTGAGTCGCTACACGTAATGCAAAGAACCTTATATGATATTGAGCTAATTATGAACAAAAGAATTGAATTAAGTTCCTCTCTTTATGGTATGGTATTATATTCCAACAGCCCTATCACAAATGTAAACAAACATCACCGACAGGGCTAACATGGCTAAAGGATTCACACATACCAAAACGTGATCAAACAGCAAATATGACTTGGTCATCGGTTAGAGACCTACATCGGCAACAGCACTATCAGGTAATGAACCACCAACAACGCTATCAGCAACTACTAAATTATATACAATAGGGCTGTTGGTGTTTTGTATGGCTCTTGGGGAAAATTGCAGCTGTTGTAGTGATACCGGTATGAGTTTCCAAGGAGACATGAGCATTGCATTACATCGCATACATATTGATGATGACAATGTTAAGTGTTTATGAATAAGATGATTTACATGATGGGAGATGTTATTGCCATATTGTTGTTCTTGTTGTCCATTGCAATATGCTTGCTGAGTTTCGAACTCACGCTTGTGTTTTCTTGTTGTTTTAGGTACCATGAGATCTGCATGCGGGGAAGGGAAATAGTCACACGCCCACACGTAGCTTCACCATAATAATTCCACCAGTCATCCTATTAGTTTGATAATAAATTGCGTGTGATGATCATTGCTTTAATGTTTAGCTTTACTATTTGAGAGTTTATTTGTTCATTTGACACTTGGAGACATTAAGTGCTTGATGTTAGACTTATATTGTCGTTAAGTCTTTAATAATTGCTGTTTTAGATGTCTCTCATATTGCCTTACATTGCTATAATATTGTTTATTCTTCGTAGCATGTTAAAACAAAGGAGATGCTGCCGAAATCTCGGTTTTTAGCATATGTATCCTTGCTGGAATTTATGATAAATTATGGTATTTAGATGTTGTTTAGCTTATGTTGGGTAGCATTCGGGCATATTAAATGCCTGGTGTTCTGATTGGTATCGAGCGAATTTGTAGGTCCTTGGAATGGGTATTTTTAGTGTCATACCTTAAGTTGCAACTAAAATATGATGTGGAATAACTTAGAAACATGGCCTAGGTTCTAACTAAAACTTTGTTATAGGATAGCAACATTAAAACTTGCAAAAGTGGTATAACTAATCTAAAATTTGACACACTTGGTTGCACAGTAGGATGGGGTTTTGGTTCATCATTGCATCGCGCTTGATTATATGATAAAGAATATGTCTATGATGATGTTGATCTATGTTCTTGATTGTGTGATGTTGTGTTTATGTTTTTTGTGTTTGGATGGTTGTCTGTCTGAAGCAGCCATGCCGAGGGGTAGAGGCCGTGGACGCCGTGGCCGTGGAGGCGAGGGGCGAGGCTCCCAGGGAGTTGAAGAGTCTGTTGCTGAGGGTAGCGTTTCGTTCAATGCTCGTGGGCCAGCTCAGGAGGAGCTTCCAGCTGCATAGTCGGGGGCGGGGGTGCCCGCCGCCAATGATGATTTAGTTCAGGCTCTGCAGAGGGAGATTCAGGAGCTGCGCCAGCAGTTGCGGGTAGTCCCTGCTGTTGTGCCTCCCCCTGCAGTGGCCCCAGTTGTTGCCCCCGCTGCGCCGGAGCCGAGGATGAGTCTCCGGGAGTGGATGTCCCTCCGTCTTGACACTTTTGACGGAGCGGGCACACCGATCCAGTCCGCAGATTGGCTGCGGTACATGGAGAGGCAGTTTGAGGTCCTAGAGTTGACCTCGGTCCAGAGGGCTCGCTTTGTGGCCTTTCAGCTGAAAGGCCAAGCTGATATCTGGTGGGAAGGGTTACGGCTGCTAGAGCCCCGATCTTGGTCGATCACACCGAGGACTTTGTGGCTCGCTTAGAGCCAAGTTCTACCCGAGTCTTTTCTTGAGAGGATGGAGCATACTCGGCGACTCTTTCCCAGGAAAGAGGTCGGTGGCAGTATGAGGTGGAGTTCAACGGCGTGGTGCGCTTACGTCTTGGCCGTGGCGGTAGGCAGCGAGGGAGAAGGCGAGGAGGTTCCGTAGGGGCCTCAACCAGGAGTTCAGAGTTGTCATGGGGGCGATCGTCCTCGTGACTTCCGCTCCGTGGTGGAAGCGGCGAAGGGCATGGAGCTCGAGTTGGAGCTCTCCGGGAGAAGCAAAACCCGGGTGGTTCGGGGGTTCTGCGGCCCAGGTGGGGGCCGTAAGAGGACCTTTGGTGGAGGAGGTGGGTCTTCTCGACCCACCTTCAAGAAGTTCAAGGGAGGACAGGGCTCCTCCTCGGGGGCCAAGATGGGGCCGCCCGATCGTCTTCTTCGCGAGCCATTAGTCTGTGCCGAGGCGAGGGCATGAAGTGCTTCAAGTGCGGTGGTGAGCACCGTGCTTGAGTGTGGTTGGGCCGAGTTGCAACCATCGTGGCAAGCTTCGGCCACATGGGGCGAAGTCTGCCGGATGAATCCCGGTAGCATCATCAAGTGGGAGACGGTGCCTTCTCCTCCCACTCCAGGCGTCTTCTAGAGGATCGGTGCACATGATGGCTGCTCTGTTTCTCGATCGCCCTTTGCGTGGCGCCACCGGGCCAGCGTCTTGGTGCCCGCAAATCTGCTCCTCCTCGATTGCCTCCTTCGCCCCAGCCTTGATGGGGCATCACTGAGTCGGGCTCATACGTCGGCGCCACTAGGAGTGTGCGCTTTGCCGACCGCCGGTCGGTAGGGCATCGAGAGGTGGTTTCGTACTCGCTCGTGGATTCCGTTGATGCCTTTGTTCTGTTTGATTCGAGCATCCTATTCCTTTGTGTCGTCGGAGTTTGCTAGTAGAGCTAAGTTGGAAGTTCAGCGGATTTACGAGTCCGTGTTAGTCGATTCTCTGGGGTTTGATTGCTAGCTCTTTGGTTTGCCGGGTTGCACCATTGCCATTGATGATGAGGTTTTCTTTGCCAATCTTATGGTGATTCATTGGCTCCTTTTGATGTCATCTTGGGCATGGGTGGCTGCATCGATCTGTGCCAATATCTGTTGTTTTTCGAAGACGGTTGCCTTGCAGGCCCGTCGAGTAGAGTTGACCTTTCAGGGTGGTATACCTTCCAGCTCTGTCTTTGCTTTGACTAGTCTGTATTCTGGTCGCCGTTTGAGGCATTTGGATTTCCTCATGGCTTTGTCAGAAAAGCCATCTTCTACATTTTCCATTGAGGAAATTCCTGTAGTAAAGGAGTTCGTTGATGTGTTCCCTGACGAGTTGCCTGGTTTACCTCCGGTGAGGAATGTGGAGTTTCGTATTGATCTTGTACGACACTCGACCTATTTCTATCTCTCCATACACTTTGGCTCGTCCTTTTCAAGACGAGTTGAAGAAGCGATTGGAGGATCTGTTGGCCAAGGGCTTTATTCGGCGTAGCGTTCGCCATGGGAGCACCCGTCCTCTTCGTCTCGAAGAAGGATGGAAGTTGGCGTATGTGCATTGATTATCGTGCTCTTAATCAAGTGACAGTCAAGAACAAGTATCCTTTGCCTCGCATCGAGGATCTGTTTGACCAACTGAAGGGAGCAAAGGTGTTCTCCAAGATTGATCTTCAGTCGGGGTACAATCAGATCCGTGTGAGGGAGCATGACATTGAGAAGACTGTTTTCTCCACTAGGTATGGGCATTATGAATTTAAAGTTATGTCTTTTTGACTAACTAATGCTCCTGCTGTCTTTATGGAGGTGATGAACAGTATGCTACACAAGTATCTTGATGAGTTTGTGGTAGTGTTCATCGATGACATTCTGGTTTACTCTAAATCAGAAGAGGAGCACGAGCGACATTTGAGGCTTGTGCTGAGCACCTTGAGGGAGAACCAGTTCTTTGCTAAGCTGAAAAAGTGCGAGTTCTGGATTTCAGAAGTGGGTTTTCTTGGCCACATCATCAATCCAGAGGGCATATCTGTAGATCCTAGCAAAGTCTCAGCGGTTTTGGATTGGAAGAGGCCTTCCAATGTCAAAGAGGTGCGTAGTTTCCTTGGTTGGCTGGCTACTATCGGCGTTTCGTGCAGGATTTCTCTATCATTGCCAAGCCACTTTCGCAGCTGACTCAGAAGGGGATGAAATTCCAGTGGACTGCAGAGTGTGAGCACAATTTCTGCACTTTGAAGGAGAAGTTAGTGACTGCTCCTGTTCTTACCCTTCCCGAGCCGGGGAAACGCTTCACTGTTTATTCTGACGCTTCTCGTTTGGGACTTGGTTGTGTGCTCATGCAAGAGGGCAAGGTGATTGCTTATGCATCGAGGCAGTTGAAAAAACATGAGCAGAACTATCCCACGCATGATCTTGAGCTAGCCGCCGTGGTGTTTGCATTGAAGATATGGAGGCATTACCTGTACGGCGAGTCTTATGACATTTTCACTGATCACAAGAGCCTCAAGTACATCTTTACCCAGAAAGATTTGAACTTGAGGCAGAGGAGGTGGCTAGAATTGATAAAAGATTATGACCTCACAATCCAGTATCATCCGGGGAAGGCAAATGTGGTGGCCGACGCTCTCAGTCGCAAGACAATGCCCCCTATTGTTGATTGTCTTGTTGCTGATTTTGAGCGTTTGGGGTCTCCCTCTTGCTTATGGGACCGTGCAAGCTAAAACTCGATTGATTCTTGAGTCGGCGATTCCGAGCTGCAAAGTGAGGCACAAAGAAGATGACCGTTGCTCCAAAGAAAGTAGGAAACGCCTTGAGGATGGCAAGTCTGGAGACTTTACCGTTGATGATGCGGGAGCTTTGAGGTTTCAGGGCCGTCTGTGCGTGCCTCAGAAATCTCAAGTGAAAGAAGACATTCTGAAAGAAGCTCATCGCACCCCGTACACGGTCCATCCTGGGGAGACCAAGATGTATAGGGACTTGAAGAAGAATTTCTGGTGGAAAAGGATGAGAGTGGATATTGCCAAGTATGTGGCATCTTGTGGGATCTGCCAGAAGATCAAAGCTGAGCATAAGCGTCCCGCCGGTCTGTTGCAGCCATTGGAGATTCCTGTGTGGCCATGGGATGACATCTCCATGGATTTTGTGGTTGGTTTACCTCGTTCTCCACGAGGGAAGGATGCTGTTTGGGTTGTGGTGGATCGTCTCAGCAAGTCTGCTCATTTCATTCCTATCCGCACTACCAATTCAGCGAGCGAGTGATGAGGACATCACTACCATGGATACGGCCATACTTACAAACCCAATGGAAACCAACAGTCATACAAGGGCCAATTACTCGAGCTCGGGCACGACAATTCAATTACCAGGTGAATACGTTCCTCAGGTTGCATACAGATAATTTTATGAATGGAATGCTATTTAATCCTCGTGATGATTTTATTGTCCTTAGGAACCAAGGAGAAGGACTCCCAAACGTCAAGCATGAAGCCAATTCTTCCGGTGCACAAGTTATACTCGGATTCGGCCTCCGGGACAGCACCAACTTAAAATGACCATAATTTTGATCCACAAGGGTGATTGGGGTCTATGAGTACTGGTTTGAAAGGTTTCGACGTCCTCTTTCCAACGGATCCGACCCCATCCCCAAATTCCGTCCGAGTCAACGGGAATCTGCAAAACAATTGGCGTCACTTTTCCAAATCGAGAAGACTTGGGCTTTGGGCCTTGTAATAGAGTTGTAGTTGGTATCCTACCGCTTTGGACGTGTTTCCCACGCCCTAGCTTTCATAAATAGCCGACATCGGCTCCTTAGGGTTTTGGGTTTTATTTGATTAGTTTAGCCAAGTGCAAAACTTGATCCTGCGAGTTGTCTTTGGGCCAGATCCACCTTGTCAAGATCGTCAATAAGACTCCACTTTGTTTCGCTTCAGCTTTATCCGCAATTTCAGATTGCTTATCCTATTGTTCTTGCTTGTTCTTCGGTTGCTTGCAGGAATTGAACCTCGTGTTCGGAGTTGATCGTGCCTACGGCAAGATCAATAACCATTGGAGTTGGTTTAGCGATTGCTAAGGCGCATCGTTGTCGTACGGTGTAGTCGGATCGTCAAAGTCGACTCTAACCAATCGATCGTGTGTTTCTCATCGAAAGATCGGGACACCCATAGTGCCATCACGGCGCCATCAAGTGGTATCAGAGCAAGCCAGGTTGCTCGGTGAGAATTCTTTACCCTAGATTAGTAGATTGATATCTTTCCTATAGTCCAGAGAAACGCCATCAGATTGGATCTCCCCATACCAAAACAATTTGAGCCTCGCATTTTCCTTTCCAAAGGTCTCGCTGCGTTATTGAATTTTTGGTTGCATCGTCGTGTCGAGTTGCTGGAATTCTAGTCTAGTTGGAGTCCAGTCGAAAGCGGTTTCAAGTTGTGTTCCGTTTCGAAGTTGTGATCCGCTTTCGGTCCCGAATCGTTGAAAAAAGAAGAAGAAAAGGTGTTCGGACCGAAGTTTTCTTTTCTTCCAATCGTCGCCCACTTGGTCGTCCGACCGGTTGCCCTCTGTTAGCCGATCGTCGCCTTCCGATCGGTCGCCGCTGATCGTCGCCTCCCGATCGTCGCCGCCGACCGTCGCCCACCTGTTAGCCGATCGTTCCTCCCGATCGTCGCCTCCCGAGTCGCCACTTTGGTCGCCGCTTTGTTGGTCGCCCGCTGTTAATCGGTAGTCGCCACTTTATTGATCGCCCTGATCGCATTGCCAGTCGCGCCAGTCGCCCTTTATTCGCCCTCTGTTAGCCGATCGCCCACCGCCCTTGCCGGTCACACAGTCTTCCGCTTTGCATAGCACTTGAAAGAAAAAGCAGTCGGATCGTTCATAAAAAAAAAAAAAAAAAAGTCCGGAACAGATCCAAAATTTTTATGTGCTAAACCTGTTTTCACAAGATCCCGATCTTTTGAGATAGTTCCCTTCTTTCGCGAATTTTTTCGCTGCTTTTTCATCTCTGTGGAACTGCATCTTCGCCGACCACGCTTTTGAGTCACGATCCTTGCTAGCCTCGAGTCAAGAACTAGTGACTAGACGTTGAACAATTCTTCAATTTTGCATTCACCGATTGGATTATTGCTAACCTTTTTGCTACTAAATTAAGCCTGTCCAAGCTCCACTTTCTACCCGCAGTGTTCGATCCCTTGGCAATCGCTCTACACAAACTTCTGAGAACCTTTGACAACGCTAACGGCCGACAACGCCTTTGCATTGTAAGAACTTGTAAGAACTTGGGTCATAGGCTTGAGCGCTTGAGAGACTTGCCACCTAGTAGTCGATAGGAACATTATACTTGTGGTTTTTGTTTCCTTGTCATCAACTAACCATGTCGGGTGACGAGTTCACTTCATCACTCTCCACGAACCAAGGGCATCATTGCTCACTTCCAAAAGATGACGAGGGAAACCACCGATGGTCTTAGCGAGGATGTACGGCTCACTAATGAGCGTATGTCAATGCAAGAAGACCGTCTCGAGATCCATCGAGGCCGCACAAGGGATTGCTAACACTACTCTTGCTACTATTTTGGCTAAACTTGATACTTTTGCAATTGCTGCATCTGGTGCTTCCAATCCACCTCCCGTCGTCCAAGCAACAATTCAGCTCCACAGGGAGGCCCCCAACAGATTTAGAGGAACAGAGCGAAGAGCACGAATATGATGACACCATCGATGTGGAGGAGGTCAACCCCATCCATTACGATAATGATCGTAACCATCAACGGCCACGCTTCAATCAAAGAAGGTATGCGACGTGATCCTCCACGACCAAGGAACGAACGAGATGATGTTTTCCCTAAGGTAAATTTCAATATGCCACCTTTTGAAGGTAAATATGACCCTGATGGTTACCTTAGTTGGGAATTACTTGTGGATCAAAAATTTGCGTGCCATGATTTCCCGAGAATAGAAAAGTTAGGGCTGCCACAAGTGAGTTCACCGATTTTGCTTCTGCTTGGTGGAGAGAACATTGCCGTGCTCATCCAAATAATATACCCACCACTTGGGAAGCCTTGAAATTGCTAATGAGGCATAGATTTGTTCCTTCATACTATGCTAGAGATTTATTGAATAAATTGCAGCGCCTACAAAGAAGGTAAGAATTCGGTGGAAGAATATTACCAAGAATTGCAAATTGGCATGTTATGCGTTGTGGATTAATTGAGAATGAGGAAGCTTCTATGGCTCGTTTCTTAGGTGGTTTAACTCGAGAAATCCAGGATATTCTAGACTATAAGGATTATAATTCGATGACTCGGTTGTTCCATCTTGCTTGCAAAGTGAACGTGAAGTGCAGTGGTCGTCAATCGAGGGCCAAGACTAACTTTTCTGCAGTCGAACTACTTCGTGGACACCGCGCACCTGCTGCCCCTGCCGGGCCGTACTACCACGCCGACCTCTTCCATCAACGTAACGGCGTCCACCACCGCAAATTCGGCACCACGACCAACACCGACGAAAAGTGCCACACAAGCTACTACAAATAGTTCGCCGTCGCTTGGTCAGATCAACGGGACGCACCAAAGATGTTCTGCCATCGCTGCAAGGGTTTCGGACACATGATGAAGGAGTGTCCGAACAAGCGTGTGTTAATAATCCGTGAAGACGGCGAGTATGACTCGGCAAGTGATCTTGATGAAGAAACATATGCTTTGCTCATTTGAACATGAAGACGGCGATCCAAATGCCGAGCACGACGAGGTGCACGTGAGCGCTGGTGATGTCGACCAATATTTGAGTATTATTGCACAACGTGTGCTTAGTGCTCAGATTGCTCGCGCCGATCCAAATCAACGCCACAACTTGTTTTACACAAAAGGCGTCATCAAGGAGCGATCCATTCGAATAATCATTGATGGTGGGAGTTGCAATAATCTAGCCAAAGATGGACATGGTGGAGAAGCTAGCACTCTCCACTAGACCACACCCTCAGCCCTACCACATTCAATGGTTCAACAACAAATGCAAACTCCAGGTACCTCGCATGGTAAGAGTACATTTCGCTTTAGGTTCCTATCATGATTATGTTGATTGCGATGTCGTACCTATGCAAGCATGTTCTATGTTATTAGGTAGACCGTGGCAATATGATAAAGATTGTTTACATCATGGTAGAACAAATCAATACTCTTTTGTGCATAAAGAAAAGAAAATTGTACTACACCCAATGTCGCCTGATGCCATTGTAAAGGATGAAATCGCTAGATCTAGCAAAGAGAAAAATCGAGAGAATTCTAAGAGTGAAAATCAGACGGTCGCCAAAGGACTTGAACAACATAAACAGAGAAAATCTAACCTTGATTGTGCTAAGCCAAATGAGATTAAATTGAAAGATGCTTGTTTTCTTGCAACAAAATCTGATTTGAATGAGTTGGATGTTTGTCGGTATACATGCTATGCTTTGGTCTGCAAAGAAACTTTGTTTTCACTAGAGGAGATGTCCCTCTCTTTGCCTCCTGTTGTCACTAACCTTTTGCAGGAATACACTGACATTTTTCCAAAGGACATCCCCTCAGGGCTGCCGCCAATTAGAGGGATTGAGCATCAAATTGATCTAATTCCAGGGGCATCCTTGCCCAACCGAGCACCTTACAGAACCAACCCTGAAGAGACACAAGAGATACAACGCCAAGTTCACGAATTGCTTGATAAAGGGTACGTACGTGAATCTCTTAGTCCTTGTCTTTGTACTAGTCATTTTAGTACCTAAGAAAGACGGAACATGGCGCATGTGTGTGGATTGTAGAGCAATTAATAATATCACCATTATATATCGCCATCCTATTCCTCGGTTAGACGATTTGCTTGATGAACTAAGTGGCTCTACTATGTTCTCTAAAGTGGATTTGCGTAGTGGGTATCACCAGATTCGCATGAAGTTAGGAGATGAATGGAAAACAGCATTTAAAACTAAGTTCGGGTTATATGAGTGGTTAGTAATGCCTTTCGGGTTGACTAATGCTCCTAGTACTTTCATGAGACTGATGAACGAGGTTTTACGTGCTTTCATTGGAAAGTTTGTGGTAGTTTACTTTGATGATATCTTGATCTACAAAGAAATCCTTAGAAGACCATCTTGGACATTTACGTGTCGTTTTTAATGCTTTACGCGATGCACGTTTATTTGGTAACCTTGATAAGTGCACCTTTTGCACGGATCGAGTCTCTTTTCTTGGCTATGTTGTTACTCCACAGGGAATTGAAGTTGATCAAGCCAAGGTTGAAGCAATACAGAGTTGGCCGACTCCTAACATGGTCACACAGTGCGGAGTTTCCTAGGACTTGCCGGATTCTATCGTCGCTTTGTGAAGGACTTCAAGCACCATCATTTGCACTCCATGAATGAGCTCACCAAGAAGGGTGTACCTTTTGCTTGGGGCAAGTCACGTGAAGATGCCTTCAACATTCTCAAAGCTAAGTTAACCCATGCACCCTTACTCCAAACTTCCAGACTTTTCTAAGACTTTTGAACTAGAATGTGATGCTAGTGGAATTGGTTTGGGTGGTGTTCTGCTACAAGAAGGAAAACTCTGCTTATTTTAGTGAGAAATTGAGTGGGTCAAGTTTGAATTATTCTACTTATGATAAGGAGTTATATGCGCTAGTTCGAACTTTAGAAACGTGGCAACATTATTTATGGCCCAAGGAATTTGTTATACATTCGGATCATGAATCGTTAAAACATATTATAAGTCAAGCTAAACTGAACCGTAGACATGCAAAGTGGGTTGAATTCATTGAGTCATTTCCTTATGTCATCAAACACAAACAGGGAAAGGATAATGTCATTGCTGATGCCTTGTCTAGGAGATATACCATGCTCTCACAACTTGACTTCAAAATTTTTGGTTTGGAAACGATTAAAGAGCAATATGTGTATGATGATGATTTTAAAAATGTGTTGCTCAATTGTAAAGAGGGAAAAACTTGGAACAAATTTGTCCTCAATAATGGGTTTGTGTTTAGAGCAAACAAACTATGTATTCCAGCTAGTTCTGTTTCGCTTGTTATTGCTACAGAAGCGCATGGAGGAGGATTGATGGGACACTTTGGTGTGAAAAGGACGGAGGACATACTCGCTAGCCATTTCTTTTGGCCCAGGATGAGACGAGACGTGGAACGTTTCATCGCTCGCTGTTCTACATGTCAAAAAGCTAAGTCACGACTTAATCCCCATGGTTTATACATGCCTCTGCCTATTCCTAACGTGCCTTGGGAGGATATTTCTATGGACTTTGTTTTAGGACTCCCTAGAACAAAGAAGGGGAGGGATAGTATCTTTGTCGTTGTGGATAGATTTTCTAAAATGGCACACTTCATACCTTGTCACAAAAGCGATGACGCTACCAACATTGTTGACTTATTCTTTCGTGAAATTGTTCGCTTACATGGTGTGCCTAACACAATAGTTTCAGATCGTGACACTAAATTCTTAAGCCACTTTTGGAGAACTTTGTGGGCTAAATTGGGGACTAAACTTTTATTTTCTACTACTTGTCATCCCCAAACTGATGGACAAACTGAGGTCGTTAATCGAACTTTATCTACTATGCTTAGGGCTGTTTTGAAAAAGAACATTAAATTGTGGGAAGAATGTTTGCCTCATATTGAGTTTGCTTATAATCGGTCTATGCATTCTACTACTAAGATGTGCCCTTTTGAGATTGTATATGGATTTGTACCTCATGCTCCAATTGATTTGTTACCTCTACCATATTCGGAGAAATTAAATCTTGATGCTAAACAACGTGCTGATTTGATTATGAAAATGCATGAGACAACTAAAGAAAACATAGAACGCATGAATGCTAAATATAAACTTGCTGGTAGTAAGGGAAGGAAACATGTAACTTTTGAACCAGGAGATTTAGTTTGGTTGCATTTGCGAAAAGATCGATTCCTGCACTAAGAAAATCTAAGTTGATGCCATGAGCTGATGGTCCTTTCAAAGTATTGGCAAAGATTAATGATAATGCATACAAGCTTGAATTGCCTGCAGATTTTGGGGTTAGTCCCACATTCAACATTGCCGATTTGAAACCATACTTGGGAGAGGATGATGAACTTGAGTCGAGGACGACTCAAATGCAAGAAGGGGAGGATGATGAGGACATCACTACCATGGATACGGCCATACTTACAAACCCAATGGAAACCAACAATGTCATACAAGGGCCAATTACTCGAGCTCGGGCACGACAATTCAATTACCAGGTGAATACGTTCCTCAGGTTGCATACAGATAATTTTATGAATGGAATGCTATTTAATCCTCGTGATGATTTTATTGTCCTTAGGAACCAAGGAGAAGGACTCCCAAACGTCAAGCATGAAGCCAATTCTTCCGGTGCACAAGTTATACTCGGATTCGGCCTCCGGGACAGCACCAACTTAAAATGACCATAATTTTGATCCACAAGGGTGATTGGGGTCTATGAGTACTGGTTTGAAAGGTTTCGACGTCCTCTTTCCAACGGATCCGACCCCATCCCCAAATTCCGTCCGAGTCAACGGGAATCTGCAAAACAATTGGCGTCACTTTTCCAAATCGAGAAGACTTGGGCTTTGGGCCTTGTAATAGAGTTGTAGTTGGTATCCTACCGCTTTGGACGTGTTTCCCACGCCCCTAGCTTTCATAAATAGCCAGACATCGGCTCCTTAGGGTTTTGGGTTTTATTTGATTAGTTTAGCCAAGTGCAAAACTTGATCCTGCGAGTTGTGCTGGACAGCCACCTTGTCAAGATCGTCAATAAGACTCCACTTTGTTTCGCTTCCAGTTTTATCCGCAATTTCAGATTGCTTATCCTATTGTTCTTGCTTGTTCTTCGGTTGCTTGCAGGAATTGAACCTCGTGTTCAGGTTGATCGTGCCTACGGCAAGATCAATAACCCGCTGGAGTTGGTTTAGCGATTGCTAAGGCGCATCGTTGTCGTACGGTGTAGTCGGATCGTCAAAGTCGACTCTAACCAATCGATCGTGTGTTTCTCATCGAAAGATCGGGACACCCATAGTGCCATCACGGCGCCATCAGCGAGTTGGCTCCCATCTATGTGCGGGAGATTGTGAGACTGCACGGTGTGCCCAAGACCATTATTTCTGATCGGGATGCGAAGTTCGTCTCCAAGTTCTGGGAGAGTTTGCAGAGTGCATTGGGTATACAGCTTCGCCTTAGTACCGCCTTTCACCCTCAGACGGATGGGCAGTCTGAGCGTACCATCCAGACTTTGGAAGATATGCTCAGGGCCTGTGTGATGGCTTGGAAAGGTAGCTGGGAGAATCATTTGCCTCTTGCGGAGTTTGCTTACAATAACAGCTATCATTCCAAAGATCCGGCTGCTCCTTATGAGGTACTATATGGCCGAAGTGCAGATCGCCACTTTGTTGGGATGCAAAGCGAGAGGGCGATTCTTGGACCGGATTGGGTTCAGCAGATCGTTGATCGCGTGGCGGAGGTACGGCAGAACCTTCTCGCAGTGCAGAGCGCATGCAAAAGCTATCTTGATGTGGCGGCGAGACTTGGAGTTTGAGGTGGGTGATAGCGTACTCTTGCGAGTATCTCCCACCAAGGGTGTGGTGCGTTTTGGCACCAAAGGAAAGCTCAGTCCGAGGTATGTTGGGCCTTTTCCTATCATCGCCCGAGTTGGTAGGCTGGCCTATCGTCTGGAGCTACCGGAATCCATGCAAGGTGTGCATAATGTGTTCCATGTCTCGATGTTGAGGAAATACTTGCATGATCCGGAGTTGGTGGTTTCGTTGGAACCATTGGTGCTTGAGCAGGACCTCACCTTCGAGTCCCGTCCTGTGGAAATTCTGGGGACTTTGGAGCGAGTGATGAAGAACAGGACTCTTAAGTTTGTCAAGGTCCTGTGGTCGCATCAGACCGCGAGAGAAGCGACTTGGGAGCTGGAGTCTCGCATGCGCGAGAAGTATCCCAAGCTTTTCGCCTCAGGTATGTGATGTGAAAACCTAGTTATCTTCGGTTTTGCTGGGTTGCGTGTGGTTCGTTTAGATTCGAGGTCGAATCCTGTTGAAGGGGGGAAGAATGTGACACCACGGAGTGTCGTAACCTTATTTAACGTGTATGATATGGTCCAAAACAGTATGAGATATGGAAATAAGGTTAAAACCATAGGATTTGGAGGTTTATAACGTTTCCGGGCCGTTTCCGGGGTTTTGGGCCTTCCCGGGGGATTTTGGGCCTTAAAGAGGGGGTTGTGGGCTTTGGTGGGATGGATTATGAGTCCATGTAGGACTAGGATTCAGAGTAGGGGCTGGTAAAAGACCCCCTTGCTGCCCTCATTGCGCCCCACCTCCCCTCATTGCGCCCCACCTCCCCTATTGCGCCCCCTCACCTCCCCCTAGCCCCTAGCCGCCCCACCCCCATTGGCCGTGCGCCCCCTTGCCTCTCCACCTCCCCACCACCTCTCCTTTTCCCCCCTTGCTGCCCTAGGGTGGCCTCCCCACCCCTGCTTCCTCGTGGATCCATCCGTGGAGCGAGGAGCGAGGAGATTGATTGGAGCTTTCGTTCGTCGGGCAAAGGTATGATCATGGGGTTCCCTGGGGTTGATCTAGGTACTGTTCTTAAGGTGATTATCAAGTTTTTAGATCAATTGGTGGTGCTGGATTGGAGTAATTTGGGTTAGATCTAGACGTTGCCACGTTTCTGTTTTGGGACAGCTTGAGCAGTCGACCTAGGGTTCCTGTTTTTGCCAATTTAGAGTTCGAATCTGACCGTACGGACTTTTAAGAAGTTGTATATAATTTCATTATCTTTCCGTGCATATAAAGAACGTTAAATTCTGCCCAGCCGTTTGAAAGTTATGACTGTTTTACCGAGCGTATTAAAATCTGTGACGCGATTGGAATAGATCTCGGTAATCTGTAGATTAAACAACTTTAGAGGCCAAATCAGTCTTTCCTTATACCTAGAGAAAGTTGGGAAATTTCCTAAGCTACGCGAGGATGTACTCGTTTAATTGATTCGGAGTTCCAGAGCCCAAGTTATGCCTTTTGCAAGGCTGCTGTCCCGCCGGGACAGAACCTCTGTTTTTAGGTTTTGCGAGTCGTTGGCAATGTCGGGGTAGATGAGGGTTTGCGTACTGTTCTGTGGTTATGATTGTGAGTGTGTGATACCTATGTGCAGGTGGTGCGACCACGGAAGTGCCCTCTACTTCCCGCCAATCCGTTGCACGTGGTTGAGGCAAGTGTGTTGTGATGGATAGCGAGTTGTAGGTTGCATGTTGAGATTAGATGGAATTGTCTACATGATATATGTCCACTTGCCATGTTTTAATGATTGCTATGATATGATGAGCATGTTTAAGATGTTATGATGCCATGTGTTAATATATGAGTTTTATATGATGTTGGCATGCTTGCATACATGACATGTTACATGGCCCGGGCGGTGAGAAAGTCATTAACTAATCCGGGAAGGTCGGTGAGAAAGTTATGACTAATCCGGAGAGCCAATAGAGTAAGTCCTACATCGTGATTCCATCTACCGTGGGTTGTGGAAGCGAGGAGTAGGCACCCTCCATCTTCGGGATGGAAGGGGGGAGAGGGTGCACACCGACGGGTGTGTACTCAACCATACCGGTATGAGTTTCCAAGGAGACATGAGCATTGCATTACATCGCATACATATGCTTCTTTTCCTTGACCATCATCACAGCAAGACTAGCAAGATCATCACAACTTGATAATTCTTTTCTTCTCATGTCATCAACGAATAAGTAAAGTTGTTCTCCTAAAACCACACGATCATATGTTGAGAAATCATCAGAATATATCTCTGAAAGCTGAACATGCCTACCATGATCAAAGTTTGCAAATGAATCTCTTGGATCTAGACAAGCAATGCATCTCAAAAGCTCTGTAGAAGATTCATTGAATCGACTGTCCAACTCGGTAGCTAATGAATCAACCACAACAAGAAAAGTATCGACATAATAATAATGATGATAAGTAACAAATTATTTTTTCACGTCTCATGTGACCTCTAGCATGCTTTCGATCTTCCATATTGGGCATCGAAATTTCCGATGCAACACAAAACTTATTTACCTCTTCCAAAAGTGGCTCCCATCCGTTTTCCCTAAATTGTTGTAGACGAGCTTTCACACTAGAAAGAAGCACCATTGCATTAACAATATTTTGATCCTTTTTCTGCAAGAGACGTGATAGATCATTAGTCATACTTAATACTTTGATCATGAGATGCAAGATAAACACGAAGTCAAATGTTTCCATTGTCTCCATCAATCCATTTGCTCTTCCCCTTTGACTCAAGTCAAATCCATCTTCATTAACATTCTTCAACACTATCAAGACCGAATCCCACATTGAAATAAAACGGATAAGGGTTGTAAGTTGTGAACCCCATCGAGTATCACCTGGTCTTACTAGAGATGACTCTTGATTTTTTGCCTTTTCCTCTGACTATCTCATCTTTCTCCAATTTCTCAACCATACGCTCATGATGATCCTGCAATAATGCATATTTCCTTTTGCAGGAAGCTCCAACAATGTTGACAATCATAGTGACATAGTTGAAAAAATCACTGACAACTCGGCTACTCTTGGCAACAGAAACAACTACCAATTGTAGTTGATGTGCAAAGCAATGTACATAGTGAGCATGCCGATTTTCATTTAAGATTAGTGCCTTTAGACCATTAAATTGTCCTCTCATGTTTGATGCACCATCATAACCTTGTCCTCTTAGTTTAGACATACACAAACCAAAACGAGCAAATAGCAAATCCAAAGCTATTTTGAGTGAAGCAGAAGATATATCCCTTACATGCTCAGCACCAATAAATCTTTCAATTACTTGCCCTTTCTTGTTAACAAACCTACAAAACTTAAAAACAAGAACACAAATCTTATATTGTATAGTTCACAATGATAGAAAAAGTGAAATTATTAAGAAACAGAAACTAACCTCAAAATCACCGCCATTTGTTCCTTTATTGAGACATCTCGGGACTCATCAACGAGTAAAGAGAAATAATTATTTCCAATATCATCTATAATGACTTTTGTGACCATATCGGCACATGATTTGACCAAGTCCTTTTGTATTAGTGGTGAAGTCATCATGTTATTTGCTGGAGCATTATCAAGGGCATGGCAAACTTCTTCAACCTCATTTTTGTACCACTCTAGCAACTCCTTAAAGTTTCCTTTATTTGATGAACTAGATGATTCATCATGTCCACCAAAAGCAAGACCTTGTGACAAGAGAAAATGAATAACCTTTGTAACAGCAGTTAAACGAGCTATATATTGAACTCGCATATCATTCGTGCAAGTTTCTATCACTTGTCGAATACTTTGCTCTTGAATTTTGAAAGCATCACAGAGACCCCTTGCATTATTGTGACTACTATTCACTCCACCAACATGCTTATAAAATCCTTCTTTTGCCTTCTTCCAATTGGAAAAACCATCCTTCGTGAACACATCATTAGTAAAATTATCAACCCCAGGTTGCTTAAAAAGATAGCAGTAAAAGCAAAATGCTGCATCTTTCTCTATGCTATATTCCAACCAATCAAAATCATCAAACCATGTTTTCTAGAAACATCTAGAAATCTTGCCTTGTTGTTTACGGGGAAAATTATGACCGGTTGGTTGACATGGACCCTTTAATAGGAATGCCCTTCTCACATCATCTCTAACTTTGATATCATACTCTTCAATTGGCTTGCACAACCCCGGATCGACAACAATGTCATCCGAACTAAATTCAACGCTAATACAAGCTTTCTTTTGTGCTTGTGTGATAGAAGTACTCACATTAGGAATTGCAATATTCTGACATTCTGGGTCCTCTTGATGTCTAGGCTCAGCTGGTGACTCCTCCGTTGGATTTGATTTAGACAGGGGTGTAAAATATCTCTTCATACTTGTCTATTGACTCTTTTCTGCTCAATAAAAAAATCATCAATTAGAGTATTAGACAAACCTAATCTGTATTCATGGATTAATGATCAATTGATCATTGCTTCATTGGATATTTGGATTGATCGATTCATGGGTCATGCCGTCATGGGTGTGCTCGCTTCATGTACATTGCAAGCAGGCAAGCCAATGAACTCTTGGAGAAATCAAAGTACGTACAGGGTACAGTGAGTTCGTTTTGCATGTTGCAATGTATACGTTAATACGTTATACGTGTGTGTACGGTATACCTTGACGGCACAGTGAAGAGGAGGATGAGGCCAACGGCGAGCCGGCGACGGCAGAGGCTACACTGGGGTCTGGGCGACGGTGTAGACGTGTAGTCAGCGACTCGGCGCATCGGCGGACGGGACGGCGGCGATTGCTTTCTTGAGTCTTGACAACCTTCTGGAAATCTGGAATCTGGACTCTGGAGTTTGGGCGTTTCGGCGATGCCCTGCATGGCTGCATGTCCCGCCGTGCGCTGATTGTATTGGCCTAATGGGCTGATGGGCCTTTTTTTGTGGAGGTACAAGAGGTCTTATGGGCTGCGGGTGGGGCTCCAGCCCACCGGCGCCCCACCGGCAGCTCCGCCTTTGGTTATGTGCCTAGCCCTGCAGCCTTACCTAGGCCCTGGCCAGCTATCAACAAACTGCACCGATCTATGTGGGAGAGGAGACACACCACACACCGAGCCTTCTTTCTCCGTTGCCAAAACCTCGTGCTAGGCACTGGCGTGTCTACAGACATGCAGAAGAGAAATGATATCCTCACTCCGATCAAGATGCAGCTTTTTATCAAAAGTTTATTGCGATTTTTGTATGTTCAAATAACAATTAAGATGAAGCAATGTCAAGAACAACGAATCTCTTTATGATAAACAGATCCATTTTGTAAGCTTGTTATTACGGGTAGTTCCTACAAAGAATCGAACTAATGACGTATACAAGTGAATGGTAACCCCATATTCTGTTTCGGCTATTCACGAGGAACCGCCTCGGATGGAAAGATAAGGGCCTGTTTGTCTGGGATTTTTTTCTTCAGTTTAAAAGCAAAAAATAGTAAGCTCAAACAAAAGGGTAGCTTTTTAACCGGCTTTTTGAAAAAGTTGACTATATGCCAAAAGCCAGGAAAGAGATGTTTTTTTTTTGGCTTTTGTGGGATGGAATAGGCCTTTACCACTTAACTTCATCAAAATTACCAATCAAATACCACTGCATATAAAGTGACAACCCTTCAGTTTTTTCCTCCATTCTTCTCCCCCCAAAGTGAGTAGGTGCTCATACCCACATTGCCCCTTCATATGCTCACAGAGCATCGACAGCCCCATCATCCTTGCGCCAAGTGCCTCTCCCCATCCATTGGTCGTCCACCTGCCTCGACGCCGCCGTCCTCCCCACGCCTGATGTCATCTTCCACAGGCTACCGCACGAGCTATGTTCGGTCACTACCGCCGCTATAGAATCCCTGCTGTCGGATGAGCTCCCCTTCCACCCACATCTAGACACCATCCTCATCCAAGCATCAGTGGTACCGTTCTCCCCAGGCTCAACGCTGGCGACCCTGTCCTCCCCAAGCCCGATGCTGGTGGCACTGTATTCCCAATCCCGATGCTGGCGATCCTGTTCTCTCAATCCCGATGCCAGTGGCACCATCCTACCCAAGCCCGACGCATGTGGTATGTCCTCCCCGCTCCTTCGCGATCCCAAACAGTAGAGAAATGTCATTATTTTTTTTACAATTGATTGTTTCAAGTTTTGTGCTATTAATTTTCAAGCAAAATTACATTGAAATATTTTAAATTGCTGTCATTTTGCATTGAATTCATTCTTGTACAGTGATTTTAACACTAAGTAAATAGGTCATTAGAATGATTAGTATTTCAGATAATTCGATAATAAATCATAACTGAAAAGCCAAAAAAATATGCTACCAAATATCTTAACTTGGCTTAAAAGCTACGTGATTATACATATCAGTTTCCCAATGTGAAACTCAGGTAGCTTAGCAGCCAATGATGTTTGAAGAAATTTCCCGAGTGCATCCAAAAGACCAAAACTAGTTGACACTTGACTATATATGTCAGTACCTACCAACCCGACAAAAAATGTGCCAAGGTACGCACGCCAACCGTACGAAGATCATTAGGTCCACATGACTGAAGCTTTGCCCTTTTTCTCTCTCTTTCCTTTGGCCTAATTTGTTTTAAAGAAGTTCGATTCAGAACAAATTATAAATCTAACTTCTTTTCAACCGTAAAAATAGCGATAGGCACTTACTGCACTTCACTACCATACCAGGTGGACGTAGATTTTATAATTCGTCCATGAGCTAAATATAAAAAACAAATGAGCAAAGCACCGACTTGGGCCAGGCTTCGACATGAGTCCTGTTAGGAAACGGATTCGTATCCGATATGGACTCTTCCTTATCTCTAAGCAGAACCGCTATATATAGGAGGCAGGGGGTCACCTCATTGTACACAAGCATACAGAATAATAAAGCAGGCCCGTTCCTCCTCATATT
Organism: Rhipidocladum racemiflorum; assembly: GCA_036346355.1. Lineage (NCBI taxonomy): Eukaryota > Viridiplantae > Streptophyta > Magnoliopsida > Poales > Poaceae > Rhipidocladum > Rhipidocladum racemiflorum. Next base: position 61,875,528 of record CM070573.1, on the reverse strand, counting down.
GTGTCTCTCTTTTCTCCCTGTCTATTCTCCACTTGAGATCTATTAGGCAACCCCGGACTATTCGATAGCGAGGTTGTCTAACACGTTATCGACACAGCTCTGGGAGAAAGATTGAAAGGTGAGAAAGACAAAGCCGAAGGATCATCGGCGGCGGCCGAGCGTCTACTCTACCGGCGATTGATCGCGAATCCGATCTGCGATCAACTCGTCACCCGCAGCATCCACTTTCGGATTGCGAAAAGGTCTCGACTCTATCTACAGCGATAATAGCCAACGGTTCAAGCATCAAGAAACGTGAAGTAATCGCATGGCGATGATTGAATCTAATCGCTCGTTTGTATTTTACATCTACAATCTAATGTCTTGTAGCACGCAGCTCTGGTCGGCATGAAGCCTTCACACATGTTGAATGCATCTACAAGCGACATGAAACTCGGTACAAAGAATGAAACGGCCGTCGCTCTGATACATGATTGTTCGGCCTGAAAAGCCTACATCAATGAAACCCGGCCGTTTGGCGCGTCCCCATGACACACCAGACATCCACCTAAGAGCACTGCGTAGTGCACTCTCCACCAGACGCCTTTCGCGCTGACAAACCACCACCAAATGAGGTATCTCGCGTCAATCGCCGGCAGTCAGCGCATTGCAGCTAACGCCGTGCCGACCTTGAAACAGCGGTTGGACTCGGCCAGCGCCAAATTGGCCTTGCGAGCGCGCCACGTCCTTTGAAGTCAGCCGACTGCGTGCCCGCCCAGAGCTGCGGGGCTATGGCTGCCCGCGCACGTCCGCACGCAGTGCCGAATTACGCGCAGCGCCCGATCGCCCCGCCATTTGATGCCGCGGCTGAAGCCCGCAATCCGCCCGTCGGCCGAGCAGCTAGCGGCCCCGCGCATAGGCCGTAGCGCCTGCGACAGCGTTACGACAAGCCGGCAACAGCCGCACGGCTCGTCGTTAAAACGGCGTGTAGGTGATAGCGGCCCGTCGCCTCCGAGAGCCACCGTGTTCACAGCCCTACGCGTTGGGCCCATTGACTTCGGCGCCCGGCTCGGCCACTCGCCCGCGCCGTCGCGCTTTCTTGCCTTTGCCAGCCTCTTGAAGCGAGCTCTGCCCATTGCCGCCCGATTCCATTGCATTGCATCGGTAGTGGCGTCGGGCCTTGGCCATCCATTGCATTAGCTAGCTCCCCATGCATGGATTATGAGCTAGTTTCCCATGCAAGCATGCGATTATGCAGGTTAGCTCCATGCATGTATGCATAATACTAGAAACGTGAAGTCAAGTTGTTTGACTGGACATGAAGTGACAAACTTCAATTTAGTTTACAAAAACCAAGCCCATATGCAATTGGCTTAATGTAACCGAAAGTGGAGCACGAGGGGCAAGGAGGCAAAATTACGCATTTGCCCTGATTTATTTATTCCTTTTTACATTATTATTTTTCCTGAAAATGCATTAGAAATTCTGAAAAATTACGAAAATAACGAGAAAAATATGAAAATTTTATTGGATTTGTTTTAATTTTTACTTAGCCTTATTTTACGCATTTATGAATATTTGCATGAATTTTTGCAATAATTGCTCTGTTTAGAATATCGGAAATTCACGAGAATTTATTTTCGAATTTATGAATTTATGAATTATGTCATGTTGATTTTCTGAAATTCAATTTCTGTTGTAAAGTAATTACGAAAATTGCTTGAAATTAGCGAGAAATTATGAAAAGTGCTAGGAAAATTTGAGAATATTTCATATGGCATAAAATGAGAACATGAGTGGTTGGGATTTGATTTTGGTAATGAATAAGCAGATATGAGACAATTGGTGTCTAGGAAAACACACATGAGGCTTGGTTCTTTAATTGGCACCCGGAAACGGGAAGTGCTCCCTCCTCATGTGAGCCCTAGAGGCGAGTTGACCTGGCGAGAGTCAAATTGACAGAGATATTCATTACTGTTTTCGTTCGATAACAAGAATTATATAAGTTGTAATTAGACTTATGCCATGTTTAATTCATGTTGCAATTTATTTTACGTTATCAAGTGATCTTTGGAAAATTAATGTATAATTAACAGAAAATTGCCAAATACTAAGAAAAAATTCGGAAATTTGAGAATTTATTTCGCATTTTATGAATTTATGAATTATTGCAATTATTGTTTATTCTCGAATATTTATGAATCTGTGTATATATGAATTTTGCGATTATGAATAATGTATTTATGAATCACTGTATTTATGAATCTCGCACTTATGAATTTTGCATTTATGAATTAAGTACTTATGAATCTTGTACTTATGAATTTTGCATTTATCTTTGTATATATGAATCTTGATATTATTGCTTTCTTTTAGTTTCTTTGGAAACTCATGAGAATTCAATTATGCATTTTATTGAATCTAGCTTGACCATTTCCTATTAGATTGCGTAGTAATCTAATGGAAGAACCTTATGAATGTGCAAAGGTGTGGCATTATCTAACGTGAGTTTTTGAAGAAGCCGACATGAATTGTCGAGAATTATCTCACATAGACATTAGATTGCATAATGAATAGCAAGCTCTCGAAAAGAGCATACTTTTTCTCATGAATAGAATTGCAATTTACTCTTTATTCGGTATTCTTTATTTACAAGCAATTTTTGAATTACTTAGCCAACTGTATGATTAGAATTATTTTTCTTTTCATCTAGAAATCGTGTGGCGCCCAATGGAGGGAAATATGCATTGTTGATAGTGGCACAACAAATACCATCTTAAGAGAGTGAAATACTTCCAGACGATCACGAAGACATTTGGAAGGATTACGACTATCGCGAAGCGATCTTTATATAATAGGCTCGGAAGAGCCACAATTATATTGCCAATGGGTACAACTTTGGTAATTGAAGAAGCCTCTTGTACCACGAATCAACCCGCACTCTCTTAAGTTTCAAAGATATCGCGCCAATGGGTTTCACGTAGAAACCAATGAAGAAAATGGCAAAGAACACTTGTGCATTGTGAAGCACGAATATGGAAAGATGGTACTAGAAAAATGTCCTCATATGAATCTAGGTTTGTACTACGAAAATCAATGCTACATGATTATACTTCTTTTAATTTGTCTTTAGAAGCTCTGAATTATTTGCTTTATGGCATTGTAGATTAGGTCATCACGGTCTTAGATTGATGAGAAATATAGTTAACAACTCACAAGGTCATGGCATTAATGTTAAAATTTCCGAATCACGAAGATTTTGTGTGCCATGCATGTGCCAGAGAAATAACTAGACCCTCTGTTATGAAAGTGCAACATGAAATCCACCATTCTGGAGCGCATTCGAGGGGATATTTGCGGTCGATTCAGCCCTTATCGGGCCGTTTCGATACTTTATGGTGCTCATTGATGCTTCCTCAAATGGTCGCATACATGTTTCTTGTCAACAAGGAATCATGCATTACGCAAAAGCGATCTCGCGAGATCATCGAATTAAGAATGCTTTTCACGATCATCAGCGTGAAGTCCATTCGAATGGACAATGCCGGGTGAATTCACTTCAAGGCATTTGATGATTATTGCGCGCAGCAGGAATAAGCTGTTGAGCACTCTGTCACATACGTCCATACGCCAAAATGGGCTAGGCTGAAGCACTAATAAAAAGGATTAAGTTCATTGCCCGGCCAGCTCTTGCGGAGTTGTAACTTGCCCAACACTTGTTGAGGACACTTGCTTGATCTGCCATGGCGACACTCATCAATTATAGACCATCGACCTACAACATCCATTCACCAATGCAATTAGTGCAAGGGGTTATCGAAGATTTCCCATCTTAGAAAATTTGGTTGTATGGTATATGTACCTATACCACCCCTTTACTGCAATGGGCCCTACTCATGGAAATGCAGGATATCGTTGGTTATGAGAGTGCATCCATAATCAGTATTTGGAACCCATATTTGGAGACTTGCACCGACCGGTCCGGATTGCATCTTTGTGAGGACCATTTCCGTCATTAGGGAGAAGAATCAACCATTAGATGAAAAATGCCGGGAAATAGTATGGCATTCCCTTTGGGATCAGCGCATGACCCTCGCACTAATGAAGCAAATCAAAGTCAGAAGATAATTGATTTGCAGAATTTAGCAAATGAACTACTGATCATTTTTGTGATCTGAGCGTGGATTAAAGTCGCATGTACCCGGCAAGAAATGCACCAGAGAGGGTGGAAATACCAAAAGAAAGCGAAGGTATCCTCATCACATTTGGAGGCCTCAAAGAAAAGAAACGGGAGATCTGGCTTCTCAAACCCAAAGTACGGAGGCGTGAGGGGCTAGGCGAGAGGACTTACCACGACCAATCACAAAAGTGCCCCAAAGCAGAAGGAGCAGTTGAGACACAGCCTTTGGAAAGAAGCTTTGTGGAAAAGGCAATTCCAGATCTGAACCTTCCATTGGAAGAAGCGCCGAAAATAATGTGTGCGCACATTAGCGGAGAAAAACTAAAGGAACTTGCTCCTGGAATGGGAAATAGCAATGAAGAGCAAGTAGAAGTGCACAGCTTACCCCATGATGAAATGGCCATAAACTTTGTAATAGCGGGAGAATCAATGAATAGAGCAACCTTGACCAATGTCGATGCATACTTTGCAAAGAAGATTGCCCACGATCATTAATCATGATCCCGAGCGCATCTCGCGAGTGCAAGAAAAGGCTCGATTAGGAAGATTGGAAGAAGGCAATCACCACTTGAGTTAGTCTCTCTGAACAAAAGAGAGGTGTTTGGGCTGTGCGCACGCCTCCCCCATATAAACCCGTAGGTCACAAATGGGTTTTGTTAGCAAGAAAGCTTGAAAACAATGAAGTTGTAAGGTACAAGGCAAGGCTTGTCGCTCCAAGGTTTCACTCAGCGTCACGGGGTTGATTATGAAGAAACCTATTCTCCGGTCATGGGTGGAATTACCTTTAGATACTTGATCTCAATGGCGATCAACTTGAAGTTGAAAATGAAGCTAATGGATGTTGTCACACGGCATATTTGTATGGAAACTTGGATTCGGAGATTTATATGAAATGCTTAGGAAGGTATCCTATCCGAACCAAGGCAGAGCAAGCGAGAAACCTATCTGATGTGAAATTGGAGAAATCCTTTGTATGGGCTAAAGCGATCGGGAAGAATGTGGTACAATCGTTTGAGTGACTTTCTGCAGAAAGGCTACACGAGCAGAAGATTGTCCATGTGTATTTATACCGATCCACGAATGGATTTTGTATAATCTCCGAGTCTATGTAGATGACTTGAACATCATTGGGACGGATGAGGAAATTGAAGAAGCATGCACATACTTGAAATCTGAGTTTGAAATGAAAGACTTAGGTAAAACCAGTTACTGTTTAGGCTTACTTGAACATGTCCAAAGCGGAATCTTGGTACACCAAGCATCCTACCAGCGAAAGTGTTGGAGAGATTTGGCTTTGAAAAGGCATACCCTTAAAGACCCCAATGGTGGGAAGGTCACTCCAAGCAGGACCTAGACCGTACAGGCCTAAAAGAAGAGGGGAGGAAGTCACAGGGCCCGGAATTCCCATACTTGAGTGCAATTGGGCGCTCATGTACCTTGCGAATAGCACTAAGTAGGACATTGCGTTCGCGGAAGTGAATTTGCTAGCGCAGCGATGCAGTCACGAACCCACCAAAGGCATTGGAAGGGGTGAAGGACATCTTCCGTTACCTTCAAGGAAGCAAAAGACCTCGGCTTGTTTCTGAAGAAACAATGAATTGAATTTAGTTAGCTCACGCCCGATCTTTGAGTACCTGTCGGACCCACTTATCTTGGCAAGTCACAAAGCTGAGTATGTTTTCGCTGCGGTGGAGCGGCAATTTCTTGGAAGTCGTCTAAGCGGACTCTTGTCACCGACATCGACTAACCACTCGAGAAATCATTGCATTGTATGAAGCCTCTCGGGGAATGTGCATGGCTTGAAGAATGGTTCACCACATCCGTAGAAGTCATGTGGTACGAACATGGAACAAACCCCCACTATTATCTATGAAGATAATGCAGCTTGTGTTGCACAAGTACAAATGGGATATGTGAAGAGTAACCTTACAAAGCATATCAACCCCAAGTTCTTTATGCTCATGAAATGCATAAGATGAGCGAGATAAAGATCTGCATACTAAGTCGTGTGAAAATCTACGCGGTTATTCACTAAGTCACTCCCGAGCATCTTCCTTTGAAAGATGTATTAGAGGAATCGGGATGATGAGGCTTAGAGAAGTGCACGATTTGGAGATTTTCACATACTCTACATAAATCTCAACCATGAAGTTTGAGTACCCAGCGTAAATCTTGAAGATTAACATTGAAGTTTGGGTGGATTGTACTCTTTTCCTTAAGTAAGTTTTTCATTGAAGTTTTCTTACATAAGGTTTTTGATGGGGCAATCCGTGCAACACAACAGCGTGTGCTATGTACTCTTTCTCCAATTATTTTTCCCACTTTGGGTTTTATGGAGTTTTAATGAGGCATATGCATCTCGCGATGAAGAGTCAAGAGGAGTGTTAGGAAGCAGTTAAGTATCCGATATGGACTCTTCCTTATCTCTAAGCGAGAACCGCTATATATAGGAGGCGGGGTCACCCCATTGTACACAAGCATCTGAGAATAATCGCGGGCCCGTTCCTCCTCATATTGTGTCTCTCTTTTCTCCCTGTCTATTCTCCACTTGAGATCTATTAGGCAACCCCGGACTATTCGATAGCGAGGTTGTCTAACAAGTCCATCCATCACACGTAACCCTGAGCCCGGCTCAAACCAACAAATAGGGGTGCAATCGTCTCGCATTTGATCGGATACTAGCTACATGCCCGTGCGTTGCTACGAAAAACAAAATTGATAACGAAAAATAAAGATTAAAAAATTAAAAAAATTATTTTACAAGATCAAACATCTATCTTTAACGCTTCGTTTCTTGTGAAAGCTGGCTAATTAAAGCAACGTTTCGTTTCTTGAGTAGGGCAATTAAGCAGGGCAATTAAGTAGAGCAATTAAACAGGGCAATTAATGACGTGTAGAATGGACCACTGCCACCAAGTGGTGCTTTAGAATAGTAGAGATCATTCTTTTCATATCCTAAACCATATATCTTGTCGGATTCGGAATCGGATACGGATAGTGCCGGAACGAATACGGCACGGATAATATCGGTCACGGATTTGAAGCGAATACGGAGCGAAATCGATATGGTACCGAATTATCTTTTATCGGATATCGCTCAAGAATAGATACCTCATATAGCACACATATCGCAATAATTAATCAATTATATGAATTCGAATGCAACAAAACTATCGCAATTTAACAAGTCATTTTATCATGTAATCTAAAAAATTACAAAATTACGGTACACATACAAAAAAAAGTTACAAAAAACTCTTTTTTTTTTCCTTTTCATTTTCTTGTTCTCCTTTTTCCTTTTTTTTTTTTCTCGTTCTTCCCTTCTCTCTCCTCCTTTCTTTTCTCCTCACCGATCTAATGCTTGGCGTAGGCGATGGTAGCCATCGATCCGAGCCGGAGCACGTAATTATCGGATCCGATTGTAGGCTCCATCCTTCCAATTGAATTCAGTGTCTCACTAGAATATTAGATAGTACACATTCACTGCGACAGGGCCAAGATGCATTTGGTCAATGTATTAAAGTTTACTCCTACATCGTTGTCTTCGTCTGTTTACGTATTTGTGAGACAAGTGGCCGGTTCGACTTCGGCCCACGGCCCACGTTGGTGCGTGCACGGTAAAAGGAGCGGCAAGGGCAACACCGAGCCCTTCCTTCCTCGCGCCGCCACCACGCCGAGCCCCTCCCTCCGCGCGGACCTCCGCAGGCCGCCGGCGCCGTCGCCCCTCCCGCCGCCGTCGCCGTCCCTCCGCGCGCGCCACCGCTGGTCGCCCTCCGTCCGCGCTGCGAACCGTCACTGCGGCGCCTCCCTCCGCCCGCCGTCGCCAGCCGACGCCACCGGGTCGGTTTGGACGCTACGGCCTCCCGCTCCCGCATCCCGCGACTCACGACAACACTATTGAACCCTCCCTCTCCGCTGGACGCGCGCGCCGCCAGGCTCAAATAGAAGCATTCCTGCCACCTTGAAGCGAGTGAACTCTTCGAGCAGTGACCGCCGCCACCGCCGGAGCTATGGCCGGGACCAAGCCCAAGGGGAAGCCGAAGACCAAAGCCCTGGCCGCAGGGCCAGCGCATGGGAGGGGGAAGAAGGGGACGGGCGGGGCGGGGAACCAGGGGGAGAGGCGCCGCCACGGGCCGCGGCTCCCCACCGCGCTGCGCCGGGAGCTCGACGCGCTGGGGCCCCGCCCCGCCCGCGGCTCCGACGACGACGATGAGGAGGGAGCAGGGTCCGATGCGGGGGGTGTGGACGTGTACGAGTACGAGGAGGGGGTGCCCGAGGAGGAGGCCGGCAAGAACGGCCGCTACGACGCCGTCTTCAAGTACGAGTACGAGTACGACAGCGAGGGCTCCAATCCGGTACGGCGATCCTTCACTCTTGCACGTGTGATTTTAGTCTAGGATTTGGTATAAAGACGCAGCATTGTGAGTCAGTTTGCTGTAAGAGATGCCTCTTCGTGTGCATTGGAGAAGAAATTGATGGGAATCTTTGCAAGTAATAAAGCTACCCTTTGAGTTGGTCTCGATATGGTAGCTAAATTAAGTGCGTATTCGGAGTTAAGGTATAGCATTTCAATTGATTGTTGTGCTTGCATTTTAGAACGAGGACGTGCCTTCGGATGAAGCTGAAGATATTGAGGAAGATGATGACGGTGGGGACGATGATGAGAAGCAGATAAGAATACTCCAAGAGACGACCGGAATGCCTAGAGAAGCGTTTGATGGTAATTTTTATCTTTGAGACCTATTGAATAATTGGATAAGCCATTTTTTTAGACCTATTGCATGAGTTCAATCTTTTGTTGATGGCTTAATGCTGCATTGCTTGAAAAGTTTGCTCTTGTTTTGGTAATAGTTTCTAGCTCCTGAACCACGGTGTAGCTTTTCAACAAAAATGCTTACTGTAGCTAAGCCTCTGGAAAATGTAGTGCAAATAGTCTTTCTCAGGAAATTCTAAAGCTCGTGATGAAAATTCAATTGATTTATGCCATTCTTAGTCCAAAATGTGAAAAAAGAATTGTCAAACAGGGGGTAAGAAGAAGAAACAACCATTGGAGCTGCCTTTGCAACCTGAAGATGGAGATGGTCCAGTCACAATTCATGATCTCTTGGATAATATCCAGGGTAAGCCTGGGTATAGCAAGCTCCGTAAGAGGCTCCAGCAGCAGGAGAAAAAACCAATGGTCGTGCAATCCCCACTTCCAAAAGTGGAGAGGGAGAAGCTGGAGCGTTGTGTGGTGTACGAGCAATCCAGGAAGGAGGTCACCAAGTGGGAGGCGAGAGTGAAGAGGAATCGGGAGGCTCCTACGCTCTATTTTGAAAATGATGTCAACTTAGGTATCAACACTGTTGGGGCAATTGCAAGCCAATTTAAACCAAGGACTGAGTTTGAGAAGAACATGGCTGAGATTATGTACAGCGCAGAAATGATGGAAGCACACAAGAACGATGGTGCCAAAATCTTGGAACTTAACAAGGTATATGACCTCATTAGTTCAATTGAACCTCACAAGGTACATGAGTGCCAATGTTTTTTTTTGCTGATTGAGCATGTCGACTGATTATACTGCAATTTTTAAGCTTAGGATGGTTTGCTAAATAATTTCATGAATTTATTATGTAGATTGATGTGGAAGATGTGAGAGAGCGTCAGAATCGTCTTGCTAGAATGCGCAGCCTTCTGTTTCGTCATGAGATGAAAGCAAAACGTGTGAAGAAGATTAAATCCAGGACATATCACCGGATGTTGAAGAAGGACAAACTCAAGGCAGCATCAGTAGACTTGGAGGCAGATCCTGAAGCTGCCAAAGATTATGCTATGAAACAAGAATTTAAACGTGCAGAAGTAATTCATAGTTCATTTATTTATTATTTCTGGAGAGTTCTCTCGTATATCTCCCCAGTAAGCTTACTAATTTATCTCACAAATGTTCACAGGAGCGGATGACATTGAAGCACAAGAATACTTCTCAATGGGCAAAGAGAATCGTGAAGCGTGGATTAGATATTCAAGATGAAGGCACTCGAGCTGCTATCGCAGCTCAACTCCAGCAAAATGCTCTTCTTACTAGAAAAATCAATTCCATGAAAGATGATTCTAGTAGTAGTGATGAAAGTTCTGATGATGATGAAGATGACAGCGAGTCAGAAGCAAAGCGTCTGAACAGAGGGAAAGAAAAGATTCTTAAAGTTCTTGAAGAAGATAATGAGATACCAAAATCTGGAGTTTTTTCATTGCCTTTCATGGTATGCTTTCATGACCATTCTCTTTGTGCATTTGTTTAGGAAAAGTAATTTTGCCAGCATTTCTTCAATTGTCACCCCGCATCATCGCATTTTGCCTATTATTTACAGGAGCGTGCTATGAAAAAGCACGAGGAAGCAACTTATGTGGAAGCACGACTAGCTCTTGAAGAATATGATGAATCCTTGAGGAAATTGGAGGATGATAACACCGAAGAGAATGGAGATTCAATGAAGGTGACAGGTAAAAGAACTTTTGGGCCTGTCAAAAGTACACACGAAGAGACAAATAAGAGGCCAAAATTAGATGATACTGACAAGAACAGTGACAGTGAGTATGATTCCGACTCTGCTCAACATTTGGACAACTATGAAGTAAATAAGGCAGATGCCGTCCAACTTGGGACTGGACTGCTGGATGATGAACCACAGAATGATCTGTTCAAAGTAAGATGTTCTGACCTTTAACTTGTTGTATCATGTGACTTTTATTATAGAAATCTGATGTATAATTTGTTATTACGTAGAACTTCGATGATATTATAAAAAATCCAGGCCCAAAGACAACGTTTGAGGTTGGAATGTTAGCTGATAATTCATGGAAGAAGGTACTTGTACTGGCACCTTGTCCTGGTAGCTCTTTGATTTCTCATCATTTTTCTTTTCCATCTCTTTAATTATTTGCTTTTCACCAGGTCAAGAGTAGCAAAGGAAATGACAAAAGCAATATCAATAGCAATACCAATAGATCCAAAGTGCAGATCCCTTCTGCTGCAGATTCAAACCCTAAGGTTTGCTTTTAGTACGGTCTCTGGTTAATCCAGTCTATGGCCTTTACTCATTGTTTTTTGTTTTTGGTAGCAACCGGATCACAATTCTGATTCAGATTCTGAGGAAGATATGGTTGAAGGTTTCTTGACCATCTCTGATACAAAGGAAAGTTATGAACTTCCATCGCAAGCTGATCTTATACGGCAGGCTTTTGCCAGTGATGACATTGAAGCCGAGTTTGAGAAGGACAAAATGGAAGTTTTAAATGAAGAGAATCCTGAACCTGAAAAACCTGCTCTTATTCCTGGTTGGGGACAGTGGACTCACATCCAACAGAAAAAAGGACTTCCTTCCTGGATGGTGAAAGAACATGAAGATGCCAAAAGGAAGAGAGAAGATGCCTTGAAGAGGAGAAAGGATGCAAAGCTTAAGCATGTTATTATTTCTGAACATGTTGACAAGAAGGTAAAGTTTTGGCTTTGTTATATAGTGCATTTTTTTACTAAGATGTTGCTTGAATTATTTTTAGTAAGCAATAATTTTGACTACTTTGCTCTTTGCAGGCTGAAAAGCTTTTAGCATGGAATCTTCCTTTCCCGTACACCTCGAAGGATGTATACGAGCAGAGCATACGTATGCCTATTGGACCTGATTTCAACCCAGTGATATCAGTTTCTGCTCTCAATCGACCTGCGGTGAGTACATCTAGCTGATGCATGGAACTGTTAAAATTATTAGCGGGTATATGGAATTTAGTTTAAATCAATGAGGTGATCCAACCATAGGTTAGCCAAATCGGACTGGACCGGGATCTGGTTCTGGTTTTCCGGTTGAACTGACGGTCGGTCAGTTTTTTAAACTTTGGATCCAACAAATCTACTTTGGAATGTATTAATATTCCGTATTGACAATAAGACTTCTATTCCAGGATACTAAAACATTGTAACATGGAAATGCATGTACAGTGTCTTCTGGCCGTGGGGCCTAATTTTCTAATAAAGACCAATACATGGACTTCATGTTATTTATTTAGACGGTGCCAGTTGATTAAGATACACTTGTACTGTTTGATTTACTGTTTTATACCCCATATTTCAGATTGTGAAGAAGCCTGGTGTTATCATTAAGCCAATACAATATGAAGAGGTTGATCCACATGAGAAACCTGATGAACCCAAAAGGATCATTCAGAGAGCAGCTCCAAACCCAAAGGCAAAGAAAACCTCTGCGAAACAAGCTAAGGGGTCATCTTCACATAAGAGGAAGTGATGAGGCAATTGTTGCAACATACTCATTCAGTTGTTTCATGTGGTGAGAAGTGAGAGCATAACAAGCTCCGAGCTGGTTTTTCTTGGCACAATCAGTTTAAAACATCCCTTCGAGAGGTATATAAGGATTCTTCTCGCAGTGAAATGATATACAGTTTGGCTCTTGGAAGTTGGGATTTGGGTTCCGTTGTTGATACTTCTGTGTTTTGTTAAGATTTAAGCTTATGCACCTATTTGTTCCTGCACTAGGGCAGAGAAATTTTGGGACACGGGAAGTTGTAACTTCATTATTTTTGTTCCGCCACAGATCAGATGTATTGTGTTCTTCTGTGTACTCGTCTGCAAGTGGTACTGGTGCTATGTTTTTTCAGTTACCAATAGATGCATTGGGTACTAGGGCAATCGTTGTGTCACACAACTTAGATGTAAATTTCATCTTTCAGTCACTATTCATATGGGTCGATCATATGGAAATAAATTCTATGCAACGGTGTTGTATATCATGGCATGTGCAACACCATGCGGATTGACACCACATGTCCCGCTTCCTCAATCCCCAAGCAGCTAGCTCGGGAGACGAAACGTTATGCTCCATAGATTGAGGAAGCGGGATATATGGCGTCAATTCGCACGATGTTGTACAGACCATAATATACAACACCGTTGCATAGAATTTATTTCCCGATCCTATCTACGTGCAAATAAGCCCTTTTGTCAGGAAGGATGGCCATTTCATGGATGTCTTTTTTGCTTAGGCTGGAGAAAGGAGCCAAGGAGGATACAAAGATGGCCAATCTTCTTGACGAAGGATGTAATGCGATATGTTTTTTTTGTTATATTCACTTTACATGCAGTTTTCACCGCGCATCACTAATTATTTGTTCAAAAATGCGTAAGGAGGAAAGGTTGAGAAACCTGTCTAGCTAATTTTAATATAAGAGCAATTGACAAAATTATCTCTCGAATTCGATATTGCGCAGTTCAATTTATAAAGAGAAGACATTAGCTTGAAAAAACATTTGGTTACACAAAAATGAAAAAAAAATACAAATAGATCGTTTCAATTGTATTAAAAAAAAAGCTTGTGAAATTTACTGTATTATTTACTCTATGTCACAACAAATCTTAAGAAACCATTTTGTACAAAAAAATTCTTTAACTCCAACGTTGTCTTTGTCAAATTGAGCAGATTCATCCAAAATTCCCTCGAAACTAATAGATCCTTCATGGTTACATATATTTAGCATATACGACCCCCAAAATATAAGAATAAGTAAACCAAGCTAACCCATCAACGTCGTCGAATCAAAGTTTGAACAGACAAGTCAAATTTTGTATTTTTCCAAGTAAACAAATAGAAACCCCCGTGCTCTTTTTGTAAGGGGGAAATATAATTTCCTTCCCTCTCAGTCTTAGTTTTTGTAAGGGGGAAATACGCCTTATGAATATAGTAATATTTTTAAGAAGCATCGTTCTATAATACTTATAAGTCTATTGCGGAGAACAAATGTTGGTTATTGCAGTATTTTCAACGTATAATCCTCTTTTAACGATGAAAGAATAGATGAGTGATTGTAGTACGCCATTTAATAAAAAATGTATATATATCCAATAATATTAATTTGTTTTAGATTCAGTATCTTCTTGATCTGTGCGTATTGTGAGCTTATATTTACATTAGAGATGAAGAGAGTAATATAGAAATTATTACAAAAATAATATTTTATGGCATTAATTTTTAAAAAGAAAATAAAATTAATGGTTGGTGTGGTGGCAAAATAGCGAAATGGTAGGTGGGGTCTAAAAATTCTCCACCACCTTCCCCGCTTCCCTCTGCTCTCCCCCCCAACGCACCGAACTACCACCCCTCTCACTCCTCATCCAAACCAAATCTCAATTCTCTCACTCCCGCATCTCACCAACCACCACCGCCACATCGCCATCCATGGCCGCCTCCTCCGACGCCGCCGCCCACCCCCGCGACGACCCCAATCTCCCCTTCGCCTCCTTTTCCCTCTCCCTCACGCTCCGCACGCCGACCGCCCCGGCCGCCACCACCCTCTCCTCCATCCCCTCCACCATCCACCTCCCCACCCAAATCTCCACCCTCGCCGTCTGCCTCCATCCCTCCGCCGCGTCCTCCCCCTCCTCTCGCCGCCCCGGTCGCCTCAACACCGCCGCGTCCTCGCTCCTCTCACCGTTCCCGGCGTCCACGCCCAGCCTCTCCCGCTCCTTCCCCTCCGGCGCCCCCGCCGCCGCCGGTCGCCGCCGCACGCTCGTCTGGTTCCGCGCCGACCTCCGCCTCCACGACCACGAGCCCCTCCATGCCGCCGCCGGGGCGTCCTCCTCCCTCCTCCCCGTCTTCGTCTTCGACCCCCGCGACTTCGGCAAGTCCCCCTCCGGCTTCGACCGCACCGGGCCTTACCGCGCAAACTTCCTGCTGGACTCCGTCGCCGACCTGCGCCGGAGCCTTCGCGCGCGCGGCGGCGACCTGGTGGTGCGGGTGGGGAGGCCCGAGGTGGTGATCCCCGAGCTCGCGCGAGCTGCTGGGGTGGAGGCCGTGTACGCCCATGGGGAGGTGTCGCGGGACGAGTGCCGCGCGGAGGAGAGGGTGGGCAAGGGCATGGAGAAGGAGGGCATCGAAGTCAAGTACTTCTGGGGCAGCACGCTGTACCACTTGGACGACCTGCCCTTCCGGCTCGAGGACATGCCGTCGAACTATGGCGGATTCAAGGAGGCCGTGAAGGGGTTGGAGGTCAGGAAGGTGCTTGACGCTCCCGAGGAGGTCAAGTGCGTGCCCATGAAAAATGTGCTCGAGCCTGGCGAGATCCCCACACTTGCCGAACTCGGTCTCACCGCACCACCGGCAATGGCACAGGTGACTCGCTTTCATGGATAGATTCTTTTCTTGTGTTGCACATTTAGATCTTTATAGCATCTTGCCAGTGCTCCAAGACATTTAAGTCCATGCTCACTCTTTTTATGCGGCAAAAGTTTGTGGAATTCATTGATTTTCAGTAATTTGTACAAGTATATGCGGATGGGAGAAGCTAATTAAAGTATGCTTGGGTGCCATTGACCATTTAGTTTGTTGATAGTTGTAAATGATCCAATTCTTAGGCATTTTCGTTGGTAGGTTGGATCAATAAATCTTTGATGGCCAGGAAAGAAAATTGGGTAGAAAGGTTGGTCCCTTCATTCATTTAGGCTGGTATGCCCTAATTATTGCCTGTTGGCCACATTACGAAGTTACTGCTAGAGCTTACTGCGTCACTTTACCCAATTCTGCGTGCATGCAAACTTTTTTTTTGTATGTGTGTGTAGTAGAAATGTAGAATAATAAATAAGGAGTACTACATGGCAATAAGTACTGTGTCAGCGAAATCTGCGTTATCCTACTTGTTCTGCAATCAAATTATTTAGCATTGTCGTGCCTTTTCTTGTGCATTAGCTGGTTGTCTT
Source organism: Rhipidocladum racemiflorum (assembly GCA_036346355.1). Taxonomy (NCBI): domain Eukaryota; kingdom Viridiplantae; phylum Streptophyta; class Magnoliopsida; order Poales; family Poaceae; genus Rhipidocladum; species Rhipidocladum racemiflorum. The sequence goes on along the minus strand of CM070573.1, from coordinate 61,859,629 downwards.
TCACCTTTGTGACATTCCAGAACGATGGAACATGAGTCGCACCAAATACTTATCGTCTTGCTTTGGTCTTATGCTTCCCTATCATCTTATTTTTTTAAGGACACCTTGAATCTGTAATTTGAGGCCTGCTACGAATTGTATGTGTAGAATGTGGACACTAGACAGTGACATGGATTCTGAAATGAAATACTATGTTGTAGGTGGTTTTGTAAGTGTAGAAAGTAAACACTGGACAGTGACATCCATGATAGGATCATTTTGATAAAATTCATCTCTTTGTATAATGCTTGCGCAACTTGCATGATAATATGCTCCTGTCGGCTGTCACCTGTACTCTACACCCTTTCAATTCAGCATGTCCATCCTCCTGTATGATACGTGTGCCCTAATAAAAAGGCTAATTTGTTCATTTAGGACTCGAAACCTGCTGCTGGTTCTACTCTCATTGGTGGTGAGGCAGAAGCTCTGGAGAGACTGAAGAAGTTTGCTGCAGAATGCTGTATGCAGCCAAACAAAGCAGAAAAGGACAGTACTCGTGATAGCATATATGGTGCTAATTTCTCCTGCAAAATTTCTCCATGGCTCGCTACAGGGTGCCTCTCTCCACGCTTCATGTATGAGGAGTTGAAGAAACATGCGACTCGGTATGTGATGTTGTGGAACAGTAGAGGGAAGGGGAACATTCTTAGTCTCGTCGTTATGCTACTGTTTCATTTATTTTTGTACATAACTGGCAATTTCCGTCTCTTTCCAGAGCAATTCCATCTGGGTCAACACCCAAGAATGGTGATGGCACATCCGATGCTGGGACAAATTGGTTAATGTTTGAATTGCTATGGAGAGATTTCTTCAGGTATCTATTGCTTATAAACCTCCGTGTAAGATGATATAATGATGCTTCTGCGACTCCCATGACTGAGTTATCTTGAATGTCTTATGTGATCCGCTGTTTGATTGTTTCACCGAGGAAAAGAGTGGCATTAGCTTCGTTCACTTTTACGCTTGTCATGACTTGAAATGTTATTCTACATATCACCATGATGCTAGGCAGATGTGCAGCTACTTTAATCTTCAATGTGGAAACACTAAGTAGTAACTACTGCACTATGATCTAAATTATGGCCAGTAATTGACGAATGAAACATCTTAGGTTTATCACAAAGAAGTACAGTTCTGCACAGAAGATCTCCGAAGTTGCCCCTGCCACTGGTTGCACCCCCGCCCCTGCGCTTGCTTGAGCATGAACGTAATAGTCAGCTGCTGGTGAAAGTGATGCCCCGAGTAAGCTGTTCTGAATTTTGGACCAATTTGATCTCAGAAGAGATCCTTGTATCTATCGACATTCATCCAAAGACTATTCAATGGTGTTGTGAGCAACCATGAATGATTTCTTCAGCTTGTTTATACACTCACAGAACACCCCCTCTTCGTGGACTTTTTATTGCTGGTTTGCTTTGATAACCCCTATGTTTTTGTGTGGGTATTTTTTTTGCCATTTGTTCGATCCACACTAAAGCAGATAGACCAGTGTGAGGCAGCAAAGAAGCAACTGAAAGCGCATTGATCTGCTTTCAGATAGGTGGCGTTTGGTTGGGTGGATGAGGGTAGATGTGTTATAGCTATTCATGGATTTGGAGTTATTTAATTGTTTTGATGAATGGATAGATATGATATGGTCATTAGTTTTTGGAATATTCTCTCAAGGTGCTGGATAGAGCTATTTCAAAAAAAAAAAAGGCCGGACCGGTTCATCCAGTTTGCTTCATGAAGATGTACACTCGATCAAATTCAAATTTTGGTCAAAATATGGTCAAATTTTGTTAAAAAAAGTCAAAATTTGGTCAAAATTTATCCAAAAATCAAAATTTGTTCAAAAATTTAAATTGCGGTTGAATTTTGCCAACAAGCTCAAATTTTGGTTAATTTTTGCCAAAAAATTTCAAATCGAAATCTGAAACCTTGATTATAATTAGCTTATCCATCCTCATTTATCTAATCAAACAAAAAATTGGCTCATCCCTATTAACCCAACTAAACAGTCACCTGAATAGCTTCATCCTATTCAAGCTAGATGGTCATATCACATCCAACCCCATCTAGGCAACTAAATGCACCCTAAAGCTGTCAAGGATCATGTGACGACTCACATAATTAACCCAGGGACAATGTTATTATGCCAAGATAATTATATGAATCTCGGCACAGTAGCTAACAGAATATCAGGCGCACCCGACACTTTATTAGATAATATACCGTATTCAGAGTGTTGTAACAGAACAATAATTAGATATTGAAATGAAAATATATTACATTCCAAGCCACGTAAGGCTATATGTTCAGTACATAATTTTACACATAATCCAAATACAATAAAAATATATTACAACAGTCTCATCACCCTGAGGACCGTCCAAAAATGAGAATATTGTCTACCCCAACCATCTAGTCCTCCTGATTGTAGTAGTAGTAGCGTCCTCCTGCATGTCTTGATCCTGCTTTCACCCTCAACCCAAGCCTCATCAGTGGATCCAAGGAACTCACCTTCTAAGCAAAGGAGATTTAAGCAAGAGTGAGTACAGGCGTACTCAGTAAGCAATAATAACAAATGCATGCTATGAATTTTCCTCTCATTTTCAACTAAACTCACCTTCCCTTAAAATCTATTTTTACAGAAAATAGGTTATCTCTATGAGTTGTTTGTTTTATATTTCCTAAAAGCAGCTACTAACACTGTATATGAGATAAACTTAGCTTCCGTAGTCTCCAATCCAAGAGATGCATGACTTCATGATTTTTAACTCTGCGCAAGTTTGTATCACTGTACCCATAGTGACCCCCACCAGAGAGGCACAAGATGTTTATCACTAATTCAGTATTAGATCTCCAACCCTGTTACTCAAGAGGGAATACCTATCCCAGGCTATCCCACTCTCGCAGATAACAGTTGTACCCCGACCTTAAGTCAGCATTAACTCTACCCATGGCTTCAAATATACCACCACTACTTTGGCCTGCATCTCCGGACCTACCGGCATATCTCAGAGGTACGCTCTAGATTTCTTACCTAATGTGGATATTCTAATACTTTCATATGATAACTTTTTTTGACCGATTTTACACACTATGGTTGATACTGAATTTAGAGATCATCGCCCAGGTGTTAGTTGTTTGACCTTATATTATAGCATACGTAGAGGGCCTCATCGGCATGACAATCCTTCTCATCGGTGTTCTCTACTCACCATAAATAATCATAGACCACAACCAAACACCATTCCCCAAAATTCACAACTTTGCACACTACCATTCCAATTATCAATTCTTCAACTCATTCACTTAACCAATCCTCAACTCAGTAGCCAAGCCATATACCATCCATGTCCAATTTAATATTTTTAACTTAAACATATATTTTTTTAATGCACGAATGATACACATAAATATACTGAATCAATTAAATTTAATAGAAATTAATCAAAGGAAAGCTTGCGTGAAATAATATTGAAAGGTACGGTCTCGCTCGAATTTTGGGGTAAGTGGTCTAGCAGATTCGGTTCTGGACCTGACAATTATAAAGTATTAAATCTACAGGGATTAAATCTATAACAACTTTACGTTACCCAATCTTCTATGGGTGACTGTGACACCATAGGATGTGACATTAGAGAATGTGATATTTCGGTAAGAGTTTTTGTGACATTATGGAATGTGATAATATAGAATACGGCTTTACGGTATGACTTTATATCGTATTTTCGGGTCGTTTCCGGGTGTTTGGGCCTTTCCGGGGAAGTTTGGGCCTTGGGGGATCTTTTTGGGCCGTAGGTGGAGGCTTCTTGGTCCATGTGGAGGAGGAGGTGGGCAGCCACCCTGCCCCTTGCGCCCCAAAAACCCTAGGGTGGGCGCCCCCTTGCCCTCTCCCCTCTAGCCGCACCACCCCCATCCCCTTGCGCCTCCCCTCTCCTCCTCTAGAAGGACCTAGCGCTCTCCTCACGCCGCTCTCGCACGGGTTGGAGGCCTTCCATCCATTGGGATCCGGCGAACCCGGCGTTTCCAGCGATTGGAGGGAGGATTGGACCGAGGAGAGGAGGAGTTCGTCGTTTGTCGGTTCCTTCAAGCGAGGTAAGTGATTGTAGATGAGTTTGTAGAGTTTTGGCTCTGGTTAGATGGGGAAGATCATGGTTAATTTTGGTGTTTAGGTGCTGTGATTAGAAGGATTTAGGGTGATTGCAACTCTGTCTTGCGTTCTGTCCTCGGACAGATTAGGTCGTCAGTCTTCGGACGTGAATTTGGCAATTTTAGAGGCATTTTCTGGAGGGCCGTCTGTTACTAAAGTTGTAGGTAATTCAATTACCTTTAATTGGACACCAAGAACGTTAAATTCCGTTTAGCCGTTTAACAGTTATGGCTATATTACCGAGCGCTGTCCAATCTGTGACGTGATTGGGATAGATTGTGTTCAACTGTAGATTAGAGGATTTTAGAGGCCGATTCAGTTTTCGTGAATACTTAGAAAAAGATGGAAAATCTCCTAAGATTCGAGAAAATGTACTAGTTTACCTTATTTGGAGTTTTAGAACTCAAGTTATGCTTGTTGGAAGCATGCTGTCCTATAGGACAAATTCTCTGTTTTTCGGGTTTTAGGAGTGGGTTGCGAAGTCGATATAGATGATTGTTCTTGTATTGTTTTGTGGGCATGATTTTGAGTGTATTATACCTATGTGCAGGTGGTGTGACTCTGGGAGTGCCCTCAACATTTCGCCACTCCGTCTCACACGGTTGAAGGCAAGTGTATTGGGATGGTTTTGGGTTTGGGTGACTAAATAGATTCGTAGCTTTGCTGTAATACTATATGATGTGCTAATTTGCCATGTTTGATCCTTACATGTGAGATGATGGTCATGTGTTTACTTATGGTTATGCAAGTTGTTAAAATGAGTACATGTGCAAGTTGTTCATGTTTATGACATATATGCATTCATGGCATGAGGACAGGCTAGGTTGTTGAGAAAGTCATAACTAATCCGGTAAGATCGGTGAGAAAGTTATGACTAATCCGGAGCGCCACTGAGAAATACCTACCTCGTAGTTCCATCCACAGTTATGAATGGGAGCGAGTCAGTAAGAGTAGGCACCCTCCACGGGATGGAAGGGAAAGAGGGTGCACACCGATGGATGTGCACTCGGCAATACCGATATGTGCTAAGCAAAGAGACATGTGCATTGCATTGCATGGATGAAAATGTTTATGAGATACTTAGGAAAATGAATTATGAGATGTAATGAGGATGTTATTGAAAACTGTTATTGCTTAATTCCATTGCAATACACTTTGCTGATGAACTCACGCTTGTTGTTTTATGATGTTTTTAGGTACCATGAAACCGGCATACGGGAAAGGGAGTTAGCGGCACATCTTCACGTAGTTTCATTCACCTAGACAACTACACACTATCATTCGTAGTTGTGATGATTAATCTTATTACGCTAAACTTGGATTATGCCATATTGTGTGCTTGGTTATATTGTTCACTTCGTTTTGGTTCTTGAAACGTTTGAGTTTATAATCTGGACTTGAAATGATGCTATAACTCCTGTTATTGCTATTTTAGATGTCATCCATTATGTTATTGTGTTATGATATTATTACTGTTGCTTTAAACCATGGAAAAACAAAAGATATGCTGCCGAAATTTCATTTAAAACATTTACTTACTTGCTGTAATTTGTCCTTAATTATGATATTTGGTTGCTGTTTCTACTCTGTTTGGTGACATTCTGGGCATACTAGGTGCCGGGGTGTTACAGTGACTAAGGGTAATTAAAGGAGTGTTGTCCCCTTGCCTAAGATAGCTACTTTAACACTAAACCCAGTATTTTAGTAGCAATACAACGACAAATTTAATAAATATAATATTTGCAGTTTAATATGATTACTACTTATTGAATCGCAGCTTTTAGAATCCATTTTAAAATTTTCCTACGGCCACTAAATGATAATTTAACCTACGGAATACACGACGGAACTAATTTTCCTAACTTTTTCCCCCTTCCCCCCGTTCCCTCTTTCCTTTTTTTTTTTCTTTCTCTTCTCTTTTCTTTTCTTTTCTTCTCTTCTTTTTCTTTTCTCCCATCTCTTCTTTCCCTTTTTTCTCCTTTCCTCCCTCCTCTCTTTTCCTCTTGGCCGAAGCCTTCACTGGCTCCCTTCTCCCTCAGGCTCTCCTCCTACAGGCAGACTCCTCGGCTCCTCAGCCACCGCTGGTCACCGCCGCCGCCGCCCAGCCTCTCGTTCCCCCCTCTACTCCCTTCTCCTCTCCCTCTCTTCTCTCCTCTCTCCCTTCTCTGCCCTAATGGTCGAATCCCCCTCCTTCTCTTCTATCTTCCCCTCTACTCTCCTCTACTCTCTCCCTCTTCTCTTCCTCTCCCGACCCTCTCTACTCCTCTACTTGGCCGACTCCCACTCCGGCTGAACTGCTCTAATGGGGTTCTATTGGTTTACACGTTTTACTTTTAGCTCTTGTTTTTGATTCGCCACGGTTTTGGTCTAAGATGATCTTAGGGGGCTCTCGGTTGAATTGCGAAGCGCCGAGACCCAAGGTTCCCATTGTGCCGGCAATGGATGTCCTAGGGATGAGCTGAGCCACTCCTAGGGTTCCTCTACTGAGACCACTACGAATTTCCCATCCCAATCTACTCAGCTATGCACTTCTACAAGGTAGTACTACTGCTACTACTGGTCGAGTTTAAGGGGTTCGGTTGACGGAGAGGAAGAAGATGAGGCAACCGGTTCAGTTCGGGGCTCCTCCTCCGATCCTCTTGCTCCTGGCTCGTCCGGCTCGTCTTCTGACTCCCCGTGGCTTCTTGGATGCTCTTGGTTCTTCTCTGGCTCCAGCTTGTGGCTCCTTCTTCGGTTCTTGCCTTCGGTTAGAAGGTGAAGTGGGGAAAGTTGGCTGTGCTTTTTGCTCTGGTTGAGGAGGCTTTCGGTTACTCTTGGCTTGCTCTAGGTGCTGCTTTCGGTTTGGGATTGGCTCTAAGACGGAGGAGAGCTCTCAGTTAGTTGGCTTATGTATTGAGGAAATAGGGAGTGATGGCTTGCTCTCCTTATGGTTTCGGCTGGAAGGAGTAAATGGGAGTGATAGCTGCTGTATTGAGGGGCATGGCCCTGTCCTTGACTCCTTGTTTCAGTTGATTGCTCCCAAGGGGCTACACCTTGGCTGGCTGGCCGGTCCTTGGCTAGTTGAGGTGGTTAAAGTTACCAAGTTACTCCTTCATGCCCCTTTACTGATTTACTAAATGTCTACTATTTGGCTGCAAAACGCTACGAATACCGGTAATCCGACCAAGTAAATTAGGATCATCGAGTGATAAACCCGATCTAGCGAGAGGTGCTGACCTGACCGCAATAGGTTTGGTATCTCAATAATTGATACCTCACTTGTGAATCTGACGATAATCCTCGATCTAAAACTATTCGTTCTAATCGCATTTTAAGTTTTTAAAAATAAAATAAGGTGATTACTATACTAATTACTATCTAATACTCTTAATTATTTAATTAATATTCTAGATTGTTTCAGACAGCAGGAGCAGAGTGTTGGTGGAGACTACGGCAAGACATCCACGAGCAGTCGATCACAGAATTTTGTAGTCTTTGCAAGACACTACTACAGAACTGGGCATCACAAGCGGTATATTACAAGCGGTTAGGTGCGAACCGGTTCTGGCCCACGCACCAGAAGCGGTTCCTGAGCAACGGGCGGGAGGGGGTCACTAGAAGCGGTTGGTCATACGAACCGCTTGTGTTGACAAGCATCACAAGCGGTTCGTTTTCCAAACCGCTTATGAATTATCACAAGCGGTTTGAGACCTCAACCGCTTGTAGAGATTTATATTTAGAAGCGGTTCGTGTATAAAACTGCTTCTGAAGTCTTAGTTTTAGTAGCGGTTTGTTTGTCAAACCGCTTCTAAAGTCGAAGCGGTTTGACATACAAACCGCTTCTAGAATTAACCTTCGAAGCGGTTTGTATATGAAACCGCTTCTAGAATCCCTCTCCCGCCAAAGACTTTAAACTTCTTCTTCCTCCCGAGCCAACAAATCGATGAGCGAGAGAAGGGCCGAGCACTGTTCTTCCGGGAGGTGCTGCCCAAATTTTTGTTTTGAAATTACCGTGATTTAGCTTCAAATTAAGTGTTTTAAGGTCAAGAAGAGCATGTTAGCATCTTTCTCACCTACATATTGCTGTTTTTATGCATTGGATGTGGAGAAATCATGATTTATTCATGTTGAAATGTGTTGCTTTGCTAGGTAGAACATGTTGAAATGTGTATGGTATGAAGTTGTTCCCCAAAATTTATTTTGTATGCTTGTTGTTGTTATGGTATGAAGATGTATGGTGATCTAGTTCAAAATATGACATTGCAATGAAGTAATTAGTAGTGTATAAAATAAAATAAGGATAAAAAATAATTAGAAAGGTAGAAAGGGATAAAAAAATTTAGAAAGGTAGATCTTTAATTGCATGAAGGTGTAGGTGGGGTTGTTTTTCTTGGAGAAGAAAAAATATATGAAATTATTACTTTATTGTAGATGAACCTAAGCAATGGATGTACAATGCGGACCGTCGATCGAGAGAGTTCATTGATGGCGTGCAGGCTTTTCTCGATGCGGCCATTGCATTCCTGCCTCGAGCGACTTCATATGTTGTCCGTATGCGTAGATTGCAAGAACGAGAAGGAGCACTCACAATGATGGCGGGTTATGAACCATTTGATGATGAGAGGTTTCGTGCCAAACTATGAACGTTGGACCAACCATGGCGAAGACGAGGAAGACGAGGAAGAAGACGAGGAAGAAGAAGAGGGATTCAAAAATATCTCGGACGCCACGCAATGCTATTCCGTGGGAGGTACACTCAGTGACTTTGGTGATGATGAGTGGACCGAGATCTTTGCGTGGCGGTGAGGGAGACTACAGATGAAAGACAGTTCGAGAAATTCCAGCGCATGTTAGAGGACCACAGAACTCCTTTATACCCAAATTGTGGGCAGGACCACAAGAAGTTGCGTACCACACTTGAACTTATGCAATGGAAGGCCACAAATAGTGTGTCAGATAAGGGATTTGATGAGTTGTTGACACTCATAAAGAAGTTGCTTCCAGAAGATAACACTCTGCCTGAATCTACATATGAAGCAAAGGAAGTCGTCTGTCCTTTGGGACTGAAAGTACAGAAGATACACGCATGTCGTAACGATTGCATCCTGTATCGCAATGCGTATGCCAATTTGGATGTTTGTCCAGTGTGCAAAGAATCACGGTATAAGGTGAAGAGAGATGATTCAGGTGAAATAGATGGGGAGCGTAAGAAGAAGAGACCTCCAGCTAAAGTGTTGTGGTATTTCCCAGTGATTCCCCGATTGAAGCGTATGTTTGCTAACAAAGCGCATGCCCAGATGATGCGTTGGCACAAAGAAGAGCGTAAAGATGACGGTATGCTTAGACACCCTGCAGATGGATCACAGTGGAGGAAAGTCGATCGGACGTACCCAGACTTTGCACAAGAGGTGAGAAACATAAGGTTTGGGTTAAGTACCGATGGGATGAATCCTTTCGGAGAGTTGAGCAGCAACCATAGCACCTAGCCTGTTACACTATGTATGTATAACATTCCTCCATGGCTGTGCATGAAGCGAAAGTACATCATGATGCCGTTGTTGATCCAAGGCCCCAAGCAACCTGGAAATGACATCGATGTCTACCTGAAACCATTGGTTGCAGATCTTGTGACGTTGTGGGAGGATAGTGCACGGGTATGGGATGAGTACAAAAGGGAGTATTTCACCTTACGTGCATTGTTATTTGTAACAATCAACGACTGGCCTGCTCTCGGTAACCTGTCTGGCCAAACTATCAAAGGATATAGAGCTTGTGTCCAATGCTTAGATGAAACGGACAGCATGTACCTGAAAAACTCTCGAAAGGTTGTCTACATGGGCCACCGTAGGTTTCTTCCTACGAGTCACCCATGGCGGAAGAAGTGCAGGAAATTTAACGGGCAAGTAGACCTTCGTGCTAGGCCTCAAAGATCGTCATCGGGCCACATGTACTTGCTATGGTAAAGAATCTGAAAGTAGTATTCGGAAAGGGTCCTGGAAGCAAACACATGCGTAATGAGGATGGTCAGCGCCAATGTGGAAGAAGAAGTCAGTATTTTGGGACTTGCCTTATTGGGAAGTCTTGGAGGTTCGTCACTCACTTGACTTCATGCACATCACGAAGAATGTTTGCTTGAACCTGCTAGGCTACATAAATATGTATGGCCAATCAAAAGATACACTGCAAGGTCGGAAGGACCTTAAACTCTTGGAACTGAGGAACGACCTACATCCGGAAAAGAGAGAAAAAGGACAACATTACCTACATCCTGCGAGCTACACTCTAAGCAAAGAAGAGAAAAAGCATGATAGAGTGCCTGAATAGTGTGAAGGTCCCTTCCGGATACTCATCAAATGTAAAGAGACTCATAAACACGAAAGAGAATAAAATCGTACACCTGAAATCCCATGACTGTCTTGTGTTGATGACACAGCTACTCCCAGTGGCTATAAGAGGTATACTTCCCGAGTGGAGTACAGGGGATAATCACAAAGCTGTGTTCTTTTTCAATGCGATTTGGCATAAGGTCATCGACCCGTATAAACTAAGTAAGCTGCAGGATGACGTGGTACAAAGTGTGGTTTGTCTTGAGATGATATTTCCTCCTGCGTTCTTTGATATTATGGTTCATCTCACTGCTCACCTTGTCAAAGAGATAGGTATTCTCGGACCGTGTATCTCGCACAACATGTTCCCTTTCGAGAGATACATGAGTGTGCTAAAGAAGTATGTTCAGAATCGTTCGTCCGAAGGATGCATTGCCGAGGTTATGGGACAGAGGAGGTGATTGAATTTTGTGTGGATTACATTAATGATCTAAATCCGATCGGCGTCCCTATATCACGCCATGAGGGCAAGCTACGGGAAAAGGGACAAGAGGGAAGGAAAGCAATTGCATGCAATGATCTTCTTACATTTAAGCAAGCACATTTCACGGTTTTGAAACAATCAACTGTGGTGGCCCCGTATGTTGTTGAGCACAAGAGTATTCTACGCCGTGAATTCCCTAGGAGGTCCGAGGATTGGATAACACTGAAGCACATGGATTCTTTCGGCGCTTGGTTACAAAACTATATCCTTTTCAAAGGGTCAGACAATGAACAATTGCAACGATTGGCACGGGACCTTCTAGTGAAATCGTGACATTCAAGGGGTACGAGATAAATGGTTACACATTTTACACCAGATCCAGGATGACAAGAGCACCAATCGTAATGGGTGTCCGTATAGATGCCGAAGACAACAAAGGAAAGGTGGACACATATTATGGTTTCATAGAAGAGATATGGGAGCTTGACTATGGACCTTTAAAGGTCCCTCTATTTAAGTGCCAATGGGTCAAACTGACTTCAGGCGGCGTAAAGGTCGACAAATACGGCATGACAACCGTTGACCTCACGCAAGTCGGCTATAGGCGTGAACCGTTCGTCCTTGCAAATGATGTGAGACAGGTCTTCTATGTAATAGACATGTCAAGCAAGCCTAAGAAGCAGAAAGATAATAATAACAATAAGCCAAAGCGACACGTGGTTCTCCAAGGCAAACGAAGGATTGTCGGAGTTGAGGACGTCACAGATGAGGAAGACTATAGTCAGTTCGACGAGCTCCCTCCTTTTGCGGTGGATGTTGACATAAGCCTCCTGAATGACACAGACCTGGATGCTTACATACGTCACGATCATAACGAAGGAAGACTTGTAAAGACATAGTATGGTACTACTTAAAATGTAGTATTATCAGATGAACCTATTTATTTGAACTTTTGTGATCATTTTTAGACGTGTCTTATACTGTACGTGTTTATTTGAAATAAACCTCATGAAATAAACCCCTAGAAATAAACCTTATGGAATAAACAATAAATAAATAAAAAATATAAACCTCAAGAAGTAAACAAAAAAGAAAGGTAAAGAAAGTAAAAAAAAATAGAAAGGTTTAACAAATGAAGAATATAAACAAAAACAATAAAGAAATAAACCTTATGGAATAAAAAATAAAGAAAGTAAAAAAAAAGAAAGGTAAAGAAACTAAAAAAAAAGAATATAAATGAAGAATATCAACAAAAAAGAAAGGTAAAGAAAGTAAAAAAAAAAGGTAAAGAAACTAAAAAAGAATATAAATGAAGAATATAAACAAAAAGAAAGGTTAAGAAAGTAAAAAAGGTAAAGAAAGTAAAAAAATGAAAGGTAAAGAAAGTAAAAAAAGGTTTAAAAGAAAAAGAATGGCGGCGGGAGCGAGTGGGGCTCGAGCAGGCGACCTCGAGCCCGCACTCAAGCGCCCGCTAGCCAGGGGAGAGGAGAGTTCTTGTTAACCGTAATAGGCAACACACTCTTTTAAGTAGTATGTATCGGTTCCAATAATAACCGCTGAGATGGCTTCTACAAGCGGTTTGTATTAATAACCGCTTGTAGAGATATCTCTACAAGCGGTTCCAATAATAACCGCTGAGATGGCTTCTACAAGCGGTTTGTATTAATAACCGCTTGTAGAGATCTCTCTTTACAAGCGGTTATTAATTAGAACCGCTTGTAGAGATCTCTCTTTACAAGCGGTTTGTATTACGAACCGCTTGTAGAACAGTTTACAAGCGGTTTGTATTAAGAACCGCTTGTAGATCTCACGTTTACAAGCGGTTTGTATTAAGAACCGCTTGTAGAGGTGGCTGCCTTTATACACGCTCGCGCTCTCTCCCTTCGTCAAACCTCCAAATTTTCCTAAGTCCCGCGCGCCCTGCAGCTCACGCCGTATCTCAGCTCTGCACCGCGCCTCGCCGCCCTCATCACCGCGCCGGCCGCCTCCGCCATCAGCGCTGACGCCGCTGCGCCACCACCCCGGAGGAGGTAGGTATAGCTGTGTGTACCCCCACCTCCTCTATTCTGATACGCCCATAAGGTGTTCGATGAAATGTCCACAAGGCATTTTCATATATGTATTATTGATATGTTGGTATGTATGTTGTTAATTATGTTCATATATGTATTTGGTATGTTGGTATGTTGGTATTGTTGGTATTTGGTATGTTGGTATTTGGTATTGTTGGTATGTTGGTATGTATGGTATTTGGTGAGAGACATTGTATTTGGTATGTTGGTATTAATTGGTATGTATGGTATTTGGTATGTATGTTCATATATATATTGAGAGACATTGTATTTGGTATGTATGGTATTTGGTATGTTGGTATGTGTGTGTATGTTGTTGGTGATGGTGTATGGTATTTGGTATGTTGGTATTTGGTATTAATTGTGTATATATATTGAGAGACATATATATATATATATATATATGTGTGTGTGTGTGTGTGTGTGTTGTTGGTGATGGTGTATGGTATTTGGTATGTTGGTATGTTGGTATTGTGTATATATATATATATATATATATGTGTGTGTGTGTGTGTGTGTGTGTGTGTATGTTGTTGGTGATGGTGTATGGTATTTGGTATGTTGGTATTTGGTATTGTGTATATATATTGAGAGACATTGTATATATATATATATATGTGTGTGTGTGTGTGTATGTTGTTGGTGATGGTGTATGGATCGGCTTGGCTCGTTAGCTCAATTCCAAAAATAAATTGAATTTTGCGGTAGATCGGCTCGTTAGCTCAATTCCAAAAATAAAATGATATTAAATTAAACTATGTTAATTTTAAAAATGACCGAAAAAATGTGAACTTGACTCATTTCCACCCCTACCTCCACAACAACTCCTGTGAGATCAGTTCTTTCACCGACGTCCCCTTTCCTCCTCATGTTGGTATATGTATACCTATATATATATGTTGTTATAGATGTTTTCGAATTTAAGTTTACATTATATCAACATTTATAGATGGCACAACCAACACGTGGTGACCCTAATTTCGACGAGGAAGAACAGTTCCTGTTAGACTCCATCGCCGACTATGAAGGTTATCCTGCAGCCGCTGTGGCCGGTAACAATGTTTCAGGCTAGAATGTGGAAACCTTTAACACCTAGGTTTTGTCAGAATAAAATAATTCCTGTTGGAATGTTAATTAATCGCAATTCATTATTAGAATACACCCTGACATGTTATATATATGTTTGTTTATTTAAAGCCTGTTACATCGAGCAACCAATCCAAGAATCGGGGACCTAACAAGAAGCCGTCCACAAAGCATGTGTTTACTGAAATTGACAACGATGGGAAGCCGATTGCCCCTCTTTCAGCAGTTGGGCCGTTCAACAACGCCTGTGGTTACCACGTAAGAGATCACGTCCCAATTCACATTTCCTCAAGGGTTTGGAGACAAGGCCAAGAATTATACGTTGAAGAAGATGGCACTCTCATTTCAGTCATGGAAGTCGGCTCTCAGCAAAAAGTACGTGCAGAAGGGAGAAAGACCTGACTTCAACCAATTTCCTTATCTCGCCGATCACCGAAGCATTCGAGGAGTACAAGATGTCACCAAGGCCAGCCGCAAGTCGGAAGAATAAGACCAATGCACGTAAGAAGAAGTACCACCACCATCTCGGCACCGGTGGTTACCTCAAGGTCAGACCGAAATGGGACAAGAAAGAAGAAGAATTATTGGCCAAGGAAGTCACACCAGTTCTTGCTTTGTGGGAAGAGCGCTGCGCAATTGGTTCATGGAGTCACTGGGAGCCTTGCAGATGATGGCGCTTTGGTGATGCTACCAAATGTACAAGATGTTGGCCAAAGAATTGTACAAGCCGTCGGCGATCTCGATCGAGGCTCTTTTGTGGTAGACAGGGAGAACGATGAGCTAACACATGCCCTCCAAACCCCTGAGCACCCGGACGGACACGAGGTTTTGGCAAGACGCCATGGAAGTACGGTTTCGTGAAGGATACGCTTTAAATGCAGGAGCCGCCAGAGAACCAAAACAAGAGAAGCAAATAAAATGGCTCAATTGGAACGGAGCTTAGAGCAACCCAGGCTAGCATTGGAGATCTAGTGGCGCAACAAGTTGCGCAACAAGTCGCGGTAGCTCTCAAGAACCTTTCGGGATCAAGAGTCCAATCAATCACCGGACGCCATGATCAGCCCGTCGGTAGCAGCGGAGCGTGCTGGCGTCCACCGGCCCCTCAAGGGGACGAAGACTTGCAAGCCCATTATCCCGTTGATGACATAAGGGTTCGCCGCCGATGTGAGCTACACATCGATGCGCCGCAACCTCTCCATCAGGGTGGCTTACGGCATGGCATTGCCGGTGTCACCGGGCCAGACCTTCCACTGCAACACAATACCCATGGGTTACTCGAAGGTCGCAGTGGAGGAGGTGCTGAGCGGATTTGAAGAACTAGTACTCGATATTGCTGGAGGCGACGACGTTACCAAGCTTGGACAGGCCCTCCACAATATCATCCTCCAGCGAAAAAGGTTGATCATATTTCTAGATGGCGTGGAGGTGTCATCTCCGAGCCGCCCGTAGAGGGAAGCTTCGTCTCCTCCACAACGACAACCCACGCCTCCTCGACAACCGACGCCTCCTTCAGCGTCGCCTCCTCCACAACGACAACCGACTCCTCCTCCACAACAACAACAGACGCCTCCTCCACAACGAGAACAGACGCCTCCTCCACAACGACAACCGACACCTCCACCATCTCCTCCGAGGAAGAAGCTCAAGAGCCATACTACTCCACCTGCTCCCACGAAGGCACAGTCCAGCCGGTCAAAAAGGGTAAAGGAACCTCCAAAGAGGGCATATGATAGGACCGACGAGGAGAATTACGCGATCGTCACCGAAGAAGTGGCTGCACACTTCGCACCAAAGAAGTCAGCTGACCCAAACGCATAAGTTGATCCAAAAGTGATGGAACACTTCTTGACTGTCGTGCAATGCCACTCCCTGTGCCGCCCAACTATGAACGATACAATAATAAAGGCTACGGAAGAGTAAACGGGTCAAAGCGGCGGCGGCAAAGCGTAAGAGAGATCAAGATCAGCTGCGGCAAGATCAGGAGAACCTTGAGAGATTTATGAAGGAGGCAGGACTCACTTCCGTAGCTGCTGCTCTAGGATCAGATGTTCTCCCAATGGCAGAAGTCAGATGGCAATATAAGCTTGGCCGGGAGTTAATTGATCCAAATAAGATAAAGGACCTACCAACCAAGATGCGACAATTTCATGAATGGTACATGATAGAGTCTGCTCAACAAAGAAAAATGTTCCCCCTCCGGGTCAGACAAGAAGATTTCTATCGTGGGGACAACACCATATGGCTCGAATTCGAAGACATATACAATATCTACCATAGCGACTCTATGAACGTGTCTCTCATGAGCTGCTGGTGCCTGTAAGTATCAAGCTCATAACTTTACCATTTACTTCCTTGTACCATAGAAGTGCAACTCTAATAACTTATACATTTCTACGTAGAATGGAGATACAACGATGTAGAAAACAGAACATATTCAACGTGGGCTTCCTCGACCCGGAAATTGTCAATGAGATCGTATTCGATACAGCGCTAAAGCTCTTGAGGATTACGTTCTAGATGCATTCATGGGACAACACTACAAACCATACATACTTCTGCCCTTCAACTTCATGTACGTATATTTACGTGTTCTCATAACGCATTAATAAACTTTTCTTTTCCAAGGCATTGATAATACTGCTAGCTAGTTATATATATGTCGCAATATATGACCAGGTATCACTGGATCCTTTTGGTCATCAAGCTTGATAGTAGCAAGATCATTGTTCAAGACTCAAAAAGGGGACCGGTGGAACAATATCAGTATATCATTGATGTCCTAAACAGGTTTATAGCAAATATATATACAATTGTTTCCTTATTATATTGAAATACCTAGCTAATTCCAAGTCGATAATTGCTATTCATAATAACGCCACACAGTGGCATTCGCAAGGTTTCGCAAGAAGCAACAAGGACAATTCGAGAATGAATTCACTGTCCAAATAAGCACTCGAGTATTAAAACAGACAGATGGAAACAACTTATGTGGCTATTATGTGTGCCACTACATGCAAAATATTACCCACGGCGATGTGCCCATGTTTACAACGAGGTGAGTGCACATATCAATTAATACTTACACTTTAATTACATGCTCAAAGATTTATTAATTTCGTTCTTTGTCAGCCCAACATCGATGTGCAAGATGTGATCCCGCCGCACCGGGTTGAAGCACTTCAAGAACAACTCATTGGCTTTTGTCGGGGATTGGCTATCTGGCAAAAAAACCGCGGTACCCCCGTGAAAAGCTGAACCCGCCGACCAAGCAACACTAAAAGAAGATGCTCGGGAGAACGAAACGAGCATCCCTCCTTCTCCTCCGAGCATGCGCATTCGCACCTTCGCTCGCAGAAGCACCAAACACACCCCCCCACGAGCAAGCATGCTCGTAGAGGCCGCGACCTGCTCGGGTGTTTTGGTCGGAGTGCCCGGTCAATGCCGCGAGGAAGGAAGGTGGCAACCAATCAGCCGGAGATCAAGGGAAATCATACCCGAAATTCAAATAGCGCCCGGATCAAGGGCAGTGGATCGTAAGTACGATTGCGCGGCGCAATCCCAGGAGGTAGTTACCTTCTATGTACCTCTAGTCGTAGTATTTAAACCCCCCTGAAGATCTGTAACAGGAGAGGGACACCAAGATAGAACACAATACACTGGAGTAGGGCTATTATCTCGACGGTGAGAGGCCCGAACCAGGATAAAAACGCCGTGTCCCCCTTTTTCTTCCTCTCCCGACCTCGCGTCGCTCGAACGCCCTCTTCGATCCGTACGACGGGGCTCTGTTGATCCCCCATTCAACAAGTAAGCTCGACGGGAGCCCGTTCTCCAATCGTCGACAGCTGGCGCCGTCCGTGGGGACGACAGTTTGATTCCCGTGCGGATCAAGATCCTCGAGGATGCCAAACTCGGGAGACACCCGGGACCTTTGTGTTTTTGACCACGTTGAAGATGACGACGTGTACTACGCCGCCGACAACGTGGCCAGGGTGACCGATCCTATCGGTCACACTGAGTCTGGGAGCCTTTCCCCGGACACGGGAATGCGAGGGCAGGGCCCCCATCCCCCAGACATTACCCTCGGGGACCCCGAGGATGACTGTGATGAGCTCTACGACGGCCTGGACATACCGGACGACTTAGAGCTCGACCGAGAGACTGCATCTCAAGGGGATACAATGATGTCCCCATCGCTCTCATCCCGCTCTCGTCGGGTCAACGTGGCCGGAAGCCGTGCGGAGCCCGGAGAAGGATCCTCGGACGCTGCCAAGCATGACCCCTACGAGGCGGCCAGACTCCACCTGGAGGCGTCCTTGGGAAAGACCCTCGCGAGCATTCGCCGCCAGGCAAAGGGGGGGCGCGCTTCCACGGAAAGGAACTCTTGTGGGTACCGAACTCCCGATCGCGCCCCGGAGCGTCGCCAAAGCTCGCCACCGCCAGTTCACCGGAAACGGGAACGGTTACAGGCCTTGGCGGCGGTCGTGCGTGACCTGCGTAGTTTTCCCGAGCAAGCAGACTTAGAGGCCGTGGGCAGGGTCGTAGCCGAAGATTTGGAAAGGCTTGCCGCCGAGCTAAAAGTCTCGGATCCTCCTCGTGACCGGGATGCCCGGAGTGTTTCCCGGGACCATCACAAACGCTCCCCCGTGCGCTCGCACAGAGGTGAATCTCGGAGCCATGTTCGGAGATCGCCCCAGATCGCTAACCTGATCCGGGAAAGGCCCCGGAACAGTCACAGAGCGACCCCGGAGCGATATCCGTATAATCGCCCAGATTACGAGCACTCTGAACGCTCCACGACCAAGCGGTCGCCGACGACCGTCGCATGAGGTTTTCTCCCGACTCGGCCCGCGCACGGGGCGGTGGGTGGAAGACCCGCGTGGAGGCCGCTATGACCGAGGATTTCACCGCGAAATCCCGAGCTTCGGTTGCCAGGCCTTCACGAGCTCCCTCCGGAACGTCGCATGGCCGAACAGATTCAAGCCCGGCCATATCGAAAGGTTCAACGGGACCCAGAACCCGGACGAATTTCTCTCGATATATACCACCGCCATCCTTGCCGCCGGAGGCGATGAGGGGGTGATGGCAAACTACCTGCCGACGGTTCTGGACGGAGCCGCTCGTACGTGGCTTTTTAATCAGAAGGAAGGCTCCATACGGTCCTGGGGGCAGCTCAGCGCCGCGCTCCGAGCAAATTTCCAGAGCTGTTACATCCGCCCGGGAAAGGAGCGCGACCTGGAGCGCTTGATACAGACGGACAGTGGAAACCTGCGACAATTGGTCGAGAGGTTTATCCAGTCCGAACTCGATCCCGAACATATCGGACGAGGCGGTCGTCCGGCTTTCAAGTTCGGGTACGAGGCGGCGCTTCACGCAGGACACGGAGATCCACCGGATCTAACGGCGAACGAGCTCTTCCGAATGGCCGATCGATACGCCAACGCAGATGAGGCCGTCAATGGAAGAAGATCTTTGGGCGAAGGAAGGCTGCCGCCTCAACCTGGCTTAGAGACCTCAGCTAGCAAAAAGGGCTCGAATTCTGTAGACAAGAAGATCAAGAAAAAGAAGAAAAAGCAGCCCTCGCCAGCCATGGTAGCCGCGGTGGAACAACAACAACCCCGAGCAACCCCGCCGCAGCGCCGGGGGCTTAACGCTCGGGGAAGAGGACAACCACACAGGCCTCGAGGACGAGGCGACCAAGCGGACCGGCGAGGCGACCAAGCGGACCGGACGGGCGACCTCTCATCGTCTGGCTTCACCAGCGACGGCACGACCTCACGGAATTGCCGAGCGTGGACCTACCGCTGGAAGCGATTTTCTGGCCAGGGGCCCATGCCAACGCTTCGAGCAGGTGAAAATGACAAAGGAAAACAACCCGCCGAGGAAAGTGAGGATGACATGGAATACCAAGAACCAAGGAATCACATAGCGGTCATCTTCGGGGGCTCCTCCGCCTACAAGTCCCGCCGGGACTTAAAGGAGGCCGCAAGGGAAGTGCACCATGTTACCCAGGGTACGCCTCGGTCTGGCCGGAAATTGAAATGGTCGGAGGTATCCTCGACCTTCTCCAAGGACGATCTCCCCTTGGGATGACCAAACCCCAGAGGCTTCCGATGGTCGTGAACCCCACCATCCAATACCGTCGTCGGTCGGGTCCTCATAGACTCCGGGAGCTCTTTGGACCTTATTTCAGCCAAGGTTTTGGGCGAGATGCAGATTCCTCGTTCCAAAATCAAGAGTGTGGCCGTGCCCTTCTTCGATAGTTCCGGCACCTCGATCAAACCTTCTGGGCAGTCGTCCCGCCTGTAAGTTTTGGCGGCCCAAGTAACTTGAAGCGGAGCTAATCACCTTCGAGGTGGTGGACTTTGAGTCGGCCTACAACGCCATCCTCGGCAGGCCGGCCTTGGCCAAGTTCATGGCCGCCTCACCACGCGTGACGGTGCCTCAAGATTCCCGGACCGAACGGAGTTATAACCATCAAAGGGAACCACAAGTCCGCACTCAATTGCGACGAAAGAGCCTTAGATATGGTCGGTCAGTTACCCACTCGCGGTCCCGACCAAGAGCCGAAGCATTCCCGGCCTAAACTTGCCCTCCAGCCTGGAGGAGAGACCAAGGCTGTTCCGCTCGACGAGTCGGAACCGGCCAAGGTCATTCATTTGGGATCTTCCTTAGATCCCAAATAGGAACTCGAGCTCGTCACCTTCCTCCGGGCAAGGTCGGATGTGTTCGCCTGGGAACCATCCGACATGCCCGGGGTCCCAAGGGAGGTGGTCGAGCACAAAGCTAGCGATTCACTGACAAAAACCGGTGAGACAGAAACTTAGACGCTTTTCCCGGAAAAGCAGGCAATCATCCGGAGGAACTTGATAAACTCCTAAAAGCTGGCTTCATCAGAGATCGAGCACTCCGAGTGGCTAGCCAATCCAGTTAGTCGAGGAAGAAAGGAGGCAAGTGGCGCATGTGCGTCGACCACACGGGTTTGAACGCAGCGTGCCCAAAAGACAACTACCCGTTGCCTCGCATAGACCAATTGGTGGACGCGACGGCAGGGTCTCAGACCATGAGCTTCCTAGACGCCTATTCAGGCTATCATCGAATCGACTGTCGCGAAGACGAGGAGAAGACTTCCTTCATCACCCTGCTCGGTACCTTCTCGCTATACGACCATGTCTTTCGGTCACGAGAAATGCGGGAGCAACCTTTCAACGCCTCATGCAGAAGACTTTCACAGACCAAATAGGTCGAAATTTGGAGGTCTATGTCGACGACATAGTTGTCAAAAGCAAGAGTACTTCGGGTCACGTTGCTGACTTGGAAGAAACTTTTTGTAACCTCAACAAGCATCGAATAAAGCTAAATCCAGAGAAATGCGTATTCGGCGTAAAGGCTGGCAAGGTGCTCGGCTATATGGTCGGGCCAAATGGCGTTGGGGCTAACCCGGAGAAAATCGAAGCCATTGAGAACATGAGGTCGCCCACATGCGTAAAGGAAGTACAAGCTCGACCAGGAAGAATGGCGCCTTAAGCCAGGTTCGCCTCTACCGGGGAGCGAGGACTACCTTTCTTTAAAGCCCTCCGCAAGCATGATGGCTTCACGTGGACGGAGGAAGGCGATCGCTGCGTTCAAAGAGCTAAACAGTACCTCTCCCAACCGCCCGTCCTCGTCACACCTACGGCCAGGAAGAATTGCTATTATACCTGGCGGCAACCCATAGCGGTAAGCTCGGTGTTGGCGATGAGAGAGATGGTACCCAGCCGACCTATCTATTACGTCGGCCAGTACTTCATGGACCAAAGGAGCGTTACCCGAGGTCCGTAAACTCAGTACTCATTCTTGATGGCCTCCGGAAGTTGCGTCACTACTTTCAAGCGCACAAGATCGTAGTGCCGACCGGCTTCCCACTCAGGAGATCTGAAAAATCAGGGCGCCCGGTGGTCGCATAGCCAAGTGGGCAATGGAGCTCGCCGAGTTCGAGCTGGTGTTCTCACCGCACGGCGATAAAATCACAAGTCTTGGCTGATTTCGTGGCGGAATGGTCGGCTCGGCTCCACCAGCCAGGAACCAATGATTCAAGGGAAAACTCCTGGACTCAGATTTCGATGGATCCCGAGCATACGAGCGCTGGGTCGGGCGTCATCTTGGTCTCCCGGATGGAGAACAATACGATCGCCATCCAACTACATTTCGGCTGCGACTAACAACGCGGCGAATCTGAAAGGCCTTTTGGCCGACTTGAGCATGTAAATCGCTAGGAGTCCAACGGCTCACCGTGAAGGGCAATTCACGGTTGGTCGTGAACCAGTCAACAAGGAGTATCGGTGTTCGATACCTCAATGGCGTTGTACCTGGCCGAAGTAAGGAAGATGGAGAAATACTTCAAGAATTTCAAGTAATCTACATCCCCGTGAAGGATAATTCCTGGCCGACCAAATGTCTAAGGTCGGTTCCTCTCAAACCACCGCTCGTGAAGGTGCTTGTTGAGCACCTACATAAGCCCTCCATTCCCTCTGAAGAGGAGGCACCAGAGACCGGCGGTAGGGTCTCATTCCTCGAGCAAAGCGCAAATTGGATGACGCCATTCATCCAATACCTTGCGCATGGGACATTGCCCGAGGAAGAAGCCGAGCGTTCGGCTAACAAGGCGATCTTCTCAAGACAGACTGATCGAAGGCGACCTATACCGGAAAGGCGCATTAGGAATCCTTTCCAGATGCGTCTCCCAGGAGGAAGGCCAGTACCTTCTTCGTGATATCCACGAAGGGATGTGCGGAGCTCATTCGTCTTTCAGAACGCTTGTGAGCAAGGCCTTCCGATTGGGTTACTACTGGCCTACGGCCTTGACGGACGCACGGTCAATCGTAACGACCTGCCGAGCATGCCAGTTCCATGCTCGCAAATCCCGTCAACCAGCGTACGCCCTGCAAACCATACCACTTTCGTGGCCATTCTCGACCTGGGGTCTCGACGTCCTTGGACCCTTTCCCCGAGGTCAGAAAGGCTGCAAGTATTTGCTCGTGGCCATCGACACTTTCACTAAGTGGATAGAGGCCGAGCCCGTCTCGACCATCTCGGCCCAGGCGGCCAAGAGATTCCTCCGCAGCAATGTGGTAACTCGGTTCGGGATACCCAACCGTCTTATCACGAACAACGGGACCCGATTCACTAGTGAACTGTTCCAAAGTTATCATGCGAGGAGGTCGGGACCAAGGTCTGCTTTCGCTTCGTGGCACATCCACAGAGTAACGGAGCAAATGAGCGAGCAAATGGTCAGCTAGTCCAGTATAAAAAAGAGGGTCTTTAAGACCCTCAACCAAAGACAAGCGATGGGTGGAGGAGCTTCCCGCCGTTCTTTGGTCTCGTCGCACCACGACAAGTCGAGCCACAAAGTAGACGCCTTTCCAACTTCGTCTACGGCGCGGAAGCCATTCTACCCGCCGAGATCGTCTTTGGGTTCCCCGAGAGGTGCAATCGATCGATTCCATCGATCAAGAGGTTGAGCGCCTCGTCGACTGGACCTCGTCCGGCGACACGCGAACGGGCGTTGCTCGGTCTGCAACTTACCTCTGAGGCTCTTCGTAGGCATGCAGCCAAGACAATCCGACCTAGGGCCCTACAAGTTGGCGACATGGTCTTACGAAGAGTTCAAGACCTGTCGAAGGCCAACAAGCTGACCCCAAGATGAGAGGGACCCTACACGGTCATGTCTACAAAGACGCCCGGGCTGTTCGCCTAGCGATGCCAGGCGGTCGGGAGCTCACCAAAGACTGGAACATCGATCAATCACGTAAATTCTACGTTTAGACGAGTACTCCTATCTCGCGCCCCTTGCGTTCTTTCAAATAAATCATTTTCCTCTTTCTCGTGTTTTCACCGCGCTTTGGCGAACGAGCATCGTCGTCTACCAGCACTGCAGACGAACTTATCCGATAAGTATGAGCGCACCATTTCCCTTGGCCCCCGGCCGGATGCTCGCCCATACGTTCACTTTCCGCAGTAGCTCTTCACTGTATGCGTGGTCGGGCGCGAGCATCCACTCTAAGCCCGGTTCAGTGACCATGCGGGTATGGTGGCTCTACGCATGTTGGTTTAAAGCTCGTCTGCCCTGTGCTCACACTTCTCTCAGCACAACCGATCTATCTAGGTCACGACCAAAGCGACCCTTAAATTCTCCCATGAACAAACTCGTGCTCGCAACGGTGAGGGCACGACCTTTGTCCATGGCAGGGGGGCTCCGTATGATAGGAACGTTCCGTCCCTTCTTATCAAGGATCCTTTGCTCGTATCTATGCTATATGCTCTATGCAGGAACTTGTTTCCTTTTTTCTGCAGAACCGGGATCATATGGACATATATTGAAGGCGAACTCAAGAAAAGCAGGCAAGGACCAAACACCTGCGAGTTTGCTCATTTAACCCAAAGCGTTGTTTTTTTTTACAGGGTGTACACGAGCTAAAAATAAAAAGAGGAGCTAAGTCCTACGCTCGGCCTGGAGGGCAGCGAGCTCGTCCTTAAGGGAATCGACCTCCGCCTCTAGGTCCAGGACCTTCCGCCGGGCCGCGCGACCTTCGGTCGCGCTTTCCCGGAGGCGCTGCGCCTCCTTGAGCTGGGCTTCCTCACGCTCCCGAGCTCGCTGAAGGTACTGCCGAAGCTTCACCAGCTCCTCGTCAAGCTCGGCGCACTTCTGCTCTGAAGTGCTCTTCGCCGTCTCGCTCTGGAAGAGCTGATCCCGGAGCCCGGCGATGAGGCTCCTCGCCGATTCCAGCCGCCAGTCGGCCTCGCGCACCTCGGAGACCCGACGCTCGAGATCGGCGATCTTAGCGTCTTGCTCACGATGGTACGACCAAGACTCTTCTGCGAGAGACCGAGGTAGCGTCGATATCCTCCATAGCCTTCGGCAAACTTGAGCGAAGAGAAAAGAGAAGGGAAAAAGTGACGGACTCCCGGAAGATCGATCACAGGAAAAAGAAGAAACATAAAACTTACCGTAAGAGCCCGGTGACCGGCTTGTCCTGAAGCGGCGATCGGTCGCGCCCGGCCGAAAGAAGGGATTGACCAAGTCATCCCGGCCGGCTGTCGGGTCTTGCTCCTCTCGAGCACCCGGTGCTCTCGGGAGAGCAACGGCGTCACCACCTTCGACCAACCCGGGTCGCCCGAGGTGATCCTCTTCCACGCCAGCGGCTCGTGGTCGCCTTCCTCGGTCGCACCGCGCTCTGGGTCAGACGCCAACCACGAGCATCGCCACTCCTTGCTCGCTACCGAGGCAGTTGGTCGTTAACGACCGCCTCCGCCTCTTGTCCCTCTGCAGCCGGAGGCGACCAATGCTCTGCGACCGGAGGCATTGGGTCGAGGGCGATCACCTCCGCCTCTTGTCCCTCCGTAGTCGGAGGCGACCGATGCTCCGCGGCAGGAGGCGTTTGATCAAGGACGATCACCTCCGCCCCTTGCACCTCCGTGGCCGGGGACGCCTGGTGCCCCAAGGCCGAAGGAGTTAGGTCGGGGACGACCTCCTCCTCTCCTTGGCTCACGGCCAAGGGCTGTTGGTCGGCAGCGACCAAGCTCCCTTCCTCGGGGCTCGGCGCCTGAGCCTCGCCCGCAGTCGTCTCTTCGCAAGGGACCAAGGCCAAGGCGTCTTGGTCCTCAGTCCCCTGCGGCTCCTGCTCCTCCGCGGCCGGAATAGGTTCCGCGTCCGCTGAAGAAAGCACGGTCTCGCCGAGGAAGCTCGGGCTCCATCAATCCGTAGTGGCGCCGGCTCCTCCCCGTCTCGGCCATCACTCGGCCGACGACGCGGTCGAGCTTCGGCGTCCACCGCAGAGTCGATAATCTCCTCGACCATCTGGCGGAAGTCCAAAACGACATCCGAGCTATCACGCCCACACCAAACGGGTGGGGTTAGCCCAAGAAAATCGCAAGACAAGAGCGAGAATAAGAGAATGAAGTAAGAGCTTACCTTCCGCCGTGGCGGCACCATCCTCCTCGGCCCCTCGCCGGGCCACGGGCGACCTGCCGCGGCGGCCTCAGAGGCCTCGGCCCACGACCACGACGCGCTCCTCCGCAGCGTCGGCCGGCACGTGCCATCATCGGGTCGGCGTCGTCCATGTCGACCTCTTCCAAATCGAGGCGGTCTCGAGAGGTCGACCTCCTGCTCCTTCCGACCAGAGCATAAGTGTCCTCCTCTTCTTCCTCCTCCTCGGGGCATCGACCACCCGAGTGAGCCGGGTCTGGAGGGCCTTGATCTGCCTCTCCACCGCTCCTTGGTCGGGAGAGACTGGCCTCCTCCTCGGCCTTCTTCGCCTGCTCGGCGAGCTGTTCCAGTCGGCCCATCAGCTCCGGCCTCCTCCGTTTGAAGTCATCGAACCAGATTCGAAGTTCGCTTACCTCCTGGCGGTCGGCGTACTCAAGGTGCGGCGTGGGGGTCTGGTCGAAGCTTCGGCGCCTCGGCCCGCTTAGCGCGGGAGGCGAGGCGGATGCTGGCGGCCTCGACCCGCCGCCCTCTTGCGGGAGCCCCTGGCCGGGGTGCTGGCTTGCGGCAGCACTGCAGCGCTCGACACCGCAAGCTCAAGGGCGACCTTCTCCTGCAATCAGAAATCGGGAGGAATGAGCTCGGAAAACATGCCCCCGAGCGGAAGCAGAAAGACGTACTTACCGCGTCGCCGCGGTCAAAAATGTTCTTGGGGACCTGACGATTGGGCGTCAGCTCCTTCTCCTTCCGAGCGCCCGAACATCTCGGCGACCCTCACAAATCAACTTGATCCGTCCTGAGCTGCGCAATCGAAGACTAAGACAAAAGATATATATATATATGCATAGCACCGATCACGAAGCGGCGATGCTCGGGAAAGAGGTCCAGAACATACTGCGTTGTCCTCGCGGGTGAAGTCGTGCCACCCGGTCACCTCGAAGAAGGGATGCTCGCGGCGCCTCAGGGGGACACCGGTTGAAGGTGAAGTCCCGGCGATATCCCGACCGATGAGCCCCATCTCGGGCAAGCTCACCGATCGCCCTGAGCACCCGCTCTTCCTCGAGGTTACCGCAGGCGGCGCCGCGTCTCGATGGCGGAGCGTCCTCCCGATATAGACCAATCGGGACCCTCCGCCTTCTTCCGGTAGAATTAGAGGTCGGCCCAACCCGACACCGAGTCCTTGAGCAACGAAGGGGTACTCGTATGGTCGGTTGGGCCGAGGCGAAGATAAACGCAATTGAGCTAGCCATCCACGGCAAGTCAAGGGAATAGAAGTGAAAGAAGAGGCTAGCCGTGGGCATTACACCCACGTAAGCCTCGCAAAGATGGGAGAAGATTGCGAGAGAAAGGATAGAGTTGGGGTGGAGATGAGAGATCTCGCACCCACGTAAGGCAAGCACGGAGGCGAGGAAGTCGCTCGGGCGACGAAGCCCGTTGATGGCGTACAACTCGCAGAGACGATCTCCGTCTCCGCGGTGCCGGCACCGCATCATCCGGGCACTCGACCCGAGCTTGGGTCGGCGTACCCCTCGTCCGTGAGCACTGGAGCCTCCTTCGGGTCATCGGCTAACCTTGAACGCGCCATGGCCAAGAAGGAAGGGGAGCGAAAAGGGTTCTTGGGCGTTAGGGCTCTTGGAAGATTTTTGGCGAAGACGAGCAAAGAGACAATGTAACTCCGACCTCTCCCGGTAGAAAGGGCTAAAAAGACAGAAGGCGAGGTTAAAATCGCCGCCTATCACGTAGCGACACTGGCCGAGAGAGCGCGTTCCGAGAAACCGCTGCATCATACAAGGAGGCTTCTCGAGGAAGGAACCGCAGAACAACCAACGACGCGCCCACGCGAGCAAGCACGCGGCGGGTAAAGAAGTTCGTCTCCCGAAAAAATGGTCGTGAGCCACGACCAAAGGAAATTCAATCCCCTTCAAGTCTTCTTAGGCTCAAGGGGAAGCCCGAGGGTTCCCCACTTGAACCTCGGGGCTAGCCAGGATTGGCTATCTGGCAAAAACCGCGGTACCCCGTGAAAAGTCGAACCCGCCGACCAAGCAACACTAAAAGAAGATGCTCGAGAACGAAGCGAGCATCCCTCCTTCTCCTCCGAGCATGCGCATTCGCACCTTCGCTCGCATGAAGCACCAAACACACCCCCACGAGCAAGCATGCTCGTAGAGGCCGCGACACCTTTCGGGTGTTTTGGTCTGAGTGCCCTGGCCAATGCCGCGAGGAAGGAAGGTGGCAACCAATCAGCCGGAGATCAAGGGAAATCATACCCGAAATTCAAATAGCGCCGGATCAAGGGCGTTGGATCGTAAGTACGATTGCGCCACAATCCCAGGAGGTAGTTACCTTCTATGTACCTCTAGTCGTAGTATTTAAACCCCTCAAGATCTCAGAATAGAGAGGGACACCAAGATAGAACACAATACACTGGAGTAGGGCTATTATCTCGACGGTGAGAGGCCCGAACCAGGATAAAAACGCCGTGTCCCCCTTTTTCTTCCTCTCCCGACCTCGCGTCGCTCGAACGCCCTCTTCGATCCGTACGACGGGGCTCTGTTGATCCCCCATTCAACAAGTAAGCTCGACGGGAGCCCGTTCTCCAATCGTCGACAGCTTTATTGTTGACGAGATTGTATCCCCTGACGGCGAGTTCCACACACCGGGTTGGAGAGATTGTCCTTCTATAAGGACAGGTGATCTGACATCAACGTCGACCAAGGACGTAAACAGCGATGCACGCAAGAATTAAATCAGCTAGAGATTCACCCTTTTATTCTTTCAAACTTGTAAAAGTTACTTATGTGTAAATCAAACTTGTAAAAGTGCTCATTATTTCATGTACTGTCCATCAAACCTATTCATCTTTTAGTCTATTAAGTTCGTACTTTTCTGTAAATGATCTGTGATTATTTCAATGAGTACGTATGAGTAATATATATTTAATTGTATACAAAAACCAAATATTTCTATGTATTTTTAATGTCAAAATCCATACATATTGATACCCTACTCAAAAACATATTATATATTGAATATATAATATACAATGCCTCTCCACAAGCGGTTATTATCTCCAACCGCTTGTGGAGAGAGCACCTCCACAGGCGGTTTGTAATAGGAACCGCTTGTGGAGAGAGCACCTCCACAGGCGGTTTGTAATACGAACCGCTTGTGGAGAGGAAGTCTTCACAAGCGGTTTATAACACAAACCGCTTGTGAAGATCTCCCACGTGGCGCTCCCCCGAGCCTTCCTGGACGCCTTTCGAACCGCTTGTGGTGTCTCACCACAAGCGGTTGTCCGAACCGCTTGTGATACCCCGAAGGGTATCACTCCCGGTTGCTTACCAACGGTTCTAAAACTGCTTCTGAAAGCGGTTACGAACCGCTTGTGATGACCGGTTCTGTAGTAGTGAGAGGCAGAAGACTATGATGCTCTTATGTATCATCCAGTCTGAACACTCGTGATCAGCACTGAACCAATCGTACTCCACAGAACAAAAGCACATCCATGATAAACTACAGATGCGCGAACCAACAATTCTTCAATTCGATTATCTAAGCATCACATGAAGTTCACCATACTTTGAAAAACATCGGTAGACAATTTAAATATCAAAACTCATCTCTTAAAAGACTACTGCATTGGTGCTCCAACGAGTTCAAAAGTTCACATGACACGAAACAAAGGCAGTGCATCTAATCCTCCTCTTCACCCTCATTCTCGGCAATGTTGAAGTACCGGAGCTCGTAGACATTGCGGTCCTTGTTCGATGCAATCACCCGAAGCCAGTCGCGCACATTGTGCTTCTTCAGGTACTTCTTGGTCAAGTACTTCAAGTACCTGAGAACATAACAACAATGTTTCAGATTATATGAAACAAAAGACCCTGATCAGCAGTATACAAAAGAAACAGGTTGCGCATACGTAACAATACAACATACGCCTTATCGAACAAAGGACAAAGTGTTCAACTGATGCGGTGCGGTGGCAACATCATATATCTACATGTAGGGATTAGAGACTTAAAATCAAGACTTCTATCCAGATCACAACACCAATGAGGGGGCCCAAACAAGAAATCAGTCAAAATATTCTCACAATTGGCAACATGCATTAGTTAAGCATCTGTAAAATGGACACAAGCAGACTGTCCTCTGTCTTAAGCATATACATTCATAGATTGACTAAAGAATAAACCAATACTACAATAGTCTCACATAAGTTGGTTCTATATTTAGAAGCCTACCATCATTTCATGCTAGCTTATAACAGTATTAGGAAGAACTGCGATTTCCATGCCATGCTAAGTCCAAACAAAGAGTATCGATTGTATAGCTTCTCGAAAACAGCGATAACCAAGGACAAACTTTTCCATGATATAACAGTGTGCAAATGCAGATGCAGTACTACTACAACACTCATCTCGATTTCCAAATATTAAAACTACCCCGCGGGAGCACATATCACGGTAATACCTCTACGCTATATACAAACTAAGCATTCCTTACTCCGTGTCCACAAAATGCCTCCATCGCTGCACATAAGCCAATACTGAATCACAAATGGAACAAATACCCAATAGAGCCGTGAAGCATCAGCAGTTGACTACATAGCGCGAGCACAAAGAACACGCACATATCGATACATCTGCTCTATGGTTCAAGAATCGCTACTGGGGAAACACATCTAGGAGCAAGATAGGTGTGGATCTGGGGGGAAGCAACCGGGTGTGCGTGTGTATACCTCTTGGAGAAGGGCCCGTCGGAGGTGACGGTGACCTCGGTCTTGTTGCGGGAGACGGTGACGGACTCGCCGAGGTTGCCGGCCTTTCCCCCGGCGACCTTGATGCGCTCCTGCAGGAACTTCTCGAGCGACGCGATCTCCATGATCTTGTCGTCGACGGGCTTAGTGCAGTTGATGACGAAGGTGACCGACGCCTTCTTCTTCCCGCTGCCCTTCGTCGCCGCCACGCCACGCGCCATCTCTCCGCCTCGCTTGCTCTCCCGCGCCTGCCGCCGCCGCTTCTTCGGGGGTGGTGGATTGGTGGCTACGCGGAGGGGAGGCGATAGGGTTTTGAGCAGGCGGGGGAGGTGTTTATAAATATTAGGGTTGGGTTGATCGGACGGTCAGGGTTGTTTGATGTGGGGAGATTTGCATTTTGCTCCTTCTTGTCGAATGGGCCAAAATTTGTGGGCTTTATGGCTACGCCCGTTAAGAATTGGAGTACGCGTCTCTGAATGCTGCCATGCTTTGGGCTGTTTGTTTTGGTTTTTTCACTGGTTTAAAAGCCAAAAAGTCTAAACCGAAACAAACGATTGGTTTTTTAACCAGGCTTTAAAAAATCCTAAAGCATCTGTATAACTATAAACCAAAAGCCCGGCAAGAGGTGCTTTTTTGGGCTTTTTTGGATGAAATAACCTTTTACCACTAAAAGTCTCCAAAATTACCCACCAAATACTATCATATATAATCTAAGAATTTCTCCCCCATCTCATTTAGGGTATTTTAGACTTTTCATCAATAAGGTACACCATACAACCCATCAATAAGCCAGGATACAAAACAACATGCCTTGGCTTAAAAGAAGACAGCTTAAAAACTCATTAAGCCAAAAGGCTAGCTTTAAGTTAAAAGCCAAAAAGCCTAAGCCGAAACAAACAGGGCTTGTATTCTCATCATGCCAGTGCTTGTGCAGTTTTTTTTTCTTTTTTTTAGAGTTGTTGGATAGTAGACCGAAAACTTCGAATACAGCTACTCTCCGTGTTCATCGGGGGCAAAAAAAAGAGAGAGAGCTAATATCGAGTTTTTCGGATCTAAGGTCCACCAGCTACACGCATTAATCGGGAGCGCTTCAACCAAATTGGTTTTGGTCCTGTGAGCCAGCGCCACATAGAAAAGGTAGAGGCCAGAACTCGTGGGTAAGTGATACACTCGAGTTTTGCTACTCCCGAATAATCCCATCCGATCTCGGTTATCGGTGTTGAGGCAAACAAAGATCGCTGCCATCACCGTGAGGATCACGGTGCTCTTTTCCTCATTGATGTCCCTGACCGATCTACCCTCTTCTTCACCAGATTAGCATCTAATGATTTCTATTTCGCATTTTAATTCTGTGATCATGATCTAGACTAGTTAAGACTTAGACTTAGCCCTTAGCAATACTAACATTTGGTATCAGAGCGGAAGTAGTATATTCTTGATCCTCCTTAGCCCAGTTTGGATTTGTTCTTGTCAGTTTTAGCTCTTGATTGTCTCGGTTAAGGTGGATTTAGTGGTCTTTTTTGGATCGGTTAATATTTAGAAGGAGAGGATTAGAAGGATCCAAACCCTAAATCCCAAAATCCTGAAACCCTAAATCCCAAAATTTCCCCAAACCCCAAATCAATCAAGAAAAACTAATGGATTTAGGGGTTCGGGGCTTACTTTTGGTGGTCTTCAATCGTTCGCGCTCGTCGGATCTATGCGCGGCATTAGTCCACAGCGTGTGCTCGCCATCGCTGGCCTTCGTCTTGGCCGCGGATGTAAACCCGCGCGAGCGCAGCGACCTTCCCGGCCTCGCCGGATCTGAGCGCGACATCAGCTCGCCATGCGCGCACTCGCCGACGCTGACTCCTCATCACATCCGCTCACCTCCCACCTTCACCACGTTGCGCTTTTCCCGGACGGAGAAGCGAATGGTGTTTAGGGTTAGGGTTTCGCCTTTGAGCTGCACCCTTTTGTTCCATCCCACCGTCATCCGAGCCGTTTGTTCGGATCGACGACTACGATTTCGCGTCGGCGCGGCTAGGCCATTTTTTTCATTAAGCCGACGTCGCCGGCTGGGCCGGGTCTTCCTGCTGGGCCATAAGGCCATGTGGGTTTGGGTCCTTTACTGTTTTTGGAGGTAATTAATTAGTTTTTGGCCCTTTTAATTTTATGTGCATTCAATCCTTTAAATTCAGCAATAATTATTGTTCAAATATTGTTTCTTGGGCAATATTATTGTGTTTAATTTTATGATTAGTCTTCTGGGCCTATTAATTAATATGATGATTATTTCATATGTTGTTTATGTCTAAGTGTTGTCTCTAATTAAAATGGAACCAACGGGAAATTTTGGTTAGAGATGATTATTTAATATTGGAAATTAGGATTATGTTATGGCCATGATTATATACTGATCAACGTTGTTTATGAACATGTGCCACCCATTAAATAATTTTAGTTCTTTTTTGTTTATGCCCAACGGTGATACGAATTAGAACTATTAAATGTTTTGTCATTAGCATGTAATTAATCAGACCAACGTACGGTTAATTATGTGAATAATATTATTTAAATATTATTTACTGATGGCGCTTCTTTTCAGCGATGAACACGTCCAATGTTGCTAGTGCTCTAAATGGCATAAAGCAACTTAACGGGACAAACTTTCCCTCTTAGAAGGAAAGGGTTCAGATCATCCTGGGAGTGATGGACCTTGACTATGCCTTGCGAGAGGCTACCCCCACACCTCTGGCGCCTGATGCGGAGGACTTTGCTGAAAAGAAAAGTACTTGTGATGCTTTGGCAGAAAAATGGGAGCGGTCCAACCGTATGTCGCTCATGATTATGAAGAGCACAATTTCGGTTGGAATTAGGGGAGCAATTCCCGAATCTGATGATGCCAAAACGTACTTGGCTTTAGTCGAGAAGAAGTTTAAAGCTTCCTCAAAAGTATACGCTAATACATTAATTATGAAGATGCTTACCTCTAAGTATGATAGGATTAGTGGCGTAAGAGAGCATATCATGGTGATGACAGATATGGCTGCTAAGCTCAAAGGCATGGACATGGCTATTTCTGAGGGCTTTCTTGTCCATTTCATTATGACTTCTTTACCTTCTGAGTTTGGACCTTTTAAAATAAATTATAACACTTAGAAGGAGAAGTGGACAATAAGTGAACTAATTGCCATGTGCGTGCAAGAGGAAGAAAGACTTAAGGCCGAAAGAAAGGATCATGTAAACCTTGTTGGCCAAAGTAAGAGGAAATTCCAAGGGGATTTCAAGTCCAAGAAGAAGGTGTAATTTTCTCCTAAACCTGAAAATGGCAAGGGAGGACAAAAGGGCCCTAAGGCCACGGATGATTCCTCTTCAGGAAGCACCATCAAGTGCCGCTTGTGCAAAAAGGAGGGACACATTCAGAAAGATTGTGCGGGCTTTATGAAATGGCTTGCTAATAAGGGTAATGATGAAATTTCCTTTGTTGATGAATTCTTTTATGCTAATGATTCCCCTAATACTTAGTGGTTTGACTCAGGTGCCACTGTGCATGTTTCCAATTCATTGAAGGAATTCCTTACTGTGAGGACACTAAGAAATGTGGAGCGAAATCTTAGGGTTACAGACAGGAAGGAGGCACAAGTTGAAGCCATAGGAAGCTTGCCACTGACATTAGAAAAATGGCTTTGTCCTCCATCTTAATAATGTTGTTTATGTTCCAAGTTTAAAAAGGAATCTCATTTCCTCTATATATAACATGGTCATGTAGGTTGTTCATAGTGTACATTGCTCCTGGAATGGATGAGGCTAATATTTTGCAATCACGTAGGTCGTTTAAAGTGTACAAAGTTCTTGGAGAGCCTTCTGGCAAGGATGGGGCGAAGCTGAAGCACGATTTTAAGTTTTCGGTATCCGCTATACACAATAATCTTATATCAAACTATGTAATAATGACTCTAAAACTAATCAATTCTATATTTGCAGTGCCACCAGCAGGGAAAGGGAAATAACCGATGTGGATTTTACATTTGCCACAACATGCAACTCCTCATCAGTACAAAAAAGATCAATGAGGCTATAACTGCGTTGGAAGGGAGCGATCTGATCCGAATTCGAGGATAGCTTTATTCCTTCTTGCTCAGTCATGCCATAAATCCAAAAGGCGAGTTCCATTCTGCCTAACTTCAGGAGCTGTGTTTGTTCTCAATTATGCATAACGCGATCTTCGCTCAAGAGGGAGTGTTGAGATATAATTGAATTCAACGGTTTGGTGGACGAATTCTGAAGCTACCCCTAAATGTTTTAGTTATAAATATAGCCCCTGTTGTACAAGAGAATCAATCTACAATTAATAAAGAGAAGAGAGTTCCACTCTTATCTTCTGTGTTTATCTATCATGATTATTCTTAGAATATTTTTGATTGACATTAAAATTAATCTATGATAATCTATTTATTATTCAATATCTACAACATATCTTCCTCCTTAGACCTTCCTGCCTTCAAACCGTCACACATAGTACCACTACCATACACACATATAAAACAAAAGAAAGATACATGGATGCCACCTCCACGACTGCTGTTGCGGCCTCTCTGTCCATGGCTGGGGGTGGGGGAGGGCTTAGGAGGCTGCTCGGCACCACCGCGACGTCGCTGTGTGCCGCTTCCATGCTGTGGGCAGTGAGGAGGACGGCTGTCGTACTGGCATCGGCACAACAGTCTGTGAGGGAGAAGGCAGCAGCCACGCTGGCCATGGCGGCCGCGCTGGTGCTGCCCGAGGTCACTGAGGCAGCACAGCCAGGGTTGTCACCGTCGCTCGAGAACATCATGCTTAGCATCTTCTTCGTCGGGGTCGTGCTCGTCACCATTGTTGGCGCTGTCTCCAACTTTGACCACGTCAAGTGGGCCTGATCATTCTTGCTTGCATCGCGAACAAAGCTGCTCCTTGGTTGGCATCTGATTCGTCCCTTATATGTTTACAAAAGAACAATGCATGATGCACGGAACTTAATTTTGATGTGTCCGCAGTTTAATTGGGTACACAGGTGCCTGTTGTTAACGTTCCCACTTATTCACTTTGGACCACTAAGGGTGTGTTTGGTTGCTTGTGCCAAGTGGTACATGTATGAGATGGTTCAAAAAAAGTCATCTATGTGTTTGGTTACTTGAATGGAACCATCCCATCCTAGACTAAGTGATATAAATTTGAGAAATATTCCCTATAGATGTTGAACTATTTCATTCACCCAAAATAATGGGACCAAATGGTACTGGACCATCCCATCCCATTCAACTTCATCCCATCAACCAAACGCACCCTAAGCTACAAATAGTGTGAACTGGTATCCCATATCGGAAAGAATCTAGCGACGCGACACCGATGAGGAGCCAAGGATTAGGGCCTGTTTGGCAACAAAGTAATGCAAAACCATGGTTTTGCAAAACTATGGTTTAGGAATTGTCATGACATAAAAACCATGATTTTACCAAACCCCATTGAAACTATGGTTTTTCTTGGAACTCCCAACTGTTTGGCTAGAAAGTTTTTTGTTGACAAAGTCTTGGAACAAGAGCTATTTTGGCACTAGCACTCAGAAAATTTTGCCCAAGACCAAAGTTTCCAAAACAGAGAAAAAAATCATGGTTTTGTGGAAACCATGGTTTTTAAAACAGAGTTTTTTGAAGGGCTACCAAACACCTCTTGGTTTCTAAAACAGAGTTTTTCCCTAAAACCATGGTTTTATCTCGAAACTATGAAAAAACCTTGTTCCCAAACAGCCCCTTAGCAGCATCGTTAACCACCACCAAGACACGAACACAACCACAGTTTAGAGAAACGAGGTGTATAATGAAAAAAGGCTTGAATTTGTGCGTGCTTACTCTGAGAGCCGAAGAGGCGGCTATTCTTCTCCCCTCCTTTAAACTCTCTGATCGAACGGCAACCGCAGCACGAACCACGCCTTCCTTCTGAACTACACCAACTATATTCATCCCACATTGAATAGAATGTCGCGCTCGCCCCTACCTGCTCCTTTCCAAGAACCCACAGGGACGATTGGAGAGGGGAAGGAAGATCACCCTATTGGCTTTTAATCATGATCAGCACACACGTATAACAACAAAAGATCAAACACAAGAACTAAAACTCACGAACACAAATATTTTAATGGTACGACACAACTAGCATCTTTTCTTACTCTCTTATTTGCTTGCTTCTTGCTTTGTTACTTACAAAACTCATGACTACCTTTGAATTTATACACAAACTGTAGCCCTAAGAAACATAATAGGATTATACTTCCTTGTTCTAATCGGGCTCCTGATCCTAATCGGATTAGACACAAGATTAACTATAAATTCATCCCTTAATCTTGTAACATCTAATTTCTAACACAACTCTAACTTGTTGAGGTAGTCGATCTCAACTACGACTTACTCAACTTTTACTCGACATAGGATGGTGAACACATTTTCTCAACATTCTGTACTTAACTTAAGACAGTGAACATATCTCCTCAACGTCTTGGTCTCATCTTCGATGGACATGACTTAGGATAACGAACACATCTCCTCAACATCTCAGACACATCTCCCACGAATTCAACTTAGGATGACAAACATATGTTCTCAACATCCTGAACTCAATTTACTTGATTCAAGATGATGAACACATCTACTCAATATCTTGAATCATCTACCACGGTATCTCGTGGACACAATTGACATGAGAATGCGTATCTCTGGTCACCTTTTCGATGAGACATGCAAATGGAGGCCAATGCCATCTTGTTAAGTCGATTGTCAACGATGCTCATCAATCACAGATACAAGAAGACACGCCTCCTCCACCCTTTCGCCGCCACATCTTCTCGCCATTACGTGATGTACTGCCGTTGCTGGAAGTCTTGGCTACTATCGCCAGGCCTCTCTGGCCTTGCGCTCCTAGCCGAACTTTATGCTCCCTGCACTCCCAGCCGCATGCACTTTTCCTACACCTAGCAGCACGTCACGAAAGCATCCACTGGCCATGTCTTCTCTTTTTGCGTGGTTGCATGGTTACATGCATCCACACATGATCATGAGCACTCACACCTCTCCAACAAAGCGCCTTACTGTTGCCTTGCGTCGTCTCTAATGGGCGCTACCAGCCGCCTTACAGAGGTCCTCAATACTGTGTCGTTCAGCGATGATAGTCTGCTCCGAGGTGCACTAGCTAGTGGCACGTGGCCTCCTCTGGATCAAGCGTGATACCAAGAATAAAACCTTATTCTGATACCAATTGTTGGCTTTTAACCAGGATCAACATACACGTACAACGACAAAAAAATCAAGCACAAGAACTAAAACTCGCGAACACAAATATTTTGATGGTGCGGCACAACTAGCACCTTCTCTTGCTCTCTTATGTGCTTGCTTCTTGCTTTCTTACTTATAAAACTCAGGACTACCTCTGAATTTATACTCAAACTATAGCCCTGAGAAATAGAATAAGATTCTACTTTCTTGTCCTAATTTGACTCCTCATTCTAGTCAGATCAGACACAAGATTAACTCTAACACACCCCACAGCTCCAACCAATGCAAGAAGATTTCGATATTTGTGAGGACAAACAAGAGTAACCCATAAACCAAAGAACATCAGTGCTAAACGCAGAACAAGGAGAGTACATCAAACGCCATATCGACGCATAATAAAGAATCAGGCCCTGAGCTTGGTAGGCAGATAGATCGACCGACCACGACTGAAGTAGTAAGAATTGATAGGGCTGACATAGGGAAGAGGAGGGACCGACTGACCTAGAGATGGAGTGTCGGGACCCGAATCTGCAAATCCGGACCCTCTGTGTATTCAGCACTAGTCCAGGAACGCGCTAGTGCACACAGTCTTAACATCGGTAAATATCACAATCATACCACTCGATACTAATAAAGTACTTTAATTAAATAGTCAAACTGGTTGCTCGACCTTATGGTCAAGTTACAAATATACGCCACGCAGGGCGAAACTTATTAAGAGAGAAATAATAGCAGCAGAAAAATAAGATAACTTCGTGGCGCCATCCAGTATACCACAGTAACCGACCGGCTCGCTCCTAAGTAGACGGTTCCTCTTGGAGCTCCTCCTCCAAAGCCGTGTAGTCTCCTCCTCAACTGGTGTTGTATTGCGGCAAAGGGTGAGTACTTGGTACTCAAGAAGTCATGCAGTAATGCAGCTAATATACTACATGCATGGCTTAATACAAAGGAGTGGCTCAAGGTATATTTGCAGTAAGAGCATTTAACAAGTATCATAAGTAGATTCGAAAGCAGTAGAAACAAGTATAACATCAATAACTTTTCCAGGAGTTTAATCAACATCTTTCCCATTCATAATCCACATTTCCATCAACATCATTAATAAACCAAACCCAACCTTTCAAGTCCAAGTTATTTTCAAGAAAGTCTAACCCTTGACTGTAATTCCCGAGCGATGTCCAATACCGCGGACACGGCTATTCGAATAGATTTTACACTCTGCAGAGGTTATGCACTTTACCCACAAGATACAACAAACACCATAAAGGCGAAGTTCAGTAACAAAGTCTTTCTAAACTTCTAACAATACAAGTGGTCCTCTCCTGTTGCACACTAACCCTTCCCTTAGCTAAGGCGAAGTTTAGGTCAATCCACCGTTAGATGGGTACCTGGCGCGACCTCGATGACGCTCCCCGCACAACTTACACAAACGGTGTAGTTGACAACCCGAGGTTCCACAGCACGTTATTAGCAACTTATTCAACTAGGTCCGTCCCATAATGCATGTGGTTGCACGATTGACCCAGTTCAAAGGCTTGCAAGGTTAAGTCCTTAGGGTGACCAAGGCAAGACTACCCAAGAACCAAACCAACGCTTCCGTGCCACAACCGCCCACCCGATCATTCTTGCCACATGCCCCGGTCAAAAGCTATTTATCAAACCCAGTTGATTACCATGCACCACGTGCCATCAACATCACAACACATGATACCTTTCCAAAACAGGTTCAATATATCATTAAGTCAACGTTAACATTTGATTGTCCGAAATCATGTCATGAGCACGTAGCAGGTCTAAGCAATATACTACAACGGTCTAAATTTCCATGTTGGCAATTTAATAATGTCCAACTAGTAAACCACAACTAGGGTGACAAGGGTCATGGCACATATATATAATTAACCAAGGTGTCATACAGCAATTTAGCATTTATCTAATTTCCCATATCTAAATAAAGTATTTTCTAATTGAACTAGCATACAATAAATTAAATCAAAATAGGTTTCAAAATAGGATCAACATGGTCAAAGCACAACTTGCCTTCAAATAGCACTTGTTCTTGGCCCTGAGCTGGCTCCTGGGTCAATATTTCTCCTTCGAATCCTTCCAGCACTTCAACGTCTACTCGTAACGCGTGCAAATAGCAACAAATGAATAAAACAGTAGACAAAAAGTGTCCAAACATCCAAATAAAGTTCATAAACAGAGAGAACATAATTTTATGAATTTTTAGGAACTGGAATCGCTCAAATCGGAGTTAAAACACAAAAGTTATGATTAGTTAAAGTTTAAATAATCAATTAAATAATATTACAAAGAAAAACTTTAGTCCAAAAATTAAATAAAATTCATATATGAGTAGATCTGAATTTTATGAATTTTTAGAAATTTGAATCATTCAAATCGGAGTTGAAACGCAAAAGTTATAAGCGTTTGAAGTTTTGAAATTCAAATCAATTATTAAACCGAATTATTAAATCATTTTCTTTTTCGGAAATTATTTATTGCGTCATGGGTGACACGCGTCGGCTCCTGATTGGCTGGCTGACGTCAGCCGGCTCATGGGCTCAGCCCACGGCTTGGCTCGGTCCACGGTGCGTGTGCCACTGACAGGTGGGACCCATTGGATGACGTCAGCACTGACGTCACCACGCTCGACGACGCTACTGACAAGCGGGCCCCACCGTGACGTCAGGGGTGGCGTCACGGTGCGGTTTAGGTGACCACGACACGCGGGCCCGCGTGTCGAGACACGCACTGTGCGCACGCGGCGAGGCACACGCGTGGCACAATCATGTCCGTTGATTTGAAAATCAACGGCCGTGATTAGATCTAAGGTTGACGCGTTGAAAACTACACGGTCGATCTGGGCCGTTCGATCTAGATCGGACGGTCCAGATCTACCCTAGGCTAACACCGTTACAAACTACACGGTGATCGTGGGCCGTTGGATCTAGATCCAACGGTCCAGATCTGATCTAGGTTGACGGGTTTGAGATGCACGTGGCTTACCGTAGCCGTCGGATCTTGATCGGACGGTTGAGGGTGTTCGAAGACGTCGATGGCCACGCGGCGGAGGGAGCGGACCGGAGCTGGGGAAGACGACACGACCAACGGCGCTCGAGGGCTTCTCCGGCGAGATGGGTGATATGCACGGGTGCGCCTCGTCGCAGGATTCCAAATCGCCTTGCAGCGGAGAACGGCGGGCGTCAGCGGAATCGGCAAAGGAACGCAGTGGAAGAGAGAAGCAACTACGGCGAGCTTTTCCGGCTAGACGGCGGCGGCTAGGGCTCGGAAACTTGAGGGGAAAGGTGCGCACGGCAAAGAGCTTCAACGGGGTGGCCTCGGGGCTTTAAATAGTGCCTCGACGTGCGCGCAAATCGCGAAACCCTAACGGACACGACGGCGGCTCTGTGGCGGCGCATCAGCGGGACTCGAAGACGACAAAATCGTGGCCGCCCACGTGGCCCCGATCCTGGCCGATCGCCGACGGCGCGAATTCCGGCCGGATCTGGTTTGATTGGTGCGGCCCAATTCCGACCGTTGGATTTCGATCCAACGGTCCGGATCAATCAGGGTTTGACCGGATCACGTGGCTCGGGTCGGACTCGAGTCTGACTCGGGTTCGGGTCCGGTCGGATGAACAGTGAAACCAACTCGATTTAATTAATCCAATTAAATTCTCAGAAATTCAATTAAATCATTAAAAATAGCAAAAGACTCAGAAAAATTCCAGAAAAATTCTGGAAAATATTTTGGAACATTTTGGACTCAAATAAAATATTTTCAACAAATTTTTATTTGCAAAGTTTAATTCTTTAATTATTTCAAAATGGAATAAATTCAAATAAATTCCAAATAAATCCAAATAAATTCCAGAAAATTCCAAAAATTCACCAAAGTGCCAAATCACACATGAATTTAAGAAAAGCAAAATTTTGGGGTGTTACATGGAGCAATCATCGACCTGCCTAACACTGCGGTTGACTCGCTCCATCGGTTGTCTCCGGCGGAAGAGTGCGGCGGGGGGAGGTCAGGAGAAGGAGGTGGCGATAACGGCCTGTAGGAATACGCGCCACGGCTAGCGTCACTCCGGTTGCCGACGGCGATGAAGCGAATGTCCATTTTTCCTCTTGGGCTGCGTGGAGCAGGGGAGAGTGACGGTCGATGGGCGTTGGGGGACGGACCGCACGAGGTTGAGGGTGAGGAAGGGAGCACGCGGGGCTGGAGGGAAGCATGAGGTAGGGCTTCATTGTGTTGGAGGCGGAGCAAACAAATCCAAGCCATCCGCTTAGATCCGGCCAATCCGTTGGCCTTGCAAGAGCCAATCACGAGCGCAGGAGCCTGATTAGATGGCTCGAACGCTGCGAACATCGGAGTGAGAGGTGACAGAATGTGGACACAGATGCCGCCTCGTTCATGGGACAGATGAGGGCGGTGGTTGGTGGGTGGCACTTGGCTGGAAGGTTGAGGGTAGTTTTCAAGGAGTGAGAGGTGACAGAATGTGGACACAGATTGAGAAAGGTGACGGTGGAGGTGGTGGAGGATGAGAGCGGCGACGGTAGCCTTGCTAAACGATGGTTGGTGGAGCTGGTCGGTGGGCCTTGCCAGCGCTGGTATGGCGGTGGGAGGTAGCGTGTGGGGAGGGATGGGAGTAGAGATAGGGTTAGGGTTAGGGATGGGTTGACTTTCATATAATCTGAGGGAATGATGCAGATAGTTGGATCTAGCTTCAATGGCTATAAAAATTGACTAAAATTTAACAAATAGTTTGGCAGTTATACAATAGACCACCCCTTATTTATGTGAATGAATTCTAAGGTTATATCAATGGCCAGCTGGATTTTTAGAACAAACTCAGACGCTGCGTATGAAAGCCCATGTCTTTTTTCGTTAATTGAGACTACATATGTACTCGTCCGTTTGAATGGATAAATAAATAAGTCACATTGCAACAACGTTGCCAGTTACATGAAAAACAGTACGAGGATATGTACAATGGCATAATATCAATCGTTTATAAGTGCTACTACGTAGAATTTTTGCTAATATGTGTGAGAGAGAAGAAGACAGTGTAATTTTCTCTTTGTAAAGAGACGACCTAAGACCACGAGTTATTATCTATAACAAATATTTTTTTGATGCTGCAATTAAAAGATGAGTACATTTCATAAAACTAGATGTTTCTTGTACAAACTATAAAAAAACTACATGTTTTAGTTTCTATTTCACAGAACTATATATTTAGAATTTATCATTTGTTGTTACATGTCTGACGGTGTGGGCCCACATGGTAGCCTCACGTACGAGTGAAACAGGAAATAGTGACATGTAAGGCTGCTATGTGGGCTCACACAATTAGATATGTTACAAGAAATTATCAAGTCTGAAACTTTTAGTTTTGTGATGCAAGTTCTTCTAAAATTTGTATTTTTTGTGAAATAAAATATAAAATATGCAATTTTCTGATAGTTTATACAAAACTTATAGTTTTTTTTAATTCACTCTTAAAATAATGTAAGGCCCCATAGAGACAAGCTTAAAAGATAAACTATAGTAAAATTTATCTTTAATTTTGTCTGTAGACGATATGTATAGTATATAGCCAGCAGTCATCTCTACTATTATACATACTCGGAGTAGATATAGTATCAAGTGGAATTTATATGTGTTTAGCACAAAACTAGACTGCAATCTCCTAAAGAAGTACTAAGGCCCTGTTTGTTTCGGCTTAGGCTTTTTAGCTTATGACTTAAAGCCAGCTTTTTGGCTTAATGAGCTTTTAAGCCATCTGCTTTTAAGCCAAGACATGCTGTTTGGTATCCTGGCTTAATGATGGTTTGGAGGGTATAGCTTTTTAATAGAAAGTCTAAAATACCCATATGTCCTTAACAGCTTACACCTTTTGCATTATTACCAAGTTAGGCAATGTTACACCTTTTGCACTGTTACACGTGTATGATAACAAGTTTGTTAGGCATTTGTGCACGAAACTTACAAATGTTAGGCAATGTTACCAAGTTCACGTATTGTATTAAACATTGACGGAACCTCGTCAATATTGCCAAGTGTCCAAATGAAATGAAATCTTGTGGGTTT
Organism: Rhipidocladum racemiflorum; assembly: GCA_036346355.1. Lineage (NCBI taxonomy): Eukaryota > Viridiplantae > Streptophyta > Magnoliopsida > Poales > Poaceae > Rhipidocladum > Rhipidocladum racemiflorum. Next base: position 61,815,408 of record CM070573.1, on the reverse strand, counting down.
AGATTGGTTGAAAACATTAAGGTTGTGAGTGTTTTTTTATGTATTATACAAATGTTTTATGATTTTTCACTGAACAGTGTATTGCAAACATAAGATCTGAAGGCACACATATCATATAAAGTTCATATAACAATGTCTTAACATATATGTCTATACCCTTGCGACCATCAAGGAATTAGCAATACCCTCGCGAAAGGCACACATGTCTCTATCATCCATTGCTGATATATTATGACCACCTCCTCCAAATGATTCAGCTTGTGTAGTGTTAGGATCATAGTCTTCGTCATCATCGCATCGCTCAAAAAATTCATCATGTAAAGCACTATCTCGGATGAAGTTGTGAAGAGCCATACAAGCAATAATAATTTGTGTTTGGTTATCCATGTTGTAACTTGGCATAGCCAACAAGATTCGCCATTTCATTTTCAACACACTAAATGAACGTTCAATCACAGTTCGAAAGGAGGAGTGAGCATGATTAAACATTTCGTATTTGCCACTCGGTTGTCGACCCCTTCGAAATTCTGGTAGATGGTACTTTTGTCCCTTATAAGGAGCTAGATAGCCCTTCCGATTGGGATATCCCGCATCAACAAGATAATATTTTCCTGGACATTAAAAATAAAGGTGTTGATAATGCAAATCAATTATATCATTACATAATTTAATTTTATTTTCAAAGAAGAAAAGTACCGCCCGGAGGATGTGGAAACTGGTTTGAATACTTGTCCAAAGTATTATTGAATATCCTTGTGTCATGTGCTGAACCTGGCCATCCAGCCACAACAAATGTGAATCTCATGTCGAAGTCACATACCGCCATCACATTTTGAGATGTATATCCATGACGACCTGTGTGAACAACCTGCTCGTCCGCTGGCACAACAACAGGTATATGCGTGCCATCAATTGCCCCTATGCAATTGTTAAAATGTGGAGAAAATCTATTATTTCGAAGTCTTTGATGCACGATTTGAAACCCTGGATCTCTTGGTTTAATAATATGTTCAGATAAATAATATAAACATTGCAATACTTCATGAAACTTTCTATGGACCGTTTCACTTGACCTCTTGAAACGATTCGTAACCTGTCTAACTGACTGAGGGCCACCAACTGTCCACAAAAACATAGCCAAAGATTCGATAGAACTCATGTCTCTAGTTGATTTCAAACCATATTTTGTAACCAATGTTTCATGCAATCTATAGAATACATCCTGACTCATTCTGAACATGTTGTAACAATCTCTTCCATCGCTCAATTGCTCCATAACCCACTCATACCCAGTCATTAGAGGTTGTCTCCTCTCTGTCTTGTTTAGGTAAGTGTCATAGTAATGCATACCGATATATCCCGCTGCTACTACAAATTCTTGAAATTGGAGCTTTCTGTTTTTTGTGGTCTGAACTTCACATTCGCTAGAATCACTATCTGTTGTTGAACCATCAATTTCACTAGAAGAACTCATCTACAAACAACTTCAAAGATAAGTAACATAGAAAATGACAGCATGACAATTTGTAACTCGCAAAACATGATCACACATGACAGGATAAAAATAATTCATAATAACACAACTCCATTATATAACCATCACAAACATATCTAACTGGTTCACAAATTGATTGAATTGTTCACAAATTAATTGAATAGTTCACAAATTTTAAAAGGAAGACAAAAAAGTTCTAATTTTTCTTCATCTTCACATCAAACATCCTCTTGAGCCAATTAATCTTTCCTTCATCAGTCTTCATAGTGACAAACACTTCTCTATTTTCTTGTTTAATGAAGAGCCTTGTTGCAATGAAGTGTTCATCACTTCCTTCAACTGCCCCAGCCTGGATAGCCATATCCAAGACTTCTGCTATGGATGGACCTGTCGAAGCAGAACTGCTAGCCATAATGTCCACCATACGCTTGAAATCCCTTGCCATTGGATTTTTCCTATTCTTCTTTGGACTAGGAGTAATACTAGCACTCCTACGCTTTGCGGGGCCCTTCGGTTTTTTGACACAGTCATCAACAGTATCCACATTAGCGTCTGCACCTTCAACACCATCTTCCGAACCATCAACTTCAACAATATTATGTCCCGCTTGTGTAGTCTCACCTGGGATGGTTGAAGTGTTACCCGTGACATAAGCCTTCTCAAACATGACCTCCATCTCAGCTAGGTTCTCAGGAGGTCCATCACGAAAATGTTTATGTTTTGGATGATTCTGGAAAAGAAATAAAAATCATAGCATTTACCTTAAATTTAAATATGGTATTATGAACTGAAATAGATACATATATTTATTAAATAGCTACCTTAATGTGGTCATCCCACCAAGCATCAGATGCAGCTATAGTTCCTTTTTGTGGATCCCAACCTAGCCCAGTTGACTTTAATTTCAGCTCATTCCACAAGCTATATTCCTTCTTCAGTGCTTCCCAATGGTTCTTCAGTTGCTTTCTATCATGCTTTTTCCCTGTCATCTGATAGAACTTATGTTGTAGGTTCTTATAGCCAGTGCTACTCAAACTTCCTAATGGTCTATTACCCGCCTCTACTTCCTCCTTACAAAACTTGCAAAATACCCTGTTGTGGTATGCATCCCAGTTTGCCTTGGAGATAGGAATTAGATCCATCTATACAAGACAATAATATTCAATCAACTATAAGCAATAAACCACACAATTCACAGATATTAATGTGATCACGGATGTTCAGCAAGTACAAATAGTTTGAAAACCAACGGGTGTTCTAATCGCATTGCAAAGTTGTAATAAATTTTAAAAAATGATCATGTTCAAGTAGTGGAGCTGCCAGTATTGATAAATCATACCCCTTTCTGATCACCAGTTGAACAAGGGATCTACCTCTTTCTGATCACCAGTTGAACAAGGGAACTACCGTCAGACTTCTCTCTGCAAAGTAAAAAATATAAGTTTTAACATTTTCCTCTGCAGCACACTGGAGCACACTGAAATACTTGTGCTGCCAGTATAGATAACTAAAAGTAACTTAACAACTCTCTATGCAGCACTGAAATACTTGAGCGCCATAATTAACATATTGGAAACATTTCTATTTAGTGCACAGATGAATCAAACAATAGATAACTCCTCATATTGAATGTAGGTGATACAGCCCTAAACTATTATTCTGAAAAATTAATATTGACTGCAGCCCCAATGAGCGCAAGCTACTTATGTGGTTCCATAAAAGTATATATCGAAGAACACAAAGTCAGACATCTCATCTAGAGTAATCAATCCCAATTCAATCCAATCCAATACAGTTGTATGCAATCGACCTTGTATTCAATTATCCAGCACGTTACCAGAACAAATGAAGCAAACAAAATTGGTTATTTCTTTAGTGAGGGCTGGATTCTTGAATCCACAAGTTTTTTTTCAAAAAGCACACAGCAACCTACCAAGAATGCTCAAATGAGGCAAAAAAAAAAACATGGAGAAACAACTAAGTTCTCACTATCTGTTCATCATCCACAAGCTATTAGTTGGCCCTCGATTATCCTAAGAAATTATTTTCTTATGAGCACTAAACGAGACTTCCAAGACATATGGAGGTTTGGTGTCAGATCTTATAACTACACCAAAGTGTGTCCATTTCACCCTACCAACAGAAAATACTGACACCAAGAAAATGATATTTTCATGTGTTAGCGATTTCAGACGACAAATGTCAGAGAAGCAAGTATATTTGTATGAGTATTAAAATGACATCATGTGTTAACGATTTCTCTGGTTCAAACAGCAGGTCAAATAAATTCTGCCATATGTCTGATAAATACAGATAATAGCATTTATCCTACTTGAATGACATCAATTAGATAAATGTAAACAACACCTTCCCTACACATTTTGAAAATCAATCACGCATCTAATTCTGACATTATGGAAATCTTTCTAAATGCTAGGAGGATAATGTTACAATTTACTATCACTTTGCTTACAACAGAAAGAACCTACCTATCTATTATTACGATCATCTGATGAATGAGAAGTGTGAAATCATGATAACGAATGTAGTACATCATTTACTAATAAATTATCAGCATGTTTCTGAGTTAATAAACAAGGAAATACCAGTCTTGTGAACATTCACTAAATAACAAAGAAGTATGTAGCTGCCAAATATCGATCTTGTTTCGGCAGACATGTTGGCCTGACCTCATCTATCTCCTTGAGTACTTTCTGGATAAAAACACGAATCTACTTCAATTTGTTTTTGCAACAAAGCTATCACATTGTACACATAATCTAACACAGAGAATGCGGTAGGAATAAAAAAACAAAACCAAATCAATCAATACAGGAGTGAAACCTTGAAGTTTGGGGTGTCGATTGCCTCGACGAGGGGGGGTGGATGGCGGCGGAGGTTGCGGGAGGCAGGGATATGGGAGGACGTCGGAGCCGGGGAGGATGCTGGCGCTCAGATTTTGGAGGCGCGATACAGGAGGCCGTTGCTCGGATTCCCGCCGGAGGTCAGACTCCTTGGGGACGGGAGAGTTGCTGGCCTTGGGGACGAGGAAGTTGCCGGCCTTGCGAACGAAGGAGTCGCGGGAGACGAGGGCCTCGCCGGCTACGTTTGTCGCGAGGGAAGAGGGCGTCGACGACCGAACCCTAGTCGCCCTCCTCTTTCGTGCGCCGCCGGGTCACGGTGAAAAGGGACTCGGGGAGGAGAAGCGGACGGAAAAACAGAGGGGTATTTCATTTATATATGATGGCATTGGTGGGTAAATACTCTACAACTTCAATGGCAAAGGCATATTTTAACCCGCAAAAGCCAAAAAAAGCCTCTTCTAATTGGTTTTTGGCTTTTAGTTATATGGAGAGCTTAAGCTTTTTTTAAGCCTGCCTGAAAAGCCTCTTGTTTGTTTCGACTTAGGCTTTTTGGCTCTTAAGCCGGTGAAAAAGCCGAAACAAACAGGGCCTAAGTATACTGACGTCACCTCGTAAAGTTTTTTTTTTTTTTACAATAGTTTGTAACAAGAACAGCTAGGTAGCCACAACATCAGGCCCCGTACCAGGTACACAAAGCAGGGAAGAGCTCACGTCTATCAACAGTGAATTCCGCGAGATGAATACGGCATCGAGGCACAGTGATTTCTCTAGCTTCCTGCCGGAAATTGAAGTGCTCGGAGACGATGGCGGGGCGAATTTTATTTTAAAATAATACATTTTTTAAAATATATTTATAAAAATAATACGTCAAAAAATTACAAAAATACACATCTGTCGTTATTTGAATTAACAGTAGGCGATCAGGGCATATCGTCAATTCAAATAGCGACAGAGACCTCAATCTTATCGATTAAATGAATCCACGACAAAATAATCCTTCGACCAAATTCAATCCGTGACAAAACAGTCTCTATTGTTATTTCAATTGGCGACAAAGTTTTTTAGCCAATTGAAATGGTCACAGTATATTTTTATATTTTTTTTATGTATTATTCTTGTAAAATTATTTTAAAAATAAAATTCATAGCGGGGCATCGCGGCCGGACACGGGCCACCTCGCCTCCCGGGAGAAAACTGGGCGCAGGATGTAAATGTGGCCCACAACGAATAGACGAGATGGGCCCGCCGCTACCTCGCACTCAACCTCAACCAAACCCGTCGTGCTCTTGTCCTCATTATTTTTCTCGAGTCTCCACGAGCTCGCGTGTTCGTAAACCCTAGCCTACCCTACCCTTTCCCTCGGGCTCGCGACCGTGGAGCAAACCCTAGCCCCATCTTCTCCCCACTTCCAATCCACCGCGCTTCCCGCCGTTCCCGGTAAGGATCCCCCCCCCCCCCGCGCCCCCGGCGCCGCGGAGTGTGCTATTTCGCTCGATTTTCCGGTGATTTTTGGGGGTTCTGTTTGGATTGGGGAGATGCGGGGACGATTTGTCTACCGTGTGTGTGTGCGTGTTTTTTTTTTTTTTTTGATGCGTTGCTTGGAGGATCTGATTAGCGCTTCTTTGTTTGGTAGGTTTCAGCGAGGGAGGATGAGCAGGCGCTGGAGCAGGACGATCTACGTCGGGAACCTCCCCGGCGACATCCGGGAGAAGGAGGTGGAGGATCTCTTCTACAAGGTCGGGATTTTATTTGCTCGTAATCTGTGAAAATAAGGAAGCTGCGTTAAGGCTGTCTTTTTTTCTCTGCCTTGGTTAGACTCAATTACGTTGTGTGGTTGCCCTGTATATCTTGGATGTAGACTGACTTCCTAAAAATTTCAAGTCTGGTATGATTTATGCAATTTAATGGGCTGTATCGAGATGATAAGACACCCGTCATGCAAATAAATCAGAGAAGATTATTTATTTGAAACACACCGTGCCTCTGGCATTCTTATAGTTTGTTTCCCACTTCTTTCTAGAATCTCAAGTCAAGATATATTTTTTCGGGTATGATTTTGTGTAGACATCTAATATTATGAACCTTGTTCTCCTCGCATAGTATGGCCGCATTGTTGATATTGACTTGAAGATTCCTCCGAGGCCGCCTGGTTATGCTTTTGTTGAGGTAAGATACTCCCGATTTTTTTTGATAACGCTTACGGGGAGCTGGATTTGTAGCCTTAGAATTTGAACTAGATCACACAAAAAAAACCCAAATAAATCCCTGTCATCCATAGGCCCTTATTTTTTTGTCCTCAAATAAGACCTTTCTATTGCTAAATACTTAGGGTCACAACTGCTAATATAAGCTACTATGCTAACTTTGCAGTTTGAAGATCCTCGTGATGCTGACGATGCAGTTGCTGGACGGGATGGCTACAACTTTGATGGACAGCGTCTAAGGGTAATCACATTAGAGCTTTGGGAGCTTCTTGATGGTCATTGTCTTTGATTTGTCTGTCTAATGCCCACTTTCATGTGCAGGTGGAACCTGCTCATGGTGGGAGAGGTCATGGTTCCTCCAATGACCGTTCAAGCAGCTTTGGTAGTGGAGGACGCCGTGGTGTGTCCAGGCACTCAGAATATCGTGGTATGGCTTTTATCAATGTTGAAAATTTATTTTTAGTGCTCAATTCTCTTTTTGTAAGTTTAATCATTTGCAATATCGCACAGTTCTGGTTACGGGACTGCCTTCTTCTGCATCATGGCAGGATTTAAAGGTTTGTTTACAAGCACTTCTTTTCTTGTTTTTTTTGACTTTAAAATGGATTTCTTTCCTTTGAGGACAGTAACATTTATCTGAACATTTTGTGCTCAGGACCATATGCGAAGGGCTGGTGATGTTTGTTTCTCAGAAGTGTATCGTGAAGGCAGTGGTAAGCTGTATTTTGAGCTACAGTTTCAACTTCTAGTCAATTCTTAATCTCTGCAATATCCATCAAACCTATTAAGAGGCACCTACATGATATAGTTCTGGTGCCATTTTTTTAGAGCAAAAGGGCTTAATGCATATTTTATGGCCAAAGTAACTGCTCTGAGCTTCCAACCCCCAATGATAATTTATCTATGCCCTCATGAATATCACCTGGATTTTATGAATAGTTAGGCTGATCACAAGCAAAATTCCTATAACTGGCAAACCCATCCAATCAGTAGTCGTTCAAAATACCTTTTTTTTTTTCTTGTTTCTGAATCCTGACAAAATCAATTTGGTGATTCCCAAGTCCAACGAACTATTTTTATTGCTATTTATTCTTAGAACCGGTGGTTTGTCCCCTTTGTGCTCCTGTTATGAGGGCAGCAATAGCACCTCCTGCTTTCCTGGTCCCTTTAGCTCCTGTTATGTCATATTTCATACCATTATTGTTTACACTCGAGTTGTGAGGCATTTATTTCACTGATTTGATTGGTGTGCCGTTCTTGTTTTCCATAGCAATATGGTACATTTGCAAAGCTATCTGAAGCAATAAAGCCAATAATCCTTCCATTTGGTTTCTTAGTCACAAGTTTTATTTTGTTACAGGCACCATAGGGATTGTGGACTACACAAATTATGATGATATGAAATATGCCGTAAGTCCATATTCCAATACATTTCATGCATCTTCTGGATTTTTCTAGTCTATACGTAGGAAGGGCTCCATTCTATAGCATTTTTCTGATACTCTCTGTAATTGGCATGCTGTTCCACAGTACCTGATTTTGCATTTGTATGGCAATCTATTGCTATTATCTCTAGCACTTTAGTTTAGTCGTAGATATGTCATATGTGTTTCTGATGTTTTAAAACATCCCCTTGGCTGTTGACCACCATTTGCAGGTAAAGAAACTGGATGACTCTGAATTCAAGAATGCCTTTTCCCGAGGTGTTATAAGGGTAAATACTGTTGCCTGTTTCTGGCTCATTCCTTGGAATCAGTTTATGTGGTTAACCATCCACATGCATCTTCCTCTATGTAGGTGAAGGAATATGATGGCAAACGTGACCGCTCCTATTCACGCAGCCGGAGCCCAAGTCGTAGCCGCAGCAAAAGCAGGAGCCTAAGGTCTGTTTATCATATTCTGATTTACTTGGGTAACCTTGTTGATGAATAACTTCTATTGAATACGCTATGCAGCAAATCTCCTAGGGATCATCGTTCAGCATCTAGATCCCGATCAAGGTCTGTTTCTTCCCATTCACGGTCTGCATCAAAAGGACGTTCTCCATCAAGGTAACATACATAAAAAAATTCAAACCCTAAGTCGTACTTTCAGGAGCACAACATATGTACATGTTTGAAGAATATGTGATCTAATCTGCGTACTTTTGTATCATATTCATATTGTGTTGGCATATTTGCAAACAAGTCTGTTGTGGTAATTTGAAAATGTACAATGTATGATCTTCTGAATATATTTTCATTGGCCTGATAGGAGGGTTGTTGACTATTGCAGTACTACAATACTTCATTTGTTATCTACTCATTCTGCAATTACTGCGTTGTTCTTTTGTTTTAACATATTGGCATGATAAATTATGTTAAATTTAACTTCGTTATGTTCCCAAACATATATCTGATAAATGTTGGCATGCTATAGTATCTGATTTCTTGGGAATTTCCTTCTCAAGTGCTCAGATTCTGTTATGAACAATACAAAGTTACAAACTGCTTAGTCTCTTGTGTTTTTTTTTGAAGACTTGATTATCTCTTGATTTTATCTGGGATTGTGCGGCGATCTGGGGATTGCGCATTAGGATATTGAGGATGGGATTTGCTCAGCTTGCTACGATTCTGTTGGTTGTATGAGGTATGCTCACTTATTGAGAGCTTCTGTGGAAAGCTAAAATCATCCGATTTTTGACGTAATGTACTGTAACTGATTACCATCAGAGCTTGGGCATAGCGCATTGTTTGGAATTCTGGACATAAGAGCATTAAGGATTGACGATATGGATTATGATGGTACAGTGACTAGGAATGTGCCTGGAGTTCAATGCTTGAGGAATTGAGTTTTCTTCCTACCTCAGGCACGCTTCACACGGTTGTTGTAGTTTGCATGCTCTAACTGCATTCAATACCATATGTTTGTATTGCTGCATGCTCTAGACTTGTATAACTAAGTGTTTCTATTGTCCATGAGCTCCTTTCGCTTTCATTCGGTCTGTCCAGTGCTGAGCGAAGCGTCAAGGCTTTTGGAATCAAGTTATTAAATCTGCATTTTGGACATTAAATTCAGTTGTTTCTGGAACTTTTGCAGATCACCAGCAAGATCCAAATCCCTGAATGCTTCTGTAAGTTTCTTTCATTAATATTAAAGCACATCTTTTTTCCTATTGTTTTGCTTATATTGTTGCTGCCCAAATTGCTGCTACCCAGCCGGCAAATGGTGAAGCAGCAAGTCCCAAGAAACGGAGCCCAAGCAGGAGCCCATCTCGCTCACGGTCTCCCGATGTAAAACAATATTCCTTGTCCGCATTTCCTAACGTTTCACCATTACATGGTGTTGCTCTGACACTAAGTTAATCACATTTTCAGGCAAGATCTGAATAGAACCGCTGTGCTATCAGCTGGGAGAGGCGTGAGCCTCTCATGTCTGGGTATTTGTTATCCATTATGTTGTTTGAGTACTATTGAAATGTTAACAACAATATATGAACTTGTATTGTTGGAAACGTCAAACTTAAGCAGTATTACGGTGTAGCCTGCACCCAGGCTATTAGTATTTGTTAAATGTTACTTTGTGGATTATGTTTGACTAAAACTCATGTCGGATGTTCTGGATTTCCATGCAAGTTCTCTTTTTCTTGGGACAAAATTTCTGGATCTGTTCTGTGGCGAGTTCTGATGTACATTACTTGGCACTAGCTGCTACTTATCAAGCTTGCAATATGCTCCTTCGACACCAGAAGCACCCTCCTTTGTTTGATTCCATTCGATTTGACATCCACTTGATATGGCAACTCAAATAGTATTGCAATCAGATGGGGCTAGCAGAAGTAATTATGAGTTGATGTCGGGTTGTTTACGCACAAGGGAAATCGGTTTTTTAGTGAAAATTTTCGTCACGAAACATCCATTTTCCTTCACAAACGAGTTTGTGGCGATTTTTCTGTTTGTCTCTTGTCGTCACTAAGAGCATCTCCAGCAGAGCCTCTAAACCGAAAAATAGAGAGTGTATTAAAAAAAGAGATCTAGCAGGATCTCAACTCAAGCCCTTAAAATTAGGAGGCCTTTAAATTTGCCGCCTCAGCCTGAAAATTTGGAGCTTCCAACTCAAGCCTCTAAAATTAGGAGCTCCTAAATACACTAGGAGATTGAAGATAGGGAAATACATGAGAGGCTTCGAGACAATCTTATTGAGCATTTGAAGGCAATTCACAGCGTTTCGTAGCTTCATTCATTGTTCGGAGTTTCTATTTATCTATTTATCATGTTTTAAAAAATTTAAATTTAAATTTGAAAATCATGTTTTTAAATCGTAAATGTTAATATGCTTATGTTTTATGTATTACAAATATTTTTGATTGAAATTTAGTGGTGTCAAATGAAGATTATACATAGCGGATATGTCAAAATAGAAGAAAAAATAAAATAGAGGCTAAGATTTAGGGGCTGTTGCTGGATTTGTACTCTGAAAACAGGGTCCCCAAAAATAGGGAGTCCCTAAATCCAAAATAGGGGCCATATTTTAAGGGCCCTTGCTGGAGATGCTCTAAGGGCATATATAATGGTGTAGATGATGATCGTCTAATACACTTATATTATCTATAGATAGTATTAAAGATAATCTATACAATAGACTATTTATATAGTTGCTTGTAATGATTTTTCATATAATTAATATATTATCTGTATAACGACCTATAAGGTTGTTTGTTAAATAGTAGACATCTCTCTTTCACATAATCGAAAATTCTACGTGGCATATTTTTATAGTCAGCCTATATGTACCATTGTACATACCATAATATTCAAGTCAAAACTAATGGAGTGATGAATTTTTGTTTCCCACAAATAACCATGTTCAATAGTGATGGTAAAAGGTCTTACTAATAACTAGTACATTAGAGACTACATAACTCGTCATAAATAGACTTCAAATAGTGACGACGGTTTCATCACTTACAATTCTTGTAGTGATGGAGGAATTTCTCACATTTTATAAAAATTTATTACCATTAAATCAGCACAATTACATTTTGTAAAAGTGACAAATTATATAGTCACAATTTAGTTCATGTTAATGACAGCAGTTCTATCACAAGTGACTCTTCTTGTGGTGACCTTATTTCTCACTATTTCATTTACATTCGTGTCAATTAAATTGTCACGCTTATATTTTGTAGCAGTGGTGGCACTATCATCACAAATGCACATCTATTTGTGGCGAAATAAGATTAAGATGTGGCAACATTTCTCACTAATCTCAAAATATCTATGGCAGTGCATACATTGTTTTGTTATAACCCTACCCTCCACAAAATAAGAGATGCGTTAGTGTGGATCAAAATCATCTATTGAAGAATTTTTGCCACTATTAGGCGTTATTCTATTGGCTGAATTGTGATACTTGTGACAAAATATGTGCCACAAAAAACAATTGTGACAATAATTTTATCATAATTTATCAATTCTACAGTGATGGAATTATTGTCATTATTTTTTATGATAGTGCCATCCTCACGACCTACAACAATTGCACAACCAATTTCATTTTAAAATCACTCAATCTGGAATAAAAAAACTTTGAATATATTGAATTGGGCAAAATGGGAGAACAATAAAACATTGGAGTATTGTTTGTATATAGGAACATTGGATTCATCATAAACATAGAAACTTGACTCGTAACATTTATATTGTGAATCTGACAACTAAAACTAGTGATTAAAATTTAAACTACAACTAAACCAATTATGAAGATGAAATGCATAAATGACTCTTGGATGCCAATCGGATGAGTCGAACTTGTGAACTTCAGTCTTTTCCACTTGTACGGTCCTGCAAATATAAAACATAGAAAAATTTCAAATTATTATGCATTTACATATTTGAGAAATTATTGAATAAAAATAATCATGAAAGACATTATCATAAGTGGTCGATTGTTGTAGTCGACGGGGATTGAGAAAATGGAGCAGCACCAGAAGAGGTGATGCGTGAAAAATACGAGGCCATATGCTTATCAAATTTTTGTTCTCAACGTTCTACTTGTGCACCTTGTTCCTCCACTATTCTTCTTTCAGAATCCAGTTCATCACGTTGAGATGATTGCTCTTCATATAATCGTGAATTCACATCCCCTAATAATTGGACTTGAAACTTTGTAGCTTCTGCACGTTGTTCAGTAGCATCAACATGTTGCTCGGCACCAGCTGCACGTCGCTCAGCAGCCTGAAGTTGCACATGTAACCCGACCCTTTCTTCAACCACTCGATTGACTGTGGGAATATTGACACCATGTGAATGGTTTTCTTTTCTGCCAAGGACTAGTGGCAAAGTGCTCAAGTAGTGGTATTGGTGCAGAAGAAATCCTTTGTCGCTCTGCCTCTGCAACTTTGTGAAGTTTGGCCTGTATATTACAATATAAAATTAAGGGTAAGCACATGACTGACTAACATGTCATGTTAGGTTGTTTCGTTGTACAACAAAGATGCTTTTATCAACACGATTATTATTTTCATATAAAGTGACACATAATAGCAACTTAATCTTGAGCTAGGCCCAAACAAATATATAGAATTGTACTTAACGATCCTTTATTGGCTAGGATAATTATTAGTGCACCACACTCAAATATTGCTTAATTGGTGTGGCATGCGAACTAATTTAGCAAGCGTTAGAGGAAAACTCATAAACCATTTTCATATCCATATGTGGAAGCATTAATTAACTATTTCAAAAATTGGGTGGAATACATCTACTAAGGGAAGCAACATATGTCTTTTTAAAAAAGAGAGTTGAAAAGTACATAAGTATACCAATGTTTCTTCACCATTTAGAGTAGGCCGCGTCCTATTGGCCTTTTTTTAGGTTCCTTTTCAGACTTCCATTGCAGTAGGCCATTCACTAGTTTCCTTGTCTCTCCACATTTACCTGTCCACTTAATTAACCTGTAACATCTCCAATTTCGGTCTTCAGCTAAAATCTAGTTTAAACTAATTAAATTCAAAATGTGGTTCTTCCTCGATGTTTAAACTAACCTGGCATCCTTATCCTTCCGAAATTGGAGATCAATCTTGCGTCGTCCGAAAAATCGAAGTTCCGAATTCCGGTCCATACCCAAAATTCCGTCCGAGTTCCAAAATGCTCCAAAACTCCCGAAACCTACTGAGTTAGGTTCCAAATATTCCAAAAACATATTGGGATTTCCCCCAAAAATTTTAGAATCTCTCTGGTATTTTATCTTTCGCGGCCTTTCGTCAAATACCCTTTATTCGTCCCGGAATTTTCTAAATTCCAAATTTCATCCAAATGCTGTGAAACCAATTTTATTGGGTTTCAAATTTTTCCTAATATTTTTAGGAAATTTTCCGGGATTTTTAGACCATTTTTGTTATTTTATCTCTCGCGCCTAACTCTCGCTTTCTACCGGCCAATGGTGGAGTGACACGTGGCGTGCACTGTAGCTCTTTCTACCCGCCAGGCCGTCACCCGATCCTTGGTCGCCGTCGGCCTTCGCCGTGGCGCCCGGCTCCCTCGCGCCGATCGTGCCACACCGCCTGTCGAGCCGCCTCCGACCGCCGCCTCCCTCACTGTCGGCCGTATGTGCCTGGCCGGTCGCCGGCCACCTCCGGTCCTTCCCTCGCCGGCGTCCCAAGCTCCCATGAACTCCTCTGTTTTTCCCAAGCTTGAAGATGAAGCTTCACTCTATGACAAGGGACCCCACATGTCAATGGGTGTGCAAAAATCAGTAAATGGGCAAAATAAAGATACCCTGGAATATTCCCTTGTTTCATCTTTTTCAGGATTTTCATAACTTCGAACGCTCATATCTTTTCCGTCCGAACTCCAAATTGATCCATTCAAATTCCTATATTCATTTAAATTCAAGATCTACCCGCCAGTATAATTTTTTATAACTTTTGGATTTTATTTTATTTTATTGTATTTATTTATTGTACCGTTTTGCGCGTAGCGGAAGAGACCGTTGGGACCGTCGACGCCGCCGCCGACCCTCAAGACTTAGACACCCTCGCCGCAACCGAAGGCAAGTCCCTTGACGCATTTTGCTCCCATGTTTGCAAATGTTTTACCATGTTTTAAACTTGCATTGCTATGTTTACAATCGTATGTCAAATATAGATGACTAGTTAATCCGAATTGCCGTTCACTCCTTGATTGTTGTTATCCATGCTTATTTGTAGCCCTAGGATACTTTGCTATGTCATGCTTAAAAATATTGTGACCCTTGTTGATTAGTACGGTAGCATGCTTAGTTGCAAAGTGGATTAAACTGACCCACGGGTGGGATTATATCAAAGTTATGATTTAAAGTGTGATTTAGAAATTATTGCAAAGTGTTTGCTACTGTTTTTGTAGAATAAAAATAAAGTGAAAAATGGTTTGGACTTGGGCGGAATGGAATGTCGAGCGGGTGCAGATGGAGCACTAGTCTCATTGTGCAAGTACCGCCTCAAGTCAATTAAGGACCGACGCTTATGACTGTCCATTCTAAGCATAACCGTACAACCACATGTCTATAATGGGTATGACCTGGCTAACTAATTTGTGGGAACCTAACTTAGACTCATTAGTTTGTGGAATGTGGGCGCCGGATAGAGGCGAGTCGTATTTTCCCACACGGCGCAAGAGGGGGCTTCTGTATTGGGTAGATGGAACCCTAACAGCGGTGAAACCTCAGCAGGTGTAGTCAGGTTAGGCGTATACATTGTAAAGGCCTTGTCATGGTCTCTCTGCCGACACACCTAAGGAAGTGTGTTAATTGCATGGCAAGAAGAGATGATCATGTCGTGTGGGTAAAGTTGTACACCTCTGCAGAGTTAAAACTTTTCGAATAGCCATGCCTACGGTCAAGGGCAAAGTGAAGAATGCTTTCATACTGGTAGACTTCGGTTTTGATTTTACAAATAAATGATGTTTTGGGATTCGGGAGTGATTAGAACCCTCGTATATTTAATTGGTGGACTGAGCCAATCAGGTAGATGGAACCTGTTTGATCATGACGGATAGAGTCATGTGATGGATTACCTTAATCTTTAAAATGTGGCGGATAGAGCCTTTATACTAGTGATGATGGATAGAACCTTCACTGGACTATTAAATAATTCAATTGTTAAAATAATTGCTAAAATGTTGACGAGTACCCATACCATGGGTACCCCTAGTGGCCCGAGAAGGCAAATGGGCCGCCCCGGGCCCAGCTTCGGACGAAGGCCTCGCGGGGCCACATAGTGTACACGGCCTTGACTGGATCGGCCGAGTGGCGACCCGACCCCCTCGGGTCGGACGTACCGCCGCGTTCCGACCCAAGGGGCGAGTCGAGCACCCCCGCCGTCCCCGACCGGAACAAGGCAGCCTTCGCGCTGGGGAGTTTCCATCCCAGGGCGAACAAGGAGGTTGCCAAAGTCAAGACGCCGGTCCCATCAATCTGACCAGCACAACAGAGGTGCGCACTCCTCACGAGACAACGCCGAAGTCAAAAGCATTACGTCAGCATCTGACAGACGCACAGAGGGTAGATACGCCACTTCCCAACGCAAGACAGACAACCATGCGGTCCTCTGTGCCCACCAACCCAGCGCAGGGAGAACAAGCACTGGTCATTTCGTCGAAAGCCATATCTCCCGGGCGTGGAGGACCCCCTCTTCTTTTCATTTTCCAAGACTCCTATGTCGCCTGCCCCCTCCGACTATATAAAGGGAGGCAGGACCCTCGGCAAGAAACGCTTGTAACCTCACAACCGAAAGCAATACAGAACCCCACATGAACTAGAGTAGGGACATTCGGCCTAAACCAGTATATACCTTGGGCTCCCTGAGTTGACCATTCAAGGAGAGGGAGCGCGCGACCCCTAAACCAAAAAATCTTATTGCCGGTGCCCGAAACACCGACAAATGTGCTTTGCGAAAATTATTGTTAAGTATGTTTCGATGAAACTTAGCCTTATGCAAATGAACCATAATAAGCCTTCCTTGGAAAGCCCTACACGTGCATACTTTCCCAGACTTGCTGAGTACTTTTGTACTCACATGCTACACAATTGTTGTCATCAGAAAACTATCAGGACGCAAATGAAGACGGTGAGTTCTACGCTGAGGAGTTTGGGGAAGATCGCCAGGACAACTAAGCGCGTTCCTAGTCATCGCCTGTGGAGTTGTTTGGGTTTTTACTTGTTGTCTTTATTCCGCTGCCGTGAACTCTGGTCATGTGATTGAGAGATGTAATAAATAGCCATGTGGCTGATACTTTATATTTATATTACTATTTCGTTCTGTTCGGTAATGATTTATTACTGTTTGACTGTGTGTACTAGCTACTAATCTGGGACTAGTACAGAAATACATAGGAGATTTCGGATAGCTGATCCGGGGTCTCACATAACCCTTGGGCCCCTGTGGAGTTTCCTTTCTTCACCAGCCGCCTCTCAAGCACTTCCTCTGGCTCTGTCACACTCACATCCAACTCCACCACTTTTGGTAGCTCAGCAAACACAGGTGAGTAATCGAGGTTGAACACTTTCAATTGCGAAACATGAAACATTGGATGGATTTGGCTTTCAAACGGCAAGTCCAGCCGATATGCTGCTTGTCCAATCTTCTCTAATACTATACAAGGCCCAAAAAAAATTATACGCCAACTTTGGATATGGTCGGTTCACCAGTGAGGTCTGGGCATAAGGTTGTAGCTTGAGCAATACCCTTTCTCCCACTTGAAAATGCCACTTTTGTCTGTTCTTATCAGCCTGAGGCTTCATCTGGTTCTGAGCTCTTGCTAGCTATTGTTTAATCATTTCATTATGCATCTCCTGGTTCTGCAGCATGTCATTAACTTTCTTTGATTCACTGTCAGCTATATTTGGCATGGCACCATAGTTTAGTTCCCTCCCATACAAAGCCTTAAACGGAGAACACCCCAGAGATGAATGAAAACTTGTATTATACCAAAATTCAGCTAGAGCTAGCTATGTTTTCCATTTTACTGGTGAAGTATGGATTGCACACCTCAAGTACATTTCCAAGCATTGATTAACCCGTTCGCTTTGCCCATCTGTTTGGGGATGATACGTGGTACTGAATTATAACTTAGTATCAAGGGTTTTGAATAGCTCCCGCCAAAAGATGCTAGTGAAGACTTTATCATGATCTGATGTAATTGTTTTTGGTACCCCATGCAATCTAACAATCTACTCCAAGAAAAGTTTAGCAACCTTTTGAGCTGAAAAAGGGTGCTTGAGTGCTAGGAAATAAATGCCCGTATTTCAAAAATCGATCTACAACCATCATTATCACATTGTAACCTTTAGACATTGGTAGACCTTCTGTGATGCTGTAGGGATTGGTAGCGGCTGCAGCAACCCGGCTGGTTTCAACCTTTCTCCCTTAGCTAGTTGGCATACCTCACACTGCTTTACAAAATTCTCTACTCCCTGTTTCATCCCAGTCCAGCAAAACAACTTCTTAAGTCTATGATAGGTGGCATGAATTCCAGAATGGCCCCCCAATGGCGCTTGCGTGAAACGCCGCAATCAACTTGGTTTGTAATGTAGAATATTCTCCAATACAAATCTTACTGTGATTACAGATCAATCCCTGCTGTAACTCAAACCCTTTTCCATCAGAGCTATGAACTACCAATTGAGCTAAACGCTGTTGTGCCTCACTATCAGTGGCATAGGAGTTTACCACTTCTTGAATCCAAACTGGTTGTACTTCTAACACTGCTTGCATAGACATAAGCTGTCCAGCTCGGGACAACGCATCGGCCACACCATTTTATTTTCCCTTTTTGTCGATGATTCGGAATTATAAATCCATGAGGCATGTCATTGCCTTGCGTTGCATCTCGGATTGTAGATGTTGCTCTTCCAAGTAACACAAGCTACGATGATTGGTTTTTATGATGAATTCATTTCGCTGTAAGTATGGCCGCCATCTCTCAACTGCCAACATCAGTGCTAAGAATTCCTTCTCATAAATGGATAGTTGTTGGTGCACCAGACCTAGAGATTTACCGAAAAAGGCTACTTGGTGTCCATGCTGCATTAGGACTGCTCCTACACCATGGTCACTTGCATCTATTTCTACCTTAAAGACTTGTTCGAAATCTGGTAGTCTCAACACCAGTGTTGAGGACATGGCCTATTTCAAACTTATCAATGCTTCCTCGGCTTCTTCATTCCACGCAAATGCTTTCTTTTTCAATAGATTTGTCCATGGTTTTTCTAGTATCCCATAATTTTTTTATGAACTTCATGTAATACCCTGTCAGCCCTAAAAACCCACGTAACTCTGTCACACTCCTTGGTCTTGGACAGTCCATCGTAACTTGAGTCTTTTGAGGGTATGTTGCCACTCCTTGGTCTAAAATGATATGTCCCAAATACTCTAATTGCTGCTGTGCAAAGGTGCACTTGGACCTCTTTACAAAGAACTTGTTTGCTCTTAAGGTCTGTAACACTGCAGTAAGATGCTCGACATGGGAAGTGGGGTTGGGGCTGTAGATGAGTATGTCATCCATGAACACTAGCACAAATTTTCTAAGAAATGGTGCCAACACCGAGTTCATAACGCATTGGAAAGTAGTTGGGGCATTAGTGAGGCTGAATGGCATTACTCTGAATTGATAGTGTCCATGATGAGTCTTGAATGCCATCTTGACATCATCTTCCTCTTTCATACAAATTTGGTGGTAACCCACCCTAAGGTCCAACTTTGAGAAATACTTTGTACCTGCTAATTCATCCAATAACTCATCAATTATCGGTATTGGAAACTTGTTCTTTATGGTAAGGTCATTCAACCGACGATAATCTATACAAAATCACCAAGAGCCATCCTTCTTTTGTACCAACAGTATAGGTGAAGCGAAAGGGCTGATACTAGGTGTGATTATTCCTAAAGATAGCATTTCTGATACTTGTCTTTCAATTTCATTTTTATACAATGGAGAATAACGATATGGTCTCGAGTTAACTGGAATAGCTCCTAGGAGCAAGGGTATAACATGGTTGTATTCTCTCCTTGGTGGTAGCCCTTTTGGCTCGGCAAACACCTCAGCATGTTGAGTCACCACCGCTACAATTTTTCTGCTGGCATTGAGTCATTAGTACAGACTTCTCTTGCTCCAGAACAGTCGTCGCCTAGATGTTATTTCCTCTCCTCCACTTATCCAACTGCTCTATAGTTAATGCTTTTAGTTCGGTTTGCTCCACCCCTTTTACTCCTTGCAGATGTATGTTCTTGCCTCTATAACTGAATTCCACCAGTTTGCCCTTCCAATGATAGGTCATAGAACTGTGGGCCTTTAACAAATCCATACCCAAAATTGCATCATAAGCTCCCAATTCCAACACTCTCAAGTTTGTTTGAAAAGTGTGGCTCTGTGACCACTATTCCATATTTGGTACCCAACTATCACAATTTAACATTTCTCCGTTAGCCACTCTTACTGCAATTGGTTTCGTCTTTTGAGGAACACAACCAATTCTATGCAAGAAACCCGCATCCACAAAGCTGTGTGAGCTGCTCGAGTCTAGAAGAAAAAGCATGACCTGATTCCTTACTAATGCCAAGATATGCACAGTTTCTACCTCTTTGGTACCCGATAAGGCATTAAGGGATAGATTGAATGTTTCCTCCCCTTCCATTTCAGCCATTTCCAGAATGTCCAACATCGCATCCGACAATATCTCCCCTTGGTCCTCCACTGTAATGGCTTGCAGCTGAGCTTGAATTTTCCTTTTATAAAGAGTATGATGGTTGGGTTCATGCTTTTCTCCGCGTCGATAACACAAGCTATTGGCACGGTAGTTCTCGCGTACTTGTCTAGCCTTCCATAATTCCCCCTGGTCCATTTTCACATTGCTTTGTATATTGTCGAACTTTTTCACTCCTCCACCATCCCAGTCACCTCCAAACTTTGTTCTCCATGTTTTATTTCGGTCCAGAACATCTTGTTGTACTCGTGCCAGTAGTGTTGTTCGATCCACCGTCTTCGGAACTTGTCCTTGCACTATACTCCGCAATTCTGGTTTCAAACCTTTTACAAAATGAGAAACGAATAGCTCTTCGCCGTAGTAGGGATTATGCATCAAAATTTCATACATCAGTTCATCAAATTGGTTCTTGTCTTCAGCCACAGTGCCACTCTGCTTAATTTCCACTAGTTCCCTCAACAACTTACGATGATCAAATGCCCCAAACTTCATTTCCACTGCATGAATGAACTGCTCCCAATCTCTCAACTCATTTCGAGCTTTGTACATCTGCAATCAGTGTGCTGCGTTGCTTTTCATGTGCATAGTCATTGCAGTCACCCACAACGTTTCTGGAATATTGTACAGCTTGAAGTAGTCCATGCATTTATCACGCCAAAGCCGAGGGCTCTCACCATCAAACTTGGGAAATGACAATTTGGGCAGTGGGTTCCTCACGTGTCCTCCAGGCTCTCTTGGCGGCCATGTACTCAGCTCGATTCCCTCCTGCTGGACTCCGATCGAACACTTGGTGCGCAACCCCCCTGATGAAGGCGATTGCTCAGTTTTTGCTCGCTCCCATGTCTCTTGCGGTGCTAGAGTGAAAAAAGCCTTCCCTGATGCCGATGTAGACCCTTTTCCACTTCGGTGAGCCCCCATCATTCGCTCAGTAGAGAGGCGTGCCACCACCTAGGCCTTTGCCTCAAGTTGTTTTGTAAGCAGTTGCTGCTCCATTGAACTCTACTCCATCTCTTTAGCTATTATATCCGTCCTTGCCATCAATTGTTGCTGCACAATATCGATCACCCCCATTGTGCAAATAGAAGGACGGGTGGGGGCAGAGCATTGCAGTGCTGTATTACCTCTCTGAATTACATGTCCTTGCCATTCGGAGGAGAAGCTCTCAAATAGAAGGACAGGTGGGGGCAGAGCATTGCAGTGCTGTATTACCTCTCTGGATTACCCAGTTTACCAAGTTACAATTACCTTTTCAGTAATTACTGTTTATCATCATGTGACTTGTCGTTGTCGCCCCGCCGATCACCCTCTGTCGTTGGATACTTCTGGTAGCCACTCGTTGATGATCTGAGCTGTTATAGTGAATGGGGAGAGTGAGCAGGTTGTTGCCGCTAATCGCGCTAGTTTTCTTCAATACTGGGTGGTCTGCGCGGTTGTGGTGGGGGTAAATCGCGAGCACACAGTGGTGTAGTTTTGAGTGGTTGCAAGGGTTGAAAACGGAACGGAAAGTTTCTGACCATTCTGGAGAAAAACAGAAACGGAAGCCTTTTTTCGGAAATAGAAACGGAAAATACCGGTACGGAAACGAAAATTTATTGTTGGAAACGGAAAAGAAAACGAGAGAGCCAGTTCTAACGAAAACGAAAACGGAAATTCCATATAAGTGAAACCAGAAATTATTAATATAAATGGGCTGGAAAGGGAAACATGCTTTGCCCAAAAAGGAGAAGGGAGAGTTTATATTTATTTTTGAATTAAAATAATTTCTGAAATACAAATAGCTTTATAGAAAATATCAAATAGAGTTCAAAAATTTCAGAAAAAGTCTCAAAAATACTTTGGAACATTTTTAACCTAGTAAAATTATTTTTAACATAAATTTATTTTTATTTTTTATGAATAAATTAATTTTATAAATCCAAAAAATAGCAAAACGACATTTATAAACTCCAGAAAATTCAGGATAAATCTCAAAAAATCGTAAATGAATATCCAACAATAATATGCAAATTTTAGGGTTTTACACCTTTGTAGTTGGTGGAGCAAGAGGATGTCGATGATAATGATATGGAGGTGGACATGATGGTCTGATATGGGGGACAGAAAAAACTTTCTAGTGATACTGTGAACATACATTGTTCTTGTGTCCGCCTTGGAGGTGGAATGCGTTATATTGTTTTTGTGATCATGTATATTTTGATCATGTACTATGTTCTTGTGGAATTTTCTGCTTTCGTTTTCGTATCTGCGTTCCACATCCATGTCCGTCACTATCCATTTCCGTATCCGTTTCTGGGTTTCCGATTTCGTTTTCATTACCGTAAAAAAATATGAAAACGAAAACGGAACAACCATTTACTGATCGTTTCCGTTCTGTTTTCATCCCTAGTTGCAATTGATTGATTTCTTGTTTACTCGATTCTGCTATTTTTTTAAAAAAAAATTGTCTAATACCTGCTGCTACGGGTGAGACGAATTAATTAATGAGTTCGAGTTGGATGTTTGGGCTGTGCTATGTCTACTACTACTATTAGTGGAGAGGTCTCTAAATTGCTAATCCGTTGGACCTGGGCAGTTGCCCTAGTCATTCCATTCTTGCGTCGTTTCCTACTTCGTGATTCGGGTAAATTGGTCAGGTGCTTCAGCCGTGGACTGGTTGTTGAGAAGAGTAGTTGGATTCTTATGCTAGTTTGTTCGTTCTGTACATGATGTCGTATAATGGTCAGCGTGTTCTCTAGCCTTGTGCTGCTCAAGACATTGAAGAGGTAGTAGTTCAGCATCCAGGCATTGGCTTGGCTAGTTTAAATTGAAGGACAATGGTGAATGGACAGGGAAAATGATTCTGTAAGATGTATTAAGCCGTATCTTTAAGGAGATTCAGAGCGTTCAGTAAGGGTAGTATAGGGGCTGCAGGGTTTTGACGCTACGATTAGTGGTGTGTTTTTGTTTTTCTTGATTGCTGGCTTGATGCCCTATATATGTCGGGACGAAACACACATTGATTGCAGGGTTTAACCGGTAATGCTGGTGATCGGATGTCTGTTTTTCTTCGAAACAATTTTTTCTACGCATGAAGCATTTTTTTTCTACGTAGTGAAACATTTTTTTGTAACGTATGACTAGAGAGTCCGAGCATATTAAAGAAGCAGAAAAGAAGATCTACTACTCGATTTCTGAATACTGGAATTCTCTAGCTTGTAGCTGAACAAGTCCAGGAGGCCCAGGAATTTAGCTAAAGAGGACAGACCACAACATTTATACTCACGTTACTGTCTCTGGCAGTATGGCACCAAAAAATATGATCCGCTTCATTTTGGTGTTGATCCATGTGAGCAGTTGTCTGGGCCGATCCGGGATAATGTTTTACCCTGGCTTTGTTTTAGTGTCAACGTCATTACCGAGCTGGCCGATTTTGAGTGCAGGAACATCAGTTACTGCTGCACTTGTTCTCTCCTTGTTTTTAATTTGTGAGCATCTATGTGCATACCATCAGCCTGAGGTATCCTTCATAAGTTCATTTGATTTATTATAATAATATATTTTGGTATGACGGGTTTTACACAGTTGTGAGCCGCACTTGTTCTAAAGTTTCAATTATCCATCCAATTCTTTTCAACTGTGCTACTTTTTAATTCAAGTAATTACTTTGCCCAATGCAGGAGCAAAAGTTCTTGGATTGGCAGGAATATCTTTAGAGGATTTCCAACAACAACTGTAGCTCAGTTCTAGAGGTGGTGCAAAGAGTGTCGAAAAGCAGGAATATCTTTAGATTAGCTTGGCTTGCCCCGGCCTAATCCCTGGGGGTCGGTCTTTTGTTGTTCTGATCATTTTGTGTCGCTTTGTGCTTTCGGCTAGGCCTTCCTAGGCCTAGTTTGCTTGTAAGACCTTGCTTCTCTCTCTTAATGGATTCGGCAGAGCTCCTGCCTTATTTTCAAAAAAAAAAAAAGTTCTTGATTGGCATGTGCTGTTCAATCAGTAAGTATACCCAGCTGCCTTTTGTTTTCTATTCCAGTATTTCTGTACAATGAGCTGTTAATACAATTCTTAAATTAGTTAAGTGTAAATATCACAATTCTGATAATTGAAGTGAGCATTGGAAAGGGGCAACATAAGCTTTGTGTTCATTGCTCTTCCTTTTAAAAGTTGCACAACTATTAAAGCATGAATGAAGGGTAGATGGTGATTACTTACCCCTTCGCTTACTTCAAGATTTGTGCAACTTGTACTAGAAGGAAGAGCATAGAAGCACCTCTTTTATATTAATATGCTTGCGAATTTTCTATGAAGATTACTTTGCTTTTCTTGTGTGATCATAATTCATATATATATTTTTTAAACATATCTGATCATATTATAACATATTTATGTTATCATAATTATGCCTCTCCTGAGTGTTGGAACTCTAGGAAGTCCAGAATAATCTTTACATATTTCAATAGTCACCTTCAATTCCATTTTCAAAATATGCTCTTTGAGGATCACTGATATAACTTTCTAATGCTTTTGTTCCCTTCAATGTGAATAGGATAACCTTTCTTATTTTTTGCAGTTCTTCTCGTTACTGAATTCGAATGTTGCATTCATCTGTGAACTGATGCGGGACTGTTATGAGGCATTTGCCATGTATTGTTTTGAGAGATATTTGATAGCATGTTTGGGT
Source organism: Rhipidocladum racemiflorum (assembly GCA_036346355.1). Classification (NCBI taxonomy): domain Eukaryota; kingdom Viridiplantae; phylum Streptophyta; class Magnoliopsida; order Poales; family Poaceae; genus Rhipidocladum; species Rhipidocladum racemiflorum. The sequence goes on along the minus strand of CM070573.1, from coordinate 61,790,469 downwards.
GCGTATTTGAATTTTTTTCGTTTGGATTTTTCATAAGTATATTCCGTTTATCAATAGTTGGAAGTCACACATGTTAGAGATATATTCCTTGTATGTTAGGGATAGAGTCCTATTCCTATTCCTATTGCTTTCCTTGTATGTTAGGGATAGAGTCCTATTCCTATTCCTATTGCTTGCCCTCTTGTACATGTATATATATAGGCCCTTTTGGCCTCATGATGAATACAAGTGCTATTCATAACATGGTATCAGAGCAAATCTAGGGCTAGACACGTTGCACTTACGTCTCTGCCTTTTTCTGGCGATTCTTCTCGTCGCCTCTACCTGCGGCCTCCTCTGTCGACGCCGGCGTGGCCGCGTGACACCGCCCCTGCGCTTTCCGTCCCCGCGCCCTCACCGCCGTCGCCGATCGCTTCGTCACTGCCGCCCAGGCCCCTGCCGGCAACTCCGCCCGTCGGCTCCTGCATCATTGCCGCTCGTCCGCTCTCTGCTGTTGCTGCTGGCCGGATCCGGCTCTGCGCCATTGCCGCGGAGTCCGGCTCCTCTCCCTGCCGTTACGCCACCCGTTCGCTCGGCTCCCTATTGCCGCTTGCCGTCGGCTCCCCGGAGTCCGCGTCGGCTTCCCGCCGGTCGACTACGCCGCCGCCCGTCCGCTCCTGCCGAGTCCGGTCTCCGCCGCTGCCGAGGGTGGTTTCGGCAACAAGAAGGCTGCGTCGAGCTGGCCCAGATCTGGCCAGGGCTCGGGCGGGTTCTCTCCGGTCTCCTTTTCAGCCAAGTCCGTGGTATCGTTCCAGCGTGAAAGGGTAAAAAAAAAAAAAAAAAAAAAAAAAAGAGAGAGATGTCGTCTTACGGTTCTTCGAGGCATTTACGTTCCTCGATGTCCAGTTATCTTCGATGGTCTCAATTATCGAGACTGGGTTCTTCATATGCGTCTTCACATGCGCGGTCAGCGTCTATGGGAGTTTCTCACCGGCGAGCTTTCATGTCCGCCTCGTCCTGCTCCTCCTGCCCTGCCTGTTGTTCCAATGGAGACCGATGATGCTGCTCGCCAGAAGATCTCTGATGACTATGCCGATACTGTGGAGTCTTTTCAGACTCAGTTTGCTGCCCACAAGACATGGATTGATGAAGATGCTCGTGCCTCTGCTATTTTGGTTGCTAGCATGGAGGTGCATCTTACTGGAGACATTGTTGCTTTGTCTTCGGCACAGGCGATGTGGGCACATCTTCGTGATCGTTATGAGCCAGCTGGAGACTCCCTGTACCTTGCTGTTGTTCGACAGGAGCAGTCACTTCAGCAAGGCGACTCTACAGTGGATGAGTTCTATGCGCAGTTGTCTTCGGTGTGGCGTCAGCTTGATTCCCTCGGACCGGAGGTTTGCCGGACTTGCCGATCTTTGTCGGCGCCCGGCCTCTCATTTGGAGCTTCACGCATCTACGACTTCCTGACACGTCTTCGGGCTGAGTTCGAGCAGATTCGTGCCCAGCTGCTTGCTCGTCATCCTCGTGTGACCCTGTTGGAGGCCCTTGCAGCTATTCGTACTGAGGAGACTCGTCTTCGTGGCGCAGGCCTGCTGGTGACCTCCTCAGTTTTGGCGGCGCCTCGCTCTACTCCTCCGACAGTGCCGCCTACACCAGTTCCAGCCACTAAGGGGGGAGGCCTCCACTGCACCTACTGCAATAAGAACGGACATGTGGAACAGTTCTGCTACAAGAAGAAGAAGGATCTTGCTCGTCAAGGTGGACGTCCTTCTAAAGGACCTGGACTCTTGGGTTCCTCACCTCAGCAGACTTCTGCTGGCTCTGACTCTACTCAGGAGATTCTCATGCTACTGCGTCGCATGGCTACCACTACACCGACAGGTTCTGCTGGTTCTGCTACTCAGTCTTCCAATGAGAAACCACCATCCTCATCAGGTATCACACCATGGATTCTTGACTCTGGAGCTTCTTTTCATATGACATCTGATCCTACTTGTCTACATTCCATCAGTCCTCTTGTTGCTCCTACCACTGTGCATACTGCAGATGGTACTTCTCTCTCTGTTGCAGGACGAGGCAATCTTTTGTCATCTTCTTTTCAAGTCCCTGCTGTTTCCTATGTTCCCAAACTGACCATGCAGCTCATATCCGCCGCCACCACCGATCATGGTTGTCGCGTTATCCTTGATTCGACTCTTGTTGTGTTCAGATCGCCGCACGGAACTCTAGTTGGGATCGCCTCGCCGCCATGACTCTCGGCGTCTTTGGGAGCTCGATCGCTTCATCTACCTTCCGCCTCTGTCGCTGGGCCTTCTCTGTTTCACGATCGCTTCAGCATCCTGCTTCTTCTACCGGGACTTTTGCTCGGTGGCATCACCGTTTGGGTCATTCTGTGTGGTTCACGATCGTCTTCTTTAGTTCGCCGTGGTCTTTTAGGTTCTGTGCAGTGATGCTTCTTTACACTGTCACGGGTTGTAAGCTTGGCAAACAGCTACAACTCCTACCATTCTAGTGAGTCTATCTCACAGCGTCCTTTGATCTTGTTCATTACGATGTTTGGGGTCCGGCTCCTTTTGTTTCAAAAGGGGGTCATCGATACTATATTCTCTTTATAGATGATTTTTCTCGCCACACTTGGATATTTTTTATGTCCTCTCGTAGTGAGGTTTTATCCATCTATAAAACCTTTGCCATCATGATTCGCACTCAGTTTGATTCTCCTATTCGTGTTCTGCGTGCTGACTCGGCAGGGGAGTATCTGTCCGGAGCTCTTCGAGCTTTTCTTGCCACACAGGGCACTCTTTCTCAGTTTTCTTGTCCTGGTGCTCATGCTCAGAATGGTGTTGCTGAGCGCAAGCATCGTCATCTCCTTGAGACAGCTCGCGCTCTTATGCTTGCTTCCGCTGTTCCACCTCATTTCTGGGCTGAGGCCGTTTCCACTGCTACATACTTGACCAACATTCAACCTTCTTCTGCTTTGAAGGGTGGAATTCCAGTTGAGCGTCTCTGTGGCATGCCTCCTGATTATTCTGGACTTCGTCTTTTTGGGTGTGTGTGCTATGTTCTTCTTGCACCTCGTGAACGCACCAAGCTGACTGCTCAATCTGTTGAGTGTGTTTTTCTGGGATACAGTGCCGAGCATAAGGGATATCGTTGTTGGGATCCTGTTGGCCGACGGATACGGATCTCACGAGATGTCACTTTTGATGAGTCTCGTCCCTTCTACCCTCGCTCTTCTACCTCTCCCACTTCCCTTGTTGAGCCCCTGTCTTTTCTGACTTTTCCTGACACTCCCATTGTCACTTTTCCTCCTCAATCGGCGTCTCCTTCATCGCCGGTTCCTTCACCACCGTCCTCTCCTACACAGGACTCTTCAGATGTTGTTTCTCCCTTTCCTCTTCACTACACTCGTCGTCTGCCAGTTGAGGACTCTTCTGATGTGCCATCTTCCTCTTCTGATGAGCCATCTTCTTCAGTGTCTCCTCCTCGTTATGCCCTTCGCGATCGACAGTCTATTCGGCCTCCTGGCGCTTTGCTTTTGTTGGTGCAGCTCGCCGAGCCGACTTCTTACCGTGATGTCGTTATTCATCGTGAATGGCAGCATGCGATGGCGGAGGAGATTGCTGCCCTTGAGCGCACCGGCATGTGGGATCTTGTTTCACTCCTCCACGTGTCCGTCCCATTACTTGCAAGTGGGTCTATAAGATTAAGACTCGCTCGATGGTTCCCTTGAGCGCTACAAGGCTCGTCTTGTGGCACGTGGTTTTCAGCGAGGAGCATGGTCGTGATTATGATGAGACTTTTGCTCCTGTGGCTCACATGACCACTGTTCGCACTCTTCTTGCTGTTGCTTCTGTTCGAGAGTGGTCCATCTCTCAGCTTGATGTCAAGAATGCCTTTCTTAATGGTGAGCTGCATGAGGAGGTTTATATGCAGCCACCACCGGGTATTCTGCTCTGAGGGCATGGTTTGTCGGCCGCCGCTCTCTTTATGGGCTCAAGCAAGCCCCTCGTGCTTGGTTTGAGCGTTTTTCTTCTGTGATCACTGCTGCTGGTTTTTCTGCCAGTGCTCATGATCCTGCACTCTTTGTTCACACCTCTTCTCGTGGTCGGACTCTTCTTCTTCTGTATGTTGATGACATGATCATTACTGGCGATGATTCTCAGTACATTGCCTTTGTAAAGACTCGTCTCAATGAGCAGTTTCTCATGTCCGATCTTGGCCCTCTCCGATATTTTCTTGGGATTGAGGTTTCTTCCACTTCTGAGGGCTTCTTCCTCTCCCAAGAGAAGTATATCCAGGATCTTCTTGATCGTGCCTCTCTCACTGATGAGCGTACAGCCGAGACTCCCATGGAGCTCAACGCTCACCTTCGACTCCATCGATGGTGAGCCTCTTGAGGATCCTACTCGCTATCGCCATCTTGTTGGGAGCCTTGTTTACCTTGGTGTCACTCGTCCTGACATTTCTTATCCAGTTCATATCTTGAGTCAGTTCGTCTCTGCTCCCACTCAGCTTCACTATAGTCACCTTCTTCGTGTTCTGCGATATCTTCGTGGGACCATTTCTCGCCGTCTTTTCTTTCCGCGCTCCAGCTCTTTACAGCTCCAGGCATACTCTGATGCTACATGGGCTAGTGATCAATCTGATCGTCGGTCCCTTTCTGCTTACTGTGTTTTTCTTGGTGGTTCTCTCATTGCTTGGAAGACTAAGAAGCAAACAGCAGTTTCTCGTTCGAGTGCTGAGGCTGAGTTGCGAGCTATGGCTTTTTTGACAGCCGAGGTTACATGGCTACGGTGGTTGCTTGAGGATTTTGGTGTTTCTGTTTCTACACCGACTCCTCTTTTATCTGACAGTACAGGGGCTATCAGCATTGCGCGAGATCCAGTGAAGCATGAACTCACCAAGCATATTGGTGTTGATGCTTCATATATGAGGTCACAGGTACAGGATAAGATTGTGGCTCTTCAGTATGTGCCTTCAGAGCTCCAGTTAGCAGATTTCTTCACGAAGACACAAACTAGAGCGTATCATAACTTCTTTCTCTCCAAACTCAGTGTTGTTGATCCACCATGAGTTTGAGGGGGGGTGTTAGAGATATATTCCTTGTATGTTAGGGATAGAGTCCTATTCCTATTCCTATTGCTTTCCTTGTATGTTAGGGATAGAGTCCTATTCCTATTCCTATTGCTTGCCCTCTTGTACATGTATATATATAGGCCCTTTTGGCCTCATGATGAATACAAGTGCTATTCATAACAACACATATATGTTTTTAGCTTTTGAACAATAAATCTTCTTAATCATTACTTGCATAATGTTATGTCTGTCAATATACATATAGGATCATAGGTATCACCACAAAGAGGAATTTAGCTGAATTAAGTTTTCAATCGAGAGGATTTTTTTTATGCTTTTCAAACCATGGAGTTACATGCCATCGAGTTTTCATCATAAAGAGGTATCATCATAAAAATGTTGGTGAAGCACCTTATTCTGTTCCATGCTATTTGGTCACTGCATAGAACCTGATTAATTGGATCGAGGACTAATGTACCAATATTCTATATTTTTAGCATACCATGCTTTCAGGTTTCCTTATTTATTTTTCTATGTTGTACATTTGACTGGAAGTTTTGTCATTTAAGGTGGGGAGGAAAGTACAATCAGATTCATGGAGGGTCGGTTTCAAATCAGTGGGAGTTCCCCTCTGCAAGATGTTGATGGCATTGTGAAGCATACTTTCCCATTGAACTGGTTTATGAGAAACTGGTACATTGGTCCTGACTTTTACCATGCTGTGAAGATTGGGATTGTGCAATATGTAAGTACTCATGAAGGCAAGCTTTGTTTGTTTTTTCGCTGAATCCACATTAACTGCTCTGATTGAGTACATGATGTTCTGTAGATGATTCTCAAGCCTATTTGTGCTGTCTTGGCAATTTTCTTGGGACTTCTTGGAATTTATGGAGAAGGAAAATTTGCATGGAGATATGGGTAGGAGCCATTTCCCTTTGCCTGGTGTTTCTTTTCCATTGATCTTTTCAACATTTGTAACAAAATTTAAGATACCACTTCTTCTATTGTTTATATTTCCGTCAGTACTCATGTATGCATAGATTTGTCATGATTCTGTGTTGGAGAATGACCAGAAGATTTCAAGTTTTTTGCATTGTCACAGAATTATCAATCCCTTTGCAGGTACCCATATTTGGCTGTTGCCCTAAATTTCAGCCAGACATGGGCATTATACTGTCTTATACAGTTTTACTAGCTACATGCCCGTGCATTGCTACGAAAAACAAAATTGATAACGAAAAATAAAGATTAAAAAATAAAAAAATTATTTCACAAGATCAAACACCTATCTTTAACGCTTCGTTTCTTGCGAAAGCTGGCTAATTAAAGCAACGCTTCGTTTTTTGCGTATGGTAATTAAGCAGGGCAATTAATGACGTGGGTAGAACTCACCACTGCCACCAACTGTTGCTTTATAATAGTAGAGATACTGCTATCAAGGTGAAGCTGGAACCTATTAAGCCCATGTCCAAGTTTCTAACTTTCAAATCTATTGTATTTTTTACATGGTGGCAAGGTATTGCTGTTGCATTTCTTTTTTCAACTGGGCTTTTTAAAGGACATTTGGCACAAAGATTACAAACACGTATCCAGGATTATATAATATGTCTTGAGGTATGTTTTATCCATTATGCTTTCTTCACGCTTTCTAGTTCTAGGTTGGTTCTTGCCTTTACTTCATATCGAGATGATGCAACAAGTAGTATTTAGTGCTAGTTTTCCTTGTATTAGATCATTTCATGCTCGGTTTTCTCAGGAAATCATTTCTATCTATTATCTTGCATTATAGAAACTGTTAAACTAGACTTGTATAGGGTGTTATTTGCTATTTTACCCTCTTTGTACATGTACACTGTTTTGGCCCATTGGCCCATTTTGGAATGTATGCAACCATTCTAACATGGTATCAGAGCTGCAGCCCTAGCTAGGGTTTCCCCTAGCACTGTAGCCGCCGCCGCCGCAGGCCATCCTCCCTTCTCTCCTCCTCTGCTTTCCGGCGGCAGCCTCTGCTTCCCCGAGCTGCCGCTCCTCGAGCCGCCGCCTCACTCCGTCTGCGTCGCCTCGACGCTGCCCTCCGTCCGCGTCGCCTCCCTCCGGCGAGTCGTCGTCGTCCGCGTCGTCTCGACGCCGCTTCCCTCCGTCCGCAACGCACGAGCGCCGCCTCTCCGTCCGCGTCGAGCCGCCGCCCAGTCAGCGTCTATGGGGTCACCTCACTGGAGCTCGTCCTCGCCCACGATTCGGTCCGCTTCGGCTGTGGTCGGGCGGATGGTGCTCCGGTCCCTGCAGATGTTCTAGCAACATATGAGCAGGACGCTGATCAGTATGTCACCGATTTGCAGACTCTTGAGGGATGGTAGATGGATGAGGCTCGTGCTGTTGCTGTCATCTTAGGAAACATGAAGGTTGAGCTTGCCATGGATCTGGCCGCTCTTCCTTCTTCTCAGCTGATGTGGGAGCGTGCGTAGGCTCAGTTTCAGCCGAGCAGCGATGCTCTCTACACCTCTACATTGGAGCTGGCGAGCTCTCTTCGTCAGTTGGATTCCACCGTTGATGCCTTCTACCAGCAGATTACCGACGTGTGGCGTCAGCTTGACTCCTTGGAGCCTCCCTTCAGTTCGACCTGCGACTGCTGTGGCCTTCATCGGGACCACAAGAGTGCTGTTCGCCTCTTTGAGTTCCTCCGTCGGCTTCGACCGGAGTTTGAGCAGCTCCGTGCTCAGCTGCTAGCCCGCTCGCCGCGACCGTCCCTGGTTGAGGCACTCACCCTGGTCCGTGCAGAGGAGACTCGTCTTCGTGGCGTTCTCTCGTCTTCCTCGTCTGTCCTGCTTACTTCCGTACCTCCTCCTGCGACAGCTCCTGTGACTGCTCCTCTCCCAACATCAGCAGGAGGCTCGGTTGCTGTGGCGAGCACTGTTGGTGCAGTGGTTCGTTGTAACTACTGCAAGAAGACAGGGCACACCATTGAGCAGTGCAGGAGGCGGCCTCAGAACCGCAAGGGTGGAGGTAGTGGAGCTGGTACCTCTCGCCCACCTGACGCCCTCCTGACAGCCATACAGGATGTGACTCAGCGCCTTGAGCGCATGGAGCGCCGTCTGGGGGCGACTTCTTCTCCAGGACCGTCTGTTGCCAGTCTTCCTTCAGGTATACAGTTGCCTTGGATTCTTGACTCTGGGGCTTCCTTTCATATGACACCTGATTCTACTTACCTTGGCCCACTGAGTTCCTCAGCCATCCCCATGTCTGTCAAGACGGCTGATGGTACTTCCCTTTCAGTTGCTGGTCGGGGCATTCTCCACACTTCTTGTTTTCATGTTCCTTCTGTTTCACATGTTCCTCGCCTCGATCTGCAACTGATTTCTGCTGGCCAGCTTGCTGACCTTGATTGTCGTATCATTCTTGAGGCTGACTCTTGTTCTGTTCAGGATCGTCTCACCGGGACCCTGGTTGGTACTGGCCGTCGGGTCCGTGACTCTCAGCGTCTTTGGGAGCTTGACTGGCTTCGCCTTCCCTCCGCTTCCGTCACGTCCACCTCCAGCAGCCAGTCGACTGCCGTCTCTGATGTCACTGTCCTCGCCACCCCTGCTTCCGCCAGTTTTGCTCAGTGGCATCATCGTTTAGGTCACATGTGTGGGTCTCGTCTTTCTTTGTTAGTGAGTCGTGGTGTTCTTGGGAAGGTTTCTGGTGATACCTCCCTATCCTGTATGGGCTGTAAGCTTGGGAAGCAGCTACAGCTACCCTATCCCACCAGTGATTCAGTGTCTCTTCAGCCGTTTGACTTGGTTCATTCTGATGTTTGGGGCCCGGCTCCCTTCGTTTCGAAAGGGGGTCATCGCTACTATGTGATCTTTATTGATGATTTTTCTCGTTACACTTGGATCTACTTTCTGACTTCCAGGCATCAGGTGTTGTCTGCCTACCAGGCTTTCGCTGCCATGGTCCGCACACAGTTTGACTTGCCTATTCGTGTCTTCCGAGCTGACTCTGCTGGCGAGTACCTATCCACCTCTCTTCGTCAGTATCTCCTCAAGCGAGTACTCTTCCTCAAGACTTTTGTACTGGTGCTCACGCCGTAATGGTGTCTCTGAAGTGCAAGCATCGCTACCTTCTTGAGGCTGCCGAGCGATGATGTCGGGCTTCCTCTGCTCCGCCCCACTTCGGGCCGAGGTCTCTCATCTTTGTCTATCTTGTGAACCTTCAGCCTTCCACTGCTCTTCGGGGTGCCACCCCTGTTGATCGTCTCTTTGGCAGGACTCCTCGATCTGATCACCTTCGTATGCGTTCGGGTGTGTTGTCTTTGTGCTTCTTCACCTCGTGAGCGAAGGCGGCCCCTTTCGATCTGTTGAGTGCGTCTTTCTTGGCTACGATGCTGAACGCAAGGGTTATCGTTGTTGGGACCCTGTGGCTCGCAGGATTCGGGTCTCCCGAGACCTCACCTTTGATGAGTCTCGATCTTTTTTCACTCGTGATCCTTCCTCTAGCCCGCACTCTACTTCTGATTCGCTCTCCTTTCTCACTCTACCTGATGCTTCCTCCTATCCACCACCACCCTCTCCTCCGTCCTTATCTTTACCTCCATCCTTGCCACCATCAACCTCACCTTCCATTCCCGCCCATTCATCACCTCAGCAGCCTCCCTTTCCGCCACCTCCTATCCGTTTCCACTACACTCGTCGTCCACCTCCTCCCAGTTCCTCCTCTCTTTTAGGTCCGGCTCCTACTCCCACTTCATCCTCTCCCTCTACTCCTACTTCAGAGTCTACCTCTCCTGCTCCTTCACCGCGGTACGCTCTTCGTGATCGGAGTACGATTCCTCGTCCCGATCGCTACGGCTTTGTTGCTCCTACTACTGTTTCCTCTGAGCCTACTTCCTATCGCGATGCTGTTACTCATCCTGAGTGGCAATTCGCTATGGCTGAGGAGCTTGCTGCTCTAGAGCGCACTGGTACTTGGGACCTTGCCCCTCTTCCTGCTTCTGTCACTCCTATCACGTGCAAGTGGGTCTATAAGATCAAGACTCGCTCTGATGGTTCTATTGAGCGTTATAAGGCGCGTCTCGTTGCACGTGGTTTCCAGCAGGAGTATGGGCGTGACTATGAGGAGACCTTCGCTCCTGTTGCTCACCGGACCACTGTGCACACACTTGTGGCCATTGCTTCTGTTCGTCGGTGGACCATCTCCCAGCTTGATGTGAAGAACGCTTTTCTTCACGGTGAGCTCCGTGAGGAGGTCTACATGCACCCACCTCCTGGCTATTCTGTGCCAGATGGCCACGTGTGTCGCCTTCGCCGTTCTCTCTATGGGCTCAAACAAGCCCCTCGTGCTTGGTTCGAGCGCTTCACCTCTGTTGTCACCGCTGCTGGTTTTGTTGCTAGTGAGCACGACCCTGCTCTCTTCGTTCACACCTCTCCTCGTGGTCGTACTCTTCTTCTTCTCTACGTGGACGACATGCTCATCACTGGTGATGATCCTCAGTATATTGCCTTTGTGAAGGCGCGTCTCAGTGAGCAGTTCCAGATGTCTGATTTGGGTCCTCTTCGGTATTTCCTTGGGATTGAGGTCACTTCCACGCCGGAGGGCTACTACCTCTCCCAGCGGAAGTACATTCAGGATCTCCTTGATCGGGCATGTCTCACTGATCAGCGTATTGTTTCCACTCCTATGGAGCTTCACCTTCAGCTTCGTCCTACTGACGGTACACCTCTTGAGGATCCTACTCGCTACCGCCACCTAGTTGGGAGTCTTGTTTACCTTGGTATTACTCGTCCTGACATCTCCCATGCTGTTCACATCCTGAGTCAATTTATGCAGACTCCTACTCAGATACACTATAGTCATCTCCTTCGGGTCCTGCGGTATCTTCGTGGTACCATTGATCGCCGTCTCTTTTTCTCTTGCTCCAGCCCCTTGCAGCTCCAGGCCTATTCAGATGCTTCCTGGGCTAGCGATTCCTCTGATCGCAAGTCCCTCTCTGCTTATTGTGTCTTTCTTGGTTCCTCTTTGATTGCCTGGAAGACCAAGAAGCAGACTGCAGTTTCTCGCTCCAGCACTGAAGCTGAGTTGCGAGCGCTGGCCTCTGTGACAGCTGAGGTGACTTGGTTACGATGGCTCCTGGCAGATTTTGGTGTCACTGTCTCTACCCCTACGACAGTGTGTTCCGACAGTACCGGCGCTATCAACATTGCTCGAGATCCGGTGAAGCACGAGCTCACCAAGCACATTGGCGTTGATGCTTCCTATGTTCGGGCGCAAGTGCAGCAGCAGGTGGTTGCTCTTCAGTTCGTGCCTTCCGAGGTTCAGATCGCAGATTTCTTCACGAAGGCACAAACGAAGGCGCATCATGATCTTCATCTCTCCAAACTCAATGTTGTAGATCCACCTTGAGTTTGAGGGGGGGTGTTAAACTAGACTTGTATAGGGAGTTATTTGCTATTTTACCCTCTTTGTACATGTACACTGTTTTGGCCCATTGGCCCATTTTGGAATGCATGCAACCATTCTAACAGAAACATGCAGCATTAAGTGATAAAACTTGTGTCCAATTTTTACATGCTTATGCTTCTTTTGTTCATTCAATCATATGATATAATTAGTTTCTAAAAGAGTTATCTCTGATAGTACAATGTTTGTTCCTCCAATCTTTTTCATTTTTGTTTTCTTTGTCTGATACAATCCCCTTTTAACTCCTTGTCCTCTAACAAACTGAGTAAAAGTATTCTGTCTCTGAATTACCCCGTCATCTAATTACAGCACTCATTGTCGGATTTACTATTCACTGTCATTCTCTTTTCACCGAAGCATCTCTACTCTATTTGCCACACGGCAGTGGTTCATTTGAAAGCATTTCCAGCTAAGCCTTACAGACGTGGGGAGAGAAGTGTTTGCAATGTTGCTGTCATATCTGATTATGCATCCCTCGGAGCTCCAGATCCTGAAGAAGGAAGGGAGATCGACAACTTAACGATTATGCAAACCGCTCGTCCTGATTCTGGAGAAAGGCGGTTGAGTTTTCCCCAGTGTGTTCGTGATGTTGTGTTAGGAAGTGGTGAAATTGTATGCTTCTGATACTTATCAATTTTCTGTACCTCCCATCCCATATTGTTTTTCACTCCCAGTTGTCAGATTTTTGTGCGTGTATCTTTTCAGATGGTTGATGATGTCAAACAGGGGCGGATCCAGGCCCCGGGCAGAGTAGGCTGTAGCCCGGGGCCTGGTATCGAAAGCCTACTAAAATTCTACGAAAAATTATTAAAAAATCATTGAAAATAGATATTTAATCTAAGATCAGCTGGTCCAGCCCGGGGCTTGGGTCTGCGCTAGCTCCGCCCCTGATGTCAAATATACAGTATCCTGTATCCCATGTCATGGAGCGGAATTTTTCAAAGATGAATCGGGCACTTCATCAAATCTCTGAAAATGTCAAGCAGATTGAGAAGCAAAAGAGGAAGGCAAAGGACGATAACCATTCGAGTTCAGATTTGGCAGATGGTTCTAGCAGTCGGCCAGTTGTGGTGGCCTAACTCCCTAAGTTTATACATCATAGGACATAGTGAGGCAAAATAACGACAATTCTGACTACTAGCAGTTCGCAAGAGGATGGCTTCGATAACTCCTACATTCATACGTGGTATTACTAAATGGTTCACCTTTTCTATTATGAATGAATAAATTGACCGAAATAACTAGTTGATAGATGGCAATTATTGTGGCAGTATAAATTTTACACATAACAAGCACGTACGCCTATCCTGACAAAATATTGCGTCTTTCAGTTCTGATCGAGATCTGAATTCTTGGCTGAGGTATTGTGGTTGGCGTCGAAGAATTTCTTGATGGGGTAGAACACTAATTCAATAATAACATAAACACAGCGCAAGTAAACACAGCGGGGATGTAGCTCAGATGGTAGAGCGCTCGCTTAGCATGCGAGAGGTACGGGGATCGATACCCCGCATCTCCAAATTTTTCGTAGTATTTTTTTTTCCTTTTTTGGCAAACCGACGACAAGGCAGTTCTAGGTGCATTCCTCAGTTACAAATTGCTCAGCCCTACTCAAGATTTTCTTTCCCCATCATTTCTTTTCCTTGCCAATCAAATCCCTAAATAAGAAAGCTTTACAGGAATCTGCTAGCATTTACATCATTCAACGCCAGCAGCATCAGCCTACAGACCGACAACTCTCCAGTTTCTCAGGGAGAATATACATTTCCTATCGTGCCAGAAACATCCAAGAATGAACAAACGGTTTTGGACACTGGCCCGATAATGAGTACTGATGTAACTTAATCAACTGCCTTTCCAAAATGTGAAGGATCTGAATCCATTAATCAGCCCTCAGTCTTAATATTTCCTTCGCTGTTCTCTTCCGAAAATATTCCATGTTTTCCTGCAGTTGAAACACAACTCATTTGGGTAAGCATTATACTCTATAATCACCTCCAGGCTGGAGCTTGCACCCCTTTTATGCGCAGGCCAAGCTGTGTAACGCAAAAGCTTATGTGCTGATGTCTTGAACAAGCATCTTCATACACACCTTAAAACTTACAAACACAGTCTATATGCAATGCAAGAAAATCAGCTTCCAAAACTCCGCCTGAACATGTGAGTCAATTTTAAGCATAAATCTGATTCAAGTAGTTATTAGCAATTTTGATTCCAATAAATACATAGGAACTCAACTGAACCAGAAAGATAGAATAAGAGGAAATCAAGAAACTGAAGGCTGGGTGATCTACGAGCATAGATAAGATGGTAGTGTTAGTGACAGTGGATTAGCTAGGAAAAAGTACAGCAGAGATAAAAAGGGGATTTTTTTTTTGAAAAGAAGGTAGGAGCTATGCCGAATCAATTAAGACAGGGAAAGAGCAAAAGCACAAAGTAGCAAGGTAGTAAGAAGACGACAACAGAAGCTAGGAAACCAAAAAAATAAGAAGAAAAAGATCGCCAGAACAGGCGGTAACGGGCGGTGTGGATCCCCGACTACTTAGAAGTGGTTGGTCTCCTTGCAAGGTGGAAGGTAGAGATATCGTCGAGGATTTGCCGAACGACGGCTGACACCGGAGAGTAATGGGTGTTAAAGATGCGAGCGTTGCGTTCTTTCCAAATATTCCAAAAAACAAAGATCACGTCCCATCCAGGCCCTTGCATCGCTCCATGGGGAGATAAAAAGGCGATTTGGCAGATGGTTCTAGCAGTTGGCCAGTTGTGGTGAGTTAATGAATTTTGATTTTGACCAACAAGGGCCTAACTCCTACCCATAAGTTTATACATCATAGGACATAGTGAGGCAAAATAACGACAATTCTGGCTACTAGCAGTTCGCAGGAGGATGGCTTCGGAGCTTCAATTTCCGTCCCTACTTCCTCCTGTTTATAGCTGACTCAGGTGGGAGTTGTTACATGGGTTTTCTTTTTTATGAAGGGAGGCCAGGCCATGTTTAGTACTTTCCTCGACTACAGAGAAAATATTAAGCTCCGACAATTACTGATGTAACCCATCCCAAGATTCTTTGAAGGGAGACAATTGTATGACTGGATGCATGTCTCAAATCGGTAAAGCGAAATTGAAAAGTTACATTAATGGCTTGCTCTTTTTTTCTTCTTCTAAAAGATATTCTTCGATAACTCTTACATTCATACGTGGTATTACTAAATGGTTCAGCTTTTCTATTATGAATGAATAAATTGACCGAAATAACTAGTTGATAGACGGCAATTATTGCAGCAGCATAAATTTTACACATAACAAGCATGTACGCCTATCCTGACAAAATATTTCCTTAAAAAAACATCACGGAATACTGGTTGCCTCTTTCAGTTCCGATTGAGGCCTGAATTCTTGGCTGAGGTATTGTGGTTGGCGTCGAAGAATTTCTTGATGGGGTAGAACAATATTCCAATAATAATATAAACACAGCACAAGTCAACACAGAGGGGATGTAGCTCAGATGGTAGAGCGCTCGCTTAGCATGCGAGAGGTACGGGGATCGATACCCCGCATCTCCAGACTTTTTCATAGTGATTTTATTCTTTCTTTTTTGGCTAACCGACAACGAGGCCAAGCCAACCAGCCCAAAAATTGAGCCTAAATTAGTAACAAAAGGTCTCTCTATAAAACTGCAGAAAACCATTACAGAAGATTTACGAATATGGCAGACAATTTTATCGCCATCGGCAAGCTAAGACAATATACCTCTGGAAAGCAAGTCGGCACAAGGTAAATATCAGCGGTTCAGTAATACTACGTATTGCCAGTTACAAATTGCTCAGCCCTACTAAAGATTTTCTTTCCCCATCGTTTGTTTTTCTTGCCAATCAAATCCCTAAATAAGAAAGCTTTACAGGAATCTGCTAGCATTTACATCATTCAACGCCAGCAGCTTCAGCCTACAGACCGACAACTCTCCAGTTTCTCAGGGAGAATATACATTTCCTATCGTGCCAGAAACATCCAAGAATGAACAAACGGTTTTGGACACTGGCGCGATAATGAATACTGATGTAACTTAATCAACTGCCTTTCCAAAATGTAAAGGATCTAAATCCATTAATCAGCCCTCAGTCTTAAGATTTCCTTCGCTGTTCTCTTCCGAAAATATTCCATGTTTTCCTGCAGTTGAAACACAACTCATTTGGGTAAGCATTATACTCTATAATCACCTCCATGCTGGAGCTTGCACCCCTTTTATGCGTAGGCCAAGCTGTGTAACACAAAAGCTTATGTGCTGATGTCTTGAACAAGCATCTTCATACACACCTTAAAACTTACACTATAAGTCTCCAACACAGGCCAAGTCCAAATTGCTAAGTGCTAGCCAACAGAGTACAGTATGCTCAAATTTGGCACATTTAGTTTACTCACCTGACCAAAAGATAAGCTCAGTCCTCTGCTGTGAAAATCAATGTACTTAAGCATAAACATACCACAATCCCACCTGTAACAATAAAAGATGCCTGTGTCAATCAAAATTATATCTTTGTCCATTGTCATAAATATATGTATGTACTTCAGTTAAAAATACTCTGCACACAACCATCCAACTAAACAGGGATTCAAACAGTATAAACAAAACATACCCATTCTGCTGAAAAGGAATATAGTCAACTAAATCTTCCTGCCAAGAACTTGTGTCCATTTCTTTATTGCTCTTGTCGTTCACTTCGTCCACAATATATCTAGCCTGATGTGGCATACACAAGAAGCATCGTTAAGTTACACTCAAACTATAAGTACGTAATGAATTGAACAAGCCTAGCAACATGCCATCTAATATTTATTGTATCTAAGACATATTGATACAACCAGGTCCATATGAATTCCCCCAGAACATAACACATGTACAAATTTTAACATACGAGAATTGGAAGAGGCATAGTAATCACGGCATCGCCTAGGCGTGCTGTTGGTTGGGCGTGGATGCCTGGGCCGGCTGCCTTGACTGGAGGCCATTAGGCACCCGCCCAGGCGTCCAATCGAGGCGGCGGTGGACTGGGCGTCGCGGCTGGCCAAATTTGGCGGGCGCCGAACGGTGAAGACAAGGGATAAGGGGCAAGGGCCGAACCTGAGGCAGCTGCAAAGGCTCAGAGGTGCAGACCCTTTTAACCCTAGAGCAGTCTGGAGAGGAGAGGAGATAAGGGAGCTCCGCTGACCACCGGCCCGCTGCCACCTGTCGCCTCCACTGCTAGCTCTGGTGAGATCCTCCTCTGCTCCTTCCTGAGCCGGATCGCGCTCTGCTCCTTCCTGATCGAGTCAGATCCTGCTCTGCTCCCCCTTCCCGGTCGATCCCCCTCTGCTCCTTCCTGATCCCCCACTACTCCTTCCCAATCGATCCCCCTCTGCTCCTCCTTCCAGATCCCCTGTGTGTCGCCGCTGATGGTGTGCTGTGCTGTGCTGAACCACTAGTTCTTCTACTGCTAGTCCTCATAGTACTGATGATGGCATGATGCTGCTGGTGTGCTGTGGTGATGCTGCTGCTGCTAGTCCTACTAATGATGATGGTGATGCACTGATGTTGCTGCTGTGCTGAACTGCTAATGGTTGATGCTTGCTGCTACTGAACTGCTAATGCTTGATGCTTGATGCTACTTAAGTGCTAATGCTTGATGCTTGATGCGTGCTGGCCTGCTGCTTAACTGCTAATGCTAATGCTTGATGCTACTTAACTGCTAATGCTTGATGCTATGTAACTGCTAATGCTTGATGCTTGAAGACTACACATTTTTTGCTTCATATTAGAGTTAATTCCATGTCATATGAGAAATTATTTATTAATTATTATTTTCATCGTCTAATCATCGCTTAGGTGGGCGCCTAGGCGTCCAGGCAGTCCGGGCTCGCCGCGCCTAGCCAAACCGAAGTGACAACTATTATACTAAATCTTATTCTTAAATCAAACAACAGAAAGCCTAATATTTGTGTAGTTAACAACCCATATCAGAAAATCAGAATGGAAAAAATAGTAGTAAATTGGCTTTCTAATTTCTGGCTCTTCCAAGTGGAATTTCACACCGGAGGCATCAGTTAAGCTTACCAGTACTCCTGGTACATGACAATCCATGCCACCAAGAGAATCGAGATATTGGAATGTCTTTTGCTTCATGTTTATAATTGCTAAACACCAATGTATATCCTTATGCACTGGGACAAAGATCTGCAAAGTAAATTCTGAAGATAAGTTGAACATAAGAAATAAGCATGTCAAAGAGGAAGGGTGGTAAAAACAAAAGAATTAAATAATGCAGCATCCACTTTACTTTATCACACTCAATGAGCTCATAACCCAACTTCTTGCGGGTAGTCCATCTTTTAACAGATCTGTAGTCATAGCCATTTTTTCCACAAGCAAGCTGAGCAACAATTCGAATATTCAACGAGGCTTAATTAGATGGTGATCAATTTTATCCACAAATGAAAATTGAAGGCTAAAATGCATGATAAAAGATCTGACACAAGTGCATTACGGTGAATAAGTAATACCATGCAAGCATTTATACATGAAAGTAAGAACAAAGAATATAACCAATGCTAAAGTGAATGCAACTTGTAGCTTCTATAAAACAGAGCCCACAATATCATTTCCTTGAAACTTTTGGTGCCAACCAACCAACAAAAGGAAAGTAAACAAAGAAGTGAGGATAGCTTGAAAAAAGTTAAAAACAAAACTATAGTCATTTCCAAACAAAGGTCCAAATCAAGTAATAACACAACCTACGAAACCCTAGAAGGCAAAAAGAGAGCTACCCCTCCATTTGCAAATGTTTGTCACCGTAGCATGCATGCAATGAAACTTTCCTGATTTTGACTACTAATATAAATAAAACCATGTAGATGGGTAAAATCAAAATGATAGCAGCAGATATGCCATAAAAACAACCTAATTTATGTCAAACAAAGATCCCAAACCAAGTAACAATACAATCTAAGAAATCCAGGAGAGCAATTAGGCATCACTATCTCCATTTACAAACATATGTCACCATGGTAACTTTTATAATTTTGACTACTAAAGAAGTATCTACATTGGCCACATGAAATTGATAGCAGTACATTTGGTTTAAAAAAAAATACTTCCACAGTATTATAATATTTTGAGCCTTTGCTAATATATAATTATAAAAATCAGCGGTCAAAGGTACACCTTAAAGTCTGTGTAATTTCAAAATTGACATACATAAACAGAGGAGGTCATACCCTAAGTGATACATGTCCATAAATTAATCACGGCACTAAAATATAATTTAATATTCTTGGAATGCCGATCACCATATCTATATCGCTCATAATGCCCATGTCAGTAAATCATTACCAAAAAATTTGACTAAAAAAAGCTACAACATACAAAGTTATGAAGTACAGAAAACTACAAAAGCGGTGTAAATATTTAATATGACATTCTGCAGATGCAATAGGTGAAAGCAAAAGAAGCATATCATCTAACCTTCTTATAAAAAAATGTATTAAAGAAATGGCATTTCAAAAACCTTTTTGGTTCTCTTATTTCCCTCTCCTTTAACAATTCAAGGTACAAATTAATAACCTGCAAGTAAAAGAAATCCTTGTCCTCATTACGTATAGAAATATAGTCATCACTGATAAGTAATAACTGTAGTTTGTTTAGCATATTTAAGATAAAATTTACCTCATCATTTAACCAGCCACCAGGTCTCAAGCACCGGAATTTCTCTCTGCTAACCTCAATGTTAGATGACTCATGCAGCACTAGGACTTTGCTACTGTAAGGAAGAAAGAGTGATGCAATTGTGTTAACAAGGTATATAGAAAGATTCAAAATACACACAAACAAGATTGTCAAAAGTACCTTGAACCACTACCATACAAACAGTCATGAACTCCATTTTCCTCTTCAGCAGTGAGAGGTATAAAGAGTTCAGACAGATCCTGAAATATTGAAAGATCAACATTCATAAACGTTAGTGAGCTAAAGCATAAAAGGTTGGCGCAGAGCTATGACCAAAGCAGGATAATCAAACATGCACTAAAAAGAGAAGGAAAAGAATAACTCTTTGGATAGGCAGATATTTTTTCCCCCAATCGAAGTCTTGCGTTCAATGGTGCCTATTTTAAATTTCGAAGCAATTAAAAGGAGATTCAACCCTAGGAATACACATTATTTGAAGACATTTTTACATGCCCTCTTTATTTCTTTCGAAGATTTGTATTAGGCTGACCGATACAAGATCCTCAAAAGCCTAATGCAACCCAGTTACCCAGGAAGCATCAAATTGTCCACGCTTGTAACTTGAGACAATTTCAAAACAATTCCTTTAAGATTCTAAAGCTCATTCCATCCGTTAATTCAACGCGAGATGCAAACCTAATCACCGACAATCTTCCTATTCACTCAGCGTGACAATATCAACTCACAAAAGTGCTAACAAAACATACCTCCTTCGGCGCCTCAGCTGACTTCCGCAGCTCAGCAAGCCTCTCCTCTTGAAGCCCCACCTCCACCCCGATCTCGCACAACCTCTTGTCGTGCCGTCTCGCCCCCTCGAGGGCCTCCTTGTAGTACGGTTTCTTCTTCTCCCGCGCAGACCGCACCGCCTCCACGGCGGCCTTCCTCGGGTCCCCAACTTTCCTGCTGACCACCAAGTGCCCTATCTCCACGTCGTCCCTGGTGACCACCGTGAGATCCGGCGCGTACCCCGACACACCGACCCACCGCCTGTACACCCCCAGTCCATCGTCCCCGGGCCACCGGCCCAGAAGGCCGTAGAAGCCGGAGAGGAAGTTGCCCATGTCGAACGCAGCGGACCTCACCTCCGGTGGGAGCGGCGGGGGCGCGACGGAGGGCAAGAGGAAGGCGGAGCGGCGGTGGCGCTGTGGGCCGTGCAGGTGGCGGGGGCGTAGGGAGTCGGAGCCGTGGCGCTTGCGGCGGTGGAGGAAGAGGTCCGCGGCGGCGGTCATGGCGGGGAGGAGGGGGTCAGGGCCATGGGAGGTGGTGGTCAGCAGGGTAGCATGATGGAAGTGGGAAAAACCTAGGTTGGGTTCGTTGGTGCAAGGGGTTTGATTTGGGTTCGACGCGAGGGGGAAGCAGGGTTCGCCTTATCGTTTCGTCGATTTTTCGGATGAACAGTAAAATTTGATAATCACAAAAATTAAGTCGGAAATCGGTTGAATACCGGTATGTGCTAAGGAAATGTGCATTTTATGAGCATGCATGATGCATTATATGAATGAGAATGCGAATGAAGAATTAATGTGATCTTTTTCTTCACATGATTAAAGTCATGCAATATATGAATATGTTGCATGTCTATACCTGGTTTCATGTTGCAATACACTTTGCTGAGTGATGAACTCACGCTTGTTGTTTGTTGTTGTTTCTAGGTACTATGAATACGTCATATAGGAAAGGGAGATAGAACCACCACTTCACATAGTATCTTTTCACTAGACAAATTCATATTTAAACCCTCTTGGTGTTGCTTTATTTTATTGAACTATGTTGTGGTTTATGTCGAGTTGGTCACTATGGTTAAATGTTTATTCCGTAGTCGTTTATGTGAGGTTTAAATTTATATTCTTGTCTTGAGATGGTTCTGAAATTCTTGATTTACAATATTGTTGTTATCTTCCATTATTCTGTTGTGCTATAAATCTACTATTGATGCTTAAAACCTTGTTAAAGAGATTACATGCTGCCAAATTTTTTGTTTAAATAATTAGTGTAGTTGCTGTAATTTAGTCTTATTATTGCTATTTGGTTGTTAGTATTGCTCTTTGTGATAACATTCTGGGCACAATAGATGCCGGGGTGTTACAGAAAAAGCATTCAAGTTGTTAAAAGAAAAGCTCACTCACGCTCTATTGCTCCAAATCCCGGATTCGGTAAGACTTTTGAGATAGAATGTGATGCTAGCGGGATTGGAGTAGGAGATGTGCTAATTCAAGAAGGTAAACCGGTTGCTTATTTCAGTGAGAAATTAAGTGGTCCAAGTCTGAATTATTCTACCTACGATAAAGAATTGTATGTTTTAGTGCGTGTGCTTGAAACTTGGCAACATTATCTATGGCCCAAAGAATTTGTTATACATTCTGATCATGAATCACTGAAACATATTAGAAGTCAAGCTAAATTGAATAAACGACATGCTAAATGGGTAGAATATATTGAGTCATTTCCATACATCATAAAACATAAGAAAGGAAAGGGCAATGTGATTGCTGATGCATTTTCTAGACGTTATACCATGTTATCTCAACTTGATCATAAGATTTTTGGTTTAGAGACCATTAAGGATTTATATGCTACTGATTTGGACCTTAAAGAAGTGCATGAACATTGTAAAGAAGGGAAAACATGGAATAAATACATGTTGAATGATGATTTGCTCTATTGTGCTAACAAGCTATGCATTCCAGCTAGCTACGTTCGTCTTTTGTTGTTGCAGGAGGCGCATGGAGGAGGTTTGATGGCACATTTTGGAGCAAAGAAGACTGAAGATGTGCTGGCTGGCTATTTCTTTTGGCCAAAGATGAGACGTGATGTCGAGTGCTATGTGTCACACTGCACCACTTGCAATAGAGCTAAACCCCGTTTAAATCCACATGGTCTTTACATGTCTCTTCCTATTCCTAGTATACTTTGGGAGGATATTTCTATGGATTTTGTTTTAGGGTTTGTAGGGTCGAGGATGCGCCTAGAGGGGGGGTGAATAGGCGTTTTAAAAATTCTTCTCACTAATCGAGGATCGCCTCTAATTACCCCTATGTCAAAACCTACACAAAGATTATGCGCAAGCGGAATATTAAGGTTTTGACAATTAAAGCCTAAATCAACTAGGCTCACTAGTGCACTAACTAAATAAGTCTCTAACTAGAATTGCTAGGTTGATCAAGCAAGCTACACTAAGCAATTCTATTCACAATCAAGCAATTGATAATATTGCAATAAAGTAAATGCTTGAATGTAAAAGGGCAAGAGACACAAAACTTCTTACCATGGTTCGGAGCAAACCCTCCTACTCCACGTTGAGGAAGTCCAACTCACTTTGGACCGGCCCACTCACTTGAGCCTTCACCTCGAATCCATTATGGTTGCTTTTCACCCCGCCGGGTAGGCTAAGCACCAACCTTCACAAACTTTCGCCGGGGCTTCTCACAAACCTCGAGAGCTCCCGCGCACAACGCACCGATGCCGTCTAGGAGGCCACCACCTCCAAGAGCAATAGAATGAGCACTCCGCTCAAGCTTCACCGAACGCACCTCCGCGTCTCCGGTGATCACCTAGTGCAACTCATGCAACTAGGGTCCTCTCAAACTCCCTCTAATTGCAACTCATGCAATTAGAATCACTCTTGAGCTCAAAACCAAATTGGAAGAGGCAAAACCATGCAAACCCTCCCACAAACTCAAACCAAGGCTCAAGAGGACTCAAAGCACCAGCAACTACCTGCCCTTGCCCCCCAAGGGGGTCTTATATAGCCCCACAAGCCAAAACTAGCCGTTGAGGGCAAAACCCACGAAAAATCAACAAAGTCGGCACTACCGCCTCATAGGGCCGGTAGTGCCGCCCCCAACCCAACGGTCGGCTAACGGCTATATTCCCGGCACTACCGCAGGCAAACTGCCGGTAGTGTCGCTCGAGCGGCAATACCGGCCCCATCAGGCGATCTGCCGGCCTCGAGGCCTGAGCAGAACACCCAGGTTACGTTAAAAAGCTACCGGGGTTAAACCCTCGATCTTTGCCGCATTCCGGCGATCACAGGCCACTTGGGCGGTAGTGTGGCCAACACCTCGAGCACTCGCTCTGGAAAATCACTACCGACGTAATAGGGCCGGTAGTGCCGACTTGAGTGGCGTATCAGCTCCCATAAGCGATCGCCACTTCACAGATTACTACCACCCTACTACCTCCCAGAGGCCTCAGAGAAAAACCAGCTTTCCAAAACTTTTCTCCAAAACTCAAACCGACAATCCTTTGAGCCAAGGGGTGATCAAACCACGATCACACTAGTTGCAAAACACTTTTGCAACACCACTAAACCATGCTCAAAGAATTCAACCAAACTCCAAAAACTTTGCGAAAACTCCTTTCGCAACTATTCAAAGATTATATTTGCAAGAACGTATTAAGCAAATAAAACCCAGAGTCTATAAGGTTTATCCTCTTAGCCATGTGATGGTCAAACCACGACCAATCGGACTTGCAAAAACCACGGTGCAAGTATCACATGCTTTCAGGACCGGAACCTATAGACCTCCCGTTTATTCGCACAACGAACTCGCAAATAAACAATCAAACCACTATATGCTTGAGCATCCTCGTTTTGCATCTCATGCAAAACCTAGCTCCAAGCAAGCAATAAATCCAAATCAGAGTGCATGAGCTCTCTAATTGCAACTCCTGCAATTCTCTAGCTCCATGCAACTAAACCAAACATTTACTTTGTCAGGAGCCGCCCAGATCGTCCTCGAGTTGTTGGATGAACAGTTGTTCTCATCGGATTTGGGTCCTAGCAACCAATCACCGGAGGTGATTCTGATGCTAATACCCAAGCCCAACAGAGACAACCCTACGAACATCCAACGACTCGACAACAACCCCGGTATTCCCTGTATGCGAATTCAAACGCGCCCAGATCCCTCGCATACCTAAACCAATACGAGCATCAATTCAATTTGCATAGCAAAGGGCAACGAACCCGAAACCTTCCAAACCACACGCAAGCGGAAACACACGGCACAAGACGAACCCGACAACCACCAAACCAAGATTTAAACAACTCCAAAACTCTAAACTAGGCAAGAACGGGGAAAAAGACCAAGACTCCGAAAAACGGAAAAATTCGGCATGACCTTTCTAGATTCTACGGTCATCCACTCAGCAGACAAGGAAAACACAGTTGATATATATATATGGAAAGTAAAAACGACATCCACAGCACCACAGCAGTATCAACAGCTAAGGAAGACACAATGGAACCCGACATACGCGTAAGCGTCCATTACCAAATCCAAAAGCCCATCGAAACGCCTATCTATACAACAAAAGAACCCACCATCGCATTTAGCAAAAGTAGCAAATCCTAAGTGTTCTGCCTCAACACTCCCCGGCGAACGCATCGCTTAAACCGCTACTCGGTGCCCGCTTGCCGGTCACCGAGGCAAGACGGGCAGAATTCACACCGCCAACCTGATCCTCACCGATTAAAACCACAAAGCGTGGCGCATGAGTACTTAAAGGTACTGCAAGACTTATCCGTGGTCCATATATGACCGACTCCAAAGGATTATGCATTTAGTTGTAGCAAGGAGAAAGCTTAAGGTAAAAGTGCGAAAAGCATTAACATTTGTAGTATAAATGCGACAATCGAATCCAATTACAAGTTTAAAGCGCTATAGACCGCACTTACTTTAGGGTGAGATTGAAATTAACACAATTAATGTAGAGCAATACATAACCATTTTTAAGCTCAAGCTCCAACTACAACCACAAGTCCCAAGTTACTTACTACGCAGAAGAAGTTCGATTAAGCTTGCTCATATCCAGAGCGCGCAATTAATCGCTTAATTAACCCCGCAGGGAAGCATTGATCGCGACGACACTTACCACAAGGGCTCAGTGTCAACCCTCCCCAATCATACCCAATCGCTAGGCCCTCCGTGGGCCCGAAAACCTAGCACCCTCGAGCAGCCCCAAACCCGCTGGCCGAGAGTCGCCTAAGCCTCGCCTCAACCACGCTCCAACCACAGAAGTTACTGTCCATCGATTCCGTATGAGAGAAAGAGTGGCTTACTGCATCATAATCGGGCATGCGACCAACCGGTGTGCTCAATCCTATTCCACTTACGGATCGGTCCTTAATTGACACAGACGGGCTACACATTCGAAGTCTCCATACCCAAATGAACCACTCCCCGCCTGGTCCACAAGTTAACCTTTCCAAAACATTTTCCCAATTCCAAGTCCAACATAACGTAACATGTGTGTAATAATAAAAACCACAAGTGACAGTAACCCTCCGTCACTTGGTAACTCAACATCTAAGCATGCTAAGCGTGAACTCATTATATTACCCATATTAGCTCCAAGGAAATGTTTAACAATTTTCAACGTATATAGCAAAAAATGGGATCTAGTCCTATCCTACAATTAACTCCTAATGCAAACGTAACTCACAATTTAGCAATTTATTCTCAAAAATAGAATCATATAAGGGTTCAAAATGCTTAGGTGCTTGCCTCGACAAGCTTCACGGAGTCTCTGACAACCTCGCTTCACCGTGGTCACCTCGATCGCGCCACGCTACCCTCCGCTGATCGTTTTCACACGACACATACGTATATGAAAATGAGATGCATGTAATGCAAATGACATAGAATGAAAATCGAAGGTAAACTGCAGATTCAATAAGCCAAAAAGAAATAAAATTACAGACTCTACTATAACAAATGAACAACTTTGGAAAGGCTCAACACTAGCTAAAAACCTTCTACCATGTATTGAACTCTTGATAATGCCATTGCCAACACGCCAACCCAAACGCTTACTAGTAGCATTTCACCCCGATTAATAGAGACTTAGACCATACTCTCTTTACACATGAACACTAGAGGAAACAAGATATGACAATACAAACAACACGCACATTATCCACTATTCTAGGATTTCCAATGCTACTCCTCCCAACTCCAAGATTCAATCATCTTGCCGACATTACTCTTTCACAAGAAAGTCAAGTGCACAATAATATTCCCAAACATGAGTAATGCTTAGTATCAAATCATTAACCCCCACTAAGCCTTCTCATTCTTCCTCGATTCAAGAATCCACCAATATGAAATCATCATGAGTACATCATGATCTGATAGAGGTAGGACAACCCCAAGACTAGCCTCCATCATCACGAAACCCTAGCACGGCGCAATCATGGAATCGTCCCTGGCCACGCAATAAGGATTTGGCCATTAGTGAAAGGGAACGACCCGCTTGGGGATAATCAAACCCTAACTCAAAACTCCTAACCAATGTCATCAAATACCTAGCATGTAAGAACACCCACCTCCTAGCTATTTCATCAAACACCTAGCATGCATGGCTAGAGAGAGGGGGAGAGGGAAGGAAGGGAAAAGGAGGGAGAGGAAGGGGAGGGGGTTGTCACACTGCATCGAGGAAGGGGGGCCGGCCGGAGGAGGTGATGCTGCTGCCGAAGCCGAAGGCGCATGGGCACGGTGGAGGCGGTGGTGGAGTGAGGCGCAGACGGGCGGAGGAGGTGGAGCCGGGGCAAGGCCATGCTGAGGGGAGGGGGATGGCCGGCGCTGAGCTGGTCAGGCAGGCTTCCGGCAGTGGGGAAGGCACGCTGGCAAGTAGTCGAGGGCACCGGTTGGGGAGGGGCTCGGGTGAGAGGAAACAGAGAGGGGAGGGAGGCTGCGCCAGGAAAACAAAAGGGGGTCAAGAGTGGAGGGGGGGTCATTGGGGAAAACAACTGGGAGAGGAGAGAGAAGAGTGGAAAAATCTAGGTGGAAAATTACCTCGAATGCCCCATGCCCACACACTTAGGAAAATTAAATAAATGGGACCGTGACAAATCCTCCCTTAGGGAATCTCACCCCGAGATTCTAAACGATCGTATGCTTAGGAAGACAACTACAAGGGAAAAGCTGAAGGATCAAGAGTAATACTCACATGTTTTCGAAGAATTCGGATACTCGCCAAACGATCTTCCCGCCTCCCAAGTGGCCTCTCATCTTCGGTGTGGTTGCTCCACTCGAACCTTGTAAAACTTGAGAGTCTTCCTACGAGTTCATGCCTACTCATCCAAAACTCGAATAGGATGCTCTTGATATGATAGATCGTTCAGGCTGAACTTGAGGTCATCCACCTCTAGAGACTCAAAGGGAGTACGGAGGCACTTCTTCAATCGCGATATGTGGAAAACGTCCGTGGACCATCGCTAGAGAGGGAGGAAGCTCCAATCGATATGCCACTTGGCCACGCCTTTCCAAGGATCCGAACGGACCTATGTAGCGAGGGGCCAACTTTCCTTTAACTCCGAATCGACGGTGCCACTGAGAGGAGAAACCTTCGATAGACGGTCGCCAATGTCGAAGGAGAGGGTCTCTACGGCGATCAGATAACTCTTCTCGTCGCGACGCGCTATCCTCGTGTTCTCTTGGATAGTCTTCACCTTTCTTCCGCTTCCACAACTAACTCCGCCAATCAGGAGCGCTTCTCACTTTCTCTCGACTGGCCAATGCGCTACACAATCAGCGTACCATAAAGTGCCTCGAACGTGACATCTGGATACTGGTTTGGTAGCTGTTGTTGTACGCGAACTCGGCGTACGGGAGACACTCTTCCCACTTTTTCCCGTAGGACAAGATACAAGCCCTCAACATGTCCTCAAGGATCTGATTGACCCTCTCTGGCCCCGACCGCCCCGAGGGTGGTATGTCGAATCAGTGAAGCAACTCGGCTCCAAGGCTTCATGTAGGCTTCTCCAGAACCGAGAGACAAACTGAGAGCCTCGGTCTGACACTATCCGTTTCGGCACTCCATGGAGACACACGATCCGAGAGATATATAGCTCTGCATATCTCTTGGTTTGTGCAAGTAAAGGGTCCGAACAGCCGAAGTGCGCCGATTCTCACAATGGTCTACGATCACCCAAATTGAGTCATGGCCTGAGGAAGTAGTCAGCCAAGAATGAAGTCCATGGTGACATCCTCCCACTTCCAAACCGAACAGAAGAGGTCAAGAGTACCGGCCTGCTTGAGGTGTTCGCCCACCCGCTTGCAGACGCCGCGACTCGTGTATTACATAGCGAGCGACTTTCAAGGCTTCATGCGAGCCCACCAAAACCGGTCTCAGGTCTTGATACATCTTGTTGCTGCCTGGGTGAATGGTAAGGCAAGGAGTTATGCGCTTCATCGAATCCTTCGCTTCAACTCCGTCATCGTGATAACTATGCGGTCAACCACACGGTTCCTCGATCATCTAGGCGAACTCAAGCCCGGTCCCAATTTCAATTTATCCCGGATTTGGGCAACTTCTTCATCCTTCGATCAGGCTCTCTCGACTGACGAGCAATGTAGACTTCAACTCAATATTGGCTATGAATCCCTGCCGCCCATCTCCAAGCCGAGTCTTTGAATTCGCACAAAGAGAGACACTGGATCGAGAGTGCACAGCTTGCATTGAGCTTTGCGACTAACGTCACTACACATTCGCCTTCCCGGTGGTAGTGTACCTCCGCATCAGAAGTCTTTGATCAGCTCAAGCCATCTCCGCCTCATGTTCAGACCGCCTGGGTGAAGATGTACTTGAGACTTTTATGATCGTGTAGATATTGCACTTGTTCCCCGTATGATAGTGGCGCCAGATCTTCAAGGCATGCACCATCGCAAGCTCCAAATCATGGGTGGGGTAGTGCTCCTCATGATGCTTCAATCGCCGAGATGCGAGGCAACCCACTGCCTTCTTGCATGAGCACACAACAGCCCAATGCCCGACGATCGCAATACACCTCAAAAGGACCAGGATATCCGGGCCGAGGAGACAGGAGCCGAGTCGACGCTGTTTCATGTCTGGAAGGCGCCTCACAAATTACCACCATCCGACCAACCCCTTCTTGAGCACTACCATCGGCCGCATCTTTGAGAAGTCCCGGATGAAACGGCGATAATACCTACCACCCAAGAAAACTGCTGATGTCCGTGATGTCTTTGGTCGCTCCTATTTGAGTACATCCTGTATTTTGCTCGTCAATCGCCACGCTCGCTCGTAAAGGACGTGTCTAAGAATGACACTTTCACCTAATCACACTTGCCGAATCTCAGATACAAAGCGATGCTCCCCAGTCGCCGAGGACAATGCGAAGGTGTCTGCGTGGCTCTTCTTCATCGGGCCGAATATCAAAATGTCGCCAATGAAGATGACGACATAAAAGAATCCACAGCTCTTCCATGAATATGGAGTTCATCGTACATAAAGTACGCCGCCTCGTGAGGCCGAACGACATCACTGTATACTCGTAGAGACCGTGATCCGTGGAGAAAGCCGTCTTCGGATGTCCTCGCTCGGATCTTAATCTGATGGTAGCCAGCCTCGTGATCAATCTTGAAAATACTCAGGCACCACCACCGATCAAACAGAGGTCGATCCGGCAATGGGTACTTGTTCTTGATGGTGATCGCATTCGTGAGGATCAGTCAACGCAGAGGCGCAGAGAACCATCCTTCTTGGTCACAAACAAGGCCGAACAGCCCCAAGGCGAGGAGCTCGGTCGGATGAACCCCTTGTCCATCAATCCTTTCAGCTGGGTCTTCAGCTCAGCCAATTCGTTTGGCGGCATCCCAGACGGCCGCTTGACACCGGAGCACCTGGCCGGAGCTCAACGACGAACTCAATGTCCCGATCAGTGGCATTCCCAGAATTCTCTGGGAACACATCGGGAACTCAGACACCACGGAATCGAGTCTAGCTCTTCAACTTCTGTCCCATTCGGTGAACACAAGGTGGCCTTGTTCTCATTAAGAAGTAGAGTGAGTCGCCTTCTGATTTCTGAGTGACAGAAATACGACTACAGAAATTCAAAATAGCCTCGTGTCACCAACTCATCCCCAGGATGACATCCATCCTCGGTCTAGAAGTGAAGAAGTCGACAAAGGAACGGAATCCCCCGAATCTGAACCATCGCCTTCGAACCATCTGGCTGATCGTGATCTTCGACTCCTGGTGCCTCAATCGTAAAGGAGGTGACATCAAGCATCGACCTCATCCGATGTCGCTTCGCAAACCCCGCACGGATAAAAGAATGGGAGGCCCTCGAATCAAACAACACTCTAGCCTCATGCCCTTCAACAAGAAACGCATCAATGAACACGGCCGAGTTCTCGTGAAATCGCTTCTGCCGAGGTGACGCCGCTCGGCCGACGTAGGTAGTGGCAGGTTGCCGTCGCCGCCGTCGTGGAGCGCCGGTGCGGTGCCGCCGACGCGCGGAAGGGGCAGCCGTGATGAAGTGGCTCCCGTCTGGCAATTGTAGCATCGGACCGACCGACTCGCCGCCCGTCGCCGGTGGCGTAGTGGTGGTCGTGGCCGGAGCGGGTAACCGACGGCCGGGCCGACGCTGACCGATCGAGACGGCTGAGCAGACGGCTCCCGATACGACCGCCCGAGTTCAGCCGCCGCCACGAAAGTACGGTGTCGCCCGCTTTCTTCTTCTCCTCTTGATGAGCCCCGTGATCTTGAGCTTCACAACAGTTGATCGCTGCTCACTGTCATTGTAGTCGCCGAAGTCGCAGACGGACAAATCGGCCCCGTGATCTTCGCTGGCCAAATTCCACTCACAAACCGACCTTTGCTTCTTCCGGGTCGCTGTCAACCTCTTTCTCGGGCGACCGCGAGGTAGTTGAACTCTTGCGAGTAGTCAACCACCGACTCTGCCGAGCTGCCTGAGGGTGAGAAATCACGCTTCTTCATGTCCATGAGGCCCTTCGGGATGTGGTACGCCCAAACGCCTCACGGAACTCACCAAGTAAATCGGTGCCCGGCAGTCGCATCACCCGCAAATTGGCCCACCAAGCACCAGGCTTCGAGCCGGCGCCGAAGTGGGCCTTCCGAACTCCCCACGAGCAAGAGCAAACCGCTTATCGCGGCGCAGCTTCAATCGTTAACGGGTCGGTGGCCCGTGAGAAGACCTGGTACCGCGTGGTGAAGTCGAGATAGCCGTGGGCCGACTCGCCCATCACTGGCGCCACCGCGGCCGACCCGGCCCCGACTAGCATCTCCGTGATCCGGCTGGTCGCTTCCTGGTGCCGCTCGTCACGCACGCAATGTCCAACACATTGGGAGGATTGTGGCGGAACAAGACAGCTTCGCCGCCGCGTCACCTCCATCACCCCCTGCAGGTGGAAGCCCCACGGTCCGTGATTCTCATCATCAAGACAAAGCACACAAGTTAACCCCACACAAAAGCACAAAGTATGATGCACAATGACATGGTAAACATATGCATGCATGACATGATATGAACCTCATATGCATAATATGGATGCACGATTCCAACGTAATCGCTTTCTCCCACGCCTACCCTTTAACGTAACTCCCTAAATATATACCTAGGGCGGGTAAGGCATTTCAAGCTCTACTGATGCATCATGCAAGTCCTAAACAATCACCTAAGTGGTCGTCAAGTTTAAGTTCGCCTTTATGCACCTTGCTCGATACTCAACTTGTCGAGCCGCCCAGATCGCCCCCTCGAAGTTGTTGGATGAACAGTTGTTCATCGGATTTGGGTCCTAGCAACCAATCACCCGGAGGTGATTCCCTGATGCTAATACCTCCAAGCCCAACAGAGACAACCCTACGTAACATCCAACGACTGACAACAACTCCCAGATTCCCCCTGATGCGACTCCGAACGCGCCAGGATCCCCGTGATACCTAAAACCAATACGATATCAATTCAATTTGCATAAAGGGGGCAACGAACCCAAACCTTCCAAACCACACGCAAGCGAAACACACGGCACAAGACGAACCCGACAACCACCAAACCAAGATTTAAACAACTCCAAAACTCTAAACTAGGCAAGAACGGGAAAAAGACCAAGACTCCAAAACGGAAAAATTCCGATGACCTTTCTAGATTCTACTGGCCATCCACTCACAGACAGGAAAACACAATGATATATATATATGGAAAGTAAAAACGACATCCACAAAGACCACAAAGAAGATTGGCCACTTAAGGAAGACACAATGGAACCCGACATACGCCAGTAAGCGCCCATTACCAAATCCAAAAGCCCATCGAACGCCTATCTATACAACAAAAGAACCCACCATCGCATTTAGCAAAGTAAAGCAAATCCCGGGAAGTGTTCTCAACACTTCTCGCGAACGGCATCGCTAAACCGCTACTCGGTGCCCCGCCCGTCACCGAGAGGCAAGACGGGCAGACTCACTCGCCAACCGGATCCTCACCGAAAACCACAAAGGTACATGAGTACGAAAGGTACTGCAAGACTTATCCGTGGGTCCATATATGACTCGACTCCAAAGGATTATGCATTTAGTTGTAGCAAGGAGAAAGCTTAAGGTAAAAGTGCGAAAAAGCATTAACATTTGTAGTATAAATGCGATAATCGAACCAATTACAAGTTTAAAGCAAGCTTATAGACCGACTTACTTCTAGGGTGAGATTGAAATTAACACAATTAATGTAGAGCAATACATAACCATTTTTAAGCTCAAGCCCAACGGCGAACTACAAGTTCAAGTTACTTACTACGCAGAAGAAGTTCGGATTAAGCTTGCTCATATCCGAGCGCACTGAATCAATCGCTTAATTAACCCCTGCAGTAGGAAGCATTGATCGACGACACTTACCACAAGGGCCTAGTGTCAACCCCTCCTAATCATACCTAATCGGCGCCTCTCCCGTGGGCTCAAACCTAGCACCCTCGAGCAGTACCCTTCAAACCCGGCTTTTTGGCGCCGAGAGTCGGCCTAAGCCTCGCCTCAACCACGTCCAACCAGGAAGTTACGGTCCATCGATTCAGATGAGAGAAAGAGTGGCTTACCGCATCATAATCGGGCATGCGATCAACCGGTGTGCTCTAATCCTATTCCACTTACTGATCGGGTCTACTGACACAGACGGGCTACACATTCGAGTCTCCATACCCAAATGAACCAATTCCCCCGCCCGGTCCACAAGTTAACCTTTCCAAAACATTTTCCCAATTCCAAGTCCAACATAACGTAACATGTGTGTAATAATAAAAACCACAAGTGACAGAACCCTCCGTCACTTGGCCCGAACCCAACATCTAAGCATGCTAAGCGTGAACTCATTATATTACCCATATTAGCTCCAAGGAAATGTTTAACAATTTTCAACGGGTATATGCAAAGAAATGGGATCTAGTCCTATCCCACAATTAACTCCTAATGCAAAACGAACTCACAATTTAGCAATTTATTCTCAAAAATAGAATCATATAAGGGTTCAAAATGCTTAGGTGCTTGCTCGATGCTTCACGAGTCTCGACAACCTCGTCACCGTGGTCACTCTCGATCATGCGCCACGCTACTCCTCCGCTGATCGTTTCTCTACACATAATACGTATATGAAAATGAGATGCATGTAATGCAAATGACATAGAATGAAAATCGAAGGTAAACTGCAAGATTCAATAAGCCAAAAAGAAATAAAATTGCGAGACTCTACTATAACAATAACAACTTTTGGAAAGGCTCAACACTAGCTAAAACCTTCTACCATGTATTGAACTCTTGATAATGCCATTGCCAACACGCTAACCCAAACGCTTACTAGTAGCATTTCACCTCGATTAATAGAGACTTAGACCATACTCTCTTTACACATGAACACTAGAGGAAACAAGATATGACAATACAAACAATAAATACACATTATCCACTATTCTAGGATTTCCAATGCTACCCTCCCAATCCGGCATTCAATCATCTTGGCCGACATTACTCTTTCGCGCAAAGTCAAGTGCACAATAATATTCCCAAACATGAGTAATGCTTAGTATCAAATCATTAACCTCCTACTAAGCCTTCTCATTCTTCCTCGATTCTGGCTTAATCACCAATATGAAATCATCATGAGCACATCGCGGATCGGATAGAGGTAGGACAACCCCAAGACTAGCCTCCATCATCACGAAACCCTAGCACGAAGTAATCATGGAATCGTCCCGCATAATAAGGATTTGGCCATTAGTGAAAGGAACGACCCGCTTGGGGATAATCAAACCCTAACTCAAACCCTAACCAATGTCATCAAATACCTAGCATGCAAGAACACCCACCTCCTAGCCATTTCATCAAACACCTAGTATGCATGGCTAGAGAGAGAGTGGAGAGGGAAGGAAGGGAAAAGGAGGGAGAGGAAGGGG
The DNA here is from genome assembly GCA_036346355.1 of Rhipidocladum racemiflorum. Lineage (NCBI taxonomy): Eukaryota > Viridiplantae > Streptophyta > Magnoliopsida > Poales > Poaceae > Rhipidocladum > Rhipidocladum racemiflorum. The sequence continues at coordinate 61,756,011 of CM070573.1, read as the reverse complement.
GAGGGTTGTCGGGCCTACTGCGAAGAAGGCGGGGTCGCACCGCAATGGAGGTGACGCCAAGCGCCGAGCCGGGAAGGGCCGTGGGCCGCTGAGGGTGGGTTTGAGGAGGGCAAGCACGGCTGGGAGGAGCGGAGCGCGGCTGGCCAAGGCCAGAGGGGAGAGGGGATGGCGCTACCGAGCTGGTCGCAGACGCCACGGTAGGAGGAGAGTCCATGCAGTTGAAAGTGAGGGCAGCATTGGGGAGGCTCGGTGGAGGAAACAGAGGGGAGGAGGCTGCCGCTCAGGAAACAAAAAGGGGGGTCAAGTAGTGGAGGGGGTTTCACTGGGAAAAAATCTAGGTGGAAAATTACCTGAATGCCCCCATGCCCACACACTTAGGAAAAATTAAATAAATGGGACCGTGACATACTTGAGCTCTCTCCGTTTGCAACCCGTGCAAATATAGCTCCAAGCAATACCAAATAAACGCAATAAGATTTTGTTTGTAAAACAAAAACAAAAGCATGAAGCTTTATCTATTGCAACACATGCGAACAAATGAGCTTCACACAAAAGCCAACGCATTAGCTTATCCTATTTGCAACTAATGCAAATCAAAGCTCAATGCGAAAACTCCAAGCACAAGCTTGACCTATTTGCAACAAATGCCAAATAGAGCTTATGCAAAAACCAAGCACGAGCTTCATCCATTCGCAACACATGCCAAATGGTTAACTCCATGCAAAAACCAAATCCAAATAAGATTTGAGCTCGAGTGACTACGGAATTGAGATCATCACCACACGATGAAGCTTAAAGAAGAACTCAACCCCTCTTAATAGTACGGTGCTAAACTAGACACAAAGCTAGGAAAAATCCTTAGCCTATCTAGTTATACCTTAGTCGCCGAAAGCAATCCCCTTTGGGGTCTTTAAGATCTTCAATCAACTTGTACCCCCGGGATCATCACTCTGGCTGTCTCTTGAAGTCTTTTATGATCTTCAATCATCTTATCTTCAAGATCGTCACCCAGCTCTATAAGCTTGTTCATCTCTTCTTGATAAACCTTCTTCTTTTCAACCTTTGGAACTAACCTGGCTCAATCATCACTTATAGAAATGGTTAGTCCAAGATGCATGGTTGTCTCAATCATCTAAGTACTCCATTAACACATAATGGATACCACTTACATCAATTGAGCACAACCTAAATCAATCAAATGAACTTATAGGTGTCTTGAGTACATGATGCAACTAATGCTTCATACTACTCAAGAACTCTTCATTTGCCTTTAATCAATCACAAGAACACCATCAACATATGATGAAATGTTCTTTCATGATTAGAAGACAAATGAACTCAATTTAAACATTCATTTAAATTGATATGTTCCAATGTATTGATCCTTTAAATATATGGAGTGAAGAATAGATCAATACATCGATACATCAAGTTCAAGTGTGAACTCCCTCTAGATATGTGCATCCATGTAATATATGGATTGGGAAACATAATGCACATTTTGTGGTTAATGCAATGGAGAATTCAAACTTAAACTTGAATCCAAAGTATGCAATTTATACTAGAATAGATATGCATACATACCTTGGTTTTTCATTTTCCATCCAAATATGAGATTATTGAAAGTAACTCAATAAACATGTTAGTCTCAATAAGATTAGATTTGTCATTAAACAAAGATTAATCATTAATCTAAACCAATCACCAAAACCAAATGGAGCTTGAACTTACAGGGTTACCTAGGACAAAGAGGGGGAGGGATAGCATATTTGTAGTTGTGGATCATTTTTCTAAAATGGCACATTTTATATCTTGTCACAAGAGCGATGATGCTACAAACATAGCTGATTTGTTTTTCAAGGAAATCATTCGCCTTCATGGAGTGCCTAATACTATTGTTTCGGATCGTGATGCAAAGTTTTTGAGCCACTTTTGGAGATCACTTTGGAACAAATTGGGGACGAAGTTGCTATTTTGTACTACATGCCATCCCTAAACTAACGGACAAACAGAGGATGTTAACCGCACATTATCTACCATGTTGCGGACTGTTTTAAAGAAGAATTTGAAGTTGTCGGAAGAGTGTTTACCGCACGTTGAATTTGCTTACAATCGATCGGTACACTCCACCAAAAGGTAAGTCCATTTCAGATAGTGTATGGGTTTAATCCTCGTGCTCCAATTGACCTTTTGCCCTTGCCTACTTCTGAAAAGGTAAATTTTGATGCAAAAAAGCGTGCTGAATTCATTTTAAAAATGCATGAAACAACTAAGAAAAACATAGAAAAGATGACTGAAATGTATAGACTTGCTGGTTGCTAGTGTAGGAAATATTTATAGTTTGAACCAGGTGATCTTGTTTGGCTATATTTGAGAAAAGATAGGTTTTCAGATTTGAGAAAGTCTAAATTAATGCCTCGAGCTGATGGTCCTTTTAAAATACTTAAAAAGATTAATGATAATTCATATAAGCTTGAGTTGACTGCAAATTTTGGGGTTAGTCTCATATTTAACATTTCAGATTTAAAGTCGTACGTGGGATAAGAGAATGAGCTTTAGTCGAGGACGACTCCAATTTAAGAGGGGGAGGATGATGAGGACATCACTCCTTTGGATACACGCATACATCTTGGTCCTATAACAAGAGCTCGTGCACGTTAATTAAATCATGAGGTGAGCTCGTTTCTCGCTATTCATAATAATATTATTAAGGATGTGATGCTACTAAGTATTTGTTATGTTTTATTGCTTAGGAACATGAGAGAAGCACCAACAGGACAACCACAAGCACTCAGTTTGTTGGCGTCATTATCACACTTTCAACAGGACAGCCACAAGCACTCAGTTTGTTGGCGTCATTATCGCACTTTCCGAAGGGTGCCATCACCTCCACAAGACCACATCCTCAACTGGACTTCACTCTTTCGACGCCATGCCAAGCCGAACTCCAAGTCATCTATCTAAATTACAACTGCTACTCTATAGAACTAATTACTTACAATCTAATTAATTTGGTCACTAAAATATATTTTAAATTTAAAAAACAAACAAAATACCTACAAAATTGCAACACTTTTCCTCCTCTCCCTCCCCTCTTCCTCCTCCTCCTCTTCCTCTCCTTGTTCTATGCGTTGCGGCTCGAGTTAAAAGGGCTCTCTACAAACCCTTTGTCGCCATTTCAACTGGCGACAGAGAGACAACGGTTCAAATTCACCCCTCTGTCGCCAATTGAAATAGCGACAGAAGGCCTGTCGCCATTTCAAACAGCTAAATAGGGGGCTTTTTTACTATTTTTTAATCAGTCTATTATTTCTATAAATTTTCATTAAAATAATATTATTTAAAAAAATCAGCACAATACCACCCCAAGCCGTATGGACGCTGCCCTAAATGAAATGTATCGACACCGGAGGAGCAGTCCATCAGCTGTGACAGACTGACTAATCATAGATCGAGTACTCGCAACAAGTCTTTCGCAAGCACATGGTACAGCGTAGCAGCATTAGCGCACTCCCATGCGAGCAGGCAGCACCATCAGAACAAGCATTATCGCATACGGACACCGAAATCCAGTGGCTCGGCAGCGGATACACCGTACGCATGCGAAATTTTTTTATAAATAATCATTTTTTATTCGCATATTACAAAAAATATACGTAGGTTCATTTTTTTTTGCAAAAGTGTCCGCTTGACGCGCTAGCGTGGCGCGAAAAAGTGCTAGTCGCGCCACCATGGACGAATAAGTAGTCCTCGCGCCACGGTGGCGCGAAAATCGCCACCTCAGCACGCCACGTGGGCATCTCGCACCAGGGTGGCGCGACGCGCAGGGCTCTCGCGCCAGGGTGGCACGACGGCGTGCACGGCAATGGCAGCGCAACTGGGACAGGCGACGGCACGCAGGCGATGGGCTAGACGCAGCCAGCAAAGAAAAGAAAGAAAAATGAGAAAATGAGAGAAACAACAGAGAAAAAAGAGAAAAAAGATAATATTATTTTAAAATAATCATTTTTATTTGTCGCGCTCACGTGGAGAGACTGAGCCTTTTTTATTAATTTCCCTCCAATCGCTGGACCATATAGCGACTATCATTTTTTTATTTGCGCGACTGTCATTTCATTTTTTTAGCAGCTGGGAAATAAAAATTTTCAAGATGGTTTAGTAGCTGGCAAATAAAGAACAGTGAAATCCAAATAAATTAGTATTATTATTAGAATTTTTAAAAATTGAACAAGTTTAATCATGATCTAAAATTTTTATGCTAGGTTAGGAATGCTCTCAGTACCCCTTTCAAAAATTTCCAAGATGATTTAGTAGATGGGAAATTAAAAAATAGTGAAATCTAAATACATTAGTAGCATTGTCAAAAATTTTAAAAATTGAACAAATTTGATCATGATTTGAAATTTTTATGGTAGATTAGGAATGCTCTCAAGACCCTTCTCAAAAACTTTTAATACGATTTAATAGCTAGGAAATTGTGAAATATGAGCTTTTTTTTAAAAAAAAAAGCTTTTTTTTTATTAATTTCCCTCCAATCATTGGACCATACAGCGACTGTCATTTTTTATATCCAATCCAGCGATTGTCATTTCATTTATTTGCCGGCCAATCCTAGACGAGAGGAGGTATATACATATATAAATTTCAGATTATACAATAAGAACTAATGTGTTCTATACAAATATAAATTGTTTGAATCAAGTTTCTAAATTTATATTTGCATAAAACATGGTAGTTTTTATTGTATAATCTGAATCCTTATAACTTAATACAAATTTAGAAATTTATTTCGTTGGATTTGGAGCTTTCTAGCAAAAGATATAGTATATTGAATTAAATAATCGAATTGAATGGAAAAAATGAAAAGGAAAAAGTCTGTCGCATGTCCCCCATGCGATTGGATTTGATTGGCTGCTAAAAAAATGAAATCACAGTAGTCGCAATATGGTCCAGCGATTGGAGGGAAATTAATAAAAAAAAAGGCTCATTCGCTCCACGTGAACGCGACTGGAGTAATTCATGAATAAAAAATGATTATTTTAAAATAATATTCTCTTTTTTTCTCTGCTGTTTCTCTCCTTTTCTCCTTTTTCTTTTTTTTCTTTGCTGCCCGTGCCTGCCCGTCGCGCCACCCTGGCGCGAGTTGCTCGTCACGCCACTGGCGCGAGATGCCCACATGGCGTGCTGAGGTGGCGATTTTCTTGCCACCATGGCGCGAGGACTACTTATTCATCCATGGTGGCGCGACTAGCGTTTTTTCGCGCCACGACAAGCGGATACTTTTGCAAAAAAAAATAAACCTATGTATATTTTTGTAATATGCGAATAAAAAATGATTATTTATAAAAAAAATTCTACGCATGCGCACATGCTTTATCAGCGCCGAACTCCATCCGTCGCGACGACGCAGCAGCATCCTGGCGTTGCCGGAACCCACGAGTCACGGCCACAGCCAAAAGCTACATGTCACTTGTCAAGAAACAGCTGGGGCTGCATCAGTTGCTCATGCATCAATCCCTGTTGCTCGCATATATATATATACTAGTTATATGCCCGTGCGTTGCTACGAAAAACAAAATTGATAACAAAAAATAAAGATTAAAAAATAAAAAAAAATATTATTTCATAAGATCAAACATCTATCTTTAACGCTTCGTTTCTTGCAAAAGCTGGCTAATTAAAGCAACGCTTTCTTAATAGCGCAATTAAGCAGGGCAATTAAGTAGGGCAATTAAGCAGGACAATTAATGTGACGTGGGAAGAAACTCTCACTTTATATAGTAGAGATATATATATATAAATAAAAAAAATAAATAAAAAAAAGGAAAATGAACAGGAATACAGTTCGTTAGGCAAAAAAGGCACTCCTTTATATAATTGTAAGAGCAAAGTGCATAATGCATTAGCAAGGTGGCCGGCAGAATCCAGCATAAAAATTGTGTATATTGATGATCGCAAATCATAACTCCCATACATCGGATTCCCCGAAGTCCATACCATAAGGATATATCGACTGTGGGAATCTCAAGGATAATATCTCTCACATCCATAATCATGTTTGTGCTGATAATATTCTGAGCTCGGTTGCTTCTCCCTCTGGGTTACTAAAATGTGTATACTACACACTAACAGTGAATACCAAAATCTGGAATGGAAATGAGAGGATAAATAATAATAACTCCACCAAAAAGCACCTGCCAGCTCTCACCCAGAAACCAGTCGCAATACCTTGATGGCCCGAGCTCTAATCTAATACACTCGATGCGCAATACAAGTTCCCTCGGTTCTTACCAACTGCCATCATCAACATAAAAGATTGTTCAGTAAGAGCTGTTTTCACCCCCTGGAAGCTTAGAGGCCTAACCTGCACAATGTCAAACCAAAGGTCAGCACATTTTCGTAGGTACAAACGATTATACACAGCTTTGCATTGAAATGAATATAATGCTCATTTAGAAGACAGTGGACAATCTTACTAAGTATTTGAATTCCAATGTACAACATCACATTCCATCGGGACGTCTGACTCCAGCAACTTTGTCCCACTCCTCCGGGGAGAGCATGTCAGCCATGTACTTCTCCTGGCCGCGCCAAAGGATCTGGCAATCAAACAAGCGAATTTACCATTTTGCACAGTGCAAGACTCAATATGCAGCCAATACATTTTAGCACACCAAAAGGTTTATCTCTACTATTCTAAAGCACCACTTGGTGGCAGTGGTCCATTCTACACGTCATTAATTGCTCTGTTTAATTGCTCTACTTAATTGCCCTGCTTAATTGCCCTACTCAAGAAACGAAACGTTGCTTTAATTAGCCAGCTTTCACAAGAAACGAAGCGTTAAAGATAGATGTTTGATCATGTAAAATTATTTTTTTTATTTTTTTATTTTTATTTTTCGTTATCAATTTTGTTTTTCGTAGCAACGCACGGGCATGTAGCTAGTAATTATACATTGTGCAATCTAAAAAGGGTCCTTCTTCCTTCTTTGGTTAAGCAAAAGCAATCTCGATCTGTGATTTCATAGTTACATGGCTGCCTAAACAATAAATAGTATTTATCCACTCAAACTCCAGACATATCAAGAAAGAGAAACAATCAAGGTTAGAAAACGATGGATAAAGAAACAAGAATACCTTGTCAATGACCCCAAACTCTTTTGCCTTCAACGAATCCATATAAAATGGTCCTCTCATTACCTTGTCTATTTTCTCCGGTGGCTGATAAAAGATAAGTTATGTTCTAACTGACAATAACATACAGAGTAGTATAAGAAATATATTACAAGTTGTACATACATTTCCTGTGTGCCTTGCTAAAAGCCTGACCAAGGTGTTCCTGTTTTGCACAACCTACAAGGAGCAAGTAAGGAGGTAAAAAAAAAAAGATCGTGACTCATGGAGATGGAGCACTATCAAACTAGAAAATGGAACAAAGAGCCTAGCCCACATACTTTAAGTGGAGGAGCATATATTGCCCCACTAAGATTGGATATAACCTAAATACATTTTTGCTTGAAATCCTTATTCACCAGGAATTGCTAAATTGGTCAATAGGTTACACCAAAACTTGTCAACTGTCCTGGTCGATCAAATGGATTCAAATTCCACAGATGAATGACATAGACAATAACTGCATGGGTCACATCACCATTCACTGGATTCTTTTTCAGCAATGATACTTTTGTCAAAGTGGATGCAATGGAAAGCATGAAAGACAAAATTGATTTGATGGTGATATTTTCACCTCCGACACAACCAAAAGTAGCAAAAGTGACTGTATGTAACTCTAGCAACAGTACGTACACTTGCTTAGCATACATGATACATCAGAACAGGAAATAGATCTCAAGAGTAGAAGCTAATAAAACATGAAATCACAGCTCATACCTCTTTGGCACGAATAACTACATCAGATGCTTGCATCATCCCATATGAAGGAATACGAGGTTGCTGAATCATAGCTGGCATGTAAGTATGTTTTCTGTCATTAGCAGGAATCAACCAACAAAAGAAAGTGTGTGGATCTGCACATTACTACCTTTGGCATGAGGAAACATATAGCGTTTTCCTTTCTTTCCAGCTGCAAGGACAAGACAAGCATGACCTGCTGCAGCTCCTATACATAGTGTGTGTATCTGCACAGAAAACGGTAACTTCATCATGAGAACCAATGAACCATATATGCAAAACATAGTAATACTGTAATAGTCTCTATAAAATTCAGAGTGCAACACACTTATATTTTAGTTCTAAAAATGGCACATCCTAATCTTATTTTGATGACAAAGCCCAGTACAAAACATCAGTCCTCAAATATATGGTGAGTTTGATGTTAGGACCATTTTTTTTGTTGAATAAATGCAGAAAGAAATGACAATAAGATCAGTTTATCTTTCACATGCTCCATTCAGTTCAAACAAACGAACAAAGACTATCCAAGTATCCATTAATAATCTCCAGCGAAAATAAGCATAGGGCGACTTTGCTCCCGATTGCAGTCATGGTAAAAAGTCTTAACTATTTGTCTTTAGAAGAAAATGATCTTTTCTAAAATATCTTACTTCACAACAGTCAGTACCACATGATTAATAATTCCATATTAAACTATTGAAGTACAGATAGTAAATGTAAAAGATGATACCTCAGTTTTCATCCGCATCATTGCATCGTAGATAGCAAAACCTTCACTCTCCATCCCAACCTGACAAATTCAAAAAACTACATTAAGAACAATTTGACTATCATGATGATTAACAAAAAGGCTACAAGAGACCTCATAGTTTATTGCATTTGGCAGCGCATAAATAAGCCATATTCAGTAGATACTTAATCAAGACATTAGAGAACACAGTTGACAATAAATCATCAATTGAACAAGATAAGCTTGCTTACTGGTTCACCATCATCACGAGCTGTTCCTGTTGAATTGATGTATATATAAACAGGCTCTTTACTATTCATCCATTCAAGGTACATCAACTGGGCAACGACAAGCTCAGTAACTGCCGGCACCAACTATTAGCAAGAAAAGACAATCGCATGAGATTATGGAAGTTGCAAGAATAACCGGTCTTATAGCATGCTGTGCAAATAATAATACACTAAGAGTCTAAGATATAGCTATTTCATTTTAACTACAGTAGATGTACACTGAAAGCCCCTCAAAAGTTAAATGGTAATAAAAAGACAGCGATTAGACCTGTGATGTTGTATGAGCGGAATGCTAGGCAACAAAAAGACATGTATAGAAGATGCGTGTAGTAGAGATACGGATGTTGCGGTGGATCATGGTCATACAAGGCGAGATCGAATCTGCAATGATGATATACGTTTCTAGGTTTGAGGTAGTACCAATTGAAGAAAATATTGTTCAAAATCATCTGAGATGGTTTGGACCATAGGCGGAGCTTCTCGTGGGGCTGGGTGGGGCTGAAGCCCACCCCACGCCAGCCCCCAAAACCCTTCCCTGCCCATCGGTATTAGCGATTAGCCATGCAATTAGCCATCTGAAATTCTGAATGTATTGCATTAGTAGCAAATTAGCAAACCGCGTAGCGTCTCCATGACTCGCATCGCGTCAGTTCGTCTTCATGGCAACAACGGCAAGGCAAGGCGCCGCTCTGCCTAGTGCCTCAGCCTCGCGCAGCGCACGCACGTCTTCCCGGTGACTTGCCGCTCTGTCTCGGCCTAGTGTCTCGGCGGCTCAGCCTCGCGCGCACCTCGTTGATTTTAGATGTCTCTTTTTTTAGCCCCTCTCATTGAATCTTTCTGGCTCCGCCACTGGTTTGGACATCTCCAACGAAGGCGCTCGAGGACCAGTGCGTAGTGGAATTTTAAGTCATCTCAAAAATATAAGAAGAGCAGAGGTCGACCGAGACTGACGTGAGAAGAAACAGTTAAAAGAGACTTGAGAGATTGGAAGTTTGGAACGTTTCCAAATATTTGGCGCTGGATAAGAGCGCATGGAAGTTAGCGATCCACATACTGGAACCATGACCTGAGATCGAATATTTAGGGGTTTTATTGACTTTTTTTCCTAGCCTACCCCAACTAGTTTGGGACAAAAGGGCTGGTTGTAGATGTACACTGAAAACAGAATTTGTCCAATCATCATGTATTCAAGTAAACAATATCTATCAATCTTTATGTAAAACAAGAATAAGCTATGAGAGGTGCTTCTATGCTCTTCCTCCTAATACAAGTTGCACAAATCTTGAAGCAAACGAAGGGGTAAGTAATCCTCATCTACCCTTCATTCATGCTTTAATATTTGTGCAACTTTAAAAAGGAAGAGCATAGAAGCACCTCTCGTAAGCTATATTATTTTGCAATTGTTACAAAAGGCTTGACATGATTATTAAATGTACAATGGAATTAAGCCAACATTCACAAAGGACAAACTAAAGAGCATTCTTTTCCACACTATAGAAGTGGAAGCACAGGCCAACCTGAGCTATGAGCAAGCAATGCCACCTTGTAAGTTAGTGCAAACTATATGGAAGAAATATGCTACAAGCAATATGTACTCTAAGATCCAGAGTGTCCACTTTAACGAATGGAAGCACTGTTGAAATATACCCTCTTTACTGCTGGCAGTGGTGAGATCTTTATTGTACAGACCCCCTTACATAAAGTCAGAGATATGGAGGTGTCAGATCCCAACCATTGCTCCAATCAAGTAATATGAATAACCCTTTAAAAATGAAATCTTTATTTGAAAATATTGAATGATGATGAGAAGCCGAGAATTAAAAACACCAGGTTATTGACAACCAAAGGTTTGTTAAACACTAAGTCACTAGTGACCTGCTTTTGCAACCCAGAAATCATGGTATTGCACTCAGCACTCTGCCTCATTTATTTTGGGAAAATTTGGTTCTGTGATACCAAAAGATCACCACTTTAGTTTTATACCATGAAAGAAGTGAGTACGCTTTATTACAACCGAAATATGTCTTCGTTCTTGTTTTTACCTTTCCATCCATCAATTGTGGGAGATTTGATCATTTGCCCTCTTTTTCATGGTGCAATTGATCATTTGCCCCATGTGTCTCACTGATATGTGGCCCCAGGATCCGCATGTCAGTGAGACATCATGGGGCAAATGATCAATGGCACATGTAAGTGAGGGCAAATCATCAATTGATCACAAACGAATTGAGCATTTCATGACATCTCACCAATGACCACCTCACAACAAAGGAATCAAAGAGTTGAGACCAGCTCCAGATTTGTAGTGCTCAAACACATTGTTGTTGCAATCCAAGTAAACTTCGAAAAACTGTTGTAAATATGCACTACAAAAAACATCTTTCTGCAATACAGGAACAGCAAATCTGCTTGATGTGATGCAGGTAACCAGGCGGGAGAGGGACTTGTTGCGGGCAAGTGATTAATAGCCATCGATGGTGTCGTGTAAGTGGATGCGGTTGCTGTAATCAGAGCATAGATGGCACCGCTTCCCACAAAATCTCTACAGACAGGGAGATCTCCTGGGTGAGTTGCTGTGCTTGGGCCTCCACTCGATCTGCTCGAGTTCATGTCTTGCTCCTGGAGTTCTCCCATGGTCGCCCTCACTATTGGCTTCCTCCACTCACCCATCGATTTTTTTTTTAAATAATCATTTTTTATATGTAAATTACAAAAATATACCTCGGTTTTTTTTTGCAAGAATAGCCATCTGTTGCGCCACGTGGTAGTGACACATGTGCCAATCGCGCCACCGTGGCACAATTAATCCTAGTCGCACCACCGTGGCAGCAACGTGCACATTCCCACGGGCACCATCCGATCCTCGGCACCCGCCGCGCGTACGTCCAGCGGGAGATCAACATCCCATGGCTAGTAGTTTAGTATAGTTGTCTATCCCCCGCACCACTACAGTTTGCAAGCTGTCCTCTATATATAGACTAGAGAGAGCAAAATCGTTGCACACCTGCACCACTGCACATCTCCCTTGCCATGCACAGCCATCCTCCGTTGCCTGTCGCTGCCGTGGCACACGATTGGTGTTCAGTCGCGCCACGATGGCGCGATTGGCACGTGTTGCTGCCACGTGGCGCGACTGATCCCAGTCGCTGCCACGTGGCGCGACTGATGACTATTCTTGCAAAAAAAATGATGTAAATTTTTGTAATTTACGTATAAAAAATGATTATTTTTTTTTAAAAAAAATCCTCACCCATCAGCGTGGTGAGCTCCTTCACCGAGGATGCATCACGCGAGCTTAACGAGGAAAGGGATGCATTGCTGCGTCCGAGAGCTTGTTCCTCACAATGCTCAGCGGTGGATTCGGCAATGGGTACAATTTGGAGCAGCTTGATTGGAAGGGAAGGCAGCGATGTGCTCGTGTTGTAAGGTGGCCGTTGATGGTGGCAACGACTTTAGCTGCGATGGGGAACGTGGCATCCGGGGGAGAAGACCGCAGGCACGGGGCATTTGCGGTAGTTCACACGCGTGGTTTTGGTGAAATGAAAAGAAAAGTAGCAAGAGGGCTAACGGGACAGATGGAATGGCAAATAAAGGAATGGTGTCATGTTTTGGTGGCATTTGTTATGAATAGCACTTGTATTCATCATGAGGCCATAGACCAGAATATATACATGTATATAAGGGCACAAAAGGAAAGCCTATATAAGGCAATATATGATACTAGCAATCTCTAATTCTCTGTACAGGGCACATAGGATATTGTCTAACCCCCCCCCCCCCCCTCAAACTCATGGTGAATCAACAACACTGAGTTTGGAGAGATAAAAACTGTGTTGAGCTCTAGTCTGTGTTTTCGTGAAGAAGTACGTCAATTGAGCTCTAAAGGCACAAACTGAAGAGCCACTACCTGTCCTGTACCTGTGACCAGGGTTCCACTTTTCGTCAACGAAAAACCGTTAGAAAAATTGACGTTCAAAAATCGGTAAAAACCGTTCGAAAACCGTTTGAACAGTAGCGGTATTCAACGAAATGCTTTTTCGAACCGTAGCGGTAAGATCGGATTTCGCGAAATTCGAGCGAAATTCAACGAAAAGTTGAACCCTGCCTGTGACCGCATGTAGGATGCATCAACACCGATATTTTTGTTGAGCTCATGCTTCGCTGGGTCTCGAGCTATGCTAATAGCACCTGTGCTGTCAGATAAAAGAGGAGTCGGTGTAGAAACAGAAACACCAAAATCCTCAAGTAACCACCATAGCTAAGTAACATCTGCTGTCACAAGAGCCATAGCTCGCAACTCAGCCTCAGCAATCGAATGAGAAACTGTTATCTGCTTCTCAGTCTTCCAAGCAATGAGAGAACCACTAAGCATCAGAGCATGCCTAGAGCTGTAAGGAGCTGGAATATGGAAAGAAAAGACGGTGGAAGATAGTTCCACGAAGATATCACAGAACGCGAAGAAGATGACTATAGTGAAGTTGGGTGGGAGCATAAATGAACTGACTCAAGATATGTACTGAATACGAAATGTCAGGACGAGTGACACCAAGGTAAACAAGACTCCCAATAAGATGGCGATAGCGAATACGATCCTCAAGAGGTTCACCATCAGTTGGTCGAAAGCGAACATGAACTCCAGGGGAGTCTTGGCTATGCGCTAATCAATGAGAGAAGCACAATCAAGAAGATCATGAATATACTTCTTTTGGGAGAAGAATCCCTTATTGTAGAAGAAACCTCAATCCCAAGGAAGTAGCGAAGGGGATCTAGTTCAGACATAAGAAACTGCTCACTGAGACATGCCTTCACAAACGGCAATATATTGAGAATCATCTCCAGTGATAATTATGTCATCAACATATAGAAGGAGAATAGTCCGACCACAAGACGAAGTGTAAACAAAGAGCAAAAGATCATGAGCACTAGGTGAAAAATCAACCGCAGTGACCACAGAAAAAAAACGTTCAAACCAGGCACGAGGGGCTTGCTCAAGCCCATAAAGAGAGCGGCGAAGCCAACCATGCCCTCGGGAACATAATACCCTGGTGGTGGCTGCATATAGACCTCCTCATGCAGCTCACCATTAAGAAAGGCATTCTTTACATCAAGTTGAGAGATGGACCAATCACGAACGAAAGCCACAGCAAGAAAAGTGCGAGAGTGGTCATGTGAGCTACAAGAACAAAAGTTTCATCATAATCACGACCATGCTTCTGCTGAAAACCACATCTCACAAGACGAGCCTTGTAGCGCTCAAGAGAACCATCAGAACGAGTCTTAACCTTATAGACCCATTTGCATGTAATGAGACGGACACATGAAGGAAGGGGCACAAGATCCCACGTGCCAGTGCGCTCAAAGGCAGCAAGCTCCTCTGCCATCGCTACTATTCCTGATGAGTGACAGCATCACGGTAGGAAGTCTGTTCGACAAGAGCTGCACCGGCAAAGCCAAGGCACTCAGGAGGTCTAATGGACTGGCAATCGCAAAGAGCATAGCAAGGAGGCAGCACTGAAGAAGGTAACTCAGCAGGAGAAGATGACTCATCATGAGAAGATGGCACATCAGAGGAATCCTCAACTTGTCGACGACAAGTGTAGTATAGAGGATAAGAAGGAACAATGTCAGAAGAAACCTTTGAAGGAGGCATCATGGTGAAAACTCCTGCGGAGAGGCCGGCGATGAAGGAGATGCCAACCGTGGAAAAGGAAAAGTGGCAACTGGAGTATCAGGAAAACTCAGGAAAGAAAGTGGCTCACCAAGAGATGCTGTAGTGGAAGAAGAACAAGGGTAGAAAGGACGAGACTCATCAAAAGTAACATTGCGAGAAATCCGCATTCGTCGGCCAACAGGATCCCAACAATGATATTCCTTATGCCCAGCACTATAGCCCAGAAAAACGCACTCAACAGACTGAGCGGTTAGCTTGGTGCGTTCAAGAGGTGCAAGAAGAACATAACACACACACACACCCAAAGAGGAGAAAAGTAGAATAATCAGGAGGCATGCCACAAAGACGTTCCACTGGAATCCCACCCTGAAGAACATAAGGCTGAATATTAATCAAGTAGGTGGCAATGGAAACAGCCTCAGCTTAGAAGTAAGTTGGAACAATGGAAGCAAGTAAAAGAGCACAAACTGTCTTAAGAAGATGACGTGCGCTCAGCAACACTATTCTAAGCATGAACACCAGTGTGACGACCCGAGTAATTAGCCCAGGTAATTAACAGCTTCACTGTCATTACACTAGGTTAATTACAGGAATCTCGGTATACTGATTAATCAAAACATCGAGCGCACCCGATATGTTGTCAATTAGTACACCGTGTTCAGAGTGTTGCAACTGAACAATAATTAGAGACTGAATGTAAATATATTACAAACCAAGCCACGCAGGCTACAGGTCCAATACATAATTAGACATAGGATCCAAGTACAACAAAAGTAAAGACATAACTACTAATTACGCAAAAGACCGACGAAGTCGTAACACAGCTACTCAGCACTCTATTCTTCCTGGTAGTCCTCGTGGATCTGATTCTGCGGGTGGCCCTCGACCCAAGTTTCGTGGTCGGTCCAATTGGGATCCACGTCCCAACCAGATGCTTGATCAACAGAACAATTATCTAGCAGGGGGAGAGTTAGCAAGAGTGAGTACAAAGTACTCAGCAAGTAATAGTATAGAATGCAATACATGAGTTTTTCCTCCCTTTTCTCAAATCCAGCTTACCTCCTCCCAAAAACTTGATTTTTATTGGAAATAGGTTTTGATTTTCTTTAAGAGTTGCACATTTTAATTTAAAAGACTACTAACACCCGTATATGAGGCAGACTTAGCTTCCGTAGCCTCCAATCCAGGAGACAGGCATGAATTCATGATTTAACCCTGCGCAGGTTTGTACCATTTTACCCATAGTGACCCCTAACACGAGAGGCCCCAGAATGTTTATCACTAGGCCAGTACTAGATCTCCAACCCTGTTACCCGAGTCGCAGACTCCTTCACTAGGCAATCCCACCGACTCGCGGCTAACAGTTGTATCCAGCTACCGCAGCAGCACCACTGATACTCAACCCAAGGCTTTATTCCTATATAGCCTGAAAGAATCAACCACAGCTGATTTTCTGTGTCCCTCACTGGGCCTTCCGGCATACCCAGCTTCACACGCGTATTTATCTAATCTTACCCAATGTGGAGATCATAATACTTTCCTAGGACAACCTTTTCTGGTCGATTCCACACATTATAGTTGATACTGAGAATACGGCTCATTGCCCGAGTGTAGTTGTTTATCCTTACATCATAGCCTATGTAGAGGGCCCCACCGGCCAACATACTCATTTCCTTGGCACCCTCTACCCACCACATTAACACAACACCATAATAATAGTAAATAGCACAAGCCAACTGCTCCATCAGCTGGACTTGCCAACACACTCACCACACCTCATCATCAATACTTTCACTTTCATAAAACCACCTTTCCATCCAAAACCAGTTTGATATTTTCAATTTACATATAAAGTTTGCAATGCATGAATGATACTTATAATGATACTGAATTCAATTTGAAAACATTTAATGAAATTTGCTCAAGGAATCTTGCCTGAAGTAGGATTTGCAAGTACTGCCTCGCTCGAATACAGAGGTGGTTGGTATGACTGGTTCGGTTCTGGACCTAACAAATACAACGTATCAACTCTACGAAAATTAACCGACAGCAACCTTACGGTATCTGAATCTACGAACAACACTTATTTTAACTCATCTCACTAACTTACCCCCGATTCTTAATGTTCTAGCAGCAATGAACACAACAATTCAATTATTACAACAATTAACAATTTACACATTTATTAACTACTAACTCGCAGCTTTTAGAAATCAAATAGAAATTTTCCTACGATCTGAATTCGGTGATTTAACCTACGTTAAAAGCACGAAGAACGGAAATAAACTATTTTTCTTAATCTCCCTCTTTTCTTTTCTCTTCTTTCCTTTTCTTTTCTTTCCTCTCCTTCTATCATTTTTCCTTCTATTCTTTCTTTTCCTCTCTTTCTTCTCCTTTTCCTTTCTTTTCTTTCCTTTCCTTCTATTCTCTATTTCTTTCCTCTCTTGGCCGAAGGCCTCCTCTGCCTAGCTCCTTCTCTCGAGCGTTTCCCCCACTAGAACCGAGCACCTCTCCCCTGGCTCGATCTCCCGTCGCCGCCCGAGCGCCTAACCGCCGCCGGCCGCCAACGCCTCTACTCCCTCCCCTCTCCTCTCTCTTTCCCTCTCTCGGGCTCTCTCTCGGGCTCCCTCATGGAGCCGTCGCCTCGCCGCTTCCTCCCTTCAGCGCCGCCGCTCCTCCTCCGGCCTGCTGGCTTCCTCCGCCTGGGTTCCCCTCTACTCTCCTTCCTCCTCCCTCCCTTCTCTGGCCGCCTCCCTGCGCCATGGCCGGCCCTCCCCGGTCATCTTCCCTCTCTGCTTCTTTCTCCTCTAATCGGCTAGATGCCGAGCTCTCCGCCCCCCCCCCCACTTCCTCTCTACTGCCGTATACCCCCCCCCCCCCTTTTCCTCATCCTTCTCTAGTGGCAAAAAGAAAAGAACAAATGATACTTGATCTATTTTCGTCTTGCCTGTTTTTTTTTACCGTTTGCTTCTACTTTGATTTGCAATACTCGGTCGGTGATGCAAGAGTCCTAGCGGGAAGGCAAGATTCTAAGTCATGCAACCCTAGAGCTCTACTGAGACCAACCCTACTCGGTCTACCAAGGTTGCACTCCAAGAAATAGTACTAGCACTGCTGCTGCTACTAGAGAGGCTAAACGATGGCTGTGCACCTGGGATCGGGTTGGGGATTCGGTGGTCGAAGTGGAAGAAGGGATGTCGGCTCGATGCTGGTTCCTCAAAGCCTTCTTGCTCCTTGTTTGGTTCAGTGCTTCTTGGGGACCTCCTGCTTCAGAGCTTGGGGATCCTCTTGGTTCGGTTCGTCTTGGGGTGTTCCTCCTCTTGCTTCAATCTCTCGGTGCTCTCTGGAAATGGTGCTCCCTTTCGGCTGGGAACTGTGAACTGAGGAGAGGAGTGGCTGTCTTGGCTTTGCTCTGGGCAAAGGAACGAAGGGAGATAAGGATGGCCTGTAGCCATGCCCTCCCCTGGTTGCCTCGGTCGCTGTGCTGCTGGGGGGATGCACGTGTGCTGGCTATGAGCTTGCTGGAAGGCATAGAGTTGCATCCTGGGTATTACACTGGTTCAATGGTTGTTCTCTGGGTATTACACTGGTTCACTGGTTGCCTACTGGGTCAAGCGCTGCTACGGATACCCGCAATCCGAACAGGTAAGCTACGGATTGCCAAGTGATGAACCGGTCTAGCGAGAGGTGCCGACCCGGCCCCTACGGGTCTGATATCTCGGTGATCAATACCTCGCCTACGGGTCTGACGGCAATCCCCTTTCTACTTCTATTCGCTCTATTCGCATTTTTAAATTTTTGCAAAGCAACTACGTTACTTAACACCCTAATTAGTAATTTAATACTATTGCTTAATCCCTCTAATGACCTAGGGCACTTCAACCAGGATAGGAAAAATGAGAAAGAGTGCCTTACTCAGCAAGAAAAGCACGAAGGGCTCCTGACAGATACTCCCCTGCCGAGTCAGCACGAAGAACACGAATGAGAGAATCAAACTGAGTATGGATCATAGTGGCAAAATTCTTATAGATGGATAAAACCTCACTACGAGAAGGCATAAAATATATCTAGGTATGGTGAGAGAAATCATCTATAAAAAGAATATAATATCTATGACTCCCTAATGAAACAAAAGGAGTCGGACCCCAAACATCAGAATGAACAAGATCAAAGGGACGCTGGGATACAGACTCACTGGAAGGATAGGAGAGTTGTAGCTGCTTACTACAACCCGCACAGTCTAAAGAGGCATCACCACACACACATCCTAAAAGGCCACGACAAACTAATGAGGATAGATGTGAACCACAAAGATGCCTCAAACGACAATGCCACTGAGCAAACGACCCGGTGGAAGATGCAACGAAGGCAGAAGCGGCAGAGAAGACGGAGAGATTGGCAGGGGCAGCGAAAAGAAGACGAAGCCAGTCAAACTCCCAGAGATGCTATGATTCACGGCGGCGAGGACCAATACCAACTAGAAACCCCGTGTGACGATCCTGAACACAACAAGTCAGAATTGAGGATAACATGACAGGCATGATCAGTGAGCTGGCCAACAGACATAAACTGCATGGTCAGTTTGGGAACATGAGAAACAGCAGGAACATGAAAGGAGGAAGACAAAAAAGTGCCTCGCCCTGCAACAGAGAAAGAGCAACTATTTGCAGTCTGAACAGTGATGGAGCCGCGAGAGGACTGATGGAAACAAGACTAGTGGAATCAGATGTCATATGAAAACAAGCACCAGAGTCAAGAATCCGTGGTGAAATACCTGAAGGAGATGTGGAAGTTGGTCTCTCGCTAGAAGACTAAGTAGCAGAACCAGTGAAACATGTCGGTGCAGAGGTAGTCATGCGACGTAGAAGCGTGAGAATCTCCTAAGTGGAGTCAGAACTAGCAGAGGTCCTGAGCAGTGCCCTTGGGAGGGCGGCCACCTCAACGAGCAATATCCTTCTTCTTCCGGTAGCAGAAATGCTCCACATGTCCGTTTTTGTCGCAGTAGGTGCAATGAAACCCTCCACCCCCTGCGGCCGCCACTGGAGTAGGTGCCACCAAGGATTCAAATTTCATTTTCGGACTCTATCTCGGGACTGACCGAAATATGAAATTTCGGAGAAAATTCGAACAAAATTCAAAAACCAAATTTCAAATCCATTTTTTTTTCAATCGGGAAATCCGAGATCTCAGCCAAAATCACTGAGATCTCGGCCCACATTGAACCAACTGAAAAATGGTCCAAAACACATCAAAAAATTTTGAAATTTTTTTTGGATGGTCCTGACACATCACTAATATTCCCATAAAAATTTCAAATAATGATCAAGCATGAGGAATTTTTTAAAAATCTAACAGTGCCATTATCCTGATAAAAGGCTGACCGGCAAATTTCAACCGAATGGAAAATGGTGCAAATCACGTTAGAAACTTTTGAAATTTTTTGTGGATGATCCTAACACATTCATAAAATTCTCATAAAATTTTCAGATGATGATCAATCATTAGGAATTTTCAAAAATTCAAATAGTGCTACTAAAGACGGACTGACAAATTTCACCTGAATGAAAAATAGTTCAAACCACTTTAGAAAATTTTGAAAATTTTGCGAATGGTCCCAACACATCCATAATATTCTCATAAAATTTTCAGATGATGATCAATCTTGAGAAATTTTAAAAAATTCGGGCAGTCCTAACCGACAAATTGAACCGACCAAAAAATAGTCAAAAACATGTCAAAATTTTTTGTGGATGATCTTGACCCTAAATGCAATCAAATCCAATGCACAAAAATTAAAATCCGGCAAAAAAACGCCAAATTTCGGCCGAAATTGCCGAGATCTCGGCGAGAAATCGAAAATCACTGTAGCAATTTGAATATCCGGCCGAGATTTAGGATCTCGGGGGGGGGGGGGGCCTGAAATCTCGACCGAAAAATAAGAAATTTCACCGGTTTTTTGATCCTTGGGTGCCACTGATGTGGTATGAGGCATCGCTAAGACTAAAGGAGACACTAGCAGACCCGCACCACGAAGACGAGTCTCCTCAATACAAATAGCTGCAAGAGCCTCCAAAAATGTCACACGAGGCTGGCGAGTGAGCAGTTGGGCACGACCGCTTCAAACTCAACTCAAGACGGTCGTGAAGTCGCATATACAAAGCTCCAAATGAGTGCCGACGCCGACAAAGACAGTGCAAAGAAACCTTCGGTCTAAGAGAATCAAGATGACGCCACACCGAGGACAACGCGCGAGAACTCATCCACAGTAGATTCACCTGCATCGACTGCTCCTGTCACACAACAGCAAGGTATAAAGAATCACCAGCAGGCTCATAACGGTCTCGAAGATACGCCACATCAATTGTGCAGAAGACAAAGCAACCACGTCTCCAGTGAGATGCAGCTCCATGCTAGCAACCAAAAAGCAGAGGCATGAGCATCCTCATCAATCCACATCTTGTAGGCAGCAAAATGAATCTAAAAAGACTCCATATCATCATCAGAAATCTTCTGTCGAGTAGCATCAGTAGCTTCCTTGGGAATAACAGGCATAGCAAGGGGAGCAGAACGAGGCGGACAAGATAGTTCGCTAATGAGAACTCCCAAAGAGGCTAAGCACGCATCTGAAGGCGCATATGAAGAACCCAGTCTCGATAATTCAAATTATAGAATATAATCGGGCAGCGAGAAACAGAAACGATGCATAAGGAAGAACCAAAAGATGATGACATTTTTTTCTTTTTTTAGGATTAAAATCCGGTTTTAGATCGGATTGGAATCCGATCAAATCGTACCTTGGCTGCTTCAGTGAGGAGAAGGCAACGGTGTCAGCCAGGCGGCCAAGTGACGGCGCAAGCAATGATGGTTGGCGGGCCTCTCCTCGGGCGGGCGGTCGGCTGGAGGTGGGGTGGAGGATGGTGTCGACCGGGCTCGCGAGCAACTGGCGTTCGGCCGGGGATTGGCCCTCAGGCGGGCAATCGGCTAGAGGTGGGGTGGAGGCGGTCCGGAAACGACAATCAGGGGCGGGTGGCGGCCGGGAAGCTTGGAGGATGTGGCCAGTCGGAGGGAGGATGTGGCCGGGAGAAGCAGCGACCACGGAGACGACCCAGAAGAGCGGCAGCCCTGGTGAGAGAGGTCAGGCAACGAGGTGGCGAGAAGAGCCACCAGAAAAGGCGCAAATGCAACGCCGGTAAATACTCTAACCCTAAAACCTTTACTGTGATACCATGTTATGGATACCACTTGTATTCATCATAAGGCCATAGGCCAGAATATATATATGTATATATATATATATATATATATGGAAAGCATATATATAAGGCAATATCTTTCGAGGCAATACAGGATACTAGTGATCGCTATACAAGGCAAATAGGATATTGTCTAACAATATTAAAGTGTATTAGGTTCTTTTGATTGTATAAAATTAAAGTGGTGATCTTTCAGTGTCCGGAGCCAAATTTTCCTTTATTTTGTGAGTATGCAAGGAGATAAAAATGCAAAACAGTGAAAGTACAGTTACTGGCCAGTGTCCAGCAGTTTTAACGTTTGATAGCTCAGGATCTAACATTTCATCAAATTGTTTATCCAGGCTAGTCGAGTTCACCAAAGTTTCTTGTCAGTTCTCAGTGTTTCACCATGTTCAGCATCCACAAAAGCAAAATACTAAACCGCCATGGACAAAAGTTTTCTTACAAAGATACTTGGTACAAATTCCTACCGGCATGCCGATATAAACAATTCGGCCATGAAGAAGCAATGATGGCAGATCTGGGGGGGGCCTTCTAGGCCTGTGCTGGCTGTAAGAACTGCTAGAACGCTCCACCTGTAAATTACACAGAATAGGCGATATATGGTTAAGCTAAATACAGTTCGCAATATGCTCCTAGATAGCAAAGATCAAGGTGCACCGTGCACATACAGAAGATTGAGCTGGGTAAAGTGCACTTCAACCATTTCAGAAGCAAAGAAAAATAAGCATTAGTTCACAGACCCACATGTCAATGAGACATCATGGCAAAATGATCAATTGGCACATCAACTTCAGGGCAAATCATCAAATATTCCAGTAGTAAATACTAACCTAGTTAAACGTGTTAGCTGATGCTGAGCACAGCGTTGATATGTGATGAACTATGGAGGGGTTACAGTCTTGCTGAGAATTAGCAAAATGGTAAAATAAAACAATCCTTAGAAAAAACGATTGCCATGTGCTAGAAATAGCCAAATAAGCATAAGATGATAAGTTTCTCATGTTTTAGCTAACTTTTTTTTTGCTGAAACCGGTATGGTATCACATAACCGCAGCTCCATTCCCGCCTCCCAGACAAGTACGAAGAACGGAAACCCTAATCACCTGCGCGGGTGAGGCCATGAGCTTGGCGTTCTGGAAGATCTCGAGGAACGGCAGGTGGTCTTCGCCACGGTGGCCGCCATCCGCGGCCGCGGCCAGCTCCTCCGGTGAGGCCGACGAGAGGGTGGAGAGGAACGGGTCGGCCCTGGGGTTGAACAGACGGGAAGGAGCCCCCGACGCCCCGGCCGCGCGCGCCACCAGCGCCGAGGACGCCGCGCCGCCCCTCGCTGTCCGGAGCAGAGGAGGCTGGAGGAAAGGACGCGAAACGGCAGGCACCGGAGACGGGGTGGGGAGGTGTAGCGAGAGGGAGGAGGAGGCCATGGTGGCGGTGGTGGTGCTCCGCCGCGGCGTGCGAGCTTGGGGAATGGGAGGCGGAGGCGGAGGCGTGACAGCGTGTGGATAATTTGGTCGGGTGATAGTGGTGCCGTTTGTTTGCTGTGGGCTTTCGAGGGATGAGATGCTTTGGGCGGGTCTGGTGGGCTGTAAGAGGGCCTCGTGGACTATAGCGGGCCTCGTGGGCTACAGGTGGGAGTGCATGGGAAGAACTGAGCTTGTTTTGGGTGTTGAGAACACGTGGAATTGTGGAGTTGTGGTGGCGTAGCCCCGTAGGCCATGGAGGTCGTGTCAGGCCTAGGGTTCAAAATTTTGGTTTACAATAGAATCTCGTTACTCATTGAAATTCGATTTTTCATCGAGATCTTATTATTTTGAATAAAATCCGAACGAAATTTAAAAAGCAAAATTTGAATCTGGTTTTTTTAACCGAAATTTTCGAGATTTCGGTTGATTTAGACGAAATTTCGTCCAAAATTCCGAAATCTCAGCGAAATTTCCCGGTACTATCACACTTTCAATTTTTTAGGGTTTTTTCAACTTTGCGGAAATTATGATCTACCGACTGTCCCACGTGGGAAATGATGTGAAGAACCCAATCCGGTCAAATCTGGTCAACTTTTATACAAATCTCGGTCAATTTTACTGAGATTTCGGTCAAATTCATCGAAATCTCGGCGAGATATTAATGCACTGTAGCACTTTAAATTTTTTTAGGGTTTTTTAATTTCAACGGGATTATGAAACTCGGAGGGGACCGAAATCTAAAATTTTGCCAAGATTTTGAACCCTGATCAAGCCTGTCTTGTCTTTCCCAATAATAGGATTGTGAAGCTATGGTTGGGCCGTTTGATTTGTAAAACATGTAAGATTTGGGAGAAACTAGAAGTCAGACATCCGATTTTTGTTTTTTTTTCGGACGCTGCGCAACATTTATTTGAACGTATGAAACATTTTTTTTAACGTATGAAACATTTTTTTACTGTTTGTCGAAGAAAAATGTTTCACTACGTAGAAAAAAATGTTTCACTACGAAGAAAAAAATGTTTCACGCGTAGAAAAAAATATTGCAATAAAATCAAACGTCTGATCCCTAGCAATTCCGGTAAGATTTTGCCCTCCTAATCACGACCACGTTGAAACTACATTTTTCAGAAAGTATTTTAATTTCTGTAGGAATAAAAAATCCCACCTTTTAAATTATGTTGTGTGTCTACTTGCACGTCGAGTTGCTAATAGGTACAAATCCAACTTAAACCGGTGAAATAACATAATTTCCAACCCAACCGAATCCACAAAAAATCCTTTAGAACACAACCCAACCCAACAACCCACATGACATTCCCACCCAACCCAACCCACTTCCCTTATATTGTTTCAAACCATTTCCACACCTTTCCTTTGGCCATGTTTGGATCCCTGGGCTAATTGTTAGCTGGCTAAAAATTAGTCCTAGTCTATCCAAACAGGAAGACTAATAGGTGGGCTAATTTTTAGCCAACCCCTCAGCTAATAATTAGTCCATTAGCTGGTGGAGGGGAGCTAATTTGGGCTAATAGTAGGTAACACGCTGGGAAAAGTCTGAAATACCCTCGCGCTGGCCTTATCCTCACTTCCTCACCCATTATGAGGGGCAGATATGACTTTTCTAAGAAATTAGCCCAACCATTAGTCATGTATCCAAACAGTCATGGGCTAATTTTAGATGGACTAATTATTAGCTGGCTAACAATTAGCTCTAGCCATTAGCCAGCTAACAATTAGTTTTAGCCCATCCAAACATGGCCTTTGTATGGTTCCAAACCATTCCCACGTAGCTATTTTTTTTTTTTTTTTGGGTTAGCAACCCACCAAATAATGAAATGAAGGAAAGTGAAAGAGAAGAGAACATCATAATCTGAAGAGAAAAAAAAAGATAATAGAGAAAATTTCCAAAAATCGTAAAACTGAAGAGAAGTTTAGAAAATAAATGCAAAAGATTCTAAAATAATCATAAAACATAAACATGTCTGGAAAATTGAGGAAAAATATTTACAAAACAGAATCTCTACTATATAAAGTGAGAGTTTCTTCCCACGTCATTTCATCAAAATTACCAGTTCTGCTATTCTTTAATTACCCACCTCTTTAATTAACCACTCCAGATGTGGATGGAAGACAGCACACAAGACCATTCTTTAATTACCCACCTCTTTAATTAATTAACCACTCCAGGCGCAAGAAACGAAGCGTCAGAACACTTCATTTACGTAGAAATATAGAAATACTGCTTCAATAGTGTCCTACTGTATAAGGTATTATTTGCACAACATATTTTCTTGTTTCATATTATCATAATAGCAGGACAGCCGTTCAAAATGTAGATACCGTTGCAACGCACGGGCACCTTACTAGTAATTTTTAAAAAATGACAGAGAGTTTGAAGCAAAGAATTAAAAATTGCATATGATTGTCCAACCAGAAATCTTGTGCGGTGATCCTGAACACAACAACATGAGAAACAGCAAAAACATGAAAAGAGAAAAACAAAAGAGTGCCTCACAGTGCAATAGAAAGAGATGTACCATCTGCGGTATGAACAGTGATAGGAGTAGCATAAGGACTAATGTAATGGAAACTCATGGGATCAGATGTCATATAAAAAGAAGCATCAGATTCGAGAATCCATGGTGAGATACCTGAAGAAGATACTGAAGGTGGTCTCTCATTAGAAGATTGATTAGCAGAACTAAGAGAACCTGTCTGTGCAGAGGCAGCCAGCGTGAGAATCTCCTATGTGGAGTCAGAACCAGTAGAAGTCCACTTAAGAGTGGCACCTGAGCCTCCAGTGCCCTTAGAAGGGTGTCCACCTCGACGAGCAAGATCTTTCTTCTTCCGATAATAAAACTACTCCTCATGTCCATTCTTGTCGCAGTAGGTGCAGTGAACCCACCACCTCCAGCAATCGTCACTTGAGTAGGCGCCACTAATGGAAGAGTAGTATGAGGCACCGCAAAGATTGAAGGAGACACTAGCAGACCCACATTATGAAGTCAAGTCTCCTCAGTACGAATAGCTGCAAGGGCCTCTAACAGGGTCACACGAGGGTGACGAGCAAGCAGCTGGGCTCGAATCTGCTCAAATTCAACTCGAAGACGTGTTAAGAAGTTGTAGATATGGCAAAGCTCCAAACAAGAGCTAACACTGACAGCTCTGGCAAGTGCGACAAATCTTTGGTCCAAGATAATCAAGCTGACGCCATGCCAAGGACAAGTGCATGTAGAACTCATCAACAGTAGAATCACCCTGCTGCAACGACTACTCCTGTCGCACAATGGCAAGGTACAAGGAATCCCTAGTAGGCTCATAGCAGTAGCGAAGATGTGCCCACATCAACTATGCTGAAGACAAAGTAACCACATCGCTAGTAAGATGTACCCCCATGCTAGCAACCAAAGTAGTGGAGGCACGAACATCTTCATCAATCCACATCTTATAGGCAACAAACTAAGTCTGAAAGGATTCCACATCATTAGCATGATCATCAAACACCATATGTTAAGCAGCACCATCGACCTTCTTGAGAATAACAGGCGTGGCAGGAGGAGTAGGACGAAGCAGATAAGACAGTTTGCCAATAAGAAACTCCCAAATACGCTGACCACGCATGTGAAGGTGCACATGTAGAACACAGTCTCGATAATTGAGACCATCGAAGATAAACGAGTAGCAAGGAATAGTGATAGTACTTGAGGAAGAACCAGAAGACAACGGCCTTTTTTAAGGCGGGTAGAAGCTGGAGCCAGAACTGAAAGTTGGAGCAGGATTCAAAGCTACCAGAGTTGGAACTAAAAGCCAGAGCCAGACCCAAAACTACTTTAAAGTTGGATCCCAATCAGATTTGAAATCTGATCGAGCGAAAGCCGGCTTAGGCTCGGGCTTAGCCCTGAGGTAGCGGAGCAGAGGCCTCAGTGGTGTCAATGGCTGTGAAATGGAGATGTCGACAATGTCAGCAGCGGTGGGGCTCGGGTGAGATCAAGCGATGTGGTCGACTCAGGCTTGGCCCACAGGCAATCGATGGAGCAAAGGCATTGGCAATCGGCTCGACCGAGCGAAGGCGGTGATCGAGCAATGAGGCTCGCCCGATTGTCATCCTCATGGGAGGTGGAGATAGCCGGCAACTCCTGGAAGGTGGTGACGCAAGGACGCCCTCACGGTGGCCGGGACGACAGGTGGTGGCTCGAGGGAGGCGTGATGGTTAAGAGAACTGGCAGAGCAAAGCCGGAGAAAGAGAAGGAGGGGTCAAGAGGGCGCAAGTGCAACACCGGTAAAAAAACCCAAACCCTAACCTTGTTCTGATACCATGTTATGAATATCACTTGTATTAAATATGAGACCTATATGCTTGAATATATGCATGTACAAGAGAGTAGAAAAGAAAAGCCCATATAAGGCAATATCTATACAAGGCTAATAATCTCTATACAAGGCTAATAATCTCTATACAAGGCAACTAGAATATTGTCTAACAATTGGCACCTAAAGGGAATAAGCACGAGGTGGGTTAAAATTTGATGGAGGCTACCCAAGGTTAAAATTAGTTGACACTTATGTTGGAGGTATGACCTAGAGGAAGTCATAGAGATTATTTTATTTTTATTATGTTCATGATTAATTATATTGTTCCTTAAATATTGTTGTTATTATTTATTAGCAAGTATGTGACTTGTTTGTGAAACTCTATATATGACTATGTGATGATTATTCTAAAGTGATCCCTAGTCGATAAACATATAAGGACACATATGAATAGACTAGCATATGTATTGGTTGATGACCATATTTCATGGGCTATAGATATGGACATATCAAACTAATAATATGAACACATGTTAAAGAATATGGAGTTGGATCGACCCACCTTGAGACACTGTGAGAATGTTGTAATTTTCTTATCATTAGTTGATCTTATATACAATGTGTATGCTATATCCTTAGACTTGAGGTTGGCGTGTGTACTTAAGATATGTAATGACTTAGGGGTTGCCAAATGCTACTCCATAACTGGGTAGTTATAAAGGTGGCTTTCGGTTTTGTCATGAAGCATGCTGCGAAGCATGGTCGATCAAGATGGAATTTGTCCCACCATTCAAGGGGAGAGATATCTCTAGGCCTCTCGAGTGATCGGATTCTAGAAATGCATGGCTATGCTACTCACGGTTAAAGAGTTAACCATAGTTGGGGATTCCGAGTCACGCGATCGAGAAAGAGTGGTCGAGCTAACTAAACAAGGATGGCTTGTACTCGCCTTGAGTTTGACCGATATCATGAGGCAAAGGGAAATATATAGAACTAAGCATTGTTTAGGTTTGTCCGATCTGATCTTTACATATACGTAGGAGTCAGTACGTCTTAAAAGAGTACTCGAGCCATGTCTAAGTATACGTGAACCTATAGGGTCACAAGCTTAAAAGGCTGGGATGTAATTCAGATGGTGATCCGGATTCTGCTGGGTTTTAAGCTTCTAATGGGCCTCTAATGTAGAGCCAATTATCGGGAGTCTATTTAAAGAAAGTGGGTGCTAGCTTTAGGCTTAAGAGACATAGTAGAAATTCGGAATTCTCGAAACCCTAGCTACCACCCCTCCTTCACCCGGAACCACGTAGCCGGCGCTAGCACTCTGGCGCGTGGTGTTCCTGCCCCGTACGTGTGGATACCTTAGAGGTGTTGCTGCAAGGCTTTAATGCTAGGATGATCTACAACCTGCGATGATCACGAGGAGCTGTTGGAGGAGGCAAGGGGATAGTACGACTACATGTCCATCACCGCGCTATATCGACCCTACTTCCGCTACGAGTCTGCGCGTATAGTGGCAATTATGTGATCTATAACTTACAGTGGTTCCTTGGTTACACGGCCGAAAATTTTGATTTTACGTTAGAGTAGCCTACTCGTTCCCCCCAACAACTTAGATTTGTTCACAGAGGAGAATCATTCAAATTTAAAATCAATGAAAACATCACTGAGTATTTTGAAGAGAATTTTCACCGAGAAGAAGAAAACAATAATTAACTGGGCCTACCTAAAAAGAAAAAAAATCCTCGCATCGAACACAAGAGGTTGCTCAAAACCAGATCTTGGAACGAAGGGGATAAAGATCTGGTTAGCAAGAACATGCTGTGAGAGAGAGAGAGAGAGAGAGAGGGAGAGAGAGAGGGAGGGAGGGAGGGAGGGAGAGAGAGACGGCAGCGGCATTCGAGATCAGGGACTAGGTTTTGCATGTACTCAAAGTACTTTTCATAATAATGGAT
This sequence comes from Rhipidocladum racemiflorum, assembly GCA_036346355.1. Lineage (NCBI taxonomy): Eukaryota > Viridiplantae > Streptophyta > Magnoliopsida > Poales > Poaceae > Rhipidocladum > Rhipidocladum racemiflorum. Next base: position 61,726,427 of record CM070573.1, on the reverse strand, counting down.
CTAGCCCAAGTGAACTCCCATTTCTTGCTCAACTTCTGATGTAACACTGGGTGTCCCGATCTTTCGATGAGAATGATAACCTTCGGTTTGGGAGGAGACGACTTTGACGATCCGACTACAACGTACAACGACGATGCGCCTTAGCAATCGCTAAACCAACTCCAGAGGGTTATTGACCTTGCCGTGAGCACGATCAACCTGATCACGAAGATCAATTCCTGCAAGCAATCGAAGAACAAGCAAGAACAAGGCAAAAGCAATCTAAAATTGCAAATATAGATGAAGTATAAAAAAGTTGGGGTTCCGATACAAGGAGCTTGTTAGGCGGCTGTTGAGCACGTCTAAAAGACTCAAATAGTAGCAAAAGGCTAAACTATCAAATAACCAAAACCCAAGTTATTTTGGGGGACTCCCTAGCTATTTATAGGAGAAATAGGAGGCCAAAGCCAGGCTTGGGGCGTCCAAAACACCCCCATGGCCGAGTAGGACTCCTATTCCTAGTTTGACTCGGATTTGGAAAGATGGCCGAACTTGTTTTGCAGATTCCCGTTGACTCGTAAGGAATTTGGAGGTGGGGCCGGATCCGTTGGAAAGAGGACGACGAGACCTTTCAAACCAGTACTCATAGACCTCAAACACCCTTGTGGATCAAAAGTTATGGTCGTTTGAAGTTGGTGCTGTCCCGGAGGCCGAATCCGAGTTGAACTTGTTTTGCAGATTCCCGTTGACTCGTAAGGAATTTAGAGGTGGGGCCGGATCCTTTGGAAAGAGGACGTCGAAACCTTTCAAACTAGTACTCATAGACCTCAAACACCCTTGTGGATCGAAAGTTATGGTCGTTTGAAGTTGGTGCTATCCCGGAGGCCGAATCCGAGTTGAACTTGTGCACCGGAAGAATTGGCTTCATGCTTGACGTTTGGGAGTCCTTGTCCTTGGTTCCTAAGGACAATAAAATCATCACAAGGATTAAATAGCATTCCATTCATTAAATTATTTGTATGCAACCCGAAAAACGCATTCACCTGGTAATTGAATTGACGTGCGCGAGCTCGAGTAATTGGCCCTTGTATTACATTGTTGGCTTCAATTGGGTTTGTAGGCATGGCCGTATGCATGGTAGTGATGTCCTCATCATCTTCTCCAAGAAAAAATCACCTAGTCTTGCAAGTATCATATTTGAAGAAAAACATGTCTAGAAAAACACGGGAAATCGAAGGATTTAACCTTGGATGCGACGGCATGCCGGCGAGGAGAGGACCGTAGCAGCGGCGAGCCAGGGTAGAAGGATGGAGGCGATCGTAATCCAAGAAGGAGAGGACGGCGGAGTCGGCAAGCCGGGGAAGGGAGACGGTGGTGGCAACGAGCCGACGAGGCAGGGAGAAGAGGACAAAGGCAACAATTTCTGAGGGAGGGTTCGGGGCAACAATCAAAGAAACCGATTGGCTGAAACCATTTAAACCCGAATATCTCCAGACCATACCAAACCATATATACTAAAAACCTAACCCGGCCCAACCCATTCTCAGCCTCAACCCGTTCCACCCATCCAAATCCAATCCGAATTAAGAACCAACCCGTTTAACACCCCTACTTGCGCGAGGCACACCCCAACATAGGATCCCCTGGTACAGACAAATGAAATTAGAGAGACAAGAATCAGGCTTTTTTTCTTCTTCTTTTTCTTCTTGCAAGGCGAGGACCAAGCTCATGACATCTCTTTGCGTGGATGTACGCTCTAGGCCTCTTACAGTTCGGATGCACACGTGGGCGTAAAGCATTTATGGTTCTGAGAAACAGCAAATGTACGTGTATATCCTATATAATGTAGATACGAGTTGTTGCAATACCTTTCGTACGTCGCCATCCCTTCCATTGAAAATCTATGTCTCGGTTGGAACACTACATGATTCTCTTTTTTTAAAAGAGAGAGAGAGAGAGACTAGCACCCGGATATACTATAAGAATATTCTCATGATACCTCATTTCAACCCGTCGATCTCACTTAAAGATATCGATCTCAGCCATTCCTTCCCAGTGCAACAAAAAAACCGAGAAGCGTATCAACTACTTATTAAGCTTACAACAGATCTTCTTTTTGCTTCTAATGCAACAAACATGAAATCACCAACAAAAACAGACAAGGAGTATTGTTGTAAACAAATAAAAGACCCTGCCCCAACAAAAACGAAACCTTGTTGCAGCAAATCAACTTGGATGGTGGTTTTGCAACATTCGAAGACAACTAAGGCAACAACTTGGCCTACTGGTGTAAACATTTTTCCATACGGAGGAGTAAGGGTTGGCGGCCAACCAAAACCACCATCTTGTTGCCGCCACCACATCCACAACCTCACCATATCCAGCGAGCTCCAACCATGATGGGCAGTGGCGAACCTCGGACAGGTGGCCGACAGTGGAGCTTGGGTGATGGAGACGTGAATGGCTCTCGGCCAGCCGCGATAGCTAGTCATCTACAACCCTGTCTTTTTCGACTTCAACCCTACAAGATCTGGCGAGCTCCAGCCACGGATGCAACAGATCTAGCAAACTACGGTCATAGCGGATGACCTTCGTCGAGCGCAGGTGGTAACAACCTCTCAGACTGACAGTAAGGACTGTTAGAAATAAGGCTCAAGTGGCCTATTTATCTCTAATGCCAAAGCTACAAAGAATAATACCATATTGCTAGTTGAGAGAGGAGAATACCAATTTAAAAGGGAGAGCTCCCACCATGCCTTGTAATAAGGCAGATGGAGGGTGAGGAGCACGGCTAAAGTCACACGCACGCGCGCGCGCGTATTTCGCGAATTACCGCGAATTACCGCGTATTTTTCCCGCGTGACTTGTGACTTGCGACGTTGCGGGTCGCCGTGCAGTGGATTAAATCCTGGCACGTTTAAATCCTTTTAGATTTTTCAGTTTCTAATAGAAACTGCCATGATAATGACGTCAGTTTCTAATAGAAACAGTCATTTGGATTAAATCCTGTTTACTAGCGTTTAAATGACCGTTACTGGTGCGAGGCTATAAAATCTGGAGACGTCCAGACTAAAGCAAGTTTTTTGCTCTGGCACTCGCGTTCATACACTGTGACTTGTGTTGCGTTTTTGTGCTGCTTGTTCTTCGCCGACCTTCCTCTCGGCGTGCACCGCGAGGCAAGGAGAGCGGGATCTCCGAACCGTTGCCGCAGCGAGAACCTGCACGGGGGCGGTAATAAGGTTTCTGGCAAGAATCGCGTGACCGCCGAGATTCCTCTGCGTCGACTACTTCCTCTACTACGGCCACCATCGCTACGCTTCCTTTCCATCATCAAGCCCGTCGTAAGAATTCTTCCCTCTGTTCAACTCATTCACATCTTTTCTAGATCTACTTTTCAGAAATATGTGGTATCTTCTGTCTAGCTTGCTGTTGCTGTATTTGATTATTTTGGAATTATGTTTTATATTCAAATCTGAAATCAAAATAATACCTAGATGTTCAACAAGGACTTCACATTGCTGGCCGCAACCATATGCATTGAGATGGAGATGGAGAGAAGCAGACAGGAGGCAGAACTTAGCCTTGTGTGGAGAGGAATTCATCGGTTTTATCTTTGGCCAAAGCAGAGCTTGTTGGATAGTTGGAGCAATCAAGATAGCAGAGAGAGCACCAGGTGGCGGGAAAAGCGAGTGGACGAGAACTGTGTGGATGGAAAGCGTCTGTACGTTTTGTTTCCTCGTAAAATTATTATGTTCCAAACGGTTTGCAATTGGGCGTGGAAACAGGTTGAAACTTTGGGTATTTAACTCTTGCTTACGAGTTATTACTACACAGTAATAACTATGCATCCGATAAACTTAATTGCCAAGTTTTGTTTTGTTTTGGGATCTTGCAGCAGCTGTCCCATCTAGATCGATCCTCTTCACATTTCCAAAAGAAAAAGTCCCCGCTAATTCACTTTCTATGCGAAGTTGTGAACTAAAACCAGACAGAACAATGCGAATGCACGATTCGCCTGGCCCAGCTGCTGGCGAGTATCTTGCGCTATCTACTTGTGATGTGATCAATTAGCTTTGAGAATTGTCATAGCAACGAGACGGAGTCTCGTGGTGTGTATATGTGCGTAGCACTAGTGATGAGGAGCCCCTTTCTCTTTCCTTGCTTGGTTGCTTTCCGATGCTGAGACGATGAGGAGGTTAATGAAGGCTTGCTTTCATGCTTTACCTCATTGAATTTGATTTCGATTGTTGCTTGTTGCTAAATTTGATTTCGATTGCTCAATAGATTGGGGGGAAAATATTGCTTTATCGATCACCATCGATGCATTATCTCAAGCTCTGTTCCTAGTTAAATATTGCTTTATCGATCACAGTCGATGCATTATCTCATGGCATGCACCGGTGACCCACTTGCGCTGTTGTGTGATGCATTTGTACCTTCATTATGTCAGGATACTCCGAACGCTAGAGCATTCAGTAGCTTATTACCCTGCTACAGAAAAAGTCATCACATATGATTCTAAAAGATTATCACAGATGGTTTTGTGAACCATTTGTAAACATGTGTCAGTGATGACAACGATGTATCACATACGGTTCTTGACTAAAACCGTCTGTAAAAATAGAATTGGTTAGTTCCAAGGGCATTAATTATTACGAAGTGATATAGGATTATTGTGTATTAGCGGATACCAGAAAGTCAAAATCATGTTTCAGCTTCGACGCGTCCTTGTATGGCCCTCCACGAAGTCTATACACTTTGAATGCCATATGTGATTCCAAAAAAATTAGCCTCAACCATTGCACGAGCTATATAAGAGTTATCTATGGAAGAAACGTGATTATCTATCGAGTAGTCTTTCGATACGCCTCAAGTCATGGCTGCCCTTGCGTAAGGAATCAATATAGCTAACCCGATTGTTTCTTGGTTCAAATACATTGAGAACCCAGTGAACCTACACAGAAATAAAACTGTGATTACTCAACCTAACTTTGAGTTGCGTGTAAAGTATAAATCAAAGTATAGCAGGTAGTGCAACATTTACGACAGGTTGTAGGGTAGAAGTATGTACTATTTATCATGTTGAACCAACGATGCCTCTATCACGTAATCTTCGATGTAAGTAGAATTTTCGTTCATTGTTTAGCTCGAGACTATATGTGGGTCAAGGAAACCCACCGATTCTTTTTTTTCCTCTTCGCTTCAAGGATCATGTATCTATATACACAAAAGCAAGGAGTTATATGATATTTATCGGTAATACAAGAATGTATAGACCGTGATTTCACACACTTACAATGTCCAGCATCTCATGAGCGCGGCGTCAATGGAGTCAAGGTTGAATAGAATGAACAAGTCCTTAAAGTCGATAGTGAAAAAGCCTCCAGACAACTGGTTGAAAAGATGCTCGTGCTTGAAGCTGATCGAGATACTTGTTATGCATATTGCCTCTGGCTTTTTTGCTTCTTTCATGTACCAATCATGCAATCTAATGGACTCTGTTGAAAGTTCTTGTAGGCCCTCTTCCATTACTAAAGGCTCTCTTAGTTTGAATTTTCGGGTCAACGAGGTATATTCATATTTCGTCTCCTTCTTGATCTGCTTGGATTTTTCCTTGTCTCCCTTTCCACTTTTGGTCATCTTTACGGGAGAGAAGCGGGCACTAAGTGTTGTATCAACCTGCAGTGATGCTCTGGGCATGATAGCCGATTTTGTGGGCTACTTCGGTGTAGCTGGTGGCTCCGGTAGCGCTGATAGCTCCACCGCAAAAGGTGGATCATGTTTTGTATGTTGCTCCAATGTTGGAGGATGGTTGTCGATTAAGATGTCTCTATTGCGCCACTGGATGAATGTATCAACGGCATCCCTTAGTGTCACGATCTCATCGTTTGGAGGCATCTCCAGCAGGACATGATTGAAAGTTTTATTCACATAGTCCACACAGACCTTCGCGTAAGCCGACGCTACCGGGCGACCGTGAACAGTTGTCGCTTCATTGGTTGGACACACGCGCCCCCAACCAGCCTGCAGAACAAGAGAGCTATTGGCAAGTCTCACTTGGAGTTTGCACAGTGTGACCTCCTACATAACGGTACACAATTAATTAGCTATGGCGTCTAACATATTCTATGTACGGAGCATTCCAGACATATGTATTACCTAGATGTCATCAACGGCAAATGTGTCATTGTGTACATTTGTCTTGGGGCGGACGCACATATGTTCTACTAGTTAGTGGGGCTAAACTGCATCGGTGCTTCTAGGGCTTACGCTGTCTGTGTGAGTTTGTCCATAGCCACCCTTAGCTCCCACTTTTCCTCAAGGCTTCTTATCTTTTCATCAAATTGCACTTTTAGCCCTGTCTCAATATGTTCCTTAAACTCTTCCATAATCGACGCTACTAGCCGTTTCTCGTGTTCAGCTTTGGCTCTTTTCCTTTTCCGGTACATGTCGGAGTCATGTGGGAACCCTGTTTTTTAGGAAATGAAAACACCAAAGTCTTGCATGCGACCAAGATGCTCCTTGCTTCCCAAGGCCGTTGATAGTACATCTTTCTCCTTGTTCGGCTGGAAAGAGGCTTGCGATGATTCTGAACTCAACGCGACCTGCAAAACCATGGGCATGTCATGTCACTTATAATTATGAAGCAATTACAAACTACGTGGTGTGATATCTTATCAAGCATTGGGTATGAAGGAATTACAAACCACATCCCCAATTTCGGGATATGAAGGACACGGTGCCCGAAGATGTGGTATTTTACCTCGCTCTTAGCCAATTTCGGACATGTGGGTCTTTGGTCACGGCAAATGTTGGGGACACCATGTCAGAAGTGCCTCCTTGTCCTCCCTCCTCCATTTCTTGCTCTTACCCACATACCCAGTGGTGCCGAGTCTATGGGGATGGGTGTTTTGGGCCTAGAGGGCCTTGAGTGCTTCACTTTGACCACGAATTCTTTTGACTTTTTCATCTCAACAAATTGTTGCCACACTGCTTCGTCAATGAAACTATACTTAAAGAATGGAGTCCTTTCTTTCTTGACGTAATGTGTGACAAGCATGCTTTTGAAGTTCTTTCACACTTTTCCCGCCACTAGCATTGTGTATCATCGCACTAGGTGCACGACGTCTTCCGGGATCTTGAAAGATGCAAAAATTTCTGTGACTATGTTGTTGCACTCCTCGTCAGTCAGCGACTTCCAGGATGGATGTGTGATGGGCATTCGTTCCTGTCCAACTATTCTGCACAAGCTCTGGAATGCATTCGCTGCCTTCGGAAGTTGGGTGGGGCCCGTCCCGCGGATTGATCATCGTGATGATATATCAGCTCTAGGACCTTTTATTTATGCCTCTTGGACCACGTGTTGGTTTTCCTATCTTCGGCTCAATAGATCCATTCGGTGGTGATAATTAAGGGGACACCATCTTCATCAGATATAACCCAATCGACAAAAAGAAAAGAAAATTTTCAAAATTCAAGTTGTTCATGAGATATAATGCAATCCACTACTTATTGACATATAAAAAATAGGAATGTAAATTAAGGCCCTGTTTGGTACGGTTCCAGATTCTAGTACAAACGGAAACGGTTCCAGATTCTTGGTAGAAACTTTTCAGGTAGAATCAGAATCACTGTCTGGAAACCGTTTGGCTAGCTGTCTGGATTCTGTGAATCGGGGTGGAACAGGGTTGAGGGTGATTCGGCCCCGGTGTAGAAAAAGAAGAAACGTTCCGAGGAGAATCGTTCCGAGCTTTAACCCGTTTGGCTGGGTTTCTTCCAGATTCTAGTAGAAACGGTCCGGTTCCAAGTTGCCAAACGGGGCCTAAATATAATAAACTAACTAGGATTCACACCATGTATTGTCTTGGATTGCCGACAAGAATCAATACGATCTCTGGTCCAGTGTTTTTTTCTCTTCATAAATGGTATTTTGAAACCATGACCATTGCCCACAGCTACATAGGTCATAACCAATTGTTGCACATGATTTTAAGATGGCGAGTGCAGTGGATGTGTTGATCTATGTAGACTTCTAAATATTGGACATCAGGATTACACTGTCAGAACATACAAGGAAACAGAAACAACACGACCTTTTTCTTGCAATTTTATAAAAGGCTAAGTTTGAATACACCATGTCACTACCGACTACAACTTCAACTATAACTATGAGAGATTATTAAAAAGGCGAAGTTTTATGTTAATAGTATTATTTGTGTTTTCCTCTTTCTTGCAATTTTATAGATGGTTAGAGTAATATTTTTGGGGGAAGTTTTCATGTTAATTTTGTATCCAAACCAAAAGAATTGCATGAGTGCACCACAAAAGGTCATTGCATAGCATATGCTTCCTATTTAGAATATGTAGCCGGTTAAAATATGTAAAACCCACAAGGTAATGACTAGTTGTTGCTCCATCCATTTCTTTTTGTAAGGTATATCTTGGTCAAGCACGGAGATTAATAAGGTCATGAAACAAAGAAAAATAGTACAGGGAAGTTACCATGGTATCCACGGCCTTAATGTCTTGGGAAAAAGAGAGAGGCTAGTTAGTGTGAATGTCTACTCATAAATGTTGAAGGTAGATGGCAACCAAATCAGAGTAAAAGAGAAAAAATGCCATTAAATCTATATGTGCACCTCATATTTTAAAACAGGAATGACACAATTATAGGTTGATAGTGGCAAATAAACCCCATTACCATCCTTTACAGTGGCACACAAGCAATTACATCATTTGGGATGGCAGATGGCCAATTGCATTGCTTCCTATTTATTTTCTACTTCATTCTTTTTTACTTGTCATTTCATGCAATGACACAATCCCAATACACGTGTTTGACAATTTCTTTCAAAATATATGTCGGCAAAAATTATTAAAAATGTAGTAAATTTTTTAAAACTACACCAACTTTGACATAAGCATAAGGAAAGCACACATTTTAGTTTCTATTTCACAAAACTACACATACTTCGACATAACAATTCAACAATCGACATATTTGTTATTCTTGTTAAATGCAATGGAGGAGGAGGTTTCCATGATTTACCTAGACAATGTAGTGGAGGAGGAGGTCGGCGTGGCGCGGTGGAGGATGCTGGTGCAGGTGACGAGGCCACGCACAGTGGAGGAGGAGGTCAGCGGGGGTGGAGAAGGCCGGCGCGGTGGACGAGGCCGGCGCGGTGGACGGGACTGGCATGGTGGAGGAGGTGGTCGCTTGGGGTAGGAGGCCGGTGTGGGGGAGGAGGACGGTGCTAGAGTTTGGGTGACTTGCGTGAATGACTAGCTAGATAGAGAATGGGGGCTTGGCAGCCCGTGTTTATACAGTTGTTATCTCAGTCGGTTCTATAATAGACAGTCTATGATGTGTAGTCATCACAGACAGTTATATAATAAAACCATCTGTGATGTGCAGTTATCACATAGAACTGACTGTGATGGTTATAGTACAACTGAAAAAAGCAAAACTCCAGTTCATTCAAAATGATCACAAGCTGTAAAATGTATCATTCTGGATCACACTGATAATTTGCTCTCAAACTTAGATATAGAATTTTAAGTACTTTATTTTAATTATGCCAAAATCATAAAGCTATTTAGTATGTTAGCAATTGATCACAATCAATATATATACATATGCACTATAGGTTTTGCAAAGTTCATCACAATCATCCACTTGCTTACAAGTTCAGCATTTTACACATGACAAATAAACATGATGACACCTCCTCATAACTCCACTTGCTTATTCTTTTGTATGAAAATTAGTCCTTCACGATGATTGATGCGTATGTAGCTAGCTTCCTCAGGTTGTTCTTCTTGGACCACGATAGCATTTTCGATAGGAGGTAACTCATCAAATTGATTGTACTCTTTCTCATCTACTACATTCTCAACTCCGATAATCCTCCTTTTTCCCTAAAGAACTACGTGGTGCTTCTTGTTGGATGGGTTGGTTACATAGAAGGCTTGAACAACTTGGGTAACGAGTACAAATGGTTCATCTAGATATCCGACACATTCGAGGTCCACAGTAGTGACACCGTACTTGTCAACCCTCACCTGCTGGAGCTGGACCCAACAACATCGAAATAAGGGGATCTTGAATAGTATGTAGTTGAGCTCCCAAATCTCCTCTATGAATCTATAATAGGAGCTCCTCGTTGACCCAACATATTGAACGCATCAATGCAAACACCGCTATTCTAGTTTGTTCTCTTCATATCCTGATCTCTAGTATAAAATGTGTACCTATTTAAGTCGTATCATTTCCATATAACAACTGTAAATGTTGGCCCTTTTGCCAACCATGTCAGCGTATCATGATCACCTGATGAGCTCCCAGTGATGGGTCGCTCCTTCAACCATTTGTTGAACTAAAGGTTGTGATGTTTTGTGATCCAAGACTCCTACCATGCCGGATTCTTTTTCCATAGCCAGGCTTGTGCTCGTTGATATACGGGGACACAACAGCCATGTGTTGCAAAACTGTGAAATGGGCTTGAGCGTAGGCAATCAGATCAGGTGTGATTGCTTTCCTTCCAATGGTCCCAACACCCTTGAGACTCCCCTCATGGCGAGATCGAGGCACACCTATAGGTTCGACCTGAGCCATGTAATCGACGCAGAACTCGACGACCTCTTCGGTTTTATAACCTTTGACAATGCTACCCTCCGAGTGAGATTGATTCCATACATACGATTTGAGAATTCCCATGTACCTCTCAAACAGTACATGCTACATAGGAACACAAGTCCGCACACCTTTATCTCCCTCACAAGGTGAACGATGAGATGGACCATGATATCGAAAAATGATGGAGGGAAATACATATCAAGATTACACAGAGTCATGACCATCTTGTCCTGCAGAGCATCTAGTCCTTCGGGATCGATGACCTTCTGAGCAACTATGTTAAGGAAATAACACAGCCTCATGATTGCCTCCCGGATCTTGATCGGCAAAATACTTCTAATTGTAACAGGGAGCATCTATGTCATCGGCACATGGCAATCATGAGACCTTATGCTAGTTAATTTCAAATCTTATATCGAAACAAGTCTCTTCATGTTAGAGGAGTAACCGGACAGAACTTTCACACCATGCAAGCACTAGCACATTTAGTTCCCTCGGCCTTGGACAGAGTGCAACAAGCAGGTTCGTAGTATGTTCAGCGTTTATTGGTCTCTTTCAGTGCTAACTCAGGTCTGATGCCCATATCGATCAAGTCAAACCATGCATTGATACCGCCCTTTGTTTTGCCCTTAATGTTCAGTAAGAGACCAATTGAGATATCACATACATTTTTCTCTACATTCATAACATCGATGCCGTGGTGAACTTCTAGGTGCTCCCAATAAGGTAGGTTCCAAAATATTGATCTCTTATTCCATATACTCCTCTCACGGGTCCTCGATTTACGTCCCTTTCTAAGCACAACATCCAAACCTTAACCATATCATAAATAACTCACCTACGGTGATGCATGTACATGATTTTGGGCAAGTGATTCAGCTACATACTCTCAGTATCATCTAAGCAGTGAATAGAGGCTTTTGCTCCTTTTGTACTTTGGCCTGATAGGTTAGCAAGGGCTTTTGACCAAGCGGGTACATTGTACGTAGGAACATGGGCCCATATATCCTTATCTCTCGCACAAGGTGAACAATGATATAGACCATGATATCGAAAAATGGCAAGGAAACACAACTCAAGATTACATAGAGTTATCACCACATCAACCTACAGAGCATGTATTCCTTCGGGATCGATGACCTTCTGAGCAATTGTGTTAAAGAAATAACACAGCATCATGATTGACTCCCAGACCTTGGTGGGCAAAATACTTCTATTTGCGACAGGGAGCATCTGTATCATCAGCACATGAAAATCATGAGACTTTATTCCAGTTAATTTCAAATCTTGCACTGAAACAAGTCTCTTCATGTTGGAGGAGTAACCGGACTAAACTTTCACACCACACAAGCATGGCATAGTTCAGTTCTCTCGGCATTGGATAGAGTGTAACAAGCAGGTTCGCAGTATGTTTGGCCTTTATCGGTCTCTTTCGATGTTAACTCAGATCTTATGCCCATATCGACCAAGTCAAGCCGTGCATTGATATCATTATTTGTTTTTCCCTTAATGTTCAGTAAGAGACCAATTAAACTATCACAAACATTCTTCTCTATGTGCATGATGTCAATGCAGTGACAAACTTCTAGGTGCTCTCAGTAAGGTAGGTCCTAAAATATTGATATCTTTTTCATATGCTCTTCTCATGGGTCCTTCATTTACAACCCTTTCCATGTACAACATCCAAATTCTTAGCATTGTCATGAACATCTCTCCCGCTTAAAGGCCTTGGAACTAAACCATCTTCGTTCCTTCCATCGACTTGTTCTTTATCTTACGGCATGGGTGATTTCTCCGAAGGAATTCACAATGTTTTCAGATCTTCTACCCATGGTGCTAGGTACACATTAATATCGTTTCTAGGTTGTTTCGGGCCTTGTATAAGAATAGACAGTATAATGTACTTTCGCTTCATAGACAACCAAATTCTATATCGACTACTTATGTTATCGAAAGGATTCATTTCATCTGTACTCAATCCAAACCTTGTATTCGTCATATCCGCACCAAATTCTTGAAACCTCCTATCGATGTTTCTCCACTGGGTGGGTGCCTTAGCATTCCATCATTCTTACGTTCCTCCAAGTGCCAATGCAGCAGTTTTGCCTTCTTTTGGTTCGCAAACAAATGCTTCAAATGGGGAATTACAGGTAGATACCACATCATCTTAGCAGGAGGTTCTTTCTTCACCTCGATGCCCTTGCCATCATCACCTAAATGATTTTTATGCTTGTATCGGGATGCGTTGCATACAGGACATACATGCAAGTTTGTGTACTCTTTGCGATTCAGGATACAGTCGTTCGGACATACATGTATCCTTTCTACCTCCATTTCTAAGGGACAAAAAACCTTCTTTGCTTTGTAGGTGGTTATCGGCAACTCGTTTCCCTTTGGAAGCATATCCGCTAATAGACCTAATAACGTTGTGAAACTCTTGTCGGATCAACCGTTGCGTGCCTTCAATTTCAGCAGTTCAAGCACGGGTGACAACCTTGTGTATTTCAACGTGTAGCCCAGGAACAAAGGTTTTGTCCAAGTCCTCCATCAAGCCTGGGAATTTACCATATTCTCCGTTATCACAATTCCCTTCTGCATCATACAACATCTGATCCAGATTCTCATCCTGCAACCTATCCTCATCGGAAGCACAATCGATATGATCATCCGGCATGTCGTTGACTTCATCGACGATGTTAATACTGTCTACTTTCTGTATATTCTGCTCTTTACTGTGACCGGTCCAACATGTACACTCCTTTTTGAAACCCCTCAGAATCAAGTGTGCCTCGATCTGCGTTGAGTTTCGAAATTTCCTCAGATTTTTGCAGTCAATACACAAATAAGACATAAATCTCACCCTCCTTATTAAACATATCCTCCTATGTAGATCTCCTAAAAGTGAAGATGCAATTAATGTACTCAACACTTGTACGGTTCTCAGCGTACATCCAGATTCGGTCCATCTATGCTATGCATGTAACATTTAGTGTTAAATATTGGAGTACACTAGGTGTGTGGATGCACACATTCTTAAATTATGCACTGCTAGCTACATCTTGAATGTAATGCAATTATGTAATCAATTACTACCTTAAAACACAAAGAACAAATGGATCTACAAGCTATATCTAAAAACAATATTCAAATTCTCACCAAAGTAGCTAGCTAGATCTTAAATAGAATAATGCAATTAGAACCAATTACTAGCCTTAGATCACAAAGAACAAATGGATTTATAAGCTAAGATCTAAAGATCTTCAAATTCCCCCTTTACCAAACTAGATAGACCTTAAATGTAATGCAATTAAAATCAAGTACTAACTTTAGATCACCAAGAACATATGGATATACAAGCTAGATCTTAACAATCTTTAAATTCTCTCCTTACCAAGTTAGACCTTGAATATAATGCAAGTCGAACCCATTACTAACCTTAGATCACCAAAATCAAATGGACCTACAATCATCCTTCAAAATCAATTGTTTTCTTTCACCATATCGCCTCACAGCTAGGGATGGCAATGGGGCCCCTGATCCTCGTTTCCCGTGGGGAATTCCTCTATTAGGGGATGGAGACGGGGGAAATCTCCCCCCGCGGGGGGCTTATTGGGGAAATATTGCCCCCGTCGGGGATCGCGGGGACAGGGAAGTTCCACCGTATCCTGTCCCCGATCCATGTCCCGCCCCCGCGATATCACTAATAGATGGGAGCAAATGATCAATTCTTAAAAGAAAAAGGAATATATATGAGGTCATTATTAATAAACATGCTAAATATGAATTACTCTAGTGATTTACTCAAAGTTCAATCACACATGCATCATTACTCTAGTGATTCACTCATGTAGCATGTGGTATTTCATGTAGTATTTTCAGGGATTAGTCCCCGTCGAGGATCCGCGAACCCGTCGGGGATCGGGGACAGGGGGAATTAAGCCTTGTGTGCAGGGACGGGATGGGAAAATTTTGATTATCGGGGATCGGGGATGGGAGGGCGCTCCCCGCGGGGATTTCCCCGTTGCCACCCCTACTCACAACTATAGCCACCTCAAGGATATGTCTCAAAACACTAAAAAACAATAAGCTCTGAGCTCTGTATTATATATTGCTAGGAGGTATCACAGATGGTTCTATTCATAAACCGTTAATGCTATACATAGATATCACAGATAATTTTAGTATAAAACCGTCAGTGATGACACCTGTAGATATCTGACACCTGTAGATATCAAAGACGGTTTTATAATAAAATCATCGGTGATGACACTTGATATCACAGATGATTTTAGTATAAAACCATCCGTGATAGCTATAGTAGTCATCACTAACTGTTTTAAACTAAAACCATATGTAATATTCCTGTATATCACCACAGTTTATGAAAAAAACCATCTGTGATGATGTCACTAATGGTTTCACTCTAGAATCGTTAGTGGTGTTAAAAACCGTCTATAATAAGACGTTTAATATAAGTCTTTCTGTAGTAGTGTATGCAATATATGCATGGACCAGCGTTAAAAATCATGTTAGAACAGAGGGACCCTAAGTACCAACCAAATGCTAGCAACCCTGAATAATGGTGTCGGTGAATACTCCGTATATTAAACCCAGAAGGATTCCACCTCGCTCGCGGCCTCCACGTCATTTTCCATTGACATGTTTGCTCCGCACATGGCCACATCGCCCGCTTGAACCCACCATTGATACGCATTAGGTATTTTAACACCGTCGCTTCTCAACAACGCACGCGCGGCGCAGCGGTAAGGCTCCTCGCATTCACGCCTCCGGTCGCACATTCGAATCCCCACGTGCGCTCACCCGCATCGCCTGCGTGACGTGTGGCGATGTCACAGGGGCGACCGAGTGGCATGCCTTTTTGCAGAAACACTCCCGAAATTTTTAGAAATTACATATATGTGCATTTTTTTACAGAAAGGCCCCCGAAACTTCTAGAATCATTTTTTTATTGTAAAGACCCTCCGAAATTATATCTAGGTATGGTTTTTTGGGGAAGCTCTTCAAACTTCTATAATATGATTTTTAGCACAATTTTTTTTGCTCAAGGGCCCTCAGAAATTACATCTCGGTACATTTTTTAAACAAGAAGACCTCCAAAACTTCCACAATGTCTCCTTTTTGCGCAAAATATTTTTCCCTGCAAAGTGCCCTGAGAATTCTAAATTCAAATCGTTTTTTTGCCCAAAGTCTCTAAAAATTACATCTTGGTACATTTTTTTTGCGAAAAAACCCTCCATAGTTTTTGGATTTGTTTTTTTCGTAGTTCTTTTCTTCGATAAGAAAATCGTCTTTGTTAACATCATGCAGTGCGCAGCGCGGCGTCAAACTGCGCAGACGCATCTAGTGTTACAGAAGTTCTGAAGATGGGTTTTGATAAGTTTCATCCGGATGTTTTCTTTGGCAACCATCATCCAAAATCCTGGCCATTGGATTTGCTTTCAGATCAATGCACGTCCCCCCTGAATTCGAGGTGGGTTGATCCTATAGATGTGTGTTTTGATCGTACGGTCCAAAGTTTGGATGTTTTTTGGGACAAAAACATCTGGATGATGCCTATACACTCCCTATGAAGATTTCTTCCATCCAATCCTTCCGAGCTGCCTCATCTGTTCCCCTAATCGAGCATCATGTCCTACGAATAAAATGCTTTCCTATGCGTCGTAACTAACAACCGGGGAACATTCCGCATGCTAATTGCTAACAATAAGTACAATAACAAAGTTTATTGTGGACTAATAGCAAGCTAAAAATTAATTTGTATAATAACTATTTTTAAAAATTGTCTCTAGATATTATGCAATAAATATCTCTTCTCTCCTGTACATAAAAAAATTTATCTATGCCCCTGTATAAAGCTGGTTACAAATAAGACTCAGCTATCTTTTCTCTCTTCTTTTTTCACTTGTCCATATACATCAAAGCTGATATGTATAGGCTAAGAACTAATTAAGATTATCTTATTGTACACGCTCTAAGATAGGTTTTTGTTTGTGGATTATCGAGTGAGACGGATAAGAACCGGACGTGCCGCGGCACAGTAGAAAACAGAGCAACTGTGGCCTGTGGGGCTAGAAAGGGCTCGGCGTTGCCATTTCCACGTAATAATCTGTCGCGTAGGTGGTGAGCTTTTGTAAGGGCAAAGCAGCATTAGGAGGAGCTAGCAGTGGTCGTCGCATCATAGCATGTGTGCACGGATGCATTATTGGTACTAGGATGGGATTGTGGATGTGTGCGCAGATGCATTATTGGTACTAGGATGGGAATGTACGGAACGATGTGCCGGTCTTTTTTTTTTGTTGGCATAGGATACTTTTGTAAATTTCTGGAACCCTTGTTGGTCTTTATGTAAAATTGCGTAGGATCCATTCGTAAATTTTCAAAACCTTAAGGTTTCTTTTGTAAAATCACCGACTCAAACCCCTTCGTAAAATGGTGGAACACTAGGGCCTCCATGTAAAATCGTCGGAGCAGGAACCTGAGGGCCTTCATGTAAAACCGTGTAGGACACCTACATAAATTTCCAAAACACGAAGGGGTTTTTTTTAAAAAATTACCGACGTATACCCCTTTGTAAAAGCCCAAAACCTCGGGGGTCTTCGTGTAAATGCAATGAAATAGGATCTATTCATAATTTCTTGGAACTCTAAGGCCTTTGCGCAAAAAAAACAGAGGGAGTTTTTCGCAAAAAAAGAGAACCCTGAGGGCCTCCGTGCAAAATCGCATAGGAAACCCGCTTAAATTTTTGGAACACTGAAGGGTTTTTTTTGTAAAATTACCGATGAATACCCCTTTGTAAAATCCCAAAACCTCGGGAGTCTTGTGTAAAAGCGCCAAAGCAGGATCTATTCATAATTTCTTGGAACTCTAAGGGCTGTTTTGCAAAAAAAATAGAGGGGTGTTTTTCGCAAAAAAAAAGGGATGTGGCATGCCTCAGAGGACCAGCATGCCACTCTATAAGGATGTAGTATACTAGATAGAATCTCGCGTGTTGCCATGGGTGACTTCTAAAAGAGATTCAAATGAAAATGCACTTTATGTAAATTGACTTTAAGTAAATAGACTTTAAATGCTCCCAAATCCGTAGAAGTGGATATGGATCGGAATGAGAATGCGCTCTATGTAACTCGGCTTTAAGTAAGTAGATTCTAAATATTTCAAAATCCGTCGAAGTGAATATGGGAAAAATGTCAACAAAAGTGGCACTTAAAATGAATTAAAAAAAAAAGAAAAGGAGAAAGGAAAAAAACTGTTAGAATCCCCGCGTTACCGCGAGCGACTTCTAAAAGTGATCCAAATGAAAATGCACTCAATGTAATTTGACTTTAAGTAAATAGACTCTAAATGCTCCCAAATTCGTGGAAGTGGATATGGTCCGAATGAAAATGCACTATATGTAAATCAACTTTAAGTAAGTAGACCCTAAATATTTTGAAATCCGTGGAAGTGAATATGGGGAAAATGTCAACAAAAGTGGCATTTAAAATGAATTAAAAATCAAAAAGGGAAAAAAAAACCGTAGCGTAGTGGACACTATAGTTTTTACCATGCTCATTGCCAGGTGGTGGGATCCCCTTGAGCTCTCCAAGATTAGTAGTTAATACTTAGTTAGCTCCCACGTGCTGTCGCAAGCGAATCATGAATTTTAACAGAGAGAAAATTTTCTCTAAAAAGTAGGAAAAGTAAAAAAACAAAAAAACTATAATCCAACGTTAACATAGAGAGGGTAAATTGTTTTCAAAAATTTAAAAAGGGAAATAAAAACACTATAGCTTTGCACTGTAAAATCTATAGTGTTCTAGGGCGCGTGGCGCAGGGTGGCCAACCCTATCGTACCTCTCCAATAATAGTAGGTTTTACAAGTTAGCTTGAATTCCGTGTGTTGCCGTGGACGAACCATAAATGTTAATAGAGAGACAACATTTTTTAAAAAATAGGAATAAAACAAAAAAAATACTGTAACCCAAAGTTAACCGAGGAAGGGGAATTTTTTTTCTTTTCTTTTTCTTAAAAATAAGTATTTTAAAAAAGGAAAATAAAAATATTATATCTTTGTACTGTAGAAACTATAGTGAATTAGGGGAAAGCATCCGTGATTTGGCTCCCTAATTTCGTTTTTTACCGAATTAGCCGCCGCATTTCATTTTTAGCGAGAATAGCCCTCGGTGGCAGGCCTGCAACAGAGGGTATGCGAGCAGCCTGTACCACGCCGAGCGCCGCAAGCCCCTCAGAGCACACGCCGAAGGCCAGACGCCGCCGGCCCCACGACGCTCGATGTCTTTGCCACGACGCTACCAGCTACTATTTTTGCTGTCTCGACCCCCCGCCTCGCGCGTTGATGTGCTGCCACGACGTTGCCAGCTGCTGTTTTTGCTGTCCAATCGAAACGCCAAAAGCAAAATTATTCACATGCATGCATTTCTCTGCAGCGCATGAAGTTGGCCTCGCTATAAATTGAGCGCCCTGCATGCATTTGCATCAGATGCGAGTGCAAGACAGAAGGGTAGAGCGGGGTAGTTCGGGAGCGCGAAGAGAAAACCGAGAGCGCGAAGAGAAGGTACAAAAAAATAGCGAGGCAAAAAAGAAATGGAATTTGAAATCGAAATTGCGGAGCACTTTAGTTGATGTTCATAATTTGGTTGGATTTATGTAGAGGTAACCTTTTTTTCGAGTATTTGATTCGGGATTTGTATTTTGCAGGTATTCTTTACGAAGGTTATTTTGTACGGTGCTCGAGATTTACCGATCTTCAGTACATCTTCAGAGAGGTTAGTTTGAAATCTTCTGGAATAGTAGTATAATATTGTTGTAATATTAGTATAATCAGAAGTACATAAAACTCAGTATTAGTAGAACAGGTAGTACATGATATAGCGGTAATTGTGCTCCCTGTATTAGATGAGATGAAAGTAGTGATGCAATGAGTAGTATGTAAACCGGTTTATGACTGGTGTGATGTTAGTGTAACTAGTAGTAGTGGAAATGACTATGTTGGCATCATGAGTAGTTGTAGTAGGAAAATTTTTATTGTTTTGGCATGGTAAAAATTATTATTTTTGAACAAAGCCTCACTGCAGGTGCTGCGTTTGCTATCCAGCCCCCCGTCTCATGTGCTACAACGTTGTTCATAATTTCGTCGAATTTATTTAGAGGTAACTTTTTTTTTGAGTATTTGATTCGGGATTCATATTTTGTAGGTATTCTTTTACGAAGGTTATTTTGTATGGTGCTCGAGGTTTACCGATCTTCATTACATCTTCAGAGAGGTTAGTTTGAAATCTTCTGGAATAGTAGTATAATATTGTTGTAATATTAGTATAATCATTAGGATATTATTATAACCAGCAGTACATAGAACTAAGTATTAGTAGAACAATTAGTATATGATATGACAATAATTGTTCTCCCTGTATTAGTGAGATGACAGTAGAGTTGTAATGAGTAGTGCGTAAACCGGTGTATGACTGGTGTGAAGTTAGTGGAAGTAGTAGTAGGTGAAATTAATCTGTTGGCATGATGAGTAGTTCAACTAGTAGTACGTGAAATTACTGTTGGCATAATACTCCGTTCATGAAATGAGGACCGAATGCATAAAAAACTAATGGTGTGTATTTGGTGTGATTTTATTGCAATTAATGACAATATTAATATGATTAGCAGTACATAAAATAACGTAAAAGGTGTAAATAATGGCCAAATGTTAATGTAATATTAGTACGGATATTATAAGACTAGGTTAGTACCAGTATGATTTGACATAATTAGTAGTTCATGAAATGATTTGACATAATTAGTATGATTTGTGTGATGTTAGTTGGAGTAGTAGCAGTTGAAATAATTAATAGGTGTACTTTGTACCTAAAATAATGGTATTAGTACTTGCGATGATAATATTAATGTAATTAGCAGTACATAAAATAATTATGTTACCTAAGATTACATAGTGCAGCACTACACATTACCTGTGACGCCAAACTGGCCCTAAAAATAGTAGCACATAAAATTGTGTAATTAGCTGGGGAAAATAATAATAACTTAATTGTGATGCTAGTAATCATGTATAAATAATTGCCACTAAATGGATTAAAAAAATAAAAGAAGATAAAAAATAAGAAAAATATAATTTTAGCTAAATTCATGGATGTGGAAGGTGAAGGACCTGAATCTAACAATACCAGCCTTCAAAACACACAAAACAAATAACAAAGGACCTCACATTACAGGCAGCAAAATAGAGCTAGTAGAGTGTGGAATAAAAAAATAGAATATATTGCTTACTTACAAGCGACAGAAAACATGAAAAAAAATCTGTATTCACAAATAGTTTTGGTCCAAGCTAGTATATGAAGTACTCACTAGAATCATCACTTGGAAAAATTATGATCAACTTAAGATCACAAACTTTGGTACAATATATGCTCTTAGAATCCTTTTGCAGCAATATATAGTTCAAGCCACCACCTACAATAAAAAGAAAAAACTAGATACATATGTTGAGATTATTTAACCGATACCAATTTCCTATGGTAGGTACTACATGGCAGATATTCTAGATTTGTCCGTGTTTTACGGTGATGGCGTTGTTCGCGATGGTCCATATGGGGTGGACATTTCGAACTGCAAAAGGAACGTGATCCGGACTACGAGTCTAACGGAGATGGGTCTAGTCGAGCTCTGTAGATGCGTGAGGAGCGTATTCGATGAGGAGACCGCGTGAAAAAAGCTTATAATCGAGACTCTACATGCCAGACTTGTCGAAGGTTCGGTAGACTATACATGGGAGCTGCACAAGATCGTGGGAAACACAATGTGGGGGGGAATACATACAAATTGTAATGAATCCTTAGGTGATGATACACCGTCGGCCGATGGTGTACGTGCGCTTCCTAGACACAGGAGAAATCTCAAGTCCTTCAAGTGGCGCTAGCATCGTCGTCGAAGAATCCTCTCGGGGCATCTGTGAGGACATTGCTACAGATGAATTTGAGACGAATGAAGATGTTGGGCGCTGGTGGTTTGCTCGCATTAACTGCCATGAGCACCTAGAAGCCCTGGTGGATGAAGAAATAACCGATGACGACGACGACGTCGACACCGAAAGCAGCGGAGATAATGATGCAACTCCCGCCGGCGGCATTGTGTCCACTGAGGTGGAGTATGTGTCTTCACGCCTCGATGCTCTGGTGATGTCTTCGCTCGTGTTGCTGGACAAAACCGGCAATGATTGGGCCTTCGATCAAGACATTCCGCTGTTAGGGCAACGTTTCCCTACGAAGTGCCGCCCAGCAGACAATTGCTAGATATGCGGTGAACATTATCCGCACATACCAGGTGTATAGGTCGAACTAGGAGACCTACATTGTGAAGTGTATGGATCTGGAGTGTCCCGGCAAGATCCATGCCCAGAAGTTTAAGGGCGCGAGTTTGGACTTCAGGATAACCGTCCTGACGGATCACACTTGTGTGCTTGTAGAGCCACTGCAGAAGCACAGAAATGTCACGTCCTCATATGTGGCCAGCCTGATTTCTCACTTGGTCACGGCGGACGTGACCGTTTCACCGAAGATATTGATGGCTGACGTGGTTAACATGGTGGGATATCATGTTAGCTACGGCAAGGTGTGGTGAGCGAAAAAGAAAGTTATAGAGATGAGGTACGGCACGTACGAAGAGGGGTCCTAGGACGTACATTAACAAAATGGATAGACCGCATCCCACGAAAGGTCTGAACTGCTTCATCCTGGACCATGTGTTCTGGGTATTCGGACCAACCATACAAGACTTCAAGTACTTATCGATATTGTTGGGTTCTTGGGGGCTTTGAGGTTATCGGGAACAAATTAAGCACAAACTTTGCAATTTCGGCTAGATCAAAATCATGACTGACTAGAACTAGTGTGACCTAAAATTCTCATCTAATTGAAGATGTTTTAATTCATGCTTTGCATGTTTGTTCTTGAGAAACTTAGGTGGGATCCACTTCCTTCAGTGGGTATTTGACAAGCAGAATATTTTCATTTCAACATAATAAGTTCTTTGGGGCAATAGTCTACATCAGAAGCTGCACTTGGTATCATATTTTTTTTGTTTGAAGTATATTTTGGTTATGCTTGAATCCTACTCTGTTAGGCTGAAATATAATTGTTTCCAATGTGTAGATGGACAAGGATCTGGAGAAGCTCAGCAAAGGCTTGGCTTGGACAATAAAAGAAATAGAGTGAATCAGTGCAAAATTGCAAATTAAAGACAACTTTAGTCCTAGCACATGTTCATGTGGCAATGAAGTCAATAGCTTTGTGATTGACGTCGAAGCTGTAGCTCGTAGCCTTGAGTAGATTGCCATACAGTCAAATGAATTACTGCAAAAAAAATTGAGTAGAGCCTGAACAAGATGATCTTGAAGCTGTACCTCGCAACCTTGAGCTGGTTGCCATACAAGATGGCCTCGAAAGGGAAGTAGACCCTGATTTGTGTCTTTCGTATGACAACTAGAGCGATTATGAGGGTAAACGTGACATTTGGCAGCAATGCGAAGATGAGGGTATTGACATTGATACTGATGATTCGGGGTTCTAATCCTGTATCGCTAGTGTTAAGACTTGTTAAAATTTTATGTATTAGTGATGTACCTTGTTAAGACTTGTTGCAATATTTTAATGTTGATGGATGTTGTTTATTAACTTGAAAAATTTTGTTGTTGACAGAAGAGAAATTATGGATAGCTTCTATATTAACCTGTTGAGTGAGGGAGGTGATGCATTGAACTAGGATGGCTCTGACTCTTCTCCACAGGCAAGCTCAATTTTATGAAAATCCGAATTTACCATGACTTGGACATCATTTACTGCACAATAATCAAAACTAAAATATTTTTCATATTCATATTCAACATGATTTTACACAAATTTAGATAGTTGCCTCATTAAATTTGGAGTTGTATAGCGAAAGTTATTTGCATTTGAATCAGCTCGAGTTGAAAAAAAAGGAAAAGACAAAAAAAAAGAGGAAAAGAAAAAGGCAAAAAAAGAGAGAAAAAATTGGTTTGCAGTGGAAGCACTCCACTGCAAGCCCCCTGTAGAGGAGGCCATCCGCTGCAGGCTCGCCAGGGGAAGCTATTTTTGTTATTTGTACTTTGTTGGGGACATTGTTTTTTTAAAAAAAAATTAGGGGGCACTATGGTAAAAATTTCGAATCAGGACACGTGACACGAGGCAGTGAGGCCCATACATCTTCAAAAATAGAGTTTAATAGATACTTCTGTATAGTTTTTGCAAGTAAGAAACCCAATAGGCCAACATCGCAAAGGTTAGTTAATTAACATATGATGGAACTAACCAAGAAGCCCCTTCATTCGCACCCAAGGCTCATATGACCTGTAGACGTTTTCTTTCGCCAAATTGTCGCCGTCGTGCACAAAAATTGTGACGGACCGCCTTTTTAGGGGCAGTGCGAAACTCACAACAGTTACCCAGGAAGACTAACTGTTGTAAAACAAGAGTAAAATTACCTGGCCAAAAGCCAATTCAACACTTTTTATTCAATATAGCCGGCCTAACGACCGGATTTTACAAGGGAAGCATCCAAGCTTCTAGACTTACACTACCAAAAGAAGGAAACCACAGTGTGGCCTGAGCGAAGACAAAGACCTAGAACTGCACTAAATCGCCATCTACGACCTCCTGGTAGGCTCCAAAGATCTTCGAACTCAAAGGGCGGGGTTTGCAAGGGTGAGTACAGAGTACTCAACAAGTCGCATTTTAACCACTGAATACTAAATGTAGGGGTAATCAAGGGATGGCAGTAGGGTTAAGTATCTGGATGCAGTTTTATTTCATAATTCATTTTACATTTGAAGCACAAATCAATATAATAAGTAATTTGAATTTCACAAGGTTCAACAACACTTAACCATAATTTATCCAAATTCCAAACAGTAACTTGAGCTTAGTTACGGGTATCAACCCCGATTCCAACTTAACTTCATTAACCGGAAGTACGGTGTAACCGATTACAATTAAGATTAACTCTGCAGAGCGGCTCAGCTTTACCCACAAGATATCTATAACCTTTATGCCAATCTCGAGTTTTCATGCAACTTAAATGCATGTGGCCCAGTTTAGATTATCACGGCCTTTCGTCTAATCATTCCTGTCCTTTAGTTGTTTACCGATAGAGACCGCTACCTTGGACTCAGGGTCCCCATTAGCGCTTCACTGCTGTGAGAACCAAGAATGTCACTCCTGACTATTCCTGTTTCCACCCTCCGGCCCATTTCCCTCACGGAAGGTCTAGGTCCCCATTCTCTCCAGAGAATGGTAGCCACCAAGACAAATCCGATTATTATCTCAGGAATGATTAACTTAATGAGCCATGTCGGATACGGGTCCACTGACCGATCCGACCTGTGGTTGAGCGGGAACTAAGTTATTTACTTTGCTCAAGGGGATTATTAACCTTATACTTTTGCCAAAGACCAAGTCTTTATTCACAAACCCAACCCGGTACCCAAGTACCGGCCACCAGACCAACCAAGGCATTAATCACCAGTCGGGGATCGGAATCTCATCCGCTCCGGGATTAATCCAATACTGTCCCCCTGACTGTAGCACTTTTATAAACAATCCGAATCGGAGATTCGGCAGCATTTTCTTTAAATCCAGGTTTTAAACTAAGTAAGCAGTATAGCCTAACCTATCCATGGCAATAAGCAATTAACTAGGGTTCCAAAGGATTTATAGGGTTTCAATATTTCAAGGAGGTTCAATGAGCAATTTGGTATTATCTAAGCATTACGTCATTCAAAAAAATACCGGATTTCAATAATTCAATATACAGTAAAGATAATGCGATATAAAATAATTACTACTATAGCATGGCATGATTGGGATCAATATGATCAAAGGTGTACGGCTTGCCTTGCGCGGCAGCTGGATCGGATGAGTCGTCGAGGAAGTAGTCAAATCAATCGCGCCCCGCCTGGTCCGACGCCGCTCCGAATCGCCCGACTCCAGGGGCTGCTCCGGCTCCACTGGCGTCTCAACGGTCGAATCTAACGCGAAAAGACAACCAACATAAATAAACGACAAAACAATAACCGAAAAAGGAAACGGGAACTGAAACGGAAAACCGGAACCGAGTTGGAAAGGAACGGAGGGCAAAACTGGGATTTGGGGATTTTCTGGGTTTCGGATTTGGGAACGGACAGCATTTCTGGACTCAGTGGATCGAAACGGTTCGGGAAAAGTATTTGGTGGAGCTCTGGGATTTTTCGGGATTTTTCTGGCTATTTTTGGAATTAAAAACGAATTTTCGGATTTATTTAATTAAAATAAAAACCGAAATTGGTTTTTACCTTGTCAGCGCCGGGCGGCTTTGGCGCCGAAAATGGGCTAAGGCCCACTACGGCGCGCGTAGGCTGGCTACTACCGCTCATGAGGCGCCCACCGGCAAAGCGCGGAAAAAAAGGGGCGGGAGGAGGTCGACGAGCGGGCCCGCCACTGGGCACGGCGCGGGAGGGGCTAGGCACAGGAAAACAGGAGGGGCGAGGCCATGGCGGAACCATGGCTGGCCACGAGTCAAGCAGGCGAGGAAGAGGGAGGGAGCTCACCGAGAGGAGAGGAGGCGGGCGAGTTGGGAACGAGGGAAGGCGAGGCTTTTATAGGGCGAGGCGAGGGCGCAGGCCGGGCTCGACGGCGGCGCGCGCGAGCGGCGCGGCATGGCGGCTGGCGATCGGGGCACGGCGGCGCTATGTACCACGCTGGGCGGCGAGGCGGCGCGACGCAACGCTGCGCTGGGAGGCGCGAGGCGGCGTGGTGGTCAAGACGGCACGGCGCGCGAGCGCGCCGGAGGCGAGGAGGCGGAAGGCGGCCACGGGCGAGCCAAGAAAGTTTGGCCCGAGCTGGCCGGCCGAGGAAGCGGCAGTCGAAGTGAGCAGGCCGGCGGCCCAAGAAGAAGAAGAAGAAGTGGCCCAACACAAGGTATGAATTCAACTCGATTTCCAAATTTTCAAACTCCAAATGCAAATCAAACAAAGAACTGGATCAAATTCATTTTGAAATTTGAGGTTGTTTCAAAAATGTATTTTTGGCCTCCTTTCTATCTGCAATAGCAAGGACAGGTGACACATAGCTTCTAATACGATATTGTATCACAGTAGGTTGGTGGCATTACAACACGACGCATCACTGTGGCAAACTCGATAGCCCCGTCATAACATGACGTAGCAGGTGTGGCAGGCTCGGTAGCATCTCCAGCAAAGGTCCCTAAAACAGAGTCCTATTTTAGATTTTGGGACTCTCCATATTATTTGGGGCCCTATTTTCAGAGCACAAGTTCAGCAATAACTCCTAAATCTCAGCCCCTATTTTACTTTTTCTCCTATTTTGATATATCCACTATGTATAATCTTCATTTGACATCACTAAAATTCAATAAAAAAATTTGTAATACATAAAACATAAGCATATTAACATTTACAATTTAAAAACATGATATTTCAAATTTAAATTTAAAATTTTCAAAACATGATAAATAGATAAATAGAAACTCCGAACAATGAATCAATCTACGAAACGCTGTGAATTGCCCACAAATGCTCAATAAGATCATCTCGAAGCCTCTCATGTATTTCTCTGTCTTCAATAATAGGGGATGTACTCGTGTCCCTGGGAATTGGGGTTGAGGAGGAAAATTTAGAGGCCTCCTAATTTTAGAAGCTTGAGTTGGGGCTCCTTGGGAACTGGGACTGAGGAGGCAAATTTAGGGGTCTCCTAATTTTAGGGGCTTGAGTTAGGGCTCTGCTGGATCTGTTTTTTTTACTACACTCCCTATTTTAAGGTTTAGGAGCTGGTTTAGGGGCTCTGCTGGAGATGCTCTTAGGGCAGCAGCAACATACTGCGGTACTCGAGTACGATAACACAAGTGGTGTCTACGGTTTCAAATTTTATTTTCAATATATATTTTGAATGAAATCTCAGTGAGATCTCAAAATTTCAAATAAAATTCGGACAAATTTCAAAAACTAAATTTCTAATCTGGTCATTTTTAACTGGGATTTTCGAGATTTCGACCGAAATCTCCGAGATTTTCAGTTAAAATGAACCGACCAAAAAATGATTGAAAACACGTTGAAAAATTTTAAATTTTTGTGGATGATCTTGACCCTAAATCTAATCAAATCCGGCCAACAAAACTGAAAATCCGGTAAAAATTCCCGAGATTTTGAAAGGTACTGTAGCATTGTTGATTTTTTTTAAAAAATTTTTTATCTGACCGAGATTTATGAACACATGATCATGAAACTGATGCATACGTGTTGCACTTCAGGTGATGATGACAAAAAAGGTAAATATTCATGAATTTAGGTACAATTTCTCATATAAATGCACATCAGTATTGCTGGTAGTAGAGCGGGTGTTTTCTACCTTTTACGAAAGTATTAAAATTCCATTTGAAACACAAGAATTTTAAATTAAACGGTTCAATTCCTATAAAAATCCGAAAAAAAAACTCCAGCTCCAAACAAATCTAAAGCGGGACTAGGAAGCACTGCAGAGTGCCGACAGAATCACCCTCAGGTCTCAGCCACACTTCATCGGTTACGTAGGCCATGTACAATGCAGTCGCTTAAAGGGATGCTTAGCAATGAAAAATTAATTTTTCTCATCATATAGGATAGATAATATGCTTATTTTGAAGCATCGATGTTTAATTAAGCGTTCATGTTTAGCAGATCTCTACTATTATAAAGCAGCAGTTGGTGGCAGTGGTGAGTTCTACTCACGTCATTAATTGCCCTGCTTAATTGCCCTACTTAATTGTCCTGCTTAATTGCCCTACGCAAAAAACGAAGCATTGCTTTAATTAGCCAGCTTTCGCAAGAAACGAAGCGTTAAAGATAGATGTTTGATCTTGTGAAATATTTTTTTATTTTTTAATCTTTATTTTTCGTTATCAATTTTGTTTTTTGTAGCAACGCACGGGCATGTAACTAGTATAATATTATTTCTCTCTCTATTATCTCTCTATAAGCACGTACTTAAACGTTCCACGAGGCATCGTGCGACAGAGGCGGTTGGTACAGGCAGGCCCGGGTGTGGTCGGTGTCCGAGGACGCCGACGAATCAACGGAGAACATAGGGAAAAGACGGTACAATCGCACTCAGATCGGCCACGGCCGCCGGACGGCTGATACAGATGGGGCGCACGCTACGATGGCCCCGAGATTCCCCGCCGCTCTGCACGACGCAACGCGGGCCGCACGTACATCTTCCATCACGCCCCACCGGCGCGGGCTACGGGTCTGCAACCCTAAGGAGCCCTGCCCCTGCGTCCGTCCCTGCCGCCTCGGTAACCGGTAAGTTTTTTCAGCTGCAACCAAGAAACGACCACGTTTGACAGCCGGAGCCAGATACATGCCTGTTATGGCGCTGTTTGGTTGCCTGCTTCGAACCGGCCTGCTCCCGCGCGTGCACTGACCGACGGCTGGGCGCGTGTTTGGTTGGCGAGCTCGTTTCCCGCGAGCCTGGCTCCGCGCGTGCAAAAGCGAGCAAATCGGCTGCGTCGCGCTGGCCGCGCGGAAACGGAGCGCGAGCTCGTTTCCCGCGAGCCAGGCTCCCGCGGGCCAGGCTCGGGCGGGGCGGGCATCCAAACAGGCTGTATGTGTAGCGCAGGGAAATAAATTCCGTAGAGCTGATATGTAAATTTTTTTTCGTGTATACCTGACGTTGATTAATGTCACGTGGACAATGGTTCAATCCAACACCACGACATTAAGTCTGAATTAAGCAATCAAATTTGCATCGAAATAAGCGTCAGGTATTTACTTTCACCTAAATTAAGTTATGACGATGGATTATAGGATTGTCCACGTGGCATCAATCAGCGTCAGGTATACACGAAAAAAATTTGCATACAAGTTCCACAAAATTTATTTCCGTAGCACATGCCCAGTTCTTCGTTGGTCGGAAGGTTATCTTTTTGGTTGGTTAGCTACATGCGTCTCTCTCGTAATTTGGTGGTTGGTCATGTTTTTTTTTTCTTTTTGCATAATTTTAAAATTCCTTATTGAGATATACCTTTCTTAGTGGTTAGGTAAGTCATTCCAATAAAAAGTGATGGTATTGTATCTTCTTAAATAAGGGGAAAAAAGTCTTAGCCTCTCATTTTACCACGGTCAGAAAAGAGTGTCGCTAAAGGAGGACGCTATATGAGGACGAGCGTTCTGGACACTTACCCAAACAATGCACACAACAATACCTTCCTAGTTTGTACCGAATTTCATACAACAAGTTCAAGCTTAAGCTATTCGATCAGAAAATATAGGCAATATACTCGCACTTCAGAAACCAGTTCCTATAGCATATCGCATAGTTTTATATTTCGATGAATCGGAGAGGCCGTTGGCATAGACCATAGAACTGCCTATGAACAACACAAGTTCAACAGCCAGAAATGCCGGATCGAAAAGGAAGCACATATTCCAAGTGCACTGCATTGCATTACCCTAGGCTCCAAAAATCGTTGAAAACCGCTCGTATCACTCCGATCTAAAAGGCGATACCGCTCGGTTTACTGGTTAAGTTTAAATTTAAATTCAAAAAATTTTTAAAAAATTATCCAAAAATTCCCTAAAATTAGTATTAATAGCTTTATGACCTCTAGCATGAATACTTTTTTTTTAATAAAAAACAAAGTTTAGAAACGTTTTTGTGCCATTCAATTATATTTAGTAGCACTATTTGTTCAATTATATTTAGAAAAATGGTATTATTTATTCAAGTAGCGATATTTGTATGCACAAAAATTATCGTGCTATGGTGTATTTTAATATGTTAAATGTTATCCAACATTAAAAAGTTTACTTCTCGTTGTATGTATGCATGAACTATCAAAACTTTAGCATGAAAGTTGTACTATGTACCACTAGTTATATTATGTACTTATTTTGTTGTACAGCGTGCAATTTAACACAAGTAATTTCTTGCAAATTATTTACATAAGTAATTTATGTAAGGTATTGAAATATAAATGGAGTTGATATGTGAATGGTATTGGTATGTTATTATGTAAATACCTATTTTTGCATTTGTTGGATTGATATGTGAGTAGTATTGAAATTAAAAATTATTTGTTGATATATTATTGCTAATGCCTAATTTACAACTTGCAATTGTCTAAAATATAGCAATGATCATGTCAAATTTTTTTCCATATTTAGAAAAGATTATGTCGGAATTTTCCATGTTTCTCCATATTTTTTTTATATATTTCTCAATTTTTTTTATTTTTTTGGCCTTTAATGGTTTTTTACAAAATTTTTTATATTTTTTCCCATTTTTCTCAACTGTCATCGGTTTTCATTAAAAACCGCTCGAAATTCGAACCTTTTCAAATGTTTTTGTCTATTTCATTCGAAAATCGCTCGACGGTTTGATCATATTTTAAATTTATTTGACTTTTAAACCGTTCGATTTCGAGCGAATTTTAAATGATTTTTTTGCAAATTTTAGTACCCTCGATTTTTTTTACAAATTTTAATACCATCGAATCATTGAAATTCAAATTTGAAACGGCATTTTTAACCTGCATTAACCAATGATTGAGCGTGAAGCATCTTTACACAGAAGCAAGCAAGTGAGAACAGCACAAAGGTAGAACACATCATCCTTGGCACACCATGGACACCGTTGTTACAGCACCGGACCAGAAGATGCTACCATACTACCATCCAACTTCAGAAGTTCGCCTCACCATTTCCACACTTCACTGAGTCTCTTCCGCCGCCGCCGCGCTGCCACCACTGAAGAACTTGGCGATGAGCTTGGTCGGGATGGGCGGGAGGTACTGCGCCCCGGCGTATCCCCGCGACGCCGCGGAGCCGATCGCCTTGTTGTACCTCTCGGCCCAGTGCGACGCGATGGGGACGGCGATCCGCGCCACCTGCGGGAACAGCGGCAGCTTGTTGAGGGACCTCCAGGTGGAGACCGCGAGGTGCCCCGCCGAGGGGCCGTAGCGCTGGTAGAGGTTCTTGGCCACCGGCTCCATCTTCGCGTACGCTGCGCGTCCGGCGCCGGCCACGCCGGACCTGCGCGCCTCCGTGAGAAGCTCCCTTGCCACCTCCGGCACGTCTCGCCCGACGGTGTAGGCTTGGGATGAGGCGGCCTTCAGCGTTGGTGGGAGTTTCCGGTCAAGTTCTTGCACAACGGCATCAACCTGTGTCGTCAATCATCATTGAAGGATCCATCAAATCAGCGTAAACAAATATTTCTTTGATCCAACCAACAACATTCATTCGATCCAAAGTTGCAAACATCCGGTGCTCAATGCTCATAACAATCTCACCAGATACCACTATGGTATTTGGTCACAGATGATACAAAAGTTGACTGACCAAGCAAGACAATGTATATCTGGAAGAGTGGAACATTTGCCATTTGATTTCTCTGATATGGGCACAGCGGACAGTGCTTTCAAGAAGTAAGAGGAATGTTCAATGTGCTTGCTGAGTTGCTGGTTCTACATTAAACCAAGATTTCATTCATCCAAAGAGGCCCACCTAATGTGGGCAATTCGATGCACATATATATTTTTCTTGTCACAGAATGAACACAAACAAGAACGAAATTCTGAGGCCAAACAAGCCAACTGTGCAAGTTCGAAACAGCAAATACTACTAGTGAGTAGCGACACCATTTCTCACCTCTGAACAGTGATCTACAGCTAGCCATTCGTAAGTCGTAACAACCTCGGAATCTCGGCCAGATTCTACTAGTAAAATGCGCCCAAATCCAGAGAAGCTATCGATCTAATATAATTTTTGTAGGAAGACAATTGTACTCCAGTATAATCGTAATTACAGCCAAGAAATCAATCCCACTGTCCCAGATGGCAAGTTTACGCATGGCCAGAGGCCCCGACCAAATCAACAGCCGCACGACCACGGTTTCTAGAGGGGGAAGAGCCGAAGGAGCGGGGGGTAATTGCCGAAATGGGGCGCTCGTACCTTTCGATCGAGGAAGGCGAGGAGGGCGAGAGGGGTCTCACGGAAGCGTTCGTGGACGGGGCCGACGGCGAAGGTCACGGCCGACTCGGCGGCGTCAACGGCGGGGCGGAGCGGGCCGGCGCGGCTCTTGGCGAGGCCGTAGAGCCCTGCGAGGCACACCACCGCGCGAGCCGCCGCATCCCGCGCGAACTCCAGCCGCCTCAGCCTCGGCGGCGCCCTTGCCTCCGCCTTATTCTCCTCGCACGACGGCTCCTAAATCCAGGCAAGAAATCAACCCCAATAAGTTCACACATGGTGGCACGCGCGCGGGTGGGATGCGATCGACAGGACGACAACAAGGGCGATTTTCTCGCTTACGGTTTGTTGCTGCTGCCGGGGCTGGGGCTCGGGCTCCGCTTCCGCCGCCATGGCTCGTGATCGTCGTCGACGCGAGCAGCTGGGCGTCCGACAACACGGGGCTGGCACAGCAGAGGCGAGAAGGGGAGAGCGGCTGGTGTTGTTTTATATAGGAGGCAGGGGTGTTGCGTGGCCGTCCGATCCGGTGCGGGCTTCGATCCGACGCGCCTGGGTGGTACGCGTGGGACGGTGCGAGAACTGTCCGTACTCCGAAGCGTGGCGTGGGCTATGGGCTGTGGAAGCTGTAGGTGTCGGGCTTTGCACCCTGAGGCCTCGACGTGATGCGCGCTCGCTCCGCACGCTGTGATCGCTTCAGGTTTCAGTTGGGCCGAGCACTACGGAGAGCCCACCATTCCGTCCAGGACGGACGGCCGTCGTTCCGGACTTCCGACAGAAATCCAGCCGCATTTTGACGAATTTTTTTATTTAATATTTAATTTAATTCATTTTTTCAAAATTAATCGACAAAAATAAAAAATGACAAGTCTGGGCTCCTGTCGCCTGTGACCTGGGCGATCGCCTGGAACCTGGACGATACTAGCTGCCACGGCAATGTTTATAGCTTGCCGTGATAACCTGCCGTGATAACCGTTTAGCTGCGGCGGAACATCAACAGCCCAAATACATGGCCCGTTCTGAGTACCAAGGCCCATTGACTACGGAAACAACTAGCAGTCGCCACCCCACAGACCAGTTCGTAACCCACGAATTAAGCCACGGTTACTCCCGAGACCCACCCATATATGTACAGCTTCAAACATAAGTACATAAGTACATAGCATATATACCTTTTACACCTTCCTCTATCGTTTCCAGCGTTCCTCTGCATCTTATCTGTACAGGGTGGATACAGGCCCCGGGCTGCTCGTGCTGCAGCCCAGGGTCTAGTACCAAAAGCCCATTAAATTTTTTTAAAAAGCTATTAAAAAATGATTAAAAACAGAGATTTAATTTAAAATCAGTTGTCTGAGCCTGGGACTTGGACCTGAGCTGGCTCCGCCCCAGTGTCCATATATTACTTTTGTCTTACAATCGAAGTGCCAACACAACTGCTTTCGACAAAAGATATACGTCGATACGTCCTGTACTCCTGTACACAGCGGCCGGCGTAGCGCGCTACACTGGCCAGTTTACTTCAATCTCTCTTTCATCCACAAAGGCATGCAGTAAGAGTAAGAGAGAAGCATGCAGCAGAGTAAATTATAAAGCACAAACTCTCCCTCGAGGTCATCAGAAGATGTGACCAAAATAAACATTTGCAAGAATACAACCCTGCAGGCCGTAGCTAGCAACACGTACATGCAGCGGCAAGTCAGCTGGAAGAAGCTGGCCAACTAGAGCAAGAACTGATGGAAGCTGCAGGGAAATTACACAGGAGAGGCGGTGCTCTGGCCGTGGGTGGCTAGTCGCGGCACTGGGTGATGGCGGAGCAGCCGCGCGTGTAGGGGTTGGCGTCGGCGCCCGGCTGGCAGTTGTAGTAGGACGCGCCCGGCACGGAGCACGGCACCGAGTCCCTCATCAGCGCCGCGTAGCTGATGTACCGCGTCGGGTAGGCGTCGTCCAAGCGACGCCTCAGCCCGGCGCCGCCTCCCACCTCGTACTCGCTCAGGCACTCCCCCACCGTGCCCCGGCACGAGTTCTTGCCCCCCGCCCGCATCCACCCATCCGCCGTGCGCCCGTGGACGACGAGCTCCGCCGCCCTGCACCTGCAGGTAGAGGCGGCGAGCGCGGTCGCCGCCAGCAGAAGGAACAGCGACCTCCGTGCCATGGCGGACGTGCGTGGTGGTGGAGGCTGCTGTGCTTTGAGATGCGTGCGGTGGTTGCCCGCCGGTGGAGAGGGTGGCAGTAGACGGTGCGGGCGGCGGAGGAACAGAGGCGCAGGAGCTTTTTAAACGCGAGATGGTGGGTGTTGGGTGCTGGTTGAGTGGGCCTGGACTTCTGTGCAAATTACGGGGTTGTGCCACTTACATTGACCTTGCCCGAGTTTGGTGTTTGCTCCACCATTCGGACCTACTTATACATCACTATTTTATAAATTACATGAATATTAAAAAATAAATAAAAAATAAATGATAATTATTTACTATTTTATTTGTTTTAAGATTTGTACCACTTATATTCAGAAAACGATTTATAGAAATATTACTGTTCACATACTGATTAAAGTTTTTTGCGTGGATGAGAACTGCTTAAGTTTTTTTTTCAATAGGTTTCGTTGAGGCTAGCTGCTGTGCGATAGACATATGCGCGTACCATATCAAACTATCAACTGCCGGGCCGTATTTAGGCTGATTTCTCTACAAAATGGTGAGATTAACCGATTCATGCATACGCCTGTCATTTATAGTAGGTGTCATTCTCAGATCATCCATCCTTTAAGGGTCTGTTTGGTTCGAGGACAAAGAGCGAATGGCATATGACAGGATGAAGTCATCCAACCTCATATTTGGTTGAAGGGATGAGAGATTGAAAGGATGAGCCATTTTTTTTTTGTTGGAGGGATAAAGTTGAATAGGATAAGAGTTGGATGGTGGATAGGGTGAGAATTCAAATTTGATTGGTGAGATGAAAATTGATGATTGATGGGATAAAAGTTGGATATGATAAAAGTTGGATGGCCTCATCCATTCATCTATCCAAGCAAACAATGGAATGAATGAGGCCATCCCATCTACCCTGGGCTCATGAACCAAATGCATCCTAACCTTCTCCTTTCTCTTTTTTTGTTTTCTTTGCCCTCCCCACTTTGTGTCTTTTGAGAAGGGAGTTATTGGTTTACATGTTTGACCAATTTGTTTGTTGTGTTGATCATTTTTGGGTGTTGTTTGGTTGTATGCATGGCTGTGAAACT
Organism: Rhipidocladum racemiflorum; assembly: GCA_036346355.1. Classification (NCBI taxonomy): domain Eukaryota; kingdom Viridiplantae; phylum Streptophyta; class Magnoliopsida; order Poales; family Poaceae; genus Rhipidocladum; species Rhipidocladum racemiflorum. The sequence continues at coordinate 61,690,544 of CM070573.1, read as the reverse complement.
TTATACTGTGGCTTAGCACTTTTGTTACGTTAGAGTAGACCTGGGCATTGGGTTGTGCTGGCCTGGCACGGCATGGGCCCGATGGGCCATAGAACTAGATCATACCGTGCTGTGCCACCATGGCCCCGCTAGCCAGCGCGACATGCCGTGCTAGCTCAACTCACCTACGGCGAGCGCAGGCACGTCGTGCCAACTTTATGCCGTCTAGACTAGACCTGTTCCATTTTGACTATCGCATAAAAGAGGAAATGAGCTAGGGACGAGTAGGGCACCATCAATGTGGTCATGAGGACGGAGTGCAACTCGACCAGAGGAGAGAAAGGTGCTAGCATTGGGGAAGAAACACGCATGGTGCCTAGGGACGGTGGTGACATGGAGCTGGAAGGCTGGATTTGGTAGTGGCATGGCTAAAGACCGCTAGATCCAGCACCGAGGCAGTGAGGATCATCAAAATCTGGTATTGTCATTGTCTTCTTCTCTCCGGTCGCCGTCATCTTCATCCTTGGGACAAATGGCGAAGTTGGTGGCATGGTGCAGCAAAGCTGTATCCGGCAGCGGCGTGATTGAAGGCCACTGGATTTGGCACTGAGATGGTAAGAGATGGTGAGGAGGGGATGGCGAGGGAGGTGGTGGTGTGAGAATGAAGAAGAGGTGGAGGAGGATGAGAGGAGAGAGAGATGAGGTGACAGGCATAGGAAGATGGCGACTACTCCGAATGGGTCATGGGAGGAGCCAAAGGGGAGAGATATTATTTGATGATGAGCGGGGCCGCTGGAGTAAGATAGTTGATGATGGACTGGGATGTAGATAGGATGTTTTTTTTACAAAAGGACCACTTTCGTACCGAGCCACCCTAGATACGCCCTAGTCGGTCGTGCCGTGCCGCCCATCATGTCGACTTTTTAGGCTCATCACAGCCCATCATTTATGCATTGCCTGGCCCACCCGAAGACATCCGTGCCATACCGTGCTGGGCTGGCCATGCCGAGGGCCAGCCCAAAGTTGAGAAGTGGGAAACCCTATCGGCTATCAGATTTAGGCCATGGCACCATCACCTGTTCTCTCGAACTGTCAACCGCGCCACCTCCTCTTTCTATCTCACTCATCTACATTGCCTTGCGCCTCTCTCTCTCTCTCTCTCTCTCCCCCTCCCTCCCTCCCCCCCTCCCCCCTCCCTCCCTCCCCCCCTCTTGTGGACGAGACTAGAGCTGAGGCCCAAGGCGCAGTAGTAGCACATGCTCTGAGATGTCAAGCCCTTTGTCCTGTGCCCTCCTCAAGCAGTCAAGCTATCCATTGGCCATCGTCAACTCTAGGTGATTTTCTCTTAATCTTTACTTTTCTCGCATTGCATTACTCAGATTCTGAATTAGCGAATTAAGGATTAATTAATTGAATTCAATTTGATGTAATAAACACATGGTTTTTGTATTGGTATATCATCTCATTGAATTGGCATTAATTTTGTCTGTTGCAACCACATCAGTAGAAAGTCTTTTCATCTATGAACATTATCAAGACTGGATTGCAGAATAAGATGAGTGATGAATGAATGAATGATAGTATGGTAAGATGTATTTGGAAGCATTGAAAATAACAAGTTTCTACAACGTTTTCAAAATATGAGATCGCCATAAGAAAAAATTACCTCGTGCTATGGGTATGTTACATTCTTGTTTTGCAATTTGCATCAATAATTAACTTTGTAATTTTGTGACCATAATTTTCATATGGAATTTCATCTTGAAGGGTTCATGTTCAATTGTACTTTTGTTAATGAAGATATGATTGACTCGGATATACCAAACCTTTATTAGTTAGGTATTAATTTTTGTACTGCTCCACTACGCCATATTTTATCTATTTTGTTGTATCGTTAAGTATGAATTTCAAATTTATTTTTAATTGTGCTGTACTTTTGTTATATCATTAAGTATTTAGCGTTAGTTATACCGGCTTAGTTTTCTGCTCGAGATTTAGCGGAATTTTGGCTTCGTCAGGCCCTGTTTGGCAGAGCTCCAGATTTCAGCTCCACCTCAGATCTGAAACTTGTAGACTAAAATAAAGTGAATTAAATTTATATTTTTATTCTAAAATGTGAATAGGATGACCCACCTAAACACTCCTAATATACCCACAGCTCCAGCTCCGCGGATCTAGTAAAGTTAGGAATACTCCACCAGTGCTAAATATCTGGCTACTTCCGCACCTACACTTTAGCTGTTTAAGACTATCTCTAGCAGCTTCCCTTCCCCTCTAAATCCCTTCGCGAACAGATCCCAAGTGCTCCAGCGGATTTCCTTCAGAAAGGATTCAAACAGTGAATCTCTTTAGAAAGAGATTCTCTCTCCAATCCCTTCACAAATCCCTTGAGGGGATGCTGCTGGTCTGCTGGAGATGGTAGGAAATAAAGGGAATGAATATGAGGAAGGCAATAGGGAAGGGAAGAGAATGAAGGAAAATTGCTGGAGATAGTCTAACCCTTGGGAACGAAAATTTATCCGTGCCGTGAAACTCCTCTTTACCAAACGAGGCCTAAGTTGCTTTTGTATATGTTAAAGTCACAGCAAACCGAACTGTACAAAAGGAAGAATCTCTAACCGCAGCGCGTGTAAATTTTAGACGAAGCAACGAGTGGTAGCAACTAGCAAGGAGATGAAACGCACCGCGTACCATGAAGCACTAATAAACCTGGAGGAGGGCAACGTGAAGAATAAACAGGCACGGGTCGAACGGTGGTGTGGCATCTGGCACGCATGACACAGGCATCTAGCAGTCATGGCCGCGATTGTAGCTGCAGGTTGACCTAGAAATCTTCCCCTCCTCCTTTTATTTTTCCTTTTCTTTTCTTTCTTTTAATCCAAACACGCGTCGGTTGGCGAGCTTAGTTCGGAGTAAAAGCCGATGCAGCGCAATAATCTCTACTATATAAAGTGAGAGTTTCTTCCCACGTCATATTAATTGCTTGCTTAATTGCCCTACTTAATTGCCCTGCTTAATTGCCCTACGCAAGAAATGAAGCGTTGCTTTAATTAGTCAGCTTTTGCAAGAAACGAAGCGTTAAAGATAGATGTTTGATCTTATGAAATAGTATTTTTTTATTTTTTAATCTTTAATTTTCGTTATCAATTTTGTTTTTCGTAGCAACGCACGGGCATATAACTAGTCTAGTATATTTATGTGTTTTATCTAAGTTTTGCTCCAGCGAAGGCGCGCTCTTTCTCTCTCACACACGTTTTTGGTTAAATTTGCAGAGAAACTAACCTACGGTGTACCTAGGAACGGTATACCTCTGAAACTCATAAAACTTGTAATTTTTTACACTGAAACTCATGAAACTTAGCACTAAAAACTGATGAAACTAAACACTGAAACTCATGAAACCAGCACTGAAACTGATAAGTTTCATAAGTTTCACGGCTATACCGTTGGAACGGTATACCGTTCCCTAGTCTCCCTCTAAATTTGAGAGTAGTGTTTCTATATTTTTCTCTCTCAATATAAATTATATAAATTTTAAAATAAACGAAGGAGTAAGTAATTATCTTCTGTTTTTCATTTGTACTTTAATTTTTATGTAACTTTAAAACAGAAAAGAATAGAACACCTCTCTAAATTTGATTGCCGCACTCAACAGTCACGGCCAAATCTCGGACTCTGGAACTTGGTAGGGATCATGTATGTAACATGCATTTCCAGACGGCAAATAGCTACTCTATCCGGTTTGGTAATATCTGTCGTTTTGGACATTGACACGGTCTTCAAAATACAACTTTGACCGCTATTTTTTTATTATAATATATTTATAAAACCCAATAAAATTATAATATTATGAAAGTACTTCTCGAGACAAGTCTACACATATAATTTTTATGTACCCAATTTAAATATTTAAAAATATATTGTTAGTCAAAGTTTCGGAAGTTTGATCATCATTATGTCCAAAACGACAGGTATTACTAAACCGGAGGGAGTAGCATAATTGCATTGGCCACATGTCCCTGTCACAGGGGTCCCACTGCCAGTAGGATATCTCAGGCTTTCATCCGTGGCAACGACCCAATCAGAAGGTGCAAACCCCACAGGCCACAGCTAGGTAAGTAAACGTTGCCCGCGAGACATTCTGTCTTGTGCGTGTCAGCGTGTGTACTTCCGCCATGCGGCATCCAGTTTCAACCGATCAAATGCGTCCTTGTTCAACAGATGATGCCAGTTGCCTCCCACAGCTAATCGACAATCGTGCGACAAATGGTTGTTTTCTTATTCATGCTACACAGAAAGAGCACACATAACCCAAAATCCTTCGGAACCTGATGAATAATATGGATTTTTTTAAAAAAAATAATACACTGTTTAAATAATTTTATAAGGAACAATATGCTAATTTTTTTTTACAAAATATACACCTGTCGCTATTTCAGTTAGCGATAGAAGATCTGTTGCCATTTCATTTGGCGACAGATATCTCTTTTGTCGTTGATTGAATTGATTGACAGATTTGTTGCAGATTCATTTGGCCGATAAGCCTAGGGCTTCTGATGCCAAATGATTTGGCGACAAAAGGTGCTTCTGCCGCAATTGAAATGACGAGAAAGCTTCTGTCACCAATTTCAACAATAACATGTGTATATTTTTGTAATTTTTTCAACGTATTTTTTTGTAAAATTATTTAAAGTGTATTATTTTTTTTAAAAAAAATTCGAATAGTATGTATGTTATGCAGCTCATCTCGTTAGAAACTGAGGTGGTACTCAGGCCAATCAACATATGCACACAACCACTGCAAAATTATATCAGATCATCTGAAGTAATCAGCTCTAATCTACTCTCTAATAAAGACATATTCAGAGGATCTCTATTGCATTTCCATTCTTCAGCTCCCTAGATAAGTTCTAAAATCATACAGCTATGGCCTTGCTCATCAGTCTAAGGAAAGACTAGGGAATTAGATCACTCCGGCCACTAAAAAGAAGGTCACGGGACGGCAGACTCCAATCATATCCAAGTGAGCTGCATCAACATGCAGGACACAGGTGTCGTATCCCTTAGCTACGATAGTTTCGCAGCGTGAGATCAATTCCTGATCGCAAGCGCAGTTCGCCAGAACAGGGAGAACACGAGAGAAGAACAGCAACAAGGGGGAGACGACAGAAAAGATGAGGGGAAAGTAACTTTGATTGTATTCTTTTTCTTAGTTTGTTACAGTCTGTTTCCCTCTGTATATATAGTCTCTATGTATCTCTATTACATGTGGACCCTTTTAATTATCAGTATAAGTCCATTTCTCTGAATTCCTTTGTATCAGCTTCAGACTCTATTCACCGTCAGACAACGCGTTTGCTTCTTCCCCTGTTTCCTCCTGAGTCTGCCGGTTGAGCATCACATCACGCCCCGCTCGAGAAGTTGCTTGACCCCAAGCAACTGCACCAGGAAATCGATTGCGGAGCACATTGAGATCCTCCCAAGTGGCTGCTTCGGATGGGATGCCCACCCACTTGACCAGCCCCTGAGGAACGGCAACATTTCCCTTTTTCACTAAACGACGCTCCAAAATCGCCTCAGGTTCAGGAACAATAGTGTCTAACTCTGCCACCTTTGGAAGAACCTTGAACACAGGTGTATAATCCGGATGAAAACTCTTGAGCTGAGACACATGGAACACCGGATGAACTTGAGCATCAGGTGGTAGATTCAATTTGTAAGCTGCAGCTCCAATCCTCTCCAGAACTTCATAAGGTCCATAAAACCTGAAAGCTAACTTGGGATATGGTCTATTCACCACCGAACTCTGAGCATAAGGTTGTAGCTTAAGCAAGACTTGTTCCCCAATCTGAAATTCCCGATCCTGACGCTTCTTGTCCGCCTGCATCTTTATTCTGTTTTGTGCTTGAAGCAAGTGTTGCCTCACCAAGTTCAGATGACTCTGTCGCTCGGTAAGAATAGCCTGCACTGAACTATCTTCTCCAGTATTGTCAATACTCGGTACCCCCAAATATGGTTCAGTTCCATATAGCACCTTGTATGGAGAACAACCCAAAGACGTGTGGAAACTAGTATTATACCATAGTTCTGCTAGAGGTAACCAGAGCTTCCATTTAGCCGGTGTCTCATGAACAGCGCATCGGAGATACATCTCCAGACATTGGTTCACCCTCTCACTTTGGCCGTCGGTTTGTGGATGGTAGGCGGTACTATGATGTAATCTAGTACCCAATTTCCCAAACAACTCCTTCCAAAAAATACTGGTGAATACGCGATCTCTGTCAGACACAATGGAGCGAGGTAGTCCATGCAATCGCACGATTTGATCCAGGAACAACTTGGCCACACCAGGTGCTGTATAGGGATGTTTCAAGGCAAGAAAGTGGGCATATTTCGATAGACGGTCCACCACCACCATGATCACATCATATCCCTCGGACTTGGGCAAGCCTTCAATGAAGTCCATTGTGATGTCTTGCCACACTCCTGCGGGTATAGGCAAAGGTTGTAAAAGCCCAGCTGGATGGCAATGCTCGCCTTTTGCTTGTTGACACACCCGGCACTGCTGCACAAAGCTCTCCACCGACTTCTTCATACCGTCCCACAAAAACAGTCGTTTAAGACGTTGGTAAGTTGCAAGGATACCTGAATGACCACCAAACGCACTAGAATGAAAAGCATCAATAAGTTTAGTTTGCAATGCCGAATTATGGCCTACCCATATACGGCCTCTGTTTCGAATCACTCCCTGGACCAATTCATTTCCTTGCAAATCAGGACTGTGCACTGCTAGCTGTGCCAATTTGGTTTGAGCCTCCGGATCTGTTACATACGAGTTAAGCACTTCTTGTAGCCAGATCGGTTGAATCTGTGAAATGGACTGCAAAGCCATGCAATGACCCACTCGAGACAGTGCGTCCGCCGCCACATTCTCCTTCCCTTTGCGATACAAGATTTTAAACTGAAGGCCCATCAATTTGGACATTGCTTTGCGCTGCATCGGGGACTGAAGTTGTTGTTCCTCCAGATAGCTTAAACTGTGGTGATCGGTACGGATAACGAACTCTCCTCTTTGCAAATAAGACCTCCATCTTTCTACCGCCATGATTAAGGCCAAGAATTCCTTCTCGTAAATAGACAAGTGTTGGTGCACTACTCCGAGTGCTTTGCTAAGAAATGCAATCGGGTGCTCTTCTTGCATTAAGACAGCACCGATGCCGCCATCGCTTGCGTCGGTTTCAATCAAGAAAGTCTTGTCAAAATTCGGTAATGCCAAGACAGGAGTGGTTGCCATAGCTTGCTTCAAACACACAAAAGCCTTTGTAGCTGCTTCAGTCCATATAAACGCTTTCTTCTTCAACAAATTTGTGAGCGGTTTGGCAATTATGCCGTAATTGCACACAAACTTACGGTAATACCCCGTCAAACCAAGAAAAGCCCGTAACTCGGTCACAGTTGTCGGCTGAGGCCAAGTAACCATGACTTTCGTCTTCTCGGGATCCGTTGCGACACCACGATCTGAAATGATATGGCCGAGGTATTCTAATCTCCGTTGAGCAAACGAACACTTGGAGCGCTTCACTAAAAATTTGTGCTGTTTTAAGACTTCCAATATAACTCTCAAGTGCTGCAGATGCTGCTCCAATGTAGGGCTGAAAACCAAGATGTCATCCATGAAGACCAAGACGAACTTGCGCAAATATGGTTGTAAAACCGAATTCATCACGCACTGAAATGTTGCCGGGGCATTAGTAAGGCCGAAGGGCATAACACGAAATTGATAATGGCCATGATGAGTTTTGAATGCGGTCTTCGCCTCATCCTCCTCTTGCATTCTGATCTGATGGTAACCAGCCCTCAAGTCCAGCTTCGAAAAGTATTTGGTACCACTCAATTCATCTAGCAATTCATCAACAACTGGCATTGGAAACTTGTTTTTGATGGTCAATTCATTTAACCGACGGTAATCAACACAAAATCGCCAAGTCCCGTCTTTCTTTTGGACCAAAAGAACCGGAGAAGCAAATGGACTCGTGCTTCTCTTGATTACTCCTGCTCTTAGCATTTCCTCGACCTGCCGTTCAATCTCATCCTTGTGCAACGGAGAATATCTGTATGGTCTTGCATTAACCGGAGTAGCATTAGGTATTAAGGAAATAGAGTGATCATACTCTCGATGAGGTGGTATGCCTGTGGGCTCTCCAAATACCATTTCAAACTGCTTGAGTATCTGGGAGACTTCTAACGGAATATGGTCTTCTGCCTGAGTCAGTACCTCTTCCACTACTGCCAATGCCCACACCTCATTCCCTTTGTACCATTTCCTATACTGTTCACCGGATATCTCATCAATGTGTTCCTCTGGTTTGTAGTTCATACCTTGCAGTTTCACCCTCTTTTTTCCAACTGTGAATTCCAACGTCTTGTCTTGCCAATGACATTGCATGGGGCTGTATTTGCTAAGCCAATCCATCCCCAAGATGGCGTCATAAGCACCCAGCTCATCGACAGACTCAGGAGGAAACAGGGGAAGAAGCAAACGCGTTGTCTGACGGTGAATAGAGTCTGAAGCTGATACAAAGGAATTCAGAGAAATGGACTTATACTGATAATTAAAAGGGTCCACATGTAATAGAGATACATAGAGACTATATATACAGAGGGAAACAGACTGTAACAAACTAAGAAAAAGAATACAATCAAAGTTACTTTCCCCTCATCTTTTCTGTCGTCTCCCCCTTGTTGCTGTTCTTCTCTCGTGTTCTCCCTGTTCTGGCGAACTGCGCTTGCGATCAGGAATTGATCTCACGCTGCGAAACTATCGTAGCTAAGGGATACGACAACAGGATACTCGGAAGAAGCAAAGCCTCCATTAGTAAAAGGAAGCAATTTCCATGCCAGATCTCAGTTTGTTTTACCATCTTCCAAGGTCAGGTAAAGTAAAAACATCGTGCATGCATGTTTAATCACGATGCTACATGAACGGTAATAAACAAACCAAAAAAAAGCCATACATTACAGAGTATGGCAGGTTACAAGAGATAATGATAAGGGAAAGCTAGGGTGGGTACTGTATAGTTGGAAGAGTATTGGAATAGAGTCACTACAAAAATCATGAATCCTACACTTCACAGCAATGCAATGATGGACCTCAGACAGGAGCACGCATGCTCGCATCCACAGAGGTTTATGCAGATATGCACATGAACAAGTAGATTCCTGGTTGCTTGCCCAAAAAACACTGGGAGTGTAGAGAAGGTTTTTTTAAAAATCAGGAAGTGTGTTGCTCATATCGATGCAAATGCATCCTTACAATAGAGAATAAACAGGCCGCTAATGCGAAGCAGAACAATTCATATTCAACATTCTCTACTTTATGCAAAAACACAATAACCACACTGAATACAAACTAGTACTGGGTTAAATAATTGGTAAATCTTGTTAACTCCAGGCCTACAGGAACTAAGAGCAAACAAAAAGCTCTTCAACTAATTTCTAGTTCAGCCACTATGCACTTGGCTGAAATGTACCTACAGATTTCAGAATCAGAATCGATCCTTAGTCCATGTAATGAGGTGATGTTTGGACAAAAAGCTCCTCATTTTCGTCATCATCATCGTCTTCATCAGAACCTACCCAATTGCTCGGGTGATGCTGCGAGCGAGGGTTATCACTGACAATTTCTGCAACAAAAGAAAAGCCAGTTTGTTAAACACTCAGTAGCAATACAAATGCATCAGTAACTACTGATTTGAGAATGCAATATGTGTCTTATGTTGTGATAATTAACCAGGAGGCTCTTCCAAGTGTTCCATCTGCATAGGCTGCACTCTGTAGTCCAAACTAGATAAGGAAACACATTTTTGGAAGCAGGAAAGCAGAAATAACTCAAGACCCAGATCTACGGTTCCCCATTTATGATTAAAATGGAAAGTCTCATTAGCATAGAATATCTTGACATGATTCATCAATTACACACAGGAATAAATTGTTGGAATCTAGGACTTCATTTAACTGCCATACAAATTCAACAATGCAATTTTTATGAACTCAACACCTTGTCTCAGAAAGTCATCATCCATCAAACTCAGATATCTCCTTTGACTAGACTAGCAAGTTCAAGTATACCATCAGTATGCTTGCAAACTTACTCCTAACACTTAAACTTGGAATTATCCTGAAAGGTATCCTATGGTTTTAACTTTTAACTAGCTGAAATGCAGTAGATATCCATGTACTGAGGAAGATAGGTATGCAAAGGCAGGCTTTGTCTTGCCTAGTTGTCCAACATGTGGGGCAAAAATATTTCATGTTGAGGGATGGTGATAATCCCACATTAAGCATATTTCATGCATACAAGCTTAATTTCATTAAGACAGATAGAACAAAGAAGAGGAATTCTTTTAGCATGGCTGGATAGCAAGCTGCAGGTCCGGAGTTCGATGCGGTAGTAAGTTATATCATCGAATACAAATTACCAAGAACAATAAGTGAAGCAATTTATAGGATACGTATCGTTTGCATTATCTGCAACTGGTGGCTTGCAGGGAGCATTTATAACATTGGGCAGCGTTGATGTGTCATTCAGCACACTAGCACTTGCATTTCTTTCCTTCTGGGCATAATTTTCTCTGTCAGCTTCAAAGTTTTTGGGAGCACTACCTGTTTAACAAAGCTTTAACTAGTTTGATGGTAAATCAACAGGATGCTAGTAATTAGAGATGAAAGAAGTTTTTCAGTCACCAGTTAGTTTGATTACACCCAGGCATGTGGCTGTCCATGCACTTTGGTCTGATATTGGTCCTATCAAAAGTGGTCTCTATGTTTTGTTAGGCCCTTTGGCCCTGTCTCAGTTCTCACAATGGTGCATAGTATGACACAGGAGATCATGCCTGAAGTGTGACCATACTGATGGTTAACAATAACCCTTTGCCAGAAAGATACACACCTGAAAGCTCCGACCATATTTTAGTATGGTTTGAGGCATTTTCAGGAACTGCTGGTGGTGTAGTAGCAGTCCTTGGTTCTTCTGCATGCCGTGCCGAAGTAGCTGGTTGCTGGGCAACATTGCCATCAATTAGTTGCGAGACAAGCATAGTGGCAAGAACTAGAGTTGCATCAAAATCAGAACTTGATCCATTGTCCAATGTAAATTTAGGAACCAAAAGGACAGGCCTGCAATTCAAACAAAGCCTCATGAGGACCTATCCAAAAGGATAACAAATTCAATCAGTATGAGAACTTACTCGCCGGCCTTCTCAAAGAATAGGAGAATATCAACCTCACATCCTTCACAAAATGTTAAAAAAGCCTAGTTAAAAGGGAAAAAAGAGAGAGAGAAGGAAATCAGTCAAGTCTCATGCCATCAAAACACTTGACTAGAAAACAAATTTATGAACTTCATAAATTATAAATTGTTAAACAGAATGAATATCTTTTAAAGGAACCATAAAACAGAACGTACCAATACCACCTGTCATCAAGTCACACACTTCTAGTAGCTATGACAATACGAGAGAGTAAATCTAACAAACCATATCTAGCAAAGCAACCTATATCTCTCTAGAAAGACATCAAAAGGAGTTTTAACTTGCAACTATCAACAAAGCACACAAAGAACTATTTTCCATAGTTCCTTCATTCTCTTACAGAAATATTCTTCGATTCAATTAGAGCCACACTAAATTTTAATTTATTTTCCACGTCCAGGGAGCCATTCTCTATTCTCCTGAAGTATCTGTCCCAAATCAATCCAATAGAAGTCTTGGAAGAACAAAGGACTTATCATAGATCACCTTCAGCTCTTTCACCCCGAACGTGACATCGACGGGATCACCGGTGTGCACATACTCCAAGAACTCCTCTACCGGGTCGATCCACAACTGCGTGTGCAGCCTCGTGTCACAGTCATCTGCAACCCCACAAACCACCATCACGAATTTACATGCCGATCACCAATCAGAACACCTGCCTCCATCAACAATACAGAAAACACCACACCAAAGGAAGCACCCACCTTTCGTAGGGTCGATGTAGCTTCGGAGCTCAACCGCCTTCCCCCCAACGTCATCGTTGGCATCAGGCAGCCCTGCAGCATGCTCGGTGGCAATAACGGTGAGTTCCTGCAGCGAGGACTGGAAGTTGGAGAGCAGGCGCGCGAGGTCGCGCGGCCGGATGGCGAGGCGGCTGGGGAAGCGGCCGCGGTCGAGCGCCAGCGTCTGGACCTCGGGCTCCGCGCTGCAGGCGATCCAGTACGTCTTCCTCACACCTAACAAATTTTCAGGGAAATTAGGAAGGAAACATGAGAGCAAAGGAGCACCCGCCAAAATAGCAAAATTGGCGGAAACGCCGATAGAAAGCGCGCCAATAGCACGAAAATTCACACACACAAACAAAAAAAGAGGAACAGGAGAAATTTTGAGCGTAAAAAAAAGTCCTAAAATTGCAAAAACCTAGAGGAGGGAGGGGACTACGGAGTTGGCCGGCGTGTATGTTACGTACCGTTGAGGCAGTGGAGGGTGAGCTGGAGCTTGGGCGCGTCGGGGTGCGGGAGGGAGGCGGCGAGGCGGTCGAGCGCGGCGGTGGGCGTGCGGAGGACGGAGAGGACCGACTTGAGGAGGACGCTGCACTGGAGCGGCGTGGACGACGGCACGGCGGCGCTGGCGCCGGCGGAGAGCTGGAAGTGGTCGAAGAAGTCCCGCGCGAGTGAGACGGACGCGTACGCCGACCGCGAGCTGTTGAGCGTGTGCAGCTCCAGCTGCAAAACCGAACGCAAAAAAGAAAATAATAAACGTCAGAAACGCCCGCGGCGGCACAATCGCGCGCCGGTTGGCGAACGGGAGGTGGGGATCGATCGAAGAGAGGCGGCGGGCCTTGGCGGGGTGGGCCTGGAGGACGAGGTCGGAGCCGACGCGGGCGAGGCACGTGACGCACCGGGTGAACGTCCGCAGAGCGCCGCCGCTCATCGACAGCTCCATGGCCGGCCGCCGCCTGCTTCGCTCCGCTCCGGTGCGGTTCTGGTTTGGTTCAGCTTGGGTTCGGGAGGACGGGGGAGGGAACGGAGTCACATGGCGCTGGGATTTCGTTGTGAATTGGGCTATTTGGGCCAGCATATGGGCTTCAGCGCAAACGGGCCCAACCCCAGGAATGTTACGCTGCCCGGTGGGCCAGAACCAGACGCTAGGGTTTACGAGCCGTCCGCTACTATAAATTATTCCCACCCTCTCCTTCCAAACCCTTACGCCGCCGCCACAGCAGCTCTCTTGGGTCTCCCTCGCAGCCATCCTCCTTCGAGAGATCAAGGTCAGTCCCCTCTCCTCCTCCCGGCGAGCTTCCGCCATTCCGTTGATCTGTCGCTTGCTCTGGTACTCCACCTTCTTGTGCCGCAAATCGTATGGGCGTGTGCGGATCAAGTGCTTAGCAAAGGTTGCTGGTTTTAGGATCTGCGGTTGGTGTAGTTTATACATACATAGCATGTTAATTAGCATGATTTTGCCAAGTTTCTTGCCTGGATGATGGGATTAGTGAATGGCTGGATGCTTGACGCTGCAGCTGCACGGTTGAATTCATGACCAAGTAGAAGCCTGTTTTTACAGATTTTCAGATATGGTTAGCCTCTCCTATGATTGGCTGGTGCCATTTATAGGCAGATTATTTGGCAATGTTCCATTCCTGGATATGAAGGGATAGTGTTGTCACTAGTTTCAGGTGCATAGGGTTGTGATTGATGACAAAGCAGAACTGATCTTCCCCGGTTGGTGTCTAGCAAGTTTCCAGCAGTGTGTTCTTTTGGCTGAGTCTTGTGTCTGATTAGTTTCTTATGTGTCTGGCAGTCGCTGTTGCTGTATTTCCCCCAGCCGCCACCATGCAGAACGAGGAGGGTCAAATGGTGGACCTCTACCTCCCTAGGAAGTGGTACGTTTATCGCAACCTCTCAATGAACTTGTATGTCTGCTTGCCTTGGTGCTTGTGTATGCTAAGCCTGTGTTGGTTCTTTGCAGCTCGGCCACGAACAGGATTATCACTGCCAAGGACCACGCCTCGGTCCAAATCAACATTGGGCACGTGGATGAGAATGGGCTTTACGATGGCCGCTTCACCACGTTTGCTCTCTCTGGATTCATCCGTGCACAGGTAATCATCTTTGCATTACCGATTCTGCCTGGTGAAATATATCTGAGATGTCGTGTTTGTGAATCGTCATATTACTGGGATATATTTCCTAAGTGTTCATGAGTTGTAAGATTTTGTTATGGCGGCTGACATCATGGCAGTGAACCTGCATGCTATGTATACATGGAAATTACAAGTGCAAGAGGGTTACGCGTTTTGTGGTCTGTTGTGCATTGCTTGTTTCATTTGGTTAGTTCTGATCATATTGAGTAAACATCTGCTAGCTGTGTGTATTTTTAGTTTAAACTTAATTAACGTGTTTACATCCAAGGTTCAAAATCCTAGCGAAATCTTGGATTTTCGCACCCCCGTGAGATTCTAATCACAGTGGAATTTAAAAAAATTCAAATGCTACAGTGATTTCGGAAATATCGGCGAAATTTCGTTGAGATTTTGGTTAATTTGACCAGATTGCATGGTTGTTGGGCCAGATTGCGCACTATTTTTTTGTTGACAGTTACAATACCATTTATGTGACATACAAACAAAAGCTTTGCATAGCTCAGTTGGTTAGGACACTTCGGTGCTCACTGGAGACGCGGGTTTGATCCCTCCAACAGCATCAATTTTTTTAGAAGCTGTTGGCTCCCTTGGCAAGGCTGTTCGTCCCCATGTGCTGCTGGTTCACCCAAAAAAATACCATAAGTGTTGCGTGCTTGGGATTTGAAACCGAGACCTGCTGCTAGCGGAAGTAACTGGAGCCTTAGACCAACTCAGCAAGTGCTACTTCATGGTGTGAAAATGGTAGTTAATTGTTTTCTAGCCTCAGAGAGCATTTAACAGGGTTGAAAAATTGCTGAGATTTCGTCAAATCTCACTGAAATTTCGTCACTTTCAACCAAAATCTGGTAAATTTCGGTTCAAAAAATCCGGATTTGAATTTTGCTCTTTGAATTTCGTCCGGATTTTGTCCGAAACTTCTGAATCTCGTCGAAATTTTGGATTTTGGTCCCCTTCGATGTATAGTCCGAAACAAAATTTGAAACCTTGTTTACATCTGCTTGTAAATTTTTCTTAGTTTGTGACATTGTAATGAAGTTCACCTGAATTATGTCTTCTACATGGGCTTGTTCCTTTCTGTGTAACTTGCTTAGCTAGCATCATCTTTGTCCTTTGTATACACTGATTTCACTGTTCATCTGTCTGTCAATTGAGCTAATTGCTGCGTGTCACACTAATAACTAAAGAAAATCAAGACTAAATGGTTGACTGTACTAAGCTATCCTGGTCTTGCTCATTTGCTATCCTGTGCCTTATCACATCAATAGGTTCTTATTCCTTTTTGTTTTGACAGGGTGATGCAGACAGCGCTTTGGACAGGCTGTGGCAGAAGAAGAAGGCTGAGATCAAGCAGCAGTAGATCTTGCTTGTAGTTTTGCCTGGAAGGACTTGTTTTGGTGTAATGCCTATCTAGCTCATGGATACAAAGCCCGTGATTTAAGTTGATACCGTGAAATGTAAGACTTGATGTCCTTGCTTGTTTCGTCTGGAGTATGTTGCGGCGTTTATTTTGTGTGTTGAATGATTCATGTGTTGCTACTTTCTCCTTGTTCTTGAGCCTGTTGTTTCTTATTTCCAGGATCTATGCTCCTGCCAGAAATCTAGTAGATATATTGGAACAGCTGTGCATCGTGTTTCATGATCTGCATTGTTGCTCCTCCAAATAGCACAAAGTCTTGTGATCAGTGAGAATAACAAATGCTCCACGGTGTAAATAAGAACGCCACTTATCCACCGCCGTCATTACAGCTAAAAATTCCTTCTCGTAGATGGATAATTGTTGAATTTGGGGTCCTAATGCTCTTCTAAGATTAGCGATGGGATACCCTTGCTGCATTAACACCATGCAAATACAGGCTGCACATGTATCGGTTTCCACATTGAAAGGCAAAGTGAAGTCAGGAAGAGCTAGAACTGGTGTATTGACCGTAGCTTGTTTAAGTGTGGAGAAAGCTGTTGTGGCCTGGTCATCCCATAGAAAATTCTTCTTCTTCAAGAGATTAGTAGGAGGTTTAACAATTAGACCAGTTCTTCACAAACTTACGGTAATATACCGTAAGACCAAGGAGCCCTCATCTTCTCAAGGTCAGTGGACATACCATGTTGAGAGATGATGTGACCCAAATAATCCATACAATCTTGAGCAAATCAGCACATAGACATCTTGGCAAATAACTAGTTTTATCGTAAGACTTCCGCAAATGGTCAAGGTGTTCATGCAATGTGTGACTATAGACCAAGATATCATCAAGGAACACAATCACAAGCTTACGAATATAAGGTGCAAAGATTGTGTTTACGAGACACTGAAATGTAGCCGGTGCATTTGTCAAGTCAAACGGCATCACTCGGAATTGAAAATGGCTTTGATGCGTTTTAAACGCGGTCTTTTCCTCATCTGTTTCCTTCATGCGGATTTGATGATAACCAGGCCAAAGATCCAACTTGGAAAGGAATTTGGTACCGCCCAATTCATCAAGAAGTTCGTCCACAATTGGTAATGGAAATTTATTTTTTGCGCTGTGTTTGTTGAGTCTCCGCTAGTCCACACAAAAATGCAAAGTCCCACCTTTTTTTTGAACAAGTAAGCTTGGGAAAGCATACTCAGTGTAGTTAATCCAGATTCCAACATTTCAGCTATTTAACATTCTACTTCATCTTTTTGTAGATGTGAATAACGGTATGGACGAGAATTAATAGGTGGAACAACTGGTTTTAAAGTAATGGAATGATCATATTAGCAGTGAGGTGGCAAACTCTTGAGCTCAGCAAAGACATCTGTGTACTGTTACAACAGAGTCTGGACTGCTACCAACACTGTAGGAGTGGCTTCTTGAGTGTGCTTTGCTATACTTGTCACCACATTTGAAATAGAGGCCATTGGCACGGCGATAATCACATAGTGTCCTTTGTCTCCAGTATTCATTCTCTACTGGCCGTTTAGTTAACTCAGAGCTTACTTTGTGAGTTGTCGAAGGTGGCACTGTGGTCATTAAGGCAGCTACAGATTTTGTCAAATTAGCATTAATTTGATGCCGCAGCCAACTAGCTTCTAATTCTTCCTCTTGAAGACGAGCCAAGACTACAGCTCGAGTGACACTAGTCGAGGCTTGCAAACGAAACATTTGGATAAAACTTATCAAAACCCTTTCATCTTTCAGTCCCAACAAAAATTGAGCGACAAAGAACTTAGTATTCAGGGTAGAGTCCAGAGACAATAAATGGTACATACTCGCCTCAAATGCAATCCGGTATTCAGCAACCAAACCATTCTGTTTAAGTTGGAGCATCTTGTTCATTTGAGTGTCGTATTCATCCAAACCAAATTCCTCTTCCACTGCCTGACAGAACAGATCCCAATCTCGCAACACATGAGTGTATAGGCATCTCCTCGGATGTTTTCGTTTTAAATAACATCCAAATTTTGAACCATAGGATTAAAAATCCAACCGTTAGATCAAATCATAGGATCGGATGTAATCGACACTTTCGAATCTCAACAATAATCCAATGCTCCCAGATTAGGATGATTTTAGCAAACAAAGCATCCTGTAGGTGGTAGGCGCTCCATTTGGCTGGGGAAACAACGGCAGTCCATGATTTGTGAGCATACCATGATGAATAGATGTTGCGACCTGACTAGCTTCCTTTGGAACCTGCGGCAAGGACAGCTGTTGTTGCTATGGTTGTGGTGCTGCTGGTGAGAGTCTAGAAAACTACATGCGAGCACACTTCACTTCATCCAAACTGTCCTGCTAAATCCCTACTTGTTGCCCCCAAATGCTTCACCTCCATTGTCAATTGGTCGAGTTTCGCCGATTGTGTATGAAAACAAGAAAGAATTTGACCCAATTGCATTTGAATATGATTGACATTATTGTAACATCCCAATTTTTGTATATTTGAATTTGTTTAGAGTATTTTGGATTTTTTTAGAGCTTTTCATAATTTTATTGCTAATTAAAGCTTATTTGAGAATTTCTCTAATTCAAAAAGGATTTAATATGATTAATGTTTAAGTGAACAATTATCAAAATTAGTTTATTTGAGTTCTATATACACTAATGTAGTTTGCAAAATATTTCTAAATTTGTTCAAGTTTTTTTTTCTATTTATTTAGAGCTATTTGCATTTTCTATAATTTCTAGAAAGAGAAAATAGAATTAAAATCCCCAGGAAGGCTAGGCTGAAGCCTTGCAGCCAGCGCAAGTAGTGCCAAAGCCCACAAAGTTCATTCAGCCTAGCCCAACACCGTGTCAGCCTGCTAGCAGTAGCCCAGGCTGGCTTGCGCCCATGCTTGTGCTGCAGACAGGTGGGACCCATCTGTCAGGATCTTCTTCCTTGCGTGTTCTAGTCGGACTGTAGCGTTGTGATTTGTCGAGTTTGGAGATAAGGTTTCTTGGGCGCCGTAGTGGTACCTTAGATCGATATTACGAGACCTATTTGGTCACCAACCTTTCCAGGGATTTCACAAGTCACACATTTTTGTGGATTTTGTGGCTCTGATACCAAAATTGTAACAACCCGATCGAGCCAGGGAACTTGCTACTATGATAGCAATCAGGGTGATGGCACAAGCAGTGCTTGTCTATACTCATACCTACTGGTCAAAGTATCCCTCATGGGCATACCCACGAAGAGTGGCTGGCGAAGAACCTCGCCCATAACCGTCGTCCACGGGTACGCGATACCTGTAGGCATACTCGTGTGCCCACTACCACTTCATGCAACCAACACCTCATCATAAAGGCAATGAACATATTAAAAGATAAGCAATAGTTTAACCTAGGTTGGCTACTACTTTCCTACGTTGACATCTGAGAACATGTAATATAGCTAATAGATTTGAGAGCTTAACACAAATCACAAGGAATACAACACAAATCACAAGCAACACAAATATGAGAAACATGTAATATAGCTGTTGGATTTGTAATGGACGGTCTTGATCACACCGCATCTTGAGCCATTAGCGTTCTGCCACGCGTTGCGCACGAGAACCGAGGCACCATGGCCGTGCCAGGTCTAGATGACGTCAGCCATAACGTCATCGATGACATCACCTGGCTGGACCCACTTGTCAGTGCTTGCGAACCATGAACCGAGTCCACCGTGGACTTGCGTAGATTCGTGGAACCGGTCTATATACCCTGGGCCCACCTATCAGTGACTAAATAGGTTTTAGGATTTTCTTTTAATTCTGTTAAATCGATTTATGATGTCAGTCATAAATGGATTTTTCTGTAGGAAAATATTTCGACCAAAATCTATTTTGGTGCTGACGTCACAGTGACGTCATTATTCTAAATTTCCAGTACAAAAAATAATTCTAATAATTTGATTTATTCTTTTTATTATATTTTTAAACTTTGAATAGCTCGTTCTTGCTCATACGAATTCTGACTGAGGTGATTCTAGATCCTAAAATTTGTAAAATTATGTTCTATTTAATGGTATTTATTACTTTATTTTATCGTTTTGCGTAGACATTGAAGTACCTGAAGAGTTTGTGAGCAAAGAACCAACTCAAGAGCAAGGTCTAGAGCAGGATCACGTGTTATTTGAAGGCAAGTTGTGATTTGATCATATTGAGCCCATGTTTTAAAAGTTACATTGCTTTAAACTATTGCGTGCTAATTCAATTACCACTGTTTTAATTAAATTTGGGATTAGCTATTCAACCAATTGAATTTATGTCTACCTTGTCACTTGTATGCCATGATTTATTGTCACCCTAGAATGGTTTTTTTTATTAATTGATAACTATTAATTGCCCGTGCCTAATTGCATGTATAATTAATTGCATTTTGTGCGCAACTTGTTGAATGCTCTATGTACTCACCCCTTGCAACAATCCAAATCACCCGTTAGAGAGGAGTCTGCGCCAGATTTGAGGAGGATTACCAATATGAGTCGGTCTACAAGAGAGCGAATCTTGTCAGTTGCCTGTGGTATATTGAAGGGTTACTATAAATAATTTATTTTAACTGCAGTTCTATTTATTTCTTAGTCTAAGCCCTGTGAGGCGTACTATTGTAAGGTTGACCATAAGGTCGTTCAACAGGTTATATTAATAGATGAAATATTTTATGTTATTTTCCTTGTGTATGATTATGGTATTTCATCTTTGTTGAGACTGTGTGAACTAGCGTGGTCTTGAACTAGTGCAGAATATACAGAGAGTCTAGATTTGTATATTCGGGTTCCGACACCTATGCCCGTGCCTATTTGCCCAACATGCCCACAGGCAATAAATGAGAAACATACCTACCTCTATTAGATTTTTTATCCACGGGTAATCGGACAAGATTGACATTCCTATTCTCAAGTAGCACATTCTTGAGGCAGAGTGGACCACTTCACAAGGATCTGTTGCATAGTAGAATTGCCTTTTTTGACCAACCACCAATCCAGAATTTCCACTGGCCCTGGAGTACCTTCAGTTAAATTCACTACTGCAGACAGATCTTTGAACACCGGAGAGTAATTAGGGGTGAATGCTTACACTGATTTTACTGTTTATATGTCTGTCAACTGAGCCAATTGCTGGGTGTAACCCCTATTACCTAATGGCTGATTCGACTAAGCTATTCTGTTGCTCATTTGCTATCCTGTGAATGATCGTGGGAGCATGGATGCCTTTGTTCTTTTTTACATCCATAGGTTCTCATTTCTTTTCGTTTTGACAGGGTGATGCGGACAGCTAGCGCTTCAATCAGCAGTAGATCTTGCTCGTAGTTTTGCCTGGAAGAACTTGTTTTGGTTTAATGCCTATCCAGCTCATGGATACAACGCCTGTGATTTCAGTTTTTACCATGAAACCTTAAGACTTGATGTCACTTTCTTGGTTCGTCTGAGCGTGTTGGAGTTTATTCTGTGTTGAATGATTCGAATGTTGCTACTTTCTCCGTATTCCTGAGATGGCTGTTTCTTATTATCACGAGCTATAACTACTCCTGCCATTACACATAGCAGCCTCATATATAATCAATCAATGGCGCCATTATTCATACTCTACCTTGACATGATGATCATGCTGCCATGGTTAGCTAGTTTTTGGCCGCAGGTGGCTTGCCAAGAAGCATGCGAGCTACCCTCCCGTTGGCGCCGTGCGGGAAGAAGCCGCCGGGCGCGCGCTCGCTGCCGGTGAGGTACAGGATCCTGAGCAGCTCCGCCGGCGTCCGGCTGTAGGAGAGCGAGTCCCGGTCGGCGGAGAGGACGTTGGTGCAGATCCGGCCGCCCTCCGCGCCGAGCCCCGGGGGCACGGTGAGCCCCTCGTCCTTCACCCCGCACCGCCCCAGCCGGTCCCGCAGCGCGGAGACGCGGTCCGTGAACTCGGCCACCGTGATGCCCTTGTACGGCGGCACCGTCTCGCGCATCCGCTCGAAGAGGATGGCGCGGATGGCGCCGTCCTACTCCTGGCCCGCCTCCACGCCTAGCAACCCTGCAACTGCAAGAAGCTGCAAACACACATGCATGGCTCATGGCTGACGGCTTGATGCATATGTACGTGAAGCAATGGTACGTACTGTCTTGAAGCTGTACATATGTTCGATTGGAAAGTCCTAAATTAGTAGAATAAGAAAAAGCGCTCTTTGTTCAGCAATAACTTAATCTTGGAATAAAACACTCGTTATAGCAATTAATAAATGAAAAGAATTGGGCATTAGTTCACGAGGAATTCTGTATGAATATGAATAGAGGAAGGAAAGAATAAATAAAGATCCTTTTTTTGCATTGCAGATTTCTTGTGCGTGTTGTACATGGGTGTGATGTATATGATGGATGGATCGATTACCCGCTTAGTGGCGTAGCCGCCGATGATCGGGTTCGTGCTGGTGTAGCCGTTGATGCCCAGGCAGGGGATCACGTAGGAGGCCAGCAGGAAGTTGAGGCTGTCGAGGACCGTTTGGAATTCTAATATCTACTGCTTTCCGTTCAGCTGCTTGTAAAAGTATTCCAAGCGGTATATACATTAAAAGCGGTGCTACCGCTAGTAAAACCGTTTTTAAAAGCAGTACTACCGCTTGGAATATTGAAATTTTAAAAGCAGTAGTACAGCTTTAACAAAATTTCCAAGCTGTATAAGTGCTCGCATTTAGCATTTCAAGCAACTCAAAAATTTATTACTAAATAATAGAAATACCGCTTGGAAAAACAATTGCATCAATTTAATATATATCCACTTAATAAATGTTCGCCAAATTTAAAATAATATCAAGCACCCATAATATACAATCCAAACACCATAACATATAATTCCTCGAGAAAGCAACGTACCAAAGTTTCATTATCACAAATCATCCACAAGTACAACATGTGAACATCACCAAAATACATAAAAGGCAGAAGTACAAAGTTTACTCCCCTCACATGCATGTCACATACATGGACATATACCAAAATATAACTAGAGTGCAAAATATACTCTTCCCACAGACATGGACATATCTATTCGCATGTCCTATATATTTACACCAAAAGTATACCCATTAACTAAACCACTCAACAATCACCAAAAATATACCCATTAACTAAACCACTCATCAATTCTTCTAGATGACTCTCTATCTCTTTTGGTTCTCAGCATCTCCAAAGTTGTTCGGAGATGTGGTTTATCCTTGTAGGCAATCACGTTGTAAGAACACTGCATTGAGCAGAGTGTTAATGACATTCTTGACCTATAAAAAATTAAACAAAATGAACTAATACAAGTATCAGTTCTAGAAAGTCAGTATGACAGTATTTCATCACTATTTCAAAGAAGATTCACTTTTACCAGTTTGTCAACCTTTCTACAGTGGCATTGTGGAGGTTATATATGGCATGCATATACTTAATTAAAACTGAAACCATTTATTATAAAGCTTAGCCCATGCAAATTTCTCTTTGCCACTATCAAAAGAAATTCCATTATATGTATTGACAAAACAGTTAAACATAACAGATTAACTCCTATACCAAAATATTAGCAATCAATCTCAATTTTTGTAATAAATATCTATTACAAAAATAGTTTAGAGATCTAAAGTTTAGAGGTTTTATTGACTTTGATTGGATTTCATTCCTAGCTTACCCCCAATTTGTTTTAGACAAAAGGCTTGGTGGTTGTTGTTTTGGTTTGCAACTACCCATCATTTAGGTTTTTTTAAGGCAACATTTTGCACTTATTAGTACTGGTATTAGAGATATGAGCATACAATTAAGAAGAGTAAACTATGTCAAAAGCTAAAGCATTAATTATTTTCTTGTTCTATCTGTGTGGAGCTAAAACAAGTTTTTGGACCAAAGACAGTACATGTTTGTTTTAAAATTAGGAAGAGAATAAAACAAGATAAAGCAATTTTTTTAGCCACACTTTGTAAAGCAAACTATTTTCGGTACAAGAAGAGAAAAGATCACACAACATGTATTTTTTGTTAATTTCTAAAAACTCCCATGTTAAAAGTAAAACAAAACTTGCAGTAGCACTACCAAAAGATGCAACTACATTATGGCGATACTTAAGGTGGTTAGCAAGCAGTTCTGCATGTTACTTGAGCAGAAGAACAAGTTACTCAGCTTGGTGAAAAACAATCCATGTAAATTTGAAAAAAAAAGAATATCTTTGAGGTTGGACAAAATATAACAAATTTCCCAACTAGTTCCCTAAAACTTGTATAGAAAAGGAGACAACATGAGAAACCACTCAAACCAATAACAACGTAATGACAGCATACCTTTGATCTTAGCAAAGTGTTCAACTACATCATCAACAAGAGTATCAAAACTTGGAATATATATCCATGAAGTCCTTCTGAAAGACCAAAACCTAGGTAGTCCAATGCAAATACTCCATATCCAGCCGAAGCGATCTTCCTACCAATCCCTGAAAGAAAACAAACTTTCAAAATGTAGCAAAAACGAAGCATCATATCAAATTGAACATTACTAGCCTCACAGGGCAAAGGATACCATCAAGGAAAAAGGTACAAGTGTCTCCATAACCATGGCATAGACAAACAATAGCTCTCATGTGGTGATTCTCTGGAAACCAACATTTTGAGAAAATCTCCACACCCCTGGAGTTCAGCTCATATGACTGTTGAAGAGAAAAAAATGTCACATTGCGATGATGGAGAACATATAATCAACAAGTTGCCATAAATTTCTGAAGAGCCAAGGATCAACTGCTATGCCATCATTGTTTAGGAGTTGGGAGTATCGAGTATGAAAGTATCATTGAACAAATTAACATTTTTGGCAAACAATCTTAGATGTTCACAAACCAGTAAAGGATTATCTATATAATAGTCAACTTGTGTTTAAGCGTAACTACCAGTGAAGTTTCATCCTTCATAGAAAAAGCTTCTTCTATTGAATAAAAGGAGGAACTAGTGGATATCTGACATACCCAATGCACATCAACATTGTCCTACCTTTTATTAAAAAAAATACTGGAATTATCCTACCTCACATCAATATTTTTGCATAGTGCTCATTACCTCAAATTAATAGAATAAAATACATCACTATGCCTGTTGGGTTACGTACAGTAAAATCTCTTGAATCCCTCTCTTTACTTACAGCACACACACTAGTGCAAAGAAGATGGACAAATTCTACATGCCTCAGAATCTTACACACATCCTATATCAATTCTGAATTGTAAGGCAGGAGAAGAAAGCTGGCACATATGGACCTTGAAGAAGCAGTGGTCGAAGGGAGGTCCAAATGGTACCCAAATGCTTCGTCCATGACCCTCGCAAAGTTGTGGGCACTCAGGTCTATCAGGGGCCTAGGAAACCCACCAACTGTACTGTGGATAGCCCTGCCAACGAAGAAAGGAAAAGTAAACTCAAGCGTATAAAAATCCACAGTTCGTTTAGAACGAGGATTAATTACAGCTACATGTGAGCATGGTACAAGAATTGCTTCTGTCCAGTAGAGGAACATTAATGCATTCTAATCATGTAATGTGATCTTTAGGAACCTTAAGTGGCCAACTTCTTCGTGGCCAAACTCCGCGATGATGCGCCATGCATGTCACCTCGTCGAGGTTGGCTTTCATGGCGCCCACCGGAGGCGGCCCCCCCAGCGTCAGGTTCGGTGCGATCTGATCAAGCCCCACACCAAATGCTGCGTGCAGGAATAACTCGGCCTCGATGTACTCCAGGTTCAGTGCGAACTGCAATGGATCAACGTCGTACGGGAACACCGCAACCGGAGCGTGTGGAGCCGGTGGCTGACACTGGGGGCCGCCGTCGTTGGAGGATGCTGCCACCGGCAACGGTCGTGCCGGAGCACAGGTAGGATCCACGGGATCACCATGCCCTGATGCAGTGGCGGAGCCAGGATTCTGCCAAGCCTCGGGCCGAAAACTAAGCGGTAATAACTAACGCCAAATACTACCCACACCGAGTTACAATAAAAACACTACACAAATACGAGTTACAATAAAAACACTACACAAATACAAAATTAAAATAAATTTCAACTTCATACCTAATGATACAACAAAATAGATAAACATGCCAAAAACAACATAACGTAGTGGAGCAGTATAAAAATTAATACCTAATCGATGAAGGTTTGGTGCATCCGAGTCAAAATATATCGTCATCAACAATAGTACAAGAACCTAAACCTATAAAAAAGAAATTGTATATGTAATTAGGGACTGATGGACCTTATATAATCCAATTATACCAAGTAGATATAATCCAATTAAACCAAGAAAAACAATGATCATAGAGCAGTGCCATGAAGTATTGATGGCTTTATCAAATAGTTAATGTTCTATGAAGTCATGACATCATATAATTGAATGTTTGCTTGCATATGGCAGCATGTGGATCTTAAAATTTTCTTGCTTGAGTGACGAAATTATCACCATTCAAATTGAGTCTAATCAATCAATCAATCAATCACAAAATGTATAAGTTGTTCATATCAATATATTCGCTTCTAGCAATTAAAGATAACTAGAAATGAAACCGAACATTTACACCGCTAATGGCTAATACAATTGATAAATCATAACCAATTATTATTCTTATCATGTTTGGATAATAGCTAATGCGGCGGCGACCTCGGCTTGGGGAGAAGAAGCAACATCAACTCCTCAAGGCTCAAGCATCAAGCAGTCTGCAGGTCTCCACAACTGAAAAAAGTATGCCTTTCGTTAACCAAAGGATAAAGGTGCAACAGATCATCATGATGGTTTAGTGGAAATTATGGAATTAGCACTTCACATGCAAATTGTATCACCATTTGTTGCTAAAAATGTCGTGCGCTGTTCAGAATGCAATCCTGCATTTCCTTTGATCTAATCATGCCTGGAGCAAAACCTGGAGGCTGGAACCAACTGCCACACACTACAATTTACTCGCGACCATGTGATTTTGGTGAATGCTGTGGAAATTATTACCGCACAACTCGCTGTAGCTTATGGACATTATGGATGTTTTAGTGGTGAGCTCGCTGTAGCTTATGGATATATTTCCAATTGGTGTGCCTTAGTTGATAATTCTATGAGGTATACTACTTAACAAATTAGTTGTTAGTGCGTATAAAATGTTGTTGCTAAAGCTAAAATGCTGGGCGCTTGGGCGGACTGGGCCAAAGTAACAAGCCTCGGGCCCAAATAAAATTAAATAATATATGTACATCGTTATTTGGGCTGGGCCTCGGGCCCAGGCCCTAGTGGCCCGAGACCCAGCTCCGCCCCTGCCCTGATGCACTGCATGCGCAGACTAGGAGGAACAAGAGCAAGAAAGGAGAGCGGGTGCATGATGCACTACTACAGAACCACCTTCTACTGTTAGGAAACCGGATTCGTATCCTATATGGACTCTTCCTTATCTCTAGCAGAACCGCTATATATAGGAGGCAGGGGCTACCCCTTTGTACACAGAAGCATACAGAATAATAAAGCAGACCCGTTCCTCCTCATATTGTGTCTCTCGCCCTCTCTCTCTGTTCTCCACTTGAGATCTATTAGGCAACCCCGGACTATTCGATAGTGAGGTTGTCTAACACGTTATCAGCACGACGTTCTACCGGAGAATAGATTGAAAGGTGAGAAAGGTGAGATTTGGGTGATTGAATCTAATCGCTCGTTCGATTCTTTGCACCCATCTAATCTTAGTTGCTGTGGCACGAAGCCACGGTTCACATCAATTTCGCAAATTGGCATGAAGCTACGTTTGATGTTACAGTATATGGAAATATTGTAGAACACGAAGATATAGTATACAACTCAAAGCCATTGCAGCACCCCGGCGCACGAAGCGTCGGCCACCACCGCTGGCTTGACTCCGTGCTTGTAGCACATCCCACGGCACAAAACTACCATACATGCAATTGTCCAGACCACATGGCATGAAGCTATGGACTTTAGTACAAGAGATAGATCGCTACAAATCTATAGCACATGAAGCACTGAACTCGCAGGCTCGCTGGCCGGCCTTCCCAAAGCCATGAAGTGCCGTTGAAGCCGATGCAGCCGACGTCACCTGGGCATACGCACGAAGCGCTGAGCCCAACCAGGCGACCATACCGCCGCTTGAAGCGCGCCTTCAAGCCGTTTTTCACCGCCCCTGGCCACGAAGGCCGCCACCGGCCGACGCCACCGTCTCCCGGTCATCGCGCTCGCAGCGCATGCAAATCCGGCCGCATCGCTGTTTCTCGATGATACCAAGATATCGGCACTTTCGCCGCTGGCCGCGACTAAGTCGTCGATCGCGCCATTGTTCGTGAGTACCGCTGCCCGGCCTCAGCTGCCGCTTCGACCGCTGGTTTACGCCCGGCCGCCATTAATGCCGACGCCTGCCGCTTGCGCCAAGGCTGCGGCGAAGATCCGCGTCCGAACCTGACCGGCGACGCTTTCCTTTGCGCTGGTAAGAAGCTCAGCCAAGGCCGCTGCGCGCGCCGCCGCTTGTTGCCGCCGCTGGCCCGCCGCCGGCCGCTGGCCGCCGACCGCTGTTCGTCGCCGCCACCACGCCTTCTACTCAGCCGCCGCTACACTGCCGCCGACCGCACGGCGGCTTTGGCAGGTGCTAGCCGCGTCGCCCGCCGGCGTTTTGCTCCGACTCGCCGCACTCGTAGGTGCTCGCCGCGTCGCCGGCACGGCTGTCGCGCCTGGCCAAAAGCACCGGCCGGCCCTGTCCAAGGGACATGAAGTCCAGACTAATGGACATGAAGTCCAGGAACTCAAAGCCCCCAATCCGGTTAAGAAACTAGTTGGGGCACGGGGGCAAGGAGAAAAGTACCATTTTGCCCCCCGTCTTTTATCCGAAAATCAATTACAGAATACAGAAAATTGATTAAGAATTCGGAAAATTGATTAGAAAATTTAGAAAAAATTCCCAGAAAATTCCAGGAAATTATTTGGCTCTGTTTTTAATTTTACTTAGCCTTATTTTCTGAATTTATGAATATTTGCATGAATTTTGCAATAATTGCCCTGTTTAGAATACCGGAAATTCATGAGAAATTATTTTTTCGCATTTATGAATTTATGAATTGTGCAATTATTGTTTATTCTGAATTTATGAATTGGTCATGTTGATATTTGCTAAAATTAAAATTTTCTGTTGTACAGTAATTCTGAAAATTGCTTGGAAATTAGCAGAAATTATGAAAAGTGCTAGGAAAATTCCAGA
The DNA here is from genome assembly GCA_036346355.1 of Rhipidocladum racemiflorum. Taxonomy (NCBI): domain Eukaryota; kingdom Viridiplantae; phylum Streptophyta; class Magnoliopsida; order Poales; family Poaceae; genus Rhipidocladum; species Rhipidocladum racemiflorum. The sequence goes on along the minus strand of CM070573.1, from coordinate 61,661,748 downwards.
ATATTTCATACGGCATTTTATGAGAAACTGAGTGGTTGGGATTTGATTTTGGTAATGAATAAACAGACATGAGACAATTGGTGTCTAGGAAAACACACATGAGGCTTGGTTCTTTAATTGGCACCCGGAAACGGGAAGTGCTCCCTCCCTCATGTGAGCCCTAAGGGCAGGTTGACCTGGCCAAGAGTCGAATTGACGGAGATATTCGTTACCTGTTTTCGCTCCCAACCAACGAGAGTTACATAAGTTGTAATTAGCATTACACCGCATTTAATTTATGTGGGATTTTTTTTCCGTATTTATGAATATTTATGAATCTGTGTATATATGAATTTTGCAGTTATGAATACTGTATTTATGAATCCTGCATTTATGAATCTTGCACTTATGATTTTTGCATTTATGAATTCCGTACTTATGAATCTTGTACTTATGAATTTTGCATTTATCTTTGTATATATGAATCTTGATATTATTGCTTTCTTTTAGTTTGCTGGAAACTCATGAGAATTCAATTATGCATTTTATTGAATCTAGCAGCCATTTCCTATTAGATTGCACGTAGTAATCTAATGGAAGAACCTTATGAATGTGCAAAGGTGTGGCATTATCTAACGTGAGTTTTTTAAGAATTGACATGAATTGTCGAATTATCTCACATAGACATCAGTTGCATAATGAATAGTAAGCTCTCGAAGAGCATACTTTTCTCATGAATAGAATTGCAATTTATTCTTTATTCCAAGATTCTTTCTTTACAAGCAATTTTTGAATTACTTAGCCACTTTATGATTAGAATTATTTTTCTTTTCATCTAGAAATCGTGTAGCCCAATGGAGGAAATATGCATTGTTGATAGTGGCACAACAAATACCATCTTAAGAGAGTCGAAATACTTCCAGACGATCACGAAGAACGCCGAAGGATTACGACTATCGCAGCAAGCGATACGCATATAATAGGCTCAGGAAGAGCCACAATTATATTGCCAATGGGTACAACTTTGGTAATTGAAGAAGCCCTCTTGTACCCTGAATCAACCCGCACTCTCTTAAGTTTCAAGGATATCCGCGCCAATGGGATTCACGTAGAAACCAATGAAGAAAATGGCAAAGAACACTTGTGCATTGTGAAGCACGCGGAATATGGAAAGATGGTACTAGAAAAATGTCCCTCATATGAATCTGGGTTGTACTACACGAAAATCAATGCACACGCAGTGTATACTTCTTTGAAGACTGTCTTTAGAAGCTCTGAATTATTTTCTTTATGGCATTGTAGATTAGGTCATCCTGGTCTTAGATTAATGAGAAATATAGTTAATAACTCACAAGGTCATGGCATCAATGTTAAAAATTTTTCCGAATCATGAAGATTTTGTGTGCCATGCATGTGCCACCGGGAAATTAATAACTAGACCCTCTATTACGAAAGTGCAACATGAAATCCATGCATTCCTGGAACGCATTCAGGGGGATATTTGCGGCCCGATTCAGCCCTTGTCAGGGCCGTTTCGATACTTTATGGTGCTCATTGATGCTTCCTCGAAATGGTCGCATACATGTTTCTTTGTCAACAAGGAATCATGCATTCGCAAAACCGATCTCGCAGATCATCGAATTAAGAATGCTTTTCCGATCATCGCGTGAAGTCCATTCGAATGGACAATGCCGCGAATTTACTTCCAAGGCATTTGATGATTATTGCACAAAGAACGGAATAACCGCTGAGCACTCTGCATCGCACGCCCACACGCAAAATGGGCTAGTCAAGCACTAATAAAGAGGATTAAGTTCATTGCCGCACCGCTCTTGCAGAGTTGTAACTTGCCCAACACTTGTTGGGGACACGCAGTCCTGCACGCAGCAGCACTCATCAATTATAGACCATCGGCCTACAACATCCATTCACCTATGCAACTAGTGCAAGGGGTCATCCCAAAGATTTCCCATCTTAGAAATTTTGGTTGTATGGTATATGTACCTATACCACCCCCACAGCGGACTGCAATGGGCCCTCTCCGCAAGTCTGGGATATACGTTGGTTATGAGAGTGCATCCATAATCAGGTATTTGGAACCCATGATCGAGACTTGCATACACCCGATTCACGATCATATCTTTGACGAGGACCGCTTTCCGTCATTAGGGGAGAGAATCAACCATTGGATGAAAAATGCCGGAAATAATATGGCATTCCACTCGATCCCAGCGCATGACCCTCGCACTAATGAAGCAAATCAAGAAGTCCGAAGATAATTGATTTGCGAATTTAGCAAATGAATCGCCTGATCATTTTTGTGATCTCAAGAGCGTGGTTAAGTCGCATGTACCGACAAGAAATGCACCAGAGAGGGTGGAAATACCAAAGAAAGCGAAGGTATCCCTCATCCTGTTCAGAGGCATCAAAGAAAAAGAACAGAAATCGGCTTCTCAAACCCAAAGTACCGGAGACGTCTGGGAAAGCGGGCAAGAGGACTTACCACACCAATCACAAAAGTGCCCCAAAGCAAGAAGGGGAGCCGCTTGAGACCTGGCACGGAAAGAAGCCTGTGGAAAAGGCAATTCCAGATCTGAACCTTCCATTGGAAGAAGCCGCGGAAATAATGTGTGCGCACACATTGGCGGAGAAAAACTAAAGGAACTTGCTCCTGGAATGGGAAATAGCAATGAAGAGCAAGTAGAAGTGCACGAAGCACCCCATGATGAAATGGCCATAAACTTTGTAATAACGGAGAATCGATGAATAGAGCAACGACCAATGTCGATGCATACTTTGCAAAGAAGATTGCCACGATCATTAATCATGATCCCGAGCCCGCATCTCTCGCAGAGTGCAAGAAAAGGCTCGATTGGGAAGATTGGAAGAAGGCAATCACCAGAGTTAGTCTCTCTAAACAAAAGAGAGGTGTTTGGGCCTATGTGCCGACGCCTCCCCATATAAAACCCCGTGGGGCACAAATGGGTTTTTGTTCGGAAGAGGAATGAAAACAATGAAGTTGTAAGGTACAAGGCAAGGCTTGTCGCTCAAGGTTTCACTCAACGTCCCGGGTTGATTATGAAGAAACCTATTCTCCGGTCATGGGTGGAATTACCTTTAGATACTTGATCTCAATGGCGATCCAACTTGAAGTTGAAAATGAAGCTAATGGATGTTGTCACAAAGATACTTGTATGAAAACTTGGATTCGGAGATATACATGAAAGTACCTAAGGTATCCCTATCCCGAACCAAGACAGAGCAAGCAGAAACCTATACAAAGGTGAAATTGGAGAAATCACCGTATGGGTCAAGCAATCGGGAAGAATGTGGTACAATCGCTTAAGTGACTTTCTTTGCAAGAAAGGCTACACGAGCAATGAAGATTGTCCATGTGTGTTTATACAACGATCCCGAATGGATTTTGTATAATCTCCGTCTATGTAGATGACTTGAACATCATTGGGACGGATGAAGAAATTGAAGAAGCATGCACATACTTGAAGTCTGAATTTGAAATGAAAGACTTGGGTAAAACCAAGTTTTGTTTAGGCTTGCAGCTTGAACATGTCCAAGGCGGAATCTTGGTACACCAATCTTCCTACACGCAGAAAGTATTTGAGAAATTTGGTTTTGAAAAGGCATACCCCGCAAAGACCCCAATGGTCGGAAGGTCAATCCAAGCGCACCTAGACCCATACAGGCCTAAAGAAGAGGGGAGGAAGTCACAGGAGCGGAATTCCCATACTTGAGTGCAATTGGAGCGCTCATGTACCTTTGCGAATAGCACTAGGCCGGACATTGCGTTCGCTGTGAATTTGCTAGCGCTGATAAGGCGTAACCCACCAAAAGGCATTGGAAAGGGGTGAAGGACATCTTCCGTTACCTTCAAGGAAGCAAAGACCTTGGCTTGTTTTACGTAAAAACAATGAATTGAATTTGGTTGGCTATGCCGATCTTTGGGTACCTATCGGACCATATCTTGGCAAGTCACAAACCGGGTATGTTTTCCTTTGCGGTGGAACGACAATTTCGTGGAAGTCATCTAAGCAGACTCTTGTCTCAACGTCGACAAACCACTCAGAAATAATTGCCTTGTATGAAGCCTCTCGAGAATGTGCATGGCTTCGAAGAATGGTTCATCACATCCAGAAGTCATGTGGTTTGAACATGGAACAAACCCCCACCATTATCTATAAAGATAATGCAGCTTGTGTTGCTCAAGTGCAAATGGGATATGTGAAGAGTAACCTCACAAAGCATATCAACCCCAAGTTCTTTTATGCTCATGAATTGCATAAGATGAACGAGATAAAAATACTGCATACTAAGTCGTGTGAAAATCTCGCAGATTTATTCACTAAGTCACTCCCGGCATCTTCTTTTGAAAGATGTGTTAGAGGAATCGGGATGTTGAGGCTTAGAGAAGTGCAGATTTCAGGGGGAGAATTTTCACATACTCCTACATAAATCTCAAACATGAAGTTTGAGTACCCAACGTGAATCTTGAAGATTAACATTGAAGTTTGGGTGGATTGTACTCTTTTCCTTAAGTAAGTTTTTCATTGAAGTTTTCTTACATAAGGTTTTTGATGAGGCAATCCGTGCAACACAGCAAGCGTATGCTATGTACTCTTTCTCCAATTATTTTTCCCACTGGGTTTTTATGGAGTTTTAATGAGGCATATGCATCTCGCAGTGAAGAGTCCAAGGGGGAGTGTTAGGAAACCGGATTCGTATCCTATATGGACTCTTCCTTATCTCTAGCAGAACCGCTATATATAGGAGGCAGGGGCTACCCCTTTGTACACAGAAGCATACAGAATAATAAAGCAGACCCGTTCCTCCTCATATTGTGTCTCTCGCCCTCTCTCTCTGTTCTCCACTTGAGATCTATTAGGCAACCCCGGACTATTCGATAGCGAGGTTGTCTAACATCTACAAGCGGGTCGGAACCACTTCTAGAAGCGGTTTTACAACCGCTTCTAAGCAACCGGTTGTAATACCTCGAAGGGTATCACAAGCGGTAAAAGACAGTAATAATATCGTGGGAACGGGATTCGAACCCACGACCAGCACTCTATCCTCGTAACTCGCCTTATCCATCTAGCCAACCCACCCACGCGTGCTCTCTGATAGAGTAGGGCACGCATTCCTTTTATTATTTCTAAAACTGGGTTTCTACAAGCGGTTCGTGACACGAACCCCTTCTGAAGGGGGTCTTTAGAAGCGGTTCGTGTCACGAACCCCTTCTAAAGCCCCAGCTTTAGAAGCGGTTGGGGACACAAACCGCTTGTAAAGATCTTTAGAAGGGGTTCGTGTCACGAACCCCTTCTAGAGGTGAGGCTTTAGAAGGGGTTCGTGCCACGAACCGCTTCTAGAGATCCCCTCCGGCCTGTTGCCATGAACCGCTTCTGGTGCGAGCATTACAACCGGTTCGCACCAAACCGTTTCTAGTAGACCGTTTGTGATGCCCGATTTTGTAGTAGTGATGGTGCCATGATTTAGCTGAAGGTTTAGCATCCAAGGATGCAGGTCTGAGGGCATGTGCTGTGCTGTTTCTTAGATTTATAGTGAAGAGCACAGTACCCAACCATCTGGCAGCTACTACTCTCCTCTTTTCTGAAACAAGCAGCGAGCTAACGTTCTTTGGATGTGATTTTTGCCCAGTTTTATCTGGTTGTGCAAGATAAGACTCTGACGTATCTAGATGATACGTGGTGGTAGCTAAAACTAGTCTACTTGCTGGAGCTGAAAAGTAAAACATTCAAGCCAACGTGTACTTAGTTACAAACAGATAATTTTCTGCATAGGTGTTGGGCTTGAAATTGGGTTTCCATGGATTGCATCCTAGCAACTTTCTTCAGGTTTATTTTGGAATCTCCATATGCACACGTACTGCAGATGCTATTACTAGGTGGATGCTCAGTTTCTTCAAATCAGTTTGCCAAATTTTACTCTACTGATGATGATGGCCGTATGTGGCTTTCAATATATTTTGTTTAAATGGTTGTTGTCAGGGTGTCGAGAGAATTCAATCTTTCCTTGTTTACAGTTTCCCCTGGGATTGCCCTTTCCTTTGATGGATTTCTTCAGATATTTGACAACCAAATATGCAATTCCAGCCACATGTGTCAACCACCTGACTGAAGTTCCACGCAATACAATATGAACAGTGGTGGATCTACCACCAGGCGCGAGGGGTTGGAGCACCGGTTCCGCTGGTCGCACCTTTGATACCCTTCTACTATGTTTGGCATTATGTGCATTACTAATCTTGCTAATTTTGTTCTTAAAATTGCTATTTGTATAAAATATTATCTTTAATTATTTGCTATTTTAACTTTATTGTTCATCGATGTATGTATCAATTTGGATTACACATGACATTTAAATTTGTTTTTGCTATGTTCGTCTTAATGATAGCTTCGCACTAGCACCCTCTCCATTTGTATCCTATGTACGCCACTAGATATTAACCAGCTGATTCATGTTATAGTTTGGTTTCGAGCTGTTCCGAAGGTTGAATTGCTGCATTTCCTTTTTTTTCCCACTGGAGGGGTTTTAAAAGGTTGAATTGCTTATTGAAATTGTACGTCACAAAATTCGCCAGACAGAATAGGACCATGGTTGCTTAGTCCCTGGAAGCCTTGATTGTTGGCAATCAGTTAGCAAACTACGGTATATGTACTTTTTTGTGATAATCCGCTTCATCCAAAATATTTGCAGGATCCACATGACAAGCTCGATTGGATCCTAAATATTTTCCTTATACTTTTGTACCATAAGAAAATACCAAAGCAAACTTTTGTTCCAAATAATTCTGAAGTATAATTTCGCCTAGCTTTCAACTGTTCTTGCGAGCTAGTAGAAGAGAATAGTAGCGAAAGCAAGATCACGGCTTACCTCTATAGGCACTACTGCATAAGTAGGCCAAAAAACACCCAAAATGCTTGCTTACAGCTAGAAATTCCTAGGCTTATTGTCAATGAACATACACTGCTATGGTGGGGGTAGATAGCAAATTGTTCTGTAGATTGCTGTTGGTTTCAGATCGGAGTCCTAAAATAATTTCTAAGAACCCAACCACAGATCAATCTTTCCAAATGACATAACTTGAACAGTAAAACTGCTCCAATAAACAGAAAGAAGAACGAATTACATAAATTGAAGCCTGAACATTGCAAATTTAAAGCTTGTCGATTTTCTATCTGAATGGTTGTTCTATCAATCTTGCCGAACAAGTTTTTCAACGCACATGAACATCTTCAGAATAGACTCTTCAAATATGTCTCTCCATGAAAATGAACAAAAGCTAGAGTTTCCTTTTAATTTCAACTAAACGAGGGAGATAAATATATATATTTTTTGAAATAACGTCAGGAGCTCTACCAATGCATTAAGGGGGAAAAAGTTCAACAACGGAACAGAGGAAAGCCGGACAGACCCGACTAACCCAAAGCCAGAACTAAAAAACAACTAAACCAAAGCTAAGGAAAAAACCACAGGACGGGGGAACAAGCCAAGCTGGACCCTAGACGTAAATAGACAAACGACGCGCGATCGAAGCTGTGTTCTTTTCATCTACTGGCTTCTGGACGACGCAAGCCACCGAGGAATGAGTCCCTGTGAATATCCAGGCGTTACGCTCCTTCCACAAGTTCCAGAAACCGTATAACAACATGACATCAATAAGTTTGGAGATCGAGCTGTTCTGCGAAGATCGCAAACTCAGCCACAAGCCGAGATAGAAGGGGTAAAGATCCCACTGAAAGAGGCCGGCGTTGGTATTGGGATTTTGGAAAAGAACAAGAGCCAGAAAGACCGAGCGAAAGAGCAGGACACCATGAGATGAATTGTTGTCTCCGGGTCGGCATCACAAAGGCAACAGGCTGCAGGCCCTGGCCAGCCCCTGGTGGCAAGAAGGTCAGCCGTAAGGATCCTGCCGTGCAAGAGCTGCCAGGCAAAGAATTTGCACTTGCTTTCTATTTTCGCCTTCCAGACGTGGCTGTAGCAAAGATTTGTCACCGAGGTGAGAAATTGCGCCTTGTATGCAGACTTCGCGGAGTACCTCCCATCACCTGTCCAGCGCCAGAGGATAGAATCCTGGGAGTCATGTTGCAGTTTGATCTCCTGGACTAAAGTCCAAAGATGAACGAACTGGGAAATCTGATCTGCCGTGCCGATTTTCCTGAGAGGTTTCATCCAAGCATTGTTTGCCAGGGCTTGCTCCACTGATATCTTCCTCCTTCTAGCAAGGTGATAACAGAGTGGTGCAATGTTCTTTGGTGCCTCCCCTTTAAGCCAATTGGATGTCCAAACTGTGCTGTTCTTCCATCTCCGAGATTAATGGATGTGCACATATTGAAGAGGTCCCAATCAAAATCGTCAGCTGGTAGGTTTGTCCCTGCCCATAACCTATAGCTGTCACTCCAATGGAACCACAGCCACCTCTGTCTGAGAGCTTTGCCGAAGGCCAACAAGTTAGAGATGCCTAGTCCACCAAGGCGTTTGGGCCGTCACACCTTTTGCCAATTTACAAGACAGTGGCCTCCATTGCAAGCTTCACTACCTTTCCAAAGAAAGCTTCTCCTGGCCCTGTCAATCATTTTGAGCGCCCAAGCAGGGATTGGAAATACCGTGAGGAAATATACCGACAAGGCCAACAGGACAGTTTAACAGGGAGATAAATATATTACATCTCTACCATTTGAAAGTGCTAATCAAATCAGATTTGTTTCTCCTTTTACAATGTCAAGGGCTGAGGACAACTTTGCGTTTGTCGTTTTGTTACTAAACCCCACAACAAAACACAAACAAATATATTATGCATGCACACACACCCTGTCCAATCATTAATTAAAAGGAGGATTTTGTTGGAACGTGGGCGTGCTGAGCTTTTGTTTTCCTGCCTCAAATACAACTGTGACTATCACACATTAGTCAGCTAAAACCCCTAATATATTGGTGGCTATCACATGCTCTGCTTCAAAGAGCATTTGGCACCGAAACTTACCAACGGAAGCATATCGAAGAATGGAATTACAGAGCTAGAGCATCACCATCAAAGTTATCTGAAGTTTCAGCAGCACATGTTTCAAATAAGAACACGCAAATGCGAACTCTCCTAGATTGTGAAGAACAATTCCACGTTTCTCTCAGCTTAGCACTACAGTTTATCAGATCACATAATTCAACTAGACTACCCCCTATGCAAAAAAAAAAAAAAAGTACCACGTTTTTCTTCAGACGACGACAGCAACGCTGTATCGCAGTTCGCGGCACGAGCTGATATGGATGCACATGTACCCAATTCAGAAACTATCCTTTTAAACTCCAATCATATTACGATGCACCGAATGCCAATCACACAAAGAATTAACAAAGAATTAAGCCAGAATCCACATGCAACCACTCCAGGAAGCAATTGGGAAAATAGGCTAAACCTGGCCTACTCTCACCAGGAAACAGAACACAACGTCACAACCAGGGGAAAGGGAAAAGAAAACTCACTTTCGCTCAGCGCGGGAGGCTCCGATTCGGCATGTCGGGCAAATGCGGCGGCGATGAAGGGATGGTCGACGGGGAAGGCGTGGGCGAGGCGGACCCCGACGCGTTCTTGAACCGGTGGGGAGTCCACGTCAAGGGAGGAGGAGGAGGAAGTTGCCGGGGTGTAGCTCGGATGTGGGGGCGGCGGAGAGAGTACGAAGGAGTGGAAGAGTTAGTAGAGGCGCGTGGGAGGGGGAGACAGGCCAGGGTTTCCCACGTGCACCGCCATTGCCGCCGCCGCCGCCGGCCGTGGTAATGTCACCGGCGATCCGCGCCATAACCGAACGGCCCCAAAACGTCAGCGAATAGGATCGCGAATAAAAAACCGCGACCCGAAATGGAACCGTAACGGATCTTAACCGTTCATCCAAAACTTAACAGTCCAAAGGAAACCGCTAAGCGTTTGGTCTGGCCTCGTCCCCTTCTCGTGGGCCATACATGTCAGTTTCTAACAGGGGAGGGAGGAGGAGGTGCCGCCAAGTGGGGCCCGAAGAGACAGTCCAGCTCATGGGTCGTGTTGGGCCGAACCGGCATTTCAGTGAAGTACTTTTCTCAGCTCAGAACAAAAGAATATTTCCCAATTTATTAGCCATTTTAAGTAAGACAGCTGGGCCGTTTTTTCTAGAAAAAAAAAGACTATTCGTGCACGTACAAATAAATCGGTTTTTGCTAATTTGAGATTGTTCCTTACTATTGCTTCGTGTGGATAGGCCTGGATGTGCGACACATCAACTATATCGCTCCTCTTGGTGGCGACACATGGAGAATAGTGTCTTTCGTCCTTGTCCTCGCTTGACTCAGCGCGCTTCGGTCCCTTCTCCTCCCACTCTTTTCCCCTTCCCCTCCCGCTCTCCTCCCAAGCTACCATGCCACCGTAGCCGCACCGTCATGAAAGCTGCACTTTCGGTTCTCCGCGCCACCGCTCATCGAAAGCTTCGCGGGTGTCAGGAACTACTTGTCCGATCATTTATGGCGCTGTGAGAGCCAAGCCAGATTTTTGCCCAACCCCATGGGATTAGTCCTTTTTTTTCTCAAAATTTGTTGAAACTCCACCGAAAATCAAGTTGAAATCTATCACATCGGGTTGAATTTCTTCGATTCGAAATTTTTCTATGTGAAAGTTTTTGACCTGCAAGTTTTTTTATTTGAAAATTTTCAATGTGAAAATTTCCAAAATTTTTGCCTTTTTAACCCCCTTGTCACCATTTTCGCAAAAATATCCCCGCGCGAGGAGAATTTTAATTTTGGCCCCTGTTGGAGTGCGAAAGACCCAACAAATGATGCATGTCATTTGCCGCTAGGGTTATAAAAAAAGCTTGAGACTCACGAACTGCTCGAGCTCGGTTCGACCTCCAAATGAGCTGAACTCGAACTTGCGAGCTTCACCGAGCCAAATTTGAATAGCTCACAAGCCTGATAAGTTTATAAACCACTTTGTTAAATATTACTGTATGTTTACTCTTACGAAGCTTTTTTATTATTAAAAAATAGTGCATATCGAATTGTTTATTGTTACCAAGCTTACTCGAGCCGAGATCAAACCTACTCAACCTTGGACCAAGCCGAGTTTAAGCCTAGGTTCAGACTCAGACCTCAACTCGAACTCGCCTCGAGCTTTTATCGAGCTCAAGCTAGGAGACCAGGCTCACTCGAGCTCGGCTCATTTACATGCCTACCGCCGCAATCAACTAGCTCGAGAAGACCCTATATGTGCAGCAGGCTGGCTGACCGTGGCTAGTGGTTGGGCCCATGTTGCTACCGAGCCCAGTGTGCTCAACAAGACAGATACCTGTTGCACTGCCCTGTCACAGCAGCCTGCCTCCTCCTGCATTTGTGTGCTTTCTTCTACGTTAGCTCGACTTGCCATGGCGTTGCCTACCTTCCGAGCGCCTTCCTAGGTCGTAAGGGAGCTATTTTTGCAATTGCCAATAAAAGTGTGCTAGATTTGTCAAAATGAAGTTTGGGGAGCTAGAAAATGGATCCCTTGAAAGTTTCTGATTATAAAGTTTTTAGATTTGAATTTTTTTGAACCAAAAGTTTCTAATCAAAAAGTTTTCGATTTGAAAGTTTTTTATTTTTGAAAGTTTTGAGACAGTGGATTACAGTGGCAAGAGGAGGAAGAAAGGGGCGGGGTGTGAGGAGGGGAGCTGCACGGTTGGGGGAAGGCAACAACTTGTTGTGTGTCAGACCTGGTTGTGCCCTCGAAAGGTTTCGGTGGAGTTAACCTCAAATTATATGTCCCCAAATAACTATGATCTTTGAGATCAGAGAGAGAGAGAGATCTCCCGTTTTCTCTGGCGATCCCTGTCTTCTAGTTGAGCAACGTAAAAAAGTGATAACAAAATAATTGAATGTTGAGAGGTGCTTTTATGTATTTCTTTTTAAAAGTTGCACAAATATTAGAGAATGAATGAAGAGTATATAGTGATTACTTACCCTTTCGATTGCTTTAAAATTTATGCAATTTGTATTGGGAGGGAAAGCATACACACTGCTCTTGAATGTTTGATGCAACAGGCCATTGATATAATTGCATGGAATTGCAGACTTCTGCAACGAAAGCATTTACATCAGATCGAAGGCTAAATCCTGAAAAAGGAAATTTGATACGTTTCGCACACGTATTTACGCAACAGCTACGTTTCATCGGTCTTAATGCGGGTCGCAGAACGAGGGAGCGCCCACCGTGCGCTCAATTCAATTCAGTGAGATCGATCGTTAGATTGCGCTCCGCCATGGTCCTGAGAAATTATGTCTGGAATTATTGCAGGAAAACGATCGATGGCTCAAAGCCGTGCATGACTTCCTCTCAAGGTTCAGACGAATTAATGTACGTATCTTAGTATCCACTATCGATCCGCCCGAGATTTTTTTAGGTGTCATTAGTTTTAATATCCCCAGCAGCAGCTGTTAGCCATCTAATCTGTGTCTAATCATTTCGCATTAGTAACTATCTGTGGCACTAAATTTGCCGCCATTGATAGTGTACTACTGCAATTGACCACTAATTAACTCTACAGGTTTGGTCTGCATGCATGGTCTCTGCATGGTTTGCATCAATAATTCCAAGAGCCACGTACTACACACTGTTGAGTAATTAGACAATTAAAAAAACACTTGTACTGTGCAAAGTACAAGAGGTGAAGAGGATCAAACACTTGTACTGTGCAAAGTTCAAGTACTGAGATGGCTAAAAGCATGTACAAGATCAGAGCCAAACACCTGTACAGTGCACTGCCTGTATCCCTGTACTGCCCATGACCTTGCGTCTGATGATACGCTCGTAGAGACACACTCACCCCTGCAATGCAAGCAAGCATGCTATATATGCTCCCTGATAACAAGTAGAGGCATCACTTTCTCCACTTAATCTCCCGTGATCAAGCTCTAACCCCACTACTAGTTCCATGTCAAGTAGGGCTGCTACTGAGCCGGCTCGGCTCGTACAAGCCTGTTAAAAAATTAGTTCGGCTTAGCTGGGCTCGCTAAAATAATGAGCTGAAAAATAAGTTCGGTTCAAATCGATAAAAAGCTCATACTGCTTGTGAGCAGCTCATGAGCCACATCAGTTAGGACGAATTAAGCTAAGTAAGCCACTTGTGCTAGAGTAATTAGTTGTGGGCAAATATGAGTCACATCGTAAGCACATGCCGCACATTAACATATACATGCAATAGAAGGACTACATAAATAAAATCGTAGCTAATTATCTAGTATACAAGTAAAACATAGGTAATTAGTGAGAAGCCGATTAACAAATAACAATCATAACAATTCTAGTACAACCAAACATGGTTACATGGACATACATTAATTTAAATATTCAACTAAGTAAAAGTTTTTTACATCAGAAATCATCATGGTGAATATTGAGTTACTGAGCCCTAACGAACCCACGAGCGACACATGAGTTAGCCCAGACTCAGCTCATTAAGATAACTAACTAAGAAATCGGCTCAGCTCGACTCGTTTATTTTACGAACCGAGCTCAAGTCGAGTTCGAACGGCTCACGAGCTTCGAGCTTTTCTGCTAGCCCCAATGTCATGTTGTGGTCAATTGCACAAATTCCGATTGGTAAAATTGGATCCATTTATCCGGTGGTACCACGGAATATTGGTACAAAATGTTGTGATATCTATCCAATCTTAGTTTGGCTTCCTACAAGCGCATGATGAACATACATAGCTTAACCTAATGCGCACCTGTTAATTCTGCTCCAAGAAACCTGACCCCCACTGGCGAACTCTTATTTCCCCATTCCTTGATCCAAACCACTGCAGTAAGATAATACACTGTCGCGTGCTCATAGCCGGGCCTTAGGGTTTGACACGTCAACGCAGCCGCCGGCGACGGTTTGCGGCTGGAAAGCTCGCCGGTTTCTCGCCATCCGGGAAGCTTCTCTGTCTTGCCTGCCTCCAACCATGGACCCCTGATGTTAACACGTGCATTATGGATAGGTGGATGCAATGAGCCGTGCACGCAACAACGTGTCACCTCTCTCTCTCTCTCTCTCTCTCTCTCTCCAATGAGCAGCCGGGTTACCTAATGTGCCTAGTAGGGCCAAGATTTTGCATCAATATCACCAGATGATCATCATTTTCGCTGCGAAAAACCGGCTTTTATTTACGACAAAATTAATGGCGGCGTTTGTTTTCGTCCCGGATCTTGCTTCTGGACTAAGACTCCTAGGAAGGCAAGATCAAACTCAAAAAACCTAGGGCTCTGAATGGCCAAACCCCGGAAAGATTCTTTTCAAAAGGGCCTTTAGCGAATTGTTAAGGTAGGAGAAGCCAGAAAGAGGACAGCCTCCTCTGTGTGTGTATATATATAGCCTCTATCTAAATATTATTGTAAATGTAGTTAGCTTCTCAACCGCGAGAGGAACAAAAGGCGACATATATCACCTGTCACGGTATGAGACCACAGTAGGTTCACCTACCACGATATAAAAGCACAGTATATCCACTACTGTGGTAGGAAAGCACGGTAAATATCTGCCGCTATTTTCACAATCGAAAAAATACCAAAATTGTTATTTCGCTCTAACGAGATCAAACTTGAGAAAAATTGGACCAAAGGAGAAAAAAAAACCCAAAACTTCCGAAAGACGAAGGAAGAGAGAAAGATCAGCGTCTTGCTATCACTGCCTACACAGCTCCATGTCAGCCTTGCGGCCCTTTCCGGTGTAAAGTCATCACCTACCGCTTCATGTTCTGGGGTGTGCAATGCCCATCCGTCTGATGACTCATCTCTGAAGGATCTCTCCCTCCTCCCAAAAGTTCCAGCCTCTGTTGGGCTCAAACTTTTTTTTTTTTTTTTTTTTTGAAGATAAGGCAGGAGCTCTACCGATTCAATTAAGAAGAAAGAGTGCTTACAAACTAATGAGAAGAAACAAGACTAAAAGACACAACCGAGGGGACACCGGTTAACGACTCACAAGCAAGGTTCACATTTTCGGCGAAATTTCGCATTTATCGGTGGGGCCCGAAAAAAATTCCTTACCGGCCAAAAAATTCAGCCAAATTTGGCTCCCGCCCGAACACGCGCCAAACAGGCCCAAATATGTTCCCCGCCGAACCGGCCCATCAAAATCCTCTAACCCTAGCACAGTCACAGACTCACCCACCGCCACCATTTCATTTTCCTCATCACGAAGTCTCAGATCAAGGCGCTACCGACCTCGACCTGCCCCCGTCGGCGCGCCCCCGCCCTCGCACGGCGCTTCGCCCATTGGCGGCGTCGCTCGCCACCGGCCGACCCGCCGCTTAAGTGGCCGACGCGTGCTCGCCCCGCGAGCCCGACGCGCTTCGCCGCTTCCGTGGCGCTTACCGGCTCGACCGCCTCCGCCCCAAGCCGCCGACGTGCTCGCCCGCCCACCGCCGAGCCGGTATTGTGGTTGGGATGCGTCTGGAAATATAGTTGAATAATCTACCAGTATCATCCATTCCGTGGTTTCTATCTTTGGTGATTGGGATGTGCTTGTATCTTCTCAAACCTGTACTTGTGTGATTATGAATTGAATCAGTTGATATAGTGATTAACGTGTTCCTTACAAGCTTTCTACTTAGGATGATGGAGTGATTTTGTTGGTTCTGGACACCGAACAGGAATTGATATTCATTCAATACCTATGTTGGTGAAATGTGCTTGTAAATTTGGGACTGTTTATTATTTTGCAAAACTATGGACTTGTAATATTTGAGATTGCATTTAGGATGACATTTGGACACTTAGTGCAATAGATTATCTAATGGGTGCTGTAATTTGTGATATGTAGTCTTATTTCTTTGTTGTTATATGCAATTGTGATGTAGGACGGCTTAGAGAGTTTCTAGGGAAATCCTGTCAAATTTTTTTAAAAAAATTTGAATTTGTTTGAATTCAATCCGATATTTCCGAAATTTCCGAAATTTCTTGTTTATCGGTGAGCACCGAAATTTTTTTCCTACCGGAATTGTAAACCTTGCTCACAAGAGCCAACTACACCGGGGGGCTATTCCTTGTTGCTAACCTAAAGTTAGATACATTACTGAGAGTTTTCTGGACGACTACTGACACCGTAGAGTAGTGATTATTAAAAATCCGTGCATTCCTCTCTTTCCAAAGGTTCCACAAACTTATTTTTTTATCTAGTTCATAATTGAAGGATCTCTCCCTCCTCCCAAAACCCAGATATCACGCTTGCCTACCGCACGCTAGTTTCTTCAGAACATTTTCATGAGGTGAGATGGCATTGTCTCCAACAAGGCCAGTATCAAAACGAATGAAAACCAGGTAGGCAGATGCAGACAGAAATGCGTCGATCGAAGCACAAAATGCTGTAGAAATGTCAGCACCATCAGTGTCTTTGAATTCCAACTCCTTCCAGGAATAGTCGCAGTTGCTGACATCTTCAGTAAAAACTAGTTATGGAATTCTGAATGCCATACTGCATCAGCAGCTGTACAATTTACAGTGTTAGTCCGCTCGGTTTAAATACTCTGAAAACGATACGCAGATCCGAACGGGAGGCGTAACCAGTGCAGTGAATATCTGTTGGAGGGTCGAACCACCAAATTAATGGCCGGAGAAAATTCAGCGCAGCCATTTTCTGCGAAGGCTGAGACTCCCATCTCGATCCCTATCGAGCACTAGTTCATCTCCTGAATGACATGAAATTCCCCGACAGGTATCGTGATCGCCTAATCGGCCCGACGATTACGCTCATTACCAATTGGTACGGTGTTCCCAACACCGTGAACAATTTCGAAAGCAAAACCACGAAAATAGACACTATTGGGTAGCAACTCAAAATGGTTTCCTTCCTTTGCGAGTATGTACCCCCACTTTCAATATATATACCGCTTAGATGATGTTATTATACCTCTTTTATCCTTTTGAGCATACTCCAGTACTAATTGCATGATATTTCAAAGTGATTTCCTTGAAAATTTTCAACAAAGTCCACATTTTATAGCATAATTTTGTGTATATACTCCGTTTTAATATGAAAAAATGGTATATAATAAAAAAAATAAAGGGTTTCAATGAAAGATTTTAAACCAAATCACTTTTGAGTATATATAAGGAGCAGTGCTTCTACGCTTTCTCTCCCAATATAAGTTGCACAAATTTTGAAGCAAACAATGGGTAAGTAACCTTATCTACCCTTCATTCATACTTTAATATTTAAGCAACTTTAAAAAAGAAGAGCATAGAATTACCTCTCATATAATATAAGTGTACCAAAAGTGAGAAATAAGTATTTCAAATTTATTTAGATGGTATTTCAGATGTAAAAATATCTAGAGCGAGGAGAGAAGAACATTAGAGTAGAATGTATTTTTCTTATATGTGTGAGAGAGAGTGAGCATGCTAGCGGATTGCGATTTTTCGAGCTTGGAGAATTGCAACATCGCTTTTGTTAGTACTAAAGCTCGTGCAGATAGGTACATATGTACGTTGGGAGGGACCGAGTGGTTAAGTATATGGCAAATCATTCCGGCCAATGTCGCTACGCACTAATTTCTTCTCCCTCTTGTTCTTCTCCTTGACAGCTAGTAGACTTAACACATTCTAAAACAAAGTACTTTTTCACGTTTGTTCAGCTGTAGCTGTTCATCCACACTTATTTGAGGTCATAGTTTGAGTGTTCTTTGGTGCACCGGGGACACGAAGATAACTCTTGCTTTTTTTTGTTTTTTTTTTAAACGAAAGATAACTCGAGCTCTATCTAGGGAAAAAAAATAATGAATGGTGAAAGATTGTTCCACTTACTGTTTACCTCTTTTTGCTCTAGGTATTATTATCTGGTCTAGTCTACCTAACTAGCTCCATATATTGTTTTCGGACAGGGATTATTGGCGGTTACAATAGCAACTGCAATTTAAGCAGTTGCGTGTGGTGTGAGCCGTCCGATCGAGCGACTGGACGACCCGGATTATCTAAATCTGTTTGCTACAGTATTTTTGATACAATATTTTCGATACAGTTTTTCGGATCGATCTGAAATATCGCTTTTGATCTAACGGTTCGCACGCAACTGCTTAAGTCGCGGTTGCTATTGTAACACGCATGTGATGCCTGTCCATTGTTTTCTCGTAAAAAGGTGACAAGAAATTCAACCATTTGTAGCCTCGATCGCTACAAATCTAAAGTTTTTATATTCCCTCTACCAATTTTAGTTTTTGGATTGAACGGTCACGGACTGTGAAAAGTCGTGCGTCATCTTATAACAGTTGTATAAAAATAGAGTTTTTATCGTCTTTCCTTTCATTGAAAGGTATCATTAAATTATCTTTAACCTTTTTTGTATCTATTGGTATCTCCGTCTTTTAAACTTTTAGTATCTTTTGATACTAATTTGATGTATACTTTGGTGGCTCCTAAAGATGATAAAACATCTCGTATAAGAAACTGAAAATGCCAAACTGCTAATACCTTTGCTGATTCCTCTTCCTCTTGGATGTATACCATGCTAACCAAACCAAGATGCAGCATGACAGGCGCAGGGGAACGACTCAAAAGCTACCTTTGCAGATGCAGCATGGGGTGGTTACCGACTAATTAAGCATCACCATCATGCAAGCCATGAACGAAAAGGAAGCCATTGCTTCGAAAGATCTTCTTTGCCCATTCTAGCAGATTATACTTTTGTTTTTTCTTTTTCCTTTCTTTTTGAAGAGGAGCTCTAGCTAGCAGCTCATACTGCCGTATTGCTTAGCCAGCAACTCCTACTCAGAACCGAAAGTGCCTGAACCGGCGATGTTCATGACTGCCTGGTCAGCACCTCTGCCACCTCCAAGGATGCTCCAAGGTCGTATCGTATGCAAAGATTTTGAGAAATTTTACGGTGTATTATACTGTAGTATATAATATGTAATAGAAATCGCATCTAACTGTTAATTTGTGAGAAATTTTACGGTGCATTACACTGGTAGCATATAATGTGTAGTAGAAATTATATCTAACCGTTGATTCGTTAACAGTGTTTCTACCACTCTACTACCAGATGAAGTATAAGTAAACTTTAGTTGATTTGATTCATTGAATTGAAAAGAATGAACGGTTGATATTCAATTTAGTGAACTGTAAAAGAGCTCTAATTTGCTAAGAGTCTTTCTACTACTATACTACCAGATAAAGTGTAAATAAACTCTAGTTAATCTGATTCATTAGATAAAAAATAATAAATAATTCATATTTAATTTAGTGTACCGCAGAAGAGTTCAAGATTTTCTGGATATCTTGGGAGAATTTGACCTTATCCGGGGCCGGTTTGGGGCCTCATGGAGTCATGGGCAGCGCTGTTCATCCCAAGGAATCTGAGAATTTTTTTTTTAAATAATACTTTTTTAAACCAAATTGCGTTTTTAATATACGGAATAAAAAATTTGCAAAAATAATATGTGGTCGCCAAACCGTACGGCGAATACCCTATTTTCGCCGAACCGTCTGGCGAATACCCTATTTTCGCCACACGGTTCGGCGAAAATAGGTTAATTGCGCTATTAACCGGCCGCACGGGAATCAAGGGTATTTTCGCCACACGATGCGGCGACTACCCGATTTTCGCCAAACCGTCACGGCGAACACAGAGTTTCGCCAAACCGCACGGGCGAAAATAGGTTGTCGCCGCACGGTGTGGCGAAAATAGCTCGATAAAAAGCGGCGAAGCCCGATCGATCGATCGATCAGGTCCTGTTCGGTTCTGAAGCCGAGAGAAGAAAAGAGAGCGCCGCCGGCGGAAGAGAGGAGAGAGAAAGGGAAGGAGAGAGGGAGAGAGAGGAAGAGGAGAAGAAGAAGAGGAGGAGGAGGAGAAGAAGAGGAGGAGGAGAAGAAGAAGAGGAGGAGGAGAAGAAGAAGAAGGAGGAGGTAATATCTAAATTCCTGTTTTTTAATTTTGAGTAGCGATATAGAGTAGTGCAATCTAGAGTAGCGATTTAGATCAATGCAATCTAGAGTAGCGATTTAGATCAATGCAATGTAGAGTAGCGATATAGATCAGTGCAATCTCTGATGGCGATATAGATCGATGCAATTTAGAGTAGCAATTCTAGTTCTTTAGTTTAGAGTAGCGATTTTAGTTATTTAATTTCTGATAGTGATATTAGTTTGCATATTTAAATATTTTGAAATGTCTGATAATGAAATTTAGTTATTAGCATTGTTGAAGAAATCATTAATCGGTAGCTAATTGGTCGACCTAGGATTAACTGAACAAATCGGTCAATTATTGAAAAAGTGATTAATCCCGTTGTATCGATCGGTCGGCCACGCTCTATCACCGTAAACTTAAAAAATGGAATCTTTAGGTCTTCGATCACGAGCCAATCGGCCAGTTAATCGGGTAACCGGCCGATTTTTTTCGAACATTTAGCAAATAGACATATTAGACATGCGCTATAATATTATACGAATATAGTATCGATAGCGCGGTAGTTAATTAGCGCGGTAGGGAAGGAAGAATTAATTATGTCTATGTCTATGTCTATGTCGTCGCAGTGATGTCGGAACCAGTGAAATTCAGGGTATATTATGGCGATGGTGAAGTAAAAATTGGGCAGAATGGAGTGGATTTAAGGCGCTGCGGTCACCATGGCCGAGCACTTGTCCCCGATCTTGTTAGCATTCGTGATATAAAACTTTGGTTGACCCAATTTTTCCCTGGATCCAAGTGTTTATTCTGTTAGCATCCAAATCGTATACACGCAGCGTAGCAAGGGTGACCCGGTGTGTGGGAGTTGAAGACGATGGATCGAACACGGTTGTGGCGAGAAATGGTTAAGATGGTGCAAGGGATCTAGCCTCGATTGTGTGATCTTTGGTGCAAGCTTGCCCTAGGGAAGAGGTGAGTACTCTTGGTGTGAGCGAGAGCGACACATCGACTCTGGTGAACAAGTTCAGCCAAGTGTCGGTTGAGGCGGCGGCGGCGAGGATGATCACATGGATGCGACAAAGCGCGAAGGTCGGGTGATGAAGGGGAGGATATCGATCAACTTGTAAATCAATTGGAACGAGACGACCGCATGGCGACAGAAGAGGAAGCCGAAATGTTGGACCCAGTCGATACCATCGGCGAAGATGATGACCGCGAAGAAGATGATGAAATGCATGGTAGCACTCGCTCAGCGGAGGTACCCATCCTCGATGAATGGAGCAGGCGAACAAAGCGGGTATGGAAGCTTTGTGGGGCCATGACTCGCATTGTGAGTATGGTACTGGTGCCATTCGGCTGAATCAAATGTTCGAACAATTCGTAATTGAAGTTGGCGGTGAGCTTGTGGGCACTATCGCTGCAAAGAGAGTTTCGGGTTGTCCTGTCTAGCCAGATAAGTACACGCAGTGAAGTGCGTGTCGATGGTTGTGAATTTAAAGTACATGCATACAAGCGAAGTGTGAGACATATTGGATTGCATCAAGAGTGGGCGAGCACACATGCAGACTAGAAAATGTTCTTGTCAAACACCGTAACTTGAATGCGGCTGTAATAGCCGGCGTGATGTTTAATGAAATCATTGAGAAGCGGGATATCGAGTGTTCGTATATTCGTAAAGCAATGTTACGAACATTTAAGTATCGGATAAGCTACTCCATGGCCTGGCGTCTGGCGAAAGCATTAGAGAAGAGGTTTGGCACATACGAGGCATCGTATTGCAACCTACCTCGTGTGCTTGAAATCTTGAAGCAAACCAATCCAGCACATACACCGCTTTCAAAGAAAGCGGCGGATGCAAATGGGATCTGTACATTTAAATCGTGCTTTCTTTTCATTGGGGCCTTGCATTGCGTCATTCAGTGCTTGTCGTCCATTGCTTTGTGTTGATGGCACATTTTTGACTGAAAATACAAGGCGATTCTAACAGCCATTGCAATTGATGCGAACAACCACATACTTCCATTGGCTTTGCTTTTGTTGAGGGTGAGAATCGGGATAGTGGTGTGGTTTTTCGCATATCCGAAGGTGGGGGTAGTTGGTGATCGGCCCGAGATGTGCATCATTCATGATCGTCACAAAGGTATCCTCTCGGCAATCAAGACTCTACAGAGGACCGAGATGAACCATTTTCGTGGCCTGACCTGCGAGCAATTGGTGCATGAGACATTTGGGTGCCAATTTCTTGAGGCGGTTCAAAAGCAAGAAAGCGATGAATCTGTTTAGAGGTTATGCAAGCAGAATCAGGCACGTAAGTTCAACGCGCTATTTGCCGAGTTGGATAAGCACACCAGTGCGCATATCGAAGAGATGAAGAAGCAACCACCTACGCCGAACGAATGTCCACCCAAAAGGCTAACACCCCTTGGGGAGCTCGATCCTCCTAATATGAGGAGACGAACGTCAAGGAACATTAAGTGTTTCTCGCACTGGATAGAGGCTGAGCCTCTAGAGAAGTGGGCATTGCTCCATGACACCGGAGGCGCCAAGTTAGTATGGTACATTAAAATATCAAAACAGCGCTAAACAATTTGGCCTGTTGCTCTAAACTGCTTTTATGCGTTGAACAGGTTTGGCGTGATGACAACGAACATAGCCGAGGTTTACAATTGGGTCATCCGAGGCCTCCGTCCGCTTCCGCTTGTGGCCATCCTTGAAGGCATGTTGCATGGCATCGTTAGCTACTACCAAAAGGCATGCGAAGCGGTACTTCATGCCTCCACATTGCAAACGCCGTATTGTTCGCGGATGATGACCTACATGGAGGAACGAACCATGAAAGCTCAAAGAGATATGGTGCGTAGCTACTGGTCATGAATACCGCCGAGGTGACTCTTCGGTGCAAAGGGGATTGGGAACCGACACGGTTATTACGCACGAGGTTAATCTAGGCCAAGGGGCATCTGGATGGTGTGAATGCAATGCAATAAGCCAAGACTTCTCCATATTCCTTGCTCACACGTGATGGCCGCTTGTGGGCAAATTGGGATGAACACGTCGCAATACATGTCCCCTTTCTACTTGAAGGATCATGTTGTCCATATCTGGTCGGGTGAGTTTCGTGGTTTTCGTGCACACGGTGATTTCACTGCGATTAACGAGAGATGAGGGCATCTGTTTGCGGATCCAACCTTGCGAAGGTGTGCGGAAGGGCGATCTGGTCGATCCACGAGACTAGGCGCATTCGCAACGACATGGATGAATCTGAAGTGGGTGGCCCTCTTAGGAGGTGTTACGAGTGCGGCGAGTATGGTCACAAGGCAAACCAAAGGCACGTAGGGTGTATGTTCGAAAGTGGTGGTGGCTATGTATCGAAATATGTTATTATATGCACGTTGGATGTTTTTATTGTAATATTGACGCGATTGGGTGTCTTTTATTCATGTATGTTGTGTCTCTCACATGTTGTGTACTTTTATTTATGTTCACCCCTTATGTCTTTTATACATATATGTATTGTAATATTGACGTGATTGGTTGTCTTTTATTCATATATGTTGTGTCTTTTATTCGGATATGTTGTGTTTGTCACATGTTGTGTACCTTTATTTATGTTCAACCCTCATGTCTTTTATTATTATACGTTGTGTACTTTTATTCACATATGTCGTGCTTGCCGTACGTTGTGTAGTATGATTTATGTTGAAACATTTCTATGTGCGAGGGATGGAGCAGTCGACTCATTCCTGGACCACGCCTTGGATGCGCGGCACCGTGCGCACGCGTCCACACGACGAGAGGAATGACAAGTTGCCCTTCTTTGCGGATTCGTGTGCCTAACAAGGCATGGTGCGTTGACGCCGCTTCCACACCAGGTTAGTTGCGATACTTGTACATGTTCCATTGTTCGTACAATTAGTGTTCATTACATTCAATTCATTCAACTCTGTGGTTCTTCGTTAGGCTTGCACGCGTCGCCGCTTCCGCTAGTCCGCATGGTGGAGGGTTCACCGACGAGCCCGTCGAGCACGACCAGGCACGTGGTGACGACCCGCAATGGCCGCGGCGTTTCAGACGACCACTCGCCGTTAGCGTGTTTGGTCGATCACCGGAGGCCGGAGACGCACACTTTTCACCGCTGTCGGGAGATGACGGTGACGCCGCAGACGCCGCCATGCTCAACTGGATTGCCGATCGCCGGGGCAGCGATCGGCCCCTCGGTGGCTCTGTTGGGTGGGACGTGGACTTACTTCTGCGCTTCACCGGTCGCGGAGATAGACCCGGAGAGATACCGGTAGGCACGAAGCACGGGCCATTGAGGAGGTGGTTAGCACGATTCGAGGTTAGTGATTGTACATATTACTATGTTACTCCAGCTTTGCATAGCATTAACGTGATATCACACTCTTTCAATTGTTGCGAGTGCGGCGGATGGCGGCCAGAGCCCACGGACTACCAGGTTGCTAGGCACCTCGAGGCCTATCTCGCTTTGGTTGTTCGGTGGGTGATGTTCACGTCGAGTCACGGCGACACCGTGGGCCAGCGCGTTGGATAGCCCTACGCCGCGGGCTATTGCGGACTCGAGCCGACGATGTACCGGCGGTATCCTGGGGTTCGGCGGTTCTTGCTTCCACGTCTGCGCGCCCTTTGCGACGCGTGCGTGAAGAAAGCGTGAACTCCAATCTGACCGGGATGCCGCTTCTTCTTGACTTTGGTCATTCGGCGCTTCTCGTGGGTCAACCCCTGGTCGACCCTCGGCACTACACCGCCGACATGTACGGCGGTGATGCTGAACCGACCGACGATGGGCTCGCTCTGGACCAGGCGACGGTACATGTTCTTACTCATTAATGCAATTGTAATTTCAATGCCATCTGCTACGATTATTTCTACTCTATTGCAGCCCACGGTGGGCGGTGTCCAGTGCGTCTGGCGTACCTGCGCCTTCACGGAGGCCTTCGACCACGAGGGGCGGGAATGTAAATGCAGGACCCCTACAGCGACGAGCGTGTAGGAGAGAGAGCTGCGGGGGCCTGTCCATGCTCTGTGACGAGGACCCGGCCTTCTTGGAAGGCGAGGAGGAAGCTTCGTCTTCGACGTCTTAAATGAGGACTACGCGCCGCACCGAGTCCTCAGACAGTTTGGACTACGCCAGGTGGTCCCTGTTCCTTTGGGGGAACGCGTGCCAGCGAAAGTGCACTTGTGAGTTACTCGCCACTACAGGAATGCTAAGTGCTTACGACATATTTGTACTAATGAGGTCTTTTGTGCGAGTTCTTCACCCAGGGACCCAAGAAGGCCATGGTGACCTTGTCGCAGAGGATGGCGCCGTGGCTTGCGCTGTGGGAGGCGGCGGAGGGCGTTGTCGAGGAGGTCGCGCCCTCGACCCTCCTCCTACCAGAGTACTTGTCCCGGCACGTGCGTGCCCGGACCCGCACTGCCTCCCTACGCGAGGAGCAAATGCCCAGTGTGTTTGCCGCATCGCAGACTTGTACTCGAGCCACGCAGGCGGCCTTGCACTGCATGGTAAGTCTCGTTGTATTTTTACTCATTAATGCAATTGTAATTTCAATGCTATGTCGTTATGTTTAATGTTTGTTTGTACGTGATAGGTGGGCGAGGCGAGGGCTTGCGGCGACATCTGTGACTTCTGTCTAGGGCTGCGAGGGGACCACTTTCACAGCGCAGCAGCTATCAGAGGCCATGGGGCATGTCGAGCTGCACTCCCGACGGATCGTGGAGCTTGGTGTTGTTTGGCAGGCCCCAGCCCCGACTGTTTCGGCTGGCACCTCGTCTAGGCCGCCACCGGTCTCGGCTCTGGACACCACCTTCTCGACCACCGCTACGGCCAGGGTCCGGCTTCCACACCCAGTGCCTCTAGCTCGAGGCACTACCGAGGATCCAGTTAGCGACGCCACCACGCGGGCCTACCATGGTCCCCACACCGTGGCCGATAAACATTCGATTGATCCCGTTTGAATCTAATCTTCTCACTATAATTAAATGTTAATGCATCTTTGTAGGCCTCGTAGGACATGCCTCTACCGGACACCCGGTCGAGGCACGGCGTCACGACTGCGCCCGATCGATTCTTCGCGAGGCTTCGTTCACGCAGCCTCGACCACGCAAAGACACGCCACCTCCTCCGACCACGCGAATCACGCGGCCTCCTGCCAGACCCGTTGCCTCCCGCTTGCGTGTCCCGCCCGGTTCGGCAGCCCTTCTGGACTACGGCCAAAGGGACCATCGCGGTGCTTCGCCCACGACCTCTCGACGATGCACCCCTTCGGCGTCCGCGAAGGAGAGCTAGGGGTCGAGGGCGAGTCGGGGCGAGTCGTGGTCCACCACCGGGGTGATCAGGCTTAGGATGTGCGTTATTTTTGGGTACTTTGTCCTATTATGCTTTACTATCTATTTTGTGTACTTCCTCATATACGTGGTCTATTATATATTTCTGTCATCTTTAGTCATATCAACCGTGTCATTATTGCTTTTTCACTTTTGCCATATAAACTTTTCGGCCTTTGTCATTTCAATTGCATAATCTTTGCCAAAAGCCGGCTATGGCGTAGATTCCTGTTTAAAGTTGTGGGCATAGCCACGCTCATGTCATCATGAGCTGCGAAGCATCCGATGCTCGCGGATTTTAAATACTCTGAAGTCCGCGAGACTCTCCTTTGGTTGCCCCTTCGCGGCTCTTTATAAACCCACCGAGGAGGGATATGTGCATCACACGACCATAACTTCCATAAACTTTAGTCTGTTTTTCCCACACACACGGTGAGGCCACGATGTCATTCTACCGTCGCCTCTTCGACAAGCGAAGGCTAACCCCAATACCGGATGAGAGTAGCGTTGACGCCTTGATTCTGCCGGAGTTGCCACGCCGAAATGTGATCGCAACTCTTGGCGAAGGTTACGCAGCTTCACGACGGAGATACGGCCTCCGCGCCACTCTCAAGCAGTTGTGCCGCTTCGGGTAAACCAAATGTTGTCCATACCCTAATTACGGTATGATACCATTTTATGCATCGTTATTTGTTTTTAGGGCGACGGCCGTTGTTGCTTTTTCCAATGGATCGGCGGGCGAACGACGTGATTACGAATTTCTCTACAAGCGCCACGACGCCTACCCCACTTCGCCAGAGAACTTCACACGGTGGGAGAGGCGGCGGGATATGTCCCCTACCTAGATCGGCCAGGAGTTAAGGGCGGTGGGCAAGGGACGAACCAATCGGTCAGTTTCACGTGCCTCATATTTCAGCTACGATGTACCGATTCTAAATCAATTCATCGCATACAGACTTCAAAAGAAGTTTGCAAAATGGCTCAAGTCAAGGCAAGAAAATCCTCCTCGGGGGCCAACGCCAAAGCCAGGAATCGTGCGACCACGGCCTCCGAGGCGATGGTAGATACCGGCGACGAGGATCTAGCGGATAGAAGATTCTACCGGTGCCCTTTGTCCGAGGATGCATGGTGTGGTACTTCAACCAGGTGGACCGGAGGCGTACCACCCACATCTCAAACTTCCGTATTTGATAATCGGGAGAGCAACCCTCGCCTTGGTGCTACTACCTCCCGAAGCCGGACCCAGTGCATAAGCGGTATTCTCCAACCACCACAGCGGGCATACCGCATTGATCGCAGTGGCACGTTTTCGGTTGTACAACAAGAAGCCCAACACACACCTCCTGGACCATATCGTGGAGTGCGAGCCAAAAGCAGAGGCGTCTCGGCAAGTCTCAGGAAGGGCAAGAGGGTTCGCCCTCTCGAATGGTACGATAAGGGAAGCAGGCCAAGGTCCGCGATGACGCAACAAATCCTTGACGCATTACAAAGGCCATCCGCAACCCCGGTGGTATTAACATAGGCGCCGGAAATCGGGAAGCCATGCCCGTATGGGAGGGCAGGACTCCAGAATGCACACAAACAAGTTACTTCTTACACCCGGAGGCGTATGGCATAGGCTACCCATTCGGCGGCAATTTGGGAGCATGCGCCGCGGCCATGGAGCTCTTTCATAAGAGAGATTGAGCGGTGTCCGAGAACAAATCGCACAAGATTGACAGGTGATGTAATATGTAGAAAATGTATGGCATCATTCCCACTCTACGAACATAGGCGGAACGATCACTTGTTCCACCATTACAATCAGTGTTATTGGCACTTCTCCTAGCAATGCCATCACTGTTTAATATCCATTGTATCTGTCGTACTAAGGTTGAGTTTGCGTACTAAGATTGCTGGCTGCATCTACATGCTTTTGTTATTGTCCTTTCTCATATTATGTCTTACCATTTAATTCTATCAGCGTAAACAACGGCGTAGATGAAAAATTTTCCCATAATATGGAAGTCCATATATCAAAGAGCAAATCTGCGGTATTCGTGCCGAAAAATACATTCGAACGAGACATTTTACAGGCTGCCGAAAAGGCATAAAGTTATTGTTGACAATAGTACTTAGGGTTATTGTGGCGGTATATTTTTGTAGTGAACAAAGACGTAGATGAAAATTTTTTCCATAATATGGTAGTCCATATATCAAAGAGCAAATCTGCGGTATTCGTGCCGGAAAATACATTCGAACGAGACATTTTACAGTGTTAAAAGGCTTAAAAGTTATTGTTGACAATAGTACTTAGGGTTATTGTGGCGGTATATTTTTGTAGTGGACAAAGGCGTAGATGAAAATTTTTTCCATAATATGGTAGTCCATATATCAAAGAGCAAATCTGCGGTATTCGTGCCGAAAAATACATTCGAGCAGAGACATTTTACAAAGTGTAGAAAAGGCCTAAAAGTTATTGTTGACAATAGTACTTAGGGTTATTGTGGCGGTATATTTTTGTAGTGGACAAAGGCGTAGATGAAAAATTTTCCCATAATATGGTAGTCCATATATCAAAGAGCAAATCTGCGGTATTCGTGCCGAAAAATACATTCGAACGAGACATTTTACAGTCGAAAAGGCCTAAAAGTTATTGTTGACAATAGTACTTAGGGTTATTGTGACGGTATATTTTTGTAGTGAACAAAGACGTAGATGAAAATTTTTTCCATAATATGGTAGTCCATATATCAAAGAGCAAATCTGCGGTATTCGTCTTGAAAAATACATTCGAGCGAGACATTTTACAGTCAGAAAAGGCCTAAAAGTTATTGTTGACAATAGTACTTAGGGTTATTGTGGCGGTATATTTTTGTAGTGGACAAAGGCGTAGATGAAAAATTTTCCCATAATATGGTACTCCATATATCAAAGAGCAAATCTGCGGTATTCGTGCCAAAAAATACATTCGAGCGTGACATTTTACAAATGCGATATATTTTTGCGATGAACAAAGGCGTAGATGAAATATTTTTCCATAATATGGTACGATACCTACATATTTTTGCATAAATGGAACATCCAACACTATATGCATGTGGTATAATTATTTTATTCCATATTTTATACATTTTTAAGAGTGCGGCTTGGCGACTACCTATTTTCGCCATACGGCTTGGCGAACTATATATTTTCGCCGTATAGTATGGCGACTACCTATTTTCGCCGAACGGTCTGGCGAATACCCTATTTTCGCCACAACGTACGGCGAAAATAGCCTAACCCATGTTTCTGAACAATTAATAGCGCAATTAGCCTATTTTCGCCGAACCGTTTGGCGAAAATAGGGTATTCGCCAGACGGTTCGGCGAAAATAGGGTGTTCGCCATACCGTTTGGCGACGGCACATTATTTTTGCAAATTTTTTATTCCGTATATTAAAAACGCAATTTGATTTAAAAAAAGTATTATTTAAAAAAAAAATTCAGGAATCTGACGTATCCTCCTGCGCCACCAGCGGAAGCGACCAAGAGCTGCAGCGCCGCACGAGGATCCTAGCCGATGGTTCCATGTCGGTGGTCCATGCTGCGAGTGTAACCGTGTGAAATAAAAGAAACAAAATATAGAGTATTTGTGAAAGAAAGAAAGAAAGACAAAAAAAAGAAATAGAAATAAATAAATAATTGCATGATCCAACATCCATCGTGCCCAGCTATTTCACCAACTATATCCTATCCTTTTCTTTCTGCCCCCACTTCCCCTGCACCACCCAAAACTGGGCTCATTCAGCACTAGTGACACTAGAAATGCTATTGCCGTTGATGATGGATTATAGTGTATTTGGTTGATGTGATAAGATTGAATATGATAGGATGGTCTTGTACCATTTGATACGTTCCCCAACTTACAAAATCCAATGGACTCAAAATCCAATGGACTCAAAAACATTCACCCAAATCAAAGCCAAATTTTACACTTTGCGCTGCCTGAAGGTGTTACCATTGAAATTCACAACACCTTGGTTTCAAGCTTTTGGGTGAGCTGACTGGTTGGCGCGCGATACATACTGGACGCTTTTGCTAATTGAACAATCAACTCGTCATTATGTAAGAGCCATTGATTGAATTCCCAGTTTTGGCACTATTAGATGGCTAGCAATAGCATCGTGCTAGCACAGGCCGGGATGCTCCTGGCATTGGTCATTTGGCGTATTTTTGGCTTCTGTTTTATTCAACAACAACAATTAATCCAGAGATTCCAGACATGATCAACTGGCGAGTTTGGGGAATTGTTTGCTCTTTGGAGCCTGACATGCCCATGTGCAGCGTTCGTTGTGAAGAAAGGGAAGGGAGCTTCCAGGTGCAGTTATGTCTTGCTCTTGTTTTTATTAGTAAACTGACTTCTTGAAAAGAACAAGAGCACATCAACACAACCAAACGCTGAACCAAAACAAATTGGCTTCTTGATCCCTATTCATTCAGACGATTCTCTCTCCTAGGAAATACCAGTAGGTACTTGACTCCTACCAGTCAGAACCAACAAACACCCGTGTCTTATGTTGAATTGAATAGTATTGTAGTAGTCACAGAGTCGTCTAAATGAAAAAAAGAAGAGAAAGAATGTTAGCTACACACATGCCCAGCAAGAATAGTAGCTACATGACCAGCATGCATAACCCAGAAGCAGCCAAACCAGCAAGCTTTTGAGTCATTGACACAAACGAACGAACAAACCATCCTAATCCCCAATGGCCAATGAATAACTAAGCAGAGCATTAGTTTAGTATATTACTATCTAATTGATATCCAGTACAGTTGGTCAAGGCCCATTAGCTTCCTTGCCCTACTGATTTGTCCTCCACTCTTCCATTATGCTCCCCAACGCACAATAATTAAATCATATTAAATTAGTGAGATTAGACCTATATATAGTTAATAATTACTCCCTCGCTTCATTTTTATAAGACGTATTTTTGACTTTGCACAAGAATTAAGATTGCGTTGACATTGAGAAATATATGAGAAAAAATGACTTAGATATCCTCACTTAATTGTCTTAAAAGATGAAAGATATACATTGTGTGGGTGGTAATGAATAAATGTATATGGTTGAGAGAAAATAAATAGAGGTATAGAATAAAAAGGCTCATTAAATCAACATATAAATTTTATATTTGCGAAAAAGATCATTAAAAAAAATAAACCTTATAAAAAAGAACGAATTGGTGCACGTATATAGTAAACTAATAGGTCGGGTCATGTAGCTTAGCGCACAAGAGTAAGCGTTACCACCTAACTAGTGGGGTGTTTGGCACACCAAATCTGTGGAGTTGGAGCTATGGGTATATTAGGGCATCTCCAATGGTGTAGTCAACTACTAGCTATAAGAAGTGTACATGTCATCTATAGATAGCTAATAGACAACCTCTCCAATGGACTAGCTATAGCATTGTCTACAAAATTAAATATGGGCCAATATGTAAGAGGTGATAAATGCCTTGGAATCGGTATACTTTGGCTATAAGTTAGTAGTAAGCATATATCTCTCTCTTCCTTTTCTCTCATCCACCTAAGCAAAATGCTGAGTTGGCACCCTTATAGCTAGCTGAAGTGGCACCATTGGAGATGCCCTTAAGAGTGTTTATGTGTGTCATCTTGTTTATATTTTAGAACAAAATATAAACTTAATTCACTTTATTTTAGTCTACAAGTTTTAGTTTTGAGGTGGAGTTGGGATATGGAGCTCTGCCAAACAGAGTCCAATATAGTGAATTTTTTTTAAAAATAATAATATTTTTATCAATATTTACAGAAATAATATGCCGAAAATAAAAATAGCAAAACTACCCCCTGTGTCCATTTGAATTGGCGACAGAGCTCCTATGTCCATTTCAAATGGCGACAGAGCGCCTGTGTGGGGCTCCTATTCCGATTTTACCCCCTGTCGCCATTTGAAATGGACATAGGAGCTCTGTCGCCAATTCAAATGGCGACAGGACCCTGTCGCCAATTCAAATGGACACAGGGGGTAGTTTTGCTATTTTTATTTTCGGCATATTATTTCTGTAAATATTGATAAAAAAATTGTTATTTAAAAAAAAATTCACTACAATTGTGCGAGAGATCACATGTTCGATTCCCAAGGGGAATTTTTGAGCGGGCCAGCTATCTTAGCGATATTTGGAACACGTGAATTCAAATAAATTCTTTAGAATTTGCAGTTTCAAAGAGGCACAGCCTATTCCACGGGCCTACTCCAAGATGACGCTCTCGATATGCTCACGAAGAGGAAAAGAATGAACAAGAATATTCTTATAAAGGATAGAGAACCTTTGTTTCTCTATAGAAAATTATTAGTTATACAATCTTTTATATATGCTTTAGCTCATACAAAATGCTGGAGAAAAAAAAAACATACTGAAAATTAGCTACAGGTATAGCGTATCTCAATACAATTACATGCTCTAATTAAATAGAACAGTAAAAAGAAATTAAACAAAGAATGAAAAGGCTCGGTCAAGGAGAGCTTTGACCTCTCAATGGAAGAGAGTTACAGGCAACTCTACCTACAACCAGAGAGGTCTCTATTAGGAAGCCGCCTCCTTAACTACTTCTCCCGGGGCCCAAGCCAATCACGGCAGCCGGCAGCCGGCAGCCGGCGACGTGGTGTCGTGTCGATCACATAACGCTGCAGGAGTTGGGGTTCTCGTCGTCGAAGATGCGGTATGAGTCCTGCAGCGGCGGCGGCGCCGAGGAGTGCGTCCCGGGCGGGCTGTAGTAGTCGTGGTAGTAGGACTCCGGCGCCGCGTGCGGGTATGGCATGTACAAGTAGGACGGCGACCACTGCTGCATTGGCTGCTGCGGCGGCTGGAAGGAGTACGCGGGCTGCGGCGGTTGCTGCTGCACGGAGTACGCCGGCTCCGGCTGCTGCGCGTAGTACGACACGCTCTCGCTCGGCCGCGCCATGTGATAGCTCAGCACCGGCTGCGGCGGGTAGTACGGGTAGTACTCCTCGTGTGCGTGCTTCGGTGCCGGCGCCGGAAACAGGGACCTATCCACCGCCGCAGGGGCGGGCTCCGCCTCGCCGGCGTCCTTGGGCTCGTTCTTCTTCTTCTTTGCCTTTTCCTCGTCATTGCCAGTCTCCTTGGCGACGGCGGCGGCGGGTCCTTTCACCGGCTCGGGCGCCTCGCTCTCGCCGCCATCCTTCTTTGCCTCATCGCTTGGCTTCGTCTCCTCTTTCTCTGACTTCTTCTCTGACTCTGTTTCCTTCTCTGCCTCCTGCTTCTTTTCCGAGCCGACCTGAGGCTCCTTCACTGGTTGCTCCTCCGGCTTCTTGTCCGCCGCAGAATCATCCTTGCCGCCGTCCCCGGCCGGAGGTGCCGGCAGGGCCTCAGGCGCCACCGGCGCAGCCTCGGGCTTCTTGGGCGCCGCGGCGAGCGGGTGCCACGGCACGGCCTGCTTGCCGGACTTGTACAGCCGCCTCACGAGCGTGTCGGCGTCCACGGTGCCCGTCACCGTCACCTTGTGCTGCGCGCCGTCGACCGTCACGTGGTGCACGCCTAACAACCCCAAACCAAGACAACCACACTCCATTAAGCAAAAAAAAAAAAAAACACACCAAAATGCGACGCAGACCAGAGAAGAAAGAGACGAGCCAGCAAAGGCACTCTTACCTTCGACGCTCTTGAGCACCTTCCTGACCTTCTTCTTGCAGCCCTGGCAGTGGATGGACACCCTCAGCACGAAGGTCTGCAAATCCAAGAAGGAAACCAAGAGGGTTAGCGGCCGACTGAAATCACGTCTCCTCCCTTGGAATTCAGGGCATTCGAGTTCTCGAGGGAGAAATGGTGTGCGTACCTGCACGGGCGCGGGCGCCGCTTCGCCTGACGCCATGGAGAGCGCTTTGGAGACTGGTCACCGCTGCCTGCGTGGGGAGCAGATGGGCTGAACTCTGTGGCTTTCAGGGCGGTGGGACTTGGGAGGGGCAGGCCGCATCTGGGGAGCTCAACTTATAGCGGGATGGGGGAAGAGGTGGATGTGGGGATGGAGTAGAGCTACATAGATGGCAGGTCACTCTCAAAGTATTTCCTCCGTTTACTTTTATATAATTTATTATTTAAATAATCTTTTTTGTAAATATAAAACATATTATTTGTAGATTTAATAAGACCTTTTCTTTTATACCTTTATTTATTCACTCTCATCCATATGTATTTATTCATTACTACCCACACAAAGTATATCTTTCATCTTCTAAGATAACTCAGTGGAGGCATGTAAGTCATTTTCTCTCATACATTTCTCAATTTCGATATAATCTTAATCCTTTTGTAAAGTCAAAATACGTCTCGGTAATAATCGTATTAAAACACATACGTCAGTGAGACGTCAAATGATAAATCCTGAAGCAAGGATCTAAAAACATAGTACTGACCTTAGTGCGAAGTGATAAGACGAGTGGATTTTGTACGAGTGCTTGGCACTACAAGCACTATCATATTCATACCTAATCTGTTTGCTTTGAGATTCGTGTATCTCAGTTCTTCTCCGATTGATATAGCCTTGTTCGTTTTAGCTTTTGTATAACACCTGCTTAAAAAATAGATTATTTACCGAACGAGAGGATTATGAATAGTTTCTCCCATAATCAAAAGATGTTGTTTACATATAATCAGAATCCAACTGAAACCTGATTCTCGCCTACCCCGTTCGTAGTCTAGAAGTCGCAGCCGGCTTGATTCGACTCTCCCACAATTAGAAATAGCTTCTCCCATAATCCATAATCCATAAGCTAAAACGAGCTGGTTCGGCTCCGTTCGTCTCAGCTTCTACACAGCTTCTACAAAAAAAAAAGATTGTTTGCCAAATAGGAAGATTTCGAACAACTTTTCTCACAATCAGAAGTTGTCTCTTCAGATAGAATCGTGATCCGATCGTAACTCGATTCTTGGCCGATTCTCGCTTGGCTGGCCCTAACCTATAAGCCAGAGGCTTAAATTTCAATTCTCCTACAATCAAAAACAATTTTTTTTTATAATCCAGAAACTGAAATGAATTAGGTCATGTCTTCCTCGAGAGTGAGGGAGAGAGAGAAAGAGCCAAGAGAGAGTGACAAATAAAGGACGGGAGAAAGAGAGGCACGTACGAATCTGAAGGCAACGGGATGATAATTGAGATACTGAGGGCAGTACCAAGTACTTCTAGGAAAGCATTTCGTCGCATGCCGTTGTAACTTGTATTTCATCTGCTTAAGGTTAAAAGATTTTTTTTTTTATACATAGGCTAAAAAGATATTAAAATTTACTAGATTACTCTTAATTATTATCACTAAACACTATACTCATTATATGCATAAAAATATAAAGTAAATATGAATATTTATTAGGGATATAAAGGAAATATCATACTAATTTTATATTAAAATATAAAATACATTTTATATTTATAGATAAAATCATTGAAAAGTAAGCTTTACAAATTTAGACAGGAAAGGGGTATTAAAAATAATAATATTGACTCAAAGAAGAAGAATAGAGACTTGACCCTATGATAATAACCATGCACAACCATGTGCTCTACTACTAGGGAATATATGTGACGGTCCGTCTTTTTAGGGGCAGAACCGTTCGCCTCGACAGCTACCCAGGATGATTAGCTATCGGAAACCAAGCATTTCATTGCCAGGCAAAGAGTTAACACCAAACATTTTTATTGAATATAGGGCCTAACGGCCGAGATTTTTACAAAAGAGGGCGCAGCAGGGCCCGAATAACTTACAAGCAAAACACTGCACAGGCAGGCCTGAGCAAAAAGACTAAGACCTCAAAACCAACTCAAATCGCCATCTACGAAATCCTGAAACGCTCCAGCTTTTTCAAACTCTGAAAGGGTCGGGGGGGCAAGGGTGAGTACGGGAGTACTCAACAAGTCGTACGGGAGATACTGAATACTATATGCGAGGGATTAACCAATGGATGGCACATGTTTTAGGTATCTGGATGCAGTTTTTTTTTCCAACTTATTTTACATTTGAAGCATAAACCAATAAAGTAGTAATAATTTGGGGGTTTTCAGGGTTAACCATAACCACTTTAACAAATTCCATCAATTCCAAACAATAACTTGAGCTTGGTTACGGGTATCACCCCAGTTCAAACTTAACTTCATTAACCGGAAGTACGGCGTATTCGAATACCATTATGATTAACTCTGCAGGCCGCATCTAGGGCGCTCAACTTATAGCGGGATGGGGGAAGAGGTGGATGCGGGGATGGAGTAGAGCTACATAGATGGCAGGTCACTCTCAAAGTACTTCCTCCATTTACTTTTATATAATTTATTGTTTAAATAACTTTTTTTATAAATATAAAACTTATATGTAGATTTAATAAGGCCTTTTCTTTTATACCCTTATTTATTCACTTTTAACCACATGCATTTATTCATTACTACCACACAAAGTATATCTTTCATCTTCTAAGATAACTAAGTGGAGGCATGTAAGTCATTTTCTCTCATACATTTCTCAATTTCGACATAATCTTAATCCTTTTATAAAGTTAAAATACACCTCAGTAATAACCATATTAGAACTCACATATGTCAGTGAGACGTCAGATGATAAATCCTGAAGCAAGGATCTAAAAACATAGTACTGACCTTAGTGCGAAGTGATAAGAAGAGTGGATTTTGTACGAGTGCTTGGCACTACAAGCACTATCATATTCATACCCAATCTGTTTGCTTTGAGATTCATGTACCTCTCTCTCAGTTCTTCTCCGATTGATATAGCCCTGTTCGTTTTAGCTTTTGTATAACTCCTGCTTAAAAAAATAGATTATTTGTCGAACGAGGGGATTATGAACAATTTCTCCCATAATCAAAAGATGCTGTTTACATATAATCAGAATCCGACTGAAACCTGATTCTCGTCTACCCCGTCCGTAGCCTAGAAGTCACAGCCGGCTTGATTCGATTCTCCCACATTTAGAAGTAGTTTCTCTCATAATCCATAATCCAGAAGCTGAAACGAGCTGGTTCGGCCCCGTTCGTCTCAGCTTCTACAAAAAAAAAAAAAAAACAGATTGTTTGCCAAACGAGAAGATTTCGAACAACTTTTCTCACAATCAGAAGCTGTTCTCTACATAGAATCAGGATCTGGTCAGAACCTGATTCTTGCTGATTCTCGCTGGTTTGGTCCGGAACCTATAAGTTGCAGCAGGCTTAGCCCAATTCTCCTACAATTAGAAACAACTTCTTTTATAATCTAGAAACTGAAATAAATTAAGTCGTGTCTTCCTCGAGAATGAGGGAGAGAGAGAAAGAGCCAAGAGAGAGTGACAAATAAAGGACGGGAGAAAGAGAGGCACGTACGAATCTGAAGGCAACAGGAAGATAATTGAGACTAGTTACATGCCCGTGCATTGCTACGAAAAACAAAATTGATAACGAAAAATAAAGATTAAAAAATAAAAATAAAATTTCACAAGATCAAACATCTATCTTTAACGCTTCGTTTCTTGCGAAAGCTGGATAATTAAAGCAACGCTTCGTTTTTTGCGTAGGGCAATTAAGCAGGGCAATTAAGTAGAGCAATTAATGACGTGGGTAGAACTCACCACTGCCACCAACTGTTGCTTTATAATAGTAAAGATACTGAGGGCAGTACCAAGTACTTCTAGAAAAGCATTTCGTAGCATGCCATTTGTAACTTGTATTTCGTTTACTTAAGGTTATAAGATATTTTTTTATATATAGACTAAAAAGATATTAAAAAATTACTAGATTACTCTTAATTATTATCACTAAACACTATACTCAATATATGCATATAAAAAAATGAAGTAAATATGAATATTTATTAGAGGTATAAAGGAAACATCACACTAATTTTATATTTAAATATAAAATACGTTTTATATTTATAGATAAAATCATTAAAAAGTAAGCTGTACAAATTTAGACGGGAAAGGGGTATAAAAAATAATAATATTTACTCAAAGAAGAAGAATAGAGACTTGACCCTATGATAATAACCATGCACAACCATGTGCTCTACTACTAGGGAATATAGATGTTCTCACGCACAAATTACACCCGTATCTCTCTATTGGAACAATCAGAGTGTATGGTTGTGTAGAAAAAAGGTCCCGAGTTTTTGAGTCAAAGCGTAGAAGAGAGATGCCACGTTAACAAGGATATTAGTTTTAATTTTTTTTGGTAGCTTCAACCATGGCTCAAAATTTAGACGAAATTTTGGATTTTGGTCTCTCTTGAGATTCCAATTCCTAACCAAATAAAAAAATTTAAATTGCTACAGTAATTTTAGAAAAATCTCAGTGAAATCTCGGGTATTTTAACCGGAGTTGGGTCAATACCTCTTAAAAATGTCATCTTCCCTGAAAACTTATTGAAAAACCATAATTTTTAGATATTTTACAAAAATAATAGGAGCACTGTCAAATTTTAATAAAAATGTATAAGCTTGATTATGAGCTAAAAAATTTATGATACCATATTTAGAAGTATAGGAACATACATTAAAATTTCTAAAAGAATTGAAATTAATTTGTTATCTTTAAAAAAATAAAAAACAGAACAAACATAAATAAGACAGTAGCCTTGTTAGAGTTTTATAAATTCACTCATGTGTGATTAGGATCCAAAATTTTTATGAGAACTCAAGAATTTCATCATAACTCTTCCCTAAAAGTTTCAAAAATTATAAACATTTTTTTGTCAATCAAATCTATGGAAACAATACATGTATTCAGCTAGGCTTTTATCAGGATAGTAGCATTGCCTGAATTTTTCAAAATTCCTCTGGCTTTACCATCATCTAAAATTTTTATGAGAATATTAGTGATATGTCAGAATCATCCACAAAAAGTTCTAAATTTTTTAATGTGGTTTAAACTAATTTTGATTCAGTTGATATTTACCGGTAAGGCTTTTATCAGGCCAGTAGCATTGGTAGAAGTTTTAAAGATTCCTCAAGCTTGATCATCTCTAAAAATTTTATGGGAACATTAGTGATACGTCAGTACCATTCAAATTTTTTGTCAAAAATTTCTAACGTGGTTTGAACTAATTTTGATTTGGTTGAAATTTGTTGGTAAGGCTTTTATGAGGGTAGTAGCACTGTCAGAATTATTAAAAAAATTCTTATGTTTTATCATCATCTGAAAATATTATGGGAACATTAGTGGTGTGTTAGGACCATCCACAAAATTTTTTAAAATTTTCTAACATAGTTGAAACCATTTTTCGTTCGGTAAAAATTTACCGAGATTTTAGTGTTTCTCGACGAGATCTCGATCAATCCAGCTGAAAACTCAAAAATCCTGGTCCAAAAAAAATCCTGATTGGAATTTTAGTTTTTGAATTTCATCTTTCGGTATCGCGTTGGGATTTCGGATTTAAGTCCTTTTGGAGATATGATCCAACACCCTAATTTGAAACCTTCGCTTCAACTATTTTGTGTGGGTCCAGCCTAGAACAACTTCTTTTTAATACATTGGAGAGAGCTGCCGTAGCTTCGCTTCAGATTTTACTCTCTTACCACGAATATCCCATGCATTAGAGTAGGGAAGAGCTACCCTTCAGATATTTGAATCCATCCTAAAGTTACTATGTACTAGAATACTAGATAGAGGTATGCGCTATGTTATGTTGGATGAATTTTGATAAAGTATTCAGTGGTAAGAATAACCTCCACAAAGAATATCATTTTTCATTTAGTGAAACGCAAAAAAAAAATCTAAGAAAAATCAAAATAATTGTGATTTTAGAATTAGCGAGGGGTTATCTCACCGAACTGGTGGACGAGAAATAAGGCATCAGATAATTTATAGGTTTTTTTTTCGTTAGAACGGGATGTAATTTTTTGAAACCAATTTTTTTTTTCTTCAAAAAAGGTTCTGCCGTACTCTGATTACGTCAGCGCGGGTGGGACCCCTGGGGGAGGACATGGGCCGGGCCCATGGTCCACATCTGGCAGGACGATGACATGAGCATCACAGAGCGCGACCTGGAGAAGATGATCAC
Organism: Rhipidocladum racemiflorum; assembly: GCA_036346355.1. Taxonomy (NCBI): domain Eukaryota; kingdom Viridiplantae; phylum Streptophyta; class Magnoliopsida; order Poales; family Poaceae; genus Rhipidocladum; species Rhipidocladum racemiflorum. The sequence continues at coordinate 61,621,490 of CM070573.1, read as the reverse complement.
GATGACATGCTGTACTGAACCTCGGCTAATTAACTCCCATTATATCTAATTTTTTAAAAATAGGAAATGTTTTGTTGGTTTCTTTGGGGCCGTGTGATTTCCATAAGGCTCTGCGATGGAGCAGCAGTAGTTGTTTGGCTACAACACAGTCCCACTTAATTCATATGGATGTACCGAGATTTTAGTTTAATTTTTTTTTGTCTACCCACATATATCGCGATCGAAAATAGGTCTCTCAAATAAAGCCTCGATGTAAGAAAGATGTCGGCTCTTCTTTCGCCATTTCCTGGCCATTGCAAACCTGCAATCCCATCCAGGGTACGCTACCACAAGCGCCTGGCCAGCCCTGGGCCGAGAGGTCGTTTTCAGTATTCACAGTTGCTCAAGTTGCACCACGGAGAGTAATTTCACAGCCGCAAGCTTTTTCCTGCCTTCGGAGATATATATATCGATGTATATCTCCTTGATCGGATAAACTGTCCATGTCTTCGTTTCTTTGTCTTCTTGGAATGTGCATGAGCGCATGATGAGGTGATGATCAGCTGCATAATTCAGGTGTTTACAATCAGTGGCGCAGCCACAAAGGGAGGTTATATTGGGCTCGAGTCTTACATTTCTTGGACCTTGATAATTTCGTATGTATGAGATATCTTCATTTGTTTTTTTTTTTATTTTCAATTTATGTATAAATATTGATTATACAAGACTATATTTACTATGTTCTTTTAAATTTAGCACAGTTTACTTCGATTTTTGGTAAACAAAATTTTAGCTTAGTCTTTTAAAACCTCCTTCTATATATATATATATATATATATATATATAGAGAGAGAGAGAGAGAGAGAGAGTGGCTAGCGCGGATCACTCCCGTGAATTCGACGGGTTTATGAAATCTAGCACTTTTTAGATCGATCCAAACCGTTCATCTTGTTCGTCTCATCAAAATCAATTTAGTGACCAAATTTCGTATTTTTTTGAATTTTTTTAGTATTAGTTTTTTATTTTTGAAAATTAGCCTTCTAATTAGTTGTGAAGCGTCCAAAAAAGCTGATTTTGAAAATCAAATTTGCTACAGTATTCGAGATTTTGGTAAATTTTATTGAAATTTCGGATATTTTGATTGAAATTCATATTTTTAAACTAGATTTTATTAAATCTCATAGAAATTTTCGAAAATATTGTAGCAATTTGATTTTTTTCCTTAGATTTCTTTATTCTGCCAGGTTAAAATGCACTAACAAAGGCAGCGGATCTGAATCCGTGAGTAAGCAGCTTGCACTTTTTATTTCTTGCTGTCTCGTGAATTCCATTGCTCGGTGTTCGATAATTGGAGCTTTGGCCGTTGGGCGATTGCTATGCTACGAAAGCATCGTCTGTGGAGGCACTGGACTCAGGCTTGGTTCGTAGCGGGCGGGAGAGAACGGCACGTTTCTCTCTCCTCGCATTTACGAAGGACCGAGGACCAGATCGATGACATGGTTGTATTATAGGACTAGTACAAACAAGTTCCAATCGGGGAAACACCTACTCGATCATATGTGCACGGTGCATCCCAGCCTGTAAAATGAGCGCACGGATTGGTTTCAGCTCCTAGATCATATATTATAAATTATAGGATAATCTGTTTTTTAATTATAGGAGGATATGATTGAATCAACTGTGACTTCTAGGTTTCGAACCGAACTGGTGAGAATCAGTGAGAATTATGTTCCAGTTTAAATTCGAAAACCCGTAAGTCTACAATGCTATTCGTGTCCATTCTTATTGAATCGGGTACCCATATATCCGAACTTACAAGTTACAACTGCCATCCCACTTGGCAACGCACGTCTATGTCCTCGCGTCAAGTATTGCGTACGCTGTAGACAGGCGGCGTGTACACGATCGGTTCGTCCAATATCCACGCCGGCGGGCGTCGTCTGACAGCTTTGTCGGTATCGCCGTGTCAACAACGCCACATCATCACCATGCCCGTACAGCGGCGCAGCATCGGCGGTCGACTTTTTAATTCGTCTGATTGGATTTGGGGTCTCTTTTTCAGATGTGCTTAAAACAGTGGTCTTTGCACAGTGTCATCGTTATGACCAACAACAGCAACAGTGTAGGTAATATATGGCGCTAGCACTTGCTTTGTAGTATAGATTCTGGGACTTCGCCTGAGCATTGGATCTGAAACTAATGGTCCAGATCGCGCTCACTCGATCGGGTTCAGGTCGTCCTCATCAACCATGTCACCATGATTTACCCAAATTCGGAGGAACTGATGACCGTGAGCCCTCCGTCCGCACAGCCATTGCCATGTGCTACAAATTGATCGCCCATTATCCTAAAAGCTGTAATTGAGCTTCGAAGGACCGAAATGACAATCAAAGATGGATGAATGATCGTAAATAACTTCTTTTCTTTTGAAAAGAGTCCAATCAAAACCTCACTTCAAACAATTCAACACAAAAGAGTAAAACAGACACAATCTGTTCTGGCCAGTACTACCGCAGCACAAATGGCGGTAGTGTTGGAAGTCGGTACTACCGCTTGTCCTGGGCGGTAGTGCCAGCCTCAAGAACAGAGGTAAAAAACAACACGATCTCAAAGTCAAAATCGATGAAACTTTAGATCGGCTGGTCCAACACACATGAAACTTTGTATGCATCTTCTTATGGTGGTCAGGTACCTATTACAACCTTTAATCCAAGGGGTTGATGTCAAAGTTCCTACCTTTTTCCAATCAAAGTAAGAGTGCACCAAGATTGGACAAAAACCAAAATCTTGAAGTCTAAGCTTGCTCATGGGGTTTGATGATCTTGGATATCCTCCCATTTATCATAGCAAGCTAGAACACAAGAAGAAAACGCCTCAAATATGATCTACAAAGATTTCTCAAAAATTGAGCAAAAGATCAGTTTCTTGCAAAGTTCAAGATAAAGATTGCCTAGATGATGAGGATATAATCTGAAGAAAATTCACCCATCCATCATTCATCCTTGGCATAAGATCCACAAGCATTTAGAATGAGTGGAGGCAAATCCAAATGTGCGAAAAGTAAATTGCAAAAATTTAAGTACGAAATTTAAATGCTAAATTTAAGACATCATGTAAATACGGAATTAAAATTCAAAAGTAAGCAAATAAAATTTTTATTTCATGGATGAAAGGTTTACAAAGCCTCACAACAAGGTGGGTAAATCTCAAAGGAGCACCAAAACATTCATGAGGAGAGACACCCTCTCCCTCTCTATCTATAGCCTTTATGAATCATACTATACCCTTGGATGAGTATAGGACTTTGCACAGTGTCATCGTTATGACCAACAGCAACAACAGTGTAGGTAATATATGGCGCTAGCACTTGCTTTGTAGTATAGATTCTGGGACTTCGTCTGAGCATTGGATCTGAAACTAATGGTCCAGACCGCGCTCACTTGATCGGGTTCAGGTCCTCCTCATCAACCATGTCCATGATTTACCCAAATTCGGAGGAACATGTTTGCGCCAAAAACGTGAAGTATGGTTTCTTGCCTCAAACACATAAGACAAACGCCGGGTTTGAAAGCGTGCCAGTCAATTTGACCTGAAATTGACAAGGTAGGCGAAAAACGTGAATCTAAGCAGCCGATAGCGACAACTATCGGCTTGACACCGATCGGCTAAGGGCCGATAAGGAGATAACTAGACTAGCCGATTAAGGCTAATCCGAGGGTAAAGGTATATCGACTTTGAAAGGCGATGCGCAACAAACAAAGTAGATCGAACCTGGAATCAAGTCGACAAGAACAACAAATTGGCGATGAGCAACTCTTTATTGATCTCAACGGCTTACAGAGGAAAGATTGCTACGAAACTAGAAAAGCGTAAAACAAAGTGTATTGGTTGGTTGATGTGTTGATTGATATGTTGATTGCCTCCTCCCTCCTCCCCTTCTGTCCCTTTTATATTGCTCGAGCCGATCCGAGTCCTTCCTGGATATGGTAACTGAATTCGTATCGGTTTCGACTCAAACTCCTCCCTTTTGGTAGCCGAATCCATGTCGTACACGGGACAAAACCAAATCGCATTCTCTTATTCTAAATTGAGCCGACATTATCTACACATGCCAAATTTTGGTGTAAACATATGCCCCCCGTTTTTGGAAGATAACTTGTTGTCTTCCAAAAATTCTATTGGCTTTCCATCCGTATCGGCTTATGGGAGAATCCTTTTGAGAACCGTCCCATTAACTGTGCCGTAATAATCTCGGTGCGCTTTAAATACGAAAACTATTCCTGCCTGTTTACCTTTTTCACCGCGGTATAAATATGGGGGTCCCCCCACGGTCATTTCCACGCTTTCAAGCTCTCGCATTCTCAACGATCGGCTTTCTCTGCATCTTTAGCCTCCTCGAAAGCAACTTCCCTTCAGGCTTTTCATCATCCTTCTCCCTTCTGAGTCGGCTGAAATGGACGCTTCGCAGGTACTTATCCCAATCCCTAATAGCGATAACCAGTATTTCTTAGGACCGATAGGGACTATAGAAGCCGATACCGTCGTTAGCGATGAGATCCCTAGGCTTCCTCTTTCGGCTCCAGGTTACGCTGTGAACGAATGAGGTAAGAGTTTTAGGGCTTGGCCGACAACTCTTAGGGGCTGGAGGTCTTGGTATATTAGAATATCGGCCCAAAAGAGAGCAGAGTGGGAAAGGATGGGCATATCCGAAAGTCTCCCTTTATCTTTGGCCGCCCCCGAGCCTAACGAACCCTTAGTGGCCGCCGCTTACTATTTCTGGTCGGATTCCTTCAATGCCTTCTTCTTCCCGACCGGTCCCATCGGCCCAACCCTTCTAGACGTAGCTGAGTTGTGTTGCCTTAGGCCTGACGGTGACCAAGTGTTGGCTTTCAGCGGGAAACCTAGGCACAAATTGATTCACTCTAAAGGGGAGGGTTGGCACAAGTATATCAAGAATAACAACAAGATAACCGACCTGGTATCGGACGAAGAACACGTTGCTTTTCTTAACTTGTGGCTGGACCGATTTCTCTTTTGTGGGGCTTCCTTAGGACCAACCCAAGTCTACCAATTTATAGCTGAACAATTAGTAGAGGGGCGTCGGCTAGCTTTAGGTAAGACGTTGCTAGGAGCCGTCTACCAAATGATGTATGTCATTCGGAGTCGGCTTTTCACCGGCAGCGGTCGTTACGTTGTTGGCAACATCGGTGGTCCCTTGTGGTTCATTCAAGTTTGGCTTTATTGTGTTTTTGGCCATATTATCATCTCTCACCCTTCGGAGGAATCGGCTTTTCCCACAGAGGATTATCCTGAGGATGCGCCCCCTAGGTTCCAGCCTAGCCGATCACTTGGTGAGATTCATCATGTATTCTAGTGATCAAAAAATGTCCCCGGCCGGTTTCCACAAATACATCTCTTTTTTCCTAAATTTGAACCATACCAATTTCAGCCGCCGAGACTATTTTACCTATAGTCAAATAGCCGACTTCCCCTGGCTGTCTTTTCTTCGGCTAAACGCTAACAACTCTTTGATGCCTCAGTCCACTCTCGACCTCCTTCCTCTATTGATCTCCCCTTGCATTCTCCATGTCGGCTTGAGTACCCGTAACAGGACATTTCAGCCGACCTATGAATTCTACCACCCCTCTGTTTACGCACGCCAACTGGGCTTTGGGCAAGTGATCCCTTGCTTCCCACTACTCAATCGGATTGAACCACGAAACAAAGTTACCAATGCCACCGCTGCAGAGCTTATTATCGAGTTGGCCGACGACCTCCATGTCGTGGACCTGCCTTTTCTCGTGTTAAACACGCGTCGGGCAGGCCAATTCACTCCATGGTGGGCCACCGTGGCGGAGTCACTTTTGTTGAGACAGACCCTGCAGGATGTCATTTCCTCGTTCCTTCCTGATTTTCATGAGCCGACGGAGGCTGCTTCCGGGTCTAGCCCGAGTTCTGGTTATACTAACTCGTCTTTAGAGGTATTTTTATCCTTGGTATGCTTTTATCAAAATAAAATGTCCATCGGCTAACCGTGTCTTCTATTTTTCAGGCCAGCAAAAGATCAGCCCCGGCACAAGCATCATCGGCCGACGAGAGATCCAAACGACAGAGACCGTCGGCCGCTCTCGCGGGTTTTTCCTCCGGAACTTTGGGCATCAGCGGCCCATCGCTGTCGACCCTTGCCAAGCAGCGCGCGGAGAGTAAGTCCTTTTTTGGCTAAAATACTCGTTTTATCAGCCAATCCTAATGCCCGCTATTTTCAGAAAAAAGAAAAAGACGGGCTGCAAGGTTGTCATAAAGCGATCCCCCAAGCCTGCTGGACGTGACGCGGCATCTTCCCCTGCTGGATCGGCTACAGCGATTAGTTCTATTCCTCAAGATTCATTTGTTGTATCGGCTTTCACCTATACCCTGAGGTGGAATTTTGCTTTTCAGGAAACTCCTTCTATTCAAGTAGTCGGTGCTTTAGCTGATACTCAAAGAACTTCGGTGGCTGTGCCTCCCTTATCGGCTCCTGCTCCTGTACTGCCACCCGCTTCTTTGACTCCAGACCCCCCTGCTGCTCCTTCGCGAGTACCGTTGACTGCTACCCCAACTGCACCTGCGATTCCTCACGTTGAAGTCCCGATTTTTCCGACGCCTGAAGCGGACCCTGCTGATCTCCTGGGCTTTTCTTTGGATGAGCTGGGTGATCCCGAGATTCTGGCAACCGACGATTATCCAGTCGATATTCAACAGCGCAGCTGCAGAGGCATCGGCTGCTGTGACTTCTGTGCCCGAGATGCAAGAGAGGTTTAATCGCCTATTTAATGAAGTCATGCAGCCCGAGACTCAACTCCTGGCCGACACGCAGCCCCTGTGGACAGCCATGGCCGCGGTTGAAGCCGACCTTCCTCTAGAGGTAATGCGAGCCCTTCTGGACGTTTGTCACTTAGATTCTCAAAGGGAGGCGGTCGCGACTGCAAGAGCCAGAATAGCTCAGTGGGCCGCACAGAGGCTGATCAGGATATCCTGGATAGGCTGGTAGCCGATACGAAGGCCAAGAAGCAACAATATGACGAAGGCATTTCTAGTTTTAAATCGGCCAAGATGGGGCAGAAGGACTTGGAATCTACGAAGAAGTCTCTTGAGGAGCAATTAGCCAAAGTGACTCAGCAGTTGGCCGACATCGAGACATCTCTTTCCGCGTCAGCTTCATCGCTATCAACGCAGAAACGCACCCTAGGTGATATGGTGGCCGCGGTGAAGAGCCAATCGGCCAAAATCAAAGTAATCCCCGGGAGCGTAGCTGAAGATAAACGCCTCGTCGACAACGTCCAGGACATCATTGCTAAAGCCGCGGGAGCACTGTCGGGTTTACGAGCTCATTTGCCCGGATCAGGGCTGTAACTTCAATTCAAATACTATATTGCTTTATGGAAACTTGGTATCATCGGCTATGTAGCTGTTTTGTGATGTAAACTGCCTTGGATGATTAACTTGATCGGCTGTGTAACCGATCTTTTTATATGTATGCTTTCGTAATCGGCTTTGCACCAATCTCTGTTTCTGTGATTAGGATCCAATCCATATGCTAGGGTAATATGTCTTCAAATATTTTTCGTTGATCGCTTTAGGTAGTACGAATCCATTCAAGGTCTCAAGTATGTACGAGTTTCCGTCGATCGGCCGATTTATTTTATAAGGCCATTCCCACGTTGGAGACCACTTGCCAAATCGATTATCCTTCGATCCAATCGGAAATATGGTTTTCCATACTAAATCGGCTTGATTAAAAGACTTTGGCATGACCTTTTTATTGTATGATCTGGCAACTCTTTCCTTGTTCCTTTTAAACCGATCATCCAGTGTAATTAGCCTCAATTCGGCCAAGTCATCTAAGTTGTCTAGCATTGCCTGTTGGTACTCATCGGCCGGCAGATTATCTTGTTGGGTTGTCCTGGCTGAGCTGATATTGATTTCTACGGGTAGAACGGCTTCTTGCCCATATACCAATTGGAAAGGGGATAATTTAATCGACCCATGGTACGAAAGCCGATATGCCCATAGAGCTTCTGATAACGTAGTGTGCCAACTCCTTGGTCTTTCTTCGATTTTCCTTTTTATTAATTTTATCAATGTCTTGTTCGATGACTCGGCCTGCCCATTGGCCTGAGCATAATAAGGGGAGGAGTTAAGTAGTTTTATCCCAAGACTTTCTGCAAAGTCTCTGAATTCTTTAGACATGAACACCGTCCCTTGATCGGTCGTGATTGTCTTGGGAATCCCAAACCTATGGACGATGTGTTCGTTGACAAAGCCGATTAATTCCGTACTGGTGACCTTTCTGAGCGGTATGGCTTCTACCCATTTTGAGAAGTAATCGGTTGCTGCGAGAATAAATTTATGTCATTTGCTGGATGCTGGGAAAATCTGGCCGATTATGTCTATACCCTATCCTCTAAACGGCCAAGGTTTGACGATCGGGTGTAAAGCCGATCTTTGATCGATTATGCGTTACCGAATTTTTGGCATGTTTGGCATCCCTTATAGTACCTGAAGCAATCCTCCAACATTGTCGGCCAAAAATACCCCGTTCGCCTGAACATCCATTTCATCTTGTGAGCTGATTGGTGCGATCCACAGATCCCTTCATGGACTTCCCCCATCGCTACTTTGGCTTTCTCTATCCCCAAGCATCTTAGCAACAAGCCTTCCATGGTTCGAAAATATAATACGTCTTCCAGTAGAACGTACTTGAGCGCTTTTCGCCTGACTTTTCGCTCAGTCGGCTTAGATGGATCTAACAAATAATCCCTTATTTCTGTTCTCCAGTCGACAGGATGGACACACATGATCGGCCAATTGTTTAGCTCGATTGATTCCTGTCGGCCTTTTCCTTTATAACCTGATGCCCATTGTGCCAATAGGTTTGCCTTGTCATTGACTTCTCTGGGGATATGTTCTATGGAGAATGTTGTAAATGTCTCAATAATTTGAAGGCATTGATGCAAATATTGAGCTAGCATTTCATCATTGCATCGGTATTCTCCCTCGATTTGCTGCACAATTAACATTGAATCCCCGAAGGCCTCGACGTTTTTTACCCCAACGCTTTCCAACAGCTGTAGCCCTTTCAGTAGTGCTTCGTATTCTGCTTGATTATTGGAACACCGGCTATCAAGCCGATACATAAATTCGAAATCCTGTCTTTTGGGTGAAATTAACACTATGCCGATGCCTTCACCCTCTTGGCAAACGGATCCATCGAAGTACGACTGCCAAGGAGCGACATCGGCGATCCCAGCTAACGTGGCACTTCATGTGAGAAAATCGGCTATAGCTTGCCCCTTCACGGCCTTAGCCGATTCATACGTTAGGTCAAACTCGGTTAAAGCATACGCCCATTTACCGAGTCGACCCCGTAGAATTGGTGCGGATAGTATATATTTAACTACGTCGGTTTTACATACTATGACGCATTTTGATGTCAGGATGTAATACCTTAATTTGGTGCAGGCGAAGTACAAAGATAAGCATAACTTTTCCACTAGAGGGTACCTGATTTCTGCGTCCAAAAGCCGTCGGTTTAAATAGAATATGGCTTGTTCCTTTCCATCGGCTTCCTGTGTTAGAACTGCTGCTATCATATCTCCTTCAGCCGATATGTACAATTTGAAAGGTATGCCATTCTTTGGGGCGACCAACACCAGAGGTTTCATTAGATAACTCTTCACATCATCGAAAGCCTTCTGCTGATCGTTTCCCCACATGAAGTCTTGGTCATCTTTCGCCTTCAATAGTGGAGTGAAAGCACGAATTCGTCCTGACAAATTTGAAATAAAGCGTCGCAAGTAATTGATTTTACCGATCAATACTTGTAGCTCTTTTTTATTTGTCGGAGGTTTGGTATCGATTATGGCCTTTACTTTTGCCTGGTTCACTTCAATCCCTTTTTCATGCACTGTGAATCCGAGGAATTCTCCAGCCGATACCCCAAAAGCGCATTTGAGTGGATTCATTTTTAACCCATGTGCCCTTGTGCTTTCGAACATCTTTTCCAAATCGGCTAAATGTTTCCAGTCTTCTTTGGATTTCACAACAACATCATCAATATAGATTTCCACGGTATGGCCGATCAGGTTATGGAAAATATGATTCATGGCGCGTTGATAAGTGGTGCCGGCATTTTTCAAGCCGAACGTCATGACAGTCCATTCATAGAGCCCTAAAGCCCTTGGACATCTGAAGGCCGTTTTGGGTATATCGGCTTCTGCCATGAATATTTGATTATATCCGACATTTCCATCAAGAAAACTTATGATTTTATTTTCGGATGCAGCATCGATGAGCATATCGGCTATAGGCATGGATATTCGTCTTTTGGTGTGGCTTTGTTTAAATCCCTAAAATCGACGCACACTCGAAGCTTACCTTATTTCTTCCTGACGGGGACGATATTTGAGACCCACTCAGCATATCGGTAAGGCCTGATAAACTTGGCCTATAGTAATCGCCCTACCTCTTCTTTTATAGCGTCGTATAGTGTAGGATTAAACCGTCTCGGGTATTGTTTGAACGGCCGATACCCGTGTTTTATGGGTAGCCGATGCTCGACCAGCTGTTGGCTTAAAACTGGCATTTCATAGTACTCACATGCAAAGCAATCCTTATATTTTCGGAGTATTTCGTCCAACTTTACTTTGTAGTTGTGCTCTAATCTAGCACTTACAAATGTTGGTCTTTTCCTATCTCGTTCTCCGATATCGACTTCTTCGAGCAGATCGGCGGAAGTGAAGCCTTGCCCCCGTCTTTCCTCTTCAAAATCTTCGATGGCCTCCTCGTATTCTTCTTGCCGATAGCTCCTAGCTTTTTCTTGTAATTTTGCTATTGTTTTGGACTCCATCTTGTTATCACTTCGTTTGTCCGATCAAACGTGTTGGGTTTAACACTGATCGGCCTGAATCCTGATTTCTCGATGCAGATGAAATCACAATCGTCCAAAACCCTTCCAGATATGCATTCGGCTTCTTCGTGTGGCCAGTTAGCATCAGGGCTAGCCATGGCAATATGAGCTGATGTATCGGCAGACACAACTTCAACCGTGTCACCGTTCCATTGTACTAATTTCTGATGCATGGTCGATGGTATGCAGCAATTAGCGTGGATCCAGTCCCGTCCGAGGAGCACACTATAATTGCCTTTAGCTTCTATCACAAAAAATGCAGTTGGCAAAGTCTTGTTGCCGACTGTTAATTCTGACATCATTACGCCTTTTGCTTCGGTAGGGTCCCCCGTGAAGTCGTTCAATACCATATTGGTTTTGATCAAGTCTTCATCGGCTTTCCCCAATTTTTTAAAAGTGCTCAAAGGCATAAGATTAACTGTTGCTTCGCCATCGACCAACATCCGGGATATTGGTCGGCCATTGATATGACCCTTGAGATACAATGGCTTTAGATGTCGATGCGTGTCTTGAGGTTTTTCGAATACGGCGTTTGGTGCACCAAGGCACCATTGGGCGATTACTTCCTCGGCCGATTCTACCTCGGTCCTGAATTCCGCGGGTAAAGTGAACACCATGTTTATGTCCATTGGTGGTGTATCATCTCGGATCATTGGAGATCCGGATTCAACCGATTGATCTACATCACTATCGGTTTGCTCTTTTTTCCTCCACTCTTGTTTGCCGACTGGTATAAGCCTCAGCTTATTGAATACCTGATCTCTCTCTTTCTCCCTTTTTGTTTCCCTCTCCTCTTGTGTCTTTAGCCGTTGAAGCCTTCTGCGTTGTGATTTGCTAAGACCTGAAGGACACCACCTGGGTTTGGGTTCTATCGGCCTTCTGATTCTCCCAGCCAGATTGCTCATTTCACAGTCGGACTCCGTCCTGCCAGTGTCGTTAGAGGCCTATGTTTCTCGAGCTCGGGAAGATTCGCCTTGTTCTGGTATTGACAATCTTTCATGGACCGGCTGTCGGGACGCGAATATGCAAATCTGGACCCTCTGTGTATTCATCACTAGTCCAGGAACGCGCTAGTGCACACAGTCTTAACATCGGTAAATATCACAATCATACCACTCGATACTAATAAAGTACCTTAATCAAATAATCAAACTGGTTGCTAATATGCAAATCTGGACCCTCTGTGTATTCATCACTAGTCCAGGAACGCGCTAGTGCACACAGTCTTAACATCGGTAAATATCACAATCATACCACTCGATACTAATAAAGTACCTTAATCAAATAATCAAACTGGTTGCTTGACCTTATGGTCAAGTTACAAATATACGCCTCGCAGGACGAAACTTATTAAAAGAGAAATAATAGCAGCGGAAAATAACATCGTGGCGCCATCCAGTATACCACAAGCAACTGACTGGGCTCGCTCCCTAAGTAGACGGTTCCTCTTGGAGCTCCTCCTCCAAAGCTGGTGTAGTCTCCTCTTCAACTGGTGTTGTATTGCGGCAAGAGTGAGTACTTGGTACTCAGCAAGTCATGCATAGATTGCAAGCTAACATACTATATGCATGGCTTGATACAAAGGAATAGCTCAAGGTATATTTGCAGTAAACAGCATTTGACAAGTAGCATAAGTAGATTCGAAAGCAATAGAAACAAGTATAAGATCAATAATCTTTCCAGGAGTTTAATAAACATCTTTCCCAAATCCTAACTCACATTTCCATCAACATCATTATTAATCCAACCCAACCTTTCAAGTCCAAGTTATTTTTGAGAAAGTCTAACCCTTGACTGTAATTCCCGAGCGATGTCCAATACCGCGGACACGGCTATTCGAATAGATTTTACACTCTGCAGAGGTTATGCACTTTACCCACAAGATACAGTCAAACACCACAAAGGCGAGTGTCCGTAACAGAGTCTTTCGGAAACTTCTAACAGTACAAGTGGTCCTCTCCGGTGTTGCACGCTAACCATTCCCTTAGCGAAGGCGAAGTTTAGGCCAAACCACCGTTAGATGGGTACCTGGCCGCAGCCCCGGTACGCTCCCCCGTACAACTACACAAAGGGTGTAGTTGACATCCTGAGGTCCCACAGGTACGTTATTAGCAACTTAATCAACTAGGTCCGTCCCATTACAGACATGTGGTTGCACGCTTGACTCAGTTCAAAGGCTTGCAAGGTTAAGTCCTTAGGGTGACCAGGGCAAGACTACCCGAAGAACCAAGCCAACATTCCCGGTGCCACAACTGGCCCACCCGATCATCCTTGCCACATGCCCCGGTCAAAAGCTATTTATCAAACCCCAGTTGATTACCATGCACCACGTGCCATCAACATCACATGATACCTTTCCAAAACAGGTTCATTATATCATTAAGTCAATATTAACGTTTGATCGTCCAAAATCATGTCATGAGCACGTAGCAGGTCTAAGCAATATGCTACAACGATCTAAATTCCCATGTTGGCAATTTAATAATGTCCAACTATTTAATTCTCAACTAGGGTGACAAGGGGTTCATGGCATTCAATTATCTATGTCAAGGTGGCATATAGCAACTAGGTAATTAACTAATCTCCCAAAATTAATTGAAGCATTTTATAATTGAACTAGCATGCAATAATTTAAATCGAATTAATTTCAAAATGGGATCAACATGGTCAAAGCACAACTTGCCTTCAAAAAGTACTTGTTCTTGGTCCTGAGCTGGCTCCTGGGTCAACACTTCTCCTTCGAATCCTTCGGGCACTTCGACGTCTACTCGTAAAGCGTGTAAATAGCAAATAAATAAATAAACAGTAGACAAAAAGTGTCCAAACAACCAAATAAAGTTCATAAACAGAGAGAGCATAATTTTATGAATTTTTAGAGACTGGAATCGTCAAATTCGGAGTTTAAATGCAAAAGTTATAGCATTTTGAAGTTTAAATAATCAATTAAATAATATTACAGAGAAAAAATTTGGCCCAAAAATTAAATAAAATTCATAATTAGGTAGGTCTCAATTTTATACAAATTTAGAAATTTGAATCACTCAAATCGGAGTTAAAATGCAAAAGTTATAAGCGTTTGAAGTTTGAATCAAAATCTGAAATCAATAATTCGAATTAATAAATCATTTTCTTTTTCGGAAATTCATTTATTGCGTCAGCATGACACGTGGCAGCCTCTGATTGGGCGGCTGACGTCAGCCGGACCGCGGGCTCAGCCCACGGCTCGGTTCGAGTCCAAAGTGGACCCGGTCCACGGCTCACGTGTGGATCGACAGTGGGACCCAGTGACGTCATTCGGCGTCGGCGGGGACTCGACCCACGCTGATAGGTGGGACCCACTGGTGACGTCATGGGTGACGTCACGGTGCGGTCACTGACATGTGGGCCCGCCTTGTCAGCGGCTGGGGTTCACGCGCGCATGGCGTGGCTGACAAGTGGGCCCTCTGACACGCGGGCCCCGCGTGTCAGAGACACACTCACGCCGCTGTCGAGATCGACGCGCAGTCACCGCGACGGTCGACTTCCACCACGTGGCGCGATCTCGACCGTTGATTCGAAAATCAACGGCCCAGATTGATCTGGTGGCGCCGCGTTTGGGGTGAACGTGGCCAATCGGACCGTTGGATCTAGATCCAACGGTTGGGAGTAGATCTGGGGTTTGGAACGGATCTCACCGGCTGGGTGATGTGGCGCAATCCTAGCCGTGCGATTGCGATCCGACTACCGAGGAGCTCGAGTCCCGGCGATGGCGTCTGGCAGTCTTTGGTGGCCGGGGCTGGGGCAGCGACACGGGCATCGGTGTTTGCGGGCTCCTTCGACGAGGTGAGTTCTCCTTCGTGCGCCTCGCCGCGGAGTTCGACCGGGTCATCGGCGGAGGACGGCGGACGGCGGCGGGGCGAAGCAAAAACCGCGGCGGAGAGCTTTTCCAACTACGGCGAGCAATCGCGGGCGCTACGGTGCGCTACGGGTGGCGGCTAGGGCAAAATGCGTGCGGGGTGGGGGCGAACCTCGGGGCATGACCCGGGCTTTAAATGCCCTCGGCGTCCGCGCGGAAAACGGAACCCTAGGCCCACACGGCGGTGGGCGCGGCGGCGGAGTCCGTTTCAGACTTGGTGGAGACGATGATGGGTGGCCGTCCACGTGGCGTGATCGATGGCCACGATCTTCCGATGGGACCGGATCCGGCCTGGTCTTGGCTCGAACCGGTGCGGTCCAATCCGGACCGTTGGATCCCGATCCAACGGTCGGGATCGATTAGGGTTAGGATTGGGTTCGGTCGAGTCGGCTGGCTCTGGTCGGACTCGAGTCTGACTCGCGTTCCGACTCGGTCGGATGAACAGTAAAACCCACTCGCTAATTTCCAGCGATTAAATAATTCAATTAATTCCCAGAAATTCATTTAATTCATTAAAAATAGCAAAAGACTCAGAAAAATTCCAGAAAAATTCTGGAAAATATTTTGGAACATTTTGGACTCAAATAAAATATTTCCAACAAAATTTTATTTGCAAAGTTAAATTCTTTAATTATTTCAAAATGGAAAAAATTCAAATAAATTCCAAATAAATCCGAATAAATTCCAGAAAATTCTAAAAATTCACCAAAGTGCCAAATCACACTTGAATTTAAGAAAAGCAAAATTTTGGGATGTTACACCGGCCTTCTGTTTCCCACCCCTAGTCGATCGTGTACTGGCCTAGACAGCCTGTCTTTAGCCGATCGATTTGGCCGATGCGTGAGTGGGTGTTGCATAGGGCATGATAGCACTGTAGGTAAGGTCATCCCTTTTTTCCAGCAAAATTGCCAAAATGGGCACTGCCGGTGTTCTTCTTCTTCAGTATTTGGCCGATGAGGCGCACCTGGCCGATAGTATTTGTCTGGCATTTGATTTGGCCGGTGAAAGTAGTTGGGTCGTCGGGCATTTTGTCTGTGGCTTATCCTTTCATATTTTTCCAAAAGTTGCGAGAAAGTCGGCTTTGGCTTGAAACTGGCTTTCCTTGGAGCTCTCTCTGCCCTATACCATCTCCCGATTTCCAAATCTCCTCTCGGTTTTACCATTCTTGAGTTTTGCCCATTTTTATCGTTCTCTATTTGTACTGAGCCGATGGTAATTTGCACCGTTTCATCTCCCTTCGACTGGATTTCAACTTTCTTGGTCGGCCTAGCACCTTCTTCCACAAGTTCTTTTCCTTTCCGCGAACACTGGACCATATTGATCTGGAAGGGATTCACATCTATCTGCATAGCCGACTCTTCCGCGAACTTCAACCGTCCATCAGCAATAGCCGATTGAATCTGTTGCCGAAAAACATTACAATCGTTAGTATTATGGGAAAAAGAATGATGCCACTTGCAATACCTTCGCTTTTTGATTTCATCAGCTGATGGGATGACGTGCCCTTCTGGTAATTTTATAAGTTTTTCTTGAAGCAATAAATCGAATATCTTATCACATTTCGACACGTCGTACGAATATTTGACTTCTGTTTTGTTTTTTATCGGCTTAAGCAGAGAGCAAACGAGTGGCCTTTTAATGCCCTTAGTCCACTCGGCTATGTTTACATCTGCTTCGTCATCTTCGGAAGTGTCGCTTGGATTATATTCCACCATATTTACTTTGGCCTTCTCATTGCTATTCGATCTAAATTTATCCTTGTACCCCTTGTTCTCCGTATATCGTCTTTCAGGTGCCGATACTCGGTGGAGTAGATGATCTAGGTCGGAGAACTCCTGTCCTGACAATTTCTCTTTTAGTGGTGGGATCAGTCCTTGACATGCCAGATCTGCTAATTGATCATCGGGAAGCGTTAAACTAAAGCATCTGTTCCGTACTCACCTGAATCTCCTAATATAATCTGAGACCGATTCGCCGTATTTATGTCGGACTGAACTAAGATCGGAGATCCTAAGCTCCATAGTGCCGGAAAAGAAGTATTCATGAAATCGGCTTTCCAAATCGTTCCAGATGTGAACCGAATTTGAAGGTAAATTGGTAAACCAAGTGAATGCTGCCCTGGATAATGATAAAGGAAATAGTCTAATTTTTAAACCATCGGACTGTGCGGCTTCCCCACACTAAGCCAGGAATCGTCCGACGTGTTCGATAGTAGTAACGGAATCATCGCCTGAAAACTTGGCAAAATATGGTATCCTATAGTTATGAGGGTAGGGCATGCGATCTATGTAATCGGGATACGGCTTTCTGTAGCCGATTACCCTCCCTTTGGGCTGTAGGCCAAATTGTTCTCTTAATACTGCAGCAATTTGTTCTGCCCAATTAGCGTTGTCGGCTTGTGGTACAGCCTGACCTTGCCAGTTATCGTTATTTATACCCTACCCCCCGAGTGCGAACTCGGGTCGATGTCCAAACCGCATCCCAAGGGGTCTTAGTGCTTGATCATAACCATGGTTCCTAACAGCCAATGTATCGGGTACAAGTACGAAAGGCTCAGCGTACGACATTATCCTGTGTGGGGCTGGGTTTCTGGTCGCGATCCCTTGGGACTGTGTAGCCTGATCAGTTTCTATTGGCCTATAAGCCGATAGACCGTTCCCGCTAGGAGTGGGCATATCGAACGTACCTGGCGTATTTATCTTTGCCCCATCGGTATGTCCGTGGTAATGCGCCACTCCACCCTTATGGGAGTTAGGCTTTAGTACAGTAGGCTGGATCGGCATCATGGGAGGTATCAGAGCCGATGCGCTTACCGTCCTGGTGCTGGGTGGTAGGTATACTGGATATGTCGGGAGAGGCTGTAAAGGATCTAACAGACTCCCAATCACAGCTAGCTCTTGAGCAATTGTTTTGACACTATTTTCTATCATTGGCTTTAACGTAGATACTAGAGCCGATGATTGATTAATTAGCGCGTGATGCACAGATTGCTCAATCATACTTGATAGATCAGCTTGAGCAGGCGCATATCGGCTTACCGGGTCAGATGGTGAATCGCCGATAGGGTTGATTGTTGGAAGTGCAGTTTTTTGAGTAACACCTCCTCGTCGTGTTTTCTGGAAGCATTGCAGCATCATCTTCTCTAATGCTGCCTTCCGATCTTCGATCTCCTTTCGCTGCTCAGGGGTTAAATCGGCCAATTTAGGCCCGATTATAGCATCCGTGTAGATGTCAACGGTGACTGCGGGCTTATCAGTCGATGACATATCTGATTTTCTTGGTCCCACCGGGCGTGCCAAAATATGTTTGCACAAAAAACGTGAAGTATGGTTTCTTGCCTCAAACACACAAGACAAACGCCGGGTTTGAAAGCGTGCCAGTCAATTTGACCTGAAATTGACAAGGTAAGCGAAAAACGTGAATCTAAGCAGCCGATAGCAACAACTATCGGCTTGACACCGATCGGCTAAGGGCCGATAAGGATATAACTAGACTAGCCGATTAAGGCTAATCCGAGGGTAAAGGTAGATCGACTTTGAAAGGCGATGCGCAACAAAGTAGATCGAACCTGGAATCAAGTCGACAAGAACAACAAATTGGCGATGCGCAACTCTTTATTGATCTCGACGGCTTACAGAGGAAAGATTGCTACGAAACTAGAAAAGCTTAAAACAAAGTGTATTGGTTGGTTGATGTGTTGATTGATATGTTGATTGCCTCCTCCCTTCTCCCCTTCTATCCCTTTTATATTGCTCGAGCCGATCCGAGTCCTTCCTGGATATGGTAACTGAATTCGTATCGGTTTCGACTCAAACTCCTCCCTTTTGGTAGCCGAATCCATGTCGTACACGGGACAAAACCAAATCGCATCCTCTTATTCTAAATTGAGCCGACATTATCTACACATGCCGAATTTTTGTGTAAACAGGAACTGATGACCGTGAGCCCCCTCCGTCAGCACAGCCATTGCCATGTGCTACAAATTGATCGCCCATTATCCTAAAAGCTGTAATTGAGCTCCGAAGGACCGAAATGACAATCAAAGATGGATGAATGATCATAAATAATTTTTTTTCTTTTGAAAAGAGTCCAATCAAAACCTCACTTCAAACAATTCAGCACAAAAGAGTAAAACAGACACAATCTGTTCTGGTCAGTACTACCACAGCTCAAAGGGTGGTAGTGTTGGAAGTCGGTACTACCGCTTGTCCTGGGCGGTAGTGCCAGCCTCAAGAACAGAGGTCAAAAACAACACGATCTCAAAGTCAAAATCGATGAAACTTTAGATGGGCTGGTCCAACACACATGAAACTTTGTATGCACCTTCTTATGGTGGTCAGGCATCTATTCCAACCTTTAATCCAAGGGGTTGACGTCAAAGTTCCTACCTTTTTCCAATCAAAGTAAGAGTGCACCAAGATTGGACAAAAACCAAAATCTTGAAGTCTAAGCTTGCTCATGGGGTTTGATGATCTTGGATATCCTCCCATTTATCATAGCAATCTAGAACACAATAATAAAATGCCTCAAATATGATCTACAAAGATTTCTCAAAGATTAAGCAAAAGATCAGTTTCTTGCAAAGTTCAAGACAAAGATTGCCTAGATGATGAGGATATAATCTGAAGAGAATTCACCCATCCATCATCCATCCTTGGCATAAGATCTACAAGCATTTAGAATGAGGGGAGGCAAATCCAAATGTGCGAAAAGTAAATTGCAAAAATTTAAGTACGAAATTAAATGCGGAATTTAAATTGCTAAATTTAAGACATCATGTAAATACGGAATTAAAATTCAAAAGTAAGCAAATAAAATTTTTATTTCATGGATGAAAGGTTTACAAAGCCTCACAACAAGGTGGGTAAATCTCAAAGGAGCACCAAAACATTCATGCGGAGAGACACCCTCTCCCTCTCTATCTATAGCTTTTATGAATCATCCTATACCCTTGGATGAGTTGCATCAATTCTAAGCAACCTCTCCAAGGGCTAGAATTGACTCAACCACTCATACACGGGCTAACCTGAAACCCACTAACATATCGGGTTTTGCATGTTTTTTCAAAACTAGATAACTTGACCACTACTCTATTCTTTAAACCGTGATCCAACAGCTCTTCTTGATCCGAGCAGCTCCAAGCTAGCATCTCAACCATTCCCTTGTCTTCTAGGCTTACAATGACTCCATCTTTGATCATCCTCCGATGATCCCCAACCATCTGGATCTCCGACGCACCTCGCCTAGTCTCGGTCATCCTCCACCTCATCATGACCTAGCATCATCGTCCTGCAACTATCAAAGACAAGGAAAAACCATCACATAGCAATGTCCAAAATAATATACAATAATCATCAATTGCTCAAAATAAATCACATCGCGGTCATAAAGTTGGCACTACCACCAGCTAAAGCCCAATAGTATCGCAAGACTGGTACTACCACGCTTTGATTGTTGGTAGTGCAGGTCGCACTGAAAACCCCCGAGATACCTCACTCTGGAAAATAGCTATCGCTCCAAAGGCCGGTAGTGCCGCGTTGGAAGAGCTAGAGAAAACACTCATGACTGGTACTACTGCTGTCACAAGGCTGGTAGTACCGTAGCCTAGCAGTAACACCATTACAAGGCCGGTAGTGCCGCTCTTGACTGAAAAAAAAACTCAAATTGCTTGAAATTGAAATCCAATTCAAATCAAACTCAAACCAAAGCACAACATGTTCACAGAAAGTCAAATACTCATCACAAACATGGATAGACATCCACATGATCTATTTAAAAGAGAAAGTAAGATCATGACCAAGTAGGCAAGATAAAATTTAGAGCAAACCAAGAGAAAGAACAAGTTTTCCATAAATGCTCTAAAAATCAAGATAAGTCCACAAAAGCTCAATTTTGCTCATTGTTGACGCCAAAAAATGTGAAGAGGGGTTAATTTGTATTCAACACACGTAAACACCGGGTTTATTTCTGGGTGTGGGCGTGCCAGCCGATTTGATCCTAGGTAGTGTGAGTCGATGAAAACAATAATCGATGATGCGCAAATTTATTGATTTAGGCCAATTACATAGGGAAGATTACAAATATAAAGTACTACTACTAGTCGACGGAAAAGTAAAAAGTAATGTGAGTTGTTTGATTGATTTTCTATCTCCTCTCTCTTGCTTGCTAGTATTTTTATATCATTTAGGCCGATCGTATCCTTCAACCCTTGTGGAAACACGTATCAGCCTCAATCTCTAATAGATTCCTTATCCAATCTGATTGTCAGCTTCAACCTTACATCCATGTTTAACCTTACCCTTCCAAATCGATTACAACTACCTAAATCGGTCATATCTACCCGATTGGCTGAGTGCCAAATTTAGGTATCAACATATGCCCCCCATTTTTTTTGCAAGATAACATTATTTTTCAAAAAATCTTCTTTATTTTCCACCTTATCGGCTTAGTATACCATCCTTGTTAATAACTATTCTTTCATGGCACCGTAAAATCTTGAAACGCGTATCTTCTCCACGATCTGCCTGCATCCCACCAAAAAAACATTATGCCTTTTTACCTTCTTTCACCTCTCTACAAATATGGGGCCCATTCACCTATCATTTTCATGCACTCCTGCTCTCATATTCTTCACAATCGTCTTCAAGCGATCTTCTTCATCTGTCAGCAACTCTTCTTCCTATCAGCTTGCCAGCAATGGATCCCAACCAGGTACTTATTCCTGAACCTAATAGGGAGAACCAATACTACTTAGGCCCGATAGGTAGTCTAGAGCCAATAGTCATCATAAGTGAGGAAACCCCTAGACTCCCTTTGTTTGCTCCTGAGTATAACATTGAAGGATAGACAAAAAGCTTTAGATCTTGGCCAACGACGCTTAAGGGGTGGAGGGATTGATATAATCAGATTGCTGCGACAAAGATGCCTCTGTGGGAAAGGACTGAGATATCAGAATACCTTCCCCTATCTCTAGTCAACCCTCAAGCCAATGAGTCCTTGATAGCCACCTCTTGTTAGTTTTGGTTAGACACATTCAACGCTTTTCTACTAAGGATAGGCCCCATCGGCCCAACCCTGCTGGATGTGGCATAATAGAGAATAAATATTGACTTTCTTTGAGAAACCCCAGTACAAGCTAATTTCCATGAAAGGAGAGGGATAGAGCCAATACATTAACAAAAACCAAGGTACCAGGCCAGTATCATACAAGTAACATGCAACATTCCTTAACATGTGGTTGGATCAGTATCTATTCTGTGGGGCGTCTCTTGGCCCGATGCAGGTATATCAGTCTTTGGTAGAATAACTAGTAAAGGGTCATTGGCTAGCCTTTAGCAAGATGTTCCTTGGAGTCGTATACCAAATGATGCACATTATCAGAAGTAGGTTGTTCACAGGGTAGGGTTACTCATTCGACAACATCGGTGGCCCCTCGTGCTTCATTCAAGCCTGGCTCTACTACATCTTTAGCCGATCATTCAGCATTGACGCTACAACTATAATGGCTATTCCTTGCGAAGAAACCCCAAAAGGACAAGACCCTTAGTATAGAAGTAGCCGATCATTCGGGGAGAAGTATAACTTGTGCAGCAGTGATGAATACATGAAGCTAAATCCTATCGGAGTTAAAAAAAATTTATATTTTTCTTCTTTCAACTAGACAGACAGACTTCTCAGTTAGCGACTTCTTTTGCTACAGGAAAGCTGACAGTTTTGCTCACATGGATCAAAATCACACCTATTTAGCTGATGCATATGAAATCACAGTCTTCAAGTGGTTTGCCCAATATGCATTCGGCCCAGTCATGCTGTCAATTGGTATCTGGATTCTAGCCATAGCTATATGAGTCGATGTGTCGGCTTCGATCATTTCAATTTCGTTGCCGTTCCACTGTATTAACTTTTGATGCATAGTTGATGGAATGCAACAGTTGGCATGTATCCAATCTCTACCAAGAAATGCACTATAGCTTCCTTTGGCGTCAACCACAAAGAAAGCTGTTGGCAAAGTCTTGTTGTTGACTGTGAGCTCGGTTACCATCACACCATTGGCCTCTGTAGGATATCTAGTGAAGTCATTCAACACCATGTTATTTTAATGAGATGTTCATCGGACTTGCCTAACTTTTTGCAAGTTGAGTAGAGCATCAGATTGATAGTTCCCCACCATCCACTAGCATTCTTGATATCGGCTTACCATTAATTTGGCCTTTTAGATACAACAGCTTTAGATGCCGATGATCGTCTTATGGTTTTTCAAAGATGGCATCCTATGAACCAAAGCATATTGCGCAAATGATTCCTTAGCTGATGGCATACATACCTTGAATTCTGCGGGGAGAGTGAACACTATGTTGATGTCCATTAGTGGAGGAGAATTATTACGAACAATGGGAGAATCCAAGTCATCGGCCAAATCAAACTCCTCCCGAATGACTTTTATCTTTCTCCATTCCTTTTTGATGAATTTGGTTGGACGAAGCATATTAAAATCTTCATCCCTCTTCTCTTGATTGGCATCTCTCAATTCCTGGGTTCTCAATCGCTGAAGCCTCCTCCTTTGGGATTTGCTTAATCCTGGATGACACCATTGCAGCATGGGTTCCATCAGCTTGCGTACCTTGCCGATCAATCCCACTT
Source organism: Rhipidocladum racemiflorum (assembly GCA_036346355.1). Taxonomy (NCBI): domain Eukaryota; kingdom Viridiplantae; phylum Streptophyta; class Magnoliopsida; order Poales; family Poaceae; genus Rhipidocladum; species Rhipidocladum racemiflorum. Next base: position 61,598,028 of record CM070573.1, on the reverse strand, counting down.
GTCTTGTGCCCTTGGTCTAATCGCGGTTGTTCCTCAATCGGCTGAGAAATTCTTTTATGAACTGGTCTCCTCTGGTCCTCATCTCGTCAACCAAATGTAGACCAAATAATCTCTCTTTAGCCGTCCGACGGTATTCTTGGCTTTGCCTAGGGTAATGTTGCATCGAGCAAACATGTGGTGATGGCAGAGCTAACCCCCTTTCCCAGCAAAATTGCCAAAAGGGACACCATTCATGAGCTCTCTTAGCAGCAGTTGGCCAATATATATTCATCAGTTGATGAGGGGGATTCCGCCATAGCCCTTGATTCCTCCTCTCATACTTTATCAACAACTGAGAGAAAGTTGTCTTGAATTTCTGTATTGTCTTTCGTGGTGGTATGGATCTTTCTGCTTTGTACCACTTGCCGACTTCAAGGTCACCTCTTGGCTTGATTGCCCTTGATTTTTTACCTTCGAGGTCGGTCTCAATCTAAATAGAGCTGACCATAATCTTGATAGTTTCATTGCCCTTTGTAGTCTTCTCTATATTGGCCTACCAAGCTATCTTAGCCGATGTTGACAGTGATTGGATCTCGTCATCCCTTGCTTATTCTTTCCCCTTTGCTGAACAATTGATCATGTTGACCGGGAAAGGATTGGCATCCAACTTCATTGCCGGCTCCTCAGCAAATTTCAGTCAGCCGTCATCGATAGCCAATTGAATCTGTTGAAAAAAGATATTGCAATCGTTAGTGTTATGTGAAAAAGAATAATGTCATTTATAATATCTTCATTTCTTGATTTCCTCAGCTGATAGCAATGTGTGATCCTCAGGCAATCTTATAACCTTTTCTTCCAATAATAAATCGAAGATACGATCACACTTAGTCACATCAAAAGGCATTCGATTTCCAACTTAGCTTTAGTCGGCTTGAGCCAAGAACAAACCAGGGATTTATTGCTTCCCTTAACCCACTCAACGATATTTATCTCAATTTTTTCTTCTTCGAATGTTCTGTCAGATTTATACTCAACAAGGTTAACTTTGGACTTTTCTTTGTCTTTGTTGATTTTGAACCTATCCTTAAAACCTTTATTTTCAAAGAATCGGCTTTCTTGAGCCGGTACGCTATACAACAGGTGACTTAAGTTAGTAAACTATTGGCCACCAAATAACTCCTTCAAGGGTGGGATTAACCCTTGAAAAGCTAAATCGGCCAATTGATTATCAGGCAATGCGACACTAAAGCACTGATTCCTAACCTCCTAGAATCTCTTAATATAATCGGTTACCGATTCCCCAAACTTTGGTCTGAAAGTGCTTATATATAATATTCTTAACTCTAAACTTTAACATAAAAAGTACTCATAGAATCGACTTTCCCAATCAGCCCAAGTGCTGACCGAATTTGGGGGCAATGTTGTGAACCATCCCCAGGTAGTGACAATGGGAATAATTTCACTCTCAACCCATCGGACTGGGCCGCTTCGCCGCATTGTGCTACAAAGCGTCTGATGTGTTCTAATGTTGTCATAGAATCATACCCTGAAAATTTTGCGAAGTCGGGGACTCTATACCCATTGGGGTACGGAATCCGATCGATATAATCGGGATACGACTTTCTGTAGCTGATAATCCACCATTTTGGTTGGTTGCCAAACTAATATCTTAGCACAGTGCTAATAGCATCGGCCCAATCGGTTTCTTTGGTCGATGCTACCCATGCTTGAGGCGCCTGCCAATCGGTGTTGTAGTGGGGGTTGCATCAGCACATGTGGTTGCTCATAGTCGACACTCTGCTATCTAAATATCAGATCAGGAAGAGGAATAAAGGGCTCTGAGTACGATACAGCCCTATAAGGGGCCAGATCCTTAGCAGGAATCAGCTCAAAATTTTGTGGATGCACTTGAGTTCTAATCAGCTGAACAACTGATTTATGGTGGACATAAAACAGAATAGACGAAGGTAAATTGGGTTGAGAATCCAATTTAGATCCATCAGTGTACACCTAATAATGGGTAACCCTACTTGCACCGGGATCTTGTGGTAAAATCACGGTCGGCTGCACCGATGTAATGGTAGGAATAGTACTTAACGGTTTTAAATCAACCGCTGGCTTTACAACCTGGGTGTTCTGGGCAATGAAGTAGACTAGGTAGTTTAGCAAAGATTATGCAGGTTCAAGCAGAATGCCAGTCATCACAAGCTCTTGTGCGACTTCCTACACGCTATTAGCTTTCATCAGATTGAGCGTAGTTACTAAAGTCGATGACTGATTAACAAGAGCATGATGTGTAGATTGATTTATCATATCCAATAATTCTGCCTACGCGGGTATGTATCGGCTTACCTATTGATTTTCAGTAGCACCCAAAAGCCTCCTTATCGCCGAAGTTGATCGTCGGCAGTGCGTTTTTTTTGCATGATTCCACGTCGGGCCTTCTGGTAGCAACTTAGCATCATCTGCTCGAATGTAGCCTTTTGTTCTTCAATCTCCTTTCACTGCTCCGGCATTAAATCATCCAATGTAGGGATGATTATCGCCTCAAGATTGACATCAGACTGGGAGATCGACTTTCCTATAGAAATGGTTTTTGATACACCAATCGGTCCCACCGGGCATGCAAAAAGTGTGTTGATGCCAAAAAAATGGGAAGAGAGATTTATCAGTAATCAACACACGCAAACACTGGGTTTATTTCTGGGTGCAGGCATGCCAGCCGATTTGATCCTGGGTAGCGTAAGTTGATGAAACCAATAATCGGTGATGCGTAAATTTATTTATTTAGGCAAATTACAAAGGGAATATTAATTACAAATCTAAAGTACTACTACTAGTCAACGGAAAAGTAAAAAGTAATGCGAGTTGTTTGATTGATTGTCTGCTCCTCTCTCTTGTCTGCCAGTCTTTTTTATAGTGTTTAGGCCGATCGTATCCTCCTCCAACCCTCATGGAAACACACGTATCAGCCACAATATCTAATTAATTCCTTACCCAAACCAATTGTTAGCTTCGACCTTACATCCATGTTTAAACTTACCCTTTCAAATAGAATACAACTACCTAAATCGGTCATATTTGCCCGATTGGCTGAGTACCAAATTTTGGTGTCAAAACTCATTATCTAAGTAAAAGAACAATTTGACAACATGATCATGATAAATCATTTTTTTTCTTCCCTCTAAGATGCATTTTCCACATTTTCTCCTCCTTTTGGCAATATAGGCAATAAGGGAGCATGTTAAAATGCATCCTAAAAGAGCTTTGAAGATTTTCCATGTCACTATTTAGACAAAGTATGACATCAAGCTACTTAAATTCAGCTTATGTTAAACTAAGTCATATCCAATTGCATATCTTAAAATACTTGCTATTTTGCATGATTTCAACAAGAGCAACACTTAGCATAATTTCAAGACTAGAAGTAAAGACAAGTCATAATCAAATGGATATACTAGAGTTCAACCTAGTCAACACTTTGGAAAGCTACAAGCGCATAAGAGAACCCTCTTGCTCAATCATCTTTCAAATGTAAATCTTTGAATTTAACGCACACAAAGTAGTGCAGTGAGCTTAGCCTAGTGTAGCACCTCCTCGACTAGTAGCCATCGACAAAGGCTTTCTAGGATTCATTCTCTTTCATTTTTTCTTTTGAGTTTGTTTGCATTTATCAATTTGAATAACTCAAGCCATAGTCAACCATCTCAATAATGACGCTTAAAAGAGTGGTCTTGGTCATACAAAATACATCCCAAGTTCATCCCAAGTGCAATAGGAAGTAGTCTCGTGAATGTAAGGCATTGAGATCAATTTAGCACACGCAAGTCAATTCTTAATCATTTTTAGCATTTAGATTCATGAGCCAAAATGAGGATTCTAGTATGAAGTTTTATAGCTAACCCAAGTTTTATAGGGACTCTAGTAAAAACCCAATATTATATAGAACATGTCATAAGCACCTAGTGAGGAAATATAGCAAGTAAAAGCTACAAGTGTCATCAAGTTGTTGTTAAAGCTAAATTTTCAATTTCAGCTAGCTTAGCATGATGAATTAGTACAATGTAGATAAGACTAAGCTAGCAAAAATCCTTAGGAAAGTAGCAAGGTGTATAGCATCATAATTAATTAAATTGCATAATAGACAAAGCTTAGAAATAAAAAAGTCTATATGCAATGCATGATGATCAGATTCTCTGAACTTCCCCTCAGCATGTGAATCAATTTTAAGCAAAATTCTGATTCAATTTGAGTTATTAGCAGAATTAATTTTAGAAATTTCCAAATGAACTCAACTGAATATAGAAATATATGATGCATAGGGAAGGTAGGTAAACTGATAGTCTGGGTGGACTATGGAGTATAGATAAGATGGTGAAGAACACTACAGCTTAGACTCGCTCTTATCTTCCCCATATGACTAACATAGGAAAACTGACTCTACAAACTCGAGCTAGGGAGTACACACAAATCCTATCTACCCATGGGGCCCAACACCTGTTATACCTACAAAACTGTGAGGGTACTCAACCTAGAGAGAAGAGAGATAACTAACTAAGCATGATAGTAACTTATAGCATAAGATGAGAGGTCCACGCAAAGCATGCCAGAACTCTAAGTGAAGTGAACTCCTAACACTAAGTCTCAGCCCAAACCCAGAGAATGCAAATAGAAAGAAAATGCTAGAAATAAATATGATATATGTAATACAAATCACCCCCCTCAAATAATTCCGTATGGGCTCATGACTCCAAGCTCTCCTCTCAAGGCTACAAACCTAGAGCTATCCAAAGGCATTTTGAAGATATCGGCAATCTGGAGGTCACTCTCCACAAACTAGAGTACTATATCACCATTCTCCATATGGTCTCTAAGGAAGTGATATCTAATATCAATGTGCTTGGTCCTGGAGTATTGCACTGGGTTCTTAGTATGAATGATAGAAGTGTTATCACAGAAAAGTGAAATACTATCAAAGGCTAATCCAAAGTCCCGTAGGCTCAATCTCATTCAAAGCACCTTGCTACAACAACTGGCTGTACCAACATACTCAGCCTCTGCAGTGAACTGTGCAACTCCAGACTGCTTCCTAGATGACCAAAAAAAATAAGAGAAGTGCCAATAAATTGGTAAGTGTCAGAAGTGCTCTTCCTATCTATCCTATAGCCAGCAAAGTCTACGTCTGAGAAGGCTCAATGGGACAGACAAGAAAAGGAAGAGTACCAAATACCATAGTCAATGGCAAGGTTTCAAATCTCATTTTGGGTTAAATCTCGGAGGTGGCCGAAATCCGAAATCTCGGCGAGATTTGGAAATTTTGGACAAAATTCGGATGAAATACAAAAACCAAATTTCAAATCCGTTTTTTTTTTCGACCGGTAAATCCGAGATCTCGGTCCACATTGAACCGACCGAAAAATGGTCCAAAACACGTAAAAAATTTTTTTGGACGGTTCTGATACATCACTAATGTTTCCATAAAAATTTCAAATGATTATCATGCATGAGGAATTTTTAAAAAATCTAACAGTGGTCAAGTCGTGATAAAAGCCTTATGTAAAGTTTGTTTTTTGATTTTTCAAATGTAACAAATGAAGTTTTTGGAAATCTAATAGTGGTAATTTCAAGTTTTTAGAAAGTTTTATATATATTACTATATATTATATAGATAATACCTCATTAGGACATGTTGAATTGTAAAAGTCTTGATACTCGGGGTCTCTGTGGACAACTAGTATATATTCTATTAAACCTGTTATTCTGAGGTGGAGTGGACTGATCCTAATTTTGAGATTTGTCGAGTTATATTCAGAAAGTTTACAGTGTTCTTGTTATTCTAGCAAATGAACTGATGCTACGTATTCAGAAAGTTCACAGTGTAGAGTTGAAGTTTTGCATGTATTTTCTAACTTTGGTGTTGAAATTGATAGTGGATTGGTTATTTATGTCGAATGGCAGACGGTGGATCAATCTTTAGGAATGTTCAAAAATTCAAATAGTGCTACTAAAGACGGACTGATAAATTTTACCAGAATGAAAAATAGTTCAAACGACTTTAGAAAATTTTAAAAAATTTTGTGAATGGTCCTAACACATCCATAATATTCCCATAAAATTTTCAGATGATGAGTAATCTTTAGAAATTTTAAAAAATTCGGACAGTCCTAACCGACAAATTGAACCGACAATAAAATGGTCAAAAACTTATTAATTTTTTTAAAATTTTTTGTGGATGATCTTGACCCTAAATACAATCAAATCCAATGCACAAAAATTAAAATCCGGCAAAAAAAAAACACTAAATTTCGGTCGAAATCACCGAGATTTCAGCCGAAATCGCCAAGATCTCGTCGAGAAATTCGAGATTTATTTTTTTTTAAAATTTTTTTACCCGTCCGGGATTTTGAATCTCGGAGGGGTCCAAAATCCGAAATCTCGGCCGAGATTTCTGATTTTGGTCCGAAATTTGAATCCTTGGTCAATGGTAGCTCGAAGGTACTTGAAACTATGCTTCATCGCCTGGCAGTGAGAAACGCGAGGAGTAGCTGGAATTGAGCACATAGACTTACAGCGAAGTGTATGTCTAGTCTCAAGGTAGTGAGATACAAGAGAGCTAATCATGATCTGAAATTTCTTTTGATCATCACTCACCATCCTCGTCAGGCTCGAGGACAGAAGTGGTGGTCATAGGAGTCATCACTGGCTTCCCGTCAAACATGTCAAAATGCCTTAGGAGGTCTCGAGTATACTTGCCTTGATGTAAGAAAATACCTTCCCGAGTTTACTTGATCTGAAAGCCATGGAAGTAGCTCAACTTGCCCATCATGCTCATCTCAAACTCAGTGCTCATCACATCTGAGAACTGAGTAATGACAGAATATGATGAGCCACCAAAAATGATGTCGTCGATATAGATCTGGACAAGGAGAAAGTTCAAGTCTAAATGTCTGACGAACATATTCTTGCCCACTTTACTTATCTCAAAACCATGTCTCAAGAGGTAGGACTTAAACATCTCATACCAAGCTCGGAGAGCTTGCTTAAGTTCATTCAAAGCTTTAGAAAGCTTGAAGACATGGTTGGTTATTTGGGGTTCTCAAATCTTGAAAGCTGTTTGACATAAACCTCTTCCTTAGTGAAACTATTAAGAAATGCACTATTCACATCCATTTGATAAAACTTGAAGCCCTTGGATGCCGTGAATATGGGCAAGATTCTAATGGCCTCTAGTCTAGATACAGGGACGAAAGTCTCCTCAAAGTCAAGGCCCTCAACCCGACAGAAACCCTGAGAGACTAGCCTAGCCTTATTCCTGATGATGACCCCATCCTCACTCTGCTTGCTCTTGACCACCCACTTGGTCCAATGACATTATGACAAGATGGGGGCTCGACAAGCTACCATACATTATTCCTCTCGAAGTTCTCGAGTTCCTCATGCATAACATTAATCTAAAACTCATCGAATAATGCATGAGAAACATCCTTCAACTCAGAAGAGGCAACAATGGCAGAGTGGAGGCATAAAAGGGACAAACTTGATTTTGAGCACGTGACTCACTCAAACAGATAGCCAATGATATGATCATGTGGATGAAACCTTTGAATATATCGAGGAGGTCCAGAAGTAGAAGTTTCCTCTACCTCTTGTGTGGAAGAGGTAGAAATAGAGCCACTGACTGCGGAAGAGTCAGAAGGTAAGGGTTGGTCTCCCTGAGGTGCAGAAATGGAAACAGGAGGCACCTCAGCTGCAGAGGTGGAGTGGATCAGGCAAAGATCCATCATCTCCATCATCCAAATCCTCCATAAAGATGGTCTCAGAGAGTGGAGAAGAGGCTGAAATAACTAGCCTAGTGCCTGGACTGGCCTCATTAAAGGTAACCTCATAGGTCTCTATAATCCTATCGATGTTTAAGACCCAAGAATCTATAAATTGAGCTTACGAATATGATTAGCATTGCCTTTTTGTGGAGAAATCATAGAATGAATATGTAGGAAATAGGATTGCTTTTTATTCAGTCACATGTGTTTTATAGAGTACAAGCTTTTGAATTGGAGAACTAAAAATTACTAATGCTATTCTCTCATATTTGTGATTGTATACCATCATATGTCCTTGTGTGGGCCTCCTATTTATACTGAATGAAGGAAGGGCAGTTGTCATCTTCCAAGAGGTGTCTTTTCATCGGGAGGCATCTTCTCACAGAGAGGTGTCTTTTTATCATGAGGCATCTCGTCGTAGAGAATAATTTCCAATCAATTGTCCATACCTATCATATAGAGAGAGTGTGTGTGTCCTCCATTCGCTAGTCTTATGCAGGGATAACTGCCTTCCGAACAGTCATCTAGTCAGGCTGAAGGCTATTCACTCTCCGACCTGTATGCTAGTTGGAGTGACTAAAAGTGTCATCCCCGACTAGTAAAAGTTATAGCTAGTCGGGGTAAATAGGATATACTTTATCTTCAACTAGTGTATTGTACACTGGTCGGGAATACTTCCATGTAACCAAATTTAACTTTGGTTGGACTCGTAACCAAGTAATGTACCTTGGACCTTGTCTTTACTTATGGGCTCTTTTCTCTCATGAGACTGCAGTTTTTCTCTTATGTGTCTTTTCGCATCTTTGTGAAGTTTTTCTTGTCATTCCTCCTTCTCTTTGGGTTTTTCGTTTCTTTTATCAATATGCTGGAAACAACAAAACCAAAGATACTAGTGGTAGTATTTATTTTAAAATCCAAGATAAAATGACCTCCAAGTACCCATTCCTCCCAACCAAGGATACTCGGCGAGATTATAGAAAGAGTGGTTTTACTCGAATGTTCCTAAGGGAAGTTGACTTTAGTTTACCGAAGAGCTTGCCTAGTTTGGTCAAGGAGTGATGCTAATTTGGAGAGAGATTCCCTGAAGATCACCAGTGAGGAGATAAGCATTATCAAAGCCATTATCAAACTAGTATCTAGGGGATTGACTGGGCAGAAGATCGTTTTTTTATTTTCTACATCACAAGTTAAGCCCCTTGAGAAAGCGGTTCAGGTATGCCTAGCGACTTGAGGGCGACAAGTACACCAACAAGGATGAACCCGGAGGTGATAATCTCTCTGACCTTTTTTTAAAGAAGGTTATTTTGAATCAACTCAAGGTGATCCTGAGGCTAATCCGCTGGTCGGACTTGCGACGACCAGTGTGGAATTAGCCTTAGTACCTCTTGAGGAAAGTAATAAGGTGCAACTGACCATTGTGCAAGGCATTGGGTTGGCTCTAATCAGTATTGAGGACGTAATCCCCTCAAGTACTGACAATGAGCCACTAGTAGGGGTAACTTCAATAGTCGAAGAGAGGACTGAGCTTCCAATGGTTGGAGAGGAAGTGGTTGGGATGACCAGCGAAGAAGAGGTCCCTACTGATAAGGAGATCTTACCTGAAGAGACTACTGCTATGGCAAAGGAGGTACTGATCGGCCCGACCAGTATAGATGTTGTAGTGGAAGTCATTAAGACAATCGCGACCACCGAAGAAAACATCACAGTGATGATTCTACCAAGTACTTCTTCTGGTGTTGCCGACTAGAGAACTTTTGAGAAAGTCTTTAGTGGCTTCGTGTCTAAGGTACTTTTACTTTATTTTGTTTTTTTACGATGACTAGAGAATATCTTTTGATGTGTTTGCATTTTTATAGTTTACACAAGACAACCAATCTGTTAAGACAACAAGTCAGTACTTTGGCCAAGATGGAAGCCACCAAAAAGTAAGTTTATCTCATAACTTCCTCCTCTTCTTTTTTTAAAACTCATCCTAAGATGTCTGTTTGGAAATAGAATAAATGAAAGGATAATGGAATTAGAAAAGCAGCTTATGGTGATGCAAAATACCGCCAAAGGATATCAATTCGATCTTGTAGAATCTCGGGAGAAGCTTCAAGTTCTTAATGAAAGATTTTTCGAGTATTAGGAAAATAATAAAATAGATACATAAAAGTTAGCCAAAGAGTTTCAAGTTAGAATTCAAGCTAAAAGAAGTCCCTAATTCTGGTAAGTTCGAACATTGTCAACTTTTATAGGGCATGTGCCCTGATTCTGTCCCTGAGATAGGAGCAGGTATGGAGTCGCTCTGTCTCCCAGGTTTTGCCACAAGAAGTGGAGCTCCCGGCGCAGCCTCATCCAGTTTGGATGAAGTTGCTGATTGTGACAATTTCACCTTAGTAACATATTCGAAATAGAAGTCACACTTACCTTTTTCCTCGATGTAGTCATCGGTAGTGAGGTGAGCGTAATCAATGAGATCGAATGAGTTTTCTTCATACATGGCTTACAGCGACAACACATTACCAATTCAACCTTGAATTATGATGCGGGCCCTCCTTCTGGCATCAATTATCGATGTTCTAGACCCGGGGGTCCCTAGATCAAGCTTATGAATATGATTAGGATTGCCTTTGCGTGGAGAAATCAAAGATTGAATAAGTAGGAAATGGGATTACTTTTTATTCAGTCACGTGTGTTTTACAGAGTATAAGCTTTTGAATTGGAAAACTAAAAACTACTAATGCTATTCTCGTATCTACGATTGTATATCATCATATGTCCTTGTGTGGACCTCCCATTTATACTGAATGAATGGATGTTAGTTGTCATCTTCGAAGAGGTGCCTTCCCACCAAAAGGTGTCTTCTCGCTAGGAGGCGTTTTCTCGCTGAGAGGTGTCTTTTCATTAGGAGGCGTCTCTTTATAAGGAATAACTTCCAATTGGTTGTCTATACCTATCAGATAGAGAGAGAGTGTGTGTCCTCAGCACGCTAGTCTTATGCAGGGATAACTGCCTTTCCGACCAGTCATCTTGTTGGGCTAAAGGGTATTCACTCTCGAACTTGTATAGCGGTTGGAGTGACTAAAAGAGTCATCCTCGACTAGTAAAAGTTACAGCTAGTCAGGGTAACTATATGAGCTATCCTCAACCAACACATATATAGCTCATTGGGGTAAATAGGATATACCTTATCTTCAACTAGTGTCTTGTACATTGGTTAGGAATACTTCCATGTGACTAAATTTAACTCTAATTGGACTCGTAACTAGGTAATGGGCTTTGAGTTTTGTCTTTACTTATGGGCTCTTTTCTCTTATGAGACAGTGGGCCCAAAAAGTAAAATAGGGTATATTAATCGTCATCACATCCTACCCGCCTCACATCTCCAGACCCTATAGATACGCAAGGAAGTCGAGTACCCAGAAAAATCCTGTCAGAAGAACGTGAATGGGCAACACTCGGCTTACACCCATACCTCAACTCATATGAGGTACGGTGCAAGTGTGCTATCAAGAAAACTCGGTTGGACACATGGTAAGCAGGAGCTATAGCCTCAGCCCAAAAATTCCTTGGAGTACTATAGTCATCTAGAATCATCCTAACCATCTTGACCAAGGTTCGGTTCTTCCTCTCCACTACACTATTATGATGAGGGAGGTATGGAGAAGAGAACTGATGCTTGATGCTAGACTCCTCATAGAAGCTACCAAAGTAGGAGTTCTTAAACTTCGTGCTATTATCACTGCGGATCGATCGTATGGCACCTGGGAGCTCAATAGATAACCTACAGACCAAACCCATGAAGTGGGTAGAGGACTCATCCTTTGAGGCCACGAAAAACACCAAAGAATACTTCAAAAAAAAATCATCAACTATGACAAGAATGTATCATTTTCACCTGCTGACTGCACTCTAGTTGGACCAACAGTGTCCATATGTAAGAGATGTCCTAGTGCATTAGTCATCACCATGGTGACTAGGGAACGGGAAGCAACTACCATCTTACCATGTCGGCAAGAAGAGCAAACTAAGTCTTTAACCATCCTAAGTTTTGGCAAACCTTGAATGAGATCTTGGCTGCTAACTCAGGTCAAATGATTAAAGCCAATGTAAGCAAGTCTCCTATGCCAGAAGGAGAGATTACAAGACTCAGAAGCAATCAAATAGTGAAGAGAGTCTCTAGAAGAAATAGAAAAATCAGCATGGAAGACTCTCCCAAATATAGAAATTCCGCAAACTAACATTTCAGAAGAATCAAGTATTCTACAAGCATTGCTCTTAAAGGTTACCTCAAAATCATCATCGATAAACTGAGAGCTAGAAAGTAGATTGTATTGCAGCTTACTCGCTAAGGCCATGTCCTTAAGAATAAATGTGTCATTAATGCAGATTGTACCTTTAGCGATGATTGTACCTGACGAAACATCCCTAAAAGTGATCAATTCATCACCGGGAGCTCGGGCTAGGGAAGATAACTAACAAGAGTCTCCAGTTATATGACATGAACAACCATAGTTGACAATCCATACCTCTCCCTTCCCCATCATACATACCTACGTCAACTCAAAAGGGAGAGAGGTGACTCAGTAATGGGACAAATAAGAACAGATTTGGGTACTCAATACTGACCCACATGACGAGTAGAAGTGTCAGTCATAGAAGTTGAAAACTGAACTCTAACGTCTCTCCGTGTCTCCACTCTCACAAAACCAGAAGTAGCTCCTATAAGATGTCTAGAGTTGGTGTTGGGTTGGTCCGTCAGTTTGCAAAGGCCAGACATTTTAGTAACGCTACCCAAACCTCCTACTAACTCACACCGTGGATATCTAACTCGATGGAAAGAATGAGGAATATCAAGAGGATGGTGGAAAGACTGATCATGGATCTATGACAAAAACTTGAATGAACAGCCTAAAAATTGAGTCATGGATACTGTCCAAAAATAGGCGACTCTCTAACATATCTAGAAGTAGTTTGTGTCTTAGGAGCACTTAGAGTCTGGGGATGACCCTGAATACCCCTAAGGGAATGAACACGCTCACGTCATGTAACCTTGGCGCGTCTGAAATAGAAATCAACAAGATAACCATCATTCTGATAGAAGGTGCAAGTATACTTCGCCTTAAAGGTTGAAGCTACACAAGAAGCAACCGTCTCATCAAAGATCCCGTGCACCATCCCAACTGAATGGAACACAGCGGTGCTAGTCCTAGGAGCAATCACTATCTCTCCATTCTCGGAGACACGCACAACTGTGAGAGGATGGGCCCTAGCATGCTCCAAGTAGTCAAATCCTAGACCTTGATTAAATCAGCTAATCTTGGACTGGTCTAGGATGAGATTGAGTTTCTTCTTTCCTATCAAAAATTTCTTGAGAGTGCTCATGAGATACTCACACTCCCAAAAAAGAAAGGCACATGAAGAACAGGGGGAAGAAGTGGAAGAAGACCAACAAGAAGAACAAACAACATGTGTATATCTCTCCCTATGCATGGCTGCCTCAATCTTGAGGGCCTCACATGAAACGCAAGGGGCATTTCTAATCCTAACTACATGGGCCTCTAACTTCTTCCTAAGCTCGATATGAATTTTATCTAAGTCCCCCTCAATCTCAGCACGTAGTAAGCAACCATCTTGTAATTTAGCTAGTAAGTCCTTAACAAATTCGTCACACTTGACTTCCAAAGCATAATATTATCAGGTTTTAGTTGCCTACAACCCTCACATGAGCTGACTGGGTCCTTAGAAGCATGCAATTCAAGTTCATCATTTCTAGCAGATAGCTTCCTAAGGTGTGTGGTCATGGTATCAATTTTAGACAATAGTTTAGGGTAATTTTCACATGATGCGCTAGTGTGAGCATGAAGAAAACTAGCATATACAGGAGTAGCATCAATAGAACTAGTGCTAGCATTCTTCAACCTAAGACCCTCAAGCTCAGAAAGCACACTATCGTGCATTGTTCTTAAGTTCTCGAGCTCCACAAGCAAAGCATCACATAATGAGCAATTAGCATCACAGAAGGAGACAGATCTAAGTGAAGAAATCTCCCGTGATAAGGTACCTACTTACTTCTATAACTCTGCACACCTAGCTCTAGCTCTAGCATGAATCTTTCTTAGCTTACAAAAGAATCATTGAGCTGATCATAGGAATGTACCTTGTCCGAGTCGCTGTATAGCTTGGAGTCACTAATGCCGTTGGCATCGGCGATGAAGCACATGCCGGTGAAGTTGTTGCCACCTTTGTGCAACACCCCGGCACCTAGTATGCCAGGATGTCACCAAACAGAGTAGAAATAGCAACCATAAAGCATAATTAAGGACACGTTATAGCAAGGGCGCAAATGCTTTAAACGAAATTTTGGCAGCATCTCCTTTGTTTTTCCATGGTTTGAAGCAACATTAATAATATCACAAGCAATAACATAATGGATGACATCTAAAGCAGCAATAACAGGAGGTATATCAATAATTTAAGTCCAGATTAATGAATTCAAACGTTTCATGAACCAAAATGAAGTGAACGATAAATCCAAGCACAAGTTGTAGCATGAACCAAATTTAGCATATTAAAATAAACATCACAACTATGAACGAGAGTGTGTAGTTGTCTAAATGAATGAATCTAAGTGTAGACGTGGCGCTAACTCCCTTTCCCGCATGCCGAGTTCATAGTACCTAAAAACAACAAGCGTGAGTTCATCACTCAGCAAAGTGTATTGCAATAGAGTAGAGCAACAACATTAATCAATAGCATCGTTATTACATATCATAACACATCATCATAAACATCTCATAGTTCAACATCATAAACATCTCATAATCATCCTCATTCATGCAATGCAATGCACATGTCTCTTTTCTTAGCACATACCGGTATTGCCGAGTGCACACCCATCGGTGTGCACCCTCTTTCCCTTCCATTCTGTGGAGGGTGTCTACTCTTACTGACTTGCTCCCATTCACAACCGTGGATGGTACTACGAGGTAGGTCTTTCGTGTTCACTACATGTGAACACAGAGGCCCACATCAGAATGGGTCGCCTCTTCCATTATGCATGCACATATGTCATAAACATGTATGAACTTGTATAAATACTCAATATGACAATTGCATAGCCCATATCTAATCATGTTCATCATATCACAAGCACGAAGCAAGCATGGCAAATTAACACATCATGTACTCATATTGCAACTATACAAGTCTAAATAGCCACCCAAACCCAAACCATCCCAATACACTTGCCTTCAACCGTGAGGGACGGAGTGGTGAGATGAGGAAGGCACTCCCGGGGTCACACCACCTGCACATAGGTACAATACACTCAAAACAATCCCACAAAACAGTACAAGAACTATCGGCTACAACGACTTCGCAACCCACTCCTAAAACCCGAAAAACAGAGAATCTGTCCAACGGGACAGCGGGCTTCCAATGGACATAACTTGAGTTCTACAACTCCAAATCAGGTAAACGAGTACATTTTATTGAAGCTTAGGAGATTCCCCAACTTTTTCTAAGTATTCGCGAAGACTGAATCGGCCTCTAAAATCCTCTAATCTACAGTTGAACACAAACTGTCCCAATCACATCACAGATTTGACAACGTTCGGTAAAACAGCCATAACTTTTAAACGGCTAAACAGAATTTAACGTTCTTGGTGTCCAATTAAAGATAATTTAATTACTTACAACTTTCGTAACAGCCGGACGATCAGAAAATACATCTAAAATCCTAAAAAATGTGTCCCAACACCGATTATCAAACATGGCCGAGAGCTACTCGCGAGACAGATCTAGAATCCAATTCAACCCCTCTAATCACAGCACCTAAACAAGAGTTCTAGTCATGGATTCTCCCATCTAGAAGCACCTAGACCACCCCATAAGAGCCATGATTCGTTACCTCTTCTTGAAGAACCGAACGACGACGAAAACCTCCCTTCCTTCCGGTCGCTCCTTCCTCTAGAACCGTAGTGAATCGCCGGAGAACTCCTGACCGACGATCCACCGAGCGAGAGAATGATGAACACCGGGGAGGGAGAGGTGAGGGGCTGCTAGGGGAGAGGAAGGTGGTGGCTAGGGAGGGGAAACCCTAATGGGGGGCGCATGGAGGTGGCGGCGCAAGGGGAGGGGTGGCCGGCCCTAGGGAGGGGAATTGGGGGAGGGGGCGCCCAAACCAAGGGGCGCATGTGGGGGTTAGGCAGCCCTAGGGTTGCAGGATTTTTCCCCTCATGGGCCCAAAACCCCCTAGTGAAAGCCCAGAGTTCAACTCCCCTAGGCCCAAAACCTCCCGGGAAGGCCCAAACCCTCCCGGAACGGCCCAAAACCTCTGAAATGCCCAGAAACACGGTATAACCTCGTACCGTAAATGCTGAAATCTATAATGTCACATTCCATAATGTCACACTTTGGTCTTCTCTCACAGATCATCTTCGCCCTCATCACTCTAGGTTTCCGTGTCGGAGAGGTCGATATTGTCGATTGTGGTGACGAGGTGGAAGAACTTCTTGTTCTAGGAGAAGTTGCGGTACTTCTTTTCACATGACGACTCATAAAATGGAGGCTTCTTATTGCCGTTCTTGTCGATGTAGTCATTCTTGCTGAAACCGCCGGAGTCATTCTTGCCCTTTTCCAGCTTGGGATAGTTCGCCCGAATGTGGTTGGGGCCACCACACTCGAAGTAGGTGATCGTGCCACCACTCGTCCTCTCCCTCACCCTCTTATGCATGTGAAAATTTGTGAGTTAAAAGTGCAAGCTCACTCTTTGAAAACATTTTCAGTTGTTCATCGCTTAGCTCACAAAGAGCGAAGAGGAAAAATCAGAGAAAAAGTCAGAAGAGGATCCAGCGGGATCGGTGACCAAATCCAACAACTACGACTTCGTCTTACGAGAGACAACGTTGATCTCATGAGCCTTGAGTCAGGAATAGCCCATCAAGGGTCCAGGTCGATAAGTCTGTGGTGTCCTTGATGGTGGTCATCTTCATCTCCCATACCCGAAGATCGAGTGCAGTCAAGAAATAACGAGAGTTCTCCGAGTTAGAGTATGTGCAACCTACTGCACGGTGATTGCTTAAAATCTTTGTAAAATGAATAAAGCACTTTTCCAGGGTCTCACCAGCCTATTGTTCAAACTTGTTGTAGTTATGCTTGTACTGATCATGTCTTATTGTCTTGATTTGGGTAGTGCCCTCATGGTAAGCATCAGGGGTTACTCAGATCTGGTGAGCAGAACGTAGGTGGGTGATCCTATCATACTCACTACAGCTAAGGCCCTGTATGAGGATACTCCTTGCCTTAGCATTTGCCTCAACGTCAGACATATTGCCAGCCGTGATGTTCTCATCGGCAGGAATCTCATACGGGAGCTTCACCTTTTGCCAAATCAGGATGCTCTAGGTACTAATGTATGATTCCATCCGTGACTTCCAGAATGTATAGTCGACTCAAGAAAAGATAAGAGGCTTGGTGGAATATTTGTCTGTCGCCATGGCTCTTGAGACCGATCAAGATCTATAAAAGAGCAGAACTGGCTCAAATATCAATTGAAGGACCGAAATGGCGATAGGGGGTGAATGATCACAAATAAAGTTTCCCCCTTTGAAAAGAATCCAACCAAAACCTCACTTCAAACAATTTAGCACAAAAGAGTAAAACAGGCACAATCTGTTCTGGCCAGTACTACCGCAGCACAAAGGGTGGTAGTACCGAATGTTGGTACTACCTCTCGTCCTGGGCGGTAGTGCCGGCCTCAAGAACAGATGGCAAAAACAACACGATCTCAAAACCAAAATTGATGAAACTTTAGATTGGCTGGTCCAACACCCATGAAACTTTGTATGCACCTTCTTATAGTGGCTAGGAACCTATTCCAATCTTTAATTCAATGGATTGACATCAAAGTTTTGACCTTTTTCCAATCAAAGGAATAGTGCACCAAGTTTAGGCAAAAAATCAAAATCTTGATGTCTGTGCTTGCTCATGGGGTTTGATAATAAAGATGATCTTGGATATCTTTCCACTTATAACATCAAGATAGACCACAAAAATAAAATGCCTCAAACACGATCTACAAAGATTTCTCGAAGATTAAGCAAAAGATCGGTTTCTTGCAATGTTCAGGACAATGATTGTCTAGATGATGAGGATATGATTAGCCTAAGATCCATAAACATTTAGAAGGGGGGGGGGGCAAATCCAAATGTGCGAAAAGTAAATTGCAAGAACATAAAGTATGGAATTTAAATGCTAAATTTAAGCATAATGTAAGTACAAAATTTAAATTCAGAAGTAAGGAAATAAATTTTTTATTTCATGGATAAAAGGTTTACAAAGCCTCACAATAAGGTGGACAAATATCAAAGGAGCATCAAAACCTTCAAGAAAAGAGACACATCCCCCCTCTATTTATAACCTTCATGAATCATCCTACACCCTTGGATGAGTTGCTTCAATCCTAAGCAACCTCTTCAAGAGCTATAATTGACTCAACCACTCATACATGGGCTAATCCGAAACCCACTAACATAACGGGTTTTGCACACTTCTCAAAGCTAGCTAACATGACTGCTACTCTATCCTTTAAACTGCGATTCAACCGCTCTCCTTAATCCGAGCATCTCCAAGTTAGCATCTCAACCGTTCCCTTATCTTCTAGGCTAACAGCAACTCCGTCTCTGGTCATCCTCCGATGATCCCCGACCATCTGGACCTACAACGCACTTTGCCTAGACTCGATCATCCTCCGCCTCACCATGACCCAGCACCGTCGTTCTGCACATCAAAGACAAGGAAAAACTATCATATAACAATGTCCAAAATGATATACAATAATCCTCAATTCGTCAAAATAAATCATATCTCGTTTATAAAGTTAATACTACCGTCAGCCATAGCCCGGTAGTACCGCAAGACTGATACTACTGCGCTTTGACCGTCAGAAGTGCCGGTCGCACTGAAAACCTCTCAGATATCTTGCTCTAGAAAATAACTACCGCTCCAAAGGCCGGTGGTGCCGCACTTGAAGGTGCTAAGAGAAAACACTCAGGGCCGGTACTACCGCCGTCATAAGGCCAGCAGTACTACCATTACAAGGCTGGTAGTGCCGCTCCTGGTTGAAAACTCAAACCTGAAATAAAATTAAATGCTCATTACAAACATGAAAAAACTTCCTCATGATCTTTCAAGCTCGTACGCAACTTGCAGTCAACTGATCCTACTCTGGTGATCTGATCTGCGATCTAATATAATCCAAGACCGAGAGATCGCAGATATGTGACATTACTGAAACATCGGCCTCAACTGTTTCTGCTTCCACGGCGACGTCAAAGCAACAAAACGCTGCGCCCTATATAGTAGTGATTACTAGCAGCCGGCTACATGCTAGAAAAGAGAGAAGTTTGCTCTCCACGAATTGCGGCCTTGACGCTGGTGCTCGCGAAGACTGGCTAGGCCTCCCGCAACCACAGCCTGCCCATCATTACCTTAATCCCGCCCGTTTCGATTCGGGACAACGCAGCGGATGGTCAAAACCTCTCAGTGCTTTTAAAAAGCATGAAGAGGCTATTGGACGTGGCAAAAGCAGGAGGGGACAATTGGACGTGGCTAAGAACCCTAGCTAGCTTGCAGTTGCAGCGGGGGAGAGAGAGGTCACGAGGTCAGATCCCGATCGAAAAACTACCACCAAACTTCTATAATTCTATTACGATACCTAGTCAGGACATGTACCAAGAGTCCAAGATAAGCTATGTTTATGAGCGATGGTTACCTGATGGCTTACTTCTCATCTATCTTATTTGCGCGCATTGTATGATCACCTTTCCGAGCCAGTGTTTCTGAGTTTGGCGAAAAGGGCGGGCAGTTGACTCAGATCGGGATTTGACCTCGCATTTGTCTCCGCCGCCTGCTTTTGCGACACATGTTATCTTATTGGTGTCATAGTCATAGGGTAAGTTATTAGGCGTGGTAATGGAGTGCCATGATGCCTAGCTTAGTGCAAGTATAATAAGATGATGTAAACAGGCTGTAAAGATTGCTACATCAGATTTATGATGGGTTGGAGGAGAGAAGCGGGCTGCAGATCTACAGCCGGTTGTAGCACGGGCTCCAAAAAAATTGGTGAGAAAATGAGAGGATGAATATGGGCCAAGTATTAATTGCTTTGTGTGTACGTATGGCTAACTATTATATAGGTAGGCTGCCTGTAGTTGGCTCTCTTATTAACGTTGCTCTTAGGCGTGGTAATGGAGTGCCATGATGTGCCTAGGGCTTGGGAAAAGAAATATTAATTGGATGGGTGAGAGATCAGATCCAGTCGTGAGATCTGAAGATCGCCCTGTTCTGTAGCTCCGTCAGGTATTGGTCGATCTGCTCCTGACTGAGTTGATGGCCTAGCTAATCTTCTAGCTAGCTTAGTGATTAGCTCGCCATTGCGAGGCTGCTTTTCTTGCTCGAGATGGTATATATGTCTCGTCTGGGTCACCGCTGTTAGAAGTATTCATATAAGTCTTTTATATAGCGTGTGTTTTCTGCTAATTGATCTTGTCTTGTACATTTGCCCTATGGAAATGAGTAGAGTTCATTCCAAAACATAGTATCGAATTAAGTAGGCGATAGGATTCAAGACAAGCCGATCTCATGCCGCTGCCTCCTCTGCTCCTCTCTGACCAACCCTCTCACTACCTTTGCTTTGCTCCTTAGCACTTCTGCTTGCGCTTTTCATCTCTACCCCCCCCCCCCCCCCCCCACATAATCAGCCACCATCACCACACCGCCACCGCAACCCTCTCCTCTCTCCCACGTTGCCCCACACCGAATCCACCGCCTGCATCGGATCTCACCATCACACCAGCCTCCTCAACCTTGATACCTCCAACATCGACTCCACCTCCCCCGAGCCTAAATCCGATGGCCTCTTCTTTTACTACCCTGACGGCCACTACAGAAAAACGATATGTTTTTGTTGGCCACACGTATTTTCATCGGCCAAAAATAAGCCGATGACATTATATAAGTTATTTCGTCGGCCGAGGCAAAACCGACGAAACTAACGATATCTTCGTCGGCTAAGCCGACAATAACAAATAACACAGTTAATTTCGTCAGCTTGGCCGACGATAATAGGTGGGCCAACGACCCGCGCAAATTTCGAATTTTTGGGGTAGTATTATCGTCGGCCAGGCCAACACAAATAGTGTATTTTCGTCGGCTCAGCCGATGACATTAGGCCACGTCACCATGAGGGTTAATTTCGTCGGCCTGGCCGACACAAATAGGCTCTTGGCCGACGGAAATATGTAGTGCATCGGTATGTCTACCAAGGACTGCCCTATAGCGATTTTGCCCCCAAATCGTTCCTTTTGCCAGCCCGCGCCCGGCCATCCCCGTGTCTCGCCACCCCGCACCCGGCCGTCCCCGTCTCCGGCCAGCCCGTGCCCGGCTGTCCCCGTCTCCGACCAGCCCGGCCGCCGCCTATCTCGCCATCCCGCCTTACGCGCCCGTGCCACGGCCAGCGCCTCCCAACGCCCCGTTACACGCCCGGCCGCTTCGTCTCGCGCCACTCGCGCCCATCCGCCCCGCCCCGACGGCCAACGCCGGCCGCTCGCCCGGCGCCCATCCTCACTACCTCGCCCCCGACGCTACTGATTATTGAACTTTTATTTGTGAGTATTTGTACATACTGTCACATTGTTGCTCCTTTTTGATGCTTGATGAAGCAAGTCGGTCAATCAATGAACTAAACAATCATGGTTGCAAAAATGGTCTTGAACACTTTACTTCATGCTAATGCTTGATAGTATATAATGTGATTCACTGTTTAAAGCTTGTACCTGTTATTTAGCACAGTTTGTGATCTGGTATAGATTAGTTTGTATATTGTGTGGTAGTATGCAAGTATGTGATAATTTTAGTTATTGTGATTGTGTGGTATATGTTAGATTCAATTATGGTAGTATGCATATTCAATTGTGATGCTAGTAGGCAAGTTTTTCATAATTTGTTTGTTGGGGTAAGTATGCTAGTATGCAAGTATGCATATGTGATTGTTAGCTTTACATTTATTTTGTGTTTGTAATTGTAATGCATTTGTCATTATGTATCGAATTAGTCATTATGGATCGAATTTCATGTGTATAATTGTAATGCATTTGTCCTTATGTATCGAATTTCTCCTTATGTATCAAAATTGTATTTTGCAGGCAATGGATTGATGTTACCTGGGACGGTCGAAATCGGTTAAGGCCTGTGAACGCTACATTAGGATCTCTCTGTCGGTACCACTATCCGGGGATGGTTGTGACTAGAGGCGTTTCGAAGCCAGCAATGAAGTGGAATCACTATGCGTTGGCTATAGATGGGCAACAGGGAAATGTTGCACAGAGGGTGTGGAAGGACTTTTGGGTAATGATATTGGTTGCACTTTATTTAATAGATTTTGACGTCTATACTACATTGTCTAACTCATAATTTTTTCCAATTAGGAGAGGTACCGTTTGCCCGAGGGTCAGGAGGATTTACTTGCAGCTAAAGCTAGATGTGTGTTTGACAAGGATGCAACCAGGGTTACGAAGGATATGATGTCAAATGCTCGTATACAAGCGGTGTGCCTGTACTACAAGAAGATCAAAAAGGAGGACATGAACAAGAAGTTAGGTGCTTCACAGATCTACCTTCGAGAGGATGAGTACCTCAAGGTGGACTTGCCTTGGTTACGGAAATGCCCAGATGCATGGCAAGCGCTATGTGCCTACTGGTCGTCAGCAGCTTTCGTAGAGCAGTCACGCAAGAAGAGGGGCAACCGACAGGCGAGTCCAAGGGTGACTCAGCGGTATGGTGCCGATGGACATCTTCGTCTCGCGCGTCGAATGGTACATTCGATTTGGTGTAATTCTAATTTATTTAACTTCGTTTATACTTATGTTTGCTAATTAACATTGAGCTATAGGAGGCTGAAAGTGGCAATACGCCAAGCTACATTGAAGCATATATTCGGGGCCACAAAGGAGCTGATCCTACACACCCAAAACAGCTTTGTAGTTCATCAGCGATGCAGAACCTGGTTAGTAGTATCAACATGGTACAAACTTAATTAAATAAAGTTCCCTATTATTGCCTTAACTTAATTAATACTGTAGGCACGCTACGAAGAAACAATGGTCGAATGTCATGGGGAAGAGTACGATTGGCGGAGAGAAGATGTCGATCTTGTGGCCTTGTACACTAGTGGAGGTGGTAAGAAACATGGCAGGTTTGCCATGTTCAATGGGGTCATGGATTCGAGCGAAGCTTTAGGAGAGGCGAGGTCATGTCAATCATCCCAAAGCAGTGCATGGAGCTCACGTGAGGCATGACTAGAGGAGGAGTTAAGGTAACAACGAGAGGCGATGAGGCAACAATAGGATATGATGAGGCAGCAACACGAGAGTGCAATGCAAACCCAAGCCTATTTTGTTCAATGACAGGCACAACAACAACAATACTTTCAAGTATGCTGTTTACGATTTCATGCCTACAATGAGTATATTTTTATTGTTTGTGTAGATTGTATCATTTAGGCTAAAATCACTTCAAAATGACAGTTTCAATAAATTTATTAAATTTACGTCATATGTGCTAGATGTGTTTTCTAATTAATGCTTGTATGTACTTGGAATGGCGAATTTTGATAATTAATGCTTGTATGTAATTTCCTATAGAATTGATCATTTTCTATATAATTTTGATGATCCATGCTTGTATGATTGACCATGTCTGCAATTTCCTATAGAATTGATCATTCACATAGAATGAAGTGGAATGACAAATTTTGATGATCCATGATTGCATATAGTGCTAATGGCCAAACTGTATGCACTTTTATTTGTTTTTGATGATCCATGATTGCATATAGTGTCACTATACTTATATTTGTTTTTGTTCTTATATCTATAATTTTTTTAGGAAATTTTAGCTACGCACCTTGGATCCACTGCTGTTAACTTGCCTACATTTCGTCCTCCTCTTGCACCTCCTTTCTTCCAATCCCCGCAAATGGTATTTACTAGTAACTTGTCATTTTTAGAACGTTGGTCTTTCCTGTGAAATTAACTAATAACCAATTTGATTCCTATTGGGTTCGACAACACCGCCTGCTGGACCGGGAACAAATGTTGGAGGCGATGTTGCTACTGGTTCGGGGACGCCTGTCGACCAATATCTCAATTCAGGAGGTGATGCAGGTAGCAGCCACAACTTCCACACACCTCCAAGTTGAACATTGTAATTTTATGTTAAACCTGTTCTATGTGACTGCATATCATCGTACTGCTTTTATGAATTCATATCGTCATAATGTGTATGAGATGAACTATTATTGTTGTAGTGTGTATGAGATGAATGCATATCGTCGTAATGTGTATGAGATGAATGCATATGGTCGCATGTGTATGAGATGAATGTTATAATTTCTGTGAATTCTGTGTGTTTTCTGTGAATTTTGTGATTTTCCAGCTTTTTTGTTGAAAATATGCTATTTTCGTCGGCCAGGCTGATAAAAAAAATCCCAGGTTATTTTCGTCGGCCAGGCTGATCAAAATAATCCCCAGGCTATTTTCGTTGGCCAGGTTGATGAAAATACTTCCTAGGCTATTTTCGTCGGCCAGGCTGATGAAAATACTTCCCAGGCTATTTTCGTCGGCCAGGCCGACGAAAATGACGCGCCGCGTCAACATCTACGCCGAGAGCTCGTATCCATCCAAGATTTTCGCTTGCCATTAAACCGACGAAGATATGTACTTTTAAATCATTTCTAAAAAAACCTGTATTTTCGTCTAACTATTTTTGTCGGTTTATTTTCGTCGGTAGGCCGACAAAAATATGTATTTTCATCGGTTTTCGGCTTATTTTCATCGGCTTTTGGCCGATGAAAATATATCGCTTTCCTGTAGTGGGCCTCCTCCTTCACTGGGCTGGCAGCCCCCTCCACCTCTCGACACTGCAGACGCCAGATCTGCCTCCCCCCAAGTACGGATGTGAACCATCCTACTGGTCTTGGCTTCCTTATTCCACCGGTGGCCCCACCATCCCATCGGCCTCGGCTTCCTTCTCCCACCGGTGCCCCCACTAACCATCATTCATTTGGCCTTGGACTTGGTTACCGCCTTGGGAAGTTGCAAGCCTTTTGCACCGACCTGATTACCAAATCTAGCTCCTCTGTCTTTGTCCCATTCCCAAAGGTCGTGTTTAATAGCACAAACTTTTCAAGAGTGGTTTGTGCACCTACAGATCTGCCTCAACAGCCAGTCACTCTAGATCACCTCACAGCGAGCGGCCTTGCCTGCCTCTACCAACTTTACCTACCAAGCCATTTGTCAGTGTGGGTGCTGCCCTAGCTAAATCTAATGTTGTTACTACATTTGAGGATGTTGTAGGGATGTACCAGTATAAACTTCATGCCTTTGAGTGGTGGAAGGGTGATGAAGCTAGAGCCATCACCATCCTCATTGGGAGCATGACTATTAACATTTTTATGGACTTCGCTGATCTACCATTGTCACAGCTGGTGTGAGAGCTTGCCTGGGCACAGTATCAATCAATAGTGATGCCCTCTACCTCTCTGTGGTACACCAAGCTCACCCTCTCCAGTAGCTTGACGCCACTGTTGATGACTTCTATCAGCAGATCAACTGGAGTGTGGCGCTAGCTTAACTCTTTGGGATTGGATGTCTATCGGACTTGTTCCTGCTGTGTGCAGACCCGTGCTCACCAGGAGACTCATCGTCTTTGCGACTTGTTGACGCGTCTTTGTGGCATGACTTAGTAGTCATCTTCTACTGCCCTGGCTGCCTATACCCCTATTGCTCCTACAGTTCTTGTGGCATAGATTCTACTATTGCCTCTTCAACACCGATGGGCACTACGAGTGCCTCTACTAGTGGCCTTCATTACATCTGGTGTCCGCGTGATGGCCACACCTACCAGACCTACTACTCTAGGAGGCGGAGCGAGGGCCGTAAGAGGCGATCACCCTTAGCATGGCTCTGCTCAATAAGGAGGTGATAGTTCTCGTCGCTAGCCAAACACTGCTCAACAGCTGGTCTCCCTCCTTCACCATTTGGCCATTAGCCCTACCTCAGGCTCTTTGGGTGCTGCCATTCTTGCCACTCAGCCACTAGTAACTCAATGTCCCACTTTAGGTATATCGTATCCTTGGATCTTGGACTCTGGTGCTTCCTTCAACATAACATTAGATTCCACTCAACTCACCTTTTGAGTCCCTCTGTTTTGTCTGTTTCCATTCAAACTGCAAAGGATACTTCTCTTCCTGTTACTAGTTGAGGCATTCTTTCCACTCCTAGTTTCTATGTGCCTCCAATTTCTCATGTTCCTAGGCTTTCCACTCATGTTGTGTTCAGGACCACCTCATAGGAACTCTGGTTGATACTGGCACGTGTCGCCTTGATTCTCAGTGTCTATAGGAGCTCAACTGACTTCTTCTTCCTCCACTTGTGCCTCCATTAGCCAGCTGACCACTACTACCGCTGCCTCCACCACTACTACTTCCATCAATTTTGCTCAGTGGCATCATTGTTTATGTCACCTATGTGGGTCGTGTCATTCTTATTTGGTTGGTAGTGTTGTTCTTGGGTCTATTTTCAGTTATACTTCTTTATCTTGTATGGGTTGCAAGCTTGGTATGCAGCTACATCTCCCTTCTAATTATAGCGATTCTGTTTCCGCTTGTTCTTTTTATTTGATTCACTCTGATGTATAGGGTCTGTCTCCCTTTGTTTCCAAAGGGAGTCATCGATACTGTGTGATCTTCATTGATGACTAAGCTCGTCATATTTGGATTTATTTCATGTCTTATCATAACCAGATTCCTTTTATTTATCAGTCTTTTGCTACTATAGTTCATAATCAATTCGACTCAGTCGCTACTATATGTATTCTTAGTATGGTAACCTTCATACTTTTGACTGTGTTTGTTGCTTTCTTCCATCCTGTGAGCTCACAAAGCTGACTGCTCAATCATTTGAGTGTGTTTTCCTTGGTTACAATGCTAAGCACAAGGGTTACCATTGCTATGACCTTGTTGCTCATCGGATGCACATCTCGTGCGATGTCATGTTCGATGAGTCCCAGCCTTACAATTATCGTGACACCACTTTCGATCCAGACTCTCTTGCTAAATTGATCTTCTTTTCAGACTTATCTAATCCTCAGCACTCCACTATGTTGGTTTCACTGCCATCTCTGTCAGCTTCACCTTTGGCTCCCCCTCCTTTGTCTCCCCTTGCTTTCCCACTAGAAGGTCCCACCAGCTCTTTTGTTGAGGTCTCTCCCTTTCTATTCTACTACACTCATTGTCCCCATTCTGTTCCTACTCTGTTAGCTTTATCACTTTCTACCTATACTCTTCCATCCTTGTTGGGTTTTGCTTTAGCATATCCTTTGAGGTACGCTCTTCATGATCATAGTGTGATTCTATGTCCTAATCTCTACGGCTTTGCAGCTGCTGGTACTTCTCTTACCGAGCCTACTTTCTATCATGATGTTGCATCTCATCCTAAGTGCCAACTTGTTATAGCTAAGGAGATTGATGTTTTGGAGCGTACTAGCACTTGGGACTTTGTTTCCCTTCCTGCTTGTGTTACTCCTATCGTGTGCAAGTGAGTCTATAAGATCAAGATTCGCTATGATTGTACCATTGAGCATTACAAGGCATGTCTTGTTGCACATGGTTTTCAGTATGAGTATGATGAGAACTTTGCTCTAGTTAATTATATGACTACCATTCACACTTTTGTTGCTATTGTCTCTATTCGGCAATAGACCATCTCATAGCTTAATGTTAAACATGCTTTTATCAATGGTGAGCTACAAGAGGAGGTCTACATGAACCCATCTCCTGGGTATTTTCTCCCCAACGGTTAGGTTTGTCGCCTCTCTTGTTCTCTCTATGGCCTTAAACAAGCTCCCCATGCTTAGTTTGCACATTTCACTTTTGTTGTCATTGTTGCTAGCTTTTCGGCTAGTGATCATGACCTGCTATCTTTGATCACACCTCCTCTCATGGTTGGACTCTTCTCCTTTTCTATATCGATAACATGCTCATCACTAGAGATGACCCTCAACATATTGACTTTGTGAAGACACATCTCAGTGAGCAGTTATAGATGTATTTTTTAGGTGCTTTTTGCTACTTCCTTGAATTGAGGTCACCTCTATGCTTGATGGCCAGTGCCCCTCCCAGTGGAAGTACATAGATGATCGTCTTGATCACGCTTGTCTGACTAATTAGCGCACATTGGACACTCTTATGGAGCTTCACCTTTAGTTCGTCCTACTGACGGCACCCCTCTAGAGGATCCCACTCGCTATCGTCACC
Source organism: Rhipidocladum racemiflorum (assembly GCA_036346355.1). Lineage (NCBI taxonomy): Eukaryota > Viridiplantae > Streptophyta > Magnoliopsida > Poales > Poaceae > Rhipidocladum > Rhipidocladum racemiflorum. Next base: position 61,569,870 of record CM070573.1, on the reverse strand, counting down.
TTGTTAAGTGTTTGTTTTACCATGGTGTCACTCGCTATCGTCACCTTGTTGAGGATCCCACCCATTAGCATGCATGATTGAAAAACATACATGTTTGGGATTGTGAGAGATGGACAGTGTAAATCGAGACGTACAGGGCCATATGATGCAGGCAACTATCATGTGCTTTTAGGTGCTTCTCCGTGGCAGATATGATCATCCAATCACATGCGGGCGAATGCATGTGCCGAATTCTTGTTATGATATAGATAGAATCACAGTCCAAGTATGGAAGGACCCTATCTATTGGTGGGCAAATTTGAATTTATCTCCTATTGGTTTTGCTATATTTTGGGCACCCCTTGTACAGAGAGAATCAATCTAATAAAGAGAGAATAGAATTTCCTCCCTGCATTGTGTATGCTCCCTATTTGTGCTTATTGTTCTTTTGTGCATCGTGATTGATCAAGGACAGACGACAACATTTTATAATACGTTATTAGCACGAAACTCTATAAAACTATAGCCCTAGATCAATCTGCATCAAGAGGAAGACAAGCAAGCAACCTAGACGAGCGCATGGGATTGCGGCTACAAGCAAACCACACGTCATGCTTTCAGGGAGGATCCACGAGAAGCTCAACCCCTTCACATCATGTTCAGATCCATGCTCAGCTCTTCCCACGTCATGGCACAACAGAGAAGCAACAAGTTTTTTTTAATTACTATGCTTAACTCATGTGTTTGCTTCTAATTGGTATTTTTTGCCTAATGCATGACCAAATCAATGGAGTACTACTCGCTCTGGCCTACATGCTGTCAATGCTGGAGCTGTCCAGCGACACCTCCTGCAGCCTGCAGGAGCAGCGTGAGCTCAAGGCACCAGAGCAGAAAACTGTAGTGTTCTCGGGCTCTGTTTTGCTGCATGCTGCTGTTCTTGCCGTTGCACCAAGCTTTGCGTGTATTCAGATCGATTGGGGCTAGTAAACTTATCTACCTCTCTGCACAAGCTGTTTCAAGATGACCATCACCATTGAGCAGCCCAGCCGCCGTCATCACGGAGAGGACACAACAGTTGACGTGTCCAAAGCCAAGCCTATGCTCTCCATTGATGACACGATCGATCCTGGTGTAGCACTTCTTCGAGTCCTAGATGCCCATGGGGGTCGAGAGCGAGCAAGCACACGCGCGCGCCATCCTTGTCCTAACTGCCAATCGGGAAGTTTCCGTTGATCCTGACAGCCGTCACACCTAACGCGTCCAGATCCTAGATCATTAGGCTGCATTACACTCGTAGACCTAACCAGGACAGCGGGCCAAGGTCTCTTGGGCCATCTCTCCTCAAAAAGCTAGTTTAATGAGGGGGTACTCCCTCACCCTTATAAACCATGCTCAAGCCCTTCCAACAACCGATGTGAGACTATTCCCAACAGATCCCACCAGCGATAAGAGAAAAAAAATCTTCGAGCTGCTTGATCTTAAGGGCAAGGTTGAGGACGGCAGCAGCGCGCTCTAGCTAGTTCCTGCATGACATTGCCAACAAGTAGGATGTGTGGGGGCAACATGGTGGTCGAGCATTCTGGGACACCTGAGCTAGCTGGTCTGCGTTCCGGGGAAGCTTATGTAGTGGCTGGAACTGCAATTGGTTAGCTGGCTATTTCAATAAGAGAGACGATTTATCACCGCATACGAGCCGCTGTTGATAAACAAAGAGCCGGATAAGTATGGCGAGTGGAGCGGCTGCATCAAGGACCACAACATGTTGTCGTGGGTGCTTAACGAGCGCTTAATTTAGTAGAAAATCGCCGAGCTCCAGAAGAAGCACTCCCGCTTGCGCATCATGCATGTAAGCCGGCTACTGCACGCCTGACGTCTAGTTCGTCCTCCACACCTTGAAATGGGCACGACGCGCCCGAGGCTAATCAAGTTGTCTGACTGCATCAATCAATCGACAATTTCGACCGACATCAAGCAATTAAACCTACAGTAAACCATACATAAGTTTGTGACAAGTAAGTTTTTAGGTATATGGGCTTCCGTAATTTTGGGTATAAAATTTGAAAATGGACTGTTTGCACAAAGTATTCTTGCATGGCAATAACTTAATGGACCAGCCAACTTGGTGCCTACCATTTTGTAGAACAATAGACGAGCTAAGTTAAATTGTTGTGCCTACCATTAATATTTTTTGGTCTTGAGAACCATTCCAATTTGGAATGCATAGACAAAAACATAATATGAACAAGAACATTCGAAAAAAAATGCATGAGTTAGTTCACCATTCCTGTATACACAAAAAAATGACTACTCTTAAATCTGGTAATACACATCACTAAGTAGGAACATTCTTGAAAATCACTGAAATTTTCATCCAATTCCACTAACATGAAATTGAGAATTTGCTAATTCCAGTGAATACATCACTACTCTCCCTAATAGTTCCAAGTAAATTATTTTAAGAAGTAGCGATGCCTCAAATGGAATTGTAGCCAGCTTTCTCACCTTAACATTCCTTTTTTTCATATTACACCACTGCTAAACCCAAAATAAAACAACAATGTTTGTCCAATCCCAGGCCTGCTCAGTATACTGTTTCAGCAATAAAAGAGATAAATTTTCAATAAAAGTTCACTTACATAGCAATGATAAAACCCCAAAATTTCATGGGTTTACTAAAATACAATTGGATTAATTGCGGCTGTGGATATTGAATGGGAATTACAAACATCCATACCATAGATATCATAAATTTAGAATTCAAATTTGGTGCCAAGGCAACAAAAGAACATTATACGCCACTTGCCCACATAATAAAAAATCATATGGCAAAAACCTTATTGCTAGCATTCATTTAACTCTCATTGGCCTGAAAAAAGAGAGGAGAGCAAAACATAAATTAAATCATTAGGAGTCCCTAGCTCAAGAAAACCATATATCAATTTGCATTGACCAAAAAAGAAATTCTAAGTTGATGCTCGAGGCATTTTAACATGTTAATACTATCAAACTTTTTATGATACTAAGCCATATCCATGAAGAAACCACCGATGTAAAAAATCTGAATTATTGCTTGGCGCACCTCTAGGCAAAGATGATGAAATTACTTAATTGAGATTGAGGATTACTATAGGGAAAAATGAAAGTACACATGAGGAAATTAGACAAAAAGAAATCAAAAATAAAAGTAGAATTGGATCATTATTTGTCTTTCTTCTAAAGTTTAGTGCCATTGACTTGAGAGTCTTATTAACAGGCTATAGGAGGAGCTTATGTGCTTCCTGGATATCACAAAAAAAAAATCAATGCATCAATTAAAAATATACAACAAAACAAACAAGTTGCAATACTGACAAAGAAATGGAAATGACCTGGCAATTATAGATTTGTATTACATGTAGATATGCAAGATACTCATAGGAAATGAATCACAATTCATACCTTATCTACATTGGAAATATTTGATCTACCTTCAACTTCCCTTGCAGAGAAGGATCCAACCCCAACTGCTTGTAGCACTTCGGACGCGGTGGAGGGTATTCTAAAACAAGATATTAGAGCCAAACTAGAGATCATCCATGTAAACTTTATCTTTATCTTTACCCCTATATAATTTACCAGTTAATTCTTTTCTACGTGCACACACTATTCTGCCTCCACAGAGGATATTTTTTCTTTGTTCACCCTAAAACGTGTACCCAAAAATCCTACTTCCTCATAATCAAGGGCTAAGATGTTTTATCACGTCACTTCATCAAATCTAATGAACCAAATCACCCGGTTCATCCCATCATCCATCAAACTTTCTGAGCCGCAATCAATCCGGCCTAAAGACCCGCGCCCCAATCGCGTGAGGACATCTGGAGGTTTCCTTTCTCCCGGCGCACCGACGCCTGCCTCCGCGCGGCGGCCATGGGGGGCCCGGCCGGCACCCGCAGCACCACGGCCTTCCCCTTCTTCCCGCTCGCCTCGAACGCAGACGCGTCCACGGCGTCCGCCGCCAAGGCCCCCGACCGCGCGCGCCATCGGAAGGGGAGGAGCAGGAGCAGGGCCACGGCCTGGAGCACGGCGAGGAGCCGCCGCAGCGCGAGCAGCGACAGCAGCGCTCTGAGCCGACCCGCCGCCTTCATGCTCCCTGCCAATCCCATACGATTTCTCCGAGCCCCCATCTCGATTGCGTCGCCGCCGTGAACTCCTGCGCGCGCCCGTGGCCTCGCTCGCGTTCCGGTGAGAAGGAAAGAGGTAGCGATTCGATTCTAGGCCGCAGCCCGGCGTTGCCCCGCCGCCTCCCCCGCCGCAGGCGTCGGCCGCCGCGCCGCCGCAGTGGGGCGTCATCCCGCCGCCCATGCCTCCGCCTCCGCACCAGCAGTACGCGCCGCCGCCCCAGCCGCCGATGTGGGGCCAGGCGCCCCCGCCGCCGCCCCAGGCCAGGTACGTCCAGGCCCCGCCGCCGCCCCAGGTCGCTTACTACGGGGGCCCGTTGGCTCCCGCGGCTGCCGCGCCCCCCGCAGGGCCCAATGAGGTCAGGACGCACTGGATCGGGGATCTGCAGTTCTGGATGGACGAGAACTACGTCTTCGGGTGCTTCGCGTCCACCGGGGAGGTATGTGCCCCTGGATTAGGGCGCCCTCGTCTCGTAATCTGTACTATGCTTGTTTCGATCTTTTGCTCTGGAACCTGTTCGTGCTTGATCGTGGATGGTGCTTGCTGTAGATTAACTTAATTGTGCGTTTAGCTGTGGATCGTTAGGGTTGGATGCTATACGTGATGAATTGTGAATCTACACGTGCATTAGATTGGTATGCTGCGCATGGAGAGGGATTGTGCGTTTTGCTTCTGATGCGTTTTGCTTAATTGTGCGTTTTGCTTCTGATGCGTCGATGACCGATGATTGTGAATATGGTGTTTGATACCGCAGTGAAGTGATATGGTGTGGTGTAGTAGTGCAAACCAATTTTTGGCAGACAAGAATTGCTTGGGTATACGGGATTTTTAGATCACTTATGTATGCTGTGGATGGGATGATCTTAACATTCACTTGATTCTTTATTTTATTGGCACAATGGGGTGGCAGTGATTGCTTTCTTTAATGTTTTGATGGTTCACTTGTTTTTGTTTTGATGGTTCACTTGTTTTACCATTAGCGTTGTTTTAATATATCTAAATAAAAATAATATGTCGATGTAATAGATGTTTTTTTGTTGTTTTTGATAGTGTTGTTTCGGTTTTGTTGTGATTGTTTTTGTTAGTGGTTGTGACAATGGAGTTTATCATGCATATCTGTTTTCATATTTTCTACAACAAATTTTTACGAACCACTGACCATGATATTTTGCAAAACTGAGTTGCATTTGCGTTTTAATTGTTTGGTTGATTCAGTTTCAGGATATTTGTGTTGTAATAATATGCTGCTGCACAATTTGTACTCCAAAATTGTGGCCTGTATGTAGTTGTAGTTTGTTGATCTTTGTTTCGTGTTCCATCAATTTGTAGGTACAATCTGTCAAGCTAATTCGCGACAAGCAGACTGGACAACTTCAGGGTTATGGTTTTATAGAATTCACAAGTCGTGCTGCTGCAGAAAGAGTTCTTCAAACATACAATGGGACAATGATGCCAAATGTTGAGTTGCCATTCCGATTGAATTGGGGCGCTGCTGGTGAAAAACGTGATGACACCCCTGATTATACAATATTTGTTGGTGATTTAGCTGCAGATGTTACAGATTACATATTACAAGAGACATTTAGGGTAAATTACCCATCTGTGAAGGGTGCAAAAGTTGTAACAGATAAACTGACAATGCGCTCCAAGGGTTATGGCTTTGTGAAATTTGGTGATCCTACTGAGCGGCGGCGGCGACGTCGCAGTTCATCCGCGAGCGGCGGCTCGATTCGGCGACAAGCGGTGGCCGGTGAGTCACTCGCGTTCGCTCTCTCAAATCGTATGATTCTTGGTTTCGAATATTTGTTGCAGATGTCGTAGATTCAAGTAGATAGGTATGAGAGAAATTTATGATGGTTCGTGGATCTGGATAGTCTATTTTCTGCATTAGTTGAAGTTTATGGCGAAAGGTCAACTTCCAATGTTAGGTCGGAATGGGTCATCAGAATTCAGAACCACAATCCTTGATTCTTGGATGACATTATGAAGCAATTGTTTGATTCTCTGTTCTTATTTTGATTATTTAATTGAATGAATTGAGGCTGATATTGTCTTTCATGCTGTCTGGCAGTTTAGATATCTAATGATTGTATAGTTTCTAAAGGATATGCCTTGCATATCGGACTTTTGGACAACTTGAGTACCTGTCAAACATATATTCTTGCTGTCCCAATATTATATTAGCTGTTAAAACTTGAAAGCAAAATTTTAGCATATTTTACGTGACAGGTTGTATTTTGATCCATGGATCCTTATTCTGAACAAATTTAACTCCAATAAAATCGAAATTAGGAATTCTGTCTTTCTTTAGCCCAAATGCTGAGTGGCAAGTTGCAAATACAAGTGTGCCTAACTTATTTGGATGACTAACCATAGTACAATACACGCTCAGTCAAGGTTAATTTCATTCTCCATAATATTGGAACATAAAGGCTTATGTAAATTCCAAAATTCAATGTTTTAAGCTCTATTGATTTTATCCAACACAGTCGAATTATTTGCTGCCAGCTTGATTAAGTTGTTCTGATTGGAAGTTCTATTCATCTTACGTATTAAGTTGTTCTGAACAGTATTCTTCAGTCTGCTATTGAAAAACCTTTGTTTTATTTTTTGATTTCTACACTGGTGTTACCTGCTTATTCATATATACCTCCCTTTTAGTTGTCTTCTATTCCTAACTTAACATTTTTTGGGACTTAATTGCTCGCTTGATGTCATATTTATTTGATGTGTGTTTGTCATGACAATGTCCCCTTTTGTGGACACACTGGTACTTTATTTGATGTTTTAAAATTCAAATTTAACAACAGCTTGATCAAAGAGTTTGATCATGTTCTGAAAGACAAGGAGTCAAATGACAGAAAGCAGTATATGGTTGGTACCTCCCTTGTCTTTTCAATAGGCTCTTTGTTTCTATACCATTTTGCACACTCGTGACTCTTGTAATCATTTCTTATGCACCGTACAGATCATAGAGTTGAATTCTTATGTCACCTTGAGGAAGACGTAAGTACACAAGTTTTCTTGAAAAATAAATATACTCTGCAGAATCTCTAGCTATTTCTTTTTTGTGATGTATACTAAATTCCAAGTGGGTAAGTTTTGGATTTTAAAGTTGAAAAATCATGTTTTCAACTTTTATACCTCCCGCAATGTTCTTGGCAATACACTTACAGCTTTTCTTGGCAACCTGAATTAGGAGGTACAAAACCAATCAAAAGCACTTTTCCCACAAGCAAACCATCATTCAGCAGAATTCACAGTCATCCAGTATTTCCAACTGCATTGAAGATCAATGATGATCCTGGTGACTAGGACATTTCAGGAGGTACACATCAAACATGGAAGGGACATGTACATGGGGATATTGCTGCAACCTCTTGCGGAGATGATATGGGTAGTAGATATCATGAACCAAGAGAGGAAATAATGCAGAATCCATCAAGTTCACTTGCTTTTCTGAAACAGGATTTTGGCCATCATACAACTTCACATGGTTCAGACTGGGAAATTGACTATCTAAGGCAAATGAATGAAAAGAGAGGAGCCCGTCAGGAGAGCTCAAGATCTTTCAGCAACGATGTCAAATCCAAGAATGCGAGATGGCTACGAGATTCTAAGTCCACCTATAGAATCCTTTAGATACCACGGAGATAGAGAGACTCCTTCGAGGAACCGGAGCCCTTCAGTTGGGACTCACCGTTATGGGAAAGGCAGAGAAGGAATAAAAGCACAGAGCCATAGGGCAAGAAAGGAGTTTAATGTACAGCCAAGTATAACTTATGGAAATAGCATAGAGCCGTCCATCGATCCAACATGGACTCCTATCGACAAGAGAGCGAGACAGGTACATGCTAATACATACTGTGACTCTGATATTATGAATTTGTTAATGTTTAGAATGCAATAAAGTTAATCTGGATAAATTTGTGCAGAAACTTACATTTGCAACATTTGGGAAGGAAAAACAAAGCAAGTTGGTCTGGAGAAGCAAAAACAGCCCTGATGTTGGGTGTGGCTTCCCGAAAAGATACCGGGAAGACGGTACGTAGACTATCATGTACGGTAAAGTTCGAGGTCCTCAGTCCTTGAATGCAACTTGCTGATGATTTAGTTGATTCCTTGATTTTGTTTTGTGCACATCTTACGACACTTGATTACCAAAACATAAAACACCTTTTGCTTATTTAAATTGTATTACCAAATATCGCCGTAGCGTTAGCACGGGCAATATACTATATATCTGAAAGAAAGACACTCTGGTAAGATGTTCTTATTTTTGTAAAAATGAAATGAATACAACTTTCTAAGTTCATATGGAAATTAGCAGTATGATATTTTGTAGAAGCAACATCTACTCGATAGACCTAAATATTCTCGCTGCTTCAGTCATCGCAATCTGGACAAGAACACATGATGTAGTAGTCTTTAGAGCTACCAGTGAATTATGTTTCTAATTTGGTAAAATAATCTACTGATTGTGTTCAATGCCAGTTCGTGTCAGGTGCCCAGGTAGCATGATGTTAAATTTGTTCTTCAGCAGGCTGGAAACACAAAGATTTGAAGTTGTTGTCAGAAACATGATACATGTTATGCATGCTAAACATTAGATATGTAACTATGCTTCATCTTAATAAGATTTACTTCACTGGTCCATTCGATGCAAGAACCCTGAAGCAAAATGGATATGACAGAAATGGTATTCTAGGATAGGCAAAGCAGCAGCCTCCGCAAAAAAACACCTTTTGCTTATTTGAATTGTATTACCAAATATCGTGTGCGTCGTTTGAAGACTAGCTTTCTAGGTGTGCATAGATTTCTTCCGCTGTTTAGTGTCATTTAGCGTTTCTAGATACTGTTTAGGGGTACTTAGCATCAACGATCCTTCAGTGATCAGCGAACAAACGATCTGGAAGTAGCGATTGGAAAATTTGGTAATCTCGTTTCTCTTTTTTTAAAATATCGCCGTAGCGTTAGCACGGGCAATATACTAGTGTATGTAAAGTTTGTGACAATACATAAGTTCGTCGGTGCATAAAGTGTTAGTTCTTACTCAAAACTGTAAAACGTAGAACTTGAACCGCTGACTAAGCTAGCGTTGACATATTGTAACGGCTGTGCAGACTGTTGTAGCTTTCTCCACATATTTCATCATCTCAGGGAAAGTCACCTTGCACACTAATTATTAGAATGGGATGAGAATGGTGAAAGCCAACAAAATTTAAAACGTTCTATATAATAACTTTAGATATCAGGATTAATGAAATGATAATGCCGACATGAAATTGACATGAACTGACAATTCAGTTCCCCCTACATTTCATATGTGAGCATTTTTGTGTTCCAAGAATCATAATCATAATTCAAGCTCAAGAAAATGATGTCTCTGTTCAAAACAAGAACAAAACTTCACTACACGACCATTTAGGATTAACCTAATCATGAGTATTGAAACCAGAGAAACATAAAAGAATGCTTGATATCTTTTGTTTTTCACATATGTAGCTATGAGCAAATTGTGCAAGTTTATATATCATTTGTTTATTCTTGGAAGTAGAAGGATGCTGATAAGGTGAAAAAAGTGCACCAAAAAGTCGAAGTATGCATGCAATACCACAAGATGTGGATAAATGTGCTGCTGCCATGATCTGCTTGTACTTTGCCTGAAAAAGGCAAACAAATTTAAAGATCAAAACCAAGAATGAAACGTTTGCACCTATTGTCAACAAATGATCAACTTGTACCTTGATCATCTTTGTATTTTTCTTTATACCATCAGACATCTTTTTGTCCTCCATGTCCACTTCGTCTGCTAGCAGCTGACAAGCCTAGTTCTAGCTCTGAAAAGAAATTGAGATTTTACACATCATCGATTTGGCAAGAAAGTTACATCATTACAATAAATCTACAGGAAAAAGGCGCCCAGACATTTGAGCGTATTTTAACATTTATGAATAGATATTTAGTAAAAAGAGCGAATGATAGCTATTTGTGCATGTTAGTGTGCTTATTGCAATAATAATTTCCTGTTGATCTCCAAATGCACTGTTTGTATCTCTGAGCAGCTATTCAAGTTTTCCCAATTTGTCAGGGAAAATTGACCTCTGTAGTGAATAAACAAAATACACATGTATTCACTGGTTTAATTGTGACGAAGTTTTGAAGACTGAAGAACATGTCATTATGTGCCATGTCATCCTAGAACAGTAAAATTTCAAATGGTTACTTGGTTAGCAACATAGCCCTTGTAAATTAGTCCTACAACACTCTAAAGGGATGAATGATCTAGCTACCTTACTCATATGATAAATTTGAATTTGTTCTCTAAATATATACATCCATGAAAATAAACATGTCACGATCATGTTGAAACTAGACGCCCATGCTCTGAAACTTCATGCAACAACCTGCATCAAGCTTCTGTAGCTGATCTGAAAACGCACTTCCATTGATGTGCTGAAAGACACGACTAGAAAGAACGCTTCACTGAGAAACGTCTTCCGTCTGAAGCAAGTTCTCGGCTGAAACTTTTAACAAGAACTTTGGGGAAAATAGAATTCGATCAAAACACAGAGCAATCCTTTTTGCGAGGTGGAAAGCTTAGCATTGTTTTGTTACTTCTCTTGCACATTGGTTACATAACCTCTACGGCTGTTTATAAAGCAGGACTTCAAGAACCCATGTACATAACCTCTGCAGCAAAACAACACTGTATTGGAAACTGAAACTACTCGGACACAGACTCCATACCGTGTACAAGATTAGTTCCAACATTCACCCTCCTAATCTTGTAACACCTAATTTTTTTAACACAGTCCTAACTTGTTAAGGCAATCGGTCACAACTATGATTTGTCCAACTTTTATTCGATACAGGATAGAGAACACATCTCTTCAACACCCCCATACTCAACTTACTTATTTAAGACGACGAACACATCTCTTCTACGTCTTGGACTCATCTTCGACGGACATGAGTTTGGACGGCGAACACACCTATTCAACGCCCCGGACTCAACATTGGAACGGTGAACACACATCTTCAACGTCCCGGACTCAACTCTCTTACTTGATATAGCTTCAAAGCAACCTCGATTTGTTGTCACCTCGAGCTTCAGCAAGGAGCATTTTTTCCTCCTCCTTGAGCTTGCGGCACTCCGAAGCAAAATGCCCATAATCATTACAATTATAGCATCTCACTTTTGCCTTGTCGAATTTTTGATTCTTACGGCCTCGTTGACCATCGCCTTTCGAGCCACCGAACGAGCCCTTGTCGTTATTCCTCGACGATCGGGCCTCCCACTCGTCGTGCATCAGGAGTAGGTGTTCTTCGTCGTCGCTGTTAGATCCCTTAATCCATTCCTCGTGTGCCTTCAAGCGACCGATCAACTCCTCGATCGTTATCACCTTGAGGTCGCCGAACTGCTCAATGGTGGAGACGATTTGAAGGAACTTGCCAGGGACAACACAAAGGAATTTTCTTACCACATAGCTTTCCTCCATCTTGTCACCAAGCGCTTTGATTTTATTGACGATCGTTGTCAACCGAATGGCGAAGTCGTCGATCGACTCTGTCTCTGTCATGCACAGCCCCTCGAACTTAGCTTTCAGGGTCTGTACCTTAACCTCCTTCACACGATCAGTGCCAAGATACATCGTCTTCAATGTCTCCCACACAGCTTTGGCCATCTGCTTTTCAGCCAGTTGGAAGAGCGTACCTTTTGGGATGCCTCCGTAGATGGCCGCCAATGCCATCTGATTCTTGCGCACATCGATTTTGTCGTCCACGATCGCTCCTCATAGGTCTTGAGCCATCATGTACACCTTCATCTTGATTGCCCATGCTGCATAATTACTCTTCGTGAGTATCGGATAATGCAGCGACATAGCGGAACTCTCCTTCGCCATCGTACTTGATGTCGCCTGATCACCGGTGTCACCACTTCCCGGAGATTTCGACATTTTCTTGGGCAGCAGATCAAGAACTCAGGCACTCAGGAACTCAGGCTCCAAAACTCACGTATTGCACGTTGATGCAATATGCAAGTGGCAGCTAGCTTCTTTCTCGATCAAATGCTTTATTGCTTTGTTCTTCTTCTCGCATTGTACTGAACAGATTACAGGGGACTCAATCACTCAAATATATAGCTAATTAAGGACAAAAGAACTTAGACACAAACTCAAGAACGTGTAGCAATCGGACCCAGCCTTGAGTTGCTATACACGAACTCAGTTTGCCATACCTGGCTAGACACGGATACCGTTTACAAGATTAATGCTAACAGATCAAACATCTGCTATGTCAAAGATCCCCTCTTCAAGACCCCAAATTACTCAATTCCAAATTGGGAGATCCATCTGCAAGAACCCAAATTACGCAATTCAGGGTTTACTGACGTGGGGAGTTATACGCGGAAAACCGAATCGGCTTGGGGAGAGGGGGAGGCCATGAGGTTGGGATCTTGGGACAAATTGTCCGAGGAGTGGTGCATATATGCTCACCAATAGTGGAGCATTAGTGGACTTTCAATTTCAAACATAGCACCTCCTTCAAATGTAATATGCAGATCACACTAAATGTGGAACATTATTGAATGCAATAAAGAGAGAAACAAAGAGTTATAACTAACAATAAATTACCTGAAGTTCTAATGACAGTAAATTCTGGCAATTGTTTGCAATCCGCACCAGCCCTCTTGCAGAAATGTAGAAACACCAGTTTAGAGCCAACTTTCCAAGTTGTTTGCAACCCTCCACAAGATGCGCTAGGCCAACATCTGTCAAAGAGGACGCCATGAAATACTGTCTACGGCTTTTGATATTGCTAGCCTATGTTAAAGAAAAATACTTCAGTGACTTGCAAAAATGATACTATCATGATATCATCTACCGTGGACAAAGATTTTCCAAACAGCCAAATGCCATCCAGTTCAGGCATCGATAATTTCTCAGGAAGACTATTAGAAAACAAAATCTTAGTCATGGATTTACGTGATGAAACAAAGAAATATTCAATCTTTCTCGCAATTCCAAGGCAGGAACACCGCAAGTTGCAAGAATTTCGCGCGATTCGCAATCAGAAAAGGCATGAGATGAGAAGCCCCACCCCATGGTGTTGGGTTGAGGCCGCGGTGCCGCCAGCAGCGATGAATCGAGAGTGACGTCAGTGAGCCCGGGGAACCACTCGGCGACGCTATAGACCACATGTCGGCTTCCGGGCTGTCGACCGGTACCCTCGCGGCACAGTGGGATGCATGCTTGCGTGAGCAGGTCATCCGGGAGACACGTTGATCATGTCGGTCCTACTCATCGCTAACGATCACCGGAGTTAGGGTTTCTTCTGGTGTCAGAGAGATTTAAATGGAAGGAATCAGAGGGGGTTAAGTATAGATACCTCACCGAGCTCCTCCGCCGGCGCCGTCGTCACCGGCCAATCCGCCACCACTCACCAGCAATGACTTCGGGGAGCTATTCGTGGCCACGAGCTCCTCCATTTCTTTCCGCTTGGCCGCGGTAGCCCGCATCACCCTACCCTCTCCCCCCATGCTGCCGATGTTTGTTTAATCTTGTAAGTAGTTTGGTTTAGACTTTAGTTTTCGAGCTCTAAAGTCTCTGTATTCAGTTAAGCTGTCGTATAGTCGTATTCAGTTGAGTCTATTACATCTTATTGCTTTGCGTCCAAGTTGGCAGACAGAATAAAGTGTCTTGAGTAGTTTAGTTCAGTTTCCTTTTCGAGTTTGTTTCCAGCAGTAGTTGATTCAAACACTTGTAATTTGTCTTTACAAGTAAAGAAAAAACCAAAAAAGATGTGGATTGACACATCGCAAAGATTTATGCATTCTGCTGTATTTTCCTCTGAATCTCATTATTCTGTTCCGAGAGAGTTGTTCTGGATTTGTCATCTAAAGTACAGACTCACGTGAAGAGCAAAGTGCATGCGGAGTAGAGTTCAGATTTTGTCGAAGCTTTGTTCTGAATCTCAAGGGGTGGCTCTGCATTGTGCTGGAGTTCTGCTCTGAAGTTTGTCTCGTGAAGTTCAGAACTGTAGGAAGTTCAGAATACGATAAGGGAAGTTCAGAGTTCAGCCGAAGAGATGTTTCTCTGAAGTTTTTGTTTCCTCAACTGCTTTCTTGGAAGAAGCAAATTTGCCGAAAGGAAAACAGGGCCTGGGCTATTTAGTTCCAACAGCCGACCGCTGCCACGCTCTCCCACCACGGGAGAGAAAACCCTAGCAAAGCAAGTCGGCGACGCAAGGAGGTCGGGGAGGAAGAGGAGGGCCGGGCGGGGCGGGCAACGCAAACCCATATAGCCACTCTCTTGGGTCCCTTCCTAACCGCAAAACTAACTAGCTAGCCTATATAGCCACACATTCTCATTTTTATCCATCTACATGTTAGTGTTATGCCCTTGAGGTAATCATATGGATGATTGTAACATAACTATGTTTATGAATAATAATATGATTATTGGTCTAATGAATGTATATCATTGTTTTGATCAATAAGTGTGTGACTTGTTTATGAAGCTCTTTACTTATTGATATAATTCGATAAATATCTCTGATCGGATATCATCGTATAGGACAACGATGAATAGATCAGCACATGTATTGTTCGATGATCATGTTTCATAGATCATGGGATATGGAGATATCATCAATACATTGTGGACGCATGTTGAAGAACATGGGTTAGATAGACACACAATGGGACACTGCGAGAATGTTACGTTCTGATGTGTCATCAGTGTATCTCATACATAGTAGATGTATGATCCTTAGACCTGAGATTGTCATATTCCCTACATGTGTAATAGTTTAACTTGGGGTTACAAAACAATATTTCCTAACCTGATAGTTAAAAACGTAGCTTTAATGTTTACTATGAAAAATGCATAGGGAAGTGAGCAATAGAGATGGAATTTGCCACTCCAATGTAACGGAGATATATGTCTAGGCCACTCGTGTGATATGATTAAGGAAGTGCATGGCCATGCCGTGATTGAGAAGTCAATCACAACTTATTAATATATCACGGATACGAGAGATGGATTGAATCACAAAGGATGACATGCTTCTCGACTTGAGTTCGATCTTGATATAGTTTGGCAAAGGGATTATTACATCAGTACTTTAATCATATGCGTTTGGGAGTTGGCATACTCTGCAAGGAGCCGCTACCGACTATTGGATTAGAAAAGGGTTTTCCGAATCCATGTCCAAATGCGCATGAACCTCTGGTCACACACTTAACGGTGGGACGCATCAATTCGGATTGGATCCATAATTAATGGACCTCGTGGGCTTAGCGCGTAGATGGGCCACTGATCGCCTAGGGTTTCACCTCGTGGCTATATAAGGAGGAGGAGGTCGGACGCAGATGCACTTTCGTCTTGATTTAGAGTCGTTTCGCCGAAACCCTAGCCACCTCCTCTCGTTGCCTGCCGAGCGACCCGATGCTTGCACACCGACGCCGCGGCGTTCCATCCCGGATGTGTGGATCGCCGTGGTGACGCCGCCGCTATCAAGGCGTGGAGAGGACGATCCGCAGCGAGGACGATCCGTGGCGAGGACGATCCGCAGCGACGATCCGCAGCGAGGACGATCCACGGCGAGGACGGATCACGGCGAGAACGATCCACGGCGGGGACGATCCACGCCGAGAACGATCCACTACAACAACGTGCGAAGGATTCCGCAACTGCGCGTCTAGTGGTAATAGATCTATGATCCCCTTCTTGCGAGTAGCTTTTCTGGTTTGCGGTAGAAATTTTAATTTGTGTTAGAGTAGCATACCGCGTTCCCCAACACTACAGCCACACGATAGCACAAAACGAGAGCATCTTTTTGTATACGCATCTAACCACCTCTGCCGCGCATCCCTGGCGAGTCCTCACTATTATCCGGTGCCGCTTCACCTTCTTCTCTCTAGGAGAGAATGAAAATGGGCTGAAGCTTAGCATAAAGTTTGATTCAAATTCAAATGTTTGTTTCTTTGATCCAGTTCAATCTAAGCCTAAAACTAATAAGTCTGTTGGAATAGAGACTCAAAATCTTTGTGACGATTCTCTCTTTATTTCTCTCTTCTTTTTCTTACTGCTCTCTCACTTTTTTTTTCTTGCTTACAAATCCCAACCCTACCTCTATATTTATACTAAAACTATAGCCAAATAACGGACTAGGATTCCAATTCCTTTCCTAATCCACCTCCTCGTCCTACTCGGATTCTTAATCATAAATTTCCTAACTAATTAAAGATTACTTCCTAACAATCAACCCCTTAATCTTGTAATATCGTCTCTGATCACACTAACCTTCTCGATCTCTCATCTTACCTGCTGTTGTTGTTTGTTCCACATCGCCTTGTCCCCCATCACGTCCCCTAGTAGCCGCCTCCAATCTGCTAGGGCCGCCCAATTCTTTTCTTGCATCACACCGCTCAGCGATCGACTTCTCACCTTCAACCTTTTTCTTGCTCTGCCAGAACGTCGATTTCTTGTGATGTTACTGTGCGATGCCTCCCCCACTGGGACAACTCCCTGCTGAACGCCTCGCCTACGCACCGTTGACCACAACGCTGCGTCTGAGCTCACCGCCGCATTGCACAATGATGATAGCTTGCTTTGCTTCACGCGTCTTTCCTTGCACCGTCTTCGAAGTTGTGTTTGAGCCAACACTGGACTTCGCATCTGATGTGTCGACTTGGGACCTCTTCTTCCGTAAATTTTCATCCTCGCGACAAACTTGCTTACAAATTTTTAGTGAAATCTTGTACAACCGGTTTGGGGATCTCATGACCTTCATCAATAGATCTTTGTTCATGTCATAAACACGCAAGAACTCTACCTATAGCTCCACCCTACACCCTTCTTCTGCCAATTGCTCGAGACTGAGTATGTTGTTACTCATCCTCGGTATATAGTAAATTTCAGAAAACAGCTTCTGATCACCGTTCTTGCATTGTACCATCATATTTCCTTTTCCTTTTATCTCCACCGTTGAACCATCGCCGAACTTGACATTACCTGAAATTTTCTCATCGAGCTCATGAAACACAGAGCGATCTCCAATCATATGATTGCTTGCTCCATTTTTCAAATACCACAGATTAGTGTAACCGTGGCTATCTTCCTCCATGCGTAGTTTAGGAACTACGTAATCCTTGTTCAACATCATTATCTTCGGCTTCTCTTTTTTACACAATGAGAAGAGTAGAGCCGGTTCATTGTCTTCACCAGTTTTGATGAGGTTCACCTCCTCGTTCTTCTTCTTGTTCCTGTAATATGAAGCATAGTGCTCATACTTGCCACAGTTGAAGCACTTTATATGACTGCGATACTCCGCCGCGTAGTGACCATATTTTTCACGTTCAAAACATTTGATATCTGACTTATCTTGTGGTTTGTTATCTTCATCTTATTTAGTCTTATCTTCACGTCCACCTCTGCCTCCTCTGCCACTGAAACCGTCGCGCCCACGCCCGCGGTAACTTGATGAGCTATGACTGTCCTTGGTCCATGGTTTCTTGTGGAATTGCTTTCTACCACTTCTTGAATCTCCCTTTAACAACAACAATTGCTCGTTGCTGGATTGATCATTTCAGGACAGATACCCCTTCAGTAGCTCCTCATGCACCTTGAGCGAGACAGTGATCTCCTCAATTTTCATGTTCCCCAGATCCGGGGAGTACATGGGCGTGGTGATGACAGGTATGAACTTTTTTGGTAGCACCCGTAGGTACCTCTTAACTGCCACAGATTCCTCCATCTTATTGTCGAGATAAATAATCTGGTTGTACAACGAGTTAAGCTTGCTGGCGAACTCGTCCATCGACTGGTTTTCTCCCATCTGGAGATTCTCAAACTCGTTTCGTAAATTTTGTAGTCATACCTCCTTCACGCGGTCAACTCCCACGTGCATCTTCTGAAATGTTAGCCATGCTTCACGTGTTGTCTCCTTTCCGATGAGCTGGTGTATCATCGAATCTGGAACCGACTGATAGATTGCTGCAAGTGCTACCTGATCTATCCGGTCATCTTCCACAGCCTTCCCTTTTGGATCAACTACATCCCAGACACCCTGGGCGCGCAAGTTTGCCTTCATCTTCATTAACTATATTAAATAATTGTCAATCGTCAGCAGAGGATACTGCAAGGAGACGGACCCACTCTGAGTCTTCATCTTCTCGCCCATGATCTTTAGGTACTAGAAAACCTCACTTTTTTACTGACGCAGCTTGCTGCTACCTTCTGGAACTTCACTACTGTCAACAGCCAGCCACTTTGTACATCATGCAAATAGCAAACTTTTCTTCCATCAACTATAGCCACGTACTGTAACGTCGTATAACTTTGTTCCAAGTTTTGGAAATTTCCTGGTCTGGGGATGTGGTGGACCACTTGTGCTCTGCAGGGGTTGGCAATTCTAAACTAGTGTGGGAGTGAATCACCTAATCTTGTTTTCTTTCCCTCCCATCCCACCACCTAACCAGCCCTCCCCACTCCTCTCTTTTCCTCCTAGCCGACAGCCCTCCACCCCTTCTCATCCACACAACAACACCTCCCCTCCACTTGGTTCTTCTCCCATTTTTGGCTCTCCTCCACTCCAAGCTCCAAGCAGCAGCTACTCCTAGCTCCAGCCAGGGAGCTCCCCCTCCTCCTGCCCCTAAGAATTGAAGCTTCCCCCTCCATGGTCTGCTGCTGCTCCAAGCCGACCGAACCCCCTTCATCCCTTGCTTCCTCTTGGTAAGTGGATCCCCCCATGGATGATTGCTTTGGAGCTCAGTTTTGAAGGCCCTTGACTGGTTAGAGTGGTTTAGGGTTCTTAGATTTGTGAGTTTTGGAGGGGAAATGGCTCTAGATTTGAAAAGAAATTTCTGTTTTTCGAGCAGATTCAATAGCCAGTTTTGCAGCTATGATTTGAGGTTTTTAAATTCATCCCATGGATTTTAGGCTATAGAAGAAGTTGTAGCTTATCTTTTCCTCTTTAATTGAAGCACAAGAACACTAAAATCCATCAAGCCAATTAAAAGTTATGCCCTTTTTAGTGCGGGCTGTCCAGATTGTGATTTTGTTGGTAGCTGAAATGTTCAACTGGCGATTTGAGCTAGCTGCAAGTCGAATTAGGATTTTTTGTTTGCCTAGAGAAGGCTAGGAAATTTCCTATAGATTAATAAAATGTATTTGTTTCCTTCATTTGGAGTTAAGAATCAAAAGTTATGTTGAATTGAAGTTGTTGTCATGAAACTAGACTATGCTGAAAAGTTCAGAGTTTTGGTCTGAGGTTCAGAGTGCAATTTGAGGGCTTTAAGTTCAGTTCCTCTTATGGTCATTTAGAGTCCAATAACTCGAATTTTGGTTTAGCCAATTGTAAGTTACGCTCGTTTG
Source organism: Rhipidocladum racemiflorum (assembly GCA_036346355.1). Classification (NCBI taxonomy): domain Eukaryota; kingdom Viridiplantae; phylum Streptophyta; class Magnoliopsida; order Poales; family Poaceae; genus Rhipidocladum; species Rhipidocladum racemiflorum. Next base: position 61,550,347 of record CM070573.1, on the reverse strand, counting down.
CGCGCTTGCTGTCCCTAATTGCAATTTGGGGGTTGTAATTGGGTTGTTTTTGGGTTAGGGCGTAGATGCGCTTTGTGATGTTGTAACTTATTTAGTTTTGAGTGTGAGAATGCAAATGTTGTTTGTTTTCAGGTGGAGTAGCTTCGGGTGTGGCCTCTTCCTCGCGCCACCCCGCTCCTTGCGGTTGAGGCAAGTGTAGTGTGACGAATATTGTGTGATAGTTGAATGATTGCTCATTGTTGTAATTTAACCATTTTATACAAATTATGTATGTGTTGCCATAGTTTTAAATTATGATTTGGAGTAGGTTAGTATGAATGAGCATATATGGATATGAGAATTAGTTGATGCCTTTGTATTTGGTTATGGCTATGCAAGTGCTTATGTTGAGCGTTGCAAGATGTTTGGTTACCATGTTTTACTCGTGAATATGATTAGATTAATGGGAATAGTAAGTTAAGGATGTGAGGATATGCTAATATTCATGTATTTGATTATGACTATACGGTTATAATGATGAGAATGAATTTATATTGAAAATGCTCTATTGGAGGTGTTAGTGCATGATAATTGAACGATGAAAAGTAAAGGTTGCATCTGTTGCATTCATAGCATGAGAACAGGGCAGGTCGGTGAGAAAGTCATAACTAATCCGGCAAGGTCGGGGAGAAAATTATGACTAATCCGGAGTGCCACTGAGAAAGTCCTACCTCGTAGTCCCATCCATCGGGGTTGATGGGAGCAAGACAATAAGAGTAGGCACCCTCCACGGGATGGAAGGGAACATGAGGGTGCACACTGACGGGTGTGCACTCGGCAATACCGGTATGAGCTAAAGAAAGATGCATTCACAAGCATACATGTTGCATCATATGGAGAAAGAAATGCAAATGATGAGGTGCAATGAGGAGTAAATGCGTTCTTTTCCTTGTATAGTTACAAGTCTTGGTGTAAGTGTGCATATTACATGTTTATATCTTGTTTAACTGACGCATTACACTTTGCTGAGTGATGAACTCACGCTTGTGCTTTGTTGTTCTTATTTTAGGTTCCTCCAGAGCGGCATTTTGGGAGATGGGCTAGCACTTCACTCACAATGGCTTAATGTAGTTAAAATAGTTGAATCATCCCTCTTTTGGGAAGTGGTGCTAGGTTTAAAAGAATTTGATTTTGAATAGGTGGCTTGTAAGTAGTTGGTGGTATGTTGGTTTACTTCCTTGGGTTGTGGATTGTGAAGTTGATCCTTGTAGTTCCTCTTTAATTGCACCATGGTTATCTTTGAATATTGTTGCTCTTCCATGTTATTATGCTTAGTTGTATGTGCTTAGTTGGTCATGATGGTTAATTGATACCATGTTGTTGTTGTTATTAGATTGAATATTATCTTTTGCCTGCTGAGTGGATGTCCATGTTTTTACAGAAGGTGTTGTCGAATATTTTTTTTGTATATTCGGCAACCTGCTAGCTTGTTTAAGTGGTTTTGCTATTGTTCTCTAGTGTATTCTGCTATGTTTTTGTTGAGGGTGTAACATTCAGGGCACGTGGGGTGCTGGGTGTTACACGTACTGCTTGTACGAGCGATCTTTGGTTCCTTCGCTGCTATAGTTCCGAGTATTGTAGCTACAACATCTCATGAATTGTTGATTACTTGGAGGAGTTACAGTTGGTTCGATTGTTTTTCTTGTCTCGGGAATCAGAGTCGGTTCACGCTTCCTTGCGCCGCTCGTGATAGTGCCTTCGGTCGCTCCCAACTCCCGAGATGAACGATGCGCGTTTACTGCCGGTTGTCACGCTTTGACCATGTGTCGCCTCACTTTGATCGCTTCGTTGAGATCAGATGACGCGTACTCCTTGCTTTGGACTTGACGTCGCCGACCAAAAATCAACCGCAAGCTTGCTCTTTTCTACCCAGACACCGGGAGATCACACGCGCAAATACGTTCCCAGGTTGCTCTGGTACCAATTGTTGGAATAGAGACTCAGAATCTTTGTGACAATTCTCTCTTCTTTTTCTTATTGCTCTTGTGAAATCATGTGCTGAAAAATTGGCTTTGAACTGAAAAATTAACTTAGATTTGAATTTGCAAAATGTGTTTGTTCATGTGTTTTGACAATTTGACAAGAAACAGTAAGTTACGCATTAGCGCCGGACAAAGTTCTCAAGAAACAGTAAGTTTCCCATCTGCAACGGACAGTGTTTTTGGGTCTGTTGTGAACATGTTTTTGAGCCCATGACCGAAGTCATTTTTACATGTACAACGGACAGTTTTTCTTGGTCCGTTGTGAACAAGCTTTTTCGGTTTGGATAATTTCTTGGAACCAAGATTTTCACATGTACAACGGACTAATTCTTTTTGTCCGTCGTGAATGGACTTTTTCTAGGGTTTTACTTTTGTGAAACCGAGCGTGGCACGTTTGCGCCGGACAAGCTTCTGGGGTCCGTTGTGAACTTGTTTTGAGCTCATGACCGAAGCCATTTTTGCATGTACAACGGACCAACTTTGTTTGTCCGTTGTGAACGTGTTTTTCCGCGTTTGGTTGGCTTCTTGGAACAGAAACTTTTCCTTATACAACGGACCAACTTTGTTTGTCCGTCGTGAATGCGTTTTCGCTCAATTAGGGTTTTGAGCGATTTGGATTTGAATTTTGAATGTGAATTTGAAATTTGTAATGATTTCATGATGCTTCTTTTGAAGTGGACTTTATGCAATACTCATGTGAGTAGTTGCATGGATTTACATTGAGTCAAGTCGTGGACTTGTGCTCGGATTTGTTTTGTGGTTTGTTCATGTGCAGGTATTGCTTGAAGACGAATGTGGTCGATGACGGGACCGGAACTAGGTTCATGGAGGAACTGAGGTTCGGGACTAGGTTCAGGAGGAACTGAGGTCTTGGTGGTCAAGGATGTCATGCGGGACGTTCGGGCTAAGAGAATGGTGCACATGAAGAATGGTTAGTCACGTGAGAATGGCAGGAGGTCATTCGCGTGCAAAGTGTTAGTCACGTGAGTATGGCGGTGGCCATACGCGTGCAAAGTGTTAGTCACGTGAGTATGGTAGGGTTGCCATACGCGTGCAAGAGTTGTACTCGGCCTGGTTGGGCCAAGTAGAGTTGAGTTGGATACGGATTCCTTCTAGGAATAGGAATCGTATTCGTAACTCTTTGTGGGTTGGTGCTTTAAATAGGTGGGGTCTCTGTTGAAAGGCACCAAGTAGAGCTGAGCGCATCAAGCTTTGAGCTTGGTTTTAGGGTTTGTACTCTTTTGATGAGAGTATTTTAGACAAGAAATAAAGATCAATTCTTCCAAGATTTTTGCGTGCTACAAGAACCACGTCGCTACAAGATTTTTCTGTTTTGGTTCTTGTTTGCATGCTTGTTCTAGTTCTAGATTGGTTTTTGTTCTTCAAGTTTTATCTTGATTTGATCCATCAAAAACCTCTCTAGGTATTGATCTAGTGTTTCTCATAGTCTAGTTGATCAATCTTTTGTCGTTCTTGTTTAATCTTGAAGTTTTGATTAGATTGATTCTCGTCAAGTTCTGGATCAGCAAGCTTGCGAAGCTCATAACTTTTGATCCGTAAGTCCGATCGAGCTGATTCTTTTTGGGTTCGATTCGTATTGGAATCTAGTTTCTTGTGTCCAAATTTCAGATCGTTTCGACGGTTGGATCTCCGGGAATTCTCGTTTTACCAAACCTCTGTCATTCTGTTTTTGTCGAAAACGAGGCAATTATTTGGTTCTGTTTTGGGGTGAACTTTTAATAGGTCAAGAATTTGGTTTTAGCTTCCGCACAATCATTCACCCCCCCTCTGATTGCTATATTCGTATACTTCGATCCTACAAGTGGTATCAGAGCAAGGTTTCTCTAATCTATCTTAACCGTTGATTAGATCAATGGATCGTTATTCGACAAAACCATGTGTGTTCGATGGTGTTGATTTTCAGTTTTGGAAGGCCAAGATGGAGGCGTTCATCCAAGCACAGGGCTTCACAATTTGGGAGAAGGTCTACAAGCCATATGAAGTCCCTGCAAACGACAACGTCAACGACACCAATCGCACACATGTTGAAGCAAATAGCAAGGCGCGCAACTTGATCATCCAAGGCTTGGGACGCAGCGACTTTGATCGTGTGGTTCATCTTCGATCCAAGCATATGAGGTATGGAAATCTCTTTGTGATTACCATGAGGGTTCTAACACTGTCAAAAGAGGTTCGCCAAGATATTTACAAAAAAGAATACATGCGTTTTGAGATGAAACCTAGTGAATTTGTAGATGACTTCTTTGCACGTTTCAATAAAATTCTTAGCAATCTACGTGCTGTTGGAGTTAGCTACACTGATGCTGAAAATGCTCGACAATTGCTTAGTGCTTTGGACATGTCAGTGTGGGAGATGAAAGTAACATCTATACAAGAATCTACTACCATGAGCACACTCACATTAGATGTTCTTTACTCTAAGTTGAAAACTCATGAGTTGGATGTTCTTGCCAGTAAGGGTAACATTAAATCAATTGCTTTGATCTCTAACCCTAACATGTCAAATGCAAATTCTTCTTCTAGCTTTTCCTTGTCTTCCATGTCTTCTTTTACAGATGAGCAACTTGAAGAGTTTCCTGAAGTAGATATTGCACTTCTCTCTTCTCGCTTTAACAAAGCTTTGCGAATGTGAGAATGAGAAAGAGAGGTGGTCCTCCAAGATGCTATGAGTGTGGTGACCTCAACCATATTCGCACAAATTGTCCTAAGCTTGCAGGAAAAACATCAAAGGAGGAGAAGGACAACGACAGTAAGGAATGAGAAGAAAAGGTTCTCGTCAAATGATAGGAAGAAGAAGAGCTTCATCAACCGCAAGGTGGCTCACTGAGTTCTTTCCGCTCTTGAACAAGTCAATTTGAGCGATGTGGACTTGGAGAGCAGCGAAGATGATGCAACTCCAAGCAAGCATGATTTGATAGGACTATGTCTCATGGCAAGCAGCAAGGATAGCCTCACCGAGGACGATCACGACAATGACTTTAATGAGGTAGATCCCTCTTATGATGAATTAGCTATTGCAGTTGCTCGTCTTGGAAAATTGCTTGACAAACGTGATAAGAAAATTAAGAAACATGATTTCATTATTGAATCATTGAATGCTGAAATTGCTAGACTTAAGACTTTGATTCCTAGTGATGATACTTGCAAATCATGTGACTTAATTTACAATGAGCTCACCTTGCTTAGGAAAGAACATGCTCTTTTGTTGCATCTAAATGAGAAAAATGAGAAACATGTTGTACATGCTAGCTGCTCCACTGATGATTTGCATAGTTCAACTTCTTGTTCTAAATGCTCAACTCTTGAATTAAAATTGAAAGATGCAAATGCTAGGGTTTCTCAATTAACTGATAATTTGCTTTCACATGAAATTCTCTCATGCTCAACTTGTCGCAAACAAAAAGGAAAAGTAGATGTTCCCTGCAATAATTGTTTAACTCTTGCTAAGAAAGTTGATTACTTGCAAAATTCTTTGGAACGTTTCACTAATGGCAAGAAGAAGTTGAACATGATTTTGGATCAATCTAAGGTTAGCACAAACAAGAGAGGTTTAGGTTTTGATCCTTATGCCACATATGAAACTAAACCTCGTGACCGTTGTTCAGGCTCCTTGCAAAATTGAGTTATCTAATGAGCCTAAGAAAATTGCTTTTCAATCTGCTGGTTTTTTATCTTCTACTATGATGAATGCAAAATGTGCTTTTACTGTTAAAGCTAAACATCATGTCAAGTACACTTGCACTCATTGTGGTAGAGATGGGCATTTAGTAGACTTTTGCTTTAGACTAGCTAAACAACAAAAGAGAGAAAGGTTTAATGCTAGGTCTAATTTCAGAAAGGCACACTCTACTTCTCATTATGTGCCTAGGGTGAAACAAACACTTTTTGATGCTACAAACATGGGAAAAGGCAAATCTGATTTTGTGCATAAAAATTATCGTGTTGTGCCTACTGTTGTGCGTCGTGTGTCTCAGTACTGGATTCCCAAAAATCTCATTCCTAACCCCAGTACTGAGACCTCGACATGTTTTGTTGCTATGTAGGCTTCTCGCGCGAGGAAGGAGAACATAGGGCTAGTGGATTCCGGATGCTCACGCCACATGTCCGGTAATAAGAATTGGTTCTCCTCCCTCACTCGTGCATCTCGTGCTGAAAGTGTTACTTTTGGAGATGCTTCTTCCTCTTCTGTTGTGGCAAAAGGTACAATAAAGGTAAGTGACAAGTTTATGTTCAAAGATGTGGCTCTTGTTGAAAATTTGAAATATAACTTGCTTTCTGTCTCACAAATGCTTGATGAAGATCTTGAGATAAGCTTTAAGAAAAATGAATGCAAAGTGCTAGATGCTTCAGGTGATCTTGTGTTCAAAATTTCTCGTTTTGGAAGAGTCTTTAAAGCTGATTTTGATGCATCACCTTCTTCTAAGCATAGGTGTCTAATCGCCAATGTTTCTAAAGATTTATTCTTTTGGCATCGTAGACTTGGTCATGTTGGTTTTGATCATCTTACTCGTATAAGTGGTTTAGATCTTATACGTGGCCTGCCTAAGCTTAAGAGTGATAGCAATCTAGTATGTTCTTCTTGTAGACATGGTAAGATGATTGCAGGTTCACATCCACCTCTTACCATGGTGATGACAAACGCTCCAGGACAGCTTCTACATCTTGATACAGTTGGACCATCTCGAGTTCAATCCTTTGGAGGCAAATGGTATGTGCTTGTGATTGTTGATGATTTTTCTAGATACTCTTGGGTATACTTTATGGCATCTAAGGATGAGGCTTTTAGTCATTTTAGAAGTCTTGTTCTTAGGCTTTCTATTGATCATCCAGGAGCTCTCAAAGCTATTAGAAGTGATAATGGAACTGAATTCAAAAATGCTTCTTTTAATCACTTTTGTACTGAAAAAGGAATTGATCATCAATTTTCATCACCTAGAGTGCCTCAACAGAATGGTGTAGTTGAAAGGAAAAAACAGAACATTGGTTGAGATGGCTAGAACCATGTTAGATGAACATCACACTCCTAGGAACTTTTTGGCTGAAGCTATTTCAACTGCTTGTTATGTTTCAAACCGTGTGTTTTTGAGATCAAAATTGGGTAAGACTCCATATGAGCTTCGGTTTGGACATAGACCTTATGTTTCTCACTTTCGAGTTTTTGGATGCAAATGCTTTGTCTTGAAATCTGGAAATCTTGATAAATTTGAGGCTAGATCAATGGATGGCTTTTTCCTTGGATATCCTGCTCATACTCGTGGCTATCGTGTGCTTGTTTTGGAGACTAACAAAATTGTGGAAACTTGTGAAGTTACTTTTGATGAGGCTAGTCCAGGCACTAGTCCAAGTAATGCAGGTACAGACGCATACATTCAGGGGGAGAAAATCTTTGAAGATAATGATGATGTTGAAGATGAGGTCTTGACTATTTCTAATGCACAACAAGCTGTAGCACCTTTGGCACCTACTACTACATCACCTACAGCTAACCATCCTCAAGCTACAACATCATCTGTACATGCTGAAAATGAAGAAGGAGAAGGAGAAGTCTCAAAAGCCAATGCTCCCTTGCACATTCAAAAAATGCATCCATCTGAACAAATGATTGGAGACCTAAATGAGAGAGTCACTCGATCCAGGTTTATTCATTCTGACACTCATACTCATTCTGCTTTAGTTGCTTCTTTTGAACCCAAAGATATATCTCATGCATTATCTGACGAATCTTGGATCAATGCCATGCATGAAGAATTAGAGAATTTTGAACGAAATAAAGTTTGGAAACTTGTCTCAACACCTCCTGATTTTAATGTTATTGGAACTAGATGGATTTTCAAAAATAAACAAAGTGAGGATGGTGTTGTTGTTAGAAACAAGGCTAGATTGGTTGCTCAAGGTTACACTCAAATTGAAGGCTTAGATTTTGATGAAACCTTTGCTCCTGTTGCTAGAATTGAAGCCATTAGAATCCTTTTAGCTTTTGCTGCATCCAAAGGTTTCAAATTATATCAAATGGATGTGAAAAGTGCTTTTCTGAATGGCTACATAAATGAGGAGGTTTATGTCAAGCAACCACCTGGTTTTGAAAATCCAAAGTTTCCAAATCATGTGTTCAAACTAACAAAAGCTTTGTATGGTTTGAAACAAGCCCCTAGAGCATGGTATGATAGGCTAAAAACCTTTTTACTTGAAAAGGGTTTTTTAATGGGAAAGGTTGACAAAACTCTCTTTTTACTCAAGCAAGGCAATGATCAACTATTCGTTCAGATTTATGTTGATGATATTATCTTTGGTGGTTCATCTCATGTTTTAGTGTCTGAGTTTTCAGAAACAATGAGGAAGGAGTTTGAGATGAGTATGATGGGTGAGTTGACATACTTTTGGGATTTCAAATCAAGCAAACAAATGATGGTACTTTTTTGCATCAAAGCAAATAAACAAAAGACTTGCTACATCGTATTGGGATGGAAAAAAGAAAGCCGAACATGACACCGATGGAGAGCACTTGCGCACTTGACCCAGATGAAGATGGTGAGCCGGTTGATCAAAAGGCCAATAGAAGCAAGATCGGTTCACTTTTGTATCTCAACGCATCAAGGCCGGATATACAATTTGTCAGTGTGCTTGTGTGCTCGTTTTCAAGCTTCCCCACGTGCTTCACATCGACAAGTCACAAAAGGATTTTCAGGTATCTTCATGGAACTCAAGATTTTGGCATTTGGCTTTATGCTTCCTCATGCATTAGTTTGAGATCTTTTCTGATGCTGATTTTGGAGGATGTAGAATTGATAGGAAGAGCACTTCTGGTTCATGTCACTTCTTGGGAAATTCTCTCATTGCATGGTCATCTAGAAAACAATCTTCTGTTGCACAATCAACTGCTGAATCTGAATATGTGGCTGCTGCTAGTTGTTGTTCTCAAATTCTTTGGATAGTAGCTACACTAAAAGATTATGGGGTTAATTTGGATAGTGTTCCTCTTTTGTGTGATAACACTAGTGCAATTTGCATTGCTAAGAACCCCGTGCAACACTCTAGAACAAAACACATTGACATCAGATTTCACTTTCTTAGAGATCATGTTGAAAAGGCAACATTGTGCTTCATCATGTGGATACTGAACATCAATTGGCAGACATTTTCACAAAACCTTTGTCTTCTTCTCGTTTTGCTTTTATTCGGGGAGAACTTGGAATTGTTCATCCAATGGGATTGTTTTGAGGGGGAGTTTCTTTGCCAAGTTCTTTCACTTAATGAGCTCACTTTATCATATTTCTTTATATGTTATGTAATTGAGCTAATATATGATAATCTAATTGTCTCACTTGAACTAAAAATGACATTGCGGAATTCCCTGGACTGATTGCCTATAGCTAAATACTCTGTGATATCTCACTCTTCTAGGCTTGATATTGAATCTTCTTGACAAATTTGGGCTATGAAGCAAGTGTGGTTTCAACTTTACTCTTTCATAAGACCTTTTAATCACTTTTGCATGTTTATAATCAAAGAAAAATGAAAAGAAAAGGGAATCAATAAAAAGGGGTTGTTAAAAGCAAAAAACCTCAAGTTATGTGCTTCAGGGTGCTTTCCCTAAAAAGATAAGATGTATGCTTCAAGCATGCCATTCCCTCAAAGATAAGATGTATGCTTCAAGCATGCCACTCCTAGAAAATAAAAGAAGTATGCTTCAAGCATGCCACATGCAACTTATTGTTTAAAGATTAAATTGGTCTACTAGATTGGAGTTGAAACTACTTGCTCGCCTCTAAGTTGTTAGTTGCTTCAATTTTTAAAGTCTTGCTTTTTCGCTAAGATCTTGCTTAGTACTTGGCTATAGTTGACTAAATTGAGGTTGAGATGCATGTCATTCCCTAACTTGTTAAAATCACATCAAGATCATGTATTTTGCATATTATGTGATATATAAGGTTATATTATCGAATGAGCTCATCTTTTCATATCTTGGCACTCCCTTGTTTCTTCTTGTGAAATCATTGTTTCAGGAAAATTTTGAACATGTTCTCTCTTTTACTCTTTATGAATCCATTGTCAAATGGGGAGAAATTTGGAAATCTTTCTTTGAAAAGTTTAAAGAAAAAGTGAGAGTTGTATTTGGAAATTTGAGAATTTTGGGAGAAGTTTGGAGAATTTTTGAAATTTTTGGGCGCATTGCACATTCACACACATTTTCATTCTCAGGGAGATTTTGTTTTGCATTTTGGTCAAAGGGGATTTCTGTTTTCTTACTTTGGTCTTTGATACTTTGTATTTCAAAATCTTTGGTAAAGTGAATGCCAAATGATCAATTCTAAGTGGTGTTGCCAATGTTTTCATCAAGGGGGAGATTGTGAAATCATGTGCTGAAAAATTGGCTTTGAACTGAAAAATTAACTTAGATTTGAATTTGCAAAATGTGTTTGTTCATGTGTTTTGACAATTTGACAAGAAACAAGAAGTTACGCATTAGCGCGGACAAAGTTCTCAAGAAAGCAGAAGTTTCCATCTGCGACAGACGGTGTTTTTGGGTCTGTTGTGAACATGTTTTTGAGCCCATGACCGAAGTCATTTTTCACATGTACAACGGACAGTTTTTCTTGGTCCGTTGTGAACAAGCTTTTTCGGTTTGGATAATTTCTTGGAACCAAGATTTTCACATGTACAACGGACTAATTCTTTTTGTCCGTCGTGAATGGACTTTTTCTAGGGTTTTACTTTTGTGAAACCGAGCGTGGCACGTTTGCGCCGGACAATCTTCTGGGTCCGTTGTGAACTTGTTTTGAGCTCATGACCAAAGCCATTTTTGCATGTACAACGGACCAACTTTGTTTGTCCGCTGTGAACGTGTTTTTCCGCGTTTGGTTGGCTTCTTGGAACAGAAACTTTTCCTTATACAACGGACCAACTTTGTTTGTCCGTCGTGAATGCGTTTTCGCCAATTAGGGTTTTGAGCGATTTGGATTTGAATTTTGAATGTGAATTTGAAATTTGTAATGATTTCATGATGCTTCTTTTGAAGTGGACTTTATGCAATACTCATGTGAGTAGTTGCATGGATTTACATTGAGTCAAGTCGTGGACTTGTGCTCGGATTTGTTTTGTGGTTTGTTCATGTGCATTTATTGCTCGAAGACGAATGTGGTCGATGACGGACCGAACTAGGTTCATGGAGGAACCGAGGTTCGGGACTAGGTTCAGGAGGAACCGAGGTCTTGGTGGTCAAGGATGTCATGCGGGACGTTCGGGCTAAGAGAATGGTGCACATGAAGAATGGTTAGTCACGTGAGAATGGCAGGAGGTCATTCGCGTGCAAAGTGTTAGTCACGTGAGTATGGCAGGTGGCCATACGCGTGCAAAGTGTTAGTCACGTGAGTATGGTAGGGTTGCCATACGCGTGCAAGAGTTGTACTCGGCCTGGTTGGGCCAAGTAGAGTTGAGTTGGATACGGATTCCTTCTAGGAATAGGAATCGTATTGAGAACTCTTTGTGGGTTGGTGCTTTAAATAGGTGGGGTCTCTGTTGAAAGGCACCAAGTAGAGCTGAGCGCATCAAGCTTTGAGCTTGGTTTTAGGGTTTGTACTCTTTTGATGAGAGTATTTTAGACAAGAAATAAAGATCAATTCTTCCAAGATTTTTGCGTGCTACAAGAACCACGTCGCTACGAGATTTTCTCGCTTTGGTTCTTGTTTGCATGCTTGTTCTAGTTCTAGGTTGGTTTTTGTTCTTCAAGTTTTATCTTGATTTGATCCATCAAAAACCTCTCTAGGGTATTGATCTAGTGTTTCTCATAGTCTAGTTGATCAATCTTTTGTCGTTCTTGTTTAATCTTGAAGTTTTGATTAGATTGATTCTCGTCAAGTTCTGGATCAGCAAGCTTGCGAAGCTCATAACTTTTGATCCGTAAGTCCGATCGAGCTGATTCTTTTTGGGTTCGATTCGTATTGGAATCTAGTTTCTTGTGTCCAAAAGTCAGATCGTTTCGACGGTTGGATCTCCGGGAATTCTCGTTTTACCAAACCTCTGTTATTCTGTTTTTGTCGAAAACGAAGCAATTATTTGGTTCTGTTTTGGGGTGAACTTTTAATAGGTCAAGAATTTGGTTTTAGCTTCCGCACAATCATTCACCCCCCCTCTGATTGCTATATTCGTATACTTCGATCCTACAGCTCTCTCACTTTTTTTCTTACTTTCAAATCTCAACCCTATCTTTTAGAAATGCTTCAACAGTTCGGTTTCGGCCAGCACTGGCGCAATTGGATCTCCACCTTGCTCATGACCTCCACCTCCAGAGTTTTCTTAAATGGTGTACCTTGCAAGCAAGTAAAACATAGGCGTGGGCTGCAGCACGGAGATCCCCTTTCCCCAATGCTCTTCATTCTAGCTCTTGAACCATTGCAGTTACGGTTGGCAACAGCCGCACAAGAGGGCTTGCTGCAACCGATCCTCAATAGACCTCCAAACCTTTGCCTATCCTTATACGCAGACGATGTGGCTCTCTTCATCAATCCAACGGTGCAAGAGCTTGAAGCATTACGTAAAGCACTTCAGTTATTCGGGGAAGCTTCAGGCCTTATGACTAATCTGGACAAGACAGAGATCTTCGCCATTGCTTTCCAGGAAGGACCACTCTCGACCACTCTGCAAAGCTTCCCGGGAAACATCAAGAATTTCCCCACAAAATATTTGGGACTACCGCTAAGGCCTAGTGCTCTTCGAAAGACGGATCTTCAGCCGCTTATAGATAAAGTGGAAGGGAGGCTGACATGATGGAAAGGAGCTCTTCTGTCGAGAGCAGGCAGGCTCATTCTAGTTAAATCCGTCCTCTCGGAGCTCCCAGTGTACTTCCTCACGGCCTTCGCAATCCCAGCCTGGGCCGTCAAGAGGATCGATAAACTGAGAAGAAACTTTCTCTGGAAGGGTCTCGACTGCTGTAGCCCTAGACACTGCCTTGTAGGTTGGACCAAGGTCTGTCGTCCAAAGAGTCCGGGAGGACTCAGCATTCCCAATCTAATCCTGTTTGGAAGAGCTCTAAGGCAGTGATGGCTATGGCTTCAATGGACGGACCAATCAAAGATTTGGGCCGGTACAACCATTCCTTGCAATGACACAGACTTGGCTTTGTTTAAAACAAGCACCACCATGCTTGTAGGGAATGGAGAAATTTTGAGGTTCTGGACTTCAAACTGGTTGCAGGGCAAGGCACCAAAAGATGTTGCACCTGCTTGTTTCCGATTGGTCTCAAGGCGGAATAACTCTGTGTTCCATGAACTGACAAACAATAACTGGATGATCCCTCTGAGAAGGATCACAACGCATGAGCAGATAGGCCAGTTCTTTGAGCTATGGCAGCTGGTTCAGGCGATTTCTTTGCAACCTTCTAATCCTAACAAAATCTCTTGGAGATGGACTTCTCATGGAAGCTATATAGCCAAATCAGCCTATTGCATCCAATTTTCAGGATCTCACCTCGACTTAGCCTCCAGGTTCATTTGGAAAGCGAAGGCTGAAAACAAATGCAAGCTCTTCCCCTGGTTGCTACTCAAAAATGGAGTGCTAACGGCGGACAACTTAGCTCATCGGGGTTGGCCTCACAACGATCTGTGCCTCTTTTGCGAGACTGAACCGGAGAATGTCGCTCACCTCATGAGCCAATGTACCTTTGCAAGGTTATTTTGGTTCATCCTCTTCTCCAACCGTGGCTTCCTGCTATTGGCCAGCGCAAGTGCCAGTGTTCCCAACCCTACCTCAATGGTGGACTGGTGGCACAGACTGCAGCTAGCTGTCCCAAAAGAAGCACATCGCGATCTAAACAAGTTAATCCTCTATGGCCTTTGGAATCTTTGGAAAGAAAGGAATGCGCGCATCTTCCAAAACAAGGCTTCATCAGTACAGAATGTTGTGGGCTCTGCTCTCCGAGACCTATCTCGTTACACCTCTGCCACCTCTCCAAACAGCTGAGAAGTTGTAATTTAGAGTTGAGAGTTAGAGTTCCCGTTAAGATCCTCTAACTTTGTGTTGCTGGTTCACCTTTGTCTGAGCCTTGTTGTTTCATTTCCTACTTGTACGCTTCTATGCGTTTAACTCTTTAACTCCCCTTTAATGAATTGGCAGAGCTCCTGCCGCTTCTTCGGAAAAAAAAAATCTCAACCCTATCTCTATATTTATACTAAAACTATAGCCAAATAACGGACTAGGATTCCAATTCCTTTCCTAATCCTCCACCTTGTCCTACTCGGACTCTTAATCATAAACTTCCTAATTAATTACAAGATTACTTCCTAATAAAGTCTATGTCTAATCCAAACCCAAATAAAGGCTTGGATCTTGATCCAAGCCATTTACATGTACAACATTCATGTACATGTGACTAGAATTTACATATAAACATTCATGTGCATATAACAAACTCTTATCGAACTAATCATTGCTTGCCTTCAATTTCAACAGTTCAAGCACGAACGACAATATTATGTATTTCGACTTGTAGCCTGGGAACAAAGGTTTCTCTGAATCATCCATCAAGCCCCAAAATTTAACATACTCCTTGTCATCAATTTCCCTTCTGCATCACGTAGAATCTGATTTAGATTGTCATCCTGCAACCTATCCTCATGGGGAGCACAATCAATATCATCCGGTATATCATCGACTTCATTGGCAATGTTAGTACTACCTACTTCCTATATAATTTGCTCTTCATCGTGTTTGGTCCAACATGTATATCCCCTTTTGAAATCCCGTAGAAACAAGTGTGCTTCGATCTGGGCTGAATTACCAAACATCCTCAGATTGTCACAATCAATGCATGGACAAGATATAAATTGGACCCCCTTATTAAGCATATCCTCCTATGTAGCTTTTCTAAAAGCAGAGACACATTAATGTACTTGGCACTGGCACGATTCACAGCGTACATCTAACTTCGATCCATTTATGTAGGCTACGTATATAACAATAAATGTTAAATAATGAAGTACACTAAAAGTGCATGCACATGCACAAATTATTAAATTGGATCACAAATTAACTAGCTAACCCTACCATAAATCATAAATCATGCTAGATCTTTATAATCTTTGCTCTTTACCAAGCTAGCTATAATCTAAACCAAGTATATATCTTCAATTTTCTCTTTACCAAACTAGTTGCGTACCTCATAGATCACAAACAACAAATGAATCTAGCTACAAGCTATATCTAAAACATATATCTTCAAATTCTCTTTCTTTATCAAGCTAGCTAGCTTCTTACATAAAAAGAATAAAATGGATCTTCCATTCTCTCTTTACCTAGTTAGCTAGCTACATCTTCAGTATAATACCATTAGAATCAATTACTACTTTAGAACACAAAGAACAAATGGATCTACACCAAACTAAATCTTAACCGATATCTTCATATATTCTCTCTTTATACCAAGCTAGATCTTTAATATAATGCAATAGAACCAATTACTAATTTTAGATCACCAAGAAGAAAAGGATCTACAATCACTCTTCCAAATCCACAGTCTCCTTGCACCATATCGCCTCACAATCTCACCCACATCAAACATAGCTCGAAAAACACTAAATGGGTTGGTGGCCTTGCGGCTCTCTGTACTTATTCCAGGAAATACTAATCACAGACGGTTCTAGCCAAAAACCATCTATGATAACAACTCATCACAGTCACTGACGATTTTTTGTTAGAACCTTCTGTGATAGGTGCCCTCATTATAGACTGTTCTAGCCAAAGACTATCAGTGACGAGTACCCTAGTCATCACTGACATTTTTTATTGGAACCATATTTGTGATGTTGTCCTCAGCACTGATCTTTCTAGCTAAAAACCGTTAGTAGTGAGTACCATTATCATCACTGATGGTTTTTATCTAGAAGGGTTAGTGATGAGAGGTCTAATATAAATTTTTCTGTAGTAGTGCTAGTTCAAAGTGAATTTTCAACACTTCGGTACAAAGTAAAAGTACTGGACAATCCTTATGTAAGGTAAAACAGAAGATAATCTATACCTGGTGCAAAGTCAAGGATCCAAATCCCATCCAAAATTCGGAAATCTCACCTAAGATTTCAGGTTTTGAACCCCCCAAGATCTTAAATCTCGGCCGGGTAAAAATTTTTTGAAACAATTCAAGTTGCTACAGTAACAGTGCAAATCTAGGCGAGATCTCGGTGATTTCGACCGAAATCTCAAGGTTTTTTTGCTGGATTTTCATTTTTGTGCACTAGATTTGATTGGATTTAGGATCAAGATCATCTACAAAAAAAATTAAAAAAATTTACGTGTTTTGTACTATTTTTTGGTTAGTGTTCAATTTGTCGGTTAGTCTTGAGTAGCACTATCTAAATTTTTTAAGTTTGATCATCATCTAAAAATTTTATGAGAATATTATGAATGTGTTAGGACCATCCACAAAAATTTTCAAAATTTTCAAACGTGGTTTGAACTATTTTTCATTCAGGTGAAATTTGTCAGTCCGTCTTAAGTAGCACTATCTGAATTTTTGAAAATTCCTCAAGATTGATCATCATCTGAAAATTTTGTGAGAATATTATGGATGTGTTAGGACCATTCAAAAAAATTTTCAAAAGTTTCTAACGTGGTTTGCACCATTTTCCATTCGATTAAAATTTGTCGGTAAGCCTTTTATCAGGACAGTAGCACTGTTAGATTTTTAAAAAAATTCTCAGGCTTGATCATCATCTAAAATTTTTATGGAAACATTAGTGATATGTCAGGACCATCCAAAAAAAAGTTTCAAAATTTTTTGACGTCGTTTGAACCATTTTTCGTTTAATTGAATTTCGAATGAGATTTTGGATTTTTTGACGAAATTTCGGATTTCTCAGTTAAAAAAAACGGATTTGAATTTTATCCGAAATTTTTGAATCTCAACGAAATTCGGATTTCAGTCCCTTCCGAGATAAAGCCCGAAAATGAAATTTGGAACCTCGTGCAAAATATAATTTACTATAATTAATTCGCATTACGTTAATTACCAGATTACCTTTCGCTGATATGTGCAGAGCAGGACATGTACAACGACATCATCACTCTTCGGACCCACAAATCACACGAGTAGCACTACAAGTAGAATAATATACACAGTGCATGCGTCAGGTACACCCTCACCGCATGCCTCGAGCTCTACATTTTATCGATTACGCAAGTAAACGCAAAATCCAACCCAAGCCTGCTTACATAGCTTATACTTGCAACCTGCACACGCATGCATAGAACGTATAGCATAGCCGCACCCTCGAACTAGCTAGCTAGCGTATATGATTAATTAGACAGATGACGTCGATCGATCCCATTTAGCTTGGGAGGTCGACGACCTTGAAGTGGTCGCGGTTCTTGAGGACGACGTCGTACATGTGGGTGGAGCGGAATCGCGCGAAGTCACGGGGCAGCGAGATGAGGTCGACGCCGCCGTCGCGGCGGTGGAGCTGCACGACGGCGCGGTCCTCGTAGTAGCGCTCCCAGCCGAGCCCAGTGAGCCGCCGCTCCAGCGCCTCGAGCGACGCCATCGTCTCGTTCGCCGGCACGTACACCAGCGCCCTCCGGCTCGCCGCCGGCTGCTCCGCCTGCATCACGCCGTTCCGGAACACCCACACGCCCGCTCCCGACATGATTAACTATGTGTGATCACCAGCTAGCTCTCTCTCGATCTCGATCTCGATCTGGATCTGGAAATAATACGTGCGCACCATACTAGTGTTGCACCGCGCACGCACAGGCTCCCACGTACGATTAAGCTGTGTTGTCGGGATGGTGCTTATATAGGCGCATGACGGAAGGAGAGGGTGCGCACTATCACACAAAGGATCGTTTCTGACGTCTCATTTGAGACGGTTTTAGTGTTTATGTGAAAAATCCATCTGCAAATTAAGGTCTATGAAAAATTATGCTGAAATGATAGTTACTAAAAACACGGTTCTTTCGAATCATGATACATGATTCGGACTTACGGTTCGTCACTTTTCTTCTAATTCCACTACGAATACAAACCCCTGCACTCTATATTGAATCCAATAACTATAGATGAAACTATCACAGATGATTAATTCTAAGCACCCGTCTATAATAATAAAGCAGAGATCATTTTCACGGACATGATAATCGAGCCAAGATAACCGCGCGGTTAAAAATTCGTTGGAGATTCGGATGCACAGTATGCTATCTTCGGCGGAGGTGGATCTGAGTTACCGCCGCACGTACGCGAGCCGTCGGATCAAGAATCAGCTCTCCTGGTTGACCGTGCTAGTTGGGTACAGTCGCGCCGTGCGGCGACCCTGCTACAGTGGCAGTTGCCACCGGAGTTAGGTGCCTCCGGTTAATCATGCGCCCCCGACCGAAAAGGACCAACAGATCGACCGGTGCACGGTCATCGCACACGCGCGCGTGGAGACGGATGGATGGAGACATTGGGGTGGGTACAACAATAAACCTTGCCACCGGGAAGCTTGAAACCTCGGTAGAGCAAGTACTATAAGTTCGCTGTCTACTTGGTGTCTCGTTCATATTATCTAGAATAAACAATAAATTTAGTTTATACAATAATTATTTTTAAAAATTCTCTAAATGTTGTGCAGTAACTATCTCTTCTCTCTCGTATATAAATAATCTACCTATGCTCTCATACAAAACTGGCTACTCCATCCGTTCCTGAACAGATGACGTTTTAGGATTTTGCACTTCAACCAAGCCACGTGTAAAAATGATCAAATCACCCTCTTTCGTTAACTCACTTATTGCTCTTGGATAGTGTATTACTCTATTACATAGCAATTAATAATATTGGGAATCATGAATGGTAGGGATATGCAAAGGTAAAAACAATTAAAAGTTGTCTCGAAAATATAAAATGATGTGTATTTAGAAATAAAATTCGAAAGCTAGAATGCCATGTATCTAGGAACGGATGGAGTACTAAATAAGAGTTAGCTCTTTTCTCTCCTCTTCTCACTCTTCCATATATACCAAACCTGATATTACAGTTTAAGAGCCAGCTGAGATAATCTTATTGTATATACCCTGAGGAAGGAGAGAGAGAGAGAACAAAGGGAGTTTTTATAAAGAGAATGGCTAAGTAACACTCGAGTGTTTTTTTGGTTTGTGAATGTTAGCCAGGATTGGCACCTATCCTGGCGCCTCTTCCTTTCCCGTATTAGCTCAACCATAGATGGAAACACCTTCCCACTAATCATGCTAGCCATAATTAGCTTTGCCATGTTTAGCTCTCTTACCTTGCATGCTTGCATGCATGGCGCTATTTGTATCTCCTGTACTTTGAGGAATAATACAAGGCGTGTGTTTCTTCTAGCGTCCTCTGTACACACTCTTTCATGGTATCATGAGTGGTTCGCATCCTGCGACCCTCGCTTCCGCAACCTAGCCGCCGGCGACTGCTTCTTTGCGTTGCCCGCCGCTCCTTCTCCTTCCACGTCGTCGACCACCTTGTGTCGTCACGTTCTACCTCTTTCCTGGCACTCATGGCCGGCTCTCTCACCAATGAGTGCCCCATCGCCGACGAAGTTGAGCCCTCCCGTACGGCTCAAGACGACGAACGTGCGCGGCTGCAAATGGAGCGTATGCGCCTTGACGCCGAACGTGCGCGTCTGGATGCCGAGTTCCAGCGTCTTCGTCTCGCCGAACGCGCCCATGAAGCCCGCCAGACCGACATCGAAGCCGCCACCATCGCCTCCCTCCATGCACAGGCGGTAACGGTCATCAACATCCGTTCTCTTCTTCCCGTCGTCCTCGACGCTGAGTCGCCGAACTATACGAAATGGCGCGGCCTCTTCCTCCTCACCGTCGGCAAGTACGCGCTCTCCAATCACGTACTCACCGACGACGCCTACCCCGACAATCCATCCTGGGTGCGCATGGAGTGCACTGTCCTCGGCTGGCTCTACGGCTCCATCTCCCCCAAGCTCGTCGAAGTTGTCATGACGCCGACGTCCACTGCTCGTCTCGCCTGGCTCGGCCTTGAGCAACAGTTCCTCGGCAACAAAGAAACGAGGGCACTGTACCTTGATGCAGAATTTCGCAACTTCTCCCAAGGTGATCTTTCTATTTCTGACTACTGCAGCAAAATGAAAAGCATGGCTGATGCTCTTGGTGATTTGGGTGAGACGGTCCCCGACCGCACCCTCGTTCTCGCTGTTCTACGCGGCCTGAACGCGAAGTTTTTTCATATGGTGTCCCTGCTGAAGCACTCGAAGCCGTTTCCGTCCTTCGCTGAGGTCCGCTCCGACCTCTTGATCGAAGAACTCACCATGCAGCAGCAGTCGGCTTCTTCCTCAGTCTTTCTTGCCGCTGGGCCAAATGCCGGGGGCGTGCACTCCAGGGGTGCGCCTCGGTCAACCAACGGCGGCACCAATGTCTCCAACGCAAGCGGCAAGACAAAATTCAAGAAGGGCCGTGGCGGCCAGCGCTCCGGTCTCCAGGGCGCAGCTCCTCCAACCACGCAAGCTGGCCTTCCCAGCTTTTGGAACCCCTGGACTGGTACAGTCCAGGTGTGGCCTCATACTGGGTCGCCCTCCGTGCTGGGTCCGAGGCCCAACCTCGTCATGCAGCCTCCACGCGTTGCGCCGCCGGCTCCAGCTCCATCGGCTCACTTTGCTGCCGCCTCTACTGAGGGCGACTCCGGTTTTACGCACAACTTCATCTCCGAGGTTATGGCAAGTCGGGCAGGCCTCACGGTGGTGCCACCGGCGCGACCCATCCGTGTGGCAGTCGCGAACGGTGATCGGATCAGCAGCGGCGGTGCGTGTCGTCAAGTGCCGATCAGCATTGGGGACACTAACTTCACTCTTGATTGTTATACTCTTCCCATGCCCGGAGTCCATTTTGTGTTGGGTATACACTGGTTGTTGACTTTAGGACCTATTACATGGGACTTTCAGCGCCTCACGATGAGGTTCCAGCATGGGCATCGCCAGGTCCTCCTTCAGGGCACCACGGTTTGCCATCCAGCATTAGCAGCATGGTTGGCCGAGTCTCCTGACTTCATGGCAGCACTGTTAGCAGAACATCCAGGGGTCTTTGACCAACCGCGCGGGCTTCCGCCATCTCGTGCCTATGACTATCGCATACACTTAACTCAGGGGATTGACGCGGTGGCCGTGAGACCTTACCGTTATCCCCAACTACAGAAGGATGAGCTTGAGGTCCAATGCCGCGAGATGCTTAGTCAGGGGATTATTCGAATAAGTACATCAGCCTTTTCATCGCCGGTGTTACTGGTTCGGAAGAAGGATGATTCATGGCGTTTTTGTGTTGATTATCGTGCTCTCAACGACAAGACGATCAAGGATAAATTTCCTATTCCTGTGGTGGAAGAACTATTGGATGAATTGAAGGGTGCTTGCTTCTTTACTAAAATGGACCTCCGTTCTGGGTATCATCAAGTGCGCATGCATCCTGACGACGTGCACAAGACGGCGTTCCGTACACATCATGGGCATTTTGAATTTCTTGTCATGCCGTTTGGGCTCTCCAATGCCCCTGCAACGTTTCAGGCACTCATGAATGATGTTTTGGGGCCCTTCCTTCGCAGATTTGTGCTTGTGTTCTTTGATGACATACTGATATATAGCCCGTCTTGGGCTGAACATCTCTGTCATGTGAGATTGGTGTTACAGGAACTAGCCAAGCATGGTCTCGTTTTGAAGCGCTCTAAGTGTTCCTTTGGTACAACATCCGTGGCATACCTCGGCCATGTCATCTCAGCCCAAGGGGTTGCCATGGATAGACAGAAGGTGTCAGCAGTGGAAGATTGGCCCGTCCCTACTACAGTCCGAGCTGTCCGTGCCTTCCTCGGCCTGGCCGGTTACTACCGCCGTTTCATCCAGCACTACGGTGCTATTGCAGCACCATTGACTCGTCTTTTGCGTAAGCAATCTTTCATCTGGGGGGACGAGGCCGCTCAGGCCTTTACTACCCTCAAGCAAGCTCTTGCGTCGGCACCTGTACTGCAACTACCGAATTTTGCTTGCCCATTCATTATTGAGTGTGACGCCTCCGGCTCGGGCTTCGGTGCTGTTCTTCACCAAGGAGCAGGACCGATCGCTTTTTACAGCCGACCCATTGCAGCTCGCCATGCCAAACTGGCGGCATACGAGCGGGAGCTCATTGGTTTGGTTCAAGCAGTCCGTCATTGGCGGCCTTCTGTTTGGGGGCGAGCATTTGTCATCCGCACAGACCACTACAGCTTGAAGTTTCTTTTGGATCAGCGTCTCTCTACAATTCCGCAGCACCAATGGGCTAGTAAGTTGCTCGGGTTTGACTTCTCCGTGGAATACTGTCCGGGCCGTCTAAACACCGTGGCCGATGCTCTTTCTCGGCGCAACGGCGATGAACCAGATCCATCTATCCATGCCATCTCAGTTCTAACATTGCACTTCTATGATGAGTTACGGCGTGATTTACCGGCTGAGGCTGACTGGGTTACAGTTCGTGAGGGTATACAGGAAGGGCGCCTAGTGGCTCCTTGGTCTATTCGTGATGGCCTGGTTCTTTATAAAGGGTGTATTTTCGTTCCAGCATCTTCACCCTTTGTTCTCACCATTGTGGCGGCTTATCATTCCATGGGGCATGAAGGTGTTCAAAAGACACTTCATCGTCTGAGTGCTGATTTTCATATTTCACGGGCTTGTAGCCTAATTCAGTCCTATATCCGCGAGTGTGCTATTTGTCAGCGCAATAAGACCGAGCATCTCCATCCTGGCGGATTATTACATCCCTTGGAAGTTCCTAGCACAGTTTGGAGCGATATTGCTATGGATTTTATTGAAGGATTGCCAAAGTCTGGAGGGAAGACGATCATTCTTACAGTGGTGGACCGTTTTTCTAAGGCGGCTCATTTTATTCCATTGGCTCATCCATACACAGCAGCATCCGTGAGCCGGGTGTTCTTTGATACAGTGGTTCGCCTTCATGGGATACCGACTTCTATTGTCACTGACAGAGACGTAATTTTCACTAGTACCTTTTGGCAAGAACTCTTTCATTTGGCAGGTGTACGCTTACACATGAGCTCGGCATATCATCCCCAATCAGATGGTCAATCAGAAGTTACCAATAAAATTATTGCTATGTATCTGCGGTGTTTTGTGGGGGATAGGCAAAAGCAATGGATCCGCTGGCTACCTTGGGCGGAATATTGTTATAATATTTCTTTTCAGTCCTCCCTCAAAACCACTCCGTTCTGGGTGGTGTATGGTCGTGATCCTCCCTGTTTACGCTCTTATATAAAGGGTGAGGCTCGCGCCCTGGCTGTGGAGGCTCAGATGATGGAACGTGATGAATTTTTGGCTGAAGTTCGGGATCGTCTACTTCAAGCGCAGTCTCATGCGGTGGCATACTACAATCGTTCTCATCGGGAGGTGTCCTTTGCGGTGGATGATTGGGTTTGGTTGCGTATTTCCCAGCGTTCGGCTAAATCCCTATCATCTGTTACTTCAGGCAAGCTCAGTCCTCGCTTCTATGGACCATACCAGGTGATGGAACGCATCGGCGAGGTGGCATATCGTCTTCGTCTACCGCCGCGCTCGCGTATTCATGATGTATTTCATGTCAGCCTACTGAAGAAATTCCATGGCACACCTCCTTCAGCTCCAGTACCTTTGCCTCAGCTGGTTCATGGTCGCACTGTCCCTGTTCCAGAACAAGCCATCCGCGGTCGTGTGGTGCGTGGCAAGCGCCAGGTTCTCATACAATGGAAGGATGTACCGGCCTCTCATGCAACCTGGGAGCACATGGATAGTTTTCAGCAGCTTTACCCCGATTTTCCGCTCGCGGACAAGCTGTTTTTGGAGGAGGGGGAAATGTCAGGTTCGATGGGGCCCACTATGTGCGGCGCCCCAGAACCTGACAAGGCCGGCGTGTTGGCTGGCACTCAACTTGGGGGCCTATAAAGAAGGGGGTGGTGGGGAGAGATAGCAAAATGATTGGATCAATATATCTAGATTCAAAAGCTACAAATTTAAGTGCTCACAAACTAAACTCAGAGCGTGAAGGTTGGGGTTTACGCCCATGCCGGCAAAAATGCTATTCGGCTGGACGAAACACTAGTAAATCGATAGGACAGCGTTGGATCAGCCATCTCCATTCCCCAGCTGTGTGTGCATGCCTAGCTAGCTTGCCTGGACCGGCCTACAATGCAGGGTCACGCGCATGGAGCTAGCTAAGCTAGGCGCTAGCTGAAAACCCAGCTGCCGCCTCGTGCTGTATACGCTGGGTCGGATGCAGTCATGCGCCGTTTCAGCAACAGGGTTCTCTGCACTGCACCGACAAGCTAGCGACAGAGATAGGTCGAACATGTCCATGGCTCCATGCAACAGTTTAGGAGCAGATCTACCGGGTAAGTATTCATGATTTTTTTCGTCACATGCCAGGATCAGGATGGCAATGATCCCGTCCAATTTGTTAACGAGTAAAATCAAAGCTATAAATGTTGTATTGGTGTCTGTCGGTATATACTATTTTATTACTTAAACGGATACAAAACATTATATATATGGTACCGGTCTCGATACTAGTTAATATCGGTCATAACGACTCGATATCAGTTAATACCGGCTTTGATGCTGGATAATACCAGACATATTGGTTTCGATACCATATAATACCAATCATACTAGTAGAATTGTAATACTCCATCCCAGATTATAGGGCCTATAATTTGAATGATCTTGTCCCAAATATTAGGCGTACATGTAGATTTAATGATGTCTTTCCTTCCATACCCTTATTTATTCTCTCTCAACCACATTCATTTATTCATTACCATCTACACAAAGTATATCTTTCATCTTCCAAGACAATTAAGTGGGGGCATTTACATCATTTTCTCTCATACCTTTCTCGATTTCAATGCAACCTTAATCCTTGTATAAAGCCAAACTATGCCTTATAAACTGGGATGGAGGGAGTATCGTCTATTGAATTATATGTTATATTTGATAGTACTACTGTATGTTTATAGTAATATTATAAATAAATTTGGTGTATATATAATTAAACGTGTATATACTTAAAAATAAATATATATTATTTTATTAAATCTGAAAAGTTATGCCGATATAGACTGATATTGAAATGTACTATTTTAAGAACGAAACAGGTATAAACTCTGGTATGATGCTGATAAGTTTAAGTAAAACCGCTCCCACTTTGTTGCATCTCATATGTGTTATAGTACCCGTTTGTTGTTTAGCTAACAAGTCGGAACCCAAAGACAGCGCAAAATCGTCACCGTCCACTACTATACAAATCCTCATCACAGACGGGTCACAAACCACATCACAGACAGATTTGTGAACCGCCTGTATCAAAATGTGAGTGATGACTTATAGTCATCATAGACGATTTTCTAATCGTCTGTGAAAAAAGTCATCCTAGACGGTTTTTAGTTGGAAACGTTTGGGCTAAGCACATCATCATTGACGGTTCTTATTTGGAACCGTTTGCGATGAGCACATCATCTGGGATGTTGATTTTACATTTTTTTTTTTTAGTAATTTTGATTTATTGCTAGCCTCAGGAAATGCTAGCCATGCCCTCTGAAACAAAAGACAGTACAGAGCATCACCAATATATTATTATGACATATATTTTAGAAATGAACTCGATCGAATCACATATTACAACATACAACGCATCTATTTTAGAAATCAACTATGATTGCACATTACAATGTATAGTGTATCCATTTCAAAAATCAACTCACAAATATAAGAGCCAATTGAATTCAGAACTACAACTGACAAATTCACAGCACAATATTCACAAATTAATCCAAACGGTATCTAACAAATTCACAACTCATTAGGCGAGGCTTGAGTGATATTCACCTTTCGTATTAATGACCTCACGATTCAAGAAGGCACAGAGTTGTCCTTGAATACCCAGCAGGTCAGCCTGTTCCAACGCAGATTCAGTGCACTACCAAGCCTAGCGATGGAAAGAGTAAAGTCTTTGCATTTATATAAATTAATAAGTGGAAAAAAATTATTTCAAGATTGATAAACCTTTATGTCATTGGTCTTCTTTGTACCAATGAGGAGTTGCATGTTGTGGCAAATGTAGAATCCACATAGGTTAGTGGCCTGTGGCTGGTGGTGGCATTGCCAAAATATAAACAGGTTAATTAGATCGAAGGTTTTTATTATGGTGTGTGTGAAGGATTATTGCATACTAGCAGATACCGAAAAGTTATAAGTATACTTCAACTTCGCTTGGTTCTTCCTGTGTAGCCCTCCACGAGCTTTGTAGATAGCGAACGACGCGTTGATTAAATTTTTGATAGGCACGAAGTCGTGGGTGCCACCCTTTTTGGAATCAAGGTAAATTATCCGGTTCTATCTTGGTATAATTACTAGTAGAACCTAGTGAAACCTACACATGTATGTCACCATAGTCATTCAACATAATTTCAAGCTGCGTTATATAGTACAAATCAACAAGTATGTAGGTTTTGTCACGTTGAGCCAGCAATACTTTTTTCACATACTCGTGGACGACTTGTATATTTTCGTCCATGGTTTGCTTGGACATCATGTGTGGGTCGAAGAAACCCACTGATTCTCCCCTTGCTTTTGCCTCCATGATCATGGATCTACATATATATAGAAAATCAAAGATCATATATATATATATGCCATCTATCGGTACGACACGAATCTACACCGTGATTACACACACTTACAATGTCCAACATCTAATGAATGAAGCATCGAGGGCATTGAGGTTGTACAGATCAAACAAGTCGTTGAAGCCTACCACGAAGAAGCCATCAAAAAACAGGTGTAAGAAATGTTCCTCCTTGAATCTGATCGAGATACTCGATGCCCGTTGTGCCGTCGGCTTGTTGGCTTGTTCCATGCACCAATCTTGCAATCTAACGCAGGCTAATGTAAGCACCTCTGCGCGCTCTTTCAGTATGAACGGCTATCCCAACTGGAATTGCCCTGCCAACGGAGCAAACGGAAAGTCATGGGCTGACATGGTCATCCCTTTCGATTTGCCTTGGTTGCTGCGTCGTCGTCTACCAAATGTCGTCTTCACGGGAGACGACTTGGGTTGTGCCTGACAGGACACGATAGCCGATTTAGTGGGCTCCTTCGGTGTAGCATATGGCTCCGGTAGCACTTGTAGTTGATCCGACACGTCACGTAGCTCTGCTGGTGCTTGTAGCTGATCCGGTGCATCAAGTGGCTCTAGTAGTGTTTGTAGCTTTGGTGCTGTAGGGCGGGCATCGAAGGAGATGTCCTTTTTAGGCCACTAGATGAATGTGTTGATGGCATCCCCTAGTGCGACGATCTCATTGTTTGGAGACATCTCCAGCGTGACGGCCTTGCAAATTTCATGTACACCATCGACATAGACCTTCGCGTAGCCCGAATTTAAAGTAAGATCGTGCACAAGCGCCCCTATACTGGATGAATACATGCGCCCCCCAAGAGCCTGCAAGGGAACAGCCGTTGGCAAGCCTCACTTCAAGATTGAGATTGCACGGTGTGGCCACCTACATAACGGTACACAATTAATTAGCTAACACATCAAACAGGTCTATCTAAGGACCATTACAGACATGTATATTACCTAGGTGTTGTTGGGACGAAATCTGGAGTCATCCAAATCCGTCTCAGGGGCAGACGCACAGCTGCTCCGACGGTTAGCTGGGTTGAACTGCACACGTGCTTCATGGGCTTGCACATTCCATGCCTGCCTCTCAAGATCCGCTTTTTGCTCCATTCTTTCCTCAAAGCATCTTAGCTGAATATCAAACTGCGCTTTCAATCTTTCCTCAACCCTTTCCTCAATCATGGCTACTATCCGTTCCTCACGCTCGGCTTTGCTTCACTTCCTACTTCGGTACGTATCGGAGTCTTGCGGGAATCCTATTTTCCAGGGAACGAAAACACCTAGGCCTCGAGTGTGACCCAGGTGCTCTTTGTTTCCCAAGGCCATAGAAAGCATATCTTTCTCTCTGTCTGGAGTGAAAGAGCCCTAGGAAGATTCCGTGATCAATGATAGTAGGCATTGTGACACTTCCTCATCAGTGGGGATGGCAAAGCACATGCCGCTTGAAGACGTGGGACGTGACATCGCTCTTACCCAGTTTTGAGCGTGCGGGTCCAAGATAAAGGCAAACAGTGGTGCGTCCTCCTTCTGGATTGCCTCATCGTCCTCCCTTGCCCATTGAGCTATCTTGCTCGCGTACCCAGTAGAGCCGAGTCTTTGTGGATGGGTTTTTTTTTACTGAACAGCCTTGTGCGCCACACTTTGATGCAGGGACTCTTCCGTCTTCTTCATCTCAACAAATCATTCCCACATGGCTTCATTGATGAACCCGTACTTCTGGAATGGAGTCATTTCCTTATTCACGTAATTAGTGACAAGAACGCTCTTAAAGTTCTTCTACACCTTTCCTGCCAATAGCAACGCATACCATCGCAGTGCGGGCATGGCATCTTGTGGAAGCTCTAATGACCCAAAAATTTCTACTAGCAGGCTGTTGCGCTCCTCATCTATCAGCGTCTTCCATGATGGATTTGTGATGGGGACCCTTTCACGCCCAACGATCCCGCACAATGTCCAGAATGCTACCGCTGCCTTAGGAGGTGCGATAGGGGCCCCATCCTGCAAATTGACGGCCGTGATGGTATGGTAGGGGGCCTTCTACTAAGCCCTCTTAGAGCGTGCCTCTGTTTTCCTATGTTGGGCGCCTCATCAGATCCATTCGGCGAGAAGGAGTGAGGGGATGCCATCTTGTAACGAAGATCATAGAAGAGGCAAGTTGGTCAACCATATCTAATACAACTGTGACATCACGGGATGTGACATTATGGAAAGTGAAATTACGGAATGTGACTTTATAGATTTTGGCATTACGGTACGACAGTATATCATGTTTTTGGGCCCTTTCGGGGGAGTTTGGGCCTTGAGGGATCAATTTGGGCCGTTGGGGGAGGCTCTTGTGCCATGTGGGGAAGATGGGGGTAGCAAAGCCTGCCCATGTGCCCCCCTAACCCTAGGGTGCCCCCCACCTCCTCCCCTCCCACTCCTAGTCGCCACCCCTCCCATGCGCCTCCACCCCTTCCCCCTTCCTCCCCGCCTCCCCACCTCCCCTAGCCGACCCTAGGAGAGATCCACCCCCATCCCTTGCTGCCACACCCCTCCATTCTGTTGTCCTCACCATTGGGAAGCTCCACGACGAGGGGATCCGGCGGATTTGGCGCGAGGAAGGAGATCGGGGGACCGGGAGGAGAAGGTTTCGTCGATCGAACGGTTCTTCGAGGGCGGTAAGCGTTGGTAGATCCATTTGTAGGGTTATGATTTTGGTTAGAAGGGGAATTCCATGCCTAACATCCATGTTTACGTGCTGTTCCTAGATGGGATTAGGAAAATTGATATGATGAACATAGGTGCAATATGGGAACATGAACATAGGTGCCATTCCGTCGCTCACGGTTGAAGGCTAGTGTATTGGGATGGGCTTGGGTATTGGATGGTTATTAGACTTGCATAGGTGCAATATGGGTACATGATGTGTTAACTTGCCATGCTTGTTATTTACTTATGATATGATGAACATGGTTACATATTGGCTATGAAAATTGTCGTATTAAATATTCATGCAAGTTCATACATGTTCATGTTATATGTGCATTCATAATGGAAGAGGTGTCCTATTCTGATGCGGGCCTCTGTGTTCACACGTAGTGAACACGAAAGACCTACCTCGTAGTCCCATCCACGGTGATGTATGGGAGCAAGCCAGTAAGAGTAGGCACCCTCCATCTACGGGATGGAAGGGGAAAGAGGGTGCACGCCGACGAGTGTGCACTCGGCAATACCGGTATGTGATTCAAGGAGACATGTGCATTGCATTGCATATATGATGATGTTATTGAGATGAAAACAATGTGAATATGAAATGTTTATGATGTTGAATATGAGATGTAGTGATGATGGTATTGAAAATTGTCTTCTTGTTACATTGCAATACACTTTGCTGAGTGATGAACTCACACTTGTGTTATATGATGTTTTTAGGTACCATGAAACCGGCATGCGGGAAAGGGACTTAGCGGCACACCTTCACATAACTTCAATCACTTAGACAGAAATTCTTTTACCATTCATAGTTGCGAAAATAAGTTTATTGTCTTAACTGTGTGCTTGGTTATGTCATTGGCTTTGTCATAACTCATGAAGTGGTTGAATTCGTTGTTTTGGACTTAAACTGTTGCTATATATCTCGTTATTGCTGTTTTAGATGCCATAGATTATGTTATATCATGTTATATTAATGTTGTTGCTTCAAATCATGGAAAAACAAAGGAGATGTTACGGAAATTTTTGGTTAAAGCATTTATGCCCTTGCTGTAATTTAATCTTAATTGTGGTATTTATTTGCTATTTATTCTATGTTTTGTGGCATCCAGGGCATACCAGATGTTGGGTGTTACAGTTGGTATCAGAGCGGGCTTTAGGTCCGTGGTGTATGAACTTAGTGAAATACCATAGGGTTAACTAAAATTGTGACTTGGGATAACCTAAAAACATGGCTTAGGTTATACTTCAAATTTTGCCATAGGGTAGCAACATTAAATCTTGTGTAAGTGGAATAACTAATTTAAAATTTAACACACATGGATGCATAGTAGGAAAGGGTATGGGTATCGTTGCTTTACGCTTAAATGTTGTATTTAAGCCTTGATATTGAATGCTATATTTGATAATGTATGTTGCTATGTTATTGAGAGAATTGATTGGATTGTTCTTGTTATTGTGATAAAGTGGGGTTGTGGTACCGAAGGGTTTTGGTCACCTCTTTTTGTTCATAGTAAGGGTGTGGTTTGACGGTGTGGCCGATTAGCGCCATCACCGAAGAATTATTAACCCCTGTGGGAGAATAGTGCTTACCCTTTCTGTCGTAGATCGGGTAGTTGACTGGAGTTAAATAGAAGAGTTTGGTGGTGGATTCCTTCGGATGTTCTTTACCATTCTGACGGTCGGTCTTGGTTGGTTTTCTTGGTTTTAGTTGATTGAAATCAAAAGAAAAGTGTTTGGTATTGGATTTTCGCGGATTGTTCCGTAGGCGGTTTGTGGTTTTGTCTTTCTTGGTTGAAGACGAAGAAGAAGAGTTTTGTGTTGCGCGTCTTTTGGTCGCAATTTTTTCTTTGACACCCGGTTTTGTTGGTTATTGTGGACTGTCTTGGGGAGAAAACTTTTGTGGTTGTTGTTCTCCCTATCTAAGAAAAGTGTTGGAGTTTCTCCTTGTGCAGACCTTAAGTTGGGTGGAGCTAAGTTTGAAGCTTTATCGGAAAAAATTTAGTTGAACATTTGGTTTTCCCTGGTGCATCCTTCTTCCTTCTTGGAAGTATAGATCTTGAGATTTATTAAAGAGTTTTGGGCTATCAAAGTTGGAAATTTGAGAGTTGAGCTCTCCTGCATTTCTGCTGGAGTATTGTTTTTCTTCCTTGCTTGGAAAGGAGAAATTGTTTATCAGTGTTCATTCTTGTTCCTGAGCTGTGGTTATCTTTAAAGTTGAATTCCATCCTGTTCATCAAGAGTCGGTGACCCATGAAGGTGTTTAGAAAATTTTGTGTCCGTGCTATGTGGTATATACCAATGTGGTTTATGGAATGACGTATTGCTAAGTTAATTTGTGAGTTGAATCAATTCAATGTGATTGTTATCTTTAGCTTGAGAATAAATAGATTACTAGTGTTGTAGTTAACTCTGTAGCGAGAATGATTAAATGTGTTAATGCATATGTTTAGAATCTGTTGCTTTTCTTTAAAAGTGCTTATGACCCTCGATACTGGTTAAAGTTTTAAACCCTGATGCATAGTTAGAACATTAAGATGATGTAAACTACTGATATTGTTAAAGAAACCTTGCTGGTTGTTTAAAGATGTTCTAATTTAGTGTGTTAATAAAGAAATTTAATCGTGTTGGCTAGTGACTTTAACTTGGAAGATGATTAGAGTTGTTATTCATGTCGTTGCAAATTATTGGTATATTTGGAAGTATAAAGTTGTGTTCCTATAATGCTAGTATCGATGTCAATTGGGAAGACATAGGTTTTGTGGTTGCCTTAAGAGCTCTGTGATGGTTTAACTTATTCAATTTATTTTAAATAGTTGGAATATGTTGTGTAGTGGCAATTCTGTTATAACCTATGTATAGGGTAGCTAAAAGCAATGTTGTGGTTTTATGATGATGCCCATTTATTGATATTGATGACTCAGTAGTGGTGGTAATTGCTTAGATTACTTGTTGAAAACCATGGTTAAAATGGAGGAAATTGTAACCTGTCGTGATGGAGTGAACCGTGGATAATTATCATGAAGTAGCATTTTATCCTTAATGAACATATGTTTTAAAATCCTACTTACGAATTTTGTCTTATGGAGATAATATTTATTTATTGAAGTCATTGATTAATTGAATAAGTTTCGATCAAAAAGTTGATGTATGGATGGTATAAAATTGATAAGTTGATCATGCTAAAGTATTTGTTGAAGTATTATGTTTTAAATTGGGAATATGATGTTATATGATGTGGTTGTCTGTGGGGATCAGGATGAGATAGTATTGGTTGGATGTCTGTTTGATAAGCATCATAAACTTTATTTATAAGTGTTGGGAAAGGTAACTAAAGAAATAATTTGTGTGTAGTTTTTGGTTGAATTATGATGGGGCTCCTGAAGGAGTAAATAGTGATTATTGAAGTCTTTAATGGAAAGCATAGTGGAATACTAGAGGTGGTCGTGTCTATGTTGAGCTTGTGTTTAAACTTTTGGACTGGTTTGGTTGTTTGCTATCTTGGTTGAATGCTTTTGGTCAAAGTGTTCCTTCTGTTGTTTTTCAGAGTTTCCCTAAAACTCGTAGTGATTGGTGCCAATCTTTGGTTTTGGCTAATTTGTTTAGGTTGTGCTATGAGTATGGATTCACACTCAAAAGTTTTTAAGTGGATCGCGCTCCTTCGCGTTCACATTGAATGATCTTTAAAATAAATTTTAAAGGAAGCAGATGGACATAGTGGGTTGTATTAGAAATTCTTGAGATTTAATTTGTAACTCTATTTGGCTAGAGTTGGAGTTATTTGGAAAATGTGTGTGGTATTTGCAAGTGCTTCAAAAGGTGGATTTTATGAATGTTTCATAAGTGATTTTGTTAGTGAAGTGTTCCCTTTTTGGAAATGAGTTTCCCTTTCTCTTTGAGAAATTTTGTGGCAGTTGTGTGTGCAGATGTTTGACTAGAGTCGTTGTTCTTTTCCAAAATGTTGATTTTGGTTAGAATGTGAGGTTTTGCAAAGTTAGCTTCCAATTGTTGGTGGGTTATGATATGATGTGGTGTTTTCCTGTTAACGGTGTTGCCGTCATAGTCTATATGAATTTTCGCAACCATCGATGTTAATTGTGTTTCAATCATGTGATACCGAGGAAGAAGTCGTTTGGTGAATGGCTATTTGGTACTGTTGTTACATGATGAATGAATGAGTGGTGGGCACATGACATCGTTTATGTATAATTAATCATAAAAGAGTCGATGAGCCAGGCGGTGAGAAAGTCATATATGGATATATGACTAATCCGGAGTGCTCTTGAAAAGTTTGCATTCATGTTATAAGTTGAGATGTCCATTTCTTTCTAGTATGAAAAGAAAGAATGAAGGATTTCTGGTATTTTGGTTGTGGTGTAGGAGATTTGTGTCTCCTTTGCGTCTTGGCTTAGAAAAAAATAAATAAATAAAATGAGTGTTCTTTGGGTCTTGTCGAATTCTCTCCAAAGTGTATGCTAGCCCATTGGATTCAAATTGATGTACGTGGATCAAGTGGGTTCATGGTTTATGGTTGAGTATGCTAAAGATGTTTACTCTTGGGCTTGATTGTTAAGTGATAATTTGTGAGGGCGAGACAATCTTAAGAAAAGAGCCGATTGTGATTTGGAAAGGTTTTACGGTCCTAGCTTGGGGCTAGGTGCTGGTCATTACGAATATAAGGGTGGATTGTGATGGAGGTTGAAGATGTCTGAGTTCAAACTTTTATTAAGAGTATCGATTAGAAGGAGTGAAGGTGACTGAAATTCTGTTGATAAATGTCCTGTCGTGAGCAATTGTCTAGCTAGTTGTCTTTAGGTATAAGACTTGCCTGGGAGTGGATAGAATGAAATTGTAGCATGATTGCAGTTTGGTTAGGCAGTTGTGCCTTAGTGAGTTATTTCTTTCGATGGCATTTCTTGGTAGTGATCCTTTCGATTTAAAGGTCAATCAAGTGGAAGAGTTGGGAATCAATGTTTTTCTGGGATCTTGGGGGTTCACATTGCGGACCCTAGTCATTCAATCAGATACCATTAGTGATTTGGTGGTCGAGCAGTGGTTAAAGAGATACAACTCGCTTTAATTGTGTCTTGTTGAGTTTAATGAAATGTGATAGTCAGGTTGGTAGTGATAGTAGTGTGGAGTGTTTGTCGTGAGGATTCGGGCGTATTAGTTTGATGGAGCCCTTTAGTGGTTGAAATCGCGGATTCTGGTTGGGGAATTGGAATGAAAGGTGGAACCGTGAGAGGATGCACTTAGTTGAGCTAAGTAACTCTTTCTCGCTAAGTGTTGATTTTGGGAGTTTGTTTGTCGTTGATTCGGTTTGTGTTTTTGTGTGGGTGTCTTGTGTTGCAGAGGAGTTTTCAGTCCCTTGAGGACTTTGTCTTGTTCTTGGCGTTCTTCGGATTCGAGGTCGAATCCTGTTAAGGGGGAGAGAATGTGACATCACGGGATGTGACATTATGGAAAGTGACATTATAGAATGTGACATCACGGGATGTGACATTATGGAAAGTGACATTACGGTACGACTGTATATCATGTTTTTGGGCCGTTTCCAGGTGTTTGGACCCTTCCGGGGGAGTTTGGGCCTTGGGGGATCAATTTGGGCCGTTGGGGGAGGCTCTTGGGCCATGTGGGGAAGATGGGGGGGCAGCAAAGCCTGCCCAAGCACCCCCCCTTACCCTAGGGCCCCCAGCACCACCTCCTCCCCTCCCACTCATAGCCGCCACCCCTCCCATGCGCCTCCACCCCTTCCCCCTTCCTTCCCCACCTCCCCACCTCCCCTAGCCGGCCCTAGGAGAGATCCACCCCCATCCCTTGCTGTCACACCCCTCCATTCCATTGTCCTCACCATTGGGAAGCTCCGCGACAAGGGGATCCGGCAGTTTTGGCGCGAGGAAGGAGATCAGGGGACCGGGAGGAGAAGGTTTCATTGATGGAACGGTTCTTCGAGGGAGGTAAGCATTGGTAGATCCATTTGTAGGGTTATGATGCTGGTTATAAGGGGGATTCCATGCCTAAGATCCATGTTTAGGTGCTGTTCCTAGATGGGATTAGGAAAATTGCTATGCTATCCCCACGTTGTCCTCAGTCAGATTTGCACCCCGACCTAGGGCTTTAGTTTTCGCAATTTTAGATGCATTTTCTGATCAGCCGGATGTTATGAAAGTTGTAGATAATTTAATTACCTTTCAGTGGACACCAAGAACGCAACATTCCGATCAGCCGTTTAAAAGTTATGGCCATTTTACCAAACGCTGTCAAATCTGTGACGTGATTGGGACAGATCATGTTCATATGAAGATTAGACAATTTTAGAGGCTGATTTAGTCTTAGCGAATACTTAGAAAAAGCTAGGAAATTTCCTAAGCTTCGATAAAATGTACTCGTTTACTTGATTTGGAGTTTTAGAACTTAAGTTATGCTAGCTGGAAGCCCGCTGTCCCGATGGGATAGATTCTCTATTTTCGTGTTTTAGGAGTGGGTTGCGAAGTCGGGGTAGATGATCGCTCTTATACTATTTTGTGGGCAAGTTTTGAGTGTACTGAACCTATGTGCAGGTGGTGTGACCCCAGGAGTGCCCTCAACCTCTCGCCATTCCGTCGCTCACGGTTGAAGGCTAGTGTATTGGGATGGGCTTGGGTATTGGATGGTTATTAGACTTGCATAGGTGCAATATGGGTACATGATGTGTTAACTTGCCATGCTTGTTATTTACTTATGATATGATGAACATGGTTACATATTGGCTATGAAAATTGTCGTATTAAATATTCATGCAAGTTCATACATGTTCATGTTATATGTGCATTCATAATGGAAGAGGTGACCCATTCTAATGCGGGCCTCTGTGTTCACACGTAGTGAACACGAAAGACCTACCTCGTAGTCCCATCCACGGTTATGTATGGGAGCGAGTCAGTAAGAGTAGGCACCCTCCATCTACAGGATGGAAGGGGAAATAGGGTGCACGCCGACGGGTGTGCACTCGGCAATACCGGTATGTGCTTCAAGGAGACATGTGCATTGCATTGCATATATGATGATGTTAATGAGATGAATATGATGTGAATATGAAATGTTTATGATGTTGAATATGAGATGTAGTGATGATGGTATTGAAAATTGTCTTCTTGTTACATTGCACTACACTTTGCTGAGTGATGAACTCACGCTTGTGTTTTATGATGTTTTTAGGTACCATGAAACTGGCATGCGGGAAAGGGACTGTAACACCCCGGCATTTAATATGCCTGAATGCTACCAAACATGGACCAAACAACATCTAAATACCACAATTAAACATAAATTAGCCTGAGTTAAAGGGATCGGGCACTTCAGTGCCAAGGAATGCTTAGAACGAGGAGTATGAGACCATTTTCTTTTGTGGTCTGTTTGGGATTTTATCCTATCACTTGGGTCATGCCGAGGCCTTGTTTGAGTGCTTTGTGTTTCAATGTTGAGTAAAGTTCTCGTACGTTTTTGATTGTGAGTTATCGTTAGAGCTGTCAGTCTTTGATCCTTAGCTCCTTGCCTCTCGAAAGTCTTGGTGGTGCAAATCGTAGGGGCTTCTAAGCGGGTTCAGAGGCGTGAACCATAACTCCCTTTGATTTGGTTGTTTGCGAAGTGGCGTGACTCGGATTCGGGATCGAATCCTGTTGAAGGGGGGAGAATGTGACACTACGGAGTGTCGTACCGTTATAAAATATGAATGTTGAGGTCAAAAACTTTATGAAAAATGAAATTGGAGGTTGAAACCATACGCTATGAGGTTTATTTGCATTTCTGGGCCGTTTCCGGGAGTTTGGGCCTTTCCGGGGGAGTTTGGGCCTAAGGAAAAGGTCCGTGGGCTTTGGTGGGATGGTGTTCGAGTCCATTTAGGGTATGAGTCCTGTTTGGGGGGACTCCTCCTGCCCTTTTTGGCGTCCTCCCCTGCCCCTTGCGCCCCCAAGTGCCCTAGCCGCCTCCCGCACCTCCCCACCTCCTCCTTGGGCGCCTCCACCTCCCCCAAGCCTCTCCCCTTGCGCCACCACCCTCTCCACCACCTCTCCACCTCCCTTGCTGCGCCTAGGTGAGTTCTTGACCTCACCACATCGAAGATCCATCCATTGGAGCGCTCCGCGACGAGGAGATCCGGTGGATTTGGATGTGAGGAAGGGGATCGCGCGAACCGGGAGGAGATCTATTGGGTTTTCATGCGTCGGGCAAAGGTATGGCCATGGGAATCCTTGGGGTTGGGCTAGGTACTGTTCTAAGGGTGTTTATCAAGTTTTTAGATCAATTGGTGTTGCTGGAATCAAGTAGATTGGATTAGATCTAGATGTTGCCACGTTTCTGTTTTGGGACAGCATGAGCAGTCGACCTAGGGTTCACGTTTTCGCCAATTTAAAATCCGAATCTGTCCGTACGGATGTTGAAGAAGTTGCAGATAATTTCATTATATTTCAGTGGATATAAAGAAAGTTAAATTCCGCCCAGCCGTTTGAAAGTTATGGCTGTTTTACCGAGCGTGATAAAATCTGTGACGTGATTGGAACAGATCACGGTAATCTGTAGATTAAACAACTTTAGAGTCCGAATCAGTCTTTCCCTATACCTAGAGAAAGTTGGGAAATTTCCTAAGATATGCGAGGATGTACTCGTTTAATTGATTCGGAGTCCCGGAACTCAAGTTATTCCTTTTGCAAGGCTGCTGTCCCGACGGGACAGAAGCTCTGCTTTTAGGTTTTGCGAGTAGTTGGCAATGTCGGGGTAGATGAGGGTTTGCGTACTGTTTTGTGGACATGATTGTGAGTGTGTGATGCCTATGTGCAGGTGGTGCGACCCCGGGAGTGCCTTCTACTTCCCGCCAATCCGTTGCCCGTGGTTGAGGCAAGTGTATTGCAATGATTAGCGGTTTGTAGGATTGCTAGTTGAGACTAGATGAACTTGGTTATATGACATAATCACTAGCCATGCTTTAATGTTTTCCTATGATATGATGAGTATGCTATGATGCCATGTGTTAAATATACAAGTTTATGATGATGATGTCATATTTGCATACATGGCATGTTACATGGCCCGTGCGGTGAGAAAGTCATAACTAGTCCGGGAAGGTCGGTGAGAAAGTTATGACTAATCCGGAGAGCCAATGAGTAAGTCCTACATCGTGATTCCATTCACCGCGGTGAACGGAAGCGAGGAGTAGGCACCCTCCATCTTCGGGATGGAAGGGGGGAGAGGGTGCACACCGACGGGTGTGTACTCAACCATACCGGTATGAGTTTCCAAGGAGATATGAGCATCGCATCGCATCGCATTGCATACATAATGATGATGATAATGATTTGTGTTCATGAATGAGATGATATACATGATGTGAGTTGTTGGAGCCATATGATTGTTTATGTTTGTACCATTGCAATATACTTGCTGAGTGATGAACTCACGCTTGTGTTTTACTAGTTACATGCCCGTGCATTGCTACGAAAAACAAAATTGATAACGAAAAATAAAGATTAAAAAATAAAAAAATTATTTCACAAGATCAAACATCTATCTTTAACGCTTCGCTTTAAGTAAAGTCAAGCTAATTAAAGCAACGCTTCGTTTTTTGCGTAGGGCAATTAAGTAGGGCAATTAAGCAGGGCAATTAATGACGTGGGTAGATCTCACCACTGCCACCAACTGTTGCTTTATAATAGTAGAGATGTTGTTTTTAGGTACTTTGACACCGGCATGCGGGAAAAGGGCTTAGCGGCACTTCATCACATAATTTTCCACACATTTAGACTATAATTACCCTTCGGAGTTGTGATCATGGATCTAGTGTGATGCAACTAGGATTATGGTTTGTTTGTGTGCTTGATTACATCCTTTACTTCGTATTAGTTCATGAGATGGTTAATTCCATTATGGTAGACTTAAATTGCTGCTATATTACCCATTGATGCTGCCTTGGATGATTTTCCATTATGATATATCATGTGATATTTTGTTGTTGCTCCGAATCATGGAAAAACAAAGGAGATGCTGCCGAAATTTTCGGTTTTAGCATGTACGCCTTTGCTGTAATTTATGTTTAATTGTGGTATTTAGATGTTGTTTGGTCCATGTTTGGTAGCATTCGGGCATATTAAATGCCGGGGTGTTACAGGGACTTAGCGACACACCTTCACATAACTTCAATCACTTAGACAGCAATCCTTTTACCATTCATAGTTGCGAAAATAAGTTTATTGTCTTAACTGTGTGCTTGGTTATGTCATTAGCTTTGTCATAACTTATGAAGTGGTTGAATTCGTTGTTTTGGACTTAAACTGTTGCTATATCTCTCGTTATTGTTGTTTTAGATGCCATACATTATGTTATATCATGTTATATTAATGTTGTTGCTTCAAATCATGGAAAAAACGAAGGAGATGCTGCCGAAATTTTCGGATAAAGCATTTATGCCCTTGCTATAATTTAATCTTAATTGTGGTATTTAGTTGCTATTTAGGGCTTGAGTTTTGGCAATTTTAGAAGCATTTTCTGATCTATCTGCTATTACAGAAGTTGTAGATAATTTAATTAGCTTTCAGTGGACACCAAGAACGCGAAATTCCGATCAGCTGTTTAAAATTTATGTCTGTTTTACCGAACGCTATCAAATTTGTGACGAGATTGGGACAAATCGTGTTCAACTGTAGATTAGACAACTTTAGACGCCGAATCAGTCTTCACCAATACTCAGAAAAAGATGGGAAATTTCCTAAGATTCTAGAAAATGTACTCGTTTACTTGATTTGTAGTTCTAGAACTCAAGTTATGCTAGTTGGAAGCCTGCTGTCCCGACGGGACAGATTCTCTGTTTTCGGGTTTTAGGAGTGGGTTGCGAGGTCGGTGTAGAGTATCGTTCTTGTTATGTTTTGGGCGGCCTATTTTGAGTGTAATGTACCTTTGTGCAGGTGGTGTGACCCCGGGAGTGCCCTCAACCTCTCGCCACTCCGTCGCTCACGGTTGAAGGCAAGTGTATTGGGATGGAATTGGGGTTTTGGGTGTCCAACTAGTTGTGTAGTTTTGCCATGATACTAAATGATGCTCTATGTTGCCATGTTGTTCCTCGTATGTGTTATGATGTTCATGTTTAGTTCAAAGATATGCCATTGCTTTATTGAGTTACCGTTATGCAAGTTATTACATGTTATGGTATATGTGCATTCATAATGGAAGAGGCGTCCCATTCTGATGTGGGCCTCTGTGTTCACACGTAGTGAACACGAAAGACCTACCTCGTAGTCCATCCACGGTTGTGTACGGGAGCGAGTCAGTAAGAGTAGGCACCCTCCATCTAAAGGGATGGAAGGGGAAAGAGGGTGCACACCGACGGGTGTGCACTCGGCAATACCGGTATGTGCTTCAAGTAGGGATGTGATCGGATCGGATACGGTCGAATATCGTCCTATTCATATCCGTATCCGTATTTTTTATCGAATACAGAATCGAATACGAATAGTGTCGAATACAGAATCGAATACGAATTATACAGGATAATATCGGTTACGAATACAGATCGGAATCAACATGGATACGAATAATATTAGTCGAATATTTTAAAATCCAATTTCAGTTTTTTTCCAAAATCGGTCCAAATTTAAATTCAAAATTCCAAAAGAAATATATTTGTATGTCTTTTTTTGCCTTTTTATCCCTAGCTTGTCATACATGTGACTCTGTGAGTAATAATGTACCCCATTGCAATAATTGAACCAAATGATTTGCAGCTGGCATATGCTGCTAAATCCTAAGTTGCCCTCCTGAAATGCCACTTGCCAATTTATGTACCACCTTTACCCAAATATCTCCAAATTAGCATCTAGCACACATGAACACATTATATCTTGTCATCCAATGCAGACCCCGGTCTCTGAAACAGTGAAACATGTTAAATTGTTAATGTGTTATTCTGAAACGTGTTATTCGGATAATATCCGTATGTCATATTCGGATATTATCCGAACAAAACTCGGATATTCCGTATCCATCGGATAATCAGTGTTCCATATCCGTATCTGTATCCATGTAAATTATCTGTATCCATATCCTTATCCGAGAAATCAACTGGATATCTGTGAAACTATCCAAATCAATTCGGTCGGTCGGTCGGTCGGTCGGAAAATATCCGTACCAGTTCCATCCCTAGCTTCAAGGAGACATGTGCATTGCATTGCATGAATGAAGTTGTTATATGAGATGCTTATGATGTTCTATGAGATGCATATGAAGATGTTTATGACGATGTTATATGAGAGCATAAATGAAGAGGTTTATGAGTTGATTGTCATGATGTAAGAATGGCATAAAGTATGTATGTGAACTGTTATCGTTTGTGTACCATTGCAATACACTTCGCTGAGTGATGAACTCACGCTTGTTGTTTATGTTTTTTTTAGGTATCTTGGATCCGACAAGTGGGAAAGGGAGCTAGTCACACATCATCACTTACCATCACCCATTTAATCAATGTCGAACCCTACTTTAGTTGTGACGGTTACCTCATTGAACTAAATTGTGTTTTTTATGCCTCGTTGGTCGTCATGAGTAAGTGATTAGTCCATATTATCATGTGACGGATTGATGTATATCCTTAGTTGAATTGTTGCTGAAATCCCTAATTAGCATGTTATTGTTGTCGTTCATGATGCCATCTTGATATGTCCATATTGTTGATGCTTGAAACCATGGAAAAAACAAAGGATATACTGCCGAAATTTCGGTTAAGCATTTAGCGTAGTTACTGTAATTTAATTTAAAATTTGGGATTTAGTTGTTGCTAGTATCGTTTGTGGTGACATTCGTGGCATACTAGGTGCCGGGGTGTTACATATATGACTTGACCTGAGTGCTCTTTAGTAATACCTACTTCGGTAGGCCCCTCCACTGGGATGGAAGGGAATGAGAGTGACATCGATGGGTGTGCACTCAAGCTATACCGGCATAAGCTATGAAAGGTGCATGAGCATGCAAGCATATTTGCATTGCATAGCATTGCTAATGATGAATGATGGTTAGTGTGATGATGGTGATAAATGGTTGTGTGATTGAGTCATAGAGTCATTCAAAGATGACTAATGTGATAATTTTGATAACTGGTATGCTATTATTTTGTATGTATTGGTTAAGTCGTGGACTCACCCTTGCTGGTTCTAACTGTGATAATTGGTTACGTTATTGTTTTATTAGGCACTTTGCTAAATTTTGGACTCACACTTGTTTATTTAAATGTTTTTAGGTAAAATGAGAGCGGCATATGGGAAGGATAAGTATCACAATCATGTCACATGATAATCTACCACCCTTCATTGTTTTCTAGTACTTAATCTTGAATAGATCATTGGATTAAATTTAGACACTCCCAATCTTGGACTATGTTCAATGGAATGGTCCATGTGAAAGGTTATTTGGTTATATGTATGTTATTGTTGAGTTTATGTTAAATGAAGATTGTGGCCATGGATAGATTATTGTGAAACAATGTGATGATGTCAGGCTTTGCCATGTTAAATTATGCTTGAGGTTGTCACCTCCTAGACGATGTAGAGCATCATGCGCGGGAGCTTCTCAATGGAGGTTGTGAGAAGCCTAGTAAAGTTTGTGAAGATCGGATCTCGCCTACCCGGAGGGGTAAGTAGCTACCACTAGTGTATTCAAGGTGGGTGCTCAAGTGTGGAGCCAGTCCATCATGTTTTGGCTTGCCTCAATGTGGATTAGGGGAGGTCAACAAGTCTCTGAGATCACGGAAAAACTTTGGTGTGTCTCTTGTGCCTATTTAATTTCAAGCAATCTTCAATAGTATTGTTGCAATTTATATTCCTAGAATTAAATTGACTGTTTGTCATTACAATTGCTTATTCTTGTGTAGAGACTTATTTATTTAGTGCAATTAGTGAGCCTTGTTGATTTAGGCCTTACTTATCAAAACCTTAGTTTATGACTTCCGCATTATTTATTGTTAAGGTTTTGACATAGGGGCACTTAGGAGAGTATTTTTTTCGTAGAAGATTTTATTAAAAGCCGCCTATTCACCCTCCCTCTATTCGGCATCATCGACCTAACAAATGAGGGTCATGAAATATTGGAAATGGACTCTATTTACTATTATTAGTTTCATAATAATTGCTCTTTTCAAATTTTGATACTATTTTTGTAGAAGTTTGCCTCCTTTGGACTAACTTGAACGTTTATTTATTTCCATATACTAAAGTATTATGAGTACATATGTGTACTCAACATTGCTTATTGCCATTTATTCAGAAAATGATAAAGAAGGTTGTCGCTTGGGTACCTTTGATTTCAGCAATGATGGCGTATAGAGTCACGGCCGCACTCAGGCCTTTCCTGTGGGTTTATTTTCAATTGATGGCTTATGATTCAAATTTTAGGTATGTGGTCTGTAATGTTCTTTTAACTTTATTTAATTGGCCATATTTACTTATTTAATGTTCTTCCACTGTCTTTTGTTGTTGTAAGCAAATGATATACAATCTCTATCTGAAACCAAATTCTTGGGTTGTTTTTTAGTCGTGACAGCTTGCCTCTTAATTTTCTTATCTGCGGGTCTTAAGGGATCGGACAAATAATCTGCTATCTTTGTTCCTAGTAACTGGCACTGGCAGACATGATACCAGTATTCATGATCATTTTTTGATTGGCTCACAATCCTCTAATCGGCCTTATGCCTTATAGCCTAATGCTTGTTGTACCAATGAGTTGGTCCTGTCATTTAATTCACAAGGAACAGGGTAGATCGAAAAATAACTAAATGAACCGATTATATTAAGGCGCTGCTCTAAATACTTGACCAAAATTTCATCATATCAGTTATAATCCCCTTTTATTTATTGAACTACTAATAGGAAATCACCATAAGCCTCCACAGAGTCGACACTGATATTATCAAGCAATTGTAGGCCTTTAAGTAATGCTTCATACTCAGATTGATCATTTGAGCACTTGCAGTTTAATCTGAACATAAACTCAAAGCTAAACCCTTTTGGGGATATTAATACTATGCCAATACCATCTCCCTCTCCGCACATTTATCCATCAAAATATAGGTGCCAAGGTGCTATGAACACTAGATTATTATTGGAATTGGCTCTATGCTCAGTTATGAAATTGGCTACCACTTGTCTTTTGA
Source organism: Rhipidocladum racemiflorum (assembly GCA_036346355.1). Taxonomy (NCBI): domain Eukaryota; kingdom Viridiplantae; phylum Streptophyta; class Magnoliopsida; order Poales; family Poaceae; genus Rhipidocladum; species Rhipidocladum racemiflorum. Next base: position 61,505,797 of record CM070573.1, on the reverse strand, counting down.
TAGCCTTAGCCAATTCATACATTAGACCAAACTCAATAAGCCTATAAGCCCATTACCCAAGTCGACCTCTCAGAATTGGAGTCGATAACATGTATTTGACCACATCAGCTTTACAAATAAATTTACATGTTGACGTGTAACGTCCTAGTTTTGGCTTTCTGGAGAAAAACCTAATTTAAATAAAGTAAATTCAAAATTTGGAGTTTCATTGATGTTTATAATAACCTGGCATCCATTCCCCTCCGAAATCGGGAATTAATTCCCTCCCGGGCGAAAAATCGGTTTTTCCAGTCCCGCCGGTACCCGAAAATTCACCCGAGTCCAAAAATGCTCCAAAAACCTCCAAACCACTTATAAAATGTTCCAAATATTCCGAAATGATTTTAGGAAGTATTCCCCGGATTTTTGGACCTCCGTTCCTATTTTATCTCGTGCGGCTTTTGTTTAATGCCTGCGATACGCGCCCGAATATCCAATTCCACAAAAATCATCCAAATTCAACCAAACCAATTTCATTGGGTCTCAAATATTCTAAAATGGTTCTAGGAATTTTTCCAGAATTTTTAGACCATTTTTCCTAATTTTTCTCTAGGGCGAAACATTTACGTAAAGGAGGACCAATAAGGAAGCGCCACGTGTCAAGTGAACAGTGCACCTTCTTCAACCTCCAGCCAACTCCAAGAACAGAGAGCTCCAACTAGGCAACAATGGCTAGGGCTTGATTCCAATGCTCATAACTCCTTCAATTCAACTCCAAAATGCGAACGGCCGGTTCCGTTGGATCCGTAGCGTCGCCCTCTTTCCATTCCCCGCCTTCACTCGCCGTCAATCTCACCGGAAACGGCCCCATTCAAGAGAAACCGAAATCCACTAAAATGGCTTTAACTCGGCCGTTTCACCTCCAAACGCCGCACCACCACCTCCATCCTCTTCGTATAAGTATCCCCGTTCCGGGAGTGTGCTTCCTTTTCCATCTACTCCACCCTTGCGCCCGTGAGATCAAGAAAACCGACGTTGGGTTGAACTTTTTCGGTGTTCTTCGTGTTCTTGCTCATAGCTTCTTCTCCGGTGAGCCATTCTTCATGCCACTTGGTTCTTTGGGACCGTGGATGAGTCTAGCTTCTAACCCAATCATCAATTTTAGGATTTCTCAACCGTGGCATTTAATTTGGAGCTTTTGTGCATTCGGCCGAACCTCCGTTCTTCGTCGATTTCTCCGATTCCGGTGAGTTTTGGTTCAATCCCTTCCTCCTAGATGTCCCTAAGGATGTTATCTAGAGGTTCTAGGCTTTTGTTTGATCCAAATCCGTGCGAAAATGGGGCAAAAATCCGGTTTTTGGAAGCAAAAGAGGGCTCTGTTGGTTTTGCCAGGTTCTGCACCAAAAATTCTCGCAAGTTACTGTAGCAAATAGTAACTTTTTCTTTTTCTTGATTTTCCATCATTTTTCAACTTCAAACGCTTATAACTTTTGCGTCCGAACTCCGATTGACTCCGTTCAAGTTTCTAAATTCATCTAAAATCAAGATCTACCTGTCAGTACTAATTTTGTAATTTTTGGATTTTATTTATTTTCTTTTATTTATTTATTTATTTGCCTCGTTTTGCGCGTAGTCGACGACCCCGACGCGACCGCCGACCCCGCCGCCGGACTTCGAAGAGTTCAACCTTCTTGCTGTGACCGAGGCAAGTCTCCTTGACGCATATTGATCCCATGTTTTATCACTGTTTTACCCTGTTTTAACAATTGCATTGCTATTTATATAAAATGATGATGTCAAACGTTAGGTTGTTAGTTATACCTGTTGTTTATACCTCCTTGAAATTGCTATCCGTAACCCTTTGTCGCCCTAGAACAGGGATCCACCATAATAAATGTTTTTAATAAAATACCCTTCGATTAGGAAAATGACTATTTGGAGGATAGTTTGAATAGAACCCATAGTATGGAATGTAATTGTAGATGGGTGAGTAGTAGTGATATTGTGGGGGTTGTTAATATGAAATTGAGCTTTGAATGATGATCGTTGAAATACTAAGGAGATGGACAGTGATAGTAGTTCTCAATTTAAACAATATAGTCGTGGGAGATTTTGGAAGATGTATGGGATTGTAAAGTATTCAGGGTGGATTGAACGGATCATTGCAAGTAAATAATATGTCGACTTGGATTCTTGGGTTGATAAACTAGTAGGAGGTGAGAATCAGAGTTAGTTGGATTATTAGTGTTTGTTGGGGTTTATTCTTAACAGATTGATTATGAAATAGATGGTTATGAAGATATAGATATGTACTAATCATTTATGGAGAATAGTGAATGATCCAGAATATTTGGGGGTTTAGTCAATGATAATATTCCGTATTCTTGATGGATTAAAGTTGACGATCTAGAGGTGATGATGTGAAGGATTAGTCATATGCCATTATGAAGTAATATCGGTGGATTGTATTCTAGATGTTTAGAGGTGTGATATCGTGAAGTATTCTCAGTGGTTTAGTAGCTGACCTTGTGAAATATTCTTAGTGGATGATAAGATTGATCGCCGTATGATTGGTGGATAAATCAATAATACAAGTTCGAGTTCAAGGGAAAGATTTCCTATACAAATATGATTGTAGTTCCATAAGATTTTGGAATTATAATAGTACCATGATGTACTTCCTACTTGGTGGATACTATAACGAATTGGATTATTCTTATGATTGTAGAGTTATGGCAATAGAGGGATTATTGGAGAATACGCAGTTGATTATAAGGATTGTAATCAAACCCGAGATTTGTATTTTCTAAAGTAAACTATTGGTGGAATAGAATAGTACGGTAGAAATGCTTAGCCTCGCTGTCGATCAATATTCACCTATGGGTGGGACTTTCAATTATCTCTTGAAAATTTGTATTGGAAGTTATAGGCAAGGAGTATTGCCAATGGGTTACTAAATAAAAATAAAATGAAAAATGATTTCGACTTGGGCGGCATGGAATGTCGGGTGGAAGCGGATCAAGCCTTGGTTCTTTTGTGCAAGTACCGCCCCAAGTCAATTAAGGACCGACGCTTATGACTGTCTCCATTCTAAGCATTACCGTACAACCACATGTCAAAGTGGGCACGACCTGGCTGAATAATTTGTAGAAACCTAACTTAGACTCACCACTCGGTTGTTGTGTGAGAGCCGGAAAGAGGCATTGTTGTTGTTGTTGTTGTTGTTGTTTTTCTCACACGGCGCAAGAGGGGGCTTCTGTACTGGGTGGAAATAACCCTAACAGCGGTGAAACCTCAGCGGGTGAGTCAGGTTAGGCGTATACATTGTAAAGGCCTTGTCATGATATCCCTGCCGGCACACCCAAGGAAGTGTGCTAATAGCTTGGCATCAAGGGAATATCATGTCTTGTGGGTAAAGCTGTACAACCTCTGCAGAGTTAAAACTATTCGAATAGCCGTGCCTACGGTCAAAGGCGAAGCTTGCTGAATGCTTTCATACTGGTAGACTTTGGGTTTTGATTTCAAACTAAACAATGTTTTGTTTTGGGATCCGGGAGCGGTTAGAACTCTCGGGTGTGCTTACGCGGTCAAAGCCAGGTAGGTGGAAAGAACCTGATTTTGTGAACCATGGCGGACATAGCCATGTGATTGGATTGAACCCTGATTTTGTTGAGCTGTGGCGGATAGAGCCTGTATATTAGTGAGTGGTGGTTAGAACCTTCACTACAATATTACATAATTAAATTATTAAAAAGAATTGCTCAAATATGCTTTGTGAAAATTATTAACAAGTATGATTTGATGAAACTTGGCTTTATGCAAAAGAACCATATTAAGCCATCTTTGGATAGCCTACATTGTGCATAATCTCCCAGACTTGCTGAGTACTTTATGTACTCACGTGCTACATTCTAATTCTCTCTCAGAAGTGAAAGAAGCTGTCAAGGAATTCCAATGACTACGGTGCGTTCTCCACTCGATTGCCTGTGGGCATTTGGATGGGTCGCATTGGCGTTTTCGTCTTCCGCTGCAGTGTTCAAGTCGTTCAGCCTGTTCAGGCCGTAATGGTAAACCTTGACCATAAGGTCTTTGCTTTTATTTGGTATTATTCTGATTTAGTTATATGTATTCGTGATATGGTTGTTGATTCATCACTTGTGACACCACAAAATGTCGGGATTTGAAATTGTGATGATAAAATATGATAAGACGTCGTAAATGAGATAATATGTGAACTTTTACATTTAGAACCCTGAGTTATCACGTTTTAGCGCGTTTACTGTTTTGGGTTTCCGGGCCTCTCCGGGACGTTTTGGGCCTTGAGGGACTTAAGTGGGCCGGAGGTGGGAATTGTTTGGGCCCATGTGGGGGTGAGGAGGGCAGCAAACCCTGCTGCCCTAGCCCTCCCCACCCTGTGCGCCGCCCCCCCCCCATCCTCCTCTCCCATCTCTCCTCTCTAGCCCTCCCTCTCCCTCACCTCCACCTCTCCCCAAGCCTCTCCCTTGCGCCCCCTCATCCTCCACCCCACACCTCTCCCGGTGGCCTTTGCTGCGACGCCCACGCTGCCACGCCTCGCCACGGAGTTGTCCTCGCTGGTGGAAGGATCCGCGACGAGGAGAACCGGCGGCAACTTCGCGTGGGAGGAGATCGGGTGGCTTTTCGCGTTAAGGATCGACCGTCGAGTTGTGATTCTCCAAGAAGGTAATGGGGGGTTGCTGTGGGGTAGATCTTTGCTGTTTTAGGGGGTGTTACAGTTGGTATCAGAGCGGGCATTAGGTCCTTGGATTATGCGTTTAGTGTCATAAATAGGTTCAACTAAAACTTTGAAGTGGGATAATCTAGAAACATGGTTTAGGTTGTAACTAAAACTTTGTTATAGGATAGCAACCTTAAAAATTTGCAAGAATGGTATGACTAAATTAAAATCTGACACACTTCGTTGCACAGTAGGATGGGTTTATGGATTTCGATTTCCTTTATCGCGCTGGTTATTTGTTGAAAGTTTTGATTATGTTGATGTTGTGATTATGATTGTGAATATGCTTGCTTGTGTGACTGTAGCAGCCATGCCGAGGGGTAGAGGCCGTGGACGCCGTGGCCGTCGAGGTCAGGGGCGAGGCTCTCAGGTAGTTCTTGAGTCTGTCGAGGGTAGCGTTCGCCCAATGCTCATGGGCCACCAGAGGAGCTTCCAGGCACAACCGGCGGGTGCCCGCCGCCAATGACGACCTAGTTCAGGCTCTGCAGAGGAGATTCAGAGCTGCGCCCGGCCTGCGGGCAGCCCCTGTTTGTTGTGCCTCCCCCTGCGATGGCCCGATTGTGCCTCCCGCATTGGCCTCGTTGTTGGCCCACGCGCCGGGCCGAGGATGAGTCTTCGAGTGGATGTCCCTCCGTCTTGACACCTTTGACGGAGGGCACGCCGGTCCAGCCGCAGATTGGCTACGGTACATGGAGCGGCGATTCGAGGTTTTGGAGCCGACCTCGGTTCAAAGGGCTCGCTTTGTGGCCTTTCGGTGAAGGGCCAAGGCGACATTTGGTGGGAGGGGTTCTTGCCGCTAGAGCCCCGCTCTTGGGCCGACCACTTGGGAGGATTTTGTGGCTCGTTCCGAGCCAAGTACTACCCGAGTCCTTCCTCGAGAGGATGGAGCATACTCGGCGACTCTTTCCCAGGGAAAGAAGTCGGTAGCAGTATGAGGCGGAGTTCAACAGCGTGGTGCGTTTCGTGCCGGTATTGCGGCCGATGTGAGGAGAAGGCAAGGAGGTTCCGTAGGGGCCTCAACCAGGAGTTCAGAGTTGTCATGGGGGCGACTGTCCTCGTGATTTCTGCTCCGTGGTGGAAGCGGCGAAGGGCATGGAGCTCGAGTTGGAGCTCTCCGGGATAAGCAAAACCCGGTGGTTCAGGGTCCTGCGGCCCAGGTGGGGGCCGAAGAGGACTTTTGGTGGAGGGGTGGGTCTTCTCGACCCACCTTCAAGAAGTTCAAGGGAGGACAGGGATCTTCCTCGGGGCTAAGAAGCCACCCAGTCGTCTTCCTCGCGAGCGGGTGTTCGGCTTTGTGCCGGCGAGGCATGATGTGCTTCAAGTGCGGTGGTGAGCACCGTGCTTCGAGTGTGGTTGGGTGGGAGTTGCAACCACTGTGGCAAGCCCGGCCACATGGGGCGAGTCTGTAGGATGAATCCGGTAGCATCATCAAGTGGGAGACGGTGCCTTCTCCTCCCACTCCAGCGGTGTCTTCTCGAGATCGGTGCACATGATGGTCGCTCCTGTGTCTCGGCCACCCTTTGCGTGGACGCCACCACGGTAGTTATTGGTGCCCGCCGCCGTCGGCTCCTCCCGGCTACTTCCGCCTCCTCGGCCTTGTTGGGACACCCGGCCGCGTGTCGGGGCCCCGATGCCTCGGTGCCACACTGGAGTGTACGCCTTGCCGACAAGTCGGTCAGGGCATCCCGAGGTGGTTTCAGGTACTCTACTTGTGGATTCAGTTGATGCCCTTGTTTTGTTTGATTCTGGAGCATCCTATTCTTTTGTGTCGTCGGAGTTTGCTAGTAGAGCAAAGCTGGGAGTTCAGCGGATTTCTGAGTCTGTGCTGGTCAGTTCTCCTGGGGGTTTGATTGCTAGTTCTTTGGTTTGTCCGGGTTGCACTGTTGCTATTGATGATGAGGTTTTCTTTGCCAACCTTATGGTAATTCAGTTAGCTCCTTTTGATGTCATTTTGGGCATGGACTGGTTGCATCGATGTCGTGCGATGTCTGTGCTTTCGGAGGACAGATTACTTTGCAGGCCCGTCGGTGGAGTTGACCTTTCAGGTGGAGTACCCTCGATTCTATCTTCGTTTTGACTATCCTGTTTCCCAGTCGTCGTTTGAGGCATTTGGGTGTTCTCTTGGCACTTTCTGAAAAGCCATCTTCTTCGGTAGTCATTGAGGAGATTCCTGTGGTAAAGGAATTTGTTGATGTATTCCCCGATGATTTGCCTGGTTTGCCTCCCGTGAGAAGCGTGGAGTTTCGTATTGACCTTGTTCCGGGTACTCGGCCTATTTCTATCGCTCCATACCGCTTGGCTCGTCCTTTTCAAGACGAGTTGAAAAAGCAGTTGGAGGATTTGTTGGCCAAGGGTTTTATTCGGCGCAGTGTGTCGCCATGGGGAGCACCAGTCCTTTTTGTTTCAAAGAAGGATGGTAGTTGGCGCATGTGCATCGACTATCGTGCTCTCAATCGGTGTGATCAAGAACAAGTATCCGTTGCCCGCATTGAGGATCTATTTGACCAAGCGAAGGGAGCAAAGGTGTTCTCCAAGATTGATCTTGATCTGGTTATAATCGATTCGTGTGAGGAACAAGATATTGAGAAGATCGCTTTCTCCACTAGGTATGGGCACTATGAATTTAAAGTTATGTCTTTTGGACTAACTAATGCCCTCTTTGCTTTTATGGAGGCAATGAACAGTATGCTACACCAAGATCTTGATGAGTTTGTGGTAGTGTTCATTGATGACATTCTCGATTTACTCTAAATCGGAAGAAGAACATGAGCAAAGATTTGAGGCTTATCTTGAGTACATTGAGAGAGCATCACTTCTTTGCTAAGTTGAAGAAATGCGAGTTACGGATTTCAGAGGTGGGTTTTCTTGGCCACATCATCAATCCAGATGGCATATCAGTAGATCCTAGCAAAGTCTCAGCAATTCTGGATTGGAAGAGACCTTCCAACGTTAAAGAGGTGCGAAGTTTCCTTGGGTTGGCCGGCTATTATCGGCGCTTTGTGCAGGATTTCTCCATCATTGCTAAGCCGCTTTCACAGTTGACTCAAAAGGAGATGAAATTTCAGTGGACTGCAGATTGTGAGCGCAGTTTCTGCACTTTGAAGGAGAAGTTAGTGACTGCTCCTGTTCTTACCCTTCCCGAGCCCGGGAGGCGTTTCACTGTCTATTCGACGCTTCGCCTGCAGGATTGGGTTGTGTGCTCATGCAAGAAGGCAAAGTGATTGCTTATGCGTCGAGACAGTTGAAAAAGCATGAGCAGAATTACCCCACTCATGATCTTGAGTTAGCCGCTGTTGTGTTTGCATTGAAAATATGGAGGCATTACCTGTATGGTGAGTCTTGTGACATTTTCACTGATCACAAGAGTCTCAAGTACATCTTTACTCAGAAAGATCTGAATTTGAGGCAGAGGAGATGGTTGGAATTGATAAAAGATTATGATCTCACAATCCAGTATCATCCGGGAAAGGCAAATGTGGTGGCCGACGCTCTCAGTCGCAAGACAATGCCCCCTGTTGTGGATTGTCTTGTTGCTGATTTTGAGCGTTTGGGAGTCTCCTACTGCTTTGCGGGGACCGTGCAAGCTGAAACTCAATTGATTCTTGAGTCAGCGATCCCCGAGCGTGTGCGGGAGGCACAGCAGCATGATCGGTTGCTCCAGCAGGTGAGGAAACGCCTTGAGGATGGCAAGTCTGGAGATTTTACCGTTGATGATGTGGGTGCTTTGAGGTTTCAGGGTCGTTTGTGCGTGCCTCAGAAATCCCAAGTGAAAGAAGATATTCTGAAAGAGGCTCATCGCACCCCGTACACGGTCCATCCTGGGGAGACCAAGATGTACAGGGACTTGAAAAAGAATTTCTGGTGGAAAAGGATGAGAGTGGATATTGCCAAGTATGTGGCGTCTTGTGGGATCTGTCAGAGGATCAAAGCTGAGCATAAGCGTCCCGCCGGTCTGTTGCAGCCATTGGAGATCCCTGTGTGGCCATGGGATGACATCTCCATGGATTTTGTGGTTGGTTTACCTCGTTCTCCACGAGGGAAGGATGCTATTTGGGTTGTGGTGGATCGTCTCAGCAAGTCCGCGCATTTCATTCCTATCCGCACTACCAACTCAGCGAGCGAGTTGGCTCCCATCTATGTGCGGGAGATAGTGAGATTGCATGGTGTGCCCAAGACCATTATTTCTGATCGGGATGCGAAGTTTGTCTCCAAGTTCTGGGAGAGTTTGCAGAGTGCTTTGGGTACGCAGCTTCGCCTCAGTACCGCCTTTCACCCTCAGACGGATGGGCGATGCAGGCGTACCATCCAGACTTTGGAGGACATGCTCGGGGCCTGTGTGTTGGCTTGGAAAGGTAGTTGGGAAGATCATTTGCCTCTTGCAGAATTTGCTTATAATAACAGCTACCATTCCAAAGATCCGGCTGCTCCTTATGAAGTACTTTATGGCCGGAAGTGCCGATCGCCACTTTGTTGGGATGCGGTGGGAGAGAGCCGTTCTTGGTCCAGGCATGGGTGCAGCAGATTGGATCGTGTGGCGTAGGTGCGACAGAACCTTCTCGCCAAGCAGAGCGTGCGAAAAAGTTATCTTGATGTGAGAAGGCGGGATTTAGAGTTTGAGGTGGGTGACAGTGTGCTCTTGCGAGTGTCTCCTACCAAGGGTGTGGTACGCTTTGGTACCAAAGGAAGCTTAGCCCAAGATATGTTGGGCCATTTCCTATTTTGGCTCGAGTCGGCAAGTTGGCTTACCGCTTGGAGCTACCGGATTCGATGCAAGGAGTTCACAATGTGTTTCATGTATCGATGCTGAGGAAGTACTTGCACGATCCGGAGTTGGTGGTTCCGTTAGAACCACTGGCGGTTGACCAGAACCTCACTTTTGAGTCCAGACCTGTGAGAATCCTGGAGAACTCAGAGCGAGTGCTGAAGAACAAGACGCTCAAATTTGTTAAAATTTTGTGGTCGCACCAGTCTGAGAGGGAAGCAACTTGGGAGCTGGAGTCTCGCATGCGCGAGAAGTATCCCGAACTATTTACCTCAGGTATGGGTTGCGATACCTAGTTACCTTCTGTTTTGCTGGTTGCATAGTGGTGTGTCTTGGATTCGAGGCCGAATCCTGTTGAAGGGGGGTAGAATGTGACACCACGAAATGTCGGGATTTGAAATTGTGATGATAAAATATGATAAGACGTCGTAAATGAGATAATATGTGAACTTTTACATTTAGAACCCTGAGTTATCACGTTTTAGCGCGTTTCGGCCTGTTTTCGGGTTTCCGGGCCTCTCCGGGACGTTTTGGGCCTTGAGGGACTTAAGTGGGCCGGAGGTGGGAATTGTTTGGGCCCATGTGGGGGTGAGGAGGGCAGCAAACCCTGCTGCCCTAGCCCTCCCCACCCTGTGCGCCGCCCCCCCCCCCCCATCCTCCTCTCCCATCTCTCCTCTCTAGCCCTCCCTCTCCCTCACCTCCACCTCTCCCCAAGCCTCTCCCTTGCGCCCCCTCATCCTCCACCCCACACCTCTCCCGGTGGCCTTTGCTGCGACGCCCACGCTGCCACGCCTCGCCACGGAGTTGTCCTCGCTGGTGGAAGGATCCGCGACGAGGAGAACCGGCGGCAACTTCGCGTGGGAGGAGATCGGGTGGCTTTTCGCGTTAAGGATCGACCGTCGAGTTGTGATTCTCCAAGAAGGTAATGGGGGGTTGCTGTGGGGTAGATCTTTGCTGTTTTAGGGGGTGTTACATCACTTTTGACTGTGTGTACTAGCTACTGATCTGGGACTAGTACAGAAATACACAAAGGACTCCGGATAGTCGATCCGGGGGCCTACATGACGCTAATATATAATGTCTTAACTTGGTGCAGGAAAAATATAGAGATAAGCAAAGTTTCTTAATGGAAGGGTACCTTGTTTCTGCATCAATTAAATGTTGGCTTAAATAGAAAATAATCTGTTCTTTCCCATTGACCTCATGCACCAAGATTGCTCCAATTGTCGCCTCCTCAGCCGATACATATACCTTGAATGGTACGCCCTTCTGTTGTGCGGCTAAGATTGGAGGATTGAATAAGTATTCTTTCATATCCTTAAAGGCTTTATGTTGATCGGCTTCCCACACAAATTCTTGATGCTCTTTTAACCTTAGGAGTGCGGTAAAGGCATCAATCTGACTAGACATATTAGATATAAACTGCCTCAAATAGTTTATTTTGCTGATCAACTTCTGAAGATTCTTTTTGCACTTAGATAGCTTTGTATCGACTATAGCTTTGACCCATTCTTGGTTAACTTCAATTCCTCTCTCATGGGCCATAAACCCCAAGAACTATCCAGCCAACACTCCAAAAGCACACTTGTATGGATTCATTTTCAAACCATGTGCCCTTGTCTTCTTGAATAGGCTTTCCAAATCGGCCAGATGCTGGTAATCAGCTTTTGATTTTATAACAACATTGTCGATGTAGATTTCCAAATATGGCAATTAGTTCATGGAAAATCAAAATCATAGCATGCTGATAAGTGGCACCAGCACTTTCCAAGCCGAACGTCATTACAATCAACTCAAACAATCCTAAGGCACCAGGGCACCTGAAAGCAGTTTTATGGACATCAGCTTCACCCATAAATATTTGATTATAACCATCATTGCCATCTAGAAAATTGATAATCTTATCTCCAGAGTATCGTCAATAAGCATATCGACTATAGGCATCGGACACTCATGTTTAGGTGTGGCCTTGTTTAAATCTCTACCTAAGCTTGCCATTTTTCTTGACCACTGGAATGATGTTAGAAATCCACTTAGCATATTGGCAAGGCCTTATAAATTTCACCTCTAACAACCGCTCAATCTCTTCTTTTATTTTCTCATACACGGCCAGATTAAATCATCTTGAAGATTGTTTAAATGGTCCATAACCCGATTTTAATGGTAGCTGATGGTCAACTAGTTGTCAACTTAAACCAGGCATTTCATGATCATACTCCCAAGCAAAACAATCTTTATAATTTCTCAACAACGTGACCAACTTTTCTTTATACTCTATTGTTAATTTTGCACAAATAAAAGTTAGTTTCTTTCTATCACCATCGTCTATATCAACTTCTTCTAGCAAATCTGGAGATGTAAAACGTTGACCTGATCTTTCAGCTTCTTCAAAGTCTTCGATGGCTTCATAACTATCCGTTGCTTGCTGATAGATTTCCATTATATCTTCTAGGACTTTTACTACCAATTTGGACTCCATCAGCATAATATCTCATTTGTCCAATCAAACGTGCTCGGCCTTATATTAATCGAGACAAGTCCTATCCGATTAATACAGATAAAGTCACAATCTTCAAGTGTTTTGCCCGATATGCACTTAGCTCCATCGAGTTGCCAATTCGACCCTGAACAAGCCATAGTAATCTAAGCCGATGTGTCGGCTTGAATCACTTCGACCACATCTCTATTCCAGTGAATTAGTTTTTGATGCACAGTTGATGGGATGCAGAAATTAGTAGCAGCACGCTGTAACTTACCTTGGTATCCACCACAAATAAAGCTACAGCAATGTCTTATTGCCAACTATGAGTTATGTCACCATGACTCCTTTTGCCTCAATGGGATCCCCGAAGAATCATTAAAAACCATGTTGGTTTTGATGAGATCGTCATCAGACTTACCCAACTTTTTGCACGTCGAGTAGGGCATCAAGTTGACAGTTGCTCCTCCATGCACCAACATTCTTGATATCGGTTTACCATTAATATGTCCTTTTAAGTACAATAGCCTAAGATGCCGATGATCACCTTGTGGCTTCTCAAATATTGCATCCTACGATCCAAAGCATAATTGTGCAAATGACTCCTTAGCTGATGCAGTACATACCTTGAATGCCAACGGTAAGGTGAACACCATATTGATATCCATCGGAGTGGAGAATCATTTCGAACAATAGGGGAATCTAATTCATTAGCTAAGTTAAATTCATCCTTGACTTCTTTCTTCCTCCACTCCTTTTTAGCAGTTTTAATCGAATGAAGTTCATTAAAGGATTCGTCCCTTTCTTTTTCTTACTTGATTTCCCTCAACTATTGGGTCCTTAGTCGTTGGAGTCTTCTTCGCTAAGATTTGTTCAACCCTAGCAGACACTAGCAAGGTTGTGGCTCGATCGACTCTCTTATTTTACCAGCCAAATTGAGACTAGCTGATGAACTTGATTCTTAATCCTGCTCTTGGATCGGCATGGTAATCCTATCCTTAGCCGATCTACATTGTCTATCATGCCAGTGCTCATATCGACGATGTTGCATTGGACATAATATACTAATAGCAAAGCCATCCCTCTTTTCTAGCAAAACTACTAAAATAGCACTAACGGTGATCTATTTCTGGGTTGGGTGGTCGATGTTAATCAGTCATCGCGGGGGACTTCGCTGTGACTTGTTTCGCATATTTCTCCTATAACTGGGAAAATGTAGCCTTATGCCACTTGCTAACCTGTAAATCTACTCTTGACTTCACATCATTGAGTTCCTGCCCTCTTGGTTGATTTCTATCTGCATAGATCCAAACGTGATTTAGAGAAGTTATTTGCCATCATCCTCCTCCTTCACATTGACTTGCCATGCGATTATGGCCGATGATGATACTTGCAGTTGACTGCTGGCTTCGGTATGTCTCATCGGCTCTTTCCCTTTAGCAGAATAGTCGACCATGTTTATCGGGAAAGGGTTGATGTCCAGCTGCATCGTCGGCTCTTCTATGAATTTAACCAGTCGCCTTATATAGTTGATTATATCTATTGAAAAAATATATTGCAATCATTAGTATAATGAGAAAAAGAATGGTGCCATTTGCAATACCTTCGTTTCTTAATTTCCTCAACCGATGGCCGAGTGTGACCTTCAGGCAATAATATTATTTTTTCTTGTAACAATAAATCAAAAATATGTCACACTTAGTGACATCAAAAGCATATTTAACCTCTGACATATTTTTAGTCAGCTTAAGCCACAAGCAGATCAAGGATTTCTTGCTCCCTTTAACCCACTCGACTATGTTTACTTCAGCCTCATCATCATTCACTAATACTTGGAACTTCTGTCAAACAGAACTTAGATGTGAAATTTTAAGTTTAGACTTCCATAGAAAAAGTACTCGTGGAATCGGCAATTGGTCCAAGCGTTGACCGAATATGGAGGAACATGGAAAACAACATAAAGGCTGCCCCTGATAATGATAACAAGAACAATTTCACCCTCAAACCATTGGACTGAGCTGCCTTGCCACATTACACGATAAAATGTCTGATATGCTCCAAGGTAGTTGTGGGATCGTCTCCTAAAAACTTAGTGAAGTCAGGGACTCTAAAATTGTTAGGGTATGGACTCAGATCGATGTAATCAGGATACGGCTTTCAGTATCTGATGAACCTTCCCTTCGACTGTATGCCAAATTGGTCCCACAATACTACGATTATCTGATTGGTCCAATTGGCTATAGCAACTTACGCCAGTGATGATTGTGTTTGCCAATTTCGATCATAATTGATGTGCTACCCCCCCCCCCACCCCGAGTGCAAACTCGGGTTGGTATGGCACACGGGTCTACTATGGTTGATAAGGACACTCGTAGTCAACATTTTGTCTTGCAAATGTTGGCTCTAGTTGTGGAATAAATGGTTCTGAATACATCACAACATTGTAAGGGGCTGGATCCTTCTTTAGAATTGGCTCACCATATTGTGGATGTACCGGTGGTTCAATCTGCTAAGAAACCTATTTTTGATAAATGTAAAATGGAGCTGATGGAGTTAATTTGGCCTGGGAGTCCAACATAGAGCCATCGATGTATGCCTGGTAATGAGGAATTCCACTTGTGCCAGGATCACAGTTGGTTGTGCTGGCTCATAGTGGGAATAGGAGCCAATGGTTTAGGATCGATCACTGGTTTTGAAATCTAAGTGTCCTACGCTATGGAATAGACCAGGTATGTCGGCAGTGTTTGCACTGGGTCGAGCAAAGTTCCAACCGATACCATCTCCTATGCTATTATTTCACGCTATTTGCTAGCATCGGCTTAAGTGTAGTTACCAGAGCCGATAATTGGTTGACCAATGCAAGGTATATGGATTAATTAATCTTATCTGATAACTCCACCTGTGCAGGTGTATATCGGCTTACCAATTTATCATCTGAAGCACTCTTGGTTTCCTTATCACCGAAATTGACTATAGGTAATGAAATTTTTTTTGTAACACCATGTTGGGTCTCCTGGTAGTAGTTCAGCATCATCTGCTCGAACACGATCTTCTGATCATCGATCTCTTTTTGCTGTTCGAGCGTTAAATCATCCAGCATGTGAACGATTATAGCATCAAAGTTGATGTCGTACGGGAGAATTGAATTTCTTGAGGAATACATTGTAGTCCCATCGAGTGTGCCAAAAGTGTGTTGACACCAAAAAATATGACAAAGGATTTATTTACTTCAAACACAAATAAACATCGGATTTAATTAGGGTGCAGGCGTGCCAGCCGATTTGATCCTACAATCGGCAAGAAAAATATATAAACTAAACGACTATCTCAGCCGATTAGATTTTCAATAATAATCTAATCTAAATAGCTATTTTAGCCAGTTAGACTGCAAGTAATGATAAATTTGAACAGACTAACCGAGCTAAAAAGATGATTGATAAATGTAGATTTTTCTCGAAAAAGGCGATGCGCAACAAGATTGGAGAAAAAAACCGGATAAATCGGCATATATTACCATCCCTCACCTATTTAAGACCCCATGCCTTGCTCCTCAGCTTCTCCTAAAATGTAGAGTTTTTTCCCCAGTTGAAGTGCCTCTCCCTCACTGGGCAGTTCAGAATGCCGTTGTCATCCCATACCCATGCGCGCGCACTCCGCCGTGCTTCACTGAAGTAACATCATATCCCGATGAGCTCTAGCCTCAACACCCATCTCATCATGTGCCATTCTTGTTCCTCTTCAAAACCCCCCAATTGATTTCATACCTTGCGTAGTGTGGCGTCGGAATCACGCCTTCTTCCTCATCTCTGACCACCGCCTTCGCCAGTGCATAGCTTTTTCTCTGGTGAGTCCCAACTTTGAACATGGTCATTTAAAGCTTCCATGTGGTCTCCTGCACCTCACCGTGTGCTACTTTACATTTGTCTCCCTCTGTCCTTATCTTGCACCATTTGACCCGTTCTGTGCTTGTCTTGCACCATTTGACCCATAGCGCCACTATTGATCTCTGATGACCCATCACTTCAAGCCTTCTTTGTCACCTCTGACCCCCATCCTGGTGATTGTAGTGAGCTTCTATTCCTTACACACTATTTAATTGAGCTTGAAGTAGTGGTTTCTTTAGTACTCACCCAAACTCTGTTCTATGTAGTCGTGTTTGATGCCGCTGGTTTGCTTTGATAAACATTGGTCCTCATGGCCATGGAATTATCTTCGCCAAATCCCCAGCTAGCCAGTGTGATGACCCAAGAGACATCACCACTCAACACTATAGTGTCGCCGCCTCCGTCCATTGTCGCTACCCATAGCTTCGTCATGACCTCCTCTTTCCATCCTCGACCACACCTGTGCCTTTGTGCTGCAGCCTCATAGTCAACAAGCTTAGGAGTGTGCTCAGCTAAGGCGCTTTATTAGAAGATATAATCTCTAAAGAATGCCTTTGACGTCACCCCCTCTTTTCTTTTTAGGGATTTTCCAACTAATATAAATTCAAAACCTCATGACTTCTACATTCAAACTCTAAATTAAGTGAAACTAGTTTCTAATATTTTTCTAAAATCATGCTCTTTTGTATACAAGCACTTCCTTTGACCATATTGATCCTATTATTTCACTTAATTTATGTTGTTTTATAAATTTATGTATGCATGTATATACTTTTAGTAAAATGGTTATATTGTGGGTATCGGTAGATAGTCCTACTTGTTGCATATAATCTCCTTGATAAATATGCAAATCTTAGTATTACAATCCATAAGATAGGGGTTAGAAAATAACTGATGTTAACTTTGGGTATATTCGATTATACACAAATAAGCTTAACCATGCTTTAAAATTAGGAAGAACAAATGAACGGTTGAGACATTTATTCAAAAATAGGAATTTTGATATGATGGACCAGAGGGTTTATCTCTGTTATTTTGGTATAAAATTCAAAATTGAAAAGTAAGTTTTAACGCGGGCGAGTTATTGATATAATCTAAAAAGTGCGAGAGATGGACTTGCACGTAGTGTAGGAAGAGTTCTCGCCCATATCGATTAAGGACCAAACAGAGTGTTGTATAATCCAATATATCTATGCAACCATAAGTGCTATTATGGGGTTGCTCTAACCTAATAAGTTATCTAGGACTAGCTTTGCACATTGGAAGGCTAAAGTAGTACGAGCATTCCGGGTAGGTTTGCTCAAAGGGGTTCCCTCATCGAGGTGTTGGGATTAAAGCTTGCTGATACAACGGTGCATGATATGCTATGGGGGAAATTATTATGATAGGTTGTATTGTTATTGATATTATGTTATGAGAATTTTGTTTCCACTGCCACAGTACCGTTCCTCTTATTTCAGGGCCCCAGTGCAAATCAAAAAATGGGGCCCTTCATTTCAGCAACATTAAAATATTTTTATCTATTAATTGCATAGGCATATGTTAAATATATAATCAAAATATTTCTTCAGTTGCAAAGATGATGCATACATGATATATAATCAAAATAAGCGATTTGGTTGCAAATATGACTAATACATGATATATCCACTCAAAAAACTAATACATGATATAATCAAAACATGTGATCCAGTGCAATGTAAGATGTCTAGCACTGATATTAATGATAGAAGAGAGAAAGAGAGGGGGGAGGGAATAATTGTAGAGGTGGTCCCAGGTTCCATATCCCAAAAGCTAGACCATGCTAAATGAGAGCCATCATATACCATCTACCATCTGTGAATTCAAAATAAGCAAACCCATCATTTAAAACAATTTCTTCTCACATTTCTAGATGCAAAGTCATCGATAATGGTATCTATATTAATCTGATCTAACATAGCCTTCTCAATGCATAAAATGGCCAGACCATTTAACCTTTCTTGAGACATTGTTGACTTCAAATAATTTTTTTAATAATTTTAACTTTAAAAAGCTTCTTTTAGCTGACGCTACAGTAGCTGGTATAGTAAATAATATTCGATAAGCAATTAAAACATTTGGATAACAATTTACATCTCTAATGAACTTAAATATTTCAATAGCAGTCAAAGGCTCATCTGGCACAGTCATTTGCAACACTCCATGACCATATATGTGTTGTATACTTACATAGGCTGGGGCCCCTCCCCATCGTGGGCCCTAGGCGACGGCACCTATTGCACCGGCCCAGGAACGGCCCTGCACTGCCATAACTAGCATCAAACTTCACCTGGCTAGCGCAAAGTTAGTTCTAGGTGATGTAACGATTTTGTCATGATCTCTCTGCCGCACACCAAAGGAAGTGTGCTAATAGCTTGATGACAAGTGTTGGTCATATCCTATGGGTAAAGTTGTACATCATGTAGAATGTAAATCTTTTCGAAAAGTTGTACTTGAGGTCATGAGAGACTTGGTGCATTGACACTAGTTGGTCTTGAATCTGTTGTAAAATTTGGAAAAATGGTGGGTAGTCATGATTCAGAGGTCATGCGAGGTATGACAGGGAACAGATCATTGATCACAATCATGGAGGATTAATTATGATTTGCTCTTATTTATGTTATATACTTGTTATTTACATACTTATCAACTCCTCTTTACAAATCACGTTTACAATCTACTATTTGTTATTATGGGTCAAAAAAATCGACTACTTGTTATTATTGAATAAAGCTTGCTTTATGCAAAAATCAGAGAACATGGTAGAATAGCCAATCCTTTGACATAGATGTGCATATACTTATAATTGTGATACAATACAACTCTTGCTGAGTACAAATATACTAACCCTTGCAGGTTAACATTCAGCAAATGAAGGAATCGCCGACCCCGACAATACATATATATTTTACCGCAGGTTTCGGAGAATATGACAATGATCACTTCTAGGGCTTAATCTAGTCAGTTGACTATCGATTTTTGGATTGAAGCATACCAGTGGACTCTATCGTTTTATTTCACTACATTTCCGCGATGCTTTATTTGGCCAATGGCCCTCTTATTGTAAGAACAATGTACCTTATGTATATATGACCTATATTTTTTATATCTATGCCATGTTGAGTATGGATGTTGTTGAGACCCGAATGTGCATATCCGGACCCTCTATGTATTCAATACGAGTCCAGGATCACGCTAGTGCACACAGTCTCAATATAAATGAAATATCACAATCATACACAGTGGAAATAAGCATATGACATGACCTCTTAGCAATGGATATGATTGGTCCAAGGGCTAGTGCAAGGTCATCCAACTTGAAGTTGGAGCTGATGTTGAATGATGTGAAGTTAGAAGGAAGCAAGAATTACCTGAGTTGGTCTAGAATGGCTCTACTAATTCTGAGGACAAATGGGGTAGAACACCACAGAGTCGGGGTGGTCGTGGTGACCATGGAGGTTGTGGAGGTCAAGGCAGTGTAGGGGTGACCCTAGGGCCGATGTGGCCAAAGCATAAGAAAGCACGTATGTTACTCTAAAAGGCAAGCAGGCAATGCAGCGAGAGTAGAGTAGAAGGGCAAAATATTAGAGACATCTCAACATTCCATGACAACAACTATTGCCTCTTTTGGTAACTTTGCCAACTACACCTACATGGGCGAAGGCACTCAGGCACAATGTCAGGACCCAAATATGCAAATCCGGACCATTTGTGTTTTCTACACTAGTCCAGAATCATGCTAGTGCCCATAGTCTCAACATACATGAATATCATAATCATAGACAGTGAAAATATAATAAAAGACTCCATCTATTAAATATAAACCTGTTGAACGACCTTAAGGTCAACCATACACTTGTGAGACCTTGATGGCTTCAACTCAAAATTATTAAATAGTAGCGGAATGAAGAACGTCAGTGAATCCCTTCAACATGCCATAGGCAGCTGATAAGGTTCAACTCCTAGACAACCGCCTCCTCATAGAACTCCTCCTCCAATACAAATATAGACTTTTGTTCAACTGATGATTTGATTGTGGCAAGGGTGAGCACATAAAGTACTCATCAAGTTGTGCATAGAATGCAAATCTATTATAACTACATGCAAGGCTTATTCCAAAAGAATGGCTGACATGGCTATTTTGCATAAAGCAACATTTGCAAAAGAATAATATAAATAGATTGAAAAGCAGTGAAACAAATAACAACAACAATAAATTTCTCAGTTGTTTCTCAAAGAAACTGGCATCCATCCCTAAATCAATTTCCATAAATTTTATTTCACAAAATCTTACCCTTGACTGTAATTCTCGAGCATTGTCTGGTACCGCGGATATGGCTAGTCGAATAGGTTTGACACACTTTGGAAAGGCTAAACACTTTACCCACATGATATGATCAATATTATACTGACGGCCATTACATGTACCCATCGATGTGCGACTAAGAAGATCATAAAAAACCTTTAAAAAACTTTTATCCTAACACATGACCCTCCCGGTAAGACATACACTATCCCTTCCATCAACACAGGTAAAGTATAGGACCGACATACCATTGGACCGATGTGAGACCGCGGTAGACCACATTCTCCCCCATAACCACACCCCCGTGCAGTGGCGTAGCCAGCAGTTGGCACAGTTGGGCCACGGCCCAACCAATGCCCCGCGGTCCATTGTAAGCTCCGGCTCACTGTACGACATGAAATGCAACTTAGCAACTATATTGATGACATGAGAAAAGAGGACACCTTTAAAGATTTTAAAAGTCTAGTTGAACTCTCAATTAAGCTTGTTGAAACAAAGAGGTATAATGTTTATGATTTGGTATACTTGCTTA
This sequence comes from Rhipidocladum racemiflorum, assembly GCA_036346355.1. Taxonomy (NCBI): domain Eukaryota; kingdom Viridiplantae; phylum Streptophyta; class Magnoliopsida; order Poales; family Poaceae; genus Rhipidocladum; species Rhipidocladum racemiflorum. The sequence continues at coordinate 61,485,078 of CM070573.1, read as the reverse complement.
TCAAATTAATATTTCTTCTACCGGTGGCGACATCAAATGTTGAAAGGGCATTTTATGCAATGAAGTTTGTCAAGAATAAGTTGAGACATAGGATGGGTGATAGTTTTTTGGATGATTGTCTAGTCACTTTCATTGAGCGAGATATGTTCTCCAAAGTGGATGAAGATGATATAATCGAGACTTTCATGGCTATTAGAAGGCATAAGCCCGACAAGAAGTAGTATGGTAATATTATCTGAACGGTTGCAAAACCTTATTATTATACTTGTATTGTGCTATTGATACAATATGTATTTATATGTTGTCCTGTTAGATAATTTGTTTTAAAAAATGGACCAACCTTCACTAAAATCCTAGCTACGCCACTGCCCCCGTGCGGCTATCCACCTTAGGTAACACATGTTAAGACATCAGTAATTACTTAGTTAGGTCTATCCTATTCTAAATATGTGGTTGCATGTTTGGCCCAGTTCAAAGGCTTGCAAGGTTAAGTCTTTAATTGACCAAGGCAAGACTTCGAAATACTCACAAGACCATTTCCCAAAAAAATAATGCGACTGCCCAATGCCATATTGGCCCACCATAGCTTACAATTCTTACCACTTGCCCCAGTCTAAATCATTTCACCACCCCAGTTGATTGCCATGCACCACGTGCCATCAACAACATTGTGTGACAACACATAACACCTTTTTATAAACATATTCCATATTCCATTAATCAAGATTAATTTTGTACTTCCAAAATGTTAACAATAACACATTGTATGGCTAAGCAAGCTAGCACGTTCTAACCATCCCATGTTGGTAATTAATAGTTACCAATAAATAAAGAATCATTCTAGGGTGACAAATGAATCATGGCATACGAATGACAAGGTAGGCATAGTCAATTGGGCTAAATAACTAATACCAAATTACTTGAAATAATTATACTTTGAATTAGCATGTAATAGTTTAAAATAATATAATTTTAAAATATGGGTTCAACATGATCAAATCACAACTTCCTTAGAAAAACCCTTGCTCTTGAATTTAGTCCTTGCTCTCGAATACTCATGACACTTCAATGTCAACGCGAATCGAAAGAGAATACCAAAAAAATAAAGAATAAACAAACTCAACAAAATCAAATAAAATTTAGCATTAAATAGAGCTCAATTTTATAAATTTTTAGAAACTGGAATCACTTCAATCGGAGCTCGTATGAAGGAGAGAAGGGCCATGAAAGTTTGAAATAAAATAAAAAGAATAAACCTAATTACTTGATTTATTTTACTGCTTGAAATTGGGAATTACGACATCACGGGTATTTTTGGTTTCAATCGAATTATTTTTATACACAAAAATATAATTATGACATCATGCTGACGTCAGCAACGCTATTTACCGAATTAAAATAAATCAAAAACTAATCCTATTAGACTGACATGTGGGACCGGTCCACAGAACAGCTCTAGACCACGGTGAACCTGGTCCATGATGCTTCGGTCTTTGTGCTCAATGTCACGGCTGATGCAAGCATGCTGACGTCCGTGAATGCACGCGCGGTGTGTTTGGTGATGCCATGTGGCGACCTAACGAGCGTCCAATTCCGATCTGATGGCAAAGCTCAGCGATGATCGGCGGTGATGGTGTGGACACATGGAGCATGAGCACCGTATCCATGTGGTTCAATCGAAGACATTGACATAGGATCAAACGGCTACGGTTTTACAGTGAGGTATCATTGATGATGCGATCTGGTGCTAACGCGTGGACACTATCCTGACCCTTCATGCTAGATCGGATGAACAAGATGAAGCAATGAAGATCAACGATGTCAAACGATGAGATCTCACCGGACTTGGAGACGACGACATTGCCTGTGCCGCTTCATGGATTCTCCAGCAACAAGTAGCGGATCCGAAGCATCTCGGCAAGTGGATCCCAAATTCGAGATTAAACAGGGCGAAGAAGGCTCTTCAACGACGAAAATGGCAAAATAGCACGCCGATGGCTTTGCAAACTTCAGCGAGTAATTCCCTTGCAACGGTAGTGGCTTGGGTGACGAGGGCTAGGGCAATACACGCGGCACGAGACAGGGAAAACAGCAGGGGTGTTGCGCATTAAATAACCTCTTGGTTTCTATGTCTCACACAGAGATCTCGGATGCGATGGCAATGCAGTTGAATCTGGTTGAAATATGGTGAGGTGACGTGGCAAGATCTGGTCCCTTCACATGGCAACGATCCAACGACTTCCAGCGCTTGGCTACGCGGCTAGATCTTGGCCATCGTATCAAGATCTAACAATTTGTGATCTAGAGTTTCAAGGCACTTGGGCTGCAATGGCTAAGCAGGCTGGGTTGGCATGGAGAAATGGGTTGGGCCCAATGAGTTTTGGCCAAAAACCAAATAATGGATTTTTGCAGACTTTTACTATTTCAAATAATTCTAGAAAATAGAATAAGCCAAATAAAATAGAAAAAATTCTAAAAAATACTTTAGGGCATTTAAGACTCAAATAAAATATTTTAAAAAAAATTATTTATAATTTTCAAATTATTAAATAATTTTAACAAAAGGCTTAATTAAAGTAAATTCCAATAACTCAAATAAATTCCAAAAATTTCTTAGAAATAGCAAATGCACAATAAATCTATAAAATGCAAAATTTGGGATGTTACACACAAGCACTTGCATCCACATATAAGCACCCTCATATTGATTGGATCATAAATTCAAAGGCATTTAAGCATGTCATAGGTTTCCTTGGTTCATTTGCATGTTACATTCTATATACATGTTCTGGAACTATTTAGATTGCTGATAGGACCTCTCAGATTATTTAGGGTGTATGATCTGTATAATGCACACCATCTATTACTTTATCCTTAGTCCTGACTGTCCCATCCTTCCGATTAATCTTCTTTATGTTAGCTCCAACATTGACCAATTCAAATGCGTTGTATTATTTCATAAGGACTCTTGTTTGTTTCAGGAGAAGAGAACTGGAAAGAATTGGAACTAGAATCATGCGTACTTTGCTGTGGTGTATTGATCAGGTTGATATGGCATTGCCTGTGGTTGTAGGAAGAGTCGAGGAAGAAGTTTTGTTGCATCATCGTTGTTTGGGATATCCTTCGTTTGCGAGTTTGAGACAGATATACCCTGATTTATTTAATAAAGTAAAGAAGAGTAAAGTTGTGTGTCATGCTTCTGAGTTTGGAAAGCATGCTCGGTCTACTTATAGTAGTATTGGTCTCTGGAGTTAGAAACCTTTCTTATCAATACATTCTAATGTTTGGGGTCTATGACCAATTACCTTTATGAGTAGTTTTAAATAGTTTGTCACATTCATTGATTGCTATACTCGTATGACTTGAATCTACACGATAAAGCACAAGAGTGAGGTCCTTCGCTATTTTTAGGACGTCCATATATTGGTAGCTACTCAGTTTGATGCAAAGGTTCAGACTCTTCAAATAGAGAATGGAACTGAGTATGTTAACAACTAGTTTGTAGCATATCTCTTAGAGAATGGGATATTTCATTAAACCACTTATCCGGAAACCCCCATCTCAGATTGGACTAGAAAAGAGGAAGAATTTACATTTGTTGGAAGTGGCACATTCACTCATGTTTCAGATGAATGTGCTAAAGAGATTCCGAGGCGAGGCAGTGATGACGGTTGCATATTTTATCAATTGTATGTCGTCTCAAATACTTGGGATGAAGTTTCCAATTGAACTTTTTTTTTGGGCCAATGGGAGTTCAAGGTTCCCCTAAGGCTTTTGGTTGGAGTTTTTTTTTTAAATAATATTTTTTTATTCAAATTGCAAAAATATACCTTGATTCAAAAAATTTACAAAAATATACCTCTGTCGCCATTTGAATTGGCAACAGGGGCCTGTCGCCAATTCAAATGGCGACAGAGACCTGAACCTTGTCGACTAAATGAATCTACGACAAAATAATCCGTCGGCCAAATTCAATACGTGACAAAACAGTCTCTGTCGCCAATTGAAATGGCGACAGAGTCTCTGTCGCCATTTCAATTGGCGACAGAGGTATATTTTTGTAAATTTTTTGAATCGAGATATATTTTTGCAATTTGAATAAAAAAAGATATTATTTAAAAAAAAATCCCTTTGGTTGTGTGTATTTTGTACAAAATCACTGGCCATTAGTTGGCAAGCTAGATGCTCAGGTTGTGATGTGTATCTTTGTAAGATATTCATCAAGTTAGATGGTATATAGATGCTAAAACCCAATTGAGAGGAAATTGTTTGTGAGTGTGAATATAATTTTTCAATAGTTCGAATCATACTGCACGAGTAGCGATGATCTTGGTCAATTCTTATAGGAGTTCTCTCCTATCACCGAGGGTGACAATCAAGAGTGAGAGAACAAGGAGAGTAATAGCCAAGGAGAAGACATTGTTGTTGTAGGAACAATTATGTGTCCCTCCATGAGCCCAAGCTTAACAAAATATGTGACAGATATGGCAGCCTTAGAAGAACTGAATGTGTACTAGAGAAGACGTTTTGGAAGATAGGGGAGAAAGAACAGCCATTGCCACATGTGCTATTGGATGAGCGAATGCTATAAAGGAGCAAAAATAGCAAAAACAACCACAACCCAAATAACCAGCCATTCTAGTTGATCCCGTCTCAAATCTCTCCTCAAGTCTCTCTCCATCAAGTTCCTTGCTCCCCTCTGGAGCAAGTGGTGTTGTCCCTTTGGTCCCTCTCATTTAGATTTATCTCTTGCATAACATAGGGCAATTATAGCTAATGCCGGAAAGTCTCCACTCTGGTATGGATTTGAGCATGACATTGCAAATTTTATCTCATATTTCTCTTGCATACAAAGCATTTATTGCATCTCTCTAGACAGTGCCTGTTCCAAAGGATTGACAAGTTGCTAAGCATGATCCTAAATGGTAGGAAGGATACCATGAAAGAGGTAGGAAAAAAAAGAAGTGGGATATAAGTGGGTGTTTATGTTGAAACAAACTCCCAAAGGTAAGGTAGGTAGATACAATGCGAGGTTGGTTGCAAAAGGTTATAGTCAGGCGTATGAGATAGACTAAGATGAAACTTTTATACTGGTGGCAAAGATGAGCACAGTAAGAACATTGATTTCTTGTGTGTTAATATTGGGTGGTCTCTACATCAGTTGGATGTGAAGAATGTATTTCTGCATGGATATTTATAGGAGAGGTATATTTGGAGATACATCCTGGCTATGAGAATAAAAAGACCGTTGGAAAGGTGTGTAAGCTTAAGAAGTCTTTATATGGCCTAAAACGATCTTTACGAGTATGGTTTGACATATTCACATGTGTAGTTTGTGGTATGGCTATTTCTAATGCAATATGGATTATACGGTGTTTTTCAAGCATAAAGGATCATATATCACCATACTAGCCGTCTATGTTGATGATATTGTGATCACAAGAGATGATAGTGAAAAATCAAATGCCTGATGAAGAGACTAGGAGAAGCATTTGAGGTAAAGGATCTTCAATCTCTCCGTTACTTCCTTGGAATTGAGATCGCTCGGCCTTCAAATGGGATAGTTATCTCTCGAATTAAGTGCATCCTTGATTTGTTCATAGAAACAGATATGCTTGGGTGTCGTCCTATTGTTCATCTATTTATAAGAATCACAAACTCTATGATGTGTCTGGTGATCTAGTTGATAAGGATGCTTATCAAAGGATGGTTGGGTGTCTCGTCTATTTGTGCCATACAAGACCTGATATTTCATATGCAGTGAGTGTGGTAAGTCGATATATGCATGATCCCAAAACCCTACATATGGAAGGTGTCTATCGGATCCTACGATATTTGAAGAGTAACCCTGGGAAAGGACTTTGGTTCAGCAAAAATCAATAGTTGGATGCGGGAGGATATTACGATGTTGATTAGGCGAGCAGTGTAGATGATAGGTCTACATCAGAATGCCATGTATTCATGGGTGGTAACCTAGTGTCACGGAGGAGTAAGAAGCAAGAAGTTGTGGCTCAATCTACTGTAGAGGCAGAGTATAGAGCAATAGCGTTGAGCTTGAGTGAGATGATCTGGATGAAGGATCTATTTGTCTAAACTTCAGGTGTTGAGGAGTAGTCCATTGGTACTGCATTGTGACGATAAATCTATTACCAACATTGCTAACAATCTAATACAACATGACCGTACCAAGCATGTTGAAATCGATATGTTCTTTATCAAGGAGAAGTTGGTAACAAAATGCTAAAGCTATGGTATGTCAAGTTTAGTGAACAGTTTGCTGAATGCTTCCCTAAAGGACTAGATCCTATCAAGTGTGCTATAATATGTAACAAGATTGACATAATTGATATTTTTTGCCCATCTTCAGCGGGAGGTGTGAGTCGGAGTTAGATTAGAGTCCGAGTTAAAAGTCTGGTTATAACTTGCTAAAAAAATAAAGGTGTGGGGTTTCCGTGGGGACAACGCACAATTTTTTCACAACAATATTTTCACCATCCAGTTCCAAAACCAGAAAAGTCCAAAGGTCAACGGTGGAAATTAATCCAAGATACCCTTGTTCTATGCAACTTTCACGAAGTCTAATCAACACAACAAGTGGGCCATATTTTGGACAGTGAAGGTGCAGAACAAGGGTTTTTTTTTTTTTTTTTGGGGGGAGAGGGTTTCCCAGCCTTGGCTAAGTGTAAGTGTTATGGAGCATCACTGCCATCTATATTTCCGTTCGCAAATACAATGCAAGCTCGGATTATAATAGTTTCAACATTTCGCAGCCTTGGAGAGGAACATAAGATATTTTCTTGAGGGATATCAGTCCGAGCGGCGGTCACATCACAAGTTAACGGGGCACCGAGCTGTCCATCTCAGCAGCGACCCAGTTGACCTCAAGCCGGGCCCACTCTATGCTCGTAAGGCTTGGGCAGTTAGAGCAGTTGGGAGAAGCCTATGCTAGCCAGCGTACAAGCAACAAGATGCACGCACAATGCTGTTTCTTTTTTTTTTCTGATAGTACAATCCTGCTTTGATACGCATCGCTTAAACATGCTTCACAGGCTCATCAATCAATAAGCGGACAAAATAACTCACCTACGGTTCCCTCACATACCGGATCGCTCAAGTTATAGACCAGTACAAACTTTCTACGCACATGAAATCCTATATCAGCAGGCGAAGAAGACATGCATACAGAGGAAGCGACCGAACTTTGCCAGACAAGGCATGAATTAGTGCTTTGATATCTTGCACGGTAAAATGCAATGACTTGCTGCTCATATATGATAAACCACAAGCATGGATGGAAGATGAAAATAGACCCATTCTCCGTTGGAAGATCGATCAGTGCACAAAAACATCCTGTTAAGCACATGATTAATTGGCCAATATAGTGCCCCTCTGTCCTCTCCAGTACAAGTTGCTTTTCCAAGACTTCACAGGCATACAGCTCTATAATCTAAACAGAAAAAACCAAGGGTGATTCTTGAACGATAGGTCACCAACTCATCGTTGCATCTGGAAAACCATCGCCTTCCATGCCTGCATGGTAAATATTAAGCAACCGCAAGGTGCCTAGGAAGAGACTTTCGTTGAAGACCTCGTATTGCCACCTGATATTTATCACCCGCAATGTCGACAATGGTGACGTCGTTTGCACTCCACTCATCATTGCGCTTCATCCTCCAAACCGGACTTCTCTGTGTCACTGCCAGTAGACGCAGGAACCAAGTCTCTAGTGCATTTGCGAGCTCGTTGCAGAGGCCTGTTTGTCCCAGGGCTTTTGGGATCACCCTTGCGTTTTCCACCTCCAATAAGCCCAAATGCAACCGCTTCCAGAGCTCTTGTGGTGGGAGGCCTGATTCTGGTTCCATGCCTCCGAGAATTCACCTGCGAAGCTGGATCAAGTCGTGGGCTAACTGGCCCTCCTGTTGCCTCCGAAACATCACGAACCATCTCGCTATTCGAAATGGACAGAGCTTCCTCAGCCTTCATGCAACGATGCTTGTCTGATGAAGTGATGCGTACGCCTGCGCTTGTCTTAACATCTGGTTGTGTCTCCAGTTTAATCTGATTAACCAAACTACTAACGTGGGCCCCTTCTTTGGCAAACTTTGTCCCATCAACGGTGAACTTTGAATGAACTTCAGCCACTGCATCTACCTTACACTCAAATGACTTGTCCTCATTAAAGTTCGACGCGTTCGTCTTCTCCTTTGACCTGTCATTGGTAAGTGAGTTTGATGCATCCATAATCTGTTCACATGGCTTGTCCTTTGTGGAACAGCTCACAATTGTTTTGGTTTGAAAAGTACCACCAACATCAACAGCAGTTGGCTTTGATGAAGTCAACAGCAGCTTGATTTTCTCTTTATCTAAAGCACCACATTTTGAGAAACAAATGTTGCGTCTGCTGGTCTGGTCATTGCTACAGCTAGATAATCTTCTGCGCTTGGACACTGGGGATAAATATTTGCGCCTTTCAGTTTTTGTTTTGAGGCCAAAGAAGCTTGTCAAATCAATTTTTTCACCATTGTAATTAGAAGAATGACCATTAACTGAAAAAACTGAGCATGACACAGTCACCATGTTTTGCAGAGAATCCACTTGGTTTTCTTTGCCTTTATTGTATGCTGAAACCATTTCAATGTCATTCACATCAGCTGTAACTCGTCCACAATCTTCCTGGTCATTTGATGATATATCATCTGGATCTTGTTCCTCTGAGGAACTGGCACTCACCATTTTATGTGAACGATGTGAAGGGGCAAATCTAATATTTGCATCAGCAGGTAAGTTCCTCAGCTCCCTCACTTTGAAGGGCTCCTCCCCTTGGACCAAGCTAGTATCAATTATTGTAAACTTTGGAAGCTCCTGATAACCATCCAAAGGACCATCTTGGTCCAGTTTCATGTCCGTGGCACATCCATTTTTCTCAGCAGTAACACCATTATCCATTCCATCAATCTCTAGCTCAAGAAGAACGGGATCAGCTGCCACTCTTTTAAGGACATCACTGATAGAATCAAAATAATGAGTGCCTTTAGTGAGCTTACTTCTTGAGAATTTTTTTATACCTGGCACAAGAAACACAAGGCAGTTCTTCGTTGTGCTGACATCCTTTGGCTGCTCTGAATGCCACCCTCTTGCAAGCAAACGGGGCCAGACAGCTTCCCAAAAAAGATCATTTGACCTTGTCTTGCTTCTTCTGAAATCACCTGTCAAGAACTTGATTATATCTTCCGAGGCAAGTGAGGAACAATCTTTGCCTGTAGGCATGTCAGGGTGAGCAGAAAGAACTTGGTTTGGTTTGGATGGGTCCAAGACAAATCCAGTCAAATCATGCTTCCCTTTACCAATCCCAACAGCCTCCACAAAACCTGCTGTTCCAACAGTGGATTTCAGAGCAAAGGCAAAATCCTCTAAAGAAGTTTGGCCCTCGTTGAAATATTTAAAAGCCTGAAACATGTGAAAACAATACAATTCATATGGCAATGGCTAGTAGAAGAAAAAAGAACATCCTTTGTTAATTTTGACAGCACTTGGTGCGTAAAGAAAGTTGGCATCCATGAATTGTGCTGAGAAATATTTGGTGTATGAAATTTAATGTCCTTCCGTGAAATTAAACTAGGCAAAATAATTGTGCACAGATCATCACAAATTTGACTCTTCTGTACTAATCATGGGAGCAATAGCTTAAATAATGTGAAGTACTTTCACAAAAAAAACCTAGATCAAAGCACAGAAAATCAAAATAGCAAAATGCAGTGCACCTGCGATGGCCTCGGTTTTCAGGTTTAAGGTCATATTCTTAACAGGAAACCTATATTAAATGCACCAGGGTAGTTAGATATACTGATACAATAGACCAGCCAAAACATAAGTAATGGTCCTTGGATAACCCTCCAAATGATGAAAGTCAATCTAACTTTGATCATTCTATGACATATGATGTCTTTTATCATTTAAATAGCTAAACAGATCAACTCAGCTGACTAAATATTGGAGGAATATAAAATGGACAAAAATCAAGCTCAAAAGTGTTACTTTGGACAATATAAGTGGCCTGCTGTAATGAACCATAGCAATGACTAGGATTTCATATAACAAGAAATACTATAAAAAAAGGTTAGAGCTGAAACTGAGGGTCAGATTAATAGAGCCTCAGCTGATCATGAGGATAATTTCATATTGAGTCATTTCAATATCTAAATAATCAGCATTCAGCAAAATACAATCAAAAGGCAAAAGAGATCAAAATTCTTGCCATAATTGCAACGCACCTCGACCAATGAATCATGAGCTTCTTCGAGGATTTTAGATTTCAGGCGAGATATAAGCTCCTGCTGTCGCCAACCCGTAAAAATGCGTTCCCCAAGAATGCATCTCCTAGTTCTTGCTTTTCTGCAGTCCGACCATCTTTTATACGCATCTCTTTTGTAGAACTTTCCGTAGTAGTAGGAAAGCGCATCCCCAACAGTCTTAGTACCAAGAAACCTGCTCAACAGACTGAGATTTTTGCCAAAAATATAGAGCCCAAGGAGAAAACATTCTGTTTCAAGATCACTCCAAAGGGAACTGGATGAATCAGGCAGTAGAGTAAATTGTTCGATTCCTTGCTGCATCGTTGGTTTATTAGTGCAGTTGAGGCCTTCATGAATAGAACATGGAGCCAATAATACATCGTGTGCTTGATTACTGTCAGATTCTATCTGATCTACTGGTACCACTGCATGTGGATCCTGATATGTTGAATTGCATTCACTTGTGTTATCGCTGGTTGGACAAATTGAGGACACCTGACTTTCCTCGTCCCTGCTGCTGGCTCTTGCTTCGGTTTCTGAATAATGCTGCCTTCGCAATTCCTCCTCATCCTTATTGACTTCATATGATGGTGCCCACATAATAGGTATAGCTAACCCAACCACAATAGGGTAATCATAACAAACTACCATGCAACTATCAAGTGCGCCAGTCATGAGCTGATGGCGCTCATCCTCTGTGGCCAGATTGGGGATTTCTGCCTGGTGCTCACTTCCAATGCATGGACATACTGGTGAGTCATCATATATCACATCTGAAGCAAGAGAAGCTTCTAAAGATGCTTGATGTTCACCATTGTCTTCAAGTTCAAGTGACTCCATCTATCAAAATTAGAACAAACAAATGTAATTTGTCAAGAGATATCACATTGATACAGGAACATGTACAACAACACAAATAATGAAATAACTAAGTTAGCTATGTATTTTGGAAGTATGAATCAGAAGGGTGCATCGTTAACATAGCTTTTTCAGGACTTTGTGAGAGAAAACGGCTATTTAAAAGAAGTTTAACACATGAATTTTTTCATCCTTTTCAGGCTAGAGTATCGTCTCTAAGAATTCTCGAATAATTTCATTCATCCTATGATATGATGCATCATGTTTGTAGCATCTCAAATATAATATATGCAACAGGAAAGTAACCAACAGTAGTAGTTCACTACATTCACATCGCAACTGAAATAGAAATACAGCCTACAAGGCATGAATAATGCACGCCGATTTGTACCCTACAGTTCTACATAAGGCCCCTGAAATAACCCACATTTCATGAAATCTCTTTCATATAACATTGAGGGGAAAAAATTCTTAAAGAAAAAGGGTTACTTTTCCCAGGTACACCAAATAATTTGCAAAAGGCTTGGTGATGGCACAATTTGCAGCCATGCAAGCAATGATAATAGAGATCAAACGCCACGGCAACAAGGACCATCGGACTGATACCTTCCAAGTTCCAACAGCTAATGAAACCTAGTTTGTGTACTGTACTGCATTGCGCACAGAAAACACTATCACTTAGAGGCAGCAAATGGAGGCAATGCCTATCATAACTAACAAGTGTAAAATGCTTAACAAAAGAAACAAAGCTACCGTCCTAACAGATTGAATCACTCAATATCAATATCAATTCTTATTGGCATTACACAGTGCACCATGACTAAGAACCCATCACCAGCCTAGTGGCTAGGACGCTGACCAACTCTCAATGGCTCACAGCCTCGACGCGAGGCAACAGCACACGAATCTGGGCCACCAAACTGGAAAAAAAATCGAGCCATCTCCTAGGCTACAGCACACGAATCTGCACCACCAGCCCGACGCGACCCACCCAATCCAACTCACGACGTCGCTGCGTCGCATCCCGTGAAACGCCGCCGACACCAAGCCAGACACGGGAAACCCCAGCATGGAGCAACCGAGCCGAGCCACTCAGCCAACCAAATCCATGCCCGCGCGGTGGAGCCTGCTCCAAGAAGGAGCGCGCGCGCGCGCGTGGGGATACAAACCTAGAAATCTCGGTGCGGGTGGTGTGATCACGGAAGGAACCAGGCCGGTAACAATCGCACCGCAGCCACCCACCGCAACAGGGACGCGAGACGCACCACCAAACGACAGCAGCATCCTAAGCAAGCAAGAAACAAATGCAAGATTGGAGGAGGGAGCAGAGCAGCCAAGAGAGAAACCTTAGGCTCCATGCAAGCAAGCCGCCTCCCCCCGACGCGAGGCCTCCCTGCCCCGAGCACGCGGTGCGTCCGATTCTCTTCCCGCAGGGGACACAAAGGGAGCAAGAAAACGGACGCCGGGACACGAGAATATCCGACCAGAGAAGCGGCGAGATTCAGCGGGCGGTTGCGGCGGCCGGAAGCGCGAGGAGAACACGGAGAGCAGCGCGCCGTGAGGGGGGGAGGACACGGTGAGGCGGTCGCCCCTCGGCGCGGGCGGTGGTGGTTCGTAGCGGAGGCGGAGACGGGGGGAGAGAGAGAGGAGAGAGAGGGGGGGTCGGGCACTCGGGCTTTAAAGACGAGAGAAAGAAGAGAAGGGAGCAAGAGAGGAGCGACAGAGAAATTGGTGGTGTGGTCACTGGTCAGGGTCGAGTAGGGTCGCGTAGACCACTATAACTGCGGGCCGGTCTGGGCCGGAATTGCAATGTGCCTCGGAGCCGGAGGTCGTGGTGCGCGTGACGCCGAGCCTTGAAAAGAGTTGTGTTTGAAGAAATAATTTTTAATGAGAAATTATAGAAATAATATTTCGATTTAAAAAATAACAAACATAAGCGACAGTAGCCCCTAGGGCAGTCCCACGAGTTCCTTTTACTTTCCTTCTCAAGCCATCCAGCCGCGCCAATTGCTCAGTCCTAAGACCATCTCCAACCGTGTCCCTTCCCCTCTCCCTTTCCCTCCGCGAAGGGATTCTCATTCCCTTCAACGCTCCAACGGATTCCCTTCAGCATTCCCTTCGTGAAGGGATTCCCACTCCCATTCCCTCTAGCAAGGGATTCTCTCTCCTTTCCCTATACAATTCTCTTTAAAATGAATCTGTTGAAGATGAGGGGAAATAAAAGGAATGGGAATGAGGAAAGGGAATAGGAAAGGGAATGAAATGAAGAGAATATGGTTGGAGATAGTCTAAGATAGCCTCTTGCAGCAACAGGAGATGAAATTCTCTTTCTTTAGAAGCAGGAGAAGATGCAGTCTAATCATCTAGTAATAAAGCGGGAAGGACTATATATTGGAGGATAAAGTTAGCTAGTTCAAGCAAGGGCATAAGCAGCAAATATTGAAATCTGGGATAGCTAAAGCTCTAGAGCAAGTCAGTTGTCATCAATTCATGGACTAAATTTCTGAGCGTGTAGTAGTCTCGTGTTCTTTCATCAGCCTCAAGTGAAGGGTCATGATATCGAAACCATTTTTGACCCTGTCTACCCCTCCCACGCCTTGACGTGCCTCCTCTATCTGTAAACGCAATAGAGTGGAGAAGTTTGGTCATAGTGCTAAGGGTATTTTTATAGGCCGTGTTTGATGTGGGTGATCGAGTTAGCCTAGATTTGTGTTGTCATTTTGGTATCTTGTAGGAGGCAGTGTGTAGTCAATTCGGTCAAATAAAGCGGGGATAGTGTGTTGTCACCTCATAAGATAAAAGTAACAGGCAATGTGTTGTCAAAACATTCTGATTTAGCATGTGTCAAACTTACGTATAATCAGTCTGACAAAGTACATAGTAGTGTATTGTCAATTTGGTTTGAAAAAGCAGCTGTCAGTGTGTTTTCACTTCATGGTGTGTAGAGTGTTATCAAATCAGACTGAAAAAGCTATTGACAACGTGTAGTCAAATCGCACTGACAAAGCTGATGTGTGCATGTTGTCCAATCGGTCTGACAAAGCTGCTGGCATTATGGATAAACCTAATATGTCGTAGTTAACAAAGCAAAAGATCATATTCGAGTAGTACATAAGTTAACAAAGCAAAAGACCATATCCGAATAGTACATAAGTTAAGAAAGGAAAACACCATATCTGATTAGTACAGCAGGTATGAAAGCAAAAAACCAGCTAGCGCCCCTGCGCAGTGCGACCCCTCATGTGGTCCCAAGCCTCATACGACGTTGCACATGTCCGGATGGATATATCAACTGGTCAGTGGGCAATTCGCGAGTACTCTTAGTAGGTCGTACTGGTGATGTCAGAGTAGCAAAGGAGGGCTGCAACGGCTGACTCCGTCCAGGCGCATCGATCAGCTATGAAGGATCAAGGACGACATCCAACGATTGTTGGTGGGGGTCGGTCAGCCACTCCTCGATAGCAGCGTCATCGATGTGGAATGAGTCACCGGTGGGTCGCGCTTTGGTCATCAATGCCTCCTAACAAATATTTTACGTTAGTACACCACATAATGTAAAGAACGTAATAGATGAAGGGAGACCACGAAGGTGTACCTAGAGTTATGTTGACAAATGGTGTGGAACGGTGCTAGCTGGAGCCCCCTGGCACATCAGGAGGAGGGGCGGTCTGCATGTGCGCCATCCCAGCTGCAGTGTGTGGCGCTTGTCGACCATGTACAACTAATGAACACCCATGGACCTGTAGCACATTGTCGTCCCTAGGCCTCATGCAGGATGTAAGGTGGATGATGTGAGAGGCCTTCTCGTAAACAGGTTACAATGCCCTCGCAGGTGGTCCATGGTGATCTCCAACCTATACCCCTGTCGACTCCAGCCATCAGGCGACGATCACCTCTAAAACCTCCCTGGCAAGGTCACTTTGCGCATGCGTTTAATGGGTTGTTAGTTGTTACAACTGTATTAACGGTATATTATATGATATGTGAAAAGAAGTACTAACCGAGCGGTGAAAAGCAGAATCCGGCTGTGTGGGGTAGGTGTCCGCCATGGTTAAGTGCTTTCAAGCTACAGAGGTTTTTTCTCCTTGCGCCGGACTGATTTTCAAGTACGCAGGACTGATTGTGTTTTGGTCTGCCTTGAACGTCTTTTTGCTGGTCTGATTTCTCGAAGAGACCAAGTGTTGGACGTTTGTGCCGGACCAACTTTTCGGTCCATCGTGAACGACGTCGGACCAGATTTTCGGTCCGCCGTGAACGTGAATGGTTCCTTGTTGAAGAGTTGAATACTTGTGTACGTCGGACCAAAGTTCTTGGTCCGCCATGAATGCCTCTTTCTTGAACGTTGAATTCTTATGTACGCCGGACCAAATTTTTGGTCCGTTGTGAACGGCGTTTTAAGGGTTGTTTTCGTATATGCAATGGACTGAGTTTTTTCAAAAACAGAAAGCTTTACATGAACGCCGGACCAAAGTTTTTGGTCTGCCTTGAATATCTTTTGCGCAGGACCAAGTGGTAATGCAAACCGAGTGTAGCACATGTACGCCGAACTGATTTATTTTTAGTCCGACGTGAACGTGTTTTTGCTGGACCAAATTCTTCATTTAACTGAGAGTTTGAAGTGTACGTCAGACCAAGTTTTTGGTCCGCCGTGGATTGCGCTGGACCAAGGTTTCGGTTCGGCGTGAATGGCTTTTTCTAGGGTTTATTCCCTGTGTGCGCCGAACTAAGGATTTGGTCCGTCGTGAACGTGATGTGCTCGGGTTAGGTTTTTGCAATTTTGGAATTGAGTTGTTTTGTATGCAATGCTCGTGTGAGTAGTTGCATGGACTAATTGAGTCAAGTTGGGAAGAACTTGTGCTCAGAGTTGTGTTTTGTGTTTGTTCATGTGCAAGTGTTGCTCGAGGGTGAATGTGGTCGATGACGGGACCGGAACTAGGTTCATGGAGGAACTGAGGTTTGGGACTAGGTTCTGGAGGAATCGAGGTCTTGGTGGTCAAGGATGTCATGCGGGACGTTCGGGCTAGAGAACAATGCACATGAAGTATAGTCAGTCACGTGAGTATGGCAGAGTGGCCGTACGCGTGCAAGAGTTGTAATCGTTTGGGGCAGCTTGCATGTATTAGGCCATGTTGGGCCGAGTGGACATGCATGCGAATTACTCAGGTTTGCTCATTATAAATAGGAGGGGTTGTCTCCTATTTATGCATTGCGCCCGAACCAGGCTTAGGGTTGTACTCTTGTGTTTGGAGTACTTTAGACAAAAAGAAATAAAGATCAATTTCTTCCAGATCCTCCGCGTGCTACAGTAATCTTGAAGCTACAGTGCGCGCGTTGCTACAGTATTCTCTGTTTTGAGTGTTCGTTTGTTCATCTATTCTGGTTCTAGATTGGATCTTTGTCTACTTTGATTCTTTGAGTTCTGTCTTGATTTGATCCATACAAAACTTTCCTAGGGCTCTAATTTAGTGTTCCTCAAAGTTTTGTTGGATTATCTTTTGAAGATTTAGTTTAATCTCGAAATTAGGGTTAGATCAATTCTCGTCATATTCTGTTAAAGAAAGCTTGCGAGGTTTATAACTTTTGATCCGTAAGTCCGATCGATCTTATTCTTTTTTTGTTAGATTCGTACTGGAATCTAGTTTCTTTTGTTCAAATTTTAGATCGATCCAACGGTTGGTTCTCTAGGAATTCACGATTTACCAAATGAATCTAATCTGTTTTTGTTGAATACGAAGCAATTTTTTGATTCCGAATTGGGGTGATTTTTTTTAGTAGATAGAAAATTTGGTTTTAGCTTTCGCATAATCATTCACCCCCCTCTGATTGCTATATTCATATATATCGATCCTACTGATATAAAACCGCCTTAGATGAGCAGGCGACGGGCGTGTCTTGAAACTATTAAGCCCATTGATCGGGCCACAGAGAGCAATAATAAAAAACGCCGAGCGGTGCTATGCTCATTTGAGCCAGCCGAGATTCTAAACAGAGAAAGAGAGAAGGCCAGCAGAGAAAGAAAAAGAGGAGGGAGGAGAGAAGGGGGAGGAGAGAAAAAGGCTGAGAATGGACTGCGTGATGAGTTTCAGGTAATTATTCGTTGTTTAATTTTTGTATATGTAAATTATGGTTGAGTAGAAATAATTTTAGATCTAACTAAATTTAGAGGTTACGGATAGATCTAGCGAATGTAGATGTTTTATACCGATACAAGTGCGTCCATATATATTCATTTCTTAGGAATGTAGTTGGATAGATCTAACGAATGTAGTTAGATGTAGGTAGATATATATTCTTAGGAATGTAGTTATATTTTCCACAGGTAGATCTATATTTTTGTAGCATATAGATATAGTTATGTTAGGTGTCACAATATTTTTTACGGAAAGTAACTAATTCGTGGGTGAATGAATGGATTCGCAGATATGGCAGAACTAGTTCCATTTAGAATCTATTATGGAGAAGGGGTTGTAATGTATGGTTTGGAGGGTGCGGATCTAATTAACTTCCTGTATGTGGATAGAAGTTTGAGTAGGGTTGAAGAGCGCACATTTTCTTCTGTGTTGAAGTGGTTATATTATACTTTTCGGATGGAACAAGAAAAGTGCCAGCTGAAGGTATTTTGCCTATGTAGTATGCAAAATGATCCTATTTATTGGGAGCTAGTTGAGCTGAAGGAAACCGCATCATGGAGATCATATGTGAGGGGGGCAGAGCAACGAGGATGGAATCAGGTGCTTTTAATGCAAGCATATGACAGGGATGTTGCCCCCCAGCAGCAGTTGGATAGCGGTGAGTGTAGTCAGCCTCAAAATGAGTTCAGTTTTGGTGACACCGAAATTGGGGGATCTAGTCATGAGCAATATATTCAACAATGCAACGAGGACATCATTTGCCAAAGTGGTGAACAAGTTGAATTTAGGGAGGATGATGAAAATGTTGGACAAGAAGTGTGGGGACAAGTAGACGAAGGTGAGCAAATTGATGAAATAACAGTTAGGATGGAAGATGAAGACCGTGAGTACAGCAGAGCAGAAGTGGAAGACGATGATGAGTCAGATTAGGAAGATGGAGGTACGGAGCCGCTTGTGCTAGCCGAGTAGAGCACACATCAATTTGATAAGTTGGTTGTCAATGAAAGCAACGATATACCTTGGCAATCTAGTGACAATGAGGTTAGGCTTAACAGTATGTACTTGACAAAAGAGGCTGTGCAGGATGCTGTGAAAGAGTGGGCCTTATCATTAAGAAGGACTTTCAGGGTTAAGAAATCCACCCCAACCTGCTACGACGTGGTGTGTGAGATCCATGGGTGTCCGTGGAGAGTACACGTGTACAAGCCCAAATGGGGCACCCATTAGTTATGCTCGAAGGTTAAGCAGCATAGCTGTATGATTGAGAAAACAATGATGGCTCATACAAACCTGTCATCCAGGTATGTCATGAACATCATGTACGCAGAGATAGTGGAGAACCTGAGTTTTGTGCCCCGTGCTATTGTCCAAGATATCGAGAACAGATATCAGTACACAATTAGTTATGGGAAGGCATGGAGGGCGAAACAGAAGGCATTAGAAATGAGGTTTTGGAAGATTGAAGACTCGTACCACAATCTGCCGGCACTGCTCAGTTTCATTCAGGAAAGAAATCCTAGCACTTTCTATGATTATCAAGACTATGTGTCAATCAAGTGGCCAACTAAAAGGCATCTGAGGACAGTGTTCTTCGCATTCGGAGCTTGCATTAAGGCATTCTATCACTGCCATCCATTGCTGTGCGTGGACAACAATTCTTGACCGGGAAATACAAAGGGCAAATATTGGCAGCTGTGGGCGTTGATGGAAACAACGAAATTCTACATGTTACCTTCGCCTTTGTAGAAAGCGAGAACTATGAGAATTGGATGTGGTTCCTACGGAACTTGAAGATGGGAGTGATCAAAACTCGTCAAGATGTGTGCGTGCTGCACGACATGCATGCTGGTCTGTTTAGTTCTATCAACCAGTTCCAAACAGGGGAAGAGGAGCCATTTTCATGGCCTGACTTGCAGAGCCGATGGTGCATGAGGCATTTGGGTGCAAACTTCTATAAGCAATTTAGGAACAAGAAACTCATGAACATGTTCAAAAGGCTATGTAAGCAGAACCAGGAGAGCAAGTTCCGAACTCTGTGGGAAAATATTGATGAGCTGACAAGAAAACACAAGGAGGAGCAGACGAACAAGACTAGTGGCAGCAAAGCACACGAGCAGGCGGAGCCTCTTTCCCCCTGCCAACATAAGATGAGGCGACTAATCATCGTCGAAAACAATGGCTAATCAAATGTTTCTTAGACTGGATCAAGCACGAACCGAAAGAAAAGTGGTCACTGTTACATGACACACATGGTGCCATATATGGTGTGATGACCAATAACTTTGCAGAAGTTTACAACTAGGTAATTAGAGGGATGAGGTGTCTCCCATTGGTAGGAATTGTTGAGGGAGTGCTGCGGGGCACAAACAAATACTTTGTCGATAGGCATCAAGCTGTTGAGATAGTAATAAGAGATGAGAAGTTCCTGTACTCTTCAATGATCACTAAATACATGGATGAGAAGAGTCAAAAGGCGGCCAAGCATAGAGCTATAAAAGTTGATGCACGAACACTGCGCTTTGAGGTGATCTGCAGGGATAAAGGATGCCCAGGAGTGCATATTACAGACTGATTGCAAATGCTCTTATAACGAGCCCTACCTTTTGCATAGGCCATGTTCTCAGGTGATAGCCGCATTTGCTTTGTTTGGAATGCAACCTGCTACATATCTATCTGAATATTTTAGGAAGGAAAGGGTGATGGCAACTTGGAGCGATGAGCTTTATGGTTATGGTGTTGTGGGTTCTTTCACCACAACTCCTAGTGTTGATGAAAGGTTCTGGGTCCCTGATTTTGATGCAAGAAGATGAAAAGTAGGGCATCGGAAAATAAGGCATATCAGAAATGACATGGATGAGTCAGAAGCTGGCAAACGCGTGAAGTAATGTTCATTGTGCAACCAAACAAGACATACGTTCAAGAATTACCATGCACAAAACGAAGAAGATGGAGGAGATGGCAATACGACAGTGGGGGATGGATCGTCCTCTGCGAGGAGTGCTGCACGACGCCAACGTACCAGATGAGAGGCAATTTAATCGATGTACTGTGTGTTGTGTGAACCCTGTTTTTTACCTAGCTGTAAGCATATTCCATGTAGCTGTGAGTGTTGTGTCTTGACATATTATTGTAATTGTTTCAATATATTGTTATGATGCTTAAACAATTTTATGTGCTTATTTGTTTCAACATATTGTTGTGATGCTTCTATAATTGTTTGTACGCTTTTGTTTCTATATGCACTTTAATTATAACTTTCATTTATGTAATTTACAGGTATGGCTCACCAGCATGGAGATGACGAGTGGCCCTTCGAGTTGCTGGATCGGGTTGTTAATCGTTGTCTCCGTGCCCACTTCTCCACTGCTTTTCTAGAGGAGCGAGGGGATCCTGTGCAGCTCGACGTACTTCGACCGAGGACATCGCAATACTCCTTGGCGCTCGATCCTCGTTGGATCCCCAGGTAACATATTAGTTGTTGGAGATAAACTCACCGGCTCCCGGAGGCAAGGTTTTGTACACCGCGTGAAGTCCACGCCAGGAGGAAAACTGATCGCCCCACATGGGGAGGCTTCGTGCTTGCTCCAGGGCGGGTGGTCCCCGCCCACCGGGATTCATCACCGGAATGCTGCAAGAGATCCTCTCATACTCCGTGAGACTGTTGCGAGAGATCCCATACCCCGCGGGGGTTTCTCATGTCCCGCGGGAGGTCTACGCCTCCCCGGGGGCCTACCTCGCGGGCATGCCCCGCGGGAGTTCTCCCTATGTCCCGCGGGAGGTCTACATCCTCCCCGAGGGCATACCTCGTGGCACTTCAGGAGGTCTCATACCCTCCGGAAGACCTACAACCTCCCCGGGAGGTTACCCCGTGGCATACCCCGTGGGGGGTTCTCATGTCCCGCGGGAGGTCTACGTCTCCCCGGGGGCATACTCCGCGGGTCTACATCTCCCCGGGGGCATACCCCGCGGAAAGTCTCCTCACGGGAGACTCGAGTGATGTCACCAAATCCCCTGTGGGGCCCGGATGTCAGGGGTCCACTCCCTCGAGACGATCCCGTGGGACCCACTACCTCCCCGCTAGTATGACTAAGATGCCCCCACTTAGGCTAGCCTAGTAGGGGTATGATGGTACTTTTATGTAACAGGCTGGGTGCCTATAAATACTCACTGTAACCCCCTCATGTAAGGAGAGCTCTCATTGAATGCAAAACAAAAAACTGGAGTGTCCCTCGGGGAGTCTGGACAAGGAGACATCTCTCCACTCCCCCCGGGGAACACACCGACAGGAGTAGGGCGTCTTCCTTAAGCGCCCGAACCTGTATAAATCCTCGCGTCACATTTACTCTTGTGGACGACGGCCCGTGGAACGGCCGGCGTCCGCTCTCATTTTCTGTGTCCTGTTTTCGAACCTACGACATTAGTATTTAAATTTCTAAATATATTTGTTGTAGTATCATGATTAGTGTTGTACTGATATTAATTACATGTTTTTCTTTCATGGGCTTCGAGCTTCAGGGTTGCTGCCACTCGCCCGGATGGTGGAGGACGTGGGTCGCTGATTCCCATTCGACAGGTCCCTGATCACCGCTCTGGTGGATCGGTGGAGGCCGAAGACGCACACCTTCCATCTAGCCGTTGGGGAGATGGCGATCACTTTGCAGGATGTCTCGTACCTCCTCGGCCTCCTGATCGCCGGCGACCCTGTGGTGGCCTAGGACGTTGACCCGACGTGGCACCAGGAGCTACTTCGGAGGTTCCAGGGTGTGCTACCACCTACTGTATATAGCAATACACATGGTTCGACACTGCGGTGGCTCCAACAGTTCGTGGTATGCAACTGCCTTTTAAAATAACCAGTGATCTTAAATTTACAGCTTAAAATAACAAGTGATCTTAAATTTACAGCCAGCATAGATCATTGAGCCTGCGGACGAGTACATGGTGAGCTGCCACCTGGAGGCATACCAGTTGTGGCTCTTTGGCTGGTACTTGTTCACGAGCTCCCATGGGGATAGCGTGGACATGCACCTTGTCCAGTTCGCGAGGGAGATCGCGGACACACCCCTTGACACCGTGTCGTAGTACTCTTGGGGGTCCGCAGTGTTGTGCAGCACGTACCGTGCGCTCTGCGATGGTTGTTCACGGATCACCGACGGGTCGACCTTCGAAGGATGTCCATTGCTGGTACAACTGTGGGCAGACAAGAGGTTCTAGATCGGGCGGCCCAACATCAACTTGTGGCCTCTTAAGGATGCAGACGATGGCAATGTCGACGGTCCGACCATGGGCACCATCTGGTGCCACCGACGGGTAAGATATTACAATTATGATTTTGGTACTTTTTCTTTAACATTTGTGAGTACTAACGGTAATGTTTTGTTGTCACTGCAGCCTAGGTGGGCACACAGGACGGTGCAGATGGGCTACCCACAGTTCATCACTGCGTTCGACCACCTCACCGACAACCACGTACGCTGGACGTCGTACACAGAGGTAGAGGTCCAGCTTCGTGTGACGGGTGCCCTGTCCACCCTTTGCACACGAGACGCGATATACTGGTGCACGCGTCAGTTCCTCCTTTTCGATGTCCAGGTCGAGGGCTATGATGTCCATCGAGTGATGAGGCAGTTCGGCCTACGACAAGAGTTCCTAGTCCAAATCGGTTGTCTAGTCCCACACGACGCCCACACGTAAGTTCCCTGCATCAATGTTCTATAATTATTATTGTGTATTGTCATCTAATAATGCTATATTTATTTATGATCCACAACCAGACTAGGAAGGGCATGCATGGGGCCACCCCTTGGCACGTACGTATGGCGCCATGGGTCAAGGAGTGGGGAGGAGCCCTGGACGATGTCCATGCTGATGATGCGGCATTCAACCTGCAGAGAGACACGTACCTGTCTACGTTTGGTACACGTCGACCCGGATCATACGGGCTCGGCTCTGCACAGTGCGGTATGTTGTGTCCTGTATACGATTTCATGCACACTCATTTCGTAGCTATGCTAACTAATTCGTGATGTCTTTTTCAGACTGATATGCTAGCTCGGGTCTACGAGGACTCAGGGAGGTTGCTTTCACGATTGACCGATGGTTTATAGGTGACCAGAGAGGAGGTTACCTCCCTTCTCGTGAGCTTTCGGGATGGCTCGGGATGCGCCCTCGAGTTGGCGGGATGCCGCCTGCCTCCCGATGTGGATCATAGTGTGTCGCTTGGGAGAGGCACGGGAGGTGCAGGTCCATCTTCACACGGTGTCACCGTCCCACCGCCGACTACGAGCGGCTGAGCTCCTGGACACGCTGGAGGTGAGTACTGAAATGCACTTTTCACATTTTGCAATCACTTTTTGAATGCTCTCAATAATTCTTCACTTGTTACAGGTACACAGGCACGGTGGTTGCCACCTGCACCTGACAACTATGACGAGCAGGTTGATGATCCAGATCAGGAGGACTACGAGGAGGACGACGTGTTGAGGTTCCTCGTCGATCCACATCCAGTCAGCCTGGGTCATCACAGTGGCAGGGAGTACCACCACCAACGTAGCCTTCTCAGTCGGTGTATGCCACACCTCCAGCTAAACCACAGAGGGCCCACCGTGCACTGACGCAGTTGACATACTCGCAGGGCCAGGTTCGGAGGAGACCTGCACAGCCACGAGAAGCCGCAGCCTAGAAAAGGGGCCGGCATTAGTTTATTATGTTCTTGATTGTTGCTAGTTTCAACCTTATGCACTTAGTTAAACCTTGCAAATATGCTTTATGCACTATTATATTTTGATTGTTGGTACATTTAATCTTATGGACTTAGTTAGTCCTTCCACAACACACCGCACACCACCAAGTGACAAAACACTACCCATGTCAAACATACAGACATGACTCTGCCGACCTCAGAGCGAAGTGACAACACCCTGCCACCCACTGCTTTCTCAGAGTGAAACGATAACACGCTGCAGAACACTTTTTTGGACTGAGTGGACAACACGCTGCACCCCTCCTTTTCAGACCAAAGTGAACGATTTAACGATGCACACCATAGCCTTCTCAGTGCGATGTGACAGCACACTGCTATCAGCTTTCTCACACTGATTCGACAACACTCTCCACACCACCAAGTGATAATGACAACACCCTTCCACCCACCTCTCTTTAAGACTGAAATGAAACCATGCTACAGCCCGCTTCTTCAGACGAACGGGTGATAGATAATAAATCAATTATTGGTGGGCACTCTATATAAGGTAGCATGCTGCCCTTCATACTGCCCACCTGCCTTCCTTCTCACCAAGCGAGACCAAGAGGAATGACAGAACCGAGAGAAGAGGGAAAACAAGAGAGAAAAGAAGAGAGAAGGGAAGGAGAAGAGAAAAAAAAAGAGAGGTAGCAAAGAATAAAAACAAGCTGAGGATCAACCGAATATGCCGAGGCGTGCAAGTGCAAAGGGAAAGGGGAAAGCAAATGAAAAGGGAGGCGCTTCGGGCTGTCTGCTCAATTCAGCATACCAGGACCTCCTCCTACCTCGTGGAGCTATCCCACCGATGTGTTTGTGCGGAAATTCTTGCAGGATTGTCCGCTCTTGGAAAATTACAACTTGGAAGAGGAGGTATTGGAAGTGCCGCAACTACACCTTCGACCTGCCGGAGAAGAGCTTAAAGAACCACCAAATGGTAATAATCATACGTGTTTCATAATATTTCTAAATGACACTTTGCTAATTTATGTATCATGCAGTCGCCTCCCCCATTGTGTGAATTTGAGCAATGGTTTGACATGGAGATAAACCCCGAGGGCCAAAGACTCCTTGATCAAGCCAACCGGGACGAGGAGCTCAGGCAGCAGCTACAAGAGTAGCGAGATGCAGCACACGAGGAGGCACGTAGAAAGGAAGCGGAGGAGAAGGAGGCCAAGAGAAAGAGGAAGCGAGAGAGGGCATGTCGTGCCAAAGAAGCCCCCACCGAAGGCATGGGCGAAGGGGAAGTGGCCTCGATGCACTCAGTAGACGTCTGATTTCAGAATGTGATGACCTTATCTTCCACAATAACTTCAAATTTCAGAATCGCACTCTCTCTAATCTCCCTCTACCACCCTCGTTTTGCAATAAAGAAAATCGAAAATTGTGGCCACTTAGGGGTTTTTGTAGGCTCACGGGGCAAACCGAATACGGCCCAGAAAATACAGGAAAAATCACAAGCGACCTGCGCAACGCAGGCTACCACTTATGTACGGGCGATCAGGTCGGACGTTGCCCCAGCACGAAGTTGCGAAAATTGGAAAAGGCACACGTAGCTATCTATCGATCACCTCTGTATCGAGGATTATATTTGACAAGCATTATGTGTGGCTGAGCAATTACATTTATTTCTACAATTTCTAAAAAAGGAATTATTAAAAAAAGTTGAAACTAAATCCTGTCGCCCGTTAGTAGGGCGATAGGCCTCCTGTTGCCCGTTCATAGATCGATTTTTATCCTATCGCCCTACCATCGGACGACATAAACTATGTCGCTTGTTCATCGTGCGACTTGGCCTTCTATTGCCCATTTGTTCGGCAATATGCTTGTGTCGCCCAACCAACGGGCAACAGTGTGTATTTCTGTAATTTTTCCCCGACGTATATTTTTGACATTTTGAATAAAAATTGTATTATTAAAAAAAATCCCTCCTCCTCCCTCCTCTTTCCCTCTTCCTCCTCTATCCTTCTCCCCCTCCTCCTCTTTCTCCTCTCCCTCTTAAGATGGATTAGTAGAGCCTGGCTCTGATACCACTTGTAGGACCGAGTAGGCAACTAGAGGGGGGGTGAATAGATGCCGAATAAAAAATCAACTTTTTCTTTCAGAAAATTATAACCCCTAAGCAGCGGAAAAATTCTAATACCCTAGAGATTAAAACCCTAGAATAATTAAATAAACAAACTAAACTCGAACAAGAATTAGTTCAAATCAAAAGAAGAACAAATCTTCTAATCAAGAATCAAAGCAAAAAGATACAACGAATTGTATAACATTTTTCTTTATTCCAAAGCCATCTTCCACATGATGACACCAAAAATCTTCTAATCTCAAAAGATTAGAAAACCCTAAACCAACTAGATAGAGCACACAAGCTCTTCTTTGTTGTAGGCACCTTTTGCTTCTTGCCCTTTGAATTGGATTGATTTCTAAGCCCCTAGAACCCTCTATTTAAAGGACAAGAGAACAGGAATCCTTTTCCTATTCTTCATTGACTTGAACACTGCTTGCTCTGGCCAACTCGTACTCGGAAACAATTCGGACGGCAACTCACGGCAGCCAGCCTCCACTCGGACTCACGCACACACACATGCAGCACTCACGCACACCACGCACACACACATGCAGCGATGCACTCACGCACACACGCACTCAACACGCCACGCACATATGCATTAAATGCACATGCATGCAGACACACATGCATGCACACACACATGCAGCACACACACACATGCATGCACACGCACACACACCTGCATGCACACACACCACGCACGCTACACCACGCACACATGCATGCACGCAACACACTGCATGCACACACACACTCGCATGCATGTACACACACATGCACGCACACACACACTCTCAAAAATTCGTATACACGCGTACGGCTTCCTGCCACTACGCTGCAACGATCTCGATCTCACGTGCACCGATCTCTAGTCCGAAACATCTCGCATGACATCCTTGACCCTCACGACCTCAGTTTCTCCCTGAACCTAGTCTCGGTCCCATCATCGACCATGTTCGACCTCAAGCAACACCTGCACGTGAACAAAAACACAAAAATATTTTCCGAGCCCAAGTCCGTGACTTGACTCAATTTAATCCATGCAACCACTCACGCGAGCGCATTGCATCAAATAAAATCAACCAAAAACATAATTAAAAATCAGACCAAACTCTTTTGCAAAATCTGAATCTTTTCAAATAAACAAACTGGTTTCAGATCTTTTTCAAATAAAATAAATCGTTTTAAATTTGTTTCAAATCTTTTTCAAATACTCATCATCAAAAACACATGGATCAAAAAACAATGATCCTTCACTCTGTCGCCATGTGAAATGGTGACAGAGAGGTGTCCGTTGGATGACAAGCCTTTAATGGCGATAAACTCGCCATTTCAAATGGCTAAAGAGGGATAGATTCGTTATTTTTTTAAATTTGTATATTATTTCTATAATTTTTCATAAAAAATATTATTTAAAAAAATTTCTAGCCTGGCCGCCCAAAGAGCAACTCCAAAAGACTCTCTATACCGTTTTCCTATCCAAAATTTTGAGGAAGAAGCATTGTACAGTCGCACGAATGGCACTCCAACAGACCCTCTATCGAGCTCCCAATATTTAGGGATGGGAGAGAGAATCCTGAAATCTCAGGATTCTCTCTCTCTTCCCCATCGGTTCAGAGGCAGCCAGCCGTTCCCTCCAGTGCTTGCTAGGACTATTGAGGCGAGACGGCGAGGCGCAACTCCATTCGGTGCCGTCGAGGAGGCGAGGCACAGCTCCATCTGGTGCCATCGAGGAGGCCAACCATTGTTTATCTTGCTACTGCTGCTCCGCGTCCTCGCCTGCTGAATCAATGGTAGATCGCGTCAGGTAAAATCCCTCTTTTGTCTTGAAATACGCAGTGTAGTTTCCTTCACATCTGCGGTTTCGCAGCCATGGTGCATTTCTCTGCCCTCATCCCCAGATCAGCACTCCTAATTCTCGCATCAATCCATCAATAATGCCGAATCCCGTGTGTTTGCCTTCTTTTGGGCAAATTTTTTTGGATTTTTTTCACAAAAGTTTCCATGCTAGGATCGTGTTGCAGCTGCAGGGAGACTACATAGAGCTGCACCAGAAGCGCCATGGCTAGCGACTGGACTTTGAGGAGCGAAAGCACAAGTGCGAGGCGCGCAAGGTGCACAAGTGCTCGTGGCAAGCCCGGGAGGTGGGTGGGGGTGCCCTCGATTGGAGAATCTGTGTTTTCTTTATTGTTCTTATTGTGGTGCTTTGGGTTTGTGTGATTGATGCTCGCGTGCTTGTCTGTTTGATGTGGTGGTGATGGTGGTGCAACTGCTCGATGCCAAAGGCAAGAGGTTCACCAAGAAGCAGTATGCCGAGAAGACGCAGATGAAGAAGACGTACGTGTTCTCTCTTTTCCCTTTGTGATACTGAGAAGGGACTTGGATGCATGAGAAGTTAACAATGTTTAATTGCATAGGAGCTTGACAATTGAATCTTTTTGGGCACCAATTCACAAAATGATATATTCATTAAAACATTGTAATGCTAATCAGTAATATCAATTGGTGGTTTTGCTTAGGCGTGCCTGATGTATTGCAAATCTAATTGCTGGAATCAATGTAACTAATGATTTCTTGTACTATTTGGAAGCTCAAACTATAAGTGTATATATAGGCTTAAGCTCATTATTCGCTGAATTCAAAATAGGTATCAAGGTATGCTTTAGGTTTTGTTTGTGCAACATCTAGGCTAAGGACATAGTTTGTCCCACTGTTTAGCTTCCTAACAACAGGGCGTGGGTGGTAGTATGAAACTATGAATGGCATATTCCTTTTAAAAGATATTGTATTCCATAATGTTGGCTTCATACTGACACCCTTAGCTACAACTAATTATTTGTAGCCTAAAAATGCACGATAAGTCAACTACTAGGAAGGAGTTGAAGCTATGACAATGTGATATGTTTCTTTATATATCTTCATAGAACTTAAAGAACATAGTCAGCATGTCTGGGTCATGCATCTAGTATTTACTATTTAGGAAGTTGTCGAACATAGAGCAGCCCTGTCGGGACCCCGAATTTGCAAATCCGGACCCTCTGTGCATTTGTTGCATCATAGCATGCATCAACTGAGTCTGGGCAGCGAGAAAAGCTCCGAAATTCTGCACATCCAGTGGCGGTGCTGGTGCTCCCTCATTGGGGTTTTCTGCTGGGCGAGAACCGCTTCCATTGCCTCCAAAGTTTCCACGGGTGTTCACCATCTGTCGATTTGCTCTAGGTTTAGAGATGAGAGGGAAACAAGAATAGACAAGTAATATGGAACTTATGCGGCGGCAGTGTAACTTTAAGGTCCAACTTTATTATTGATATTAATAACTTGGTATGTTTGCTTACAATTCATAAGGGACTTGCAACAAATACTGCACACTCATAAAACAATTAAAATCCAAATAGAACTAACTCTGGAGTCTAACGCCTAAAGGGTGACTCTTTATTCTATGACGCGACTCGTCGAAGGAGTCTCACTATAGAACCTATGCTCACTCATCGAGAAAACCTCCACGGCACAGTGCAGGTCTTTGCGGCATAGGCGCGAAAGCGATTGCCATGTCCAAAGAATCGTGTCCTCTGTGGTAGTCGAAGAAGCGGTGTCCTCATCGAGATCGACTCCTCGGATCTGGCTCGTGTAGCTCGAGCATCGCTCTGGAGTGCAGTCCGTACAAGGTCATCTCCAACTCGTCAATCCTTCGCAGAAGGTGTGCCACATACTCTTGAGCTTCCCGCCATCTGTTCTTCTCTGCCGTGATCTCCTTGCGGGCCTTCAGAGCTCCTTGCTTGTATTATCTAGTACATCCTCCTGGGCGACAACAAATAGTGCCAACTATGTAACCGTGGCATCCTCATCCTGAATCGCCTTCGGGTCAAGAAGGTTATCGCTGCGCGGATGATAACGGAACACCGTGCTCTCCAACTCTCTGGCGTAGATACGGGTAACGTGCCGCATTGCTCGTCGTGATACCTCTTGGATACCCATCTGCATTGTAGATCTCCTGGCAAAGGTCAGTGTATCGGGCGATTGCCTGGGCCCTTTTTCCTAGCAGGTACCTCGATCTTCACGTCACAAGCCTTGATCAATCCCGCTTGTCTGATCACTTCCACTTGGTATTGCGGCTTCTCAAAATCTCCGAGAGTTTGTAGCATATGCCAAAGTTCCGCGGCGTGACCAACTCCCAGATCAACGTAGTTGAACTCTTCCTCCATCTGTCACAAGAGTGCTTTACGTAAGAACTCGGAATCTTTAAATCGTGACAAGGTAAGGAAAATTCAGCAAGAGACAAGAAAAGAAAGAATGGGATAAGTCGAGATGTCATTTCTTATCTTGACAAATTTTTATCTTTTAGAAAATAGGTTTTATCCTCACTACGACCATTCTATCTTAGGGTTGAGCCTCACGGTCGGATGGCTCGATACCACCTCTGTCGGGACCCGAATTTGCAAATCCGACCCTCTGTGTATTCGGCACTAGTCCAGAACACGCTAGTGCACACAGTCTTAACATCGGTAAATATCACAATCATACCACTCGATACTAAATAAGTACTTTATTTAAATAGTCAAATCGTTACTCGACCTTATGGTCAAGTTACAAATATATGCCTGCAAGGCGAAACTTATTCAGAGAAAAATAATAGCAATGAAAATCAAATAACCGTGGCGCCATCCAAGATACCACAGGCAACCGACCGGGCTCGCTTCCCTAAGTAGACGGATCCTCTTGGAGCTCCTCCTCCAAAGCTTGTGCGATCTCCTCTTCAACTGGTGTTGTATTGTGGCAAGGGTGAGTACTTGGTACTCGGCAAGTCATGCCTGCAGAATGCAAGCTAATATACTATATGCATGGCTTGGTACAAAGGAATAGCTCAAGGTATATTTGCGAAACAAAGATTTGACAAGTAGCATAAGTAGATTCGAAGCGGTAGAAGCAAGTAGAGCATAGATAACTTATCCAGGAATTTAATAAACATCTTTACCATCCTACTCCACATTTCCATCAACTTCATTATTAATCCATCCCAACCTTTCAAACCAAAGTTATATTTGAGAAAATCTAACCCTTGATTGTAATTCCCGAGCGATGTCCAATACCATGGACACGGCTATTCGAATAGATTCTAAACTCTGCAGAGGTTATGCACTTTACCCACAAGATACAAATCAAACACCACACCGGCGAGTTCCCGTAACAAAGTCTTTCGGAGACTTCTAACAATACAAGTGGTCCTCCCCTGTTATTGCGCACTAACCCTTCCCTTCGCTAAGGCGAAGTCTAGGCCAATCAACCGTTAGATGGGTACCTGGCCTCACCCAGACGCTCCCCGCACAACTTACACAAAGGGTGTAGTTGACCTCCCGAGGTCCCACAGTGCGTTATTAGCAACTTAGTCAACTAGGTCCGTCCCATTACAGATATGTGGTTGCACGTTAGACCCAGTTCAAAGGCTTGCAAGGTTAAGTCCTTAGGGTGACCAGGGCAAGACTACCCAAGAACCAAATCAACACTCCCAATGCCACAAGCGGCCCACCTGATTACTCTTGCCACATGCCCTGGCCGAAATCGTTTATCAAACCCCGCTTGATTACCATGCACCACGTGCCATCAACATCACATGATACCTTTCCAAAACAGGTTCAATATATCATTAAGTCAATATTAACATTTGATTGTCCAAAATCATGTCATGAGCACGTAGCGTGTCTAAGCAAAGTGTACTACAACGGTCTAAACCCATGTTGGCGATTTAATAATGTCCAACTAGTAATCCACAACTAGGGTGACAAGGGTCATGGCACATACTTAAATAATCAAGGTGTCATACAAAGAAATTGGTATTTATCTAACCCCCATGTTTAAACAAAGTATTTTTCTAATTGAACTAGCATGCAATAGTTTAAATCAAAATAGATTTGAAATAGGATCAACATGGTCAAAGCACAACTTGCCTTCAAAAAGTACTTGTTCTTGGTCTTGAGTTGGATCCTGAGTCAATACTTCTCCTTGAATCCTTCCTAGGCACTTCAACGTCTACTCGTAAAAGCGTGCAAATAGCAAATACACGAATAAAAAATAGGCAAAAAGTGTCCAAACATCCAAATAAAATCCATAAACAGAGAGAACATAATTTTATGAGTTTTTAGAAACTAGAATCGTCAAATTTGGAGTTAAGACGAAAAAGTTATGATTATTTAAAGTTTAAATAATCAATTAAATAATTTTGCAGGGAAAAACTTTAGTCCAAAAATTAAATAAAATTCATATTTAGGTAGATCTCAATTTTATACAAATTTAGAAATTTGAATCACTCAAATCGGAGTTGAAACGCAAAAGTTATAAGCGTTTGAAGTTTTGAAATTCAAATCAATTATTAAACCGATTTATTAAATCATTTTCTTTTTCGGAAAATCATTTATTGCGTCAGCAGGGACACGTGGCAGCACTGGATTGGTCTGGCGGCGTCGGCCGGTCCATGGACTCGGTCCACGCTCGGCTCGGGTCTCAGTGGACCCGGTCCACGGCTTCACGTGAGGCCCGACATGTGGGACCATTCGGGTGGCGTCATTCTTGGCGTCGGCGCTGGCTGGGACGACCATTGACATGCGGGCCCGCCATGGCGCCGGCGTGGCGTCATGGTGCGGTTTGGTTGTCCGGCCCGACCAGCGGGCCCGCGTGTCGAGAACACGCTTTCAGCAGCGTGGGCTGTTGGCCCGGCGCGACGGTCGATCTCCGCGCTGCGTGGCTAGATCTCGGCCGCTGATTTGAAAATCAACGGTCGTATTGATCTCTGGACTCACGCGTTTGGGGTGAACGCGGTTGATCTAGACCGTTGGATCTAGATCGGACGGTCAAGATTGGATCTCGATTTTGGGCGAAATCTCACCGTGAGATGACGTGGCGCAATCTGGGCCCTTGGATGGAGATCCGACTACCGAGAGATCTTGAAGTCCGTCGATGGCCCACGGCGCGCTGCTTGCCGAGTTGGGGGCGACGACCACGGCAACGGCGCTTGGGCGTGCTCGGCGATGTGAGAGGTCCCTCCCGACGCGGCTTGGCCTCCGGTTCAGATCGACCTCAACGGCGGAGGGACGACGGAGATGGCGGCAATCGGCGAAAACTACGGCTGAACGCTACGGCAACTCCGTAGTGATTGCGGCTAGACGGTGGCGGCTCGAGCGGCGTTGTCTAGGGCTACGGAGTGCGCCGCGGAAGTCGGCGTCACGGCGCAGGTGGCGGCGCATTAAATAGGGCCCCTCGGCGTCAGTGAAACGCCGGAGGCAGAGACTGCTCCGTTCTTGGCGGAGTCCGGCGAGGACTCGGGCGGAGCTACGTGGCAGCGCCGCGGCCGTTGGATCGAGATCCAACGGTGCGTGAGTTTGGGTTCGGGTCGGACTCGGGCGAGCTGGCTGGCTCGGTCGGGCTCGGGTCCGGTGACGTGGCTCAACGGTCGCACGGGTTTGGGTTCGGCCGAGTGGGTTCGACTCAACCACGGCTCGGGTCCGGTTCGGGTCGGACTCGAACTCGAGTCTGACTCGGGCTCGGTCGGATGAACAGTACAAACCCACTCGCATTTTCCAGCGATTTAATATTTAAAATAATTCGATAATTCATCTAATTCATTAAAAATAGCAAAATACTCAGAAAAATTCCAGAAAAATTCTGGAAAATATTTTGGAACATTTTGGACTCAAATAAAATATTTCCAACAAAATTTTATTTGCAAAATTAAATTCTTTAATTATTTCAAAATGGAATAAATTCAAATAAATTCCAAATAAATCCAAATAAATTCCAGAAAATTCCAAAATTCACCAAAGTGCCAAATCACACATGAATTTAAGAAAAGCAAAATTTTGGGGTGTTACAAACCTCCCTTAATAGAATCTCGTCCAGAGATTCGTGGCTTACTAAAGGAATAGGTTTGGAAACTCTTTCTTCAAATCCTCTTCGCTCCCAAGTCGCTTCGCTTTCTTCATGGTTGCTCCATCGAACTCTCTGAAGCGGGTTGACTTGTTTCTAGTTTCTCGATCCATTGTGTCTAGAATCCTCACGGGATGCTCCTTATAAGTCAAATCCTCTTGCAACTCAATTGACTCTAGCGGTGTCTGTTCCTCAGAACTCGGAGACACTTCTTCAATCGGGACACATGGAATACGTCATGCACTCCTGCTAACGATCATGCAACTCGGTGATAAGCAACTTCGCCTCTGCGGCTCAAAATCTTAAATGGTCCAACATAGCAGAGTGCGAAGTTTCCCTTTGGCATGGAACCTCTTAACTCCCCGAGAGGCGTAACTCGAGGTAAACAAAGTCTTACGGTTCAAAACTCAAATCCTGCGACGATTGTCGACATAACTCTTTGTCGTGATTGGGCTATCTTCAACCTTTCCCTAATCATGGCGATCTGCTCTTCACCTCTTGAAGAATATCAGGCCCAAAGACACGGCGCTCGCCGGTCTCATTCCAATTCAATGGCGTCAGGCATGAGTCGACCATACAAAGGCCTCAAAAGGTGACATCTCAGAACTAGCCTCGATAACTATTGTTGTAATCGAACTCGGCATACGGCAAACTCTTATCCCAAGAGGTAGCATAAGCTAATGCACAAGCTCTCAACATATCCTCCAGAATCTGGTTGACTCTTTCTGGTCTGTCCATCCGCCTGTGGATGATAAGTCATCTTGAAGTTCAAACGGGTTCCCATGGCTTCATGCAACTTATTCCGTAACCTTGAGGTAAATTGGGTACCTCGTCTGATACAATCCTCTTTGGCACTCCGTGCAAACAGACAATCTGATCATGTACAATTACGCTAATTTATCTCCCGAGTAAGTGGTCTTCACGGGGATAAAATGGGCTACTTTAGTCAAGCGATCCACTATAACCCATATGGAGTCATAACCTCCTTGAGTCTTCTAAGAACCGGTAATGAAATCCATTCGATTTCCTCCCACTTCCACTCGGGTATTTTCACGGTAATTGTAGCAATCCTGTTTGGTCTCGATGCATTGCCTTGACTCTCGGCATCGTCGCACAATGCAACATGCTCGGCAACTTCACGTTTCATACTCGGCCACCAGAATCTCTCCTTCAGATCCTGATACATCTTGGCGCTTCGAGGATGAATTGAGTACTTGGAGTCATGGGCTTCTTCCGAATCGCTTGCTTTAACTCCTTCTTGTTAGGCACACAAATGCGATCCTTCATCCACAACGTGCCTTGCTCATCCAACTTGAAGTCCTCTGCCTTGCCTTCCTCCTTGATGAACTTAATCCTGCGGATCTTGTCATCATCCTTCGTCCTTCTCGGATCCGATCCTCTAGGGTAGGCTTTACTTCCAATGTGGCCAAGAATCCGCTAGGTACCACCTCAATCTTCATTTTCTGAAATCCTCACATAACTCATCGACTTGTGGCTAGCAACGTACTCACGGTATGGCTTTTCCGACTCAGAGCATCGGCTACTACGTTGGCCTTCCCGGATGGTAATGGATTCCAACATTATAGTCCTTGATCAATTCTAACCATCTCCTCTGCCTCATATTCAGATCCGACTGGGTGAATATGTACTTAAGGCTCTTATGATCCGTATACACTTCACATCTGTTCCCGATCAGATAGTGACGCCATATATTCAAGGCATGCACTACGGCAGCTAACTCTAGGTCATGTGTCGGATAATTTTCCTCATGCGGCCTCAACTGCCTTGATGCATAAGCGACGACCTTTCCATTCTGCATCAGCACACATCCAAGTCCTTGGCGCGATGCGTCACAATAAATATCGAAGCTTTGAGCAACATCCAGGTAGAACTAACACGGTCTTGATGTCAATCGCTTCTTGACTCCTGAAATCCTTTCTCACATTCTCAAGCGTCCATGCAAACTTCTTTTCCTTCTTCAAAGAATTGCGTAAGAGGTTTCGCAATTGTCGAGAAGCCTTCGATGAAAGCGGCGGTAGTATCCCGCCATTCCAAGGAAACTCCGAATGCTGAGTCACGATCTTTGGTCGCTCCCAATGTAACACACTTCTACTTTGCTTGGATCTACTGGCGACTCTTCTGCGGTCATTACATGTCCAAGAAACTCCACCTTGTCCTTCCAAAAATCACACTTATCGAACTTGGCGAAAAGTTCTTTGTTCCTCGACTTTTCCAAAACTCGCCTTAAGTGTCGGCATGTTCATCCTCCGTTTTGGAGTAGATTAGAATATCATCTATGAACACGACGACAAACTTGTCCAAATATTCCATGAACACCTTATTCATCATATTCATGAAATAATTTGGCGCGTTAAATCGAGTCAAAGGACATAATCAGAACTCGTATTGTCCATATCTTGGCGAGAATGCGCTTTTGAATATCTTACGATCGGATCTTCAAGCGATGGTATCCCGATCTCGAGATCAATCTTGGAGAAAACTCGGCTCCTCTCGGTGATCAAACAAATCATCAATCCTGGGTAGCGGATACTTATTCTTCACGGTGACTTCATTGAGTGCACGGTGAGTCGATGCACATCCTGAAACTTCCGTCCTTCTTCTTGACAAACAAAAGCGGTGCTCCCCACGGCGACGAGCTCGGCACGATAAATCCTTTCTCCATTAACTTTTCTATTTGTTTCTTCATCTCTACCAACTCCTCGGTGGACATCCGATAGGGTCTCTTTGCTATCGGTCTTTGTGCAGTACAAGCTCTATCACAAACTCTATGTCCCTGTCTGCGGCATACTGTAGATCTTCGGGAAAAACATCACGGGTACTCATTCACTCTTGAGACATCATCTATGCCGATTGCCTTGGTACTGTTAACCATCAACTGTCCATCTCTAAGCTGCGGTGGCTTGAAATTCCACTTTCTTTCCACACGGGCTCTCAATCGAGATAGTCCTTCGTCCACAATCCAATACGGCCTTGTGCTTGGATAACCAATCCATTCCCAATATGACGTCTAAGGTGCAGGTCTCCAAAATTATAAGGTTTGCTAGGAACTCTATTCCACCTATTAGTATTCTCACCCCGAACATCCTACTTTCGTTCGGAGTTCTGAACCAGGAGTTTGAACTAAAAGCATGCACTTAAGTCTTGCAATCCTCAAATCATTTCTAGTAGCAAAGCCTTGCGAAACAAGCGAATCTGAAGCTCGCAGTCAAACAAAAGCATTGCAGTCTTGAGTTAACAAGTAACTTACCCAAGACGACGTCAGTAGCATTCTCGCGTGCATCTGCGGTGACATGGTTGACTCGGCCTCTCACCACGATGCAGGGTGTGGCTCCTGGTCTTTGGCGTCCTAGCTGAGGTGGTTCCTAGATTGAAGCGAACTGGGTCACTCCTGCTGTCTTCTTTGGACAAGCTGTTGGCAAAGTGTCCTGGCTCGTTGCGATTGTAGCAGCGTCTCACTGTTCCTTCTTGTTGCACGAGTAAGCGTTTCTAGCGGGCTGGGTGCAGTAGTTCGATTGATGTGTCTTGGTGCCGAGGATGGTGTCCTTGTTGCATTACGTGGTTGGAATCGAAGAATTGATTTGGTGCAACTCTCAGCGCCGATTGCGTTCCTGGCGTGATCCTTCTTTGTTGCATCCTGCGCTTCTGTTCTCATCCAGTTCCTTGCGCTTGTCCTCAAGAATAAGCGCCTTATTCACCAACTCTTGGAAATGCAGGAAGGTGTGGGTGATCAATCCTACTTGCAATCCTGAGTTAAGTCCCTTCATAAAAGCGAGGTATGCGGATTTATCTGTCGCTACATCCTCAGTGCGTAGCGTGCTAGGCTGTGTGAACTTGTTCGTAGTCGACCAGGTGATTACCTTGCTTGATGCTACTGAACTCCTCCTTCTTAAGGTCCATGATTCCTTCAGGCACGTGATCTTGTCGGAATGCATTTGTGAACTCTTCCCAAGTGATATCTTGAGGGTTCTCTTGCGTGGCACGAAGTTCTCCCACCATTCGGCCAATTTGTTCCTTCCGGTGATGAGAAGCGTGAAGTACCTTCTCATTTCCTATGCATTGAGCTATGTGTAGCTTCCTCTCGATTGATCTTAACCAATCATCGGCCTCCAATGGATTGGCATTCCCAGAGAAAGTGGGTGGGTGAGTTCTCATGAACTCGGCGGTCTTGTATTCAGGTGGTCCCCGATTAACTTGATTAGCGATGGCCTGGCGGTGACGTGTTGCATTTGTTGCATCATAGCATGCATCAACCGAGTGCAGGCGTGAAAAGCTCCGAAATTCTGCACATCCGATTAGCGGTCTGGTGCTCCCTCATTGGGGTTTCTGTGGCGAGAACCGCTTCCATTGCCTCCAAAGTTTCCACGGTGTTCACCATCTGTCGATTTGCTCTAGGTTTAGAGATGAGAGGGAAACAAGAATAGACAAGTAATATGGAACTTATGCGGGCTTATTGTGTAACTTTAAGGTCCAACTTTATTATTGATATTAATAACTTGGTATGGTTGCTTACAATGCCTAAGGGCCTTGCAACACATAATGCACACTCAAAGAAACAATGAAAATCCAAATCGAACTAACTCACTGAGTCTAACGCCTAAAGGGTGACTCTTTATTCTATGACGCGACTCGGCGAAGGAGTCTCACTATAGAACCTATGCTCACTCATCGAGAAAACCTCCACGGCACTGGTACGGGTCTTTGCGGCATAGGCGCGAAACGATTGCCATGTCCAAAGAATCGTGTCCTCTGTGGTAGTCGAAGAAGCGGTGTCCTCATCGAGATCGACTCCTCCGGATCGGCTCGTGTAGCTCGAATCTTGGCTCTGGAGTCCGGTCATACAAGGTCATCTCCAACTCGTCAATCCTTCGCAGAAGGTGTGCCACATACTCTTGAGCTTCCCGCCATCTGTTCTTCTCTGTCGTGATCTCCTTGCGGGCCTTCAGCTCCTTGCTTGTATTATCTAGTACATCCTCCTGGCGACAACAAATAGTGCCAAGCGTATGGCAGTGGCATCCTCATCCTGAATCGCCTTGGTCAAGAAGGTTATCATTGCGCGGATGATAACGGAACACCGTGCTCTCCAACTCTCTGGCGTAGATACGGGTAACGTCGCATTGCTCGTCG
The DNA here is from genome assembly GCA_036346355.1 of Rhipidocladum racemiflorum. Classification (NCBI taxonomy): domain Eukaryota; kingdom Viridiplantae; phylum Streptophyta; class Magnoliopsida; order Poales; family Poaceae; genus Rhipidocladum; species Rhipidocladum racemiflorum. The sequence goes on along the minus strand of CM070573.1, from coordinate 61,445,925 downwards.
TGATACCTCTTGGATACCCATCTGCATTGTAGATCTCCTGGCGGTCACGGTGTATCGGGCGGATTGCCTGGGCCCTTTTTCCTAGCAGGTACCTCGATCTTCACGTCACAAGCCTTGATCAATCCCGCTTGTCTGATCACTTCCACTTGGTATTGCGGCTTCTCAAAATCTCCGAGAGTTTGTAGCATATGCCAAAGTTCCATGGCGTGACCAACTCCCGGATCAACGTAGTTGAACTCTTCCTCCATCTGTCACAAGAGTGCTTTACGTAAGAACTCGGAATCTTTAAATCGTGACAAGGTAAGGAAAATTCAGCAAGAGACAAGAAAAGAAAGAATGGGATAAGTCGAGATGTCATTTCTTATCTTGACAACTTTTTAGCTTTAGAAAATAGGTTTTATCCTCACTACGACCATTCTATCTTAGGGTTGAGCCTCACGGTCAAGATGGCTCGATACCACCTCTGTCGGGACCCGAATTTGCAAATCAGGACCCTCTGTGTATTCAAAGACTAGTCCAGAACACGCTAGTGCACACAGTCTTAACATCGGTAAATATCACAATCATACCACTCGATACTAAATAAGTACTTTATTTAAATAGTCAAACTGGTTAGTCGACCTTATGGTCAAGTTACAAATATATGCCTCGTAAGGCGAAACTTATTCAGAGAAAAATAATAGCAGCGGAAAATCAAATAACTTCGTGGCGCCATCCAGTATACCACAGGCAACTGACTGGGCTCGCTTCCCTAAGTAGACGGATCCTCTTGGAGCTCCTCCTCCAAAGCTTGTGCAGTCTCCTCTTCAACTGGTGTTGTATTGTGGCAAGGGTGAGTACTTGGTACTCAGCAAGTCATGCACAGAATGCAAGCTAATATACTATATGCATGGCTTGGTACAAAGGAATAGCTCAAGGTATATTTGCGATGCTTGACATTTGACAAGTAGCATAAGTAGATTCGAAAGCGATAGAAGCAAGTATAGCATAGATAACTTTTCAAGGAATTTAATAAACATCTTTCCCATCCTAATCCACATTTCCATCAACTTCATTATTAATCCAAATTTCAACCTTTCAAACCAAAGTTATTTTTGAGAAAATCTAACCCTTATTTGTAATTCCCGAGCGATGTCCAATACCGCGGACACGGCTATTCGAATAGATTCTAAACTCTGCAGAGGTTATGCACTTTACCCACAAGATACAGTCAAACACCACAAAGGCGAGTTCCCGTAACAAAGTCTTTCGGAGACTTCTAACAATACAAGTGGTCCTCCCCGGTTATTGCGACTAACCCTTCCCTTCGCTAAGGCGAAGTCTAGGCCAATCAACCGTTAGATGGGTACTGGCCTCACCCCAGACGCTCCCCCGTACAACTTACACAAAGGGTGTAGTTGACCTCCTGAGGTCCCACAGGTACGTTATTAGCAACTTAGTCAACTAGGTCCGTCCCATTACAGATATGTGGTTGCACGTTAGACCCAGTTCAAAGGCTTGCAAGGTTAAGTCCTTAGGGTGACCAGGGCAAGACTACCCGAAGAACCAAATCAACACTCCCAATGCCACAACTGGCCCACCTGATTACTCTTGCCACATGCCCTGGCCGAAATCGTTTATCAAACCCCGCTTGATTACCATGCACCACGTGCCATCAACATCACATGATACCTTTCCAAAACAGGTTCAATATATCATTAAGTCAATATTAACATTTGATTGTCCAAAATCATGTCATGAGCACGTGCAGGTCTAAGCGATGTACTACAACGGTCTAAACCCATGTTGGCGATTTAATAATGTCCAACTAGTAATCCACAACTAGGGTGACAAGGGGTCATGGCACATACTTAAATAATCAAGGTGTCATACAAAGAAATTGGTATTTATCTAACCCCATGTTTAAACAAAGTATTTTTCTAATTGAACTAGCATGCAATAGTTTAAATCAAAATAGATTTGAAATAGGATCAACATGGTCAAAGCACAACTTGCCTTCAAAAAGTACTTGTTCTTGGTCTTGAGTTGGATCATGAGGTAATACTTCTCCTTCGAATCCTTACGGCACTTCAACGTCTACTCGTAAGTCGTGCAAATAGCAAATACACGAATAAACAATAGGCAAAAAGTGTCCAAACATCCAAATAAAATCCATAAACAGAGAGAACATAATTTTATGAGTTTTTAGAAACTAGAATCGTCAAATTTGGAGTTAAGACGCAAAAGTTATGATTATTTAAAGTTTAAATAATCAATTAAATAATTTTGCAGGGAAAAACTTTAGTCCAAAAATTAAATAAAATTCATATTTAGGTAGATCTCAATTTTATACAAATTTAGAAATTTGAATCACTCAAATCGGAGTTGAAACGCAAAAGTTCTAAGCGTTTGAAGTTTTGAAATTCAAATCAATTATTAAACCGATTTATTAAATCATTTTCTTTTTCGGAAAATCATTTATTGCGTCAGCAGGGACACGTGGCAGCACTGGATTGGTCTGCTGACGTCAGCCGGTCCATGGACTCGGTCCACGCTCGGCTCGGGTCTACCGTGGACCCGGTCCACGGCTTCACGTGAGACTGACATGTGGGACCATTCGGGTGACGTCATTGCTGACGTCAGCGCTTGGCTGGGATAGCCACTGACATGCGGGCCCGCCATGACGCCAGCGTGACGTCATGGTGCGGTTTGGTTGTCCCGCTGACACGCGGGCCCCGCGTGTCAGAGACACGCCAGCCACGCGTGGGCTGGCCGCGACGGTCGATCTCCGCGCACGCGTGGCTAGATCTCGGCCGCTGATTTGAAAATCAACGGTCGGCTGAATCTGGACTCACGCGTTTGGGGTGAACGCGGTTGATCTGGACCGTTGGATCTAGATCGGACGGTCAAGATTGGATCTCGATTTTGGGACGAAATCTCACCGTGAGATGACGTGGCGCAATCTGGCCCTTGGATGGAGATCCGACGGTGAGAGATCTTGAAGTCCGTCGATGGCCCACTGGCCGCGCTTGCCGGAGTTGGGGACGACGACCACGGCAACGACGCCGGGCGTGCTCGGCGATGTGAGAGGTCCCTCCCGACGCGGCTTGGCCTCCGGTTCAGATCGACCTCAACGGCGGCGGAGGGCAGCGGAGATGGCGGCAATCGGCGAAAAACTACTGGCGAACGCTACGGCAACTCCGGCGAGCGATTGCGGCTAGGCAGCGGCGGCTCGGCGGCGTTGTCTAGGGCTACGGTGCGCCGCGGAAGTCGGCGTCCGCGGCGCAGGTGGCGGCGCATTAAATAGGGCCTCGGCGTCAGTAAACGCAGGAGGACCGAGACTCGCTCCGTTCAAGGCGAGTCCGGCGAGGACTCGGGCCCGGGCTACGTGGCACGCGCCGCGGCCGTTGGATCGAGATCCAACGGTGCGTGAGTTTGGGTTCGGTCGGACTCGGGCGAGCCGGTGGCTCGGTCGGGCTCGGAGTCCGTGGCGTGGCTCAATCGTGGCCGTTGGATCTTGATCCAACGGCCGCCTGAGTTTGGGTTCTAAGTGGGTTCGACTCAACCACGGCTCGGAGTCGGTTCGGTCGGACTCGAACTCGAGTCGACTTCGGGCTCGGTCGGATGAAACGATACAAACCCACTCGCATTTTCCAAATGATTTAATATTTAAAATAATTCGATAATTCATCTAATTCATTAAAAATAGCAAAATACTCAGAAAAATTCCAGAAAAATTCTGGAAAATATTTTGGAACATTTTGGACTCAAATAAAATATTTCCAACAAAATTTTATTTGCAAAATTAAATTCTTTAATTATTTCAAAATGGAATAAATTCAAATAAATTCCAAATAAATCCAAATAAATTCCAGAAAATTCCAAAAATTCACCAAAGTGCCAAATCACACATGAATTTAAGAAAAGCAAAATTTTGGGGTGTTACATTGACCTTATGGTCAAGTTACAAATGCACGCCTCGCAGGGCAAAACTTATTAAGAGAGAAATAGTAGCAGCGGAAAATCAAATAAATTCGTGGCGCCATCCAGTATACCACAGGCAGTGGTGGGCTCGCTCCTAAGTAGACGGTTCCTCGTGGAGCTCCTCCTCCAAAGTGGTGTAGTCTCCTCTTCAACTGTGTTGTATTGTGGCAAGGGTGAGTACTTGGTACTCAAGAAGTCATGCACAGAATCTGGCTAATACACTACATGCATGGCTTGGTACAAAGGAATAGCTCAAGGTATATTTGCGATGTGACATTTGACAAGTAGCATAAGTAGATTCGAAAGCAGAAGAAACAAGTAGATCGTAATTAACTTTGCAAGGAGTTTAATAACATCTTACCCATCCTAATCCACAGTTCCTTCAACATCATTATTTAACCAAACCCAACCTTTCAAATCCAAGTTATTTTTGAGAAAATCTAACCCTTGATTGTAATTCCGAGCGATGTCCAATACCATGAGACACGGCTATTCGAATAGATTCTACACTCTGCAGAGGTTATTCACTTTACCCCCAAGATACAGTAAAACACCACAACGGCAAGTTCCCGTAACAAAGTCTTTCTGAAACTTCTAACAATACAAGTGAGCCTCCCCTGTTATTGCACACTAACCCTTACCTTAGCTAAGGCGAAGTTTAGGCCAATCAACCGTTAGATGGGTACTGGCCTCGGCCGATGCGCTCCCCGCATAACTTACACAAAGGGTGTAGTTGACCTCCCGAGGTCCCACAGTGCGTTATTAGCAACTTAATCAACTAGGTCCGTCCCATTACGGACATGTGGTTGCACGTTAGACCCAGTTCAAAGGCTTGCAAGGTGAAGTCCTTAGGGTGACCAGGCAAGACTACCCAAGAACCAAACCAACATCCCCAATGCCACAAGCGGCCCACTGATTATTCTTGCCACATGCCCGGTCGAAAAACTATTTATCAAATCCCAGTTGATTACCATGCACCACGTGCCATCAACATCACATGATACCTTTCCAAAACAGGTTCAATATATCATTAAGTCAATATTAACGTTTGATTGTCCAAAATCATGTCATGAGCACGTAGGTGTCTAAGCGTTATACTACAACGGTCTAAAACCCATGTTGGCGATTTAATAATGTCCAACTAGTAATCCACAACTAGGGTGACAAGGGTCATGGCACATATTTAAATAATCAAGGTGTCATACAAAGAAATTGGTATTTATCTAATCCCCCATATTTAAATAAAGTATTTTCTAATTGAACTAGCATGCAATAGGTTAAATCAAAATAAGTTTCAAAATAGGATCAACATGGTCAAAGCACAACTTGCCTTCAAAAAGTACTTGTTCTTGGTCTTGAGTTGGATCCTGAGTCAATACTTCTCCTTCGAATCCTTCCCAGACTTCAACGTCTACTCGTAAAGCGTGCAAATAGCAAATACACGAATAAACAATAGGCAAAAAGTATCCAAACATCCAAATAAAATCCATAAACAGAGAGAATATAATTTTATAAATTTTTAGAAACTAGAATCGTCAAATTTGGAGTTAAAATGCAAAAGTTATGATTATTTAAAGTTTAAATAATCAATTAAATAATTTTACAGAGAAAAACTTTAGTCCAAAAATTAAATAAAATTCATATTTAGGTAGGTCTCAATTTTATACAAATTTAGAAATTTGAATCACTCAAATCGGAGTTGAAACGCAAAAGTTATAAGCATTTGAAGTTTGAAACAAAATCTGAAATCATTATTTCGAATTAATAAGTCATTTTTTTTTTCGAAAATTAATTATTGCGTCAGCCTGGACACGTGTCGACCTCGATTGGGCGGTGGCGTCACTGGCCCATGGGCTCGGCCACGGCAGCTCGGTCCACCGTGGACTCGGCCCACGGCTCCTTGTGTCAGCGACATGTGGGCCCCACATGTCGCTGTCACGCTGCAATTAACCCGTCGCGGTCCAACTTCGGCCGACATGCGGGCCCACCGTGACGTCGGCGGTGGCGTCATGGTGCGGTTCGGTTGTCCCGGCCGACACGCGGGCCCGCGTGTCGAGACACGCGCGCCACGCTGCGTGGCGTGGCTTGGGTACACGTGGCACAATCTCGGCGATTGATTTGAAAATCAACGGCCCGGTTGGATCTATGCTTCACGCGTTTGGGGTGAACACGGTCAATCGAGCCGTTGGATCTTGATCCAACGGTTGGAAACGATCCTAACCCGTAACGTTATCCACAAGATGCGAGCGGCGTGGCCGATCGTGGGCCGTTGGATCTTGATCCAACGGTCGGATCTAACTGGATTCTAGGGTTTGGGAGAACGTGGGCTCACCGCCGCTCGATCGGGATCGGACGGTCCGTGCTTCAGCGAGGTTGATGGCGGCACGGCGGGGCTCGAACTCACGGAGACAAGGGCGCGACCTTCCGCGCGGCGTTTCCGAGGGCCTCCGGCGAGATGAAATCTGCGCCCGAGTTCGCCTCGTCGCGCGGAGTTGCGGATCGACCACGCGAGGCGGAGCGCCTTGGTAGTTTCTTGGCGAAGAACGAAGAACACACGGCGGTTGTTCTTAACTCACGGCGAGGAATTGCGGCGGCGCTAGGGTTTCACTGCAGCGTGGGTTAGGCAGCGGCGCGGCGTCACACGACGGTCCTCGGGAGGGTCCACGGCTTTTATAAGCGGAATCTGAGTCCGACGCCAGCGGCGGAGGGCAACCGCGGCGAGGTCTCCGGACGGGGGCGATGACCGGACCGCCCACGTGGCGTGATCAGCGGCCCACGATGGCTTAAGCGCGACGGGTCCGACCGGATCCGGTCGGATCGAACTCAGCGTGGCGTGGCGCGGCGATTCTGGCCGTTGGATCTCGATCCAGCTGATCCGCGTGGCTAGGGTTGGTAAAGTGGGTTCGGCTCGACCGCGTGGCTCGGGTCGGACTCGAGTCGGACTCGGACTCGGGTCCGGTCGGATGAACAGTACAAACCCACTCGCATTTTCCAGCGATTTAATAATTAAAATAATTCCCAGAAATTCAATTAATTCATTAAAAATAGCAAAATACTCAGAAAAATTCCAGAAAAATTCTGGAAAATATTTTAGGGTATTTGGGACTCAAATAAAATATTTCCAACAAAACTTTATTTGCAAAATTAAATTCTTTAGTTATTTTAAAATGGAATAAATTCAAATAAATTCCAAATAAATCCAAATAAATTCCAGAAAATTCCAAAAATTCACCAAAGTGCCAAATCACACATGAATTTAAGAAAAACAAAATTTTGGGGTGTTACAAGCCCTCTGACATATCTTTTTGAAATGACTCAAGTTTTATCCAGTTGTTAAAAGTCTTATAGCTAGGAATATTGTGACATTAGTAAGGGTCTACCTTGTTGTTAAAGGTGACCTCTAGTTTGTTGTGATAAAAATAATAGAAGTGGATACAGATTTAGGTGGAAAGAATACCAACTTTGGATCTGTGCATCGATTCTGAGTAATTATTCACAACTCAATGGCTATACTTTGACTGTTGGTAAATGTTCATGTGACACCAAAACTCTTTCCCCCATTCCTTCGTAATTGTAGTCAAGTGGTCCTCCGTCTCGCTCATCTTCAACTATCATGTTGTGCATGATGATACATGCTGTCAGATATCGCTTAGTGTTTGTTGATCCCAGAAACTTGCTGGTCCTTGAACAATTACAAAACAAGATTGCAGAACTCTAAAGGCCCATTCCACATCCTTTCTAGCTGCTTCTTGAGCTTGGGTGAAATAGTTCATCTTATTCCCTTGGAGAGCTGGTATTGTCTTCACAAATGTTGCGCATGTAGGATATATCCCATCTTCTAGATAGTACCCCATTGTGTAATTGTGATCGTTGATAGTATAATTCACTTTTGGTGCTTGTCCTTCTGCTAGTTTTACAAAGAGAGGGGAACGATGAAGAATATTAATATCATTGTGAGATCTTGGTAAACCAAAAAAGGCATGCCAAATCCACAGATCTTATTAAACAACAGCTTCTAGAATTATTGTTGGCTTGTGTACATGCCCATTATACAAGCCTTGCCATGCTGTAGGGCTATTTTTTCACCTTTAGTGCGTGTAATCTATGTTTCCTAGCATTCAAGGAAAATCTCTTTCCTCACCGATTACAAGTAATTTAGTAGTATCATTCTCATTTGGAGATCTCAAATACTCATCTCCAAATATGACAATAATAGCTCGCAAAAACCTTTTAAGACTCACTATGACAGTACTTTCTGCAATCCGTAGACAATTATCAATAGCATCTGCTGGTACTCCATAAGCTATCATCCGAAATGTTGCGGTCTTCTGTAAAGAAGATAACCCGAGAATTCTAGTACAATTCCTTTTTTGAACAAAATAATCATCATGTGCTTCTATAGCGTGCAATATACGAAGAAATAGAGAACAACTTATTCTAAACCTTCGTCGAAAAGAAGAATGAGTCATAAACAAGATGATCAACAAAAAATACAAAGGAATAAAATATTTCTCATTGTAAACCTACGGCGAAAGAAGGTTGGGTCATAGACAGGAGGATCAGCAAAACAGTCTCGGTATAGCCTGGCATGCCTTCACTTCTATTGTGATCTACGTATAGATGGCCAAAAACAGAACCCCCATGGCGTTGAGCATTCACACACTCATCTTGCTCTTGTGCTAGGTATGCTACTGTAAGAAAAGATTCATCGTCGTCATAGGACGATGAGTCTTCTGAGAGAAAATGCTGGATTAAGTTGCGACGACTTATTGATATATGCTAAATTATGAACATTCAAAAATAGTTATCTTGGAAGTGCAAATAGTTATGTATATATAGCCCAAAAAATATAGCGTTACAATATAGCCGTTATGATATTGCCGTTACGATATAGCTATTATAATATAGCTGTTACGATGACCATTACAATAAATTTCGTATTTAAAAATAGCCGTTCAAATTTTTTCTAATAAAAAATAATCGCTGCTCATATGATGATTATGAAATATCTTTATATATAGAAGGGGAAAAATAAAGAGTGGGATTTGAAAAATACTGTTGGAAAGAGAGATATATGAAAGAAATCTTTTTAGAAAATTTATATAGGGATTCAAATTTTAAAAACGCCGTTAGAGATAGCCTAACATTAGCATCCCAAAATGGCGAAATCTCAACCGTTAGGCCACATCACCTTCCTAGCCATAGCAAGACCAACCGTGGCTCTGCCTAGTGGGTTCCACATAGGGGTGGAAAAAAAACTCGAAACTCGTGAGTTAAACGAGCACTCGAAAACTCGGCTCGACTCAGCTCGAACTCGGTCCCTAACGAGTCGAGTCGAGTTGGGTTTTGAACTCGTTAAACTAACGAGTTAAATGAGCGAGTTAACGAGTTTAATGAGCAAGCTACCGAGTTAATCGAGTAATGAACCTAAATCCCTAAATCTTATCCCCTCGCCCATTTGCTGCCTAGCCTACCCCCAAATCCCCCATCGGCCATCGCCCATCGGGCGACTCCCGACTCCTCCAAGCGCCCGACGACGATCGCCGGTCGACCCTCGCGCCACCTCCCTTCCCCTTGCTCCCACCGCCGCCTCCCCTCCCCTTGCCCGCGACGCTGCCGAGTGCCGACTAGCTTTCTCCACCGCCTCCCCTCCCCTCAGGCTCTGGTTCTCCACGGCTCCACTCTGCACGGCAGCGCTCGGAGCTCCTCCCCTTGCTCGGTTGCTCCCACTGCGCCACCTCCCCTCCCCTTGCTCCCACCGCCGCCTCCACTTCGCTTGCCTTTGCCGCTCCGCGTCGAGCTCCTCCCCTTCGGGCTCTGGTCCGCCACTACTTCGAGCTCCTCCCCTTAGCCCTGCACCTGCCAGATCCAGTCCACCGCCACCAAATCCAGCTCTCCACCGGTGAATGGAAAATCAACCGAGGAGCATGGAGTCAAAGAACAAAGAGGTGAGGCTATCTTGCGGCTCTGGTTCTGGTTCACACTCGGCATCCACAGCGGTGGCGGTTGCAAACCGTGGAAAAACTCCAAGATGTGGTCCTCCATCGCTTCCCCCTGCTCCCTCATCTGTACCCACATCGGTGAGTATAGTATAGAGTATGGAGTTGGAGTATTTAGGTTTTGATGATACATATGCATGCTGGAATAATTGGATGAGATTGAAATGCTATTACTGAATCTAAGAGCTTGTAAAACATGTGTCCAGTCTGAATGTGTTGATCACCTGAATTAGGAGCAAGTCCCATGTACGTATTCATGAGCTTGTAAAACATGCTATGACTGAATCTAAGAGCTTGTAAAACATGTTATGACTGAATCTCATGTACGTATTCATGAATGATAACTTGTCAACTGAGAGGATGTGCTTGTTTACTAGTATTCATGAATGATAACTTGTCAACTGAGAGCATGTGCTTGAGTTTTTATGGCTCCTGTAACTGCAAGCATTGGATATATCATACAGCTACTGCAACCATTGGTTTCTCTTTGAGATTAATTTGAACCTATGAAATTTTTATGGCTCCTGTAATATATTATTTACTGGTTATGATTTGAAACCTAGTGTAACAAATACATGGATCTTATTTATCTTTTTCCTTAATAATGCACTCCATTGAGACAAGCATCAATAAGTAATTAAGTATTGATCCTGCTCGAAGATGGCTGAGTATATGAACCATTCTTTGTTGTGGAATACCATGTCGGAGTATTGCTATTTTATTTTGTATGTGTAGGACAATGATGAATATGTATATGAGGAAGATGAGTATGATATGAATGATAAAATGTCTGAGAGTGAACCTTCCCATAACGAGCAACATGAGGTGTCTGATGGTGGACAATCTGGGTCTCCCAAGCCAAATAGAAGAGGCAAAAGGAATGCAGATATTCCATTGTCTCCCAAGGGTGCAAAGAAAGGGAGAGGAAAGCGTGCTGCTTGTTGGAATCATTTCAAGGTGGTCCAAGCTATTTCCAAAAGAGAGCCAGGGAAGACCATTGAGAAGGCCAAGTGCAGATATTGTGGTGCTCTTTTTGCTTACAGTAAAGGGGGACAAACTTCTAGTTTAAATAGGCATTTGCCAAAGTGTACCCCCTACATGAACTTGAAGGGAAGGCAGCTAGCTCAAGGTACACTTAACTATGATCCCGATATGTTATGTTCATCTCTTTCAGTTGCTCGTACTGAATATGATCATGAGGAAGCACGTAGGCTCATTGCTAAGATGATAATTGTGCATGAATAACCTTTTAGGATGGTAGAGCACACATGGTTTAATGTCCTAATGAGATATATGAATGCATCATACAAGTTCATTGGTAGGAAGACCATGCGAAGTGAATGCATAAAGGTTTATGAATCAGAGAAAGAACTCCTTAGGAAGAGCCTTGCAGCCATTGAGAGTATTAGTTTGACATGTGATTTATGGACATCAAACCAAAATCTTTCCTACATGGCTTTGGTCGCGCACTACATAGATCCTGATTGGGTTATGCAATGCCGTGTTTTGAACTTCATTGAGTTAGATCCACCACACACAGGGCACATCATAGCTCAGGCAGTGTTTGATTGTATAGTTGAATGGAAAATAGAAGACAAAATCATAACAATCACTCTTGATAATGCTGCCTCAAATGATGTTGCTGCTAGGACTTTGATGGCAAAATTCATTGCTAGGAAAACAGCAGGCTTCACTCCTAAGTATTTCCATGTCCGCTGTTGTGCTCATATAGTCAATTTGGTAGTGAATGATGGCCTTCAACTATTGCAGCCATTGATAGCGAAGCTTAGGGAAACTGTGAAGTACCTTAAGAAGTCTCCATCCCGCATGTACAAATTCCTTGAAGTTTGTAAATCCATGAATCTGAAAATTGGAGCAGGGTTGTGTCTAGATGTGTCAACAAGGTGGAGTTCAACGTATAAAATGTTTGATGCTTGCATTCCCTATAGAGCTGCTTTCACTGAATATGGTGATATTGATATGAATTACAAGTGGGAGCCCTCCCATCAAGAGTGGACATTATATAACAAAATTCAGCCAATCTTGATGGCATTTGCTGAGGTAACTAAGGTATTATCAGGATCTGTATACCCCACTGTAAATATCTTCTATCCTTATATAGTGAATGTTAAGATTGCATGGTAGCTGCATGTACTTCTGGGGATGAGCATATGAACAAGATGGGACAAGCAATGTTAGGCAAGTTTGATAAATATTGGGAGGAAAAGAACAATGTTATGGTTATTGCTACTATTCTTGATCCTAGGTTTAAGATGAGATTTATTAGTTACTGTTTTAAAATGATATTTAGTGAAAGCAAGGCTCTTAGTGAGGAAAATGATGTCAGACATGAGTTGTATGAACTATATGGCATTTATGAGGCTGAACATCGTCACAAAGAAGGCCGATAGTAGCAGGCCGAGTCATCTTCGTGTTTGAAAATAAGGACCTCAGTAGCCACGGTGCTAAGTGGGTTTCAATCCTTCTGCGAGAGACAACTACAGAGCCATCTAAATCAGAATTGCTCATCTATTTGGATGAACCAAACCATCCTCCAGAGGACTCAAAGTTTGTGTTACTTGATTGGTGGAAGTTGAATGCTCATAGGTTCCCAGTTGTGACAAAGATGGCAAGAAAATTCTTGACTATACCTGCTACCAGTGTGTCGTCAAAGTCCACTTTCAGCACTGGAGGTAGAGTTCTTGATGATTATCGTAGTGCTCTGCGCCCATCAATGGTTGAGGCATTAGTGTGTGCTTCTAGCTTCATACGAGGATCTAAAAATGACAATAAACCTCCAATGATAGTGGTATGTGTGTCCTCTTTTAGTATTTTATAAGTTTTGGTAAATATCGTGTCTAACAAAATTACCAATTTGATTTGCAGGAAGACGACGACGAAGAAGATGTTGAATTGGTACCATTTCCTAACAGTGTGGTGAAAAACAGCTAGTCTGCCAATACCCAACCAAAAGTGAGCTGAGTTAATCAATTAGGATTTTCATTACTTTGTCAACTTTGCGTTGTGCGTTACTTTATCAACAATCACTCATACGAAAACAGATATAATAAATAAATATGCAAAAAGATAACTATATTCTGTACCCATCTTCTTCAATGCAGCATGGATATTTAATTACTTTTATTCAGTTACCTTTTTCATGTGCTATCTGTGAGTATCACTTAGCAACAGCATCGTGAGTATCACATATATTTAATTATAGATCAGTGACAAAGAAATAATGTCCATTAAGTATCACTTAGCAACAAAATATCACAGTGATTCAGTGAAGCTCATAGATCAGGATTTCGGGGATAATATACAACCTGCAGTTCAATGGAGTGGATATAGATTTATGATACCAAAAGCTATTTTAAGATGTGATCTATCTTAAAAAGGATTGTTACTGTATGTTACTCATGTGATCCATCTTAGCAACAGATTGTTGAGTATCACATATATTCAATGGAACGAAGCCATATACAACCTGCAGTTCAGGATTTCGGTTGTGCTTTGTTTGATAATTAATTCACTATAGTTTGTTCGAAATCGCTATATGCCGTTGATAGATGCAATTGATACATTCAATTGATACATGTTGTTGAGTTTGAGATTGCTACCACTGCTCAACTACGTGTTTAAAACTTTAATTGTTCCTTTCCTTCATACAGAATTGTGTTGGCTCCTATGACAAGAGCAAGATCATATCACAATCTCCATAAGGTGTTCTTAACGCTATGCTATGGCTTCGTTCTACCGGTTTCTGGAGTGATATCAACACCTTGACTTTCTTTTGTGTTAATGGAGAGTGTTAATGAAAGATTGCTCTGGAGAGTAGTAGTAGAAACTTCTATTAACATGGATACATGATGTACTTGAGCTTGCCCTTTTGTTCAATCCATGGTTGCACCTGTCTATTTGAACTCTCAAGTTGCACTGTTAGCCTCATATGTTTGTTACTTCATTTGGCTGCTTCAAGTGATTTGTAATGTTTGCAGTTATATGCATAGTGTCAATTGAATTGAAATTTGCAAGAGAAATATCAAATATGTAAAAATCTTAACGAGCTTAACGAGCCAACTCGAATCAACTCACGAGTTTAACGAGTCGAGCCGAGCCGAGATTTGAGCTCGTTAATTTAACGAGTCAAATCAAATTGACTCGTTATCTTAACGAGTTTTACCGAGCCGAGCCGAGTCAGCTCGTTACCCACCCCTAGTTCCACACCCCAGCGACTCGTAAGTCGTAACCCGCGGCGCCCGCATGCAAAACCAAGACCCCGGGCCCCCCAAACCAAGACCCTCGACCCGATCGAGTCGCCTCCCGTCGACCCGCACCCGACAGCTCTCTTTCCTCTCCGTGCCGCCGCCGACGCCATGAGCGCGGGCTGGAGGACGCTGCTGTTGCGCATCGGCGACAGGTGCTCCGAGTACGGGGGCGCCGCCGACCACAAGGAGCACATCGTAAGCGTCCGTCTCTCCTCCCTACCCGCTCTTTTTTCCCCGAGCGCACCTTCTGTCTCCGAACCCTAGGTTATCGGCATGCGGATTTGGTCCGAAATGAGTTGGTTTGTGCTTGGGTCGCGTCCTGTTTGCTTGTCTGCGCTTTCGCTGTGAGTGGGTGTCAGCCGCGGTTGGGGGCTCAAAACCCTAGCCGTCGGTTGCATCCGCTCGTACGGACTCCTGAGCTCTTGGTACTGGGTGTGTGGAGTGGAGCCCGGCGGATTTATATGGAGACGGTGCTCAGCGTGCCAATTCGGCAGAGTGTCAGCGGAGAGCAGGGGCGGAACTAGAGAAAAAGTCATCGAGGTTCACCACTTCATCATATATGTGATAATAACTTATTATTTTTACCATTTGCTTGTTATTTGTCTCCCGGTGTCACAAGATTTAGATCAAGGGGTTCACATATATTATATATATAGATTAACATACAATAATTTTTTATATATATAGACTAATATACTCTAAAATTTTTTTTTGACCCGGTGTCCTGTGACACAGGGTCACTGTACGCAGTTCCGCCCCTGGCGGAGAGTGACCCCAGGAAGAACACACAACACGGAGTGGTATTACTGAAGATGGGACGATTTGTAATTGTTTAACCATAGTTGTCGGAAGGTTGCCTACATATAACGAATCGAGCCTTTGCTTTTGTTAAGTTGTCTCTCAATTTAGTATGGTGGCTCTTCCTTGTTGGGTTCAGGGTTCAAAATTTCGGTTTAGGGTAGAATCTCGTCACTCACCGAAATCCCATATTTCGCCGAGATCTTGTTATTTCGGACAAAATCCGAACGAAATTCAAAAAGCAAAATTTGAATCCGTTTTTTTTTAACCGAAATTTCCGAGATTTCGGTTGATTTAGATGAAATTTCGTCCAAAATTCCAAAATCTTGGCGAAATTTCCCGGTACTATCACACTTTCAGTTTTTTAGGGTTTTTTCAACTTCGCGGAAATTATGATCTACCGACTGTCCCATGGGAAATGACGTGAAGAATCCAATCCGGTCAAATCCAATCAATTACGGTTAAATCCGGTCAACTTTTAGACAAATCTCGGTCAATTTTACCAAGATTTCGGTCAAATTCACCGAAATCTTGGCGAGATATTAATGCACTGTAGCACTTTAAATTTTTTTAGGGTTTTTTTAATTTTGCCGGGATTATAAAACTCGGAGGGGTCCGAAATCCGAAATGTCGTCGAGATTTTGAACCCTGGTTGGGTTTGGTTGATATGCGGTTTGGTCTGCTTAGATTTTTCATTTAGATATACAAAGTTAGAAACGTGTTTTTGTGTGAATGGTTCGTGGCAGAGAGATCAAAACTGGGATGCAAACTAGTGCCTTACTAACTTCTCCAGCTGAAGTATTGTGCAGTAGTTATCACAAGGCAATACATGGTTAAACATTGGAAACACATCAATCTATAATCTAGAATTACAAATTTGTGTTTTAATTATGTTGTGATAGTTTTTTAGGGCATTGTCTCGTGATAGTTTTGGGTCTGTTACTACGTTAGGAACAGCAGATGTGGTTCCTCCTGCCCGAGTTTAATGTGCTCTTTTTTATTGAAATTGTGCCATTGTGGCACTATTGGATAGCAGTATGGTATGCTGAAGGTCAAGTTATGTCGGTAAAATCCCTTTCTTGTTATAGATTGCAGTTTTAGTTAAACGGTTTTACTACTAACATGATGTAATTAGGGTGCCAGCTAAAGGATTACAGCAAGTTCCTACACATTGGGCACGTTGTTCCTATGCTTGTTTGTTACATGTTTACACCATCATATGATATATTATTATATTTTCTTATTGTTCTTACGCTTGGACAATGGTCTGAAGAGAATGGTATATTTTCATATATTATTTCATGTTTCTTTAGCACTTGTTCTGACCAAGCATTTGCTTCATAGGAAACTTGTTACGGTTTACTTTGTCGAGAATATGAACACTCCAAAGATGATATGTTTGAGGTCGGTACCCAACATTCTATTATGTGCTTGTTCACATATTATTGTAGTTTCACTATTCAAATCTGGTTTGTTTTTGTAGCAATCTTTATTGTTTTACTTTTATGAAGAAACATTACTACAGAATTGGTTTGTTCGCAAGTGTAGTGCATTGTCCAAGTCAATTTAGTATTTGTTAAAGAGTTTTGTGGTTGTCACGGCGTACATGGCGACCACGACGCCTGACAGTGACACTAAGACAATGCATTAGAGAAGAAGTTCATAGCATAATTAACAAGCCTAGGTAGATTGCGACCACAGACACTTGATGCACCCATAGCCTGATCAATAAGAGCCGAGTCCAGATTTTCTAGCTCGGTCTCATGGATATCTTCAGCACATGCATCAATCCAATCAATGTTTCACTCATACTCATGAAAGATCAGTGGGTTAAAGTTGCTTCCCTGCCAGCTGGCCAAAGCGCCTGCTTAGCAGCTCGTCGTGGACGCCGTAAATTCCTAGGCGCCTGCCTAGATGCCCAAGGCGAGGTGAGCATCCACGGCGTCCCATACGGAGAGCCACGACGCCTTGGCGATGTCATGACAACCATGAAGAATTTTAAAGGCAAGAGGATGATAACTGACTTCCATAGACCTGCCTAATGTCACTGCCAACTACTATTTTCTGCCGTTGAATCCTGAAGACAGCAAGGAAAATAAGAATGCAGAGAGAATACATCTTACATCCTGCGCCTTGTAGCATTTTATTACTTTTTTATTACCTAGTAGAAGTACCATCATCTTACATCTGAATTAATTTGAGGTGCTAACTGAACACACTTTTTCGATCAGTTTCTCCTTCAGTGTGCAGAACAATTGCCTCACAAGATTCCTTTCATTGGCGTTCTGGTATGCAGCTATTTACTTTGAAGCTTATAGCAATATACTATTTTGTGGTGTCTTGTTTTTTATAATTTTATTTGTGAAGTATTTTAAGTTTTTATATAATGTCAATACAGTTTTGACTTGTTATTGTGCTTGTAATTCCCTTATTATCTCCAAAAGTTGGAGACAACAGGTAATACCAACATTATAGAAAAATTCTAGGATGCATACTTTTCACTTTTGAATTTATGAAGTCTTAGGGAGGTTAGGTTATGAAATTATGCCTCTGTACATTGCGTACAATTTGGTCACAACTCACAAGCCACAATTGCACCACACAAAGTTATTAAGTCTGTAAGTCGAGTCAAGTCGCCAAGGGACCGACTTGCTGACTATTCGACTAGTCCGTCGACTTGGCAGTAAACCACCCATGGACGATAGCAAATTAATCAAGCATGAAATAATCAAGACTTGAATAAATGCTACCTCATCTCCTACTACAATAGCATAGAGCAGCTGCTGCTGCCACATCTGCTACTTTGCTACACTACCACTGATCTACTATACTACTACTAGTACTTGCTGCTACTATACTACTACTAGTACTTGCTGCTGCTAATTGTTCTTATTTAATTGAACTAACCCTCTGTGATGTTTCTGCCTTGTTTTTTCTTATGTCAGATAGGTTTGATAAACTTAGAAAATGAAGATTTTGCCAAGGGTATTGTGGATACCACACAGGCCAACTTACAGGTATGCATCTTTATTTTTACATTAGAGAGCATAGCAGTATCTATTAACTTTTCTCCCCCTTGTTCCACTGGAGACGAGTTCTCTATGATAATATTCCTGTAATATTATGTCACTGCAGATGTTTTTTTTTTTTTGGCAAATACTGAATACTTGATCCATGCATGATTGGAAAACCAACTTTTGGTCCCTCTTTTTAAGCTTTAAGTAATGACTGCCGTAATTGCAGGATGCCTTGCATAATGAAAATCGTGATAGGATCAGGATTTTGCTGCGATTTCTCAGTGGCCTGGTAAGTCATGTAGTCTTTTTGGTTTGATTTTGTTGTTGCTGTCGTCCTTGTGCTCGCTGCTTTCTTCTGGGGTTACTTGCCATGCTTGAAGTTTGTATATCTGACACTGTGGTGCTTGAAGTTTGTATATCTGACATACTGACATGTTTATTGACAACACATCTTCATGAATAATTGAATTTTAATGCTGACGGCTTTTAGTTCTCTTGTAGTTTCCGAACTAACTTGGGTACTAAATGATTTGCTAAAAAAGCCTGTGCAACAGTGCAACTGCACGATATTATGTCGTGTAATTCTAAAAATAAAAGTACACAACAATATCTAATAGAAAATCAGGAAGGCTAAGGTACAAAAACTTGTGCTCCAAGGGGTGGCAGCCTGCTATGGGAGGGGCAGGGGTTCTCGGGAAAAGAGCTTATTTATAGGGCTGCATGTATTACGCCCGAGATTGATGCCCTACAGATCTAGAGATTTTTTTTTTTAAAATGTCAGATATGTTTGCAGCTCCTAGTGAACACTATGATTTTATCATAATATGTATGATATATCTCTGTATGATTTATGATTGTAAAATTTGCATTTGGTCAGCGGATTTTTTAGCGTAATATCATCTTTACATTAGGCTCATAGTCTAATATCTCCTGTTGCTACCTTGTATTGGGTTTATAACAAGTTAAACAGTCAATGCTTTGACTCTCTTCTCCAAAAGAGTGGATGGATTTCTTTCTGCCCTCTTTATTTCATGGTAGAGAGTCTTTCTTGTATTGTGCACCATATGAATATGATTGATTGAGCCATTTGTGGTATTTCTGTTGTTCTTTTGCCTCTTCTCGTAACTATATATTTTATTATGTTTGCCCTGTAGATGTGCAGCAAAGTTGTCCTTCCAAATTCTATTATTGAGACATACGAGACACTATTATCAGCTGCTGCAACAATATTAGATGAGGAAACCGGAAATCCTTCTTGGCAATCACGTGCTGATTTTTATGTTTATTGTATTTTGGCTTCCCTTCCGTGGGGTGGTCCAGAATTGTTTGAGGTAACTTTGTCGAGCCATTGTGATTTACTGCTTAATCTTCATCACCATTAGTGTCCAACATAATTTATTTAGTCACACTCATGCTTCTAGTTCTCTGCTTGTACCTTCATCACCTTTGTTGAACTATTGCGATTTACTTTCTGTTTTGAGAGCATGGTTATCAAGGCGTCGCCTAGGCGTCCAGTCGCTGGTAGTTGGCCGTCATGTCCGCTCGTCTCGCCTGGCCGGGAAAGGAGGGCGCGGGGAGAAGGCATAAGGGGTGGGGATGGGGACTAAAATCGAGATGAAGTGCCGCCATACCTAGCGGCGCGTGGAGCGGAGAGGCTGAGGGAGCTCCGTCACGGCGCCTCCACCGCCTGCTCTATGTCACCTCCACTGTCGGCTCCTCTGTGTCACTGTTACCGCCGCCGTCGCAAACGCTGTTGGATCTGGTAGGTCCGGGCGGCGGCCTGAGGTTCGGGGCGATGGAGTTGCCAGATCTAGGAGAGGTGGCGGCGGCGCACGAGAGCAAGCTGCTAGCGTCGGGAAGCAACAGGGGGGGGGGGGGAGATAGAGGGAGTGGAGGGGGCGGCGCTTGCGGGCGAGAAGAGGGAGCGAAGGGGGCGGCGCCGAATGTGTGTGTGTGTGGGGGGAGGTGGGGTGCTTAGGGAGGCCGAGCGGGCTCAGCTGGGCCAGGGGATTTAAGATTGAGAGATACACTGATATTGCTATATATATGTATTGGTGATATACTGCTATTATTGGACTTTTTTGGTCGCCTAGTCGTCCAGGCGCCCCGGAGGAGACTCGCCTTGCCGGGGCGCCGTGATAACCATGTTTGAGAGTATGTACACTTCAATCGTACCGCCTCTAAGTGACCTGTGCTGGCACTGCTGTTTTGCATATAACTGCTCCTGCATTTGTTTAGTTTTGTTTTAGATCTCTCAACCGGGCAGCTAGAGGGGAAGTTAAAATAACGACACTTTGTTTAAACGTGTAAAATTGCATGAAAATATATTGTTTCTTTAGTTTTCCACTTTACTAGGGTATCTTGTTTCACCATGTCAATCCATAACTTGCTGTCATCCTTTTTTAAAGCCACACTCTAAGCATCTCCATTTATTATTTCAAGTAAACTAGGGGCACTGAGCCCCCTTTAGTAACAAGTGCATGATGACCCAATACTTGCCCCAAAAATTCATGGTTGTAGGCGTGTAGTACATGTAATGTGATGAACATTCACAAAATTTGCTTGTCTCATTGTGTGCATAGGATAACATGGACATCATCCATGATTTTTTCTTCTTCAAATTTTAGGACAATGCATTATGCACATTTTGTACTTTTGACTAAAAGGTAGGTAGCGCCCACAAAATTTGCGCTCTAATAAAAAACACTCCTATATTCCATTCTGAAATTGTGTACTAGAAAATTCTGCAGATAGGAATTCAATGGTAGAATACACTGATGCTTTCTAAATGCAGCAAGTTCCAGATGAATTTGAGAGAGTTCTTGTTGGTATCCAGTCTTACATAAGCATCAGAAGGCATTTTGATGATATTGCTTTCTCAGTCTTTGAGACGGATGAAGGCAATTCTCCCAATAAAAAGGTACTGCCGATTCCTTCAATATGTGAACCCGACACTGGTTTATTTCCTGATTCATTTAAACTCCTTTTATGATATTTAGATCAGGACTATAAAGCTAATCCTTGCAGGATTTCATGGAAGATCTATGGGAGCGTATTCAAGTTCTTTCCCGTAATGGATGGAGGGTTAAAAGTGGTATGCGATATACAATCCACACGATTTTTAATCAAAATAATGTTATTGACTTTCATTAGCAGTTTCACTTGATTTTGTGAGAACTATTAGCAATTTATTTGAGAATACGCTTGAATTCTCAATAAACTCTGTATGCATGCAATATTTAACTCTTGAGATAACGTTGCCTTTTTCCAAATCAAGTCTGAGTGTATCCATGCTCGTGCCTAATTTGTTTTTGCATTCTATTTGACTGTTCCCTTGGCAGTTCCAAAACCTCACTTGTCGTTTGAAGCTCAGTTGGTAGCTGGAAAATCTCATCGTTTCCCCCCTATTTGTTGCCCACCGCCTACTCTCTCACAATCATCTTCTGAAATATTACAAGGGCAAGAGAAACATGAAGCTGATCTAAAGTATCCTCAAAGGCTTCATAGGCTTCATATATTTCCAATAAATAAAGCTGAGGTAATTTGCAATTTATGTTTAGTCCATGGATCACTATTACTCTTCATGTTTTGGTTGCTGTATTTCTGTAATTTATGTAAGCTGACATTGAATTTGCTACTGCTTGGTTTAATTACAAACTTCCTGTTTATATGCTTCAAATAACAGATTTTTTTTGTTGTAAAAACCCAGATATTTTGTGATATTTCCTCTGAGATGCTGCCTCAATTGGTTGCCAGCTGGCTTGCTTTTGCTTGATGCTAGCCTGGTATGATGCCACCAGCTGCCACCCACTCAGTATTGAGCTAGATGTTGAAGTTAAATTTTAATATGTAGAGACACACATAACCGAGATCAGTTAGCGGCAAATTTTATTGAACATTTACAAACTTCCTTTGATACCTGATTTTTACTACTAAATGTGAAGTAAAATAAAGTGACCTTGTCATTAACATGTATCATTAATATTATCATGTAGTTTGGCCCAGTAAAATTATTCCTTCTTGATACATAAGTCATAACATCGTATAAATTAACATGAGTTGCTTCTATATCCTGGGAGCCGGTAAGGTACTTTGGGAATTATATTTTGTAATTGCATTTCCGTGGCTTTATGTGTCTACACAAGTGACTTCTGTGGTCTGGACATGAAAGGGGGCATAGTTGTGATGGCATCGCCTAGTCGACAGCAAGGCGTCGAGTTGGCTAGCAGCGCCATGGTCATGCGCCTCGACGGGAATTTCCAGGACTCCAGATCCAGGTCAATTCAAAGGGGATGGAGGTGAGGGGTGGGCAAACACTAGCCACCGTGATCATAGCTCCAATTAGCCCAGATGCAGCTCAACCCGCCACTCCTCTTGCCTCGTGTTATGGTTGGGCAGTACTACGTGCAATCATAACAAAGATACGGCTGCAGCGCAGCCGACGCCAAGATTGGCAAGCCAGCCAAATTAGGAACATGTTCCCCCTAAGGGATAGATTGATTAGCTTTCCTAATTTGTTGGCTTTCCTTATCATTTGAATAGTTTCCTTATTCCTAGAAATAAATCTGGCAAGTTTAGATTGATTGGTTAAGTTTGGTAAGATTAGATCCCATAAGGATTAATTGCTAGATTGATTGTAAATCTGATCCCTATATAAGGATCAGATCCCTTTGGAATAAAGCAAGCAATTGAGAGTTACTCTATTGCTCCTCCCTCTTCTCTTCCGTGCGCCTCCCCCCTAGGAGGAGTTGCTGCTGCAGGCTGGCTTCATCCAGCCGCCGGCCGTCACCTCCTCCTCTCGCAGCTCCACATCCATACAACCTCCGCTCCACCACGCGTGCGCATAACAACTTGGTATCAGAGACCTTCCCCGCTCCGGCCAACATGACAGGCTCCAGCGAGGATGGATCTACTTCGGCGAACATGAAGTTAGATCAAATTCTGGGCCAACTTGCATCTCTCAATAGCCGCCTCGATCGACACGACATAAGGTTGGCTGCCATTGAGGGCACGGGGGCTCCAGCGGTCAGCTCCATCGCTTGGCCGACACCAAAGATTCCTAGCCTATTGCCGACCACGCCGGCCACCACGGCCAACCACAACCACAACCACCTCGCTTCCACCGACTTGTCTTTCCGACATTCGGCGGCACGGAAGACCCTCTTCCTGGCTCAACTGGCCGCGACAGTTCTTAGAGGCAGCGCACCATGGAGGAAGAAAAGGTCTGGCTCGCCTCCTACCACATGACGAGCGTAGCGCAGCAGTGGTATTTCCGCCTCGAACGTGATGAGGGCACGCCATTGTGGCGACGCTTCTCCGAATTGGCGCATGGTCGGTTTGGATCAGGCCTGCGCCATAACCCCCTCGGCGCGCTTATGCACCTTCGTCAGACCGGCAGCGTCGCTGACTATCAGGACAACTTCCTGGCGTTACTCACACGAGCAAACCTCACCCAGGAGCAACAGATCAATGTCTTCACCGCCGGATTAACTGACACGATCTGGTCGATGTCGAAGTTGGCGCGCCGCATAGCTTGAAATCGCCATGAGTCTCGTGACGGGCGTATGAACGTCGTGCTTTGGTCGCCGCCGGTTAGCAGATTGACGTCGGCCGGACGTCCGGCAAGAAGCGAAGAAGCGGCGCTGGCCACACCGCAGCGCCAACGGATCATCGGCCGCCCCGGCGCCGACCTCTCGCCATCAAGCATGACGGCCCACCACAACCACCGGGGTTGCCGGCCAACGCAGGCCGGTTCATCAAAAGGCTGTCCCGTGCGCAAATGGAAGAGCGCAAGCGCCTGGGCTTGTGTTTCAATTGCGACGAGAAATATAGCCCGGGCCATGTGTGCGCAAATATCTTCTAGCTCGAGGTTGAAGCCGACGACACGACTCCGGCATTCGAACCTCCAGCCGAATACGAAGCTCCACCAGAAATCTCCCTCCACGCATTGACGGGCGTCAGTATCGGCCGCACCATGCAGCTGGTCGTCCAGCTCGATTCCGCAATAGTGACGGCACTGGTGGACTCGGGATCCACCCACAATTTCATCGCCGAGGAGTTGCAGTCCCGTCTCCACCTGCCGCTCACACTAGGGGCGCACCCGCTGCGGATTATGGTCGCCAATGGTGATCATATACGCAGCTTCGGCATTTGCGCCAACCTGGACTTCGCCGTTGGGCGCGAGTCCTTCACGGCCGACTGCTATTCGATTCCGCTCACCGGATTCGACATCATCTTGGGAGTCCAGTGGTTGGCATCACTCGGACCGATCGTGTGGGATTTCCAGAAATTGACCATGTCCTTCTGGCACACAGATCATCAGGTCCTTCATGGTCGTGCTACATCAACAATGGCGACCCACGCGCTCAGCGGCCAACCAGACGAGATACCACCCTTCTTTAGGACTATGCGGATCTATTCATCCCGCCATGCACACTGCCACCAGCTCGTCCGTACGATCATCGCATCCATCTGTTGGCCAATACCTCGGCTATTGCTGTGCGGCCATACCGATACCCACAGCCTCGTATGAAGGACGAGCTCGAGCTACAGTGCTCGGCCATGCTACAACAGGGCATCATTCGCCTTAGCACCTCGCCATTTTCGTCGCCAGTCCTTTTGGTACGAAAAAAAGACGACACATGGCGCTTCTGTGTGGATTACAGAGCGCTAAACTCGGCGACAATCAAGGATAAATTTCCCATTCCAGTGGCTGAGGAATTATTTGATGAGTTACGCGCTACCGCTTCTTCACCAAATCAGACTTACGTTAGGTTATCATCAAGTCCGCATGCACCCCGATGACATCCACAAGACGGCGTTCAGGACACATCATGGTCATTTTGAGTTCTTGGTTATGCCGTTCGGCCTCACCAATGCACCGGCAACTTTCCAAGCACTCATGAACGATATATTATTGGGACCATTCCTCCGCCGGTTTGCCCTCGTTTTCTTTGACGACATCCTTATTTACAGCACATCATGGTCCGAACACTTGTGCCACATTCGCCTGGTTTTTCAAGAGCTCAGGCGACATCAATTGGTCTTGAAGCAATCCAAGTGTTCGTTCGCGACTACGTCAGTGGCTTACCTAGGCCATGTCATCACAGCTTCAGGGGTGGCCATGGATTGTCAGAAAGTATCCGCCATTACCGAATGGCCACAACCAGGATCCGTGACGCAAGCAGATGCGTTCATTCCTAGGCCTCGCCGGTTACTATCGTCGCTTCATCAAAGAGTATGGCGCCATGGCGGCGCCATTAACAAAATTGCTTCGCAAGGAGGCGTTCGCTTGGTCTCCCGAGGCGCAGGAGGCATTTGAGGCGCTCAAAAAGGCGTTGGCCAGTGCTCCGGTTCTCCAACTGCCCGACTTCACCGCGCCATTCATTGTGGAGTGCGACGCCTCCGGCCTAGGCTTCGGCGTCGTCCTTCATCAAGGATCCGGACCACTGGCATTCTTCAAGAAAGCCGCGCCGCACGACACATCAAGTCGGCCAAGATACGAGCGAACTCATTGGCCTCGCCCACGCTGCACGGCATTGGAGGCCAGATCTATGGGGGACGGGCGTTCGTCCGCACGAATCATTTCGATTTGAAGTTCTTGCTCGATCAACGCCTGGCCGACCATTCCACAACATCAATGGGCTAGCAAACTTGTGGGATATGATTTTACGGTGGAATACAGGCCGAAGACTCAACACGGTGGCCGATGCATTATCCCGCTGCCATGAGGATCCACGGGATCAAGCTGCCACCTATGCTATCTCTGGACCGGAGTTGGACTTCTTCGCGAATCTACGCACCCACACGGCCACAGATCCGGCCATGCAAGACATCGCCACCGCCATCAACAATGGGCAGAGATCGGCAGATTGGTCCATCAAGGATGGACTCATATTATTTCGCAAGCGGGTGTTCCTCCCAATTGCGTCCATCTTCACCTCGCAAATCATTGCGCAGGCGCATGGGACGGGACATGAAGTTGTGCAAAAATCCTTGCAGAGGCTACGGGCCGACTTCCACATACCACAAGCTCGTTAATTGATGCAGCAATACATCAAAGAGTGTGCTACATGTCAGCGGAACAAAACCGATCACCTTCATCCGGCCGGGTTGCTCCAACCCTTACCGGTTCCCGAACAGATATGGTCTGATATTGCTATGGACTTTGTGGAAGGATTGCCAAGGGTCAATGGGAAGACAGTCATCCTGACAGTCATTGATCGCCTCTCCAAGTTTGCACACTTCATTCCCCTGGCGCACCCATACACAGCCACGTCAGTCAGCACAGTTTTCTTTCATGAAATTGTGCGCTTACATGGCATTCCGACTTCGGTCGTCAGTGCCAGGGATGTAGTGTTCACAAGTTCGTTTTGGCAAGAACTTTTTCGGCTTTCTGGCATCAAATTAAACATGAGCACTGCCTATCATCCACAGTCTGATGGCCAGTCAGAAGCGGCGAACAAAGTCATTGCTATGTATCTCCGCTGCTTCACAGGGGATAGACCAAAACAATGGCTTCGTTGGCTACCTTGGGCGGAGTACTGCTACAATACATCGTACCACTCCGCACTTCATACCACACCGTTCAAGGTGGTATATGGTCGCGACCCTCCAACTATGTGCGCCTGGGATCAAGGCGATATCCGCGTGCCTGCTGTTCGTCAGGCATTGGTGGATAGAGATGAATTTTTGGGTGATGTTCGCCAACGCTTACTCCAAGCACAAGAATTCGCCAAGGCTTCCTATGATGCTAAACACCGCTTCCTTGAGTTTCAAGTTGGGGATTGGGTGTGGCTCGCCTCTGCATCGGGCCACCAGCATCCATTGTCACGCCGTCAGGAAAGCTTCATCCACGCTTCTATGGGCCCTATAAAGTCTTGCAACGCATTGCATCATTGCATACAAACTCCGGCTACCGCCCACGACAAAAATTCATGATGTTTTTCATGTGGGAGTTCTCAAGAAGTTTCATGGCCCAACACCATTTGCCGATGCTCCATTACCAGCTCTTCACAAAGGCAGAGTGTTTCCCACACCGCTCCACGTGGTTCGCGACAGGCTCGCTCGGGGCAAACGTCAAGTTCTAGTTCAATGGAAGGATCAACCAGATTTCAATGCAAGTTGGGAAGATATGGCGGATTTCATTCAGCGATACCCGCAGTTTAAGATCGCGGACGATCTTTTTGCTAACGGAGGGAGTGATGTTATGGTTGGGCCAGGGTTATTAAAACGTAAAACGAGAACGAAACGACCCACTACCTTTTTAACTTTTAAACGTTTAAACGAACGTTGAAACGTAGTTTTAGGCATTGTTGTAAAACGAATATGAGAGCAAAGATATATCACATATCGACTAGGATCATCCAATGGATTATAACTTGTGGGAGGGGGAGGTGCACTGCCACTTGCACTTGAACTTGCACTTGCCATTCTACAATCAATTCAATATGCTACAATTAGTTGTCTTCAGCCAACCCAAACAGAGAGCAGAGAGAGAGCATAAGAGAGAGGGCCGGAGGGGATCGGGAGAGCAGAGAGAGCCGACTCTTCTGCCTCTTCGCTCCGCTCTGCCCTTCGCTCACTCTCACCCAAACAGATAACAGAGAGAGCAGAGGTCACCTCGAGCTTAGCGACGGCGGCAGCGGACGACGCGACGGCGGCAATGGCGCGCGTAAGCGCGGCGACGACGGCAGCCTGGCGCGGCGCAGATCTGGCGCGCGGCGACGGCGACGGAGATTTGGCAGCGACGGGCGACGGCGCGGCTTAGGGTTAGGTTTTCTCCCGTTTCCCCGATTACCCCCGATTTCTCCCGATTCCCCCCCAAATAGAACGGCTAGAACGTCCGAATCGGACGTTCTCCCGGCGTTTCAACGACGCTCAACGACGTTCTACGGGCGGTCTGCAGAACGACCGGACGTTCTGCATCTCGCTGGCGTTTTATCGTGTAAACGACGTTTAAACGTCGTTTACACGACGTTTTAATAACCTTGGGTTGGGCAGTACTACGTGCGCCGCAATCATAACAAAGATACGGCTGCAGCGCAGCCGACGCCAAGATTGGCAAACCAGCCAAATTAGGAAGATGTTCCCCCTAAGGGATAGATTGATTAGCTTTCCTAATTTGTTGGCTTTCCTTATCATTTGAATAGTTTCCTTATTCCTAGAAATAAATCTGGCAAGTTTAGATTGATTGGTTAAGTTTGGTAAGATTAGATCCCATAAGGATTAATTGCTAGATTGATTGTAAATCTGATCCCTATATAAGGATCAGATCCCTTTGGAATAAAGCAAGCAATTGAGAGTTACTCTATTGCTCCTCCCTCTTCTCTTCCGTGCGCCTCCCCCCTAGGAGGAGTTGCTGCTGCAGGCTGGCTTCATCCAGCCGCCGGCCGTCGCCTCCTCCTCTTGCAGCTCCACATCCATACAACCTCCGCTCCACCACTCGTGCGCATAACACCTCGTCTCGTTGCTCACTTTCTGTACTGCCCTCTTTCTTCCTCCCATCTTCTTGCTCCTCTCTGCACCCCTCTGCTGTTTTGTGCATGAAAGATTCAAGGAAGTAGATCTGGCGAAGAGATAGACAAAGAGCCTCCATGGCTGCTCCATCGAGAGAAGGAAGGGGAGAAATAGAAGATACATTTGCACTATGTTGTTTTTTACTTTTTTCTTTTTCTTTTGAGGAAGCAAGGGCAGTGGTAGTATCATTGATATCAAGGCGTCGCCCAGGCGTCCTGGCGCCGGAGGAAGCTCGCTCGACCCGCCGCCTCGCTTGGCGAGCAAGGCGACGCTTGATCGCCCAGCGTTCGAGCCGCCCAGGGCGTCGCCAGCGAGGCTCGGCGGCCGACTAGGGTCCGGAGGAGGGGACGAGCTTTCACGCAGAGGGACAAGGATCCATACCTTCGTTGGCTGAGGGACAAGGATCCGCCGCATCGCCGACACCACCTCCGTCACCGCCGCCGGCTGCAGATCGGTAAGTCCGGCGCCTCCTCAGGTCGCCGCCCTCCTCCCTCTCCTTCGCCTCCCGCCGCCTCGCATTGCGGCCCCTCCATGTCGCCCGATCGCCCAGCCGTCGAGGTATGGAGTAGAGCATGGTCGATACTACCGAAAGGTGTATACGATCGTATACGCACGGCCACCAGACCCGGTCGACAAACAAGGCAAGGTAAGGAGCCAAGGAAGACGAGCCGCGTACGCCACTTGCGCCCAGCATGCAACCGGAGAATCCATGCACGTAAAGGCAAGCCATGCAAGGAGTTGGATAGGAATAAGAGTTAGTTACGGAGTTATACGTGCGCCGTGGTCGATTGTAATCGGAACTCGGAAAGTATACGTGTGAGTTGTGTCGAGTATAAGTAGAGAGAAATAATAAGAGAAAAGACAAGCTTGTTTTGTCGCAAACCAATCCCAAGGCGGTGGCTCCGACAACAGCCAAACTACGTAAGGCGCGAGCTACCACGACGAGTTCCTCGTCGAGTAACTTGCGTTCCGGTCTACGACCGGGAACCCGAGCCTACACACGCGCTCATCCAACTTCGGATCGTATCAATTTGGTATCAGAGCCAAACGATTCGGGAAGGATGGCAAATCCAGTTGAGGACCGAGTTACGGTCTTAGAGACTGAAGTAAAGGAGATGAAAAACATGATGACAGAGATGATGCAGTTATTGAAGGGAAAGAACGGAATCGTCACCGAGTCGGACACGCACGGAGGACATCCACCTCGCGCGGCACCGACATCAAAGAGGTATCGGCTAGGAAAGATGGCGAGCACCACTTCGTGACCATCAAAGCGAGCAAAGCGGCGAGAAGCCTTTCATCAACCGGCGACGGGAATATGGCCGTGAGGAGGAAGAGGACATCGGAGATGGACACCTCGCCCACCACGATTTGACCTTCCTGACTACGATGGTCGAGGATGATCCGTTGAGATGGCTAAGGCGTTGTGAGCGATTCTTCCGGTACATCGCATCCCGAGGAAGATTATGTGGAGATCGCCGGTCTCCATCGGCGAGGAGGCCCAGGAAGTGTTGGACAACTGGCAACAGGAAGAACTATGGATCGCTTGGGAAGATTTCTCGGAAGCCTTTGCCCAGCGATTCACCCGCCACTCTACGGCTGGACCGTTGGGCGATCTAGTAAATCTCAAGCAAGGCAAATGACCGGTGGATGAGTATGCGCGAGAATTCCAGAGGTCGTTGGCTCGTGCCCCACACATGAAATGCACGGATCAGATCGACATGTTTGTCGCCGGGCTGTCGGTAGCTTTGGGCATGGACGTCCGGCGTGAAAGACCTCGAGATCTCTCCGAAGCCATCGCATTCGCACGGGAAGCAGAAGCACGCAAGGCGGCTTGGATCGCGGAAGCACTGGAGGGCCTCTCAGGCACTGGCCGGGATCGCGGAAACTTCAACCGTGGTATGCCGACCAATGGCGCAGGAATTTCCGCTATTCGGTCAGCCACCAGGGACAACACGCTAGGCTCCAGCGTCGGCGGCACTACAAAGATGGCGCAAAGACGAACACCAACCATATTCAAAGCGAAGCACACCACTTGCCGGAGTTCAAAGATCGGAGGGAAGCGGACCACCGGGACTCATCGCTAGTCGCAAGGCGGCACCGCCGGTTCCTAGCCGTGCGCCATCACCGACCGGCTTCGAGCGACGGCAGCAAAGGTCTTTGCTACAAGCTGCGACGAGACGTATACTCGCGGTCATCGTTGCAAGCGCTTGTTCCACTTAGAAGTAGTAGACTCGAGGACGAGCCAGGAACCGGCCACCGAAGAGGACGACGGCTTCCCTATCCATGCTTGCGCCTTGGGTCCGAAACATGGCAACACCATGCGGCTCAAGGTGTGTGTCGAGGATCATTCTTTGGGCCGGGCTCATAGACAGTGGGAGCACTCACAACGTCATAAGCACGTATGCAAAGACAAAGATGGCGGCCGACAACCGTAGCCGACACACAAAGAACAAGTACGGGTGGCCGGTGGCTCCTACCTGCCTTGTTTGGGGACCGTCGCGGCTAACTTTGTGATTCAAGGGCAGCACTTCATAGCTCAGTTCCTTATCATTCCCATTGTTACCTTTGATATTATATTGGGGGTGCAGTGGCTCAGTACTCTCGGCAACATCAATTGGAATTTTTCAGCACTATCTATGGAGTTTAGCCATGCTGGTTCGATGGTTCGCCTCCAGGGCATGCAGCGAATTCCCAAAGCCACTGCCATGCACCTAACCGCGAAGAATCAAACAGCCATTCCAAGTCTCTTGGAGGTATTTCATGACATCTTTGAGGAGCCCAAAGGATTACCTCCGCCCAGGCATTGTGATCACCGCATCACCTTGATGGGAGAATCGATCCGTGGTCGCTCGACCCTACTCGGTATCCCTACCATCAAAAGGATGAGATCGAACGACAATGTGGCGCAATCTTTGCAGCAAAGGTATTATTACCCCGCCGCTCCGTTCTCTTCACCCGCCCTACTCGTAAAGAAGGCGGATGGGACTTGGAGGTTACGTGTTGACTACCGCGAGCTCAACGCCTGACAAATAAAGATAAGTTTCCCATTCCCGTGGCGGAGGAACTTTTCGATGAGCTAAGGGGCGCACATTTCTTCACCAAACTGGATCTCCGCTCAGGCTACCACCAAGTGCGGATGTGGCCCGACGACATCCATAAAACCGCCTTCCGAACGCACCATGGGCACTACGAGTTTCTCGTAATGCCTTTCGGCCTCTCCAATGCGCCATCCACCTTTCAAGCACTCATGAATGAAGTTCTGCAGGTTTTCCTCCGCAAATTCGTCCTCGCTTTCTTTGATGACATACTAATTTACAGCAAAACAGAGGAGGAGCATCTTGAACACCTTCGACTAGTACTCGGCCGCCTTCGACTCCACCACCTCTATCTCAAGAAGTCCAAATGTTCCTTCGCCCAACGGCGTGTGCAATATTTGGGGCATATTATTTCTCCAAATGGTGTGTCAGCGGATCCGGAGAAACTTCAGGCAGTGGTGCAGTGGCCCCGACCTTCATCAGTATCAGCATTGCGTGGATTCCTTGGACTTACGGGCTATTATCGCCGTTTTATCCGGGACTACGCCAAAGATTGCGAGATCCACTCACTAGCCGCCACAGTAACAATTTCACTTGGTCGGACTCGGCGGAAGCCACCTTCAAGCGTCTCAAGGATGTGTTAATATCTCCGGACCGGTACTCGTGATGCACGACTTCACGGCCCGTTCATCGTAGAATGCGATGCATCGAATCTGCGCATTGGCGTATGTTGCGGCAGAATGGCCATCCCATTGCTTATTTCAGTCGCAAGTTGGCAGACCGACATAGGAAATTGGCAGCTTATGAACGTGAGCTTATTGGACTGTCAAAGGCAGTACGCCATTGGAGGCCGTACCTCTGGGGGCACTCCTTCGTGGTGCGAACCGATCATGGGAGCCTCAAATTCCTTCTCGACCAGGCACTCATCACTCCACCCCAGCAGCATTGGCTCAGTAAGCTCATGGGGTTCGATTTTCGGGTCGAATACAAGCCGGGACGTCACAACGCCGCAGCCGATGCACTCTCCCGCGTGTCCCAGGAACAGGACAACGAGCCTCACTGCACCGCCATCTCTCAACCACAGGAGGTAACTCGAGCTGAGTGGCTGGATATATTGCGACGCGACCCTGAAGTCCAGCAGTTAGCCGAGACTCACGCCGGCAAGACAGGTCCGGATACGGCTGCACCTCCTATTGCCACGGCAAACACCACCAAGAAACGTGAGGATGGCGGTCGTGGGACGGGATAGTCTACCGAGCAGGTCGACTCTACATTCCGCACGCATCTTCCTTGATTGATTTGATCATCGCGTCGGTGCATGATCTCACACACGAAGGGGCCCGAAAGACTTTGCTGCGCTTGCAAAACCAGTATTATTGGGAGCACCAACGTGACACCGTAGAAGACTACGTGAGTCGCTGCATCACCTGCCAGCAGAACAAGTCCAGCACTGCATCCCCTGCCGGTCTCCTTCAACCCCTGAGAGGAGTCGGCAGTCGTAGGGGGAGGGGCTGGAGAGGGCGCTGGCGTTGGAGAGGGGAGGAGTCGGTGGCGGCTGGGAACCTGGGATGGAGAGGGCGCGTGAATGGAGAGGAGGGCGTCGGCTGGGAGCCTAGAATGGAGAGGAGGGCTGACTAGGCTAGGCCAGGCACATGGGCCGAATGTCATTTTATGAATAATAAAACAAATTGGTTGGCCATACAAAGGCAACTTCTCCAGGGATATCCTTTGGTCGCCTAATCCTCGCCTAGGCGCCTAGGCATCTAGGCGCTTGGCTGGCGCCCGCCTCGCATTGTCGCCTTGATAACCATGGGTAGTATATTATGATATGTGGCTGTGAGTGGATGCCTGGGCATTTGGGCAGCCATACCAACGTAGCCTTGTAGGAGTAGTACTGCATCTTAACCTATGGACATGTAAAACTGGGAGCCTGGGATATTCTGTAACCATTGTCATACCAGCATTCATTATATAAAGCACATCGTCTAACTCTTGCCATGGCGGGCGCCTAGACGTCTAGGCGTCCTGGCGCCCCAGGCTCACCGCCACTTGTTGGAGATCCGTGACAACCTTGAAAGGGACAACATAGCTGTTATGTGCACGTTAGTGCACCATGGCTAGCAGCAGCATGTGCAGGAGGCGTGCACAACAATAGAACTAGCCGGCCGGCCGGCCGGCCAACCATATTGGCCCAAGGATAAGCCACAGCCAGCAGGTGCAAGTTCTGCAGCATCATCTTATCTCTATTTGTTATTAATTTGTTTGTCAATCTTATCTCTAAGTTAGTTTGTTAGCTAGTTTTGTTAGGGGCCGACTCATCCTATAAGATGGGAAGCCACATGGTCATTTGCAATCAAGCAAGAACAATGAATTAATCTAGTTTCTCATCCCAAGTTGTCTCCCTCATCTAGTCTCCTCTCATCCCAATTCCCAATCAAGCCATTGCCGTCCAGCTGTCCTCCCGGCGGTATTTAACCGTGATGATCAATAGCTGGATGCAGTTCTGCTAGAAACCAATTTGTGTATACTGGCTTAAGTTGTATAACTATGAAATTTGAACTTTTTTTTTATTGCAAGTATCTTTTGCCAATAGGCTACTGTAACTATCTATCTGCTATGGCAACTGTAATCCATGTATTGCATATCTAATCATCTCTTGTTGGTTTACAGAGTATGCAACCTGTAGATCGTTTTGTTGTTGAAGAGTGCATATTGGATGTGCTGCTTTTCTTCAATGGATGGTCAGTTATTATCTTAATTGTTCCAGTATTATTAATACCTTTGGTACTTTAAAAAAGCTGAGATTGGAGGATATCATACATCTGCTTACCATCTAGTAACTAGATTTTCTTGTCAGCCTTCTATATCTTGAGTTTTTTTGTTTTTGCCCTCATGCTTTTGCCCATCATCTGTTGTTAAGTCCTGGAGTTATATCTCAGTTTTAGCCAATGAACCTTACTCTGAGAGCAAGCTGTGGAGGGATTGTATTTTTTAACTCTGCAGTTCTTTTTATTCTGACCCTGTTAGGGTTTGGATCATATTTGCATCATGGCATACTATTTGTTCATTTATTGAGCATTGTTGCTAGAACTAAATTTTTTTGTTTAACTTTACTGGCAGCAAAAGATAATAGTAGTTTTCTGTTATGAATAATACTTGTATTCATCATGAGGCCAATGAGCCAGTATATATACATGTACATGAGGGTAAAAAGGGAAAGCCTAAATATCTATACAAGGTGGTTAGGATACTATCTAACACCCCCCCACAAACTCATGGTGGATCTACAACACTGAGTTTTGAGAGGTAAAAGTTATGATAAGCTCTAGTTTGTGTCTTCGTGAAGAAATCTGCTAACTGAAGCTCTGAAGGCACATACTGTAGAGCAACAACCTGATCCTGTACCTGTGACCTCATATAAGAAGCATCAACACCAATATGCTTGGTGAGTTCATGCTTCACTGGATCTCGAGCAATGCCGATAGCCCATGTACTGTCAGATAAAAGAGGAGTCGGTGTAGAAACAGAAACACCAAAATCCTCTAGTAACCACCGTAGCCAAGTAACCTCAGCTGTCAAAAAAGACATAGCCCGCAACTCGGCCTCTCACTTAACGAGCGAACTGTTATGCCGCTTTTAGTCTTCAAGCAATGAGAGAACCACCAAGAAAACACAAGAAGCGTAAAGAGACCGAAGCGATCGAGTGATCACTAGCCCATGTAGCATCGTAGTATGCCTGAGTCAGAAAGAGCTGGAGCGTGGAAAGAAAAGACGGCGAGAGATAGTTTCACGAAGATATCGTAGAACTCGAAGAAGATAACTATAGTGGAGCTGAGTGGGAGCAGAAACGACCTGACTCAGGATATGAACTGTATACGAAATGTCAAGACGAGTGACACCAAGGTAAACAAGACTTCCAACAAGATGGCGATAGCGAGTAGGATCCTCAAGAGGCTCACCATCAGTAGATCGAAGGTGAACATTGAGCTCCATGGGAGTCTCGGTTGTACGCTCATTAGTGAGAGAAGCACGATCAAGAAGATCCTGGATATACTTATCTTGGGAGAGAAAGAAGCCCTCAGATGTAGAAGAAACTTCAATCCCAAGAAAGTATTGGAGAGGACCTAGATCGGACATGAGAAACTGCTCACTGAGACGGGCCTTTACAAAGGCAATATACTGAGAATCATCGCCAGTAATGATCATCATCAACATATAGAAGGAGAAGAGTCTGACCACGAGAAGAAGTGTGAACAAAGAGCGCATGATCATGAGCACTTGCAGAGAAACCAGCTGCAGTGATCACAGAAGAAAAACGCTCAAACCAAGCATGAGGGGCTTGCTTGAGCCCATAAAGAGAGCGACGAAGCTGACAAACCATGTCCTCAGGAACAGAATACCCTGGTGGTGGCTGCATATAAACCTCATGCAGCTTGCCATTAAGAAAGGCATTCTTGACATCAAGCTGAGATGGACCACTCTCGGACAGAGGCCACAGCAAGTATAGTGCGAACAGTGGTCATGTGAGCCACAGGTGCAAAGGTCTCATCATAATCACGATCATGCTCCTGCTGAAAACCACGAGCCACAAGACGAGCCTTGTAGCGCTTAAGAGAACCATCAGAGCGAGTCTTAATCTTATAGACCTACTTGCAAATAATGGGACGAACACGTGGAGGAAGTGGAACAAGATCCCATGTGCCAGTGCGCTCAAGGGCAGCAATCTCCTCTGCCATCGCATGCTGCCATTCTTGATGAATAACAGCATCACGGTAAGAAGTCGGCTCGGCCAGAGCTGCACCAGGATGTAGGAGAGGAAGAAGAACGAGGGTAGAAGGGACGAGACTCATCAAAAGTGACATCTCGTGAGATCCGCATCCGTCGGCCAACAGGATCCCAACAACGATATCCCTTATGCTCAACACTGTATCCCATAAAAACACACTCAACAGACTGAGCAGTCAGTTTGGTGCGTTCACGAGGTGCAAGAAGAATATAGCACACACACAAAAAGGCGAAGTCCAGAATAATCAAGAGGCATGCCACAAAGACGCTCAACTGGAATCCCACCCTTAAGAGAAGAAGAAGGTTGGATATTGGTCAAGTAGGTGGCGGTGGAAGCAGCCTCAACCCAGAAGTGTGGTGGAACAGCAGAAGCAAGCATAAGAGCACGAGCTGTCTCAAGAAGATGACGATGCTTGCGCTCAGCCACACCATTCTGAGCATGAGCGCCAGGAAGTGTGGTGGAACAGCAGAAGCAAGCATAGGAGCACGAGCTGTCTCAAGAAGATGACGATGCTTGCGCTTAGCCACACCATTCTGAGCATGAGCGCCAGGACATGGAAACTGGGAAAGAGTGCCCTGTGTAGCAAGAAAAGCTCGATGAGCTCCTGACAGATACTCCCCTGCCGAGTCAGCACAAAGAACACGAATAGGAGAAACTGAGTGCGAATCATGGTGGCAAAATTCTTATAGATGGATAAAACCTCACTACGAGAGGACATAAAATATATCTAAGTGCGGCGAGTGAAATCATCTATAAAAAGAATATAATATCGATGACCCCCTTTTGAAACAAAAGGAGCCGGACCCCAAACATCAGAATGAACAAGATCAAAAGAACGCTGTGATGTAGACTCACTAGAATGGTAGGGGAGTTGTAACTGTTTGCCAAGCTTACAACCCGTACAATGTAAAGATGCATCACCAGACACAGAGCCTAAAAAACCACGACGAACTAAAGAAGACAGACGTGAACCACAAAGATGGCCCAAACGGTGATGCCACTGAGCAAAAGTCCCGGTAGAAGAAGCAACAGATGCTGAAGCGGTAGAGGAAACCGAGAGACTGGCGGAGGCAGCGGAAGGTAGATGAAGCCAGTCAAGCTCCCAAAGATGCTGAGAGTCATGGCTGCTAGAGCCCCTGTGCGGCGATCCTGAACACAACAAGAGTCAGAATCAAGAATAACCCGACAACCATGATCAGTAAGCTGGCCAGTGGATATGAGCTGCGTGGTCAGTTTGGGAACATAATAAACAGCAGGAACATGAAAACAAGATGACAAGAGATTGCCTCGTCTTGCAACAGAGAGAAGTACCATCTGCAGTCTGCACAGTGGTAGGAGCAACAAGAGGACTTATGGAATGTAGACAAGTGGGATCAGATGTCATATGAAAAGAAGCTCCAGAGTCAAGAATCCATGGTGTGACACCTGATGAGAGTGTTGATTTCTCACTAGAAGACTGAGTACCAGAACCAGCGGAACCTGTCGGTGTAGTGGCAGCCATGCGACGCAGTAGGGCAAGAATCTCCTGAGTAGAGCCAGAACCAACAGAAGTCTGCTGAGGAGAGGCACCCAAGAGTCCAGTGCCCTTAGAGGGGCGTCCACCTCGACGAGCAAGGTCTTTCTTCTTTCTGTAGCAGAACTGTTCCACATGTCCGTTCTTATTGCAGTAGGTGCAGTGAAGCCCTCCACCCCCAGTAGCCGGAACTGAAGTAGGCGTCACTGATGGCAGGGTAGAGTGAGGTGCCGCCAAAACTGAGGGAGACACCAGTAGGCCCGCGCCACGAAGACGAGTCTACTCGGTGCGAATAGCGGCAAGGGCCTCCAACAGAGTCACACGAGGATGACGAGCAAGCAGCTGGGCACGAATCTGCTCAAACTCAGCCCGAAGATGTATCAGGAAGTCGTAGATGCGGCGAAGCTCCAAATGAGAGTGCTGACGCTGACAGCACTGGCAAGTTCGGCAAACCTCCGGTCCGAGTGAATCAAGTTGACGCCACACCGAAGACAGCTGCTCATAGAACTCATCCACAGTAGAATCACCCTGCTGTAGCGACTGCTCTTGTCGCACAACAGCAAGGTAAAGAGAGTCTTCAGCAGGCTCATAGCGGTCTCGAAGATGTGCCCACATCAACTGCGTCGAAGACAAAGCAACAATGTCACCAGTAAGATGCACCTCCATGCTAGCAACCAAAATAGCAGAGGCACGAGCATCTTCATCAATCCATGTGTTGTGAGCAGTAAACTGAGTCTGAAAAGACTCAACAGCATTGGTATAATCATCAGTGATCTTCTGGTGAGCAACATCATTCGCCTCCTTGGGAATAACAGGCGTGGCAGGGGGAGTTGGACGAGGCGGACACGATAGCTCGCCGGTAAGAAACTCGCAGAGACGCTGGCCGCGCATGTGAAGACGCATATGAAGAACCCAGTCTCGATAATTGAGACCATCGAAGATAACCGGGCAACGGGGGACAGAAACAGTCCCTGAAGATCCTTTTCTTGGTCAAACCGAACCACCAGAATCAACCGAAACGAAAACACCCAACTTGAGCCACATTGGACCACCAGACCTGAGCCACACCGAAGCAGAGCGAGGCAGGTGGCCGGCCGAGCGTTGGTGGGAGGAGACGGCGCAAGTGCTAACGCCAGGAAGGGGAAAAAAACCCTAGATGGCTCTGATACCATGTTATGAATAGCACTTGTATTCATCATGAGGCCAATGGGCCAGTATATTTACATGTACATGAGGATAAAAAGGGAAAGCCTAAATATCTATACAAGGTGGTTAGGATACTGTCTAACATTTTCAATGCAATAATTATGTTTGACAGCATTTAGTATGCTCATTTCGGGAACTCTTCGTACTGAACTGTTGAATTTCAGCTTGCTTACTGATTCTATCTTGGCTATGTTTTTCTTTGAAAGATAGTCGCAAAGAATGTGCTTTTTATCTGGTCAGCCTGCCTGTGCCTTTTCGCTATGAATACCTGATGGCTGAGACCATATTTTCGCAGGTATTCCTCAATCATCTCTATGTTGACTTATTTGGTACTAGGGTTTGATTCTATTACCAGTTTCTGCGTGCCTGCCTTCATGTTAAGTGAACTGTATTATCTAGTTGTTGCAGAATGAATCTTTTATCTTCTTGCATCCTGAATTTCTGATATGGGGATTATTTAGGTAAACTACCATGAATTGCTTTTTAGATTTCCTGCAAGGGCTGGGTTGCATCCAAGTAGATCCAAATTCCAAGGGACCTGCCGAATAAAACCGTGTGTCTTGAGTCTACTGATTTTAGCTGATTTTGGAGTAGTTTGTAGATAAAACTTGTTATATGAAAAACAGCTTGTCACGAGCCACATTCTGACCAGGTTCAACATAGGTTTTGCTGTTTTTGGTTAGAAGCCCTAATTAGCCTTTGCCTGATAGGAATCAGCCAGGAACTAGTCGGAGCCCGGAGCTGATATCGTTGTTACCCTAGGTGACAAGTGATATCGTTAGGTACTTGCATACACAGTAGTTTCACTAGAGTTGAATGTACCATGTGGCAGTGAGAAAGATAGTAATCAGCATGTCACATACATAGTCAATTTTGAACACTAATTTAGGGACTGTACTGAGTTTTTAACTCCTAAAGGCCCTGTTTGGAACGCAGGAATTTCACAGGAAACAGTTCAATTTCCACAGGATTCGGATAAAAATTACTCGTTCCAAATGGGGACTAGTTTTTTTCCCTTTTGTAAATAGTTACCAGTTTTCCACTGATGATGTCTATATCATATTGTTCTTGCAACTTGACACATTATTTCACAATATTTGAAACAAAAGGAGATAGTATATTTTAATATTTGTGAGGTCTACTGAATTTGGTTGTAAACCATCAAAGTTGAGTTTTTTCAACCTGTTCTCTGCCTAGTAGCTGGTTTCCAAGATTCCTTAAAACAGCTCCTCGATTGGTACCACATTGGTTATTTCTGGCTCCCATCTGGCTAATGGCTTTTTCTTTATGGATTTAATTGTTTTATACTGATATTTTGCAGCTACTATTGTTGCCGAATCCACCTTTCAGGCCAATTTACTATACCTTGGTTATCATCGACCTTTGCAAGGTAGTTCTTTCATGCTCTGAGACTTTATCTAATATTGTTTGTATGTTACAGTCAGGAGCCAATATAGTGCTGAGACCGCTATGGAATGTGAGATTTTAGAATACGTACATCTTAATAAACCACCTATGGCTGACTTAAATATGCCTTGAATTTGATTGTGCCCATGCAACTTATTTTAGTGCGTGGTGTGAAAAACTTTCTATTACATAATGGTATGGCAGCTGCTATAATCATTGTGAGCACAGTTATGAAATGCCACAATCCCTTTCTTGGTCAATAGAGCCCTCATCTGCACTTATTCTTATGATTCATTCATGTCATCACCCATGAGGCTATGACTGTTTACTCTCTTTGTTTCAAATAATTCAATATTTCAATTATTGAGATCTATCTACATAGCAGATTCTCATTCTATAGTTGCTTAAGCTTTCATCTAAACCGCTATGCTTTTTATTTTTGGTAAAGTATTGATGTTTCACCTTTTTCTTGTGGAAATGTGAATGTCAGTGTGCTCTAAATCTCTGAACCATATATTTTGGTCACAGATGTGGATGCAAAATTGGGACCCTGACAATTTATAAGCGATGTATTTAATTATGTGCAAGTAGCCTTCAATGAGTTAAGGTTATCACGAAGTAATCAACCTTTTGTAT
The DNA here is from genome assembly GCA_036346355.1 of Rhipidocladum racemiflorum. Lineage (NCBI taxonomy): Eukaryota > Viridiplantae > Streptophyta > Magnoliopsida > Poales > Poaceae > Rhipidocladum > Rhipidocladum racemiflorum. The sequence goes on along the minus strand of CM070573.1, from coordinate 61,404,776 downwards.
GGTTGCAAAGCAAATTTGAGTCCTAGTCCAATTTATGAGCTGCCTACCAATCAGGCGGCTATTTAAACAACATAAGATATGGATGTGTGGAATGCATGCTGCCACTTTCACGTACGCTGTCTTTTGTTGTATGAGATCTTGCTTCAGTGTGCTGTAATGTGCAAGTACAGTAAACTGTTACCAATTTTTATGTATGTCTGTGTGCAATGGGTAGAGAATAAACAACATATTGTTCATGTGCAATCTCCTGTAACAATTTGGTAGTTTTATTTTCTTGGATCACTGGAATGAGTCTAATTATCTAAAGATCTCTTCCAGGCATTGCCAGCTGCATTTCCTGCAGTTGTGGTAGGAGCAGTGCATGCTCTTTTTGACAGAATTAGTAACATGGATATGGAGTGCCGCACCAGACTTATCCTTTGGTTTTCACACCACTTGTAAGTTCATTTGCCATTGTGATTTCTTTTGTTCATTTGGGTTCATGCTTATGTTATTTATTATTTGTCCTACTATACTATTTTTATGGAATTGTTTCCTATGGCCCATTGCTTGATACTTTCTTCTTGTACATGTTCAAAACCCTAATGATGATCACATTTGCTACTGCTTTAAAAAAATAATAGAGCGCTGTATACACTGCTAGTACAGTTTTGAGGCAAATGGTGGCAGAACATAACTGATCTCCTATTAAATTTGGTTCACTTATTGCACTGAACAGTTTGCAGTCTTGTACCGCGAAATTGTAATGGTATTCTTCTGCTTATGCAGGTCAAATTTTCAATTCATTTGGCCTTGGCAGGAGTGGGCCTATGTTAAGGGTCTCCCAAAATGGGCTCCGCAACGTGTTTTTGTCCAAGAAGTATTAGAAAGGGAAATTAGGTTGTCTTACTTTGAGAAAATCAAGCAGGTTCGTGACATGCTATGAGACATTCCTTTTTAAATGATGACAACTATTCTTTTTGGTTATTCACTTTTTTTGTTAGGATTTTCTCTTGCTATTTTGATATTCCATGCTTCTAGCTAATGGTCTCTGTTGATGGAGCAATGGTTATTTAAATTGAAATTTGCTTTATCTCTTTTGCAGAGTATTGAGGATGCTGCTGAGTTGGAAGAACTGTTACCTCCAAAAGCTGGTCCTAACTTCAGATATCATAGTGATGAAAGCAAAGAAAGCACCGAAGGCCACAAACTATCTAAGGAACTTGTTGGCATGGTTAGAGGAAGGAAGACTACACGTGATATTATTTCGTGGGTTGAAGAACAAATAGTTCCTGCAGATGGTGCCAAATTCGCACTTGATGTTGTTAGTCAGACACTTCTTGATATTGGTTCAAAAAGTTTCACCCATCTTATCACCGTTTTGGAGAGATATGGTCAAATAATATCTAGACTATGTCCAGATGAGGAGATGCAGTTATTATTGATGGATGAAGTCAGTGCTTATTGGAAGAACAGTACCCAGATGACTGCTATAACTATTGATAGAATGATGGGTTATCGTTTAATTTCCAATTTGGCTATAGTGAAATGGGTTTTTTCTCCTGCTAATGTTGATCAATTTCATGTTTCCGATCGTCCATGGGAGGTGCATCCTTTATCCTTACATTTGTCCATGAGTGGTGCATTCTTTATTCTTGAATTTTCATGTGTCTAAAAAATGGGTGATAAATATCAACCGGATCAAAACTATGTTTTGAAGAAACTTATAATTTTTGTTATGCTTGTTAAATCGGTGGTACATACAAAGAGGTTTCTGCTTTATGCATGCATGTTTGGTGATATATTCATGCTATCAAGCCTATCTTCTGCCCAATGCACCCTCAATTCATTTGTTACAACTTAGCTCCGAGTGTTTTTGTTGAATCTGTCTGCTTGACATGTCCTCCTTACAGATTCTTAGAAATGCTGTTAGTAAAACATACAATCGGATCAGTGACCTTCGGAAGGAAATTCAAACGCTCAGGAAAAGTCTTCAAGTTGCTAAAGAGGGTAGCGCAAAAGCCAGCAAAGAGTTGGAGGAGGTTAAATCAATACTTGAGATTGTAGAGGGCCAACCTGTGCCATCCGAAAGACCAGGTAGGCTAAGACGACTTCAAGGATATGCTGACAAAGCAAAGGAGGCAGAAGTATCTACTGAAGAATCATTAGAAGCAAAGGAAGCCCTTCTTGCTCGGGGTCTTGAAGAAAGCAAGGCACGCTATTTGCTTTTGTTATCGTCTTTGTTGTTCATTTGATTTTTGTGTGCCCTTATATATCTGTTGATGTAGATATTTTATAATCTTTCAATATTTCATGGTACTTGCTTTTCTACCATAAGAGGTCAGCATCCTTTTGCATCAACTTACCCATTATTTTGCCATGTTGTTTTACAGGAATTGCTTAGGTTACTATTCAAGAGCTTTGTTGATGTGCTCACCGAACGTTTGCCACCTGTCTCTGCTGATGGAGATGTTCCTAATCTACGTGCTGGAGATCCGAATGTAAATTTTGCAGCCGGCGATCCTGAAGCGACAACTATGGAGATAGACAATGAAAATGGAGCAGATAACAATAGGTCAGTTTATTATGCAATTTGCAGTACTGTTATGAGATAACTGCTTTTGCAAGTTTGGATTGATATTTTAGAGAACCAGCTAGTTTATTGTTTAGGCCCTTAGGTTTTCGTGGAGGTTCATTTTGAGTTGGGGCTTGTTATGAATAATTTGTGCGAACACTTGTGGTTTTTTGTGTTAGTCTTGCAAAATTCATTCTTTGAACTGATGTAGCAAAATTCATAACCAGTCAATAAAGATAGCTGGACACCAAAACAACCTTCTTTTCAACTGGTTCCTCGATAAATGAACACCTGCTGATCAGGATCTTTGCAACAGCTTATTTGATTACAGTGATATGCAATGAACCAATACGTACTACACAGTGATTTATGGGCTTGTACTGGTTTTGGGAGCTTTAGCTGTCATTATCATATTCTGGACTAAATAGTTTTTATATTTTGACAGTGAACTGAATGGCCAAAATACAAAAGTTGGTTACAGTGTTGGAGAGCTTGAGCAATGGTGTCTTTGCACACTGGGCTATCTCAAGTCATTTTCTCGACAATATGCAACTGAGGTAAGTATTTGCTGTTGGAGCCATTCTGTTAATAGTTTGTTCCCTGAGCTGATGAATCCCTTAATTATTGGGAAGTTATCATGCTTTAATGTGGATACCATGTTGGACCAAGTCTTGTTAAGGAAAAAGAAACGTTGGCCATATTGGATTTGTCCAGTTTTGGAAACTGTCCGGTATCCAATTGTAACCACTTCCTATATCTCCTGGCAAACATCAACAGCCAGGGTAAGGTGTGGGGTGTACTAGAGCCAAAATATCACAGGTTGCATATTGAAATTGTTCTTGGATAAAAAATACATTATTTCAACGCATCATTTCATGGGCCTAAGAAATGTCACATTTTTGTACAGTATCCATTGATCAGACGTACGTGATATTTTGCAGATTTGGTCTCACATTGCAATGTTGGATGAGGAGGTTTTCGTTGGGAATATTCACTCTCTTATCCAGAAAGCTGTTTACTCTGGTTTGTGCAGATCAACTAGTGAAGGGTCTCACCATTGATTTTTGACCCTTACCTTACAGAATGACTGTTGTAATTCAACTGTATCGTACACAAGACATGCTTCACTAATTGGATGTGTCCCAAAACACTACTTCGCTAATGCGAAATCGTTCCCTTTCTTTTTCTCATTTCTGGCCCTAAGGAACACGCCTTGGGAGAAGTGTCATAGCTTTGTTAGGTAATTAAAGTATTGGTTAGTTTACCTGGGCTTTGTTAGGTAATTAAATTGTTGGTTAGTTTGTTAGTAGCACAATTTTTACTATCATTGAGATAGGATGACAATAGGAGTTGGGGCAATTTTTTCTGGTTTATTTCTCACACAATGCCATGCCAACTTGAGGGGTTGGGATTACATATTTATAGCTGGCTAGGGCAGAAATACTGTCCTAAAGCTAGTCTAAAAGCTGCTAGAGATGCTGTCCTAAAGCTGCTAGTCTTAGTCTAAAAGCTAGTCCTAAAGCTAGTCTAAAAGCTGCCCACAAAGACCACAAGGACCTGCCCACAAGGACAAAGCTGCCCACAAGGACAAAGACCACAAGGACCAAACTTATTCCATCATTCTCCCCCTAAGTCTTGTCCGTCGTCTTGTGGGAAAATTGGACCATCCCGATCCTGGAGCGTAGCTCAAGAAAATTGAGCCTCCCAAGGGGCTTGGTGTGATGGAATAAGTCCTGTTGGTCTTTGTGGGTAGCTTTAGAGCAGCTTTTTAGACTAGCTTTTGGACTAGCTTTAGGGCAGCTTTTGGACTAACTTTAGGGCAGCTTTTAGACTAGCTTTAGGGCAGCCTTAGACTAGCTTTTGGACTAACTTTAGCATATGCTGCGCCGGCATGGCATGGCATGGCCTATAAATATGTAATCCAGGTTGGTATGGAACAACAGTGGGAAATAAAACCAGAAAAAATTGCCCCAACTCCCATTGTCATCCTATCTCAATGATAGTAAGAATTGTGCTACTAACAAGTGGTATCAGAGCCGTTCTTTCTTGCAGCCTAAACATCTCTTGCTCATCTCCTTCCCACGCCTCACTTCACTAGCAATACAACAATACCAAGCTCATCCTTCATCTTACGAATGAGCAAAGAAATGCAGAGGCGACTTCTTCCCTAGCAAGAGCTCCCCACTAGCGCCATGTCGAAGGGCGATCTGGCCGATCGCTCGAAGCGCCTCGGCAATGGCGAGAGGCCGGTTGCCGCAGAGGATCGCGAGCGGCAAAGAGATCGCAGCCGACGGCTTAGCGGCAAAGCCGGGCGGCCCGAATCGGCAAGCGCAAGGGCGTATGAAGCGAAGAAGAATGCGGATGCACAGGCGGCAGCAGAGCCGAGGCTCAACGGCGATAGCTCAGCGGCTACACTCTGCCGACGGCAGACCGACAATGCTCAAGCGGAGAGGGAGGCGGCCATGAGCGCGGCGCGATGGCGCTGCCCACCCTCATGAGCGCGGAGCCAGGCAGCGCAGACGAGCCGACAGAGCCGGCGAGATGCGGCGGCGATCGCGCTCCGGCAGAGGCGGCTGGCCGACGGAGATCGTGGCCCCTACAGCGGCGGCTCTCCTCCCAGGACCGATAACATGGTCACCGCGGGACTCGAGCCATTATCGTGACATTGGCCCTTAGTGGGTGGCCTACCCTCACCAAGACCAACTATGTCGAGTGGGCGCGGTGATGAGGATAAGGCTCCAGTGCGGCACATGTGGGAGAGCAATTCGATGCAGCGGCGACGCCGACCACGAAGATCGACGGCGCTGGATGCCCTCATCGCCCGATCCGTCGAGATGCGATTCACGCTTTCAAGAAGCGACCGCCAAGGAGGCTTGGGATGCCATCGCTGCGACACGCATCGGCAGCGACCGCGCCCGCAAGACCACACTGCAGGCACTTCGCAAGGAGTGGGAGAACCTGGCCTTCAGGCCAGGTGAGGATGTTGATGACTTTGCTCTCCGTCTTAACACTCTACTGCAGAAGATGGTGCAGTTTGGTGACGACACCTACGATGAGGAGAGAGCCGTCGAGAAGCTCTTCCGTTGCATCCCCAAGAAGTACAAGCAGATCGCTCGCTCAATCAAGTCTCTATTGGACCTCTCCACGATGTCGATCGAAGAGGCGATAGGTCGTCTCAAGGTAAATCGGCAATGACGAACCACAGCCTCTCTCGGGGCCTATCACCATCGGCGGGAAGTTACATCTCACTCGAGAACAGTGGGAGGCTTGCCAGGGTGACGGGAAAAGGGGGAGTCCTTTGCCGCGACAGGCGGCCGCAAGCGCGCAAGGCGCGCGGACGCGTCCAGGCTGGGGCGCGAGGACGTGCCAAGGGTGACACCGCGAGGCGCCAGCGGCGCCGCCACGGCAACAGAGGCGCGACGAGACGACTCTTGCCACAACTGTGGCAAGCTTGGCCATTGGGCCAAGGAGTGTCGCCAGCCACGACGTGGCCAGGCCCATGTCGCACACGCAAGCATCGAGCTATCTCCAGCGGCATCAGCCGCAGCGAATCTCCTCCACCTTGATGAGCCGAGAGCACACGCCTTCCTTGGCGACAGCTCCAGCAGTGACAAGATTGACGGGTGGTACCTCGACACTAGCGCTACCCATCACATGACCGGTCGACGGGAGTTCTTCACCGAGCTTGACTCCAACGTCCGAGGCTCCGTCAAGTTTGGGGACGCCTCCAGCGTGGAGATCCAGGGTGTCGGCTCCGTCATCCTCACCGCCAAGTCTGGTGAGCACAGGCTGCTCACCGGAGTCTACTACATCCCCGCGTTGAGGAACTCTATCATCAGCTTGGGACAGCTGGATGAGAACGGTTCGGGTGTGCTAGTCAAGAACGGAGTCATGAAGATTTGGGATCGCCATCGTCGCCTTCTTGCCAAGGTAACCAGAGGCACCAATCGACTCTACATCCTCAACGTGCAGGTGGCACAACCCCTCTGCCTCGCCGCTCGTCGAGACGATGAGGCGTGGCAGTGGCACGAGCGCTTCGGACACCTTCACTTCGAGGCTCTGAAGCGACTCAATGCCAAGGAGATGGTACGAGGCCTGCCGTGTCTCGACCACGTGGAGCAGTTCTGCGACATCTGCGTAACGACGAAGCAGAGGCGGCTCCCCTTTCCCTAGCAGTCGAACTTCTGAGCCAAGGAGCGGCTCGAGCTCGTGCACGGGGACCTGTGTGGCCCGGTGACACCGGCCACACCGGGAGGACGACGCTACTTCCTGCTGCTCGTCGACGACCTCACCCGCTACATGTGGGTAACGGTCCTTAGCGACAAGGAGAGGCTGCGGAAGCCATCGGCGCCGCAGTGCTGCGGAGGCAGAGCGGCGCAAGCTGCAGCGTCTTCTTGCCCGACAACGGCGGCGAATTCACGGCGGCGAATTCACGGCGGCTGAGTTCGCATCGTATTGCGCAGATGAGGGCATTCAGCGCCACTATTCCGCTACCGTCGGCCGCGGCGAGAATGGCGTCGTCGGCGGCGTGTCGAGGCGGTTGTGGGGATGGCTCGAGCCCTCCTCAAGCAAAGGGGATGCCGGCTATCCTGCAGGAGAAGCGATGGTAGCGGCGATCTACATCCTCAACCGCCGCTTCACCAAGGCCCTCAACTACAGGACGCCGTGCGAGGCACTGGCACGGACGCATAGCCGAGGTCTCTCACCTATGGGTTTTTTTGCCTCGCGTTCGCCAAGGAGCTTGGACATGTTGGCAAGCTCGATGACAGAGCACTCGGGAGTGTTTATCGATTCTGCGGAGGGTTCGAAGGCCTACCGCATTCTCGACCCAAAGACACGGCGTGTGCGCCTGCGCGCGACGTTGTGTTTAACGGAGCGAGGATGGGCGTGGGACAAGGCGATTGACAATGGCTCGACTCGGACGTCTGGCGACTTCACCATTGAGTACGCCCACTTCGAGGAGCCGGGGAGTAAGCGGCTCCTCTTCGTCGAACGCGCCTACCCCGATCCCGAACCCCCATCGACTCGGCGCGCCACTCCAAAGACCAACGGTCACCGCTCGAGCACGCCCTTCTCCGACACCACGTGTCGAGCACACCAGGAGTTCGTTACTCCACCCTCCCACGACGAGGAGTGCATCGACGCGTACTACAATGGCGAGCCGTTGCGGTATCGTACGATGGAGGACCTTCTCGGCGACCAACCCGTGCCGGGACTGGCGTCTCACGATCTGGAGGCGCAGTTGCATCTTGCGTACGACGATGGTGAGCCTCGGTCTTTCGCAGAGGCCGAAAGGCACGCAGCATGGCGTGCCGCGATGAAGACGGAGATGGATGCGGTTAAGAAGAACCGCACCTGGGAGCTTGCTGATCTTCCTCGTGGTCACCGCGCGATCACCCTTAAGTGGGTGTTCAAGTTGAAGAGGGATGAAGCCGGCGCCATCGTCAAAAACAAGGCTCGCTTGGTGGCACGTGGTTTTGTGCAGCAGGAGGGGATCGACTTCGATGATGCCTTCGCCCCCGTAGCACGGTTGGAATCCGTGCGACTCCTGACCGCCGCTCGGGAAAAGGCCGCGGAGTTCATCACATGGACGTCAAGTCGGCATTTCTAAACGACGATCTGAAGGAAGAGGTCTACGTGCGCCCGGCCACGGATTTGCGATCCCCGGCAAGGAGGAGCAAGGTCTTTGCGTTTGCACAAGGCTCTCTATGGCTTGCGGCAGGCACCAAGGGCATGGAATGCCAAGTTAGATTCCACGCTCAAAGGGATGGGCCTCGAGCAAAGCCCGCACGAAGCAGCCATCTACCGGCGGGGCAATAGAGGAAATGCCTGGCGGTGGGTGTCTACGTCGACGACTTGGTGATCATCGGCACCAAGGATGCGGTGGTGGCGGTATTAAAAGAAGAAATGACGGCCACCTTAAAAATGAGCGACCTGGGGCTTCTCTCCTTCTACCTGGGGATCGAGGTGCACCAAGACGACTCCGGGATGTCACTTCAACAGATCGCTACGCCAGCGCTGCCGTTGAGCTCGGGCTCACTAATCGCAACCCGGCTATCACTCCAATGGAGGAGAGGCCAAGCCGAGCCACAAAGACAAAGAGAGGAGGTGGACGCCTTCACGATCTGGCGCCTTGTGGGGAGCCTTCGCTACCTCACCCACACACGGCCGGACTTGGCATTCTCCGTCGGCTACGTTAGCCGGTTCATGCAGCGACCGACAACGGAGCACCAGCAGGCTGTGAAGAGGATCATCCGCTACGTTGTGGGGACTCTCGATCACGGTCTCCACTACCCGAGGTGCCCTGGGGCGGCACACTTCGTCGGGTACAGCGACAGTGACCACGCCGGCGACGTTGACACCAGCAAGAGCACGAGCGGGAGAATGATGGAATAAGTCCTGTTGGTCTTTGTGGGCAGCTTTAGGGCAGCTTTTTAGACTAGCTTTTGGACTAGCTTTAGGGCAGCTTTTGGACTAGTTTTAGGGCAGCTTTTAGACTAGCTTTTGGACTAGCTTTTGAACTAGCTTTAGGGCAGCTTTAGGGCAGCCTTAGACTAGCTTTTGGACTAGCTTTAGCATATGCTGTGCCGGCATGGCATGGCATGGCACTATAAATATATAATCCAGGTTGGTATGGAACAACAGTGGGAAATAAAACCAGAAAAAATTGCCCCAACTCCCATTGTCATCCTATCTCAATGATAGTAAGAATTGTGCTACTAACATGGTGAGCAGGTCCGCCAGCTGGTCCTTCGTGTTGATGTAACGCGCCTTGATGCTTCCTTCGTCCAAGCAATCCCGGATGAAATGGTACCTCACCCGGATGTGCTTGCTTCGTTCATGAAAAACAGGGTTCTTTGCCAGGGCCAGAGCGGACTTGCTGTCCATCCTGAGTTCCACCGCCTCAGTATCTCTGCCGAGGAGATCACTAAGCAGTCGAGCAAGCCAAAGTGCCCGAGTCGAAGCGGTGGAAGCCGCTATGTACTCGGCCTCGCAGCTGGACAGGGCCACCACTTGCTGCTTAACCGACTGCCAGCCAACGAGGCACTTGCTGAGGAAGAAGAGAGTCCCGCGTGCTCTTCTTTGGTGTCGATGTCGCCGCCGTGGTCGCTGCCGCCGCCAGAGCCGACGAGGTGTGCCTCTCCAGGGCACCTTGGGTAGTGGAGGCCGTGGTCGAGTCCCCGCAACATAGCGGATGATCCTCTTCACGGCTGTTGGTGCTCGTCGTCGGTCATTTGCATGAACCGACTAACGTAGCCGACGGAGAAAGCCAAATCCGGCCGTGTGTGGACGAGGTAACGGAGGCTCCCCACAAGACGACGATACTGCGTAGCGCCCACCTCTTCCGTCGTGTCGTCGCGGCTCGGCACCGCTCCTCCATCGGAGTGAGTCTTTGGGTTGCGATCGGTGAGCCGGCCCGGCTCAACGACACGCTTGGCGTGGCGATGCAATCGAGCGTGATTCCGGAGTCATCCTGGTGCACCTCGATCCCCAGGTAGAAGGAGAGAGGCCCCAGGTCACTCATCTGGAAGGTGGCCTTCATTTCCTCCTTGAATACTGCCACCTCCACGTCCTTGGTGCGGTGATCACCAAGTCATCGACGTAGACACCCACCAGCAGGGCGTTTCCACCATTGCCCCGCCGGTAGATGGCCGCCTCGTGCGGGCTTTGCTTGAAACCCATCCTTTTTGAGCGTGGAATCCAACTTGGCATTCCACGCCCTTGGTGCCTGTCGCAAGCCATAGAGGGCCTTGCGCAGGCGTAGCACCTTACCCTCCTTGCCGGGAATCTCAAAGCCCGTGGTGGTGCACATAGACCTCCTCCTTCAAATCGCCGTTAAGGAACGCCGATTTAACGTCCATGTGATAAACATGCCGACCTTCCTGGCGGCCCGGAAGAAGTCGCGACGGATTCCATCCGCGTTGCCGCGGCGAAGGCATCGTCGAAGTCGATCCTCCTGTGCCGCGAAACCGCGTGCCACCAAGCGAGCCTTGTGCTTGACGATGGCGCCGGCTTCATCCCTCTTCAGCTTGAACACCCACTTAAGAGTGATGGCGCGGTGACCACGAGGGAGATCAGCAAGCTCCCAGGTGCGGTTCTCCTCAACCGCTTCCATCTCCGACTGCATAGCGGCACACCATGCCGCGTGTCTCGCGGCCTCTGCGAAAGAACGAGGCTCGCTGTCGTCACACGTAAGATGCAATCGCGCCTCGGATCGCGAGGCACCGATCCTGCACTACCGTCGCCGAGAAGATTCCCCATCGTACGATACCGCAATGGCTCGCCGTCATGGCATGCGTCGATGCGCTCCTCATCGTGGGAGAGCGGAGTAGCGAACTCCACCGGGCTGTGGTCGACACCAGCTGATGTCGGAGTGGATGTTGGTGCTGGAGTGCGTGGAGTTGTCAGCTGTGGTGGTGTTGACGAGGAACTTGCCACAGCCGAGGTTGTGGCAGGAGAACATGATGCTGGAGTTGGTGGAAGCTCGGGAACTGGGGTAGGCATGCTTGATGAAGAGAAGCTGCCTACTCCCCCAGCTCCCTTGAAACGGACGTACTCGACAGTGAAGTCGTTGTACGTCGGAGTCGAGCCGTCGTCCACCGCCTTGTCCCATGCCCAACCTCGCCCTTCGTCGAACACTACGTCGCGCGCCGTGCGCACACGCTGTGTCCCTGGGTCAAGAATGCGGTAGGCCTTCGAGCCCTCCGCGTAGCCGAGGCACACCCCTGGAGTGCTTCTGTCGTCGAGCTTGCCGATGTGGCTAAGCTCTTTGACGAACGCGAGGCAGCCGAAGACCCGTAGGTGAGAGACCGCCGGCTTGCGCCCATGCCAAGCCTCGTACAGCGTCCTGCCATTGAGGGCCTTGGTGGGCGAGCGGTTGAGGATGTAGACGGCCGTCACCACCGCCTCTCCCCAGAAGACAGCCGGCATCCCCCTCTGCTTGAGGAGGGCCCGAGCCATTCCCACAACCGTCTGGTTGCGCCGCTCGACGACGCCGTGCTCGCGGTCAGACGGCGTGGAGTAGTGGCGCCAATGCCTTCATCCGCGCAGACGACGCGAACTCAAACTGCCGTGAATTCGCCATTGTTTGGCGCGAAGACGCGTAGCTTGCGCCGCATTCCGCTCCGCAGCCGCTACCGATGGCATCCGCAGCCTCTCCTTGCTACCGAGAACCATCACCCACATGTAGCGGAGAGGTCGCCGACGAGTAGCAGCGTAAAGTAGCGTCGTCCTCCTGGTGTGGCTGGTGTCACCGCCACACAAGTCCGTCTGCACGAGCTCGAGCCGCTCCTTGGCTCGGAAGCTCGACCGCTGAGAAAGGGAGCCGTCTCGCTTTGTCGTAACGCAGACGTCGCAGAATCGCTTCCACGTGGTCGAGGCACGGAGGTCGCGCACCATCTCGGTGGTCTTGAGCCTCTTCAGGGCCTCGGAAAGGTGCCGGCGCTCATGCCATCGCCACGCCTCGTCATCCCGACGGCGGCAAAGCGTAGAGGTTGTGCCATCTGCCGTTTAGGGCGTAAAGCCGATTGGTGCCTCTGGTCACTTTGGCAAGAAAGGCGGCAGCGGTGATCCCAAATCTTCATGACTCCGCTCTTGATCGCCACGTGCGATCCGTTCTCATCCAGCTGTCCCAAGCTGATGATAGAGTTCCTTAACGCGGGGATGTAGTAGACTCCGGTGAGCAACCTGTGCTCTCCAGACTTGGCGGTGAAGAGGACAGAGCCGACGCCCTTGATCTCCACGCTGGAGGTGTCCCCAAACTTGACGGAGCCTCGGACGTTGGAGTCAAGCTCGGTGAAGAACTCTCGGCCGGTCATGTGATGGGTAAGCGCCCGATGTCGAGGCACCACCCGTCAATCTTGTCGCCGCTGAGTATCGCCAAGAAAGGCGTGTGCTCGGCTCATCAAGGTGGAGGAGATTTCTTTGCGCCGATTTGCGTGTGCCAGGAAGCGAGCCGGCTCTTCTTCCTCCGCTGCGCGACGTGGACCTGGCCACGTCGTGGTAGCGACACTCCTTGGCCCAATGGCCAAGCTTGCTACGCTGGCGAGGAGTCGTCTCGTCGCGGCTTTTGGTTCTTGCGGTGGCGCCGCTCTGGCGCCTCGCGAGAACACCGCAGCGACCACGCGCCCCTAGCACTGGGCCAGCGTCTGCGCTCTTTGCGCGGCTTAGCGCTTGCGGCGCTGTTGTGGAAGAGAACTCCCCTTCTTCCCGACACCCTGGCGTGCCTCCCACTGTTCCCGAGTGAGATCTGACTTCCGCCGATGGTGGCCAGGCCAGAAGTGTGGTTCGTCGCTGTCGACGACCTTGAGACGACCTATCGCCTCCTCGATCGACATCGTGGAGAGATCCAGCAGAGACTCGATCGAATGAGCGATCTGCTTGTACTTCTCGGGGATGCAACGGAAAAGCTTCTGGACGGCTCTCTCCTCGTCATAGGTGTCGTCGCTGAACTGCACCAACTTTTGTTGCAGAGTGTTGAGACGGAGAGCAAAGTCATCAACATCCTCACCTGGCTTGAAGGCCAGGTTTTCCCACTCCTTGCGAAGTGCCTGCAGGGTGGTCTTGCGGGCGCGGTCGCTGCTGATGCGTGCTGCAGCGATGGCATCCCAGGCCTCTGATATGGATGCTCTCGGGAGTAGGCTCGCGTGCCGGGACGAAGCCACCTTTCGCGTTGAGGAGGGCAGGCTGCGGCTTCGGCCGCGGCGCCCTATGGTGGTGGTTGTACGAAACCAACGGCCGTTTAATCGTCGGCAACGCCTGGACGCTATTGCGGATAACTGGAAGGTGTTTTTCCCTTCCTCTGTTTCCTCTTTTTATTTCTCTCTTTCTCAAACATGGCAACAACCAAGATGGAAAGTGCTAACCGTATCGGAATCAAATAAGAGTCCTAAACATAGTATCTAGTAAATAAAGAAAGTTCTTTAAGGAAAGAAGCGGCTGGGCAAAAAGCCCTGATCTGCCGCAGCCCTGATTTAGGCTAAGTCGTGCGCCCCTTTCGGAAGAATACCCGGTCCAGTTTGTCCATATCAATACTCCTCCCCTCAAAAACAAGCTTGTCCTCAAGCTTGAAATCTGGATGGGAGCGGCGAAATTCCAAGGCATCCATCCATGTGGTTGCTGCGCTGTCTTCTCCAGCCCATTGAACCAAGAATTGACGATGCCCTTTAAGAAAGCGTTGAGACAGTATCCTGTAGGGAGAAGGCTGGGTCGGTGCTAATGATGGATAAGCAACATCTTCAGGCAGAGTTGGAACTTCGGCGGGAGGTGTCCCTTTAAATGGCTTCAACATGGAGACGTGAAAAACATCATGTAGTTTAGCTGAGGGTGGTAGAGCCAGGCGATATGCAACCTCTCCAATACGATTAACCACTTGAAAAGGACCAAAGAATTTGGGTGCAAGCTTATGTTGGCGGCCTGGTCGGACGGACAGTTGACGATGAGTCTGCAATTTCAGCCATACCCAATAGCCCACCGAGAAAGTCACATCACGATGGTGGAGATCATAGCGCTGTTTCATCCTGTTCTGGGCGGCCAACAGATGATTGCGTGCTTGGTGGAGCAAAGCATCTCGGTCGACTAACTGACAATCGACAGCATCTACTAGAGTTGTCCCCTGACTGTATGGGATCAACGGTGGGGGCGGACGACCATAGACCAATTCAAATGGTGTCATACGAAGTGCCGAATGATATGAGGAATTGTAGCAAAATTCCGCCCATGGTAACCATTGGACCCAGGTTGAGGGCCTCTCTGCTGCCAAACAACGAAGATACATTTCAATCGTACGGTTGACTACCTCAGTTTGGCCGTCCGTCTGCGGGTGGTATGAGGAAGAAGTCAGGAGTCTTGTACCACAGCGCCTGAAGAGATCTTGCCAGAAAGTGCTAGTGAAAATAGGGTCCCGATCCGACACAATAGACTCAGGCATGCTATGAAGCCGCACAATCTGATCGAAGAATATATCAGCAAGAGCAGTGGCTGTAGTTGGTCTTTTGAGAGCGATGAAATGAGCATATTTGGATAGGTGATCCACGACGACCAACAAAGTTGTTTTGCCTTGAGATTTAGGTAGCGCCATAATAAAGTCCATTGAGACATCAGCCCAAATATGGTGTGGCACCGGCAGAGGTTGAAGGAGTCCAGCCGGAGCTAATGTACTTGCCTTATGTTGCTGGCAAGTGTGGCATTGACGGATGTGCTCCTCCACAGTTTGGCGAAGACCCTTCCAATAGAAATCTTGTTTGATGCGGTGAAGAGTCTTATACACTCCTTCATGTGTGAGATCATGGTAAGCGGCTACCACTTGAGGTTGCAGAGAGGAGTTGGCGGGAATATAGAGCCGGCCCTTGTGATACAGGAGACCGTCTGCTGTTGTCCACGGCCCTGCCTCCTGCGAGGGCATCCCAACAAGAGTCAGCCTGGTCTCGAACTTCGAATCTGCAAGCAATGTGTCTTCCCAAGTGGCTCGGGACAGCACGGTGGGCGAGGAAATGGCAGTACAAACTCCATGCGGCTCATGAAGACGAGACAGGGCGTCGGCGACCACATTAGCTCTCCCTGGCTTATATTCAACGGAGAAATCAAAGCCCATTAACTTGCTCAGCCAATGTTGTTGGGGTGGGGTCACCAAGGCCTGTTCAAGAAGGTATTTCAAACTTGCATGATCTGTTCGCACCACAAAAGATCGTCCCCACAAATAAGGTCGCCAATGGCGGATGGCCTTTGACAAGCCAATAAGTTCACGTTCATAGGCTGCAAGCTTGGCGTGGCGATCAGCTAACTTCTGGCTATACTAAGCTATTGGGTGTCCCTCCTGCTGCAGGACTGCCCCAATCCCTGTGCTGGAAGCATCGCACTCGACCACAAAACAGACATTGAAATCAGGAAGGCGGAGTACTGGGGCTGATTGTAAAGCATCCTTGAGGCATTGAAAGGCTCCCGCTGCCTCCGGTGACCATGAGAAAGCTTGGCGACGAAGGAGGTTTGTGAGGGGTGCAGCAATGGATGCGTAATGATGGATAAAACGCCTATAATATCCCGCCAGGCCCAAGAAGCTGCGTACATCGGCGACGGTTGCCAATGTGGGCCAACGTTCAATGTCTTGTATTTTGCTGGGATCTGCTGCTACTCCTGAGGATGAAATGACATGTCCCAAGTATTCAACGGTCTGCTGGCCGAAAGCACACTTGGACCTTTTTAAATACAAGCGGTGTTGTCGCAGTTGTGACAACACAAGATGGAGGTGCTGAATATGATCCTTCCCTGAAGAGCTATATACTAAAATGTCGTCGAAGAAAACCAACACAAATTTGCGGAGGAATGGGGCTAAGACCTCATTCATAAGGGCCTGAAAAGTAGAGGGAGCATTGCACAACCCAAAAGCCATAACTAGGAACTCAAAATGGCCATGATGGGTCCGAAAAGCTGTTTTTTCAATATCAGTGTTGCTCATACGGACTTGATGATAACCCGATCGTAAGTCCAATTTGGTGAAGAAGTGGGCCCCATGTAATTCATCAAGTAGCTCCTCCACTACTGGTATAGGAAATTTATCCTTGATGGTTTGCGCATTTAATGCGCGATAATCCACACAGAATCGCCACGAGCCATCCCCTTTGCGGACTAACAGCACCGGTGAGGAGAATGGGGATCTGCTAGGGCGAATAATCCCTTGTGCCAACATCTCTTCGCACTGTCGTTCGATTTCATCCTTTTGTCGGTGTGGGTAGCGATAAGGCCGGACAACAACTGGGTCCGAGCCTTCTTTCAAACAGATGCGGTGGTCACAATGGCGGGAGGGAGGCAACCCCTGCGGCTCCTGAAATAAATCATCAAATGTACTCAAAATGTTTTGCAAGTGGTTATTCCCTTCTAGTGACATACTGTGCACCAACGGCCCGCTTCTTCGGTTGTCAATTCCTTGTAAGCACATCTGACGACTCCCCAAAGTAAAGGTCATTTGGAGCGAGTCAAAATTCCAGTTTATCTCACCCAATTCTTTTAACCATTGTACCCCCAATACCACATCCAACCCTTGTAAGGGAATCACTAAGAAAGGAGCAGAGAAAGAATAACCCTGTATGGTGAACTGGGCGTTGGGCATGCTTCCTAGGCATGGTAAGTAAGCTCCATTAGCTACCCTGACTTGCTGTCCAGGAATCAACCGTTGTGTCCCCTTGACGTTAGTAGCGGCGAAGCTGCTTATGAAATTATGAGTACTGCCCGTGTCCACTAAACCCACCAAGCTTTGTCCTGCAAGTTCTAGGAGCACCTGCATTGTGTGACCAGCTTTAGGACCGTGGACTGCAATGGCGGAGAGAGAGGGTTCCTCCTCCAAAACTTCCCCTTCTTCCTCGCCATCACTCAAAACTTCTAAGTGAAAGAGCCGTTTGCATCTATGCCCTCGAGAATAAACTTCATCACAGTTATAACAAAGGCCCTTTTCCCTTCGGACAGCCATCTCATCCGGGCTTAGGCGACGCCTGAATGATGGGGGAGCGGTTATGGAGGCCGCTGCCGAAGCTTGCGGAGATGATGCCATTGCCCTGTTATTTCCCAAGGTTGTGCTCCCTGGTACCAGAGGAAGCGCTCGGCTGGTAGAGAGAGTGCCGGACCCAGGAGCCGAATCTTGAGACAGCGGCCGGCTCGGTCCTGCTGCGCTCATCCCCTCGCCCCCTGTCGAGGTGAGGTGTGCAGCGGTGCGAGTGGAATTGGGACGATATCGTGCAGCTTGAGTAGCTTTGGCAAGCCAGAGATCTTCGCGCCGCTCTGCTTCCCTGGCAAGGCCGATCGACGCCCAAATCAGCTGGCGGCTCGTCTCCGCCTCACTTCAGCCGACAGTGTGGAAGTCAATCCTGCGGTGAACATCTCGATTTGGTCCCCTTTAGACAACCTTGTGGTTCGGGCGAGAAGGCGCTGGAACTCTCTGGCATATTCATTTACGCAGCGGTCGCGAGCCCTCGCCTTCGATTTGCCAAATCCCGGCCCGGTCCAGGAGTGACGGGTGAAACGCTGCAGATAGGTGTCCTGAAATTCTTCCCAAGTGATGTGTTGGTCCTCCTGCTCCCAACTATCAAGGACTTCCTGGGCTTCCCCACGGAGATGGAGACCTGCCATGGCCACCCACTCTTCCTCTGGAATCCCATGCATGCGCCCAAAACGTTCACATTGTTTCAGCCAGAGCAATGGATCATCGGAGCCGTCGAATACCGGCAGATCGTAGCGAGGGGCGCGAGGAAACCCGCGTCGCCCGCCGCCTTGCTCACGATCGTATCCGTCGTCGTCTCTGGTTGCCGCTGGTGTCCTCCGGACCAGAGAGCGCGGGTGATGTCGGCCACCAATCCCGCTGGCCGCCAGAGTCTCTGCTACCGATGGGTTCTCGGCCGATTGCTTGCCTGCGACTTTGAGGAAGTCAAACAGCGCTTTCTCCACGCTAGCCAAGGAGGACTTGATGCTTCCCACGGATGTCTCCAGGCTGCTGAGGCGCTCCTCAACGGAATCCATGGATGTGGAATCACCCGAATCTGATACCAGTTGATATGGATGCTCTCGGGAGTAGGCTCGCGTGCCGGGACGAAGCCCTGCTCGCGTTGAGGAGGACGGCGCTGCAGCTCGACGCCGGCGCCCTATGGTGGTGGTTGTACGAAACCAACGGCCGTTTAATCGTCGGCAACGCCTGGACGCTATTGCGGATAACTGGAAGGTGTTTTTCCCTTCCTCTGTTTCCTCTTTTTATTTCTCTCTTTCTCAAACATGGCAACAACCAAGATGGAAAGTGCTAACCGTATCGGAATCAAATAAGAGTCCTAAACATAGTATCTAGTAAATAAAGAAAGTTCTTTAAGGAAAGAAGCGGCTGGGCAAAAAGCCCTGATCTGCCGCAGCCCTGATTTAGGCTAAGTCGTGCACCCCTTCCGGAAGAATACCCGGTCCAGTTTGTCCATATCAGCCTCCTTGGCAGTTCGCTTTTTGGAAAGCGAGAACTGCATCTCGGGCGGGATTGCAGCTATGAGTGCATCCAGCGCCCGTCGATCCTCGTAGTAATCGACGTCGCCGTACCGAACTGCTTCCCACATGTGCCGCGCTGGCCGCACCGCATCACCGCAGCCCACTCGACGTAGTTGGTCTTGGTGAGGGTAGGCCATCCACTGCCGGGACCGACGTCCCTGACAATGGCCTGGATCCCGTGGTGACCATCGTATCGATCCGGGGAAGGAGAGCCGCGCCGCCTGTAAGGGCTGCGATCTCCGTCGACCGATCGCCGCCGGAGCGCCGCCATGCGCGTCACGCGCTGGCCGCCACTGCGTGCACATGGGGATGCGCGACATTGCGCCGCTCGCCGCTGTTTCTCGCCGGCTTGAGCCCCACGTCGGTGCAGCCGCCGGCGAGGCAGAGCTGCTGAGCTACTATCGCAGCCTCGAGCTCGAAGCTCACTGCCGCGACGCTGGCCAGATCTCTTCGCTGCCGCCGCTTTACTTTCGCCTTGCCGACGCTGGCTCATGCCGCCACTTTGCCACCCTTGCCGCTGCCGCAGCTCTGCTACTCGCTCATGATCCTCTGCGCGGCAACCTTGGCTCTCGCCGGTGCCACGCGACTGAGGCGACTAAGCCGAGATCGCCCTTCTGACATGGCGCGCTAGTGGGGCCGCCGCGAGGAAGAAGTCGCCTCAGACGAGCCGCCGTCGATCGCTCGTAAGATGAAGGTTGAGCAGAACAACAAGTTATTCTTTGCCGCTAGCTGAGAGCAAGGGGGAGCGTGGGAAGGAGATGAACAAGAAATATTTAGGCTGCAGGAAAGAACGGCTCTGATACCACTTGTTAGTAGCACAATTCTTACTATCATTGAGATAGGATGACAATAGGAGTTGGGGCAATTTTTTCTGGTTTATTTCTCACACAATGCCATGCCAACCTGAGGGGTTGGGGTTACATATTTATAGCTGGCTAGGGCAGAAATGCTGTCCTAAAGCTAGTCTAAAAGCTGTTAGAGATGCTGTCCTAAAGCTGCTAGTCTTAGTCTAAAAGCTAGTCCTAAAGCTAGTCTATAAGCTGCCCACAAAGACCACAAGGACAAAGCTGCCCACAAGGACAAAGACCACAAGGACCAGACTTATTCCATCATAGTTTACCTGGAGTTATATTTGAAAATACATTGTTTTTCAATGTTAGTAGTATTGGGTGACTAATCCAGACTTGATTTGGCTTTCCCAACTCAGTTGCTTGTGAGTGGAAAAGGTCTTGTTTATTGTTCTTCACTACAATTACAAGGGTAGAACTGTCATATTCCGGACACAACTCAGGAAATCGATTGTTGATATCTACCGTTTTAAACATGTAAGTTGAGTTGAAATGGATTGTTGTAGTTGTGTCACATGTGTTGTCTGGGAGAAATTGATTATTTGCCATGTTTGACGGGGCAAATAATCAATGGCATAAGTAAGGAGGGTTAATCATCAAATTTTTTTCATAAACAAGTGTGTGTATATATCTCCATAATCAAGATGTATAGCGATGTATAGTTGCCAATAGAGAAAAAACAATCTTCTTCATTTTAACATTATTAGAACAAGGTTAGAGTAAGGGTTCCCACCTCTTGTGCCATCACCGTTGAACTCGCCGTCGGTGTGCAGCGGCGATCTTAACCATTGTCGCCTGTGGCTGGATTCATGCTGATGAGCCTCCACCGTCGTTGAGTGTGGCTAGATCTGCGCTGTCGTGCCTCTAATGTTGTTGCCTGTGATCAGATCTCTGCCCATCGCCCGTCGCCTGTGTCCAGATCCGCGCCGTCGGCCTCCTCTGCTTCAAGTCCGTTAGCGTCATCAGCTCATAGGCTTGACGCCGTGCCGGCTTCTTCTGCTTCAAGCTCGCCGCTGTTGGCCTTCTCTGCTGCAGGTCCTCCTCTCGACTCAATAGCTTGGTGTGCGAAGGAAGTGCAGGCGTTCTCAAGTGGGTAGCGCTGGAGCGGATCTTGGTGAGGCTGTCCTGGTGGGAAGGAAGCGGGGAGAATAGGGTGTTGTTAGGCCGCTGCTCTTGCTGTTGTGTTCTGATGTCAGTCATAAAGATTTGGCAAAAAGAAGATGAATGTCATGACCGGCCTGGTTATGAGTGGTGATGTTTCTCCGAGGGCGAGTCTTGAGTAACATACTTAAGCCAAGCAAATGTGGTCATACCTTAAGAGAGATGTTCAGTCGAGTGGTGCTCTTCATTTCACATTGCTAAGAACCTCCATAATATTCAACAGCAGGAGATGTTGATAGAGGAGTATTATTGTGCTTTTACTAACATCATTGGCCCTCTAGAGTCTGACACCGAATGCTAACACTGCTTGTCAGTCTTGTGTTGCCAAAAAGGAGTATGCTCAGCTGACACTCATGTATCAGTTTGTGATGGGGCTTCGATCAGAGTTTGAGCCTGTTCATACTCAGTTGCTTGATTATCCTACTCCACTGACTTTGGCTGAGGTAGGTGTGCAATCGGTTTCTGTCTTTTCGTACCTTAAATCGTATTTTTTTTATTGGATTCGGAATCGGATGGATAGTGCCGGGTATGAATATGACGCGGATAATATCGGTTACGGATTCAAAACAAATACGGAGCGAAATCAATACAATATCAGATATTTTTTATCGGATATCGTGCTAAAATAGATACCACGTAAAATACATATATAGCAATGTTTAATCAACTATATAAGTTTGAATGTACTCTTCCTTCATTTCTTCCAAGGTAAAAACCGATCAAGCAAAAAAAAAAAAAAAAACCACGATACAAGGGCCTTTTCTTCCCCCTTCTCCTTGGAGGCTTGGACCAAGGAAAGAACCGAGCCATGGCAGACGCCAGGCACGAGGCCCGCACTGACGCTGGCGACCCCACCTTGGAGGCAGCCGGCGACTTGAGTTCCACATCCTGTCCTCCGGGAATTTTTCTATCCTAGTTGTGTTCCTTATGCCTCAAGGAATTTTTCTGTATTTTTTGGGATTTTTATAAATTTATTTACTATTTATTTGAATTCATTTGCCTTTATTTGAATTCCTGGAATTTTTCTTAATTTGAAAAATGGTTTTAATCTCCAAAATCCTTTCGGGTCGAATTTTCGCTCAACCCAGTCCACTCCGATCCAGTCCATTCTCGCCCGGCCTGCTCCTGCCCATTCCTCCGCAGCCCACCCGCGCGCCGCCTCGCAGAACCCTAACCCTAGCCTCCAGGACTCCATATTGCCGCCCTCGGTGTCCGAGTCGTACCCGCATCCCTAGGCTATTTAAAGCCTAGTCGATCCTCATGCCGTGTTCCCTGCATAAAGCCACCTCTTGTGCTTTATTCCTCGTCACTCGAGAGGCCGCCCTCGCCTCGCGATTGCTTGCCGGAGGAGTGCCACCTCCTGAAACCCTTTTCCTCCATCGATCTCCACCGTTGGTCGTCCTCCGTCACAGTCGAATGCTTTCCCGAGTGCGTCGCGTTGTTCTCTTCCGAAACTCCAAGGTTTGGTTGCTGATTCGGTCGAGATTCGCCGCTAGTTGAGTCGTCTTCCTCGTGGCTGGTGAAGCGCCGCGGTGGACTTCGATCACTGGAGTTTGAGCTGACGTGTCATTGATGTGGCCGTCCACCTCAGTCGCTATGTAAGCTGGGTTGACACGCGTGTCAGCCGCGTGTGCGTTCGGTCAGCGTTGCACCATCTGGACGGTCACCCGCCACATCATCTTCCACACAACGTCCACATCAGCACCCCGTCAGTTCTAATGCTGCATCATCGTTGATGTCATCAACCACATCATAGTCGCGTTAGCGCCACCGAATTTCTCGTACTGACGTCATCAATGATGCAATAAATCTATTTTTCTTTAGAAAAATAATTCCAGAAATTAGTCTTTTTGTATTTTCTCTGATTTTAAACTTTCAGAAGCCCATTCTCCCTCATATGAACTCCGATTGAGGCGATTGCAGTTTCTAAAGATTTGTAAAATCGAGTTCTACATTTCAGAGCCATCTATTTTCACTTTAGAGATTGTTTGAGTCTATGTTTTTGTATTTATTTGCTTTTATTGCTTTATTTTCTGGTAGATGTTGATCCCTAGGGAGTGAGCGCATGATTTGAAGGCCAAGACTCGGCAACTGCAATTGATCAACAAGACAAGTCATAGTTCTTGATCATGTTGAACCCATGTTTGCAAAAGTACTTTGTTTTATACAATTGCATGCTATTTGTTTACAAGAATTATTTACTAGGAATAGTTAAATTCCTGCTTGTCATTATGCCACCTTGATTATATCCATTGTCACCCTAGGTTGGGTCATTTATTAGTTGAACATAATTGTAATACCAATAGTGGGGTATCGTAATTATGCTTAGATATGCTTAGTTGTACGATAGGTTCATGTAATATGTTGAATTAATAATATTGACTTAATAAGATATGGAATTGTGGCGGGTAGCCACTCTTGTAAAAAAATTTTGTACCATGGCAGGGTATGCTATTGGTCTTGGTTATACAAAATTGTTTTCCCTTAGGCAAGTGATCGTGCAGTAAAGGGGGTGCCGTTAGCACATTTGGGATGTGGTTGTTTTGCTTGAGATTACCTAAGAACTTAATCTTGTATGTCATTGAACTGGGCCTAGCCGTATAACCACATGTCTAGTATGGGACAGACCTGGCTGATTAAATTGCAATGTCTAAATTTGAGTGCTGTTGTGGTGGTATGGGTTCCGGGATGGACGAGTAGACACATGGCGCAAGAGGGGGCCCTGAGGGGTGAAACCTTAGTAGGCAGTATTGTGCTTAGACAGAGCTTTGTAAAGGTCTTGTCGTGATCTCTCTACCGCACACCAAAGAAAGTGTGACAATCGTGTGGCATTAAGAGATGATCATGTCTTATGGGTAAAGCTGTACAACCTCTACAGAGTGTGTCAAACTATTTGAATAGCCGTGTTCGCGGTCATGGACGTGCCTAGATATTTCACACGAGGTATAGATTTTTCATAAAATTTTGGAAGGTGAAATTGTTGGAAGTGAATGAGAAGTTCACTGTTGTTTTTAGGTCAAAAATTAATACTGTTGAGTTCGGTGGTTGATGATGGTTTCAGATGGTGATGAGTGATGCCTCACCAATAATGTGTTATTATCTACCATTGGTTTACCAGTTACTTATTATCATTTGTCAATGATGCTTTGAATCTATTTATTGTATTTACATCCAAGTTATTACTTTCTACAACATAACCATATCCCTATCCTTTGTCATGACATACATTATTCGCGATAGCACATTGATAGCATGTCAATAGCACGTTGCGTTAGCACGTCCCGTAGATTGGATCAATTCGTTTAGCACGTCCTGCCTGGCAATTTTGCACGTCCCGCCTGGCAGTTTTGCACGTCTCGCGTGGCAGATTAACACGTCGCGCCGTGCTATGATGCCAAGCGTGACGTCATCCCGCGCCGGGCCCACGTGTCAGCGTCTAGTGTTCTGGTGGACCGAGTCCACCGTAGACCCGAACCAACCCTTGGACCCAGTCCATGCGCTCGAGCTGACGTGGTTTCCCTCGATTGGTCCACGTGTCAGTCGACGCAGCAGTGACATCATTAAACCGATTTTCCAGAGAAAAATAATTCAATTAATTCATAATTTTCTTTTATTTGTATTTTCAAACTTTGAATTGCTATAACTTTTGCGTTTTAACTCCGATTTAAGCGATTCTAGTCTCTAAAAATTTGTAAAATTGAGATATATTTAATGATGAATTTTATTTAAATTTTTGGGCTTGAGTTGCTCTCTGTTTTTGGTTATTTATTGTTATTTTATTCGTTCCGCGTAGATGTTGAATTGTCTGAAGGCTTCGAATGAGAGGTCTTAACTCAAAAACAAATCCAAGAACATGACCTTTTTCAAGGCAAGTTGTGCTTTGACCATATTGATTCCATTTTGTTAAAACTATGTTGATTTAAATTATTGCATGCTAGTTTAACTAAAATGCTTTTAATTAATTCTGGGAATAGCTATGTGATCTATTTGATGTATGCCACATTGTCTATAATAATTGTATGTCATGAATCATTTGTCACCCTAGATTAGGGAATATTAGTTGGACATTAATAATTTGCCAACATGAGTTAAATAGATCGTATCTAGTATGCTTAGCCCGGCAACGTGTCGATATCATTGTTTTGGAATATTAAATATTAACTTTGACTTAATGAAATATGGAACATGTTTACAAAAATGTGACATGTGTTATTGATGTTGTTGATGGCACGTGGTGCATTGTAATCAACTGGGTGATAAAATGATTTAGACTGAAGCAAGTGGTAAGATTATTTATGATGGGCCAAGAATGGCACATGGGAAGTCGTATTTGGTTTTTGCTGATTTGGATACTTGTGAATTCTTTGGGTAGTCTTGCCTTGGTCACATTAAGGACTTAACCTTGCAAGAATTTGAACTGAGCCTAACATACAACTACAAGTCCGGAATGGGACAGACCTAGCTGAATAATTTATGATGTCTAGATTTCGGTACTGTCGTGGTGGTGTGAGACCCGAGTGTACGGGTGGACTCACATGGCGCAAGAGGGGGACCCTGAGTGTGGTAACCAGTCTCTTCAGTGTTGAAACCTTAGCGGGCAGTACTGGGTCTAGAAAGAGCATTGTAAAGACTTTGTTACAGTCATCCGCCTTGGTGGTGTTTGACTGTATCATGTGGGTAAAGTGTATAACCACTGCAGAGTGTACAACCTATTCGAATAATTGAGGAGGTACGTGGGTTGCTGCGTGGCTTTAAGGCAGGCTATAGCAGAGAGGGCAAGGTCGCGGCGGGCCGCATGGCGCACGTGGCATGGCCGCGTCGCGGCATGGGCGGCGAGGGGAGAGGGATGGGGAGACTGATCGGTGGGACCCCCAGCCAATGCAGCCCCACTTGCTAGTGTGCGTTGAGGCGGCGGCATGATAGCGGGGTCAAAGCATTCTGTCGAGCGCCTTGCATACGCATTGTAGCTCTGCCAACTTCAGCTTTTCAATTAATTCTGTTTGGCTCTTTGATGCTATCATTTTGTGGCTTTAATTGATCCAAAAATTTCTAGGAATGTTTTGTAGGTAGATTAATGAATGTGGTTTCAAATGCCCCTAGTCTCACTCAGTTTGCTGCTGTGATTCTCAAATGAAAGTTCTTTGAAGTTTATTGTTTTTGAGCTTCACTTGAATTTTCAATGTATCAAAAAAATTTGAATTTTTTTAAATAAAATTCATATTTATTCATTTCATATAATTTAGTATTTTAAAAAAAATTATATATTGGGTTGTTTGGTATTTTTATGAGTTTCTTTTGAATGGTCCAATTTGGAGGGAAAAAGGAAGTAATTATGGGAATTAAATCCTTATTCAAATAAAATCAGTATAAAATCCAAAATGAGCTACTTTATTTTATTTCTAAAGTTCTTGGGAATCTACACTTCTCAGCTCAAAATGACAGCTCACCCTTTCTCTTTTCATATTGAGCCAGAGCATTAAAGGCTTAAAGCACACCATTTTGTGGGATGATTTTTTTAAAATGACTATAAATATTTTTTCTTGTTCCTCTAGCGACTTTGTTTTCGCATAACTAAAGATATTTTAATTTTCGCTCTACCTCTTATTGGAACGTCCATAAAGCAAACTATCTGCACTTCTCAGCTCAAAATGGCTTAGCTCACCCTTTCCTTTTCATCTTGAGCCAAAGCAGTAAAGCACACCATTTTGTAGGATGATTTT
The DNA here is from genome assembly GCA_036346355.1 of Rhipidocladum racemiflorum. Classification (NCBI taxonomy): domain Eukaryota; kingdom Viridiplantae; phylum Streptophyta; class Magnoliopsida; order Poales; family Poaceae; genus Rhipidocladum; species Rhipidocladum racemiflorum. The sequence goes on along the minus strand of CM070573.1, from coordinate 61,378,485 downwards.
CTAGATGACTAGATTTTTTTTTTTAATTTTTTGCCTGTGGAAAAGTTAACTAAGCCATACCCTTCATATCAAACCATACACAAAAACAAATTTCAGCCACTACACTTTGCAGGTATTTTTGGTTGGGGAGGTTCCTAAACTTATTTCATAGTATATATATACCACATTACCACACTAATTATTTAAGAGCATGGGTTGGAAACAGTCTCCTATTGTTGCGTTTTAGTGTAAAACTGGCGTGATGGCAACTTTATGTGTAAATTAAATTGACTCCGCCTAACTCGAATTACTTTTGGTTGGGGAATATGTAAACACCCGTAGTATTTCATGCCAGTATTTTGTTTTTCTGATAGATCCTATAAGAGGAGTTGCAGATTATGAACAAATCATAGGATCGGATGTAATCGATACTCCTAAATCTCGACAATGATTCGATGATTCTAGATTTGAGTGATTTCAACAATAAAAACATCCGGACGATGTTTATCAAGTCCCCTCTCGAAATCACCCATAATCCATACATGAACTGCATGCTATCGTACGTACGTCATTTTTGTCAACAGGATTCCTTGCAATTCCCACAATAATTGGGAAGAAAAGAGTCGCTGATCGAAGCATATGCACACACGAGCTACAAGAATCCACTGGATTCCATCGACCAAATCGATCAGGGTCAGTGTTGGTCGGTCAGGAGATGGAGTGCCGGCGGCGGCGCTGGAAGAGCACCTTGGCGTCGGCGGTGGCCTTGGCGCCGAGCTGCTGCAGCCCGGGCTCCGCGGCGTGGCGCATCCGGAAGAGCGCGTTGAGCCGGCCGAGGCTGCGCGCGAAGCTCCGGAGCAGGCGGTTCGCCGGGTTGACGCGCACCAGCTCCCGCTTCATGCTCACGTGGTCCTTCTCCAGGTCCGTTAGCCGCATCCGCATGCGCGCCACCTCCAGCTTCAGCTCCCGGTTCTCCCGCCGCACTGACGCGTAGTTGTCCCGCGGCGAAACCGCGCCGCTCCCGACCCCGCTCCCGGACCGCATGTTGCCACCCTGCGCCGTCGCGGCGGCGCACCCGAAGAAGAGCCCCGCGTCGTGCCCGACGCCGCCCCCGGACTGGATCGCGCTCCGCAGGCGGAGCTGCTCCAAGTAGAGCACCTGCACCGCCATCTGCACTGGCAGCCGCTCGTTCTGCGCCGCATGGCTGCACGCGTCCGGCGTCAGCCGCTGGCAGTCGATCGCCTTGCACAGCCGGTACCTCTCTGCCTCCTTGATGTTCGGGTGCACCTGCACGTTCGCCATGAGCGCGCGCATTCGTCGTGTGTTAAGTTGCAATTGGTACGAGGTAGCAATGTACTAGCATTGGACAGTAGATTAAAGCGTGGGAAATGCAGAGCGCGCGTGCCTTCAGGAAGATGTCGACGGCCCGGTAGAGGCCGTCGGTGACGAGGCGGACGTGGTCGGGGAGGAGCTCGGCGAGGGAGATGAACTTTGAGGGGAGGAGGCTGGAGTCAAGCGCGATCTCGGCGAGGTAGCTGTCCAGCAGCTTGGAGGCCTTCACCAGGAGGCTCTGCTTCGGGGACCGCGGGCTGTCGTAGTCGAACCCGCACCCGCCGCCGTCGTCCTCGTTGTCGTCGTCGAGGTTGAGGAACACCGAGAAGATCCTCGCAACGACGTCCGTGTCGTACTGCGTGTGGTGCTGCCCGCCCGCCGCCAGCGGCTGCGGCGAGGTCGCGCCGGACCCTGCGGCGATCAGGATGTCCTCCAGGATGGCCTGGTCAAGCTGCATGCCGATCCGCTTCTCGAGGTCGGTCTTGCATATGTTGGACGCCGACACCGCCATGACCGTCTTGAGGAGCCCCGAGAGGAAGGCTATCGGCACGGGGCTCTTCTTGGACTGTGCCGGGAGCAGCAAGACGATGGTCTCGACGACGGCGCGCTGTTTCTTGACGGCGTCCGTTTCCGCGACGCCGCCGCATTTGGCCGCGGCCTGCATGTCCCTGACCATGAGCCCGTGCAGCGAGTTCTGGGCGTAGTTGATGAGGATCCGCGTCACCGTCTCCTGCATGAGGCCCTTGGACTTCACGGCGGAGAGCAGCCGCTGGAAGAGGTCGAGGCCGAGGCCGGCGATCGACTTGCCCCACCAGTCCCCCGGCGAGTCGAGCTCGATGACCACCGCCGGCTTGCGCTGCGCGCTCTGGTCCAGCTTGGACAGCCCGGACGTAAGCTGCTCCTTGCACACGTTGTTGGCGATGCTGGCGATGAGCCGGCCGACGAGGTTGATGTCCTCGGAGGTGGGGAGCAGCGCCTCGCAGCTGCGCAGCACGGCGACGGAGCTGGCGATGGTAGGGAGCACGGCGTCGCGGAGGAAGGCCTCGGCGCGGAGCTGGAGGTTCTTGTCGGAGAAGTCCTCGGTCATCTGCAGGTAGTGCGCGGCGCAGCGCAGCATGGCGACGTTGGCGACGGTGACGTCGACGTGGACGCCGTAGCAGAACTTGGCTGCCAACTCGAACGCCGGCGCGCCGCCCGGCGTGCCGTGCAGGCTGAGGCGCGCGAGCTTGGCGTCCTTGGCCTCCGCGATGAGCCGCCGGATCTTGCCACTCCGGGAGACCAGCGGGAACTGCGCGAGCAGCTATGCCATCGTCATCAGCACGTCGTTTTCTTCTCGCATGCTAAACTTTTCTTTTCGCAGTTCCAGATATGACGAGTTCTCACCTTGTGGAGGGCGAAGCTGGACGTGCCGACTTCGACGGCGAGGTCACTCGAGACGTCGGTCGGAGGCCTACAAGATGAACAAGGGAGACGAGTTGGATTCTATCATACGATAATTTTGGCTTGTGCGCACCAGATTGCAATTTTGAAATGTTGAATTCAATACTTGGTGAAGAATAATAACCGAAAAAAGGTTACTTGTGACCATCTAAGAAGATATCATGATTCAAAGGGAATACCATGCATTTATGGTAGTCACAATTTCATAATCTTTACTAACATATAAAGACAGAGTTGGTGAGCCGTTGTTCTTTCTCTCCTCCTCGGTCCATTACCTACTTCAAGAATGTAATTTTGTTTTTCTGTAAACATATGGTATGATTTGATTATTTGGTTAAAAATATATTTCCGTTGCAACAGTATAAATTGTTCGCAACCGATTTGAACAAAGTTTCATATTGCTTTAGAATTCCGTAATTTCGATCATTTTAGTGCACATTACGTGTTCTCCAATTCCTTGGTGGCATGTCAGCAAATGTATTTTTTTTACTTTCAGATTTATGATTGCACTGCACGTACTCTCGAATCATCAAATTCATCACAAGTTGACAGCAAGAACTGGAAGATTAAATCTAGCAATGGTTCCCAGATGAACTTTAATTCCAAGGTGCTCCGAGAAGACCAACAACAGGAAGAAATGTTCATCTGTAACCGCGATTAATCATCACATATATGTTATGATCGTAACCTGAAGATACGAACGAAGCTACACCGAAAGCGCAGGATTCAATTACCATTCATTGGCGTGCCGGCTGCTCAGGCTCGTCCGGAACGTCCTCTTCCCGGAGATGCTCTGCTTCAGCCCTGACACCGTCGCCACGCCCATCTCTCTCTCTCTCTCTCTCTCTCTCTCTCTCTCTCTCAATGAAGTAACAAGGAGTGCAAGCACTGCAAAGGGGTGCCCTATATATGTTTGTCTCTATGATTTGCGTTCGCGTTCTGGAACTTCCTTGTATAGAGAGAGAGAGGGAGAGAGAGGCTCATAGACTGAAGTGAAGTGAGCGCTTTTGAGACTGAAGTGGCGAGTGTGTGGTGTGGGAGTGCGTGCAGAAAGCTAGCAGTACCAGCTGCGAGCGACTCTCCGATGGGCTGTCTAAAAGTTCTTGCCAAAATACTACTGCTAGACTACTAGTCGTACCAGATCAATGGAGGGCAGTTCGATGATCATGGCACAAGCTAGCTGCAAAGCCAATTTTTTTGGCTAGGATGAGTCATGAGTTACAGTGCGAGAAAAGAGAGGGGCGCCGGCCAGTGAGCATCATATAGGCTTTTCCCCCTTGAGATGTTATCATATTCATGCGCGCAGGCTTTCCATTTGGTTCTCTCTCCTAATGACCACTCTTGCGATGCCGGGACGAAGAACGGGGAGCTGTAATCATGCGATACTGTGATTTACGGCAAGGGATTTGATAAACATCATCCGGATGTTTTTGTTTGCTGAAAGCACCCAAATCTGAGAGCATTGGATCATTGTTGAGATTCGGGAGCATCGATTACATCCGATCGTATGATTTGATCTAACGGTTGGATTTTTAATTATGGCACTGTGTTCAGATAAGATCAGAATTTGAAAACCATGTCTGTCTTACAGTAGGGGAATTCTCGTAGATAGGACCAGCTGTTAGCAGACGGTTTATTCGTACTTCGACAGTTTCAACCTTTTTTTTTCTCTTGGTGCAAGGGTGTTTTACTGTTTTTCATCCTCGTGCTGCAGATCGAACCCAGATCAGGAGCAATAAACTTCAGTTAAGACGGTTTACCTTTACTTTGACAATAAACTTCAGCCTACTTCCCACACTTCATCATTGGGACAAATCTAACTTTACAGGTTTGTGATTAACCTGTGGTGAACATGATGGCACCTGATCATGGCATGGTTAAATCTAACTTTGATCTGCAGTGCTCATCAGATCACTGGCCTCTGGATTATCTCCGGCCCGATTGTAAGTGTTTTTGGGGATCCCTATGCAAACAACTTTTTAGCTATAAAAATTGCACGGGTAGACTGTGAGTAGTGCTTTACTGTTGTTCCTTTGATCCAAAAGATGGTCTGGCTGAATTGGTGCCTTGTGAGGTGCAAACCATTGGTGGCAGTGGCTGTGTGCCATGTGGAACATTTCAAAGCTGGCTTGTCAACCTCATGTTGGGCTTGTAATATGCCCCAACAACAACAAGTAGATGAAATCACCAAGATATGAAGAATGGTAAGCTACATTTGGACCTCCTGTCCATTTTTTTTACTTTACTTTAGTTATCTTGATCTTTCAAAAGAAAAAGTTTAGTTCTATTCGATTGTATGACATGATCAATGTTACAAGAAGAGGGGTGCCTATGGACACTTATGGTTTACCTCCTTGCCATTATCTAATTACTAAGGTTAACTTGTTATAATTACCAAGGTTAACTTGTTGCCAAACATGTTCACACGGCAGCATGCACTCCGTTATCAAGAATTAATAAATATCACATTTAACCAAATGTCAAAACCATACAAAAAAATGCAAGCAACGTACTCTAAAAACCAGTTAGAGAAAAGATGCAATGGAACACAAAAGAACCAAATGAATGGTCCATACAGAAGAGGTAAGTAATCGCAATCTACCATACATTCATGCTTTAATATTTATGCAACTTTCAAATAGTGATGCATAAAAGCATCTCCCGATGACCAATTTTCATTATGCCACAGAGAATCTCGATTACACTTTGAGAGGTAGCCAATTACATAATGAAGGAAAATAATATTATTTAGTAGGTGATTGATATCTTAGTTTTTTTTTCCTAAGACAAGATTGATATCTTAGTTGCCGTAGGCAATTACTCGCTGGATTCCCATGGACCAGCAATGGCGTTTATAAGAAAGAACCGAAAGCTCCATGATGATGCATGGCTAAATCTTGGGTTTAAATAAGGGAAGTAGGAGATCAAAAGTGGGGCTTAAGGCAAACGAGAAGCAAAGGCAAAGGCAAAGGCAAAGGCAAAGGGAAAGGCATGCTTAGAGTTAAACAAAAGGAGATTAGTATTCTTTGACAGCCAAATTGCCTGGAAAGCTTAGCATGCCAGCATTGGCCATGCATCTAAATGTGCTAATCTATGTAGGTTCTCACCAACCAGTTATTTAACTACCTAATGCCTATTGGCTTATTCCATTTGTGTGTAACTGTAAAGTATTCGTCAGAGTGCAGAAGCATATCTTGTTGTTATTTGACAAATGACAGAGACAACACAGATGCTTGCTTGCCCTATTCGCTCGATCGTGTTCATATTTCTCAGAAAGGTGATCCTATTCCTATTATCCTCATCCTAGCGCTGCTATTGTTTGCACCACTAATGCTTACTAGTTACCAAACAGGCTAAGGGCAATGCATGCATAATATATGCAGATAAAAAGTGGTACTCCTACTCTTAGACTCTTAGGTGACTTTAGCTCACTGGCAGAGAGTGCTGAAATCCAAAATCTTCTCTCTTTTTTCTTTGAGGGGGGCTACTACTTTGATGCTTGATCACATTCATAGGGTTTCAAAGAATGCGCTATACATTTTGTGTTTTTTTTTAAACAGCTATGTGCATGCTAAGAAGTAAATGCCTCACATAAACCTCCATACTGACTGCCTTAATTGTCGAACCCTTTTCAGTGTCATGCATTCATAGATGCTCCAGAACCGTCCGATCAAAAGCAGGATGATGTGATGGAGCTGACTGGACTAATGTCTATGAGTGCCCCATGACCGGCAGATACCTGTAATTTGGGAGCTGATAAAACTGACATGACCGGACAAGAAAGAAGAACGAACACACGAGGAATTAAAAGCGGTGGTTACTTGGAGTCGCATACGAAAATCTGCGTCTTCTTCCCACTGCGCATCGACCGGAGACTGGCGCTTGGAATCATTCGGCGAAGGCCGGCCAGGTGGCCGTCGTCATGGCAGACCAAAAGGAAGGCACCTCATCATCTTTGCTTGGAATCACAGACCTCGCCTCCCTAATCTGGCATCCACCCTCAACTTAATGTGGTTGGTCATTGTTCATTAAGGCCAGGCTACATTGTAGTGCCATTATCTAGGTAATTGATCTAATCATGAGCTGTACTGGCAATCTTGTGTATAGAAGCAGGAAAAATCTTTCCTGCATTTTGTGCAAAGCGTATGTATTCTGATTGGGCTAGGTACCGCTGCTTGTACTTGACCTTAGAACAAAAAAATAACAACCATGATGCTGCATCGCTAGGATACTTGATACTTCAGAAAACTGGCATATGGTTGTCGGATACTTATCCGTATCCGATACTGTTAGCTACGTATTCTATCTGTATCAGTGAATTTTCTTTTTTTTAAAAAAAAAAATTTCCGATACTTGCCTGATGCTTTCCTAATACCTCTACCAACTCCGAAGGAGATGCTATAATCGTTTATTCCTATCCCGCAATCCTTTCTCGCTCCCTACATCATATCCCATGCTCTTATCTTCCCTAAGGCTCTCACACCAACATTCTTCTCCTCCTGTAGACAGTGGCGCGCGACGCCCCTCTCCTTGTCGGCGCAACAAAACCACTGATCCTCACACGCGGTGAGTCATCCCATTAGTACTCTTCTTCCTTCTTGACTATGGTAATGTGGTATACTCCCAGGCAGCTAGGAGCAGCCAGGTGTTGGTGAGGGCAGCAGTGTTTAGGAGGCAAGACATATGATTACGATTGGCAGGAATAGAAATGCACAATTGTAGAGACGTTTGGAGCAGCAGTAAACTAGATCCCCTAAGCCGCTTGCTATGGGTTAATAGGCCTTTGAGATGATCTAGCTTATTTGCTTCTTTATTTTCTTTGTTATTGTCTCTTTTATGTCTAATTTGTGTATGATATATTATATCTCATGTATATTTCTGTATTATTTTATTTTTATTATATATATACACACATGTATCACCGTATCGGTATTTTTGGGAAAATAGTGTTGAGTACCCTAGCTACATCGGCTTCGACATTTTTGAGCCCATGTTTCAAGGGTAGGGATATATTAACATCCTTATAAGAGAAGGAATCCGGAGGCTTTGGGGGCTCCATGCCTGTTTTTTGTGAGAAAACCTACGAGTTCTTTCGAATCATGCTAAGACCCCTCCGGAGCGCCACACGCGTGAACAGTCAACGACCCATATAACCGAAACTTTGTATAAAGGCCCTCATAATTTCACCGAATTGATTCCACATCCTGCAAACCTCGGTCCGTCCGATCACGGCGGTGGGACGATTCGACCGTCCGTGCGCGCCCTCCACTCCCAGTGCACACTGCACAATGAAACCCTAGCTCGAGCTATCCTTCAACCCCGCGCGCCCCCTTCCTCGCCCCCGACCTCGCACGACCTCTCCCTCACCTCCGCTCGCTCTCCCTCGCCCTTGCCACCACGCCTGGCGTCGCCTCCTCCCCTCCCATACTAGCCATTGTTCGCGTCGCTGACTGGGAATCATGGCCTCCCCCAGATCCCCTATGGAGCTGCCTCATGATCCATTCATCGACGGAGCTTCCAGAGCCCTCCAGGCCATGCTATCGCCGACTGGAGTCCTCCTGGAGCACTCTCCCTCCAGTCGCCGGAGATCTCCGCAACTCTTCTCCATCCCTTCCACCGTTCACCAGATCTGGTTCCTTCCCCCTTCTCCGACGCGGGGTGCGATGAGCTCAAACCGAAGCTCAACGGTTCCTGGTAGTGGACACCGTGGAGAAGGATAACTCCAGCCATATCCTCTTCGATGAGTTCCTCCGATTCAACCCCAAGAACCCCTGCTGGTTCAACCGTGATCGCTTCGTGCTCTCCACCGGCCACGGATGCATGCTCTAGTACGTGCTGCTCACAGTGAGCTCGAAATGCTCCCGTCATTGTAAGATTTTAGGGGGTTCTAGGAGAGTTTTTTTGGTCTGATTTTAGGACAGATTCGCAAATCTAAATCAATTGATCGGTAGATATTAATCTTGATATGTTTTTAGGCTCATGAATTAAAGTAAGTTGTTCCAAAGGTGAAAGGTCTCAGACTCTACGGATGATTTTTATTCCATGACTTGTTAATCAATTGTTGAATTATATTCTACTCTTTTGAAGTTGGGTGCTCATCTCGATCCTAATTCTTTTTTATCGTCAGGTTTTGATTAATGCTCTTTGCGAAGGGCTATAACATAATTTCCATCTCCCATTGTCACGCCCCAGAAACCGCCGAGGAATTCGGTTTCGGACAGAGATTGAATATCACCTGTTTACATCAATAAAAGACAGCGGAAGAATGTCAGATGTGTAATTATGGCCAATTTAAATGAGATTAAAAGAACATTGTAGGACACCGGTCTAAAATTTGAATTACGAACCATCAATTGAAAACAAAACCCACAAGAAAGGCCTGAATGCGGCTGTAACCCTATACACCATCACCGCCGAAGGCAAAGGTAACTAAGCGACGGTCTTCTTTCTCCTTCTCTGAATAAATATCAACAAATAACGTTGAGTACATGTATGTACTCGCAATACTTTAGTGCATGGAACTAAATATACATGCATGGCTATATCAATGGGAGAAAGTTTCTACACTAGATTCAATTTTAGCATGAAGCAGATTTTATTTGCAATAGAATAATACTTAAAACAGTATCGAAATTTGTAAAGAGCACTTTAATAAGAAAGTAGTGACAGTATATAAGGTGTTTGTACAACGATTCATAATCAATCCAATAAGTATATCGCAATCGACTCATCAGCATACCATTAATCCAACTTTTTATACCAACGATCCAACTCATCGTACCAACATTTTTCAAAGTGTTTGCAAAACCAAAACAAAAAAAAAAACTATACTTGACAATATGTCCTAAGCTGCTCTTGATCGTGAGTACAGCTAATCGATTAGATTTAAATCTCTGCAGAGAGTGTACATTTTACCCACACGACATATTCTAGCAATCATGTCAACCATGCCATGCGATACACAAGTACCCGTTTTGCTAGACTATGACAAAACTTTTCGACTTGCTAGAGCCCAACCTTACATTAGCCCGGTGTATGTCCACCATTGCTATGGCGGCTGAAGTCACTAGCCGTACATTTTAGTACTCACGATGGTTTCACACCTCATCGCCCTCGTTCTCCCCAAAGCATGGTTTGCTCGTTGTATCGGAATGCTTTGGTCCCAACGCCTCAGTGAAAGGAGCACCTACAAGCGAAACCAGTCCGTCGGTGTGTCCTTACTACTTTGGCCTACCAAAATGCAAGGTTAAACTCCAACTAATTTACTAAGTTAAGGCCATCCCATACTAGCACATGTGGTTGTACAATTTGACTTAGTTGATAACATCAAGTTCGGTCCTTAGATCGACTCAGGCGAGAATCTCCCCCTATCTACGTGCAAGTACAACCCTCTCACGGCACAAGTTTATCTCTTGTACTGTACAAGTACGTCCCTTGTATGGTACAAGTCAATCCCTTGTACAACCAGTTATACCATAACTCGCATGTGTATAAATCATAATATTATTTTTATTTTTACCAAAATACCAGTATCTGTTACTGTCATATTCAACCATTTTAAATTTCATAAAGGCTCAAGTCTATCATTCTTCCCTTAGCTAATTCATGGCTAAGCATAAGCATTTAATATTCGATTATACCTATGTTTCATTTTATAGAATGATTAATCTTAGCCTAGGGTTCAACAAGGTTATCATGTCAATATAATTAAGGAAATCCCACAATTTAGAAATACAACTATCATTTCCCACAACATAGCAACTTTACGGAATTACACGCATACATAATAGTTTGGTAAAACAAAATAGACAACGTAAAATATGGGATCAAAATGATAAAGGAGGGTGCTTGCCTTGCTTGTTGAACAATTGGTCTTGTCGTGGTTGATCGAAGTATCAATCACGTCACCTAGTCCCAGACCTCTCATACAGTCCCACGATTCACGCGTATGCTCCAACGTTAACACATATACAAGCAAATAAATCCGAAGTTACTATCCTTCGATACAAACAAGGTCATGCATATGAGAATGATGCATGTGAGGATGATGCATTTGAAATGATGCGAGATCCAAATGCAGCCTAGGGGGTTTATCCTAAAGCGTAACTTTCTGATTTTTGTGTATATGTTATTTTCATTTATTTAATTCAAGAAGCTTAAATTATATCTACTTCTAAAATAAATTTTGAATTCGAGAGGCTAGGGTTACTATACTCATTTAAGCATAATACCAAATTTCCAAGTGATGCTATATGAGGACCAAGTAAACTTAAAAGGTGTAGCATAAAGATAGTCATTATAGTGTTCTAACTTAGGGTTAGGCTAAGGTGACAATTTAGTTTCTCAATCACATATTTTAAACAATTGAAAATATTATATCCGATAGTACCAGCCCTCATACCGCGGTAATACCAACCTCTGGTGGTACCGCTCCTGGGCCCGATAGTACTGGCGGTTGGGTACAGAAAACGGCGTTCTCTGGAATAAAGCTACCGGCATGCTAGGCGTGGTACTACCACTCCTTCGATAGTACCGGCTCTGAAATGACAGTACTACCGAAGCCCAGAGCAGAGGCAATCCCACTTATTTGACAGACATGACGTACTACGAATTTTTCTCTAACGTTGCTCCCTACTCACAATCTCATAAAGTATGAATTAAAGAATCATCCAATTAATTGTCTCCTTACTATTAACTGGTTTCATGACATTCCATTTACACAATCCATCTCGTAACGGTACAATACTCGCTAATTTAATTGTATGCGATCGTGAACCATTCCAATAATCATACTTTACTAGACTATTTATTCTAGTGCTAACAATCTAGTTGTAATAATCCCACTTTAGAAATATATGATCATACATATCAAAATTCCACCAATATAGACATATGCAAGTGCGCAATATTCACACCAGGCTTCTAGGTCACTTATTCATTATCTAATAGCCTACTCATCGTTCACACATGTGCTCATTCCATTAGCTCACAATGTATGTAATCCATTCATCAGTCATATTTACTAGGAAAGTGAGCGCGGCGCACGCCGCGCACGTGAACGAAAAATAAATTTGTGTTGTTTTTTCAAAGAAAAAACGGACAACAAAAACATTTATTTCGGGAAAAACAAGGAAAAATGGACTACGAAAGCATTCTTTCCAGGGAAAAAGGAAAAGTTTTTTTTTCGGAGGAAAAACGGGCCACGAAAATATTTTTTCCGGGGAAAACGAATAAAAACGGGCCACGAAAATATTTTTCACGGGTAACGAAAACATTTTTTCCGTGAAAAACGAGAAAAAACGGACTATGAAAACATTTTTCCAAGAAAATCTGCGGCGCACGCCGCGCGCGTGAACAAAAAACGGATTTACATTTTTTTCGGAGAAAAAAACGGATCACGAAAACATCTTTTCGGGAAAAACGAGGGAAAACGGACCACGAAAATAATTTTTTTGGGAAAAACGAGGGAAAACGGACCACGGAAACATTTTCCCGGGAAAAGTGAGGGAAAACGAACACCAAAAACACTTTTCTCGGGAAAAATGAGAAAAAACGGACCCCGAAAATATTTTTTCGGGAAAAACGGAGAAAAGATGAACGAAAAACGAATTTCTATTTTTTTTGGTGGAAAAATGGACCACGAAAACATGCTCCGGAGAAAAAACGGATCACGAAAACATTTTTTTCGGGCAAAACGGAGAAAGGACCTAGACGTAAAGTGCGGGGACCTATTTGTTATAATTTTGGATCTGTTCGCTATTTTGAAAAATTAGAAAAGGGCTCGCTCGCGATTCGTATTTAATGGGAGCCCCCTTATGTAAAATGGCGAATGAGGGGCCTAAACGCGAACCGGAAAAAAAATCTTCCGCTCACATAAAATAGCAAAGGATCTCTTCGTAATTTGGAAGGACCTGTCCGCTATTTGGAGAAATAAATGGGTTTTTTTGAAAAATTGAAAGGAGGGTGAGGTGGAGGCTTGAGGAGGCTTGAAACCTCCCAGATATAATGGAGGGATAATATCACCATAATTGACCCATAATCATACATTTTCCAATACAAAATAAAAGTATAGACCTTCTATCTAATGGCTACGTCTAATATCCTAGCACATACGATTCACTCTCCAATTTGTGTGATGCTCCAATCCAATTAATAATCAACCATAAAATTCATTCTCCAATTCATATGATACACCAATTCAATTAATAATCAACCACCGAGTGCTCATATATTCTTCACATAAGGCCCATCTAACTATCGTTTAAGGTATTAAATCTAATTGCACATGCATTGCTTAAATGGCACACCACTACCGATTACATATATGGGCACCATTTTTTTTTATCAAATTAACATCATATGCTAAGAACTAATTTAGCCATATACATACTACTGGGATCAATTTAAGTTAATTAAGTACCACTTAAACTAGGAAGGGTAAGTCTCATCGATGCATTAGAAACGCCTACAATAATCGTAAGTTTATGAGACTAATAATTATATACGTTGACAATTTTGCAGCTACCAAACTCACTTGAGAGGAGGTTCTCACAGTTTTAATTTATAAAATTCTCTAACTAATTTATGTGTGTGCTATTTTTATTCATCTAGAATCCAAAGCATTAAAGCAAGACATCATGGTAGTGAGCTACCTCAATTAATCATACATAATTTCACAATTTAGAGGCTGACGAGAAAATATACACTAGGCTACCATTCTTCATACATCAAGCATTCTTTAACCTACATGCATGCAACATAAAAGGCAATGAACATCCTCCAATGGTCTAAGAGACAATATTAGAGTAATTCCATTTTTCGTATTTTCAGCACTATCCCTCACATATACATAGTCATTTTTACCTTAAGGTCTATATAGCATTATCAACACAACAATTATCTATAATCGTGAAATACTTACACATGCATCTATTTGTTTTACTTTAAGTGCATGAGAGTAATACTATGGGGCTAGCATGTACATACAACATGAATATAAGTCAACCAACATACATATGTATAGTGCCACTGTTAAAAGAGAAGCCTACATAGATATCTAACAAGCCTACACCTCAGTTTCTTTCCTGATACACAAGTATTAGGATACACATCACGTTAAAATAGCTAGCAATTTAGTAAACAACAACATGTGAATGGCAACATAAAATTAATTGTTGAAATATTTACATGGTGCTCAAGTTATAGCAATTTATAAACATACATGATTTACTGTTATATCATCATTTTATTTGCTTAGAAAATCCATCCATTTACAATTTTGCAACCATCAATATTATCTTGAGAGGAGATTTCCATAATTCCAATCATAAAGGACCCACTAACTAATTTCATGTCATTCCACTAATATTAGTCTACAACCAAACAATCTATTAATTTATCAATTACAATAATCATCAATCGACAATTAATATTTCGCTCCAACGGTCGAATTAATCAACCTATTATTGTGCCACTCTAATATTATTCGACTATGACATGGTAATCTACTAAATTAAACAACCCAACATTCGTCAATCGATAATTCATATTCTACTTGATGATTGAATTACTTATGTGAAGCAAAAAGCAATAACTATTTATACCGCTAAACAATTAAAACCTAATTAGTAGCTATACCGGTTGAAAGTTGCCAGCCTAACATGTAATGCATGCATGCATGAGTATGCAATGATCAATATTTATATGCGATATGCATAGCTAAAAGCTACGTACGAGATAATTAAATTGACTACAAAAACTTTTACCTCTCCTCTCCTCTCTATTTTTCCTAGCCGCACAGTCTCTGGCTTCACCTGGAAGCCATCTCTTCTTCTTCCTCTGTCTTCTTCCACTAAAAATCCGGTCGGCTCCTTCCTTCTCTCATGGCGCTGGCCCAACTTCTTTCCTGCACCGGCTCGGCCTCCCGCGCTAGCCCTGCGCTAGCTCTCACGCCGCGCCAGGCCGGCTGTTGCCTCAGCGCCGCCACACGCTGTGCTGGCCTTGACCACCACACTGCCGACCGCGCCGCGCCACCTCGGGTTGCCGAAGGCCACCGTGGTCGTGTCGCAGTCCCCACGCCACCTCATCGTCGCCCACGAGCACCACTGCGCCTCGCAGCCCCGGCTGCTGCAGGGTTGTGCCGCGCCACTACTGCGCTCAGCTGCCATGCCTGTGGGCCACCGGTGCCGCGCACCCCTCAGTCTCGACCTTGCCCCTCCGTCACGCACCTCGGCGACGTAGTGGCTCATTCCTCACCTTGCCCGGTCGTTGCCCCTGCCTCGCCCCTCCGTCAACGCTTCCGCTAGCTCGACGTAGCAGTTCAGCGTCCGCGTTCCCCCCCATGGTGCAGCACCTCGATGACTCAGTCTCCCACCTCGCCCTTCGTCGGCACCTCCCAAGTCCCCACTCCTTTATGACCATGTGCCTCTTGCCTCCTCCGACCTTGGCGAGCTAGAGTCGAGAGCCCTCGCGGGCCTTGCCCCATCCGTCGTCGCACGCCTGCACACCAAGCTGGAGCCTAGAGGCTAGAGCTGGTTTGCCGGTGAGTCGTCTCTCACCTAAGATTTGATTAGAGATTTGAGGATTCGATTGGGGACTGGGGAATTGGGGATGGAAGACTCTTAATCTGGTTTGGTTCAAGTTATACCGTGTGCTGTGGCTAGTTGTCTAATGAGTTAGTATGGTGGCACCATACCTGAACCGTGGTCTGTGGATGCATACTCGCTCTTCTTCGAACTCGATCGGATGACTTCCTCCTCCTGTCCTCTACGCCTCCGCGATGGCTCCACCAGCCAACACCGTGGTCTGTGGACACATACTCGCTCTTCTTCGAACTCAAGCGGATGATTTTTATTCTATAACTTGCTAATCTGTTTTTGAATTATGTTCTGCTCTTTTGAAGTTGGGTGCTCATCTCAATCCTAATTCTTTTTTTTTTATCATTTGGTTTTGATTAATGCTCATTGTAAAGGGCTATAGCATAATTTTCATCTCCCATGAAGCCTGAGTTTACAAGAAGCTCATCGGTTTGTGCACACAATGGTTTTGCAAATATGGTTCTTACCATTACTATTCATTTTCAGCCAAGCTACATGTGAACTGTTCTAATTTGAAGCTTCATAGATATAATAAGATCTTAGCACTTCGGGATGGTGAGGGCAGATGCGAATTGGGATCTTAGCACTCAACCAAAAACTGTTGAACTGCCCTTCGAAAAAATATCAAGATTGGGCTCCCATCCATTAGATCATATAAGAGCTTACTAAGTCTAAGTCATGAAGCGAACATCAATTCACATCATGTCAGTTTTGTAATTGATATACTGTGAATGGTATAACTTTGAAATCGATAGATTGTACATGATTAGGGCATCTCCAATGGTGTAGATAATTGTTGACTATAAGCACATACCATGTCAGCTATAGCTAGCCACTATAGCCACCTCTTTCAATGGGTTGTCTACAAGGATATCTATACACAACATTTAATATTTGCATGCACATTAGAAGGTGATGATCAGCCATGAATGCAACACTGTAGCTACATGTGTATGACAAATACATGAACCAAGTGCAGCAATATACATTAACATTTTTAGCAATATATACATGTCACCACAAAATAAAGACATTCAAAACAGCACCACGTGATCTAAAGAAGTACCATATGCAGTCCAAATAACTCACAAAATTAATACCATATCCACTCAAAAGCATCCAAAATCAGTAGCATCTCTAACACAAAATTATTCAGTTCACCACCATGTTTAAGTTTAGTAGATAAGCAGGTGTACTAGACACCTTTACAACATACGAACAGTAACTAGAACATGCTCCAGACATTGCACCAACACACCAACAGCTCCAGACATTACAAAAGCAAAGAGACATTGCACCAACACACCAACAGTTCATGTCCCCTACATATCATGTTGAATTGTGCACTCAACACCTTGAGAAGCTTGATGTTAACCTGGAGAATAGATAAAGCAAAAACTAATGTAAGTTAACAATATTTGACGAAAAAAAACATAATAGATTTGATTCAAGAGCTTACATGATATTTAAGAACTAATTATTTTGCCTATTATCAAATCGCTGCCAAATATGCTGAATTAAATCATTTTTAAGTTTGATATGGGTTGAGCGATTGCGGATTGCGGCATTCCTACGTAGCACATCTTGGAAGGATGCGTTACTGCCTTTCTTCACTTCAGGTGGGAGAACAATAGTTGTCCCTGGAGCACAATTGATGTCAATATTATACTGAACTGTTTCTCCCTCATCTTCCACTATCATGTTGTGTAGAATTACACAAGCTTGCATGATTTTTGCAATAGTCTTCCGATTCCACAATCGTGCTGGACGACACATGATGTTGAAACGGCTTTGCATGACTCCGAAAGCACGCTCCACATCTTTCCTTACCCCTTCTTGAGCTTTTGAAAATACCTTGTGTTCTTCTAATTGGGGAGCTGGTATAGTTTTCACAAATACAGCCCATTCCGGGTAAATCCCATCGGCTAGATAATACGATGTGTCATATTGATTTCCATTGATGGAGAAATGTACTCGGGGTGCTTCACCTTTTATAGCCTCAATGAATAATGGAGATTGGTTGAGTACATTTATGTCATTGTTGGACCCAGCAACACCAAAAAATGCATGCCAAATACGAAGGTCATATGAAGCTACAACTTCGAGGATGATAGTTGGGACTCCATAGTCACCCCGGGTAAATTGACCCTTCCATGCTGTAGGGCAATTCTCCCACCTCCAATGCATGCAGTCAATACTACCTATCATGCCTGGGAACCCACGAGACTCACCAACTTGGAGTAAACGATCAACATCTTCAGTTGTTGGGCTTCGTAGGTACTCACCTTTGAATATATGAATCACCCCTTCCACAAATTTATCCTGTGATCAAGAATATTGCATTAAAAATAGCAAGAAACATAGTGCAGGGTGCAGCAGTACCTCAATTTGAACCACCAAATAAATTCTCCCTTAGATTCTTCAATCCAATAGCGTGTTCAGCTGTCATGTCCTCTGTCATCTCACTAGTGTTCATGGTCATTAAAGATCTATAGGTCTCTAACATAATTGTCTCTCTCTTTAGCCTTGCAGCCTCAACCTTTTCACTAGACACACGTTGTTGGGCCTCAATGAACTCTTCATGACATTTTTTAGACGCTGCCTGAATATTCATGTACTTTTTAATATCTTCAGCCAATCCATTGTCATCAACCTTGAGCTTGCCTTTGCCATTTCGTTGTTTCTTGGCTTCTTTTGTTCCCATCGGACGTTGCTCTTATTCTGCATCTTCAGAGATGTCTACAATCGGTACATTCCCCTCATCATTAAGCTTTCGTTTTTTTGTATTCTCATGATCCTCCAACACAGCAAGCCACTTGGGTTCATTGCGAAGAACCCTCCAGCAATGCATAAACATGAATGGGCCTTGTTTGTAGTCTTGTAAATAAAATTCAAGAGCCTTGTCTCTCAGCATATCATCAGATTGTCCACTAACATAAATCGAGTCAGCCTTTTTCCATGAAGCACAAAAAAACCCGACTAATCTCTTAATCTTTGTCATGCGGTCTTTGAGATGCTTCTCTTTCCTTTTCCTAGACATGGGTGTGGTGATGTCATAAACTGCATGCACATCACACCAATATTGATCATTCTTCTTGTTGTTCCCATTGATGGGGTCATTTGAATTATTTAACCACGCGCTCACCTAAAATTGCAGATTACAATATCAGAGATAATTCACACAAAATAAAAACAACCTAATTCAGATTAGTGATTCACTCACCAATCTTAAGTCTTCCTCTGTTGTCCATGACAATCGTTTCTCACTCCTTTCATCGTCTTTACTTGAATTCTTGATAACCCTTTTTTTGCCTTTCGAATGAGATGCATCATGTCCAGTCTTTAAAGTATGATTTGCTTCCTCCATACCATCTTTAAGAAGACTTACAAAACCACCAGGAGGGCTACAATCCATACCATATCAAGATCAACAATAGGCTATGTATAATTTGACAATCCTATTACCATTATGTTAAAAGATATGAACCCCACAAGAAACTACAACATTCTTGATCATGCACATATTGTTACCTACAACATAACACTATTGAAGCAGATCATATATGAAAGTGCATCGTATTGTTAGAAAACAACCATCAGCACAGGTCAAGAATGCATGCAACCTGCAATGCGTAAAACCTATGACAAGTTATCAACTTCATATTACCCTGTGATCAAGTACTCACTTCATCTCACCTTGTCACTACAGGAAGAGTTTTCCTAGTTACTTGCAGGAAGGTATGCTTGAGGCCATCTCAATTCAGGCATTGGCTCAGGTAGTTCAATTTTCCCAACAGGGAGCAATGTTTAAATTTCAGGGAGTACAAAAACTACAACATTCTTATTCTAGTTCAAACACTCTAGCAACAATTCAGTCACACATTCTAGCAACAATTCAGTCACAAATTTCAGGGAGTACAAGAATTCTTACCACTCATAATCATTGGGAGCAAAAGTGCTTTGTGTCGATTGCGCCGTCCACCAAGGGTTGAGGAAGGAAGTGTCGTGGTTCATTGAGATCGACATCCAAGTATTGGATCCCAATCCGGTGAGGGAGAACTGGTCCTTCGGCGGCTGAGGTGCTACCTTACGCTT
The DNA here is from genome assembly GCA_036346355.1 of Rhipidocladum racemiflorum. Taxonomy (NCBI): domain Eukaryota; kingdom Viridiplantae; phylum Streptophyta; class Magnoliopsida; order Poales; family Poaceae; genus Rhipidocladum; species Rhipidocladum racemiflorum. Next base: position 61,359,043 of record CM070573.1, on the reverse strand, counting down.
GGAGCCTGTAGAGGATGGCATTCTTGTAGCAGGCTCCTAAAATTGGAAAAATCCATCCAGTGTTAGACAATACAACAAACTAAGAAGAGGGAGGCCAATACGATTTGGGATCCTGCCTCCACTCGGCTGAACACTCCTGGCTGAATATGAGTGCGGCTGCCCTGATCTGCGCCCGAACACTCCTGGCTAGCGAGTTCCTCCCCGACCACTCGGCGGCGCGCACCACTGCTCCGCGGGCTGCCGACGCACCGTACGGCCGCGAGAGCGAGAAGCAACTGGAGGCGACGAGCCGCGATGCTGGCGAGGCGGAGGAGGAGACGAATCTGAGGAGGAGGAGGCGGGCGAGCCGCGACGTTGTCGAGGCGGAGGAGGAGAGGGATCTAGTGACACTGGCGAGGCGAAGGAGGAGGCGGGCGAGGCGGAGGAGGAGGCGCGCTCGGCTCGAGAGTTGATGGGGTGCAAGGGCAGAAGACTCACCGGTGCGCTCGGCGGAGGAGGGAGATCCCGCGCTGGATTTGGGCTGGATTTGGGGGAGAGGAGAGCTGGATTTGGGGGTGAAGAGAGCGCAGCGGAGGCGATCTGTGGTTCCTGCGCGGGGGAGGTGAGCGCTGGTGAAATCCCGCGCGGGATTTGGGGAGGAGATCGGGGAAGGCGCGTGGAGGAGAGGATCCCGCGAGGAGGTCAAAGCGCGTTGCAAATCATCGACCTCGTCGATAGGCTGGCGATATGCGATCGATACTGGTCTCGATAGAAGCTATCGCTCGACGATAAACCTGTCGCCGGCTCCTTTGTCTCTCTCCTTTCTCTTTCCTCCACATAGGATAAATGCTGACATGGACAAGCTTATAGCTAGCTGAAGTGGCATCATTGGAGATGCCCTTAGGATACTTTTCATGTTCTGAAATAACTTCAACAATTTGCAGCATACCTAAGACTAAAATATTAATTAAAATGGATTGCAAGAAGAAAACCGGCAGAAAAAATTATAAGTTACACACCGATTGCACTAAAATTGCAGAATATGAAACACTAAAATTTTAATTCGAAAGGAATGTAATTTTGACAGCTGTCAGGTGTTTTTATAGACGATTTTCCTTGTGTTAGAGTTAACAGTCCTAGTAGAGAAGAAATCAAATGAAGCAAACTACACTAAGTAAACACTAAGCGGACAATCAACAAAATAATATTACAAATATTATCCTTTTTCTGAAAGGATGGGATGAGTATTGGATGTCTAGAACGACATTAAATTTGACTAAAACTAACATTGAAAAGATGCACTAAAGACCAGACTTAGAGCTAGCTGAGATAGATGATACACTACTCAAAGATGAAGATAACACGAAACTCTAACACCTGACCTATCACAACCATTAGATGCAAGATTTTAAATTTGGACAAATAGCAATGAAACATATTACAATGGGCATATAGCAATATATAATTTTGCACGTAAGCCAGAGTTATGTCAAGTGAAGTGGTCATGATAATTCATATACTGATGTCTATGCAATATGCCTGAAGATCAATGTTAAGCAGACAACTTAACTGATACGAGGAATAGGAGATACGAAGAATAACATCACAAAGAAAATGGCAAATAAAGAAATCAGAATTGTCGTGAAGTGGCTAGAGAAGAACTGGATATTTGCATTCCACCGTGAAATGCCATCCTTCCCAAACAAAAAGACAAATAATTGAATAAGCTTGTTTTTGTCACAACCAAAGTTTAATCTTTCGAAGTAAGCACTAACACAAACAGTGTTCTCAATATTATTATAACATTTTAGAATATTGAGCTGATCAAGAAAAATGCACATGTATAGTCACTACAAAAGATAAAAAAGTTGAGTAAACAATTACAGTTATACTTTCTGAATGAATGGATTTTGCTCATGTGTATACATGAGAAAATTAAAGTTGCAGCAATACTCATCAATTTTTTTGGGGGTCAAACGTAGATGTTAGACTTGGTCTGAACACCTGATATTTTGGAGATTGAAGCATTTCCCTTTTCTTTGTAGCTAACCTATTTACTGGTAGGTTCAGGGACCTTACCGATAGCTGATCTAGAAAATAAAAACCAAGGAAAAGCGACAAGGGGAGAAACTTACTATTCTCTTTATCATTTCTGCTTCTACTGAGTGAGCTAACAGTTGCTCAGTATCAATCAGGAATAAAAGGACATTTCTCTTACACACATGGAAGAACCTCAGCGAGCAAAGATGTGTCTTGCTCTCAAACAATATGTAGAAAAAGGAGCAGGAATGGTGCCTCATCGAGCAGCCCTTGGTGCTGCAGGGAGAAGGAAAAATTAGATTTATCTAGAAAATATTGAGTTGAACTATATAGAAAGTCACTGCTGCAACTCTGCAAAACAAGGTTCAGAAAGACTGGGAGGAGCATGTACTCAAGTTAACAGGCTCAGAGTTTTTCATGAGATGAAGATGCTGGCAAATCTCCACAAACATTCTGTAGGCAAATATTAGGGGGTCAGAAACATCTTGGAGTAAAAGGTTCTTGGAGAACATATCGTCCATTCTAAGTTATTTTGATGTCAATGTGAAGCTCTAATTCATTGCAATCATACTAAAAAAAAGAAGGTACAATGAAAAGTAATAGGTAAGGTGAGCTCAGTGATGTTCCTAGATAGGAATCATACTTCCTACAAGCCTATGTGAGTAATAGTGTGACAGGAATTTAACTTTTGTGAAAGATGTTATATAATGTGAAAGGGGGAAAATTTCAGAAGCAGTTGACCAAAAACAAGTAAAAAGGGGTTTGGTAGGGATCAGTGTTCACACAAGAAGGTGGAGCTAAGAACAAGCAAGCAATGCAACCTTATCCAAAGCAGCCTATCAAAACCAACTTGATTCTTTTGTATTAAGGCCCATGTTTATCTAATTGTGAAGAGACAAATCCATCACAGTTATTCAACCTACCAGTTAGGGTGGACACAAAAAGAAAGTTTGTTGAACCTACTACGATAAGAAGAGAGCATAGTGCAAAATAAATCAAAGACGGAACTCCTTTGATTGAGCTACAGACTACTAAGTAGAAATGTCTGGAGGGAAGCATAAGCCCAAAACTTGAGCCGGTAGGCGCAATTTCTTAATTTTCTTTGTCCACCTTTTCAGAGCATCTCCAAGAAAGAGCCCTAAAAATAAGCCTTAAATTTTAATTTAGAACCCCAACTAATTAGATTTAGGGCTCCAACGAAATATTCACTCCAGCAATTAGGCCCTAAAACCCAACGAAGATAGAGCTCAATCACAGAGTTGCTAAATATAACTACTCTCCTAGGGGTCTTAAAACAATTTGCTAAATTTTAACAATTTAAGGTCCTTGTTGGATTTAATCTTTTCCCCCAAAAGCCCTATAATTCAAATTATGGCCATATTTAAGGCCCCTCTTAGAGATGCTCTAAGTAAATTAGATTCACTTTAGTAAGAAGTCACAGTTCCACAATCACCGCATTCAATATATCCATGATGTATTTAGAAAATAAGGAAAACATGTTTTGCTGCCAGAACATAACGGTGCCTTCACAGGTTTCCACCCCTATCTGTCCAATTATGCTATTAGATCGTCAAGTGCAAGAAAAGGAAAGGTTGTTAAAGATATAGGTATTATTTTAATTTTAGATTTGAATATGAAACATAATTCTAAAATAATCAAACACAACAGGCTAGACAGAAGATACCACATATCTTTGACAAGTAGATCTAGAAATGATGTGTACGAGATAAACAAAGGGAAACTAGGAAAATTCTTACGATGGGCTTGATGACGAAAAGGATGCAGCGCAGTAGCGATCGGCCGTAGAGGAAGTAGTCGATGTAAAGAAAGCTCGAGCGGTCGCGCAATTGCGCTGCCTAGAAACCTTATTGCCGCCCCCGTGCAGGTTCTCGCTGCGGCAACGGTTCGGAGATCCCGCTCTCCTTGCCTCACGGTGCACGCCGAGAGGAAGGTCGGTGAAGAACGAGCGCAGCACGAGGACACAACACAGATCAGTGGATGAACGCGAGTGCCAGTGGAAAAACTAATTTCAGTCTGGACATCTCCAGATTTTATAGCCTCGCACCAGTAACGGTCAATAATTGACCATTACAACACCATTAAACGCTAGTAAACTGCAGGTCATTCAAATAACTGTTTCTAATAGAAACTGACACCATTATCATGGCTGTTTCAATTCTCAGAAACCGAAATTTAAAAGGGTTTAAACGTGTTAGAGTTTAATCCACCGCGGGAAAAATACACGGTAATTCGCGAAATACGCGCGCGCGTGTGACTTTAGCTGTGCTCCTCACCCTCCATATGCCTCATTACAAAGCATGGTGGGAGCTCCCCCTTTTAAATTGGTATTCTCCTCTCTCAACTAGCAATATGGTACTATTCTTTGTAGCTTTGGCATTAGAGATAAATAGGCCACTTGGGCCTTATTTCTAACAAAGGTTATGCATAGTTGCACACTCACATGGAACTGAATCTATCAGCATCATTTGCTGCTAATTATTTCATCTTCGGAACTTCACAGGTTAGCTAGCTGCTAAAAATGTACTGAAAGAAGCTAGCAAGATCCACAGTGCATAAAAGAATAGAGGTTAAGTAAGAACAATTCTGATGGATCCCAGGCTAGCAGATAATACCCAATTGGCAAACCAACAGATACATCACATAACATCATGATTCCTTAGTCCCATGTAGGAAAGAAAAATCTGTCCTGTACCACAACAACCAAGAGATCCCCGTTTCCGACATGTTACTGTCAGATCGATCATTAATTGAACTCAAACTAACCGTTTCTCAAGCAAAGAAAAGCTGAAATTAATCCCAAAAGGCGACCAGAAGCTCCAGATTTTCAAATTTCACATGCTATCATCCAACACCGAACCAATCCATAAACCTAATTAAGCACACTCCATATAAACCTAAACAACATGAACTGCTGCTAAATAACAACATGAGCTGCAGCTGCAGCTGCAGCTGCATGCGGATTTGATTCATAAATAGCACAAAACAAGGCAGCTATAACTCACTCCCATTGTTTGTAAAAAAACTCACTTCCATGGGACGTCTCCGACGAGCATCCAGTCCCCGTCCTTGTCCTCGTACGTCGGCACGTACTCCGCCCCGCTCACCACGTCCACGAGTTCTATCTCGTTGTCCCCAACCTTGCCTGCGGCCATCCACCCATCAGACTGAGAAAACCATCGAAAACAACGGCACATAGCACGAGCAAGTCGCGAAGGTGTACTCACGGACGGTGAAGTGGCCGGAGAACTTGTCCTGGAGGGTGGCGAGGAGCTGGTTGTAGCTCACGGATGGTGAAGTGGCCGAAGAACTTGTCCTGGAGGGTGGCGAGGAGCTGGTTGTAGCTCGCGTACGCGTCGACTCTCGAGGTCCACCTTGCGCAGGTGCGGCACGCCGTCGACGGCCACCTTGACGAACGTGGCCTTGGACGCCGCCGCCGCCTCGAGCGCATTCTTCCAGAAGGACCGCAACGGCGGCCACCCCATCACCGGAAAAATTGAGCAAATAACTCACTGCTAAATAGAAATTAAAAAAATAACCTGCAGTACATCGAAATGCGTTGAATGGCAGCGGCTTCCGCCAGCCGAAGTGGCTTCCGCCGCATGGGAAGGAGGAAGCGGCGCTTCCGCCGCACGGCATGGAGGAAACCGGGTTTCCGCCACACCGTGTGGCTTCCTCCATGCCACACGGCGGAAAGGAGGGGCTTCCGCCACCCCGTGTGGCTTCCTCCATGCCACACGGTGGAAGCCACCTGGCACGGAAAACAATGCGATGGTCGAATTTTTCGTTTTCATCCGAATTTTTGTTGGTTTGAACGTGGAAGAGTGATAATTCTAGTTTGATAAGTAATCTTGATAGCTAATTCTAGTTTTGACTGGTTTGTTGTTTCAAGGTTAATCTATTTATTCGTCTCGATAAGATTTATTCTTGTTCACTAATAAATCGATTAATTAAACTCATGTTTCTATAATCAATTCGATCCCCCAGGACAATCCGAGGATGCCTATGAAAAGGTTGTTTGGATTTACGAAAAGTTTGCTTGGATGAAACCGCCTTAATTCCCGCCCGTGGAATGCACGAAAATTTGATAAATTAAATCGTAATAAAGTTTTCCTGTTGGAAAAAATTATCGTCAAAAAACGACAAACTTGTTGATAGCAGTTACCTGTCCTAAATTATAAGGCCTATAATTTGAATGGTTTTATCCCAAATATAAAACGAGTATATATGCATTTATTCATTATTATCCCAATTTGAATGATATCTTTCCTTCTATACATATATTTATTGGCTCTCAACTATATGCATTTATTCATTATTATCTACACAAAATATATATCTTTTATCTTCTCTTATACCTTTCTCAATTTCAATGTAACCTTAATCATTATGTAAAATTAAACTACGCATTATCAACTGGTACGGAAGGAGTAATAATACTTTAAATTCATGTGGTTAAGACGTACTCAGGGGGTCCATTTTTATAAGGTTTATTTTTAAATGGTTTTTTTTAACAAATTATAAATTCATCTAAATTTAATTAGGACTTTTCTTCTATGTACATATTTATTCTCTCTCAATCATATATTTTTTTTTCATTACCATTCATACCAAAAAAATCGAAATAAATTACGTGTCACAAAACGGTCGAAAATCAGTACAAATCGCTCGGTTTTCGTAAAAAGTCGACGAAAATTGCTCCAAAAAATCGACAGTACAAACTTGATTTTTGACGATAATTTTTCATCAAAGAAAATTTTAACATGATTTATTTTATCAAATTTTCGTGCATTCCACGGGCGGGAATTGGAGCGGTTCCAGAGAGCATTGCTTTCCGTGTCAAGTGGCTTCCACCGTGTGGTGTGGTGGAAGCCAGACTGCATTGTTTTCCGTGCAACATGGCTTCCACCGTGTGGTGTGGCGGAAACCACGGTTTCCACCACACGGTGTGGCGGAAGCCACGTGAGACGGCGGAAGCCCCCTTTCCGCCACCTGGCATGGCGGAAGCCACCTCGCACGGCGGAAACCAGTGCTATTCAACACATTCCATTTCACTGCAGGTTATTTTTTAAATTTCAATTCAACTGTTGTTTATTTGAGCAATTTTTCCCCCCATCACCCGCACCCTAAACCGCAAGACCACGTCAACTCAAATCGGACCAAACCCCGAAGCTCTGCTCGAGTTTGTGAGGGGATGGGTGATGCGTACTTGGCGGGCGATGAGATCCTCTAACCTCAATCTCTCTTAACTTTGAGTTATTGGGTCTCACATATTAATGAACGACCTCACGTATCAATGACTCAATGTTAAGATGTCTACGAGCTTTACCATCTTATAGATACTTGTGTTCATTTTGTTTATTTAGCTCTGCATATATGAGGTAGAAATCTCAGTTTTTTTTTCTTCCTTCTTTACTTAAGGATGTATGTTACAATAACTGCATCACAGATAGGCCGATTTTTTTTGTTACAATATTTTCTATTTCTCTCAAACATGTACAACACTCCATTAAAAAAAACGGTGCAGCGTAGCGCGCAATCCTTCCCAGTTATGCTAATTGTATATGAGTTCTCTTTTCCAGCAAAATTCCTGTATTTCTACATGTGCATAGCTTAAATAATTGTCAGCTTTCTACGCTCATCATCATAGGGGACTTGGGGGAGAAGGTGGTATGCGCCATACACTTTCGGCTTTATCCCCGAGTTAATCGTGGTCGTGGCTGGGCGGCTGTGCACATGAATGATCGATGCAACTTTTGGCTGCCCTGCAAAGGAGAGAAAATCTAAAAGGCCTAGCTCGAGCATGGCCATAGCTTCCTTTTTCGTGTGTAACTGTGCAAGTTACCATAATAAATAATTGGAGAATTTTTATCATTCTTAGGAGGTATACTAAGTTATACTTAAACTCTTGATATCTTCATATGAGACTTTTTAGCATCCTTAGGAGGTACCAAAGCATATGTTAAGTAAGTACCAAGATGTACTAAAAGTTTAAAGAGTGGTACAAGAATTTAAGGGTAATTTGTAGTAGCTCTCAAGGATGGTAAAACTCTACTCTCCACCCATTAATTTTTTGATATCTCTTGGTGTTAGCACAATTTATAACTTGATAACTCTTAATGATAGTAACACGTATGTTAAAATTTTTACTAATATATAAATACAAGTTGGTGAAAGTCTTCCATCCTCCTTAAGAAAAGCAGCACGCTAATATATAGGCTGTGGATCGTGACACGCTCCCCTCACCTCTTGCAAATAGAAAGAAAACCAATCGTATCTCTCTTTTCGCTCATATCCGCTCTCTTCGGTCGGACCTTTTCTTACTACTGTGACAAATCAAAAGTATAATTTTACTTTTATAAATATGGTGGCATGATTTAATTATTTGATTAAAAATATGCATTGATGCTGGTCTAACATCAAGAAACCTTGAGAGCCTGTAGTCAGCACAAGAAGGCAGTGGATCCGACGGTCTATCGTGTAAGTCCATACCACCATGATGGCCCATGGGCGTTACGTAATCCCCTCATGTGATCCATGCGCGACAGCTACGCTTAAACTCTCCTGGGCTGCCTGCTGCGGTCTCCCTCCATGCGATGCATCCAAGCTGATAGCCCAACTGCGTATTCCCAGCGCCACAGTTACGATGCCACGAGCCCAACCCACTCCAGCCCACGCAGCCATTGTGCATTGGCGGCGTGTGGGCCGGCGCGGCATTGCTAGGGGAAGAGGCGCAACGTGGGATGACATCAACACATCGTTTAACCCTCGGCAGCTACTTTATTGAGTAGGCATAGGCGAACGCACCGGTCCACCGAGCATTTCTTTTGTCTCTTTTGGGATTTTGTGCGTTCGCCCCTGTTGCTGCAGCGACGGCCACCTAGGTTACTGACGAGGTCTTTCTCGTCGCCGTCGAGCCACTACAGGTCTCCGCCATATAAGCAATGTCTCTGTACTCTGTATGTATCTTTTAGGGATAACAAATTCCCCTTGCGAAATCGATTGGGTTATGTCAAAGTGAAAACATCTAATTCCATCTCGTGTTTGATTGGTGACAAGGGCGGACCTGGGCTCGGGCCAGTGGGGCCTTGGCCCGAGGTTTGGCCCAAGTAGCAGTGGACCAGTACACGTCAGTCGAAATCCGGCCCGAGGCTCAATAGAGATTGCATGACTCGGCGGCCAGTACCAGCAGGAGCGCCGCCCTAGCTCACACCTTCGCACGTCTAACTTCACGCCGCACGCGCTGTCACACTTAGGGATGGCAATTGTGCCTCATTACCCGCGGATAAATACTCAATGAAGGTAGGTATAGGAGTCTCTTTTTTTTATCCACAGTTATAGAAATAAAAAACAATTTTTTACTCACCGAGTAAACACCTATACCATTAAACTTACTCGCAAAAGTCAAATAATGCACTTGTGTGTTTGGTTGGAGAGTGAGGTGGAATGGAATGGTTCCATCCCAGATTTCACGATGGAATGGCTTCATCCCAAATTTTAGGGATGGAATGGTTCCATCTCAGATTCTCAGACAGGGCCCACTGTCACTCTCACATTCCAAGTGGGATGGCTGCGTTCCAAAAAATTTGTAGAATCTGATCATCCCGAATCCAGAGAGAATATTCTCTTTTCTAGAACCAAGTCATCCTCAACTCTCCAACCAAACACTAGACTTGGTGGGATGAGATGGTTCGGTTCCACTCCATCCCACTAACCGAACACACAATAAAAGAAGGCCTAGACTCCAAACCACTCGAGTCGGCCGACCCCAAAACGCCCGACTCCCAAGCCCAGCCGCTTTCTCCCCCCTTCCATCCCCAATTCTCCCGATCCGCTCGCGGCCCTCCCAGTCCTGCCGCGCCGCCCTCCTTACGCCGAGCCGAGCAGCCTCCGCCCTCCGGTCGCCCGCCCTGCCCCTGCCGCCTACCAGGAGGTCCGTCCTACCTCCTCGCCGAACCGCCCGACTCCAAGCTGCATTCTCCTGATCTCCTCAGTCCCCTCCACTGCACATCCGGCCATCCCCAAATATCCCGTCGCCCTCCCTGGCTCTCTGCCCCGAGCCGCCTCCAGCAGGCCTCCCTACCCAGAGCTGCCTCCTGCCCGCCGGCCGCCCTACCTCCTCCCTACACCGAGCGGCCTCCCATCGCCCTCCAGCAACCTTGCCACCCTGCCTACATCCCGTCGCCCTCCAGCCGCCCCACCTCCTGCCGGCCTGAGACGGCGCCACGCCGCCACGGCCTGCCCCCTGCCGCTAGTTTCCCTGTCGACTGTCGCCTGCCAGGAGTCCAGAAGATCTGCTCGCAACCCCAAGGTGATGAATTTTTCTTTGTTTATCCTTTAGTGCAGTTTTCATTTTGATTTGAATCTGTCCGTAAGCACCAAATTGATCCATAAGCCTAATTTTCTATTAACAAATAATGTTGCACGCTACCAGATTGGACTAAACTTTGTTTAAGAAAATGAACAGGAGTGCTTCATCAATTTCGATCTCAAATAATACGTACTCTGAGAAACTATTGGAACTTAATAGAAATTTTAGTAAAGCTTGTACAGTTTATTGGGAAACAATCAGCCAAATTAAACTGGAGGAGTAATCTTACCCAATAAAGTTATCATATTCTACTTGTCAGATCCTATATGCATCATTTTTTGACAATACAATTGCAATAGAAGCACTCAATCTTTTTATTCAATGATGTGATAGAAGGCAGTTCTGAGCAATTGAATACATGATTGCTTTTGTTTATTAGTTTATTATAGCTCAACCTATTGTTGACAACTTGACATGGAGCACTACCAGCTTCTGTACTGTTGCATTAAGTTGTACAAGCCATATAAGATAGAATATTTTTTGGCACTTCAGAATTTTATGCAGCAGTATTTGTATAGGTAGGAGATCCACTTGATGTTGGTGGGTAAATGGGTATGCCCGCGGGTGACAGGTATGGGCGATGTTCTTTGCCCACTACCCTTTGTGGGTATGCCTGCGAGTGAGATTTCGGGTGGCGGGCATGGGTATGGGTGAGTACTACCTGTGCCCGCCGTGCCCGATTGCCATCCCTAGTCACACCGCCCCCACCCGCTGGTCCCGCCTGCCCGCCGGCAAACACCCCTTGCACCGGCCCCCTACGCCCGCCCCTGCACCATCCCCCTCGCTCGGCCCCTGCGCTCACCCCCAACACTTGTAAGCCGGCCCTTGCGACCTGCGCTGGAATCCGGCGGTGCCCTCCAATCCTGGAAGCCGGCGGAAGGCTGGAAAGGTGAAATGTAACAGGCAGTAGCAGATATTCTTGAACATCAATAAGTCCTGGTAGTTCCTATGAGTGGTTACCGGCTCTTGGTCCATGTGAAACTTTGTCCATACTCCATAATATTGGTATTGTGTTTAGTTTTTCGCTTGACTTTTCATGCTGTTTTGCTATTTCTAGGGACCATTCCATGATAAAAATTTGGGAAAAACTCTATTTCTACCACTGGATCTGAACATTATTTCCTTTTTGCAACTGAGTTCTCCCAAGCCAGTTGTGTAAATATTCACTATGATTCTATCTGTTGGTAGTTTAATGCTCTAACGCTTTGTTTCTATTATTGTAGTTGCAAGAACGTTAAAGCAGAGATGGAAGCAAGTATATTGAAAGAAGATATAACTAGCGAGTCTAAGTATTTGTCAGAGCTAGCATTAGCGAGTTACAACAAAAGCAGAGGAGTCTAAGTAATTTTCTCCCCTTGTTGCTATTTGGTTTCTGCTTGAAAATTATTTTCGTATCACTGTTGAGTTGCATGCCAGTATATAGTGTTAGTGGAAAGATCAAATTTAGGATCACTAGCCAGTAACCCATGGCCTGTGTACTTTAAGTACTTTTGAGTTTTGTGTTTTTTTGTTAATACATTATTATGGATGTTATGAATCCTAATTGGATTTTGGAAACACATTCGAAATTATAAAAGTTTTCTTTTATCTGATTAATGTATTGATTTCTATTTGTTTTATTTTATTTTATTTTATTAATAGGGGATTAACTTGTGTACTAGCAGAGGTAATCCTTTTAAGCATGCTTTATTTTTCCATTATATCCTAGCAGCCTTTAGTTACAATGGATAATTCTTGACAGTCCAGTCAGAAGTATTAGCAGCAAACTCCATACCTATCCAGCTTTTGTTAGTGAATTTTCTAAGAAAATATGGAAGACATTTTCATTGTGTTGTCTCAATTTTTCGTTGAAAAACAGCTGTATTGCTTCTGTTGGATAAAGGCTATCGATCCGTTGTGTGAATATGGCTACTTTACAAAATACATGTATGTAATAGCCAACCTCATGTGTCACATATTTTACATCATATATGGATCCTAACTAGAATGGGATAGAGGAACATCTGATTGCAGAGCCAACCATGCTGATGCTCTTTCTTTCTAAGGGTCAGAAGTCCCCATGTCTGTGTTCTATAAGGCTACATCTCAGGCTCAAAAATTCCCTCCAAAGTAGAGATCAGCACAATGTGTAATTAATGGCCATGATAGCCACCGAGCAACGGGGTGGGAGGAGAGGCGGCAATGGAGTTGGAACCTCTCTCTATCTTGCGGTGAGGAATAATGACAATGGAAGATGTGTGTGGTGGTTTGGTTGGGGTGCTGTGACCATTGGGCTGGGACTTGGGCCTTGGGTACTGGTAGGCTTAGTTTTTCGCCCGAGGCTTACTGGAATCCTGGCTTTGCCACTGATTGGCGCAGGAGTTGCTGTTGTGTGAGCTAGCTGCGCTCTGCTGTTTCCCCCTCTCATGTTAGTGATTATTATGGTTTATTTTGGCGATATTGCCCATTCTTTTGTTACGGCGCGAGGGCCCTCTAGCTTGTGTTCTGGAATCTCTAGGGTTCATGACAGTTGTGGATTGCAAGCACTGGGATAAGGTGCCTTATAGCTATTTGATGAAATGCCTACGCTAGATGCATTCATGAGCAACTTGCTTTCTTCCATGTTTGTTCTAGTTTCTGCTTTGGATTATTGCATCTGCCCAATTTGTAAGACGGCAAGATTCTACTGTGGCCAATGTGCATTACTAAAGTGTGGAATAATGAGCCATATTCAATTTCTATTTGCTGCTTATTAACATATGCTTATACATTGTTAGCCAAACTCATTTAATGATGTGCAAGACGGTGTTGGATCTGTGAGGCTTATGTCCCATATCTGTAATTTTTGGCCTCTTGTTTGTTGTATTATTGTGAGTGGTCCTTCAAGAACAAATTGGTCTTCTGTTGCAGAGTTTGGCATCTAGTCTTGGACTCGTGGATGTTTGTATTCCTATGATTGAGTAAATCATGCGGGAAAAGCTTTGGATAAGACTTGCCCCCTTCCTTTCAAAGCATTATGTTTCTTCCTGTCGGACCTCCTCATTATCTTCATTTTCTTCCTCGTGCTCTGCAATACAACCATGGCTCTTTGTTGGTCTCGGTAACCCCGGTGAAAAGTTCCAATCCACCAGACACAACGTCAGTTGTGCTTCTCATCTTGTGTTTGAAATTTAATGGCTAAGCTTTATTCTCAGAGTTCTCTTGCACTGTTTTTGCTTGCAGGTTGGGTTTGATATGATAGATGCGTTTGCACAGTCTCAGGGTATATCCCTGACCGCACATCATTTTAAAGCACTATTTGGTGAAGGTTTGGCTCCATCCATATGCCCCCAGAAAGAATACCCCTTTTTACATTTTGAGTGACGCATAATCTGTTTTCTCCGTACAAAGGATTGAATTGAATTGGATGTTCTGTCCTTTCCATTGATGCAGGGATGGTCGATGGTGTACCTGTTCTACTTGCCAAGCCTCAAACATATATGAATCTCAGCGGTGAATCTGTAAGCACCATTTTTTGAAGACTTTTCAAGTTTAATATCCGATTTCTACTTCACTATACTATTTTCTTGCTGTGCAATTTATTTTGACTGTTTTCTGTGAACTGGGACGATATGTCAAATGTTCGTGACATCCCCTTTTTTAAGAGAATTAGTAATTTTGTGTTTTGTAGTCTTATTTGAGCACACACGGGACTCATGGAAATGAAATTCACACAAGCGGCAACCATTCGAGCAGAGAATGGAGAAGGGAAATATACTTGAAATTGTTTTTCCGAATGAGAATGCCTTTGGCAAACTCCTTGATCTGTTTTTGTTTTTGTCGGGCACAATAGACATATCTGCTCAGTCACAACATAAGGAACCCCCAATGTTCCTCAAACTCAAAGCTTTTAAGACTGGCAAGTCTCGCAATCTATGATGCACAGGCACGGATACGTCGACATGACAAGACACGAACCCAGAATTCGCCATTTTTCCAAAAATGTCGACACAACGACATGGCTATATATAATTAAATAATAATAATATACATATGTATTATTCTCTATTTTTTTACGTGCTTGTCAAACTGAAATAATGTAAAACGTAAACTAGGAATTTGCACCGCAGCCTTTGCAATTTCACTTCTAAGCTGAGCAAGAATAGGTACTATCACCTTAGGATATATCTTTCAATCACCATTATTAATTTTTAGCAAGCGCGCTTTGACTCTAGAGAAGCTATTAGTGTCAACATATTTACAATACTTGCATCTTCATTTCATATTTCCTCAAAACAGACCACCCTTATCTAGAATGCCAACATGGTTCCACAATGGAGCCTTGATTTTAGTGTTTTGCTCCTCTCAGATGGTTAGAGTTACCCTTTAGGTTGTTGAGCTGGGCCGGTTTGTGTCATCATATGTGTTGATCAAGTGTCGAAGCTGTGTCAAACATTAAATTTGCTTATTTTTGGCCATCTGATTGTCCAATACGTGACCGATACGTGTCAAGTGGCGTGTCGGTATTGTATCCGTGCCGGACACGTGTCGGACACCGATACATCACCAAACCGACGTGTCGGTGTTATAGAGCTGGCAATAAACTTTTAGGATTGCATTTACACTTTTGCAGATGTACAGATTATGGGTATTTCATTTTGTAGAAGTTTCTTTAATATGACATGCAAAATTGTAATACAACTCTAATTGGAGGACTATCGTTAATCAGTCTCCTTTTTGCTTATGGCAGGCTGGGCCACTTGCTGCCTATTATAAACTGCCACTTAATCGTGTCCTAGTGGTAAGCATTTGTTTTCTGATCTTCTCTAGTGCTACCTTATATGGTAATCTGACTTCTCTCTGATGTGTGAGTTTCAGGCATTTGATGACATGGACCTGCCATGTGGAGTTCTTCGTTTACAGCCTAAAGGAGGATATGGACGCCACAATGGGTTGGTAGACTTCATTTTTTATGTGCTTCGTGAAAGAGTCGTCCTTCGAAAGGGGAAACCATATATTGCTATGTTGAAATGCATAAATCAATACTTGTAGCTCAGTCAGGTCTCTGTAGTTCATCAGTTTAAAATGTCAGCCCATTGTCATAGTTCGCTAATCTAGACTGTTGGCATGCCCTTAGGAGGTATCTATCTCAATGACCTGATAAACAATATGCTACTTACCTTCAATAAGCAGAGATGGCAGAACTTCTCTTTCCAAGTTTTGTGGCTAATTACTGTTCTTGTTTGTTGTGGTATTCCTGCATGGTTCTTTTAGCGTGCTTTGCTCATATCTACTTTGGCATCTAGTCAATTCTTGAAAAAAGGTCTTCTGTATGTAAGCACAATCTTTAAGCAATGTGATAGCATGCTCCTCCCATATTTTAACTTTTGAGTTTTTTTGGGAGGGTTGTTGTTGTGGAAAAGAAACCAGTAGCTATCTGAATCTATTTGATGCCTGCATATAAGGGCTTTATTTGATCATGACAGGAAATATTTACCTTTTTAGTTTATCAGGCTGAAGAGTGTGATCTACCATTTTCGTAAGAACCGAGAATTTGGTCGATTAAGGATTGGTAGGTTCAACAACTGCAGCAGTCAGATTTCTTTTTCTTTTTCTGGACCAAAATTCATAGTTTGGCTGATTTAGGAATTGGACGACCACCTGGTCAGATGGATCCCAAAGCTTTTGTGCTGCAGAAGTTTAATAAGACTGGTCGTGAACGGGTAAATATCTCCATTGCTAATACTCTGTTCTAGTTTCATGCTATGCTACTTTTATTATGTCCTTTGAATTATGCTGTAGTTCTTAGTGAATTAATTTCAATGTACCCACATTAGTTCTATGGTCGGATGATCTTGTGCATTTTCTCGGACAGATATGACCAAAAAAGTATTAGTTCCAGCAGTCTTGGTTGATTCTATATGTATTATCTAAGCAAGCTTTTGATTTAATCTACTTAAGTTAAATCTTGGTGAATTTCTGCAATGCCTCTGGCAAATGGCAAATGCCTTATTGGTACTGGCATTTGTAATTGAGTTGAGTAGATCCCGTTTCCTGCCAGCAATCTAGTGCTCTCGTTCCACTCTTGAGCTAGTTACCAGCATTCGATCCCTATTAGTTTGGGGAGAAGGAGAAGTGATTGCGGAAAAACAGACAGGCTGGCTTCATGCGTATGTTAAGAAGATCGGTTGTTCGGCCTTTTATGGGCTTGAGCTGAGTCAAGAGCTGAGGCATTTTCGTGAAGCTACAGGCCTTGAGCTTGCTTAAGGGCCCAAGCTAATGTTACTATCTCCTAGAAATTGTACTGCTTGAGTAAATTTTAGTTCAGCGCTACGTGCCAGTGCTATTGCATCGAAGGAAGGGCTATGCCAGTACTCACTCGCTTTGGTGCTTTATGGTCATGGACTCATTCTAATGATAACATTCTGTGAAAAAAACTTCTACAGTTTTGAATTTATGATTGTATAACCACAATATTTAGTATTCCACAAGGATATGTAGTTTGAGGGATATTTAAGATTTCCATACTGATAAAAGTACAGTAGTTAAGATACTGTCTTCGCTCGTTGTTCTGCATTCTGCAACCACCAGTGTGTCATGGTTAAATGTTTTTTTGTTTAAACCTAGATTGATTCAGCCATGAAAGAGGGTGTTGAAATGCTGAAGATGGTGGTCACCAAGGGTTTGACAGAAGCAGCGAGATTGTCAAATGCGGATCAGAAGTATAAGCATCTGAGATCACACGACATGCAAATGTGAAGATGACTAGGAATTGCTTATCTGGGGGGAGTGCTCTTGCAGTGTCCCTATTGGATGTGTGATGTGCTCTGCCAGTATTGCGTGCTGGATGTCTGATGAGAGAACCTGGCACCATCCAGTGCACGCTGCAATACAACGCACGTGTACGTGCCATACTTTCTGCAAGAGTCGTTCGTGTTGGATCTGTAAAATTGATGTTCTTAATGTCTTCGTACGGCTATGTACAATACAATTTGACTCGATGATCATCTTATGTCACCTTTATCTTCGCTCTAAAAAACAGCTCAAACTGATATTTTACGATTTTGACTTAAAACGTGAACTCTTGATGCTGTATTCTGATCTGTAGCAGCTGCCGGTTTATGGCCGGCTTCTGCCCCATGGGCCATGTCAGTAGTTTGGTCGTAATAAGTCTAGTGGAAACAGTACTGGTATCAACTATTTCCAAGTCTACACGTATGTAACCTTCACATGCCGGACAGGAAGGGAGCTACAGGAGTACATTTGCTGACTTGGAAATTGGAAGTACAATGATTGTCCATGGAAGCAAGCGGCAACTCCAGATTAACCAATGGGGTCCGATGTGTCTGAAAAGTTCCACGAGAGGTGCTTTTATGCGTTTTCACTCGATATAAATCTTGAAGCTGCATGCATCTGTCCTGTTTTGGAACAAGAAGGCCGTGCTCATCGTGAGGTTGGCACTTGGCAACTCGTTTTACAACTGGAAGTAGTGTTACGTTGTGCTAAATAATGTAACACTACAGAGCTTGCCACATCCATTTTGCTCTTCCAATGCTAAAGTACATAGCACAGTATGTACCTAGTTGGTATATACAGAATTATGCTCATTCGTATTAAGAAGTTCTCGCGGCATGAGCGCTTTTCCTTTCAATATAAATTGTATAAATTTTAAAACAAAAAAATGGTAAGTAATCATCATTTACCATTCATTCATACTTTAATATTTGTGTAACTTTTAAAAAGAAAAGTATAGAAGCACCTCTCAAAATATAATTGTAACTCATTTCATTACGCAGAAGTGGAGCAAGTCCGGACCTAAGCCTCGAGCTAGGCCAGTTGTTATTAGACTGATTTTTCGATTTTAGTGATTTTTCAAAATATTTTACGTGGAATTTTCATTTTAGACCTCGGGCCATGGCCCGGGTGGCCCGAGGCCTAGATCCACCCCTGTCACTACGTATGACATTATGATCGCTGGATATATGCTAGTTTTGGCAACATCTAACAAACTAGCATTTGTTATCTTATCCTCTATTATGAGAGCCTCAACGCCCCCATATTAAGAACTCTGTTGCGTGCCACCTGTCATAACAGTTCAAAAGGTTGTGAGAGAGCAACAATCTCTTGTACTCTTTTGAGATTGTGTTTAAAAATTTGTGGTCAATTTTACCAAATCTTTTTCTCTCTTGTCATCGTGCCTTCACCGCCATTACTTTGGTTCTCTATGAGATTCATCTTCTTCGTTCTTGAGACCGTGCATGTTCGTACCGTATCTCACAAAACTCTGATCTGATCCAAGGCTACTGCATATAAGAAGGGATATTAGAGTGCAGTGGTGTCGGGACCCGAATTTGCAAATCCGGACCCTCTGTGTATTCAGCACTAGTCCAGGAACGCGCTAGTGCACACAGTCTTAACATCGGTAAATATCACAATCATACCACTCGATACTAATAAAGTACTTTAATTAAATAGTCAAACTGGTTGCTCGACCTTATGGTCAAGTTACAATTATAATACACGCAGGCAAACTTATTAAGAGAGAAATAATAGCAGCGGAAAATAAGATAACATCGTGGCGCTATCCAGATACCACAGCAATCGACCGGGCTCGCTCCTAAGTAGACGGTTCCTCTTGGAGCTCCTCCTCCAAAGCCGGTGTAGATTCTTCTTCAACTGTGTTGTATTATGGCAAGGGTGAGTACTTTGGTACTCGCAAGTCATCTGCAGAATGCAACTAATATACTACATGCATGGCTTGATACAAAGGAGTAGCTCAAGGTGTATTTGGCAAAGAAACAAAGATTTGACAAGTAGCATAAGTAGATTCGAAGCGGTAGAAACAAGTATAACGTAAATAACCTTTCCAAAAGTTTAATCAACATCCCTCCCATTCCTAAACCACATTTCCATCCACATCATTATTAATCCAACCCAACCTTCCAAGTCCAAGTTATTTTTGAGAAAGTCTAACCCTTGACTGTAATTCCCGAGCGATGTCCAATACCGCGGACACGGCTATTCGAATAGATTTTTCACTCTGCAGAGGTTATGCACTTTACCCACAAGATACAGTCAAACACCACAAAGACGAGTTCCCGTAACAAAGTCTTTCGGAAACTTCTAACAGTACAAGTGGTCCTCCCCGGTTGTTGCACACTAACCCTTCCCTTAGCTAAGGTGAAGTTTAGACCAACCAACCGTTAGATGGGTACCTGGCCGCAGCCCCGGTACGCTCCCCCGTACAACTTACACAAAGGGTGTAGTTGACCTCCTGAGGTCCCACAGGTACGTTATTAGCAACTTAATCAACTAGGTCCGTCCCATTACAGACATGTGGTTGCACGGTAGACCCAGTTCAAAGGCTTGCAAGGTGAAGTCCTTAGGGTGACCAGAGCAAGACTACCCGAAGAACCAAAACAACATTCCCAATGCCACAACTGGCCCACCTGATCATTCTTGCCACATGCCCCGGTCAAAAGCTATTTATCAAACCCCAGTTGATTACCATGCACCACGTGCCATCAACATCACATGATACCTTCCCAAAATAGGTTCAATATATCATTAAGTCAATATTAACATTTGATTGTCCAAAGTCATGTCATGAGTACGTAGCAGGTCTAAGCCATATACTACAACGATCTACAAACCCATGTTGGCAGTTTAGTAGTGTCCAACTAGTAATCCACAACTAGGGTGACAAGGGGGTCATGGCACATATTTAAATAGTCAAGGTGTCATACAGCAATTTGGCATTTATCTAATTCCCCATAATTAAGTAAAGCATTTTCTATTTAAACTAGCATGCAATACATTAAATCAAAATAGGTTTCAAAATAGGATCAATATGGTCAAAGCATAACTTGCCTTCAAAAAGTACTTGTTCTTGGTCCTGAGCTGGCTCCTGGGTCAACACCTCTCCTTCGAAACCTTCCGGCACTTCAACGTCTACTCGTAACGCGTGCAAATAGCAATAAATGAATAAAACAGTAGACCAAAAGTGTCCAAACATCCAAATAAAATCCATAAACAGAGAGAACATAATTTTATGAATTTTTAGGAACTGGAATCGCTCAAATCGGAGTTAAAACACAAAAGTTATGATTATTTAAAGTCCAAATAATCAATTAAATAATATTACAGAGAAAAACTTTAGTCCAAAAATTAAATAAAATTCATATTTGAGTAGATCTGAATTTTATGAATTTTTAGAAATTTGAATCGTTCAAATCGGAGTTGAAACGCAAAAGTTATAAGCGTTTGAAGTTTTGAAATTCAAATCAATTATTAAACCGAATTATTAAATCATTTTCTATTTTGGAAATTATTTATTGCGTCAGCGAGGACACGTGGCAGCCTCTGATTGGTCTGCTGACGTCAGCCGGTTCATGGACGTGGTCCATGGTTTGGCTCGGAGTCTCTGTGGACCGGCCCATGGCTCACGCGTCACGGTGACAGTGGGACCCAGGGTGACGTCATTCTTGGCGTCG
Source organism: Rhipidocladum racemiflorum (assembly GCA_036346355.1). Lineage (NCBI taxonomy): Eukaryota > Viridiplantae > Streptophyta > Magnoliopsida > Poales > Poaceae > Rhipidocladum > Rhipidocladum racemiflorum. The sequence continues at coordinate 61,338,184 of CM070573.1, read as the reverse complement.
GCGGGGACTCACCACGGTCTTGGCAGTGGGACCCACTCAGGCGTCATGGGTGACGCGTCGCGCACGGCTGGGGTGGCTGGCGGCGTGCGGGCCGTCTTGGCGTCCGCGGTGCGGTTGTGGTGGGGGCCCGACATGCGGGCGGCGTGTCGGCGTCACACGCGACGGGTGCGCCGGCCGGCGGTCAAGCTCCGTCACGTGGCGCAATCTCGGCCGTTGATTTGAAAATCAACGGCCCGGTCGATCTGGACTCACGCGCGTTTGGGTTAACGCGTTTGATCTGAACCGTTGGATCTAGATCCAGCGGCCGAGATTGAATCTGGGATTTTGAACGGATCTCACCGACGGTGACGTGGCGCAATCTGGACCGCTTGATGAAGATCCGACGGTGGCGAGCTCAAGTCCGGCGATGGCGGCGGCAATGGCGGGTCACCGGCGCGAGGGGCAACGACCTAGCCGACGGCGTTTGAGCGCGCTCTGGCGAGGTGAGTTGGACTCCAGGCCAGCGTCTTGACCTCCGGTCCGGATCTGGGGTCAACGGCGACGAGGATCGGCGGACGGCGGCGGATTCGATTTAAAACCGCGGCGGCTCCTTCTCCTTACTCCGGCGAGCTCTAGCGGCGCAACCACGGCGGCTCAGCGAGGTGAGTTAGGGCTACTGTGCGCAATGAAGTGGCGGTCCCGGACACGGTGGCGGCGCAATAAATAGGGCCCTCGGCGTCGTGGTAAACGCCACGGCAGAGGCCCGCTCCGTTCGGCGGCGAGTCCGGCGACTTCCGGATTGGGTGGACGTGGCTCAACCCGGTAGTTGGATCAAGATCCAACGGCGGGGTTTGGGCTCGTCAGCTCGGCGAGCCGGGCCGCTCGGTCGGGCTCGAGCTCGGTGACGTGGCTCAATCGTGGCCGTTGGATCTGAATCCAACGGCCACGCTGGTTAGGGCTCTTCGGCCGAGTGGGTTGGCCGAGTCACGTGGCTCGGTCGGACTCGAGTCCGACTCGGGTTCGACTTCGATCGGATGAACAAGATTTGACCCGACTCGATTTTCCAGCGATTTAATATTTAAAATAATTTCCAAGAATTCATTTAATTCAAGAAAAATAGCAAAATACTGAAAAATTCAAAAATTCGAAAATATTTTGGAACATTTTGGACTCAAATAAAATATTTCCAACAAAATTTTATTTGCAAAGTTAAATTCTTTAATTATTTCAAAATGGAATAAATTCAAATAAATTCCAAATAAATCCAAATAAATTCCAGAAAATTCCAAAAATTCACCAGAGTGCCAAATCACACATGAATTTAGGAAAAGCAAAATTTTGGGATGTTACAAGTGGCGGACCCTGAAACTTTCTAGAGCCTGGGCACGCTTAAAGAAGGACAACAAATCCACAAGCCATTTACCATTGATACAAGCGAAATTGACAATCAAATGTGTTTTAAACTAAAAGGATATTTGAATACATAGATGAGTAATAGAGTATGACCACGGGTACCTCATTACAACACTAACAAAACTTTGAACACTTGACAGTTGCCACCAAAAGTCAAATCAAGAACAAAAGTCCAATCATACCTCCAAACAATCCTGCAAAATAAATATTATGGATTAGTTTAACTAGACTTATGCTACTCACAATTTCATATCGAAAAGAAATTAAACATACCTTCACTGTTCTAACTTAAGTGCCAAGTTGTAACTATGCAAGAGTATAGCTACGAGGCAAATGCATTTTTTGACTCTTCAAGCCTTGAAACCGGCGAAGAATTGTAACTTCGTCAAGTGATTTAAATAGATCTCGCTCGATGTAGCAAACCATCAAGTTATTGAACCAACTATCAGCGATCTTGTTGCGCAATTTAGTTTTGATAATTTTCATTGCGGAGAAGGCTCTTTCAACAGATGCTGTTGACACCGGCAATAACAATGCCAACTCAATGATTTTGTAGACTAATGGAAAGACTAAATGTTTTTTGGTCTCAACCATTTTTGTGGCTAAATTTGCAATATCTTTACAACTAGCAAAGGCAGCATGCCTCCTCAAGTGATGAATGTAAGTCTCAAGTTGCTCCTTGATTATTGCATGATCATGATGTGAGAAATCCCCATCATAAATTTCAGCAAGTCGAGCAAGCTGGTTAACATCAAATTTGGAGAAAGAATTTTTTGGATCAAGACAGGAGAAGCATATTAATAGCTCTGTAGTTGCTTCACTAAATCGATGATTCAACTCAGCATATATTTTGTCAACTACAAGATAGAAAATCTCGGCTCGATAATAATGAAGATTAATGATAGTAAACCCATCACGTCTTGAACGACCTCTCACAGGTATTTCTTCAGACATATTTGGAATTGGAATAACTTTGACAATGCAAAATTGTTTCACATCATCAAGTAATTCATCCCAGCCACTTTCTCTCATATTGGTTAACCGCGCTTTGACATCTTGAATAAGCTACAGTAAAAAAAACAATAAGATAAACAAACAATATTAGAATAAGGAAAGCGGGAAAAATGACTAAGTACTAACCTCCATAGCGTGAACAATGTTAATGTCTTTCTTTGCAGGACTTGAGAAAGCTCATTTGTGATACCAAGCAACCTTAACATAAGCTTTAAAATGAAACAAAAACTAAAGCACTCCATTTTTTTCAATTAAACCAGCTGCTTGACTTGGTCCACGCCCATCATCATTAACCATGCAAAGCACCTCTATCACCGAGTCCCACATTTGAAATAAACGAATAAAGGTAGTTTGATGTGAACCCCACCTAGTATCCCCAGGTCTAACAAGGATGGTTTCTTGATTCAAACCTCTTCCTGTAGATGCCTCACCTCTTTCAAACATATTCAAAATATTCTGATGATGCTTCTTAATCAATATGTCCCTCTTCTTGCAAGATGCACTTGTTGTGGTCACAATCAATGAGACATAGTCAAAGAAATCATGAATAGAAGAGCAACAATTTGCAATAGAGACCACAACCAATTGCAGTTGATGGGCAAAGCAGTGGACAGAGAAAGCATATGGGTTTTTATCTAGAATCTTTCTTTGAAAGCAATTAAATTCACCTCTCATGTTTGAAGCTCCATCATATCCTTGCCCTCGTATCCTAGAAATAGATAATTTGTGGCAATCCAGAACATGAAATAAAGCTTCTTTCAGTGCATTAGATGTAGTGTTTGTGACATGTACAAGAGCAAGAAATCGTTCGACAACCTTCCCATGAGAGTTCACATACCTAAAATAGAAAAAAATCAGTAATATATTAAATGGAGTAATAAGAAATGTAATTATGAAGAATTAACTAGATACGAACCTTAAAATTACAGCCATTTGCTCTGATATATCACGTGATTCATCAATAAGCACAGCAAATTTTCTATCACCAATCTCACCCATAATTGCTTGGGTTATTTCTTCTGCACAACATCTTGCAAGATCTTGTTGAATTTTAGGACAAGTCATCTTGCAATTTAATCCACCACGGTCATAAGCATCTCTCACTTCTTCATTGTTATCTTTGAGAAAATCTATCAACTCAAGAAGGTTTCCTTTATTCAAAGAAGTAGAAGATTCGTCATGTCCACGAAAAGCCATACCTTGCTTCAAGCGATATGTTGAACAACGTAGAGTGGAAGTCAACCGAATTTGGTACAATTATTCAGAAAGCTCACTAGCTTTTGAGAACACATTTGACACACTTTGTCTTTGATTTTTCAAATCATCACAATTTTGCACACACTTGTTGTGAGCACTACCTACCCCACCAACATGTTCAGGTAGTGCTTTATATGCATGTTTCCAATCCCTCCACCCTGTTTTGTTGAAGACATCATAACCGAAGTGTTCTGCTCTCCCTGGTTTCTTAAACAGGAAGCAATAAAAACAAAATGCAGCATCCTTGGACTCACTATATTCTAACCAATTATATGTCTTGTACCATGATGATGAAAAATATCGTGGACGTGAATTGGCTCCATATTTTATTGGAGAAAATGTTAAATTAGTTGGTTGCGTTGGACCTTTCAATATATATGCCCTCCTAACTTGGTCTTGAATTTTAGGTGCATACTCATAAATTTGTTTCCTAAGAGCAGGATCACATAGGATTTCATTGGGATTAAATTCATTGACAACATTGCCATTACCCTCATTTGATTGTAGCTGTGGTTGCAGGCCTTACGGTTGATCTTGTGTTTCTTGTGGCTGATGTTTTTCATCTTGCTGCAGCGTCTCTTGCAGCTGATGTACTTCTTGCAGCTGTTCGAAATTTGAGTTTTCTTGAATTTCATGATTTCCACCACCACAACCACCACCATGGTTCCTCGTATCAACCAAGAATTGCGTCATTTCTGAAATTTGTCAATGAAATTTTTTTACTTCAGCACAAAACAATTGAGCAAGAAATAGAGAGGAGACTAGAGTACGTGCCAAGAAGAATAACAGATAAAAAGTCAAATCAAATTCATCTATTTAAGTATTGCAATATGAAATACACAATTCTTACTTGGTTGGCTAAGTGACTTTCTCTTCCTATCTGCCATCTCCCAATCCTAGAGACTCACTGCCGCAGTGCGCCAGTGTCCAGTGCCACACTCGCCGCTCGACCGTGCGCCCGTGCCTCTGCCCCTGGCCGTCTGGTGCCTCTACCCCTGGCTGTCTGGTGCCTCTTGGCAAGACGAACGCGCACGCCACAAGCACCAAAGCACCACGCGATGTCGCGAATCACGAAAGACCGAACGACAGCTTGGTAATGGAATTGGGAGCGTCGCTGTTTGCCTGCTTGAAGCATGCACGTGATGGTTGCCTTCTCCTGATGGCCTGAAGGAACTTGGAATGATGGTTGCCCCTGGCCTGATGGCCTGCTTGATTTGTATATGGGCTTTGTTACATGGGCTGAGCCCGGGCATGGGCCCAAGATGGTCGGGCCTTGGGTTCGCCACTGTTAGAGTGTAGCAAGTGGTATTAGAGCAAATGTCGGATTAATTGGATATGTGAGACGTTCAGTAAAGCGTCAGGTGGCACAAAATCGAAATCGATGCTGACGATGTGGAATCAAGTGGAGAAATTTGACGATAGGGGAAATTTCAGACTGTAGCAATGTGTGGTGAAATATGTTCTTATCCAGCAAGAGTTAATTGTTACTCTTGAAGGGGATAAACATGAAAAGATGTTCGCTAAAGACTGGAACATGATAGAGTAGAAGGTTGTCAGTACAACCCATCTATGTCTCTTAATGAGGTAAAATACTCAGTTATTAAGGAGAATTCACTGAAGAAATTATGGAAGAACTTAGAAGAATTGTTTATAGCAAGTCGCATACAATTGTACATGTTGTGCATGGAGGAATGTACATGGTTCATTGACCATCTTAATATCTTCAACAAGCTTATCACTTAGTTGATTTATAGATGAGAAAATCGAAGAGAACAATAAAGTTGTCATATTGAAATCATCTCTACCACCATCATGGGAGCAACTAGTGATAAATATTCTCATAAAAAAGCACTCTCAACTTCAATGAGATAGTTGCATATCTATTGGAGACAGAGTTATTGAAAAGGCCATCAAAATCTTCATCATCAGGGTGATCATGCATTGGCTGCAGTAGGTGTTGCAGGCAAAGCAAGAGCTATAGGAAAAATAAGGGCACACGTGTATGCTATCTATTTAACAAGGAATGCCATATGATAAAGGATTGTTCGATTTTTAAGCAAATGAAAGGTGCATACTCAATGACGGTAGCAAAAGATGATTTAGATGTACTTGTCATCAGTTGTTGCTTCCATGTATGTTCGGTGTGGGAGATATTTGACAAAAAATCTCTACTCCCAGTGCATGGAACTATTCACTTGGCTGATTGCAAGGAGTATACAATTATTAAGATGGGAACAATTACATTGTAGATATATAATGGAGTATATCACACATTGGTAGGAGTTCGATATGTTTCTGGCATAAAGAAGAATATAATATCTATGAGGTCACTTAAACTCAAAGGTTATGAGTTATTACTTTGAGGTGGAGTCATACGAGTTGCTTGCAAAGAGCAAATGATCATAAAAAGTATCTGGAGCAATGTAGGATGTCGATTGGTAGGTAAACCTAAATGAATAACAATCAATGGGAGGTCGACAAAAATCCTGATTAGGAGAAGGAAACATGTCGTCAATGTTAGGTAATCCAATAATTGCAATTATGTGCAAAACTGTAAAGACGGTTGCAAAATCTAGTAGACGCAAAGGCGAAGGTGCAAGCAGTTGAAAGAAGGAAGACATGGTGGGACCAACAATATGGTACCAATGGGCAAGTGGAGCTAGGAGACAGTACAAACCTATAGAGTGGAGGGATGTAGGAACATGAGGCGTGGTTAACCAAACTACACAAAGAAAAAAAGCTCTCGAGTGGAGGGTTCGAGTGTCCAAGCTCGAACACCAACACACGTATTGCGGTCATGTGCATGATGTTTGAAGGATCGTTGGCGCTAAATACCCCTAAATAGTGTGTAGATATGCTAATAGACACTAAACAGTGGAAGAAATAATTAAAACAGTACTAAACCAGAAGACTAAAACAATGGAATCAATCACAATAACTAAACTGAAATTCACACTTTTGCATTAAATCAATCAACGTGTCAAAGCATGAATTTTATTACATAAAGTTCAATCTAGAATTTATACCCTCATGCGCTTCCTTGCTGTTGCTCCCGTGCACTGTCGCGCCGCTCCTGCGCGCTGCCGCTGCTCGCCCGCATAAATGCGCTGCTCCTCATGTACGCATGCCGAGCGAACCTGCTTGCATGCCGTCGCCTGGGAGCATCCTGCCTCCTGCCGAACTCGATCAGCAAACCCTGTCCTGCACTGCCATCTGCTCCCTGGGCAACGACGCATCCTGGACGGGAGCCTGCCTCCTGTTTTTTCTTTTTTGGATGAGACACTGAGAAGCCCTCTTATATGCACATCTCTTCTTTTTTTTTTTGGGCTTTGCTTTAAGGGAGCATATCCTATGCACATACACATCATGTGCACATATGCAATAATTAAATCCGAGCCATCCAGATCTCATCCAACGGTGGCTCTACGGGGTGGTAATTGCAAATCTGTGCACATTTTGCAATTACCACCCTGATAAAGCAACCGTTGGATGAGATCTGGACGGCTCGGATTCAATTATTGCATATGTGCACAGGATGTGTATGTGCACAGGATATGAAGCCTTGCTTCAATCTTCTATCTCTCACGTGTACTGCGCTGCTGTAACATCCCAAAATTTGGGTTTTCAAAAAATTTTGGTTTAGTTTAGCTTCCCAAAAATTTTCGTTGATTTTCTCGCGTTTATAAAACTTGATTTGAATTTTCTAAAAGCTAAAACAATTTAATTTGATTATTCTAAACCTCAAATAAAATAAATTTAATTTTATTTGGATTCCTTTTGCTTCAAGAAATTCTTCCGTAATTTTTGAGATTTTTCGAAGCTCGTTTGCTATTTATTGGATTTATTCGGAATCGATTTGTATTAAGCCCTTTTATGGAAATTAATTAATTATTTGGAAAAGTTTATATAAATTTTTGCTGAAAATATTTTATTTAAGTTCAAAATGTCTCAAAATATTTTCTGGATTTTTTTCTAGAATTTTTCTGGTATTTTTATTGCCTCTATTAATTTATTTGAATTTGTGGAATTGTTTTTATTCGGAAATTGCTGGAAATTTCGAAAATTGGCATTGGGCCAAATTCCCTTTTCTCTCCCCCCAGCCCACGCCGCCACCGGGCCCCGCACCCACCCGCCGGCAAGCCGCCTCCGTAGCGCCCGTCCCGCTCGACCACCTCCTCCCTCGCCCACCACGCCCCGCGCCGAGCCGACCCAGCCCGCGCCCGACCGCGGGCACGCCCCCGCCGCCGCCACGTGTCGCCCCCACGATTGGCCACGTCGCCCCGGGTCCGATCTGCACACCAACTTCTCGTTTAAATGCCTACAAGGCCCGTTTTTGCTCCAAACGCGTCCAAACGTGATTTTTCTTGACCTAGCCGCCACCCCAACCCAGTATAGCCCTCCCATGATCTCTCCCACGCATCTTCAACCTCCGGATCTCCCCCAAACCCGAGAAATCCACCCCATGTCCTCCGGATGTTGCCCAACGTCGGCCAAACTTTGGAGCCACGTCCCGGGCAGCTCGTCGACTCTTTTCATGATCCGTCTTCGCCATAGTGTGCCACAAGGTACCATCTGCTCTCTATCCAACATTCAGCCAATTTGGCCCAAGGGATCAAAAGTTATGGCTGTTTCAATCTCGAACCTTGCCAAGGCCATAACTCCCTCAATTTTTCGAGTTTGACCGTGAAATTTTTTGTGTAGACTCCTGGGGATGTCCTATACGTGATGCACATCTTGCCTCACGGTTGTGACCTTTGGATTTGGCGCAGAAAAATAATCTCTCCAATCAGACTACGAACAGACTGCGTTTCAAACAGCGGCAAACTTCCTCGCGCGTTCCCCACTGTTCCAGAAGGTATTTCTTCGAGCCACCTATGTCACGGTGTGCCTCTTGGTCCCATATAGCTCTCGGTCAAATTTCGTTAAGTTCCGATCATTATTCTAGAAGTTATGGCCGTTCAAAGTTTTGATCCGAAACCCGTTAATCGGCAGTTTGTGATTAATCCGGAGGGGCGACGCATAATCCGCCTATACCGTTGAGTTCGTCTCGCCGCGTTCTACATGGTAGACATTCCCCCTTTGCCATCCTCGACAAGATCTTGAGCGAGCCTCGGGCACCTCAAGATAGAAGAGGACTTGGCTACATCTCCAAGAGGGAGAAGAGCAAGAAGAAGCACAATGCAAGAATGAAGACGATTGTGTGCTTCGGATGCAACAAGAAGGGCCACTTTGCCTCCGTGTGCCCTAATAAAGTGGATAACAAGGCCACAACTCCAACTTTGAGGCAAGCCGACAAGAAGCAAAACAAGAGGAAGAGGCGTTCAAAGCCTACTTGCTTCAATTGTCGAGAAAAGGGACACATCGGTAAGGATTGTCCCAAATGTATAATCCCTAAGCCTACTCATCACTCTAATAATCATTTGCTTAGGAAGGACAAGAATGGCAATGTAGTTGCCAAGCTTGTCAAGTCCCCCATGCCCGCTCAAAATGATAATGATCATTTGCATAGGAAGAGTAAATCTAGAAATGGATTTGCTAAAATTGTTAGGACTCCTAAGCCCACTCAAAGCAATTCCAACAAATTGCTTAGGAGAAATAACAATAGCAAACAATTTGCTAGATTTGCTAGATCCACTAAGCAAATGCATAATTTCAATTATCATATGCTTAGAATGGATCAAACTAGAAATAGGTTTGCTAATTATGCTTGTCCTCCAAAGCCATCTCACTTTATTCCACATATATTGCTTAGGAGGAACTATAAAAGCAAATCTATTCCTAGTAAAGTTAGTCATGTAAATAATGCTAATATTAGGACCATTTGGGTTCCTAAAACTATGGTGACTAATATTGTTGGACCCAACAAAGATTGGGTACCAAAAACCGCCTAAAAGAATTTAGGTGAAACGAGATGGATTGGACGCTTGATCTCCACAAGAAGAAAAGGGGTATCATCTCCAACAAGTGGTGTCAAGCATAAAGATAATCAAGTCAATCATGAGCCAATGCCATCTCGGTAACAAGTATTTAAATTGATTATATTATTGCTTCTAGCCTTGTGTAGATATAGATGCATTAGTATCATGAAAATCGATTTAATTGCTTGTTAGTAGTACTTGCTCTTGCTTTTAGTATTATTCCCTTATTGCAATCTTGAGCAAGTTTAAAACGGCACATTCAGAGTTAGTGCTATTTTATATATATATCACATTTCCTAAGTGTGCCAAAATAATAAAGTGCTAACGTAGCTCTTCTACTTGATCCATTTTAGTCAATGTATGGATTTGAAGTGAAATACGTAATCTTGACTAAAAAGGTCCATTTCCAGCACTTAAGTGAGTTTTGCCAAATGAGTCAAGTTTCTTGTTAATATTTGACTCACAAGGGTTTGTGTAACTCATATAGACATTTGAATATTTTGTTTGCCCTTGTTGATCTCTTTTTTGGCAAAACTAGAAAATCTCGTGAAACCTAAAAACTTTATTGCCACATTCAATTCCTTGTGAATTCGAATGTCTTCTCTTTTGAAATTGCTCTAAATTTGTGGTTATTGTTTCTCTTGTTTATTTGGAGCATTTCTTAGTGGTTTCATGATTTCTCTCGAGTCTTATTGCTAAATGCCATTTGTGAGTTTTCTAGTTGAATTCTTCTCTATTGGCATTTCTTTTCGATTTGATTCGTCTTAGTGAGCTTGGTGGCACTATTCTAAAGCAGCACTTGGTGGCAGTGGTCTGTTCTTCTTTCCACGTTATTAATTGCCGCTTAATTGCCCTGCTTAATTGCCCTGCTTAAATGACCTACGCAAGAAACGAAGCGTTGCTTTAATCAGCCAGCTTTCGCAAGAAACGAAGCGTTAAAGATAGATGTTTGATCTTGTGAAATAATTTTTTTTTATTTTTTAATCTTTATTTTTGTTATCAATTTTGTTTTTCGTAGCAACGCACGGGCATGTAACTAGTATATATATATATATGTATGCCTTGGGCCAAAGCAAAAGATGACGTGCAAAATTGCAACTCAATGACGTGCATGCAACACACAAGCACCTACATGCACACATACATGCATGTTTATTCTAATTCTTTATATAATTATTTTATGGCAAATCACTCATCACAAGAATACAAATCAACAATGTTCTGTGTTGGGGCACTCTCAAAGGTGGAAGGGAAAATAAAAAAATATAAAAAATACGGAGCTGACTTGAAGTGAGTTCTTGGATGAGCACAATGACTTCAACGGATAAAAACTCACATCTAGTTTTTAGGATTTGAAAAGGTGTGCTATAATGAGTCATAGATGAATTATAATAGGATTATGATTCATACTTTCTTCTAGAGTAGGACTTCTACTTTCCTTTGGAGAACCCAAGTAACTAAGAATTCATAAACTAACCCATCTAAAGTAAGAGGCGTTCGAGAGAATTAGAGACTACGTTATCCTTCAGCACTAGATTCTTATATAGAGCAAGGATTTAAGGGTCCTAAAAGGTTTGAGAGGTTATGAAAAAATAACCGTGTACTCTTTTGAGGTTATGCTTAAAGTATTTGAGGTCGGTCTTGCTAAATCTAATTTTCTCGTCGTGGTTGCTTTATCGTTGTTACTTTGTTTATCTATAAGATCCATCTTCTTGGTTCCTGAGAATGTGCAATCTCGTGTCTTATCTCACAAAACTATGATCTGATTGTAACAAAATGGTTAGATGAGATTTTAGATGCAACCACTCCACCAACTTGATACTATAGCTTGTAACTAAAGTTTGTACGTACTGACTAGTTCAAAAAGAAATGGCCACACTAATTTCTTGGTTTCCTAAAACATATTTGCACGAGTATCAAGCATCTTCTTTATCTTCCCTCTCTCTTCTAGGAAGATGACATAGCATAGGCTAAATATCAAGTAAATTTGTTTGTTGGGAGTGCCGTAAGGGACGAAAGACAAAAGGTGAGAATAAAGGAAAGCATAGCATATCCGCTGCTATGATTCTACATGCAATTTTCTTCTTCTCGAGTGTGGAAACAATGAGATAAGCAGCCATGCTCCTTAACAACAAAACCACCACGTTTTTGAGAATCAACAATTAAAGGCCAATAGTCTGATTACACTCAAGAAACTGGCTCGTATTCGGGTAGTATGCAGGGAAAACCTTACTGGTTTTGGAAAAATACCGTCGGTGCCGGTAAGTCCGGTTACCGGTCATTTTATCGCCGGAAATGTGTAATGATGATTTTGAGTTTTCAAACGAAATTTGACCAAAATATTTCGGAACTTTTATCGAAATATTGGTGCCAAGAACCAAAGAGCGGCAAAAAGAGATTAGAGGTCAAGCTCACTTGACAAACATGTGGGTGGTATAAAGAGTATCCATAATCAAGCTCAAGAGAAATTCAACTTATTTGGTAAACCAAAATCATCAGTTGCGCAAGAGAAATGAAGAGGTCAATAAGGTTGTTTTGAAAAATGCTCTAGGAAATTGTCTCTTGACTTCTGGGGCCATAAAGAAATTATTACTTGTTGTGCCAAGGAAACAACGAGACACATAATTGAAGAAATTGGTGATGACCACTTCGCTATTCTAGCTGAAGAGTCTAGTGATGTATCCCAAAAGGAACAACTTGCTCTTTGCTTGCATCATGTTGATAAACTAGGAAAGGTATGTGAGCGGTTCCTTGGAGTACTTCATGTAGTTGATACCACTTTTTTGTCACTTAAAGATGCAATTGAGACTTTACTTATGGATCACTCGTTGAGTTTTACTCAAGTTCGTGGGCAAGGATATGATGGGGTTAGTAACATGAAAGGCGAGATTAAAGGGCTGGAAACATTGATTATGAATGAGTCTCCTTCTGCTTATTACATCCATTGCTTTGCACATCAACTCCAATTACTTTTTGTAGCTGTTGCTAAGTGCAATGCTGATTGTGTTTGGTTTTTTTGATCAATTATCAAACTTGCTGAATGTTATTAGAGTTTCTTGTAAGCGCCATGACATGCTTCGAAACACTAGAGCTCAGGAAGTTTTGGAAGCATTAGAATTGGGTGAGATCGAAAGTGGACGGGGATTGAATCAAGAACTGGGTTGGCTAGGCCTGCTGACACTCGTTGAGGTTCTCATTATAAACCTATTTTGCACATTATTGATGTGTATTCTACGATCCACAAAGTACTCATAAAGATTGAAAAAGACACTACCCTAAAGAATGAATGGGGAAAGCCCATGCTATGGTGGCAGCTTTAGAGTCATTTGATTTTGTTTTCATGGCAAAATTTATGCTAGTAATACTTGGGTACACAGATGAGTTGTGTCAATCTTTGCAAAAGAGGGGCCAAGATATTGTTAATGCTATGCCACTTGTTGATTTGGCTAATGACAGATTGCAACATATGAGGAGTCATGGGTGGGAAGACTTTCTTCATGAAAACATTACATCATTTTGTATGAAGCATAGCATTAAAGTTTCAGTCCTGGATAAGAAATATGTGCCTTCTGGAAGATCAAAGTATTTTTTTCCTCAAACAAACAAATGATCATTATAGAAGAGAAGTATATCTTGGCATCATTAATAGTGTTCTTCAAGTGCTTAACAGTCGGTTTGACAAAGTTAATATGAATCTTGTGAAGAACAAGTTAAGAAATAGTATGGGCAATCAATTCTTAAATGATTGTTTAGTCACATTTATTGAACGAAATGTTTTCTTGAAGGTTAGTGAAGACGATGTAATTGAGCATTTTCAAACCATGAAAATGCGTAAAGTACAATTCTAATTTTCATTACATATTTTGTAATATTTTGTAATCTTCTTTTCATGGAAGACCTTATTTCAACTATATGTATTGTATTATTGGTAAATTTCGAACATATGCGATGAATTTATACTATGAAACTGTGTATGTCAACTGTCCAGTGTCAAATGTGCACACCCATTACAAACTTCCTAGTTCCACCACTGTCTTAGCTGAAGTTACAGTACGCTGGAAGCATTGTTGTGCACCAAGTATGAACTCAATGGCCAAGAAACCTGTCAGCTTTCTTTCTGTACATCTCTCTACATTCACAAGCTACACATGAAAGAACCACATATCCACATAGCAAAAAAGGAAACCAATCCTCCGGGTGGAAGTCCAAGCCATGCGTCTTGTGACAACGATGTAATCCAGCTTACAAGTATGACTACCTGGAACTGCTCCGGTCAATCTGCACACTGTGATCTGCAATGGCGACATCGACGGGGTTCTTCGACACGACAATGTCGCTCGCAAGATCCATCCGGAATTGCTCAACACTTTGCTGCAGGACGATTCTGCAGGTGCTCCAGTCGTCTGCTTGCACATCAACACCCAGGTAGGTCAGATGGTCCAAAGCGCTCCAGAACAGTACAAACACGCTCCTGGAAATACAGAGATGGGAGAGCAGGTGTTAGTTAGGATTAGGAGAAAGGCTGAGTTAAACAACAATATTGAAGCTACCAGGTAGATGAACGGGCTCACACACCTGCAACAATTTGGATCTTCGCCGCTGCCATCGCAGACCTGAAAGGTTGTGTTGCCATCAACGTCATGTTCCCATACCTGAAAATTTGAATAAGTTTCTTCAAGCAGCCACGACAGAATGGCGAATTACTACATTTGATAACAGTTAACAGCACTGCATGATGGGTGACATTAGTTTGTATCTACATATCATGCAGGTGTCCATATCATTTTGGGAGCACAGGTGTTCCTTTGAGTTTATGCTTTGCCGAGGGTGTGCAGGTAAAAGTATCTACAGTGCATTCAGTTGAACCTAGAGCATTAAGCATAACTGAGAGAGAGAGAGAGAGAGAGAGAGAGAGAGAGAGAGTTTTTACAATGGTCAGCAGTACATTTCCTAGGTTTATGAGGCAGCATACCTCTCTTGGGAAGTGGCGGTATGTCAAGTGCGGGAGGAAGAAGAAATAAGGAGGTAAATGAGGCACAATATCGTGTTCATGTGTCACTCGAACTGTGTTGGGTACATATTTGGCGAAGTAGGAAGCAAAAGCAGCATTGCCAACACGCGGTTGCCCAAAGGTCATCAGATGAACATTATCACTTCCAAAGTTAATCTGTAAACGAAGGAAACATTTCAGAGATCATAAATCAGCAAGGAGAGTGTTCAATGTCGAAAGATGATATTCCCTTGTGCAGTGACAGTAGAACCTTATACCAAGAACATAACTTAAAAAATATCACTAGGTCTGGATACTTTATGTATTGGTAAAACTTGGGGGCACATACAGCAAGATCAAGTGCGCAAAAAGAAGCCATTGCCCCTCCCATTGAATGCCCTGTAACTATTATGCTAATATCTCCATAAAACTTCCTCGCCTTGCGAACAGCATTCAAGATGGCTGGACGTAAAAGTGTATTATTGTAAGAAGAGTAAAATCCAGTGTGGACCTTTAACCAGAATAAAAATCTCATTAGCAAAAAATGTTTATCCTACTCTTCAAAAAAGAAGTAGAAATATGTCAACAGGCAAAAACCTTTGCATTGGGCATGTTTGGATAGTTCAGATTAACCTGTTTCCATATCAAGTCCTTAATCCAATTCTGTATGCTGTGTGGGAAAATATAAATGTGAATATAAAAGGACATCGTAACTCTGACAGAAGACACTGTGGGAAAAGTACAAGTGTGCACAATTATCTCAGAACCTGTTCTCTTGAGTTCCCCTGATTGCAACAATGATAGCATTGAGATTGTGATCAACGCCAACAAATGCCTGTCAAATTGTTCAACACAAGAAGTTTTTCCTTTAAATATAATTAATGAGGAAAGTGCTACGAATGATATCGTGGAACAGTAGTAGCATTTAGACCTGCAAGCAGTTCTGGACATCAACGACTATACATCTCATCTCAAAGCCCTGTTTTGAAAATAGGCGCACACATCAAAATCATGAGAAATTCGACTTAACTGTAATCAATCTGAAACAGATAAGAAATATGAATACTAGACAACAAACTCTTCGATATCTTACTTGAGTCAAGTCATTGCATCTTGAGCATGTCCATGTATATAGTGCTGTTAGATCTGTCATATAGACCTATACAGGTGGAAATTATGGGGGGTAACTCCGTTTAGAGAACAAAAAAAAGGACAGTTGAAAATTTAAGGGAATGGACATATTTGATGAAAGGTACAATTGAGTCAGAGAAAATGGGAGAAAGATGTGAAAGAAAAACTGTAAGGGCCCAATGCATATGCTGCATTCAGGAAACAAAATGAAGGGTAAGTAACTTACAGCTGCAGCATATTCCACAATAGTCTTGGCTAGAGTATAGTTAAAAACAAAACTCTGCTCATTGTTCTTCACACTGGGTTCTGTGATAATTAGAACATCTGGTTTATAGGGAGACTGATAGATGCAAACTCAATTATAAATCAAAATCATAGAAAATGAACAGTATAAAAATATGAATCACAAGTGCACCATTGTTTAGTCAGAAAAAGTGATAAACATATGACTCCATCTGAAATCAACTATACACATCCAAACAAAATCACAGAAACTTAGATGCACTAGCAGCTAAAGTTTATACTGTACGCGAAACCTGAGTACATAACGAGAATGTGTTTGATCAACTTACATGTTGTTCGGTTTGAGGAATGGAATAAGTTTTTTTTTAATAAAAACTTGAATGGCATAAGTTGATCCATCATCATGCCATTTCCTTGTAACCACAATAATAATCCCCAAAAAAAAACAAGGAAGAGGCAATCCACAGTAACTATGGAATGAACTCACGACGGACCAATTTATCCTAGGATTGATCCATTGCTCAAGCCAAACATGACCTTACTTACTCACAATCCAAAAACTACCACTTTAAGTTTAGTAGGATACTATAAATTATCGAGGCACTCCTTGTGAACCTGTGAAAAATCACTTCAGCTTGCATTTGTTACAGCTAAAAACTCTGCCTTACTGTCCTACTACTCTTCCCAACACTCGAAACGATAATAAGAGCCCCATTCAACAGTAGATGAGCCGAGTCAAAGCAAGTACCTCTTCCTCCTCCATGAGAAGCCGTAGGCAGCAGCAAGAACACCAGAGCCACCGCCGCTGTGGCCCATCTCTGCCTCTCCATGCGCCTAGACCTAGAAGCGCACCAGGAGGAAACCGAACCACCATCAGATGCAGAGAGAAGCTTCGATCCAAGAGAGAGCAATTCAAGAACCTTACTGGACTCGCATCGAGCTACCCAAAAAAGCAAATGAAGCAAAAGAAGCGCAAAAGACAAGTTACCAAAGGAGAAGAGATTCTTGACTCCACGGGAGCTCGACTGCTCGAGCAAGGAAGCCAAGGAAGAGATGGGAGAAGGTTTAAGAGGAGGTGCACGCGAGGTGAGGCGGCTCGGAGCGGAGTCGCTTTCATGGCGATGCGTGCTTGGACTGGATGGATCTCTAGACTTCCTCGCAAACTCTGGCTTGGCTAACCTGTGCTGTGCCAGTGCAGTTATTGCCGAGTCGTCGTTGCACCTGCACGGCAGAGGTGGCCCGTGCCGTGCAAACACTCGTCGGCCTTGGCAGCGACACGCCGTTCTTGGCCCGCGCACCGCAACTACACGAACCTGCAGGCCACGGCCGCCAGGATCGAACGTGAGAATCACAAACGGAACGTTGCCTTCGCCTTCTCAACAAAGTGATAATTCACCGTTCCCCTCGAGGGAAATAAAAAAGGTGGTAATTCACCGTGCGATCTATCACGTTTGACACAAACTTTTCACGGCGGTAATTTTGCTGCAGTGGTACAATGAATTTGATGGCATAGGAGAGAGCCCTTCTGGGTCGTACAAAAACAGTATCCACTATAGATAGAATTATTCGTACAAATGCAGTACCAGGAGGAAGCAAAAACTAGAAAAGACATTCGAAAAAAGACTAGAAGGTGATTGAGCGAAAGGCTATCAGTACAATCCGTCTATATCTCTCTAATGAGGTAAAGTATTAGATGATCGAGGAGAATTCACCCGAAGAAATTATGGAATGACTTAGAAGAATTATATGTGGCAAAGTCACTAACAAACCGTGAGCACTGAAGCGACAACTGTATAGGTTGTACATAAAGGAAGGTACACGGTTCATTGATCATCTCAATGTCTTCAACAAGCTTATCACATAGCTTATTAGTGTGGATGAGAAAAGTGAGAAGAACGATAAAGTCGTCATACTGATATCGTCTCTACCACCACCTCGAGAGAATTGGTGACGAACATTCTTGTCAGAAAATTCACTCTCAACTTCAATGAGACAGCTGTATATCTATTTAAGGCAGAGTATTTGAAAAGGCTATCAAAATCTTCATTCTCGAGTGATCAAGCATTGGCTGGAGTAGGTGTCGCAGGCAAAAGCAAGAGTTACATGAAGAACAAGGGCAAGAGTAAGGGCACACATGTATGCTATCTATGTGATGAGCAAGGTCATAAGATAAAAAGAATGTCCGAGTTTGAAGCAAAGGGGGGTGCATGCTCAATGACGGTAGCAAAAGATGATTCAGAGGTACCTGTCATCAGTCAACCGGGTACTTCTCATAGATGGATATTAGATTCTGGTTGTTACTTTCACATTTGTTCGGCGGGAGAGATGTTTGATGAAGGATCTCTATGCTCAACGCATGGAACTGTTCACTTGGCTGATTACAAGGAGTATGCAATTACTGAGGCAAGAATAGTTACATTGGGGATGTATGATAGAGCACATCACATATTGACGGGAGTTAGGCATGTTCTTGGCATAAAGAAGAATCTAATATCTGTGATATTGCTTAAACTCGATGTGGTAAGGTATCACTTCGAGGTGAAGTCATGCAAGTTACTTACAAAGGGCAGGTGATCATGAAAATATCTAGAGCAACGGAGGATACTGATTGATAGATAAATCTAAATGAAGGGCAATCAATGAGAGGTCTTAAAAAATCCTGATCAGGAGAAGAAAACCATGTTGTCAATAGTAGATACTTATATCTCAACTGCAGTTATGTGCAGAATTGCAAAGACAATTGCAAAATCTAGCATATACAAAGGTGAAGGTGCGAGCTGTTGGAAGAAAAAGACATGGCAGGACCAACCACAAAGTACCTTCGAGCGGGTGGAGCTCAAAGATGGTATAAACCTATAGTATGGAGAGCTATAGGAACAGAAGTTGTGGTAACCAAACTACACAAAGAAAATTCTCTCAGGTGAAAGGTTCGGGCGACCAAAAATTTGAAAAGGTGTGCTAGATGAATTGTAGTAGGATTAGGATTCCTACTTTTTTTATAGTAGGAATCCTACTTGCGCTGGAAGAGGACTAAGGAGCTATATAAACCCATGAGGTGGTCATAGAGAACCCAAGCAACCATAAAGCCACAAACCAACTCATTGAAAGCAAGACGTGCACGAGAGGATTAGAGACTAGGTTATTCTTTAGCACTAGATTCTTATATAAGGCAAGGATCCAAAGGTCCTATAAGGTTTGAGAGATTATGAGAGAACAATAATCCTTTGTACTCTTTTGAGGTTGTGCTTAAAGAATTTGCAGTTGGCTTCGCAAATCTTTTATCTTTTGTCGTCATGGCTTCAACGTTGTTATTTTGGTTCTCTATGAGATTCATCCTCTTTATTCTTGAGACCGTACACGCTCGTGTCGTATCTCACAAAACTCTGATCCGATCCGAGGGATTGTTGTGCATAAGAAGGGGTATGAGAGTATAACATAATGAATGAGGACAATTATATCCACTGACAATAGTGAGGAGTCTGATGGTAATGGGCTCAGATCATACCCCCTTTTTAGTGGACACTGCAGAGACAACTAAGACGATGTTAGGGTTAGAAGAGCAAAACGAGAGACAAATTTTAACATGGAAAATCCTCACGAAGGAGGAAAAAACCACGGGAGACAATCCATTAATTTCTATTGAATTTACATGTACATAGGGTGGCTATTTTATAGCTAGTTGTGCCTGAGTTGTAGATGATTTGGACTCATATATGGATATTGAGCATTATACCTAACACAAGAGGGTGAGACATTTTAGAATTCAACCAAGTTGGCTAAAATTAGAGAACTTTAAAGAGTTTATGCTGAAGAAATGGCCTAGGAGAAAGAATGAGGACTCAGTAGACCATTAGGAAAATGTTGTGAGAGCCTTAAGGAAATTTCTAAGAGGTTGGGGGAACAATTTGGGAGTTGTCACTAAAAGGAATAAAGAGGTATTAATCAATAAATAAAAGAGATTGATGACAAGATAGAGCTGTTAGAGCATCTCCAAGAAAGAGCCCTAAAAACAAGCCCCAAACTCTAATTTAGGGCCCCAAGTAATTAGAATTAAGGCTCCAAATAAATATGCACTTAAGCAATTAGGCCCTAAAACCTAACTACCATCTCATTTTCGCGGTTATGCATTAGCTCCCGGGTGAAATCCCCTGTTCCCGCGCTTGTTCCCTCCGTGGCCACCGGTTTGCACCGTCGTGCTACGCGGCTCCAGCCCGTTGCCCTTGGCCGCTCCAGCGCGCCGCTCCAGCACGCGCCTCTAGTGCCGACCGATCCAACCCGTCGCGCTCGCCTGCCCCTCGACTTGCGCCCGTTGCGGCTGTCGCACTCGGGCGCCTCGATTGCCGCCGCTCGATCCGTCGGCTACTTTGCACCTCTGATGCCGGCGCTTGTAACATCCTCAGTTTCGCTTTCTGGAAAAATCTAATTTAAATAAAGTAAATTCAAAATTTGGAGTTTCCTTGGTGTTTAATGTAACCTGGCTTTCCTATCCATCCAAAATTGGAATTCAATTCTCCCCCGTCCGAAAACTCAAAATTCCAGATTTCCTTCAGTACCCGAAATTTTCTAAAAACATTAGGCTCCAAATATTCTAAAAACATTTTGAGATTTTTCCCAAGATTTTTGGAGGCTCTCTGGTGTTTTATCTCGCGCGGCTTTTGTTTAATGCCCGCTATTCGCCCCAGAATATTTGAATCTCCAAATTTCATCCAAATTCCGCGAAACCAATTTTATTGGTTCCAAATATTCCAAAATGGTTCTAGGAATTTTTCCGGAATTTTTAGACCATTTTTGCTAATTTTTCTCTAGGGCGTCACTTTCGCGTAACTCTCGGCCAACGGGAGCATGACACGTGGCAGCACTGTTCATGTTCTTCAACCTTGCGATGGCAACCTTCCAGGCAAAAGAACAGCCAAGCTCTTTCCATTGCTTCATGTATTCAAGCACCCATAACTTCCTCCCTAATGCTCCAAATTAAGCAAGGCCGGATCCGTTGGATTGGTAACGGCAAAACCTTTCCATCCCTCGGGTTAATGAGCCCTAACTCTCGCCGGATTTTGAAATCCGAAATTGGCATAAATGGCAATAACTCATCCGTTTCTTCCTCAAATCGCGCACCGCCGGGTCCTAAACCTCCGTGGCGGAGTCCTCTTTCCAGAACACATAATCTTCCTTTGGCTCCCTTTGTCGTCCGGGAGATCGGAGAAACCGCCGCGGTAACGCCGTTCTTCGTGTTCGTCGCGTTCGTGGTCATAACTTCCTCTCCGGTGGGTCAATCTTCACTCCGATTGTTTCCTTGTGTCTGTGTGGTCGTGGTACTCATTTCCCCTCGATCAATTTTAGGGTTCATCGAGTTTGGGCGATGAATTTCGCATTTGAGCTCTTCCGGCCGAACCGCCGGTCTTCGCCGATTTCTCCGCCTCCGGTGAGTTGGGGTTCAATTCCTTGCTGTCTTAGGTTCCATTAGAGGTGGTCTAGATGATCTAGCCATTATTTAGTAGTGTCCTATTCAAATTTCTTGTGAAATTTCAATTTTTGGGAGATATTGGGCTTCCTCTGCTTCTGCCGTGGTCGCCGGCCTGCCGTGCCGTCACCGGCCTGCCGCCGCCGCCATCGGGAGCCCGTCACCTCGCCGAGCCGCCGCGCCGCCGCCGTCACCCCACCACGCCGCCGCTGCTGCCCGCCGTCGCCGTCGCCGCTGCCTCGCTGCTCGGTCATTTGCCGCTATCATGGCTGGCTTCACCAGCGCCGCCGGGCTGCCACCCGCAAGCCGGCCGTTCGTGGCGTCTTGCCGCTGCCGCCTGCCGCTGCCATTCTTGGCCGCCGCGTCGCCAGCGCCACCGCCGCTTCGGCTGCCTGTCGTGCCTTGCCCGCGGCTGCGCGCCGTTGCCACGTCTCCCGGCCGCGCGCTGCCAGCGCCGCCGCCACGCCAGTGTGCCGGTCATTTGCCATCTGGCCGTGGCAGCTTCTTCCCTTTTCCCTGCTCTGTTTTGCCATGGCAAGCAATGGGGAAGAATACCCCAACCTCAATGACAGGAGGCCCCCACTGCCATAGACTCCATCAATTCCAAAAATCAGCCAAAAAGAAGATTCCGCGGAATATTCTCTGTTTTCGTATTTTCCGGAATTTTCAAACTTCGGGTGCTCATAACTTTTCCGTCCGAACTCCGATTGACTCCGTTCAAATTCCTAAATTCATCTAAAATCAGTACCTACCTGTCAGTACTACTTTTATAATTTTTGGATTTTATTTATTTTCTTGTTATTTATTGGTTGTACCGTTTTGCGCGTAGCCGAGGATCCCGCCGAGTCCGCCGACCCCGCCGTCGAACTTCAAGGTTTCGACATCCTCGCAACGACTGAAGGCAAGTCCCTTGACGCATTTTGATCCTATGTTTGCAAATATTTTAACATGTTTTATAAACTTGCATTGCTATGTTTATCATTGTATGTCAAATATAGATGAATAGTTAATCCAATTTGCGATTATCTCCTTTTATTATCGTCATCCATACTTAATTGTAACCCTAGGACTTTTGCTATGCCATGTTTAACTTATATGGTGATATTTGTTGAATAGTACGATAGAATTGCTTAGGGCCAACATTGATGAAAATGACCCATGAGTGGGATTATACAAAATGATGATTTAAAGTGTGATTTGGGAATTACTATAAAGATTTTGGTACTGTTTTTCCAAAATAAAAAGAAAAGGAAAAAGGATTTGGACTTGGGCGGAGTGGAATGTCGGGTGGGTGCGGATTGAGCACTAGTTTGCATTGTGCAAGTACCGCCCCAAGTCAATTAAGGACTGTCGGGACCCCGAATTTGCAAATCCGGACCCTCTGTGTATTCAGCACTAGTCCAGGAACGCGCTAGTGCACACAGTCTTAACATCGGTATATATCACAATCATACCAAACGATACTATCAAAGTACTTTATTTAAATAATCAAAGGGTTACTCGACCTTATGGCCGAGTTACAAATATATGCCTTGCAAGGCGAAACTTTAAAAAGAGAAATAACAGCAAATGAAAATCAAATAAACTTAGTGGCGCCATCCAAGATACCACAGGCAATCGATCGGGCTCGCATCCCTAAGTAGACGGGTCTTCTTGGAAATCCTCCCCAGCTGGCGTAATCTCCTCTTCAACTGGTATTGTGTTGAGGCAAGGGTGAGTACTTGGTACTCAGCAAGTCATGCACAGAATGCAAGCTAATATACTATATGCATGGCTTGGTACAAAGGAATAGCTCAAGGTATATTTGCGGTAAACAGCTTTTGACAAGTAATAAAAGTAGATTCGAAAGCGGTAGAAATAAGTAAAGCATAAATAACTTTTCAAGAAGTTTAACAAACATTTTCCCCATCCTAAACCATATTTCCATCATCTTCTTTGTTAAACCAACCCAACTTTTCAAATCCAAGTTATTTTCAGAAAGTCTAACCCTTGACTTTGTAATTCCGAGCATTGTCGATCGTGGACTCGGCTATTCAAATAGATTCTACACTCTGCAGAGGTTATGCACTTTACCCACAAGATACAAATAAACACCACAAAGGCGAGTTCCAGAATAAAGCCTTTCTAAGCCTCAAACAACACAGTGGTCCTCTCCTGTTCAGGTTTCTACACCATCCCTTCCCTTAGCCAAGGCGAAGTATGGGACCAACACACCGTTAGATGGGTACCTGGCCACGACCACGATACGCTCCCGCATAATCACACAAACGGTGTAATTGACACCCTGAGGCTCCACAAGTGAGTCCTTAGCGACTTAGTCAACTAGGGCCGTCCCATTCCAGCCATGTGGTTGCAAGTATGACCCAGTTCAAAGGCTTGCAAGGTTAAGTCCTTAGAGTGACCAGGCAAGACTACCCGAAAAACCAAATCAACACTCCCAATGCCACAACCGGCCCACCGATTACTCTTGCCACATGCCCGGTCCGAAATCGTTTATCAAACCCCAGTTGATTACCATGCACCACGTGCCGTCAACATCACATGATACTTTTCCAAAACAGGTTCAATATATCATTAAGTCCATATTAGCATTTGATTGTCCAAAATCATGTCATGAGCACGTAGCAGGTCTAAGCAGTATACTACAACGGTCTAAACCCCTGTTGGCAATTTAATAATGTCCAACTAGTAAACCACAACTAGGGTGACAAGGGATCATGGCACATACTTAGATAATCAAGGTGTCATATAGCAAATTGGTGTTTATCTAACCCCCATGTTTAAACAAAGTATCTTTCTAATTGAACTAGCATGCGATAGTTTAAATCAAAATAGATTTCGAAATAGGATCAACATGGTCAAAGCACAACTTGCCTTCAAAAAGTACTTGCTCTTGGTCTTGAGTTGGATCCTGAGTCAACACTTCTCCTTCGAATCCTTAGGCACTTCAACGCTCTACTCGTAAAGCGTGCAAATAGCAAATACACAAATAAACACTAGGCAAAAGATCCCAAAACTCCAAATAAAATCCATAAACAGAGAGAACATAATTTTCTGGATTTTTAGAAACTGGAATAAATCAAATTTGGAGTTAAAAGCATAAAAGTTATGATTATTTAAAGTTTAAATAATCAATTAAATAATATTACAGAGAAAAACTTTAGTCCAAAAATTAAATAAAATTCATATTTAGGTAGATCTC
Organism: Rhipidocladum racemiflorum; assembly: GCA_036346355.1. Classification (NCBI taxonomy): domain Eukaryota; kingdom Viridiplantae; phylum Streptophyta; class Magnoliopsida; order Poales; family Poaceae; genus Rhipidocladum; species Rhipidocladum racemiflorum. Next base: position 61,313,576 of record CM070573.1, on the reverse strand, counting down.
AATTTTATACAAATTTAGAAATTTGAATCGCTCAAATCGGAGTTGAAACGCAAAAGTTATAAGCGTTTGAAGTTTTGAAATTCAAATCAATTATTAAACCGATTTATTAAATCATTTTCTTTTTGAAATTAATTATTGCGTCGGCATGGACACGTGTCGGCTCTGATTGGCTGGTGGCGTCGGCCGGTCCATGGACTTGGTCCACGCTTGGCTCGGGTCTCACGGTGGACTCGGTCCACGGCTCCACGTGAGATCGACATGTGGGTCCACTCGGGTAGCGTCATCGGCCGACGTCGTGAGCTCGGCCACGGTGGCTGTGGGGTCCATCGTGACGTCATTCTTGGCGTCGGCGCCTGGTGGGGCGACCAGCGACATGCGGGCCCGCCATGACGTCATCGTGGACGTCATGGTGCGATTTAGGCCGGCCCGACATGCGGGCCCGTGTCGAGACACGTTCTCTGCGCTGGCGCGACCGCGCCGATCAAGGCGGTTGGCCTTCGCCACGTGGCTAGATCTAGGCCGTTGATTTGAAAATCAACGGCCCGGTTGAATCTGGTGTTACGCGCGTTTGGGGTGAACGCGGTTAATCTGGACCGTTGGATTTAGATCCAATGGTTGAGATTGGATCTAGAGATAAATATGAAACCTCACCGTGCGATGGCGTGGCAAGATCTGGATCGTCGCGATCTTGATCGGACGGCCGAGATAGCTCAGCGACGGCAATGGCGTCGGCGGCTTCTGCGGCCGGAGTCGATGGCGATAACACGCCCGACGGCTGCAGGCCTCCGTGAAAGTGGATGGTAAACGCAGTGCGCCTTGACGCAAGGGATCTGGATCTGGGGTCAACGTCGGCGGAGGATGGCGGACGGTGGCGGAAGCGGCGCGAAATCGCGGCGAGTGCTTTACCAACTCCGGCGAGCAATAGCGGCGAGACGGTGGGGATCCTAGCGGCGTGAGCTAGGTTTCGGACCGGCGTGGGATGGCGATCCTCGGTGCGATCCGGCATTAAATAGCCCCGGAGGCGTGCTCGGCGGAACCCTAGTCGGTCACGGCGCTCTCACCGGCGGAGTCCGGCTCGGACTCGGCGGAGACGACGCATCGCAGCCGCCCACGTGGCGCGATCAACGGCCCGATCGCCGCAGCGCGGCCGGTCCGGTCGGACACGGCTTCGGGTCGAAGTCGGCGGATCTCGGCCGTTGGATCTTGATCCAACGGTTGGGATTGATTAGGGTTAGAGTGGGTTCGGTCGAGTCACGTGGCTCGGTCGGACTCGAACACGAGTCTGACTCGGGCTCGATCGGATGAACGATGCTTGACCCGAGTTTGATTTTCCAGCGATTTAATATTTAAAATAATTCCTAGTAATTCATTTAATTCATTAAAAATAGCAAATGACTCGGAAAAATTCCAAAAATTCTGGAAAATACTTTGGATCATTTTGGACTCAAATAAAATATTTCCAACAAAAATTTATTTGCAAAATTAAATTCTTTAATTATTTCAAAATGGAATAAATTCAAATAAATTCCAATTACATCCAAATAAATTCCAGAAAATTCCAAAAATTCACCAAAGTGCCAAATCACACATGAATTTAGGAAAAGTAAACTTTTGGGGTGTTACAAACCTCCCCCCCTTAATAGAATCTCGTCCAGAGATTCGGGGCTTACTAAAGGAATAGGTTTGGAAATTCTTTCTTCAAATCCTCTTCGCTCCCTAAGTCGCTTCGCTCTCTGCATGGTTGCTCCACTGAACTCTACAGAAACGGGTTGACTTGTTTCTAGTTTCTCGATCCATTGTGTCTAGAATCCTCACGGGATACTCCTTATAGGTCAAATCCTCCTGCAACTCAATTGACTCTAGCGGTGTCTGTTCCTCAGGAACTCGAAGACACTTCTTCAACTGGGACACATGGAATACATCATGTAATCCTGCTAACGACTGTGACAACTCCAGCTGATAAGCAACTTCGCCTCTGCGGCTCAAAATCTTAAATGGTCCAACATAACGGGGTGCAAGTTTCCCTTTGGCATGGAACCTCTTAACTCCCTGAGGCGTAACTCGAGGTATACAAAGTCTTACGGTTCAAAACTCAAATCTCGCGACGATTGTCAGCATAACTCTTTTGTCGAGATTGGGCTATCTTCAACCTTTCCCTAATCATGGCGATCTGTTCTTCAGCCTCTTGAAGAATATCAGGCCCAAAGACACGGCGCTCGCCGGTCTCATTCCAATTCAATGGCGTCCGACAGGGTCGACCATACAGTGCCTCAAAAGGTGACATCTGTAAACTAGCCTGATCACTATTGTTGTAACTGAACTCGGCATACGGCAAACTCTTATCCCAAGAGGTAGCATAAGCCAATGCACAAGCTCTCAACATATCCTCCAGAATCTGGTTGACCCTTTCGGTCTGTCCATCCGTCTGTGGATGATAAGCTGTACTGATGTTTAAACGGGTTCCCATGGCTTCATGCAACTTATTCCAGAACCTTGAGGTAAATTGGGTACCTCTGTCCGATACAATCTGTGAAATCATGTGCTGAAAAATTGGCTTTGAACTGAAAAATTAACTTAGATTTGAATTTGCAAAATGTGTTTGTTTATGTGTTTTGACAATTTGACAAGAAACAGTAAGTTACGCATTAGCGCCGGACAAAGTTCTCAAGAAACAGTAAGTTTCCCATCTGCGACGGACAGTGTTTTTGGGTCTGTTGTGAACATGTTTTGAGCCCATGACCGAAGTCATTTTCACATGTACAACGGACAGTTTTTCTTGGTCCGTTGTGAACAAGCTTTTTCGGTTTGGATAATTTCTTGGAACCAAGATTTTCACATGTACAACGGACTAATTCTTTTTGTCCGTCGTGAATGGACTTTTTCTAGGGTTTTACTTTTGTGAAACCGAGCGTGGCACGCTTATGTAGGACAAGCTTCGGGGTCCGTTGTGAACTTGTTTTGAGCTCATGACCAAAGCCATTTTTAGCATGTACAACGGACCAACTTTGTTTGTCCGTTGTGAACGTGTTTTTCCGCGTTTGGTTGGCTTCTTGGAACAGAAACTTTTCTATACAACGGACCAACTTTGTTTGTCCGTCGTGAATCGTTTTTCGCTCAATTAGGGTTTTGAGCGATTTGGATTTGAATGTTGAATGTGAATTTGAAATTTGTAATGATTTCATGATGCTTCTTTTGAAGTGGACTTTATGCAATACTCCTGTGAGTAGTTGCATGGATTGACATTGAGTCAAGTCGTGGACTGGTGCTCGGCTTTGTTTTGTGGTTTGTTCATGTGCGTGTATTGCTCGAAGGCGAATGTGGTCGATGACGGGACCGGAACTAGGTTCATGAAGGAACTGAGGTTCGGGACTAGGTTCAGGAGGAACCGAGGTCTTGAGTGGTCAAGGATGTCATGCGGGGACGTTCGGGCTAAGAGAATGGTGCACATGAAGAATGGTTAGTCACGTGAGAATGGCAGGAGGTCATTCGCGTGCAAAGTGTGAGTCACGTGAGTATGGCAGGTGGCCATACGCGTGCAAAGTGTTAGTCACGTGAGTATGGTAGGGTTGCCATACGCGTGCAAGAGTTGTACTCGGCCTGGTTGGGCCAAGTAGAGTTGAGTTGGATACAGATTCCTTCTAGGGAATAGGAATCGTATTCGTAACTCCTTGTGGGTTGGTGCTTTAAATAGGTGGGGGTCTCCTGTTGAAAGGCACGGTAGAGCTGAGCGCATCAAGCTTTGAGCTTGGTTTTAGGGTTTGTACTCTTTTGATGAGAGTATTTTAGACAAGAAATAAAGATCAATTCTTCCAAGATTTTTGCGTGCTCTGATAACCTCGTCGCTCTGATATTTTCTGTTTTGGTTCTTGTTTGCATGCTTGTTCTAGTTCTAGATTGGTTTTGTTCTTCAAGTTTTATCTTGATTTGATCCATCAAAAACCTCTCTAGGGTATTGATCTAGTGTTTCTCAAAGTCTAGTTGATCAATCTTTTGTCGTTCTTGTTTAATCTTGAAGTTTTGATTAGATTGATTCTCGTCAAGTTCTGGATCAGCAAGCTTGCGAAGCTCATAACTTTTGATCCGTAAGTCCGATCGAGCTGATTCTTTTTGGGTTCGATTCGTATTGGAATCTAGTTTCTTGTGTCCAAATTTCAGATCGTTTCGACGGTTGGATCTCCGGGAATTCTCGTTTTACCAAACCTCTGTCATTCTGTTTTTGTCGAAAACGAGGCAATTATTTGGTTCTGTTTTGGGGTGAACTTTTAATAGGTCAAGAATTTGGTTTTAGCTTCCGCACAATCATTCACCCCCCCTCTGATTGCTATATTCGTATACTTCGATCCTACAAGTGGTATCGAGCAAGGTTTTTCTAATCTATCTTAATCGGTGATTAGATCAATGGATCATTATTCGACAAAACCTTGTGTGTTCAATGGTGTTGATTTTCAGTTTTGGAAGGCCAAGATGGAGGCGTTCATCCAAGCTCAGGGATTCGCAATTTGGGAGAAGGTCTACAAACCATATGATGTCCCTGCAAACGACAACGTCAACGACACCAATCGCGCACATGTTGAAGCAAATAGTAAAGGCGCGCAACTTGATCATCCAAGGCTTGGGACGTAGCGACTTCGATCGTGTGATTCATCTTCGATCTGCATATGAGGTATGGAAATCTCTTTGTGATTACCATGAGGGTTCTAACACTATTAAAGAGGTTCGTCAAGATCTTTACAAAAAAGAATACATGCGATTTGAGATGAAACCCGGTGAGTCGGTAGATGACTTCTTTGCACGTTTTAATAAGATTCTTAGCAATTTGCGTCTTTGTTGGAGTTAGCTTTGATGATGCTGCTAATGCTAGACAATTGCTTAGTGCTTTGGACATGTCGGTGTGGGAGATGAAAGTAACATCTATACAAGAATCTACTACCATGAGTACACTTACATTAGATGTTCTTTACTCTAAGTTGAAAACTCATGAGTTGGATGTTCTTGCCAGGAAGGGTAACATTAAATCAATTGCTTTGATCTCTAACCCTAACATGTCAAATGCAAATTCTTCTTCTAGCTTTGCCTTGTCTTCCATGTCTTCTTTAACAGATGAGCAACTTGAAGAGTTTCTGAAGAAGATCTGGCACTACTCTCTTCTCGCTTTAACAAAGCTTTGCAGAATGTGAGAATGAGAAAGAGAGGTGGTCCTCCAAGATGCTATGAGTGTGGTGACCTCAACCATATTCGCACAAATTGTCCTAAGCTTGCAGGAAAAACATCAAAGGAGGAGAAGGACAACGATGAAGGAATGAGAAGAAAAGGTTCTTGTCAAATGATAGGAAGAAGAAGAGCTTCATCAACCGCAAGGTGGTTCACCGAGTTCTTTCCGCTCTTGAACAAGTCAATTTGAGCGATGTGGACTCGGAGAGCGGCGAAGATGATGCAACTCCAAAAAAGCATGATTTGATGGGACTATGTCTCATGGCAAGCGGCGGGGATAGCCTCACCGAGGCGATCACGACAGCGACTTCAATGAGGTAGATCCCTCTTATGATGAATTAGCTATTGCTGTTGCTCGTCTTGGAAAATTGCTTGACAAACGTGATAAGAAAATTAAGAAACATGATTTCATTATTGAATCATTGAATGCTGAAATTGCTAGACTTAAGACTTTGATTCCTAGTGATGATACTTGCAAATCATGTGACTTAATTTACAATGAGCTCACCTTGCTTAGGAAAGAACATGCTCTTTTGTTGCATCTAAATGAGAAAAATGAGAAACATGTTGTACATGCTAGCTGTTCCAATCGATGATTTGCATAGTTCAACTTCTTGTTCTAAATGCTCAACTCTTGAATTAAAATTGAAAGATGCAAATGCTAGGGTTTCTCAATTAACTGATAATTTGCTTTCACATGAAATTCTCTCATGCTCAACTTGTCGCAAACAAAAGGAAAAGTAGATGTTCCTGCAATAATTGTTTAACTCTTGCTAAGAAAGTTGATTACTTGCAAAATTCTTTGGAACGTTTCACTAATGGCAAGAAGAAGTTGAACATGATTTTGGATCAATCTAAGGTTAGCACAAACAAGAGAGGTTTAGGTTTTGATCCTTATGCCACATATGAAACTAAACCTCGCCTTTGTTGTTCGTGCTCCTTGCAATATTGAGTTATCTAATGAGCCTAAGAAAATTGCTTTTCAATCTGTTTGGTTTTATCTTCTACTATGATGAATGCAAAATGTGCTTTTCTTGTTAAAGCTAAACATCATGTCAAGTACACTTGCACTCATTGTGGTAGAGATGGACACTTAGTAGATTTTTGCTTTAGACTAGCCAAACAAAGAAAAGAAGGAAAGAACTAAGGCTAGGTCAAATTTCAGCAAAGCACATTTTTATGCGCCTAGAGTGATGAAAACACCTTCTGTTCCTACAAACATGGGAAAAGGCAAATCTGATTTTGTGCATAAAAATTATCGTGTTGTGCCTACTGTTGTCCGTCGTGTGTCTCAGTACTGGATTCCTAAACATCTTATTTCTAACCCAAGATCGAGACTTCGACACTTCTCGCTTCTATGTAGGCTTCTCACGAGGAGGAGAACATGTGGCTAGTGAATTTCGGATGCTCACTTCATATGTTCAGTGATAAGATTTGGTTCTCCTTCACTCGTGCATCTCATGCTGAAAGTGTTGCCTTTGGAGATGCTTCTTCCACTTCTGTTTACAAAAGGCACTAGTTCAAATGATGCAGTACAAGTGCATATGTTCGTGGGGAGACTGTCTGTGTTCAAAAAGATGATGATAATGCTGTTGAGGACGAGATAATTAGAGGTTTACATGAGAGACTCTTCCCACGTGCTTGTGTGTGCTTGTTTTCAAGCTTCCCACGTGCGTCACATCGACAAGCTATCAAAAGGATTTTCAGGTATCTTCATAGAACTCAAGATTTTGGCATTTGGCTTTCTGCTTCCTCATGCATTAGTTTGAGATCTTTTTCTGATGCTGATTTTGGAGGATGTAGAATTGATAGGAAGAGCACTTCTGGTTCATGTCACTTCTTGGGAAATTCTCTCATTGCATGGTCATCTAGAAAACAATCAACTGCTGAATCTGAATATGTGGCTGCTGCTAGTTGTTGTTCTCAAATTCTTTGGATAGTAGCTACACTAAAAGATTATGGGGTTAATTTGGATAGTGTTCCTCTTTTGTGTGATAACACTAGTGCAATTTGCATTGCTAAGAACCCCGTGCAACACTCTAGAACAAAACACATTGACATCAGATTTCACTTTCTTAGAGATCATGTTGAAAAAGGCAACATTGTGCTTCATCATGTGGATACTGAACATCAATTGGCAGACATTTTCACAAAACCTTTGTCTTCTTCTCGTTTTGTTTTTATTCGGGAGAACTTGGAATTGTTCATCCAATGGGATTGTTTTGAGGGGAGTTTCTTTGCCAAGTTCTTTCACTTGATGAGCTCACTTTATCATATTTCTTTATATGTTATGTAATTGAGCTAATATATGATAATCTAATTGTCTCACTTGAACTAAAAATGACATTGTGGAATTCCACTGGGTGATTACCTATTGCTAAATACTCTGTGATATCTTACTCTTCTAGGCTTGATATTGAATCCTCTTGACAAATTTGGGCTATGAAGCAAGTGTGGTTTCAACTTTACTCTTTCATAAGACCTTTTAATCACTTTTGCATGTTTATAATCAAAGAAAAATGAAAAGAAAAGGGAATCAATAAAAGGGGTTGTTAAAAGCAAAAAACCTCAAGTTATGTGCTTCAGGGTGCTTTCCTAAAAGATAAGATGTATGCTTCAAGCATGCCATTCCCTCAAAGATAAGATGTATGCTTCAAGCATGCCACTCCTAGAAAATAAAAGAAGTATGCTTCAAGCATGCCACATGCAACTTATTGTTTAAAGATTAAATTGGTCTACTAGATTGGAGTTGAAACTACTTGCTCGCCCTAAGTTGTTAGTTGCTTCAATTTTTAAAGTCTTGCTTTTTCTGCTAAGATCTTGCTTAGTACTTGGCTATAGTTGACTAAATTGAGGTTGAGATGCATGTCATTCCCTAACTTGTTAAAATCACATCAAGATCATGTATTTTGCATATTATGTGATATATAAGGTTATATGATCGAATGAGCTCATCTTTTCCTATCTTGGCACTCCCTTGTTTCTCTTGGTGAAATCATTGTTTCAGGAAAAATTTTGAACCTGTTCTCTCTTTTACTCTTGATGAATCCATTGTCAAAGGGGGAGAAATTTGGAAATCTTTCTTTGAAAAGTTTAAATAAAAAAGGGAGAGTTGTATTTGGAAATTTGAGAATTTTGGGAGAAAGAATTTTTGAAATTTTTGGGCGCATTGCACATTCACACACATTTTTATTCTCAGGGGGAGATTTTGTTTTGCATTTTGGTCAAAGAGGGATTTCTGTGTTTTCTTACTTTGGTCTTTGATCCTTTGGATTTCAAAATCTTTGGTAAAGTGAATGCCAAATGATCAATTCTAAGTGGTGTTGCCAATGTTTTCATCAAGGGGGAGATTGTGAAATCATGTGCTGAAAAATTGGCTTTGAACTGAAAAATTAACTTAGATTTGAATTTGCAAAATGTGTTTGTTTATGTGTTTTGACAATTTGACAAGAAACAGTAAGTTACGCATTAGCGCCGGACAAAGTTCTCAAGAAACAGTAAGTTTCCCATCTGCGACGGACAGTGTTTTTGGGTCTGTTGTGAACATGTTTTGAGCCCATGACCGAAGTCATTTTCACATGTACAACGGACAGTTTTTCTTGGTCCGTTGTGAACAAGCTTTTTCGGTTTGGATAATTTCTTGGAACCAAGATTTTCACATGTACAACGGACTAATTCTTTTTGTCCGTCGTGAATGGACTTTTTCTAGGGTTTTACTTTTGTGAAACCGAAAGGCACGCTTATGCGCCGGACAAGCTTCTGGGGTCCGTTGTGAACTTGTTTTGAGCTCATGACCGAAGCCATTTTTGCATGTACAACGGACCAACTTTGTTTGTCCGTTGTGAACGTGTTTTTCCGCGTTTGGTTGGCTTCTTGGAACAGAAACTTTTCTATACAACGGACCAACTTTGTTTGTCCGCTGTGAATCTTGTTAAGCTCAATTAGGGTTTTGAGCGATTTGGATTTGAATTTTGAATGTGAATTTGAAATTTGTAATGATTTCATGATGCTTCTTTTGAAGTGGACTTTATGCAATACTCGTGTGAGTAGTTGCATGGATTGACATTGAGTCAAGTCGTGGACTTGTGCTCGGATTTGTTTTGTGGTTTGTTCATGTGCGTGTATTGCTCAAGACGAATGTGGTCGATGACGGGACCGGAACTAGGTTCATGAAGGAACTGAGGTTCGGACTAGGTTCGGGAGGAACCGAGGTCTTGGTGGTCAAGGATGTCATGCGGGACGTTCGGGCTAAGAGAATGGTGCACATGAAGAATGGTTAGTCACGTGAGAATGGCAGGAGGTCATTCGCGTGCAAAGTGTTAGTCACGTGAGTATGGCAGGTGGCCATACGCGTGCAAAGTGTTAGTCACGTGAGTATGGTAGGGTTGCCATACGCGTGCAAGAGTTGTACTCGGCCTGGTTGGGCCAAGTAGAGTTGAGTTGGATACGGATTCCTTCTAGGAATAGGAATCGTATTCTAACTCCTTGTGGGTTGGTGCTTTAAATAGGTGGGGGTCTCTGTTGAAAGGCACGCAGTAGAGCTGAGCGCATCAAGCTTTGAGCTTGGTTTTAGGGTTTGTACTCTTTTGATGAGAGTATTTTAGACAAGAAATAAAGATCAATTCTTCCAAGATTTTTTGCGTGCTCTGATAACCTCGTCGCTCTGATTTTTCTGTTTTGGTTCTTGTTTGCATGCTTGTTCTAGTTCTAGATTGGTTTTTGTTCTTCAAGTTTTATCTTGATTTGATCCATCAAAAACCTCTCTAGGGTATTGATCTAGTGTTTCTCAAAGTCTAGTTGATCAATCTTTTGTCGTTCTTGTTTAATCTTGAAGTTTTGATTAGATTGATTCTCGTCAAGTTCTGGATCAGCAAGCTTGCGAAGCTCATAACTTTTGATCCGTAAGTCCGATCGAGCTGATTCTTTTTGGGTTCGATTCGTATTGGAATCTAGTTTCTTGTGTCCAAATTTCAGATCGTTTCGACGGTTGGATCTCCGGGAATTCTCGTTTTACCAAACCTCTATCATTCTGTTTTTGTCGAAAACGAGGCAATTATTTGGTTCTGTTTTGGGGTGAACTTTTAATAGGTCAAGAATTTGGTTTTAGCTTCCGCACAATCATTCACCCCCCCCTCTGATTGCTATATTCGTATACTTCGATCCTACACAATCCTCTTTGGCACTCCGTGCAAACAAACAATCCTGATCATGTACAACTCTGCTAATTTATCTCCCGAGTAAGTGGTCTTCACGGGGATAAAATGGGCTACTTTTAGTCAAGCGATCCACTATAACCCATATGGAGTCATAACCTCCTTGAGTCTTCGGCAAACCGGTAATGAAATCCATTCCGATTTCCTCCCACTTCCACTCAGGTATCTTCGGTAATTTGTAGCAATCCTGCTGGTCTCGATGCATTGCCTTGACTCTCTGGCATACGTCGCACAATGCAACATGCTCGGCAACTTCACGTTTCATACTCGGCCACTGTAATCTCTCCTTGAGATCCTGATACATCTTGGCGCTTCGGGATGAATCGAGTACTTGAGTCATGGGCTTCTTCCGTAATCAGTTGCTTTAACTCCTTTTTGTTAGGCACACAAATGCGATCCTTCATCCACAACGTGCCTTGCTCATCCAACTTGAAGTCCTCTGCCTTGCCTTCCTCCTTTTGGACTTAATCCTACGGATCCTGTCATCATCCTTCGCCCTTCTCGGATCTGGTCCTCTAAAGTAGGCTTTACTTCCAATGCGGCCAAGAATCCGCTAGGTACCACCTCAATCCTCATTTTACGAAAATCCTTACATAACTCATCCCGACTTGTGGCTAGCAACGCACTCACGGTATGGCTTTTCCGACTCGAGCATCGGCTACTACGTTGGCCTTCCGGGATGGTAATGGATTCCAACATTATAGTCCTTGATCAACTCTAGCCATCTCCTTTGCCTCATATTCAGATCCGATTGGTGAATATGTACTTAAGGCTCTTATGATCCGTATATACTTCACATCTGTTTCCAATCGAGATAGTGACGCCATATCTTCAAAGCATGCACTACGGCGGCTAACTCTAGGTCATGTGTCGGATAATTTTCCTCATGCGGCCTCAAGCGCCTTGATGCATAAGCGGCGACCTTTCCATTCTGCATCGGCCACACATCCGAGTCCTTGGCGCGTCGTCCCAATAAATGTCGAAGCTTTGAGCAACATCCGGTAGAACTAACACCGGTCTTGATGTCAATTGCTTCTTCACTCTGAAATCCTTTCTCACATTCCTGGCGTCCATGCAAACTTCTTTTCCTTCTTCAAAGCAATTGCGTAAGAGGTTTCGCGATTGTCGAAAAGCCTTCGATGAAACGGCGGTAGTATCCCGCCATTCCAAGGAAACTCCGAATGCAGGTCACGATCTTGGTGCTCCCAATGTAACACGACTTCTACTTTGCTTGGATCTACGGCGACTCCCTCTGTAGTCATTACATGTCCAAGAAACTCCACCTTGTCCTTCCAAAAATCACACTTGCCGAACTTGGCGAAAAGTTGCCGTTCCTCGGCTTTTCCAAAACTCGCCTTAAGTGTTCGGCATGTTCATCCTTTGTCTTGGAGTAGATTAGGATATCGTCTATGAACACGACAACAAACTTGTCCAAATATTCCATGAACACCTTATTCATCATATTCATGAAATAAGTGGCGCATTAAATCGATCCAAAGGACATAATCAGAACTCGTAATGTCCATATCTTGACGAGAATGCGATCTTGAATATCTTCGATCGGATCTTCAAGCGATGGTATCCCGATCTCGAGATCAATTTTGGAGAAAACTCCGGCTCCTCTTAAGCGATCAAACAAATCATCAATCCTGGGTAGCGGATACTTATTCTTCACGGTGACTTCATTGAGTGCACGGTAGTCAATGCACATCCTGAAACTCCCGTCCTTCTTCTTGACAAACAAAGCGGGTGCTCCCACGGCGACGAACTCGGTCTGATAAATCCTTTCTCCATTAACTCTTCCATTTGTTTCTTCATCTCTACCAACTCCTCGGTAGACATCCGATAGGGTCTCTTTGCTATCGGTCTTGTGCACAGTACAAGCTCTATTACAAACTCTATGTCCTGTCTCGCGGCATACCAGGTAGATCTTCAGGAAAAACATCTGGGTACTCATTCACTCTTGAGACATCCTCTATGCCTTGGGATTGCCTTGGTATCTGTTAACCATCAAGCTGTCCATCTCTAATCGCAGTGGCTTGAAATTCCACTTTCTTCCCACACGGGCTCTCAAGCGAGATAGTCCTTCGTCCACAATCCAATACAGCCTTGTGCTTGGATAACCAATCCATTCCCAATATAACATCTAAGGTGCAGGTCTCCAAAATTATAAGGTTTGCTAGGAACTCTATTCCATCTATTAGTATTCTCACCGGAACATCCTACTTCCGTTCGGAGTTCGAACCAGGGTTTGAACTAAAAGCATGCACTTAAGTCTTGCAATCCTTAAATCATTTCTAGTAGCAAAGCCTTGCGAAACAAGCGAATGCGAAGCTCCAGTCAAACAAAAGCTGTTGCAGTGTATTGAGTTAACTAGTAACTTACCCGATCTGACGTCAGTAGCATTTTGCGGTGCATCTGCGGTGACATGGTTGACTCGGCCTCTCACGGCCTGCAGGGTGTGGCTCCTGGTCTTTGGCGTCCTAGCTGGGGTGGTTCCTAGGTTGAAGCGAACTGGGTCACTCCTGCTGTCTTCTTTGGGCAATGTTGGCAAAGTGTCTGGCTCGTTGCGATTGTAGCGTCTCCTTTGTTCCTTCTTGTTGCACGGAGTAGCGTTTCTAGCGAAGTGAGGTGCAGTAGTTCGATTGGCAGGCCTTGGTGCCGGGAGGGTGTCCTTGTTGCATTCTGTGGTTGGAATCAAGAATTGATTTGGTGCAACTCTCAAGCGCTGTGCGTCCTCGACGTGATCCTTCTTTGTTGCATCCTGCGCTTCTGTTCTCATCCGGTTCCTTGCGCTTGTCCTCAAGAATAAGCGCCTTATTCACCAACTCTTGGAAATCTGGAAAGGTGTGGGTGATCAACCCTACTTGCAATCCTGAGTTAAGTCCCTTCATAAAAGCGAGGTATGCGGATTTATCTGTCGCTACATCCTCAAAGTGCGTAGCGTGCTAGGCTGTGTGAACTTGTTCGTAGTCGGCCACTTGGCCGATTACCTTGCTTGATGCTCTGAACTCCTCCTTCTTAAGGTCCATGATTCCTTCAGGCACGTGATCTTGTCGAATGCATTTGTGAACTCTTCCCAAGTGATATCTTGGGGTTCTCTGCGTGTACGAAGTTCTCCCACCATTCGTAATTTGTTCCTTCCAACTGATGAGAAGCGTAAAGTACCTTCTCATTCCCTATGCATTGAGCTATGTGTAGCTTCCTCTCAATTGATCTTAACCAATCATCGGCCTCCAATGGATTGGCATTCCCAGAGAAAGTGGGTGGGTGAGTTCTCATGAACTCTGACAGCCTTGTATTCTGGCGTGGCCCCTGATTAACTTGATTGGCAGTGGCCTGAGCAGTGACGTGCTGCATTTGTTGCATCATAGCATGCATCAACTGAGTCTGGGCAGCAAGAAAGGCTCCAAAACTCTGCATATCAACTGGTGGTGCTGGTGCTCCATCATTGGGGTTTTCTGCTGGGCGAGATCCACTCCCATTGCTTCCAAAGTTTCCACGGGTGTTCACCATCTGTCGATTTGCTCTAGGTTTAGAGATGAGAGGGAAACAAGAATAGACAAGTAATATGGAACTTATGCGGGCGAAAGGGTAACTTAAGGTCCAACTTTATTATTAATAACTTGGTATGGCTGCTTACAATGCCTAAGGGCCTTGCAACACATACTGCACACTCAGCAAACAATGAAAATCCAAATCGAACTAACTCTGGAGTCTAATGCCTAAAGGGTGACTCTTTCTTCTATGACGCGACTCGTGAAGGAGTCTCACTATAGAACCTATGCTCACTCATCGAAAACCTCCACGGCCTGGGTACGGTGTCTTTGTGGCATAAGCGTAACGATCGCCATGTCCGAGAATCGTGTCCTCTGTGGTAGTCGAAGAAGCGGTGTCCTCATCGAGATCGACTCCTCTGGATCTGGCTCGTGTAGCTCGAATCTTGGCTCGTGCAGTCCGTACAAAGTCATCTCCAACTCGTCAATCCTTCGCAGAAGATGTGCCACATACTCTTGAGCTTCCCGCCATCTGTTCTTCTCTGTCGTGATCTTCTTGCGGGCCTTCAGAGCTCCTTGCTTGTATTATCTAGTACATCCTCCTGGCGACGACAAATCGTGCCAACTGTGTAACCGTGGCATCCTCATCCTGAATCTCCTTCGGTCGAAGGTTATCATCTGCGCGGATGGTAGCGGAACACCGTACTCTCAATTCTCTGGCGTAGATACGGGTAATGTGCCGCATTGCTCGTCGTGATACTTCTTGGATACCCATCTGCATTGTAGATCTCTGGCGGTCAGTTGTATCGGCGATTGCCTGGGCCCTTTTTCCTAGCAGGTACCTCAATCCTCACGTCACAAGCCTTGATCAATCCCGCTTGTCTGATCACTTCTACTTGGTATTGGGGCTTCTCAAAATCTCCGAGAGTCTGTAGCATATGCCAAAGTTCCGCGGCGTGACCAACTCCCAGATCAACGTAGTTGAACTCTTCCTCCATCTGTCACAAGAGTGCTTTACGTAAGAACTCGGAATTTTTGAATTGTGACAAGGTAAGGAAAAATTTCAGCAAGAGACGAGAAAAGAGAGAAGGGGATAAGTCGAGATGTCATTTCTTGTCTTCACTAATTTTTAGCTTTAGAAAATAGGTTTTATCCTCACTACGACCATTCTAGCTAGGGTTGAGCCTACAGTCAAGTATGGCTCTGATACCACCTCTGTCGGGACCCCGAATTTGCAAATCCGGACCCTCTGTGTATTCAGCACTAGTCCAGGAACGCGCTAGTGCACACAGTCTTAACATCGGTATATATCACAATCATACCAAACGATACTATCAAAGTACTTTATTTAAATAATCAAAGGGTTACTCGACCTTATGGCCGAGTTACAAATATATGCCTTGCAAGGCGAAACTTTAAAAAGAGAAATAACAGCAGCGGAAAATCAAATAAACTTCGTGGCGCCATCCAAGATACCACAGAATCGATCGGGCTCGCATCCCTAAGTAGACGGGTCTTCTTGGAAATCCTCCCCGAACCGGCGTAATCTCCTCTTCAACTGGTATTGTGTTGAGGCAAGGGTGAGTACTTGGTACTCGGCAAGTCATGCACGAGAATGCAAGCTAATATACTATATGCATGGCTTGGTACAAAGGAATAGCTCAAGGTATATTTATGCGGTAAACAGCTTTGACAAGTAATAAAAGTAGATTCAAAGCAAAGAGAAATAAGTAAAGCATAAATAACTTTTCAAGAAGTTTAACAAACATTTTCCCCATCCTAAACCATATTTCCATCATCTTCTTTGTTAAACCAACCCAACTTTTCAAATCCAAGTTATTTTCAGAAAGTCTAACCCTTGACTGTAATTCCGAGCATTGTCGATCAGTGGACTCGGCTATTCAAATAGATTCTACACTCTGCAGAGGTTATGCACTTTACCCACAAGATACAGTCAAACACCACAAAGGCGAGTTCAGTAACAAAGCCTTTGGAAGCCTCAAACAACACAGGTGGTCCTCTCCGGTTCGTGCTCTACACCATCCCTTCCCTTAGCCAAGGCGAAGTATGGGACCAACACACCGTTAGATGGGTACCTGGCCACAGCCACGATACGCTCCCCCGTACAATCACACAAACGGTGTAAGCGACACCCTGAGGCTCCACAAGTGAGTCCTTAGCGACTTAGTCAACTAGGGCCGTCCCATTCCGACCATGTGGTTGCAAGTATGACCCAGTTCAAAGGCTTGCAAGGTTAAGTCCTTAGAGTGACCAGGGCAAGACTACCGAAAAACCAAATCAACACTCCCAATGCCACAACGGCCCACTGATTACTCTTGCCACATGCCCTGGCCGAAATCGTTTATCAAACCCCGCTGATTACCATGCACCACGTGCCGTCAACATCACATGATACTTTTCCAAAACAGGTTCAATATATCATTAAGTCCATATTAGCATTTGATTGTCCAAAATCATGTCATGAGCACGTAGCGTGTCTAAGCGATATACTACAACGGTCTAAAGCCCTTTTGTCAATTTAATAATGTCCACCTAGTTACCCTCAACTAGGGTGACAAGGGATCTTGGCACATACTCAGATCATATAGGTGTCATTTAGCAAATTGGTGTTTATCTAACCCCATGTTTAAACAAAGTATCTTTCTAATTGAACTAGCATGCGATAGTTTAAATCAAAATAGATTTCGAAATAGGATCAACATGGTCAAAGCACAACTTGCCTTCAAAAAGTACTTGCTCTTGGTCTTGAGTTGGATCCTGAGTCAACACTTCTCCTTGAATCCTTAGGCACTTCAACGTCTACTCGTAAAGCGTGCAAATAGCAAATACACAAATAAACACTAGGCAAAAAGATCCCAAAACTCCAAATAAAATCCATAAACAGAGAGAACATAATTTTCTGGATTTTTAGAAACTGGAATCACAAATTTGGAGTTAAAGCATAAAAGTTATGATTATTTAAAGTTTAAATAATCAATTAAATAATATTACAGAGAAAAAACTTTAGTCCAAAAAATTAAATAAAATTCATATTTAGGTAGATCTCAATTTTATACAAATTTAGAAATTTGAATCGCTCAAATCGGAGTTGAAGCATAAAAGTTATAAGCGTTTGAAGTTTTGAAATTCAAATCAATTATTAAACCGATTTATTAAATCATTTTCTTTTTTGGAAATTAATTATTGCGTCGGCATGGACACGTGTCGACTCCTGATTGGCTGGTGGCGTCGGTAGTCCATGGACTTGGTCCACGCTTGGCTCGGGTCTCACGGTGGACTCGGTCCACGGCTCCACGTGAGATCGACATGTGGGTCCACTCGGGTGACGTCATCGATGACGTCAGCGGAGCTCACCAGTGCCGGCGGTGGGGTCGCTGTGGCGTCATTCTGGCGTCGGCGCCGCAATGGGCGACCAGCGACATGCGGGCCCGCCATGACGTCATCGTGACGTCATGGTGCAGTTAGGCTGGGCCGCTGACATGCGGGCCCAGCGTGTCAGAGACACGTTCTCTGTGGCGCGGCGTGGCCGATCACGGCGGTTGGCCTTACGGCCACGTGGCTTGATCTAGGCCGTTGTTTTTAAATTCAACGGCCCAGTTGATCTGGTGTTACGCGTTTGGGGTGAACGCGGTTAATCTGGGCCGTTGGATTTAGATCCAATGGTTGAGATTGGATCTAGAGATCGTAAATGAAACCTCACCGTGCGATGGCGTGGCAAGATCTGGATCGTGCGATCTTGATCGGACGGTGAGATAGCTCGAGCGACGGCAATGGCGTCGCGGCGGCTTCGCGGCCGGGTCGATAGCGATGACACGCCCCGGCAGCTGCGAGGCTCCCTCCGTGAAAGTGGATGGTAGGCACGGTGCGCCTTGACGCAAGGGATGCGGATCTGGGGTCAACGTCGGCGGAGGATGGCGGACGGTGGCGAAGCGGCTTGGCCGCGGCGGAGTGCTTTACCAACTCCGGCGAGCAATAGCGGCGAGGCGGTGGGGATCCTAGCGGCGTGAGCTAGGGTTTCGGGACCGGCGTGGGATGGCGATCCTCGGTGCGATCCGGCATTAAATAGCCCCGGAGGCGTGCTCGGCGGAACCCTAGTCGGCCACGGCGGCTCACTCACGGCCGGAGTCCGGCTCGGACTTCGGCGGAGACGACGCAATCGCAGCCGCCCACGTGGCGCGATCAACGGCCCCGATCGCGCAGGCGCGGCCGGTCCGGTCCGGTTCACGGCTTCGGGTCGGTCGGCGGATCTCGGCCGTTGGATCTTGATCCAACGGTTGGGATTGATTAGGGTTAGGAGTGGGTTCGGTCGAGTCACGTGGCTCGGTCGGACTCGAACACAGTCGACTCGGGCTCGGTCGGATGAACACGATTTGACCCGAGTTTGATTTTCCAGCGATTTAATATTTAAAATAATTCCTAGTAATTCATTTAATTCATTAAAAATAGCAAATGACTCAGAAAAATTCCAGAAAAATTCTGGAAAATACTTTGGATCATTTTGGACTCAAATAAAATATTTCCAACAAAAATTTATTTGCAAAATTAAATTCTTCAATTATTTCAAAATGGAATAAATTCAAATAAATTCCAAATAAATCCAAATAAATTCCAGAAAATTCCAAAAATTCACCAAAGTGCCAAATCACACATGAATTTAGGAAAAGTAAACTTTTGGGGTGTTACAAGGACCGACGCTTATGACTGTTCATTCTAAGCATAACCGTACTACCACATGTCTAACATGGTACGACCTGGCTAAATAATTTGTAGAAACCTAACTTAGACTCGCTAGTTGGTGGAATGTGGGTGCCAGATAGAGGCAAGTTGTACTCCCCACACGGCGCAAGAGGGGGCTTCTGTACTGGGTAGATAGAACCCTAACAGCGGTGAAACCTCAGCGGGAGAGTCGGGTTAGGCGTATACATTGTAAAGGCCTTGTCATGATATCCCTGCCGGCACACCTAAGGAAGTGTGTTAATTGTACATGGCAATAAGGGTATATCATGTCTTGTGGGTAAAGCTGTACACCTCTGCAGAGTTAAAACTATTCGAATAGCCGTGCCTACGGTCAAGGGCAAAGCAAGGAATGCTTTCATACTGGTAGACTTTGGTTTTGGTTTTAAAAATAAAACGTGGTTTTGGGATTCGAGAGTGGTTAGAACTCTCGGATGTTGAATTGGCGGATTGAGCCAACCAGGTAGATGGAACCTGTTTTATTTCATGACGGATGGAATCATGTGTGGATCAAATTAATCTTTTGAAAAGTGTGGCGGATAGAGCCCTTACTCTAGTGATGGTGGTTAGAACCTTCACTAAAGAATTAATTAATTCAATTGTTAAAATAATTGTTAAAACCTGCGTTGTGAAAATTAATATTACGTATGGTTTGATGAAACTCAGCTTTATGCAAATAAACCATGATAAGCCTTCCTTGGAAAGCCCCCATGTGCATACTTTCCCAGACTTGCTGAGTACTTTTGTACTCACGTGCTACATATCATGTTATCATCAGAAAACTACCAGGACGCCGCTGAAGGCGAGGAGTATTGCGCCGAAGACTTCAAAGAGGATCGCCAAGACGTCTAGGCGCATTTCTTGTCGTTGCCTATGGAGTTTATGGGTTTTATCGCTTAATGTTTTTATTTTTCCGCTGTCGTGAACTCGGGCCCTATGACCCTTTTATTGTAATAAACAGCCATGTGGCTGATACTTGATTATCGTATTACCATTTCGTTTTGTTTGGCAATGATGTAACACTGTCTGACTGTGTGTACTAGCTACTGATCTGGGACTAGTACAGTAATACATAGGAGATTCCGGATAGCCATTCTGGGGTCTCACAGCGCTCCAGCCCGTCGCGCTCGTCGGTCCTCCAATGCAGGCCGCTGCAGCCCAAGTATGCTTGTAGCTCCTCACAATGGATGATTGAACTTGATGCTTGAGTGCAATTACAGACGATTGCAGTTAACTAATAGATTGTTGACCTACTCTTTACAGTTATTTTGCCTACAAAAGAACCATGTCAGCAAGTAGATTGTATACGAATACTCTTGAGGATGATGACATAGATGATGAAATTGACTACTTAGCAGTTCTTTTAATGGGCGAATATCGAAAGAGAAAACGTTAGTTATATTCAGGGCATCGTGGTTCAGTTCTTGGTCGTAGGACAATTATTCGGGATAGAGAAGACGGTCATAACAGATTATATCAAGATTACTTTGCGGATAATCCAACTTATCCTGAAAACATCTTTCGACGAAGATTTTGGATGAGGCGCTCTCTATTTAATCAGATCAAAGAAGCCGTTCAAGAGAACGATCCGTACTTTGTTCAGAAATGAAATGCCATGGAGATTCTTGGTTTATCTTGCTTACAGAAGGTCACTTCATCTTTTAGGCAGCTAGCTTATGGTGTGCCGGCAGATACTGTTGATGAATATGTGCGGATTGGTGAGAGCACTGCTGTTGAGAGCCTAAGGAAGTTTGTGAAATTTGTTTGTGAAGTGTTTGGCGATGAATATCTAAGACCTCCCAATGAAAGTGATACATCTAGGGGTTGCTTCATACAGGTGAACAATGTGGCTTTCCTGGAATGCTAGGTAGTATCGACTGTATGCATTGGAAGTGGAAGAATTGCCCTACTGCATGGCAAGGTATGTACTCTGGTCATGTACATGAGCCTACAATCATACTGGAGGTAGTGGCTTCAAATGATTTATGGATATGGCATGCATTTTTTGGGTTACCTGGTTCGCACAATGATATAAATGTTCTTCACCGATCACCTCTGTTTGATAGACTAGCTCAAGGTCAGGCTCCAGCTGTGAACTATACCATTAATGGGCACAACTATAATATGGGTTACTATCTAACCGATGGAATTTATCCTAACTGGTCGACATTTGTGAAGACAATAAAAGCCCCACCAAGTGCGAAGACAAAACATTTTGCTACTATTCAAGAGGCACAAAGAAAAGATGTTGAACGTGCATTTGGAGTACTACAGGCTCGCTTTGTCATAGTGTGAGGTCCAAGTCGGTTTTGGGATGAAGAAACACTCCGAGACATAATGAAATCATGCATCATAATGCACAATATGATAGTTGAAGATGAACGCGATACCGAATATCATGACAAACCGTATGATGAAGAAGCTACTGATATCAGAAATGTGATCTCACGTGAAGGAACAACTGATTTCTCAAAGTTTATTAGCAACCATAAACAAATCCGCGATCCCCAAATGCATAATCAACTACAAGAAGATCTAGTTGAACATCTGTGGGAGCGGCATGGGGAGCAGTAGGATAGCAATGTTAGTTTCATTTTCTGTAATGAAGTTTATTTAGTATAATAATCATTTTCTGTATTTGGCACGAAGCAAATATACAATTTGATTCCCTATATTTTCTGTAATGAGCATGAAGTTTGTTTAGAACTTTAATAAATTTGCAATATTCTATTTTTATGTTGATGGATGCACTTCTTAATCAGATTCAATTACTACTTCTGTACGATTGTTAGTCATGCATTATGTCTGCGCATAGTTGAAAAGCAATACTGAAAAACAGAGCATGTCACATGTTGACTATTTTTCATTCCTGAACATACTGAAACAAATGCCTTTATTAGTATCAAGATCATGGTGCAACAAGTCTCAATCACAATATTTTGTTTCAGACTTCAGAATATAACATTTGGTATATCAATAACAATCTGAACTTCGCATCAAATCTGAATCAGAATATGAATTTCTCATTTATTCTGAAGTAAAACAATATGAATAAACATGTTGTGTTGTAACAATTCTATTACATGTGAATTGGAACTATAATCTAATTAAATCATCACCTATCAAGATACAAGCTACGGTTGGCTATCTCCGAAACGACAAGCTAAAATCTCCTCCTTCATCTTCTTGAAGTATTTTTTGTATCATCATCCATAGTGCTTGTATCGGTTTCCATTATTTTTTTGTCATGTTGGTCTTGCTCCAGTTGGAATTTCTTCTTCTCAATCTCATAAATTATGTCGTCACGCTCCTTCTGTTCTTTCTCTATCTCTTGACGTACTTCTCTGAATTTCTTCACTTCATCGATGAAAGGGTCAAAATCATCATCACCTCGCTTCCGCACTCGTCGAAGATGTTCCTTCTTAGCTTTTCTTCCTGTTGGTCTGTCCACATTGGGTAGCCATGCATGGTCCACATTGACTGTGCTCGATTCAGGAATATTATTCTTTTTTGTGTTGTTGTTGTTGCATTTGGATGATCTAGAAGCTGTCCATTTTGGCTCAAGATGAAGTATATTCCATACATGGAAGACAGAAAATGATTTTTTATATAGTTGATGGAACATTGCTTTGGCATCTGCAAGTTACAAAACAAAACAATGTGGTTAGAAATTAATTTTATTACAATGGAAAGGAACAAGAGGTAATTAGACATTTTCTTACACCTTATCATTAATTGTCTTTCCACTTTCATTTTTCTTTTCAATATTGTCATAACAACCTTGGAAAGCATTGACATCCTTTTGCAATGCTTCCCACCGATGCGTCAACGAAGACCAATTACGATCTGATTCAAACTTCCTATGTTCATGAAAATACTTCTCAACCCTCATCCAAAAACTGCCATATTTCTGTTGATTACCTTGTACAGCATCTGTACTAATGTTCAGATATGCAGAAACCAACAAAATGTCTTCTTCTTCACTAAAGTTTTTTGTTCTACCCTTGGTTTTTGATTGGGAGCACATGACAATGACTGGCGAGGACTGACTAAGATCAATTCCAAAGTCATAGTTACTTTGATTTCCAAAGTCATCTTCAACAAAGTTCTGGGTCAGTAAAGAGGTGAAAGGACCATTCATTGCATACTCCGGATTGCTGCAACACAAATTGCAAACAGTGGTGAGTTTACTCATATCTTTAGGTAAATATTATGGATATGAGGCCACAAATCACAACTGGGTGCCATAATAAAGTTCCCATATCAGTTGGATAGGTAATCATTCAGGGAGGCCTTAATTGTGCTACACATTTGTGGTTTCATCAATTTTCCCTTTTTCAGTCAAAGCATTTCCAAATTTTATTATAGTTCAACTAATTTTGATTATAAAGTATAAGAATTATTGCACAACTTTACCGCATCGCTAAGCATTATATAAAGAAAGCAAATTTCAATGTCATTCGCAGATGTGCAGAAACTGAATTGGCTATTGCTGATGCTGTAAATGTTGAAAAGGATATTTACGAAAGGTCCAATATGAAATCAGTTTATGTGAATCTTTGTTCTCACCCTACTCGCCGACCTGCCAAGGCAAAATCTATGGATGATACTTCAACTCTAACTGAAAAGACTGAATTATGCGGTGATCCAATATCACAGCAAGTGACAACTACAAATACCAAAATTGGTGGCAGTGATGTAGAAGAAGCTCAACATAGGGAAGGCCTCTTTGATCCTCCAGCTGCTACTGGACAAACTGAAAAGAGTGGCCTAGGTGGTGATCTGGCGTCATAACATACTATGAACAAACATATTTTTTGCTACAGCAACGTGGAAGAAGCACTACAAAGGGCAGGCCTCTTTGATTCCCCTCCTAACATTCCTAATAGGAAGACCACCACAATTGAAGGTAATTCCAGTAGAGTTTCCAATTCTCCAAATTTTTCCCAAAGGAACTATAATTAAGAAAAGCATCAGGAGTTGATGCCCAACAGAGAAACTACAGATGCAACAACAAATATTTCCTTCTCAGTTAACTAATCTGAAACCAACATAACGAAACTGATAACGAATATATCCTTCTCAGTGGACTAGATAACAAAACTGTAGTTCATACCACCACGCCAGATAAGAACAAAGAACTTCTTGAATGAGCTCAGTCTTAACACATAACCCTACATATCTAAATCAACGTACTTATTGAACAAAGTGCTTCAATCTGTTGGATATATCTGAAAATGTTATTCTACAATTATTTACAGAACAATAGCCTTGACCTTGAGACCCTCTTCGGTATTGTCTGAACCCAAAAACTATTCTCAAATCATGGTATGCTTGGTGATACATTTATTCTTCAGAACGCTATCAAGTATCGACAATTGGATATATCCAATTGGATCAAATTGTGCAGAGTGGATAATTGGATCAAATTGTCAGAAACTATCAAGACCTCTTTTGTGCAGAGTGGATATATCCAATTGGATCAATAACTTCTCAAAAATACCTCAATATCCAAATTGGATCAAGAACTACGAAGAGTCGAATAGTACCAACATTCAATATCCAATTGGATCGAGAAATTGCACATACCTGAATCCCATCGGCGTGGGCAACGAAGATGCCGATACGATGTCGATGATGGGCTCCAAGTTGACTGGTAGGGCACTGGGTCCGCCGACCGCGACGGAGGAGGCGGTGATGGCGCTGGGTCCACCGACCGCGACGGAGGAGGATGCCATGGGACCGGGTGCGACGCTGGCGGTCGCGACGGGGAGCGTGGCCGAGAGGGGGAAGCTGCGAGCATGATACGAGCATGAAAGTGCATCTAGGCCTCCTAATCTAGTTTTGGTTGATTAATGACAAGCGATTAAAGAAGCTAACATGTCCAACTAGTTTATGAACAGATAAAAGTCCTAAGAAGAGATCATCTACGTCCATCGGATACCCTCAAATGGTTTGAGTAAGAAAAACGGCAGCTCGTGCATGTATTTTAATTTCTTGAGTTATAGGGATGTCGTACTATTAAGAGGGATGCTTTGAAATTGGTCTAGAGATGGTCTTTATGCTCAGATGAATGATGGTTAGTCTCTTGAAAGCTTCATAGTCTCCACCCGTGCATTGGAATGTGTTTGCTCTTAAGTTCCGGTCGGATGTTTCGATGACAGGTCGGAAGTTCCGAAATTCTAGACTTTCCGATGTGTAGGTGTGCTCGAGTCCGAAGCCCTTAGAAGGGGTCGGATACTCCGATATTTTATATCGGATGTTCCGATGCCTGTTGTTTTTCGGTTAGGGTACTCTCTGTTGACATCGGAAGTTCCGATATGTGTTCTCTTGAAAAAGGGTGCTCTCTGTATAGTTCGGACTGTCCGAAGTTTAAAAGTCGAAAGTTCCGAAGTAGCTGTTTTCCAATTTGGGAACTCTCTGTTTGTTTCGGATGTTCCGATACTCTAGTCGGACATTCCGATGTTGTCTTGGAAAGTTTTTGTCGAGTTCTCTCCCAAGTGTTATCGGAAGTTCCGATGTTGATATCGGATATTCCGATGCGTATAATTTTCGACCGTTGGAGCTTTACAAGTTCTGGTAGTTTGCACTCATCGGAAGTTCCGAAGTTCGGTTCGAATATTCCGATGTATGGCTGAGTGCGGGTATAACGACTAGTTTTGAACCAAAACTATAAATACCCCCCACCCTCTCCTTTTGAGGGTTACACACTTGCTTTGGCTGGAGTCTTGAGCATCTTGAGCACATCTTAGAGCATTCTTGAGCCCTCCTTCTTTGATCTTAGTGATCGTCTAAAGAGTGAGGATTTTAAGTGTGATTGTAAGCTAGAAGAAGAGATAATCATTCATCTTGAGCGCTAGAGAGCCTCTCCAAGATCAAGCTTCTATTGCATTTGTTACTCTTGGAGGTTGAAGGACTCCTAGATGGCTAGGCGTCGCTCACGAGCTCCCGACAATTGTGGGACGCCGTGAGAAGTTTGTGAAGGCCGGTTCTGCCTCCGAAAGGAAAGGGACAAATAGTGGAACCAAACTTCAAGTGTAACCGAGGTTTGGGAGGATAGGGTTGTAAAAGACCCAGCTCTTCGTGAGCCACCTCAACGGAGATGTAAGATCCCCTCAAGGATCCGAACTCCGGGAAACAAGTTCTTTGTCTACTTTGTCTACGTATTTCAATTATTGCTTTGCAAATCTTGGCAGTTTACTCTTTCTAGCACACATCTAGAATAGAACATGCTTTTAGATTATTAGTCACATTTCCTATTCTCGATTTCCTGTACTGATCGGACATTCCGATATAATACCGGAAGTTCCGATAATATCGGAAGGTCCGACCTGTTTCCACTGCAACTTAATTTCGTTTGAAATTTTAAAAGGCCCATTCACCCCCCCTGGGCAATTATCACATCTTTTCATAGCGCCCTCTACGCGACGGCGACTAGGGGAGAGACGCCATCCGAGACGAAGGTGGCGATGGGGTGATGGCGTCCAAGATGCTGCCTCTTGAGGTAGTTGGGACGGAAAGGTCCGAGCGACGCGAGAGTAAGATAGGGCCGATTGCTATCGTTGCTAAATATAGCTACTCAAATTAGAGTCCTAAAACAATTTGCTAAATTTTCTCAGATTAGGTCCATTGCTGGAGCTCATCTTTTCCTTATAAGCCCTATATTTCAAGATAGGAGCCTATTTAGGGCCTTTATTGGAGATGCCCTTAAGGGTATAGATATTGTCTTATATAGACTCTCCACATATAGATTTTCCTTATATAAGCTTTTCTTGTACAGGTATTGCCTTATGTAGGCTTTCCTTTTGTACCCGCTTATACATCTATATATTCTAGCCTATTGGCCTCATATTGAATACAACAAGTGCTATTCATAACATGGTATCAGAGCCACATTTCAAACTCTTGCACAGAGATCGTTGTCTTCCGCTGTTGTTGCCCTTGAGAGGAGCAATTTCCGCTCCCAAGGGTGGCTACCTCTCGTCAAGGGTGTAGTCGAGGCCAGTGAGGAAGGAGATGATGCATCGTCAAGCAAGGCCACCGGTCGCCTCTCCCCATGCAGATTTGGCGACCTTGCGTCTGGTGGTCGTCAACGAGAGGCATGCATTAGGTTTTCTCCTAGTTTCATCCTTCCGCTGCCAACATTGCTACTCACAGGTGCGGCCACACCCTTCCAGCCAGCATGGGTGCTCTGGGTATACACCATGTTCCCCTGCAATCGAGTGGGATCTCGCATTGGGCCAAGCCTCCTCACCGTCGGCCCTAATGAAGCAGTGGCGTGTTGCCTCCGGCTGGCCCTTCGGTACGGATGGCTCCCACATATCCTACCGCATGGATCGGCTTCTCATCACCTCCCGACAATGCTGGTCCATCCGCTACCCGATGTCGTCTCATCACCTGTGTGCCCAGGCCATCATCGTGTCGGGCAATAGCAGCACCCGACGCCATCCGTCGGATCCCGAGGTCTGCCGCCCAACACTACTCCGCGGTGCCATGCTTGTCCTCCGCCCTTCGACTTGGGGTGCCGTTACTCAGTTCACCGCCGTGCAGAAGGGCGCCATGTCCCCAGTGACTCATTACCGTCACCCTTGGGGGCCCCATCGATCTTTGTGGTATTCTTCGACTTCTCTCAGTCGAATCTGGTTGGATACGTGTGGAGGAGGGGGATGGGTTGGCTGTTCTTCTGCCGTCATCCTTTGCTCCAGCCCAACCTCAGCCTTCTACTCCCTCAGATATTTTGGCCTAGGTCTTGCCTTTTTGGCTGCTCTTCTGTAGTGGCGAAGCTAGGATTTCCATAAGCCTCGAGCCAAAAAATAAGCGACCATTACTAATGTTAAAGACTACGTGCATCAATTTGATTCCAATCAATTAAACCCAATTCGGAATACAACCACATTGCGACAAACAAAAAGGCTTTAAGAATGTCACCCGGTGGGGCAGCCGGCCAAGGCGCAGGCAGGCAATTAGTCTCGGGAAGCCGATGCTCCTTGTTCTAAGAAGGGATGACCAATTCTCCACTCTAGTCTCTAGGCCGATCGAGATGGGTGAGATGCAAGTAAAATTAGCACAAACTACTGCATTGTTGTGGCTGCAATTGTAAATTTGCAATGAATGAAGAATCAGGAAATGTTCATATGAGAATTGTGTATCATTTGTTAGTATCATTCATACATTCACCATTTCACCTTGTTCTCTTCAGCCTTCCAAAGTGTGGGGCTTGGGGGGGTTGCCTGTAGGCTACAAGGTGCACGCCGCATGAGCACCGGTGGGTGCAGCCACACGGGGGTGCTAGGGTCCTGGGTAGCGCACGGCAGGCATGGGCTATAACAGGGCCACCGGTAGGCGCAGGGGTGCCGGGGCAGCACTGGCGAACGGTGGGCGACACCGCGAAGGGTCGATGGAGCAACGGCCAATGGCGGTGATGGCCGATGTGCGATGGTTGATGGTGGCGGCTAGGGCGCGATGACCGATTGTGGCAGCTAAGGGGATGGCCGATGGATGACTGCAGCGATGGCATCAAGGAACTTAGGGAAGGTACATTCGATTGATATTCCATATTCCACAAAGAAAAAAGAAGGGGGGATTTTATTAGCTCCCCTTACCACTGGCTGTAGCTCCAGCTGAAGGCCTCCTCTCATGCGGGTTGAAGTGGCTGGCGGGCCGCAGCCACGGCGTTGAGCGGCTAGGGTGGAGCCGCGCGGTCGGGGCTCCAAGCTCCAGCGGACGGGGCATGCAGCGGCACCGAGTGGCTAGGGCGGAGCTGCACGGCTCAAGGATCTAGTGGGCAGGGCCAGGGGTGGGAGTGACGGCCGGCGGGCGGGAACGATTGGCGAGGCCTGGGGGCGTTTGCCAGCGGGAGGGCAGGGGTGACGTGACGCGATGACAGGTTAACAGCGCAAGGAAGGGCTTGAGCGTGCCATGGGCTACTGCGAGCGCTACGGTGTCGCCCCCTCCTGGCCGGTTGTGTCATGTTGTGCGCTATGCCGGAGTGGGGCCTAACTTGACTAGGCCTCATGCCCTATTCGGACTCAAGCCGCATTTCTCCACTGTTACTTGTGCTAGGCCTCGGACCATGGCCCCACTAGCCTGAGGTTCAGCTCCACCCCTGCTCTTCTGGGTCTTCTTCCCCTTATTGGTCCACTTCAAAAGATTGTTTTGGGTGTTTGGTGAGATGCTAGTCTAGGGCTACTTCTTGGCTTGCTGTAGTCATTGCTTATGTGGGCTGAGAATTATTTTGCTACTGCTGCTAGTATTTTCCTTGAGTCTTCCATTGCATCCATCCTAGTCCTTAGCATCTTAGTTCTTTCGTCGGCTCGGCTCATTCCATCGACTCCGATTTTCAACTCATTACCTCGGCTCAGCTCGGCTTATTTTGTTGGCTTTCCTTCGTTAGTTTCAGCTCATTATGCCAGCCGGTTTCAGCTCGGCTCGTTCTGTCGGCTTCGTTGACTCAGATCCCTTGTTAGCTTTCCTTCGTCGGCTCTTCTTTTCAAGACCATGACTTTGGATCTTCCATATTTTAGTGTCAACCCTTCCAAATGCAATGCTATTGCATACGACTTGCATTTGTGGAAGGTGTTAAGGGTATATATATTCTCTTATATAGACTCTCCATATATAGATTTTCCTTATATAAGCTTTTCTTGTATGAATATTGTCTTATATAGGCTTTCCTTTTGTACTTGCTAGTACATCTATATATTCTAGCCTATTGATCTCGTATTGAATATAACAAGTGCTATTCATAACAAGAGCAACAGGATTTAACTGCTAATGGATGAGCACAGAGATATAAATTAGAGGAAGAGCTTGAAGCTATATATGCTTGGGAGGAGTTGTTCTGGCAAAAAAGAGGTGGAGAAAAATGGATTTTAGAAGGGGATGATAACACATGGTATTTTCTTGGAATTGCCAACGGCAGGTAAATAAAGTGTATTATTTTTTCTTTGGAACAAGATGATAGAATGATAAATGATTGTGAGGAGCTGAAAGATCTCATTGCTAAGTACTATAAAGAGTTGTTTGGCTCAGAAAAGAGAGAAGATATTAAGCTAAGTGATAACATTTGGACAGACAAAGGGAGATTAAGTGCAGAGGAAAGTCAATTATTAACACAACCTTTCATCATGGATGAATTAGAAAAGGCAGTAAAGGAGATGAAAGCAAACACAGCCCCAGGCCCAGATGGTTTCCCTGTGGGGTTCTATAAAACATTTTGGCCAGAGATTAAGGGGCTGCTAAAAGAGATGTTGGATAGTCTACATAAAGGTGAGTTGGCTTTTCACAGACTGAATTAGGGGGTGATAACCTTGATTCCTAAGCTTAAAGATGCAAACACCATTAGACAATACATGCCAATTTGTTTGATAAATGTGGGTTTAAAATTTTTGGCGAAGGTGGCAGCTAACAGATTAACTACAGTGGCAGATCAAGTGATTAGCAGCTCTCAAACGGCTTTTATTCCTAGGTCTGTATTCTGGATGGATTAGTCATGTTGTATGAAGTGTTAGACGAACTGAAGGTCACCAAACAAAGGGGGATTGTACTGAAATTACACTTCGAGAAAGCGCATGATAAAGTTCAGTGCAGCTTCTAGTCTGAGGTGATGAGGTTAAAGGGTTTTGATGAGCTGTGGTTAAATTGGAGGAAAGAATTTGTGATAGGAGGTAGAGTTTGTATTAATCTAAATGGTGAAAGAGGTGAATATTTCAAAACCTACAAGGGTTTAAGGCAAGGAAACGCCTTATCTCCTCTTCTCTTCAATTTGGTTGGAGATGCTTTGGCAACAGTGCTAATTGCAGCTAGAGATGAAGGAAAGATAAGAGGTTTGGTTCCAGAATTGGTGTAGGGACCCATTTACAATACGCCGATGACACAGTTTTGTTCCTGCAGATGGATGAGGAATAAATTATAGACACTACTCATACAACATTTATCCTATATCGTTTTGAGTGCATGTCAGGGACTCAGGGTTGGAGATCAATTACCAGAAAAGTGAAATTTTTGTGTTGGAGTTGAAGATGGGGGCAAAAAAAGAAGAAGGAGAATTGCTGATCTATTCAATTGCCAAGTGGGCAAATTACCAATGAAATACCTAGGTATTCCAATCAGCTCTCGATAGTAAATTATCAGTTGCTGAGTTGAGCTTTGTGGCACAAAAAATAGAGAAGAGATTAGGGACATGGAAATGTCGTCATATATCCTCTAGAGGGAAGTCAATTCTAATAAACTCCAGCTTGAGCAGCACTCGAATGTACACTATGGGATTTCGTTGCTTACCTGAGGGATTACAACACAAATTAGAATCAATCAGGACAACTACAGGCAGGGGCTTAGCTCTAGAAGAAAATATCACATGATAAAACAGGCTGCAATGTGCAGACCAAAGGAGTTTGGAGGAATGGGCTTTACTGTTATAAACTGATATGGTGTGTGTTGCGAGACATGTGGAGTTTTGTTATTAGGAGGGATGGTAGGAAGATACATTCGCTTGGAGCTGCTTGTTGGACTCTTTGCCTTACTAGAAACGATATGGTCTTTCGTGACATTTTATTTACTAATCCCATTGCTTTTGTGTACAAGATGATCTCAACGGTGCAGCGCTGGAATAGATTGGGGTGACAAGATGTGCAGTCAATTAGTGGCTGTGGCTGCCGTCAAGCAGCACGCCCACTTGGGTAGTTGCGTTCGATCCGTGGGACCGAATCCAGAATAACGTGTACATACATATGCGTTTTCGCTCACCGGAGGTCATAAAATCTTCGATTAAATTTTTGGAAAAATTGAGTAAATAATCAACAGTTAAATCGAAATTAAGAAACTAACCTGCAGTAAATGAAAATATGTTGAATGGAGTTGCTTTCCGCCATCTGGTGGGGCTTCCGCCGCACGGCATGGTGGAAGCAGCCGTTTCCGCCACACGAGGTGGCTTTCGCCATGCGGTATGGTGGAAGGTGGATTCCACCACATGGGGTGGCGGAAACGCCCGGCTTCAACCGCATGGGGTGGCGGAAAGGACAGTGTGGGGCACGCCTGTGACTGCTGCTGCCGGCTCGCCCGTGAGTGTGTGGGGTGGCGTGAATGCTGCACATGGGTGCGGCAGCATCGAAAGTTCTTTGTCGTCTTGCAGTTTACTTAATTAATGACTAACTTAACTACGAATTAGTAAAAAATGACTCGCTTAACGTAATATAATCAACACAAAATTAATCACCGCTTCGTCTATATAAGAGGATGTCGTTCGCGCATCGCTCCTGCTCTCTCATCACTCTCACTCCGCTCTGTCAGGTATGCTCTCTGAGGTTCTCTCTGTCAGTTTATTCTATATAACATGTATTTAAATTTGCTAATTATTATATTATTTTATGTAAATAATCTGTTAGGTGCAACGATCTGGACCTCACAGCGCTCTTGTTCTTACTCCGCTCTCTGAGGTGCTCTCTCTTGTCATGATTTATAATTTCTGTTTACATTTGATTTATATGAGAATGTACATGAGCTTTTATTCAGGAATTAGTAAAATGGTGCGCTTTTGTGAATAGGTTTTGAAATGATTTCATGCCTATTACTGCATGCAGAGTAGGGTTATTGTTTAATAAACATGCATATTTGCTAATTACGACATTATTTTATGTAAATAAAATGGAAGGTGCTTATGAGCTGTAGTGAAAGGCTAGTATTGTTGTATTAGGGGTGTTGATAAGAAATTATTTTAGCACAGTTATTAATCGTGTAGTAAGACGTACCATCGTTACATTTGATGCAAGTGAGCTAGGTTTTTATTGAGCTTCATAGTACTGCATGCATTACTTTCAGTGGTTGGTATGTACATAAATTAATATTAGAACGTAAATAAATTGCAAGGTGCATTGGTGGACGAGGCAAGGACTTACTGTAGGAGTGTCGATCTGTTCGGTACTGTGAAGGTAATTTAATCCTTGTGTTGTACATGTTTATTTGGTAATGATAATATAAATTTATGTACACAAGTTGAACGGTGCGCATGGTAGTGGAAGTCAAGAATTATTGTAGCAACGGTTAAATGTGTAAAAATAATTGAAATTGTTATATTTGATGTATTAAATTTAGTTGGTTGTTTACTGAAAATGGTTATTGTTTGATGTATCACAAGCATAGTAATTAGTGATGAAATGATTGTTGGAATAGATAAAAGCAAGGAAAAGGAGAAAAAAAAGAAATGGTAAAACGGTAAAATAAAAAGAATTACCTTAGTAAATTTTGTGTAACCCCAAAGTACCCTGGATGCTGACCTAGGTTGGTCAAAAACAGTGTGAACATCATTAAACCATGAAGTGATAAATTTTGGGGAGTAAAAGTTAAAGCTGACCTAAATAGTAATAGAATTATGGAGAACTCTAGAGCTCGAAATTTTTACTATAAGTAGGTCTTACCATTATCCTCAGTCAGTAAAATATTAAAAAATTAATAAGTAGTTTATCTGTTTTTTTCACTTAATCATTGCAGTTTTGAAATTCTGCAAAAAGTAGTAAAAGAATTATAATGAAATAAATAATATGATTCTTGTTCTAAAATTTTTATGGTAGAACTATTATGCAGATTCACACTTCCAGTAAAAGTTTCAAAAATTAATATGTCCATTTAAACCGTTAAACAACTGAAAAACCGAATAAATTTTACTGTGCAGCAGGTAATGTTAGAATTTTAATAAAATAGCCGTAAATATTTTTAACCTAAAATTTTTACTGACAGTGGAAAACTTATCCTTTAACTTAGTCAAAAAGGTTGGAAAATTCAGGAGTTGAAATGATTTTATTGAGCTTCATAGTACTGCATGCATTACTTTCAATGGTTGGTACATACATAAATTTATATTTTAATGTAAATAAATTGCAAGGTGCTTTGGTGGACGAGGCAAGGACTTATTGCAGGAGTGTCCATCTGTTCGGTGCTGTGAAGGTAATTTAATCCTTGTGTTGTACACGTAGTTATTATTTCATGTGATTAAAAAACATGTTTATTTGGTAATGATTACATAAATTTATGTACGTAAGTTGGACGGTGCGCATTGTAGTGGAAGTCACGAATTATTGTAGCAGCGGTTCAATGTGTAGAAATAATTTAAATTGTTATATTTGATGTATTAAATTTAGTTGGTTGTTTACTGAAAATGGTTATTGTTTGATGTATCACAAGCATAGTAATTAGTGATTAAATGGTAGGCTAGATGATAAGCACAGTTCGTTGTTTGATGATAAGAGAAGGTGGTTGAGTGGTACGTAGTATTACATGCTATTAGTTTACGTTTGGTGTTTACTGAAATGTATAAAATTTAACGTAATTAATCTGTACGGTGTTTATGACGTCTAGTGTAAAAGGAAATAAAACTATTGTACGGATGTCGACCTGTTAGGTGGTGTGAATGTGTTTTTTACTTTGTCTTGTATACGATGTTAGGTGGTGTGAATGTGCTTATAATCGAATATTAAAATATGAAATTATTTGTTTGTTGTATGTAATGATTTTGCGTGCATTTATTGAATTGTTGGACGATGAAATGATTGTTGGAATAGATAAAAGCAAGGAAAAAGAGAAAATAAGGAATGGTAAAATGGTGAAATAAAAAGAATTACCTTAGTAAATTTTGTCTAACCCCAAAGAATTGGTAAAACAGTGTGAACATCATTAAACCATGAAGTGATAAATTTTTAAGAGTAAAAGTTAAAGTTGACCTAAATAGTAAAAGAATTATGGAGAAATCTAGAAAGAACTCTAGAGCTCGAAATTTTTACTGTAAGTAGGTCTTGCCATTATTCTCAGTCAGTAAAATTTTTAAAAATTAAGAAGTAGTTTAGCTTTTTTTTCAATTAATCATTGCAGTTTTTAAATTCTGCAAAAAGTAGTAAAAGAATTCTAAAAAAATAAATACTGTGATTCTTGTCCTGAAATTTTTATGGTAGAACTATCATGTAGATTCACACTTCCAGTAAAACTTTCAAAAATTAATATGTCCATCTAAACCCTTACAAAAATCAAAAACCCAATAAATTTTACTGTGCAGCAGGTAATGTTAGAATTGTTATAAAATAACCGTAAATAATTTTGACCTAAAATTTGTACTGATGGTGGAAAACTTATCACTTAACTTAGTAGAAAAGTTTAGAAAATTCTGGAGTTGAAATGACCCACGAACCTGAAGTGGGAAAAATGGTTTGCGTGATCAACATTAGTACAGCAGTAAATGATCAAACTTAATAATTGTATTTTTTTGTGAAATAATGGCTTACATAATAATACAGTTTTGTTATGCATGCTACCATGTATTACTAAATGATGCAATTAAATTTACTGACGCATGGACAGATTTCGATGGCTACAACACTGCATATTTACTATGGAGATGCTCCCACAGTAGTACACGGACCTTTTGTTAGCATGCAGAGCTGTATGCACACGCAGGCCGCAATAGATCTTCCTATTGGACCTAAAGACCTGATAGGGATAGTAGCTCAAAAAATAGGTATTGACCGGAGAAGATATAAACTGCGCCTACAAGCGGTTCGACCGCGTTTGGTGCCGAACAGCTCACAAGTAGTGTGCAACCTGTGGGAGCTTCGAAACAGAAGTTCCTGGGACCTGTACGTTGCAAAGGCCGTGGATGAATGTTTTCAGATTGGTGTGTACGCTGAGATGGTACCACGTCAATCAGGCGAGGAGGAAGGCACAGGGGCAACCTCGTCGGTGCCTGTAGAGGGCGACATTGGTATTGCCGGTAACACGTTAGAGGTGGGAGGGTCATCTGGGGGTCATACTACGGAAGTAGAGGAGAGTGTGGGGGGAGAGCACTGGGTTAATGTGGTCGCAGAGGAGGTCGATGTGGAGGTCATGGAGGATAAAGGCCTTGACGCCACGGGTGAAGGCATAGAGGATGGTGAGGATGATGTGGGGTCTGCTATCGCGTATTTCCGCCAATTAGATGCGGATCAGTGCGTAATTGCTGATTACTCACAGATTTCCAGCTGTCCCCAGCACAGCGACATACAGTTAAAACAGGTCTTCCCCACTAAAATCGAGCTGGTGCACTTCATTAGCAGCTACGCTATCATGACCCGGCATGAGCACTATGTCGCAAAGTCAGGGCCGGAAGTCTATGAGGTTAGATGCGCTAAGATCGAACAATGCCCGTACCGTGTACGGGCGCACCGACCAAAGAATGAGAGCCAGTTTGTCATTTCACGCTACACGGGGCACACCTGTTGCGCCGAGGTGGTGATGAGCATGAACAATTCCATGGATGCCAAATTCATAGCCCAGAAAATCCTTGGAGTCGTCGAAGCTGACATCAAACTAGCACCAAAGTCCATAATTGCCAAGATGCAGAGCCAATATGGGATGGTAATCCCATACCATCTGGCGTGGCGAGCAAAACAGAAGGCTCTAACGATGTTATTTGGGTCATTCAAAGAATCCTACAACTGGGCTCCTCGCCTTCTGCGCCAGATAGCACATACCAACCTAGGCACAGAATGGGGCATTGACCAACAGCCTGTGGTGCTAGAGAATGGATGTGTTGCTGAAGGTCACCAATTCTTTATGAGGCTTTGCTGGGCATTTGCACAATGCATCGAAGCATTTAGGCATTGCCGCCCTGTGGTATGTGTGGATGGCACGTTCCTAACTGGGAAGTACTAGGGGACTCTTCTCACCGCCCTAGCTGCTGACGGGAACAATCAAATAGTCCCAGTTGCCTTTGCAATTGTAGAGAGCGAGAACAACGATAGTTGGCTTTGGTTCATGCGGTTCGTGAAGACCAAGGTGGTCAAGAATAGGCTCGGGGTGTGCGTCGTCTCTAATCGCAATGCTGGGCTGTTGCATGCTCTCGAGGTTATGAAGGGGGGTGGGAGCCTTCGTGTGCTTGGCCTGATGTGGAATGCCGGTGGTGCATGCGACACCTAGGTGCAAACTTGTACACCGCATACAAGAATCGCAGCATGGTGAAGCAGTTCAAGATTATATGCATGCAGAACCAAGTGCGTAAGTTCGAAACAATATTTGCACAGTTGAACGAACGCACGAGGAAGTTAGTGGCAGATCAAGAGCAACAGACCTCCCAGATTGTTGGTGGTCAAGGAGTTTCTGTACGGCGTAACACTACATTCGCGCAGTGGATCGCCGGCAAACCGGCGGAGAGATGGGCACTGGCACACGACACGCATGGCGCACGGTAAGTAGTAATATTCTATTATATACCCCAATATGTCCCATTCTCTAATTGAAGTGTGACTGCATTTTCAGTTACATGGTGATGACCACGAACATCGCTGAGTCGTACAACAACGTTCTGAGAGGGGTCCGTGGGCTGCCGATATGCTCAATAATTGAGCTCACTTTTTATCGGACCATGGAGTACTTCCGAGACCGTGGCCGTGCAGCACAACAATCGGAGTCCACATTTGCACCGCGTGTCGAAGCTCTTCTAGAGAAGCGCCGCTTGAAGGCACAATTTCACTTGGCGCAGTTGTTCGATCCCGTGCGGAACGAATTCAAGATTTCATGTAGGAGAAAATATGCCTCGGGCTATACGCGGGCGACACCGTCCAAACGTGTTGGATTGGAGCGGACAAGGCTCATTGCACTTGTAACAAGCCCTGTTTGGAGCATATTCCGTGCTCCCAAGTGCTTGTCGCCTGTCGTCAGCTTGGTGGCAACACGGGAGGCCAGTTTGTGTCCCCGTACTACAGAATGCAAGCTATACGAAACACGTGGCAGCCAAAAATGAGAAACTTTGGCGATCGTAGTTACAGGGACATGGTGGCCCCCTGTACGTGGCATCCGTTCCCTTCGACGAAGCGGGATCAACCAGGAAGGCCATCTTCATCGCGACTTAGGGGCGACATGGATGCTTCACAAGGTGGTGTTGTTCTGCGGCTTTGTAGAAAATGCAGGCAGCCGGGCCATGACCGCAGAGCATGCCCTAATAGGGCTTAATGTCGCAATTGAGCTATTTCGATTATTGTATAAGTGCGAACTTATGTCCATATCAGGTGCCGCTTGCGTACGAACTAGAAAATAAATGGAGAAGTTTTTTAATGTCATTGTGTTGCCTTCTTATTTCAATAGGATGATGATAAATTTTTTCTTATGGAGTAATCTCGTCTTTATTTTTCTTGAAGGTAACGGGAAGCGCCCACCAAAATGGCACTCCCAGAGTTGCTCCACGAACAAATCGATTCAAAGCATAGGGCCAGGAAATTGGCCGCACGTAAAGAGGTTGTAAGACACACTACATAAGTTCATGGTTTTCATGCACATTAATATTTTCCGTCTGATATACCATCCTCCTCTGCAGCTTCATGCCATGCGTCTAAGGGGATCCCGGTAGCTGAAAATTCTTGACGGCAGATTCGATGTCCCACTTGCACATTACGGCCTGCTCCCATTTGCGAAGCTTATGAATGGGGCAAACATGGGCGGTGGAAGACGAACTCCTCTTTCGGCTTTAGATGCTCCACTTTTGACAGCCCTTGTTGATCATTGGCGGCCAGAGACGCATACTTTCCACCTGCCGCTTGGGGAGATGACTATCACCCTACGAGATGTGGCGTTGATTATAGGGCTTCCTATTGCTGGCCAACCATTTGTTGTTGCAAAGCCAGAGCGAGTGGCATGGCAGCACTACCTAGAGAACAGGTAACATATACATATTGCATTTAATCAGCACCACTCAATCAAAATTTTAAAGGCCTGACATGATTAAATGAAACTGTAGGTTCGGGGTTGGAGTACCATGGGAGCGACCAAGGAGTGTCATTCTCATGGTTGCGGCAGTTGAAAGAGTTCCAAGCTTGCCCAGGAGACGCGGACCTGGCAACCGTGAACAGACACTATGAAGTGTACCTACTCGGACTCCTAGGGGGTGTGATGTTCACGCACACAAATGGAGACAACGTCGGTACACATCTTGTGTGGGTTGCCCGGCAGCTAGCCATGGATGCGGCGAACGGGGACGCACCACAGGGTTTTAGCTGGGGATCCACGATTCTAGCGGACACCTATCATGCCTTGTGTGACGCGTCCAGACGGACAGCACAAAGCTCCATCCTGACGGGTTGTCCGTATCTTCTGCAGCTTTGGTCATGGTTTTACCTTCCTATGTCTCGTCCAAGAGTTGAGAGGCCTTACTACCCAGTGCTTGTACATGATGGCGTACCCCAGCCGCTGCGTCCAACTTTTGGTTACATATACATGCACGCTAGGTTGCGCTGGGCGCAAGAAGTTGATCGTGGGTCATACACGCGCGTCGTCGCCGACCTGGACTTTCTAACCCAGGATCACATCGAGTGGGACCCGTTCTCCTACAATCGCATGCACGAAGTAGCAGAAGGAGGAAACATATCATTTGCGTGCAACCAAGACGAAGCGTACTGGCTCACGCAATGCCACATAGTGTGCATGAATGCTGTCGAGGTGTACTCACCAGAGCGTGTGCAACGACAGTTTGGTCGTCGACAATTGATTCCTCCACCCCCCCCCCATGATCCGCCGGTCCGTCGCATGGGTAAGCTGAAATCAACATTACATTTCTGAAGTCCCACTATAGTTATCATCATACTGGACTAACGGCATGTACGCTAAATTTTCAGGAGGAGCGCACAAGGCCACAACTACGACTGGAGAGCCGTACATCAAGCACACATCACGTGATGGCTGGAGTCAGCTACGGACGATGTGTACGAGCCAACTGGGCCTTACGATGCCACTGATTACTGGGCCTACCTCGACTGGTACAGGCCTCGAACAAGGTGTGTTCTTCTTGCACGGCAAGCCCGCGAACAAGCACATAACTACGTGGAGGACTATGCCGAGAGAGTTCACAGGCTGGTACGTCTACGGACTCCCATATGTGTTAAAATACTTTCGATATCATGTACAGCTTGGACATCGATATGTACTAACAGAACGATGTATTCGTACATAGACTCAGGAGTCGGCAAACTTACAGGACGAGGCGGATGAAATGTTTACGCAAACCGGGCATCAGGGTCCGCACAGGAGAAATCCTAGGCGTGGTTTCTTTCGCAGGGCGGGGGATCGCTTGCGATCTGCCATACGGGCAGTTGGAGGCCACCGGTCGGCCACACGAAGAAGCTATGATGAGCCGGCCGATCCAACCCCCTAGTATTCGTCCCCACTCTTGAGGACAATGTCCATGAGGTATCCTCCACCAGTTTCCCGAGCGACCCGACACCACGGTAAGACGGGCATCCACATCAGCACATGGTGCTGATAGCCAACGGCGCTCAGCGTTCACGCCAGTCACCGGGCCCCATCCAACGGGTGAGACGTCACAGGGCCTCGATATGAATCGTCCACTGACTCCACCGATCGAAATGGGCGACGACATGTTCAGCTCTCAGCAGACATTTGGATACGGGCAGAACGCTCCCACCCAAAATGAAGGAAACTGGCAAGCCTTCGACAATGCGTTCACTGAGACATTTGGTGCCGAATTTGGATTATCTAGCTTGCTGCAAATGCCTTTTACGCCATACCCACATCCTGAGCTGGCTGGAGGGTCTAACTGGTTATCTTCAACAGGTGGTTCACAGTTGGACCAGACACCACTACCACCTGCACCGCAGCCTAGCCCATTTGCAGGATGGAATATTTATAGTGGATCAGGATATGTTGTCGCCCTGTCAGCACCGACAGAGGATGACCAGATGGTGCAGCCGACAACACGACTTGGACCGTCGCAAGCAGCAGGGACACGAGAAATACGTCGACCCGAAAAGTACACCCCTAGTGCATATGATAGTAGATGGGGAGCTGGGGGACATCGTTGGGCTGTATGTACCTTCTTGCAACACTAACAATGCAATCAATAAATATTTGCTACGTGCTGATTAATATTCCAATTTCTTGCAATAAATTATGCGATGCTGATAATTTTGTAAAGCCTACAGGATAAATCATGTCATAAGCATGGCTGTCAGAACCTGTCCGAAATGTCATGTCAAATGCATGTGTGGTAGAGACTGCCTGAGTCGTCTCGTCAAAGCATAACTGCCAAAGCCTGACTGGCACCTCTCTACCAGCTACAAAGCTGCATGCATATGTCGGTATCAAGCATAGGCAGAGCTGCAAAGGAATCCGATGCTCGCAGATTCTTTCTTGCTTCAAGTCTGTCGCTCTATCAATGCTGGATATTTAACCCGCTTCCTGCCTTCCCAGCATATCTCAGTTACAACTATCTTCGCATATAAATTCTTAACGCGTAATAACCCTAAGTATTATAGTTGCGCGCGAACCCTAACGATGTAGGCTTTTGGGCGGCCCGTAGAAAAGCATGTC
Organism: Rhipidocladum racemiflorum; assembly: GCA_036346355.1. Lineage (NCBI taxonomy): Eukaryota > Viridiplantae > Streptophyta > Magnoliopsida > Poales > Poaceae > Rhipidocladum > Rhipidocladum racemiflorum. Next base: position 61,272,568 of record CM070573.1, on the reverse strand, counting down.
GGAAGTTATTTTTGGGGCCGAAGGTACCAGATTTGCTATTTGGTATACATACTACCATATTCTGTAAAAATATCTTAGTTACAACTCTCTTTGCATATAAATTCTCAACGCCGAATTACCCTAAGTATTAGAGCCGCGCACAAACCCTAACGATGAAGGATTTTCGGCGGCCCGTTAAAAAGCATGTTGGAAGTTATTTTTTACGCCCAATGTAGTAGATTTGCTATTTGGTATACGAACTACCATATTGTACGAAAATATCTCAGTTACAACTTTCTTCGCATATAAATTCTTAACGCGTAATAACCCTAAGTATTACAGTTGCACGCGAACCCTAACGATAAATGCTTTTGGGTGGCCCGTAAAAAAGCATGTTCGAAGATATTTTTTGGGCCAAATGTCATGGCACGAGGCTGAAAAAGAAGATATGACAGATGGTTGTCAAAGATGATATGACAAAGGCTGGAAAAGGTGATATGACGGAAGGCTCCTAACCAGAGGGGACGTTCAAACAGTACTGATTATTACGAACAACAAAAACAAACAACAAGCTGCCACGGGGTGCTTTCCGAACTCGGCCCCTCGCCTCCCTCGCTAATGTACTGCCAAGTGTTGGCTGGCCACTGCCAGACCACTGCCAGCTGCAGATTCGATTCAGCTAGGCACGCCTGTGTGGCTAAAGGTTAACACGTCGCGGCTTTCTGTCCGGCCCCTAAGCCTTGCGCTAATGTCTTTGCCGGCTAAGCCAACGCCGGTGCGGCTAAGCTATAGCCAGGCCCCCACGTAGCGACAAGCGATGCCTCTGCCCGGTAGATTCCCTCCCACTGCGCGCTTTCGGCTGCTTTTGGTGGGTGAAACAGCATCGGTAGGTGGTACGTCGCATCAACTCAATTCATGACGGAATCCAATGCGGCAGAAACTCAAGCTTACGGCTAATAATGCGGCAGAAACTCGAGTTATACGTAAGAAAATCGTGTTTAATGTAAACGTCACAGTGATGACGTTTCGTTCTATATAAGGAGGTCGTGCGTCGCAGGGAAGGATTGCCCAATTCACAACGGTGGCTCTCTCCGTCTTTGCACTGGACTCTCTCTTCGCGTTGGTTGCTTTCTTCGTTCTGAGGTCTTGTGGGTTTTTTCTTCTACTGCTGTACTGAAAGGTATTGCTAGTCCATTTGTTTTCTACATGGGTCGCAAGGTTATATTATGGTGAGAAGTATTTACGTGCGTATCTTTTCGTTGCAGACATTTTTTACGGGATAAGGAGCATAAACATTTCATTGGTGTTTTTGTGTTGGAGACGTTGTTTCCTACTGCTGGTTCCAGAAAACTCCGAGTAAGGCAAGCACCTGTCGATACCACTGTTTTACCTTGATTATGTTTTTTTCATGAAATCATGTATGCATGTATAGCTGCCAGTAAACACCATATATTCCGAACCTGGCATATATATCCCCGTTTTCCATAAAAATTGCCAATTAATCGTAGCATAAAGTAATAACCTTCTAGCATAAAATAATAACCTTCTTTTGGGACTTCGAGTCTCTACAGAGGTTAGGACCCTCTGCCGAGCTAGCACTATAACGTTGAACTGTCTCGGGGGGGGGCTGGCTGGACCCTCCAATTACCAATGGACTGTCTTTATGTGGTACGATTATTTGCTTCGGCGAAGGGCTGTGTTTATTTTTGGACGTAATCACTACTTGGACCCCAAAGGAGTTCACATCCTTTCTATACTTAATAACTCGAACAAACGTGGCAATCGGTAAATCTGACTTAAATATTGGTGGCCCGAAGTTATGGAACTTGGTAAGTTATTTTGACTTATTGTGATTCTTACTGATGTGTCTGCTTCATGTAGATACCGACTTCAGTGTTTCTCGCTTCTGTCAAAGCCATGTCTCACGGGTCGAGCTCAACGGTTGCCAATGCAGGGCGGGTAATGTGCCCTAACTGTCATGTGGAAGCCCAAACCTGGTACTCCACCACTACAGAAAATAACGAACGGGTGTATTATAGATGCCCTAATTTCTCTGTACGTCTCTACGATTTTTTGATTTCTTCATGTTTTGATGAGTACTCTCCTGCTCGAGTTTGATATAACCATGTTAACACTGTCGTGTAGCCTACGGGATGCCAATATTCTCAGTGGGCAGACCATCTGAATACATCGACAAGATGCAGACGACGCTGCCGGGGTAGACCGTGAGGATGGACCTCGGGCAGGAACTTAAGAGGCTAACTGTACGTGAATTACCGCAAAGAGACGGAGTACGTCCTCAACAACAAGAGGACCCTGAAGCTTACGATCGCTTCCTTCAGCGCGCCATAGAAGATAACCACAAGGCTGTAAGCCCTAATTTGGTTCTTCCGTGTGACCACCATAGCGATGATGACGGCAAACGTGACCGTTGGCAGTTTTTCGAAGAGGAGGGTGTTGACATCGATAGTGATGATTCGGGAAAGTTCTAATGCTATTATGTGTTTCTGTTGTATCGTAATGCAGTTTGTACTATGATGAAGCTTTCTGTTATGTTCACCAAGTTATTCGAAGTTATTTTTTCGATTGAATGGAGCATATTTTTTATTACATGTATGTAATATCATATTCACCGACAACAGTCATTCAACCTTGCGTTCTTTCGTTATTTTTTATTACATGTATGTAACACTCATATGCCAATGTTTTTTTCATGAAATCATGTTCTACAAAAATATTTCATAAACACCTTTCTTTCCATGTAAATTATAATTGCACAATAACCCTAAGTATCATAAGCTGCACGACCTGTCACCCGCAATGAAAGCTGTATAAAGCATTCTGGCTTACTATGGGAGGGATCCCCTGTCCAAAGCTGTGGCCATAGCCAGCCTCATGTCCCATCACATGCAAAGCTGCAGAGGAATCCGATGACCTCCCTACTAGCTACAAAGCTGCATGCATATGTCGGTATCAAGCCTAGGCAGAGCTGCAAAGGAATCCGATGCTCGCGGATTCTTTCTTGCTTCAAGTTTGTCGCTCTATCAATGCTGCCTATTTAACCCCCTTCCTGCCTTCCCAGCATTGCATCAATCAAAGCACTTCTCCAATACAACAAAGAGAACCATCACCGCCGACCCAAACGAGCAACACCAATGGAGTTTCCCTCGCCCCCAAGGCACAGCGTTGTCGAAACCATCCCCGAAGGCACGGAGGTCCCTATGTGCCTATGCGGGGATCCTTGCCGCTTCCGGCAGTCTGTAGATAACTCATACACATACGGTATGAGGTACTGGAGCTGCCGCAACCACGACTCCGAGCCAACGCTGGGGATGCGGATGCGGCGGAGAAGCCCGGTATGTTCATACTCTGCATTTGGTGTTGCTCCCAATTCCTACATGTTCTAACACCATGTGATGTGACCAATTGCAGCCTCCACTGTGCGAGTTCATCCGGTTCTACGACACGGAACAAACTCCCGAGATGGAGAGGATGCGGAATTGGGAGTACTCGCATCGGAGGGCTATCGTGGAGCAACAGTGGTGTGAGCAGGATGAGGAGGAGAAGCGCAAGCAACATTTCGAACAGATGCATGCACAGAGGGAGGCCGAACGGCAGCGCCATGCCGCGGAGAGGGAGGCTGAGTGCGAGAGAAAGCGTGAGAGGGCAGCTAGGGCCAGGACGGCACGAGCTGAAGGGTTGCGTAAGGGAAAATATCCTCGGTGCACTCAGTAAAGTGTACGATGAGGGCCCTTGTTGTTGTTCCCTTTCCCTAAGGCATGTTAGGTTTAGTCCGGTATACTCGGTAGAGTGTGCCGTACATGACATTGTTGTTTAGCATTTGTAAGCCGTATGCAATTCAATAGATTCTTATTTCTGCCCATCTATCCGTACAGTGTACCGTACATATATTTCACATCTTTGGAAATAACTATATGATGTCTCGAAAAAATTATATATTACTTTTAATTGATTTAAAAGATAAAAGATACTCCTTCCGTCCTAAATTATAAGCCCTATAATTTGAATGGTTTTATCCCAAATATAAAACGAGTATATATGCATTTATTCATTATTATCCCAATTTGAATGATATCTTTCCTTCTATACCTATATTTATTGGCTCTCAACTATATGCATTTATTCATTATTATCTACACGAAATATATATCTTTTATCTTCTCTTATACATTTCTCAATTTCAATGTAACCTTAATCCTTATGTAAAATTGAACTACGCATTATCAACTGGTACGGAAGGAGTAATAATACTTTAAATGCATGTGGTTAAGACGTACTCAGGGGGTTCATTTTTATAAGGTTTATTTTTAAATGGTTTTGTTAATAAATTATAAATGCATCTAAATTTAATTAGGACTTTTCTTCTATGTACATATTTATTCTCTCTCAATCATATATATTTTTTCATTACCATTCATACAAAAAAAATCGAAAAAAATTACGTGTCACAAACCGGTCGAAAATCAGTACAAATCGCTCGGTTTTCGTAAAAAGTCGACGAAAATTGCTCCAAAAAATCGACAGTTTTGACGATAATTTTTTTCAACAGCAAAATTTTAACATGATTTATTTTATCAAATTTTCGTGCATTCCACGGGCGGGAATTGGAGCGGTTTCCAGAGAGCACTGCTTTCCGTGTCAAGTGGCTTCCACCGTGTGGTGTGGCGGAAGCCTGAGGGCATTGTTTTCCGTGCAACGTGGCTTCCACCGTGTGGTGTGGCGGAAACCATGGTTTCCACCACACGGTGTGGCGGAAGCCACGTGGACAGCTGCTTTCCGCCACCTCCCATGGCGGAAGCCGTGTCACACGGCGGAAGCCCCCTTTCCGCCACCTCCCATGGCGGAAGCCGTGTCACACGGCGGAAGCCCCCTTTCCTCGCACGGCGGAAACCAGTGCTATTCAACGCATTTCATTTTACTGCGGGTTATTTTTTTAATTTCAATTTAACTATAGTTTATTTGAGCAATTTTTCCTAAATTTTTAACATGTGTTGTGTGTGGGCGTTATATACGTGTTTTCACGCTTCGGAGGTCGTGAGCCTTTGATTAATTTTTTAACATATGTTGTGTGTGGGCGTTATATACGCGTTTTCGCGTTCCAGAGGTCATGAGCCCTTGATTAATTCTTTAACATGTGTTGTGTGTGGGCGTTATATACGCGTTTTCGCGTTCCAGAGGTTATGAGCCCTTGATTAATTCTTTAACATGTGTTGTGTGTGAGCGTTATGTGCGTCCGCCTTGTACCCCTCAGAAAAAAAAAATAGTGGAGGGGAGATGAAACAACAGAATAAACTGCAGCCATGTGAAGGCAGCAGTGGGAGCATAACTAGTTCTAATCTACCTAGTAACGAATCCTCAGTTATATTTGGAGCGGTGGCTCCCAGGGTTCCACTTTTCGTCAGCTTCAAAACCGTTCAAAAACCGAAATTCGAAAATCGGTAAAAACCGTTCGAAAACCGTTTGAACAGTAGCGGTATTCAACGAAATGCTTTTTCGAACCGTAGCGGTAAGGTCGAATTTCACGAAATTCAAGCGAAATTCAACGAAAAGTTGAACCCTGGTGGCTCCACAAGTAATCGCTTTGCTGATAGTGATCAGGAAAGTATTGTTCTATTAGTTTCATGTTTCGCTACCGTAAAAACCGGTACCTTGACCCCCAGTGATGCAAGAGCTACATTTTGGCTTTCGTTTGGGACATGGGGTTGGAGTTGTTGAGACTTACCTGGGATTCCTCGCCTCGGACCGTTGGTCCTTCACCGCTCCTCCACCCGGTCCATCGCCGCTCGCCTGCTCCCGTCGCGTGGGCGTCTCGGCCGACCCGTCTTCTCCGTGTGCGTCGGCCGCGCCGAGCCGTCGTCATCCCCGCTTGCCCCCTTCTCTGTGCGGTCACCGCGCGTCGCATCGCCTTGTGCCACGCCCGCATCAGCCGCCTGCTCTGCTCCCCTCCCGTTGGTCGTTGCCTCGGCCTTCGAGCCCTGCCTGCTCCCGTCGCCTCGCCACCGGTCGCCTCCCTCGCCACGCCCTCGTCAACCGTTCACCGGCTCCCCTCGCCCATGCCCTCCCCATGCCTCGCGTGGCTATAAATCCGCGCCTATGCCCCCTTACCCTCGAGCTCGCCCCTGCGCCTGCCTTGGTGAGCTTCACCGCCCCGCTCGCCCCTTTGCCTTCCTCTCCTCCGCCGCTCTCTCTCTTCTCCCTCCGCTCCGGCTGGAGCTCGGCCGAAGCCGTCCTAAGCCACCCCAACCTCAATCCCTAACCCTAATCCCCACCTCCGCCCGTGAAACCCTAGCCCTAAGCCCCCACCGAGCCCTTCGGCTTCCCCACCTTCTCCCCCAGCCCCGGCTTCTCCTCGCCCCCCACCCTCACCGCAAGCCGTCGCCGCCCCCGTTTCCCCTCCCTGGTTGAACCCTGGGGCCGAAACCCCCTGCTCTTTTGCTCGGCCGCGCTGGGACGACGTTCGGCCTGCTCGCACGCGCGCCTGGCCCGCTCGCACGTCGCCCCAGGCCATTTTCTGGGCCGAATTCGGCCTGGCGCTGTGCAGCCCGTTTCCCTTTTCTTTTGTATTTAGTTAATCCAAAAATCCTTTTTAATGTTCCAAAAATCCGAAGAAATCCCCAAAAAGTCCAAAAATAGCCGAAATAACTTTTTTCGAACTGTCTCGCCGTTTCGAGTCCAAAAACACTCTCCGTTCCACCGTTTGAAGTCCACAAAATCCCCAAAATACCTAAAGTGTCCCCGAACCCTCTTCGGCCCTTTCTCTCTCGATTCCTTCTCGTTTTTCCTTTTCTTGTTTTTCTCTTTTCTTTTCTTTGTTGTTTTATTCGTTTATTTATTGTTCGCCTTCTTGTACGCTAGATCCGACCTTGGAGCCCATCTCGGAGCAGTACGAGGAGCCGGAGAAGGAGCCGGACGTGACCGGCACCGAGTTCAACGACGTCGACGACGACCTAGGACTTCCCCTCACCTCGCAAGGCAAGCCGCACTCCTTGAACATGTTGAACCCATGTTAATATTGTAGTATTAATTATTTTGCTATTGCATTATGTTAGTATGTTAAATGCTAGAAATGTTTATTTTAGAATGCCATGACAACATAGGTAGTACCTAGCTTGCTTAAAGACCCACTTTGTATTGTTATGCCATATTTCCATTGAAAACCCTAGGCGTAGCTATTGAATCTCGTATGCTAGTAGTTATTAATTAGTTGAACATAAAAAATGATTTGTGTATTAAAATAAAACCATCAAGCGGGAGGCTTGGTGTAGCCTATATTCAAAAATATGCTACGGTGAGTGGACTTGGCGGGCAACCCACTAGATGGCGACGTGCCCGATCCTCCGCCGATAACGAGGCCAATGTGTGTGGTGTGGATTGTTGGTTTGGAATTGGCTAAGTCTTAGGCATAATTTTAAGTAATCACAATCTTGGGCAAAGTAAATAACTTAGATCCCGCTCAACCACAAGTCGGATCGGTTAGTTAAACCGCCTCCGACGGAGCTCAGTACATTGTTCACCCCATGGGAATACCTACATGCTTGGGAATGGTTGAAAGGTTCCGTGGGACGGGAATGAGGTGTCATTCACCGATCCTCACAACGGTAGGTACCCACATAGTATTGGCACATAGCTCCTGAATTGGCAAATGGGAGCCCAAGAACAGTGGGTCCAATAACCTATCGGGTAGGGGCTATCATGGGAATGTTCAATCAAAAGGCTTTGATGATCTCGGCCCGGCCGCATGCATATAAGTTGCGTGTAATCCGGTGGCATTAACGGTCGTAGATATCTTGTGGGTAAAGCTGAGCAACTCTGCAGAGTCATTTAAATGGTATTCGAATACGCCGTGCTTCCGGTAAATGAAGCTAAGTTTGAATTGGGGTGAATCCCGTAACCTAACCCAAGTAGACTTGTTATTTCCAACTGGACGTAATGATGAACTTGTGAAAAACTCAAATTTGCTTATTTCTATTATGTATGGTTTGTGTTTCAAATATAAAATGACTTCGAAAATGAAACTACATCCACAATGATAATAACCATATTGCCTCATCCTTTGTGAATGCTCTCGCATGTAATATTCAGAAATTCATGTGCGGTTTGTTGAGTACTGTTGTGTACTCAGTCTTGCTTTTCAACCTATTTTAGAATCTGAAGACGCCGGAGAATTCTAGGAGATTGTGGACGGCAAAACAGTTTGGTTTTAGGGTCCTTTCTCTGTGCTCAGGCCTTGCCTGTGTGGTTCTTTTGGTATTGTATTATATTGGAGCTTGCCGCTTCCTTTTGTAAAACTTTGGCCGTTAGGCCCTATGTGATGTAAAAACTATCGTTTCGTTCTTATGCTGGCAATGTATGACTTGGTTCCCGACGGCTAATCATCCTGGGTAGCCGTTGTGGATTTAAACGCACCCCCTTGAAAAAGGCGGTCTGTCACAGGAGGTCTCCGGTCTGAAAAACAAATGCAGTATCACGAATTGGGCAATCCTTTTTAAGGTAACCTGGCAGTGTCGTGCATAGCCATGCAGTGTGCCATTCGTATATCACATTAAGACGCGATGCAGTTCATTTCGGACTGGAAATTAAAAAAAACAGAGCCATAAAGAAAATAATTCAGAGTTTCTAAAGACAGTCTTCAAAGAAGTATACACTGCGTGTGCATTGATTCTCGTGTAGTACAACCCAGATTCATATGAGGGACATTTTTCTAGCACCATCTTGCTATATTCCGAGTGCTTCACAATGCACAAGTGTTCATTGCCATTTTCTTCATTGGTTTCTACGTGAAACCCATTGGCGCGGATATCTTTAAAACTTAAGAGAGTGCGAGTTGATTCAGGGTACAAGAGGGCTTCTTCAATTACTAAAGTTGTACCTATTGGCGCGGATATCTTTAAAACTTAAGAGAGTGCGAGTTGATTCAGGGTACAAGAGGGCTTCTTCAATTACTAAAGTTGTACCCATTGGCAATATAATTGTGGCTCTTCCTGAGCCTATTATATGCGTATCGCTTCCTGCGATTGTCGTAATTCTTCCAGCGTTCTTCGTGATTGTCTGGAAGTATTTCGACTCTCTCAAGATGGTATTTGTTGTGCCACTATCAACAATGCATATTTCCTCTATTGGGCGCTACACGATTTCTTTCAATCTAATCTCCGGTAGAGCTTCGTGCTGATAACGTGTTAGACAACCTCGCTATCGAATAGTCCGGGGTTGCCTAATAGATCTAAACTGGAGAACAGAGAGAGAGGGAGAGAGACACAATATGAGGAGGAACTGCACTGCTATTCTTTATTGCTTGTTTCTGTGTACAAAGGGGTAGCCCCTACCTTCTATATATAGCGGTTCTGCTAGAGATAAGGAAGAGTCCATAAAGACCACGAGGCCGGTTTCCTAACAGAATCTAAGCCGCCATAACTGATACTTTTTTTTTGTTTGAAACAGAAAAAAAAAACTCTAAGGGAGCACAGGAGGAGCGACCCAGCAGGTGTTGTATGACTCGCAGTGGCAGCACCTCTGGCCTGCGATGCTGGAGGAGACTTGCGTGGTGTCCCTGCAGTCGTTGCAGACGATCCATCCCTGCAGCAACCAGCACCAGAATGGCATTAGAACTCAGAGAGACAGACAGAGAATATCTGATATTCTGGTGCAATTGGGTGGTGCTAGTAACCAATGCCAAGCTTGGCAGTGACCTTTCCCATGTAATCCATGTGCAGGATGATGCTCGCTTCGATCTGAAGAACAAAGAATGAACTTACAGATCAGTCACAGTATTCAGATAAAGGAGTCTACGGTTCAGTCAGATTAGTGCATCCACTGCAATCTTTGCAACTCCTATCAGATACCGACGACCTTATTGCTAAGAAATTCGTTTGCTACATACCTCAGCATCCAGGACCCTCAGGAACTTGTCCACGTCGAAGATAGGCGCCGAGCATATAGGACAAGAGAACCTACGTGGGCAGCATCATCTGAGAAAAACAAGAACACACGAAAGAGACGGCTGGGTAGGGAGGTAAAGAGGCATGGGCGATTACTTGTCGTGCTTTAGCATCTCGTGGAAGCATTGCAAGTGCATCGTGTGCCCGCATCTGAGAACAGACGTCTCTTTCAGGGAATCAAACATGTACTGCATTTGCAATAACAATGGAGCTCTTTTACAGTGGATTATACTTATAAATTAGATCTAACCATTGATTTGGTGGGGGTGTTATGGACTTTTACAAATAAAAATATTACATTTTAAAAGGGTATTAACGTAATTTTAGCGAGTCGTCGAGGTCCTCTGACGCGCGATGCACTGACGGAGGGGGGGTTTCCAGTGGGGATGAAGAAATGGGCTTCGGATGGGTGAAAAAATTCATTTACCGTTTTACCCATCCGCTGTATTGAAATTTTTTACCATTCTACCCCTCCTCACATTCTACTACACATGGTAGTATAACTTGATCTAATTTATTTTTAATCGTTGGATTAAAGACAATGAACGGTCCATATTCATTGTTGTGCAATGTGAAACTTGTACATGAGCACCTGTTGTGCATGAACGAAAGCAAGAACAGGTAGCGTCACAGCTGTGGCAAACACACCTCATAGCAGATGGGGCAGTTATTCTTCATCGAGTTCTCGATGCAGCAATGCTCATCACGGAGGTTAACCGAGTAGCACGATCCTGCGTCGCAACCGAATACAAATGGAATCGAAAGAACCAGACTACATCATCATAATTGAGATTGAAGCATGGAAGAATTGCGATCTATGTGCAGTACAGGGAGATGCTGAAGCATGCTTACCGCACTTCTGGCAGTGGAAGAAATTTTCCTTTCCTCCGACTCTGTTGAAACGCATCACAATTTCAATCAGTTCAGCAACTTTACGAAGTACAATAAAAATTTTTCAGGACGTCCAAGTAGAATTGAAGAGTACAAATTCCACTTCTAAATTATGTGCAATGTAACCACAGTCAACTGTTCTAGAATCGCATTCAGGGTCATTGTCAGCAACAAATTCATACTTATCCTGACCAGTTGCACATGCAATTGAGCCAAATTAGTATGATGATTCAGGGTTCCTGCCTTGGAAAGAGGAGCAAACAATACCTGCAGATGCCGCAATCTTTGCAATGGTATTGCTCCTTGTCAACCTACACAACAAAAAGATCCCATCAACTATCCAATCACCAAATCCAGCGGATGGAATCCACAAATAATAGGGTTGGTCTCGATCTCATCCTCACATCGTCGTCAAAGAATTTGCACACCCTGCAGAAGTACTCCCCCATGCAGACTCCGCAGTTGCTGCATACTTGCGCGACCTGATCACCGAAAATTACCAGAATTCGTAGCACAACACACTGAACACAGCGCGGCCGGCTCTGCAGAGTGCAGAGCGCACAACAAAGGAGAAGAAAACAGAAGTGCAATCAGAGGCTAACCGGCTGCTCGGTGTCACAAACGAGACAGATAACCTGCAAAGCAAAGAACCCAAGAAAAGTTTTCAGGGAAAGAAAGGTGAAATCAAGAAATAACGTAGCAGTAACGTGAGGAGCATTAAAAAAAAGAGAGGAAGTGAAGAACAGCACCGATTCAACTGCGTGGCGGTCGAGCTCGTGCGCGTCTTTCTAAGCCCAATCCTCAAAAAAGCAGATAGAGGAATGTCAGGAGAGAGAGAGAGAGAGAGAGAGAGAGAGAGCAGAGCAGAGCAGAGCAACAGACCGTGGACTCGTTGTGGCAATGGCGGCAGTGGAAGACGTCGTTGCAGCAGGGCGCGCGTATCCGGCACCTCCTCCTGTAGTGCTTGCATCTGCGCTCACAGCAAACCAATCTCGCTTTAAAAGCTAAAAAATACTTTCGGGTGCACTGCACCGCGCAGCCATGAACGGCGCAAACGAAGTAGCAGCAGCAGCAGCAGCACCAACCCGGATCCCATCCTGCCGAACCCGTGGCGAGCAGCGCCGAGCTCCATTGACGGGGGTGGTGGTGTCCTTGAATCTTGCGGAGGCGGGCTGTGAGATCTGGGGAGGCCGGCTTTCTGCTGCTGTGCTGGTGCTGTGTGCAGGCAGGCAGGAGGGGAGTATTTTATACTGGTAGCAGCAAGTAGCGAGGCGGCCTCGCGTGGTTTGGAGGGTTGCTGAGAATGGCAAGAAACGGGAGTTTGGGATTGGGGCGGCGCCATCAGAGACAGGCATTGTAAAAGGAAAGCTGCTTTTGTCAGGGTTCTTTCTTTCTTGCTCCGGTGTTCTTGTGGCCAGGGTTAACAAAACCGAACGAAATTCTTGATTTTTGTTCGGTTTTCGAGATTTCGAGCCCCACCGAAATATAAAACTGACCGGTAAATCGATCTAGTTCAAAAAAATTCAAAAAATTAAAAAAAAAATTATGTTATGTAAACCGAGCGGTTTTTCGAGAAAATCGACGAAAACCGCTCAAGAAACCGATCGTCCAAAAGGTTCAACTCGCCGAGCGGTTTTTCGAGAAAACCGATTGGTTTTCGTATTTTTTTATTTGTTTTGAATGTTTTTTGTTCAAATGCTCGATTTTGAAACTCTTCGGTTTCTAACGATTTTCCAGCGATTTTTAGCTCGATATTTTCGAATTTCCAATTTCGGTTTCCCATCGGTTTTTTTGGTTTCGGTTTTGTTAACCCTGCTTGTGGCCGCCAAGGAGAAGCCTTTAATGTCACTGTTTTTTTTTCAAAAAAATAAATCGTTTCTCTTCTCTTCTCCTTCTAGTCTATAGTACTATACCTGTTTTCAGAGCAGAGTGAATCTAGAACTACTCTTTTGTTTAACTTATCAAGATTCAATGGCCTTTGCATTTCTTTCTTCCCTTTTCAAGAATGTATTTAGCAGCAGCTTTAGCCTTACATTGTTTTCAGGAGGTGGCGTGTCGGTAAATCAAAGATTCAAAGTGCGTGATGTGCTCCCTGCATCATTGATGAGCATCAAAATGACGATTATTTTTCCCTCCAGTGGTTAAACTTGACAGCGGACAGATCAACTCCTGTGAGCTAAAATACCAGTAGTTCGTCGTCACTTCATCGTGCAGCAGCTTCGCCTGAAAGCCTCGATCCCCGTGCTTATCTGCGTGCTTACCCAATCATTTGACGGGCAGAGGCAGACTTAAACATAACCAGATGGTTAATTAGTCCAGTCTAGGTCGACCTGACGCTAATTCTTAGCCAGAGGATGTAGTAGCAGCAGCAGGACGACTCGCTCATCATCTTTGACCGGAGCCGCATCTACTAAGCGGACGTAGTAGCCTAGTAGGAGTAGTAAAGTACTGGAGTCTGGATGGGTGCGTGCCCTACACCGCGTAGGATAGGATATGCCGGATTTATAGAACTTCATAGGTCTTCATGTAAAGTTACTTGGATCTCTTCATAAGTTTTGGGGACTCCGAAAGTCTACATGTAAAATTGCTAGAGTGTAGGATCTCTTTGTAAATTTCCAAAACCCCGAGGGCCTCTGTGCAGAATCGTGTTGGGCATCTTCGCAAATTCACAGAACACATCTCTTCATAAATTGTTGGACCTCAAGGATCTATGTGTAAAATTACTAGAGGGCGCAGGACCCCTTCATAAATGCCTGGAACCCTCGAGGGCCTGCGTGTAAATTTGCTAGAGGGCGCAGGTCTCGAGATCTTCATATACAATCGCATCAAAACACCTCACAAATTCACTTCTCTTCCTAAATTTTTAGGACCCTAAGAGTCTACATATAAAATTGCTAGAGGACGCAAAACCCTTTATAAACTCTCGGAACCCGAGAACCACCATGTAAAATCGTATAAAATCTCTTCACAAATTTCCGAAACTCCAAGGAAAAAGCCGACACGTGTGGCGCTCTAGCTGGTGGACTAAACATACGGGCATACGGCAGCTCTCTGAGCTCATCATTCCTTCAGCTATAGATAATGTATGTATAGATTCCCGAAGATAAGGTGGGGGTTGCTTGAGGACTCGACACGGTATTTCATTCAATCATAGTTGCCTCCATGTTTCTTCCATAACCATGACTGCGAGCCCACCAGAAGCAGCTCGTCTGCAGAGGGTGTGTCGCCATCGAGGGTCTCGTGACATCAGTTGAATTTGGAAACTTGAATGTCACTTTTTTTACATCTCGAAATATAAACCTTCTTAGACCACAGCTTTTGAAAATAAACGTGGATTAATAAATTATGATAAATGTCATTTCATTTAAGTTTTACATCTGACACTCGTTACACACCAGACACAGGCCGACAAACATGTCATATCGAAGGAATTTTTTTTTCTTTTGCCATGGCTCCATGAGCAAAGCCACATGCACCCACCGAAGTTGAAAACTTCATGGTTCAGATTATGCGCACACGTGACCAACCTGATTATAACGCATACCACCAGCACAAATAACATACTATGCCAAATGGTTTGTGGAGCTTCTGATACAGATAGTCCCAGATCACCTGCCGAACAGCTCAAACACAGACCACTTCAAATGCACTGCGCCACCTTCTGATACAAATCCTGTGGCCAATTCTTGTTCATGTTGCTTGCAACAAGATTCGCAATCTGCCCATCATTAAAAAAAAAAGTGCATAAAAAAATGCAGGGGGGTTGCTTTTAAGTTTAGCAACATTAACAGTGTTGCAGAAAAGAAAAAAAATATCCTGGTGTCGTTTTTTATTTTTCCTTTTCCGGTTGGTTGAATTTTGCTAGATGCAATCTTGACAAAGCTTATGAGATCACAACTAACAACTTTATTTGGCGGCTGTGCATAGGCTTAGCTCTGCCAAACAACCAGCCACATCAGACATGGAACTTCCGAGTTATGGACAGGTGCTTGAAATGGTTGGTATTTCACTTGCATATTTCATGCAGTTCAGCACCGTATTTCCCATGCCAGTCGAAAGAATTGCCTACATGTTTGTGGTGATATCATGAAAGAAAAGGCATACCTTGGATTTGACAGCACGCAGGGTCCCATCGGTATCTCTAACATTGTCCATACAATTTAGAGCAACCTTCAAGAGATCAGGCACGCAAGCTTGAACATGGGGTGATAAATTCCTGAATACATCCACCCTTACATTTGGAGCCAGAGGATCCAAATGAAGAAATGGGAGTTTGATAGTTTCCCTCAAAGCATCTACAGTCTGTCCAGCTCGAGCTAGCTTATATACGTGGAGAGTAGCTTCAAGCTGTCTAAGCACAGTTTGCTGTTCAGATATGAGATCCTTGTCCTGAACACTGCAAGCGAGTTTCCACAAGATTAATAAGCACTCAGTTTTGAAAAAGCATAAGAACCAACATTCACCTGATGTAAAAGCAGAAAATAAGAGGAAAATAACCTGGCTTCAGAAGAATATCTGGCTGTCTCCAAAATTTCATTGCCGGAATGAATTAGAGCAGCAGCACGACTTTCACCATCTAACATACTCCGTGCCATGGCACAAATTGCATCCGATAAACACTTGTTTATTGTCTGAAGTGCCATGGCAAAAGCTCCAACTCTTGTATGAATTTCCACGGACTGAATTTCATGTGAAAAGTAAACTAAGATTAGATGGATACAGAGCATCTCAGCAGATACCAAGTGCAGCAAATTTACACATGTTCAATCCACTGAATAAATATTTACTTCTTTAATGTGTAGTTCAATAGCTTGTAAAAGCATAACAGTGGCTACATGCAAGCAACTTGAAATAAATCGAATCAGCTACATGCACACATACCAAAGTTGATGGACCATGTGTTTTACATGTGGCAATGAGGGCAAATTAATGACAATTACTATCACGAGAGTTTCTATCGCAGGGATATGATTTGACTAATGCTTAAGGAGCAACCATAAGTAGCAAGAATGAATCAGATTGCTTTCAACTCAGCTATGAACATGATGCGATGAAGGAATTCAAGATGAATATAATCCTAACATGACACTATCATCCAGGTTAATAAAGATGAAGTGATGCTCGTACTAATTCTTTTCCAAGTAATAGTGTTACTAGGATGGGGACACGGGAGTCGTTATGCGACTCATATTCGGGGTGTCCAATTCGGCAAAAAAAAATTGACACGGCAAATGCTACTCAAAATCGAACATGGGTGATTCGAGGTGTCTGATTCGGCAAAAAATTTTGGACACAGGTGTCGGAATCCGACTTGGATTCAAGGTGTCTGATTCGGCAAAAAAATTTGGACACAGGTGTCAGAATCCGACTCGGATTCAATGTGTCCGATTCGGTAAAAAATTTTGGGCACGGGTGTCCGAGTAACACTATTACTAGAAAAAGAAATAAAATGTTCCCAAAAAGTACAATAACCCAAAAAATTTCGGAAACATTTAGGTTGAAGATTAAACTTGCTTTGTCATACAGCCCTGCCTCTTGACACCGATGAGCTGCTTCAAGTAAGAATTGCTGCCTACTTCTCCAATCCATCATATACTTCTTTAGTTCTCCTTCTTCTCCCATTCCACTTGGACCAAGCAAAAGTTGAATACCACCATCCCTTAGTAATATCTCTGTTAGCAGTTGCTTCAACATTAAACTTCGTTGTCGCTGTTGATCAGCATTCCCTTGACCAATCCATGCTACCTCTCCTCCGCCCATTGCAGCAGCAGCCTGTGCATAATACTCCAAGGCTAAATCAAGGTTGCCATTGCGCAAGTAAATAGAGCCATATTGTCGTATTATATTTGAGGCTTCTGCACAAGCATCCATTACACCCATCTTTTGGCCGGATCCAACACCATCAGGGAGAACACCATGATCAGCTAAAGCAATTGAAATATGCACAGCATCAACATGGTACCCTTCCTCTCCAACTTCTTTAGACAAATAAAGAATTGCTGGAAGTAATTGGATGCTTAAGAAAAGAACATAGGGATAGACCAGGGGGTCTTTTCCACTCTTTGTATAATATGATGGCTCAAATTTGTTTAAGTAATTCTGTAGATCCTCCAGCGTATAAGGAACCAAGCCGTCATTCAAAGCATTAGAAGAAGATGCACTGGTGTATTCCCGCAGCGCTGACAGCTTGAACCACAGGAAATCCTCTATGGTATTAAAAAGTGTTGGCAGATCTTTAAGTAATCTTTCAATTTGCCGTCGGCAACCACAAATTATGGCATAAAGCAGTAACTTCTTCCTATCATAACCAGGACGCCCTGGACGGTCACCCATTCTGAGCATTTTATCACATTCCTCGGAAGCTGTCAGAGCAGTATCTGATGATACAACACCATTAGTAGTAATCCATTCTGCAAGCTGCCAAAAAAATATTAATATATTATCTGTATCTCTTCTATCTATTAAGAACAAGGATCCATGTTCCATCATAATTCATGTATACTATACCAGAGGAGCAAAGTTGTATGCAGCACGAGATGATTGAGCAACTTGTCTTGCTTCATCATAGTATCCAGTTCTTAAGCAGAAATAAATCTACAAAAAACAAAACAACAATACATAAAATCTTGTAATAAGTCAAGCTTCAAAAATGAGCGACAAGCCGACAACCATCAAGTTCTACCCAAAATCAAACAGTTAATTAACCGCATGGATGTGCAATTGGAAAAGGATTTATTCAGAATAAAGCACATGCACCTAAGAACAAGCCTTCTTTAGATCAGATATAGCTTCTATTTGAAGTAGATCTTACACTCAACTGAAGTAAATAATAAAAAACCAGATATTGGCCTACCCTACGCAAGATTTCGTGATAAATGTAAGTATAAGCTGGAAAGAACAGTATCCCTATAAACACCCAGAATTGCACCATATTTCATCTGGATGCTCTCATAAAATATTAAGCTCCAGGTATAAATTCCTTTATTACTGCTCCTATCTTATTTTAGTGGCACAGTTGTAGTAAGGGTGTGTTTGGTTCATGTTTAAAACATCAAACAAAAAGTAAAACCTGCTGCCAGGTTGTATCCACTGGTGGCTGCCTGCGCAGATCAGTCGCATCAAAGTCTAGCACACCATGATCCCGCAATCGGACCTGTCGATTTGTAGGGACAAAAAAATGCATCAAAGTGCACATAGAACCCAAAATTTGCATGAGAACAACAGCAAAAAGATGTACAAATTCAAAACAGACCCGAAGGAATGCCCGAATCTTCTGAACATTGCCAACAGATCCACCAAGAGCAGCCTAGAACCACAAACCACAAGGCACAGCTTAATTAACTGATTATTTGATATGAATATTTTCACAAAACATAAGCCAAAGAATAAGGGAAAAGTAGAACACCATTCGGTAAGAACTAAATTAATATGATGGCGGAGGACTAATTGCAATGTAAAACTTTAGGGAAGATACTAAGATGTACAAGTAAATCAAACAATCATCTGTGAGTTCATCACTAACCACAATAATGAATATTATCTTCCTTAAATATGAACAATAGTGAAGAGCACATATCAAATCAGATTCATCTTCAGGAAATTCAAGAATAAAAGGCGACATTGAAACATTTGATATGTCAAATTAAACCAAGGTCACATGTACAACAGCAGAATGCCCACAGGGTATATCTTAAGAGGAAACAAAGTAATTGTAACCAGTCCACTTAGAGATGGCAAAGGAAATTTGAAATTGCTAATTTGAGGGCACCCTCACCAAATCTTTGGTGAGGACATCCTCTCGTTGTGACAAGTGGCAACATCTCCTTGCTTCTCCCACTTTCCTCCCCCCTCAAACACTCTCTCGTCGCGACACTTGCGTCATCCCCTTCATCCCCCTTTCCTCCCGCATTCCCTTCCCCTCAAACTCAAAATAATTTTTTATTTTCAAATTCTCCCCCGAGTTTTTTAATAAGTATTTTTTTAACACTTTCAAAAGTTTTTTAATCAAAACTTTTCGAACCGAAAGATTTTTTAATGGAAAGTTTTCAAACCAAAAGTTTTTGAGTTGAAATTTTTCGGAGTTGAAACTTTTCGATTTGAAATTTTTCGAGTTGAAACTTTCGGACTTGAAACTTTCTAATTTGAAATTTTCTGGTTTAAATTGAAACTTTTCAATTTGAAATTTTCTAATTTGAAATTTTTCGAGTTGAAACTTCCTATTTAAATTTTTGTGTTAGAAAGGAAGGGAGGGAGGTGGGGGAAGTGAGTAGAGAAGAGCGAAGGGGCAAATGTGGAGGTGAATGGAGAAGATGACACATGACATCCTAAAAGGGTGTCCTTAAATTTGTTAGTCTGAGCGTAACCTCAAACTAGTCGTACCCAAGAAAATTTCCCGTATAAAGCACCAAAACCATTTTTAGACAATTTCACATAATTGCATTTGAGCAAGTATATTTTTTATTTTTCAGAAGTGAACAAACTTTTGAGGAAATGGAAAGTAATTAAAGAGTACACAGAAATACTCACTAGAGCTGGATGGCTGTTGATGGTCTCAAGTATGTATTTTTCATGACCCCACTCAAGGTGCCGCCTTGCACCAATCACTAGTGACATTTTTCTTGAAATGTTTCGATAAGTTGACCCTTCCCCAACTAATGCCTGAATTAGACAAACAAGGGATACAAGGAAGTATCATATAGTAGATATTGCAATATGAACAAAACTATCTGTCCTTATCCTATAATACAGTTAAATACAATTACGCATGAACAGATGATGGTATGAATTTACTACAATAAAATCAATGTTATTACCTGAATCAAATGCCACACTTTCTGCATGGTCACTGATTTCATCCCAGTAGCGTCAACAGACAAGGACTCGTAAGCAGCCCTGAAAGCTGTAGCAGGCTAACCAAAACATGACCACAATAAGCATTACTGGAATATAGTGCATCAGCAGAATTTTTTATGCCCGATGATAACATATAAAGGTTTTACAAAAATAGACACTTGAGCTATTTGTCAAAATTAAATTATTTGGAGAACAGAACTGTGGATGGCATAAATTTATAATCTACATATGCCCACTAAGGCGCTAACATGTTGAATATTGACATAGAAGTTCAAAGCTTACACTAAAAGGTAGGCTGCGTCCTCTAGCATCATTGAGATCCCTCACAACCCCAGCATAAACTGAAGATTTATTGTCAATTATAGTCTTGTTAGGTATGGGCATGACTTCGGCAGAGGGCAGGCCTAATGAAGCTTGAGGACTAGAAGCTGAGGATGGCATCAGAGCAGGACGAGACAGCCCACTGGCTGAGAGATTAGTGTTTCTCTTTGGTAATGTTGAAAGTCGGCTTAGACTCTGCAAGAAGTCTCGCTTCTCCTTCTGCCAGTCATCCTACAACAAAGATATTATACAAGTTTAGAATTGAACAGTAAAATCATACAAAACATGAACCGCCAAGCAGACTATAGTAAGTGACCAAATGTGGCAATGAAAAAATTAAGACATTAGTTCCCTGAATGTTAGAACAACAATGAGTTACATCAAACCAAATTACAGCACTTATCACAAACACTGTTGCTTTTTGAAAGGTGCAACATATTAAGAGTTTAAGACAAATTACACAAAAAGAAGTTCAGACTTCAGATGATACGGAAACTTGACAAACCACTCTTAACATATACCATGCTGATCAAGAAATTGCAATCTAAACGGTCACAGCTACTAGCCCTGATCAAATACAAAATTTAATAGAAAAGCAGGGAAATAGCAACCAACCTCAAGAACTTGCATCATATAATTGTTAAAACTCCTTAAGTTGTCCTTTTGTGCTTCTTGGATGGATGAGACAATTGCCATTTCATGAAGCTGAAAACACAGAATTCATGATACACTCAATGAAATTCAGGAAGCGCTGCACAAACAGAGAGGCATTAAGTGTTCACCTGCTGCAGGTACTCCTCAACAGTGGTTGCTTCAGACGGAAAAACATCCTCAAAGGTGGTCTACAAAACATCAAATCTATCCACTGTGATGTATACTCATAAGCAATCCAGTGAGTGATATTCGAGAGCTGTAAATCTACAATAACAAGCAAGCCATAGATGCACATAGACTAGAAAACAATATTAAGGTAACATGTACTTGATAGGAAAGGAGGTTTGATTGTTACATTATAATAAAAATATGTGACCATTATATTATCAGCATGTGACTAACCACCTTTATTTCACAAAAGAAAACACTACATTGCCAGAGCCTCAGCTAGATGGCTGTACTTCCATGTTAATACAATCTTCAATATGGCTTCACAAAACATGCACTTTGCACCATCCAGACTCGGAAATGTGTGTCTGGAAGTAAAACTGAGAGCTTACACTGATGTAGGGAAAGTGACCTATAAATTAATATTTTAATACTGCTGATGGAAGTAAAAAAGGGGGAAAACCTCAATTATAAGTTATGTAAACTTAGTATAAACTGCCAATGAGTTGGACAAAGAATAACTGAATAAGTACATATATAGTATGTGCCCCATTCCTAACATACATGGCCCACGTGTTACACATCGCAGTTTTTATAAGAAAAATAAAAACAAAATTGAGGCAGGAATTGTTTGAATACACTCCACAGTGTTAGTTGAGTCTTGAAAAAGTACAGGACAGATGAGGTCTTGCTGCAGCTCAAACTCTGGAGTTGTTTGCAACATATTTCATGAGAGCTTATGAACTCAAACTCTCTGCTGTGTTTAGTTATGATTTATGAATAACAGTGAAATGTATAAAAATTAGTCCCAAATACAGTTATAATAAAAGTTAAGACAAGATAAGTTGTGGTAATTAGCAAACACCAACATGGCAACATCTCCTCAGTTGTTCGTTTCAATTTTTTTTCAGGATGCTTTTCAACAACTTGTGCAAGGAGTACAATCGTAAAACGCGGATGTGAATATCATTAGGTTTGACATAAGTTGCCCAGGCGCACCAATTGAACCCAGTTCCATCTACTTGTAATAACCCAAGATTCTAACAAACAGTAGCACGAAATGTATAAACCTTTATTTAACCAAAAGTCCAAAACAGCTGCTCAATCTAACGGCCACCACATTAGATTAGCCATATCATCCTTTGAAACGAAGCCCTAAATCTGCTATTTCCAGTTTGTACAAGCTAATCGAATCACCTTGATTTCAAATGACTTGAGGTCCCTAGCAAGCTGTTCAGCATTGATTCCCTCGCGCGCCAGCAACCTGCAGAAGCACAGCCGAAACCCTAAGTCCGCCGCAAAACGCCCCAGAAGCAACCATTCCAATTGACACGAAAGACGAAACACCGCGCGGAGGCGGGCAGAGACCCTCAAGGTTAATTAATGGGATTAATGGGGCACCGGAGACCGAACCTGGTGGCGGAGAGCGACTGCGACGGCGCCTCGGCGCGGATCGTCTTGGCCTTGAGCTTGGTGGAGAGCACCTCGAGCTGGTCCAGGTTCCTCTGCGCGGGCGAAAAGAAAAAAAGAAGAACGAACCCGTCAGGCGGAAGCAGCGGGGTGGATTCGGAGGCGGCAGAGATGGAGGCTGGACAGGAGAGCGCGGGATGGCACGACGCCGCACCTGGAGGGGAGGGAAGTGCGGGGTGGGGGCGGCCTGCTCGAGGAGCTTGCTGGAGGTGTGGAGGAGCTCCGACCAGCCGCTCATCTCCACGTCGCCTCCCGCGCCGCTGCCGCTTCCGCCGACGCCGGCCATCGCCGTCGGAGATAGGAGGTTCTCGCGGGGCTTCCTCTGCGCTCCGGCGCCGCGCTCGAGCTGGGGTTTTCGGAGTTGGGCGAGGCGGGGCGAGGCGAAGAGGGGAGGGGAGAAGCGACGCGGTGGTGAAATTGCTGGGCTCGCTTCCCCTTGTAGCCTGGGGCTCGTGTGGGCTTCCATCGGATAGGGCTTCTTACAAAGCCCATGTAGTGTCATGCGTCAGCATTACTGCGCACCGCATGTTGTCACAAAGAATAAGTTCAATTTACAACTTTGAATTCTATTATCGGTTCGATTTTGAATGTAACAATAAACGGAATTGCTAGATCAGACGTCTGATTTTTTTGCAATATTTTTTTCTACGCGTGAAACATTTTTTTCTACGTAGTGAAACATTTTTCTTCGATAAACAGTAAAAAAAATGTTTCGTACGTTCAAAAAAAATGTTTCATATGTTCAAAAAAATGTTGCGCGGCGTTAAAAAAAAAAATCGGACATCCGGCTGCTAGTTTCTCCCAGCAATAAAAGCAGCTCATCTAAAAAAAGGAAAATTACACGTGCACATGAAAATGAACACGTGTGACACAAAGCACCATCTTTATATATATATACTAGCTACATGCCCGTGCGTTGCTACGAAAAACAAAATTGATAACGAAAAATAAAGATTAAAAAATAAAAAAAATTATTTTACAAGATCAAACATCTATCTTTAACGCTTCGTTTCTTGTGAAAATTTGGCTAATTAAAGCAACGCTTCGCTTTCTTGAGTAGGGCAATTAAGCAGGGCAATTAAGTAGAGCAATTAAACAGGGCAATTAATGACGTGTAGAATGGACCACTGCCACCAAGTGGTGCTTTAGAATAGTAGAGAGATATATATATATATATATATATATATATATATATATATATATATATATATATATATAATAAAACACCAACAAAAACTAATATTGTGACAATAAACACCAAACTTTAACATTGCCCCTGCCTAGATGTGGGCATCGGGCTGAGCCTTTTAGGGCCGACTTGTGGTACAGCACAATACGCATACGCACGGATCGATGCAGCACGGTACAGCACATCTCGAAGGGTTATATTTGGACCAGCATGACACGCTACAAGGTCGATGGGCACGACGCATACACGGTATGGCTTTGGCACGAGGTTTTTTTTTTACAATTTTCAATAAATATTATGCGAAGTTTGGAGCAATGCAACAAGCACGAGACGATTCGAGCGCTTCAAGCATGTGAAAAAGGCTAAAAGGTAAGATGTATAGTTCGTCTCCCGAAGCGCTGAGTATGTCGCAATAGAAATCACGAGTAGAGATCAACCACTATCACGACACATCTTTTTCGAAGAATGAAAAAAATTTAGTTATTTTCTAACTCAATATTTGTGTCCGCTGCCTTAGCCCCGTACATCGTCAGATTCTTTCCTCTCCTCGCAATAATGCAAATGGATCGGACCTAGACCGGCACAGCACGAAGATATCACGACATATCAATAAGTTGTGCCTAAGCTCACCAGAGATGAGTCAGACCAGTATAGCACGGCACGGCAAGATGATTGAACCGTGATGATATGGCACAGTCTAAACCTACGATCCATCTTGTATGTGCCGTGCTATGATCTATCGTGTACGTGCTGTGTCGGTCTGACACGATACCGAGGTCTGGCCCTGCCAACCGTGTAAAGATGTCACTGGTCATTTTTATTACATAGCGGGTCAGGTGTCCGTGCTCCGTCTCACTGGTAATAAAACGTCTAATAGATTGTGCACAGTTTCTTGATCTTTTTTTTTCTGCTTCTTTTTCCTGTCCCTACTCTTTTGGCACAGCTAGAAGGTTGAAACAATGCCGCGATTATTTTCCGTCGTCTGCATGATGTCCCGAGCCAGCCAACCATGGTTGCACTGTTTGCGCAGTACATACCTGCGGCTACGACGCATGCTAATATTAAAATCAACTATTCTGAATTCTGATATCACTGCATGTCACGGACGTCCGTCAGGATCGATGTGGCCTAGGCCTGCTGACTGAGTACTGCATTGAGTCACGAGTTTACCTGTTGCAAAACGTGAGTAGCGTAGACTACAACGTGGAGTACGTACTCACAGGATCCCAAGTTACGAGTTTATTTTTCCTAGAGACTTAGATCTTCGGTACTACTAATTTAATGTAAATTTTAGCGCATCCCTAGAAGTCTCGTAAATAAATATCTTTGGAATTGAATCCTCCTAGCAAAAGTACAACAGGGGAATCCACATACGCAACCCTGCGGTCAAAAGTACACCGGTAAAAGATTTCCATTGAATTGACGAGAAATGATTAGACCATCTCCAACCATGTCCCTTCCCCTCCCATTTTCTCTTCGTGAAGGGATTTCCATTCCTTCATTGCTCCAACGGCTCCTTCAAGATTCCTTCATTCCAAGATTCTCTCTCCCATTCCTCCAAAGAAGGATTACTCTCCTTTCTTATACAATTCCCTTTAAAGGGAATCATTTGGAGATGAGGGAAATAAAGGAAATGAGAAGAGAAGAAGGCTTTAACCTGGGAATGAAATGGGGCTTAATATTGGTTGGAGATGGTCTTATATAGGTTGCAACGAAGGAGCGTCGCAATGGAAGGGGATGTCCTGAAAGCGAAACGCCAGAGATGTAATCTTCCGCTCAAATGAATCTAACACCAAGTGAACCTGCCTGCTTATAAGAACAGAAAAAAAAAAAAAGAGAGCCTAATGTACACAAGTAAACTACCTGAGCTCCCTCCCCGTCCCACACGAGAAATAAATTTTATACAACGGTGTTGTATATCATGACCTGCGCAACACCGTATGAATTAACGCCATGTGTCCCGCTTTCTCAATCTATGGAGCCTAACGTTTCGTCTCCCAAATTGGCTGCTTGGGATTGAGGAAACGGGACATATGACGTCAATCCGCACGGTGTTGTATAGACCATGATATAATCGTCCTTGAAAACAGCTCACGGGGCGAAAATTTTTGACTTGCCCGTCTCATGCCTCGTCTGCCAAACGCCGTGCAGGGTGGCCGCCGCCGAGCGTTTCTCCGTGCTGAAGACTCCATTTTGCCTGTAAACATCGCTCCTCCTCAGGATCTCACCGAGCGCGGGCGGTGGCCGGTTGTCTTGACGAGCGGCCGGACCTGTGCCTCCGCTTTTGGTTCCCAGCTGTGGAAGGATCACCCACCAATGGCCCAGACCAGGTTGGCACAGAGCGTTTCTCATGAGCAAACACGGTGCTGAAGGAAGACGGGTCTGGGGGCTCGTATGCTGGGTCCGTGTGATCTGAAGAACCCAGAGGGAAGCCGGCCATGCCATCCTGATGCGGAGGAGGAAACTTTTCGCTCTTGCTCTTCGCATTCGCGGGGGTTATGAACCTTCTTTTCTGCACGGGAAAAAGGATTCAAGCAAGTTAGCAACCGTTCCAACCAAAAGGAGATCGATCGCGACGACGAAGATCGGTATGCTTGGGCGCCGGCCCTATTTGGCAGAGCTCCAGATCCCAGCTCCACCTCAGAGCTGAAACTTGTAGACTAAAATAAAATGACTTAAGTTTATAATTTTATTCTAAAATATAAACAAGATGATCCACCTAAACACTTTTAATATACCCACAGCTCCAGCTCCACGAATCTGGTGAAACTAGGAATACCCAGCTCCACCAACTCCTGGAGCTCTGCCAAACACCCCTAAAATTGGCTGATTTAGAGCCAATGTGAAGGAGCTGAGACCCTAGCAAGTGATTCCACCGCTTCAGTTCGGTGGACAACTCAAGCTTAAGCTTAGATCACTAACCTCTAAGCAAAACTAGCTCATATAAACAGATGCAAAATAAACTAGCGGAACTAGTAAGAAAGCAAGTTCGACATACATCAATATTTACTTGAAGTTCAGCATTTGCCTCCGGAGCTGGGACTGCCCTGGGTCGATCGCGTGTCCTTGTCTTCTTAGTTCCATCACCATTAGCTCTACCACCAGCAGCTCTTAAGCTGTTGATCATGCCATCAATAAGTCAGGTAGCATTCTAGCACTTTGGCTAGCGGCCAAGCGCTCAACTCACACGAAATTTGGCTATTTGCAGACATGGGGCATTCCATGAATCGGAATTTTATAAAATTGAACCAGAATGATGAGACTAACTGACTTTTGACCCAATGATGACAACTACACAGCGTATTCAACAAGTTCCAGAAATTCAGGAGTCTTGGCATAACCAATAGTGCTACTTTAAGCACAAATATGAGTACACGCTTATAAAATTGAACCTTAATCGGTACCTGGAGTGCATTAAAATTACTTTATGAGGTAAGAAATACTTTCTAACTTCATATTCTACTTCGTGCGCATGACCCTTTTGTGCCATCTTTCCACACTTTTGCTGCTGCCAATGAACATGTTACTTACAAAGAGATATACACATTAATATCAAATAGGAGCAATGTTTTGGTTAATTTTACTAGTTTAGCTTTTCGGATTCATTTCTAATAAATTAACAGTACCAGACAAGAGGGTGGTGTGTGGTCAGTCCGATTTACTCATTGAAGACAGCACTGCTGTACAAATGTGCCTTTTAAAAAATATAGAAAAAATGTGTTGCGTTGCTTAAACTATTCCAGATGTAGATCCAAATATCTAATACGCACGAATCAATGTTTGTCCTTTCAACCGGTCTACCAGGTTGCAAACCCTTTCTCTTGATGTGCAGCTGTGTGTCTCTTGTCATAGGTATTAAAACTATGCACTGAAATTCATCTGAGCTTCCCAGAAAAGAAAATATGCCATTTGTTAAGCAACGGGTCCTATACTAATATCATGTACTCAGAATTTTAAATATACAAAAATGTCTCAGATGGCCAATTGAAAACGCTGAATATGTACATATGCAGAACATCCAGAAAGAGGTAGCCAAGGAGCAAAGCAAATCACAAACAACACAAACAATTAATACAAATGAGTGTCAAGGTGACAAACCGTCTGGCTTCTTCATCTCTTCGTTTTGCATCCATTTCTTTGCTTGGAGGATATTTTGGGAGACTTGATGGTTCGCATGCAAACGGTTCAGTTGTAAAGAACTGCATACGTAGTAATAAATGATACATTAGACTTAAGTTAATCCCATATAATATCCAATATATATGACAATCAAAAAATCTAGTTAACACATTATCAAATGGAATATGCTATTAAAACCAAATGTATGCGAGCGAACTTAAAATTCGGACTTTGCTCATATACAGTGAAACAAATAGAATCTCTTAGTGGCTGCGCTAATTTGATTTTCTTCAGTAACCATATCCGGTAGGAAGGTACTTCAATGCTCTCCCAAAAGTGAACATCACAATATTTAAAGCAAATTGAGGGACTAATTTGCAGCTACCTCCTACTCTGCCAACTAACCATACTGCTTTATGAATTGCGCAATTTAGTTTTTGGGATAGCATGGAAGCACTTCTCAATAAAGGGTTGATGTGTTTCGGCCACCATAAGGTAGTTGTCAAAATGAGATCATGAGAGCCATGAAGAGTGCTTGTCATTTTCCACACACACGAAAAAAAATGGTTTTGTCAGTCTCTGGATATGCAATAGAATATCAACAAATTTACATTGGCTAGAAAATGCTTGTTAGTTCATGTACTGGAACCTAAATCTACATGGCAGCTACCTGCCGAAAGCAACATAATCTAGTGGGAAAACTATGTTCTGGAACCCCAGTTGCCAACATGAAATGCTAAGCTATTGTTATCGTATCTCCTACTACAATTATCTTGTCGAAATACTACGTCCATAAAATGCAATGACTTCAAAACAAATACAGAATTTCAAGCTGTTTAGTTCCATCAAAGGGGGACAGGATAGTGAGAAATCATAGGCATAGCCAACTTACATCACTTCTTAATGAAGAGGTCGCTGTTAAACGGTCAGCTGGATCAATTGAGAGTAGTGTTTCAATCAACCGTAATGCTGATTGTGGAAAATCTTTGAATGTCTCCGTTATCCGCCTTTTGTATGGCTGCTGAGGCTTAAATATCGTTGCATGAGACAAATTCGACCTTTTCCAATATTCTTCTGTAGGGGAGCCGCACAGCTTAAAAATTTTATGCAGCTGTTCCACCTAAAAGGGGCAGACATGATTAATCAATGAAAGATAAATACAATTTCTGTTCATTGGATTGATTGGTCTGGAGTCTGAACAACATTAAGTGCCCAAGCAGTGTGACAGGTCACATTAGATCCAGTTGCAGAAGAATGACCTCAAATGCAAAATGAGATAAATGAATGTTTATGTTAAAGGATATATTATCTCTTATAGTTATAGATAAGTCTCTGTTATAGATAGAGTCCTATTTCTATTCCTTTCCCTCATGTACTCTATATATTGTGGCCTTTGGCCCTCATATTCAATACAAGTTATATTCATAACATGGTATCAGAGCTCTAGGTTTTTCTTTCTAGCTTATCCTTCCGCTGTTTTAGATCTAATCCGCTGCCCCGGGAGGAGGAGACTCCCGGGGCGGCTCCCGCATCGGCCGCCGAGCAGCCGTAGCTTCTCGCGTGGGTTCTGGCCTGGGGGCATCGCCTCGTCTTGGCGTGACCTCGCCTCGGGTCGCCTTCAGCCCGCTACGCCTCGCTTGGTGTCGCCTCTGGCCGACATCGTCTCTGGCCGACGTCGCCTCGCTCGGGCGCTCCTCTGTTTTCGTGCAACCAGAGCTGACGGCTTCTGCGACGCCGTCGGTCTCCTCGGCCATTTGCTCGCCTCCAGGCCTCAGCTGCTCCTCACGAGATCTGCAAACTCCATCTCCGGTGCCGACATCACGCGTGCCAGCAGTGCCGGCCGCGCCGGGCCAGGCCGCTTTCCTCTGCCCGCCGAGTCGCCGGTCATTGCCAGTGCTGCCGGGCAGCCGGTCGTGCCGCCGTCTCTTCTGCCGGGCCGGGCAGCGCGCCGCGCCTGCGTCGTCCGCCTCCGCGCGTCGTCTTCCTCCGGCCGGTCATTGCGCTCGCTCGGCTGCAGCGCCGGACCGCTGCTCCCTCGGCCGGTCATTGCGCTCGCTCGGTCATTGCGTCGGTTTGCCTCGGCCGTCTGGTCACCTGCGGCGCGTCTCGACTTCTCGTCGGCTCCGAGCAATGCCGCTCTGACGCCCCTTTGCGCGGATCCTAAAGCCGGCTTCAACCGGCCTCCGCGCTTTGGCGGCCGACTCCAGCAGCCTCGCTGCTCCGTCGGTTTCTGTCGGCTTCTCGCGTCGCACCATCTCGGCCATTGTGCGCCTCGGCTCTTGTTGCGGGTTGGCGCCGCCCGGCCATTGCCGCGACGGCTAGTTCCTCTGGCTTCTCGTCGAGTCCGCCTTCTGGACCGTGCCTTGCGGAGGCCGAAGCGGATTGTCGCCCGTGAGGACTTCACGTGGGAAAGTCTTGGAGGACTACTTGTGCACGTTCTTCATCCCATGAAACGTGCGATCTCACGTCCAAGTCTTTAAGCCTTTTTGGTTCACATCCACAAGGAGGCCATGTCCAGGAGGTTCTTTTCTCACCTCACGTGAAGGCTTGGCTTTCAAGTCCGGTTACCAAGTCCAACAAAAGGTTCTGGATTTGGACAACTTCGGTTTCGGCTCCGTTTTCTTGGATCAGCTATAGCTCCTGATCTTCTACATGGCTGGCTTTGGCTCCGGTTCGGTCGGCTCGGCTCGGTCATCTTGATTTTCATTGGCTCGATGGCTTTCGGGCTACTGTTTCTTAGTGTTGCGGATATTATTTCTGTTAATTTTTTCTTTCGTCTTCCGTTGCGTCCATCTAAGTCTCTAGTATCTTGATTCTGTCGTTGCTTGACTCTTTTATCGTCTCAGCTCGTTTTGCCGGCTTTGTCGATTCTTTTTCGTCGACTCAGCTCTTCGGCTTGACTCATTCTGTCAACTCTTATACCTCGGCTCGGCTTATTTTGTCGGCCTCGTCGGTTCTTCTTCGTCGACTCGTCCCGTCGGCTCTTCTTCGTCGACTCTGCCATATATTCGACTTTTCTTCGTCGATTTGGCTTCTTCGTCGATTTTTCTCCATCGACCCGGTTCTTCTTCGTCGACTCGTCCCGTCGGCTCTTCTTCGTCGACTCAGCCATACATTCGACTTTTCTTCGTCGATTTGGCTTCTTCGTCGACTTTTCTTCACCGACTCGGTTCTTCGTTGGCTATCTTCGTCAGCTCGATTCTTCAGGAGTTACATGCTACGACGGCTACTTCAAGACTATGACTTTGGATTTTTCCCTTTTTAGTTCATCTCTTCCAAATGCAATGCTATTGCATACGCTTTGCATTTGTGGGGGGTGTTAAGGATATATTATCTCTTATAGTTATAGATAAGTCTCTGTTATAGATAGAGTCCTATTTCTATTCCTTTCCCTCATGTACTCTATATATTGTGGCCTTTGGCCCTCATATTCAATACAAGTTATATTCATAACAGTTTAAACACACAAAAAATGTGATGATAAATTAGACTTCAAGGCAGATAAATGTTTCTGCATGAGGCATCACTGATTTTACCAACTTCTATACTGACGTGACTTGGTTATATAAGATTTTATACCACATACAAGACACGGAAGCATTTAAAATAGAACTTACTTTCACTAAAACTTCTCTGAACAAGGCATCCCCAAGGGGGAAAAACAAAAAATTCCTTCCGTGATTTCCTGTGACAGCACTACAGTAGATTATGTATGGAACCAAACTAGCAAATTGGAAAGCTTTCTCGATCAGTAGAATAGCACTACATTAATCTAGTTTAGCAATCCAAGACTTCCAACCAGTCACTAGGCTGAAGTCCCACCGAATTGATATATGGGACAGTTAAGCATGTTTAGTAATCTAAGGCATTTCAACTTGATATATTGGACGGTTAAGCATGTTAATGCTAACCTCAGTTCGTCCTGGCATGATAGGCCTCCCAGCCAACAACTCAGCCAGAATACACCCCGCACTCCACAGGTCCACACCCACCCCATAATCCGTCGCGCCCAAAAGCAACTCCGGTGGGCGGTACCATAGCGTAACCACCCTGCTCGTCATCGGCTGCTTACGGCCTGGATCAAAGAACGACGCCAGACCAAAATCTGCAATCTTCAGCATGCCATCGTTATCCAACAGCAGGTTCGACCCCTTGATGTCGCGGTGCAGCACTCCCCGCTCGTGGCAGTGCTCCAGCCCGGACAGCAACTGGTGCATGTAGCACTTGACCTGCATGTGAGCACGCCACAGACACCTCGATTAGACCCGCATTTCATGGCACATTGTGGTAACCGGTGCCAGAGGCTGCAATGGTGGGATCTTGGAGACCTGAGGCTCGGTGAACTTGATGTCAGGGCTGGCGGCCAGACCCGCAAGGTCATGCTCCATGTACTCAAAGACGAGGTAGAGGCTGCAGGACATGCGAGAGGTGACGAGGCCCTCCAGCTTGACGACGTTGGGGTGGTCGAGGCGGCGGAGGATGAGGATCTCGCGGGCCATGAAGCGGACGCTCTCGGGCTCCAGGTTGTCGAAGCGCACCTTCTTGAGCGCCACGATCTTGCCGCTCAACGGGTCCCGCGCCTTATACACATTGCTGTATGTGCCCTGCCCGATCTGCCCCAAAAGATGCGAGCTTTGTTCAGTTCCTCCGCGCCAATGGCGGTTGCTAAATGCCACGGAGCCGGCGGTGGGAGCGGGGGAGGGAGCGCGCGTACCTTGTCGATCTTCTCGAAGGAGTCGGCGCGGCGAGGGGTCCATCCGTCGATGGCCTCGCCGGCGACGGCGGAGAGCCAGGCGGGCCAGCCGGCGGCGACCTGCTCCCCGCGCGCCCTGTTCGCGAAGCTGCCGCCGAGGCGGGCCTCGGCGGCGGAGCGCGACGAGCGGGAGCGCCTCTCCCGCCGAGCAGGCTTCTCCCCCGCCGCCGCCGCCGCGGCCGGAGCAGCGGCAGGCTGGTCGGCCTTCTCGGCGGCGGCAGCTTCTTGCGGCGCCGCCTGCTCGGGCTGCGGCTGGGGTGGCGGAGGCGGAGGCGGAGGCGGAGGCGAAGGCGAAGGCGGGCGGTCGGGTGTGGGCGCGGCAGAGGGGCGACCGTGGACGCAGCCCATGGGGTCGGGTCACCGGCGGCGGGGGCGCATGGGGCGAGAGAATCAGCGGAGTAAAGCAGAGGGCGCGAGTGAGGTGGGAGGGGACCGAAAAGAGCTGTGGAGAAGGGTTTGACTCGGTCCGACGCTGGAAATTTGGAATGGACGGTCTCTCTCTCTGTCCCAGTGCGGATGTAATCATCGGATCATGTGAGCGCGATAGGGAAAGAAATAATTGATAATTTGTTTTTATTTATATGTATTATTGATTATTTATTTCATATTATCTTACTGTTACGTAGGTTCTAGATGTTAGTAAAATATATAGAATAAATAATCAATTACATCAACTAAAACAGGACAATACCTTTTCCCGTGTATACATAACGCTGATTGATGATACGTGGATAATCATGCAATCCAACGCTACGACATTAAGTGGGGACTTTGAACTCACCACCTCACTTAATTCGATGCAAATTTGGTTGTTTGAACTCATCTCCTCATTTAATATCGTGGCGTTAGATTGCAAGATTATTCACGTGGATATACGTGGAAAGGAGTTTGCACTCCTGCACCACCAAATTTATTTCGCAACCAAACAGTCGTGCAAGGCTCAGCGTTGACACGTGAGTCCAAGCATGCAGGACTGTCAACATTTCATAACAACTCTTAGATTTGTAGTTTTGTGATAGATTGTCACTCAAAATTTTTGTAGTTATGTGAAATTGTTACTTGACTATGTAGTTTTATCGTAGATTTGGCAATAAACGTATAGTTTTACAAAATTTACTTGATTTTTAATACAATTTGTTTATATATGAAAAAATGTTATGCATTTAATATGTTCCCGTCTAAGGACACTAGATTTCACACGATTTTATTAATACTAACAATAAATTCGCACTAGTCAGATAGCTCGCACTAGTTTTAGGGTCTGTTTGGGGGAGCTGTGGGTGAAAAAGTCTTTTTGGTTTGTTGAAATTGTAAAGCATTTGTAGTGGTATGGCTTTTTGATATATTGTTTGGCAAGCAGGTTCGCATGTTGTAGCTTTTGGGGCAACCGTGTGGGCCCAAGTGAGGAGGAGTCGGGTAGGTGGCGCTGGAGCCGAGGGAGTCAAGGAGGCGATCGGACGGGGATACGACAGAAGAGGAGGGAGATGGAGCGGCAGGAGACGATCGAGTGAAGCCACAATTAAAAGCACCTCCCTACCACCGTGGCTTTTGGGGTGCTTCACCGTGGCTTAATCACAAGAATCGCTTTAACAGGCTGTCTTTGGGGAGCTTTAGGCCCAAAGTCAAGCACACCAAGCGCACTCCCCAAACAGGGCCTTAGATACTCCACTCCACTACGTGAGGATTCAACAAGGATACACTTGCCCACGGCACAAGGACATATACGAACCAAATATTCCATCTATTATGTTGGAAAGAATTGGAGCCCTCTCAAGCCATCCACCTCATCCCCATGCCATTTTGCAAAAAAAAACCTCTAAGTTATTTAAATTACGGATAGGTCCTTGTAAATTACAAATAGATCTTTTGCGATTTTTTGTGAGTATAAAAATAACTTTTTCAGATTACGTTTAGGTCCCTGGTTCGTTACTTTACAGCAAAGCCTCCCGCTAAATACAAATCTCGAACAAGCCATTTCCTAATTTTTCATAATAGCGATTAGGTCCGAAAATATAACAAACAGGTCCCCGGCCCTTAGGTCCTTTCTCCGTTTTCCCCGAAAAAAATATTTTCATCAATAGAAATATGTGTACGTTTTCCCAACTCGATCTCTAATATTTTTCAAAACATGTATTATTACTCGGTGAACGCATAGAGTGTTAAACTCGATAAAAGAAGGTGACATCTCTAATATTTTTCGGAACATGCATTATCACCCTGTTAACACATAGAGTATTAAACTCGACAGAAGGAGGTTAGTCGGGTAATGATAAAGTGTTAACCAAATTCGTCAAAAGAAATATATGTCTAGATTCTTTCTTCGTTTTTCCCGAAAAAAATATTTTCATCAACAGATATATGTGTACGGCTCTATCTCTAGATTTTTTTCTCCCAACTTGATCTTTAATCTCTAGACTTTTTTCCAAACTCGATTTCTAATATTTTTTGAAATATGTATTATTACTCGGTGAACGCATGGATTGTTAAACTCGACAAAAGAAGGTTGGCATCTCTAATATTTTTCGGAACATGTATTATTACTCGGTTAACGCATAGTGTTAAACTCGACAAAAGAAGGTTGACGGGTAATAATAAAGTGTTATAAATTCGTCAAAAGAAATATGTGTGCAACTCAGTCTCTCTATTTTTTTCTAACTCGATTTCTGATATTTTCCAGAATAAGAAATATATGTATACAGCTGTATCTCTGTAGTTTTTTTTGCAACTCGATCTATAATATTTTTCAAAAAATGTATTATTCACCGGTGAACATATAGTGTTTAAAATCGCTCCGAAAAAAATATGTTTAGGTCCTCCTACAGTTTTTTTAGAAAAAATAGAGTAAATTTTACACGGTGCAGCGTGCGCCGCACATTCTGGCTAGTATTCCATAAACCAGGAAAACTACCCGTGCAACTGCACGACTAGTTATTATGATACAATCATCTTTGATATATAATTATATTTTCTATAATTATGTATTTATATAACTCTAATTTCTATATATAATTAATATACACCGTTATAATCTAGTCTCACCAAAATAAGTGGTGGAGATTCTTGGACTCTTTCTATTAATCTAAGCCGTTATAACATGAGTCTGCTAGATAGACGGTTAGATATTTTCTTTTAAATAATAACATCTAATGGTGGTTGTAATTATGATTCATCAGATTAAGTTGACTCTTTCTTTTAATCTAAATCGTTATAACCCGGGTCTGCTAGATAGACAGTTAGATATTTTCTTTTAAATAATAACATCCGATAGTGATTGTAATTAGGGTTCATCAGATTAAGGGTTAGATGTTTTTTTATAGAATTTTTAGTCTATTTTTGTTCTTAACGACTCTCACGAGCTTTTAATATAATAGATGAATGCTAATAAATTATCTTTCAATATGTCTTGGCTTTAAACAAATGAAGTACAACAAAAATTTCATCGCAATTAGAAAACAAAGCGGCCTCTCTCTTTCTTTCTTTTTCTTTTGTTAAGACAACAAAACAGTTCATTGGTCAAAACTCGATAAACCGTTCTCCTTTGAATAAGTACACTCCAGTCAGCCAAACAGCAATCAACAGCGTTCATGAAAAAAACACACTTCTGTAATTTTGGAAGATTGATGGTGACTGGCGACCATCACAGTTCATTGTCATAGCAGACCTATCTTGATATATTAAGATCTTGTTTGGAGAGCCAGCTTTAGTTTCAAAAAAGCTAGCAAGTTCTTCTCTCAAACAACTCAACTTTTAAACGGCTTTTCGCGTAATAGCTAAGTTGAACTTTTAAGTCATATATAAAAGTTGAGTTGAACTTGCTTTTATTGCTTATTGCTAAGAGGAATTAGCTATATGTTAAACGGTCTTTTATAAAAAGCTATAGCTACTTTTGAGCTCAAAAAACCAAAAAAAAACACCTTTCCAGAAAAGCTACAGCTCTCCCAAACAGTCCCTAACATATCTCCACTAGGGGTGAAACCAAACCTCGGAGCTGCGATAAAAACTCACGTAAAATCTCTTAAAAAATCAGTAGAATCATAAATCGGTTTAAAAACAGCTAGTCTAGCCCGAGGTTTGAGTCTAGACTGCCTACACTTGTTCCTCGTTGCTACGGAGTACAATTTAACAATTTTTGGAGAGGATTGCTATTTACCGGCCACTGCATTGCATTGCAGCCATGGATTATCTTTGGAAAGGCTGCGTAACTTGAAGCCTGAAGACTCTCCCATGAGGCCATGACGACCATTTGTTACGGTGGTTGAAAGCGTCTTGGCTTGTGTTTGGTTGCAAGAGTTGGTCAGTCGAAAGGCGTGTCCCTTTCGCTCTTGCTGCCTCTCGGCAGAACCTTCCCGTGCCGAATGCCCATGGCTGATTGGCTGTCAGGCAAAACTGGTGTTGAGATTGCAACTGTCGTAACTCATATAAAAACAACAACTCTATTACGAGGGGAATGATTGCCGGCCAGCCAGGTCGGCCACGTCGTGTCCTTGGCGATTTTGTAAAAAAAGTTCTTCTATTTTTTTTAAATTACAGATCGATCTCTGTAAATTACAAAAAAAGTCCTTTGTTATTATTTGTGAGGGTAAGAAAAACGTTCCAAATAACGTTTAGGTCACTCGGTTCGTTACTTTACAAAAAAAAGCTTCCGTTAAATACAAATCGCGAACGAGCCTTTTCTAATTTTTCAAGGTAGCGGTCAGGTCAAAAAAAATAACAAATAGGCCCCCATCCGGCCATCCCTTACGTCCAGGTCCTTTCTCCATTTTTTCCGGAAAAAATATTTTCGTCAACAGAAATATGTGTATAACTCTATCTCTAAACTTTTTTTCCCAACTTGATATCTAATCTCTAGACTTTTTTCCCAACTTAATCTCTAATATTTTTCGAAACATGTATTATTACTCGGTGAACGCATAGAGTGTTAAACTTGACAAAAAAAGCTGTCATCTTTAATATTTTTTGAAACATGTATTATTACCCCGGTTAATACATAGTGTTAAACTCGGCAAAAGGAGGTTGACTGAGTAATAATAGAGTGTTAACCAAATTCGTCAAAAGAAAGATGTGTGCAACTCTATCTCTCTATTTTTTTGTAACTCGATTTCTAATATTTTTCGGAATAGTAAAGCTGTATCTCTATAGTTATTTTTGCAACTCGATCTATAGTATTTTTCGAAACATGTATTATTTACCGGTGAACGTATAGAGTACAGCAAAAGAAGGTTGACATCTCTAATATTTTTCAGAATATGTATTAATACCTAGTTAACACATAGAATGTTAAACTCGACAAAAGGAGGTTGACCGAGTAATAATAGAATGTAACCAAATTCGTCAAAAGAAATATGTGTACAACTCTATCTCTCTATTCTTTTTTTAACTCGGTTTCTAATATTTTTTGAAATATTAGAGCTGTATCTCTATAGTTATTTTTTTAACTCGATCTATAATATTTTTCGAAACATGTATTATTCACCAGTGAACATATAGAGTGTTAAACTCGGCAAAAGAAGATCTTTTTTCCGTTTTTCCCGAGTGATTATGCAAATTCGTAGATGGCTCCTACCCATCCCATTTTTAGATATCGCTCCTGAAAAAATGAACTCATGGTTACGCAAATTCATAGACGGCTCCTACTCATCCAGTTTTTTTTTTGAAATCGCTAAAAAAAAAATGTTGAAGTCCTTCTGTAGCCTTTTTGTAGAAGAAAAAACAGAACAAATTTTACACGGTGCGGCGTGCGCCGTACATTCTACCTAGTTCCTTACATAAAATGAAAAGGGGGAGGAAAAAAAGAAAGAAAAACAAACACATATGCGAGAGTGCGAGAATGCAATTGGAGCCGTTTGATTAGGCTTCGAATGGTGTAGATCAAGGCATGCAGTGGCAGACGCATCATGGTGGCGCTCTAGGGCTAGTGCACCTGCCCCAGCCGCAGCGCCCCACGACTCATTCTAAGAGGAATTTTTCGTATTTGATACAAGATTTGACTCGTATTCACAAAACGATACAACACTTTCGCGTATTTCAAATACCAGGTGTGGCATATTCGGTTCCCAGATCTCGGGTATTGCACATTTGCCTAAAAACCGGGTATAGGATATATATATTTTTTGTTAGTCAAAACAGTGTTATATCGTTTTGTGAATACGGATCAAATCTTGTATCAAATACGAAAATTTCCCATTCTAAGAACGTTGGCCATTTTTTTTGTGTCATACCTATAAACACATTATGTATTTTTATCATGCGTGCACCACTGGCTCGACCGCCAGGTCACTTAATTTGACCATGAGTACGTCGAAGATGTAATTAGTTAGCATCTAAATGTTACTTTCCTATGGACAGCGACGATTCATGGAATATTCAACTACCCCTTTCGTTTGGGCCAACTGCTGTACCCAAAAGGGCTTTCGGCCTTGGCCAACCCAACTGGCCCTGGAGTACGGAGAGGAATTTCTACAGGGATCGAACAAAGAAAAGCAAGTACAAAGAGGAATTCAGTAATGAGCAACAATGACCAGCTGCCTTTGTTCAGTTGATGCAACTGCTAAGTCCGCACGTTGGAGTTTAGGTAGATGATTTCCGATCAAGGTTTGAAATTTTCTTTTCCGTTCACATTTCGTCACCTTCCGAAATTCGAAATTTCAGCGCAATCTCGTTATTCAGATAAAATCCAGACGAAATCCAGAAGGCAAAATTGAAATCCGAAATTTTTTGAACCGGAAAAACCGAGTCTCGCCGAGATTTACTGATATTTCACCAAGATTTACCGAGATCTAGACAAATTTCAAACTAACGAAAATGGTTTGAATGACGTTAGAAAATTTTTGTAGATGGTCCTGAGGCATCACTAGTATTCTTATAAATTTTTCCAGGTAATGATCAAGCCTGAGTAATTTTTAAAAATTCTAATAGTGATATTGTCCTGATAAAAGCTTTATCAACAAATTTCAACCGAACGAAAAATAGTACAAATCACATTAGAAAATTTTGAAAATTTTTGTGGATGGCCCTGACACATCACTAATGTTCCCATAAAATTTTCAAATGATGATCAAGCTTAAGAAATTTTTAAAAATTCTAATAATGCTACTATATACGTGCTTAGCTTGCAACTATATGCATACATGCTTACTGCTCAAGTGATCATACTGAGACATCAAGTGCTCGTAGCCTCATAACCAAACTACATAACACACTAACACATCCATGATTGTTCTCTCTTGTTCTCATGAATTTCATTATCTTGGTTGGACCTTTGGAGCCATAATGTCTAAACTCCATCCATGGTATCTAATCTTCCCATGTACCCTTCCGGTTTCTATTCTGTCAGGTTCTGACGGGGCAGATGGAGAAGTGGAGCTTTCTTCATCAAGTGCAATGAGCATGTGATTTTGTTTCCTACAACTCTAGTGTTCATAGCAAAATCTTAGCACAATCTGGAGAACCGAAATCTCGGTGATTCTTGGCGAGCTGCGCACTTAGACTATCTCCAGCAATTTCCCTTCATTCCATTCCCTTCCCTATTCCCTTCCTCATATTCATTCCATTTATTTCCTACCATCTCCAGCAGCATCCCCTTAAGGGATTTGTGAAGGGATTGGAGAGAGAATCCCTTTCTAAAGGGATTTACTGTTTGAATCCTGTCGGCGTATTTTACGCCAGGGTACCCACTCCCCCGCAGTAAATACGATCGCCGGGCGAGCAGGGCGCATTCGGGCCCACCGCCACGACGAGCAGCAGATCCCCAGCATGGTCGCCCAGTGGGCGATGTGGCGATCGAGCCACACCGGGCGCCAGCAAAGGTGGTCGCCAGTGGGCGATGTGGCGGTCGAGCCACGCCACTGGCGCCAGCAAATGGTCGCCAGTGGGCGAGTGGCGGTCGAGCCACGCCACTAGGCGCCCGGCCAGTGGTCGTCGAAGGCAGTGGCGGTCGAGCCACGCCCTGGCGCCAAAGAAGGTGATCGCCAGGACACGTGGCATCTTGCCACGCCCTGGCGCCAAGCAAGGTGATCGCCAGAGACACGCGTGGCATCGCCACTCCTGGCGCCCACCCCAGGCGGCGATCGGTCAAGGACATTTAATGCGAATCGTGCGCATTAAATGCAAAGCGTGGAGGATACAGTATGGCGGCGCGTCTTCCCCAGGCGTGCATTAATTATGTCTGACATCACGGCAGCACCTCACCCCCTGACGGAACGGGTGGCGTTGGCGGACGTGGGGCCCGAGGCGAGGTGCGGCAGGCTGCGGCAGACGTTAATGGGATGTAAGAAGCGATGTGAGCGCATTAAATGCGCCGTGGCGATGTAATGAGTGTGCCTTATTGTGTAAGTCTCGGCGCCCCGCCGCCCAAGTATAAAAGGAGCCGGGGCAAGGGAGAAGGGGTTCGATCCATGGTTAGTAGGTTTCATCCTCTCAAGCTAGAACACAAGCAATAGCAAGAAAAGCAGGACTAGGGCTATTACTCTCCGGAGGGCCCGAACCTGGGTAAAAGTTCTTGCGCCCCCTGTTCCCCTGAGCTTCCCGGTACTCCGGCCATCTTCTTCCTTTCCCCGGCAATTGCCCCGAAAGCCCCCCGTCTGAATCTTATAAGCACCCGATTCGGAGGTGCCTGTTGGCTAGTACGCCGACAAATCTCTTCTGAAGGGAATCGTGAAGGGAATCCGCTGGAGCACTTGGGATCTGTCCGCGAAGGGATTTGGAGGGGAAGGGAAGCTGCTGAAAATAGTCTTATACTGGCCAGATTTGGTGAAGGAGGGCCGAATCTGGGGCAGAGAGGGCCGGTCCATGGCGAGCTGGAGATGGGGGATAGATTATGCTCTCTGGTATATGTTTGGGATACGTGTGCTCGGACAAAGGGGAGTGAAATGCTCGGGTTGTGTGGAGT
The DNA here is from genome assembly GCA_036346355.1 of Rhipidocladum racemiflorum. Lineage (NCBI taxonomy): Eukaryota > Viridiplantae > Streptophyta > Magnoliopsida > Poales > Poaceae > Rhipidocladum > Rhipidocladum racemiflorum. The sequence continues at coordinate 61,231,328 of CM070573.1, read as the reverse complement.
GGAGTGTGGAGTCCGTGGTTAATGCTGGCATGTTGTGAATGAGGCTACAAAAGCTACAACCATGATGCCATGACAAGAAAGTCAGCTGGCCTAGCTGCTTAGAAGTTGCAGGTTAAGGTTTAGGCTCCCACGGTGTGGGTTCGAATCTCACTTTGACCATACATTTTTTTACTTTCTATTTTCAATCTAATGTACTAGGACCCAAGGCATTAAATTCAGTCAAATCCGATCTTAAGAAGTTGAATTCTGCTCAAATTTTCCTATATTTCAGCAAAATATTTGAAATTTCGACGAAATTTGCCGAATTTTATGATAGTGCTGTAGCAATTCAAATTTTTTAATTTTGCCGGATAAAGAATCTCGGAGGGAGCCGAAATTCGAGATTTCACTAAAATCTCACGAAATTTAAAGGGATTTCTATCCACAATTCCAATGTCGTCGAGGCAATGTGGCATGCACCCTAGGCTTCCTGCTTTCCTTGAAAGCAGCATCTGCACTGCTATGCTATGTCATGGTCATGGTTTGGTTCAGTATGCTTGGAAATATTCATCTCAAAGCCATTCATTCCACGATGCATGTGCAGCGATGCCTCTGATGATTCAATAGTCTCACACCCGCAATCGAGCCTTGGCTCGACTAGCTGGTCGAGCAAATGGCCGCCAGCCTTCGCTTCGCTGCTCGAAGCGCACTGACGCGGGCGCGCATGTGGAGACGGGTATGTATGTGGGGTGCGTGTGTGCGCGCGTTTGTAACCCGCCTGTTGTTTCTCTCCTTTACAACAATGCCAGAGCTCCTAGCCAATTTTCAAAAAAAAAATAGTCTCCACCCGTCACACGGCCCGCACAAAAAGCCCACTTCCAAACATGAACTGTTCACGCAAGTGGTTATGTGGAACGCTCCCCTACCAATGCATTTTGACATCCTACAGCTTCGGCAGATCTCTTAGCCTCGTTCATCTTCAGCGCAAGGGTGCTCGATCAGTGAGCTATTACGCACTCTTTAAAGGGTAGATGCTTCTAGGCAAACCTTCTGGCTGTCTTTGCACCCCCACCTCCTTTATCACTGAGCGGTCATTTAGGGGCCTTAGCTGGTGATCCGGGCTGTTTCCCTCTCGGCGATGAAGCTTACCCCCCATCGTCTCACTGGCCGACCTTGACCCTTGTTATTTTTGGGTCATATCTAGTATTCAGAGTTTGCCTCGATTTGGTACCGCTCGCGCAGCCCACACCGAAACAGTGCTTTACCCCTAGATGTCCGGTCAACTACTGCGCCTCAACGCATTTCGGGGAGAACCAACTAGCTCTGGGTTCGAGTGGTATTTCACCCCTAACCACTACTCATCCGCTAATTCTTCAACATCAGTCGGTTCGGACTTCTGCTTAGTTTCATCCAAGCTTCATCCTAGTCATGGATAGATTAATATTTTGCAAACCTAGCTTCGTACGATGTTATTTACAAAAGTAGACCCATTATCCAGAGTAGAAAGGTGAGGGTCGCGCACGTGTCCATGCCGCTATAGCATACCACAGCGCTGGCTGGCAACATGGGTTGGGTCCGAAGCACGGTTGCCATGGGTGAATGCGGGAGTCTAGCTCCTATTGTGGCAGCCAGGCATGGCATGACTAGCTGAAAAGATTAGAAGATTGCCTAGAAGGGGGTGAATAGGCTAATTTTAATTTAGAACAATTTAAAGTAGCGGAAAGGGGTCGGATATTCCGAGTTAATATCGGAACTTCCGAATATGTCGGAACTTCCGTAATTGCTTCGGACTATCCGATTAGCACTTGACAGAAAAAGTCAAGTAGAAAGAGCAGTACGACAATTAGCTCTAGACAACTAAAATTGCACTAAAGAAAATCAATAAGATTAATCAAACAGCTAGAGACAAGAGAGAACACAATAGTTTGATTCCCGGAGTTCGGATCCTTGAGGGGATCGTACGTCTCCGTTGAGGAGGCTCCAAAGAGCCCGGGTCTATTCCAACCCTTTCCTCCCAAACCTCGGTTGCACTTGAGGCTTGGTTCCACTATTTGGTTCCTTCCCTTTCGGAGGAGGATCCGGCCTTCACAAACTTTCACGGCTTCCCACAATCGTTGGGGGCTCGTGAGCGACGCCTAGCCGTCTAGGAGTCCTTCAACCTCCAAGAGAAATAAATGCACTCGAATCTCGATCTTGGAGAGGTTTTCTACTTTCTCAAGATGAATACCAACTTAGCCCTTGACTTTCGATCACACTTGACAAACTCTCACTCACTAAATGATCCCTAAGATCAAGGAGGAGAGAAAGCTCAAATGATGCTCTAGAGAATACACAAGAAGCTCAAGTGAATAGCCCAAGCAAGTGTGTAACCAGCAAAAGGAGTGAGAGAGGGGTATTTATAGTTTTGGATCAAAACTAGCCGTTACCCTCGCACTTAGCCTCACATCGGAATGTCCGATAAGAACTTCGGAACATCCGATGTGTGCAAACTACCAGACTTGGAAAGCTTCCAACGGTCGAAAACAACACGCATCGGAAAGTCCGATAACAACATCGGAACATCCGATGACTCTCAGAGGGGGAACCCAACAAAACAAGCTAAGTCCACATCGGAATGTCCGAAAATAGACATCGGAACATCCGAAGAAAACAGTGGGCTCCCAAACAGGAAAACAACCACTTCGGAACTTCCGAAGAATCAACTTCGGACAATCCGAACTAGACAGAGAGCACCTTTACACAAGAAGGCACACATCGGACCTTCCGATACTCAATATCGGAACATCCGAACCAAACAGAGAGCTCCCAATCTAAAACACAACAGGTATCGGAACATCCGAAACAGTGCATCGGAGTGTCCGACCCAAACAGAACACAACGGACTAAAGCACAACTACACTTCGGAACTTCTGAAAAATCGGAATGTCCGATACAACATCGGAACACCCGACTAGAAATTTTAACACAAACTCATTCCGAAGCTAGAGAGAACACTTCTAGCCCTTGAGAGACTCGCCTAAATTCATCTTGAGTGAGGAGAACATCTCTAAGTCAATTTCAATGCATCCCTCTTAATAGTACGGCGTTCCTATGACTCAATAGATTAGAATTACAAGCTTAAATACCGTTTTTCTTACTCAACGCTACTAGGGGACACTTCACGTACATAGACGATCTCTTCTTGAAGCATTTGCCTGTTCATAAATTAGTTGAACACATTAGTTTCTTTAATCGTTTGTCATTAATCACCCAAAACACATTTAGGGGGCCTAGATGCACTTTCACTAGCTGCTGCGGCAAGGCAGCGTTGTAGCTTGCCAGCCTTGCCGCTGTAGCCATGGGCGGCGAGCCTTGATTTAATTTTTTTGTATAAACAAGTTGCAATAAAGTTAAAACTGCAACAAATCTATGCTAAACAAGGTCCCTACGACATAAAATTCAATTGGCGCATAAAGTTGAGGCTGCAATCTGATATGACAATCACATAGGGTTGAAAACGGAATGAAAAGTTTCCGATCGTTCAGGAGAAAAACAAAAATGGAAGCTCTTTTTCGAAAATAGAAACAGAAAATGCCAGTACAAAAACGAAAACAGAAACTTTCTGTCGGAAACGGAAATGAAAACGGGAGAGCCAATTCCGACAAAACCAGAAACGAAAATGAAAATTCCGTATAAGTGAAACTGAAAATTAAAAATAGAAATAGGCCAAAAAAGGAAATGGGCTTGGCCCAAAAAGGAGAAGGGAGAGTTTACATTTATTTTTGAATTAAAATAATTTTATAAGTACAAATGGCTTTATATAAAATATCAAATAGAGTTCAAAAATTCCAGAAAAATTCTCAAAAATACTTTGAAACATTTTGAAACTAGAAAAAATATTTTCAGTATAATTTTATTTTATTTTTTATGACTAAATTAATTTTATAAATCTAAAAATAGCAAAATGGTATTTATAAACTCTAAAAAATTCAGGATAAATCTCAAAAAATCATAAATGAACATCGAATAATATTATTCAAATTTTAGGGTATTACACCTTTGTAATTGGTGAAGCAAGAGGATGTTAACGATAATATATGGAGGAGGATATGATGGTCTAATATGGGGAACAAATAACGAACCTTCAGGTGATAAACTTGAGAAAAAAAAACTTTCTAATGATACCAGTGAATATAACATTACTCTTGTGTCCACCTTAGATGTGGAATGAGTTACATTGTTTTTGTAGTCGTGTATATTGTGATTCCGTACTATGTTCTTGTGGAATTTTTCTCTTTCATTTCTGTATCCACTCTATTCTGTTCCGCATTCGTTTCCATTACTATCTGTTTCCGTATCCATTTCTGAGGTTTTCGATTTCATTTTCATTGCTGGTAAAAAATGTGGAAATGAAAACGAATAGCTATTTAGTGACCGTTTTCATTCGTAAATACACATATATCCGGTAGAGAGACACTTTGAGCTAGATTCACGCCCCCTCTATGCCCCTGTCCTCGTGCCCGAGCGGTCGCTGCTTTCGGTGCGCCGATGCAACACCACGATGGGATGGGAGCGCCACGATGAGCGCTCGCCGACTGCGGAAAGGGATGATCGAGCTGACGTGTCCCGCCAACCGTGCATGGACCCACATCGCTACCTAGATGCCCGTCCCCAGAAGGAAGTTTCCGCGCGCTAAGAGCGTGGGAGAATCCTGCACCGGCCTGATCCCACGCTGTAACATCCCGATTTTAGCTTTTATTGAATGTATTGAGTTGTTTGAATTTTTGAGAAATTTCTGAAATTTATTTGGAATTAATTTGAATTAAGTCATTTATTGAATTATTTGAATTTTAGAAAATTTTATATAAAGTTTCGTTGGAAATATTTTATTTGAGTCCAAAATGCCTCAAAGTATTTTCCAGAATTTTTCTGATACTTTTGTTATTTTTCTCGCTTTCTTTGAATTACTAGCAGTATTTTAAATGATAAAAACAAAAGAAAACCAGAAAAACCCTAACGGGTCGAGACCCGTTAACCCGAGCCGTTAACCTGACCCGGGTCATACCGCTTCGCAAAGTCTAACCCTAGTTGCCTTAGATCTGGGCCGTTGAGGTCTGATCTAACGGTTGGATTTCGGCCACGTTGCGTGTGCGTTTGGATCGTCGGATCATTGCAGTGTGGTCGCTGCATATCCCTCCATGTCAGTTCACCGAATCCCTGCCGAATTTCCGCCGTGGCCTTTATTCGTGCCGTAGAATCCGTGTTAGGCACGACCGTCAAGAGCTTTAAATACCTAGCTATGTTCGCCGTGCCACGCTCTACACGAAACCCTACGCGTTGGAAACCGAGCCGCCACTGCCTAAGGAGAATTGCTCGTCGAAGTTGAGGACCGCCGCCGTGTTTTGTTGTTGTTTCCGCCGCCGTCCGTTGCCCTCAATTGACGTCGAACCCAGATTCGGGAAGAGCTCGTCGAGGCGCGTTCGCTCGGGTAACTCACTTCATCGGAAAACGCGTAAGACTCCGATGATGTGGTCATTGTTCCCATCTCCGGCGAAGATCTCTCACCGCACATCGTTGGAATTCCGTGCAACTTTGCAACCGTTCGATCATCATCTAAGGGCTGAGGTAACGCCACGTACGCATCCATCGAATCATCTGGATTAGATCGTAACCATTGGATCTGGAATGAACGTTTAAGATTATGCCACATGTCTGCATCTCTGTGCCATAGGATTGAGTAAATCTGATCCATTAAATCGTGGGTTGTGTGGACGGGTTGAACCACATGGGTGCGCTGATGGCTCTTCATGTGTCCCGACAGCGTTGAGGGGTAGATTAGATCCGAGCTGTTGAATTGAATCAACGCTCTAGATTCTGCCACGTAACTTTTTGTTTCGTCGTGGGTTAGATGAGATTGCAACCGTTGGATCATAGATCATACGGTTAAGGTCAAGCCACGTAGATGCACGAAGGAGTCACCACGTGTTCCGGTCAGCGTCGAGGTTAAGTTGAATCTAAGCTGTTGATAACGAAATGAACGCTTCGGATTTGCCGCCGTGTGAGCCAATCACTGCCCCCGACCTACCGCACGGGAGTCGAGCCGTTCCAGCCGAACCGTGTGGGCGTGACGTCAGGGATGACGTCAGCAATGATGTCATTCCTGTGGGGTCCACATCTCAGCCGCCGTGCGGTATCGTGGATCGAGTCCATCGTGAACCAGAACAGCTCCGTGGACCGGGTGCATGCACCGGAGCCACGTGACGTGTTCTGATTGGTTCAGACTTCAGAGCAATGTTGACGTAAGCTGATGTCATTATTCAGAATTTTCAGAAGAAAAATAATTAGTTATTCAATTTACTCTTTTAATTTGATTTTCAAACTTCAAATTGCTCGTTCTTGCTAATACAAACTTCATTGAGGTGAATCCAGAGCCTAAAAACTTATAAATCGTGCTCTATTTGATTATGAATTTTATTTAATTTCTGGAGTTACGTTACTCTCTGTTTTTGGCTAATTATTGTTTATTTATTCGTTACGCGTAGACGTTGAAGTGCCCGAAGACTCCGAAGATGAAGTTGATTCAAGAAGAAGGTCCAGCACTTAACGAAGATCTTATCCAAGGCAAGTTGTGCTTTGATCTGGGAGCAGAAGCTATCCCTTAGCTCGCATAAAATGAGCAAGTACGATATGTTATGACCAGAGATTAAAAAATCGACGAAAATCGTTTTTATCGTCGCGATTCGATTTTAAAAACCGATCGGTAAACCAATTCGATTCAAAAAAATTCAAAAAATTTACGTGTCATAAACCGCTCGAAAATCAGTGGAAATTACTCAATTTTTGTGAAAAAAAAAATCGACGAAAATAGCTAAAAAAAATTACCGCAGAAAAGTTGAACAAAACTGTCGATTTTCCACAAAAATCGGTCAATTTTCCACAATTATCAACAATTTTTGAAAAAATTTTCAAAAAATTTTGGTTTTTTGAAATTATGCAATTTTTTACGATTTTCCATTGATTTTTGCGATTATCAATAATTACTGTTCATCCAAAATCGCTAAAGTGATTTTTGAATCCCTGGCTATGACTTATGAGATTCCAACAAAAATTAAATGTCGCCAATCGTTCAGTTGAAGTACTTCAATACAGCTGGATGCGAAAGCTAATCTCAACATGGTACCAATCCTAGGGCTAACTGACATAGAATAGCCGGTAATGGCCCCTTTTTACGGAGCAGCAAGTCCTCGAGGCAACTCAAAATAACTCGGTTTTGCCCTCATTCATCAGTATGCTTTTTCTTCTTTTTCTTCTTATCTTTCTTACCAGACTCTTCAGTTTCCATTGCAACATCCTCGCCATCTTGTACATCAGATTTCTTCTTCTTTTTCTTCTTCTCACCCTCCGTAGTGGCCACAGGAGCCTCCTCGATGCCCTTGGACTTCTTCTTCTTATTCTTGTCACCATCAGCATCGGCTGCAGGAGACTCGTCGCTCTCTTTGGACTTCTTTTTCTTCCTTTTCTTCCTATCCTCCTGGTCACCATCCTCCCGAATCACTTCCTCGGCAGGCTCTGCTGATGGTGCACTCTCCGCTTCATGATGTTTCCGCTTCTTTGAAGACACTTCAGGCTTCTTAGCTGTTTCCTCAGTGGATTGTCCAAGTACCAGATCGGCCGCAGGATTGTAAGTCTGTCATAAATTCAAATGTGAACATCAAGTCAAGATTATGAGTTCCAAGTATTTTTCATAACTGCGAGAAAAAATAAAATACCAACCACAAAACAAAGGATGTTCGCCTAAGTACATTGTAGGCAAAATATGTGAGAATTCTTTACATTAGCCAAACATCCAGTATCCTAGCACAGCTCTTAACAGTTCTGACAACTATTTTTCTTGAAGTTGGTCAAGTAACAGAAAACATCTACACAGTTGTCCCATGTCATCTATCATCGGAAAGCTTCCCCAGAATATTTCATGACAGAAAATCGTGATACTGCTTACCTTAGCAGGAGTAATTAAAGCCCCAGCACCCTTCTTCCGGTCCTTTTCATACATTTCTATCTTGGGCTTTCCATTAGTGTAACCTGCAGATCTCCCAAGTTCTTTACCCTCAAGAATCCGAAGCCGGGTCTCAAGCTGTTCAAATGTCCCATGTGTCAAGCAAATCCCTTATAAAATAATCCCGACAGTCGCAAATAGTTATCGTTTTGGACACAACACGGTCCCCAAAACTCAACTTTGACCATTAATTTCTATTATAATATATTTAAAAATCCAATAAAATTATAATATTATAAAAGTATGTTTCAAGACGAATCTACATATATGATTTTCATGCATCCAATCTAAATATTTAAAAAGATATAGATAGTTGAAGTTTCAAAAGTTTGATTGCACGTATCCCAAACCGATAAGTTTTTTTTGTGAACCGGAGGGAGTATTATGAAAACAAAGCGTGTTTCTACACTGTAAATACCTTGACTCGACTCTCAAGACCAATTGAGTTGTCTTCACCATCACCAAGGGCATCATACCGGATGGCAAGAGCAGTTTTTGCAGCAAGAGAACGAGAAATCTTTCCCTTGTGCTTTGGAGCTGCCTGACCAATTAAGGATGCATGATAGATGAGACCATACTTCGGTGTAGAATGCTTTGTCTTTAGAGCTCTGAATAAAGCCTGGAGAGAAATACAGTTTTTAGTTTCTTTTGTGATAAAGGAGGATCTTTACAATTTACATATCGCATAAACAAATCATTTGCAACCATGACATTAACGGATGTCACAGTTACAGTATTAGGGAAGACCGTATAAAAGAGAACATGGACTTTGCATGCATCCTGCTTATCTCCCAGAACTTGACTGAAAGATAGGAACATCAAACAAGAGAAAAATTATAAACTTTGTCCATCTAGCCTCTTTTTTCAATGTTTCTTAGATGAAAAATTGATACATCTACAAAGATTAATAACCAATCTTGAGCATATAGATGTGCAGGATCATCCCAAAAAAAAACTGAGAATGGAAAACAATGAAATGTTTCCAGGATTACATATAGTACACTCACCTTCTCTGCACCAAGTATCTGAATTGTGCTACCAGGCTGCTTGGCCAAATTTACCAAACTGCCACCGTGTGCAATAAGGCGAGCACCAACTAATTCGCCCACGAGTGCGGTCAAATTGGGTGCAATAGTGTTCATCCTACTTTTCAGATAATCATACAGCTGGGCTCTGTACTCAGAAAGAGCCAAGACTTGATCACACAGTTCCCTGATATTTAACAAGTCAAGGTCACTAATTTCTGTTCCCATGGATATTACTGCTGCCTCCTTTAACTGTGTTTCTACTTCATCATCTGACAGTATCTGAAAATAACAGAACTTCTTACTACACAACAGGTTTCCTCCATAAGCATAGCAATCGAATTTAGACGTCAAGAATTTACCTCAGAGAAATCAAGGTTGACTGCATTAGTTCGATTGCCCATCATCTTCGCAACCTTTGCATACTGTATATTATCTGTAACTATTTTAGCGAGCTCTGGGAAGTGCCAACCATACCATTCACGAACCCTCATGGCATAAGTATTAAGCTCCTTGTCAAGATCATCCAATAAGCCAATGGCCTGAATGATCATAGTATCAACCTGTGGAACCAGAAACAATATAGCATTCACCTCACTTATCCATGTCAAATAAGGTTCTCCATAAATAAAAATCTTAAGATCTCTTGATTTGCAGTCCATAATATGCTAATTTCGATGAATATTGCAAATGAAAAGCTAGATAAGAAAAGCAACACAAAAGGCCAATAAAAGGATGACTATGTAGATATACATGGAAAACTGCCAGAAGACAATGATGCCGAACCATACGTGATACGACATAAGAGCCAGGAATAAAGCATAAAATAAATTTGTAAATAAAAGGGGTTATAGCACCAATATCATACTTACCTTTTCAGGACTGAACTTCAGCTTATACCTAGACAAGCTGTGCGACAACCCCAGGCTCATTGGACCAAGGTCTTGTGCGCCCAACCCGGATATAAGTTCGGTGAGCTGATTTCGCAGCCCTCTCATCAGCTCCATCACAGCACTATTGTGAAGGCAGTCAATTTTCTGCAAAAAGCACATCAAAATTGTAAGGAAGGTTGGCAATTCTGCACAAACAAATTGAGGAACTTAACTGACCAGCTTCTCTTTTATAGCATTTCCAAGTTTTGAATCAGCAACTGCTAATGTTTCACCCTCACAGTGCTTCTGCAAGAACTTGCGCAAACCCTTGCTGGGCTTGCTATCAATAATGAGGGTTGCAGCCGAAAGGGCATCAGATGTGTTCTCAAACTTGTTGAAAGCCTTCAGCTCAACCACCTAAACAAAGTTTACTATATTGAGTCAGGAAACAAGATGAACTGTATAGAACCAAGGAAATAGCATTAGGTGGCAGATATGGAATTGTCGCAAAGGATCATCAAGAATTCTACATCACTACGAGATCAACTTTCCTCTGCTGCTTCTTTGGGGGTATGTTAGAGGTCCCAATAAAGTAACATGATCCCCAAGTGTTTCCTTAATTTATTAACATGTAATCAATGCACATTTTAACAAGAGACAGTACCAGGAAGGCATGAAGCAACAGTTCAAACAAATCTAAGATTGCAATCAGAACATCCTACATTCCGCACACTCCTTTTTAAAGTTTATGGAAAATTCATTTTTTCACTATCATACTCCCCCTCCCAGGAAAGTAATCCGCTAGGTCAAATACTCACATCCTCTATCCTACTTAAGTGAGATTGAGTTCAATTGCGGAGTGTTTCTTGGGGGGTGAAGGCACAAACATCAACATGAGCACCGGTAACCAGAATCAACAGTACCCACTACCCTATACTAAGTTAAGAAGCGAGACCTACTGACCTATAAAGATAACTCTGCTAACATTTGGAAAAGGAAAAAAATGCCTAGCTCATTCATCCTTGCTTATTTCGGTCAAAGTGTGGTAAAAAAAAAAAAAAAAAGTTTTTTGCCCTCTAAAGGGGGAAAAAACACAAACCTGTCTCGCCGAGTCCGACGTCGTGAACTCCTTCCATAGATCCTACAAACAAGAACACAAGACATAGCAAAATTAGTCCAAGAAACACTCAGAGAGCGGGCCAAACACGAACAATCCAATCCAAACCAACAGCTGAACCGGCGGCGACCACTCACCTCGACCTTGTCGAGCTTGCCCTCGTCGAGCACCTTGAAAAGGGCGAACCCTGCGGGCGTCTCGAACAGGACCAGCATCTCTCACCGATCCCCAACCAACCCAACTCAATTAAAAGAAATGCCCCCCTTCGCCTGGATGGCAAGCACGCCCGCGAAACCAGATCAAATCCAAGAACGCACGTATGAGCCGAATCGAGCAGCTAGAAGATCAAAATCCGACGAACCTTGAGCTGATTCGGCGATGGAGAGCGCGAGGAGGGGTTTCCGTTGCGGCGATAGGGGCAGCCGGGGAAAAAAGAGAGGCAGGCGCCGCAAGGGTTTAAGAGCTTAGGCCTTTAGGGCTTGGAGAAAGGCTTCGTGGCCCATCTCGCCGTTGGTTTGGCGTGGTGGGGGTTGCCGGCCGTTGGATGGCTTGTCCTTGGGGTTTTAGGTAGTGGTTGGATTCGCTAGCTGAACGCCACCTGTACAGGGCAAAAGCAAACGGAAAAAGTCCGATTTGCAACATTAAACAACACCTACAGTTCAAATTTAACCTTTAACTCCTAAACCGTTTTACTTTTTGTCGGTGTTTCGTGCACCGGCAATACGAATTTATGGTCGGATGGGGTCGCGCGCTCCCTCTCCCCGAATGGTCGACTCAAGGAGTCAGAAGATGTATACTGGTTCGGGCCGAATGTCCCTACTCCGATTCAGGCGGTGTGAATGTATTGATCTTTGGGAGATGGACAAGGGGTGTACAAGCGAGGCTGGCCTACCGTCCGATCCTTGATGTTTTTTGCTAGTGAGTCGAGGCTACCTAGAAGACTGCTTTTTCTCTCTTCTCTTCGCCTCTTCTCGCCCTCGCCTCCTTATATAGACGGAGGGGGCAAAGTTACACGGAGTTGGGAAAACTACGAAAAGGGGCCTGCACGCCTTGATGTCTGCAGTTCTGCCTTGTCGTTCGACCCTCGCCCGTCCCGAGGCGTGGTTGGTGGTTCGTGATAGCATCTTGCGTAGTGCCGCCTGGTGGCGTGTTGCGTGGTGCTCCGTCACCTCGGTGGCTTTAATGGCGCTTGACATTGCCTTGGCCTCGGAGCGGGCGTAATCTTCGCGTGCGGCGGCGGATCGAGGCTTGACTTCTTCGGTGGCCCTTCCGACAGCCTTCGAAGGAGCCGCTACCCCACGGATGCCAGGGACGCCAAGCACAAGGCACGCTGACATCGGCGTGGGCCCCTGCTAGCCCGTGTGTAGGTGGAGCTTGAGCTTCAATATTAGGCGCGGCCGCGATGCCGACCGCCCGAATCGAGTCCGCCGATCGCCTGGTCGGCCCTGCTCGTGCTCGCCTGCTCTCGCGCCAAGTACCTTTCGGTGGGCTGGCCTTCGCTGCGTGATAGGTCACCTGCTCGTGCTTCCGGCCGATGGGGTACCCATGGCGTGGGTACTCGCCAAGAGTTCTCGAGCCCCCGGAGCGGCCTGAGAGCCGCCGGGTTTAACTTGGCGCTGGCAGCCGCCGCCCGAGGTCGGTGATGCTAGGTCGCCGTGGCTGCTCGGGAGCCGTGCCACCTAGAAAGAGCTCCGGCAAGGAAGCGCACCCGGTGGTGTAGTTTTGAGCCCCGAGCGGCCTGGGAGCCGCCGGGGTTTACCAGTGTCGGTGCTGCCATGACTCGAGGTCGGCGACGCTTTGGTTTGCCGCCGCTTGTTTGGCCACGCCGCTTAGAAGAGCTCCTGTGGCAAGGCGCACCCGGTGGTGTAGTTCTGAGCCCCGAGCGGTCGTGAGCCGGCTGGGGTTTACCTGGCCGAAAAGTGGCCGCGACCCGAGGTCGGCGACGCTTTGGTCGGGCCGCTTGTTTGGCCACGCCGCCAAAGAGCCCGGGCAAGGCTGAGCGCACCGGTGGAGTGTAGTTCTGAGCCCCGAGCGGTCGGGAGCCGGCTTGGGGTTTACCTTGGCCGAAAAGTGGCCGCGACCGAGGTCGGCGACGCTTTGGTCGGGGCCGCTTGTTTGGCCACGCCCGCCAAAGAGCCCGGTGCAAGCGAAGGCATCGGCAGGTGTAGCTCCCCAGCCGGTCGTGGAGCCGGCCGGGGTTTACCTTGGCCGAAAGTGGCCGCGACTCGAGGTCGGCGACGCTTTGGTCTGGCCGCCGCTTGTCGGCCACGCCGCCAAAGAGCCCGGGCAAGGCGAGCGCACCCGGTGGGTGTAGCTCGAGCCCCGAGGTCAGTGAGCCGGCCGGGTTTATCTTGGCCGACTGGCAGCCACGGTACGCGGGTCCTCGTGAGTCGTGAGCGAATCGCGCTTACCTTCGCTTGGCTTGAACGCCGTGCTCGTGCGAAGCTACTATCGGGTAATCCGAAAGTGGAACCTTGGCGATCCCTCGAGGGGTTCGCTTCAAGCCGACGTAGCTCCTGCAGGGCGTCCGACTACCGGGGCGTTCCATAAAAACCTTTCCTTACTCGATCCGTGCCTGATCGCCGGGTCGCCCGCCGACCCGGAAGCGCGTACCGCCGCTACTCATCGATGAGTTCCGCGAGAGTGTGAGGTATGGTCTCGGACGCGAAGTCACAATGATTAGGGTCGTCCGCCGACTCCATCCTGGAGGCCCTCGGGGCTCATCGCGACTCGCCTCGCTCTTTTTACGTCTTTGGCGGCTTTCGTTCACTGGTCGATTTGGCCTTCAGAACCCACAAAGACGGCGGGCTCGTGCGAGCCTTTAAGCGGCTTGCCCTCCCGAGGCCGGGCGGCCCAGCTGGTCGTTGCATACCTTTCTTTCGGCATGGGCGCCCCGACCATCGTGGATCGGGCGAGGCCGCGATCTTTGTCGCGGCGCTTGGCGCGAGGGCTGTCTGTCGGGCGATTAATGCGCAGCTGGGGTTTAAATGGATCGCATGCACGTTATCGGGAGACAAAGCGAGGCGTAAAGTGACGGCTCATACCACGTTGATTTGCGCGAGGAGGCGTCGATTTCGCGCGAGGCGCTGCTGCTCGCCTGGCGCTTATAAAGGAAGGAGTGGGTGGCGTGGTAGGCGCTAAGCTCCTCTCGTTTCGCGCGCTCGCAAAAAAGGAAAAGGGAAGAAAGAAAACGAGGGAAGAAGAGGAGCTTCTCGCTCGCTGCCGTTTCCTCGCTTCTTCGCGCTTGGAGATGTCGCTGTATTCGCACTCGGCCATGCAAGGGTCGCTATCTCGGCCTGGAGAGGAAGGAGTTCCTTCCTCCGCGCCCGAGTCCGGCTGGCGAAGTTCACGGCCGACCGAGGTCCTCGAACTTGAGGACGGCGAGATAGTCTCGCCAAGCGCCCTTCTACGAACAGGGCTTCTGACTTCCACTCCACCCGCTCGTCCGGGGTTGCCGTGCACTATTACGGGGAGAGGTTCATCACCTGAACCCGAATGGAGTCCTCCATATTGCGGTCTTCATGACGCTGTGAGGCCTTTCTCGGGATTGAACCCCATTTTGGGCTCGCGCCACTTCTTCTTCGCGAGGCCGCCACCGGACACCGCCGGCCTCCTCGAGCTCGATGATCCAATCACAAGCAACCATCGCAAGCCGTTTCTACGCCGATTTGAGATCGCCGACGCCTAACCGGGGTGGCATAGCGAGTGGTTCTACGTCCGAACCTCGACAATGCGCTTCCTCCTTCAAAGGGGAATTTACCAACGCCACATCCTTGTTGGGGCCGGGTCCCGACATGAAGGACCGGAAGAAGGTGGACGCGATCCTTGAAAAGCTCGCGACCTGGCGCGGGGCCTCGGCAGCAAGGTGGTCCTCAAGACGCTCATGGAGAGGCGCGTCCAACCCCTCAAGGGTCGGTTACGCCCCATGTTTGAGTACATTGGGCCGACCGACCGCAAGGTCGCTTGAGCTGGAGCTCCTCCGTCGGAGATCTCAGCGCTGTCCGCAGCCTCCATCGCGGGGATACCGAACTGGCCGGCGAGGCGCCGCTGCTTCGCGCAATCCGCAGAACACTGGTACGTCGACGGCCTCGCTCGCTTTTGCTTTGCTCGCTTCCTTCGCCCCTTACCCGAACGTGTTCTCGCAGGGCTCGGTGGATCGATCTCCGTCCCTTGCTGCCGGGGAAAAGGAGTTGAGGGCGCCGCGCGCCTAAAAGGAGAAGCAGAGGCCGCCACCTAGCGAAAAAGAGGCCGCCAAGACGCAGAAGAGGAAAGAGCGCGCGGACCGAGACGCGCGTGGCGAGGAGGTCTCGGAGGAGACCTCGGAAGAGACCTCGAGTGAGGGTGACGAGGAGTCGCTGCCGAGCGAGGGAGAGGAAGTCGCCGGAGGCGAGCTCGCGTCATGACGCTGGTCCTGGGCCATGGGGCGCGACCATGCTCCTCCGAAGAGACCGCGGCGCAGGTTTATCTCGCGGAAGCGCTGGTCCTCGCCGCCTCCTCGGGGTCCGGCAAAGAGGGCACGCCAGTGCCGGTTGTTCGCTTCCTCCCTGAAGCGACTTGCGTAATTCCTCCGATGTCGTTTTCCTCTGTAATTCTCGACCGATCATTGCGCGTTAGGGCCACACTGGGCCCGAGGGCGCCGAGTCCTACTTCGCGGTGAGGAATCGCTTCTTCCGGCCCCGTCTGGCAGGCGTGCGGTGGTCGCCGGAGCGGGATCGCCCGGATGCGCTCCTCGCAGAGGGGCCTGGCTTGGCGAGGGGACGCTGCCAGAGGGGACGATCTCGCCGCCGCCGGATGCGATCGCTGGTAGAAGTTCGCTGGCGTGCTCGCTGCATTGCCGACTGAGGCCGGGCGGTCTCGCCGGCCGCTTCGTGCCGCCGACCGGAGGTCGGGCCGCGAGCCTGCCGCCGGGAAGCATCGATTCGCGGCGCTTGGTAACGCCGGCGGACGATCTGCCGCTTCGCTGCCGGGCCGCCGCTGGGCGGTCCGAGTGTCGCCGAAGGCGCGCGAACCGGCCACAGCGCTCCGTCTGGCGGGGAAATTGTCGGGCGGTCGCCGATCGCTGGCTGATTTGGCCCGCCTCGACCCGGCCGGGGTCCCGCGCTCGTTTCGATTTACGGTGCGTAACGCCGCGATTGGGACGTTACGAGGAGGAGATGGAAGGATCCACGCCGACCTTACCCTCGTTGTTGACGCCCGCGCCCAAGGCGAGGAAGTCCATTGCTCAGAGTCCCGCCGCCAGACGGTAAGTCCGACGGTGATTTGTCTTTTGTGCATCTCTCGACCGGAAATGGAGATCGACCGGCGGGTATTCGCAGCGCTTGACATCCCGAGCGATGGACAAGTCGATGTTCCTCCCAAGACTTGCACACCGGGAGTGCCGTAGGGAAAGAGCCGCCGACGCCGGAGGGCGCTTTGCCGCCGAAAGCAAGGAAGGGTCGCCGGCGGGTCGGCCGGTCGGGGAGGTCGCTGGCCTTGCGGGAGGCTCAGCCGACGTATGGAGTCGTTGGCCACCGAGGAGAGAGGGCCAGTCGTCCCTGGCGGATGCTGAAGCGCCAAGGCCTCTGCGCGTCCTTGTAGAAGGATCCGCCGGCGAGGCCGCCTCTATCGGGAGGAATGCGAGTCGGTCCGCAAGGAGGCCGACCACCAAGGCCGAGCGGGATCTCGCCGGGGAGCTCGTGACGATGAAGGAACTTGCCGATCAGGCTACGGCCGACCGAAGCGCGTGCCAAGGTCGAGGAGGAACTTCGCGCCAAGGAGGCTTCCGTGGCGGTGAGTAGTTCGCTTTTTCCGGAGTCACCACGGCGAGCGCCCCTCGACGCCGTTGGCCCCTGGCAGATTCTGCGAAAGAGCCTTAGCGACGGCCGAGTCGCGAAGGGTGGCGGTGGAGGCACGAGACGCGGCGGTCGAAGTCACGCGACTCGGCCCTTTTGAACAAGCTACCGGGCGGAGAGGATGCGGCCGACACGACGGCCCAGCTGACGGTCCTCCATGTGGGCGTCCAGGCCGCCTGTGACCGGCTGTTCGGGCTTACTCCGGGCCCCAGCGCCATCCCCGCCATGCTTGGATGGATCCCTGGGCGCGTCGAGGCGTCGGTGCGGGAAGCGGCGGTGCTTGGCGCTTCCTCGGCCCTGGTCAACACCGTCTCTTATTATGACGGCGTCGACCTTGAGGCCGTCGGGAGCGGCGCGTTGTCGCCGACCGGCGACGAAGAGGTCGACGCGTTCATGGCCCGGTCGATCCGCGGCGCCAAGAGATTGCCGGCCGAATCTCGCCACAAAATCCTCCGTCGGAAGGGGAGGAAGATTAGTTTTCCTTCTTTTTTGTACGTAACATGATTACCCTGACCGAGTTCAAGTGTCGGGTTAAGTTATTTTGCTCGCCTATCCCGTGCTTCCTCTATGAAATTGGGCAATCTTACGACCATAGCTACAGGCCCGCGGGGTGCCCGAGAGCGTAGGTGTTGCTTCAATCCCGTCCGAGAGATCACGGATAGGACGAGCTATTTCGAGCGATAGCTTTATGAGGGGTGCCTAGGTCGGACCGCTTTTTGCGAAGCTTGCGCTTGGTAGGTTAGATCGCCGACCGGCGGAGGTGTCTCGACCGCCCCTGGCGCCTCTTGCTCTGAGAACTCGCTTTCCGCAGAGTGCTACTTGAAGCCGTGGCAGCGAGGCGTAGGCCGTAGTACTTTTTGGGCTGGAGGGAACAAGTCCCGAGGTAGATAGCTCGGCCGGTCGGAGTACCGCTGGGTTAGCGACCTGGTCGATCAAACTATCTTCCGCTCGGGCGGCTTTTTTGCGTTGAATGCTACTCGGGAGCCGTGAGCCGCTGGGGCTTAGGTTGTAGCATTCGGCTCGAGGAGGTTGCCACGAGGAGATTTGTTTGATCGGTCGGCTTGCCGACCTAAATCGAAGGCTCCATCCGACCGCCGCTCGGCCCTTCGCTCAGGTAGCCTCCTTTTGCGCAAAGTGCTACTTGAAACCGTAGCCACAGGGGCGTGGGCCGTAGCATTTTGGTTTTGAGGAGGTTACCATGAGGGGAGCTCGGTCGGAGTGGTAACCGGTTATCGATTTAGGTTACCGACCCCTGAGGTCACAGGCAGCCGAGTGGGGCGTGGGGATTGAGGGTGCAGTCGCCACGCGCCGCTTGAGCTCGTGGCGGGTGTGCGATTTTTTCGAACAGGAACTTTATGCTTGCGAGGATAAGGGTGGATTAACTCGCCTTGAGGACCGCGCCGCCGCCGGATCGTGTTTCGGGCGCCGTCTTCCGCTTCGTTATGCGACTCTTACTTGCTCGTCTTCCGCGCCTCCCACACTGCATAGGAGACTTGGGGCGCTTCGTCTTCCGTGCCGCAGGTTATAAAAGGAGAGGCGCCAAGGTGCTTGTTACTTCGCTAAGACTGCCGCCAAACGAAGTTGCTTCGTGCGCCATGGCGGACCGCTACACACAACTTCGAGAGGAGGTGGGCGACGAACAAGCTTGGCTGCGGGTGGTGGCGGAGGTCGAGGCCGGTTGCGGCGTGGGGATGCGCGCGAAGTCGGCATCCTTGTCGCGCATTCCCTACGTGGGAGGTGAGGGCGCCGCCGATCCGGGCGGATCGAAGCGACGCCACGCTGGCTTGGTTGGTCGGGCGCACACCAGGAGGAGTATCGCGCTTTGCCGAGTAAAGGACCTTGGCGGGTGGTTCCTTTTGGGTCGGGCTTGTTCCTCCTGTGAATGAATAAAGTGTTGCTTCGCTTCGCTTTCTTCCTTCTTCTTTGAGGACTTTTTGCGCTTATGATTCGCCCATATTCGTAGTCTTTTGGGATCGCAATGATCCAGCCAGAGGTTGGAGGCGGAATTTCTTGCGTTTTGCCGAATGACCCGCCCAACCGTAGGTCGGTTGTTCTTGTGTCGGCCGGTTTTGCAATGCGCAGAGTATCGCTTTCGACCTTCGCCGGGCGAGGTCGCAGATTTGGCGCAGCAAAAAGATGGAAGAAAGAGGGAAAGCACTTGGTTGGTGGTTCGAGAGTTGCGGCTTCGCTTTGCTCAAGTGTTTTTCGTGGTACAAAAAGAAGAGAGAGGCCGACTATGGATAGAACCTTCTCGCCTTCTCTATGTTCCAGCGCTTGTCACGAGATTCCCTTCGGTGTCCTTGAGGCGGAAAGTGCCGGCCTGAGGACTTCCGCGATGGTGAAAGGGCCCTCCCAAGGCGGGAGAGCTTGTGCCTGCCCTTCGCGGATCGACTTGGCGCAGCACTAAGTCGCCGACTTCGAACGAGCGCCGCGGATCCGTTGGCGTGGTAGCGACGCAACGCCCGCCGATATTTTGCCGATCAGAAGACCGCGACGCCTCGAGCTTAGCCGAGTCGGTCGAGGTCATCTTCTTTGTTCCTCGATTGCCCGCGGCGTTGTAGTTCTCGCACCCTTGGTGCGCCAGACTCAAGGTCGGTCGGGAGGACAGCCTCCGCCGAACACCAAGAAAAAGGAGTGAACCCGGCCGACCGGTCGGGCGTGGTTCGCAGACTCCAAAGCACGGCGGTAGCTCGGCTGCCCATCGTCCCGCCGAATTTCTTCACGGTGAAGATTCGCGGCTTGAGTCCTTGGAGGATCATGCCGCTGGCTCGCTTCTACCGTCTGCTGGCTCTGGGTGTGCCACGCCGCCTACCGACTTCGGATGTTGAAGTTGTCGCAGTAACTCGAGGAACTCCTTTCCCGTGAACTGCGCCCCGCTGTCGGTGATGATGGAGTTGGGCACCCGAACCGGTAGACAATGTCGCGGAAGAAACTTGCTCGTCACACCGATGTGATTTTTGCCAATGGCTTTGCTTCGATCCACTTTGTGAACTTGTCTACGGCGACAAGCAAGTGAGTGAAGCCCCCGGCGCGCTTTTCAAGGGTCCGACCAGTCGAGCCCCCAAACCGCGAAGGGCCATGTGATGGGGATCGTCTGCAGGGCTTGCGCAGAAGATGCGTCTGCTGGCGAAGAATTGGCATCCTTCGCAGTGCGGACAATCTGGTCGACCGCTACGGCGGTCGGCCAAGAGGAAACCTTGCTCAAGGCCTTTCCTACCAGGGATCAGCGGCGCGCATGGTGCCCGTGACACCCGTCGTGGATGTCCCGCGAAGGTGCTTCCTTGGTCGGCCTAACGCACTTCAAGGATTCCTGACGGCTCCTCTTGTAGAGGGCGCCTTCTATCAGATTTAAAGACTTAGCCCGCCGAGCGAGGCGCCGAGCCTCTGGTATCGGCGGAGCGACCCGCTTGTCAACCGATCGACAAACGGTCGCCTCCGGCCGGCTCGATGCTCAGACGCCAAGTCCGACTCCAGCAGTGGGCATCCGACCGAAGATCGATGGGGCCGCCCGCCTTTGGGGGTCGGGCGCCTCAAGACTCGGGTCCAACCGGATTGATGGGTCACGAGGTCGGAGACGAAGATTCCAGGGGAACCGGCCCTTCCCGAGGCGAGGTTGGCGAGGAGTCGGCTTCACCGCTGTAGCGTCGGTAGCTACGATGGAGCTCGAAACCCTTGAACTTCTCCTCGAGCTTGCGGACCTCCAGCGATGGCGGCCATCCGGGTCCACGGGGCTCGGTGGCTTTCATCACTTGGTCGACGACCGGCTTGGAGTCGCTGTGAACGTTGAGCCGTCGTGGCGCCTGTGTCGGGCGATCCGAAGGCCGTTGACGAGGGCTTCGTGCTCGGCGACATTGTTGGTGGCGTCGAAAAGTAGTCGTATGGCATACCGGAGCTTGTTGCCGAGTGGGGAGATGATGACGACCCCGCGCGCCGTTCTTGGTGTAAGACCCATCGAAGTACATCGCCCAAGATTCGGTCCTCGATCGCCGCAGGACTTGCGCCTCGGTCCACTCGGCGACAAAGTCCGCCAAGACACTGGACTTGATCGCCGTCCGAGGACGCACGATATGTCGAGGCCGTTGAGCTCGAGAGCCCATTTGGCGATCCTTCCGTAGCGTCCGCGGTTGTGGGACGACTTCTCCGAGCGGTGAGGAGGTTACCCACGGAGATGGGGTGTCGATCGAAGTAATGGGCAAGCTTCCTCTTGGTGATGAGCACCGAGTACAAGAATTTCAGATCTCGAGGATATCGGACCTTTGTTTCGAGAGCACCTCGACGAAGTAGACCGCCTCTCGCACCTTGAGAACGCTGCCTTCCTCCGCCGCTCCACAACAAGTGCCGCTACCGACGACCGAGTCGTGGCGGCGATGTAGAGGAGCAAAGGCTCTCGCGGCTCCGGGCGACCAGACCGGAGGTGAGGTCGAAAAGACCTTTAGTCGACTAAAGGCTTCCCGAGCTTCGTTGGTCCAGAAAAATGGTCGGACTTCTTCATCACCTTGTAGAGTGGCATTCCTCGTCACGAGGCGAGATACGGCGACTTAGTGCCGCGAGGCATCCCATCACCTTTGAACTCCCTTGGATCGTTGATTGGCCCCATCCTTGCGATAGCGGAGATCTTATCTCGGTTGGCTTCGATGCCGCCGGAGACGATGAATCCCAAAGAACTTGCCCTTGGGGACCCCGAAGACGCACTTCGGGGTTGAGCTTTATGCGAAACCGTCGGAGGTTCGCAAAGTCTCCTCCAGGTCGGTGATGAGGTCATCGGCCTTCCTGGTTTTGACAACGATGTCGCCGACGTAGGCCTCGATGTTACGGCCAATTTGGTCTCAAAACATGCCTGCATACAAATACCGATACGTGGGCGCCCGTTTTCGTACCAAAAGGCATCGTGGACGTAACAAAGACGAGCCGTGCGGGGTGATGAAGGAGGTCGCGAGCTGATCGGACTCCTTCATCGCACCGTGATAGCCCGAGTAGGCATCCAAAAGGAAAGGGACTCGCACCGGCGGTGGAGTCCACGACCTTCGATGCGAGGTAATGGGAATGGATCTTTCGGACAGGCCTTGTTGAGACTCGTGTAGTCAATACACATTCTCCATTGCCCCGACTTTTTCTTTACAAGGACGGATTGGCGAGCCACTCGGGTGACGCACCTCCCTTACAAAACCGGCCAAAAGTTTGGCGATCTCTTCCCAATGGCCCGTCGCTTCTCTTCGTCGAACGCGCAGCGCCTGGCGGTCGGTCTGGATCACGGTCGAATGTTCAGGGAGTGCTCGGCGACCTCCTTCGACTCCTGGCATGTCCGAGGGTCTCCAAGCGAAGACGCCTCTCGGTTTGCTTGGAGGAAGTCGACGAGCCGCCTTCCTATTTGGTGGTGAGGGCGGCCCGATCCGCACGGTCTTGGCGGGATCCTCGGGATCAACAATGACCTCCTTCGTGTCCTCCGCGGACTTGAAAGAGCTAGGCCCCGACTTGCCGGAGTCGGGCGGATCCGGGCGTTCTCCTGGAGCCGGGCGAGCTCGGCAGGAAGCGATCACGAGGCCTGCCGCACCGCTCGCCGTTAGCTGTAGGCGAGCCGAAAGATGTGGCCACGGTGATGACTCCTTGCGGCCTGGCATCTTCAGCTTGAGGTAGGTGTAATTGGGGACCGCCATGAACTTCGTAGCATGGTCGTCCCTGCATGGCGTGGTAGGAGCCGGGAAGTCCACAACCTCGAAAGTGAGGCTCTCGGTGCGGAAGTTGTCCGGCTCCCAAAGGTGACGGCAGCCGACTGCCCGAGGGGTGGGCTGTTGGCCTGGCACGACGCCGTGGAAGGGCGCCTTGCTCGGCCGGAGGGCGGAGCGAGGACCCCTAGGGCGCCCAGGGTCTCAACATACATGATGTTGAGATCGCCGCCGCCGCCCATGAGCACCTTGGTCAGCGCCGTCCCTATGATGGGGTCGACGACGAAGCGGGTAGCGTCCGGTGCGGGATGTGGTCGGGTGGTCGGTCGGTCGAAGGCGACGGCACTCACCACCTCAAGTAGGTGGGCACGCGGGGTAGCCGTGTGGACCTCTCGGTGGGCGAAGCTTGGTAGTCGCTTGTCGGCGTAGCACTCCTCCTCCGAAGATTATGAGGCAACCGTCGAGCTGCGGAACTCGGCCGGCTCATCGTCCTTTGCCCGTCGGGCGCTGGTCGCTTTCTTCCTTCCCCGTGACGCCGTGGGGTTCCTGAGAGGAAACGCTTCAAGACCTCGCAGATCCGATACTTGTGTTTGACGGGATAGTCGTGGTTCGGGCACGGACTGTCCATCAATTTCTCGAATCGGTCGGGCGCCTGCCGAGCCTGCTGTTTAACAGGTCGGTCGGCAGCGGCGACCATTCGGCCTTCGCGGCCCTGCTTCCCCTTCCGCTTCCTTTGTCGTATGGTCGGAGGGGGCCGGCCCGAGGTGGCTGTCTTGTGGGCCGCCTTCCTTTCGAAGATGGCCCCCACGGCCTCCTCACGAGGCGTGGTTGGTGGCGATGTCGAGGAGCTCCTTGGTGGTCCAGCTTCGCAGCCCAACTTGTGGACCAGGGCCTCAGACGTGGTGCCGTAGATGAACGCCCGACAACGCCGGCGTCGCGATGTCGGGAGCTCATTGCACTTCTGGGAGAAGCGGCGGATGTAGTCCCTGAGGGTCTCCCGCCGCTGCTTGCGGCTCTTGAGATCCCAGAGTTGCCAGGGCGTTTGTATGCGTGCCCTGGAAGTTTCCGGACGAAAGGTTCGCCAGTCGGCCCACCGCCGATGGTATCTGTGAGGCAGGTACTCGAGCCATGCTCGAGCCGAGTCCGCAAGATAGATGGGGAGGTACTTGGATAACGAAGGAGTCGTCTGTCGCTCCCACCGACAAAGCGAGCCGGTAGTCTTCTAACCGGACAGGTTGGTAGCCCCGTGTACTTGGCTATGTTGGTCGGGCCGGAATCGGCCGAAGTCGGCGTTGCGGATGCGGCGGGTGAACGCAGCGCCCAGACCGTCGAATCCTGGGTCGGGATGGTTGCGTCGCCCGCCATCGGCAACTTGCGAGGGTGCCGCCGTCGGTAGCCCTCCTTCGTGCCTCGAGGGTGGTGCGAAGATCGTGATTTGTCCCCAGCGGTGCCGCACGGGGTGTAGGATGCCTGGGGAGCTCGCAGAGTGGGGCCGTCTTGGGCTGGCTCGTCGACCTCGTGAGGAGGAGTGGCCCAGCGGCCCGGCGGCGCCGTTCACGGAGCCGGAACCTTGGGCGTCTTTGAACGACAAGACGCTCTACCGATCCCCGGAGGTTACGGTAGGTGGCCTTGGCCAGGCTCCGCTGGCTCGAGGCCCTCGGAGCGGCATTGCCGCAGCCGGCAATGTTACGGTTGGCGTGAGGGAAGAACGGAAGGCCGTTCGCTTCCTCACCAATTCTTTGGTGTACTGACGCCTTGGCGCCACGGGAGGTCAGTGGTGGGCTAGGCCGACGGCGCTCGATTCGGCCTGGAGCTTATCGAGCTCGGCCTTTTGGGCTTCTAACTCCTCGCCCGTCATTGAAGGTCAGCCGGCGTTATAGATCTTGTCGTCGTCTTCTCGCCGGATTCCTCCCCGCGCTTCGTCGCCGCGGGAGGAGGGTCCCGAGGGTAGCGAGGGTGGCAGATGGTTCCGCCGCAAGTCATATTGCACTCGCGGGTGTAGGCCCTTCGAGGGGCACACTCCTTGCCTGAGCTAGAGCCATGGTGGAGGAGTCCGCCAAACAGGTCGTGGAGGGAAGCCGTGGCAGAATCGCCATGGCCACGAGTTGGGAGCTTCGTGGAGGGTGGAGTCGCCGCCGCCGCATCCGTAGGCAATGTTGCCGGGTAGTGTCTTGCTTGACAGACCCGCGGCTTCTTGGCGCTGGGCCTCGAGGCCGAGGTTGCCGAGGGCGTCGGCAATCGCATCCGAGCTTACGGAGGCGTCCGGTCCGACGGCAGCGAGAGGCGAGACAAGCTCCTCGCCGTAGTGACGATGAAATCGAGGGCGCCAGCGGATCCAGCCCCTCGACATCGGCGAATCGTAGTGGGAGGAAGCCATCGTGAGGAGAATGGGAACCGAAGATGAGGATGTCGGTGAAGACGCCGAGAGCCCCTACAGCGCGCCAATCGCCGGTGTTTCGTGCACGGCAATACGAATTTATGGTCGGATGGGGTCGCGCTCCCTCTCCCGAATGGTCGACTCAAGGAGTCGAGAAGATGTATCTTGGTTCGGGCCGAATATCCCTACTCCGGTTCGTGCGGTGTGAATGTATTGATCTTTGGGAGATGGACAAGGGTGTACAAGCGAGGCGGGCGGTCGGCTGTCCGATCCTTGATGTTTTTGCTAGGAGTCGAGGCTACCTAGAAGATCATTTTCTCTCTTCTCTTCGCCCCTTCTCGGGCCTGCCCCTCCTTATATAGACGGAGGCGGAGTTACACGAGTTGGGAAAACTACGAGAAAAGGCCTGCACGCGTCTTGATGTCTGGTTCTGTCTTGTTAAATCGACCCCTGCCGTCGGCGAGGTTGGTGGTTCTGTGATAGCGTATGTGCGTAGTCTTTGTCTGGGTGGCGTGTTGCGTGGTGCTCCTGTCAGCCTCGGTGGCTTTAATGGCGCTTGACATTGCCTTGGCCTCGGGAGCGGGCGTAATCTTCTGCGGCGTGCCAGGCGACGGGACGGGGGGCTTGACTTCTTCGGTGGCCCTTCTGACAGTCTCGGGAAGGAGCCGCCTACCCCGGTACGGATGCCAGGGGACGCTGCGCACAAGGCAGCCGCCTGACACTGGCGTGGGCCCTGCTAGCCCGTGTGTAGGTGGAGCTTGAGCTTCAATATTAGGCGGCCGGCGCATGCCGACCGTCCGGAACCGGAGTCCGCCGACCGTCCGGGGTCGGCCCCGTACAGGTCGGGCCTCGTTCCCCGCGGCCCAAGTACCTTTCGGTGGTGCTGGGCCTTCGCCGTGATAGGTCAGCCCGTTCGTGCTTCCGGGCTGATGGGGGTACCCATGGCGTGGGTACTCGTCACTTTTCAATGTTGAACACTTTTCATCTCTAACTTGTTTCGTTGGTGGTTCTTATCACGCGGCGGTGGACCGGACATTGCGCTAGCAATAGGGTGGTGGTGAGGCTTAGGTGAGGGGTAAAACGGAATATTTGCAGCATGAGGAACCTTATTATGATAGTGGTTTGGGTTTAGGCACATCATGTTGTGCCAGTGATATAGGGAGGCGGCGGCGGTTTATAAATGCCACAAAGCTATAGTGGGTGTGAGGTAAAATTGATCCGGTCAAAACTTATGGGAGGAGGATTGGATGCTCGTGTACGAAGGAATTGGATGGAGTCTCATCGGTCGTGATGAACCACGACGGAGGACCTTGATGGCGTAGGAGAAGAACTTTGATTACGAGCATATGTGGGCACATAACTCAAATTGGTTTGGGGATATGAGGGACGGCGTCTTGAGTATGGAGGTCACGATAGAGCTAGTGCGACCATGACGTAGCTTCACTCCGCTCCTTTACAAGACAGATATCATCACCAACCTCTACACTCCATCCAATTACCTGGTCTACCACAAATCAACCAACACCAATCTACCCCCAAATCAAGCACTAACAGAATGAAGTGGCCACATGACGGCGAGGCGAGGCGTGGCACATGACGACATGAGTTGCATGTGGCAAATCGACCACGCTGTGGTGAGAACTATGGTGTTAAGCGACGTCTGCCCCACTTGGCTTAATTGACATGGGATGAAGAGAGAGAAGGAGAAGAAGAGAGATGAGGAAGAAGAAGTTAATAGTTACTCTCTTACATGTGGACCCTAATGCATAAGAAATTATTGTATATTTGATTTGCATGTTATTGTCACATCATGACCATGCCAACATCCACATGTCAAAACCACTAACACGTGAACTAGGGCAAAAGGGTAATGTAGTCTAGCATTGATGGTTGAAGGTTGTGTTTTAAAAGGTTTTGAAGTTATGGATTGAAATTCGGACTCAAAGTAAAGTTGAAGGTTAAATTTTGGACTTTTCCCAAATCAAAACAGCAAAGGCCTCCATAATACTGAACTGACATGATTATATATAAAAGAAGATATTAGGCCAGTGTAACATTGTTTTTACGGCATAATATAAAGAATACTAGTACATTGTTTTGGGTACCACTAGTCTAAGGTGACCCTCAAACTAAAAAAATTGAAGGACACCGTTCTATGATATCATGTGTCATATTCTCCGTCCATCTCCACCCTTCCCCCTCCCCTACTCACTTCCACTACCTTCCTTCTTTCCTCTCTAACATAAAAAAATTCAAATTAGAAAATTTTAAATTTGAAAATTTTAAGCAAGAAGTTTCAATTCAAAAATTTTCAAGTCAAAATTTGAAATCGGCAAGTTTCAATTCAAAAAATTTTAAATTAGAAAGTTTCAACTCGAAAAGTTTCAGCTTGAAAAATCACCTCGAAGTCACTCCCCAAGGTTTGGATCTATGCCTCCTTGACGTGATCTGCACCCATGTGCATCGTCCTGAGCGTCTCTCACGCACCCTTGGCAGAGTCCTTCTCAGCCAACGTCAAGAGCGCGTCCTCCACCACGCTTTGATAGATGGCGGCAGGGACATCCTATCCTTCTGGTCATCGACATCGTCGTTTGTTATAGCGTCCCACACGCCTTGTAACCATAGGTTGACACGTAGCTTCAACAACCACACAACATAGTTGCTTCATGTGAGCAATGGATATTGCAGCGAGATGCTGCTATCCTTTTTCGCCATCACCCCATCGATGGCACCTCCGCCAAAGAGTTGAGTTGACAACGAAGCTCCCGCACTGAGAATCAATTGTGCGATTCAGCTTACGTGCGCCTTGGCATCTCCTTCGGCGTGTGCCCTACGCTCTAGTACCACTTGTTGGTTTTCACCCAATGAACAGCTGTATGCAAATAACATATAAAAAACACACACACAAGTGATGACATAAGTTTTGAGGCAATTTTCTCTCTCGTTATTCATCTCAAATTTAAGGTTACTATTTATAGACCTATCTATGAATAGTTTAAAACAAAAAATAAATCGATTTGATTCAATCGCTAATTGCATGGTAATTTCTGTAAGGCGCAGTACAACGAGCTGTCTTTATTACTTTCCAACGTAAACATCGTTGTTCCCCTTACCTCAGCCCGCACGTGAGGCTCTGTTCGGACCTGTTCCGAAGCCGTCCCATTCCGCCAACGGCAACATCTCCGGTCGGGTCGTCCCAGATCTCCAGAGGCAACCGTGTGGGAAAAATTTTACGTGTCAAGAACCGGACGAAAATTGATGGAAATTGGTTAATTTTTATCAAAAATTGTCGAAAATCGCTACAAAAAAGTCGACCGCACAAAAAGTTCAGCATGGCTGTCGATTTTCCACCGATAATCGTCGATTTTCCACGATTTTTGATTTTTTTTAAAAAAATCTAGTTTTTGAATTTATAGGAATTTTTACGATTTTTGGCTCGATTTTTAGGTTGTACTGTGCATCCGAAAATCGAAGAAACATAACGTGAACCATGGGTCCAACTCCAAGAGTCTCTTCTCGCTTCCCCTCTCGCTAGTCTCACGCCTCACTTTCGAACCATCTCTTTCAGCAATTACCCCTCTCACGTAGCTTCTCCGAATTCTTATCCCCCAGCCAAGCGCATGGTAACCGCGCATGACCTCTCCCTCCTCTTCTGGTGAGCACCAACCGCAGCTTGAAGCTTCCCTTCGTCGGTCCAACCAAATGGGTCAAGATGAGCAGCGGCGGCAGCAGGTGCTGGTAGGTGGCGGAGGGCACGATCAAGAACCGGAGCTGGAGGAGGAGCGCACGAAGGACGTGTCCGGCATGGCCGCTGACAACACGGCGGCGGCGGCGGCGGCCTGCGACTACTGCGGCGGCGCGCAGGCGGTCGTCTACTGCCGGGCCGACACCGCCAGGCTCTGCCTGCCGTGCGACCGCCACGTGCACGGCGCCAACACGGTCTGCTCCCGCCACGCCCGCGCCCCGCTCTGCGCCGCCTGCCGCGCCGCGGGGGCCGTCTTCCGCCGCGCTGCGTCCGCGGCCGCGGACTTCCTCTGCTCCAACTGCGACTTCGGGAGGCACCGGGACGTCAGGCTCGGCGAGGCGCCGCCCCACGACCGCTGCACGGTCCAGGGGTACACCGGGTGCCCCTCGGCGCACGAGCTCGCCGCGGTCCTCGGTGTCGCCGAGTTCGAGAAGCCGGCGGCCGCCGACGAAGGGTGGTGGAACATCTGGGACGAGCCCCAGGTGCTCAGCCTGGAGGATATCATCGTGCCGACCACTTCTTGCCATGGCTTCCAGCCCCTCGTCACGCCGTCCTCCCCCAAGGTACTTACGTACTTTTATTGTTCTCTGTCCGGCAAATTTCACTTATTTTTCAACTTTTACTTTGATTTCTCCCATCAAACTCTTGACCGATTGTTAACTACCTGCTGCACAAGAACCGGAGCTCGCCGGATGGGAGTATAAACGAGGAGATCATACGGCAGCTAGGCGAGCTTGCCAAGTCAGACGGCGGCGAACAGATAGCCGCTCACGAGGAGGCAGAGCAAGCCGGTGACCAGTTTCCTTCATGGGCACAATCACAGGACATCACCGGACATGGCCATTTTGGTACAGAGAACAGCCATGATGTTGCAACCATGCCGACCCCTGGTTATGAGGTTTGATCCAGACTTCAATCTCCGACTAATTTCCCCTGTTGTTTATTAGTTCTGGATGTAACCAGGGCTTTTCACTGCACTGCGATTATTCATCAACCAAGAAGATATTCGGCACAAGTGTTAACTGAAACTTCTACTTAGACAACCGATAGTGTCT
Source organism: Rhipidocladum racemiflorum (assembly GCA_036346355.1). Taxonomy (NCBI): domain Eukaryota; kingdom Viridiplantae; phylum Streptophyta; class Magnoliopsida; order Poales; family Poaceae; genus Rhipidocladum; species Rhipidocladum racemiflorum. The sequence goes on along the minus strand of CM070573.1, from coordinate 61,201,629 downwards.
GCAGCACCTCCGTTTGAACGCAGAGACTGTAGACATTCTGCAGCTTATGCGGAGAAGATATTCTGAAGCACGCTTTTCGATTGAGTCATAGCTATCTTGATGAAGGATATATTCTGAAGTGTCAACAAATCAACATACAGATCTTGCACTCTGAAGGAAGCCACTGCGGTTAAGAATCTCCCAAATTTGACTTCGATAACCAGTATTAAGAACACCAGGACATGCTGGTGATCCGATTTTCTTATTCTTCTCTATCAACAGAAGGTTCCTTTTCCCCTGCTGATTCATAGCTAAATTATTGAACCTGGGCAAGAACATCATCCTGCCATTCCTCCTTTAGTGCAGTAGTAGTGTTAGCGATTCACTGTATCCGGCCAATATCCTGGCTTTCTATTCTAGTTGATAGCTTTCTATTTTAGTTAGAGCTATTTATAGTTAGTTCTGATCTGCTGTTTCTTGCTACTTTTATCCCTTGAGGATGTGTATAAATATATATATATGGCAGCCATCACTATTCGTGTGTGCGGCAATTCCTTTCATCCCATATTCTTCTCAGGGCCGGCCCTGAGGGGGGAGGGGGGGGGGGGGGGGAGGGGCAGGGTGGGCGGCCGCCCCGGGTCCCCCAAAGTTAAGGGCCTCCAAAATAATTTAGCAAAATGTTGGACTATGCTTTGGTACGTGTTCTGCTCTGTCTGCAGTCTAAAACTCCAAAGTAATTAAGCAAAGTGCCGGCCCATGCTTTGGACTAGTTGTGCAGGACGCCATGACGTGAGCGACTAGAAATCTTTTTGAGGAAAGAGGGTTTCTACCAAAATAATGCTTCCTGGCGGCTAGCGGCTAGGGTCTAGAGGTTTCATCCAAGGAAAAACAAGAGAGGCGACGCCTGGATGTGGCGAGTCTGGCGACGCGTAGAGAGAAAAAAAAGGGCGATTGTGCGGGCGTGGTGCCAGTCTTTGTCAAGGCACTACGACAGCCGTGATCGTCCCTAATCCGAGGTATAGAATATTAATCTTTCCTAATCTCTTTTTCCTATTAGTCTTACACTATTTAATTTTTGATACATTTATTATTATTTTCGACGCCGTGCGTTATTAACTTATTATGTCATCTAGAAGGTATCCATTCGGTAGCGAAAAAAGAAAAAAAAAACGTGCGGATGACTTCATAGAAACACAGAGAGGAGCTATGAACAAATTTTTAAAGAGTAATACAAGTCAGGGCCCTGATATCAGTGCTTCGTCGAACCCAAATGATGAGTTGGCGATAGTTGCCGTGGAGGAAGAGGATTTGGCGACTTTATGCATCGAGAAGAAGTTATTGGACGAGATTGATATCAATAGTATAATTGATGACTTTGTATCACAAAATGTTAGAAGAAATTTTTTAAGATGATGCCAAGTGCCAAGTGTTTATGGCTACAATTTACATTTGTCATTTCATAAACTTTAAAGTGTTCTATAGAAGTAATTTTTGTGTATCGAATATTAATTTCTTCAATGATGTGTGCTTATAAGACTATATATATATATATATATATATATATATATATATATATATATATTATATACATACATACATACATACATACATACATACATACATATAAGAGGAGTTCGATGGGGCTTTCATATAAGTTTTCGCCCCGGGCCCCCAAAATGTCAGGACCGGCCCTGATTCTTCTGCATGGTATTAGATTAGGTTTCAATCTCCCCTGTTGCTTCCGCATCAAACAACTGCCATGTCCACCATGTCCACCTCTGTTGCGGAGTCCATTGCCGTGGTGACCTCCTCTGCTGTCACCTTCTCCTTGGCCGGTGCAGCCGTCCTCACTTCCTCTCGCGCATCCCTGCCGGTGCAACTAGATCTTGCTGCTGCCAATTTTACCAAGTGGGATATCTTCCTGTGTGCTTTGCTCGGGCGCCACGACCTACTCAACCCTCAGCCACATCGACGGCTCTGCTGATCCCCTTCCTACCGACACCATCTGGGTCTCCGACGACTACGTCGTCCTCTCCGTTATGTATGGCTCCATCTCCTCCGAAATCCTCGACAAACAACAAACCGCCCGTGCTCTATGGGTGGCCGCTGATGCTCTCTTTTGCGGCAACAAAGAGAGCCGCGCTATCCTCCTCCTCAACGACTTCCACAGCCTTCAGCAAGGCGACCTCTCCATCACCGCTTATTGCAAGGAGCAAAAGAGACTCGCCGACGCTCTTCGAGATGCCGATACGCCCATTGATGAGCGCATGTTGGTGCTCAACGTTCTACGTGGCCTCAACAAAAACATGTCTCATGCCGCCACCAACATCGCCATGAAGACACCTCTGTCTGGCTTCATTGCCACTCGCTCCGATCTTCTGAAAGAAGAGATGCGTCTCGGTGCTGCTGCAAAAGCCGAGGCCGCCAGTGCTCTCCTTACAACCACCGCCAAGCCCCCTCCTTGCTCAGGTCCGCACTGTCACGGTAACGGCCGTGGTGATGGTGCCACCTCCTACAACAAGTCCAAAAAGAATTGGAAGAAGAAGGGTGGCTACGGCAGTGCCGACGGCGGACAGTGGGCTACCGCGCCTCGTCCGCCCAACCCATCTGACCCTTGGGTCTGTTACAGTCTTGGCCCATGTCAGTGGACTCCCGAACAATGGGCACCTCAGCCTGTGCCGCATGCCACTCTTGGCCGCGGCGCCCCCGTCATTCTTGGGCCTCGTCCTCCCCAAGCCTACATCACTACGGCTGCTCCTTCGTACCAGTCCCAGCCATCTTCTCTGACTCTGGCTTCATGGGACGGCTCGAGTCTCATCTCGGCCTTAATACCTTTCAACACGGTGGTGCTGGTGGTTGGGTTATGGATTCCGGTGCTTCTACCCACATGACCCCCGATGATGGTAACTTGCGGCGCCCCTATCTTGTAGTTCCACTCTCTCATGTAACTGTTGGTAACGGTTCCACAATTCCCATTCGTCATGCTGGGTCCTGCACTCTTCGTTCGCCATCTGGATCTCCCTTTCACTTGAATCGAGTTCTTCATGTTCCATCCTTGATTCGTAATTTGCTCTCAGTTCGACAATTTACTCGCGATAATAATTGTTCTATTGAGTTTGACCCTTTGGGCTTTTTAGTGAAGGACATACACTCCAAGGCGATTCTCCACCGTTGCAATAGTCGTGGCGACCTCTACATCTTCCCAGACACGCCAACCAGTCCAACGCTAATTTTTGCCTCCTTTGCCGTCTCTCCTGAAGTATGGCATCGCCGTCTCGGTCATCCTGGTCGCGACTCCACAAATAAGCTTCGTCATGTTAGCCCCATTGTCACCAAAGTGTCGTTCTTTATGTCATGCCTGCCAACTAGGCAAGAGTGTTCGGTTGCCTTTTACTTCTTCAAAAAGTTTGTCTAGCAAGCTTTTTGATTTAATCCATTGTGATTTGTGGACCTCTCCCATTTTGAGCATGTTTGGCTATCAATATTACCTTGTCATAGTTGATGATCTCACTCATTTCTACTGGACATTTCCTTTACACCGCAAGTCAGATACTCTGTCTAAGCTGCAATCCTTCTTTCCTCTTGTTGAAACTCAGTTCGCGGTTCCTATCCGTGCTATTCAAACCGATAATGGAAGAGAATTCATTAACTCTGCCGCCCTTGCCTTTTTCGACAGGAAAGGAGTTGTTCTTCGCTGCTCCTGCCCCTACACCTCTCCTCAGAACGGCAAGGCTGAGCGTGCTATCCGAACTCTCAATGATGTTATGCGTACCATACTTCTTCAAACCCTACTACCGCCTCGCTTTTGGGCCGAAGCCCTAGACACTGCTACATATTTGCTAAACCGCCGCCCTAGTGCTGCTATTAACAATGGGATCCCTTTCCAAGCCTTGTATGGCATCGTCCCTCCATATGACCATCTTCGCGTTTTTCAGCTGCCTTTGCTTTCCTAACACAACAGCTACTACAACACACAAACTTCAGCCCAGATCCACCCCATGTATCTTTCTTGGTTATCCGGCCACTCACAAAGGTTATCGGTGCTATGATCCTCAGAACCAACGCATAATTGTCTCTCGTCATGTAATTTTTGATGAGTCCACATTTCCCTTTGCATCACTGACCTCACCTCCCGTCACCACGGCACACGAGATGACTTTCTTGCAGGATGATGTTGCTTTACCTTGGCGCACGCCGCCCCCCCCCCCGGCCTGCTGTCCACATGGTCTACTCTCGGTGACCTCCTATTGTACCACCGTGGCCTGCTTCTGAGTTGGAGCTGGCCCAATCCGATGGTGTCTCCTCGACGCTCCCTCCGCCGATTTCTCTGCCACAGCCAGCTCTCCCGCCGGCTTGACCTCATTTTGGTTCGCATCCTATGCGAACCCATGCAAAAGATGGCATTACGACACCTGTTGACCGATATGGATTTGCTGCCTCAGCATCAACACTTATTCCTGCAGTCTCTCCTCTTCCAAAATCCTATTTGTCCGCCCTGAAGGATCCTCAATGGCGGCAGGCGATGACATTGGAGTTTCAAGCTCTTATTGATAATGGCACATGGGTCCTTGTTCCGCGTCCTTCTGGTGCTAATATAGTCTCCGGCAAGTGGGTCTTCCGGCATAAGTTTCACTCCGATGGCACTCTTGCTCGGCATAAGGCCCGTTGGGTTGTTCGTGGCTTTTCTCAACAACCCGGTATCGACTATGATGAGACCTTTAGTCCTGTTGTTAAGCCTGTCACTATTCGGATTAGCCTTAGCATTGCCGTTTCTCGCAGATGGTCTGTTCGGCAATTGGACGTGAAAAATGCCTTTCTTCATGGGGATCTAAATGAGACGGTTTATTTCGAGCAGCCCTCTGGATTCGCGGATTCTCGTCATCCAACTAAAGTGTGCAAGCTTATCAAGTCTCTCTATGGTCTCAAACAAGCCCCGTGTGCTTGGTACCAGCAGTTTTCTTCTTATCTGTCTACCTTGGGGTTTATTGCTGCTACTTCAGACACATCCTTGTTTGCACTTCGCTTGGATGATCAGCTTGCCTATATTTTGCTCTACGTCGATGACATAATCATCACTGCCTCCACAGATGCTCTACTTCAGCGGCTGACTGCTTCTCTAAATACCGAGTTTGCCATGACTAACCTTGGAGATCTTCATTACTTTCTCCGGATTTCAGTCACTCGCTCTGCTTCCAACATGTTGCTCTCTCAGCGACAGTATGCTTTGGACCTCTTGCGCCGTGCGGGCATGAGTGATTGTCATTCCACTGTCACTCCGGTTGATACACAGTCCAAGCTTTACGCTACTTATTTGGTGCTCGGTCTCCGATCCCTCACTCACAGCGGCATTCTGGGTGCTCTCTGATTACCTCACGCCTTGGCCGGCCAGACATTCAGTATGCCGTTCAGCAGGCTTGCTTGCATATGCATGATCCTCGAGAGCAGCATTTTGCCTTTGTGAAGAGGATTTTACGGTACATTAAGGGCACCATTTCTGATGGCTTGCATCTTCACGCTACGTCTTTAGACTTGATTGCCTACTCCGATGCTGATTGGGCCGACTGTCCTGATTCTCGGCGCTCCACATCTGGATTCTGTGTTTATCTCGGTGATAATTTGATCTCTTGGTCATCCAAGCGACAACCCATAGTATGTCGGTCTAGTGCTGAAGCCGAGTATCGAGCAGTAGCTCATGTTGTTGCTGAATGTTGCTGGATCCGTCAGCTTCTACAGGAACTTCGTCTTCCTCTCCGTAAGGCTACCGTTGTTTACTGTGACAATGTTAGTGCTGTATATATGTCCGCAAATCCAGTACATCACAAGCGCACCAAGCATATTGAAATTGACATCCATTTTGTGCGTGAAAAGGTTTCTCTCGGTCAGATTCGAGTCCTTCACGTCCCTTCAACCTTGCAGTTTGCGGATATAATGACCAAGGGTCTTGCGACCGGGGGGGGGGGGGGTTAGCGATTCACTGTATCCGGCCAATATCCTGGCTTTCTATTCTAGTTGATAGCTTTCTATTTTAGTTAGGGATATTTATAGTTAGTTCTGATCTGTTGTTTCTTGCTACTTTTATCCCTTGAGGATGTGTATAAATATATATGCCAGCCATCACTATTCGTGTGTGCGGCAATTCCTTTCATCCCATATTCTTCTGCAAGTAGTTCTAGTGTGCTGCTGCGTGTTGTAGTATAACTTGGTCATGAAAAAGCAGGCTAGGTCTATTTCTGCTGTATAACAGGCTAACAGCTAAGAGTTCTCAAAAACATACACTAAATCTGCACAACTTGTTACACTTTGATACCCCTTCTTATGCGCGGTAGCCTAAAGTCAGCTCCGCATTTTTTATTTTTCCACCCACTTTTGGGAGTGCCTCCACCATAAGTGCGTATTAGTGTTCGGGCTTAGCCTTCCGAACTCTCCACCTGAGAGCCTGTTCTTTGTGTAGTTTGGTTAACCACAACTCCTATTCCTACAACCCTCATTCTACAGATTTGTACCACCTTCGAACTCTACTGCTTGTTGATACCGCTTGGTTGGTCTCGCCACGTCTTCCTTCTTCCAACAATTCGCACATTCGCCTTTGCATCTGCTGGATTTTGCAACCATCTTTGTGGTTCCACACATAACCGCAGTTGATTTGATGATACGATTTCCTTCTTCTGATCATGATTGTTTTCGACCACCCATTTGTTGTCCTTCCTTTAGGTTTACCCATTGATCAGTATCATCTATTGTTCCCAATACTTTTTATGATTACCTGCCCTTTGCAAGTAACTCGTATGACTCCACCTTGAAGTGTTATCTCACAACCTTTGATATCAAACGACCTCACATATATTAGCTTCTCTTTTAAGCCATGAACATACCGAACACTCGTCAATGTGTGATATGCTCAATTATAACTATTCCTACCCCAGTAATTATATACTCCTTGTAATCAGTCAAGTGAACAATTCAATGCGTTGGGCGTAGAGATCCTTCATCAAATATCACCCTTGCCGAACATACATGGAAGTTACAATTTGAATCTAATATACATCTATGAGAAGTACCTTATTAACTAATGACAAGTATGTTCGAAACATCTTTTGCTACCGCCATTGAGCGAGCATCCTTCATTTGCTTCGAACTCGGATAATCCTTTTATCATACGATCTTCCTCGTCACATAGATAGCATACACATGTGCCGTTGCTTTTGCCCTTCTGTTTCCTATAACTCTTGTTTTTGCCTGCAACATCTACTACAACCAATGCTTGATCACCCGATGATGAAGATTTTGATGATTTTTTTCAAGGATTCTGCCTCCAAACAGATATGCAACTACCTCATTGAAGTTGAGAGTGCTTTTCCCGACGAGAATATTCATCACCAATTGCTCACATAATAGTGATAGAGATTATGCCAGAATAATGACTTTACCATTCTCCTCAATTTTCTCATCCACACTAGCTAGCTCCGTGACAAGCTTGTTGAAGACATTGAGATAGTCAACAAACCGTGTACTTTCCTCTTTGCACAACCTGTATAGGTGTCAGTTTAGCACACACTGATTTGTCAGCGACTTTGCCATATACAATTCTTCTAAGTCTTTTCATAATTTCTCGGCGAATTCTCCTTAGTCACCAAGTATTTTACCTCATCGGAGAGACATAGACGGATTGTACTGACAATCTTTCACTCCATCACCTTCCAATATTCTTCGGATGTCTTTTCCGATTTGTCTTCTTCAAGAGCAGCGATTAACTCTTTTTGGGCAAGGACATCCTTCACTACACATTATCATACGCTGAAATTTCCTTCGCGGTTAAATTTCTCTACTTGTTTCTACATCGTCGACATCGATCTTGATTTTGTGCCACTTGACGCTTTACCGACCTCCTCACAAATCTGATTAACCGGCATTGGCTCGGATACCACTTTTTACACTCTGATACCCCTTATGCGCAACTGCCCCCCCCCCCCCGAATCATGTCAGAGTTTTGTGAGATATGGTATGAGCTTGCACTGTCTCAAAAACAAAGAAGATAAATATGTACAGAGAACCAAAATTGCAACGTTGAAGCTACCACGATGAAAGAGATTTAGCGAAGCCGATCGCAAATTCTTTAAGCACAACCTCAAAAGAGTACAATAGATTATTGCTCCCTCACAAAACTCAAACTTTTTTGGACCCTCGGATTTTTGGACCCTCGGATTTTTGCACATTTTGTTTTGGATGAGTTGGTTTGTGACTTTTTGACTGCTTGTGTTTTTAATAACCTCCACATGGGTTTATATAGCCCCTTAGCATTCCTCCAAAACAAGTAGAAATCCTAATCTGAAAGAAAGTAGGGATCTTAATCCTATTAAAACTTATCTGGCATATCTTTCTAAATTCTAAAAAGACTAACATAAGTTATCCTAGTTAACACAACTTTTCATTGTTGCTTCTTTTGCACACAGCACCTATTTACTTGGTGATCGATTAACATGTTAATTTATTGGGCCCGCAGAATGGCAGATGGAACAACGGTGATTATCATGCCCTAAATGATGCATGCAAAGGCGAGTTCGCATATGAGCAGGCTCCAGTGAGCTCAGCTGAAGCACGCCTGACATCATTTGTTCAGATGTCCGAAATTTGCCCCAGCATGAGCAATGGTAGCAGCAGTATGGAGGATAGCCACCAGGCAAATCCTGGCCCCGGCATGCCAATGCAAGCTCTCCCCAGACGAGCTGGCCTTGATGTTGTTCCCTGCCCTGACCGCGACTCTGTCATTTCACGCTATAAAGAGAAGAGAAAGACAAGAAGGTGAGATATGCCTATGGAACGACAAGTGTTCTTTTGTCAACTTCTCTTGGTAAGGATCAGTTTGGATTTATACATCTTCTTGCGTACATAACTGTATTACAATCGAACTATTGCAGATTCGACAAGCAGGTCCGGTATGAGTCCCGCAAAGTTCGTGCTGATGGCAGGTTGAGGATCAACGGGCGTTTTGCAAAGGCAAATCAGGTTTAAGCCTTGATTTGTGCAATACATTATGCATCTTGGACAAAAAACAAGAACACTAATCAGGAGCAAGTGCAGATAATACAAAAAGGTGTCAGCATTTTGTTTGCCTTCAGTTTCGCAGCCGGAAGCTCGTGTACAGTTCTAATTACGTATGTTGCCGACATTTGACACAGTATGTCGAGGAGAGTTAATTTTAATCCAATCCCTGCACATAGTCTTACATATATGAACTCTATGAAGTCAGTGATTTTATGTACAGGCAAATGATATTGCCACTATGTCATTTTGGCATGGTTTTAACGCAATTTGTCGTATTGTATCGCAAAAGCTTCCTTTCACTGAGGAACAGTATAAGAAGGCCATACATAAAAGAAACTTTTTTACATTGAGTTGGTATCAAGAGGTATCAAAAGTTTGAAGGGTGAAGGTACTAATTTTTTGTACCTCTTGGTGCTAGCTCAATGTAAATTTTGGCACCCAAGGATAGTAAAAAGTCTCATATCAAAGATGCAAAACTGTTAATCATTTTCATTGGCGATGGTTGGCTACGAAATCCTTGGATCAATTTATTGGTGGCTGAACTATAATTTCAATTCTTACAGTTCTGAATCAAAATTCTGGAGGAAAAACACATACTCTGGTTTATACCAGAACCTATGTAATGGTGTTATGTTGTGAAACTATTTGTCTGCCAAAGGATTAATCTTTGATCTATATATGATTTCAGATAGCAAAATTTCTCCTCCAAGTTAGATCAGACAATGCATTGTATGGTACAATTGGATTGCTAATTGTATTTGAAACAAGTCAAAGACTCACCTTTCTACACGCGACCCGGAATTTAAAAGTTCCCTGCTAAATTGCCCCGGAAGATGGTCTGCTCGCCGAGCTCCTGCCCCGCCACCCCTTCCCGTATCACCCTCTTCGAATAACTGTTCGAGCGTGTCCTTGCCGTAGCTCGGTGTCGTGTCTTGTCGTCGCTGTACTCCCGGTCTCCGGGTCCAGCACCAGCATGCTCCCCGATGGAAAAAAATTCTATGCAACGGTGCTGCATACTGTGGCCTGTGCAGTACCGTGTGGATTGACGCCACGTGTCCCACTGTGTCAATCTCTATGCAAAAAATAATTAAGTGATAAAGATTAAAGTGCATTAAAGTGTTTAGAGATGGATGGATTTGCATTAAAGTGCTCGGAGATTGATGGATTTGCATGAAGATTGATGCAGAGAGACACGTGGCACTAATCCGCATGGTGCTGCGTATACCGCGGTATGCAGCACCGTTGACGCGTACTACCTCCCAATCTTGCCGAACTCCGCGGCGTCCTCCAGCCCCGGGAACAACTTCGCCAGTCCATCGAGCACCCAGATGGTCCCGTCCATGATCTGGATTGGCACCCTGATGAACTTGGGCTCGCGGCCGATCAGCCGGAACAGCATCTCCCCCTGCTCCAGCGGCGTGAGGGCCTTGTCCTCGTCGAAGATGCAGTCGGCGATGAAGGCGGCGAGGTCCTCCTCGCTGATGGGCTTGCAGGCGCAGAGCTTGCCGTTGCCGAACATGACGTAGGGCTGCCCGTTCTTGACGGTCTCGACCTGGCCGCCGAGGCTCTTGAAGAAGGCTGTGGGGCGGACGATGCTGTAGGTGAAGGCGGGGTCCCGGGCCGCCTCGGCGGCGAGCTCGTCGTCGAACTTGAGCTTGGCGCGCTGGAACTCGAGGAGCGGCTTCTGGACGCAGATGGCGGAGAGGAGCACGAAGTGCGCGGCGCCGAGGCTGCGGGCCGCGTGGAGGGTGTGCAGAGTGGCGCGGTAGTCGACGCGCAACGAGTCCTGGACGCCTCCGCCGCGGCTGGCGAGGCAGCAGACGGTGGCGTGGACGGGGCCGTGATCGGAGCGGTCTGCGAGGAGCGCGTCCGGGTCGGTGACGTCGGAGAAGACGACGCGAGCCGGGGCCAGCCAGGTGGGCGCCGTGCCGGCCCGGCCCGGCTCGGATACATTGTGTTTCTGAACCGTGCCGGATCGCAACAGCTCGTTGTGCCCGTCATGTCGTGCCAATCCGGCTCATCTTCGGCATGGTTTCAAATTCAATTAAACATCTTTCTAAATTTGTGTAAAATTATTTAGATTATAAACATACAAAAATATTTTAATTTTGATTATTGTGAAGAAAACGATGTCCAAATCACGGTCACAAAGCGTAGTTTTGAATCAACTTGGTTTCAAAAATTAGAAAAAAAATAATTTTTTTTGCCATGGCCAGTTCCCCAGGAATCGGTCATGCCCTTAGCCAGTTCCTAGGGAACCGGTCATGCTTCGCTGGTTTACAGGGAACTGGAGATGACGAGGTTTTTGGTAAATACGTAAAACGGTCGTATCATCTTATAAATACGAGTTAAAACTTGTATTAAATACATTTTTTTCCGTGGGTTGCATAGGCATCATCTCCTTGTAGACGATACCCAGAAGTCAGAACTAACGAGGTTAATAACGAGGGCACTCCGCCACGATATAAGTATAAGCTTATTATACGTACAGATCAAATAAACGCTAACTCTAAAAAATTTAATGTAATTAGACCATCTATACATTCTTATTAAATATCACACTATAACACCTCAACCATTTTTTTTGTATTAAAATAGAGCATAGAGTGAAAGTAACGCAATAAGTATACTTTGAACTCAATAGATTTGGAGTATACTAGGTAGAACCGTGCGGCAATGCCGTACCGCGCAAAATTTGATTCGGAATTCTTTTTTGCAAGGAAACGGCGGAGAAAGGATATAGTCGTAATGTTTTTTATTTTTTTTGGAAAAAAGTGACGTGAAGGATCTGGTCGCGAATCTACGAAACGACGAGTGTTTTTTTGAAAAATATCCGGGAAAAAATCTAGATATAAAGCTGTATACATATATCTGTTGATGAAAATATTGTTTCCGGGAAAAACGAAGAAATAACCTAGACACAAATTTCTTTTCACGAATTTGGTTAACACTTTATCATTACCCGACTAACCTCCTTTTGTCGAGTTTAATACTCTATGTACTAACCGGGTGATAATACATGTTCCGAAAAATATTATAGATATCAACCCTCTTTTATCGAATTTAATACTCTATACGTTCACCGAGTAATAATCAACGTTTCGAAAAAATCAGAGATCGAGTTGGGAAAAAAAATTTAGAGATTAGTGATCGAGTTGGGAAAAAAATCCAGAGATGGAGCTATACACATATTTCTGTTGACGAAAATATTTTTTTCGAAAAAAACGAAGAAAGGACCAGGACGTAACGGCTGGGGACCTGTTTGTTATATTTTTTGGACTTGATCGCTATTATAAAAAATTAGAAAAGGACTCGTTCGATATTTGTATTTAGCGGGGGGCTTTGCCATAAAGTAATGAACCAGGGACCTAAATGCAATTCAGAAAAGATTTTTTTATACTCACAAAAAATCGCAAAGGACCTCTTTGTAATTTACAGAGACCTATCCGTAATTTATAAAAAGGAAAGGACCTTTTTGCAAAATGGCATAAGGGATGAGGTGGCACCCTTGGTTGGCCTCCAATTCTTCCCCTTTAATATATAGTATATTATTATAGGGCACCGCTTCTAAAAAAAATAAAGGTTTGTATGGCGGGATGAAGGGAATATCTGCTACGGATGCTTAAACAGATAACAAAATTGTGTAGAGTGAGACAACATTAAAAGGCGACAAAACCCAAGGTTAACAAACCAAATCTCACGCTAGTGTTGGATACGAATACAGTGCAGATAATATCGGGTATGGATTCGAAGCGTATATGGAGCAGAATCGATACGGTACCGGATACTTTTTTATCGGATATTGCGCGAAAATATATACTGTGTAAAGCACACATGTAGCAATAATTAATCAACCGTATGAGTTCGAATGCAACAGAACTATAGTAATTTAACTAGTTATTTTACCAGATAGTCATACGAATGGCTTCCTCAATCCTTGGCCGCCGATTCACTTTCTCCATGATGTTAGGATTACATTGCAATGACAAACACACAAGGATGCCGTCGATTCCATTTCTCCGCAATCTTCCAAAATTCGTCCAATTCGTCCATCCCCTTAACAAATTGGTCATAGGAATGGCTTCCTCAATCCTTAGCAATACTATCTCTCCCCTTCTCCTTCATCGTTGCCGGAGGCCGCCATGTCGGTGACTTGTAGCGCGTCCATATCCACGCTACCCTACTGTGAACGCTGATCCGCCGCTCCAAGCCTCTTCCTCCCTCGCCACACGCGTGACCACAACTGGCTTGACACCCTCAATCTCTCATGCCACCTTCCCCATCCCCTCTGTCACCAAAGCCCTCCATCGTCTTGCAGTGCCACTTCGCCATGGGAGGCCGCCGGCGCCAACCCTCATTGGGCCACCTCCGACCATACCAACACCATCTACAACTTCCCCACGCTGAGGCGGTGCTCATGCTCTCATCATCTCCTTCCCTCTTGTTGTCGGTGTCCCCGCTGCAGTCAAGGCCACCGCCTTTACGTTGCCCGTTTCGATCATCCTAGTGGGGGATGCCTGCTCGACTGCTCGGCTCTGCTCCCTCACTTGTCTACTCGGCTACTCCAATGGGGGTAGAGAAGGGTGGTGACTGTGTGGGAGTCGTGTCGTGTGTGTGCGTATGATATGTGAACTATGATGCTTATTTGCCGATTGCCGAATGGGCGAACCGGGGAGGACCGAAGAATCCGGTTGTGCATATATCCAATTTTTGGATATCCGAATTAATTTTTTTTGGAAATATCCAATAATCATTTTTGGAATTTTCTGAGTTGATGAATAGTAATCTCCTAAATTCAAATCCGAAACAAAATATCCAAAACTGATGTCGAATCCGACAATTATCTGATATAACTATCCGAATTTGAGCCAAACACATCTGGTCGGTCCGTTGGTAGGAAATTATTCAACCCGATTGCACCACTACCCCACACCATTCAGAATTCAGATACTACCAATCGTAGGATCAAGGATAACCAACTAGAGTGGGGTGGATATGAGGTTTTTAAAATTCTTAGCTCTAATTGCAATAATTTAAACAAGTAATACTACAATTGAGAATTTTAACAATTAAGGCATAAAAACTCTAGGTTTCGCTAAGTGCACCAACAAGAGTAAACTAAGAAAGTTACACAATCCTAGATCAAGAGCAAGCACAATAAAATACTAGGAAAGTAAATTTGCTATAATAAACAAAAGAAAGCAAACCACATGAGAATTTGACACGATGATTTTTCCCGTGGTCTCAGAGATTTGTCAGTCTCCCCTAACCTATTTTGAGGAAGTTTGATCCAATCAAGCCAGCTCCTCGTGCAAATGAGCCTTCCCTTGATCACTATTGGTAGTTTTTCCCCGCTCTGGGTATGCGAGCTCCTTGACTTTACAAATACCGGGCATTCTCATAAGCTCCTTTGAGAAGGGCAACGGTTCTCCTGCCTCCAAGCTGTCTAGGAGGTGGCAACTTCCAAGAGAACAGAGTGATGGCACATGTTTGGGGTTGATTCAAGTGTCTAATTAGCTTTAAACAATAAAAATCACACTTGAATGCTTCTAATCCTCTCAAAGAGTGAATTTAGTGCACAAGAGAGAGAAGAAACTTGCTAGAGCTCACAATATCATCAATGAGTATTCAAGAAGCTCTAGTGATGCAAGTGTGGGGGTATTTATAGCCCCCACCAACAAATCCAACTGTTGACGATGGAATCATAAAAGAATCAGCATTTGTGGTACTACCGGCATGCAAAGCCCAGTATTTCTGCTCCATGCCCAACGATCGGATTAGAGCATTAAATGCGGTAGGTAAAGGCCGTTACAAGAAAATTTTGGTACTACCGACGCACAAAGTGCAGCAGTACTGACTTTTGAAACACGGTCGGCTCAAAAATAGGTCTTCTTTATAAATTAAGTACCAGTATACAATTCGCAGTACTACTGGACCCCGGTAGTACCGACTATTACAATGCAGTAGTACCAGCATTCAAAATACAGAAAACCTATCCAAAAACATCCTTTTCTGTAAAATAGCTACCACTCAAATTTTACTACCGACCTTAGGTAGTACCACTTTTTATTCGTCGGTAGCTCTGGCTATAGAAAACTCTCAAAAGGGTGCTTTTATTAAAAAGCTACCACTCAAATGCTCGGTAGTACCACATTTTTCACTACGGTACTGCCGGCCCAAAGAGAAGAAATTGAACGCAATAAGATCCCTTTCTAAAAAGTAACTACCGCCAAGTAAAACCCGATACTACCGCACCTGCGGTAGTACCACATTTTACACTACGGTACTGCAGGAATTACTGCGAATGCAAAACGAATTTGAAAGCTAATTCCAAATGCAATTATTGATGATTTTTAAAAGGGTTTTTGAGCCAATTAACCTTGATCAATTCAAACTACTAGGCATCACACCTCCTTAATAGCACAGCATATATTCTAGCAAACCGATCTTTGTCTCCAAACTCCGAGATTGGTAAAATTACATAAAAGAGTTATAACTACAATTATATCTTGACTTGAATCTCTTAGTCTTCCATTCTTGACCCCTTTAGCTCACAAGATTTATACCGCGATAGAGACCAACCTATTCTCACAAACTCAAGAGAAATTATTAGTCCTTTAACACAATTATCATTAATTACCAAGACAAAATGAAATTATGGGTCTAAATGCCTCAATCTCCCCCTTTTGGTAATTGATGACAACCTAAATGAATAATATTGGAGGAAATGATTTTGAGTACACATTTAGCTAAAGACAATGTATACTCTAGGATTTGCCCTAAATAGTATTTTACTTCGAGTTTAAATGGATGAATATTGATGTAAAATTCTATTAAAGCAAACACATATAGTTGAAATGTAACATCCCGGCACCACATGTGCCCCGAATGTTACACCTTCAAACATCAAATAGCACAGACACCAGAATAAATTAGTAAGGCAAGCTAACATACTAGCAACTTATCGAAATTATTAGAAATTTCGGCAGCACCTCCCATAAAACCTAAGACATCCACTCAGCAGACAAAAGACAAATAACAGTGTAATATCAACAACAACACAAAGGCATGATAACAACTAACCATCAAGACCGACTAACCACAATCAAAGGGTCATGGTATCGACTAACCATCATGACCCAACTAAACACAAACAACTACCACAATACGAATTACATGACATGAACTCAATAAGGTTTGAAGCGATAGATTTAACATGAAGCTGTGGTGATGAGCCGTGATCGTGCTACTACTCCCATCCCAACATGCCGGCTTCCAAGTACCTACACACATTAAATAACAGGCGTGAGTCGAAGACTCAACAAGTACACCAAAAGAATAAAACATAGCCAAATAGAATTTCGTAAGCAGTAACATACTCACAACTCTTAATTGAATTCAGCAAGAAGAAATGGAAAAGAACACCGATAATAACACAATCCTTACTCATCTTTAATTGCAACCACAATTCGACATCCTAACCCTTTTCCTTTTCCATATCACTTGGTAGACTTTCGTTAGCAATGCAATGCAATGTTGAATGCATTCATGCTCATGCACCTTTTCGTCAATTATATCGGTATAGCTGAGGGAACACCCGTCGATGTTCACCCTCTATCCCCATCCCGTGAAGGTACCTACCCCAAAGTAGGTTTTACACAAGGGCACTCCGGATTAGTCATAACTTTTTCACCGACCTCACCGGGTTAGTTATGACTTACTCACCGACCTGGCCCTTTATATGCTATGAATGCAAATGATGTAACATTTACTTTTCATTGCTCATCCCAACAGCCATTAATAGCCATGCGATGCAAATGCGAAATGCTTGAATGCTTGTATGCACCTTTTAAAGCCTATACCGGTATAGCTGATTGCACACCCGTCGGTGTGCACCCTCTCATTCCCCTCCATCCCGTGGAGGGTGCCTACTCTTACTGACTCGCTCCCATACACGTGTGTTTGGGACTACGAGGTAGGACTTTCGTGCTCACTATGTGTGAGCACAGAGGCCCCATCAAAATGGGTCGCCTCTTCCATCAAGAATGCATATGTGAATTTGACATGAATAACAATACAAGTTGCATTCTCGTGATCAAACACCAATATATGATTAGTAACATACCCTCATATTCTTAAACTTATGATTCTCATTAATCTAATCACTTTCATGAATAAA
Source organism: Rhipidocladum racemiflorum (assembly GCA_036346355.1). Lineage (NCBI taxonomy): Eukaryota > Viridiplantae > Streptophyta > Magnoliopsida > Poales > Poaceae > Rhipidocladum > Rhipidocladum racemiflorum. Next base: position 61,184,429 of record CM070573.1, on the reverse strand, counting down.
ACATGGTAACAAAAGTATACATTCTATAAGGTGGTTAAGTCAAAATAATAAGCAGACAATACTATATCCGGCAGCACTCAACAAAAGGGGTACTTGCCTTTAACCTCGGCGATAATTGACGTTCGATTTGCAGTATTAGAGACCTCCGACCCTAGAGAAATACAACAATACTCAAAATCCATTCCTCAAGTGAATAATACTACTAGTTCGGCAATAAAACTCTAGTGATCAGCATTACTCCCTATCTCAATAATACAAGATTCTAACATCATCGATCAACAGATATTCATTTACCCAGCTATATACATATATATACTAATCACATTTCACAGGAGGTAAATCCTTTGATTCTTGCAAATGTGAATAAGATGATCTAATAGGCAGCCTATAACAAATAGACACAATTCTCACACCAAAGTTAGCCTTAAATTGATAAGTCACTGAACATTTTTAAGAACTTCGCCACGCCAAAATGAGAAGGTTGCAAGTGCAACAAATAAAAATTAGAACACAAGAGAAGCACCATATCCCTGAATGTACTGCACACTAGTAGCAAATTCAACTAAGAACAATGTTTCATGCTAAATGACGCATAAAACAAGTAATACGAGTACCATAGTTTGTTTAACAAGAATGCGAGTCTTGTTGCCATAACCAAAATACTAGCAGCAAAATAAAACTATCAACAGTTGAAGCAAGGCACACTCAGTGCTATACTGCTATTCCTCCATAGTTATACAAAGGCAGGATAATTTATAAATGATTTGGAAAATGCATCAGCTCTTTTGCTTAAGTAGCAGATTCGTCTCAACAATTTCTTAGATGCACAGACTACCTCAGGAGGCAATTTCTTAAACCTTAAATTCTTCCAAGCAAAAACATACTCTCAGCTAAATTTAATTTTGAGACAACATTTTAGGAAATCACGGAAAATCTTAGACCACAAATTCAGCACAATATTCTGCACCACATAGACAAATACACGAGCTACAAGTCACCTACTTAATCCAATTCACGGTTCTAGCAAATAATACATAAAAGCAGTTGACTGATCACATCTTTCCTGCCAGGCAATTGATTAGTCATTGAAAATGACGGAAAAATGCAGAAATGCTAGCTTTTCTATTCCAACATAAAGAATGATAGTGATAATCAATTCTAGCATAAAGAACATTTTTGCTAATCATCATGCTATTGTCTACTTTGAAGGGAAAATTTCAGTTGTTCAAACAAAGCACATTATTAAGCGCATTTGGATTACTATCATTTTGGAGTAATTGATGGCACAAAACCAAATTTTCGAAGTAACATAACCAGAGTAATAGAGTAACCAAGGTGGCATACAGATGAAGAACTACAACAAGACAAATGACCATTATGCTCTGTATGATTCCAAACAGCTCATCAAGTTCATTTGTTATTTCATCAGATAAAGTACCCTGTAGCATTCGAGGCTAAGGCCCTGTTTGGAACACAGCAATATTCCAGACCACGCCTTAACAAAAAACTATAACCCAAACAGTAATATCATAATGTCAACCTTTTGAGCATTTTGACAAACACATGGTGTGCACAATGAACCAAAACCCTCAGTTCAACTGTACCTGAGTACTCACTGCAAGAAGAAGGCAATGGGGGGCACTTCGGCCGGTGGGGAGGGAAGGTCGCCGGAGCTGGCCGGTGGGGAGGCGCCGCCGACCGGGAAGGTGCAGGGAGGAGCGCCAGCCTGCTACCGCTGCTGCTGATGTCCTAGAGGAGGGGCGACGGCCAGGGAGGAGAACAGGGAGGCGCGCCGGCCTGAGGGAGATCAGGGCCACGCCGACCACAGGGAGGAGCCAGGGGCGCGCTGGCCGCAGAGAGGCAGGGACGGCGCCGGCAGGGAGAGAGCCAGGGCTGTGCCGGCCGGGATCTAGGGGGAGGCGTCGGCCTGCTCGAGTGGAGGCCAGGGAGGAGTCGACCTGGGTGGAGAGGGCACTCGGGCCAGGAGGGGAAAGGGTGTATATCCTGTGCACATATCTGCACATATGCAATAATTAAATCCGAATCATGTGTACAAGATGGATATGTGCATAAGATATATAGCCGAGGGGAAAAGGGAGGGGAGTAGCCAGGTTGGTGGGGGAGAAAATAATAAGTCAGGTGGTGGTGAGGGGACAAAAAGAAACTCTCACCCACACTCTAAAACAAAATTCCCATTTCTACCACTCCAGGACAGGTCCAAACCCCACTGAAAATTCTTGAGTTGGAAAAAGAAATAGTCGGGATACTACATGATCCTCCTTAACGGAATTCGACTCTGAATTCGAAGAACGCCAATTACAAAAACAAAGTCCACCAGAGACTTAAACTTCTTTGCAACTCAAATTCTCAAGTAAACGCAGGGGATGCTCGCACTTCCACTTGCAGCATCCACTCAAATTCTCAATGCCCTACATGTTACAAATGGCATCAAAACCAACAAATTACTTAAGCAAGTAGTTAGGCAAATTATTATCGAACACAAACAGATGACCCTAAAATGGGAAGTGAGATATTATTATTTTTTATATTGTTAGAAGTTGGGTTAGATAACACTGAAATGTGAATACAATATATTAGAGAAGAAATGTAGAAATGTGATCAACAATACGGAATAGATTAATTATTAGCTATCGTGGGTATGCCCTTTTTGTAGGCTCATTTTTGAGTGGTAACTGCATGTCTGCATCCCTAGTCCATGCAAAAGTACTTCATAGGAACTTTTATTTACAAAGCAGGTAGAACTGTTTTGATATCAGAAAGAAGACAGTCAAGCACCCAACAGTGTCACTGAAGGTGCTACATAACAGAGTTTGTTGAAGTTTTCTATCTCAAGTAGGGGTGGAATCGAGCCGAGCCGAGCTCGGCTCGGCCGAGCTCGCCAGTTTTCGAGCCGAGCCGAGCCCGGCTCGTTGCATACATCGAGCTCAATCTTGAGCTCGGCTCGGGCTCGCTCGAGCCTCGAGCCGGCCTACAAGGGCACTGGCAAGGGCCCAAATGCCCTTCATTCTCACAAAAAACGAAGCTCCTCCATCCATTCTCACCGTTCTCAGGCTCCAGCCTCCTCTAGGGTTCGGTTAAGAAGCAATTTCATATTTATGGGACGCCTTTTAAGCACAGATGGTTAGACTGCTCTTTCAATTTATAAAACTGCAAACATGTAATCTGGAAAAAGAATACTCCGCTTACTTTTATCTGTGCAAAACTAATCAGTAGACCCAATACAAGACATTTGAAGTACTAAGAAGAGTAAACTCAAAAAGTAAGGTAAGACAAGCATTGCTCATTAGATGTCTAGCATTGGGTATACTGATTACTGTATTGTGAATTCATACCTTATATAACTCAATGATTGTCGAGCCTAACGAGCCTAACGAGCCGCTCACTTAGCCGGGCTCAGGCTCGCTGCTGGGCTGCGAGCCAGGCGGTAGGCTCGGGCTCGGCTCGTTGGCCATGCGAGCCGAGCTGAGCCGCACCGAGCCGAGCCGAGCCTCGAGCCTCGAGCTAAAATTCCATCCCTAATCTCAAGTAAACATACAAAACAAGTCTGAAAAGCGAAATAAATAGAACACATGCCACTTGTCTCACTCCAATTTGTCTGTAAATACCATATTAGGGAAAATGCGTTGATTTGTACTATGAGTGCCAGAAAGGTCAATCCAAAGATTTTTCAGATCAAAGGTCAGTCCAAGAAATTTTAGAAGCGAACTGTGAACACAACCAAACTAATTGAGCCTGTGCATCTTCAGTAAATTCTATCTACTCTTATCAGCTATCACTCCTCAATCTAGAGATCCGAACTAAATAGAGAGACTACTACACGAACCAATGGGCACTGAAAAATGAGATCAATTGGAACTCAGCTTTAAGCCGATCGTAACAAGCCAATCATGCGATCAGCACCAAGAGGAATGTAAATCGTGGAGTGTGTAATTAAATGAGAAAATTCTTCGAAGAATAAAAAGAAGAAGAAAAAAGGCATAACTATGACTGTACGGCAAGTATAAAAGAGAAGTACATGGGATCCCATTGTACGTCGTGCAGTGTAGGCGAGAAAGGACTGGATAGAGTTGAGCATATCATTTTCTATACAATCTAAATATTTATAAAGATATCATTAGTCAATGCTAAAATACTTTGATTGCACTACACATATTTTTGACTTGAGGCAGATTATCCAAAGTTGTAATGCTTGGGCATGTCGTGAGACAACAAAATTTAGTATCCTCTACTTTCCAACGGACAAATTTAATTAGAAGAAAGTTCCTTTAAAAAATTTGATTTGCAGTATCACTAAGCACCAAAGACTATTTATAATATTAGACTATCTCCAACAATTTCCTTTCATTTCATTCCCTTCCCCATATTCATTTCCTTTATTTCCTACCATCTCTAACAGCATCCCCTCAAGGAAATTTGTGAAGGGATTGGAGAGAGAATCCCTTTCTATCCAGATTCTCTCTCCAAATCCCGTCCGAAGGGAATCGCGAAGGGAATCCGCTGGAGCATTTGGGATCTATTCGTGAAGGAATTTAGAGGATGAAGAGAAGCTGCTGGAGATAGTCTTAGTATGCTTCCGTCCTTCAGAATCGAACATGACGTCGTCTTCCAACAACCTGCTCACAATGGCACAACCTGGTTGAGTGGTCGCATCTGAATCAATGTTATTAATCAACTAAAATGGCCTCACAATTCATTGATTTCGCCTCTTAAGTTCTAACACGTCATTACAAACGTAACTAAGCACATAGCATCTGAATCAATGCTATTAATCAACTAAAATGGTCTCACAATCCCTAGCTATTCAGAATCAGAAACAAGTATACGAACAATCCAGTTGATAGAGCTAAAATAAAATTAGTAACATTATGAACTAATATTGCTGTCCTATATGAAATTGTCTGAATTGGGATTAGAAAGGATGAGTCGTGTTTTTCCACAGTAGAGAGGAAGCCAAGCAGTTGACTGTTCACTTGATATGAACGACACACACTAATTAAGTAAGGGGATGAGCATGTGCTCACAAAGGACATGGATACCGCCGTGCATTTTGAGTAGCAAAGGCTAAAAATATTTGAAAAAAAAATCAAATTGCTATAGTATTTTTAAAAAATCTAGTTTAAAAATATGAATTTCAATCAAAATATCTAAAATTTCAATGAAATTTACCAAAATCTCGAATACTGTAGCAATTTAATTTTTTTTCATAATTTTTTTTAACCTTTGCTACTCAAAATGCAGGTCAAAATGCACCGTGCATTTTGAGTAGCAAAGGCAGAGGATCCCAATTGGATACCGCCGTGGCCCATGGGTCTGTGCCGCCCAAGACGCGAAAGCCTAGACCAACGTGGCTGGGACCTGCTCTGGACTTTGGAGGGACGCAGCTGGGACCTTCTCCAGAGGGACGCAGCTAGGACATTGGCCGCGCGACCTAGACGGCTGGACTACGGTGGAGCGCAGCGCACAAGGTGTGGAGCAGTGGAGGCCGAACCACTAGAGGGGATTGAGATTCCGCTCATCCGCTGGCCAGGGAGGCTGAATGGGTGGGGAACAGGGGATTGGGGAGGAATGGGGAATCGCTGGATTGGGGGATCACTGGATTGGTGGGGAACTGGGGATGGGGAAGAATGAAGAACTAGGGTTCGGCTTCAATGGGGAATAGCTGATGGAGTCTGGAGAACTGGGGACTGGCTTCACTGGGGAATCGCTGATTGAGTGATTGGCTTCAACAGGGATAGCTGGATTGGGGGAGGGGGAGGGCTACCGCTGGTGGCTGACGCCTAGAGTGATGGAGTCTAGAGAATGGAGATTCGACGTCAGCGATTGAGGCCTTGAGGCCCTTGACTCTTGATTCTTGAGGGTTTCCACCGGATACTAATAGGATATATCTACGGATATATTCTAATCCGACGGATACCTTCGTTCCAAATCCGAATCCGTATCTGGAAAAACTATCTGAATCCGTATCGGATAGAAAGAAATCAGATATCCGAAAAAATATTCGAATAAAATCCAAATTTATACGGATGAACAGACGGTCAGAAATATCCGTCTCATTTGCACCCCTACTCCCTAGTAAATCGTCCTCTCCTTTGACTCTTAAGCCCAAATCATGACCTAAGCAACCTTGATTTTGGTGTTCTTGTGTCATGTCCCTTGGCCAACGGAGGGGATCCGAGGCGTGAGATCGTGGAACCGGTCTGGAGTGGAACTTGGAGAAGAAGAAGAAAGAAAGGGGAAAATAGCAGAGGAAGGAAGAAGGCAGGAGGAATTGATTCAATTCATTTTTCTTGTCTACCCGATACCACCAGGGCTCCCCTCTTTAATAGTCTCTCTTTCTCCCCCTTACATGTGGGTCCATGGAGGTGTTACATTACCGCCCCCACGAGAAGTTGCTTGTCCCCAAGCAACAGAACTCCTTCAATCCTTTCTCTTACATGTGTGGAGCCACCAGGATCTCATGGTATGATGATAAAAGGGACAATCATAATGTCATTCAAAGTGAAGTGAGAATAACAAGGGTCAACACTTATCCCATTCCCTTCAAACTCTTCCCAAGTATCCGCCACTGAAAGTTCCACAATACAGACGTTGCCATATTGTTCTTGAGCCAGCAAGCAAACAGATCGAGAATCTCATCCATCACCCTCTGTATAACCCGACAACCATATGGATGAGTGGACAACATCACAACTTGACCATAGAATGTTGAAACAATGAACTGGATAACATGATGAGGGATGCACTCTATGCATTTCTGTATTACTTGGTTCCCATGTTGATCACGTACACAACGCATGACATGTCCATCGAGCTCAGCAACCATTTTAGTCTCACGATCTAAATCAACGACCTCCATAGCCTTCACAGATAACCCGGCATCCATACATCTGAAGGCTAAGAGCAAGGACACGCCAAATAAGCTGATCAGCCAATTCCTTTTTCTGAGTAGTGCTTCCATGCTCGAAACACTTTTGAACAACATACGTTCCAAATACATCAGTCATCAATGTGAGAGCTTGCGGCCTAATTTCTGAAAACACCATGTATTTCTCTTCGGTACTAGCTGTTTCTAGCTTTTGCTGAATGAATCGGCTTCCATATTGATCCGCACTGAACTCAATGACATGACCAGCTATTTCAGAGAGCTCATAATATCTGCTTTTGTTGCTCTTGAATCCCACCAGAAGTGAGGACATCAAATTGACATACGTCTTTCCACCCAGGTCTGAACTCCATGAACCAAGGGAACCGCCAAAATTTATCCTGCCTGATGGAAAGCGCCTGCTGCATTTACCATGTCTAAGTGGACTACCAGGTGCAGCAAGTGAAGAGGGAATAATAGCACTCATTAAAGGACTTCCAGCATAACCAAGGCCAAATCCAAGGTTTCCATGGTAACCATAGTTCTTCTCAGGATCAAGCAATGGACCAAGGTAAGCCTTCCGAGGACCAAGTAAATCCATGTAAGAACTACCCGGATGGCCACCGGCCATGAGGGGATCATCACAACTAAATGCAACATGGGCGGCAACCTCACCGCCATAAGGTCTTGAACATATCTTTGGATCAATAGGTGTCTCAAGAGAAATTGCTGCGATTGGACATTCAAATTCTTCGAGCAAAACACTTGATGGTTTCAGATCACCATCTATCATTCTTTGTAGATCTTTGGGCCCGACGAGCTTTGACAAGATCATAAGCCAGGTCATGTACAGAATTTTCAGGCAGCTTCTTATCTTTGCTCATGGTGCCAAACTCAATACAAATTACAGTGGCAAAATCCTTGAATTGAAAAGCACTTTCTCCATGATTCTTGACAACAATACTCTCAGATACCTGGCCAGTCCATGACTGAAAAAATACCTCAAAGCTTGCTCTCTCATCCTCGTTATATCCATCATTCTCTAATATCTCGGGTACCATATTAAGGTCTACACTGGCATAAGCTTCCGCAATCGCTGATAATGAACGTTGCTGCGAGTTCATTTCATGTGTAATGCCCAGTAAAGCATGTAAAGGAGCAGAAATTAGTATCTCTATATTGGTTAAGGAAGTGACCCCCAACACACCAGGGTCCCATGGCTTAAGCTCAATACACTGTACTAAGACTCTGAAACTTGCACAAGGAGGTGGTGGCCAAGGTTGGGCTGATGATGCTGCTATGAGAAGTTCTGCAACCCCACCACCGAAGAAATGGCCATCAGAATCAGCCAATGAAATCCTGAGGCCCTCATATGTCCCATTTCCACCTGAATTAGCAGTCTGCGGTGTATGTGGTCCAGCCATGAATCGGTAAACACCAGCTTGAATAATCTCTGCGGCAACAAATTTGTCACCAAAGACACCATACATTTCAGATTCAGTTAAATGCTTGTACTGCTCATGGAAGTATCCAACCATCAGGACCTTGGTGTTCTCTGTAGAATAAGCCCATTCTGGGGAGATCTCAGTGATGTTGAATAGTCCAACACTGTTCTGCCTAGCAGGTTCATCAGTAGGAATGTTACCCTCCACTGAAGTTTTTACCAAAGAACTTACAATTTGCTCTGATTGAGAATCTAGATCCGATGTTAAGAGAGAGTGAGACGGGTTTCCTTGATGCTTCAGAGCTCCGAAGTGACTTGCAGGTACTTGATTAAGACCAGGATTAGTAGCATAATCTTCTGATGTCACAATAAGTGGTGGAACAAGGTTAGCATTACTTGCCGTGTTGGTATTCATGAGATTATTTCCAGAATCCCTTGGCCCGTGTTTAATTTGATGACTGGATGCCAAAGATCCACCACAAACAGAAGTATCATTGTGCATAGATGACTCTAATAAATTTGCCCAACATGAGTTGATCGCCTTCCAGCTAGAACCATATTCTTCAGTTTCGCTAAAACTTCCAGGCACCTCCTGGTTTGGCATCTGTGATGGAGGTAGTGGCTCAGGAGGGCCTTCCTTGCTTCTCAGATCTTGGTAGCCAGAGATCCGGGCCACTGCTGCAGCCGTTGCCTCCAGTTGTTTGGCAAGGATGTGCTGATCCAACGAGCTCTGTTCCACCATCTTCGCATTCATCTCCATTCGAGCCATCAAGAGTTGCTGGTTGGTGTCGAAGGAGTCCAGCCGTGCCAACAGTTGATGGAGCCTCTTTTTGATACATGCTAATCTCTCCTCATCTGCCGGATCGGTGAAACCAGTGCTCTGTGGCGGGGTGGCGGAGAAGTATGGGCTGGAGAAGCTGCTGCGCGTGTCGGCGGAGATGATGGGGCAAAGCGCGAAGGAGTGGTGCGGTTGTCGAGGAAGACCAGATCGGCGACCCGAGGTCGCGGCGGCCTCGTGGAAGTTCAAGTCGCCGAGGGCGGTGGTCGGCGCCGATGGTGGCTGGCGGAAACCATCCGAAGGCGAAGACCGGAGAGGCGACGAGAAGGCGCGGGCGACCGGGAAGCTGGATGGAGATGGAGATGGTTGCGGCGGCGTGGAGGATGGCGCCGGCATGACGCGCGAGGAGAACGCGGCGTTCTCCATCGGTGACGGCGACGAGAAGTCTTGCTGCGACTGGAAGTGGCACGACGGAGGAGGCGGCAGAGGATGCGGCGGAGTTGTACACGAATGGTGCTGTGGTCGACGGGGCCGAAGAAGAATCACCGACGATCATCGCTCACGATGTTTGGGATTTTACAGGGATTCCTTTCTCCGATCCCTCTCAATCAGAGAAGTTTTCCCCAACCATTCACCGAGATCGCCCAGATGAAATAGGAATCGTGGCTAGCTCTGATACCAAGTTGTCATGTCCCTTGGCCAACGGAGGGGATCCGAGGCGTGAGATCGTGGAACCGGTCTGCAGTGGAACTTGGAGAAGAAGAAGAAAGAAAGGGGAAAACAGCAGAGGAAGGAAGAAAGCAGGAGGAATTGATTCAATTCATTTTTCTTGTCTACCCGATACCACCAGGGCTCCCCTCTTTAATAGTCTCTCTTTCTCCCCCTTACATGTGGGTCCATGGAGGTGTTACATCTTGACGATCAATGGAGTTGCTGGGAGGCGCAACTAGTTCTGACGAAATCTTGGAAGGATTGCGGATGATGGGAGAGGCAACATGGAGCCATCTGCAAAGCACTCTACCTTAATCTTGCCAAGCTGCACACAGAGGACAAGTTTGTGTTGAGGTGGCCTTGATAGTTGGCGAAGATGGAATTTTATGATGTGATAAGACTAGGCTTTCTTACCTTGTTTCTATTTTCCGTTTTTATTTTCTATTTCTTCAATGTTCGATTCGTTCTTGGCAACCTTTTGTACCATGGTTTAATATGTCGTTGAGATTTCGGTAATCTCAACTGAAATTTAACTTTTGGTCAAATCAAGATCTTAAATCTCGTCTAAAAAAAATTCAAAAATACTACATTATTTTCAAAATCTCAGCGAGATCTCGGTATTTTTTGCCGAAATCTCGAACTTTTTTTGTCTGAATTTCAAATTTTGTCCGATTTAATTAGATTTGTGATCAAGACTATCCACAAAAATTTCAATAAATTTTGATATGTTTTTACCATTTTTCAAAAGTTCAAAAGTTGATCGAGATTTCGGTAATTTCGGTCGAAATCTCGATAATTCCGGTTGAAAAAAAACAGGAGTGGAAATTTGGTTTTTAGATTTCGTTTGGATTTTATTTTAAAATTCTGATATCTCATCAAAATTTTGAATTTTGACCAACTCCGAGATATATACCGAAAACAAAATTTGATACCTGGTGTTTATGCCATGCTTGTTTCTTTTGAATTTTCTTACAGTTCGCTGTTGTTGCCTGACAGTGGAAATGATAGTTTCGGAGGTGGTTCTATTTATTACTACTTAAAAGTTATATAAATATTAAAGTACAAAAGAATGATAAGTGATTATTACTTATCTTTTTGTTTGTTTTAATATTTGTGTAACTTGTATTTGAATGGTTAATTGCTGTCGGGGATTGGATAATTTCCATAACGACCATAATGCTCCGGCAGTTGAGTCAGACCAAACCATGCGTGCCCTCAGAGATCGTTCCCGAGGATGACCCACGGGCGTCCAGCCTTGTTGCTCGGTTTGCCCGGCCAATACGAGCTCCATGCTCGGCTACGGCTCCCGAGTTCGGTGCCCGAGCTTTATTGCTCGGGCCAGATTCAAACTAACTCGGTCCCAGCTCGTCCGCAAGATGTGTGGTCGGATGGTCGTGATTGGCAGTTGCGCCTGAATAGCGATAATCATGCCACGATGTGGAGCCGTTGGGCCCATGACAAAGACGTGGCGTGAATTTAGGGTTCGGTTACAACCGTGTTAGCCGCAGTCAAATGTTCGTGGCCTGGGCGGTAATCGACGGAATATTCCTGCAGACTAAAAATACCTCTCAGCCATGGGCGAGAGGGACACACCTTTTTTGATACATACGCAATACACAGCACGCTGGAGTAGGGTTATTATCTCCCCAGTGAGAGATTCGAACCAGGATAAATCCCTGTGCCGTTCTCTAAGTACTCCCTGTCTCGCGCCGTCCGAGCATCCTTCGGACGCGACCCTTCACGTAAGAAGAGGGAAGCGATAGTTCTCCAAACAACTAAGTAAGCTCGGCGGGGACCCGTTCCCCAATCGTAGTTGCATAAAAATACTACTCTACTGTATCACACAAATTGCAGTTTCTGTATCTCCGTTGTTTAGGCTAGATCAGCCGTGATAAGTAAAACATTTTTTTCCCGTTAAGAGATTATCTCAACATCTCCGGTTCCAATAGCATTATCTTAAACCAGACATTATATTGGACCATCTATTATGTGAACAAACAATAGTGGCATCCTAAATAGTAAATAGTGGTGATCATCTGCATTTTGCACGGCGAGTTGCACAGAACCAATCGTGCCAACCACCGCCACTGCCGTATTCAAACCCCAACCACCGCCACTGCCCACTGCCGTATTCAAAGTTTCAAACCGGTTGGTAACTTGGTATATCTGTCTATATGACCAAACCGGTTGATCACGAGTCACAAACTTGAAGCCAGGAAAACGTGTCAGGAAACCGCGGGAAAGGAGTTCCAAATCCACGTAATCCCGCCAGAAAACGCCGTGAATCGGCGGCCAGTAGGGTGGGCGGCTCGGTGCCGTCCAATCACGCGTCCAGGCCGCCGCGTCAGCTACACGCCCTCCTGTCTCCCCCCGCCATCCCATCACGACAAGACACCGTACGGACCTCTTCCCATGCAGCCACACGTGGGCCCCGCACCTCTGGGCCACACAACGCGGACCCCAGATTGATATGTTGTGGCCCCACGCGCTGCCCTCTCCCACCGTCCAACGCGATTGCGCGTTTGTACGTGCCTCCTAACCCACAGGTTCAGCCGTTACTATGAAATGACCTGTTTATTTCAGTTCGAGATCGCAGAAAATAACTTTTAAAATCTGAATTGTTTAAAAGCTAAATGTTGAAAAGCTCTTTGATAATCTAAATTATAGTGGGGTAGGCTCGGACGTGAACAAAACAGGAGGACTTAAGCGTGAACAGTGAAGGGCAATGGTAGGTAATTTCGACTGAAATTGGATGGGTATTGTTGTCTTTTGCAAAAAAAAAGTAGAAAAAACTCATCTAAAATGGATTGTGAGATTGCTACAATCTGGCTTCCGATTGTTACAATCTATATTGAAAGTTTTTTATTTGTTGACCTTTCAGATTTTAAAAGCAGTTTTCTATAACCTTAAGACAAAACAAACAGGCCCTAAGATGCCCTCTCATATGTTGAGCATCATCGATCGAACAAACAGAACAGTTATAAAGATGAACACAGTATATAAATGTATCAACCCTTCTATGTCTTTATTGATTATCAATTCTTTCATATAATAGGGTGTTATATTTATACCCATAATCTCTCAGGTATAATTTCATAATTCGTCAACCAAACCAAAAGTCTGGATATATATCAACAACTAATATCAAAAGTCTGATTATATTTCAACATTCCCCTCTAAGCGAATACCACGTAATAATAGGCCTCATCAAAAACTCATCCAAAAACCCAGTTGGAAAAAAGAATAGAGAAAAAAAGTACATTGCACAAGCATATTGTGTTACACTTGTTCCCTTATCAAAAACTTTCGTGTAAAAAAACTTCAGGAAAACTCACTAAGGGAAAAAAAAGTATAACTTATAATATTCTATATTAGGGTAATATCTTTAGGATCATATCAAGGGTTATTGTTTAGGAATTTACTTCCTATAAACTCTATATATCTCTAAGTTGTCTCATTCCAATGACACGAATACACCTTTGAAAACTGGAGATATTGACAAAGACTTGGTGAAAAATTAGCCATATTATCACATGACTTAGTTTCCAAGATCTTTACCTCGCAATTCTTCTGAAGTTCATGAGAATAGAAAAGTTTAAGGGCAATATGCTTGGTGATATTGCACTTTACATAACACTTTCACATTTATGCAACACAGGCAGCATTATCTTTTTAGATAATTATGGGGGTAACGATGGTGTTAATACTACATGACTTCTATATATCGCTAATCACACATCTTAGTCAAACATATTCACGTGAGGCTTCCTATAATACTACAATCTTTGAGTGGTTGGTAGAGATAACTACTAAGGTATGCTTAAAATACCACTAAGAAATGGCTATTTCACCGTAGAGAAACACATACTCAGCCTAAGATTTGGCACTGTGAGGATCAAACCGATAACCAGCATCTGTATATCACACCATGGTCGAGTCTTGGTCCTTCGGGTAAAATAAGCCATGATCTTTTTTATCTTAGGGGTATCTAAGTAAAATCTTGATACCAGCCCAATGTCATATGGTTGGAGCTGCACTCTGTATAGCTAGCAAATTTACTGTGAATGTAATATCAGGCTTAGTGCAATTCACAAGATACTTAAGTGCTCCTATAATGCTAAAGTATGGAACTTCAAATCCTAAGACTTTCTATTTTCCATCATCAACATGAATGGGTCTTTATCCACATGAAGAGATCTTACTACCATGGGATCTTCAAAGGATGAGATTTATCCATATTAAAAAAAAATTAATACTTTCACGGTATAGGTAGACTGGTGTACAAAACTTCCTTCTGGAAATTGCTCTAACTGTATGTTTTGGTTTTACCCAAATCTTTCATCCCAAACTTCGTCATAAGGTATGTACTTGCTTCTTTTATGTCATATATGGTTTCGATGGTATTCAGATCATCAACATAGACTGAGATAATATAGAATCCATTCTGGGACTTCTTTATGAAAACATAGGGACAATCATCATTATTCGAGCAACTCTTATTCAGGAGGAACTCACTAAGTTGATTATAGCATATTCTTTCTGACAGTTTTAATCCGTATAAAGGCCTCTACAGTTTGACGCTATGCATATTGTGATTGCTTTTTTTAGGATTTGGAATTTTGACTTCTTTAGGACTCTCATATAAATATCTGTATCCAATGGCCCATATAAATATACAATCACTATATCCATCAACTACATTAATAAGTTTAAGCTAGTTCCCATTGATATCAAATATCGGAACATTATTCCACTCATTACAAGAGAGCAAGTTTTATCGTAATCGATACTAGGTCTCTGCGTGAACTCTTGTGCTATAAGTCTCGATTTCGATCTTACCATCTAGTTGTTTTCATTTCTCTTTCGGATGAAAACCCATTTTAATCCTATAAGGAAAACTTTAGGAGGTGTTCAATCAATAGAACCAAATAGTTTCCTTCTGCTAAGCAAGCGCAATTATTCGTCAGTTGTTTCTTTCCGTTTGACCCATTTTGAGCACTTCCAGCACTCTGCCATGGACTTTGGTTCTGGATCCAGATCAAGAGTTTTGGCAATTTTTGAGGCAAAATATATGTTGACAATTTTATTTGTTCTTTTATACAACTCTCTTGAATCCACATAATTAGCAAAAAAAAAAAAATCAAGCTCCTGTGATTTTCCACAACGATGGGTCTGAGTGTTCTGACTTCCCAACATCAAGTTTTGCCTACAAATATTCGCTGGAGTTACCAACTTCAGGACAAAGCACTATAAGGATTTTCTCAACATTAGGTTAAGCTTCTTCTACTGTCTAGTGTAGTGTCCTCACTTATTCGGTTCTCTGTTTCTGAGGATGTCTCTGCAGAATTAAGTCATGTTGGCTCGGAGATCCCACCTGTTCTAATAATGAGGTGTAAGAGTGGATTCAATATCCTTCTGGGTAGGGGTGAAAACGGATCGGCTACGGTCGGATATTGCTGTTTCCGTATCCTAACCCATATTTTTTTTCCGGATTCGGAATCGGATACGGTAAGACCGAATACGGATACGAATATGGATATTTTGGAGTTTCGGATATGGTAATGTCGGAGCGGATACATACCGGATTCGGTTCGGAAACGGATAATACAAACGGATACATACTTGTTGAAACATTTGACAAACAATAAATTCATATATATTACATAAATTTGACAATTCACACAACACAAGTATAACAAGGTATCAAATTCATACATAACTTGAACAACTAAGTCCCGCTCGCCCAACAGGCCAACACACTGAATTCATGCGGCAGAGGCGGCGGCGGAGGCTCAAGCACTAGGGTTAGTTTTCGGGTTGGGGAATCGAATGGGGAGGCAAAGACTGAGGCTTGCGGGAATCGAATGGGAAGCCCTTGACTCTTGAGTCTTGACTTGAGTACGGAGTACCCTTGTTTTGTTGATTCGGATATCCGGTCGGCTAATATCCGGTTACCATATACCGCAGCTATTCGGTCGGATATCCCGTCTACCGTATCCGTAACTGTATCCAGTAGCAAGTATCCGGTACCGTATCCGAATCCGGCCGGATACGGAATTTTTTTCCCGGATACGGTTTTTAACGGATTCGGTACCGGATCGATCGGGATTAACCCGTACCATTTTCACCCCTACTTCTGGGGTATTTTCACTCTTTCCATTGCGTTTACTACAGATACATGATATTTTATCACTCTCTTATGATCACTAAAGGCATATGGTAGATTATTAGCTATTTCTTACAGATTTATTGCCCTTTGAAGTCCAAGTTCGAATTTTTTTAGTGCGTGCATCTAAGGACTGAATGGTTGTAACATTCCAATCTATTTCCCGGTATTCTTTTGTGTGGTATTTTTCTCCCCTTAATGCTAGGAAATTCTCCTCGTTAAAGATACAATTAGCGTACCGATGGTGGGTAGACTACAATTATTTTAATTACTGACTCGGCAAGGCCATTTTATGTGTGGACATGAGGTATTGAATAATCTACATTAATGCCCAGAGACGTACAATAATCATCATATGCCTTTGAGGTAAACTCGTCAGCATTGTCCATTCAGATGGACTTGATCCTTTCATCTGGAAAGGAGGCGCTTAATTTAATAATTTAGTCAAATAATTTAGCAAAAGCATGGTTCTGATAGGTAAGAGACATACATAGGACCATCCAGAAGAAGCATCTATCAGTACCATAAAATATCTGAAAGGGCCCAACATGGGTTGGATAGGCCAATAAATGTCACCTTCAATTCTCTCTAGGAAACTTGGTGATTCTTCCCAAACTTTCAGATCATAAGGTCTAGTTATGAGCTCCCCTTTAGCACATGCAGAGCATACGAAGTCTTCAAGTCTAGGAAAGTGTAACACCCCGGCATCTAGTATGCCCGAATGCTACCAAACATAGGCTAAACACCACCTAAATACCACTAATAAAGACAAATTACAGCAAAGGAGCAAATGCTAAAACCGAAAATTTCGGCAGCATCTCCTTTGTTTTAACATGATTTGAGACAATAGCAATATCAGACAAGTAACATAATATCATAAGATATCTAAAGAAGCAATGTAAATAGATATAGCATCAACATAAGGCAATAATATCAAGTTCAACCACTCCATAAACTATAACGAAGCAAATAAGGGACCCGACCACAATTTAATCCATACACCAAGATTCATGGCACTATTATTAAGGTCATGACTTAAAATTTGGTAAATGTGACTGGAACTACGTGAAGATGTGTAGCTAATGCCCTTTCCCACATGCCGGTGTCATGGTACCTAAAAAAAACAACATAAACACAAGCGTGAGTTCATCACTCAGCAAGTATATTGCAATGGTACAAAAGAAACAATTTCATGGCTACAACAACTCACATCATGTCTACCATCTCATTCATGATCACATATCATTTTCATCATCATTATGTATGCAATGCGATGCGATGCTCATGTCTCCTTGGAAACTCATACCGGTATGGTTGAGTACACACCCGTCGGTGTGCACCCTCTCCCCCCTTCCATCCCGAAGATGGAGGGTGCCTACTCCTCGCTTCCATACACCGCGGTGGATGGAATCACGATGTAGGACTTACTCATTGGCTCTCCGGAATAGTCATAACTTTCTCACCAACCTTCCCTGGACTAGTTATGACTTTCTCACCGCCCGGGCCATGTAACAAGCCATGTATGCAAACATGCCAACATCATAAATATCTTTGTACATTAACACATGGCATCATAACATAATAAGCATATTCATCATATCAATGGCAAACATTTAAACATGGCATGTGAACATATCATATATTCAACTTCAATCTCAACCAATCTAGAAAACTACAACCCGCTACCCATTCCAATACACTTGTCTCAACCACGGGCGACGGATTGGCGAGACGTAGAGGGCACCCCCGGGGTCACAGCACCTGCACATAGGCACCACACACTCAAAATCATGCCCACAAAACAATACGCAAACACTCTTCTACCCTGACTTCGCAAACTACCCGCACAACCCAAAAACAGAGGTTCTGTCCCGTCGGGACAGCAGACTTGCAACGAGCATAACTCGGGTTCTACGACTCTGAATCGATTAAACGAGTACTTCCTCGCGTAGCTTAGGAAATTTCCTAACTTTTTTTAAGTATATGTAAAAATTGATTTGGAATCTAAAGTGGTTTAATCTACAGAATACCGTGATCTGTTCCAATCACGTCACAGATTTTAATACGTTCGGTAAAACTAGCATAACTTTCAAACGGCTGGGCGGAATTGGACGTTCTTTATACCCACTGAAAGTTATTGAAATTACCTACAACTTATTCAAAAGATGTCTGACCAAATTCCGAATCTAAATTGGTGAAAACTCAAACCCTAGGTCGACTGCTCATGCTGCCCGAAACAGAGAACGTGGCAACTTATAGATTTCATCTAATCTACTCAATTCCAGCACCACCAATTGATTTGAAAACATGATATTAACCCTTAGAACAGAACCTAGACCAACCCCAAGGATCCCCGTGGCCATACCTTCGCCCGACGAACGAAAACCCAACGGATCTCCTCCCGGTTCGCGCGATCTCCTTCCTTGCTCCAAATCCACCGGATCTCCTCGTCGCGGAGCGCTCCAATGGACGGATCTGCGGGGTGGTGAGGTGGAGAACTCCCCTAGGGGCAGCAAGGGAGGTGGAGAGGGGAGGAGAGGGGTGGTGGCGCCATGGGGGAAGATGCAGAGGAAGGGGAAGGGTGGAGGCGCATGGGGGGGCTAGGGGGTGGCAGCTAGGGTTGGGAGAGGGAGTGGGGGACGCACCAAGGGGTGGGGGCCAGATTTGGCTGCCCAAAAGTCCCCCCCTTGGGCCCAAACCCTTCCACCGGAGGCCCAACTCAACCCCCAAGGCCCAAAGTCCCCCGGAGAGGCCCAAACACCCGAAAACGGCCCAAAAACACGCTATAAACGGCATAACGTAAAGTTTTAACCTCTATTTTCACATTTTATAAAGTTTTCGACCTCAACATTCACATTTTATAAGATACGACACTTCGTAGTGTCACAGAAAGTCTATAGATTTTATGCTATGGACAGCATAATTAGTGATGATTTTTCTTATCATATTCAACCCAGAATGACCCAGTCGATCATACCAGATCTTATATATTTATGGCTTTCTATGTACTATCTTCATCGCAACAAAAACTTCATGTTTTATATATGTATAGTATAATCCTAAGAAGAAGGAAGGAAGTTTTTCAACCACACATTTATTACAACATTAAACTTAGTCATGAGCAGGTATTATATACCATCCTCATTTTCAATCTTCATGTGGAAACCATTCATACAGATGCCTTTGAAACAATATAGTAGACTGGACTCAGAGTATAATAAAGCATCCTCCATTATTATACGAGTATCCATAGGGAGAACTATGATGGCGATAGATATAATATTTTTAGTTTTCTTAGTTAAAGTCTAAAAATATTTAGTTTCCCTATGAATTGAATTAGTGGTGCAACTATCTACGAGATAGATTTCCTCCTCCTTCATTGGATTATATATTGTTCTATATTAGAAGTATGCATTAATAATCAAATAATTGTTACTTCAGGAACATATTGTAAAATACAGAACAAACATATCACAATAAATAAATCAAATATCTGGGGAATAGCATATTTATTCAACTTCAAATTATAATCGATCAACAGGAGCATAGACAGATGTTAATTCATAAATTAAAACTAAACTGCTAAAAAGTCTCTTAAGGAGACTCATAAGAAATATGTGACATCAACTAGCAAAGTGAAGGAATATCTAGGAGATTAGTTCTGGTCTCCATATAACTTGTGGGTGTCCTTTTAGGACTCCTTGATCTCAGTCCCAAGATCAACTTCATCCATGAGAGTATTTTCATATCCGAGAAGGTCCTTTTGGAACCTCTCCGTAGTATCAAGAACCATATTATCACACTTAGTGTTCGTGTCCACAATAGGATGAACAGTAAAGTGTGCCTAAAAATTATCCCTTGGTCTTTTTGACTTTTCTAGTGGATTGCATGTAAAGGTCTGCCAAATATTTCGGGTGCGGCAATTGTGCTACCAATGGACAAAGCATCCACACCTAAAGCAAGATTATGCAGAGTAAGTGTTCATTAAGTCTCGCTTCTAGAAGCTACCTAGCCCTTTACCTTTACCTTTACCTCTCCAATGGGGCTTGCATCTTCCCTCCCGTATTCTGTCATTCTTCAATTTCCCACATTTATACATTTAGCCTTTTCCGTAACCATGGCTGTTGCTAGAAGGTTAAGTATTGGCATGCACTTTGGGCATTGCTTGTGTCACACCAAAAAAATATGATGATTCTTCATCACAAGTTCATCATTTTTTTTGGTTTCTATCAAAGTGTAGATAAGCTCAAAGTACTTCTGGTAATTAGCATGATGGTATTTTTGCCGTAGTATCCTCATATTGGGGTGAAAGGTACACAATGTATTATCTATCATTTCAGTATTTGTAACTTTTTTTTGTTACAGAAACGCAGTTTGGAGACAAGCTTGTGCTAACATAGTTGTATGCTGCCATAATTTTGAAGTCTTAGAAGCATACGAGGGTCCATTCATGTTGTGTTTCTATCAATAGGATGAATCTTTATGAAGGATCATATGAAGGTTCATCCATGTTTGTGATGAGTATTTAACTTTATTTGAGCAAGGTATGCTTAGGTTTGATTTTTTGAATTCCATGTGATGAGTATTTGACTTTATTTGAGCAAGGTATGCTTAGGTTTGATTTTGATTTGAATTGAAATTCAAAAGGAAGCAATTTGAGTTGTGTCAGCTTCAGGCAAACGATCAAGATAAGATTTTTGTTTGAGCATATGTGATGATTATTGATCTTTTTGGACATTGCTATGTGATAAGTTTCCTTGTCTTTGATGGTTGCAGGACAACAGTGCTAAGTCATGGTGAGGCGGAGGATGACAGAGACTAGGCGAGGTGCGTCGGAGGTCCATATGGTCGAAGATCACCGGAAGATGATCGAAGATGGGATTCGGGCAAGTCAAGAAGACAAGAAAAGGCGATAATCACTACTACAAGAATGTACATTAGAATCGGTTCTTTTTCGTCATCACAATCGATTTTAGTGGCGATAGAAAGTCCAATGACAGTAATGAGGAAGCGCTATCACAGTCGGTTTTCTCCTCGATTGTGATAAATGGTCATCACAATCGATTCTAGCAAAGAACCGATTATGTCGACGATTGGGGAACGGGCCTCCATCGAGCTTACTTGTTGATTGGGGGATCAACCTAGGCCCCTTCTTCCGTGAAGGGTTACTTCCAAGGAATGCTCGACTTCTCGAGACAGTACACACTCAGAGAACGGCACAGTGGTTTATCCTGGTTCGAGCCTCTCACTGGGGAGATAATAACCCTACTCCAGCGTGGTGTAATTGTATTTTTATTTTGCGTATGCTCTTCTACCCAAAAGGAGGATATATAGTCTCTGCCTCCCCCGTACATGCACGGGAGGTATTTATAGGTTACAAGGATATTCCACTAATTACAGTCTAAGTAACGGGTGTTTGGCTACAGTTATGCTGTTGTAACCGAAACCTCAATCTACGCCATGTTCTCATCGTGGGTGTAACGGTTCCACATCGTGGCGCGATCGTCGCTACTCTGGCGTAACCGTCGAACACGACCATCTGACCATGCACCTTGCGAACGAGTTAAGACCGAGCAAGTTTGATCCTGGATGAGCAAGTATGCTCGGGCCCCGTGCTTAGATACCGAAGTCGAGCATCGAGCCCGCACTGACCGGGCGAACCGAGCAACCAAACCACACTCTCGTGGGTCATCCTCAACGACATCCTCTAAGGGTACACATGGTCTGGACGAAACCGAATGCTGGGGTACTAGGTAATTATGGAAATTATCTAATACCTGACAGATTGTGATAAGCTCCTCATCACAATCGGTTCTTGCAAGAACCGATTGTGATAGACCCATTTCACTATTTTTGATTAGTTTACAGTACACAGATCACATTCGTTGTGACCCCCCTCATCACATTTTTGACTGTTTTACAGTACACATATCACAGTGTAACTCTCAACCGATTATGACCCCCCTCATCACAATTGGTTCTAGTATGAATATCATTCACAATAACAACTCCTCACAGAAGCTCTCAAAGTAGGAGCTCTTAAACTCCGTGCCATTGTCATTACGTATAGCTCGTAAGGCACATGAGAGCTCAATAGATAACCTACGGACCAAACCTATGAAATAGGTAAAAGACTAATCCTTTGAGGCCATGAAGAGCGCCTAGAAATACCTCAAAAAAATTATCAACAATGACAAGAACGTACCAATTTCCACCCGCTGACTGCACTTTAGTTGGACCAATGGTGTCCGTATTGAAGCTGTCTTGGTGCATAAGTCGTCACAACAATGATAGGGGGATAAGAAGTATCAACCATTTTGCCATGTTGACAAGGAGAACAAACTAAGTCTTGACCATTCTAAGTTTGGGCAAATCATGAATAAGATCATGTCTGCCAACTCAGGTCAAATGATCAAAACTAATATGACCAAATCTCCTAAACCAGAAAGGGAGATCACAGGACTCTGAAGCAACTAGGAAACGACGAGAATCACTAGAAAAATTGGCAAAATCAGCATGAAAGGCTCCTAAATCTAGAAATCCTGCAAACCAACCATCTAGAAGAATCGATAATTCTATAGACATTACGCTTGAAGTTTACCTCAAAATCGTCATTAGTAAGATGAGACACGAAAAGCAAATTATACTGCAGCTTAATTACCAAGGTAACATCCTTAAGAATGAAATTATCATTAATACGCATGAAATCTTTAGCGATGACTCGACTAGAAGACGCATCCCTAAAATTGATTAACTCATCACCAGGGCACGAGCTTGGGAAGAGAACCAACAGGAATATCTGATCATGTGGCATGAACAGACAGAATCTACAAGGCAAACCTCTCCTTTCCCAGCCCTACGAACCTGAATTAGTGAAAATGAGATGTTGATGACTCAGTATTGGGGTAGATAAGAGCATATCAATGAACCTAGTACTCAGTCACACGACGAGCAAAAGTACCAGTCACAGGAATAGAAGACTGAACTCTAATATCTCTCCGAGGCACAACTCTCACAAAGTTAGAAGCAACGCCTGCAGAAGGTTTAGGAGCTGGAGCTAGGTTGGTCCACCGATGTGCAAAGACTGGACCATCCCAGTAATGCTACCCAAGCCTCCTACTGGTAGAAACAACATCACGTCGTTGATATCCACCTCAATGGGGAAAACAAGGAATATCAATAGGATGGTAAAAACTCTAACCACGAACATCTCTAGGACTAAAACTAAAATGAACGGCCTGAAAACCAAGTCCTGGACGTTGTTCAACACGAAGAAACTCTCTAGCCTGTATAGAAGCTACGAGGGCCTTAGGAGCATTCTGAGTTTGGAAATTATACTAAATACCCCGAAGAACATGAACATGCTCACGCCGTCTGATTTTAGCGCACCTATAGTAGAATCAGCTATATGTCTATACTTCTGACAGAAGGTGAAAGAATACTTCGCCTTACAAGAGGCTGAAACTGCAGGAAGGGCTATCTTCTCATTCGAGAACCCTTGGACAACATCTACTGACTAAAACACCACAGTACTAGACCTAGGTGCAACCACAATGTCACCACAAATGATAGTGGGAGGATGTGTCCGAACATACTTCAAAAAATCAAATACTAGAACCTGAATGAATCTACAGATTTTGGATTGGTCCAAGATAAATTGAGTTTTTTCTTGCCCCCAACAAACATTTCAAGAGTGATTATAAGGTATTCACACTCTTGATAGAGGGAGGCACAAGAGGAACAAGGGGAAGATGAGGATGAAGAACTAGAAGAAAAAGAATGAATACATATCCCTCCTATGCACGGCTACCTCAATTTTGAGAGCCCCACAAGAAACACACTCAGCATTCCTAATCCTAGAAACCTGGGCCTTGAGCTTCATCCTAAGCTCCTCATTAATCATATCTATATTTCCCTTAACCTCAGCACATCGCACACAAACATCTTGTAACTTAGCTAATAGATCCTTAGTTAAATCAACACGCTTGATATTCAAAGCATAATTGTCAAGTTTTAGTTGCCTACAATCATCACATAATTGATGGGTCCTTAGAAGCAAATCATTCAAATTCATTATTTCTAGCATAAAGCTTCCTAAGGTGAGAGTTCATAGCATCAATTTCAGCAAGCAACCTAAGGTAATTATCACATGAAGCACAAGTAGGAGCATGAAGAAGACTAGCATCAAGAGGGATAACATTAAAAGTAGTAACACTAAAAGCAACCCTAGAATCATCAAGTTCTCCTATCAAGCTAGCATTCTTCACTCTAAGAACCTCAAAATCAGAAAGCACATTATCATGCAAGGTCCTTAGTTTCTCTAACTCCACAAGCAAAGCATCACAAAGAGAACAATCATCAATGCCATGGGAGGGACTAGATCTAAGTGAAGCAAACTCTCATGACAAGCTATGTACTTCCTTCTCAAGCCCTGAACATATAACTCTAGCTCTAGCATAGATTTTCCTACCACAGAAAGCATCATTAAGCTCAACATAGGAAGGTACCTCATCTGACTAGCTGTAGAGGTCGTCGTCACGGGTACCATTCTCATCAGCCATGAACAACAAGCCATGAAGTCATCGCCGCCCTTGGTCTTGTTGTGCGGATCATCCTCTCCATCATCATCACTCCTTGTCTCAGTGTCGGAGAGGGAGATGTCATCGAGCGCGGCTAGGACATGGTGGAAGAGCTTCTTGCTCTTTGAGAACTTACTGTACTTCTTCTAACGCATGGGGTCCCAAGCTGGAGCCTCCTTATTGCGGTTCTTTTCGATGTAGTCATTCTTGCTCGCACCATTGTAGTCATTCTTGCCCTTCCCCAGTTTGGGGCAATTTGCCCGAATATGGTTGGGGCCACCACACGTGTAGCAAGTGATAGATCCAGCTCTCTCTCTCTCTCTCTCTCTCTCTCTCACCCTCTCACAGAGACAAGAGGGAACAACTAGAGGAACTCTTAGAAGTAGATCTAGTGGGATCAGTGACCAAAGCCATTAATTGTGACTTTGTTTTATGAGAGACAACATCAATATCATGAATCTTGAGTTGGGAATAGAGCCCATCAAGAGTTAGAGTCGATACATCAGTGGTGTCCTTGATGAAGGTCACCTTCATCTCCCAAACACAAAGGTCAAGTGCAGTGAGAAAATATCGAGCATTCTTCAAGTCAAAGTATGTGGTACCTACAGCTCGAAGATCTCAAAATCTTAGTGAAATGTTCAAAACACTTGTATAAGGACTCTCCAATGTACTGCTCAAACTTATCGTAGTCATGTTTGAATTGATTTTGCCATATTGTCATGATCTAGGTGGTACCCTCATGGTAGGCATCGAGAGTCACCCAGATCTGGTGAGCGAATCTGAGATGAGAGATTCTATCATACCAACTATAGTTAAGTCCCTGTATGAGAATATTCCTTGCCTTAGTGTTTGCCTCAACGTCAACCATATTTCGGCATTGACGTTTTCATTAGTAGGAACCTTATATGGGAGCTTAACCTTCTGCCAAATCGAGAAACCTTGGGCAATGATGCATAGCTACATCCAAGATTTCTGAAAGGGATACTCAACCCCAGAAAATATAGGAGGTTTGGCGGAATACTTGTCAGTCACCATGGCTCTAAAGACTGGTCAAGATCTAGAAAGAGCAAAACTGGGTTCTGATACAATTGAAGGACCAAAATTGGCGACTAGAGGGGTGAATAGGAGCCAATTAAAATTTCCCGAAAACAATAGAGCTATGGAGCAAACAATTGGTTCAGGAACACCAAAAAATAGGATGAATAGAGTGAGAATTTCAGCAACTCGTTGTAAAGAAACATCAAACTGGATCGTCAAAAACATTAATAACTTTAGATCTACTCATCAAAAATTGATGAAACTTGAAACATAGAAAGATGAGGTCCTCATAGTTATTCTTCCAAAAGTAATTTCAAAACAAAGCTCAATGAGAGACCTATCTAGCTCAACATTCACGCTGCATAAAAATAGAAATTTCAGAAACTTGACCGCAAAGAAACCTCAATAACTTTATATCTACTCATCCAAAATTGATGAAACTTGAAACACAGCAATATAACATCCTCAGTGTTAAGATTTTGAAAGGAATTTTAAAAACAAATCCCAAATGAGAAACCTATCTAGGTCAACAACAACGCTGCTCAAAAACATGAATATCATAAACTTGACCTCGAAGAAACCTCAATAACTCAAGTTTAACCATGTAAACTTGATGAAACTTGAAACATTACTATAAAATATCCTTAGGACTATGATTACATTAGGAATTGCAAGGATAAGCCCAAAGTCTCAACCTTTCATGCAAATAGTTCAATCGCACCAAAAACAATGATTTCATCTCAAGAACACGTTGTTGCAAGCATAACTTGAGCAAGAATGAGTTCTAATGGATCTTGTTGGGTTGGGGCATGTTTTAGGTGAATTCGTCAATCTCTTACATGTCCTAGATCCAATAGAAATATAGCATGTAGGAGGGGAAGTAAAGCTCAAGTTGAATGAAAGAAACAAGCAAAAATACAAGAAATAAAATAAATTTTATAACATAGATGAACTTTGATCTTACATTGCTTAGAGAGGGATGATTACAAAACTACACTTCATGGTGGGCCAAGCTCAAAGGAACATAAGTTAACCAAAAGACCATTTTCAAAGACTTGGAATGGAGGCATCCCTCCCACCCTCTAATTATATCACACTAGGAGCAGCCTCCACCCCTATATTTATAGCATACTAGGTGCAACACTCACCCTTAGATGACCTTCTTGGCCCCAAGAAACCTCATCAAGGGTTGATATTCACTCTCTCACTCATACATGGTATAACCTGCAGCCCAACAACATAACGGTTTTTAACCCTACACTTGCACGCTTCTCAAAGTGTCACATAAGTTCCAGTCACCTTGGCCTAGCTTTGAAGTCTTGCAACCATATCAGAAAAGAAAAACATCACATAGCATTGCTCAACATATTATACAATATGTAATCAACACCAACATCAATTGCCAATTAAGTGCATCGCTCAAGCTCACTAGTCCGGTTTGTCCGCTAGCACCAAGCCGATCAAACCGATAGCACACCGATAGCAGCCCAAAACAAACTCACAAAAATTGACACAAGCTTAAAAAAATGTGAAATACTCATTACACATTCATGGGTTGACCTCCACATGGTCTCACAACGGGACTCAATTCCATAGAGACGTCCACAGAAACAGATAACTGAACAAGTAAGAGCATTACCTAAGACAGTGGAAGAAGTTCAACCTGATGATGAGAAAATCCCTGAAGTGAGATATCCTGAAGATGATAATCCCAGCAAATATTTACACAAATAATTTAACATTGGGAGGTCGAAACACCCAGACTCTAACATTGTGGGAAATCATGAGCAGCTGAAAGAAATTAATGAAGAGATATCCAATAATTATGTAGATTCTGAAGAGTTGTATAAAAGAAAGACAACAATTATCGACAAATATTTCACATGAAAAATTGCTAATACTCTTGAGCTGAATCCAAAACCAAAGCTCATGGTAGAGTGCCTAGAAGTGTTCAGATTGGGTCAGATGGAAAGAATCAATTGAGGCAGAATTGTGCTCGCTTAATGAAAGGAAAGTATTCAGTTTTGTTGACCGAACACCCCCTGAAGTGTTCCATATAGGATCAAAATAGGTTTTCATCCGAAAGAGAAATAAAAATAACTAGGTGGTGAGATATAAAGCGAGGCTTGTAGCATAATGGTTTACATAGAGACCCGATATTATTTACGATGAAACTTACTCTCTAGTAATGAGTAGAATAGCATTCCGATACTTGATACCAATAGTAGCTTCATTAAACTTATCAATAAAGTTGATGGATGTAGTGACCGCATATTTGTATGGGTTATTGTATACGGATATTTATATGAGTCCCTGAAAGAGTTAAAATTTTGGATTCTAATAAAAGAAATCGCAACATGTATAGCGTCAAATTGTAGAGATTGCTATACAGATTAAAACATTTAAGGAGAATGTGGTACAACCGACTTAATGAGTTCCTCCTGAAGAAGGGATAATCTAATAATGATGATTGTCCCTGCATGTTCATAAATAAATCTCAACATGAATTATGCATCATCTCAGTCTATGTCGATGATTTGAATATCATCGAAACTACAGAAGAGATAAAGGAAGCAAATTGTTATCTTACAACGGAGTTTGAGGTGAAAGATTTGGGTAAAACTAAATATTGCTTAGCTCTACAGCTAGAGCATTTCCCAGAAGAAAGTTTTGTACACTAATCTATATATACCAAGAAGGTATTAGAAAAATGTAATATGGATAAATCTCATCCTTTAAAGATCCTCATGGTAGTAAGATCCTTTGAAGTGGATAGACTATTTCAGACTGATGATGGAAAATAAGGAAATCTAGGATCTGAAGTCTCATACTTAAGCGCCATTGGAGAACTTATGTATCTTGTGAATTGCATAAGGTCTAATATTGCATTTGCAGTAAATTTGTTAGTTAGACAGAGTGTAGCTCCAACCAAAAGACATTAGGACGGTGTCAAGACTTTACTCAGACACCTCTAAGGTACTTAAGATTTTGACTTATTTTACCAAAAAGTGCCAAACCATGATGAGATATACAGATACTGGTTATCTGTCTGATCCCTACGGTGTTGAATCTCATAATGGGTTTGTATTTCTCTGTGGTGATGTAATCATTTTTTGGTAGTCTTTTAAGCAGACCTTAGTAGCTACTTCTACCGACCACTCAAAGATTATAGCATTATATGAAGCCTCGTGTGAGTGTGTTTGGTTGATACGTGTAATTAGCCATATCCAAAAATCAAGTGGTATTAATACCATATCTATAAAGATAGTGCTTATTGTGTTGTACAAATACAAATAAGTTATATTAAAAATAATATAAGTATGTTGTCTCTGAACTTTTCTATCCTTACAACAGAAACTTTTTGCGGCCGCTGATTCCGTGCCACGTGGCGCTGCTCATTTTGTTCTCCGTGTTTACCTGACCCATAAATACGCGGGGTAAATGTAAAAGGAAAAATCATCCAAACACCAACCAAAAGCAAGACACCCAACCCAAGCAAAATCAACACAAAAGCAAAGCAAACACAGCGTCCCAATCAGCTAACGTAGGCAGCGATCATGGAAGCCGTGCTGATGCAAAGCGCGGCGGCGGCAGCTGGGCCGCCGAGACGGCGGTGCGTTGGAGAGGCGGCACCGGCTGGAAGACAGCCGGGCGTTGTTCGGTTTGGCACGGCGCGGCGCGCAATTGGGACCGTCCGGGCTAGGCCGGGCCCCGCGCGGGCGCACCTCGCCGTCGAGCGGGGCAAGGAGGCCGCCTGCAAGGAGGTGGACGGAGACGACGACGCGGGGCCGGTGAGGCTGTTCGTCGGCCTCCCCGTGGACGTGGTCTCGGATAGGCACGCGGTGAACCGCGCCAAGGCAATCTCGGCTGGGCTGCGCGCGCTCAAGCTGCTCGGCGTCGACGGCGTCGAGCTGCCGGTCTCGTGGGCCTTCGTGCAGCCCGGCTCCGCCGACCGGTTCGAGTGGACCGGTTACATCGCCGTCGCTAACATGGTCCGCGACGCCGGGCTCTGCCTTCGCGTCTCGCTCCACACCCACGGCTCTGCGCTCCCCGGATGGGTGGCTGACGCCGTTGCCGCCGACCCCGACATACTCTTCACCGACCGCTCCGGGAACCGCCGCGAGGGATGTCTCTCCTTCGCCGTCGACGAGCTCCCGGTGCTCGCCGTCAAATCGCCGCTCGAGGCATACGAGGCCTTCTTCCGCAGCTTCGCCGACGCCTTCCAGGACTTGTTGGGCTGTACCATTAAGGTAAGAGAAAATCAAGAATACTTCGTCTTACATAATTTGAATTTGCCCCAAAATTATCATAAATGAATGTTCTTTGACTAGTTTTCCTGGATTTTATAGGATGTGACTGTGAGCCTGGGTCCCAACGGCGAGCTCCGCTACCCGTCGTACCCGCCGGGGAGCGACAGCGCCGACGGCTACGCCGGCGTCGGCGAGTTCCAGTGCTACGACAAGCACATGCTGGCGCGGCTGAAGCTGCACGCCGAGTCGACGGGGCAGCCGCTGTGGGGCCTGTCGGGCCCGCACGACGCGCCGCGGTACGGCGAATCGCCGGAGTCCTCGGCCTTCTTCAGGGAACCGGGGGGCTCGTGGGAGACCGCCTACGGGGGCTTCTTCCTGTCCTGGTACGCCGGGGAGCTTCTGGCGCACGGTGACCGCGTCCTGGCCGCGGCGTCCAGGGTGTTCGGCGGTAAGCCCGTCGAGCTGTCCGCCAAGGTGCCGTTCTTGCATCACCGGTCGCGCCCCGCGGAAGCCACCGCCGGGCTCTACGGTGGGTACGGCCCGGTCGCCGAGATGTTCGCGCGGCACGCGTGCACGGTGATCGCGTCCGGCATGATGGACGAGGCCGCCGGATCGGGCACGGAGGAGGAGCTCCTGGCGCAGATCAAGGACGCCTGCGCGGAGCACGGAACGCGGCTCGCCGGCGAGAGCACATCGCTCTCCCTGGCGCACGACGGCGCCGACCCCACCGGGATCTTGGACGGCCTGCTGCTCACCGCCGACCGCACGCGGCCGTTCCACTTCACGTACCAGCGGATGGGCGCGGAGTTCTTCTCGCCGGACCACTGGCCACTGTTCGTGCAGTTCGTGCGCGCCCTAGAGTGCCCCGAGGAGGCGCACGAGGGCGACCTGTCAGCTGATGGCGGCGGTGGCCGGCTTGCCGTGCCGGCCGGCAGCGCGAGGCACAGGGCACCGCGAAAGAGATGCGAACAGTCCGACACGATTGCGGCAGCGTCCCCTTGATGTACATATGTGCATTTTGTGACTTTTGTCTCTCTCATGAGATGCAGCAGTAGTAATCCTACTGTAGTTAGCAATAGTAGTAGTATAATACTCCATTTGGTAGGATTCAGCAGTAAATTATATCTCTGAATCTGAGCTGCCATGATCCTTGTATTAGTGCAAGGGATCGATGAGTCAGGTGTATTGTCAGACTGTATTTTGACGATGATGGTGTGTTGTTGGGAAAAATTGGTATTCTATACAACATGTGACCCGTATTTACAAATCTACACAATATATTTGCATATTTACAAAAATCTCTATCATACCTGAAACCTGGAAATTCGTTTACCTATTCTCGAAACCTCAAATTTCGTTTAACGCGTATTTGAAAATTCAAATTTCGGGTATAGCCAAAACCGAAACCTCAAATTTCGGGTATGAGGTGGCACCTCATACCCGAATTATGGAATTTCGGGTAAGGCTTTGCCCGAATTAAAGAACAATTCTACTACTTGACTGATGTGCTTTGCCTGTTTAAAAACCCTCATACCCGAATTAGCAAGGTTCGGGTATGGCTGCCAAATGCATAACCAAAAGCAAGCACTGGCAATGGAATCATCAGGACAATTTTTCATTCGCAAAATGGTTCTTTAATCACGCAAAGCACATCAGTGCGATCGCAAAATGGGTTTTTAATGCTAAGCCTTACCCGAAATTCCATAATTCGGGTATGGTCTTACCCGAATTTCCAAATTTCGGCTACAACAAACCCGAATTTTCAAGTTTCAAATACAATTTACCCGAAATTTGAGGTTTCCAATACACTGAAAATGAAATTTCAAATTTCGGGAAAGCATAAACGAATTTTCAAAATTCGGGTATGACAGAGATTTTTGTAAATACGCACAAATGTTGTTTAGATTTGTAAATAAGGGTAATAAATTGTATAGAATTCCAAAATTTCCTGTGTTGTTGTTGCGTTGAGAAGTCGTGTTCTTGTGATACTACCTCAAGAACCAAGGCGAGATACTTGTACGGTTCTTTTAAATTACTATGATATAGTATCGTTTTAAATACGCCGTCGACGCTTTTAAATTATGATATCTAGCATACACAATTATTTGTATTTCTCGCATGCCAAATGATATTACTAGATTTGTTATAAAAAAAATACTTCCATATTATTGTATTTTTAATATTTTTTACTAACATATAATTAGAAAAAAAGAGTAATGGTTAAAGCAAAACGACAAGTTAAAAAGAACAGAGGTAGTCAAGTGAAACACATTTATTACAACTAATCACTCGAAGCTAAACCTCATCACAAATTGGCAACATGACAGCGCTGTGCTTGTTTTCTGCACTGCTCCCTCTTATACCAAACTCATCTGGTTACAAGACTCTTCGGCCACACAACAAGCCTGCCTGCCGTTTCCAACGAATTGGGGGTTAAAAACTCCAGGTTTTGACTGCCGACACCGGCAAAGAATGTGTATTAATCAGGAGGAAAAATAAACTAGACGGGCATTACAAGCCGGGACAAACTAGATAGCTATGTACACGCAACATCACTGGATAGCAACTTGAGGCGATCATTATAGTTTACCCAATCCTTGTGCTTCAACATCAAGCATGGATCATGCATGCAATACAGTCCTCCTTCCATGTGCCATGATTTGTCCAGCACCTGCAGATACATAGGCCCAAGGATTCATTCGAATGCAAAGTGAAAGGCAAACATCTGGTTGTGATTTGCTGCAGGCTTGCAGCTGTACTTGGACAATGCAGTAGCCAGTAGTAGTTAACAGCCGAACAGGTGCTTTCAAAGTTGTAAATATAGAACCTCAGCGTAAGCAGGGGCGGATACAGGCCCCGGGCTGCCCGTGCTGCAGCCCAGGGCCTAGTACCGAAAGCCCATTAATTTTTTTTTTTAAAGCTATTGAAAAATGATTAAAAACAGAGATTTAATTTAAGATCAGTTGGCCCAGCCCGGGGCTTAGATCTGGGCTGGCTCCGCCCCTGAGCGTAAGAGATTGCATGCTACAGCAGTTTACAGAACGTATCTGAATCAATAGAAGTACGATTAGTAACCACTCCAGGGGCAAACACCCAGTACAAGTATCAACTGGTGCAAGTTGCATGCATCTGTTGGCATCAACTATGTGATGTAACATATCAACAGAAGAGCTCGGTTGTATTTGGAAATGGGCAGACCAAAGCAGGTTAGACATCCCTACCAGCCAGCTAAAATATTGGATTAAGTACTACTCTCACTATCCTAGTGTCTAGAGCCTGGGGAGTTCTGAAAATACGAAGTAACTTTATCGAAGCTGCTGAAGAAGCAATGTTAGGCATACTGAAGACCGTCTGGACGGAAGTCACGAGCCATGCACATAGTACTAGTAAGAAAGGAGAACAAAGAAAGAGTTAATCACCTCGTCTCATTCGCAGGCTATTTTGGTATCGAAACTGCTCAGACAGATCGCAAATGATTGAAACGCTGATATTGGATAACTGTAGTCCATGGTGAACAAGTCCTTTCCTATCTTCCCAAACTGAAGAATCACCTTATCATGCTCCTGGTTAGCCGGTGCATTTTCGTCTGAAGCAACCAGCTGAAAGTTTTTCACTGAAGCAACTGTCACTCGTCCATGGAAGTTGAGGCACCAACACTGCAGTTGTTCATGCCACCTAGGAGACTTGTTCTTCAGCACCAGCTTGTCATCCTTCTGAGTGGATAACTGTGAAGTTGTATTGTCTATCCGAACAGACTTAGATCTGAAGAATGGAATTGATGGGAAAGAGTCGAGGGCACTAAGAGGAAATTCAGTCTGTGTTGGAGCTTTCCCTCCTCCTTCAACAGCTGATGCGGGGATAGAATCCATAACACAGTTCATCCTTCTTGGACCTCTGCAACAAGTATGCAACAGTACAGTAAGTGATATTCTTTTATCTCATGTATTATAAGAGCAATTAAATCTAGTTTTACCATGAACTCATAGTGTCAATTAACATTTAAAAGTTTGCTACCAATGGAGATTTGCCTTTTACAAAGTCCTTCTGATCATGCAGTGTTGATTAAATCCAATTAACTCATACATCGACCTACCAATGCACTTGCAATAATCACCACCAAAATTCTATCCACTCAGAATTAATTCAAGTCAAAGGCCAACAATTATTTTACCAAAAGAACAGTTTAGATCTAACTTGGTGGAACAAAAAGTTAATTGCCATACCTGGAGCCCAAAACATTCAATTCATAAGAAATATGTGAAACTGGATAATTCCCTGCAGGAACTCTGGGGGAGACCTGGTTCAAACCAATCACACGTGCAGACCGACTCTTCAAGACCACAGCTCCATCATTTGGTGGATGAGCATCGTACACAGTGAACTTCGTCCCCAGAAAGTTCGATCTGTTAAAAAAATAGTAGGCTACTTGATCTTTTTTGTTGTTATTGCGGATTATATTTGACCGTGAACATAATTTAGACAAGAGCCAAGTCGAAAGTTAAAATAATCATATGGTCATATGGAACATCTTGCAACATATATGTATGTTTTTCCAGTGAATGCACCTCACAGACAATGGATCCTCACATCAAAATGCATACTGATTGTTGAAATATCTAAAGACCAGTTGATGTTAGGGATTGCCTGCACAAGATTAATGCAAAAAAAAAAAAAAAGGAAAAGAAAGTACATTCTCTCTTTTTTTGAGTAAAAAAGTTTGTACTTTCTTTAAGGTGTACTTCCCACTGAGAAAGAAAGAACACACTGTTGATGATACTTTAACTGAAACAACCTACAGTAGAACTAACGGGTCTTGCTTATGCATACTATCAAAGAAACTAGCACAAATTATAGATTTAACTTTTCAGACATCAAATCTCAAAATATGACCTTAGCTTGCCAATATAGGTGCTGCTACCCTTTGACATGTCATCCTTATCAAGGGAAATTAGGTAGTCTGTGCATGTGGGCTTTCGGTATTTGCGTGCAGCAAGTAGGAACTTCCCATCATCAGCCAGCGCTGCAAAAGAAACATTCCAAAAACAGTAAGCACATATCCACTGTAAGTTAAAATAGCTATGCCTTATTTCACCTACCAAATGGGGATGGTTAAAAACTACCACATGAGGATGGCTAAAAAGCATACCTTCTGTGAGTCCAAGATACAGATAGTATGTCTGAGTATTCCTGTTCCTTCTTATGAAACATTTAAGAGTGCCATCCCTTGGGCCAGGCTGCACATTTGCGGAGATAACGTTAAATTTACCATTAAGACAACATTAAAATAAATTTGACAACCAAAGGTTACACATTCACTGAAGTGGGATCGATTCTTATTGAAATGGCAAAAGAAAATGGCATTTGACACCCAAATTACATGCTAAGCTTGTTAAGCACTGCCTTAAAAGGAAAAGGATTTGTCAAGTGGCATTTGCAAAACTGACTTATAGTATTTCCTCGGTACATAATTTGGCAATGACAAAGTTTCCTTTCTCAACAACCCTCTCTAGTCCCAAACTAAAGAGTTTATAAGTAGGAGCAGGCAGCCATCCAACATTAGATGTTTCTCAACATGAGACCACTTGTAAATCCCAGACACCACCATGGTTGACACCTCCCATGAAAAGGATGGTTCATGGTTTCGGATTGCAATCACAGGAACCCCCAACAATTGTGCAATAATGCAACGGAATAAACTAATCCGGCACCAGCAGAAAGGCTTGATGAACAATCTTCAAACAATGATCCTAAGTATCAAGATCGCGATGAAAAGAGAGAGAGAGAGAGAGAGAGAGCAATTAACAGCAGCCATTAACAATTAGCAGCATCGCTATCGGAGTGATTGAAAGCATGAACCTGCTTGAGTGAGATGGGGAACGTGAGCTTCCCCGACGCCTCTGGGACGCACACAATCTCCTTCATGATTCCCCTCCAGCTCCGGCAGACGCCCGCGCACGCCACCACGTCCCTGCGGGACGGCCACCAGCCCTCCGACTCCTCAATCCTCACGAGAACCTCGCGCAGGAGCTCAGGGGGGAGCTGCGCCCAGCGGCTCTGCCGCGGCGCCTCCGCCGGCCCGACGGCGGCCACCCGCAGCGCGTGCCCAGCCCGGTGAGACCGGGACCGCAGGCTGTGCCGCGAGATGCTCCCAAACTCATCCCTCATCTCCTGAATCAGGCTCCTGAAAGACATCCCCACTTCAACCAGGCGAACCAAACCAGCCCCCAAGAATCTGATTTGATTGCGCACACCAATCCAAGGTTCTCCAAGATAGCCTCCGCCAGACAGCAACGAATCTCACATCTACGAGCAGCAACAATGGCAAATCTATGCAGTCAGACGATACCTATAGCCGCCATTTCGATCAAATCTTCAGCAACAAAATAATGAATCGGCTAAATAGATTCACCGCATCCCCCAAAAGGCACCAAATTGAGCTGGAATTGCGCAGAGCTTCTTGGTGTGTGGAGGACAAGAAGAAGCAAGACTCCAACAATGAAACGAAGAGAGGCAGCTTCATGCCAATTGGGAGATGAGCAGGAGGTGCCTTGGGAGTTTTTAGGTGGGAAATGCTGCCGATTGCTGTTATATGTGGGGAAATGGAATTTGAGAGCTGATGGGATTAGGGTTCCTCCTCCTGGCTCTGCAGAGTGGCTGAAAGAGATGGGCATCCATACCACCAACATGCTACTAATAAGCATCCGCCTATCCGCCCATTACAGCCCACCGAGTCATGCCCAAATAATTTATCATCAATTAATCTACTGATTAATGTGTGCATGAGTACAGCTGATTACCCTCGCCAAAGGGGCAATGGTGTAAAGGAGAAAACAAGAATTCTTTGGCATAACACTCTGTCCCATGTCAATGTCAAAAGACAGGTAGCGGGGAGGGAGATGTCAGGACGGCCAAGAAGGCATCATTGGCCGAGCTCAAGGTTCAAAATTCTGGTAAGATTTTATCAAAATTTAAGATGTTAATCTCTCTCGAGATTCATAATTTAGGTAAACTGAAAAAGTACGAAAAAAATTCAAAACACTACGGTGTTCAAAAATCTCGGTGAGACCTTACCAAATTTTTTTTTTTTTTTTTTGGGGGGGGGGGGGGTTATTGGATTTTAACTTACTGAGAGGTGCTTCTATGCTCTTCCTTCTAGTACAAGTTGCACAAATCTTGAAGCAAACGAAGGGGTAAGTAATCATCATCTACCTTTTATTCATGCTTTTAGCTAGAAGTTCTAAAAACTTTGCAATGAACTCAAGAAAAGGGTTTAACTCAGTTGGTCACATAGTACGGTCTCACCTTAAGCCAAGCCACTTGGAGTCCGCTTTGATAGCTGCTTCCCAGGCCTAAACTCGCGCATTGATCAATCGATGGAACTAGGCAGTAGGCATAGGCACACATGGCCTGATAAGATGCAAGCTCGCAGCAAGAAAACTCTGGCTTTTACTTCCCAAATCAACATTCCATCTCCTTTGCCCAACTCAACCCAGATTGATCTCATCACTCAAGGTTTCAATTTTCTTTTTGGTATATATCTCTGTGGTGGCTGGAATTTGACATCTCAACGAGATCTTGGAATTTCAAATAAAATCCGGACGGAATCCAAAAATCAAAATTCAGATTCTATCATTTTTCAACCGGGATTTCCCAGATTTCGACTAAATTTTTTGAGATTTCGGTCAAAATGAACCGACTAAAGAATGGTAAAAAAGCATATAAGATGGTCTTGACCGTAAATCCAATCAAATCTGGTCCAAAAAATAAAAATCCGATATAAATTATCGATATTTCGATAGTAATCATCGAGATCCCAGGTCCATTCTTCAGACCAGAGCATTGGGACCAGTAAGAATTCTTGGCTTTTGCAATGTTTGTTTTCAATGAGTGCATGTGCAACTCAAAGGATTGGGCAAAGTCGGTCCTTTTAATCATTTGTACACCAGTTGTAATTTGCTATGAAAGTGATTCCCATTGAAGCTGCGCTTCGAGAATCACAATGTTAAGTACGACCCCCGGGGTCCCCTAGCAGCCACTCACTCAGACGCCGTGTAGTTTATGGCTATCGCCTTAGTCCACATATATCCTACAGGATGTAATATGGAATTTCGACGACATTTTAAAAATTTAAATAAAAATTTAAAACTTGATCACTCTAGGTCCTTTAGTTAAAGAATCCATGTCAATTATTACGCTCTATCTAGGGCATCTTCGTGATCTCTCACTGCAGTTGGTCTAGCCATTACTACTACAAATAGCCGAAGAAAACTAGTGCAATGAACATGTACAATGCAAACTAGCAATTCACGTATTAAATATAGTACTCAGGGTATTTTATGTTCAAAAACTTAGTAATTTTTATGTAAATAGATAGAGAATATCATGATTCTCAAACAAAAATTCTCATTTTTTAAGCCGTGGGATACCATTTTACAGTATTTTGCAGTGTATGAATTTTGGAAAATTCCTCAAGCTTGATCACTATCTACAAATTTGCTGGAAATATTAGTGATATGTTAAAAAGCATACAAATTTTTTCTCAAAATTTTCTAATATGGTTTAAACACTTTTTTTGCTCGTTTCAATTTGATCGAAATGTCAACATTTCCCACCGAGATTTCAGTTTTTGGACCGAGATCCCGGAAATCCTGATGGAAAAAAATGCCATATTTGAATTTTAGCCTTTTGCGTTTCGTTCAGATTTCATCTGAGATTATGAGATCTCGACGAAATTTCGGATTTCAGAGGGTGACGAGATGCGAGCCGAAAATGAAATTTGGAACTTTGGCCAAGCTAACCAGTACATGATTGATTGCCATCATCTTTACACTAATCAGCCTCTGGAGTTGAAGTGAGATTAAAGCACAAGAAAGAAAATTTTTGGGGGAATTGCATAGTGAGGGACACACTTTTGTTGTGATATGTAACATCATCTTTTTCATTCTCCCACTTCCTTTTCCTTCAAAGGCTCTTTCGTCACGACAATTGAAGTTATCACCTTTCCTCCCGCATTTCTTTCCTCTAAAATTCAAAATAGTTTTTGTTTTTCAAACCTTCCCCAAATTTTTGCAAAATAAATATTTTAACCATTTTCAAAAGTTTTCGAATAATTTTTTTTTAAATTGGAAGTTTTTGTATTTGAAATATTTTGATTTGAAATTGTTTTTAGTTGAAAGTATCTAATTTGAGATTTTTTTATTTAATTTTTTTAGTTGAAACTTTCTCATTTAAACTTTTTTGAGTTGAAATTTTTTAGTTTGAGAAATTTCTATTAAATTTTTTCAAATTGAAACTTTCTAATTTCAAAACTTTCAATTTAATGAGTTGAGACTTTTTGAGTTGCAACTTTCTTAGATGAAACTTTCCTATTTGAAAATTTTCAATTTAAAATATTTCAAGTTGAATTTTTTTATATAATTTTTTCGAGTTGAAAATTTTGAGTTAGATTTTTTTCGAGTTGAAACCTCATGTTTATAATTTTAAAAGTTAAAATTTTCCAATTTGAAAATTTTGTGTTAAAGAGGAATGAATGAAAGTGGGGGAAGTAAGTAAAAGAGAGAGAAAGAAGAAATGTGGAGGTGAATAGAGAAAATAACATATGGTATTTTAAGATGATGTTCTTAAATTTTCTAGTTTGAAGCTAACCTCAAACAAGTTTTTCAGTCAGGAGTGAGGCCAAGGAAAGGGTTACTGTCATCTGGCATCATCTGCATCTCATGACAATGTACACTTCTTTAATTATCAGATGAAAAACATAAAACAAAACTTCTGAACTTTGTACTTTTCTTCACCTGGTCTCTGGTATGCTATCCTGATTCTTGCTGGCGCGCACCAAACGACGGGAATTTTAGAAGGCTCGTACTTAAATTTTGCGGAGAAATGGAGAAGCAAATGACGTCTTGTCCTAGCCGTATACGGATGGATACGGCCATTGCCAGTACAATACAATACCCCAATAGTTGCCGTTTTTTTTACATTGATACAGTTTTTAAAACATAGTTTAACTATTATTTTTTATTATAATATATTCATAAAATCTAACAAAATTATAGTATTATAAAAATATTTTCTGAGACAACTATACGCATATGATTTCCATGCATTTAACAAAAAAATTTCCATATATTCAAACTTTTGAAACTTTAATCGTTAATATTTAAGATATTAACGGTTAAAATTTCAAAAGTTTGAATGTACCTATATCCAGGGGCAAAGCCAACCCGTGGCCCAACCTCAGGATGGGCCGCTGTTCTCGAACATAGAACGGAGCTAGACCATAGCCAAAACCAACATATCTCTAAGCATTTTGATCACAAGCCCTAGGCCATGGCGTGAGGATATCCAAAATAGCAACTATTTATGATGGAAGAAAACATTCGATACCGTACAAATAAGAAAGAAATACCACTGAAAATTTCCTTGTTTTTGCAATTCTACGCACACTCCGGTGCCTATCTTGCCATGGTGGCACTGGCACCTATCTATGTTCACGAGGTAGGTAAATGATACTGTCGAACTCAAAATACCGGTGGCAGCATGATGTGTGGACTCTGGCGATAGCAGACAGCCAACGCTGTTTTGTCCGGCCTGCAATTGTGGGCGCCGGAGGCAGGACCATGGCGCCAGAATGGTCAAAATCAGATGATTCCTGAATACTAGGTTGCATCAGAAACCTGACAAAGAAAGTAGAAGCCATCAGGGTAAAAAAAAACAGATGAAATCGCCCGATTTTTATGATTTTTATTCGTATCAATATGATTTGGCTTCTAAAACATTTTATAAATTGATTCAATTCAAAAGGGAAAAATTAAAAATTTAGAAAAAAAATTATGCGACGTAAATCGGTAGAAAATCGGTGAAAATCGCTCGACTTTCGAAGAAAATCGACAAAAATCATTTTAAAAATCGACCACAAAAAAATCAACTAGTTCATCGATTTTCCACGAAAATCTTTGATTTTTTGCATTTTTTTTTCCAAAAATTTTGATTTTTAAACTATACAATTTTTGCGATTTTTTACCAATTTTTTGCTCGATATTTGCGATGTTTGAATTTCGAATTTCGAGCGATTTTCGTAATATCGATATTGTTAACCCTAGCAGCCATACTACGTACGCAAAAGCTCATTAATTTTTTCACCTAGTAGTGCAGTGGCATTTTTCGAACCAGTTCTTTCCATGCAGAGTAGCATCCGTTTCAGAAAGTTTATGTCTTTGTATCAGGTCCCAAACTTTAACCTGACTAGTAATAGCAGTAGCAGCATCCGTCAAAGAGTAAGGCCCCCAATGCAACAGTTTTGCAGCAATTCCACAGTAAACTTCCTACAAGAATCAAGAATAATTCCTGTTTTCTAAACGGGCCAAAGTTTGGTCAGGACTCAGGAGAAGGTAGATCGCTATAAACGGACGAGGAAATAGGAGAAACAACACAGCCCCAGTCATACTGCGTCGATTTCGGATATGAAAGTGTAAAATATTAGAGAAATTTTATAGTGCATTTTACTATCAGTATATAGTGGTCAATAGAAATCATAACTAGCTATTAGTTTGTTGAGGATGTTTCTACTATCCTACTTCTAAAGAAAGTATAAATAAATACTAGTTAATTTGATCAATTGGATCAAAAAGAATGAATGGTCTAATACTTAGTGGCAAAGCCAGGATAAAAATAGAAGGTGAGCTCAAAGAGTTATGCTGAATTGAGAGAAACATATAAAACATTTATGTTATGTTCTCATCGCTTCGAGGGTTACTACTATTACTATATTATTATGATAAATATTTGTGCAACGTTTAGCTTATTAAACTTGTAGAAATATAGGAATAAGTTAAGACCAACCAAACAAACAAATCAGCTATTGTCTCTATTCAACTCATTGACACCGTTATAATTGATAAAATAAAATAATATATCAGAAGAAGAAGTCACATTGTATATTTACTGTTGTGGTCAACTCACTCAACTGCTCAGACACTCACCAACTCATGTTGCGCCGCCTTTCATGCCCGCTCACCGTCGCCACTGTGGGTTGCCTATCGCCGCACATTCGCACCCTGGCCGGCTCCCTAGCATCCACTTAACACCCTCGTTGTGCCCTCGCAATTGCCGATTCTCCGCAACGTGCGCCACATGTCTCCTACTTGGTGGGTTGCCATGTCCTCAAGCCCCCCTATGGTCTCTGCATGTGTCTAGGGTTCGAGTCCAATTTTACAGACAACAAACAAAGTTACAATTGCCAAATTATACCTTCAACAAACAACAGTCTACTAAGCCTTATGGCCAGGAAACAACTCACTACCCAGCAAAACTTCTTTTTCCTCCAACCGCGCCAGAGCATGTGCACATTCACCACTACTATACCAAATACTAAGCACTAGTGCTAAATAGCATACTTAGGGTTCCGTGGTTGAAGGGTGAATTTGAGTCTAATAAAGCCTCTACGCTGGCT
Organism: Rhipidocladum racemiflorum; assembly: GCA_036346355.1. NCBI lineage: Eukaryota > Viridiplantae > Streptophyta > Magnoliopsida > Poales > Poaceae > Rhipidocladum > Rhipidocladum racemiflorum. Next base: position 61,142,132 of record CM070573.1, on the reverse strand, counting down.
ACGACCCTATGAGCATCTCCAGCAAGGGCCCCTAAAACAGGGTCCCTATTTTGGATTTAGGGACTCCCCCTATTTTTTGAGGCCCTGTTTTCAGAACACAAGTCAAAGAATGACCCTAAATCTCAGCGCCTATTTTACTTTTTCTCCTATTTTGACATATCCGCTACGTATAATCTTCATTTGACACCACTAAAATTCAATCAAAAATATTTGTAATACATAAAACATAAGCATGTTAACATTTACAATTTAAAAACATGAAATTTCAAATTTAAATTTAAAATTTTCAAAACATGATAAAATTTTCGAAGCCTCTCATGTATTTCCCTATCTTCAATAATATTGGTTGTACTCGTGTTCTTGGGAATTGGGGCTGAGGAGGCAAATTTAGGAGCCCCCTAATTTTAGGGGCTTGAGTTGGGGCCCACAGGAATTGGGTGAGGAGGCAAATTTAGGGGCACTAATTTTAGGGGCTTGAGTTGGGCCCTCTTTGGATCTATTTTTACTACACCCCTATTTTAAGGTTTAGGAAATTTGGTTTAGAATTTCTTTGGAGATGCTCTTATAGTGTGTTGTAAAAGAGGTCAAATATTCACCGGAGGTATTGCCATTCTGGCGCCATAGGACAGGTAGTCATGGGGTAGCAGTATATGTGACCGCCCATCGGTGACAGGGATTGGATCCTCTATCTTTGTTTGTCAAAATACAGGTGTATTTTGACCTAATAGAGTAAAAAAATTTGAAAAAAAAATCAAATTTCTACATATTTTCGAAAATATCTGCGAGATTTAATAAAATCTAGTTTAAAAATATGAATTTCAATCAAAACATCCAAAATTTCAATGAAATTCAATCAAAGATGTGACCGCCCACCTGTGACAGATACCGCGCCGTTTTGGTAGGGCAGAAGAGAAATCTCGGAGCAAAGCGGTGGTCCAGTCCAACTGCCGTATGCTGGTGTAGTGGTGATTGCTTTTATTCAGAAAATTCTAGTTACATTCCTGTGTGTGGCTGCAGAATGCGCCTATGGCTCTGTCTTTACTCTTTTCCTAGCTAGATGGCCTTCAAGAACTCAAGCCAAAGTTAGAAATTAGAAGGTTTTTCCTCGCAGAAAAAGGAAAGAAAAAAAGATATTAAAAGATTCCCACCACCCATTAGTCCATTATGTTTTCTTATTTGAATCATGTAGAAAACGATAATGGACAACCTTTTAGGAGAAGATCATGAGGAACTTAACCAGGGGAGAAGATAAACAAGCAATACAAACATGTGAAACTTTTCCTTGGAAAGAAAAGTGTAGCATTTCTATATTTCATGACAGAACAAAGGGATGCACAATTGAGTGGTGCACCTAACTTTTTCTTGTGCTGCTTCATTTTATTTGTGGATCAAAAGGGGGCACACTCAAAGAGGAGAGAGCTTAAGAATACTTTGATAGACCTTGAGTATCCCAAGGACTTGGGTAAGGGAGAAAGCTACTAACCCCCTTTGTTTCAGTTTCTGCATAATTTCTGTTTAAAAAAACAGATTATTTACCGAATGGAAGGGTTTTGTATAGCTTCTCTAAGAATCAGAAGTTGCCCTCTACATATAATCAGAATCCGTCTGGAACCTGATTTTCACTGATTCTTGCTGATTCTCACCGGCCTAGTCCAGAATGTAGAAGTCACAGCCGATTCGACTTGATCTTCCATAATCAAAAGCAGTTTTTCCTATAATCCAAAATCCATAATGTAGAATCTAAAACGAACTGGACCTAAAGTCTCTTTCCCATTTGAATTTGATGGTTCAAACCACTATGATGAGTGCAAATGCTACGTGATTCAACAAAGTAATACTCTTAAGGAAAGTTCTTTTTGTTTGCCTTCCTATCTATATTCTCTTTGGAGACAATGTAAGCACACCGTTAAGTTTCATGCACCAATTACCAGTTCACTTGAAAGCAGTGGCGGATCCAGGAATTTTCTAGAGCCCGGGCACGCTTAAAGGAGGACAACAAGTTCACAAACTATTTACTGAGCTAATAATAACAAGGGACCAAATCACTGAAGGAAGTTTCTATCAAGTAGTAACTGGGCTTTTGTTAAAACGAGATGTTATTAGCTCGGACCGTTTGAATTCATGAAAAGACACTGTATTTTTCGTGATCTAAATTTTTGTTACATGGGTCTGAGCCCGGGCCCGTGCCCAGGCTGGCCGGGCCCTGGGTCCGCCTATGCTTGAAAGTTTCAGTTACAGAGAAAATGTGGGCAATGTGACTTCAACACTCTAGCCTTTGTTAGGCCGATCACATGGACTCAAATGTGGCACATACTTTTTTTCCTTAAAATTGCACGAGCCATGTTTTAAACTTGGGACCTTTGCATGTGCCCTCTGATGCCATGCATATTGAGTTTCATGCACTATTTAGTTCACTCAAAAACTTAAGGTGTCTAAAAATAGAAGCCGTCGTTTTTCTAGCCCCCAAAATTCATTTTTGACAAATTTAGTCTCCTTTCATTCGAAGGAAGACGCAACAGGTACGAGTCACATGCCGTGTCGGGGAGCTCGACAAGAACAACAACCAAGGTACTGAGCCAAGGGGGCTCTCAAGGACATACTAATCAAGAGGATAAACAGTGTTGGAGATAAACTCACCGGCTCCCGGAAGCAAGGTTTCATGCCCTGCGTGATGTCCACGCCGGGGGGAAAACTCATGAACCCCAAAAGGGGAGGCTTCGTACACTGCGAGCACACGCTCCCCCAGGGAGAGGCCTCCTGCTCCGTGAAGGATGGTGCCTGCCCACCAGGGTTCGTCCCCGGAATGCTACGAGAGATCCTCTCATACTCCGTGAGGATGCTGCGAGAGATCCCATGCCCCATGAGGACTAGCATGCCCTGCGGGAGGCCTGCATCCTCAGGGGGATGCCTCGTGGCACCTCGGGAGGACTCATGCCCCACGGAAGATCTACAACCTCCCCGTGGGGTCGCACCGTGGGCACAACCCATGAAGGCTCTCATTATGTCTCGTGGGAGGTTCGTGCCTCCTCGAGGACCTAAAACCTCCCCGAGAGGTTACCTCGTGGCATACCTCGCGGGGGGTCCTCATGTCCCGCGGGAGGTCTAATTCTCCCCGGGGCATACCCCGCCGGAGGCTCTCTTCATGTCCCGCGGGAGGTCTACGTCTCCCCGGGGCATACCCCGCAGGAGGCTCTCATGTCCCGCGGGAGGTCTACGTCTCCCCGGGGCATACCCCGCAGGAGGCTCTCATCATGTTCCGCGGGAGGTCTACGTCTCCCCGGAGGCATACCCCGCGGGTCTACGTCTCCCCAGGGGCATACCCCGCGGAAAGTCTCCTCACGGGAGACTTGAGTGATGTCACCAAAACCCCTGTGGGGCCCGGATGTCAGGGGTCCACTCCCTCGAGACGATCCCGTGGGACCCACTACCTCCCCGCCAGAATGACTAAAATGCCCCCACTTAGGCTAGTCTAGTAGGGGTATAATGGTACTTTTATGTAACAGGCTGGGTGCGTATAAATACCCAATGTAACCCCCTCATGTAAGGAGAGCTCTCATTGAATGCAAAACCAAAAACTGGAGTGTCCCTCGGGGAGTCTGGACAAGGGCACATCCCTCTACTCACAGGGAACACACAAGCGAGAGTAAGTGTCTTTCTTAAGCGCCCGAACCTGTATAAATCCTCGTGTCACATTTACTCTCGTGGACGACGGCCCGCGAAAAGGCCGGCGTCCGCTCTCATTTCTGTGTCCTGTTTCCAAACCTACGACAAACAAGAAATTTGGTTAATTAGCGATTTAATTAAGCAATTAATTAATTAGTATGATGATTAATTAGCGGGTTTGATTCCTACCGATGAAGGGGAGCTCAACAGGAATCTTGGCGAGGCAGTCGACCTGTCAAGCTCTCCGAGAGCGACAGGTGACTTGTGGAGGGCTAAATCTGCAATGATTTTGAAGGGGGGTTATATATGAAAAAAAAACATTCGAAGAGGCTAACAAAGCAAAAAAAGAAAAACAATTCCTAAAAAATATGGGCGATACAACTTCAACACAAAGTGCATATGCAATACTAGATATAAAGAGGAAACAGCTATAAACAATGTTGTGTGCTGCCTCCATTCCAAAGAAATACCGTCCTTTGACTATACATGATTTCCAACGAACAACTTTAGGGGCCTGTCTATGGTACCAACATCCACTTCCTCTCGTCCAAACAAGGCCGAAGGAATCTGGGCCTGTGGCAGGGGCAAACGATGGTCATCTAAATCATTAAGCGTTAATCACGGAAATTAAGGGGGGGGGGGGGGGGGGAATTAGAAGATGAGAGAGTGCGGCAAAAATGTGGTTTGTGATGGTTGATTGGAATTGCTTTGTGCTGTGCTGGTGACCACGGTTTTAAAAGTGTGGTTAGTGTTGTAACACGTAGTCTTGTATCCACGCTCGATCAACTGTACGCCAACACATAAATAAGAAGAGAAAGCAGACCAAATATAGAGGCAAAAGTATCATCTTTTTATTAGATTGATTGTTCTCTGTACAAGGAGGTGCCTAATGTAAAGTAAAACGAATAGGAAATATATTCGGATTCGCCCACCAATCGATAAAATCCATTTAACTTGGTTTAGGATTTAGGATTCTATCTATTTTATAACACTTCCCTTAGGCGAATACCGCGTAATGCACATATCTCGTTAAAAACTCCTCCAAAAAACTCGATAGGAAAAAAGGGATGGAGAAAAGAGTACATTGCACTCACACGCCTTGTTACACTAGTTGTCTCATTAAAAACCTTCATATGAGAAACTTCAGAAAGATTTACTAAAGGAAAAAGAGCACAACTTATAATTTTCATGATATGAAATATGATCTTTAGGATCATGCAAAAAAAAGGGGGTCGTGGTTCAGGGATTTACTCCCTCCTGAACTTTGCAAATCTCTAAGTCATCTTATTTCAATACCATTAATGCATCTTTGAAAAGTGGACTTTGGCAAAGATTTTGTGAATAAATCTGCTAGATTTTCACATGACTCAGTTTGCATTATTTTTATCTCACTATTCTTCTGGAGTTCGCGAGGATAGAAAATTTTTGGGGCAATATGCTTCATGATATTGCTATTTACATAACCCATTTGCATTTGTGCAACACAAGCAGCATTATCTTCATAGATAATAGTGGGGGTGTTAACGGTATTAAGACCACATGACTTTTGAATATGGTTAATTACATGTCTCAGTCAAACACACTCACGTGAGGCTTCATACAAAGCTATAATCTTCGAGTTATTGGTAGAGGTAGCTACCAACGTCTATTTAAAAGACCACTAAAAAAATAGCTAAACCACCGCAGAGAAACACGAAGCCAGTCTGAGATTTGGCACTGTGGGAGATCAGACAGATAGCTAGCATCCATATATCCCACCATAGTTAAGTCTTGGTTCTTCCGGTAAAACAAACCAAGATCTCGGCTACCTTGGAGGTATATGAATAAAGTCTTTACACCGGCCCAATGTCTTCTAGTTGGGCTGCATTAGGTCTTGCTAGCAAATTTACTATGAATACAATATCAAGCCTATGCAATTCTTAAGATACATAAGTGCACTAATAACCCTTAAGTATGGGACTTTAGTTCATAAGACTTCCTTATTTTCCATTCTTGGTCTAAATAGGTTTTTATCAGCTTCAAGGGATCTTATAACCATGGGGTTTTTAAAGGATGTGATTTATCGATGTTAAATCTTTCTAATACCTTCTTAGTATAGGCATGTTGGTGTACAAGTATTTCTTCTGGGAAATGTTCAAGATGCAGGCCAAAGCAAAATTTGGTTTTACCCAAATCTTTTATCTCAAACTCCGTCGTGAGATAAGGACTTGTTTCCTTTATGTCCTCTGTGGTTCTGATGATATTCAGATTATCGACATATACTGATATGATACAGAATCCATTCTGAAATTTCTTTATGAACACACGGGGACAATCATCATTATTTGAGTATCCTTTTGTCATGAGGAATTCATTAAATTGGTTGTACCACATTCTTCCCAACTATTTTAATCCGTATAGCAATCTCTGCAGTTTGACGCTATACATGTTGTGATTATTAAGATCCAGAATTTTAACTCCTCCAGGGACTTTCATATAAATATCCTTATCCAGTGACCCATATAAATATGCGGTCACTACATCCATAAATTGCATTGTTAAACTTAAGCTTGCTATCATTGATATTAAATATTATAACGTTATTCTATTCATTACATGATAATATATTTCATCGTAATCGATGTGAATCTCTACCCAGAAAACGTAGTTTCTAGGATTTAACAAAAAAAAAATAGAATTTATTAGCAATTTTCTGAAATTATCCAAAACTCCAAGGGTTAAATTATAACTTTCTTTTCTTGTTTTCTTTTATTATAATTATTTTTTGAAAAAAAAAATGAACGGTCAGTTGGCCCTTTGGGCCGCATGGCCCATTAGGCCCTTTTTGCCAAAAAAAATAAAAAATAAAAAAAATCTTATTATGTTATATTAGGGCGACTAGGGTTCTTTAACGCTAGCTGCCGCTCAGGCCATCACCGAGCAGGAGGACGCAGGTGCCGCCGCCACTGCTAGGGCGAGCGCCGGCGTCTCAGCCTCGCGGGCACGCCATGGGCCATCAGCCGCTGCCTCGGGTGCCTCGTCACGTGCGCCGCGTGGTGTGCGCTTCGGGCGCAGGTAAGCCGCCAGCTGGTCATCGCGAGCGCGGAATCCCACCATTGGCCGACGTTGTCGCGTGAGCGCGGGGCCACCATCGACGCCGTCTTTCGCGCTTGCGCGGGGCGCAGCGCCATCGGGGGCTCCACTGTTGGTCGCAGGGGCTGCTTACGCCGCCGCCGTTGTTGCTTCGGGGACAAGCACGGGTAAGAGGGCCGCCGTCGGTCGCAAGCGCTGCCGGGGGCGCTACGCACGCGCCGCCGTATGAGGGTGCGCAAAGCGTCGCTAGACGCCGGCGAGGGCCAGTACAGACACTGCGGCCGCTGTCAGGCACCGGTGCGTGGCCGACGGGCACGGACGCCAGCAGGGCGCTGCGCGAGTCACTTGCAACGGGGGCGGCCTGAGCTTCTATTTCTCTACAATGGGAGGGGGGAAATGGCGCTCTGTATCTTGTATGATCTCAATTGCTTCCTTTCCAACAAAATAACTGAGATCATCTTGCTTGCCCTAAGTACCATTGGAACGAGTAAGGAATTTCTTCAAATCTATGTAGAACTCCGAGCAGCGAAACTTTTTTACTTTTGACTCAGCAAACGAGAACTTCAACTATGTTTTCATTGTGGACAGTGCTTGGTATTTCATCTCTCTTACTTTTGACTTAGCAAACGATGAACAGTGGCTATGTATAACCTAATTTGTGATTAGATTAAACAATTAATCTGCAGTTAGGGTAAGATAATTTGCAGGATTAAATTTTACATAGATGTGATTTACTTATGGAGCTCGAACTTATGTAGGGTTTGTAGTCAAATTTAATCAAGTGATGTCAGTCGAATTCAATGCAGTGTAGATCGATACAGGCAGCCAATCTCAACTGGCCTCAGCGGAGCTTCGTTGGTTGCATTGATGAGGCTGGTCTCAGATTGATCTAGAGCTCTTTCCTTGTAAAGCTTTGTGCTAATAACGTGTTGTAAAAACGTAGTAGTTTACCCATGATCAATCAACAACGAGCCAAAAAATCACACGAACAAGAAAAAGAAGTGAACTTGTACTAAGATTCTAAACTAATACTAAGATTCTATCCATATCATAACGAGAGAGAGAGAGAGAGGATGGATAGAATACTATCGATAGCAAAGTGAACTTGTACTACCCACATTCTAAGCCGTCAGATCGCACAACGTATGATCCAGATAAATCAAGGTGAAAGGATGTATTCGCGAAAGGTTTTGCATAAAATGGTTTAAGTGGCCTCCTTGCCATGCCATGTGGAAGGATGTATTCGTGATAGAGGAATCAAGATGGAAGGATATATATAAGTACATGTGGGCTCCTTGCCGTGCCATCTCAGCTGGTCTCGAGAGGAGGTCCTCTGGAAAAAAAAAAATGTGTAAGTACCCTAAAAAACTGTGTAAGCACTGAGAAATAAATGATGTAACTGTGGTGAGATCAAGGTCTGTCGCCGAGACGACGACTATAGGAGCTCTTAACCCAGAGTACAAAACAATTAACAAGATCACGAGAACTGGTTACCGCTTTTTCTCTCTTTATTTTCGTAGGCTCGTGTGTACAATAAAAACCTCTTGCTCAACTTTATATGGTGGGAGGGCAGGAGGCGATATTTTTTTTATGTATGAATAAATAAAATAAGACTAAACTAGCTAATAAGTCTCTTAAATCGATAGCTTTTAATAGACCTTTGTTTAAAAGTAAAGTGCCCATGTCTGTGATTGTGAACACTCGGATCAGTCCGATATACAATATATAACGCTGACAACTATGGCCTATTCGCTCCAGTTTCTGCACCGCTGTTATTTAAAATAAAAAAACAGATTATTTGCCCAACGGAGAAATTCAGAACAATTTATGTGAGAATCAGAAACTGCCCTCTATATAGAATCAGAATCTGGATGAGCTTGATTCTCACTGATTCTAGCCAGTCCAATCTTAAACTTAGAAGTCACAGCCGACTCGATCCGATTCTCTTATAATCAGAAACATATTCTCCCATAATTTAAAATACATAATCCAGAAGTTGAAACAAGCTGAACCTATATGTGCCTGTTTGATCTAGATCAGTACAATGAATGATAAAACTTTTTGGAAATATTGTTTCGGTGAGGGGTTGGTGAGAAACGTTGCAGATCTCTTTCACACGTCACCAGGGTTAAACATTTCGTTTCGAAGTCATTTTTTCATAAGTCATCAGTACCGAATTTTGCGAAATTTCAGTCAAAATTCAAGAAATTTTGAAGGGTTTAAAAGTGAAATGAATTTGAAAACGGGTCAAATACATGAGTGAATTTCGAACGAAAAGCAACAAAATTCCATCGAAAAGCATCGAATTTCGATGACAGGTTAAAAATATTAAGAAAAATGAGAAAAAATACAAAAAATGTTGTAAAATTTGTAAAACGCAATTTACGTAATTAAAACTTGTCACATATCAATACAAGTGCAAAAATAGACATTTACATAATTAAAATATTAAAATATACCATAGCAAGATAGCATTGACATATTAAATATACCATAGCAATACAAGTAAGTTTTTCAATATTGGATAACATTAACATATTAAAATATGTCATACCTTTGCTATATTTTAGATAATTGAAAGTTCTCATATATCAACACAAGTAAGTTTTACAATATTGAATAACATTAACATACTAAAATATACCATAGCAAAAAAAAAAAAAATTTGCATGCAAATATCGCTACTTGAACAAATAATACTATTTTCGTGTGTCGTCCATTGCTACTAAATATACTTCAACAAATATTGCTACTAAATATAATTGAACAAATATTGATACTAAATAGAAAGCTGGTTCTAGGAGAAGCTGGCGTTAAAGAAACTTGGCGGATTTGACTTAAATGTCAGCTCCAAAACAACTCAAATAAACTTTGACGATTTCACCCTTAAAAGATTCTTTGTTACTCCATTGATTTTATAAGGCATCCATCAGCTTTTTAGAGCCTGCTTGCGGTCTGTTGATTCCTTGTGGATTGATTGAATCGGCATTGATCTATGTTTTCACATATATAACCTCTATTATAGAGGGAGGAAATGCAGGCCGCTCGGCCGGCCACGTCATGCCATGGCAACTTTGCAAAAAAAGTCCTCTCATTTTCTGTAAATTACGTATTGGTCCCCCAAAAAAATACAAAAAGGTCCTTTGCGATTATTTGTGAGAGCAAGAAAATCGTTTTCAATTTGCGTTTAGGTCCCTCGGTTAGTTACTTTACGGAAAAGCCCTCCGCTAAATACAAATCTTGACCGAGCTCTTTTCTAATTTTTCAGAATAGCGATCAGGTCCAAAAATATAACAAATAGGTCCCCGCAACTTACGTCCAGGTCCTTTCTCCGTTTCCCTTGAAAAAAATATTTTCGTCAACAGAAATATATGCACATCTCTATCTTTAGTCTTTTTTTTCCCCAACCTGATCTCTAATATCTAGACTTTTTCCACAACCCGATCACTAATATTTCTCGGAACGTGTATTATTACTCGGTCAATGCATAGAGCGTTAAACTCGATGAAAGAAGGTTGGCAGCTCTAATATTTTTCGGAACATGTATTACCCGTTGAACGCATAGCGTGTTAAACTCGGCATCTATAATTTTTTTTACAGCTCGAAATCTAATAATTTCTGGAACGATGTCTAAGATTTTCCAAAACATGTATTATTACCCGGTGAACGCATAGGGTGTTAAACTCGGCATCTATAATTTTTTCATCAACTCGAAATCTAATATTTTTTGAAAAATATATTATTCATTTTTTTTGGCCAAAGGCCCGTTGTTGCATAGATTCGTCGACGGTTCCTGCCTAGCGCATTTTTTTTTTTAAAAAAAAACAAACGAACAAAAAAAAACGCTCAGATCTTTCTACCCTTTTTCAGACAAAAAACTTAGATCAAATTTCGCACGGCGCGACAACGCGCGCAATATTACCTAGTTGATTTTATAAGGCATCCATCAGCTTTTTAGAGCCTGCTTGCGGTCTGTTGATTCCTTGTGGATTGATTGAATCGGCAATGATCTATGTTTTCACGGTGTGAATATGTGTGTTGAAAGAAATTCCAAACTCAATCTGTCGTAATGGTTTCCTATGCATCAACCAACGTTAACTCACATAATTTCTGTGCACTTTGCCATAATGTGTTATCCTGGATTGCAAAGCCGAAATCTCCGGACGTGTTGGTTTTCTTCAGAGCCATCCCAGCAAATCAACAATCTGTGAAGTCACGGATGAAGCTTTGCTTAAATTAAATTAAGCATCCTCGTTCTGCGCTTTACAATAATGTATGCATTTTTTTTTCCTGAATTCTAAACTGAAGACCCTATATTTGCCTTTTTTTTATTGAGACCCATCCAGGGTTGGAATTATCGTTGATAATCGAGGTTATGGACACGGCACAAAATTAATTACTGATCGCTAAACCGAGAAAATTAAAAAAAAAATCAGAAAAATTCAAAAACTTGGAAAAAATTTATGTGGCGTCAATTTCGCGATCATCAAGACATATCGAGCGATTATCGCCAAATATCGACTGAAAATCGCTCAAAAAATCGACTGAGAAGGAAGTTCGTTTGGTTGGCTGATTTTCGAGGCAAATATCGTGATTATCAAACCAAATATCACGATTATCGTCAAATGTCGAGCGGAAATCGATGATTTTGAATTTTTTTTCAAAAATTTTGAATTTTGAAAATATACGATTTTCGACCGACTTTTGGCTCGATTCAAAAATCAATTTTTGTACGATTTTGCATAAAACGGTAATTAAAATCCTGGCCTGGAGCCATCCCATTGAGTAGCCCAGATCAAAACAGTAAGGTTAGCAATTGTTGCCTTTTTTTTTGCGCATAGGTGGGCACGAGCTCAGCAAGAACACTGGAAATGCCGGTGGCCGTGTTGCCTGTGGTACGCTTAGCTTGTTGTACGATTCCATACAATTGCTCTGAATCAGCTCCCTGGTGTGTCACACCCAGGTTCACAAAACCGACGAAAATCACGGTTTTCGACGGCCGGTTCAATGAAAAAAATAATTCAAAAAATTTGATAAAATTTATGCGATGTAAACCAATCGAAAACTGGTGAAAACCGAGCAAATTTTTTTTTTGAAAAACCCGATGAAAACCGCTCAAAAACCCGATCGTCCAAAACGTTCAACTCGCCGATCGGTTTTTCGAGAAAACTGAATGGTTTTCGTTTTTTTAATTTGTTTTGAATTTTTTTTTGTTCAAATGCTCGCTTTTGAAACTCTTCGGTTTCTAACGATTTTTCAGCGATTTTTGGCTCAATATTTTCGAATTTCCAATATCGGTTTTCCATCGGTTTTTTCGGTTTCGGTTTGGTTAACCCTGGTCACACCTGATGGGGTTTCTCACCTGTTTCCTCGCTTCGAGGATCATTGGACTCCAGGGTTGAGAGTGCCTTCGCCCGCTGCCACCAAGCGACCAATTTCTTGTAACTTGTATTTTTTTTAAAAAAAAGTACAAACAAGTTTAACTCAAAAAAATTCGACTAAAAATTTTGAACTCAAAAATATTTCCAAATCAGAAAGTTTCAAATTAGAAAGTTTCGAGTTGAATAATTTTAAATCAAAAAATTTCAAATAAGAAAGTTTTAAGTCGGAAAGTTTTAACTCAAAAATTTAGATCGAAAAAAATTTAAATTAGAAAGTTTCAACTCGAAAATTTCAAATAAAAAAACTTTTAACTATAAAAACTTTCAATTCAATAACTTTCGGTTCGAAAAGGTTCCAATCAAAAAATTCCCATTTAAAACTTTTACCCAAAATGAGAAACTTTCCAATAAAATAATAAAATGGTTATATTCATCTTAATATAGTTAAGTGGCTTTTAGCTAGTTAGCTTTAATATAGAAATCTTTTACAAGATGAAAAGCATGCAAGATCCCAACGCACATACAAGGTCCTGCCATTGAGCCGAATTCAAAACCAATGTCACCTACATCGAGTACGTGTCCCTGCTGAGAGGCGTCTATGAGGAAACAAATAAGGCTGTTTGGATAGCCGTTTCCGCGCGGCCAGGCCCCTGCGCTTGCGTTGACCGCGCTCGCACGCATGTTTGGTTTGCTGCACGCGCTCGCCCGAGTCTGGCCCCGCGCATGTAGCCTCGGCCAAATCGCACCGTCGCGCCTGGCCGCGCGGAAATGGCGCGCGAGGCCGTTTCCCGCGAGCCAGGCGCTAGTGAGGCGGGCATCCAAACACGCTAAAAAGCGCTCCTGCGTGTATCACGTGTCGCGCCGTGAGCACATCTCCACGACTGCACTGAAGAAACAGTAAAGCGATCATAAAATAACATTTTTCCCGTTGAATTTTTTTGCAGTCGAACATGCTCACATGGCATTGGGTGGGGGGTCGCACATGAGCGCTCCACGCAGGAGGGTTAGACACGTGTCATGTAATGACTGTGTTTATGAGGAAGTCACCGTGAGTCCGACAGCACAATTAATAGAGGTATCCATAGATATATGATATAAGAAATAGGCTATTAAGTAGCTCTAAATGAACCGTGCATACATATATCCATGGTTAACCAAACCGATTTAGAGTTGAAAATCGAAGTTCCGACGGTACTGGTTTTCCACAAAAATCGCTAAAAATCAAAGGGTTTTGAAATCAAATGTTTGAGGGGAAAAAAAATCAGAAATCTATCAGTTTTATCGAAAATTGACTAGCGAATCGATTTTTTTTGCGTCTGATTTTTTGAGCCATTTTCGTCGATTTACATCGAAAATTACTTGATTTTCACTAATTTTCGACCGGTTTGCATTGAAAATAGACCGGTTTTGTGACCTGCATGTATCCTTACCATACTGAAACGGCTGCCAGCGCTTGTGGTTGGCGGCACAGCTGCAACGTCGCGGCAAGCATGCAGTTTTGTTCCCGACGAGAAGTTGGTAGGGTCGTCGCCGCGCTGGGTGCCGGGATTACCTTATCTGGCGCCTGCATCCACACCTTACTCTGGTTGAAAGTGTTGGGAAACCTAGCCCGTCGTGGCCCATGTGGACTCTCCCGAAACCCTAGTTGTATGTTATAAATAGGAGACAGGGGATCACCCCGTGTACACAAAAATAAACAATAAAGAATAGAAGAGCAGTTCCTCCTCATATTGTGTGTGTCTCTCTCTCTGTTCTCCAGTTTAGATCTATTAGGCAACCCCGGACTATTCGATAGCGAGGTTGCCTAACAGAAAGAGCAGGGCTTCAACTAATTTGCCGTCGCGTCGCTCGTGGCGGCAACACACGCGTTACGCTCAGCCTGCGACCTGGGGCCAGCCGTTTTATACCGTCCAAATGGTCGCGATTGGATTATACACATCCTGTTTGCCCCCACGGTAGGCTTACAAGTAAAAAACAAAAAGTGGTTTAGCAAGGGGGCATTCCGAGAATCGAACTCGGGACCTCTCGCACCCAAAGCGAGAATCATACCACTAGACCAAATGCCCGCTCTGTAACGGACTATGTTATAAGAGCTATAGTGAGCGCGCAAATGCCTCACTGCACCTTTTTCTGGTTGTACACTTTACTCTTCATGGAGCATCTCCGGCCCATTTATCTTAGACTGTATCTAGGAGATCGAGAACAATACAACCACGCTAAACAATACATCTTCGATCGGCTTTAAAAGACCCCCATAATTAGAACACAAATATTCGAACTTCGGCCACGAATGCGTTTCGAAGATACGATTGTTGGTCCAAAGCTGATTCAAGCCATATTCATGTCCTTCTTTCAGGGAAAGGACTGTATCTTGCGTAAGATAGGACTAGGGTCATTTTTTACGTGCATGCTCCTCCACAGTCAAATTGTATAAAATACACAGTGCAATTAAGTTTTTGGTGTAATCATCGTGCAACTGAACTACTAAATATCATGAAAAATTCTGAAAAAATTTGTAGATGTACTCTTACATAATCTACCTCTGTATAAAATTGCAAGTTCAAATCCATTATATATTGAGAATTATAAAAAAGAGAAAAATTTGACAAATTTGAACTTGCAATTTTATACAGAGGTAGAGTATGTTCAAGAGTACATCTACAATTTTTTTCAGAATTTTTCACGATATTTGGTAGTTCAGTTGCACGATGATTGCATCGGAAACTTAATTACACAGGATATGTTGCCCTGTTGATATGCATGCAAGTCTGTTGCTCTTACGCGTGGGGGTTGAGCTCCACTCCCACGATAGCAATCATCGGGAGCGGAGCCAAATAATTCTAAGCCTCGGATTGAGCAACTGTTTTTAGGATAATTTTTGAAATGCCCCAAAAATTTCAAAAATCCAAAACCCTAATTGCAAACCCTAATTCGTTGTTAATTGGATCTTAATCGTGCTTAGTTGTTCTTAATCCCGTTCTTGAGCCGTTCTTGGATTTCTGGGGGAAAGGTTTGGATGGGAAGGGAGTGGTTGTACTTACCTGGACTCCCGCTCAGACCGCTGGTCCTCCGCCCGTGCGCCGGTCCGTCGTCGCCGTGCGTCATCCACGTCGCCTCACTTTGCTCCGTCTGTCGCCTCCGCGCGCGTCACGCGCCGCGCCGACCAGCGTCATCCTCGCCCCAGCGCCGCCCGTTCGCCTCACGCGGTGCGCCGCCTCGGGATCAGCGCGCCGCGCTCCGTCGTCTTCGCCGCGTCATGCTTCGCCAGCCCTCCGTCACCCCCCGTCGTCCCGTCGCCTCCACGCTCACCAGCTCCGCCGCTTGCCCATACCGCACGCGGGTATAAAGCCGCGTGCCCTTGCACTCGCCTCGCCCCCGTGCCCGCCCCTTTGTCTCCCTCGGTGAGCGCCGCTTGCCCCTCATCCTCCCTCTTGTCTTCTCTCTCAGCTCCGGCCTCACGCCACCCCGTTCATCCCGTTCCCCTCCGGCCGAATGGCCTTTGCCCCGCCGCCACTCATCCCCCAACTCGCCTCCCCATTTCCTCAAATCCCTAACCCTAGCCGAGCAGGGACCCCCCCTCATCTTCCCCGACCCCGGCCTCGCCCCCGTCGCCTCGCTTGCCGCCGCCGCCATCCCCAAATCCCTAACCCTCTGCTCCCCTCGATCTCTCTCTCTCGCTCTCTGTCTCCCTGCCACGAGGACCCCACCGGTCAGGCCCTTGTACACCTCGCCCGCTCCGCCTCACCGAGCCCCACCTGCCAGTCACACTGTGCCGCGGGCCCATGCGCCAGCCCCCTGCCTACTGGCCCCACCCGCCAGCTGACGAGTACCCATGTCATGGGTACCCCCATCAGCCCGGAAGCACGAACGGGCTGACCAATCATGGCGAAGGCCCAGCACCACCAAAAGGTACTTGGGCCGCGGGGAGCGAGCCCCGACCTGTGCAGGGCCGACCCCGAACGGTCGGCGGACTCCGGTTCCGGGCGGTCGGCATGCACCGGCCGCCTAATATTAAAGCTCAAGCTCCACTGCGCCTGAGGCGGCATATGGCCCACGCCAGATGTCGACGGCCGCCTTGTGCGCGGCGTCCTCTGGCGTCCGTCTGCGGGTAGGCGGCCCCTTCCCAAGATCTGTCGAAGAGCCACCGAAGGAGTCAAGCCCCGCCCCATCGCCTGGCACACCGCAGAGGAGTGCGCCACTCGAGGCCAAGGCAAAGTCAAGCGCCATTAAAGCCGCGAGGCGACAGAGCACCACGCAAGGCGTCATCCGGCATCATCGCGCCAAGACCGCACATCGCAGAGCCACCAACCACCTCGGGACGGCGAGGGGCGGTCGGACAAGGCAGAGCCAGACTCGAGACACACACGCCCCTTTCTAGTGGATTTCCTAAACACCGTGTAACCCGCCTCCTCCGTCTATATAAGGAGGCGGGGCCGAGAAGGAAGGGGGCAGAGAAAAGGCCCTCCAGAAGCCACGACTCCCTAGCCAAAGCACGAAGGGGATCGGACGGTAGACTCCGCCTCGCTTGTACACCCCTTGTTCATCGCCCAAAGATCAATACATCCACACCGAACGAACTGGAGTAGGGACATTCAGCCCGAACCAGTATACATCATCTGACTCCTTGAGTTGACCATTCCAGGAGAGGGAGCGCGCGACCCCATCCGACCATAAATTCGTATTGCCGGTGCACGAAACACCGACAGTTGGCGCGCCAGGTAGGGGCCCTCGCGCGTCTTCACCGACATCCTCATCCTCGGGTTCCCATTTCTCCTCCTTGATGGCCTCCTCCCACCACGATTCGCCGATGTCGAGGGGCTGGATCCGCTTTGGCGCCCTCGATTTCGTCGTCACCGCCACGGGAGAGCTTGTTCTCATTCCTGCCGTCGGGACCGGCGCCCTCGCTAGCCTGAATCTGATTCTTGGCGTCCTCGGCAACCTCGGCCTCGAGGCCCCACTTGCAGTCAGCGGCGGGCCGTCATGGCCGGCCGCTGCCCGGCGACATCGCCCTACGGATCGCGGCGGCGGCGGAGCCGCCTCCACGAGCTTCGCGGCTCGTGGCCATGGCCGGCTTCTGGCGGCTTCCCTCCACGACCTCTTGGCGGATTCCTCCGACCATGGCTCTAGCTCCGAGCAAGGAGTGTCCCCTCGTAGGGCCTACTCCGCGAGTGCAACATGACGGTGCGGCGGAGCCATCCTCCACCCGTTACCCTCGGGACCCTCCTCCGTAGCGACGAAGCGGCGGGAGGAATCCCGGCGAAGAAAACGACGTCTGACACCTAACGCCGCTGATCTTGGCGGCAATGCGAGGAGTTAGAAGCTCGAAAGGCCGAGCTCGAGAAGCTCCAGGCCGAACTAGAGCACCGTCAGCCTAACCCACCACCCGTCTCCGGCCTTGCGCGCCGTGCAGCGTCAGTGCATCGGGATTAGGTGAGAGGCGAACGGCCTTCCGTTCTTCCCTCACGCCAACGAGAACATTCTTTGCGGCGGCAATGCTGCTCAGAGGCTGCTGAGCCAGCGGAGCCGAAGCCAAGGCCACCTATCGAGAACCTCAGGGGCTAGTAGAACGTCTTTGTCGTTCAGACGCCCAAGGTCCCGGCTCCCGACGGACGGCGCCACCTCGGGCCGCTGAGCCACTCCCTCGCGAGATCGGCGGAGCCCAGCCAAGACAGCCAGCTCCACGAGCTCCCCAGGCATCATACACCCGGTGCGCCATCGCCTGGGGATAAGTATGATCTTCGCACCACCCTCGAGGCGCGAAGGAGAGCTACCGATCTGCAGCGCCCTCGCCGTCGCCGATGGCGAGCGGCGCAACCATCCGACCAGGATTCGACGGTCCTGGGCGCGCGTTCACCGCCGCATCCGCGCGCCGATTTCCCGACCAGATTCGGGCTCAGACCAACATAGCCAAGTACACGGGGCTACCAACCCGGTGTTTGGCTAGAAGACTACCGGCTCGCTGCCGAAAGCGGGAGCGACAGACGACTCCTTCATCATCGATTACCTCCCCATCTACCTTGCGGACTCGGCTCGAGCCTGGCTCGAGTACACTGCGGACACCATCGGCGGTGGGCCGACTGACGAACCTCTTCGTCGGGAATTTCGAGAACGCGTACAAACGCCCTAGCAACTCCAGGACTTGAAGAGCTGCAAGCGGCAGTAGGAAACCCTCAGGGACTACATCGGCGCTTCTCCCAAGTAGTGCAACGAGCTCCCCGACATCCGCGACGCCGGCGTCATCGGGCGTTCATCTACGGCACCACGTCTGAGGCCACAGTCCACAAGTTGGGCTGTGCGAAACCCGGACCACCAAGGAGCTCCTCGACATCGCCACCAACCACGCCTCGGCGAGGAGGCCGTGGGGGCCATCTTTGAAAGGAAGGCGGCCCACAAGGCAGCCCGACCTCGGGCAGCGCGCCCCTCAGGCCGCCCTAACAAAAGGAAGCGGAAGGGAAGCGGCGCGAAAGGCGAATGGTCGCTGGCCGCCAGGCACCGCCAAAGCAGCGAGGCTCGGCAGACGCCCGACCGATTCGAGAAGTTGATGGATAGTCCGTGCCGAACCACGACTATCCGTCAAACACAAGTATCGGGGCTGCGAAGTCCTGAGCGGTTCCTCTCAGGAAACCCCACGACATCACGGGGCAAGGGAAGAAGCGCGACCCGACACCCGGCCAGGGGCAAAGGGCGATGAGCCGGCCGACGAGTTCCCACGGCTCGGCGGTGCCTCATGATCTTCGGAGGGGCCAGTGCTACGCCGACAAGCAACGGCTGAAACTCGCCCACCGAGAGGTACACACGGCGACCCCGGCCGTGCCTTCCTACCTGAAGTGGTCGGAATGCCCGATCGCCTTCGATCGGACCGACCACCCCGACCACATCCCGCACCCGGGACGCTACCTGCTCGTCGTCGACCCCATCGTGGGGACGAAACGCCTGACCAAGGTGCTCATGGACGGCGGCAGCAGCCTCAACATCATGTATGTTGAGACCCTCGATGCCCTGGGGGTCCCCCGCTCCGCCCTCCGTGGCGGCGCCCTTCCACGGCGTCGTGCAGGCCAACAGGCCCATCCCTCGGGCAGGTCGGCTGTTCGTCACCTTCGGGAGCAGGACAACTTCCGCGCGAGAGCCTCACTTTCGAGGTTGTGGACTTTCCCGACTCCTACCATGCCATCCTGGGGCGACCTTGCTCTGCGAAGTTCATGGCGGTCCCCAACTACACCTATCTCAGGCTGAAGATGCCAGGGCCACAAGGTGTCATCACCGTGGCGCATCCTTCGGCTTCGCATACAAGCTACGAGCAAAGCGGTGTGAATTGGCCTCGGCGGTCGTCGCTTCGCCGAGCTCGCCCGGCTTCGAGGAGAAGGTCTCGGATCCGCCCCAGACTCCAGCAAGTCGGGGCCTAGCTCTTTCAAGTCCGCGGAGGACACGAAGGAGGTCATTTGTTGATCCCGAAGATCCCGCCAAGACCGTGCGGATCGGGGCCGCCCTCACCACCAAATAGGAAGGCGCGCTCGTCGACTTCCTCCAAGCAAACCGAGACGTCTTCGCTTGGAGACCCTCGGACATGCCAGGAGTCCCGAAGGAGGTCGCCGAGCACTCCCTGAGCATTCGACCGGGATCTAGACCGATCGCCCAGCGCCTGCGCCGTTTCGACGAAGAAAAGCGTCGGGCCATTGGGGAAGAAATCGCCAAACTTTTGGCCGTCGGCTTTGTAAGGGAGGTGCGTCACCCCGAGTGGCTCGCCAATCCCGTCCTTGTAAAGAAAAAGTCGGGGCAATGGAGAATGTGTGTTGACTACACGAGCCTCAACAAGGCCTGTCCGAAAGATCCATTCCCATTACCTCGCATCGACCAGGTCGTAGACTCCACCGCCGGGTGCGAGTCCCTTTCTTTTTTGGATGCCTACTCAGGCTACCACCAGATAGCAATGAAGGAGTCCGATCAGCTTGCGACTTCCTTCATCACCCCGTACGGCTCGTACTTGTGAATCATGTGATGAAAAATTGGCTTGATCATGTGATGAAAAATTGGCTTGATAATGTGCTGAAAAATTGATTAGGTTTAATCTTGCAAAATTGCTTGCATAAAGGACCAAACATTCAAACATCCAAAAACAGAGACTTTGCATTTGCGCCAGACCAAACATCCAAAAAACAGTGAGTTTCGCATGTATGACGGACCAAAGTCTTTGATGCATCATAAACGTGATTTTGATGCTTTTACGCTTGTTCAAGAAATCGCGTTTTCCCATGTATGACAAACCAAATTTTTGATGTCATACACATGCTTTTGGCGAACTTCGTTTTCCCATGCATGACGGACCAAATTTTTGGTCCGCCATACACATGTTTTTAGCGATCTCGTTTTTCCCATGCATGATGAGACCAAATTTTTGGTCCGCCATACACATGCTTTTTGGCGATCTCGTTTTCTCATGCATGACGGACCAATTTTTGGTCCGCCATACACATGCTTTTAGCGATCTGTCCGGCGTGAATGGTGTTTGCTCAAATAGGTTTATGAGCGATTTGAAAAAGATTTTTGATCTGAAATTTAGATAATGAAATTTGTGAGAATTTCATGATGCTTGAAGTGGAATTTATGCAATGCTCATGTGAGTAGTTGCATGAACTAATGTTGAGTCAAGTCGCGGACTTGTGCTCGAAATTGTTTTGTGGTTTGTTCATGTGCAGGTATTGCTCGAGGGCGAATGTGGTCGATGACGGGACCGGAACTAGGTTCATGGAGGAACTGAGGTTCGGGACTAGGTTCAGGAGGAACTGAGGTCTTGGTGGTCAAGGATGTCATGCGGGACGTTCGGGCTAAGAGAATGGTGCACATGAAGAATGGTTAGTCACGTGAGAATGGCAGGAGGTCATTCGCGTGCAAAGTGTTAGTCACGTGAGTATGGCAGGTGGCCATACGCGTGCAAAGTGTTAGTCACGTGAGTATGGTAGGGTTGCCATACGCGTGCAAGAGTTGTACTCGGCTAGGTTGGGCCAAGTAGAGTTGTGTTGGATACAGATTCCTTCTAGGGAATAGGAATCGTATTCAGAACTCCTTGTGGGTTGGTGCTTTAAATAGGAGGGGTGTCTCCTGTTAAAGTGCATCAATCGAATTGAGGAGAGCTAGGCGCATAGAGCCTTGGGCTCAAAGTTTAGGGTTTGTACTCTTTTGATGGGAGTACTTTAGACAAAAGAAATAAAGATCAATTCTTCTAGTTCCCGCATTGCTTCAACGTTCTCTTTTTGGTTCTTGTTTGCATGCTTGTTCTAGTTCTAGATTGGTTTTTGTTCTTTAAGTTTTATCTTGATTTGATCCATCAAAAACCTCTCTAGGGTATTGATCTAGTGTTTCTCAAAGTCTAGTTGATCAATCTTTTGTCGTTCTTGTTTAATCTTGAAGTTTTGATTAGATTGATTTTCGTCAAGTTCTGGAACAGCAAGCTTGCGAAGCTCATAACTTTTGATCCGTAAGTCCGATCGAGCTGATTCTTTTTGGGTTTGATTCATATTGGAATCTAGTTTCTTGTGTCCAAATTTTAGATCATTCCGACGGTTGGATCTCCGGGAATTCGTATTTTACCAAACCTCTGTCATTCTGTTTTTGTCGAAAACGAGGCAATTATTTGGTTCTGTTTTGGGGTGAACTTTTAATAGATCAAGAATTTGGTTTTAGCTTCCGCACAATCATTCACCCCCCTCTGATTGCTATATTCGTATACTTCGATCCTACAGTACTGTTACGTCACGATGCCTTTTGGTCTGAAAAACGCAGGCGCCACGTACCAGCGTTGTATGCAGGCGTGTTTTTCGGACCAAATTGGCCGTAACATCGAAGCCTACGTCGACGACATCGTTGTCAAAACCAGGAAGGCCGACGACCTCATCACCGACCTAGAGGAGACTTTTGCGAACCTCCGACGGTTTCGCATAAAGCTCAACCCCGAGAAATGCGTCTTCGGGGTCCCCAAGGGCAAGTTGCTGGGATTCATTGTCTCCGAGCGCGGCATCGAAGCCAACCACGACAAGATCTCCGCTATCGCGAGGATGGGGCCAATCAATGATCTGAAGGGAGTTCAAAGGCTGATGGGGTGCATCGCGGCGCTAAGTCGCCCGTATCCGCCTCGGTGAACGCGGGATGCCACTCTACAAAGCGATGAAGAAGTTCGACCACTTTTCCTGGACCCACGAAGCTCGGGAAGCCTTTAGTCGACTAAAGGCCTTTCGACCTCACCTCCGATCTGGTCGCCCGAGCCACAGGAACCCTTACTCCTCTACATCGCCGCCACGACTCAGTCGTCGGTAGCGGCACTTGTTGTGGAAGCGGCGAGAGGAAGGCGCGTTTTCAAGGTACAGAGACCGGTCTACTTCGTCAGCGAGGTGCTCTCCGAAACAAAGGTCCGATATCCTCAGATACAGAAGCTGCTCTACTCGGTACTCATCACCAAGAGGAAGCTTGCCCATTACTTCGATCGACACCCCATCTCCGTGGTAACCTCCACGCCGCTCGGAGAAGTCGTCATAGCAGCGACGCCACCGGAAGAATCGCCAAGTGGGCTCTCGAACTCAGTGGCCTCGACATATCGTACGTCCCCAGGACGACGATCAAGTCCCAGGTTTTGGCGGACTTCGTCGCCGAGTGGACCGAAGCGCAAGTCCCTGTAGTGGTCGAAGACCCGGAGTACTGGGCGATGTACTTTGATGGGTCTTACACCAAGAATGGGGCTGGCGCGGGGATCGTCATCATCTCCCCACTCGGCAACAAGCTCCGGTATGCTATCCGTCTACTCTTTGACGCTACCAACAATGTCGCCGAGTACGAAGCCCTCGTCAACGGCCTTCGAATCGCCGCCGACCTAGGCGCCGCACGGCGGCTCGTTCACGGCGACTCCAAGGCTGGTTGTCGACCAAGTGATGAAAGCCAGAGCCCGTGGCGCTCGGATGGCGCCCTCTTGCCTGGAGGTCCGCAAGCTCGAGGAGAAGTTCAAGGGTTTCGAGCTCCATCCACGATTCTGGATGCTACAGCGGTGAAGCCGACTCCTCGCCAACCTCGCCTCGGAAAAGGGCCGGTTCCCCAGGATCTTCGTTTCGACCTCGGCGACCCATCAATCCGCTTGGACCCAGCGCCGAGGCGCTACCGACCCAAAGCGGGCGCTCACGCCGATCTTTGGCGGATGCTCGGCCGTCTGGATCAGATTTAGGCGTCTGGCCGTCGAAACCGGTGAGGCAACCGTTTGTCGATCGATTGACAAGCGGGTCGCTCCCGCCCGATACCACCGAGGCTCGGCGCCTCGCCGGCGAGCTAAGTCTTTCGTCCTGGTCGAAGGTGCCCTCTACAAGAGGAGCCCATCAGGAATCCTTGAAGTGCGTTCCGACCAGGCCAAGGAAGCACCTTCTTTGGACATCCACGGCGGGTGTGTGGACACCATCGCGCCCGGTCCACAGTAGGAAAGGCCTTCCGAGCAAGGTTTCTCTTGGCCGACCGCCGTAGCGAGATGCAACCCAAATCGTCGCTTTGCGAAGGATGCCAATTCTTCGCGGACAAGCGCATCTTCTGCGCCAAGCTTTGCAGGCGATCCCCATCACGTGGCCCTTCGCGGTTTGGGGGCTCAACCTGGTCGGACCCTTCAAAAGGCGCCGGGGCTTCACTCGCTTGCTTGTCGCCGTGGACAAGTTCACAAAGTGGATCGAAGCCAAGCCGTTGACAAAGATCACGTCGGCCCAGGCGGCGAGGCTTCTTCCGCGATATTGTCTACCGGTTCGGGTGCCCAACTCCATCATCACCGACAACGGGGCAGCGATTCACGGGAAAGGAGTTCCTCGAGTTCTGCGACAACTTCAATATCCGAGTCGATCGGGCGGCGTGGCACACCCCAGAGCCAGCGGCCGGTAGAAGCGAGCCAGCGGCATGATCCTCCAGGACTCAAGCGCGAATCTTCGGCCGATGAAGAAATTCGGCGTGACGGTGGGCAGCCAGAGCTACAACCGTGCTTTGGAGTCTGCGAACCACGCCGACCCGGTCGGCCGGGTTCACTCCTTTCTTCTTGGTGTTTGGAAGCGGTCGTCCTCCCGACCGACCTTGAGTCTGCGGCGCGCCAAAGTGCAGAACTACAACGCCGCCACGGGCAATCGAGGAAACAAGATGACCTCGGCCAGGCTCGTGAAGCTTCGAGGCGTCGCGATCTTCTGATCGACAAAATACCAGCAGGCGCTGCGCCGCTACCACAGCCGACGAGTTCGCGGTCGCTCATTCGAAGTCGGCGACTTGGTACTGCGTCAAGTCCAATCCGCGAAGGACAGGCACAAGCTCTCCCCGCCTTGGGAGGGCCCTTTCACCGTCGCGGAAGTCCTCCGGCCCGGCACCTTCCGTTTCCAGGACACCGAAGGAAATCTCCTTACAAGCGCGTGGAATATAGAGAAGTTGAGAAGGTTCTATCCTAATCGACTTGCCCCTTCTCTGTACTGCGTAGCGATAAGTTTCCAAACAAAAGAAGTCGCAATCGTCGAAAGATCGGCCGAGTGCTCTCTCTCTCTCTTTGATCTACCACAAGTACTATGACCTCCGCCCGGCGAGAGGTCCCAAAATAGTACTCTACCCATGTCGAAAACCACGAATAACCGACCTACGGTTGGTCGGACCAACCCATTCCGGTGACAAGCACAGCCTGCACCGGACCCGTTGCGGTCCCAAGACTACGGATGTGGCCGATCGCAAAAGTAGAAAATCCTCGAGGAAGAAAAAAAAAGAGAAGGGAGCAGAGGGCAAAAGAAACACTTTATTCATTCACGGAGGCGCATCACCCCAACCAAGAACAAACACTTTGCCGTTGTCTTGGTGTGCGCCCGCCTTGCCGGACAGCGCCTGGCGCCTCTCAACCAGCGCTTTGCACCGGTAGCGCCCTCACTTCCGCAGAGAACGCCCACGACAAGGGCGCCAACTCGCCGTATGTCCTCGCGAACGACCTCGGCCTCGACCTCCGCCACCTCCTGCAGCCAAGCTTTGATGAGCGCCTACTTCCTCGTGGAGTGAGCATAACGGTCCGCCATGGCGCGCGAAGGAAGTGTTGTGGAAGCTTTGGCAGAATAACGAACGCACCAGCGTTCTCTCCATTTATAACCTACAGTGTGGGAGGCACGGAAGACGAAGCACCTCAAGAGCGCGCAGCAGAGCGGAAGCCGAAGCGTCCCAGTTCCAAAGATGACGCGACCTACAAGGCGAGTTAATCCGCCCTTATCTCTAAGGAAAAACATAAATCTCTTTCAAAAAACCTGTGAAAACTCAAGCGGTGCGTGGCGACTGCACCCCTCAGTCCCCACGCACCACTCGGGGGCTGCCTTACGACCCCAGGGGTCAGCGACCTAGATCGATGTTCGGTAATGCTCAGGCCAGAGCTGCACCCTCTCTCATAGTAACCTCTTCAAAACCAAAATGCTACATTACGCCCCGCCCATCACGGTTTCAGTAGCACTTTGCGCAAAGGAGGCTACTTGAGCGAAGGGCCAAGCGCCGTCGGATGGAGCCTTTCGATTTAGGTCGGCGAGCCGATCGATCAAACAAACTCCTCGAGGCAACCTCCTCGAACCAAATGCTCTGACTTAAGCCCCGGCCACGGCTCCCGAGTAGCATTTCGCGCAAAAAGGAGGTTGCCCAAGCGGAAGGCAACTTGATCAGTCAGCATAGACCGACCCCGGTCGTCGTTAAAAAGCGCACAAGTCGTTACCCTGAGCCGTACCCCAACCGACCAAGCTATCCACCTCGCGGCTATTTCCCCCGGACCAAGGTACTACGGCCTACGCCCCGCGACTCACGGCCAGTGGCACTCTGTAGGGAAAACAAGCCCTCCGAGCAAGAGACGCTAGGGGCGGTCGAAGCACCCCACTCAGGGCAGCGTTCTGGCCGACCAAGCGGGCCTTCGCCAAAGGAGGCGGTCAGACCTAGGCACCTCTCCTCCCATGAAGCGAGCGTTCTAGGTAGCTTGTCCTATCCCGTGATTTCTTCAGACTGAGTTGGGGCAACGCCTACGCTCTCAGGGCGCCCCTGCGGGCCCTATAGCTATGGTCGTAAGATTGCCCAAACCACGGAGGAAGCACGAGGTAGACGGGCAAAAACGGCCCGACACGTCGGGCCCGATTGGGGCGATCACGTTCATTACACGCACTACAAAGAAAAAGAAGAGAAGGAAACTAATCATCTCCCTCCGTCCGACGGAGGATTTCTGTGGCGAGATCCGTGGGCAATCTCTTAGGCGCCGGGTCGGCCGGGCCATGAATGCGTCGATCTCCTCATCACTTCGGTCAGCAGCAACACCGCTCCCGACCGCCTCAAGGTCGACGCCGTCATAATAAGAGACGGTGTTGACCAGGGCCGAGGAAGCGCCAAGCACCGCCGCTTCCCTTGCAAGCGCCTCAACGCGCTCGAGGGACCCATCCGAGTATGGTGGGGATGGCGCTGGGCCTGGAGTAAGTCCGAACAGCCCGTCGCAGACACTGGATGCCCACGGAGGACCGTCGGCTCGGCCGTCGTTTGGCGCGTCCTCTCCGCCACCGCTTGTCCACCCGGGCCGAGTCACGTGACTCCACCGCCGCATCCTGCTTCTCCACCGCCACCCTTCGCGACTCCAGCGCGTCGCTAAGGCTTTTTGCGAGCTGCGGGAACAAAAATAGTGTCGAGAAGGCGCGTCGCGATGGCTCCCAAGGGATTGAACAACTCACGACCACGGAGGCTTCTTTGGCGCGAAGTTCCTCCTCGACCATGGCAAGCGCCTCTCGATCGGACGCGGCGAGGTCGGCAAGCTCCCTCGCCGTCGCGAGCTCCCCCCGAGCAAGATCCCGCTCGCCGCGAAGCCGGTCGGCCTCCCTGCGGGCCGACTCGTTTTCCTCTCGGAGGCGGGTGGCCTCCGCCCGAGCGGCCCGTTCTGCGCGGATCGCAGAAGCCTTGGCCGCTTCAGCATCCGCCAGGGACGACCTGGCGCTCTCCTCGGCGGTCGGGGACTCCGAAGTCGAGCCTCCGCAAGGCTTGATGACTTCCCCGGCCCGACCCAGCCGCGGCGGCCCTCCCTTGCTCGGCAACAAGCGCCCTCCGGGCGTCGAGCAGCTCTCCCCCTATAGCACTCCCCCGGCTGTGCAAACGCCGGAGGAACATCGACTTGTCTACCGCCCGGGATGTCAAGCGCTGCAAATTCCTGCCCGGTCAGTCTCCGTTTTCCGGTCAAAAGATGCACAAAAGACAAAACCCCGTCAGACTCACCGATCTGACCAAGCGGGACTCCTGAGCAATGGACTTCCTCGCCCTGGACGCGGCGTCAACGGCGCGAGTGAGGTCGGCGTGGACCCTCTCCATCTCCTCCTCCAAAGCGTTCCAATCCGCGGCGTTACGCCTGCGTCGTCGAGCGAGCGGGCCCCGGCAGGTCGGGGCGGCCAAACGACCGCGGCGGTCGGCAGCCGTCCTGTCTCGACTTCCCCGCTTTCGCGGCGTCTGCGGCAGCGGATTCTGCGCCCTCCGCAACACTTGGACCCGCCGGCGGGCGGTAGCCCCGGCGGCGAAGCGGCGAGACTCGCCCGACGGTGTCATAAGCCGCGCCGCGAATCGATACTTCCCCGGCAGTCGCGCCGACCCCCACGGTCGGCGGTGCGGGAAAAACAAGTATAGCGGGCGTCTCCGTCGATCTTCTTTGGCGGTGGCGGTCCCAACGCCCGGCGGCGGGACCACACCGGCCTCACTGCATAACGGCGCAGGCGGAGGCACGTCGTGAAGCTTCTTCTGTATTTGTTGCAACCGGTAGTTCTCCTGCGCATCCCCCTCCGTGGCGTCCTCGCCGACAAACCCGACCACGAGGCGCATCCGAAGAAGCCCCGCTCCCAACAACCGCCGCCGCACGCCCCGCGGATGGGACCGGAAGGGTGCGACTCCTCACCGCCGGGGTAGGACTCAGCGCTCTCCAGTATTTGGTATGCCCCTGCACACGCGGCCCATCGGGAGTTCTGAAGAAAAAGCACCAGAGAGGACCAAAGCGGGAGCACGTAAAGTCACTTACCGAGAGGAAGCGAACAACCGGCACTGGCGTGCCCTTTTTGCCGGGCCCCACGAGGCGTGAGGGTCTGCGCATCTTCAGGATGTACCCTGCGCCTGAGGTTTCTTCTGAGGAACCACGGTCACCGGCCCCGCGGCTGGAACCTGCGTCGCAGCCGCCGGAGTCGCCTCCGCCAACCGCTCCCCTCGCTCGGCAGCGGCTCTTAATCGCCGTCACTCGATCTCGTCGAGAGACCTCCTGCCAGCGGACCGCTCATGCGCTCTTTCCTCTTCCGATCCTCGTCGCCTCCTTCTTCGCCAGGAGGCGGCGTCCACGCTACTCCGTTTCCGTGCGGCGGCCGCTCTCGCCTCTTTTTCCCCGGAAGCAAGGGGCGGGAGATCGAACCACCGAGCCCCTACGAACACGCTTTCGGGTAAGAAGCGAAGGAAGCGAGCAAAGCAAAAGCAAGCTGAGCCGTCAGGCGTACCAAGTTCTGCGGATTCTGCCGAGAAGCAGCGCGGCACTTCGCCGGCTGGCTCGGTATCTCCTCGATGGAAAGCTGCGGCCACACGTGCGAGGACCTCCGACGCGAAGCTCCGCTCCGACGACCTCGCAGGTCGGTCGGCCCGTGTACTTTCGAACATGGGATGCGCCCGATCCTTGAGGGGTTGAATGCGCCTCTCCATGAGCGTCACGGAGGACCACCTTGCCCGTCGACCCGCCGCTTCAGTTCATGCGAGCTTTTCAAGAATCTCATCAACCTTCGCCGGTCCCTCGCGCCGGGACCCAGGTCCAGCAAGGATGCGGCGTCGGTAGATTCCCAGCGAAGGCCGAGAACCTGTTGTCGATGTTAGGACATAGAACCACTCGCTATGCCACCCCGGTTGGGCGTCGGCAGCTTTACATCGGTGTAAGCGACTTGCGGTGAAGCGCGGATTGGATCGCCAGAGCGCCAAGAAGGTCGGCGGCGCCCGACGGCGGCCTCGCGAAGAAGAAGTGGCGCCAGAGTACCCGGTGGGGTTCGATCCCGAAAAGCCTCGCCTGGCGTCATGAAGACCGCAATGTGGAGGACTCCATTCGGATTCGGTGGTGAACTTCCCCGTAGTAGTGAAGCGGCCCGGACGAGCGGGTGGAGTGGGGCCGAAGCCCCGCTCGTAGAAGGCGCCCAGCGAGACTATCTCATTGTCTTCGGTCGGGGACCTCGGTCGGCCGTGGCACCCGCCGGCCGGGATCGAGGTCAGCGGAGGAAGGAGCTCCTTCCTCTCAAGCCGAGGTAGCGACCCGCCCGCGGCCAAGTCGCGGTCGGCGACATCCTCGAAAGTGCGTGGGGAAGCGGGGGCAGCGCGGCAAGCGAAGCTTTTTCTCCTTGCGTTTTCTCTCTTTTCCTTTTTTGCGAAGGCCTGAGCGGAAGGTTTTGCTCCCCCACGCCGCCCTCCCCTTCCTTTATAGGCGCTGGCGAAAGCAGGCGCCTCCGCGCTTGCCAGCGCCTCCTCGCGACAAGCGATCGCCGAACCATCGACTGTCACCTCGCCGTGCGTCCGTAGCCCATTTAAATCCCACTAGGCATTAATCGCTCCGGCAGAGCGAGCGCCTCGCGCCGCCGCCATGCGACACCGCACCTCGCCCGGCTACATCGGTAGGCGCCACGCCAAGAAAGGTATGAAAAGCGGCCCTCTTGGGCGCCGGCCTCGGGAAAGCAAGCGGCTGCGGGCTCGCGCCGAGGCCCGGCACCGTGCGCGGAATTACGAAGGCCGAATCCAGCCACCTGGAATGAAAGCGCCCCAACACGTAAAAAAGAGAGAGCGGCGGTCGCGGTGAGCCCCAGAGGGCCCCTAGTTAGGGTCGGCGGACGACCCAATCAACGTGGCCCGCGTCGAGACCATACCTCACACTCTCATGGGGCTCATCGATGAGTGGCGGCGGTAGCGCTCGGGTTGGCGGGCGACCCGGCGGCCGATCTTGGGACGAATAAGGAAAGGTTTTTATGGAGCAGCCCGAAGCGGAGTCGGACGCCACGCAGGAGCTACGTCGCTTGGAAAGCGATCCTCGAGGAGATCGCCAAGGTTCCACTCGGATTACCCAATAGTATCTCGCCGCGAGCACGACGTTCAAGCGACGAAGGCAAGCGTCGTTCGCTCGCGACTACGAAAAAACCCACGAGCAGCGTGGCTTGCCGAGGGTCGGCCGGGCTAAACCCGGCCAGGCTCTCAGGCCGCTCGGGGCTCGGAGTACACTGCCGGGTGCGCTTCAGCGCACCGGGCTCTTTCTAGGTGGCGCGGCTCCCCAAGCGGCAGCAACCTAAGCGCCGCCAACCTCCGGTCGACGGCTACCCCTGCCGGGCTAAACCCCGATCGGCTCTCAGGCCAGCTCGAGGGCTCGGAAATACACCCAAGATGCGCTCATGCGCACTTGCCGGGCTCTTTCAGGCGGCGCGGCTCCCAAGCGATCGCCAGACCTAAGCGCCGCCAACCTCAGGGTCGACGGCTACCCAGCCAAGGCTAAACCCCGATCGGCTCTCAGGCCAGCTCGGGGCTCGAAGTACACCAGAGTGCGCTCAGCCTTGCCGGAGCTCTTTCAGGCAGCGCGGCTCCCCAGCGATCGCGCCGACCTAAGCGCCGCCAACCTCCGGTCGGCGACTACGGCCGGGCTAAACCCCGACCAGGCTCTCAGGCCGCTCGGGGGCTCGGGGCTACACCAGCGGTCTCGCCCTTGCCGGGCCCCTTCTAAGTGGCGCGGCTCCCGAGCGATCACGCCGACCTAGCATCACCGACCTCCGGGCGGCGGCTACCACGCCAGGTTAAACCCCGGCGGCTCTCCGACCGCTCGGGCTCGAGGCTCTTGGCGAGTACCCATGTCATGGGTACCCCATCAGCCGGAAGCACGAACGGTGACCAATCATGGCGAAGGCCCAGCCACCACCAAAAGGTACTTGGGCGCGGGAGCGAGCCCCGACACATGCGAGGGCCGACCGAAGCGGTCGGCGGACTCGATTCGGCGGTCGGCATGCACCGGCCGCCTAATATTGAAGCTCAAGCTCCACTGCGCCTGAGGCGGCATGGCCCACGCCGATGTCGAGCAGCTGCCTTGTGCGCAGCGTCCCCTGGCGTCCGTACCGGGGTAGGCGGCCCCTTCCCAAGACTGTCAGAAGAGCCATCGAAGGAGTCAAGCCCCCGTCCTATCGCCTGGCACACCGTAGAGGAGTGCGCCCACTCCCGAGGACAAGGCAAAGTCAAACGCCATTAAAGCCGCCGAGGCAGACAGGAGCACCGCGCAAGGCGTCATCCGGGCATCATCGCGCAAGACCGCACATCGCAGAGCCACCAACCCTGCCTCGGGGCGGCGAGGGGCGGTCGGACAAGATAGGAGCGGACTCAGAGACACGCCGCCCCTTTCTAGTGGATTTCCTAAACACCAGTGTAACCCGCCTCCTCCGTCTATATAAGGAGAGGCGGGGCCCGAGAGGGGGAAGGGGGACAGAGAAAAAGGCCCTCCAGGAAGCCACGACTCCCTAGCCAAAGCACGAAGGGGATCGGACAGCCGACTCCCCGCCTCGCTTGTACACCCCTTGTTCATCGCCAAAAGATCAATACATCCACACCGAGCGAGGCGGAGTAGGGACATTCGGCCCGAACCGGTATACATCATCGACTCCTTGAGTCGACCATTCGAGGAGAGGGGCGCGCGACCCCATCCGACCATAAATTCAGATTCTTGGGTGCACGAAACACCGACACCAGCCTCGCCACCCATCCCCACGCATCGTGCCGGCCTCGCTGCAGTGGCGCCGGCCCGATCTTCCACCGTCTTGGCAGCGTGGCCGTGGGCCTTCGCCCGAGTGGGCCGTGCCCCGTGTAGCCCATTACTGTTCTCTCGATTTTCTTTTTCTTTTCGGATTTAAATAATCCGGAAATCCTTTTTAATGCTCCAAAAATCCAAGAAAATCCCTAGAACTCCAAAAATAGCAAAAATGCCCCGTTTCCACCGTCTCGCGCCACTGAGTCCAAATATGATCTCTGTTTCGCCGTTTGAAGTCCACAAAATTCCTAAATGCCCAAAAAGCCCTCAAACCCTCTCCGGCCCTCTTTCTCTCTCGATTTCTTTTTCGTTTTTGCTTTTCTTGTTTTTCTCTTTTCTTTTCTTGTTGTTTTACTCGTTTATTTATTGCTCGCCTTGTTGTACGCTAGATCCGACCTCGGAGCCCGTCCCAGAGCGGTAAGAGGAGCCGAAGAAGGAGCCGGACGTTATCGGCACCGTGATCGACTACAACGACGACGACCTAGGATTTCCCCTCGCCTCGCAAGGCAAGCCGCACTCCTTGAGCATGTTAAACCCATGATACTATAGTAGTATTAATTATTTTCTTATCGCATTATGTTAGTATGTTAAATGCTAAAAATGTTTATTTTAGAATGCCATGACGACATAGGTAGTACCTAGCTTGCTTAAAGACCCACTTTGTGTTGTTATGCCATATTTCCGTTGAAAAACCCTAGACTTAGCTATTGAACTTCGTATGCTAGTAGTTATTAATTAGTTGAACATAAAAAAAATGATTTGTGTATTAAAATAAAACCATCAAGCGGGAGACTTGGTGTAGCCTATATTCAAAAATATGCTACGGTGAGAGGACTTTGGCGGGCAAACCACTAGATGGCTACGTGCCCGAACCTCGACCGTTGACGAGGCCAATGAGTGTGGTATGGATTGTTGGTTTGAAATTGGCTAAGTCTTGGGCATAATTTTAAGTAATCACAACCTTGGGTAAAGTAAATAACTTAGATTCCGCTCAACCACAAGTTGGGTCAGTTGACCTCATTGACTCGATCCAACCTAGCTCGGTACTTGAACTTCCCCTTGGAATACTTATAGGCGAGAGGTTCCATACTGTGGGCGTTGATCAGTATGCCCACAGAAAGAATGGGGTGGACTGGGGGTTGACCGACGGTGTCGCCTGCCGCTATCCACAACGGTAGATACCCTCAGGAATCGGATTGTGCACCCCGCCGTGGCCCGTGGGACCCGAGTACTGTGTGGTTTCGAAACTACCGGGTAAGTGCTAAAGAGGGGTAGTTCAACGAAAAGCTTTGATAATCTCAGCCCGGCCGCATGCATTTAAGTTGCAAGTTTGTAGCGCTTGGCATTAACGGTCATAGATATCTTGTGGGTAAAGCTGAGCAACTCTGCAGAGTCATATCTAAATGGTATTCGGATACGCCGTGCTTTCGGTAAATGAAGCTAAGTTTGAATTGGGGTGAATCCCGTAACCTAACCCAAGTAGACTTGTTATTTCCAATTTGACGTAATGATGAACTTGTGAAAACTCAAATTTGCTTATTTCTATTATGTATGGTTTGTGTTTCAAATGTAAAATGTCTTTGAAAATGAAACTGCATCCACAATCATAATAACCGTATTGCCATTTCCTTGTGAATATCCCTGCATGTAATATTCAGAATTTCCGTGCGGTTTGTTGAGTACTGTTGTGTACTCAGTCTTGCTTTTCAACCTATTTTAGAATCTGAAGACGCAGGAACTCCAGAAGATCGTAGATGGCGAAGTAGTTTGGCTTTAGGGTCCTTTTTCTGTGCTCAGGCCTTGCCTGTGTGGTCTTTTGGTAATGTAATTTATTGAAGCCCGCCGCTTCCTTTTGTAAGCTCTGGCCGTTAGGCCTTATTTGTATTAAAACAGTTGTTTCGTTCTTATACTGGCAATGTATGACTTGGTTCCCGACGGCTAATCTTTCTGGGTAGCCGTTGTGGATTTAAACGCACCCCCTTGAAAAAGGCGGTCCGTCACAAGTGGTATCAGAGCCCGGCTTGACCATAGATAAAGACCGTAGGATGGCTTAGGAAAAATATATTACAAAACTATTTGACCTACAAACAAAATGAATTATGAAAAATATAAGTATTATTGATGTCTACTCCTTCCTCTTCTGCCTTACCCCTCTTAGAGGCTCTCTCTTTCCGTTTTCGTTTTGTGTTCCTCTCTACGCAACTAATTTCAAAATGTTGCGTTGTTTCGCAGATGGTTCACCTCGTTTACTCGCAGACTGCCGCCTTCGGAGGATGGGTCCATTTATTCCACAGGATGTTGAAGTGCGTCGACAAGCGATTCGCCGCACCTGAGTTCCACACCGAGGAGGTGATCCACGGAGATGTCAGACGCTAGTGGAAGGCATGGGTGGATGTGCACCCGCTGCCCGGTGACCACGTTCTCCCTTCTCGGTTCACTGGACATCGCCGCAACGAGTACGACGCCATTCAGGATGCTGCCAGAGGGGCAGTAAGGTACTTGCGCCGCCGCTACGCAGAGCGGTTCGACGTCAGTGTCTTTCAGCTGGTTCCCCAGGAGGGGAAGACCCTGAAGATGCCACTGTGGCTGTCCCCGAAGACGAGGAGCGACGCGTGGAGGAGATTACAGATGTCGTTATCTTCCAGGACAACCTTTACAGTCGCCTTGTTCGGGAGCGTGATAACTTGTACCAGCAGCTCCACGCCGCCAGAGTCGAGAACCAGGAGTTGAGAGATGAACTGGAGCAACTTCAGCTGCCCCACGCCGCTGCAGAGGAGCAGACCGTCGATGGACCCTCTGAGGTCACCAACTTGACTAGCGTCGAGGAGGAGGAGGAGGACCCCGAGGAGAGGATCTTCTACAACTCCGGCGAGGAGTGATCGTTTCGTTTGGTAGTTAAGCGCTAGTAGTAGTGGTGTATCCCTTTTGTTGTTTTTAGCTCTTTTGCAATGTAAAATAGGTTGTACCGGACCTTAAAACGGTATTGTGTACAATCTATGTTTAATATAAGTTGCCTATGTTGTCTTTTTAAGCTGCTATCTTGTTTTGATTAATACCTGCTTAACTCTGTCTAAAATCAAAGTGAATTTCCTTCCCTTCATCTTGGCCCTTACCTGTTCTTGCTCTTCCCAACCCCAAATTCTAACTCTTACTCACCTTCTAATTTCCCCAAAACCCGTAGCAAATTCGACAAGAAACAGCACCCATGACAAGAGTTGGACATATAAGGAATTAAGTTCAAAGCAGACCAGCTACTGTTAGAAATAAGAAGCCTGGACATGATAATGAGGAGGAATTAGTTATCCAGACAAGGAGTAAGACTAGACTGTGTGCATAGAAGAAGATAGTAGCTGAAATGGCCAAGGATGACAAATGGCAACGCAAACAGACTCGAGGCTAGGAAAAAAAACAGAAGGACTACCCACGTCATTACAACAGAAGAATGAGAAGTGCCAGTAATTCAGAAGTACCCGGACATTTTTTAAGAAATGTTACCAGGAAGGCCACCCGACAGCGACCGAGAACTAAAAATAGAACTGGTTCCGGGAACCACACCAATACCAAAGAGCCAAATTAACAGATGGCACCCTTGCAATTAAAAGAACTTAAGAGACAATTAAATAAGTTAAAGAAGAAGGAATTTATCGGACCAAGCATTCCGCCCTAGGACTCAACAGTTCTGTTTGTAAAGAAGAAAGATGAAGGTACCAGATTCTACACGGATCACAAGACGTTGGACACGGTGACCACTAAGAACAAATACCCTTTTCCCCAGATTGACAATTTGTTTGATCGACTTAAAGGAGCCAAGATATCCTCCAGGGCAGACTTGAGAACATGACATCACCAGATGAAAGTGAGAGAGAACAAGACAGATAGAAGATTGTATTCACTGCAAGACACGAACGCTACAAGTTCACAGTGGCCCCTTTGGACTCACTAATGCCCCAGCATGATGTATAAGTCAGATGAATCAAGTGCGCATGGACTTTTGGATCAAACCATCGTCATATTCAAAAGACGACCTTTTATCTACACAGGGAATGACGAAGACCCCTGAAAGCATCTACTTTTTAATTTTGGAAGGACTTAGAGGATGTCCCCTTTGTGCCAAACTCTCAAAAATGCGATTACTGATTAAGTGAGGCCTCTTTTCTCGGGCATGAGATTATAAGGGATGGAGCGAGAGTAAATCCCGAGAAACAGTAAAACTATCATAGAATGGTGGCAACCTACCTCAATGACAGACGTCCGAAGTTCCTTAGGATTGACCAGTTATTACCTAAGGTTTATCGAAGGATTCTCCAAGATACCAGAACTAGTGACACAGCCTCTTAAGGGAGACAACCCATACAAGTGAACAGATGAATGCGAGAAAGGCTTTAAGGAGTGAAAGACAAGATTGACCTCAGCAACGGTCCCTGTATTCCCAGATCTGATCAAGGATTTTCAAAGGTTACTGTGAAGCATCAAAGAGAGGATTAGATGGTGTATTTATGCAAGATGGAAGGTAGTCGCGTATGGATCCTAACGACTACAGACCTCATGAGAAGGATTACCCGACCCGCGATCTGGAATTAGCCTCAGTGGTTCATGCTTTAAAAATTTGGACGCACCATCTGTTAGAAAACCATTGTGAGGTATATCCCGACCACAAGAACTTGGAATATGTGTTCACTCAACATAACCCGAATATCCGACAAAGGGGAACGTTTGGAATTGATCAACGATTATGACAAGAGTGTTCAAGTACCAACCAGGAAAAGTTATCATGGTAACCGACGCTTTGAGCAGAAAAATACGCCACCATTTGGCCCAGATGACAGACCTCCCCCACAATTGGAGACAGAAATACGACAGTTGGACCCGCAAGTTGAACTTACAAGTAGTAGCAAAAGGTTCAGTACCTGCCCTCACAATCCAGTCGGACCCCCTTGAATCAGATTAAGTCAGCACAACAGACAGACGATTAAATCTAACCTTACCAGTCAAAAGTGAGCAAGGCAACCCGTTAGAATTTACAGAGAATGGACAAGGCATACTACGGTTTCACCACCCCATATGCGTTCTGAACAATGAAGATATAAGAGGATTGATTTTCGCAAGAAGCTCACCTACCATCATTCTCAATGCACCCCGAAGGCATCTAGATGTACCGAGACTTAAAGAAAGAATGCTGATGGAAAGAAACAGAGAAGGAGATGGCCAAGCGTGTCGCATGCTGCGACGCATGTCGAAAGATTAAGATGGACTACCAAAAGACTGTCGGATTTTTACAACCCCCAGTACTGAATTGGAAGTAGGAAAAAAAAAGTGGAATGTATGTTATCATGTGTGAGGACCCCCTCTTCCTATACCGTACTGTACGCCGTCTACTGTAGCGTATAGCACCGTATAGCAACAGGAAGCCTCGACACCGAAAATCTGAACCTAAAAATTCGATCGACGGGATCGAACCCTTAGCTTCGATCCGTGCTCAGACGCATCGATCATCGATCCCTGGATCAAGAGCCCGATGATCGCGTATCCACAACCCGAGTATCAATGCACGAAAAGATAAACTAAGGTAATTTACATAACTGGGTGTAAACCTTGAACAAGAGTATACAGAAACCAAAAGAAGTAAAGCGACAGCGGAAACAAAAGAAAGACAACCAAATAAGTGGCCCGACCACCCCACAAAGCATCGACCGGAGGGAGGGACTACGAAGCCGCAACACTCGCAGAAAAGGGGCTCGCCATCATCCGGGACATCATCATTACCTTCCTCTGTGGAAAAAGGGTTAGCAGCAACGATGAGTACACGTATGTACTCGCAAGACTTTAGTGTATGGAAATATAAATAAATGCAGGCTGATTCATCGGGATAAAGCTTCTACACTGGGTTAATTGCAGAAAGCTGGATTTAAAACAATTCATCGAAAAGTAATACATAATTTGAAAGACAGCAGTTTGAATAAGACATATTTACAGTATATTTAGCAACTGAGCTCCACAGCTGCCACCATCCATGGTCGCGGCTGGGGTACGAATCGACATCCATACATAATCCCATCGAGAATCATATACACATATCCACAATTCCATCAAGTACCATTCCACCACATACTTTATACTGACTCCGAAATAGATTTTCGTTTTCAAAACCAAACCAAATCTCTATACTTGATATGATTAGAGAAGATTGCTCATAACCGTGAGCACGGCTAATCGATTAGAATTATTTGATACTCTGCAGAGTTTGCGCACTTTACCCAAACACAACTCAGACTTGCATCCCTGTCATCCAGGGTACACGCGATACACGAGGTATCCGATATACAAGAATGATCTATTCTTTCCCATCGTTGAGGTTATAGCCACACCCCAAAGACCGGTGACGACAAATCCACTACTATGGCGATAAGAGGCCAACCACCACTCAGGCGGCCACGGAATACTCATCGTGACGACGGCGAATTGTTGGCCGCGGCATTACCCCATAGCAAGGCGTACACCGTTGTATCAACAAACATGAATCGGAGCGATTCCTCGCCGCAAAAGTACAAGCGCACACACGGAAGGCGCATACGGCGGGTCGTGAGGACACACACACCGCGCTTGTTTGCTCAACACAGGGAAAAGGTACACTCTTCCTCAAACCAACAGGCATGGCTATCCCCTCACACTTCAAGTACTAGAATAGGCTGCCCCATCCCAGCATTGCGCGGTTGCACGGTGTTCAATTCAAAAACCGTCACAAGTTCGGTCCTTATATTTTTGCCTAGTGACTCAAGCGGGGAACTCCACTTAACTCGCCAACCAATCGCCACCATGTTTAACTAGCACATATTATACCTCCCGCCAAGTCTAATTACCAACTAGACACTTCACATTTTTACCAATATACCTTTACGATTCACATTTTCCAAAACTTTTCCAAAACCAATTACATTTATCATAATTTTGAGCATTTGGTAAGGACTGACTTTGCTCACCTCTATTGCAGTGTCTAAGCGTATGCAATTACTAAATCGTTTATACCCAAGTGACATTTTATTAAATTGTCTAACCCTACTAAGGTTATCAATGATCTCAGGGAATTAAATTGAGGGAAACCACCAAATCAGGGTATATCTACCATTCCCACAAACTAGCAATTTACTGAATATA
This sequence comes from Rhipidocladum racemiflorum, assembly GCA_036346355.1. Taxonomy (NCBI): domain Eukaryota; kingdom Viridiplantae; phylum Streptophyta; class Magnoliopsida; order Poales; family Poaceae; genus Rhipidocladum; species Rhipidocladum racemiflorum. Next base: position 61,103,057 of record CM070573.1, on the reverse strand, counting down.
AACAATGCATATAGTTTGAGAATTCAAAGTAGACATCGTGAAATATAGGTTTCAAGATGGTCAAAGGAGGTGCTTGCCTTGTTGTTGCACTTCGGTGATGTCCGGGATGATGTTCGGGTCGTTCGAGGCGAAGCCCGACTCGCTAGCCTCTAATCGATCAAAGCAACAAAAACGACAGAAAGAAATACAACTTAGCAAAAGAAAGATTTAAATGCACAACGAAATGCATGCCATGCGAAAGAAACAACAAAAACACCGCAATTTGCAAAACCCTCAGCCGAACAGACCAGGGGAACCCGGACAGTCCGGGTATTTCATCCGGACAGTCCGGTTAACCCGGACACTCCGGCCACACATACCGGATACTCGGATCAAGCGGATACTCGGATCGGGTCCGACACTCGGCCAGCGCATCTCACCTAACTAACACGAGGGATCGAGGTACCACCAAGCTCTACGGCACTACGAGACCCCGATCAATGACTTTCCTACACCTAGCGAACCGGAAGGAGCTCCGAGCTAGCCGACTCTACGAGAAAACGTCGCTAACCCGCCAAACCTCTAACTCACACTAACAACTCCTTAAATCGACATTACTACTACCCGATCTACCACTCTAGCATACCACATTCACTAATCCAAATCCCATTTTCAACCCTAGAACCACTACACCCAAAACCCTAGAGCTCAAGATCCAACTCCAAACTTCAAGTCTAAACCTAAGCTCTAACTCCCACCATTGATGACCCTAGAACCCAAGAATCCCACGAATCAAACCCTAAGAGAAAAGCTTACCTCCAAGGAAGATGGAGGAGGAGCAACGCCGGGTGGAGGATGGGGAATGACGGCTTGGGGAGGAGCACACCGAGATGGAGGAGTCACCGGGGAGGGTTACCGTGGTGGCTCACGGAGAGGAGCTCGGGGTGGTGGAGAGAACACCAAGGAAGTGGGGAAACCAAAGTAGAAGAAGAAAGAATGGAAGGGAGCCACGAAATGGGGCTTTTATACAAAACCCCACGCCAATACCGGACTCTCCGGACTCAACCCGGAGACTCCGGGTTGGGGTCTCCGGTAACACTTGTCAGCGTATTAAACGCTGGGGTACCCACGCAGCCGCATTAAGTACTCACGCCCAGAGGACAGGTGGCGTTCAGGCCACTCCTCAGGGCGACCAGCAAAGGTGCTCGCCCAGGGGACAGGTGGCGTTCAGGCCACTCCTCAGGGCGACCAGCAAAGGTGCTCGCCCAGGGGCGAGTGGCGTTGAGCCACTCCTCGGGCGACGGCAAAGGTGCTCGCCAGGGGCGAGTGGCGTTCGAGCCACTCCTGCGGGCGACCAGCAAAAGGTGCTCGCCCAGGGGCAGTGGCGTTCAGGCCACTCCTGCAGACGACCAGCAAAGGTGCTCGCCAGGGGCGAGTGGCGTTCGAGCCACTCCTCGGGGCGTAGTTCCCAAGAAGCAACCCCGCAATCTGTGCTACAGGGCGAAGGGTCAAGGATATTTAATGCGAGACGTGCGCATTAAATGCAGGATGTGTAGGCAGTGGTATGGCGGCGTGTCTTCCCCAGGCGCGCATTAGTGATGGGTGGCCCCGAATCGACATCCCCTCTCTCCTGGCGGAGCCTGCAGGGGTGACAGACAGGCGGGACCCAAGGCGAAGTCTAAGTCGGCTAGGACAGGCATTAAATGTGATGTAAGAGAGTGTGACGGGTGCATTAAATGCATCAGAAAGCGTGTCAGACGCTTGCTTTACGCAAGCTTGTAAGCCCCATGCGCCCCAGCCAGCCCGAGTATAAAAGGGAGCTAGGGTGCATGGGAGAAGTGGTTGTTGATCCTTGGTTGGCGGAACCTTAGAAGGTCGTCTTCCCCAGCCTTGTAAGAACTTTGAACTCAGAAGAAACCACCAAGCAGGAATAGGGTCATTACTCCTTTGGAGGGCCCGAACCTGGGTAAACTCGACTGTCTTCTTGCTTGCTCCCAGCATCCCGTTCTTCCGGTCCTTGGAGCGGTTGCCACAAAAGCCCCCAGTCCGAATCTCTCAAGCACCCAGTCTTAGGGTGCCTGTTGGCCAGTAAGCCGACAGTGGCGCGCCAGGTAGGGGCTTAGTGGATAGATCGTTCCGTTCTTCCATTCCTTTTTGAGGAGTCTGCAAGAATCCGAAGATCATCCGGTATGGCGGAATCTCATCGCCAGCGTAGCGCCCTCCCCGAGGAAAGCAGCGCCCGAAGCCGATCTCGGCTCCCTGAAGGGAGTCGGGTCACCGGTCCTTCATGGCGGAGGGGCGCGAGCCGCATCCAAGCCCGGAGTTCAGCCGGTCCAACGGCGCTTGCAGTTGGGGGAAGATACCCCAATGCAAAGCCTTCATGCGGCCCGGTTGCTCCTGGATCATCCTCCGGTCCAACTGACGGGCGACACCCCAGCCACCCCTTGGCTCCAGGACATTGCCCGTCTAGTGGACTCAGCCCAGCAGCAGGTTGCTGTGGCGATTCAGCCGGGGGCTTCCGGCGTCCTCCGCCAAGGAGTCCGTATGGTGGATGCACAAGCTTCCAGTCGCTCTTTGGCGACCTCTCCCGGCCGCAGGAGCCGGGATAAAGGGAAGGGAGTACTGGCTGCAGCCCCCTCTGCAACAGGGGGACGTGCACAAGCTTCCGCATCTTCCCGCGGTACTCCCATGCCGGAGGAGAACCGCGGGGATCTAAGGGCACGCCTCAGTGAGGGGCGGCTCCAGCGGGGAGACGATCTGCGTCAAGTTCTCCGGAGGCGTCATCCGCAACGATGCGCCGAACCCCCGCTGCCGGTCAGTCAGAAGGGAGCTTCCCCTTCCGACTCTGGGGAGAGTGTAGACTCGCACTCCTCGACCCCTTCTCAGGGTCAGGGGGCTGGTGGGCGACACTACTCCCCATATAATGTTGGGTGCCAGGCGTTTTCTCTCCGTCTACGCCAATCGGCGTGGCCAGAAAGATTTCGTCCCGCGCCCATCGAGAAGTATGACGGCACCACCAACCCTGAAGAATTCCTGCAGATTTATACGACGGTGGTGCGTGCTGCCGGGGGGTCAGATAGAGTTATGGCCAACTACTTCCCGATGTCGCTGACAGGCTTCGCCCGCTCTGAGTCAGCCGAACCTTCCTCGAGGTTCGGTACGCTCGTGGGAGGAACTGTGCGACATTTTTGTAGCCAACTTTCAGGGCTCCTACGCTCAACCGGGTGTGGAGGACGACCTCCACGCTTTGGAGCAGAAGGAGGGGGAGTCTCTGAGGGGGTTTATTCGGCGGTTTAGCCATTGCCGCAACACGATCCCCCGGATCTCTGAGCAGTCGGTTATTATTGCGTTCCGGAGGGGGGTTAGGGATCAGAAGATGCGGGAGAAGATGGCTACCCTGATCAGAGCTACCACTTCCGAGCTCTTCTCTCTGCTCACAAGTGTGCCCGGCGTGAGGCTCGGAAGGGTGCGGCGAGGCCCTCAAACCCTCGACGAAGCCGGGCGTCGAAGTCCTCCGACCGTAAGAAGAAGAAGCGCAAGGAGGCCGTCGCCGAGAGGTTTTGGTGGCCGATCCGAAGCCAAGCCTCGTGGCGCGCGACGATCGAGAGCGAAGGAGAGATCGCCGGGACCAGCGAGACAATCGCAGGGACCGCCGTTCTCCCCGCCGCGAAGACGACAGGGGCAAGCCGTACTGCCCCATCCACCGCACAAATGGGCACGACCTGGAAGATTGCCAGGTTGTGTCCAAGTTGGTGGAAAAGCGGCTCAAGAAGCGCCGCGAAAAGGATCGCGAAGATGATGACGACGAAGATGACACCCCACTGGCTTTCCAACAAGCCGAACACACGGTGGCTTATATTCATGGGGGTTCGGCCACCTACTCTTCCAACTCGCAGTACAAGCGAGAGCTGAGACAGGTGTGTGCCACCATGCCAGAGCCCGGGACGAGTCGGCCGGGCCAAGTGGTCGGATCAATCGATCACTTTCAGCCGGGCCGACCACCCGGCGAACACTTCAGGCCCAAACCATCTCCCGATCGTGGTCGCCCCTACGGTCAGGAATGCGAAGCTTGGGCGAGTACTCGTTGACGGAGGAAGTGCCATCAACCTGCTGTCGGTCGGGGCGTATCAAGCCCTCCAAATACCTTATGAAGAACTGCGCCCCGCACCGCTTTTTTATGGAATTGCCCCCGGGATGGGCCTAATGCCCACAGGACAAGTCCAGCTGCCGTCACGTTCGGGAGCGCGAAAACTTCCGGACGGAACTCATCAACTTCGAGGTCGCCGACTTCGACCTCCCTTACAATGCCCTGCTTGGCCGGCCAGCGCTAGTCAAATTCATGGCAGTTAGCATCATGCTTATTTGCTGATGAAGATCCCTGGGCCAGAGGGCCCAATTGTGGTAAAGGTGGACAAGCTCGAAGCCTTGCGCCTCAGTAAGCAAGTGCAAGACTTCGCTGGAGCCGCCTGTTCGGCGCGTGGCACAGAAGACCCCTCGAGCGCTCCCCCGGCCAAGGCCCGCGCTTCACCCAGTCCCTCGGGTGAGGTGAAGGTGGTCCCCGTGGGTGAGGAAGGCTCGGGCAAGGCTGTGAGAATCGGCGCTGATCTCAGCGCCAAATAGGAAGACGCGCTCGTCACCTTCCTCCGGTCTAATCTAGATGTGTTCGCTCGGGAACCATCTCGAAATGACCGGTCCCTAGGAGGTGATCGAGCACCGATTGGCAACGCTACCGAGCGCACTCCATCCGGCGAAGGTCCGAGGCGAGCGCCAGAGCGACAAGAGGCCATTCGGGAAGAAGTGGAGAAGCTATTGCAAGCCGGAGTTGTGCGGGAAGCCGCCTACCCCGAGTGGTGGCTAACCCGTGCACTCGTGAAGAAGTCCAATGGGAAGTGGCGAATGTGTATAGACTTCACCGACCTCAATAAAGCCTGCCCTAAGGACCCTTACCCTCCGCCAAGAATTGACCTCGTTGTCGATTCTACGGCGAGGATGTGAAGCTCTATGTTTCCTAGACGCCTACTCGTGATATCATCGATTAGAATGGCGCAGAAGACGAAGAAAAGACGGCCTTTGTAACCCCTTTTGGTGTATACTGTTACGTTCGAATGCCCTTCGGGTTGAAGAATGCCGGGTCTACCTACCAGCGAGCCATGCATATTGTATTCAAGTCACAAATTGGGAAGAACCTGGAGGTATATGTTGATGACTTGGTGATAAAAGCTAAGGCCGATGGGTTGGTTGAAGATCTGAGGAAACTTTCTCCCACCTCGGCACTACCGCTAAAGTCGAATCTGAGAAGTGCGTGTTCGGTGTCATCTGAAAGCCGCTTGGCTTCCTGGTCTCCACCGCGGGATCGAAGCCAACCTGCATAAGATTGAAGCAATAGAACGAATGAAGCCACTGTCCGGCTCAAGCGGCTTGATTAGCTGGTCGCTGGCCTCCTCGGCCGGTTCATAGTTACTGGGGAGAAAAGTCTCCCATTGTTCAAGCCGATGAAGAAGACTAACTCCTTCGAGTGGACTCCTAAGCCAGCAGGCATTTGAAGATCTGAAGAAGTATCTCTCCTCGCCTCTGTCTTTGGTCGCCCCGAGCCGGTGAGCCGCTTCTCCTTTATGTAGCGGCAAGCCCCTCGGCGGTGAGTGCGACACTAGTAGCAGAGCGAGAGGCGTCTGTGGCCGGTCTATTACGTGAGCAAGGTGTCGCATGATGCTGAAACTAGGTATCCCCAGGCCCGTAAAATGGTGTATCTTTGTCTTTGGTGGCATCAAGAAAGTCGCGACACTATTTCCAAGGAAGGGAGATCACCGTGGTCTCCTCGTATCCTCTGCGGGAGATCCTTCACAATCGTGAAGCCGAAGGTCAAATGTCGCCAAGTGGTCTGGTCGAGTGGGGAATTTGGCTTCAAGTTTGCCCCGCATCGCTATCAAGAGTCAAAGATCAAGGACTTCATTGTTGAATGGACTCACAGATGGGGAAGATAAGGAAGTCCCCGTGCCCACGCCTTGGGCGCTCTTCTTCGATGGATCCTTCAGCTCGGCGCGGGGCAGGTTCCTCCTGGTCTCCCGACCGGGACCCCTCAAATATATAGTCGCCTGGACTTTAAAGCCACCAACATTGTTGCGGAATACGAAGGATTGCTGGTGGGCTCGAAGCCGCCGCAGCCATCGGCATACTGGCGCCTCTGATTAAAGGCGATTCTTTGCTGGTCATCAACCAGGCAAGGAAGGACTTCACCTGCTCTGATCCCGTCATGGCAGCTTACCTGGCGGAGGTTAGAAAGATGGAGAGACACTTCGAAGGGCTAGGGTATACACACATACCCCGGCGCGACAATTATTTAGCGGACGAGCTCGCTCAGCTCGCCTCGACAAGAGCCCCTGTTCCGGTCGGAGTCTTTGAAGAAAGGCTTACGCGACCGTCCATCTCAGCCCCCGTCTCTGGTGGGGAGGATGGTGATGCCGCTTCAGCCCTCACTTCGGATGGGAAGGCGACGCTGCCTATCGCAACCCCCGTTTCTGGTGGGGACGATGGTGGCGCCGCCCCAGCCCACGTTGCAGGAGGAAAAGTGGCACCGGCGGAAACGCTTGGCCAAGCGGAGTACCCGGACGATCACTGTGGTCGCCGTGCTTGACCGAAGGCACATGGATGGACCCGATCCTGGCCTACTGCGGGATCAAGTATGCCCCGACGATGATGCGTCGGTAGAAGATAGCGCGAAGGCCAAGCGCTACACCCTGGTAGATGGGGACCTGTCTGGCCGGGGTGGAAACGGAGTTCTTCCAAGTGCATCACTCGGGAAGAGGGAAGCATTTTGCTTTCGATATCCATGGAGGCGTGTCAAAGGGAGCCATTTTTCCACGAACCTGGTGGGAAAAGCTTTCCGCCACGGGTTCTATTGGCCAACCGCCCTCCAGGATGCTTATGAGCCGGTGAGGAGATGCGAGGCGTGCGATTCCACGCCAAGCAAATCCACCAACCAGCCCAAGCTCTGCAAACCATCCCGCTCTCATGGCCCTTCGCGATGCAGGGTGGATATCTGGGTCCGTTCGCGGGCCACGAGGAGGCTACACTCATCTGCTCGTCGCCATTGACAAGTTCACCAAGTGGGTGGAAGTCAAGCCGTGAGAACCATTACCGCCGCAGCCGCGTCAAGTTCATGCGAGGATCTTCGCCCGCCGGTCGCCAACCGTATCATCACCGACAATGGCGCCCGATTCACCAGCGCCGCTCGACTTTTGCGAAGAAATGGGCACGAAGGTCTGCTTTGCCTCCGTTGCCCATCCAAGAAGCAACGGCCAAGTTGAGCGAGCCAATGCACCGGGCGCTGAAGGGCCTCAAGACTCGGGCGTTTGATCGGCTTCACCAGCGTGGCTCACGGTGGGTTGAAGAACTCCGGCGATCTTGTGGTCACTCCGACCACTCCCGGCCAAGACTCTAGGAGAGACTCCGTTCTTTACAGTTTACGGAGCAGAGGCTGTCCTCCCTTCGCATTGACATTTGGGTCGCCGCGTCAGCTGCGTTCGCGGAAGAAGATCAGGAAGAGATGCGCCAAGACGACGTCAATCTCCTGGAAGAAGCCGGGATCGCGGCGCCCTGCGCTTCGCCAGTATCGCAAAGCCTCGGGAGGTACCACGCCACCCGGTCGCTGAGAGAACACCGGCGTTGGGCGACCTGGTCTTGCGAAAGATTCGGGCCGCAGTGGGTTGCACAAACTATCTCCCAAATGGGAGGGCCCCTTTAAGGTGGTCTCGCTCTCGGCCGGGCGGTCGTTGGCCACCGAGGGCGAGGGAGGAACCGCGAACTCGCAGAATATAGAGAACTCAAGGCAAGTTCTACCCTTGAACGGTTGTAAGTTTCAGGTTTTGTTCCTCGTCTTGGTCGAATCATGCCTGTCTTTGCCCGACTAGCCGGGGAACACGACTGTTCAGAAATTAAGTATTAAGTTCCGTTATTTTTAGCAGTTACTTCATGCCTTCCTGGTTCTGTGTTTTATGGCAAAGTGTTCGGGCGATCACTCTAGTCCGCTCAGTCCTGTGAGCGCCCAGTGGCAAAGGCGGGACCACTATGTAAGTGCGGCGAACAGGATTGGGCAATTGGGCGGCTGGTTTGAACTCAGCTCCCGACACGGTCATGACACTCCGGGTGTCCCCGTGGGGGCTGGCGATTTAAACACTGCTATCAAAAGCCTACGTCCTGTCACGTCTTACACTGTGTCCGCCCCGCAGAGGCCACAAGGGTACGTGTTGTTTGCAGGACTGTAAGGCAACGAGAAAAGAATCGCCCGGACACAAGGGATACTTTACTCCCTTCTTTTTTCCTTCTAAGCCTTAAGCCAGGCAGTAGCACTCAAGTTAATCTTTGGCGGTCGATGGAGTGGAAGGCTAAGAAGACAAGTTAAACATTGCCGAATAAGTCTAAAAAGTGTCATGTCTATTCCATAAAAGTGCTTTACAAAAGTTGTTGCAGGCCGGCCAAGTTAAAAGGGCAAAAGGGAGAAGGGTCTAGGTTATCCTATCCTTCTTCCTCCTCGTCCGCCATCAAGCCGCTGCCGCAGGTCTTCCGCGAGGGGCCCGACGCCCAAAGGCTGCCACCTCTTCTGCCGGCTCCTCCAGCAGGGTTGGCCATCTCCACCGGCAAATGACGAGGTCAAGAAATGTCGCACTCGCGCCTCGCCTCCGCCTCCGCCTCCTTCAACTTCGACGGCAGCTAGAGGATCAAAGTTGGCGCCCTGGACGCGAAGACGCCAAAAGCGAACCGCAGCAGGGCTGCCGCGCCCCTCCCGGTGGACCGGTCGGCCAGCGGCGCGGAAGCCGGGCGGTGAAGTCCGCAATCCGACCGAGGCGTATATGAGTGCGACGGCCTCGTTTCCATGGCGCTTGCTGCACCAACCCCACGAGCGAGGTCGCCCTCCATCCGGTCAAAGGCGTACCTCAAGATTCTGCAGAGTGTCGACCTCGGGTGATGCGGTGTGTCATTGCGCCTCGAGCTCTTCCATGAGCTCGGCGGTATGGCGGCCCCGCTCCGCTCCCCACCGGCTCCGCTCCCGCCTTTCCATCCGGTCATAGATCAGCCACCTCTGCCGGAGGCGCTAATCTCGATGGCGGCGTCGGCCACCGTTGCACCTTTCGGCGAAAAGCGGTGGGCGGTGTGGGAGTAGAGCTGTCAAGGGCGGCCAAGATGCATCTGCGTCCGCCGAAGGAACGGAGTCCGCGGAGGATCCGGAGTGGGCTGGCCCGGATCATTGGAGTCGGTGCATCTTGATCGCCGGCTTCTTCTTGTCTGGCGGATCATTTCTTTGCTCGTCCGCTACCTCGGCCCCGATGCCGACCACGAGGAGCGGTAGAAGGGTCTGCGTGTGCCCTGGAACAAGCAAAAGCAAGCAAAGGTAAGGCTCCATTCGAAGGTTAAAAAGTTTTACCGTCTTCTTTTGTGTGTTTCAAGGATTCAGTACTGGCCGAGGCCTCGAAATCGAGGCACTCCGGAGTGAGAACCGGCCCCCTCGAGGTACCGCGGCCTCGGTGGCGGCGGAGGATGTCTTGGCCGGTGGGTCCGCCATCGCGATCTTTGGCCGGGTCGGCCGCTAGCCGGTGGCGGCGAAGGATCTTCTTGGTGGGTCCGCCATCGGGCGATCTTGGCGGGTCGGCCGCTAGCGGTGCCGGTGGCGGCGGCGATCTTCTTGGCCGGTCCGCCATCGCGATCTTGGCGGTCGGCCACTAGCGGTCTTTGGTGGCGGCGGAGGCCGCTGCGCCGGTGGAGTCCATCGGCCGCGCCACGGCGATCACCGCCGGCGGTGGCGATGGCGGCGAGGTCTGCCGATCGACCGCCGGCCCGCCGGTAGCGCCGGCGGTCACCGCCGGCGGTGGCGGTGGAGATGGAGGAAGGCGCCGTGGTCGGGCTGGCGGCGCGCCAAAGAAACCGATTCTGGCGGTGATGGCGAGGCGGAAGCGCCGCGACCGTTGAGGAAGAGCTCCCCGCACCGGTGAGGAAGTCCCCGATGGCGGGCCGCGAAGATCCAAATGGCCACGACGGCCGCCCCCGGATAGCCGTGGTCACCGGACGTTCCAGCTGGGGGCAAGTGTCGCTTGGCAGGCGCTTGTTCCTCCCTGGTCGCCACCGTAGGAGTGCCGCGATTATCGAGGGCCCTTGATGGACGATGATGGGCGTCCCCATGGCGTCCATCTTGGGCATCGCCTTGACGATCCCCGCCCGATCCAGAGGCTGCATGTCGCAGAGTGGAAGCGCAGCCTCGGGGAAGGGCGGAACGCTGCTCGACTGGCCCAGCCGCCCCATCCAGGAAGCGATCTGCGCGGCGTCCAGCTTTCCCACGGCTGACACAGCAAGAAGAAGAAGAAGGCGATGTTAAAAAAAAAAGGAATGATGATGAAGAAGGAAGGCGTAAGAGCTTACCTCCTGGAACCGTCCGAGTCCCGTCGTCCACGCCCAGGTAGTGCCAAGCTGGGCGGTGCCGGCGGCGCAAAGGGCTAATCCTCCGGGACACGAAGTCCCGGAGAACCATGCCTCCGGTCAGCCCTGCTATCCGCAGCCGATCAACCCGAGCCAACATTGCAAGTAGCTCGGGCGTGTCGGCGACCGGAGATACCCAGTCAGATTTGCTGCCCACCGCTCCGGTGGGAAGCCCCAGGGCTTCAATGCCGCTGTCGTCTTCAACGTACAACCATTCGTGGCGCCACATTTTCCAGCTGGATCGGTTCTCCATTGGAATGTAGCGCGCAACGGCCCCGTCTCTAAGTCGCAGATGGCAGCACCCGGAGATGCTGGAGCCCTGGCTGACGCGGAGCGAGAAGAAGTAGCGGAAAAGGAGAAGATTGGGCATTACCCCTATAAACATCTCACAGAAGTGGGCGAAGACGGAGAGGAGCACAATGGAGTTAGGCGGAAGGTGGATGTTGTGAATTTCGTAGAAGTTGAGGACGGCGATGTAGAAGTCCGAGATGGGCGGGACCAAGCCCGCCATCATCGCCCAGACGAAGAAGATGACTTCCCCGGGCTGGGCGTGGGGAGCGACAGTCCCGGCCCGCATGCGGAGAGCGTCGCGGGCGATCACCTTGGAGCATTTAGCGGCGGCGTTCTCTTCCACGGTTGAAGGAGGGAGAACAGGAGTCGGAGAGGCCATCAGAATCAGCTAAGGCAGAAGGGAAGCTAAGGCAGGAAGGAGCAGAGGCGAAAAGCGGCCCCCCCCCCTCGCCTGCTTATTTATAAGAATTCAAGGAAGAGCCTGGCGGGAAAAAGTCGAAGAGACGCGGCAGTTCGGATGCGGGAAAATCAAAGCATTTTTCAAGGAAGTGGGCACGTCCCACGAAGCCTCGGAAACGGCTGCAGTATCCATCTCGGGGCCGAAAAAAGAGGCAAGTTTTTAAAAGACCGCGGCGTGCGTGGGCATTTATGGGCCCCACCCGGGAGATTGAACCGTTCGACGAAGAAAAGAAAAGAATAAAGGCACTCCTGGGTGGGCCCGGGGGCTACTGTCAGCGTATTAAACGCTGGGGTACCCACGCAGCCGCATTAAGTACTCACGCCCAGAGGACAGGTGGCGTTCAGGCCACTCCTCAGGGCGACCAGCAAAGGTGCTCGCCAGGGGCGAGTGGCGTTGAGCCACTCCTCGAGCGACAGCAAAAGGTGCTCGCCAGGGGCAGTGGCGTTGAGCCACTCCTCGGGCGACGGCAAAGGTGCTCGCCAGGGACGAGTGGCGTTCAGGCCACTCCTCCGGGCGACCAGCAAGGTGCTCGCCAGGGGCGAGTGGCGTTGTGCCACTCCTCCGACGACCGGCAAAGGTGCTCGCCAGGGGCGAGTGGCGTTCGTGCCACTCCTCGGGCGTAGTTCCCAAGAAGCAACCCCGCAACTGTACTCACAGGCGAAGGGTCAAGGATATTTAATGCGAGACGTGCGCATTAAATGCAGGATGTGTAGGCGATGGTATGGCGGCGTGTCTTCCCAGCGCGCATTAGTGATGGGTGGCCCGAATCGACATCCCTCTCTCTGGCGAACTGCGGGGGGTGACAGACAGGCGGGACCCAAGGCGAAGTCTAAGTCGGCTAGGACAGGCATTAAATGTGATGTAAGAGAGTGTGACGGGTGCATTAAATGCACTGTAGCAGCGTGTCAGACGCTTGCTTTACGCAAGCTTGTAAGCCCCATGCGCCCCAGCCAGCCCGAGTATAAAAGGGAGCTAGGGTGCATGGGAGAAGTGGTTGTTGATCCTTGGTTGGCGGAACCTTAGAAGGTCGTCTTCCCCAGCCTTGTAAGAACTTTGAACTCAGAAGAAACCACCAAGCAGGAATAGGGTCATTACTCCTTTGGAGGGCCCGAACCTGGGTAAACTCGACTGTCTTCTTGCTTGCTCCCAGCATCCCGTTCTTCCGGTCCTTGGAGCGGTTGCCACAAAAGCCCCCAGTCCGAATCTCTCAAGCACCCAGTCTTAGGGTGCCTGTTGGCCAGTAAGCCGACAACACTAACCCGGACACTCCGGACATTGGTCCGGACACTCCGGGTTGGAGCGCTCGGCCAGCCCAATCCGGATACTCCGGACTTTGTCCGGACATTCCGGGTTGGATCCGGATACTCCGGACATCCCAGAACTTTTGAACTTGGGCCTTGACGGCTAAAGCTTCCAGGGTTGATTACTAATTGTCCCAAAGTATTTTGGAAGTTAATAGGGTCACAGGCACTTGCCCAACCTAATTCGAATTTACTTATGAGCGAAATTACTTAAGTTGAAGGGTTCTTTCTGATCCCAAGCAAGTATGTTCACTCAAGACACGAAAATACACAAGCACAGTGTATTATTGAACAGCGTTTGAGTACAAATGTACAGTGGCTTGAGTATAGAAATACTCGGGATATTACAGTCTACCCCCCTTACAAAAATCTCGTCCTCGAGATTGCTAATTCTCTCGAAGAAATTCGGGGTATTCTGCCTGAATATGGTCTTCACGCTCCCACGTGGCTTCATCTTCTGAATGGTTGCTCCACTGGACCTTGAGCATCTTGATAACCTGACTGCGAGTGTGACGCCACCGTCTCGAGAACACGGATCGATACTCTCGATACGAAAGATCAGGCTGCAAATCAAGATGGTCCAATTGGGTAACTTCCGATGGAACCCGAAGACTCTTCCTCAATTGGGACACGTGGAACACATCGTGAATGTCCGAAAGATGTGGCGGTAGCTCAAGCCGATAAGCCACAACACCAACCTTCTCAAGAATCCGAACGGACCGATGTATCGCGGCTAGCTTCCCGCGGACTTGAAATCTGCGAGTACCGCGGAGTGGTGAGACCTTGAGATAAACAAAGTCACCCACCTCAAAACTCAACTCGCGGCGTCGACGATCAAGATAGCTCTTCGACGAGATCGAGCTTCTCTCAGGTCCCGAATCAAGCCGACTTGCCTTTCAGCCTCTTCAATCATGGCTGGCCCGAAGAATTGCCTCTCACCAACCTCGGACCAAAACAGTGGCGTTCGCACTTCCCGCCATAAAGAGCCTCGAAGGCGACATCCGAGACTGACTTGATGATCGTTGTTGTAGGAGAACTCAGCAAATGGCAAGCATTTCTCCCACGACTTGTCAGAGCAAAGACACAAGCCCTTAGCATGTCTTCAAGGATTTGGTTTGCCCTTTCCGTCTGTCCGTTAGTTTGGGGATGGTAAGCAGTACTGAAGGATAGCTTAGTGCCAAGAATGGACTGCAAACTCTCCCAAAATTTGGAGGTGAACTGCGAACCACGGTCAGAGATTATGACTTTTGGAACTCCATGGAGCCGAACAATATTCTGCAAATAGAGTTCCGCTAGCTTGGCTCCAGAATAGGTGGTACGAACTGGGATGAAATGAGCTACCTTGGTCAGACGGTCAATGATCACCCAAATAGAGTCATGACCGGTGGAGGACCTCGGTAGGCCAGTAATGAAATCCATCCCAATCTCTTCCCACTTCCACTCAGGGATCTGCAATGGCTGAAGTAATCCGGCTGGCCTTTGATGTTCAGCCTTGACACGCTGGCACACATCACAATGCGCCACATGAGCTGCAATCTCCTTCTTCATACCTGGCCACCAGAATTGCTTGCGAAGGTCCTGGTACATCTTGGTGCTGCCAGGATGAACAGAGAGAGGGGTATCATGGGCTTCTGACAGGATCAACTCCTTGATCTCTATATCATCTGGGACATACATCTGCTGCCCATGCATGATCAGCCTATCGGACCTCTCAGAGAAACCTAGAGATGCGCCATCTTCAGTCAACTGGCGCCTAATCTCAATGATTGCCTCATCTTGGAGCTGTGCCTCAAGAATTTGAGATTCTAGAGTAGGTTGAACCGTCAATGCTGCAATGAAGCCATGTTCAACCACCTCCAGATTCAGTTTGCTGAACTCATCAACTAATTGAGGCTGACTGATGACACCCAAGGCATTCATCAGATGCGACTTGCGACTAAGGGCATCTGCAACCACATTTGCCTTGCCTGGGTGATAGTGGATCCCCAGATCATAGTCCTTGATCAGCTCTAGCCATCTGCGCAGCCTCAGGTTCAGATCTGGTTGGGAGAAGAAGTACTTCAAGCTCTTGTGGTCGGTATAGATCTCACATCTGTTTCCTATGAGATAATGTCGCCACAGCTTGAGAGCATGAACAACAGCTGCAAGCTCCAAATCATGCGTCGGGTAATTGGCTTCATGAGGCTTTAGCTGTCGAGAAGCATAAGCAACCACTTTGCCCTCCTGCATCAACACACAACCAAGTCCAAGACGGGATGCATCACAATAGACATCGAAGTTCTTGCGAATGTCAGGAAGGACCAACACTGGTGCAGTGGTGAGTCTATTCTTCAGCTCCTGAAAACTGGACTCACAACCAGGTGACCACTCATATTTCTTCTCCTTCTTGAGTAGCGCTGACAATGGTTTAGCAATTTTGGAGAAATTCTCGATAAACCGGCGATAGTATCCGGCAAGACCAAGAAAACTCCGAATCTCCGGGACATTGCGGGGCTGCTCCCAACTGAGTACATCCTGTACCTTGCGTGGATCAACTGCTATCCCACCTTCTGACAGGACATGCCCCAGAAACTCCACTTGCTTGAGCCAGAACTCGCACTTATTGAACTTGGCATACAACTGATGCTCGCGAAGCTTGCTAAGCACCATATGCAAGTGAAGTGCGTGCTCATCATCATCCTTAGAGTATATAAGGATGTCATCAATGAACACCACCACAAATCTATCAAGGAACTCCATGAAGACTTTGTTCATCAGATTCATGAAGGTGGCTGGTGCATTGGTGAGGCCAAACGAAACAACTGTGTACTCGTACAGACCGTAGCGAGTAGTGAATGCGGTCTTCACGATATCCTCCGGACGGATCTTGAGCTGAAAATAGCCGGATCTCAAGTCTATTTTGGAGAAAACTCGAGCTCTGCCTAATTGGTCAAACAAATCGTCGATCCGAGGGAGAGGGTACTTGTTCTTGACAAAGGACCTCATTCAACGGCCATTAATCAACGCACATGCGAAGAGTGCCGTCTTTCTTCTTCACAAACAGAATCGGGCTGCCCAGGAGAAGAACTGGGACGAATGAACCCCTTCTCTAATCGCTCCTTGAGCCGAGTCTTCAACTCAATCACCATCGCCAGGCATCCTGTCACGACGCTTAGAAATTGGAGAAGTGCCAGGTAAGAGATCGATGATGAACTCCAAATCACGATCGTGGCAAACCTGGCAGCTCATCGAGGAACACATCGGGTACTCACATACCACCGGTACCTGATCGTCCCCGAATGTAAAGAGCACCGAGCGTAGGTCGTTGCACCGCCGAACAAGAAAAGGTAACAAAGAATGCCATCGTGGTTGACTAATGAAACGGATCTCCTGGCACAATCAATATGCCCTGATGCTTGGACACCGATCCATACCCGAATCACATCAAGACCCGATGTCTCAATGTTAATGAGATCACTCTGCATTCTACCCCATTGATCTCAATTCTAACCCCTGGACTCACGAGCTCGGCAGAAAAACAGATCCAGCGAACGGATCAACAAGTACTTCTCGAGGTACAAAGAATGCACCTCATCTTTGAACAACAAACCGTGAAGAAATAAAGGAATGCGACGCTCAGAGTCAAATAATACCAAGGCGGTACGGAATGAACAGACAACGTACCCAACACCACATCTGAGCCGCCGCCGCTTCCTCTCATGTGGCCACATTCAGCGGCCATGGCCCGAGTCAAGCCGCTCGGAACCGGCGCCCTGACGCCCACTCCCACGCCCACCGATCGACTTCGGGACGTCTTTGGTGCACCTCGAGCCGTCACGCCGCCGCTCGCCGACAGCATCAGCGAAGTAGCCCTTCCGCCGCAGCGGCAAGTGATATGGCCAAATGGGTTCTGGGACCCCAAGCTGCTGCCAGCGGCTAGGTGATCGCACGAACTCTGGCGTGGCGAGGAGGTAAGCCACAGGACCTCTGAATCGGGCGGCGCAAAGCCGGAAGCCGATCGAGTGAAGGTGCGAGTCTGGAAGGTCCGCCATCGATCGTCGCTGAGCTGCCCACTTGCGCTTGCGGCTCTCCATGAGCGCCTTGGTGACATCCTCAATGCTAATGGCCTTGCCCACCAAGACCTGCAGGCTAGGAATGTCATGACCGGCGAGCTGGAAACGGATCTCCTCGGTGAGGTGCTCCTTGAACAATGTCACTCTCCTAGCCTCAGTGGTCACCTCATCAGCAACATAGCGTGACAAATGGTTGAAGCGGTGGAGGTAGTCCATCACTGTCATAGACCCCTGGCGAAGGTCGTAGAACTCCCGCTTCTTGATCTCGATCAAGCCCACTGGAACATGGAAGGAGCGAAGGCGCCTTGAACTCTGCCCATGTGGTGACCTGATCTGCAGGGCGAACAGCCTTGAAGCTGCTCCACCACGAAGCTGCCGGTCCCTGGAGGTAGTAGGCGGTGTACTGAACCTTCTCCGCATCAGTGCAACCGACTAACTCCAACTTCCCCTCCATGTCGCTAAGCCAATCCTCTGCCTCCATCGGATCAGAGTCGAAGAAAAGCTCGGCGGTCGAGTTCGGAACTCCGACAACCGAGGCTAACTCTTCTTCTTTGCGGTATTCTTTGCCCTGGACAGCTGGACCATCGGCTCCATGAGCCGAGTCTGCCGCAACATGAGTGCAGCCATGTTTCGGGAGCGAGGAGGAGGTGGAGGAGCTCTCACTCTGGGCATGTAGCCGAGGATCGAGCCCCATGACCCACCAAGTAGGGACCGCGATCGTTGGGCCCCCGCTCCCATCAAGACTTTGCCACGCTCTCCAAAGATCATCACCGGAAGCGCACGAACTGTTCTCCTTCGGGGAGGCATCATGAAATGCACAGTTGAGTCAACTAACTGTGCAAGTCAAGTGCAGAATGATTGATTCCAAAGGATGCACTCATAAACACAAACACACTAAAAGCATTCATTCAAAGAAGCATAAGAACCAATTCAAAAACCAACTCAGGGAAACGATAAAATAATCCCTAATTACAATCACAGACATCTAACCTTAACCCATTCTGAGCTAAACCCGCGTTCCTCTTAATCCTTTTGAACAAGATAGAAGAAGGAAACAAATTTTGAGATTTGGATTAAGATCAGATTCATTTTGAAGAGTAGATAAGCGAAAAGCTATAGAATGGACAAGAATAGCATTCTACACTTTGAAAATAGAGTTTTGTACTTCAAAATAAATTTTGAGAAGAAAAACCTGTCCCTAAGTCTAACGTCCAGGCTAACTAAGTTTCCCTGCAGTCAATGGCTCTGATACTACTGTGAGGACCCCTCTTCCTATACTGCATCAGACGCCGCTTCATCAGAAGCGTATAGCACCGTATAGCAACAGGAAGCCTCGACACCGAAAATCTGAACCTAAAAATTCGATCGACGGGATCGAACCCTTAGCTTCGGATCCGGTGCCTGTACGCATCTGATACTGGATCCCTGGATCAGTAGCCCAGTATCGCGTATCCACAACCCGAGTATCAATGCACGAAAAGATAAACTAAGGTAATTTACATAACTGGGTGTAAACCTTGAACAAGAGTATACAGAAACCAAAAGAAGTAAAGCGACAGCGGAAACAAAAGAAAGACAACCAGAAATTGCCTCGACCACCCCACGTGCATCGATGGAGGAGGGACTACGGCCGCAACACTCGCAGTAAAAGGGGCTCGCCATCATCCGACATCATCATTACCTTCCTCTCGTGGAAAAGGGTTAAGCGACAACGATGAGTACACGTATGTACTCGCAAGACTTTAGTGTATGGAAATATAAATAAATGCAGGCTGATTCATCGATAAAGCTTCTACATCGGGTTAATTGCGTAAAGTCGATTTAAAACAATTCATCGAAAAGTAATACATAATTTGAAAGACAAGCAGTTTGAATAAGACATATTTACAGATATTTAGCAATCGAGCTCCACACCGCCACCATCCATGGTCGCGGTGGGTACGAATCGACATCCATACATAATCCCATCGAGAATCATATACACATATCCACAATTCCATCAAGTACCATTCCACCACATACTTTATATCGACTCGAAATAGATTTTCGCTTTCAAAACCAAACCAAATCTCTATACTTGATATGATTAGAGAAGATTGCTCATAACCGTGAGCACGGCTAATCGATTAGAATTATTTGATACTCTGCAGAGTTTGCGCACTTTACCCAAACACAACTCGCACTTGCATCCTCGTCATCCAGGGTACACGCGATACACGAGGTATCCGATATACAAGAATGATCTATTCTTTCCCATCGTTGAGGTTATAGCCACACCTCAAAGACCGGTGACGACAAATCCACTACTATGGCGATAAGAGGCCAACCACCACTCAAAGCGCCACGGAATACTCATCGTGACGACGGCGAATTGTTGGCCGCGGCATTACCCCATAGCAAGGCGTACACCGTTGTATCAACAAACATGAATCGGAGCGATTCCTCGCCGCAAAAGTACAAGCGCACACACGAAGGCGCATACGGGCGGTCGTGAGGACACACACACCGCGCTTGATCAAGCTCAACACAGGAAAAGGTCCACTCTTCGGCCTACCAACAGGCATGGCTATCCCTCACACTTCAAGTACTAGAATAGGCTGCCCCATCCCAAAGATTGCGCGTTGCACGGTGTTCAATTCAAAAACCGTCACAAGTTCGGTCCTTATATTTTTGCCTAGTGACTCAAGCGGGAACTCCACTTAACTCGCCAACCAATCGCCACCATGTTTAACTAGCACATATTATACCTCCCGCCAAGTCTAATTACCAACTAGACACTTCACATTTTTACCAATATACCTTTACGATTCACATTTTCCAAAACTTTTCCAAAACCAATTACATTTATCATAATTTTGAGCATTTGGTAAGGACTGACTTTGCTCACCTCTATTGCAGTGTCTAAGCGTATGCAATTACTAAATCGTTTATACCCAAGTGACATTTTATTAAATTGTCTAACCCTACTAAGGTTATCAATGATCTCAGGGAATTAAATTGAGGAAACCACCAAATCAGGGTATATCTACCATTCCCACAAACTAGCAATTTCTTGAATATAAACAATGCATATAGTTTGAGAATTCAAAGTAGACATCGTGAAATATAGGTTTCAAGATGGTCAAAGGAGGTGCTTGCCTTGTTGTTGCACTTCGTGATGTCCGGATGATGTTCGGGTCGTTCGAGGCGAAGCCCGACTCGCTAGCCTCTAATCGATCAAAGCAACAAAAACGACAGAAAGAAATACAACTTAGCAAAAGAAAGATTTAAATGCACAACGAAATGCATGCCATGCGAAAGAAACAACAAAAACACCGCAATTTGCAAAACCCTCAGCCGAACAGACCAGGGGAACCCGGACAGTCCGGGTATTTCATCCGGACATCCGGTTAACCCGGACACTCGGCCACACATACCGGATACTCGGATCAAGTGATACTCGGATCGGGTCCGACACTCCGCCCAGCGCATCTCACCTAACTAACACGAGGATCGAGGTACCACCAAGCTCTACGGCACTACGAGACCCGATCAATGACTTTCCTACACCTAGCGAACCGGAAGGAGCTCCGAGCTAGCCGACTCTACGAGAAAACGTCGCTAACCCGCCAAACCTCTAACTCACACTAACAACTCCTTAAATCGACATTACTACTACCCGATCTACCACTCTAGCATACCACATTCACTAATCCAAATCCCATTTTCAACCCTAGAACCACTACACCCAAAACCCTAGAGCTCAAGATCCAACTCCAAACTTCAAGTCTAAACCTAAGCTCTAACTCCCACCATTGATGACCCTAGAACCCAAGAATCCTACCGAATCAAACCCTAAGAGAAAAGCTTACCTCCAAGGAAGATGGAGGAGGAGCAACGCCGGGTGGAGGATGGGGAATGACGGCTTGGGGAGGAGCACACCGAGATGGAGGAGTCACCGGGGAGGGTTACCGGCCGGTGGCTCGCCGGAGAGGAGCTCGGGGTGGTGGAGAGAACACCAAGGAAGTGGGGAAACCAAAGTAGAAGAAGAAAGAATGGAAGGGAGCCACGAAATGGGACTTTTATACAAAACCCCACGCCAATACCGGACTCTCCGGACTCAACCCGAGACTCGGGTTGGGGTCTCCAGAACACTAACCCGACACTCGGACATTGGTCCGGACACTCGGAGTTGGAGCGCTCGGCCAGCCAATCCGGATACTCGGACTTTGTCCGACATTCCGGTTGGATCCGGATACTCCGGACATCCCAGAACTTTTGAACTTGGGCCTTGACGGCTAAAGCTTCCAGGGTTGATTACTAATTGTCCCAAAGTATTTTGGAAGTTAATAGGGTCACAGGCACTTGCCCAACCTAATTCGAATTTACTTATGAGCGAAATTACTTAAGTTGAAGGGTTCTTTCTGATCCCAAGCAAGTATGTTCACTCAAGACACGGAAATACACAAGCACAGTGTATTATTGAACAGCGTTTGAGTACAAATGTACAGTGGCTTGAGTATAGAAATACTCGGGATATTACATCATGGGATTACCCGAAACCCAACAAGAATTTGACGCCTTCTGGATCATGATGGACAGACTAACCAAAGTGACTCATTTTATACCTATCCAACAGACCTACGGGAAAGATATACAGGCAGAGCTATACTTGACTCAAATTGTGAGACTACACGGTATTCCTAAGAAGATAGCGTCAGATCACAGAACCCGAGTCACCCCTAAATTCAGAGTAAGTTACATGAAGCCATGGGGATATACTTAAAACTCAGTGAAGCATCTCATTCATAGACAGAAGGACGGGCATAAAGAGTAAATCGAATTCTAAAAGACGTGTTGTGGGCCGACACTTTAACTTGCAGAGCTACTTGGGCCACCAACTTACCTTCTTCAGAGTCTCATACAACCACAGTCGCCGAGCCAATTGGGATATGTTACCGTTTGAAGCTCTTTATGAAAGAATATACAGAACCCCTATAATTTGGACGAAGATAGAAAGAGACAACTCTCCGGGCCACAGTTGGTTTATGATGCCGAAGCCCTATTAAGACTATCAGAGAGAACTTGAAGACTGCACAAGGACTACCAAAAGAGTTATGCTGATACGAGGAGAGAAGACACTGGTTACCAAGTTGG
Organism: Rhipidocladum racemiflorum; assembly: GCA_036346355.1. Lineage (NCBI taxonomy): Eukaryota > Viridiplantae > Streptophyta > Magnoliopsida > Poales > Poaceae > Rhipidocladum > Rhipidocladum racemiflorum. The sequence continues at coordinate 61,081,374 of CM070573.1, read as the reverse complement.
CGATAGCATCTATCTAAACGTGACATTAATCGAGCCAGTCCGCAGAATCCAGATTAAGGAAAAAAGTGGAACCCCGGTATATTGGAACACATCAAATGCTAGACAAAGTGGGAGAAGTGACCTACAGACGGCAACTAAGCTCGGGATTATCCAAAATGAACAATGTGTCCACATGTCATAGTTGAGAAAGTACCTCAGACAGCCAGCCAAGCAAGATCAATTAGAAGGAATTGAATTGCAAAAAGATCCGACCTACACCAAGGAGTCAGTTCGGATTGTCGAAATGATTGAAAGGGAGCTCAGAAACAAGAAAGTCAGAATTCGCCAACTGCTATGAAAGAATCACCCTACAGGAATCAACGTGGGAGAAAGGAATCGAAATTGCTACAGGATTTTTTCCCAACCTTTCCCCTTGAGGAGTAAATCTCGGGGACGAGATTTATTTTAAGGGGGGTAGGTTGAAATGCCCCAAAAATTTCAAAAATCCAAAACCCTAATTGCAAACCCTAATTCGTTGTTAATTGGATCTTAATTGTGCTTAGTTGTTCTTAATCCCGTTCTTGAGCCGTTCTTGGATTTCTGGGGGAAAGGTTTGGATGGGAAGGGAGTGGTTGTACTTACCTGGACTCCCGCTCGGACCGCTGGTCCTCCGCCCGTGCGGCGGTCCGTCGTCGCCGTGCGTCATCCGCGTCGCCTCCGCTTTGCTCCGTCGTCGCCTCCGCGCGCGTCACGCGCCCGCGCCAACCCGCGTCATCCTCGCCTCGCGCGCCGCCCGTTTCGCCTCCACGCGGTCGTCGCCTGCCTCAGAACCGCGCGCAACTGCTCCCGTCGTCTTCGCCGCGTCATGCTTCGCCAGCCCTCCGTCACCCCCCGTCGTCCCGTCGCCTCCACACTCACCAGCTCCGCCGCTTGCCCATACCGCACGCGGGTATAAAGCCGCGTGCCCTTGCACTCGCCTCGCCCCCGTGCCCGCCCCTTTGTCTCCCTCGGTGAGCGCCGCTTGCCCCTCATCCTCCCTCTTGTCTTCTCTCTCAGCTCCAGCCTCACGCCACCCCGTTCATCCCGTTCCCCTCAGACCGAATGGCCTTTGCCCCGCCGCCACTCATCCCCCGCCTCGCCTCCCCATTTCCTCAAATCCCTAACCCTAGCCGAGCAGGGACCCCCCCTCATCTTCCCCGACCCCGGCCTCGCCCCTGTCGCCTCGCTTGCCGCCGCCGCCATCCCCAAATCCCTAACCCTCTGCTCCCCTCGATCTCTCTCTCGCTCTCTGTCTCCCTGCCGCGAGGACCCCACCGGTTAGGCCCTTGTACGCCTCGCCCGCTCCGCCTCACCGAGCCCCACCTGCCAGTCACATCAAGGCCGCGGCCCATGCGCCACCGCCCTCTGGCACCACTCCGCCACCTCGCCCGGCCCACGCTGGCGTCATGCCGACCTCCCGCGTGGTGGGCGGCCAATCTTGCCCTCGTCTTGTGGCGTGGCCATGGGCCTTCGCCCGAGTGGGCCGTGCCCCGTGTAGCCCATTACTGTTCTCCCGATTTTCTTTTTCTTTTCGGATTTAAATAATCCGGAAATCCTTTTTAATGCTCCAAAAATCCAAGAAAATCCCTGGAACTCCAAAAATAGCCAAAATGCACCGTTTCCACCGTCTCGCGCCACTGAGTCCAAATATGATCTCTGTTTCGCCTTTTGAAGTCCACAAAATTCCTAAATGCCCAAAAAGCCCTCAAACCCTCTCCGGCCCTCTTTCTCTCTCGATTTCTTTTTCGTTTTTGCTTTTCTTGTTTTTCTCTTTTCTTTTCTTGTTGTTTTACTCGTTTATTTATTGCTCGCCTTGTTGTACGCTAGATCCGACCTCGGAGCCCGTCCCAGAGCGGTAAGAGGAGCCGAAGAAGGAGCCGGACGTGATCGGCACCGTGATCGACTACAACGACGACGACCTAGGATTTCCCCTCGCCTCGCAAGGCAAGCCGCTCTCCTTGAACATGTTGAACCCATGATACTATAGTAGTATTAATTATTTCCTTATCGCATTATGTTAGTATGTTAAATGCTAAAAATGTTTATTTTAGAATGCCATGACGACATAGGTAGTACCTAGCTTGCTTAAAGACCCACTTTGTGTTGTTATGCCATATTTCCGTTGGAAAACCCTAGACTTAGCTATTGAACTTCGTATGCTAGTAGTTATTAATTAGTTGAACATAAAAAAAATGATTTGTGTATTAAAATAAAACCATCAAGCGGGAGACTTGGTGTAGCCTATATTCAAAAATATGCTACGGTGAGAGGACTTTGGCGGGCAAACCACTAGATGGCTACGTGCCCGAACCTCGACCGTTGACGAGGCCAATGAGTGTGGTATGGATTGTTGGTTTGAAATTGGCTAAGTCTTGGGCATAATTTTAAGTAATCACAACCTTGGGTAAAGTAAATAACTTAGATTCCGCTCAACCACAAGTTGGGTCAGTTGACCTCATTGACTCGATCCAACCTAGCTCGGTACTTGAACTTCCCCTTGGAATACTTATAGGCGAGAGGTTCCATACTGTGGGCGTTGATCAGTATGCCCGCGGAAAGAATGGGGTGGACTGGGGGTTGACCGACGGTGTCGCCTGCCGCTATCCACAACGGTAGATACCCTCAGGAATCGGATTGTGCACCCCGCCGTGGCCTGTGGGACCCGAGTACTGTGTGGTTTCGAAACTACCGGGTAAGTGCTAAAGAGGGGTAGTTCAACGAAAAGCTTTGATAATCTCGGCCCGGCCGCATGCATTTAAGTTGCATGTTTGTAGCGCTTGGCATTAACGGTCGTAGATATCTTGTGGGTAAAGCTGAGCAACTCTGCAGAGTCATATCTAAATGGTATTCGGATACGCCGTGCTTCCGGTAAATGAAGCTAAGTTTGAATTGGGGTGAATCCCGTAACCTAACCCAAGTAGACTTGTTATTTCCAATTTGACGTAATGATGAACTTGTGAAAACTCAAATTTGCTTATTTCTATTATGTATGGTTTGTGTTTCAAATGTAAAATGTCTTCGAAAATGAAACTGCATCCAGAATCATAATAACCGTATTGCCATTTCCTTGTGAATATCCCTGCATGTAATATTCAGAATTTCCGTGCGGTTTGTTGAGTACTGTTGTGTACTCAGTCTTGCTTTTCAACCTATTTTAGAATCTGAAGACGCAGGAACTCCAGAAGATCGTAGATGGTGAAGTAGTTTGGCTTTAGGGTCCTTTTTCTGTGCTCAGGCCTTGCCTGTGTGGTCTTTTGGTAATGTAATTTATTGAAGCCCGCCGCTTCCTTTTGTAAGCTCTGGCCGTTAGGCCTTATTTGTATTAAAACAGTTGTTTCGTTCTTATACTGGCAATGTATGACTTGGTTCCCGACGGCTAATCTTCCTGGGTAGCCGTTGTGGATTTAAACGCACCCCCTTGAAAAAGGCGGTCCGTCACAATTTTAATAATTCTTCTAAGATATTTTGAATAGATTTGTCATCCTAAACCTCGTGCCATGACCCGAGATCCAGCTGACAATCGCCTCAAGCAGATAGAAGCAAGCCGTTGATGTCGACTTGACTAGCCATACGCACTAGTCGGCCGCACAAGAAAACTCGCTAACCCACAAAAGTCAAGGAAAAAAACGGTGTGGATGCACGAATGGGCTGGAAAACACAATGATGGAACACTGGAATCCAAATTAGACGTAACTAATGTGGCATGGACGTCCTTCTCACGGCCTTCTAGAAGGCGTACGTGCCTGCACAGGCCAGCCCTGGTGGCCTTCTAGAAGGAAGCACCAAACCTGTCGCTGGCCAGCGTCGTGCGGCCCGTGCTTTCGTCTGCGCTACTAGATAGCTGCAGTGTCGCTTCGCGTGCTTATCCAGGTAATTAATAATCTCTAATTAAATCCACTGTTAGGATGTACTCCTATATACTAGAAGACTGTATGCCTAATCAAGATATCCCCATCCATGGATTAATTAGTGCTTGACCCATTAAGGCAGGCTAGCGGTGTGCATGTAGTTTCGTTATTGTGTTGTCGATTCAATCGCAGTACGTGCAGACGGAGGTTTGCCCTTATGCATAAAATCTGGAGCGAGGCGAGAAGGAGCTGGTTTTAAAGTTCCTTTGAGAACGCGGGAGTTTTCTCTTCTTTTTTCCCCCCTCGATCGAAGCAGAAATCGGAGTACCTTCTGCGAAATTTCTGGAAAAATTCATGTTTCGCAAGTAGGGTCGCGGCGGTTTTCCTGTTTGCCTTTTTTTTTTTTCCTTCTTCTTTCCTTCACTCTTGCACAATCCTTACCGTCTGCGTTGCATTAACACAGTTGCAAAGTACGTACCTTAATTGATTTACCGGTTACCACACCTGAGTAGAAAAATGAGCCAGCCCTTGACTTCCTAAAGTCCCACTCCCATCCCGCGCACTAAACCGGCTATCGGTGTACACTACCATAGTTAAAAAAAAATATTCGAGATTTACAGTTAGCTACTTTTTCTTCTTCTAATTTTTATTATAAACACGAACTCTGTATTCTATACTGATACTGATTTGGATTCGACGGATCCGATTCGGCGACTAGAGAGAGGCCCTGGAAATTAAACGTCTATTTGTTTTTGTTAGTGGTGATCTCGGTTTGGAGCTAACTAATACCAAAATTTTCGGATCTAAAGGCCATCTAATCACGTTTAGCGCCTTAATCAGGAGCGCACCAAAAAACCAGTTAGTGTTGGTCCCGTTAGCCAGCGCAATATTAACTGGGAGAGGTCGGCACTCGATTCAGCAGTCTAATCTCGAGTTGGCTATTCTCCTGAAGATCCCCATCCGATTAGGGTTCGTGCCTAGGCTAACGAAGACCGACGCTATCACCATGAAAGTCACGGTCTTCTTCCTCTTCCCCGACACTCAAGATCAACCGACGACCGAGCTAATGGCCTCATCTTCACCGGGTTAGTTCTTGTAATGACTCATTTCCGCACTACTTAGTGATCATGATTTAGACTAGTTAATGATTTAGATTTTGTTCATCCTAAGATTAACCGTTCTTGCTTTTGATTCTAGATTCTAGTCTCAAAAGTTGAATTAAAAACAAACAGGCCGATTCTAGGAATCGATTCTCACAATCCAGTCCACCCATATACACTAGAATCCGCAATCTACTTCATATGTTATTTTGGTTTTCAGTTTTTGAAGAATCAATTTCTCTTTAACCACAATTCAATGTCAGCTTTTAGAGAATCCAAAGTTTGCTTGCTTTGCAAAACAAGATCATTAACGTCGATCGATCGGGCTCGCAGCGACAGCCCCAAACCAAGCTTGTCCCTTCCTCGCCAAGCTTGCCGCGCATGCCCACTAGTGAGTAGTGACCATCACCCGCCTTTGCCTTCTCCATATATATATGATGCACGCACGCGTTTGCACAGGCACACGTACAAAAACGAGAGAAGCTAGCCAGCATTTTACATCGCCTCTCTTCCTCTGCGACCGAGTCCGATGGCCACCGTGCGGCCGCACCTGGCTCCTCGCCCACCGCCTCCGGCTCCTCCGACCACACCGCCATCGTCGCTGCCGCAGCCGCCGGACGTTGCGCTGCCCCGGCCCCCGTACACAAGGAGTCGTCACGCGGACGGCCACGGAAGGAAGGAGGGCGTGGCCGAGTCGTGCTGCCCGGCGGAGGCGGTGAACGTGGTGATCGACGTCGGCAGTGGCAGCGACGACGACGGCTGCGGCAGCTGCGTCGCCGGAAGTGAAGGCGGTGGGGGACAGGATGAGAAAGGGAGCGACGTCTTCTGGTGGAGCCGAGGGAGCAGCAGCTGTTTCCTTTGGCCGCCGCGTGCGAGTGGAGCGGCAACGAAGGGCCACGCCGGCGACGAGCGCGGCGTTGACGACGACCCGAAGGCGGCGGCGAAGCGGCAGGAGGAGGACCGCATGTTCTGGGAGGCGTGCCTGGCCTCAGGGTACCCCTGATCAGCTACAAGAGTGCCGAATCCAATGGCGGTCATGCATGTGTGTATGTTGTTTTAATTGGTTGATTCTGTTTATTGATTCAACAATCATTTTAGTTACAAGCTTGTGATGGACACGGTTCTTTTGGACTGCAACTTAAGCAGTCACGTGCAAGTTATTGGATTGAAAAACGACAGTCCAGATTGATCTGTCGTTGGATTGAAAAACGAAAGTCCAAATTGATCCGAAGTACGGTAGCAAAAAAAAACCTTGTAGCAACTCTTGTGCTGTAGCTGTACCGTAGAAAACGGATTTGTATGATCTGGACATTCGTTCGCAAGGACTGCAATGAATCTGCGTCCGTTTGTGCCTTGTACAATGTTGCAAGTGAGTACTACTATTTTCTGTTTGGTGCGTGAAGTGATGAGGCGGTTACTTATGTTGCTTAGAAACTAACCTACTCTTGTAGGTATGTAGTACTGAGGATTTAGAAAATGTTAATGGCACCTGCGTTCTGTCTCCAGTTCTTCTCCCGTTTCATTTATTTGGTCGCCACTTTACTCTGCAGTACAATCAGAGGTAGAAGCAATGAACACCACATATGACAAGCACACATATGCTAAAAGCGACATACTCTGTACCAATTCTAGCTAACAATCAAGAGCCTGGCTTATACCGAACAATTCATAATCTTACCCACTCTACGAGCTGTGCAGTAAATGCTACCAGCTACAGCTCCGTTCCGGATGACGTTTTACAATTTTGCACTTCAACTAAGGCATATGTAGAAATAACCAAATCGTTCTCTTTCATTAGCTCACATATTGCTCTTGGACGGTGTGTATTATTTATTCCACAGTAATAAATAACATTAGAAATAATGAAAGATAGAATGATATGTATTTAGTAACAAAATTTGAAAGTTAGAATGATATGTTTTCAGGAATGGAGGGAGTAGTTCCCTGCATATCAACTGGCCCAGAATACCCTAAGAGAAACGTTTAGTACAGCCTGAAGTAAAGCATGCTGAAGACGATGCATACCTTTCTGCCTCCTGGCTCTTGCAGAGGTGCTCAAATCATCGGACCTATTTGACGTCGATCACCTGGCTGGGACGCGTCGCTTTCGGTTGGAAACACTGTCGAATTCAATCTTAACAACTTGAATTATATGAACTGGCAACTAGAAATGCTGTATTAGTCCAGCAAGGTCTAACGAAGTCAGAGAAGAAACAGTGTCCCACCAACAAATGGGTATCGCGGAAGATTTCCATTAACCAAACCAGCAGTTAGATTATGCTGACATAGTCAAGGATTTCTTGTCGCTCTAAAAAAAGGTTTCTGGTCATTTTCAAGAGACAATAGGAAGGATGCTAAATTCAAAATTTTATTTATGAAGATTTATGAAGAATTAAGGCAGAGCCGACATAAAGAACTGGCTTTTATTCTATAGCGTCACTGTTATTCCATTTTTGCTATGCTTTTTCTATGATGGCTTTCCAATCAGCTGGACCTTTGGATAAGTTCTCTGCATTTTCTTCTGCACCTTCCTTCTTCTTGCCTGGAAATGACCTCCCACTACCTGCAACAATGTCCTTGATAGTTGCTTGGATGACTTTGTCAACCAACAGCACCCCGATCGTTGTCACAAGCACACCTGAAAAATATGAGAGGCAAAATAAACCGCTTTTTTGGGGTAAATTTCAAATGATTGTTAGTTTGTTACTCCGTATTTGGAATCCAAGAAAGATGGCAGTGCACATGTTTGTGTACTTTATTCTGTCTAAAAAACATTAATCTATAATTCAGGTAAAGTTTTGCACCTCAAGCGGAACAATAGCCCATGTACATGTTTTCTTACTTGATTCTGTCTAAAAGCCATTAGCTTGTGATGTAGTTAAAGTTCTATACCTGAAGTGGAAAGATAGTCCCCATCAATGGAGCATAAAAGATGCTGTATAGCCATGAAGTGAACCACTGGGCAAAATCAACATGAGAAAGCCAACAAGTACCTGCAACGTGCAAATGCAGATTCAAGCTTACATGTACAAGTATCAAAAACTTTCAGTCGCATTATGATGAGGACTACAAACTTACCATGATTCTGGCAGGATTTGAGGAATTCGATGAGCACTTCAAGAATTTCATAGGGTTCTCTTCTGTCTGCTACTGCTTGAAGGGTCACAGCAAATCTGTATACAGATTCTCACATTGAAAGGCAGCTTTTTCACAGAAAGCAGAATAAAATCGGAAAAGCATACAATGGTCAATACAAACTTTAGTCAAATCAATGCTTGTAACCAGTGTGAATTATGTGAACTGACCAGTGAAACAGGCAAGTTAGGAATGTGAAGATATCATATCAAAGTACGCAACATACCAGTATGACCCTTTTTCTGCATTATACCCAAAAAAACATTGTGAGAAAATTTCAAGACCAGAGAAATAGTGATCACACTGTTTGCTGCTGATGGTATCTCCGTGTACCGTTCTGCTCCCAGATGAATCTTCTCAGCTGGACTACATTCTAATGCTTCATAAGCTATGCGGGTGCTTTTATCATTAACCAAGAGTGTGCAGAACCTCTCAATTTCTTCATATTTTAAAACAAGTCCATCCACTCTCGAATTTATATTTACAATTCTAGGCCACCTTGACACTGCAAAACTGGAACAATATCATGATATGCTCAATGTAGAAGACTTCGATCTTGCTCATTAAAATCTCAACAAAAACGCAATCTTTATTTGATCTGCGCATGATTGTACAAAGCAGTGCAGGGGATGTAAGTGAACTTAGGGCCTGCCATCATTTTGGCTTTGACCACAAATACGCCCCCTCTGCTGCATTATACACGTATTTACATCCATTAAGGGATCACCAAAGACAACCATCTAAAGTTTTTGCTAGCCGGGCTCATTTGCAAAATGGTGATCCAAACTTCTATTAGAACTTCCCCATCTGGGTGAGAAACATTCCATCTCTACGGTAGTCGCATGGACAGGTATAGAAGTGATGCCACGACGCACCAGTGAAACGATAGGCTTGAAGACGATGCTGAAACATATTATTGCAAACGTGTTAGAAATTTACCAGCAAAAAGAAAAAATAGAGAATTGTAAGATTGAAGTATTGAAAGAGATGAAAAGACATGAATTGCATGGACAAAGGTGACAGTATTTAAAGAAAAAGTTTGCATATCTTCATATTTCTTCCGTTCTTTCTCAGGAAAGTACACGACAAAATTTCAAAAAAAGTTTACTTTATAGTTTGTACATTCTACCTTTAAATTTTAATAATATATGTTATCCAAGAAAGGGTTATGATTCGCTAACAGTTTTAGCTGTTGTAACTTGTTGCTTTGTTATTCTAGGTCTTATGCTGTAGAGTTCTTTTTTTTATCTCCGTTTGTTTTTCTTTCTTATTTTTTAACAAGAATGGTGTGGAATTCTTGGAACATGCTTGAGTAGCAAACAGGATCGATTGATGATGACGGCGACAGCTAGCTAAGAGGTACCAATTAGGGTTTGGTTCTGACACCATGTAGACTAATTTGGAGGAGTATAATTGTGTTCGTGTGTATCCTATCAGATCCCACACCCTTTATTTATAGGGTTGATTCCAACTGAATAACAGCTGGACTCTATCCTTAATTTGATTCTAACTTAAATCCTATCCCTAACACAACTCCGAGTCACACACAACTCGAACTTTTATTTATCTCCACTACTAGCTATCCAACAAAAAGTCTGCAATTTATGATCAAATTGTACTGTTTACTTTAAGGGGGAAAGTAGTAGTACACTAGTACATCAAAAGTATCACAAATTATTTACAAGTAAATTGTAATTATTTAAATTTTAAAATTTGATTTGATCAAATACTCCTGAAATTGGTGGGAAAATAACTCACAGGTAGATGGTGCAGGTGATATTGATGAAAACTTGTTGGGAGGCTTGGATGTTTCCACACTCTCACTTGGTGGCATTGCATGAAAAACCACAGCAGGAAGTTGAGATGATGGAATCCTCAGATGAAACGATGGTGGATCTACATATGGACCTGATGTTTCATAACTATTTGGTACAGGTGCAATAGGCCGTAGTGGAGGATCCATGCGAGAAGCTGAATGGTGCTTCGCATTGCTATGTGATTTCTTGTGTGCACAGCTGGAATCACAATACACAAAAGCTGGTGTGCTGCGCATCGGAGCAGGAGCAGGGGTCAAATGCTGCAAACCCTGATAACTAAGATCATGGTGGTGGTGGTGGTGGTGGTGGTGGTGGTGGTGGTGGTGGTGGTGATGATGGTGGTGGTGATGGTTGTGGTTGTGGTCGTGATTGTTGTTCTGGGGGGTTGAGTGGGGTTGATTATAGGGTTGGGGAGCTGGACTTGGGGAATGAGCACTGCCTGCATTTTTCAGTGAATGCTGAAGATAAGAGGACAGACTAATCTGTTTTACTCTACCGAATACAGTGTGATTCAAACCCAAGTTTCCTGAAGAAGAATTTCTTAATGTTTGAGCCAACTGTTTTAATCTTTGCAACGATGGTGGTTTGTTATCCGCCCCAACAGCAAGAAGAACGGATGTTTGAACAACTGTAGGAGGGGCAACTGTTGAACCATCCAGATTTGACAATGTAACATATAGGACCTGCATTTCAGAAAGGAAAGAGTTACTCCAAGGATATTAAAAAATTTATTCATGATACAATGCAAAGGTAGAAAATAACATATGTGTAAGCACAACACATAAAGATCTACAATTGAATTTACTGATTAGACTTTAAACTCTCAAAAAGAGCAACGCAATTCAGAATTAGCAGACAGAGCAGAGTTGGAAATTTTGTGTTTACTATCATGAAAATCAAAAGAGCATGTTTTTTATCAAGCACTACAGCTTGTTGACATATTCACTTATTCAGTTAGCAGTAGCACACATATGTTACTAGTGACAAGGTAACTTCTTAAATTCTCTTAGGTCATTGAACCAGACTTTTGAATGAGTGGCAATCAGTAGCTACCTAGTCCACATCCATGATCTGGTTTTTCTTTCCATTGTCAGTAGACAGAATTCAGGTGTCCGCAGCTAACAGATGTCAAAAACTAAATTAGTTTCTGAGTCATTTTAGTTGTTGTGGTCATGCCAATGGCTCAATTATTGATTTTACTCTACCTACACCATAAATACCAATGTAACAAGAATATAGTTCAAAATGATCCTCCACAAACAATACTGATTTACATTGACCAGGTCGCTAAAGTTGATTTTAATGAAAATTTATATCCACAAGATGGAAGATGATACATGAATAATGCTTTAACCTAGACATACAATGAATTAAAAATTGAGAAGCACACACCTCATGTTTGTTAAGAAATAACCCAGATTTCATCTGGGCCTTCAATTCAATAACTTTGTCTTGTACTATGTCAATGGGGAAGTTCAACGAGAAATTAAATAACGCATCAGGCTTCTGAGGAACAAAAGCATTTTGTGGAGGTATAATCGTTATGCCACCAGGAAACCTCAAAATCTCAAAAGAAGAAGGACTCCCAAATAGCGATGGTGTCAAATGGAGAGCCGATTGATGTATAACCAAGGACACTAAAGAAGACCTCAGGATGCTAAACCCTGTTGGTGATATGGTGGAATTACTTGGATAAGGCCAAATTCCAAAAGTCACGGTAATCCAGTTTGATTCAGCAATTGGATCGAAGGAAATTACAGACACCTGGAGTAACAGAAGCAACAAATAAATACATGGACGGTCGTTATAGACAATAAGTGAAAGCAGAACATACCGTGGAATTGCTGATGCCTATCTCTCCAAAAATATCATACTCAAGTTTTGATTTATTGTCATTAAGCTCAGAAAGCATCCTTTGCAGACTGCAGCTTGCGACCACATCAGCTGTAGAAAATAGACATTTTCCCATTTCATGGAAGCAAAATGTTAGGTGAGTATTAGACTACTGAAGCAAGTGTAGCATGGTTGCCTTCAGGAATGATTTGAGAACTAGGTAAAGGAGAAGTGTGTTACAACCCCAACTTTGCCCACTATCATGTAGGATTGTTTTGAATCCTTTTTAAGCTATCTCGGTGTACTCATGGTGTTGGGAGTGTAAACTTGAGAAATTGGCATTATTATGCACAGCAATTGCTAGCGCATAGCCAATACCAATCTCTATAGATTGGTAGATTTTGATTCGTACATGTTATGGGTACACTTTTGGCAGATACATTCACTCATTCACTGATTATCTCGTAATATAATTTCCACATACGAGAATCTGTCAAGATAGTCTACCAATTGCTGCAAAAGATAGCTAAAGCTATCAATTGTCACACATGTTTCCTGGCAAATAACTAGCATTTATCATTTAAACAGCTCCCTACCTCCACCAGCTCAGAATCAATTTGACAATCTACAAAGTCATCAAGTGATCCTCTTCAAATATCAATCACCACCAAGTCCAAGTCACAACACTAAACCAACTAACAATTCCCAGGAGCAAACCACAATTGGGGTGAAAAACAGATCGACTGCTGATTCCACAGCCAAAACAACCATTGACAAATGCTCTAATTTAGAACCACCAAGCACCACACAGTTCTCAAATCAAACAACCAATATTTATCATCAAAGTCTACCGCATCAGAATTCCTACGATTACACGTCTAAGCACCAACCATGCAAATAGTCGCAAACAATATCCCGAGATTCCCGACTACACCTGAAATCCCCAATTCACTCGAACCAACTTCCAAGACGTGCCAAATTCACGGCAAAGCTCCTAACCAACACCTCCGAAAGATCACCAAACAGCTCAATTGGCTCAAAGCCATACGAATAATACAAATCCGACGCCCACACCCCCAAACTACATAGAATACCAAAACCATCCAACTCTCCGTTACCAGTTCAGCCCATCCAATGCTCAACCCACCGAATCCTCCACTACAATCTGAAACGAAAACCCGCAATCGAGCATACCGCGTTACAGTAAGCAACCTGCATTCCGCATCAAACAGCCAACGCGCCCTCTTGTTACGATCTCACCAAAATCAAGTACGATTTCAGCTAGTAGCCAAACACAAACAAAGCACGGCCCGATAGACCTGCATTCCCAGGCACTCACCTCCGCGCCACCGGTCCTCCCACGCCTCGTCCCGCCGCCGCGCGAACGGCGGGAGCCAGAACAGCGCCGACAACACCACGGCGGCGCCGAGCAGCAGCGCCGCCGCGCAGCGCCACCACCGGCGCCGCCCTAGCCACCCCTCCCCCAGCGCCTCCCGCGAGCCCTCCCCATCTCCTCCTCCCCCCGCCGTGTCCGGCGGGTCCCCGGCCGCCTTCCCCATCGTGCGGCAGATCCGGTCACCGCGCCGCCCCCGCCGCCATTGCTCGCCGGAATGAATGGCTAGGGTTTCCTCGGACGAGCGCTCTCAGCGACGGGCGCCTCCCCTCCTCCGCCTCGGCTTCTGGCTCCGCGAGCTCCTCCAATGGGGAGAGAGGGCCAGAGGGGTGGATGCCGGCGTGTGGCACGAGACAGCGAGAACTACCCCTCCGCAGCGGCAGCGCTCTAGTACTACCGCGAGTTAAATTTTTGGTGTGGCCTCGGCCGCTTGACTCTGTTTGAAGGGGATCTGGCCAATGACTTGTGGGGCCCTGTTTGTATGGGGTCAGGTGTCGGCGATGTGAGGTAGGAATGGTAGGCGCGGTGGGGGGAACGTGATGGGGTTGATGACGATAACGGGACGAGGTCCAAGTGCATGAATGCGCTCACGTGCAGCTTAATTCAATTTTCGGGCTTTAAAAACACGGAAATTAACTTTCGAGCCTCACCTTCAACTTGGTACAGAAATCTTATCTAGAAAGCAGGCTCCGCGCAGCCCTGCTGCCAGCGCGCACATCTGATCCATTGAAGTGTGATCGGACGGATCGAATGGATTGAGTCGACATGGCGCGGAGAGGAGGCTGAAGCTCTGTTTGTTTGGCACCGCTCCTACTCCTGAATTCTAATGGGAGTTCGGTGGAGTTGTGCTAACCAGCTTAACTCGAGAAAATTTTAGAGTTGAAGCAGGGAGAATCTGGAGTGGTCTGTAGTGCAAATTTTTGTACTGGAGATTCCCCTACTCTCATCTGGAGCGGAACACAAAAAATAGAAGTGCCCTCGAAGTTCGGGGTAATTACCCGCAAATGCCATCAACTTCGAACAATGTAGTATTAATACTATGTACTAGTATTGACACCATGTTGCATTGGAACTTTATTGTACGTTATGCTCATTTTAATTTTCATATGTATACCATGTTGCATTTGTAATATATTACAGAATAAACGCTCATATAGCTACTAACATGTACAAAATAATGTGCAAGCGAGAAAACCAGGGGTGTTGTTAATAATTTATACATAATCTTCCTATTATAGAATCTGGAGTCAGCTTCCTAGCCAAACACTCCCACAGACAGCTCTAGATACTTAAAGAATCCACTCCACTAAGAATTTAAGATCTGGAGCTAAAAAATTGAAGTAGGAACTATGCCAAACACCCTATTAGTATATGTAGCACTCCCTAATGATTATCCGATAAAATATCATTCGCTGCTATTCCAAAAAACACGACAAAATTCATTCATGGTGTGGCATACAACCAGCGTGAAGATTAACTTAGGGTGCGTTTGGCTGCCTATATCAAGTGGTACATGTATGAGCTGGTTCAAGAAAAAAGGCATCCATGCGTTTGGTTGCTTGAATGAAACCATCACATTCTGGATCAAGTGATACAAATTTAAAAAATATTCCCTCTATATGCTGAACCATCTCTGAAAGATGTGATAATTGCTTAGATGGGGATGAATAGGCTTTTAAAATTTAATCTAAATTAATCGCAGCGGAAATAAATTGGAACTTCTGATATTCTAATCGGAACTTCTGATACCAAATCGGAACTTCCGACTTTCTATCAGAATGTCCGATCTATTCAGAAATTTGAGGAACACAAGCAAATATAGTTACTTACTATATAACTCTACTACAGGCTAATGCAAGATAGAGTAAATGAACTAGACACGATGCACAATAAGCAACAAGTAAGTAAATTAGAGAGACGAAAGAATTTGTTCCTGAAGTTCGGATCCTTAAGGTGATCCTACGTCTCCGTTGAGGAAGCTCACAAAGAGCTGGTCTTTTCCAACTCTTTCTTCCCAAACCTTGGTCACACTTGAGGCTTGGCTTTACTATTGATTTCTTCCCTTCCGGAGGCGAAATCTTTAGGGGCTCGTAAGTGACGCCTAACTGTCTAGGAGTCCTCAACCTCCAAGAGTAATGAATGCACCGCAAATCCAAACTTGGAGATGAACTATAGTGCTCAAGATGAATATCTCTCGCTTTTGTTTTTAGCTCTAAATATCTTCTTCACACCTCACTCATTAAATGATCACTAAGATCAAAAGGAGGAGAAGAAAAGTGACTTCAAGAGAGTGTATTGAATGCTCAAGGTGCTTAGCCAACAAGAAGTGAACTCATTTAAGAAGGGTGGAGTGGTATTTATAGAGTGAGGCAAAAACTAGCCGTTATGCCTCCACTCAACCACACATTGGAACTTTCGATATAAACATCGGAATATCTGATGTGACTAATTTTTCAGAAAACAACACACTCCAACGGTCGAAACATTACACATCGGAACTTCCAATTTTCACGATCGGAATATCCGATGTATACAGAGAGTTACTTTTGAAAAACCCTTTTGAAAAGTTTCTAAGTCAATATCGGAATGTCCGATACACAGATCGGGCATTCCAATCTGTCCAGAGAGTACCCTTTTTAGATTTTACAGGGATCGAAACTTCCGATCAAAAACATCGGAACATCCGAAGTGTCCAGAGAGTACCCTAAACAAAGAAACTTTGGAAACTATTCTAAGTGCTCATCGAAACATCCGATGTATCCGGAGAGTGCACAAAACACTCACACCAGAAAATTCGATGAATCGGAACTTCCGATATAAGATCGGAACATCCGATCTAGACTGAGAATGAAACCACTCGGTGTGCGTGTTGTGACTCGTGTCTCTCGACAAAAATGAGTAAGCATTCATGTGAGCATAGAGACTTATCCTAGATCAACTACGTTGCATCCATCTTAATAGTACGGCATATCTATGACTCAATAATAAATGTAAACTACACCGAAATGACGTCATTTTTCTTTCTTCTACTTTTTAAGGATCGCCAACGTCCGTAGATACTTTTGCTTCAGGACTTTCACCTGTTCATTAACTCATTGAACGCATCAGTCCCTTTAATCGTTTGTCATTAATCATCCAAAACTCACCTAGGGGCCTACATGCACTTTCAATCTCATTCACCCAAAATAATAGAACAAAATGGTATAGGACCATCCCATCCCATTCAACCTCATCCCATGAACCAAACACACCCTTAGAATATACTCCTCTAGTAAAAGATGTCTAGCGTGCTATATAACGTACAATCAAACTATTAAAAAACCAACCATGCATCTAATTTACTTTATTTGAAGTGTAATAAGGTCACGGCCGGCAACAGGCCACATATCTCTACTATATAAAGTGAGAGTTTCTTCCCACGTCACATTAATTGCCCTGCTTAATTATCCTACTTAATTGCCTTGCTTAATTGCCATACGCAAGAAACGAAGCGATGCTTTAATTAGCCAGCTTTTGCAAGAAACGAAGCGTTAAAGATAGATGTTTGATCTTATGAAATAGTATTTTTTTTATTTTTTAATCTTTATTTTTCGTTATCAATTTTGTTTTTCGTAGCAACGCACGGGCATATAACTAGTGAATATATAATTAAGACTACTTTGCCCACAAAGATAAAAGAACTAATATTTTTTCCATGCCATCGACATTTGACCATATCACGAGTCGAGCAAATTGTCCTCTTGAGGTCCAGGTAGTAGAGCTTGTTCCCAAACGGCCGTGCCGGACCGTGTCATTCACCGTACTCGGTTTCTCAGCCCGGCACGGCCCACCCTCGTGCCAGATCATGCTTTGGTCTGGGCCATGCTGTCGTTGTAGGGTCGAGGATGCGCCTAGAGGGGGTGAATAGGCTTTTATAAAAATTCTCTACTCAATTGAGATATGCTCTAATCAACCCCTATGTCAAAACCTACACAAAGATTATGCGCAAGCGGAAGACTACGGTTTTGACAATTAAAGCCTAAATCAACTAGGCTCACTAGTGCACTAATTAAATTATGTCTTTAATACAAGAATTAATATTTTGATCAAACAAGAGATACTAAGCAATTCTAATCACAATCAAGCAATGGATAAATATGCAATAATGTAAATGCTTGAATGTAAAGAGATAAGAGACACAATACTTTTTACCGTGGTGTTCGGAGACTTGCCAGTCTCCCCTAATCCACGTTGAGGAAGTCCAACTCACTTTGGACCGGCCACACACTTGAGCCTTCCACCTCAAATCCACTCGGTAGTTTTTCGCTTTTTTGAGTAGGCTCAACTAGAACATTCACATGTTTTGTCGAGGCGTCTCACAAACCTTGAGAGCTCCCTACACGATGTTTCTACGCCATCTAGGTGGCGGCAACCACCAAGAGTAACAAATTGAGTACTTCGCTCAAACTTCACACAGCACAACACATGTGCTTCCGGTGACCACCTAAGTGCAACACATGCACTAGGTTTCTCTCAATCACACTCTAGGTGCAACACATGCAACCTAGCCTCACTCTTGAGCTCAAAAACAAAATTGAGATGTGCAACACATGCAACACCCCTCTCAATAACTCACACAAGAGCCAAGAGTACTACCAACACCAGCAACAAACACCCAAATGTTCAGCCTGTTCGCCAACTACATGTAAAAGCCCCCAAAGGGGTCCTTATACAGCCCCTATGCCAAAACTAGTCGTTACTGGCATTTACTAGCTGTTGGAGGAGTCAAAGTATTAAAAATTGATAAACAAATGCGCCCCGGACTCACTTTGAAAACCTTCATAACTTGCCTAATACACACCGCACCAATTGACATGGAAATCCCATTTACGCCAGACCAAATCACCTCGGTCCGTCGTACATATGCTTTAGCAAAAAAATCGGTCCGTCGTGAAATCAGCAAAAACATGTTTGCGCCGGACTAGAGAAAACGGTCCAACGTGAAAGAAAAAACACTCTAGTTTTGGTCCGGCGGACTTTCACAATTTCCAGAGAGAATCACGTTTGCGCCGGAACAAAAACTTGGTTCGGCGTATACTTAAAAACTTAGTCCGACGTAAACGGCATACGCTCGGTTTGATTCTCAAAGTGTTGCTTTCAGCGCCAGACTGAAATAAATGACCCGGCGTGAACTTAGTTTTAATCAAACTCCGAAACAACTATTCTTTGAGCTAAATAGTGATCAACACAAGATCACACTAAGTTGCAAAACACATTTGCAATACATCAAAACCATGCTCAAAGAATTTCAACCATTTTGTGAAAACACATTTCACAAACCAATTTAAAGATATATTTGCAAATACGCATTAAGCAAATAAATCCCAGGGTCTATGAGATTAATCATCTTAGCCATGTGATGGTCAAACCCTAACCAAACGGACTTGCAAAAATCACGGTGCAAGTATCACATGCTCCAGGATCCTGGACTCATAAACCTCCCGTTTATTCACACAACGAATTTGCAAATGAACAATCAAACCATTTTATGCTTGAGCATTTCCTTTTTTCAACATATGCAAAAACATAGCTCAAAGCAAGCTCCACACACTTTGCGAAAACACTTTTCGCAAACTACTCAAAGATATTGTAGGATCGAAGTATACGAATATAGAAATCAGAGGGGGGTGAATGATTGTGCGAAAGCTAAAACCAAATTCTTGATCTACTAAAAGTTCACCCCAATACAGAAACAAATAATTGCCTCGTATTCGACAAAAACAGAATGACAGGGGTTCGGTAAAACGCGAATTCCCGGAGATCCAACCGTCCGAACGATCTGAAATTTGGACACAAGAAACTAGATTCCAATACGAATCGAACCCAAAAAGAATCAGCTCGGTCGAACTTACGGATCAAAAGTTATAAACCTCGCAAGCTTGCTGTGACAGAAGATGACGAGAATAGATCTAACTAGAATTGTAGCTTGCCGAAAGATTTGAAGAACTTCATCTTTATTTCTCCTTTCTTTTGTCTAAAGTACTCCAAACAAAAGAGTACAACCCTAAAGCTTGCTCAAAGCTTGATGCCCTTCAACAGGAGACAACCCCTCCTATTTAAAGGAGCAAAACACAAGTAGTCATGAATACAATTCCTACTCCTAATCCTAGAAGGAGTCCCACTCCTAATCCTAGAAGGAGTCCCACTCCTAATCCTAGAAAGAGTATGTATTCAACACAACTCCTCTTTGCCCAACCTGGCTGAGTACAACTCTTGCACGCGTATGGCAACCCTACCATACTCACGTGACTAACACTTTACACGCGAATGAGCTCCTGCCATTCTCACGTGACTAACCATTCTTCATGTGCACTATTCTCTTAGCCCGAACGTTCCGCATGACATTCTTGACCACCAAGACCTCAGTTCCCCCTGAACCTAGTCCCGAACCTCAGTTCCTCCATGAACCTAGTTCCGGTCCCGTGATCGACCACATTCGCCCTCGAGCAATACCTGCACATGAACAAACCACAAAACGATTCCGAGCACAAGTCCGCGACTTGACTCAACATTAGTCCATGCAAATACTCACACGAGCATTGCATAAAGTCCTCTTGAAAACAAGCATCATGAAATTCTCATAAATTTCATAATCTCAAATTCAAACCAGAATTCAATTCCAAAATTGCTCAAAACCATAATCGAGCAAAAAACCATTCACGCCGGACCAAAAATCCGGTCCGGCGTAAACGTGAAAACAGCCGTCAAAAATCCACCTTGCTTGTGGAGGGGAGAGTCCATCGTACACGTGAAACTTACTGGTTTTGGAAGTTTCAGTCCGGCTCAAAAACGTTTGAAAACATGTTCACAGCGGACCAAATAAAAGCGGTCCGACGTACAAGGGAAACTTACTGTTTCTTGAAAGTTTGGTCCGGCACAAAAGAGAACTTCGCTGTTTCTTGTCAAATTGTCGAACTCATGCACAAAACACATTTTCCAAGTTCAAATCTTAGCCAATTTTTCAGCACATGATTTCACAGATATATTTGCAAAAACACATTAAGCAAAATAATTCACGAATCTATGAGTTTTATCATCCTAGCCATATGATGGTCAAACCACGACCAATCCGACTTGCAGAAATCACGGTGCAAGTATTACATGCTGTCAGGATCGAAACACATGACTCACTTATTTGCACAGTGAATTTACAAACAACAATTAAACTTCAGTGCATAGGTTATCTCCCTTTTGCAACTCATGCAAATCCATAGCCTTATGCAACTCCAAATCAAACTCAATGTGCTTGAGCATCCTCGTTTTGCAATACAAGCAAAACCTAGCTCCAAGCAATATCAAATAAACGCAATAAGATTTTGGTTTGAAGAACAAACATGAAGTTTAACAATTGTAACACATGCAAAATACGAACTTCAAGTAAAAACCAACGTGTGAGCTCTTCCTATTTGCAACACATGCAAAACAGAGCAATCATACTAAACACCAAAGCATATGCTTATCCTATTTGCAACACATGCAAATCAGAGCAATATGCCTACAAAGCCAACACATTAGCTCGTCCCATATGCAACACATGCAAATCAGAGCTATTATGGAAAAAAAAACATTAAATCAAGAAGAGATTTGAGCTCGAGTGATTAATGAGATTGAGATCACCAACACATGACGAAGCTCAAAGCAAAGGACTTAACCCCTCTTAATAATACGACGCTAAAACACTAGACACAAAGCTCGGAATCGTCCTTAGCCTATTTAGTTGTACCTTTGCACCGACGCAAGTGATCCCCTTTTGGGCTTTAAGATTTTCAATATTTTCTCCCCAGGATCGTGGTCAGCTCTCTTGAAGTCTTCATGATCTTCAATCATTTTCTTCTTCCAGATCGACACCCGGCTCTATAAACTTGTTCATCCATTCTTGATGAACCTTTTCTTCTTTTCAAACTTTGGAACTAACCCTATTTCATCACAACTTATAGGAAATGGTTAGTTCAACAAACATGGTTGTCTCAATCATCTTTGCACTTCATTAACACGTAACTGATACCACTTATATGGATTGAGCCCAACCTAAATCAATTTAATGAGTTAAATGTGCCTTAAGCATAATGATGCAACACATGCTTCATTACACTTAAGAATTATACATTTGTCCTTAATTAATCAAGAAACACCATCAACACATGATGAAATATTTTCTAATGATTAATAAAACAAATGAATTTAATTTAATTTTTCATTTAAATTGATGTGAATATATACTAACTACACAAGTTTTCAGAATTTTTTTTATAAATATTCATTTTTTATTCATGTATGACAACAATATACACGTATTTTATTTTTTTGCAGAAATGACTTCCAATCGCGCCACGTAACCGCGAGTGCGCGCTTATCGCGCCATGTCAGCGCGAGAGAGGCAGTCGCGCCACGCTGGCGCGACAAGACCACGTGGTGCCTGACGTGGCGAGCGGCGAAGCTGGCAGCGAAGCGGCGTGGAGGGCTGGCAGGGTCGGCGCCAGGGTGGCCAGTCGCGCCACCCTGGCGCGAGAGGAGTGCGCCCCTGGCGCGAGAGGAGTGCGCCGTCGCGCCCTACTGGTGCGATAGGAGGGCATGGAGCGAACGCTCAGAGAACATGCGCCGGTCCTGGTCCTGTGTATTAAAGCATCAATATCAGTGACAAACAAATACACAAGTTATTAAACATGTCAGGGTTAACTCGAACACTAAGATTAACTTTGATGAACCATAAAGGTCGCAAAAATTAAGATGCCGTTAGCTAACTTTGATGAAACATGAAAGCCAAAATACAAAAATTGAGTTTAAAAATCAGCAAGGAAATTTGGCAAATAGCACAAGTCAGGACATTTATATAAAATGAAGAAATAATGAGATTGGAATTCACAACAGCACTCAAATCTTCAGTATACGACAGCATGAACTAATTGTGCAAGAACAATCATTGTTGAAAAAAATTGTGTGTGAGGAATACACAGACATAAGAATTTACAGGATAATAAGGAACAATCATACGCCAATTATTTGAGATAAGCCGAATAGTTACTAATATATGTCGTTTTGGACATAGTGATGGTCAAACTTCCAAAACTTTGACTATCGATATATTTTTAAATATTTAAATTGGATATATGAAAATTATATGTGTAGACTTGTCTCAAGAAGTACTTTCATAATATTATAATTTTATTGGGTTTTATAAATATATTATAATAAAAATTAGCGATCAAAGTTGTGTTTTGAAGACCGTGTCGATGTCCAAAACGACAGATATTACCAAACTGGAGGGAGTACCTTATCTGGGTTTCCCCACAACCTTTGTCTTTGATGAAAATCGACTGCAGTGCACGACGATACCAGGTGCTAGGCTCTCTGCACCCCTGGGGTTTGTTGGCACATATATCTAGAAAGTTATCAAACAAGGTTGTTCTTAGCCTTCATAAACACACCAAAAAGAAAAGATTGATTACAAAAAAAGTTTAAAGACAATTATCATCGATGCTGTCATTACAAGGAAAGAATTTATTCTCAGGCAACACAAAAGTTTGGAGGGGGAAAAGATAAGGTCTGGTGTATCTCTAGCAAAAAGTAAGGATATATAAATAAGATAACAACTGAGAAATGCAGAAATGAAGTTCCAATTGACGAATTCGGCAATAACGCGGCATCCCACCTTCATGGTAGTGTTTGAATTTGGTTCAGAACCATTTCCCCTTCCGTTTCCATCAGCAGTCCAAGCATGGTTAAGTATAGCTTGAGCTGTTAGTCCTGAGTTCTTGTCTTCTATGTAGGAAACAATGCTATAAGGGAAGTGAAGCTGCCACATTTTCAAACAGAAAAAGGTTGACTTGTTGAAATAATACTGCATCAGTGCAGAGTATGTCGACAAACATCCTCCATACCTTTGTTATGCTAACCGTTGGGATTTGGGAATGAGATTCCAATAAAGAAACCAAACACCACCCCAACAATTGTTACTACAATAAGCCTCATGCTTTCGTTGGGTTTCCTAGGTGCACTGCATGGGCGCCAAGAGAAGGATAAAAAAAAGGTAGCACAGTCCTATCGCGCAGCCCTCCACGTCGCCCCGCGCTGGCCCCGTTGCCCTGCCACGTCGCCCGCCACGTGGTCTTGTCGCGCCAGCGTGGCGCGACTGCCTTTCTCGCGCTGACATGGCGCGATAAGCGCGCACTCGCGGTTACGTGGCGCGATTGGCAGTCATTTATGCAAAAAAAATAAAATACGGGTATATTGTTGTAATACACAAATAAAAAATGAATATTTATAAAAAAAATTCCAAGTTTTCATATACTCATGTTGATGATAAGTAATGATCAATAATATGTGGAATGTATGAATATAATCATTACTCTTAGCCATCAACTATAGAATAAACCTCACAAATATATGTGCATACATATTATTGACTTTGAATCATTATGCACATATTCAAATTGATTGTATTGGAGTTCATCCTATATTGCCATGAATATATTAGAACTAGGCATTTAGAATATATATACTCAAGAATATGTTTCAATGTATTGATCATTTGTATATGTAGTGAGGAATAGATCAATACTAATGAAACTTCAAGTTAGAATGTGAACTCCCTCTAAATATGTGCATCCATGTAATATATGAATTGGGAAACATAATGCATATTTTGTGGTTGAAGTAATGGGAAATTCATATTCTAACTTTAAACTGAAGTATGTCATGAATAATAGAGTGAATGCGCATACATACCTTGGATTTTCTATTTTTCATCCAAATATGAGACTACTAACAATAAGCTCAATAAACATATTAGTCTCATTAAAGATTAGGTTTGTTATTTAAATAAAATTAAGCATTAATCTAACACCAATCACCAAAACCAATAGAGCTTGAACTTACAGTTGTGCCTTGGGCCAGCCCACAAAAGCCTGGCCCAAGTGCCCACCTCTACTCTTTAGGGTCTGTTTGGCAGAGCTCCAGCTCCATTTTTCTGCTCTGCTCCACAACTCCACTGTAAAGCAGCTCCACTGCAAAACTAGGTATTACCCCAGTGGCAAATGTGGGTAATTTCTTCCCAACTCCACGTCTACTCTGGAAAAACCCATCCGCGGAGCACCTTTTCTCTTGCTCCAAAAAAATGTACTAGAACTCTGCCTGCTCCACGGAGTTGCCTGCTCCGTGGTTTTGTGGAGTTGGGGCGTTTGGCAGGGCTCCACCCAGATCCGGGGTGGAGTTGGGAGCTGGAGCTCTGCCAAACAGGCCCTTAGTATATGTGGAGCCAGCGGGCAGTGATGGTGATAGCCTCTTTGGCCTCAATCCTTAAAGACATATGTTGAAGGATGATGCAGCAAATCATAGCACATAGGAAATGCCTTTGGTGGACTGATGGTGTGGATATTGTAGAAAAACACTTGATGACGAAGGGTGGCATTGGTCGCCATTCGCTAACCGTGCGCCTGCCATGCAACCCTCGTTATGTTCAAACAATCACACAGATGAAGATACAGTAACATTTTACAGTGAGAGCTGGCGTAGATCTTACAACAGAGATCCGTTGGGTATCCATGTTTAAGTCATAACAACACCTGATTTCTAATGACATGAGCTCTCAACATTTTAAGGCCCTAACTAATAGAGGTGTTTGTAGTTTGATCACAACAAGAAAAGTACCAATAGATTTGAATGTTGAAAGCAAAGGATTTTAAATATATAGAAGGGGAGAGCAGGTTTACAAAACCGTCGAAAATCGTTCAAAAAACTGTGGTTTTTTATCGTATCGAGGTGGTTCGAAACACTAAATCATCGGTAAACCGATTCAATCCAAAAAATTTGAAAAAATTTATACAATGTAAACCGGTCGAAAACCGGTGAAAACCGAACGGTTTTCGACAAAAAATGACGAAAACCGCTCCTAAAATTGGCCGCCCAAAAGTTTCAACTCGCCGATCGGTTTTTCGATAAGATTTTCGAGAAAATCGATGGATTTTCGAGAAAATCGATCTATTTTTTTATTTGTTTTGAATCTTTTTTCAAACGCTCGTTTCGAAACTTTTTGTTTTTGACGATTTTCGCTCGATTTTCACGGTAAACTGGTACCGTCGAGACCTCGATTTTTAATTCGAACACGGTTTGATTAACCCTGGTCGTTAGAGGCCGCTGGCACTGATGGAGACGTAGCTAGTAGGCAGGACACTAGTGAGCTAGTGGAGGTAAAAGGCAAACATCAAACACGACTACCATATATATAACAAGATAAGCGTCTCATAGGTCTTCAGCTAGCCAACGAATGAGAAAATTGAGATCACCGCATACGATAAATGAAAAAGAAAAGAAAAGAAAAGAAAAGTTACTGTCTGTATACAGGGAAAAAGGTTGGGTTGGGTTCCTTGACCACCTGTCTCCGATGGGTCAACGGTGCGGAGGAGAAAGAGGAGCGGCCACTGCCCGGCTTGAGAGTTGAGACGGCGAGGTGAGTTCTTTTGTGACAAGCAGCGAACAAGGTGAGCTAACCCAAACCACTTGTTATTTTATGAATATTTAGGATGGCTGCATAAAACCTATATATATATATATATATATATATATATATATATATATATATATATATATCTATACCCCTTTATAATTCACCAGTTAAATCTTTTCTACATGCACACACCTTTTCCTTCACGAGAGTACTTTGCTTTGTTCACCCTATCACGTGCACACACAAATCCCCCTTCCTCAAAATCAAGCACTAAGATGCTTTATCACATCACTTCATCAAATCTAATGGACCAAATCATCCGGTTCATCCCAATCTCGTGTGCTCCCAATCGCCGCCCCGATCCCTCGTGACTTCCCCAAATCGTGCGCCTAATCGCGCTTAAACCCCACATGCGCTACGTAGAAGCCGCTTCCTCGATGTCGCGATTCCTTCGTCGGCGACGCCTCGTCCTTCATAGGCCGCTCTCCCGGAGGAATTTGGGAATTGCGTGGAGGCACCTTGGGGAGTTTTAAATTTGGGAACGCGGAGGCCTGGATTTCTCCTTTTGGGGCAATGGAGATGGAGGAGTCCTCGCTGTCATCGTCCGCCGCCGTCTTCACCGCCGTTCGACTCCATCGACTCAACTTCCTGCCGTTCCTTAAGAGGAGCCCAAGTCGGAGCCGGCTTCCCGAGCACGGCCCTTTGCCGCCAGAACCTCCATCGACGCCAGAAGCGTCGGTTGCCCCTCCGCCGCCGACGCTGATCTGTCTTCGGCGGCGGTGATGACGCTGCAGCCGCTGCCGCCAAACTCCCGACGAGGACGCGCTCTTCGCGAGTATGCCGGCTCGCGAGCCTCTACCTGTCGCAGGGCGGGGCTATCGTGCCGACTCCGATCGCCGCGGCCGCGTCAGCGGTGGTGCACCGCCGGTCCGCTAAGATGCGCCGGCCGTCGGAGTTGGTGCGGGTATCCTCACTAGCGTCGCGGGACCAGATCTACGGGACTGGTGCGCGGCGCGCTTCACCTTCGATTCACTCGCGGGATGCCGAGGGCGATGGCGCGCGCGAGGCGCCGCTCGGCCGCGTCGGTGGAATGGGCCGCGCCAGATCCGCTGAACCTGCGCCGCTGGCGCTCATGGGCGGCAGAGACTGGCTCAACCACGACCGCCGCATCGTGGGGACTGATCCCGGAATTGGGATGAATTTCAATGCCATTCACTCCAGAAATTGGATCGATCCCGGAAATTTCTCTGCTTGAAGCAACGATACGTTATGCTCGGCCTCACCGCAGATATTATTGCTCACTTTGAGAGGAGAGCTGGTGATTCTCTCAACTGGGAGGACTTTCCTCTAAAGTTGCAAAGGCACATGAATGACACTCATCCAACACTATGCATTCTGAGTTAATGAGAATACCGATTGATGTTAAGGGATTGAGCTGAACGAGGCTTGGAGTATCACGTAAAGGTATTCGCACTACCAATTTGGCTAATCTTGAATTTAACAGGACTGCAGCTTTTATGTTTATCCAGTCCAAATAAACTTATTCATTTCATCATTTGTCTTCCATTCAATCTTGTACCAATTTCCTAATCATTTCTATAACCATGGTATATACTAACCGCACCACCTTCCTGAAACATTGCGTAGTGGAGCTTGGACATAATGCGTAAAACTTCTACCTCGACATGTTGAGATCATAGAAACAATTGATGAGGAGGTGTCCGATGCTTCAAAAGCTTACACAATTAATTTCATGCCGTGTATGTCCACTTACCTCCTCCGCCACGCGTCACCGTCTGGAACCGAACCCTCTCCAAGGCAAGAACAAGATCCTTCCGTCCGATTAAACCCCTTTTTTTGTAGGTAGCTCTACAACAAGATCTAGAGCAGAGATGATGATGAGATGCGATCGATCAATGCGTATTGCCTTTGGGGCGTGCAAAGATCGTTTCATAGATTTATTTACTTGCTCGCACCTTGGTTTTTTATCTCCCGCTAATTTCAACAACTCAGTGCCGCCATGCCGGTGCCAAGAACTCGTTACCTTTGGCGCCACTGTCGAGGACACGCCGGCGTCCGTCATGGCCAAGTGCAAGTACACCATCGCCATGCTCTCTGATCCCAGCGCCACTATCTGTTAAGAGACGCTGCAAACTCTTCTTCCGTCGTATTTTTTTAGCACTGTAAAGGTGCAATCTATGCTGATATTTCTTCCTTTTGTTTCCTATGCGTCCAATCCATCTAGGTTGTTTTCGACAAGGATGGCGTGCTCGAGCAAATCAGAAATGGGAAAGGCTATGTAGACATGTCCACTGTTGATGCTGCAACTTCGAGCAAAATAAGTGAGGTATCTCCCTGCTTCATTGGTTGCGTGTTAGATTCAGTAGTAGCTTGCCACCATTAACTGTAATTTTTGTAGAAGCAGTTGTGTAATCTTTATCTTTACCCCTTTATAATTCACCAGTTAATTCTTTAGTTAATTCTTTCATACAAGCACACACTATTCTGCCCCCACAGAGGATACCTTTTCTTTGTTCACCCTAAAACGTCCACCCAAAAATTGTTCATGATGGTTATTTACATATCAGCATATCACAATTGCTATTACCAAAATTACTGGGCAGATGCTATTTTATAAGAATTGTCATTTCTTATACTGATTGTATATCTCCATAAAGTCCACGTTGAACTTTGCTGGATCTGGATGATTCTATTATTGACATGGTGCAACTGGAAACATTATCACTTTTCTATCATTATTTTTTACTTCGTTTATTCGAGTTCTTATATCTATATCAAATGTACCACTTTTCTTATAGTTTTGTTGCCACTTTGGTGCAAATAGCAATGGCGCACAAAAAATAGTAACCCAAAAGAAACTAGAAATGTAATAGTAGAAACTAACATGACAGAATACATGCAATTGAATATTTACAACGAAGCAATTTTTTCAGTGAGAAATTGTCGCTATCAAGGGGATGAAAAGTGGAATTTTCAACATTTGAGAATTGTTATTGTGCAGATATTTCGTGATCATCATAAACTTCATTGCATTTGCCGTTTGCTATTCCAATAGACCACTCTTTGCTATCCTCAGACTTCTTCAAAGCGAGTGCCATAAATTTATCTCTGCAGACCACTTGTGTTCATTATCTTATGCAGTTGGTTTTATCTCTAGGATTCTAACATCTTTGGAAAAATATCAGCTTTTTCTGTGATGGCTTGGATGGATGGTTTGCACGGAAATTTAATCAAGGTAACAAGTCGAATCCCTTTTGTGTTCAAGTCATGTAGCTTGCCCTTCTGCAGAGAAGGGTTATTTCTAGCGTTTTCTAACTTTTCTTCTATGTTGAAACTTATGCCATTTTGTATCAATGAACTTTTGAAAAAGTTAGTTTTAATATATTGGTCACACCTAAATCTCTTTATGGCCTATTTGAATGAGGGGGATTTTTTGGGGATTCTTATTTTCCCCACATATATGATACTGGGCAAGTGTTTGAAACTATCTGATCAGCTTTATCTCATTCTATGAATCAAATCAACTTTTGGAGCTGTTTTAGACTTGGTAACGGATAGGTACTTCTTGAATAAATCATTAAACTCAGATATCTGAAGGGTGCATACATTATGCAGTGTGAAGTAACTCCACTTCTTATGTTGCTCTTCTTCAGGGTTAGCACTGCTTGTTTATTGGCACTTCTCTCCCAGTTTTACAGTTAAATGAAAGCATAATAGAGCAGAAAACTTCAATTGTTGTATTTGCATCTCGATACCGCTTTGGTTTTCATTTCGTGCCACATTGTATCTTGAAAGCACTCCATTTGCAAATTTCTTTGCAGACTGGCTTAGTTTTCTTGATGTTGCTTGGGTTGGACATTACAAGCCACCGTTTCAAATGTACAGTTAGTTTTCTCTACCACTTTTATTGAACTAATGTATCCTTTGTTATTTGCTTTTGCAACGAGATAAATTGAGCCGAAAGTCGTGAAAGAAGGTTCGCAAGTTATGTCGCCCTAGAAAAGAAGGCGAGTTGTATGGAAAGTTATCCAGGTGAGCTACCGATGAAGAAGACAAGGAGAAATATTGTGTTGATTTCTTCCAAAAGGGTTTCTATCATGTCTATGAGCCTTGGCAACAGAGAGTCATGTGCCACCAAAAATGCTTGAACCGTAAAATGATCCTCGATGATTCTACACCGGTACTAATATTGGACCGATGAGCACAAGCGCTTTGTAAGGTACTTGTTTTCTTTGAATAGTGGTTGCATTGACACCATGGATTTGAAGGACTTGTCACTAATATCACGAAGTGCTTTCGCTTAAAGACCCACCCTTGTTGCTCTTAAAGACACGAAGAACAAAATCAGAATCAGACAAGCCGTGTTCAACAAACTTCATGTACAGCAGTTTATCGAGCACCTTTAGACCATCACTATCAAGTTGTGTTGTTCGTACTCTTCTCTGTAGTGTGTTATTGCTTCATATACTAATCGCTATTGCTATCTCGCTCTCTAGACAGATGTGGTGTCGCTAAGTTTGGAGGATCAAGGCGTTAAGTCGCCTTTATCCAAAGGGCCCAAAATTGGTGCGTCGATTCCCAACAATACTTATTTGTGCACATGTATGTATATGTAATTCAAATGGTTACATTGTGCACATCTTACTACACTTTATTACCAAAAAAACATATAACATCTTTTGCTTATTTGAATTGTATTACCAAATATCGCCGTAGCGTTAGCACGGGCAATATACTAGTATATGGTAAATCCTCGGAACTTTGAGTAACAAAGCTAGTTTTTATCGATACTTGTGAAAAAGAAGTATGCGCCTCACCGGATAGAAAGATAGTGCTAAACAATTAATCGTAATTTAACAGAGATTATATGTTAAAAATAATATGTTCATTTATATTTAAAAAAATTAAAAATAATTTGTTTATCAATACTATAATACTTTATCACTATATAAAGATCGTTAGTCGTAACTTAAATTATACAATCTATACAATACATATTATTTTTGCCAGTACATAATATTATAACCTAATTATTTATAATTAACAAACACAACCAAATTGTTTTGATGATTAAGGCTCAGTTCGTTTCAGCTTCTACATTATGGATTCTAAATTATAGGAGAAGCGGTTTCTGATTATGAGAGAATTGAGTCGAGTCGGCTGCGACTTCTAGGTTCCAGACTGGGCTAGTGAGAATTAGCAAGAATCAGTGAGAATCAGATTCCAGCTTGATTCTAATTATATATAGAAAAACAGCTTGTTATTCTCAAAGAAGCTATCTAGAATCCTCCTGTTCGATAAATAATCCATTTTCTTAAAACAGAAACCGTGTAGAAACTGAAACGAATAGGACCTAAGCAGGAAAACACAACCCGCTAATCCGTAAAAACTATTAGGAAACCTGGCCCATCGTGACCCATGTGGACCCATTGTACACGTGCAATCATAATAATAAAGCAGAGCAGTTCCTCCTCATATTGTGTATCTCTTCCTCTCTCTCTCTCTCTCTCTCTCTCTCTCTCTCTCTGTTCTCCAGTTTAGATCTATTAGCTGAAGCACCCATAAAGAGGATTAAGTTCATAGTCTAACCGCTCTTGAAGAGTTGTAACTTGCCCAACACTTGTTGGGGACACGCAGTCCTGCATGCAGCAACACTAATCAATTATAGACTATCGTCCTATAACATCCATTCACCTATGCAATTAGTGCAAGGGGTCATCCCGAAGATTTCCCATCTTAGAAAATTTGGTTGTATGGTATATGTACCTATACCACCCCCACAGCGGACTGCAATGGGCCCTCTCCACAAGTCTGGGATATACGTTGGTTATGAGAGTGCATCCATAATCAGGTATTTGGAACCCATGACTGGAGACTTGCATACAGCCCGATTCGCTGATTGCATCTTTGACGAGGACCGTTTCCCGTCATTAGGGGGAGAGAATCAACCATTGGATGAAAAATACCGAAAAATCATATGACATTCCATTGGGATCCCCGCACATGACCCTCGCACTAATGAAGCAAATTAAGAAGTCCAGAAGATAATTGATATGCAGAATTTAGCAAATGAACTATCTGATCATTTTTGTGATCTGAAGAGCGTGGTTAAGTCGCATGTACCAGCAAGAAATGCACCAGAGAAGGTGAAAATACCAAAGAAAGCAGAAGGTATCCCTCATTAGGGCTGGAAACAAGCCGGTGTGGCTCGGTCTAGTGGCTCGGCTCGGCCCTAAGGCGAGCCCAAAAAACCGGCTCGGCTCGGCTCGGGCTTGGCTCGCGAGCCGGCTCGTTGGCTCGCCGAGCCAGAACATTTTATCAGAAAATTAAGTATTTATACAATAATTCATATATTTGCAGTGAATAATATTAACTTACTAGTTACTACTAAATAATAGTAGTTGCTTATTTGCTCTATATCACACTTGTAGGACATGGAATTGTCTCAACATCATCTTTTTCCTAAAAATATAAGTCATTAATCATACTAAATTCACTGCATGGGCTGGGCCACCGAGCCAATTTGGCTCGCGAGCCGGCCCGGTGTTTTTGCGAGCCTGAAAAGTAGGCTCGGCTCGAGCTCGGTCCGAGCCACGAGCCTGTGCGAGCCGAGCCAGGCTCGGGCGAGCCCGAGCCGAGCTACGAGCTTATTTTCCAGCCCTATCCCTCATCCTGTTCAGAGGCCTCAAAGAAAAAGAACAGAAAATCTGGCTTCTCAAACCAAAAATATCCGGAGATGTCTGGGGTAAATTGGGCAAGAGGACTTACTACAGCCAATCACGAAAATGCCCCAAAGAAAGAAGGGGAGCCAGCTGAAACCTGGCACTAGAAAGAAACCTGTAAAAAAGGCAATTCCAGATCTGAATCTTTCATTGGAAGAAGTCGCCAGAAATAATGTGTGCGCACACATTGGCGAAGAAAAACTAAAGGAACTTGCTCCTGCGATGGGAAATAACAGTGAAGAGCAAGTAGAAGTGCATGAAATGGCCATAAATTTTGTAATAACAGGAGAATCGATAAATAGAGCAACAGCCAATGTCGATGCATACTTTGCAAAGAAGATTGCCACGATCATTGATCATGATCCCAAGCCTGCATCTCTCGCAGAGTGCAAGAAAAGGCTCTATTGCGAAGAATGGAAGAAGACAATCACTGCAGAGTTAGTCTCTCTGAACAAAAGAGAGGTGTTTGGGCCTGTGTGACATACACCTACCCATATAAACCCCATAGGTCACAAATGGTTTTTTTGTTCGGAAGAGAAATGAAAACAATGAAGTTATAAGGTACAAGGCAAGGCTTGTCGCCTAAGGTTTCACTAACGTCCTGGGGTTGATTATGAAGAAACCAATCCTCCGGTCATGGGAGGAATTACATTTAGATATTTGATCTCAACGGCAGTTAACTTGAAGTCGAGAATGAAACTAATGGATGTTGTCACAGCATCTTTGTTTGAATACTTGGATTCGGAGATTTACATGAAAGTACCGGAAGGTATCCCTATCCCGAACCAAGACAGAGCAAACATAAACCTATTGTCGGCGTTTAGGGCACCGGCTAGTAAATTTGTATAGGTCGACGGGGGTGCACGCTCCCTCTCCTCGAACGGCTTGACTCGGGTGAGCACAAGATGTATACTGGTTCGCGTAACGTCCCTACTCAGTTCGTGTGAGTTGGATCGTATTGATTCTCCTTTCTTGTTCGCTCTTTTTACACGCTTCTCCCGCCTTTATATAGGCGAGGTGGGAGGTTACACCGTTGGTTTGGAAAAAGAGGAAAAGATCGCGGTGCTCTTGGTTGTCCGAAAGTGGCGGGTGATAGGGATCGGGCCGCCCGCCTCGTTCTTGGTCGCCGTAGTTGCCGCCGCCCTCGTAGTAAATGCGGGGTCGGGAACTTGTGCCATCTGCTGCCGTCATTATGGCCGGCATTTAATGCGCCGATATGCAATAAATGCCGCCGCTTCTCCGGATATCGGAGACCAGGTCGTGGGTTCGACCTTACCCGGCGGTCGTAACTCCGGCCTTGATCGGCTGGGTCGGCCTGCGCGTCTTTGGGCGGCGAGATACCCATGGTGCGGGTACTCGTCAGTAGCCCCCGAGCCCCCGGGCAGGTCGAAGAGATGCTCGGGGGTTTTGCCTCCGTGCTGCGGTACGCCTGACTTGATTAGAGTCTCCGACCGGGTGCGCGCGAGCGCACCCGGTGGGTGTAGCCCCCGAGCCCCCGAGCTGGTCGGAGAGCAGGTCGGGGGGTTGCGCCTTGTCCGGCTGCTGCTTCTGCACGACACCGGATCGCGCTTGGCCTGAGGTGTGATCTGGTGCGCGAAAGCGCATCTGCTGGTGTAGTTTCGAGCCCCCGAGCTGGTCGGAGAGCAGTGTCGGGTTGTGCCTTGTCCGCCGCTTCATCAGACGGACACCCGGATCGCGCTTGGTCGGAGGTAGCTGACCGGTAAGCGCATGGAAGACCGGCGGGTGTAGCTTTCGAGCCCCCGAGCCGGCCTGAGAGCGCCGGGTTGCGCTTTGTCCGCATTGCCGCTTCGCTGCATCGACACCGGATCGCGCTGGTCGGAGGGTAGCTGACCGGTGCGCTGGCGAGCGCACCGGCAGGTGTAGCCCCGAGCTGGCTCGGAGAGCGTGCTCGGGGTTGCGCTTTGTCCGGCCGCCGCTTAGCCAGACGGACACCGGATCAGCGCTTGGTCGGGGTAGTTTTCGACCGGGGCGCTGAAGCGCACCGGTGGGTGTAGCCGCCGAGCCCCGAGCCGTCGGAGAGCAGGTCTGGGGTTGGGATGCTCATACACGACGCTTGCGCTTGACCCGGCGGGCTAGTTGCGGTTCGCTTCACGCCGAGTCGGGCGAGTTTGTCGCTTCTGGAGGGATTTACCGCCTGGCCCCGTGTTTTACGCCCCGCCCGCAGTGTGGGACCTGGAGGGTGAGAGACGCGCTTGCCTTCGCTGCTTGAGCGCCGCCTCGTGGAGCTTCAAGCGAGTGATCCCGGTGGAACTCGTGGCCCTCGCGAGGGGGTCGCTTAGCGGATGATCCCGGCGCGGTATCCGACCCACTTGGGGGTGATCCATGAAGAACCTTTCCTTACTCGATCCTCAGATCGGACCCTGGACCGCTCACGATCCAGTGCGGTACTGCCTCGTCAGCAGACTCGCGAGAGCGCGAGGTATGGTCCCGGACGTGAGTTTTAAGGCGATTGGGTCGTCCGCCGACCCAACTGGGGGCCCGCTGGGGGCTCGCCTTGTCCTCACCTCTTGCTCGTTTTTCGCCATGGTGGAGCCGGATTCGTTTTTGCGGCCGGTTTCTCGCACCCCCCAGTGCTGGACCGGGCTTTAGACGGCTCTGGGGCTTCGGTGGCGACCGGTGCTGTTCTCGGGGCTGCCTCGGCACAGGTTTGTACGTTCCCTTACTATGACGGCATCGACCTTGATACTGTTAGTAGCGGGGTTGCTGCAAACCGGTCCGAGGAGGAAGTCGATGCCTTGGAGCTTCGGGTCGAACCGCACGCCAGGGCGATTGCCGACCGGGTTTCCCCGACCGACGTCCTTCATAGATGAACGATAAAGGGAATTTAAACAGTTTTTTCTTCGCTCTCTCCAGATTTGTAGGGAACTGGTATGTGTTTTGTCCCTGTGCTTGTTTTTCGCACCCTTTGTTTGTAATGGCCACTTTTACCGTCCATAGCCTTGGGGACCACAGGGGTCGGGCGTAGGTTGGTGTGTGTGCTCTACAAAGTGAGGGAGTGGGAGAAACACGAGCGTTCGAGAACGCCGCCAATTGGTCATGATCGTGGGAGGGTGCTCCGACCAATCGTGGGTCGCTCCGCCTGCACTTCCTTCTCCCGTTAAGTACTATTTCACAACCGTAGCCGCCGGGGCGTAGGCCGTAGTACTTCCGGTTGAAAGTTTGGCGATTTCGGGAGGACCCGGCAATTGGTCGTGCTACCAACCCACGGGACTCTTCTGTTTCCTAAGCAGAAGGCCGTAGGTTCGCTAGCCCCCGAGTGGTGCGAGGCGGTTTGGCTGTCACCGCTGCGCGCCACTGTAAAGTAGCAACAACGAATGTAGGGAAAGGGGATATTCACTTATCTTTCTTTGCGACCGGCGAGACTCTCGAGGCGTTTTTTGTTCAACGTAGAGAATCGGCGACGCTTAGGTTTCCGCACCGTTAGTTTTTGACGCTTCGGCTTCCACACCATCGTCTCGGAAAGGCACGGTCGTAGTTAACGTTGGCGGGTACTCCTCGGTAGCGTCGCTTCGTCAAGCCAGATCGCTTATAAATAGGCGGCGGTGGGCGCCGACTTCATCCAAATGACGTTGAGGCCGCTGGCGACTCGCTTTCATGGTCGCCGTCCTCTCAACCTTGTTCCAAGGTCGAGCCCACCTATCTATGAGATCGATCGGGACGCCCTTCGACAAGAGGCGGAGGACGAGGAGTTGGAGCGACGAGCCTGGCCACTTTGAAGCGCGGCCCGCCGGGTGACGAGATTGATTGGGAGTCGCTGAGCCGGAGGCGGAGGAGGAGGAACGGAACGGAGCGCAGCCGCGGCGCCGAAGCCGAGGGAACACGCCGCGAGCGCCTGAGCGATTCGGAGAACAGGACGCCGTTCCCCCTCGTGCTCCTTCTCCTTCAGGGAGCTTGGAGTCTTCCGCGACATCCAGGCCCGTGCTAATAAATGCACTGCCGGTCGCCCCAATCACGCTGCCGTATACCTCTCCGTCCGTGGACCCTTCTGTAGCAAGGCCCGAGTTCTTGGTGCTGCACCCGGGCAGATCGAGGCTCTCCCGTCGCGGACTTCGGCGATCCGACCAGTTTCTGCTGCGTTTTGCGGCAAAAATTGTGCGGGAAGCTGAAGCCGCGCTTGGAGAGGGACGATAAGTCCGGAGATCACCGAAGCGAGGGGGACCCTAGAATAAGATAAACTTTTTGGTTTTTTTTTTTTTTTTTTTAGGCTTTACGTTTCTCAAAGAATGTAAATGCTGTCGAATCGGAAGAAATAAAGGTATTTGGATTCTTCGGAGGTTTCGTGTGCGCTTTTTCGCTTATTTTTTTCGGGTGTGCTTTTCCGGTGAAGCGCGTCGGGATCACCGTTCTTGGGTCCGAGGGGACCATCCGAGCAGTGATCGACGTGTTTCAAGCGTTTTTCCGAAAAGTAGGCGAAGAAGTTTAACACGAGTGTTCGCACTCCGACGCTACGCGTAGGCTCGACCAAGGGTCGGGCTGCTCACGGTAGTAGACGAGGTAAAAGAGAAATGGGCTAAGGGTAGAATCGTCTTAGCTTTTCAATATTCCAGGCGTTGGACAAGATGTTGCCATCGGGATCCTTGAGCCGTAAGTCTTGGTCGAAGGACTTCCACCACAGTAAAGGGGCCTTCCCAAGGAGAGGAGAGCTTATGCTTGTCTTTGTTGGACTGAACCTGGCGCAAGACCAGGTCGCCTACGTTGAACGCCCGACCTCTAACCTTGCGGTCGTGGTAGCGCCGTAGTGCCTGCTGATACTTGGCTGAGCGGATGATGGCGATATCCCGCGCTTCGGCCGAGCCTGGCCGACAGCCTTGTTGAGATTCGAGCCCCTGTTTCGCCGAAAGCTCGAACCCTTGGGGCGCCAGAGTTTAAGTCGACGGCAAGATGGCCTCCGCCCCGCACGCCAAGAAGAATGGCGTGAATCCGGCCGATCGGGTTGGGGTGGTCCGTAGGCTCCAAAGCACGGAGGCACCTCACCGCCAACGCCCCGCTGTATCTCTTCGCCTTTCAAGATCCGTGGTTTGAGCCCCTCAGAGGATCATGCCGCTTGCACGCTCGACTTGGCCGTTGTTCGCTGGATGGGCGACGGCCGCCCAATCCACGCCGACGTCGGTAAGCCGCCGCAGAGCTCGAGAAACTCCTTCCCCGTGAATTGGCGTTCCGTTGTCGGTGATGATGGAGTTCGACTCCAAACCGTAAACGATGTTGCGGATGAAGTCCGCCGCTGGCCGGTGATGGTCGTGGATCGGCTTAGCTTCTATCCACTTGGTAAACTTGTCCACCGCGACCAAGAGGTGGGTGAAGCCCCGGCGCCTTTTGAAGGGCCCGACCAGTCGAGTCCCCAAACGGGCGAAGGGCCGTAATAGGGATCGTCTGGAGGGCTTATCTTTGGGAGATGAGTTTGCTTGAGGCGAAGAATTGGCACCCTTCGCACGTCCGACGATTTGTTCGT
Source organism: Rhipidocladum racemiflorum (assembly GCA_036346355.1). NCBI lineage: Eukaryota > Viridiplantae > Streptophyta > Magnoliopsida > Poales > Poaceae > Rhipidocladum > Rhipidocladum racemiflorum. Next base: position 61,043,536 of record CM070573.1, on the reverse strand, counting down.
AGTCACTACGATCGGCCAAGAGAAGCCTTGCTCGGAAGGCTTTCCGACTAAGCTCCGTGACTCCGCCGTGGTGTCCGCAAATTCCCGTGGATGTCGTGGAACAGCCTCTCTTCCATGGTCGATCGATACACTTCGAGGATCCCGGAGGGGCTCCTTTGTAGAGGTCGCTTGGACAAGACAAAGGATTTCGCCTGCCGAGCGAGGCGGCGAGCCTCGGTTGGGTCGTCGGGAGGGAGCCGCTTGGTCACCGACGAGGAAGGGTTTTCTCCAATCGGTGCTGGTCATCAGGACGTTGCGGCTCGGCTTGGTCATCTCACCTCCGGTCGTTGGTCGCCTGGCGGAGGTGCTTTGGCGAGTCACCCATCCTGGTCATCCTGACGGTCGGTCGGATGGATGCTTGGTGTAGGTCGAGGACGAAAACCCCAGCGGGACCGCCCTCTGCTAGAGGCAAGATTGGCGTGATGGTCGGCCTCACCGCTGTTCCGCTGTAGCTATGGTGAAGCTCAAATCCCTTGAATTTACTGCTCCGGTTTGCGTACCTCTTGACAATAGGTCGCCATCCCATTGTCGCGAGGTTCCGCGGCCTTCATGACTTGGTCGACAACCGCTTTGAATCGCCATGCACGCAAAGCCGCTGCGCCCGAGGTCGGGCGGCGATGAGGCCGATAACGCAGGGCTCGTGACGGCGACGTTGTTGGTTGCGTCGAAAAGTAATCGGATGGCATATTGGAGCCTGCTTTCCGAGTGGGGAAACAATGACAACCCGGCCCGGCTCCGCTTTTGGTGAAGGATCCGCCAAAGTACATTGTCCAAGATGCTGGTCTTCGAGCGAGGCGGTGCTCGAGCTTCGTCCATTCGGGCGATGAAGTCGGCTAGAACTTGAGATTTTACGGCGGTTCGAGGGATGTATACTATGTCGTGCCCATTGAGCTCGAGTGCCCATTTGGCAATCCTCCCGGAGGCGTCGCGGTTGTGGATGACCTCGCCGAGTGGTAGAGAAGTCACCACGGAGACGCGATGCCGGTTGAAGTAGTGTACCAGCTTTCTTTTCGTGATTAGAACCGCGTAGACCATCTTCTGCATTTGTGGGTACCGTGCCTTGGACTCGGAAAGTACTTTCACCGACGGCGTAGACTGGTCGTTGGACCTTGAGAACTCCGCCCTCCTCTCGCCGCTTCCACGACGAAGCGCCAACGACTGGGTCGTGGCGGAGATGTAGAGCAACAGAGGTTCTTCTCGCGCCGGGCAACCAAAGATCGAGGAGAGGTTAGAAGAACTTTCAACGCATCGGCGCGCCCCGAGCTTCCTTCGCCCAGCTTGAATTGGTCGGATTTCCTCAGAGTTTGTAAAGAGGCAAATCAAGCCGCCGAAGCCTGACGTGAAACGACTCAAGGCCGCGAGGCATCCTCGTCACCTGGGCCCCTTTGAGGTTGCAGATCGGCCCCATCCTCAAGATTGCGGAGATCTTGTCTTGGCTGGCTTCGATGCCGCGCCGAGACGATAAAGCCGAGTAGCTTCCCTTTGGGTACTCCAAACGCATTTTTCTGGTTGAGCTTGATGCGGTACCATCGAAGGTTCGCAAAGTCTCTTCCAGGTCGGTGATGACGTCGCCGACCTTCCTGGTCTTGACAACGATAAAGCCGTCGACGTGACGCCTCGACGTTACGGCCAATTTGATCGGAAAAACACGTTTGCATACACCGCTGGTATGTAGCTCCCGCGTTTTCAGGCCAAATGGCATCGCCACGTAACAAAACGAGCCGCACGGGTGATGAACGAGGTCGCAGGTTGGTCGCCTTCCTTCATCGCGATCTGGTGATAGCCTGAGTAGGCGCCCCAGAATGACAGACACTCACATCCCGCGTGGAGTCCACCACCGATCGATGCGGGGCAAGGGGAATGGATCCTTCTGACATGCCTTATTGAGGCTTGTGTAGTCAACACACATTCTCCATTGCCCGGTCTTCTTTTACAAGTACAGGGTTGGCTAACCACTCGGTGGCGAACTTCTTTGATGAACCACTGCGCCAAGAGCTTGGCGATCTCTTCTCCTATGGCCGTGGCGCTTCTTCGTCGTCGACGCAGCGCCGGGCGATCGGGTCTAGACCTGCACGGATGTTCAGAGAGTGCTCGGCGACTTCCCTCGGATTCCTGGCATGCCTGAGGGCCTCCATGCGAAGATATCTCGGTTGGCGCGAGGAAATCGACGAGCGCCGCTTTCCTATTTGGTAGGAAGCGCTGTCCGATCCGAACGGTCTTGGTTGGATCTTCTGGTCGACTCGATGGCCTTCGTGGTCCTCTGCCGGATTTGAAGGAGCCCGACCCGATTTAAGTGGAGCTCCGGGAGCGCATCGGCCGGGTCGCGGGCCTGAGGTCGGGCGAGTTCGCGGACGCGACGACCGCCGGGCCAACTCGCACCGGCCCTTCTCGCAGCTTGTAAGCGAAGTTGAAAAGACGCGGCCGCGATGATCACCCCTCGCGCCCTGCATCTTCGATTCGTGTAAGTGTAGTTGGGGATCGCCATGAACTTCGCGTAACATGGTCTTCCCAAGATGGCGTGGTAGGAGCCGGCAAAATCCACGACCTCAAAGGTGAGGGTTTCGCGCGGAAGTTGGCCGGCTCCCGAACGTGACGGCAGGTCGACCGCCTGAAGCGGGGTGGGCCTCCTGGCCAGGGACGACGCCGTGAAAAGGCGCCTTACTTGGTCGGAGGCTTGGGCGGGGATCCCCATGGCGCCGAGGGTCTCGACATAAAGAATGTTGAGATCAAGCTACCATCATTCATGAGCACCTTGGTCAGCGCTTTGTTCCCACAATGGGATCGACGACAAGCGGTACCTCCTGGTTGCGGAATGTGGTCGATGGTCGGTCCTGGCCGAAGGTGATCGGGATTCCGACCATCGAAGGTATTTGGGTACGGGCAGGTTTGCCACGAGCACCTCCCTGTGAGGCCGCCTTGAGCCGCCCGGCCGGGCGTAGCTTGCCGGTCCGCCAAATATCATGAGGCATCCGTCGGTGTCCGCCCCTTTGTCTCCGTCGGTCGGTGCTGGGTCTTGCTTCTTCCCTTTGCCCCGTGGCGTCGTGGGGGCTCCGGAAAGGAAACGCTTTAGGACCTCGCAGCCGGTGATTTGTGCTCGACGGGTATCCGTGGTTCTGACACGGGCTCTCCATCGATTTCGAAATGGCTCGGGGTTGCCTTGCTCGCGGCTTCCCCGGCTGGTCGGCCGCGACTATGCGGTCCTCGCGACTGCTTTGCCGTGGCGCTTCCGCTTGCTCGGGCGGTCGGAGGAGGGGCTGGGCTCGGCGCCAGTCCCCCGCTTCGACTTCCCTTTGTCGAAGATGATATCTACGGCCTCCTCGCCCGAGGCGTGGTTGGTGGCGATGTCCAAGAGTTCTTTGGTGGTTCTGGGCTTCGCGCACCCCAGCTTGTGGACCAGGGTCTTGGAGGTAGTGCCGTAGATGAACGCCCCCACGACATCAGCGTCGCGAATGTCAGGGAGCTCGTTGCACTGTTGGGAGAAACGCCGGATGTAATCCCGGAGGTTCTCCCCTGGCTGCTGTTTACAGCTCTTCAGGTCCCAGGAGTTCCCTGGTCGCTTGTATGTGCCTTGGAAGTTGCCAACGAAGTGGTGTTTGAGGTCGGCCCAGTCCCTGATAATGTTGGCGGGCAGGTACTCGAGCCATGCTCGAGCTGAGTCCGCCAAGTAGATGGGGAGGTACTGGATGACGAAAAGATCGTCTGTGGCTCCCCACCTGGCATGCTAACCTAATCCTCTAGCCACACGGGGTTTGTAGCCCCGCGTGTTGGCTATGTTGACCGGTGCTCGAAACCTAGTAGGGAATTCACGCGGATCCCTTGACAGAATACCCGCGCCCGGCCATCGGGGCTCGGCCGCGGCCGTGTGGCTGCCGGCGACGTGACGTCCTGGCCGGTCGTTCTCGCTCTTCTTCAAGCGCTGGAGGGTGGCGCGAACGCCGCGTTTCGTCGCCTGCGTTGGCGCACCGGGGTGCGTGATGCCTGGGGTTGCTCGGGGGGCGATATCGCCCTTGTTTTGCTTCGGTGGCTCTGGGAAGCGTCGCGGCGCGGACCGTCTGAGGAGGCGCCCGATCGCCGTGATCCGGAGCCATGCGCGTGTTGCGCGGCTGCTCGTTCCACCAGCGCTCGGAGATTCTGGTGGGTTGCCTTGGCCGCGGGATCATCTGGCTCAGGGATGCCGCGGAGCAACATTGCTGCCGCGGCGATGTTTTGGCCGGCGTGTGGGAAAAAGCAGCGAATCGTCGGTCCCTTGACCAGCAATTGGTGAACCTGGCGTCTGCGAGCACGCCGCCGCTAGGTGCAGGTACAATCAGGTGGATGCTGATCCAGACGGCTTGAAGCTTGTCGAGCTTCGGCTTTTGAACCTCCAGCTCCTCACGCCGTCGCTGAAGGTCGCGGCGAGTCTGGTGGTTCTCCTCGTGCGTTGGAGGAGAGTCTTCGGCGTGACCGGTAGCGGAGGGGTCGCTTTGCGCCGCCGCGATAATGTCGCTCGCGATAGCGCTGGCATTCTTATCTCTCCCTCCGCTAGAGCCGTGGCCGGAGGAGTTGTCCGAATGGTCGCGTTGTCGGGCGCTGGTCGACCATTGCCACGGCGTGAGGGCGCAACGCGCGCGACCGCTGCCGCTTGACGCTTCGCGTCGCTTTGGGGCGAAGGAGCTTTGGCGTGCTCCGCATCGAGGTCCGTGTGGGGACCTCGAGCCGAAGGTCACCGAGGATGCCGAGACGGCGCCAAGGCCCACGGGGCGTTGACGCCGAGCACGGCGGGACGATCACCATCATCTGCCGCGGTGGTGATGAAGTCGAGGAGCCGGCGGATCGATGCTATCGGCATGGTGATGTCGAAGAAAAGGACCGCCGAGGAGATCGAGTGGGAAAGCAACGGCGACGACGTCGCAGCCCTACCTGGCGCGCCAACCGCCGGGCGTTTAGGGCACCTGGCTAGTAAATTTGTATAGGTCGACGGGGTGCACGCTCCTCTCTCCTCGAACGGCTTGACTCGTGAGCACAAGATGTATCTTGGTTCGCGTAACGCCCCTACTCGATTCGTGTGAGTTGGATCGTATTGATTCTCCTTTCTTGTTCGCTTTTTACACGCTTCCCCTCCCGCCTTTATATAGGCGAGGTGGGAGGTTACACTGTTGGTTTGGAAAAAGAGGAAAAGCGTCTTTCTTGGTTGTCCGGAAGTGGCGGTGATAGGATCGCCGCCGGCTCCCCTGCCTCTTCGCTGGTCGCCAGAAGTTGCCGCGCCGCTCGTAGTAAATGCGGGGGTCGGGAACTTGTGCCACTGCGTCGTCGTCATTATGGCCGGCATTTAATGCGCCCGATATGCAATAAATGCCGTCGCTTCTCCGGGATATCGGAGACCAGGTCATGGGTTCGGACCTTACCCGGCGGTCGTAACTTCGGGCCTTGATCGGCCTGGGTCGGCCCGTGCGTCTTTTTGGGCCGCTGAGGATACCCATGGTGCGGGTACTCGTCACCTATATAGTGTGAAATTGGAGAAATCACTGTATGGGCTGAAGCAGTCAGGAAGAATGTGGTACAATCGCTTGAGTGACTTTCTCTGCAAGAAAGATACACGAACAACGAAGATTGTCGATATGTATTTATACAACAATCCTCGAATGGATTTTGTATAATCTCCGTCTATGTAGATGACTTGAACATCATTGGGACGGGATATAGAAATTGAAGAAGCATGCTCCTATTTGAAGTCTGAGTTTGAAATGAAATACTTGGGTAACATCAAGTTCTGTTTAAGCTTGCAGCTTGAACATGTCTAAGGCGGAATCTTGGTACACCAACCATCCTACACGCAGAAAGTGTTAGAGATATTTGGTTTTGAAAATGCATACCCCGCAAAGACCCCAATGATCGGAAGGTCACTCCAAACAGACCTAGACCCATACATGCCTAGAGAAGAGGGGGGAAGTACTGGGAGCGGAATTCCCATATTTTATTGCAATTGGAGCAATCATGTACCTTGCAAATAGCACTAGGCCGGACATTGCGTTTGTCGTGAATTTGCTAGCACGGTACAATGCAAAATCCACCAAAAGGCATTGGAAATGGGTGAAGAACATTTTTCGTTACCTCCAAGGAAGCAAAGATCTCGGTTTGTTCTATAGAAGAAACAATGAATTGAATTTGGTTGGCTATGCCGATGCCAGGTACCTATTGGACCCGCATACTGGCAAGTCACAAACCGGGTATGTTTTCATTTGTGGTGGAACTGTAATCTCTTGGAAGTCGTCTAAGCAGACACTTGTCTCGACGTCGACAAATCACTCGGAAATCATTGCCTTGTAAGAAGTCTCCCGAGAATGTGCATAGCTTCGAAGAATGGTTCACCACATTCAGAAGTCGTGTGGTTTGAACATAGAACAAACCCCCACTATCATCTATGAAGATAATGCAGCTTGTGTTGCTCAAGTGCAAATGGGATATGTGAAAAGTAACCTCACGAAGCATATCAACCCCAAGTTCTTTTATACTCATGAAATGCATAAAATGAACGTGGTCAAGATACTGCATACTAAGTCGTGTGAAAATCTCGCAGATTTATTCATTAAGTCACTCCCGGCATCTTCCTTTGAAAGATGCGTTAGAGGAATCGGGATGATGAGACTTAGAGAAGTGTATATTTCAGGGGGGTGGGAATTTTCACATACTCCTACATAAATCTCGAACATGAAGTTTGAGTACCCAACGTGAATCTAGAAGATTAACATTGAAGGTTTGGTGGATTGTACTTTTTTTCTTAGTAAGTTTTTCATAGAAGTTTTCTTACATAAGGTTTTTGATGAGGCAATCCGTGCAACACAGCAAGCGTATGCTATGTACTCTTTCTCCAAGTATTTTTTTCACTGGGTTTTTTCTGGAGTTTTGATGAGGCATATGGATCTCACGGTAAAAGGTCCAAAGGGGAGTGTTAGGAATCCTGGCCCATCGTGGCCCATGTGGACTCTTACCGAAACACGAACTGTAGATTATAAATAGAAGGCAGGGGGTCACCCCATTGTACACATGCAATCAGAATAATAAAGCAGAGCAGTTCCTCCTCATATTGTGTCTCCCTCCCTCCCTCTGTTCTCCAGTTTAGATCTATTAGGCAACCCCAGACTATTCGATAGCGAGGTTGTCTAACAAAAACGATCAACTAATCATGGAGGGCCGTAAATCCTGTGCGCATTCGAGATACGTAACGGCCTACTGACCGCCGATGATTAACCGATCGGTTGGTGCCAAGGTTCAAAATCTCGGCGATATTCGGCGAAATTTTGCCGAAATTTCGGATCTCGACCCCCCCGAGTTTCATAATCCCGGCGGAATTAAAAAAACCCTAAAAAAAATTCAAAGTGCTACAGTACCCCTATAATCTCGCCGAGATCTCAGTAAATTTGATCGAAATATCGGTAAAATTGGCCGAGATTTGAATAAAAGTTGACCGGATTTTGACCAGATTGGATTCTTCGCGTCGTTTCCCATCTAGGACAGTCGGTAGATCATAATTCCCACGAAATTGAAAAACCCTAAACAATTCAAAGTGTGACAGTGCGTAAAATCTCGCCGAGATCTCGGTATTTTGGCAAAAATTTCGTCTATATGAGCCAAAATCTTGGAAATCTCGTTTAAAAAATTATTGGATTCAAATTTTGCTTTTTGATTTTCATTCGGATTTTATCCGAAAATACCAAGATTTCACCGAAATTTTGTCTTTCGGAGGGTGCCGAAATGAAATCCAAAAACGAAAATTCAAACCCCGGTCGGTGCGGCCGTTTTTTAACAACAACCTTTTTATAGTGCCGACAGGTGCATATTTGTAATTTCGAAACTGTTGAGGTCCTCACTGCGATCCCACGTGAATAAATAAAGTGCCAAGCCTCGCTTGCCCCTCCCCATCGCGAGAATCTGCCCTAGGGTTTTTGCCAGCCGCCGCCGCCTCCGCCTCCGCCTCCTACTCCCCTCTATCCTGCACTCCCTCTCACCCACCGAAGCACCAAGATGACGGCGCAGGCCGCCGAGGATCTCGCCGCCCAGATCGAGCAGCAGAAGCTCGAGGAGCAGAAGGCAGAGGTGAGATTTAGACGAGATCCCCTTTCTCCCTCCTGCCAATCACCGTTAGAGCCGGTGATCGAGTTGTTTAGAGATAAAGTTTCCGCGAAATGTCAGTTTCGCGCTAGTTGTAGATCCGTGCAGTGAGCTAGATTTGTCTTTTAGATTGTTCTAGTTTGACCATGGAAGGTTGTAGCTTTTGGAGTGTTCTGGGTTGGTGGAAGATTAGAAATGGTTGGTGTTGCTAATCTTGATCTTGTCACGCGATACTCGATGTGGCTGTTTATTAGCACGGGGCTGCGCGATTCCTTTTTTAATCTTCTTTGTCGCATGGTTTGTTACCATCTTTCGTGTTTTAGTTGTGGTTTGTGTAACATCTGAAATTTCATCTTTTGTGAATGTTCGGGAGCAGTTAGATGAGGTTGTGGTTGAGGATGATGAGGACGACGATGAGGACGACGACGACGACGACAAGGATGACGACGACGTGGAGGGTAAGTTGCTGCGATCACTGAGCTCTTCGATTCACTTTTCTTTTGGGTCTCTTGCGAAACATGGTTTGAACATGTGAAATTAATGACAAAAGGAGATTCGATTAGGTTAAGGCTGTATTCATGTTTAGAGGATTTTATAGTTTGATGATCGATGGGTCGTATCTGTGATTTCCTGGTTCTATCAATTGGTTTGTTGTATGAATGAATCTTTACGAGTTGTCTTATCTTATGGTTGTCTAAGTGAGAATCATTGAGATATTCTATTTGTATCTAAAGATTGATACGTTTGGTCATCTGTGTCCATAAGATCTTGTGAGTCATAAGCCTCATGATCTATTTGATTGAGATGGAATCTAGCTAAGCATGTTTTGCTGGCAGTAAATAATTCTAATTTATTGATGTTTTGTTGTTTGAGGTACATTTACACTTGGGCATTGCATGTATGTTATATGATACGTGAAGGATCGTGGCACTTTGATAGGGTTGAACAAGATAATGCACTAATAAAACTAAGCACAAATTTAACGAACTAAAGTAAGCAGCCAATCTAAAATAGTAGATCGAAACAAACACATGCATAAATAAAAGATTAATCTAACTGAGCACGAAGAACACGGATAAAATAACCAGAACCATGCTTACTAATTAAATCAGTTGAGTATTGGGTTCCTTTTCCATTACAGCACACCTCCTCTCAATCTGCTTTTTCTTTGCTCTCTCAATCGGCTCCTTGCACTGCTGCCGCGCTGCTCCACGACACACACCCGCAGTCGTTGCCGCCGGTCGCGTGGTCGTGCTGCCCTGCCGCCGCGTTCTTCTTCGGCTTCACGGCGTCCTTAGCTTCTCCGAAGCCTTGCGCTTGGTGTCCGCCACCGTATATTTTTTCCTACACCGCCACACTGAAAAACTCCTTGTAGAAACCCTCGCTTCGCATCTTACTCAGCCTGCCGTTCTTTTTATAGCGAAGCTAATTAATTCGGCCCGACCCGCCTTCACTCCTGCATATGTCGTGCCTGGTCCAGACATGCACACAATACACACACAACACAGATGCATGCACACTACACATGCACACAATACACACACAACACAGATGCATGCAAACTCCAGCACGCAACACACAAACACATACATGCATGTTTATTCTATTTTTTTATATAATTATTTTATGGCAAATCACTCAACACAAGAATATAAATCAACAATACGGCACCAATTAGAGGATCCTATTTTGTACGCGACTTTGGCCTGATCTTTCATGGTACCTGTTCAACAGAGTAGCCGCACAACAGCCAAGTTATACACACTAGTAGCCATGCAGCAATAGAATTTGGCTTCGTATAGATTCCCTAGAACAGCAATTTTGTTCGGTTCTAGAAATCAGCAGTGCTTGTCCTAGTTCCTTTCCACAAATCCAACAACAAACACAGCAGCAGCACAGACAGTTCGGTTTTACAAATTACAAGAAATCAGCAGGAATAACTGAATCAAACAACAAAACCAAAGATTAGGGATTCCAGAAACCAATCTGTAGGAGATGAATTGCAAAGTGAATCACAAGGATTCTGCACAGATTGAAGGATCAGTAGCCTCCAATTCCATGCACGAAGAAAACCCTAGATGAGTTCTTCCTCACAAACAGCAACCTCACAAGATAATTCATGCTGCCACCGAAACCATCATGGCATTTTCTGGATTTTTTTTCTCCAAAACGAAAATTACAAGTCTTGAGTTACAAGGGCTATCTCACACAGCAAGCTACACCTCTCTTTTGGTGTGTCGTCAGCCACAGCACACAAGGACTTTTTGCCTTTCCTCCCAAGCCTGCCTCCCTCATCTACCTCTCGGCCTCAATGCTTTTATCTCCATCTAACCTGTTCAGAAATAAGAATTGGTGCACATGGTGTAACCTGGGCCACATCATTTTATCTGGAATAAGCTACTTGTCAACTATACATAGTTTGCATAGGCTAGGAAATGTTACAAAGAAACTGTCGTGAGCTTTTCTTGACTTACTGATTATTACTCTCCTGTCACTTAGAAGCTGCAGATTGTATTGTTCTCCACTTGCTTTCTATAATTATTACAGGTTAGCAACACCTGATAAGTATTGGCATTGTATCATATTTTCCAGGACAAGAAGGTGATGCCAGTGGCAAATCAAAGCAAAGCAGGAGTGAGAAGAAGAGCCGCAAGGCAATGCTGAAGCTTGGCATGAAGCCCATCACTGGTGTCAGCCGAGTCACTGTGAAGAAAAGCAAGAATGTGAGTTCCTACAGACAATTGCTTGCATAACATGGTCAACGTTTCTTGTTGTTCGATTAACATGGCTATTTTCCAGATATTGTTTGTCATCTCAAAGCCAGATGTCTTCAAGAGCCCAAATTCAGACACCTATGTCATTTTTGGCGAGGCCAAGATTGAGGATCTCAGCTCCCAGCTGCAGAGCCAGGCTGCTGAACAGTTCAAGGCTCCTGACTTGAGCCAGATGATCTCCAAGCCTGAGCCATCAGGCCTGGGACAGGACGATGAGGAGGTTGTTGATGAGGCTGGAGTTGAGCCGAAGGACATTGAGCTGGTGATGACGCAGGCGAGCGTTTCGAGGGCCAAGGCTGTCAAGGCCCTCAAGGCTGCCGAGGGTGACATCGTCACTGCCATTATGGAGCTGACAAATTAGAGTGCCGTAGTTGAATCTTCTCTCTTTGAGTGCTACGCAGCTTGAGTGTCATCTGCGGACAATATGTTTGTCAGATAATTTTACCATGTTTGCTTCTTCTGTTAAGGTCGTTTCAACAAGATTTCATCTTGCTGCTTGCAGCTACGGTGTTAACTTTATGCTGTCTTCTCTAGTACTTAAATTTCGGTCACGCCACTGTTTTTTTTCCCATGGTTCTTCTGTCTCCTGGCTAGGTTCACAAAATCGATTTGACGATTTTTCAGATGAACAGTATTTTTTGATAATCGCAAAAACTGAGTCGAAAATTGGCCGGAAATCGTCGCATAATGTATAATCGCAAGATTTACCACCGTTCAAACGGAACATCTCCTCAGAACCTTTTTTTTCAAGATAACAGTTAGAATTGAAACTTGGTTACTGTCAAGTGAAAATCACTAGTGTGCCGAGGGACCGGATGAGCGCAAGAAGAGGAAGCAGAAATACAGGACCCTTTGGCAAGGAGAATCATTTCACAATATATCTTCTGTTTATTGGGAACAATCATTTCGCAATATATTCACGGTATAATTTTGGTTTTCTAAAACGAGTGTGTTGACACCAGAATTTGACGCGTGGTCGATTTAACAAAAAGCTATCGGTTTAATGAAATTGGTAAGAAGTCTTGGTTGGGTTAAAGGCAACGATATTTTGGTAAGATTGATACGAGTCGGGATAGAGTTGATGGGGTTCAACCAAAGTTGGAAGATTGTTTTTGAAATATCGAGACCGTTATGGATAAACAAAGAGTTCAATGGGTACATGATCGGTACGGAGGCTATATAAAAAGGCGATGGACAGCATGAAGGGACACGACCAATCAATCAAACAACCTGCATCTACTTTATTTACTTTTCGTCTACTAGGAGTAGTTTTTAGACTTGTGATCTTTCTTCTGTAATTCGTATTGATAAATAAAGTTGTATATCGTCGATTATTGATTTTGTCGATTTACGCTACCCAGATCTGTTTTTACTCCGATCTTATTGCGCATCATCTTTTTCAGGAAAAATATACATTTATCCTTATTTAACCAGATTAATCAGGTTGATTAGACCTAACGGTTACTTTTTATTTAATCGGTTTGAATAGTCGGTTAGATCAAGTATCGACTCATAGGCCGATTGAATTGATCTTTTTTCTTGTCGATCGTAGGATTAAATCAGCTGGCACACTCGTATATAAAAATAAAACCGATATTTGTGTGTATAATTATCGATTAACCACTCTTCATGTTTTTTGAGGTACAGTATAATCACTTTGTTTTTCTTTATGCCTTCGAAGTGGTGTTCAACTCGATAGGCGTAGCTTTCGTCCACTTCATTTATTCCCTATTTTTGATTGAGTGCGTGCTTGTACTTAAATTACGAAACAAAAGGAGTCAATAATTTCAACAAATCACTCAAATGATCGGTGACTTCAGCGAAGTACAGTTTGGTAGACAGATAGCATATGGAGGAATAATCCATGATTTACCCTTATTTACTTATGCTATTAATTATTTACCTTATAATATCTCAAGATATATCAGTCATAAGGTCATATATCAGTGAGACATATATGGCAAATGATCAATTGCACCAATATAAATGAGGCAAATAATCAATTATGCCGCGTAATGAAAACATAGTCATGATGTACCGCTCATGCACCAGACATACATGGGGCCGGGGGGGTCACCATAGCTGATAGGATTTGAGCTGTCGCCACCCAGGTCATCACTTGCAAAACTCGTGGCAGGGGCCAATTTATATTACCGAAATCGTCTTGAAAATCGTTCTCAGTTCAGTAACAATTTTTGTAAAAAAATCGATCGAAAATTATAAAAAATTGAAGAGTTCCGAATTCAAATTTTTTGAACAAAAAAAAAATCGAAGATAGCTCGATATGCCTTAATAATCAGCAACCGACCAAGTGAACTTCCTAGGCGGTCGATTTTTTGAGCGATTTTCGCTCGATATAGCTTGATAATTGCTAAATATGCCTCAATAATCGCGATATTTGCGTTGCATAGATTTTTCTGAATTTTTGATTTTTTTTTTTAAATTAATCGGTTTATCAACCGATATCTAATATCGTACCGACTCGATAAGATCGATTATCACGATATACGAACGATAAAATGAACCCTGGGCAGGAGCAACCTGCAAATGACAAAGCACAGCTCGCAGTCGCGGGCGTTCCAATCCAGAAATGCTTCAGTTCTTGTGGCTGTTATTCATATAACCACGAGCAGCTTCAATCACATGTATGATGTACCGCCTCACCAATACCCAAAGATGAGGTGTGCCTCCTCCGCACAGCAAGAATGACATAACTAGAAACGTGCACGCGGTGGCACGCCGCGTGAGTTAGTGTTTGCGAATAATATAGAAGCTTATGAGATGAGGTAATGAAAAATTGAAAAGTTAGTGCTTGTTTTCAAAATTTTCGTTGTGTAAGTTAGTGTTTGCAAATAATATAGAAACCGTAAGCGCGGCACACTCCGCGCGCTTGAACGAAAATTGATTGTGTTTTTTTCGAGTGAAAAAATAGACTCAGACGTATCTTCAAAAATTTTGGAAGCTCGAGACACCGTTGAGGCCGAGTTGTGTGCGCGAATGAAAAACGAATTTGTGTTTTTTTTTAAGGAAAAAATGGGCTACGTAAACATTTTTTCTGGGTTCTGGAGAAAAGACGGACCACGAAAATATTTTTTCCGGCAAAACGGAGAAAGGACAAACGAAAAACAGATTTTTGTTTTTTTTAAAGGAAAAATGGACCACGAACACCAAAAAGCGTCGCAAGCCGTATGCGCGAACGAAAAACGGATTTGTATTTTTTTTTTAGTGAAAATGGATCACGAAAACATTTTTCACGGGATCCGAAGAAAAAACGGACTATGAAAACATTTTTTCCAACAAAAACGAAGAAAGGACGAACGAAAAACGAATTTCCGTTTTTTTTAAGGAGAAACGATGAACGAAAAACGAATTTGCATTTTTTTTTTTGAGAAAAAACGGTCAACGAAAATATTTTTCCCATGCTCTGGAAAAAAAACGGAGCAAGAAAACATTTTTCCCGAGGAAAACGGAGAAAGGACCTGGACGTAAGAAACAGGGACCTATTTGTTAGAACGAACGAAAAACGAATTTCCGTTTTTTTAAAGGAGAAACGATGAACGAAAAACGAATTTGCATTTTTTTTGAGAAAAAACGGTCAACGAAAATATTTTTCCCATGCTCTGGAGAAAAAATGGAGCAAGAAAACATTTTTCCCGGGGAAAACGGAGAAAGGACCTGGACGTAAGAAACAAGGACCTATTTGTTATAATTTTGGATTTGATCGCTATCTAAAAAAATAGAAAAAGGTTCATTCGCAATTCGTATTTAACGGGAGCCTCTTTCTGTAAAACGGCGAACAGGGGACCTAAACGCGAATCGGGAAAAAGTTTTTCCCCTCAAAAAAATTGCAAAGGACCTATTCGTAAATTAAAATGATCTATCCGTAATTTACAAGACTGAAAGGTTTTTTTTTTAAAATAGAGGAGAGAGAAAAGGAGGGGCGACGTGGGTAGGGTCTCCGTGCCTGCTTTCTTCGGCTAATATTTATCTGAGTATTTCCAAGATCTCAGGGCAAAGCTCTACTGGCAACGGACATGAGCATATGAAATTTGCAGAGCAACTTACACAATCCAACAAGATTGGGTACATGAACTTCCACAGCAGTTCCAAATTCCAACACAGATAAGTCAGAAGGATATAAAGATGGGAACCTTACAATCCAATATCAGTCCAAATAACTGAACAAGATGCTCAAGGATTCCTAGAAATTGTAACATAGTAAGAGCATCTCCAACAGTGCCTTAAATTCATACCCTAAATCTGTTTTAGGGCTTGATTGAGAAAATACATACTCCAACAGTTCCCCATCCTAACTCCCAAAATTTTCGCACGCCCAAAAAAAGAGCCCAGCGTCCTCATTTTTGCGCGTCGTCGCCGTGCTCCCAATCCTTGCTTCGCGCCTCTCCCGCGGCCAAATCTCGTGCTCCCAATCCTTGCTTCGCGCCATTGCAGCTCTTCCCCCACCCCATCCGCCCGCCGCCGACTCCTCTCCTCCCGCCGCTGCCTCGTCCTCTCCACCCGACGCCACCGCCTCGTCCTTTCCTCTCGCCCGACGCCTCCGCCTCGCCCTCTCCGCCCGCTGCTGATACGCCGCCGCCTCGTCCTCTCCTCTCGCCCGACACCGATTCCTCTCCTCCCGCCGCCGCCTCATCCTCTCGCCTGACGCCGCCGCCTCGCCCTCTCCGCCTGACGCCGCCGCTACGTCGCCCGCTCCGCCCGACGCCGCGGCTTCCTCTTTGCCCGGTGCCGGCTCATCCTCTCCACCGGACGCTGTCGCCTCCTCTCCAACGAAGGTTCTGCTGATAGCTTGTTGGTGATGTACTACTAATGCATCCTTTAGGGCAAGTGATATTACAAAAGGCTGGAAGGCTGAAAACATGATAAATGAGGTCTAACAAGAGAGATGCCCAATACTTGAATGGCTCTTTCTTGTCCAGTTTCTTTATCCTACTTGACTAAACTAATGCTGGTGGAAGCAACTCAATCTAAGTTGGTTCTAATCTTTTTGTGTTCTTTGTGCTTACTTTATTGGGCCCAAGTTATATTATATATCTGGGATCATGTTTCTAGGTTAAATTTTCTTAAGCCTCACACTAGACATGGACAAGTAACCCAATGCTGCCACATCCACAAAACACTAAGAAGTTTTCAGTCCATGCGTGCATGTCTCCTCTCTTCTTTTGTGCAATTACTCCTTTTGTTTTACTCTTGTGATGCTGTAGTTTTAAGAAGAGTTAATTTTAGGTATTGGTGGATCTGCTAGTTAATTTGCAGGACCTGCATGTAGCAGTTGGGTGGTGATCTCAAGCCTTTGGAATTTACAAGTTCTGCCCTTTTTAACAGGTAGAAATAGAATTCATGGGCGCAGGTCTTGATATTAGATTGTATAGTGAAGGGCAGCCAAATCTTGATATGTTTAGTTTTGGAATGATTCTTCCAGATCAAGGCGTTAGTAGTTGTCACCAATTTCTTCTTGATCGTCTTATGAACCAATTTAGAAGTTCTGCCCTTTTGTGACAATGTTCAGTGCTTGGTAATTAATAATTCACCGAGGTCTTGCTGCCTTTGCAGTTTTGAAGCCATAGTTTTGACACCATAGGTCCACCAGTCTTTTGTCATTGACAACTCGGCAAGACTAATACAAATTCGGAAAGTGTTTCTCACCATAGGAATATAAAATTCGCAAGTGACCCTCCTTTATTGCCTGTCATTTGCCACTCGTTTGAAATTTAATAGTTCACTAGCAAGCTAAAAGCTTCCTCGTTTGTTTAGCACGCTTGTTCTGATTCAGGTTTCCAACCATTAGCATCATGCTGTCAGTCTCCGCACACACTTTTTTTTTAACTTCCTTGGAGATTGATTGGCTTGCAATATTTTCAACAAGTGCACTTTGAATCTAGTGTATCTACTAGTGCCAATATATTTGCAATATTTGCATCTCTATTTCATATTTCCTCTAGTAGTAGTACCAACGAAAAGTGGCTTCTGAATGTAACCTTCACTCAAGCTTGTTTCATGGAAAACGAGTATACAAGATGAACATTTAAGAGGTTAGCTCAACAATGATAACATATATTGCTTAATACACTGCGAATGTGTTCCTTGAAACAGTTTTTTTTTTTTCTGTTTTGCTGCTGGTGAACCTTAAAAGACTCGTGTAGCTTTATTATGTTGTTGTCATACTACTAGGCCATGTTCTAGTATCTTGCTGATGGTTTATAGTATATTGTGAGAGCATACATCTAAAGCAAGGTCAGCCTGACATTTATTCCTAAAATTGTTTCATAATTTTGGTAGGTGCTATTGACAATGGAAGGGGCCGGATACTATACTAACTTGATGGATGAGGTCAACAATAACCTGACTTTGGAGGACTTCAATAGTTTGACTGAGGAGCAGCCTCCACCCGTTGTTGAGAGTACTCCCTCATCAAGAACAAATCAGAAAAGGTCAAAAAAATTTAGTGAAAAGGAGGATTCATTGCTTGTGTCAGCATGGTTAAACATTAGTACGGATCCAGTGAGCGGCACTAATCAGAAGGGTGGTACTTTCTGGAAGAGAATTTTTGAGTACTACCACACCAACAAGGAATTCACATCAGAACGGAGCCAGAGTTCACTTTTGCATCGATGGGGAGGTATTCTTGAGAATGTGAACAAGTTTTGTGGGTGTCTAACAAGGATTGAGGGTAGAAGGCAAAGTGGGGTTACTTTTCAAGACAAGGTAATTCTTCTTAATTTTAGCGTTTTGCATAAGTCTTAATGACATATGGGAACTTGTAGTAAGTAATTATACCTTCATTGACATGTGCAGCTTATGCAAGCAATGGCTCTGTTTAAGGCCGAGGACAAGGATAACAGATCATTCCAATACATGCATTGCTGGAATATATTGCGAAATCAACCAAAGTGGCATGAGAAGCGGAATCAGATGGCGACTCAGAAGGAATCTGCTAATAAAAAATTAAAGGCCAACACGGATTCAAGCCTGGGAACGTCCACGGCTATCGTTGTTGATAGTAGCACCAATGCTATCATTGAGAATGTAGGTCCAGAGACCGAAGCCCCCAAGAGACCAATTGGTAAGAAGAAGGCAAAAGAAGCATTGAGGCGAGGTGGAGGTGATGCTTGCGTGGAGGCTTTAGACCATTTGTGGGCTAAAAAGAGAGAGTTTGATGTAGAGAGAAATGAAGAAAGATGATAGATACAATCAGTTGGTCGCCCTAGAGAAAGAGAGGCTAGAGCTAAATCAAAAAAGGGCCGCGACTGAAGAGGCGAGGATTGCAAATGAGGCAAAAAAATTGAAGATAAAGGAAAATGAATTACAGTATAAGAAAATGGTAGAGGAAGAGAGAATTATGTCACTGGACATTACTTTGATGCCTGTCCGGCTGCAGCAGTACTACAAGAGCTTGCAAGATGAGATTATGGCGCGTCGTATTTCTGAATAGCTCCAGTGGAAGATGAGATTATGTCAATTCTTTTGTTCTTTTGTTTGAATTTAGATATGTCTGTTTTGATTGTCTGAAAAATGTCACTTAAACATTTGAGTTCATATATGTTTATGACACCCACTTATTCAGTTATGGTTTTGAATCCAACAGTTGTTTGCCTAGCAATAGTGCGATGCACGTTTTCTTTATGCCATCTGGGCATGATGTGATCTCAAAATGGATACTTTATTTTTGTGCAAATGAAGAAAAGAAGTAGAAAACAACTTGAGGCTTGTCTTCAACCACTTGTAGCTTCGTATGCACAGAATCAGTCCTGAAGAGAACCAGAACAATGCACAAAGAAGTCACAAAATATGCATGTAGCTTTGTATCCATGTACGAATCAGGACTTCTAGCTATGTATACATGCACAAAGAAATCACAAAAAACGAACCAGAACAAAGCACTTCTAGCCAACGCTTCATTGGCTGTTGGGTTTTGCATACATGTACGAAGCAACCAAAGTACTACTCGGACACGGCTCTGTGAACTCCAATCGGAAACATCGCGCAACAACAGAAAAATCAAAACCGGTACCACAGGACCAAGTCAAAGAATTTTGGGAAAAAAATAGAGAACTGTTGGAGTATATCAGTTTTTTCAGACCCAAAAATTATTGGAAAGCTCCCAATCCAAGATTATTGGGAGTCAAATTATTGGGAACTGTTGGAGATGCTCTAATGCACTAATTAAAGACAACAATTGTCCACTTGAAGAAAGATATACAAATATGTGAATTTTCGCATAACACTTCTTAATGTGTTCATCCTCGTTAACTGTATTAAGACAGCCTGAAAGATTCAAATTTTCACGATCCAAATTATTTAACTTTGCCTTTCAAATACGAATTACCGAACACGAAATTTATTTATTTTTCCTACCTTTCATTCACCCAGGAATTACAGACAGAAGGGAGAACCAGAAAATCTCATTTCACAAGTAAATAGATCTTTTTTATTTGGTTCCCATAGGATTTTGCTCCCAAATATTGGAGCATGGACGCGCGAGCTCTACTGCCAGACATATGCTTTTAACAATCCAACAACCTCACAACAAACCATACCGCGAACCTAAGACGAACGACCAGGAGACACGCCAAACTAAAACATCAAACCACCATACTGCAAAGAGATCACCGCAGTATTTGCAGAGCATCAATCACGCACAATATTGCAGTATGATGACCAAAGTCCATTAGCCTCTTGGCAAAGAAACATTTCATGGGGCCTCACTGGTCTTTACGCCTCACCGGGCGACAAAAACGACACAGCAGACGATAGCAGACTTTTGTAGTCGTAAAAGATTTTATCAAATTCCGAATGAAATAGAACCTTGCGGTTTAGCTTTGTTTTAAACAACACTCAGATGCACCAGACATACAATTTAGCTACTCACCATCATCCTCAGCTTTGGGATTTTTTCTTCTTTTTCTTCTTCCCTTCAGTGGCCTCCTTAGGTTCAGCATCCTCGGAGGCTTCACGGTTCTTCTTTTTCTTCTTCTTGGGAGTTCCGTCCTCCTCGGCATCAGCATTGGCATGCGCTGTGCCATTTTCCTGCTCCTGTGGATCCTCAAGCTTATGCTTCTTCTTCTTTTTCTTCTTTTCGGTTCCAGGCTCAGCTTCACCGTCGGCAACATTGGAGGGCTTATCCAGGTCCATAGCCTCACCATCACCCTCAGCTTTAGACTTCTTTTTCTTGCTTCTCTTGGCAGATGCATCAAGCTTCTCGTCATCTGCACATGTTGTTTAAGCAGAGTGTAAATACAATGGAATTATAAGTATAATGAGTAATGTGTTGCTCAGACGCCAACTAAAACTAGAAGATGTTAGTATATCTGGCAAATGGAGTTAGCCAACCCTTACCGTCAACATCTTTTGAGGAACCATTTGCCATGCTGTCAATAGCAGCTTTCATCACATCAAGGTTTTTACGAGGTGCGATACCCTTGTCATAGAATTCTAATCTCTCCTCAACTTGCTCACGCAGCTTTGACCCAAATACTGAGGTACTTGACTCTGAATCCCAAAATATAGTGAAAAACCATGAGGATGCTTTCAGAATAAGCAGTAGCGAGCAACTGAGCATACCAACAGACTTGAAACAGAGGTTTGTAACCAACCTGAATAACAATCAATGCGTGATGCTATGGAACATTTGTTTGCCAGGTATCGGGCCATTCTGCCCTTGTTCCGGGTTGAAGCACGGCCAATGAAGGACGAGTGGAATATAAGGCCATACTTTGGTGTATTTCCTCGAGTTTTCAATGCTCTGGAGGACAATGTAGAAGCACAAGGGGTATATTATTTTGAGTACTTGCCGGAATTTACTCTCTATGATCAGTTTTTCAAAGCAAGTTCTCCAAAGGTAACTTGGAATTATAAAAATACCAATAAATCATAAGATGATCGTTTGAAAAACCTGAAAAGTGCCTTCTCAGCTCCAAGTATCTGGAGAGTGGAGGCAGGACACTTGGCAAGATTTGAAAGACTACCAGCATGAGAGATTAGGCGAGCTCCAACAACTTCGCCAATCAATGATGTCAGATTTGGTGCAATATCATTCATCTTGGTAACAAGATACTCATAGAGGTTTTTACGATATTCAGACAGATTCATGACCCTTTGTGCAAATTGTTGGACATTGATCAAATCAACTGGTGAAAGATCCTGGCCTGAAAAGCAAACAAGAATAAATGAACACAAAGAAATTACCATGATTATCACAATGAATTAAAATTATTGCGACTATATCTCATTACCCATTGAGGCCTTTGCTGCTTCAACAATTTCTTTTGCCTTGTCCTCATCTCCAATCAGATCAGCTAAAGCTGGAATATCTTTTTCCGCCAAATCAGATTTGTTGACGATAAATTTAGCAAGCTTAGCATAGAGGTAGTTGTCATTGACAATTCTGACCAGCTCAGGAAAATGCCAGGAAAACCATTCCCTGCATTGGTTCAGCGAGCAATCAATATTCAAATTAGCATTATGCTCACACTCCCCTAGTATATAGACTCAAGTACCATCGCACAGTGACTCAATACTACATCATGGCAGGTCCCAGAGAAATGAATCAGATAGTTAACCAAAACACGAAAGAACAAACCAGACCTCACTCTCATGGAGAAGGAATTGATGTCCTTGTCAAGGGTATCCAACAGAAAGATGGCCTGAATCACCATGTTGTCCACACGGTTCACATTGAACTTCACCTTCGCTCTGCTGTAGCTATGCCCCAGGCCAAGCTGCGCCTTCTCCAAGTCCGATTTCTACCTCGACGAAACACGCAAAACCAAAGTAAGCTATCCGGAAAATAAACAGGCGAAGTGTCACGGCTCACGAGCATAACCTTAGTACCAGGAATCGCACACTAGAATGCAGAATGAGAACATGTGTGGTGGGAAATCGAAAATCGCATCACCTTGAGCTCGTTGATGAACCGGTCGAAATGGAGGCGGACGCCGCGGAGCAGCTCCTGGACGAACTCGTTGCTCTGGCAGGGGATGCCGGTAACCTCGGAGATGTGGGAGCCGACCTTGGGCTCGACGACGCCGAGGCTGTACTTGGCCTTCTTCCCCTCCTTGGGCTTGGGCAGGTTCAGCTCCAGGAAGCTCCTCAGCTCGTCGGTCATGATCCCTGCGCACGCCAAAAATGGGGCAAACCGCATCAAGACGCGCGCATCCTGGACAGAAATCGCAACAAGTTTGCAGGTTTAGGCGGGCCGCGGGACCTTCGGAGATGGCGTTGCACTGGTTGAGGGCGTCGACGGCGGAGGAGAAGGGGGAGAAGGCGGAGAGCTTGACGGCCCTGCCGAAGCGGTCGAGGTCCAGAACGGAGGTGCGGACGGCGTCCACGCTCTGCCCGATCTCGTCGATGCCGTACGCGTGGAAGAGGCCGTAGCCGGAGGCCGACTCGAAGAGCAGGTAGAGCGCCATCTCGCCGGCGCAGGCACAGGCGGCGGCTTGAGTTTTGGTGGGCGGCGGAGGGGTTAGGGTTTTAGGAGGGCTGGGGGCGTATATATCCGCGGAGTGCGTGGCAGTGTGGCTGGGGCCTCACACGCTTGGGCCCGCGGCCCATCAGCTCGAAATTGTTTCGGCCTTTCAGGCCCCCATGATTCTCTCGTCCGGCCATCTGAGACATCTCCTTTTTATTTATTTATTTATTTTATGTTGATGTTTCTTTATTTTCTTCTCGTACTTTTTGTGACTTAGACCCCGTTTGGCAACTTAGAACCGTACTGTTTCTACTAGATTTTGGAAGAAACCCAACCAAACGGGTTAAAGCTCGGATCGTTTCTTCTTCTTTCACTATGTGGTCGAATCGGTCTCAACCCCGTTCCATGTAATTCACAGAATCCTACTTGAAACGTTTTTACCGAAAATCTGGAACCGTTTCCATCTTTACTAGATCTGGAACCGTACCAAACAGGGCCTTAAAAAATTTGAAGGTCTTGAATCTACTTTTCCATGAACCGGAATGAAATATTCTAAGGGTATATTGAGTTTGTTCCAGACATTAAATGGAATTGTTCCAAAGGTTAGATCAAATTGTCCAGAGAGTGGAGTCGGGTTGTTTCGAGTGCTTAGTGGAATTGTTCTATAGCTTAAATAAGGTTGTTCTGAGAAAAATTGCTTATGGCATATCCTGGTTGGATTTTGCACTAGTTTCTTAAAAAAAAATGTTTCAGCCTTTCAGGACATCATGTTTCCTTGGTTGGGTACTTGGGCCTTTTGAGACATCTCCTTTTATTCCTTTATTTGCTTATGTTTCTTTGTTTTCTTCTCGTATTTCTTGTGACAGAAAAAATTGCTTATGGCATATCCTGGTTGGATTTTACACAAGTTTCTTAAAACATCAAAGTTGTTTCGGGGCCTAAGTTTCCCTGGTTGGGCCTTTCGAGACATCCTCCTTTTTATTCCTTTTTATGTTGATGTTTCTTTGTTTTCTTCTAGTATTTCTTGACAAAAAAAAAAAACTGAAGGTCTTGAATATACTTTTCTATGAACCGGCATATAATTTCGCCGGGTGTAAACTTTTTGTTTTGCATTTCTTCTACTGGATTTTTTTGGGTATAAGTTAGATTGTTCCACGCTCCTGATGGATTTGTTCCAAAGGTTGGAAAGGAATGTTCCGAGTGTTGAATGACTTGTTCCGAGAGTTGGATAGAATTTGAAGCATCTAAGCCCCCAATTTCACTTGTTTTTGTAATAAATATTGATTTATGGATTAATAATTTGCTTTGAGTGTGCAAAAGGTGGTTAGTCCTCGTCAAATGAATATGAAAAACAAATTTGAAGTCCAGCTTAAGATCAAGGTATAAAAGAATTGAGGATTTTTTATAGCATTTTGCCGATCTCAGTGTTTGGAGAAAGATCGGGTTGCTAGATTAGGTGTCGTACTATTAAGGGGACTTGATTAGTAGCTTGAAAATGAGTAGACCTAAATGGCTCAATTAAGGTCATAACTCATACTCATACATTTGCATAAAATTAATTTTCAAATTCTTGTTCTCCTGACAAAAGTGGCACTACTTGCCCCTAGGAGCGGTACTGTCGCACCTCCGGCAGTACCGCCCCTAGGTGGTGGTAGCTATTTAGCTGAGGGCAAGAATTTGAAGTTCTCTAAGGCCGGCACTACCAGGCAACAGGAGCGGTATTACTGGACGAGCGGCAGTAGCTTTTTAGCAGTAGGGCAAGCTTGCCCTCACTCTTTGGCCGGCATTACAGAGCTCAAGGGGCAGTGTCGACGGTGGGTATCGTCGGCAATGAGATTTGTGATTCGTGGGGATTCGTGCGAGATAGAGCTCAAATGGTAACACAGGATGCGAGGGCGATGTTTAGACAGGTTCGGGCTCTCTTGATGGAGATAATACCCTAGTCATGTGTTCTTGTTGGTTTGAGTTTCTTTTGTTTCCCCCCCTTTTACAGGGTTGTCTCCTCCCGCCTTATATACTGGGGGGAGGGCATGTTACAAAGGGGTGCCACCTGGCGTTGGCCCAGGTGGACTCATGAGTGTCTTGTTTGTCTCTATTTGCTGAACCCAACTGCCACCAAGAGATTTGGTCGCTTCCTTCCCGACCCGCGCCTGCTAATTCGCCAGGGTTTGGTGGCTGCAGACTGCAGGCTGCAGGCTTTGCTTTATGCAGGGTTGTCCTGGCGCGAGATGAAGCTTCGTCGGGGAGGTAGCGTGCTGTTGTCTTTGAGGGGAAGCTGGGCCCTGGCTATATCCTCCTCGTGGTGTTTCCAAACTTACGGCCCAGCGCATTGTTCATACGGCCCGACGATCGGCTTCCTCGCGGGACCCTGGTCTTGGACATCCCACAGGCAGTATTACTGGTGGTGAGGTAATACCGCTTGATGAACTGCGGTAGTATTTTCCAAAGAGCTTATATTTTTCGCCAGCCTCGGAGCGGCACTACCGTAGCTGAGGAGCAGTACTTGTTTTCTATAAGCGCCCGACTTTACCCCATTTCACAATGCGGCACTACTGACCCAAGTGGGATGTAGTGCCAGACCTCTAAGGGCAAGTGGGTAATGGCTAGCACCTAGTGCATTTAATGCACCAGGTCTACCGTTGCGACTATGGCCAACGCTACCGGGCCTCAGAGGGAGGTAGTGCCGAACTTAGCTGATTTTTCTAGAATTTTGCCCCAAAGGCTAGTTTCTTGGTGGGGGGTTATAAATATCCCCCATCTGCATCAAGGGCATGGTTGGTGATATTATTGAATACATCTTGAGCTCTTGCAACTCTCTTTTCACTCTTGTGCATTCAATCCTCAAAATTATGAGTTGTTGAGAACAATTGAGTACATTGCATTAAATTGAGCTATTAGAAGCACTCAAAATCAGGTTGCTGCCTCCAAGATGGCTTAGAGGCGTGTGGAACCGATGGTCTTCTCAAAAAGTTTGTGAGAATTCCCAGTGGTTTGTGAAGGCCGGAGCTCGCCTACTGGAGCAGGGAAGAGCTATCAATAGTGATCGAGGGAAGGCTCATTTGCACAAGGAGCTGACTTGATTGGATCGAGGCAAATCTCTGAGACCACGAACTCCATGCGCCCAACGGAAATCAACTTGCAGAATCGATAATTTACATCGGCAGTAGGAGTGGTGCTGTTTTTTTTTTTTTTGCCTCTCCGTGATCGCCATCTGGAATAACATTTTTTTTGACAAACCATCGAACAAGTGTAAAAAGATTTTTTTTGTTTTTTTAATCAAATCTAATTTTTTTTACTTCAAAGTTTCTAGAGTCAAAACTTTTTTATTTAATTTTTTTCGACAAGAAACTTTCTAATTTGAAATTTTTTATTTAAATTTTTAGTTGAAACTTTTTTATTTTATTTTTTTGTTGAAATTTGTTTGACTTAAATTTTAAATCGAAACTTTCCGAAGCAAAAGTTTTTTGAGTCAAAACTTTTCGAATCGAAAGCCTTTTAAATCGAAAGTTTTATGAGTTGAAACTTTTTTGTTTGAATTTTCGTTGATTTAAAAATTTTCGTGTTGAAACTTTTTGAGTTGAATCTCTAATTTGAAAACTTTCCAAGTTGAAGCTTCCTAATTTGAAAATTGTGGATTTAAATTTTTTGACTTGAAATTTCATATTTAAATTTTTTTCAAAATTTAAATGTCCTAATTTTACAATTTCAAAAAAAAATTGGGTATTTTGTACAAAAAACCTTGCGAAACTTGGATTCGATGGATTCCCGAAATTTCGTGGGACATGTACATAATTTAAAACAATTTTAGAACCCTGCGGAACCCGAATTCAGTGAATTCCTGGATTTTTGTGGGCCTTCTACATATTTTTAAACAATTTTAGGGACCTTTTTTTGGGGGAACAAGGATCTATACATAATTTTTGAAATTTGTGGATGTCTTTTCCCAAAAAAAGATGAATTCCCTTTTGGGGGGGCTTATCGTGAAAAATGGACCTCGATGTAATTTATAAAAATTTTAGGGGGCTTTCCACAAAAAATGCAGCCGCATGCACGGTCGCGACAAGTGGCGTTGCCACGCGTCACGCGGCAAAAATCGGGCGCTCGCTCGCGCACATGAGGCTCGAAGGCGTGCCACTTGGTTCGCACAGAGGAGACTTCTTTCCATCAAGACGAGCAAAGATCATAGAGATGAGCTGGCAGAGGTTCGGAACGAGCGTTCCTGGGAGCTGCAACGGCTTCGGGACGAAGTACAGTCTCTATGCCTAGAGAAGATGGACGCGTCAGGTTCCCTTCGCGGCAAGTTCTCTTTCCGGGCGATTGTCTTCCGCAGTCCTCTGTCTTTGTCTGGCCTTCTCAGTTAGGGACGCAATGTACGTGAGACTCCAGGGCCAGCTTGTTGCCTCGGAGGAACGACGTAAGGCCCTGGAGACGCAGTTACATGCTTCGGAGGAGAGGCTCCAAGGAGCGGAAGTCCGTGAGCGCCAGGCCAAAGCTAAGCAGGAGAGGTTGTCGGGGGAGCTCGAAGGTTTGCGTCTAGTCCTTGTCTTCTTGCTTTGTCGACTTGCAAGGTGTCTTGGGCCGTTGACTAGCTCTGTCTGCAGAGCATCAAAGAAGGGCTCGAGCACAATTTGACGACCTTAAAGGAAGGATTCAGCGTGCTGATGCGTTGTGCTTAGCTTTCCAGTAGGCTTCTGAGTTAGTGCTAGACTTCCTGCACCCTTGCGATCCGAGCAGTGGGAACTAGGCTCTTCAACGTCTGCGAGCAGCCCCTGAAAGGCTTAGGGCCCACGTGCGGGAAAGAGCGATCACGAGCTCTAATCAAGCACTGGCGATCGTGAAGTCATTGTATCCCCGAGTGGAGCTTGAGGCCGTCAAGGAGGGTTTTACCTGCACCGTGGATGACGAGCAGGCCGCTATTCTTCTGAAGGAAGTTGAGAATGTCTCAGAAGCTTTAGCTGAAAACCTATACTTGAATCCTGCATAGACGTGTGTATAAGCTTTGTGAGTCTAGGAATGAACGTGAATTTTTGTTTGGCGTTTTGCCCTCCTGTCTCTTGGCGCGTTAGCAGCTTGCTGTTTCATTTGACTGGAAGGTCGTCCGAGTGCTTTTGTCCGAGTGGTGAGGTTCCTGAGTGCTTGGCGGGTTGACAGCCTGGCGTTTCTACCGACTGGAACGCTGTCCGAGTTCTTTTGCTGACTGCTCTGCCACCCGAGTGCTTTTCCAGTCGCCACTGAAATCAAGGAGAGACATCTTGCGGGAGTGTTTAGCGTTCACTTATTAAGTGTTGCGACTGTTAGGCAAAGCGGTTTAAGTTCGGGACTTAAGCACGTGTGAGCGTGCACTTATTAAGTGTAGCCCCTAGCTTACTGCCTAGTTGAGAAGCAACTAGGTCGTAAGGCAAAAGAAAGTAATTAAGAGTAGAAAGGGAATTATAACATCACCGGGCTATTTTTGTAGTGCTGCTTGCGTGGCCGATTCAAACTTGCCTCGGGACTGTTGATGAGTCACTTTGGCTTCCCGCCCCAGCCTTTAATCTCGTGCTCTTCGTCTTCCGTGCTTCTTGGTATAAGAGGGGGCGGGGAGAGCCTTTGGTGGATGTTCTTTCTCGCGCCCTTCTCCTTCCTCGCCTACTTCTTCTCTTCTCTTGTCTTTTGATGGCGAGCAGCTGGTGGACGGGGCCCGATAGCCACAGGTACTACGGGCAGCCGGGGCCGAAGGAGGAGGTGCTGTGGCGGCAGCTCGCTACCGCGATGGAGGAGCTTGAGGAGGAGCGAGCCGTCGACCGCGACGTGGCGGCCTTCGACGCCAGGCTTGAGGCCGTTCCTCGCCTTTTTAGGGCGCGGGACACCCTCATTACGGCGGCTGGACGGGTGCGTCGCGGCGAGGCCTGAGCAGCGGCGCCCCTGCTCTTTTTTTGTGTAATATATAATGAAAATGAATGAAATGCTATCTTTCTTCTGCATTGCTCTATGCACTCCTCTTTTTTCAATGTAGCGCGGTTCTGAATTCGTCCAAGCGCCGTATCCTTTATCACTTACACGTTCTGCCCGACTAAACCCATCCCCCGAGTGCCGGTAGTTCGCTAGTTGCTACTCTTCCTGGACACTTTTTGCGGGATATTCGGGTTTTATCGTGTACGGTTTTGCGTTTTCATGAATTAGGATTTACATGTGCTTAGAAGTCTTTGCCGACGCCTTAAGGAAAGTGAGAGTGCTCAGGAAACTCACGAAATGTTTCGTTTAAAATGATGCAATGAGTATACAAGATTTAAGCATAGAAGCGACGTAGCTGTTCTATGTTCCATGTGTTGCTATGACTGCACCGTCTTCTTGTTTAATTCGATAAGTCCCAGGCCGTACCACTTCATTGACAATATAGGGACCCTCCCAACTTGGGGAAAGCTTGTGCTCGCTCTTCTGATTTCTTCTAAGGCCCTGTTTGTTTTGGGTTTTTTATCGGCTTAAAAGCCAAAAAGCCTAAGCCGAAACAAACGACTAGTTTTTAAGCCGGGCTTTAAAAAAGCCAAAAGCCCCTATATAACTATAAGCCAAAAGCCAGACAAGAGGAGCTTTTTTGGGTTTTTTTGAATGAAATAACCCTTTGCCACTAAAAATCTCCAAAATTACCCACCAAATGCCATCATATATAGGGCCTGTTTGGGGGGGTCTGGTCAATAAAAGTCGCTTTTGGTTTGTTGGGTCAAAGCATGTAGTCAAGCTGTGGCTTTTTTGATATATCGTTTGGCAAACAGTGCCAGTAGCTTTTGGAGGCAACCGTGTGGGCCCAAGTGAGGAGAGTCGGGTAGGTGGCGCTGGAGCCGAGGGAGTCAAGGAGGCGACTCGACGGGGATACGACAGAAGAGGAGGGAGATGGAGCGATCAGGAGGCGATTGAGTGAAGCCACAACTAAAAGCACCTCCTACCAGCTTTGGCTTTTGGGGTGCTTCACTGGGTTTGCTACTGCTTTGGCTGTTTGGGGAGCTTTAGGCCCAAAGTCAAGCACACTGAAGCTGCACTTCCAAACAGGGCCATAAATTGAGAATTCATCAATCATCTCATTTAGGGTATTTTAGACTTTTCATCTATAAGCTGTACCATCTAACCCATTAATAAGTCAGGATACCAAACAACATGTCTTGGCTTAAAAGCGACGGCTTAAAAGCTCAT
Source organism: Rhipidocladum racemiflorum (assembly GCA_036346355.1). Taxonomy (NCBI): domain Eukaryota; kingdom Viridiplantae; phylum Streptophyta; class Magnoliopsida; order Poales; family Poaceae; genus Rhipidocladum; species Rhipidocladum racemiflorum. Next base: position 61,014,043 of record CM070573.1, on the reverse strand, counting down.
TAAGCCAAAAGGCTAGCTTTAAGCCAAAAGCCAAAAAGCCTAAACCAAAACAAACAGGGCCTTAGAACCAAATCTCCTTTGAAGAAAGTGCGCCCCTTAATATTGCGGTTATGATAGCGGCGTAAGCCTTAAAGGTATCTGGCCGACCAGATCGCAGCTACATCCATTGCTTCTTCCAACTGATCGAGGTCGTCCAGTCTGCTTTCTTCTGATTTATCCTCGTTGTGGTTTCGAACCCTTGGGGATCCGAATTTCTGGTCAATAGGTAAGACTGCCTCGGACCCATACACCAGGAAGAAGGGAGACTGCCCGGTTACTCGACTGGGGGTGGTTCTTAGCTCCTAGAGTACCGAAGGTAATTCCTTCACCCATCGGGTGGCATAAGGATATAGGCAATCGAAAATCCTTGCTTTTAGTCCTTGAAGCACCATGTTTTTGCTCGTTCAACCTGTCCATTGTTCTGTGGGTGCGCCACGAAAGCGAAGTAGATTTTAATTCCCAACTCCTCGCACCAATCCTGGAATTCCTCCCCTCTGAACTGGGTGCTATTGTCGGTGATGATTCTATTCGGCATGCCGACGCGAACCACAATGTCTTGAAAGAACTCCTTGGCTTTCGCTGCTGTTATGGTGGCGACTGGCTTGGCTTCGATCCACTTCGTAAACTTGTCCACAGCGACGAAAAGATGTGTAAATCCGTCTTGCGCTTTTTCAGTGGTCCTACCATGTCAAGCCCCCAGGCTACAAACGGCCAAGTGATTGGGATTGTCTGCAACTCTTGAGCCGGCATGTGGATTTCGTGAGCAAAGAATTGGCACTTTCAGATGTGCGAACGATGCCCTCTGCATCCGTTACTGCAGTCGGCCAGAAGAAACCTTGGCGGTAAGCTTTTCCGACTAGGGTTCTTGAGGCCACGTGGTGTCCGCAGATTCCTGCGTGGATTTCCTTGAGGAGATTCTTTCCTTCTTGATCCGAGATGCAACATTTGAGCATTCCGGAGGCACTCTTCCGGAAGAGCTCCCCCTCGATGATTGCGTGGCTTTTACTTCTGCGCGTGATGCGTTCTGCTTCAGTGCGATCTTCCGGGAGTTCATCTTTTATCAGGTAGTCTAGGTAAGGTCTTGTCCAGTCGAAGCTGATGACCAACACCCCTACGTCAGCTGAAGGGTACGCCTCCCCGTCTCTTTGGCGCAGGGTAGCTGAGGGCTTGTAAAGTTCTTCCACGAAGACGCCCGTTGGCACGTCTGCCCGACTGGAACCCAATTTAGCAAGCTCGTCGGCGGCTTTGTTATCCCGTCTGAGCACATGGGACAGCTCCAATCCATCGAACTTGTCTTCCAATCTGCGCACCTCTTGATAGTATGCAGTCATTACGTCGTCAACGCACGACCAATCCTTTTGCACTTGGTTGATTACGAGCTGGGAATCCCTGCGAACCGCCAATCATCGGATTCCGAGTGATATGGCGATACGAAGCCCGTCGATGAGTGCTTCGTACTCAGCGGCGTTGTTTGATGCTGGGAAATGGATCTACAAGACGTATTTCAACTTTTCTCCCTTCGGGGATGTGAGCACAACGCCAGCTCCCACGCCACTGAGCATGAGAGAACCATCAAAGTGCATTGTCCAGTACTCGAGTTCTTTGCTAGTCGATGGACTCCGTAGTTCCGTCCACTCGACGGTGAAGTCAGCGAGTGCTTGTGATTTTATGGCGGTACGCGGTTTGAATGCAATTTGGAAGGCTTCAAGCTCAGCTGCCCACTTGGCGATTCTCCCGGTGGCTTCCCGGTTGTGGAGTATATCTTCGATCGGGAAGAAAGTAACCACCGAAATTGCGTGTTCCTGGAAGTAATGCTTGAGCTTTCGGGAAGTGATTAGCACAGCATAAATAAGCTTCTGAATTTGCGGGTACCGTGTTTTAGATTCGCCCAATATTTCACTGATGAAGTAAATCGGACGTTGTACCTTCTGCTAGTGCCCGTCTTCTTTGCGCTCAACAATAATCGCTTTGCTAACCACATGGGTTGTTGCGGCTATGTAGAGCATGAGTGGTTCCTCCGGCAACGGGGATGCCAGTACCGGGGGGTTTGTTAAAAAGGTTTTGAGATCCTCGAAGGCTTGATGTGCTTTGGTCGTCCATTCGAACTAGTCTTGCTTTTTCAGGAGTTTGAAGAACGGTGTTCCTCGCATCCCTAAGCGAGAGACGAATTTGCCGAGTGCCACCATGCATCCTGTAAGCTTCCGGACGTCCTTTTGATTTGCCGGTAGCTTCATCTTCAGGATGGCGTTGACTTTCTCCGGGTTTGCATCAATGCCGCGGTGTGACACGATGAACCCGAGAAGCTTTCCCGAAGGGACTCCGAAAGTGCACTTCTCGGGATTGAGTTTCATTTGGTAGGCCCTTAGGCTTTCGAATGTTTCGGTTAAATCAGAGATGAGGTCTCCTGTCAACCGAGATTTCACCACAACATCATCCACGTAGGCCTCCATGTTGCATCCGAGTTGATCATGAAAGCACCGTTGTATTGCGCGCTGCTAAGTTGCGCCGGCGTTCTTCAACTCGAATGGCATTGTGACGTAGCAGAAAGCCCTGAACGGTGTGATGAACGAAGTTTTAATGCAATCTTCCTCCTTGAGGCTGATCTGGTGGTACCTTGAATAGGCATCCAAAATGCTTAGGAGTTCGCAACCATGGTGGAATCCACAACATGGTCGATGCGAGGTAACCCGAACGGATCCTTAAGACATGCTTTGTTGAGATCGGTATAATCAACACACATGCACCATCTTTTATTCTTTTTTGCGAACCAGAACCAGATTCGCTAACCAGTCGGGGTGATACACTTCTCTTATAAAGCCCGCGGCTAGGAGTTTAGTGATCTCTTCTTTAATCGCGTCACGACGGTCTTGAGCAAAATGCCGAAGGCGCTGCTTGATTGGTTTTGCGTTCTGGTTTACATTTAGTGCATGCTCGATCACCTCCCTCGGAACACCATGCATATCTGACGGCTTCCAAGCGAAGATGTCCTGGTTTGCCCAGAGAAAGGTGACGAGCGCGCTTTTCTATTCCTGACCGAGCCCTGTCCCGATCAAAGCTGTTTTAGCTGGATTGGACGAGTCGAGTTCTATTTTCTTGACCTCTTCGCCAGGCTGGATCCCTGCCTTTGCTTGTTTCTTGGCCGATACATCCTCGCCTTGCGAAGCAGATGCCGCCAGCCGGATCTTTTGCAAATCGTCTGATGCCCGTAGGATCTCAGCCAGCTCGCAACTCTCCTTGTCGCATTGGAAAGACCGTCGTACGTCTCCACGGATCATGATGGCTCCCTTGGGTCCTGGCACCTTGAACATCGAATAAGTGTAATACGAAACCGCCATGAATTTTGCCAGGCCGGGTCTTCCCAAGATGGCGTGGTACGCCGTCTCGAAATCGGCTACTTCAAAGTTCATGTACTCCGTCCTATAATTGTCTTTCGTGCCGAACGTGATGGGCAAAACAATCTACCCGAGTGGCACAAAAGAAGTCCCAGGAATCACTCCATGGAAAGGTGATGGACTCTGCTTGAGCTCGGTCCGTGGTATCTTCATGTCGTCAAGGGTTTTGGCGAATAGAATATTGAGCCCACTTCCTCCATCGATAAGCACCCTCTTGAGTTTCACGCTGTGGATGATTGGATCCAACACCAAGGGATATCTGCCGGGAAAAGGTATGTGATCGGGGTGATCTAAACGATCAAAGGTGATGGAAGCTTCCGACCACTTCAGATATTGGGGGGTCGCCGACGTGATTGCATTGATGTCCCGAGCGGTAAGCTTTTGTTTCCGCTTGGACTCATATGCGCCCGAGCCTCCGAATATGAAGTTGAGCTCTTGTTCGATCTCTGGGAACTCGCCTTCCGCTAAGGGGTCGTCTTTCTTCGCAACTTCCTTCTTATCTTTGGATTCTGACTAGTTCCGATTTTCTCATGCGAATCTTTTCAAAGTGAAGCAATCATTTGCCGCATGCTTTCCATTCGGGTGGAAAGGGCATTGGGCATTGATTACTTCATCGTATTCTTTGTTCTGGGGAGCTCTCGTCCTTCCGCGCTCGGCTGTTGCAACCAAATCCTCACCCTCCCGTTTTTTCTCCTTTTGCTTTGGGGGTTCGGTGTGATCTTTTTTGTCTTTTTATAGGGGTTGATCCTCTCGGCGCTCCTCTAATGCGTCCGATGCGGCTGCATAGCGATCAGCCAAGGTGAACATCTCCCGAGTTGTGGTTGGAGGTTTTTGGGACATCTTTTTGATGAAATCGGGGTCGCTGACGCCTTTCTGGAAGGCCGCGACGATGACTGCGTCTGAGACGTCTCGAAGAGTATTCTTTTTCTGCGTGAATCACCGGATAAACTCTCTCAGGGATTCATTCTTCTTTTGATGGAGCTGGTAGAGGTCCCAGGGGGTTCCAGGCTTCTTGACAGTACCCTGAAAATTCGTGATGAATTGGTCACAGAGGTCTCCACAAGAGTCGATGGAATCCCTTGGAAGCCCTGTAAGCCATGCTTGGGCCGAAGGAGCCAACATGACCAGTAGATAGTTCGCCATCACGTTTTGGTCGCCTCCGGCTGCTTTGACTGCAAGGGAATAGACCTGCAGCCAGGCTTCCGGGTCTCTTTCTCCGTCAAACTTGGTAATACCTTTCGGATTAAAACCGTCCGGCCTCTGTACTCGGCGGAGGCGAGCAGTGAATGCTTTGATCCTGTCAATAGGCCCCTCGTCGCGTCGAGCGCGATGGCGGCGTGGTGAAGAATCCACTCGGCGGTCGTCATCCCGGTGCGGGCTGTGTCGTCTTTTGTGATTGCCGTAGTCGGATGCTCGATTGCGGAGATATCGGCTGTCCTGGTCACGATCAATGCCAAAATGTTCGTGGTAGTCGTCCCAGTGGCGCCGCTCGTCATCATCTCGTTCCCGCCTTCTAGCGTCAAGGTATTGGCGAAGATCGTGGTGGATGCCGGAGCGAACGTCCCTGTCGTAGGGGGACTTGGGCCGACTACTTTTCGTCCGACTGCGACTGGTCTGACTACTAGCTGTGTGGGTTTGTTCTCCTGTACGTGGGGGCTTCGTCATCTTGCCCTGCTGGTTGTGCTGAATTGCTGCAGCCGTCACCATGGCTTTGACTTGCGCCATGATCGGTGCAACTGGGCTATTGGATTCGATCATGGGTCCCAAGGTGTCAAGGAGTTTCTTGGTGGCCATGATATTTTGCTGTGGAGTTTGGAAAACCGACTGGCTCCCCATTCTAGCATGCAAAATATCTTCATTGACATTCTGCGCCCGATTTTGAAGTAATCAGGTGCGGTCGTTTTGGTCTTCATGTCGAGCAGGTTCCGTCTCGGTTTCTTCAGGTCCCCGCCGATTCTGTGATTCGGGAAGACCGCTTCCGATCACAAACACTTAGCGGAAAATGGGGAAGCTCTCGGACCAAATCTGATCTAAGTCCGAAGAGGTGAGGGTGCTGTCGGCGTTCTAGCCAACAGGCACCTCCGAGTCGGGTGCTTATAAGGTTCAGACGGGGGGCTTTCGGGGGTAATCGCCGGAGGAAGGAAGATGAACGGGATGCCGGTGAAGCTCAGAGGAATGGGGACGCTGAAATTTACCCAGGTTCGGGCCCTCCGAAGAGTAACAGCCCTAGTCCTGTCTCCCTTACTATTGCTTGTCTTGTGGAATATGAACTGGAATCCTAGCTTGAGAGAATGGAGCCTAGAATCAATGGATCGACCCCTCTCCCCCATGCACCCCGGCCTCCTCTTATACTTGGGCTCCCGGGGGCACATGAGAGGCTTACACGGCAAGGCACACTCATTACATTGACAAGGGCGCATTTAATGCGCACGTCCCTGTTCTTACATCCCATTATTACCTGCCGCAGCCGTCACACCCCCGCCTCGGGCCCCACGTCCGCCAACGCTACCCGTTCCGTCAGGGGGTGAGGTGCTGTCGTGATGTCACACGCAATTAATGTACGCCTGGGGAAGACGCGCCGCCATACTGCATCCTCCACGCTTTGCATTTAATGCGCACGATTCGCATTAAATGCCCTTGATCTGGGCGCTGCAGCCTCGGGGGTGGACGCCAGGGGAGTGGCCTGCATGCCACCTGTCCGGTGGGCGACCACCTCGCTGGTCGCCCAGGGGCGAGGCCTGTCTGCCACGTGTCCCTTGGGCGACCACTTTCCTGGGCGCCCAGTGGTGTGACCTGGTCGCCACCTGTCCACTGGGCGACCACATCGCTGGTCGCCCTAGGGCGTGGCCTGCCTGCCACGTGTCCTTTGGGCGACCACCTTCCTGGGCGCCCAGTGGCGTGGCCTGATCGCCACCTGTCCACTGGAGCGACCATGCCGGGGATTTGCTGCTTGCCTGCGGCGGTGTGCCCGGGCACACCCTGCCCGCCCGGCGGTCTCTTTTACTGCGGGGGAGTGGGGACCCTGGCGTAAAATACGCCGACAGGTGCCATGCTCATCGGCGATGAAGTGTAGACTTCCGAAGCAAAAAACCTGGCCTGGAGCGAAGGTGATGCCGTTTTCGAAAGCCATCGAGATTGCTCGCATTGATCTTCGCGCTACCCGTACCTGGCGCGCCAACTGTCGACATTTGGTGTTGGCAATAATCTTAGGGGGTGTAAATTTGCGGGGCAAGGCGCTGGATCAGGATCTTGATGGTAACACAAGACAAGGAATTATACAGGTTCAGGCCCTCGACGGTGGAGGTAATACCCTAGTCCTGTGTTCTGGGTTTATGTGTATCGTATGGCTTATTTCTTTGTCCTCCCCTCTTGGGGTCCTCCCGCCCCTCTTATGTATAGGGAGAGGGGGGAGTCCAACTCGGTTACTAGAGTATGAGTTCGAGTTAATTACAAGTAAAGGAATCATATCCTTCTTTATCTAGGATAGCTTCCCTTACGGTTACAATCTCTTCTTTCAATTACAACGAGGTTGAATCTACGAGATGTACATTCCATTCTCGCACGGTCTTCTTAGACCTTCACGTGTGTACCCGGTCCTTATATCCTCCACACTACCAATGATAAATTTGGAGGTAAGAAATTCTGAATTTCCGACCTCTTATATATATGTGTATATGCGTTAAAATTTGTTAAGGTATTTTTGTGTTTAGTTTTGACTACCAGGAAAATCCGTGTGAAGGTTACGTAAATTTTGTGCGTTCCCTCGGATGGATCCGATCAGGCTTCCTTAGCTAACAGCCTGCTAGCCTAATCGAACAAAGCATTGAGTTCTTCCATGAATGCATCGAGGTAAGTACCAAGTAAATAATTTGGTCATAGAATCAAACAATTATTTGTTCTAACACACATATATCTAGGTACATCAAGATAAGAAGCTGATAGAGCTAGGTTCTAAGGCACAAGAAGAAATAAATAAAATAAAATAGCAAATAAAAATCGTCAATGAAGAAACAATAATGATCCAAGGAGTCAGTAAATCTGCCCTAAGTTTTGTTTTTGTTCGATTGAATAAGATATCGGTGGATCTGAACAGAAAACAAATTGAACTTACAACTTCAAATCCATTAATCGATGAGCTGATTGTGAGGACAAGGGATCAATTGAAGATTATCAACGATCATGTTCCTGTTGTGCTGAATACTCTCAAGTTAGCACTCCGAGACACTTCTACAAAGATGTCATTGATCTGGAAAAGTTGGGCCTAACCTGCAATTCTCAACTGAAGAAAAAATTAACAGAACATGCGTAGAAGTGAAATCTGTCATGGATATGTATATGGATAATGTAAAACTCATCTATTAATGAATGAAAAATTTTCTTCTGTGTTAATCTCATTTGTGTTGAAATTGTGTTATTACTTGTCTACTTATGAGTAAATTTTTTTAAGTGTATCACTACTAGCCCCCAACTATTTGTTTACTGATCAGCATCGTGATCGCAAAACAAACAATTTTTTATGGAGTACTGGCCAATTCTCTCTTTACTTTATATTTAGCATTAACTAGCAACAAGTCGGAGATGAGGTCAGTCTAATGAGTTTCAATGAAGTAAGTATTGACTAACATTAAAAGGCTATATTAGAAGTCATCTACAATCCTACCAGCAACCTTGTATTTTGCTTAGGGATTATGTTCGGATAGATTTTTTATGATAACTTAATACATGAATGTAAAAAATTTATAAATAAAACCTGAGAAGATGTTGGATGTTCCAAATGTTTGAAATGATTTAGCCAGCTTCCATAGTAAGTCGAATAGAACCAAGTCGGGTGACTGATACAACAATAAAGGGATCTTCCCATTTGGAAGATAACTTATTTAAGTTAGATTGGTTTTAGATGCGCCTTAAAACCAAGTCTCCTACACTATGAGTTCATGGTTGAGCTCTTTTGTTATAGTATTATCGTAAGCCTTATAAGTAGGCAATCGACTTAATAAATGCTTGGTCTCGCTTTTCTTCAAGGAGATTAATGTCATCTTCATGTTGACTATTTTGATCAACTTGTTCAAAAAGAGTAGTTCACGTAGAACCAAAATGAATTTCACTGGCAGAACAGCTTCTGCTCCATAGACCAACGAAAAAGGTATTTCACCAGTAACTCTACTAGTCGTTATGCGTATGGCCCAAAGAACCGAGTAGAGGTCATCTATCGAAGCCCCAAGCATGTTTTGAGATGATCAAACACTCGTTTATTCATGCCTTGCATAATTTGGCCATTAGCATGTTCTACTGCTCCATTGCTTTGCAGATGAGCAACAGAAGTGTAACAAATATTTGTGCCTATTTTATCACAGTAATCTTAAAATATACCACTAATGAATTGTGATCCATTATCAGTAATTAGTCTATTATGAACTTCAAACCCATTAACTATATTTTTCACAAAGAATTTCTTTGCTGCTTGTGCCGTAATTGAAACTACGGGTTTAGCTTCTATTCATTTTGTGAAAGAATCGGTAGCAACAAATAAATTTTTTATCCATTAGTCGCTTTAGGTAATGGACCTATCATATCAATACCCTATATCAAAAATGGCCATGACAATGGTATTGTTTGCAATTGATTATCGGGTTGATGTATCTGCTGAGCATGAAATTGTCATTGCTCATAAGTCTTTACAAGATGCATAGCATTTTGTAGAGCGGTAAGCCAATAGAACCCTTGTCGGAATGCCTTTCCGACCATCATTCTGTATGAAATATGCGCTCCACAAAAGCCACCATGTATTTCATGAAGTAATGTTATCCCTTGTTCTTGAGATGTACATTTCATTAAAACTCCATAAGTTCACTTTCTATAAAGAGTATTGTCAAGTAATTTGTATATTCACGTCTTTCGAATCAATGTCTTTTTCATGTATATCCTCAAGCAGTGTCACATGTTCTAGATTGGCTTTAAATGGTTTAGCCCAATCCGAATCTTGTTCGAGGACTCCGACCTCATTGCTGGTCGAGGATTCTTCTATAAAAGTATCTAGAGAAGATTCAGACAAATGTTCAAGAAATACACCTGTTGAAACAGGTGATCGTGAGGAGCCCAATTTGGATAACTGGTCTGCTAGAAGATTATCTTTTTGTGTGATGTATTGGACATCAAAGTCAATGAAGTATTTTTCCAATTTCCTCACTTTAGCCAGGCAGTGAGACATTGCCTTATCAGATGCCATGTATTCCTTGTTAACGTAATTTACGACTAACTATGAATCACCTTTCGCTAAAAGCCGACAGACTCCAAGGGATTTTGTTGCTCAAAGCCTGGCTAGAAAACTTTCATACTCTACAATATTGGTAGTATGGAATTGCATTTACATTACGTATTGTAATTGATCACCCTGTGGTGTGACCAACACTATACCAGCCCCCGAACCTCTTAGTTCTCTAGAACTATCAAAGTATAAGGTCCAATGGCCGTATCAGTGGAATTATGCTCTATAGAAGGCTCACTATTAGTACATTCAGTGATGAAATCTGCTAGAATTTGCAACTTGATTCCTGATCGGGAGATGGAATAGATATCAAAGGATCTAAGTTCAACTTCCCACTTAGCAATCTGACCAGTTGCAACCTAGATGTGGAGAGTGTTACCCAAAATAAAATATAAGGGTATTGTAATCTGATGTGATTGAAAATAATATCTTAATTTTCTTGAAGCCATTAATAGGGAATAAAATAGTTTTTGGACCTGAGGGTACCTCTCCTTTTGTCCGTGTAAAACTTCACTTATATAATATACAAGTTTTTGAACCTTATCTCGTTCAACGATCAGGACATCACTAACCATATTTTTTGTAGCCGCTAGATAGAGCAACAATGGTTCCTCTGGATTAAGTGATACCAATGTTGGTGGACTTGACAAATAATTTTTAATATCTTGGAAGGCATTTTCTACTTCATTCGACTAGTGAAATTTATCATATTTTCTTATTATCTTGAAGAAAGGTAATCCACATTCACCCGATCTGGATATAAAATTACTAAGACCAACCATCCGACCAGTTAATCCTTGTACTTCCTTTACTAAGGAAGGAGATCTTAATGATTCAATAGTACGAATCTTCACAGGACTAGTTTCTATTCCGCGTGAACAAACAAGGAATGCTAGTAGTTTGCCAGAAGAAACTTTGAAAATATACTTTTTGGGTATTAATTATATTCCATGTTTCTTCAAATTATAGAATGTTTTGGCCAATTCTGATAAATGGTGAAATGGTTAAAGATTTTCTTGCTCTTTACAATGAGATCATCTACATAAGCTTCTAGGTTTCTGCATATTTGACTTATAAAAGTTTTCTGCATGAGGCGCTGGTACGTGTCTCCAGTATTTTTCAACCCAAAATAGCATCGTTTGGTACCAATAAATTTTAAACGGGGTTATGAAGAAAGTTTTCTCTTCATCTTATCTTACAATGCTTATTTGATGATAACCTGAATATGCATTCAGGAAACTCATCTGTTGATTCGATCAACTGGTTTATTCGGGACAAAGAAAAATTATCTTTTAGACATGTGGTATTTAGACTAGTGAAATCGACACACATTTGCCACTTACCATTTACCTTCTTGACCATAACTGGATTCACAAGCCAATATGAATGATCAACTTCACGAATGAAGCCAGTTTCTAAGAGTTTGTTCAAAGCTTGTAGGATAGTCTCTTGCCAATCAAGAGCCAATCGCCGTAACTTCTGCTTCACTGGTCATATTTCAGGTCAAATAGCTAACCTATGCTCGATCACCTCCCTTAGGACTTCAGACATATCAGATGGTTTTCAAGCAAACACATCTGCATTAGCCTGGAAGAAAGCAATGAGCGTGTCTTCCTATTTGGCATCCATCTCTAACCCTATCCGAACAGTTTTTGACTAGTCGGTAGGATCGATGGGAATAAGCTTTACTTGCTCATTCGGCTGAGGATTAGCTTTCAGCTTCTTTGACTTGCCAAGTTTATCAACCTTGCAGGAGTTTTCTAAATCATTAACATCTCTTAGTGGTAATTGATCGACAATTTTAAGCAATTTTTTTTGACAATTTAGTGCGATAATTGGATTACATTGCACGTTAATCACTACTTTTGGTCCAGGTATCTTGAGGCTCTAGTAGGCATAATGAACTTCCTCCATCAATTAAAACTCTTCTTACTTTACAGTTGCTAATAGTAGGAGATACTACCAATGAAAGTTTATGATAAATAGACATACTTTTTGGACAATCATTCTTGCTGAAGGTGATCAAGGCATCTGACCACTTTGAAATGTTCAGTCTTCCTGGTCAGGTGTCGATGTTATTTACTTCTATCCATGCAGATTTAAATTGCTGCTTCGAAGCATATGCGGATGGTCCATCAAAGGTCATGTTAACATGGTTGTTTGGTTTTTGATAACCAAGTCTTCATCACCATCTGCACCTTTAATACTTTTTCCTTCTGGTAAGGTCGGCATAGGACTCTTACTAAAGTAGGATTCATCCATGCGCCTTTGATATGTTCGAAAATTGCGCAAGTCGTGTCCTGGTGTATTATGCAGGGGGCACCACCGTCCATTCCCATTGTTTGAAGTGGAAACTTTGGGAATAAACTGGTCACTTGTCCGACCAGGTTTCTTCTTCAAAGGTGTTTTATCCTTGGAGTACGCAAGTCGTTTGGAAACACCTGCAACCTCTCTCTGAGAGATCTTTTTCCTCTTTTTCTTACTTTCACTTTTTCTGTATTTAGGTGTGGACATCTTCGTAGGTTTGTTATCTTTGGTGATCTTCAAACCTGGCTAAGGTGGTGTATGGCCCTTGTCGACTATACGGTTCCATTCAACCGGCTCATGTGCATTGGAATACCGATTTACAACATCGAAGAGTTCTGATATGGTAGATGGCGGGTGAATGTTGAGTTCCTTTGTGAAATGTTTGTAGCGCACGGCCTACTTGAATGCACGTATCACAAAATCATCAGATATGTTAGTAATTATATTACGGTCACCTACAAACCTTTTAATAAAATGACGTAAATTCTCATCAAAGGTTTGGCAAAGATGATGCAGGTAGTCCTCTTTTCCTGGTTTTGCATAACAACTTTTGAAATTATTTGAAATAGCATGTCATAAGTTTTTTCAATTAAAGATGAATTATTCTGGTTGATTAAATAACCAATTTCTTGTAGATCCTTTAAGAACAATAGGAAGATAATTTGCCATTACCTTCTCATCGCCACTAATGGTTTGTATGGCGGTGGTATAAATTTAGAGAAATTCTAATGGATTTTGAGTCCCATCATAACTTTTCAACGGACCTAGATTGAATTTTTCAGGCTAAGTTACATTCTTGAGCCTGGGAGAAAAGGCTTTGCATTATGTATATAATCCCAAAAGTGTTCGTACGTTAAGTACTTGTTCTATATAATCAGGAGAACGAGGTCATCGCCGACCACAATTAATATTTTCACCTGGGCCAAGCCTGTCAGAAACACTTCTCATTCGTGGGTTACTCCTCTATTGGTGGTCGGTGCTTTGTTGATACTAATTAGACGAGGAATGATCCACGCGAGAATCAGTTAAAGATCTCATGGAAGGATATACACTTTGTACTTTTGCAGCAGCTTCTTGCAGATTAGTAGCTAGAGATCTTATAAGCGGTACATTGTCTCCACCCATGGATTGGTTTAAAATTGCACTAATTATAATATGAATTTTATTCACAGGAGTTTCCTCTTATGAACTATTAGAAATCATGTTTATATCCCTTTTCGCCAATCTTAGAACCTGCTGCGTGATTGGAAGGATATGTCGGGGATTACTCCCCGAGGGATCTAGCCTCCGCGAAGTTCTTGGTTGGCTGTTATGGTAAAGATATCTCGCCTCTTCCACAACCTTTTGTTTGGCAATTGCGAGGCTCTCGTGTTGCTCTTGGGGTGACCTTTTCTTGAGTTTCACATTGTTCATGTTCCACTCACTATGCCTCTATCTCTTCTGTGACTGTGCAAACGTGGAATTAGGAATTGATGAAAGGGGTGAGCACTCCCTCATCGGATGACGATGATGGTGTATAATTGAGTTCAAGATTTCAAAGAAAATCTTCTGATGATGAACTCTCATGGAAGTCATTGTTGTTATGGTGCGTTGAAACATTGTCAACTTCCATAGAGCATGTGCCCTGGTCCTCTGCTTCTGGGATAGGTGCAGGTACGGAGTCACTCTATTTTCCAGATTTTCCCTCAGGAAATGGTGCTCTTAGCGCGGCCTCATTCGGTTTGGATGAAGTTGTTGATTTGGATAATTCCTCCTCAGCAACATACTTGGAGTAGAAGTCACACTTACCTTCTTCCTTCACGAAGTCATCAGTGGTGAGGTGAGCGTAGTCAGCGAGATCGAATGAATTCTTCTCATCCGTTGATTTTGGCGACAACACATTACCTTTTCAATCTTGATTTCTGACGGAGGCCCTCCCTATAGCGCCAACTGTCGATGTTCAAGACCCGGGGTCCCTAAATCGAGCTTATGAATATAATTTGGGTTGCCTTTGTCTTGAAATTAAGATTGAAATGAGTAGAAAAATGATGATTGTATTTTATTGAATTATGGCTGTTTACAGAGTACAAACTTTGAGTGGAAAACTAGAACACTAAAATTATTATTGCTTTTGATTCCTTTTAATCACCATCATCTTGAATCCTTGCCGGAGCCTCCTATTTATAGCAGACGAAGGGATGATAGTTTGTCATCTTCTAAGAGGTGTCTTCCCGCCAAAAGGTGTCTCCTCATCAAAAAGTGTATTTTGATAAAGAGGCTTCTCTTTATAGGGAGTAACTTCCAAACAGTTGTTTGTACCTGTCAGAGAAAGCCTCTCCCGCACACTAAGTCTTATGCGGTGATAATTTCTTTTCCGACCTCAATCAGGTCGGGGTGAACATTATAATCAACCTGGATGCTAGTTGGGTCATTTTGACCAGCGTGTGTATATCTTGTCGGGATAATTAGGGCATACCATATCTCCGACCAATGCTATGTACACTGGCTAGGAATATTTCCACGTGGTGATATTTAGCTCTGGTTGAAATCATAACCAGGTAATGGCCTTGGGCCTTATATTTATTTATGGGCTCCTTTTCTTTATTGAGATTATAGGCCCAAAATAGAAGAGGATATGTTAATCGTCGTCATTTACGTACTTGGTATTAGCACACCAAATTTGCATTGAATAAATAAAAGTATCCTTGTTATGCGTTGTTTGTAAAAAATAATAAAGAAATATATAAAGATAAGTGCTAAAATATTATCACGTTATGTTCCTAGAAACATGGACGGTCTATTATATCATTTGGTGGTTGATGTGATGGTACGTCTGTTACAGAACCATAATTTCTACATGAATTTTTCCTCCGTCACATGCACCTCATGCTAAAAAATGTCCCACTCCACTACTTCCAAAATGGGTAGCTCTAATTATGATGATACCTCCATTAACTTCCATGATCTCACTGCTGAAGTTATGATAATGATTTTGATAAGCATATTACCGTTGCAATGGAGTCTCATATTGAAGCTCATCTATTTGGTACCATCTGTTGCCGCTGCCGTCGTAGCAGTAGGAGGTACATAGAGAGAGACCACAAAGGAGGCCATGAACGTCTCGTGTCTGACTACTTCTCTGCTCTGCCGGCGTACACTGATGCTATGTTCCATCGTATATTTCGAATAACAAGGGCCTTATTTTTGTGCATCGTGGAAGCTTTTAGTGAATGGTCACCATTTTTTTGTTAGAGAATAGATGCCTTGAATAGACCAAGATTCTCGCCTTTTTAGAAGTGCACAACAGCTAAACGAATGTTGGCATATGGGTGTTCTGTCGATTTCACTGACGAATGTTTACGGATTGGTGCAAGCACATCAATAGAATGTTGGAAGAATTTCGTTGAAGGTGTGAATTTGGTATTTGGTCCACAATATCTTCGATGACCTACACCTAAAGACATTCGTCGATTGCTTCAAATAGGCAAGGCTCATGGCTTTCTAGGCATGTTGGGAAGCCTTGATTTCATGCATTGGGAATGGAAAAATCGCTCGATTGTATGGCATGGGCAATTCACTCGTGGTGATTATGGCATCGCTAACGTAATCCTTGAAGCAGCAGCATCTCAGGACCTATCGATATGGCATACGTTTTTTGTGTAGTTGGATCAAACAATGATATTAATGTGTTAAATCAGTCTCTGTTGTTCACCAACATCTTGCCAGGGAAAGCACCCCCGATTTAATTTACTGTTAATGGAAGACAACATAACATGGGCTACTACCTTATGGATGGAATATATGCAGAATGGGTTGCATTTGTGAAAACGATCCCTCTACCTCAATGTGACAAGGATAGATTATTTGCATGATATTAGGAAGGGGCAAGAAAAGATGTAGAGATAGCATTTGGAATTCTGCAAGCTCATTTTGCCATTTTATGTTGTCCGGCCTGATTTTGGCAACAGCAACACTTAGTAAAATAATGTATGCTTACATTACAATGAATAACATGATAGTTGAAGATGAGAGAGATTCCTATAGTGTCCGATATAGCTTCAACTATAATCAAGGGAGAGATCCAGTGCCACAAGCAGAACTCAATCATGAACCAATCGGTAGGTTCGCTGGTCTTTTAGATAAGAATGCTTCTATTCGTGATAGATCGAAGCATATTCGTTTTAAAAAAAGACAGTTGAGCAAATTTGGTTTTGATTTAGAGATGGTCGAGTGAACAATTAGGCATATGTTTATTTCACTCAATCAGATATGTTTCAATTATATTAGTACTGGAGCTGTAATTCTTTGTCCCTTACATTGCTGTACAAACATTCACCTTATTCAATCAATTCAATGAAGCATTAAGTTTATTTCACTCAATAAGATATATGTTTCTGTTGTATTAATAATATAATAGTAATCCATGAACTTCCATTGCAATGTTTGCATTCAATTTATTTAATCACTAGTTAAGCACAATTATTATGTGTTTTTATTTATTCGAGTATGTAACCATAAACTGCTGAAGTTTATTTTGTAGCTTTCACATAATGGAGGTTTGTATTCGAAAATATCAGGGGAGAGAGACTCACCAGTGTTGTGTATCGAGTGTTGCTGCGTGTGCCTTTGCCACCCACGACAATAGCATCTCTTTACTCTGTGACCATCCCAACTACATGCTGAAACAGCTCATAGTAAATGTAGTCCTGCTTCTTCTTCCTAGACAGAATAGGCATCGAAACCTGTCATTGCCTAGCCTTGCCACTAGCTTGCCGGCCTTTAGGTCCATGTACGACTTCTCAGCATAGTCATCGATATCTGTATCACTTAGCTATGATGATTTGTCGGAGCCACACTCCATGGAGGACCTGATGTATACGGAAATTTGGAAATATTCAAGTGAAGACATCGCATCAAACACTAAAACAGTGGTGGGTGCACTTTTTTTTCCAATACAACTAAAATATTAAGTAAGGACAACAACAAACCACCGTTGTATATTCATTTTGTTAGATATTGCAATAGGATCAGAAATGGTCTTATCTAAACTAATAAAAGATTGAGTTTACCCTGTCGTCCAACTCCACGTGCTATCCCCACTCCCTCAGGAGACGGTTTTCGCCCTACGCCCGTTACCTCCCACTTCATCCGTGAAAGAACTGCCCACCTCCTCTTGCTCGCATCCATACCGCCACCGCTGCTCCTCCCCTTGCGCATCCGCGCTAGCATGCCACCGCCCCAGCCCCAGCCTCTCCTCGCACCAGCACAACCACTATCGTCGCTCCTCGCACCGGCGCGGCCATAGTCGCCTATCCTCGTAACTCACGCATCCACGCTACCTCCAACTGGATCTAGATGGTTATGGAGAGGGTGGTGGTCAGCCACAGGGAGGGAGAGGTGGTGGTGATGGTGCTATTGCACACATTGTCGAAGACCCGGAACTCATGGTGAAGCTCCTCCTCTTCAACCACGACCATGTCGCTGACTGCGCCAGCTCATTGTCAAAGGCCGCATGGCCCAAGCTCTCGAACAGCACGGCGAGCTTGGACCGTGAGATCCGGCCATCGTCGTTTGCGTCAAACTTATGGAATACCCGCACCTTCTCCTCCGACGTTCGTGCCAGGGACCTACCGCTTGACACCGGGCCAGCAGGCCCAGCACCACACCATTCTCACATGCTCCCACGAACCAATTGGAAAGGCAGTTGTTGAGAAGATACTCCCACCGTCTCACGGTGCCTGTTGGTCTCCACTCTCTATCGCACTGTGCACCTAGCCGTGAATAGCCGAATCTCCAATTGATCCTCGCCTCCTCCGTCTTCTGCTCCATCTGGATGGGTAAGCAACTCCACTCCCTCAATTTCCTGTGACACATTTCAATCACCCAAAAAAAATTCTAATGTGTTCTCGCTTTCTGCATAATTCTTGCATGCTTGTCCCGATGCGTGGTTTATTTGTGCAGAGCTCAGGTAAGTTTCTAGCTGATTGCTTTTAATTTGATAAGTTCAGTTTAGTAGCAAGCTTACGATGTTTTATCGGCTAACTCTTCAGGTTGGTCAGAGCAGCCTGCGGCACGAGTTCAAGCACCGCTGGTCCATGGAGAAAGCAAGGCTCAGGACCTTCCTGAGGGAGCAAGCCACAAATAGGATATGCATGGTCTCCAGGTACCTGCATTGCATCGGGTTTCCAGCTCTTAAGCAGCGTTTAGGATTATTAGGCTTCCATCGGTTGTTGTTGATTATTACTACAAGCAAGCAATTCTCTACAGGTTTGCAACGGAGTTGTTCAAGATAAGATCCACAGAGCCGTCCCTTCACGTGTTCTTTATCTCTGGAGACCCAGGTCGGTGACACGCTAAATATTTGTGTGGTTTTATATGTTAAAATACTCATGAATTTAGGCTCAGTTTTTTGCTCTCATGTTTCTGTCTGCCAGGTATTGTTGCATTCTACAAGGACTTTGTCGAAATGCTCTATGAAAAAACCTCAGTGACAGGTATGTATTACAGGTAAGCTTAATTCACGCATTTTTCATTGTATGGATTATCTATGCTGCTTACCGGTTGCTGATGAACCTTATCCATTATCCAGTGATAGAGCATATTTCACAAGGCCAGACGGTAAATATACAACTTGCCTTATGCTTGTTGCATGTTTACTTCAAATTGATCACAGAATCATATTGAAGAATCAACAAGGGGGTTGTTTCTACTTCAAATGTGACCAACAGGGATATTTATATGAATCATACTCTGTATTCTTTTTCTTTGTTGAGGGATCACCAGGCATGTATTTATTGGTCTAATTATTAAAATCTCTGTGTCTTGCAGACAAACTTATAGCCATACATGATGGGTTACTGCTAGGCAATGGGTTCATTAAGGCCCATTGGATAGACTTCTTGTACCTCCAAAAGGTTCTTACGAATGCAACACAAAATTTTCGCCTGAATCGTCTAAACATAATTTACCCACTGAAGAGGGGGGGGGCTCCATCATGTAACTCATGTTGTTTTCTTTCTTTATTCTGTACTGTTCTTTTTCCTGTGCTATGTTCCACCAAACATATAGTGCACATTCTTGCATGTGTGCTCAGTCATGTAACATGTGTTGTGCTGCTGTGCGTGCGAAGAAATAGATATGTTTTCCTAACTGCACTCATACAGGATGCTTCTTCTAATAATTTTGTTAACACGTGTTAATTTTTTGCAGGTATGCAGGAAGCTTTTATAGCATACGGGGTGCTTTCTCATGTGGTGCACAAAAGCTTGGTCAAATTTTCATGTTACCTTCTAAAATTATTCCTTATGAAATTTATGGATTTTTTGCAAACATGTTGGGGAGACATGGAATAGGAGAAAGACCAGCCATGGGCAATAGTGGTACATTCCAATCCTTTCTTGGTCCTGAAAATGCATTTCTTTATTAACTAATAAAAAAAAACAGAGTGTGACAATCATTAAATTAGTGGCTACCTGCATAATTATGTAAACCGTTCAATAGTGTATCTTACGACAGTTGTTTCGGAAGAAAGCACATAGTTCTAGAGTTAATTAGTGTTAATCGATTGAAAGTTTAGTGGCGGAGGAGGGAAGGGACCTGCACGGTCACGTGTTCTTGGTTCAGTAGAAGAAAATAAGTATTTCACCATTCTTCACTACATAACATGAGTAGTATTTTAAGCAGAGAGTTTTGAGTTTCCGTTGCAATGCACGGACACCTAACTAGTGATAGTTGTATTCTAAGTTCTTATATAGAATCATGCTTGTTTACCCAAAACTAAAATGGCGAAAAAACTCGTAAGGCACCTTCACTAATCATAGACCAAGGTCATCACACATGCATGATATAGTACCTCGTTCTCAACAAGAAGTCAACAACAATAACAACAAGCGCTCTCAGGCAACAATGCAAGAGGCATTTCTTCATGGAAACCCATAAGGTAGCTTCACCAATCCCAGGCCAAGATGAGCACACATACATGCTATGCAAAATTTTGAGGACCTATATCAAAATCTTGGAGATTGCTAATTTGGTACTTATTTGGTGCTATATCATAGAAAATACTAATATAATATCAAATACTAATTTAGTGCTATATCATATCACATACTAATATCAGATTAGATACTAATTTGGTGCTGGAAGGCTTGATATATTGCCGCTAGATGTCATTCCAAACGGCGCGGCAAATTTGGTTTAAATGTAATTTCTTTGATGCAATTCATCGAGCACCTCATGTGCATACACAAGAACATGAAAATGATGCATAAATTTATCGTATTGTCTACGCATGATGCTTCTGAAAAATCAAACTCATTCTTATTCCATAGTCTAAAGAAATAAGATATCCCAATTCCATAATCTATTCAAAGAATTATTGAGTTAATGGATGTAGTAACTGCATATTTATATAGGTCACTGGATACGGATATTTACACGAGGGTCCCTGAAGGAGTCAAACTGCAGAGATCGCTATACGGATTAAAACAGTCGGGAAGGATATGGTATAACCAACTTAGCAAATTTATCCTAAGAAGAGATATTCAAATAATAATGATTACCCATGTGTTCATAAAGAAATCATATAATAGATTCTGTATCATCTTGGTATATATTGATGATTTGAATATCATCGGAACCGAAGAAGAGATAAAGGAAGAAAGTGCTTACCTCACGACGGAGTTTGAGATGAAAGATTTGGGTAAAACCAAATTTTGCTTAGGCCTGCAGCTTCAGCATTTCTCAAGTGAAATTTTAGTACACCAGTCTGCTTATATACCAAGAAGATATTAGAAAAATTTAACATAGATAAATCTCATCATTTGAAAACCCTCATAGTTGTAGGATCCCTTGAAGTGGATAAAGACCCCATTTAGATCAATGATGAAAGATGAGGAAATCTTAGGATATGAAGTTCTATATTTAAGTACTATTGATGCACTTAGGTACCTTGCGAATTGCACAAGGCTTGGTATTGCATTTGCGGTAAATTTGCTAGTAAGACACAGTGCACCTATAACTAGAAAGACATTGGGTTGTTGTTAAGACTTTACTCAGATACCTCTAGTGTACTTAAGATCTTGGTTTATTTTACCAGAAGAACCAAGACTTAACTATAGTGAGATATACGAATGCTGGTTATCTGTCTGATCTCCACTGTGCCAAATCTCATACTGGCTTTGTGTTTCTCTGCGGTGGTACAACTATTTCTTGGCGGTCCTTTAAGTAGACCTTGGTAGCTATCTCTACCAACCGCTCATAGATTATATTTTTATATGAAGCCTCATGTGAGTGTGTGTGGCTATGACATGTAATTAATCATATCTAGAAGTTATGTGGTCTTAATATCGTCGATACTCCTACTATTATCAATGAAGATAATGATGTTTGTGTTGTACAAATGCAAATGGGTTATGTAAAGATCAATATCACGAAGCATATTGTCCCTAAAATTTTCTGTCCTCATGGACTTCAAAAGAATGGTGATATAAAAATAATGCAAACTGAGTCATGTGAAAATCTAACAGATCTATTGACAAAATCCTAACCAAAGTCCACTTTCCAAAGATGCATTAATGGCATTGGAATAAGACAGCTTAGAGATTTGCAAAGTTCAGGGGAGTAAATTCCTGAACCATAACCCCTTTTGCATGACCCTGAAGACCATACTTTATATTCTGAAGATTATAAATCATACTCTTTTCTCCTTAGCGAGTTTTTCCGAAGTTTCTCACATAAATGTTTTTAATGAGGCAACCAGTACAACACAGAGTGCGAGTGCAATGTACTCTTTTATCTATTCCTTTTTCCCATTGGTATTTGCCTAAAAGGGAGTGTTATGATATGGATAAAATCTATCTCTGTATGAAAGAACTCTATTTATTGGTGGGCGAATCCGAATCGATCTCCAGAGGTTTTCTCCTATATATTGGGCATTGTCTTATACAGAAAAATCAATATAATAAAGCGATAGAATTTTTCCATCCATATTGTGTGCTTTTATTTCTTTCATATGAATATATTTTCTGCTGTGGATTGATGTAGACGAACGACTCTATTCAACAACTGTTAATTTATAGAAAGAAGTATTCAAAACCCTAATACTAAACCACCATATTCCTGGAAGGATTCCGGCTTCCTCACGCTCCCACGTCACCCCACCCTCTCTCTCTCCCATTCTTGCAAAAAAACCCTCCGGTTCTTTGAAATTACGGATAGGTCCTTTGTAATTTTCTGTGAGTGTAAAATATTTTCCACCGTTCGCGTTTAGGTCCTCCGTTCGCCGTTTTGCACAAAGAACCTCCCATTAATACGAATTGCGAACTAGCCCTTTCCTACTTATTCGAAATAGCGAACAAGTCCAAAATTATAACAAATTGGTCCCTTGACTTTTCGTTCAGGTCCTTTCTCCGTTTTCCCCGAAAAAAATGTTTTCGTGCTCCGTTTGCTCTCCGGAGCATAGGAAAAATGTTTCCGTGGTCTGTTTTTTCTCCGAAAAAAAAACAAAAAATATTTTTCGTTCACGTGAACGGCGTTTTTCCCGGAAAATTATTTCCGTGATCCGTTTGCTCTCCGGAGCATGCGAAAAATGTTTCCGTGGTCTGTTTTTTCTCCGAAAAAAAAACAAAAAAAAAATTCCGTTCACGTGCGCTGTTTTCGTGCTCCGTTTGCTCTCCGGAGCATAGGAAAGATGTTTCCGTGGTCTGTTTTTTCTCTGAAAAAAAAACAAAAAATATTTTTCGTTCACGCGAACGGCGTTTTTCCCGGAAAATTATTTTCATGATCCGTTTACTCTCCGGAGCATGGGAAAAATATTTCCGTGGTCTGTTTTTTCTCCGAAAAAAAACAAAAAAAAAAATCCATTCACGTGCGCAGCGTTTTTCCCGGAAAAAATATTTTCGTGGTCCGTTTGCTCTCCGGAGCATGGGAAAAATGTTTTCGTGACCTGTTTTTTCTCCAAAAAAAAAACAAAAATATTTTTCATTCACGCGCGCGGCGTGCGCCGCGCTTGCGTTTCTAGTGATATTAATGGGCTGTTTGGGGGCTGTTTGGTAGGCTGCATCCAAAGAGAATTGCATCTACAGATACAAAAGACACTTGTTTGGTTGGCTGCACGAGGGGTGGAGCCTGTCCCCCGAGATGCAATTGCATCTGCTGAGCCATTTGTGGGGAAACGTAGATTTTGGTCGCTTCCTATGGGCACTGGTGGTAGGATGCAGCCGGGATGCATGCAAGGCATGGAGAGGCACATAAGCGATCAACCAAACACATTCTTCCTATTCTTCTCACAACTGACTCAACTCATACACTCAACCAAACACCATCTCTTTGCATCTACACAACCTGGCTCTCACTACCGGCTGGACTGCATGAGCCACTTGAGATGAGAAGGCAACCAAACACCCTTGGTTGCTTTCTCAACTCGGCGGTCAGATGAGTGGAGCCAGGCGGTGAGCTGGCCTGAGTGGATGCAAGGAGATGTCTGTTTGGTTGATTGTATGAGCCGGTGCAGCCGAGAAGAGATGTCGCTTGGTTGATTGTATGAGCCGTGCAGCCGAGAAGAGATCTTTGTTTGGTTGGACTGAGAAGAGAATGCGTTTGGTTCAGAATGC
Organism: Rhipidocladum racemiflorum; assembly: GCA_036346355.1. NCBI lineage: Eukaryota > Viridiplantae > Streptophyta > Magnoliopsida > Poales > Poaceae > Rhipidocladum > Rhipidocladum racemiflorum. Next base: position 60,990,449 of record CM070573.1, on the reverse strand, counting down.
GCAATAACCAAGGGAGAGAAATGATCCCTGTTGTCCTAATATTTTCCAAACGTTACGTAATTTTCTCTCAGAGACATGATTTATGTAGACATTTCTATTAGTATGTCTTTGGCGTTCCATGTTAAATGAGTGCTTCTCATCGTAATAGCGTGATAGATTCCAAACTCCTCGATGTAAACCTAGTTTCATGATTCATATAAAATGTCTCAAACCATTTTTCTACAAACATGATCATTGAACACGGATGACTCGAGCATCTTCTATTCATCCGAATATCACTCGTATGCAAACAAAAGTCACATCCACAACATTCCAAAGTGGCAAGCAAAAGACACATCCACAACATGCTAAATAATAGTTCTTGGTGACAAACAAAAGTGACAAGCATTCTAGATTGCAAATTTGCATGACCAAATCCAATCATCACAAGAATAGCCTACCACAATTTGCATGACCATAGAGATCTAAACAAAACTTGCACGGATACATTTCTTGAACCCACTCAGACGAATGGCAAAGGCACAAGACCCAAACCGAAGGTCCAAACACCAAGCTAGAAGATTTCGAAGTGAACATTTTTTTTATCTATAACTACTCATTGATTAGACAATTTTGATAAGCTCAAGCTGCAATGAATGCCTTCTTCCCACCGCCGCCTGTGGATCCAGCTGGAATGACCTTAAGGACGTTGAACCTCACGCTTTTGACAAAGGCCTCAAGAATGTACATGGGAAAAAATCAGCATCCAACAAGAGTCCGGTTCCATTGTTCAGGATAAAATTTAGGATAAAAAAGACAAGGGCAGTGTAGTCACTGTCACTAACATTTAGGATAAAATTTATGCACATCACTCCCGTATCTTCTCTTGATGGTGATAACTATCTACCTCTGTGGGTGAAAACAACGAGTTCAGATTCCAGAATTAGAATACAAATCCACCTTGCAAGAATGCGTAATAAACTAGCAACTAAACAAAACAAGCATGATGAAAGCACTGTAAAAGAGTTGGAGAAGAGGTACTATGTTTATTTTTTTGGGCTAACAACGCCTACAAATTGGTAGAAATAAAACAAAATATCCTTCTTACAGAAAGACAATTGGTACTTTTAAATTGAAGCTTCCTGGATCAAATGGAATTTATCCGCAAAATTTCAATTGGTATACTGGATGAGCTCGATTCTTTGCAATTCACAAACCACAACCCATCTTCTCGTTGATCTGCTCGTATATCTGAACACACGCAAAACACACGTAATTCGTATCAGTGTAAACGAGACCTATTCAAAATCTGATCTCACAATGCATGCACTGGACCCCTCGAATATATATCTTCTGTTCCTCGTCGCACATTGACCTCTTTTCAATTGGTAAACTGGATGAACGAACTAAATAAAAATCGAACAAAGTTCAAGAATTGAGAGCTCGATTCTCTGCAATTCACAAACCACAACCCATCTTGTGCAATAGGGCGCCCTAAATCACAAATAAAAAGATGAAACATCACTCAACATGACACACTACTCAACTAGGCCAGTTGCATTGTTCCAACTCCTGCCATACCATTGCATTTATCACAGAACTTCCAAACACGATCGACCACAAGATTACTCCAAGAATTCAAGCCTGATATGAACTAGATCTAATAATCGCCAAAAAAAATGCTTGCAAGCCACACCTTCCAAGCAGAGATATATACCTTCCAAGCAGAGTAGGGACGTGGGGACCAGGGACGAGGAGACAGGGGACGAGGGAGACCAGGGCGCCAGAGGAGGTCGGCGACAGGCGAGCCGGCCACTGAGGCGCAGCGGTGGTCGAGGAGAACGGGGTGCGGAGACCCAAGTGAGACGAGGAGAACAGGGCGCGTAGGAGGTCGGGGACAAAGTGAGCCGGCCACTGGAGGCGCGTGGTGGTCGAGGAGAACTGGGCGCCGGACACCAAGTGAGATGAGGGAGAACGGGGGCGCTGGGGATTCGGCGTGAGCGACTGGGGGCTGGAGGCGCGCGGGAGATGAGGGAGACCGGGGAGGAGGGAGACGGGGGCGCGGCGACGGTGGAGGAATCGAATCGAGGAGCGGCGACCGGGCGTGGAGGCGGCGTTGTGAGCCAGGCCGGTGGAAACGCCGAAAACTTCGTTCAGCGGGCCTGGCTCCGGGGAACCTTTGCATCTGGAGGGCCTGGCCCTGTGACCTGAGAAGACAACCAAACAACACACTGTTGCATCTCCAGAGCCAAATCTCTCCAGATGCAGCCAACCAAACAGGCCATAAACCGCTCGTAGCCTCGCACCTTAGGCAGCAGGCGAGCGAAACATCTTCGCACTCCCGTATCGCTTTCCCTGCTCCCCTCTCTTCTCCTCGCGCCCCCCTTTTGTTTCTCTCTCTTCCCCTTCGGCCGAGCCGAGCCATGCGGCGCCTCCTACTACAACTCCTCCCCACCACATCACAACCCACCGCCTCCCCCCTCCTCCCCGTCTCCCTCTCGCTCCCCCCTTCCCCTCCCCAAACCCTAACCCTAATCCCGCATCCCCCTCCGCCGCCGCGGGGTCGACCCGACCGACGCCGCCGCTCCCCCCGGCGCGCCCTCGCCTTCGGCTCCTCCTCCCCCCGCGGCGCCCCTCCTCGCGGGGGCTCTAGGGTTTCGCCATGGACCCGCGCCGCCCTTCCCCGCGAGGCGGCGCCAACGGCGGCGGGCTATCGTACTCCGCCCTCTTCAACCTCGAGGTAGCCGCTCGCTTGCCTCCTCCCTCTCTCTCAATCTCTCTCCGAGCGAGCGGGGTTTCCTGTGCGTGCGGGGGTTGTGTTGCATTGGGGCGGCGTGGTGCGGGGCTGGGGATGGGCTGTGGAGCTCGTTGTCACTGGGTTCTGGGGAATTCTCTCCAGGGGGACGTTTTGTCCCTGGTTTTAGGCGCAATTAGGCATGGATTTTGGTGGGAGTCGCGGTTTGGTTCCGGGGTTAGAGGCTCGCTAGCGGGGGACTAATGCAGGTCGCTCGGTGACGGTGTTGCGATCGTGTGCATTTGCTGATGTCCTGTGCTACTGTTTTGTTGGTTTGGAGTAAAACGAGTTTTTGCTGCTTTGTGCTTCGTTGAAGCTAGTGGTCGTTAGAGTTGTCAAATTTTAGTGTGGTGTCGTGCTGTAGCTGGTTGCCTACCTTGCATCTAGTGCTGGTTGCTGGTTACTGTTGTTGTGATTGTCCGATGAGCTATTTGTCTTGTTATCTTTTATCTGTGCTGCTGGTGCCTTGGCTTAAGTTCTAGTATTTCATGCACGAGGAGGATTCTGTTTTGATGCAATTACATACCTCAGTTGTTTGTGTGCATGTAGCTATACTATGTTTTAGTTACGGTTAAAGGTTATTAGTTTCTGTGATCTGCGTATGCACTTATGCTACTGTGATTGTGGTGTTCTTAGCTTGCAGCGTGCCTCTGTATGCCTATCGCAATTCTTCAAACTCTTGGTTTTACTGGGTCTGGGATCTATATTTGCATGGCCAGGTTTTGCTTATTGCTTTCATTCTTCTCAGTATGCGCGGTCATGGGCCGTATAGTTTTTCTGTCACATGCATGTTTTGTGTTAGTTTTTTGTTATACTATCGTAACTATCATTTATTCACCTTACGCTGCAGAATGTTGTTTGATTGGTTCAAATTTTATGCGTTTCGTTAATATTATGATTTGGGGCCTGCGAGGGAACTTCAATTGATCGTGTCAGCATCTGTTGCTTTATTTGCATTTAGCTTTTATCATTTTTAGTGCTTCTACAGTGATAGTGTTGCCTGTCTATTTGTTTGGTCTGTGTCGATGTAGGTTCATCGATAGTGATACGGTCTGCCTTTTGTTTTCGACTTAATGAAGCAGACATGTCTTCATTACTTTATGTTACTGTGTTTTGTTGGAGTTTTATTGATCTACAAGTCTGTTGATGGTTTTTTACTGGAACTGCTGTTGCAGCCTTTGCTGAACTTTAAGGTCCCTTTACCGGAAGATCTTGATCGTTATGGGAATAGTAGTCCAAATGGGAGTGTGAGTAGCCAAGGTAAGGTCACCTTTTGTCTTCGTTCCTTTTTATCTTCATTATTACATTTCTTTGCTCAAGAGTTCTCTTTTAAGCTACTGTAATTGTCTAAATCCATCTTGTGGCATTAACTTTTCATCAAATTGTCTTCTATTGGCATTTCTGCTGTATTTCTTAGGATCGTTGTCGGATCAGTACAATGGCATGAATGATGCTTCCCATGGGCTGCATCGGAAGAGGAAAAGTCACCTGGATGGTGCTAGCGATGATGAGGAAGCAGATGCCTATAGTAACCAAATAACTGAGGATCACTACCGTACAATGCTAAGCGAACATGTTCAGAAGTACAGAAGGTCAAAGATTAAGGATGGTGTTTTTGGTTCTGATCCTCCTCGGGCGGTAGTCCCCCAAATAAAACACAAAAATGGTAGTACAAGAGTTACGAAGTACAAAAGTGATTTCAAGGATGTCGCAACATTTCGTGAGGTAGAAGCCTCACGTGAGTATAACGGCACAGAATGCATAAGCACATATGGTGGTTTCAATAAGGTTGTAGCTTCACGTGATTCTTCTTATTTGGACATGGGGGATAATGTAAGCTACGTAATTCCAGAAGGTTATGATAAGCTGGCACCTTCCCTTAATCTGCCTGTTTTTTCTGATATACGTGTCGAGGAGCATTTCTTGAATGGCATGCTAGATTTACGCACCCTAGCAGCAATGCTTGGTACTGACTGCAAGTTTGAGACAACCAATTGTGGTGGATTAGCCGAACCTCAGCCGCAATACGAATCACTCCAGGAAAGGGTGAAGATGCAGAAATTTGCTCTTCAAGTAACTGAGGATCCCTTCGCAATTCCAGAAGAAGCAGCTGGGAGGATACGGAGGTCTATTATTTCAGAATCTGGCAATTTGCAGATTCATTATGTTAAAGTCTTGGAAAAAGGAGATACATATGAGGTTGGTTTCAGTTGTTAAAATTTCGATTTCATGCTATTGTATTCTGTCATTCTGTGTACTTAGCAACTATGTGATACCATGGATGCAGATTATCGAGCGTAGCTTGCCAAAGAAGCAAATAGTAAAAAAGGAACCTTCTGCAGTCGTGAAAGAAGAGATGGAAAAGATTTTGAAACAATGGCATGCTATTGCTAGAGGTATTCCAAGGCACCACAGGAATTTCACTGCTTTGTTGAAGAAACGGCAAATAGATGCTAAACGCTTTTCTGAGAGTTGTCAACGTGAGGTATTGGGCTCGTCTATCTTGTTGCCTTATGTGCCATTTCACTGTGCTCTAGTTTATGATCTTGCTGAACTTGTCTATTATACAGGTAAAGCTCAAAGTTAGCAGGTCACTAAAACTGATGAGAAGTGCTCCAATACGTACAAGGAAGCTAGCTAGGGATATGTTGATATTCTGGAAACGAGTGGACAAGGAGCAGGTCTTTGTCTCTCAAGCTTACCAATGACTAATTCCACTAAAGGCTGTTATGAAATTATACTATTTTATTTTCTTTAGGAAACAGTGGCATGCAGGGCTAATTCTATTGCACATTCTAAAACATCAGGAGTTGATTATAGGCTTATAGCCATGCATTTCATCCTTCAAACCATTTGACCATCTATATAAATAAATACTAATATCTCATGTCCAATATTGTTTTGCATATTGCTCTTGTATTTAGTTCAGTTTAGCACATGGTGTTTGCTGCTCTTGCTTATGCTATCTTCAGAACAAGGCACTAAAATTATGGCACTCATTTCTTTTGCCTGATTTGCAGTATGAGTTGAGGAAAAAAGAGGAAAGGGATGCAGCTGAAGCTTTGAAGCGTGAAGAGGAGTTACGTGAAGCAAAAAGACAACAGCAGAGGCTCAATTTTCTGCTATCCCAAACTGAGCTTTATAGCCACTTTATGCAGAACAAGGCTGGTGAATCAGCACCGCCCGATGAGGGATCTGCCCCTGAGGGTGATGAGGAAGAAGATCCTGAAGAAGCTGAATTAAAGAGAGAGGCTTTGAGAGCTGCTCAGCATGCAGTGTCCCAACAAAAAAGGATGACAAATGCATTTGATAGTGAAATTGTGAGGTTTCGTCAATCTTCTGACTCTGGTATTCCCACTGATGATTCAGCTAGTATGGAGTCTAGCAAGATTGATCTATTACACCCGTAAGTTCTACTTGAAAATTTTCATTTTTGTCAGTCGCAAGCAAGCATGTTAGAACGAAGGAAGTAGTTCTCCAAAACTTGATTGCTTTCGGGCTATCTTATTTTCAGTTCAACAATGCCTGAGAAGTCATCTGTGCAGACACCGGAGTTGTTTAAAGGTGTATTAAAAGAATATCAGTTAAAGGGCTTGCAGTGGCTGGTCAATTGTTATGAACAGGTAGATTGTTATAAAGCGGATGCATTTTTCTCATTTGTGATAACTGTACCATTGTTAGGCTAAACTTCACATTTTGGAGTTCTTGCAGGGGTTAAATGGCATTCTTGCTGATGAAATGGGTCTTGGCAAAACTGTCCAGGCAATGGCATTCTTATCCCATTTGGCTGAGGTTGGTGAATTTATTTTCTTGAAAACCTAAAAACTTGTCTTTCCATTAGTTGATCCATTTCCCAAATGTTGTTTGGTCTCGTTATGTGTTTGACCTTTATACCTTATTTGACACTGTTTCTCAGCTTAATTTATTTATGTTCTTATTTCTTCCTTTCTGAGGCATCATATTGTGTAATTTTAGTTTTTTTTAATCATTGCGTGTCAAGCATTTTATATGGAAATTGGTATCTCATGCAGGACAAGAACATATGGGGTCCCTTTCTAGTGGTTGCACCTGCATCTGTTGTGAATAATTGGGCTGAAGAGGTGACCAGATTCTGCCCTGATCTTAAGATACTTCCGTATTGGGGCCCAGAAAGGATGATTCTTCGGAAGAACATCAATCCCAAACGTCTTTATCGGAGGTAAATTTCTGGCTGAGGCACTATTATGTTCATGCAAGGTCTCTTTTCTTTAGTAGGATCATAAAATTAATCATGTGACTTTTGCTCTTTTCCTTCATAGAGATGCTAGTTTCCACATCCTCATTACAAATTATCAGATACTTGTGAATGAAGAGAAGCTTTTGAGACGTGTTAAGTGGCAATATATGGTACTGGATGAGGCCCAGGCTATAAAAAGTTCAAGCAGGTGACTTGTCATGCAGCTCGCATGTTTTTATATTATTTTGAAATTCAAAATTTCCTAACTCATACCTGTCATCAACTCATCATTTGTTTATTCTGTTTTCTTCCCTATTGCCCAGCCCTTGTTTGAGAAATTGTGTATTATTCATCTTTTTCCCCCTCTACTGCAGCCAGCGCTGGAAAACTTTGCTGAGCTTTAACTGTAGAAATCGCTTGCTTCTTACTGGGACACCAATACAGAACAACATGGCTGAGCTATGGGCGCTTCTTCATTTCATCATGCCCACTTTGTTTGACAGCCATGAACAGTTTAATGAGTGGTTCTCAAAAGGGTACTGTTCTCTTTCAGAAGTTGTCTTCTTTATTTTAGTTGTCTTCTTTATTGGTTACATTTCTTTGGTCTGCCAGAATTGAGGGTCATGCTGAACATGGAGGGGCCTTGAATGAACATCAACTTAGTCGACTGGTAAGATACGGTCATATTTAGTGCATGGTATGGTTTAAAGAATCTTTTGAAGAATGCTTGATTGAGTCTAATGTGAAGTTTAGAAGACTCGAGTTCTCGAATATATGAGAGATGCTCCATTGCCCCTGAGATGAAAGAAATAAATTGTTTAACTTTTCCCTGGTTCCTCTGCATGTCATTTTCTATTGCTCAAATATTATAACATGTTATCTATTTCCACAGCATGCTATATTAAAGCCCTTTATGCTTCGTCGGGTTAAGATTGACGTCATCGCAGAAATGACCAAAAAGAAAGAAGAAATTGTGCCCTGCAAATTGAGTTCTCGTCAGCAAGTCTTCTATCAAGCCATAAAGAATAAGATATCTCTTAATGAGTTGCTTGATGGAAGTCGTGGGAATCTAAATGATAAGAAGCTACTTAGCCTGATGAATATTGTCATGCAGCTACGGAAGGTACAACTCTTATGATTAAATTTATTTAAACCTTTTTAAGGTCCCTATTGCAAATTGTGCTAATTTTTTGTTCACTGGATTTTCTTGCTAATGTGCTCCACATCACTTTTAGGTCTGCAATCATCCAGAGCTGTTTGAGCGCAATGAGGGAAGCTCTTACTTTTACTTTGCTGAGATTCCAAACCCTCTTCTTTCTCCCCCATTTGGGGAATTGCAAGATGTACATTATGCAGGCAAGAGGAATCCAATAATGTTTGAGGTACAATTTCGCCCTTATCTTTAGCCTTTTCAATTTTTGTTGGCCATATTGTTTACAACCTCGTTGTTTTGTTTCTTCTTGAGCACAACTATACTAATGGGCTTCTTGAATCCCCTCAGATTCCAAAGTTAGTTTATGAAGGAATCATCTGTAACATGGAAATACCTGTGCATGGCTGTGGATTTCGGAGTGGATCTTTCAACAGACTGTTTAATATATTTTTGCCAAGTAATATCCATAATTCCACATTTCCAGAATCATCTTCACCAACCAAGTCTGTTCTGTCATCCGGTGCATTTGGCTTTACACGTTTAGCGAATCTGTCCCCTGTTGAAGCTTCCTTCTTGGCCAGTTGTTCACTATTTGAGAGACTAGCATTCTTAGCGATACATTGGAGTAGGAAGTACGTTGATGAAATCGTGGATGCATTCCTTGATTCAGAAGGTCATGATCTCAAGTTCAGTCAGAATGATGTCACAAAAGTCCGTGCTGTTTCTCGATTGTTGCTTTCACCTACAAGGGCGGAGTCCAGTTTGCTCAGAGAAAAAATTGAGATAGGCCCGAGTGATTGCCCATACGAAGCACTAGTGCTTTCTCATCATGACAGGCTGGTCTCGAACATAAGGCTTCTTCGTTCAGCATATGCTTTTATTCCACCAGCTAGAGCACCACCAGTAAGTACATTTGTTTTATCTGTGTTGACTTGTTTTGGCACTTGTGCATTGCATCAGGCCAACTATGCGTTTGGAGTCATTGTTCAGTATATCTTAGCCTAGTATTTAAATAATCCAGAACATCCGTATAGCGTAGGAGATGTCTATATTTGATCTATGCATGTTATCAGCTCACAATTAATGGTAGTATTGATTTTAACCTCCCCTCTCCCCTTCTTCCAGATAAATGTCTGGTGTGCAGATCGTAATTTTGCCTATAAGTTAAATGATGAGATGCATGATCCCTGGACCAAGAAACTGTTTCTGGGATTTGCTCGCACGTCTGAGTTCAATGGTCCTAGAGAACCGATTGGTCCTCATCCTTTGATACAAGAAGTATGTACTGATTTTCCCATCCCTGAACCAATGCTGCAGTTACCGTACAGGATATTTGGGTCATCTCCGCCTATGAGTAATTTCGATCCAGCTAAAATGCTTACAGTAAGTCTTCAATGCTTTTTGTTGTGCATAATGCTGGATATTGCCTGTTTAGGATTGTTTTTCAGCTGCACAATTTCATCATCCTTTTACAGTTATGATTTTAAATCAATGTGGGTCTAATGAGGTTCATGAACTGCTAAAGTGCTCAGAAGATTTTTCTGGAAACTAGACCTTGATCAGTATACAAATTTGGTGTAAACACCTTAATATAAAGGCAGAACCATTTTCTGTTTTTATTGCACATGCTTTAGTAACCCCTTGTTTCTGACATGGAATGCTTGATGACAGGATTCTGGGAAACTCCATACCTTAGATAAACTGTTGCGGCACCTCCGAGCTGAAAATCACCGTGTGCTTCTATTTGCTCAGATGACTAAAATGTTGGACATTCTCGAGGTATTACTAGTTACTTTATGCATATCCAATTCACATTAAAAATGTGAAAAAAAACCTAATAAAAAAAACAAAAAAAAATCCAACAAGCAATTCAGTTGAATAAACAAAACAAGAAGTAACATTTTGATCTTATTTCTTTAATAGATAGATATGTAGAGATGCAAGTGGGTGTATTAGGGTCAATTCCTTGTTGCATAACACTATGGAGAGTGGTATATATTCCTTGTTGCATAACACTATGGAGAAAGTGGTATATACAACTTTTGATGAAACTTCAAACCTTTATACAAAACTCTGTACTTTTTTTGTGAGAACAGTAGGGGAGGACACTACTATAATACACACGCAGGACACACACATACCATGGTTATCACGGCGCCCCGGTGAGGTGAGGCGCCTCCGAGGAACCTGGACGCCTAGTCGCCTCCTAGGTGACAGTTAGGCGACCAAAACAAAATACAACAGCCAGCAAATATAATAATATAGTAATGTACTGAATAATGGATACTATCAGCACACAGATGGGTGCAATAAGCCACCAAATAGGCAGCAGCGGCACCAAGCACCACTTGAAGATTGTGTACTAATCCATACAAATACAAATAAGCACTAATCAGCACAGATTGTGAAGCCATTAATCCATACAAATAAGGCAGCACCAGCACCACTCAGGCTTGACAGTTAGACACAGCGCATAACTTGGCTAAAACGCATAGATTACGAGACGAAGTCTTGCTGCTATACTTAGTCGAAGCGGGACCGGAGACATATCTCCCATCCATATCCTAACCGTCGGTATCCCTATCCAACGACAGCGCCACGCACACAGCCGAAGACAACCTTTGTTGTATCCGGTTCCATGCCCTCTCCTGTCCCCCCACCTCCTCCGTGCTCCACTCATGGCCAGAGCTGCCGCTCTCCAAAGATCGAGCCGACGCACTCCGGTTCCCGACCTGCCGCACAGCCGCATCTCCAGGCCACGCGCCACTTAGTCCTGCTTCTGCTTGCTCTACTTCGCGCCGCCAGCCACTCACGCTGCCACCTTTGTGTCCACTCAGCCCCCAAGTCGCAGCTTACTGGATCTAGAGGCGACGGGTCACGGTGGGCCAGAGGGGGAGGCGACGGCTGGACATGATGGGATCTAGAGGCAAACCGCGATGGGCTGCGGATGACGGAGGCGACAGTGGAGGTACTCTCCAGAGTCTCCACTGCCAAACCTGGCTCCTCTGCTCTGTCTTGGTTTTCCTCCTTTAACTGGCCTCATGTTGGCTCGGTGCCTGCCCGGCCGCCTCAATCCCCACGCCTTGTCGCCCGCCACGACGCTTGGGCAAACTAGGCGTTTGTCTGAAGAGCTCCAGGCGAGGCGACGGGTCTTGGCGGCCTCCCCGGCCGCTGGGGCGCGTAGGCGGCGACTAGCCGTCGCTTAGGCTATTAATAATAAATGAAGTACAAAGGACGATTTTTTTAAAAATAATATATTTTTTAAAATAATTTACAGAGATAATATGTCAAATAAAAAAATCACAAAACTACCTACTTGTCGCCATTTGAATTGGCGACAGGTCTCTGTCTCCAATTCAAATGGCAACAGACTCTGTCGCCATTTCAATTGGACGGTTACAGAGGTTTTCGCCAACGGTTGCAGGCTTGCAGCTCTCTGTCGCCATTTCAATTGGCGACAAAGACCTGTCGTCAATTCAAACGAAGACAGGTGGGTATTCTTGCGATTTTTTTTATTTGGCATATTATTTCTGTAATTTTTTTAAAAGATATTATTTTAAAAATTAATTCTACGAAGGATCAACAGGATCAAACAGCAAGATTCAGACATAAAGCAAACAAGAACTGACATCTAGTTAGAAGGTAAAGAAATCTGTCTCCAAAGCAGCTTGCCCTAAAAACAATATAACCAGGACCAACGGCTCCTATTTACTCCCAAAATGCACTAGAATACTCTGTACATTGAGAAATTGGAACCGTGATTTATTGATTATGATACAAGTGGGAGTGGTGGAGTGGAAAATTGAGGGGGAGTAAAATGTTATTGAACTTTCTTTCGGTAAAATTTGTTTGTACTTTGTAACATAACAATCCCCATTATTAATGAAGCGTTATCTTGTGTGCCATTCGTAAGTGAGATTCCACTAAAAGGATGATATATCCCATTTATGTGCCTATTAAAAAACTTCAATATGTGGGTCTGAGCTTACATAATTGCACAACAGGATGGAGCTCTTTGAGTGTTATGTTTCAGAAGCTTTCGGTGCCATTTTTGGTTTCCATTATTTTTTGACTGGCGTTGTGAACTCCACGAAGGCAGTGCACACACCTACTATCATAATGAGTTTTGCTTGTGAACTGTTTCATTCAGAAGTCCTGTTGAGTTTGGCACTAAAGTTTGAAACCCTTCCTAATTTTTGGAGTATCACGCATTACTTTTTTCAGGACTACATGAATTTCAGAAAATTCAAGTATTTCAGACTTGACGGGTCTTCTGCAATTTCCGATCGCCGTGACATGGTCCGAGACTTTCAGAACAGGTACACATATTAGTAGATAGGATGCAACTGCTTAAGATGATCTAATGCTTTTCAAACATGACTTTATCTGAGTTTTTTCTCTGCAGGAACGATATTTTTGTTTTCTTGCTAAGTACAAGAGCTGGGGGACTAGGTATTAATTTGACAGCTGCTGATACAGTTATATTTTATGAAATTGACTGGAATCCAACACAAGACCAGCAGGCAATGGATAGAACACACAGGCTTGGTCAGACAAAGGAGGTAACTGAAGCTTCAGTTTATACACTTTATCTAGCCATGGTCTCATGGGCCATTATTTTATCATTTGTAATGTCACTCTTGAATCTTTCTTAGGAAGAAGAATTTAATGAAAACAGGGACTTCTTCTTTCCTTGTATGGACTCCTATAGTAATATATGTTAACTGACTGGTGCTCACAGTTTTTTTAGAAAGCTGGTTGTTATCTGAATTCATAAACAATATTTGAAAATAGAATTTGTGTAGCTCAGTTTCTTATATTTTATTTCAAACCTGGAATTGTAGGTGACTGTGTATAGACTTATATGCAAAGATACTATTGAGGAGAAAATATTGCAAAGAGCGAAGCAGAAAAATGCAGTGCAAGAGTTGGTCATGAAGGGGAAGCATGTGCAGGATGATCATATGATGAGACAAGAGGATGTTGTTTCATTACTTATTGATGATACACAGATTTCACATAAATTGAAAGAAATATCAATGCAGGTAATTTTATATTATTTCCAATTTTCCATCTTTTTAACACAGTCCAATCAGATGAGCATATGGTAACCTGCGATTAGATACATTCTTCCATCATTATGTTTCAAATTTAAATGCACTGCTGTTACAAATACTACTGTTCTGATATCTTTAACCAAATTTAAATTCAAAATTTGAATTTAAAAAATTGGCTGATGCATTTCTGATTCTGCCAATTATGAAGTAGTTACACGGAGAAAATTTGCCATGTCACCATTGAGTTATGAAAGAGTGCCAATGCCATTTCGCCCGGTAAACCGGCAGTTTATGGCTTATTTTGAGTACATTTGGAAACTGGTACAGATGTGCCTTAAGAAACCAGAAGGGTCCACAACTGGTTTACCGTAAATCTAGCTTTTCAGGGCCAGTCTGGTTTCTTACAGCCAAAAGGTTTTTACTCAGGGACCTTTGTCTACAACCAATTTGTTCCTAGTGTAGAGTCAAATTGAAGAGAGTCCAATTGGACTATTGGAGTGTTTACAACAATTTTTTATTCAACTTCAATGGTAAAAAGTTTGGCAAGAATCATTTACCCTTTTAGGCAAAGGATCGATTAAAGAAGAGGCGCGCGAAGGCCATCAAGGTTGACAAAGAAGGAGATTTGATGCTTGAAGACTTAGATGATCCAACTGCAGAGGCTGTCGAACAAGATAACACAACCAGCAAAAAGGTACACGAGATGCATCTGAGTTATTGAGTTACTTATTTCTTTGCGAAAGTAGGAAACCACACCTTCAGAATAGGGTCTTTAAGTTTCTTTTTCCATATATTAAGTTTTAAATCCATAATTTCCTAAGAATCGTTATCTGCCTGTACATATACAAGTGCACACAAATCATTGAGGCTTAATAATTTTTAATATGCACGCTTGAAATTCTAATTTTAAGTGTAAATTAAAACATTTAACAGAATAGGGTCCTTAAGTTTCTTTTTCCATATATTAAGTTTTAAATCCATAATTTCCTAAGAATCGTTATCTGCCTGTACATATACAAGTGCACACAAATCATTGAGGCTTAATAATTTTTAATATGCACGCTTGAAATTCTAATTTTAAGTGTAAATTAAAACATTTAACAAGTAAATGTTCTAGAACAATGATTTTCACAGCATGGATTCAATATAAACACCCATGTAGAACTTTAAAATGAAATGTGTACATGCGTTTAGTTTTAGGCTATATTGGCTGTGTTTCACTTGCATTTTAGTCTGTATGACAACTAAAAATACAAGGCACAAGCACTATGTAAGTACATTTACGGAAACAAATGCGTTGTGTAGGATTTGACTAGTTTAACTACAAAATCAAGGAGAGAATCAAAAGCAAAGGAATTTGACTTATTCTGCTAATTCAATTTTATCATCTTTGCCTTCATGAGCCCTTGATCAGCTTGCTGTCATATTGAGCTATCTAGCAATGTGAAACTACTGTTCTATTCAACAAACTGCTCATACAACATTAAGGCAATTCCAGTAGGTAACTCTGAAGCATTGGATGATGAAAATGTGTCCAAAACAAATATTAGTCCTCATGTTTTTTTTCCTGAGGCCACTTGGATTCATCTCCCTCTCATTGTTGGCCTTGGTATGCCTTACTCATTTAGTAAGCAACTCCTAAATATTTACAGAGAAAAAGCTCGCACAAGAAACCTCCAAAGTCACAGGATAATGACAATGCGGACAAGAATGCTGGGGCTCTCATCGATGGTGATTACCCAGAGAGTGGTCATGCAGAAGATGGGGAACATACTGCTCTGAGGCCTAAAAGATCAAAGAGACTGATGAAGAGCACGGGTGAT
This sequence comes from Rhipidocladum racemiflorum, assembly GCA_036346355.1. Lineage (NCBI taxonomy): Eukaryota > Viridiplantae > Streptophyta > Magnoliopsida > Poales > Poaceae > Rhipidocladum > Rhipidocladum racemiflorum. The sequence goes on along the minus strand of CM070573.1, from coordinate 60,975,427 downwards.
GATAAGGAACCGGTGGCTGGCTCTGATGATGAGAAACCGGCAGATGCAGGTGAGAATTACGTCTCTCATGACTACGATGATACGGAAGAGGTGCAAGACCGGACTCCTTCAGCCTAATCGTCTGACTGACCAGACGAGAAGAGAGGATGCTAAATGGCAAGGCTAGTGTAATCTATCTGACGGCGCAGTTTAATGTCCAGAGGAGTCGGTCTGAATCTGCCTGATGGTGTCACGCAGTTCAATAAGTAGTTAACCGCACAGCTTCTCTTCTGAAGACTGGGAACTGCGTGACTGCATACTCGGTTATGTGGGATGATGTCGTTGCGGTGGCAATAATGCCTATAATGGTTGACTTCCTAAACGTGACCATGGTGCATCCTCCAGCTGCTACCGTTGTAGTCCTTATCGCCGGAATTCGCGATGCAGGCTGCGGCCACTGTGTAAATATGCATGTAACATTTCCCCGTCATTCGCATATAGAATTAATTTTGCCGTGTAAAGAGGGTAGGCTGCTGTATTAGTCATAAGTTTTGTGTTGATAGGTAAGAAAGAAACATGGCAGGAAACAGCTACTGTGCTCCCCGAGTTGGAAACATGTTAGCTCATTTATGACCCGTGTATGCTAATCGAAAGCATTTTGCAGCTAACAGAAATCTGTATGTTTCCAGTGCTGGCTGGGCATCACGTGATTGCGTAGCGGTAGCCTCTTCGGTCGAAGCCCAACAGAGGGCATTTGTATCCATGAAACGACTAGATAAATTTGGAACTATTGGCTGAACTCGTGCCTTCAACGTGAGGACGGGATTGCCGTATTTATGTTTAGGGTTTTGATAAGTTTCATCCGGATATTTTCTTTAGCAACTATCATCTAAATTCTTGGTCATTGGATTTGCTTTCAGATCGATGCACATCCTCATGAATTCGAGGTGGGTTAATCCTAAAGATGTGTGTTTTGATGTTTACACTCCCTTATGTTTAACGATACGTGTACATGTGGGTCCGTACGTATTGTTTATTGAAACTTGAAAGGACATTTTGGTATACCGTCTGCTAGGCAGGGAACGTAGAAAGAGGCCACATGCAGAAACGAAAACAAAACAAGCCACGGCTAAAGAGAAACGACATTGTCGTTTTCCCTGCCTTTAGCCATTGAGAATTCGGACATGGGTTTGCATCAGAAACACTAAAGAGAAACAACTCAAGAAGTATTTACACGACAATTGCTACAACGGGACGTACCAGTATCTGTTGAAATCTGTCACCATGCTACCTCCTAAATAGAATTCTTTAGCTAAAGCAATGCATACCCATGAGCTCCTAAATATAGCTATTTTGGCAAGATTCCACCGTACTATCCACACAAAACACAACAGACAAAAGAAAAACGCATATGCAAGGCAGAATAGCCCCAGAATAGGAACACAGGGAGAGAGAAAAAAACAATATAATCATGGTAATTAAATTATTGTCTAATCCCCAGGTATTTAATCCCCGATGCCTCCTCCATTCCCATGCACTCAACAACTCCTCGCCCTAAACCCCATCTCCAGCTGCAAGAACATCTCGATCTCCCTCTCTCGCTTCTTCCTCAGCAATGGCTTGCTTCCACACGCCGGAGCTCGACGACATCCACCGGTGGCTTCCACCTGAGATCCTCGAGGACATCGGCGTCGCCAAAGCCGATGAGCAGCGCCGCCTCGCCGTCGCCGAGGACCTCGCCGCTCGCCTCGCGGGCGTGCTCGGAGGCACCGCGAGAAGAACCCAACACCATCCTCCTCCTCCGGTGAGGGCGGCCAACTCCCACCAGCACCAGCACCAGCACCAGCACCGCCCACCGCCACAGCTGGTTCACGGGCTAGGCAGCCGGGGTCGCGTCGCCGGCGGCAATGCACAGAGCGCGGCGGGAACGTGTCCGTTCTTGAGCGACGGCGGCAGGATGCTAGAGTTGGCCGTTAATCCGCCAAGGTTCGATCCGGTGAGGCCGCCGGCGAAGCGGAGCGGCACAGGCACCGGGGTTTTCTTGCCCCGCACCGAGGCGCCGTATCCCACAGGGCCAGGGCGACCAGGCCTCCAAGGACGACTGGCAATAACGCAGACGACACGAAGCCACGCCGTATTGCTGAGCAGCAATGCCAGCAAAAGCAGCGCCGGCGCGGGGAGGAGGAAGCGACAGCTCCACCTCCACCTCCAAGCGCGTGCAGGTGCAATGGCAGCCGCAGAAACACTGGAGCAGCAAGCGCCGCACAGGGCGAACGATGCGAATGCTGCACCTCGTGCGTGTCTCGAGCTCGCCCTCCCACACGAATGGGTCTATTGACACATCTCAGCTACGTACGACGCATGCATGCGTGAGCCGATGATGACGTCATGCGCGCATTGACCTTGGTTTATACATACAATTTAAATTTTCAAGTGTAGTTTACATACAAATTGAATCACTTGGATTTGTAACAAGTAGTCACATTCTCATGACTAAGTTGTACTACTAACTACGTATATATATGTACCTGTGTGATCCACCAGATGGATCGAGTAATTAATAAGCCAGCTGTGGCGATTCTCTTAATTTGTCACTTTGGTTAGCCTGGAAGTATGATTCTTTGACTGTTATAAACAAAGTGTTTGTTCTGAGACCAAGTTATGTAACAAAGTTAGGGAGTTGCTAATAACTCCCCCCAACTGTGAAAGGAAGTCGTCCGAGAACGTGTGCATCAAACCTTATTTTCTAGAATACGTGGTTTGTGTGTACAAAAATAGTACGAGTAAATGTTTTCATCAAATATATTCAATAGATTTTTTGAAAATACGATGATAAAATTTAGTAGCCAAAGTGACAGACTCTGTTTAAAAAAAAATGGAGGAAGTGCTCTCCGGTCACAAATAGTTATCGTTGCTTTGACCACTAATTTATATTATTATATATTTATAAAATTCAATAAAATTATAATATTATAAAAGTTCTTTTCGAGATAAATCTATGAATATGATTTTTATGTATCCAATTTAAATATTTAAGAAGATATTAACGATCAAAATTTTCAAAGTTTAACCGCATATATTTTCAAAATGATACTATTTGTGTCCAGGGGAGTTCACTGCCTCCGCCCACCGCCCCGTTAGATGGCCGCCCCTCGCGGCCTGCCCATCGTCAAAAACTTCCTCTGATTTTTGAAACTTTCGGCTAGAAATTTTAAACTTTCAAAAGCTATATATGTTCCAGTTTGCAGTCCTAAAATGGTTTACGAAACCCTGGTTGCTACACGATCGACACGACACAGGAAATCTACTCTCAACTTGACAGTGTGAACGGCATAATTTGCATAATTAACTTATATACCTGGATAGATCCATACAGTATAGCAGCTCCGTGGTATACTAATCGAGTATATACTCGAGTGTCCGACGTACAGTACTAAGTATATAAGAATAGGTTTGGTATTTGGTAGTTTGGCTTTTTAGTATAGTTTTTAGGTTTGAGGGATGCGGATTGGGAATGGGGATAAGAGGGGTGCGTTTGGGATTTTATATTTGATGGAAGGGGTAATTTTCTTCAAGCTCTAGTGGTAAAGTAATAACCCCAATCTATCGAAGCCGAAGGAAGCTATCTTGGATCAGCTTTTGGCTTTCAGCTTCTTCTAGTACAAATGGGTTGTTGGTTTCTGGCTACGAAAAAGCTAGCCTTTTGGAACAGCTTTTAGCTTCCAAAGGACAGAAGCCAAAGCTAAAACCGTTCCAAATAGGACCTATATATTTTGCTACTTTTACTAGTGATGAGAGTGAGTTCGAATCTGATATGCAGGGCGGAGCCAGTCCAGACCTAAGTCTCAAGCTGAACCACATGTTCTTGTTCAATTTGTGATTTTAGTGATTTTTCAAGAGATTTTACGTGGGCTTTTCATCCCTGACCTCAAGCCATGGCTCAGGGGCCTAAGGCCTAGCTCCGCCCTACCAGCTTTGGCTTCTGTCAACTAGAAACTAGAAGCTATTCCAAACGACTAGCTTTTTCTCAGCTAGAAGCCAAAAGCTAGCAACCCATTTGTACTAGAAGAAGCTGAAAGCCGAAAGCTGTTCTGAGATAGCTTCCTACAGCTTCGGTGGATTGGAGTTATAACTTTACCACTAGAATTTGAAGAAAATTACCCCTTCACACCAAGTATAAAATCCCAAACCGCACCCATCTCACCCTCATTTCCATCTCGCATCTCTGACTCCTAAAAGCTATACTAAAAAATCAAACTGTCAAACACAAAATCTCTTTAGCCCAACCATTCCACCGTGCAGCCCTTTATGAACTACTCCCTCCAGTTTGATAATAGATGTCGTTTTGGACATAGTGATGGTCAAACTTCTAAAACTTTGACTATCGATATATTTTTAAATATTTAAATTGGATATATGAAAATTATATGTGTAGACTTGCATAATATTATAATTTTATTGGGTTTTATAAATATATTATAATAAAAATTAACGGTCAAAGTTGTGTTTTGAAGACCGTGTCGATGTCCAAAACGACATCTATTATCAAACTGGAGGGAGTATTCAATTAAGCTAAAAACTACATTTTAGAAAAGCTCCAATTATACTAAACAAGGGATACATCAGCGACGCGACTGGAACTCGAGATCAGCTAAAACTTAAGTATCGATCGTCACATGACTCACACCACATGCTTAATTATCAGCTCATATATATACATGCATAATGACATACGCACTACAGTGACGCTGCTTGTTTCACCAATATGAGGAGAGGACTAGTACGTAGTCTCGTGATCTACATTTGTTTCCAAGTACCAACATTAAGAATTTAATCAAGTTCATGTACGTGTTTGTTTACACTATCCCTTCGATTTGTGATCATATTAAATAGTTTGGAAATGGTGTAATCCCAATTCTTAAAGCAAGGATACCCAATCGTTATGTGTGCATGCAGAGCTCAAGCGTCAGCAATTAATACGCATACTTTGGAAATCTGGTGTTATTAAATGCAAAATGGTCCAACGACAGAAATTTTCAACCAAACTACAGAACGCTCCAGCGACAGGAAATATAAAACCAGATAGAGTACTACAGAAAGACATATAAAAGACGTCTTATTATATACGATTTTTGAAAACTGTCTGTATTAAAATTAATCACAGACGGTTTTACACCACGACCGTCAGAAGCTACATGATGTGCTAGAACCGTCTGATATTGTCTTATCACATACGATTTTTAATAGAACCGTCTGTGATAGCACTCTCTTAATATATATATCGTTCTAGGTTGTGCTCGTCACACTCAACCAGATTTGTAGATTCAAGGATGCTGACTAGAGAGGGGTGAATAGATGGCTTTAAAAATTCTTCTACAAAATTGCTTACTAATTGCCTAAGTACCACTATGTCAAAATCTTGACAAATATAATGCGAAAGTGTAGGATCAAGGATAACCGATTAGAGGAGGATGAGTATGAGGTTTTTAAAATTCTTGGCTTTAATTACACTAAGTAAGCAAATAATACTAGAAATGAGAATTTTAACTATCAAGGCTTAAATCTTCTAGGTTTCGCTAAAGTGCACTAACAATACTAAGTCTAAGAAATCTAGCAATTTTAAATAAATGATCACACTATAGTATTTTAGAATTGCTAGTAATTAAATTGAGCACAAAAAGAAGCAAACTACACGATGATGACACAAGAATTTATCTTGTGGTATCGGAGACTTGCCGATCCCCCCTAATCCCATTGAGATAGCTTGACTCACTTCAAGCTGGATCCTTTGCGCAAATGAACCTTGCTTGATCACTCGGGGTAGTTTTCCCCACTCCGGGTAGGTGAGCTTCATGCCTTCACAACTAACCGGACCTTCTCACAATCTCCTTTGAGAAGATCACCGGTTTCATGCCTTAAACCGTCTAGGAGGCAACAACCTCCAAGAGAATGGAGAAAATGATGCTCACTTAAGGTTGATTCGAGTTTCTAATTGGCTCAAATGAAATCAATGCACTCGAATGCTTCTAACTCTTCTCAAGAAATGAATTTAATGCAAATAAAATAAAGAAGACTTGCTAGAGCTCAAGAATGTTCAATGAGTCACCAAGAGGCTCTATGAATGCAGATGTGGAGGTATTTTGCCCGTTGCAGAGGTCCGGTACTACCGGCACTCAATGTGCGATAGTACCGATAATTGAATCGATATTTTGCTCAAAATGGGATCTCTCTGTCAAATAAGAATTGGTACATTATATGCGGTACTACCGACCTCCGGTAGTGCCGCTCTTTTCATTGCGGTAGTACCGATCCTTAAAACATAGCAAAAAAAAAACCCCCGAAACACCCCCTTTCTGTAAAATAACTACCGCTCATAAATTTGGTACTATTGCTTTTTGTACTGCGGTAGTACTGGTTCCAAAAAATTGAAAAAAGGTGTCTCTCTATTAATTAGCTACCGCTCAAAAACTCGGTGCTACCGCTAAGTGAAAGTACCGCATTAAGAACAACAGTAGCTTCGGCCTAGAGAAAAAATGGAAGAAACTTGAAATAAACCTTCTCGGGAAAATACCTACCGCTATAGAGAATCCGGTAGTACCGCCGTGCGGTACTACCGCGTGATAAACTGCGGTAGTGCCGGAAATTCTGATGATGCAAAAATTAACTTTCAAATTAAGACTATATTCTTTTAGTATGAGTTCAAAAAGATTTGAGTCAATTTAAACTTTTATCAATATCAATCTACTAATCATTACTCTCTCTTTATAGTATGAGTTCAAAAAGATTTGAGTCTATTTGAATGTGTATTGTGTTTATTTATCTCAATTGTGAATTGTGTATCTATACATACGGCATAACTAGCTTGATCCCTGATGCTAACTATAAAATTAAAATTATGTATTAAAAAGGCATATTACAAACGGTTCGTAAATATGAAATATCTGCCATTTGCTCTTATTGCAGATGGTTCGTAATTGAAATCGTCTGTTATGTATCATTATCGCATATGATTTCTTAGGTACTAATCGTCCGTAACGTGCAACTATTAAACGATTTTTGTAGATAACCGTTCGTGATATGTAACTATCATAAACGGTTTCTAAATCATCTACGATAACTACTGATTATCGCTGACTCTTTTTTCACAAACGTTTACAAAACCGTCTATAACGACTGTTTTTAATCGTCTATAATTTCCATCAGCGTGGTGGTGGTGGTAGCATACAAAGAGGCAACACGAGACAACATTTTAATTGCGAATTTTCTCGCTATCCATTGCTCGACTCCCTCGGAACGCCGCGGGCGGGCGGGGGTGCGAGAGAGTCTATTTTCACACGACGCACCACATCATTCACGTTAAAAAAAATCCAAATAAGAACAAGCATATGCGTCAAATTCTAAATATAGTGACTCTCGCAGTATCTCCCATATAATCCATGTTTCTTTTAGACAACATATAAAGCACACTGTCATTGCCAAAATATAAAACAAAAATACACCAGGTAAAGTAAGAAAAGCCCTCAAAACAGAAAAGCACTAAAAATCAATTTCCATTTCAAGAAAGGAAACACAGAAGAAGAAAAAAACACATGTCTATTAATTAGTTTCCTAGCTATATGATCTGACGGTCTCACCTTATAAAATCCTCGTTTGACCTCCTCCGTATCCTCACCTCTACGTGCTTAAAATTAACAATTAAGCACCAGCTTCATCTTGCGCGCGACATCGATCGGTCGATCACCTCGCTCAACCAAGAAGCAATTTAATGGCGGACTACTACGGCACGTACATGCAGGAGATGGACGACGTCCACCGGCTGCTGCCGCCGGAGATCCTCAAGGACATTGGCATCATTGACCCCGCCGAGCGGCGGCGCCTCGCCGTCGTCGAGGACATCGCTCTGCGCCTCGCCGGTGTGCTCGGCGAGGCCACGAAGAGAGCGCAGCATAATCCTCCCTCACGCCGCCACCACCCACAGGTGCATAGCGCGCGCCTGCAGCTAGCTGTAATTAATATCGCAGCAGCATTGTGTCAATTGTCTGGTGTTCGCTGTTCTTGATTTGATCGTGTGACGTGTGCTTTTATGTACTTGCGCAGGCACGGGGGTTAGATGGCAGGATCGCCCTCGCCGGCGGCGGCAATGCGTGGAGGCCGGCCGCGCCGCCGTTCTTGCCATCGCCGGCCGCGCCGTGGCTGGTCATGGGGGGTTTAAGGAGCAACAGGGTTTTGCACCCGGCGGCCGCCCTGCCGAGGTCCGCACCGGCGAGCCCACTCCGCGCGACGACGACGCGGCGCAGCGGCGGCACCGGCGTTTTTTTGCCGCGCACCGACGCCGTCGGCAGCACGACCAAGGCGACAAGGTCCCCGAGCAACGGTAAGCTAGCGCGCGCGCTTGCCGAGCATTTCCATTCTCTCTCGAACCCGGCCGACGTGTGCGTGCCCATCATTGCAATGACACGTAATTGCATGCGCCGATGCAGACGTGAAGCGGTGCCGCGCACAGAAGCATCGCCGTGGAGACGAGGCGGCCACGGTGAGGAGGCAGCAAGAACTGCAAGCCATGGCCGCGAAAGTGGAGCTGAGGCAGCAGTACGTCGTCGACGCTCATGCCTCCTGCCCGGAGCTCGCCCTGCCAGAGGAATGGACATACTAGCACATGTTTATGCAAAATGCACCGGCCAGTCTTGGCGGCAAATACACAAGCAGCACAATATCATGGACCATCATCTGCAGCAAGTAGCTGTATTAGTGCTAAAATAATTACTGAGTTGTTGATAATGTAACAAGGGAGAGAGAGAGAGCCAGTAGCCCAGTACTGACTAAGCTGGGTCTGGCTGTTGTTGTTGTTATTGTTATTATGTTTTAAAAAGTTACTCTTTAGCTATGAAGAGGAATAAGATATCTGTCATAATCAGTGTTATATGTTGTAATCAAAAGTCTTCAGTCTTCTGTGAGGAGCAGTGGAGCACCACACCATTGTCCAGAATTGAATAGCTCTTCAGCCCAGTAAATGCGGTTTGAATTGTACCGGCAAGCACTGAGGGCATATAAATGTGTAAAGAGAAACTTAAAAATGACAATAATACGTCCACAAAGATCTATTAAAAAAAGGAATAAGTCCATTTAACACCCTCAACTATAAAATCGGGTATTTAGCACCTCAAACTTATAAAACCGGATCAATTTATACCTTAAGACGGTTTTGAAGAGTGGTTTTGCTGACAGGATCTTACTTAGGGTGATTTTTGTGGTGATTGCTATATTGGTAGCCATGTCATTGATTTTTGTTAGGTAGATCCAAATGAAAGAAAAAATGATGACGAGAAGAAGAAAGACATTGTATATAAAGAGAAAATGAGTGAGAAAGATGTCGATAATGTTAATGTAAATATCTTTAAATTGGATCATTATTACTAAAACTCAATTAGGTGACTGTCAATATAGCGAAAACCATCTTGAATGGGATCCAAATAATCAAAACCATGCACCCTCCAAAACTATTTTAGGGTGTAAATTGATCCTGTTTTGTAGTTAAAGATGTTAAATGGACTTTTTAGAAAGTTGAAGGGTGTAAAATAAACTTATTCCATTAAAAACTATACTTGTCACAACTCTTCAAAAGAGGAACAGCATCTGGAGATTCTGGACATACATCTTTGATGGCTAGCGAAAACTCCATACAGGAAAACGAGTTCCTTCTCATAATCAAACATATTATTTGGCCGGGACAATCCACAGGTAGAAGACAATGTTCAAAAAGGGATAGTAGCATACGTACAATGCTGAAATCCCAAAAGTGCATATCATGCAGAGGACTGTTTTTCATCTAAACAAAGGCTCCATGACAATGGAACTTAAGAAGTATAGCACACGATTCGTCTGTTCATTTTGCTTGGGGATGTGAGGCGATGAAGTCAACTGCAACTTTAATGGAGTCAATCTTGTCAGCTTCACTGTCAGGTATCTCGAAACCAAATTCCTCTTCCAAGGCCATGACAACCTCTACTGCGTCCAAGCTGTCTAGGCCAAGATCATTCTTGAAATGGGCATCTGTTGTCACCTGTATCAAATTGGAAAGAAACTGATGAGGATGTGGCATAAACTAATTTGAAGACTGCAAAACGGAGAACTTTGGAAGTAACAGCATGTTTGGTTCATTGACACAATGTGCCAAAACCACTTAGGTATGTTTGACTTTCTTAGCATAGTGTTTGGTTTGATGCCACACTTTTGGCATGCCACAAAATCATAGCCCAGTGCCCCACTTGTCATAGACACAATTCTTTGCCATATTGTGCTACAGTTGTGGTCAACGAGCCATAAAAAAACGTGGCTTGCAACACTTCGGTTAGCAACCAAACATACCTTCTTATGGAGGTAAAACAACTCAGAAATTCAGTCCAATACTCCCGCTTAAGTACTATGAAGCGGAACCAAGCCAAGGAACAACAACAAAAGAACCCCAACACATCTTCCAAATGCCAAAACACTCTAGCTAGAATACAGACCACAGGAGTACAATCGCAGAACACCATGGATCAATAGAGAGCACCAAGGTTTTGAGCTTACACACCAACATGATAGCTAGACTAAACGCTCAACAGCATTCAGTTATTTGTACAAGTGTGTAAAATTAATAGGTCTAAGGTTAGAATCAAGGCAATAACTTGCTAGTTAGCAGCAGTGCTATCAGACCAGGACCGGTCATTGACCTGGTCGGGGTGTCGGGTCAAAATGGTCGGACCGGTGAGTCACCGGTCAGACCTCATGTTTTATTAAAAATATATTCAGTATACATATATATATATATATGTATATGTGTACATATATATATATGTATATGTGTATATGGAGGATGGCTAGAATACTATCGATAGCAAAGTGAACTTGTACTACCCACGTTCTAAGCCATCCGATCGCACAACGTATGGTCCAGATGAATCAAGGTGGAAGGATGTATTCACGAAAGAGGAATCAATGTGGATGTTTTGTGTAAAATGGTTTAAGTGGCCTTCCACCTTGATTTATCTGGACCATACGTTGTGCGATCGGATGGCTTAGAACGTGGGTAGTACAAGTTCACTTTGCTATCGATAGTATTCTAGCCATCCTCTGTATATATATATGTATATATATGTGTGTGTGTGTGTGTATATATATGATGTGGAGGAAATAAATTCACAAGCACAAAATATCTAGAAGTAATTTTCTTTCACTAAAGAGCACAATCCAACCAAAGGTGCAGGTTGTTATTACGTGTAGCCTTCACTATTGTCCAACAGGTCCAAGGTTCGAAGCCTGGCAGGCGCATTTGTGTCGAATTTCTCCATGATACCGTAGACAGGCTTGGGTTGACCCGGACTGACTTGACCGGTTCACAGCTAAACCGGGCGGTCAACCGGGTTTTCTCTGGTTCAAGGCAGAAGCGACCAAGTGATGCCACCCAGACCGGCCAAGGCCTTGGTTCCGGTTTTTTCCAGTCGGACCGCCAGGCCGGCCCGGTTTTGATAACTATGGTTAGCAGTAAAGCAACATCAAAATCTGAACCCGATAAATTCTTTTCTTCTGAAACTAGATGGTTGACAGCATAAAGTTAGGGATATTATGAATGATTCTCAGTTCTCAATGATTCTTGCTGATTCCCCATTGTTATTGTGCGTAGACCACCTGTTTCATATTATTCTTTCAAAAGATAAAGGAAAACACCACATAAGGTTTCACGTTATTATTGATTATGCTTCGTACGATACTCATTCAACACACTCAAGACATTTATCATGGATTTATCTATGAACAGAAAATGCATCATAGACCCACACACATGCACTGTTAAAAAGAAATCACTAGTTTTCTCAAAGATGCTCTAGATCTGGAAAACACCAAGCAGCTGCCGCAACTTACCAGCCTACTCCATGCAGTTTCTAGCAAACATGGTTATACCTAAGTTCCTAACCCCGAAAATCCATTTGGTAGCAAACCTACAGAAAATCTACCAAGTAGGAACGCGCAATTGCCCTTAATGCTAGCACTTAAGAAAACAAAAAAGACCTGAATGCCTGTTGAAGTTTGCCCGGTTACCCTGAGTACTGCTATATCTACCTAGCCTTGAAATCAACAGCTCCCGGCAAAATGTGAAAGCCACAGGTTGATGAACTAAAGCTCACAAACTATCCATGTGGATCAACAGAAGCACACTGTGCACAATAATCCACAGAGAACAACAGCACAACTTGCGGAAATTGTGCCGTCCAAACTGAGAATACTCATATAACTTATCAATCCGACCTCCTCACGACCAGACACAAACACATGCCGTAAAAATGGCAACAATGTGTAAACTAGACTGCACGATGCGCGCAGAGCTATCTACCCAATTGCGTCAGCGTTTCACACGTCATCCAAGAAATGCTAATTCCTCAGTCCTGACCCAGAAAAAAAAATCCACGAAATGCTAGATAAAACGGTGCACTTGGCGTCTCGATTCTTCAATTGATCCTAGGAAATATGTCTCGTTCTAGGAGAGGGGAGGGCGTGGGGGGGTTGTACTAGCATACCTTGGAGGGGTCGTCGACCTTCTGGAAGTTCTTGACGACCTTGATGATGCGGTCGGTGACTTCTGCCTTGTCCAGGAACGACCCCTTGGCCTCCACCGATGACATCCAACGCCGCCCCCACAGGGCCCCCTGCAGCGCGGCCGCCGGCCTGAGGGACGCCACCGCAGACGCGGGGGCCGCCGCCACGCGGAGGTGCCTCAGCAGCAGGCTCCTCGCCGCCGCCATTCGGGTGGGATGGACGGGCGCTTAGCTCCGGGGTGGGGAATGGGAGGGGATCAGAGGCGCCGCGCTGTAGTGTGTTGCGGCGGCGAGAAGGGATCTTTCCTGCGGCGGCGGAGTGGAGGATGGGAACAGGAGAGCCTTTCGCAATTTTCGCATTGTGATGGCCATCTCTTTACTTATTGGGCCAGCTTTGTAATGGCCCATCATAAAATATCTTTTTCACTTGATACGATTTTTTTAAAAAAAAATTGCTAGGAGCTGTAGCATTCACAATAAAATTCTCGTTTAGCTACTGACCTACAAACATAAACGCATATGTCCTATACACGCACGCACTCATACCCCACGCGAAAGAGCACAACGCCGTGAGCACCCGAGCGAGCAAGGCTTAAACCCGAGTGACCTACGTGTCACTGCAACACTCGAGTCACCGTGCCAAAGCTCGGTTCTCGATTTGGACACGATTTTCAAGTTGCCCATTTGAACGTTACTTCATAACCATTCTAACACATAAAGTAAGTATCATTATTTACTATTTATTCATACTTTAAAATTTATGCAATTTAATAATAAAATGGTGCAGATGTTCTTTCGAATCTATTAGTATGATTTTTATGGGTAACTAGTAGGATTTGCGCGCTCCGTCGCGCCGTGCGAAATTTGATCCAAGTTTTTATTTCTGAAAAAAGGTAGGAATATCCAAGCGTTTTTTTTGTTCGCTTGGGTTTTTTTTTTGGAAAAAATACGCTAGGTAAGAACCGTCGACGAATCTGCGAAACAACGAGCCTTTTTGAAAAAAAGAATAATACATATTCCGAAAAATATTAGATTTCGAGTTGCAAAAAAAAAACTATAGACGTTGAGTTTAACACCATATGCGTTCAACGGGTAATAATATATGTTTTGGAAAATATTAGAGATCGAGTTGCAAAAAAAATTTTAGATGCCGAGTTTAACACCCTATGCGTTCACCGAGTAATAATACACATTTTGGAAAGTATTAAAGATCATTCTGTACAATATTAGATTTCGAGTTGCCAAAAAATTATAGATGCCGAGTTTAACACCCTATGCGTTCACCGGGTAATAATATATGTTTTAGAAAATATAAGAGATCGAGTTGCAAAAAAAAATTATAGATGACAAGTTTAACACCCTATACGTTAATCGGGTAATACATGTTCTGGAAAATATTCGAGATGTTAATCTTCGTTTGTCGAGTTTAACACTTTACGCGTTCACCGAGTAATAATACATGTTTTGAAAAATATTAGAGATCGAGTTGGAGAAAAAAAAAATCTAGAGATCAGAGATAGAGTTGTACATAAATTTCTGATGACGAAAACATTTTTTCCAGAAAAAACGGAGAAAGGATCTGAACGTAAGAAACGAGAACCTGTTTGTTATTTTTTGGACCTGTTCGCTATCCCGAAAAATTAGAAAAGGGCTCGTTCGATATTTGTATTTAGGGGGGTTCCGTAAAGTAACAAACCAGGGACTTGAACGTAATTTAGAAATAATTTTCTTGCTCTCACAAAAAATCACGAATGACCTATCTATAATTTGTAAGGACCTATCCGTAATTAATGAAAAGGGAGGGTTTTTTTTGCAAATTGCCAAGGAGGTGACGTGGCTTAACCGGTTGGCCTCCATTTTCTTCCCTTATGAGGGAGGTAATATTCGAACGCTTTTATGTGTATTTGTGATAAATTTTTTAAAGAGCTTAATGAAGGGTACATGGTAATTACTTATCCTTTCATTTGTTTCAAGATTTTACCTAAACCTGTGATCTATTGGTACTAAAAAAATAGCACGGTTTGGCCGAGTTCGAATTTCAGGCTTTGGAATCTGAAACCCGATTTTAGGAGAAGCTGCAGCTCTGGCTGTGTTTGTTTAAATTTAGTCTTTGGAGGAGAAGTCTTGAGCCGGAAGAAACTAGCCGGTCTCTTGGAGCCGAGACTGAGACTGAGCCGAAGAGACTTGATGAAGGGATGGCAAATTTTGTAAATAAGATCAAGTTGCAAGGGTACTGTGGAAGTGGGATTTTCGAAGCTCCACCCGGCCCAGAAGCATCGTTTTCCTTGCTTCTCTCGTGTAGTGCAAATTGGGCTGGAGCTTCTCCTCTCCAGCTAGCTGAAAAATTACTGTTTGTTTTGGCTTGTGACTTATGAAGGCCTAGAAGCCAAATAAGCCTAAGCAGAAGCCTAAACAAACACAACCTAAGAGAGCTTGAGCCCAAAAATTCTTTTGACAACACAATGATATAGAAGAAGTTGCCCATTTGATCGTTACTTTTTATATTATATATTATATTTAAAAAATACAATGATATAAAAGTTCTTTGACAATAAATCTGTTAGTATAATTTTCATACGGTGAATCTGAATGCTTTTTTTTTTTACTTTTATCCTTGATAAATTTTTTAAAAGGTGCTGACTATGTATGTTCCAAAACAACGAGTAAACAAATAGTGGGAGTAGTCCGCAGTTCATACAAATCCATTATGTAATAACTTTCTCTATTCTTCGCTCCAAGAAAACTCTATCTATTTTTTACATACTATGATAGAAGCAAATGGAACGGCAACAAGTTTCCTAACATAGTTCTAACTGATGTGACGCTCGATTTTATGGCAAAAGATCACTATCTGAACCCGCGATCTATTTGCGCTAAAAAAAAGCTCCACTTTCAGATTTTGGGATTTGAAACCCGATTTCAGAGAAGCTGCAGCTGTAAAAGAAGCTTAAGACCAAAAAAATTGGGGTGTTTGATCCAAACTTGTCAATATCACACCGGAGACTATATTGGTTCAGCTCTTAGAATGGTACAATCCAGTACCGATTCGTACCGATGTATCGTTCGGGTTTAATATAATAATATATGTTCAATTATATGTACACTAAAGTTCACTTATAATATTACTCTAAATACATAGTACTACTATCATATATAATATGTAGTTCACTATGTTGGAAGTAGCCCAAGGATCAGACACAAACTCGTGGACATAAGAACAAGAAATACACCAAGAACAAACACACTTGTATATTCTTGCACTTTGCTCTCCGAGAATACAAGGAACACCACTTTAAGACACCTACCGACTCAAGATTACAACGGACTTGAGTTAGCGTCGTTCTTCTGGTTTCCTAGCTACTCTCACTGCAGCCTCTCTCTGTACAAGAATATATAACACATACGCACAAGCTGCTTGACACCGGATGCCCACGACGTGCGCTCTTCTTCCGGCCACAATGTCGCGTTGATTCTAAAGGAAGTGCGCCGGCCACTCCGCTCCTGAGGACTCGGCCAACGAGCGCATATCCGTTACTTCAGCTGGTAAGCGACTCGACCACACACGTTACACGTATGTGCCGCCTGAGGACCCGGTCATGCCAGTGAAGTGGTCATTCCGTGAACCCGGACATCAGTACTCGACTAGTAAGTGCATGCACTCATATCAACGTCTCTGCCTCACCATGCATGCACTCCAACTACTACATGCGACTAGATAACTTGCCTCACCATGCGTGTGACTAATCACTTCCTAGCCTAATGCATGACTCAGAGGACAATAAAACAAACTGCATGCTAACTCTAATTGATGCAGATTTAGTATACAACAAGATTATGACTAACACACTAGACCATATTAGCCTAATCTTGTTGTATATATTTTTGTCGCATCCTCTTACAGGAGCGCCGGTTCCTCATCCACGTCGGCGAGATTCAACTCTCCCCACTCTTTCTTCCTTGGCTTGGTACATTCTGATTTGAAATGTCCTTACTCATTGTAGTTGAAACACCTCACCTTTGTTTTGTCAAATTTCTTCTTGCCATGACGCTTGGACGCGCCCTCTTCGCCGTTGGTGAGCAACAAGTGTGCATCACCCTCCTCGCCATGGCGCTTGCGAATCCTTCCCTCAAATACTTTGAAGCGCCCGATCATCTCCTCGATCGGCATGGTCTCCAAGTCCGCAAACTGCTCAATTGCAGCCACGACCTGCAGGAACCTATCTGGGACAGACAGAAGAAGCTTCTTAATGACGACCGCATCCTCAAATGTTTCACCCAATCCACAGATTTCATTCACGAGGAAAATTAATTTCCCCGCGAACTCATCCACAGATTCGGTCTCCTTCATGTGCATGGCCTGTAAGTCAC
Source organism: Rhipidocladum racemiflorum (assembly GCA_036346355.1). Taxonomy (NCBI): domain Eukaryota; kingdom Viridiplantae; phylum Streptophyta; class Magnoliopsida; order Poales; family Poaceae; genus Rhipidocladum; species Rhipidocladum racemiflorum. Next base: position 60,958,508 of record CM070573.1, on the reverse strand, counting down.
ACTTCAAGGACATCACTCACGCTTTCTTGACACGATTGGCGCCGAGGTACATGGTCTTCAAGGTATTCCATGTCTCCTTCGCCGTCTTCTTCCCACCAACCTGCAATAAAGTTTGTTCAGGGATCGCCTGGATGATGGCCACCATCGCCATCTTGTCCTTCTTCTTGTCCTCCATCCGCAGGTTCAACGACATCCCAAATGCTTTGAGCCTTCATGAACACCTCCATCTTGATCGCCCAAGCGGAGTAGTTGGTGCTCGACAACATGGGTACTAGAGGGAGACGGATCCCTCCTTCACCGCCGCCGCCCACTCCACGATCGGCATGACACTGCGATATGAACACTTGGGCATGCAACTCACAACCTGGCTCTGATACCAATTGTTGGAAGTAGCCCAAGGATCGGACACAAACTCGTGGACACAAGAACAAGAAATACACCAAGAACAAACACACTTGTATATTCTTGCAGTTAACTCTCCGGGAATACAAGGAACACACACTTTGAGACGTCTACCGACTCAAGATTACAACGGACTTGAGTTAGCGCCGTTCTTCTGGTTTCCTAGCTACTCTCAATGCAGCCTCTCTCTGTACAAGAATATATAGCACATACGCACAAGCTGCTTGACACCGGATGCCCACGACGTGCGCTCTTCTTCCGGCCACAATGTCGCATTGGCTCTGAAGGAAGTGCGCCGGCCGCTCCACTCCGGAGGACTCGGCCAACGAGCGCAGATTCGTTACTTCAGCTGGTAAGCGACTTGGCCACACACGTTACACGTACGTGCTGCCTGAGGACCCGATCATGCCAGTGAAGCGGTCATTCCATGAACCCGGACATCAGTACTCAACTAGTAAGTGCATGCACTCATATCAACGTCTCTGCCTCACCATGCATGCACTCCAACTACTACATGTGACTAGATAACTTGCCTCACCATGCATGTGACTAATCACTTCCTAGCCTAATGCATGACTCAAAGGACAATAAAACAAACTGCATGCTAACTCTAATTGATGCAGATTTATTATACAACAAGATTATGACTAACACACTAGACCATATTATCAATTTCACTGGTATGACTGGTATTGGCATGTATTGAAGCCAATATTACCGATATTTACTAGCATCGGGCCGGTATGATCGGTATCGAGATCGGTACGGTACATAGGGCTGTTTTGTATCGATTTAAGTACCGAAATGGTACCAATATTGATAACTATGGTTTGGCCCTATATCCATTTTCAAAAGCAAACATCTTCCCTGGACAGTTTTACGCCACCTTATCCCTTCCACTTGCCATCGATCTATTCTTCCTCAGCTTTCTTCCTCCTCTTCTCCCTCATCCTCGCATAGCTCGGGGAGGAGATGGCGGCAATCAATGGCATGGGCGAAGGGCATGACGTTAGGGGCAACAGTGCTAGACACCCGCTCCTCAACCTTTGTTGTGCCATCCGTCGGCCTCCGCGGCATGAGTGTCTTAGCCAGCTCGTCTTGCCTTCACCCTGTAGTGTCGCCTTGGACGTCGATGCCATCACCATCTCCTCGGTGTTGATGCTGACATTTGAAGGACAAGTTAGTAAACTTCTCTCCTAAGCTTCATCGAAGTCATCGAAGCCTCCTTTCCAAAGCTTGGCCTACGCAGTTCAATTTGGGCTCCAGTTTCTCCTAGTATCAATTACGGGTGGGCAATTTTCAACTGAAACCAAAAAAATCGAATCGAACCGAATTAACCGAAAAAATTGTTTTTTTTATTTTTGGTTTATGATTCACTTTTTATTTCGTCACTATGTGAGTTTTGATTTTTGGTTCAGTTTGGTAATTTCAAAAACCGAACTAACCAAATAGCCAAAGCCCTTCGTTCCAACCCTACCCCCATTTCATTTCCCATTTCCCCGTTCCATTCCCCATTTGCAATTTCCCCGCTCGTTCCAACCCTACCCAAAGGTCATGGCGACTCGTGAACAAGCGGCACGCCACTTGTTGCTGCCCTAGTTGCTGCCACCATCCCCTGAGCTGCTACCAAGTGGTCCTCCCATCCCCCAATGTAAGCTCAAGCTCCATTAGATTGATTTTGGTTGTTAATGACAAAGCTAATTGTAAGGCTAACTCCTTTGATAACTATGATTGTGATTAGTCTCACTTGTATGAAATGATGGAAATATCAAATGTATGCATTCGATGTCAAATCCATTATATCTTGTTTCATTCCTTGGATAAGTTCCATTCATTTGGTTAAACAATCAATGACAAATCTAAATATGAGGCTAAATCTTTTGATTGAGTACAATTGTATTAGTCTCATTTGGATGATCAAATTGAACATATCGAAGGTATGCATCCTATATCATATTGTTACATCTTGTTCATGCCTTGAATTCAAAATATAGGGTGAACTCTCTAAATATCTTAACTTGGATATGTGCATAGTGCTTTCAACTCATATGTATATGTATGTACACATTTAGGGGGAGTTCATTCTATATCTTGACTATATGCTCAAGTTCCATTCATTCGATTTTACTAATCAATGATAAATATGAATATGAGACTAAATCATTTGTCAAGTATGATCTTTATTAGTCTCAAATTGAATGAAAAATGGTAGTCTCAAAGGTATGCATCCGACTTCACATTATTATACATGTTGGATTCCTTTGATGTAAAATGTAAGGTGAACTCCAAAATAGTTTCAAGTTGAATATGTGCATATTATTTCCAACTCATATATATGTATGCACACATTTAACGAAGTTCATTTATATCTTGATGTTTCAATTGTATTGATCATTTTCTTTCTTCCATATATTTTGAGGATCGTTACTTTCAAACACATTTTTTGAGTATATGAAGCTTGTAATATACTCATATTGATCTAATAGTCAAACTAATTTACAAGCGGGTTGTCATAAATCACCAAAGTATAGATTGGGGAATCTAAGCCATCCAGTATGTGTTAATGGTATGCCTTTGTGATTAGTGATAACCAAATGTGTTATATCAAGGATCTTCATCTTGAAATACATATATTGAGTATATCAAGCCTTAGTAGTTGAAATATACTCAAAATAATTTAAAATTCAATTAAGTGGTAGTTGGGTTGTCGCCAATTATCAAAGAAGTAGATCAAAGGATCTAGACTCTTCATTATATATTAATGGTGTGCTTTGATGATTAAGGACAACCGAATATGTTGGACTAATATTTTCCATGAGTTGGTGAAACAGGTTAAGTCAATGGTGATTGTAACACCCCAAAATTTTGCTTTTCTTAAATTCATGTGTGTTTTGGCACTTTGGTGAATTTTTGGAATTTTCTGGAATTTATTTGGAATTTATTTGAATTTATTCCATTTTGAAATAATTAAAGAATTTGACTTTGCAAATAAAAATTTGTTGGAAATATTTTATTTGAGTCCAAAATGTTCGAAAATATTTTCCAGAATTTTTCTGGAATTTTTCTGAGTCTTTTGCTATTTTTAATGGATTAAATGAATTTCTGGGAATTAATTTGAATTATTTAATTGGTTTAATAGCGAGTGGGTTTGTACTGTTCCACCGACCGAGCCCGAGTCAGACTCGAGTTCGAGTCCGACTCGAACCCAACCGTGCCTAACCCTCTCGACCGTCCGATCAAGATCGAACGGCCGAGATTGAGCCACGTCACCCGAGCCCGAGCCCGACCGAGCCAGCCAAACACCGCCCGAGTCGCACTCCGAGCCCTTTGCACCGTTGGATCTTGATCCAACGGTGTCTTGCGTGCCACGTCACCCTCTCCGTGTCGCCGCCGGACTCGCCGCCACCGTCGTGGGCCCTCGTTTCGCGTTTTTCGCCAGACGTCGAGGGTATTTAATGTCTGCCGCCCATTGTCGGGTTGCCGATTTCCGTGCGCACCCGTAGCCCTAGCTCACGCCGCCCAAGCCGCCGCAATCGCTCGCCGTAGTTGGAGGAGCGTTCTGCCGCGTTCAAGTGCCGATTCGCCGCCGTCGCCGCTTCTCGCCGCCGCTGAGCCCGATTCGGAAACGTGAGGTCAAGCCGCGCCAGTGGAGACCCTTCACGTCGCCGGAGTCGCCCCGCAACACCATCGCCGTGGTCGCCGTCCCCGTCTCCGGTGGGCCAGCGCCGCCGCAAGCCATCGCCGACCCCGAGCTCGCTCCACCGTCCGATCCAGATCCAACGCCCCAGATCTCGCCACGTCACCCCCTGGTGAGTTCCACGTTGAAATTCCCAGATCTAATCTCAACCGTTGGATCTAGATCCAACGGCTTAGATCGTGCCACGTAGCCGTCACCGCACAGTACTAGATCCATTCTCAGTTGTTAGATTTAGATCAAACGGTTAGCGTTAACCCGCGTTGTATGCGTTAGATGGAATCTTGACCATCCGATCAAGATCGAACGGTCCAGATTGGCCACGTTCACCCCAAACGTGCGTCACCAGATCCAATCTGGGCCGTTGATTTTCGAATCAACGGCCGAGATCGCGCCACGTGGTGGAAATCGACCGCCGCGGTCGGGCCGCGTGGAAGCGTGTCTCGACACGCCGCCCGCGTGTCGAGGGCCCACTGTCGACCACGCCGCGCGCTGAACCCGCCGGCCGACAAGGCAGGCCCACGCCGCTGACGTCACCCATGACGTCACCAGTGGGTCCCACCTGTCAGTAACGGGCTAAGTCCCCGCTGACGTCGGAATGACGCTCACCCTGGGTCCCACCGCCGCCTCACGGGGAGCCGTGGGACGTCCACGGTAGACCCGAGCCAAACCATGGACCACGTCCATGGACCGACTGATGTCAGCCGCCCAACCAGGGGCTGACACGTGTCCCTGCTGACGCAATAAAAGAATTTCCGAAAAAGAAAATGATTTATTAATCCAAATTATTGAATTCAAATTTGATTCAAACTTCAAATGCTTATAACTTTTGCATTTTAACTTCGATTCGAGTGATTCAAATTTCTAAATTTATATAAAATTGAGATCTACCTAATGATGAATTTTATTTAATTTTTGGACTAAAGTTTTTCTCTGTAATATTATTTAATTGATTATTTAAACTTCAAAATGCTATAACTTTCGCGTTTAAACTCCGAATTTGACGATTCTAGTTTCTAAAAATTCATAAAATTATGTTGTCTCTGTTTATGAACTTTATTTGGATGTTTGGACACTTTTTGTCTACTGTTTTATTCATTTATTGCTATTTGCACGCGTTACGAGTAGACGTTGAAGTGCCGGAAGGATTCGAATGAGAAGTGTTGACCTAGGAGCCAGCTCAGGACCAAGAGCAAGTACTTTTTGAAGGCAAGTTGTGCTTTGACCATGTTGATCCCATTTTGAAACCTATTTCGATTTAATTTATTGCATGCTAGTTCAATTAGAAAATACTTTATTTAGATATGGGAAATTAGATAAATGCCAATTTGTTGTATGACACCTTGATTAATTAAATATATGCCATGACCCCTTGTCACCCTAGTTGTGGATTACTAGTTGGACACTACTAAATTGCCAACATGGGTTTTTAGACCGTTGTAGCATATTGCTTAGACCTGCTACGTGCTCATGACATGATTTTGGAGAATCAAATGTTAATATTGACTTAATGATATATTGAACCTGTTTTGGGAAGGTATCATGTGATGTTGATGGCACGTGGTGCATGGTAATCAACTGGGGTTTGATAAATAGCTTTTGACCGGGGCATGTGGCAAGGATGATCAGTAGGGCCAGTTGTGGCGTTGGGAATGTTGGTTTGGTTCTTCGGGTAGTCTTGCCCTGGTCACCCTAAGGACTTAACCTTGCAAGCCTTTGAACTGGGTCAAGCGTGCAACCACATGTCTGTAATGGGACGGACCTAGTTGATTAAGTTGCTAATAACGTACCTGTGGGACCTCAGGATGTCAACTACACCCTTTGTGTAAGTTGTGCGGAGCGTCTGGCTGCGGCCAGGTACCCATCTAACGGTGGATTGACCTAAACTTCGCCTTTGCTAAGGGAAGGGTTAGTGTGCAACACCGGAGAGGACCACTTGTGCTGTTAGAAGTTTCCGAAAGACTTTGTTACGGGAACTCGCCTTTGTGGTGTTTGACTGTATCTTGTGGGTAAAGTGCATAACCTCTGCAGAGTGTAAAATCTACTCGAATAGCCGTAGCCGCAGTATTGGACATCGCTCGGGAATTACAGTCAAGGGTTAGACTTTATTGAAAATAACTTGGACTTGAAAGGTTGGGTTTGGTTTAAAGAATGATGTTGATGGAAATGTGGACTAGGATTGGGAAAGATGTTCACTAAACTCCTTGAAAAGTTATCGATCTTGTACTTGTTTCTATTGCTTTCGAATCTACTTATGTTACTTGCCAAATGCTGTTTACTGCAAACATACCTTGAGCTATTCCTTTGTATCAAGCCATGCATATAGTATATTAGCTTGCATTCTATGCATGACTTGCTGAGTACCAAGAACTCACCCTTGCCGCAATACAACACCAGTTGAAGAGGAGACTACACCAGCTTTGGAGGAGGAGCTCCAAGAGGAACCGTCTACTTAGGGAGCGAGCCCAGTCAGTTGCTTGTGGTATACTGGATGGCGCCACGATGTTATTTTTTCGCTGCTATTATTTCTCTCTTATTAAGTTTCGCCCTGCGAGGCGTATATTTGTAACTTGACCTTAAGGTCAAGCAACCAGTTTGATTATCTAATTAAAGTACTTTATTAGTATCGAGTGGTATGATTGTGATATTTACCGATGTTAAGACTGTGTGCACTAGCGCGTTCCTGGACTAGTGCTGAATACACAGAGGGTCCGGATTTGTAGATTCAGGTCCCGACAGTGATGTAGACTTTGGATGACATCATGTATTGATGGTCATCAAGTCAAGAATCGGGATAAAGGATGTTACCATGGTTGATGAGCATCATTACAAGATCCCGAAGAGAAGATATTTCATCATGTGGTTGATGAACAAGACGAGGACCCGACTTAGAGTGAAGATGATCATCAAGAAGTGAAAGCTCCAGGTGGATGCACAAGACAAATGTATAACTAGTATAGGCCAAGGATGTGTTTCTAATCTTTTATCGGTCTTGGTGTTTGGATGGGAGACCATATTGCTAGTTTAGTTTGCCGTACTATTAAGAAGGGTCTTGCCCTGTGCTTGAGTCTCATCATGTGTTGATGTCTCAGTCTTGCTTGCCCTAGCTCAACTTTTATTGGTTGCTTTTCTTGTCCATGGTGTTGATATTTACGAAAGTGTTTTGCAAATTGTTGAGAGTCATGAACTTGCTCTTCTTAGTTGTTGTTCGGTGCATGGAGCTACTATTTATGAATGTGTTTTGCAAATAGTTTAAGCTCATGCATTTATCTTTGTTAGCATGCGATTTAAGTTTGCAAATGTGTTTTGCATAGCATTGAGTTCATGGTAACTCTTCGTTACTTTTCATTGCATGGAGAAAATATTTATGAATGTATTTTGCAAATAGTTGAAGCTTATGTACTTGGTTTTCTTAGCATGTGACTAGAGTTTATAAATGTGTTTTGTAAATTGCTAGAGATCATGAGTTGATCATCACATGACTATACATGTGTTCAAGCTTGTTCTTGGTTGTTGTTCTTTTGCATGAGGCTAATATTTGCAAATGTGTTTTGCAAATAGTTGAAGCTCATACATTTTCTTTTATTAGCATTTATCTAATATTTGAAAATGTGTTTTGCAAATAGTTGAAGTTCATGCATTGATTATTTATAGACTCTTTCTAGCTTGTAGTCATGCTCTTGATCAAATCTATGTGAGGCATTTCGAGAAAATCAAATTTTAGACTTGAGTGGTTACATTGGAGTTTTAGTATTCTTTGAAAATATCTATGGTTGTTTAAATTTTAAAAGGAGTGAAAATTATAGCCCTCTTGATAAGCTTTCTATAGAGTCTAAGGTCATCTAAATCAGACTTCGGAGTAAAAAGTTATGTTATTTTTAAGTTTGTTGAAATTACCGGTACTACCGCCATGCAAGGGCCGGTAGTGGCGCCCAATCGGCACTACCATTGCCCGGGGTCCTAGCAGCAGTACTGCTATTTACATGACGGTAGTTATTTTGTGGAGAGGTATTTCAGAGTTGTTTTGGTGGTCAAAATGGTCGGCACTTCCGGGGTTTTCATGACATTAGTGCCGGGGTACTAAACAACGAATAGTTTCTGTGCATTTAATGCACTAAACTAACCATTGGGGTAGAGGCCAGTACTACCGCCCCTTACATGGCGGTAGTGCCGAAAATTTCTGATTTTTGTGCATTTTGCCTTCGACGTCTAGTTTCTTTGTCAGGTTATAAAAGGACCCAAGCTAGGAGGTTTTTGCTGTTGCTCTTGCACCCATTTAAGGCATACACTTGAGACCAAAACCTCTAGAGCTCATAGAGTCATGTTTGAGTGATTTAAGAAACATTTGAGCTAGAGTTTCTTGTTTGATAACTCTTGGTGTTCCATTTGTTTTCTCTTGAGCTAGTGCAAGGCTCTCTTCTCAATTGTGTATGTGTTGCACCTTGTGAGCAAGGAAAGAACATCTCTAGTTGCTTGTGTTGCATCTTAGAGGAGAATTGAATATTATTGTGCGTGTATTGCACTTAGTGAGGATCAAACAGGAGGCTTGACCTATTACTCTTGGTGTTTGCCGACACCTAAGCGGCGTGGAAGTGACATTGTCCATGACCTTCTCAAAGAAGATTGTGAGAAGGTACGACGAGTTGTGAAAGTTGTAGCTCACTTAACCGGAGAGGAAAGAGTTACCGCTAGTGGATTCGAGGTGCTTGGCTTAATTCGTGGAGCTGGTCCAATTCATTTGGGCTTACCACAATGTGGATTAGGAGAGACCGATAAGTCTTTGAATACCACGGTAACAATATCATGTGTCATACTTTGGTTTGCTTCATATTGCTCATTTACATTGTTGCAATTTCCATTCATAAAATTGAATTGCTTGCTTGTCACCTAGGATTGGAAACCTTGATCATAGACTTAGGTTGTTGGTGCACTTAGTTGAGACCAGACGGTTTAGGCTTTAATTGGATAAAATCATTTTTTATTTAAGCTTTTGCATATAAACTTAGTTTTGGACAAATAGATTTTAAAAGATAATTTTTAATATCACCTATTCACCCCCTTTAGTCGGCATCCTCAATCTTACACACAAGTTGTCACTGCCAGTCACCGTCCACCGCCCCCCTAGCCATTGCTGCCCCACCTTTCCCCGGGCCGTCACTACCCTCCCATCCCCCAAGCCCTCACCGCCCCACCATCACCCGGTTCCATTTCACTTGCCCTCTCCGTCTACTCCCCCGCACGCTCGCACGCCTCCGACCTCTCCCCTCTACCACCTTCTCCTCCCACTTCCCACTTCCCCCTTCTCGCCTTTGGGGTTCTCGAAGGCGGTTTGGCGCAGGAGTAGTGCGTTAGATCGGGGGGGGGGTTCTTAGAGGCGATTCGGTGGAGGAGCAGCGCGTTGGATCTGGGGGTTCTCAGAGGTGGCTTGGGAGCAGTAGATTTGGGGGTTCTCAAATCTAGTCTGGGGGAGCGGATTTGGTCTGGTCTGGTTTGTGGGTGATGGATCTGGGGGGTTCTTGGAGGCTGTTCGGCAAAAGAGCATCACGTCATGGTGGCAGCGGCTTTGGGGGATCTAGGCTTCAATGCGTTTGGTGGCTTCTCGGTGTTCCTGCCCTTCCTAGCGCCCTGCACCTAAAATGGATACCATGTACATTTTTCTCCGCTTCCTCATTTTCTAGTAGATTCAATTCCATCTAATCTCATCCATGGATCATCGTGATTTGCTTGCAGGTCGAAGAAAGATTGCAAAGGGGTGGTGAACTGTTTTGAATTGTACAATTCATTGTACTTTGTGTGTGACAAATTTCGGCTTTCCGAAAAACCAAAATAACTGAACTAAATTTTTTCAGTTAATTCAGTTCAATTTTTTAATTTGAACCAAGAATTTCTGTAGCCAGTTTCCAAAACCAAAATATTTTTAAACTGAATAAACCAAACCAATTTGGCTGAAAAACCGATTGCCCACCCCTAGCATTGATGGAGCCCGGCTTCGGAGCCTGAGTGTTCGACCATATTTTTCCAGCTTAGGACCAGAAGTTAGGCTTTGAACCGGGTCAGAGGGTGGTACTGTAACATCCCAAAATGTGCCTCTAATATATTTAGTGTGGTTCTGGGATTATTTGTAATTTTTCGGAATCTACTTGGAAGCCTCGCGAGTAAGTCGAATTCACGTTTATTGAAATAATCACGCTAAATAAAGATCATGCATTTTTGCGTAAGCATAAAATCTAAAATTTTGTTTAAAATAAAGATAATTGGTAGACGAGAGTATTCTCTTCAAATAATTTCGAAAAACATGTTATATAACTTAAGTTGTCGACTTTATAAAAATCTGTACAGGTGTCTGTTTCACTAAAAGAATTTTTACGGAAAATCTATATGTCGAAAAATCACGAAACCAACTTCGTTAAGCTCCAAATAGTTCCTAATATTTTAGAGGAATTTTTCATCATCTTTGGAACCTTTTTGCTATTTTATTCTAAACCTGTTTTCCGTTTTGAGAACATATATACGTATATGTGCTATATGTGTTCACATATATGCATGCATACACGACGTGTGATTTTCTAGCAGCCGTTTCCTAATTTCTCATGCAATGCATTGCTAGCATTCACTCCACACGCATTCACTCCCATGCATGAGCCATTTACATGCATACGTTTACACTAGTTACTAGCATACAACTCTCTCCCTTTGATTTTACTTCAGCTGTTTCCTACTTCAGTGCATGTTAATTAGGACTAGCTAGTAATTGGCTCATTGGACGTGAATAGCTCATGCGCCTGCATGCATGATTTATCCTTCACTTCCTGTACGTTTCCTTTCCAAGCCGATTCCCATCTTCTTTAGCTTCCAGCCGTTTCCAATGCGTGAACTAGTAGTGTGATCACTAATAGTTGAGTAGTAACGTGTGAGCCATGTTTCCTCTCCTGCCTAGCTACCCATACGTATACTAGCTAATCAAGCATGCCGTAGTGGGACTTTATTTCCAGCTGTTCCTTCTGTCTCTCTTCATTCCATCAGTTCTTAGTCTTCATTCCATCAGTTCTTGTCGCCTATATAATATCATCAGTTCCGATCCTTTTTGCTTTTCCTCCACTCTTCTACTGATCCCATTTCATTTCCCTGCCATTTCGCCGCCGCCGCCGCCGCCGTCTACGTCGTCGTTGCCGCCGTCGCCGCCGTTGTCTACGTCGTCGCCGCCGTGTACACCGTCGTCGTCTACATTGGTCGTCGTCGCTGTAGTCACCTTCGCCGTCGTCGCCACCGTTGCTGTCTCGTTGTCGTCGTTGCCGCCGCCGTTGACGCCGTCGTGTACTGTCACCACCGCCGCCGCAGTTGTCGTCGTCGTTGAAGCCGCCGTCGCCGCCACCGTCGTCGTTGAAGCTGTCGCTGCCACCGCCGTTGACGCCGGCGCCCTCTCCGGCCACACCCCTTCCTACGCCGACGGTCTGCACTACTGCCGCCGCCGACCGGTACTCCCTCATCTGTCTTGCATGCGCTCTATCTATCTCGACCGATTAATCTCAACACGTGTATTTATGCATGTTAGCGTATATATGTTAGTCTGTATATGTATATAATAGGCGCATGCATGAATTTATAATAGTCGCAGCATGTATCCGTATATGTAAACACTCTGCTGTACATATATATATATATATATATATATATATATATATACAGTTTTATTCAGAAGCATGTATATATGTGCATCATGCGTATATTAGGAAGCCTGTATATTTCGGATGCATGCATTCATACTGTTGGTAGCTACGTCTTCCATATCCTAGCCGAATGAAGAATACACGTATACATGATGAACAGTGCCATGCATGCAAGACTAAGTTAGTTGTACGTAATTCATTTTCCAGGAAATGCAAAATTTTTCTTTTCCGCTACAAATTCGTTTTAAGTCCAAATCGCTCGCAACAAATTTTATTAATTAGTAAAAATTAATACCTTTCTATAGTGTTTTTACTGAAATTTTATAAATAAATTTATACTGCTAAATTAATTGTGGAAAGTCCAAACTTACGAATTTTGTAACTTCTAAACTATACGTCCAAAAATTTCAAAATAAATTTTATAAATCTTAGAAAATACTAAACTAATTATCTGGAAGTTTTTGTGAAATTATGAGTTAGTTCGATTTGCGGTATTTTTCGAATGTGTGTTTATTCGTTGTTCCGAGTGTTTATTTGGTTCTTTATCTGCTACGCGTAGACGTCGAGTTGTGTGACACCGTTGGAAGTGAAGATCCGGACCAAGATCAAGCTTTAGACCAAGACCAGCTATTTTTGAAGGCAAGTTGTGCTTTGACCATATTGCTCCTAGTTTTTGAAATGTATTTTGATTTAAATTATGCATGCTATATTGATTAAAATGAATAATTTAATTTGGGCTAAGTAGTTAGATAACCTAATTATTAATTCCACCCTTGATGTTAATATTTGTATGCCATACAACCATTGTCACCTTAAGTTGGGTTTTAAAATAGTTGGATGATATGATTGTGCCAACACGGGAGGCTAGACCGTGAATAGTTGCTTAGCCATGCTTACGTGAAATGTGTTTCAAATGGCAAAATAATATTGACTAATGATATACGGAATGAATTTTGGAATCAGTGTGATCTTGCCACGTGATGATGTGAAGTGTAGGTACCTTTGTGGTTCTACATGGTAATTGATATTATTGTTGGCATGTGTTGCACAATAATGGAACAGGGGTGGGAAAATATTTAGTCTGGGGCAAGTGGTATGAGGCTTTACGCCAGGTGGGGCCTTTATGGCACAGATTTTGAGATAACAGCCTTTGCGGCAATGGGATGAGCGATGTGAGAAGATTTGGGTCAGGGACTGTGAGAAGGATGCCTTGCCCTGGATAGTTAAGGACTTCACCTTGCAAGCCTTTGAACTGGGCCTTATGTACAACCACATGACTGGAGTGGGACGGTCCTAGTTTAGTAGGATTCTGAAATCTTACCTTTGATACCTCAGGGTGACAGTTACATCGGGGTAACTGTGTGGGGGAGCATACCGGAGCTACGGCTTGGTGCCCATCCAACGGTGATTGTCGGTCCTACACTTCGATCCTTCGTGGGAGAAGTGGTAGTGAAGGCAATACCGGAGAGGGTCATAGGTGGAGATTGAAGTTTTCGAAAAGCTTTGTTATGATCACTCATTCGCATACTCTTGTATGGCGATTCACGGCTGACGTGGTGACTTGATTATATCTTATGGGAAAAGTGTACAACCTCTGCAGAGTGTGTCAAAACTATTCAAATAGCCGAGTCCACGGTACTGGACAAAGCTCGGGGATTACAGTCAAGGGTTAGATTTTCCAAAATAAAATGTGGAAATGGGTGGCTGTATGCCAAAGATAATTGCTAAAGTGATTTAGAGCTTTGTGCCAAACTATTTGGAAAAGATATTGATAACTTATTGTATAATATGGTTTTACCGCTTTTGAATCTATTAAGATTATTTAGTCAAAGCAAAATGTTGTTTGATGCAAAACAACCACTTAAGCCATTCCTTTCGAATAAGCCATGCATATAGTATTAGAACTGCATTTCTGTGCATGACTTGTTGAGTATGTTGTATACTCACCCTTGCTTCCAACACAATCATCAGTTGAGGAGAAGACTACAACTTCGAAGAGGGCGAAGTTCCACGAGGAGGCAATTATCTAGGAGTTGAACCTTGTCGGTTGCCTGTGGCATACTGATGGGTGTCACCGACGTTCTTCGTTCCGCTGCTGATTATTTACTTTTGTTATTGTAAGCCCTGCGTGGCTGAATATTGTAAGGTGACCTTAAGGTCTTGTAACCAGTTTATTTAATGTTCGAAGTACTTTATTATTAATTCCACTGTGTATGATTGTGGTACTTCACCCCTATTATTACTGTGTGCACTAGCGTGATCCTGGACTAGTGCAGAATACACAGAGGGTCCGGATTTGCAGATTCGGGTCCCGACAGGTACCTAAGTATTTTTTTAGCAGAGACCTTTCCCATGTGTACATGGACCTCTATGCACTATCCGATGGCCCAATTAAGCTTTAAGATTGGTGTAGGACAGCTTTATTCAGCAGCTCGCCTCTTTGAAAAGAAAAGAAAAAGAGAAGGGGCAACACCAACAGTTGAGGGAAAAAGAGACGGAGAAGATGGAGATTTATTTGCTTTAAGATACGTATTCACGACATGTGTTGTTTCTAAAGAAAATTTCTTATTTGGCACTGAAAGTTGGCCAACTTCCTGAAATGCCATAAAAAAAATGCACATCCCTTCATTGCCACCAGATCTTAACTTTGATTCCCTTTTTGCCACTCCCATCAGTGGCCCATTACTTGCCCATTAACTTGTACGTGAAAAGACAATTCTGCTCATCTTCATTCCCAAATCTACACTAGCATCAACCATAGCAGTTCTCAAACCAAAGCCAAGCCGTGCCACATCCCCGGAGTCCACCACTCCCCACCCCACGCTCTGGGACACAATGGACACCCTCCGCCTCAACTCCGTCGCCCTCCGCCCGACCGCGGCGGCTGCATCCCCCTTCGCCGCGGCGGTGCCCCAGTCTGCCTCCTTCACCTGCGCCGTAGTGTGAGGGCTCTGCCTCGCCCCACTGCGTTCCTGGCTAGGGGTGTAAATGGGTCGGGTAATACCCGACCCGTACCCGTACCCGGATGCAAAATTACCCTAATGGAAAACTATTTTACACTACCCGCCGGGTACGGGAATGGGTACGGGTAGTACCCGGGTAGGTTAGGTTCGGGTTCGGCCTGACGGATCGGCAATACCCGTGGCGGTCGGGTTCGGCACTGGATAATTCTCGCAATCGGGTACTATTCGGCACTGGATATAATCATGCTTGAGCCAATTCATTTGAGCATAACTTTTAAAATATAAGTCCAAATCGAGTGAGACAACTTTCTAAATTCATGTTAAATCATGTACTTTCATATTCTGCAAAAATATTTGAATTTTGTTTATCCATTTAAATCAAAATTCAAATTTAATGGTATGTTTGAAACTAGCTACATGCAAATTTTGTGCAAAGTTAATTCAAACTTAGTGGAATAAATTTTGTTACAATCCTTGTCTGATATATTTCTATATTATGCAAAGAATTTTGAATTTAGAGTTAATTTGCATTAATAGTTAAATAAGTAGGTTTTCAATGTAAGAAATAATTAAATAACCATAACTTGTTCAATATATGTTCAAAAATTATGAAACCACTTTTGTTTTGCTCATTAGGCGATAGAGAGAACATGATTTTGGGAAAATACTTAGGGTGTAACATGCTCTGTTAATTACCACCTTCTATGTTGCTTTATGTATTGATTTATATTTATTTATAAAATTTTGGCCTCTTGAATTTGAATTTAAATATATATATAAATTTATAATCTTAGCTTCTTCAATTTCTAATATAAAATAAAATAATACACATAGAAAATGTATTGTGCGCTGTAGTGCCCTTGGCGTTGATCTGGAAATGAATCGTGTAACCAGCTGAATTGTTTGGAGATTTTTACTTGGGACTAGTAATGCTGTTAAGAGTTCATTCATCAGTAAGTTATGTAACGATCAATTCTCTTACGAATTGACGTACAAACTACATGTTCTAGAGTAATTGGACTATGTATGTTTGTTAGACTATACGCCGTTATCTATTATATTATATGATGTACTAGTGTGATGGTTGGATTGTTTTCATCGCATGTTTTGATCATAGGTATTTAGCACTACCCGATGAAGTACCCGTTGTCTGTATTATACCCGTCCGCACACTACGTAACCCGATTTCTACCGTTAAGTAGAAAATGCTACCCGTTACCCGTACCTACCCGATTTTACTACCGTGCCGTACCCGTGCCGGAGAAAAATAATAGGGTAGATGCAGATGACCTACTACCCGCCCGAACCCGACCCGTTTACACCCCTATTCCTGGCTAGCTACAGCACCTGCAACGACATAAGCCAACTCGCCATGGGGATTAAAATCGCGCTCTCCCAATCCGATCCGCGAGTTCGGATTTGTGCGGATCGTGCGAAAGGGGGGGAGAGAGGGTATTGGGGATTTATGTACCTCGATAGCGAGGTACTCGAGGACAGCGGAGAGGTAGATGGGGGCAGCGGCGCCGACACTCTCCGCGTACTTGCTGACCTTGAGGTACCGCGCATTGCGGCCGATGGGGAATTGGAGCTCGTCCTTGGATGACCACGACACTGCCTTTGCCGACTTCGCCTTCCCGCGGCTGCTGCTTCCAGAGGAACTCATCGTCGCTTCACCTTGAGGACAACGGCCGTGCTGGGCTCATGCCGCAGATCGTGTGGGCGTTCGAGACCGCCTATAACGTCCTCACCGGCACCAAGGTGGCCACCGTCACGTCCATGGTGTAGGACCTCGCACAAGGCCAAACAATACATAGTAGGATTCTAGACTTCAATTGTGTGTTTATCTTGGGTTTGAACTATCAATGGTAATTTTGTGGATAACCAAAAGCAAGAGGTGAAAACATAAGAGGTAAAGCCGTATGAGCGATGACGAAGAGAAGAGGAAGAAGAAGGAAAAGGAAGAAGGGCTTTGACCAAAGGTTAGTGCTGTTATTTTATAAAAGAATGGTAAGGTAATGGGCAAATGACAGTTGAAGTGACGAGAGTGGCAAAAAGCAGGGGCGGATCCAGGCCCCAGGCAGTAAGTATGGCAGGGCTGCTGAAAGTCTACTAAAATTCTACGAAAAATTATTGAAAAATCATTGAAAACAAATATTTAATCTAAGATCAGTTGGTCCAGCCCGGGGCTTGGGCCTGGGCTAGCTCCGCCCCTGGCAAAAAGGGATCAAAGTCAAGATCCGGTAGCAATGAAGGGGCATGTATTTTCTTGATGGTATTTCAGAGACTTGGTTAGCTTTCAGTAGTAAATAAAGAATTTTTTTGTTTCTATCACACGTTATCCCAATGCTAATAATATACTCCCTCCGTCCCACAAAGAGTGCATTTCTAGTTTTTTTAAGACAGATTAGTGTGCAAGATAAATGACTAATGTGATCCTCATTACTCTATGCATAAGTGTGCTGGTGCTTTGGTTTCCACCGGCACTTAAATGCGTATGTATACATTTACAGCTCCGCATGCAAAGATTACTGGGATATTACTCCACGCCAAGTCACTAAGCATGCAAAAGAGCTAAAAATTTTCAAATCTCGGAGTGGAGTTATGTGAATGAATGGACTTTGGATGGGCCCTACGGACTAAAGATGCACTCTTTGTGGGACAAATTTTGAACATTAAAAATTCATTCTTTGTGAGACAGAGGGAGTATTTTTTTAAAAGAATACTCCCTACTCCTTCCGGTCTCCAAAAAGATGATGTTTTGGACATAGTGACAGTCAAACTTCCGAAACTTTGACTATCGATAGTGACGGTCAAACTTTCGAAACTTTGACTATCGTATATTTTTATATATTTAAATTGGATACATAAAAATTATATGTGTAGACTTGTCTCGAGAAGTACTTTCATAATATTATAATTTTATTAAGTTTTATAAATATATTATAAAAAATTAGTGATCAAAATTGTGTTTTGAAGACCGTGTCAATATTCAAAACATCATTAAAGTTATATTTTGAAGACCGTGTCAATGTCCAAAACGTCATCTTATTGAAGACCGGAGGGAGTATTACATTGCAATGAAGTTAGTACATCAGAAAAACCATTGCTTACATACGGTCCAATCTTATATATTGATAGGAGGATAATAATTACTTTTCTTCTTGATGGGGGCCAGGTGGCCAACAAAGTAGCCGTGCTAACGATAGAATTATGGAGTTGGATTAGACGGCGGATGCTTTATTTCTCGCTCGGCATGAGAGCGGCCACCATGTGCGAGCTGCTTTGCGCTGCGTTATTCCGTAGCGCCTTTGGGGAACACGGGCCCAAAAAACTTCAAATTCGCTCGATCGTCCGGTGGCTTTCGGTTATGAGGAATTAACTGTAACCAAGCCTGCAGGTCGCACGTTTAGAACGTTAAAGTTTTCTAAAATCCTGCAAAAAAACAAATTATTTTATGTGATAATTCTATAAGATTATTTCACTCTGATACCTTTTTATGCACGGCAGCTTTCGGATTACATTATAGTTTTATGAGATACAACACAAAAGTGCAGTCTCAAAAACAAAGAAAATGAATTTCGTAGAGAGAATTAAAATAACGACGTTGAAGCAACCATGATGAGAGGGAAAATATTTGGCGAAATTAACCGCAAAATTTTTAAACAATCTCAAAAGAGTACAATTGATCGTTGCTCCCTTGCAACAAATATTTTATTCGGTGTGCACTAACTTCTTGTTTAGTCATCAAGTGGCTTTGAATTATTGCTAATTATTTCAAAGAAAACAAAGATAATTATCTTTTACAACTCATTCTTAAATTAATGGATAAAAAATTTAAAATATTTTAAGTTGTTCTGCATCTTTAATGTTTTGTTACTATTCTAGATTCTGGAAGAAAATTATCTGATTTATAGGTCGCCTTCGAGGGAATAGAAAAGCATTTGATCCTGATTTTTCTGAGGTCTATACTCGTATTTATAACAAGTTTTTTTAGAGTTTTGATAAATATTATAAAAGTTTAGCAATAGAAGTAAAACAAGAAGATCTATCTCAACAAGGCAACAAGCACAAGGTAGTTTGATCACTTTAAACATATGAAAGAAGCTAAAAGGCAAGACGTCTAGATCGTCTTATGAAACATCGAGCAGGTCGACAATGATTAACATACCCTATTCTACTTTAGGCCTACAGTCTCATAAGAAAAAAGAGCCCATAAGTAAAGACAAGGTTCAAACCCATTTTCTGGTTACAACTAGAGTTAAATTCAGTCACGTCAAAATATTTCCCACCAGTGTACAAAACACTTGTTGAAGATAAAAAATATCCTAGTTACCCCGATCAAATATATACATGCTGATCAGGAATGATTCATTCAACTACTCCGACTAACATACAGGTCGGACATTGGATAACTTGTGCCCCGATTTGGTTGAGTCAGGAAAGAAGTTACTACCGCATAAGACTAGCATGCGAGAGATGCTTTCTTTGACAGGTACAGACAACCATTTGAAAGTTACTCCATACGAAGAGATAGCTCTTTATCAAAAGACATCTTTTGAAGAGAAGACGCCATTTAGCGAGAAGATATATTTTGACGGGAAGACATCTCTTGGAAGATGACAAATTGACATCCCTTCGTTTGCTATAAATAGGAGACTTCTGCAAGGATTCAATGCATGATCATCGTGATTATGAAGAAGGAATCAAAAGCAAGATTAAGTTTAGTGTTAATTTTCTAGTTTTTCACTCAAAATATGTACTCTTTTAAACACCCGTGACTTAATAGAATACAATTCCCATTTTCTGCTTCTTTCAATCTTTATTTTTAGACAGATAACCCAAATTATATTCGTAAGCTCGATCTAGGGACCCTTGGGCCTTGAATGTTGACACATGTCGTAATAGAATCCACGAGCAAGAATCAACCACTACCTTGACACTCTTTTCATATAGACTGAGCTTGACATCGGGGAGGGTAGTGAACTCAGCTTGTTCTTGAGGTGGAAGAATCACCAACATATTTATCTTATGCTATCGCAATTTGCATGTGATGTACTTGTGGTTTTGGTATCCACTACCTCATCGGAGGCCACTTTCAGTTCAGTGGGGAGGAAACTTGAGCCAAGGAGATCGTCTTTCACTCTTGAGATGGTTGAGGCAATTACATACCTCAAAGGTTAGGAGTGTGCAGATGAAAGGATACAACATCAGACCGAGGATCCGGAGATCGTGAAGGCGTTAACCGATTTTGACCAACTTATGTATGTAGTTACTGTAGTTTTGTCCTTACCAGGGGTACCCCACACTGGAGTGTAACGTTTTTAACGATGTAGTAACTCTGTACTTGTAAAAGAATGAATAAAATTGAGTTCTTGTCCCCCTAATATATGTGTCCACTACCTCAGCTCCATGCGCCACCGACTTCTTTCCTCTTGTCGCAATAGTGCAAATGGACCGGACCTAGGCTGCAACTGCACGAAGCGGGTACAAATCGCAAATGGATTGTGCTTGGGCTCATCGAAAGCGAGCTGAGCCTGCATGACAAGGCATGGTGGGCCGCCCGGGCCATGGTGGCATGACACGGTTTAGGCACGCGGCCCGATGAGCCTATGCTATGCCGACCTGGCCCAACACAACACCCACTTCTAGTGGCAACTGTATCTCCCCTGCGACAGCCAAGGCCAAAGTTTTTTTTGCCATCTGTCACAATTTTTTCTTAAAACTAAAGCCCACGTGTTTTTTTTGGCAAAAATGATCTCTCCTTAACCGCGGAAGGCGCGACAGGTAACACGTATCACCTACTATGCCTGTGTATTGCGGCAGGTGGTCAGGCTCGTGGTAGGAGGTGCTGTCGAGCCAAGCACAGCGGCAAGACCGATTAGCTGACATGCTTGGGTGCTTGGCACCTTGCTGCTGAGCCGTTGTGGCGCGGCATCAAGCATGTCGCGGTGCGTGATCTGTCTACTGTTGCGGTCGGCCAATCTCCTGCAGATTTGAGATCCTGTTGCCATATATAGGTGTGATAGACGACACATCTCATCTGTTAGGGTGTGTTTGGTTGATGGGATGAAGTTGAATGGGATGTGATGGTTTTGTACCATTTGTTTCCATTATTTCGGGTGAATGGAATGGTTCAGCATCTATAGAGAATATTCCCTCAAATTTGTATCATTTAGATTAGGATGGGATGGTTCCATTCAAGCAATCAAGCATGGATAACTTTTTTTTCAACTATTTCATACATGTATCACTAGGTACAAGCAATAAAACACATCTTAGACCCAGTTCGTTTCAACTTCTGGATTCTGGATTCTGGGAGAAGCTGCTTCTGATTGTGGGAGAATCAGGTCGAGTAGGTTGCGACTTCTAGGTTCCGGACCGAGCAAGCAAGAATCAGCAAGAATCTGTGAGAATTAGGTTTCAGCTAGATTATGATTCTATATAGAAAGCAGCTTCTGATTCTCAAAGAAGTTGTTCAGAATCCCCCCGTTCGGTAAATAATCAGTTTTTTAAAAACAGAAACTGACCAGAAGCTGAAACGAAGCCTTAGTGTTTGGCTGACAAGGAGGAAACTACTAGTATTTTTTAGTTGTATGCGAAGGGACAGGTTTGCAATTAAGGGCCTGTTTGGCAAAAAGGTTTTTTTTCATAATTTCGAGGCAAAACCATGGTTTTGAAGAAAAACTCTGTTTTAGAAACCAAGAGGTGTTTGGTAGCCCTTCAAGAAACTCTGTTTTAAAAACCATAGTTTTCACAAAATCATGATTTTTTCTCTGTTTTGGAAACTTTGGTCTTGGGCAAATTTTTCTAAGCAATGGCGCCAAAACAACTCAAAAACTTTGGAAATATCAACAAAAAACTTTATAGCCAAACAGTTGAGAGTTCCAAGAAAAACTATGGTTTCAATAGGGTTTGGTAAAACCATATTTTTTTATGCTAAGACAATTCCAAAACCATGATTTTGAAAAACCTTTTACCAAACAGCCCCTAAGCTTTGGCTACGCCGCAGCCTTCCTCTCCTATAAAATCGTCTTTTTCTCTTTCCCCTCTCTCGCTCAACACAAGTTCACTACTGTGTCCGGAGATATTTCCCCTTTCCTTAGACCATCTCCAACCATATTCCCTTCATTTCATTCCCTTCCTTGTTCCCTTCCCCATTCCCATTCCCTTTATTTCCACTCATCTCCAACAGATTCCCTTTAAAGGGAATTGCATAGGGAAAGGAGAGAGAATCCCTTCCTGGAGGGAATGGGAGAGAATCCAGTGAAGGGAATCTTTGAAGGAAACCGTTAGAAGGAATGGGAATCCCTTCGCGAAGGGAATGAGGGAGGGGAGGGGAATGGGTTGGAGATGGTCTTACCCTAGTCCCTGCTGCGCTCCCCCGATCCCCGGAAGGAAGGAGGTGAAGAAGACTGTAAGCACCCCAAGAACGAAACGGTGGATCATCTACTTGATCACATCTGTTGTTACCTTGTGTGTATGTATGTAGGTAGATCTGTTACCTGCGATCCAGTTTCTTAGATCTGAATCCACCCTAGTGGATCTTTCGGATTGGTGGATCTTGCGGTTTCTTTTGTTTTCCTGCCTAAAGATTTAGGCTTTTGCGGCGCGGTCTCGCAAGAATCGCTGATGCGATTACTGCGGTTTTGCTGCCCCCGATCTGATCCGATCTTGTCTGACCTGATCAGGAGAGGAAGGAAGAGGACTAAGGAGCATGAGCGCCATGGCTGTGTCGTCGTCGCTGAACCCGGACGCGCCGCTCTTCATCCCGGCGGCCTTCCGACAGGTGGACGACTTCTCGCCGCAGTGGTGGGACCTCGTCAAGTCCACCGCCTGGTTCCGCGACCACTGGTTCCACCAGCACCAGCATCTCGACGACATGGCCGACTCCCTCCTCGCCTTCGAGGTCCAGGACGACGACGACGTCGCCAGCCTCCTCCCGGACGCCTTCGACGACGACCTCCTCTACGACCACCACCAGCACAGCCCCGTCGCCTTCGATGCCGCCGCGCAGCAGCCGCTGGCCGCACTCAAGACTGGTACGGACGAACCCACTGGCCTCGACTACTCTCCTCGTGTCTGGGGAGCTCACTTGCATGCGTCTCCGTGTGTGTTTCTGTACGTGCAGATGCAGTACTCAAGGCAGCGCTGAGCATGGCCTCTCCCAAGGGCGGCGACGCGACGCGGGGGTTCCGGGAGAAGCCCAGACACTCCGAGAAGCCCACCAAGTACGCCGGCAGCCCGAGGAGCGGCGGCGCACCCCGCGTCATCCACCAGCCTCGCTAGGTTGGGATGGGGAGCTTCACCTCGATGGGACAGAAAGTTGAGCAAAGCCTGCGCCTTTTGTGCTGCAGTGCTGCTCCTGGCTGCTGCTGTTGTGGTCTCTCAAGTCTAGTATTAGTGTCCTTCTGTAGCAAGTAAAATGCCCCCCCAAAAAAAGGAGAACAAAATGCAATTGCTGTGTAGTGTTGCTTTGGAGTTAGTCATGTTCAGCTCAGAATGTGCAGGGAAAATTGTTAAAAAGAAGGGGAAGAAGAATGTAAAATGCACTCTTGTTGATGTTCAATGTGCAATGGCAAGCAGTCCAATGTTAATTATCCAACCTATTCTGCTGTGTTGTTGCTGCTGCATGCCATTCTCCTTTCAAACTTGGAATCATGGTCCTTAAGAGTTAAGACCGACCTAATAAATAAGCGTTGGAGATGCCCTAAAGGCATCACTAGCTCAGGAATATGTTAGATCAAGGTATGTTTTGCTTCCAGGGGCATGACCCATGAAAAGGACACGGCGTGATAAAACATCATCTGTAAATGAAATGGCTCACAAGCTGCGAGAACAGCCGAGTGTGCTTGCATTGCACTGCATGAAGAGTGAGCCACGCCCTGTCTGCAACTTTTTGATGTTTTTTTTCCTGAAGAAAACGAGGCACATTTACATCAGGACATGCTGTCTGCTGAAGCACAGACCTTCCTTCATGCAGCCTGAGGCTATCTATCATCTGCAGTCTGCACCTAAGCAATTCGGCGTAAGAAACTATCGAACGAGCAACAAGATGATTCTTTTCCTGCACCAAACTTCTTCACATTTTTTTCGATACTGAAAGATCACAGAGACTTATCTATATTTGTAATCAGTAATTGGCTGTGTTTAAACTTGTGATACTCAGGTTTAAGGTTGGTTTGAGTTTGTATTAAATTTAAAGCAATTTAGTTTGCTATCAGTGTGGTCGGCACTACCGACTAGGAGGGCTCTCTATCTATCCAAGAGATGGACGGGCAGAGGTTTTTTTTTTGTTTCTTTCATCTTTTCATCAAAGAGTTGAACACAGTACTGTTGGCCCTACAGTACTATCGGCCCTACAGTACTATCGGCCTTTGGTGGCTGTAGTGCCGGTCAGATGATACTACCGGCCATGTATGGCAGCAGTTATTTTGCAGTGAGCAAAATATCTGATTCAACTGAACGGCACTACCGGCTATGGGGGGGCGGCACTGCCATCCGAGTGGCACTACCGGCCTCTGGTAGGCGATAGTTATTTTCCAGAGCTTGCACTGTTGGGTTCGTGCCAAGCAATACTACCGGCCCTGGGTTGGCGGTAGGGTGGTAGTACCGGCTTTGCCAGTGAAATGTGAACTTTGTTGGGATTTTGTGATTATTATTGTATATCTGTGTTGAGCAATGCTACGTTAGGTGTTTGCTTGTCTGTGTTGGTTGCAGGACTTCGGAGCTAGGTCATGGTGAGGCATAGGAGACTGAGACTAGGCTAGGAGAGTTGAGGTCCAGACGGTAGGGTTACGCCGAAGATGATTGAGGTTGGGAAGTGGGTTCAAGCCGGGAAGAAGATTGAACATTGGTGACGGACATAGTGGGCTACGATCGTGGAAGACAGAGCCATCATGGGGAAGGGCATGTGGCGCGTCAAGTGACTTGGGCCCGTTTGCATGCGAGGAAGGTTCAGGGGAGTTCGGACATGTGAAAGGCTTGGCGGGAAGTCATTAGGGCCACATGGAAGTGATGAAGTATGGGTGATGCTTTGAGGTAAAGAAAAAATCAGACGTGGGGCAAATTGGTAATTTGTGAAGGGAATATGCCCGAGAGGCAATAATAAATTGTTTATTATCTTATTCCATGTTTATAATAGATGTTTATTTCTCATGCTAAAATTGTATTAACCGGAAACGTTGATACATGTGTGTGTAATAAACAAACAAAAGGTTCCTAGTAAAGCCTCTCTTTTAAACTAGCTTGTTGATTAACTGATGATCAAGGTTTCCTGATCATGAACATTGGATGTTATTAATACTTGGGTCACATTATTAGAAGAATGATGTGATGAACACACACCCAAGTTGGTATAGCAAATTCGATCAAGTCATTAAAGTTTGTTCTTTGCATCTTGAACATATACAAAATAGCTCTTTTCCTTAGACCATGAGATGATGTCAATCCACTAACTCCGGAAAGTACTTTGATGACATCAAGCGTCACTCCGTAACACGGTGACTATAAAGATGGATTTGGGTACTATGAAAGTATTAGTTGAGGCTCATGCATCAAAGTGGGATTTGTCCATCCGGATGACGGAGAGATATACTCTGGGCCCTCTCGGTGATATCACATTGACATCGCTTGCAAGCCGTGACTAGGTCACAAGAATGTCATATCACGAATGAGTAAAGTACTTATCGATGGAGGATCAAACTAGGTATAGTTGATACCAATGATCGGATCTCGGATAAGTAATATATCGCCGAGACAAAAGGAATTGGTTATGTTGGTTTTGGTTCACCACGATCACTAGTTCATCGTTGAGTAAGTAGAAGTCATTATGGATCTCCAGGATCGATGATTATTGATCAGAGGTGTCTTGATCATGTCCATTTATTCACGAACGTAGGGTGACACACTTAAGGTTCATCGGCTGAGTGGATACGAACAGGAGAAAAGTTTGGACAGCAGGAATAGTTTCGGGATATCAGTCCATTCACATGAAGAGAATGGAGAGTCCATTCACATGGAGAAGTCCATTCACATGGAGAGAATGGAGAGTCCATTCACATGGAAGTCCATTCACATGGAAGAATGGAAAGTCCATTCACATGGAGAGTCCATTCACATGGAGAGAATGGAAGTCCATTCACATGGAGAGAATGGAGAGTCAACTCACTCCTATAAAGGGAGGGTGGAGCTCCTCTCTCATGGACTAATCTCCATGACCCTTTGGTTGGTCTTTTCTCCTTCCTCCTGCTGTTCCACCTTTCAGCGATGGCTTAAGCGAAGCCAGCTAAAGCTGATTTCTCCACCACCACCACTAAGTCGTAGTGTTGTTGGAGTTTCCGTGGATCCTCTACTTATTGCCCATTGGTCGAGGGATTGGAGGTCAAATGCGTTGTTCGTGCGTGTGACCAGAATGCGGGGTATTTGCCGTTGTGGCGCTCATCTTCGCGACTTTGAAGTCGGGCGTGTACCTCTACTTCAACCCACGCGTTTGTTTGCGAGAGCGTTATTCCGCTTACGATCTGGTGAGTCATACGAAAGCTTTGCATGCATCTCTAGATATGATCTTGGTGTTTGGTTGCATTCGTAGGAAAATTTTTGTTTTTCCATGCTTCGAAACCCATCGGTGAGTATCGAGGCGTGTCTATCACGTAGATGTTTATGCGGTTTAAAACACATGTGGATGTGGGCGTTGATGATCATGTTATTGCATACTTTCGTGTATTTTGGATCATGGTGGCATAGTGGGATTTGAAGGCGGCGGACTAACCTTACATGTCCTCGCACATGAGACTTGTTCCACGCTCGACATGCAACTAGTATTGCATAAGTGGCTTTCTGGTGTCGGTTTCTCCTACTATAGTCATGATCTAATTTACAGCGGTTTGCTAATAATGTTTTTATCACCGTTGTGGTTCTTGTTCGTAAATGGTAAAACGAGTTTTTCCTAGAAAGCCCAAAACCACGTAAAATATGCAAAAATAAATTAGGCGTCTAACTTGTTTTTGCGGAGGGCTTGTGATGTGATATGGTCATTGATACAAAGATTGTTGTATGAAATGAAATTTATTGTAAATTTAAACAGCGAGAATAATTTGGTTGTTTTTTCTTTTATAACTGCGTGCTAAGTATATGTCCATGTGATATATTGCTTAATGGAGGAAGACAATCAAGATGGCGACATCATGGACCTTGGTGCCATCTTGGTGGAATGATGGAGATCATACCATGTAGCACAAGATGGAGATCAAGTCTTTGAAAGGACCATATCATATCCACTTTATTCATGCATGTGATGTTAATCCTTTTATGCATCTTATTTTGCTTGATATGATCACGTCGATAGCACTATAAGATGATCCCTCCAAATTAATATCAAGATAATAATGTGTTCTTCCATAGTATGCACCGATTAAGAAAGTTAAATCGTTTGAAGCACCACGTGATGATCGGGTGTAATAGACTCTACGTTCGCATACAAGCGGGTGTAAGCCGATTTACACACGCCAAATACTTTGGTTCTACTTGGCGAGCCTAGCATGTGCAGACATGGCCTCGGAACCGCGACCAGAAAGGTAAAGCATGAGTCATATGGATGATATGATGAACATATTGATGTTCGCCTTTGAAACTATCTTGTCTCACGTGATGATCGGTTTCGGTATAGTGAATTTGGTTAGTGTAATCACTAAAGATGACTAGAGGGATGTTGTTTTTTGAGTGGGAGTTCTCGTAGTAATTTTGAATTAAACTTGAACTTAATCTATTATGAACTTAGTCTAATTAACTTTGCAAATCGTTGTAGATGGCACCACCTATTTTCAATTTCAATCATTCATGGAGAGAGAAACTAGCCACCAGCGGTAGCAACTACCAAGCTGGGCCCTTAACTGAGGATTCTCCTGTGCTCAAAGGAGCTATGTGCTTGATCTGCCATTGGAGTGCCGCCCGTGATGATGGCCACGAGGAGGAAAAATGTTTTCTTGACTCCAGGAGGACCTGATCTAGTTCAACTGCGACATTTTATGCGGCCTTGAGCACGGTACAGCGTTTGAGCAGCCAATGCTTTTGATACAATGAGAGAGTTGAAAATGATCTTCGACACCCATCTTGTGATGAGAGTTATGAAGCTTGAAAAGTTCTTTAGGTTTGCATGATGGAGGAAAACGACTCCGTTAGTGAGCACGTACTCAAAATGTGCGATGCAGGTAAACTCATAGCTTTGGGAATAACGATCCCCATTGAGCTAGGAATTCATCGGTTCTCGATCTACGCCGCAAGCTACAAGAGCTTTGTGATGAACTACAACATGCAGGCATGAAGAAGTCTCTCCCAGAGCCACTTGTCAATCTTGGCTATTTGAAGTGGAGATCAAAAGGAACATCAAGTGTTGATGGTCCAAAAAAAGACTATCGATTTCAAGAAGAAAGGCAAGGCTAAGGAAACTTCAAGAAGAAGAGGCAAGTGTTGCCACATCGAGAAGACCAAGAGTGGCCCTAAGTCGAATCTTGAATGTTTTTCTTGCAGAGCCTTTGAGCCTTTAGCGCATAGCGCCCAAAATATACGGTGATAAGAAGGCGGGAATGTGAATGCCAAAAGAATTAAGTTGAATGATGATATTGCTGCATATATGTGGCATTGCGCTTATGTCATATTGGTGTTAACGCATGAAGAAGCTCCATTCGATGGACTACTAGAATCACTTGATTATGAATCATTTGAAACATGTGAACCATGCCTCATGGGCAAGATGACTAGAACCCAGTTTTAGTACAATGGAAGCGAAGCATGATATTGGAAATCATACATCTGAGTATGTGTGGTCCAATGAGTGTGTCGGTAGCGTGGTGGATATCGTTAGCCGTTACTTTCACGGATGATTTGAGTAGATATGGATATATTTACTTAATGAAACACAAGTCTGAAACATTTGAAAAGTTCAAAGAATTTGAGTGAAGTAGAAAATCATCGTAATAGAAAGATCAAATTTCTCGATCGGGTCGTGGAGGAGAGTATCTTAGAATTCTGAGTTTGGCACACATGAGACAATGTGGAATAGTTTCACAACTCACTCCTGGAACACCCGCAGTAGTAATGGTGTATCAGAATGTAATGTCGTGCTTTATTGGATATGGTTCGATCTATGATGTCCCTTACAGTTGCCACTTTCATTTTGGGGTCATGCACTGAAAGCAATGCATTCACTTTAAATAGGGCACCATCTAAATCCGTTGAAATGACACCAGTATGAATTATGGTTTGGCAACAAACCTAAGGTGTCATTTCTAAAAGTTTGGGGATCACGATGTTTATGTGAAGAAACTTCAACTGATAAACTTCGAACCCAAAGCGGAAAAATGCGTCTTCATAGGATACCACTAAAGAAACAATTGGGTACACCTTCTATCACAGATCAGGGGCAAGGTTTTCGTTGCCAGAATGGATCCTTTTGGAAAAAGAGTTTCTCTCGAAAGGTGTGAGTAGTAGGAAGGTAGAACTCGACGAGGTTATTGAACCTTCTCTTCATGGAATGCCAAGTGCAGCGGCCGGAAGTTGTTTCGGAGTTGACTTCACCAAATGAAGAGGGAACTAATGATAAGGATCATGAAACTCAGAAAGAGAACACTCAGCACCTCGCAGGTCAACAAGGCGCATAATGCTCGACTTTTATGTTCCTACTATGAATGTCATGGTAGTTGAGAATAATGACCTGCGACGTATGATGAAGCGATGATGAGCGATTAGACAAATGGCTAGAAGCCATGAAATCCGAAATGAGATCCATGTATGAAAACCAAGTATGGACTTTGGTGGACCTACCCAATGACCCAAGGCCGTTGAGAACAAATGGATTTTCAAAAGAAAATAGCGATGGTAATGTGGCCAGTCTATAAAGCTCGACTTATGCGCCAAAGGGTTTTCGACAAATTCAAGGAGTTGACTCTACGATGAGACTTTCTCACTGTAGCGATGCTAAATCTGTTAGATTATGTTAGCAATTCTTTGCATTTTTCGATTATGAAATTTGGCGGATGGATGTAAAAACGCGTTCCTTAATGAAACATTGAGGAAGAGTTGTATATGATACAACCCAAAGGTTTTGTTGATCCTAAGGATCTTTGATAAGGTATGCAAACTTCCTGATCCATTTATGGGTGAAGCAAGCATCACGAAGTTGGAATCTCCGTTTGATGAGGTAATCAAAGGTTTTGGATTTGTCCAAACTTACGGAGAAGCTTGTATTTACAAGAAAGTGAGTGGGAGCTCTATAGCATTTCGATATTATATGTGGATGACATATTGTTGATTGGAAATGATATAGAACTTTTGAAAAGCGTAAAAAAACTTAAGCAGATAAGTTTTCAATGAAGGACCTTGGTGAGCGGCGTATATTTTAGGCATCAAAATCTATGAGATAGATCGAGGCGCTTGATTGGGTTATGCAAAGTACATACCTTGACAAGATTCTAAAGAAGTTTAGAATGGAATGAAAGTAAGAAAGGGTTCTTTACCTATGTTGCAAGGCAAGGCGTTGAGTAAGACTCGAGTCAACTATAGCGAGAAGATAGAGAAGTAATGAATAAAATTCCCTATGCTTGACCATAGGCTCTATCATGTATGCTATGTTGTGTACAAGGCAAGAGGATGTGGCACATGCTATTAGTTTGACTAAGCGGTACCAATCGATCCAGGTTGGAACAACTGATGGCAATCGTCAAGAATATCTTTAAGTACTTGAGAAGAACTAAGGATATGTTTCTCATATATGGTGGTGAAGAAGAGCTCGTCGTAGAAGGTTCGTCGGCTAGTTTTAGACAGCGATCCGGATGACTCTAAGTCACAAACCGGTATATTTTGAAATGAATGGAGGAGCAGTGGGAGGAGTTCCAAGCAATGTGGTGGCGGGATCTTCAACGGAGCGGAATATGTTCTTTGCTTGAGCGTGTATGGGGAAGCGATTTGGATGAAGATGTTCATATCCGGCCAGGTGTGGTTCAAGTCGTTGGACCCAATGGTTATCTATTGTGACAACAATGGTGCCATAGCCAATGCTAAAGAACCAAGGTCACACAGAATTCCAAGCATATTAGCGCCGGTTCTCCATCCGTGAACATGTCAAGGATGGCGATGTAAAGATTTGCAAAGTGCACGGATCTGAATGTATGGCCAGCGTTGACTAAAGCTCTCCCAAGGGCCAAAACATGATCAACACGAGAACTCAATGGGTGTTAGATTCATCACAATGTAATCTGAATTATTGACTCTAGTGCAAGTGGGAGGCGGAAGGGAATATGCCAGAGGCAATAATAAATTGTTTATTATCTTATTCCATGTTTATAATAGATGTTTATTTCTCATGCTAAAATTGTATTAACTTGACGTTGATACATGTGTTGTAATAAACAAACAAAGGTTCTAGTAAAGCCTCTTTTAAACTAGCTTGTTGATTAGCGATGATCAAGGTTTCTGATCATGAACATTGGATGTTGTTAATACTTGGGGTCACATTATTAGAAGAATGATGTGATGAACACACACCCAAGTTGGTATAGCAAATTCGATCAAGTCATTAAAGTTTGTTCTTTGTCTTGAACATATACAAAATAGCTCTTTTCCTTAGACCATGAGATGATGTCAATCACTAACTCGGGAAGAGTACTTTGATGACATCAAGCGTCACTCGTAACAGGTGACTATAAAGATGGTTGGGTACTATGAAAGTAGTTAGAGCTCATGCATCAGAGTAGGATTTGTCCATCCGGATGGCGGAGAGATATACTGCAGGCCCTCTCGGTGATATCACATTGACATCGCTTGCAGAAGCACGTGACTAGGTCACAAGAATGTCATATCACGCGAACGAGTAAAAGTACTTATCGAGTGGATCAAACTAGGTATAGTTGATACCAATGATCGGATCTCGGATAAGTAATATATCGCGAGACAAAAGGAATTGGTTATGTTGGTTTTAGTTCACCACGATCACTAGTTCATCGTTGAGTAAGTGGGAGTCATTATGGATCTCGGATCCGTGATGATTATTGATCGGAGAGGTGTCTTGATCATGTCCATTTTATTCCGCGAGGCAGTAGGGTGACACACTTAAGGTTCATCGGCGGCTTTGAGTGAATCGGAACAGGAGAAAAGTTTGGTGACCAAGATAGTTTGGGATATCGATCCATTCACATGAAGAGAATGGAGAGTCCATTCACATGGAGAGTCCATTCACATGGAGAGAATGGGAAGTCCATTCACATGGAGAGTCCATTCACATGGAGAATGGAGAGTCCATTCACATGGAGAGTCCATTCACATGGAGAGAATGGAGAGTCCATTCACATGGAGAGAATGGAGTCAACTCACTCCTATAAAGGGAGGGTGGAGCTCTCTCTCATGACTAATCTCCATGACCCTTTGGTTGGTCTTTTCTCCTTCCTCCTGCTTTGTTCACCTTTCAAGCGGCTTAACGGCTGGCTCTTGGCTGATTTCTCCACCACCACCACTAAGTCGTAGTGTTGTTGGAGTTTCCGTGGATCCTCTACTTCCCTGCCCATTGGTCGAGGGATTGGAGGTCGTCGTTGTTAAATGCGTGTGACCAGAATGCGGAGCGGCTGCGTTTGTGGCGCTCATCTTGCGACTTTGAAGTCGGGCGTGTACCTACTTCAACCACGTTTGTTTGCGGGAGCGTTATTCCCGCTTCTAGGTCTCTACGGTGAGTCGTGCAAAACCGTTTGCATGCATCTCCTAGATATGATCTTGGTGTTTGGTTGCATTCGTAGGAAAATTTTTGTTTTCCATGCTTCGAAACCCATCAATTTGTCCAATACCGGGCAATCGAGGCTATTTGGAAAACCGCGGCGGTGGCATAAGTGGTTTCGGTAGAGCCAAAGTGAACATGGACGCAAATTCAAGGTCGTGGACCGAATTGGATGTCATGGAGAAGGCTGCTTTGAGAAGTGTGCTTGTGTGAGTGTAAAACCTATTATGTGTGTTGGATTATCGGGTTAGCCCATGTAAATGTGGATGGCATCCACTTTTGTGTCCTGGTTTTAGGGTTAAGGTGGCCTCCTCTATATAAGGAGACGTAGAGGGAGGTGAGGTCCCAAGCCACTAAGCCATCTAGAGAAGGATTAGGGTTTTCACAAGATTTTGGTTTCTTGTGTGGGTTAGTGCTCCTTGGGAGCTTTGCCTACTTGTGGAGAGGCTTTGTAATCATCCCTTTATCTCAGAAATAAAGATCAACTTCGTACTCAAGATTTGCCTCTTGTTGTGGTCTTCCTCTTTCTTGATTCTTGATTTCTCTATTTGGTTTCTTTCTTTCTTGATCTTCTGCAGCCAAGGATGAATGATTGATAGATGTATCTTCTGTAGATTATATGCTAATCATCTAGGCAAGCTTCTTCTTAATCAAAGTTTTATCAAGAAACCGATTTTTGGGTTGAGAAGGAAGAATTAGTGGTAGATCTTGATCTCGATCATTTGAGGGTTCTTTCTTTGGTGTTATAGCTTATTGTAATATGTGGGAGACCATCTAAGTTCATCTTGATCATCAAATTCACGTGAGCAAGCTTAGAGTGAAGTTAGGGCATTTGACCTGGTTTTGGTGCACCATTCTTCAAAATTGAAAAAGGTCAGAACTTTGATATCACTCCTCGTGATGGAAGGTTGGAATAGGTTCATGACATCCATAGGAAGGTGCATACAATGTTTCATCAGTTTTGGATCAGTCGATCAAAAGATTCATCGTTTTCATTTTTTGAAGTCGTGCTGATTTTACTGTTCATTAAACTATTTGTACTGTTCATCCGGTAGTACCTCCCCTATATGGTGGTACTGCTGATTTTACTCTTTATTCTGGCACTACCGCCCTTTTAACTGCGGTAGTGCCGCCCCAGAGTTGAGTTTCTTTGAAAATTTATATTTCTTGTCGATGGCTCAGTTTGTTGTTGTTTTTGTTGTAATTTGCTTAATTTTATTAAAAGGAGGTTAAAAAAAAATGTTTACCATGGTTGGTGAGTTAGATTAAAGATTGATAAAAATGGTTATCTAATTTCGTTTCAAAAATTGTTATCTAATGATGGTCCTCTCACATTTATTTTTAGATATTTTGCAATACAATAATATATCCATTTACAACTTTATTATAAAAACAGAAAGCTCCAGCTGAGCTCGGGTGTAGTACACTCGAAATCCTTACCATACACACCCCTTTTGGTTTGCTTGCTTTGAGAAGGAAGCTCTCTCCTTGAGCAGGCAATTAACAAGCGGCGAAGGCACCAATGAACAGTGACAAGCCTAGTGATGTAGCCTGTAATGTTTGTCTTGGCTCGACACACACAGTGAACATTGACAATCCTTGGAAATCTAAATAGAGATTCTTCACCGTCTCTCCTGTTTTCAAATTGTGAGACAATGCAACACACCTATATCGAAAAACAGAGTAGTACCAAGGTTAACGAAATCGTTCGGTTTTCGAACGAAAACCGTGAAAACTGGTGATATCGACTTGGTTCGAGAATACAAACCGAACAACAAACCGGTCAGATTCAAATTCAAATTCAAAAAATTCGGAATAATTTATTCAAAAACTCCCTAAAATCAGTATTGATAGTGTTTTAACCTTAGGGATGCAAAGGAGTTCAAAATCGAAATTTTTAAGTAGGTTTTGCACCACAACCGAATGTAGAAAAATGAAAATGCAAAAAAAAGGAGAAAAAATAGTGACAGGCCGACCCAGAAACCCTAGGCCCAATAGTCCGAATGGCCCACACACGTGGCTACTTCGGTTATAATCCTGATCTTTGTTGTTTGTACAACATTATTGCTTCCCCTTCTTTAGCCACCAGAGCAGCTTGCGCAGGAGCTATAGATTTGATCGCTGCCTAGAGGAAAATCGAAGGTGAACTTTGAGAATTGAGCGTGAAGCAAGGAAAGTAGAGCGGTAAGCTCCAAAAATCAAAGGTGCGTGCTGATGTTCTTCGGCCGGTCGATTTTCAAGTCTATTCGATCGAATTTTGACTCAAACTGAGAGAAATTCGACCCAAGCCAAGTGGTTTTCTATGCAAGCTGAGGTATTTAGAAGATCTGTGCTGTGAGGTGCTTACTTCATTTCATCTTGTGCAATGGTTCTTTCTCATAAGGTAATTTATGAGAGACAGTGGATTTCTATGAAATTTCAAAGTTATCATGCATGAATTTGAGTTCTTTTGTCTGTTAGAGATCACGAGGGAATTTAATTGTGCTACTTCCATCTTTCTGTTGTATTTATTAGCTAATTCTTGTTACTCCAAAATGAAATGATATTAAGTACACTTTTTGAGACACGTGCTTTCCCTGAATGAAGATACAAAAAACAGAAACAGTTTGTTTGTGTGAACCCTGGGATGTTAGCAAAAGGTATTTGTACATGCTTGATATTTTATGCATTGAAGAATTTTTTTGTGAACACATATATTTTCTCAGGGAACCAGTACTACTAATGTTGGGAGTCCTATACTATCGCTGGTCGGTAGTACCGCCCCTTAGTGTGTAGTAGTTTTATTCCAGAGTATGCGTTTTTCCAAATTTTCCCTAAGATTAATGCATCGGCATTATTGATGTTTGGAGTTCGGTACTACCACCGGTCGGTAGTACCGCCCCTTAGTGTGCGATAGTTTTATTCCAAAAATGTGTTTTGTGTAGGGTCGAGGATACGCCTAGAGGGGGGGGTGAATAAGCGATTTAAAAAATCTTCAACTATTAATTGAGGATTACGCCCTAATCAACCATATGTCAAAACCTAGAATAAATTGCGCAAGCGGAAGACTAAGGTTTTAACAATTAAAGCCTAAATCAACTAGGCTCACTAGTGCACTAATTAATTATGTCTCTACACTGGAATTGCTAAGTCGATCAAGCAAGCTATGCTAAGCAATTCTAATCACAATCAAGCAATGAATATAAATGAGATAAAGTATATGCTTGAAAGTAAAAGGGGCAAGAGACACAATACTTTTTACCATGGTTCAGAGACTTCTTTCCTACTCCACGTTGAGGAAGTCCAACTCACGTTGGACCGGCCGACTCACTTGAGCCTTTCACCTCGAATCCACTAATGGTTGCTTTTTACCTCGCCGGGTAGGCCAAGCACCAACCTTCACAAACTTCGCCGGGGCTTCTCACAAACCTTGAGAGCTCCCGCGCACGACGCTTCTACACCATCTAGGAGGCCACCACCTCCAAGAGCAATAGGTTGAGCACTTTGCTCAAGCTTCACCAAGCGCACCTCTGCGTCTCCAGTGATCACCTAGTGCAACTCATGCAACTAGGGTCCTCTCAATCCTCACTAGATGCAACTCATGCAACTAGAATCATTCTTGAGCTCAAAATCAAATGGGAAGAAGCAAACCATGCAAAACCCTTCCACAAACACACACAAAGCTCAAGAGGACTCAAAAACACCAGCAACCTCATGCTAATGCCCCCAAGGGGGTCTTATATAGCCCCCATTCCAAAAACTAGCCGTTGGGAACAAATCCCAGAAAAATCAGCAAATCTGGCACTACCGGCCTCACAAACCCGGTAGTGCCGCCCTCAGCCCAACGATCGGCTAACGGCTAATTGGCCGGCACTACCGCAGAACAAAATCCGGTAGTGCCGCTAGGGGCGGCAATACTGGCCCCTCTGGACGGTACTGCCGGACCCACTGAGCCCAAAAGAAACCTTCTCTGGAAAAAAGCAGCCGGAGGTCTAGGGCCGATAGTGCCGCTGGGGGCTGCACTATCGCCTCTTCCATCTGGTAGTGCCGGCCTACAAAAACTACAAACAAACACATTTGCGCTGGACGAAAATTTGGTCCGGCATACACTTGAAGATTTGGTCCGTCGCAAACGAGGAAAAACATGTTTGCGCCAGACTAAAACTTGGTCTGGCGTAAACGTGCCTTTGCGCCGGACTGGAAAACTTGGTTCGGTGTGCACGAAAATTCAACCAAACACCGAAACAAGTATTCTTTGAGCCAAAATAAGTGATCAACATAAGATCACATTAAATTGCAAAACAAATTTTGCAACACTTCAAAACCATGCTCAAAGAATTCAATCAAACTCCAAATCATCTGCAAAGAACTCATTTCGCAAACGTCTCAAAGATTATATTTGCAAGAACGTATTAAGCAAATAAATCCCGGAGTCTATAAGGTTTATCCTCTTAGCCATGTGATGATCAAACCACAACCAAACGGACTTGCAAAAACCACAGTGCAAGTATCACATGCTTTTAGGATCGGAACCCATAGATTCTAATGCATTTTTAACCTACACAAGGCTAGAAGCAAAAATGTAATCAATTTAAACACTTGTTACCGAGATGTCATTGGCTTATGATGGACGTGTTGTTCTTCATGCTTGACACCATTTGTAGGAGATGATATTCTTTCTCTTCTTGTGGAGGTCAAGCGTCCAATCCATCTCGAGCCACCTAAAATCCTTTTAGGCGGTTTTTGGTACCCAATCTTTGTTGGGTCCAACAATGTTAGTCACAATAGATTTAGGCACCCAAATGACCCTAACTTTAGCATTATTGAATTGACTAATTAACATGACTAGAACTAGGTTTGCGAATATTATTCCTCCCAGGCAACATGTTTGGAATGAAGTGAGAAGGCTTTAGATGATAAGCTTATTTAGCAAACATATTTCTAGTTTGATCCTTTCTAAGCATATGATAATTTAAATTATGCATTGGCTTAGTGGATCTAGCAAATCTAGCAAAAGTTTTGCTATTGTTATTTCTCCTAAGCAATTTATTGGAATTGCTTTGAGTGGGCTTAGGAGTCCTAACATTTTTAGCAAATCTATTTCTAGATTTACTCTTCCTAAGCAAATGAATATTATCATATTGATCAAGCTTAGGGGATCTTGTCTATCTAGCAAATGGTTTGATATACATATTTTTCTTAAGCATATGATTTCTATTGTTTTGCATAGACTTAGGAAATCTAGCATTTTGAGCAAAACCATTTCTAGACATATTTCTCCTAGGCATGCGAATATCATTATTTTTCGAGCACTTAGGAGAATTGACAAACTTGG
This sequence comes from Rhipidocladum racemiflorum, assembly GCA_036346355.1. Taxonomy (NCBI): domain Eukaryota; kingdom Viridiplantae; phylum Streptophyta; class Magnoliopsida; order Poales; family Poaceae; genus Rhipidocladum; species Rhipidocladum racemiflorum. Next base: position 60,920,713 of record CM070573.1, on the reverse strand, counting down.
CAAACATACTGCCATTTTTGTCCTTCCCAAGCAAATAATGATTTTCAATAATTATGGGCTTAGGAGTTATACCTTTAGGACAATCCTTACCGATGTGTCCCTTTTCTCGGCAATTGAATCACGTTTGGCGATATGGGCCTTTCTTCATCTTTTTGTTGTGCTCCTTGCTGGTTTGCCTCGAGGTTGGTGGTGTGGCCTTGTTATCCACTTTGTTTGGGCACTTGGAGGCGAAGTGGCCCATCTTGTTGCATCCGAAGCACTTGACCTTGTTGGAGTGTCTTCCATAGTGCTTCGTCTTGCTGTTCTCCCTCTTGGAGTTGTAGCTGAGTCCTCTTCCATCTTGAGGGTGGCATTGTGTGCTCAAGATGGTGTCGAGAGTGACTTTTCCCTTGACGCACCTTTTCAAGTCATCTTCCAACCTGGTGACTTTGGCCTTGAGCTTTTCGTTTTCCTCTACAAGATTAGCAACTAAACACATAGAGGAACTAGAAGCAATATCATTAGAGCAACAAGGCAAATCGTCACAAGATGTGGACATGTCAATTTTAGATGAAATGCAAGAATTGGAGATTGAGCTAGGCATTTCATCATTTAAATTGCTAGGCATATCTATTTCCACATTAGGTTTAGTAAATTCCTTGAGAAGGACTTCTTCATGATTTTCTTTTAGGAAATCATAGTCCTTTCGAAGTGAGTCATGCTCCAACTTCAAAAGTTTATATTTTTGTTTTTCCTTCCCAAGAAATTCATTGAGCTCCTCTAGCATATTGAAAAGTTCATCATAAGAGGGCTCACCTTCCTCATCCTCATCACTATCACTTACCTCATTCTTACCTCTAGCTATAAAGCAATGGATTCTTGATATGAGTGAATGTTCATCGTCGTTACTCGAGGTGGAGGTTGAGGCGTCCTCATCATCACTTGAGGTAGAAGTTGAGGGGTCTTCTACCGGGATGCTTTCATCAATGCAATCTTCGATTGAGGATGTGGATGAATCATATAATTCTTCAATTTTGATCCACATCTCATGAGCGCTCTTGAGATTGTAAATTTGATTGAAAACATCTACGCTCACAAAGCTAACACTACAAGAAACAAGGAAAAATTCGTGGGCCAAAAACCCACGAATTTAAGCCAAAACCCACGAATTTAGGTTAAATTCGTGGGCAAACCGTCGAATTTATTTCACGAATTTAACTCGACGAAATTAATCAATTAAATTCGTGGGTACCCACGAATTTAAATTAAATTAAATGGGTTACTTAAAAACCCACGAATTTAATCGCTAAATTAGTGGGTGAAGAAACCCACGAATTTAGCTGCTAAATTCGTAATTTGAAGAAACCCACGAATTTAAGCTGCTAAATTCGTGGGTGAAGAAACCCACGAATTTTAATCAAGTAAATTGAAATAAAAACCCACGAATTTAACTTAAATTCGTGGTACCCACGAATTTAACTATTAAATTCGTGGGTTTTAAATGGCTCACGAATTTAACAGACATTTATACAAAAAAAAATATACATATCGATATCACACTCAATACATATACCATATCGATCACACATATATATATATCGATATGCATCTCATTCAACACAACAATCTTCACATTCAATCTTATTCAACACATCGCAATATTACTCTGTACTAAAAGATTGAAACCAACCTTTAACTCTTTAAAACCGGCTTAAAAGCGTTAGCAAATCGACATGAACTCAAGAACGAAGTAGATCAAACCAAGTAACCGAAATTCAACAAAAATTAAGTCACCGAAATATACAAAATTTTGGCATGACCTCTCTAGTAAATAGGACATCCACTCAGCAGACAAAAAAACATTTGCAGTTATAATATATATATATCAATCTCTCAAACCAAAAGAAGACATTCTAGCAGATCCTTAAATAATCAATCACACATCCAACGGCAATTTGTAAACTACACAATGATGGTTGTGCATACATAATAACAAACTGTTATAGAATATGATCACAAAAAACAAAGCTTCAGCCACGAGATTACAGATGCTCAAAATTACACTCATGACTGAAAGCAGTGGTCATCATGACGCATGGGTAGTCAACCATTCGGTCCATTCCGAATTAGGTGGGAAGTCAATTTGTAAACTACACAATGATGGTTGTGCATACATAATAACAAAGCTGTTATAGAAGTAAAGACACCGAGCAATCTTGGGCAAGAAAGCGGATACCGGCCTAGAATATGATCACAAAAACAAAGCTTCACGAGATTACAGATGCTCAAAATTACAGTCATGGTAAACAGAGTTGTCATCATGACGCATGGGTAGTCAACCATTCGGTCCATTCTAGAATTAGGTGGGAAGTCAACTTACAGGGAGACCAGTTAAATCAAGGATTAGTGAAAATGCATGGAGAATCATCATTCGCTCTTGTTGCTGCTCAATATTTCAAGTAAAAGCAGAAGGGAGCAATCCAGAGGATTCCATGATGGTAAGTTGGCAAACATAGCTGGCCAAGTCTTGAAACATCGAGCTCATAAAAAATTATCATGCAACCAAAGTTAAAAGGATCACGCTTCGTTCTATAATTCGTATTTAGACAAGGTATTTCATAGATTGTTAAAAAAACTAAGTTATCACAATTTGTTTATGCATGAGTAGAAATGTTAACACTTAAGGTATTTGAGCTAACATGTTTTATATGTAGAACATAATGAAGTGAGGTTAATTATTTCTTTAGAATATCGTAGTACAAACTTTGTAGAGTGTTTCTAAACTGGTTTCCCCAATTTTAGTGTTTAGACGAGTTATTTTATAGCTTGCCGAAAAAGGCTTAATGGTCATGAGATCTATAAGTTATCAGTTTTGTTTTTACTTTAAGATAACGGTTTCAACTTACAAGATTATTTATCCATCTTTCCAATTATTACTAGGGAATAACCATATAATTGTTTTAGAACTGATTTCACAATGATAACTTTTATATAAGGATTAAACTAGGGTTTAACATCTAAAGCACATCTAGCACATATGGAGGAACGACCTTGATTCAATAATACATCTTAAGTATTTTTGTACAATCACGTTCTATTCATCAAAATAAACACATAGGAACTAGTTTTATTTCGTTTGAACTGGATCCTTACCAAAATACTTATTCAAAAAAGACACTTAGTAAGTAAACCATGCAGGTCTTTCTTAGTCACCTACAGATCATGAATCAATTTATTTGGTCTGTTGTCAGCAACTGGATGATCGATTGTTAGTCATGTCAGTTTGAGACTGCAATGATCCACCATGTCATTGTCAGCAACTGGATGATCGATTGTTAGTCATGTCAGTTTGAGACAGTTGTTAATACTTTATAGGAGAAAATATTAGATGCTTGACAATGTTGACACCCATGCTTAAGTCTCAGATGCATGTACCTAGTAAATAAACTCAATTTGTGTATATATAGATATGCCACTTAGATATGGTTTCTGCATCTTCTTCATCCCTGCAGTGGATAAATGGTATGCTTTGTGAATAGAGCTTGAGAAAAGCACAAGATTCAAGTTTTCAGTGCAAATGGTTGTTTTTTCGACAATAGTTATCTATGTGATAGCAGCCAACAATTCTATATGGAGAACAACAATAATATGCTACAAAAGGCAGAGCTTGAATTGTTCCTGCTTCACATTGGACGAATTGCCAGTTTAGTTTGCGAGAAAAGTCACTATTTCGTTACAAAATACTTGCATAAATCCTATGGCATATTTGATGAGAACCATGATCCTATTCCTAGTAGAGTCATATGCACTTAAGAATCCACTGTGAACCTAAAACATGATATGATAAGAAATTGGTTAGCAGCAAGTGACAAGAAATACACAAACAAGTAGATGAAGAGATATATAGCTAACGTGAACTTCTTGTTTGATGGTGCCGATGATGCAGCCTTAGAACACAAGTCATGAGATAGTTTTGCAAGGACAATTGGAACTTGCTCTGGTACAAACTTTAAAGCTTCATCAATAGCTGATTTCACTGAGCTAGTTGATCTTCCAAAGCTGTGGACATTGGAGATATGGAATTTGAGGCTTGTTGTTTTGTCGAGGTGCCCAGCCTTCTTGCTCTTCAAGCCTAGGGGCGACTGGGGTGTCGGCGATAGAGCGGCTGGGGGCGCGGCCGAGGTGGTCAGCGATAGGGGCGCGGCTGAAGCCTTGGCCGAGGTGGTCAGCGATAGAAGCGGCTTTGAAGCGCTTGGCCGAGTGGTCGGCGATGCCGCGACTGAAGCCTTGGCCAGAGTGTCAGCGATAGAGCGGCGGCTGAGGCGCAGCCGAGGTGGTCAGCGATAAGCATGGCGCCGTGGCGGCGAGGCAAGCAGGCGGCGGTGCGTCTTGGCGGGCTGGGCGGCGAGCGAGGCGCGGCGAAGCGGCGTCGCGTCTTGCGAGCCCGAGGCGGCGAACCGCAGGCGGGCGAAGCGATGGCGGTGTGGGAACGTGCGGGTGGGTGAGAGGCGAGCGAAGAGAGAGAGGGAGACGCGCGCGTGGGTGAGAAGCCAGCGAAGAGAGAGAGAGAAGGAGACGCGCTAGGTTAAAACACACCGTTAAATTCGTGGGCCAGACAGCCGACGAATTTAATTAAATTCGTGCGCTAGTTTAAAAACCGACGAATTTAAAATATAAATTCGTGGGTTCTTTTTGGGCCCACGAATTTAATTAAATACGTGGGTTTTTTATAAACCGACGAATTTAAATATATAAATTCGTGGGTTTTTTTTTTGGCCCACGAATTTAAAAAAACCCACGAATTTTTTCCTGTTTCTTGTAGTGTAAATAAAGCGTTAGTTTCTTGAGCATCGAGATGTAAGTATTTCTCTTCTCCTTTAGTTGGAGCAACTTCGTTTAGATGAAGAAAAAAGCCTACATCTACGATCCACCATATTTGGGGGCTCATGGATTTAAAATGCGAAATCATAAAGCATTTCCATGAGTCATAATTGCATCCATTAAACATAGGTGAATCGTGAGAGTGTACTAGACCTCTAGTCTCCATCCTTTTTACTCTCTAAGCGGTAAAGCCTAAAATGAGAGTGACCGTGGCTCCGATACCACTTGTAGGGTCGAGGATGCGCCTAGAGGGGGGGTGAATAGGCGATTTAAAAATTTCTACTCACTAATCGAGGATCGCCTCTAATCAACCCTATGCCAAAACCTACACAATAAATATGAGCAAATGGAAGACTGAGGTTTTGAAAATTAAAGCCTAAATCAACTAGGCTCACTAGTGCACTAACTAAATTAAGTCTCTAAGCTAGAATTGCTATGAAGAACAAGCAAATTACACTAAGCAATTTTATGCACAATCAAGCAATGGATATAAAAGCGATAAAGTAAATGCTTGAAAGTAAAGGAGACAAGGGACACGATACTTTTTACCGTGGTTCAGAGACTTCTCTCCTACTCCACGTTGAGGAAGTCCAACTCACTTTGGACCGGCCCACTCACTTGAGCCTTCCACCTCGAATCCACTAATGGTTGCTTTTTACCCCGCCGGGTAGGATAAGCACCACCCTTCACAAACTTCGCCGGGGCTTCTCACAAACCTTGAGAGCTCCCGCGCACGATGCTTCTACACCATCTAGGAGGCCACCACCTCCAAGAGTAACAAGTTGAACACTCCGCTCAAGCTTCACTAATCGCACTACCGCGACTTCGGTGATCACCTAGTGCAACCAATGCAATTAGGGTCCTCTCAATCCTCACTAGATGCAATTCATGCAACTAGGATCACTCTTGAGCTCAAAACCAAATTGGAGAGAAGAAAACCATCCAAACCATGCAAAACCCTCCCACAAACACACACAAAGCTCAAGAGCACTTCTAATGCCAGCAACGTTTTGCTCATGCCCCCCAAGGGGGTCTTATATAGCCCCCACTCCAAAACTAGCCGTTGGAGGGGCAAACCTTGAAAAAATCAGCAAATGCGGTAGTACTGGCGGCAAAACTACGGTACTACCGCCCCTCAGGGCAACGGCTATAAAACTAGCCGTTACACAGCAAACCCGGTACTACCGCAGGCAAAAGCCCGGTAGTACCGCTTCTCCGGCAGTACCAGCCTCAAGCCGCGGTACTGCCGCTCTAGCAAACAGCAGAAGACACCCTTTTGTAAAAGAGCTACCGCCGAACAAAATCCGGTACTACCGCAAACCCGGTAGTACCGCAATAACACCAGCGGTAGTGCCGGACTTCAAACACTTCCAAAAAACACCTGATTCTGGAAAACAAGTACCACTTCACAAATAGCGGTAGTACCGTCCGAGCGGCAGTACCGACGCCCATACGACGGTATTGCCGACCCCGCGGTACTACCGGCATTATCACTACGGTAGTGCCGGCAAAACAGAGAAAACAGGGTTTTAAACTCAACCCTTTTCTCCGAAACTTCAACAACAATTCTTTGAGCCAAATGGTGATCAAACCACGATCACACTCAGTTGCAAAACACTTTTACAACACCACTAAACCATGCTCAAAGAATTCAACCAAACTCCAAATCATTTGCGAAGAACACAATTTGCAAACGTCTCAAAGATTATATTTGCAAGAACGTATTAAGCAAATAAATCCCGGAGTCTATAAGGTTTATCCTCTTAGCCATGTGATGGTCAAACCACGACCAAACGGACTTGCAAAAACCACGGTGCAAGTATCACATGCTTTCAGGACAGGAACCCATAGACCTCCCGTTTATTCGCACAACGAACTCGCAAATAAACAATCATACCAAATCAGAGTGTATGAGCTCTCTAATTGCAACTCCTGCAATTCTCTAGCTCCATGCAACTAACCAAATACTTGCTTGAGCTCTCTCCTTATGCAACCCGTGCAAACATAGCTCCAAGCAATACCAAATAAACGCAATAAGATTTTATTTTGAAAACAAAAACAAAACATGAAGCTTCATCTATTGCAACACATGCAAAGAATGAACTTCATGCAAAAGCCAACGCATTAGCTTATCATATTTGCAGCTAATGCAAATCAAAGCTCAATGCGAAAACTCCAAGCATAAGCTTGACCTATTTGCAACAAATACCAAATAGAGCTTATGCAAAATCCAAGCACGAGCTTCACCCATTCGCAACACATGCCAAATGGTTAGCTCCATGCAAACACCAAATAAAGAAGATTTAAGCTCGAGTGACTACGGGATTGTGATCACCAACACAAGATGAAGCTCAAAGCAAAGACTCAACCCCTCTTAATAGTACGGTGCTAAAACTAGACACAAAGCTAGGAAAATCCTTAGCCTATCTAGTTATACCTTTAGCTGCCGCTAGCAATCCCCTTTGAGGTCTTTGTGATCTTCAATCACTTGTTCCCCCGGGATCGTCACCTTGGCTCTTTTATCTCTTTTCCGGAATCTCCTCTTGGCGTCCATCACCTCATGATGTCGTCCTTGTCCCGTTTTCATCATCTCAACCGTCTTTGGACTTAACCTGGCTCATTCATCACTTATGAAAATGGTTAGTCCAAGATGCATGGTTGTCTCAATCATCTAAGCACTCCATTAACACATAATGAATACCACTTACATCAATTAAGCACAACCTAAATCAATTAAATGAATTTATATGTGTCTTGAGCACATGATGCAACTAATGCTTCATACTACTCAAGAACTTTCTATTTGTCCTCACAAGAACACCATCAACACATGATGAAATGTTCTTTGATGATTAGGAGACAAATGAACTCAATTTAAACATTCATTTAAATTGATGTATTTCAATGTATTGATCCTTTATATATGGAATGAAGAATAGATCAATACATTGATACATCAAGTTCAAGTGTGAACTCCCCCTAGATATGTGCATCCATGTAATATATGGATTGGGAAACATAATGCACATTTTATGGTTAATGCAATGGAGAATTCATACTTTAACTTGAATCGAAAGTATGCAATTTATACTAGAATGGATATGCATACATACCTTGGGTTTTCCATTTTCCATCCAAATATGAGACTATTGAATGTAACTCAATAAACATGTTAGTCTCAATAAGATTAGATTTGTCATTAAACAAAGATTAATCATTAATCTAAACCAATCACCAAAACCAAATGGAGCTTGAACTTACAATCTCCCCCTTTTTAGTGATTAACGACAAATCCACTATTAATTCACTATTTGGATGAAAAACGATGCAAAAGGTTTTGAAGATAAAAAAGAATAGGTAATTAAATTTGAAGGCATGACAAATTTCCCTTTTGCAATAAACACTCCTTCTTGGCAAATAAAACAATCTAAACACAAAAGAAGAAGGTGGCTCTTATACCAAAGAAAACCAAAGAATGTGGATCTCATACCACTTAAAATTTTTACCATTTTGCAAAACCAAAGAATGTGGATTTCATACCACTTTGAAGATAAAGCAATTTGCAAATAAAGTTTTGAACACAAATGGGTGGCTTTTATACCACTAACACAGGATCACATCCGGACCCTCTGTGTATTTAGCACTAGTCCAGGATCACTCTAGTGCACACAGTCTCAACGGTGACGTCATCACGCTCGGCTGAGGGACGGCTGACAGCTGGGCCCCACCGTGACTGTGTGCACTAGCGTGATCCTGGACTAGTGCTGAATACACAGAGGGTCCGGATTTGTAAATTCGGGTGTCGACAGAGGTGGTATCAGAGCCATACTGACCGTAGGCTCAACCTTTAGTTAGAATGGCCGTAGTAAGGATAAAACCTATTTTCTAAAGCTAAAAGTTTGTCAAGATAATGAATGAATTCTCAACTTATCCCCTTCTCTCTTTTCTTACCCCCTTGCTGAATTTTTTCCTTACCCTCATCACAATTTGAAATCTGTTCTAACGTGAGCATTTTGTGGCAGATGGAGGGAGAGATCAACTACGTCGATATTGAGGTTGGCCACGCCGCGGAACTTTGGCGTATGCTGCAGTTTCTTGAAGGTTTTGAGAAGCCACAATACCAAGTGAACGTCATCAGACAAGCGGGACTGATTAAGGCTTGTGATGTGAAGATCACGGTACATGCCAGGAAGAAGGGCAAGGGCAACCGTCCGATATACTGCACCGCCAGGAGGTCGACAATGCAGATGGGAATTCAGGAGGTATCATGACGAGCGATGCGACACATCGCCCGCATCTACGCCAGCGAGTTGGAGAGCACGGTGTACCGCTACCATCCACACAACAACAACCTTCTTGACCCGAAGCTGATTCAGGATGAGAATGCCACGGTCACACAGCTGGCACGACTTGTCATCGCTCAGGAGGATGTGCTCGATGATACGAATCGGGAGCTACAGAAGGCCCGCGAGGAGGTCACAATAGAGAAGAACCGATGGCGGGAGGCTCAAGAGCATGTGTCCCACCTTCTGCGAAGAATTGACGAGTTGGAGATGGCATTGTACGGACCAGGACTAGAGCCAGTACTTGAGTTGCATGAGCCGGACCCGGAGGAGCCAGATCTCGAGGAGGACACCGCTTCTTCGACTACCACAGTTGCAGGGCATGGTGATTGTTTCGCGCCGATGCCACCGCGCCCGCACCCAGGCATGGGAGGTTTTCTTGATGAGTGAGCCTAGGTCTTGTAATTGGGACTCCTTCGTCGAGTCACATTATAGAATAAAGAGTCACCCTTAGAGGCGTTGGATTTTCATTGCTTGCTGAGTGTGCAGTATGTGTTGCAGGCCCTTAGGCATTGTAAGCAACCATATCGAGTTTTTATTGTTTAGTTAATAAAGTTGAATGTTGAGTTACACTTTTCTCCCTGCATAAGTTACTATACTACTTGTCTATGCTTGCTTCCCTCTTGTCTTTAAACCTTGGAGCAATCGACAGATGGTGAACACCCGCGGAAACCTTGGAGGCAATGGGAGTGGTTCTCGCCCAGCTGGGAACCCTAATGATGGAGCACTTGCACCCCACCCACCACCGCTAGTTGACATACAAAACTTTGGAGCTTTTCTTGCTGCACAAACCCAGCTGATGCATGCTATGATGCAACAGATGCAGCAGGTCACTGCTCAAGCCACCGCTAACCAAGCAAATCAGGGACATCGACAGGGAGCAAAGTTGTCGGAGTTCATGAGGACTCATCTACCCACTTTCTCTGGGAATGCCAACCCACTGGAGGCGAATGATTGGCTAAGGTCAATAGAGAGGAAGTTACACATTGCCCAATGCATGGGAAATGAGAAGGTGCTTTACGCATCTCATCAGTTGGAAGGGACCGCCGCTGAATGGTGGGAAAACTTCTGCGCCACGCGGGAGAACCCACAGGACATCACGTGGGAGGAGTTTACGGCTGCATTTCGTCAGTATCACGTGCCTGAAGGAATAATGGACCTTAAGAAGGAAGAGTTCAGGGCATTGAAGCAAGGTAATAAACCGGTGTCAGAATATCTGAACAAGTTCACACAGCTTGCACGCTACGCACCTGAAGATGTAGCGACAGATAAGGCCAGACAGTCTCGCTTCATGAAGGGACTCAACTCAGGACTGCAGGTGGGACTAATCACCCACACCTTTCCAGATTTCCAGGAGCTTGTGAACAAAGCGCTTATTCTTGAGGACAAGCGCAAGGAACTGGATGAGAACAGGAAGCGCAGAATGCAGCAGCAAGGATCACGTCAGGGAGCACAGCAACGTCTGCGGGTTGCGCCGAATCAGTTTTTCAGATTCCAACCGCAGAATGCAGCAAGGACACCGTCGCCAGCACCAAGGCATGTGAATCAGAATTTCGGACCCACCCGGCCAGAATGCCGCTACAAGCAACCGAGGCACGCTGAGGCGTTGCTATACATGCAATGAGCCAGGCATTTCTCCAACAAGCGCCCCAAGAGGACAGCCGGAGTGACCCCAGTTCGCTTCAACTTGGGCTCCACACCAGCCAAGACCCCAGCCCCGGGAGCAAACCGCGGAGCAAAGACCAGAGCCGCACCCAGGCATCGTGGTGAGAGGCAGAGTCAATCACGTGACCGCTGATGCACTCCAGAATGCCACGGACGTCATACTGGGTAAGATACTTGTCAACTCAGTACCTGCAACAGTTTTGTTTGACTCTGGAGCTTCGCATTCGTTTGTTTCCCGAGATTTTGTTTCTAAGAATGATTTGGAGATTGTGGATCTTAAGTGCATGCTTATAGTTCAAACCCCTGGGTCAGAACTCCGATCTCAAGTAGGATGTTCTGGGGGTGAGAATGGACTGGTTATCCAAGCACAAGGCCGTGTTAGACTGTGGACGAAGAGTCATACCAGTTGAGAGCCTGTGTGGAAGAAAAGTGGAATTTCAAGCGACTGCCGTTAGAGATGGACAGCTGATGGTTAACAGCGCAAAGGCAATCAGCATAGAGGATGTCTCAGTGGTGAATGAGTATCCAGATATTTTTCCTGAAGATCTACATGGAATGCCGCCCGACAGAGACATAGAGTTTGTGATAGAGCTTGTACCTGGTACAGCGCCGATAGCAAAGAGACCATATCGGATGTCCACTGAAGAATTGGTGGAGATGAAGAAACAGCTTGAAGAGTTGATGGAGAAAGGATTCATCAGACCGAGTTCGTCGCCATGGGGAGCGCCAGTTCTGTTCGTCAAGAAGAAGGACGGGAGTTTAAGGATGTGCATTGACTACCGTGCACTCAATGAAGTCACCGTAAAGAATAAGTACCCGCTACCCAGGATCGATGACCTGTTTGACCAGCTAAGAGGAGCCGGAGTTTTCTCCAAGATTGATCTGAGATCGGGATACCACCAGCTGAAGATCCGATCTGAAGATATTCCGAAGACCGCATTCTCGTCAAGATATGGACATTATGAGTTTATTGTTATGTCCTTCGGTCTGACAAATGCGCCAGCTTACTTCATGAATATGATGAACAAGGTTTTCATGGAGTACTTGGATAAGTTTGTCGTCGTGTTCATAGATGACATTATCATCTACTCCAAGATAAAGGAAGAACATGCAGAGCACCTGAGGCGAGTTTTGGAGAAGCTGAGGGAACAACAACTCTTCGCCAAGTTTAGCAAGTGCGATTTTTGGAAAGACAAGGTAGAATTCCTTGGACATATAATGACCGCAGAAGGAGTTGCGGTAGATCCAAGCAAGGTATAAGCTGTGTTACATTGGGAACAGCCGAAGACCGTGACCCAGATTCGTAGTTTCCTTGGGATGGCAGGTTACTACCGTCACTTCATCGAAGGCTTTTCGACGATTGCGAGACCCCTTACGCAATTGTTGAAGAAGGAGAAGAAGTTTTCCTGGACGCCAGAGTGCGAGAAGGGTTTTCAAGAGTTGAAGAAGCGATTGACATCAGCACCAGTGTTAGTTCTAACAGACGTTAATCAAAGCTTTGATATTTACTGTGATGCATCGCGCCAAGGACTTGGATGTGTGCTGATGCAGAACGGGAAGGTAGTGGCATATGCATCGAGGCAGCTGAGGCCGCATGAGGAGAATTATCCGACGCATGACCTTGAGTTAGCTGCCGTAGTGCATGATTTGAAGTTGTGGCGTCATTATTTGATTGGGAACAATGTGAAGTGTATACGGATCATAAGAGTCTTAAGTACATATTCACCCAATTAGACTTGAACATGAGGCAGAGGAGATGGTTGGAACTGATCAAGGATTATAATGTGGGAATCCATTACCATCCCGGGAAGGCCAATGTGGTGGCCGATGCCTTGAGTAGGAAGAGCCATACTGTGAACATGTTGATAGCCGCGAGTCAGGAAGAGCTATGCAAGGATTTCCAGAGAATGCAGATTGAAGTGGTCCCAGAAGGATTCTTGGCCGCATTAGAAGTGAAGCCTACCCTGGAGGATCAGATCCGAGAAGGATAGAAGGATGACGACAAGATCCGCAGGATTAAGTCCAAGATGGATGAAGGCAAGGCAAAAGACTTCAAGCTTGATGAGCAAGGCACGTTGTGGATGGAGGATCGAATTTGCGTGCCGAACAAGAAGGAGCTGAAGCAGTTGATCCTAGAGGAAACCCATGACTCCAAGTATTCAATTCACCCTGAAAGTGCCAAGATGTAACAGGATTTGAAGGAAAGATTCTGGTGGCCGAGCATGTTGCGCTGTGCGACATATGCCATAGAGTCAAGGCAATGAATCAGAGGCCAGCAGGACTGCTGCAGCCGTTAAAGATACCTGAGTGGAAGTGAGAAGAAATCGGAATGGACTTCATTACCGGTTTGCCGAAAACTCAGGGTGGATGTGACTCCATATGGGTTGTAGTAGACCGCTTGACTAAGGTCACCCATTTTATCCCGGTAAAGACCATTTACTCGGGAGATAAGTTAGCGGAATTGTACATGACTAGGATCGTCTGTTTGCATGGAGTGCCGAAGAAGATTGTATCGGACAGAGGTACCCAGTTTACCTCGAGATTCTGGAATAAGCTGCATGAAGCCATGGGGACCCGTTTGAATTTCAGTACAGCTTATCACCCTCAGACGGATGGACAAACTGAGAGAGTTAACCAGATTCTAGAGGACATGTTAAGAGCTTGTGTATTAGCCTATGCAACCTCTTGGGATAAAAATCTGCCGTATGCTGAGTTCAGCTACAACAATAGCTATCAAGCAAGTTTACAAATGTCACCATTCGAGGCACTATACGGTCGACCTTGTTGAACACCGTTGAACTGGAATGAGACATGTGAACGCCGTGTCTTTGGGCCGGACATTCTTCAAGAAGCCGAAGAGCAGATTACCATGATCCGGGAAAGACTGAAGATAGCACAGTCAAGACAGAAAAGCTACGTCGATAACCGTCGCCGAGACTTGAGCTTTGAACCAGAGGATTTTGTGTACCTTAGGGTTACACCACTCATGGGAGTCAAGAGATTTCATGCCAAAGGAAAACTCGCGCCGAGGTATGTTGGGCCATTCAAGGTTCTCAGCCGTAGAGGTGAAGTTGCATATCAGCTAGAGTTGCCACAGTCGTTGGCAGGGGTACATGACGTGTTCCACATGTCCCAGCTGAAGAAGTGTCTTCGAGTATCAGACGAGCAAACACCGTTAGAGTCGATAGAACAGCGAGAGGATCTCACTTACAAGGAACATCCCGTCAAGATTTTGGACACCATGGATCGAGAGACGAGAAACAAGTTAACCCGTTTCTGCAGAGTTCAATGGAGCAACCATGCAGATAGTAAAGCAACTTGGGAGCGTGAGGAGGATTTGAAGAAAGAATTTCCAAACCTATTCTTTAGTAAGCCCTAAATCTCGGGGACGATATTCTGTTAAGGGGGGAGGTTTGTAACACCCCAATTTTTGCTTTTCATGAATTTAAATAAGATTTGGCACTTTTGTGAATTTTTGGAATTTTCTGGGATTTATTTGGATTTATTTGAATTTATTCCCTTTTAAATAATTAAAGAATTTAATTTTGCAAATAAAATTTTGTTGGAAATATTTTATTTGAGTCCAAAATGTTCCAAAACATTTTCTAGAATTTTCCTGGAATTTTTCTGAGTGTTTTGCTATTTTTAATGAATTAAATGAATTTCTAGGAATTAAATTGAATATTTAAATCGCTGGAAAATCGAATCTGTTAGCACTGTTCATCCGACCGAGCCCAAACCCGAGTTAGACTCGAGTCCGACCCAAGCCGCGTTCGAGCCGAACCCGGTTCTAACCTAACCTAAATCCGCGTGACCGTTGGATCAAGATCCAACGGCCGCGATCGCGCCACATCACCCACGTGCGGGCCGAGCCAGACCCGGTCACGCCCGTGCGATCCCGACCGTTGGTCATGCCACGTGGACGGCAGGGATTGCGCCACGTCGCCCGGCCGTGTCCGAGCCGGACTCTGCCGCCCGTACCGGCTCCGCCGCGATTTCCGCGTCGATCTCGACGTTGGGGCCGACATTTAAAGCCCGGGTGCGTGCCCGAGGTTCGCCTTTCCCTCGTGCGCCTTTTGCCCCGCTTGCCCTAGCCCTAGCCGCCGCTGACTGCCCGCTATTGCTCGCCGTAGTTGCCTAGGGCTTTGCTTTGGTTTTCCTCACCTTCCGCCGCCGTCCGCCGTCGCCCGAGGAGAAGGAGGTCAGATCTAGAATCCCCGAGCCAGGGCGATTCGAACGTGACCACGCACGTCGCCGGAGGAGCCCCGTAGCACCGCGCCCTTGGTCGTCGTCCTCGTCTCCGGTGCCCTCTGCTCCGCCGCGCGCCATCGCCGCCTCGCGAACTCGATCAACCGTCCGATCAAGATCCGAGGGCCCAGATCTATCCATGTCACCACGGTAAGATCTCACGTTGTGAAATCATGTGCTGAAAAATTGGCTTTGAACTGAAAAATTAACTTAGAATTGGTTTTGCAAAATGTGCTTGTGCATGTGTTTGACAATTTGACAAGAAACAGTAAGTTTCGTTTTTACGCGCGGGACTAAGTTCTTAAAAGACAGTAAGTTTTACATGTACGCCAGACCAAATTTTTTGGTCCGTCGTGAATGGCTTTTTGCTCGATTAGGGTTTGTGCAAATTTGGACTTTGAATTTTGATTTGTTTTTGAGATTATGAAATTTGTGAGAATTTCATGATGCTTGAAGTGGACTTTATGCAATGCTCATGTGAATAGTTGCATGGATTGACATTGAGTCAAGTCGTGGACTTGTGCTCGGATTTGTTTTGTGGTTTGTTCATGTGCAGGTATTGCTCGAAGACGAATGTGGTCGATGACGGGACCGGAACTAAGTTCATGGAGGAACTGAGGTTCGGGACTAGGTTTAGGAGGAACTGAGGTCTTGGTGGTCAAGGATGTCATGCGGGACATTCGGGCTAAGAGAATGGTGCACATGAAGAATGGTTAGTCACGTGAGAATGGCAGGAGGTCATTCGCGTGCAAAGTGTTAGTCACGTGAGTATGGCAGGTGGCCATACGCGTGCAAAGTGTTAGTCACGTGAGTATGGTAGGGTTGCCATACGCGTGCAAGAGTTGTACTCGGCCAGGTTGGGCCAAGTAGAGTTGTGTTGGATCTGATTCCTTCTAGGAATAGGAATCGTATTCAGAACTCCTTGTGGGTTGGTCCTTTAAATAGGAGGGGTGTCTCCTGTTAAAGGGCATCAATCGAACCAAGTAGCCGAACAAGCGCAAGGGAGCTTGAGCTTGGTTTTAGGGTTTGTACTCTTTTGATGGGAGTACTTTAGACAAAAGAAATAAAGATCAATTCTTCTAGTTCCTTGTGTGCTACAATATTCTCTTTTGGTTCTTGTTTGCATACTTGTTCTAGTTCTAGATTGGTTTTTGTTTTTTGAGTTTCATCTTGATTTGATCCATCAAAAACCTCTCTACGGTATTGATCTAGTGTTCCTCAAAGTTTTGTTGATAAATCTTTTGTTGTTCTTGATCAATCTACAAGTTTCGATTAGATTGATTTTCGCCAAGTTCTGGAATAGCAAGCTTGCGAAGCTTATAACTTTTGATCCGTAAGTCCGATCGAGCTAATTCTTTTTGGGTTCGATTCGTACTGAAATCTAGTTTCTTGTGTCCAAATTTCAGATCGATCCGACAGTTGGATCTCCGGGAATTCGCATTTTACCGAACCTCTATCATTCTGTTTTTGTCGAAAACGAGGCAATTATTTGGTTCTGTTTTGGGGTGAACTTTTAATAGATCAAGAATTTGGTTTTAGCTTCCGCACAAATATTCGTATACTTCGATCCTACACACGTTGTAATCTCTAGATCTATTTCCAACCGTTGGATCTAGATCCAACGGTTTAGAACGTGCCACGTAGCCGTAGCTGCACCGTACTAGGATAGATCTCAGCCGTTAGATCTAGATCGTACGGCTAGCGTTAACCCATGTTATAGCGTTAGATTAGATCTTGACCGTCCGATCAAGATCGAACGGTCGGCCACCGCAGTGGTTTTCCTATTGCGTTAAGCCAGATCCAATCTGGGCCGTTGATTTTCAAATCAACGGTCGAGATCTAGCCATGTGGCTAGGAGGCTGACCGTCGCGGTCACGCCGGCCCATTGGCCGACGTCGGCCGTGGCGTCCGCGTGGGGCCCGCGTGTCGGGCCGATCGAGCCAAACCGCACCATGGCGTCATCGCGGCGTCCGCGGTGAACCCGCATGTCGGCACACTCGGCCGAACCATGCGCCGACGCCAAGATCGACGCCACCCGAGGGACCCACATGTCGCTGACGCTGCGGAACCGTGGATCGAGTCCACTTGCGGACCCGAGCCGAGCCGTGGACCGAGTCCATGGACCGGGTGACGCAATAAATCGATTTTTCAATAGAAAAATAATTCGGTGGAAAATGAAATTCCACGCTGACGTCATGCTGACGTCATTAATCGGTTTTTAGTATAAAAATAAATGAATTAATTTGGATTATTGGTTTATTTGAATTTTGAAACTTCAAACGCTTATAACTTTTGCAATTTAACTCCGATTTGAGTGATTCAAATTTCTAAATTTGTATAAAATTGAGATCTACCTAATGGTGAATTTTATTTAATTTTTAGACCAAAGTTTTTCTCTGTAATATTATTTAATTGATTATTTAAACTTTAAACGCTTATAACTTTTGCGTTTTAACTCGACATTTCGCGATTCAAATTCCTAAAAATTCATAAAATTATGCTCTCTCTGTTTATGGACTTCATTTGGATGTTTGGATACTTTTTTCTACTGTTTTATTCATTTCTAGCTATTTGCATGCGTTACGAGTAGACGTTGAAGTGCCCGAAGGCTTCGAAGGTGAAGTGTTGACCCAGGAGCCACCTCAGGACCAAGATCAAGTATTCTTTGAAGGCAAGTTGTGCTTTGACCATGTTGATCCTATTTTGAAATTAATTTGATTTAAATTATTGCATGCTAGTTCAATTATAAAATGCTTTAATTAATTTTGGGAGATTAGTTAATTACCTAGTTGCTGTATGCCACCATGACATAGATAATTGTATGCCATGAACCCCTTGTCACCCTAGTTGAGGATTAAGTAGTTGGATATTATCAAATTGTGTCAAGGCCCTCAAGTTCTAATTTCTGGGACATCCGGAGTATCCGGATTAAATGGCCGGAATATCCGGATATAACCCGGAATGTCCGAACAAAATGTCCGAAGTATCCGAGTTAGTGCTACCGAACACCTCAACCCGGAGTATCCGGACCAAATTGTCCGGAGTGTCCGGGGTTCCGGAATTAGTTTTACCGAAGACCCCAACCCGGAGTCTCCGGGTTAATTGTCCGAAGAGTCCGGACTGTACGGGGGGTTTGGTATATGTCGGCGTACTAGCCAACAGGCACCTCCGAATCGGGTGCTTATAAGGTTCAGACGGGGGGCTTTCGGGGCAATTGCCGGGGAAAGGAAGAAGATGACCGGAGTACCGGGAAGCTCAGGGGAACAAGGGGGCGCAAGAACTCTTTTCCCAGGTTCGGGCCCTCCGGAGAGTAATAGCCCTAGTCCTGCTTTTCTTGGTATTGCTTGTGTACTACCTTGAGAGGATGAAATCTACTAACCATGGATCGAACCCCTTCTCCCATGCACCCCGGCCCCCTTTTATACTTGGGCTCCCGGGGGCACATGGGAGGCTTACACGGCAAAGCACACTCATTACACTGCCACGGGCTCATTTAATGCGCCTGTCACTGCTCTTACATCCCAGTAACATCTGCCGCAGCCGTCACACCCCCGCCTCGGGCCCCACGTCCGCCAACGCCACCCGTTCCGTCAGGGGGTGAGGCGCTGTCGTGATGTCACACGTAATTAATGCACGCCTGGGGAAGACGCGCCGCCATACTGTATCCTCTATGCTTTGCATTTAATGCGCACGATTCGCATTAAATGTCCTTGATCCGCGCCGCAGCCTGGCGACGCCAGGGAGTGGCTCGCATGCCACGTGTCTTCGGCGACCACCTTGCTGGCGCCATGGTGTGGCCTTGACGCCACTGTCCATTGGCGACCACCTTCTGGCGCCAGTGGTGTGGCTCGATCGCCACCGTCCGGGCGACCACCTTCTGGCGCCAGTGGCGTGGCTTGACGCCACTGTCCCCTGGCGACCACCTTCCTGGCGCCAGTGGTGTGGCTCGATCGCCACTGCTCACTGGCGACCACCTCGCTGGTCGCCCGGGGGCGTGGCCTGACTGCCACCTGTCCGCTGGGCGACCACCTTCCTGGGCGCCCAGTGGTGTGGCCTGATCGCCACATCGCCCACCGGGCGACCATGCTTTGAGGAGTTCTTTGCCGTGAGTGGCGGTGTGCCCGGACGCACCCTGCCCGCCCGGCGGTCTCTTTTATTGCGGGGGAGTGGGGACCCTGGTGTAAAATACGCCGACAGTAGCCCCCGGGCCCACCCAGGAGCGCTTTTTGGTCTACCATCTTCCTTTTTCTCTCTTTTAAATGCCCCTCGGGGAACCGCTTAGTCTCCCGGGTGGGGCCATTAAAAAGCCCACACGCCCCGCAGCCTTCGAGAGACCTTCCGGCTTCTTCCGGTTCTCAAGGCGGTTTGTGCAGTTATTCCCGCCCTGCAACTGCCGCACGACCCTTGGGACGCGCCTTCTTAATGGGGCTTTTGAACTTCCTTTTTGCGAACCGCCGCGCCCTTTCGGTTTTCCCGCCGAGCCTTCCCTCGCAGCCTTATAAGAGGTTGACCGAGGGGGGAGCGGTTCTTCCTCCTTCTAACTTTCCTCGCTCTGCTTTTCCTCCCCGCTTTAGAGCTTCTTTCTTCTTCTTCTTCTCCGACGCGCTTCGATACTCTCCTGCGCCCGATGGCTCCTATTCTCCCCTCCTCGTCCATCGAGGAGGAGGTTGCCGCCAGGTTCTCCCGGAACATAACCGCGGGCGCCCTCCGCGTCCGCTGGGACTGCCGAGCCTCGCCGCCGCCCGGGAAGTGGTTTTCTTCGGGTGGCAGCTTTTCTGCCGCCTGCCGCGCCTCAATTTTTATCTTTCCGTTCTTAATTTCTACGCCATTCACCACATCTATCTTCCCCCCAACTCCGTCATCCTCCTTTCTGCCTTCGCCCACTTCTGCGAAATGTTCGTAGGAGTGTTACCCAATCTTCTACTTTTTCGTTTCTTCTATACCCGCGCCGGCATAATTCGCTTTATCACCGGAGCTGTCACACTGTGGCTCGCGACGGGGCTGTGTCGCGCTACATTCCACCGATCGCCGGTCGCTTGGAGGAATTGGCGCTGGCGTGGAGCTTCCGTCTGGTCCGGCGGTCAAGAACCCCAACTGGGGGCCCAGTGAGCGAGACGCCCGAGCTCGTGCGATGCTAGCCCGTGTTGACCAGGCGTGGGCCGGCGGGCTTGGACAGGCCCATGGTTATCCGGGACTTCGTCTCCGGAGGCCGTGTGCCCTCTCAAGGCCGTCGCGTCCGCCGACTTTGGGCAGTCTATGGGCTTGGGCGACGGGACCCAGAGTATCACTGGAGGTAACCCGCTTCACCTTGAATCATCCCTTGTCCTTCTTCTTTATTGGCTGAATCTGGTGCTGACAGTGTTTCTGTCTCCTGGGGCTTCCCTCTTTTCTTCCTCTTTTTTTTTGTTGTCAGCCGCCGGGAACTTGGCTGCCGATGTGATTGATAGGTGGATGGCACAGCTGGGCTTTTTCAGCCCCGTCCCGCCGTTCCCAGAGGGTGCGGTTCCGCTCTGCCGGTTATCACCAGGGGAGCGCGCGGCGATAATCCGCGCCATGCCGTCGATGGACGCCATGGGCACACCCGTTGTGATACGCCAGGCGCCCTTGACAATTCGGGACCCTCCTCCCGCCGGTGGTCAGGGGAGGGGTGACCAAGGGAGACGCAGGCGTCCAGACGATGATGATGCCACCAGCGGTCGTTCCCAAAGGCCCCGCCTGCAGGTTCGGCCAAGGGATCTTCCGCAGCGGCCGCTGAACTTCTTCACGGCAATGGCCGGCTCCTCAATGATGGCGGGGGGTTCGTAGACCGGTGGGACCTCGTCCTCCCTCACCCCCGCTGGGGCGGTGACAATGGACCCTCCAGCACCGGTTCTTTTTCCGCCTCCGCCGGCTCCGATGGTGGGGAAATGGCTGCCGCCCTCGGCTTCACCGACAAGCCCTTCACTGGCCGCCGCCCGCCACCGCCTCGCCCACTTGCCCGCCGGCCGTGGCGATTCTTCCTCGCCGCCGCGCCGCCGAAGCGATTCTTCCTCGCCATTGCCTCTAGCGTGGCGATCCTTCCCGCCGCGGCCCGGTCCCTAGGCAGCTAGGATCGGCACCGACAGCACCGCGCGGGGGACTGGTCCTCACTCCGAGCGTGCCCCGATTCCCGAGGCCATCACCTAGGTACTCATTGAAAAACGCACATGCAATATGAAAGTTAAGTCCTTTCGGGCCGTGTCTTACCATTGTTTTTTCTCTTTTTCCAGGGTTCCTGCTCCGAATGACCCCGCCGCCTGCCGGGACGATCGAGTGTCGCGGCCGGCCGGGTGTGCCGCCCGGTCGCCGAGCCTCAGGACGGCAGATGGAGGGGCGATCCCAGTGGTCGCCGGGCGCCACTGGGCCAGACCTAGGGCCCGCTGCCCTGCCCCTACCCCGAGCTCCTCCGTCCCGTTCCTTCAAGCAGACGCGACGCTCTGTGGCGGCCCTTGGCGAGCTCTACTCAAAGACGGCAAATGCCTGGCGACGCAGCAGGAGCGCCGACGGAGGCCGGAGCCGAGTCAACCGCCTCCGCAAGGAGGCGGAAGACTTGCGAACGGGGTGGGGCCGAGCTGCAGCCGCGCAGAGCGGAGCAAAGCACCCGCCGCGCCGAGAGGCTCTTCGCAGAGCCGAGGCGGAGAGGGTCGGCCCAGGCCCGATCGAGGCGGACACCCTCAGATGCTTTGCCACGCCTTCAACCAGGACGGTGGCGGCCTTGCTCACCGGGTGAAGCGATCGGATCAGCTGGAGGAAGGCTGCAGATTATGCATTCTCGCCTTTGCCGAACCACGAACTTCCTCACGCACACCGCCATCGCCCTTGCCGCCGGTCCGCCAGACGGGCGCGAGCTGCGGCGCGCCACGGCTGGCACGTGCTGGCTGCGCCCGCGACGCCAACTTCGATCCCGCGGTCGCTGTTCAGGGGGTTGAAGGCGAAGCGCGAGCGGAGGAGCGGAGTCCACGACGCCCGGCGAAAGGTGTTGTCGCGTTAGTTGGCGATGGAGAACCCCCAGATGGAGGCGGTAGCAGAAGACGTGGCGCTTCAGCTGGACGTTGACCCAGTTGCTGAGGACATGGCGGCTACCGAGGTGGCAGCAGAGGACGAGGAGGACCCCCCAGCTCCCCCAGTAGTGTAGTTTTTTTGCTTTTTCCTGTAAAGACTTAAGATGCAAAACTTTTTTAAATGGAACGGAAGCACAAGCTTCCCGCTATGTCACTTAGAGTTCGCTTTTACCCTAATCTTTCCGGTTCCGCGCGAGCCAACACATAAACGCTTAAAGACTTAAGGTCTTGTGCCAGAGAACCACTTCTCTCGAACCCCTTGCCTTAACAAAACTTTGCCTCCCAGATAGCCTCTAGGGAACGAACGCTTAGTGAGGCGGGGCTGGACCTTAGGTTCTTGGCAATGGTGTTCAAGTCGCCGACTCCCACGGGGACACCCGGAGTGTCATGACCGTGCTGGGGATCGTGCTGAACTAGCCATCTAATCACCCACTCCCGCACGCCACTCTCACTTAGCGATTCCGCCTTTGCTATTGGGTTTTGCAGTCAGCAGGTACTGCAGGTAAGTGCCCCAAGATCGCCCGACAAAGGGGCAAGAGACCAAAAAGAGGGCAGGAAGAACAACTATTTTGGATAAGGAAAATGAGTATTTGTAGGATCGAAGTATACGAATATAGCAATCAGAGGGGGGTGAATGATTGTGCGGAAGCTAAAACCAAATTCTTGACCTATTAAAAGTTCACCCCAAAACAGAACCAAATAATTGCCTCGTTTTCGACAAAAACAGAATGACAGAGGTTCGGTAAAACGCGAATTCCTGGAGATCCAACTGTCGGATCGATCTGAAATTTGGACACAAGAAACTAGATTCCAGTATGAACCGAACCCAAAAAGAATCAGCTCGATCGGACTTACGGATCAAAAGTTATAAGCTTCGCAAGCTTGCTGATCCAGAACTTGACGAGAATCAATCTAATCAAAACTTCAAGATTAAACAAGATCTTCAAAAGATTAATCAACTAGACTTTGAGAAACTCTAAATCAATACCGTAGAACGGTTTTTGATGGATCAAATCAAGATGAAACTCAACGATCAAAAACCAATCTAGAATTAGAACAAGCATGCAAACAAGAACCAAAACAGAAAATATTGTAGCGACGTGGTTACTGTAGCATGCAAAAATCTTGGAAGAATTGATCTTTATTTCTTGTCTAAAATACTCTCATCAAAAGAGTACAAACCCTAAAACCAAGCTCAAGGCTTGATGCGCTCAGCTCTACTTGGTGCCTTTCAACAGGAGACCCCCCACCTATTTAAAGCACCAACCCACAAAGAGTTCTGAATACGATTCCTATTCCCTAGAAGGAATCCGTATCCAACACAACTCTACTTGGCCCAACCTGGCCGAGTACAACTCTTGCACGCGTATGGTAACCCTACCATACTCACGTGACTAACACTTTGCACGCGTATGGCCACCTGCCATACTCACGTGACTAACACTTTGCACGCGAATGACCTCCTGCCATTCTCACGTGACTAACCATTCTTCATGTGCACCATTCTCTTAGCCCGAACGTCTCGCATGACATCCTTGACCACCAAGACCTCGATTCCTCCCGAACCTAGTCCCGAACCTCGGTTCCTCCATGAACCTAGTTCCGGTCCCGCCATCGACCACATTCGTCTCGAGCAATACCTGCACATGAACAAACCACAAAACAAATCCGAGCACAAGTCCACGACTTGACTCAAGGTCAATCCATGCAACTACTCACATGAGCATTGCATAAAGTCCACTTCAAAACACACATCATGAAATCATCACAAATTTCATAATCTCAAGGTCAAACCATTTCAATTCTTGCAAAACATCCAAACTGAGCAAAACACGTTCACAACGGACAAGAAATAAAAACCCTAGAAAAAGTCCATTCACGACGGACAAGAAATCTCTGTCCGTGCATATGTGAAACTCCCTGGCCCAAGAAGAAAACATTCCGTGAAAACACGCTCACAACGGACCCAAAAACTTTGTCCGTTGTACATGCGAAATCAATCCTCAAAGCCGCTCACGATGCACTCCAAAACTTTGTCCGTCGTACATGCGAAACTTACTGGATTCTTGGAAAATAGGGTTTGGCTCATGCGCTCAAAAACATGTTCACGACGGACACAAAAAACTTTGTCCGTTGTACATAAGAGAAAGAGGTTGTCAAAAAGCATGTTTACAAAGGACCAAGAAAGTTTGTCCGTCAGAGATGGGAAACTTACTGCTTTCTTTAGGATTGGTCCGCGCCAAGGCAAAACTTACTGTTTCTTGTCAATTGTCAAAACACATGAACAAACACATTTTGCAAATTCAAATCTAAGTTAATTTTTCAGTTCAAAGCCAATTTTTCAAAGACATGATTTCACAATCTCCCCCTTGATGAAAACATTGGCAACACCACTTAGAATTGAACATTTGGCATTCACTTTACAAAAGATTTTGAAATCCAAAGGATCAAAGACCAAAGTAAGAAAACACAGAAATCCCCCTTTGACCAAAATGCAAAACAAAATCTCCCCCTGAGAATGAAAATGTGTGTGAATGTGCAATGCGCCCAAAAATTTCAAAAATTCTCCAAACTTCTCCCAAAATTCTCAAATTTAACAACTCTCCCTTTTTCTTTAAACTTTTCAATGATTTCCAAATTTCTCCCCCTTTGACAATGGATTCATCAAGAGTAAAAGAGAGAACAGGTTCAAAATTTTTCCTGAAACAATGATTTCACAAAGAGAAACAAGGAAGTGCCAAGATAGGAAAAGATGAGCTCATTCGATCATATAACCTTATATATCACATAATATGTAAAATACATGATCTTGATGTGATTTTAACAAGTTAGGGAATGACATGCATCTCAACCTCAAATTAGTCAACTATAGCCAAGTACTAAGCAAGATCTTAGCAGAAAAAGCAAGGTTTTAAAAATTGAAGCAACTAACAACTGAGGGCGAGCAAGTAATTTCAACTCCAATCTAGTAGACCAATTTAATCTTTAAACAATAAATTGCATGTGGCATGCTTGAAGCATACTTCTTTTATTTTCTAGGAGTGGCATGCTTGAAGCATACATCTTATCTTTGAGGGAATGGCATGCTTGAAGCATACTTCTTATTTTTTAAGGAAAGCATGCCTGAAGCATACAACTTGAAGCTTTTGCTTTTAACACCCCTTTTTTTTATTCCCTTTTCTTTTTTCTTTTTCTTTGATTATAAACATGTAAAAATGATTAAATGGTCTTATGAAAGAGTAAAGTTGAAACCACACTTGCTTCATAGCCCAAATTTGTCAAGAGGATTCAATATCAAGCCTAGAAGAGTAAGATATCACAGAGTATTTAGCTATAGGCAATCAGATCAGGGAATTTCGCAATGTCATTCTTAGTTCAAGTGAGACAATTTGATTATCATATATTAGCTCAATTACATAACATATAAAGAAATATGATAAAGTGAGCTCATCAAGTGAAAGAACTTGGCAAAGAAACTCCCTCTCAAAACAAACCCATTGGATGAACAATCCCAAGTTCTCCCCGAATAAAAGCAAAACGAGAAGAAGACAAAGGTTTTGTGAAAATGTCTGCCAATTGATGTTCAGTATCCACATGATGAAGCACAATGTTGCCTTTTTCAACATGATCTCTAAGAAAGTGAAATCTGATGTCAATGTGTTTTGTTCTAGAGTGTTGCACGGGGTTCTTAGCAATGCAAATTGCACTAGTGTTATCACACAAAAGAGGAACACTATCCAAATTAACCCCATAATCTTTTAGTGTAGCTACTATCCAAAGAATTTGAGAACAACAACTAGCAAGCAGCCACATATTCAGATTCAAGCAGCTTGATTGTGCAAATGTAAGATTGTTTTCTAGATGACCATGCAATGAGAGAATTTCCCAAGAAGTGACATGAACCGTAAGTGCTCTTCCTATCAATTCTACATCCTCCAAAATCAGCATCGTAAAAGATCTCAAACTAATGCATGAGGAAGCGTAAAGCCAAATGCCAAAATCTTGAGTTCCATGAAGATACCTGAAAATCCTTTTGACAAATTTGTCGATGTGAAGCACGTGGGGAAGCTTGAAAACGAGCACACAAGCATACAAAGCAAATTGTATATCCGGCCTTGATGCAGTGAGGTACAAAAGGGAACCTATCATGCTTCTATATTCCTTTTGATCAACCGCTCACCATCTTCATCGTGGTCAAGTGCGCAAGTGCTCTCCATAGGTGTCATGATCGGCTTGTCGCTTTCCATCCCAAAACGATGTAGCAAGTCTCTTGTATATTTGCTTTGATGCACAAAAGTACCATCCTTCGTTTGCTTGATTTGAAATCCCAAAAAGTATGTCAACTCACCCATCATACTCATCTCAAACTCCTTCCTCATTGTTTCAAAACTTCGGACACTAAAACATGAGATGAACCACCAAAGATAATATCATCAACATAAATCTGAACGAATAGTTGATCATTGCCTTGCTTGAGTAAAAAGAGAGTTTTGTCAACCTTTCCCATTAAAAAGCCTTTTTCAAATAAAAAGGTTTTTAGCCTATCATACCATGCTCTAGGGGCTTGTTTCAAACCATACAAAGCTTTTGATAGTTTGAACACATGATTTGGAAACTTTGGATTTTCAAAACCAGGTGGTTGCTTGACATAAACCTCCTCATTTATGTAGCCATTAAGAAAAGCACTTTTCACATCCATTTGATACAATTTGAAACCTTTGGATGCAGCAAAAGCTAAAAGGATTCTAATGGCTTCAATTCTAGCAACAGGAGCAAAGGTTTCATCAAAATCTAAGCCTTCAATTTGAGTGTAACCTTGAGCAACCAATCTAGCCTTGTTTCTAACAACAACACCATCCTCACTTTGTTTATTTTTGAAAACCCATCTAGTTCCAATAACATTAAAATCTGGAGGAGGTGAGACAAGTTTTCAAACTTTATTTCGCTCAAAATTCTCTATTTCTTCATGCATGGCATTGATCCAAGATTCGTCCGATAATGCATGAGATATATCTTTGGGTTCAAAAGAGGCAACTAAAGCGAGAATGAGCATGAGTGTCGAATGAATAAACCTGGATCGAGTGACTCTCTCATTTAGGTCTCCAATAATTTGTTCAGATGGATGCATTTTTGAATGTACAAGGGAGCATTGGCTTTTGAGACTTCTCCTTCTCCTTCTTCATTTTCAGCATGTACAGATGATGTTGTAGCTTGAGGATGGTTAGCTGTAGGTGATGTAGTAGTAGGTGCCAAAGGTGCTACATCTTGTTGTGCATTAGGAAGAGTCAAGACCTCATCTTCAACATCATCATCATCTTCAAAGATTTTCTCCCCTGAATGTATGCGCCTTTGTACTGCATCACTTGGACTAGTGCCTGGACTAGCCTCATCAAAAGTAACTTCACAAGTTTCCACAATTTTGTTAGTCTCCAAAACAAGCACACGATAGCCACGAGTATGAGCAGGATATCCAAGAAAAATGCCATCAGTTGATCTAGCTTCAAATTTATCAAGATTTCAGATTTCAAGACAAAACATTTGCATCCAAAAACTCGAAAGTGAGAAACAGAAGGTCTATGTCCAAACCGAAGCTCATATGGAGTCTTACCCAATTTTGATCTCAAAAACACACGGTTTGAAACATAACAAGCAGTTGAAATCGCTTCAGCCCAAAAATTTCGAGGAGAGTGATGCTCATCTAGCATAGTTCTAGCCATTTCAACTAACGTTCTATTTTTCCTTTCAACTACACCATTTTGTTGAGGCACTCTAGGAGATGAAAATTGATGATCAATTCCTTTTTCAGCACAAAAGAGATCAAAGGAAGCATTTTTTAATTCAGTTCCATTATCACTTCTAAAAGCTTTGAGAGCTCCTGGAAGGTCAACAGAAAGCCTAAGAACAAGACTTCTAAAATGACTAAAAGCCTCATCCTTAGATGCCATAAAATACACCCAAGAGTATCTAGAAAAATCATCAACAATCACAAGCACATACCGTTTGCCTCCAAAGGATTGAACTCGAGATGGTCCAATCAATCAAGATATAGAAGCTGTCCCGAGGCGCTTGTCATCATCATGGTAAGAGGTGGATGTGAACCTGCAATCATCTTACCATGTCTACAAGAAGAACATACTAGATTGCTATCACCCTTAAGCTTAGGCAAAGCCACGTATAAGATCTAAACCACTTACACGAGTTAGATGATCAAAACCAACATGACCAAGTCTACGATGCCAAAAGAATAAATCTTTAGAAACATTGGCAATTAGACACCTATGCTTAGAAGAAGGTGATGCATCAAAATCAGCTTTAAAGACTCTTCCAAAACGAAATTTTGAACACAAGATCACCTGAAGCATCTAGCACTTTGCATTCATTTTTCTTAAAGCTTATCTCAAGATCTTCATCAAGCATTTGTGAGACAGAAAGCAAATTATATTTCAAATTTTCAACAAGAGCCACATCTTTGAACATAAACTTGTCACTTACATTTATTGTACCTTTTGCCACAACAGAAGAGGAAGAAGCATCTCCAAAAGTAACAAATTCAAAGACGAGATGCACGAGTGAGGAGGAGAACCAATTCTTATCACCTGACATGTGGCGTGAGCATCCTAATCCACTAGCCATATGTTCTCCTTCCTTGCGCGAGAAGCCTACATAGCAAAACATGTCGAGGCTTCAAGATCGGGTTAGGAATGAGATTTTTAGGAATCCAAGATCTTGAGACACACGACGCACAACAAGAGGGTACAACACGATAATTTTTATGCACAAAATCAGATTTGCCTTTTCCCATGTTTGTAGGAACAGAAGGTGTTTTCATCACTCTAGGCGCATAAAAATGTGCTTTGCTGAAATTTGACCTAGCCTCGCTTCTTTCCTTCTTTTGTCGCTTGGCTAGTCTAAAGCAAAAATTTACTAAGTGTCCATCTCTACCACAATGAGTGCAAGTGTACTTAACATGATGTTTAGCTTTAACAAGAAAAGCACATTTTATGCTCATCATAGTAGAAGATAAAAACCAAAGCAGATTGAAAAGCAATTTTCTTAGGCTCATTAGATAACTCAATTTTGCAAGGAGCCTGAACAACAGTGCGAGGTTTAGTTTCATATGTGGCATAAGGATCAAAACCTAAACCTCTCTTGTTTGTGCTAACCTTAGATTGATCCAAAATCATGTTCAACTTCTTCTTGCCATTAGTGAAACGTTCCAAAGAATTTTGCAAGTAATCCACTTTCTTAGCAAGAGTTAAACAATTATTGCAGGGAACATCTACTTTTCCTTTTTGCTTGCGACAAGTTGAGCATGAGAGAATTTCATGTGAAAGCAAATTATCGATTACTTGAGAAACCCTAGCATTTGCATCTTTCAATTTTAATTCAAGAGTTGAGCATTTAGAACAAGAAGTTGAACTATGCAAATCATCAGTGGAACAGCTAGCATGTACAACATGTTTCTCATTTTTCTCATTTAGATGCAACAAAAGAGCATGTTCTTTCCTAAGCAAGGTGAGCTCATTATAAATTAAGTCACATGATTTGCAAGTATTATCACTAGGAATCAAAGTCTTAAGTCTAGCAATTTCAGCATTCAATGATTCAATAATGAAATCATGTTTCTTAATTTTCTTATCACGTTTGTCAAGCAATTTTCCAAGACGAGCAACAAAGAATAGCTAATTCATCATAAGAGGGATCTACCTCATTGAAGTCGCTGCCGTGGTCGCCCCTGGTGAAGCTATCCTTGCTGCTTGCCATGAGACATAATCCTATCAAATCATGCTTGCTTGGAGTTGCATCATCTTCGCTGCTCTCCGAGTCCACATCGCTCAAATTGACTTGTTCAAGAGCGGAAAGAACTCAGTGAACCACCTTGCGGTTGATGAAGCTCTTCTTCTTCCTATCATTTGACGAGAACCTTTTCTTCTCATTCCTTCCGCCGTTGTCCTTCTCCTCCTTTGATGTTTTTCCTGCAAGCTTAGGACAGTTTGTGCGAATATGGTTGAGGTCACCACACTCGTAGCATCTTGGAGGACCACCTCTCTTTCTCATTCTCACATTCTGCAAAGCTTTGTTAAAGCGAGAAGAGAGTAGTGCCAGATCTTCTTCAGAAACTCTTCAAGTTGCTCATCTGTTAAAGAAGACATGGAAGACAAGGCAAAGCTAGAAGAAGAATTTGCATTTGACATGTTAGGGTTAGAGATCAAAGCAATTGATTTAATGTTACCCTTCCTGGCAAGAACATCTAACTCATGAGTTTTCAACTTAGAGTAAAGAACATCTAATGTGAGTGTGCTCATGGTAGTAGATTCTTGTATAGATGTTACTTTCATCTCCCACACTGACATGTCCAAAGCACTAAGCAATTGTCGAGCATTTTCAGCATCAGTGTAGCTAACTCCAACAAAGACGTAGATTGCTAAGAATTTTATTGAAACGTGCAAAGAAGTCATCTACGATTCACTAGGTTTCATCTCAAAACGCATGTATTCTTTTTTGTAAATATCTTGGCGAACCTCTTTGACAGTGTTAGAACCCTCATGGTAATCACAAAGAGATTTCCATACCTCATATGCGGATCGAAGATGAACCACACGATCAAAGTCGCTGCGTCCCAAGCCTTGGATGATCAAGTTGCGCGCTTTGCTATTTGCTTCAACATGTGTGCGATTGGTGTCGTTGACGTTGTCGTTTGCAGGGACTTCATATGGCTTGTAGACCTTCTCCCAAATTGTGAAGCCCTGTGCTTGGATGAACGCCTCCATCTTGGCCTTCCAAAACTGAAAATCAACACCATCGAACACACATGGTTTTGTCGAATAACGATCCATTGATCTAATCACCGGTTAAGATAGATTAGAGAAACCTTGCTCTACCACTTGTAGGATCGAAGTATACGAATATAGCAATCAGAGGGGGGTGAATGATTGTGCGGAAGCTAAAACCAAATTCTTGACCTATTAAAAGTTCACCCCAAAACAGAACCAAATAATTGCCTCGTTTTCGACAAAAACAGAATGACAGAGGTTCGATAAAACGCGAATTCCTGGAGATCCAACCATCGGATCGATCTGAAATTTGGACACAAGAAACTAGATTCCAGTACGAACCGAACCCAAAAAGAATCAGCTCGATCGGACTTACGGATCAAAAGTTATAAGCTTCGCAAGCTTGCTGATCCAGAACTTGACGAGAATCAATCTAATCAAAACTTCAAGATTAAACAAGATCTTCAAAAGATTAATCAACTAGACTTTGAGAAACTCTAAATCAATACCCTAGAACGGTTTTTGATGGATCAAATCAAGATGAAACTCAACGATCAAAAACCAATCTAGAATTAGAACAAGCATGCAAACAAGAACCAAAACAGAAAATACTGTAGCGACGTGGTTACCGTAGCACGCAAAAATCTTGGAAGAATTGATCTTTATTTCTTGTCTAAAATACTCTCATCAAAAGAGTACAAACCCTAAAACCAAGCTCAAGGCTTGATGCGCTCAGCTCTACTTGGTGCCTTTCAACAGGAGACCCCCCACCTATTTAAAGCACCAACCCACAAAGAATTCTGAATACGATTCCTATTCCCTAGAAGGAATCCGTATCCAACACAACTCTACTTGGCCCAACCTGGCCGAGTACAACTCTTGCACGCGTATGGTAACCCTACCATACTCACGTGACTAACACTTTGCACGCCAGTATGGCCACCGCCATACTCACGTGACTAACACTTTGCACGCCGAATGACCTCCCGCCATTCTCACGTGACTAACCATTCTTCATGTGCACTATTCTCTTAGCCCAAACGTCCGCATGACATCCTTGACCACCAAGACCTCGGTTCCTCCCGAACCTAGTCCCGAACCTCGGTTCCTCCATGAACCTAGTTCCGGTCCGTCATCGACCACATTCGTCTTCGAGCAATACACGCACATGACAAACCACAAAACAAATCCGAGCACAAGTCCACGACTTGACTCAAGGTCAATCCATGCAACTACTCACATGAGCATTGCATAAAGTCCACTTCAAAACACACATCATGAAATCATCACAAATTTCATAATCTCAAGGTCAAACCATTTCAATTCTTGCAAAACATCCAAACTGAGCAAAACACGCTCACAACGGACAAGAAATAAAACCCTAGAAAAAGTCCATTCACGACGGACAAGAAATCTCGTCCGCTGCATGTGAAACTCTCGGCCCAAGAAGAAAACATTCCGGTGAAAACACGCTCACAACGGACCCAAAAACTTTGTCCGCTGTACATGCGAAATCAATCCTCAAAGCCGCTCACGATGCACTCCAAAAACTTTGTCCGTCAGACATGCGAAACTTACTGGATTCTTGGAAAATAGGGTTTGGCTCATGCGCTCAAAAACATGTTCACGACGGACACAAAAACTTTGTCCGTTGTACATAAGAGAAAGAGGTTGTCAAAAAGCATGTTTACAAAGGACCAAGAAAGTTTGTCCGTCGTAGATGGGAAACTTACTGTTTTCTTTAGGATTGGTCCGGCGCCAAGGCAAAACTTACTGTTTCTTGTCAATTGTCAAAACACATGAACAAACACATTTTGCAAATTCAAATCTAAGTTAATTTTTCAGTTCAAAGCCAATTTTTCAGCACATGATTTCACAGTATTTAATTTCAAACAGAAGGCCTCCCCCGACCCGCGGCGGAGAGGAAGACACACTCCGGCCGATCGGGGAATAGAACCTGGGACTTACAACCGATCAAGGGTAGAACTTGCGCAGATTTTCTATATTCTGGGAGTTCGCCAGTTCTTCACCGTCTTCAGTGGCCAGCCTGACCGCCCCAGGGCGAGAGACTGAGACCACTTTGAAGGGTCCCTCCCACTGGGGAGACAGTTTATGCGACTCGGCATGCGACTGGATTCTTCGCAAGACCAGATTGCCCGCTGCCAGTGTTCTCTCATTGACCCGGGAGGCGTGGTACCGCCTGAGACTTTGCTGATACCTTGCAGCGCGCAGAGCCACCCGATCTCGCGCTTCTTCCAGGAGGTTGATGTCGTTCTGACGCAGATCTTCCTGGTCTTCTTCCACGAACGCAACGACGCGTGGTGATCCCAGTTTTAGTTCTGAAGGGAGAACAGCTTCCGCGCCGTAGACCAGGAAGAAAGGGGTTTCCCCGGTGGCCCGACTAGGGGTAGTCCGAAGTGACCATAACACCGCCGGGAGCTCTTCAGTCCATCGGGCCCCACCCTTGTGGAGTCGATCGAATGCCTGCGTCTTGAGGCCCTTCAGCACCAGCGCGTTGGCCCGCTCGACTTGACCATTGCTCTTGGGGTGGGCGACCGAGGCAAAGCAGACCTTGGTGCCCATCTCTTCGCAGAAATCTAAGAAGGCCGCGCTGGTGAACTGTGTGCCGTTGTCGGTGATGATGCGGTTGGCGACCCCAAAACGGACGAAAATCCCTTGCATGAACTTGACCGCAGCTGCGGTGGTGATGGATCTTACTGCCTCGGCTTCCACCCACATAGTGAACTTGTCAATGGCGACGAACAGGTGGGTGTAGCCCCCTGTGGCCCGCGGGAACGGGCCAAGGATCTCCAGCCCCCAGACAGCGAAGGGCCAAGAGAGTGGGATAGTTTGCAGGGCCTGGGCTGGTTGGTGGATCTGCTTGGCGTGGAACTGGCACGCCTCACATCTCCTCACCAGCTCGCAGGCATCCTGGAGGGCGGTTGGCCAATAGAACCCTTGACAGAAAGCTTTTCCCGCCATCGTTCGTCCGGACACATGGCTCCCGCACACGCCTCCATGGATATCCGAGAACAAACCTCTCCCCTCTTCCCGAGTGATGCACTTCAGAAGAATTCCGTTCTTACCCCGGCGGTACAGGTCCCCGCCCACCAGGGTATAGCACTTGGCCTTTCGTGCTACCTTCTCTGCTGACGCATCATCGTCGGGGCACACTTGATCCCGCAGGTAGGCCAGGATCGGATCCATCCAAGTGCCTTCCTGGTCAAGCACAATGACCACGAGGTGGTCGTCCGGGTACTCCGCCTGGCCAGGCGTTTCCGCCGGAACCACTTTCCCTCCAGAGGCGAGGGTTGAAGCGGCATCACCATCGTCCCCGCCAGAAACGGGGGCTGCGAAGGACGGTCGCGGAAGCCTTTCTTCAAAGACCCCGACCGGCACAGGAGATCTGATTGAGGCGAGCTGGGCGAGCTCGTCCGCCAGATGGTTGTCGCGCCGGGGGATGTGAGTATACCCCAACCCTTCGAAATGCCTTTCCAATTTCCTGACCTCCGCCAGGTAAGCTGCCATGACGGGGTCAGGACAGGAGAAATTGTAGGATCGAAGTATACGAATATAGCAATCAGAGGGGGGGTGAATGATTGTGCGGAAGCTAAAACCAAATTCTTGACCTATTAAAAGTTCACCCCAAAACAGAACCAAATAATTGCCTCGTTTTCGACAAAAACAGAATGACAGAGGTTTGGTAAAACGAGAATTCCTTGAGATCCAACCGTCGAAACGATATGAAATTTGGACACAAGAAACTAGATTCCAATACGAATCGAACCCAAAAAGAATCAGCTCGATCGGACTTACGGATCAAAAGTTATGAGCTTCGCAAGCTTGCTGATCCAGAACTTGACGAGAATCAATCTAATCAAAACTTCAAGATTAAACAAGATCTTCAAAAGATTAATCAACTAGACTTTGAGAAACTCTAAATCAATACCCTAGAACGGTTTTTGATGGATCAAATCAAGATGAAACTCAATGATCAAAAACCAATCTAGAATTAGAACATGCATGCAAACAAGAACCAAAACAGAAAACACTGTAGCGACGTGGTTACTGTAGCACGCAAAAATCTTGGAAGAATTGATCTTTATTTCTTGTCTAAAATACTCTCATCAAAAGAGTACAAAACCTAAAACCAAGCTCAAAGCTTGATGCGCTCAGCTGTCGGGACCCCGAATTTGCAAATCCGGACCCTCTGTGTATTCAGCACTAGTCCAGGAACGTGCTAGTGCACACAGTCTTAACATCGGTAAATATCACAATCATACCACTCGATACCAATAAAGTACTTTATTTAAATAACCAAACTGGTTACTCGACCTTAGGGTCAAGTTACAAATGTATGCCTCACAAGGCGAAACTTATTCAGAGAAAAATAATAGCAGCGGAAAATCAAATAACTTCGTGGCGCCATCCAGTATACCACAGGCAACTGACTGGGCTCGCTTCCCTAAGTAGACGGATCCTCTTGGAGTTCCTCCTCCAAAGCTGGTGTAGTCTCCTCTTCAACTGGTGTTGTATTGAGGCAAGGGTGAGTACTTGGTACTCAGCAAGTCATGCACAGAATGCAAGCTAATATACTATATGCATGGCTTGGTACAAAGGAATAGCACAAGGTATTTTTGCAGTAACAGCATTTGACAAGTAATATAAGTAGATTCGAAAGCAGTAAAAATAAGCAAAGCATAAGTAACTTTTCCAGAAGTTTAATGAACTTTTTCCCCATCCTAACCACATTTCCATCATCTTCATTATTAAACCAAACCAACCTTTCAAATCCAAATTATTTTCAGAAAGTCTACCCCTTGACTGTAATTCCCGAGCATTGTCCAGTACCGTGGACACGGCTATTCGAATAGATTCTAAACTCTGCAGAGGTTATGCACTTTACCCACAAGATACAGTCAAACACCACAAAGGCGAGTTCCCGTAACAAAGCCTTTCGGAAGCCTCAAACAACACAGGTGGTCCTCTCCGGTTCGTGCTCTACACCATCCCTTCCCTTAGCCAAGGCGAAGTATGGGACCAACACACCGTTAGATGGGTATCTGGCCACGACCACGATCGCTCCCCGCACAATCACACAAACGGTGTAATTGACACCCTGAGGCTCCACAAGTGAGTCCTTAGCGACTTAGTCAACTAGGGCCGTCCCATTCCAGCCATGTGGTTGCAAGTATGACCCAGTTCAAAGGCTTGCAAGGTTAAGTCCTTAGAGTGACCAGGGCAAGACTACCCGAAAAACCAAATCAACACTCCCAATGCCACAACTGGCCCACCTGATTACTCTTCGCCACATGCCCCTGGCCGAAATCGTTTATCAAACCCCAGTTGATTACCATGCACCACGTGCCATCAACATCACATGATACTTTTCCAAAACAGGTTCAATATATCATTAAGTCAATATTAACATTTGATTGTCCAAAATCATGTCATGAGCACGTAGCAGGTCTAAGCAGTATACTACAACGGTCTAAAACCCATGTTGGCAATTTAATAATGTCCAACTAGTAATCCACAACTAGGGTGACAAAGGGTCATGGCACATACTTAAGTAATCAAGGTGTCATATAGCAAATTGGTATTTATCTAATCCCCAGGTTTAAACAAAGTATTTTTCTAATTGAACTAGCATGCAATAGTTTAAATCAAAATAGATTTCGAAATAGGATCAACATGGTCAAAGCACAACTTGCCTTCAAAAAGTACTTGTTCTTGGTCTTGAGTTGGATCCTGAGTCAATACTTCTCCTTCGAATCCTTCCGGCACTTCAACGTCTACTCGTAAAGCGTGCAAATAGCAAATACACAAATAAACAATAGGCAAAAAGTGTCCAAACACCCAAATAAAATCCATAAACAGAAAGAACATAATTTTATGGATTTTTAGAAACTGGAATCACTAAATTTGGAGTTAAGACGTTAAAAGTTATGATTATTTAAAGTTTAAATAATCATTTAAATAATTTTACAGAGAAAAACTTTAGTCCAAAAATTAAATAAAATTCATATTTAGGTAGATCTCAATTTTATACAAATTTAGAAATTTGAATCACTCAAATCGGAGTTGAAACGCAAAGTTATAAGCGTTTGAAGTTTGAATCTAAATTTGAATCAATATTTCGAATTAATAAATCATTTTCTTTTTCGAAATTAATTATTGCGTCGGCATGGACACGTGTCATCCTGTGATTGGTTGGTCGACGTCACCGGTCCATGGACTTGGTCCACGCTTGGCTCGGGTCTACCGTGGACCCGGCCCACGGCTCCATGTGAGATCGACATGTGGGCCCATTCGGGTGACGTCATTCTTGGCGACGCCGCCAGGCTCACCACGGTGCCGACAGTGGGTCCACCGATGACGCGTCATGGATGACGTCCGCGGTGCGATCGCCGACACGCCGGGCCCAGCGTGTCGCTGGCCACGCTGGCCAGCACGACGCCGACCGCGTCGGTCCAACTTCCCAAGACGCGTGGCGCAATCACGGCCGCTGGTTTGAAAATCAACCCGCGGATTAGATCCAGGGTTAACACGTTGAAACTACTCGTTGATCGTGGGCCGTTCGATTTAGATCGGACGGTCCAGATCTAATCCTATAATAACACTACTACAGCACGTGGCAATTGTGAACCGTTGGATCTTGATCCAACGGTCCAGATCTAATCGGGTTTGGAACACGTGAACTCACCTCAACCGCACGATCTGGATCTGACGGTTCACCGAGCTCGCGAAGTCCGGCGATGGCGCGGCGAGGCTTGGGCACCGGAGACGGGGACGATGACCAAGAGCGCGGCGCTACGGGGCTCCTCCGGCGACGTGCGTGGTCACGTTCGAGTCGCCTTGGCTCGAGATCCTGCCTCGCCTCCTTCTCCTGCGGCGGCGACGGCGGCGGAAGGTGAGAAAAACCACCACAATACCCTAAGCTACTACGGCGAGCAATCCCGAGCAAGCGGCGGCTGCTAGGGTTTAGCAAGCTAAGGCAAAAAGTAGCGCAAGGTCACGGCGGTCCTCAGGGTGCGATCCGGCATTAAATAGCCCCGGAGGCGTGCTCAAGGCGAGCCCTAGTCTACCAAGGCGCTCGGCGGCGGAGTCCGGCTTCGGACTCGGCGGGGAAGACGGCACGAGAACCGCCCACGTGTCCAGATCAGCGGCCCCGATCGGACCGGGCGCGAACGGTTTCGGGTCGGACACGGCTCAACCGACGCAGGCGGATCTCACCGTTGGATCTTGATCCAACGGTTGGGATTGATTAGGTTTAGGAGTGGGTTCGGTCGAGTCACGTGGTTTCGGTCGGACTCGAACTCGAGTCCGACTTGGGCTCGGTCGGATGAACAAGATTTCTGACCCAAGTTGATTTTCCAGCGATTTAATATTTAAAATAATTCCCGATAATTCATTTAATTCATTAAAAATAGCAAATGACTCGAGAAAAATTCGAGAAAAATTCGAAAATACTTTGGATCATTTTGGACTCAAATAAAATATTTCCAACAAAATTTTATTTGCAAAATTAAATTCTTTAATTATTTCAAAATGGAATAAATTCAAATAAATTCCAAATAAATCCAAATAAATTCCAGAAAATTCCAAAATTCACCAAAGTACCAAATCACACATGAATTTAAGAAAAGCAAATTTTTGGGGTGTTACAAACCTCCCCTTAATAGAATCTCGTCCCCGAGATTCAGTGGCTCACTGAGAATAGGTTTGGAAACTCTTTCTTCAAATCCTCTTCACAGCTCCCAAGTCGCTTCGCTTTCTTCATGGTTGCTCCAATCGAACTCTGACGTAAACGGGTTGACTTGTTTCTAGTTTCTCGATCCATTGTGTCCGTAATCCTCACGGGATGCTCCTTATAAGTCAAGTCCTCTTGCAACTCAATTAACTCTAGCGGTGTCTGCTCTCGGGAACTCGGAGACACTTCTTCAATCGGGACACATGGAATACATCATGCACTCCTGCCAACGATCGTGGCAACTCCGGTGATAAGCAACTTCGCCTCTGCGACTTAAAATCTTAAATGGTCCAACATAGCAGGGTGCGAGTTTCCCTTTGGCATGGAACCTCTTAACTCCCCGAGAGGCGTAACTCGAGGTATACAAAGTCTTCTCGTTCAAAACTCGTGTCTCGGCGACGATTGTCAAGATAACTCTTCTCGCCGAGATTGGGCTATCTTCAACCTTTCCCTAATCATGGCGATCCGCTTCTTCAAATTTCTTGAAGAATATCAGGCCCAAAGACACGGCGCTCGCCACGGTCTCATTCCAATTCAATGGCGTCCGACAGTGGTCGACCATACAAAGGCCTCAAAAGGTGACATCTCAGAACTAGCCTGATAACTATTGTTGTAATCGAACTCGGCATACGGCAAACTCTTATCCCAAGAGGTAGCATAAGCCAATGCACAAGCTCTTAACATATCCTCCAGACCGTTGACTCTTTCGGCCTGGTCCATCCGTCTGTGGATGATAAGCTGTACTGAAGTTCAAACGGGTTCCCATGGCTTCATGCAACTTATTCCAGAACCTTGAGGTAAATTGGGTACCTCTGTCCGATACAATCCTTTTCGGCACTCCGTGCAAACAGACAATCCTGATCATGTACAATTTCGCTAATTTATCTCCCGAGTAAGTGGTCTTCACGGGGATAAAATGGGCTACTTTAGTCAAGCGATCCACTATAACCCATATGGAGTCATAACCTCCTTGAGTCTTCGGCAAACCGGTAATGAAATCCATTCCGATTTCCTCCCACTTCCACTCAGGTATTTTCAGCGGTTGTAGCAATCCTGCTGGTCTCTGATGCATTGCCTTGACTCTCTGGCATACGTCGCACAATGCAACATGCTCGGCAACTTCACGTTTCATACTCGGCCACCAGAATCTCTCCTTCAGATCCCGATACATCTTGGCGCTTCGGGATGAATTGAATACTTGGAGTCATGGGCTTCTTCCGAATCAGTTGCTTCAACTCCTTCTTGTTAGGCACACAAATCCGATCCTTCATCCATAACGTGCCTTGCTCATCCAACTTGAAGTCCTCTGCCTTGCCTTCCTCCTTGATGGACTTAATCCTGCGGATCTTGTCATCATCCTTCTGTCCTTCCCGGATCTGGTCCTCTAAAGTAGGCTTTACTTCCAATGCGGCCAAGAATCCGCTAGGTACAACCTCAATCTTCATC
The DNA here is from genome assembly GCA_036346355.1 of Rhipidocladum racemiflorum. Classification (NCBI taxonomy): domain Eukaryota; kingdom Viridiplantae; phylum Streptophyta; class Magnoliopsida; order Poales; family Poaceae; genus Rhipidocladum; species Rhipidocladum racemiflorum. Next base: position 60,880,545 of record CM070573.1, on the reverse strand, counting down.
TTTTGAAAATCCTCACATAACTCATCCTGACTTGTGGCTAGCAACGCACTCACGGTATGGCTTTTCCGACTCAGAGCATCGGCTACTACGTTGGCCTTCCCGGGATGGTAATGGATTCCAACATTATAGTCCTTGATCAACTCTAACCATCTCCTTTGCCTCATATTCAGTCCGATCGGGTGAATATGTACTTAAGGCTCTTATGATCCGTGATACACTTCACATCTGTTTCCAATCGATAGTGACGCCATATCTTCAAAGCATGCACTACGGCCTAACTCTAGGTCATGTGTCGGATAATTTTCCTCATGCGGCCTCAATCGCTTTGATGCATAAGCTACGACCTTTCCATTCTCGCATCAAGACACATCCAAGTCCTTGGCGCGATGCGTCACAATAAATATCGAAGCTTTGAGCAACATCCGGTAGAACTAACACCGGCCGACGCCAATCGCTTCTTCACTCCTGAAATCCTTTCTCACATTCTCGGCATCCATGCGAACTTCTTTTCCTTCTTCAAAGCCATGCGTAAGAGGTTTCGCAATTGTCGAAAAGCCTTCGATGAAACGGCGGTAGTATCCTCGCCATTCCAAGGAAACTCGAATCTGGTCACGCCTTCTACGCTCCCAATGTAACACAGCTTCTACTTTGCTTGGATCTACTGGCGACTCCTTCAAGCGGTCATTACATGTCCAAGAAACTCCACCTTGTCCTTCCAAAAATCACACTTGTTTAACTTGGCGAAAAGTTGATGTTCCTCGCCTTTTCCAAAACTCGCCTTAAGTGTTCGGCATGTTCATCCTCTGTCTTGGAGTAGATTAGGATATCGTCTATGAACACGACGACAAACTTGTCCAAATATTCCATGAACACCTTATTCATCATATTCATGAAATAATTTGGCGCATTCGTCGGCCCAAAGGACATAATCAGAACTCGTAATGTCCATATCTTGACGAGAATGCGATCTTGAATATCTTCTCGATCGGATCTTCAATCGATGGTATCCCGATCTCGAGATCAATCTTGGAGAAAACTCCGGCTCCTCTTAACTGATCAAACAAATCATCAATCCTGGGTAGCGGATACTTATTCTTCACGGTGACTTCATTGAGTGCACGGTAGTCGATGCACATCCTGAAACTTCCGCCCTTTTCTTGACAAACAAAACCGGTGCTCCCACGGCGACGAACTCGGCCTCGATAAATCCTTTCTCCATTAACTCTTCTAGCTGTTTCTTCATTTCTACCAACTCCTCGGTGGACATCCGATAGGGTCTCTTTGCTATCGGTCTTTGTACTGTACAAGCTCTATCACAAACTCTATGTCCCCTGTCTGCGGCATACCGTAGATCTTCTGAAAACATCGGGTACTCATTCACTACCGGGACATCCTCTATGCCGATTGCCTTGGTACTGTTAACCATCAACTGTCCATCTCTAATCGCAGTGGCTTGAAATTCCACCTTCTTCCCACACTGCTCTCAATCGAGATAGTCCTTCGCCCACAATCCAATACGGCCTTGTGCTTGGATAACCAATCCATTCCCAATATGACGTCTAAGGTCTGGGTCTCCAAAATTATAAGGTTTGCTAGGAATTCTATTCCACCTATTAGTATTCTCACCCCGGAACATCCTACTTTCGTTCGGAGTTCGGAACCAGGGGTTTGAACTAAAAGCATGCATCTAAGTCTTGCAATCCTTAAATCATTTCTAGTAGCAAAGCCTTGCGAAACAAACGAATGCTAAGCTCCGAGTCAAACAAAATCGCTGCAGTATCGAAGTTAACAAGTAACTTACCTAAAGATTTACGTCTCGTAGCATTCCTCGCAGTTGCATCCGCGGTGACATGGTTGACTCGGCCTCTCACCACGGCCTGGGGGTGTGGCTCCTGATCTTTGGCGTCCTAGCTGGGGTGGTTCCTAGATTGAAGCGAATCGGGTCGCTCTCGCTGTCTTCTTTGGACAATCATGGCAAAGTGTCCGGCTCGTTGCGATTGTAGCGGCGTCTCACTGTTCCTTCGATCGCTCGAGTAGCGTTTCTAAGCGGGGCCGGGTGCAGTAGTTCTGATTGGCAGGTCTTGGTGCTGGGATGGTGTCCTTGTTGCATTATGTGGTTGAAATCAAGAATTGATTTGGTGCAACTCTCAGCGCCGCTATGCGTTCTGGCGTGATCCTTGTCGTTGCATCCTGCGCTTCTGTTCTCATCCGGGTTCCTTGCGCTTGTCCTCAAGAATAAGCGCCTTATTCACCAACTCTTGGAAATCTGGAAAGGTGTGGGTGATCAATCCTACTTGCAATCCTGAGTTGAGTCCCTTCATAAAACGAGACTGTCTGGATTTATCCGTCGCTACATCCTCAAAGCGTAGCGTGCTAGCTGTGTGAACTTGTTCAGGTAGTCGGCCACCGGGCTGATTACCTTGCTTCGATGCTCTGAACTCCTCCTTCTTAAGGTCCATGATTCCTTCAGCACGTGATAATTGTCGGAATGCAAATTGTGAACTCTTCCCAAGTGATATCTTGAGGGTTCTCTGCGTGGCACAAGTTCTCCCACCATTCAGCCACTGTTCCTTCCAGCTGATGAGAAGCGTAGAGTACCTTCTCATTTCCTATGCATTGAGCTATGTGTAGCTTCCTCTCGATTGATCTTAACCAATCATCGGCCTCCAATGGATTGGCATTCCCAGAGAAAGTGGGTGGGTGAGTTCTCATGAACTCTGACAGCCTTGTATTCTGGCGTGGCCCCTGATTAACTTGATTAGCAGTGGCCTGAGCAGTGACGTGCTGCATTTGTTGCATCATAGCATGCATTAATCGAGTCCGGGCAGCAAGAAAAGCTCCAAATTCTGCATATCAATCAAGGCGGTCTTTGGTGCTCCATCATTGGGGTTTTCTGCTGGGCGAGAACCACTCCCATTGCTTCCAAAGTTTCCACGGGTGTTCACCATCTGTCGATTTGCTCTAGGTTTAGAGATGAGAGGGAAACAAGAATAGACAAGTAATATGGAACTTATTCGGGGCGAAAGGTGTAACTTTAAGGTCCAACTTTATTATTTAATAACTTGGTATGGCTGCTTACAATGCCTAAGGGCCTTGCAACACATACTGCACACTCAGCAAACAAAGCAAATCCAAATCGAACTAATTTTGGAGTCTAACGCCTAAAGGGTGACTCTTTCTTCCATGACGCGGCTCGGCGAAGGAGTCTCACTATAGAACCTATGCTCACTCATCGAGAAAACCTCCACGGCCTGGGTACGGGTGCTGTGGCATAGGCGCGAAACGATCGCCATGTCCAAAGAATCGTCCTCTATGGTAGTCGAAGAAGCGGTGTCCTCATCGAGATCCGACTCCTCTGGATCTCGGCTCGTAGCTCGAGTAATCGGCTCGGTCCGGGTCCGCATAAGGTCATCCCCAACTCGTCAATCCTTCGTAGAAGGTGTGCCACATACTCTTGAGCTTCCCGCCATCTGTTCTTCTCTGCCGTGATCTCCTTGCGGGCCTTCTGTAGCTCCTTGCCTGTATTATCTAGTACATCCTCCTGGGCGACGACAAATCGTGCCAACTGTGTAACCGTGGCATCCTCATCCTGAATCGCCTTCGGGTCAAGAAGGTTATCGCTGCGCGGATGGTAACGGAACACCGTGCTCTCCAACTCTCTGGCGTAGATACGGGTAATGTGCCGCATTGCTCGTCGTGATACTTCTTGGATACCCATCTGCATTGTAGATCTCCTGGCAGTGCAGTGTATCGGGCGATTGCCTGGGCCCTTTTTCCTAGCAGGTACCTCAATCTTTACGTCACAAGCCTTGATCAATCCCGCTTGTCTGATCACTTCTACTTGGTATTGGGGCTTCTCAAAATCTCCGAGAGTCTGTAGCATATGCCAAAGTTCCGCGGCGTGACCAACTCCCAGATCAACGTAGTTGAACTCTTCCTCCATCTGTCACAAGAGTGCTTTACGTAAGAACTCGGAATTTTCGAATTGTGACAAGGTAAGGAAAAATTTCAGCAAGAGACAAGAAAAGAGAGAAGGGGATAAGTCGAGATGTCATTTCTTATCTTGAAAATTTTTAGCTTTAGAAAATAGGTTTTATCCTCACTACGACCATTCTAGCTAGGGTTGAGCCTACGGTCAAGTATGGCTCTGATACCACCTCTGTCGGGACCCCGAATTTGCAAATCCGGACCCTCTGTGTATTCAGCACTAGTCCAGGAACGCGCTAGTGCACACAGTCTTAACATCGGTAAATATCACAATCATACCACTCGATACCAATAAAGTACTTTATTTAAATAACCAAACTGGTTACTCGACCTTAGGGTCAAGTTACAAATGTATGCCTCACAAGGCGAAACTTATTCAGAGAAAAATAATAGCAATGAAAATCAAATAACTATGGCGCCATCCAAGATACCACAGGCAATCGACCGGGCTCGCTTCCCTAAGTAGACGGATCCTCTTGGAGTTCCTCCTCCAAAGCCGGTGTAGTCTCCTCTTCAACTGGTGTTGTATTGAGGCAAGGGTGAGTACTTGGTACTCAAAGAAGTCATGCAATGTAATGCAAGCTAATATACTATATGCATGGCTTGGTACAAAGGAATAGCACAAGGTATTTTTGCAGTAACAGCATTTGACAAGTAATATAAGTAGATTCGAAAGCAGTAAAAATAAGCAAAGCATAAGTAACTTTTCAAGAAGTTTAATGAACTTTTTCCCCATCCTAACCACATTTCCATCATCTTCATTATTAAACCAAACCAACCTTTCAAATCCAAATTATTTTCAGAAAGTCTACCCCTTGACTGTAATTCCCGAGCATTGTCCAGTACCGTGGACACGGCTATTCGAATAGATTCTAAACTCTGCAGAGGTTATGCACTTTACCCACAAGATACAGTCAAACACCACAAAGGCGAGTTCCCGTAACAAAGCCTTTCGGAAGCCTCAAACAACACAGGTGGTCCTCTCCGGTTCGTGCTCTACACCATCCCTTCCCTTAGCCAAGGCGAAGTATGGGACCAACACACCGTTAGATGGGTATCTGGCCACAGCCACGATACGCTCCCCCGTACAATCACACAAACGGTGTAATTGACACCCTGAGGCTCCACAAGTGAGTCCTTAGCGACTTAGTCAACTAGGGCCGTCCCATTCCAGCCATGTGGTTGCAAGTATGACCCAGTTCAAAGGCTTGCAAGGTTAAGTCCTTAGAGTGACCAGGGCAAGACTACCGAAAAACCAAATCAACACTCCCAATGCCACAACTGCCCACTGATTACTCTTCGCCACATGCCCTGGCCGAAAATCGTTTATCAAACCCCGCTTGATTACCATGCACCACGTGCCATCAACATCACATGATACTTTTCCAAAACAGGTTCAATATATCATTAAGCCAATATTAACATTTGATTGTCCAAAATCATGTCATGAGCACGTAGCGTGTCTAAGCGGTACTACAACGGTCTAAAACCCATGTTGGCAATTTAATAATGTCCAACTAGTAATCCACAACTAGGGTGACAAAGGGTCATGGCACATACTTAAGTAATCAAGGTGTCATATAGCAAATTGGTATTTATCTAACCCCTGTGTTTAAACAAAGTATTTTTCTAATTGAACTAGCATGCAATAGTTTAAATCAAAATAGATTTCAAATAGGATCAACATGGTCAAAGCACAACTTGCCTTCAAAAGTACTTGTTCTTGGTCTTGAGTTGGATCCCCTGAGTCAATACTTCTCCTTCGAATCCTTCCAGACTTCAACGTCTACTCGTAAAGCGTGCAAATAGCAAATACACAAATAAACAATAGGCAAAAAGTGTCCAAACACCCAAATAAAATCCATAAACAGAAAGAACATAATTTTATGGATTTTTAGAAACTGGAATCACAAATTTGGAGTTAAGATTTAAAAGTTATGATTATTTAAAGTTTAAATAATCATTTAAATAATTTTACAGAGAAAAACTTTAGTCCAAAAATTAAATAAAATTCATATTTAGGTAGATCTCAATTTTATACAAATTTAGAAATTTGAATCACTCAAATCGGAGTTGAAACGCAAAAGTTATAAGCGTTTGAAGTTTGAATCTAAATTTGAATCAATATTTCGAATTAATAAATCATTTTCTTTTTCGAAATTAATTATTGCGTCGCATGGACACGTGTCATCCTGTGATTGGTTGGTCGACGTCACCGGTCCATGGACTTGGTCCACGCTTGGCTCGGTCTACCGTGGACCCTGGCCCACTACTCCATGTGAGATCGACATGTGGGCCCATTCGGGTGACGTCATTGCCGACGTCGGCCAATAGGCTCACTTACCTGCCGACAGTGGGTCCACCGATGACGCCATGGATGACGTCCACGGTGCGATCGCCGACACGCTGGCCCTGTGTCGGTCGCTGGCCACGCGACGCTGCACGACGACCGCGTCGGTCAACTTCCCAAGACGTGGCGCAATCACGGCCGTTGGTTTGAAAATCAACTGCCGCGGATTAGATCCAGGGTTAACACGTTGAAACTACTCGTTGATCGTGGGCCGCTCGATTTAGATCGGACGGTCCAGATCTAATCCTATAATAACACTACTACGGCGCGTGGCAATTGTGAACCGCTGGATCTTGATCCAACGGTCCGCATCTAATCGGGTTTGGAACACGTGAACTCACCTCAACCGCACGATCTCGATCTCGACGGTTCACCGAGCTCGCGGTCCGGCGATGGCGCGGCGAGGCTTGGGCACCGAGACGGGACGATGACCAAGAGCGCGCGCTACGAGGCTCCTCCGGCGACGCGCGTGGTCACGCTCGAGTCGCCTTGGCCTCGAGATCCTGATTACGGCCTCCTTCTCCTGGCGACGGCGACGGCGGCGGAAGGTGAGAAAACCACCACAATACCCTAAGCTACTACGGCGAGCAATCCCGAGCAAGCGGCGGCTGCTAGGGTTTAGCAAGCTAAGGCAAAAGTAGCGCAAGGTCACGGCGGTCCTCGGTGCGATCCGGCATTAAATAGCCCCTGGAGGCGTGTTTCAGCATGAGCTCCTAGTTTGCCATGCTACAAGACTTCGGCAGCGGAGTCCGGCTCGGACTCGGCGAGGAAGACGGCACGAGAACCGCCCACGTGTCCAGATCAGCGGCCCCGATCGGACCGGGCGCGAATCGGTTCGGCCTGACACTGGCTCAACCGGTGACGGGCGGATCTCGGCCGTTGGATCTTGATCCAACGGTTGGGATTGATTAGGTTTAGGAGTGGGTTCGGTCGAGTCACGTGGCTCGGCCTGACTCGAACTCGAGTCTGACTTGGGCTCGGCCGGATGAACAAGATTTGACCCGAGTTGATTTTCCAGCGATTTAATATTTAAAATAATTCCGGTGAATTCATTTAATTCATTAAAAATAGCAAATGACTCGTAAAAATTCCGTAAAAATTCGAAAATACTTTGGATCATTTTGGACTCAAATAAAATATTTCCAACAAAATTTTATTTGCAAAGTTAAATTCTTTAATTATTTCAAAATGGAATAAATTCAAATAAATTCCAAATAAATCCAAATAAATTCCAGAAAATTCCAAAAATTCACCAAAGTACCAAATCACACATGAATTTAAGAAAAGCAAAATTTTGGGGTGTTACATCAGCTCTACTTGATGCCTTTCAACAGGAGACTTCCCACCTATTTAAAGCACCAACCCACAAGGAGTTCTGAATACGATTCCTATTCCCTAGAAGGAATCCGTATCCAACTCAACTCTACTTGGCCCAACCAGGCCGAGTACAACTCTTGCACGCGTATGGCAACCCTACCATACTCACGTGACTAACACTTTGCACGCCAGATGGCCACCGCCATACTCACGTGACTAACACTTTGCACGCGCATGGCCACCTGCCATTCTCACGTGACTAACCATTCTTCATGTGCACCATTCTCTTAGCCCGAACGTCCTGCATGACATCCTTGACCACCAAGACCTCGGTTCCTCCAGAACCTAGTCCCGAACCTCAGTTCCTCCATGAACCTAGTTCCGGTCCCGTCATCGACCACATGCGCCCTCGAGCAATACCTGCACATGAACAAACCACAAAACAAATCCGAGCACAAGTTCACGACTTGACTCAATGTCAATCCATGCAACTACTCACATGAGTATTGCATAAAGTCCACTTCAAAAGAAGCATCATGAAATCATTACAAATGTCAAATTCACATTCAAAATTCAAATCCAAATCGCTCACAACCCTAATTGAGCGAAAACGCATTCACGACGGACAAACAAAGTTGGTCCGGTGTATAGGGAAAAGTTTCGCTCCAAGAAGCCAACCAAACGCGGAAAAACATCGTTCACAACGGACAAACAAAGTTGGTCCGTTGTACATGCAAAATGGCTTTGGCCATGAGCTCAAAACAAGTTCACAACGGACCCCGTAAGCTTGTCCGGCGCAAGCGTGCCACGCCGGTTTCACAAAAGTAAAACCCTAGAAAAAGTCCATTCACGACGGACAAAAAGAATTAGTCCGTTGTACATGTGAAAATCTTGGTTCCAAGGAATTATCCAAACCGAAAAAGCTTGTTCACAACGGACCAAGAAAAACTGTCCGTTGTACATGTGAAAATGACTTCGGTCATGGGCTCAAAAACATGTTCACAACAGACCCAAAAACACTGTCCGTCGCAGATGGGAAACTTACTGTTTCTTGAGAACTTTGTCAAAACACATGAACAAACACATTTTGCAAATTCAAATCTAAGTTAATTTTTCAGTTCAAAGCCAATTTTTCAGCACATGATTTCACAATCTCCCCCTTGATGAAAACATTGGCAACACCACTTAGAATTGAACATTTGGCATTCACTTTTCCAAAGATTTTGAAATCCAAAGGATCAAAGACCAAAGTAAGAAAACACAGAAATCCCCCTTTGACCAAAATGCAAAACAAAATCTCCCCCTGAGAAGGAAAATGTGTGTGAATGTGCAATGTGCCCAAGAATTTCAAAATTCTCCAAACTTCTCCCAAAATTCTCAAACAACTCCCCCTTTTTCTTCTCCCCCCTTTTTCCTTAAACTTTTCAACGATTCCCAAATTTCTCCCCCTTTGACAATGGATTCATCAAGAGTACAAAAGAGAGAACAGGTTCAAAATTTTTCCTGTAGCAAAGATTTCACAAGGAGAAACAAGGGAGTGCCAAGATAGGAAAAGATGAGCTCATTCGATCATATAACCTTATATATCACATAATATACAAAAGACATGATCTTGATGTAATTTTAACAAGTTAGGGAATGACATGCATCTCAACCTCAATTCAGTCAGCTATAGCCAAGTACTAAGCAAAACCTTTAGTAGAAAAACAAAGGCTCAAAGTTGAAACAAATAACAAATCAGGGCGAGCAAGTAGTTTCAACTCCAATCTAGTGGACCAATTTAATCTTTAAACAAGAATCGCATGTGGCATGCTTGAAGCATACTTCTTTTATTTCCTTGGAGTGGCATGCTTGAAGCATACATCTTGTCTTTTGAGGGAATGGCATGCTTGAAGCATACATCTTATCTTTTAGGGAAAGCATCCTGAAGCACATAACTTGAGGTTTTTGCTTTTAACAACCCTTTTTTTAACTGATTCCCTTTTCCTTTATTTTTTGATTGTAAACATGCAAGGAGATTAAAAGGCCTTTTGAAAGAGTAAAGCTGAAAACACACTTGCTTCATAGCCCAAATTTGTCAAGAAGATTCAATAACAAGCCTAGAAGAGTAAGATATCACAGAGTATTTAGCTATAGGCAATCAGTCCAGGAAATTCCACAATGTCATTTTTAGTTCAAGTGAGACAATTAGATTATCATATATTAGCTCAATTACATAACATATAAAGAAATATGATAAAGTGAGCTTATCAAGTGAAAGAACTTGGCAAAAAACTCCCCCTCAAAACAATCCCATTGGATGAACAATTCCAAGTTCTCCCCGAATAAAAGCAAAACGAGAAGAAGACAAAGGTTTTGTGAAAATGTCTGCCAATTGATGTTCAGTATCCACATGATGAAGCACAATGTTGCCTTTTTCAACATGATCTCTAAGAAAGTGAAATCTGATGTCAATGTGTTTTGTTCTTGAATGTTGCACAGGGTTCTTAGCAATGCAAATTGCACTAGTGTTATCACAACGTAAGAGGAACACTATCCAAAATAACCCCATAATCTTTAAGTGTAGCTACTATCCAAAGAATTTGAGAACAACAACTTGCAAAGCCCACATATTCGCATTCAAGCAGCTTGATTGTGCAAATGTAAGATTGCTTTCTAGATGACCATGCAATGAGAGAATTTCCCAAGCAAAGGACATGAACCGAAGTGCTTTTCCTATCAACTCTACATCCTCCAAAATCAGCATCGTAAAAGATCTCAAACTAATGCATGAGGAAGGTAAAGCCAAATGCCAAAATCTTGAGTTCCATGAAGATACCTGAAAATCCTTTTGACAAATTTTGTCGATGTGAAGCACGTGGGAAAGCTTGAAAACGAGCACACAAGCATACAAAGAAATTGTATATCCGGCCTTGATGCAGTTGAGGTACAAAAGTGAACCTATCATGTTTCTATATTCCTTTTGATCAACCGCTCACCATCTTCATCAGGGTCAAGTGCACAAGTGCTCTCCATGGGTGTCATGATCGGCTTGTCGCTTTCCATTCCAAAGCGATGTAGCAAGTCTTTCGTGTATTTGCTTTGATGTACAAAAGTACCATCCTTCGCTTGCTTAATTTGAAATCCCAAAAGTATGTCAACTCACCCATCATACTCATCTCAAACTCCTTCCTCATTGTTTCAAAACTCGCACACTAAAACATGAGATGAACCACCAAAGATAATATCATCAACATAAATCAACGAATAGTTGATCATTGCCTTGCTTGAGTAAAAAGAGAGTTTTGTCAACCTTTCCCATTAAAAAGCCCTTTTCAAGTAAAAGGTTTTTAGCCTATCATACCATGCTCTAGGGGCTTGTTTCAAAACCATACAAAGCTTGTGTTAGTTTGAACACATGATTTGGAACCTTTGGATTTTCAAAACCAGGTGGTTGCTTGACAGAAACCTCCTCATGTATGTAGCCATTAAGAAAAGCACTTTTCACATCCATTTGATACAATTTGAAACCTTTGGATGCAAAAGAAAAGCTAAAAGGATTCTAATGGCTTCAATTTAGCAACAGGAGCAAAGGTTTCATCAAAATCTAAGCCTTCAATTTGAGTGTAACCTTGAGCAACCAATCTAGCCTTGTTTCTAACAACAACACCATCCTCACTTTGTTTATTTTTGAAAACCCATCTAGTTCCAATAACATTAAAATCAGGAGGTGGTGAGACAAGTTTCAAACTTTATTTTGTTCAAAATTCTCTAATTCTTCATGCATGGCATTGATCCAAGATTAAATCGAGATAATGCATGAGATATATCTTTAGGTTCAAAAGAAGCAACTAAAGCAGAATGAGCATGAGTGTCGAATGAATAAACCTGGATCGAGTGACTCTCTCATTTAGGTCTCCAATCATTTGTTCAGATGGATGCATTTTACGAATGTGCAAGGGAGCATTGGCTTTTGAGACTTCTCCTTCTCCTTCTTCATTTTCAGCATGTACAGATGATGTTGTAGCTTGAGGATGGTTAGTCAGTAGGTGATGTAGTAGTAGGTGCCAAAGGTGCTACAAATTGTTGTGCATTAGAAATAGTCAAGACCTCATCTTCAACATCATCATTATCTTCAAAGATTTTCTCCCCTGAATGTATGCCTCAGACTGCATTACTTGGACTAGTGCCTGGACTAGCCTCATCAAAAGTAACTTCACAAGTTTCCACAATTTTGTTAGTCTCCAAAACAAGCACCACGATAGCCACGAGTATGAGCAGGATATCCAAGAAAAAAACCATCCATTGATCTAGCTTCAAATTTATCAAGATTTCCAGATTTCAAGACAAAGCATTTGCATCCAAAACTCGAAAGTGAGAAACAGAAGGTCTATGTCCAAACCGAAGCTCATATGGAGTCTTACCCAATTTTGATCTCAAAAACACACGGTTTGAAACATAACAAGCAGTTGAAATAGCTTCAAATTAAGTTCCTAGGAGTGTGATGTTCATCTAACATGGTTCTAGCCATCTCAACCAATGTTCTGTTTTCCTTTCAACTACACCATTCTGTTGAGGCACTCTAGGTGATGAAAATTGATGATCAATTCCTTTCAAGACAAAAGTGATTAAAAGAAGCATTTTTGAATTCAGTTCCATTATCACTTCTAATAGCTTTGAGAGCTCCTGGATGATCAATAGAAAGCCTAAGAACAAGACTTCTAAAATGACTAAAAGCCTCATCCTTAGATGCCATGAAGTATACCCAAGAGTATCTAGAAAAATCATCAACAATCACAAGCACATACCATTTGCCTCCAAAGGATTGAACTCGAGATGGTCCAACTGTATCAAGATGTAGAAGCTGTCCTGGAGCGTTTGTCATCACCATGGTAAGAGGTGGATGTGAACCTGCAATCATCTTACCATGTCTTTATTGTACCTTTTGCCACAACAGAAGAGGAAGAAGCATCTCCAAAAGTAACACTTTCAGCACGAGATGCACGAGTGAGGGAGGAGAACCAATTCTTATTACCGGACACATGTGGCGTGAGCATCCTAATCCACTAGCCATATGTTCTCCTTCCTCGCGAGAAGCCTACATAGCAACAAAACATGTCGAGGTCTCGATCGGGTTAGGAATGAGATTTTTGGGAATCCAAAGATCTTGAGACACACGACGCACAACAAGAGGGGCACAACACGATAATTTTTATGCACAAAATCAGATTTGCCTTTTCCCATGTTTGTAGGAACAGAAGGTGTTTTCATCACTCTAGGCACATAAAAATGTGCTTTGCTGAAATTTGACCTAGCCTTAGTTCTTTCCTTCTTTTGCTGTTTGGCTAGTCTAAAGCAAAAATCTACTAAGTGTCCATCTCTACCACAATGAGTGCAAGTGTACTTGACATGATGTTTAGCTTTAACAGAAAAGCACATTTTGCATTCATCATAGTAGAAGATAAAAACCAAAGCAGATTGAAAAGCAATTTTCTTAGGCTCATTAGATAACTCAATTTTGCAAGGAGCCTGAACAACAAAGGTCTGAGGTTTAGTTTCATATGTGGCATAAGGATCAAAACCTAAACCTCTCTTGTTTGTGCTAACCTTAGATTGATCCAAAATCATGTTCAACTTCTTCTTGCCATTAGTGAAACGTTCCAAAGAATTTTGCAAGTAATCAACTTTCTTAGCAAGAGTTAAACAATTATTGCAGGGAACATCTACTTTTCCTTTTTGTTTATGCGACAAGTTGAGCATGAGAGAATTTCATGTGAAAGCAGATTATCAGTTAATTGAGAAACCCTAGCATTTGCATCTTTCAATTTTAATTCAAGAGTTGAGCATTTAGAACAAGAAGTTGAACTATGCAAATCATCAAGTGGAACAGCTAGCATGTACAACATGTTTCTCATTTTCTCATTTGGATGCAACAAAAGAGCATGTTCTTTCCTAAGCAAGGTGAGCTCATTGTAAATTAAGTCACATGATTTGCAAGTATCATCACTAGGAATCAAAGTCTTAAGTCTAGCAATTTCAGCATTCAATGATTCAATAATGAAATCATGTTTCTTAATTTTCTTATCACGCTTGTCAAGCAATTTTCCAAGACGAGCAACAAAGAATAGCTAATTCATCATAAGAGGGATCTACCTCATTGAAGTCGCTGTCGTGATCGCCCTCGGTGAGGCTATCCTTGCTGCTTGCCATGAGACATAGTCCTATCAAATCATGCTTGCTTGGAGTTGCATCATCTTCGCTGCTCTCCGAGTCCACATCGCTCAAATTGACTTGTTCAAGAGCGGAAAGAACTCAGTGAACCACCTTATGTTGATGAAGCTCTTCTTCTTCCTATCATTTGACGAGAACCTTTTCTTCTCATTCCTTCGTCGTTGTCCTTCTCCTCCTTTGATGTTTTTCCTGCAAGCTTAGGACAATTTGTGCGAATATGGTTGAGGTCACCACACTCATAGCATCTTGGAGGACCACCTCTCTTTCTCATTCTCACATTCTCGCAGCTTTGTTAAAGCGAGAAGAGAGTAGTGCCAGATCTTCTTCAGAAACTCTTCAAGTTGCTCATCCGTTAAAGAAGACATGGAAGACAAGGCAAAGCTAGAAGAAGAATTTGCATTTGACATGTTAGGGTTAGAGATCAAAGCAATTGATTTAATGTTACCCTTCCTGGCAAGAACATCCAAATTTCATGAGTTTTCAACTTAGAGTAAAGAACATCTAATGTGAGTGTGCTCATGGTAGTAGATTCTTGTATAGATGTTACTTTCATCTCCCACACCGACATGTCCAAAGCACTAAGCAATTGTCGAGCATTTTCAGCATCGGTGTAGCTAACTCCAACAAAGACGTAGATTGCTAAGAATTTTATTGAAACGTGCAAAGAAGTCATCTACAGATTCACTAGGTTTCATCTCAAAACGCATGTATTCTTTTTTGTAAATATCTTGACGAACCTCTTTGACAGTGTTAGAACCCTCAATGTAATCACAAAGAGATTTCCATACCTCATATGCGGATCGAAGATGAACCACTCGATCAAAGTCGCTGCGTCCCAAGCCTTGGATGATCAAGTTGCGCGCCTTGCTGTTTGCTTCAACATGTGTGCGATTGGTGTCGTTGACGTTGTCGTTTGCAGGGACTTCATATGGCTTGTAGACCTTCTCCCAAATTGTGAAGCCCTGTGCTTGGATGAACGCCTCCATCTTGGCCTTCCAAAACTGAAAATCAACACCATCGAACACACATGGTTTTGTCGAATAACGATCCATTGATCTAATCACCGGTTAAGATAGATTAGAGGAACCTTGCTCTGATACCACTTGTAGGATCGAAGTATACGAATATAGCAATCAGAGGGGGGGTGAATGATTGTGCGGAAGCTAAAACCAAATTCTTGACCTATTAAAAGTTCACCCCAAAACAGAACCAAATAATTGCCTCGTTTTCGACAAAAACAGAATGACAGAGGTTTGGTAAAACGCGAATTCCTTGAGATCCAACCGTCGAAACGATATGAAATTTTGACACAAGAAACTATATTCCAATACGAATCGAACCCAAAAAGAATCAGCTCGATCGGACTTACGGATCAAAAGTTATGAGCTTCGCAAGCTTGCTGATCCAGAACTTGACGAGAATCAATCTAATCAAAACTTCAAGATTAAACAAGATCTTCAAAAGATTAATCAACTAGACTTTGAGAAACTCTAAATCAATACCCTAGAACGGTTTTTGATGGATCAAATCAAGATGAAACTCAATGATCAAAAACCAATCTAGAATTAGAACATGCATGCAAACAAGAACCAAAACAGAAAACACTGTAGCGACGTGGTTACTGTAGCACGCAAAAATCTTGGAAGAATTGATCTTTATTTCTTGTCTAAAATACTCTCATCAAAAGAGTACAAAACCTAAAACCAAGCTCAAAGCTTGATGCGCTCAGCTCTACTTGATGCCTTTCAACAGGAGACTTCCCACCTATTTAAAGCACCAACCCACAAGGAGTTCTGAATACGATTCCTATTCCCTAGAAGGAATCCGTATCCAACTCAACTCTACTTGGCCCAACCAGGCCGAGTACAACTCTTGCACGCCAGATGGCAACCCTACCATACTCACGTGACTAACACTTTGCACGCGTATGGCCACCTGCCATACTCACGTGACTAACACTTTGCACGCGAATGACCTCCTGCCATTCTCACGTGACTAACCATTCTTCATGTGCACCATTCTCTTAGCCCGAACGTCCCGCATGACATCCTTGACCACCAAGACCTCGGTTCCTCCTGAACCTAGTCCCGAACCTCAGTTCCTCCATGAACCTAGTTCCGGTCCCGTCATCGACCACATTCGTCTTCGAGCAATACCTGCACATGAACAAACCACAAACATATCCGAGCACAAGTCCACGACTTGACTCAATGTCAATCCATGCAACTACTCACATGAGTATTGCATAAAGTCCACTTCAAAAGAAGCATCATGAAATCATTACAAATTTCAAATTCACATTCAAAATTCAAATCCAAATCGCTCAAAACCCTAATTGAGCAAACGCATTCACGACGGACAAACAAAGTTGGTCCGCTGTATAAGGAAAAGTTTCTGTTCCAAGAAGCCAACCAAACGCGAAAAACACGTTCACAACGGACAAACAAAGTTGGTCCGTTGTACATGCAAAAATGGCTTCGGCCATGAGCTCAAAACAAGTTCACAACGGACCCCAGAAGCTTGTCCGGCGCAAACGTGCCACGCTCGGTTTCACAAAAGTAAAACCCTAGAAAAAGTCCATTCACGACGGACAAAAAGAATTAGTCCGTTGTACATGTGAAAATCTTGGTTCCAAGGAATTATCCAAACCGAAAAAGCTTGTTCACAACGGACCAAGAAAAACTGTCCGTTGTACATGTGAAAATGACTTCGGTCATGGGCTCAAAAACATGTTCACAACAGACCCAAAAACACTGTCCGTCGCAGATGGGAAAACTTACTGTTTCTTGAGAACTTTGTCAAAACACATGAACAAACACATTTTGCAAATTCAAATCTAAGTTAATTTTTCAGTTCAAAGCCAATTTTTCAGCACATGATTTCACAGAAATCTTTCCTTGCCTGGTTGACGACCAGCAGGGAGTCGCCCTTTACTTGCAGGCACCGAACACCGATGGCTGCGGCGGCCCGGAGCCCAGCCAGTAAGCCCTCGTACTCGGCGACGTTGTTAGTGGCCTTGAATTCGAGGACGACCACGTACTTGAGGAGGTCCCCGGTCGGAGAGACCAGGAGAACCCCAGCCCCCGCGCCTTCAAGCCTGAAGGACCCGTCGAAGAAGAGCGTCCAGGGGGAGGGTGCGGGGACCTCATCGGCTTCGGACTTAGCTGGAGTCCACTCGACGACGAAGTCCGCCAGCCTTTGACTCTTTATCGCGGTACGAGGAGCGAACTTGACACCGAACTCCCCCAGCTCGACGGACCACTTTGCGATGCGGCCCTCTGCTTCTCGGTTATGCAGGATCTCGCGCAGGGGGTAAGAGGAGACCACTGTGATCTCTCTCCCTTGAAAATAGTGCCGCAACTTTCTTGATGCCACCACCACAGCATAGACCATCTTCTGAGCCTGAGGGTACCTTGTTTCTGCGTCATGAAGCATCTTGCTGACGTAGTAGACCGGCCGTTGGACGCCTTCTCGCTCTGCCACCAGCGCCGCGCTCACTACGGAGGGGCTGGCTGCCACATACAATAAAGATGGCTCACTCCGACTGGGGCGACCAAAGACCTGAGAGGAGAGGTATTGCTTCAAGCCTTCGAACGCCTGCTGGGCTTCTGGGGTCCATTCAAACGAGTTGGTCTTCTTCAACAGCTTGAACAGCGACAGGCTTTTCTCCCCTAGCCGAGCTATGAACCGGCCAAGGGAGGCCAGTCAAGCATTACAGTTGCTTGAGGCGGGTGGGCGGCTGCATCCGCTCAATTGCTTCTATCTTCTCTGGGTTGACCTCGATCCCGCGGCTAGAGACCTAGAACCCGAGTAGCTTCTCGGATGAGACACCAAACACGCACTTCTCGGGATTCAACTTTATACAGTATTTTCTGATGCGGGAGAAGGTCTCATCCAGGTCCTGGACAAGCTCATCGGCCTTTTTTGTTTTTACTACCAGATCATCAACATACACTTCGAGGTTCCTCCCTATTTGGGGCCGAAACACAATGTGCATGGCCCGCTGATAGGTAGCACCAGCGTTCTTCAGCCCGAAGGGCATCCTGACGTAGCAGTATACACCGAGAGGAGTCACAAAGGCGGTTTTTCTTTGTCTTCCTGCACCATACTGATCTGATGATACCCGGAGTAGGCGTCGAGGAAACACAGGGCTTCACACCCTGCCGTGGAGTCAACGACGATATCTATCCGTGGCAGGGGGACGGGTCCTTGGGGCAGGCTTTATTGAGGTCGGTGAAGTCGATGCACATTCGCCACTTCCCGTTGGACTTCTTTACGAGCACGGGGTTGGCCAACCACTCCGGATAGGTGGCCTCCCGCATAATCTTGGCGGACAAAAGCTTCTCCACTTCGTCCCGAATGGCGTCCTGCCGCTCTGGCGCCTGCCGCCGGATCTTTTGTCGAACCGGGTGCGCTCCAGGGAGCGTTGCCAATCGGTGCTCGATCACCTCCTAGGGACCCGGTCATTTCGATGGTTCCCAGGCGAACACATCCAGATTAGACCGAGGAAGGTGATGAGCGCCTTCCTATTTGGCGCTGAGGTCGGTGCCGATCTTGACGACCTTGCCCGAGCCGTCCTCGCCCACGGGGACCGCCTTTGCCACGCCCGAAGGTCTGGGCGGTGCGCGGGTCCTGATCGAAGGGGAGCTCGGGCTGTCGTCCTTATCGCCAAGACCGAGCGGTGGCGCCGCCAGTCCCGCACCGCTTGTCGAGACGCAGGCTTCCGCCTATCCACCTTCACCGTAATTGGACCTCCAGGCCCGGGAATCTTCACCAGCATGTAGGCGTAGTGAGCGACCGCCATGAACTTGACCAAGGCTGGACGACCAAGCAGGGCGTTGTACGGGAGGTCGAAGTCGGCGACCTCAAAGTCGACCAGCTCTGTCCGGAAGTTTTCCGCACTTTCGAACGTAACAGGCAACCGGACCTGCCCTAGGGGCAAGAGGCCCACCCCGGGGGCGACTCCGTAGAAGAGTGGGGCCGGGCGCAGCTCCTCATACGGTACCTGGAGCGCTTGGTACGCCCCAATTGACAGTAGGTTGATGTGGCGCTACCCCCATCAACGAGGACCCGCCCGAGCTTCACGTTGCGAACCATGGGAGAGACCACGATCGGCAAATGGTTTGGGCCAAAAACGTTCTCCGGGTGGTCGGCCCGGCTGAAAGTGATCGGTTGCTCTGACCACTTCAGCAGCCTACTCGCCCCAGAGGACGATACGGTGGCGCAGACCTGCCTCAGATCCCACTTGTACTGCGAGTTCGATGAGTAGGTGGCTGAGCCCCCGTGGATGAACGCCACCGTGTGCTCCGCCTGTTGGAAGGCCAATGGAGCTGAGTCTTCGTCGTCGTCTTCTCCGTGGTCTTTCTCACGACGCTTCTTGAGTCGCCTGTCTACCAGCTTGGACACAACTTGGCAGTCCTCCAAGTCGTGTCCACTCGTTCGATGGATGGGGCAATAGGGCTTGCCCCCATCGTCTTTGCGACGCGGCGAGCGGCTATTCCTGTGGTCGCCGTGCCGGTCCCGGCACTCATCTCTCCGGTCCTGATCATCACGACGCCGGGATTTGGTCTCTGGTTCGACAACCAGGACTTCCCTAGCGGTGGCCTCCTTTCGCTTCTTCTTCTTCTTGCGGTCGGAGGACTTCGAGGTGCCGGCGTCGTCGGTGTCGGTAGGCCTTGTCGCGCTCTTCCCAGCCTCAGCCGCCCTGGCGCACTTGTGCGCCAGGGGAACAACTCGAAAGTGGTCGAGATGATGCGGGTAGCCATCTTCTCCCGCATCTTCTGGTCCCGGACCCCCCTCCGAAAAGCGATGATCACCGACTGCTCAGAGATCCAGGGGATCGTATTACGGCAGTGGCTAAACCGCCGGATGAACTCTCTCAGGGACTCCCCCTCTGCCTGCTCCAGAGCGTGGAGGTCGTCCTCCATGCCCGGCTGAGCGTAGGAGCTGTGAAAGTTGGCGACGAAAATGTCGCACAACTCCTCCCACGAGTGCATGGAGCCTCGCGGGAGGTTGAGTAGCCAAGACCGGGCAGAGCCCGTTAGCGACGTCGGGAGGTAGTTGGCCATAACCTTCCCGGACCCTCCCGCCGCGCGCACCACCGTAGTGTAGATTTGCAGGAACTCCTCCGGGTTGGTGATGCCGTCGTATTTCTCGATGGAGGCTGGGCGGAATCTCTCCGGCCATGCGGCTTGCCGAAGGCGGAGAGAAAACGCCTGGCATCCAACGTTGTAAGGGGAGCAGCGCTGTTCGCCAGCCCCTCGATCCCGAGGAGAGGACGAGGAGTGCGACCCTGCGCTCTCCCCGGAGTCCGAGAGGGAAGCCCCCTGCCGCCCAGCGGACTTCTGGGGATTGGCGTGTCACTGTGCGCTCTCGTGACGCCTCCTGAGAACGTGACGTAGGTCACCGCCACGCTGGAGCTGCCTCTCATCCAAGCGCGACCTGAGATCTTCGCGATTCCCCCTTGACTCGGGGGACCGCGAGAAGAAGCAGAGTCACGTGCACATCCCCCTATAACGGAGGGGGCTGCAACCAGGACTCCCTTCCCCTTGTCCCGGCCCTTGATACCGGGAGAAATCGTGTGGCGGCTGGAAGCCTGCGCGTCGGTTGCGCGCGCGCCTTGCCGCCATAGGCCGGAAGCCCCCGGCTGGGCCGCCGCTTCAACCTGCTGTTGTGCGGCATCGACTAGGTGGACAATATCCCGCAGCCATGGAGTGGCTGGGGTGTCCCCCCGGGCCGTTATCGGGATGATCGAGAAGCAACCGCCGCATGAAGGCTTCGGCTGGGTGTCGCCCTCAGCCGCTAAGCGCCGCTGGACGGGCCGACCGGCGAGGAGCCATGCGCGCTTCTCCCGGCGGAGGGACCCGTGGCCTGGCTCCTCCCCGAACGCCGGATCGGCCACGCGCCGCTTCCTCGGGCAGATGCTGCGCTTGAGTGTGACTCGCCATGCATAAGCGCCTACTTCGCCTGAGCTTCGAGCCGAGATGGAAGGAAGAGGGCAATCTAACCACCAATAGCCCCTACTGGCGCGCCACTGCTTGCAGATTAGCCAACAGCACCTCCAAATCGGTGCTTATAAGGTTCAGACGGGGCTTTTCGGGGCAATTGCCGGGGAAAGGAAGAAGATGACCTGAGTACCGTGAAGCTCAGAGGGAACAAGGGGCACAAGAACTCTTTTCCTGTGTTCTGGCTCCGGAGAGTAATAGCCCTAGTCCTGCTTTTCTGGATATTGCTTGTGTACTACCTTGAGAGGATGAAATCTACTAACCATGGATCGAACCCCTTCTCCCATGCACCCCGGCCCCCTTTTATACTTGGGCTCCCGGGGGCACATGGGAGGCTTACACGGCAAAGCACACTCATTACACTGCCACGGGCGCATTTAATGCGCCACATCGCTTCTTACATCCCAAGAATATCTGCCGCAGTCACACCGCCGCCCCACGCCCGCCAACGCCACCTGCTCGCCGTGGGTGAGGCGCTGTCGTGATGTCACACGTAATTAATGCACGCCTGGGGAAGACGCGCCGCCATACTGTATACTCCATGCTTTGCATTTAATGCGCACGATTCGCATTAAATGTCCTTGATCTGGGCGCTGCAGCCTCGGGCGACGCTGTGGGAGTGGCTCGCATGCCACGCGTGTCTTCTGGCGACCACCTTGTCGGGCGCCATCGGTGTGGCTCGATCGCCACCACCGCCTGGCGACCACCTTCCTGGCGCCCGGTGGTGTGGCTCGACGCCACTGTCATTGGCGACCACCTTCCAGGCGCCAGTGGTGTGGCTCGACGCCACTGTCCCTGGCGACCACCTTCTGGCGCCCGGTGGTGTGGCTCGACGCCACTCATCATCGGCGACCACCTCGCTGGTCGCCCAGTGGCGTGGCCTGACTGCCACATGTCCGCTGGGCGACCACCTTCCTGGGCGCCTAGTGGTGTGGCCTGATCGCCACCTGTCCACTGGGCGACCATGCTGGGGAGTTGCTGCTCGCCGTGGCGGTGTGCCCGGACGCACCCTGCCCGCCCGGCGATCTCTTTTATTGCGGGGGAGTGGGGACCCTGGTGTAAAATACGCCGACAGTAGCCCTCGGGCCCACCCAGGAGCGCTTTTTGGTCTACCATCTTCCTTTTTCTCTCTTGATTTGATGCATCAAAAACCTCTCTACGGTATTGATCTAGTGTTCCTCAAAGTTTTGTTGATAAATCTTTTGTTGTTCTTGATCAATCTACAAGTTTCGATTAGATTGATTTTCGCCAAGTTCTGGAATAGCAAGCTTGCGAAGCTTATAACTTTTGATCCGTAAGTCCGATCGAGCTGATTCTTTTTGGGTTCGATTCGTACTGGAATCTAGTTTCTTGTGTCCAAATTTCAGATCGATCCGACAGTTGGATCTCCGGGAATTCGCGTTTTACCGAACCTCTGTCATTCTGTTTTTGTCGAAAACGAGGCAATTATTTGGTTCTATTTTGGGGTGAACTTTTAATAGATCAAGAATTTGGTTTTAGCTTCCGCACAATCATTCACCCCCCCTCTGATTGCTATATTCGTATACTTCGATCCTACACACGTTGTAATCTCTAGATCTATTTCCAACCGTTGGATCTAGATCCAACGGTTTAGAACGTGCCACGTAGCCGTAGCTGCACCGTACTAGGATAGATCTCAGCCATTAGATCTAGATCGTACGGCTAGCGTTAACCCATGTTATAGCGTTAGATTAGATCTTGACCGTCCGATCAAGATCGAACGGTCCGGGTCAGCCGAGTGGTTTTCCTATTGCGTTAAGCCAGATCCAATCTGGGCCGTTGATTTTCAAATCAACGGCCGAGATCTAGCCATGTGGCTAGGAGGCTGACCGTCGCGGTCACGCCGATCGCCGCTGACGTCAGCCGTGACGTCACGTGGGGCCCGCGTGTCAGCGACCGAGCCAAACCGCACCATGACGTCATGCTGACGTCACGGTGAGGCCCGCATGTCAGCACACTCGGCCGAACCATGCGCTGACGTCAGCACTGACGTCACCCGAGGGACCCACATGTCAGTGACGCGTGGAACCGTGGATCGAGTCCACGGTGGACCCGAGCCGAGCCGTGGACCGAGTCCATGGACCGGGTGACGCAATAAATCGATTTTTCAATAGAAAAATAATTCGGTGGAAAATGAAATTCCACGCTGACGTCATGCTGACGTCATTAATCGGTCTTCAGTATAAAAATAAATGAATTAATTTGGATTATTGGTTTATTTGAATTTTGAAACTTCAAACGCTTATAACTTTTGCAATTTAACTCCGATTTGAGTGATTCAAATTTCTAAATTTGTATAAAATTGAGATCTACCTAATGGTGAATTTTATTTAATTTTTAGACCAAAGTTTTTCTCTGTAATATTATTTAATTGATTATTTAAACTTTAAACGCTTATAACTTTTGCGTTTTAACTCCGATTTCGCCGATTCAAATTCCTAAAAATTCATAAAATTATGCTCTCTCTGTTTATGGACTTCATTTGGATGTTTGGATACTTTTTTTCTACTATTTTATTCATTTCTAGCTATTTGCATGCGTTACGAGTAGACGTTGAAGTGCCCGAAGGCTTCGAAGGTGAAGTGTTGACCCAGGAGCCACCTCAGGACCAAGATCAAGTATTCTTTGAAGGCAAGTTGTGCTTTGACCATGTTGATCCTATTTTGAAATTAATTTGATTTAAATTATTGCATGCTAGTTCAATTATAAAATGCTTTAATTAATTTTGGGAGATTAGTTAATTACCTAGTTGCTGTATGCCACCATGACATAGATAATTGTATGCCATGAACCCCTTGTCACCCTAGTTGAGGATTAAGTAGTTGGATATTATCAAATTGTGTCAAGGCCCTCAAGTTCTAATGTCTGGGACATCCGGAGTATCCGGATTAAATGGCCGGAATATCCGGATATAACCCGGAATGTCCGAACAAAATGTCCGAAGTATCCGAGTTAGTGCTACCGAACACCTCAACCCGGAGTATCCGGACCAAATTGTCCGGAGTGTCCGGGGTGTCCGGAATTAGTTTTACCGAAGACCCCAACCCGGAGTCTCCGTGTTAATTGTCCGAAGAGTCTGGACTGTACGGGGGGTTTGGTATATGTCGGCGTACTAGCCAACAGGCACCTCCGAATCGGGTGCTTATAAGGTTCAGACGGGGGGCTTTCGGGGCAATTGCCGGGGAAAGGAAGAAGATGACCGGAGTACCGGGAAGCTCAGGGGAACAAGGGGGCGCAAGAACTCTTTTCCCAGGTTCGGGCCCTCCGGAGAGTAATAGCCCTAGTCCTGCTTTTCTTGGTATTGCTTGTGTACTACCTTGAGAGGATGAAATCTACTAACCATGGATCGAACCCCTTCTCCCATGCACCCCGGCCCCCTTTTATACTTGGGCTCCCGGGGGCACATGGGAGGCTTACACGGCAAAGCACACTCATTACACTGCCACGGGCTCATTTAATGCGCCTGTCACTGCTCTTACATCCCAGTAACATCTGCCGCAGCCGTCACACCCCGCCTCCCACGCCCGCCAACGCCACCTGCCTCGTCTGGGTGAGGCGCTGTCGTGATGTCACACGTAATTAATGCACGCCTGGGGAAGACGCGCCGCCATACTGTATCCTCTATGCTTTGCATTTAATGCGCACGATTCGCATTAAATGTCCTTGATCTGGGCGCTGCAGCCTTGGGGGCGGACGCCAGGGGAGTGGCCTGCATGCCACGTGTCTTCTGGGCGACCACCTTGCTGGGCGCTCAGTGGTGTGGCCTGATCGCCACCTGTCCGCTGGGCGACCACCTTCCTGGGCGCCCAGTGGTGTGGCTCGACGCCACTCGTCCGGCTGGCGACCACCTTCTGGCGCCAGTGGTGTGGCTCGACGCCACTGCCCACCTGGCGACCACCTCGGCTGGTCGCCAGGGCGTGGCTCGACCGCCACTGTCATTGGCGACCACCTTCCTGGCGCCCAGTGGTGTGGCTCGACGCCACACTGTCCCAGTGCGACCATGCTTTGAAGTTCTTTGCTCGCCGTGGCGGTGTGCCCGGACGCACCCTGCCCGCCCGGCGGTTTCTTTTATTGCGGGGGAGTGGGTACCCTGGTGTAAAATACGCTGACAGTATAAAACTCCATTTCGTGGCTCCTCACTCATTCCTTCTTCCACCCATTGCTCCCCACTGCCCGTGTGTCTCTCCTCCACCCCACCCACATCTCCGGTGAGTTACCCACTCCAGTGACCTCCCTTGGCTCCTCCCCGGCGACTTCCTTACCCCGGTGACCTCAATCTCCTCCCCAAGCCGGCGTCCCGTTCCTTCTTCCCGGCTTCCTCTTCCTCTCCTTCATGCTCCTCGAAGGTGAGACCTCTTCTTGGGTTCTAAGGAGTCCTCGGGGGTTGGATTTGTGGTTAGGTTTGTGGATTTGGGGTTGGAGTGAACTTTGGGAATGTTAGGGTTTTTGGTGGGTGGTTGGATTTTGGAGTGGTTTGGGCAATGTTGGGTGCTAGGGTTGTAGATCGGGGTTGGATGATGCCATTCTAAGCACCGGATTGAGTTTGGGCTGTGGGCCACCTAAGCGTGCTTCGTTTCGTCATGGTTTGGGCTAACCTTGGAGCCTCTTCGGCCTAGCCACGTGTAGGAAAGTCGTAGATCGGGCCGTCGCGAAGTAGTGAGACTTGGGAACACCTCCGTGTTGTGCGCCGTCTTCCAAGCCCTGGGCCATCCGGAGTGTCCGGCCAAATGGTCCGGACTGTCCGAGTTGTCCAGACTGTCCGGGTTTACCTGGTCGGTTCGGTGGGGAAAGTTGTTGTAAACTGTTGTTTTGCAATTGTGTTTTGTTTCATTGCATTGCATGCATCTTACTCTTGCATTATGTTCGTGTAGAGAACGAGACCGCGGTGACTGACGTGACCGTGGTTGAGGGGATTGCCGACGAGCAACTTGTCGTCGATCCGCCAGCAGAAGCACAAGGCAAGCACCTACACATCTTGAACCATATGTGTAATTTACTTTTGCGAATAAACTGTTTACTAGATGATTAAGTGTTGCATTAGGAATTGAAATGTGGGATAGGCTAGATCCTAATTGCTGCATGTGCCATCCTTGATACTTGTCGAACACCTCCATTGGAGCTAGATTATGGGTATAAGTTGTGTCATGCTTAGTATGATTAGAGGTCGGGATTGGGCCAAGTGGTGGATGGTTCCACCGCTTGAGAACTTCCACTTTACATTCTATGGAACGTTTTGGTTATGGTTATATTGTGGAAAAAAAGGTATAAATGGAGACCGGGCGGGAGAGTTGGACATTTGGGTAAGGAGACCCAAATGTGGTAGTCCCGCCTGAGTCAGCTAAGGACCGATCCGATGTTTAACTGTGGCCGAGCACACTTTGGTTGATCGCATGCCGGTATGGGACGGTAAAGCTATTCTTTTATCGCATGCCATTCGATGGGGCATACACCTCATGTGGTTGGACGTGGTTGAGGGCGAGGCTTAGGCCGACTCTCGAGGGCCAAGCCGGGCTTGGGCCGCTCAAGGGGGTGCTAGGTGCTCGGACCGCATGAAGATGTCCCCAACGAATTGGTATGGATGAGAGGATGGTTGACACGAGGTTCTTTGTGGCACGTGTCGTGCGATTAATGCTTCCCTGCAGGGTTAATTAAGCGATTTGAATTACCGCGCTCTCGGATATGAGCACGCTTGGTTATCTGTTACTACACGTAGTAAATACTTGAACTGAAGTTCGCCTTTGGGTTTGAGCTCGAAAATGTTATGAGATCTGTTGCTTTGGTAATATTAAATGTTGAACTCCACTCTAGAAATAGGTGCTATTATAACTGCTTTAAATTGCGAATTGAATAGTGTTACTAAACAACAAACAAAGTTAAGCTTTCCGCACTTTTACCTTCAGCTGATTTCCTTGCTACTTCCAAATGCATACTCCATTCGAGTCGGTCATATATGGACCACGGGTAAGACTTGCGAGTACCTTCCGTACTCAGACTTCTGTTGTTGTGGTTTTGCAGGTGAGGATCCAGTGGGGTGTGAGTTCTGCCCCTACTGCCTGTCGGTGACCGAGTGGGGCACCGAGTAGAGGCTACCGCCGTCGTGCACGCCCGGGAGTGTTCAGAGGCAGAACACTTCCGGAGGTGTTCTACTTTTGGTTCTAGTTTAGTAGGTGTGTACTCTTTTGTTGTATAGTTAGTCTAAGCGATGTCTTATTTGTCTGGAGTACTTGGTTTCTTTTGTAGTAAACGCTTGTGCGTGTTGTTTCCCACCTCGTGCTTGTGTTCTCTTTTCTTCCGTGTTGGCCTTCGTGCCCTGTTGTTGTTGGTGGTGGTCGTGGGGTTTTGTGTTTGTGCCGGGTGTGTTTGGTTGCTTGGTTGGTTTTGCTCCCGCGCGTGTCTGGTTGTGGGGTCTTCGCGTTCGTTGCGCCTTTATGCACATTGATGCGATACAAGGTTGTAAACCGGTATGCGGGGATCCTGGGCGAGTTTTGGGTCGCATACCGGGGGAATACCGGGGTTGCCGTCGAGCTATTCGAGGGGTTCCAAAGTCTGTCGCAGCCGGGCTTGGGTGCTAACACCGCGAGCGCTTCCAGCGATCCTTTGTTAGCCCCCAAATCCGATTAGGGCGACTAAACCTTCTAATAGCCCGAGGACGATCTGGGCGGCTCCTGTCAAATTGCCAACATAGGTATTTAGATCGTTGTAGTATATTGCTTAGACCTGCTACGTGCTCATGACATGATTTTGGACAATCAAATGTTAATATTGACTTAATGATATATTGAACCTGTTTTGGAAAGGTATCATGTGTTGTGATTGTTGATGGCACGTGGTGCATGGTAATCAACTGGGTTTGATAAATAGATTTCGATCGGGGCATGTGGCAAGAATGATCGAGTGGACCAGTTGTGGCATCGGGAGCGATGGTTTGGTTCTTCGGGTAGTCTTGCCCTGGTCAACATAAGGACTTAACCTTGCAAGCCTTTGAACTGAGTTAATCGTGCAACCACATGTCGGACAGACCTAGTTGAGTAAGTTACTAATAACTTGCATGTGATACCTCGGGTGTCAACTACACCCTTTGTGTAGCTTGAAAGGGGAGCGTACCAGTGCGATGGCATGGTACCCGTCCAACGGTATGTCGGTCCCATACTTCGCCTTTGTTAAGGGAAGGGATGGTGTATGGCAAAAACCGGAAAGGTTCACTTGCGTTGTTAGCCATTTCCGAAAGGCTTTGTTACGATCACTCGTTCTTGTGGTGTTTGGCTGTATCTTGTGGGTAAAGTGCATAACCTCTGCAGAGTGTAAAATCTATTCGAATAGCCGTGTCCGCGGTATTGGACATTGCTCGGGGATTACAGTCAAGGGTTAGATTTTCTTGAAAATAACTTGAACTTGAGAGGTTTGGTTTGGTTAAATGATGATGTTGATGGAAATGTGGATTATGAATGGGAAAGATGTTTATTTAACTCTTGGAAAAGTTGTTGATATTACACTGTTTCTATCGCTTTCGAATCTACTTATGTTATTTGTTAAATGCTGTTACTGCAAATGAACCATGAGCTATTCCTTTGTATTAAGCCATGCATGTAGAATATTAGCTTGCATTCTGTGCATGACTTGCTGAGTACCAAGTACTCACCCTTGCCACAATACAACATCAGTTGAAGATGAGTCTACACCAGCTTTGGAGGAGGAGCTCCAAGAGGAACCGTCTAACTAGGGAGCGAGCCCACCGCCTGCCTGTGGTATACTGGATGGCGCCACGAAGTTATCTTATTTTCCGCTGCTATTATTTCTCTTTTATTAAACTTTCGCCCTGCGAGGCGTACTTTTGTAACTTGACCTTAAAGGTTAAGCAACCAATTTGGTTACTATAATTAAGGTACTTTCTATTTCGTTGAGTATGATTGTGATATTTACCAATGTTGAGACTTTGTGCACTAGCGTGATCCTGGACTAGTGCTGAATACACAGAGGGTCCGGATTTGCAAATTCGGGTCCCGACAATGACGTCATGGTGCGGTTTGTCTCGGTCGATGACACGCGGGCCCCACGTGACGTCACGGCTGACGTCAGCGGCGACCGGAGTGACCGCGCTGACCGCGATGGTCAGCCTCCTAGCCACGTGGCTAGATCTGGGCCGTTGATTTGAAAATCAACGGCCCAAATCGGATCTGGCTTAACGCAATAGGAAAACTACTCGGCTGACCCGTACCGTTCTATCTTGATCGGACGGTCAAGATCTAATCTAACGCTATAACGTGGGTTAACGCTAGCCGTACGATCTAGATTTAACGGCTGAGATCTATCCTAGCACGGTGCAGTTACGGCTACGTGGCACGATCTAAACCGTTGGATCTAGATCCAACGGTTGTAAATAGACCTAGAGATTAACACGTGAGGTTTTACCGGCGATGACGTGGACGAATCTGGGCCCTTGGATCTTGATCGGACGGTTGACGGAGTTCGCAAGGCGGCGATGGTGCGTGGCGAAGCTGGCTCACCGGAGACGAGGATGACGACCACGGCAACGGCGGTGCGGGGCCCCTCCGGCGGAGTGGATGGTACTCTTCGACGCGGCTTGAACTTGCGGTTCTGGATCTGGGCTCAACGGCGGCGGAATCGATGATTAACCGCGGCGGAAACCTAGCGCAACTACAGCAAGCTCTAGCGGGCGAACGGCGGCGGCTCAGGTGATGTGGGCTAGGGCTACGGGTGTGCACGGGAGTCTGCTACCCAGTGGCGGCGGTGGCGCCTTAAATAGGGGCCTCGGCTTCCGTGTATTGCGCGGAGACCGAGGTCCACCCGGTTACGACGGCGGAATCCGAATCCAATTCGGATTCGGTGACGTGGCTCAACGTGGATCGTCGGATCAAGATCCGACGGTTGAGGGGTTTGGGCTCGGCGACTTGGCTAGCTCGGTCGGGCTCGGGCTCGGGTGACGTGGCGCTATCGTGGCCGTTGGATCACGATCCAGCAGTCCGCAGCGTTGGGAGTTCGGATGGCCAGTTCGGCCAGAGGCAATTTGGAGTCTTGATCGGTCAGGTCGGACTCGAGTCTGACTCGGACTCGGACTCGGGTCCGGTCGGATGAACAGTAAAACCCGGTTTGGATTTTTTCAGCGATTAAATAATCAATTTAATTCCCAGAAATTCATTTAATTCATTAAAAATAGCAAAACACTCAGAAAAATTCCAGAAAAATTATAGAAAATATTTTGGAACATTTTGGACTCAAATAAAATATTTCCAATAAAGTTTTATTTGCAAAATTAAATTCTTTAATTATTTCAAAAGGGAATAAATTCAAATAAATTCCAAATAAATCCCAGAAAATTCCAAAAATTCACAAAAGTGCCAAATCTTATTTAAATTCATGAAAAGGAAAAATTGGGGTGTTACAAACCCCCCTTAACAGAATCTTGTCCCCGAGATTCAGGGCTTACTAAAGAATAGGTTTGGAAATTCTTTCTTTAGATCCTCCTCGCGCTCCCAAGTTGCTTCTCTCTCTGCATGGTTGCTCCATTGAACTCTGCAGAAACGGGTTGACGTATTTCTCGTCTCTCGATCCATGGTGTCCAAAATCTTGACGGGATGTTCCTTGTAAGTGAGATCCTCTCGCAGTTCTATTGACTCTAACGGTGTCTGCTCGTCTGGTACTCGAAGACACTTCTTCAGCTGGGACACGTGGAACACGTCATGTACCCACCCTTAACGATCGTGGCAACTCTAGCTGATATGCAACTTCACCTCTACGGCTGAGAACCTTGAATGGCCCAACATACCACGGCGCGAGTTTTCCTTTGGCATGGAATCTCTTGACTCCCTTGAGTGGTGTAACCCTAAGGTACACGAAATCCTCTGGTTCAAAGCTCAAGTCTCGGCGATGGTTATCGGCGTAGCTTTTCTGTCTTGACTGTGCTATCTTCAGCCTCTCCCGGATCATGGCAATCTGCTCTTTGGCTTCTTGAAGAATGTCCGGCCCAAAGACACGGCGTTCACCTGTCTCATTCCAGTTCAACGGTGTTCGACAAGGTCGACCGTATAGTGCCTCAAATGGTGACATTTGTAAACTTGCTTGATAGCTATTGTTGTAGCTGAACTCAGCATACGGCAGACTTTTATCCCAACAGGTTGCATAAGCTAACGCACAAGCTCTTAACATGTCCTCTAGAATCTGGTTAACTCTTTCGGTCTGTCCATCCGTCTGAGGGTGATAAGCTGTACTGAAATTCAAACGGATCCCCATGGCTTCATGCAGCTTATTCCAGAATCTCGAGGTAAACTGGGTACCTCTATCCGATACAATCTTCTTCGGCACTCCATGCAAACAGACGATCCTGGTCATGTACAATTCCGCTAACTTATCTCCCGAGTAAGTGGTCTTTACTGGAATAAAATGGGCGACCTTAGTCAAGCGGTCTACTATAACCCATATGGAGTCGTATCCACCCTGAGTTTTCGGCAAACCGGTAATGAAGTCCATTCCGATTTCTTCCAACTTCCACTCAGGTATCTTTAACGGCTGCAGCAGTCCTGCTGGTCTCTGATGCATTGCCTTAACTCTCTGGCATATGTTGCACAGCGCAACATGCTCGGCAACTTCACGCTTCATGCTCGGCCACCAGAATCTTTCCTTTAAATCCTGGTACATCTTAGCACTTCCTGGATGGATTGAATACTTGGAGTCATGGGCCTCCTCTAGTATCAACTGTTTTAGCTCCTTTTTGTTTGGCACACAAATTCGATCCTCATCCACAACGTGCCTTGCTCATCCAGCTTGAAGTCTTTTGCCTTGTGTAACACCCCGGCATTTAATATGCCTGAATGCTACCAAACATAAGCTAAACAACATCTAAATACCACATTTAAACATAAATTCCAGCAAAGACGCACATGCTAAAAACCGAGATTTCGGCAGCATCTCCTTTGTTTTAACATGATTTGGAGGAGCAACAACAGCATAGCAATATAAGGCAATATGAGAGACAACTAAAACAACAACAAATAACGACTTAACCACCATGTAAGTCTAGTTTCAAGCATTTAATGTCTCCAAGAGTCAAACGAACAATAAGACTCTCATATAGCAAAGCTAAACCTTAAAGCAATAATCATCACACGCAATTTATTATCAAAAACTAATTGAATGGCTTGTGGAATCAAATGAGTGAAGCTACGTGCGGAAGTGTAACTATTTCCCTTCCCCGCATGCCGGTCTCATGGTACCTAAAACAACAAGAAAACATAAGCGTGAGTTCGAAACTCAGCAAGCATATTGCAATGGTACAACAAAAACAATTACATGGCAATAATATCTCTCATCATGTAAACCATCTCATTCATGATCACATATCATTATCATCATCATCATTATGTATGCAATGCAATGCTACGCTCATGTCTCCTTGGAAACTCATACCGGTATGGTTGAGTACACACCCGTCGGTGTGCACCCTCTTCCCCCTTCCATCCCGAAGATGGAGGGTGCTTACTCCTCGCTTCCCCACACCGCGGTGGATGGAATCACGATGTAGGACTTACTCATTGGCTCTCCGGATTAGTCATAACTTTCTCACCGACCTTCCCCGGACTAGTTATGACTTTCTCACCGCCCGGGCCATGTAACATGCCATATATGCAATTATGCCAACATCATATTTAATTTGTACATTAACACATGGCATCATAACATAATAAACATGCTCATCATATCATTGGCAATCATTAAAGCATGGCAAGTGATCATATCATATAGTCAATTTCATCTATTCTCAACAAGCAACCTACAAATCGCTATCCATTACAATACACTTGCCTCAACCACGGGCAACGGATTGGCGGGAAGTAGAAGGCACTCCCGGGGTCACACCACCTGCACATAGGTACCACACACTCACAATCATGTCCACAAAACAGTACGCAAACCCTCATCTACCCCGGCATTGCCAACTACTCACAATAACAAAAAACAGAGGTTCTGTCCCGCCGGGACAGCAGCCTTCCAAAAGGCATAACTCGGGTTCTAAGACTCCGAATCAATTAAACGAGTACATACTCGCGTAGCTTAGGAAATTTCCTAACTTTTTCTAAGTATATGGAAAGACTGATTCGGACTCTAAAGTTGTTTAATCTACAAAATACCGAGATCTGTTCCAATCACGTCACAGATTTTAACATGCTCGGTAAACCAGCCATAACTTTCAAACGGCTGATCGGAATTGGACGTTCTTTATATCCACGGAAATATAATGAAATTATATACAACTTCTCCAACAGCCGTATGACCAAATTCGGACTCTAAATTTGCGAAAAACCGAACCCTAGGTCGACTGCTCATGCTGTCCGAAACAGAGAACGTGACCAACTCAAGAATCCATCTAATCTAATCAAATCCAGCACCACCAATTGATATAAAAACTTGATAATCATCCTTAGAACAGTACCTATCCCAACCCCAAGGTTTCCCATGGCCATACCTTCGCCCGACGCACAAGAACCCGATAGATCTCCTCCCGGATCGCTCCTCGCTCCTCGCTCCTCGCTCCTCGCTCCTCGCTCCAACGGATGGATCTTCGAGGTGCAGGGGTGGGGAGGCTACCCAAGGGCAGCAAGGGGGTGGAGGAGAGGTGGTGGAGAGGTGGAGAGGCAAGGGGGCAATGGGGAGGGGCGCACGGCCACAAGGGGAAGGGGGGCGGCTAGGGCAAGGGGGGCTTGTGGGCGCACAAAGGGGAGGGGTGGGCACACAAGGGGTAGGGGAGCCCCTTTTACCAGCACCAACCTGGTTTCCTAGTCCTAAATGGACTCATACTCCTTCCCACCAAAGCCCACAACCCCTTCTCTTGGGCCCAAACTCCCCCGGAAAGGACCAAAACCCCGGAAACGGCCCGGAAACGCGATTAAACCTCATAGCGTATGGTTTTAACCTCCAATACCATATTTCATAATGTTTTTGACCTTATCAAGCACATTAAATAAGGTTACGACACTCCGTGGTGTCACACCTTGCCTTCATCCATCTTGGACTTGATCCTGCGGATCTTGTCATCGTCTTTCTGTCCTTCTCGGATCTGATCCTCCAGGGTAGGTTTTACTTCCAATGAGGCCAAGAATCCTTTCGGCACCACCTCAATCTGCATCCTCTGAAAATCCCTACATAGCTCATCCTGACTTGTGACTATCAACATATTCACAGTATGGCTCTTCCTACTCAAGGCATTGGCCACCACATTGGCCTTCCCGGGATGGTAATGGATTCCCACATTATAATCCTTTATCAGTTCCAACCATCTCCTCTGCCTCATGTTCAAGCCTGATTGGGTGAATATGTACTTAAGACTCTTATGATCCGTATACACTTCACATCTGTTCCCAATCAAATAATGACGCCACAACTTCAAAGCATGCACTACGGCAGCTAACTCTAGGTCATGCGTCGGATAATTCTCCTCATGTGGCCTCAGCTGCCTTGATGCATATGCGACGACCTTCCCGTTCTGCATCAGTACACATCCAAGTCCTTGGCGCGATGCATCACAGTAAATGTCAAAGCTTTGATCAACATCCGGAAGAACTAACACCGGTGATGATGTCAATCGCTTCTTCAACTCTTGAAAATGTTTCTTACACTCTGGCGTCCAGGCAAACTTCTTCTCCTTTTTCAACAATTGCGTTAGGGGTCTCGCAATCGTCGAAAAGCCTTCAAAGAAGCGGCGGTAGTATCCTGCCATTCCAAGGAAACTCCGAATCTGGGTCACGGTCTTCGGCTGCTCCCAATGTAACACAGCTTCTAGCTTGCTTGGATCTACAGCAACTCCTTCTGCGGCCATTACATGTCCAAGGAATTCTACCTTGTCCTTCCAAAAATCGCACTTGCTGAACTTGGCGAAGAGTTGTTGTTCCCTCAGCTTCTCCAAAACTCGCCTCAGGTGCTCTGCATGTTCTTCCTTTGTCTTGGAGTAGATGAGAATGTCATCTATGAACACGACGACAAACTTATCCAAGTACTCCATGAAAACCTTGTTCATCATGTTCATGAAGTAAGCTGGCGCATTTGTCAGACCGAAGGACATAACAGTAAACTCGTAATGTCCATATCTTGACGAGAATGCGGTCTTCGGAATATCTTCCGATCGGATCTTCAGCTGGTGGTATCCCGATCTCAGATCAATCTTGGAGAAAACTCCGGCTCCTCTTAGCTGGTCAAACAGGTCATCGATCCTGGGTAGCGGGTACTTATTCTTCACGATGACTTCATTGAGTGCACGATAGTCAATGCACATCCTGAAACTCCCGTCCTTCTTCTTGACGAACAGAACTGGCGCTCCCCATGGCGACGAACTCGGTCTGATGAATCCTTTCTCCATCAAATCTTCAAGCTGTTTCTTCATCTCCACCAATTCTTCAGTGGACATCCGATATGGTCTCTTTGCTATCGGCGCTGTACCAGGTACAAGCTCTATCACAAACTCTGTGTCTCTGTCGGGCGGCATTCCAGATAGATCTTCAGGAAAAACATCTGGATACTCATTCACCACTGAGACATCCTCTATACTGATTGCCTTTGCGCTGTTAACCATCAGCTGTCCATCTCTAACGGCAGTCGCTTGAAATTCCACTTTTCTTCCACCCGGGCTCTCAACTGATATGACTCTTCGTCCACAGTCTAGCACGGCCTTGTGCTTGGACAACCAGTCCATTCCCAAAATAACATCTAGGGTCTGGGTTCCCAATATAATAAGGTTCGTTAAGAACTCTACCCCATCTATTAATATTCTCACCCCAGAACATCCTACTTGAGATCGGAGTTCTGACCCAGGGGTTTGAATTATAAGCATGCACTTAAGATCCACAATCTCCAAATCATTCTTAGAAACAAAATCTCGGGAAACAAACGAATGCGAAGCTCCAGAGTCAAACAAAACTGTTGCAAGTACTGAGTTGACAAGTATCTTGCCCAGTATGACGTCCGTGGCATTCTGGAGTGCATCCGCGGTCACGTGATTGACTCTGCCTCACCACGGTGCAGGGTGCCGCTCTGGCCGTCTTTGCTCCGGTTTGCTCCTGGGGCTGGGGTCCTGGTTGGTGTGGAGCCCAAGTTGAAGCGAACTGGGGTCACTCCGGCTGTCTTCTTGTGGTAGTTGTTGGAGAAATGCCCTGGCTCATTGCGTGTATAGCAACGCCTCACTGTGCCCTGCTGGTTGCTTGTAGCGGCGTTCCTGGCTGGGGCTGGAATCTGGAAATTCTGATTCACAGGCCTTGGTGTTGGCGACGCTGTTCTTGTTGCATTCTGCGGTTGGAATCTGAAAAACTGATTCGGTGCAACCCACAGATGATGCTGCGCTCCCTGATGTGATCCTTGCTGCTGCATTCTACGTTTCCTGCTCTCATCCAGTTCCTTGCGCTTGTCCTCAAGAATAAGCGCTTTGTTCACAAGCTCCTGGAAATCTGGAAAGGTGTGGGTGATCAGTCCCACCTGCAGTCCGGAGTTGAGTCCCTTCATGAAGCGAGACTGTCTGGCCTTATCTGTCGCTACGTCTTCAGATGCGTAGCGTGCAAGCTGTGTGAACTTGTTTAGATATTCTGACACCGGTTGATTACCTTGCTTCAATGCCCTGAACTCTTCCTTCTTAAGGTCCATTATTCCTTCAGGCACGTGATACTGATGAAACGCAGCCGTAAACTCCTCCCACGTGATGTCCTGTGGGTTCTCCCGCGTGGCGCAGAAGTTTTCCCACCATTCAGCGGCGGTCCCTTCCAACTGATGAGATGCGTAAAGCACCTTCTCATTTCCCATGCATTGGGCAATGTGTAACTTCCTTTCTATTAACCTTAGCCAATCATCGGCCTCCAACGGGTTGGCATTCCCGGAGAAAGTGGGTGGATGAGTCCTCATGAACTCCGACAACTTTGCTCCCTGTCGTTGTCCCTGATTTGCTTGGTTAGCGGTGGCTCGAGCGGTGGCTCTTTGCATCTGTTGCATCATGGCATGCATCAGCTGGGTTTGAGCAGCAAGAAAAGCTCCAAAGTTCTGTATGTCAACTGGTGGTGCTGGGTGGGGTGCAGGTGCTCCATCATTAGGGTTCCCAACTGGGCGAGAACCACTCCCATTGCCTCCGAGGTTTCCGCGGGTGTTCACCATCTGTCGATTGCTCCAGGGTTTAAAGACAAGAGGGAAGCAAGCATAGACAAGTAGTAGAGTAACTTATGTAGGGAGGAAAGTGTAACTCAAAATTCAACTTTATTAACCAAACAATAATAACTCGGTATGGTTGCTTACAACGCCTAAGGGCCTGCAACACATACTGCACACTCAGCAAGCAATGAAAATCCAATGCCTCTAAGGGTGACTCTTTATTCTATAACGCGACTCGACGAAGGAGTCCCAACTACAAGACCTAGGCTCACTCGTCAAGAAAACCTCGTCTGCCTGGGTGCGGGCGCGGTGGCATAGGCGCGAAACAATCACCATGCCCTGCAACTGTGGTAGTCGAAGAAGCGGTGTCCTCCTCGAGATCTGGCTCCTCCGGGTCTGGCTCATACAACTCAAGTACTGGCTCTGGTCCTGGTCCGTACAATGCCATCTCCAACTCGTCAATTCTTCGCAGAAGGTGGGACACATGCTCTTGAGCCTCCCGCCATCGGTTCTTCTCTACCGTGACCTCCTCGCGAGCCTTCTGTAGCTCTCGGTTCGTATCATCGAGCACATCCTCCTAAGCGATGACAAGTCGTGCCAGCTGTGTGACCGTGGCATTCTCATCCTGAATCAGCCTCGGGTCAAGAAGGTTGTTGTTGTGTGGATGGTAGCGGTACACCGTGCTCTCCAGCTCGCTGGCGTAGATGCGGGCGATGTGTCGCATCGCTCGTCGTGATACCTCCTGAATTCCCATCTGCATTGTCGACCTCCTGGCGGTGCAGTATATCGGACGGTTGCCCATGCCCTTCTTCCTGGCATGTACCGTGATCTTCACATCACAAGCCTTAATCAGTCCCACTTGTCTGATGACGTTCACTTGGTATTGCGGCTTCTCAAAACCTTCAAGAAACTGCAGCATACGCCAAAGTTCCGCGGCGTGGCCAACCTCAAGATCGACGTAGTTGATCTCTCCTTCCATCTGCCACCAAATGCTCACGTAAGAACAGATTTCAAATTGTGATGAGGGTAAGGGAAAAATTCAGCAAGGGGGTAAGAAAAAGAGAAGGGGATAAGTCGAGAATTCATTCATTATCTTGACAAACTTTTAGCTTTAGAAAATAGGTTTTATCCTTACTACGACCATTATAACTAAGGGTTGACCTTACAGTCAGTATGGCTCTGATACCACCTCTGTCGGGACCCGAATTTGTAAATCCAGACCCTCTGTGTATTTAGCACTAGTCCAGGATCACGCTAGTGCACACAGTCTCAAGATTGGTAAATATCACAATTATACTCAACGAAATAGAAAGTACCTTAATTATAGTAACCAAACTGGTTGCTTAACCTTTAAGGTCAAGTTACAAAAGTATGCCTCGCAGGGCGAAAGTTTAATAAACGAGAAATAGTAGCAGCGGAAAATAAGATAACTTCGTAGCGCCATCCAGTATACCACAGGCAACTGACTGGGCTCGCTCCCTAGTTAGACGGTTCCTCTTGGAGCTCCTCCTCCAAAGCTGGTGTAGACTCTTCTTCAACTGGTGTTGTATTGTGGCAAGGGTGAGTACTTGGTACTCATCAAGTCATGCACAGAATGCAACTAATATGCTACATGCATGGCTTAATACAAAGGAATAGCTCATGGTTCATTTGCAGTAACAGCATTTAACAAATAACATATGTAGATTCGAAAGCGATAGAAACAGTGTAATATCAATAACTTTTCCAGGAGTTAAATAAACATCTGTCCCATTCCTAATCCACATTTCCATCAACATCATCATTTAACCAAACCAAACCTCTCAAGTTCAAGTTATTTTCCAGAAAATCTAACCCTTGACTGTAATTCCCGAGCGATGTCCAATACCGCGGACACGGCTATTCGAATAGATTTTACACTCTGCAGAGGTTATGCACTTTACCCACAAGATACAGCCAAACACCACAAAGGCGAGTGATCGTAACAAAGCCTTTCGGAAACGGCTAACTACACAAGTGAACCTTTCCGGTTTTTGCCATACACCATCCCTTCCCTTAACAAAGGCGAAGTATGGGACCGACATACCGTTGGACGGGTACCATGCCATCGCGATGCACGCTCCCCTTTCAAGCTACACAAAGGGTGTAGTTGACACCCGAGGTATCACATGCAAGTTATTAGTAACTTACTCAACTCGGTCCGTCCCATTACGGACATGTGGTTGCACGATTAACTCAGTTCAAAGGCTTGCAAGGTTAAGTCCTTAGGTTGACCAGGGCAAGACTACCCGAAGAACCAAACCATCGCTCTCGATGCCACAACTGGCCCACCCGATCATTCTTGCCACATGCCCCGGTCGAAAACTATTTATCAAACCCAATTGATTACCATGCACCACGTGCCATCAACAATCACAACACATGATACCTTTCCAAAACAGGTTCAATATATCATTAAGTCAATATTAACATTTGATTGTCCAAAATCATGTCATGAGCACGTAGCAGGTCTAAGCAATATACTACAACGAGGGGGGCCGAATCTCACTCCGGCCGCGCCTCGCTTTAGGAGACCTCCTACCGGGTATTTAAACCAAAGCACGACAAACTGTTAAGTTCTTTTAATCTGAGAGGCTTACCCCCTTTTTACCTTCTTCAGGGCGACCACTTCAAGTGCCCCAGCCGAAGGCGACCAGGGAACCGTAGCGGCCATGATAGCGCCGGTTGCGGTGGACGAGCATCGGGGCGACGCGAGTGACCGCCAAGTGGCCGCCACAGGGGCGACCACCGCGCCGACCGAAGGCGAGTTGGGCCTGCAGCCCACTCCGGAGGCCTCCAACGCTTCAGTTCCCTCGGCGGACGTGGACGCTCTGCTGGCCGCCCTTGGCGAGCTGCACTCCAGCATGAGCAATCGCCTTGCGACGAGCAAGAAGAGGCTGAAGGAGGCCGCCATGGAGATTAACCGCCTCCACAAGGAGGCGCAGGACTGGCGTGGCCAGGCGGAGCGGCTGGAGCGGGAGCTGCAACAGGAGAGGACGCAAGGAGCCCTCCGTGTCGAGGCGCTCACCAGGGAGCGCGACGCGGAGAGGAGTGACCAGCTCTGCGCAGAGTTCGAGACCACCTCCATGCTGCGCCCCGCCTTCGACCGGATGGTGGCCAGCCTGGCGCTGCTGGAGCTGGAGCAGCCGCCCCCCTTGAGAAGATGGCACAGAACTATGCTTTTTGCATGTGTCGTGTCGCTGACTTCCTCACCCTTATGCCCGCCGCCTTAGCCACCCGGTCCAGTGAAGAAGGGTGCGCAGTCGCGGCAGCCACAGTGAAGTACGTGCTAGCGTGCTGCGCCAGCCGGGATGCCAACTTCGACCCCCTAGCCGTCATCCAGGGGGTGGAAGGGGACTGGGCCCGTGCAGAGGCACAGGTCCACGACGCCGCCGAACAGGTTGCCGGGCAGCTCGAGATGGTCAACCCGGCGCTGGAAGCGGTGGCCGAGGATGTGGCTCTTGGGCTGGACGCCGGTCTGGCAGAGGACCAGGGGGCCACGGAAGCCACGGCGGACGAGAAGTGAAGACCATCAACTTAGTTTTTCTTGCCTTTTGTTTTGTCTTCATCTGTAAAAAACTCCTGCAAGTTAGCCCTTACTCATGAATGCACGTGCTTCCCTTTACATGTCTTATGCTTGAATGTTTGTCCGCGCCCCACTTTGCTGGTTCTGCATGAGCGAATAGGTAGCCGCACGCTTTAACGGTTAGTCGGGATGCAGGGTTCGAGACCCTCGTGCCGGAACACCGCCATCTCAGGACCTTAGGACCTTGGGAAATTAACTACTCTCGCGGTCTCTTGGGACCGAACACTTGGTGAGGCGTGGCAGGGTAGTAGGCTCTCGGTAGCGGTGTTTAAGTCACCGTTTCTCATGGGGACACCCGGAGCGTCATGACCGTGTTGAGAACCGTGCCAAACCAGCCGCCCGATCGCCCATCCCTGCTCACCGCGCTCACCCAGTGGTTCCACTTTTACCGTCGAGGTTTCAGAGAGTCGCAAGGTATTGAGGGCGACTACGCGGATGCGGCCCACCAGGGCGCAAACCAGAAAAAGAGAATGAAGATGATGTTGAGGAAAACTCACCACCTCCAGGGTGAGGCTCCCTGCTCCGTGCGGGGTGGCGATCGTCGATCAAGGTTCGTCATCAGAGCGCCCCGGGAGATCCCATGACCTAACGGGAGTGCTACAGGAGGTCCTTCTGGGGCCGGCAAGACTATGCCCTCCCCTGGGGTTCAGCCTGCGGGGGGTTCTCACGTCCCGCGGGAGTTCTACGTCTCCCAAGGGGCATACCCCGCGGGGGTTCTCCCCATGTCCCGCGGGGGCTCTACGTCTCCTCGCGGGCATACCCCGGGGCGTCCTCATGTCCCGAGGACGGTCTACGGTTCCCCGGGGGCATACCCCCCGGGGAGTCCTCATGTCCCACAGGAGGTCTACGCCTCCCCTCCCCGGGGGCATACCCCGCGGGGAGTCCTCATGTCCCATAGGAGGTCTACGCCTCCCTGGGGGCATACCCCGCGGGGAGTCCTCGTGTCCCGAGGACGGTCCACGCCTCCCCGGGGGCATATCCCGCGGGGAGTCCTCGTGTCCCACAGGAGGTCTACGCCTCCCCTCCCCGGGGGCATACCCCGCGGGGAGTCCTCATGTCCCACAGGAAGTCTACGCCTCCCCGAGGGCATACCCCGCGGGGAGTCCTCGTGTCCCGAGGGCGGTCCACGCCTCCCCGGGGGCATACCCTGCGGGGAGTCCTCGTGTCCCGCGGGCGGCTACGCCTCCCCGGGGGCATACCCCGCGGGGGTTCTTCCCATGTCCCGCAGGAGCTCTACGCCTCCCCGCGGGCATACCTCGCGGGCATACCTCGCGGGCATACCCTGCGGGGGTTCTCCCTATGTCCCATGGGAGGACTGCGTCTCCCCGGGGTTCGGATGTCCCGCGGGGGCTCTACGCCTCCCCGGGGGCATACCTCGCAGGGATCTCCCCATGTCTCCCTGGGGGTATACCCCGCGGGTCTACATCTCCCCAGGGGCATACCCCACGGAAAGTCTCCTCACGGGAGACTTGAGTGATGTCACCAAATCCCCTGTGGGGCCCGGATGTCAGGGGTCCACTCCCTCGAGACGATCCCGTGGGACCCACTACCTCCCCGCCAGAATGACTAAAATGCCCCCACTTAGGCTAGTCTAGTAGGGGTATAATGGTACTTTTATGTAACAGGCTGGGTGCCTATAAATACCCAATGTAACCCCCTCATGTGAGGAGAGCTCTGATTGAATGCAAAAACAAAAACTGGAGTGTTCCTCGGGGAGTCTGGACAAGGAGACATCCCTCTACTCCCCC
Source organism: Rhipidocladum racemiflorum (assembly GCA_036346355.1). Lineage (NCBI taxonomy): Eukaryota > Viridiplantae > Streptophyta > Magnoliopsida > Poales > Poaceae > Rhipidocladum > Rhipidocladum racemiflorum. The sequence continues at coordinate 60,838,170 of CM070573.1, read as the reverse complement.
CGGGGAACACACCGACAGGAGTAGGGCGTCTTCCTTAAGCGCCCGAACCTGTATAAACCCTCGTGTCACATTTACTCTCGTGGACGGCGGCCCATGAAACGGCCGGCGTCCGCTCTCATTTCCGTGTCCAGTTTTCGAACCTACGACAGATGATAACTGCTTTGAATAAAAACCGAGCGCTTGATTAAACAGAGGCTTCCCCCGACCAGCCAAGAAGAGGAAAACTCAGTCCGGCTGGTCGGGGCACACAGCTCTGCACTTACAGCCATTTTAGGGATAGAACTTGCGCAGAAGCTCTATGTTTTGGGAGTTCGCCAACTCCTCCCCTTCTTCAGTGGCCAACCTGACCGCCCCGGGGCGAGAGACTAAGACTACCTTGAAGGGGCCCTCCCACTGGGGAGACAGTTTGTGCAACCCGGCATGCGTCTGAATTCTGTGCAAGACCAGGTCGCCCACTGCCAGTGTTCTCTCGCTGACCCGGGCGGCGTGGTACCGCCTGAGACTTTGCTGGTACCGGGCAGCGTGCAAGGGTGCACGGTCTCGCACTTCTTCTAGGAGATTAGCTTCCTCTCAACGCAGATCCTCCTGGCCTTCCTCCGTGAATGCCGCGACGCGCGGTGACCCCAAGGCCAGCTCTGAATGCAAGACAGCTTCCGCGCCGTAGACCAGGAAGAAAGGAGTTTCTCCGGTGGCCCGGCTGGGGGTGGTAGGAAGCGACCACAATACTGCCGGGAGCTCTTCAGTCCACCAGGCTTCGCGCTTATGGAGTCGATCAAACGCCCTGGTTTTGAGGCCCTTCAGCACCAGTGCATTGGCCCACTCAACTTGGCCATTACTCCTTGGGTGGGCCACCGAAGCAAAACAAACCTTGGTGCCCATTTCTTCACAGAAACCCAAGAAGGCAACGTTGGTGAACTGTGTGTCATTATCGGTGATGATGCGGCTGGCGACCCCAAAGCGAATGAAGATTCCTTGCATGAACTTGACTGCGGCGGTGGCGGTAATGGTCCTCACTGCTTCGGCTTCCACCCATTTGGTAAACTTGTCGATGGCGATGAACAGATGGGTGTAGCCCCCTGTGGCCCACGGGAACGGGCCCAGGATATCCAGCCCCCAGACCGTGAAGGGCCATGAGAGCGGGATGTTTTGCAGAGCCTGGGCTGGTCGGTGGATTTGCTTGGCGTGGAACTGGCACGCCTCGCACTTCCTCACCAGCTCGCAAGCATCCTGGAGGGCGGTTGGCCAATAGAACCCTTGGCGGAAAGCTTTCCCAACCATCGTTCGACTGGACATATGGCTCCCGCACACGCCTCCATGGATATCAGAGAGCAGACTGCTCCCCTCTTCCCGAGTGATGCAGTTCAGAAGAATTCCGTTTCTACCCCAGCGGTACAGGTCCCCGCCCACCAGGGTATAGCACTTGGCCTTTCGTGCTATCTTCTCCGTTGACGCATCATCGTCGGGGCACACTTGATCCCGCAGGTAGGCTAGGATCAGATACATCCATGTGCCTTCCCGGTCAAGTGTGGCGACCACTCGGTGATCTCGGGTACTTCGTCTGGCCAGACGTTTCCGCCGGTACTACTCTCCCTTCCGGAACGAGGGCTAAAGTAGCTTCAGCATCGTCCCCACCAGAAACGGGGGCTGCGATGGACGGTCGTGGAAGCCTTTCTTCGAAGACTCCGACCGGAATAGGGGATCTTGTCGAGGTGAGCTACGTGAGCCCGTCCGCCAAGTAGTTGTCGCGCCGGGGGATATGAGTATACCCCAGCCCGTCGAAGTGTCGCTCCATTTTTCTGACCTCTGCCAGGTACACCACCATGACAGGATCAGAGCAGGAGGACTCCTTTCTCGCTTGGTTGACGACCAGCAGGGAGTCGCCCTTGACTTGTAGACGCCGAACACCGATGGCTGCGGCGGCGCGAAGTCCCGCCAGCAAGCCTTCGTACTCAGCAACGTTGTTGGTGGCCTTGAAGTCCAAGACGACCACGTACTTGAGGAGGTCTCCGGTTGGGGAAACCAGGAGGACCCCAGCCCCCGCGCCTTCGAGCCTGAAGGAGCCGTTGAAGTAAAGTGTCCAGGGGGAGGGCGTGGGGATTTCTTCAGCTTCAGACTTGGCAGGAGTCCATTCGACGATGAAGTCTGCCAATCTTTGACTCTTGGTTGCAGTGCGGGGGGGTGAATTTGAGGCTGAACTCCCCCAGCTCTATGGACCACTTAGCAATGCGGCCCTCCGCTTCACGATTGTGAAGGATCTCACACAGGGGATAGGCAGAAACCACTGTGATCTCCCTTCCTTGGAAATAATACCGCAACTTCCTGGATGCCACCAACACGACGTACACCATCTTCTGGGCTTGCGGGTACCTTGTTTCCGCATCATGCAACACCTTGCTAACGTAGTAAACTAGCCGCTGGACGCCTTCCCGCTCTGCCACCAGCGCCGCGCTCACAACCGCAGGACTAGCCGCCACATATAACAGTAGCGGCTCGCCCGGCTCGGGGGCGACCAATACCGGAGGGGAGGAGAGGTACTTCTTCAGATCTTCGAGTGCCTGTTGTGCCTCTGTAGTCCATTCGAAGAGGTCGGTTTTCTTTAACAGCTTGAAAAAGGGGAGGCTCCTTTCTCCCAGCCGGGCTATGAATCGGCCAAGAGAGGCCAGGCGACCAGCTAAGCACTGTACTTGCTTGAGCCGTGTGGGTGGTTGCATCCGTTCGATGGCCGCGATCTTTTCTGGGTTGACCTCGATTCCACGACTGGAAATGAGGAACCCGAGCAGTTTTTCGAACGACACACCGAACACACACTTCTCAGGATTCAGCTTCAAACAATACTGCCGGAGGTGGGAGAAAGTCGCCTCTAGATCTTCAATAAGCCTAGCAGACTTTTTGGTCTTCACTACCAAGTCATCAACATACACTTCAAGATTTCTTCCAATCTGTGACCGAAATACAATATGCATAGCTCGCTGGTAGGTTGAGCCAGCGTTCTTCAGCCCGAAGGGCATTCGTACATAACAGTACACGCCGAGAGGGGTCACAAAAGCAGTCTTCTCCTCGTCTTCTCGCGCCATGCTGATCTGGTGGTAGCCGGAGTAGGCGTCCAGGAAGCACAAGACCTCGCACCCTGCTGTGGAGTCGACGACGATGTCTATTCGCGGCAGAGGGTACGGGTCCTTGGGGGCAGGCTTTGTTAAGGTCGGTGAAGTTAATGCACATCCGCCACTTCCCGTTTGACTTCTTGACAAGCACGGGGTTGGCCAGCCACTCAGGGTAGGCGGCCTCCCTTACGATCCTTGCATGCAGCAGTTTCTCCACCTCATCCTGAATGGCATCTTGCTGCTTTGGTGCCTGCCTCCGGACTTTCTGCCGGACTGGGTGCACTCCAGGGAGCGTTGCCAATCGGTGCTCAATCACCTCCCTAGGGACCCCGGTCATTTCAGATGGTTCCCAGGCAAACACATCTAGGTTGGACCGGAGGAAGGTGACGAGCGTGTCTTCCTATTTGGTGCTGAGGTTGGCGCCGATCTTCACGACCTTGCCAGAACCGTCCTCACCCACGGGGACCACCTTCACCTCACCCGAGGGACCGGGTGAAGCGCGGGCCTTGACCGGGGGACCTTTGGGCAGTCGTCCTCGCCTCGGGCCGAACAGGTGGCGCCGGCCATGTCCAGCACCTGCTTGCTGAGGCGCAGGGCTTCCAGCCAATCCACCTTCACAGTAATTGGGCCTCCAGGCCCAGGGATCTTCACCATCATGTAGGCATAATGCGTGGCCAAGTAAAACTGGTCGGCCAAGTAAAGCGTTGTAGGGGAGGTCGAAGTCGGTGACCTCAAAATTGACTCTCTCTGTCCGGAAGTTCTCCACACTTCCGAATGTGACGGGCAGCCGGACTTGTCCCAGGGGCGTCAAGCCTACCCCGGGGGCAACTCCATAAAAGAGAGGGGCCGGGCGCAACTCATTATAGGGAATTTGGAGTGCCCTGAACGCCCCAACTGACATGAGGTTGATGGAGCTTCCTCCATCAACAAGCACTCGCCCGAGTCTCGCATTTCGGACCGTGGGAGAAACCACAATCGGAAGATGGCTCGGGCCGGAAGCGCTCTCCGGGTGGTCGGCTCGACTGAAAGTGATCGGTACCTCCGACCATTTCAGTGGCCTGCTCGCCCCGGGGGTTGGCACGGTGGCGCACACCTCCCTCAACTCTCGCTTGTACTGCGAGTTTGAAGAGTAGGTGGCAGAGCCACCGTAAATGAACGCCACCGTGTGCTCCGCTTGCTGAAAGTCCAGCGGAGCAGGGTCTTCACCTGCGTCGTCGTGGTCGTCTTCGCGGTGTTCCTTGAGCCGCTGTTCCAATAGTTTGGACACGACCTGGCAATCCGCCAGATCATGTCCGCTGGTCCTGTGGATGGGGCAGTAGGGTTTGCCCCCGTCTTCTTTTCTCGGTGGGGTGAACGGTGGTCCTTGCGATCACCCCTCCTGTCTCGGCGGTTGCGCCTCTGGGGTTTGGCTTCCGGCCTAGCGACCAGGATCTCTCCGGCGCCGGCCTCCTTGTGCTTCTTCTTCTTGTGATCGGAGGCTTTCGAGGTTCTCGCCTCGCTGTGGTCGGAAGGCCTTGCCGTTCTGTAACACCCCAAAATTTTGCTTTTCTTAAATTCATGTGGATTTGGCACTTTGGTGAATTTTTGGATTTTCTGGAATTTATTTGGATTTATTTGGAATTTATTTGAATTTATTCCATTTTGAAATAATTAAAGAATTAAACTTTGCAAATAAAAATTTGTTGGAAATATTTTATTTGAGTCCCAAATACCCTAAAATATTCTCCAGAATTTTTCTGGAATTTTTCTGAGTCTTTTGCTATTTTTAATGAATTAAATGAATTACTGGGAATTATTTTAATTATTAAATCGCTGGAAATTCGAGTTGGGTCAAGTACTATTCATCCGACCGAGTCGGAACCCGAGTCGGACTTGAGTCCGACCCGAACCAGTTGACTCGACCAAACCTGCTCCTAACCCTAATCGATCCCGACCGTTGGATCGGGATCCAACGGTCAAGATCGTCCCGTACCGGTTCGAGTCATAACCGGACCGAATCCGGTTTCGATCGTGCGATCGTGGCCGTTGATCGTGCCACGTGGACGGTCGACCGTCGTCATCCCCGCCGGATCCGAGCCGGACTCCGCCGCCGCGCCCGCCGCCGTGTGGTTCTAGGTTTCCGGATTCCACACGAACGCCGAGGCTATTTAAGGCCCGGGTCACACCCCGAGGTCGGCCCTGACCTTGCGCACCCGTAGCCCCTACTCACCAAGGCAGAGCCGCCGCCGTTTAGCCGCGATAGCTTGCCGTAGTTGCGCGCCGCTCCGCCACGGTTTTTGCTTCATCCCGCCGTCAACCGCCCCCACCACCGTTGAGCCCAGATCCGTAATCCCTGCATCGAGACGCACTGCGGAGCCAACTCATCTCGCCAGAGGAGCCCCGGCGCCACGGGGTGGTCGCTGCCTCCGTCTCTCCCGCCGCAGCTCGCTGCCGCCATCGACCTCGCGAGCTCTATGCGCCGTCCGATCTTGATCGCACGGTTGAGGTGAGTTCACGTGTTTCCAAACCCAATTAGATCTGGACCGTTGGATCAAGATCCAACGGCCCACGATCATCACGTGCGGTAGCGGCTGGCCAGAGGGTTAGATCTGGACCATCCGATCTAGATCGAACGGCCCATGATCACCGTGTGGTTTTCAACGTGTTAACCCTGGATCTAATCTCGGCGTTGATTTTCAAATCAACGGACACGATCGCGCCACGTATCCAGGAAGCCGAACCACCGCGCCACGCGGGCGTGCGCGTGGGTCACTGACATGCTGGGCCCGCGTGTCAGCGACAGCACCGTGACGTCACCCATGACGTCATCGGTGGGTCCCACCTGTCAGCCCTGTGGCCGAGCCTCGCCGACGCCAAGAATGACGTCACCCGAGGGGACCCACCTGTCAGCGACACGTGGAGTCGTGGACCGAGTCCACGGTAGACCCGAGCCGAGCGTGGACCGAGTCCATGGACCGGCTGATGTCAGCAGACCAATCAGAGGCTGCCACGTGTCTTCGCTGACGCAATAATTAATTTTCGAAAAAGAAAATGATTTATTAATTCGAAATAATGATTTTAGATTTTGTTTCAAACTTCAAACGCTTATAACTTTTGCATTTTAACTCCAATTTGAGTGATTCAAATTTCTAAATTTGTATAAAATTGAGATCTACCTAATTATGAATTTTATTTAATTTTTGGACTAAAGTTTTTCTCTGTAAAATTATTTAATTGATTATTTAAACTTTAAATAATCATAACTTTTGCATTTAAACTCCGATTTGAGCGATTCCAGTTTCTAAAAATTCATAAAATTATGCTCTCTCTGTTTATGGACTTTATTTGGATGTTTGGATGTTTTTGTCTACTATTTTATTCATTGGTTGCTATTTGCACGCTTTTACGAGTAGACGTTGAAGTCTTGGGAAGGATTCGAAGGAGAAGTATTGACTCAGGATCCAACTCAAGACCAAGAACAAGTACTTTTTGAAGGCAAGTTGTGCTTTGACCATGTTGATCCTATTTTGAAACCTATTTTGATTTAACCTATTGCATGCTAGTTCAATTAGAAAATACTTTATTTAAAAATGGGGGATTAGATAAATACCAATTTCTTTGTATGACACCTTGATTATTTAAATATGTGCCATGACCCTTGTCACCCTAGTTGTGGATTACTAGTTGGACATTATTAAATTGCCAACATGGGTTTTAGACCGTTGTAGTATCGCTTAGACTCACTTTCGTGCTCATGACATGATTTTGGACAATCAAATGTTAATATTGACTTAATGATATATTGAACCTGTTTTGGAAATGGTATCATGTGATGTTGATGGCACGTGGTGCATGGTAATCAACTGGGGTTTGATAAATAGTTTTCGGCCGGGGCATGTGGCAAGAATGATTAGGTGGGCCAGTTTTGTCACTGGGGATGTTGATTTGGTTCTTCGGGTAGTCTTGCCCTGGTCACCCTAAGGACTTCACCTTGCAAGCCTTTGAACTGGGTCTAACGTGCAACCACATGTCTGTAATGGGACGGACCTAGTTGACTAAGTTGCTAATAACGTACCTGTGGGACCTCAGGAGGTCAACTACACCCTTTGTGTAAGTTGTACGGGGGAGCGTACCGGGGCTGAGGCCAGGTACCCATCTAACGGTTGATTGGCCTAAACTTCGCCTTAGCTAAGGGAAGGGTTAGTGTGCAATAACCGGGGAGGCCCACTTGTATTGTTAGAAGTTTCCGAAAGACTTTGTTACGGGAACTCGCCTTTGTGGTGTTTGACTGTATCTTGTGGGTAAAGTGCATAACCTCTGCAGAGTGTAGAATCTATTCGAATAGCCGTGTCCGCGGTATTGGACATCGCTCGGGAATTACAGTCAAGGGTTAGATTTTCTCAAAAATAACTTGGACTTGAAGGGTTGGGTTGGATTAATAATGATGTTGATGGAAACGTGGATTAGGATGGGAAAAGATGTTTGCTAAACTCCTTGAAAAGTTAATTATACTTTACTTGTTACTACTGCTTTCGAATCTACTTATGATATTTGTCAAATCAAGTTTCTTGCCAAAAATACCCTGAGCCACTCCTTTGTATTAAGCCATGCATGTAGTATATTAGCTGCATTCTGTGCATGACTTGCTGAGTACCAAGTACTCACCCTTGCCACAATACAATACCAGTTGAAGAGGAGACTACACCAGCTTTGGAGGAGGAGCTCCAAGAGGAACCATCTACTTAGGGAGCGAGCCCAGTCAGTTGCCTGTGGTATACTGGATGGCGCCACGATGTTATCTTATTTTCCGCTGCTATTATTTCTCTCTTAAATAAGTTTCGCCCTGCCAGGCATATATTTGTAACTTGACCATAAGGTCGAGTAACCAGTTTGACTATTTAATTAAAGTACTTTACTAGTATCGAGTGGTATGATTGTGATATTTACCAATGTTAAGACTGTGTGCACTAGCGCGTTCCTGGACTAGTGCTGAATACACAGAGGGTCCGGATTTGCAAATTCGGGGTCCCGACACGTTCGCTCCCGGGCCTCCGCCGCCCTGGCGCATTTATGCGCCAAGGATAATAGCTCGGAAGTGGTCGATATAGTGCGGGTAGCCATCTTCTCCCGCATCTTCTGATCCCGAACCCCCCTCCGGAACGCGATGATCACCGATTGCTCAGAAATCCAGGGGATTGTGTTACGGCAGTGGCTGAACCGCCAGATAAATTCCCTCAGGGACTCCCCCTTTGTCTGTTCCAGGGCATGGAGGTCATCCTCCACGCCTGGCTGAGTGTAGGATCCCTAGAAGTTGGTGACAAAAAGGTCGCACAGTTCTTCCCACGAGTGCACGGAGCCTCGCGGGAGGTTCAGCAGCCAGGAGCGGGCAGAGCCCGTCAGCGACGTCGGGAGGTAGGTGGCCTCGGGAGCTGAGCGCCGGCGGTGTAGCCTAGATGCCACCTGTCCGCTGGGTGACCACCATACTGACCGCCAGCGGCGTGGTCTGGATGCCACTAGTCCGTTGGGCGACCATCTTGCTGACCGCCAGCGGCTTGGCCTGGATGCCACCTGTCTGCTGGGCGACCACCATACTGACCGCCAGCGGCGTGGCCTGGACGCCACCTGTCCGCTGGGCGACCACCATAATGATCGCCAGCAGCGTGGCCTGGACGCCACCTGTCCGCTAGGCTACCACCTTCTTGGCCCGCCCGGTAGCGTGGCACAGGACGCCACCTGTCCGCTAGGCGACCACCTTGCTGACCGCCAGCGGCGTGGCCTGGACACCACCTGTCCGCTGGGCGACCACCTTGCACCCTTACCACGGTGAAGTGGACACCCTGGTGCAGAATACACTGACAGCATCCTTAACGAGGTTTTTCCTATAAAATTCAGTTCTTTCACCTCTGTGTTCCCACCCTTCCCAAGATTTCGAGAATGTCCCTACCCATTGATAAGCCAACCTAGTCTCGCACAAAAGGGCACACTCCCTTCCTCACAATCTTGATGACGGCGTGGGCATGCACAGGCAAGAACATTCGCTCCAGTTTCACTATTCTTAAGGTTGGCAAATGTGCACATAACAACAATGTGACTGCACCAAACGCCAAGTCACCGAGCCTGCCGCCAGATGATCAAGTCTACTTAAGCCGATCATGGTCCGCAGTAGAACTTTGCTGCATGAAACGATCGCAACAGGACACCCTTTGGACGGTCCAGAGCTCGGGTCCGACCTAAGCGTGACCGGTTGTCACGACCATTAACGATATGGCGCACGTTTATCCCAAACACGTGGATAGCTATGCTCGCAATCTAGGGGCATGGGTCAAGACGCGTGGGGCGATGAAGCCGCGTGCATGTTCCTTTCGCGACTTAACCCATGCTCGCAACAAGGAGTTTTTTGATGTTTGGTCGTGCGCGTGAGGGTATGCGCGAAATTTTCTGTAGGATCGAAGTATACGAATATAGCAATCAGAGGGGGGGTGAATGGTTGTGCGGAAGTTAAAACCAAATTCTTGATCTATTAAAAGTTCACCCCAAAAGAGAACCAAATAATTGCCTCGTTTTCGACAAAAACAGAATGACAGAGGTTTGGTAAAATACGAATTCCCGGAGATCCAATCATCGGAACGATATGAAATTTGGAAACAAGAAACTAGATTCCAATACGAATCTAACTCAAAAAGAATCAGCTCGATCGGACTTACGGATCAAAAGTTATGAACCTCGCAAGCTTACTGTAACAGAAGATGACGAGAATTGATCTAACGTAAACTTGAAGGTTTAACAGAAACGACAAAAGTTTAATCAACTAAACCGAGAGAAACCCTAAATCAATTCTCTAGAAAGGTTTTGATGGATCAAATCAAGATAAAACTCAAAGAACAAAAACTAATCTAGAAAAGAACAAGCATGCAAATAAGAACCAAAACAGAAAACACTGTAGCAACGCGGTTACTGTAGCACGCAAGGATCTAGAAGAATTGATCTTTATTTCTTTTGTCTAAAGTACTCTCATCAAAAGAGTACAAACCCTAAAACTGAGCTTGAGGCTCTCAATGCGCTCAGCTTCGATTGATGCCCTTCAACAGGAGACACCCCTCCTATTTAAAGGAGCAAAACACAAGGAGTTCTGAATACAATTCCTAATCTAGAAGGAGTATGTATACAACTCCTCTTGGCCCAACCTGGCCGAGTACAACTCTTGCACGCGTATGGCAACCCTACCATACTCACGTGACTAACACTTTGCACGCATATGGCCACCTGCCATACTCACGTGACTAACACTTTGCACGCGAATGACCTCCTGCCATTCTCACGTGACTAACCATTCTTCATGTGCACCATTCTCTTAGCCCGAACGTCCCGCATGACATCCTTGACCACCAAGACCTCAGTTCCTCCTTGAACCTAGTCCCGAACCTCAGCTCCTCCATGAACCTAGTTCCGGTCCCATCATCGACCACGTTCGTCTTCGAGCAATACCTGCACATGAACAAACCACAAAACAATTCCGAGCACAAGTCCACGACTTGACTCACATCAATCCATGCAAATACTCACACGAGCATTGCATAAAGTCCACTTCAAACATCATGAAATTCTCACAAATTTCATAATCTAAAAAACAAATCAAACACAATTCCAATTTTGCTCAAAACCCTAATCGAGCAAAAACGCATTCACGATGGACCAAAAAATATGGTCCGGTGTACACATGAAAAAGTCACTCAAAAAACCATTCACAACGGACCAACAAAATCGGTCCGGTGTACAAGTGAAAGTCTCGGTTTCAAGAAGAAATCATTCCGGTGAAAACACGTTCACGACAGACTAAAGAAATCAGTCCGTCGTACATGCGAAATCAATCCTCAAAAAGCCGTTCACGACTGACCAAAGAAATTGGTCCGACGTACATGCAAAACTTACTGGTTTCTTGGAAAATTGAGTCCAGCTCATGATCTCAAAAGCACGTCCACGACAGACCCAAAAACTTGGTCCGTCGTACATGCGCTGACTGCTATTTTCTTGGAAAATTGAGTTTGGCACAAGAGCTCAAAAACATGTGCACGACAGACCCAAAAACTTGGTCCGTCGTACACAAAATCGGTTCGGCGCAAAAGGACTTAGATTCATGTTTACAACAGACCAAAAAAAACTTGGTTTGTCGTACATGGGAAAATGAGGTTGCCAAAGCATGTTTACGACAGACCAACAAATTTGGTCCGTCGTAGATGGGAAACTTACTGTTTTCTTTAAGTTTGGTCTGGCGCCAAAGCGAAACTTACTGTTTCTTGTCAAATTGTCAAAACACATGAACAAACACATTTTGCAAATTCAATTCTAAGTTAATTTTTCAGTTTAAAGCCAATTTTTTAGCACATGATTTCACATTTTCTAACTCTCCTATGAACGAGCTCGTGCTCGCAATCATGGTGCACGACCATCGTTCATAGCGGGGGCTAGTAGGGACGAGCAACCGTGTTTTTTTATATTAAAATACGGCGTTTTTTAGATTCTCTCTCGTCCTGTCCTTTACTACTAGAAAGTTTATTTGTCTTTCTCTATTTTCTTTTGCTTTGTCTTTGTATAGGACAATCTCCGATCATTCAAAAGGCATTCAGAGCGAAAGAAGTAAAGGGCGAAGTTTACTCAAAAGATGTCTTACAGAAATTACATCACGGGCAGCTATGTCTTGCCCCACCACTCGGCCTAGAGAACAATAAGCTCTTCTTTAAGAGCATCAAGCTCAGCCTCGAGGTCGATGACCCGCTTTTGAGCCGCGCGACCTTCCACGGCACCCTGGCGAAGACACTGCACTTCTTTCTGGTGCGCGTCGGTTGACTCAGTAGCCTCTTGCGCAGCCCGTCGAAGCTCGGAGACCTCCTACCTTAGCTTCTCCGCCTCTTCCTTTAGGTCGGCATGATTGGACTCCAGGATTGATTTGTCCAGGGTGCTCTGGAAAATCCTTTCCCGAAGGTCCACGACAAACTCTTTGGCTTGGTGCAGCTCTGTGTTTCCCGAAGCTTGGAGCTCGGCCACTCGACACTCAAGCTTGGCAATCCAGGCTTCTTGCTTGCCATGGAACTTGGCGAACTCGCCCTCGGAGATGGTCGCCGCGTCGAAATCCTCCATGGATTTAGCGACAATTGCAAAGAAGAACGTGTCTGATGTTCGAACACTGAAGAAGAGGAAGAACAAGGTAAAAAGACCAAGTCTTACCAGGAGGGTGCGACAAATCATGTTGCTTTGAACCTGCTCATGGATAAGGGTTGAAACTCCAAACCCGGGCCTAGCCTGAGCAGGATTTCCCTTGTCCCGAGCCGACGAATGACTCGGTCGAGGGCTACCATCACCCCGAGCATCCGACATGCTCGGGGGAATAAGAGCGAGGGCCCCCTGGTCCCTCTCCTCCTGGGCAGCATTCTCCTCCAGACCTTGCCCCTCTTGGGGACGGTCTTCCTCCATGATCGGCTCCTCCGGCAGGCACTCTACCTCCGGAACAGGTCCCGGTTGGGGATGCACTTCCTCCAACTCGGGCTCTCCGTGCAGAGATTGTTCCTCGGGGACGAGCTCCTCCTGAAGGGCCTCCTGCTTCGGAACCCCCGAGGCATCGTCCCGAGCAACCTCCATGCTCGGAACATCGGGCGAAACCTCAAGAACTCTAGGGCTAGAGGTCCCACCCTGCTCGCTCCCCTGGAGGCCTTGCTCCTCTAGCACCGCGTTGGCCTCTGCGACCTACAGTGCATCATCGTGTGGAAGCTCCCCAAGCTCTTCGGACATCACCAGGTCGGCGGTGAGCTGGAGTGCCTTCTCTGCTGCAGAGTCAAGGATCCCTTCAGCTATTTGCCCTAAGTCTAAAGACAAGAGACGAGCTATCACGCCCATGCCATCGGAGTGGGGTTAGCTCGAGCATCCAGAAAAGAGAGGAAGGACAAAAATATGCGTATGGGGCAAGTGACCTTACCTTCCAAAAGCCTTGCGGTTTCATCCTCGGTGTTCCCGCTGTCGTCTGTGGAGGGCTTGCTCGCGGCGACGTAGGCCTCGATGATAGCCTCAGCCCTTTCCTTGGCCGCGTCGCTAGCCCGCGCCATCGCAGGGTCGACCGCTTCCATGTCGACGCCCTCGATGGCTAAGGTTGACCGTGGCGGTCCTGCACCTGGCGACCTACGGCGCCTCATGAAGAGAGGTGCATCGTCCTCTTCTTCCTCCTCCTCCGCCTCCGCCTTCATAGGGCCCGCAACCGCCTGCGCCAACCGAGCTTGGAAAGCATCGATCTGCTCCTCCAATTGCTCCTTGCTCGCAGGAGTCCTGGCCGCTGCTTCAGCCCTCTTGGCCTCTTTGGCCAGTTGTTGCAAGCGAGCCGTCAAAGCCAGTTTCTTGTTCTTGAAGTCGACAAACCACCACCTTAGCTCTCTTACCTTCTGCCTGTCGGCATACTCCAGGCGTTGCTTGGTCGGCGGCCTTTTCAGGACCTGCCACTTGGAGCGCCGAGCAGGGGGAGATGAAGGAGACCGTCGGCGACGCTTGGCCGTCACCTTCCTCCTCGTACCCTCAACAGGGGGATCCCCTCATGGTAGCGGCTGGATCATAGCCATCGCGATCTCGAGGGTGATCTTTTCCTTTCTCACGATCAAAGAGGCTGTCAGAGGTGCTCGGGACGGAATCCCTCGAGCATAGCTTACAAAGGACACTTACCTCCTCACTGCGGTCGAACACGTTCCGCGCAAATTGGCGCCCACGCTTCAGCTCCTTGCTATTTGGGGTCCCGAACATCTCGACAACCCGTTCTTCTACCCAGTCTTCGTGCGGGGCTGCAATACGAGCAAAAGGTGAGAACTCGAGCAAATGGAAGACCAAAGAAAAATATAGTTTAAAAGGGATTAAAGGAATTTACCTGAGTCCGCTTCATGGGTGAGGTCTTGCCACCCAATAATCTCGAAGAAGGGATGTTCCCTCCTTCGTAGCGGGGACACCCGGTTCCTGAGAAAGTCCCGGGCAATATCCCGACCAGTGAGCCCCATTTGGGTGAGCTCACTGATCGTCATCAGCGTCCGCTCCTCTTGAGGTTGCACGGGCGGACGCGGCGTCACAACCACCGGGGCCGATTCCCCGGTGTAGCGGAGGTCGCTCGCCTCCACCTTCTTCAGGTAGAACCAATGCCTGACCCAACTGGACACCGAATCCTTTAGCGAAAGGATTGGGTAATCGTAAGGTCGGTTGGACCTAAGTCGGAAATAGATGCAACCGATGAGGGTATTCCCGGCGGTACGGAACGAGGAATAGAAGTGGAAGAAAAGGCTAGCCGTGGGCACGACGCCGACATAACCCTCGCAAAGATGCGTGAAGATCACCAGAACAAGGATGGAATTGGGGTTCAGATTAGAGATCTCGCACTCACAGAAGGCGAGCATGGAAGCAACAAACTCACTCTCGGGCATTCGAAGCCCGTTGATGGCATAGATTTTGCAGGAGACAATCTCTCCCTCCTGTGGCGCTGGCTCTGTATCGCTGCCGGGCGCACGTGCCGAGCCCTCGTCGAGGTGGCTGTCATCAACAAGCAATTGGAGCCTCCTCCTGCTCATCTGGCTGACACCGAACTTCGCCATGGATGCGGAAGAGTGAGGGGGGCAAAGTGCAGGAAGTTTGGGGGTCTTCTTTCAAGTGAAAACGAGCAAGAATGCGGCAAAGATTTCTCCGCCGCACTGTTCGGGCTTAAAAAGGCAGCAAAAAGACGCATTTAATGACAGACGTGACCTTTCACGAACCGACACGTGTCCATTACCACCGTAACAGTTAGTAAAATGCATCTCCCGAGAAATTGTCCGGACCGTTACGAGGACGCTTCTTGAGGAAGGAATCGGCGTGACCTTCTAACTTTTTACCAGAGAATTCTGCCCGGTCGGGGGACGAGCCAGATGGTCACTCATAACCCATCAAAGATTGTCTACCACCGTGTTATGCTCGGATGCTGTAGCAGCACTTCGCCACAAGGTACCAATCCCTCCTGTAAGTCTTTTAAAGGCTCAAGGGGAAGACCCGACCAAGTAGCATTCCACTTGAGCCTCGGGGGCTAGCTGTCGGGGATTGGGTTATTTTCCAGAAACACCTCTTTGCCTCGACGGCCGACCAAAAGCACCCTTGGTCGGTGTGCCCGACCAAGGATTCCGGGTGGCCCCATGCCTAGCCGCATGCTCGTCAACCCTTGCTCGGAAGGCACAAGTTGGTCGAACCGGGCCATGGGAATGCCCGGCGATGGCTGAAGGACAGGGTCAACCCACTAAACAGGAAAGCGGCGACCAGTTCGCCACCAATCCAGGGAAGTTATATCAGAAGATCAAGCACGGCGAGAATCAAGGGCACGTCAAAAACGGTAATAGGCGTGATCTTAGGGGTAGTTACCATTTGTAATTAGATACACTGATTATTTATTTCCCCCCTTGACCGAAGGAGGGAGAGAGGGGCACACGAAGACAAGATCTCGATTACATACAAGCATCAATACTCAATACGACTGGAGTAGGGTTATTATCTCCGCTGCGAGAGGCCCAAACCAGGATAATCCCCGGTGTCTTCTGTTGCTTGGGCATTCTTCGAACGCAACCCTTAACGGGTGAAGGGGCCTTGGTTGATGCCACATTCAACAAGTAAGCTCGGCGGGGGCCCATTCCCCAATCATCGATAAATATAAATAAAGAATTGCAAGTAAAAATAAAGAGACACATCGATATTTTACCGTGGTGTTTGGAGACTTGCCGATCTCCCTTAATCCATATTAAGACAAGCCCAAACCACTTTGGACTGGCTCCGTGAATTGAGCACTTGTCTCGATTCCACTAGTTGTAGCTCTTTCCCCTTCCAGGTAGGTGAGCTCTAGCCATCATAAATTTGCTGGGGCTTCTCACAACCTCCTTGAGAAGCTCACTATGCACAACGCATGCACACACTGTTTAGGTGTCGGCAAACACTAAGAGTAACAAGTCAAGCTCTTAGCTTGAACTCCACCAAGTACAACACATGTACAAGGTGATCACCAAGTGCAACACATGCACAAGGCTCCCCTCAAGTGCAACACATGCACAAGAGGCTTTCAATCCGCTCCTAATTGCAACACATGCCATTAGAGTCACTCTTAGCTCAAAAACTAATGGGGTGTTTGGCAAAGCTCCAGCTCCACCAAATTCGTGGAGTTGGTGGATCTGGGTATTCCTAGCTTCACCAGATTCGTGGAGATGGAGCTGTGGGTATATTGAGAGTGTTTAGGTATGTCATCTTGTTTACATTTTATAATAAAATTATAAACTTAAGTCACTTTATTTCAGTCTACAAGTTCTAGCTTCGAGGTGGAGCTAGGATCTGAGCTCTGCCAAACAGGGCCTAAATATGGGAGTGCAACACATGCACAACTCCACCCAAGTGCTCAACAAAGCCAGCAATAAGAAGCCCTTGCCTCCCAAGACCTTCTTTTATAGCCTCCATAAGAAAACTAACCGATGGGGGGCAAAATGGGTGAAATCAGCAAAATCTAGTACTACCACCCTACTGGGACCGATAGTACCGGCCTCCATGCCAATGGCTAGAAAACTAGTCGTTGCGCAAGAAACCCGGTACTATCGCCTAACTAGGCGTGGTAGTATCGCTAGCGATGGCAGCTTTACCCATGGGTTCAAGTATCCGTGGGTACTCGACCCGATAAGGGCAGGCACGGGTAGCACTTCAGACCCATGGATTTTCCAGTTTGGGTACCCGATAAGATCATAGATGAGCATGAGTGCCAATTTATACCCATATGTACCCAATGGGTATCCTATGATATGTGGGTCCCACTTTTCAAACGTACTAACTCAGTTCCTCCATACTTCCTCAAGCCCTCCACAGCCCAGGCCCACTGCTTACTCGGTCATACGGTCACTCGGTCACTCCTCCCTCCTCACGGATCTGAGACATCATTCCCCATTGAGGCATTGCGCAATTAAGGATCATATCCGCCTAGTCACAATCCCCAAAATTCCCGATACACTCGCCGGATCGCCTCCTCCCTCTCCTCAGGCCATCCCGCGCCCCTCCCTTGCCTCCCTCCGGCCCGGCCGCCCTCCGCCACCGCCTTCCAAATTTTCAATCCACTCGTCGGCTCGCCTCCCTTTGTCCTGGTTGGTGCTCCGTTTGGCTCCTACGGTCAAGCAGCCGGCTCCCAAGTCTCATCGGCTGTTGCAACTCCCCTTGTGGCCCCCACTTCTATCGCAGCCTCAAAGCGCACCCTGCGACGGTCCGGCCTTCGCTCCCCTCTGGCGGTCCGAGCCCAAAGGTAATCACACATCTGGCCTGGAAATGAATTTTTTAGAAGATTTGGGGATAGTTAATGCTTTGTGCTTAGTGATGGTGGAAGAGGTCGAAATCTTGTGTTCTAGCCAAATGAACTAATGGGGGATAGTTGATGCTTTGTGCTTAGTGATGCTTTGTTCCTTAGAAGCTTTGTCCTTTTTTGATCGTCTTGACTTGCTCCTTGCCGGTTTGCCTCTTCCATGATAGTATAGACTTGTTCTCCACTTGATAAGGACACACCAAGGTGTAGCGACCCTTCATGTTCTTCTCCCTCTTGGAGATGCAGTCGAATCCACGCTTGTCTTGAGGCGCCCGTTGCTTGCTCAAGATATCGTTGAGGATGACTTTTCTTTTGAGGAACCTCTTCAAGTCATTTTCTAGACTAATGATTTGTGCCTTGAGATTTTCATTTTTCTCTACGAGATTAGTATCAACAAACATAGAGGAAGTAGAAACAATATTTGAAATTGAGCTATAAGGCATATCATCACTATAGGTGGACATATCAATGTTAGATGAAATGCAATGACTAGTATTTAAGCAAGGCATTTCATCAATTAAATAACAAGTAATTCCTATGTCTACTCCTGGCTTAATGAATTCCTTGAGAATGAGTTTTTCATGATTTTCTTTAAGAACATAATCATTTTGATGTGAGTTATGCTCCAACTTCAAAATTTTATATTTAGTTTTCTCCTTCCCAAGAAATTTATTGAGCTTCTCTAATATATCCATCAAATCATCGTAGGAGGGCTCATCTTCATCGTCACTTACCTCATCTTTACCTTTTGCCATGAAGCAACAGAATCGAGATGGAGTGAATTCTCATTGTCACTTGAGGTGAAGGTTGAGATAGTTGGTGTTGTTGGTTCTTCATCACTTGATGTAGAAATTGAAGAATCATCAACCGACACCAAATCTTCTATGTAATCCTCATTTGGGGATGTGGACACTTCATATAACTCTTGAATTCTTGTCCATATTTCATGAGCGCTCTTAAGGTCGCATATTTTATTAAAAATTTCTACGCTCACAACACTAAATAAAATGTTAGTTGCTTGAGTGTTGGAATGTAGGCATTTCTCCTCTCCTTTAGTTGGAGAAACATCATTGAGTGGGGAAGAAAAGTCAACATCTACAATTTACCCTAATTGTGGGCTCATGGATTTAAAATATGAAATCAAGCACTTCCATGAGTCATAATTTGAACCAATAAGCACGGGTGAATCGTGAGTGCACTAGACCTCTAGTCGCCATCCTTTTTACTCTGTAAGTCTTAAAGCCTAAAAAATGAAAGTAATCGGGCTCTGATACCACATGTAGGGTCGAGGCGTACGACTAGAGGGGGCTGAATAGGCATTTTAAAAAAACTTTTCTAGTTAAACTAATACGAGAACTCTCTAATCAACCCTATGTCAACACCTAGCAAATAATGCAAAAGTGAATAACTAAGGTTTTGATAATTAAGGCCTAAATCAACTAGGCTCACTAGTGCACTAACTAAATTATGACTCTAAGCAAGAATTACTATACTAATCAAGCAAGCAAGAATAAGCTATTATAAATACAATCAAGCAATTGATAATAATGCAATAAAGTAAATGCTTGAAAGTAAAAGTGTCGGGGATTGGCTATCTGGCAAAAGACCACGGTACCCCCGTGAAAAGTTGAGCACCACCGACCAGGCAGTACTAAAAGAAGATGCTCGGGAGGATGAAACGAGCATCCCTCCTCTCCCTCCGAGCATACGCGTCCACACCTTTACTCGCGGCAATACCAAACACCCCCCACCCCCACGAGCAAGCATGCTCGTGGAGACCATGACCTACTCAGGTGTTTGGTCGGTGGGCCCGGTGAGCACTACGAGAAAGGAAGGAGACAACCAATCAGCCGAAGTTCGAGGGAAATCTTACCCGAAATTCAAATAGCGCGCGAATCAAGGATGGCGGATCACGAATATGGGTACATAGCGTGATCCCAGGAGGTAGTTGCCTTCTTTGTACCTATAGTCATAGTATTTAAACCCCCCTGAAGATCTGTAACAGGGAGGGGACGAAGAGATAGAACACAATACACTGGAGTAGGGCTGTTATCTCGGCAGGGAGAGGCCCAAACCAGGATAAACACCGTGTCCCCCTTTCTCCCGACCTTGCATCGCTCGAACGACCTCCTCGGTCCGTACGACGGGGCTCTGTTGATCCCCCATTCAACAAGTAAGCTCGACGGGAGCCCGTTCTCCAACCGTCGACAGCTAGCGCCGTCCGTGGGGACGACAGCTTGATTCCCGTGTGGATCAAGATCCTCGAGGATGCCGAACTCGGGGGATACTCGTAATCTTTGTGCCTTCGACGACGTCAAAGACGACGACATGTACTACGCCGGCGACGGCGTGGCCGGCGTGACCGAACCCATCGGTCACACCGAGTCCGGGAGCTCTTCCCCGAACCCTAGGATGCGAGGGCAGATCCTCCGTTCCCCAGACATTACCCTCGGAGACCGCGAGGATGACTATGACGGACTCTACGATGGCCTGGATATACCAGACGACCTAGAGTTCGACCGAGAGACTGCATCTCAAGGGGATACGATGATGTCCCCATCGCTTTCATCTCACTCTCGTCACGTCAACATGGCCGGGAGCCGTGCCGAGCCTGGGGAAGGATCCTCGGACGCTACTAAGCGCGACCACTACGAGGCGGCCAGACTCCACCTAGAGGCGTCTTTGGGAAAGACCCTCGCGAGCATACGTCGCCAGGCAAAAGGGAGGCGCGCTTTCGCGGAAAGGAACTCTCGCGAGTACCGAACCCCCGATCGCGCCCTGGAGCGCCGCCATAGCTCACCGCCGCCAATTCACCAGAAACGAGAACGGCTACAGGCCTTGGTGACAGTCGTGCGCGACCTACGCAGTTTCCCCGAGCAAGTGGACCTAGAGGCCGTGGGCAAGGTCGTGGCCGAAGATCTGGAGAGGCTTGCCGCCGAGCTGAAAGCCTCGGATCCTCCCCACGACCGGGATGCCCGGAGTGTTTCCCGGGACCATCACAGACGCTCCCCCGTGCGCTCGCACAGAGATGAATCTCGGAGCCATGCTCGGAGATCGCCCCAGACCGCTAATCTGATCCGGGAAAAGCCCCGGAACAGTTCCAGAGCAACCTCGGAGCGACACCTCTACAATCGTCCGGATTACGAGCGTTCTGAACGCTCCACGACCAAGCGGTCGTCGGCACGACCGTCGCATGAAGTCTTCTCTCGACTCGGCCCGCGTACGGGGCGTTGGGCGGAAGACCCGCGCGGAGGCCGCTATGACCGAGGGTTTCACCGCGAAACCCCGAGCTTCGGTTGCCAGGCCTTCACGAGCTCTCTCCAGAATGTCGCATGGCCGAACAGGTTCAAGCCCGGCCACATCGAAAGGTTCAACGGGACCCGTAACCGGATGAATTTCTCTCGATATATACCACCGCCATCCTCGCCGGCGCGTGAAGGGGTGATGGCGAATTATCTGCCAACGGTTCTGGACGGAGCTGCTCGCACATGGCTCTTCAACCAAAAGGAGGGTTCCATACGATCCTGGGGGCAGCTCAGCACCGCGCTCCGAGCAAATTTCCAGAGCTGTTACATCCGCCCGGGAAAGGAGCGCGACTTGGAGCGCTTGATACAGACGGACGGAGAAACCCTGCGACAGTTCGTCCAGAGGTTCATCCAGGTCCGGAACTCGATCCCGAACATATCGGACGAGGCCGTCGTCCGAGCTTTCAAGTTCGAGGTACGGGACGTGCGCTTCACGTAGGACCTGGAGATCCATCCGGATCTGACGGCAAACGAGCTCTTCCGAATGGCTGATCGGTATGCCAACGCGGATGAGGCCGTCCAGTGGAAGAAAATGCTGGATGAAGGAAAGCTGCCGCCTCAGCCCGGGCTAGAAACCTCCGCCAGTAAAAAGGGCTCGAACTCCGTGGATAAGAAGATCAAGAAGAAGAAGAAAAAGCAGCTCCCACCAGGCATGGTTGCCGCGGTGGAACAACAACAACCCCGAGCAACCAGGCCTTGCGCGAGCGTTTAACGCCGGGAAGAGGACAACCACACGAGCCTCGCGACCGAGGTGGCGAGGCAGATCAATCGGGCGACCTCATCGTCGCTTCACCAGGCACACGGGCATGACCTACGGAATTGCCGAACGTGGACCTACCGCTGGAAGCGATTTACGATGGTAGGGGTCCCATGCCGCCGCTTCGAGCAGGGTGAAAGCGGCAAGGGCAAGCAGCCCGTCGAAGAAAAGCGAAGATGGCATGGAATATCAAGAACCACGTAACCACATCGCGGTTATCTTCGGGGTCCTCTGCCTATAAATCTCGCCGACTTAAAGGACGCTGCGAGGAAGTGCACCAAGTCACCCAAGGTAAGCGCCCGGTCAAAGAACTCAAATGGTCGGAGCTGTCCCTCACCTTCTCCAAGGACGATTGTCCCCTTGGAATGACCAAACCGCAGAGGCTTCCGATGGTCGTGAACCCCACCATCAGCAATACCGTCGTTGGTCGGGTCCTCATAAACTCCGGGAGCTCTTTGGACCTTATGTCAGCTAAGGTTTTGGACGAGATGCAGATTCCTCGTTCCAAAATCAAAAGTGTAGCCGTGCCCTTCTTCGGGATAGTCCCGGGCACCTCGATCAAACCTCTGGGGCAGGTCGTCCTGCCCGTGACTTTCGGCGGCCCGAGTAACTTCAGAACGGAGCTAATCACCTTCGAGGTGGTAGACTTCGAATCGGCCTACAACGCCATCCTCGGCAGGCCAGCCTTGGCCAAGTTCATGGCCGCCTCGCACCACGCGTATCAGTGCCTGAAGGTTCCCGGACCAAACGGGGTCATAACCGTAAAAGGGAACCACAAGTCCGCACTCAATTGCGACGAAAGGGCGTTGGATATGGTCGGTCAGTTACCCACTAGCGGCCCTGACCAAGAGCCAAAACATTCCCGACCTAAACTTGCCCTCCAACCTGGAGGAGAGACCAAAACTGTTCCGCTCAACGAGTCGGAACCGGCCAAAGTCGTGCATTTGGGATCTTCCTTAGATCCCAAATAGGAACTCGAGCTCATCACCTTCCTCCGGGCAAGCTCGGATGCGTTCGCCTGGGAACCATCCGACATGCCCGGGTCCCTAGGAGGTGATTGAGCACAAAGCTAGCGATTCACCCTAACAAAAAACCGGTCTGATAAACTTAGACGCTTTTCCCCAAAAAAACAGGCGATCATCCGGGAGGAACTCGACAAACTCCTAAAAGCTGGCTTCATTAGGGAGGTCGAACACTCCGAATGGCTAGCCAATCCAGTCTTGGTCAGAAAGAAAGGAGGCAAGTGGCGCATGTGCGTCGATCACATGGGTCTAAACGCGGCATGCCCGAAGACAACTATCCGTTGCCTCGCATAGATCAATTGGTCGACGCGACGGCGGGATCGCAAACCATGAGCTTCCTAGATGCCTATTCAGGCTATCATCAGATCAGCCTGTCGCGCGAAGACGAAGAAAAGACTTCCTTCATCACCCCGTTCGGTACCTTCTGCTATACGACCATGTCTTTCGGTCTAAGAAATGCGGGAGCAACCTTTCAGCGCCTCATGCAGAAAACTTTCGCAGACCAAGTGGGTCGAAATTTGGAGATCTATGTCGACGACATAGTTGTAAAAAGCAAGAGCACTTCGGGTCACGTTGCTGACTTAGAAGAAACCTTCTGTAAACTCAATAAGCATCAAATAAAGCTAAATCCAGAAAAATGCGTGTTCGGCGTGAAAGCTGGCAAGGTGCTCGGCTACATGGTCGGACCGCAAGGCGTCGGGGCAAACCCGGAGAAAATCGAAGCCATTGAGAACATGAGGTTGCCCACGTGCGTGAAGGAAGTGCAAGCTCTGACCGGGAGAATGGCCGCTTTAAGCCGGTTCATTTCCCGGCTGGGAGAGCGAGGACTACCCTTCTTTAAAGCCCTCCGCAAGCACGATGGCTTCACGTGGACAGAGGAAGCTAATCACTCATTCAAAGAACTTCGGGCATGTAAATCGCTAGGAGTCCAACGGCTCACTGTGATGGGCGATTCACAGTTGGTCGTGAACCAGGTCAACAAAGAGTATCAGTGTTCCGATACCTCAATGGCGCTGTACCTGGCCGAAGTAAGGAAGATGGAGAAATACTTCAAGAATTTCGAAGTAATCTACATCCCCAGGAAGGATAATTCCCTGGCCGACCAAATGTCTAAGGTTGGTTCCTCTCAAACTACCGCTCCGGCGGGGGTGCTTGTCGAGCACCTATATAAGCCCTCCATTCCCTATGAAGAGGAGGCACCAGAGACCGACGGTAGGGTCTCCTTCCTCGAGCAAAGTGCAAGTTGGATGATGTCATTTATCCAATACCTTGCGCATGGGATATTGCCCGAGGAAGAAGCCGAGCGTTCCCGGCTAACAAGGCGATCTTCTCAGTACAAACTGATCGAAGGCGACCTATACCGAAAAGGCGCATTAGGAATCCTTTCCAGGTGCGTCTCTCAGGAGGAAGGCCAACACCTTCTTCGTGATATCCATGAAGGAATGTGCGGAGCTCACTCGTCTTTTAGAACGCTTGTGAGCAAGGTCTTCCGATTGGGTTACTACTGGCCTACGGCCTTGACGGATGCACGGTCAATCGTAACGACCTGCCGAGCATGCCAGTTCCATGCTCGCAAAGCCCGTCAGCCAGCATACGCCCTGCAAACCATACCGCTTTCGTGGTCATTCTCGACCTGGGGGCTCGACGTCCTTGGACCTTTTCCCCGGGGTCAGAAAGGCTGCAAGTATTTGCTCGTGGCCATCGACACTTTCACTAAGTGGATAGAGGCCGAGCCCATCTCAACCATCTCGGCCCAGGCGGCCAAGAGGTTCCTCCGTAGCAATGTGATAACTCAGTTCGGGATACCCAGCCGTCTCATCACGGACAATGGGACCCAGTTCACCAGTGAACTATTCCAAAGTTACTGCGAGGAGGTCAGGACCAAGGTCTGCTTCGCCTCTGTGGCACATCCACAGAGCAACGGAGCAGCCGAACGAGCAAATGGGCAGCTAGTCCAGGGCACAAAAAAGAGGATCTTCAAGAGCCTCAACCAGCACAGGCAGCAGTGGGTGGATGAGCTTCCCGCCGTTCTTTGGTCCGTCCGCACCACGACGAGTCAAGCCACAGGCGAAACGCCTTTCCAACTCGTCTACGGTGCGGAGGCCATTCTGCCTGCCAAAATCGTGCTAGGTTCCCCAAGGGTGCAGCTGATCGATTCCGTCGATCAGGAGGTTGAACGCCTCCTCGACCTAGACCTCGTCGAAGCAACACGTGAGCAGTATTTGCTCGGCCTGCGATTTACCTACAAGCTCTTCGTGAGGCACGCAGCCAAATCAGTCCGACCAAGGTCCTCGCAAGTTGGTGACATGGTCTTACGAAGACTTCAAGACACTGTCGAAAGCCAATAAAGTGACCCTAAGATGGGAGGACCCTACACGGTCGTGTCCACAAAGACGCCAGGGGTTGTTCGCCTCGCGATGGAGGGCGGTCGGGAGCTCGCCAAAGACTGAACATTGATCAACTGCGTAAATTCTACGTTTAGACGCGTACCCCTATCTCGCGCCCCTTGCGTTTTTTCCTATAAAACGTTTCCTTTCCTTCTCATTTTTTGTCCTCGCTTTGTCGAACGAGCATCGTCGTCTACCAGCACTGCGGATGAGCTTATCCAACGAATATGTGCGCACCATTCCCTTTGGCCCCCTGCTGGATGCTCGCCCACTCGTTCACTTTCCACAGTAGCTCTTCACTGTATGCGTGGTCGATCGCGAGCATCCATCTAAGCCCGGTTCAGTAACCACTCGGGTATGGCGGCTCTACGTATTGTTGGTTTAAAGCTCGTCTACTCTGCGCACGTAACAATGCTCGTCCTCATACCTCTCTCAACGCAATCGACCTGTTTAAAACGTTCAAAAATCATTACGATCAAAGTATCCCTTAACTTGCCCATGAACAAACTCGTGCTCGCAACAGTAAGGGCACGACCTTTGTCCATGGCGGGGGCTCCGTATGATAGGAACGTCCCGTCCTTTTTCAAGGATTCTTTGCTCGTGTCCATGTTATATGCTCTTATGCAGGGACTTGGTCTTTTTTCTGCAGAACCGGGTTCGTGCGAGCATACATTTAAAGCGGACTAGAGAAAAACAGGAACATCTGCGATTTTGCTCATTTAACCCAAAAGGTTGTTTTCTCTTCTACAGGATTTGCACGAGCTAAAAAGGGAAAAAAAGAGCTAAGTCCTATGCTCGGCCTGGAGGACAGCAAGCTCCTCCTTAAGGGAGTCGACCTCTGCCTCCAGGTCCAAAACCTTCCGCCGAGCAGCGCGACCTTCAGCCGCGCTGTCCCAAAGGCGTTGCGCCTCCTTGAGCTGGGCCTCTTCACGCTCCCGAGCTCGCTGAAGGTCGCCGCGCAGGTCGGGGACCTCCTGCCGCAGCTTCACCAGTTCCTCTTTGAGGTCGGCACACTTCTGTTCCGAAGTGCTCTTCGCCGTCTCGCTCTCAAAGAGCTGGTCCCGAAGCCCGACAATGAGGCTCTTCGCCGACTCCAGCTCCTTCAGGTCGGCCTCGCGCACCTCGGAGACCCGACGCTCGAGATCGGCGATCTTGGCATCTTGCTCGCGATGGTACGCCCAGAACTCTTCTGCCGAAACTGCGGAGGCATCAATGTCCTCCATAGCCTTCGCAGCAAACTTCGAGCAAAAAGGAAGGAAAGTCAAAAAGAACCTCCAGAAGATTGCTCA
Organism: Rhipidocladum racemiflorum; assembly: GCA_036346355.1. Taxonomy (NCBI): domain Eukaryota; kingdom Viridiplantae; phylum Streptophyta; class Magnoliopsida; order Poales; family Poaceae; genus Rhipidocladum; species Rhipidocladum racemiflorum. Next base: position 60,811,968 of record CM070573.1, on the reverse strand, counting down.
CCTCATGGAAAAAGATAGAAGCAAAGGACTTACCAGAAGAGCCTGGCTGACCAGTTTGTCCTGAAGCCGCTGGCGGTCGGTAGCGCCAGCTCGGAAAAAGGGGTTGACCCACGCAGGGCCATCCTGATCCCGAGCTGGCACGTCAAGATCTTGCCCCTCCTGAGCACCCGGTGCTCCCAGGAGGGCAACGACGTTTCCTTCCTCGACCAACCCCAGGTCGCCCTGAGGTTGGTCTTCCGCGTCAACAGGCGGCTCATGGCTGCCTTCCTCCTGTTCGGCCGCTGCGCTCAGGGGCTGGACGCCGACTGCAAGCGCTTCCGCCCCTTGCACCTCTGCGGCCGGAGGCGATTGGTGCTCCACGACCGGAGACGATTGGTCAAGGACGACCACCTCCGGCCCGTGGTCCGCGGTGGCAAGCGGTCGCCAATCGCGACCACCTCCTCTCCGTGATCCGTGGCTGGAGGCAGCTGGTCGATCACGACCACTTCTTCCCCTTGGTCCGCGGCTGGAGGTTGCTGGTCGATCACGACCGCTTCTCCCCCTTGGTCCACAGCTGGAGGCAGCTGGCCGGTCACGACCGGCTCCTCTCCTTGGCTCGCGGCCAAGGGCTGTGGGTCGAGAGCCACCACCCCTTGACCATCAGAGCCCGTCGTCTGGGCCTCTCTTGCGCTTGCCCCTTCGCAGGGGACCAGGGCCCAGGCTTCCTTGTCCTCGCCCCCCTGCGGCTCTTGCTCCTCTGCGGCTGGAGTAGGTTCCACATCCGCTGGGGGAAGCTCGGACCACGCTGAGGGCGCAGCCAGCAACGACTCCTCCTCCGTCTCGGCCATTACTTGGTCGAAGACGCGGTCGAGCTCGGCGTCAACTGCAGAGTCGATAATCTCCTCAGCCATTTGACGAAAGTCCAAGAGCAACATCCGAGCTATCACGCCCATGCCAAACGGAGTGGGGTTAGCCCGAAAAAAAATCGCAAGACAAGAACGGAGAAACCAAACGAGAGGACCAAGTAGGGCCTACCTTCCGCCCGGCGAGCAGCGTCATCCTCCTCGGTCTCCTCGCTTCGGGCCACGGGCGTCCTGCCCGCGGCGGCCTCGTAGGCCTCAGCGACGGCCGCAACGCGCCCTTCTGCGGCGTCGCTAGCCCGCGCCATCGCCGGGTCGACATCGTCCATGTCGACCCCTTCCAGCGCCGAGGCCGATCGGGAAGACGACCTCCTGCTCCTTCTAACCAGAGCGTAGGCTTCTTCCTCCTCTTCCTCCTCCTCAGGGTCCTCGACCACCTGAGCGAGCTGGTCCTAGAGAGCCTTAATTTTTCTCTCCAATTGCTCCTTGCTCGGGGGGGACCTGGCCTCCTCCTCGGCATTCTTCGCATGCTCGGCGAGCTGTTCCAGTCGGCCCATTAGCTCCGGTGTGGGATGTCCGAGATAGGGGTCCCGCAAGTAGGGCCTATACCCGACTGGGCTAGACGGGCGGAGCAGTAGGCCCAAAGCCCAGAAGCGCCACGACGGGCCCGGAGGAGGTTTCGACTTGTTCCTGAAAGCAACTCCCGATCCTTCGGGGAAGCTTCGCGCCACGCCCAAACAACCCGCCAAAAGTGAAGCATGCAGCCTAACATTCGCAGAGCCTGCAGGCTCTGGAACCTGACAGGGCGGCAGGCGCGGGTCGGGGAAAGCACAACCACCTCTCCAAGACGTAGTGTGCCATAGCCAACGAAGACAAAGTATGTGTTGGTGAGGCCACCATGTTGAGGGCCCGGTGGCGCCCATCTATCATGTATCTTTCCCCCAGTATATAAGGGGGGGAGGGAGAAACAAGAAAAGGGGAGACGCTCATATATCCAAGAACACATGACTAGGGTATTATCTCCTCCGAGAGAGCCCGAACCTGTCTAAACACAGATCGCCCTCGCATCCTGTGTTACCATCAAGCTCAGATCCCACACGAATCCCCTAGAATCACAAATCTCATTGCCGGCGAAACCGATAAATCGGCGGTTGGCGCGCCAGTAGGGGCTTGTGTCAAGATCTTCGTCAAGCATGATGGCTGCGACGAGCGAGTCTCCACGATCTTCTTCTGGGTCAGTCTTCCGCTTTAAGCCTGACCTTCATCTCCAACGACCTCGGGAACCTTTCCCTCTCTAAGGGGACCGCGCTGCAGCACGGTGAGGTTTCCGGTGAGCCATCATTGCGACTTCCACGCCGACCGGGGGGTCCCCCTGTCTCGCGCTCTAAAGTGCCGAGTTGGGGACCGAAGGCCGGGTCCGGCGAGGAAGTCGGACCCAAGGGCGCCGAGGTACGAATGGTGGGGGTTCTCGCCGCCAAACCACTCGGCACCTCCGAGCGCCTGGAGTTATCTTCTTCAGGCTCACCCAGCTCAGCGGCCGAGTCAGAAGAAAGCCTAGAGAGCTGCTGGAATTTCCACAGAGTGCGTAATCGAGGGCTCGCGGGCGGATTCACAGCAGCGCCTCGACACTTCGGCCGCCGCCGACTTGGAAGGTGGCCGAGCAACTGAACCTGACACGCGGGCGCGTACTCTGCGGGACCGCGCCCGGGCTGTCAATGAAGACATTCTGCAAGCCAAAATGGGGGACCAAGCTATTTTCCATACCCCACAGCAGAATATTGTCGCCTCCAAGACACTCTTGGATACCCTGAGCCCTATGCTGGGGGCGGGTGATCCAGTCGCCCCGATCGTGGCCCAAGTAAAGGCCATGGTGACGGCGGCAGCTATCCAGCAAGCCCAGACCGACCCGGTAAGCAAAGGAGGCATCACGTGGTCCGGTGAGGACCAGGCGGCCGGCCGGTCGGTCGGGAAGCCCGCTAGACGCATCATGTTCCACCCGCGGAGACGACTTGCGGCATAGCATCAACCGCGACCTCCGTTCGGACCTCGGCGCCAGCGCCGCGGCCAGAAAGGGAGGAACAACGCCGCCATGCCGGCGAGTATGAGCGCTACGGCATCCTTCCACGAGATCGCTGAAGCACGCCAAGCGCGATCCCCTCGCGTCGATCGCCGCCGGAGGTTGTCGCGAAGTCATTGAAGGGGTTCGCGGCGTTTACCCCTCACCTACGCCGAGTGGTTTGGCACGATGGGTTTAATCCTAAAGGCATCACTAGGTTTGACGGTGAGAGGGACCGGAGAGGCTTGGCTCTGGTATACGCTCTGGCGATCGAGGGCAGAGGGATCAGTAATGGCAAACTACTTACCGGTTACCCTCTCGCCCCTGGCCCAAGCATGGCTCACTGGACTCCCAGCGAACTCTATAGGTTCCTGGGGAGATCTGTGTGAGCAGTTCATTTCAAATTTTCAAGGCACTTACGAGTGCCCAGGCACCCCCTAGGACCTATATCAGCTACACCAAAGGAGGAACGAATCCCTCCGAAAGTTCGTCAAGTGCTTCATGCATAGGAAAAGCACCGTTCGGGATGTCACTGATGCGATTGTGATAGCTGCCTTCCAGAAGGGAGTCAGCGACCCCGATCTCATCAAGAAGATGTCTCGGAAGCCACCAAGGTCGGTTCGTGAGCTGTTCGCCCTAGCGGACCGTTACGCTTCAGCCTCCGAGGCTTTGGCGGAACGGCGTGACGAGGGGAAGGACCAGGCTGAACCCCCCCGGCGGAAGGAAAAGAAGCGCAAGGGCGAAGAGCTGGTGGCAATCGCTGCACCAACTCACCCACGCGCCCTCAAACAAGATGGGTATGACAAGGTGATGAACTCGCTTTGCCCCTTCCATCCGAAGGGGAGACATGCCACCAAGGACTGCTTCACTCTGAAGAGATTCGCCCGCGAGAGCAAGAAGCGAGTGGACAAGGTCCGAGTGGACACGCCGCCCGGCAAGCCACCTCCCCCGGCCGAGGAGGACTATCGGAAGTCGATCTCGAGCTCAACTACATATTCGGGGCTCGGCCGCATATGAGTCCAAGCGAAGCAAAAGCTCACCGTCCGACATCAACGCAAATGGAGCCGAGACCCCCAATATGTACGGTGGTCCGAGGTCGCGATAACTTACGCACCGCTTCCGGATTACCCATATCATGTCCCATTCCCGGCAGATATCCTCTTGTCTTGGCGCCGTGGTCCGCGGCATCAAGCTCAAGAGGGTATTGATCGACAGTGAAGCGGGCTCAATGTTCTCTTTGTCAAAACCCTTGACGATATGGGGATTCGCGGTCGGAGCTAAAGCGCGGATAAATCGCCTTTCCACGGTGTCATACCTGGAACTTCTGCGATACCACTCGGACAAATCACTCTGCCGGTCACTTTCGGTGCAAGGGAAAATTACCTGACGAAGAACCTTGGCTTCAAGGTGGCTGATTTAGCGACGGCGTATCATGCCATCTTGGGAGACGGCCTGGCCAAGTTCATGGCGATTGCCCACTACGCATACCGACATTGAAGATGCCAGGGCGAGTGGTATCATCGCTCTATCTTGGTGACATAAGGCGATCTTTTTCTGTGACAAGGAGAGGCTGCGAGATGGCCGAGTCCCTGGAGGCGCGAGCGGGTCGGGAGAGGATTCGGCGAGAGGCGGATTCCGACAAGCCGGAAGGCAGCGTCCCTACCCGCAAAGCGCGAAACCCCGGGATCGGCCCCGAGGACGGTACCAAAAGAATCCTCCTCGACCCGTCCGATCCGGCGCGAACCGCCTTGATCGGGACAGGGCTCGGAGACAAATAGGAGGACGCGCTCGTCACTTTTCTGCGGGCAAACGGAGACGTCTTTGCCTGGAAGCCGTCGGACATGCCCGGGGTCCCTAGGGAGGTGATCGAGCACGCGCTGAATGTAAACGAATCGGCCAGGCCGGTAAAGCAAAGGTTGCGACGGTTTGCCCAAGACCGCCAAGAAGCCATCAGGGAGGAGATCACGAAGCTACTAGCGGCAGGCTTCATCAAAGAAGTGTATCACCCTGACTGGTTGGCAAACCCTGTACTCGTCCAAAAGAAGAATAAAAGCTGGCGCATGTGTGTTGATTACACCGACCTCAACAAGGCTTTCCCGAAAGATCCCTTCGGTCTCCCCCGCATTGATCAGGTGGTAGACTCCACTGCTGGAACCCAACTACTTAGTTTTCTGGACGCCTACTCAGGCTATCATCAAATCTGGCTTCGAGAGGAGGATAGCGAGAAGACTTCGTTTATCACCCCATTCGGAGCATATTGCTACATCACCATGCCGTTTGATTTTGAAGAATCTTTGGCGCAACTTATCGGGCCGCGATCTGCAGAGTTTTCACCATCACTCGGACGCAATGTGGAAGCATATGTGGATGATATAGTGGTTAAAACCAAGGCAGAGGACAGCCTCACCACCGATCTGGCCGAGGCGTTCGTAAGTCCGAGGCGTTCGGATGAGGCTAAACCCTGAGAAGTGCGTTTTCGGAGTTTCTTAGGAAACTACTCAGTTCATTGTCTCTCATCGTGGGATCGAGCCAAACCGGAGAAAATCGGGGCCATCATAAGGATGGCCCCTTTGCCACGAGAAAGATGTCCAAAAGCTTCTTGGCTGCATGGTAGTGCTTGGCGAGTTTATCTCCGGTTGGGAGTTCGGGGATGCCTTTCTTCAAGCTCCTCAAGAAGCGGGACCACTTTGAATGGGACGCAGAGGCACAAAGAAGCCTTTGAAGAACTCAAGGTGTTCCTCTCCACCCCTCCAATTCTAGTCTCGCGGTGCCGGGTGAACCTCTCCTGCTCTACATAGCGGCAACAACTCATGTAGTCGGTAGTGATAGTTGTAGAGCGGGAAGAATCCAGTGACACCGCTATGGCGTGCAACGCCCGGTTTATTTTGTCGGTAAGTCTTTGGCGAATCCAAGGCGCGATATCCTCAAATTCGGAAGGCTGGCATGCGTAATTTTGATCTCGTCGCGGAAGTGAAGCATTATTTCCAAGGACACTCGATTTCAAGAGTGACTTCTTTCCCGTGGGAGAGGTCCTCCATAATCGAGAAGCTCTTGGAAGAATTTCAAAGTGGGCAGCCGAGCTTGGAGCTTTCGACTTCTCGTTCAAGCGCGCACCACCGTCAAGTCCCAGGCTTTGGCCGACTTTACTGGTCAGTGGATCGAATCCAGGCCCCTTGCGGAAGAAGAGCTGTAATATTGGACCATGCACTTCGATGGATCTCTCATGCTTGGTGGAGCAGGGGCGGGAATTCTCCTTGTCTCGCCGAAGGGTGACAGGTTGAAGTACGTCCTTCGGATTCACTTCCCGGCCTCGAACAATGCCGCAGAGTATGAGGCTCTCATCCATGGGCTCCGCATCGCCACATCGCTCGGAATCCGACGACTGGCGGTTCGTGGTGACTCCCAGTTGGTGGTGAGCCAAGTACAGAAGGATTGGTCGTGCGTCGATCAGACTATGACGGCGTATTGCCAGCAAGTCCGAGAATTGGAAGGCAAGTTTGACGGTCTGGAGCTGGTCCATGTCCTCCGCCGCAATAATGAGGCAGCCGACGAATTGGCCAAGATGGGAGCCACTCGGGTCGAGGTTCCGAGTGGTATATTCATCCAGGATCTTTACGAACCAACCGTTGCAAAACGACGGGAGCCGAGCAAGATCCTGAGGTCGGAGTCCTGCTCGTTGATCCCGACTGGACGGCTCCATACCTTGATTATCTCCTGAAGGGCAAATTTCCAGAAGCAATCGCTCTGGTAGAGCGCATCTCCTGACAAGCCAAATCCTACGTGGTGGTTGGCGAGGAGCTCTTTCGCAAGAGCACGTCAGGTGTCCTCAGGCGGTGCATTTCGAGACAAATGGGAAGAGATCTGCTCCAAGAAATCCACTCGGGGATGTGTGGTGTAACACCCCAAAATTTTGCTTTCCTTAAATTCATGTGTGATGTGGCACTTTGGTGAATTTTTGGAATTTTCTGGAATTTATTTGGAATTATTTGGAATTTATTTGAATTTATTCCATTTTGAAATAATTAAAGAATTTAATTTTGCAAATAAATTTTTGTTGGAAATATTTTATTTGAGTCCAAAATGATCCAAAATATTTTCCAGAATTTTTACGGAATTTTTCTCGAGTCATTTGCTATTTTTAATGAATTAAATGAATTACTAGGAATTATTTTAAATATTAATTACTGGAAAATCCAACTCGGGTCTAGTACTGTTCAACCGACCGAGTTCGGACTCGAGTCGACCCGAGCCAGTTGACTCGACCGAACCCACTCCTAACCCTAATCAATCCCAACCGTTGGATCAAGATCCAACGGCTGAGATCCGCCCGACCGACCAGGCGGCGTGTCGGGCCGGACCGTCGCGCTGCCGCGATCGTGGCCGTTGGTTGTGCCACGTGGACGGCCACGATTTAAGTCGTCTTCACCGAGTCCGAAGCGGACTCCGCCGCCGCGCGTCGCCGTAGCAAGTTAGGTTTCCGTTTTTACGACGCAGGCCGAGGCTATTTAATGCCCGGCATACCGAGGACCGCCGTGATTCCGCGCCCTCCCTTCTCTACTTCACCGAGGCTAAGTCGCCGCCGTTTAGCCGTGCGAGCTCGCCAGAAGCTGCGCCGCTGCTCCGCCACGGTCTTTGCTTGTTCGCCGCCGTCGCCGTCCCTGCGCGTTGACCTCGAGATCCGGACTCACCGCGACGAGACGCACCGAAGGACCTTTCATCTCGCCGAGCAACCCGGAACGCCGTTGGGCTCGCTGTCGTCTTCAACTCCGGCAGCCGTGCGCCTGCAAGCCATCGGCCCTCGCGAAGCTCGTGCACCGTCGGATCCGGATCGGACGGTTGAGGTGAGTTCACGTGTTCCAAACCCGATTAGATCGGGCCGTTGGATCAAGATCCAAGCGGTTCACAATCGCCACGCGTCGTAGCAAGGCGATTATAGGATTAGATCCGACCGTCCGATCTAGATCGAGCGGCCCACGAGCATCGAGTAGTTTCAACGTGTTAAACCCTGGATCTAATCCGCGCGTTGATTTTCAAACCAACGGACGAGATTGGCGCCACGTGTCGGGAAGTTGGACCGACGCGGTCGGGCCGATCCCACGCGTGCGTAGACGCCGACACGCCGGGCCCGCGTGTCGAGAAGGCCCGCATGTCGATGGCTAACCCAGCCAGCGCCGACGTCGCCGATGACGTCACCCGAGTGGGCCCACATGTCGATCCACGTGGCCGTGGACCGAGTCCACCGTGGACCCGAGCCGGCGTGGGACCGAGCCCATGGACGCTACCGACGCCAAGAGGCCAATCAGAGCTGCCACGTGTCCATGCTGGACGCAATAATTAATTTCCAAAAGAAAATGATTTATTAATTCGAATAATGATTTCAAATTTAGATTCAAACTTCAAACGCTTATAACTTTTGCGTTTCAACTCGATTTGAGTGATTCAAATTTCTAAATTTGTATAAAATTAAGATCTACCTAAATATGAATTTTATTTAATTTTGGACTAAAGTTTTTCTCTGTAAAATTATTTAATTGATTATTTAAACTTTAAATAATCATAACTTTTATGCTTTAACTCCAAATTTGTGATTCCAGTTTCTAAAAATCCAGAAAATTATGTTCTCTCTGTTTATGGATTTTATTTGGAGTTTTGGGATCTTTTGCATAGTGTTCATTTGTGTATTTGCTATTTGCACGCTTTTACGAGTAGACGTTGAAGTCTTGAAGGATTCGAGGGAGAAGTGTTGACTCAGGATTCAACTCAAGACCAAGAGCAAGTACTTTTTGAAGGCAAGTTGTGCTTTGACCATATTGATCCCATTTCGAAATCTATTTTGATTTAAACTATTGCATGCTAGTTCAATTAGAAAGATACTTTGTTTAAACATGGGTGTTAGATAAATACCAATTTGATATATGACACCTTGATTACTTAAGTATGTGCCATGACCCTTTGTCACCCTCGTTGTGGTTTACTAGTTGGACATTATTAAATTGCCAACATGGGTTTAGATCGTTGTAGTTGGCTGCTAGACCTGCTACGTGCTCATAACATGATTTTGGATAATCAAATGCTAATATGGACTTAATGATATATTGAACCTGTTTTGGAAAAGTATCATGTGAAGTTGATGGCACGTGGTGCATGGTAATCAAGCGGGGTTTGATAAACGATTTTAATCGGGCATGTGGCAAGAGTAATGTCAGGTGGGCGGTGTGGCACTTGGGGATGATGATTTGGTTTTCGGTAGTCTTGCCCTGGTCACTCTAAGGACTTAACCTTGCAAGCCTTTGAACTGGGTCATACTTGCAACCACATGGTCGAATGGGACGGCCCTAGTTGACTAAGTCGCTAAGGACTCACTTGTGGAGCCTCAGGGTGTCGATTACACCTTTTGTGTGATTGTGTGCGGGGAGCGTATCGTGGTCGGTGGCCGATACCCATCTAGCAGTGTGTTGGTCCCATACTTCGCCTTGGCTAAGGGAAGGGATGGTGTAGAGCACGAACCGGAGAGGACCACTGTGTTGTTTGAGGCTTCCGGAAGGCTTTGTTACTGAACTTCGCCTTTGTGGTGTTTGACTGTATCTTGTGGGTAAAGTGCATAACCTCTCTGCAGAGTGTAGAATCTATTTGAATAGCCGAGTCCACGGTCTTTGGACAATGCTCTGGAATTACAATCAAGGGGTAGACTTTACGAAAATAACTTGGATTTGAAAAGTTGGGTTGGTTTAACAATGAAGATGATGGAAATGTGGTTTAGGATGGGAAAAATGTTTGTTAAACTTCTTGAAAAGTTATTTATGCTTTACTTATTTCTCTTTGCTTCGAATCTACATTTTATTACTTGTCAAAAGTCGCTTTCGCAAATATACCTTGAGCTATTCCTTTGTACCAAGCCATGCATATAGTATATTAGCTTGCATTCAGGCATGACTTGCCGAGTACCAAGTACTCACCCTTGCCTCAACACAATATCGCTTGAAGAGGAGACTACGCCAGTTCGGAGGAGGATTTCCAAGAAGACCCGTCTACTTAGGGATGCGAGCCCGATCGATTACTGTGGTATCTTGGATGGCGCCACAGTTTATTTGATTTTCATTTCTTTGTTATTTCTCTTTTAATAAGTTTCGCCTTGCAAGGCATATATATTTGTATCTTGGCCATAAGGTCAAGTAACCCCTTTTATTAATAAAGTACTTTGATAGTATCGATTGGTATGATTGTGATATTTACCGATGTTAAGACTCATGTGCACTAAGCTGCGTTCTGGACTAGTCTTGAATACACAGAGGGTCCGGATTTGCAAATTCGGGGTCCCGACAGAGGTGGTATCAGAGCCATACTTGACTGTAGGCTCAACCCTAAGCTAGAAGGGTCGTAGTGAGGATAAAACCTATTTTCTAAAGCTAAAAATTTGTGAAGACAAGAAATGACATCTCGACTTATCCCCTTCTCTCTTTTCTTGTCTCTTGCTGAAATTTTCCCTTACCTTGTCACAATTTAAAAATTCCGGGTTCTTATGTAAAGCACTCTTGTGACAGATGGAGGAAGAGTTCAACTACGTTGATCTGGGAGTTGGTCACGCCATGAACTTTGGCATATGCTCTGAGACTCTCGGAGATTTTGAGAAGCCCCAATACCAAGTGGAAGTGATCAGACAAGCGGGATTGATCAAGGCTTGTGATGTGAGGATTGAGGTACCCGCTAGGAAAAAGGGCCCAGGCAATCGCCCGATACACTGCCTTTGCCAGGAGATCTACAATGCGATGGGTATCCAAGAAGTATCACGACGCCGCAATGCGGCACATTACCCGTATCTACGCCAGAAGGTGGAGAGTACGGTGTTCCGTTATCATCCGCGCAGCAATAACCTTCTTGACCGAAGGAGATTCGGGATGAGGATGCCACGGTTACACAAAGTTGGCACGATTTGTCGTCGCCAGGAGGATGTCTTTGGATAATACAAGCAAGGAGCTACGAAGGCCCGCAAGGAGATCACGGCGAAGAAGAACAGATGGCGGGAAGCTCAAGAGTATGTGGCACACCTTCTACGAAGGATTGACGAGTTGGAGATGACTTTGTACGGACTGCACCCAGAGCCAAGATTGAGCTACACGAGCCGAGATCCGTGAGGAATCAGATCTCGATGAGGACACCGCTTCTTCGACTACCACAGAGGACACGATTCTTTGGACATGGCGATCAAGCTACGCCTATGCCACAAAGACCGTACCCAGCCGTGAAGGTTTTCTCGATGAGTGAGCATAGGTTCTATAGTGAGACTCCTTCGGCGAGTCACGTCATAGAATAAAGAGTCACCCTTTAGGCGTTAGACTCGAGTTAGTTCGATTTGGATTTGCTTTGTTTGCGAGTGTGCATTATGTGTTGCAAGGCCCTTAGGCATTGTAAGCAGCCATACCAAGTTATTAATAATAAAGTTGGACCTTAAAGTTACCCCTTTCGCCCGCATAAGTTCCATATTACTTGTCTATTCTTGTTCCCCTCTCATCTCTAAACCTAGAGCAAATCGACAGATGGTGAACACCCGTGGGAACTTTGGAAGCAATGGGAGTGGATCTCGCCCAACAGAAAACCCCACTGATGGAGCACCAAAGACCGCCACTAGATATGCAGAATTTCGAGCGTTTCTTGCTGCCCAGACTCGATTGATGCATGCTATGATGCAACAAATGCAGCACGTCATCGCTCGTGCCACGCCAATCAAGTTAATCAGGGACCACGCTGAATACAAGGTCCGTCGAGTTCATGAGGACTCACCCACCCACTTTCTCTGGAAATGCCAATCCATTGGAGGCCGATGATTGGTTAAGATCAATTGAGAGAAAGCTACACATAGCTCAATGCATAGGGAGTGAGAAGGTACTTTACGCTTCTCATCAGCTGGAAGGAACAATTACCGAATGGTGGGAGAACCTGCGCCACGCAGAGAACCCTCAAGATATCACTTGGGAAGAGTTCACATTTGCATTCCGGACATCACGTGCCTGAAGGAATCATGGACCTTAAGAAGGAGGAGTTCAGAGCATCAAGCAAGGTAATCACCCGGTGGCCGAGCTACCCGAACAAGTTCACACAGCCTAGCACGCTACGCACTGAGGATGTAGCGACAGATAAAGCCGCCAGTCTCGTTTTATGAAGGGACTTAACTCGGGATTGCGGTAGGGTTGATCACCCACACCTTTCAGATTTCCAAGAGTTGGTGAATAAGGCGCTTATTCTTGAGGACAAGCGCAAGGAACTGGATGAGAACAGAAGCGCAGGATGCAACAAAGAAGGATCACGTCGTGAACGCATAAATGGCTGAGAGTTGCACCAAATCAATTCTTCGATTCCAACCGCAGAGTGCGACAAGGACACCATCCTCAAAGACCAAGACCTCGAAACTACTGCACTCCCACTTCGCTAGAAACGCTTACTCCAGGCAACAAGAAGGAACAAGGAGACGCCAAGCTACAACCGCAACGAGCCAGACACTTTGCCAACAGCTTGTCCAAAGAAGACAGCAGGAGCGACCCGCCGCTTCAACCTAGGAACCACCCAGCTAGGACGCCAAAGACTGTGAGCCACACCCTGCACCGTGGTGAGAGGCCGAGTCAACCATGTCACCGCAGATGCACTGCAGAATGCTACGGACGTCGTCTTTGGGTAAGTTACTTGTTAACTCGATTACCTGCATGATTTTGTTTGACTCGAGCTTCGCATTCGCTTGTTTCGCAAGGCTTTGCTACTAGAAATGATTTGAGAATTGCAAGACTTAAGTGCATGCTTTTAGTTCAAACCCACAGTTCCGAACTCGAACGGAAGTAGGATGTTCCGGTGAGAATACTAATAGATGGAATAGAATTCCTAGCAAACCTTATAATTTTGGAGACCCGGACCTTAGACGTCATATTGGGAATGGATTGGTTATCCAAGCACAAGGTCAGATTGGATTGTGGACGAAGGACTATCTCGATTGAGAGCCCGTGTGGGAAGAAAGTGGAATTTCAAGCCACCTTTGCGGTTAGAGATGGACGATTGATGGTTAATGCAGTACCAAGGCAATCAAAGCATAGAGGATGTTCCGGTAGTGAATGAGTACACAGACGTTTTCCCGAGGATCTACCTCGTATGCCGCCAGACGAGGGACATAGAGTTTGTGATAGAGCTTGTACCGTGCACAAAGACCGATAGCAAAGAGACCCTATCGGATGTCTACCGAGGAGTTGGTAGAGATGAAGAAACAAATGGAAGAGTTAATGGATAAAGGATTTATCGAGACCAAGTTAAATCGCCGTGGGGAGCACCGCTTTGTTTGTCAAGAAGAAGGACGGGAGTTTCAGGATGTGCATTGACTACCGTGCACTCAATGAAGTCACCGTGAAGAATAAGTATCCGCTACCCAGGATTGATGATTTGTTTGATCGATTAAGAGGAGCCGGAGTTTTCTCCAAGATTGATCTCGAGATCGGGTACCATCGATTGAAGATCCGATCGTAAGATATTCAAGAAAGACTGCATTCTCGTCAAGATATGGACATTACGAGTTCTGATTATGTCCTTTGGGTGACGAATGCGCCCGGCTTATTTCATGAATATGATGAATAAGGTGTTCATGGAATATTTGGACAAGTTTGTCGTCGTGTTCATAGACGATATCCTGGTCTACTCCAAGGCAGAGGATGAACATGCTTAGAACACTTGAGGCGAGTTTTGGAAAAGCCGAGGAACGGAACTTTTCGCCAAGTTCGACAAGTGTGACTTTTGGAAGGACAAAGTGGAGTTTCTTGGACATGTAATGACCGCAGAAGGAGTCGCCGTGGATCCAAGCAAAGTAGAAGCGGTGTTACATTGGGAACAACCAAAGACGGTGACCCAGATCGGAGTTTCCTTGGAATGGCGAGGATACTACCGCCCGTTTCATCGAAGGCTTTTCGGCGATTGCGAAACCCTTACGCAATTCTTTGAAGAAGGAGAAGAAGTTTGCATGGACGCGTAATGTGAGAAAGGATTTCAGAGTGAAGAAGCGATTGACATCAAGACCGGTGTTAGTTCTACCGGATGTTGCTCAAAGCTTCGATATTTATTGTGACGCATCGCGCCAAGGACTTGGATGTGTCTTTGTCTGCGAGAATGGAAAGGTCGCCGCTATGCATCAAGGCGCTTGAGGCCGCATGAGGAAAATTATCCGACACATGACTTAGAGTTAGTCGTAGTGCATGCTTTGAAGATATGGCGTCACTATCTCGATTGGAAGCAGATGTGAGGTATATACGGATCATAAGAGCCTTAAGTACATATTCACCCAATGATCTGAATATGAGGCAGAGGAGATGGTTGGAGTTAATCAAGGACTATAATGTTGGAATCCATTACCATCCTGGGAAGGCCAACGTAGTAGCCGATGCTCTGAGTCGGAAAAGCCATACCGTGAGTACGTTGCTAGCCACAAGTCAGGATGAGTTATGTAAGGATTTTCGTAAAATGAAGATTGAGGTTGTACCTAAGCGGATTCTTGGCATGACCGAAGTAAAGCCTACTTTAGAGGATCAGATCCGAGAAGGACGAAGGATGATGACAAGATCCGCAGGATTAAGTCCATCAAGGAGGAAGGCAAGCGAGAGGACTTCAAATTGGATGAGCAAGGCACGTTATGGATGAAGGATCGGATTTGTGTGCTCGACAAGGAGGAGTTAAAGCGATCGATTTTGGAAGAAGCCCATGACTCCAAGTACTCGATTCATCCCGAAGCGCCAAGATGTATCAGATCTCAAGGAGAGATTCTCGTGGCGAGTATGAAACGTGAAGTTGCCGAGCATGTTGCATTGTGCGACGTATGCCGTAGGAGTCAAGGCAATGCATCGAGAGACCAGCGAGATTGCTACAAACTACCAAGATACTCGAGTGGAAGTGGGAGGAAATCGGAATGGATTTCATTACCGGTTTGTCAAGACTCAAGGAGGTTATGACTCCATATGGGTTATAGTGGATCGCTTGACCAAAGTAGCCCATTTTATCCCGTGAAGACCACCTACTCGGAGATAAATTAGCGTAATTGTACATGATCAGATTGTCTCTGCTTGCACGGAGTGCCAAAGAGGATTGTATCGGACAGAGGTACCCAATTTACCTCAAGGTTAGGAATAAGTTGCATGAAGCCATGGGAACCCGTTTAAACTTCAAGATGTGACTTATCATCCACAGACGGATGGACAGGCCAAGAAAGAGTCAACCAGATTCTGGAGGATATGTTGAGAGCTTGTGCATTGGCTTATGCTACCTCTTGGGATAAGAGTTTGCCGTATGCCGAAGTTTAGTTACAACAATAGTTATCAGGCTAGCTTACAGATGTCACCTTTTGAGGCCTTTGTATGGTCGACCACTGTCGGACGCCATTGAATTGGAATGAGACCGTGAGCGCCGTGTCTTTGGGCCTGATATTCTTCAAGAGGCCGAGGAACAGATCGCTATGATTAGGGAAAGGTTGAAGGTAGCCCAATCACGACAAAAGAGTTATCTTGACAATCGCCGCCGAGATTTGAGTTTTGAACCGAGAAGACTTTGTATACCTCGAGTTACGCCTCTCGGGAGTTAAGAGGTTCCATGCCAAAGGGAAACTTGCACCCTGCTATGTTGGACCATTTAAGATTTTGAGCCGCAGAGGCGAAGTTGCTTATCACCGGAGTTGCCACCCAAGATCGTTGGCGGGAGTACATGATGTATTCCATGTGTCCTGATTAAAGAAGTGTCTCCGAGTTCCTAAGGAACAGATACACCGTTAGAATCAATTGAGTTGCAAGAGGACTTGACTTATAAGGAGCATCCCGTGAGGATTCTAGACACAATGGATCGAGAAACTAGAAACAAGTCAACCCGTTTAGAGAGTTCAAAGGAGCAACCACGAAGAAAGTGAAGCGACTTGGGAGCGCGAAAAGGATTTGAAGAAAGAGTTTCCAAACCTATTCCTTTAGTAAGCCCCTGAATCTCTGGACGAGATTCTATTAAGGGGAGGTTTGTAACACCCCAAAATTTTGCTTTCCTTAAATTCATGTGTGATGTGGCACTTTGGTGAATTTTTGGAATTTTCTGAATTTATTTGGAATTATTTGGAATTTATTTGAATTTATTCCATTTTGAAATAATTAAAGAATTTAATTTTGCAAATAAATTTTTGTTGGAAATATTTTATTTGAGTCCAAAATGATCCAAAATATTTTCCGAATTTTTCCGAATTTTTCTCGAGTCATTTGCTATTTTTAATGAATTAAATGAATTACTAGGAATTATTTTAAATATTAATTATTTGGAAAATCCAACTCGGGTCAAGTACTGTTCAATCGACCGAAGTCGGACTCAGTCCGACCGAGCCACTTGACTCGACCAGAACCACTCCTAACTCTAATCAATCCCAACCGTTGGATCAAGATCCAACGGCCGAGATCCGCCACTTCGACCCCGAGCCGTGTCCGGACGGACCGGACGTCGCTGGCGCGATCGTGGCCGTTGGTTGTGCCACGTGGGACGGCCACGATTTCGCTGCCTTCACCGAGTCCGAAGCCGACTCGCCGCCGCCGTCGCCGTAAGAAGTTAGGTTTCCGTTTTACGGACGCCGAGGTTATTTAATGCCCGGCATACCCGAGGACCGCCGTGATTCCGCGCCCTCCCTTCTCTACTTCACCGAGGCTAAGTCGCCGCCGTTTAGCTGCGGCGAAGCTCGCCAGAAGTTGCGCTGCTCCGCCACGGTCTTTGCTTCGTTCGCGCCGTCGCCGCCCCTGCGCTTGACCTCGGATTCGACTCACCGCGACGAGACGCACCGAAGGACCTTTCATCTCGCCGAGCAACCCGAACGCCCGTTGGGCTCGCTGTCGTCTTCAACTCCGGCACCGTGCGGCGCCACCACGGCCATCACCGCGAAGCTCACGCACCGTCGGATCCAGATCGGACGGTTGAGGTGAGTTCACGTGTTCCAAACCCGATTAGATCCGGGGCCGCTGGATCAAGATCCAGCGGTTCACAATCGCCACGCGTCGTAGCAAAGGCGATTATAGGATTAGATCCGACCGCCCGATCTAGATCGAACGCCCACGAGCATCGAGTAGTTTCAACGTGTTAAACCCTGGATCCAATCCGCGCTGCTGATTTTCAAACCAACGGACGAGATTGCGCCACGCGTGTCGGGAAGTTGGACCGACGCGGCCGCTGGCCCACGCTGCTGGCAGGTAGGACGCCGACACGCGGGCCCGCGTGTCGAGGGCCCGCATGTCGCTGGCTAACCCGCCAAGCGCCGACGTCGCCGATGACGTCACCCGAAAGGGCCCACATGTCGGGCCACGTGAGCCGTGGGACCGAGTCCACCGTGGACCCGAGCCGAGCGTGGACCGAGCCCATGGACCGGCTGACGCCGCAGGCCAATCAGGAGCTGCCACGTGTCCATGCCGACGCAATAATTAATTTCAAAAGAAAATGATTTATTAATTCGAATAATGATTTCAAATTTAGATTCAAACTTCAAACGCTTTATAACTTTTGCGTTTCAACTCCGATTTGAGTGATTCAAATTTCTAAATTTGTATAAAATTAAGATCTACCTAAATATGAATTTTATTTAATTTTTGGACTAAAGTTTTTCTCTGTAAAATTATTTAATTGATTATTTAAACTTTAAATAATCATAACTTTTATGCTTTAACTCCAAATTTGATTTATTCAGTTTCTAAAAATCCAGAAAATTATGTTCTCTCTGTTTATGGATTTTATTTGGAGTTTTGGGATCTTTTGCATAGTGTTCATTTGTGTATTTGCTATTTGCACGCTTTACGAGTAGACGTTGAAGTGCCTAAGGATTCGAGGAGAAGTGTTGACTCAGATCCAACTCAAGACCAAGAGCAAGTACTTTTTGAAGGCAAGTTGTGCTTTGACCATATTGATCCCATTTCAAATCTATTTTGATTTAAACTATTGCATGCTAGTTCAATTAGAAAGATACTTTGTTTAAACATGGGGTTAGATAAATACCAATTTGCTATATGACACCTTGATTACTTAAGTATGTGCCATGACCCTTTGTCACCCTAGTTGTGGTTTACTAGTTGGACATTATTAAATTGCCAACATGGGTTTAGATCGTTGTAGTATGTCGCTTAGACCTCGCTACGTGCTCATAACATGATTTTGGATAATCAAATGCTAATATGGACTTAATGATATATTGAACCTGTTTTGGAAAAGTATCATGTGAAGTTGATGGCACGTGGTGCATGGTAATCAATCGGGTTTGATAAACGATTTTACCGGGGCATGTGGCAAGAGTAATCGTGGGCAGTGTGGCACCGGGATGATGATTTGGTTTTTCGTAGTCTTGCCCTGGTCACTCTAAGGACTTAACCTTGCAAGCCTTTGAACTGGGTCATACTTGCAACCACATGGCTGGAATGGGACGGCCCTAGTTGACTAAGTCGCTAAGGACTCACTTGTGGAGCCTCAGGGTGTCGATTACACCTTTTGTGTGATTGTGCGGGGAGCGATCGTGGTCGTGGCCAGATACCCATCTAACGGTGTGTTGGTCCCATACTTCGCCTTGGCTAAGGAAGGGATGGTGTAGAGCACGAACAGGAGAGGACCACTGTGTTGTTTGAGGCTTCCAAAGGCTTTGTTACTGAACTCGCCTTTGTGGTGTTTGATTGTATCTTGTGGGTAAAGTGCATAACCTCTCGCAGAGTGTAGAATCTATTTGAATAGCCGAGTCCACTTGATCGACAATGCTCGGGAATTACAAACAAGGGGTAGACTTTACGAAAATAACTTGGATTTGAAAAGTTGGGTTGGTTTAACAATGAAGATGATGGAAATGTGGTTTAGGATGGGAAAAATGTTTGTTAAACTTCTTGAAAAGTTATTTATGCTTTACTTATTTCTACCGCTTTCGAATCTACATTTATTACTTGTCAAAAGTCATTTCGTAAATATACCTTGAGCTATTCCTTTGTACCAAGCCATGCATATAGTATATTAGCTTTGCATTCTGCATGACTTGCTGAGTACCAAGTACTCACCCTTGCCTCAACACAATATCGCTTGAAGAGGAGACTACGCCAGCTTTAGGAGGAGGATTTCCAAGAAGACCCGTCTACTTAGGGATGCGAGCCCGGTCGGTTGCTCGTGGTATACCGGATGGCGCCACGAAGTTTATTTGATTTTCCGCCGTTATTTCTCTTTTAATAAGTTTCGCCTTGCAAGGCATATATATTTGTATCTTGGCCATAAGGTCAAGTAACCCTTTTATTAATAAAGTACTTTGATAGTATCGATTGGTATGATTGTGATATTTACCGATGTTAAGACTGTGTGCACTAGCGCGTTCCTGGACTAGTGCTGAATACACAGAGGGTCCGGATTTGCAAATTCGGGGTCCCGACATGTGGCCATCACACGGCGTCAAGCGCCTTGGTTGGGAAAGCCTACCGCCAGGGCTTCTTTTGGCCTACGGCAGTGACGGATGCTAAGGAGATCGTTCGAACTTGCGAGGGCTGCCAGTTCTATGCAAGGCATACACACTTGCCGCGCAGAGCCGCAAACTATCCCCATCTCTTGGCCCTTCGCGTGCAGGGGCTCGACTTAGTGGGCCCACTCAAGAAGGCTCAAGGTGGCTTCGCCTACCTTTTTGTAGCCATTGACAAGTTCACCAAGTGGATCGAAGCTAAACCAGTCGCCACTATCACTGCGGTTAAGGCCAAGGAGTTCTTCCAGGATATCGTAGTTAGATTCGGAGTGCCCAACCGGATCATCACGGACAATGGCACCCAATTCAGGAGTGAAGAATTTCAAGAATGGTGCGAAGGCATCGGGATCAAGATCTGCTTCGCCTCGGTGGCTCATCCACGAAGCAATGGGCAGGTGGAGCGGGCTAATGGCACAGTCCTCCAGGGCCTCAAGGCCAGGATCTTCGATCGCCTCAAACCATACGCTGCCCGATGGGTGAAGGAGTTACCGTCGGTACTCGGGGACTCAGAACCACCCCACCGAGCAACCTGCCAAACACCCTTTTTCCTAGTTTACGGCGCAGAGGCGGTTCTGCCGACCGAACTAGGATTCGAATCCACGAGGGTTCGGAATTACAAGGAGGCCGAGTCCGAGGGGAGCCGAATGGTGGAGCTTGATAACTCGAGGAGGCTCGGAACGTTGCAGCCATCCAGTCGGCTAAGTACCTCCAGGGACTTCGGCATTACCATTCTCGCAATGTGAGAAGCAGAGTCTTTTCAAAAGGAGATCTGGTCCTCAGGAGGAACCAGAAAAGTGAGCACAAGCTCTCTCCAATTTGGGAAGGACCGTACATTGTGGAGGAGACGGTACGGCCGGGTGCCTATCGACTCAGACGTGAAGATGGCGAGGTTTTGGCGAATACTTGGAACGCCGAACAGCTCCGTCGCTTCTACGCATAAGTTATGTACCCGACTCTCGCATGCTAAATAAAATGGTGATCCGTTTCATTTTCTGAACTTCTACTGTGTAATGCTAGTCCCGAGTGGTTATTACCCAACTGGTGTAACACTTAACCCTAGTCGCGCCGGTGCAAAACGCACGGAAATAAAGACCGCGATAAGCGGACAACTCCGGCGGTTTATACCAGCGCGCGAAGCGAAAAGGGTAGAGCCTGAAAGCACTAACCACTCGGGGACTACAATTCGCAGCGCCAGAATTTAACCGAGATTCGCCTAGTCGTGGGTTTCTAGCCGTCAAAAGCTCGAGCCTCAACGCCTCGTTGCTGGCGCTGGAGCGACTGACTAGAACGGTTGATTAGGCGGAACCTTAAACTCGGGATAATTATGATGGCATGAACTGGGCAAGGTTTCACATTTTGTTCCATAATATTAATAATTTACATTACTGACTTTCTTTTTCATTTTCTCGCTAAAAAAGGGGAGGCGGCTCCTGCCGCCAATCCCAGTCTTCTTCTGAGTCTTTGGTCTTGGTGCTCTGGTCTTTGGTCTTTGCTGGTCTTTCTTTAGTCTTCTTTACTTTTGGGAGGCCCGGGGGCGGGATCGTCGAGGTCAGACGTGACTCGCGCGACCCAAAGCCGCCAGAATCTCGTCCTCAACCACCCACAGGGTGGTATAAAGGCTGACGAGGGCCCTGGTGGCTAGGTCGTCGCGGCGTTCGTGCTCACCATCTCGGTGATGATCTCGGCCACCTCGTGGAGCTCCCTGCAGCCTCCAAAGAAGGTGGCCACGGCGGCGGCGTCCCTCGCGGCCCCCTCCTCTTCTTCCGCCTCCAGGATAGCAAAATCGTGCTCCTCCCAGAATTCGGCCTCCTCCCAGCTGTAGAGCAGCCCAAAGCACCGCTGGCGAAAGAACGCCGCGTATGGGCCAACGAACCTCCTCATGTTAGACATGGAAGGAAGCTGGAAGAGGAAGAAGAGGGAGGAGATGAGAGGAAATGGGCGATTGCTCATCAGCGGTGACGCCCTATTTATAAACCATCCCAGCCACGGAAATCGAAGCGTCTCCCAAGGCAATCAAACGCGCCACCCCGCAATCAATGAAGCGCAGAAAACAAAACGGCTGCGCGAATACCAAAGAAGATCAGCACATTGAACAAAATTAAGGGACATTTCGCCAGACACGTGTCACGAGCAGTTCAAGTTAATTCGGCCTTCCCGCTCACTTCGCCCAGTTAAGCGAGAAGTCCGGGGGCTGTGAGCCGGGAGGCGACGACACAAACTTGGAGGCCGAACCACTCAGCCAGGAGGCCGCAGCGCAAGCCTCGACGCTCGAGGGCTGAACCACTCAGCCACTCAGAAAAGCGTGTTTGGGCGAAAAGGCCACGGGCCAAGACCCTGGCGCTTGGGAGCCATACCACGACCGAAGCCACCCGTAAAGGCGCAACGGGGCCAAAAGGCCGTGGGCCTATATTCTAGCAACTCGCATAAGGGGAAAGAGTAAAAGAGGTCCGAGCCAACTTGGCGTAAGACAATACAGACAAATTATATTCAAGTGAGAAAATACAACGCTTCAAACAAAGAGGAGGGCCAAGACTCGGCATTAAGGTTCACATCGAAATCAGAATTCAAGATTCTCTAACAAGGCCTGCGATGTAATGGAGACCTCTTCGAGGAGTGCGTTGGCTTTGTCTTCATCACAGCAAAACCCTCTTTCACGGCTTCAAGGTCAACTCTCGGATAATGAGACTTGACCACCGCCAACGCCTGGTTCGCACTCATGGTCGCGGACTCCTTGGCATAAGCTCGATCCTATCGGCTCCTCCAGAGAAGCGGAACAGCGTCGTCCCTGGCCCGCCAGCCTCCTTCAATACGCAGAAGGTGCAGAATCGGCTCATGACGCGCAGCGGCTCGATCGGCTCCGTTCGGCGGTGGTCATCTTTTCCTTGCATTACGCACCAAAGCCGAACTGCCATCAGTAAACACACCCGACGCCAAGTACGTTCACTCCAAGTCAAAGAAATTTACCCTTCAACTCTCGTTGTATCCTCTCCAAGCCGACTCGAGCTTCGAGGTCAGAACTTTCTGAAGCTTCCAGTCGGGCTCTCACCAAAGAATGGTCGAATCGCTCTCAAACACAAGAGCGTCATCATCCTTTCCAATTGTCCAAAAAGATGTCCAAACCGAGTCCAGGGGAGGATCTCACCTTCGAGCGCATGCTCAAGCTTCGCCTTCTCCTCTCGGATCGCCATACATTGGGTCTCTAGCCCGTGGACCTCTTTCCATCTCATTTCTTGATCTCGTCGACCTTGTCTCGATACTTCGTGCTCCTTGAGCTTGGGGAGCACCTTCCAAAAAATTGCGACCTCTGCTCCGAGCGCTCTCCCATGTCCTAGGCGACAGGCGAGTCTCAGTGGAGGCCAACATTCCCTAATAAGAACGAGACCAAAGAAAGACAGAAAACTCACCCTGACGAGCGTACTACACCTGACGGTGAGCTCGTAAAGCTCCATCCGAGCAGCTATCTCCGCTTCCTCGTCCTCCTCCATCCCTTTCCAGTCGGAACCTCCCTCACTCCATACGGTCCGATTCGGGGGTTTCGGCAGGGGACCGAGTGGCGGTGGCTCTCGACGCACCTCCTCCACTTCGGGAGGCGGAGCCGGGTCAAGCTCCTCGACTGCTGGGCCACTTGGTGGCTCAGCGGTCGGGCCAGCAGTGCGAGGTGGCGACGCCCCAGCTGCCGAGGGAGACGGTGACCTAGCCGACGAGGGGGGTCCCCCTTGGAGAAGCCGGTCCCAGGGGCTCCTTTTCAGGAGACCCCTCCACTGGGACGTCCATAGTAGGAGTCCTGAATCGGCAAAAAAGGGAAAACATCTCAGCACAGGTAATGACAAAAAGACAAGGATTGCCCAAAAGAATACCTCTTGGATTTCTTAAATTTCATCCCAGGTTTCATCCGAGTCCCAGCACCACTCGGAGGGGAACCAGACCAGACTAAAGAAATGGGCTGCCTCGAGACAGAGGGCTGTGGCTCTGTGCTTCGTGATCCGGGTACGCCGGAGGTCGAAGGCCCGGCTGACGAAGGGCCAGTAGCCTCCTCCGCCGCCTCCCGGCGCAGCTCATCGGCCGAGGTGTCAGCCGCTCGCTTGGCCTGAGCATTCCTCAGCCGAGAGAGGCCGACGACCGGAGCGTCAGAAAAGAAGGACTCGCGTTCCTGAAAATGGAATGATCGCCTGCCGTCGTAATCACACATCGTGCAAAAATCATGGGGCAGTTTTCTGAGAGTGGTGCACTCACAGGAGGGGGAGGGTTCGCCGCCAAAAATTTGTGAGGGCAGCCCCTGTTGGTGATCACAGTACCAAGCACGAAGAGGTCAACCACCCGCGCCGCCAATGCATCTTTCGACAAGGACGTATCCGTCTCCCGGGTGGGATCCTGAGACCCGCCGTACTGGAACCCCAAATGGATTCTCTCCTTTAAGGGCTGCACCCGGGCCACGCACAAAGCCGATCGCGATTCGGGGCCCGTCGACCCTCGGTTCTTCAGATCGCTAATCCATTCCGAGCTCGGAGATTTGGTCCAAACCGCCGTCATCCGGCATCGCTCCGAGATCGGGAAGCTTTAGAAGCGCCAAATAAAGGGGCGAAAAGGGTCAACATTGGCACAATAGAACCACTCCTCCTCCAACCTTTGAGGGAGGTCTTGAGGGGATGACGGCACCGTTTCTTCAAGCCCTCTCGCAGCTGGAGCCCGGCGCCCCCAATTACGCTGGGAGCAGCCCGGTTCGGATGAGGCTTGAGCAAGAAGAGTGAGCGGAACAAGTCAAAATGAGGACGTATCCCAAGATACGCCTCGCAAAGCTGAACGAAGATAGTAATGTGAAGAATGGAGTTGGGATTCAAATTGATCAGCTCGATTTCGTAAAAGTGAAGGAGCCTCGGAAGAAGGCGCTTCAGAACGCTAAATCCTCGCCGAAGAAGGACTCGAACACCACAATCTCATTCTCTAGAGGTGTGGGGTAAGGGTCACCGCGGGGATCGGCGGAGATCAACTCCAATGAGGAAGGACGCCGGCGACCACCTCCTCAAAGCGGGACGTCGTGGTGGTGACGGAGGTCTCCCACCCCTTGATCGCAGGTCGGCGTTACCCTCTGACGCTGATAAGGATTCCGAAGAAGAAGACATCTCGGTGAAGGAAACCCGGTGGGAGGAACCGCCGAGGGTCTTGGGCGCAAAGCTACAAACCCTAGGTCGCCCAAATCGCCAAAGGAGACTTAAAGATTTCTCAACCGTGGTGGGGGAGGGACAAAGGTATCTTCGCCTAGCAAGTTCTCCCTCATTTATAAGGAATAAGCCTCAATTTTCGCCTTACGGCGGGAAAAGCAAGAGCCTTCGCGCTCGATTCTGGGCCAGATCTAGGGCACGCCCCATGTTGGGCCGATAGCTGAGTTGCGCAAAACGCGACCAGGTGTCAAGTCTGGTTCGAGGTTCGGGATAAAGTGCGCCCCATGATGGGCCTGAACGCCGGCCGCCACGAAAGCTTGGGGCCGGGCACTTTCCGAACATCCTCAAGCGGTATGCCCCATAATTTGGGGTCAATTGCTGTTCACTGCTTCTTAGCGTGATTGGGTACCGTGGGAGGATTTTCACTAACCCGGTCTTGAGAATGCGCTCCATGAGAGTCTGAAGCGGTCTTGGCAGTCCGAACACAGGCATTACTCTATATGACCATGGTACACCCCATGAGGGTCGGTGAGCAACAAGCCAGGCCGCCACAAGACCGTAAACGGGCGCGGATACCACTCGGCCACGAGCCAAAAAACTACGGTATGCCCCATGAGGGTCAGCTGAGCAACAAGCCGGCTGCCGCGCACCGTAAACGGGCGCGGATACCACTCGGCCACGAGCCAAAAAACTACGGTATGCCCCATGAGGGTCAGCTGAGCAACAAGCCGGTTGCCGCGCACCGTAAACGGGCGCGGATACCGCTCGGCCACGAGCCAAAAGACCACGGTATGCCCCATGAGGGTCAGCTGAGCAACAAGCCGGTTGCCGCGCACCGTAAACGGGTGCGGATACCGCTCGGCCACGAGCCAACCAACCACGGTGGCTTCACACTACAAGTTCTTTACGATCTTTTTTCCCGTATAAATCTCTATGACAGGATAAGAGATGGAAATCCGATCCTAAAGCACTTGGGGGCTGCTGTGGGATGTCCGAGATAGGGGTCCCGCAAGTAGGGCCTATACCCGACTGGGTTAGACGGGCGGAGCAGTAGGCCTAAAGCCCAGAAGCGCCACGACGGGCCCGAAGGAGGTTTCGACTTGTTCCTCAAGGCAACTCCCGATCCTTCGGGGAAGCTTCGCGCCACGCCCAAACAACCCGCCAAAAGCGAAGCATGCAGCCTGACATTCGCAGAGCCTGCAGGCTCTGGAACCTGACAGGGCGGCAGGCGCGGGTCGGGGAAAGCACAACCACCTCTCCAAGACGTAGTGTGCCATAGCCGACGAAGACAAAGTACGTGTTGGTGAGGCCACCATGTTGAGGGCCCAGTGGCGCCCATCTATCATGTATCCTTCCCCCAGTATATAAGGGGAGGAGGGAGAAACAAGAAAAGGGGAGACGCTCATATATCCAAGAACACAGGACTAGGGTATTATCTCCTCCGAGAGAGCCCAAACCTGTCTAAACACAGATCGCCCTCGCATCCTGTGTTACCATCAAGCTCAGATCCCACACGAATCCCCTAGAATCACAAATCTCGTAGGCCTCAGCGACGGCCGCAACGCGCCCTTCTGCGGCGTCGCTAGCCCGCGCCATCGCCGGGTCGACATCGTCCATGTCGACCCCTTCCAGCGCCGAGGCCGATCGGGAAGACGACCTCCTGCTCCTTCTAACCAGAGCGTAGGCGTCTTCCTCCTCTTCCTCCTCCTCAGGGTCCTCGACCACCTGAGCGAGCTGGTCCTGGAGAGCCTTGATTTTTCTCTCCAATTGCTCCTTGCTCGGGGGGGACCTGGCCTCCTCCTCGGCCTTCTTCGCCTGCTCGGCGAGCTGTTCCAGTCGGCCCATCAGCTCCGGCCTCCTCCGTTTGAAGTCATCAAACCAGATTCGAAGCTCGCTTACCTCCCGGCGGTCGGCGTACTCAAGGTGTTGCGCGGGAGGAGTCCTGGTCGAAGCTCGGCACTTCGACCGCTTGGCGCGAGGAGGCGAGGCAAACGGTTGACGAGTCCGACCCGCCGACCTCTTGCGGGAACCCCTGGCCGGGGGATCAGCTTGCGGCAGCGACGCGGTGCTCGACACGGCGAGCTCGGGGGCGACCTTCTCCTGCAAACAGAAACAGGGAGAAATGAGCTCGGGGAACATGCCATCGGGCGGGAGCAAACAGATGTACTTACCGCATCGCCACGGTCAAAAACGTTCTTGGGGATCTGACGATTGGGCGTCAGCTCCTTCTCCTTCGGGGCGCCGAACATCTCGGCGACCCTCTCATCAACCCAGTCCATCCTCGGAGCTGTGACACGGCCAAGGGTTAAAATAAAAAGTAGCGCCAATTCACCAGGAAGCAACAGTGCTCGAGGAAGAAGTCCAAGAACATACCTGCGTTGTCCTCACGAGTGAGGTCATGCCACCCGGTCACCTCGAAGAAGGGGTGCTCGCGGCGCCTCAGGGGGGACACCCGGTTAAAGGTAAAATCCCGGGTAATGTCCCGACCAGTGAGCCCCATCTGGGCAAGCTCGCTGATCGTCCTGAGCACTCGCTCTTCCTCGGGCTGCACGGGCGGGCGCGCCGTCTCGATGGCGGAGCGGCCTCCCCGATATAGACCAATCGGGACCCCTCCGCCTTCTTCCGGTAAAACCAAAGTTGGCCCAACCCGACACCGAGTCCTTCAAAGCGACAAGATGGTACTCGTATGGTCGGTTGGGCCGAAGACGATGATAGACGCCTTGGCCGGGACCTTCCTACGGCAAGTAAAGGGAGAATAGAAATGGAAGAAAAGGTGGCGGTGGGCATCACACCCACGAACGCCTCGCAGAGGTGGGAGAAGACCGCAAGGGCGAGAATGGAGTTGGGGTGGAGATGAGAGATTTCGCACCCGCAAAAGGCAAGCACGGAGGCGAGGAAGTCGCTCTCGGGCAGGCGGAGCCCGTTGACGGCATACAACTCGCAGGAGACGATCTCCGCCTCCCGCGGCACCGGCACCGCTGCCGCTCGTGCACTCGACCCGAGCTTGGGTCGACGTACCCCTCGTCCGTGAGCACCTGGAGCCTCCTACGGGTCATCTAGCTAACCTTGAAACGCGCCATGGCCAAAGGAGGAAGGAGAGCGAAAAGGGTTCTTGGGCGCTAGGGCTCCTAGAAGATTTTTGGCCGAAGACGAGCAAAGAAACACGGTGTAACTCCGACCTCTCCCGGTAGAAAGGGTTAAAAAGACAGCGAAGGGACAGGTTAAAAATCACCGCCTATCACATAGCGACACCTGGCCGGTGAAAGCGCACTTTCCAAGAAACTGTCGTACCGTTACAGGGAGGCTTCTCGGAGAAGGAACCGCAGAACAACCAAACGACGCGCCCACGCGGAGCAAGCATGCGCGCGGGTAAAAAGGTCGTCTCCCGACATAAAATGGTCATAAGCCACGACCAAAAGAAATTCAATCCCCCCTTCAAAGTCTTCTTAGGCTCAAGGGGAAGCCCGAGGGTTCCCCGCTTGAACCTCGGGGGATAGCTGTCGGGGATTGGTTATCTGGCAAAAGACCACGGTACCCCCGTGAAAAGTTGAGCACCACCGACCAGGCAGTACTGAAAGAAGATGCTCGGGAGGATGAAACGAGCATCCCTCCTCTCCCTCCGAGCATACGTCCACACCTTTACTCGCGGCAATACCAAACACCCCCCACCCCCACGAGCAAGCATGCTCGTGGAGACCATGACCTACTCAGGTGTTTGGTCGGTGGGCCCGGTGGGCGCTACGAGAAAGGAAGGAGACAACCAATCAGCCGAAGTTCAAGGGAAATCTTACCCGAAATTCAAATAGCGCGCGAATCAAGGACGACGGATCACGAATATGGGTACATAGCGTGATCCCAGGAGGTAGTTGCCTTCTTTGTACCTATAGTCATAGTATTTAAACCCCCCTGAAGATCTGTAACAGGGAGGGGATGAAGAGATAGAACACAATACACTGGAGTAGGGCTGTTATCTCGGCAGGGAGAGGCCCAAACCAGGATAAACACCGTGTCCCCCTTTCTCCCGACCTTGCATCGCTCGAACGACCTCCTCGGTCCGTACGACGGGGCTCTGTTGATCCCCCATTCAACAAGTAAGCTCGACGGGAGCCCGTTCTCCAACCGTCGACAAAAAGAGACAAGAAACATAATACTTTTTCCCGTGGTCTCAAAGACTTATCGGTCTCCCCAAATCCACGTTGAGGCAAGCCCAACTCTTTGGATTGGCTCCGCACTTGAGCACCTGCCTCAATTTCACTAGTGGGAGTTTTTCACCCCTTCGAGTAGGCTTAACTCCTACTTTCACAAACTTCGCTGGGGCTTCTCACAACCACCGTTGAGAGTTCCCACGCACGACACTCTTACGTCGTCTAGGTGGCGGCAACCACCAAGAGTAACAAGTTGAGCCCTTTGCTCGAGCTTCACCTAGCGCAACACATGTCCTTCCAGTGACCAGCTAAATGCAACACATGCACTAGGATCCTCCTTAAGTGCAACACATGCACAATGAGGCTCTCGATCCTCTTCCTAATTACAACACATGCAATTAGGCTCACTCTTTAGCTCAAGATGCAAATTAAAGTGTGCAACACATGCACTTCACTCCCAAACTCATCGAAGAACATAAACAACTAGCAAATACCCACCAAGGCCTCCTTATATAGCCACCATGCCAAAACTAGCCATTGGAGGGCAAATCTAGAAAAACTCAGCAAAGTTGGCACTACCGCCCTACTAGGGCCGGTAGTGCTGGCTAGCCGTTGCGCAGGAAACCCAGTGCTACCATCCTACTAGGCGTGGTAATACTGCTCCTCCGGCAGTACCAGCCCTCACTGACGGTATTGCCGGCCTCATCGCACAACCAGAGCACCCTCTCTAGAAAATAACTACTGACAACTTGGGCCTGGTACTACTACTCCTCCGATAGTACTGCCCTTTAGCCCTAGTAGTACCGACAGTCAAATCCAAAGAAAACGTGCCTCCAGATAAAAGCTACAGCGCCTTCTGACCCGATAGTACGGTGAGCGGCATCGCTCCCATAAGCGATGCTTGTGGCCAGCAGTACTACCGCCCTACTACCTGCAGTAGTGCTGGCCTCAGGGAGAAATCCAGATTTTTGCCAAAATCTTTTCTCCAAAAACTCAATAATTAATTCCTTGAGCTATGTGGAGATCAACACATGATCACAACACTTTGCAAATGTTCATCACATACTCCAAAGAATTTCATTCAAACTCTAACAAATTTGTGAAAACACATTTCGCAGACAACTCAAGATATATTTAAAAAATCATATTAAGTAAATAACCCACGAGTCTATGAGATTAATCTTCTTAGCCATGTGATGATCAACATGAGATCAAGTCAACTTGCAAACCCTTGTTGCAAGCCCTATTCACATGCTCTAGGATCCCGGACTCATAGACATCCTTTTTATTTGTATAACGAATTTGCAAATAACAAATAAACCTTTTCATGCTTGAGCATTATCTTTTTTTTGCAACACATCCAAAAGTCTAGCTCCAAGTATATTCCAAACCATACTCAAGTGCATGAGCTCTCTAATTGCAACACATGCAACCACAAATAAAACCAAATTGCTTGAGCATCCTCGTTTTGCAACACATGCAAAAACTAGCTCCAAGCAATGCCAAATAACTTCAAATGCATGAGCTCTCTATTTGCAACACATGCAAACCTCTAGTTCCATGTATATCACTCAAACACAAAATTGCTGGAGCTCTCTCCTTTTGCAACACATGCAAAACTTAGCTCCAAGCAATACCAATTCAAATAAGAGATTAATTTGAGAAACAGCATGAACTTCAGTATTTGCAACACATGCAAAATATGAACTTCATGCAAAAGCCAACGCATGAGATTATCCCATTTGCAACACATGCAAATCAAAACTCCATGCAAAAAACCAATGCATAAACTTCTCCTATTTGCAACACATGTAAATCAAAGCATTATGCAAAAACCAATGCACGAGCTTGACCCATTCGCAACACATGCCAAATGGTTAGCTTCATGCAAAAACCAAATAAGAAGGTGGAGCTTGAGTGAACAACGGGATTGAGTTCATCAACTCATGATGAAGCTCAAGAAAAATACTCGACCCCTCTTAATAGTACGACATCTATCTACAACTAGACCCTCTATCTAGTTACACCTTGCCGCACGTGACCTCTTGAAGCCTTTATAATTTGCAATCATCTTCTCTTCAAGATCGTCACCCGACTCTTTCTTTGTGTACATCAACTCTTAATGAACATCCTCTTCGGGATCTTCTCTTGTCGCCTATCAGCACATGATAGCACCCGTTTCATCATCTCAACCATCTTTGAACTTAACCTATCATTATCATCTTATGAAAGTAGTTAGTCCAAGATACATGGTTATCTCAGTCATCCTTGCACTCCATTAACACATAATGAATGCCTCCACGATCGATTGAGCATAACCTAAATTAATTTGAATTAATTAATTGTGTCTTAACTACATTGATGCAATACATGCTTCATTATATTTAAGAACTATACATTTGTCCTTAATTAATCAAGGAACACTATTAACACATGATGAAGTATCCTTTAATGATTAATTAAGACAAATGAACTCAATTTAAAATTTTCATTTAAATTGATGTGAGTATATTTAACTACACAAGTTTTCATATACTCATGTTAATGGAAAGTAATGATCCATAATATGTGGAATATATGGAAATGATCATTACTTCTAAGCCATCAACTATAGAAAAAACTCCACAAGGTTATGTGCATATATATATATATATACAATTGATTTTGAATCAATATGCACATATTCAATTGTGATTGCATTGGAGTTTATCCTATATTACCATAAGTATACTAGAACTAGGCAATTAAAATATATACTCAAGAAATAGTTTTAAAATATTGATCATTTGTATATGTAGTTAAGAAATAGATCAATACTAATGAAACTTCAAGTTAGAGTGTGAACTCCCTCTAGATGTGTGCATCCATGTAATATATGGATTGGGAGACATGATGCATATTTTATGGTTAATGTGGAGGAATTCATACTTCAACTTGAATCCTAAGTATGCAATAAAATACTAGAATAAAAACGCGTACGTACCTTGAGTTTTTCATTTTCCATCCAAATTTGAGACTACTAACAATAAGTTCAATAAACATATTAGTCTCATACAGGTTAGATTTGTCATTAAACAAAGATTAAATATTAATCTAAAACCAATCACCAAAACCAATGGAGCTTGAACTTATAGATGTGAAGCTAACTGCAACGAAAACACAAGATGAAGTGGTTGCATAGTACTTAGAATCCTTAGGGCAAAACACATTTGATCTAATTACTCAAAAGGGCAGCAATATGGACTCTAGAATTTGAGTAAGCTTTGTTAATTAGGCCTACATGGCCTTCATAGCAATTGCATTCATGATTACAACATTTAGCATGAGATGCAACCTTTATGTCAATGTATATTCTGAACTGCCCATGGGGATCCATTGGTTTCGGGTACCCATCGGGTTCGGGTGGGCAGCACTTAGTTCAGGTTCGGGTTTGAGGCGATGGTACCTGAAGGTACCCACCCGATTTCCATCTCTAAGTACCGCTCGAGTGGCAGTACCGGTCCCCATGGGCGGTACTGTGGCCTCAACGCAACCTCCAAAGACACCATCATTGGAAAATAACTACCAGTGGTTTGGGGCCGGTACTATTGCACCTCGATAGTATTGCCCATCTACCTCGGTAGTGCCGACCTTCAAAAACTGAGAAAACGCGCTCTTCTGAAAAAAATAACTACTGGCATTAAAGGGGCGGTAGTACCGACCCTGCGGTGCTATCAGCCTCAAAGAGCAATAGTACCGGCCTGGCGGTACTACCAGCCTAACAACTGCAGTACTATTGGATTTCTAGAGAAAATAAAATTTCACACATAAATCAACTCTTTTCAAATCAAACACCAATAAGGATTGATTTCTTTGAGCCATGTGTTGATCAACACACGATCAAGTCAATTGCTAACCTTATTCACATACTCTAAAGAATCGTATTAAACTTCAACTTATTCGCAAAACATACTTGCAAATTAACTAAGAACCTATGGGATCAATCCTCTTAGCCATATGATGATCAACAAATGATAAGTCACTTTGCAAACCCATTTGTAATTCTTATTCACATGCTCTAGGATCGAATCCCACAACCTCCAGTTCATTTGCAAAACACATTTGCAAATAACAAATTAATCCACTTAAAAATAAATCTTCAGCCATGTGATGATCAACTCATGATCAAATCAATTTCCAAACACATTTGCAAACCCTATTCATATGCTCCAAGATAAGACTCAATAAATCCAATATTTTGCAAAAACTCATTTTGTAAATACAAAGCATTTAAAATCAAGTTGCATGAGCTTTCTCTTTTTGCAACACATGCAAATCCATAGCTCTATGCAAAATTCAAATCAACTAAGATTCAAATAAGAAGCAAGCATAAGCTTCCACTATTTGCAACACATTTAAATATGAGTATAATACAAAAACCAACAAAGAGAGTGAGCTAGAGTGAACCGGGTTGAGTTCATCAACACACGATGAAGCTCAAGCAAAATGACTCAACCCCTCTTAATAGTACGATAAACTAATCTAGAAACCCGGTCTCCCAACCAAATACCGGGATTGGTAAAAGATTAGAAACACATCCTTAGTCTATCTAGTTATACCTTTGCCTTTCGCAATCCACTTGGAGCTCTTATGGTTTCCAATCATATTTTCTCCAAGTACATGTCTTTTCTTCTTGTTTATCAACACATGATAAACTTTCTCTTTTCTTCTCTTCACTTCGGGATCTCCTTTTGACGCTCATCAATACATGATATATCCTTGTCCCGCTTCTTTATCATCTTTGGACTCAACCTACTTTACAACTCGTGGAAGATTGTTAGTCCAACAAACACAATTGCCTCAATCATCAATTGCACTATATTAACACATAATGGATGCCCCCAAGATCGATTGAGCACAACCTAAATCAATTTAAAGATTAATTGTTTCTTAAGTACATTGATGCAACTAGTGTTTCATTATACTCGGGAACTTTTCGTTTGTCCTTAATCAATCAAGGAACACCATTAACATATGATGAAGAGTTCTTTGATGATTAAAAGACATCCGAACACAATTTAAATTGTTATGAGTATATATTAACTACACAATTTTCATATACTCATTTTAATAGAATCCAAGTAATGATCCAATATATATGAAAAGGTGGAAATGTATTCTTGAGACCATCAACTATAGAATAAACTCCACAAAAGCTTGTGCATATAAATAATTTACTTTGAATCAATATGCATAATTTCTATTTGAGAATGCATTAGAGTTTATCGTAAGATACCATGAGTATACTACAACTAGGCAAGTTAATATATACTCAAGGTTTTGTTTCAACAATAATGATTCTTCATATATATATGGATTTGGAAATATAATGCACATTTTGAGGTATAAGCAATGGAAGAGTTCATCCTTTAACTTGAATCCAAAGCATGCAATAAGGTAATAAAATGAATATGAGTGCATACCTTGGGTTTCCCATTTTCTATTCAAATTTGAGACTAAAAAGAATAGCACTCAATAGTCATGCTGATCTCGTAATAATTATATTTGTCATTAAACAATGATTACACATTAATCTAAAACAATCACCAAAACAAATGTAGCTTGAACTTACAACATCACGCATGAGCCCGTAGGGGCCACACAACATGGCATATGTGCCGACACTGGATGCATAGCCGTGTATCGAGTAGTTCTGGGTATCTACCGTGTATACGGTGTGCTACTGAGGATGTCTTCCCTTAAGTGGGGTGAATGTAATACCCTGGCCCGTTAGTGTGTAAGCCTATGAGGCCCATGTGCAGTGGTGGGATTAGTCCCACATTTCTTGCATAATGTGAGATGTAGTAGTATATAATGTCTGTTGGGTCCAAACATAGCACCTCTAGGTTAACACTTTTACACAAAACGAGAACGAAAGTATAAGTCGGGTGCTATACATGCATAGGCCCGTCCCATAGGGGCCTGGGCCATGAGTGAAGTTTGGGCCAAGTGTTATATCTAACCTAGCACATGTTCCAGTTTGTGCTCTAGTGTGGGGCATCAATACCTAGGGTTGAAAATGGATCGGATAATTTTTGACCGGTTCGAACAATTTTCGAATACATATTCTGTTAGTTTGGATATTTGTCGGATAGTATTGGATCGGAAACAAATACGACTTTTTGTTGTCGGATACGAATATAGATGCAGTATCACACTATCCATCAAATATGAATATGGATCCAGTTTATCCGGATTGCTAGGCGCATGGGCTGGGCCACGGCTATTTTTTGGCCTAAAAAGGTTTTTGAATTTTAAAATTATTTTCTAATTTAATTAATCCATAAATCAATTTCAAATTTTAAAATATTCAAATCAGCTCCAAAATTTATGAAAGTTTTTGGGGGACATTCCTAACACACTCTCGCATTTAACAAAGTTATTTTCAAGATTTTGCAGCTTTGAATTTTTCTTAAAAATTCAAACACTGCTGTCTTTAATTGGAAAGTATTTTAAATAAGTAGCCAAAATGTAGAAAAACTCAGAAATACATAATTTATTATTTTAAACATAATTAAAAGAGAATACAAATCTTGGACCATTACATGTTATCTACGAATCTTTGGATCAAATAAACTAGTTATGTTTTTTTTTGTTAATTTTGCATGTACAATTTAAAGGGTTTTCATGTTCCGACAAATATTCTTGATATTATTCAATTCGATTTGTATTAGCTTTGTATATTCATATTCATACTCGTATTCAGGTTATTTATATTTGAATTTACGTCTTGAGAAAAATATGAAGACATATATAATAGAGTCATTATCTGTTTGTATTCAATATATTTTCACCTCTCTATCGGTACCTAGCTATTATCTCATTTCTTGGTACCGGCAAAATATGCACATTGAATATATTCTACTCTCTTCGTTCATTTTTATAAGACATATTTTGACTTTACACAAGGATTATGATTATGTTAAAATTGATAAAGGTATAAGAGAAAATGACTTAGATGCCCTCATTTAATTGTCTTAGAAGATAAAAGATATAATTTGTGTAGGTTGTAATAAATAAATGTATATGATTGAAAGAGAATAAATCTGTGTATAGAAGAAAATGCCTCATTAAATCTATATGTAAACATTATATTTGTAAATAAAATTATTTAAAAAATAAGCCTTATAAAAGTGAACAGAGGTAACATGTCACATGCTCTTCTACTTTAGAGGACTGTTTATGAAATATAGGAGTTTAGTGGGGGTGTAACCGCAAATTTCCCTTTATTCACCCAATACGAATCCATCACGCCGAACTGCCGAAGGCAGGTGACCTCCCCTAACCCTAGTTGCCCTGACCTATCCATCACGCGGCGGCGCTTCCCAGAGAGAGAGAGAGAGAGAGAGAGAGAGAGCGGGCGCCCCGTATCCATGGCGTGGGGGGAGGAGGGGGTGCGGGTGGAAGAGGATTACGAGGAGGAGATGGCGGCGTCGGAGTCGGAGTCGGAGGCGGAGGAGGTGGTGGTGGGGCAGATGGCGACGGTGATGGTGCCGAAGCACATCAAGAAGCGCTCCCTCAAGAACAAGGCACTCTCCGTCACCCTCGACAAGAAAGCCCTCAGGTCCCTTCTTTCCCGCTTGTATCCATTGCAGCACCGTAAGATTCCTTGAGTTATAGTATGATTTGTGCTTGCGTAGCTTGCAGTGATTTTCTGATGCGAATAGATTTACTATGTTGCTCTGGCACAAAGGTTTTTTTCCCCTTTTTTGTTTACCGAATTGTGGAATCTTGGCTTGGTAGGGATTTCGTGACCGGGTTTCACAAGAGGAAGAAGAAGAGAAGAAAGGAGGCGCAGAAGATTTTGCAGGAGAAGGAGAGGCGGAAGCGAATCGAGGAGCGCAAGAGGGTGAGAAGCTTTTCTGCAGTTTTTTGGTTTAGTATTGATCAAAAGCACAATTATCCTAGAGAGAGTTTTTCTAGCTTATTGTCTGCCCAACCGATTGTAGGATTGTAGGGTTTATTTAGGCTCCCATGATGTATGCCAACTGCCAATTTGCGTGTGTGCAACATTAGGGGAAATTTTAGAAAAAAATGAATCATCACACTGAAACAAATATAAAGCCGAATGGGTGTATTCTACTACTTTTCATATGGAAACATGCGTGCATTTATACTAGGTTCACGCTAATAATACTAGTCAGTGGTGGAGTCAGCAATTTCAAAATGGTGTGTGGAACTTTAGATGTACTAGTCCAAGAGAGAAGTGCAAATGACATCATAATCATAAGAAGTTAACTCAAACTACATATTAGTTATAGTAGAGCCAGCATTACAAAATATTAAAGAAACTTCATAGTATGCCAATTTCATGCTGATGAGCTGCTAGTGGGCTGGATGCACGCCGGGCCTAGGCGGAGGCGTGGAGTGAAATGGCCTGATGTTGGCTGTTATGCTGGACTGGGGGAGGTGCAATTTGGGCTCCAAGGTTGTGTGTTAATGTAGCTTAATACCTCTATTAAGTTTGTTTCAAAAAGCTTTGGTGGTACAGCTGTACCCCATGCATCACAGTGAATCCGCCACTGCTAATAGTTAGTGGAGACTCTGGAGTAATGGCTAAGTGGACTGCAAAGATATGTTATGACGGGTATGGTGACTGGAGGTGCCGGCAGTTGTGCAGCACACAATGCAGTCCTGAAAGCTGAATTATGTGTGCATTCCTGTTTTCTGGTATGGGAATTCATGTTTTTTGGTATGGAAAAACACTAGTTGTGTGTTTGGTTGGAGAGTGAGGTGGAATGGAGTGGCTCCATCCCAGATTTCAGGGATGGGATGGTTCCATCCCAGATTCTCAGACAAGGCCCACTGTCACTCTCACGTTCCAAGTGGGATGGCTGCGTTCCAGAAAATTTGTAGAACCTGGCCGTCCCGAATCTAGAGAGAATATTCTCTTTTCTGGAACCAAGTCATCCTTAGCTCTCCAACCAAACACTAGACTTGGTGGGATGGGATAGTTTTATTCCACTCCATCCCACTAACCAAACACACAATAGGAAACCAGACTTTTCCAGTTAACAACACGAGGATTTGGTCCAATAAGAATGTTAGGGACAGCATTGAAGGGCAGAGGCTTAATGCCATTTGAAGTGGATTATGTTAAATATGACACATTGATAACATGAACTAGACTTGTAGGCTGCTGCCTGTTTTTACTGAGTGATATCATTTTGTTCCAGAGAAAGCAAGAGAAAGAGATTGCTCTATATGGTCGAGTCCTGTCATCAGACAATGCAGATGGTGAAACCAATGATGGTGATGAGATGGAAACCAATGATGATTTATCTGCGTCTGCACCAGGTGAGTACGCGAACAAGATTTTATAACAGTTGCCGCATTGCTACCTTGTTAGTTGTTGCTACCATGATGTTTGATCCTATTACCCACTTATTGATTTGTTTCTGTAGAAATCAAAACATACGAAGATGGCGGGACTAGAATTACAGTCACCACCAGCGAAATTGCTCGGGAAGATGACGAGCTTGGCCCAAGAAGTGTTGTTCCTGTGTCGACGAACCACACCAACAAGAATCCTAGCTTGGCTGCCAAAAAGAACTGCAGTTTAGGTGTAAAGAAGAAGCTATCGAAGAGAACTTTCAGGAATAGTAAAAGTAAAACAAAAAAGAGTGACAAAAGGCGAGGTGCTGCTAAGGGTAAAAAGAAGAAGAGAGGAAAGAAGTAATGTTTTGTTTGGTTACCTCTCTGCAGAAGAAATTTGTATGGCTGACTGGCATGACATGCCTATTAAGACAGACGATGTGTGCTTTTTCGCTGATAGATCAGTCTGATACGCTGAGTTGTGAATTGTACCAGCCTGGCATTCTCATGATCCATGGAAGAAATGTTCTTATTTTGCTCATGATAATTCTTTTTCCTTTTCTTTTGTTCATAGTTTCGTGCACTCTTAACATGATTTGAAACTGCTGGTTTGCTTCTAGTTTGCCGATGGTGGCACATGCCTGAAGTGTCCTAGATACATTACCGCCATCTTAGGGTGGTGAATTCCGACTGCAAATACTGGCGCCTGTATGCGATTGCAAGCATGAAACACGGCCAGGATATTCCAAACTTGTTCAATGGCTGTAAGCAATGATCATCAAGCCATACCGTGCCATCATGGGCGTCCAAGAACAGCTTCAGAGAATTGAGTAGTCTCCCTTGGCATTTGGCACTTCGCTGGACTTGGGTGGAGGAAGCACCGGCTTGTTACTCCCTTCCTCCGTTCATGAATACATATACTATTTTAGCTTTTAAATTTTATTTCTAAATACATATTATTCTATAATTTTAAGACAATTTTTAACTTTGCATAATATTAATTATTCCTAATGTTATTTATTACTCCATTCGGTCACAAATAGTGTTGTTTTGGATATATGTGCAATTAAACTTTTGAAACTTTAATTAGCAATATCTTTTTAAATATTTAAATTGGACACATAAAAATCATATGTATAGATTTGTCTCGAAAAATACATTCATAATAGTATAATATTATTGTGTTTTATAATTATATTATAATAGAAATTAGTGATGAAAGCTATGTTTTAAAAACCTGCCAATGTTCAAAACGATAACTATTTGTGACTCGAGAGAATACTGTAGAATAGAGTAATATACACCATCCAAAATCAATAAGTGAGCACATACACCATCCAAGATCAATAAGTGAGCTAATGAACTATACGTGACTTGGTTGAAGTATAAAATCCGAAAAAAAATCATATCCATTCGGGAGTATTGATCATTCGTCCTGTTTTAGTTGGTGCAATTGATTATTTATCCCATATATATTACTGATATGTGTTTTAAAATCTACATATCAGTAAAATACCACGAAACAAATAATCAATGATACAAATCTCCAGCCTATATTATCGGGAGATTTCCCGGAAGCACGCGCGCCCACGTCGCCTCTCTTCTCTCTCTCCGCCATTTTCCAAGAAAGTCCTTCGCTTTCGTGGAATTGCGGATAAGACCCTGGACGATTTTTTGTGAAAGCAAAAAAAATTCGTTCACACACGCGTCGTGCGTCGCGCGTTGTGCCCTGTGCCGCGATTTTTACACGAGAAAATATTTTTGTAGCCCGATTTTTCTCGTTTTCCCGGGAAAAAAGTTACCGTGGTCCGTTTTTTCTCCGAAAAAAACTTTTTCGTTTTTCCCAGAAAAAATGTTATTGTATCTCGTTTTTTCTTGTTTTCCCCGGAAAAAATGTTTTCATGGTCCGTTTTTTCTCCGAAAAAAGAACATAAATCCATTTTCCGTTCACGCCGCGCGTATTTTCCTAGTTAATATCGAGCCTGATTTCAACAGACTGGTCCAATGCAACTCATGGAAAGATATTGTTTCGCCGTGTCATGGAAAACAAGCAAAAATGGTGTGCGAGTTATTACTAGTATATAAAAGCACATCATCAATTATTCCTATCTATTCAGCAACCGAGGGGTTTCTTGTCTTTTTCCGTTGACTTGGACGGGGCCCCCGCTCCCCTCCGTTCTCCCCCTCCGGAAATGGCGCGCCACCTCCTCTCCACTCCGTCCCCGATCCACCATCTCCTCTCTAACTCCCACCATTACCTCACTTTCTGCACCCCCGCCTCCACTCCGCGTCGTTCCACCTCTTCCTTCCCCCGCCATCCCAGATCGATTGGAATTCGGATCCACCACTACTCCGCAACCCGCGATCTCAAGGTGGGGAAGAATTTTTTGGTGTGACAATGGAGCGGTGAATGCGGCAGCTAAGGAGGAAGGAGGAGTTGCAGCAGCAGCCATTATGGTCGGCCTCGTGCAGCTGCTGGTGGGGTTCGTCGTCGCCTGGGAGGCCGTCGAGCTCGTCCTCCGCCACGGCCGCCTCCTCTCCGCCCTCAAGCTCGCCCTCGCCGCATCCGTCGCCTGCATCGCCGTCCTGTACGCGTCCCCCGTCTCCCCTCCTATCCCCTCTCGTTTTTAACCTGCTAACAGATTCATCCGTTGTTTAATCATCTCGTGTTTAATTTCGTGCGTTGTGATTGATGTTCAATGCTTGGAATGCATGATCGGTTTTTTTTTTTTAAAAAAAAAATGGTTGAAATCCAATTGCAGCTTCCTTGCCAAGGCTCTGGCCTGGGTGCTCCACCGCACTGTCAAGCTCTCCATCGCATGCCGCTCCTACGGCTTCAATTATCTCAGGGACATCACAATTTCCTCCCCAAAGGTACCTATCTACCTAGCCAAAGCCAATTCCCAGCCCGATATATCATTGAATCATGCTTGGGTCGCTTTTCAGGGTGCGGTCGAGTCCATCTGTATCGGCGAAATTAGACTTGGCCTGAGAAGACCACTCACCCACCTGGGATTTACCATACTAAATCATGGCCCACTGCTGCAATTGCAAGTATCTGATTTGGACATTGTGCTCAGGCAACCCGCGAAATCTGCAAACAAGACGAAACCTCCCCCTCGCAAATCAACCTCAGCCTCATTGGCAAAAGCAAAAGGAAAATCCAAAGGACAAACGAAATGGAAGCTTATTACAAATGTTGCCAGCCTTTTATCATTTTCTGTAGTGGAGCTGAGGCTCAAGGTACCGCCGTATTGTCACATATTTATATTCCATCAAATAGAGTTATATATGCTGATGAATTTAAAGCAAGCTGTATTTTTCTCTTATGTTCTGGTTGTATATACATGCTGTGTTGAACAAAGATGATATATTATTATTAATGATCATATTTTTGTGCATGGCATATTCCTCTTCGAAGTCCTTTTCAAAATATCTTTCATCCTAGAATATGTGGGTTAAATATGAGTAGCAATTGCTGCGATTATTGTTTATGTACTAGTTCTCTTTCTTTATATTTTTGCATTGGTAACTTAAAAAATGTTCCTACTGTAGGCTCCGAAAGCTGCTCTTGGCATCAAGGACCTTAAGATTGATTTATCTAAAATTGGAGGAGGATTGGATCCAATTCTTAATGTTGAAATACACCTCATACCTTTATTTGTGCAAGCATTAGAGTCAGATGGCATTGACAACAATACATTGGTATTTAACAAATTGGATTGGTGGGTCGGTGGACAATACTGTTCAGCCATGGACACTTCTGACTGCAGCTCTTTCTTGTTTGAGGATATAGCTCTCTTGTGTGAGCTTCATCACAGGTAACCCCTTAACAGAAAGCTTTTCAAACATTCCCAAATAGCTTATAACGAGAAAACTACTCAGAGAAGACTACTTAAAAAAGATGAGGGTCATTTTGACAGAAAAAGTAGCCATTGATGAGTACTATCTGCCGTCATTTTGATTAAAAGGTAGTAGCCATTGATGATTACTATTTGCCATATCTTTGGAATGGTGCTTGATGCAACATAACGATAATGTGCTCTTGTGCACCATAGTAATCACAAATGACTGGGCAACATCACCATCTGTGATTCAACTTAGGCTTCTAATACTCACTGGTTGATGGGGAGGTTTTACCTCATCAATAGCACATGTTCATGCTTTCGAGTTTTGATAATTCACTTCTCATGCCATGCCTGTCCACCAGAACTTATCAAAGCCTAAAACAAAATGTGCATTTTCAATCTCCTAGTGTTTACTGAAAATCAGGATGTGTAATAGTACAAGGCTACAGCATATTCCTAAAAATCAGGGCTGTACAACAATCTTTTTTTCCTAACTCACTCAAAATTATTATCTTAGCCATTTTATTTTCCGGGAGAATCCATTCAATCAAATAAACTGCATGTGTTGTTATCATAGTTACCAGAAACACGGTTCGTCCGAGTAGCGGTACGGGATTCGGGTTCGTGGGTCGCCACTTTTTCTTCCAATTTCCACTGCGAACACGAACTCTTTACCATAAACCGGTCCGGGTTTGACGAATCTGGTTCGCGATTCGCTAGGGTTTACAACGAATCTGGTAACTATTGTTGTTATGCTTTCTTTTGAAAGAACAAGAATTGAACTATTATTTGTTAAGGGTATACACATTGACTTTGCTGGTTTAGCTCATGCCTTTGGGCCTCAATACATGACATCCACTTGAGTCTATCCCATTTGTAACATTATTGACAACACTGTTCAGGGATAAAGGAATTAGAGTCAAGAATTTGGATTTGATGTCTGGTGCAATTGTTGTGAACTTGGAAGAAAAACTATTCACCAAGAATAAGTTTTCTGCTTCTACTGTTGCTGATCAAAAGGATGAACCTACTGTGGATATTGAGTCAGCTACCAAATCTGAAGGGAGCAAACTTTCATCATTGAACAAGAAAATTGATTTGTTTCCTGAAAAGGTTGTATTGATTTTCAGTAGTATCACTTATGCTTATCATTTTTTGTTATGCATGGGCATTGCCTTTCTCCATATATGATTCTGTGTTTTTTCAGCTTCTTTCTACTTTTGACTTTTCTAACAAGATCCACTTAAGTCACTTTGGCCGTCAAATGGATGAGAACACAATGTTGTTAGTTATATTCACTTAGCAGGTTGCATTACACCAATATTGTGTAGGCAAGGTAAATCAATTCCTGATGTATGCACAACCCAATGTTACTCGGACACCTGAATTTTTGGCGAATCTGACACCTCGAATCCGAGTCAGATTCCGACACCTGTGTCCGATTTTGAGTAGCATTTCTTGTGTCCAAAACATTTTACCAAATCAGATACCGAATCCAAGTCAGATTCTGACTCCCGTGTCTCTGTCCAAGAAACACTGACACAACCAGGCCAAGATGTGTATTTTTTTTTTTATCTTTGGAATTATTGAATTACTGTTCTTCACGTGTAATATTTATCATAAAAAAAACCCTCCTTTGCATATTTCAAACTATCAATGTTTTGTTTTCAAATATTCTAGGATTAAAGAAATGCCAAATGCAAATATTTACAGGTGATATCATATATGATGTAACCCAAGTACTAAGATTCACACTATTTAAAATATGTACTGTTGGCAGCACTTCAGCATCTTCTATAGTCCTTTGTTTTGCCATTTGAAACTGTTACTTTGATCTTTTAATATAAGTTAGTTGTTGGCTTACCATTCACTAAAATTTAGTTGTTCTTTGGAAGGTTAGCTTCAATATATCCAAGCTAGATCTGAAGTTTTTGCCAAAAGACCATGGCCTCTCAATCAACAATGAAATTGGTAGCATGTCTATGAGACTTACGAAGTCACAGCCACAGAATGACTTTGGGGAGGCTGCAACACATCTTCGGTTGGAAGCTGATGTGACTGATATTCATGTATGTTTTCCGTTTTTCTATGGGACATGTAAATTTTCCAATTTAGATTATATCATGATTGTTTGTTTTTCCAGCTTCTAATGGATGGTGTTTGTTTTTCCAGCTTCTAATGGATGGTG
Source organism: Rhipidocladum racemiflorum (assembly GCA_036346355.1). Lineage (NCBI taxonomy): Eukaryota > Viridiplantae > Streptophyta > Magnoliopsida > Poales > Poaceae > Rhipidocladum > Rhipidocladum racemiflorum. Next base: position 60,767,881 of record CM070573.1, on the reverse strand, counting down.
CTACATCTGTATTAGAGGTTGTGAAAGTTGCAACTGTTGTTTCAGCTAACATTCCCACTCAGGTCAGTCTGACGTGCTCTCATTGTAAATGTGTACTACTGTTGATCCAATGATTTCTCTCAAGATTTTTCTTTGGGCCTCAATTCCATCTTAGTTCTAACTTGTAACTTGTTGCATTTGCTGGAGAGCACTTCCCTTACAAGCTGATCCGGTTCAACATATAATTTTAACTTGACTAGGTTTAGGTTCCAATGCAAAAGAAGTAACATCAGTATTGACTATTGAATAAAACTACCAATTCCACCAGGTGTATCTTCCACAGTCATGAGATGCAGAAATATCCACCTTTTGTTGTCTGTTTGAGGTATTTCTTTGAGATCGTTAATTTAGAATACAGGAGTAGACTTGGATATGAAAATCTCTTCATGGATTCTTAATTGCCAATATATGGCTATAGAGCCTCTGGCTAATTTGCATATTTTGGACTTAGTCAATGTCAGGTTTTATGACCAATTGGGTAAGAACCAAAGCTTGCCGTATCTACTGTATGGAGGTGAGGCTAGATTAGACTCATGTTTTTTGCATCCATGCATATCCACAGACACATGCACATACAAAGAGGAAGGTAGCCATGGTCATTTCTTTAGAGTTTAGAGGATCGAGTGAAACATAAGTTTTGGTGTCCTTGTTTTAGTAAGCATATTTTGCACCTCTCTCTCATATTTTGCACATCTCTGTTTTTTCGTTTTTGGTGTGTAATATCTCTCAAGTCATATGTGCTGATGCATTGTCTTCTCTCAGTCAACATTGCCAATTCGAGCTGAAGTAGATATCAAGATTAGTGGGGGCCAATGTAACCTCACTATAAGCAGAATTAAGCCACTGATTTCGTTTAACACAGCTAAAAAGAAGCCCCTTGTTCTTCGTGAAAGTTCACAACAAGAGAAGACACCGAAAGAAAAATTAGCACTGGCTTTGGTATTTACACTCTCAGCACCTGAGTTAACTATTGTGCTTTACAGTCTTGATGACATACCACTGTACCATGTAAGTTCCTTATTGTGTGCTCTGTTCTACTTTTGTATTACCAGATCGAACTTTTAGTTGCATTAAATTACTTGCAAAGCTTAGATTTTACATGAATTTATTATATGCTAGATTTCAATTGTGTCCTGTTCTATTTATAACTCGTGTTCAAACTGTCAAAACCCACACAATTTGATGGGTTAGTATTCATATTTAGCTTCAGGTTCAGAAAAAAGGTCAACTGTTACTGTCAGTGATAAACTGAATGGAGATGGACCTATGACCAAGTCCTGGTAACATGCCTAGTTCATTAAGTTACAATGATACTCTATTTACATAATACCAACCATGAATTGTTTCAAAGTGTTCTTTCTTTCTTTCCTTTTTTCAAGAAGAATACTTTCAAAGTGCCAAGCCCAGGTAATATGATTAATGCATTTAAAATATCATGATACTCACTTTACACCTTTATACTATAACAATTGTGAATGATTTCAACGTGTTCTGAGTTTACATTTGTTCTTTCAACAATAACCTCACTTGAGAGTATTATGTCGAAATACATAAACTTTGCAAAAGTTAAAAATTACTTGATATTTCAGCATTTTCTGGACAAATTCCTAATTTTTGCTAAATTAAATGAAGCCAATCCATTTCCTATTCCTGTACTAATGAAGACTAAATGCCAGATCTATTTCCATCATATTCCATGGGGTAGCCACATCTATACTATATTATAAAATGTTCATATGAAAGGCAGGAGGGGGGGTGGAGCTGCGGGCAAAAGGAAAAGTAAGTTCATCAAAGATGACGTGCCGAGAGTGAATGATACGATTGGTGGTTAAGTCCAGACAGTGGAAGCCTTTGTGATTGTCAGGATAACCCAGGAAGACACACTCGGAAGAGCGCGGAGCAAGTTTGTGCTGCATGGTGGCGGAAAGGTTGGGGTAACACCGACAACCAAAAACACGAAGATCTGCATAAGAAGGAGGGGAATGGAAAACGACTTGGTATGGGGTAAGATTGTTGAGGGTGGAGGTGGGTAGGCGATTGAGAAGATATGTGGCGGTGTGGAGGGCTTCGACCCAATAGGAGGGGGGCATGGATGCTTGAATAAGGAGAGTGCGTATGATGTTATTGGTGGAAGGGATGATTCGTTCGGCTTTCCCATTTTGAGGAGAGGTGTGGGGACAGGAAAGACGAAGATGAATGCCGTTTTGCAAGAAGAAAGTGCGGGTGGTAGTGTTAAGGAATTCGGTGCCATTATCACACTGAAAACTTTTGATGGTGGAAGAGAATTGAGTGGTGACATAAGTGTGAAAGTGTTTGAGAGTGGGGAAGGTGTCAGACTTGAGTTTTAGGGGCAATGTCCAGAGGTAGTGGGTAAAGTCATCCAAGCACACGAGATAGTACTTAAAACCGGATACGCTAGGAAGAGGTGACGTCCACAAATCACAATGAAGCAACTCAAAGGGTTTATTGGTGATGGACATAGATGTAGAAAAAGGAAGACGAACGTGTTTGCCTAGTTGACAAGCATGACATGTATGAGGTACAATTTTATTTGAAGCTAGAGGGATGGCGGCCGCGGCTTGGAGATGGGAGAGGACGTGGTCGCCAGGATGCCCCAACCGTTGATGCCAAAGGATGCTGGGAGGAGAAGGAGCGACAAACGCATGATGCTTGACGGGGTACGCTGGATAGAACGGGTAGAGATCGCCCGAACTATTGCACCTGTGAATCACGGTTCGAGTGCGGAGATCCTTCACAGAAAAACCAAGAGGGTCAAATTCAATGGAGCAAAGGTTATCTTTTGTAAATTGGCGAACGGAGATGAGGTTGGCAATAATATGGGGAGAAACAAGAATATTGGAGAGGGAGAGAGGACGGTTGGGGGTGGAAAGAGTAGTGTTGCCGGTGGTGGTAACAGGAAGAGAAGAGCCATCACCAACAATAATGTGGGTGTGAGGACGAGGGGTGGTGTGACGGACAGAGAGTTTACCGGGGTCGGCGGTGAGATGAGAGGAGGCGCCGGAATCCATGTACCACGTGGAAGAGTCCGGCTGCTGCATGGTCATAGCATTCATCGCCTGAATGAGGGAAGGCTGATCCCAAGAGGGGGCGCCGGTGGAGGCAGCAGTGGGAGTAGATGGTGGTGCTGCATAGTAGGCGAATGGTGCTGGAGCCGATGCCATGGGAGGTGGCATCCGCGGCGCATGCTGCGGCTGTTGAGGATGAGGTCCAAGGATGCCGGGTCCGGAAGCGCATTGGCCACATCTGAAACGTACCAGTGTATGGGTTAAAACCCATGGGGATGGCGCCGGCAGGAGGCTTTGGGTTGGCAGGGTAGCGGCCCTTGCCCTTGCCTTTGTAGCGGGAATTTGGGGCGCCGGTACTGCTGTTACCCATGGACGAAGACGACTTGGTGCTGTTGGAGTAGAGAACAGTAGCCCCATCAGACTTGCCCGGCTTGATCTTGAGATCGGCCTCCTCAAGGAGCAGCATTGAACGAGTCGTCAAGAAAGAAGGGAGAGGATCCTTCGTCTTGATGATGGTGGCGATGTGGCGGAAATTGTCAGTCAATCCGCAGAGAAGGGTGAGGACTAGGGTGTCATCACGAACAGGCTGGCCGATGTCTACGAGGGCATCGGCGTAGGACTTGAGACACTGGGAGTAGGCGAGGATGGAGACCCTTGAGCCAAATTGCGAAATTCGGCTTCGAGGGACAGGGCGCAAGATGTTCTGTTGCTGCGGAACAGGCCCTCCAGGCTCTCCCATATGATGCGCGCCGAGGCACCACGATGGAGAACAATGCCGAGAATTTCCTTGGAGAGGGAGGCGTAGAGGAGAGATTTGACCGCCATGTCTGTGGTGGTCCAGATGCCATTGGGAGGATTGGGGGCATCCTGGGTGAGGTGGTGAAGGGCGCCGAACTTGCCGACAAGGAGTTCGAAAAGCTCGCGCCAGCGGGACCATAGACAAGGAGGAGGCGGTGCTGGAGGATAGAGGAGAGGCGCTAGGGGAGCGTCGGCCAAGGGGAGAGAGGAGAGGGGCGCAAGGGGGATGCGCTGGGTACAGCCGAAGGCAGAGAACCTAGGCTCTGATACCATGTTGGAATAGAGATTTGAGGAGAATTGAATGAATGCTCATTGACAGGGCAACAGCCCATATATGATACAGAGCGTACATCTATCTATAGCAAGCAATCCCTAAGTATGGACAGCTATGGCTATATATGGTACAAGCATATCAGGAGATAGACATTTCTATACAGGGTATGAATATATATGGAAGTATATTCTAACATTTTGCCTTTTGCTGTTATTTTTCCTCATCTCCATGCCAAAGTGCCTAAAATTTGACTTTATGAATAATTGATATGGCCATATGGGATCCACTTCCAAGACACTTCTTGAAACTCGTGGAGATGATGTGTTTGTGGTAAATGACTTCCTTAATAGCAAAAATTGCTGGATGCCCATATGGGCAGTTGTCCCATATATCAAGATCATCCAACAGGATTGATGAGATTTGTGTCTACTTGGTAGCGCAGGAAGATTAGCATGTAATTTCAATGATTCACTAGTTTCAAGCTCCTTTCATGTGTCCAGATAGTGAATCATCAAATTGATACATTGCCATTTTTTTTATTTAACTGCTAAACTCACCCTGGAAATACTGGATTATGCAGTGTTGCTTGCAGTCTACTCATTTTTCTGCACGTAAGATGGTAAACCAAGGAACTGAACTGCATGCAAAGCTTGGTGAATTAAAATTGCTTGTTGCTGGAAAACATGAACAGTCGATAAAAGAAAGCATTTCAGGCACCTTATTGCACATTAGCTGCTCAACTCTTGATCTGGAGCAAAAGGACACAGGAAAAGATAATGGCGTAGACCATGCTAAATCTACTCTCTCTGTTAATATAGCTGGAATCAGAATGCACTTCTGTTTTTACTATCTTGAGTTGCTTTGTACAACTGCAATGTCCTACAAGGTATTTTTGAAAAGCATTCGTCCTCCCAAAAAACAACCTGAACAGGAGACATCTTGTCAAAAATCTACCAAGAATGCTAAAGGAGCATCGCTAATCACGATTGGTGTTGAGCAGTGCTCTATTTTGTATGTTGGTGACATGTGGCTTGAAGATATGAGTGTAGCAGATCCAAAGCGTGTAAATTTTGGTTCACAGGGTGGTCGTGTTGTGATAATCAATGATGCTAGTGGTGCCCCAAGGATGGCCCATGTACACTCAACCAGCCTTCCTGATCATAAACATGTTAAATTCTCCAGTTCTCTTGAGATTAATCAATTTGGTGTATGTCTGAACAAGGAAAAGCACTCCATGCAGGTTGAACTTGGTAGATCCAGATTAACACATAAAGAAGATCAGTTTGATGATAATCCTGCAGAGGAGGTTATAATTTTTTATGTGCAAAAGGCAAAATTTGTCCAGCGTTCTGGTGGGTTAAATGACAATGCAGTCTGCTCCCTCATCAATGTGACAGACATAGCAGTCAGGTGGGAACCTGATCCCTATCTGGAATTACTTGAAGTAGCCACACGCCTTAAATCTGTTCTGCATAGGATCAAACTCCAGAATGCTGTTACTGAGCTAAAAGATGAAACAGTGCACATCGATACTTTGACAAAAAAGGATTCATCCACAGACCTTGGCCAGCAAGAAAAGGCAGAAAGGAAACGGGAATCAGTTATTGCCATTGATGTGGAATCATTGAAACTTTCAGGTGAACTGGCTGATGGGGTTGACGCAATGGTTCATGTTGGCTCCATCTTTTCTGAGAATGCAAAGATTGGTGTTTTGGTTGAAGGGCTAGCAGTCAGTTTTTGTGGTGCACGGCTTTTCAAAAGCAGTCGTATGCAGATATCGCGCATCCCGATTTCTGTTTCAGACAGCCTTTCCGATAAGAAGTTACAGTCTGCAGCTACATGTGATTGGGTTATTCAATGCCGTGATGCTTATATTTGTCTGCCTTTTAGGTTGCAGCTGCGGGCAATTGATGATGCAGTTGAAGACACATTGCGGGCCCTTAAACTTATTTCTGCAGCAAAAGCATCTATATTATTTCCTGAGAAGAAATCTAGCAGCAGCAGCAAAAAGAGCAAATCAAAATCATCGGCATTTCGGTATGTAAGGTTAATCATACGTGAGCTCATAGCAGAAATTGAGGAAGAACCTCTGCAAGGTTGGCTTGACGAGCATATCAATTTAATGAAGAATGTCTTTAATGAGTCCACAGTTAGGTTAAATATGCTTGGTGAGCTTGCTTCAGCCAAAAATAAAGACTCCCCCAAGGCAAAATCAGATGGTTCCGCTTTGGAAAAGGACAATGACTGCCCTGATGTCGATGTCGATGCACCTGGTGCGCATTCATTTGAAAAGCTCAGAGAAGAAATATATAGACAGGCATTTCAATCATATTACCAGGCATGTCAGAAATTGTCAGTATCAGAAGGGTCAGGTTCTTGTTCAAGTGGCTTCCAGTCAGGATTTAAGATGAGTACACACAGATCATCAGTTATGTCAGTCTGTGCAAAAGATGTTGATGTGAGCCTATCGAAGATTGATGGGGGAGACGAAGGAATGATTAGTTTTATTAAAACTGTGGATCCTGTTTGTGCAAAAAATGATATTCCATTTTCCCGGTTGTATGGTAGCAATTTTACTTTGAAAACTAAATCCTTATCTGCATATATAAGAGACTACACATTTCCACTCTTTTCTGGAACCTCTGGTAAATGTGATGGACGGCTTGTGCTGGCTCAGCAGGTTAGCATTCGATGTCATTCACTTTTTTCACTTACGGAATACTATTAGAACGGTTAACTCGTCCTTTGCCTGTAGAAAAGAGAGACTCGCTCGAACTGGATATAGTTGTAATTGCTCTATTTGTCTGATGAGATACTTCATCATAGTGCTCTCAACTAGCAGATTAAAAGTATTTCCTGCAATATTTACTTTATACAGTTTATATAAAATATTTTCTGGTTAGACATCACCCTAAATTATAATGGTTCTTTTTCTGGCGGCAGGCAACCTGTTTTCAGCCCCAAGTTTGTCAAGATGTTTATGTTGGGAAATGGTGGAGAGTAAATCTGCTACGTTCTGCAACCGGTTATACCCCACCAATGAAGACATATGCTAACCTACCACTGTATTTTCAAAGAGGGGAAGTCTCCTTTGGAGTTGGCTATGAGCCAGTTTTTGCTGATATAAGCTATGCCTTTACTTGTGCCCTACGGAGAGCAAATCTAGCTAAAAGATGGTTCTTTGAGCGTCCTGACCCCCCTAGAAGAGAGCGGAGCTTACCCTGGTGGGATGATATGCGAAACTATATTCATGGTAAATATAGCTTGTGTTTTACTGAAACATTGTGGCATCTGCCTGCTTCAACAAGCCCTTACGAGAAGCTAGATCAAATGCTAATCACATCTGACTATATGGAAATACGATATGTGGACGGTTATGTCAGTCTGTCTTCAAAGTATCTAAAAGTGTACCTAAGCAGCCTAGAGAGTCTCGCTAAGAAATGCACTCTAGAACCTCCGCATCATACAACTATACCTTTCCTTGAAACCCCCTTTTTTTTCATGGACATTTCGATACAGTGGGGATGTGATTCAGGTAACCCTATGGATCATTATTTATTTGCTCTCCCTGTAGAAGGCAAACCAAGGGATAAAGTTCTTGATCCATTTCGCTCAACTTCTCTCTCACTGAAGTGGAGCTTTTCACTTAAACCTTGTACTGCTGAACCTGTGGAACATCAACGGAAGATTCAAACAGTTTCAAATGACTCTCCGACTGTGAATGTTGGAGCTCATGATCTGGTCTGGCTATTGAAGTGGTGGAACCTGGTTTTTCTTCCTCCCCATAAATTAAGACTGTTTTCCAGGTTTCCACGGTTTGGAGTTGCTAGATTTGTACGGTCTGGGAACCTACCACTTGATAGAGTTATGACTGAACAGTTTATTCGTTTTGATGCTACATTATTACGGATCAACAATATGCCGCTACAGACTGACGATCCTGCTAAGGGTTTGATACTGCACTTTACAAAGTTTAGGTATGAAATAGCTTTCAGTCGTGGGAAGCAGATATTTACTTTCGATTGCAAGCGTGAACCTCTTGATCTTGTCTACCAGGGCATAGACCTGCACTTATTGAAGGTATTTATCAACAAAATTTCTGAATCATCAACTTCTAAGGATGCTAAGGTAGAAAATAAGAGTCCACAAACCAAAGTTACAGATAGTCCTGGTTGTGAAAAGGGCAAAAGGAAAACTAGTTCACCTGAGAAAAGCCGAGACGATGGTTTCTTTCTGTATTCTGATTATTTCACAATACGAAAACAAACTCCCAAGGCTGATGCTGCTAGATTGTCAGCGTGGCAGGAGGATGGAAGGAAGAAATCTGAAATGCCAGTGGTCAAGTCTGAGTTTGATGGGGGGGATGAAAGTGACCATGCACAATCAGGTAGTGATGAAGAGGGATTTAATGTTGTGGTTGCTGACAATTGCCAGCGAGTATTTGTTTATGGATTAAAAATTCTGTGGAATCTAGAAAATAGAGCTGCTATCTTGTCTTGGGTTGGTGGTTTAACCCAAGCATTTCAGCCTCCAAAGCCATCTCCTTCTCGCCAATATGCTCAAAGAAAGATTCTTGAGAAAAAACAGCTAATTAAAGAAGCTGAGATGTCTAACGATGGTGCTCTCAGCTCTTCACCCTCAGCATCAGAGTCTTCATATCCTCCTCAACAGGCCAAGAGTTCAGAGCCACCTTCTTCCAACGGATCCAGCAAGCTAGAGTCAACATCAAGTAGTGAAACTGGTATTTTTTTTATTACACATAATCATTTTTTCTCTAGCAGTTTGCATAATTGTGATTTAGCCCATGACTAAGTTGGTATTTGTTTATCAATAGGCACACTTTGTTAGTAGCACAATTCTTACTATCATTGAGATAGGATGACAATAGGAGTTGGGGCAATTTTTTCTAGTTTATTTCTCACACAATGCCATGCCAACCTGAGGGGTTGGGATTACATATTTATAGTGCCATGCCATGCCGGCGCAGCATATGCTAAAGCTAGTCTAAAAGCTGCCCTAAAGCTAGTCCAAAAGCTAGTCTAAGGCTGCCCTAAAGCTAGTCCAAAAGCTGCCCACAAAGCTAGTCTAAGGCTGCCCTAAAGCTGTCCTAAAGCTAGTCCAAAAGCTAGTCTAAAAGCTACCCTAAAGCTGCCCACAAAGACCAACAGGACTTATTCCATTACACTTGTCAACTTTTCAATTTTCAGCATTGCATTGAACACTTGCAAAATTTGGCGATTACATTAATATTTTTCTTTCTTTGACTGTTAGCTCAACTTGTGATGTAGGAATGAAGCCCTCGAACAGCAGTGATTCCGAAGAGGAAGGTACGAGGCATTTCATGGTTAATGTTGTCCAACCTCAATTCAATTTGCATTCAGAAGAAGCAAATGTGAGTATACTGCTGCCCAGCTTGTTTGTCAATTTATATTTTGAAGTGGCACTTAGCAGTCTAACAAATATCAGATTGTTCATTCAACATGCATACTTCTATTTGTTTTTTACTTCATTCATAGGCTTGTCACACTATGCATTACTCTTTATCTTCAGGCCTTTAGCAACCGCTGGCAGATAATTTATATAATCAGGGTTCCAAAAATCAGCACCATATAAAAAAAATACTGAACTTAGGCTGGTAGCAGTTTCCAGCTGGGATCAGGAAACCAACTGGTTAATTTGCTAAAGCAAATTTGAGCTGAAAATGATTCCCAGGTGGTTGTCATTGGTCATTGGTTAATGGACTGGAAAGTCATAAACAATATGAATTTAACTACATTTGATGCCCCACATGTTGCACATAAATTACTACAATATAATTACATGTTATATAAATTTGAACACACTTTAAGGCCCCGTTTGGAACGCAGGATTCCCACAGGAATTTGGTTGGAAACCCCACATCCATACATCCAGTGAGTGTCGATATTTCCTTTCCTACGAAATTCCTATGAAATTCTTGTGTTCCAAATAGGGCCTAAACTTCACAATTCTGATATGATCATATGAGTCGAGAGTGGGTTGGAGGAATAAAGGTTTCAGATGGACACTACTTGACAGCTAATGAATTTACTCTCGAGAACATATTGTGTGCTCCAAGCCAATTTTGTGCTACCTAGACTTCCAACCCTCAAAAAAATTGTCTGGATGGTCATGAAAAATTCCGAAAAAAACAGTTAATATTGACACAAAACCAGTATACTATGTCACAAAAATTCAAATATAAATTCGCGATCCGAAATAAAAAGGAAAAGGATAAAGCTACTAATCACTGAAATTTGTCTTTTTTGTTTTTGTTGATATATGTTGAAATTTTGCAGAATTGTTGATCATGCCAAACTTGATCTACAAAATTTATTTTTCGAAAATTTTCATTATCATTTAGATCAATTTTTCAAGGAATGGGAGCATATGTAGCACAAAATTGACTTAGATCACACAATATAATATGTTCCCATTTACTCTCAAGCCCACATTTTGTTATTTCTTAACTGACACCATGATGTTGATGTTTATGGAAGAATTCTTTTCAATTTTTTTTGTTATTTACACCTAAATGTTAGCAGCACTGCTGCAGTGGCTTATATGTCTGTTCAATTACATCAGGGTAGGTTTCTGCTAGCTGCTGGTAGTGGGCGGGTGCTGGTTCGTTCATTTCACTCAATTGTACATGTTGGTCAAGAAATGTTTGAGAAGGCACTTGGTTCCAGCAATGTAGCCATTGGAGGGACCATGCCTGAAATGACCTGGTCACGTTTTGAGGTCTCTTTAATGCTGGAGCATGTTCAGGCTCATGTCGCTCCCACTGATGTTGATCCTGGTGCTGGTATACAGTGGCTGCCAAAAATCCATCGCAGATCATCTGAAGTTAAACGAACAGGTGCTTTACTTGAGAGGGTATTTATGCCATGCCAAATGTACTTCCGCTACACAAGACACAAGGGAGGAAATCCTGAACTGAAGGTCTGTTCTCTTGTCAATGATTCCATTTTCCTTTGCAGCTTTTGGCATAGTCTGCCGAGGTGGCTAGTTTATCTATTTACTGATTTTGGTAATGCAGGTCAAACCACTGAAAGAGTTGACATTTAACTCGCCAGATATAACTGCTGGTATGACATCACGTCAGTTTCAGGTTATGATGGATGTTTTGACTAATCTTCTCTTTGCAAGAGCTCCCAGGTACATCATCTATCTTGTAATGCTACCATTTTAGCATTTTGGTACTATTAGGCTGTCAGTGTCATCCCAATATATTAGGAAAATTGCACCCTGTATATTCCTTCAGGAAACTAGGAAATGCTCCAATAATGGGTCTCCGGGGTTTAGTCATATGAATATTAACAAATGGTTAACATGTAGTTTAGTGAGTTTTTGTCTATCATATGTCTAACATCACTTGTTGGTGCTAAAGATCAACTGATTCTTTTTTTCTTTCTTGAAATTTTCATCTTGCCAGTGTTTTTACCATCACAATGCAATTATGCAAATGAAAGGCTTTATCCAGGGCATTCAACTTCTGGTAACATCGATAATAACATAGCCTCTCTTGTTGGTAAAATAATCAGTGAAGCAATGAAATAGGAAAGTAAAAATAGAAGGAAGACAGATAGTTCCAAGTTAGATATGCCTATATCAGATACCTGTGTAACATTATAAAAATGACACCAAGGCTCTGTTTTGGAATGTGGGAATTTTTCATGTTCAAGTGTCCGTTTGGAATGTGAAATTCCTGCATTCCAAACAGGTGAAGCTGTCCACAGCTTTGATGGAAACAACACTCACACCGTACATGTCCATCAGTGTGCACTAGTTAGATCTTGCAATCATGATTGTCAAGGCGACATGGCGAGGTGAGGCGTCAGCCGAGCACCTGGACGCCTAGGTGGGCTCCTAGACGAGGATTAGGCTACCAAACAGTAGCAATAGTGCAGCACAAGCATCAACAAATGCACATCACAAGCATCAACACTCAGCAGCACAAGCATCACAGCGACCCCCCTCCGGCCTCTAGGCCCCGCCCCACGGCCTCCCCTGGGCTCCCCAGCTACAAACCCTAACCCTAGCTCCTGACGCGGCAGAACAAAGCAGAGGAGCTGGTGGTGGAGCGACGCGGAGCAGGGCAGAGGAGCCGGCGACGTAGAGTAAAAGATCCTGCGGTAGAGTGACAGGGTAGAGGAGCACGGTAGAGGAACCGATGACGCAGAGCAGAGGAACCGGCGGTGGAGCGACGGTGGAGTTTACCGGATCTACAGTTGTCGGCAGTGGAGGCGACGGAGGTGGCGGTGCCGCGGCGGAGCTCCTCTCCTCTCCACCGTCCACGCGCTAGGGTACGGTGAATCAACATAATGCCTCCCACTCCCTGGTCCCCACCCCTTATGCCTACTCCCAGCGCCTAACCCTCCCGTCTCTCCATGCCAGGCGAAAGCTGGACACCCAGGGTGACGCCTGGAATGTCTAGGCGCTTGCCTTTTCCTGGCCAGGCCAGGCGAGGGGCCATGGCGGCTGGCCGCCTGCGCCTAGATGCCTAGACAACGTCATGACAACAATGCTTGCAGTATCTGGACAAGGACCTTTGTACGTTGCAAGCTTTGTCTTTGACAGGGTTAGTGGCATTTTGAGGGTGTCCCCCAAAAAGCTGCATGGTGCAGCCAACTAACGTGCCTGTGGTCAAATTAGCATTGAAGTATATTTTCCTATTCATAAAATATAAATGATTCACACAACATATATTTGATAGATTGGTTGAACTCAACCTTTGTGCCCAAATACTCACATTTGTTTGTATATGGGTATAGATCATCAGTGTCAGATATAAGTTGGCATATTACAACCTCCAGTCAATATATATGTTGTTTTAGCTTCATTTCACAGACCAAGAAATTAATAACCTTGTTTTTTACATGTTTGTCTTTATAAATGCAATAGCATTAGAAATAAGTGAAATGTTCACTTGGTTAGTGGGAGTTATTATGCCTGTTAGCATTTAATAGGGGCATTTGGTGTGGGACAATGTTGACTAGAAGGAATACGGCAATTATTTGAAGTTTTGAACACCTAAACTCACTTGTTAAAATGACAGATTAATATGCCTGGAGGTAGTAATATGTTGGCATATCTTGTCCATGCCTGTTTTATTCAGTTCAGAGTTTGTCCATGCTTGTAGTGTTCAAACATCTTTTTGAGAAATGGAACATTTAGTAGGTTGCCCATTCTTGGCCCTTCTTTGTAGTGTTGATCTTTCAGGGGTTAGTATGTGTGGGTGTGCGTGAACCCATGTGTATGTTGTGTGTGTCAGTGTGTGCCAGCAGTCATGAAGCATTAATGGCATGTCCCAGGGACATGGAAAGTTGGACACATGGTGCCTATGGATAAGTTATACGGACATAATTGTTCAAATCTTGACATGTGTGTGATAAAGGTGATGCCTGAGCCCATAGGCACCAAATCCGCTTTCTGCAGTCTGCACTCATAGTTTGTTGCATCAGAATTTGAACAAACTTTGGTGGTAGAGATTGCAGGCTGTTGTGTCAGCTGATTTGCTTGTATAGTGTTTGGTATACCAAAACCTGGCTTGGTTTTCGCATTGATGATTTAAATTTCATCTCTGAATGTCATCATTGATTATATTGGCAATTACCACGAAAGTAAGTTTTCTTCCATGTTAATATTTGTCCACATCATATCCCAAAGCATATGCATCACCAAACATGCGGAAGCAGTTAGATTTAAGATGAAAACCAAGCTAGTAGGCCTCTTGCTTGATTTAGCACAGTGAAATGCTTATCCTGAAAGAAATGAATACTTTGATATCGAACCACATTTCATTGGTTACTACTCTTACTAACCAGGATGGCAGGTTCTGCCATTTTAATTGGATATGGCAGAACAGAGTTAGTACTCCCCTATAATTTACACTTGTCAACATGAATCTCTTTCTTAGAAGAACAAATATACCAAGACAAGTTTTGGTTTCATCTGTAAACTGCATTGAATGGTAAATATCTTAGTTAATACTTGCTCCACAGTCCACACTAATGAAATTACTCTATTTTTCAGAACTCAGAAGAGTAACCTATGCTATCCCCTGGAAAATGATGACGACGACATTGTTGAAGAATCTGATGCAGTTGTACCAGATGGAGTCGAAGAGGTAGAATTAGCAAAAATCGATGTTGAAGTGAAAGAAAGAGAACGGAAGATACTGCTTGATGATATCAGAACCTTGTCAACCTGTAGTGAAGTATCTGGTGATCAGAGTCAGTCCCCACAGTCTGATGATGCTACTGGTTCAAGGTCAATGCTGGTATGTTTCAGAGTTACCGTGGTTATCTCCATTAGTCAATTTAAGTTCACATTAGCATAAAAACTATTTTGGTTTCCATAAATTGTACTCCCTCCGTTTATTTTTATAAGGCGTATTTTGATTTTGCACAAGAATTAAAGTCGCGTTGAAATTAAGAAAGATATGAGAGAAAATAACTTAGATGCTCCCCACTTAATTGTCTTGGAAGATGAAAGATATACTTTGTGTGGATGATAATGAATAAATGCATATGGTTGAGAGATAATAAATAGAAGTATAGAAGGAAAGGCCTCATTAAATTTACATACAAGCCTTATATTTGTGAACAAGACCATTCAAAAAATAAGCCTTATAAAAGTGAATGGAGGGAGTATTCGTTTGTAAACTTCATTGGATAGGCTTCGCACTAATGAAACTAATAATTTAAGTTATCATTAGCATAAATCTTATGAAGAACTATTTCCTTGTTATGCCAATTAGATTTTACCATCATGGCTTACATAACCTGTGCCAGGTAAAACGTTTGAAGAAAGAACTTGTGAATGTCCGGAATGGTAGGAAAGAAGCTTCTTCTATGTTAAGGATTGCTATGCAGAAAGCTGCACAGTTGAGGTTGATGGAAAAGGAGAAGAACAAAAGCCCTTCATGTGCCATGAGAGTTTCGATGAGGATAAACAAGGTCATCTGGAGCATGTTGGCAGATGGAAAATCCTTCGCTGAAGCTGAGATAAATGATGTGGCAAGTTAATTTCTCTCCAGCCAAGTATAATCTGGATTTTATGACTTCTGATAGTTCATAGGAGTACTTTGTTCAAATTATGGTGGAGAAAAATTATTGTTAGTTTCTTCGTCAAATAGCAAAAATGTGCATGCCAACTTAGATCTTGCACTGATTTTTTATTAATATGTAGATTTATGATTTCGACCGGGACTACAAAGACGTTGGCATTGCTCAGTTGACAACCAAGTTGTTTGTTTTCAAAAATGGACTTGCTAATGCAAAATCAGATACTGTTCTTTCACCCTGGAATCCACCTTCTGAATGGGGCAAGTAAGGATGCCATCTTTTCCCCTTGCATGGTTTGTTTGGATGTTCAACTTATCATACCCGCAGCTCTGTGCAGTATTAATCATAATTAGCACAATTTCATTTTTACAAGAATGAAGTGCTGTGAGATTCCTTTTAGGCATGTGCGAACTTTTCAGTGTCTAATTTTTGTCAACTTAATTGTAGATCCTTTCATTTATTAAGATGTTTACATACTCTTTAAGCTGACATGCAGGGATCTGCATTTTCCAACAACACGAGTGGTACCCAAACCATGTTGCACAAAATATATCTCAAAGCTACCTTAAAACACTGAAGAAACAAAAGAAATATACAACAGGAAAATTCTAGTACATGACACAGGCTGGAGTTCATGGGCTATAGGTTCCAATTCTATCCGTTTTTTTGGATTATGCTGGCCAGAAGTACATCAAAGATGAAACAGCTACTTCATTAAAAGGAAAGGGCAGGCTACTCCTGCAGTCCTGTTTGAAAGGACATGCGTACAATAAACCACTAAGTGAGCTCAACTAAAGGCATGGTTTGTCTTAACAGGTGCCATGGTGACTCCCAGGTTTCATGGTGCTTTTGTATGAGGTTGTGTTTATTGATGCGTAGGTGGTGTGTCCATAGTGTGTTTTTTGTTATCTTGGTGTTGTCCACCTGGGACAGGTGTTGTAACTTTTAAACTCTATTCCTCTCTTTAATGAATGACCAGAGCTCCTGCCATTTGTTTAAAAAAAAAGCTAAAAAGAGAACCTAAAGGCATGGTGACACCTGTTGTGATTTTGTAGTCTGAACTTTTGTTTCACAGTTTCTTTCCATCTATTTTGATTTTGTTTTTGCCTTCGTGTGTTCATTTGATCCATTTTAGTTAGAATATGCATTCCTCACTCTGACCAATCATGCTTCAACACTACTCATTTAAATGCAGGAATGCAATGCTTCGTGTTAATGCTAGGCAAGGAGCTCCAACTGGTGGAAATTCAGTAATTGAGAGTTTTCTGGTAAGTTCAGTTGGATTTTCTTTTCTTTCTTTCTTTTTTGTTGTTGAGCTCCTAGTGTTTGCAAGTTCAGCGGCAATTTTTTTCCTCTGATTGCTAGCTTTATGTGCTTGCCTCCATAGTTTACCTGGATAAGAAAATATAGATCAGAATGTATGAATAAGCATTAGTATGGTGTAACACTATACTGACTAGTTGTGCACTTACATGTATGGTCAATGACGGTGGCTCTCCTTTACTGTAGGTAGACATCTATCCACTGAAAATTTATTTGACTGAAGCAATGTACAGAATGATGTGGGGATATTTCTTCCCTGGTGATGAACAGCACCCGCAAAGGCGGCAGGTTAGATCATTTCATGTTCTTTGTGTTTTGGTTTCCAATCTTAATCATGCTTTCTCCTTTGTTGCTTATTTGTGTCCTTTTCATTATATAGGAACTTTTCAAAGTCTCCACTACAGCAGGGACACGGCGAGTAAAGAAAAGTACTTCTGTTGCAGAAACGAACAGTCCCAGTAACCAGTCATCGAAAGAATCCGCACTAGCACAAAAGCCTGAACTTCGAAGGGCATCTTCATTTGACAGGACATGGGAGGACACTGTTGCTGAATCTGTAGCTAACGAACTTGTTTCACAAATTCAGGGCCAGTCAAATACCCAACTTGAATCTCAAGATGCAGCTAAGGATTCTAAGTTAGTACGACCTGTTCGCTCTACTCGTGAAGAGAAGAAAACTGTAGAGCCTAATGACGTGAAACAAACTAGACCTCAAAAAATGATGGACTTCCGCAATATAAAGATAAGCCAGGTTGGCATATACTTCATTGAATGCTGTTCTTTTTCTGCAACCTACTAACTGTAGTACACAACCTGCTGAAATAATTGCCATTTTTTTCTTGAATGTTTCTGTTAATTGAATGTGCTCATTATTTCGTCCATATAACATGAATTTATCTCCTGATGATATGCTAGGTTGAATTGCTACTCACATACGAGGGATTGCCATTTGCTGTTAGTGATGTAAGGCTACTCATGGATACCTTTCATCGTGAAGATTTTACTGGAACGTGGACAAGACTATTTTCACGAGTAAAGAAACATATTATATGGGGAGTACTGAAGTCAGTAACCGGCATGCAGGCAAGTTATTTTCATTTTGCTTTGTAACTTCGGAAGCTCAAATGGCATTTCAATTTTTGAATGCTAAGCATTTAAAATAGCACATCATGCAAAGCCTCATATGAATGCCAAGGTAATCCTCTGACTTAGACGTTACTTATTTTCTATTTTACAGGGTAAAAAATTTAAAGCTAAATCCACTAGCCAAAAAGAGCCAACTGCATGTTTAATCACTTCGAGGGACTTTAATTTAAGTGACAGTGATGATGATGAAGTTGGCAATTCGGATCAACTTCCAGCATTCCTTAGAAAACCAAGTGATGGAGCTGGCGATGGATTTGCCACTTCGGTTAAGGGATTGTTCAGTTCACAACGAAAGAAAGCAATGGCATTTGTCCTGAAGACTATGAAAGGAGAGGCTGATCATGATTTCCATGGTGAACGAAGTGAGAATGAAATTGAGTTCTCTCCGTTTGCTAGGCAGTTGACTATAACAAAAACAAAGAAGCTTATACGGCGGCACACAAAGAAGTTCAAGTCCAAAGTTCATAAAAATTCAGGTGAGATATGAATCACCAATTGGCTGATTCTACCTGCTAACTTTAAATGCATGTTAGTAAAGATAGACAAAGAAAGAAGACTCCTGGTCAGGGTTTTTAATCACTGAAAAGGTTTCCTTGTTCCTCACCCTTGTTTGGAAAAAAAAAAGAAGAAAAAGAAAAGATCTCATTGGTCTGTTATTACAGTACCTGCCTTACTATCCAGCTCTAGCTTGCATAGTAAAAACATGATATTTCTTTCATTTGTTAGCGTATGAGGTTAAGAAAACTGCAACCTTTTGTGCTACAAGCAAGTACTTGGAAATTATGATGGGGGTCTGAGATCCAAATGCTATCATCATGCACTTTTTTTTATCGGAACAATTTAAAGATTGCTAACCATCTAAGGGACATGACTGAACCCATTGGAGATGCCTCTGGTGCAATGTAGCCAAAATCCATCATGGGCTGGTTTTCTGAGCTGGAACAAATCTGATATTGTGATTACTTATGAGTTCTGACCTGTGTGTTTTCTTCTTTTCCAGCTACTCAGCAGGAACACGGGTCGGAGCTGCCACCGCGTGGCCCCTCTGGGCACCATACGGACTCCTCCTCCTCATCCGACAACGACTCGTCACTGGCGGATATGAGCCCAAAAGATTAGCCAGTGGATGCTGGTTCAGATGGATGCTTCCAACTCGTGGGTTAAAGCGCCTGCGCCTGAGCTCTGAGGTGATGTGCAATGCTTCATCCCGGAATCCGGATTCCGGTTGGATAGACCGATCTTGGCGACGCGTGTGATGCATTGTTTATTTTCGAGGATACATATCTGTGAAGCATTTCAAAAGAAGATGTAGGAGTACTTCATCATTTCCCCCCATTAGAATGGAGGGTTGAAATAAGCACCGGTGCCTGAGCCAAGGTTCGATTTTCCTACGATGAGCTGTGGTATTCTGGTGAATGCTCCGTTTCTTTTTCCTCGTCTGTGTTAGCGCCTGACTTCAGCAGAAAGAAATTTTGTACGAACCCACTGCAGGAGTTGAATTCTGCCCAAGGCTACGCCACTGCAGCAATATGGCCGTCGAATGAGAGTATCAGCAACATTTGACTCTACGTATAACTCTATAGTTTTTCTTATAATAATTCCGTAACATAGTAAATTTATAACACATTTAAAACTTTGCTAAAAGTACAATATAAATAGCTCTAAGGTCTCAGAAATCCCAAACCGTCGAAATTAGAACCAATTGAATCAAAATTTAAAGATGAAACTTAGTAACATTTGAAAGATATGAAAGTGACAATCGGCGAATGAATAGTGTTAAACCACGACAAAATCACTATTTAGCTAAATTTATCTTTTTCAAATGAAATTAATTTTGATCTTTTCTATGTGTGATCTCATCTTTTCTATGTATGCTAATTTTTTAAGAACTTTTGAAAATATATACATATGGTTTTTATAGATTTTATGCGATAGTAGTGGTTTATACTGGATATATTGCATTTTACTATCCAAAAAATAGCATTTTTCTTGCTTTTAAACAAGATGTTATTATACTGAAATGAAGTGAACTATCAAAACTAGAATTTAGTTCTGTTTATCAATCCTGTAATAAAATGTTATGTGGATGATCGTAAATGTTATTATAATAGATGATGAAATCAAATGAGAACCGTTCGTAAAATTTTATGTGTCTACTTAGAAGTAAAATTTTATACACATCAGTAATTTGGTGTCTATTTAGTAGTAAACAACTCTTATCGTGTAAACTCTATGAAAATCACAGGTATAAGTTTTAAAAAATTCTCAAAAAATTACCACATGTAGGGGAAACGAGCTTCTAAAACCTTGTAAAAGACTTATATCATTATGTTCCTTTTGTCGTCAGTAAGCTATTGATGAAAATCTTTTGTGAATCGTAGCTAGTAATAAAAAATTATGGCTAAAATAAAAAAAGATTCATCTGGCAAATAAGAAAATATATTTACTAGTTAGTGGTTGAGGCTCCATAGAGCCCAAGCATCTTTGTGAATAACTGAATGAAATGACATGTGAAAGGTCCAACGCCAAACCATAAAGACACAAGAGCACAGTTAATGCAGAGATAATATGAAGTGAAATACAGATTATAAGATTTGCATCCAGTCGCTGGTAATCTCAAATAGGCATAGTGAAGTTTGCGTTCGTGAATCGATGACCAAGAGCGTAACATTCTAAAAACACTACAACAATGGCATGGATTTTTTGAAATATTGTCTGGAGATGACCAAGAGCCTTAATTTTTAGGTGGTCGCGGTTTTGAAGATCTAAACAAATCCGCTTATCAAGAGCTCTTAGTCTACAACTCACATGAGAAAATTGTAGTTGAAGCATTATATCCATATTAAAAAAAAAAGCCTACAATGTTATTGTATTTTTGCTCGCCTAATTATTGCTCAACAAAAAGAAATATTTGGAAAATAATGAAGCATGAGCCTTATCTATGAGAAAGCAGAATGATTCACACGTAACTTCATAAAGTATATTGAAGAAATTGGCTGCCTATGTTTTCACCAATCCACACACGTAACTTCAAAAATTTGCATGTGACGTGTGTGGAGTCTGGCAACACACCAGGGGTTCAGGGAACAGTGATTTTGAGGATGTCCCTGAAAAATTCATCTGCAGGAAGTGTCCTGGCCCACGCAGAGGAAAGGGTCGTGGCGGCGGTAGTGGCAACGGTGATGGCAGAATGGAGGTGGGCGCTGCCGGGAGGTGCAAGGATGAGATAGGATCTTCTGTTGGTGGTGCAGGCAAATTTGAACGCTTGGCAACTGTTGGGTAACTGTACATAGTGTAGTGAAATGTAAATATTGAGGGAGGGAGAGTGGGGAGCAGCACCTGAGGCCTCTCTGGACCTTAGAGTGGCTCATGGAATCTGGTCTTTCTGACCAGTGATGTGATGTTAATCTATTCTCCTTGGAAGTAATTCTTTCTCTTACCAGTGATATGATGTTAATCTATTCCCTCCTTGGAAGTAATCCTTTCTCTTTGTATTAAGCACCTACAATTCCGCACTGCAACATGGAAGACAGTGAGCTTTTAAGTGTAAACCACATAAGACAACCAATGATACAACAATAATAAAATATCAGTGTAACAAAATAAGGCATTTCTAACATATAACACGACAGATTAAGTTTAAACTACATAAGACAATCAAATGCTACACGACAACAATAATTAATAGCACAGCACAACAAAATCGAGCATATCTAACATATTGCATGAAGACCTAGTTGAGAGGTGGTTCTATGCTTTTCTTTTTAAAAGTTGCACAAATATTAAAGTATAAATGAAGGGTAGATGGTGATTACCTATGCCTTTGCTTGATTTAAGATTTGTGCAATTTGTATTGAGAGGAACTACACCATGACAGGATTAGGTATCGCGGTTATGCCCACGAAGTCGCCTTACTTGGAATATTAGGATTGGCATCTCAAAAGACTAAATGATGTTCAATAAATAAACCTAATTGACCGATGCTGACCCATTGAATAAAGGAAGACATGAAGGTTCTACGATTAAACAATTGAACATATGGTCTCATTGTTTTGAAATCACTAAATGATAATGTTTGAGCTAGGCATACATTTATATCCTAAAAAATATATCTTGTTACATGTTAACAACACCACACATGTTAATGTATAGTACCACCGAGCCTATACTACAACAAAAACATGTCAAAGCCAAACAACTTCCAGAATACAAAATAGAAGACGACATAGCAATACCTGTACATTATCATCCAACATCTTAACAGTAGATAAAGATGCCGAAGTATAACGACATGCCGAGCTTATTCAGTTTTTGGCAAGTTTGGTCTTTTGGGGAGTTAGTAGTGGAAATATGGTAAAATGATAAATCACTTTAAAGTGAAAATGCATATCGCAAATAACAAATGGAAAAATTTACAGTCACCCGCGAACAAAATATAGCTGAGTTCACTTCAGAAATAAATTGAAATAGTAAACAAAATTAAAGATGAATACACAAATTTTACAGGAAATAATGGACACAAATACCATAGCTAACGTAGCACCAGTAGCTTATTGGCTTACCTAAAATCTGGCTCATTGATGACACCATACCCATCCGGTGCCTGTTCATTCAACAGAATAAGTTGAGCCAGCAACAAAGTCTACAGAACAGGCAGGTAAATCCATTCCATTTAATCAATGGCTGCTTCAGCAGAACGCTGGTTACATGGAGGTCAACCACATGGCCAATAAATCGGCTATTTTCATCATCCTGCAAGGTTCTTGGTGATCTTTCAAACTTTGGGGTGTAGCTTTTTTGTGTGTATCCTGTAAGAGACGCATGATATCACACAGTTAAGCAAGTGCCAATAAGGAAACCACCATATGGTCACCCCCTTCACTGGAACTTTAGAATGAAATGGAATTTGCTATAATCATCTCAGGCTCCAGTTGTCTAATCAATCCAACAAACATCCATTTCTCAACTTACTTCTTATGGCACTAAATTTTTTTAATAACCATACAACATTTAGGCCCTTTTGGAGTGCAGGAATTTTGCAGGAAACAGAACAATTCCTCCAGAATTCCCATGAAATTCCTACATTCCAAAAAGCGCCTAGGTATAGGTCAAAAATGTTTGAGGGGAAAAACAAATTGCATCTTGTGACTCCAACGGCCAGACTCCAGAGCATGAAGTCAGCAGTATCCAACGACTCAATATTAAGTAACTAAGTAATTTTACGGAACTTTGATCTATCCAAGGCAAGAAGAAAATAGAACTTATTGATTAGACTAATCAATAAATACCATTATAATATCTAATTGTCATTTTATGAGTATTTATTTATGGAATAAGTTAGGAAGTGAGTACATGAGATCAGTTTAGTATCTCAAGTAAACGTTTGTAGGGCAAATCAATATTTCCAATAATGCATTATATCCCATTACTGATTAGTCTAATAGACAACAGTACATTGAAGATTTGTTAAATGATATGCTCCATCTTATCGGTAGGTTAGGAAAAATCTATATTATTTGCTTCACGTACTACTTGTCGTGCACATGTTGCAGGGACTCTTTATTGTGCGGTCGCCTACCCGAGAGCATGCAAAGTGCGTGGCTCGCTACATCATGACATAGGTCCTGTTTGGTAGAGTTCTAAATCCCAGCTTAATCTCATATCTAAAACTTGTAGGATAAAATAAAGTGAATTAAGTTTATATTTTTATTCCAAAATGTAAACAAGATGACTCACCTAAACACTCTTAGGGGGTGTTTGGCAAAGCTCCAGCTCCATCGGATTTGTGAATCTGGTGGAGCTGGATATTTCTAGTTCCACTAAATCTGTGGAGCTGGAGCTGTAGGTATATTAGAGTGTTTAGATGGGTCATCTTGTTTACAATTTAGAATAAAAATATAAACTTAATTCACTTTATTTTAACCTACAAATTTCAGAACTGAGATGGAGTTAGAATCTGGAGCTCTGCCAAACAGGGCCTTAATATCTCACAGCTCCAGCTCTAAGGATCTGGTGGAGCTAGGAATACCCAGCTCCACCAGACCTACGAATCTGGTGGAGCTGGAATTCTGCCAAACAAGGTCATTGTTACATATATATGCGAGTTGTTTTCTCCTTTTCTGAATTTTGAAATGACCATACATTGTAAACATAGCACCTGGCTTTAGTTGAATTTATATGATGGTCAAATATAGTTGTTAGAATATTTAAGTCGAATTGTTTGAATGCTTAACTCAAATGGCTTTTAGCATGGAACCAAATTGTTAAGAAGGTTGAACCCAAGCTTCTGATGGAATTGTTCAGAGTTTAAATTTTCATTGTTTTGAGTATGTAGTTAAATGTTTGAATGAAAATTTATACAACTGAAATCGAATTATATGCAATATAAGTCATATATTGTTCATTACATCAAGAACAAGATGATTCAAATGAAAAGAAAATAAGTAGTAATTTTTTCATATGAGAACATATTTCGGAAACAATGAACGAGAAGATAATAACAAGTGCGATTTATTATTATATGGAGAAGTAGAGGAAATTTATTTTGTCCATACATAGGTTCGAACACAACCAATAGAGGAAATTTATGTTGGAAATACACACAAGCTTTTTTTGCGAATAGGGCCTTCTAATAGAGACTTATACCTTGTCGAACAAGGACATCCTCACTTCTTCCGATGATCAGGTGGAAGTAGAGGGACAATCTCTTCATCTTGATTTATGGAGTCATCATCTTGATCATCAGAATGCTCATCCTTTGATACTGCGAATATAGTCTGATATATTCAAAAATCATCGATTTTCGCTCGATATTTGACGATAATCATTCGATATGTCTCGATAATCGTGATGTTGTCTCGATAATCGCTATATTTGTGTCGTATAATTTTTTTTGAAATTTTGAAATTTTTGAATTTTCTCGGTTTACCTATCAGTAATTAATTTCGTGCCGTGTCGATAACCTCGATTAATGCGATAATCGAGCGATTATCAATGATAATTCGAACATGTTCCAGAGACAATGGAGAAGACAATAACAAATACGATTTATTATTATATGGAATAGAGGAAATTTATTTTGTCCATACATAGGTTCGAACACAACCAATAGAGAAAATTTATGTTGGAAATAATCTAGAAAGGAAAATCGCAAATAACGATGATAATACTAGACACCAATGTAAGAAAAATCGCAGAAGCTATAAGATCATTTAGCACAATTTTGATTCAACCGAAAAAGCAAATTTTATATGTGCAAAAACATAAATCATCCTTTATATGTGCAAAAGCACAAACCCACCCTGAGACATGTTAGTAATGCATGCCTTGCATATCGAGTTTTTCTCTCCTCTCTTCCTTTCTACTAGTATAGTTCTTTTGATGATTAAAGAATCGAGATTTCTTTATGTGAGTACTAAACTTTTCTTTACTTGTGTCTAGTTTGTGCCACCCTCCACTTTGAATACCATAGCATATATATAGCCAAGCATCATTTAGAGTTACATGCGTAGAGCATTCACTTACTTTATTGCATCATTTAATGCACCATGAGTTAATGCATGAGCCTTAATATGCATTCACATGCATGTAATATTTCACTGCAAATACATGTAACACTCATTTTATGAATGAATTAAATATCCATGCATGTAGCTAAACTTTATGCATTCTTCATGCAAAGTGGCTGGAACATGCAACGATCACCATTACTAGTACTCAATAAAATTGAAGGGAGAGAGAGGGAATTTTTAAACCCCATGGTTCTTAATCTTTTAGTCTAGCAATCATCACACTTAGACCTTTTAGTATAAAAATCAATCTGTAATTTACATGGACCATATTAGGTTAAAATAATTTAACAACCAAGACCACAAATGGATGCGTAGTGTCTTGGTAACTTGCACTTCTGGCACACCTTCTGGATCTTGGCCTTCGACGAGTTCTCCAGATTAGAAGGACAACCATTATGTAGTGTCCTTTCTGGTTGTAGTAGGAACACGCACGCTTTTTGCAAATGAGGCCTTCTAATAGAGACTTATACCTTGTCGAACAAGGACGTCCTCACTTCTTCCAATGATCTGGTGGAAGTAGAGGGACAATCTAGTCATCTTGATCATCAAAATGCTCATCCTTTGATACTATGACTATAGTCTGATTTATGGGATTGGCATGCGGAGGTGTCCCTTCATTTCGAGACTTATCAACCCACTTAATATCATGTAATGCTTCTATTATATGCCTCATAGCAAGGTGGAATGCATCAATGGACACATTCCCCTATGAGGACAAATCCATGTAGGCGTGGAAGAGCAGATATGGCGGTGCGTCCTTGAAGTAGCAACATCTTTGTCATTCCTGAATGTTTCAAGATGGCTTCTAATGCCATCTCGAGCATGCAAAGTCCATCTTTTCATAATATATTTATCTAGAATACTTTTGTAGTCAACATTAGTCGTAACTTAGAAAGATAAAATGGCAGCCTGATGTTAAATAATTTTCCAGTTATCAACACAAATTGATTGGATTTATGTAGAATCATCACATACCTTGATTATGTGGCAACATAGTTGGCCATATGCTCAAAAAGCTTGCAAACACACTGGTACTCATCGGCATCCTTGTTTGCATGGACCTCAAATGACAAATTATTCCATGATTCTCTTGGTTCACTCTCCACATGTATTGTTACATATGTTCCATCCTCTCTTATTTCATCAATAACGTAAGATCCACTCATGTAGACCTGGTCACTTGTCGGGACCCGAATGTACAAATTCGGACCCTCTGTATATTCTGCACTAGTCTAGGATCACGCTAGTACACACAGTCTCAACATAGATGAAATATCACAATCATACACAACAGAATTAATATAAAATACTTCATCTATTAATATAATATGTTTGAACTACCTTATGGTCAACTTACAATAATATACCACGCAGGGCATAGACTAAGAAATAAAAAAACTACAGCGTAAAAGAAAAATTGTAGTAACCCATCAATTTGCCATAGGCTGATAATGCTCACACCTTAATTAACCGTCTCCTCCTAGAACTCCTCGTGAGCTGGTGTAAACTCCTCCTCAACTGGTGAGTTGGGTGTTGCAAGGGGGTGAGTACATAAAGCACTCAGCAAATCATACACAGAATGCAAGTCTATTAACTACAAGCATAGCTTATTCCAAGTGAATGGCTAACATGGTTATTTTGCATAAAGCAACATTTTCAAAAGATTAACATGTATAGATTGAAATGATTGTAAATCAAGTATTATTACTAAGTAACTTTCTCATTTATTTTCCAATATTCACTAGCACATAGTCTAGACCAATTTATCATCTCCAATGGCACACAGCTTCCCTTCCCAATTTTATTTTTCAAGATCTAACCATTGATTGTAATTTCCGAGCATTGTCCAATACCGTGGATATGGCTATTCGGATATGTTTGACACACTCTGCAGAGGTTATACACTTTACCCACAAGACAAGATCATGTCATAACGCCGAGCTATTGTCACACTTTCTTTGGTGTGTTGGCTAAGTGATTCATGATAAAACATTTCAAAAACTTATATCCTAACACATGAACCTCCCAGTAATACCTTCACTATCCCCTCCCTCGCACAGAGCCAAAGTACAGGACCAATTTACCGTTGGATCGATGTGAGACCGCAATACACCACATCCTCTCCCATAACCACACCCTCGTGTGACTATCACCCTGAGGTATCACATGTTAAGACATAGGAAACTTAATTAGTTAGGTTTGTCTCATTCCAGATATGTGGTTGTATGTTTGCCCAGTTCAAAGGCTTGCAAGGTTAAGTCCTTAATTGACCGAGGCAAGGCTACCAACTCTCAAATAACCAATGGCACACAGCCCTTACTGTAGGGTCGAGGATGCCGACTAGAAGGGGGTGAATACACGGTTTTAAAAAATCTCTACAGATTAAACGATCACCTAAGTACCCTTATGTTAAAACCTTAACAATAAATAATACAGAAGCGATAAACTAAGGTTTTGACAATTAAGGCCTAAATCAACTAGGCTCACTAAGTGTACTAACTAATTAAGTCTCTACACAAGAATAAGCAATCCTAAAGGCAAACAAGCAATTTAATTATAAGAATGTAAATTGTAACAATACTAGTAAAGATTGCTTGAAAGTAAATAGGCACAAGAAACACACCAATGTTTTACCGTGGTCTCAGAGACTTGCCAGGCTCCCCTAATCCACATTGAGGCAAGCCCAAACACCATAGACCATCTCCACGAATTAAGCACACGCCTCAAATCCACTAGTGGTTTCTCTTTTTCCTTCGAGTAGGTGAGCACCAACCTTCACAAACTTTGATGTGCTTCTCACAAACTCCATTGAGAAGCTCCCACGCATCACACCTCTATGCCGTCCAGGTGTTGGCAAACACCAAGAGTAATAGACCAAGCACTTTAGCTTGGGCCTCACCAAGTACATCACATGTACAATGGTGATCACCTAGTACAACACACGCATTAGAATCCTACTTAAGTGCAACACATGCACAAGAGGCTCTCAATCCTCTTCCTACTTGCAATATATGCAATTAGGGCTCACTCTTTAGCTCAAGAAGCAAATGTGAGAGTGCAACACATGCACTACCTCACCCAAAGACTCAAGAAAGCCAGCAAGCCTGCCCTTGCCCTCGATGGGGTCCTTTTTTATAGCCTCCCCATATCAAACTAGCCGTTGGGGGGTAAAACTAAGCAAAACCCGGTACTACCGGTGGCAAAAGCCCGGTAGTACCGGTGAAAGCATCTAGGCCCCCTCAATTCTTTATTTATGCTTTACATGGTTTTGGTGTTGATGATCAAGTAAAGTACTCTTGATGGTTTGAAGACTTTTATGACTGAAGAATAAAGGCTAAGGACTCTTATTTCTAGTTTTGGCTTGGGAGTTGTTTCAAGTCATATAGCTAGGATTATTTTTAGTTTAGCCATACTATTAAGAGGGATTATGCACAAGTAAATACCTTGGTTCCTAGGCCAAATATTTCAAGATTACTTGAAGTAAAGGTCACTTCATTCTTTTCCCTCAGAATCAAAAGTTCTTCATTCAGTAAGATTAGAAACCATTCACGACGGACCAACTTTTTCAGTCCGGCACTGAAATCCTCACTCAAAGTCTTAAACCGAGCGTACACCATCTACGTCGGACCAGCTTTTTCAGTCTGGCGCTGAAATCATTTCAGTCAAGTATAAAACCAAGCGTGTGCCATTCACGCCGGACCATGTTTTTCAATTGATCACCGGACCAAGTTTTTTGGTCCGACGCAAATACAATACTCTCTGGAAGTCCATTTGATATTCAGTTGGTTCATAGGACAAACTTCCAATAAGTTTACCATATATGCCGAACCATATTTTTCGATCCTGCGTAATTGGTGCTTTGAATGTTTCACGATGGACTAACTTTTGCTAAAAGCATGTGTACGCCGGACCAACCTTTTCGATCTGGCTCAAAGTTGTTTCATTATGTTTTACGATGGACCGAGTGTTTCGGTTCGACGCAAATGGGGCTTTTTCTGAAATTGGTCCATCGTGCCTTGATCATATTGCAAATCTCTGTAATCTAAGTCCGTGGCACATTAGATTAATTTATTTTGTCATTCTGACAAAGCCCAATGGCTAGTAAATGCCTGCAACGGTTATTTCCTGTTTGAGGGCTATATAAGCTGTGCTAGGATCTTCTTTTAGTAGAACTTTTGCATCTCTTTGATATTTTAGCATTCTTGAGCTCAAAAGCCATCAAAGAGACTGAACTTCACAGTTTGATCAAAATTCCAAAGTGATTTTGCTCCAAGCTTAGTCTAGACCGTGTTGAGCTAGTGAACCAAGGGTTAGGACTTGTAGATAGTCTGTTACTCTTGGAACTTCGTGTTCCTAGACGGCTTGAGAGTGATCTGGTGTGACCTATCCAAAGTGCTTGTAGAAGGCCACCACAGATTGTAAAAGGTTTGGGACTCACCTCACCGAAGTGGTGAAAGAGTCACCCCAGTGGATACTAAAGCTATTGAGAATAGCTATTGGTGGAGCAATACTTCTGGTGAAGTGCTCTAACGGGGATGTAGGATAATTTCTCTGAACCTCGATGAAAAATTGTTGTGTCTCCTGCTTTTTCTTTCTGTACTTACTTTGTTGCTCTGCTTTACCTACTTGTCTGTTCCTATGTTTCAGTTCTTGTTTTTACACTAGCTGAGCCTAGATATTTTAGGACTTCTTTGTCAAAACTTAGCTTTCACTTTCTCTAGACTCGTGTTTTCTGTCTTAAGATTATCTAGATCCTTTTAGTACTAGAATTTTGAAAAAGCCTATTCACCCCCCCTCTAGGCTCATCCTTGATCCTACAACTGGCCCCGACCCAACGGTCGGATTCCAGCCGGGTACTAGCCGTTGGCTACAGTACCCCTAGTACTAGCGAAGTTCACAGTGCGGTACTACCGCCAAACCCTTCGGTAGCACCAGCCTCAAGAAATTAGAGCAACACATGCTCTTTGAAAAATAACTATCGGCAACTAGGTTTTGGTACTACCGCATGTTCGGTAATACAACTCAAACCTTTGGTAGTTCCGGCTTTAACAAACTCAGAAAACACACCGTTCTAGAAAAAGACTACCGTACAAATGAGCGGTACTACCGATCCCCAGTAGTTCCATATCTATCTCAACGGTAGTGTTGGCCTCACTGAATTTCCAAGAAACTCATTCTCTGAAAAATAGCAACAGCACATATGAGCGTTAGCACCGATAGAGAGGTAGTACTGACTTCCATAAGGCAGTGCCACTAACCTGCGGTACTACTGGCATGAAGCCTATGGTAGCACCGACTCAGGGAGAAAAACAGGTTTCACACAGAAACTTTTCTCGACATCAAGGATTGATTCTTTGAGCCATGTGATGATCGACACATGATCAAGTCAATTTGTAAAACACATTTGCAAAGCATATTTACATGCTCCAGAGAATCACATTAAAATCCAACTGATTTGCAAATAAACCAAGAACCTATAAATTCAATCCCCTTAGCCCTGTGATGATCAACACGAGATCAAGTAAACTTATAAAACACAATTGCAAGCCCTATTGACATGCTCTAGGATCGAAAGCCATAACCTCCTGCTTATTTGCAAAACACCAGCAGTGGTTCTTGAGTCCTTATGGATGTACTAATGCGTGCCTATGTGTGTGTGTATATATATATATGATGTGACATTAAGAAGGCATTACTTAGCTATTGCCTACCACATACTAGGTCATGTGGTCAATGTGGGCCTTATGGCGCTATAATCCTATCAGGCATTTTTTTCATTAACCTTATAGTGATAAGTTGCACAATGTAGCGGAACCCGCCTTCCATGAGATTTCCATTTAGGGTTCCAAAAACCATCCATAGAATAATTAAATTTACTTCTTTAAAAATTAACTTATACAATGCAGGTGATAATAATAATAGAATATAATACAAAAAGTTTTTCTATAGAATTAATAGAATAATCATGATCAAGAAATTGACTTGCTTAATGGAATTGGTTGAAAAGAATCTTGAAATTTAGTTCTCGGGATATGATCCTCGGTTGTTGGAACTTACAAATAGAACGGAAATATGGTAGTTTGATAAGGACAACATCCAGATGGAAATATTTGAATAAGGACAGCATCCAAATGAAAATATTTGAAAGGACAACATCCTAGCCACTAGGATGGCATTCTTCCTCCACCTTGTGCTCCCTGGCGCCAACATTCCTTGTTCAAGCCGCCGAGGTCATCGTCCCTTTCAAGCATCACTGTCGGTCCCCTGACTATCAATGGTCACCATCGTCGCTCCTGGGGCCTTTCCTAATGCCGAGCCACCCTGAGCTTGCCAGAGTGGCCTTCCCTTACTCCTCGATACCTCGGCTCGGCCCTATGCAATTTGGCTTAGTGTCATCAACGCCCATCGTCCATCACATCTTGTTGATCTAGCCGCCATCATGGAGATGGCGAGGTGCCCCTCACCCTAGCAACTCCAACAGTGGCCACCTCTATCGGTGAGTGTTCTACTCTTTCCTAGCCCGATTTGGTTGTGATTGTGCTTGTGCTTATGATTATGCTTGTGGATGAATGGTGATGATGATGATGCTAGCGGAAAATTAGACATAAGCTTAGGCTTCACTATTATGCCGATTAGGCTAGTCATGGTAGATGTTTCTATGATG
The DNA here is from genome assembly GCA_036346355.1 of Rhipidocladum racemiflorum. Classification (NCBI taxonomy): domain Eukaryota; kingdom Viridiplantae; phylum Streptophyta; class Magnoliopsida; order Poales; family Poaceae; genus Rhipidocladum; species Rhipidocladum racemiflorum. Next base: position 60,735,953 of record CM070573.1, on the reverse strand, counting down.
CATGTATGCACACACATATTATTTGATATAAACATGAACATGAATGTGGATAATGTAATCAACATTACACTAGCATGAATTTGGTCCTTATCAATCTCATATTATCTTGCAACACATTTAGTTTAACAAGGATAATCCAATAGTTAATATAGTTTAATCATACCATGTCAATTAATCAAGGATAAAGCATGTATGTGAAAATATATTATTCATACTAATAGTTGACCCTTTCCTATAATTTGGTATTTATAACATGATTCTCAACTACATGTACTACCTCCTATTTTCACACTACATTATACTTGTATGTCAATCTATCCATTTATATCCATCTCGTTATTATTAAAGATCATTAAATAAATTACAACTACATGAATTATTGCTCATCTACACATGTAAACATGGAGTATCAATATATTCACATAAAGGTTATCACACCTCATATGCATTTGGAAACAAGGCATCTAAATGAGCACACTTAGAAATCATCATATTTATTGCAATACATATACATGACCATATGCTTTCTAAATCAATCTAGGGTTTGTTGACCACCTTGGGTCCTTGGTGGCCGATTGGCTATGGAATCTGGTAGCCTTCTATGGGGTCTTGATGCTTATGATGCTTGAGCTGCTGCTCCTTCCCTTTCTTCTTGTGCCTGACCCCTTTGCTCTGGTGGAACTTACATGGCTGCCATGGCATTAGGGCTAGAAAGAAGATAAAAAAGAGAAGAGAACTAGAGGAATGAGCTCACCAAAGCTTGTGCCAAATAATTTCTATGTTGGATTGGTTTGGTACTTGTAATGAGGATTGGTAAATGGCATGAAATGGTTTATAGTTCCATTGAGAACTCATGCTTAATTTGTTACTATGACACCTAGCATGGTGACTAGGCATAAAAGGGTATTATTGGCTTTTCCCATATGGATGGCATGGTTGGCAATCTCTCTAAACTAAATGAGGAAACGGGCTTTCTTATCCATGGGTAAATTTTGAAAAATCATAGAGGCACTATGGTCTTTTCACAATAGATGATGCGGAATGCAATTTAAGTTGAAGTTGGTAGGTATTCCTAAATTCTTAAAGTAATTTTCATAGTGACTATTTTTACTTTTAGTAAAATTTTTGCAGTTTCCATGGGCATGCTACTTTACTAAGTTTCAGTCCCTGTGTAATTTCTTAGAAGTTTAGGGTGTTTTTGAAAAATATTTATCCAAAGGACATTTTGTAATTGTGGGCTAAATTGGATCACTTGTGAAAAATTATTTTGCTAAAATTAAATATCCATTCTTTAAGGAAATTGATACGGGGGTGCTCGATCTTCACAACATTGGACCAAGATAACTTGCATGAAACTTAACAATTGAAGATTATCCCTCGCTGGCAATGTAATGAGCTTGCAACTCTTTAATTCACCTTATCACACACGTGAAGATAAATCCAATGAGACCATTAAGTGGATGATATCGATCTCTCAATTCCCAGCAGAAAGACAAAACAAATCTTCGGAAGAAGCAACGTCCGATTCCCCTCTCTACTGTTGATGTGCCAGTCAATGAGGAAGAATAAGCGTGCAACGCTGGTAGATACGATTTGGAATTTGAAAATATTATTCGTAGTCAAAATTTCACAAAGAGGAAACACAAATATATAGAGGAATCATGGGTATGCAGCCAAAGTGGCCAAATCCACATCTAATTTGGCTAGGGGTCGAATCCCCTTTAACTCCTAGTCTCTATATCATATTTAGGACTAGACAGTAAACACAAAAGGTAAAACTACAATATTTTAACTAATTTTGACTAACCAGAGTGCTGATATTATCAAGTATGGGGACGACGAGGGAGCTACAGATCAGGAAGGGGCTTTGGAGGAGAGTGAGAGAGGGATTTGGATAGGATGGAGGAGAGAAAATATAGTGTTATGGTAAAGATGAAATTTTTTGGAGTGGGCGGAGAGTCATAGAAAGATATAGAGAGGAGGATGTAGAAGGGTAATCGAGGTGAGGGGAGACAGGTAAAGAAAGAAGGCATGAGTCAATAGAGTTGATTCATCCCATTTCTTTTGGTACGGTGAGAATAGCAACCCCGCCCAAGGATTCAAATTTTGTTTTCGGACCCTATCTCGGAGGTGCCTGAAAACCGAAATCTTGGCGAGATCTCGGAATTTCATATAAAATTTAGATAAAATTCAAAAACCAAATTTGAAATCCAGTTTTTTTTCAACAGGGAAATCCAACATTTCGAGCGAAATCACCGAGATTTCGATCAATTTTCATCGACAGAAAATGGTAAAAAAAACGTCAAAAATTTTTGAAATTTTTTGTGAATGTTCTTGACCCAAAATCCAATCAAATACGACCCACAAAAATAAAAAATCGGTCAAAATCACCGGGATCTCGTTGAATTTTGGATTATTACTGTAGCAATTTAAATTTTTTTACCCGACGGAGATTTGGATCCTTGCCCCCCCCACCAACCCACTTCGTTCCAATTTTTTCAAACTGTTATGGTAGTGCTCCTTTTAGCCTCCATGTGCACTGTTCCTAAGGTGTAGCAAATGATTTCGACACCACAACTTTCCCTGTGTGTGTGTATGGCAAAGTACCTGGTAGCTAGGGTTGAAAACGGAACGGAAAGTTTCCGACCGTTCCAGAGAAAAATGGAAAATGGAAGCCTATTTTTGAAAACGGAAAATACTAGTACGGAAATGGAAACAAAATTTTTTGTTCGGAAACGGGAGAGCTAATTCCGACGAAAACAGAAACAGAAACGGAAATTCTGTATAAATGAAGCCGAAAATTAAAAACAAAAACAGGTTGAAAAAGGGAAATCGGCTTGGCCCAAACATGGGAAGGGAGAGTTTACATTTATTTTCGAATTAAAATAATTTCATAAATACAAATACTTTATATAAAATATCAAATAGGGTTCAAAAATTCTGAAAAATACTTTGGAACATTTTGAACCTAGAAAAATTATTTTCAGCATAATAGTTTTTTATTTTTCATAAATAAATTAATTTTATAAATCTAAAAATAGCAAAGTAGCATTTATAAACTCCAGAAAATCCTAGATAAATCTCATAAAATCATAAATGAATATCGAACAATAATATACAAATTTTATGGCATTACACCTTTGTAGTTGGTAGAGCAAGAGGATGTCGATGATAATGATATGGAGGATGATATGATGGTCTAATATGGGGGACAAATAACGAGCCTTCAGCTGATAAACTTGAGAGAAAACTTTCTAATGATACTAGTGAACATAACACTATTTTTGTGTCCACCTTGGAGGTGCAATGAGTTATATTGTTCTTGTGATCATGTATATTATGATTCTGTACTATCTTCTTATGGAATTTTTCGCTTTCGTTTCTGTATCCACTTCGTTTCGTTCCGTATTCGTTTCCATCACTATCCGTTTCCAGAGTTTTCAATTTCGTTTCCGTTACTGGTAAAAAAATATGGAAATAAAAACGAAACAACCATTTACTGACCATTTTCGTACTGGTAGCTATCAACTTATTATGGCGTGTGAAACTTTGGTAGGAAAACAAACACTAGGTAAGCAAGCCAAGTGTGGTGCGCTTAACTTGTGGTGTAGCAAGTTGTAGTGCATAACCAAACACGTCCTAGCTTCCCACTTCCATTCGTAAAATCAAATATGCATATTTCGCAGTATATTATCATTTTAAGCATATGTTCAATGAATTTTCAAATATAAATATTTATCTCGGACATATACATGAAATGAAAATTAACAATAGGAGGAGGAGCAATGATTCTATGTTTTTCCTCTCAATACAAGTTGCACAAATTTTAAAACAAACGAAAGGATAAGTGATCCTTATCTATCCTTTATTAATGTTTTAATATTTGTACAACTTAAAAAAAAAAAAAAGAAGAGCACAGTAGAGGAGGAGGCTGAAGCAAAAGAGCCCCGTCGCCCTCCCGTCTGCTACCGCCTCCGCCACCAGTCCGCCGCCGCCGCCCATCGAAACCCTAACCCTAAACCCCGCCTCGTGTCGTGCCCATGGAGAACCCCAGGCCCCAGGCTACCGCTACCACCCCTCCCATGGCTCCCCTCCCCGTCCACCCGCCCATCGCCCCCATCCCCGCCCCTCCTCCCCGCGGCCCCGCGCCCGCCGCCTCCACCTCCGCCGCCGGAGGAGGAGGCGGCGGCGAGGCTGAGTACGAGGTCTCTGACGACCACCGCGCCGCGCGGGAGCGCCACGAACGTGCGGTGCAGGAGCTCCTCCAACGGCGGCGCGCCTACGCCATGGCCGTGCCCACCAACGACTCCGCCGTGCGTGCGCGCCTCCGCCGCCTCGGAGAGCCCGTGACGCTCTACGGCGAGCGCGAAATGGAGCGCCGGGACCGCCTCCGCGACCTCATGGTCCGCCTCGAGGCCGACGGCCAGTTCGAGCGCCTCCTCCGCGCGCAGGACGACGAGCAGGGCGCCGCGGGCGCCGAGGAGGAGGCCGAGCAGATCCAGTACCCCTTCTTCACCGAGGGCACGCAGGAGCTGCTCCAGGCGCGCGTCGACGTCGCGCAATACTCGCTGCCCCGCGCCAAAGCCAGGATCGAGAGGGCCAAGCGCCGCCACGACGACCCCGACGAGGATCCCGAGGCAGAGGCCGACCTTGTCGTGAAGCAGGCGGGGGAATTCGTGCTTGAGTGCAGCGAGATTGGAGACGACCGCCCGCTCACTGGTTGCTCCTTCTCTCGCGATGCGTCAATGCTCGCTACAAGGTGTGGCTTCGTAATCTCAAAGAATTGCATGTGGTTTTGTTGCGTATGACTTAAATAGTTTGAGGGATGCTTGCCTAATACTGTTGGGTTATAAATTTTATTCGAGTTCATTTCTTAATTTTCGGTTTGGCGACACTCTTAATTGTTGTGATCGAGCATATCATAGCTGTGTAAAATTTATATTTAAGTTTGGGTTTGGCAATGACTGAAAACGATCTGAATCGCTGCAATTTGTGGCAGCCTGGCAGGTGTCCATGTTTCTTCAATTTTATACTCTGGTGCATGGATCCATGCACGTCTGCTTGAGCATTGCAGTGATGGCTGCTTTCACAGTGAGCCAAGTGTAGCTAGCACATGTTCAAACTTGCAGTTCTAATACTTCACCACGAAGTGATATGGGATTAATTTGATTGTTTTATAGCAAAATTCGTAGTCTGATGAATTACTGAGCTAGATGGATGACTAAGTTTTTTTTTGTTATTTGTAAAACTAGAGATTTTAGCGTTTGAAACGATTGGGCTGCTAGGAAAGACCAGATTTTCTTCTCTTCATGTAGATGGAGGGTGGTATGAGGTATCCTGACTCGCATATCAATTAGGCCCATTGTGGGAGGACCAGGGATCTTGACAGTTGCAGAATTGTCAGACTTACAGTAGTGAGAGTATGTCCAACGATACTCAATTGGGATGCTAGTAGTTCTCACCCACTAAATAAGTTTTCATGAATTTAAGTTGCACAACTCATTTTGTTTGTATTTCTTTGTTAGCGATGTTATGCGCAAGTAATTGTTTGTTAGACATTGAATGACGGATAGCTTTTCTTTACCTTGAGTTTGAACCTTAATATGAAAGCTTATGTTATCATGTTCTTGCTTCCTTTGCAATAAATAACTATTTGTTTCTCTTTGTTCTCTAGTTCTTGGAGTGGGATCATCAAAGTATGGAGCATGCCACAAATAACTAAACTTGCAACCCTGAAAGGTCATACAGAACGTGCAACTGATGTTGCCTTTTCTCCAGTAGATAACTGCTTAGCTACAGCCTCAGCTGATAAAACTGCCAAATTATGGAACACCGATGGGTCACTCTTAATGTCTTTTGATGGTCACCTGGATCGTCTTGCTCGCCTTGCTTTCCATCCATCTGGAAAATACCTTGGTACATCTAGCTTTGACAAGACTTGGAGATTGTGGGACATTAATACTGGGAAGGAACTTCTGCTCCAAGAGGGGCATAGCAGAAGTGTATATGGGGTTGGCTTTCACCCAGATGGTTCTTTAGCTGCATCTTGTGGTCTTGATTCGTATGCTCGCGTGTGGGATCTAAGATCAGGAAGATTATACTGTACTCTTATGGGACATGTGAAACCTGTAAGTTCATAGCATGACACTCTCTTAAGTACCTTTCGTGTTTTTCTCCGGACAAATCTGCTTTATGTTACTTGCCCTGTGGTTACATTTATTTGCTGTGGAAATATATGTATTCTTTTTGTATACGACATGATTTAATTTTCCATTTCAGATTCTAGGAGTCAGCTTCTCCCCTAATGGTTTTCTGGTTGCAACTGGAAGTGAAGACAATTTCTGTCGAATATGGGACTTGAGGACTAAAAGAATGTTGTATTCTATACCGGCACATAAGAGTCTTATTTCACATGTGAAATTTGAACCCCAAGAGGGTTATTATTTAGCGACTTCTTCCTATGACACCAAAGCAGCGGTATGCCTCATATTTGATTTAGATCGTTTACTTCTTTCCCTGTGTTTAGTTTACTTGTCTCTAATGTGTTTCATTTTCAGCTGTGGTCAACTCGGGATTACAAACCAATCAAAAGTTTGGAGGGCCATGAGTCGAAGGTCACTAGTTTGGATATTAGTGGAGGTAAGCAATTGCTTAAGCACTTTTTCATCTTTGTTGTGTGGAATTATATGTTTGGTATCTTTCTTTATCATTTCTGATTGTTCACTTAGATGTTTATAGAACAATTACCATGTGCATTCTTAGATTGTCTTATCCAAGATGAACATTCTTTTTGTGAACGAGCAGCAGTTATTTGAGCAGTTAGGTTACTAGAATAATCATTCTTTTTATGAATCAAACTGCAAGCTGTACCACTTTACAAATTCTTAAAATACATTTAGAGCTTTTCTACAATTCTACTTGTACCTTTAATCATCTATAACAGTGCTGTGTCCTACCTTTTGATGGTTTATGTTTGGTGCCTTGGTGGTGCACCCCTATCTTTTAGTCTTCTGAATATGTCAATGCTTTCCACCGCCTCTATTCTTCCACAAATTTTTCGGGGAAAATATTATATATTTTTGTTGGACTGTTAATCCTAAAAAGATGCGGAACTGTATGGATAATTATGTTTGGTAATATATTTGTTGGGTTGTTTCTACTTATATTTATTGGGTTGCCTCCACTCTCTATTTTTCCAAGAGAATGACAGTATTATGTCGTCCACTTATGAAATTCCTACAGAAGCTTCGAAAATGTCATATCTAAACTTGTAATTGGTTTTTTGTCTATGGTTTATGCAGATGGACAGCAGATTGTGACTGTGTCACATGATAGAACGATAAAGATTTGGTCATGCAGAAGCAGCGCGCAGGATAATGCGATGGAGTTGGACTGAGGCATTGACTTTACCTGTTAGAACTGTTCTACACTTTGCGCTAGAAACAGGTTGTTTAGTCCCCCTTTTACTGATCAGCCATTCGAACTTTGGACTGCACTTGCTATCTCACGAAGATATTGTTGTGTTTGTTTAGGTTTATGTTTTTTGGTTTATAGCTTAAAGCCAACTTTTTAACATAACCAACTTAAAAAGAAATCCGCTTTTATACGTGATAGAGATGGGTAGTTTTACCTTAGCATCGGTGGCATTGGTTTAAAACCAACCCTTAATAAGAAAAAAAAACAAAAAAAAAGACTTATGGCAGCTTTTAAAAAGGTACCTGTTTATTAAGTCTTTGATTTTTCAATTTTTAAGCTAGAGAAAATGCTCAAATAAACAGACTTATGGTAAATTGCTTGATTATGAATAGTAACTATGAAATTACTTTAAACAGTGAATAGTAATTATAGCTTAGAATCTCCACCATTGAATTAGACCGATATGGTATCTATAGATCCTAGCCATACAATTGACATTAAGCTTTCCTACACATCCCTGGCCTTAGATGCTAACTTAACAAAGAGGTATCAATCGATTTCCACCGTCCAAACTCTGAACTGAACTCTTCTTAATTCCTTCTTCCAGATTCAGATTTTTAGGTTCTAACACCATCGCCACGGCATGCACCCAGCCCATGCAGAGCATAAGCCACGCATCATCAGGTTCTTCACGCTGGCGACACACTTGACAAGACGCGTTGACGAGGAGGAGCTACCTCGCATGTGTCGCCCCTGTCAGTGGGGGTGCCAGCCTAAGGTCACGCCTCGGGCCGGGTCAGCTCTCTCACAGGCTAAACTGCATTTGTGTGTATGCACGTTTTAGAGGCCCAACTCTCTACCGAGCCAGCTCGGCCAACTCTCCCACGGGCCACCACTTCAGGCTTTGGGCCCAGGCCTGGATAGCCCGAGGCCTAGATCCGCATCTGCCCCTGTGCACAACCTTTGTTGCCACCTTTACAGAAATTTTTGTCCTGATTGATCTATACTGAATTACTGATCGATATTAAGTGATTCAACCTATTATAAATTATACGTAAGTTTGTGGCGTTTAAGTTAATCGTATCTGAATAGTTTTTAATTTTGCAGATTAACTTTCTTAATTACCTAGATCACTCATTTAATCTAATTGGTAAGCTAGAACTTCTGTTGTACTGTTCATTGAAATAAGGAAGAAAAAAATTAAATCTAACTAGCTGCGCCTGTAGCATCGTGGTCCACCGTTCGACCTGATGACAGCCACCGCCCCACTGCGCCGAGTCGACGCTCGATTGTGCGCCTGGCAGCACCGCACTCTTGCTAAGCGTCGGCCCGCCGCGGCGGGCGTAGCATGCTCCTACTGAGCACCGCGCCCATAGTGCCATGCCCCTGTTGATCGTCGCACCGACCACGCAGCTCGCTGCACACCCCGCACGTCAGCCCCTGGCCGAGCCAGGCTCGCGAGCAGAAAATTGCCAAAATGCCACTCTCAACAAGTGGCTTTGCTAAAATGCCACTCCTCTCTCACTGACATGTGGGACCATCTGTGTCTATGACAGTGGGCCAGAGTGGCATTTTAGCGATGCCACTTGTTGAGAGTGACAGAATGACAATTCTCCCGCACTAGGCGATTCCTGTGCCGCGTACCGCAATCGGTCGTTACCTTGACCACAACACATTGTGCCTCTGCGTGTAGGGGTGTAAACGGATCGGGTACGGGCGGTTAGTAGGTCATCCCGTATCCTACCTTATTATTTTTTCTTCGGGTTCGGGTACGAGCACGGGTAGTAAAAATCGAGTAGGGTACAGGTAACGGGTAGCATTTTCTATGAACAGGTTGAAATTGGGTTCCAAATAGTGTGCGGACGGGTATAATACAGACAACGGGTACTTCATCGGGTAGTGCACGAAATACCTAGGATCAAAACATGCAATGAAAACAATCCAACCATCACACTAATACATCACATAATACAATAGATAATACCATATAGTCTAACAAACATACATAGTCCAACAAAGAGTTCAAATAGTACTAGTCAAATACATGGAGTTCAATAAACACACAAAGTCCAATACATGAAGTGAAATTCACACACATAGTTCAACACATATAGTCCAACACATAGAGTTAAATTATGCAAAACAAATTTCTTCATGCATATATCAAGATCTCAAGTCTCAACATCGTCATTTGTCCCTATAACATTCAGATCTTCAATTGAGGTTGCTATTTTGTTCTTCGAATCTGAAATGGGTAAACAAAAAATTAGTAGTTATGAATCAAGATATTTTCATATATTTTGTTCTTTGAGTAGGAACCTAAATATTTTCACATATTTGGATTGTTTACAATATGTGGATTCTAAAAAAATTTGTTCCATTTGATTTGGAGTTCGTTTGTTCAAATTTTGCATGTAGCCCATTTTTAGACATATACTTTAAATTTAAATTTGAAATTCAAACAGAGGTCAAATATTCATTATTTTCGCATAATCAGAAACTAGAGATCATAATATGAATTTAGAAATTTATTTTGTTGAATTTGGAGCTTCCTAGCAAAAGATACGAAAGGATAATTTAAATAGGGCAAAAAATAAAAATAAAAATTGGTTGAACCCAACCCGTGCACTGCACTGCATCGAATTGTGAGAATTATCCTGCACCGAACCCGACCGCACTGTCGGGTATTGCCGATCTCGTACCCGACCCGAACACGAACCTAACCTACCCGGGTACTACCCGTACCCGTACCCGACAGGTAATGTAAAATAGTTTTCCATTAAAGTAATTTTGCATCCAGGTGCGGGTACGGATCGGATATTACCCGACCTATTTACACCCCTATCTGCGTGCCTACTGCAATGCCTAGACACACTGCTTGCTCGTTGCCGCGCCCGCACGTTGTCACGTTTGCTACGTCGACCCACCGTGCCCTCACCTTGCGCTCGTGCCTGCCAGCCTGTCGATGCCCGTGCGCCCATCGCGCACACCCGTTGGCCGCGCTGCTACGCACTGTCGTCGTTGTGCGCAAGCGGCAACCTTCCAACACGGCGCACAGAAAAGAAGAATAAAAATATCAATTTTACGTTGTAACCCTTATGGCTGCCCGTGGAAATTTTGTTTCAAAAACATGTACTTTTTTATTTTTAAAAAATAGTTACTAAATTCTAAAAAATTACAATAAAGCCTATAAATTGATTTTGTTTACGCATATGGCTTGCGTAAATTGTTAAACCTTAGACACAGCACACATTGAAAACTTTATATCTATATGTTTATTTTTCATTATCGAAGTTATCTTTAGATGAAATAGACGAATATATAGACAATAGTCATCACTCATATTGTGCACAGAGGCGTAGCTAGCAATGGGGCGCACTGGGGCGTGCGCCCCTGCTCCAACGTGCGCCCCAGCCCCCAGATGGATCCATCGGATTGATACGGTGCACTGCATTTGCATGTAAAGACCGACCGATCTAGAGACCCATTTGTCTTGTACTCCTATAGAAACACGCAGTGAAGCTCATCAGCTCAGCTCTTTGAAAGCGTCCATGCTTTAATTTGGCCAGCCAGTGCCCAATCACATGATAGTTTACACGAACTGTGAGGGCTCGATGTCGCTGCCACGACCAGAGGTCAGACTGAATTGTGGACTTAGTTTTGTACGTGCCCCTGTGGCTCATTGCCTCTTCCAAAGGGCCATCCAAGTGCACATAATTATTCACTTGTAAGGTCAGGGTGTGCTCACGAGTCATAGTGAATCGTCCACGCCACTACGCCAGCTTTTAAAAATGCAGAATTCGTTAATGGTGTGCTTCTGTTGAAAGGATTTTTTTCGGCAATGAAGGTTATCAAGATTGATTTGCGAAACAAAGTCTCCGATGATTGGCTCAATGACAATGGTGTGCTACACCGAGAAAACAATATTCAAATATATTGATGATGAAGCAATTATGGAATGCTTTCAAAGGATGAAAACCCGTAGAATGTGCTTGCTTGTTGCCTCCAAATCTAACTCGTAGCTAGTGTGTCTAGCAACTTTATTTATGTGAGTATCCTATAAAATTCTACTTTGTTTCACTTGTTAAATGGTTATTTATGTATGAATTTGGTTTTTACTAATAGTTGAAATGTTTAGCTTAGCTTCCCCTCTAATTTAGCCCTGGCTTCGCCACTGATTATGCATACTCTTACAGGCCTCTTTAATTCACAAAAATTTTGAAAACGCAGGAATTGGAAAACGTAGGATTGCAATGCCATAACCTCTGTGGGAGCTTGCACACAAAGGATGTTTGATTGCGCCAAGGAAAAAAATGCAGAAATTTCGAGATTAAATGTTAATAGATTAAAGAGGGGATCGAGGGAGGAAGAGAGATTGTGCATTAAAACTCTCAAAGGAATTTGTAATATAAGGTTAGACGACATGCTAAAATTCATCTGATATTTATAGAAAATATTCCTATAATAAAATCCTTCGAAGTAGTAGCGGCGGCGACAGCAGCTATCCTCAGCGGTCGGCATCGTTCCGACCAATCAGCGAGCCTCCGCCTGTCCTTCCCACTTGCCGTCCATCTGTCTGTTCGATATATAACCTTTATTACAACCTGGAGACTTCCCGACCAGAGGCAGCGCCCACGTGTCACCGCGCCGTTTTGCGAAAAAGTCCCTCCGTTTTCTCCGGATTACGGATAGGTCCCTGCAAATTTACGAAAAGATCGTTTGCGATTTTTTTTGAGGGAAAGAAAAAATTTCCTGGATTGCGCTTACCCCCCCCCCCCCGGTTCATTACTTTACGGAAATCGCGAACGAGCCCTTTTCTAATTTTTTAGGATAGCGCTCAGGTCTAAAAATATAACAAATAGATCCTTGCTCCTAACGTTCAGGTCCTTTCTCCTTTTTTCTTAGAAAAAATATTTTCGCGAACAGAAATACGTGTACCTGTTTGGATCCATTAACATCTAATAGTTAGTTGGCTAATAGTTTCTAGCTAATATTAGCTAGCTAAATATTAGCTGAAGGGTGTTTGGATCCACTAACTAATATGTGACTAATAGATGTTTAGGTTGATCAATTGTCTAGAATACCTCTACTATTAGCTGTTATTGGTGGCAGACGCGAAGGGTATTTTGGTTAAATGCCACCTATTAACTGCTATTAACTGGGTTTGGCTAGCTAATGAGATAACCATTAGCTGGGTGCTCAGCTAATGGTTAGCTGATCTATTAGCTGGCTATGTTTGGATCCACTTCAGCTATTTTTTAACAGCTAACTGTTAGCTACATTGATCCAAACAGATCCTCAACCTGTAATATAATATTTTTCTATTTTTTGTCACGCGCGTGGCGTGCACCGCGCTTACCCTCCAGTGCATTGGCGTGGCATCGGGGCTTCCGGAGCCCTCGAGGCCACAGCGATACAGTTCCTTCTCACCCAGGCGTCGACACCGCCCCAGTCGCCACGCCTTCCTTCGCCGTCGATGTCGCACCTCCGTCCCCTCCAGTGCACGCGCTATCCTTCCTCCTGTTCCTCCCAACCGGTCGTCGCCGCGGCCTTAACCGCCGTGCCTTCCTTCCCTTCCTTTGCCGTCGCCACCGCCCTCCCACCGGCTCCCCTCGCTCGTGTGTCCTCCTCTCTAGTATCGCCTCCTCCGCTCCCTGCGCCGCCGCCTTCCCCTCAGCTCCGCGCCACGCTGCGCCTCCGGTTGCCCGCGCCCCTCTGCAGGCCCACGACCGCCCTCCCCGCCGCTCCTCCTCCTCCCCGCTATCACCGGACAAGGAAGGCTAGATGCACCGCGCGAATCTCGTCGACGGGGGCGAATCCGCTGCGGCACTGTTCGGCATCGGGAAGACCCTTGCGGCCTGCGCGGCGCGCGAAATGCAAACATTCCCCTATCACCACCCTTCTCCGGTCATGGGTTTCTTCCTGGCGTGGCCTGTCGGACCCCGGAATAACACCTCCGAAATCCTCTGTGTATTCTGTACTAGTCCAGGAAATGCTAGTACACACAGTAGAAATAAAACCATAGCATATCCAGCGTTCTTTATTAACGATAAATATTCAAGGATTACATAGGAAATGGCGCGTAGGCCATCAAATAAACAAACGAATAAATAAAGCAGCGGAAATGAAGATTAAAAGATAGAGCCCAATTAATTTGCCACAGGCAATCGACTGGGGGCACGGCCTAGTCCAACTGGTCCTCACCATCGTGATACTCCTCATCTGAAGTGGTAAATTAAGCAAGGGTGAGTGCATACGTACTCAGCAAACCACACCGGAAATGCAATATAAATGTACGGGTAATCAAAGGATGGCAATATGGTTTGTTTAAGCATAAAGCAACAGTTTAATAACATTTTCAATAATTTTAAAAGGCATACTTTATTTCCATAAATCAAATCTATACAATTTAACTCAGGAATCTCTCCTGGAATTGGCTAAGTTATACCCATGATGGACTCCCTCCATCCAATCATCATTTTCTGGAAATCAAATTTTAATTTACTAAAGTCTAATCTGAGGATGGCTTGCTCGGCATGCCCATAACCGCGGGCGCGGCTAATCGATTAGTTTGACACTCTGCAAAGGTTGTACAACTTTACCCACAAGACGTGATATCCCCTTTTTATGTCAGCACACTTCCTTTGGTGAGTGACAGAGAAAATCATGACAAGGCCCCAATATTAATTCATACATGTAGTCATGTCCGCTAAGGTTTCACCGCTGAAAGACTCACTCTATTCAGAAGCCCCCTCTTGCGCCAAAGTGGCAGCGTCACGCTTTCACCACACCACTACCCCCATATAGCATGACTGCCCATGAAATGATTTAATGTGGCTAGCCAAGTCTGTCCCATTCCAGACTCGTGGTAGTACGGTTAGGCTTTACATTCAGCGAAACTCAGACCGGTCCTTAATTGACTAGGCGAGACTTTCCACAAACCCAATGTGATAACCACACCACTTTCCAACCAATTCTCGCCCGGTCTAAGTCATTTTCATTTTAACCATACTATCTCCACATTATTTACTAACATTGATCGTCATAAGTTTCCATTTGAACATGTCATCATTTTGGCATAAAAATTCCCCAAAACTTCCTAAGTTCAATTCTAAGCATGTCTAAGCATTGTCTAAATATTACCATAGTCATAAATCATATTTTCCCTAAGGTTACAAGGGTATCGGAATCCAAATGTCAAAGGTCGCATGTCAAAGTTGGATATAACTATTATTTAAAGCTAGGTCGAAAATTAATGTCTATAATAAATAAGCATGCAATAATTTTAAATACAACATACAAATTCATAAACTGGGAGCAACATGGTCAAGGGAGTGTGACTTGCCTGGTTCGACGAGTTGCTGCTCAAAATCGTCGTTCGGGAACTCCTCAGACTCTCCGTAATCTACGCGTAAAAAGCACCCAAATTCAAATAAGATACAAACGAATTCAAATAAACACAAATTGAATTTCAAACTAGCACTAAACTAAAGTTTAAGGTTTTTAATGAATTTAGGAAGAAGAACGGAGCCAAACGGAGTTCGAACGGGCGAAAACGGGCTCCCGGAAGTTAAAAACGAATAAAACTGGATTTTCTGGAATTTTTAATTTATTTCTGAAAAGAAAAACTGAATTACTGCCTCATGCTGACGTTAGCACCCTTTTTCGGTTTTTGGATTTATTTTAAAAACGAAAACCCGATTTATGACGTCAGCGCTGACGTCATAAACGATTTTTAAAATCATTTTTTTTAAAGGCTGACAGGTGGGGTCGAGGGCCCGTGGACCAAGTCCATGCGCGCCTGCGTGCATCACAGGCACGCCACAAGACGCGACGCGCCGTAGCGCGCCAAGCGGCGCGGCGAGGGCGGCGGCGGCGCCGCGCTAGGCGACGCGGGATTTGGCAAGACCGGCCGGCGCAGGCGACGAGGCGAGCGTTCTTTCGGGCGGCGGGCGAGGGCTGAGCCGGCGAGCGGCGCGCCGAAGGGCGGGCGGCGCCGCGATGGCGCTGGCCGAGGGAGAAGCCGGGCGTCACAAATCTATCCCCCTTAAAAAGAATCTCGACCCCGAAATTCGAAAAGGCTGGCAAGAGAATAGGTTAAAGATCCTTCAACTTATTTCTCAAACGTACCGTGCTGCAAGTCTTGAACCTTGATATTGTTCAGGAGTCCTTTGCCATAGTTCTGTGGCTTCCTTGCTGCATTGCGGAAGGCTTCGGAGTTGTTCACGCTTGGACTTGCATTCTGCTGCTTCTTGGGGCAATTTCTGGCGAAGTGTCCAATTACATGGCAGTCGTAACATGTGACTTTGGACTGGGGTTTTGAATTTTGCTGTGTTGGCCCTCCCTGATCTACTTTGTTGATTGCCAGGCTGTTGGGATGGTTCACCATTACTGGCTTCTTGGTTACTTCTGTCAGCTCAAACTTGGGAGACAATGATGGATTTATCCGAGTTTTGGGGAAAGCTCCAGGATTGAACCGTTGGGTAGTCATTCTTCGCTTGCGATTCTCCATTTCCAAGCGCTTGCCTTCCTAGCGACGTGCCTTGTTGACCAGTTGCTCGAAGTCGGAGTAGTCGTGGGAAATCAGTTGAATTGACAACTCGTCATTGAGTCCATCTAGGAATCTCTCCTGCTTGGCTTCATCTGTGGCCACATCTTCTGGTGCATAGCGTGCTAGCTGGTTGAACTTGTGTAGATACTCCGTCACCGTATGACCTCTTTGGTGTAGACCGCGGAATTCTTTCTTCTTTAACGCGATCAAGCCAGATGGGATGTGAGTTCTACGAAAAGCTACCACGAACTCATCCCAGATGATGGCTTGGGCGTTCTGGTGGGTGATACGGAAGTTGTCCCACCACTCTGCAGAGGGTCCACTCAGCTGATGAGAAGTGAATATGACTCGCTCTCGGTCACTACATTGAAGGATGTCCAGCTTCTTCTCAATGGTTCTGGGCCAATCATCGGCGTCCAATGGCTCGGTGCTGCTGGAGAAGATTGGAGGTCTCGTTCTCATAAACTCTGACAGTCTGGACTGAGGAGGTGCATGAGCTTGTTGAGTAGCTTGAGCGGTCTGATTATTGTTGATGGACTGAGCCAGGAGTTGGATGAGTTGGTTCTGATTGTCTAACATTTCTTTGCCCGATTGGGTCCATATACGATGGGTGGTGGCAGGCCAGGGTGGAGGGACTGTCGTTATTCTGAGTGTTCACCATCTGACGGTTGGGAACAAGGTTTAGGAAGGAGAAGACAGGGAACAAAGGGTTAAGGATTTCACACCCAAAGAAGCAATAAACTCCAACTCTCTTTTTTTTAACAAAAGAGGAAAAGAACGGCTCACAATCACCGTCTACTAAAAATGGATAGCTTACTCTAGACCTTAATTGGGTATTCTTTCTGGTCTTGACATTCTTGATCTTCAAGCACGGAACGGGTCGCCATCCTTTCGGAAGATACTTTTCAATTCATCGCTTTGCTGGAAGCTCCGTCTAATATTTTGAGAGTGTGGATGAAGTAGATAAAACTCCCTTTTAAATAAGAATTTAGATAAGGACAATATAGCATAAGATGAGAGTGGAGTTTATTCAAAATATTATTTTTATTCGAAAATAAGTTCTTAAGGTTAAACCATTCTAACTAAGGGCACTCCTACAGTCGAACCTGGCTCTGATACCATCTCTGCCGGACCCCGGAATAACACATCCGAAATCCTCTGTGTATTCTGTACTAGTCCAGGAAATGCTAGTACACACAGTAGAAATGAAACCATAGCATATCCAGCGTTCTTTATTAACGATAAATATTCAAGGATTACATAGGAAATGGCACGCAGGCCATCAAATAAACAAACGAATAAATAAAGCAGCGGAAATGAAGATTAAAAGATAGAGCCCAATTAATTTGCCACAGGCAATCGACTGGGGGCACGGCCTAGTCCAACTGGTCCTCACCATCGTGATACTCCTCCTCTGAAGTGGTAAATTAAGCAAGGGTGAGTACATACGTACTTAGCAAACCACACCGGAAATGCAATATAAATGCACGGGTAATCAAAGGATGGCAATATGGTTTGTTTAAGCATAAAGCAACAGTTTAATAACATTTTCAATAATTTTAAAAGGCATACTTTATTTCCATAAATCAAATCTATACAATTTAACTTAGGAATCTCTCCTGGAATTGGCTAAGTTATACCCATGATGGACTCCCTCCATCCAATCATCATTTTCTGGAAATCAAATTTTAATTTACTAAAGTCTAATATGACGATAGCTTGCTCAGCATGCCCATAACCGCGGGCGCGGCTAATCGATTAGTTTGACACTCTGCAGAGGTTGTACAACTTTACCCACAAGACGTGATATCCCCTTTTTATGTCAGCGCACTTCCTTTGGTGAGTGACAGAGAAAATCATGACAAGGCCCCAATATTAATTCATACATGTAGTCATGTCCGCTAAGGTTTCACCGCTGAAAGACTCCCTCTATTCAGAAGCCCCCTCTTGCGCCAAAGTGGCAGCGTCACGCTTTCACCACACCACTACCCCCATATAGCATGACTGTCCATGAAATGATTTAATGTGGCTAGCCAAGTCTGTCCCATTCCAGACTCGTGGTAGTACGGTTAGGCTTTACATTCAGCGAAACTCAGACCGGTCCTTAATTGACTAGGCGAGACTTTCCACAAACCCAATGTGATAACCACACCGCTTTCCAACCAATTCTCGCCCGGTCTAAGTCATTTTCATTTTAACCATACTATCTCCACATTATTTACTAACATTGATCGTCATAAGTTTCCATTTGAACATGTCATCATTTTGGCATAAAAATTCCCCAAAACTTCCTAAGTTCAGTTCTAAGCATGTCTAAGCATTGTCTAAATATTACCATAGTCATAAATCATATTTTCCCTAAGGTTACAAGGGTATCGGAATCCAAATGTCAAAGGTGAAAAGGTTAGAAGATTGCCTAGAGGGGGGGTGAATAGGCTAATTTCAAATTAAAACAATTTGATGCAGCGGAAAAGAGTCGGATATTCCGAATTAATATCGGAACTTCCGAAATCTTGAACTTCCGTAATTACTTGGACTATCCGATTTGCTCTTGACACAAGGAGTCAAGTACAAAGAGCTATTCGAAGACTAGCTCTAGACGACTTAAAAAGCACTTAAGAAAATCAATAATATGAATCAAGTGATTAGAGACAAGAGAGAACACAGTAGTTTGATTCCCGGAGTTCGGATCCTTGAGGGGATCGTACGTCTCCGTTGAGGAGGCTCCACCGAGCCCAGGTCTTTTCCACCCCTTGCCTCCCAAACCTCGGTCACACTTGAGGCTTGGTTCCACTAGTGGATCCTTTCCTTCTGAGGCGAGCCGGCCTTCACAAACTTCTCACGGCTTCCCACAATCGTTGGGGGCTCGTGAGCGACGCCTAGCCGTCTAGGAGTCCTTCAACCTCCAAGAGAAATGAATGCACTTGAATCTCGATCTTGGAGAGGTTCTCTACTTTCTCAAGATGAATAACCACTTAGCCCTTGACTTTCAATCACACTTGACAAACTCTTACTCACTAAATGATCCCTAAGATCAATGAGAAGAGAAAGCTCAAAGTATGCTCTAGAGAGTGTTCAAGAAGCTCAAGAGTTCACTAAGCAAAAGTGTAACCAAAAAGGAGTGGGAGAGGGGTATTTATAGTTTTGGATCAAAACTAGCCGTTACCCTCAAGATTTCACTCACATCGGAATGTCCGAGCAAGAACTTTGAACATCCGATGTGTGCAAACTACCAGAATTGGAAAGCTTCCAACGGTCGAAAACAACAAGCATCGGAATGTCCGATAACAACTTTAACATCCGATGACACCTGAAGGGAACCAAGCTAAACACTCTAAGTCCTCATCGGAATATCCGAAAAGGCATCGGAACATCCGAACCAAACGAAGGTTCCCAAACAGGACAACAAACACTTCGAACTTCCGAAGAAACAACTTCTGACGATCCGAGCGAGAGCACCCTTTTTTTCGACAAGACACATCGGACATTCCGATACCAAGGATCGGAATATCCAAGCAAAAAGGTTCTCAAACAGAAGCGATAGGCATCGGAACATCCGCAAACAAATCGGAATGTCCGACCTAACAAAACACAACGGACTAAAGCACAACTACACTTGAACTTCAAACATCGGAATGTCCGATACAACTTCGAACATCCGACTAGAAAGTTACCACAAACTCATTCCGAAGCTAGAGAGAACACTTCTAACCCTTGAGAGACTCAACTAAATTCATCTTGAGTGAGGAGATCATCTCTAAGTCAATTTCAACGCATCCCTCTTAATAGTACGGCATTTCTATGACTCAAAAGATTAAAATTACAAGCTTAAATGCCGTTTTTCTTACTCAACGCTACTCGGGAACACTTCGCGTACAAAGACGATCTCTTCTTGAAGCGTTTGCCTGTTCATAAACTAGTTGAACACATTAGATTCTTTAATCGTTTGTCATTAATCACTCAAAACAATTTTAGGGGGCCTAGATGCACTTTCAAAAGGTCGCATGTCAAAGTTGGATATAACTATTATTTAAAGCTAGGTCGAAAATTAATGTCTATAATAAATAAGCATGCAATAATTTTAAATACAACATACAAATTCATAAACTGGGAGCAACATGGTCAAGGGGGTGTGACTTGCCTAGTTCGACGAGTTGCTGCTCGAAATCGTCGTTCGGGAACTCTTCGGACTCTCCGTAATCTACGCGTAAAAAGCACCCAAATTCAAACAAGATCCAAACGAATTCAAATAAACACAAATTGAATTTCAAACTAGCACTAAACTAAAGTTTAAGGTTTTTAATGAATTTAGGAAGAAGAACGGAGCCAAACGGAGTTCGAACGGGCGAAAACGCACTCCCGGAAGTTAAGAACGGATTTTTTGGAATTTTTAATTTATTTCTGAAAAGAAAAACCGAATTACTGCCTCATGCTGACGTCAGCAACCTTTTTCGGTTTTTGGATTTATTTTAAAAACGAAAACCCGATTTATGACGTCAGCGCTGACGTCATAAACGATTTTTAAAATCATTTTTTTTAAAAAATCCATGCAGCGCCCAGGCGTGGCGGCGGCGCGGTGCGGCGGAGTGTTGTGCAGGCGCCAGCGCTTCGTCGAGCAATTGGGACGGCGGCGGCAAGCGAGGCGGCGGCGGATGGCGTGGCCGGATAAGCGGCGAGCGGCAGGTGAAAGCGAGCGGCGGCCGTTAGCGTAGAACTGGAGGAGAGAAGCTGGGTGTCACATGGCCTGTGTTGAACTACCCGGATATAATCATGCCACAAGGCCCAAGCTGCGTTGGCGGCCCACTAGCCCAGCCGACAGTGTGACAAGCCTTAGACCATCTCAAATCGTGTCCCTTCCCCTCTCCCATTCCCTCCACGAAGGGATTCCCATTCCCTTCAGCATTCCCTTCGTGAAGGGATTCTCTCTCTCATTCCCTCTAGCAAGGGATTAGACCTTCTCCAACCATATTCCCTTCATTTCATTCCCTTCCCTATTCCCTTCCCTGTTCTCATTCTCTTTTTTTCCCCTCATCTCCAACAGATTCCCTTTAAAGAGAATTGTATAGGGAAAGGAGAGAATCCCTTCCCAGAGGGAATGGGAGAGAGAATCCCAGAGGGAAGGGAATGCTCAAGGGAATCCGTTGGAGCGCTGAAGGGAATGAAAATCCCTTCGCGGAGGGAAAATGAGAGGGGAATTCCCTTCATTTCATTCCCTTCCTTATTCCCTTCCCTGTTCCCATTCCCTTTATTTCCCCTCATCTCCAACAGATTCCCTTTAAAGGGAATTGTATAGGGAAAGGAGAGAGAATCCCTTGCTGGAGGGAATGGGAGAGAGAATCCCAGGCTGAAGGGAATGCTGAAGGGAATCCGTTGAAGTGCTGAAGGGAAAATGAGAGTGGGAATGGACATGGTTGGAGATGGTCAAAGCTCCTAGCTACCCAACTTCCCTAGCAAGCATCTCTACCCGCCGGCGCTCGCCCCCGCCCACTCCGAAACACTAGTGTTTCCACTAGGCCCCTCCGTCCATGGCTCCCAAGCGCCGCCGCGCGGATCAGAGCTCGCCTTCTCCACCTCCGTCGCAGCGGCAGCCGGTGGTCGTCTTCGCCCACGGCGCCGGCGCCCCCTCCTCGTCCGATTGGATGGTCCGGTAAGCATCCCCTCTCTCTCTCTCTCTCTCTCTCTCTCTCTCTCTCTTCGTTTTTGTGTGTATGCGCGCACAATGGATTTCTGGCCACGTATTTTGGTAAAATGTATCTCCTGTGAATTGGGGATTTCGTTATTGTACGTTGGTGCATGTGGAATCTGTACCCGTGGTATTCTGCACTGGACAATGGATTCTGCTAGCTGGAAGGAGATGGTGAAAGAAGCACTAGATGCCGTCCAAGTGGTGACATTTGACTACCCATGTGAGCTAATTTGATGAACTCTAGTGCTAATTCTTGACCCCAGTCCATCAACTCCCTTAATGTGAATCTGTTGTGGAGACCTTAGTCATCGAACAACAATGTGGCTGCAGATATGTCTGGTGGGAAACGCAGGGCTCCCCCTAAGGCGGAGAAGCTTGTCGATCATCACCTGGGGGTGGTGAAGGACGCCGCCGTGAAGTATCCGGGGCACCCGCTTGTTCTGATGGGGAAATCTATGGGTTCGAGGTAATATTTGGTGGCAGTAATCCTGCTTGTGCCACCCTTGTGCATCTTGGTGGTTTGTTTCAGGGGTTGAGTACTTACTATGCTTCCACATTTCCAGGGTCAGCTGCATGGTGGCTAACTCAAATGATATTGATGTTTCTTCCATCATATGCTTGGGTTATCCGTTGAAGGTATCCCGTGCTTCAGTGTTTAGTTGGTCTATGCACTGCTGCTCAGCTCTCTTGGGCCAATTCTTATCCTTGATTGGTCAAAGCTCAAAACTCTAATCCGCACAGCCGGTTTGCTTTACGCAATATAATTGGTAAAGACCTCAATTATGTATGCGTAAAAATGGTTGATGTGATTATAAAATATACTTGTGTTGATTCCCACTCCCTGTTATCACTTTGTGCAATGGTGTTTTTATTCACAATTTGCTTTCTCACTTTACTCCAGATAGAATTACAAACTAAAGGAATTGTCCCTTTTTTTTTTCCTTCTTTGCTTTCTTCAACATAGGGAGCGAATGGGGCAGTGAGGGACGAGACACTACTAAAGCTGAATATTCCAATAATGTTTTTGCAGGTACGGAAAAAGTTTCTTTGTTTTTTAAAATATTTTGAAGCGAAAAATATTAAACAGCAATTCTCAGTAATTGCTGAAGCTTGACTTGCTGTGCATTTGTGTTCACAGGGCAGTAAAGATGGCTTATGTCCATTGGATAAGCTTGAGTCCACTCGCAAGAAGATGACCTGCAAGAATGAACTGCATGTTATTGATGGTGGCGACCACTCTTTTAAAATAGGAAAAAAGTACCAAGAGTCCACTGGAGTAAATCAACATGATTCTGAAATAGAAGCTGTCAAAGCAATTGCTCAGTTTGTCCAGAACTCCATCACAGAAAGCATAAACTAGCTGTTATATACTTTTTTCTTATAACATCCGATGGCTGCTAGATTGTAAGCTTTTGGCTTTTGCAAGACCTAATGTGTTCATGTACTTGGTAAAATGTTACATGTAAAAGGATGTGCTACGTTTTGCCTTGAAATGTGGCTAGTTCTGATTTGTGTTTTTGCTATCATCATGAATTACCACATGAAGTATTTCATAGAAGATCCTGTTGTTAACATGAATCTATGAAGAACGTCCATTGATATTCCTCTACTGTGCTGATTTTCTGTGCAGAATTTGACAATCATGCATGTAAGTTTACATAACCTTCGTAAAAAAATTTCGGTATGTTTTGTTTTGCTAATATGAATATAATCTCTACTTGATAACATTCTAGGACAGAAGACTGCCTTCTTAGAGGTAGAGTGTCCTAGCCCCTGCTTCTGGAGTGGTGGAATTCTTTCATGTTTTGCTCTATCTATACAAGTGTATACGGTTGCTTTAGAGTCAACATTTAGCGTCGGTGGACGCGTTATTGATCTATTCCGTAGTCGTGTCGACATTGTTGAGGCCTTAGTTTGTACAAAGGATTGGATGACTTGAGCTCTTGATATATGCATGAAGAAATTTGTTTGGTATAATTTAACTGTGTTGGACTATATGTGTTAAACTATGTGTGTGATTCACTTCATATATTGGACTGTGTGTTTATTGAACTTCATGTGTTTAATTATGTACTATTTGAACTCTTTGTTGAACTATGTATGTTTGTTAGACTATACGGCATTATCTATTGTATTATGTGATGTACTAGTGTGATGGTTGGATTGTTTTCATCGCATGTTTTGATCCGAAGTATTTCGTGCACTACCCGATGAAGTACCCGTTGTCTGTATTATACCCGTCTGCATACTAGTTGGAATTCGATTTCTACCTGTTCGTAGAAAATGATATCCATACTTTACCCGATTTTTACTACCTGTGCATGCCTATACCTGTACTCGGAGAAAAAATATTAGGGTGGAGTATAGGATGACCTACTATCCACCCGTACCTAACCCGTTTACACCCTAGTGTCGTGTCGTTTACACCCTAGTGTCGCGTCGTCACAGCCCGGGCGCCGCCACCTCCTCCGGCCGTCTCCCATCCCAGTGCTCGGTGCCCAAACCCCCCTGGCCGCCGTCGACGGCGCAGGACCGAGCCCCGAGAAGGGATGGCAGGAATACTCGGGGAAACCTACAACAAGTCAACTTTAAAACTGCTAGTCATACAAATCAAGCACCCCTCATAGAAAATTTTCCTTTAGATTGAATTCCTTTATTTTTCCTTTGAAATTCGCCCTACATCTGTATTACATCAGCTGCTGAAAACTAGTCACATTTTCATATGCTATGGCATAGCGAGAAAAAGAATGTTCATGTCCAACAGGGCAAGATATACAAATTATGCGAGACAAAATGACCATGTTGAGTATTTCTCGACAACTTTGAAACCAGGAAACTAGCAGTTTAAATATTGTAATCTAATACCAAAACAACAAATACAATTCACACCAGCTTCCGTGAAACAATGCCGAATCCACACACCTATAGTTGCTCATCTACTGATCAATTTGGAAGGAACACTGATCCTTCAGTTTGGCGTCACTTGATAAGAGGCTCCATTGCTTCAAAGAAGAGAGGCACCATCTCCCTATTTGGAGTTTTGACTGCACATTTCACGCCAGGAACACCAACTGCGGCGGTAAGCTCTATCAGGAAGGGAATTCCCTGCGGAATCTTCGCGGACAGATACAGAACATCCATGTTCACATTTTTCCGCTTGGCAATAAAGAACACATTTGATGCTGCAAGGTGTTCAATGGTAGTTTCTATGCTGTTGATGACACAACTGGGGTACTCCCTTGAAAACTCATTGTCGTCAGGTAAAGATTTCCAGGCCTGAAATCAGATAATATCACCTCAAACTTCAGCTAGACAAGGAAACTGCTGAGTGAATCAAATCAACTACTACTACCAACAATGCAGTACCACACAAAAGAAAAGCTTTGACTTTTACCTCGAGAAAACTCGTTCTCTCCATTTTGCCATCTTCACCAAAAAAGACATGCAGCGGACTTTTGTCATTGAAGTACCACACTGGTTGCTGATTATTTTTCACCGCAACCTGCAGTAGCAAGTTTGGTGCTCCAGGAGAGACATTTTGGAACAAAACCATAGGGAGAAGTGTCCTCGCTGAGGCCCCAGGTTGCAGTGGAGGAACCTTATCCATAGAAGAACACCAAGTTCAGTACATGAAACTGAAAACTTTTAGAAAAAACACATAGAATATAAGACATTCTGGCACCTGAAGTGGTCCACCAGCAGCAAGGCCAAAGGTATTCTTGTTAAACTGGATCATAAATCCATCTAACACACCCTGGGTGCCATTCTCAAAAGATATATTGTAGAATATCTGGCCATCGCGCCGCACTACTTGTGCGCTAATCTGGAGTCCTTGACCAGTGGTTGAAGGTAATACAACAGGTAGTGGAGGTCTGCAAAAGAAAAGAACCAGAAAAAACAAAATGGTCAACAACCTCCTCCTCAAACTATGTAACATGAATAAAATGTCAAAGTATAGCAAAAACTGTAAAAAAAAGTTTTACTGACCCTGAAGGTGCTGTAGGCTCGTCAACAGGAACCATGGCATTATCCATACCCATTAAATCACCTAGGAGGTCTGGCACTGGAGCAGGCGCTGCTGGGGCTGCAGCTGCCTGCTGCTTCACTGGTACATGCGATGAAGTGCCAGCACTAGATGAAGGTGATGCCCCATGAACTCCCTGAGAAGGTGACTCTGAATATCCTGTTTCAGTTGTATCAGCATACTCCTCATCATCAGCCCTAGGAGCTGCCTTAACACGGCTGACAAATGCTTCTGGAGGCTTGTGATAAACTGATGAAAGGGTAGAAATGTTTGCTAGCAGCTCATCAAGAAGTGAAGAGTCAAGATGGTTGGAGTCATCGCTGATAACAGGTTTCTCTGCCAAAACAACATCTTTTGCTGCCTGCAGAAAGCCACACATAACTCAGTAGTCACATGGATATCTAACAAAACGTTGGATCAAAAGGTGTAAATATAAGCATAGAATACCTCAGGATCAGTAGAAAGAAGTCGCCAGTATATGTAAGCTCGGTCACGCAAATCAGGATTATCTGTTTCAACTGTTGCATTATTGAGAACAGCCTACAGGAAATAACACAAATTAGGCAGACAACTGTGAAAAAACAAAAATATTAAAAATATTTTTTAGGAGCAGGGCATCCATTCTTATTGGAACAAGCAACTAGTCATTTGTATAAATTGATCATTCAGCTAAGGAAAATGTGAATATATTGTAACCTTAGAAACCAAGCCTTCTCCTTGTCAACACACAGAGAATTGACTATTCTAACCATTAATGTAACACTATGCTCAGTGCCCTAAAGACTTTAGTAGCCATCTTTTTGGACATCCATGACATGGCATGATACAAAATAAGGAAATATTCAAAGACACCTTACACCAAATCAAAAGTTATCATGTGCTCAATAATCTCCAAGCATTATCATCTGCACAAGCAAATATACAAGAAGCTGAGAATAGCAACCTGTATCATCTGTTGGGGCCCCTCAGTTGGCTTCTTAAGGAACAACTTAACAGTTGCTGTTAGCAACTGCAGTTGAACTAATGCTGGTTCTTCTGGGAATGTTTCCAAGAAGCTCTCAAGGAGTTCATCAGCATTGTCGATTCTTTCGGCATATTCTCCAATTATCCAAATCATTGACGCCTGAAGAAAACGAAACATGTAAGTGAACAAAACATGCAATGAATTACTGAAACCATGTTCATAGACTAATACCTTAGCCTCTGGTTCATCTAAAGTGTCCAGACTTTCACAAAGTGTAGCGATGATAGACTCGTATCTGCATATTTAGCAAGAAAACAATTACTTCTTTAAACAAGATTTCCTTGAGCAAAAAAAGGACTCCCAGTTTTTTTTTTTTTTTTTTGACCGAAAAACAGTAGGAGAGGCTCCTATTGTACTAATTTTTATAAAAAGGAAAAATGTAGAAGGTACAAACCTAGCCGAGCTACAGGAAATTAAAAGACCGAAAGCAGCTGGGTTACAAAAGGGAACAAACAAAGTATAAACTGAGTTACAGGACTCCGGTAGTTCCAAAATATAGAATGTCGAGCTTTCATGCAAAGGCACTTACGTGTTTGGGTAGCGTCTAAATATGTCCTTGATAACAATTATAGCTTCCTGCACAACATAATTAACTTTTATCTTTATCAGCTCAAGCAAAACACTGATGCACCTTTCAGCAGCTCTCTCCAATTTAATTGCACATCTTCCAATAGCACGAACAGCTTTCCGAACAAAGTCAACATCCACCTCTGTGGCGTATTCTTTGAACTCCAATAGCACCTAGAACGACCTCTGTTAGCTTCTGAATGGGAACTTGCAGAAAACAAATCATCTAGTACCAACTTCTGAAAGGAGCAAAATGTTCAATAAATTTAACAACTGCAGATAATTTTAATGAACCTTTGTTCCCAGAATGTTTTGCCTTTAGTTTCTGTACCTCTGCTATGTATGAGACCAGAATAGCATAACTGTAGTTGAAAATACTCTTACACTCCAATCAACATTAGCTAGAATCAATCAGTAAAATATATGAGAATAGAAGATTTTGTACCTGGTCTATGTTTCGATCTGAGGCAAGCTTTATCATAGTCTCCAACTTTTCCATCTTAACGTATATTGGGTCATTATACTTGCAAAAGAATACCTATTGCCAGACCAACTATTGAGTTAAAAGAAAAACTGTGACATGATTAATGAATAAGAACAGCTCAAAAAAGAAACAAATGTATCACCTTAATTTCATGTGCAAGTATTGTAGGCCTTTTTTGGATAATTAGATTGATGTTCCTCAATGCCACATACTGAATCTCAGGCTCTGCAGAGAGAAGTGTAACAAGCGGGGGTGCCATTTTCTTGCAGAGATTCCGGACAACATCCGTGCTAGTAATGAGCTCCATTTGTAGAAGTATTATCTATGTGAAAGAAAAAAGATAAAACATTACTAAAAGAAACAGCACCAATTTGAAAAAATAAACAAGAAATAATGCCTTGAACAGTAGCTGAGTTGGCATTCTCAACTAGTCCTATTCGACCAAAAGGTCAAGAAACATACAAGCCAATCCAAGGTTAGACTTCATTGGTTCCTACAATTTATCATGATACAAACCCAGACCCCAGGCATAATCAACAGGAGTTTTTTTTATTTGGGGGGTGGGGGGGTGCTGCTAACCATGCAGAGGACTGCGCAGTCTCTATTCAGGCCTGACAGGTCAGTACACTGGTGTACTATGCAAAACTATGGTTACTGAATAATATATACACAAACTGCATGGGACCAAAACAATACTATGCTCTAGTACATGTGAATCAGATTAATGTACCTTGACAGCAGAAAGAACAACTGCACAATTTGCATGTTGGAGACGGGGTGTAACTCGTTCCACTATATTTTCCGCTTCCCTTGCATCTGCTGCTTTGTACCTTGATAGAGAATCAAGAATGAAAACTTGTCCCCACCTGCAAAATTACCAAACATGTTAAGTAGCCTACACTCGAAAAATCCAAAGGACTTCAAAAACCAATATATCAAAAATTGCATCATACTCTGTGCACTCATTTAGAGCAGTCAGGAGCTTCGACAGTGTATGGCTGGTGATCTCAAAGATCGGACGAGCACTATTGTCATGAACCTCTGCCAAAGCAGCAACAGCATTTGCAACTACCATTGGATTATTGTCAGAAATTAAGTCTTTAAGGGCCTCTAGAAATCCTCTGTCCTCCACTAGCTCGGCATTTATATCATAAAGCTTAGCAACACAAATAGCTGCTGTCTTCCGCACATACGGATCATCATCCTGTGGAAACAATTCAATACCCAAATATATATTAATTTAGATGAAAGAAGTCAATTTAACTATAAATACTGTAGAAGCACCAAAAAAGACCTTGAGGCATCTTTGAAGAGGATCACAGAGATACTCTGTGATTTTGTCAACACGGATGCAACCCATTGTCCTCACAGCTAAAGCACGAATCAATGGATTTGGATCTTGCGAGTCCTGCAAAAGTTTTGAGTCATCGATCCTCTTATTAGTTGTTATGTCTAGGCACTATGTCTTATAACATAATAGCCTTATTTTTTCTGCGCAAATGTTTATTGCAAGTATGGTTATAATTTCTTACCTTAACAAATGTGTTCACGGCAAGTATGGCTAGGTCAGGTTGGCTTTTAGCGTAGTTAATGAGATATAAATATACTAGCTTCTTCAACTCCAAGTTCTCAGTCTGCATGCAGTTCACAACATCTGTAAACAATGATGAGACATCTTTTCCAACAGTCATAGCAGCAATCACTTTCTTAACAGCATCTTTTCTCTTATCCTGCAAAACCATGTTTCCAACAAAAGCTCAAATACCATTCCATAGAAGAAGAAAAAAGCTCATGAACCAGAAATGCAGTTTACTGACGGATAAGTCAAAAGTAAACAAGAAACTTGAGTGACATGAAAAAAAATATACAACCATAAATAAGTTACCCTATGAAAGAACAAGAATAATTTTAATATTGCCTCACTAACGGTAAATGTACCAATTAACAGAATATATGGTCCAAGCAGTCTTTCTACCTAGCACATATCATTCTTCAACTAATTTCGTGTTAAAAAGCCCAAGATGTATGTTTACAAAAATTAACACGATGATGGAAATTTGACATTTATGATTCGTCTCAAATCACACAATGTTTACTTACCTCCATGGTTCCTGACAGCATGTGCTTGGTGCTTATGTCTTAAACATGTTTTCTTTCTTTTCGCAATACAACATGCAGTTACAGCACATGTGCAACACCGCAACATATAGCAAAATAAGAGAAATACGGAAACAACTCTTTGCATCACCAGTAGGTAGAAATAGGCATCTCAAATTCACTAGAGACCAAAACAAAATGGTGATAGTATGTCTTGATTGCAACATGGGAAAGTAGTGAGACTGCCCAAGCATTCCTTATTGTTTTAACTATTTTCCACACAGGCATGCACAGTAGTACATACGGTATAAATAAAGGATAAACACTTTTTTCTTCCTCAGCAACAAGGTGCAAGTTCTACAGCAATCACAGTTTAATCTACAGCATGAATATATACTGAAAGGAATAAAATCAAGTAAAATGCTAAATGCAAATGTGGAGCAGTGGAGGTAAAATATGCACATGACAGTGGTGGTTCTGGTTTCTGAAATAGCTGTACATAATGCATTGAACCTATGCACATAAACTTTCAGGTTTCTATCCTACTCAAAACCAATTCATCAAAGGTCAACAGCCAATTCATCTCGCTCCAAAACAATTCGAACCCAAATCCGTCCCAAACCATTCTAACGCAGCTAGAGCAACACAATTATGCACCAAATCCTGTAAAACTTCATCTCATTCGTCCCAAAAATAACACCGAAATCTGCCTGCACTGGCAACGCAAAATCCAATCCTCCGAACACGACCGAACCCCACGAGGAAACCAATGAAAACCCGCAGATCTCGAACCGGTCGCGCCCGGGCATCCAGCGCCCCGCTCAGATCTGGATACAGGCCAACCAATCCACAGGCGCACAGCGAGCTACACGAGGAGATCGCCGGCACGGGAGAGACGGCGGCGAGGCAAGGAGAGGGGGGGCACCTTGTACTGGGAGTTGAGCTCCTCCTTGAGCTCGGGGATCTCCCCCTTCTTGGTGGTGGAGAAGTACTTGGAGTCGTGCCCGCTCATCTCGCCCCGGCGAGCCTACCTGCCGGCACACCGCCCGCCGGTCGGTGGTCGTGGCGAGGGCGGTTCGATCCCACGCGCGGTGGCGGTGGGTGGGTGCGTGCGTGCGGCGAGCGCAATGGCGGTGGACTTGGCGAGGAGGGTGTGTTAGAGTCGTGGGGATTGGAGAGATCGGGAGGGAAGCAACGACGACAACGGTGGAGATCTGATCGGCTGCTGCTGCATCATTTTTTTTTTCCTTTTTATACCTTTTAGTAATATTTTTTAGAATATCCTCTGATTTCTATAAAGTAAAAAAGGTCGTATTTCAAACGTAACATTTGGCCTCTGTTAGTTTTTACACTCTGAATTATAAAACCCAAAGTAGAAACTAATGAAACTAGGCCACTTGACTCCTTGCTTGCTGCTGCTAAATCATTTTTTATCTCTTTTTTTCTATCTTCTAATATTATTTCAGAAAATTCTTTGGTTTATATTAATAATAACAACACAGTGAGAAAATACATGTGTACCCAAATTTTTACATTGAAGACTCTCGATGAACAACCTGTTATCACTAAGCCATTAAAGTCGACAAACGTGCTGAACTTATTTATCTTTCGTACCGTAGATTTTGGATCTTACAACAATATCATTATTGCAATGATCACAAAAGTGGGAAGTAGATTGGCAATGATCTACATGAATTTGTAGTACCTACACCTTGGTAAAGGAGTTGTTGGTCTGAAAAAAAACCATAGAAAATCTATTCATAACTAACTCTATCTAATATCGATCTCTAGCGTAGGCATCACCATTTGACAAACCCACTATGGGTAAAGAAAATATGACGAAGAATTAATTTGAGAAAAAAAAAATAGAACAATTTATCTTAGAAAAAAAACAAGAAAAGACTCATTAAATTTTTTCTGCTAATATAAAAGGAGAGTTTATACGTCGTCCTCCTGTGCGCACTGCGCGCTCATTGAGTGAGTTTGTTCGCTGTCCTCACCCCTCGAAATTTGAGCACCGACAGGGAGAGTCAGGCAAGGCAACCTCAGGATCCCCAGTTCCATGTTCCTCGCTCAACCACCCGCTCTGCTCTCACGGTCCATAATATCAAGGTAGCAACTTCCTCCAATTTATCTTCCCTTCAACTAAATCCTCCAATCCTAAACCACTCCTCATACCATCGTCATGTCCCCTTCTTTCCTTATTCGCGCCGGCCTGGCCACCACATCATCCTCTTGGCCTCCATTGGATCGCTCACCAGAAGTCGATCTTGTGCGCCAAGGTAGTGGGCCAACACCTCCTTACTGTCTTTGTGGTTGGTTTTGAGTACCACCATAATCATCTCTTGCCTCCAGTGGCGCCATTGCTGAAGGCGAGAAAGACAGTCGGATCCAGCTTCCCACATTGGTCGCCATGGCTTGCCTGTCGCATTGTCCTGAATTTGGCCAGAGCAAGCTGTAGAACACGGAGAGCGGCTCAACTTCCTTGCTCGTCGACGATGGAGAAGAAGGATGGCATATCAGGTAGTGCTGATCTCGGTGACAGCGAATCTGGTGCCGGTGGGCTCGAGAACGATGGATTCGGCCCTATAGGGCTTAGGGAAGGTAGATCCGACAGCGGTGGGCTTAGGGACGATGGAACCGACAATGGTACTCTTGGCAACTAGGGAGGGGGTGGCACGGCCCAACCCGACGACTAGGGAGGTGACCACTTCCAGTGCCTAGGATTTGTGTGCCGCTCGGCCAATTAGCCATAGCCAACCTCGACGCCCCAATACTACCATGCTGGAGGTTCGTCTACCATCCTTAGATCCCAAGTGAGCTTTCTCCCCTCACTTCTTCATCTCCATCCTTACTCCTTTAGTTTAATACCCTCCAACTATTTGAAGGATTTGACCCTTTGGGCCGAGGTGTCCTCTCTATGCCGTTGCAGCATCGCCGGTGATACCTCCCTGTTGTTGCTGCTCGATTCATAGATAGGATGGCGTAATGGGCGGCGGTGGGCTTGGTGATGAGTGAGGAGGTGGCATAGCCCAGCTTGGCGACGACCAACGAGGAAGGAGGCCCCCCTATTTCCTTCTCGATCTCCCTCTTCTTCCTTCCATCCCCCACCCTTCCACATCCCTATTTAGATGAATGCTAATGCATTTGTGCGGATAATTGCTTGTTGAATGCTGATGCATTTGTGCTTCATCAATCATCCACATATAGTAGCTTGATCTCTAGAAGGAAATCCAAATTTTAGCCATTGAAGTGAGGGAGGTAAATTTGATGGAAGGTGTTTGATGTTGAGCTTTTAGTTATCACTATGTGTTGGGAGCAACTTCCCCTATCTACATTTAGATGTACTATTATCATGTTCCCCCATAGTTCTCCAAGATTTAGGCGTGCTCCTACAACATTCAACAATTAACTTTATATATAAATGAAATAATTGATTATTTTTCACAAAGTTGATGTGCACTTGATGATTTACCACGTCATGTCTAAGTGATATTTGGGCTCATGGCATGACAAATTATCAAGTGCACATCAACTTGTGGCAAATAATCAAATCTCCATGTATAAATAGTTAGGTGCACGCACAAACTTACAAATTTGTAGTACAATGAGCTTATTATACAGTTTTGATGGGACTACCCCACTCATGTCATAGTTTTTAGTTTTAAAAATTGCTACTGATGACGAGGCGACGTAAAATTGCAAGAATATGCCAAGTAGATTTGAATGGACTGCACTATAAATCTATAATTCATTAGTTATTGCTACTATCTGATGTTGTCTTATAAAAGAGATAGGGTGGTCTCTTGGCAGATTCAGAGCACGATTAAGATAATTGGATAATTTCGATACCAAGTGCGATGAAGTGTATGCTATAGGGATGGAGATTTGTTAAAAGTTGTCTTTCTGATTGTAAGAAGGTACCTGATAAGAAAAAAAAAACAAAGTGCTTATATCATTTATTTGCTTTCCCTTTTCAGATTATAGCTTAGTAGTTATATAAATGAATATACCACTCGTTGATTGGTCTCTGTAAATGTATTGTCTGAATATTATTATTGCGATGCACCAAATACATTTTTTTATTACTAGCACATATGCACTATCAAATAGATGGTGTTCCTCATGTTGGGAAACCAGATGGCCCACAAAGGCTTGTGTGGTCCCTTTAGTCGAAACCTTAGCCGTAAACTTTGTGTCTCTTTTTCTCTCTTTGTTGTCCACTTCAGATCTGTTAGAAAACCCTGTACTACTTCGGTAGCGAGGTTCCTTAATACGTTATCAGCACGAAGCTCTACCGGCAAACAGATTGGAAAAGGTGAGAAAATGTGAGACGTGGGATTGATCTAATCTCGTATGAATTTGATGCATGCATCTACTGTACATGAAGCTACAGATTGGCATGAAGCCATTGCCGGCCTCCACTAGCACGGCACGTAGTCGTCGGCTGACCTCGGCTCCGCGCCGGCGGCGACACCTCGCGCTTGAAGCACCCACCATCAGCGATGCTACGCGTCCCTCGCGACCGCCGGCTGCAATGTCTCGGCCTCGAAGCACCTGGCCGCACACGCAGCTGCCCGCCAGCCTGGCGCAGCATGCAGCCACCGGCAGACCCCGCTCGCACGCAACCGCTAGCCAGCCCACGCACGCAGCGGCGACAGCATGCACGCCATGCGTTGATCGGTCGGTTGAAGTTTGCATGCATGCATTTAATGCTAATATGCAGCCATGCATGTATCTAATGCTAATACGCATGCATGGTTGCATTTGGAAATATATTACGCATCCAATGCTAATATGCATGCATGCATGCATCTAATGCTAATACGCATGCATCTAATGCTAATAGGCCGGTTCTCCTCCCCGCTGACGCACGACATGCAGCCGGCTGGCGTCCACTCCGACGAGTGGCACGCAGCCGGCCGGTCCGATGAGATGCGGCGCAGCGCAACACGAAGCCATCGGCTTGATGCGGCATGGTGCTAACACACGGTCGGCCAACCCGACGCGCAAGCATGCATGCAACCACTACGCACAACACGCAAGCATGCATAGCGCACAGCACGCAAGCATGGCCGACTTGCATGCATGCATGCGCGTGGACGTGAATTGAAGGACATGCATGCACTTGCTTGCATGCACGCACAACACACGATGCAGTCGGCCGTCTGGCCCGACGCGACGCGGCGCCGGTGCACGGCACGCAACCAGTCTGCCCAATGCGCACACGCAGTCACTGACGCAACACCCGGCCTGCCCGCCCATGGGGCGCATACGCACAAAGCGACACCCACGCGCACGAAGCCGTGCTGTTGCACGAAGCGGCAAACGCGAGCATGAAGCCGCGTCGCCGCACGAAGCGGCCCTCATTTCTCTTTTACTACTTTTACGAATATTTATACATTTCGTATTTATTGCTTTCTTTTAGTTTACTAAAAAATCATGAGATTTCAAGCACGCCGCACGAAGCGACCACCGCCACGCCAGGAAGGCCGCCGCGCATGGAACTGACCATGTCGCGCGCATGAAGCCACGCCACGCCACGCCTGGCACACGAAGCCGATCACACGCACGAAGCCGATCGCATGCGCGCACGAAACTGCTTGTATGCACGAAGTCACGCGCACGAATCTTTCTTGTACTACTTTTATGAATCTTGATATTATTGCTTTCTTTTAGTTTTCTGGAAATTCACAAGAATTTAATTATGCATTTTTATGAATCAAGAAACCACTTTCTTTTAGATTGCACGCAGTGATCTAATGAAAGAATCTTGTAAATATGCAAATGCTTGGTATCGTCAAATGTGAGTTTGAAGAATTGGCTCTGAATGGTCAGAACTATCTCACATAGACATCAGATTGAATAATGAATTGTAAGCTCTAAAAGAACACGTGTTTTCTCTCATGAATGAATATGCAGTTTATTCTTTATTCCAGTATTCTATATTTGCAAGCAATATTTGAATTAATTTACCACTGTATGATTAGAATTATATTTCTTTCATTTAGAAATTGTGTAGCGCTCAAATGAAGGAGATATGTATTGTTGATAGTGGCACAACGAATACCATCTTAAGAGAGTCTAAATACTTCCAGTCGATCACGAAGAACGCTGGAAGGATTACCACAATAGGCTACGGAAGACCCACAATTATATTGCCAATGGGTACTACTTTGGTAATTGAAGAAGCTCTTTTGTACCCTGAATCAACATGCACTCTCTTAAGTTTCAAAGACATCTGCGCCAATGGGTTTCACGTAGAAACAAATGAAGAAAATAGCAAAGAACATTTGTGCATTGTGAAGTACACGGAATATGGAAAAATTGTATTAGAAAAATGTCCCTCATATGAATCTGGGTTGTACTACACGAGAATCAATGCACCCGCAGTGTATACTTCTCTTAAGACTGTTTTTAGAAGTTCTGAATTATTTGCTTTATGGCATTGTAGATTAGGCCATCCTGGTCTTAGAATGATGAGAAATATAGTTAACAACTCGCAAGGTCTTGGCATTAATGTTAAAAAAAATTCGAATCATGAAGATTTTGTGTGCCATGCATGTGCCACCGGGAAATTAATAACTAAACCCTCTGTTATAAAAGTGCAACATGAAATCCCTGCATTCCTGGAATGCATCCAGGGGGATATTTGAGGCCCAATTCAGCCATTATCGAGGTCGTTTTGGCACTTCATGGTGCTTACTGATGCTTCCTCAAAACGATCGCATGTATGTTTGCTGTCAACAAGGAACCATGCATTTGCAAAGCTGATCTCGCAAATTATTAGAATTAAAAATGCTTTTCCTGATCATCGTGTGAAGTCCATTCGAATGGACAATACATGTGAATTTACTTCTAAGGCATTTGACGATTATTACACAGCAACTGGAATAACCGTTGAGCACTCTGTACCGCATGTCCATATGCAAAATGGACTAGCCGAAGCACTAATAAAGAGGATCAAGTTTATAGCACGACCACTCTTGCTGGGTTGTAACTTGCCCAACACTTGTTGGGGACATGCAGTCCTGCATGCAGCAGCGCTCATCAACTTTAGACCATCGACCTACAACATCCATTCACCTATGCAATTAGTGCAAAGGATCATCCCGAAGATTTCCCATCTTAGAAGGTTTGGTTGTATGGTATACGTACCTATACCACCCCCACAGCGGACTGCAATGGGTTCTCTCCGCAAATCTGGGATATACGTTGGTTATGAGAGTGCATCCATAATCAAGTATTTGGAACCCATGACTGGAGACTTGCATACAGCCTGATTCGCTGATTGTATCTTTGACGATGATCGTTTCCCATCATTAGGGGGAGGAAATCAACCTTTGGATGAGAAATACCGGGAATCATATGGCATTCCACTGGGATCCCCGCACATGACCCTCGCACTAATGAAGCAAATCAAGAAGTCCAGAAGATAATTGATTTGCAAATCTAGCAAATGAGCTGACTGATCATTTTTGTGATCTGAAGAGCATGGTTAAGTCGCATGTACCTGTAAGAAATGCACTAGAGAGGGATGAAATACCAAAGAAAGCAGAAGGTATCTCTCATCCTGTTCAGAGGCCTCAAAGAAAAAAAAGAAAATCTAGCTTCTCAAACCCAATGTACACGGAGACATCTGGGGAAAACTGGGCAAGAGGACTTACCACAGCCAATCATGAGTCCCAAAGTAAGAAGGGGAGCCAGTTGAGACCTGGCGCTAAAAAGAAGCCTATGAAAAAGGCAATTCCAGATTTGAATCTTCCATTGCAGGAATTCACCGAAAATAATGTGTGCACACACATAGGCGATGAAAAACTAAAGGAACTTGCTCCTATAATGGGAAATAGCAGTGAAGAGCAAGTAAAAGTGTATGAAGAAGCACCACATGATGAAATGGTCATAAACTTTGTAATAACAGGGGAATCCCTGAATAGAGCAACAGCCAATGTCGATGCATATTTTGCAAAGAAGATTGTCACAATCATTGATCATGATCCTGAGCCTGCATCTCTCGTAGAATGAAAGAAAAAGCTAGATTGAGAAGAATGGAAGAAGGCAATCACCACAAAGTTAATCTCTTTGAACAAAAGAGAGGTGTTTGGGCCTGTGTGCCGCACGCCTCCCCACATAAACCCCGTAGGTCACAAATGAGTTTTTGTTCGGAAGAGGAATGAAAACAATAAAGTTGTAAGGTACAAGGCAAGACTTGTTGCTCAAGGTTCACTCACCGTCCTAGGGTTGATTATGAAGAAACATATTCTTTGGTCATGGGAGGAATTACCTTTAGATATCTGATCTCAATGGCAGTCAACTTGAAGTTGAAAATGAAACTAATGGATGTTGTCACAGCATATTTGTATAGAAATTTGGAATCGTACATATACATGAAAGTAGCAGAACGTATCCCTGTCCCGAACCAAGACAGAGTAAACAAAAACCTATACAATGTGAAGTTTGATAAATCACTGTATAGGCTAAAGCAGTTAGGAAGAATGTGGTACAATCGTTTGAGCGATTTTCTTTGCAAAAAAGGCTATACAAATAGTGAAGATTATCCATGTGTCTGTATACAAAGATTCCCGAATGGATTTTGTCGACGATTGGAGAACGAGCTCCCGTTGAGCTTACTTGTTGAATGGGGGATCAACAGAGCCCCGTCGTACGGACCGAGGAAGTCGTTCGAGCGATGCTAGGTCGGGAGAAGAGGGACGCGGCGTTTATCCTGGTTCGGGCCTCTCACTGCAGAGATAATAGCCCTACTCCAGTGTATTGTATTCTATCGGGGTGGTCCCCTTGACTTGTTACAGATAGGGGGTTTAAATACTACGCCTAGAGATACACAGAAGGTAACTACCCCCTGGAATTACGCCACGCAGTCATACTCGCGATTTGCCGCCCTTGATCTGCGCGTTATTTGAATTTCGGGTATGATTTCCCTTGATCTTCGGCTGATTGGTTGTCCCCTTCCTTCCTCGTAGTATTGACCGAGTCCACCGACCAAGTACTTGAGTGTGACGTGATCTTTACGAGCATGCTCGCTCGTGGTCGTTTTTGGAATGGTCGTGAGTAAAGGGGCGGATATTTATGCTCGGGAGGTATGATGCTCGTTTCGTACTCCCGAGCATCCTCTGTCGGCATCGTATGGTCGGCGGGCTCATGATCTCCCGGGGGTACCGTGGTCTTTTGCCAGATAGTTAATCCCCGACAGCTAGCCCCCGAGGTTCAAGTGGGGAACCATCGGGCTTCCCCTGAGCCTAAGAAGACCTGAAGGAGGGATTGAATTTCCTTTGGTCGTGGCCTACGACCATTTTACGTCGGGAGGCGACCTTCCCGCCCGCCGCGCGTCTATTGTGTAGGGGTGCGACGTTTTGGTTGTTTTTTCCGGTTCCTTCTCCGAGAAGCCTCCCTGTAACGGTAAAGCAGTTTCTTGGAAAGTGCGCCTTTACCGGGCGGTTTCCCGCCGTACTGGACAGGTGTCGCTATGTGATAGGCGGTGGCTTTTAACTGCATTGCCGCACCCTTTTAACTCCGCTCGCTGGGAAAGGGCGGGGCTATTGCGCTCTTGCTCGTCCTCGGCCAGAATTTTCCCAGAGCGTTAGAGCCCAAGAACCTTCTCCCTTCTCCCTTCGGCCATCGCACGCTTCGGGATTAGCCAGATGACCCGAAGGAGGCTCCAGGTGCTCACCGACGAGGGGTACGTCGACCCCAGCTCGGGTCGAGTGCTTGGGGGCGACGTGGCGCCGGCACCGCAGGAGGCAGAGATCGTCTCCTGCGAGCTGTACGCCGTTAACGGGCTTCGCTTGCCCGAGAGCGAGTTTCTTGTATCCGTACTCGCATTTTGCGGGTGCGAGATCTCCCATCTCCACCCTAACTCCATTCTCGTCCTCGCTATCTTCTCCCACCTTTGCGAGGCGTTCGTGGGTGTGATCCCTACCGCCAGTCTTTTCTTCCACTTCTACTCTCCTTTCCGCACCGGCCGGGATGGTCCCGCCGACTGCGTTTACCTTCGCCTTCGGCCCAACCGACCATACGAGTACCCTCTCGTTGCTTTGAAGGACTCGGTGTCGGGTTGGGCCGACCTTTGGTTCTACCAGAAGAAGGCGGAGGGATCCCAGTTGGTCTATACTGGGGAGGCCGCCCCGCCAACTGAGTCGGCGCGCCCGCCCATGCAGCCTGAGGAGGAGCGGGTGCTCAGGACGATCAGCGAGCTCGCCCAAATGGGGCTCACTGGTCGGGACATTGCCCGGGATTTCTCCTTCAACCGGGTGTCCCCCCTGAGGCGCCGTGAGCACCCTTTCTTCGAGGTGACCGGGTGGCATGACCTCACCCGTGATGACAACGCAGGTATGTTCTTTGACCTCTTTTTCGAGCACTGTTGCTTCCTGGTGATTGGCACTACTTTTTCTTTTAACACTTGGTCGTGTTGCAGCTCCGAGGATGGACTGGGTTGATGAGAGGGTCGCCGAGATGTTCGGCGCCCCGAAGGAGCAGGAGCTGACGCCTAATCGTCAGATCCCCAAGAACGTTTTTGACCGCAGCGACGCGGTAAGTACTTCTGTTTGCTCCCGCCCGAGGGCATGTTTCCCGAGCTCATTGCTCCCCGTTTCTGTCTGCAGGAGAAGGTTGCCCTCGAGCTCGCCGTGTCGAGCGCCGCGTCGCTGCCGCAAGCCGACACCCCAGCCAGGGGTTCCCGCAAGAGGTCGGCGGGTCGAGGCCGCCAAGCATCCGCCTCGCCTCCTCGCGCCAAGCGGTCTAAGCGCCGGGCTTCGACCAGGGCTCCCTCCGCGCCGCATCTCGAGTACGCCGACCGGAGGGAGGTAAGAGAGCTTCGCACCTGGTATGCTGACTTCAAGCGGAAGAAGCCAGAGCTGATGGGCCGATTGGAACAGCTTGCCGAGCAGGCGAGGAAGGCCGAGGAGGAGGCCAGGTCCCCCCGAGCAAGGAGCACCGGAGAGGAAGATCAAGGCCCTCCAGACCGGCTTGCTCGGGTGGTCGAGGACCCTGAGAAGGAGGAAGAGGAGGAAGACGCCTATGCTCGTTAGAAGGAGCAGGAGGTCGTCTTCCGACGGCCTCGCTACCGAAGGGGTCGACATGGACGACGTCGACCCGGCGATGGCGCAGGCTAGCGACGCTGCAGAAGGGCGCGTCGTGGCCGTCGCTGAGGCCTACGAGGCCGCCGCAAGCAGGACGCCCGCGACCCGAAGCGAGGAAACTGAGGAGGAGGGCGCTGCTCGCCGGGCGGAAGGTAAGCCTTGGTTGGTTCCTTTGTTGAATTTCTTTGCTCTTGTTCCGCGATCTTCTTCCGGGCTAACCCCACTCCGCTCGGCGTGGGCGTGATAGCTCGGAAGTTGTCCTTGGACTTCCGTCAGATGGCTGAGGAAATCCTCGACTCTGCAGTTGACGCCGAGCTCGACCGCGTCTTCGACCAAGTGATGGCCGAGGTCGAGGAGGAGTCGGTGCCGGCCGCGCCCTCAGAGGGACCCGAGCTTCCCCCGGCGGATGTGGAACCGACTCCGGCCGCGGGGGAGCAAGACCCGCAAGGGGCCGAGGACCAAGGAGCCTTGGCCTTGGTCCCTTGTGAAGGGGCAAGTGCAAGCGAGGCCCAGACGACGGGCTCCGAGGGTCAGGGGTCGATCGCTCTCGACCAACAGCCCTCGGCCGCGAGTCAAAGAGAGGAGGAGTTGGCCGCCGTCGGCCAGCTGCCTCTAGCCGCGGACCAAGGGGCGGAGGTGGTCATCGTCGACCAGCTGCCTCCGACCGAGCATCTAGAAGAGGAGGTGGTCGTCATCGACCAGCTGCCTCTGGCTGCAGAGCAGGGAGAGGAGATGGTCGTTGTCGACCAATCGTCCCCGGCCGTGGAGCAAGGAGAGGGGACGGTCACCATCGACCAATCGTCTCCGGCTGCGGAGCAAGGAGAGGAGATGGTCGTTGTCGACCAATCCTCTCCGGCCGCGGAGAAAGGTGCGGGTGCGCTCGTAGCTGGCGTCCAGCCCCCGAGCGCAACGGCCGAGCAGGAGGATGGCGGCCGCGAGCCGCCCATCGAGGAAGATCAGCCTCAGGGCGACCTGAGGTTGGTCGAGGGGGAAAAGGTCGTTGCTCTCCTGGGGGCACCAGGTGCCTAGGAGGGGCAAGATCTTGACGTGCCAGCTCGGGATCAGGACGATCCCGCGTGGGTCAATCCCTTTTTCCGAGCTGGCGCAACCGACCGCCAGCGGCTCCAAGACAAGTTGGTCGGCCGGGCTCTTCTGGTAAGTGCGCCACTTCTTTCTTTCTCATAAGTCGAACAATCTTCTTGAGGCTCCTTTGACTCTTTCTCTTTCCTTTTTCGCCTAAAGTTCGCTGCGAAGGCCATGGAGGACATCGACGCCTCCTCCGTTCAGAGAAGAAATCTTGGGCGTACCATCATGAGCAAGACGCCAAGATCGCCGATCTCGGCGTCGGGTCTCGAGGTGCGTGAGGCCGACTGAAGGAGCTGGAGTCGGCGAAGAGCCTCATTGTCGGGCTTCGAGACCGGCTCTTCCAGAGCGAGACGGCGAAGAGTACTTCAGAGCGGAAGTGCGCCGAGCTTGAGGAGGAGCTGGTGAAGCTGCGGCAAGAGGTCCCCGACCTGCGCCGCGACCTCCAGCGAGCTCGGGAGCGCGAGGAGACCCAACTCAAGGAGGCGCAACGTCTCCGGGAAAGCGCGGTCGAAGGTCGCGCGGCCCGGCGGAAGGTCCTGGACCTGGAGGCAGAGGTCGACTCCCTTAAGGAGGAGCTTGCTGCCCTCCAGGCCGAACG
This sequence comes from Rhipidocladum racemiflorum, assembly GCA_036346355.1. Classification (NCBI taxonomy): domain Eukaryota; kingdom Viridiplantae; phylum Streptophyta; class Magnoliopsida; order Poales; family Poaceae; genus Rhipidocladum; species Rhipidocladum racemiflorum. The sequence goes on along the minus strand of CM070573.1, from coordinate 60,693,324 downwards.
TAGGACTTAGCCTTTTTTCTTCTTTTTTCTTAGCTCGCGCCAAACCTGTAAAAAACAATCTTTCGGTTTAATGAGCAAAATTACAAATGTTTAGGACCTTGACTGTTTTTCCCGACTTTGCTTTCAATGCATGCTTGCTCGGAATCGGTCCTGTAGAGGAAAGATTAAGTCCCCGCACAAGGCAGACAATATGACCACGAGCAGCCAGGTAAAAAGATAGTTCGAGCAAAGAATCCCTAGTTAAAAAAAACTCAGAGAAAAGGATGGAACGTCCCTGTAACACCCCAAAATTTTGCTTTTCTTAAAGTCATGAGTGATTTGGCACTTTGGGGAATTTTTGGAATTTTCTGGAATTTATTTGGATTTATTTGGAATTTATTTGAATTTATTCCATTTGGAAATAATTAAAGAATTTAAATTTTCAAATAAAATTTTGTTGGAAATATTTTATTTGAGTTCAAAATGCCCCAAAGTATTTTCCAGAAATTTTCTGGAATTTTTCTGAGTCTTTTGCTATTTTTAATGAATTAAATGAATTACTGGAAATTATTTTAAATATTAAATCATTTGGAAAATCGAAGTCGGGTCAAATCGTTTCATCCGACCGAAGTCGGAACTCGAAGTCGGACTCGAGTCCGACCCGAGCCACGTGACTCGACCGAATCAAGTCCAAACCCTAACCCTGTGAACCGTTGGATCAAGATCCAACGGCCGAAATCGAGCCGCACCGATCCGACCGGATCCGATCGCACCCGAGCCAATCGTGGCCGCTGATCGCGCCACGTGGACGGTCCTCCGTCGTCGTCTCCGCCCGAGTCCGAGCCGGATTCCTCCGCCGCGCCCGCCGCCGTGTGGGTCTAGGTTTCCGTTTTCCGCATGGACGCCGAGGGTATTTAATACCCGGGTCGCACCTCGAGGACCGCCTTGACTTTTCCGCACCTTTTGCCCTAGCCGCCGCCACTTGGAACGCCCTGCCGCAGCCGTAATCGCTCGCCGGAGTTGTAGCACCCCTCCGCCGCGGTTTTCCGTCCTCTCCGTCGTCATCCGCCGTCTCCTGTCACCGTTGAGTCCAGATCCGAGAAGCCCAGGCCAAGACGCACCCGGGAGGCCAACTCACCTTGCCGGAATCGCGTCCGAACGCCGTTCGGAAGGTTGCAGTCTTCGTCTCCGGCCAGGCCAGCGCCGCCGCGTCGCCATCAACCTCGCGAGCTCGGACAGCCGTCCGATCCCGATCGAACGGTAGCGGTGAGTCACGTGCTTCCAAACCCGATTAGATCTGGACCGTTGGATCAAGATCCAACGGCCCATGATCACCACGTGCCGTAGCAGTATTTACGTAGGGTTAGATCTGGACCGTCCGATCTAGATCGAACGGCCCACGATCACCGTGTAGTTTTCAACGTGTTAACCCTGGATCTAATCGCGGCCGTTGATTTTCAAATCAACGGACACGATCGTGCCACGTGTCCGGAGCCGAAGCCGCCGCGCTTCACGCTGGTGTATGGGTCATCGACACGCCGGGCTCAAGCGTGGTCACGGCTTAGCCGCAACCGCACCGCGATCGCCGACGGGCCCACCTGTCGGCAACCTCGGCCATGCGGTGGCGTCACCCATGACGTCACCGTTGGTCCCACTGTCAAGACTGCGTGGTCGAGCCCCGCCGACGCCAAGAATGACGCTCACCCGGGGACCCACCGCCGCTGACACGTGAGCCGTGGACCGAGTCCACGGTGGACCAAGCCAAACCATGGACCACGTCCATGGACCAGCTGACGTCAGCCAGCCAATCAGAAACCGACGCGTGTCACTGCTGACGCAATAATTAATTTCCGAAAAAGAAAATGATTTATTAATTCGAAATAATGATTTCAGATTTTGCTTCAAACTTCAAACGCTTATAACTTTTACGTTTCAACTCCGATTTGAGTGATTCAAATTTCTAAATTTGTATAAAATTGAGATCTACCTAATTATGAATTTTATTTAATTTTTGGACTAAAGTTTTCCTCTGTAATATTATTTAATTGATTATTTAAACTTCGAAATGTTATAACTTTTGCATTTAAACTCCAAATTTGACGATTCCAGTTTCTAAAAATTTATAAAATTATGTTCTCTCTGTTTATGGACTTTATTTGGATGTTTGGACACTTTTTGCCTATTGTTTATTCGTGTATTGCTATTTGCACGCCTTACGAGTAAACGTTGAAGTGCCGGAAGGATTCGAAGGAGAGGTGTTGACTCAGGATCCAACTCAAGACCAAGAACAAGTACTTTTTGAAGGCAAGTTGTGCTTTGACCATGTTGATCCTATTTTGAAACCTATTTTGGTTCAAATTATTGCATGCTAGTTCAATTAGAAAATACTTTATTTAAATATGGGAAATTAGATAAATGCCAAATTGTCAGATGACACCTTGATTAATTAAATATGTGCCATGACCCTTGTCACCCTAGTTGTGGTTTATTAGTTGGACATTATTAAATTGCCAACATGGGAAATTAGATCGTTGTAGTATGTTGCTTAGACACCTTTCGTGCTCATGACATGATTTTGGACAATCAAATGTTAATATTGACTTAATGATATATTGAACCTGTTTTGGAAAGGTATCATGTGATGTTGATGGCACGTGGTGCATGGTAATCAAGCGGGGTTTGATAAATAGTTTTCGGGGCATGTGGCAAGAATGATCAGTGGGCGGTTGTGGCATCGGGATGTTGATTTGGTTCTTGGGTAGTCTTGCCCTGGTCACCCTAAGGACTTAACCTTGCAAGCCTTTGAACTGAGTCAATCTTGCAACCACATGTCTGTAATGGGACGGACCTAGTTGATTAAGTTGCTAATAACGACTGTGGGACCTCGGGAGGTCAACTACACCCTTTGTGTAAGTTGTGCGGGGAGCGCGTCTGGGGTCGAGGCCAGGTACCCATCTAACGGTTGATTGGCCTAAACTTCGCCTTAGCTAAGGGAAGGGTTAGTGTGCAATAACCAGGGAGGCTCACTTGTATTGTTAGAAGTTTCCGAAAGACTTTGTTACGGGAACTCGCCTTTGTGGTGTTTGACTGTATCTTGTGGGTAAAGTGCATAACCTCTGCAGAGTGTATAATCTATTCGAATAGCCGTGTCCGCGGTATTGGACATCGCTCGGGAATTACAGTCAAGGGTTAGACTTTCTCAAAAATAACTTGGACTTGAGAGGTTGGGTTTGGATTAATAATGATGTTGATAGAAATGTTGATTAGGATGGGAAAGATGTTTACTAAACTCCTTGAAAAGTTATTTATGCTTTACTTGTTACTACTGCTTTCGAATCTACTTACGATACTTGTTAAATGCTCTTGCTGCAAATATACCTTGAGCCACTCCTTTGTATTAAGCCATGCATGTAGTATATTAGCTGCATTCTGTGCATGACTTGCTGAGTACCAAGTACTCACCCTTGCCACAATACAACACCAGTTGAAGAGGAGACTACACCAGCTTTGGAGGAGGAGCTCCAAGAGGAACCGTCTACTTAGGGAGCGAGCCCAGTCAGTTGCCTGTTGTATACTAGATGGCACCACGATGTTATCTTATTTTCCGCTGCTATTATTTCTATCTTAATCAGTTTCGCCCTGTGTGGCGTATATTTGTAACTTGACCATAAGGTCGAGTAACCAGTTTGACTATTTAATTAAAGTACTTTATTAGTATCGAGTGGTATGATTGTGATATTTACCGATGTTAAGACTGTGTGCACTAGCGCCAGTGGCGTATCTAGAATTTTGAGTATGGGTGGTCCAACTTGGTATAAAAATTTTAAATATCGTGCAAATGCAGACTGTAGTCAGCAGTCGGTGCACTACACATAATTTGCGAAGCACAATTAAAACTCAATTTCTTAACTCTGAAATTAGAGTACTTGCCCTTCATAAAGAGCTAGAAAAATTACTAGTCGAGAGTAGCAGAAACAGAAGCTACACGCCTAATTTTCTCATGACAAAAGATGCTCAAAGCAATAGATTAATTAGTAGATGCCTACTGTTGCAAACAAAAAAAATGGCTTAATGCCAATAGTAAGCAACATAGCTGCTACTTCAAAAGATTAACAGAATAGCAACCTAATTGATAGATAATCTAACATTTTGATCAACTAGCAATTTATGAACTAGTATAAGAACGACAATATTTAACACATGTATGTCACGAACGGAAACAGAACTACTGAACTACTTTATACTAGTTTAGGTATCACTGGGTCTTAGGCTGAGGATTTTTTGGGTGGGCCGTGGCCCACCGGGACCACCCTCTAGATACGCCCCTGACTAGCGCGTTCCTGGACTAGTGTTGAATACACAGAGGGTCCGGATTTGCAAATTCGGGTCCCGACAGTCCCTATCGCACGGAGCCCCCGCCATGGATAAAGGTCGTGCCCCTGATGTTGCGAGCACGAGTTTGTTCATGGGAGAGCTGAGGGAATCTTTTGAGCGTAACGTGTTTTTGAATGATCTTAAAGGTCTCTTGAGTCGAGGAAGAGATGCGCGCGAGCATTGTTACGCTCGTAGAGCAGGCGGGCTTAGGCCGACAATACGTAGGGTCACCATACCCGAGTAGGTGCTGAGCTGGGCTTTAGGGAATGCTCGCGACCGACCACACGTACAGCGAAGAGCTACTGTGGAAAGTGATCGGATGGGTGAACTTCCGGCCGGTGCCCAAGAGGAATGGTGTGTACGTATTCGTTGGTTAAGCTCGCCAGTAGTGCCGGTAGTCGACGATGCTCGTTTGATAAAACAAGGACAAAGTCGGAAGTAGGAAGGAAAATGACTTATCGGGAGAAACACAAAGGTTGTGAGATAGGTATATGCGTCTAAACGTAGAATTTACGTAGTTGGTCGATGTTCCAGGTGCTGGCGAGCTCCCGACCGTCTTCCATCGCGAGGCGAACAGCCCCCGGGCGTGCTGTGGACACGACCGTATAGGGTCCCTCCCACCTTGGGGTCAGCTTGTTGGCTTTTGACAGGTCTTGAATTCTTCGTAAGACCATGTCACCAACTTGCAGGGCCCTTGGTCGGACTGACTTGGCCGCGTGCCTACGAAGGGCTTGTAGGTAAACCGCAGACCGAAGCAGCGCCTGTTCGCGTGTTGCTTCGATGAGGTCTAGGTCGATGAGGTGCTCGACCTCCTGATCGATGGAATCGATCAGTTGCACCCTTGGGGAACCCAGCACAATTTTGGCAGGTAAAATGGCTTTCGCACCATAGACGAGTTGGAAAGGCGTTTCGCCTGTGGCCTGACTTGTCGTGGTGCGGACGGACCAAAGAACGGCGGGAAGCTCGTCCACCCACTGCTTTATGCGGCTTTGGTTGAGGCTTTCGAAAACCCTCTTTTATGCCCTGAACTAATCGCCCATTTGCTCGTTCGTGCTCCATTGCTCGTGGATGTGCCACGCAGGCGAGCGAACCTTAGTCCCGACCTCCTCGCAGTAACTTTGGAACAATTCACTGGTGAATTGGGTCCCATTGTCTGTGATCAGACGGTTGGGTATCCCGAACCGAGTTACTATGTTGCTGCGGAGGAACCTCTTGGCCGCCTGAGCCGAGATGGTTGAAACGGGTTCGGCCTCTATCCACTTGGTGAAAGTGTCGATGGCCACGAGCATGTATTCGCAGCCTTTTTGACCCCAGGGGAAAGGTCCAAGGACGTCGAGCCCCCAGGTCGAGAACGGCCACGAGAGCGGTATGGTTTACAGGGCATAGGCCGGTTGACGGACTTTGCGAGCATGAAACTGGCATGCCCGGCAGGTCGTTACGATCGACCGTGCATCCGCCAAAGCTGTGGGCTAGTAGTATCCTAGTCGGAAGGCCTTGCTCACAAGCGTTCGAAACGACGAGTGAGCTCCGCACATTCCTTCATGGATGTCACGAAGAAGGTACTGGCCTTCCTCCTGAGAGACGCACTTGGAAAGGATTCCTAATGCGCCTTTTCGGTATAGGTCGCCTTCGACCAGTTTGTACTGAGAAGATCGCCTTGTTAGCCGGGAACGCTCGGCTTCTTCCTCGGGCAATGTCCCATGCGCAAGGTATTGGACGAATGGCGTCATCCAATTTGCACTTTGCTCACGGAAGGAGACCCTACCGTCGGCCTCTGAAGCCTCCTCTGCAGAGGGAATGGAGGGCTTGTATAGGTGCTCGACGAGCACCCCCGCCGGAGCGGTAGTTTGAGAGGAACCGACCTTAGACATTTGGTCGGCCAGGGAATTGTCCTTCCTGGGGATGTAGATCACTTCGAAATTCCTGAAGTATTTCTCCATCTTCCTTACTTCGGCCAGGTAAAGCGCCATTGAGGTATCGGAACACTGATACTCCTTGTTAACCTGGTTCACGACCAACTGTGAATCGCCCATCACAGTGAGCCGTTGGACTCCTAACGATTTACACGCTCGAAGGCCGGCCAAGAGACCTTCGTATTCCGCTGCGTTATTGGTCGCGGCGAAATGTAGTTGGATGGCGTATTGGATTTGTTCTCCATCCGGGGAGACCAAAACGACGCCAGCCCCCGAGCACTCGTATGCTCGGGATCCGTCGAAATACAAGATCCAACGGTTTTCCCTTGATTCGGTGATCTCGCCGGCTATTGGTGCTGGGGCCGACCATTCTGCCACGAATTCAGCCAGAACTTGCGATTTGATCGCCGTACGGGCCGAAAATATTATCTCGAATTCAGCGAGCTCCATGGCCCACTTGGCTATGCGACCACTGGCGTCCTGGTTTTTCAGGATTTCTCTGAGCGGGAAGCTGGTCGGTACCACGATCTTGTGCACTTGAAAGTAGTGGCGCAGCTTCCTAGATGCCGTCAGCAATGAGTACAATAGTTTCTGGACCTCAGGGTAACGCTCCTTTGGTCTGTGAAGTACTTTGCTGACATAATAAATAGGTCGTTGGAAACCATCCCTCTCCACTGCTAACACTGCGCTCACCGCCTGCGGGGTTGCCGCCAGGTATAGTAGCAATTCTTCCCCTGTTGCAGGTGTGACGAGGACGGGTGGTTTGGAAATGTACTGCTTCAGCTCTTTGAACGAGGATCAGCTTCCTCCGTCCATGTGAAGCCATCGTGTTTGCGGAGGGCTTTAAAGAAAGGTAGTCCTCGCTCCCCTAGCCGGGAAATGAACCGGCTTAAGGCAGCCATTCTCCCGGTCAGAGCTTGCACTTCCTTCACGCATGTGGGCAGCCTCATATTCTCAATGGCTTCAATTTTCTCTAGGTTTGCCCCAACGCCTTGTGGTCCGACTATGTAGCCGAGCACTGTCGACGATCGGTTTCGCCGGCAATGAGATTTGTGATTCTAGGGGATTTGTGCGGGATCTGAGCTTGATGGTAACACAGGATGCGAGGGCAATATGTTTTTAGACAGGTTCGGGCTCTCTCGGAGGAGATAATACCCTAGTCCTGTGTTCTTGGATATCTTGTGAGCCTCTCTTTTTGTTTCTTCCTCCTCCCCTTCTATATATACTGGGGGAAGGATACATAATAGATGGGCGCCACCGGGCCCTGAACATGGTGGCCTGGCCGACATGTGCTTTGTCCTCATTGGCCCTCGCGCTCTACGTCTTGGAGAGGTGGTTATGCTTTCCCCGACCCACGCCTGCCGCCCTGTCAGGTTCCAGCGTCCGCAGGCTCTGGCAGTGTCAGGCTGCATGCTTCGTTCTTGGCGGGTTGTTCGGGCGTGGCACGAAGCTTCCCCGAAGGATCAGGAGTTGCCTTGGGGAACAAGTCAAAAATCTCCTCCGGGCCCGTCGTGGTGCTTCTGGGCTTTGGGCTTTCTATTCCACCCGTCAAGCCCAGTCGGGTGTAGGCCCCTCTTGCGGGACCCCTGTCTCTAACATCCCACAGCAGCCCCCAAGTGCTTTAGGATCGGATTTCCGTCTCTTATTGTCATGGTCCCATTTTTTGTTTTCCCTAGTGTGTGAGCATGGGGGCAATTAGGTAATTCCTCCACCTTGATATTTTCCCCACTCCTTTTTCTCTCTCTCTCTCTCCCCACTCATCTCTCTCCCAGCCCGAACGCCACCCCTGCCCCCTCACCCGGCGCCTCCCTCCCCTCCTCACCCCGCCTTGTGGCGCCTCCCCTGCTCCTGCGCCGGCTCGGCCAGGCCTGTCTTGCGCCGCCTCCACTGCCACCGCCCACAGCTTCTCTCCTCCTGCGCCGAGCCGCCTCCTTCCACCGGCCGCCCCCTCGGCCCCGTCTTGCGCCGCCGTCCGGTCGCCGCCGCCTCGACCCGGCCGGCCGCCGGCTACTGCGCCCCCCCTCCGGCCACCTCCCTCCTGCGCCTCGCGCCACCCCGTCTGACGGCCCTCTTCTCTCTCTCTCTCTCTCCCTCTACCTCTCCATGGCAATGGCTTCATCTAGGGTTGGATGAAGGCTTGGTGTATGATGAAATGTCTAGAAGGCTCACCATAGGGTATCACACTGTTTTGAGTATTAATCTGTGAGGAATTTGGGGGTTTAGCCCGAGTTGATGCTTTTATGTTCTTGGGTTGTACTGGATGTTGGTGCTAGAGGATGGCATTAGGTGGAGTTGCACTGCATGGTTGTTGTGGATGGGCGTGGTAATCGATGAATGGATTGCTACTAGGCTTCAATGAGTGACTTGTAAATGCTTGAGTTGGGCATGATGATAATTGCGTTAGCAAGGTTCAATACATGATAAAGGGTTTCTTTTGGTTAAGCTAAACAATGTCGAAGATTCGTAATGCTCATAAATTAGTATCCTGCTAGTGTGGGCGGTTGGGGAAAAGAATCTTGGAGGGTTCTTGGTGATGCTAGTGATAATGTGCAATGCAATTTTACGAAGATAGATTCATGAATGGTCTCCGTAATGAGGGTTTTGTGCTAGTGCTGACTTGTGTGATGTTTTCTGGAAGCTCATATCAGTAGAGCATCACATGGGAAGTCTTGCTTTGGTTATGTTTGTGCCCCTCCCATATCTATCACTATGTTATTTAGCCTATGCTTTAACGGACGATTTCTCATGCTGGTGTTCTGTACCCTCATGCGATTAATGGACACCTAGATATCGATTTTCTATGTTTACATGTTCAGTTCTCTAGGGGTCATATATATATATATATATATATATTCATGAGTTTGGGCTTTGAATACTGCATGTAGTCATTGAGGTGTTCTAATGCTGAAGAGGGGGATCGTTAGTATTTGCCTTTTAAGTTTGGGGATGATGGGATGACTAATGTTTCCATGCTCATGATAGTGTGTGCATTAAGGTCATTATGTTACCTGCATTTGGCTGATGGTTCTCATGGTTGTGCTTATAATACAGGGTGCTTTAAGTACATTATGCCTCTGGTAATTGCTCGATGGTTTGCAATTTAATATTTTCCGTTGCACTGTCAACTAGCTATCTGCTAGTCTAGAATGATGCTTGGGTATTTCTTTTGCATGGATCTGCCCTGGTTGTTGAACTTAAGGTATATGCTTGTTTAGGAGTTAGGCATTCTCTTTGTGGAGCTCTTGAGCAGTAATTCTAGGTATGCGAGAATTACGTTGATCGTATTTGAGTGTGTTGGTATTGGGCTCTTCTTGTCATGGTCAACAGGAGCATGCTTGTGATTTAAAACCGCATTAAACTTAAACTCTGCTAAAACTCAGATCATTACCATCCTTTGCTTGGGCATGCTAAGAGAGAGAAAAGACAATTAGATCTAAATGGTGTTGAGCCAATTCTAGTGTGGTTTAGCCTCTATTGTGGAGTTTCGCAATTGTATTTCATTTGGCTTGATGGATGCTTGCGTTGTTGTTTTCAGTTCTCGTTCTATGTTCATATGCATAGCATGCATCTCATTTCATACATATGTGTCGTGTAGCGAACGATCCCGCGGAGGGTGAAGTGGCCGCGATCGAGGGTGATCACGGTGAGCAAGTGGCTAGTGAGACTCCGGCAGAAGCATCAGGCAAGCACCTAAGCATCTTGAACCCTTATATGATTCTATTTTCGAGAATAAATTGCTAAATTGTGAGTTACGTTTTGCATTAGGAGTTAATTGTGGGATAGGACTGGATCCCATTTGCTGCACATACATCCATTGATTATTGTTAAACACTTCCTTGAAGCTAATACGGGTAATATAACTGAGTCCGCGCTTAGTCTTGCTTAGAGGTCGGGGTTCGGGCCAAGTGACGGAGGGTTCTGTCACTTGCGGTTGTTATTATTACACACACGCTACATTATGTTGGTTTGGAATTGGGAAAGGTTTTGGAAAGAAATAAATTGTGGACCTGGCGGGGAGTTGGTTCATTTGGGTATGGAGACTCAAATGTGTAGCCCCGTCTGTGTCAATTAAGGACCGATCCGTAAGTGGAATAAGATTGAGCACACCCCGGTTGGTCGCATGCCCGATTATGGTACGGTAAGCCACTCTTTCTCTCATACGGAATCGATGGACCGTAACTTCCTGTGGTTGGACGTGGTTGAGGGCGAGGCTTAGGCCGACTCTCGAGCGCCAAGCCGGGCTTGGGGCTGCTCGAGGGGGTGCTAGGTTTTCGGGCCACAGGAGGACGCTTCAACGATTGGGTATGATTGGGAGGGGGTTGACACTAGGCCCTTGTGGTAAGTGTCGTGCGATCAATGCTTCCCTGCAGGGTTAATTAAGCGATTCGAATTGCCGCGCTCTCGGATATGAGCAAGCTTAATCCGAACTTCTTCTGCGTAGTAAATAACTTGAACTTGTGGTTCGCCGTTGGGCTTGAGCTTTAAAATGGTTATGTATTGCTCTACCTTAATTGTTGTTAATTTCAATCTCACACTAGAAGTAAGTGTGGTCTATAACTGCTTTAAACTTGTAATTGGTTCGATTGTCGCATTTATACTACAAATGTTAATGCTTTTCCGCACTTCTACCTTAAGCTTTCTCCTTGCTACAACTAAATGCATAATCCTTTGGAGTCGGTCATATATGGACCCGGGTAAGACTTAGCAGTACCTTTTGTACTCATGCTTCGCTTTGTGGTTTTCGGTGAGGACCAGGATGGCGGGTGTGAGTTCTGCCCATCGCCTCTCGGTGGCCAAGGGCACCGAGTAGAGGCTTAGCTGCGTTATCGCACACGCCGGAAGTGTTCAAGGCGAGGACACTTCCGGAGTAGTCTTATTTTGCTATGTGTTGCGATTTGATTCACTTTTGTTGTATAGTTAGTCTTCTACTTTATGCCTCGTCGTTGTTCTAGTCTATGTCGTTGTCCCGTGGATTCTCTCTGCTTGTGAATGTGTTGTTGCCGTGGTTGTTGCATTACTTTTGCATATCTATATATCAATCTTTGTGTTTTCTTGTCTCACGAGTGGATGTCCGTAGAATCTAGAAAGGTCATGCCGAAATTTTCCGTTTTTCGGAGTCTTGGTCTTTTTCCCCGTTCTTGCCTAGTTTAGAGTTTTGGAGTTGTTTCAATCTTGGTTTGGTGGTTGTCGGTTTCGTCTTTGTGCCGTTGTTTTTCGCTTGCGTGGTGGTTCGAAAGTTTCGGGTTCGTTGCCCCCTTTATGCAAATTGAATTGATATCGTCTTGCTTTTCCAGGTATGCGGTGATCCTGGCGTGTTTGGTCGCATACCGGGGGAATACCGGGGTTGTTGTCGAGCCGTTTGGACGTTCGTAAGGTTGTCTCCATTGGGCTTGGGTATTAGCATCAGGATCACCTCCGGTGATTGGTTGCTAGGATCCAAATCCGATGGGAGCAACTGTTCATCCAACAACTCGAGGACGATCTGGGCGGCTCCCTGACACTTATCCTGTCATAAGGATTATGCGGGAAAAAGATCATAAAGAACTTGTAGTATGAAGCCACCGTGGTTGGTTAGCTCGTGGCCGAGTGGTACCCGCGCCCGCTTACGGTCTTGCTGCAACCGGCTTGTCGCTTCGTACCGCCCTCTTGGGGCACACCGTCGTCGGTCGGCTCGTGGCCGAGTGGTACCCCCGCCCGCTTACGGTGCGCGGCAACCGGCTTGTGGCTCGGCTGGCCCTCATGGGGCGTCTCAGTAGTCTTTCGGCTCGTGGCGAGTGGTACCGCGCCCGCTTACGGTCTTGCGACAGCCGCTTGTCGCTCGGTGGCCCTCATGGGGCGTCAGTAGTCTTTCGGCTCGGGGCCGAGTGGTACCCGCGCCCGCTTACGGTGCGCGGCAACCGGCTTGTCGCTCGGCTGGCCCTCATGGGGCGTACCGTAGTCTTTTTGGCTCGGGGCCGAGCGGTACCCGCACCCATTTGCGGTGTGCGGCGATTGGCTTGTGAGACCCAACCGACCCTCATGGGGCATACCTTGGTCATTCAGAGTAATGCCTGTGCGCTTACGGCGCCTTGCCAAGACCCTCATGGGGCGCATTCTCAAGACCGATTTAGTGAAAATCCTCGCACGGCACCCAATCACGCTGAGAAGCAGTGACCAGCAATTGGCCCCAAATTATGGGGCATACCGCTTGGGGATGTTCGGAAAGTGCCCGGCCCCAAACTTCCGTGGCGGCCGGCGTTCAGGCCCATCATGGGGCGCACTTTATCCCAAACTTCGAACCAAACTTGACACTGATCGCGTTTTTGCGCAACCCAAATTCTCGGCCCAACATGGGGCGTGCCCTAGATCTGGCCCAGGATCGAAAGTGGAGGCCGTTGCTTTCCCCGCCGTAAGGCGAAAATTAAGGCTTGCTCCTTATAAATGAGGGAAAACTTGCTAGGCGAAAGTACCTCTGCCCTTCCCCCACCACCGTTGAGAAACCTGTGAGCCTCTTTCGGCGGTTTGGGCGACTTAGGGTTTCTAATTTCGCGCCCAAGGCCCCCGACGGTTCCTCCCTCCAGGTCTCCTTCACAGAGATGTCTTCCTCTTCGGGATCCTCGTCAGCGTCGGGAGGTAGCACCGACCCTGCGGTTGCGGGGTGGGAGACCTCCATCACCACGATGTCCCGCTTGGAGGGACTTGTTGCCGCCGGCGTCCTTCCTCCGTTGGAGTTGATCTCCGCCCGTCCCGCCGCAGGTGACCCTTACCCCACGCCTCTGGAGAATGAGATTGTGGTGTTCGAGTCCTTCTTCTGGCGAGGATTTAGCATTCCAGGGAGCGCCTTCTTCCGGGGGCTCCTTCACTTTTACGAAATCGAGTTGATCAATTTGAACCCCAACTCGATTCTTCATATTGCTATCTTCGTTCAGCTTTGCGAGGCGTATCTTGGGATACGTCCTCATTTGGACTTGTTTCGCTCCTTCTTCTTGCTCAAGCCTCATCCGAACCGGGCCGCTCCCAGCATCGTTGGGGGCACCGGGCTCCAGCTGCGGGAGGGCTCGAAGAAGCAGTATTTTGTCGTTCCCCTCAAGACCTCCCTCAAAGGTTAGAGGCGGGAGTGGTTCTATTGTGCCAATGTTGACCCTTTCCTCGCCCCCTTCGCTGGCCGCGCTCCTAAAGCTTCCCGATGTTGGAGCGACGCCCCGGATGGAGGCGGTTTGGCCCAAATCCCCGAGCTTCTGGCATTGATTGACGATCTGAAGAACCGAGGGCTGACGGGTCCCGGGATCGCGATCAGCTTTGTGAAGCGCCGGGTGCAGCCCTTAAAGGAGAGAGTCCATTTGGGGTTCCAAAGACAACGGGCCTCTGGACCCCACTCGAAACGGATGCGTCCTTGTCGATGGAGGCGCCGCGACGGTAGTTGATCTCTTCGTGCGACACAGTGATCACCAACAGGCTGCCCTCATAAATTTTCGACGGCAAGGCCTCCTCCTCCTGTGAGTGCACTATTCTCTCGAAAAGCTGTTCCATGATTTCTTTGGCGATGTGTGATTCAAACAGGTGCGATCATTCCTTTTTTCAGAACGCGTCCTTCCTCTCTCGACGCACGGCCGTCGGCCTCTCTCGGCTGAAACATGCTCAGCGGCGAGTGGTCGACACCTCGGTCGACGAGCTACTGGCCACGGGAATCGGCGGAGGAGGTCGCCGGTCTTTTTCGTCAGTAGGGCCTTCGACCTCCGATGCACCGGATCACAAGCACGAGCCACGCCTCATCCCGAGGGCAGCTCATTTGCAGCGCTAACTTCCCTCGAGTGGTCTTGGGTCTCGGATGAGACACGGGATGAAATTCAAGAAATCCAAAGGTATTCTTTTGGGCGATCCTTGTCTTTTATTCTTGCTGTCTTGAGGTGTCTTCCTTTCGCCGATTCAGACTCTTGCTATGGACGTCCGGTGGAGGGTCTCTGAAAAGGAGCCCAGCGGAGGCTTCCCAAGGAGCCCGCCGCGTCGGCTAGGTCACCCTCGCCGCCGATTGCCGGGGCGTCGCCACCGGGCGCCGGCAGCCCAACGGTCGAACCATCCGGTGGTCCGTCCGCTGACGAGATCGACCCGGCACCGTCTCCCGGAGTAGAGGAGGTGCCTCGAGAGCCACCGCCGCTCGGTCCTCTGCCGAAGCCTCCGAATCGGACCGTATGGTGGGAAGGGGGTTCCGACTGGAAAGGGATGGAAGAGGACGACGAGATAGAGAGAGCGGCTCGGACGGAGCTTTATGAGCTCACCATCAGGTGTAGCACGCTCGTCAGGGTGAGTTTCTTGTCTTCAATTTGTTGCCTGCTGACTTCTCCTCGAGATTACGCCTGTTACCTAGGACATGGGGAGCGCTCGGAGCAAAGGTCGCGGTTTTTCGGAAGGTGCTCCCGAAGCTCAAGGAGCGTAAGCGATGCAGGACAAGTTCAAGCGAGATCAGCGCCAGACAGATGGAAAGAGGTCCACGGGCTTGAGCGAGTGTATGACGATCCGGGAGGAGAAGACGGCTTGAGCATATGCTCGAAGGTGAGATTCTCCCTGGATTCGGTTTGGATGCCTTTTGGATGGTTGGAGAGGATGATGGCGCTCGTGTTTCGTGAGCGACTCGGACCGCTGCTGAGCCGAGGGCCCGACCGAGGCTTCAGAGAACTCGGCCTCGGCTCGAGTCGGCTTGGAGAGGATGCAATGAGCCGAAGGGTAAATTTCTTTGACTTGGGTTGAACATACTTGGCGTCGGGTGTGCTCTTGATGGCCGTTTGACTTTGTTGCGAGAATGCAAGGAGAAGATGGCCGCCGAACAGGGCCAGGATCGAATCACGCTGGCCGCTCGCGAGCCGCCTGCACCTTCTGCGTATTGAAGGAGTCAAGCCGGGCCAGGGGACGATGTTGTTCCGCTTCTCTCGGAGGAGCCGACAGGATCAGAGCTTACGCCAAGGAGTCCGCGGCAATGAGTGCGAACCAGGCATTGGCGGTGGTCAAGTCTCATTATCCGAGAGTTGACCTCGAAGCTGTGAAAGAAGGTTTTGCCTGTGATGAAGACAAGGCCAACGCGCTCCTTGAAGAGGTGTCCGGTGCATCGCAAGCCTTGTTAGAGAATCTAGAATTCTGACTTCGATGTGAACCTTGATGCCGAGTGCTGGCCCTCCTTGTCTGAAATATTGTGTCTTCTC
The DNA here is from genome assembly GCA_036346355.1 of Rhipidocladum racemiflorum. Classification (NCBI taxonomy): domain Eukaryota; kingdom Viridiplantae; phylum Streptophyta; class Magnoliopsida; order Poales; family Poaceae; genus Rhipidocladum; species Rhipidocladum racemiflorum. The sequence goes on along the minus strand of CM070573.1, from coordinate 60,677,885 downwards.
ACTAGAATATAATTTGTCTGTGTTGTCCTCTGCTAAATGGGCTCCAGACCTCTTTCACTCCTTCTCCTTTGTCTGGGTTGCTAGAGTATAGGCCTACAGCCTTTTGGATCCCGTTAGCCTTTACGGGTGGGTTTCACTGATCGGTTTGGCTCCTAGGCGCCAGGGTCTTGGCCCGTGGCTTTCTTGCCCCAGACACGCTTTTCCGAGAGGCTGACGTGCAGCTCTCGAGCGTCGGGACTTAAGTTGTGGCCACCTGGCTGAGTGGTTTAGCCCCCAGGCTTGCGTCGTTTCCTAGCTCTCCAGCCCCCGGGCTTTTTCGCTTAATTTGAGCGAATTAAGCGGGAAGGCCGAATGAGCTTGAAATGCTCATGACACGTGTCTGGCGAAATGCCCCTTGATTTTGTTCAACGTACCGATCTTCTTTGGTACTCCGAACGAATTGTCAGTCTTGCGGCGTCGCTTCGTCTTTTGCGTCTTTGAATGGCGTCGCCTCGATTCCGGAGCCAGGTACAGGTTATAAATGGGACGTCACCGCCCTCGAGCGATCGTCTCCTTCTTCTTCTTCTTCTTCCCAGCCTTCCTCCATGGCTAGCATGAGGAGATTCGTTGGCCCCTACGCGGCATTCTTCCGCCAGCGATTCTTCGGGCTACTCCATAACTGGGAGGAGGCAGAATTTTGGGAGGAGCTCGACTTCGCCACTCTAGAGGCGGAGGAGGAGGAAGGAGCCGCCAGCGACGCCGCCGCAGTGGCCGCCTTGCTGGAGGTGGCTCCGGGGCTCCACGAGGTGGCTGAGATCATCATGGAGATGATCGGGCGCGAGCGCCGCGACGACCTGGCCGTCAGGACTCTCGTTCGCCTCATACCACCCCTTTGGGTGGTTGAGGACGAGATCCTAGCGGCGCTACGTCGCGCGCGTCGCGTCTGATCCCGACGACCTCTCTCCCAGGCCTCGCAGCGGTAGGATTGGCGGCGGGAGCCGCCCTGCCTTCCCCCTTTTTTGTTTTTTTTAGCGCGAGAAAAAGAAAAAAAGAAAGTTAGTAGTGTAAATTACTAATATTATGAATAAAGTGTGGAATCTTGCCCAATCTATGCCGTCATGTTTATTCCGAGTTTAGGGTTCCGCCCGATCAACTGTTCTAGTCGGTTGCTCGATTACCAAAGCGCAACGAGGCGCCGGGCACGAGCTTGACGGCTAGAAACTCTCGATCGTGCAAATCTCGGTTAGATTCTCGGCGCTGTGAATTGTAGTCCCCGAGTGGTTAGTGCTTTCTACCTATTCCGTTATGCGCGTTGGTATAAACCGCCGAGTTTTGTGCTCATCGCGGTTTTTATTTCCGTCGCGTTTTGTACCGGGCGTCCAGATTAGGCGTTACACGGTCGGGTAATAACCACTCGGGACTACCATTACACAAGAGGGCTTCGTAAAATAAAAGGGATCACCATTTTATTCAAGATGTGAGAGTCGGGTACATAACTTATGCGTAGAAGCGACGAGCTGTTCGGCGTTCAAGTATTCGCCAAAATTTCGCCGTCTTCACGCCTAAATCGATAAGCACCGTGGGACCGTCTTCTCCACAATGTACGGACCTTCCCAAATTGGAGAGAGCTTGTGCTCGCTTTTCTGATTCCTCCTCAGGACCAGATCTCCTTCTGAGAAGGTTCTTCCTCTGACATTGCGAGAGTGGTAACGCCGAAGTCCCTGGAGGTACTTAGCCGACTGGATGGCTGCAACATTCCGAGCCTCCTCGAGTTGATCAAGCTCCACCATTCGGCTTCCCTCGGACTCGGCTTCGTTGTAATTCTGAACCCTCGCGGATTCGAACCCTAGCTCGGTCGGCAGAACCGCCTCTGCGCCATAGACCAGAAAAAAGGGGTTTGGCCAGCTTGCTCTACCGGGAGTGGTTCTCGAGTCCCCAGAGTACCGACAAGAACTCCTTCACCCATCTGGCAACAGTATGGTTTGAGTCGGTCGAAGATCCTGGCCTTGAGGCCTTGGAGGACCAAACCGTTAGCTCGCTCAACCCGCCCATTGCTTCGTGGGTGAGCCACCGAGGCGGCAGATCTTGATCCCGACGCCTTCGCACCATTCTTGGAATTCTTCACTCCTGAATTGGGTGCCGTTGTCCGTGATGATCCTGGTTGGGCACTCCAAATCGACCACAATATCCTGGAAGAACTCCTTGGCCTTAAGCTGCAGTGATAGTGGCAACTGGTTTGGCTTCGATCCACTTGGTGAACTTGTCAATGGCCACGAAGAGGTAGGCGAAACCACCTTGAGCCTTCTTGAGCGGCCCACTAAATCGAGCCCCCATCGCGATGGGCCAAGAGATGGGGATAGTTTGTAGCTCTGCGCCGGCAAGTGTGTCTGCCTTGCATAGAACCGGCAGCCCTCGCAGGTTCGAACGATCTCCTTGGCATCCGCTACGCTGCTGGCGTAAGAAGCCCTGTCGGTAGGCTTTCCCAACCAAGGCGCTTGATGCCGCATGATGGCCACACATCCCCGAGTGGATTTCTTGGAGCAGCTCTCTTCCCACTTGTCCCGAAATACACCGCCTGAGGACACCTGAGGCACTCTTCCGGAAGAGCTCATCGCCCACCACCACGTAGGACTTAGCTTATCGGGAGACGCGCTCTGCCAGAGTGGTCGCTTCCGGGAGTTTGTCCTTCAGGAGATAATCAAGGTACGGGGTAGTCCAGTCGGGATCGATGAGCAGGACCCCGGTCCCAGGTTCATTATTCGGCTCTTGTCGTTTTGTAACGGTTGGCTCGTGAAGATCCTGTACGAAGATGCCACTCAGGATATCTGCCCGAGTGGCTCCCATTTTAGCCAACTCGTCAGCTGCCTCATTATTGCGGCGGAGGACATGAACCAGCTCCAGACCGTCAAACTTGCCTTCCAATTCTCGGACTTGCTGGCAGTATGCCGTCATGGTCTTATCCACGCACGACCAGTCCTTCTGTACTTGGTTCACCACCAACTGGGAGTCGCCCCGAACCGCCAGCCGTCGGATTCCGAGTGATATGGCGATACGGAGCCCATGGACGAGAGCCTCATACTCTGCGGCGTTGTTCGAGGTCGGGAAGTGAATCCGAAGGACATACTTCAACCTGTCGCCTTTAGGCGAGACAAGGAGAATTCCATACAGCTCCTCCAAGCATGAGAGATCCATCGAAGTGCATGACCCAATATTCGGCTCTTCTTCCGTGCGGGAGCCTCGATTCGTCCACTTTCGTAGAAGTCGGCCAAAGCCTGGACTTGACGGCGGTGCCGGCTTGAACGAGACGTCGAAAGCTCCAAGCTCGGCTGCCCACTTTGAAATTCTTCCAAGAGCTTCCCGATTACGGAGGACCTCTCCCACGGGAAAGAAGTCACTCATCAAATCGAATGTCCTTGGAAATAATGCTTCACTTAGTGACGAGATCGTAATGGCGTCTGCCAGCCTTCGGATTTGAGGATATCGCGTCTTGGATTCGCCCAGCACTTCACTGACAAAATAAACCGGGCGTTGCACGCCGTAGCGGTGTCCAGATTCTTCCCGCTCCACAACTATCACTGGCCCGACTACATGAGTTGTCGCCGCTATGTAAAGCAGAGAGGTTCACCTTGCACCGTGAGACTAGAATTGGAGGGGTGGAGAGGAACACCTTGAGCTCTTCAAAGGCTTGCTGCGCCTCCGCTGTCCATTCAAAGCGGTCCTGCTTCTTGAGGAGCTTGAAGAGAGGCATTCCTCGAACTCCCAACCGTGAGATAAACTCGCCAAGCGCTACCATGCACCCAAGTGAGCTTTTGGACCTCTTTTTGGTGGTAGGCGGGCCATCCTCATGATGGCCCCGATTTTCTCCGGTTCGGCTCGATCCCGCGACGAGAGACAATGAACCCGAGTAGCTTCCTGAGGAAACTCCGAAACACACTTCTCGGGGTTTAGCCTCATCCGAACGCCCTCGGACTTGTGAACGCCTCGGCCAGTCGAGGTGAGGTCGTCTTCTGCCTCGGTTTTGACCACTATATCATCCACATAAGCTTCCACGCAGGCGTCCAAGCCGATGGTGAAAACATCAGATCGCTACGCCGATAAGTCGCGCCCGGCGTTCTTCAAATTTCAAACGGCATGGTGATGTAGCAATATGTCTCGAACGGGGTGATAAACGAGGTCTTCGCAATCCTCCTCTCGAAGCCGGATTTGATGATAGCCTGAGTAGGCGTCCAGAAAACTAAGTAGTTGGGATCCGGCAGTGGAGTCTACCACCTGATCAATACGAGGGAGACCAAAGGGATCTTTCGGACAAGCCTTGTTGAGGTCGGTGTAATCAACACACATGCGCCAGCTTTTATTCTTCTTCTGGACAAGTACAGGGTTTGCCAACCAGTCGGGATGATACACTTCTTTGATGAAGCCTGTGGCTAGCAGCTTTGTAATCTCCTCCCTGATGGCCTGTCAGCGGTCTTGGGCGAACCGTCGCAGCCTTTGCTTGACTGGCCTGGCCGATGGGTCTATATTTAATGCGTGCTCGATCACCTCCCTGGGAACTCCGGGCATGTCCGACGGCTTCCAGGCGAAGACGTCTTTATTCGCCCGCAGGAAAGTGATGAGCACGTCCTCCTATTTGTCCCCGATCCCTGTCCCGATCAAGGCGGTTCGCGACGGATCGGACGGGTCGAGGAGGATTCTTTTGGTACCTTCTTCGGGGCCAATCCCGGGGCTTCGCACTTTGCGGGTGGGGACGCCGCCTTTCGGCTTCTCGGAATCCACTTCTCGCCGGATCCCCTCCCGGCCCGCTAGCGCCTCCAAGGACTCGGCCATCTCGCAGCCTTTCCTCGTCACAGAAAAAGATCGCTTCATGTCACCGCTACAGAGCGATGATACCACTCGGCCCTGGCATCTTCAATGTCAAGTACGTGTAGTGGGTATCGCCATGAACTTGGCTGGCCGTCTCCCCAAGATGGCATGATATCTTTGTTGCAAAATCTGCCACCTCGAAGCCAAGGTTCTCTGTCCGGTAATTCTCCCTTGCGCCGAAAGTGACCGGCAGGGTGATTTGTCCGAGTGGTGTCGCTGAAGTTCCAGGTATGACACCGTGGAAAGGCGACGATCCGCGCTTTAGCTCCGACCGTGGAATCCCCATATCGTCAAGGGTTTTGACAAAGAGGACATTGAGCCCGCTCCCGCCGTCGATCAATACCCTCTTGAGCTTGATGCCGCGGACGACGGGCGCCAAGACGAGAGGATACCTGCCGGGGAATGGGACGTGATCCGGGTGATCCGAACGGTCATAGGTTATCGCGACCTCGGACCAACGTACATATTAGGCGTTTCGGTGCACCGCATAGATGTCCCGGCGGTGAGCTTTTGCTTTCGCCTGGACTCATATGCTGCTGAGCCCCCGAATATGTAGTTGAGCTCGAGATCGGCTTCCTGATAGTCCTCCTCGGCTTCGGGGAGAGGCGGCTTGTTGGCGGCGTGCCCACTCGGTCCTTGTCCAGCCTGCTTCTTGCTCTCGCGGGCGAACCTCTTTAGGGTGAAGCGATCCTTGGCAAAGCATGCCTCCCCTTCTGATGGAAAGGGCAAAGCGAGTTCATAACCTTGTCATATCCATCCTCTTTGAGGGCGCGAGGGTGAGTTAGTGCGCGGCGCCACCACCTCTTCACCCTTGCGCTTCTTTTCTTTCCGCCAGGGTTCACTGATCCTTCCTCGCCACGCCGCTCCGCCAGAGCCTCGGAGGCTGGCGTAACGGTCCGCTAGGGCGAACAGCTCCTGACCGACGTCGGTGGCTTCCGGACATCTTCTTGATGAGGTCGGGTCGCCGACTTTCCGAAGGCAGCTATCACAATCGCATCTGTGACATCCCGAACGGTGCTTTTCCTGTGCATAAAGCGCTGACGAACTCCTGAGGGGTTCGTTCCTCCTTTGGTGTAGCCGTATAGGTCCCAAGGGGTGCCTGACGCTCGTAAGTGCCTTGGAAATTTGAAATGAATCGCTCACACAGATCTCCCAGGAATCTATAGAGTTCACCGAAGTCCGGTGAGCCATGCTTGGGCCAGGGCGAGAGGGTAACCGGCAAGTAGTTTGCCATTACTTTCTGATCCCCGGCCCCGATCGCTGTGAGCATATACTTGTAGCCAAGCCTCCGGGTCCCTCTCTCCGTCGAACCTAGTGATGCCTTTAGGATTAAATCCATCAGGCCAAACCACTCGGCGTAGGTGAGGGGTAAACGCGCGAACCCCTTCGATGACCCCGCGACACCCCCCGGGTAGTGATCGATGCGGAGGGGATCGCGCTTGGCGTACTTCGCGATCTCGCGGAAGGATGCCGTAGCGTTCATATTCGTCGGCTTGACGGCGTTGTTCCTCCCTTTCTCGCCGCCGTCGCTGGCGTCGAGGTTCGAACGGAGGTCGCGGTTGATGCTTTGTGTCGCAAGTCGTCTCCGCGGTAGAACATGATGTGTCTGGCGGGCTTCCCGACCTGGACCGGCCGCCGTGCCTGGTCCTCACCGACCACGTGATGCCTCCTTTGCCGGCCGGGTCGGTTTGGGCTCTTTGGATAGTCGCCGCCGTCACCATGGCCTTTACTTGGGCCATGATCGGGCAATCGATCGCCCGCCTCAAAGATAGGGGTCGTGGTATCCAGGAGTGTCTTGGAGGCGACGATATTCTCACTGTGGGGTACGAAAACACTGGTCCCCATCTTGGCTTGCAGAATGTCTTCATTGACAGCCCGGCGCGATTCAGAGAGTACGCCGCCGTAGCGCCAGTTCGATTGCTCGGCCACCTTCCAAATCGGCGGTGGGTCGAGGTGTCGAGGTGTCATATGAATCCGCCCGCGAGCCCTCGACACGCAGACTCTACGGAAATTCCAAAGCAGCCTCTCTAGGCTTTCTTCCGACTCCTACCGAAATGGTGAGCCTAGAGAAGATAAATCCAGCGCTGGGGTGCCGAGTGGCTTGGCGGCGAGAACCCCACCATTCGCACCTCGGCGTCTTTGAGTCCGACTCCCAGGTGCCGAATGGGCCTTCGGTTCCCCACTCGGCATTTTAGAGCACGAGACAGGGAACCCTCCAATCGGCGCGAAGTCGTGGTGATGGCTCGCCGGAAACCTCGCCACAGCAAAGACGGCTGGTTTCCTTAGAGAGGGAAAGGCTTCCGAGGTCGTTGGAGATGAAGGTCAGGCTTCCGAAACGGAAGACCTGGCCCGGGAAGAAGGCTGTGGAGGCTTCGCTCGTCGTAGCCATCATGCTTGACGAAGATCTTGACACAAGCCCCTACCTGGCGCGCCAACTGTCGACGATCGGTTTCGCCGGCAATGAGATTTGTGATTCTAGGGGATTTGTGCGGGATCTGAGCTTGATGGTAACACAGGATGCGAGGGCAATCTGTTTTTAGACAGGTTCGGGCTCTCTCGGAGGAGATAATACCCTAGTCCTGTGTTCTTGGATATCTTGTGAGCCTCTCTTTTTGTTTCTTCCTCCTCCCCTTCTATATATACTGGGGGAAGGATACATAATAGATGGGCGCCACCGGGCCCTGAACATGGTGGCCTGGCCGACATGTGCTTTGTCCTCATTGACCCTTGCACTCTACGTCTTGGAGAGGTGGTTATGCTTTCCCCGACCCACGCCTGCCGCCCTGTCAGGTTCCAGCGTCCGCAGGCTCTGGCAGTGTCAGGCTGCATGCTTCGTTCTTGGCGGGTTGTTCGGGCGTGGCGCGAAGCTTCCCCGAAGGATCAGGAGTTGCCTTGGGGAACAAGTCAAAAACCTCCTCCGGGCCCGTCGTGGTGCTTCTGGGCTTTGGGCTTTCTATTCCACCCGTCAAGCCCAGTCGGGTGTAGGCCCCTCTTGCGGGACCCCTGTCTCTAACATCCCACAAGCACCTTGCCAGTTTTCACACCGAACACGCATTTTTCAGGATTTAACTTTATTTGATGCTTATTGAGGTTACAAAATGTTTCTTCCAAATCAGCAACGTGACCCGAGGCGCTATTGCTCTTTACCACTATGTCGTCAACATAGACCTCCAAGTTTCGACCCACTTGGTCTGCGAAGGTTTTCTGCATGAGGCGCTGAAAAGTTGCTCCCGCGTTCCTTAGACCGAAAGACATGGTCGTGTAGCAGAAAGTACCGAATGGGGTGATGAAGGAGGTCTTTTCTTCGTCTTCACGCGACAGGCTGATCTGATGATAGCCCGAATAAGCGTCTAAGAAGCTCATGGTTTGTGATCCTGCCGTTGCGTCGACCAGCTGGTCTATGCGAGGCAGCGGGTAGTTGTCTTTCGGGCATGCCGCGTTTAGGCCCGTATGGTCGATGCACATGCGCCACTTGCCCCCTTCTTTCTGACCAAGACCGGATTGGCCAGCCATTCGGAGTGTTCGACTTCCCTAATGAAGCCAACCTTTAGGAGTTTGTCGAGCTCCTCCCGGATGATCGCCTGCTTTTCTGGGGAAAAGCGCCTAAGTTTTTGTCGCACTGGTTTTTTGTCGTCGAATCATAGCTTTGTGCTCGATCACCTCCCTAGGGACCCCGGGCATGTCGGATGGTTCCCAGGCGAACGCATCCGAGCTTTCTCGGAGGAAGGTGATGAGCTCGAGTTCCTATTTGGGATCTAAGGAAGATCCCAAATGTATGACCTTGGCGGGTTCCGATTCATTGAGCGGAACCGCCTTGGTCTCTCCTCCAGGTTGGAGGGCAAGTTTAGGCCGGGAGTGCTTCGGCTCTTGGTCGGGGCTGCGAGTGGGTAACTGCCCGACCATATCCAGCGCCCTTTTGTCGCAATTCAATGCGGACTTGTGGTTCCCCTTCACGGTTATGACCCCATTTGGCCCGGGAACTTTCAGGCACTGATATGCGTGATGTGATGCGGCCATGAACTTGGCCAAAGCCGGTCTGCCGAGGATGGCGTTGTAGGCCGATTCGAAGTCTACCACCTCGAAGGTGATTAGCTCCGTTCTGAAGTTACTCGAGCCGCCAAAGGTCACGGGCAGAACGACCTGGCCCAAAGGCTTGATCGAGGTCCCCGGGACTATTCCGAAGAAGGGTACAGCTATGCTTTTGATCTTGGAGCGAGGAATCTGCATCTCGTCCAAAACCTTAGCTGAGATCAAGTCCAAGGAGCTCCCGGAGTCTATAAGGACCCGACCGACGACAGTGTTGCTGATGGTAGGGCTCACGACCATCGGAAGCTTCTATGGTTTGGTCATTCCAAGGGGACAGTCGTCCTTGGAGAAAGTGAGAGACAGCTCGGACCACTTGAGTTACTGCATTGGAGGCTTACCTTGGGTGACATGGTGTACTTCCCTCGCAGCGTCCTTTAAATCCTGGCGAGATTTGTAGGCGGAGGAACCCCCGAAGATAACCGCAATGTGGTTCTGCGGTTCTTGATATTCCATGTCTTCTTCGTTTTCTTCGACGGGTTGTTTGCCTTTGCCATTCTCGCCTTGCTCTGGGAGCGACGGCATGGGACCCCTGCCGTTGTAAAACTGTTCCAGGCGGTAGGCCCACGTTCGGCAATTCCATAGGTCATGCCCGTGTGCCTGGTGGAGCGGACAGTAGAGGTCGCCCCGTCGATCCACTTGGTCGCCTCGATCACGGGGCCTGTGCGGCTGGCCCCTTCCCTGAGCATTAAACCCCCGACGCTGCGGCTGGGTTGTTCGAGGCTGTTACTGTTCGACTGCGGCCACCATGCCCGGCGGGAGCTATTTTTTCTTCTTCTTCTTGATCTTCTTATCCACGGAGCTCGAGCCCTTTTTGCTAGCAGAGGTTTCCAGCCCGGGCTGAGGTGGTAGCTTCCCCTCATCTAGCATTTTCTTCCATTGGACAGCCTCATCTGCGTTGGCGTATCGGTCGGCCATTCGGAAGAGCTTCGTTTCTTTGTTAGATCCGATGGATCTCGGATCTCGCGTGAAGCGCACATCTCGTACCCCGAACTTGAAAGCCTGGACGATAGCTTCGTCCGATATGTTCGGGATCGAGTTCCGGACTTAGATGAATCTCTGGACGAACTGTCGCAGGGTTTCCTCATCCGTCTGTATTAAGCGCTCAAGGTCGCGCTCCTTTCCCGGGTGAATATAACAGCTCTGGAAATTTGCTCGGAGCGCGGCGCTGAGCTGGCCCCAAGATCGTATGAACCCCTCCTTTTGGTTGAAGAGCCATGTACGAGCAGCTCCGTCTAAGACTGTTGGCAGATAATTCGCCATCACCCCTTCATCGCCTCCGGCGGCCACGATGGCGGTGGTATATATCGAAAGGAACTCATCTGGGTTCTGGGTCCCGTTGAATCTCTCGACGTGGCCGGGCTTGAACCTGTTCGGCCATGCGACACTCCGGAGAGAGCTCGTGAAAGCTTGGCAGCCGAAGCTCGGGGTTTCGCGGTGGGAACCTCAACCATAATGGTCCCCACGTGTGTCTTCCACCCAACGTCCCGCACGTGGGCCGAGCCGAGAGAAGACTTCGCGCGGAGGTCGTGCTGATGACCGTTTGGTCGTGGAGCGTTCGGAACGCTCGTAGTCCGGACGGTTGTAGGCATGTTGTCCCAAGGTTGCTCGGGAGCTATTCCGAGGCCCCTCCCGAACCAGGTTTGCGGCCTGGGGCGATCTCCGAGCATGGCTCCGAGATTCATCTCTGTGCGAGCGCACGGGGGAGCGTCTGTGATGGTCCCGGGAAACACTCCGGGCATCCCGGTCGTGGGGAGGATCCGAGACTTTCAGCTCGGCGGCAAGCCTCTCCAGATCTTCGTCCACGACCTTGCCCACGGCCTCTAGGTCCACTTGTTCGGGGAAGCTGCGTAGGTCGCGCACGACCGCCGCCAAGGCCTGCAACCGTTCTCGGTTCTGGTGAACAGGCGGCGGCGAGCTTCGGCGGTGTTCTGGGACGCGATCGGGAGTTCGATACTCGCGAGAGTTTCTTTCTTCGGACACTCGCCTCTCTTTCGCTTGGCGGCGTATGCTCGCAAGGGTCTTTCCCAAAGACGCCTCTAGGTGGAGTCTGGCCGCCTCATAATGGTCGCGTTTAGCGGTGTTCGAGGATCGAACCTCGGGCTCAGCACGGCTCCCAGCCATGTTGACGTGACGAGAGTGGGATGAACGTGATGGAGACATCATCGTGTCCCCTTCATACGCAGTCTCTCGGTCGAACTCCAAATCGTCTGGTATATCCAGGCCATCGTAGAGTCCATCATAGTCATCCTCGCGGTCTCCGAGGGTAATGTTAGGAGAACGGAGGACCTGTCCTCGCATTCTAAGGTCCGGGAAAGAGCTCCCGGACTCAGTGTGATCGATAGGATCGGTCACATTGGCCACGCTGTCGCCGGCGTAGTACATGTCGTCGTCTTCAACGTCGTCGAAGGCGCAGAGATTCCTAGTATCCCCTGAGTTCGGCATCCTCAAGGATCCTGATCCGTACGGGAATCAAACTGTCGTCCCCACGGACGGTGCCAGCTGTCGACGATTGGAGAACGGGCTCTCGTCGAGCTTACTTGTTGAATGGGGGATCAACAGAGCCCCGTCGTACGGACCGAGGAAGTCGTTCGAGCGATGCTAGGTCGGGAGAAGAGGGACACGACGTTTATCCTGGTTCGGGCCTCTCACTGCAGAGATAATAGCCCTACTCCAGTGTATTGTATTCTATCGGGGTGGTCCCCTTGACTTGTTACAGATAGGGGGTTTAAATACTACGCCTAGAGATACACAGAAGGTAACTACCCCCTGGAATTACGCCACGCAGTCATACTCGCGATTTGCCGCCCTTGATCTGCGCGTTATTTGAATTTCGGATATGATTTCCCTTGATCTTCGGCTGATTGGTTGTTCCCTTCCTTCCTCGTAGCATTGACAGAGTCCACCGACCAAGTACCTGAGTGTGACGTGATCTTTACGAGCATGCTCGCTCGTGGTCGTCTTTGGAATGGTCGTGAGTAAAGGGGCGGATATGTATGCTCGGGAGGTATGATGCTCGTTTCGTACTCCCGAGCATCCTCTGTCGGCATCGTATGGTCGGCGGGCTCATGATCTCCCGGGGGTACCGTGGTCTTTTGCCAGATAGTTAATCCCTGACAGATTTTGTATAATCTTCGTCTATGTAGATGACTTGAACATTATAGGGACGGATGAAGAAATAGAAAAAGCTTGTTCATACTTGAAGTCTGAGTTTGAAATGAAGAACTTGGGTAAAACCAAGTTTTGTTTAGGCTTGCAGCTTGAGCATGTCCAAGGTGGAATCTTGGTACACCAATCATCCTACACGCAGAAAGTGTCAAAGAGATTTGGTTTTGAAAAAGCATATCATGCAAAGACCCTAATGGTCGGAAGGTCACTACAAGCAATCCTAGATCCATATAGGCCTAGAGAAGAGGGGGAGGAAGTCCTGGGAGCGGAATTCCCATATTTGAGTGCAGTTGGAGCGCTCATGTACCTTGCGAATAGCACTAGGCCGGACATTGCGTTCACCGTGAACTTGCTAGTGAGGTACAGCGCAGAACCCACCAAAAGGCTTTGGAAAGGAGGTCAAGGACATCTTCCGTTACCTCCAAGGAAGCAAAGACCTGAGCTTGTTTTATAGAAGAAATCAAGAATTGAATTTGGTTGGCTAGGCCGATGCTGGGTACCTATCGGACCCGCATACTGGTAAGTCACAAACTGGGTAGGTTTTCCTTTGTGGTGGAACGACAATCTCTTGGAAATCGTCTAAGCAGACTCTTGTCTTGACGTTGACAAACCACTCAAAAATCATTGCCTTGTATGAAGCCTCCCGAGAATATGCATGGCTTCGAAGAATGATTCACCACATCCAGAAGTCATGTGGCTTGAACATGGAGTAAGCTCCCACCATAATCTATGAAGACAATGCAACTTGTGTTGCTCAAGTGCAAATGGGATATGTGAAAAGCAACCTCACGAAACACATCAACCCCAAGTTCTTCTATGCTCATGAAATGCATAAGATGAACGAGGGCAAGATACTGCACACTAAGTCGTGTGAGAATTTAGCCAACCTGTTCACTAAGTCACTCCTAGCATCTTCTTTTGAACGATGCGTTAGAGGAATTGGAATGATGAGACTTCGAGAAGTGCAGATTTCAAGGGGAGAATTTTCACATACTCCTACATAAATCTCAAATATGAAGTTTGAGTACCCAACATGAATCTCGAAGATTAAAATTGAAGTTTGGATGAATTGTACTCTTTTTCCTTTATAAGTTTTTCACAGAAGTTTTCTTACATAAGATTTTAATGAAGCAATTCGTGCAACACAACAAAGCGTATGCTATATACTCTTTCTCATAGTATTTTTCCCACTGGGTTTTTCTGGAGTTTTGATGAGGCATATGCATCTCGCGGCAAATGACCCAACGGGGAGTGTTGGGAAACCAGATGGCCCACGAAGGACCGTGTGGTCCCTTTAGCCGAAAACCTAGCTGTAGGTTATAAATAGGAGGCAGGGGGTTCCCCCATTGTACACATGCAACCAGAATAAAAGAATCAGTTCCTCCTCATACTTTGTGTCTCTCTTTCTCTCTTTGTTCTCCACTTTATATCTGTTCGGAAACCCCCGACTACTTCGGTAGCGAGGTTCCTTAACACCTCATTCATTCACTGCATCTCTTGCCCAAAACTTCGGGACTGGTAATGTTGGGCACCAACCTTATTAGTCGGAACTCATGTAGCACTATATCATATCTTCATCTCCTTAAAAATAGCTAAACAATTTGTAAGTGAAAATTTGATAACTATACATAAATGATTTTTGTTACATGTTTTAACTCACAAAAATCTCTTTGTAACTAAATCTACAATATACATATTTTAGTGACAACCCAAAAAAAACAAGATGCTCTCGTGATCAAACCTCTATGTAACTAAATCCATAATATACATATTTTAGTGACAACCCAAGAAAAACAAGATGCTCACTTGAACAAAACGTGTCAACAAAACATGGTATGTGTGTGTGTATAGGAAGCCTGCTTTGTACTCCTAGGTGTATGTACTCCCTACCTCTATTTGGTTAAAAACAACTTTCTAATCAAGAGGAATCAGATAACAACTTCCATTTATAGAATATGCTTCCACTTGCGTAGCATCGGTTAATATACAGGGAGTACATACTCCCAAGAGTATGAAATCATCAGTTAATGTAATATACAGGGAGTAGGGAGTACATACTCCTAGCAGTATGTTTTCATTTTCATATATATATATATATATATATATATACACTATAGAATGATGGACTCATGTGGACCACAAGGTAAAAATATTTGTAACATTTAGTTTATTTGCACGATTTTTCACTTCCAGGTTCCGATGACTGCACATACTTTCTAAATGAGTGATTTTTGTTAAGATATAGTTGGCCTCTTAGTTCAAGTTGTTCAAATACGTTTGGGCTCTATCTCATTGTGAACAAATCTGAATCTATCTTTGATGGGCTTTTCCAGTAAATATGGCACCCTATTGTATAAGAGAATAAATCTAATAAAGAGAAGAGTTTTTGCCTTATTATATCGTGTGTGTGTGTGTGCGCTCCACATGAATCCTCTTACTATTTGATCAGTGAATTATGGTTTTTGCCTTATTATATCGTGTGTGTGCTCCACATGAATCCTCATACTATTTGATCGGTGAATTGTGTCTGATCTACGGTGATCGTCATCGTTTTACAATACATTATCAGCACGAAGCTCACTAAGACCGATCAATATTGTCTACTTGCATCAATTGATACAACATCGAAATTCGACCGGCATCAAGAGATTAAACCTATTGCAAGTCATACGTAAGTTCATGGCACGTAAGTTAATTGCATCTAAACAAATTTTAAACCTTGGATATTGTTTTCCCCTATTTTCCTAAATTACTTGTTTAATCTAAAATTTGGAAAATTAGGGTTTTTTAGTTGCTACTGCTCATCAAAAAATTATAGCTGGCTTCGTCTGTAGCGCAGCTGCCATGGATGCCATACTGGCCATCCCGCATAGCCACCCCAAAGTTTCAGTTCACTGTAATTCCAAAAAAATAGTTAATAAATTCTAAAATTTTATATGAAATACTAGAAATTGAATTTTAGGTATATGGGCTTCCATAATTTTGTTGAACCATGGACTTAGCTCACATTGGAAGTTTCATATCTCTGGGTTTATTTTTCCTGGAAAATTCCATGTTTATATATGCTATTTTTTTGTTATTTTTTGTAATTCTAAAAATTGCTTGATAATTAAAAAAATTATGAAAAATTCTAGGATAATTCTAGGAAAATTTAGATAATTATCTAATGAATAGATATAGACCAAAATTTTCTAATGTAATGATAAGCATACACTATGATATTGTATCTATAGTAAAATTTCAATTTTGCTTGCATATAGAACATGTCGAACATTGCAAAGAGGGAATTTACTAAGCTCACCTAGAATGACAGCAATTACCTCACCTGGGCAATGGACGCCAAGATCAACTTGATAGCTCGATCTCTTGGAGCTACCATCACTCAGCCTAAAGTTGACGCCTCCACTCTTAGCCGCCAAGTGTGCAGCACTATACTTCCTGAGACACCATTTTCATCCAGACTTGAAGGTCGAATATTTGATTGAGGAGAATTGCTAGCACTATGAAATTCCCTGAGGGAATGATATAACTAGCAAAGATCCGCCTGCCCTGCTACCAGAAGCACAGTTTGAATGGACTCTCCTACGCTTACAGGATTTAAGACCATGGTGTAAGTTCAAGCTTCATTAGTTTTGGTGATTGGTTCAGATTAATGCTTAATCATTATTTAATGATAAATCTAATCATTATTAGACTAACATTATTATTGATATTTATTCTTATTAGTCTCAAATTTGGATAGAAAATAAAAAACCCAAGGTATGCATTAGTATTCACTCTATTATCTTAATACATACTTAGGATTTAAGTTAAAGGATGAACTCTTCCATTGGGGTCACGTGGTCTTGCATACTGGTATATAAATTCAACTCAGATCAACTCATACCGTGAAATTTCTCCCTTCCAAATAGTGCATGCAAAAGGACCAAATATTTCCCATTTGCGAAAATTTGGCTATGCTATATACGTGCCAAGCACATACCACAGCGTACAATCATGGGCCCTCACCGGAAGTTAGGATCTATGTAGGTGAAAACGAGTCAGATACGGGTGAGTATTGCTCTTCCTGTATCCTAACCTATATTTTCTTTCGGATTCGAAACTGGATACGGGCTAGACTAATATGGATACAAAGACGGGAAAGATACGTGATGGATTTAGGTCAGAAACGTATAAAGATATACGGACAATGCACGCATATATAAAATAATATACATGAATATAATAGCAAGTTATATATTAACCAAACCCAATAAGCATCATAGAAAGAATATTCTACTTGAGCATCAATAGAACCAACTAATTGTCAAGATAAATGGGCTACTAAGGAAAATATATAATGAATAGTTTGGGCCTCACTGGAAATATGAATAGAAAATTTTGAATATCTGGATCCCACCCCGTATTTGCCAGATATTGACTGCTTTGGATCCGAACTTGAAGTTTGAAGGATAATAGATAGACAACAAATAGCTGATAATCTGCCAGATGCTTTCACTTGTCATAAGAAAGTGACAAGATCTCATATACATGCAGTAAACACATCCGAAAGAGTGGAAATACCTCAGAAGGATATTGAATCCACTCATATCCCTCATGATAAGAAGAGGAGGGCCTCCAGGTGCATGAGACTCAATTCCTCAGGGACGTATGCAAAAACATAGAACCGAATAAGTAGAATAGTACCCAAGACAGTGGAAGAAACTCAACATGATGCTGAGAAAATCCCTGAAGGGAGCCATCCTGAAGATGGTAACCACATCCCTAAAGTGAGCCATCCTGAAGATGATAACCCTAGAAAATATTTGCACTCAAAATTTGACAATAGGAAGTCAGAACACCTTGACTCTGTCGTTGTGGGAAATCAAGAGGTGCTAAAAGAAATTAATGAAGAGATATCCACTAATTATATAGATTCATCAGAGTTGTATAAAAAAAGAACTACAATTGGCAACATATATTTCGCCAAAAAAGTGCTAAAACTCTTGAGCTGGATCCAGAACCAACGTACATGGCAGAGTGCCAGAAGCGCTTAGATTTGGTGAAATGGAAAGAAGAACTTGAGGCAGAATTACATTTGCTTAATAAAAGGAAAGTAACATGTCCTATTGACCGAACACCTCCTAAAGTGTTCCCCGTAGGATCAAAATGGGTTTTCATCTGGAAGAGAAATGAAAATAACCAGGTGATGAGATTTGAAGTGAGGTTTGTAGCATAAGGATTCACGCAGAGACCCAGTATTGATTACGTTGAAACTTACTCTCCAGTAATTAGTGGAATAATGTGCTGATACTTGATATCAATGGTAGTCAACTTAAAATTATCAACACAGTTGATGGATGTAGTGACCATATATTATATGATACACTGAATACGGATATTTATATGAGAGTCCATGAAGGAGTCAGAATTTCATATCCTAATAAAGGTAATCGCAATATGTATAGCGTCAAACTACAAAGATCGCTATACAGATTAAAACATTCGGGGAAAATATGATACAACCATCTTAGTGAGTTCCTTCTAAAGAAGGGATACTCCAATAATGATGATTGTCCCTATGTGTTCATAAATAAATCCCAGAATATATTCTATATCATCTAGGTTTATGTCGATGATCTGAATATCATCAGAACCACAGAGATGATACAAAAACTAAGTTCTTACCTTACGATGTTGTTTGAGAAGAAAGATTTGGGTAAAACCAAATATTACTTAGGCCTACGTCTAGAGCATTTCCCAGAAGGAATTTTTATATACTAGTCTACCTATAGTAAGAAAGTATTGGAAAAATATAATATGGATAAATCTCATCCTTCGAAGACTCCCATGGTAGTAAGATCCCTTGAAATGGATAAAGACCCTTTTAGACCAAAGATGGAAAATGAGGAAGTTTTAAGACCTGAAATCCCATATTTAAGCGCCACTAGAGAACTTATGTATCTTACGAATTGCACAAGGCTTGATACTGTATCGCAGTAAATTTGCTAGCTAGGCACAGTACAGCTTCAACTAAAAGACATTGGGTTGGTGTCAAGACTTTGCTCAGATACCTCTAAGGTACTCAAGATCTTGGCTCATTTTACGGGAAAGACTAAGACTTTACCATGTTGGGATATATAGATGTTGGCTATCTGTTTGATCCACATAGTGCCAAATCTCATACTAGGTTTGTGTTTCTCTACAGTGGTACAGCCATTTCTTAACAGTCTTTTAAGCAGACATTGATAGCTATTTTTACCAACCACTAAGAGATTATATCATTATATGATGCCTCGTGTGATTGTGTTTGGCAAAGATATGTGATTAATCATATCCAGAAGTCATGTGGCATTAATATCATTGAAACCCCCATAATTATCTATGAAGATAATTTTGCTTGTGTTGCACAAATGCAAATGGGTTGTGTTAAAAACAATATCATGAAGCATATTGCATCTAAACTTTTCTATCCTCATGAACTTTAGAAGAATGGTGAGGTAAAGATCATGAAAACTAAGTCATGTGAAAATCTAGCAGATTTAGTCACCAAGTCTTTGCCAACACCTAGTTTTTAAAGATGTGTTTGTGGCATTGGAATGAGACGACTTAGGGATATGCAGAGTTCAAAGAGAGTAAATCCCTAAACTATGACCCTTAGCATGATCCTGATGATACTACTTTAAATCTAGAAGATTATAAATTGTATTCTTTTTCCCTTTGTGAGTTTTTCTTAAGTTTTCTCACATTAAGGTTTTTAGTGAGGCAACTAGTGTAATACAATGTGCGAGTGCAATATACTCTTTTCTCCATCTCTTTTTTCCATTGGATTTTTGTGAGTTTTTTTGTGAGACATATGCTTTACACGGTATTCGCCCAAGGGGGAGTGTTGAGTTATAGTTGAACTCTTAGTCCTGGTTGTTCAAATACATTTAGACTGTATCTCATTGTGGACGAATCTGAATCTATCTCTGATGGGCTTTTACTATAAATATGGCATCTCATTATGCAAGAGAATCAATCTAGTACAAAGAAGAGTTTTTGCCTCCCTATATCGTGTGTGCTCCACGTGATTGCTTTTGCTATTCGATCGGTGCATTGTGTTTGATCTACGACGGTCATTATCGTTTTACAACAATTTTGTAGGCATATATAGGCTACAAGAAGTTGTCATCTCCTGTCGTCTCTTCCTATTCAAGATCTATGTATTTTGTCATCAATGAAAATTTCTCATTAAGTGGCAATCTTGCCATGTGTGATTTTTATTACAATGAAGGTAGTATTCTGGTGCCTTTTTACTTAAGCTACAAATTTCACTTATCAAATATGCAAGAGAAAGAAGGATTCTTCTGGCTATATTAGATGCAAGCCACTTCACGTCTTATAGTGTGATAACAAAATGGTTGAGTGCTGTTGCATATCAATTTGGTTGCTTTACCATATCATACTGACTAACAAAAGGGGAAAATAATTTGAAGATGATGTAGAAGTTGTTACTAATTTGCCCATTAATTTTGAGATATCTAATATGGTTTTGGTGGTTTGCCTTCCTTTTTCCTTGGAGTGACTAACAAAGGGCAATGGATTTTTTTTCTTTTTTTTGTTATACTCCTGTACAACCTCAAAGATTTACTGAAATAACAGGTATATAGCAAATGTAATGAAAATGCTTGCACATTTCATTGTAAAGGATTTTTTCTTTTCATTTTGCATGTTTTGATGATATATATATATATATATCATCTTTTTTAAATATTCTATTGTAATGCACATACACCTTACTAATTACTTGTAGAAATCAATGGCTCTTGGCCTTATTGAAAGCTGGCAAGAACACAACAGGATAAGAGGGGAGAGGGGATGGCGATGGCGGCGGCTACTCGTCCAACTTGTTGAACTTGTAACAAGGTAACTATCATGATTTCAACTAGGGGTGAAAATGGGTCGGATACAGGCGGATATTGCTATTATTATATCCTAACCCATATTTTTTTTCCTAAATTCGGAACCAGATACGGATACAAATCCAAGTTATTCGGGATACAGATACAGGACGGATATGTGACAGATTCGGGTTGAAAACAGATAAAGATATACGGATAATGCTCGCATATATAGAGTAATATACGTTGAATCAAACCATACGAGTATTGTTATGCCTCAAGGTTGTATGTAAGATTTGATATTGTTATGCAATCAAACTACTTTTAAGATGATGATGACAAGGCACATGCAATGGAGAGCTTGTTCATGGTGCCCTCAATCTGCACAAAGTAAGCCTCTAGTATCATCTCCAGCTCCTGGGTGTTGGGCCTGAATCCACCAGAAGTTTTCTTAGTGTCTTCAGATCTTTCTTCCACCGTGTCTTGATCCCTGACAAATATTCTTAGCCACAAGAACTCGATGAGGGCAGGTGTGCCACCAGCTAGCTGGAGAAACAAGTTGGAATTAATAACGACTTACATTTCATCATGGCTTCTGTATCGCTAATTACTAAGCAATCACCACCAAACTCCAAAAGTCGAACAAGCATATGAAAGATCATCATCACAAGGCATTGTTTGCTACTGAAGCCAAGGGATATTTTTACATTATGGACAATTACTACATAAGTACTAAATACTACCAGTTTTATTCAAGTGAATGCTACTAGTTCTTGATGTTGGTAACACTACTCAAGTATCTATGCTCTTGATCAAATCTGAAACTAGAACTAATCCTTGGGTAGGTTCTCTCACACCGAAGCATGTCATGTTTTAGAATTTATATGTAGTCCTTCACCATATCAAAAGCATCTGTCACAAGATCATCATTCATCATCCAATCCATCCTATCCCAGTATTCACCACAGCACAACACAGAGCACAACCAATCCAAGTTGGGAGGAAGGAAGAGGCGACATTACCAGTGAGAAGCACCATCGTCGGAGTAGCTGTAAGTTCAAGCTCCATTGGTTTTAGTGATTGATTTTAGATTAATGCTTAATCTTTGTTTAATGACAAACATAATCTTTTATGAGATCAACATGTTTATTGAGCATATGTTTAGTAGTCACATATTTGGATGTAAAATGAAAAACCCAAGGTATGTACTCGTATGCTTGCGTATTGTTATTGTATACTTTGGATTCAAGTTAAAGTATGAATTCCTCCATCGCTATTAACCACAAAATATGCATTATGGTTCCCAATCCATATATACATGGATGCACATGTCTAGGGGGGTTTATGGTTTAGGTTGATATTTCATAGTATTGATCTATTCTTCACTCCATCTATAGACGATCAATACTTTGGAACTAATCCTTGAGTATATGAAAACTTGTGTAGTTAAATATACTCACATCCATTTAAATAAAAATTTAAATTGAGTTCTTGTGTCTTGTTAATCATTAAAGAATACTTCATCATGTGTTGATAATGTTCCTTGATTAATTAAAGACAAATGGATAGCTCTTGAGTATAGCGAAGCATTAGTTGCATCGGTGTACTCAAGACACATTTAATTCATTCAAATTGATTAAGGTTGTGCTCAATCGATTGTGGATGCATCCATTATGTGTTAATGGAGTGCAAGGATGATTGAGACATCTATGTGTCTTGGACTAACCATTTTCTATGAGTTGTGGATGAGTTAGGTTAAGTCCAAGTGGATGAGAAGAAAAAAAAGAGAAAAGGTTCATCAAGAGTCGATGAACGAGATGATGAAGTCGGGTGATGACCTTGAAGGGAAGAATGGTTGAAGATGTAAAGACTTCAAGAGAGCTAGATTACAATCCTAGGGAGAAGCTGATTGAAGATCATAAAAGCCCCAAAGGGGATCGCATGCGGCGCAACGGTATAACTAGATAGACTAAGAATGTTTTCTAGCTTTGTGTCTAGTTTTAGCGCCGTACTATTAAGAGGGGTTGAGTTTTTAGCTTAAGTTTCATCATGTATTGATGAACCCAATCCCGTTGTTCACTCGAGCTCAATTCTTTTATTTGGATTTTGCATGGAGCTAATCATTTGACATGTGTTGCGAATGGGTGAAGTTCGTGCTTTGATTTTTTTTTATAAGACCTTGAGTTGCATGTGTTGAAAATAGGAGAAGCCTATGTTTTGGTTTTTCACTTGAAGCTTTGATTTGCATGTGTTGCAAATGGGATAAACTTATGTGTTGGCTTTTATATGAAATTCACATTTGCATGTGTTGTAATTGTTGGAATTCATATTTTTGTTCTTAAATCAATTCTTATTTTGAAGTTGTATTGCTTGAAGCTAAGTTTTGCATGCGTTGCAAAAAGAGAGAGCTCAAGAAATCTTGTGTTTAAGTGGTATGCACGGAGCTAGATATTTGCATATATTGCAAATAAAAAACTCATGCATCTGAGTTTATTTGGTTTTGCTTGGAGCTAGTTTTTCATGTGTTGCAAAACAAGGATGCTAAGCAAATTGGTTTTATTACTTGTTTGGAGTTAAAGGTTTGCATGCGTTGCAAATCGAGAATTCAAGCAATTTGAATTTATTTGGTGTTGCATAAGGCTATAGATTTGTATATGTTGTAAAAGGGAGATAGCTCATGCATTGTGTTTAATTGTTATTTGCAAATTCGTTGTGCAAATAAACAGGAGATCTACAAGTCCGAGATCCTGAGAGCATGTGAATAGGACTTGCAATGGGGGTTGGTAAGTTAATTTGGTCTCGTGTTGACCATCACATGGCTAAGAGGATTAATCTCGTAGACTCCAGGATTTATTTGCTTAATACTTTTTTGCAAATATATATTGAGTTGTTTGCGAAATGTTTTTGCAAATTTCTTGGAGTTTGAATGAAATTCTTTGGAGCATGTGAATATAATTTGCAAATTATTTTTATCATGAGTTTACCATCACATGGTTCAAGATTTAATATTGTTGACTCTTGCTAGCTTGTAGTCACACTTTTGATCAAGTTTATGTGAGGGATTTCTAGAAAAGCAGATTTAGACTTGAGTTGCTACCCAGAGATTTTTTATGATTTTGGGAAATATGTATGATTGATTAAATCTTGAAAAATGGTGAAAAATGTAACCCTCTTGATAAGCTTTCCATAGAGTCGAAGATCACCTAAATCAAACTTCAAAGTAAAAAGTTATGACCGTTTTTAGTCTGAAAAATATGGCACTATTGCCCCTAAAGAGAGGTAGTACCGCCCGAGCCTGGCACTGCTACTATTTTTATATCGGTAGTTATTTTTCAGATAGGGGTGTTTTCTGAAGATTGCCCTGAGGTCGGCATTATCGTCTGTGGGGGCCGGTACTACCGCTGGAGCGGTACTACCACCACTTTGCCTACAGTAGTACCGGATTTATAGCCGTTAGCCGACCATTAGGGCTAGGAGCGGCACTACCGGCCCAATAAGGGTGGTAGTGCTGGGTTTGCTGATTTTTCCAGGATTTTGCCCCCAACAGCTAGTTTTCTTGTGTGGGCTATAAAAGGACCCCTTGAAGGGCATTTGCTGGTTGTTGCTAGTTCTCTAGAGTGTGTGGGAGGTTTGTGCATGTGTTGCACTCCTTAAATTGGTTTTTGTGCTCAAGAGTGAGGCAAATTGCATGTATTGCAATTAGGAGTGGATTGAGAGCCTTCTTGTGCATGTGTTGCACTTGAGGAGCCTAATGCATGTGTTGCACTTAAGTGGTCACTGGAAGCGCACATGTTGCACTAGGTGAAGTTCGAGCCGGAGACTTGACTTGTTACTCTTGGTGGTTCCGGCTGGAGGAAGTGGTCACATCAAGGGGGATTGGGGGAGACCATCAGGTCGGAGGGAGACTAGAGACTATTAGTTGAACGAAGTGGGAGAAGCCGAGGGGGTCCGTTGGGCGGAGGCACGCTGGGGGGAGGCGCTTCGGCGGGGGCGAAGTTGGCGGGGCCAACCGGCTGGGGGGAGCCGATTGGCTAGGCGGCGAAGACGCTGAGTGTGCGAGGGCCAAGGGGGTTGCTTGGTCGGGGGCGAAATGGGCGGGCCGGCAAGGAGTAGCTCGGCCAGGGGGGCGGGGGCGATGTGGCCAATGGCTAAGGGAGGTCCTCGCCAATCGCCCGGTCGCCGGGGAAGATTGGATCTGAGGATCTCGCCTCGATCGGCCTCTAAGTCTTGCCATCAGGGGGTAGTGGGGTGTGTGACCGAGAGTTCGAGACCGACGGAGTAATGGACTGACCGAGATCGCATATCCAGATATCCGAATACACTAATTATCCGATATCCGGTTCCCGCCCTATATTATCCGGATATCGATTGCTCCGTATCCGATCTCGTATCCTATCGGATATTTCATTTGCTCCCTGAATCAGGTCTCGATCGGATCCAGCTTTGAATCCAAATAGATATTATTTGACCCATTTTCACTCCTAAATATTTCAACCTTGGCACGCGGTTGCTGAAGCACGACAGACCGAACAAACGACCACCAAATCCTGACGGACGGGAAACTCCAAATGGACCAAATCCCGTCGTTAGGCCGCTGTTTCCATCACCTTGCGTGCTTCTCCTCCAGCCATCATTCTACGACCAACACAATTTCGAGCGGCGGATGGGCCCACCTGAGGTAAAAATCGAGCGGCCCATGAACGAGACCATGCCATTTTCCAGATTTGGCCCACTCCGTCTGCACATTGGCCCCCTCAACCCCCAGCTCAAACATTGATTTTTTTTTCACATAGTTTCACCGACAATCTCAAAATAAAACAACAGGAACCATAATGCGTGTAGAGATATACTAAACTTGCGTAACTACTTCCTTTCGCGTTAAATCTATATAAATAAAAACAGCATGTGATATTCAAAACACCTCCTTCGTTTTAAGGGCAAAAAAAATCCCACAATAATCCTAAAGAGAAAAATCCTATAAATTCTCACATTAATGGGAAGCAAAAAAAGATCTCCGCCGATTATAACGATGTAGATTAATTATTTATATATATTATATTTTAATTATAAAAAATAGAGTTGTACCGTAATATGTTGCCGTGCAGTGTTATAATTCATGGCTCGTACTTTCGAGAAGCTGGTTGCTCAGCATGAATCCAATAATCTAAACAGCGAATTCACGGTATCAAATTTGTCCGAATATGAATACGGAGTCGTGACTTGAGATATACATGCTCCTCGCACGTAAGAGATAAGACCACCCATTATCAGATGAGAGATTTGATGATCTATCCTCCTTTTACGGTACAGTCGATCATTTACGTTATGTGTTCTACAACATGTGATCTTAGAGCTTACATATCAATAAGACATCATACGATAAATGATCAATGACATACGTAAACCGAGTCCTCCTTCCTACATTGTGACCTCTACAGCAGATCAGATGTTGGCTCACACGACAAAGCCATCAAGAATGAACAGGCCGGGCGCACTGTCTCGACGAGGATGACCTGGACACCTCCCCGGCCGCTAAATGCCGGTCAATTCATGCGAGTGGCCAGGCCAGAGACAGACAGGCAGGCACCTTCATCTGCTGTGTTTACCTTGCGGCTGGGTTGGGGAACATGTGGCCACAAGCTGTCGCAGCCTTTAACACCAGTAACACCACCCAATACTTTGACTACTCAGGGCCGGTCCTAAGTGTTTGGGCCAGGACGAAATTATAAACGAAGACTCTCTTAATATAAACATCAAAAAAAAATTATACTACAATGTATCAAATGAAAAGATAATATTCAACAGACTTTAAGACTTTAGAAGCAAAATGAAACTGACTAATTGATCAAAATGCAAAACAAACAAATTTATCTAATATAGGGGCCCCGAAAATTTGGGGGCCCAGCGCGGCCACCCCGCTCGCCCTGTCACAGGGCCGAGCCTGTGTCTACTCCGTTTAACTTCACACACGATGATTCTAAAGAGGTTAAAAATAACTAGATTACTCTTAATTATTATCTCTAAATATTATATTTAATATATATAGATAAATATTAATTAAATCTAGATAATTATTATAGATATAAATAAAGCATCATAATATTTATATTATATAACATAAAATACATATTATATTTATAAACAAAACTATTCCCAAAAGGGAATTGTTAAGTGGTACTCGATTGTTTTTTGAGAGGAGCTTCTATGCTCTTCCCTTTTAAAGTTGCACAAATATTAAAGCATGAATGAAGGGTAGATAAGGATTATTTACCCCTTCGTTTGCTTCAAGATTTGTGCAACTTGTATTAGGAGGGAAAGCATAGAAGCACCTCTCTTGTGTTTTTGGTATGCGTGTAAACTTAGACGAAGAAGCAGCCAACCATCACCTTCTCCCAGTCACCACGTCAAAGAGTACGGAAACATCGTTGCGCGCGGCGGGGTAAGACGTTGCCGATTTGCTTGCCGTCCTACGTACGGGCCAAACACGTTTAAACACAGACAAGCTCGTGTTCCAAAAATTCATGCATGGGATTACCTGAGCATTTCCTTGCAAGTCTCTTCTTAATTTGTACCGGCTTTGCGCAGTGTAACGCCCGATCAAGTCGATACAGCCGCCCATACATCGCGGGCACGTAAGAGCTGTCTGTCCTCTTGGTGCACGCCGTACATGCATCCGTTCATCCGTCCTGCGAGTAAAACTTAATGGGCGTTGTCGGTGTATTCTACACCAGGGTGCCCACTACACTTTAGTAAGAGCCGCTAGCGGACACGTGGCGTCCAGACCACGCCGCTAGCGGTCAGAAAGGATGCCGTCCAGCGGACAGGTGGCAACCAGGCCACGACTGATGAGGACATCACTACCATGCATACGGCCATGCCTACAAACCCAATTGAAGCCAACAATGTAATACAAGGGCCAATTACTCGAGCTCGCGCACGTCAATTCAATTATCAGGTGAATGCGTTCCTCGGGTTGCATACAAATAATTTAATGAATGGAATGCTATTTAATCCTTGTGATGATTTTATTGTCCTTAGGAACCAAGGAGAAGGACTCCCAAACGTCAAGCATGAAGCCAATTCTTCCGGTGCACAAGTTCAACTCGGATTCGGCCTCCGGGACAGCACCAACTTCAAACGGCCATAACTTTTGATCCACAAGGGTGTTTGAGGTCTATGAGTACTGGTTTGAAAGGTTTCGACGTCCTCTTTCCAACGGATCTGGCCCTATCTCCAAATTCCTTACGAGTCAACGGGAATCTGCAAAACAAGTTCGGTCATCTTTCCAAATCCGAGTCAAACTAGGAATAGGAGTCCTATTCGGCCATGGAAGTGTTTTGGACGCCCCAAGCCTGGTTTTGGCCTCCTATTTCTCCTATAAATAGCTAGGGAGTCCCCCAAAATAACTTGGGTTTTGGTTATTTGATAGTTTAGCCTTTTGCTACTATTTGAGTCTTTTAGACGTGCTCAACGGCCGCCTAACAAGCTCCTTGTATCGGAATCCCAACTTTTTCTATATTTCATCTATATTTGCAATTTTAGATTGCTTTTGCCTTGTTCTTGCTTGTTCTTCGATTGCTTGCAGGAATAGATCTTCGTGATCAGGTTGATCGTGCCCACGGCAAGGTCAATAACCATCTAGAGTTGGTTTAGCGATTGCTAAGGCGCATCGTCATTGTACGTTGTAGTCGGATCGTCAAAGTCGTCTCCACCCAAATCGAAGGTTATCATTCTCATCGAAAGATCGGGACACCCAATGTTACATCAAGTGGTATCAGAGCTTCAGTTGATCGGTGAGAATATCAGTGCCTTTAGGTTAGTTTTTTTTTCTGTCCTAAATTGAAAACTACTCCACAAAAATTCAACCTTTAGTTTCAATCTGTTATTTTAGTGAGTTTTGTTAGGTTTTGATCCATTAGAGTCCATGTTTTAGTTGTCGATCTTTCCTTTCCTTCGTAGCTTCAATTCTTCAATTCATCGGTTTGGTATTTCAAGCATAACTTTCACATATGATCTCGGATTTTTGTGTTCTTGCACTCTATTGAAAGCTGAGGATATAAGCTTCAATTCCTTCCATAGTCAACCAATCAAAATCGGTGATCTTCAAACATTAATCTAGGCGACAAGTTTGCTGCCCTAGAAAAACATCAGTACACCTACCTTTGGGAACCAAATCATCCTTTGTGAACACTTTGATCCTATTTGAGACTAGCTTGTTGATATTGCTTAGGGCTGCTCTACTTGATACATTGCACAATCTTCAGTTATCATATCATATTATCTTGTGACACCGAGTTAGGGATTCCAAAACTTTGTTCATACTAGTGTTGGCCGAAAGTCACTAAAAAAAAAGGAAAAGAAAAAGAAAATTGTGGCCGGTCACACTACATTGAGCAAAACCCTAATTTGTGTTTGTTACTTTTAATATTGTGCAATTTATTAATTAGTGAGCAATCTTGTGCCCTTCTTACATTCTCAAAGCAATAAGTTAGCGTCTCCCTACGACTTGTGCAATAGAGCTTTTGGTGCATCACTTATATTTTATATCTCATTCCTTGATTGCACAAGTGCCATTATCTTTGCGTGTGTGTTGCCTTCAAATTCACTTATATCTTTGAGATCGGCAACTAGGGCTTGTGAATTCTAGTTTGGATCATTACTTATCATTACAATAACTAGAATTATCAGATTGCATAGGAAATAAATTTTGCCTATCCAAGCTCCACACCCAACCTCGTACATTTGTTCGGTCCCTTGGCAATCGCTTTATCCAAGCTTCGGAGAACTTTTGACCACGCCAACGGCCGTCAACACCTGTTGCATGTAAGAACTTGTAAGAGCTTTGGTTATAGGCTTGAATGTTGAGAGAATTGCCAACACCTCCTTGTAGTTGATAGGAACATTATACTTGTTATATTGTTTTCTTGTCTTCTACTAACAATGTTAGGTGATGAGGATTCGATGCATCACTCTCCACGCGCAAAGGGAATTGTTGCTAGAATGTCACTGCAAGAAGACCGCCTCCGGTCTATCGAAACCGCTCAGAGAGTTGCTAACACTAATCTTGCTACTATTTTGTCTAGACTTGATATGCTTGCAGTCTTGCCCGGAACTTCCAATCCTCTACCTCATCTTCTAAGCAACAAAATGGCATACTACATGCTCAGTACATGTTGATGATGATTCCCTAGATAAGGTTAAATTCGCCATTCCACCTTTTAATGGTCATTATGATCCTGATGCCTATATTAATTGGGAGATAGCAGAGACAAAGAATTTGGCAAGTATGATTTGTCTGAAAATGAAAAGATTAGGATTCTTTGCTAGTGTGATAAATGAATATGCATTAACATGGTGGAAACATATTTGTAGAAAAGAGAGAAAACCTGAAAATTGGAAGGCCATGAAAAGACTTATGAGAATTGATTATGTTCCTGAATATCATTCTGAATTTTTGTATACTAGACTCCAATGCTTGAAACAAGGAAATAAGTGCGTTAAGGAATACTATGAAAGATTGCAAAATCATTTGTTGCGTTGTGGTTTAGTTGAAGGTGAAGAAGCAACAGAGCTTAGGTTCATACGTGGACTTAATCAAGAAATTCAGGATGCTCTTATTGATGAAACATATAGTTCTCTTTCGCATTGGTTAAATGTGCTTGTAGAGTTGAGAAAATGCTTGTTGAATCCTTGAAAGAATCATTAGCTTCAATTAAGGCGCTCATTGTTGCACCTTCTTTTAGCTAACATTTTGCAGAAAAGTGAGCACCATCGAGAGAATGATGAAGAGCATATGGAGAAAGAAACGATCAAGATTACCCCATGTGTAAGTGAAGAGATAATAGTAGAAGTAACACCTACAACAAATGACGAGAACTTACAAGGTAATGTAACGGTATGGACTCTACACATGGAGAAAATAATTTTGAAGAGCTAAAGCATGCCCACAAATCATGCTATCGTTGAGCAACTATTAGTGGAACCGATTGCTGATTTTGCTTTGTTACAAGATGATTTGCTTGCTATTTCTTGTAATAAAGAAGAGTTGTGTGATAATACTTCACTTATATCCACGACACAACTAGTGAGTGGACATGTAACTTTTGTTAACACAATAGACACTTGTGCTGAAAATAAACCTGTCATTCACATTGCAAGCGAAAATGATGAGTTGAAATTGATGTCTTCTTTAGATACATTAGGCTACATTGAATTTGATGTTCCATGTGTTCTGAATTATTTAGAGAAGAGACTTTTTGTACATTCTGATTTGTCCAGGTTATCGCGAAATATTTTCCATGTTATTTGCAAAAATAGTGAGAAAGGAGAGTATAAAGCCGATCGAGTTTACATTTGTTCAGATTTTGAACCTCTGCATGCCATGCAACAATGTCATCAATTTGATAAGTGCCATATCACTAATCATGTCATATCAAGTACTTTTGATTCAACTTACAAGTCACATGATAGTTTTCAAGAAAGGGAGTATATGGATGATAGAGATTCTCGATCCATTGATTTGATTGCAAATGTGCATGCTACTTTGTTTCTGTCACTCCTAACATTTTCCAGGACAATATGATGGAGTCGAGGACGACTCCACTTCAAGAAAGGGAGGATGATGAGACCATGCTCATCATGGACGTAACTAACACCGCATACATATGGTCATCACCAAGTATTGCTACGCTTATATCAATCGCATGGTTTCATCGACCCCACCTTGGCCAGGACCATTAAGTTGGCGACACTTCACGGCATCCTCTACTTCGTGATACAACTACTACGATGGCTCCATCTGCATGGCTTTATCGACCCCACCTTGGCCATCCTTCTACATCTTCGCTTGGTTCAAGGACCATTGACTCGAGCTCGATCCCGTCAAATGAATTATCAGATCTAAAGACAAACTTGGGAGAAGATGATGAACTTGAGTCGAGGACGACTCAAATGCAAGAAGGGGAGGATGATGAGGACATCACTACCATGCATACGGCCATGCCTACAAACCCAATTGAAGCCAATAATGTAATACAAGGGCCAATTACTCGAGCTCGCGCACGTCAATTCAATTACCAGGTGAATGCGTTCCTCGGGTTGCATACAAATAATTTAATGAATGGAATGCTATTTAATCCTTGTGATGATTTTATTGTCCTTAGGAACCAAGGAGAAGGACTCCCAAACGTCAAGCATGAAGCCAATTCTTCCGGTGCACAAGTTTAACTCGGATTCGGCCTCCGGGATAGCACCAACTTCAAACGGCCATAACTTTTGATCCACAAGGGTGTTTGAGATCTATGAGTACTGGTTTGAAAGGTTTCGACGTCCTCTTTCCAACGGATCTGGCCCCATCTCCAAATTCCTTACGAGTCAACGGGAATCTGCAAAACAAGTTCGGTAATCTTTCCAAATCCGAGTCAAACTAGGAATAGGAGTCCTATTCGGCCATGGAAGTGTTTTGGACGCCCCAAGCCTGGTTTTGGCCTCCTATTTCTCCTATAAATAGCTAGGGAGTCCCCCAAAATAACTTGGGTTTTGGTTATTTGATAGTTTAGCCTTTTGCTACTATTTGAGTCTTTTAGACGTGCTCAACGGCCACCTAACAAGCTCCTTGTATCGGAACCCTAACTTTTTCTATACTTCATCTATATTTGCAATTTTAGATTGCTTTTGCCTTGTTCTTGCTTGTTCTTCGATTGCTTGCAGGAATAGATCTTCGTGATCAGGTTGATCGTGCCCACGGCAAGGTCAATAACCATCTGGAGTTGGTTTAGCGATTGCTAAGGCGCATCGTCGTTGTACGTTGTAGTCGGATCGTCAAAGTCGTTCCACCCAAATCGAAGGTTATCATTCTCATCGAAAGATCGGGACACCCAGTGTTACATCAACGACGCTGGAGGTCAGCTTTGTGATCGCCCAGCGGACAGGTGGCGACCAGGCCACGCCGCTGGCGGTCAGCTATGTGATCACCAGCGGGCAGGTGGCGACCAGACCACGCCACTGGCGGTCAGCTGTGTGATCGCCCAGCGAACGTGCGGCGCCTAGTCCACGCCACGGGCGCTCAGCTCCCGAGGCCATCTAGCGGCCTGCGCAGCCGCACAGAAGGTCAAAGACATTTAATGTGTATCGTGCGCATTAAATGGAGGTAATAAAGACCACAGTATGGCGGCGTGTGTTCCCAACGCGCGCCATAATGACGAGTGATGTCATGGTGCAATTTCCCACTCCGGCAGAGCGGGCGACGCCAGCAGGCGCGGGGCTCGAGGCGAGGGAGAGGACGGCTGTGCCAGGGCATTAAGTGTGCTGCAAGAATAGTGACAGGCGCATTAAATGCGGCATGTCAAGTGTATTCAGTGTACTGCACTTTTGTAAGCCCCGTGCGCCCCAGCCAACCCAAGTATAAAAGGTAGCTGGGTGCATGGGAGAGGGGGGCTGGTTCTTCTTCCTCTTCTCTGATAGTCCATCTCTAGAGACCGGTTCATTCCCCTTTGGGTGAGGGCTTTTGAGTCCCAGATCCATTGTTCGAGTGATTTCCACCAAGAACATAATCAAGAGCAACACAAGCAGGACTAGGGCTATTACTCGTGAGGAGGGCCCGAACCTGGATAAACCAAGTGTCTCCCTCTCGTGAGCTCCGTTCGTTCTCTTCCCACTACGTTTCGAGCGATTCACCACGAAAGCCCCTCATTCGGACTTCTCACACCCCATTTTGGAAGGGGTCTGTTAGCTCATACGCTGACAGTGGCGCGCCAGGTAGGGGGCTCAGTGGTTGGATTGTTCTTCCTTCTTCCATCTTCTTGCGAAGTGTAGGATCGAAGTATACGAATATAGCAATCAGAGGGGGGTGAATGATTGTGCGGAAGCTAAAACCAAATTCTTGATCTACTAAAAGTTCACCCCAAAACAGAACCAAATAATTGCCTCGTTTTCGACAAAAACAGAATGATAGAGGTTCGGTAAAACGAGAATTCCCAGAGATCCAACCGTTAGATTGATCTGAAATTTGGACACGAGAAACTAGATTCCAATACGAATCGAACCCAAAAAGAATCAGCTCGATCGGACTTACGGATCAAAAGTTATGAGCTTCGCAAGCTTGCTGATCCAGAACTTGACGAGAATTGATCTAACGTAAACTTGAAAGTTTTAACAGAACCGACAAAAGTTTAATAAACTAGACTTTGAGGAACTCTAAATCAATACCCTAGAAAGGTTTTTGATGGATCAAATCAAGATGACACTCAAAGATCGAAAACCAATCTAGATTTAGAGCAAGCATGCAAATAAGAACCAAGACAGAAAAACACTGTAGCAACGTGGTTACTGTAGCACGCAAAAATCTTGGAAGAGTTGATCTTTATTTCTTTTGTCTAAAGTACTCTCATCAAAAGAGTACAAACCCTAAAACTTGCTCAAGGCTTGATGCCCTTCAACAGGAGACAACCCCTCCTATTTAAAGGACCAACCCACAAGTAGTCCTGAATACAATTCTTATTCCCTAGAAGGAATCTGTATCCAACACAACTCTACTTGGCCCAACCTGGCCGAGTACAACTCTTGCACGCGTATGGCAACCCTACCATACTCACGTGACTAACACTTTGCACACGTATGGCCACCTGCCATACTCACGTGACTAATACTTT
This sequence comes from Rhipidocladum racemiflorum, assembly GCA_036346355.1. Lineage (NCBI taxonomy): Eukaryota > Viridiplantae > Streptophyta > Magnoliopsida > Poales > Poaceae > Rhipidocladum > Rhipidocladum racemiflorum. The sequence continues at coordinate 60,644,284 of CM070573.1, read as the reverse complement.
GCACGCGAATGACCTCCTGCCATTCTCACGTGACTAACCATTCTTCATATGCACCATTCTCTTAGCCCGAACGTCCCGCATGACATCCTTGACCACCAAGACCTCAGTTCCTCCTGAACCTAGTCCCGAACCTCAGTTCCTCCATGAACCTAGTTCCGGTCCCGTCATCGACCACATTCGTCTTCGAGCAATACTTGCACATGAACAAACCACAAAACAAATCCGAGCACAAGTCCACGACTTGACTCAATGTCAATCCATGCAACTACTCACATGAGCATTGCATAAAGTCCACTTCAAGCATCATGAAATTCTCACAAATTTCATAATCTCAAAACAAATCAAACACAATTCCAAGTTTGCTCAAAACCCTAATCGAAAGGCAAAACGCATTCACGACGGACCAAAAATTTGGTCCGGCAGACATGTAAAACTTCTTGCTTTTAAGAACTTGGTCCCGCGCAAAAACCTTCGTAAGCACATTTACGACATACCAAAAATTTGGTCTGGCTGCTCATGGAAAAACGAGGTCGCCAAAAACATGTGTATGAAGACCAAAAATTTGGTTTGTCGCATATGGAAAAACGAGTTCGCCAAAAGCATGTGTATGACAGACCAAAAAATTTGGTTTGTCATACATGGGAAAAACGAGTTCGCCAAAAGCATGTGTATGACAGACCAAAAAATTTGGTTTGTCATACATGGGAAAAACGAGGTCGCCAAAACCATGTGTATGACAGACCAAAAAATTTGGTTTGTCATGCATGGGAAAAACAAGGTCGCCAAAACCATGTGTATGACAGATCAAAAAATTTGGTTTGTCATACATGGGAAAAACGCGATTTCTTGAACAAGCGTAAAAACATCAAAATCACGTTTATGACAGACCAAAAAGTTTGGTCCGTCATACATGCAAAACTCACTGTTTTTGGATGTTTGTTCTGGCGCAAATGCAAAGTCTCTTGTTTTTGGATGTTTGAATGTTTGGTCTTTCATGCAAGCAATTTTGCAAGATTAATCCTAACCAATTTTTCAGCACAAAATCAAGCCAATTTTTCATCACATGATTCACACGAAGTTTGCAAGAAGCTTCGACGATCATCAGCATGGTGGCCTCTCGCTCCAAGCACGACGGTCTACATGAGAGCAGCGCTCGCGGCCGGTCCCGGCGCTCGCCTAGGGCGTTGGACCCCCCGGGTCCCTCTTTCCGGGGAGAGACGCGTGGTGCTTCTGCGCAAGGAGGCCAGCCTATCCAGCGGCGTCTCCTGATGGGAGACGACACCCCAGCGCGGAATCTTCATGCGGCCCGGCTGCTCCTCGATCACCCCCCGGTTGCACTAGGGGGCGAAACCCCGGCCGTCCCATGGCTGCGGGACATCGCCCGCCTAGTGGACGCCGCCCAACAGCAGGTGGAGGCGGCAAATCAGCCGGGCTTCAAGGCCGAACGGCAGGCATGCGCGATCGACGCTGGCCGCCTCTAGCTGCACGGCCACAACCTTTCCCGGTCGCGAGGGCCGGGACAAAGAAAATGGTGCACAGGTTGCAGCCCCCTCGGGTACAGGGGGACGTGCACGTGCTCCCACTTCTTCCCATGGTTCCCCCGAGCCGGCGGGGAGCCATGCGGATCTGAGGGCCCGCCTAGACGAAAGAAGGTCCCAGCGCGGTGGTGACTTGCGCGACGTCCTTAGGGGGCGTCGTGCACGCGTGCAGCACCGCGTGGGACACCCGAGGTCTAGCGGTCGAGGGGAGACCTCGCTCCCTGGCTCCAGGGAGAGCGTAGACTCGCACCCCTCGACTCCATCTCGGGGCCGAGGGGCGGGCGAGCGGCGCTGCTCCTCCTACAACGTTGGATGCCAGGCGTTTTCCCTCCGCCTACGCTAAGCTGCGTGGCCGGAGAGATTCCGCCCTGCGTCCATCGAGAAGTACGACGGCACCACCAACCCGGAGGAGTTCCTGCAGATCTATACCACAGTGGTGCGCGCCGCGGGAGGGTCTGAGAAGATCATGGCCAACTACCTCCCCACATCGCTGGAGCCCGCTCCTGGCTGTTGAACCTCCCTCGAGGCTCCGTGCACTCGTGGGAGGAATTATGCGACATCTTCGTCGCCAACTTTCAGGTCGAAAGAAGCAGCCAACCATCACCTTCTCCTGATCACCACGTAAAAGAGTACGGGAACATCGTTGCGCACGACGGGGCAAGACGCTGCCGATTTGCTTGCCGTCCTACGTACGGGCCAAACACGTTTAAACACAGACAAGCTCGTAGTTCCAAAAATTCATGCATGGGATTACCTGAGCATTTCCTTGCAAGTCTCTTCTTAATTTGTACCGGCTTTGCGCAGTGTAACGCCCGATCAAGTCGATACAACCGCCCATACATCGCGGGCACATAAGAGCTGTCTGTCCTCTTGGTGCACGCCGTACATGCATCCGTCCATCCGTCCTGCGAGTAAAACTGAATGGGTGCGTAGGCCTGAATCCAACCCTGAGCATGCCTTATAGCCCTGTTTAGGATAGTCTCATTTTGATTTCTTCCTTTTCAAAATCGGAAGCTGTTTTAAACGGCTAGCCTCTTCATAGCTAGAAATCGAAAAGTCAGCAATTCATTTATGCTATGAGAAGCTGGAAACTGGTTTAGGGTAACTTTTTATGATTTCGGTGGTTTAAAGTTTTTTACTTTGCCATTAGGGTTAAAGAAAATAATAAGTTTATTTTACTTCTCTGAACTTTACAAAAAGTCCATTTAACACCCTAACTAAAAAACAGGGTATTTAACACTCCAAACTTAAAAAAACAGAACAACTTACACCCTGAGTTTTGCTGACAGAGATGTAACTCACGGTGTTTTTTGCCATGTTAACAGCCGTATCATCGGTTTTTGCCAATAACAATCCAAAAAAGATGAGAGATGATGATGACAAGAAGAAAGATAATAGAGAGGGAGGAGTAAGAAAAAGATTGACGATGTGGATGTCAATGTATTTTGAGTTGGACCCTCATAAAAGAAATCCAATGATATAGTCGTCAATATTGCAAAAACTATCTTAAGTGGGATCTACGTCATTAAAATCACCCTCCAAAACTGTATTAGAGTGTAATTTTACCCACTTTTATAAGTTTAGGGTGTTAAATATTCATTTTTGTAGTTGAGAACATTGACCAGACTTTTTACCAAAATTAGGGGTGTAAAATCGACTTATTTTGAAAGAAAGTTACCCCCTCCTACCAAGTATAAACTCCCAAACCCCATCCCTCTCACCTTCATTCATGACCTGTACCCTCACATCTAAAAGGCAGCTGTCAAACACCAAACCTCTTTAGCTTAGTCGTATAACTCTCCAACTATACAGCCTAACCAAAAGTTATATCTCAGAAAAACTACAACCGTGCTAAATAGGACCTGATTGTCCACTCTTGCACACCATGCGGGAGTGCGAGGCTTGCTTAACAATGTTCAATCTTGTGTTTATATCGCATTTGACTATCTTCCATAGCAACTGAACGTACTGAATCAATAATTTTTTTTTAAATAAATAGACACATACTGCTAAAATGTTCCCGACTTAGATATACTAGATGCGCGGGCGTAGCGCATGTTGTGCCGCGAAAAGGTACCTGGATGTATTTTTTGGAAATTTGGGGGCTTTGGACAAAAAATCGGTGAAATCGGGAATTTTCGAGGTCTTTTCGCAAAAATAGGAACATGGATGTAATTTTTTGAGGCTTTTAGAAAAGAAAACAACGAAATTGTAAAAAAGCCTAGCGAAAATCAGAATTTTCAGGGTCTTTTAGCAAAAAAAAGGGACTTGGATGTAATTTGTAGAATTTCTGGAGGATTTTTGGAACAAAATCGGTGAAATTTAGAATTTATGTAATTTTTTGAATTTTTGGGAGGCTTCCCCCAAAGTAACCGGCGAAATCCGGTTTTTCGGGGGATCTTTTAGGAAGAAAAGGGACCTGGATGTAATTTTCTTTTTTTACCCAGAAGAAACAGGTGAACTTCATAAATTACATAATTTTAGGGGCCTTTTGGGAAAAAAACATCAAAATTCGGTTTTGTTTGAGGATCTTTTCGCAAAAAAGGATCTGAACATAATTTACAGAAAATCCGGGGAGCTTTTTGCAAAAAAAAGAGCGCCGCGTCGCCTCTTGCCATGCGTTGCGTGGCAGAAAAACTCCCGGCCAACACACGCACGCAGGACTCGAACGCATGTCCTTGTTTTCGCACCGAGGCGGCATACCACCACGCTATGTCATGTTAGTTGACAACGAAGCCGGACAAGATATTTAAACCGTATTGCTAGACGACGCGGCGCTACGCGGAGCGGCCACGTCGCTCCGTATACACCAAAATTTCTAAGATCAAATCCTCCTACTGACAAACTCCACGCGGCCGGCCAAGGGATTTGAACCCCTGTAGGTCGATCTCAACCCAACAAAAAAAAAAAAACTCTGTTTCTATTAACCGGAGTACAAATAGCTGGCTGATTAGTTTCAGGTTTTCAGCCAATCGTTCTCAAGGTACCAGTCCCCGAGGCTGGCCAAGCTTGCATAGTTGCATTAACAAAAAGGCTATAACTAGTTGAACTAAGGTACTGCCCGCGTCCACTCGCGTTGGCCGCTCATGCATTTGCGGCTGCTGTTAGTCTGCAAATTGTGCCGCATGCGAGCAGATGGCGGATCTGGCGGCTGCCCACGATATTCCGCTAAGGCCTCCAAGATACGTCAACTGCGTGCCCCCCGGGTGTCCTTAGTCCTGCATACCTCGCGTCCGCCGGCGTCCAGCACGTGCGCGCCGCTGCACCAAGACATCCACAGCGACTGCCGATGGTTCCGTAGGTACTGCCCGAACGTGTCCCAGCACCGCCGCTTCTGCGACTTGTACTGACTCAGCGAAGGGGCCAAGCTCAGCGGAGACGGCCCATCGCCACCCTGACGAGGACGAGATGGGCACTGACGCGCCGGCTCCACGGAAGATGGTGGCCGCGGCGAGGCCGAGGAAGTTGTCCGGCGCATGGAAAATCGGACAAGCCTTCTCCGGTGCATGGGAAACCAGACAAGGAGGGCATCGCCAGCCGGTCCTGGCTCCTTCCTTGTCCGGTTCTCCTTGTTTGAGAGATGAAGTGGCAACCATGTCCGGTTCTTCATATGCCGGACAAGAAATAAAAAATTCAAAAATACGTGATGTTCGGTTTCTAGAGAACCAAATACGCTTTGTCTGATTTTTGGTGAACCGAACATGCAATTTCCGTTTTCCAAGTACCAGAGATGTCTGGTTTATTTGTAAATACGCGAAACTGTTGTATCGTTTTGTAAATACGACTCAAAATTGTATTAAGGCCATGTTTGGATGGGCTAAAACTAATTGTTAGCTGGCTAATAGCTAGAGCTAATTGTTAGCCAGCTAATAATTAGTCTATCTAAAATTAGCCCAGGGCTGTTTGGATACATGACTAATGATTGGGCTAATTTCTTAGGAAAGTCATCTCTGCCCCCTCATAATAGGTGAGGAAATGAGGACAAAGCCAGCGCGAGGGTATTTCAAACTTTTCCCAGCGTGTTACATACTATTAGCCCAAATTAGCTCCTCTCCACCAACTAATGGACTAATTGTTAGCTAAGGGGTTGGATAAAAATTAGTCCACTTATAAGTCTTTATGTTTGGATAGACTAGAGCTAATTTTTAACCAGCTAACAATTAGTCCAGGGATTCAAACATGGCCTAAATACGTATAGCCCTGTAGGGCTGCATCTATTACAAGCTGTACAATTATTCCAGCATTTTACTGAAGATTACCAGCACAGTAAGCCATACACATGCTTTCGCAGAGAGTGTGCAGCTCTCGATGCGGTTTCCGGTTGCGGGGTTCACTTCAGCGAACGGAGCTGCACGGCCTTCGTGCGGCGTTGGGCGCCAAAGTCTTATTTCGGTTGTCCCCAAACAGTTCAAAACCGCGATAATTTACTAGCTACCTCTACGGCTCTACCCGATGCGGTTAAGATCTCAATACAGGCTTACTAGTTACTACTACAAAAAAAAAAAAATCCAGCTTATCTCAATTCTCAACGTCAGCCCCAAGCTTGCCATTGGATCCTGGAGCTAGAGCAGCTTAAGGGCCTGTTTGGGAGAGATCCACTCCAAAAAAATCAGCTCCACTTCACCATGGAGTAGCTTCACCATAGAGTTGAAGTAGGGAAGGGAGGTGTTTGGCTTGCAAATTAGATCCAGCTTCAAGAATAAATGGTTTTGGTGTGGATATCCATTTATGCCCTTGGGTGTTGATGTAACCAGTGGCAAAGGTGGGTAATTACCTATATGTGTAACCAGTGGCAAAGGTGGGTAATTACCTAGCAACTTCATGAGTGGGTATGAAATGGTGTTTCTTGGAGTACCCCTTGAGGAGCTCCACAAAAACCATGGAGCAGCCCCCTAGATTCACATTTTTCCTGGAGTTAGAGTTCTATGGAGCTGAGATGTTTGGCTACAAGAAACCAAATCGATTTATCCACTCCAGTTCACTGCACTGATCAACCACTGCTGGATTACATAATTTGGCTGGCAGAATCTTTGGCTGCGACTGCAACTCTAGCTTGGCCCTGTCCAGGGTTCACAATACCGCGATAAACCGCTCGGTTTTCGTGAAAACCGAGCGTACCGAGCCGGCTCGGTAATGAAAACCGAGCGGTTTACCGCTCGAATTCAAATCCAAATTTAAAAATTTCAAAAAATTTGAGAAAATTTGTTGAAAAAATTCCTAAAATTAGTATTAATTCATATATTGCCAATGGTGAAAAAAATTTCAAAAAAAATAATGTTTGGAGATGTTTTAGATGTATTACAAATAATAAAAATAAAAAAACAAAAAAATAAAAATAAAAAGGTAGCATGTGGGCTGTTTGGAGATGTTTTAGAGGTATTACAAATAATGAAAATAGAAAAATCAAAAAAGAAAAAGATCATGCAACAATATTGTACTAATATAGCATACATATTAGCCGTAGCCCCATTGTGTAATGTTTAATTTGCATATTTCATTTCATTGTAACTTTATATTATACTAATATAGCATCCATACAGGTCCAACATGAACTATGCCTACTTCACAACTTCAATTAAAAAGTATTATAACGTAAATGGTGTTGACAATTGAATGGTAGTGAAATTGCTACGTGGTTATGTAAATATGTATCTTTGCACCTGTGTGATTGTAATATTGCAATGAATATTATTTATTGATACATTATTGTGAAATTTCTAATTTACAACTTCCAAATGTCTAAATTATAGCAAAGATCATGTCGAATTTTTTTTTTCGAATTTAAGAGATATCATTCTGGAGTTTTTTCATGTCTTCACATACCTTATTTATATATTTATTACATTTTTACTAAAATTTAGCCTTCCTAGTATTTTTACAAGATTTTTTTTTGCATTTTCCCCTATTTCCGGTTTTTGCGGTTTTTCTCCATATTTTTCGCGGTTTTTTACCTAAATCGAACGGTTTTTCGCTCAAATCGAGCGGTTTCGGTTTTCTCAGTTTACCTCAAAAACCGAGCGGTTTTTCGCAAAAAACCGAGCGATTTTTCGTCAAAAACCGCAGTTTTCTTGCCAAAAATCGCGTGAATTTGGCTCGAATTCAAATTTTTTTGAATTTGCAAACTGTTCGGTTTTTCGCGGTTTTCGAACGGTTTTTCGCGAAAACCGGTACCACGGAGCTAGCGAAATTTGAGTTCGAAACGGTTTTGTAAACCCTGGTCCTGTCTAAGTCTAACCTCTGCACATGAACAACTAACCAACTAACCAGAAATAAGGTGGTACCGCCTGTTTATGGATCGGCTCCATCCATCTGGTTAATAATCAGCATTGGTCCGACTGTACCAAACGTACTGTAGGTAGGTGCAACAATGTCTCATCGAATTCATCTCATCCCATCAGGCATCACATTGCAGCTAAGCTTTCGGGAACAGCGGTGCAGGCTGCATGCCGTTTTTTTTTTGGCAACTATGTGGGCTACGAGTGCCCAAAGCTGCAGTAACGCGAACCAACAGGACAGCACCTAACACTGGTCACATCGTGCAATGCCACTGTTCCTTCTCCCTCTTCCAACCGTATTCCCTTCATTTCATTCCCTTCTGTCATTCCCATTCCTTTTATTTCCCCTCATCTCCAACAGATTCCCTTTAAAGAGAATTGTACAGAGAGAGAATCCATTACTAGAGTGAATGGGAGAGAGAATCTCTTCACGAAGGGAATGCTGAAGGGAATCCGTTGGAGCGCTGAAGGGAAGGAGAATCCCTTCGCCAAGGAAAAAGGAGAGGGGAAGAGAAGATCTGCTACAGCTTTTGCCTCGCAGTTTGCACGCATGATCCAAGATCTGCTACAGCTGAGCTTACGGGAAGGGCACTGCCGTTCCATCGCTAGCACGGCATCTCTGAGCTAGATGGAGAGACTGTCCCATTCTTTCTTTTCTTTTCTCCAGGATAACAGGTTTTAATCACGGTTCAGATCAGAGACGCAGACTTGCGTGTGTGAAAGGCTGAATGGCTGATCGATCGGACGATTCACTTCCTTCTCCCTCCGGTCTTCCTCTGCTCAGCGGAGGAGCAATGCTTGCCACATGGTTTGCTGGCATTACTGCCTGCCTTTGCATGCACCCTTGGATCGGGATCGCAAGGTCCAGCTTTGTCCTGCGGAAAACAGGGTCAAATGGGTACTCTTCCTTGCCATCGATTGAACAGATGTCCTTTTAGCAGGGTTCATACATTCCACAGGCCTACAGCCGTGCAGCGACTTGTTCTCATTTCGTGCGCCGTCGGATGGCAAATCAACGCTCAGGATCGGCTACGCGGTGGGGGAGACGCCGTGCCACTGGGCCACACGGATGCAGCGATCGAGAGGCATGTGCTTGGGGCCGAGGCTAGGATGGTGTCCGAGAGCAGGTGTTTTTTTTTTTTTGGACTTCTGATCAGATCTTCAGCAGGCAGCGCTCGGTGACGAAGCGCCAGCGCGCCCACAGGCCACAGCGTCTTTCATGCCTGACAGCCCTGCGTTTTTGTCAGGGAGCTCCCTTTTCTGCCTGCTTTTCTTTGTTTAATCCTCGAGTGGGCACCGGCTTGTTTGTAGCAACGCACACGGCGTTAACCACAGTGGGATCATATTATAGGATTGAATGTAATCGATACTTCTGAATCTCAACAATGAGCTGATGATTATAGATTTGGGTGATTTTAACAATAAAAACATCCGAATGATGTTTATCAAATAAAAGAAGAAGAAGGAGAAAGCAAGAAAGAAGAAGAGTGGCGTCTCTCAACCCTTGGTTGGTTCCTGCAAAATAGCTCGGCAAAGCGGCAAGCTCGCATGGAGGTGGGGGGGGGGGGTCGTGACGTAAGCAAACATGGAAGAAGGTGAAGGGCGCACTTCACACCTTGCCAAATCTGAAGGGTTCTTTGCAAATTTGCCATCTTATATAAATGGAGAGAGGGAGAGGGAGAGGGAGAGGGAGAGGGAGTCAGGGAGAGAGAGAGTTCTCTTCTCATGTGGGGTTCTCGCAGATGATGAGCATGACCTGCTGGCCTCCCACTGGAGTTTGGTTCTCTCATATGCCGAGCACGAGCATGATCTGTCTGCATGAGACTCCTCTCTGTGTCATCAGCTCCACAAGAAGCTAATCAGAGGTCATCAGCTCCACAAGAAGCTAATCAGAGTGAGGGTTCCCTGGATCACTCACAGTCCCCTACCATTCCCCCGCAAGGTAGTCACTCATGCATGCCGGCACGCTTAATTTCATCTTCTTTTATGTTCTCATGGAGAGTTCTTTGTCTGTGTTGTCCCGTCTCCTCTTCTCCCCCTCTGTTCCTTCTTCCACTGTGGTTTCATCTTAGAGCTCGTTAGTCCAGATGCAATGCAAGCTGACTCTTTTTTCCTCGGAGAACAGTTTTGTGCCGATGTCTCAGCATGGGAATCCTGTTTCTGAAACTGATTCCCCGCTCTAGGTATTCCGGTTGGTGCTTTGGTTTGATTTCAGTCCTGAATTAGCACTGGACAAGACAAGACAAGAATACATTAACCCCTGCTTAACCTAGAAATGGCACCAACCGCAATCCGCTTGTTTCACTCTTTTCCCTTCTCGATTTCATCATTTGCAGACACGGATGGTGACCACCTTTTGTCAACACTTGCGTAGATCGATCTTACGACTGAGACATATGAACCACCAGTCCTTGAAAAAAAAAATTCCTTCCTTTTTTACATTTCTGGTAACGGTGACAAGTTTTTTTCCTCAGTAGAGAGAGTAGAGCTGCAATCACGCTGCGGCATGGAGAGGAAGAAGAGGGGCTGGTTTGAGCGCATCAAGAGGCTCTTCATCTCCGAACCGAAGCAGAAACCGGAACCAGAAAAGGTCTGCACTTCTTGTCGCAATCTCGTTTTAACATCTGGAAAGATCTGTCGATCCATGAAGCTGACGAAGAAAATCTTGTTCAGAAGGCGAAGAGCAAGAGATGGCTGGCAGGGAAGCTCAAGACCCAGCAGTCGTTCACCCTGCGGGCGCCTCCGCCGCCAGAGCCGGCGGCGGATCAGATCAGGCAGGCAGAGGACTACCAGAGCCAGCGAGCGATGGCGGTCGCCCTCGCCACCGCGGCGGCCGCGGAGGCGGCCGTCGCGGCAGCCCATGCGGCGGCTGAAGTGGTCCGCCTCACCGGGCAGCCAGCAATGACGGCGGCGCATCCCCCGCCGTCCAGCCAAGAACAGGCCGCCGCGGTGATCCAATCAGTTTACCGTGGATACCTTGTAAGTCAGCATTGCATCTTGCCCTGTTTGTTCCGTAGGGAGCATTTGGTTTGCGGTATATACGGTAGGCAAAAAGAATGTTAATGCGGTGTAACTGTTGTTTCGTAGATCATCTCAATTCACCTCTTTTGTGTTTTTGGCCATTTTCAATCGGTTCTTATATTTGTTCATTGGGAGTGTATAGGCATCTTTTAGATATTTTTATTTTAAATAACATCGAAATTTTAGATGTAGGATTAAAAATTGAACTATTAGATCAAATTATAGGATTGGATGTAATCGATACTTCTGAAACTCAATAATGATCCATTGCTCTTAGATTTGGATGATTTCAGTAAACAAAAATATCCCGAACCAAATCCTCTGTTCACATTTGTTGCGTCGCCGTGTTGGACTGTTGGTCCTGACATAAATGGTATATTGGACTGTGAACACCAACCGAAAGCTGGCTTTAATGTTTTCTCCTAGAGAGTTAGATCGAAGAGAAAAAACCCATCTGTACCCAATGAAATTAGAGCTCTAATTATAGCACTACATGTAACTCCATATCACGCAGGCGCGGAGGGCGTTGCGCGCGCTCAAGGGCCTGGTGAGGCTGCAGGCGCTGATCCGCGGGCAGGCGGTGCGGCGGCAGACGGCGGCGGCGCTGCGCGGCCTCGAGTCCCTCGTGAAGATCCAGGCCCGGCAGCGCGCCGGCGTGGGCTCCGACCACCCGCCGGCGGACGGCATGGACGCGCTGCTCAGGAGAGGACGGGAGCTGTACGCCGCCGCGGTACAAGTAAGTGCGCTCCCCTCCCCTAGTTTTCCAGGCGGTCTCCGTTAGCTGGAGCCGAATAGGGATTCTCCAAGCGCGCGAATGATTTGCGACGCACATGCGCTGCATGTGGGTTAAAGTTGGCAGCACAGGCGAGGTGACCGGGCGTGTCGTGTCAGTGTGTGTGTGTGCGTGTGTCTTCTTGCCACGCCATCCTCTGATTAGCTGTTGGTGTTGTGTCTGTCCCTAAACTGGAATAGACTATACTATCATTCCTCCGCCTTTCTACACTAGATTACACTACACATTTGCATCCATCGGTATTATTGCTGGCCGGTAGCCTGCCGTCAGTGGCGAAGCCAGGACTAAATTAGGGAGGGGGCTAAGCTAAACATTTTAACTACTAGTAAAAACCAAATTCATACATAAATAACCATTTGACAAGTGAAACAAAGTAGAAGTTTATAAGATACTCACATAAATGAAGTTGCTAAGGCACACTAGCTACGAGTTGGATTTGGAGGCAACAGGCAAACACATTCTACGGGTTTTCATCCTTTGAAAGCAGTCCATAATTGCTTCATCATCAATAGATTTGAATATTGTTTTCTCGGTGTAACACACCATTAAGTCATTGAGCCAATCATCGGAGACTAACCTCATAGTATGCACAAGTCACTGCAATTGCATCACATGTAAGTCGTTCCCTTCTCATCGAGTCAAAATTAATGAGTACATGACTAAAGGTAGTAATTAAATCGTTAAAAGAATAGTTGGATAATGTTGATTTATAATTTGTGTGTTGAGTGGTTTGCTAAGTAATAATAGTTGTGATGGTTTAATATAAACATGATAAAAAATAGAGCGTTGTTTTTGGTTTTTGTTTGGCTAATGACTAAAAGTGGAATGACTAGAATGCACGTCATGTCTAGACCATTGCTAGTGACTAGAAGTTAATAAAGGTTTCATACAACAGCTTCATGCGTTAATTAGTAGATAGATCAGGCCAAGCTAATAGATTAGTTACCCGCGTTGCAGCAGGGGCGCACGCCCCAGCCCCCCTGCTGGCTTCGCCCGTGCCTGCCGTAGACCCTTCCAAGAATGGGGCTAGGCTTGCCATGTAGATAGATGCATGGGGCGTTAAAATTCTATACGTGTAGATCACGAGGCCCTGTGCGCCGCAGAGACCAGGGAGCACGAGTAAGCGTGCAAGTGCTGTAGTAAAAAAGTGAAAGCTGAGGTGTACGGTGTACCCACACTCCCACAGCCAGACAACGGGCATCTTAGTTCCTGGCATAATGCTTCGGTCGACGTGCAAGTTACTGCGGCAGTGAATGAAGTGTCGGGGAGATGATTGGTTCCCGTCGCCGATGCCTGAAGCAAGAGCTACTTGCTTGCTTGTTATCTGTGCAGGGGCGGCAGCAGCAGCAGCAGAGCAAGGGGTGGGACAGCAGCATCTTCTCAAAGGAGGCGATGAGCGCGATGACGAGGAGCAGGGAGGAGGCCGCCTTGAAGCGAGGGCGCGCGCTGCAGTACGGCTCCTTGCAGAACGTACGTAGCTCCCTTCCCCTCTTAGGTCTCCTACGACATTGCAGGGAGCACACTTCACCTCAGGCTTGGCAAGTTCAGGCCAGGGTGCTGCAGTGTGTACCAGGTACTCTACGCCGGAGCTGTCTGTCCCCGACAGATGGGTCTCAAGCTAGCTGCACGTACGTGCAATGCAGCTCCTTTAGTTACGACATGTTTGTCAGTGACTGTTCATGTGGTGCGATTTATGTGGGAATCGAACTGTTTGGTGTGTAATTCTGCCTGATTTCTACGACAATAGGGGTATTAATTAATTAACCATTTTCATGTGAAATTCGTGCTCATGCATCCCAAAGTGGGGCCTGATTGTGCCCAGCTGACGTGTTGGTGTTGTGGGTTGTCAGGAGAAGATTGGCATCAGGAGGCAGCCCATGTCCAAGGACGAGCTGGAGACGCTCAACCAGAGATGGAGCTGGCTGGAGGAGTGGGTCGGATCGCAGCCGTTCGACAAGGACATCCCTGTGGCGCACCTATCTCCGTGCAGGGACGTCGCCGTCGCCACCCACCAGCAGCAGCAGCAGCAGCCGCCGGCGCCGGTCCTTCGGTCCAGGGACACCCTCGCCAGCCTCGACTCGCAGCAGCCGGACGACGACAGGCAGCTCAGCTACTCGGCCAGGCGGTCCTTCGTGCGGCCGAGGCGCACGACAGCGAGGGACGACGACGCGCTGGCCGCGTGCTCGCCGGCGCCGTTCCCCGGGTACATGGCGTCCACGGCGTCCGCCAAGGCCAAGTTCCGGTCGATGAGCACGCCCAAGGAGCGCTTCGGCGCGTCGGACGTTTACTCGGAGCAATGCTTCCCGTTCGCCGACCGCCTGCTGTCGCCGATACCGTCCATGTCGCCGATCCCTTCCATCGCCAGCGACATCGTCTTTGCTCGGTCCAACAGGCCGCCGGTCGCGCAGCGGTCGCCGCGGGTGAAGGGGCCCATGACGCCGACGAGGTCCCGATCCCGGAAGTCGCCGAGCCACCATAGCTTCGGCTCTGAAGCTGCACTGCACCAGTTGCAGATGGATCAGTACACCCCTATCCGGTAAACAAAACGTGGCTGTAATGCAACGAGCCAAGCTTGGCTCTAACCACGCGCACCATGTGATCAGGACGATCCCGTGGGGGTCTGGCCTGGCTCAAGCTCCCTAACTATCTCCTCGCACCAAGGATTGTAAGTCATGGATAGAAAGATGTTCGCTTTACCATACTTGTGCACTAAGGCTATGGCATCCAAGAACCTTCGCCTCATATCTCTTATCACCTCCAATAAATACGGCCGGAACTACGGTTCGTTTCCCCACCACGCTTGCACGGTTTTCACCGGCTGATAGGCTGTCCACCACGCCTTGATACAGATCAGCACGTAGTTTATCTTGGTTACGAAGGATGTAGGTAAGCCGTGTAGTTTCCACCACACCTTGATACAGATCAGCACAAGTATGTTCGCTTTACCATACTAGTGCACTAAGGCCATGGCATCCAAGAACCTTCGCCTCATATCTCTTATCACCTCCAATAAATACGGCCGGAACTACGGTTCGTTTCCCCACCATGCTTGCACGGTTTTCACCGGCTGATAGGCTGTCCACCACGCCTTGATACAGATCAGCACGTAGTTTATCTTGGTTACGAAGGATGTAGGTAAGCCGTGCAGTTTCCAACTTGAAGTAGGTATCAACGGCACACTGCTAGAAAAATAGACATCAGTAGCAGTTCGTAACTGCCATCAGTGGCGGTTTTTCGAATCGTAGTGCCACTGATTATCAGTGGCGGTTCTAAACAAAAACCGCCATTGATATTATTATCATGGCGGTTTTAGCCAAAAACCGCCACAAATACTTATATTTAATATTCAGCAGTTTTAACACAAAATGAATATATTTTCTACGAGGTCACCTCTCACCCATCCTAGTTAGTACTACTCTCACCTAAGCACTTCCCAAGAAGTCACCCATCCTAGTACTACTCCCACCTAAGCACGCTTAACTCCAGAGTTCTTATATAATCTACTACCGTAGTGTTGGTATGATCACATTTGAAATATAACGTGACCCCCTCCCCTTAACCCTACAAAGGACCCGAACACTAATTTTAGTATTCTCATACTCTGAATTTATCATGCCATGGATGCTTCAACTAAGTGCTCGATTTTACTGTGACATGAGTGCTCCCAATTTCAACTAAGTGCTCGATTTTACCGTGACATGGGTGCTCCCAATTTCAACTACGTGCACGGTAAAATCGAGCACTTAGTTGAAATTGGGAGCACTCAAATTATCAGTTTTTAATTTTCTAATAGTTTAAAACAAAATTAGGTAACTATAGTTATCAATGTCGGTTCTATCAAAAAACCGTCACCGATAATATATTATCGGTGGCGGTTCTATCCAAAAACCACCACAGATAATATATTATCGGCGGCGGTTTTTGGCAAGAACCGCCACTGATAATATTATTTATCAATGACGGTTCTATCTGATAATATATTATCAGTGGCGGTTCTAGTCAAAAACCGCCACTGATAATATTACCAGTGGCGGTTCGAAAGAAAAACCATCACTAATAGTCTTCCCGCCTTTTTTTTGCTAGAACCGTCACTGATAATGCTATTTGTGGCGGTTCAAACAAAACCGTCACTAATAGAGCGTCACCAATGTGCAGTTTTGTGGTAGTGGCATATTGTTGGAATAGACTCTTCCCGTACAAGATAGGATTTGAATATCTCGTGGCACATCTGGAACTTGTAGCAGTAGTACTCTCGCATTGAGACACACAATCTACTATTCGTACCTGTTGCAAAGAGGAGAGCAGGGTCAATAACAATTGAAGTTACAATAATGACAATTGAGGGCGTATCAGGTATACGCAGTGACTAACCTGGGTCTTGGTGGTTGTTGGAACGGGACTACAGTACCTGGGAAAGGGGAATGTCGTACTTTGGGAAAGAGCCTGCTCCCCTCTTTGGGAAGAAGAGAGGGTACGACGAGGGATCGTAGCATCCAAAGTGAGGCTTGATGGAATATCTCGTGTTGTCATTGCCGAAGAGGGTTACACTGTGGTTGAAATTCCTTCGTAGCTCATTCCCCTCGACCCACATGGCAGCCACCTTCAGATGTTATTGGAATGTTATGGGTGCGTTGGTCTAGCTTTACATCCGTGTTCAAAGTTACACGGTATTCAGCGAGGTCATCGACACCACCTAGGGTCCTACATGTTTGAGAATAGGGATTGTCCCTGAGGATGTCAACCAGTGAGGTGATGACCTCCTTTGTTGAGGTTCTGGTGTGTTCTGATGAACTCACTATTAGTTCTGTTAATATGTCGGAACCTATGTTGTAGGCTAGGATCGTCATCATAGAAGTAGAGCACCAAATGGTCCGGGCCATCATCGCTTGGACCGAACGAGTGTACGTTGTGGTAAATTTGTCAGTGGGCTCGGAACATGTACACTCAATCCCTCATATTTGCGTAGTTCTTGTCCAGACTCTATCGATTACGCCTCGCATTCCTCTGCTCGGGCGTCACCCTTGCATAGCAGGCTCAATCACGTTCTCACCTTGCTTGCCTCTGCTCAAGCGTCATGCTTGCGTAGCGTACCCTTCGACGTTCATTTCTTTTCGCAACATTCTCTCGTGTCATGGTTCTATTGTGACCCTCAACTTGAACAAGACTTGGCTGACTTTGCTCCAGTGTCATGGTAGCATAACTTTCACCAACATCGCGGATATGCATCCTACCTGAAGTGTATAGCGTATGTTACAACAATGATGTAAATTGAGGTAAAGCAATGTTTGTGCAGTTAGAACATACGTGAAAGAAAAAAATAGCTGGTACCATTTGAGCAATCACCTTGTAGCGATACACCCATCATGAGGGTACTCCAAGGTGAAATTGTGTATGGCGTAGGTGTTTGATTGCACTCATCTTCTTCTTCCGAAGACGAAAAACTTTGGATTTGAACATTGGATTGGTCATGTATAAAGAAACCAGTAGGCGCTCATGGCAAATTACCGGTATGAGCTCTTTTTGGAGCATGTTGTGCATGGATCACTGCCAAAATGATATTTCAAAAAACAAAGCATGCATGATTACATTTAATATTACGTAGTTGGAATAATATAGGCTAAATAAAAAGGGATGGCCACATAGCAACCTTCTTTCCCTTTCAATGATGATTTGTTTGGATGATGTGACATAATTGCCAAAATCTTTTCGGATCTACAGAATGATTGGTGTGAGCCCAAAGAAGAAACCATTATAAGATAAATTTGTGCACAATTAATGTATATCATGTATGAATCTTTATTTCATTTATATATATAAGCACCACAGATATAGCACTTAACACCACAAAACTGGTTCATAAACTGATCATGAATATAGCACACAGAAAAGTCATAGCGAATTATGGAAATGATGAAATAACTTTACAATATTCTGCACCCATACTTTGGGATCGCAAACACACACAAACGTGTCCATAGAAACAAATATACAGCTGATCACAGTAATAAAACATGTCCAACATCAAGTTACATCACTAATCATATTTGCCTAATCTCTACTAATCCAAAAGGCGTCGATCGATAATCCCGGTAACCACACGAGCGAGGTATTCCCGCCTCCTTTCAATAAATCTTTTTAACAATGTGAGAGCAAATGCTCCTGCCACAAGAGGGTGTCGAAAGTCTACAATAATAATTTAAGATGTGTATTAGACAAAATAAGTTAAAAGTTTTCTTTTGTATAGTGTCTGTTTCTTATCTAAACTAAAAACACTTATTTTGAAGTGCTTGTATTGTAGGAAGATCTGGGGTGAATGCTAGTTTTGTTTACTGCGTAGTCTTCACACATTCTGTTTTGAAGATCAACATACATATTAGTACAAGTTTTTTAAATCAACATTGACCATAGTATTTGTTATTTTATAGGTTGATGAATCAATTACCGTATTTGTTATCTTTTTTCAATATTGTTGCAAGAAGGATGTGGTGATTGGCCTTAGCCTCCGACCAACTGAGCACATGTTGGGTTAGATGCTCATCCCATACTTGAACAACTAACAAGTTAAACGTACAATTAAACATAAGAAGAATATTATAAATATTGTGCACTAATTAGTTTTAATCAATATGTACTTTGTGAAATTAATTATAGATTTACCTTGTGTCTAGCAGTGTGACCTCTCTATGGACTATACGGCGTGGAAAGGTTTCGTAGTACTCAAGATCACCAAAATGGACGACCACTCCAACTATATCTGTATAAAATATTGTATGTTTATTTTTTGCCTTCAAAATCTCATTTAATATCATATTTGCTAAGAAGGAATTTTGAACCATAACTACAAAAGTTTTGTTCGGATGTCCATACACGTCCTCAAAGGACATGAAATGCTTTAGGTAGAGAGGAAAATCAGCTAAGATCGCAGAAGGGTCTACAGTTGTGCGGTCGGTTAGCAAGCACTCATAAGAGTTTCAAATGTTCTGAAACTCGACTTCTTCGTAGTTAGGCTGGAACTAGACACGATGGATGTTGTACTTACATCCTTCATTGAGTGCAGCTAAACCCCAAACCTGGCAAGTCGCTCATCCGAGTACCTAAAGCATTAAATAAAACAAGCGTGAGTCGAAGACTCAGCAAAGTGCATCATAAAGCCATATTACACAAGTAAATCAACAATATGAGCATAATTCTTATTCAAGTCAACAAATACATAAAACAATAATATCAATACATTTTACCTCCTTTACCCCATTTCTTACTTCACACACATACCTCGTTCAACTCTTGGGAGGAGTCCACGACTCGGTCCTAACACCTCACATTTCCATTAGCACAAATAAACATTAGCAACGCAACGCAACATGAATGCATCTATTCTTAGCACCTACCTCTTTAAAATCTTTTGGGTGAGTTCACGACTCGATCCCAACTCTACACATTTCCATTTAACTCAAAATCATTATTATGATGCAATGCGACATGAATGCTCTTTTCGATGCACGTACCAGTACTGCTGAGTGCACACTCGTCGGTGTGCACCCTCATTCCCTTCCATCCCGTGGAAGGTGCCCACTTTTACTGTCTCGCTCCCATTCACCTCGATGAATAGGACTACGAGGTAGGACTTTCGTGTTCACTACATGTGAACACAGAGGCCCGCATCAGAATGGGTCGCCTCTTCCATTATGAATGCAAAAATGCAATTAACACAATTAAATTGCAAACTATCTCCATTCCTAACATTATTGCATAGTCATAACCAAATGCATAAATATAGCCAATTCTCACATTTAAAAGTTACCATCCATACTAGTTTAATCAAATTCAAGAATATAGCATGGTAGCACAATATGTCATATGCATATTCACAAGCAAACAATTCAACATTCATTTATCCTTTTAGTTGATACACTTGCCTTCTACCCACACGAAGCGATGTGGCGCGAGGTTGAAGCCACCTCCGAAGCCACACCTCCTGAAATAAACATTGCGCAATCGATTTCACACAAACTATAGCCAAAAACAACAACAAACAATTTCTTTCACTCACTACAACACACCTTGCCCCAAAACAACCTACAAACTGCATTTCATACAAAACTGGTTGGGTAGCCTACTTATCCAACGCATAACTAATGCTATACAACACCAAATTGAGCAAACCAAGATATTTTAAGCATCTACTCAGAATTTACTAACTATCTCTAGGCAATTTTAAAACCCAATTCCGTCTCTAACTTACTCTAATTCATAGAACAAAATTGAATCTTCTACTAGTCGCAATTTAGACAGCAACAAGGTAAAACTTGCATAACTTTTTAATGGTTAATCCAAAATTCAAATTCTTGGACTCTAAACGACCACAAGAGACTAATATACAGTTACCTCACAGCCACTTGTTCAATGTATGAATTTAAAGTCCTCAAATTGCCTTCTAACTTCAATCCAAACTCTGAACTATACAACAGAAATCAGCATTCTGGACAGCGACTTCAACAAGCAATAACTTTTTATTCCTAACTCCAAATCAAGAAAAAAATGCATTTTATTAAACTATAGGAAATTTCCTACATTTCTCTAGGCAAGTGGAGAAGCTGAATCGGCCTGCAAGAAGCTCAAAACAGCAGTTGAACAAAGCAGCTCGCAGAACAACCTACTCGGGACAGCTTGTAGTAAAAAGCCATAACTTTTAATTAGCTTAACGGATTTTTGATTTCTTGTACTCTATTGAAACATAAAAATAAAATCTACAACAATGTCTATAGTCAAAAACTCATTTGACCAACTTAGGTGCCCCAAAACTGAGTTGCAAAGCAGGCTGATTCTCAGCTTGAAAACAGAACATATGTTTCCTCAAAAAAAACTAGTTCCCCAACCCCACCCCCAAAATAAAAAATAAAAACTTCAATGCTAGAACCCTAGAACCCCTACTGCCCAGCCTATGAACATCAGATCTGAGCTCACAAGCAACCAACCATGGGAGACAAGCCACTTACCATGAGGAACCAAGAGAGGAAGGGCTGCTAGGAGGGGCTGTAGGGCACCGGGTGGGGGAGGAGGAGTGGAGGAGCAAGGCGCCTGGCACAGGGCTGTAGGAGCTTCACCACCAAGCTTGGGAGGAGGAGGAGGCCATGGGAACACCCCCCCCCCTCGTTGCCTTGCTGCTTGGAGAGAAAAGGGAAGGAGGAGAAATCGAGAGAGAGGAGTGGGGCTGTCGGCTTAGGGTTGGGGAGCAGCCGAATGGGAAGAAAAGATGGGGGGGGTTGGGTGAGGGGGAGATTAGGTAATTAAGTGAGTGAGCAAAATTCTTTCCCACACAAGATTTCAAATTGTTAATCCTGTAGATCATCTGATTGGTCCTCCCAAAACCCAAGCGAGAAAAGATACAACTGGTAACAAAACTAAGAAATGCTACAGGTTTGGAGGAAAAATTTAGGTGGGTGATTAATCTTCTCTCTCCCACACCAAATTGGACAGCAATCTTGCAGATCTACAGGAAAGTCCACCAATTAACCAGACGAGAAACTCGAAATTTTGGAAAAGATCCCGAAGCATTACAATTGAACCGGACAAAAAATGGTTAAAAACACATCAAAAAAATTTGTGAATGATCTTGACCCTAAATCCAATCAAATCCGGCCCATAAAAATAAAAATCCAGTAAAAATTTCCAAGATTTCGGCCAAAATCACAGAGATCTCGCTAAGATTTTGAAAAATACTGTAGTATTTTGATTTTTTAAAAATTTGTTTTACCTAGTTGAGATTTAGAATCTTAAAAGATCTAAAATCCGAAATCTCGAATAAGATTTGAATCCATGATCCTCAGATCGTGCATGGACGCCAAGCGCCAAGATTTCGCTGAGGGTTGCGACGCACTCCACGCCGCCCCATGTTTTCTCGCTGCGAAGCACGGCTCCGGAGGCAGGGTTTACTAAATCGTTCATGTGATTTTCGCATGAACAGTAATTTTTGATAATCGCAAAAATCGAGTCGAAAATCGTTAAAAATCGGATGAATTCAAAAACCAAATTTTTTCAAAAAAAATTCAAAAATCGTCGATTTCTCGCGGAAAATCGATGAACTTGTTGAACTTTTTGTGCGATCGATTTTTGTAGCGATTTTCGACGATTTTTGACGAAAATCGATCGATTTCCACCGATTTTCGACCGGTTTTTGACACGTAAATTTTTTCGAATTTTCGAATTTTTTCGAATTATTTTTTGAATTGGATTTGGATCGGTTTATCGACCGGTTTTTGATATCGGGCCGCGGCGATACGCGCGAAAATCGCTCGATTTTCGTCGATTTTGCGAACCATGCCCGGAGGTGGCGGCAGATGAGCTTATTGGAACCTGGGCTCGCTGACTGACCCGTCTCGCAACTCTTTTCTTTTGTCCCTTGTCCTTTCAAGCCTCATCATCAACTGGTGCCACGAACTGCACTTGTTGGCACTGAGTGACCAAAAAAAAAAAAAGAAGCAACGAGCAATTGAATTTCTCATAGCCAAAAGGCATCAAGGCATCAGCTATGTTAATAAGAAGAATTCCCCCAACTTCTCTACACAAAATTTCACAGGCAGTTGCATCGAACCACTGAAGCTGATGATTGGCCAATGAAAGCAGTCAGCATCTCTACTAATCGCAAGAGAGCCACAGAACATACTTTTCATATAAGTTGGGTTCTAGTACATGAAAGATGGATTACAGAGAAAGAAAGAAAGAAAAGAAAGAAATGAAGTGTCAAACCAGCTTTCTATTTCTTCTTGCCAGCTTTGCCCTCCTTCCTTCTGACAACCTCATCGGCATATCGAATGCCCTTGCCCTTGTATGGCTCGGGCGGCCTCCACTTCTTTACAGCAGCAGCAAACTCACCAATGGCGCTCTTGTCGTAGCCACTCACAATGATCCTGGTGTTCTCTTCCACCTTAACTTGTATGCCTTCTGGGACAGCCATCCGAACAGGGTGCGAGAATCCCAGGTTCATCACGAGATCTTTACCTTCCACCGCCGCACGGTACCCAACCCCCACTAACTGAAGCTTCTTGTCAAATCCTTTTGACACCCCTACGATGATGTTGTCCGTCAGGGTCCTGCATGGAACATTTTGATTCTTTTCGATCCAATGAATAAGATTACAGAGAGTTTACTTATACTTCATCTGGTAGTAGAGTAGTAAAAACATCCTTAAGAAATAAACGGTTAGATGTGATTTCTACTACACATTATATACTACCAGTATAATGTACCATAAAATTTCTCCAAAAATAAGCTCATAAAAATAGCAATGTTCTAAAAGGCGGCCACCTAGTCGAATTATCCCCCTAGGTGATTAGGTGCTAGGCCAGACTAGCACCTAGCGCCTTGATGAACACTTAGAATAGTAAAGGATAGAGAGAATTTGGTGACTAACCATTGTTATGAATATGACTTGTATTGAATATGAGGGCCAAAGGCCACAATATATAAAGTACATGAGAGGAAAGGAATAGGAATAGGACTCTATCTATAACAGGGACTTATCTATATCTATAACAGATAATATATCCTTAACACCCCCCCACAAATGCAAGGCGTATGCAATAGCATTGCATTTGGAAGGGATGAACTAAAATAGGAAAAATCCAAAGTCATAGTCCTGAAGAAGCCGTCGTAGCATGTAACTCTTGAAACATCGAGCTGAAGAAGAACAGCCAACGAAGAACCCAGTCGATGATGAAAAGTCGACGAAGAAGCCAAATCTACGAACCGTAGTCGAATGTAGGGACGAGCCGACGAAGAAAAGTCGACGATGAAGCCAAATCGACAAACGGAAGTCGAAGGTAGGGCCGAGTCGACGAAGAAGAGCCGACGGTACGAATCGACGAAGAAGAACTGAGTCGATGGAGAAAAGTCGACGAAGAAGCCAAATCGACGAAGAAAAGTCGAATGTATGGCAGAGTCGACGAAGAAGCCAAATCGACGAAGAAAAGTCGAATGTATGGCAGAGTCGACGAAGAAGAGCCGACGGGACGAGTCGACGAAGAAGAACCGGGTCGATGGAGAAAAATCGACGAAGGAGCCAAATCGACGAAGAAAAGTCGAATGTATGGTAGAGTCGACGAAGAAGAGCCGACGGGACGAGTCGACGAAGAAGAACCGACGAAGCCGACAAAACGAGCCGAGCCAAGGTAATAAGAGTTGACAAAAAAGAGTCGAGCTGATAAAAGAGCAGAGCCGAGCGACGACAGAATCAAGATGCTAGTGACTTGGATGGACGCAACGGAAGACTAAAGGAAAAATTAGGAATAATAGCCGCAACGAAATGAATCTGGATGAGGACTTGATGGAGAGTCAAGAGTCAAGGCAGCCGAAAAGCTGGAGAGCAATGCCGACGAGAGCCAACGAGGGCAAGCCAAGTCGCCAAAGGAGCGGAATCGAAGCCAGAGCTAGTGCTGAAAGCTGGAATGTGAATCCAAAGCGCCGCCAGCTTGGCAAAGTGACGCTTGCCGGCGTCGGCGGCGATGAGAAGGCCGAGATCGGACGTGAACCTTTGGAGGCTTCACGTGTGACTTCAACGAGTGCGGCAACGTCGAGCAGGTGACGCGGCCACAGACGGCGTCGGAGGAAGCGGCCGCGTTGGCGAGAAGACGCGCGGCAGGCGGCGCGACCACGCACGACGACACCGGCAGCCCGGCCTGGCGGCGGTGACACCGATGGTCGACGACGGCGAGATCAAGCGGCGGCGTTCGCCGCTCGGGCGACGGGGCGAGCCGATCCGGCGGGGTACACGGAGGTGCTGGGCCTCGGCTCGGTGAAGGAGGTGTGGGCCGTGGGCATGCGTTGAGGCATGTTGCTAGTTGCATGCATGCAACGGAAAAGAAAGAAAGCATGGCATGCACGCACATAGCTATGAGAATGTGGATTTGGATGAGAGGAACATGATCAAGAAGGCTGGTTGCATGGAGGAACACGACCAGGGAGGAGCCGATTGGCTTGATGTGGCAGACGCCGGCAGAGTGCACGGCGGTCACAAAGAGATGACGAAACGACAGTAAATCACGGTGGTAGGCATGGCCGGCAGAAAAACGACGACACTAGCAGATTGGTGCCTGCCCGGGAGAGTAGCTTGCATCTCCCGGGCACGGCGGCAGCGGAAAAGGATTGAGGCTAGGTTTTGAACCTATGCTCTGATACCATGTTATGAATATGACTTGTATTGAATATGAGGGCCAAATGCCACAATATATAGAGTACATGAGGGGAAAGGAATAGGAATAGGACTCTATCTATAACAGGGACTTATCTATATCTATAACAGATAATATATCCTTAACAACCATATCTTTGATCAATGCTTGCGCATAAAACACTTGTATTTGAATGCCCCTTAACCAAGGTGAGTGTTTTCCCCAATTTACACATGATATCTTGCTATTCCTTTTATTTATTAAAAGAATACAAGGAGAAATCGGAGCCCAATTGCCAGAAACACTAGATGATATTTGATGTATGGACAAAAGCAAATTTTACAGTTCCCGAACTCCCGGAAAGCAGCAATAGCATAGTCTATGTCAGTTATTTCCTTGGTATGAAATATAAATAGAGAACAGAGAATGCTAAATGCAAGTAGGCCAACATTCTTATCCAAATATTTGTCAAACGTATTAGAACTGTGAGAGTTTCTTCCTTCAATATAGATTAGATTTTATTTTGTGTACACTCAGAAGCATAGATCCTAGGTCCTGAGCTCCAAAACAAAGAGAGATCATCACCTATATTGGTTATTGGTAAGATAGGAGGTCAGAGAACAACAAATACAAGAAGTTAAAATCAGCTATATAGAATCTAGATCCTTGTAGCTGTAGGAGCTAATAGGATTGTAGGAATGTGCTTATCTTTTCCTACATGGCAACTAAAATGTTTGAGACAACTTATTTTTAAGGCTCTGGTGTTATCACAATCAAATACCCATGTGAATCCGGTGCTTATAGGACATTTTCCATACTACTGCTCTTGATTACAAGAGGTGATGGATTGATGGCTCAAATATGCGAATTGTGATGAGAGCAGAGAGATGATATGTTGGTAGCTTACTTTAGGAATGCCAGGAAAGGATAGGGACACAGAATAAAATAGTGAACAATGAAACACATTATGAGCAGTGAACCGGTGAAAAATGAAATAGGCACACTCATTTTGTAGTTTCCATTTGTCAATTTTACCTGAAAAGGCCGTGCATCTGGTTCGCCCTTTTGGTTTCCACTGTCTTGTAGACTCTCAGCTTACCAGATTCTTCTTTCACAACTTTCACTTCACCTGGATAACTTAGCGATAACTCCCCTAGTGGACCCTTAGCTTTGACAAACTGCACCTCTAGAGTGAGGGTAACATTTGATGGAACTTCGATCAGCTTCTTTCCAATTCTAGATTCCTTGCATTCTACTACTTTTCTGACAAAACCAACTCTGCCAGCTGGGATAATACGAAGACGAATCCCTTGTGTCCTTCCAAGGAAGCCAGTTCTTGAATTGCTGCTTTATTTCAGACAAAGACAGAACTCCATCAAAATTCTCATATTATATTGTAGAGAAAAACAACCTTTCATATTGAAAAATACCACGTTACTTTAGTTTTAAACACATTAGTAAATGAAACGAGTTGAAAACCATGAACACCCGCAGAACAATTGTTACTAACGAGTTGAAAATCCCAATATTGGTTGCTAAAAACAGCATGTCCACCTCGAACTATTCGGGCAGCATACCAACTACCGAACTGCTTTTCTTTTCCAGTACCAAAAAAAAGCACCTATATTCCTGGATTTATTTCAGTTTCTGCCTGAAACTTGCATCAGATCAAACTCCTTGTTTGTATGTTGTTTATCATTAACAGGATAATGCATTAATACATTAAAAACTTTTGACAATGGAGTTGCAATCTTTCTTTCTTTTTTGCGAGAATTACAGCCTAGAAACCCTTGTAAGTGGTCTTAAACCGTGTTGTAGGGTCCCTTCAGTCCACAGTTGTTGGTTTTTTGTTTTGGTCTTGTAAAACTTTGTTTTCGTAATTGCTTTCTACCTTAATGCAAAGACGCGCAAAGCTTTTGCGTGTTCTCTAAAACAAAACTTTTCACAAGTTAAGACTTCCAGTCCAAAGCAGATCAATTTTCCCAAAGCACTTTGATCTGAGGCAGGTCATGAGGTTGTCACCGAACAGCGGTGCTAACAGGAACAACTTCATGAATCATCATTACTACTACATTCTGTGAAGTTAAAAGGTTCCGGATATCAAAAGGGTAATAAAGAATATAGGTAGGTTATCAACTAGTGATCCATGGAAGCAAAATAATGTACTGTATCCAAGGTATTAGCACAAAGAACTAACTGATCGGGCAATCATCCTCGTTCATGCAGCTCTAACATTTCTGTAAGACAAAGCACTGCACTCACCCAAATTGTTGACACCAACTGATATACTTCCATCCAGAGCAACAAATCCTACTACCAGGAACAAAATGAGCAAGCTCACTCAAATTTATGAGCCTTGCGAATTCTAACCTACTAAGCTGATTGAAATTCTCCTACGAATGTATAGAGCCTACTGGCGCAGTGTCGATAAGCCAACTGCGTCCGAACCAAGAATGTTCGGTTCCACTACCACCCTAGAGAGCTCACATCACATCTAGGAACCAAGAATGGTTGAAATTTACGAACCAACAAATCCTATGAGAGAAGAAGAAAAGAAGAAAGATCGTGTGCCCTAGAGAGCTCACATCTAGGCAGTAGGTACCGAGGGGGGAGGAAGGGGGAGGCGTACCAGGGGAGGT
This sequence comes from Rhipidocladum racemiflorum, assembly GCA_036346355.1. Lineage (NCBI taxonomy): Eukaryota > Viridiplantae > Streptophyta > Magnoliopsida > Poales > Poaceae > Rhipidocladum > Rhipidocladum racemiflorum. The sequence goes on along the minus strand of CM070573.1, from coordinate 60,616,852 downwards.
GGAGGGAAGGGGAGAGGGACGCCATGGACGGGGAGGAACCGCCTCCGCTCGCTCGCTGCGTACTTGCTCGCGGCCTCGCTCCTCTGTTATCCGCAGGACAGCGTGGATGATAGGCCCATCTTATCAAGTCCCAGCCCTCCGTTTCAGATCTAAGGCTCAGCAGATGTTCACATGTTTTCCAGTAAAAATTGGAGGAGCCACCAGGAATGCGTTTGGTTCAAAGGCAGAGGGTGGATGGGATGGAGCCATCCACCTTGATAGAGTCGTAGGGATAAGGTCATCTAAGTTCATGTTTGGTTGGAGGGATGAAATATAAATAGGATGAGCCAATTTTCTGTTTGATTGGAGGGATGAGGCCACCCACCCGTGCGCAGCCGAGGAAGAGGAAGGCGGCCCGTCGGCGGTGTAGCGACCCGGCGGCGACGGCGGGAGGAGGGAGGCGGCCCAGCAGCCTCGTGCGGAAGGAGTGAGGAGGCCCGGTGGCGGCGCAGCGGGAGAAGAGTACTTAAACAAATATGTTATACTTTTTCATCATTTTCAATATACTTAAATACTAATTCTAAGATACTCTAATGCGACATGGTTCAAAAAATTTCATCGAAGCCTTTTATTTTTTGCTATATACCCTTTTCACATGTAATAGAAGTATATACATAAATTATGCTAGAAAAAATGGCTTTGATGACAATTTTTCATGAAACTCGCTTTGTAGTATCTTATAATTATTATTAAAGTATGCTTAAATGGATAAAGAGGTATAACTTGTTTGTTTAAGCGGTACTCCAATGCGATATGGTTGAAAAACATTATAAGTGGTAGATGATAATTTTCAATGGGACGTATTAATTTATTTTTTGAGGGACCTTAGAAACATATTTCATTGATAGATGATAATTTGCTTGTGCTGAAATTCAATATCTGATAATAGTTAGCTCACGGTTTAATAATTAATTCCAACCTTTTTTTACAATACAGTTCAATGATGTAGCAAAATACTAGTAAAACATCAAAAAAAAAAACCAATAGATCTACTTAATCACTTGTAGGTCCTGAACCGTTTGGCTTCAGCTTCTCACCTTTGAATGCCAGAAGCTGTTCCAAACGGTTGGCTTCTGTACGGCAAGAAGTCAAAACCCAGCAGCCCATTTGTACTACGAGAAGCTGAAAGCTAAAAGCTAGTTTGGAGTAGCTTCCTATGGTTTCAGGGGTTCTAACTTTACCACTAGAGTTAAAAAAAATTACCACGTACCAAATATAAAATCCCAAACCCCACGTCTCTTACCCCCATTCCTGACCCGCACCCCTCACACTTAAAAGTCAGGCCACCAAACACCAAACCTTTTCAGTTCAGTCATTCAGCCATGTAGCCCTTCAGCCGTACAATCCAACCGAAAGCTACTTTTCAGAAAAGCTACATCCATACCAAACAAAGCCTAAAAGCAATCAACTTTTATAAGTGGTAAAGGTAACCTCAGTGGCATTGGTCTAAAATCAATTCTCAATAAACAAAAACAAAACACATTTCCCATGCTTTTGGTTTTTAGTTATATAGAGGATTATAACTTTTAAAAGTCTAGATAAAAACCACTCATTTGTTTAGGCTTTGGCATTTTGACTTTTAAACTGAAAAAAAAAAACAGGACCGTGGTGTCGTTCACTCCAACCCAAACTTTAAAAAAATACCAGTTCGGCAATTACTAGTATAATCTAAAAAAAATAGGGAATTAGTAGTAGTCAAACTACCATCACTGGTAAATAGTAATGGAGCTCATTGCCATCGTCACCATCAAAATACCATCGAATGAGCTCTTGCCCTATAGTTGTGAAATTTGCAGTGTGGCAAAAAATCACGCTTCTTGTATTGTAAAAAATAAATTTCACGCAAAAAATTTGCCCTATAGTTATATACAAGTGGTGCTTATATAAGTGTTTTGTATGCATGAAATGTATTAAATATTCTGCACCGGAGTTGGTCAGATCAATATAAGTAATAGGCTTTGGGATAATCATTATTCATTGTATGTCTCTCCCTATTTTGTTCCATCCTTTTGATGGTTTGGGGTTGTCTTCTAGGTGAGTGGACAAATAAACTTTTTGTGCTGGATTGAAATATGTTATGTACTTATGTGCATGTGATTTAACACATATAATCTCACTCCTAACTTAGTGTTATTTGTTATGAATATGACTTGTATTGAATATGAGGGCCAAAGGCCACAATATATAGAGTACATGGGAGAAAGGAATAGGAATAGGACTCTATCTATAACAGAGACTTATCTATAACTATAAGGGATAATATATCCTTAACACCCCCCCACAAATGCAAGGCGTATGCAATAGCATTGCATTTGGAAGAGATGAACTAAAAAGGGAAAAATCCAAAGTCATAGTCTTGAAGTAGCCGTCGTAGCATGTAACTCTCAAGAATCGAGTCGGAAGATAGCCTAACGAAGAACCGAGTTTGGAGAAAAGTCGACGAAGAAGCCAAATCGACGAAGAAAAGTCGAATGTATGGCAGTAGTCGCATTAAGAAGAGTCGTCGATGGAGAAAAAATCGACGAAGAAGCCAAATCGACGAAGAAAAAGTCGAATGTATGGCTGAGTCGACGAAGAAGAGCGGTCGATGGAGAAAAATCGACGAAGAAGCCAAATCGACGAAGAAAAGTCGAATGTATGGCGTAGTCGTAAGAAGAGCCGACGACGAGCCGACTTAAGAAGAACCGGTCAATGGAGAAAAGTTTCGACAAGAAGCCAAATCGACGAAGAAAAGTCGAATGTATGGCAAAGTCGACGTAAGAAGAGCCGATCGACGAAGTCGCATTTAAATAGAACCGACGAGGCCGACAAAATAAGCCGAACCGAGGTATAAGAGTTGACAAAAAAGAGTCGAGCCGATAAAGGAGCCAAGCGACGACAGAATCAAGATGCTAAAGATTTGGATGGACGCAACGGAAGACTCAGAAAATAACTAAAATTACTAGTAGATACCAGCAGCAGCAACAGCTAGAAGCCAAAGAGCCAAAGCCGAGATCACGGACGTGACCAAGTCTCCATGAATGGATGGACTGGAAGACTTAAAGAAAATAAAAGCAGTAGCCCGAAAGCCATCGAGCCAACGAAAACCAAGATGAACCGAAGCCGAGTCGACGACCGGATCGAGCCGAAAGCAGCTTATGTAGCCAGAGGCACTTGAGCCTATAGCTGATCCAAGAAACCGGAGCCAAAAACCGAAGCTGCCCAAAGCCGGAACCTTTGGGTGGACTTGAAGACTTGGACTTGAACCGAATGAGACAAATAGAAAAGGGACTTCACTTCTGGACTTGAACCGTCGCAAAAAGTCCTGAAAGGAAACAAATCCGGACTCAAAGGACAGTGAAGTCCGAACCAACATGGACTGGATCCTCCTTGCGGACGTGAGTCAACGGACTTGAACCAATCAAAACCCAAAGCCTTTCTTCACGGGAAAAGCAAACAAAAGCTTTTGCCCTTGTCCTCAAGCAGGAGCCTACACGTGAACTATCCTCACGAGATGGCCAGGGACGGAGCGTCCTGGCTCTGACGGCGGCGGCCCGGCAATGGTGGTGGCGACCCGGTGACGGCGCGCGGGCCGAGCGGCGTCGAGATGAGGCGCCGAAGCAGATGAGATGAGGCGCGTGGAAGTAGGACTGGAGGCCGGAGGTGTCACGGCGACCGGAGGCGTCAGCCAAGCTCGCGTCAGCCGGCGGCGGCCTCCACGGCAGGCGCGAAATCCGGCAGGCACGTTGGGCGTCTGCCGCGTCGGTACGTTGGACCAGAGGAGCGTCGATGCTGGCGCCCGGCGACGGAGAGGAGCCCCGACTCCGGCGGCGTGGCAGCAGCTCCTGCGGCGGGATCACTGGCGAGGAGGTGAACCAGATCGGAGAGGACGCGGAAGAACAGAGCTGGCGGCGGTACAGATCCAACACGGTCCCGGCGACAAGGAAGAGCCGACCCAATCCCGGCAAAGGAAGAGCCGAGCGCAACATAGAGCCGAGCGCAACTTGGTCCGCGGCGCGGAGTCGACGCGGAGGGAGACCCGACGCGCGTCGAGCACGACGGCAGGAGAGGAACAGCAGAGGAGCCGGACGGGGCTGGGAGCCGTGGTGAGCCCGGTCCTGCCGAAGTTGACGACGGCGCAAGGAACCGGCCGGAGCGGAGACTTGGACGCAAGTGCAACGTGCGGCCATGCGGGAGCCGCCCCGGGAGTCTCCTCCTCCCGGGGCAGCGGACTAGATCTAAACAAATGGGCGATGTTTCCAGATGAAAACCTGCGCCTGATACCACGTTATGAATACGACTAGATTGACATGAGCCAGCGCCACAATATATGTATATAATGGGGAGAAAGCTTATGAATAGGACTCTATCTATAACAGAGACTTATCTATAACTATAAGGGATAATATATCCTTAACATTATTTTCATACAAGAACTATGCTCATGCAGTTCAATAGGTCCAAACTTAAGAAACCATAACCAAGGAGCTTAGTTGTTCATCCATAGCTACAGTATTATCCCCTTTTGTCTTGAAGAATGGTAGTAACGTTGTTTGTAACGTGCAGTTTGTAAAACAGTTTATTCAGCAACTTCGTTAAGTTCTTCCTCTTAATGAGGTAAAAAAAACCTTTACTGCATATAGTATTGTAGTGGCGCTAAACCATTTTTTTGACAAAACTAGTCCTTTAGCCTGAAAAAAAGATCTTTCCACATGGCAAGCTTTAGAAAAAGAGACAGATAGTTGAGTTAGTACGGTTCTAAATTCTAGTAGAAACGAAAACAGTTTCAGATTTTTGGTAGAAACGTTTCAGGTAGGATTCTAGGAATTCGGTGGAACGGGATTGAGACCGATTCGGCCACAGAGTGGAAAAACAAGAAACAATCCAAGAAGAATCGTTTCGAGTTTTAACCCGTTTGGTTGGGTTTCTTCCAGAATCTAGTAGAAGCGGTCCGGTTCCAAGTTGTCAAACGGAGCTTTAGTATTCAAGATAATCAGGGCAGTAGAAGATCACTATTGAAAATATGTGTTCTTCCTGATTAGTACCTCCGTTCTCTTTTACTAATGAGTAATTTGTGCCACTCAAAGTCTGAAATTAACAAAGACATCCATTAAAACCAGTTAAGCCTTTGGACAGAATGAACCCAAAAAAAAATGTTGTCGTCGTCGTTTAAGGACGTACTTGGTTGTAATTGGCAGGCAAAGAATATGCTTTATCTCTGTTTCACAAAGAGTGAACATAGTTCACGTCCATCGGTATGTTTCTTGCACAATAATGGAAGGAGAATTAGGGACTTAAACAGAAATATTCACGGTGTTAGTTGTTAACTTCACGACATTTATATTTTTGTACAGTATTTTTCTTTTATTTTGAATGAGGTGCATTATTTTACAAGACAAATTTTATTCTTTGATAGTTTATTGGTTCCTGCTGGAGTTTTACATAATTCCTGATTATCTATCATCTAGTAATAGCAGCTAACATCAATAAGAAAATAGCACAAACTTGCGATGAGATTTCTTTCAAGTGCATCAATATTCTTCTATTACTAGTTGATAAACTGAAGGTTTGAGTTTGACAAGTTCAATATGTCATCATGGATTGCTTTTATTTGATATGATGGAATAATCAAATAAAATAAATATATTGAATTTATATCAATTTAGAAATTTGAATGGGCTGAATCGTATTTCGCATGAAGGAGAACGGATCCTCGAAAGATTCACTAAAAAATAAATTTAAAAAATAGAAAATAGAATATTCCTGGAATATTATGTGATGGGTGGGCCCACTGAATTTATTTTTGTCGGTGTTTCGTGCACCGGCAATACGAATTTATGGTCGGATGGGGTCGCGCGCTCCCTCTCCCCGAATGGTCGACTCAAGGAGTCAGAAGATGTATACTGGTTCGGGCCGAACGTCCCTACTCCAGTTCGTGCGGTGTGAATATATTGATCTTTGGGAGACGAACAAGGGGTGTACAGGCGAGGCGACGGCCGCCTGATCCCCTTGGGGTTTTCGCTAGGAAGTCGAGGCTATCTAGGAGATCGCTTTTCTTTTCTCCGCGCCTCTCTCTCGGCCCCGCCTCTCCTTATATAGACGGAGGAGGCAAGTTACACGGAGTTGTGAAGACTACGAGGAGAGGGGTCTGCACGTCTTGAGGTCAGCTTCGCTCGTCCGCCAACCCTCGCCTGTCCCGAGGTAGGGTTGGTGGCTCTGTGGCGTCTGATCTTGCGTATCTTGTCGAGGGTGGCGTGTTGCGCGGTGCTCTTGTCGACCTCGGTGGCTTTAATGGCGCTTGACTTTGCTTTGGTCTCGGAGTGGGCGTACTCCTCTGCGGTGTGCCAGCGACGAGGCGGGGCTTGACTTCTTCGGTGGCTCTTCTTCCGACACTTGGGAAGGAGCCGCCTACCTGGTACGGATGTCGAGGGACGCCGCGCACAAGGCGGCCGCTGACATCAAGGCGTGGCCCTGCTGGCTCGCAAGCAGTGGAGCTTGAGCTGATATTTGGCGGCGGCTGCGTGTGCCGACCGCCGAATCGAGTCCGCCGACCGTCGGCCGGCCCCGCAGTCGGGCTCGTTCCTTGCGCCCAAGTACCTTTCGGTGGTGCCGACTTCCGTCGTGATAGGTCAGCCCGCTCGTGCTTCCGGCCGATGGGGTACCCATGGTATGGGTACTCGTCAAGAGCCCCCGAGCCCCGGAGCGGTCGGAGCCGCTCGGGGTTTTAACCTGGCGGCGGTAACCGCCGACCCGAGGTCGGTGATGCTAGGTCGCCGTGGCTGCCTGGGGAGCCGTGCACCTAAAGAGCCCGGTGGCGCGAAGACCCGGTGGTGTAGTTTCCCGAGCCCCGAGCGGGTCGAGGAGCCGGTCGGGGTTTACCTTGGCCGAGAAGTGGCCGCGGACCTCGAGGTCGGCGACGCTTTGGTCGGGGCCGCCATTCGTCGGTCGTGTTCGCCAAAGGGGTCTGCAGGCGAGCGCACTGGTGGGCGCGAGCCAGCCCCGAGCGGTCGGAGTCGTCGACCGGAGGTCGGTGGTGTCTAGGTCGCGCGATCGCTTGGGAGTCGCGCCACTGAAAGAGCCCGGCAAGGCGAAGCGCAGTGGTAACCCGAGCCCCGAGCGGTCGTGGAGCCGGTCGGGGTTTACCTGGTCAGCGGTCGCGGACCGAGGTCGGCGACGCTTTGGTGGGGCCGCCATTTGTCTGGTCGTGCCCGCCCAAAGAGCCCGGTCTTGAAGACCCGGTGTAGCCCCCGAGCCCCGAGTGGGTCGGAGAGCCGGTCGAGGGTTTACCCGGCCGACTCTGGCGAGCCACGGTGCACGTGGGTCCTTAGAGTCGTGAGCTGACGCGCTTACCTTCATCGGTTTGAACGCCGTGCTCGTATGCGAGCTACTATCGGGTAATCCGAGTGGAACCTTGGCGATCCCCTTGAGGGGTTCGTTTCCAAGCCAGGCGTAGCTCGGCGTGGGCGTCCGAAACCGGGGCGTTCCATAAAAACCTTTCCTTACTCGATCCCGTGTCGGATCGCCGGGTCGTCCGCCGACCGAGGCGGGCCGGCCGCTACTCATCGATGAGTTCCGCGGAGAGTGTGAGGTATGGTCTCGGACGCGAGTCACGTTGATTGGGTCGTCCGCCGACCCAACCGAGGCCCTCTGGGGCTCATCGCGACTTCGCCCTCGCTTTTTACGTCTTTGGGCGGCTGCTCCACTGGCTGGATTTGGCCTTCGTAACCCACAAAGACGGCGTCGCCTCGGTGCGAGCCTATAGGCGCTTGCTCTCCCGAGGCCGCGCGATGGCCGCTTGCATACCTTTCTCGGCGCGCCCGCCCATCGTAATCGGGCGAGGTTCGCGATGTCGCGCGGCGCGCTGGCGCGAGGCGGCCATCCGTCGGAGCGCGCACGCGCATGGGATTTAAATGGATCGCGCATCGTTCACGGGAAACGGACGAGGCGGCAAAGTGACGGTTTTGGCATCGCGTTGATTCGCGCGAGGAGGCGTCGATTTCGGCGCGGAGGCGCGTCTGTTCCCGCCTGGAGCCTATAAAGGAAGGAGTGGGTGGCGTGGTAGGCGCCAAGCCTTCTGTTCGTGCGCTCTGCAAAAAAGGAAAAAGGGAGGAAGAAAACGAGGGAAGAAGAGGAGTCTCCTGCTTTGCCGCGTCGTCCCCTGCTTTCCTTCGCGCGATTGGAGATGTCGCTGTACCCGCACTCGGCCGTGGCGGGTCGCTATCTCGGTCTGGAGAGGAAGGAGTTCCTTCCTCCGCGGCCTGAGTCCGGCTGGCGAGTTCCGCCGGCGGGGACCGAGGTCCCCGAACTTGAGGACGGCGAGATAGTCTCGCTGGCGTTCTTCTACGAACGGGGCTTCGGACTTCCGCTCCACCCGTTCGTCCGGGGGTTGCTGCACTATTACGGGGGAGAGGTTCATCACCTGAATCCGAATGGAGTCCTCCACATTGCAGTCTTCATGACGCTGTGTGAAGCCTTCCTGGGGATCGAACCCCACTGGGGGCTCTGGCGCCACTTCTTCTTCGCGAGGTCGTCATCGGACACCAGCCTCCTCGGAGCTCGATGATCCAAGCAAGCAACCACCGCAAGCCGCTCTACGCCGATTTGAAGCTGCCGACGCCCAACCGGGGTGGCATAGCGAGTGGTTCTATGTCCGAACCTCAAGAATAAAGGTTCTCGGCCTTTAGTGGGAATCTTCCGAAGTCGCATCCTTGTTGGACCTGGGGCCCTGACAAGAAGGACCGGAAGAAGGTGGACGCGATCCTTGAGAAGCTCGCGGACCTGAAGCGGCGGGGCCTGACAGGCAAGGTGGTCCTCAAAGACGTTCATGGAGAGGCGCATCCAACCCTTCAAGGGATCGGTTGCGCCCCATGTTTGAGTACATGGGGCCGACCGACCCTGCAAGGTCGTCGGAGCGGGAGCTTCCCGCGTCGGAGATCCTCGCGCGCGTGTCCGCAGTCTCCATCACGGGAGACACCGAACCAGCGGGCGAGGCGCCTGCGCCGTTCTCGGCGCAGAATCCGCAGAACCTGGTACGTCTGACGGCTCCTGTTCGCTTTTGCTTTGCTCTGCTCCCTCGCCTCCTTACCCGAGCGTGCTCGCAGGCCTCGGTGGATCGATCTCCGCCCCTTGCTGCCGGGGAAAAGGAGTTGAGGGCGGCCGCGCCACGAAAGGAGAAGCAGGACGCCGCCGCTAGCGGAAAAGAGGCCACCAAGACGCGGAAGAGGAACGAGCGCTGACCACCGGTCACAGCGTGACGAGGAGGTCTCGGAGGAGACCTCGGAGGAGACCTCGGGTGAGGGTGACGAGGAGTCGTCGCCGAGCGAGGGAGAAGAGGTTGCTGGAGGCGATTCCGGTGGCCGCGACGCGGGTCCCAGTCGCGGGGCCGGTGACCGCGGCTCCTCCGAGGAAACCGCGGGCGCAGGTTTTATCCTGCGGAAGCGCAGACCCACGTCGCCTCCTCGCGGGGGTCCGGCAAAGAGGGCACATAAAGTGCCGGTTGTTCGCTCCTCCCGGTAAGTGACTTGCGCAATTCCTCTGGTGCTGACTTCTTCTGCAATTCCTGACCGATCACAGACGCAGGGGCCTCACTGGGCTGGAGGGCGCCGAGCCCTACTGGCGGTGAGGAACCGCCCTCCCGGCCTTGTCCGCGGGCGTCGGTGGTTGTCGGAGCGGGATCGTTGGATGCGCCTCGCGGTAGGGCCTGTCGGCCGAGGACGCCGCTGCAGGGGACGATCTCCGCCGCCGATGCGAAGCGCGGCGAAGCTCCGTCGGGCGTGCTTCGCCTGCGTTGCCGACCGATGAGGCCGGGCGGTCCTGCCGCCTCGCTTTCCCGTCGCCGCCAACCGTGGAGGTCAGCGCGAGTCTGTCGCCGGGAAACACACTGGGATTCGCGGCGTTTGCAACGCCGGTGCGACGAGATCTACCACTCCCGCCGCCGGGGCCGCCGCCGCCTTCGGGCGGTCCGAGTGTCGCCGATGGCGCGACAACCGACCGCCGCAGCGTTCCGGCGGAAATCAAGTCGATGGCGCCCGATCGCTGGCTGACTTTGGCCCGACCGGCCGGGGTCCCGCTGCTCGTTTCGACGACGACGCAGAACGCGCGGATTGGGACGCTCTGGAGGAGGAGATGGGAAGGATCCACGCCGACCTTACCCTTGTTGTTGACGCCGCGTCCAAGGCGAGGAATTCTATTGCTCAGGAGTCCCGCTCGGCCAGACTGGTAAGTTTGATGGGGATTTCTCTTGTGCATCTTCTTGACCGGGAAACGGAGACTGACCGGGCGGGTACTTGCAGCGCTTGACATCCCGAGCGGTGGGCAAGTCAAAGTTCCTCCGGCACTTGCACAGCCGGGGGAGTGCCATAGGGCAGGAGCTGCTCGACGCTCGGAGGGCGCTTGCCGCTGAGCAAGGAAGGGCTGCCTCGGCGGGTCAGCGGCTGGGGGAGGTCGCCGAAGCCTTGCGGGAGGCTCAGCGACGTGCGGAGTCGTTGGCCACCGAGGGAGAGAGGGCCAGGTCGTCCCTGGCGGATGCTGAAGCGGCCAAGACTTCCGCAGTCAGTGCGGCAGCATCCGCCCGGGCGGAGGCCGTCCTCTATCGGAAGGAATGCGAGTCGACCCGCAGGGAGGCCGACCGGCCAAGGCTGAAGGATCTCGCCGGGGAGCTCGTGACGATGAAGGAGCTTGCCGACCGCGCTACGGCCGACCGGGAAGCGCGTGCCAAGGCCGAGGAGGAACTTCGCGCCAAGGAGGCTTCCGTGGCCGGTGAGTAGTTTACTCTTCCGGGAGTCACTGCGGCGAGCGTCCTCTGACGTTGTTTTCGTCCCTGCAGATCTGCGAAAAAACCTTACCGACGCGCTGGAGTCGCGAAAGGCGGCGGTGGAGGCACGAGACGCGGCGGTCGAGTCACGTGACTCGGCCCTTTTGAATAAGCGGCTGGCGGAGAGGGATGCGGCCGACACGACGGCCCAGCTGACGGTCCTCCACGTGGGCGTCCAGGCCGTCTGTGACCGGCTGTTCGGGCTTACTCCGGGCCCCAGCGCCATCCCCGCCATGCTTGGGTGGATCCCTGAGCGTGTCGAGGCGTCGGTGCGGGAAGCGGCGGTGCTTGGCGCTTCTTCGGCCCTGGTCAACACCGTTTCTTATTACGACGGCGTCGACCTTGAGGCGGTCGGGAGCGGCGTCGCTGCTGACCGAAGCGATGAAGAGGTCGACGCGTTCATGGCCCGGGTCGATCCGTGCGCCCAAGAGATTGCCGGCCGAATCTCGCCGCGCGAAATTCTCCGTCGAAAGGGGGAGGAGGATTAGTTTTCCTTCTATTTGCTTTTTTGGCCATGTATGTAATGAACAAAACTGCCCTAGTCGAGCTCGACGCCGGGCTGTTTTTAAGTTACTCTGCCCGTCTACCCCGTGTTTCTTTTATGAATTTGGGCAATTTTTCAACCGTAGCTACGGGGGTCCACAGGGGTGCCCTGAGAGCGTAGGCGTTGCACCAGATTCATGCGAAGAGGACACGGGGGAGGGCGAGCTGCCTCGAGCGATTGCTTGGTGAAGGAGGTGTTGGGGTCGGACCACCTCCTTCGCGAAGCTTTGGCGGGTTGAAATCTAACCTAAGTGGGGTGCTCACCGCTCATAGTGTTTCTTGCTCGGAGGGCTTGTTTCTCCGCAGAGTGCTACTGGCCGTAGCGCGGGCGTAGGCCGTAGTACTTTGAGCCGAGGGAAATAGCCGCGAGGTAGATAGCTCGGTCGGTCGGAGTGCGGCTTAGGTTAGCGACCCGCGCGTTTTTAAATGATGGTCGGGTTGGGCCGCTGGGGCGTAAGTCGTAGCATTCGTCAACCTATATCGAAGGCTCCATCCGACCGCCGCTCGGCCCCTTCGCTCGAGTAGCCTCCTTTTTGCACAAAGTGCTACTTGGGCAAGTAAGCTGGGCGTAGGCCGTAGCATTTTGGTTTTGAGGAGGTTACTTTAGGAGGGGAGCTCGGTCGGAGTGGTAACCGGTTATCGATTTAGGTCGCCGACCCCTGAGGTCATGCAGCCCCCGAGTGGTGCGTGGGGACTGAGGGTGCAGTCGCCACGCGCCGCTTGAGTTCGTGGTGGGTGTGCGATTTTTTCCGAAAAGGAATTTTATGCTTTCGGGGATAAGGGTGGATTAACTCGCCTTGAGGACCGCCGATTTCGGAGCTGACGCTGGGCGCTTTGTCTTCGCCAAGCAGGTGACCCCAAGCGCTGCCTTCTCGCTTCCTTCGCACCGCCTTGGCGACTTGGGGCGCTTCGTCTTCTGCGCCGCAGGTTATAAAAGGAGAGGCGCCAAGGTGCTTGTTACTTCGCCAAGACTGCCGCCAAACGAAGTTGCTTTGTGCGCTATGGCGGACCGCTACACACAACTTCGAGAGGAGGTGGGCGACGAACAAGCCTGGCTGCGGGTGGTGGCGGAGGTCGAGGCCGAAGCCGTGCGTGGGGATGCGTGGCGAGTCGGCATCCTTGTCGCGGGCATTCCCCGGCTGTGGGAGGTGAGGGCGCCACGATCCGGCGGTGATCGAAAGCGCGGCCACGCTGTCGTTCGGGTCGGGCGCACACCAAGAGGAGTTCCGTGCCTTTGCCGAGTAAAGGACCTTGGCGAGTGGTTCCTTTTGGGTTGGTGGTGTTCCTCCTGTAAATAAATAAAGTGTTGCTTCGCTTCCCGCTTCTTCCTTCTTCTCTCGAGGACTTTTTGCGCTTATGATTCGCCCATATTTGTAATCCTTTGGGATCGCAATGATCCAAATAAGGTTGGAGGTGGAATTTCTTGCATTTTTTGCCGCCGAGATGACCCTTCCAACCGTAGGTTGGTTGTTTCTTGTGTCAGCGGTTTTTGTAATGCGCAGAGTATCGCTTCGACCTTCGCTGGGCGAGGGTCGCAGCGTTTAAGGCAGGCAAAAAGATGGAAGAAAGAGGGAAAGCACTTGGTTGTTCGAGAGTTGCGGCTTCGCCTTGCTCAAGTGTTTTTCGCGGGGTACAAAAAGAAGAGAGAGAGAGACCGACTATGGGTAGAACCTTCTCAGCTTCTCTATGTTCCAGGCGTTTGTCACGGGATTCCCCTCGGTATCCTTGAGGCGGAAAGTGCCGGGTCGGAGGACTTCCGCGATGGTGAAAGGGCCCTCCCAAGGCGGGGAGAGCTTGTGCCTGTCCTTCGCGGACTGGACTTGGCGCAGCACTAAGTCGCCGACTTCGAACGAGCGGCCGCGGACCCGTCGGCTGTGGTAGCGACGCATGGCGCCGATATTTTGCCGATCAGTAAGACCGCGACGTCTCGAAGTTTCGTCGAGTTGGTCGAGGTCATCTTGTCGTTCCTCGATTGCCCGTCTTATTTGTTGTAGTTCTCGCACCCTTGGCGCGCCGTACTCAAGATCGGTCGGGAGGACAGCCTCCGCCCCGAACACCAAGAAAAATGGAGTGAACCCGGTCGACCGGGTTGGCGTGGTTCGCAGACTCCAAAGCACGGGTGGTAGCTCGGCGGCCCATCGTCCCGCGAATTTCTTCAGTCGGCTGAAGATTCGCGGCTTGAGTCCTTGGAGGATCATGCCGTTGGCTCGCTCGGCCTGTCCGTTGGCTCGGGGGTGTGCCACTGCCGCCCAGTCCACTCGGATGTTGAAGTTGTCGCAGAACTCGAGGAACTCCTTCCCCGTGAATCGGCCCCATTGTCGGTGATGATGGAGTTGGGCACCCGAACCGGAAGACAATGTCGCGAAGAAACTTCTTCACTTCCGATGTAATCTTTGCCAATGGCTTTGCTTCAATCCACTTTGTGAACTTATCTACGGCGACAAGCAAGTGAGTGAAGCCCCGGGCGCTTTTCAAGGGTCCGACTGTGTCGAGCCCCCAAACCGCGAAGGGCCATGTGATGGGGATCGTCTGCAAGGCTTGCGCAGGAAGATGCGTCTGCCTGGCGAAGAATTGGCATCCTTCGCAGGTGCGGACAATCTGGGTCGCATCTGCTACGGCGGTCGGCCAGTAGAAACCTTGTCGGAAGGCCTTTCCTACCAGGGATCATGCGCGCATGGTGCCCGTGACACCCGTCGTGGATGTCCCGCAAGGTGCTTCCCTTGGTCGGTCGGAACGCACTTCTGAAGGATTCCGGACGGGCTCCTCTTGTAGAGGGCGCCTTCGATCAGGACGAAAGACTTAGCCCGCCGAGCGAGGCGCCGAGCCTCGGTGGTATCGGCGGGGAGCGACCCGTTTGTCAATCGATCGACAAACGGTCGCCTCCAGTCGGTGTCGATGCTCAGGACGCCCAAGTCCGACCAGTAGTGGGCATCTGACCGAAGATCAGCGGGGCCGCCCGCCTTTGGGGGGTCGGCGGCGTCCTCAGCACTCGGGTCCAACCGGATTGATGGGCTGTTGAGGTCGGAAACGAAGATTCCAGGGGGAACCGGTCCCTTCCCGGAGGCGAGGTTGGCGAGGGAGTCGGCTTCACCGTTATAGCGTCGGTAGCTATGATGGAGCTCGAAACCCTTGAACTTCTCCTCAAGCTTGCGGACCTCCAGGCAGTAGGCGGCCATCCGAGCGTCGCGGGGCTCGGTGGCTTTCATCACTTGGTCGACGACCAGCTTGGAGTCGCCGTGAACGTTGAGCCGTCGAGCACCCAGGTCGGCGGCGATCCGAAGGCCATTGACGAGGGCTTCGTACTCGGCGATATTGTTGGTGGCGTCGAAGAGTAGTCGTATGGCATACCGGAGCTTGTTGCCGAGTGGGGAGATGATGACGACCCCCGCGCCGGCCCCGTTCTTGGTGTAAGACCCATCGAAGTACATCGTCCAGTACTCCGGGTCCTCGACCGCCGCAGGGACTTGCGCCTCGGTCCACTCGGCGACAAAGTCCGCCAAGACCTGGGACTTGATCGCCGTCCTGGGGACGTACGATATGTCGAGGCCGTTGAGCTCGAGAGCCCACTTGGCGATCCTTCCGGTAGCGTCGCGGTTGTGGACGACTTCTCCGAGCGGTGAGGAGGTTACGACGGAGATGGGGTGTCGATCGAAGTAATGGGCAAGCTTCCTCTTGGTGATGAGCACCGAGTACAGTAACTTCTGTATCTGAGGATATCGGATCTTTGTTTCGGAGAGCACCTCGACGAAGTAGACCGGCCTCTGCACCTTGAGAACGCGGCCTTCCTCTGCTCGCTCCACAACAAGTGCCGCGCTGACGACCTGAGTCGTGGCGGCGATGTAGAGGAGCAAAGGCTCCTGCGGCTCCGGGGCGACCAGGACCGGAGGTGAGGTCAGAAAGACCTTTAGTCGGCTAAAGGCTTCCTGAGCTTCGTTGGTCCAGGAAAAATGGTCGGACTTCTTCATCAGCTTGTAGAGTGGCATCCCTCGTCACGAGGCGGGATACGGCGACTTAGTGCCGCGAGGCATCCCATCGACCTTTGAACTCCCTTCAGATCGTTGATTGGCCCCATCCTTGCGATAGCGGAGATCTTATCTCGGTTGGCTTCGATGCCGCGCCGAGACGATGAATCCCAAAGAACTTGCCCTTGGGGACCCCGAAGACGCACTTCTCGGGGTTGAGCCTTATGCGAAACCGTCGGAGGTTCGCAAAAGTCTCCTCCAGGTCGGTGATGAGGTCACCGGCCTTCCTGGTTTTGACAACGATGTCGTCGACGTAGGCTTCGATGTTACGGCCAATTTGGTCTGAAAAACACGCCTGCATACATCGCTGGTATGTGGCGCCTGCGTTTTTCAGACCAAAAGGCATCGTGACGTAACAGTACGAGCCATACGGGGTGATGAAGGAGGTCGCGAGCTGATCGGACTCCTTCATCGCAATCTGGTGATAGCCCGAGTAGGCATCCAAAAAGGAAAGGGACTCACACCCGGCGGTGGAGTCCACGACCTGGTCGATGCGAGGCAATGGGAACGGATCTTTCGGACAGGCCTTGTTGAGGCTCGTGTAGTCAACGCACATTCTCCATTGCCCCGACTTTTTCTTTACAAGGACGGGATTGGCGAGCCACTCAGGGTGACGCACCTCCCTTACAAAACCGGCGGCCAAAAGTTTGGCGATCTCTTCCCCAATGGCCCGTCGCTTCTCTTCGTCGAAACGGCGGAGGCGCTGGGCGATCGGTCCGATCCTGGTCGAATGTTCAGGAGTGCTCGGCGACCTTCCTTCGACTCCTGGCATGTCCGAGGGTCTCAAGCGAAGACGTCTCGGTTTGCTTGGAGGAAGTCGACGAGCGCGCCTTCCTATTTGGTGGTGGCGGCCCGATCCGCACGGTCTTGGTGGGATCCTCGGGATCAACAATGACCTCCTTCGTGTCCTCCGCGGACTTGAAAGAGCTAGTCCCCGACTTGCCGAGTCGGAGGCGGATCCGGGCCTTCTCGAGCCGGGCGAGCTCGGCGAGGCGAGGACACCGAGGCTAGCTCGCACCGCTTCGCCATAGCTGTAGGCGAAGCTGGAAAGATGTGGCCACGGTGATGACTCCTTGCGGCCCTGGCATCTTCACTTGAGGTAGGTGTAATTGGGGACCGCCATGAACTTCGCGTAGCATGGTCGCCCCGAATGGCGTGGTAGGAGCCGGGAAGTCCACAACCTCGAAAGTGAGGCTCTCGGTGCGGAAGTTGTCCGGCTCCCAAAGGTGACGGGCAGCCGACCTGCCGAGGGGTGGGCTGTTGGCACAGTGCACGACGCCATGGAAGGGCGCCTTGCTCGCACGGAGGGCGGAGCGAGGACCCCAGGCGCCCAGTGGTCTCAACATACATGATGTTGAGATCGCCGCCGCCGCCCATGAGCACCTTGGTCAGCGCCGTCCCCACGATGGGGTCGACGACGAGCGGATAGCGCCCCGGTGCGGGATGTGGTCGGGTGGTCGGTCCGGCCGAAGGCGATCGGGCACTCAGACCACCTCAAGTAAGTGGGCACGGCGGGGTAGCCGTGTGGACCTCTCGGTGGGCGAAGCCACCGCCGCTTGTCGGCGTAGCACTCCGCCCCTCAGAAGATCATGAGACAGCCGCCGAGTTGTGGGAACTCGTCGGTGGCTCATCGCTTCTTGTCCCGCCGGCGCCGGTCGCGCTTCTTCCTTACCTCGCGACGTCGTGGGGTTTCCGAGAGAAACCGCTTCAGGACTTCGCAGATCCGATACTTGTGCTTGACGATAGTCGTGGTTCGCACGGACTATCCATCAACTTCTCGAATCGGTCGGGTGTCTGCCGAGCTCGCCGCTTGGCGGTCGGTCGGCAGCAGCCGACCATTCGGCTTCGCGACCTGGCTTCCCCTTCCGCTTTCTTTTGTCCGGCGGTCGGAGGGGCGCCGCCCGAGGTCGATCGACTTGTGGGCCGTCTTCCGTTCGCAGATGGCCCCCGCGGCCTCCTCGCCGGAGGCGGGATTGGTGGCGATGTCAAGGAGCTCGTTGGTGGTCCGGCTTCGCGACAAACAACTTGTGGACCAGAGCCTCGCACGTGGTACCAGATGAACGCCGACGACGCCGGCGTCGCGGATGTCGGGAGCTCGTTGCCTTTGTTGGGGAGAAGCGGCGGATGTAGTCCCTGAGGGTCTCCCCTACCGCCGCTTGCGACTTTTCAGTCCCAGAGTTGCCAGGGCGTTGTATGCGTGCCTCGAAATTTCCGACGAAAAGGTTCGCCAGTCGGCCCACCGCCGATGGTATCTGCGGGCAGTACTCGAGCCATGCTCGAGCCGAGTCCGCAAGATAGATGGGGAGGTACTGGATGACGAAGAGAGTCGTCTGTCGCTCCCCACTCGACAAAGCGAGCCGGTAGTCTTCTAACCGCACATCGGGTTGGTAGCCCCGTGTACTTGGCTATGTTGGTCGGGCCGGAATCGGCCGAAGTCGGCGTTGCGGATGCGGCGGGTGAACGCGCGCGGCCCAGGACCGTCGAATCCTGGGTCGGGATGCTTGCGTCGCCCGCTATCGGCGACTTGCGAGGGTGCTGCCGCGTCGGTAGCTCTCCTTCGTGCCTCGAGGGTGGTGCGGAGATCATACTTGTCCCCCAGGCGATAGCGCACCGGGGTGTATGATGCCTGGGGGAGTTCGTGGGGCGGGCCGTCTTGGCTAGGCTCACGCCTCAGGAGGGGAGTGGCCCAGCGGCCCGAAGTGGCGCCGTTCGCCGGAGCTAGAACCTTGGGCGCAGCCGAACGGACAAGACGCTCTACCGATCCGGAGGTTCTCGTAGGTGGCCTTGGCTTCAGTTCGTCGGCTCAGCAGCCCTCGAGCAGCATTGCCGCAGCCGGCAATGTTCGTTGGCGTGGGGAAGAACGGAAGGCCGTTCGCTTCCTCACCAATTGTCGATGCACTGACGCAGCGCTGCGCCGGCCGGTGGTGGGCTAGGCCGACGGCGCTCGATTCGCCTGGAGCTTATCGAGCTCGGCCTTTCGGGCTTAACTCCTCATTGCCGGCCGGAGGTCAGCGTTGTAGGTGCTGTCGCGTCGTCTTCCTCGCCGGATTCCTCCCGCCGCGCTTCGTCGCACGGAGGAGGGTCCCGATGGTAACGGGTGGAGGATGGCTCCGCCGCACCGTCATATTGCACTCAAGGGTGTAGGCCCTTCGAGGGCACACTCCTTGTCGGAGCTAGAGCCGTGGCTGGAGGAATCCGCCAGCAGGTCGTGGAGGGAAGCCGGCGCGTAACCGGCCATGGCCACGAGTTGTGAGCTCGTGGAGGGTGGTTCCGCCGCTCGCCGCAGTGCGTAGGCGGTGTCGCCAAGAGCAATGCCGGCGCGCGGGCCGTCCGTCACGGCCCATGCGGGGCCTCGAGGCCGAGGTTGCCGAGGACGCCGCAATCGCATCCAGGCTCGCGGAGGGCGTCGGTCCCGGGCACGGCGAGGACGAGGACAAGCTCCTGCCAGTAGTGACGATGAAATCGAGGGCGCCAAGCGGATCCACTCGACATCGGGCGAATCGTAGTGGGAGGAAGCCATCGAGGAGGAGAATGGGAACCGGAGATGAGGATGTCGGTGAAGACGCCGCGAGAGCCCCTACCTGGCGCGCTAACCGCTTGTTTCGTGCACCGCAATACGAATTTATGGTCGGATGGGTCGCGCGCTCCTCTCCTCGAATGGTCGACTCAAGGAGTCGAAGATGTATCTTGGTTCGGGCCGAACGTCCCTACTCGATTCGTGCGGTGTGAATATATTGATCTTTGGGAGACGAACAAGGGGTGTATAAAGCGAGGCGGACGGCTGGCCGCCGATCCCTTGGGGTTTTCGCTAGGAAGTCGAGGCTATCTAGGAGATCTGTTTTCTTTTCTCCGCGCCTCTCTCTCGGGCCCTGCCTCCTTATATAGACGGAGGAGGCAAGTTACACGGAGTTGTGAAGACTACGAGGAGAGGGGTCTCGCACGCCTTGAGGTCTCGGCTTGCTCGTCCTGGCCAACCCCTGCTGTCCCGAGGTAGGGTTGGTGGCTCTGTGGCGTCTGATCTTGCGTAATCTGTCGTGGTGGCGTGTTGCGCGGTGCTCTTGTCACCTCGGTGGCTTTAATGGCGCTTGACTTTGCTTTGGTCTCGGAGTGGGCGTACTCCTCATGTGTGCCAGCGGCGAGACGGGGCTTGACTTCTTCGGTGGCTCTTCCGACAGCCTTGGGAAGGAGCCGCCTACCTGGCACGGATGTCGAGGACGCCGCGCACAAGGCGGCCGCGACATCAGCGTGGCCTGCCGCTCAAGCAGTGGAGCTTGAGCTGATATTTGGCGGCGCGTGTGCCGACCGCCGAATCGAGTCCGCCGACCGTCCGGGGCCGGCCCCGCACAGGTCGGGGCTCGTTCCTTGCGGCCCAAGTACCTTTCGGTGGTGCCGGACTTCCGTCGTGATAGGTCAGCCCGTTCGTGCTTCCGGGCTGATGGGGGTACCCATGGTATGGGTACTCGTCAATTTTTATAAATTAATTTATTTTTCAGAAAATAAAACACCAAAGGCTAACATGTGAGCTCGCTAACGTCACGATGTCATCAGCACAACATGCGGAAACAACCGGGTCATGCCACATCACCCCCGTTGTGCGCATAGCCCTAGGGTCGTAGACTGCGGCTTTCAGTGGTAGTGGGTTACATCTACGACTAGCCCCCAACCTTGCGATCAACATGATGTACATGTCAAGGTGGATGAACACGGCAACAGCAGCGACGGAGGAAAGAGCGGTGGCAACCAACGCTGACCACGCTTTGGCCGATCCAAGGTTCGCTGCAAATATAGAAATTGGTCTAGGGTTTTACTTTGAAGGTCTCTTGCAATCAAAATGCTCTCCTTAAAAAGGCCTAGGAGTCCATGCCTTGGCCAAAAAGGAAGGGATGTCACGGTGGACACGACGAGCGCAGGTAGAATCCGAGCTGGACACAAAGGCGACAGGACTGATAGGCGGGCCCCACCGTCAGTGACACGTGGCATGGTGGACCGGACCGACGGTTGGGCTAGAGGCACACACGACAATGGGCCATGGCAGACTGCACTTTGGTGCGAAAACTTGGGCTGAACCAATGGGTTTATGTCCAAAGGCTTTCAAGGATCTTTGAATTCCATTATTTTTTAGAAAACTAGATAAAACGTAAATAGCTCCAAAAAATAGTGAACAACTTTGGAAAAATCCATAAATTTTTTTGTAAAATACTTTGGAGCATTTAGAACTCAAATAAAATAAGTTCAACAAATGTTCACTTATATATTAACCATGTTAAATCTTTTGACCTGTGTTGGTGTTGTTTTGGTTACATTAAAAACCATATGCACATAGGTTGGACTTGGAAATGTTAAGTTTTTAATTTTGTCATTAGCAATAAGAATCCCAATTTACCCCCTCTTAGGCATCCGATCTACTTCAGTAGGGATTTTAATTCGAGGGGGAGAGAGAGCATAAAGAGGAAGAGATGAAAGAGTAGAATGGTTCATGTAAGGTATTCACGAGGAAGGATACCAAACATAGGCCAAACACCCAAAATTTGAGCTCCATGTTCCTTTTTAGAGCCTAAGACCATGTCCAACCGTGTCCCTTCCCTTCTCCTTTTCACTCCGCGAAGGGATTCCCATTCCCTTCAGCGCTCCAACGGATTCCCTTCAGTATTCACTTCGTGAAAAGATTTTATCTCCCATTCCCTCTGGGAAGAGATTCTCTTTCCTTTCCCTATACAATTCTCTTCAAAATGAATCTATTAGAGATGAGGGAAATAAAAGAAATGTGAATGAGGAAAGGGAATATGAAAGGGAATAAAATGAAGGGAATATGGTTGGAGATGGTCTA
Organism: Rhipidocladum racemiflorum; assembly: GCA_036346355.1. NCBI lineage: Eukaryota > Viridiplantae > Streptophyta > Magnoliopsida > Poales > Poaceae > Rhipidocladum > Rhipidocladum racemiflorum. The sequence continues at coordinate 60,595,629 of CM070573.1, read as the reverse complement.
AGGCCCCTTTGAAAACCCAAGCACATAAATTCCACAAAAATTATAGTCAGAATACCTTTCCAATAAAATCACTCGTGAAATTATCGTGCTATAATTTCTAAACACACCTTACCCTTGAGAGGTGGAGCAAACCGAATGGTTTTTCCCGTACCAAGTCGAAAGCCTCAACCACCCATCACGAAAGGAACACACTTACACACACACGTAAACTAGCGTTGGACGCGCCGCTGGGACGAACCATGGGCCCACTTGCCAGCTTCGCAGAGATGGGAAGCCAAACGAATCTATAAATACACACCGTGTAGCCGGGCACAACCGCCGACCGCATCCGAACTACGAAAGCCTACTACACGGCCCAGTACGGCCCAAACTCCTCCCGCAAAACCCTAGCGAGCGCGCCCCTCATCCCAGTATAAATTCCTACCCACGCCGCCTCCTTGCTAACCCTAGAAGCCCCCTGCCTCCTGCGCCTCCAGCTCTCTCGCCTCCCTCTGGTAAGCGCGCCGCCGCCGCCGACGTCGCCTCCTGCTACGATTTCAGCTTGTTCTCGCTCGCCGCTGCATCTAATCTCGTCGCCGTGTGGTTCCTCGCAGAGACCGTAGATCCGTTCCGGCGGTGAGGAGGAGAAGAGGCCATGTCGTCCAGCGAGGTCGCCTGCACCCTTGCCGCCCTCATCCTCCACGACGACGGCATCCCCATCACCGTACGTTCTTCTACTTCGGTTTCTTTCTCTCCCTACGTGCGTTTCTTGGCTGGTTCCGTTGTCTGAGCCTGGGCGTTTCTTGGTGACGGACGAGCAGTCCGAGAAGATCGCCGCGCTGGTGAAAGCGGCCAACATCAAGGTCGAGTCCTACTGGCCGGCGCTCTTCGCCAAGCTCCTTGAGAAGCGCAGCGTCGACGACCTCATCCTCTCCGTCGGATCCGGTATGCCTTCCTTTGCTCTCTACTCTCTCTTATCACTTCCGGTTGCTTATATTCTATGAATTAGCAGCCTTTTGATATGGTAATGGACATATATTGTTACTTGTCTGGTGTTACCCATTGTCAATTTAGATATGCTATAAAAAGTACTCGCTTTGATCATGCTAAGTAATTGTAGCTGTAGCTCTTGTGGGATGGCTGTGGGTGCAATTGATAAGATTAAATCAATTTAGTTACATAATTCGACAGTATGTTTGTGCCTTAGCCAAGTGTTTGGTTTGTGATCGTTCTAGTATCTTTGCTATTTCATTTGGAAGCTGAAAGCTAGGCTTGCTTATTGCGTATGTTATTGTGGAACTATTTTATTGTTTGCCTAGTAATTGGGTTGCATGAATTGGCGCTCTGTTCAAACTATGCATGAGCATTTGTCGAAACTGGATGGAGTACAGTGAAAATTGAGCTAAAATTATTCATTTGCTTTGTACCATCAACGCCAGATGCATTACAGTGAAATCGCGATCTCTTGTGTGTTTGGTTGTTGCGTCGCTCTGTTGTTGATGGTTTAATTTTCTGTTCTGGAATCAAGCACGTATTTATTTGTGCATCAATTTCGTTTGTAGGTGGTGGTGGTGCTCCGGTTGCTGCTGCCGCAGCCCCGGCCGCTGGTGGTACAACCGCTGCTGCCCCGGCTGCTGAGGAGAAGAAGGTGAGCTATCATACATCTAGGCAACTCTTTTATTTGCACAACCAAGACAGTGCTCGATAACTTACAGAGCTTTTTTGGTTGACTAATGTCAGGAGGAGGCTAAGGAAGAGTCTGACGATGACATGGGTTTCAGCTTGTTCGATTGAGCAGTCAGAGCCCAGTTCTTAGCAAATTGGCCTAGCCTTCCCAAGACTATCTTATGAATGTCTTTTATTGTTTCAGTACTCAAATTTTGAGGTTTTTGGTATGTGTGATGTTATGGGAATTTAGCATGTGTCATGAGAACCGCGAACCTCTTTGGATGGTCTTTTTAGAATGAACTGTTTCTGCATTCTATGCCCAAGCTTATCCGATTCTGTGGTGAAAATGAAATGCAGCTACCCACATGTTTCATCTCGGTATCTTTATTGAACTGCTTTATCACATGTACCCGTTTTCTAGCTGCATGTAAAAGGGTGATGCTTGGAGGCAGACGTCGTATCCTTATTTTAGTCGAACGCCTCCACTACCAACCAGGTTAACAATATGGATTTTGAAAAAACCGTTCGAAAATCAAAAATATCATATCAAAAATCGTCAGAAACCGAAGGGTTAGGAAGTTTGAAGAAATTCAAAAAAAAAGGAAATTTGACCAATTTATTGTAAACTGAAAGGAAATTTGACCAATTTATTGTAAACTGAACGGTTTTGATCTAAAGCTAGGTTTTAATTTTTTTGAATTACGTCGTATAATATTTTTAAATTTTTTGATTTTGATCGATTTATTGATCGGTTTTAGACATTGAACTGGTTTGATACAATAAAAACTGCAATTTTTGAACCGGTTTGATACAATAAAAACTGCAATTTTTTAACAGTTTTGGATGATTTTGTGAATCATACTACCAATTCCCAACAGACCACAGTTAACCTACGCTTCCTTCAGTCTCTTTACTCTGTTCCCCGCATATATATCACGTCCAATCCAGAAACAATCCGGTGATCTTGCCCTCTTTAATCCGAGCATCCGGTGATCAAGTAGCCACCCGGTCTCCTCCAACGGTCCAACCAGCTTAGCTACTCAGCATGTCCTCTCTATTGGGTATACTTTTATTGTATACATTTCTCAAATTTGTTGCAACACATTTTCCTCATTGTAGAAAGCGATTTTGTTTGTTGCAATATTTCTTTATTAAATCTTGCAGTAAGAGGTATTTTGTTGCAGTGGAGTCATCGATTTGTTGCATTACGGTATTTTCTTGCGGCATCAGTGTTGTTGTATTGTTACGCCAATTGTTACAATTGGTTTGTTGTAACCGAAGGAATTTTTGTTGCAAGTTTACAAATCGTTGTTTCACTTTCATAGCTTTTTGTTACAAGAACATTGAATTTGGGCGTGCTACTATCGATTATAGGACTTATATCCTTGCACGTTGGTGATTTGTTATGAATACTCATTTTTTCAAAAAAAAATCTCAATGTTGTAATTTGAGGTATGCTATGTTACATACTCAAAATCAAATTGTTTCATGAATAAGTACCAATTGTTGCGCACGAACCCTTGAAATATTTTTTTTGTTGCAATCCACTGATTTTTGTGTTTCATTGTTCACTAAGCACCAGTGCATCAGTTCATGAGGTTCAATAGCTTAATTCTAGCTTTAATAAACCATAACGTTGGAGCTTGGTTGTTCATCGATACCTGCAATGTTATCCCCTTTTTCTTTCCTTTAAGAATGGCAGTATTGTTGTTTGAAGAGAAGTGTTTCTATGTTTTTCTTTCTTAAAGTAGCATAAATATAGAAATAAATGAAGGTAGATAGTGATTATTTATCCATTTGTTTGCTTGCTGAGCAATGCTTCTATGCTTTTCCTTCCAATACAAGTTGCACAAATCTTCAAGCAAGTGAAGGGATAAGTAATCCTTATCTACCATTCATTAATGCTTTAATATTTGTACAAATTAAAAAAAAGACTTTAATCTGTGATGATCTCACAACCAGAAGTTCTCCAGAGATGATATATTATAGAAGAAAGAGAAGTTCAGAAGGGAGTATAGAGGAGTTCAGGAAGAAGATACAGAAGGAAGTTCCGGGAAGAAGTATTCTCTTCTTTCTTGCCTCTCACGCCTCTACATCAGTCTCTTATATAGTCTGCTCACGCAACGATACAAGGCCCACACGGCCGAACACAGCCCAACACCTACGACACACACCACATCGTCAGTCTTTCTTTTGCCGGTTTGCCCTGTTCACTGTCCGACATGTGACATAATCGTATAGTTTGTAAAACATTGTTTATTCAAACTCGGTTATGTCCTTCCTCTTATCGAGAAAACGGCTTTACTGCATATAGTGTTATAGTGGCACACTGGCACTGAATCAATTTTGACAAAGCTATTCCTTTAGCGTGAAAAAAAAAAAATCTTCACACATGACAAATAAGTGAGTCAGCATTCAAGATAATCAGAACAGTAGAAGATCAGTTAAAAATATGCGTTCTTCCTTATTAAGTACGTCCGTTCTCTTTTACTAATTAGTAGTAATTTGTGCCACTGAAAGTCTGAAATTAACAAAACCGTCCACTAAAACCTGTTAAGCCATTGGACAGAACGAACACTTTTCTTTTCTTTTTTTGCCGTCATCATTTAGGGGCGTACTTGATCAGAGGCGAAGCCAGTCCAGACCCAAGCCTCGGACCGGCCCAGAGGTTACTGAGTCAATTTCTGAATTTATATGAAATTTTCAAAAAATTATATGCGTTTTTTGGGCCGGACCAGGCTCCGCCCCTGTACTTGGTTGTAATTAACAGGTAAAGACTACGCTTCATCTCTGTTTGGCGTCTGGCGGCGCTGCGGCGACGACGCGAGCGCTGAGGCAAAGGCGCGAGGCGAGCAATGAGGCAACGCTGACGCGGGCCGACATGGGCGGCGCAGGTGGCGAAGCGGCGGCGGCGCCGAGTCGGAGGCGGAGCCGGTCGCTTGGGCCAATCAAGCGAGGAGGCACGTGGGCCGAAGGCCAACGGGCCGGAGAAACGAAGAACGGGCCGGAAAGCCCAAAAGAAATTGGCCCAAAACCAAAAACGAAACAAAACCAAAACAAAAGCAAATTCAAACTTCAAATTCAAAATTTGAACCTGAAATTTGAAAGAACTCCAATTAAATTCATTTTGAATTTTTAGGTCATTTCAATCTCTGTTTGACACAGAGTGGACCTAGTTCACGTCCACCGGTATGTTTCTTGCACAAATGATAGAAGAAGAATTAATAACTTAAACGGAAATGTTCACTATGTTCGTTGTTAGTTTCAGCGACATTGATATTTTGTACAGTATTTTTCCTTTATTTAGAAGAACGATTTCTTCTCTGACAGCTATAGCTGTTCCTGCTGGAGTTTTACATATTTTCCGGGAGAGCATAGAAGCACCTCTCTTCCTGGTTATCCATCATCTAACCATAACAGCTAACATCAATGAGAAAATAGCACAAACTCGGGATGAGATTTCTTTCAAGTGCATCAACTGTGTTTTATTACTAGTTTGGATTTGATAAGTTCAACATGTCACCACGGTCACGGATTGGTTTTATTTGTTATTTCGTTTGCAATGGTAAGCTCATATGTGACGGACCACCTTTTTAGGGGCAGTGCGAAACTCACAACAGTTACCCAGGAAGACTAACTGTTGTAAAACAAGAGTAAAATTGCCTGGCCAAAAGCCAATTCAACACTTTTATTCAATATAGCCGGCCTAACGACCGGATTTTACAAGGGAAGCATCCAAGCTTCTAGACTTACACTACCAAAAGAGGGAAACCACAGGCAGGGCCTGAGCGAAGACAAAGACCTAAAACCAGACTAAATCGCCATCTACGACCTCCTGGTAGGCTCCGATCTTCGAACTCTCGAAGGGCTGGTTTGCAAGGGTGAGTACAGAGTACTCAACAAGTCGTACGAAACCACTGAATACTATATGCAGGGGTATTCCAAAGGGATGGCAGTAGGGTTAAGCATCTGGATGCAGTTTTATTTATAATTCATTTTACATTTGAAGCACAAACCAAAAAAAATATAAGTAATTTGAATTTCACAAGGTTCAACAACACCAATCACTTTTATCCAAATTCCAACAGTAACTTGAGCTTAGTTACGGGTATCAACCCCAATTCCAACTTAACTTCATTAACCGGAAGTACGGCGTAATCGATTACAATTTAGATTAACTCTGCAGAGCGGCTCAACTTTACCCACAAGATATCTATAACCTTTATGCCAATCTCGAGTTTTCATGCAACTTAAATGCATGTGGCCCAGTTTAGATTATCACAGCTTTTTCGTTTAATCATTCCTGTCCTTTAGTTGTTTACCGATAGAGACCGCTACCTTGGACTCAGGGTCCCCATTAGCGTCTACCGTTGTGAGAACCAGGAATGTCACGACGGACCATTCCCGTTCCACCCCTCCGGTCCACTTCCCTGCCGGGAAGGCTTGGTCCCCATTCTCTCCAGAGAATGGTAGCCACCAAGACAAATTCGCTTATTATCTCAGAATGACTAACTTATCGAGCCATATCGGATACTGGTCCGTCGACCATCCGACTGTGGTTGAGCGGAACTAAGTTATTTACTTTGCTCAAGGGGATTATTAACCTTACACTTTTGCCAAAGACCAAGCCTTCATCCACAAACCCAACCCGGCACTCCAAGTACCGCCACCTGCACTCAACCAAGGCATTAATCACCGGTAGGATCTAATCTCATCCACTCCGGATTAATCCGACATCGCCCCTCGATTTAAGACTTTTATAAACATCCGAATCGGAGATTCGGTAGCATTTTCTTTAAATCCAGGTTTTTTGAACTAACTTATCAGTATAATCTAACCTATTCATGACAATAAGCACTTAACTAGGGTTCCAAAGGATTTAACAGGGTTCAACAATTTCAAGGAAGTTCCATGAGCAATTCGGTATTATCTAAGCATCATGTCATTATAAAATACTGGATTTCATTTATTCAATATACAGTAAATAATGCGATATAAAATAATTACTACTATAGCATGGCATGATAGGATCAACATGATCAAAGGGTGTACGGCTTGCCTTGCGCGGCAGCTGGATCGGATGAGTCGTCGAGGAAGTAGTCGTACTGCGCTCCCGTCTGGTCCAACGTCTGCTCAAGGAACTGCTCCGACTCCAGGGACTGCTCCGGCTCCACTGGCGTCTCAACGGTCGAATCTAGCGCGAAAAGACAACCAACATAAGTAAACGACAAAACAATAACCGGAAAAAGAAAACGGAAAAGGAAACGGAAAACCGGAACCGAGTCGGAAAGGAACGGAGGGCAAAACTGGGATTTTGGGAATTTTCTGAGTTTCGGATTTGGGAACGGACAGCATTTCTGGACTCAGGGGATCGAAACGGTTCGAGAAAAGTGTTTGGTGGAGCTCTGGGTTTTTCCGGGATTTTTCTGGATTTTTCGGGCTATTTTTGGAATTAAAATGAATTTTCGGATTTTATTAATTAAAATAAAATCGGAAACTCTTTTTACTGTTCCCGTGGGAACTGGGCCGGCTTTGGCTGGGCTTAACGCCACCACGGCCCAGTCGGCGCTGGGAGGTCTTTGGCCGGCTGGCCAGCCAACAAGGGAGAAGCGGGGCCACGCAGCGAGGAGGAGAGAGAGGGTCGACGAGGCGGGGCCACCCGTCGGGGCATGGGCGAGGAAGGGCTAGGGCACGGAACAGGGAGGCGGCAGACGGGCGGGCTGGCGCTGGCGAGCGCAGCGGCGACCGGAGGCGAGGGCGGAGAGGCAAGGGAGGGAGAGGCTCACCTCAGAGGAGAGGGGCGGGGCGAGTTGGAGAGGTGAGGTCGGGGTGGGTTTTATAGGGCGGAGCGGGGAGCAAGCGGCCGGGCGAGGCGGCGGTCATGCGGCGCGAAGCGGCCAGCGCGACGGAGTTGTCAGCGGCCGGCGCAGCTGCTACTGGGAGGCGGCAGCGACTGGCAAGCGGCGGGTCGGCGCCACGAAGCGGCGGGAGCTGGCGCACAGACGGCGCGCGAGCACGCCGGAGGCGAGGCGGCGCCACGGCACCGTTGGCCGGGCCGAACGGCCGGGAGGCTGAAGGCCAACGGGCCGAGGGGAGCGGGCCGGCGGCCCAAGAAGCAAGGAAAACGGCCCAAACGAGGTTTGAATTCAAACTTGATTCCAATCTCCAAAAACCAAATTCAAACAAAACCGAATAAATTCATTTTGAAATTTTGAGGGTTGTTTCAACCTACCCCACTTAAAATGGAATCTCGTCCCCGAGATTCATTTCGCCTGGGAAAATAGGTTGGGAAAATTCTGCTGCAATTCCGATTCCTTCTCCCAAGTAGTTTCTTCGAGTGTATGATTCTTCCATAGCACTCGGCAGATCCTGACATTCTTGAACTTGAGTTCCCTTTCCATTGTTTCCACAATCCTGACTGGTTCCTCATGATATGTCAGATCCTCTTTCAAGTCTATCCCCTTCAACTGTACTTGTTCTGACGGCTGACGGAGGCATTTCCTCAACTGGGACACATGGAAGACATTGTGTACCCTTGATAGCTCTGGACTTAGCTGCAACTTATAGGCTACTTCTCCAATTCTGTCAGTCACGGGGTATGGTCCAACGTACCTTGGAGCTAACTTCCCTTTTATCTGAAAACGACGAACGGGCTTGAAGGGTGTCACTTTCAGATAAACGAAGTCTCCAATTTGATAACTTATGTCTTTTCTTCTCATATCAGCATAACTCTTCTGCCGGACTTGAGCTGTTCTCAGATTCTTCCTTATGATTCTCACATGAGCTTCTGCATCATGAACTAGCTGAGGTCCAAAAAGCTGTTTCTTTCCGGTCTCGGTCCAATTCAACGGGGTTCTGCACTTCCTTCCATACAGGGCTTCAAAAGGTGACATGTCCAGACTGGTCTGGTAACTGTTATTGTACGAGAACTCTGCAAATAGCAAACACTTGGCCCACGAGGCTCCATATGCTAGAGCGCAGGCTCTCAACATATCCTCTAGTATCTGGTTGACTCTTTCTGTCTGACCATCTGTCTGAGGGTGATAGGCCGTACTGAAATTTAGGTCTGTACCCATAGCTTCATGCAGACTTTTCCAGAACTTAGAGGTGAACTGGGCTCCACGATCTGACACGATCTTCTTAGGGATTCCATGTAATCTGACAATCTGGGTCAGGTACAACTCTGCCAACTTGTCTCTTCCAACGGTCTGCTTTATAGGGATGAAATGGGCTACTTTGGTCAGTCTATCAATGATTACCCAAATAGCATCATATCCCTGCTGAGTTTTGGGCAAACCAGTGACAAAGTCCATTCCAATCTCTTCCTACTTCCATTCTGGCACTGGAAGGGGTTGCAGCAATCCTGCTGTCTTCTGTTGGTCTATCTTGACTTTCCGACACACGTCACAACACACCACGTGTTCGGCTATCTCCTTCTTCATTCCATTCCACCAGTATTCCTTCTTCAAGTCCTGGTACATCTTCGTACTGCCAGGATGTATTGAGAATTGTGACGAGTGAGCCTCTGTCAAAATCAATCCTCTTATATCCTTATCCTTCGGAATGCATATACGATCGCGGAATCGTAGTATGCCTTGCTTGTCTTCTGAGAACTCCGAGGGACTAACTTCCTTCATCAACTTTCGTATTCCAAGATCTCTTCGCCTCGCCTCACGAGCTGCTTTGATCTGCTTCAGAAGATCTGACTGAATTTCTAGAAAATGCACTGATCCTTCTGACACTATCTGCAGGTTCAACTCCTGTACTTCTGACTTCAGCTGGGGAGAGATAGTCTCGACTTGAGCTAAGTGATGGCATGCTTTTCGGCTCAAAGCATCTGCTACCACATTAGCTTTTCCTGGATGATAAAGGATCTCTAAATCATAATCCTTAATCAACTCCAACCATCTTCTTTGTCTCATGTTCAGATTGGGCTGGGTGAACACGTACTTCAGGCTCTTGTGGTCTGAAAACACTTCACAATGGTTTCCCAACAGGTAATGTCTCCAAATCTTCAATGCATGCACTACTGAGGCTAGCTCCAGGTCATGAGTCGGGTAGTTCTCCTCATGCGGTCTGAGTTGTCGTGACGCATACGCAACCACTTTTCCTTCCTGCATTAACACGCATCCCAATCCTCTTTTGGAAGCATCACAGTAAACCTGGAAATCCTTATCCGGATTTGGAAGAGTGAGGACTGGGTCTGAGGTTAACTTGGTTTTCAACTCCTGGAAACTTTTCTCACACTTCTCAGTCCAAATGTAGGGGCTGTCCTTTTTGAGAAGCTGAGTCATCGGTTTAGTTATCTTGGAGAATCCTTCGATGAATCTTCTGTAATATCCTGCCAATCCGAGAAAACTTCTGACTTCTGTCACTGACACAGGCTGTTTCCATTCCAACACTGTCCTGATCTTCTCGGGATCCATCTTCACGCCATCCTTGGTGATGATGTGTCCTAGGAAAGCGATTTCATCCAACCAGAAATCACACTTAGAGAATTTTGCATAAAGCTGATGTTCTCTAAGCCTTCCCAGAATTAAGTGTAGATGTTTCTTGTGATCTTCTTCGGTCTGGGAGTAAATGAGTATATCATCTATGAATACCACGATGAACTTGTCCAAGAACTCCATGCATACTTGGTTCATCAGGTTCATAAAGTAGGCCGGGGCATTTGTGAGTCCAAATGGCACCACGGTGAACTCATATAATCCGTACCGAGTAGCAAATGCTGTCTTCTCTCTGTCTTGTTCTCTGACCTTCAACTGATGGTATCCTGTCCTCAGGTCTATCTTCGAAAAGATCTTGGCTCCTTTCAACTGATCGAACAGGTCATCTATCCGGGGTAACGGGTACTTGTTCTTGATTGTTGCATCATTCAGAGCTCTGTAATCTATGCAGAGTCTCTTGCTCCCGTCTTTCTTTCTGGCAAATACTACTTGCGCGGACCAAGGTGAGATACTTGGCCGTACAAATCCTTTATCCAGCAATTCATCCAATTGCTTCTTTAGTTCCTTCAACTCCAAAGGCGACATTGGACGTGATCGCTTATGGATAGGAGCTGTTCCAGGAACTAACTCTATTGCCAGTTCTATGCCTCTGTTCGGAGGTTTCCCTGGTAATTCTTCCGGAAAAACTTCGGGGTACTCCCGAACTACGGGTATGCTGTCTAATCCATTTGCGACTGCATTGACGATGCTCTGACTCCTTTTGATCAATCTCGGATCATTCTGAACTGTCACTTTCTGACCAAATCCATTCCTGAGTGTCACTGTCTTCTGAGCACAATCCAACTGAGCATGATGTCTAGATAACCAGTTCATTCCCAATATGACCTCTAGACCATCCATCTCTAACAACAACAGATCGGCTCGGAACTCAATCCCTTGGATTTCTATTCTCAGATTACTGCAGCTGAATCTTGCCATCAGTCGACTTCCAGGGGTGTGGAAAACACAGGGAGAGGGCAAGGGAGAATAGGGCAACCCACTTTTGCAAGCAAAAGCCAAAGAAATGAACGAATGGGTTGCTCCGGGATCAAAGAGGGTTAAGGCCAACTTGGTTTGGACGGGAAACTTACCAATGATGACATCTGTTGCTTCGGCTGCTTCTGCCGCTGACACATGGTTGATTCTTCCTTGAGGGTTCCTTGGCGGATTTGGTCCGCGGTTGTTGGAATATCCCTCGGTCTTGACTGGTGCCCTTAAATAACCTTGATGGGGCGGCTGAGGTTGACGAGGTGCTGGCTGTCTGTTGGCGGAAGCTGACGCCTGAGCTTTTGCCACATCACTCGGCAAGTCCTTCTTGAACCTTCTTTGCTCGAAGTGTCCGGGTTGCCCGCAATGGAAGCAGGCTGAACCTTTCTTGGGACACACATTAGAGTAATGGTTCCCGTTGCAGGTAAAGCATCGGACATTCCCGGGCTGAGCATTTGGAGGATTAGGTCGGGATCCTCCCACTGCTTGTCTCTTGTTTGGGACGCTGGGGTTGAAGGTGTAGGTCCTTCCCTTGAACTGACTGGCTGCTGACATCCGTTGCTGCTGTGCCTTTCTCTTTCTGGTATCTTCCAGGTCATTCCTTGTTTCTTCTGACACAATCAGTCTATCCACCATAGCTGAAAAATCCTTGAACTCCACGGCTGAGACGTGGAACTTGAGGTTCTTCTGCAGTCCTTCATAAAATCTTTCTATCTTTTTCTCTTCTGTGTCTACTTCTCTGGGTGCATAGCGAGAAAGGTTGTTGAAGTGGTGTAGGTATTCCATCACTGTCCTTCCTCCTTGATGGAGGGACAGGAATTCCCTTCGCTTGGAGGCCATCAAGCCTGCTGGAATGTGCGTCTTCCGGAAAGCTTCTTCGAACATCTGCCACGAAATCTCTTGTCCTGTCTTCAGAGTCTGAAAGTTAACCCACCATGCTGCTGCTTGTCCTTGCAGTTGGTGAGAGGCATAGAGCACTTTCTCCTTCTCAGTGCACTATACCGTATCCAGCTTCATTTGGATAACCGTGAGCCAATCATCTGCTGATAATGGCTCAGTTGACACGGAGAAAATAGGGGGCCGGGTCTTTTGGAAGTCAGACCAGTGTGACCCACCTAATAATCCATCCTGTCCAAAATTGTTTCCTTGGGGATTCATCTGTGGTCTTGCGGCAAACTGTCCCATCATCATCTCAATCATCTGATTCTGCCTCTGTTCTGACTGGTATCTATTCCTTTCCATGGCTGCCAGTACTTGGGCTAAGTTAACTGGGTTCCTGGCTGGGTCTGCCTCATTCTCGTGACCTTGGAACTGCGATCCTTCACCTTGATCCATTCTGACTATCTTTAGGTCTTGCTGCAGGGTTTTGGGTAAAGCAGAAGATAAGTAAGAATTGGACATGGGGCAGAGAGAGATAGAATAGGTGAGAGGCGAGACGAAATGGGAAAGAATTAGTGGAATTAGGCCGAAGATATAAGGATAATAGAGCAAACAACATACAGAGATAGGGAACTTAATTTTACTGATAGCATAGATTGTTTACAATACCGTCATACTAAGGTAGGAAACAACCTATTTTACATTACAAAAGACTACTCCAAAAAGGGTAAAGCCAACTTCTAGGACTAACGCCCTATTCTAAGACTGGAATCTTCAATCGTCGTCAGAGATGTAGATGATGCGCTCTTCTGGGTCTTCTTCCACATCTTCTGCCATGGACAGGTCAGTCACAACCGACGAACCATCCACGGACATCTCTTCTCCGGGCTCGTACTGGGGCTGCATCTGGTCTATCTCTTCACGAAGCTCGTCTATCTCCATCCAGGCATTGCTCAACTGTCGCTGAAGATCATCACGCTCGAGGAGAAGGGTAGTGTACAGGAAATCCTTGTTGACAAGGAGTTCTGCAGCTTCATCGACACGCGGATCTGCCTCGTCCTCTGGAACAGAGACAATCACCGTGCCGGGGGCATCTCCCTTCATGGGGATCAACTGAAATCGACCGTCGTCGAACTCAGCGGCGAAGAAGAGGCAGCCAGTGCTTCACTGCCCGACGGGCAGAGTCCTGGATAGCGTCTGACTCGTAGACGCGGTGCCCTTGGAAATGGCGCAGAATATCCGGATTATTTGGCAGGGGATCCAGATTGAACCAGGCTCTCCACTCAACGCGGACGACACCTTGGAAAAGTTCCTCCGTGTGAAAAACGGGGACTTCAATCTGATCAGCTCCAACATGCTGTAGCATTCTCCACAAGATCCGGCCATCCTTCGGGAACCTCTGGAAGTGGGTAGACGTGGTGCACCATCTGCCAAAACGAGAATCTTTTCAAGTCAGATGAGCGGAAAGGTTTTAAGAGAGTTTTAAAGAAGAGAAGTGAATCTTAAGGAAAGGGTGGGAACAGAGAGAGGAGAGAAACAGGATTATAAGAATAATACTTACAGTTTTCGAAACTCATTTTGTAGTTTAAAATAATCTTTCGAAAAAAACTCCTTAAGCCAACTTAGGTCTCAGTCTACGGTCAAGCCTAGGCTCTGATACCACTTGTGACGGACCGCCTTTTTAGGGGCAGTGCGAAACTCACAACAGTTACCCAGGAAGACTAACTGTTGTAAAACAAGAGTAAAATTGCCTGGCCAAAAGCCAATTCAACTTTTATTCAATATAGCCGGCCTAACGACCGGATTTTACAAGGGAAGCATCCAAGCTTCTAGACTTACACTACCAAAAGAGGGAAACCACAGGCAGGGCCTGAGCGAAGACAAAGACCTAAAACCAGACTAAATCGCCATCTACGACCTCCTGGTAGGCTCCAGCATCTTCGAACTCTGAAAGGGCGGGGGTTTGCAAGGGTGAGTACAGAGTACTCAACAAGTCGTACGAAACCACTGAATACTATATGCAGGGGTATTCCAAAGGGATGGCAGTAGGGTTAAGCATCTGGATGCAGTTTTATTTATAATTCATTTTACATTTGAAGCACAAACCAAAAAAAAAATAAGTAATTTGAATTTCACAAGGTTCAACAACACCAATCACTTTTATCCAAATTCCAACAGTAACTTGAGCTTAGTTACGGGTATCAACCCCAATTCCAACTTAACTTCATTAACCGGAAGTACGGCGTAATCGATTACAATTTAGATTAACTCTGCAGAGCGGCTCAACTTTACCCACAAGATATCTATAACCTTTATGCCAATCTCGAGTTTTCATGCAACTTAAATGCATGTGGCCCAGTTTAGATTATCACAGCTTTTTCGTTTAATCATTCATGTCCTTTAGTTGTTTACCGATAGAGACCGCTACCTTGGACTCAGGGTCCCCATTAGCGTCTACCGTTGTGAGAACCAGGAATGTCACGACGGACCATTCCCGTTCCACCCCTCCGGTCCACTTCCCTGCCGGGAAGGCCCGGTCCCCATTCTCTCCAGAGAATGGTAGCCACCAAGACAGTCCAGTTATTATCTCAGGAATGACTAACTTACTGAGCCATGTCGGATACGGGTCCATCGACCAGTCCGACCTGTGGTTGAGCGGGAACTAAGTTATTTACTTTGCTCAAGGGGATTATTAACCTTACACTTTTGCCAAAGACCAAGCCTTCATCCACAAACCCAACCCGGTACCCAAGTACCGGCCACCAGACCAACCAAGGCATTAATCACCAGCCGGGGATCGGAATCTCATCCACTCCGGGATTAATCCGATACTGTCCCCCTGACTGCAGCACTTTTATAAACATCCGAATCGGAGATTCGGCAGCATTTTCTTTAAATCCAGGTTTTTTGAACTAACTTATCAGTATAATCTAACCTATTCATGACAATAAGCACTTAACTAGGGTTCCAAAGGATTTAACAGGGTTCAACAATTTCAAGGAAGTTCCATGAACAATTCGGTATTATCTAAGCATCATGTCATTCTAAAATACTGGATTTCATTTATTCAATATACAGTAAATAATGCGATATAAAATAATTACTACTATAGCATGGCATGATAGGATCAACATGATCAAAGAGTGTACGGCTTGCCTTGCGCGGCAGCTGGATCGGATGAGTCGTCGAGGAAGTAGTCGTACTGCGCTCCCGTCTGGTCCAACGTCTGCTCAGGAAGCGCTCAGGCTCCGAGGGGGCTGCTCGGCTCCCTTTGGCGTCTCAGCGATCGAATCTAGCGCGAAAGACAACCAACATAAGTAAACGACAAAACAATAACCTAAAAAGAAAACGGAAAAGGAAACGAAACCTGAATCGAGCCTGAAGGAACGGAGGGCAAAGCGGGATTTTGGGAATTTTCGAGTTTGGATTTGGGAACGGACAGCATTTCGACTCGAGGGATCAAACGGTTCGGGAAAAGTGTTTGGTGGAGCTCTGGGTTCTTCCGGGATTTTTCTGGATTTTTCGGGCTATTTTTGGAATTAAAATGAATTTTCTGATTTTATTAATTAAAATAAAATCGGAAACTCTTTCTTGTTCCGTGGGAATAGGCGGCTTTAATTTGGCTTAGCAGACCCACTGACCTGTGGCGGTGAGGAGGAATTTGGCTTTGGCCCAGCAGAGAGGCGGGGCCACACGCAGCGAGGAGGGAGAGAGGGGTGTGAGGTGGGGGCCACCCGTCGGGGCATGGGCGAGGAGGAGCTAGGAGCAGAACGAGGGAGGGCGGCAGGCGGGGCCAAATTTGTGGCCTGTGAGCAAGCAGCCGGAGCGAGGCGGAGAGGCAAGGAGGAGAGGCTCACCTCGGAGGAGAGGGGCGAAGCGAGTTGGAGAGGTGAGGTCGGGTGGGTTTTATAGGCGAGCGGGGAGCAAGCGGCCGGCGAGGCGCTGTCATGGCGCGGCGCAAGGCGCGAGGCTGGCCGCGGACGGAGTTGTTTGGCGGCGCGCGAAGACGCGGCTGAGGCGGCAGCGCGCAAGCTGGCGCCACGAAGCGCGGAGCGGCACAGCGCGCGAAGGCCAGGCCGGAGGCGAGGCGCCACTGGCGCGCGGCCGGCTGGCCGGGCTGGCCGGAACGGCCGGGAGGCTGAAGGCCAACGGGCCGAGGGGAGCGGGCCGGCGGCCCAAGAAGCAAGGAAAACGGCCCAAACGAGGTTTGAATTCAAACTTGATTCCAATCTCCAAAAACCAAATTCAAACAAAACCGAATAAATTCATTTTGAAATTTTGAGGGTTGTTTCATCATAGTCATATATGCTATCCAAACAACCATTCTACCGGCCAATTTTGAAGGCCTACTGTTATGAACTGATTGATTCTTCTTGGATTGGAGCTCATCTTTCACTCATAGAGGACTATTCCATGTTTACTGCAAAATGCAGCCCCCTACTGGTGATCTCAGGACCCTTGTTTTTGTCGCGTGAGATATGAATGGTTCTGTTACCATGTTGCTGTGTAAGCTGGTCCACTAACATTACTTCATTGTAAGTCCGACGGGGGAAGCCAGAGTCATATGGGGGGCATAGGAGATCCTTTGCAGTCGTCTCTGCAGTTGGGTCACTGCACGTGGACCCTCACGACGCAGTTGGGTCAAGATTCAACTGCGTCGTGAGGGTCCACATGCAGTGACCCAACTGCAGAGGATACCATCCTGTTATTGCTCCTACAGCGTACAAGCAGCGCTCCTAATTGTTTGTCCTTGTTTAGATCTCCGGACTCCCACGGCGCAGATTTCAAAATCGTACATCCAAGCAGTCCAATGTCATCTTTTAATCCGGCGAATCACCTGACCGTTCAAGGCTTCAGAGATTCCTGTTTCGATCTTGCATACCAGGTAGAAACTCTACATCCTATACATCTCATGCAGTGACCCAACTGCAGAGGATACCTTCCTGTTTAGCTACAACATGTTACAGATCTCAAGCGGTTGCAGGTCCTGCAGTGGCGTCGATAGAAACAAATGGACCAATGGGGAATTGAGCTCCATACAGACGGAAGCTACATCCTATACATCTCATGAGCTGCCATTAGATCCCCCCTGTACCACACAGAATGGCGACTCTTAAGCAGTTCAAGGCAAACAAGAGATTGCCGTGAATTCTACATCGGTACCACTCATGTTTTTATATGTGGCATCCAGTCAACCACAGGCACCAATCTAACATAATATGATGGCTAAAACAGGCTAAAAATATTATAGGTTGTTGGCTTCAGAATGACCGCCTATATCTGGCTACAGTTCTGGCAATGTGATTTCATTGGCTCATGCCAGGAAAAAGATGAACTAGCTGACCATTTCACTGTTCCTTCCAAATCCTTCCAGTGACACGCAGTTTGAGCTCCTTCCTTTCACCACCGGAGAAGAACAAGGCCATGTTCCGCTGGATGATTAGCCCGTCATAGCTATCACGGACCTTCCGATGGCTGTCTCTGATGCTCCGGGGAACACCTTGCCAGATCACCTTGCGCCCATTGCCTCCTACCTCCAGGCTGTAGCTGTAATTCTTTGCTTCTGTGTCATCTCCCATGAACCTCAGGAAGGCGATGTAGACAGGTGCCATGCCCAACTGAAATGCTTCAAAATGTAGGCAGAAGCACTGGCCAAAGCAGCTGAAAACCTAGATGGAGACATTGTGGTTACTCAGTCAGTTTACTTCGATCAATGGAAAAGGAAAAAAAAAAAAACTCAAGGAAAGATCGCATTTTGAATCACGCTTAAATAAAACGGTGAGGTGAAGAAAGGTAGCAGATAAAGAGGCCATTGGAAATGTCAGTTAATCTGCTGCAAAATAGGCAGACTGTTACATGGAAATGGATGCAGGTGGATCTGTACATGTATAAATATAATGTCTTAACAGGTCAGAAGCCATTACAGTCCAATAAATATGCAACATGATCAGCATCTTCATCTTATATGTACGAAAATAGTTGCATAAAAAACACAAACCACTATCTTATTTGACCAGTCCAAAAAATTGTCTTCTTTGTTTTTGACATAAAGGTCTACAAAAGTTACTAGAGAAAAATAAACTTCTGAGTATCTTTGCAGAAGTAAATAGCAGTAAAAAAAATGCTCGATGGAAATTCTTAATCAACATGTTGGTGTTGGTGGGAGATACCGTAAGCATCCAGGTGGCATTCTCAACTTCATGAGGATTTGACTTAACATAGCGATGGTTGAAGGTGCTTCCATTGTGCATGTCAACTTTGTGATCATCTTTCAAGTGATTTACCAAGTATGGAATGTCGCCAGCAACTGTGCATTCAGATCCAGCATATGGACAACTATAAGGCCTATATTGGCACTGTGACTCATGCTTCAGCTTGCAGTAGTAAGGATAAATGCCTAAGCAACCAAAGTTCTGGTACTTGCATGGAAGTTCAAGAGATGCAGCCACCTTCTCGAGAGCAAGGCATCTTATGTTACCCAGTTCATGCCTACAAGTTGGACAGCGATTATGAACCCTTGGTTTGCATCCGGAGCACAACGTATGTCCATTAGAGCACTGCATACAGAAAAGATGACATTACAATATAGTAAAAGAATGTGTCTTGTGCACATGATATTTAGTGAACTTGTTTTTTGGTGCTTAAGCATACAAAGTAGCATTTCAATAATGGAGCAGAACATATACGGGAAAGCAGCTTAGAATGGCCGTTTTGCACTTGAAATAACAGAAAGCAACAAGAGTGATTTGCAAACTGTGGAGTATAAAACTATCTAGAAAATTCGATACAGATCAGACTAAAAAGGTGACAGCAGTTACGAACTCAGGAGTCAGGATACTGAAAGCGACTCGTAAACTAATCCATATTTTGTTATCTAAGTGACTACATTTGAAAAAGACTAACTCAATATAAGAAGATAACCATTTTTAACTAAAAAAACGTAATGGAATGACATAACTGCTCACCTGATGTATAGGAGGATACATGGCACTCAAGCAGACCGGGCATTCCAAAAGTTCGCGCACACTGCTAGAAACTAGCACATTTGGCTTCGGTGAAAGCTGAACCTGATCACCAACAAGTTCAGTAACATCCAGTACCTCGGACTTTGGAGGATCAATAACCTCAGAGCTGGTATCATCAATATAAGCAGCTGAGGCCATGGGCAAACTCCAGAGATTGTACAGTCCTGCAGTGCAAAAAGGTCAAATACTTGCCTTATAACATGCGAATTAAACAAGGACGAGAAAAAACAATAAAGCCAGAGTTCCTACTAGTACTGACAAACTGTTAACAAAAATCATTGCCACATCGAACCATCTAGAGTGCAAGCACAATTGCTCGGTTCCAATACAGTCTCTTTAAATGATTGGATACTGTTTAAAGGCTTTGAAAGAGATAGGGCCATAATGCAGCAGAAATCATGAGAGCACATGGGCTAGGGCCTAACATGAAACTTTCATGTGTTGATCTGACAGGTTGTCTTACTACATATGCAACAAATAGATCGAAAATGACATAGTGCTTGTCGATGTTTCAGTTAGGTTTTATTTTAAGAATTTTTTTAGTACACCTGTCAGGACAAAAAATGTACATTTTGAGAACGAGGATGACATTTGGATTGCGTTTTTCATTCATTTGTGCACTTGTAGTTTAAGAGTATTTAAGTTGAATTAATGCTTTCTATTTTTCCAGAAACATGGCTTCTTTCGAAGAATAGAAGAAAAACCTCACAGATAAACCCTAATGTCTGCAAGTACTGACTGTAGTACCTTAATGAGAGAGGCAAATTTTCTACTGAGCTAATAATCCAATGTACAGGTCGGAGTCGGATTATAGCAGCTCAATATAATGCATAATTGACACATCCGAAATCCCCGGGAAGGGAATATCAAACGTGTGAGCCCAATCTAACAACCAAATTATGAGCACACCCGCGCAACTCACTCCCAAGATCAACGCATCATTAGCTGACCCTGTGAGTACAGAAATTCGTAGGGAAATTAGTCTACAAGTGCATCAATCTCTACTAAAACCTGTAACTTAACAACACGACAGTAGCACATACATAACCACATCCCCATTAGGCACACCATCTCGAGCTCCATCAATAGCCATTATGTACAAGAAGTAGTCAAAGATGGACAACTAAGAAATGCCAAGAACCCTATGGGCTAACCAAATCAAGCTCATTTTTTTCTCTCAACCAACGCAAAAAAAAAAAGACAAAAAAAAAAAAAAAAACAAATTTGAAGAGGAATTGATTCAGCCAAGAAACAAGCGCATCTGCACGGCACAAAGCCGCATCAGATCGAGAAGCAAACAACCCGAAAACCTTTGCCCAAACCAAGGCCACAAGCACGTAGCAGCAAAACCCCTACTCATCCAGCCGCTCCTCCCGCATTTGAACCACTCGAACCAGAATCGACCCGCGGACTCGGCGAACACCTCGGGAACCCCCTAAAAACACGATCTTTCACCCACCAAAAAAAACAAAAAAAAAACTGAAAAATCCCGCAGAAAAGAAACCCAGAGGGAGAGAAAGCAGCAGCGGCTCGAGAGCGGCGGCCTACCCCGGTGGGTGAATGGAGGCCGGCTCCGGCACAGCGGTCTCGCCCAGTGCGGTCTGCGGCGGCGATGGTCAGCGAGGGGGGGAGACGACGAGGCCGAGAGCGCAAGAGAACTCGAATTAAAGCGCCCCCCCCCCCCTCTCTTGCGTTTCGTTCCGTTTCTGTGGTTGCGTTTTGTGTCCTGTGAAAGCTGTGAGGCTTTTTTTTTTTTTTTTTTGGTTTTGTTTCCTTGCGGCGTTCGGTTGGGCCCACTCCTCCTCTGTCCTTGGGATTCGGGCCCTCGTTAATTAATTAAGTGGCACCACTGACTAATGAGAGGAGCGTAGCTACTAGCTACGTACCGGGCGCAGTAAAAACAAGTCTCCGACGACGAGTCAGTTCTACCATGGCAAACGCCATGGAGACAGGTTTTTCTCTGGGTAAACCTTCCTTCTGAGTCGTCAAGAGGTTAGGTTCGTTCAGTCTGTTAAAAGTTTTCTAGCTCGGTCGCTAGTCGAGAGAGATTCAGAGGTCTGTGGATTCAGAGATTCAGAGGCTTGATGAGAAAGATCAAGAGGGCTCCAGAGCACGATGGAGAGGGTGTCTGGAGCGACTGCATCCAAATGCAGCCTCAAACGATCTGGACTGGAACGGTCACCGACGGTTTGCCAGAGACACTCGGGAATTTTAAGTTTCAACAGAACGGATAGCATGGTGCAGATTAATATTTATTTAGTTATTTATATGTATTTACTATGGCGGTTATAGTTATACAACAATTATTTAGATGTTATTATTGCCCTCCTGAGAGAGAGAGAGAGAGAGAGAGAGAGAGAGTCTTGCGGAAGGAGCTTTAGGATAACACAGGGCTGGGTTGGTTGATGCGGCCGCTGATACGATGATCTCTCGCTGTAGGAGGGTGATGCTGATTCTATAGCGGATTTGGCACGTGCGGAATAACATCACATCCTCGGCCGGTTCGGCGAGGTGCATGGCCACCGGCGTTGTTAGGGCATCTCCAATGGTGCCACTTCAGGCTATAAATTTGTCCATGTTAGCATTTATCCTATGTGGAGGAAAGAGAAAGGAGAGAGACAAGTGAGCCGGCGACTAGTTTAACGTCGAGCGATAGCTTCGATCGAGACCAGTATTGACCACGTATCGCCAGCCTATCGACGAGGTCGACGATTCGCAACGCGCTTTGACCTCCTCACGAGATACTCTCCTCCACGCGCACTCCCCCACTCTCCTCCCCCCAAATCCCGCGTGGGATCTCACCAGCGCTCGCCTCCCCCACGCAGGAACCACAGCTTGCCTCCTCCGCGCTCTCCTCTCCCCCAAATCCAGCGCGGGATCTCCTTCCTCCGCCTAGCGCGCCGGTGAGTCTTCTGCCCTTGTACCCCGTCACCTCTCGAGCCGAGCACGCCTCGCCAGCGTCGCGGCTCGCCCGCCTCCGCCTCGCCAGCGTCGCCAGATCCCTCCTCCTCCGCCTCAACAGCGTCGTGGCTCGCCCGCCTCCTCCTCCTCAGATCCCTCTCCTCCTCCGCCTCGCCAGCGTCGCAGCTCGTCACCTCCAGTTGCTTCTCGCTCTCGCGGCTGTGCGGTACGTCGGCAGCCTGCGGAGCAGTGGTGCGCGCCGCCGGGTGGTCGTGGAGGAACTCGCCAGTCGGGACGCTTCGGGCGCAGATCGGGGCAGCCGCACCGGCCGTCGAGCGGGATCTGAGGAGGAGGCGGCGGGATCCCAAATCGGGCGCAGGTTGCCGTCTGGTTGGGGGTGGTGGTCACGGCGCAGATCGGGGCAGCCGCGTCGGCCGTCGAGCGGGATATGAGGATGAGGAGGCAGGATCCCAAATCGTATTGGCCTCCCTCTTCTTAGTTTGTTGTATTGTCTACCACT
Organism: Rhipidocladum racemiflorum; assembly: GCA_036346355.1. Lineage (NCBI taxonomy): Eukaryota > Viridiplantae > Streptophyta > Magnoliopsida > Poales > Poaceae > Rhipidocladum > Rhipidocladum racemiflorum. The sequence continues at coordinate 60,573,184 of CM070573.1, read as the reverse complement.
TGATAGTAGAAAGTTCTCATGTAAATACTGATGCAAATTGGAACAATTGCTTCAGTTCTTTTTTGATGAAGATACATGTGTTGGATTCTAGTGTGTTAGTAGGAGCCTGCTACAAGAATGACATCCTCTACAGGCTCCAAGCGTGAGGTAGCACCTCAGCCGCCGAAGGACCAGTTCTCCCTCACCGGATTGGGATCCAATCCTTGGATGTCGACCTCAATGAACCACGGCACTCCCTTCTTCAACCCTTGGTGGACGGCGCAATGGACACAAAGCACTTTTGCTCCCAATGCTTATGAGTGGTAAGAATTCTTTTTGTCGGATGGTAGAATTGTTGCTATCAACTGAGATTTCAAGATCCTTGATATCTAAATATCAATTGCCCCAAGCTGTTGGTCAAGAATGTTGTAGTTTCTTGTACAATATCTAAATATCTAATTTACATAGCCTGCTGATCTTGATATGGTATGGATTGTAGCTCTCCTAGTGGTTTTGTAAGTCTTCTTAAAGATGGTATGGAGGAAGCAAATCATACTTTAAAGACTGGACATGATGCATCTCATTCAAAAGGCAAAAAAAGGGTTATCAAGACTTCAAGTAAAGACGATGAAAGGAGTGAGAAGCGATTGTCATGGACAACGGAGGAAGACTTAAGATTGGTGAGTGAATCACTAATCTGAATTTGGTTGTTTTTATTTTGTGTGAATTATCTCTGATATTGTAATCTGCAATTTTAGGTGAGCGCGTGGTTAAATAATTCAAATGACCCCATTAATGGGAACAAGAAGAATGATCAATATTGGTGTGATGTGCATGCAGATTATGATATCACCACACCTATATCTAGGAAAAGGAAAGAGAAACATCTCAAAGACCGCATGACAAAGATTAAGAGATTAGTCGGGTTTTTTGTGCCTCATGGAAAAGGCTGACTCGATTTATGTTAGTGGACAATCTGATGATATGCTGAGAGACAAGTCTCTTGAATTTTATTTACAAGACTATAAAGAAGGCCCATTCATGTTTATGCATTGCTGGAGGGTTCTTCGCAATGAACCCAAGTGGCTTGCTGTGTTGGAGGATCATGAGAATACAAAAAAACAGAAGCTTAGTGAAACAGAAGCTTAGTGATGAGGGGAATGTACCAATTGTAGACATCTCTGAAGATGCAGAACAAGAGCAACGTCCGATGGGAACAAAAAAAGCTAAGAAACAACGAAATGGCAAAGGCAAGCTCAAGGTTGATGACAATGGATTGGCTGGAGATATTAAAAAGTACATGACTATTCAGACAACGGCTAAAAAACATCATGAAGAGTTCATTGAGGCCCAACAACGTGTGTCTAGTGAAAAGGTTAAGGCTGCAAGGCTAAAGAGTGAGATAACTATGTTAGAGACCTATAGATCTTTGATGACCATGAACACTAGTGAGATGACAGAGGACATGAAAGCTGAACACGCTATTGGATTGAAGAATCTAAGGGAGAATTTATTTGGTGGTTCAAATTGAGGTACTACTGCACCCTGCACTATGTTTCTTGCTGTTTTTAATGCAATATGTAATGAAATTGGATAGTAGAAATAGCAAACCTTGATGATTTTGATGCAGCCAGTCGGCTAATTGATTTTGATGTCAATAGCTAGCTGATTTCAGTGCAATCATCTAGTAAATAGCTTTATAAATGCAAAACTTAAGGTTCCAATGTAGTCAACTAGTAAATAGCTTTGTAAATGCAAAACTTAAGGTTCCAATGCAGTAAGACAGCTGATTTTAGTGCAATCAGCTAGTAAATAGGTTTGTAAATGCAAAACTTAAGGTTTCAGTGCAATTAGCTAGCTGATTTCAGTGCAATCAGCTAGTAAATAGCTTTGTAAATGCAAAACTTAAGGTTCCAATGCAGTCAACTAGTAAAAAGCTTTGTGAATGCAAAACTTAAGGTTCCAATGCTACTATATCTTCTCTATATATTGCATCTGCTGCTGCAGTATACAGCAGCTATATCTTCTCTTCTCCCCCCATACTCCTTTCTAAACAAGTCTCCAAACATGTCGGACCAATCCGATGATTCCATAGACCCTGCTGACATGTACACTTGAAGATTTTGAGGCCGAGCAAAGTGTCCTAAACTCCTTTGCTCAACATATCGATATGAAGATTAAGGCCAGCATGGAGGGTAGTTCATCTAGGCGTCGAAGTGCTCCAAGAAGGTATATCAATAAGAATCGTGAAGGCGCTCATGAACAACTTGTTGCTGATTACTTCGCTGAAGATCCTATCTACACCGATGCAATGTTTCGTAGAAGATTTCAGATGAGAAGGCCTCTCTTCCTATGCATAGTGCAAGCCCTAGGTGAGTAGTCTGTCAATTTTAATCAAAGGGCAGACTGTACTACTCGCCAAGGGCTAGCCAAGGGCTATCACCATTGCAAAAGTGCACGGTGGTAATCCGCATGCTTGCTTATGGGACTCCCGCTGATACACTTGATGAGTACTTGAAGGTTGCAGAGACCACTGCATTGGAATGCTTGGAGAAATTTGTGGAAGGGGTGATTCATATATTCAAAGGTGAGTACCTAAGAAGCCCAACAACTGAAGATGTTGATCGTTTGCTCCAAGTTGGTGAGTCCCGTGGGTTCCCAGGCATGGTAGGTAGTATTGACTGCATACATTGGAGGTGGGAGAATTGTCCTACAACATGGAAGGGTCAATTTACCCGGGGTGACTATGGAGTCCCAACTATCATCCTCGAAGTTGTAGCTTCATATGACCTTCGTATTTGGCATGCATTTTTTAGTGTTGCTGGGTCCAACAATGACATAAATGTACTCAACCAACCCCCATTATTCAAAGCACCTCGAGCACAGTTCTCCACCAATGGAAATCAATATGACACATCATACTATCTAGCCGATGGGATTTATCAGAATGGGCTGTATTTGTGAAAACTATACCAGCTCCCCAATTAGAAGAACACAATTTATTTTCAAAAGCTCAAGAAGGGGTAAGGAAAGATGTGGAGCGTGCTTTCGGAGTCATGCAAAGCTGTTTCAACATCGTGCGTCGTCCAGCACGATTGTGGAATCGGAAGACTATTGCAAAAATCATGCAAGCTTGTGTAATTCTACACAACATGATAGTGGAAGATGAGGGAGAAATAGTTTAGTATAATATTGACCTCAATTGTGCTCTAGGGACAACTATTGTTCTCCCACCTGAAGTGAAGAAAGGCAGTAACGCATCCTTCGAAGATGTGCTATGTAGGAATGCCGCCATCCGCAATCGCTCAACCCATATCAAACTAAAAAATGATTTAATTCAGCATATTTGGCAGCGATTTGGTAATAGGCAAAATAATTAGTTCTTAAATATCATGTAAGCTCTTGAATCAAATCTATTATGTTTTTTTTTATCGTCAAATATTGTTAACTTACGTTAGTTTTTGCTTTGTCTATTCTGCAGGTTAACATCAAGCTTCTCAAGGTGTTGAATGCACAATTCGACATGATCTGTAGGGGACATGAACTGTTGGTGTGTTGGTGCAATGTCTCTGCTTTTGTAATGTTTGGAGCTGTTGGTGTGTTGGTGCAATGTCTGGAGCATGTTCCAGTTACTGTTTGTATGTTGTAAAGGTGTCTAGTACACCTGCTTATCTACTAAACTTAAACATGGTGGTGAGCTGAATAATTTTGTGTTAGAGATGCTACTAATTTTGGATGCTTTTGAGTGGATATGGTATTAATTTTGTGAGTTATTTGGAGTGCATATGGTACTTCTTTAGATCACGTGGTGCTGTTTTGAATGTTCAGATTTTTTTATTTTGTGGTGACATGTATATATTGCTAAAAATGTTCATGTATATTGCTGCACTTGGTTCATGTATTTGTTATACACATGTAGCCACAGTGTTGCATTCACGACTGATCATCACCTTCTAATGTGCATGCAAATATTAAATGTTGTGTATAGATATCCTTGTAGACAACCCATTGAAAGAGCTGACTATAGTGGCTGGCTATAGCTGACATGGCATGTGCTTATAGCCAACAATTATCTACACCATTGGAGATGCCCTTACCAGAAACGAGCAGGGGCAAGCGATATTTACAACCTCGAGAACGATTCCGAATGCTAGGTAAGCAGAAGCCATTGTTCGCTTGGAGTCAGATAGCGCAAGAAGCATCGTGTATTATTTTTTCAAATCTAGCCACTTTATGTATATATTTGCAAATTTGGCCCACTCTTTTACTGCGAAAGACGCGGTAGACGACACGTATCTCCTACCACGCCCGGAGAGCACATAAGCTCTGTTACAGCGTCTAGCTAGCACAGAAACTCTCCTGTGCTCGCACGCGCTGCCATGGTGCGACAAGCTTTCCCGCACGTCCGGCGTAGTAGAGGAGCTTCGGCGCTCCTTGAGCACAGCAGGAGACATGTGTATCCATGTGTAGCCTGTCACGCCTTCTATAGTAGAGAGAAGACCAAATTTACAAATAAATATACGGATCATAAGGTTAGATGACTCCCATTTCATAGACCATCTATCGATGACTGGTGAAGAACATCCAAAATACGTCCCTTCTACAGGGGACTGGAAGGGTCGCGCAAGATTCCACCGAGGTGTCCTTCACTTTGGTTCTTGAATTGAATCCGATTCACGGAATTGAAGCTCCAATTCAATTCCATGTTGAAATGAGATTGGTTTATAATTCCAATCCTAGTGTTTGGATGCCAGTGAAATTACAAAGTAGAATTTAGGATCCAAAACAATTATGCCTGGTGTTTGGTTGCATGCTTGTCTCCTCCCCGTTGCTGTCTTTCGTCGTTCCTACCGAAGCTCATAGCTGCCGCCCGTCAGCAATCGTTCCTAGCCACGGCCGGTGACCCATCCCGCCGGCGACCTCCTCCTACACGGTGGTGTTGATGGTCGACGAGGGCTCGCTGGTGGTGTTGACGGCTAACAAGAGTTCGGTGATTCAGCTGAGGCGGCCGAAGTCAAAGTGCCCAAAGTTCAAGCAGCTCAGCGATACATTTGAGGCGATGGCGGCGGTCTAGGTTGCGGCGACGGCGGCCATGGAACTCGGCCGTGGAGCTCGGCAGCGGCGGCCGATGATGGATGGAGAGAGGTGGAGAAGTGAAGAGTCCATTCCCTGCCCAAAATTGGGAGTGACTCAACTTCAACTAGGAAGCAATTACGTTGAATCTGGGGTCAAACTTCGAGATCTAATTCCATATAGGCTCTAAATTGGAAATTCAATTCCAATTCAAGACCAATTCTGACGTCGAGACGAGGTGTCAGGGAAACGAGACATGAGCAAAAAAAATTTTGTAGCGCACGAACTATAGCGCAAATTGGGCCAAGAGAAAAATAATCACTGGGCTGTGCGGCGCGAGAATGCTCCCGCATGTCTCGAGCAAATGTATTTCATTTCTGAGTAATTAATAGATTCTCATTTTTCTAAAGAATTATTATTAGTACTGGAGCTACAGTACTATTATTTTCAAATATAGAATGTACATGTATATTATCTACTATACTAAAACATATGGGTTTGAAGAGCAACCGGCCATACCACATGGCGATTTTTTTTTGCAAAAAGGATCTGTTTGCGCCAAAATTCGGTACATGGCAAAATGGGTTTGAATCGGATAAAAGCAATTGTATGTGTTTGCATCAGAACTCGGCGTGTATTGAAATCAGTCTGAGACGAAAAGGAAGCGTTCGCATGGAAAGAAATCATCAAACGAATCGGAAAAGGAATCCGTTTCTAAAAAGGAAAGGAAGTCAGATAATAGGCCGATACGGATAAACGCACCGTATCCATGTACAACTCGGATCGGCCAGGCGTGTTATAAAAGGAGGTGGGTGTCAAGCGGCAAGGAATCAATCAATTCCAACAACTACTTTTTACAGCCTTTCTTTTACATTGCTTTAGCTTCATAGATTCCTTTGCAAGTCGACGGAATCAACATAGTCGCATCGCCGATTGTTGATTTTAGCCGATTTCACCCAGGTTTGATTTGCTTCGCTTTGTTGCGCATCGCCTTCGGCCGATTTTACCTTGTATCCGGATCAATCAGAACAGGTTGATCTAGTTATCTCCTAATCGGTTCTTGCCGACTAGCGAAAAGCCGATAGATCTTTGTTTATCGGCTTCGATCAAATTACAAATTCTACCTTGTCGATTTCAGGTCAAATCGACTGGCACGCTCTGCAAACCCGGTGTTTGTCTTGTGTGTTCGAGGCCTAAAACCCCCTTCACGTTTTTGGCGCGAACATATTTTTGGCACGCCCGGTGGGACCAAAAAGAATGTCGTCAACCGACAAACCCGCAGTCACCGCCGATATCAACACTGATGCCATAATCGCGCCCCAGATGGCCGATTTAACCCCTGAGCAACGGAAAGAACTCGAAGATCGAAAGGCAGCTCTGGAGGAAATGATGCTACGATGCTTCCAGAAAACACGCCGTGGCGTTACTCAAAAGACTGCACTCCCAAGCATCATTCCTATCGGAGATTCAACATCTGAATCGGTTAGCCGATACGCACCCGCTCAAGCTGATTTATCAAGTATGATCGAGCAATCTGTCCATCACGCATTGATTAACCAATCATCGGCTCTAGTATCTACTTTAAAGCCGATGATAGAAAATAGTGTGAAAACAATTGCTCAAGAATTAGCTGCGTCTGGAAGCCTGCTAGATCCACCACAAACCATCCCTACGTGCCGGTATATTCCATAGCACCCAACACCAACACGATGGCGTGTCGGCTCAAGCACCTATCATGATGCTGGCTCAACCTCTTGTTTTGAAACCAAGCATACAGAGAGATGGGTTCACACACTACCATGGGCACACGGATGGAGCCAAGATAGGCGCATCAAATCAATCAAGTCGCCCTCCAATAACATCGGGTTATCGGCTTATCACCGATCGAAATGGGACAGTTCCACGATCCACGAGGCCACAACCATGAAACAAGCACCATATAGGGTGGTGCCATACGTCGAACCTTTCGCCCATACCCGATGCATTAGGTTTTAATCACAATTACGACGCAGCACCAAGACCTCCTGAGGTGCGAGTTGGACAAAGACCCGAAGTTTGCACTCGGGGCGGCGCAAACAATGAGAATTGGCCGTGTCATTTGCACCACAAGCCGACAATGTTAATTGGGCGAACAAATTGCCAATGTTTTGAGAGAAACGATTCGGTTTACAACCCGGAGGAGAGTGATCGGCTACAGGAAGCCGTGCGATTACATAGACCGAATGCCGTACTCCCACAACTTTAGGATACCGGACTTTGCTAAATTCTCGAGGATGATTCTATTACCACAATTGAGCATATCGGACGGTTCATGGCTCAATGTGGGGCGGCGCGATCCGATGGGTTAAAAATTAGGTTGTTTCCTTTATCATTATCCGCCTTTGCATTCACTTGGTTCACAAATCTACCACCTAATTCGGTTCATATATGGAACGATTTAGAAAGCCGATTCCATGAGTACTTCTTTTCGAACTATGGAGCTTAGGATTTCGATCTTAGTTCAGTCAGGTATACTGGCGAATCGGTCTCTGATTATATCAAAAGATTTGGGCGTCTGGAATAGGTGCTCTGATGTAACATTACCCGACGATCAATTGGCCGACCTAGCGTTCCAAGGGTTAATCCCTCCATTAAAAGAAAAGTTGTCAGGCCAGGAGTTCCCCGACTTAGGCCACCTACTCCATCGCGTATCGGCACATGAAAGCCGATATGCAGAGAGCAAAGGGTTTAAAGATAGGTTTAGGACAAACGGCAATGAAAAGGCCAAAGTAAACATGGTAGATTACGATTCGGGCGACACCTCTGACGACGAAGCAGAAGTGAACATAGCCGAGTGGGCCAAAGGTTCCAAAAAACCACTCGTATGCTCTCTGCTTAGGCCGACAAAGAATAAAGCGGAAGTCAAGTACTCGTATGATGTGTCAAAGTGTGACAAGATATTTGATTTATTACTACAAGAAAAACTCATAAGGTTACCAGAAGGGCATATCATACCATCGGCCGAAGAAATTAAAAAGCGAAGGTATTGCAAATGGCATCATTCGTTCTCTCATAACACTAACGATTGCAATATTTTTCGACAACAGATCCAATCGGCCATCGCCGATGGCAAGTTAAAGTTTGCAGAAGAATCGGCTATGCAGATAGATATGAGCCCTTTTCAGGTCAACATGGTTCAATGTTCACGAAGAGAAAAGAGGCCTGCGGAAGAGGATAAGCCGACTAAGGGAATTGTATCACGAGGCGAGGCAGTCTGAGATCACTTTATCGGTTCTATACAAATAGAAGCCGATAAAAATGGACAAAACTCAAGAACGGTGAAACCAAGAGGGACTTAGAGGTCGGAAAATGGTATCGAGCTGAGAGGGCTCCAAGAAGAGCCGATTTCAAACCAAAGCCTACCTTCACACAACTCCTGGGGAAATATGAAAGGATAAGTCGAAGGTATAACCCTCAACAACACCAGGGTTTTCATCGATCAGGGCAAAGGAGGGACGAACGTTGGCGGCCAGATGTGCCACATCGGCCGACTACTGAAGAAGAGAAACATCGGCAATGTCCCTTTTGGCAGTTTTGCTGGGAGAGAGGGATGACCTTACCAACGGTTGTATCTTGTCCTATGCAACACTCGTCTACATGTCGGCCAAACCAATCAGAAAAGACAGGTTGTCCAGGCCGATACACGATCGTCGTAGTAAGGAGCGAAGGCCGATCTATGAAAGGTTGTCAACATCGTAACAAGGCGAATCCTCCCAAAATCGGGAATTATCGGCTAACGCAAGAAGGATGGAATCGACAATGAAATGGGCAATTTAGTGGAAAGATAAGAAAGCCGATAGAACCCAAACCTAGATGGTGCCCTTCGGTCTCAAAGAAGTCGCAACGCAGAAGGCTTCAATGATTAAAAACACAAGAAGAAAGGGAAGCCGAAAAGGAGAGAGAGAGGGATCGGACGTTTAATAAGTTAAGACCGGTACCGATTTTGAAAAAGGAGTGGAGAAAGAAGGAACAGATCGATAGTGATTCAGATCAATCGGTTCAATCCAGTTCTCCGATGATCCGAGATGATCGCCACCAATGGATATAAACATGGTATTCACTTTACCTTCCGAGTTCGTGAATCAAGAATCTACCAAGAAGTGTTCGCCCAATTGTGCCTCGGAGCACCAGATTTGTGTTTGAAAAACCACAAGACATGCATCGGCATTTGAAACCATTGTATCTAAAAGGATACATTAATGGCCGACCAATATCCCGTATGTTGGTCGATGGCGGGCAACGGTCAACTGATGCCGTTAAGTACTTTCGTAAAGTTGGGAAAAGCCGACGAAGACTTAATCAAGACCAACATGGTGCTAAATGACTTCACCGGAGACCCAACCGAGGCTAAAGGCGTAATGGTGTCGAATCGGCGATCGGTAATAAAACTTTGCCGATCGCGTTTTTGTGATTGAAGCTAAAGGCAATTACAGCGTACTCCTTGGGCGGGATCGATCCATGCTAATCGTTGTATACCATCGACTATGCACCGTAAATCGTGCGGTGGAACGATGATACAAGAGAAGTCGTACCACCGACACATCGGCTCATATCGCCATGGCTAGCCACGACACCAATTGGCCACACGAAGAGGTGAATGCATATCGGAAAAGCCTTGGACAATTGCGATTTTATCTGTGTTGAGAAATCGAGATTCAAGCCGATCAGCGTTAAACCCAATACGTTTGATCGGACAGACGAAGTGATAAGAAGATGGAGCGCAAGACAATAGCAAAGCTGCGAGGAAAAAGCAAGGAGCTATCGGCAAGAAGAATACGAAGAAGTCGTTGAAGATTTTGAAGAAGAAAGAAAGGGGTTAGGATTTACTTCGCCGATTTGCTTGAAGAGATCGATATTGGGGAAGGGGATAGCAAAAGACCAACGCGTTTGTAAGTGCTAAATTAGAACCCGGTTATAAAGCAAAGTTGGTCGAAATACTCAAGGAATATAAGGATTGCTTTGCGTGGGAGTATTATGAAATGCCAGGTTTAAGCCGATGACTAGTCGAACATCGGCTACCTATAAAACCTGGATATCGGCCGTTCAAACAGTACCTAGGCGGTTTAACCCTACGTTGTATGACGCTATAAAGGAAGAAGTAGGACGATTGCTAGGCGAAATTTATCCGGCCTTGCCGATACGCTGAGTGGGTCTCAAACATCGTCCTGTGAAGAAGAAAACGGCAAACTTAGGGTATGTGTCGATTTTAGAGATTTGAACAAAGCTACGCCAAAAGACGAGTACCGATGCCCATAGCCGATATGCTTATCGATGCGCATCCGGGAATAAAATCATAAGCTTTTTGACGGAACGCCGGATACAATCGATATTCATGGCGAAGCCGATATACCCAAAACGGCTTTCGGATGTCCGGGCTTTAGGGCTATATGAATGGAAAGTTATGACCTTCGGTTTAAAAATGCCGGTGCTACTTATCAACGTGCTATGAACCATATTTTCCATGATTTGATCGGCAATCTTGTGGAAATATACATTGACGACGTAGTGGTAAAATCCAAAGAAGGCGGCAACATTTAGCCGATCTGAGAAAAATGTTCGAAAGTACAAGGTTACATGGGTTAAAAATGAACCCTCTCAAATGTGCTTTGAGTATCAATTTGGACAATTTCTTGGGTTTACGGTGCATGAAGGAGGGATTGAAGTAAACCCAACCAAAGTGAAAGCCATAGCCGATACTAAACCACCGACAAGTAAAAGGAGTTGCGGTGTTGATTGGGAAAATCAATTACTTGCGACGTTTTATCTCAAACTTGTCGGGACGTATTCGGCCTTCACACCGCTGCTGAAAATTAAAGATAACCAAGAGTTTAAGTGGGAAGCCGATCGACAAAAGGCCTTCGGCGACATAAAAGGTTATCGATGAGTCCATCAAGATTGACCGCATAAAACACGGTATACCTTTTAGACTATATATATCGGTGAAGGTGATTCGATTGGAGCAGTTTTAACACAAGAAGCCGATAGGAAGGAACAAGCAATATATTACTTAAGCCGACGTCTTCTAGATGCGAAAACCAGGTATCCCTTAGTAGAAAAATTATGCTTGTCATTGTACTTTGCTTGCACCAAGTTAAGACATTATATGCTGGCTTCCAAATGCGTTATAATATGCAAAACCGATGTAGTTAAATACATATTATCGGCGCCCATCCTGCGTGGTCGGCTTGGTAAATGGGCATACGCCCTAACAGAGTTTGAGTTATCCTATGAATCGGCTAAATCTGTGAAAGGACAAGTCGTGGCCGATTTTATCACGAAGTGAAACATTAGTAGGAACAACTAGTGTAACTCCTTGGCAATGTATTTTGATGGGTCTGTTTGCCAAGAAGGCGAAGGCATCGGTGTGATATTAGTTTCACCTAGAAAGCGAGTATGACTTCATGTATCGGCTAAATAGCCGATGTTCAAATAATCAAGCGAGAATCTGAAGCATTACTAAGGGTCTACAACTGTTAGATAGCATCGGAGTGAGAGGCGTCGAAGCTTTTGGAGATTCGATGTTAATTGTACAAAGAAGTCGAGGAGAATACCGATGCAATGATGATGCACTAACCCAGTACTTGCATCAATGCCTCCAGATCATCGAGATGTTCACTACGTTTTCCATAGAACATATTCCCAGAGAAGCTAATGATAAAGCAAACCGATTGGCACAATGTGCATCAGGGTACAGGATTGAAAGCCGATAGGGACCAATCGAGCTAAACGTTTGACCGGTTTTATGTGTTCACCCTGTCGGCTGGAGAACAGAGATAAGGGATTATTTGTCAGATCCAACCAAGCCGACCGAGCAAAAGGTCAGGCGCAAAGCACTCAAATATGTTATACTAGAAGACGTATTGTACTTTCGGACTATGGAAGGTTTGTTATTAAGATGTCTGGGAACCGAGGAAGCCAAAGTGGCGATGGGTGAAGTTCATGAAGGCATTTGTGGGTCACATCAATCGGCTCACAAGATGAAATGGATACTGAGACGAACAGGATATTTTTGGCCGACGATGTTAGAAGACTGCTTCAAATATTATAGAGGATGCCAAACGTGTCAAAAGTTTGGTAACATACAGTCAGCACCAGCATCGGCTTTACATCCGATCATCAAGCCATGGCCATTTAGAGGATGGGGTATAGACATAATCGGCCGATATTTCCGTCATCCAAAGAAAGGACATAAATTCATCCTTGCAGCCACGGATTATTTCTCAAAATGGGTTGAGGCTGTGCCACTCAAGAAGGTTACTAGTAAAGAACTGATCGGCTTTGTAAATGAACACATCGTCCATCGGTTTGGGATTCCACAAACAATCACTACTGATCAGGGTACTGTGTTCATGTCCAACAATTTCAAAGGGTTTGCGGAAAGTCTTGGGATAAAATTACTCAACTCCTCCCCTTACTACGCTCAGGCCAACGGACAGGCCGAATCATCGAACAAGACATTGATAAAGCTGATAAAAGAAAAATTGGGAAGAGCCAAGGAGATGGCATTCAATGCTATCGGAGGCTTTATGGGCTTATCGGCTATCTCATCACGGATCAACTAAATTGTCACCCTTTCAGTTGGTATACGGACAAGAAGCCGTTTTGCCCGTTGAAATCAACATCGGCTCAATAAGGCTACACGAGCAAGATAAGGTATCAGCCGATTAATACAAACAGCGATCTTTGGACAATCTAGATGATTTGGTGAACTAAGGCTGATCACGCTAGATCGGCTTAAAAGGAACAAAGAGATGGTTGCCGTGTCGTACAATAAAAAAGTGATTTTTAAAGCATTCAATCAAGCCGATTTAGTATGGAAAACCGTGTTGCCGATTGGGTCTAGGGATAATCGATTCGGCAAATGGTCTCCAACATGGGAAGGGCCTTATAAGATCAATCGGCCGGTTGGCGGGAATTCATATATCTTGGAATCTTTAGAAGGGTTCGTCCTACCTAAAGCGATCAATGGAAAGTATTTGAAGGCGTATCACCCAAGCATATGGGTCGGGTCCTAACTACAGAGGTGAAGGCATCAAGATCAATGACAAGCACATGCATATAAAATCGGTCATCATTAATCGAGTCGAGAACAAATAGTCCTTATCCACCAGTTAAGCAGTTTACAAAATATTCCGATGTACCAATATTACAGGAGACAACGTCGTTTTCAATGAAGCCCCGAGCCAGGAAGATGGGCTCCCAAAGCCGACAATCTTTGCTCTTTGCTCTACCAATAGTAGCTTGAACGCTATCTATTAATCGATCATCGCCACGCATCGCTGGAATCGATCATCTTAGCCGATTGGCTCTTAACTTTGGCAAAAACTTCGCCGATTTGCTGCCTCTGAGCCGCTAGTGAAGATGTCGCATCTGCAATGCCGATTTGGCAATCTGCAAGTTCTCTTGTAACCAAGGCCAGCTGTTCTTCAAGTTTTTTCTTGGATGACTCCAGCTCCTGGGCCTTAGCTTTGGCCGATTTCAGCATAGCAGCACCTTGGTCAAAAGCACTCTTTCGAGATTTAGCATCTGCTATAAGTTTGTCCAAGATCTCTTGGTCGGCTTGTCGGGCCTTCCTCTGCTCAATTCTTGCTTTGGCCGATTCTACGTCTAGCCGACGATCATCCGGATGGCACACTTCTAGCAAAGCATTCATGGTCAGCAGAGGGAAGATCGGCTTGCATGGCCGCCATAAGCGTTCCTCAAGGGCCGAGTGTTGGCGGAAGAGCGCCTCCGGCCGCATCACTTCGCCCAAGAGACGATTGAGTCGCTCTGCATACCCGGCTCGTAACAAAGAAATGATGCCGGGCGCAGGCTGCTATTATCGCTGGATGTCGGTTGGTAGTCGTCGGTGGCTAGCACTTTCGGATCGTCGAGCTCGTCGAGTGAAGCCCAGCAAATCGCGAGATCGATTGATGGCGCTTTGGGGTCGTGGATCGGAGATCTCGGTAGTCTGCTGCGATGCGGGCCGGCAATGGAAAGGATGGAGGGATAGCCGATGTAGCACCTTGGAGATCGGCTATAACTCCCGCTACTTGCACTGACGGAGATTGCTAGGGATTTAAAAGAATAAAATCAGCAATGCAAGATGGGCGTAAAAAAAAATGATATTAAGCAAAGAATAAAGAATAAAACTTACATCGATGGTGAGTGCTCGGAGAGCCATCGGGTTGCCGCCTCACGGGTCTGGGCGAGCGCCTGGCCGACTTCTTCCTCCTCTCTGCAGTGCCTTCGAGTTAGCAATTATCAAAGCAAGGGGCATGTTAGCCGATATGCAAAAGACTTACTTGGAGCACGTTGGCGAGCCAGTCCGACAGGATGGACTCAACGCCCAAATTTCCGTATATATCCTGTAGTTCCGACGGATTGACCGGGCGTCTGCATGCGCCACTCTTGGCGTAAATATGAGGGTCGGCTATTTGATCACCAGCATCTGTGCCGCCCTGAAAAGTTCAAAACCATACTTAATGAAAAAAAAACCAATGGCCAACATGGAAACAAATAAAAGGACACCGGTACCTCTACAGCTACTGAGGAGTCGGTATAACCGGAACTCTCGCTGGGGCCAGAGGCCACCATCGGCTCATGGAAGTCAGGCAAAAAGTTTAGAAGTATAGCCGACGGAGTTCTGTCCATCAACAAGGCCTCTGATATCTGAGACCACCATTGTGAAAATATGGCCGACCGACGGGAGTTAAGAATGAAATGTGGCAAAGAAAGAAGTTGAAATCCGTCGGCTACTTCGGGGACGATCTCCGCAATGACATCGTTGGTCACCCGAACGAGGTTCGATGCAGACAGCAAGGGAAAGGAAGGGATGGTTTGCCCAAAACCCAATTGACGGGCATAAACCGATGGATGATAGAATTCGTAGGAAGGCTGAAATGTCTGTGCGTGTATTCAAGCCGACGTGAATAAGGCAGGGAGAGGATAATTTTATACAAGTCCAAAGTGGATCGGGCATCAAGGAACTATCGGCATCTAAGTGAAGAAATGATGGGTATGGACAATCGGCTAGGTCGGTGTATGTGAAAAATCTTGTTGGCCGAAAGAAGACCTGTCTAAAGTGAGGAAAAAACGGAGATACTTGTGAAAACCAGCTGAGTCCATTTTTAGCTCATCAGTAGACGACATGATGAATCTCTCACCAAAAGATCGGCTAGCTCTATACTGGGGGACCACGTGTTCTGGATAATCTTCCCTGGGAAAAGTCAAACTCCCCATGGGTTCCGGTAAAATGGATCGGCTAAATATGCAGTAGAGCCATGTTTGGATAAACCACAGGGGACCTCCTATATTGCCGACAACAAACTTAGCGAAACCAGAAAAAAGCCGACTACGAATCACATACATCATCTGATATACTGCTCCCAAAAAGATCTTACCAAGAGCCAGCCGATGACCTTCCACTAAGCGTTCCGCTATTAGTTGAAAGGTTTGGGTGGGGCCAAGAGAGGCGCCGCAGAATAAATATCGGTCTAACCAAAGATTAAGAAAAGCAACATGCTCTTCAAATCTGATACAGACCATTGACCCTATTGTTATTTTGGACATACTTATGCCAACCTTCGCCTTTCTTGCGGATTAATTTAAAAGTGGGTTTCCCACTAAAAGCCGACAATGAGACCCGTCTGCCTAAGGCAGGATAATTGAGCCACGTCAAGTAAAGTAGGGCCTATCGGGCCAGATGGGAATAGAAAAGCATTAAAAGAATCCGACCAGAAATAACAAGCCGCAGCTACTAAGGGTTCATTGGCTTCCGGGTCGGCTAGACTCAAAGGCAAAGATTCAGCTATGCCCATTCTCTCCCATTCTACCCTCTTCTGAGCCGATATCCTAATGAACCAAGATCTCCATCCCTTCAAATTTGTGGGCCAGGCTCTAAAACTTTTTCCTCACTCAGAAATATTATATCCTGCAGCCGACAACGGGAGTCTAGGGATCTCGTCATTGATAACCGTGTCGGCCGATATGGTACCTATGGGCCCTAGGTAAAATTGATCCGAGCTTTGAGGAATCGGAATGAATACCTGCGAAGGGTCCATTTCAGCCGATTTCAAAGAAATGTAGGAAGAAGATGAAGGCCGATGATGCGTGGTTCGGGAGCTTGGAAGCGTGAAAATGACCGTGGGGGGGACCCCATATTTATACCGCGATGAAAGAAGGCGAGCGAGGGAATTCTTTGCATTAAAAACGCACTGAGATTATTACGGCGCCATTTAATGGGAGGTTACCAAGAATTTCCGATGACGAGCCGATTGCAATTTTTGAAAAGTATCAAGTTATCTTTCCAAAAATTGGGGGGCATATGTTTGCGCCAAAATTCGGTACATGGCAAAATGGGTTTGAATCGGATAAAAGCAATTGTATGTGTTTGCATCAAAACTCGGCGTGTATTGAAATCAGTCTGAGACGAAAAGGAAGCGTTCGCATGGAAAGAAATCATCAAACGAATCGGAAAAGGAATCCGTTTCTAAAAAGGAAAGGAAGTCAGATAATAGGCCGATACGGATAAACGCACCGTATCCATGTACAACTCGGATCGGTCAGGCGTGTTATAAAAGGAGGTGGGTGTCAAGCGGCAAGGAATCAATCAATTCCAACAACTACTTTTTACAGCCTTTCTTTTACATTGCTTTAGCTTCATAGATTCCTTTGCAAGTCGACGGAATCAACATAGCTGCGCATCGCCGATTGTTGATTTTAGCCGATTTCACCCAGGTTTGATTTGCTTCGCTTTGTTGCGCATCGCCTTCCCGAAGCCGATTTTACCTTGTATCCGGATCAATCAGAATCGGTTGATCTAGTTATCTCCTAATCGGTTCTTGCCGACTAGTGAAAAGCCGATAGATCCTTGTTTATCGGCTTCGATCAAATTACAAATTCTACCTTGTCGATTTCAGGTCAAATCGACTGGCACGCTCTGCAAACCCGGTGTTTGTCTTGTGTGTTCGAGGCCTAAAACCCCCTTCACGTTTTTGGCGCGAACAGGATCTCCGTAAATTTTAAAATTATGGTTAGGTCATTTCACTGAGTTCTAAAATTATGATTAGATCCTTCCATCAGTTATTTTGAAAAAAATAACCCCATAGTCCCATATATTTGTGACCAGGTCCTCTACCGGGGTTTTTAAATCACGAATAGGTCTTCCCTGTGGTTTCGCAAGAAAAATGCAACGACTCATAGTCAATCAATTGTTTAAAAAAACACCGTCGAGAGAATCAAATTTGCGTTTTTTATAACAAAAACCTTAGACCAAATTTCATACAGCACGACATCGCGCACGATTCAACCAGTATATTACATACACATACACACACGCACGAAATGGTTCGATACGTACCTAGGCTAGCTGGCTGTAACGAATTAGTAGTGTACTATGTATATAGACCCATACGTACGTACGTGCTCATAAATGTGCCCCACTAGCCAGTAGCTAGCTTGGGAAAAGTACTTGTCGCTCTACATGAATTGATGTAACCAGCCACAATTGATATATTTTTCTTCTGTTATTGTAGTTGTTTCGTTAATTTGGTCGACCTAACAAACCATATATGTCAACCAATAATTACTAGTATCTACTTAAGGGTACTCTTAGGGCCTGTTTGGGAGAGCTCCACTCCAAAAAAATCAGCTCCACTTCATCAACTCCACCGTTGAGTAGCTCCACCATAGAGTTGAAGTAGGGAAGGGAGGTGTTTGGCTTGCAAATTAGATCCAGCTTCAAGAATAAATGGTTTTGGTGTGGATATCCATTTATGCCCTTGGATGTTGATGTAACCAGTGGCAAAGGTGGGTAATTACCTCATATGTGTAACCAGTGGCAAATGTGGGTAATTACCTAGCAACTTCACGAGTGGGTATGAAACGGTGTTTCTTGGAGTACCCCTTGAGGAGCTCCACAAAAACCATGAAGCAGCCCCCTAGATTCACATTTTTTCTGGAGTTAGAGTTCTATGGAGCTGAGGTGTTTGGCTACACGAATTTGGAGTGGAGCTAAAAATTGAGGAGCAGAGCTCTCCCAAACAGGCCCTTAGCTTGTAGATTGAAATCCGTGGAGTTGGTGGAGACATCATAGGCCAAATTAAGATTCGTGGAGTTGGTGAGAAATACGTGGAGTTGGTGGAACCGGGTACTCCTAGTTTCATCAGATTCGTGGAGCTAGAGCTATATGTATATTAAAAATGTTTAGGTGGGTCATATTGTTTACATTTTAAAATTATTGTTTACATTTTAAAATAAAATTATAAACTTAAGTCACTTTATTTCTGCCTACAAGTTTCAGTTCTGAGGTGGAGCAGGAATATGGAGCTCCGGCCTTAATTGTATGGGATAACAAAGAGAAGAATACATACAGCCATACAGGCTGTAGAGCCTTGCTGAACTCCGAAGTCGATCGTAAGGTCAAATTCAAAACCCACCAAAAAAACTTCAGAACCCGAAACCCACTACTGCCATTGCCCCGGCCCGATCCCTATGGCTATGGCGCCCTCGCCGCTGAGCCCTAACCCCGCCGACCCGACCGAGGCCGCGAACCTCGCTGCCGTGGCTCTGGCAACGCCCGCTCGCGTATGGAGTTCCCTCCTCGCCCGCCTCCCTCCGCTCCCGGACTCCCGCCTCCTCGCCGCCGTCTCCGACCTCCACCGCCGCCTATTCGGAGGCCGCCGCCGCCGCCGCAGGCGCCCTGCTCTCCCGCTCCCCATCCACCCTTCCGCCGCGGAATCCGCCCGGTGAGAAACCCCTGCTCGAGTTAATGTGGCGCATGTGCTTCTTATGCTTCGCGCGCTTTTGCTGTAGTAGTGCTGTGATCGTGCTTTCGTGGACTGTGTGCTAGAGCAAGTAAACTTGGGCGAATTTTGGGTTATAGGTTACGGGTGCTCTGCGAGGAACTTGTACTAATGTGTTTTTGGAATTGGTCACTAGATGCAGTATAGGCAATCCCTTAGTTTTCGTGAGCTAATATTTGATGGATCTGGTTGTGTGGCTAATGTCATGTTCTGACGTTTTTCATATGCCATTGATGACCGTGATGATGCAGAATTACTTGGAGATTTATTTTGACTATATGCTATCTGCAGGATTGCTGGTGAGATGCCCAAAGTTTTTGGCATCCTAGAAGATATTGTGCAAGACACACTGTCTAATTTGCATGGCATTCAGAAAAGCTTACTCTTCTGGCAGTCCAGAGCCCAGGTATTAAGTTAATGAGTAGACCTTGACCTTTGAAGTGTTTTTACACTGTTTAGAGAAGTGTACCTTATTCTTTGTGCTAGTTACCTATTTTTGCTTGTGGAATGCATCTTTTTTTTTTTTCCAGGGAACAAATTCGCAGAAAGTGTATTTTATGATCTTTCAAAGAGGTCCAAGGGCCTTTGTTGAAGCAACATGTCAAACACTGACTAGACTCAGCTGCAATGGGAGTCCAATCCAGGACCTTTTGCACTCTGCATCTGACATGGTCTCAACAAAACTTGCTGTCCTGACAAGTATGCAACACTGCTTTGCTGCTTTTCTTGCCGAGGTTTGTTATAACAAAGCAGCAACAGTACTATAATTTTGATGCTATCTCTGCAGATGTCAAATAGAGTAAAGTTTTTGTAACACCCTGGCCCAAAATCATGCATAGCATCCCGCTTACACTTTCGTCCTCGCTTCGTGTAAAAGAGTTAATCCAGATGTGCTATGTTTGAACCCAATATGCATTATATACAACAACTCAATTTAAACAAGCAATATGAGACTAATCCCACAACCGTTCCACTTGGGTCTTCACATTAATAGGCCGGGGTATCACATTCACCCCTCTTAAGGGTTGACGTCTTCGGCAACACACCGTATACATAACATATGCCCAGAACCACTCCTTGGTACACGTCCGTGCGTCCAATGCTGACACATATACCATGCGTGTGTCCACTCCGGGCCCACACACACTATGCGCTAAATGCCCGCACCTCTGTCTCACATGTGCCCGTATAGCGAAGGTTGATGTTTATACTATCTATAATACCTTGATCCAAAATCTGCTCAAAGGCCAACCCACTGTGGGATGGGCCCACGTATGCATAGTACCTCACACTTTCGTCATCGCTACATGTAAAAAGATTAACTCAAAGATGCTATGTTTGGATCTAACAGTCATTATATGCTACTATAACTCATTTTAAACAAGTAATGTGGGACTAATCCTATCACCATTCCATATGGGCCTTCACATTAACAGGTCGAGGTATTACAGTTTTCTCAATGGTATTTTGAAAGTCAACTTTGTAGCTGCTCTCTTCTAAAAAAACTGTTGTACTACTGTATTCAAATTTCAAACCCATCTTTGCTTTTCTCTTGGATAATATTGCTTTGTGCTACAATGACTACAGTATCATGTACATGAATTTAAACCCTTGCCTCTTCCATAGGTTTATTCTGAAGTTGATAAGTATAGAGAAGGATTAACTGAAAGTTCAGATAAATCGCTGCATACACTATTCATCATTTTGAATACTGTATTCTCCAAATTGGAGGTATCACTTAGAAATGCTGGTAAGGTATGGAAGGTTTGTTTTTCACATATTTGGGTGTTATAGGTATAAATATTTGCTTCTTTGATCTCATCTGATATAATTACGTGTTTTTCAGGGGCTAACGCTACTATTCACACATGATGAAAAATCATTTGAACTTCTCTTTGAAAGATTGCCTGATTTTGATGTTGAGAGTTCACAGTGGACAGATGCCTTAACAACTGATGCTATAAGTTTGATCTATCAAAACCTCCAGAAGTTAGATAATTTCCTTTCCTCTCAGGTAATAAACTCTCCTTTCCTACAGCAGCGACACATTGATATTTGCTACGTCTTACCTCAGGTTCCAGATTATTGTTACCTGTGTTGTTGTAAGAGTTCAATTTTGTACTGACGAAGGTTCTACAATTACCTGTTTGACTGTTTGTGCTTCTTGTAAAAAATATTTATACCTGCATGTAAGTCCACAAATATTATGCTGTGCACACATGCTCTCAGACTATAAAGACTACAAATTAGTGGTAGGATTTTAGGCTTTAGCTATAGTACCAAACACATTGGGCAAGTGATTATCGAAATTCTCACACCTGAGGTATCAGAATTAATCACGTGGATAAGCTAGTGATAATGTGTTCAAACTTCAAACTTGTAGCTATTAGAATACTAGTGTAGCATTGTCATGGTGAACTTTTTTTGTTTGGCAGTTTGTCCATTTCATTTATTCTTGCTGTTATAAACAATTTAATTTGTAATGCTTACATAGAAATAAGTGGGGTTTGTTCACTGTACAAAAGTAAATCTGCTGGTGTACTTTTTAGAAGATAAATATATGTTGCTTACAATTCCATCATGTAAGATGGTACGTTGTTTAATTATCTCAAGCAACTTTTTGTGCAATTGTAGCTTTCAAGCCATAAAAAACCAAGAAAAATGACCATATATTGGCTACCCTACACATGTGGAGCATTGGGCCTCTCTGCATGTTCTCTGTGGCTTTTACGCCATAGTAGCTTGATGGGAAGTTCTGACATTGACAACTGGATTCAAGATGCTAAAGAGTCGTTGACTGATTTTTTGGATGAGCATGTTGAGAAACCAGTAAGATACTTTCTGTATATGTCCTTTTATTATTATTATCTTAAGCATGATTCTAGTGTAAGTTAACTGAAGGTAAATCAAGCTATTTTATGGAGGTAGATCCTTTTCTCGTTGTTTCTACATTTATGTATACAAGATGTTCTGTGAGGTATTGCAGGAAGCCTTGTTTTGTTAGTCTACTCATGCAAATAATGTCTAACAAATAGGAAAGCCAGATAACTGGAAAGAGAAGCATGCTGCCTTCTGCATTACTAGCTGTACTCTTTAACTATGGTATCGACATAACATATGGAAGTCATTTTGTGTGTTTTTTACTGGAGCACTTGCACCTATTACCGTGAACAAACTTAAGTAGAGGAGTATATACAAGTCACTGTCATGGGCATGCGCCAGCTGCATTGGCGCAGAAGGTCAGCAGCCGAATTAGTTAAGAGATAACATTAGTTATTATTTGATTAGATATCAATCCCTTAATGATAGAAAGTTATGATTTGATTAGATTCCAATCTCTTATAAATGGAATTAGTTATTTGTTTCCAATATACTTCTGTCTGATATGTAAGGCTAAACTTTTCATCTATTCTCATTAAGCAAAGATGAATTAACAAAGTATCTCAAGTCCAATAGTTCCCTGCCGTGCTCTCCTTGGCCAGCTGTTCTAGGTCTAGTTCTTCCCCAACCAGTGCCCTCCTTCCTTAGGACCATTCTACCTCAAGTCATCGTCGTTCGACCTCCTTCCAACGGATGTTTACCCCCGTTATGAACTAGGATCATAACAACTTGGTATCAGAGGCACTCACAATGGCTTCCAGTGCCGAGCTATCATTTTCCTTTGATAAACCCCTCGTTGAGTTAATCAAGGGTATACACTATGTCTTCCAGGAGTGTTTCGTACAGATGGCCAAGATGACAGAGGGAGTAATGCATCCGCATCCGCATTGTAGTGGCTAAATATTGTTTACTGTTGAACCATTGAATTTTAGAGAGCATTGCTACAAGTAGGTCTGGTTTTAGTTGGAGACTTCTAATTGGACTTAGTACAGCAGCAAAATTTTTCCAAACATTTGTTGTTAAGCTAACCGTGATGTTCTATATAGTTCTGTTCTTTAAATTTGGAAATCAGTTGTGTTATTGCACTCACATCGTGACTATTTTGTTCTCTTTTGACAATCATTAGATCATTTCCATTAGAGATGAGCTTTTCAAGACATTCAAGCGAGGAGATAAGCGTGTAATGGAAAAACAAGAGGTCCAACTAATTGAAGAATCGTTGCGCAGGTTATTCAGCAATGCTGCCTCTCTAATACGCTAAAATCATTGTAGTCATTGTTCTTTCTTGAAGCCTTGCTTAAGTTTAGAATAAATTTAGAATAAATTAGCACAGTATTTTATGTAAATCAATACCTATTTCACCTAGCTTAAGTTTCACCTGCTTACTCAAATAAATTTAGAATAAATTACACAATATGTACCCTCTGGTTTCAAGATTTTAACAAGTATGCCAATATATGTGGTTTCCGTCATGTTATCTGGATTTGGGGAACCTACCGTATGTACTTTGAAGCGTTTTCCAATTATTTTAGGAAAAAGATAGTGGGGGAATGACTAGGTATTGTACAGGTTCATGATGTAGCAAATACCGTACAGAAGAGGGCCAGGACCTGAGCAAAAAGCTTCTTCATGCCAGGACCTTAACCTTGTTCCTTATCTACTTTTCTTTTGCTATTATTGGTCTCTGCTAATAGTCTTTCGTTCTGGAGTGTTGTAATTTATTCAGTACAAGGTTTATTAATTTTCATTTTCTTGAATATGTAAAACTGCAGCATTTTTTAAAAATGCATTAGAGTATCATAAATTATATGTAATATTATTTAAACCTACTGGTTACATGTTGGATTTGTAGGATGTTGCTTGCCTTTTGTGAGCAAACTTCAAATGAAAAGTTGCCACAAGATATGTCAGAGCAAGCGATGATGGAGATTGTCACAAAGAGGTAAGACTCTTTGAACTATACATACCGTTGTGGTGTTGAGATTCATGTCTTAGGAGAAATGCTGCAAGTTCAAAGGACACCTGTAATATTTATGTCCTCCAGATTTTATCGTGATTTCCTCATGCTGAAGAGAACAATTCCACGTTTCCACCTTTCTCCACTGCCCTTTAAAGGAATATATTATCTGTACCTTTTGCTTCTGTATGTGTCATATACTTCATTTGAGTTTCAGTTGCCTTTTGAAACTAAAATTGTGTTGCAATGTGAGCTAGTTGAAGTGTGTGAAATATATGAAGACGTAAGGCATATAAAGGTTTTGTGGAGATCTGTTAGGAGCCCATTCCTCCATAAGGCTTCACGTTGGTAACTTGCAAGCAACTAAAGCCAACAATTGACAAAAAAAGGCATAAGCACCATTAGCCCTTCCAACTTCAGGGTTCGATTTGTTTTAAGTTTGTTTGAAGGAAACCAATTAGCTATCCAACTTCAATTTTGTTAGGATTTCTACTTTATGTTTCAGTAAAAGTTTGTAAGTTCGTGAAATAATGGGTTATATGTGGAAGTTAAAACTTAAAAGTGGATTTGACTTTATTTTCGAAATATCAAAGTTCAAACTGGATTGAGACCTCAGTATTTGCCAAGGATCAAATTCAAAGCAGATTTGACCCTAATGTGCATACCAATTAACAATCTCACGTTGTACAATTCTTATTTAATGCTTATTTCACATTTAAAATTCTGAATTATTCTTGACCCTTGAGAATCCCAAGTGAACTCTTGGAATCTTTGAGTTTCTGTCATAATTGCTGAATTGCTGAATTGACTACTTTCTAATAACAGACACAAGCTTCAGGAAGCTAGAAATCATTTTGTATAACTGCTTTCATGACCCAAGGAGCTGGTGATCTAATTTACCATGTCACAATTTAGTCCTAAATCCTGATCATGTCACTTGTAACTTATTAGCAATTTAGCATGGCATACATTTGCATTAGCATCTGGAGGAGAGTGAATAATGTATTACACATGCTTTATAGCTACTTAACATACATTGCTTATATAAATTTATAGATACACATATGCTGCTTATGATGCCTAAATTTCTCTGTTTTGGATGATCACTCAATGAACATTCTATTAACCATTTGATTAATGAGCTAATAGGAGTACATTGATCCTGTTTATTTGAGCATTGAACTATATATATGTATATATTAATGCAGATATGAGAAAGAATTGATGCATCCAATTCGAAATCTGTTGAGTGGAGAATTAGCACGTATCATACTTATTAAGGTTCTTTCACTTCTTTCTGTATTTAGGGTGCATTTAGTTCAACTTATCTTTCATTTTTCTCACCTTCAAGTTTGAACATTTCAGATTCAGATGCATGAACTGGATATTCAGGAGTAAGTTATTCTATTGCTGTCTTCATAAAGATATATTTTGTCTTATCTAATATTCACCACCCGAGAAAATTGGATTGTTCTTACACAGGACGTTGCTGGAAATGGATCAGATTCTTAAAGCAAATGCGATAAATTTTGCTATTCTTGCAGCTCTACCTGCATTTGGTCTTTCGCTTCTGCTGCTCCTTTTAGTGCAAGCATGGGCTATGCATGTATGTATATAGACTTCCATCATTATCTTCTTGTTTGCAATATCACATCTGGAGCATCTGGCACAAATAGTTGTAAGTCTATGTGATCTTGATATGTTGCTCTTTAAACTAGTTGTGCCGCACATCTTAATTT
This sequence comes from Rhipidocladum racemiflorum, assembly GCA_036346355.1. Lineage (NCBI taxonomy): Eukaryota > Viridiplantae > Streptophyta > Magnoliopsida > Poales > Poaceae > Rhipidocladum > Rhipidocladum racemiflorum. The sequence goes on along the minus strand of CM070573.1, from coordinate 60,547,733 downwards.
GCACATCTTAATTTGCAGTTTGCACCATGGGCAAGTGTGTGAAAAAGTAAAAAGGATAGTAGGTCAAATATGGCTAACTATTAATGTGACTAAAAAAATAGGACCAAGGTGCAGAGGGAAGAGGTAGGATTGCACGGCATCAGCGAAGGCTGCTTCTCGTTGATGTAGAGAGAAGGCTCATGGAGTTTCAGAATTGCATTGTTAATGAAATGGTAATTTTATCTCTATATCTTAAATTAGTCTACTCTGTCGTACGTACGTGTTTATTTAGATGAGCTACACATGTTGTGATGATGAGAAAGCCATTTGTCAGAACCTTCTGGATTACAAATATAGGAATATTGGGATTACCATTAAAAAACGCGCTAATAATGATCCCCTGAATTCCCTACTTTACAGGAGGTAGAGGCATGCTGTAAATTCGGATTAACACTGTACGCCCTTGATAGATTATACAAAGCTGTTGAGTTGCATGCAAGAGAAGCAGGCGAGTGGTCAAGGTCAGTCTCAACTCGTAGCCCTTTTTTCGTGGCTGCTCTGGATGGCTTGTAGACCAAATCGTTTGCATTGCAGATTAAGGGAAGACATTTTTGATCTGGCAAAGCCGAATTTGGGAATGGGAGACAAGCTGGCTGTTCTTAAACGCATGGAGGGGAGTGAGGGGATGTACGACTCCTTACGTCTGTCTTCATCAGGTGGTTTGCCGCATCTATATTAGTTTCGTCATCTTCCCTCTTACTTAGAGTGGTGATTGGTGAGCTTGCTGCGTCTCACCTTGGAGACGACATATACGCGAGTCCTACGGTGACATGCAATTTCCTTCGCATGTTAGTCGTGAAGATTCTGATACCAAGTACTGTTCAGCATTTTACACCTTCATGATTGTGGAGTATTCTTGCCTGCTACCACCGATGGTTGTTCCATTGTTCGGAACAAGCTGTGTTGGTTTATTACGACTCGTGTCTGAACAAGACGATCACTATTTCATTCAAAACAAGAGTTTTTATTCATGCGCGATCACTAGGGACCGCCAAGCACATTGCTCAAGGGTAACAAATTTTGGCTGCAACTAGTGATGAGAAGGCCAGAATAACAGGGCCTATCAAAGAACAAACAACTCGAGGTAACGCAAAAATAAATAAATAAATAAATAAATAAAAAACGGAAGCAAATCTTGTGGAGCTTCACCTCCCGATCATGGCGAGCAGCGCGTCCCTGTAGCGGCCATGGGCGTCCTGGGCCGCCGCGTCCACGAGCTTGGCCCCGTACAGCTAGCTAGGTTAATTGTCTGTTCACCTCTTCAAGCGGCTTGCCGTGCGGCTCCATGTAGAGCCTGAAGGATGCCCTGAGCTGCGGCTTGCTCCTGGTGGTGAGCACCCTCACGTACCACCTGCTCGTTCTGCAGCAGCTTTGCCGACGCCGACTTGATGGCGTTGCCGAGCGCCTTGGCCAGCTAGCTCCTCGTTTCACGCGCAGGCCCTCGTAGAGGTGGGCACTTGGGCCGGCCCGAAGCACGATGGTATGGCACGGTGCAAAGCACGGCACAGCACGGTTCCGGGCCGGGTCGGGCCGGCACACAACTGTAGCACGGGCCGTGTCGGGCCCGGGAACTAGGCACGACGGGCGGCACGACAGTTTGGGCCGGGCCCGTGCCGGCACGGCACGAACGGGCACGAAATCACGGATTAAGGCTTAAAAGTTGGCAGATATTGTTGATTCAGGGCATCTTCAGGCATTGCATTTATGTTTGACATTTTGTTGATGTGATTAGTCTCTTATGTAATTAAAATAGGTAGTTTAGTAGTAGTGATTTGTTTTATTTCTTTGTTCGTCACAATAGTAAAAATGGGTCGGGCTTGGGCCGCACAACGGCGCACGGCAAATGGGCCGGACTTGGGCTCGCCAAAAGTGAGTCGGGCCGGCACGGCCCGGCACGGTGGGCACGATGGGCCGTCGTGGCACGGCACGGTTTCGGCCTGAAGCACAATAGGCCCGGGCCAGCACGGCACGGCACGGCACGACGCCCACCTAGCCCTCGTACCGGTACGCGCTTACCGGCCCGATCGACCAGAAGCTGCACATAATGATCATTAATTTACGCACAAAAACACAGTACGTGATTAACAGTTTCATTTCCTCGAGGATCGATACATGCACTGTCAAACGTGCTGTATATATGTATGTAGATCTGACCAGATCGTATACATACGCAGGTGTGTTTAGTGGAAAAACACGTGCCTCCAGCGAAAAAAAAAAGGTGCTGCATGCTGTGTCGATGACGTAGTGTTAACACGTATATATGTACGACTGCGTAGGCGTCCTTGACGCGGTAGGCGACGTCCTCCTCGAGGGAGCGGTGGTAGAGCGCCTGGTAGGCGCGCCTGGCGCCGAGGAGGTCGTCGTCGGCGGAGCGGGTGCAGGCGACCTCGACGACGATGGTCGCCGGGTGCGCCTTGTGCAGCACGTGGTGCGCCCACCGCGTGTCGCGCTCCCACGGGTGCATCGTCCACAGCACCATCGCGTTCTTGAACCGGGAGATCGAACTCCGTACGTCTTGAGGCGCCGCATGCACGTACTCGTCTTCGCAACGCTCGATCCCGCCGCCGCCGCCGGACGCCGTGAAGAAGCCCGGGAAGCTCCGCCGGAACTGCGACCGCTTCTCCGGCTGCTTCCGCCACCTCCCCAGCGCCGCCGAGCCCTTCGATATCACCAACCGAACATTAATCCGTTTCATCAGCATGCATGCAACGGCGACATGCACACCATGCCATGCCATCAGCGGATCAGCCCATCACGCATGCAAAGGTACACCGAGAGAGAGAGAGAGAGAGAGAGAGAGAGAGAGAGAGAGAGAGATTGACGAATCACTCCATCACCTGAGAATGCCCTGGCGAGTTCCTGGTGCTGGTCGGCCATGGCTGCAGCTTCCTTGACTGCGTGATGGTCTCTCCTCGGTGTCCTCAAACGCAAGGGCGACGCCGGCAGTGGAGCTACCACCACTCGCCTGTGCAAGAAACTGCCGCATCGATCTGGTGGCCTTTATAAACCACGCACGGCTCCACGTACTTATGTATGGGCCAAATGCTTTGTTAATCTCTACTAGTACGACTATGCCTTAATTTCTCTTTCCATCCTGCAACGACATCTCATCAGTACTCATGCTGTTAGCTGGTACAATTCGATCCAGACACATAGCGCTGCAGAAAACTAATCGATGTTAATGACGTTTCGATGCATGGCGTCTCATTTAGCAGTATTTCACACCTGCCAGCTTGGCATTCGCCGTGGGGGCAATTCGATCGTGCTGCACGTTTCCTTAGCCGATGGGCAAGAGCCGGCCCATCGCCCGGACAGGGAGGTGTCGGGGCACGGTGGGTTAAGAGGTGTTCTAGATGACTATCGAAGTTCTCTACAACCGGCTGTGGTTCAATACTTGGTGTGTACTTCCAGTTGGATAAGAAGTGCTCAAAATGATATGGAACCCTCTTATCTTTGTGGTACGTTCTTCCATACTCTAATGCTATTTCTTGTCTCGTTGTTTATTATATCATGGTAAACTCGATTATTATGTCTCTTTTCAGGAAGAAGACGATGAGGACGATGTTGAAACTATTCTATTCTATTCCCTGAGAGCGGCATAGGGAACAACTAGTGAAGAAAGCAATAATCTAGTGAGATCCACTGGTCACTTCTTCCAGTTTCAAATATTTCTCTTTCATTGCTGCTGAGCCCGCAGGCCTCAGTTTTTATGCATCTATTCATTTTATAGTAGCAGGCTAGCAGCTACTGGACTTGTGTGAAGGCATCATTGTTACCTTTGCTAAGCTGTGTACTAGTAGTCATTATCCTTCCCCTACTCCATACTTTCATGAGCACCAAGTACTAATTTATGTATCTTAATTCTGGAAAAGTATCACCCAGTCAGCTAAATAGACACTTTGCCCCTCTATGATCTCTTTTCAATTAATCAAATTTCAAGTTATGCTTGCAGTATTGGATGATTCCTTTGTGTACCATTATTCTCAAGTTATGCTTGCTGTAATTGTAAATAAACTCTTTGCTGCTTAATTCTTTTGTATACCATTATGCTTGATTCTGTTGTGTACCATTATGCTTACTGGATAATTCAATGGAGAGTATGAAACCTTCCAATGTTTCTCATCACAGTGATGTTCTGTTCTTACAAATTTTGTAAACAAGTAAGCCATCAATCTTTGATTAATTTCATGGTTCCATCACATTGATCTTCTTGCAATGTACTCCCTTCACAATCTCAGCCCTTCCAGATATGGATGAGAAGAAACATGAAAAGGTCCGCTCATTTAGCTAAAATATCTCCTATCACAAATTTTTAAACTTCTTCTGGAGGCATTTCTAGGAAAAGTACTTCTACTACTAGAATTTTCTGCTCATGCTAATCCTTTACTGAAAAGGACTGCCTTATGCAGGTCGGTCAGCTCAATCAAGTTCTCATGGTAAATGTTATTCATGAGCTGATACTTTGTCATATTTACATTTTCTGTACAACTTTCATGTTTAGCATCAAAGAGATTAGGAATTAGGAACAATGCACACTACTACAAAACTGCAAATAGAAGACGCCCTATTAGTGGCGGTTTGTTTGGAACCGCCACTAATAGGAGTATCAGTGGCGGTTCTTGAGTGGAAATCGGTGCCAGGATCATTAGTGACGGTTTTTGTTCCAAACCACCACAGATAGTCGACTATCAATGGCGGTTTGTGGTTATAACCGCCACAAATACTGCGACAACTATCAGGGGCGGTTTTAACCCTAAACCGCCACTGATAGTCCACTATCTGTGGCGGTTTTTGTTTAGAACCGCCACAAATAAAACCCCCTATATATACTAGTCGATACAGCACTGTACAGGAGCTCATGGTCATCTTCCTCCCCGAGAAGAAAAGCAAAATCTCAGATCTGAGATTTTGTTTGCAAAGAAACTTGAGTTTTTACTTCGTAGGGTTGTTCTAAGGTGAGTAATTTGTTCTCCTCTCTTCATTTGTGGTGATGTAGTTGCAATTTAATGGCTAGATCTAGTTTATTTAAGATTTTCCTTTCTTCAATGGCAAAGCTTAGATTCAAATTTTTTTTATTTACCTAGCATTTTTTAGATTAATTTATATTTAGATGATGAATTTATTACCTTGCTCCATTAGATTATTTGTTGTCTACCTTTTTTAGATGACAAAATATGGCAAGCATATATTAAATTTATTTAATTAAGATTGTTGGATATTAATACACATTAAATTTAATGTATATGGTATAGAGGTGATCATGAAGTTGCCTTGCATTTTGAGATGATGAATTATCTACCTCTTTGAGAGGATAAATTTAATTTTGACTATGCATAGTACTTAAGATTTGTTTCTAATTACCATTAATTTTCTTACCGTTAGTGAGATGATGAATTTACTACCTTGCTCTATTAGATTAAGTTGTCTACCTTTTTTGGATGATAAATTATGATTGAGAGCATATATTAAATTTATTTAATTAAGGTTATTGGATAGTAAGAAATAATGGATTAATGATTTATGTAATTAAGATTATTGCATATTATTAATTGTTACATTAATTAATTGTAGATGGATCGGAGATGGATGTACAATGCGAACCGTTCTGTGGAGAATACATCGGCGGCGTATTCGCTTTTCTCTGAGCAAATGAGGAGAACAGATTGCAAAAGAAGACGGAGTACATACATTGTCCATGCATTGATTGCAAGAATGAGAAGATGTTTTTGACAAAGACCAAATCCACTTGCACTTGATTCGGAGGGGCTTTGTACCTAGCTATACTGTTGGACAAGGCACGGTGAAGAGGAGATCATACTTCAATGTGATAATGTCGACGACGACGAAGCCGCCAATACGGCAGCTGACATCGGGTATGGAACCGATGAGGATAGGTTGGTCGTTGACGATGACAATAATTTGGCTCAAATGTTGCGTGATGCAGAAGGAAACTACAGTAGTGAGAGAGAGATTAATCAGTTCAAGGGTTTGATAGAGGACTCGGAGAAACCTTTGTTCCCGGGTTGCAAGGAGGAATACACAAAGTTGCACACTGTGCTTTCACTACTGAAATTGAAGGCAAGCAATGGTTGGTCCGACAAGAGTTTCACGGAGTTGCTACGTCTCTTAGCGGACATGCTTCCAGAGGGCAACCTGTTGCCTAAGACCACGTATTTTGCCAAGAAGGTTGTATGTCCCTTGGGATTGGAGGTAGAAAGAATACACGCGTGTCCAAACGACTGTATCTTTGTATCGCAAAGACTATCTGAGACACGCATGTATGTCCGGTGTGCAAAGCATCGCGATACAAGCGTAAGGGCGAGGAAAAGCGAAGGCATAGAAGTGAAGAATGGAGCTCCCGCTAAAGTGGTGTGGTATTTGCCAAGAATACCTCGTCTAAAGCGTTTATTTGCAAATAAAAAACATGCCAAGCCTGATGCGATGGCACTCGAGAAGAGCGAAAGAGGGATGGAAAGTCGAGGCACCTGGCCGATTACGCCCAAAGGAGAACCATCGATAGGCTCTTTAGGGAGAACTTCGGAAATGAGCCAAGGAATATAAGGTTTGGGTTGAGTACGGATGGAATGAATCCGTTCGGTAACATGAGAAGTATTCATAGCACTTGGCCCGTGACTCTCTGTATCTACAACCTTCCTCCTTGGCTGTGTATGAAGCGAAAATACATTATGATGTCATTTGCTTATCCAAGGGCCGAGACAACCTGAAAACGATATTGATGTATACCTACAACCATTGGTGGAAGATCTTGTGCTCTTGTGGAATGAAGGTGTGCAGGTATGGGATGAGTACAAGCGGGAGTACTTCACTCTCACGCGCAATGTTGTTCTGCACCATCAATGATTTTCCAGCCCTAGGTAACCTGTCTGGTCAGACTATAAAAGGAGCTAAAGCTTGCCCCCAATGCCTGGATGAAACTAGTAGCGTGTGGCTTAACAACTCGAGGAAAAGCAGTCTACATGCGTCACCGCGGTTCCTTGAAAGAATCATCCGCACCGTAATATGAAAAAACAATTTGACGGTACAAAGGAGGGACGGTTCAGCTCCAAGGCCTCTTCTTGGGAAGAGGTATATGATATGGTTAAGGATATTAATGTTGTACTTGGAAAGGGGATACCTCGAGGTCCCGTCTTGAGAAAACCACGTGGAAGAAGAGATCCTTATTTTGGGATTTGCCCTATTGGAAGGATTTAGAAGTTCGACATTGCATCGACGTCATGCATGTAGAAAAGAATGTATGTGACAGCGTGCTTGGTCTTTTCTTGAATATTCCTAGCAAAACAAAGGATGGATCAAGGCACGAAGGGACCTGGAAGATATGAAGATCGAGCCGAGCTACATCCTCAAGACACCGGAAAGGCCGACTTTACCTTCCCCGACTTGCTATACTCTGTCAAGAAAGAGAAACAGACCTCTGCAAGTGCTTGCGTAGTGTGAAAGTTCCGTCCGGTTACTCGCAAACATCAAGAAACCGGTATCGATGAAAGATTTGAAGTTAATCGGTATGAAGTCTCATGATTGTCATGTGATGATGACACAAATGCTCCCTATTGCAATTAGAGGTATTTTGCCCGACAAGGTTCGAGAGGCAATCATGAGGTTGTGTTTCTTCTTTACGCGATTTCACGAGAAGGTCATCGATCCCGTTGGACTTTATGAATCGCAGTCGATGTGGTCAACACTCTGTGTCGCCTAGAGATGTATTTTCCTCCATCATTTTTCGATATCATGGTTCATCTCATTGTTCACCTTGTGAATGAGATAAATATTTGTGGGCCAAGATTCTCGCATCGGATGTACCCGTTCGAAAGGTACATGGGTGTTACGAAGAAATATGTACGTAATCGATCGCGACCGAAGGTTCCATTGTAGAAGGTTATGCAACCGAGGAGGTTATTGAGTTCTGCGTCGATTACATGGGCGAGGTTGAACCGGTAGGAGTGCCTGTATCACGCCATGAGGGGAGGCTAGGCGGCAAAGGAGTAATCGGAAAGAAATCCACAAATTCTTACGATCATTTTTGTTCGAACAAGCTCATTTCACGCCTTGCAGCGATCGATCGAGGTATCCCGTTTATGGACATGCACAAGGAAAAGCTACAGAGGGAAAATCGTGGACGATCGAGAGGTTTGGATAACAAAAGAGCACAATCGTGTGTTCAATCATTGGTTCAAGGAGCACATGTCTCGTGAAGAAAGCGAGTGTTACGTTGAGGTGGTTGGCAAAAGGGCCATCGTGTACAATCGTGACATGGCAAGGATATGACATAAATGGATATACATTTTACACGAGAGCTCAGGATAGCAAAAGTACTTACCAAAAGCAGTGGTGTCCGTATAGATGCCTACGACAATACAGCAAGAAGAAGAGCTTCTATGGGTTTATAGAGGAGATTTGGGAGCTCGACTCTTTGCATTTTCAAGATCCGGTGTTTCGGTGTCGTTGGGTCCAACTCCCAAAGGGTGTCAAGGTGGACAAATATGGCTTCACTACTGTGGACATCGAGCAAGTCGGATATAGAGACGAACCATTCGTACTTGCGAAGCAAGTTGCACAGGTCTTCTATGTAATCGACCGTGAGATAAGAAGCGTCATGTAGTTCTTCAAGGAAAACAAAGGATCGTCGGAGTTGAGAATGTCGTGGATGAGGAAGAGTACAACCCGGTTTGATGAGTTGCCTCCTTTTGTAGATGGCGACATCGAGGCTCGAGGAAGCAACCACTCAGAAGCCACCTATCATCGTGATGATCATGAAGAAGGCCAAATTGTGAAAGAAAATAATTAGCTAGGAGTAATGGCATTGAGTAATGTGTGTATTTATGTGGGGTAATAGAAATGTAATGTCAGAAATATGCATTTATGTGGAGTAATGGCATTTTTTTGTTAAAAATATGCTTTATATTAATTCATGGCTTTATATTAATCAGGGATTCAAATTTATAAGAATATAAATTTATATATCATAGATAAATTAATTATGAATAATTAGTAGTTAATATATATGATAGGTTCACTAATACATTAATTCATAGCTTTATAATAGAAGGAAATCTGGAAAATATGCTTTATATTAATTTATATCAATCAGGGATTCAAATTTATAAGAATATAAATTTATATATCATAGATAAATTAATTATGAATAATTAGTAGTTAATATATATGATAGGTTCACTAATACATTAATTCATAGCTTTAAAATAGAAGGAAATCTGAAAAATAGTATTAGTGGCGGTTTTAATTAACAACCGCCACTGATAAGTCTTATCAGTGGCGGTTTTTTAATTACAACCGCCACTGATAAGTATTATCTGTGGCGGTTTTAATAAACAACCGCCACTGATAAGTCTTATCAGTGGCGGTTTTAATTAACAACCGCCACTGATATGTCCCCCAATATATACCACGCCACAGTGGTCAGTCCTCACCACTAGCTTCTCTTGAACCCTAATCCTCGCCACAGTGGTCAGACCCCGCCGCCTCCCTCCCGCGCCCGGCGTCGTCCCCGCCCCCGTCGGCCACCCCCGCCCGGCGCCCTCGTCTGGCCCGTCCCCTCGGCACAAGCTCTCCTAGCGTCGTCCCGCCCCGTCGGCCACCCCGCCGGCGCCCTCGTCGGCCGTCCCGCCGGCACAAGCTCTCTGGCGTCGTCCCGCCCCGTCGGCCACCCCGCCCTTCCTTGCTCGGCCCGTCCAGTCGTCCCGCCATTGAAGGTGAGGCCCCGACCCGACTTGGTATGCTTAATGCTTGTTTGACTGAGTGAAAGTAACAATCTTGTGTCATTTGCTCAATGCGCAGTTGGTTTTTATCTAGTTCCTATGAACTGAGATTGAGCATACTATTGTGATCTGTGATGTATGGGGTTTTGGTGGAGAGAAAGTAATGAGGTTATAATGTATTAACAAATGTTTATACTGAAATTGTTGTGGAAAGAGTATGCTTAGTACTTGATGATCGATACTAGGCTACGCTTTTGATGATCTAAATGCTTAGCCATGAAATGGTATTAACAAGTGGCTCGTATAGATTAATTTGCATAGCGATGATGAAATTGATGCTATGCTCGCTATGATGTTCTCAAGTATTCGGTTATGGCATGATAATCATGGTTTTGATGCTTGGTTGGGGTTACATGGTATATGATGACTTGATATTATGCTCAAAATATTTCTTTGGGTATTTTGTAGTGCTTGACTCATGGATAATGGCTTTAGTATCAATGGATTTACATGGTAGATGATAGACTGATACCATGTCGGCTATTTCTCATGGGTCTATGATGATTCATGTATTTTCATATTTACGGGTTGGATGGCGTCATAGCGAAACCTTGATTGCAATACGCCGGGGGAGTACTTGCAACTTAAAGGGGACACATGACGCAACCCTCGTAACTTTGATTTGCATAAAGTCTGAGGCCATCGATTCTACTACTACTAATTTAAATCTCTTACTACCCATCTTTATTTCTGGTTCATATTTATTTATTTCTATTGGGAAAGATATGAGGATTCTAATAGAATCAAATTTTGGAAAACTTACTTGGATGAATGGATATATATATATATTGAACTTGATTTCTCCTTCTTGCTTCTGGGATTTGGCTCTATCTTTTGAATAAAGTTCTATCTTTTGAATAAAGATTCGAGTTAACTATGCGTACTAGTTTAACCTTTCCTGAAACATGAATCATTTGAACCTATCTAAGTTTTACTCAAGTATTAGTATATACTAGTAAGGTGCCCGTGCGTTGCAACCAGTAGACAACGATATTAAAGTAGTCTTTACTCTTTAGTAGGGCGGCCCGAGTGCGTTAATCTCGGGGAGTTCCTAGTGCTCGGACACTAGGGTTTTTATTGTTCTCTTATTTGCATCTTATGGTGTTCATGTTCTTCAGTAGCAATAGGTGCGACTCGAGGCGCGTAGACCTCGAGGAGTTCTTGGTGCTCGGACACCAAGATTCTTGTTTCTTACCTCATTGCTTAAGAACTTGGCCATAAGACCTAATTATTACAAGACTTCTTCTCTTTTAATCAAATTGTCGTTCTTAAGGATGTACCTATTCTCGGTCTTAGCCGCCTTGCTTTTAACTACATATTTTTATCCGACGCCTTAGCGCAACTTGTAAACCTACCTAGTCCGGTCTTAGTTGCCTTCTATAGCCGCCAGAGTAGTTTTACATCGGTTAGGACTTCTCAACATTATTTATCACATCGGTTGATCTCTCTACACAATAAGACCTCTTGTTCACATTATCTTGAAATGACTATGTTTACTTTGAAATGTAGTTCTTATGGAGCTCGAGGCCCACTGGGTTGGAGGATGCTTCCAACCCGTCCCGAACTCAAGCCCGAGCAGATACTGTTGGACCATCCAACCACCGAAGGTGCCGAGGCCTCCATCGATGCCGGAGATGCCGATGCTCCCGTTGCAAGACGTCGAGGCCGAGGAAAACTAAGAAGCCTGAAGGCGGCATACCATCTCGTGAGGTCTCGAGATCTTTGAGTCCTGCTAAACCGCCAAAAGCAAAGACAAAATATAGGTCAACATGCGGGTACATCGCAAGGGATAAAGTGCCAATCACCTATTTGGATTGGCACAAAGTGCCCGACGCCATCAAAATGGATCTATGGACAGAGCTGAAAGAAACTTTCGAATTCCTGAAGGAGTCAAGAGCTCGTGCGTCGCAATGCATTGATGTCAATGGATGTCGATGGAGGAACTTCAAGTCCAAGCCGAATACGCAATATGTGATGAAAAATCGGTCGACCATCGAGATTATCCTAAAGTAGAGCCATATTGGGATGAATTTATTGCGATGAAGCAAGACGAAGCAGCAATAAAATCCAAAGTGAGGACCACCGCCAGATCGCAAGGATGAACACTCACCCCCACGGACTAGGCACGAGTGGAGTACGCGGGTAAGATTCCTCACCGGGAGAGGCAAGAATTGATGCAATCCGATCGGTGGCACAAGTCCCTTGGCCGGACTACCAGGCAAAGTTAAGCATTATGTGCTAGCAAGGGCATCTGTCATGCCTAGTGGGGGCTTATCATTCAAAAGCAACGATGATGAAGCAATCTCCCAACGAATTCGGGAGCTGCATGCCGAGTCCACCCAAGGAAATTTTCACGCAGATAGGGAGAAGGACGAACTAACAGAGCCTTGGGAAATAAAGAGCATCCTGGTCGGACCACGAGGCGTAGGGGTCAAGGTTCCTGGAAGATTGGTTTCCCGAGCACGGAGACTCGTCAGAGTCGCAAGAGAGCGAAAGAAGAGCGTCTTGAGCGGGCTATGGAGGAGATGAAGCAAAAGATGCTTCAAGAATTACAAAGCACCATAGAACAACAAGTTCAACAAAAGTACAAGAAGCCATGAGCGATCGCAAGAACACAACACTGTTCTCGCCAACCCTCTGAATCGCCGTAGCGATTCTTGGCGTCCACACCATTGGTACAACCGATAACACGCATTATCCTGTGGGCGACATACAAGACCCCACACCTGCCCGACTCAATGTGCACATCATGAACATATTTTTACAGTCGCTACAGTGGATAGCTTATCCATACCAACAAGGGGATGTTTTGCACAACTCTCCGATAGCTCCAGGTTATGCAAAGGTCCAGTGGACACGGTGCTTCCACAGCTTTCTTTGAGGTTGGACCGAAATGCCTTGCAATGATGAGGTCACAACTCTAGGAAGTGCCGTTCACACTTTCATCCAAAGGGCGTAAGCGTGACATCGTCTTGGATCATGAACCGCCACCCTCTCGGCAGTACAACCGCTTAGCCTCTCCTGCAGTACAACTCGCCCATTCATCACCAACACTGAAGCGTCAAATGGCTAGTGCGCCCACTATAAAGGAGCCTGCTCTAGGAGCCCATTCGTCACCAGCGCCTCAACATCAAAAGCTTAGTGTGACCACTTCAAAAGACGAAGGTACAACACTGATCCAAGAAATGGCCCGTTAGACAAGCCATATCGGTTAGATCAGCGGCTTAAACAGTATGATGTCATCAGAGGAAAAGGAAAGGGCAAAGCGAAATCTCAAGTACAAGCTAATCACGAAAGGTGAAATCTGAGCTTGGAAAGCCATTAGTCACCGAATCGAAGTTGAAGAGCCTAACACTCATGATGCAGCGATTACATGATCGGTACATGACGCGATCCAATCAACATTTACTCCCGAAGATGATCACTGCCATTTACGGAGAAGAACATTTTCACCATGAGGGGGTTGGCTACTTCATGATAGAATTCGATAACTTGCACAACTTGTTCTATCACGACGCCCTCGACGTGTCTTTTTTGCGATCTTTGAATCGTAAGTGTCTACTATATAAATCATGGTTTACATTCACGTAATACCGATAAATGTCTTGTCTAACTTTTTCCTTATCTAGATACGAGACTATTGAATTGAGAAGAACCAAGGGCCCAGTGGGATTCCTCGACCCAGGAACGGTGTGCCAGACCGAAATCTTAAGAGCACCAAATGAGGTTGAGGAATACATATACAGGGCGTTGCTAAAATTACAAGACAAGGAATTCATACTTGTTCCATACAATTTTAAGTAAGTTTCTCACTGGCTAGTTAAATCACTTGTTGAATTCGCTCATTTCTCTTATCATAGGGCTAATGACTATAGCATCATACATGTATATGTAGGTTCCACTGGATTCTTGTAGTAGTGACTCCAGAAAAGAGCAAGTTGCTGGTCATGGATTCGATGGACAAAGATAAAAAAGACTACGAAGAGCTGCTAAGAGTAATGAATGCGGCGTTCAAAAGATATTGTACAAAGAGCTTGAGATACCGCCCATTCCAGAAATCCCTTTCAGTCCGAACTAAATTTCTGGTACGCAAGCAAGAAATATTCTTATATCGCATTTCATAGTAAATAACTCCTTCCATGACAATTTAGTTTATTCAATTTTTGTAGTGTCACAAGCAGTCGCAAGGCACAAATTTATGTGGGTACTTAGGTATTGCCAATACATGCGCGAAATCTTATCTTCTACAATAATAGACAATGACGTAGAGGTTTGTCATGCTAACATTGCACATTTATTCGCACCACTCAATTTCTATATATACTCTTAGATTTATTTTCCGTACTTGTAGCGCCTCAAATTGCCTACGACAGGACTACATCCTCTTGACATCCAAGCCATTCAGGGACAGCTCGCTTACTTCATCATGAAGGAAGTCATCAACAAAAAGGGCGAGTTTTATGATGAAGACAACAATGATCAATTGCTCCATGCTGCTGTTAAATGTCATTCACCTCCAAAGAATCCCTAAAGGCTCGTAGGCTTAAGATTGTGTCAGAAGATACTAGGTCTTGGATGTGGACTTGTAAATTGTAAACGAGAGCATGACAAACTTTAGAAACGAGAAGATACTCTACTGGTCAATATGACTAATCTTATTTATTATCGATCTATTACAATGTGTGTGATATAATAGTTTTGCTTGTGATATAATTATCGATCTATTACACACGAATGTTGTACTGCTGATTGGTTTTTGTGATATAATTATTCTCTCGTCTCATCGTGAACTCCTCCTTCACCATTGTTAACCTGTTCTCACAATGTTGGCCTATGTTTGCATGTGCTTTTGGCCATATTTCTTTTGAGTTACTTAATTGGTGAATTAATGTGTTCTCTATTAGCATATGAAAGATACAGTGAAGTGCTTGTTGGGCGTCACATTAGATTGTGGTCGACACTTAATATGTGGTAAAGTTACTTGCGAATTATCATATTCTCAAACTATAATCACTTGGTTAGTGTAATTTTGACATGTTTTGACTCAATGTAGTTATAACTATGGAACTGTTGAGGCATATGATCAAGAAAATGACTTTCACAAGGTCTTGTTATTACTTTCTCTTGTGCAATGTCATATTAGTACAGCTTATTTTTATTTGTTGTTTTATTGCAATACTAAAAAATCATAAAGTTTATATTAAAAATCGTAAAGTTTGTCCTGCTTTGTTGTTTTATTGCCCAATATTAATAACTTGGAAGTTTATATCATACAAAAATGCTTATAAAGTAAAATGTAGTGTCAACGACTTCATAGCTTCATATGTATCTCCCTGTGGTCTGGGAATGGGGATCATCTGACCTTATAAGCGGTATAGACCTGTAATATGGTACTTCTAGTTTCAAGATGTCCAAATGGTTATTGGAGCAAAACCTTTTAGCTGCAGCATTTTTGCATTAATGTTATTGTGTTTCTCAAATTCTGACTATAGCTGGAACTTACAATTATTTTATCCCTTATGGATCCTACTTCAAGATATGAAAATAATAGATGTGTTTGATGTCATTGGTTCATTGTTGATGAAAATTCATTTGGCAATACTTGTCGAAAATGCTTGAAATCTCTCTGATTGTCACCATTCCTCATATTGTTGTGCTGAATCACAAAATAAGAATTTTGCTGATCAATCAGGTTTCCATCTGTCCTAATGCTTCTCTTCGAATTATCATGTTCTCATCAGTACAAGTTGTTACAGTATTAGTACATGTCATGTTTGATAGTTGTCTAACGGCCTTTTCCTTTTGTATCTCTACTTGCTCACAGCTTGTTGAACCTAACACCTCAGTAGCTCTGAAGGATGTCAGATACAAAGGTAATAAACCGAATTGAGATGTTAGCTGCACCTATAATCGTGCTCATCACATGATCATTGCTCATGGAAATGGGATGATTCTGCCTTAAGTCTTCATATTTGTTATACTTTTTTAGTACCATAGTTTTCTTTTCCTGCAAAATGATGTGTTTTAGGTGATCTCTTGGTGTATTTTCATGTTAATTGCTTTAGCATATATTCCATATTTGCCATATTCCTTCTTATTGAGTATTGTCTACTAGGGAAACAGTAATCCAAATAGAAATTCAATGCAGTAAGAACATTTGCTTGATACATTTGTACTCACTTGTCAAGTAAGACAAAGCTCAATATTACATCTATTTGATTTCTCGCACAATTTTACTGCCATTCTCATGTTTCTAATTTTATCTTATTTATCTTTGTGTCCTTACTACACATTTGCTATGCTAATTACTTCTGAGATGTATATGTTCTTCATTGTAGTAGTGACCTTCCACTATAGTGAGACATGTGAATGGATTCTTGTCTGTTGTAGGATGTTAGTTAAAGGAAACACATTTGCATTAAAAGATTACCTGGCTAATCTATTTTGTGAATGGATTCTTGTTTGCTGTACTCATTTGCATTATGTCTTACAGCTAAAATTAATCTAGACTGCAAGGGACCAGTGAATGAAAGAAGACACTGATCATTTTTATTTTCTACTAAGGTACTTCTTATTATATCATAGACAGTGCCCTGTGATAAGCCATTTTACTTTCACAATTATGCTTCTAAATGACAACTTTGCCTCGATGACAGTTTAGTCTAGCAACTTTCCTTGATTGTACTTTGCAAAATCTGAATAATATTTGCCGGCTGTAGTCTGTGCGGCCTGTGGAGAAATTCAAGTGTTCTTTGTCTAATTTGTTGCCAATAGTCTTTGCACATGATCATATCTATTTTTGTTATCCTTTTGGTTCAAAATCTAGTATTATACTCTTATTGTCAATTAAGTTGTTACTTGTTACTATATCTGATTCATTTGTGTCTTTGTTTTAGAGGGCATGGCTAGCGCTTTCTGAGGCTAGCCAGAAATGCAGGTTTTTTTATTGTCGGACGGGATTATCAGTGGCGGTTCCAGCTAAAAAACGCCACTGATAGTGCATACCAGTGGCGGTGCCAATTAAAAACCGCCACTGATGGTATGCACTATCAGTGGCGGTTTTTAGCTGGAACCGCCACGGATATGGAATTATCAGTGGCTGTTTTTAGCTGGAACCGCCACTGATATTATCATTATCAGTGGCGGTTTTTCTCTCCAACCGCCACTAATTAGTATTATCAATGGCGGTTTTCAAACCGCCTCTAAAAATCTCCGATTATCACTGGCGCTTAATCTGTGACGGTTCAAAAACCACCACTGATGTCTCTTACGAGCCGCCACTGATGTCCCTCTCCATAGTAGTGGCACTGTACAATTATGCATGGAAATTTACTTGTGTACTATTCCTAGTCATTTGTTAGGCAATCTGGAACCTCTGAAAACTTGAAAGCTGATACTAAAATCATTGGGCTCGCGAGCCAAAACGAGCCAGCTAGAGCTGCTTGCCAAGCCAAGCCGAGCATGGTTCCTAGCTCATTCCCAAATGAGCCAAGCTGCATTTTTAAACAAGCTTGGTCGAGCCTGGCTTGGCTCAACTCGTTTACACCCCTAACCGCCGCCCACCTTCCCTCCCCCGATCCCCCCATGCTGCCCCCTTCCCTCTCCTGATTGCTCCACGTCGCCACAACTCCCATTCCTCTCCAAGTCCACCGTCGCTCCCCTTCCCTTCCCCGATCAGCCACCGCCGCACCGTCGCTCCCCTTCCCTCCCCCGATCGCCCACGCTGCCACCGACACACCGCTCCCCTTTCCTCCCCCGGTTCACCGCCACCAACCTTCCCTCTCCTAATTGCTTCACGCTGCCACATCTCTCCTTCTTCTCCCACTCCACCGCCACTCCCCTTCCCTTCCCCGGTTAGCTATCGCCCCTCCCCTTGCTCTCCTTCCACTCCCCTTCATCTCCCAGTCTGCCGTCGGTCCCCTTCGGTCGCTTCCCAGTCTGCCACCGCTCCCCTTCGCCCCCACGCCACCATTTGTTCCCTTCCCTCCTCTGCCACAATGATACTTCCTCTTGTTCTCCTTGGCGACTCTCTGGAAAGATGGTTCTTGTTGCAACTGCTACTGCTTCTTTTGTTCTTCTTGCCTAAAGCGATACAACGGAAACCATGAGAGCAAGAAAAGGCCAGTGGTGTGGGATCTTGGGGACCTTATCAAGAAGATACTGCTGCTTGCAAACTTCAAGATGCATGTAAGCAACCAACCTGCTAAATTATACTACCATTAATGCAATTGTATTTATTTGTGATTCTATTATTTGTTTGTATCGATATATTTATTTATTCTCTAATTTGTTGGCAGCTGATTCATTATATTGGTTTCATGAACTTGTATAAGCAAACAACCAGGAAGGAGAATTGGAGAAGAAAGTACTTAGCTACATCAATATTAAGATATTTTCAGTTTTTCATTTCCTTACAAGAATTCATTAATTTCTTTATTATTATTATTATTATTATTATTATTATTATTATATCGTCATATCGGTGTTTTTAAGAAAATAGCGTATCACGGATCCGATATGTATAGAGGTATCCAGGCAACATAGGTGCTGAGTATGCACCTACACCACCAAAAGTTTGAAAAACTTTATGAGATTACCTCTTTAACAAGTCAAATTTGTTGAATGATTTGATTTTGATTTTAGTGGTTTCAGATTTGTAAGACCTTATCACTATTTGTATTATACTTTGAGCAAATTTGGAATATATATGTTGAATTTATGATATTATAAAACTACTGTAAACTATGACAAGGCTGTAAGTATAAAATATGCGCCTCTATTGAAAGTTCCCCGCTGTTTCCTTCCCTCCGTCTATTCATCCTCCTCTCCTCTCCTCTGTACGTCACGCCACCTTCCTCCTCGTCTCCGAGAGGTTTCAGAATATGACGCACTTTAAAATTCGTATTTCAGAATTTAACACTCCGACACGCCGAGAGCCTCAGGAAGGCCGTGCAAGGTAACGGACCTGCACCGATCTGGCAGAGGCCATCAGGAAGAAGCAGCCGCACGGCGACGAGATCATACGGGTTGTGACTTGTGAGTACGAGGGGCAAGTCTCTGCCCAGAGCCACGTTTCAGCGTTACAGGGAAGAACACGGCAGTGAAATCGACGAGGTACCAAAGCTAGACATGGAGGCACCAACTAGACTGATCGGATTCGTCAGAATTATAAGCGATCTGTGAAGTATTCACAGAATGAAAGAATGACTTCTGGAGAGTTCATAATTGTTTCAGGATATCAGTGACTACAGCAGCAGCCAGTTTGCAAAGATGCTCAAGGTTGCTGTCTGGTGCTTGGCATCTCCTGAAAAGCACTTTGCAGAGGTGAAAAAAAAAAACCTTGCAACGTAAAGATTAAAAGAATGCTCGTTGTCATCATGTCATACATCTTCATGCTTTCTTTGTTCTCACAATGAGCAATATATACCCTTAGGTCATCAGGTTATTAGATGCTCAATCTTAGGGCTAGGAACAGATCAGGACACACTTACCAGGGCAATCGTGTCCAGAGCTGAAATTAACATGAAGAAGATCGAACAAGAGTGTAATATCAGATTCAAGTCCATAGTGACAAGCGATGTCGTCGGCGACCTCTCTGGATATTCCATGGAAATCTTGCTGACATTGGTAGGGAGTGAAGATGGAAGAACCTATTTATTTTGGTACAAGCTTTCGATTTTGTTAATGTTTGCATCAAATAAACGTCAACAGACTGTATCATTAGCTCATGTTGTGTGCTAGAAACTTTGGCTTCCGCTGTAAAAGTGGAACATTGCTAGATGTACATAGACCGAATTATTCTCCAATATTTTCTCAAGACCCCAGTGTTCCATCTTATGTTACGGTAAGACAGAATTATTATTGTTATATATAACCATATGAAAAAGCTCCTCTTCTGTCTGTAAGGGAGAATAGCAGAATGAGCTGAGGCCGGATAAAAAATCTGACGTTAGAAAGTTTGGAAATTTGTGGTCCAGAATGGCCTCATCTAGCATCAGGTTAACATGCATCCATACTATTCTCAGGCAGACAAAGAATTTGACAGTAGAATGTTGAAACATCAGTCATTCACAGGGGCCTCATCATCTACCATCACGCTAACATACAGACATGTGACATGTAACATACAGACATGTCACATGTATCTTTTGAACACAAGGTAAGGTTGATCTCACATTTAAACAGGGCTGAAAAGGAGAAATGAGCATAAGTTCACAAGAAGTATGAAAGCACGATGTGCATCTTTACAACATGTTCTTGCCCATCTTAACAGCTTATTCACTCCATATGAGATCCTCATTTCTTCCTGGATGATGAAGCAGCAGCTATGATTCCACCAGCAACAAGCCCCACAACACCAAAGGCACCAGTCACAATTGCCATGCCAATCATACCATCTGCATTAAAACGCCAGCTGGTAATATCAATCCTTCTAAAGGACCAAAGTGGGACAGATCAGAAGTGGTATCGTAAAATAACTAGATGATGCTCCAAGACCCCAACACTCTTTTATAGCACTAGCATGTGAAAAACTAGGGTTGGGCATTCGGTTTTTTCGGTCTAATTGGTTCGGTTTTTTCGGTTTTGAAATAATTCGGTTTTTGAAAAGTGGCAACCGAATTTCTCAGACTAAAATGAAAAACCGAACCGAATTAACCGAAACATTTCGGTTCGGTTAATTCGGTTTTTCGGTTAACCGAAATATGAATAAACACTAGGTAGATTAGATTTTATCCTTCTCACATCGCAACATAAAGTAGACATAAACCCACACAATATCATAGATCATTACAATATAAGTATAGTAGAACATATGAACATACCACACGTATGCATAAAGATGTTAGAACATAATAATTGTTTGGTAGATTTAGAAAGAATATTATAAAAGTGGAATTGTACATACGCTATTCGGTTATTTCGGTTTTTGAAAACTAAAAACCGAACCGAACACCAAAAACCGAATTATACCAAAATAAAAACCGAACCGAAAACCGTAAACCGAAAAAACCGAAATAATCGGTTAATTCAGTTCGGTTCGGTAATTCGGTTTCGGTTTAAAAATGCCCACCCCTATGAAAAACGCAGATATAACTCTTAAGCAGGCTTATTAAGTCGTCGCCTAGGCGTCTGGGCGCCAGAGGAGAGCCGCCGTGACGCGTCACCTCGCCTGGCCGCATCACGGTAGTCGCTTGGACATCTCAGGTGTCGCCTGGGTCGTCCAGGCGTCGCCCGGGTCGTTCAGGCGTCGCCAGAGCGAGGCCAGGCGACGTGACTAGGGCTGGGCTCGGGGGTCTAATACCTAGCATTAGGGTTTAGCGGCGCCCGACTACAGTGCTGATCACCGAGCCTTGGCGTGGAGAGGGAGAACCGGGGAAGGAGATCCGCCATCGCATCTCCACCTCCGACGGCTGGCGAGGTCAGGATTTGCCGTCTTCAGTGCTGATTGCTGAGCCTTCAACGATGGAGAGGGAGAAGGAGATCCGCCGTCCTCACCGCTCGCCAGTCGCCAACACCTCTGTCGCCCACTCACATCGACCACTGGCGGCTCAGATCAGTAAGTGAAGCAAGCTCTAGCCTCCAGCCAACCAGCCGTCACCCCACGCCGTGCAAGGCAGGGCGGCGACGGCTGGTGCAGAGCATGGCATGGGGCAACGGCTGGTCGGCTGGAGCAGAGCACGTGATGCTTGAAGCCTTGATGGTTGATGCTGTGAAAGTGTAAATGAAGCAGAGAAGCACGACTGAGCCAGGGAGCAAAGCACGACTGTTGCTCTCTGATGTTGATGCTTGAATGCTTGATGCTGTGATTCTGTGAATGACTGGGGCATGGAGCAGAGTGCTTGATGCTTGATGAATGCTTGAATGATTGATGCTTGCTATGATGATTGATGAATTGTATGCTTGATGCTTGATGAATGCTTGTCTGCTAGATGCTTGTTGTGATGCTGTGAAATGTGAAGGCTTGGCGTGCTTGATGTTGTGAAATGTGAATGATTGATGCTTGTTGTGATGGCTTGATGGCTGATGCTTACTATTGCTTTGTGCTTGATGATTGATGTTGCTGCTGTGTTGTGATGCTTCATGCTATTGTTATGATGTTTGTTGTGCTTGCTGTGATGCTTCATGCTATTTTTTCTTTGTGCTTGATGATGGATAGCTTGATACTATGGTTTTGTACGGGTGCATGGCTGATCAAGCTCCAAGTGCCGCCGTTGCCGAGGGGGGTGATGCTAGCCAAGAGGAGCATATGATCCATCGAAGGATCCAAGGCGGAAGGTGAAGTCAAAGAATACTGGGTGGAAGTATGGATTTTGGCCAGACTTAACGAACAAGGATATGATGCAATGTACGCTGTGCGAAAAGCAAATGCATTCGGGCATCAAGAGGTTGCAGCAGCACCTTGCCGCGAGTTTTGGGGATGGTCAAAAATGTTCCAAAACCACCACGGCAATAATGAGAGATGCAAGATTGCATAAAGAAAACTACAAGGAACAAGATGATTAATCTAGATGATGAAGAAGAGGAAAGTGGGGGTGATGATGTTCAGGAGGTTGAGGTTAGTCAACAAATGAAGAGGAAGGTGGAGGTGATGATGTTCAGGAGGTTGAGGTTAGTCAACAAGTATCCTCAAGGGCATCGTCTTGTCATCCAAGTTCTGGGACAACTGCCAAGAGAAAGCAAGCTACTATTATGTTCAAACCGGTGGTCAAAGTAACCAAATCAATTTCTTACATGATAAAAAAAAACACCCGAAGAGGTGGTCGAGGAAAGGCATTCCAAGCAGTTGTCCCAAACCTCCATGGAGCAATGTATGAGGATCAAGGAAGAAAAAGAGAGGATAGATATGCATGTTGCTAATTTCTTTTATCAGTGTGGCATACCTTTTAATGCTACAAATTCTAGGAGTTTTGAAATTATGATGGAGTCTGTTGGACAACTAAGCATAGGTACAAGCCTCCTAGTTTTCATGAGTTAAGGGTGCCGTTGCTTGCTAAGGCAAAGAATGAAATGAAAGCATTAAGGAAGAAGCAAGAGTCTGGTTGGAGGCAATACGGCTGCACATTAATGTCAGATGGATAGACTGATAGGAGGGGGAGACACTTGATTAATTTTCTTGTCAATTGTCCAGAAGAGACTTTCTTCTTGGAGTCTGTAGATGCATCATCTCAATCAGCTAATGCAAGGATGTTAGCAGACTTGCTTGAGAAGAGGGTTGTGGAGATAGGCGCTGACAACGTCGTTCAAGTGGTCACCGATAATGGTGCCAACTTCAAGGCTGCAGGTAAGTTTGGCAATAAAAACAATCTACCTTATTATATTGATACACATTGCTTGGAACTCAAACAAGTGTTCTTTTGCAGGTAAAATTCTTATGGAGAGGTTTCCTACTCTCTTTTGGACTCCTTGTGTTGCACATTGCTTGGACCTTATGTTGAAAGACATCAGAAAGATAAATGAGTTCAAGAAGGCCATCTATGAAGCCAAGCATGTGACTACCTTCATCTATAGGCACGGGAGGCTCCTTGATGCAATGAGGGAGAAGACAGGAGGGATGGATTTAGTGAAAACCGTAAGGATGTTTTGCGACTACTCTTTGTTAGTGAGGATTGAACTAGGTCCAAATTAGCACCCACGGCGACGGGCAATAAAGTTTGTGATATTTTGCTTTCTTTGCGGTTTTGGCATGCTGTGGAGGATTGTATAAGAGCATCACAACCTTTGCTAATTGTGTTGAGGATTGTTGATGGGGATGAGAAGCCTGCCATGCCGGATGTTTTAGCAAGTATGGATCATGCTAGGAAGAAGATAGGGGAGTCTTTTGGAAGCAAACCAAGATTGCTAAAGAAGGTAATGAACATTGGCTGCATCAGATGGAGCAAAAGTTGCATGGGGCTACATTATTTTTGAACCCAAACAAGTTTTTCAAGATCAAAGAAAAAGACATTGACTATGCTTCGAGGCTTCGGATTGCATTCAATGATGTGCTTGAAAAGATGATTAATTGTGATGACAATTTGTTTGAAAAGATAAGTGACTAAGCGTATGATTATGAGAAAATGAGGAAGAGCTTTGGAAAGCAATCAGTTGTGATGCAACAAAAAACAAAGCCCTCATAAGTGCTAAACTTCTAGCCTTAGTTGATTCAATTTTAAACATTCTAATTTCTAAGTTTCTAACATATATACAATGTTTTACATTTTAGTTGATTGGTGGGAAGCTTTTGATGGCGTTGCTAGAGAGCTTCAAAAGTTTGCAAGACGCATCTTTGGCCTTTGTTGTTCGGCCTTCGGTTGTGAGCGCAATTGGAGCACCTTCGAATTTTTGAGCAACTAGCATTTAAGTTGTCTTTATTTTATAGATAGTGATGTAATTTTATGTAATTGATTAATAATTTCTTTTCAGATCCATACAAAAAAAAGAAACCGGTTGGAGCACCAAAGATTGAATGATTTGGTTCACATTCAATACAATCAAAAGATTGCGGAACGTTTTCAAAAGAGACGCGTAGAAGGGACAAATTTCAACCCATTAATTTTAGAAGAGTTCCAATGGGACAATGAATGGGTTGACACGAGTACCGAAGAAGTCCACCATGGAGAAAATCCTTCTTGGGCTGATGTTGATGAAGCCACTGGTCCATCACTAGCGCTTCGGGGTCGCAATCTTCCTAGGATGACTAGGACGTACTCTCGACGTGGTGCAAATTTAAGCTCAACAACTGAAGGAGAAGAGCAAGGATCAGAAGATGATGAAATCTATGAACCTTTGGTGGCTGATGATCTAGAGATCGAAGATGATTATGGCCGAGTGCCACCTACTCCTTGTGAGAGTGGACCAACTGATGAGAGTCAAGATGATTTAGACTTAGATATCGATGTTTGAATGTCCTTGTTCTTGGAACATTATATGATTATATCGATGTTTCAATGTCCTTGTCCTTGGAACATTATATCCATGTTTGAATGTTTTTGCTTATATATCCAAGATATCCACTTCTGTTTTACTAGTTGTCTTTTACATTATATTCTAGTTGTTAATATTTTACTAACTGGTTAAAAACTATACCTGCAAACTAGTTCAAACTCCAGTGATCGCCTAGGCGAGCGTCCAGGCGCCCCGAAGGTGACTCGCCTCACCGCGGTGCCGTGATAACTATGCTCTTAAGATATCCTCTGTTGATCTCAGCTTTAATGGGTGCCCCATCTGACAGCAGTGGTTGGGAAGGTCCCAGATTGGTAGTACATGTGAACGTGAACGGCATTTGCTAGTACAGGGCATTGCTCCTAACCAATATATTTGATATTTACAGGACATGAAAAATTACCAGGTCATATTCCTAGGCAAACAAGGGGCCACAAGTAGATATATCACCTACCTCTTTTGGTTTTATCTTCAACAAGCCCTTGCAAAGTCAAAGCCTGCCTCCAGTCAGGTTGAATCTGGAAAAAAGTGTGAAAATGTAACTTGGTTAATATCCAAGCATAGAACAAAATTGAGGGACATTGCAGGAGTTGACAGAACAGTGCAAGAAAAAGGGCACCGAGTATAGACAAAACAAGTTTTAAAGAGTTTAACCATATCTCTCTTATGCTTACTTAATAAAGAAATATGAAAATGGCAACAACCTTCACTAATAATAACGCAATTTTATGAAACTTTGGGTGAACGTGGTCAAAAACTCATGACTCATACATAAGTTCTAATTTGGCATTTACTAAACACATGGCCTACTAAATGAAAATACAATGGTATAATCAACACTTAAATGATTAAATCCAGTCGATTGCCTTGAGGTCACAACCCCATAAAATTTTCCAAACTAACTCAAGCGTACTCTTGACAATGGCAATGATGGGAAAAGTGGTCATAGCAATAACAAAAATAGAAATGAAAGAAAATACGTTCAACAATGAAAGAAAATACATTCAACAATCAAACCTCTAAGCATCTTTCCAAAAGTTGTCGACTTCTTGTATAATCCCCAGTTCTGTAGTGTCCAACAGCCAACAAATAGAGCTTCTCCCTTGTTTGCAGCGGGCTACTAGACCTGTCCAGAGAAGCTGCCATGTGCCAAGATAAATAACATCATTAGTTAGCCGAGTGGAAGCAGGAACGTCAGATACAAATATGTATTAAGTGCCAACTGAGCAGCACAATGTTACACCATATAGGATTGGCTTGATTCAAGTGAATTGTGCAAGGTCAGGAGCTCAGGATGAGGCCGACCTATGTACGAAAGTTGAGTAATTTTTGTTTTTAATCATCATCTGTACTCTGATATCATTTAAATTTCACATCTTTCAATTTCAGCAACGGAGTCCCATATTAATGAAACTATCAACTGAGTTTCTTCAGTTAAGCGACCGTTGAAAGCTTAACAAGAACATTGGAATGGGCATCCATGTGGCAAGACACTTCTTATAACATATTAACATACCATGCGGACGTGGCCTTCCCACTTAACAAAGGGGACCAAAATTGATAGATTCTTGGAAGACGTGAGGATTAACGATTGAAATTTAAATATACGGCTGTGAAACAATCAAACAATACCAGAATAACCATGGGTAAATTTACTCTCACAACTTCTACAGAGCTTTCTTATTCAGGTTCAACCACCAAAGTACTAAGTGACTTCTATATAGTTCACTTGGGAATGCACGCATAATTTTCGTGGAAATTTTCAGAAGATGGGGCAAACACTCACATCTTGGAAATGGTAAACTACTACTAAAATCAGTCAGTTTCTGCTTCATTAACAAGTCCGAAACATTAAAACTAAGGGGGGTGCATGTCACTTTGATGCATCACCTTGAAGCATTCCGATGCCACGGTTGACATCCTCAGGCTGTCTAGAGTGAACGAGTGCCCACGACAGCCTCATAAGGCTCTCGTTTTTCTGTTCTTCATTTCCAGCCTCAGCAACCTCTCTCTCACAGCCCTAGCCAAAAAGAATGCAGACGAGCACAGGCATAGATTAGGTCAGAGGAGTGCATGATCAAACACAACGAAATTGGGTATGGCAGCATATATACAATGGGTTAATGGTTCGCCTAGCTTCGCACACGGTGGCGTGGGGGTGAAATGTATGCTAATTTTGTGATCCTAGTTCCAACAGCAGGTATCTGTGTAACTGTGTTAGGATCGGAATTGGGTAATTGATCAATTAAAGTAACATCAAAATATCACAACGTTTGATTGATCCCTGAGCGCCACCGCCAATAGCTCAACGAACACCGATTTGGAATAAACGAACGCACACGGCGAGAATAGGGATTCGGCAGCCGCGCAAACCCCCCAAAAATCCCCATGGCCGCACGCAATTCGCCGAGGCCCGCGAAGTAACAGGCTAGGACGGGCACGAAAACGCTTCCAGTTCGCGAATCCCCGCACATTCCACCGGGAATTCGCCGCCGGACCGAACGGGCAACAAAGCGGGGAAAGAAAAGTTCGAATCTTAGGCACCCATGGCTTCCCTGGGAGGAGGAGCCCATAGTTCTTGAGGGCGAGGAGGAGGAGCAGGAGAAACGGGTGGGGGAGCTTACGGCGATGATGTCGCGGTCGCACCAGGGGAGGGTGTCGCCGCCGCGGAAGATCGAACCCACCGAGTCGAAGAACCTGCCGACGTGCTGATCCATGCCTTTTCGTTCTCCCTCGCACTCTTTTTGGGGTTTGTTTGCTCCGTGGGTGGTCGGGTTGTGTTTCATAAGAGCACCTCCAATAGCATTGATATCCAACTCTCTATCTCTAAATAATAGCGAACTGCTGAAAAAAAACGCCTCCAAGAGAATCGTCATCCTGTTCTGCAAATCTAGCGAGCGGAGAGAGACTCGCTACATTTGACGATTCTCTCTCCGCTCGCTATCTCGCCGAAGCGCAGCGGCGGTTTATTCGCGCGATCATAGGGACTTCGGCTCCTTCCCCTCGCTGCCTTGTTGCTGGTATCTTCACTGCGTAGTGTCGTCCTCTCCACCCATGAGTCTACGCATCGCCGACGGGCCAGATGGTGGGCGGCGCCGGCGGCGAGGGCAAGTAGCACCGCAATGGGAGCAATGGACGGATTAGCAAAGACGGCCAGCCGGTGGTTCGTAGCCTCGCAGCACAGGGACACGGTTGTTGGTTCGTCTTCCTCTTCCCTCTGGGTTTCTTGTTGTTGTCAAATGAGCCATGATTTATTCCAGTCTAGTAGGATTGTTGTTGGTTGGCCTGGGTAGATCTGAGGAATTCGAGGAAGATTGGGTAGAAATTGGTAAGCATTTCTTCAAATTTCCTCTTTGATTCGTATGATTTCTTGGCCTTTTTTATTCGGAGATTGCTAACTTCGAGCGCTCCATCCTCAGCTCAATCCAGCTTAAGAAAGACTCTTAGTTTTGTGAGTTGCTTGGTTAAGGGGACTGGATCCATATTCTTGATCTGGTCCTTGAGCATCATTCGGCTGTTCTCTTTTTCACTGTTTGGTGGCTTGCCGATTGGCCTGCGAACTGAGTACCTGTGAAGGATTGGTCTGGAGTTGTTCTTGCGCAGCTGCAGTTAAGTATTGCTCTGAGATGATTCTAGGGTTTTGATGATGACAACAATTTGATCACTGTCTGAAAAGTCTAGCCATTTGAGTTGCATACTGACTGTTGGTGATTCTGTCTAAGTTCTAATAGCCTGATAAAAACACATCGTTACTGGATTGTAATCAGTTATAGTTGTTTCATAGAAATTGTTATCTTCAGGCCACCGAGTCATGACTTTACGATTAATTAATGGATCAACATGTTGTGCTTGAGATGATGAATGTTCTGTACTCTGAAGACAACTATGAGATAAATGTTCTTGACTCCATATACTCCCTTCCAATACTATGAATGTTAGCATGGGGGATTCAAGCTGTCCTTATTAATGCCCTTTCCACAGAAAAACAGAACCACCTTATTGTACCCGACAGAATGGCATGATGAATTGATCAATAAATCCTTGAATAGCATATATAACTAAACAAGCTTGTGAATCACATTATAGATTTATATGCGTTCGATTGATGTGATTATTGTCTGATTCAGGTATATGTGTTCGATTATTGTGATTATTGTTCTGAACATATGTGTTTGATTATTGTGATTATTGTTCTGAATATATGTGTTCGATTGATGCTCGAAGGAGTAGTGCAGGGTTATTGATTTCAGAGGATGAGTGAAAAACTGTTTGAATAAGTCAATCATGCTAGTTAAACACATGTAGAATTTCTATTCTTCCAAATTAAGCTAATCTCTTTATAACTATTTTCCTTTTTTTCAGATCACTTATCACTTCTTCCATTGGAGGAAAGAAACTTGGTGGGACCTAATTGACAACAGGCATCAGCTTACAAGTAATAGGAAGCTCTTAACTGTGGTACCTGTGGTGTTGCAAATTTAATCTACAATAGTTTTATCTATGCTCTTTTACCTGTTATGTGTTTTGTAAATGAAGTAATTTCTGTTATACACCGAACTGGTATTGGCTTGGACCTCCAGATTTGTTGACTATAGGAGTGGCAATCGGGTCGGGTAGCTCCGGGTCCATCCCCCGTGGACCCGGACCCGAGACCCGAATTGCAGACCTGGACCCGGACCCAAATTGACCTACAGGTCCTAATCTGGACCCAGACCCAGACCCGACGGGTACCCGGGACCCGACGGGTACCCAGGACCCGAAATTACAGCAGGACCCAAAAAACTTGAATGATACAGATTGCATTAGCATGGCACTGTGCAAGTATGTCATGCATAGAGCTGTAATTCAAGAAAACAAAATCACACGGCCCCTTGACTTGCAAAGGTTAAAAACAAAGAAAATATCTCCCTCCCCAATCCTCACACTTTCCACAGAGATCCCCCAACAAATCACCGGAAATGAACCTGATCGCTATAAATCCAAACGCATGCATCAAGAACTCACCAGATACGGATCCAGGGAGTCAAATCCAAGTACCACATCACCAAGAACCCCTAAGAAGACAAACAGTCAAACACAACATCATCAAGCATAATCACAGCAGAACCGCACGCATAACAGAATCAACAAACTTAGCGAGTCAGTGCGCGCAGCACAAATGCACCATTCTTATCTGGGACAAGGAGCGAGATCACGGTACATGATTTCAGATTTCCAGCAAACAAGTCAACAAAAATAAGCATACGAAACTCCGAACAATATATGATTAAGGCAAACAAGTCAACAAAAATAAGCATACGAATGTTTAATTGTAGCTAGAAATACTCCAACAATCTAAAAACAGTTCCAATTCATCTTCCATCAACTCTTCATAAACTGGTGACACCCGATTCATCTTCAATCATCTCTTCTTCATCCTCGAGAACAGTTCCGATTGCAAAGAAATTAGAAGTATCTTCTAAGAGAAAAATTAGCAATAGTTAAAAGATGAAATGGAATGCAAATATTTAATGTTACCTAGCATATCCGCAGATGACCATGCTTGCATGCACATAAGTGCTTCAACCATATTAGGGGCAAGGTGACTTCGATGTGGACTAAGCACTCTGCCACTTGTACTAAATGCAGATTCAGATGCCACAGTTGTTACAGGAATTGGCAATATATCATGAGCTATCCTTTGCAAGGTCGGGTACTTAATACCTCCAAACTTCCACCAAGTGATTATATCTAACTCTTTGTTCTAGGCAATAGAGGTTCTTCCAAGTATAAATCCAACTCTGATCGAACATGAGAAGCACAACTTGTAGGCTGAGAAGACATATAAGTATCGAAGATATGAAATACTTCATCTACTCCAAGCTGGTCAGAAGCTATGCTAGTGGCTTCATATGTACCCACAATTTCAGAAGTCTCTTGACACTCTAACAACAAATCCAACATAAGCTTCTTTATGTCATCAACCTTTGCAGTTGCGTGGTCATGTCCATATATAGACCCATACAAAGCATGCAACATATGAGTCTTAAATCTTGGATCAAGGACCTGAAAGGACCAATGATGTCGCCTAGAGGGGGGGTGAATAGGCGGATTAAAATTTACGCAGCGGAATAAAACGGGCCGAGCTGGTCAATCCGGAGTCTCCGGGTTTTGGTCCGGATACTCCGGCTTGTCCGAGTGTCCAGATAGAATACCGGAGTCTCCGGGTTAGCTGGCTCGGGAACGCAGCAAAAACTACTCTAGCAAGTGCAACAAACTACTAGAAGTAAATAGCAAGAACAACCTAGAACAATTGCTAGACAAGATTTGAATATACGCAAAGCAACGAGCTAGATCTAACTTTACAAAATCAAATCTAACCAAGCAAATCTAGGAAGAAAAAGAGAATGCGAGAGGCGAGATTTTTCACCGAAGTTCGGGTTCTTGAAGGGAACCCTACGTCTCCGTTGAGGTGGCTCGGTCACACTTGAGCCGGGGTCTCTTTCAACCCGCTTTCCTCCCGGTGTTGCACAAGTGCACTCGCCGGCTTCACTTCTTGTCTCTTCCCTTTCGGAGGCGAGACTTGCCTTCACAAACGACCGGGGCTCACCACACGCTTTGGTAGCTCCCGGTGACTCCTAGCCGTCTAGGAGACCTTCAACCTCCAAGAGTAATGGCACCACGAAGAATCGCTTGGAGGATGAACTAGTGCTCAACAAGATGAAATGAATGCACTTAGCACTTTTCTTCTTCCTCTCCTCACCAAAAGGATCAACAACCAAATTAATTGGTGGGAGGAAGATGGGGGCTCTATTGAATGCTTTTAGATGGTTAGGAATGGCTTGAATGCTGCTATGAATGAGCTCAATAGAGATCCTTGCCGTTGGAGTGGAGTGGGGGCTTTAAATACTCTTTTTGAAAACTAGCCGTTACTCCCGTTTTTGTACAGGCCGGAGTGTCCGGATAAACAACCCGAGACTCCGGGTTATCCGAGACTCGACCAAATGTCCGGATACTCGGACCCATCGAAACCGAGAGGCAACCGAGGGGCTCAACCCGGAGACTCCGGACATAATGTCCGGATACTCCGGATTGAATCCGGAGACTCCGGACTAAATGTCCGGATACTCCGGGTTACCCAGTTCGGTTTCAACTTTAAACTTTTCAAAACCAAAAGAAGTAGTGCTAATTTGAGATGCAAGAAATTGATGTTGAGCACATGCACATCCTAAAGTCGATTTCTCGTCGTACCCTCTTAATAGTACGGCTATCCTTAAGACGCAAATAAATATTAGATTACAATTATGGTCTTGATGCCGTCCTTTTGATTTTAAGTAGTCGTGGGGGTGTCCAATGTTATTCCAAGCTCAATATAATCTCGATATCTGCAGTATTCTTGGATAAAACATTAGATCTCTTTAATTGTGTCATCATTAATCACCAAAACAAATTGAGGGGCCTAGATGCACTTTCAGGACCGTTGCAATTGACATAAGACCATGAACATCTATCCAATACTTATCAAATTTTCTCTTCATCTCCTCAGACATCTTTTGCAAAAGTTCGTTATCACTCAATTGCCATTTTCTTATTGCTAAATTAATGCCACAAATTTGGGGAAAGAAAAGATTGGATGTAACATACTTAGTGCCTGATAACAACTCAATGATGTCAAAAAATATTTTCAGCCTATCACATACATCATTTGCAAACCGCCAATCCTCTGAAGTAGGACAACAAGTAAACAATTTAACTTGTAGCTTCAGACGATTAAAAACTTCTTGATACTGCAAGGCAACTTGTAACATCAAATAAGTTGAATTCCATCTTATTTTACAATTAAGAGACAATTTTTTGTTGTATGTTATGCTCATAGTGCGGGCCATCTTTTCAAACCTTTCATGTCTTTTAGGTGTTGCCGACCAAAATGCAACAGTATCACGCACTCTTTCGATGCCCTTTTCCATGACACTCATCCCATCTTGCACAATCAAGTTCAAAATATGGGCACAACACCTCATATGAACTAATCTACCATGCAACATGAGTGAGTTAGAATCCAACTTATCTGTCAATTCCCCGATAGCTTTGTCATTCGATGAGCAATTGTCCAAAGTAACGGTAGATATCTTGTTCTCAAGATGCCACTCAACAAGGCAATTATGCAAAGCTTGACATATAACCTCTGCCGTATGTGGACATGGCACATACATGAACCTAGTACAACAAAAGAAAGAAATTTTCAGATTTATATATAACAAAAACAATATGAAATAAGTGCAACAAACAATTTCTATTTTATAATACCTTAAAAGATAGCTCTTCAGGTTCCAATCATCATCAATGTAATGTGTAGTAACTACAATATAACCTCTTTTTTGATGTCCTGCAGTCCAAAGGTCCGTCGTGATGGCAACTCTATTCTTGAAATTTGCAAAAAACTTCACCATCGAGGCCTTTTGCACTTCATACATACCTAATATATCCTTCCTAATAGTATTTCTTGAGACCATCCTAAAGATTGGTTGTAATGCAGAACAAAATTTTCTAAAGCCTTCATGATCAACCATAGATAAAGGATATTCATGAACACATATCATCAATGCTAGCTCCTTCCTAGCAATATCTTGATCAAAAATATAGTTTTCTACATTCACTCTCCCTTCATCTCCCTTTGTCAACCTAAGTTTTTTCTGTTTTGAACCCATTGCATTTTTTGCACCACAAGAATTCAAGTGTTTTGATAAATGTGAAGTTCCATGAGATGTGTCTCCACTAAGTTTAGCATTACAATACCCACAAACAGCTTTCCATTTCTCATTAATCAATACATGTTCAAACTCTTCCCACACTTTAGATTTTAGTTTTCTTTTATTACCGACTGTTTTGGATTCATTGCCTTGTGATGATCCACCTTGACCTACGTCAGAGCAATGCGCTGCCGCTGCCCCAACGGCTGAACTCTAATCACCCGTAGGCGTTTTCATTGAATTAGGATTATCTCTATCCGAAGACACCATTTCAGATTTTACTGCACAAATCAATAAATCATATGCTAAGTGTGCTAAATCACAAAGTTCAGGAAACTTAAAAAGTTCAGGGTTTAGGGTTTAACTTGTGCAAACTAAATCACTGCATATGTATTTGCTCTGTAAGACCATAGACCATAGTCCTTCATCCTTTTACAGGAATTGAAATGAACTGAAGTGTAGCAGCATTGTAGAATCGTTCAATGTAAGAAACAAGTAGCTCTAGAGGCAGCACAAGGTAATTGAAATGAACTGAAGTGTATCAGCATATCAATAAGATAAAGAGCATCACAGCACTTATCATTCGGTAAAGAGCATCACAGAAGCATTATACCGGAGCATCACAGAAGCATTAAGATAAAGAGCATCACAGAAGCATTAAGATAAAGAACATCACAAAATGATACTATAGGAGCACTTATCATACCGGAGCATCACAAAAGCATTAAGATAAAGAGCATCACAGCACTTATCATTCGGTAAACGATTTTACAGAAGCATCAAGCATTAGCAAGCCCTATTGTGTCTTAGTTGGAGAACAATCATACCGGAGGGGGCGCGGTCGGGGTCGCGGTCGCCGACGCGGTCGCGGTTGGGGGCACGGTCAGCAACTCGAGGTCGACGTCGCTGCTTCAGCCTTCAGGTCGGCCGGTGGGGGCGCGGACAGGGTGGCGGATGGCGGATCTCCGGTCGAGGATGGCGGATCTCCGGTCGCCGGATGCCGAACGGGGTCAGGGACGACGGGAGATCGGGGACTCGGGGTCGGGGATCGCCGGATCGGGAGATCGGGGACAGCTAGGGTTTCTGGGTTTGTGACTCAAGCTGAGGCAATAAGCCAATACTGGCATCTGGCGAGTAGGCGTAGTAGGCAATAAGCCAATTCTGGGTTTGTGACTTGGGCCAGTGGGATGGCAGGCCGGCTGCCGAGCAGGCCAGGCGTCCCGATTCCAAAATTGGGCTGGGTCTATTTCAGTTATTTCGGGTCCGGGTCTACAGTACCCACGGGTCTATATCTGGACCCAGACCCAGACCCAGACCCGGACCCAACCATAAATACCCATGGGTCCAGATTCGGACCCGGACCCGGACCCATCGGGTCGGGTACCCGCGGGTACCCGGACCCATGGGTATTTCTGCCATCCCTAGTTGACTAGCTGTATGCTGAATAGGATATGCTACACACTTTTGTTATGGTTCCAGTGGGTTCTATTCCCTTAAACCAAACCAAACCGGGCTCCAAAGTGTCATTGCTTAACTACTACATAGCTTTCCACTTCTGTTATGCACTCAAGTAGCATGTATCATGTTTGCTTTTAGTTGATAACTCTTAACTCATATTAGTGTAATATTTACTTGCATATAGATGGATAAAGATTCAAAGAAAGTTAGTGAAGTGCATGCTTGGACAATTAAGTGCATAGAGGAAATTGCAAGTGATATTAAGAACATCGTGAACGATAATTTTTCCCTTGGCTCGTGCGAGAGCGGAAATGAACTCAATGGACTCTTACTTGAGATCGAAGACGCTGCTCGTCGTCTTGATGACCTTGCCATACAATCGGAAGGGTTGGTGGGAACAACTGGTGTTGATCCAGTCGACGAAGAAGAAGGAGACGAGGAGTTGCGCCCGTACGACTATGAGAGTGATGATTCGGATAAAATTGACGATCATCAATTTAGAGAGGATGAAAGTATCGAGTCCAGTGGGTAGTGTTATTCGTGTTCTACTTTTATTAGACCTACTTTTTGAGTCCAGTGACTAGTATTATTTGTGTTCACCGTATTAAGACGTGTCGTACTTTTACATGTATTGTTATGCATCTTTGTTTAATTAAGTATTGATACTTACAGTTTATGCAATATGGATGACTTCTATGCTCGTCTGTTGAGTGAAGGGGAAAGTGAAATTCGTTGGGATGAAAGCCTAATTGGGGAGCAACCTTCTCCAGTTAACCATTCTAGTCCCCAATCGAGAGCTCAAAATAAAATATCAAAGAATTTTTCGGAGAATGAAGATAATATGTTGGTATCGGCATGGCTTAATGTTAGTTTGGATCCAGTGCAAGGGACCCAACAAACTCATACCAAATATTGGAGTAGAATACATGATTACTTCCACAAGAACAAAACTTTCGATTCGGAGCGTAGTCAGAACTCACTTATGCACCGATGGTCATGTATTCAAAAGCATGTTAACAAGTTTTGCGGATGTTATGACCGCATTGAGCGTAGACTGCAAAGCTGGCTAACAGAGCAGGATAAGGTTAGTCATTCTCATTTTTTTCATTACAGATTTATATGTGTTGTCCATGTTAATAAGGTACATGTCCTTTTGTAGATTGTCCATGCTAAATCACTGTATCAAGAAGAAGAAGGGCGATTATTTGCATACTTGCATTGCTGGAATATACTACAACACCATCCAAAGTGGCTAGTCATTTATCTCAGAAAAAGCAGAAAACATCGTCCAATGCGTCTCCGGGTAGTTTCAGTCCTGTTAGCTCTAATGCAAGTCATTTTCATGAAGATGCTGCCACTGCAGAAGCTGATATGCTCAGAAGGCCAACTGGTAGGAAGGCCAAAAAAGAGCGGATACGCCGCGGTAAAGCTGCAGTTGAGAGTGGTGCACAGGTTCACTCTACATGAAAACATTAGAAAACTTTAGGAAAGAAATGAAAAAAAATGGAGCTTATTAAAGAGCGGTACAAACGAGCATTTGCGCAAGAACAGGGGAGGATTGCTCATGAGAAGAAAAAGATTGAGATAAGAAAAAATGAGTTTGAATTGAAGAGAATGGTTGAAGAAGAGAGAATTATGAGCGTTGACACTAGTCGCTTGATTGGGCCACAACAACAATACTACCTGTCCTTGTAGAATGATATTATCGCTCGCAGATGTAATAGGTCCGGTTGATGTATGAACTAATTATTGAGTTAGTGATTAGGTTCGGTTGATGTATGAACTAATTCTAGATGTGCAAAATCCTTATTATGATCATTCTGCTTTTGTTTTCCAATCTAATTCTGGATGTGCAAAATTGTGTGCTAATGGTGAACGAGACAAGCCACTCATAATTCATGTTGGATGCTTAGGACTTGAGTACATCATAGTTGAAATGCATAAACTGGTACATCATAGCTGAAGGGAAAAAACTAGTACATCATGCGCTCGCCTACATCCCTCCATAATGGCGCCATAAGTGCTCGACTAGATCTTCTTGGAGCTGAGAGTGAGCTTTTCTATTTCTGATGGATTGATGAGTTTGAATAAACTCAGAAAGCTCAGGTTTTCTTTCATGGGAGATCGCAAGATTTTCTCCCATTGCTTCGTAATTGTAGTCAACTGAACATCCATCCCGATTATCTTCAATTATCATGTTATGCATGATAATACATGTTGTCATGATATCTCTAAGAGCTTCTTGATACCAAAAACGAGCTGGTCCACGAACAATTGCAAAACAAGCTTGTAAAACTCTAAATGCTCGTTCCACATCCTTCCTAGCTGCTTCTTGAGCTTCGGTGAAATGCTTTCTCTTATTCCCTTGGGGAGCTGGTATTGTCTTCACAAATGTTTCCCATGAAGGATATATTCCATCTGCAAGATAGTATCCCATTGTATAACTGTGACCGTTAATAGTATAATTCACTTCTGGAGCATGCCCTTCGGCTAGCTTTGCAAAGAGAGGGGACTGGTGCATGCCCTTTAGGAGCTTGATTGGCTTCATCTTCCTTCCGCTGTCTCTGCCAGTCTCTCTATTTCCTTCTTTGCTTCAGCATCTGTTGCATCTTCTACCTGGTCGTTTGCTTAGTGGCATCACCGTTTGGGACATCTTTGTGGCTCGCTTCTGTCTTCTTTAGTTCGTCGTGGTCTTTTAGGCTCTGTGACTGGTGATGTCTCTTTACATTGTACGGGTTGTTAGCTTGGCAAACAGCTACAACTCCACTATTCTTTTAGTGAGCCTGTATACCAGCGTTCTTTTGACCTTGTTCATTCTGATGTTTGGGTCCGGCTCATTTTGTTTCAAAAGAGGCTCACAAATATTAGATTCTTTTTATAGATGATTTCTCTCGCCACACTTGGATATATTTTATGTCCTCTCGTAATGAGGTTCTATCCATCTATAAGACTTTTGCCACTATGATTCGTACTCAGTTTGATTCTCCTATTCGTGTTCTTTGTGCTGACTCGGCAGGGGAGTATTTGTCAGGAGCTCTTCGAGCTTTTCTTGCTACGCAAGGTACTCTTTCTCAGTTTTCATGCTCTGGTGCTCATGCTCAAAATGGTGTGGTTGAGCGCAAGCAGCGTCATGTTCTTGAGACAGCTCGTGCTCTTATGCTTGCTTCTGCTGTGTCCACTACCACCTACTTGATCAATATCTAGCCTTCTTCCGCTCTTAAGGGTGGGATTCCTGTGGATCGTCTTTGTGGCATGCCTCCTGATTATTCTGGACTTCATCTTTTTGGGTGTGTGTGTGTGTGGTATATTCTTCTTGCACCCCGTGAACGCACCAAGCTGACTGCTCACTCTGTTGAGTGTGTTTTTCTGGGATACAGTGCTGAACGGGATGTCACGGGATGTCACTTTTGATGAGTCTCGTCCCTTCCACCCTCGTTTTTCTTCCTCTCCAACATTTCTTGTTGAACCCCTTTCTTTCCTGACTTTTCCTTATACTCCAGTTGTCATTTTTCCTCTTTCACAATCGGCGTCTCCTTTACCATCGGTTTGCTCACCACCGACCTCTCCTCTAGAGGTTTCTTCAGATATTGTTCCTTCCTATCCTCTATACTACACTCGTCCGCGAGCTGAGGAATCTTCTGATGTGCCATCTTATTCTCCTAATGAGTCAAATTCTTCAATGTCTCCTCCTCGTTATGCTCTTCACAATCGATAGTCTATTTGGCCTCCTGAGCGCCTTGGCTTTGTTGATGCAGCTCTGGCCGAGCCGACTTCTTACCGTGATGCTATTATTCATCAGGAATGGCAGCATGCGATGGCGGAGGAGCTTGCTACCCTTGAGCGCACTGGCACGTGGGACCTTGTACCTCTTCCTCCACGTGTTCGTCCCATTACATGCAAGTGGGTCTATAAGATTAAGACTCGCTCTGATGGTTCTCTTGAGCACTACAAGGCTTGTCTTGTAGCACGTGGTTTTTAGTAAGAGCTTGGTCGTGATTATGATGAGACTTTTGCACCTGTAGCTCACATGATCACTGTTCGCACTCTACTTGCTGTGGCCTCTGTCAGTGAGTGGTCCATCTCTCAGCTTGATGTCAAGAATGCTTTTCTTAATGGTAAGCTGCATGAGGAGGTCTATCTGCAGCCAACACCGGGGTATTCTGTTCCTAAGGGCATGGTTTATCGGCTTCGTCGCTCTCTTTATGAGCTTAAGCAAGCCCCTCGTGCTTGGTTTGAGTGTTTTTCTTTTGTGATCACTGTAGCTGGTTTTTCTGCTAGTGCTCATGATCCTGCGCTCTTTGTTCACACTTCTCGTGGTCGGACTCTTCTCCTTCTATATGTTGATAACATGATCATTACTGGAAATGATTATCAGTATATTGCCTTTGTAAAGGCTCATCTCAGTGAGCAGTTTCTCATGTCCGATCTAAGTCCTCTTCGCTACTTTCTTGGGATTGAGGTTTCTTCTACATCTAAGGGCTTTTTTCTCTCCCAAGAAAAGTATATCCCTGATCTTCTTGATCATGCTTCTCTCACTGATCAGCGTACAGCTGAGACTCTCATGGAGCTCAATGTTCACCTTCGATCTACTGATGGTGAACCTCTTGAGGATCCTACTCGCTATCGCCATCTTGTTGGGAGTCTTGTTTACCTTGATGTCACTTGTCCTGACATTTCGTATCCAGTGCATATATTGAGTCAGTTTGTTTCTGCTTCCACTCAGCTCCACTATAGTCATCTTCTTCGTGTTCTACGATATCTTCGTGGAACTCTTTCATCGTCTTTTCTTTCTATGCTCCAGCTCTTTACAGCTCCAGGCATACTCTAATGCTACCTGCGTTAGTGATCACTCTGATCGTTGCTCTCTTTCTGCTTACTGTATTTTTCTTGATGGTTCTCTCATTGCTTGGAAGACTAAAAAGCAGACAGCAGTTTCTCGTTCGAGAGCTAAGGCTGAGTTGCGAGCTATGACTTTTTTTGACAACAGAGATTACTTGGCTACGATGGTTACTGGAGGATTTTGGTGTTTATGTTTCTACACCAACTCCTCTTTTATCTGACAATACATGTGCTATCTGCATTGCTCGA
Organism: Rhipidocladum racemiflorum; assembly: GCA_036346355.1. Taxonomy (NCBI): domain Eukaryota; kingdom Viridiplantae; phylum Streptophyta; class Magnoliopsida; order Poales; family Poaceae; genus Rhipidocladum; species Rhipidocladum racemiflorum. The sequence goes on along the minus strand of CM070573.1, from coordinate 60,507,703 downwards.
GATCCAGTGAAGCATGAACTCACCAAGCATATTGGTGTTGATGCTTCTTATATGCGGCCACAGGTACAGGATCAGGTTGTGGCTCTTCAGTATGTGCATTCAGAACTTCAGTTGACAGATTTCTTCACGAAGACACAAACTAGAGTTTATCATAACTTTTTTTCTCTCCAAACTTAGTATTGTAGATCCACCATGATATAGATATTGTAGTATCCTGCTATATCATTTGTTAGCCTTGTATAGATATTGCCTAATATAGGCTTTCCCTTTATACCCTCATGTACATGTATATATACTGGTCCATTGGCCTCTTGTTGAATACAAGTGCTATTCATAACAACATTGACTCTGTAAACTACTTTAACATATGAGGTACTTACTGCTTATATTTGGAAGTTTTTTAAGTCACCAAAATTTTGAAACATATCGACAGGCGAGGATCTTCAATAATGCTTAAAAGGTTGTGTTGTGGATTACAAGGGAGGTGTTTTTGTTATAACTTCCAACATGCTATGCTTGTCAAAACATGGCATGGTTTCTGGTTTTATGTTATTCTCCGGTACATGTAACATTTAAGCTGCTAAGTTCATTATCCCTTTTTACTCATTACTTATGAGCATCGCCTCTATGGAAGAAGTGATTCTATTAATTCCTGGACGCATGTGGATGTTAGTGCAGCCATGCACTCATTTGAAAATCGTTTGTATTTGAAAATCGTTTGTATTCTATTGGACATTGTTTACTGGGCACACTAGCTAGCTTGCGTGCAGCCGTTTACATCTCTTGTTGTGCTTTTGCCGGCTGTAACTCGTAAGTAATTTTTGGTGTCAATTATGCTGGCTGCGTGGGTTCTATCTATCGTTCAAGAGATCTCTCTTCACAGCTCTAGAGCTAATAAGTAGCATCACGGAAGTCTATATCAGGCTTGTTTACTGACTGTAGGATAGGATTACATGTTGTTTCGGTGCACTGGACTGCGTGGTCCTTGATTTTTTTTTTTATGAAGGTACGGCAGATCTATCATGCATTACAGGGAAAATGAAGGTACGGCAGATCTATCATCCAAGAGATAATTCAGATGCGAGGAACGCGTCAAATAGGCAATTGTGCAAAAAAAAAAAAAAATGATGTATGTTTTAACCTGCCACCATCGCGTTAAATGCCCGTTTGAGGTTCAGAATGATAAAACAGTAAAAGCGTGCCAAGAGCTACGGGTTGCCGAACTCTGAACTCTGAAGGCCTGTTCACTGACGCAGGAGCCTTTGAGTTGAGACATTTTCCTTGTCCAGGTGTCTTCTACGGGGTGTTTGGCAGAGCTCTAGCTTCACTAAATCCGTGGAGTTGGTGGAGTTGGGTATTCCTAGTTTCGCCAGATTCATGGAGCTGGAGCTGTGGGTATATTAAGGGGGTGTTTGGCAGAGCTCCAGCTCCACCAAATTCTTGGAGTTGGTGGAGCTAGGTATTCCTAGCTCCACCAAATTCGTGAGTGGTTGTGTATATTGTCTGTTTGGGAGCTCAGATCTCTCCACCTGAAGTCGAAACTTGTAGACTGAAATAAAATGACTTAAGTTTATAATTTTATTCTAAAATGTAAACAAGATGATCTACCTAAACACTCTTAATATACCATGTGCAAACTTCACGAATTTAGTGAAGCTAGGAATACCTAGCTCCATCAACTCCAAGAATTTGGAGGAGCTGGAGCTCTGCCAAACACCCCCTAAGAGTGTTTAGGTGGATCATCTTGTTTACATTTTAGAATAAAATTATAAACTTAAGTTACTTTATTTCAGTCTACAAGTTTCAGCTCTGAGGTGGAGCTGGGATCTGGAGCTCTGTCAAACAGGGCCTAAGAGTGTTTAGGTGGGTCATCTTGTTTACATTTTAGAATAAAATTGTAAACTTAAGTCACTTTATTTCAATCTACAAGTTTCAACTCTGAGGTGGAGCTGGGATCTAGAGCTCTGCCAAACAGGGCCTATGTTTCCAACCCGTGGGGCGTTTAACTAAGCAGGAGGCGTAAAAACGATCCAGAAATAGGGACCGGAAACATATTCACTGTCTGCAGGAAACCACGCCGTGCGCCACCACATCTCGACCGGTCCAGAGTCAGGCCATCATCTCCTCCTTGGAAGCCTCGTTGTATTTGTCCTATCTACACATTTTTTTTAATATCTTTGGCCTTCTTTTTCTCTCAAACGAAAGTACAAACCTAATCTACTTCTCGACCGTAGAAGCATCAACAGACGACATATGTCTCTTATCTCGGCAGGTCGTTGGCACCACAGCGGCTCTGTCCACTGTAACAACTCCTTGATAAACACGGTAGGTAGTGGCATCATCTTCCTATCGAGCTTAGTTCCTGCGGCATGAACCTGGAATTTGGGCACCGTGATACCCATGTTTTGCTGAGCTTGGGTACCACGGTGGATCGTCTACCACGCCGCGGTGGTGCGACGTCGGCGATATGCCACAGCAGGGGAGCACGATTGGTAACATGTGTCGTCTATCTATGCGCTTCTGAGATCGAAAAGAGAGCTAAGTTTGCAATTTTATTTGAGAGAAAATTGTTTATGAAAAACAATACGTAGGGGGCAAAATATGCCACCGTTTTCTTTTGGTCCGCGCTGCTGCCCGCGTCTCAGGTCTGAAACTTCCTATCCAGCTCCATCCTCCCCTGTTCTTCTCCCTCCGTGGCCTCCTGCTGTCTCGACTCCAAATTAAGTCCTCCACGCGTTACCGGCTAGTTTGTTCACAGTTTGCCAAGAACCCAACACCACCGCTCTCAGGAAGGCGACCAACCGCGTACCAAGACAAGGTGTGTGTCTGTCTGTCTATCTATCTATCTATCTATCCATCTATATATATATATATATATATAGATGTATGTGTGTGTGAAGCCTTTTCCATATTTCTGGGAGTAGGTACTTCCATCTCCAGTATACCACTTAAACGAACGTGTTATACTCTTTTATCACTTTCAGTATACTTTAATAATAATTCTAAGATACTCCAATACGGCATGAATGAAAAAAATTCATAAGAGCCATTTATTTTTTGCTATATACCCTTTTCTATGTGTAAAAAGAGTATATAAATAAATGGCGGCGTATTTGGTGCAAACCCTCTCTTTAATGCAAACCTGAAAACTAACAACCTGGACCTCTGGATCTTTCCTCGATGGTTCAGATGCACAAAGGTGGGATTCCACTCATCCACTTATGCTAATATGCACTAAACCCCCCATCTAATCCCATCCCTCCTCATCTAATCACAACTCATCAGCGCTAATCGATCGCTCTGCCTCCTCCGACGCCGCGCCTTCGATCCATCTGCCGCACGTAGGACGCGACGTCGCGCAAGACGCGCCGACTGCTGCTGCGCGCTCCTTGCTGTTGTTGCCTTACTGCTACTGCTGCGCGCTCCTTGCTGCTGCGCTCTCCATCCATCTGCCGCACGTAGGACGGCGACTGCTGCTGCCCTCCGACGCCGCGCAAACTGCATGCATGAATGTAAGTTGTAACATGCATATTTCCCATGGCACAAACATCAAACCTCACCAAGCACGGCATATAAACCAAACGATTCAGAATTTGACAGGAAATATCAACGTCAAGTCATTTCACCGCAAAATTTATGCATACAACAAATCATATGCTAAAATCATCCTCAGGTTGCAATACCCAGATTCGATATGAGCAAACAGGTACATAGTAGCGAACGGTAGTAATTTCCGAAAATGTAAAACCTGGTAGCAGTCTGACGATAAAGAAACTAAGAAAATCGACGAAGATCCATACATGGATCAGCTACGTGCGGCAGCAGCAGTAAGGATCGGAGGTGCGGTAGATGGATCGAAGGCGCGGCGTCGGAGGAGGCAGAGCGCGTACGTGAGGAGGCAGAGCGATCGATTAGCGCTGATGAGTTGTGATTAGATGAGGAGGGATGGGATTAGATGGGGGGTTTAGTGCATATTAGCATAAGTGGATGAGTGGAATCCCACCTTTGTGCATCTGAACCATCGAGGAAAGATCCAGAGGTCCAGGTTGTTAGTTTTCAGGTTTGCATCAAAGAGAGGGTTTGCACCAAATACGCCGCCTAAATAAATTATGTTATAAATGATGGATTTTGATAAAATTTTTCATGGAATACACTTTGGAGTATCTTATAATTAGTATTAGAGTATACTCCAAAAGATAAAGAAGTATAACAATATCATTTATGCAGTATATTGAGAGTGTGAGTACCTACCCTGAGAATGTAGAACTATATATCGGCAAACACGCGCATGCATACTTCAATCAATCTACTCGGCGGCGGCGCATGCACACAGATTATGATCTGATCAACACATTACACACGTGCATGCGAGGGGCGTGAATCGTAGAGAAGCAGCAGGTGGCGCCAACCACCATCGACCATAAAGATAGACAGCCTGGTATGTAAGCTGTAAAAGAAAGCTGCTCGACCGAGTTTGGTCTAAGCCGGCGAGTTTTACCGAGTTGACTCGTGAGCTCGATAAAAATAGAAATTACTGGTTAAATATTACTATATATTAACTTTTAACGAATGTACTCAAACCGAGAAAAAAACCGACCGACGACAAGACCTCGAGCTCCAACCGGCGATTAACACGAAGATCAGGGTTCACATTATCGAAATCGGCTCAGAAATTGCCCCAGCCCGGTAACAATTTTTGTCAAAAATCACCAAAAATTGAAGAGTTTCGAATTCAAACTTTTTAACAAAAAAATCAAAAAAATAATAATCATGATATTTCCTTGATAATCGCTCGATATGGCTCGATAATCGTAATATTTGCCTTGAAAATCAGCCGACCAAACAAACTTCTTTGTCGGTCGATTTTTAAGTGATTTTCACTTGATATACCTTGATAATTGCGATATTTGCGTCGCATAAATTTTTTAAATTTTGAATTGTTTTTTAATTTAACCGGTCTGCCGACCGATATATAATATCGTACAAATTTGATAAGGTCGATAATTGTGATTTCTGACCGATTTTTGACGATATTTAAATCAATTCGAACAAGATGTCTTAAGGACTGCCGAAAAAGCTTCGGCGTTCCATGAAAACGAGACTTCTTATAGCCATTTGGTTTTTTCAATTGAGTTCATTCCTATATATTTTTGTAAAAATGAGACATTTAAGACCCTAAGAACAGGTGAAATTTATTTCATGATTTTTGGACCCATGGTTTATATAGTTTCTTCATGATACATAAAAGGTAATTAAACTTGATTTTAACTATTTAAATTTTCATGAAACATAGTATTTTTTGTGAGATATTATGAATCCTTATGGCTTCATAAAAATTTAGAAATTTTTCCATGATTTTTGGAGCCAGGTTTATATAGTTTCTTCGTAATACCTAAAATGGTCTTTTAGTAAACCTGATTTTAACATTTTAAATTTGCATGAAACATGCTACTTTTTTAAGATATTATGAATGCTTATAGCGTAATAAAAATTTAGAAATTTTTTTCATAATTTTTCGAGGTACCTAGCATCCGATATGAATTATTTGAATTAAATGGAAAATGCCACGTCATCCATGCGATCGCCACGTGAGCGGATCGGGTTATCAGCGCCACCGTGGCGCGACTGACGTGTGACTCGCTGCCATGTGGCGCGATATGCCGATCGGCGCCCACGTGGCGATCGAGGACACTTTTGTAACTTTTTTTTTCTTTCGAGTATATTCTTGAAATTTTCAATTAAAAAATATTTATTTAAAAAAAAATCCTAGCAAGTAGTTGGTCGTTTGAACAATGACATAATGGATGCAGATAGCTAATTAATTAAGCACGACGACAACGTGCTTAAATTCACTGGTAATCGATCGAGCACGGAAAAGTACGGGAACCAAGACTTGGTGGCCAATGTATGGTGACGTACGTAGTAGTTTGAATATCATCAACCAGACTCCAAATATAGTGCGTACCTTCGATTTTCTTGAAAGATCACTTTTCACTGATTTGGCTTAATATTTCAGAGTGAAAATATTGAGGCCCTGTCTCGGAGGGCTTAAAGCCAACTTTAACTTTCAAAAAAGCTAGTAAATCCTCTAAACAGCTCAACTTTTAAGCTGTTTTTGGCATAATCTATAAGTCATATATAAAAGCTGAAAACCAAAAGATGAAAGCTAAGTTGAATATGCTTTTGCAGTTTATTGCTGAGGAAAATTAGTTATAAAAAGCTATAGCTACTTTTCAACCCAAAAAATCAAAAATCAATTTTTCATACAGTTCCCCCAAACAGGCCCTGAGAATTACACTTTGTTTACGAATGCTTGCCGTAATATCCATGTGATCAACTTTTTCGTAATTTAACCATTGTTGTCTCTCGATTTGTATACTTTTCTCGTCCTAAGTACTATTATTTTATGCGATATTTTGTCTTTAATTGTGTTATTTGGTAACTAACCCTAACGATTCCTGAAGGTGTTGGATATTATAGTGATGGGTAGAAGATATGCTAAAACGCGTCATATTTGGTTCAAAAGAGTCAAGAAAGAGCTCCCTAATTAAGAAGATGTGCCAAAAATAAATTGCATCTAAGCCCCCCTAAGTGTGTTTTGGATGATTAATGACAAACGATTAAGGGATTAATAGGTTCAATGAGTTAATGAACAGGTGAAAGTCCCGTAGCAAGACTATTTACGGACATTGACGACCCTCAAAAAGACAAAAGAAAGAAACACGACGTCATATCGATGTAATTTACACTTTGTTTGGTCATAGGTATGCCGTACTATTAAGAGAGATGCACCGTAGTCGATCTAGGACAAGTCTCTATGATAAGATGAATGCCTACTCAATTTTTGTCAAGAGACACGAGTCGCAACACGCACACCGAGTAGTTTCCTTCTCTGTCCATATCGGATGTTACGGTCCTTCATCGGAAGTTCCGATGTATCAGACTTTCCGGTATAAGCGTTTTGTACACTCTCTGGACACATCAGACATTCCGATGTATACATCGGATATTCCGATTTTCGATATGTGCTTGAAAAGTTTAGGGTACTCTCTGGACACTTCAGAAGTTCCGATGTTTTGATTGGAAGTTCAGATCCATACAAAATCTGACAAGGGTACTCTCTGGACAGATCAGAAGTTCTGATCTGTGCATCGGACATTCCGATGCAAACTTAGAATCTTTTCGAAAATGTTTTTCAAAAGTAACTCTCTGGGTACATCGGATGTTCTGATCGTGAAAATCGAAAGTTCCGATGTGTGTATCTTTTGACCGTTAAAGCCAGTTGATTTTCTGGAAAATTAGACATATCGGATGTTCCGATGTCCACATCGGAAGTTCCAATATGTGGCTGAGTGGAGGAATAACGGCTAGTTTTTGCCCAATCCTATATATACCACTCCACCCCCTCTTAAATTAGTCTAGCTTTTTGGCTGTGGTCTCTCTTGAGCATTCAATACACTTTTTGAGTTTCTTTTTCTTCCTCTCCTCCTTGATCTTAGTGATCAAATTAAAGAGTGAGGGTTGAATGAGTTCTAGTGCTAAGAGCAAGAGAGAGACATTCATTGAGCATTAGAGATAATCTCCAAGATTGGTTTTAAGTTGCATTCATTACTCTTGGAGGTTGAGGACTCCTAGACGGCTAGGCGTCACTCACGAGCCCCCAAATTGTGACATTACGGTAAGAGTTATGTCGTGTTTTTGGGCCTTTTAGGGTGTTTGGGCTTTTCCGTGAGAGTTTGGGCCTTGGGGGGATTGATTTTTGGGATTTCCGGGAGAACTTGGGCCTTATGTTGGGGGTTTTGGGCCTTATGGGGGCAGCAAACCTGCCTAACCCTAACCATCCCTCTCCCCCATGCGTCCCACCCTCCTTTCCCCTCCCAAGCCACCGCCTCCCCTCCCCTCCCCACCCCTAGCCGGCCCTAGTCCCCTCCCTATGCAGCCCTCCCCTTCCCTCGATCTCTCCGTTTGAGAGCCATCCAACCGGGAGGATCTGGCGATTCCGACGATTGGAGGGAGATCGTGGCCGGGAGGAGAAGATCTGTCGTCGTTTGATTCATCAAGAAGAGGTGGAGTGATTCCGGGAGCGGCGTCAACTCCTCGCCACTCGGGTGCAAGAGGTTAAAAGCAAGTGTATTATGATGCATGATGTGTGAAAATGAATGAATGTGCATTGTTTTATTTCTTTCGCTTGGTAGAAATCCTTCTGTCGGGTTACTACCTCTCTTATTCATGAGCTGATTAGTTATATATGAATATGAAGTTATGGATGTGAGCATTGTTGATGATCATGTGTTTAAATATGGTTATGCAAGTTGTTAAAAATGAGTATATATGCAAGTTATTCATGTTTATGGTATATATGCATTTATAGAATGAGGACAGGCCAGGTCGGTGAGAAAGTCATAACTAATCCGGTAAGGTCGGTGAGAAAGTTATGACTAATCCGGAGCGCCACTGAGAAAGACCTACCTCGTAGTTCCATCCCCAATTGTGAATGGGAGCGAGTCAGTAAGAGTATGCACCCTCCACGGGATGGAAGGGAAAGAGGGTGCACACCGACGGGTGTGCACTCGGCAATACCGGTATGTGCTAAGCAAAGAGTGAGCATGCATGATGCATTGCATTGCATAAATGAGAATATGAAGGAAGACGTTTATGAAATGTTCCCCATGGTTTGGAACCTGAAGAATGCATGTATGTTAACTGTTATTATTTTGTTTCCATTGCAATACACTTTGCTGAGTGATGAACTTACGCTTGTTGTTTAATATATTTTTTAGGTACCATGATCACGGCATTTGGGAAGGGGAACTAGAATCACCATTGCACTTATCATCACTACAATAAACAATTCTATACCCATGTTTCCTTTGTGATGGCTTACTTTATTAAACTGTAGTGTGACTATAGTCATCTTGGTTTACCCTATTGAACTATATTGTGGTTTTTGCCGTGTTGGTTGTCATGATTAAACATTCATTTCGTATTTATTTATGTGACAGTTAAATTTATATCCTTGGTATAATTTGCCATTAAAACCCTTATTTATCATGTTGTAGTTGTCGTCTATTATGCTATTGTGGTATGAATTGATTAATGATGCTTATAACCATGGAAACAAATAGAGGACATGCTGCTGAATTTTTGATTATTCAGCAAGTGTAGTGTTGCAATTAAATTCTTGATTGACTATCTGGTTGCTAGTGTCGTTCTTGTGGTGAAATTCTGGGCACATTAGGTGCCGCGGTGTTACACAAAGGTTGTGGGTGGCCGTGAGGAGTTTGTGAAGGCCGATTTCGCCTCCGAAAAGGAAGAAATCAAAAGTGAAACCAAATCTCAAGTGTGACCGAGGTTTGGGAGGAAAGGGTTGAAAAAGACCCGGCTCTTTGTGAGCTTCCTCAACGAAGACGTAAGATCCCCTCAAGGATCCGAACTCCGGGAACAAATTCTTTGTCTCCCTGATTTGATTAAGCTTGTGCAATTGTATTTAATCTCCTTATTTGAGTTCTACTCTAGTTGCTAATCTTGTCTAGTTCACTTACTTTGCCTTATGTTAGATTGGACTAGAAACTAATTGAAGTTCACTTGATATAATTGCTTGTTCCCTTGTTTTATGCTCTATTCGGACATTCCGATAGTAAATCGGAAGTTCCGATATTACATCAAAAATTTTGATCCACTCATCGAAAGTTCTGAATTATTTTTCCGCTGCTATTAATTTAGTTTAAATTTTCAATAGCCTATTCACCCCCCTCTAGGCAATTATTACATCTTTCAGGAAGTACCCCCGATGTTTGGCTAGTTCAAATGATCAAAATGCATATGTTATTGCTCAATTTGGAGGTCGGACGAGAAAGTTATGAAACCTGGAAGAGAGCTTGGCCTCTAGGCCCTTCGCAGGCCAATGCTTAGGGTCCCTAGGCCTCCTTTATGGCCCAAATTGAAGCCCAAGGACAAAGCATGGCCCGGCGCTAGCCCAGCACCGGCTGGTGCACGTTTCATAAGGTTCGGGAGCCAGCTTTGAGTCGGTGGAGAGTCTAGTGCCGCCCTGCACGCCCCTTGCACCGATTTGCTCTTACCCTCTCTCCTCGCCGTCTTTGACCGGGACTTCCCCACAGGTGCCTATATAAGGAGGAGGTCCTGAGCCAATCCATAACCATCGAAGAAATCCACCAAAATCTATCAGAATCACGAAGATTAGGATTAGCCATCCAAGAAATCACCAAAAGTGCAGAGCCGTGCAACCCTAGCACTGGCCGGCGCTACCTCTACACTGCCCCGCGTAGCCCTCTCGGCTCCTCCCCCGTCTTCCTCTTCATGTGTAACTCCAATCTTTGTGTGGAGTAATCATGTTTTCTTCTCCCAAGCGTGGTTTTTTCTTGCCTTCCGATATGTCTCCAGGGATTCAAATTTTCTTGCCCATTCTGTATTGTCCGTCTTCTTATGATCTTCAAATTTCTTGCCATCTTCTGTTTTCAAGAATCCTTTGTGTTTGTCAGTGTAAGATTGAAATCTGGAGTGGTTTTTTCCTCCTTCGCAGTGATCAGATTTATGGGTTCCGCTCCGGCGCATGCCTTCCAATTCCTCTTCCTGCATTAAGGCTAGAGAATACACAGTATCCACATCTTCTGGGCGGTGTAAAAACACTGTAGAGCGTATGTCGTCGCGCAATCCCTCCAAGAATCGGGACACAAAAAACACTTCATTAGTGGTAGGATCATGTAACATAATCTGATGTCGGAGTTCGTCAAATTGCTCTATGAATTCCGCTACTGAGCCAATCTGGCGCACACAAAGGATCTGACGCATATACAATGCATGTTGATTTCGTCCCCATTTCTTAAACACTTCAGTCACCAGATTGCTCCAGGACTCAATTCTCCCCTGAGCTTCAATGCTTTCTAACCAGAGTGCCGCCTTCCCTACGAAATTCAGAGAGGCAAAACGAGTCTTCAGAAACTCTTGAATCTCATACACCTCGAAATAGACCTCACACTTCTTCAACCAAATCTTCAGACTATCCCCATTAAATTTTGGGAAATCCATCTTAGGCACGGAATGTCCCTTATACCCAATTGATACCCCTGATAAGCTTTGGCGATCATCCTCCCCTCTCTCCACCTGATTTATCTGGAAGTTAGAACTGGACACACCCGGGGCCAAAGGCGGCTAGGGGTTCGCGAGGAGCCCATCTACCAGCCCGCGATTCATGATGCTCTTGCCATGCCCGTGTGCCTGATGAGTATGCTCGACGGTACGCCCCGGCCTGGACGAAAACTTCGCCTGAGATGAGGTGCTGGAAGCAACGGCGCTGGCGGCGATTCCAGCGCCGCAACCCGTATGGCTTGTGAATCCACCGCCTGACATAACTCCTCCATCGCCTCCGACTGGTTCAACCTCCAGGTCTTGTTCTCCTTCAACTCATCCATGAATTGTGCCATCATTTGCTCGAGTCCAGAGTACTGGGCTTCGATCTTCTCCATGGACGTTGCCATTCTCTCCTCCAATTTGGTCAATCTTTTCTTGGGCACTAGATCGAAAGCCGGGTGACTTTGATACCAAGTGTTACGATCATCCACCGAGAGGAGGAGGTTTTGGAGGGAAAAGACAGAGAGAGATTGGGGAAGAAGGCCAAGACAAGCGCTTCAGAGGGAGGAACGAGGACTTGTGTTCATTTCTGTCCGCTCTCTTTCTCGCATACACAGTTTATATAGCGAGTTCTCCCTCCTTTGGTCCACTCTCCAGCCTGTATATTGTTACAAGAAAATAACGTACGCTACTACATGGGCTTGCCCCCAGCAACGCAGCCCAGCACATTGCTACCCATGTTGCTTCCTCCATGTGTTCCGTCTTGTGTCTGTGACACTCCGTGCGGCTGTTCCAGTCATGAGACATTGCAATAGGAAAGGAGTCAGCAGCTGCTGTAGTTGAAGCGCGTGCCCAAACGAGCGAAGGGCGAGGAGGAGGTTGTCCTGTCCCCTGGGTTGAAGCGACCTGCACGGAGAACGACGCCGTGAAGATCCTGTATGGCGGCCAGGACGTCGCATGGTGCTGCAGAGAAGGAAAAAAAAAAAGAAGACTTCCTAGCGATGTCCTGTCCGGCTAGAGAAAAGCAACGAAGGTTGCATCACACGCAGCAAGAGCTTGCTGCCGTGAAGCACTGCAACTTCCGACGAAGGCATTGAGAAGAAAATAGGAGGAAAAAAGAAAAAAGGAAAAGAAAGGTGAAGAAGAGGTGTCTTTCTGATACCCGTAATTGACGAGTGTTATCGACAATCGGTATTGATAAGATGGTATTGACGGATATCTGTATGATGGAGACGAAGTCGGTCGACGATTTCGCTTTCCGGTTGATAACAATCGTCAATAAAATCAAAGGGTTTGTCAACAAGATGGAGGAAATCTATATGGTAAGAAAATTCCTTCGTACTGTCCATAGAATATTCTTATAAATCGTCCCTACTATTGTGCAGTTCGGCGACCTCAAGATGATCAAGGAGTTGATAGGTCACCTGAAGGCACACGAGGAACGGATGTAGGAGCTCGTGGCGGATGCTCTGGAGCAATATGCAAAGGGTTTTCAGGGCAGCACTACGCGAGGAGGAAAAAAAATAGAAGCAATGGAGAAAATTAGTTCAAAAAAAAGAAAGATGTATGTAATGTGTTTGCCATCCAAAGTCGAGTTCGTCAAAGTTGAGTCAGGGACGTTAAAAAGGTGAGTCCGAATGCTATGGAGAAGAAGAGTTCCGCTATCTTGCTGCATTATCCAGATGCTCACGGAGAGCAATTATACAACATGTGCAATCAAGCTCGAGGCGACGACAAACAAACGTTGCTTTGACGCTATATCAAGTAAACGAGTTAAGCTATGGCGAATAAAGAAAAGATCATAACCTCGTGCGTGCTCATCTCTACGTGAAGATCAATAGCAACGTTGTTGTGGCCGTACGTTCTGTTCACAGGACGTAGAACACGCAAGTACGAAGTTCTCCGAGTTCAACGTACGTTGTCATGCGGGAGGAGTTCCGCAGCGGCTCGATCGGCTGGGACAAAGTGCCCGTGCTGCCCTCCTTCACGGCTGAGAGGACTAGCCGGCGGCACTCGATCGCCTCGTCTGTTCCAACAATGTATCGAGCGTGCGTCTATAGAGTTGAATCAAGCACGTTGAACATGTCTGTTCATGTAACTGAAAAAATTTGAGATCGATATCTGTACAGTTTCCTCCAACCCCAAGTGAACAGGATTAATTCACACAAAATCATCAGACGCCTAATTGAAACCGAGCTAGCACTACTGAAAAAACCTATTAATGGAGCTCCCTGCAGTAAGCAATCTATCAACCGCTTTGTCCAAATTAATCAACGTAGCTGCTTCAGCCTGACAAAGCAAAGCAAGCAATTAACGAGTTGAACTGAACAAAGCGACAGTAAATTGATCCAAGGTTCCTTAATAATTTGCACGCCCGGTATGTGGTAGTGGTACTACCTAGCTGGCTACCTTCCTTTGTCCAGCCCTAGCAACCTCACCGCCACCGGCGACAGCCTCCCGGGGCTCACCGCCGCCACGCCCCTCCTCGCCTTGCGCTCCTTGATCGTCTCCAGCCGCGGCGACCACGGCCGCCCCCTCGCCGCTCCCACCAGCTGCTCGTAGTGCTTCCTCAGCTCCGGCGTGCTGCACAGCGCCCCGCACGCGCCGCCCCCCTCCTCACCGGCAGCCGCCCCGCCACCGCCGCAGCCTGATGTCGCGGTGATGGCCCTCACGATGAACTCCGGGGTGACCTTGATAACCGTCCGCCCGTCGTCGCCCTTGACGTACTCGAAGGGGCTCTTGGCCCCCCCCGCGATGGACCGCGCCGGGCCGGCCCTGTCGTAGGACATCACGGCCAGGGACGCCACGGTGAGCGCGTCGTAGCCCTGCGGCAGGCGGTCGACGGGGAGCACGAGGTAGGTCCTGCCGGCGACGAGCCTCTCCTCGATGGCGAGCACCGGCGCGGGGCGGCCGAGGTAGAACCCATCGGCGCAGCACACGACGCTGTCCGTGAACTCGAGCATGACCTGCCCGGCCAGCTTCCCGTGCCTGGCCACCCGCGCCTCCCCGCCCCACAGCACCAGCCGCGCCGTGCGGCGGCGCCGCGTTATCGACAGGCAGATCATGCACGGGATCGTCATCAGTAGGCGGCCATTGCCCATGGCAAGCAAGCTAGCTAGCTAGAGAGGATAGTTTAGTTTGCTACTATATTACCTAGGGTTTACTGGCCTCGACGTATGGGGTTGTACACCCGTACTCTTTCCGGGTTGCATATATGGACGCGCACGCCGGAAAGGGGTAGGTTTGGCGGCGTATGGAGCACAAGCTAGCTACGCCTGCAGCCTCCTCGTCGGTGGTCAAAGTCGACGGCGTTTTGTGCGCGTAACTTTGTATATATATTTGCTCGCTCGCTTCTGCGTCCATCAGACCATCACCATTCATCAGCTAGCTAGCTATAGCAAAGCAGGGTGTGGATGCGCGGTGTGGAGAGGACAAAGTCCAAGCAAAGGCTTTTTAACTCGACAAGCCGGTACGTACTACAGCGACGGCTGGGAGATGGGCAATGCGAGATTTTGATGTGAGATCAAAGTCGTGCCTTTTAGTTGCTTGACGCCGTCAAATTAATTAATTAGTACCGGACCATTTACCATCTGTAGAACGTTCCGAAAATTTATATTGGGGTAGTATCTAGAGCTAAACAAAAATAAAGAATAAAGGTAGCTAGGTACCAATATTATCTCTTGGTAGTATATAGCTATTTTAACGTAAATTTTGATACTTCACGGTACGTATAATATATAGCTATTTTAATGTAAATTTTGATACCTCACGATACATGATAATAGAAAGTCTCTCATTAGTACGTACTACGTGCCAATACAATTGTATATTATTCGGCACCGGGTGTTAATGCATGCATGCTGCATTTCATTCGAATGTTACGTATGTCTATAGCTTGTATGGCACAGCAAATACTTGCAGTTGCCCTACTGGTACGGGCGTATAGATGTGTATGTGTAACGGATACCTCACTACTACATGAATGCACATCACTATCGTTTTTTTTTCATCATCACTGTCGGTTTTGGTAGCGACACAATGTCCTTCGACAGTGATAAGGAGGCTCTATCACAGTCGGTTCTCGTGCGATAGTGATAATCATATTACCACTGTCGGTTTAGAACCAACAGTGATAATATGATTATCACTGTCGATTCTAGCTAAGAACCGGCACAAATAAGGCCCCCCTCATCACAGTCGGTTCTAGCAAAGAACTGACTGTGATGATTGCATTTTACTATTGTTGATTGGTTTACAGTATGCATATCACATTCACAATATATATAGAACACAAACACTTTACAATATATATTCATCAAATCAAAATTGAATTTAATTCCTAGTGCAAACTTGAAAAGATTTGAAGGAATGCCCACCTTTTAAAAAAAGCTACAAATGAGGGGAAATAGAGAGGAAATCTCCTCAATCTAGATATTTAACTTACACTCTTAACACATATCCTCAAGGATTTATATTTTATCACCCAAGTATAAGTTTCAATCAGAGCATGTGTTTTTTGGAGGGCGACGGCGTTTTTTGACTCTAGAACACCAGCAGAGGAGAGTTTATCCCGATGGTATAAAAAACTAGCGAGGCTCATCACAATCGGTTCTACATAAAAATCGATTGTGATGACACCAATTATCACAGTCGGTTCTAGCAAGGAACCGACAGTGATGAGGGTTTTCATCACAATTGATTCTTATCTAGAACCGATTGTGATGACTCTGCCTCGAAAATTTGTGACATTACAATCGGTTTTTTTGTAAAAGTTAGAAACCGACATAGATAAAGCGATAGTGATGTCTTATTTTTGTAGTAGTGCCTGGAGATCTAGACAAGTCCTTTTAATTTCTGGTCGATGACCAGAGTTCAATCCTAGCTATTTGCTACACATTTTACGTGGTTGTGGCTTTTGCTGGTTGCGTGGCCGGCAAGCTCGATGCCGACCAACAAAGTCGATCTATTGTTAAGGCCCTATATATTCGGAACACAAGAATTATTTTCATAAGGATTTTACGAAAAATAGACCAATTCCTATATTGACCAGGAAGATTTCCTATATATAAGAATTAAAAGTTAGGACATGTGCTGCCGGCCGGGTTCGACGTCTGCAGTACCACATACTCATTCTTGGCCTAGATATTAATTAGGCTCCATTTGGTATGGTTCCAAATTCTAATGGAAACGGAAACGGTTTCAGATTCTTGGTAGAAACGTTTCAGGTATAATCAGAATCACTGTCTGGAAACCGTTTGGTACAGTTTCAGATTCTAGTAGAAACTAGTAGAAACGGGGTTGAGGGTGATTCAGCCACGGCATGAAAAAAGAAGAAACGTTCCGAGGAGAATTGTTCCGGGTTTTAGCCCATTTGGTTGGGTTTCTCTCAGATTTTAATAGAAACACATCGGTTTCAAGTTACCAAACGGGGCCTTAATTGGATTTACCACTGCTAGAAGCATACGCTCGTGTACGCTCGTGTACGCTCGTGTGTTGCAACGAAAACTTCGAGAAATCAATTTGTTGCTTGTCATGTCTGAACAAATAAATTTGAAATATGATAAGAGTCTAAAAGAATTAGATGACAATGCAAATAAGGGAACATCTACTACACCCAATTTTCATCCAAAGGTTGTGAACAATTGGGATCATGTTGCTGCACAAGAGGAGAGAGATAGCATCGATCGTAGTTTGTAAGGAATACTTATTATATATATATATATATATATATATATATATATATATATATATATATATATATATATATATATATATATATATATATATATATATATAGAGAGAGAGAGAGAGAGAGAGAGAGAGAGAGAGAGATATTTTTCGCTCTAGCATTATTTTTTTAAGGCATGCACTAGCAACATTGATTTGTCATCAATCAATGACTGCCATTTTAGTTCACTTTATTTAATTTATCTTGCAATCTTCCGATATTACTCGTGAATGTCTTATCCTCATGATTGGATATTTTATTGATCAGAAGCATGCATCCACAGATTGGATCTGGGCTGGATCTAGGATTTAATGTTTTGCCATTATATGCAGGGGAGTGGAATAGTCGTATGCATGTATCCATAGCTAGGTCAGGAATTTTTTTTTGAAATAATACTTTTTTTAAGCTGAATTGCGTTTTTAATACTCGAAAAATAAAATTTGCAAAAATAATACGTGGTCGCCATACCGTACGGCGAATACCCTATTTTCGCCATATGGTATGGCGAATACCCTATTTTCGCCATATGGTATGGCGAAAATACCATAATTACCCGATTAAAACCAATTAACCGTCGGTTGTTTGGTTAAGGCTATTTTCGCCTTACCATATGGCGAAAATAGTATTTTCGCCAAACCGTATGGCGAAAATAGGGTCTTCGCCATACCGTACGGTGAAAACAGCCTTGATTCCCGTGTAGCAGATTAACTACGAATTTAGGGTATTGTCGCCACACGGTTCGGCGAAAATAGGGTATTCGCCACGAAAATAGGGTATTCGCCACGAAAATAGGGTATTCGCCACACGGTTCGGCGAAAATGGGGTATTCGCCGTACGGTATGGCAACCACGTATTATTTTTGCAAATTTTATTTTTCGAGTATTAAAAACGCAATTCAGTTTAAAAAAAATATTATTTTAAAAAAAAAATTCGCTAGGTCAGACTGTAGTCTTCGCCTCTGTGATTTGTATGCATCGACAAAATATACAGTGTTACTCTCTTCGTTCATTTTTATAAGATTTATTTTTAAATGATATTGTTCATAAATATGAGACTTACATTTAGACTTAAGGAGGCATTTTCTTCTATACCACTATTTAATTATTATCTCTCAACCATATGCATTTATTCATTACCACCCATACAAAGTATATCTTTCACATCTTCCAAAACAATTAAGTGATGGCATCTAAGTCATTTTTTCTCATACCTTCTCAATTTTAACGCAATCTTAAAGTGGAAATACGTCTTATAAAATTGAACGGAGGGAGTGGTTCTGAATTACTCGTTCAAAATATCGTGATGTATGTTTAATTAAATGAACTGAAACCAAAGGTAAACAAGAACTAATTAACTAGAGATTCAGTCGCCAGACAAAAAAATAATTAAACTGGCATAAAGCAGAGGCGAGTCTCCAAATCAATTTGCTCAACTAGAGCCTTAGTTAGAGACTGGTCAACGGCGTTTATTGGTCAAAACTAATTACTCCCTTGTTTCCGTCAAACATCACGATCAGTGAGCTCAAGACAGATACATCAGTGGCGTCAACAAAATTAAAGAATGGCCTGCGGCGGGTGCCCAAATTCTTCACATGGCTAGATCAGCAAATGTTAATTAAAATGGCAAGCAGATGTTTAATTGCAAGAGAGAAACAATTGAAGAAAATATTAGGTATATGCACGTGGCCCAACGAGGAACATATGGTTCTCCAAAATTTCGGTGTGCAAATTAGCAAAATTAGCATAATTAGCAAGGAGTGTATATTACTATAAGCTAGCTGCACATAGTCTCATTGCTAGCTAGCTGCTTATAGTAATACTCCTCAGTTCAAGAATATATATACGCCTGCATATGTACCCATTGCAATGCTAGCTGCTCATATATATGTATATTTCTCCTTCCGTTCGTATGATATTTTGAAAATTGGTACGGTCTTAATTAATCAGCTCAAAATTAATTAAACCTTCAGGACCAAATAAGTATATATATATAGTGCATCTTGCGCATTTGTACATCGATCGATTCCTGATGCGAACACCAAGTCGAAATCGCCAAGGTTCTGTGTTTCCCTTTCAGAGATGTTCACAGAGAAAACAGTCCAAATTAATTAATCTCGTATACATATCTATCGATCCGGAGCCGCAGGTCTAGTCAATTGCATCTTTGCATGCTTAAAGTATAATCCTTGTGTCGCGATATCCATGCGACTTGATTGTTTGCGACCTTGTCTTGGCTTGATCTTCAAATTCAAGCAGTGATTCGTAAGCTTTAGACTTTGGAGTGCTTGGATATGATCATTCAGATATGCTTTTTAGAGCTTTTTTATGGTACACTAAACTCAACATGTAGTGTTTATTGTTTTTAATTTATCCAATAAATCAAATTAGTTTGTCTTTATTTATATTTCTTCCGTAGTACAGTAATAGGATTACCCTTA
Source organism: Rhipidocladum racemiflorum (assembly GCA_036346355.1). NCBI lineage: Eukaryota > Viridiplantae > Streptophyta > Magnoliopsida > Poales > Poaceae > Rhipidocladum > Rhipidocladum racemiflorum. Next base: position 60,488,450 of record CM070573.1, on the reverse strand, counting down.
ATAAATCAATGGTTGGATCTAATTTCTACACTAAATTTAATATGTACCTTATTAATTCTATTCGATCTAACAGATTAGGTTAGCTAGTATTTATTTACACATTGGTAGTACAATTGTAGGAATATACCCTTAACAAATTAATGTTTAGATATGATTTCTAATATCCATAATATACTTATTAGTATAATGCATCATAAATTTTCTCTTGTTTTCACAATACATTTATATTTGTGCAATGTGCAACCATCAATCCACTGGTATTAGTAGTTTAGTCATTGAAAAGCCGACAGGATAGATATACGAACCATAAATAGAACATGTACGTACTCCTCATGACATCGATCGATCGGTTCAACGGTATTATTATGTCCCTTGGAGTCATAAATAGTTATTTTAGACATTAATAGATCTAAAAACATAATTTTGATCACCAATTAATTGCTATTATAATATATTTATAAAATCTAATAAAACTATAATGTTATAAAAATATTTTTAAGACAAATCGATCTACACATATGATCTTCATATATCCAATTCAATTATTTGAAAAAAAAAATACTAGGTCAATAAGCGCGGCGCACGCCGCGCGCTTGAACAAAAAACGAATCTACATACCGGGGCGGAAAAATGGATCAAGACGTATTTTTAAAACTTTTGTAGGGTCTTTTCAAGTTTTTTTTTTGAGAAAAATGGATCAGAACAAAAAAAAATAGACCAAGGCATAATTTACAAATTTTCGAAGAATCTATTCGCGCTGTCTGACATGTGGTATAGGGCGTTGAGCTCCAAGACTCTCGGTTTTAATATATAGGATATTAATCATGAAAGTTTAAAAAATTTAATCGTGTCTATAACCAAAACGACGACTATACATGATCATATGAAGTACAACGCAACCTGCAGGCTGTCGTAGTGGTTGGTCTACGTACGGTTCGTGCGAATCAATCTCCTTGTAATAATAGTATTATACTATCTTGCTTGTGGAATAGTCACTCGAGCTGAAAGGACGACACGGCACTTTGCCGAACAGCGAACTCTATATATGCATTGCATTATATTACCGTAAATGTTAGTCACCTGTTGATCTATATTCGATCATAATTTTTTAGTTATTCCAGAACTAGTACCACTAGGGCTAGTCTACTTCATGCCACCAATCATAAATATATTACTATATAATATGCAAGATTAACACTGCAGCTATATATCTTTGCGTATTTACTTTGGGAAAATTCGTCACACGACATTCAATTCGTATGCTTTTATGACTGTGTGTATGATATGTGGGGTCATCTGTGGATCAGAGTGTCAAGTACTGAAATACAAATTTTAAAAAGTATCATCTGTACGTTTGCCACACTTACTTTTGATGAAAACTGTAAAAAAAAACTACAAGGAATTAGCCCCAACTGTTTGAGAGGAACTGTATATGTACGTGTTGCGTAAGCTAGACTGCTGGCTACCTACACCAGACGTTGCAGCTGTCGGCCTTGCAGCGGCGGTAGCATCCGCCCCACTGGAAGAGGTTGTTGATGAGGCACTTCATCCGGCACGTCGCCTCGCAGATCTGGCAGTCGATGCTGCTCGCCGGCTTCCTCACGCTTCCCCCGCCGCCGCCGCCGGCGTTGTTTCTGCCTCGCGCGCCACCACCGGCGCCGCGGGTGCCGTTGATGCTGACTGGACCGCCGCCCTCTTGCTCGATCGTCGCGGGCTCCTCGGGCTCGGACAGGAGCCCGATGGCCGGCACGAGCAGCAGCAGGGCACAGATAGCTCCCGCCTTGACGGCGCCGGCCGGCCGGCGAGAGGCCATCGCTTAACTCGCGCGCGCGCCTGTATGCATGGTTTGTATGGTAGTCAACGCGCGTACTGTGCGAGGAACGCGGTCGAGGCAACGATGGCGCGAACGAAGGTGGCGCGTGCGCAGGTGGATTTGTACGTGTGATTCCCGGTGTTTTGTGCGTGATCGATGGCAACGGCCGGGCCCGTGTTGGTGCCCGGTGGTTGAGTCACGCGTGCCATGGTTTCGCCAACTCCGAGCAGGGTTCGCCTTACCGATTGAACCAGGAAAATTGTCGGCCCAGTGATTTCGATTTTCGACCATTTTCAAGTAAAAATTGTTGGAAATCACAGGGACGAACCGATTTGAACTCGTGGTCAAGAACAGCGGTAGAAGCAGCGAAAATCATCCGATTTGTGTCCATTTTCGGAATTTTGGCGTGAAAAATTGGCAGTACGAAAGAAAAATGGAGAATTTACGGAAATTTAGGAAAATACTAAAAAAAATTTAAAAAAAATGTTAGAAATTTGTAAAAACATGGTAAAGACCAAAAAATCAGAATAAATGTTAGATATACATAAAAAAAAGAAAAATTGGAGAAAATGAATAGCACCATGATGGTAAAAAAAATTGAAAAATATGGAAAAAATTTTGGGATGACATTTGCTATATTTTAGACAATCTCAAGTTGTAAAGTAGGCATTTAGCAACAATATCTCAACAAAAAATATTTTATGTCAATACCATTCACAAATGAATTCAACAAGTCCACATTTCAATATACATGGCATATGACAATTGAAATCAATATTTCTCGCAAAAAATGAATGTTCGTTTTTCGCAAAGTTTTGTCATCCTTCCATTGTCATAGAAATGTCTTGTTGGACCTACATGAACGCTATGTTATTATAAAATAGAGTTTCAATAAAATAAAATATACAAATGAAATATTATTGTAAGGCCCCTATTTTTGGTACAGAATACCAACAATGGGTTTTATGTGTATATTGTGCTAGTCCTATGATCAGTAGTTAGCACACATATTTACAAAGTTGAAATCACACCCTACACAATTTCTTACATATAATGGCGGAAGCTTTAAACAATATGACCGGTAAGAGAAAAATCAAATGTCTTGTAGTGTGCCACATAACCCTCAGGCAACTGACAAGGTATAATCCAAGAAAGCTCGTCAATAAATTTCCCATATCATGTGGTAAAGAAAGTATCATCGAGGTTTTCTGTATCTTCACCTAAAAACAACAATAATAGCAAGGGTGAGTACATTGCGTACTCAGTAAGACTTGAAGTATTTGCAAACATATAATAAATGCAGGCTGTTTCAAGAGAAAGGTTATTGCAGTTATTTTGCGTGGAGCCAAATTGAATTATAAGTACTGAATAATAGATTGAAAATGAAATTTTGTAAAAAAAAAAAAACAATTGATAGTACAAAATAGCAAGTAAGAATAACATGATTGAATAACTCATAGTCTTTCATGAGCAATGGTTCGTCCAATTCCAACACATGATATAATATCTAAAACAAATCTTTGCCAACACATGGCACAACAGTTGAAATCAATCTTGCCAACACATGGCAAGCATTGAATCATCTATGGGGTAAACTTTCCAAAACAAACTTTCAATTTCAATCCATTTTTATGAAAATATCAAAATTCTAACTAGCACTAGTGCATTAAGACTCCTATGACAGCGGGAATGGCTTTTCGAAAAGATTTTCACTTTGCAAAGGTGTATATCTTTATCTATAAAAAATATCCTCTCTTTTTGCAATACATATTTAACACACTTCCTTTGGTGTGTCGCGGAGAGTCCATAACATAACCATTACATTACCTAGCCCTAACTTTGCATCAATCCGGTGACGATAAATCCCTACTGTGGCGGCAGAAGATATTTGTACATCCATTGAACTCCCAACAGTTCACACTTGTTGGGGTACAATGTTGTACTCTCAACAATTCACTCTTGTTGAGTAACTGTTGAGTCCCCACTTCCCCATCATTGAAAGGCGTACACCGTTGTATCAGCAAGCATTATTCCCAACACCTCGGTGTGGGTGCCCCTCCGAGCAATCCATATTGGAACAACCCGTACTACTCCAGCCTTCCAATGTGCAAAGCTAGTTCTAAGTAACTTGATAGGTTAAGGCCGTCTCATACCAGCCTTATGATTGTACGAAAATTCTTGGATTTAACGAACACTTAGTTTGGTCCTTGATGCGACCTTGGCGATAAATCTCCGTGCTAGTTATATGCACTTTTCGGCTATTGCCAATAATTGTCCGCGTCAAAATCATAGTTTTGTTTTCATAAAAAATACCAATGATCATAATTATTTCAACATGTCCAAGATTATTATTTATCATGTTAACATTTAAATTCAATATGAACAGTATAACTAGATGTTTGTATTCCCAATCTAAAGCATGGCTAAGCATATGCAATTATAAACGAATATAACCATTTTCACATTTTTCATGTTTTCATCTACAATCTAGGGTTTTCAAGGTTCACATATCAATATTGATTAAGAAAATTTTGACAATGATAGTTATATATACCAATACCCACAAAATAGCAAATTTATGAAACATAGCGCATGCATGCAAGTTCTAATCAATTTTTTTGAAAAAGCTAGAATCAATATGATCAAAGGGGCTTGCCTTTCTGATTATTGTTGTTCGTCGGATTAGAAGTCATAGTTGGAGTAGTCGATGACGCAATCTGGAACATCGGATTCTACACGTCGATTCTTGAGAAATAAAGCAAATAGTAAATAACAACTTTTCAATAAGGGAAAGAGGACGTCAAATGTAAAATCAAATGAAACTCGCTACAAAAACAAGTGTAGTTTTGATTAGGGTTTTCATGGTTTTACTCGTCAGTATGAATAACAGTCTAAGGTTCTGCTATAATGAAGCTACTTGCCTTTCATGAATAAGGATTCTAAAAAAAATTAGTCTCAAATTGGATTTGATTTGCACAAAATTTGTATTAATTATATTTTAAATATTCTCTTTAAATTTGAATTTGAATTTATATAGAAACTAGATGATTTATTGAATTTAGAAACTTGTTTTCATCTAATTTGGAGCTATGGTTTATAATTTATGGCCATTTGAATTTGATCGGTCTTAAAAAAATCAAAGAAAATCGAAAGTACGCTTTCATATTATGGAAGCGTTCTTTTGCCTTTTTAGCGCGCGTGGAGTTTGGAAACGGGTTGTTCTCACCGACAGAACGATCCCACCATCAGCGATAGTGTGCTCGCGTGTGTGTGAGAGCAAGCAGCGACAAGAGCGGGTCCACTAGCTAGTCAGCGGCTTGATTGCGCACAAGTGACTGCCTTATGGTCCCCGCATCACAGTGGCTGGGCTTTAGGGGGCTGACAGGCCGGGTTCACAAATCGGTGGTAGAGAATAGGGGAGTGGCTAGGGCTCAATGCCGGCGAGGCTACGGCCGTGAGGGTGATCAATCGATGACCGCACGGCAAGCTCCAGGATGTCCCAGCGTAGCTTTTGGTAGGCTTCTTCACGGGCGGTGCGACCGGGAGTAGGGCGCCGCCGTGCCATGGACGAGCGGCGGGGTGACTATGTTAGGCTAGCTAGGGTCCGCGAAATGGTGGGATAAGCATCGAAGTAACCAGATGATTCCATTTTACCTGTTCTTAATTGCTGTTGAGATTAGCCGTAGTGCTCCGCCACCAAGAGACCGGCCGCGTGGAAGAAAAATAGTGGTGTGGGTAGGCTTTAATTGGTCGATGGGAGCTAAAATTGAGCTAGAGAAGGTGTTCTCTGATAGCTCCAATTAATATTGCTTCACACTAATTGAATTAGAGTATGGCAAGCTATTTTGGTTGATTTGGTTTCAGCATGGTTGCTCGTGTGCTCAATTATTTACAGCTAGCTAGGAATAAAATCATAGCTTCAATCAGCTGGAGTAATGAAATGGAAGTGTTGTGAGCTTCATGGGAACCTTGGGCGGCTTTTATAGTTGGTTTAGGATGGTGCAGCACAGGGTAGGGGAAATTGAAACAACCCAAAAATTCAAAATGAATTTATTTGGAGTTTATTCAATTTCGGTTCAAATTTGAATTTAGAAATTTGAATTTGCATTTTTTTTGTTTTGTTTTCGTTTTGCTTTTGGGCCAATTCCTCTTGGGCCTTTCGGCCCGTTTCCCGTTTCCCCGGCCCGTTGGCCTTCGGCCCAGCTCCCTCCCGGCCTGCTTGGCCCAGCTCTCGGCCGGGACCCGTCTCCCCCGTCCACGGCATCGCCGCCGCCTTGCGCCGCCTGGCATCGCCGCCTGTCTCCTCGCCTTCCAGGCCGCTCATCCGCTTCGCCTCCGCCGCTTGCCACCCTTGCTCGCGGACTCCCCAGCGCCGCGCCCACTCCGCCGCCGGCCACCGCCGCGTCGTCGCCGCCGCTGCGCCGTGCTGCTGCCGTGCCTTGCCGCCTCGCCTTGCTCTCGCCACGCCTATAAAAGCCCGCGAGCCCCCGCTGCTTTCCTCACCCCGCCTCCCTCTCCTCGCCGGTGAGCTTCCTCCCCCGTGCTCCTCTCCCGGCTCCGGCCGCCGCCGAGCTCAGCCGCTCGCCCTGCTCCCACGCAAACCCTAGCCCTAACCCCGTCCCACTGACAGGCGGCCCCACCTGCCAACCCCCTCTTTTCCCCTGCGCGGTGGCCCCGCCCCGCCCGAGCCAGGTCGGCTCGGCCCAGCCAAGCTCACGCCCCGCCTCCGTAGTGGGCCTTGGCCCACTTAGCCCAGCCGAAGCAGCCCAACACTGTTCAAACAGTGTTTTCCAATATTTTTTTTGGATTTATAATTCGTTTATAAATCCGAAAAATCAGTTTAAAAATCCAGAAAATCCCAAAAAATTCCGTGAGCCCCAGAAACCCACCAAATACTCTACCCGAACCATTTTGATCCACTGATCCCAAAAATGCCCTCCGTTCCTCAATCTAGAGTCTCCAAAATTCCCGAAATACCCATTTCGCCCTTCGTTCTCTCTCTCGGCCCGATTCCAGTTTTCGGTTTCGTTTTCGTTTCAGTTTCTTTTCGTTTTCCGTTTGTTTATTGCCGTTCGTCCTTTTCGCGCTAGATCCAGACGTTGGACAGTTCCAGGAGCAGCCGCAGATCCCGGATAAGTTTCCGGAGCAGACGTTGGACCCGACAGGAGCCCCGAACGACTACTTCCTCTACAGTTCAGCCGATCCGATCGCCGAGCAAGGCAAGCCGTACCCCTTTGACCATGTTGAACCTATTCATGCCATGTTATAGTCATTTAATTAATTTCTATCGCATTACTTTGCTGTATATTGAAATATTGAAAACCGTTATTTTGGAATGACATGATATTAGTTAAATGCCGAATTGCTCATGAAACTTCCTTGAAAAATATTGAACCAGATTATATCCCTTGTAACCCTAGATGACTACTATTACCCTGTTAAGTTAGTTATTATTAATCCTGTAGTTAGCTCAAATGCTTTTGAAATTGGAAATAAAGTGCTGCCGAATCTCGGATTCGGATGTTTGTGAAAGTGCTACAATCTGGGGGACAGAATCGGATAAATCCCGGAGTGGATGTAACTCCGATCCCCGGCTGATGATTAATGCCTTGGTTTGACTGATGACCGGTAGTATGGGATGTCGGAATAAGTGGTGAATGAAGGCTTGATCTTTGGCAGTGTAAGATTAATAACCCCCTTGAGCAAAGTAAATAACTTAAGTACCCGCTCAACCACAGGTCGGACTGGTCAGTAGGCCTGTCTCCGACATAGCTCGGTAAATTAATCATTCCTGAACCTAAAATTGGATTCTTTCAAAACTACTATTCCCCTGGGGGAATAGGGACCGGCCTTCTCGGCAGGGAAGTATACTGGGGGTGAGTGGAACAGGAATGGTCCGTAGTGTCATTCTTGGTTCTCACAACGGTAGGTGCTAATGGGGACTGTGAGTCCAAGGTAGCTGTATACCTATCGGTTAACAACTAAACAACAGGAATGATTAATGAAATGATGTGATGATCTCGACCTGGCCGCATGCATTTAAGTTGCATGTTTGTTAGCGCTTGGCATTAACGGTCGTATATATCTTATGGGTAAAGTTGAGCACGTCTGCAGAGATAATCATGATGGTATTCGAATACGCTGTACTTCCGGTTAATGAAGTTAAGTTGGAATTGGGGTGATACCCGTAACCAAGCTCAAGTAATTGTTTTGAAAATTTGGTGAATGTGGATAAGTGGTGTTGAACTTGTGAAACCCCCTTACTACTATTTTTGGTCTGTGCTTCAAATGTAAAATAATTGGAAAATAAAACTGCATCCAGATACTTAAACCCTAGTCCCTTCCATTTGATAATTCCCTGCATATAGTATTTAGTAATCCCGTACGACTTGTTGAGTACTCCTGTACTCACCCTTGCAACTCCAACCCCCTTTCAGAGTTTGAAGAAGCTGGAGCGTATCAGGAATACGTAGATGGTGATCTCGTTTGGTTTTGAGGTCTTAGTCTCTTGCTCAGGCCTGCCTGTGCGGTGTTTTGCTTGTAAGATATTCGGGCCCTGCTGCGCCCTCTTTTGTAAAAACCCAGGCCGTTATGCCCTATATTGAATAAAAAGAGTTGGATTTGCTTTTGCCTGGCAATATACTCTTGTCTTTTCCAACAGTTAGTTTTCCTGGGTAACTGTTGTGAGGTCACGTTCTGCCCTTAAAAAGGCGGTCCGTCACAGAAATGACGGCTGGTTGGTTCGGCTCTGGCGTGAGAAGAAAAAAGGATGAAGCAAGAAGAGCTAGTGGCTGGCGCATGGCTCACTAGCAGTTTGCAAGGAAAAGAAGCGAGTGTTATAGAGAGATTACCCGGTGTGAGGTGTCCTTATTAATTACTGGGCCCACGTGATTAATGCTCAGGTCATTTAGGCCCCGTTTGGCAACTTGGAACCGAGCTGTTTCTACTATAATCTGGGAGAAACCTAGCCAAACGGTCTAAAACTCGGAACGATTCTCCTCGAATCGTTTCTCTTTTTTTTACACCGTGGTTGAATCAGCCTCAACCCCGTTTTACTAGTTTCTACTAGAATCTGGAACCGTACCAAACGGTTTGCAGAAAGTGATTCTGATTCTACTTGAAACGTTTCTACCAAGAATCTGGAACCGTTTCCGTTTCTACTAGAATCTGGAACCGTACCAAACGGGGCCTTAGATTCCAAGCCCTTAGACAAAACTGACTTGGTTCATTAATTTTACGGGCCTAATCACATTAAAGAATTTTGAAATTTTTTTCTAATGGTTTGGAATAAGTTATCTACCAGAAGTAAAAATTTCATATAAAAATTCCTTGTATATTATTTTATAAAATTCCGACAATGGGGACTATTCCAAATTTTATATTTTAGAAATTAATTATTTAAAGGCCCAATTTAAACTAATAATTTTTGAAACTTTTTAAAAGGTTTATAATTACTTAAATAATATTATGTAAAAATGACATATTTAACACTTGAGTAATTATTTTCTAATAAATCTTTTAATCATATTTACAAAATTTCATAGTTTTAAAAAATAAATTGTAATTGGTCGAAAATTTAATTATTAATTTTTAAAAATTTTACCATAGGTATAAATTGGTCTTTTGAGAATATGGAAAAAAATTTGGGCTACAAAAAGTTAAGTAAAATTTTATAAAAAATCTTTCTTTTACACTGTTCAAAGTCACATCACATTAATAAAAATCATCATTTCTTTAATTATTTGGTTTCACACACATTTTTAACTGCATAAATTGCTTCCAGAGAATATAATGATTTTAAAATATTTTTATAGATTTTAAAATTTTTTACGTTTTACCTTTTTACATTTATTTTTTTACTAAATCAATTTCAATGACTTTTCAATGAGCAAAATCATTAAATGATTTTAAAATTTAGAAAATTCATACTTGAAGCAATTTCATATTTCATATTTTATTTTATCATTTATTTAAAATTTGGGATGTTCCAATTACCTTCGGGGCTACGGTAGTATTGTTGATTGTACACTTGGTTGGCCATATTGTACTCCTCAGTGGATATTATCAGTAATCCTCATGTAGTTAGCAACTTTGCTTTGTATTCATGCCAACTTTGCCACATCCATAGACTAGTCATTTCCCATTGTTAGTAAACATGATATAAAAATTATGGTCTTGCCACTCATAGACCCATCGGGTGAGAGGTTGTGCACGAGCATCTGTGATGGCATAGTAATAGACGCCATATGAGCCATAACACCCTTGCGTCTCCATGACGCTATATGAACTAGTGCTATCATACGGTGCATCATGGCTATGTCGATGGCCCTTTCTTGAGTAGTCGTTCTTTGTGATTGAAGAGCGCTACGGTCTTTGTCCTGTGTGGCATAAGTGTACTGGGATTCCTATATAAATTCTGTAGTCTGATGTCCTTCTGAGTAGAAAGTAAGAGCAAGAGGGGCATCATCACTAGGCTCACTGCCATCGCTTTCCGCCTTGGAGCTGCTATCATTGGACTCTTGGTACAGCGGGCTCCGACAGTTCTCGGGAGTGCTATTAATCGAGTCATCACTCCCAACATCTATGGGACATTGTCAATGTTTTCACTTTTTGGGAGAAAATTAATTCAAGCACTTCTCTTACAGTTTTTCTATCAGATATGAACTATTAAGCCTAAATGTTGTTGTCGTGCATTATGAGCATGTGTTTTCGCTTTTGGGGAGATAATTGAAGCACTTCTGTTACAGTTTTTTTTTTTCCGCAGATATGAACTATTAAGCCTAAAATGTTGTTCTCGTGCATTATGAACACGAAACATCAAACAGGTATCTAAGGTCTTGTATTGTAGTCCTGTGGAGCGATGGCTTCAAACTTAAATACAGAGCGTAATTCGGATTTTGATGGCTTGGTTGAAGCTTTTCACGAACTAGTATGATTTATTTTTGTCAGCATAACACTGTGTCGATTGTTCTCAATGTTGATTGGAAGTCTGAAATGAAATCACACTCATATACCCAGTACGGGTTGTACTTTGTGAAAAATATAAAACCGAAATTCGTATAGTTCATTGTCAAAATTTAACGCTTGTCAGGATTATCAATGAATTTATTACCCAGCTTTGTGTCTGCAAACAAGAGGGACCGTAAACCATTTCCTCCCACTGTACTTTAGAAAGCAAAGTTCATTCTGGATTTTTCTGTACTTGTGATTTTTTAATGTCGTTTGCAGTATTACATCAGCTAGTTAAATTTCTAATTCTTTTCAGATCTTTTTGAGGAGAGAGAATTTATTGTGATACTAAGATTGCTGCATTTCTTTCTAACATCAAAAAGAAAATTTCTTATTCCCTGAATATGCTATCTTGGACATAGGCATGCAGTAGGAAGGCAAGGTCAGGTTATATTCGACCTGAAATCATCAGCATTTAACCCAAAAGAAAAATGTATGGACAAAATTCCCTCCTGAAGGCTCAAAATACACCCCTCCACACAATTCTTGTGATTTCAGATGGAAGGATTATTGCCCAAAAGTGTTCCGGTTGGTCATCACTCCCAGCATAAAGATACATAGTATCAGCTTATAACTATCTTGTAGTGTCAGGCTCATTGAGACACACATTTGTTCTGAACTAAATCACAGGAAACTGCAGAAACTGTTGAAGGTTGATCCAGCTGACTATATGTTGTCCCTTTGTGGAGATGAGGCTCTCCGTGAGCTCTCGTTGCCTGGTAAGAGTGGAAGCTTCTTTTACTTGACAAATGATGATCGGTACATGAAAAAGACAATGAAGAAGTCTGAAATAAAGGTTTGTCCTATACTCCTTTGCTTTCTTTGTCTAAATGCTTTCTAAGTTTCTAAGATGCAAAGAAGTTTTAATCTGAATATACAGATAACTTGTTGCCATACAGATGCTTCTGAAGATGCTTCCAGCTTACTACAATCATGTCCATGCATTTGAAAATACCCTAGTGACAGTTTTTTGGTCTACACTGTGTAAAGTTGGCTGGAGCAAATCAGAAAAAGGTTGAATAGTAAATGATTGTCCATTCCGTCCTCATCCTATAATTACCCCTACTACTAATTATGTTATTTTCAACCATAATATCTATGCCTGATTGTCTGCTTGCTGCTGTACTACTACCCAGGTTCATTTTATCATAATGGGAAACCAATTCTGCTCTGAGCACACTATTCATAGGCGATTTGATCTGAAAGGTTGGTCTCTTGGTCGTACAACTGACAGTCTACATGCAGAGATTGATGAATATACAACTCTGAAAGACCTTGATCTTAACTTTATCTTTCGGTTACAAAAACAATGGTTCCAAGAATTCCAAAGGTGTGAACATCTTATGCTTAACTTTTGTACCATTAGTGACCTAAGCGCCAGTAGCTAACCATGATATTTTAAATTAAATATTTTGAAGCAGGCAAGTGGACAAAGACTGAGTTTCTGGAGCAGGAGAAGATTATGGATTACAGTCTTTTGGTGGGTGTACATTTCAGAGGTAAGTGAGAGATGCCTGCTTCTGACGGCTGGTATATACTCTCAAAATGCTTACTTCCTTTACATTGGCTGAAGGTGCCATTGACATTGATGGTGACAAACCTGCAACACCTTGCCTTTCAAGATGGGACAGGGATCACTTTCTTTCTGATCCAAACAGGTAATGGAGATCCTAAATTATTTTTCTCCTAGCTAAGAGTACAATCCTTGTTATAGTTGCTTTTGCTCTTTCTAAATCATTTAGTCAGTATGTACGTGGTATGAGCCCAACTTATCATTGGGATGATTCATGGTTCAGTCTTCTTAATTTGGTAGTTGATATGCTTGTGGGTTGTGGCAGTATTTTTTACATGTAAAGGTTTTTTTATGTAGCCATCCATTTTCAATGTACAAAATTAGCACTAATTTCCTGTTGTCGGTACGTTCATTCTTCTGAGTAGAAAGCATTTTAGGTCTATTAAGTATATCTGAACAAGAGAGAGTTTATTTTCTTTTATTTTCTTTTTTTTTGGTGAGACCCGTACCGTCTTGCACATATTTTCATATTTGCCAGCTTTACCGTGTATTAACATACTTAGCACATGCTCTTAAGAATCGATGGGTACTAAACAATTAGTCAACTCAAATAAATGATAAAGTTGGGGCTATTACCAAAATTGTAGGAATCTCCCAATGCTATTTTCCATTTTGAAACTGTTTATGATGAAGGTGCTTTAATTTGTGTTCACGGCTTTTAACAATAAACATAACTGATATTCTTTGGCTGAGCAGGTGGTCGACGATTTAACTTGGGGCAAACATGCTGTCAAGAGCTGAACTGACAATCCGAAAGAACAACGGTGATGTTATTGGAGAGCCAACTGGGGAGTACTGTGATGTGTTTATATTGTATTTTGGGATAATAGACATACGTCAAGACTATGATATCAGCAAAAAGATTGAGCATGCACATAAATCTTTCCAATATGTCTCGACGTCCATTTCAGCAGTAGATCCAAGACAGTATTCCAGGCGCTTCAAAGATTTCATATACGAATTGCATTCCAAGAAGACAGTGTAGACAGCTGAAAGTATATTGAGACCCTCCAGCAGCTGATGTAGTCTTGAAAGTGAAGATGAACTTTGCAAGGCCAAAGATCAAGCTGAGCACAGAGCAGCGTGGCATATGATATATTGATATACAAACATTGTACATTGTCGGTTGCCTGCCCAAGAATGGATTTCAGAAGGTTCTGTACAAGGCATCAGGATAACTGAATTGCTGGAGCACCTGCTGATCCCTCGCCTTCCAGGAATCGGATTGGCTTTCATGTAAATATGAGTAGCTACGTTCATACACACGGTGTTCGCTAATATTTACAAGAGTAGATACAACTTATAGATTCAAATCACTCATAGAAACATGTAGTCACAAGTGCACAAGCCAGTCGGGGGATGTAAATGCTCTTTGCCTGAGGATAAAATGGGCACCATTCTTTTCTAAGTGTCTAGAAGTATTCGACAGATTGAGAGGGAAATTTTCAATTCTTGATTTTGTGCTACACCTACAGGCTAATATGGGTCCATAGTGATTAATCAACTCAAGTTTGCTATGCACTTCTCTGAAATAAATTTCATGTGTCCATCTGAATATTGTCTTTAGTATATTTATGGATGCTTTGAAAAGTAAGGTATGATGATGGTGTTTCTGAATGTGAGATGTAAGAAAACAATGTGGTTCATTATGCCTTAGTTAATTTCCAGATGGAATATAATCTGTGATGATATACTGAGAATGACCATTGTCTGCAATTTGCTAACTCTCAACTGATGCAATGGTGAGCCGCCCACTCGGTGGCAGCTGAGGCATCAGCATTTGGTCCGCTTTCAGGTCAGCTTGTGATTATGGCAACCAGCTTTAAGCCAAAAACACAAAAGGAGCAAAGTTTCTCATTTTGTGTAACTGGCTTGACGGCAATGAAAACGACAGACCAGGCAGCTAATGTTCAAGGCTTCATGCTGCAGGTTATGTGATGCAACCTCATCTAATGTGAAGATGTGAACAGAATGAACATCAATATCGGACAGTATGGACAGTGTATATCATTTCACCATCTAAACAGGTACAAAGTTGCCCTAAATACCGTATTGGTTTCGGCTCGATACCAATCAATATCAGTCATATCGGTTTCGATAGCAGACAATACTGGCGGAATTGATAATATCACCTATTGAACTCATTGAATTATATGTTATATTTGATACTACTACTACTATGTATTTGGAGTAATATTACAAGTGAAATTTGGTGTGCATATAATTAAACATGTATATACTTATAAAATATATATTATTATATTAAACCTACAACAGTACATCGGTATGGACTGGTATCAGAATGTACCGTTCCAAGAGCCAAATCTGTATGCTGTTGACAAGTATGGTACAAATGTTTGATTCATCAAATTTACCCAGAACTTCAGTGGACCTAAGTTATTTTAATGATCTATGTGTCTAGTTTGTGTGTACTTAGTTTATATTACAAGACGCAGGGGCGTAGCCAGCCGGGGGTGGGGGGCTCCGTTAGGCTGGAGCCCCCCCTCTATCCGCTAGAACAAAGGAATATTCTTTCATCGATCCTACTAATATCTGACGGCAAGGAGATAGTAGGATGCATATGCCTTTTGTGTAGATTACACGTTTGATCGTTATGTGAGTTTGTCTGTCTGATCCACAGTGTCGGTCCTCGATGTAGGGATGGAGTGACCATGCAATCTCCTGTAAACACATCGCTCGCTAGTACAGAGCACCGTAGTGTGACAAGTGTTTGCCTCTTCTCGAAAAGAAGGCGATAAGAACGTCAGTATCCACTGTTTGGCATCAACCATCGGGCCATCCCCGGCTTCAACCATACACGCCTATGCTTTCCGCTATCGTGCTTAGTTTTTAAGTTCTTTTACAATACACTAAATTTAATGTAGATCGTTTATTCCTGTTATCTAATAAATCATATTAGCTACTATTTATTTATATTTCTTTCAGTAGTAGAGCACTAGAGTTTTCTCAACAAATCAATTGCTAGATCTAATTTCTACTACTCATTATATACAACTAGTATAATAGAATTTCCCAAACAAATCAATGATTAGATCTAATTTCTACTACCCATTATATATTACCAATATAATAGAATTTCCTTAACAAATCAATAGTTAGATCCAGGGTTCAACTTTCCGAACGAAATTCGTGAAATTTCGCGAATTTCGTTCGTACCGCTCGCATGCGAAATGGAAAACCGGTTTGAATTTCGCTCAAATTCAAATTTAAATTCAAAAAATTTGAAAAATTTGAAAAAATTTATCCAAAATTTATCCATAATTAGTATTAATAGCCTTATGACCTCTGATGTGAATATTATTTAAAAAAATGAAGTTTGAAGACGTTTTTGAGCCATTCCATTTATTTAGTAGCAATATTTGTTGAAGTATATTTAGTATAAATATTTGTTGAAGTATATTTAGTTGTCAACATCTCCAGTTTAACTTGTTAACAATCAATATAGAATTATATGAGACCTCTAGTGATAAACCGTCTATCATTTTTTTCTATTATTTTGAGAAAGAGTCATATCATAATTAAATATTCAACATGAATACAAGTATTAAACAATCAACTGTAGTGCATAAAAAATAAATGAAAATACATTGTTACAGGATCTGCTACAGCTTACAAAAATCATAGTTGATCAAATAAGTGCAACATTTGAATCAGAATTTTAGATTACACCTCCACAACACACTGCATGTTTCAATATTTATTCAATTATATTTAGTAGCAATATTTGTTGAAGTAATTCTTCAAATATTATTTTTGGCCTTTAATGGCCTTTTCCAAATTTTACAACTATTTTTTTACAATTTTTCTTTATTCCCCCCATTTTTCCAACCCAGCGGTTTTCGAGTCTTTTCGAGCGAATTTCGAGTCTTTCCGAGCGGTTTTCGAACCCAGCGGTTTTTCAAGCTTTTCGAGCGAATTTCGAGCCTTTTCGAGCGAATTTCGAGCCGTTTCGAGCGAATTTCGCTCGGAGGTTTCGAGACTTTTCGACTAAATTTCAAATTCATTTGACTTTCGAACAAAGCGGTTTTCAGCGAATTTCGATTCGAATTTCGCGAATTTCGATACCGCCCGGATGTCGAAATATGGCTTCGAAACGGAAAGTGAAACCCTGGTTAGATCTAATTTCTACTACCATTATATACTACCAATATAATGTATTTTAAATTTGATCTCTAATTTTTAGCATAGGGATAGCAAATGCACATGCGCTCGGACGTGGCTTGAGGAAGAAGAAGCTTTGCTAGGTGGGTGGATGAGCTGCTTTATATACCATGTGGCTTAGTAGGCCACAGCTTATTAGAGACCAAATTTGATAATTAGTGACTTCACTTGTTACTTGCATAACTACACTCGAACACTAGACGCACGCAAAGACCATATAGCAAAGGAGAGAGGGCGTGGGTCAACGTCTCTCCTTCACAAGGACATGGTAACCCACCGAGTCAAGGATGCTTGATGCACATCACGAAGAGCGGATACCAGGAAGTTAGCGAGAGCACAAGCGTGTGGCAACGGGCAACTCACTGCGGCGATGGTGAGCGGGCAAGGAAGACAACGCAATCTGCCTGACCGACTAAGTAGGTTGACCAAAATAATAGATAAGCAGTGAGAGCCTCTCTTGTGGTTTTTTTTGTCAATTGTAATTATGTAAATGGGGTAAATATAGACAATAGTCGATTTATTTGATTGATTGGTGTTAAGTTGTTTATAGATTTACAAAAGTTTGACAAGCGAATGTTGTACAAATATTTCTTAAATAATAAAGTATTGTTAGTATAACCATCGAATCGATAAAAATATAACATAAACTGTTAATATGTTTATCTCAATCTAGCTCAATTCTTCGAGCCTACCCTCTATTTTTTCCTGGCTTCGCCAGTGACGTGATGTATCCTCTTTGAAATCGAGAGAGTGAAAATACTATACGTTTTGAATTTTGTATGTCTCAGGTAGTAACTCTGCAGGTTTTTGCAGATTTTTTACATGTCATATTTGGATCAAGCATATAAATTAAAAAAGCTGTAAGACTGAGAAAGTCACAAGGAGAATGACTGAAGTATCCTTACATTACGTGCTTTGGAAAGGTGAGAGAAAATATTTTGTGTGGTTAGTGATGCATAAATGCTTAATAATAAGATAAATAAATAAGAGCAAAAGAGAGAAAATAGCATTAACTATACATACAAACCTTATAATTTACAACAAGATTGCAAAACATAAAGGCCTTATATAGAAATTAAGGAAGGGAGTATATGGCAACAAGAAAATGTGGCAACAAAAAGAAAGAGCTAACTCGAACCTGCATAATTTGCATTTTTAAAATAAGGCAAAATTAGCTACAAGACACTACAAAATGCTGGCGTTTGCTCATGGACACTCTAAAATTGCGATTTTGGCTAAAGGACACTCTAAAATGGTGGCCATTTGTCATAACACACTCGGCCAATCAAAATAATATTTTGGGAAAATTGCGAATACCCTCCTAGAAATTAGCAAAAGTTTGATTTACCCCCCTACAAGTACTTTTTGTGACACATGACCCCCACAAGTTCATGGCTCTTTGACATACCTACCTCTCGTCCCCTTCTTGCTGATTTTGCTTTTCTTTTGTTGACGTGAACTCTATGCCGTTGGTCTGAACAATTCCACCATGGTACGTGGGGTTAGGTTACGTAGTTTGGGTCAAGATAGGTAGGCAAATGAAGCATACTTGTGATCACTACATGTCAAGTCCTGACGAGGGAGTGTGGTAGACAGAGGTGAACCGGTTAGAGGGATATGAATATGATGTGGGCCTAATTAACCACGTTACACCTAGTGCATAACTGAGGTGGCATGACATGGAGTCCACATCAACAAAAAAGCATCTGAATCAATGAGAATTAAGTATTTCTCATTTGCTAAAATTTTGGCTGCATTGTATACATGTCAATCTCTCCACCACAGCGTACCACTATGGGACTTCACCGAAAGTTGGAGATCTGTACACAGCTCGGTACACTGATTGTACTAAGGACTTTTCCGGCATTAGAGGGAGATAAATACAACAATAAAGAATCCGAATCAGCGAGAAGGGGGCAACATGGGGTATGTGGAACAACCATGAACTTGTGGAGGTCATGTGCCAGAAAAATACTTGTACGGGAGTAAATCATACTCCGATTAGCTTTTATGAGGGTATTTGAAAATTCCTCCAATATTGTCCTATGTTTTGGATTGATAATATCTCACATGTACCCAAATTGCCCTCTTCTTCTTAATCCTTAAAAATATCAAATTAATTCAAAAAATTCCGAGGAAAATTAGATATTCTAAATGAACCGGTACGAATTGATATAAATTATTTTAGCTTGTTGTTAACCTCTAATTAATCACAATAAAAGCTTTTTAAATTCAGAAAAATGGAAAAATCTTTTAAAATCATAATAATTCTATAAATTTTTTAAAAAAAACCAGAATGGACGTACTAAATTAATTTTATCAAAAAATTAAAAAATAATTGATATAAATTATTTTTTATTTTTTAAAATAGTTTGTGGCAAGTGTAAATTATACATTTTGCACGTATTCTCACTCCTGCTTGCTAAGATAATATTATTTTAACAGTTGTTGTGTGTTGTGAAAATGACCAAAAATTTAATGTCTTATAACTAACTCACAACTTGGAGTGTTCAAGGACAAATGCCAATATTTTACGATGTCATGTAGCTCATTTTGCTTTAAAACAAATGGTTAAAAAAAGGCGTCATGTATATAAAGAATTTATTCTGGAATTGCTTTACATAATGTTCTCATACTTCCACTAATAAATGCGCTACGAGGCCTCGTTGAGGATTCGAGTTCAAAGAATGCTTGTGTGTGCTAGAATTTAATTTTCTTTTTTTTTAAGGAAAACTTAGCAAGCACACAAAGTTTTTTCTGCGAATAATAGAGAGGATGGTATAAGCGGATCCGTTCAAATGCACAAACTCTACAATTTACCCATACGATTGTACCAGCACTGACAATACGCTATACACAAATTATACAATTTATTCACACGATTATACCAGTATCGATAGCATGCTAGCTATACACAGATTTGACGACGTATCTTATACAGTATACTAGAACCCTTTAAATTTTCCAACTTCAAATTCAAAATGCGTTAGAAGAAACAAAAAAAAGATAACATTGCTTTGAATACTGGCATTAATTTTGCCTGTTTCTTTTTTCCTTTTTCTTTTTAATAATTATCTGTCGGATTTTTTTTTCTCATTTTGTTTACTTTTAACATAGAATGAATTCAAACTTGAAGTTCCATATATACATAGTTTGGGTAAATCGAAAATCACCGCTACAATAATTTTGAAAATCTTTATAGTAATTTAATTTGATGCACAAACAGAAAGGGTATCTCAGGAGCGCGCCAACCGCGCAGCATAAAGTTGCCGTTACAGGGTTGCACGGTGGCCATACCGGCCGTGAACGATGTGCGGCTTAGAAAGCGACGTGCGTCGCTGGCACGTGGTGGAGACGAAGCCGGGAGAGCGCGCACGCCTGGGCTCGGAGGGCCGCGAACGGGCGCGCGAGCTCGGCGTCCAGGCCGAGCAAAACTTCCGGGTGGGAGGAGAGAGAGGGGGAGACTTTGAAAAGACGAGTTTGTCGGGGTGGTGGGGGGCTCTCTGGATGGGGGCACCACGTGCGGCATTGTGGAGGAGGCGGAGGTGCCGGTGCGGGGTCGACGGCGGGGGAGGGTGAGGTGGGGCGCGCCGCGCCGGTGCGGGTGGAGTACGCCGGCGCGGGGAGGGGGCTGCCGCCGCCGTCGCCGTCGCCGGCGACGGGGCCGCACGCCGGCGGCAGGTCGCGCGGGGCGCGGCGGCAGGGCGAGACCATCGCCATGGGCCACAAGAACTACGAGCTTATGCTCAACCTCCAGCTCGGCATCAGGTGCATTCCTTCGCCGGCGCCCCTCCTCTATCGATTCCAATGCTTCTTGGCTAACTTCTTGGCAATATCTACATCCAGCCTTGGCGTGGATGCGCGAATTATGATTTTTTTTCCCCCCCTTCTTTTCCTCGAAGGATTATTATTTGATTTAGGCAATGTATGGTGTATATGCTAGTTGTGCATTTTCATCTCATGTAAATTAATGACATCGCCATACAGGGAAATTTCCATTTGATTAGGGAGTTATTAATGTTTTGTTACATGAGATTACATCATCCTGGTCCCACGGTTACCTAAAAGTTTTCAGACATTCCCAATGACGAGTGACAAATGGCTTGATTTTCATCCCCTGCTGCGGATATGAGATTTCAGAAATCGTTTGCATGTGTATGAAGCATGCAACGCCAGACAACTCACTACCTATCGCGTATCCTCGAAATGGTTCTGAGCTGAAATAGTGGCGGGTGATTGGAATTTGATGACTTTTAGAAGACAGGATTCGTACGGCCTGTTAGCTTTAGCCCAGGATCACGTATACATGCACACGAACACTAAGAAGAATACAGAAATTTTGGAGCAATTTTCTCTTGTCATCTCAACCTTAAGGCTGGTATTTATACTATGTACATATGGAAAAACTTAAATCGATTTGATCGTGATCTCTACTTGCTTTATAACATAGCAAGCCTACAATGAAAAATCTGGATTATTTTCCAATCTGTTCTTTCCTTGTATTGACTCCTACTAAACTTAAATATCAAGATTATATCTAACATGGCCTGCCTCTGCCATTCCATGCAAATGGCCCAGTGATAACACCGTGTACGAAATCAAAGGTGGGAATGGATGAGGGTGGAAATTTGATGTGCTTGTAGCCTTAGAGCTTATAGATTAACTTGATCTTGTTATGAATAGTGTTTATTGTATTCAATATGAGGTCAATAGGCCAAAATATATAGAGATATGTGAGAGTACAAAAGGAAAGCCTATATAAGAGAAAAGCCAATATAAGGTAACATATCCTTAACACCCTCCAAAATTGCAAGGCGTAAGCAATAGCATTGAATTTGGAATGGTTGACACTAAAATAGGGAGAATCCAAAGTCCTGATCTTGAAGTGGTCGTCGTAGCATCCAACTCTTAAAAAAACCGAGCCAATGAAGGAGCTGAGTCGATGAAGAAGAGCCGAAGGTGGAGCCGAGTCGACGAAAGATTTCCTTCGTCGTCGAAGGAGGTGAGCCAGCAAAAGAAAAGCCGACAAAATGAGCCAGAATGAGTCGAGCCGGTAAAAGAGCCACGCTGATGAAAGAATTAAGATGCTAAAGACTTGGATGGATGCAATAGAAAACTAAAAGAAAATACAGAAAGCCGACGAAGGAGACGAAGAAGAGCCGACGGTGGAGCTGAGTCGACGAAGGAGGTTAGCTGACAAAATGAGCCAAGCCGAGTCGACGAAGAAGAGCCAACGGTGGAGCTGAGTCAATGAAGGAGGCGAGCTGACAAAATGAGCCAAGCCGAGTTGACGAAGAAGAGCCAACGGTGGAGCCAAGTTGACGAAGGAGGCGAGTTGATGAAATGAGCCAAGTCGAGTCGATGCTAAGGATATGGATGGACACAGTGGAGGACTCAAGAAAATACTAGAAATACTAGTAGTAGATACTAGCAGCAGCAACAGCCAGTCATGAAGTAGAACTCTAGATCAAAACTCAGCAACGACGCCCGACGCAAAGAAAGTCATGTTGGCGTCAAACCAAAGCTCATCGGCGGCGGCTAAGGCAAACAGAAGCCTGATGGCGGCGACTGAGGGAGTGAGATGAACTTCAAACTGCTAGCGATAGCCATCAGCAAAAGCTCGGAAATATCAGCAACCAAAAAGTTGAAAAAGCCAAAACCGTAGAAAACGAAGAAGCCGAAGTAGTAAAAGCTGAAGCCGTAGAAGGACAGCTTGTCCATGAAGCCAAAGCTAGGTGAATATGCTGAAGCTGGGCTAAGAAGCCGAAGTTGGAGCTGGTAGAAGCCAGAGCCAGAGCAGAGTCGAAAAACTAAAGCCGAGCCGAGTCGAAATGAAGAGAGCCAAGCCGGTAAAGAAGCCGCTATCTTCAGTGGAGTCGGAGCTAAGCCAAGCCTGTAAAGAAGCCGCTATCTTTAGTGGAGCCAGAGCTGAGCCAGAGCCAAACCGAGTCAGAGTCAAGCTGGTTGCCAAACCAAAAATTGGATGCCGGAGCTGATCCAAGCCGGGACCCAAATCTAGATTAAATTGAACTTTGTGATTTGGTTGGAATCCGATCGGGATTTCACCGATTGGAACTTGTGGTCTCGGCGGCTTCAGGTCTCACGGGTGAGCGGATGGGCGGCTCGGAGGACAGTGCAGAGGGCGGTCGAGCGCGGCCGCTGCCATAGCAGATTCGGCCGGAGGTGGCTTGGTGGCCCCGGCTGAAGGCAGACGCCGACGCTGGTGTCGGCGGAAGGAGCCGGAATTGGCGTCTCCGAGGGGGCTGGCCGAAGGCGAGCAGCCGGAGGGCGGCAAAGCTGGCCGAAGCTCCCGAAGCCGAGGGACACTACTACACAAAAGCTCATCATAGACAGTTCAAAAACCTCATCACAGACGATTTTGGGAACCGTTTCGTTTTTGAACCTTCTGTGAAATTAAAATCAGATATGGTTCTAGGCTCCATCTCTGATAAGGGTGATGCTCATTAGAGACGGTTCTAGCCTATAAGTGTCTCTGGCTAGAAGGGTCAGTGATGCTCATCAAAGACACTTCTAGCCCAGAAGTGTCTCTAATGACACCCTAGAACCATCTCTCATGATTGTTTGTATTTTTTAAGATTTTTTCATTTAATTGGCTAGCCTCAGGAATCCTAATTCTATTAGGTTGAATCTAACACACATTTCCAAATCCTAAAAGGCTAGACATAAGTCACCATAATTAATAATCTAACAACGAGAAGTTAAAACACACTGACACTACTACAGAAAATCTCATCACAAATACCTTGATTTGTAGCTGAAGTAAGTCACCAAATGCAGTAGATTAAATGATCAATATACTTGATGCTTTTTTGAATGACTATTGATCAGCCAACAAGTAAGTGAATCACTAACTAATCAGTAAGAACTTACTTTGGTGCCATTGGGAATTAGCTCCTGCAATTCTCACTCCCTCATTAATCCTCTCTTTTCTATTCTGTTAAAAAATCACAAATGCCATCAGAAAACTAAGATATTCAGATTCCAAGATCAGAAAACAAAGATATCTAGAAACCTTGTGTTCTAATTTCGGAAGCAGCAATAGTTTATATCTAAAATGCAAGGCTCCATACCCTCAGAGCTTCCATTCCAAATGCTAGAGAGATCACAAAGGGAATCGTTTGCCCATTGAGCAATCTAAAGAGGCAATACAAGAGAATAAATGAACAATAATATTATACTGATGGTTTAAGACAAGATAAGAACAACAATAATGATAATTGTATAATGCCATCAAATGAGTCATATGATTGGTAATTAAGATACAAGATCAACAACAGACGACGCTTTTACGAAAACATAATATCAGTTACAAGAAAACGATTAAGAGCTGGTCTGAGATAAGAAATTTAGAAGTAGAAGTGGTCATGGAGAAGTGCTGGAAGTTCATCAATAAAATAAAAGATTATAGCAACTCAACAATTTTTTTTCTTGCTTTGTACATGAAACTTTGCAATACTAAGAAAAATATGCTCTGTTGCATGAGTCTTAACTCTGTAAATTCAGTAATTAGCATTGTGCAGGTCTATGCCTTACACACAATATAGTAGACAAGCACACCTGAATTGGATTTTGTCTGTTCTACCAAAACTTAAGTATTGAATCGGATGAAATAATTGATTTTCTAGGGAAGGAAATAAACATTAAAAGGATTGAGACTAGGTATAGTTCTCATCTCCAATGCAACGTCAGTATTTATTCCAGAAAGTGTATGTACAACTGCACCTATTTTGGTTATTCCTGTTAGACAGTATCATGTTATACCTTGTATAGATATTGCCTAATATAGGCTTTCCCTTTATACCCTCATGTACATGTATATATACTGGCCCATTGGCCTCATGATGAATACAAGTGCTATTCATAACATGGTATCAGAGCCAGGTTAGGGTTAGGTTTCCTGGGCATTGCACTTGCGCTCTCCTGATCTCTTCCGTTTTTCCTCCCGATCTCTTCCGTTTTTCTTCATCGGATTGCCTTCTCCGGTCGGACCAATCGGCCTTTGCTTCGGGAAAGGTAGTGGCCAGAAGAAGAAGATGATGATGATGAGGTAGTAACAGAAAGGGAAAGGTCAAGAAGAAGCGGAGTGGGTGGGCTACTCAATCGATGGAGGCAGGGTCAGGGCACTGTTTGAGAGCGTCAACGTCACGGAGTAGGGTGTGTAGCTCCTCCTCCATGGCCGCAACTCCTCCATGGATCCAGTGGTGACGCCTTAGGGTTAGGTGGCCCGAGGGCTAGATCCGACGATGGATGGGCTCGCCCGAGCTAGTAGAAGCCGGGGGAGGGCCAGAGGCTGCGGCGTAGAGAAAGGGGGTCGACGAGGAGAGAGTGAGGAGCTCGGGGCCGGATGGGGAAGGTGTGCGACGCCTTAGGGTTAGGGGTGAAATGAACCGCACGCCCTAGCTTGAACCATATAAACCCTGTATAATCTCCATCACTGACGGTTCTATGCTAGAAGGG
This sequence comes from Rhipidocladum racemiflorum, assembly GCA_036346355.1. Classification (NCBI taxonomy): domain Eukaryota; kingdom Viridiplantae; phylum Streptophyta; class Magnoliopsida; order Poales; family Poaceae; genus Rhipidocladum; species Rhipidocladum racemiflorum. The sequence continues at coordinate 60,463,395 of CM070573.1, read as the reverse complement.
TTAGTGATGAAGTGTTAAGGGTCTAACATAAGCCTTTTTGTAGTAGTGGGAGGCGGCATCGAGCCTGCTGGCTTGGGTGGGGCGGAGACCGGTCGGAGCTGTGTTGAGGCAGGCACCGGAGATGGCTGGCCAGGAAGGAGGCGCGGGCAGCCAGATGCGGCAAAGGCATCCGGAGCAGGGACGGCTGAGGACGAGCACGGCATCGCAGCTGGCCAGTAACAAGGCCGACAAGGACGAGCGGCGGCGAGGAGCTATGTTGGCGGAGGTTGCCGCCCCTGGGAGTGGAGATTGTTCTCCTGGGGCAGCAACAGGGGAAGAATGGGGTGGCGGTTAGGGAAGGCGAAGGCCCAAGTGCAACGTCGTTAAAACCCTAACTAACTTGCTCTAATACCATGTTGTGAATAGCACTTGTTGTATTTAATATGAGGTCAATAGGCCAGAATATATAGTTATATGAGGGTACAAAAGAAAAGCCTATATAAGAGAAAAGCCTATATAAGATAATATATCCTTAAAAGGTCTCAGCCATAGGATTTTCGGCTGGGCAGCTTACGCTAGGAATGTCATGCTGTATGGCATTTCAACTATGGTAGTGGATCATAATGGTACAAGAGATTCGCCCTTCAGTTGCAAATTTTTCGACAACAATATGAAATCTGCTGGATAGTTGTCGTCATCTTTAACTCCTGACAAGAAGTCTTATAGAGTAACACAACAAGAAACAGGGATATACTGCAGGGAAAAAGCATACTTTTGCAATTACATATTTTTGCTCTTCTGTAGGGATATATCTTCTCATACTAGAATGCCCCATGTATTCCTAACAATTGAAAATAAATTTGTTTATGCGCTAATTATCTTGTTTGGTCAACAGACATGCAGTAGGAAAGCAAGGTCCGATCACGCTGGATCTGAAGTCATCAGCTTTTGACCCGAAGGAGAAAGTATGGACAAGGTTCCCTCCAGAAGGCTCAAAATACACCCCACCACACAATTCTTGCGATTTCAAATGGAAGGATTACTGCCCGCAAGTGTTCCGGTTGGTCATCATCCCAATGTCTAATTTGTATGGCATTTTGGCTTATGCATGCTCATCAGCGGTTCACCACACAATTTGTCCTCAACTGGATCGCATGCAGGACACTGCGCAAGTTGTTCAAGGTTGATGCAGCGGACTACATGTTATCCCTTTGTGGAGACCAGGCTCTCCGAGGGCTCTCATCCCCTGGTAAGAGTGGAAGCTTCTTTTATCTGACGAGCAATGATCAGTACATGATAAAGACGATGAAGAAATCTGAAGTAAAGGTTCGTGCCTTATGGTTCGCTTTGTCCAAATGCTTTCTGAACTTAGAGGACAACCAACAGTTTTATACTGAATGTACAGAACACTTGTTATCATGTAGATATTTCTGAAGATGCTTCGAGCTTACTTCAACCATGTCCGGGCATTCGAAAACACTCTGGTCACCAAATTTTTTGGTCTGCATTGTGTCAAGTTACCTGGAGCTAACCAAAAAAAGGTCAGAACTTTGTATATATTTGGTTATCATGCTATATCCACTTTATTGATAAATATTTTCTTCCTAAGCTTATGTAGTATGCCTGATCGTCAGTTTGCTGTACTATTACCCAGGTTCGTTTTGTCATCATGGGAAATCTGTTCTGTTCTGATTACTCTATTCATAGGCGATTTGATCTGAAAGGCTCATCCCTTGGACGTACAACTGACAAGCCACAGACAGAAATCGACGAGTACACTACTTTGAAAGACCTCGATCTTAATTTTATCTTTCGATTGCAGAAACACTGGTACCAAGAGTTCCAAAGGTGAGTGAGGCTAGTGCCAATGAGAAACCATCACTTTTTTTACTCCCCACGTTAATTTAGGAGTTGATTTGTTGAAGCAGACAAGTCGACAGGGACTGCGAGTTTCTCGAGCAGGAAAACATTATGGATTACAGTCTCTTGGTGGGTGTACATTTTAGAGATAAGAGAGATAAGCTAGCGACTGGAGGTTGGTTGAAAAGTTAAAAAACAATGTTAACAACTTTTTGACATGGTTGTTGTATATCTTACAAAGTTCATTGGTTGAAGGTTCCTTTGATAGTGACAGCAGCAGAGCTTCATCACCTCACCTGTCTATAGGAGATACTGATCCAATCAGGTAAAATAATATACTTCATTATTCTTCACTTAGTGCACATTACATGTTCTGTTGTTCCCAATACTTGCCAGGCATGCACATGCTTTTATAATCTGACTCATCGTATTGAGATGGCTCATGCTTCCATGATGTTCATCTTGATCCTAATGCGATGTTCTATGGGCTTCATGCATTGGGAGAAGATGGGTAAGGAAGGTAGGAAAAGGGGGAAGGGGGGCGTTGGGGTCCTAGGACAATGCAAGATGCAGAACCATCTGTAGCTTTTGGTTTACTAGTGTCTTACTACAATTTCCCAATATGCCTCACTGGTTTGTCCCCCATAGAACCCCACCTGGACTAAAAGTTACACAGAGGCCGTATTTGTTTGAACCCTAAAATTTGTCCATTCCCTTCATATTTGCTGGCTGAGTTGGATCTACGTAACAGCAGGTAGTACTGCATAACCACTCATACGAAAGATGGAAATAGTGCTGTAGATAATACAGGATGACAAGAGCATTGATTAGTACCCATGTGATGCCATTTTACCCCCTTTTCCCTTGATTTGCATCTGATATGTGTCCATTTATGCCTTCTAAACTCTAACATTAACGTAACTCCAAGACTCTCTGGGTGTACAGGTTATCCACGATAAAACTTGGGTCAAACATGCCAACAAGAGCTGAACTAACTGTACGAAAGAGTGACTGTGAATCGCAGCTCATTGGAGAGCCCACTGGGGAGTTCTACGATGTTATATTGTATTTTGGGATTATAGACATACTTCAAGATTATGATATCAGCAAAAAGCTTGAGCATGCATACAAGTCGTTCCAGTACGACCCAACATCTATTTCAGCTGTAGATCCAAAGCAGTACTCCAGACGCTTTAAAGATTTTATACACAAAGCGTTCCAAGAAGACAAGGTAGACAGCTGAAAACACATCGAGACTGGAGAGCTACCATGACCCCTGACATGGACATCAATGTTGACCTGTCGAGATGTCGTGCTGCACGCTCACATTGCAGCAGGGTTCGATGGCTCTACACTTGTACATCATCAGTCACCAGACTGCAGCCGATGCGAAACAGCTTCAGCAGAAGCCATCAGGATGATCAAGCCCCTGCTTGCAGACTCCGAGGAATTCGGCTGGATCTCATGTAGAAATAAGGCTCCGTTTGAGACGGCAGTGCATTTCAATAATCAGGTTGAGTAGTCCTATTCTTTTCATAAGATAGACACAACTGCCTTTCTACAGCTACTTTGTTACGTCGGCCAGTGTAGCATAGCGCAGCAGTGCCAAGCTATGCTTAAATAGCTCTATACATGCATATAGAATTTACTGATGTTAGTGTAGATGCTGACTTAAAGATTCGTTTTTTTTTTTTCGTGTTTTTCGGCGCGCTTGAGGATTCAACTTACGGAGAAATTTGTAATGACAAGTTCAGAGATGTAAATGTTTTGCCTGAGGTAACATGCCACCGTTCTTTTAGGGATTTGATAAATTTTATCTGGATGTTTTTATTGCTAAAATCACCTAAATCTAGGACCATCGGATCATTGTTGAGATTCGGGAGTATCGATTACATCCGATCATATGATTTGATCTAACGACCCGGTGATATCCGGGTGAAGTATCCAACGGTCCAAAATTTAGATGTTAGCTGAAACAAACACATGTGTCAAAAAATTGGTTTGTGCAAATGCTTCTGATCATCTAATGGAAGCAAATTGTTAAAAAAAAAAGCACATACTCCCTCTGTCCCACAAAGAGTGCATTTCTAGTGTTCAAATTTTGTCCCACAAAGAGTGCATCTTTAGTCCGTAGGGTCCAGCTGTAAGTGTATGCATGCTCATTTAAGTGCTTGTGGAAACCGAAGCATCATCATGCTTGTGTATGGAGTAATGAGGGTCACATTAGTCATTTACCTTGCACACTAATCTGTCTTAAAAATCCTAGAAATGCACTCTTTGTGGGACAGAGGGAGTATTCATCAGGTTTACATATAGGCCATGGGGTTCACGTCCCGCTAGCGAGAAACATAAAACTTTCTCGTGCGATGTGCAATGAGAGCCGCCAGGATGTTAAAATTAATGAACGGTTGCCGGTTCAAAAAGAAAAAAGAAAAGAAAAAAAAGGCAGACCGTCACTTTTCGATCACTCTAACAATTTTTAAAGCCACGAAAGCAGGTGACACCTGCTGCACAGGAACCACAGTAAGTTCCTACTCCCTCTGTCCCACAAAGAGTGCATTTCTAGTGTTCAAATTTTGTCCCACAAAGAGTGCATTTCTAGTCCGTAGGGCCCAGCTGTAAGTGTATGCATGCTCATTTAAGTGCTTATGGAAACCGAAACACCAGCATGCTTGTGTATGGAGTAATGAGGGTCACATTGGTCATTTACCTTGCACACTAATCTGTCTTAAAAATCCTAGAAATGCACTCTTTGTGGGACAGAGGGAGTACTCAGCAAGAAAAATGTGATATTAATTATTGACTTTAATTAATTACCTACTTAATTAATCAGCTAAGTAATTCATCACTTTGATTAATAACTTAATTAATGACTTTTGCTTAATTAACTCGGTTCATTAATGCTACCGAGGTCCATGGCTCCTTCCGAGCTCCTATTGTGCGGTACCTCCTGCCACAGTACATAAACACAATAGATAACATGTATCGCCTGTGGCACATCCGCAGTCAAGGGACTATTTTTGTAATTACGTTCAAAAGAGACAAATTTGCACACACAAAAAAAAGTTTGTCCGAAGCTAGAAAAATGATTGATTATATTATAGGTACTGGAAATTACCTGCATGGATTAAAATACAACTTCAATCCTTCAACAGATTATTTATACACCCAAGCTGGATTCTCATTTCATCCAGTTTTCCTCGCCTTTTTGCAAGTTGGTGATCTCGTCCTACGTCGAGTTCAAGATTTGTCGAAGGCTAACAAGCTAACCCCTAGGTGGAAGGGTCTTTACACGGTCATTTCAGCAACACGCCTAGGGCCTATTCGCCTAGCGATGGAGGATAGTCGAGAGCTCGCCAACACCTGGAACATCGACCAGTTGCGTAAGTTCTTTGTCTAGTTTGCCCTTATTACTGCATGTTTTTTTCGCAACCTCCAACGGTTTTTTCTTAATAAAATTCGGTTCTTTCGCCCCCGTGATTTTCATTCTTTCCAAGATTTTGTGAATGACTCTGAAATCCCTGCCCGTTGGTAAGTCGACTCCATCTTGCTCAAGGGCACACTTTCCTCCTCACGATCTTGAGGATAGAATGAGCACACATGGACAAGAACATTCGCTCCAATCACATTTTTCTAAGGATCAGCTAGCATGCGCAAAAAAGACCAAGGGCGCAACGACCAGTACCAGGTCACTAAGCTCGCCTCTTTTAGTCTATATAAGCCGATTATTGTTCGCAGTAGCACTCCGTTGCAAGTTACAATCGCATACAGACACCCTCTCGGTTGGTCCAGAGCCTTGGTTCGATCTGCCCGCGCTCGGTCATTGTGCAAAGCGTCGAGCAACCGCGTGAATTCCCAGCCTTCGTTCAAATCATGCTCGCAACTTCGGAGCATGGGTCATGACGCTCAGGAGGGATAAGGCCGCGCGTGCTTTCCCTACTTTTATCGACCTGACCCATGCTCACAATCCGGAGAAGGGTTATTAGGTCGTTAAGTGAAGGGCACACGATTTTTCTAACTCTCCTATGAACGAGATCGTGCTCGCAACTTAGGTGCACGACCTTCATTCATAGCGGGGGCTTAGTAGGACGACGAACCATCATGTTTTTTTTTCTAAAAATGCGCGCTCGTACCCTTACCGTCCTTTACTGTTTAAGTGTTTGCTTTCTTTGTTCGGTCTTCTCGTTTTTGCCTTGTTCGTTTTTATCCAGGACGATCATTGACAATGGGCGTGGAATGACCAGAGCAAAAGGAAAGTAAAGTAAAAGAGAATGAAAAGACGAGGCTTTCTATATTGAAGATTTTCTCCATTACATGGAAGCAAATTACATGGTTTACAAGTTATTTCCCCAAGCGCTTGATGTCCTGGAGTTCGGTGAGCTCTTCTCTTACAGTGTCAAGCTCGGCCTCGAGGTCAAGGACCCACCTCCGAGCTTCGCACCCTTCGCTCGCACCTTGGCGAAGTCGCTTCGCCTCCTCCTTGTGTTGCTTGGTCGATTTGGTGGCCTCCAGCACAAACTGGCTTAGCTCCTTCACCGTCTCCTCCAAGGTCGCTCTTGCTCGCTCGCTCTGGGAAAGGAGCTCCTTGTAGATCATAGTGGCCTCCTCGGTCTTCCACCGTACTTCCTCGTCGGAAGATTTTAGCTCGGCCAGTTTCTGCTCGGCGTTGTACTTGGCCAAAATCTCAGGGGGCATGGTCGCAGCCTTAAAGTCGATCATGGTTGCCTCGAGCACCTGCACGAAGAAGCCATCAAATTCTTGCTCGTCGCAAAGGAAAAAGACAATAAAAAGGAAGAAGCCATCAAATTCTTGCTCGTTGCAAAAGGGGCAAATTTGCAAAAAAAAAAAAAAAAAAAAGGTTTGTCCGGAGCTAGAAAAATGATTAATTATATTATAGGTACTGGAAATTACCTGCACGGATTAAAATACAGCTTCAATCCTTCAACAGATTATTTTATACACTCCAGCTGGATTCTCATTTCATCCAGTTTTCCTCGCCTTTTTGCACTAGGTATGAATCAAATGTCCATACAAGAAATCAGCATATCCAGTCTCTATGAGCAGCCACACAAAAATGCATACACAATGCGACAACACCGGAAAATTGTTTAAATAGCACACCACCCCCTTGAGGCCTTGAAACATTACATACAAGAGATGGTGTTTGGCAATGTCTCATCACAAGAAAGTATTTGCAAAACAAGACTCTTTCTAATGTAGAAAGAAAACCAGGGGATTCTTAGTTTTGGTCAGGATTAATGCGGGTTAAGCATCATTTCTTTAGATTCGGTTCTTTCCAAGTTCGTAATGGCACTCAAATTTGTTTTTGGCAAGATACTTGGAATGAAAACACACACTTTAGTTTACAATTTCTAGGACTCTCCCAAATTGTTAGGAAAAAGAATACCACCGTGGCAGAAGTCATGAATTCTGACACTTTAAATTTGGCTTTTCGTCAAACTACTACAGGACATAACTTGAGGGCTTTACATAACCTCATTACAAAGGTTAGTGGAGTGCATTTAACTTTAGAAAGAGATATCTTTCGATGTAATCTCCATCAGAATGGACAATTTTCTGTTCAATCACTGTATCAGATTTTAATGAATCATAATACTCCCTTTACAAACAGAAATTTGTGGAAACTTAAGATACCGATAAAAATAAAAATTTTCCTTTAGTATCTTCATCATGGGGTGATATCGACAAAAGATAATCTTGCAAAACGAAACTGGACTGGTAGCAAAATTTGTTGTTTTTGCAACAATAATGAAACTGTACATCATCTTTTTTTTATTATCATGTTGCTCGTTTGACTTAGCGTATCATCCAAGTGCCCATTAATTTGACACCTCCTAAAAGTATAACCAACATGTTTCGAAACTGGTTAAAGGGGATGGATAAAGATTTACAATCTCACATTTTAGTGGATGTTGCTGCAATTTGTTGGTCAATTTGGTCACTTCGAAATGATATAGTGTTTGATAAGAAAAAGAATTTTAATCCATTTGCAGGTAATCTTTGCGTGCATCGGTTGGTTGCGCTCGTGGTCATTGCTACAATCTCAGGAGGTCAAGGACGTGCTATTTTCTGGATGTAAAGCGCTAGACTTGGTAGCTAAGGATTTCTTCAACAGACATGGGTGGAGAACTAGCAACAGGCTTTGTGTCGTTTGAGAAACTTTTATGTCATCTGTATTTCAACTTGCTGCAAACTTTCTTTTTATCTGCCTTCTCATCTACGACGACTATTTAGATGTAATTGTGTAATAATACCTTGATCGTGTGCATCTCAGGATGCAGAGGCTGGGAGATTCAATCTTTCATTATCTAAAAAAACATACAGGAGACTACAACATCACCAAACGATGCATCAACAAAATGATGAACTCATATTAAAGACAAAAAAAAGTTCACATTCTAACAAGCAGTTTCTACAAATGATCAAGCCGGAGGGTAAATAATTTCTACCAAGAATACACAAATCGTGAAATTGAATGAACATCCTACCTTGGACTGTTCCAAGGAGGTGGTGGCTTGCATGGAGTACCCTGTGAGAGGCAGATCCATGTCCTAAATCGAGAATATGGAGTTGTTCCATTAGTTGTGACCTCCGCTCTTGGAAGAAATCTAGCCTAGTTGTTAGTTCAACCAAAGTGGAGGATGCCACCAATGGGTACCTCACGTATTCAACACCCTGTCATACAACAAATATGAATAATCTTCTTTTTGATAGTGTGTGTAACTGTAAAGCACTGTGATTTCACAAACCTCTAACTTTGGGCCGTTGATGGCCATAGAAGTGTTCTCTGTTGACATGCTTGTCGATGAATCCATGCCACTTGAATCACTTGAAGACGCATCCAAGGAAAGCTTGCGGGTGAGTCTTAAATACATGAAATCAGATTTCAATGGGAAAGCCACTCATAACACAAATGGGTTCATTTTCCTCGTCCTTGTGACATCAACTCTTAAAAATGTTACCATATGTAAAATAGCAATTGTTTGAAGGCCACAAATCAAACCAAAGTAGTAGATAACGGTTGGATAAAAGTAACAAAAACATTAGAAATTTGCCCGGGAGTAAACTCAAAGCTCAAATACATGAAAAGCCAACCATTGAAACTGCCTAAAACTGATAAGCAGCCGCCAATTTTTGTACCCTGCTCCGGGCTAACAGTTGGCCCACTTTTGCCAAGATACTTCAAATTTGTGGGAGTAGCAAGCATAAAACTTCAATTTGTGCTCAGGCAAATTTTGGATAGAAATTGGGCTGAATTTTGATATTATTCCTAACGATGGAATCTAGAACCAGCGATAAGCACCATCAAAACTGATGAACCTGAATAACACTATACCGAGAAAGCAGGACATGATCCCCGGATATTTGTTTTCCATCGCTTAGTTTTTTCTTACCAGCTGGTCCACTAAATAACCGGACATGAGTATTGTTAGGAATAGCACTTGTATTCATCATGAGGCCAATAGACTAGAATATATAGATGTACAAGCGTGTACAAAAGAAAAGCCAATATAAAACAATATATTCCTTAACACCCCCCCTTTCAAATGCAATGCGTACACAATAGCATTGCATTTGGAAGGGTTGACACTAAAATAGGAAAATTCCAAAATCCTGATCTTGAAGTAGTCATCGTAGCATCCAACTCTTAAAAAACCGAGCCGATGAAATACTAGGAATACTAGCAGGGTATCTCCTGAGTGGAGTTAGAACCCTTTGGGGCTGATCCAATCGAGAGCCGAGCCGAGCCGACGAGGGAGCTGACCAAGAGCTGAGCCAGAGAAAGAGCCGACGAGTGTAAGCCAAACCGGTGAAGGAGCCGGCCGAGAGCCAAGCCGAGGAAGGTGTCGATGAGTGTATGCCGAGCGAAGCCGACAAAAGAGCCGAGTCGAATCAAAAAATGGTAGCCGCGCCGCTGAGTTGAGCGGAGCCAACAGAAGAGCCGAGCAGGATCAGAAAACGGAGCTGAGCCGCCGAGCCGAGAGGACCTGATAGAAGAGCCGAGTGGGATCAAGAAACGAAGCCGAGCGGAGCCGACAAAAGAGCCGAGCCGGATCGAACCCCAAACCGGATTTAAATCCTCTTTTGGATCGGTTTGGCGTCAGATCGGGAGCAGTAGACCATGACTGCCGAAGGCAAGCAACGGGCAGCGAAGCAGGCAGGCATCGTGGTCGGAGCTCGTGCCGCAGCCTTGCCGGGCGACGTCAGTATGGCCGTCGACCAGGAGAACCTCCGCAGGCGATCAGGAGGCGACAGCTAGGCGAGCGTCGACCAATGGTAGGAGCCGTTGGCCAAGAAGGCCCTGACGGCCTAGAAGAAGCCCAAGGCAGAGAAGTAGGGGTGAAACCAGGTCGGATACAGGCGGGTATTGCTCGTCCCGTATCCTAACCCATATTTTTTTCCGGATTCAGAGTCGGATACGGATGTCCTGGATACGGATACAAATTCGAATTATTCAGGATTTGGATACGGAGCGGATACCTGATGGATTCGGGTCAGGATCGGATATCATAATCGGATAGTAGTATAGTACATAATTGTGTACGTAAAAGAAATAATGAAGCATTAACCTTACAACATTAGCTTCAAGTCATAATTATTTCAACGTAGGATAGTAGTATAGTTAGAGGTGAAAATGGGTCGGATACAAGGAGAGAGATCGAGACATAAAGAAAACAGAGAACAAGGGGAGCTCTTCCATCAAACTTAACCTTACGGAATAAATTCCTGGAGATATTAAATAGTGTTGAATTGTCACATTCTGACAAATTAAAGATAGACTTCTCTCATAATGAGGACTACTCGGATCTGTTTGCTATGCTTCAATTTAGTGACTCAACTAATTCCAGTAATTTGAATAGAAAAGAAGTTTATCAAATAAGTTGAACAAATCAATTTAGGTAAAAGCATTATGTCATCACTCTATTTGTTTGTTGATAGATTTGTTGAAGTTCACGCTTAATAACAAAGTAGTGTTTTTTAGTGCCAATATCAAACAACTACTCTATCTATCCAATAATGAACCAAATTAATGAAAGAATAACTGATTTTATCCGAATATCGGGTCGGGTATTTACCGGATATCGGGTCAGATATTGCTCTTCCCATATCCTAACCCATATTACATGAGATTTTTCGGTTACGGATCACATATTGCTCTTCCCATATCCTAACCCATATTACATCGGATTTTTCGGATACGGATACGGATTGTCGGCGTTCTCGCCAACAGGCACCTCCGGATCAGGTGCTTGTAAGGTTCAGACGGGGGGGCTTTCAGGGTGATCGCCAGAGGATGAGGCTGGAGTGTAGTGGAAGCTTGCAAGAAGGGGGACGCTAGGGTTTACCCAGGTTCAGGCCCTCCGAAGAGTAACAGCCCTAGTCCTGCTTTTCTTGGTATTGCTTGTGTTGTCGCCAGAGAGGAACCGGGATTAGAACCTGAACTGGAATCCGAACCGAACCCTTTCTCCCATGCACCCCAGCTCCCTTTTATAGTCGGGCTGGGTGAGGTGCGTGGGTTACAATAGCCCAACAATATTCATTACACTGCCACGGGGCATTTAATGCGCCCGTCCCTATCCTTACAGCACATTTAATGCCTGTCGCAGCCGTCACACCCCTGCCTCGGGCCCCGCGCCGGCCAACGCCGCCCGTTCCGTCAGAGGGAGGGGTGCCATCGTGACGTCACCCGTCATCAATGCGCGCCTGGGGAATGCGCGCCACCATACTATAGCCTCCACGCTTTGCATTTAATGCGCACGATTTGCATTAAATGCCCCCTGATTCTGACACTGCAGCCTCGGGGGTGGTGCGCCCGATGGCGTGGCTCAGACGCCACACACCTTTGGCGACCACCTTACTGAGCGCCCAATGGTGTGGCCTGATCGCCACCTGTCCACTGGGCGACCACCTTACTAGACGCCCAGTGGTGTGGCCTGTACGCCACCTGTCCACTGGGCGACCACCTTACTGGACGCCCAGTGGTGTGGCCTGATCGCCACCTGTCCACTGGGCGACCACCTTACTGGACGCCCAGTGGTGTGGCCTGATCGCCACCTGTCCACTGGGCGACCACCTTACTCGACGCCCAGTGGTGTGGCCTGTACGCCACCTGTCCACTGGGCGACCACCTTACTGAGCGCCCAGTGGTGTGGCCTGATCGCCACCTGTCCACTGGGCGACCACCTTGTGGCCCTACTGCTCGCCGTGGTGGTGGGGCCCGAACGCGCCCTGCCCACCCGGCGACCGTGTTTATTGCAGGGGAGTGGGTACCCTGGTGTAGAATACGCCGACAGTAGCCCCTGGGCCCACCCTGGAGCGCCCTCTGACTTTCCACTTTCTTTCTTCTTTTTCCCCGGGAAACGGTTTAGTCTCCCGGGTGGGGCCCTTTAAATGCCCACACGCCCCGCATCTTAAAGATCTTCCGGCTTCTCCGGTTCCCAAGGCGGGTTGCACAGTTATTCCCGCCTCGTAACCGTCTCACGATCCTTGGGATGTGCCCCCCTTTATGGGGCCTTTGGGTTTCCCACCTGCGAGCCGCCGCGTTGTTTCGATTTTCCCGCCAGGCCCTCCCTCGCGCCCTTATAAAAAGGCCAGCCAGGAGAGGGAGCGGTTCTTTTTCATCATCGCGCTTTACAGCAGCAGCTCCCTTCATTCTTTGTCTTTTCTCGTCGCCTTAGAGCCCTTTGCTCCTCCTTTCTCGGCGCGCTTCAACGCTCTTCTACCTTTAATGGCTCCTCCGACTTCCCCTGCCACGATCCTCCCCCCTTCGGCTGTCGAGGAGGAGGGCGCCGCCAGGCTTTCCAAGCACGTCTCTGCGGGCACCCTTCGCATTCGTCCCGGGACCGTCGCGCCCCGCTGCCAGCCCGGGGAGGTTGTCTTCTTCGGATGGCAGCTGCTAGCCGGCCTGCTGCCTTCGGTTTCAGACTTCTATCTCTCTGTCCTCAACTTCTACGCCATTCACCACATCCATCTTCCTCCTAACTCCATTGTCCTTCTTGCTGTCTTCGCCCATTTCTGCGAAATGTTCGTGGGAGTGTTGCCCAATCTCCTCCTCTTCCGCTTCTTTTTTGTCCTTCGCGCCGGCACCCTCTTCTGTCCCCCGAGAGCTGCCACTGCGGCTCGAGACGGGCCGCGTCGCGCTACATCCCACTAGATCGCCGGTCCAATCGAGGGCGTGGCACGAGGAGTGGGTGTACATCGAGGACAACAATGCGGCATCGGCGTCGGAACTTCCAAAGGAGCCGGCGATCAGCAACCCCAATCGGGGCTCACGTCGGCCGAGCGCTGAACTTGAGCGATGCTAGCTCGCGTCGATCGATTCGCGGACGGCGGGCCTAACGGGGCATGGTTGTCCGAGACTTCATTTCGAAGGCTTAGCCCCCTGCGCCGCGTCACCGGCTTTGGCAAGACATGGGCCAGGATGATGGGACCCGGACGATCCCTGGAGGTAGACTGCTACGCTTTGATCGCCCTTTCCCCCCCTTTTTCTCTTTTTGGCCAACTCCGGTTCTGACGGCATTTTTCTTCTTTGGTTTTTTTGTCAGCCGCTGGGAACTTGTCTTCCGCCGCGGTCGACAGGTGGATGGGGCAGCTGGGCGTGCCCAGCTCTGTCCCGCCCTTCCCGGCGGGTGCACTCCCACTCTGCCGGCTAGAACCCAGGGAGCGCGCGGCGATAATCCGGGCTATGCCGAAGATGGACGCCATGGGGACGCCTGTTTCGACACACCAAGCACCCCTGACGATTCAAGATCCCCTCCGGCCGGCGACCAGAGGAGGGACAAGCGCCCAGCCGACGACGACACCGCCGGCGGAAACCCACGAAGGCCTCGCCTCCAGGAGGCTAGTACGGCGCCTTTGACTGCGCCGCCGAGCCTGGTCGGGGCGGGGTCCTCCACAGCAGCCGCGGGGAGTTCTTCTGCTGCCACGGTGGACTCTTCAATGGCGGCGGGGAGCTTGGCAGCCGCCGCGACCTCGTCCTCCCCCGCCCTCGTTGAGGTGGTGGTGTTGGATCCTCCGGCGTCGACTCTCCTTCCGCCGCCGCCACCAGCGCCGGCTTCAGCGACGATGCCGCCGCCGCCACCACCGCCGCCGCCTATAGCGGCACTTCTCCCCCCTCCACGGCCGGCGCCAGCCCTTAGGCCACCAGGGCCGGCACCGCTAGCACCGCGCAGGGGGCTGGTCCTCACCCCGAGTGTGCCCCTCTTCCGGAGGCCGCCACCTAGGTACTCACTTATTCGAACGCACAAAAAATGGTTAAGTCCCTTCAAAATCGTGCCTTACCGTCGTTTTTACTTTTTCTCAGGACGCTCGCTCCAGACGCCCTTGCCGCCCAAGACGAGAACGACCAGGGCGCCGCTGCTGCAGGGGCTATGCTACCTGAGGCAGTCGAGCTCCAGGGTGAGCGGGTTGAGGGGGGCGACCCCCAAGTAGTCGTCCCACCAGCCGCCGCCGCTCAGGCCCCAGGCACGCTGGGCCCTTTGCCCACCCCGGAACCCCCCACCGCCTCCATCCCCTCGGCGGACGCGGATGCTCTGCTGGCGGCTCTTAGAGAGCTTTACTCCAGCACGAGCACCGCCGTGATTTAGCAAGGAGCGGGCCGACGGAGGCGAGCTCAGATCGGCCGCCGCAAGGAAGTGGAGGACTTGCGCGACCGGAGGCGAGGCCGAGCTGCTTCGAGGGAGCGGGAGCAGAGGGAGCAGAGCGCCGCCGCATCAAGGAGCTCTCACGCAGGCTAGGCGGAGAAGGGTGAGCGGCCGGTCGAGCGGATACCATGGAGATCTTTGCGTCCCGCCTTGATCGGATGGTAGCCGCCTAACCCATCGGGGCCCAGTGCAGCCACCTCGCGGGAAGCAGAGGCCGCGGCACTACGCGTTACGCCTCGGCCGGATTGCTGATTTTCTCACACACACGCCGCCACGACCGCCGGTCCGCCCAGAGGCGTGCGATCAGCGGCGGCCACGGCAGTACGTGTTGGCGTCTTTGCACTGGCCGCGACGCTAATCTCGATCCTATGGCCACCGTCCGAGATTGAAGGGGCTGGCGCAGCGAGGGGCGGAGTCCACGACGCCTGAAGCAAGTCGCCGCCTAGCCGAGATGGAGAACCCCACCGAGGCGGCAGGAAGATGTGGCGCTGAGGATCGACTTCGACCGCCGATTTAAGACGTGGCGGCCGCAGAAGCGGCAGCGGAGGACGAGGAGGAGGCCCCCTTAGTGTAGCTCTTCTTTTGCTTTTTTACTTCGCCTGTAAAGATCCTTGATGCAAATCAGTCTTAATGGAATGGAAGCAGAAGATTTCCACTATACCACTTAGTGTTTGCTTTTGCTTCTACTTTACTGGTTTCGTATGAACAAACACATGATCGCTTAAGGGCTCGGAAGGGGAGCGCAACTTAAGACTTTGCACCAGGAAGTCACCTCCCTTGAACCCTTTGACTTAGCAAGATTTGGCTACTCAGGTAACCTCCAGGGAACGAACACTTGGTGAGGCGTGGCAAGGCCTTAGGTTTTCGACAACGGTGTTCAAGTCGCCGACCCCCACGGGGACACCCGGACTGTGATGATCGTGCCGGGGATCGTGCCGAACTAGCCGTCCGATCGCCCACCCCTGCACGCCGCTCTCACTTAGTGGTTCCGCCTTTGCTACAGAGCTCTTGCAAGGCCACAGGGTACTAGGGGCGACTGCCCAGGCACGGCCCAACAGTGGGCAAAAAATCGGAAAGAGAGTAGAAAGGATAATTACTTTGGATAAAGAAATCAAATACTTAATTTCAAACAAGAGGCCTTTCCCGACCAGCAGTGGAGAGGAAGACACACTCCGGCTGGTCGGGGAGCAGAGCCTGAGACTTACAACCGATCAGGGATAGAACTTGCGCAGATTCTCTATGTTCTGTGAGTTCGCCAGCTCTTCGCCGTCTTCAGTGGCCAGCCTGACCGCCCCGGGACGAGAGACTGAGACCACCTTGAAGGGGCCCTCCCACTGGGGAGACAGTCTATGCGACCCGGCATGCGACTGGATTTTTCGCAAGACCAAGTCGCCCACTGCCAGTGTTCTCTTACTGACCCGGGAGGTGTGGTACCGCCTGAGACTCTGCTGGTACCGCGCGGCGCGTAGGGCCGCCCGATCCCGTGCTTCTTCCAGGAGGTTGACATCGTCCTGGCGCAGATCCTCCTGACCTTCCTCTGTGAACGTCGTGACACGCGGTGATCCCAGCTCTATGTAACACCCCAAAATTTTGCTTTTCTTAAATTCATGTGTGATTTGGCACTTTGGTGAATTTTTGGAATTTTCTGGAATTTATTTGGATTTATTTGGAATTTATTTGAATTTATTCCATTTGAAATAATTAAAGGAATTTAATTTTTGCAAATAAAATTTTGTTGGAAATATTTTATTTGAGTCAAAATGATCAAAGTATTTTCAGAATTTTCTAGATTTTCTGAAAGTCATTTGCTATTTTTAATGAATTAAATGAATTACTAGGAATTATTTTAAATATTAAATCATTTGGAAAATCAACTTCGGGTCAAAGTCTTTGTTCATCCAGTGAGCCAGTCGACTGGGTTTCGAGTCGACCCGAGCGTGACTCGAGAACCGGCTCCTAAACCTTTAATCAATCCCAGCCGTTGGATCGAGATCAGCCAATTGATGCCCGTGTTGGTTGAGCCGGTCGAGCCGAACTCCGTTCGCCGGTCCCGTCAGGGCCGATCTGAACAAATCGTGGGCCGGTTCGTGCCGTCTTCTCCGCCCGAGTCCGGCCGGACTCACGTGCGAGTCTTGTACGCCAGTGCAACAGGCTCATGCCCGAGCCGCCTCCGGGAGCTATTTAATGCCGGATCGCACCGAGGACCGCCCGTGACCTTGCGCTACTTTTTGCCTTAGCTTGCTAAACCCTAGCAGCCGCGCTTGCTCGGGATTGCTCGTAGTAGTAACAGGGTATTGTGGTGGTTTTCTACCTTCCTTCGCGTAGCCGTCGCTTCGCGCTTAGAGAAGGAGGCGAGCAGGATCCGAGCCAAAGCGACTCGACGTGACCACGCCACGTCGGCCGGAGGAGCCGCGTGGCGCGCTCTTGGTCATCGTCCCGTCTCCGGTGCCCCAAACCTCGCCAGCGCCATCGCCCGGACTTCGCGAGCTCGGTGAGCCGTCGAGATCGGATCGTCGCGGTTGAGAGTGAGTTCACGTGTTCCAAACCCGATTAGATGCGGGCCGTTGGATCAAGATCAGCGGTTCACAATTACCACGTCTTGTAGTAGTGTTATTATAGGATTAGATCTGGACCGTCAGTCTAAATCGAGCATTACGATCAGAGTAGTTTCAGCGTGTTAACCACTGGATCTAATCCAGCGGGTTGATTTCAAACCAGCGGCCGTGATTGCGCCACGTGTCGGGGAAGTTGGGCCAAGCGGTGGCGTCATGCAGCGCGTCGCGTGGCGACAGCGGGGCCAGCGTGTCGGCGGCTGCGAAGTGGCGTCATCCATGGCGTCATCGGTGAACCCACTGTCGGCAGTGGTGAGCCTCTTGGCGTCGTGTAGCGTCACCCGAATGGGCCACATGTATGAGTCTCACATAAGGCGGTAGTGGGCCGGTCGCGGTGAACGGAGCCAGCGTGGACCAAGTCCATGGGCCAGGTGGCGTCGACAAACCAATCCGCAGGATGACACGTGTCCATCTTTGGCGCAATAATTAATTTCAGAAAATAGAAAATGATTTATTAATTAGAAATATTGATTCAAATTTAGATTCAAACTTCAGCGCTTATAACTTTTGCGTTTCCAACTCCAGTTGAGTGATTCAAATTTCTAAATTTGTATAAAATTGAGATCTACCTAAATATGAATTTTATTTAATTTTGGACAAAAGTTTTCTCTGTAAAATTATTTAATTGATTATATAAACTTTAAATAATCATAACTTTTGCATTTTAACTCCAAATTTAGCGATTCAGTTTCTAAAAATCCATAAAATTATGTTCTTTCTGTTTATGGATTTTATTTGGGTGTTTGGACACTTTTGCCTATTGTTTATTTGTGTATTTGCTATTTGCACGCTTTACGAGTAGGCGTTGAAGTCTGGGAAGGATTCGAAGGAGAATTATTGTCTCAGGATCCAAATCAAGACCAAGAACAAGTACTTTGTGAAGGCAAGTTGTGCTTTGACAAGGTTGATCCTATTTAGAAATCTATATTGATTTAAACTATTGCATGCAAGTTCAATTAGAAAGATACTTTGTTTAAACATGGGGTTAGATAAATACCAATTTCTTTGTATGACACCTTGATTACTTAAGTATGTGCCATGACCCTTGTCACCCTAGTTGTGGATTACTAGTTGGACATTATTAAATTGCCAACATGGGTTTTAGTAGTTGTAGTATCTTGCTTGGAGCACACTTTCGTGCTCATGACATGATTTTGGACAATCAAATGTTAATATTGACTTAATGATATATTGAACTGTTTTGGAAAGGTATCATGTGATGTCGATGTACGTGGTGCATGGTAATCAGCGGGGTTTGATAAAGCAGATTTCGGCCAGGGCATGTGGCAAGAGTAATCAGTGGGCCGGTTGGCATTGGGGATGTTGATTTGGTTCTTCGGAGTAGTCTTGCCGTCACTCTAGGACTTAACCTTGCAAGCCTTTGGTAGGTCATACTTGCAACCACATGGTGGAATGGGGCGGCCCTAGTTGACTAAGTCGCTAAGGACTCACTTGTGGAGCCTCGAGTGTCAATTACACCCGTTTGTGTGATTATGCAGGGGCGTATCGTGGCGTGGCGGATACCCATCTAACGGTGTGTTGGTCCCATACTTCGCCTTGGCTAAGGAAGGGATGGTGTAGAGCACGAAGCCGGAGAGGACCACTGTGTTGTTTGAGGCTTAGAAGGCTTTATTCTGGGAACTCGCCTTTGTGGTGTTTATTTGTATCTTGTGGGTAAAGTGCATAACCTCTGCGAGTTTAGAATCTATTCGAATAAGCCAGTGTCAGCGGTATTGGACATCGGCTTCGGGAATTACAAAGGGTTAGATTTTACGAAAATAACTTGGATTTGAAAGGTTGGGAAATTTGGTTTAATAATGAAGTTGATGGAAATGTGGTTTAGGATGGGGAAGATGTTTACTAAACTTCTTGAAAAAGTTATTTATGCTTTACTTATTTTTCTTTGCTTCCGAATCTACTTATATTACTTGTCAAATCTTTGTTCTTGCAAAAATACCTTGTGCTATTCCTTTTGTACCAAGCCATGCATATAGTATATTAGCTTGCATTGCATGACTTCTTTGAGTACCAAGTACTCACCCTTGCCTCAATACAACACCGGTTGAAGAGAGACTACACCCGGCTTTGGAGGAGGAACTCCAAGAGGATCCGTCTACTTAGGAAAGCGAGCCGATCGGTTGCACTTTGTGGTATCTTTGGATGGCGCCACGATGTTACCTTATTTG
The DNA here is from genome assembly GCA_036346355.1 of Rhipidocladum racemiflorum. NCBI lineage: Eukaryota > Viridiplantae > Streptophyta > Magnoliopsida > Poales > Poaceae > Rhipidocladum > Rhipidocladum racemiflorum. Next base: position 60,444,093 of record CM070573.1, on the reverse strand, counting down.
ATTTTCATTTGCTATTATTTCTCTTTTAATAAGTTTAAGCCTTGCAAGGCATACATTTGTAACTTGACCATAAGGTCAAGTAACCGTTGGTTATTTAAATAAAGTACTTTGATAATATCGAATGGTATGATTGTGATATTCTGGACCGATGTTAAGGCTGTGTGCACTAAGCGCGTTCTGGACTAGTCTTTGAATACCATGAGAGGTCGGATTTGCAAATTCGGGTCGACACTCTAGCTACGAAGGAGAAACGGCTTCCATGTAGTAGACCAGGAAGAAAGGGGTTTCCCCGGTGGCCCGGCTAGGGGTGGTTCGAAGCGACCACAACACCGCCGGGAGCTCTTCGGTCCACCGGGTCCCACGCTTGTGGAGTCGATCGAACGCCCGGGTTTTGAGGCCCTTCAGCACCAGCGCGTTGGCTCGCTCGACTTGGCCATTGCTCCTTGGATGGGCAACTGAGGCAAAACAGACCTTGGTGCCCATCTCTTCGCAGAAATCAGAAAGCCGCTACCGGTGAATCAAGCGCCGTTGTCGATGATGATGCGGTTGGCGACCCGGCGAGTGAAGATCCCTTGCATAAATTTGATCGCAGCTGCGCGGTAATGGCTCTCACCGCCTCGGCTTCCACCCACTTAGTGAATTTGTCGATGGCGACAAGCAGTGGGTGTAGCCCCTGTGGCCAGCGAGAACGGCCAGGATATCCGGCCCAGGCATCGCGAAGGGCCACGAGAGCGGGATAGTTTGTAGGGCCTGGGCTGGTCGGTGGATTTGCTTGGCGTGGAACTGGCACGCCTCACACCTCCTCACCAGCTCGCAAGCATCCTGGAGGGCGGTTGGCCAATAGAACCCTTGGCGGAAAGCTTTTCCCGCCATAGTTCGACTGGACGCATGGCTCCCGCACACGCCTCCGTGGATATCCGAGAGCAAACTGCTCCCCTCTTCCCGAGTGATGCACTTCAGAAGAATTCCGTTTCTACCCCGACGGTACAGGTCCCCGCCCACCAGGGTATAGCACTTGGCCTTTCGCGCTATCTTCTTTGCTGATGCATCATCGTCGGGGCACACTCGATCCCGCAGGTAGGCCAGGATCGGATCCATCCATGTGCCTTCCTGGTCAAGTGCGGCGGCCACAAGGTGGTCACCTGGGTACTCCGCCTGGCCGGGCGTTTCCACCGGCGCTACCTTTCCTCCAGTGGTGAGGGCTGAAGCAGCATCACCATCTTCCCCACCGAAAACGGGGGCCATGATGGACGGTCGCGGAAGCCTTTCTTCAAAGACTCCGACCGGAACGGGGACCCTTGTCGAGGCGAGCTGCACGAGCTCGTCCGTGAAGTGATTGTCACGCCGGGGAATGTGGGTATACCCCAACCCTTCGAAGTGTTGTTCCATTTTTCTGACCTTCGCCAGGTACGCGGCCATGACAGGGTCAGGATAGGAGAAGTCCTTTCTTGCTTGGTTGAAGACCAGCAGGGAGTCGCCCTTCACTTGTAGGCGCCGAACACCGATGGTTGCGGCGGCCCGAAGACCCGCCAGCAAGCCCTCGTACTCGGTAACATTGTTAGTGGCCTTGAAGTCGAGGGTGACCACGTACTTGAGGAGGTCCTCGGTCGGGGAGACCATGAGGACCCCAGCACCCGCGCCTTCGAGCCTGAAGGATCCATCGAAGAAAAGTGTCCAGGGGGAGGGCGCGGGGACCTCATCTGCCTCGAACTCAGTTGGAGTCCACTCGACGACGAAGTCCGCTAACCTTTGACTCTTTATGGCGGTACGAGGAGCGAACTTGACGCCGAACTCCCCCAGCTCGACGGACCACTTCGCAATGCGGCCTTCAGCTTCACGATTGTGGAGAATCTCGCACAGGGGGTAGGAGGAGACCACCGTGATCTCCCTTACTTGGAAATAGTGCCGCAACTTCCTTGATGCCACCAGCACGGCATACACCATCTTCTGAGCCTGCGGGTACCTTGTTTCCGCGTCGTGGAGCACCTTGCTGATGTAGTAGACCAGCCGCTGGACACCTTCTCGTTCCACCACCAGCGCGGCGCTCACTACAGAGGGGCTGGCCGCCACATACATCTGGCCGGCGGCTCGCGGCTCGGGGCGACCAAAGACCGGAGGAGGAGAGGTACTTCTTCAAGTCTTGAGCGCTCTTTGAGCTTCTGGGGTCCACTCAAATGAGTTGGTCTTCTTCAACAGCATGAACAAGGGTAGGCTTTTCTCCCCTAGCCGGGCTATGAACCGGCCAAGGGAGGCCAAGCGACCAGTCAGGCACTGTAGTTGCTTGAGCCGGGTAGGTGGTTGCATCCGCTTAATTGTTTCAATCTTCTCCGGGTTGACCTCGATTCCACGGCTGGAGACTAGAAATCCGAGTAGCTTTCCGGATGAGACGCCAAACACACACTTTTCGGGGTTCAACTTCACACAATACTTCCTGAGGCGGGCGAAGGTCCCTTCCCGGTCCTGGATAAGCTCATCAACCCTCTTTGTTTTTACTACCAGATCGTCAACATATACTTCAAGGTTCTTCCCCACTTGGGACCGGAACACAATGTGCATGGCTCGCTGATAGGTAGAGCCAGCATTCTTTAGCCTGAAGGGCATCCGGACATAGCAATATACACCGAGAGGAGTCACAAAAGCAGTCTTCTCTTCGTCTTCCCGCGCCATACTGATCTGATGATAACCGGAGTAGGCGTTGAGGAAGCACAGAGCTTCGCACCCTGCCGTGGAGTCGACGACAATGTCTATCCGTGGCAGGGGGTACGGGTCCTTGGGGCAGGCTTTGTTGAGGTCGGTGAAGTCGATGCACATTCGCCACTTCCCATTGGATTTCCTTACAAGTACGGGGTTAGCCAGCCACTCGGGGTAGGCGGCCTCCCGCACAATCTTAGCACACAAAAGTTTTTCCACCTCGTCTCGAATGGCATCCTGCCGCTCTGGCGCCTGCCGCTCTGGCGCCTGCCGCCGGACCGGGTGCGCTCCAGGGAGCGTTGCCAATCGGTGCTCGATCACCTCCCTAGGGACCCCGGTCATCTCCGATGGCTCCCAGGCGAACACATCCAGATTGGACCGGAGGAAGGTGACGAGCGCACCTTCCTATTTGATGCCGAGGTCGGTGCCGATCTTCACGACCTTGCCGGAGCCGTCCTCGCCCACGGGGACCGCCTTCACCTCGCCCGAAGGTCCGGGCGAAGTCGAACCACGACCAGGGGACGCCAGTATCGTCCTTATCGCCGCCGAGCAAGTGGTGCCCGGCCAGGTTCTCGCACTGTTCTTTGAGGCGCAGAGCTTCCAGTCTATCCACCTTCACCGTGATTGGGCCCCCAGGCCCAGGAATTTTTACCAGCATGTAGGCGTAGTGAGCGACCGCCATAAATTTGACCAGAGCTGGACGGCCGAGCAGGGCGTTATAGGGGAGGTCGAAGTCAGCGACCTCGAAGTTGACAAGCTCCGTTCGGAAGTTCTCCGCACTCCCGAATGTAACAGACAGCTGGACCTGCCCCAGGGGCAAGAGGCCCACCCCGGGGGCAACTCCGTAGAAAAGTGGGACCGGGCGCAACTCCTCATACGGTATCTGGAGTGCCTGGTACGCCCCGACAGACAGCAGGTTGATGGCACTACCTCCATCGACAAGAACCCGCCCGAGCTTCGCGTTGCGGACCGTGGGAGAGACCACGATCGGGAGATGGCTCGGGCCGGAAGTATTCTCCGGGTGGTCGGCCCGGCTGAAAGTGATTGGTTGCTCCGACCACTTCAGCGGCCTGCTCGCCCCGGGGGCCAGTATGGTGGCGCAAACTTGCCTCAGATCCCGCTTGTACTGCGAGTTCGATGAGTAGGTGGCCGAGCCATCGTGAATGAACGCCACCGTATGCTCCGCCTGCTGGAAAGCCAGCGGAGCCGGGTCTTCATCGTCGTCGTCTCCGTGGTCTTCCTTGCGGCATTTCTTGAGCCGCCTCTCTACCAGTTTGGACACAACTTGGTAGTCCTCCAAGTCGTGCCCACTCGTTCGGTGGATGGGGCAATAAGGTTTGCCCCCGTCATCTTCGCGACGGGGTGAGCGGCGGTCCTTGCGGTTGCCGCGCTGGTCCCGGCGCTCACCCCTTCGGTCCTGACCGTCTCGACGCTGGGACTTGGCTTCCGGCTCGGCAACCAGGACTTCCCTGGCGGCAGCCTCCTTCCGCTTCTTCTTCTTCTTGCGATCGGAGGACTTCGAGGTGCCGGCATCACTGGGGCCGGAAGGCCTTGTCGCGCATTCTCGGGCCTTCGCCGCCCTGGCACACTTGTGCGCCAGGGAGAACAACTCGGAAGTGGTTGCGATGGTGCGGGTAGCCATCTTCTCCCGCATCTTCTGGTCCCGGACCCCCCTCCGGAACGCAATGATCACTGATTGCTCGGAGATCCGGGGGATCGTGTTGCGGCAGTGGCTGAACCGTCGGATGAACTCTCTCAGGGACTCCCCCTTCGTCTGCTCCAGAGCGTGGAGGTCATCCTCCACGCCTGGTTGAGCGTAGGAGCCCTGGAAGTTGGCGACGAAAATGTCGCACAACTCCTCCCACGAATGCACAGAGCCTCGCGGGAGGTTAAGTAACCAAGATCGGGCGGAGCCCGTCAGCGATGTCGGGAGGTAGTTGGCCATAACCTTCTCGGACCCTCCCGCAGCACGGACCACCGTGGTGTAGATTTGCAGGAACTCCTCCGGGTTAGTAGTACCATCGTACTTCTCGATGGAGGCAGGACGGAATCTCTCCGGCCACGCAGCTTGCCGCAGACGGAGGGAAAACGCCTGGCATCCAACGTTGTAGGGGGAGGAGCATCGTTCGCCAGCCCCTTGACCCTGAGACGAGGTCGAGGAGTGCGAGTCTACGCTCTCCCCGGAGCCAGAGGGGGAGCCCCCTGTTGATCAGTTGGTACCCGGGGGTTGGGGCGCCGCTGTGCGCGTTCGCGACGCCCCCTAAGGACGTGGCGTAGGTCGCCGTCGCGCTGGAGCTGCCTCTCGTCCAGGCGTGCTCTCAGATCCTCGCGATCTCCCCTTGACTCGGGGGGACCGCGAGAGGAAGCGGAATCACGTGCATGTCCCCCTGTGTCGGAGGGGGCTGCAACCAGGACTCCCTTTCCTTTTTCCCGGCCCTTGACACCGGGAGAGGTTGCTGTGTGGCGGCTGGAACCCCGCGCATCAGTCGCACGCGTTCCTTGCCGCCCTGTGCCGGAAGCCCCCGGCTGGGTTGCCGCCTCAACCTGCTGTTGAGCGGCATCGACTAGACGGGCGATGTCCCGCAGCCACGGAGTGGCGGGGGTGTCACCCCCTAGCGGAACTGGAGGATGGTCGAGGAGTAGCCGAGCCGCATGAAGGCTCCGTGCGGGAGTATCGTCCCCAAGCATCAAACGCTGTTGGACAGGCTGTCCCCTTGGCGTGGGAGCCACACGTGCCCCTCCCAAGACGGAGGGACCCGGCTGGCCCGGCTCCTTTCCTGGGCGCCGGGACCGGCTACAGGCGTTGCTCTCCTCGGGTAGATTGCTGCGCTTGGAGTGCGACTCCGCCATGCAGACAATCGTCCCTACTTCTTCTAAGCTTCGAACAGGAAACGGAAGGAAGAGGGCAATCTAACCACCAAGAGCCCCTACCTGGCGCACCACTGTCGGCGTTCTCGCCAACAGGCACCTCCGGATCGGGTGCTTGTAAGGTTCAGACGGGGGGGGGGCTTTCGGGGTGATCGCCAGAGGATGAGGCTGGAGTGCAGTGGAAGCTTGCAAGAAGGGGGACGCTAGGGTTTACCCAGGTTCAGGCCCTCCGAAGAGTAACAGCCCTAGTCCTGCTTTTCTTGGTATTGCTTGTGTTGTCGCCAGAGAGGAACCGGGATTGGAACCTGAACTGGAATCCGAACCGAACCGAACCCTTTCTCCCATGCACCCCAGCTCCCTTTTATAGTCGGGCTGGGTGAGGTGCGTGGGTTACAATAGCCCTACAATATTCATTACACTGCCACGGGGCATTTAATGCACCCGTCCCTATCCTTACAGCACATTTAATGCCTGTCGCAGCCGTCACACCCCTGCCTCGGGCCCCGCGCCGGCCAACGCCGCTCGTTCCGTCAGAGGGAGGGGTGCCATCGTGACGTCACCCGTCATCAATGCGCACCTGGGGAATGCGCGCCGCCATACTATAGCCTCCACGCTTTGCATTTAATGCGCACGATTCGCATTAAATGCCCCTGATTCAACGCTGCGGCCTCGGGGTGGTGCGCCCGATGGCGTGGCTTTGTCGCCACATCGCTGGCGACCACCTTCTTGGCGCCCAATGGTGTGGCTCGATCGCCACACTGTCCTTTGGCGACCACCTTACTAGACGCCAGTGGTGTGGCTCAGACGCCACTCGCCCACCGGCGACCACCTTATCGACGCCGATGGTGTGGCTCGATCGCCACATCCCTTTGGCGACCACCTTACTAGATGCCCAGTGGTGTGGCCTGATCGCCACCTGTCTATTGGGCGACCACCTTACTCGACGCCCAGTGGTTTGGCCTGTACGCCACCTGTCCACTAGGCGACAACCTTCTTGGCGCCCGATGGTGTGGCACGATCGCCACATCCTTTGGCGACCACCTTGTGGCCCTACTGCTCGCCGTGGTGGTGGGGCCCGAACGCGCCCTGCCCACCCGGTGACCGTGTTTATTGCGGGGGAGTGGGTACCCTGATGTAGAATACGCCGACACGGATAACATCGGTAAGGATTTTGAACGGATTCGGGATCGGATCGGGTGGATATTTCCTGTCTTGTTTTCACCCCTACAGAGAAGTTGCAGCCGGTCGACGAGCAGGTCGGCATAGAGGAACTGGCGCATCAAGTGACCAGACAAGCATGCGGCTGGGCAGACGTCGTCGAGCACAGTGCAGAGGAGAAGTGCCGGTCTTGGAAGGAGCGAAGCTGGTGCGGAGAAGACCGCTGGCTCTATGCCCATGCCGATCCTCTACTTTCGCACCGCACCGTCGCCGGTCTCCTCTGCAGCAGAGGAGGTGCAAGGTCTCCAGCTAGAGAAGATGGCACGGGCAGCCGTCTGGAGGAGCGGAGCAGCCTCGACTTCAGCGCAGAGTAGAGCGGAGGTGGTCACCGGTGAGCGAGGTGGCCACCCCCGGGAACATAGATTGTTCCTCCCGGGGACAACGGCAACAGAAGTACACGGGTGGCGACTAGGATGGCACAAGTGCAACGCCGGTAAAACCTAGACCTAAACCTTTGCTCCGATACCATGTTAGGAATTGCACTTGTATTCATCATGATGCCAATATACTAGAATATATAGATGTACAAGCGGGTACAAAAGGAAAACATATATAAGGCAATATCTATATGAGTAGGGGTGCAAATGGAGCGGATACGGACGGATTTCGTTCATCCCGTATCCTATTCCAAATTTTTTCTCGGATACATAATCGGATACGGACAGTGCCGGATTCGAATACGAATACGGATTACTTCGGTCATGAATACGGAGCGAATACAGGTCATTCCGGATACGGTTAGTCTCGGTCACAAATAGTTAGTCGGATAATGCGTGAAAGCAGAAACCATATATGCCACGTATATTAGGATCAATCAACCATACACAAAACTTTACTAGAACCTTCAAGACATGTAAGTGTTTCAAATTCAATAATAGTTGCATTCCCTACATAAGAATAATATACAACCAAGTACAATTCCAATCAACGTATGCACTTATATGATGTAGCACATCCAACTGCAATCAAGTGTTTTGTAGTGCAATTATAAGAGCTTGCTCCAGAAAGTAGTGTAATTATGTTACAACTTGCTCATATTATATCACAAGCTCACAACAGCACTATGTTTCATATTATATTACAACTTGCCTAATCAAATAGCACATAACCAACACGCAACATCTAAAATACAACTAGCAAGCAGTGTAATTCAAATACACACATTATGAACAATATTGCAAGGGTATCGGGTCGGATATTTACCGGGTATTGGGTCGGATATTTACCGAATATCGGGTCGGATATTGCTCTTCCCATATCCTAACCCATATTACATGAGATTTTCCGGATACAGATCGGATATTGCTCTTTCCATATCCTAACCCATATTACATGAGATTTTCCGAATACGGATACAGATAACATCGGTACAAATTTTTTTCGAATACGGTATCGGATCGGTCGGGAATTATCCGCTCCGTTTGCACCCCTATATATGAGGCAATAATTATATAAGGCAATATATTCCTTAACAAGTACATGAGCAATACCAGTATTTTTCTTTTTCAAAACTGAAAACTAGTTATTTATTTAGAGAGCACTATAGGAGTACATTGAGTTATGCATGTTCACAAGCCAATTTTTTGAAATTGGAATTTCAACAAGCTTCAGTATCATCATTAAAAACAGGGGAGTTCTTAGCAAACCTCATTCCTCCTCTGCTTCTCTTGATTACAAAAGGCAAGGTTCACGTCAAGTCCTGGCTGAACAAAGTTTCTGGTACCAATAAAATAATGTCAAAATATGATGAGTAAATTAGGGGAATATAACATATCCAATGCATTGACTTGTTAATTATGACTGCACACACATTCTTTCCAGCGAAATAATGCCTACAATCAATTCCAAGTTACAACCAGCTACAGCATAATTCCGCACTGCTTAAAGAAATAACTGTACTTGGATTAAACAGATCTATTAACATGTTCCTACCAAACCCACAGCTGCAGAAATCAAAAGATGCCAAAACTACAGGTTCAGTAATATCATAAATGGAGACCGAAAAAGGGGGGAAATGTGGTAGAGGATTAATATCTAGGGATGGAACTGGTACGGATATTTTCCGACCGACCGACCGACCGAATTGATTTGGATGATGATTTGGATAGTTTCACAGATATCCAGTTGATTTCTCGGATAAAGATATGGATACAGATAATTTATATGGATACGGATACGGATATGGAACACTGATTATCCGATGGATACGGAATATCTGAGTTTTTGTTCGGATAATATCCGAATATGACATACGGATATTATCCGAATAACACGTTTCAGAATAAGACGTTAACAATTTAACATGTTTCACTGCTTTGGTAGAGTCTGCATTGGATGACAAGATATAATGTGTTCATGTGTGCTAGATGCTAATTTGGAGATATTTGGGTAAATGTGGTACGAATTGGCAAGTGGCGTTTCAGAGGGCTACTTAGGATTCAAAGAAGATATGCCAGCTGCAAATCATTTGGTTCAATTTATTGCAATGGGGTACATTGTTACTCACAGAGTCACATGTATGACAAGCTAGGGATAAAAAGGCAAAAAAAAAGACATACAAATATATTTCTTTTGGGATTTTGAATTTAAATTTGGACCAATTTTGGAAAAAAAACTGAAATTGGATTTTAAAATATCCGACTAATATTATTCGTATCCATGTTGATTCCGATCCGTATTCGATCTGTATTCGTAACCGATATTATCCTGTATAATTCGTATCCGATTCTGTATTCGACACTATTTGTATTCGATTCTGTATTCGATAAAAAATACGGATACGGATATGAATAGGACGATATTCGACCGTATCCGATCCGATCACATCCCTATTAATATCTTACTGCTGTGAGAAATGACCAGGAACACGGTGATAACGATCATTTGCATCTCCCAAAGGGCCATATTGGTGTTGGCGCTGTTGATTGAGCTGGAGATGAAGCTCCGCAACCTTCTGTTTTAACCTTGCAACATCCGCTTCAGCGGGAGCAATCTCCTCAAGCTCTGCTTTTGTCTTCAGGAAACATGAGGAAAATGAGCCTCCATAAAGTAAGTCCAGCAAGTAGAGCAATCATTAAAAGGTGCCTTCGAGTCCATATAGCAAATGAACCTGAAAACTGTCCGGAAGACATGTTCAACCCAACCTCCAATGAAGCTCTTGCAACCTGGACACCTACAGATATAAACAATTGCAGAAATTATTGTCAGAACAATTCAGCCACCACCTAGTACATCTGAACCTGTTGAACAAAAATTGAACCAAAACAATTAAAAGGAAAGTACCATTTTGGCCCCTCAACTTTGGACTATGCTTATGTCCTGAATTTTGTGCAGGCATTATCCTATTATGATTTCTCAACTCTGGGGGTATTTCCAACTCAAAGTCCTCTGTAAGGAGGGGATCCAAACCCCAAATGGAACCTGGTTCTGCTGGTTGCCGGAAATCCTGACAAGGACTGTGATTTCTAAAATCCCAGGGGGTGTTTGCATGCTGTTTTGAAGGAATATAGGCATTGGTAATGATCCACTATGTAGAAAGCATACAAACTTAAAAAGGCCACAAAGAAAAGGCAAAATAAAATAATGCCAGTTAGAAAATAAAAAGCCATTTTCCAGCAAACAAATGGGAAGTCGGATTTTAAAAATTCTGAGGTTTGGAACCCTGCCCGTAAGTAACCTGCTCCCAGAGTTGAGGACCACAGTAGTGACCTAGAAAGTTCAAGGTAAACTGAACCTGACCCTGGGGTTGGGGTACCCAATGGCACTTTTTCCCTAAAGTAAAACATAATGGCACATATGATGACCAAGCAAATTTGACAAGGCAAGGAACACAACATACATCCTGTTCCAGAGCCAAACGGCGTTCATGATGTAGTGCTTGCTTTCTTCTTTCCAAGCTCGCCTGTAGAATTGCATTACCCCTGGCCTGAGAGGCATTTTCCATTAGATTACAGGAGGATGATAGATAAAAAAAAATAACGAGTACATCTGCAGTTTTTTCCTACCTCTTTGGCAGTTCTGTTCCGCAGATCATTCTTTGCAATCTCAAGCCTTTGGATAGCTAGCCTGAAAGGTTTATTTGCATAGCAAAATTAAAATCAATTGATCTCTAGTTATGTGCATCCCGGAAAGAACAGCAAGCTACGAAACAAGTGCGTGTGCTTGTTCTTGTTCATAAATCAATCAGGCAGTAGTGGTAGTCAATTAGTCAGGAAGCTAACAAAAGTTTAAAATTATACACTAGGTCTAATCTGCAATGACATCGTTGTAAGTATTGAATTTTAAATACAATGGTAGTTCTAAATGAGCAAAAACAATAGAACCGTTTTACCGAGCGGTTTCAGAAATCGAACCGCCTCTCGGCTGGGAAACTTTCTTGTTCTTTAACTCCGACGACAGCGAGACTCAATTAGATTTATCGATAGTGGTTCGCTGACGAGCCTAAGCAAACATCCTTGTTGCTCGAAGGTGACTCCGCCATTGAATGCACGCCTCCGCATTCGACTTCTTCACTTATTATATATCGATAAGATGGGATCAATGGTATTAAAAAAGAGAAAAACTAAAAAACGGTATACCGTTGTGAAACTCATGAAACTTATGATTTTTTGCACTGAAACTCATGAAACTTAGCACTAAAAACTGATAAAACATGAAACTGATGAAACTAAACATCAAACTCGTAAGATCAAATCGATAAGTTTACTGGCTATCTGAATTCAGATATCGCTCCTAGTCATTCTCATTAAAAAAACCCAGCATTTTGTGTAACTGTGTTTTAGCAGTGCCTTACTATTGTTAAAAATAATGACCTTGTGTATGTTAGTTAATCTCACAGTGCCGGGGGGTGGGGGGGGGGGGTGGTGATGGGCCATTGGACTATGGGGTTACCACAACCACACCACCTCTACCTCTGTGTTGCTTTCTTTCGATTTGTTTCTTTGCTTACCTGCTACAGTAGCGAGTGTGTCGGAGGTATCCTTCCAAATCGTGCCCAAAACTCCAGCAAAGTGAGCTGCTGGTTGCTAAAGAAAACAAAAGAATGAGTTCTCACTCTCAGATCTTGGCGTAGTACGTCCTCGATATTCCACAAAGGGACAAATCTTGAAAGTAGGCAGGAAACCATGATTAACGCATCTCGTATTTGTAACTCAACCATGCATTATTTTCTGGACCAAACTCCGCAATTGTAGAAGAGACCACTTCGAGTCAAATTACTGTGGAGTCTCTGAGCCCCACAAACTTGCCCTAAATTGGTTGTTAATTCTGTTTTGCAGTTTAAAATAGGACTAATTTTTTCTGGGTGTTTCCTAAGAATATGCCACAAACCAAATCTATGTATAGTGGTCAGACATCTCTATGACAAGTTTAGGTGCAACCCCGCCCACCCATTGCCTTCAAAAACATCCGGATGATGTTTATCAAATCCCCAAAGAAATTCTGAAATAGCCATGTGTACTATTCGATCTTTTCATTTGCTAGAAATGCAGCACCAAATGTAACACAGGACTTGTCATGGTCAACTCCGGTGAAAGATGTAAATATCAGGCTACGTTTATCGGTGCCATATGTAGAATTACAAGAAACAACATCAGAAAACAAATGCATAATTCATTCTGCAGGTGCTATCTGCCCAGAAAACATATTTCAATTTGTCCTCGTTATCTACTATCTAGTTCGTAATCAAAGCAGTCAAATAAGTATGTATTATTTCAGGCATCTTAGAATACAGCACTGAGAACAAAAGGTGTTTGGATGGTTATTTCGATTCTTTCAAGTTCTCGACAACATGTCCGGAACTGTACCCTCAAACAAACAAGATTTATCCACTGCTTATGGGGGGTAATTATACATCAGGAGATCTCTTATGATACCGCTGTTGGAAACAACTCGACAAGGGAAGCCTATGGCTATTGGGCCTAGATACTCTCCTCCCTCTGGAACAGTATTGACCCGATCATAACCGCGATCCCGGTCACAGCAATGGTGAAGAGTAGCCGCTTGTGCTGTGAACCATGAGCAGGCCGTGCTGGGCGTACCGGCGGTGGAGGGCGCACTTCTCTCTCTGGAATGGTTCTGGCACTTAAATTTAAAGCACCTGATTAGCTTGAGAGGTCTATAGTATTTAACAAAATCATCTTACAAAATTCAAACTAAAAATGAACAAAAGATCGACATATAAAAGTATGCCAGTTCCATTACTCCAACGAAGTATCATCTTTGAGGGAAAACACACCGAAGTGTAAAACAAATAAGAAAGATCAAATTGAATTGATTCTGAATTTCATTGATTGAACATGTAAGGATCAAGGCTAAGGTATACGATTTGCTCATGATGGTTTAGCTTGGAAAGAAAATCTAAGTTCATTGAAAATACCAAGGTTATCTGAATAATACAAAATTCAGCATTTTTTAGAGAAGTGTCTATGTACGTACCTTGATGATTCCGCAGAACCATCTGAATTTACATGGCACTGTATTTCATGCCCTATCCATTCACGGAGTCTAATATACTTCTTGCATGTTTGGCAAAACTCTGTTCTATTTCCACATACATCCTGTATCTCAAACTATTATGATCAGAACATATGTGAAATAAATTTCAATAAATATGTTTTCAAGGGCAACAACAAATTACACCTGGTGTTCACGAAGATCAACTGCGGGTAATTCGAACTCACAATATTCACACGCAACAATCCTTTGTGGGCACTGTTCATTTTTATGAAGATCCCATATCTCACGTTGTAAGGTTTCTTTGCAAAGAAGGCAATTTACCTGCATGTCATAAGATATAGCTAGTGTACATTGCAAACAAATAAAGCAGCTGTTCTAAAAATCCTGGAACATGTGCATTTTACTACTCTTGTTCCTATAGAATGGCAATGTGGTATATACTCCCGCTTTCAATTGGGATAAAAAGATATCATACGTCTGGTCAATGTAGCAGAAGAAATGTGCGTAAATAATTTGCACATACAAGAAGAAGCTAACAAGCTAATATGGTGGTTGGAAGACGACTATAATTGTCTGCAATTTTGATTCTTAACACATTGGTTTCTATAAATGCTGCAGTTAAGTGCCAAACACATGTGCAATCAAACCTGTCTTTCTATCTAATTTCTCTAAGCTATATAAATTGACAGCACAAAATAGGAAACATTTAGCATAGATCACACAAAGAGAAACAATATGGTGTAATGTTCTGGAAATCCCAAACATCACATTTAGGATGAGATTGCAAACAAACCGGAGCATGGTTTTCATTGTAATGTTCATCCATAAGCTTCCTGGCAACCATTTCTCCACAGTGTTCGCACTTTTGAAGGTTACGAGCACAGTGTGCAGAATGCAAATCGATGTTTGATGATGGGATGTCTCGCTGGCTGAAGAAAAAGAACACACAGAAACTAAAATCGGTAACCAACACCCAATATGGCAATAAAGCATGAATGTGATGACGCCCATCAAACTACAACTGCACCACAAGTCATAAATCGCAAAGGACCGGAATGAGAGTTGAAGTTTGAAGCATTCTAGAATGAAAAGCTCCTGGTCCCAGAGCTCTACCAAGTAATATTTCGTTCATACTTTGCACATGTGATTAGAAAATGAAGCCAAAAGGTGTCCACAAAGCAAAGGGCACAAAGAAACGCATCAACAATGTCCCAGTAGCAATGATCACAAATCATAATCCAATCTCTTTCGTTTGTTCTATTCACACCTGACACTACATTACTTCGACTTGATATTAATTCTACAAACTCACTGTAAGGTCTATCCCTAAGTACATCATCAACCCATCAAAGAAGCATTTTTTTTCCTCCGAATTATTTTGATGGCTTCTAATGGAAAACAACAGACAGTATACGTATATCTCCTGGTACCGGTGCCACAATGCAATAAAACACCAGGAACATTCATATAGTTTTCAACAGTTCAAAGCTATCTCGGTTCAATTATAATTCCACACTTGCAGCTGTTTTTGGATAAAATTTACGGAAAACCTTTTTGCCCCGATTTGGCTATTCTGGTAGACCAAATAATGCGTTTTTTTTATGGGAATAGAACGCCGTCTGTTGATCGTGCCGAACGCTAGATCAGAATACATGAAAATCCTCCCCTCGACCCAATCGGCTCTTCCGCGGCTCAGATCCAAACCCACGGGACCCACGAATCAGGTGAAGCGCACCACCGACACGCGAGACGGTCCATACGAACGTCCCGAAACGGGAAAGCGCAAGAGACGGGGACGGGCGGACCACCTACCAGTGGGCGCAGGCAGAGGTGGCGACGGCGGTGGGATCGGAGTCGGCGGCAGCCGCTGCTGCCATGGCGTCTCGTCGCAAGACCGGACGGATCGCCTCGCCTCTGGCTCCGACCTCCCGCTCCCGATCGAACCGGCTGTCTGGCGATCTCGTAGCCGCCCAGCCGAGCTGAGACCGCAGCGGGGGAGGAGACGCGAAGGGTGGGTGGCCGGAGGTTCCGACGATGAGGAGTCGGGGGAGACGGGGAGTTTGGTGGGGAGAGAGAGGGCTTGTGTTGTGATCCGGGAAAGGAGAGAGAATTTATGAACCGACGCGAGGGTCAAAACGTGGCGCGCGACTACGGGTGGAAACGCAGTTAAGGCCTTTTTTTTTTTTAGTTTTTAGCAAAATTGATATACTTTAACTTAATATCATTGTATTTATAGTTTAAAAGTATTTTTAGAACCAAGCTAACGAGCTGAGCTGAGCTGAGCCGAGCCGAGTCAAAGCAAAATCTAATTTCATTCGAAATTAACGCGTTCAATGTTTAACCAATAAATGAGTGTAATTAAAACAATTTTGAACAGAGCAGCCCCACTAGTAAGCTTTTTTTCAACCCTATGCGCGACCATAAGAGAGTAGCAATGCCCACCAGGGTTTCATTTTTCGAACGAATTTAATCAAAATTCGCAAATTTTGAGCGTACCGCTCCGATTCGAAAAAGAAAACCGTTCGATTTACCACTAAAATTCAAATTTAAATTAAAAAAATTGAAAATTTTGATAAAATTTATCCAAAATTTCTATATAATTAGTATTAATAGCCTTATGAACTTTGATGTAAATATTATTTGGAAAAACGAAGTTTGGAGATGTTTTTGAGCCATTCAATTATATTTAGTAGTAATATTTGTTGAATTATATTTAGTAGCAATATTTGTTGAATTTTATTTAGTGCCAATATTTGTTGAAGTATATTTAGTAGCAATGTTTGTTGAATTATATTTAGTAGCAATATTTGTTGAAGTATATTTAGTACAAATATTTCCTTGCAAAAGCCAGCAGCATGAGCCAAGAAGGGCACTATTCATAAAATCATGACCTGTATTTAGAAAGTATATCTGAGTTTTTTTTAAAACCATATGTAAATTGCTAAGAGATCATTAGACAAAATCAAAATCCCCGGTTTAACTTGTCAACAATCAAAATAGAATTATATGAGATCTCTAGTGATAAACCATCCAGTATTCCTTTCTATTATGTGCACATATTTTGCTAGCACATACACCATAACTTTTTTTATTTTGAGAGAGAGAGAGAGAGACATATCATAACTAAATATTCAACACAAATGCAAGTATTAAACAATTAACTGTATTGCATAAAAAATAAATGGAAATACATTGTTACAAGATCGGCTACAGCCTATAAAAATTATAGTTGATCAAATAACAGTAATATTTAAATCAGAATTTTAGACTACACACCCACCTCACATTGCATGTTTCAATATTTGTTAAATTATATTTAGTAGTAATATTTGTTGAAGTAATTCTTTAAATACCATTTTTGGCCTTTAATGGCTTTTTACAATTTTTCCTAATTTTTTTACATCCCCCCTATTTTTCAGCTGTCAGCGAATTTCGAGCCTTTTCAAGCTGTTTTCGTTCGAAAACCGCGAATTTCGCTCAGCGGATTGACTAGATTTTAAATTCATTTGACTTTCAAAAACAAGCGATTCTGAGCGAATTTCAATACCGCCGAGACATCAAAAATTTTTACAATTTTTTCCTAATTTTTTTACATTCCCCTCATTTTTTCAACTGCCAGCAAATTTCGAACCTTTTGGAACGGTTTTCGAACCTTTTTGAGTGGTTTTCGTGAATTTCGCTCGGCGGTTTGACTATATTTCAAATTCATTTGACTTTCAAATCGAGTGGTTTTGAGCGAATTTCGAGTGGTTTTTCGTGAATTTCGATACCGTCGAGGCATCAAAATCCGAGTTCAAAATGAAAACTGAACCCTAATGCTCACTATAGATTAATAGTAAGCTAAAAGTTTGTACAATAGCCGCCTCTAAAAATTGTCTTTAGATGTTGTGTAATAACTATATCTTCTCTCTGGTACGTAAATAATCTACTTATGTTCCTATGCAAAGCTGGCTAGTAAATATTATCTCTCCTCTTTTCTCACTCATTCATATAGACCAAAGCTGATGTGTACAGGCTAAGAGCCAGCTAAGGTGTCCTTATTGTACATGCCTTGTACACATCAGCTATACAGAAGAAAGGAAAGAGAAGAGAGCTGGCTTTTATTTAGTAGCCAGTTTTGTAAAGGAACATAGGTAGATTAGTTATGTATAAGAAAGAATGGATAGTTATTTTACCACATCTAAAGCCAACCTTTAGATATAGGCTTACTATTTGTGTTTAGGGTCGGTCCAGCCTATATTTGTAGCCTCAATGTTCGGCCCAGCTTGCCCCGACCTGTGAACAATTCTAGTTTGATGTTTTGGTCTGAACTAGTTTGGACCAGGGATTAAAAAACCGTTTTCACGATTTTCAGATGAATAGTAATTTTTGATAATCGCAAAAATCGGTGGAAAATGGTCAAAAATCGCGTAATTTCGAAAACCAAAATTTTTTGAAAAAAAATTCAAAAATCGTCGATTATCGTGGAAAATCGACACATTGTTGAACTTTTCTGCGGTTGATTTTTTGTAGCAATTTTCGTCGATTTTTGACGAAAATCGAGAAATTTCCACCGATTTATGACACGTAATTTTTTTTGAATTTTTGAATTTTTTTGAATCAGATCGATTTATCGGCCGGTTTTTTTAAATCGGATCGCGACGATAAGGACGATTTTCATCGATTTTTTAATCCCTGGTTTGGACAGGAAGAGCAACAAATCCCATTTGGAATGGTGAAAAACAAAAGAACCGCCGTGGTGTGTAAACCTCGATTGGTCCTCTTCTTTTTTTGTGTGTGCATATACTCGAGTGTATAGGTATCTTCCGGATATTTTTGTCTTAAATAACATCTAAATTTTAGATCGTATGATTAAAAATTCAACCGTAAGATCAAATCATAGGATCGGATGTAATAGATACTCCCGAATCTCAACAATGATCCAATACTCTTAGATTTGGGTGATTTTAGCAAACAAAACATCCGGATGATATTTATCAAATCCCTTCTACAAATGAACTTTGTGTGGGGATCTGTATTTGTTTGCTGGGGAACGTTGTTATATCCCATACAAGTATTTTGCATCGAATCATCTTCATTAACCCGCCTACAAGTGCGTCTTGTAATGTCCATAATCCCTCTCGCACCACTCTTCTTCTCTTTTCTCTTGTTTTCCCACTGCAGTTTAGCATCCGCGGCTAAGTGAATGGCTACGTGGATGGGCCCAAAACACGCCAATCAAAATCTCCATCAAACACGGAAATGTCGCCGCATGCGATGGTGAGGTCAAGTATGACCTTCGCGCCAGGGGCGTAAGTACATGTAGTGAACCGGATAGTGTATATTAGTCTATATATAAAAAAATTATTGTATGTTAGTCTATATATATATATAGTATATGTGAACTCTCTTATCTAAATTTTGTGACACCGGGAGGCAAATAACAAGCAAATGGTAAGAAAAATAAGTTGTTATCACATATAATATGAAGTGGTGAATTCCGATGATTTTTTCTCTAGTTCCGCCCCTGCTTCGCGCAATGGTGGGAAGGTGGGGCTACTTGTAAATGCATTTTTCTGACGCATTTTCCTCTTGATCTGTTGTAGGCCGTAGCCCGTATCTAGTTAGTAGTCTTCACTAAGGTTTCAAATTTCGTTTTCGGTTTACTATCGTTATCCCTTCTGAAATCCAAGATTTCGGCGAAATCTCATTATTTCGGATGAAATCCAAAGAGAAAAATCTAAATCTGGAATTTTTTGGACCACCATTTCTAAGGTTTCGGCAAATTTCAACCGAACGAAAAATGATTCAAAGAACATTAAAATTTTTGAATTTCTTTGTGGGATGATCCTGACCAAACACTAATGTTCCCATAAAATTTCCAGATGATGATCAAGTCTGAGAAATTTTTAAAAATTCTAATAGTGATGCTGTCTAGTATACATATTGCTTCTAAGGCTACAAAACATTTCCTTAATTAACTTTCTCATATCATGAAGTGAAGCATGGCCGAGTGGTCTGTGCGAGAGATCTTGGGTTCAAATCCCTACTCTTAGCATTACATTTTTTAGATGGTGGTTTTGCTTCCTATAGCTCTAGTGTTTATAGTAAGTGTGAGAGGTCTTGGGTTCAAATTCCCACTCTCAACATTAGCTTTTTTAGATGCTGGTTTTGCTTCCTACGGTTGAAATGTTCATAGTAAAATCTTAGCACAGTTGTATTGTTATTTGATGAAGACCATTGAGTGGTCAGATCTGGTTGGATCCGGCAAAACCCATTTGGAATATCAACATGAGTCGGTGGACGGCAGCTTTCGTGACTCCCGCCTGTATTCAGGTTCCGGTTTTGGCTATTTATGTGTTGATTTTGAACCTTGCTGGGGAGGAGCATTTATCTAACTATGGGAGAGGTTGCTGGTTGCTGGTTGTTATAAATCGTAGTCGTTCATCCGCGATCAATCGACAACACGTCAACGCAATCACACGAATAAGAACATGAATCATACACAAAAATAGGAGGGTAAAGTTCTCTCTTTATTATATTGATTCTCTCTGTACAAGGGATACCCAATATATAGCGAAATCAACAAGAGATGAGTTCGTATTTGCCCACCAATAGATAGAATCTTTCAAAACTTGGACTGGAATTCTATATATATCATAACATTCCCCTTTGGACAAATACCGCATAATGCACATGCCTCGTTAAAAACTCATCCCAAAAACCCAATAGGAAAAAAGGGATGGAGCAAAAAGTATATTGCACTCGCATTCCATGCTACACTAGTTGCCTCATTAAAAACCTTCATGTGAGAAAACTTCAGAAAAACTCACTAGGGAAAAAAGAGCACAACTTATAATCTTCAGGATATAAAGTAGGATCTTCAGAATCATGCAAAGGGTCATGGTTCAAGGTTTTACTTCCCCTGAACTCTGCATATCTTTAAGTCATCTCATTCTAATGCTATTAATACATCTTTAAAAAATATATTTTGGCAAAGACTTAGTGAACAAATATATTAGATTTTTACATGATTTAGTTTGTAATATCTTTATCTCACCAATTTTCTAGAGTTCGTGAGGATAGAAAAATTTAACGGCAATATGCTTCGTGATATTGCTCTTTACATAACCCATTCGTATTTGTGTAACACAAGCAACATTATTTATATAGATAATTGTGGGAGTATCGACAGTATTAAGGCCATATTACTTCTGGATATGGTTAATCACATGTCTCAGCCAAACACACTCGTGTAAGGCTTCATATAAAGTTATAATATCTGAGTGGTTGGTAAAAGTAACTGCTAAGGTCTGATTAAAAGACCGCCAAGAAATGGTTGAACCACTTCAGAAAAACACAAAACCAATCTTAGATTTGGTACTGTGGGAATCAAATAGATAGCCAACATCTATATATCCCACTATGGTTAAGTCTTGGTTCTTCTGAAAAAACAATCCAAGATCTTGAGTACTTTGGAGGTGTATGAGTAAAGTCTTGACACTAGTTCAATGTCTTCTTGTTGGGACTACACCGTGTCTTGCTAGTAAATTTACTACGAATGCAATATCAAACTTTATGCAATTCGTAAGATACATAAGTATGGAACTTCATGTCCTAAGATTTTATCATTTTTCATTCTCGGTCCAAAAAAGGTCTTATCCACTTCAAGGGATCACACAACCATGGGGTTCTTTAAAAGGATGGTATTTATCTATATTAAATCTTTCCAATACCTTTTTGGTATAAAGAGATTGGTGTACAAAATTCCTTCTGGAAAATGTTTTAGCTGCAGGCTTAATTAATATTTGGTTTTATCTAAATCTTTCATCTCAAAACTCCGTCATAAGATAAGCATTTGCTTCCTTTATTTCCTCTATGGTTCCGATGACATTCAGATCATTGACATATAATGAGATGACACAGAGTCTATTCTTGGATTTCTTTATGAATATATAGGGACAATATTCCTTCTTTAAGAAGAACTCATTAAGTTGGTTGTACCATATTTTCCCCGATTGTTTTAATCTGTATAGCAATCTCTAAAGTTTGACGCTATATATGTTGCGATTATTAGGATCCAAAACTTTAACTCATTCAGGGATTCTCACATAAATATTCATATCCAGTGACCCATATAAGTATACGGTTACCACATGCATCAACCGTATTGATAAGTTTAAGCTTGCTGCCATTAATATTAAATTTCGGAACGTTATTTCATTCATTACAGGAGAATAGATTTCATCGTAATCGATGCCAAGTCTCTACATGAACCCTTGTGCTACAAGCTTCACTTTATATCTCACCACTGGATATTTTCATTTCTCTTTCAGACGAAAAACCCATTTGATCCTATAAGAAATACTTTAGGAGGTGTTCGGTCAACAGGACCAAAAATTTTTCTCTTGTTAAGCAAGCGCTGTCTCAATTGCTTCTTTCATTTTGACCCTATCTAAGCGCTTTTAACACTCTACCATGGACTTTGGTTTTGGATTCAGCTTTTAGCAATTTTTATAGTCAAATATGTGTTGACAAATGTAGTCTTTCTTTTATACAATTCTCATGCATCACTTTAGGGATATCTCTTTATTAATTTTTTTCAAGTCTTCGTGATTTCTGATGACGATTGGAGAACGGACTCCCGCCGAGCTTACTTGTTGAATGAGGGATCAACAGGGGCCCCTTCGTGCGAGCAGGGGGGAACGTCCGAGCAATGCCAAGACGGGAGAAACATGTGGTGTTTATCCTGGTTCGGGCCTCTCACTGCCTAGATAACAGCCATACTCCAGTGTATTGTCTTTATGATTGGTCAAAAAAGCCGTCCCCCTTACAGGTGTTTCCGGGGGGATTAAATACAGAACCTCACGCTGTACATAAGGTAACTACCCCCTAGATTTACGCCATGCTTCCATAACCGTGGCGCCCACGATCCGGGGCCCTTGATCTGCGCAAATAATTTGAATTTCCGGTGCACCCGCTCTTGATTTCCGGCGGATTGATCGCCATCTTCCTTTCTAGTGGCATGACCGGGTCCCCCGACCATCCACCTGGGTAACGGCGTGGCCTTCACGAGAATGGTTGCTCGTGATCTTCCGGTATGGTCGTAGGCGAATGGGTAGACACGCATGCTCAGGAGTTATGTTGCCCGGATGGTTTCCTGAGCATCTTCTGCTGGTGCTGTATGGTCGGTAGCTTCAGGATCTTCTGGGGGTGCAACGGTCTTTTATCAGATAGTTAATGCCCGACAGTTTCCTACAACGATGGAGTCTTGATGTTTCAAATTCCCAGCATTAGATTGTGCGCACAAATATACGCTGGGGTTATCATCTTTAGAATGGATCACTTCAGGGATGTTACCATCTTCTGGTTGGCTCACTTTAGAGATTTTCTCAACATCAACTTAAGCTTCTTCCACTGTCACGGTAGTGTTCTTATTTATCATGAGGGTCTCCACGGACGTCTACTTCTACGTCCCATGCTCCTGGATGTCTCCACAGAATTGAGTCCCATGCCCCTGGAGGCCTCCCCTTCTTTTTATCATGATGGTCAAGAGTGGGTTAAATATCCTTCTGGATATTTTCACTCTTTAATGTGCATATATTATAAGTATATGAGATCTTTTTACTCCCTTATGATCAGTGAAGGCATTTGGCAGATTATTAGCTTATTTTTTGCAGATTTATTATCCTTTGATCTTCAATTTCGATCTCTTTAGTGTGTGGATCTAAGGACTAGACCTTCTTTAATGTGGTAGTTATCTCCCTCTAATGCCAAAAAATATCCTTAGTACAATCAGCATAGCGAGCCGTGTACAGATCCCCTGTTATAAGCTCTAGGTGTTTAAATAATTGACAGAGATTCATAACCTTTATAGATCCTCAACTTCCGATGAGGTCCCTTGGTGGTACGTTGTGGTAGAGAGATTGGCATGTATATAAAATAGCCAAATTTTCACAGATGAAAAATACTTAATTCTTTTTCTTGCACTATCTACAACGGGGAAATTTTATGATTTGCAGTTGGTCTGAGTTGAATTAATACCGCAGCATTCAGCACTGCATGACCCCAACAGCTGGTGGGTAGCCTACTATTCTGCAAGATTAGCCAAGCAATAAATTTGTATTCCTTTAATTTAATGATTCTGCAAGGCCATTTTGAGTGTGAACTTAAGATATGAGATGCTTTACATTAATTCCTAAAGCCACACAACAAACATTAAATGCCTTTGAGGTAAACTCACCAGCATTATACATTAGAATAGACTTGATTCTTTCTTCTGGAAAGTAGGCTCTTAACTTAATAATCTAGGCAATTAATTTTAGCAAAAACATGGTTCCTAGTAGATTAGAGACACACAAAGGGCCATCTAGTAGAAGTATATATCAGTACCTTAAAATATCTGAAAGGGCCCGACATGGGCTGAATGGGTCTACAGATCTCATTGAATTTTCTCGAGAAAATTCAGTGATTCTTCTCTAACTTTTAGGTAAGAAGATCTAACTATGAGTTTTACTATAACACAAACAGGGCATAAGAAAACTTCAGGTTTAGGAAAGTTTTTATGCTATGGCCAACAGAATTATTAATTATTCTTATCATAATATTCAACTAATGATAACCCAATTGATCTGCCAGATCTTAAATATTTCTAGGTTTTCATCACAACACAAACTTCAGGTTTTGTATGTGCATAGTATAATCCAGAAGAGAAGGAAGGAAAAAAAATTTCAACCACACATTTATTACACTCATTAAACTTTATCATAAGTAGATATTCTATACCATCCTCTTTCTCTGTCTGCATATACAAACCATTAAGACCAATGTCTTTAAAAATTAAGAGAGTACGATTGGACTCAACGTATAATATGGCATTCGTCCAGTGCTAACTATGAGAGCATTGCTTCTGGCAATAGTCATAATATTTTCAATTCACTTAGTGTGGTACAATTGTCTTCTAGGCAGATTTTCTCATCCGTCATTGGATTATACTTTGTTCTATATTAAAAGTATGATTTAATAATCAGACAATTGTTGTATCAGCAATAAATTGTAGAATATAGAACAAACATAGCACAATTAATCAAATATATGAGAAATAGGCATTTATTCAATTTTAAATGATAATCGCTCAATAGAAGTGTAGACCAAATGTTTATTCAGGAACTATGGCTAACCCGATGAGGAGACTTATAAAGAATACGTGACATCGACTAGCAAACTGAAGGAATTCTTTAGGAGACTAATCCAGGGGTCCATATGAGTCGTAGGTGTCCTCCTAGGACTCCTCGAACTTAATAATCTCAATAATCATATCATCACAATTCTTGTGCCCATGTTAACAACATGTTGAACGGTAAAGTATGATTCAACAATGTTTCCCCTAGTTTTATTGACTTTTCAGTGGATTTCGTGTAAAGGTCTACTACATACTTCGACATGTAATAGCTGTACAACCAATGGTCAGTGCATCCATACCTAAAGCAGGGTCATCCAGGGGTTTGCAGCCTTGTTAGCTGAATCTTACTTCTGGAAGCCCCCTGACCCTTTACCTCTACTTTTTCACTATGGATTACATTTTTCCTTATCTGATCTGCCATTTTTCCACTTATCCCCTTTATTCATTTGGCCCTTTCTATGTACATGGCTATTGCCAGCCTACTGAGCATTCACATATGTTTCAAGCATTGCATGACTTCTATTATGAAGTACGTGATGATTCTTTACCTAGAGTTCATCATGATTTTCTACTTTTAGCAAATTGCATATAAGCTCTGAGTACTTCTAATACTTGGCATGATGAACTGTTACAGCAGTATCCTCATATTGGGGTGGAAGATGCATAATGCCTTGTCGATTATTTTAGCATCAGTAACTTTCTGATTACAGAATGTTAGTTCAACGACAAGCTTGTGCATGGTAAAGTCATATGTTGCCACAACCTTTAAAATCTTGAAAGCAAAGGAGGATCCATTCACGCTGTACTTCTGACAACAGGATGGATCTTTGCTGGTTATGTATTTTTCCTTCAAGGAATTCAAAAGTACCAGCTATTCCTCTTCCATCAAATATTCGACCTTCAGGTTTAGATGAATATGATGCCTCAGGAGGTGCAAAGCCATACACCTGGCGGTTTTAGGAAGGGCAGGGGTACCAACTTCAGGCTGAAAATACAGTAGAACCAAAAGATCGATCATCTTAATCTTAGTATTCATCACCCGGGTAAGGTAATTACTACCATTCAGGGCAAGCTCGATAAATTCCCTCCATGCGATGTCCAACATATCCTATTTCTATTTATGCAAAATGATTTTTAGTATTGGTGAAATCATATATTGCATGCTCACTCTTCCATCAATAAAGCTTGATCTATATCTATTCAATAGATAATTATATAAAAAATTTTCAGAATTTTTCTAGCAATTTCATAATTTTCTGTTACCTATTCAGCAATTTTCAGAATTACCAAGTAACAGGAAGACAAATTTCGACATATATAAACATGAAATTATGCTAGGACAATCAAGCTAGATATATGGAGCTTTAAACATGTTGTATAAAATTTTCCTAGCATTTTTCAGAATTTTATGTTAATTACCAAGTAATTTTCAGAATTGCTTAATAACAGAAAAATAAATTCATGCACATATCAATATGAAATAATGCTAAGGGTAATAAATCTAGAGTCATGATGCTATAATTGTGTCATACATCATGTTTCAGAATTTTTAGCATTTTTGGCAATTTTTCTTTAATGATTAAGCAATTTTCAGAATTACTTAATGATAGAAAATTAAATTCTAGTAAATATTAAACATGAAATAATGCTAGATAAATAAACCCACAGTATGGAACTTCCAATATGTGCTAAATAACATTTTACCAAAATTTACGAAAGTCCATAAACCTATAAAATCAATTTCTAGAATTTAATCATGAATTTCAAGATAAAAAACTATTTTTTGAAAAACCCTTTTCCTTTTATTATCTTTTTTTCTTCAGAAAATGCAATAGGCAGGTATTTCTAGCCCAATGGGTCACATGGCCCATTGGGCCGACGAGGCCAAAACGGTTTCTTTAAAGCCAGTGGCTAGGGTTTTCAAAACCCTAGCTACCACTTCCCTCCCAAACGGGCGGGCGCCACCGCCGGAGGCCTCTCAGGCGGGTGCAATAGGCGCCGCATCCTTCCCCACCGGCGGTCTTCGTGCATGGCGCGTCAGGCGTCGCCACCTTGGCGTCCAAGTGCGCGCGTTCGGGCGCCGCCGCCGCCGCCTCGATTTCTTCATGCACGGTGCGTTCGGGCACCGTCACCACCAGGTTCCTCCGCCGTAGTTGCCGCTAGCTCTGCGGGCGCCGCTACTGGCCGTCTTCGTGCACGAAGGACGTCGTCGACCGGGCAAGCGATTGGCGGTGAAGACGTGCTAGGGAAGCCTCCGGGGGTGCACGCGCCATCGCACGCCGTTCCGTTGTCAGCTTCACACTCCGGGCATGTCGCCAGGGAATCTTCCGCGGGTGCACACGCCACTGCGTGGGTGGACGCTGCCGCCTTTGCGGGAGACGAGGTGGTGAGCACTCGAATCGAGGCTCCGCCGCCATCGTAGGAGACTAGAGGGCGAGTGCGAATCATGGCACTAGCGGCCAAGTCGAGGTGTTTCTGTGGCCACACAACTGCTGGCGCATGAGAGAAGATGCGTCGTGGCGTGGCTGCACGTCGCTAGTGTACGCTTTGGGCGCGAGGAGCCAGATCGTCACCGGTGGGAGCCGCTGTCAGGGGGCTCCCTGCCGGTGGTTCCGAGCTTTTTGTTGATGAATAGTAATTTTTCAATCGCAATATTAGATTATGATTAACTAGTAACCTATAGTTAGCGAAAAACAATCTGCGGGATTTGATTGACTGTTCGTGTGCGTTCAGCTTACGTAGATTAAACTTACGTAGGGCTTGATGTAGTGTGATCGTGTGTGGCAGAATGATTTCGATGCAGTGTAGATCAACGCAGGCAGACGAACTCAATTGATCTCGAGAGAACGCTCGTGTGAGTACATGTATCGAGCAGTGATCAAGTTGTAATTAGCACTATGAAAGACATAATTGATCTAATCAGCAATATATTTAGAACGACATAGCCAGATGAAGAGTATTCGTGCTGATAACGTGTTATAAAACGTAATCGTTCACCCGCGATCAATCGACATCACGCCAACGCAATCACACAAACAATAACGGGGAGTACACACAAAAGTAGGGGGCAAAATTTTCTATCTTTATTAGATTGATTCTTCCTATGCAAGGGGTACCCAACATATAGCAAAACTAACAAAAAAATATTTTCGAATTCACTCACCAATAGATAGTCATTTTAAACTTAAACTAAAATCCCGTCTATATCATAACAGCTACGCCGGTGCAAACACGTGGCGACGGCAACGCCTACCCGGCTGTATGACGAACCGGTGGTGTACGTACCCCTATCAATTCTGGCACCTATATTTCCATTGACCTGAGTAATTGAAAGGTGTCGATAACAACTGCAGATCAATAGACCGAGATCAATTCATTCTACAGTGTAGTACCACGCATAATCCAACCAACCAAAGGTGAGAATTTTCAAAGCAACAAGACTTACACCGTTGCAAAGTAGAACAGAGAGCACAAATACACATCAAGAACAAGACCAGAGCAGGTATGTGCATAGATTGCACACGAATTGAGCATGAACGCGATTACACGAACGAAAGAGAAGGGCGATGCTAAAAACAGAAGAGAATATACCACCGGCTACCTTACACATTTCCCCATTGCCAATCCTTATTTATTTATACAGACGCCCCCGTCTTTCCTATCTCCGGCCGTCTTGCTCCGGCGGTCGATGTATACGCCATTGCTGCGTTGATTGATGGACTACATGAAAGCCTGGAAGAAGAAATCGTCTTTTTCTCTCCCATCTGCTAAATTTTGGTAAAAAAAAAAAACGCGAACTCGAGATCTCTTTCCCTCTAGCCATGTGAGCTACGAATGCTCTTTAGTTTTTTCTTTCACATGTATTCCTCGTACAAGACATTACAATGCTCTATAAAAACCTGATGCTAAATCTGATCCAAAATCAATGCAATTTTGTCCAAAAAAATCAAAATTTTGGCGAAATTTATATCTGAAATCACTATAGCAATTTGATTTTTTTTTTCTTCAATTTTTTTATGTAGCTGGGATTTAGGATCTCGTTTTTGGCCGAAATCTGAAATCTCAACCGAAATTTTCGAAATTTCGTCGAGATTATGATCCTTCTTCACCCATGGATTAACCAACAAACAGTTGGCAGATAATGACAGGTTGGATCATCCATTCACATCACCCTTTTGGTCAATCCAACGGTGGAGATTGATCGACGTGTTGGGGGCAACGAGCAGAGCAGGGCCTTGCTATAAAAGTTAATCTGTACAGCCCCACATGTAGGGGTGAAAACGGAACGGAAAGTTTCCGACCGTTCCGAAGAAAAACGGAAACGGAAGGTCATTTTCGGAAATGGAATCGGAAAGTGTCGGTACGGAATCGAAAACGGAATTTTTTTTTTCGGAAACGGAAACGGAACGGAAATTCCATGAACAGTAAACTGGAAATTCCGAATGAGGCCCGGCCCAATACAACAAGAAGTAAGGCATAACCGCATAAGGGCCTAAGGCCTAAGGGCAACATGGCCATCCTCATTCGCTGGTCAACCCTAGCATGAAGCAGCCACCAGCCACACGCCCACGCCACACAGGCGGCGGCGCCCTCCAGATCTCTGACTCCTCCACGGCTCCCACTGCCGGGCGGCCGCCCCAACCGCCGCCTCGACGTCCTCGCCCGGCCGCGGCCTCGACCGTGCCGCCCTCGACCTCCTCGCCAGGTTGGTCGCGGCGCCCCCGACAGCGCCGCCCCGACCTCCTCGCCAGGCTTGCCGCGCCGCCTCCCGACGTTGCCAGCCGCCAGGCCCTCCGCGCCTCCCCCGACCGCGAGCTGTTAAAGAAGTGTGTACTAAAACCGGGTCAAATGTCTAATATCACCCAGAACTTGCTCGTGGGGTTTTGATAATCAAGATGATCCTAGATAGTCTCTCACAAATCACAACCAGCAAGAATACAAAGGATAATGGCATCAAACAACTAAGAGCACAATCTACCCCTACTCCTTCATTTTTAAGGCAAAAACTCGATTTCTTTCAAAGATCAAGAGAGAGCTTGCCTAGATGATTGGAATATAATTTTTAGCAGATTCATTCATCAATCATTCATCCATGGCAAAAGATCCACAAGTAAGTAGGAGGGGAGGCAAATCCAAAATGCAATAAGCAAAAATGCAAGAAGTAAAATAAATTTCAGAACTTGGAAGAACTTTTATCTTGCATTGCTTTGAGAGGAAGGTTTACAAAGCCACACTACCAGCCGGGCAAAGCTCACAATGAGCACAAGAAAAACCAAAAATCCTCTCTAAATACTTAAGGGTGAGGCATCCATTCACCCCTCTATTTATAGCACAATCGAGTCAATCTCCACCCTTGGACAGCTTCCTTCATCCATAAGGAACCACACCAAGGGCTAGGATTGAGTCACTCACTCATACATAGGCTAACCCCGAAACCCATACACATAATGGATTTTGCATGCTTCTCAAAGCACACTAACTTGACCGCTACTCCATCCGTAAAACCTTGATCCAACGATCCTCCTTTGCTTGAGTAGGTCCAAGTTAGCATATCCATCCGTCCACTTGTCTTCTCGGCTTGTAGCGACTCCCCGGCCTCAATCATCTTCAGCACCGTCTCGACCATCTGGATTTTAGTTCTCCTAGCCTAGTCCCAGTCACCTTTGCCTCACCATAACCTAGCTTTGATATCTTGCAATCATTATAGACAAGGAAAACCTATCACAAAGCAATGTCCAACAAAGATATGCAATAAACAAATCATAGCCATAATCATAACTCAATTCACTGGAAAACCCGGTACTATCGCCAACCAGAGGTTGGTAATACTGCAAGCCTGATACTACCACTCCTTGGTAGACGGTAGTACTGCTTGCTCTGAAATCCCCAAGAAACAACCCTCTGGAATATAACTATCGCCTTTTGAGTTCGACTGTACAGCTCGGCCGGTACTATCGCTGCACGGGGCCAGTAGTACTGCACCCCCGGTGCTACCACTACCTGAGGGCTGGTAGTATCGCCTAAAGCTGACAACACTCAAATTGCTTTAAAATTCAAATGTAATTCAAATCAAACTCAAACTTTGAGCATCACAAACTCAAACATAGTCAATTACTCATCACACACAAGGGTAGACCTCCACATGGTCTTTCACATCTCAACCTTGATTTCCTTTCTTTCCTGCATCTGCAACACTCCATACACTAAAGAAATTATTTGTTTATATTTTGGCCGAACCAAATTCATTCGTGTACACCTATGCAAATGATCCTCTTTCCTGTCCAGTAGAATTAAAAGAAACACATGTAAATTCAATAAAGGATATCTTGGCTACATCATCCCCTCCTTCGAGTGAAATCGTCCTCAGTTTCAATTGGTGTTCGTGTGTCGCCTATCATGTGCCTCCTGTTATGATATAGATAAAATCCCAATCCAAGAATTGAAGGACTCAATTTATTGGTGGGTGAATCTGAATATATCTACATTTGGTTTTGCTATATATTGGGCATCCCCTTGTACAGAAAAATCAATCTTATAAAGAGAGAGAACTTTGCCCCTTATATTGTGTGTGCTCGTACTTTTGGTCGTGTATCCTATTGGTGTGCTATTGATTGGTGTGGGTGAACGTCTAAGTTTCAGAACACGTTATTAGCATGACGTTCTACCGAGGCCAAATCAAGTTCGTCTACCTGCTGAGGCACCATCTTCATACGGACCTGAAGGCTGAATATTTGATGGAAGAGGACCAGTTGGTACTTTGAATTCCCTAAAGGAAACATATAACCAGCAAAGATCCGTTTTGTTGTCAGAAGCACATCACAAATGGATCCTCCTACATTTTCAAGATTTTAAAGGCTATGGAAGCATATAAGTCTACCATGCATAAGCTTGTCGATGAACTAACATTCTGTAACCAAAACGTTACTGATGCTAAAATGATCTAAAGATATTATGCACTTTCCACCCCAATATGAGGGTACTGTTGTAATAGTATTCTCATGCCAAGTACCGGAAGCACTCTGAACTTATATGCATGTTGTTAGAAGAAGAAAAACATGATGAATTCCTATTGATGGATTATCACGTACTTCCTAATGGGAGTCATATAATGCCCAAAGCACATGTAAATGCTTAGTAGGCTAGCAATAGCCAAGGCCACGTGTCGGGGATTGGAATATTTTTCACAAGGACCTTTTTGCCGCGACGGCCGATGCCAATCGACCATAAACAGCCTTGGTCAGGGTGCCCAAGAAAGGACCTCGAATGACCTCATGCTCGGCCACGAGCATGCTCGCTAACCCTCAACAAAGCAAGTTCGGCTACGGGCTTCGAAGACGAGTACGAGCAGCCATGCTCGGGAAGGTGCCAGTTGGTCGAACCTGACCAAGGGAATGCCCAATGATGGCCGAAGGACGGGGTCAACCCACTAAACAAGAAAGTGGTGACCAGTTCGCCAGGAATCCAGGGAAGTTATATCAGAAGATCAAGCATGGTGAGAATCAAGGACACATCAAAAATGACAACAGGCATGATCTTAGGGGGTAGTTACCATATGTAATTAGATACGCTTATTATTTTACCCCTTCCTTAACGAGGGGAAGGGAGAGACATTTTTTGACAAGCATCAATACTCAATACGACTGGAGTAGGATTATTATCTCCACTGTGAGAGGTCCGAACCAAGATAATTCCCGGTGTCTCCCATTGCTCGGACATTCTTCGAACGCGACTCTTCACGGGCGAAGGGGCCTTGATTGATCCCGCATTCAATAAGTAAGCTCGGTGGGGGCCTGTTCCCCAATCGTCGACAGCTGGCGCCATCCGTGGGGATCGACCGTGTCATAATCCGTCCGTGAAGAATCCTCGAAGATGCCGAATTCCAGAGATAACCGCGACCTTAGTACGTTCGACGACGTCAAAGATGATCATATGTACTACGCCACTAATGGTGTAGCCGATGTGACCGACCCGGTTGGACACACCGAAGCTGGGAGCTTTTCTCCGGCAGCTGCAGCGCGAGAGCAATTTCTTCACTCTCAACGCGTCACCCTCTAGGATGACGAGGACGACGACTACGATGGGCTCTACGATGGTCTGGATATTCTGGACTATATCGAGTTCGATCAAGAGACAGCATCGCGGGGAGATACCATGATGTCCCCCTCGCGGTCATCTTACTCCCACAATGTAAACATGGCGGGAAGCGACGTCAGTCCCGAGATAGAATCCTCAGGAGTTGCTCGTCAAGACCGCTACGAGGCGGCCAAACACCACCTGGAGGCATCTCTGGACAAGACCTTGGCGAGCCTTCAACGCCAAGCTCGTGGAAAACAAGTTTCCAAGTAGGGGGTCGCTACCCGTGAGAATTCCCGTGGAAGTCGCACCCCGGAGCACGCACCCGCATGACGCCCGAGTTTGCCTCCACCCGTCCTTCGGAATAGGGAACGACTGCAGGCCTTAGCGACGGTCGTGCGTGACCTCCGGAACTTCCCCGAGCAGGTAGATTTGGAGGCAATGGGTGCGGTCGTAGCCGAAGATCTGGAGAAGCTAGCTGCGGACCTGAAGATTTCGAATCTGCCCGGTAACGAGGTCACTCATAACGTTTCCCGGGGCCATCGGGAGTGAACCCCGACTCGGCCCCACCGAGAGGGACCACAGAGCCTAGATCGGGGAGAACATAGGGCGTTCGACCTATGTCGTGGGAACTCTCAGAGTAGCTCCCAGGCAACCTCGAGATATCATGGGAACGCTCGCCTTGACCGCGAGCAATTTGAGCGCTCTGTAACAAAACGCTCCTCAACACGTCGGCCTAGGGAAGTTTTTTCTTGACTCGGCCCGCGCGTTAGCCCATGAAATAGCGATGGTCAGCACAATCGACACGCTCGGAGGAACTGCTATGACGCTCCGGTTTTCGGGTGCCGGGCGTTCATGAGCTCCCTCCGAAACGTCTCGTGGCCGAACAAGTTCAAGCCCGAGCACATCGAGAGATTCAACAGAACCCAGACCCCGGATGAATTTCTCTCAATTTACACCACTGTGATCTTGGCAGCAGGAGGTGATGAGGGGGTCATGGCAAATTTCCTCCCGACGGTTCTCGATGGGGCCGCTCGAACCTGGGTTTTCAATCAAAAGGAAGAGTCAATATGCTCCTAGGGGCAACTCAGCGCCGCACTCCGGGCAAACTTTCAAAGTTGCTATATTCGCCCGAGGAAGGAGCGAGACCTTGAGCGCCTGATTCAGACAGAAGGCGAGACTCTGCGACAATTCGTCCAGAGGTTCATTTAGGTTCGGAACTCGATCCCGAACATCTCGGACGAGGCCGTCGTCCGAGGTTTCAAGTTCGGGGTGTGAGATATTCGATTCACGTAGGATTTGGAAATACACCCGGATCTGACGACCAACGAGCTCTTCCGTATGGCTGACCGGTATGCGAACGCCGATGAAGCCGTCCAGTGGAAAAAGATGCTGGACGAGGGCAAGCTGCCGCGTCAGCCCGGGTTGGAGGCCTCCACGAGCAAGAAAGGCTCGAATTCTGTGGACAAAAAGATCAAAAAGAAGAAGAAACAACCCGCTCCAAACATAGTTGCCGCGGTCGAGCAACAGCAACCTCGGGCGTCCCTTCCATAGCGTCGGGGGTTCAACGCTCGAGGAAGGGGGCAACCGCAACGTCGCAACGACCAAACTCGTGATGACCATGTACCCCCTCAGAACAACCTATTTTGCCCGCTCCACCAGGCGCACGGGCATGACCTGCGAAATTGCCGAACGTGGACCTACCGCCTGGAACATTTCTTCAGCGGTACGGGGCCCATGCCTACGCTCCAGGAGCAGGGTGAAAATAGTAGGGGCAAGCAACCCGCCAGTGAAGACGACGACATGGAATACCAGGAACCCCAAAACCACATCGCGGTAATATTCGGGGACTCCTCCGCCTACAAGTCCCATCGGGACCTAAAAGAGGCCGCACGAGAAGTTCACCACGTCGACCAAGGTAAACCTCCCGTGCAGCAATTCAAGTGGTCCGAGCTGTCTCTCACTTTCTCCAAGGATGATTGTCCCCTTGGAATGGCTAAGCCACAGAAGCTCCCAATGGTCGTGAGCCCGAGGATGGGTCCTCATTGACAGCGGGAGTTCTCTGGATTTAATCTCAGCAAAGGTCCTGGACGAGATGCAGATTCCTCGATCCAAGATCAAAAGCATAGCGGTTCCATTCTATGGGATCATTTCGGGCACCTCGGTCAAGCCCCTTGGCCACGTCGTTTTGCCCGTAACCTTTGAAAGCCCGAGCAACTTCCGAACGGAAATGATCACCTTCGAGGTGGTCGACTTTGAGTCAGCCTACAATGCCATTCTCGGCAGACTGGCTCTGGCCAAGTTCATGGCCGCCATGCACCACGCGTACCAATGCTTAAAAGTTCCCAACCCAAATGGGGTGATAACCGTGAAGGGAAACCATAAATCGGCCTTAAACTGCAATGAAAGGGCACTGGACATGGTCGGGCAGCTGCCATTGCGTGGTCCCGATCAAGAGCCGAAGCATTCCCGGCCAAAAGTAACCCTCCAGCATGGCGGGGAGACCAAGGCCGTTCCGCTGAACAAAGCAGAACCAACCAAGGTCGTGCATTTAGGATCCTCCTTGGATATGGGTGGGCATTCGGATTTTTTGGTCTAATCGGTTCGGTTTTTTTGGTTTTAAAATAATTCGGTTTTTGAAAAGTGGCAACCGAATTTCTCAAACTAAAATGAAAAACCGAACCGAATTAACCGAAATATTTCGGTTCGGTTAATTCGGTTTTTCGGTTAACCGAAATATGAATGAACACTAGGTATATTATATTTTATCCTTCTCACATCGCAACATAGAGTAGACATAAACCCATACAATATCAAAGGTCATTACAGTATAAGTATAGTAGAACATATGAACATACCACACGTATGCATAAAGATGTTAGAACATAATAATTTTTTGGTAGATTTAGGAAGAACATTATAAAAGTGGAATTGTACATAGGCTATTCAGTTATTCGGTTATTTTGGTTTTTCAGAACCAAAAACCGAACCGAACACCGAAAACCGAATTATACCAAAATAAAAACCGAACCGAAAACCGTAAACCGAAAAAACTGAAATAATCGGTTAATTCAGTTCGGTTCGGTTCGGTAATTTGGTTTCGGTCTAAAAATGCCCATCCCTATCCTTGGGTCATAAATAGGAACTCGAGCTCATCACTTTCCTCTGGGCAAATGTAGATGTGTTCGCCTAGGAGCCATCTGACATGCTCGGGGTCTGTAACATCCCAAAATTTGGGTTTTCAATTTTTTTTGGTTTAGTTTAGCCTCCCAAAATTTTTTGTTAATTTTCTCGCTTTAATAAAGCCTAATCTGGTATTTTCTAGAGCTAAAACAATTCAATTTGATTATTCTAAACCTCAAATAAAAAAATTCAATTTTAGTTGGGTTCCTTGTGCTTCAAGGAATTTTTCTGTATTTCCTGAGATTTTTCGGAGCTCGTTTGCTATTTATCGGATTTATTTGGAATTGATTTGAATTAAGCCTCTTCTTTAAATTAGTTAAATATTTTGAAATTTTATATAAAGTTTTATTGCAAATATTTTATTTGAGTTCAAAATGTCTCAAAATATTTTCTAGAATTTTTGTGGTATTTTTATTGCCTCAAATGATTTATTTTAATTTTTGGAATTATTTTTATTTGAAAAATCTGAATTTCCCATGCCATGCCACGTCACCCCCTAATTCGAGACGCACGCTAGGTGTTCGATAAAATGCCTATTCCGACCCAAACACCTTCAAAATTTATTTTTCTTAACCTAGCCGCCACCCCAAGCCCTATTAGACCTCCCATAACCTCTCCCAAATTACCCTAGCCTCGAGATTAATTTTCCAAAACCCCGAGCCGCCGCCGAGAAGCTCCGGACGTCGCCCAAACAATGGCTAAAAGTTGGAGCGCGTCCCTCGTCAGCTCGTCGACTCTTTTCGAGATCAGTCTTCCCCATGGTGAGCAATGATGTCCCCTCTGTCTCCCCTCCAAATTTCATGCAATTTGGCCCAAGGAATCAAAAGTTATGGCTGTTTCAATATCGAATCTTGCGGAGGCCATATCTCCCTTAATTTTTTGAGTTTGGCCGTGAAATGTTTACTGTAGACTCTCCTTGATGTCCTCTACATGATGCACATCCTAACTCGTAGTTTTTCTATCTGGATTTTGCGCAGAAAATTATTTTCCCCGACCAGACTGCGTTGCAGACAACAACAATCATCCTCGCGCTTTCCCCGCTGATCCGGAAGGTAAAACTCAAGGCCACCTACGTCACGGTGTTCCTCTAGGTCACATCTATCTCTCTGTAAAATTTGGTTAAGTTCCGATTATTATTCTAGAAGTTATGGCCGTTTGAAATTTAGCCCCGAAACCCTTTAATCGGCTGTTTGTGATCAATCCGGCGCGTCGCCACAAAATCCGCCTACACCGTTGAGTTCATCTCATTGCGTTCTACGCGATGGACAATCTACCTTTGCTGTCCCATCCTCCGAAAACTTTTTTATATATTTAGGCCGTCTTTGTGCCGCCGCCGCGCGCCGTCTTTTGACGCCGGCTATCCTAGTCCGCCGTGGCCATGTTGTCGCGTCCGGTGGATCATCCCTTACTGTTTTGGTCCATCCTTAGAATTCTTTTGGCCTCCGTTCGCCGACAAAGTCCGGTTCCGGCTTAAAACCGTCATCTTTCAACCTAGCCCGTTGCTACCGGTTCGCGTTCGGTTTGCCATCCCTGTTGGTATTCCTTCGCGGCCATGTCATTGTACCGATAGTCGCTACCTTGTTTGATGCGCATCTTGTCATCGTTTCACCTCCGTCGTTAACGTTTGCCGTTAACGTCCCGCCGTTAAAGTTCACCGTTAACGCTCCACCGCTAATGTTCCACCGTTAACGCTCCGTCGTTAACGTTCCATCGTTAACGTTTTGCCTTTCACGTTCCGCCGTTAACGTTCCACTGTTTACGCTTCGCCGTTAACGTTTCGTCGTTAACGTTCCACCGTTAACGTTTCATTGTTAACATTCCGCCGTTAACGCTTCACCGTTAACGCTTTTCTCTCGTTTCACCGTCATCGCATGCGCGCATACAAGTGAAAGCCATAATGCGATGTCATCTTCTGTTCCATCGCCTTAATGTGATCAAGCCCTATCACATTGAGTTCAGCCTCGCCTTCTTATCATCGCCGCCTTGTCATCATCGAGTCTCTTCATCGGTGTATGACTGAACCTCTGATCGGATCGCAATGGATGACGATCCTATCCGTCTTTGTCTTATCCCTGAAAATCCAATCTGCCATTAATCGAGGATTCATTTGTGGACTTGGTCGATAGACCACTGGACCACTAGTCTTCTGTCATACCCATGTGCATGATCTAATCCGTCAGTCTCTCTCTTTTGTTTGACCGTGTATCTGTTTAGTCAACAAAAGTCAACGTCGAGAATTAGTTTAGTTCATTGTGAACTAACATATCCTTATGGACCCGATCTATAGATCGAGAGCCTATATGTCCTTGTTTGTCCAATCAAGATAATAAATTTAGAAGAAATATTCTTCGGAATATTATTCTTTCTTTCCCAGTTATTAATCTTTCCCTTTTCGGTGTTTTTCCGAAAGCCTGTTCTCTTTTGTCTAATCTTCAATCTAATCCGTTCGAGTCCCTAAATTCTTTCAAGCCGTTGTGCCCAATGCTATTTGTTCTTAATTTGGAGTTTTACTTGTCTTTTGAATTGGTTTGTATTTGCTTCTTCTTTAATCGTTAGACGCGTCGTCTGGAAGTCGCTCGAAGGAGCCGAAGATCAAGGAAGCGAAGATTGAAGATCGAGGATAAAGAATCGAGGATAAAGAGTAAAGAACAGTAAAACTTGGAAGGGCCAGGCAAGTTGTGCTTTGACCATGTTGATCCCATTTTCGAAACTTGTGTTGTTTCAAATTATTGCATGCTAGTATAAGTTTAACTGATTTTTAATTAATTTGGGATTAGATAATCAACCTACATGTTATTGCCACTGTCGGGACCCGAATTTGCAAATCCGGACCCTCTGTGTATTCAGCACTAGTCCAGGAACGCGCATGTGCACACAGTCGCAACATTGGTAAATATCACAATCATACTCAACGAATAATAGGGTACTTTAATTAGTTAATCAAACTGGGTGCTCGACCTTAAGGTCAAGTTACAAATATACGCCACGCATGCGGAACTTAATAAGAGAGAAAATAACAGCAGCGGAAAATTAAGATAACTTCGTGGTGCCATCCAGTATACCACAGGCAACTGACTGGGCTCGCTCCCTAGTTAGACGGTTCATCTTGGAGTTCCTCCTCCGAAGCTGGTGTAGACTCTTCCTCAACTGGTGTTGTATTGTGGCAAGGGTGAGTACTTGGTACTCAGCAAGTCATGCACAGAATGCAAACTAATATGCTACATGCATGGCTTAATACAAAGGAGTAGTTCAGGGTATATTTGCAGTAAAGAGCTTTTGACAAGTAACATAAGTAGATTCGAAAGCAGTAAGAACAAGTATAACATCAATAACTTTTCCAGGAATTAAATAAACATCTTTTCCATTCCTAATCCACATTTTCATCAACATCATTATTAAACCCAACCCAACCTTTCAAGTCCAAGTTATTTTCAAGAAAGTCTAACCCTTGACTGTAATTCCCGAGCGATGTCCAATACCGCGGACACGGCTATTCGAATAGATTTTACACTCTGCAGAGGTTATACACTTTACCCACAAGATACAATCAACTCATCACGTCAGTCGTGAATCGCCATACAAGAGTATGCGATTGAGCGATCATAACAAAGTCTTTCGGAAGCCTCTAACTACACAAGTGGACCTCTCCGGTTTTTTGCCCTACACCATCCCTTCCCTTAGCTAAGGCGAAGTATGTGACCGACATACCGTTGGATGGGTACCATGCCGCAGCCCTGGTACGCTCCCCCTTCAATCTACACAAACGGTGTAGTTGACACCCCGAGGTACCACAAGTAAGTTATTAGCAACTTAATCAACTAGGTCCGTCCCATTCCGTACATGTGGTTGTACGTTTGACTCAGTTCAAAGGCTTGCAAGGTTAAGTCCTTAGGGTGACTAGGGCAAGACTACCCGAAGAACCAAAACAACGTCCCCGGTGCCACAACTGGCCCGCCCGATCATTCTTGCCACATGCCCCGGTCGAAATCTATTTATCAAACCCCAGTTGATTACCATGCACCACGTGCCATCAACGATCATAACACATGATACTTCTTTCAAAAACAGGTCGAAATCTATTAGCATTTGATTGTCCAAAGCATTTCACGTGGCAAGGCTAAGCACACTACATTGGTCTAACAACCCATGTTGGCAATTTAATAATGTCCAACTAATAATCCACAATTAGGGTGACAAGGGGGTCATGGCACATATTTAATTAACCAAGGTGTCATACAGCAATTTGGCATTCATCTACCTCCCCGGAATTTAAATAAAGTATTTTCTAATTAAACTAGCATGTAATAATTTAAACCAAATTAATTTGAAAATGGGGTCAACATTGTCAAAGCACAACTTGCCTTCAAAGAGTACTTGTTCTTGGTCCTGAGCTGGCTCATGGGTCAGCACTTCACCTTCGAAGCCTTCGGGCACTTCAACGTCTACTCGTAAAGCGTGCAAATAGCAATAGATAAATAAAAAATAGACAAAAAGTATCCAAAACTTCAAATAAAGTTCACAAACAGAGAGAGCATAATTTTATGAATTTTTAGAAACTGGAATCGTCAAATTCGGAGTTTAAATGCAAAAGTTATAACCGTTTCAAGTTTAAAGAAAACATTAATTAATTATAAATAGAGAAATATTCATTATCAAAAATTAATTAAAATTCATATTTGAGTAGGTCTCATTTTTATGAAAATTTAGAAATTTGAATCACTCAAATCGGAGTTAAAACGCAAAAGTTATAAGCGTTTGAAGTTTGAATCCATTTTTGAAATCAATAATTCGAATTAATAAATCATTTTCTTTTTCGGAAATTAATTATTGCGTCAGCGTAACACGTGAACCAATCAGTGGCTGCCACGTCGCCTCGGGTCCATGGACCCGGCGCACGGTTGGGCCCGGTCCACCGTGGACCCGGTCCACCGTGGACCCGGTCCACGGCTCGTGTCTTTGACTTGTGGCCCTGCCGGTGACATCAGCATGACGTGAGCACACGGCTCAGCCGAGTGGGCTGACAGGCGGGCCCCACCGTGACGTCAGCGTGACGTCATGGTGCGGTTTGGCTCGGTCGCTGACACGCGGGCCCCGCGTGACGTCAACGGCGACCGGCGTGGCCGCGCTGACCGCGACGGTCAGTCTCCTCGCCACGTGGCGTGATCTCGGCCGTTCATTTGAAAATCAATGGCCCAGATTAGATCTGGCTTAACGCAGTAGAAAAACTACTCGGCTGATCTGGACCGTTCGATCTTGATCGGACGGTCAAGATCCATTCTAATGTTTACAACGCAGCTAACCCTAGCCGTTCGATCTAAATCTAACGGCTGAGATTGGATCTAGTACGGTGCGGTTCTAGCTACGTGGCGCAATCTAAACCGTTGGATCTAGATCCAACGGTTGGAAATAGATCTAGAGGATTAGAACGTGGATCTCACCGGGGGTGACGTGGACGATCCTGGGCCCTCGGATGGTGGAGGGAGTTCGCGAGGCGGCGATGGCACGCGGCGGAGCAGAGGTCACCGGAGACGAGGACGACGACACGCCCGACGGCGTTTGGGCGCGATTCCAGCGAAGTGGAAGGTCCCCTCCGACGCGTCTCAACCTAGCGGTTCCGGATCTGAACTTAACGGCGGCGGAGGACGGCGGACGGCGGCGGAAACGGCGAAAAACCGCGACGGAGACCTAGCGCAACTACGGCGAGCTTGCGCGGGCAAACGGCGGTGGCTCAGGCGACGTGAGCTAGGGCTACGGGTGCGCGCGGAAGTCGGCTTCCCGGTGGCGGCGGCGGCGCTTTAAATAGGGGCCTCGGCTTCCGTGAAAAGCGCAGAGACCGAGGCCCACACGCGGACGGCGGTGGAGTCCGACGAGGACTCGGAGAGGGTGATGTGGCTCAACGCGAGCCGTTGGATCAAGATCCAACGGTGCGGGGGTTTGGGCTCGGGTCCAGCTCGGGCGACTTGGTTGGCTCGGTCGGGCTTGGGTTCGGGTGACGTGGCGCAATCGTGGCCGTTGGTTCTCGATCCAACGGTCACGCGCGTTAGGGTTAGGCGACTGGGTTCGACCGGAACGGCTGGCTCGGGTCGGACTCGAGTCTGACTCAGACTCGAGTCCGGTCGGATGAACAGTACAAACCAACTCGGTTTTGCCAGCGTTTAAATAATCCAATTAATTCCCAGAAATTCATTTAATTCATTAAAAAATAGCAAAACACTCAGAAAAATTCCAGAAAAATTCTAGAAAATATTTTGGACCATTTTGGACTCAAATAAAATATTTCCAACAAAAATTTGTTTGTAAAATCAAATTCTTTAATTATTTCAAAAGGGAATAAATTTAAATAAATTCCAAATAAATCCAAATAAATTCTAAAAATTCACCAAAGTGCCAAATCTTAATTAAATTCATGAAAAGCAAAAATTGGGGTGTTACAGCCACCTTGTCTATAATGATTATATGACATGATTCATTTGTCACCCTAGGTTGCTGATTATTAGTTGGACATATTTGTATTTGCCAACATGGGTTATTTAGTCCGTCAGTAGTTTGCTTAGCCATGCAACGTACCACTGACATCGTTTTGGAAATATAAAGGTCAATATTGATTAATGGAATATGCAATGTATTTTGAAATGGTGTGACGTGTTACCGACATAATGATGTTGATATGTGGAGGCCTTCGTGCTTCTTCAAGGATGTTGAGTTGTTGTTGACATTGTGTTGCGCAATAATCAACTGGGGTGATAAAATGTTTTGGACTGGGGCAAGTGGCAAGATTTATGGTGGGCCAGTTTGGCGGTTGGGATTGTATGAAACATGATATATGTATGAGAGATGGTGAGGTGGATTTCTTGAGAGTATTGATGTAAGTCTTACCCTGGTCACTCTAAGGACTTAGCCTTGCAAGCATTTGAACTGAGTCAAACATACAATCACAAGTCTGAAATGGGACAGACCTAGCTGACTAATTTGTGATGTCTAGATTTCGGTACTGTCGTGGTGGTGTGAGGCCCGGGTTTGCGGGTTGGCTCACATGGCGCAAGAGGGGGGCCCTGAGTGTGGTAACTAGTCCCTTCAGTGTTGAAACCTTAGCGGGCAGTACTGGGTTTAGACAGAGCATTGTAAAGGCCTTGTTATGATCGCTCATTCGCATACTCTTGTATGACGATTCATGGCTGGCGTGGTGAGTTGATTATATCTTGTGGGTAAAGTGTATAACCTCTGCATAGTGTAAAATCTATTCGAATAGCCGTGTCCACGGTATTGAACATTGCTCGGGGATTACAGTCAAGGGTTAGCTTTTCTTGAAAGTTGAACTTGGGCTTGGAGGCTAGCTTTCCACTTGAGCCTCGGGGGCTAGCTGTCGTGGATTGGAATATTTTTCACAAGGACCTTTTTGCCCCGACGGCCGATGCCAATTGACCATAAACAGCCTTGGTCGGGGTGCCCAAGAAAGGATCTCGAATGACCCCATGCTCGGCCACGAGCATGCTCGCCAACCCTCAATAAAGCACGTTCGGTTACAGGCTTCGAAGATGAGTACAAGAAACCGTGCTCGGGAAGGTGCCAGTTGGTCGAACCTGACCAAGGTAATGCCCGACGATGGCCGAAGGTCGGGGTCAACCCACTAAACAAGAAAGTGGCGACCAGTTCGCCGGGAATCCAGGGAAGTTATATCAGAGGATCAAGCATGGCGAGAATCAATGACATGTAAAAAATGGCAACAGGCGTGATCTTAGGGGGTAGTTACCATATGTAATTAGATACACTTATT
Source organism: Rhipidocladum racemiflorum (assembly GCA_036346355.1). Classification (NCBI taxonomy): domain Eukaryota; kingdom Viridiplantae; phylum Streptophyta; class Magnoliopsida; order Poales; family Poaceae; genus Rhipidocladum; species Rhipidocladum racemiflorum. The sequence continues at coordinate 60,400,669 of CM070573.1, read as the reverse complement.
ATTTAACCCCTCCCTTAGCGGGGGGAAGGGAGAGACATTTTTTGACACGCATTAATACTCAATACGAATGGAGTAGGGTTATTATATCCACTGTGAGAGGCCCGAACCAGGATAATTCCCGGTGTCTCCCATTTCTCAGGCATTCTTCGAACGCAACCCTTCATGGGCGAAGGGGCCTTGGTTGATCCCGCATTCAACAAGTAAGCTCGGTGGGGGCCCGTTCCCCAATCGTCGACACCACGGAAATGGCCAAAAAGGCATAAAGGGTTAAACATAATAGTGACATATAAGGTAAGGGAAGAGGAAAGCCTTAGTGTAAAAGTAAAGGTAGGGCCAGGGGGCTTCCCGAAGCAAGATTCAGCTAAATAAGGCTACAAATGTTGAAGAACCCTATTTTAGGTATGGATGAACTGGCCATTGATCGTGCAACTATCGCATCCCAAAGCATGTCGTGGACCTTTATAAGAGATCCATTGAAAATGTCAATAAGACCCGGTGAAATAATGTTGAGTCATACTTCACCGTTCAATCTGTCGTTGACACAGACGCTAAGGAGTGTGATGATATGATTTTTGAAATTATTAAGTTCGAGGAGTCCCAAGAGGACATATATGACTACTCATATGGAGACCTGTATTAACCTCCAAAGTATTCCATCACTTTACTAGTCGATGCCACACATTCCTTATGAGTCTCCTTATCAGTTTAGTCCTAGTTCCTGAATAAACATCTGGTCTATATTCCTGTTGAGCGATTATCATTTAAAATTGAATAAATGCCTATTTCCTAGATATTAACCTCCAAAGTATTCCATCACTTTACTAGTCGATGCCACACATTCCTTATGAGTCTCCTTATCAGTTTAGTCCTAGTTCCTGAATAAACATCTAGTCTATATTCCTGTTGAGCGATTAACATTTAAAATTGAATAAATGCCTATTTCCTAGATATTTGATTAATTGTGCTATATTTGTTCTATATTCTACAATTTGTTCCTGATGCAACAATTGTTTGATTGTTAAATCATACTTCTAATATAGAACAAATTATAATCCAATGGCAGAGGAGGAAATCAGTCTAGAAGACAATTGTATCACACTAAGTGAATTGGAAATATTATGACTATCACTGGAAGTGTTGCTCTCATAGTTGGCATTGGAAGACTGTGAAGGACCATGTGGAGGTCCATCCATATTTGTGATGAGTATTTGACTTTATTTGAGCAAGGTGTGCTCAGGTTTGAGTTTGATTTGAATTGAAATTCAAAAGGAATCAATTTGAGTTGTGTCAGCTTCTTGCGGTACATCGGCCTATGGCTGGCGGTAGTTCCGACATGACGAACGAGACATGATTAATTATGAGCATTTGTGATGATTATTGCTTATTATTGTTGGACAATGCTATGTAATGGTTTTCTTTGTCTTTGATAGTTGCAGGACGACGGTGCTAGGTCATGGTGAGGCGGAGGATGACCGGGACTAGGTGAGGTGCGTTGGAGGTCCAGACAGTCGAAGATCGCCGGAAGATGATCGGAGATGGAGTTCGGGCAAGTCAAGAATACTAGGAAAGACGATGAAACTAACTAGTTGCTGCAAGGATTGATGAGGGCCATCGGATCGTGGTCTAGTTGATAGGAGCGGGTCTAGGTAGTATGCTTTGAAAACCATGCAAGAAAACCCATTATGTGTGTGGGTTTTGGGTTGCCCTTGCATGGCTGTATGAGTGGGTTAATCCTAGCTCTTGGTGGAGTGCTCTAGGGTTGAGAGACTCATCCAATGGTGGTAGGTGGCCCAAGAGTAGTATAAATAGAGGGGGAGGGATGCCCTGCCTCACTTGAAGGTTTTTGAGTTGCTCCTTTGAGCTTTGTCCACATGAAGTGAGGCTTTATAAACCTTCCATCCATAAATTACAAAGATTTTATTTACTATTCTTGTGAATTTAAATTCTGTATTTACATTATACCTTTACTTTATGCAATTTAAATTCAGCATTTACTTTCCCGCATTTAAATTCCCGTAATGTACTTTTTCGCAATTTGGATTTGCCTCCCCTCCTTCTAAATTCTATTGATCTATGATGTCTTGAGGGTGCTCATATGGTTTTACATCTCTCTTGCACCATAGGATAGACTGGAGATCAAGTTTATATCAAGTTACAAATCTGTTCTAAACTTGTTCTTCGCACAGTACTAAGTATTTGATTTTTAGAAAAATATAGAAAAATCCTTTTTGGGTGATTCTTGTTGTAGAATGTGCGTGACTCATATATCCATCTATGAAAAAATGGATTCTACTGTTTTTACCGTTTGGGCGCTATGAGGTAAATACCTAGCCCCAAACTTTCTACTCAAAGTTCCTGACTGTCTGTGGTGTTTAATTTTTCCTGATTGTTCTATAAGGCTTTTTGAGGTGATCTTTGGTGGAGTACGTCATGACTCATTTGTTCACACGAAGAACAATTCCTAAAAATTTTAGAGCACCAGAAGTCCACCAACCACCTGCTCCAAGTGAGGACAATTTCTGAGAAATTTGCTTTTGCTTTTCTAAAAGAGACTTTGGTGATTTGGCTTAATCTCTTTTAGAAAAGAAATATTTGAATTGATTCCTTTTTATTTTGACACTTGACAACTAGGATTGTGATTCAAAAATTCCTCACTTATTTCATGATTCTCATCAATACAAGCTAGAGGTACACATAGTTGTGTAGTTGTTCGGGTTTTGGAGGGCTGGTGATTTAGAGGAGCACCGGTCTGAAGAAAAATCTTCGGATTTTTTGGATCTTCATTGTGGGATTGTTTGGAGTAATTTGAGTGGTGAAAATTTTTATTTGTGATCATTCATCCCCTCTGATTGCCATCTTGATCCTTCAGACTGCCATATTATACCCCAAGTCCAATTGTACTCTCTTAAGTTTTAAAGACATTGATCTGAATCGTTTCCATATGGAGACAGAGAATGAGGATGGTACATAATACCTATTCATGACTAAGATTATTGGTTGTAATAAACGTGTGGTTGAAAAAGTTCCTTCCTTCTCCTTCGGGTTTGTCGGGGGGTCGGGTAATTTCCATAAATTACCTCGGATGCCACCAACGACCGAGCTCGCTCCCGCCCGAGCTACCAGGAGGTCGTTACCCTGGATTGTCTAATCAGAATTCGGAGGGCTACGCATTCCGGCTGATTCCGAGCTCGGGCTCGGGTGGGACCAAGAATGCATCGTATTCCAGTCGATTCCAAGCTCGGTGTCGGCCATCGGCCGACCTTATGTGGTCTCGGGTCGGTGGAATAACCACCCGAGCGTAACTCCGCTGGCCCGCTACGCTTCCCGTGGGAGCGCGTGGCGGAAGGATAGGATCCACCAGTTGCCACGTTTGGGCGATGTACAAACGTGCGGGTAGTGGGATCGTGGAGTTCGATCCTTTGTAAGCTATAAAAGCGTCCCCATCGTGAGGGGGACACAGGACAGCAACATACCACGCACAGACTGTAAGACTCAGACACATTGCAAGAGTAAACAAGAGCTGGAGTAGGGCTATTATCTCTTTCCTGAGAGGCCCGAACCAGGGTAAACTGCTGTTTCCACGCTCGTTGAAATCTGGTGAGTCGTTCCTCGAGTAATCCCTCACGTAAGAAGGGGTCACAGTTGGTCCCTCCACCAACAAGTAAGCTCGGCGGGGGCCTGTTCCCCAATCGTCGACAGGGTTATACTATGCATATATAAAAATTGAAGTTTGTGTTGTGATGAAAACCCAGAAATATTTAAGATCTAGCAGATCGACTGGGTTATCCTAAGTTGAATATGAATTAGAAGAATAATTAATAATTCTATTTGCCATAGGATAAATAATTTCCTAGACCTGAAGATTTCTTATGTCATGTTTGTGCTATAGGAAAGCTCATAGTTAGATCTTTTTACCTAAAAGTTAGGGAAGAATCACTGAATTTTCTGGAGAAAATTCAATGTGATGTCTATGAACCAATTCAACCCTTGTCGAACCCTTTCAGATACTTTATTATACTGATAGATGTTTCTACTTGATTATCCTACGTATGTCTCTTATCTACTAGGAACATTGCTTTTGCTAAATTAATTACCCAAATTATTAATAGTCTCCTTTCCAGAAGAAAGGATCAAGTGTATTCAAAGGGACAATGCTAGCAAGTTTACCTTAAAAGCATTTAATGATTATTGTATGGCTCGAAAAATTAATATAGAGCTTTTCATACCTCCTGTCCACACTCAAAATTGCCTTGCAGAGTCATTAATTAAAGGAATACACCTTATTGCTGGCCACTTGCAGAATAGTAGGCTACCTACCAGCTGTTGGGGCCATGTAGTGTACATACTATGGTATTAATTCAACTCAGACCAACTGCATACCATGAAATTCACCATTACAGATAGTGCCAATCTCTCCACCATAACATACCACCATGAGACCTCACTGGAAGTTGGAGATCTATATAGGTTATGAATCTTTATCAATTATTGAACACCTAGAGCCTATGACAGGGGATGTACTTGGCTTGGTACGCTGATTGTACTAAGGACATTTTTTCAGCATTAGGGGGAGATAAGTACCACATTAAAGAATACCATGTCATTAGATCCATGCACTAAAGGGACCGAACTTGAAGTTTGAAGGATAATAAATCGGCAATAAATAAGCTAATAATCAGTCAAATGCCTCCACTAATCATAAGAGAGTGAAAAGATCTCATATACCTATAGTATATGCACCTGAAAGAGTGGAAATACTTTAGAAGGATATTGAACCCACTCTTGCCCCTCATGATAAAAGAGGGGGATGTCTCTAGGTGCACGGGGCTCAATTCTGCGAAGACATCTGCAGAAATAGAGAACCGAATAAATGAGAACACTACCCATGACAGTGGAAGAAGCTCAACCTGATGTTGAGAAAATCCCTAATACCACCACTGTTGGGACTCGAATGCGCAAATCCGGACCCTCGGTGTTTTCCTCATTAGTCCAGGATCACGCTAGTGCACACCGTCTCAACACAGATAAATATCACAATCATACACAGCGGGTTAATAAATAAAGTCTTTAATTAATATAAAATCTGTTGAGTTAACCATATGATCAACTTACAAAAGTACGCCTCGCAGGGCTAAGTCTCAACAATTAAAATGCAGCGGAAAAATAAAGAAGACTCGTGGTGTCCAATCAATGTGCCACAGGCAACTGACTGGGCTTGCTCCCTAGTTCACATACTCCTCTTGGTACTTCTCCTCTAGGGCTGGCGTGGATTCTTCCTCAGCTAATGTTTGTGTTGTTGCAAGGGGTGAGTACTTTAAGCACTTAACAAGTTATGCATAGAATGCAAGCTATTACTACATGCATGGTTTATTCCAAATGATAGGCTGAATGGTTATTTTACGGTAAAGCAACATTCACAAATATTCGTAATAGATTAAAAAGCAGTAAAACAATAATAACAATAATAACTTTCACAAAAAATTTTGAAGTAAAACATTTATCAACCTTAATCAACTTCATCCTTTTCATGTCACAACCTCCGCGATCCCAAGTTCAATTTTATGAAAATCTAACCCTTCACTGTAATCCACGAGCATTATCCAATATTGCGGACACGGCTATTCGAATAGGTTTGACACTCTGCAGAGGTTATACACTTTACTCACAAGATATAATCAACTCACCACATCAGTCATGAATCGCCATACAAGAGTATGCGAATGAGCGATCATAATAAAGCCTTTACAATGCTCTGTCTAAACCCAATACTGTCCGCGAAGTTTTCAACACTGAAGGGTTACACCACCACAACAGCCCCCCTCTTGCGCCATGTGAGTTTTCACCCATACACCTAGAACCCACACCACCACGACAATACCGAAATCTAAACATCATAAATTAATCAGCTAGGTCTGTTCCATTCCAAACTTTTGGTTGTATGATAGACTCAGTTCAAATTCTTGCAAGGTTAAGTCCTTAGTTTGACCAAGGCAAGACTTCAAGAAAAGTCCATATTATCCAAATCATTAAAAACCAAATGCGATCGCCTAAGTGCCACACCTGGTCCACCATAAACATTCTTGCCACTTGCCTCGGTCTAAATCATTTTATCACCCAGTTGATTACCATGCACCATGTGCCATCAACATCATGAATAACACGTCACATCTTTTATAAACACGTTCCATATCTCATTAAGTCAACATTAAATTTAATATTCCAAAATGAGGTCATTGACATGTTGCATGACTAAGCTTACTACATGCAATCTATTAACCCATGTTGGCAAATACAATAAGGTCCAACTATCATTCCACAACCTAGGGTGACAAATGATTCATGGCATACAATTATTATAGATAAGATGGCATACAACAAGTAGGTCGCATATCTATTTCTCATAATTAATTGAAATCGTTTTAATTAAATTAGCATGCAATAATTTACATCAACATAATTATAAAAGTGGGATCAACATGATCAAAGCATAACTTGCCATGGAAAAGCTCTTGTTTCTATTCTTGGACTTGTTCTTAGGTCAAGACCTCTCCTTCAAAGCCTTTGGGCATTTCGACGTCTACGCGTAACGGATAAATAACAATAAATAGCCAAAAATAGAGAGCAACGTAACTCCAAAAATTTAATAAAATTCATAATCAAATAGAGCACAATTTTACAATTTTTTAGGCTCTGGAATCACCTCAATCGGAGTTCGTATGAGCAAGAATGAGCAATTTCAAATTTAAAAATACAAATAAAAGAAAACAATCTGAATTAAACGAATTATTTTTATACGAGAAATTCGATTTATTGCATCACTGAGGTGTCAGCCGACACGTGGCCCAATCAAAACATGCCAGTCGGCTCGATGCATGGACTGGTTCTGGTCTACGGTGCACCCGGTCTACAGAACCCGACAGGGATTAACACATGGGTCCCACACGTTGACGTCATTGCTCGCGTCGATCTTTGATGTCATCGCGGCGCCACACAATGCCGACCAAGAGGTCCCGCCAGATGACGCCGCATTCTGCGTGGCTAAGGCGATGCCTCGGGCTTCACGCTGCCACGCAGCACACTCCCATTGGTCCTCGGTGCGAAAGATCTTACCCGTTTGTTCAAATTTCAATGGCCGATATTAGATCTAACCTACAATGAATAGAGGCTACGTGGCTAGTCCCGAAGTTCCCCACATGGTTGCATCTACACCGTCGATTCGCAATCGCACAACCGCGATTAACACAACGCAAAACTACACGGATTAATCCAAACCATCTAACCCGAAACAAACGATCAAGATCGGATCTAATTGTAGTAGTAGCGCACACACGTGGCAGAGTAACATCAAATTTACATGGCCAAATCCCCACTGTCCTGCCTAAGATCCAACAGCTATGATCGAATCGATCTACTAAAACTCAGCGGTAAGGATGCACGAACAGCGGATTCATCTGGACCCTTAGATGCAAATCTAATGGTGTAATCTAGATATAGTTCACATCGGTTAGCGTGAGTGGTAGTACCTGGGTCCTTAGATCTCGATCGGACGGCTGATGGAGCTCGTGAGGTTCCGGCAAGATGCAGCGAAGAGAGGTGACTGGAGCTAGGAATGAAGACCATGTCCACTGCATTTGACGACTCCTCCAGTTGAATGAGATGTCCACCCAGGAGCACCTCAACGCGAGCAACCTGCATCCGGCCTCAGTCGTGGCGGAACGGCGATGGTTCGCGGTGGAGGATGAAAGGACCAGCGGTAGCACAAGGAACTTTGACGAGGAATTGACTGCGAACAGTGACTGCTTGGGCGTGGAAACCTAGGGCAAACAAGGAGGCGTGACAAAGGGACTTCAATGCACAGGGCAGCGCCTTAAAATAGCCTCGACATGCGCGCAAATTCTTCTAATCAACCCCTATATCAAAACCTACACAAATAATATGCGCAAGCAGAAGACTAAGGTGTTGACAATTAAAACCTAAATTAACTAGGCTCACTAGTGCACTAACTAAATTAAGTTTCTACACAAGAATTGCAATTCTAGATATGATCAAGCAATAGATACGTATGCAATAATGTAAATGCTTGAAAGTAAAGAGACAAGTGACACACTGACATTTTACCGTGGTGTTCGGAGACTTGCTGGTCTCCCCTACTCCACGTTGAGGAAGTCCAACTCACTTTGGACCAGCTCACTCGAGCCTTTCACCTCAAATCCACTCGGTTGTTTTTCACTCTTTCGAGTAGGCTTAACTATAACCTTCACAAACTTCACCGGGGCTTCTCACAAACCTTGAGAGCTCCCGCGCACGACGCTCCTACGTTGTCTAGGAGGCGGCAACCTCCAAGAGTAATATGTTGAGCACCCCGCTCAAACTTCACCTAGCACAACACATATACTTCCGTTGATTCTAAAGTGCAACACATGCACTAGGATCCTCTCAATCACACTCTAATTGCAACACATGCAATTAGTCTCACTCTTGAGCTCAAAATCCAAATTAAGGTGTGCAACACATGCACAACCCTCTCAAGAAATCACACAAGCTCAAACACACTCAAGAGTGCAACAACTAGAATGCTAAAATATCAAGGAGATTGAAAAAAAAGTTCCTACAACACTGCCCTGGCACAGCTTATATAGCCAACTGAACAGGATATAGCCGTTACAACGTTTTAGAGTCATTGGATGTGTGAGACTGTCAAAATTTGGCTAAACAAATGTGCCCAGGCTCACTTTGATAAGCTTCACAATTTGTCTAATGCACTACGGACCATTAGAACTCAAAATGTCAATTGCGCCAGACCATATCGGTAAGGTTCGTCGTACACAGGCTTTGAGAAGAATTGAGTCCGCCGTGAAAATATAGCAAAACATAGTTTGTGCTGGACCGAGAAAAGTTGGTCCGTTGTACACAGGTTTTGACATAACATTGAGTCCGCCGTGAAAATGTAGCAAAACATAGCTTGCGCCGGACCGAGAAAAGTTGGTCTGTCGCAGAAGAAAACCACAATGAGCTTGGTCCGGCAGACTATTTAGTATTAGAGAGTTTTTCAAGAGAGAATTGCATTTGCGCTGGACTTAGAAAGGTTGGTCCGGCGTGAACAGGATTTTCAACTAAAACCTTTTTCTTTGAAACTTCAACAACTATTCTTTGAGCTAAATGGTGATCAAATCATGATCACACTAAGTTGTAAAATACATCCGCAACACCTCAAAACGTGCTCAAAGAATTTCAATCTTTTTGCGAAAACACATTTCGCAAACCAACTCAAAGATATATTTGCAAACACGTATTAAGCAAATAAATCCCGGAGTCTATGAGATTAATCCTCTTAACCATGTGATGGTCTAACCATGACCAAATCTAACTTGCAAAAACCATTGTGCAAGTTCACATGCTTTCAGGATCCGGACTCATAGCCTCCCCTTTGTTCGTACAACGAACTTGCAAATAAACAAATAATCCTATTCACGCTTGAGCATCCTCACTTTGCAACACATGCCAAAACCTAGCTCCAAGCCACAAAATGAAACTCAATTTGCTTGAGAATCCTCGTTTTGCAACACACGCAAAACCTAACTCCAAGCAATCAAAACAAGTCAAATGCATGAGCTCTTTAATTGCCACACATGCAATTCTCTAGCTCTATGCACACCACTTAAACACAATTGCTTGAACTCTTTCCTCTTTGCAACTCATGCAAAACCATAGCTCCAAGCAATACAAACCCAAATGAATGAATTTGTTTTAAAGAACAAATATGAAGTTCAACTATTGCAACATATGCAAAATATGAATTTCATGCAAAAGCCAACACATTAGCTCGTCCCGTTTGCAACACATGCAAATCAAAGCTTCTATGCGAAAGACCAAAGCATATGCTTATCCTATTTGCAATACATGCAAATCAAGGCAATATGCTAACATCCAAGCACGAGCTTCACCCATTCGCAACACATGCCAAATGGTTAGCTCTATGCAAAAACCAAATAAGAAGAACGGCTTTGAGCTCGAGTGATCGGATTGGGTTCATCACCAATGATGAAGTTCAAACTAAGACTCAACCCCTCTTAATAGTACGGCGATAAAATACTAGACACAAAGCTAGAAAACATCCTTAGTCTATCTAGTTATACATTTGTGCCGCACGCGAGCGATCCCCTTTGGGGTCTTTAAGATCTTAAATCCCCCCCCCGAGAACGACACCTCACTCTCTCTTGAAGTCCCTATGATTTGCAATCATCTTCTCTTCAAGATCATCACCCAGCTCTACTTTCTTTTCTAGGATTATCACCCGGCTCTCACAATATCTTGTTCATCACCTCTTGATGAACCTTCTTCTTCTCAACATTTGGACCTAACCCTATTTCATCACAACTCATAGAAAATAGTTAGTCCAACAAACATGGTTATCTCAGTCGTCTTTGCACTCCATTAACACATAATGGATGCCACTTATATCGATTGAGCACAACCTAAATCAATTTAATGAATTTAGATGTTCCTTGAGTATACCGATGCAACAAATGCTTCGCCATACTCAAGAGCTATCCATTTGTCCTTTATTAATCAAACACACTATCAACACATGATGAAGTGTTTTCTAATGATTAAAAAGACAAACGAACTCAATTTAAATTCTCATTTAAATTGATGTGAGTATATACTAACTACACAAGTTTTCATATACTCATGTTAATGAAAAGTAATGATCCAGAATATATGGAATGTATGAAAATGATTATTACTCTAAGCCATCAATTGTCGGGACCCGAATATGCAAATCCGGACCCTCTATGTATTCAGCACTAGTCCAGGATCACGCTAGTGCACACAGTCTCAACATCGGTAATTACCACAATCATACTCAACGAAATAGTAAAGTACTTTATTGAAAGGAAATATAACCGGTTTCTCGACCTTATGGTCAAGTTACAAAAGTACGCCTCGCAAGGCTTAAGTCTTATTCAAATAAACTTGCAACAAAAAATAAAGAAAGGCGTAGCGCCAACCAATATGCCACAGGCAACTGACTGGGCTCTCCCCCTAGTTCGTCGGCTCCTCCTGGAACTCCTCCTCTAGTGCTGGTGTTGATTCTTCTTCAACTGATGTTTTGTTGTTGCAAGGGTGGGTACTTAAAGCACTCAGCAAGTTAGGCACAGAATGTAGTCTAATATTCTACATGCATGGCTTATTACAAAGGATAGGCTAAGATGGTTCTTTTGCAGTAAAACACATTCATAGATAACAATAATAGATTGAAGGCAGTAAAACAGTAATAGCAACAATAACTTCATAAACAATTTCACAAGTAAAGCATTTATCAGCCTAAAGCAAGTTCGTCATTTCCAACACCCAGTATCCATAAACCAAGTTCATTTTCATAAAGTCTATCCCTTGACTGTAATCCCCGAGCAATGTCCAATATCGCGGACTCGGCTATTCGAATAGATTTTTCACTCTGCAGAGGTTATACACTTTACCCACAAGATACAGTCAAACACCACAAAGGCGAGTGTCCGTAACAAAGTCTTTTGGAAGCTTCTAACTCCACAAGTGAACCTCCCCAGTTGTCGAACACTAACCCTTCCCTTAGCAAAGGCGAAGTTTAGGACAACGAACTGTTGGACGGGTACCTGGTCGCAGCCCCGGTACGCTCCCCCATACAACTACACAGAAGTGTAGCTGACACCTCGAGGTACCACATGCAAGATATCAGCAACCTACTCAACTAGGTCTGTCCCATTCCATACATGTGGTTGCATGATGAACTCAGTTGAAAGGCTTGCAAGGTTAAGTCCTTAGGTTAACCAGGGCAAGACTACCCAATTATCAAAACCAAATCGACGTTCCCGATGACGCACCCTGCCTACTAGAATAATCTTACCACTTGCCCCAGTCTAAATCATTTTATCACCCAGTTGATTACTGTCGGGGGCTGAAATACTCTGCCCGTTCAACAGGATGGTCAACAGACCCCAGCTCGAGTTCGACCTGGAGTGCTAGGCTTGGCCTCAAGCTTCCTACCCGGTGACCAAGTCAAGGGCCCGTGCGACCTCGAGCAAGGGGATCAAAGGTCATCACATGACCAAGACTTGGTGCTCGGGAAGGCCGGGTCAGAGGCCTTGTGGTTACTGAGATCCGAGAAAGCAGGGGCGTGGGTGTGAACCTGGGGAGCAGTTGAGATCTAGTTGGAACGGGAGTGGGACCACCCCTCCCGAAGAACTCTCCTGACCATCCTCCAGTAACGGAAGGAGAGTCTTTTGTAATCTCTCTCTACATATATGTACACGTAAGGAAACCTCACACATTGACTGGTATTCACATCCAATCAAATTCCCCGTCTCAGAGCAAGACTAGAGTAGAGCTATTACCCGGCTCGGGGGCTCGAACCAGTATAATTCCTGGTGCCTATTGTCAACTTCCCCGCTAGATCAACCAAGCCGTAATGACCCTCCGACGGGAGGAGCGAGGGGAGATCGACGCCTCCTCTGGACTTTCCAGGCTCCCCTGGTCCATTGAAAGGCTGCGCGACCCTGCTCGGGCAAGATCGGATCTCTTCGGCCGGGCACTGGCTGAAGAATTGGACAAGGCGGCCGACGAGGCAACCTCCCCGGGCGGGGTCGGAGTTGGCATTCTGGATCTCGTTCTCCCACAAGCAACGGCAGCTCTAGAGCCAGTGCTCCCGCCGGTCCCCCCCACGACGTCGGGCCTAGGATACGTCCCGTACACCGCCGCTCCCCGATCGCAACCTGGGGAGTCGACCGGCACCTGTCAAGTCACAACAGCACCCATTCAAACCATGCAACGCCCAGGAGTCTGTCTCCAGACGCCCCACCTAGACGCCGCAGGGTTCACGATCGCCTGCGTTACCACCCAGGCGACATTCGCGCCCATCATCGCGACCGGGCGCCCGGTCGCCCCACCAGCAATAGTCCCAGGTCTAGCGATGGGGACCATTCTCGGCTCGACACTGCACCGGCCTACGGATGCTTGGCGTACACCAATGACCTCCGTTGGGTGCACTGGCCAACCCGGTTCAAACCCTCTATGATCGAGCGATTCGACGGAACCCCGAACCCCGATGAGTTCCTGTCGATCTACTCGACGGTGGTCCTGGCGGCTGGGGGGACGAGGACATTATGGCCAATTACCTCCTGACCGTGCTGGATGGTGCAGCCCACACCTGGATTTTCAATCAGAAGCCCGACTCCTTCCGGTCATGGCGCCAAGTTCGGAACGCCCTCCGATCCAACTTCCAAAGCTGCTACGAGCGGCCCGGGAGGGAGAAGGGCCTGGATCGGGTCATCCAGGGCAGGAACGAACCCCTTCGCGACTTTGTGCGGCAGTTCATCCGCACCCAGAACTCGATTCCGAGCGTCTCCGATGAAGCTGTGATCAAGGCGTTCAAGTTCGGCATCCGAGATCGGTGCCTCACTGAGGACCTAGAGATTGCCCCAAGGCTCAGCGTCAACAAATTGTTCCGCATGGCGGAGCGATACGCAGACGTGGACGACATGGTGCGCTGGAAGCACGACTACAACCAAGGCAAGTTCACCCCCAACCACAGGGAGTTCGGCCCATTTGGCACCAAAGCTGCTGATCCCGTAGTGACCTCCAACAAGCGAAAACAGGATCGCAAGAAGAATGGCCGACCACGAGTGCTCGCAACGTCAAATGACGAGCACGAGGTCATGGAAGCTCGAGGGCCAGCCCAAGGGGAACCTCGGCCTGAGCAACGTCGAGTACGAACAAAGTAGGTCGCGCGAGCCCCCCAACCAGGGAATCGCCAGTCTGGGCCCTAGCGCGGCGACACCTGATCACAGGGGGGCGAGGAGTGGCCGAAATACGACGACAATAGGTACTGCCCCTTTCACAGGGCTCATGGCCATGACTTGTGTAACTGCAGGGCTTGGTTGGGCAAGTTGGACGCCTTTTACGATGGGCGCAGTGAGATGCCCACGCTCCCAAAAGAGGGCGAGCAGCCCGACCGAGTCAATGCAGGGGAGGACTTGGATGCCCTCGACCAGGAGTTCCAACAGGGCGAGCGGCGGATAGACGTGATCTTCGGTGGCTCGTCTGCCTATCAGTCCCGGCGCGAACTCAAGACCACTGCCCGGACGATCTACCACGCCACCGCCAGCAAGCCCGCAGACGAGCCCTGCAAGTGGGCTGGCACAACGATTGCCTTCATCAGGGAGGATGCCCCTCAGGGCATGTCCAAGGACCTCAAGACCACCCTGGTACCATCAGCAACACGATGGTCGGACGGGTCATGCTCGACGGAGGCAGCTCCCTCAACCTGCTCCTGGCTAGTACTCTTGATCGGATGCAAATCCCAAGGTCAAAAATCAAGAACATCTTGGTGCCTTTCTTCAGGATCGTCCCGGGCAGCTTGACCACCCCCCTCGGGCAAGTGATCCTGCCCGTCACTTTCGGCGACGTGGAGAACTTCCACACCAAGCTGATCACTTTTGAGGTGGTCGATGCAGATCTCCCATACAATGCCATCCTCGGGCGCCTGGACTTGGTTAGGTTCATGGTGGCCAACCACTACGGCCATCGCTGTATGAAACTCCCGGGGCCCAACGGCGTCATCACGGTGCGGGGAACCTCAAGGTGGCGCATGGCTATGAGAGTAAAGCCCTGGCCCTCGCTGGCTTACTACCCCAGCCGGGCCCAGAGATGACCGCGAATAATGCAAGGCAGAAGGCGGTGAGCCAACCTAGCGGCGCGACAAAGGCCGTGCAGCTCGAGGAGACCAACCCGAGCAAATGCACCTACGTCACGGCCGAGCTGGACCCCAAATAGGAACTCGAGCTCGTCACCTTCCTTCAGGCCAATAAGGAAATATTTGTTTGGGAACCGGCGGACATGCCAGGCGTCCTGAGGGAGGTGATCGAGCACAAACTACAGGTACGGCCCAGATCGCAGTTCGTACGACAGAAGCTACGCCGTTTCTTGAGCGAGAAAGTGACCATAATAAAGGAGAACCTGGACAAGCTCCTGAGGGCTGGCTTCATTCGGGAAATTGACTATTCCGAATGTCTAGCCAACCCCGTAATTGTCCAGAAAAAGGGGGAAATGGAGGATGTGTGTTGACCACACGGGCTTGAACTCGGCATGCCCAAAGGACAAATTCCCCCTCCCGCGGATAGACCAGATCATCGACTCCATCGCGAACGGCGCCAAGATGCTGAGCTTCCTAGACGCCTACTCCGGCTATCACCAGATCAAGTTGGCGGTCGACGACGAGAGTAGAACGGCCTTCATCACCCCGTTTGGAACGTACTGCTACACGACCATGTTGTTCGGCCTCCGCAATGTAGGTGCGACATTTCAGCGCCACATGGCTAAGACTTTCGCTCCTTAGATTGGTCGCAACCTCGAGGTCTACATGGACGACATCATCATGAAGAGTTCCTCCGAATCCGACCATGCGCATGATCTCGCTGAGACATTCGCGAACTTGAACATGCATGGGATCAAGCTCAATCCTGAAAAATGTGTGTTCGGCGCCGCTTTGGGGAAGGTGCTCGGTTTCATGATCGGGGGGTCGGGGGTCGGCCCGAACCCAGAGAAGATTGAAGCTATAGAAAGGATGGCTCCCCCAACATTGGTGAAACAGGTACAAAGCCTCATCGGCCATATGGCCATGCTCAGTCGGTTCATCTCGAGGCTTGGCGAGCGCGGTCTGTCATTCTTCAAGATGCTACGCAATCACGGGGGCTTCGAGTGGACGCCCGAGGCGCAACGGTCCTTCGACGAGCTGAAGGTTTACCTCTTGAGCCCACCCCTGCTCACGACTCCACGATCAAGTGAGGCATTACTGTTATACCTTGCGGCAACGGCTCAGGCCGTGAGCGCTGTCTTGGCCACCAAGCGAGATGGCCGGCAACAGCCGATCTATTATGTCAGCGAGGTACTCCAAGGGCCCAAGGAGCACTACCCCCAGGTCCAGAAGATATTGTACGCCCTCCTCATGGCGTCACGTAAACTCTGGCATTACTTCGAGGCACACTCGATGGTCGTCCCGAGCGGATTCCCACTCAGCGAAATCTTGAGGAACCCCAAAGCCAGAGGTCGGATTTCCAAGTGGGCCATGGAGTTGGCCGAATTCGACGTCAAATTCATGGCGCGCATGGCCATCAAGTCACAAGCACTAGTGGACTTCGTGGCCGAGCAAACCCCACAACCGACCCCCGAGCCCGAGGTTGACAAGGAAGAGCCCTGGGTCATGTACTTCGACGGCTCGAGGTCCTTCGAGCGCTCCAGGGTTGGCATCCTCATCATCACACCAAAGGGAGATAAGCTGAGGTACGTGATTCGCTTCGGCTTCACGGCCACCAACAATGGGGCAAAGTACGAAGCCCTCCTTGCCGGCCTTCGGGCCTGCAGGGCGTTCGGCGTCCGCCGTCTGGTCGTGAAGGGCGACTCCCAACTCGTCGTCAACCAATACAACAACGACTATCAGTGCACAGGGGACTCAATGGCAAGGTACCTCGCGGAGGTACGTAAAGCAGACAAGTGGTTTCAGAACATGGAGATCAGACACGTGCCCCAAAAGGACAACACGGCGCCGACCTCCTAGCCAAACTCGGGTCCTCCGACAATGAAGTACCGCCAGACGTCATTCTCGAGACCTTGGCATCCTCGTCGATCTCGGAATCAGAACCCTTAGCTGCCTTCCTCGAAGGGGGCCCGACCTGGACCAAGCAGATCTGCGACTATCTCGAGCGGGGTCGGTTGCCGGACGATCCTACAGAGAGGAGCAGAGTCAAGCGCCAGGCTAGCTCGTACAGGATCATCGACAACCAACTATACCATCGAGGTGTTTTAGGCTTCCTGTCAAAATGCGTCTCCCCGGAGGAGGGTAAGTTTCTGCTGAACGATATCCACTCCGGTCTCTGTGGTGCACATTTCTCCTACAGGACGATGGTCAGAAAGGCCTTTCGCAGAGGGTTCTACTGGCCGACAGCACTCCAGGACATGCGGGACATAGTCCGCTCCTGTCAAGCCTGCCAATTTGTCGAGACCCGAATTTGCAAATCCGGACCCTCTGTGTATTCAGCATTAGTCCAGGATCACGCTAGTGCACACAGTCTCAACATTGGTAAATATCACAAACATACTCAACGAAATAGTAAGGTACCTTAATTAATTAACCAAACTGGTTGCTCGACATTATGGTCAAGTTACAAAGATACGCCTCGCAGGGCAAATGCTTATTAAAAGAGAAATAACTGCAGCGGCATATAAAGAAAACGCGTGGCGCCAACCAATATGCCACAGGCAACTGACTAGGCTCTCCCCCTAGCTTGTCGGCTCTTCCTGGAGCTCCTCCTCCAGTGCTGGCGTTGATTCTTCTTCAACTGGTGTTATATTGTGGCAAGGGTGAGTACTTGGTACTCAGCAAGTCATGCACAGAATGCAACTAATATTCTATATGCATGGCTTATTACAAGGATAGGTTAACAGGTTCATTTGCAGTAAAGCAGCAATTAGCAAGTAACATAAGTAGATTCGAAAGCAGTAGAAGCAATGTAGTATCAATAACTTTTCCAGGAGTTAAATAAACATTCTCCCTTTCCTAATCCACATTTCCATCAACGTCATCATTAAACCCAACCAAACTTTTCAAGTCCAAGTTGTTTTCATGAAAGTCTAACCCTTGACTGTAATTCCCGAGCAATGTCTAATGCCACGGACACAACTATTCGAGTAGATTTTACACTCTGCAGAGGTTAGGCACTTTACCCACAAGATACAGCCAAACACCACAAAGGCGGGTGTCCGTAATAATCTTTCGGAAACTTCTAACAGCACAAGTGGGCCTCCCCGGTTATTGCACACTAGCCCTTCCCTTAGCAAAGGAGAAGTTTAGGCCAATCAACCGTTAGATGGGTACCTAGCCGCAGCCCTGGTACGCTCCCCTGTACAACTACACAAAAGGGTATAGTTGACACCCCGAGGTCCCACAGGTACGTTATTAGCAACTTAATCAACTAGGTCCGTCCCATTACAGACATGTGGTTGCACGTTTGACTCAGTTCAAAGGCTTGCAAGGTTAAGTCCTTAGGTTGACCAGGGCAAGACTACCCGAAGAACCAAATCAACTTCCCCGGTGCCATTCATGGCCCACCGTATCATTCTTGCCACATACCCCGGTCTAAATCTATTTATCAAATCCCAGTTGATTACCATGCACCACGTGCCATCGATAACAGCATCAATAACACATGACACTTCTCAAAAACATGTTCCATATGTCATTAAGTCAATGTTAACACGTAATTATCCAAAGTCATGTTGTGACTACGTGGCAGGTCTAAGAAATATAATACAACGGTCTAAATACACATGTTGGCAATTTAATAAGGTCCAACTAAATAATCCACAACTAGGGTGACAAGGGTTCATGGCATACAATTATATACATCAAGGTGTTATACAACAACTAGGTATTTAACTAATCCCAGAATTAATCAACATAAATTCTAATTATTAGCATGCAATACTTTGAAACAACATAATTTCAAAAGAATGGGTGCAACATGGTCAAAGCACAACTTGCCTTCAAAGAGTACTTGATCTTGGTCTTGAGCTGGTTCTTGGGTCAACACTTCGCCTTCGAAGCCCACGGACAATTCAACGTATACTCGTAATGCGTGCAAATAGCAATACATAAATAAACAGTAAACAAAAAGTGTCCAAAAACCCAAATAATGTTCATAAATAGATAGAGCATAATTTTACAAATTTTTAGGAACTGGAATCGTCAAGATCGGGGTTAAAACGCAAAAGTTACAAGCGTTTAAAGTTTAAATAATCCTTTAAATAAATATTACAGAGAAAAACTTTGGTCCAAAAATTAATAAATTCACCATTGAGTAGATCTCAATTTTATGAAAATTTAGAAATTTGAATCACCCAAATTGGAGTTAAAATACAAAAGTTATAAGCGTTTGAAGTTTGAAATTTCAAATAAATCAATAAACCGAATTAATTCATTTATTTTTCTATGGGAAAATCAATTTATTGCGTTAGAAGGACACGTGGACCAATCGGGACCGCCACGTCGCCTCGGGTCCATGGACGCGGCGCACGGCACGGCTCGGTCCACCGTGGACCCGGCCCACGGGAAAATGTCTCACTAACATGGGACCCCTCGGGTGACGTCAGCGTGACGTCACCACGCCTCGGCCACACGGTACTGACACGCGGGCCCCACCGTGACGTCAGCACGACGTCATGGAGACGTTGGGCCAGCCGCTAACATGCGGGCCCCACGCTGACGTCAGCGACGACCGGGCGCGACCGCGCTGACCGCACCGGTCCAACTCCCGAACACGTGGCACAATTTGGGCCGTTGATTTGAAAATCAACGGTCCAGATCAGATCTAACCTCACGCGTTTGGAAATAACGCGGTTGATCTGGACCGTTCGATCTTGATCGGACGGTCGAGATCCGATCGGGTTTCACCGCGTCTCTGGGGTGACGTGGCTTGACCCGGCGCGCGACACGTGGCTCAAACTACACCGTTCGATTTCGATTGAACGGCCGAGATTACATCTATGGCTACAACGTGGGTTAACCCTAACCGTACGATCTAGATCTAACGGCTGAGATCTATCCAAGCACGGTGCGGTTACGGCTACGTGGCTTGATCTAAACCGTTGGATCTAGATCCAACGGTTGAAAACAGATCTAAAAACTGAAACGTGGGAATTACAATCGGATGACATGGACGAATCTGGACCCTCGGATCTTGATCGGACGGTTCACGAAGCTTGCGGGGTCGGCGATGTCCACGGCGGAGCAGGCTGGCCGGAGACGAAGACGACGACCACCCGAACGGCATTACGGGCACACTTCGGCGAAGTGGATGGTACCCCCCGACGCGTCTTGTCCTTGCGGTTCCGGATCTGGGCTCGGTGACGGCGAACGGTGGCAGAAACAGCGGAAAACCGCGGCGAAAACCTAATCCAACTACGGCGAGCTCTAGCGGGCGAACGGAGGCGGCTTAGGCGCGAAGATCTAGGGCTACGGGTGCGCACGGAAGAGGGCTACACGACAGGGGTGGCGGCGCATTAAATAGGGCCCTCGGCGTCCGTGAAAACCGCGGAAACCGAGGTCCACCCGGCTGCGGCGGCGGAATCCGAGTTGGATTCGGATTGGGCGACGTGGCGCAACGGTGGCCGTTGGATCTCGATCCAATGGTCACGCGGCTAGGGCTCGGGCGCGACACGGTTGGACCGAACCGCGTGCGCGGCTGGCTCGGGTCGGACCTAGACTCGGGTCTGTCTCGGGCCCGGTCACATGAACAGTAAAACCCACTCAGTGATTGAATATTCAAAATAATTTCTAGAAATTCAAATAATTCGAGAAAAATAGCAAAATAATCAGAAAAATTCTAGAAAAATTTTGGAAAATACTTTGAGACATTTTGGACTCAAATAAAATATTTCCAACAAAATTTTATTTATAAATTTTAATTCTTTAATTATTTCAAAAGGGAATAAATTCAAATTAAATCCAAATATATCCAAATAAATTCCAGAAAATTCCAAAAATTCACCAAAGTGCTTACTAAAGAAGGGCTTACTAAAGAATAGGTTCGGAAACTCTTTCTTCAAATCCTCCTCGCGCTCCCAAGTTGCTTCGCTCTCTGCATGGTTGCTCTACTGAACTCTGCAGAAATATGTCGATTTATTCCTCGTCTCTCGATCCATGGTGTCCAGAATCTTTACGGGGTGCTCCTTGTAAGTGAGATCCTCCTGCAGTTCTATTGACTCTATCGGTGTTTGCTCGCCTGGTACTCGAAGACACTTCTTCAGTTGCGATACATGGAACACATCATGCACTCCTGCCAACGACTGCGGTAACTCCAACTGGTAAGCAACTTCGCCCCTTCGGCTCAGTATCTTAAATGGTCCAACATAGCGCGGTGCAAGTTTCCCTTTGGCATGGAATCTCTTGACTCCCTTGAGAGGTGTAACCCGGAGATATACGAAATCTTCCGGTTCAAAACTCAGGTCCCGGCGGGGATTATCGGCGTAGCTCTTTTGTCTCAATTGGGCTACCTTCAATCTTTCTCTGATCATGGCAATCTGCTCTTCAGCTTCCTGAAGAATGTCTGGTCCGAAGACACAACATTCGCCTGTCTCATTCCAGTTCAATGGCGTACGACACGGTCGACCATACAGTGCTTCAAAAGGTGACATCTGCAAACTGGCCTGATAACTGTTATTGTAGCTGAAATCGGCATACGGCAGACTCTTATCCCAAGAGGTAGCATACGCCACTGCACAAGCTCTTAGCATATCCTCCAGAATCTGATTAACTCTTTCAGTCTGTCCATCCGTCTGTGGATGATATGCTGTACTGAAGTTCAAACGGGTCCCCATGGCTTCATGCAGCTTATTCCAGAATCTCGAGGTAAATTGGGTACCTCTATCCGATACAATCTTCTTTGGCACTCCGTGCAAACAGACGATCCTGGTCATATACAACTCCGCTAATTTATCTCCCGAGTATGTGGTCTTTACAGGGATAAAATGAGCGACCTTGGTCAAGCGGTCCACTATAACCCATATGGAGTCATAACCTCCTTGAGTCTTAGGCAAACCGGTAATGAAATCCATTCCGATTTCCTCCCATTTCCATTCAGGTATCTTCAATGGTTGCAGCAATCCTGCTGGTCTCTGATGCATTGCTTTGACTTTTTGGCACATCACACAACGCAACATGCTCGGCGACTTCCCGCTTCATGCTTGGCCACCAGAATCTTTCCTTCAGGTCTTGGTACATCTTGGCACTTCCTGGGTGGATGGAATACTTAGAGTCATGGGCTTCCTCCAGAATCAACTGCTTCAGTTCCTTTTTGTTCGGCACACAAATGCGGTTCTTCATCCACAATGTGCCTTGCTCATCCAACGTAAAGTCCTTTGCCCTGCCTTCATCCATCTTGGACTTAATCCTGCGGATCTTGTCATCATCCTTCTGTCCTCCTCTGATCTGATCCTCCAGAATAGGCTTTACTTCCAATGCGGCCAAGAATCCCTCGTGCACCACCTCAATCTGCATCCTCTGAAACTGTAACACCCCAATTTTTGCTTTTCATGAATTTAAGTGTTATTTTGCACTTTTGTGAATTTTTGCAATTTTCTGGATTTTATTTGGATTTAATTTGGATTTAATTTGAATTTATCCCCTTTTGAAATAATTAAAAAATTTAATTTTACAAATAAAATTTTGTTGGAAATATTTTATTTGAGTCCAAAATGTTCCAAAATATTTTCTAGAATATTTCTGGAATTTTTCTGAGTGTTTTTCTATTTTCAATGAATTAAATGAATTTCTGTCAATTAATTTGAATATTTAATCGCTGGAAAAATCAATCGGGTTTGCACTGTTCATCCAACCGAGCCGAAACCCGAGTCCGACTCGGACCCAGCTCGAGCCGCGTCTGAGCCGGACCCAGTCCAACCTAACCCCAGTCGATCCGGACCGTTGGATCTGGATCCAACGGTCAGGATTGGCCCGTACCGATACGACCGGATCCGGTCCGGATCCATTTGCGCCCGGGAGATCTCAATCGTTAATCGCGCCATGTGGAGGGTCCAGATTGCTTCGTCCCCGTCCGAATCGCTGCCGGACTCCGCCGCCGTGTGGGCCCAGGGCTCCGCCTTTTGCGCGGACGCCGAGGGTATTTAATGCCCGGGTCAACCCTGAGGACCGCCTTGACCCCGCGCAGCCGTTGCCCTAGCCGCCGCCGCTCGTAGTACCCCGACGTGCCCGCAATCGCTCACTGTAGTTGCTCTCTCCTCCGCCACAGTTTTTGCTTCGCCCCGCCGTTGTCCGCCATTCTCCGCCGCGGCTAAGCCCAGTTCCGAGATCCCCAGACGGAGGCGAACCCGTGGGGATATTTCACCTCGCCGGAATCGCGTCCAAACGCCGTTGGGCGTGTCCTCGTCTCCGTCTCCGGCCACCGCAACCCCGCCGCGTCACCATCGTCGCCTCGAGCTCGGACACCCGTCCGATCAAGATCAAACCGCCACGGTAAACCCACGTTCCCTTCGAAACCCCAGAGAACCAGATTAGATCTGGACCGTTGGATCAAGATCCAACGGCCCACATTCGCCCACGTCACACCCTAACAAATCCACGTTGCGGTATTTAGATCTAATCCTAACCGTTGGATCTAGATCCAACGGCATAGAGTCGTACATGTGTCACGCGCCGGGACATGCCACGTTGTCCCGTGGCGCGGTGAAACCCCAACGTATCTGGACCGTTCGATCTAGATCGAACGGCCCAGATCAACCGCGTTAAGCCCATACGTGAAACCCTAAGATCAAATCCGCGCCGTCGATTTTCAAATCAACGGTCGCGATTGCGCCACGTGTACCCTAGCCGCGCCCACGAGCGTGGGTGCGTGTCTCTGACACGCGGGGCCCGCGTGTCAGTGGGCCCACCGTGTCAGACGCGCCCGTGCGGGCGTGAGCACGAGTCGCTGACAAGGCAGGCTCGCCTGTCATCGGCGCCTGTCCGGTGGACCAGGACCACCGTGGACCGGGCCGTGCGCGTGGACCGAGTCCATGCGCCAGCACCGACGTGGCCGCACCCGAGCGTGCCACGTGGCACGATGACGTCATGCTGACGTCATCGGGGGGGTTCGGCCGGTGCTGACGTCAGCAGGCCAACGTGGACCAATGAGGTGCTGACACGTGTCCCCCAAGTACTCACCCTTGCCACAATACAACATCAGTTGAAGAAGAGTCCACCAGCTTTGGAGGAGGAGCTCCAAGAGGAACCGTTTATCTAGGTAGCGAGCCCAGTCAGTTGCCTGTGGTATACTGAATGGCGCCACGAAGTTATCTTATTTTCCACTGCTATTATTTCTCTTTTATTAAGTTTTTGCCCTGCGTGGCGTATATTTGTAACTTGACCTTAAGGTCGAGCAACCAGCTTGGTTAACCAATTAAAGTACCTCATTATTTCGTTTAGTATGATTGTGATATTTACCAATGTTGAGACTGTGTGCACTAGCGTGTTCCTGGACTAGTGTTGAATACACAGAGGGTCCGGATTTGCAAATTCGGGTCCCGACAGAGGTGGTATCAGAGCCATACTGACCGTAGGCTCACCCTTAGTTAGAATGGTCATAGTGAGGATAAAATCTATTTTCTAAAGCTAAAATCTGACAAGATGATGAATGCATTCTCGACTTATCCTTTTCTTTCTTGTTCATACCCCTTGCTGAGTTCTTTTCGTCTCCCATCTTGATTTTAAAATGTTGCGTTCTTACGCGAGCGTCTTTCGACAGATGATGGTGAAGAACAACTACGCCGAGCGTGAGGGAGGCTACGCTGCCGAATTGTGGCGTATGCTTCAGTTTCTTGGAGGTTTTGAGAGACCGCTCTACCGAGGGACTACACTCGTGCAGGCAGGACTGGTCATAGGATGGGACGTCAAGATCACGGTGTATGCCCAAGAGAAGACGAAGTTCAGTCGCCCTTTCCACTTCACCGCCAGGAGTCTACCTTTGAGATGGGAATCTAGGAGGTGTCGCGTCGAGCAATGCAGCAGATCGCTCGCACTTACTCCAGGGAGCTGGAAGGCACAGTATTCCGTCACCACCCACGCCGGGACAGCAGAGCTCAGCGGAAGCCGATAGAAGAGGAGGATGCTACCGTCACACACTTAGCCAGATTCGTCGCCGCCCAGGAGGAGCTTATCGATGACACAGTTCAGGAGTTGGTGAAGGCTCGCAAGCAGGTTGAGGAAGAGAAAAAGCACTTAGAGAATGCTCGAGAGTACGTCGCCTATGCTGCGGAAAGGATCGCAGAGCTGGAGACCGCACTGTATGGACAGGGCCCCGATCCAGTGTTGGAGTTGGACGCCCCAGAGCCAGAGGAGGACCCAAAAGAGGCGCCACCTGCACCCGTGCCACAGCCACAGCAATAGCCAGATCCCGAGCCAGAGGAGGATGCCGCATCGTCAACCACAGCTACAGTTGCAGGGCATGGCGATTGCTTCGCGCCTATGCCGCCGCACCCGCCCCGAGGAGGCAGTGGAGGTTTCTTGACGAGTGAACGTAGGTTTTGAAGTTGAGACTCCTTCGTCGAGTCGCGTTATAGAATAAGAGTCACCCTTAGAGGCGTTAGACTCAAGTGTTAGTCGATTTGGATTTTCATTGCTTGCTGAGTGTGCAGTATGTGTTGCAAGGCCTCTAGGCATTGTAAGTAACCATACCAAGTTATTATTATTAAATAATAAAGTTAGATTTTGAGTTACACCTCTCGCCCCGCATAGTTTCTCCATTACTCATCTATTCCTGTTTCCCCCTTATCTCTAAACCTTGGAACAATCGACAGATGGTGAATACCCGTGGGAACCTTGGAGGCAATGGAAGTGGTTCTCGCCCAGCTGAACACCCCAATGATGGAGCCCCTGCACCCCAGCCAGCACCGCAAGTGGACATGCAGAACTTTGGAGCCTTCCTTGCCGCTCAGACTCAGTTGATGCACGCAATGATGCAGCAGATGCAACAGATTACTGCCCACGCCACTTCTAATCAGAATAATCAAGTCAATCAGGGACAACACCAGAATTCAAGACTGTCAGAGTTCATGAGGACTCATCCACCCACCTTCTCTGGGAATGCCAATCCGTTGGAGGCCGATGACTGGTTAAGGTCGATTGAAAGGAAGCTACACATAACCCAGTGTGGGGGGAATGAGAAGGTGCTCTATGCCTCTCATCAGTTGGAAGGAACTGCAGCAGAATGGTGGGAGAACTTCTGCGCAACGCGGGAGAATCCACAGGATATTACCTGGGAAGAATTCACAGCTGCTTTCCGTCAGTATCATGTGCTGGAAGGAATTATGGACCTTAAGAAGGAAGAGTTCAGAGCACTGAAGCAAGGTAATTAGCCGGTGGCTGAATACCTAAACAAGTTCGCACAGCTTGCACGCTACGCGCCTGAAGACGTGACAACAGACAATGCCAGACAATCTCGTTTCCTGAAGGGAATGAACTCTGGACTACAAGTGGGACAGATCACCCACACCTTTCCAGATTTTCAGGAGCTTGTGAACAAGGCGCTTATTCTCGAGGACAAGCGCAAGGAACTGGATGAGAACCGGAAGCGCAGGATGC
Organism: Rhipidocladum racemiflorum; assembly: GCA_036346355.1. NCBI lineage: Eukaryota > Viridiplantae > Streptophyta > Magnoliopsida > Poales > Poaceae > Rhipidocladum > Rhipidocladum racemiflorum. The sequence goes on along the minus strand of CM070573.1, from coordinate 60,374,505 downwards.
AACAGCAGGGATCGCGTCAGGAGACGCAGCAGCGTCTGCGGGTTGCGCCGAATCATTTTTTCAGATTCCAACCGCAGAATGCATCAAGGACACCGTCACGGCAAGACCGTCAACGAGAATTATCGGACACCTCGGCCCGAAACGCCGCCGGGCAATCAGCGAGGAAGCGGTGAGGACGATGCTACACATGCAACGAGCCAGGGCACTTCTCCAACAATTGCCCCAAGAAGACAGCAGGAGTGACCCCAGTTCGCTTCAACTTGAGATCCACACTACCGGAGACCCCGCACCAGGAGCAAGCCGGAGCAAAGACGGCCGAAGTCGCGCCCAGCACCGTGGTGAGAGGCCGAGTCAACCATGTCACCGCAGATGCACTCTGAGAATGCCACGGATGTCATCTTGGGTAAGATCTTTGGTCAACTCAAGACTGCACAGTTTTGTTTGACTCTGGAGCTTCGCATTCGTTTGTTTCCCGAGATTTTGTCTCTAAGAATGATTTGGAGATTGTGAATCTTAAATGCATGCTTATAGTTCAAACCCTTGGATCAGAACTCCGATCTCAAGTAGGATGTTCTGGGGTGAGAATATTAATAGATGGGGTAGAGTTCTTAGCGAACCTTATTATATTGGGAACCCAGACCCTAAATGTTATCTTGAGAATGGATTGGTTATCCAAGCATAAGACTGTATTGGACTGTGGACGAAGGGTCATATCGATTGAGCCCGTGTGGAAGAAAAGTGGAATTTCAAGCAACCGCCGTTAGAGATGGACAGTTGATGGTCAACAGCGCGAAGGCAATCTGCATAGAGGATGTCTCAGTGGTGAACGAGTATCCGGATGTCTTTCCTGAAGATTTACCTGGTATGCCGCCAGACAGAGACATAGAGTTTGTGATAGAGCTGGTACCTGGAACAGCGCCGATAGCAAAGAGACCCTATCGGATATCCACCGAATAATTGGTAGAGATGAATAAGCAGCTTGAGGAGCTGATGGAGAAAGGATTCATCAGACCGAGTTCGTTGCCATGGGGAGCGCCAGTTCTGTTTGTCAAGAAGAAGGATGGGAGCTTCAGGATGTGCATTGACTACCGTGCACTCAATGAAGTCACCGTGAAGAATAAGTACCTGCTACCCAGGATCGATGATCTGTTTGATCAGCTGAGAGGAGCCGGAGTTTTCTCCAAGATTGATCTGAGGTCGGGATACCACCAGCTGAAGATTCGATCAGAAGATATTCCGAAGACCGCATTCTCGTCTAGATACGGACATTACGAGTTCACTGTTATGTCCTTTAGTCTGACGAATGCGCCAGTTTACTTCATGAATATGATGAACAAGGTGTTCATGGAATATTTGGACAAGTTTGTTGTTGTGCTCATAGATGACATCTTAGTCTACTCCAAGACAAAGGATGAACATGCAGAGCACTTGAGGCGAGTCTTGGAAAAGCTGAGGGAACAGCAACTCTTCGCCAAGTTCAGCAAGTGCGATTTCTGGAAGGACAAGGTGGAATTCCTTAGACATGTAATGACCGCAGAAGGAGTCGCCTTTGATCCAAGCAAAGTGGAAGCTGTGTTACATTGGGAGCAACCGAAGACCGTGACCCAGATCCATAGTTTCCTTGGTATGGCAGGTTACTACCGCCGCTTCATTGAAGGTTTTTCGACAATTGCGAGGCCTCTTACGCAATTGTTGAAAAAGGAGAAGAAGTTTACATAGACACCGGAGTGCGAAAAAGGGTTTAAAGAATTGAAGAAACGATTTACATCAGCCCCAGTGTTAGTCCTACCGGACGTCAATCAAAGCTTTGATATTTATTGTGATGCATCGCGCGAAGGACTTGGGTGTATGCTGATGCAGAACAGAAAGGTCGTCGCTTATGCATCGAGGCAATTGAGACCGCATGAGGAAAATTATCCAACGCATGACCTAGAGCTAGCTGCCGTAGTGCATGCTTTGAAGTTGTGGCGTCATTATTTGATCGAGAACAGATGTGAAGTATATACGGGCCATAAGAGCCTTAAGTACATTTTCACCCAATCAGACCTGAACATGAGGCAGAGGAGATGGTTAGAGTTGATTAAGGATTATAATGTTGAAATCCATTACCATCCTGGAAAGGCCAACGTGGTGGCCGATGCTCTGAGTCGGAAAAGCCATACCGTAAACATGTTGATAGCCATGAGTCAGGAAGAGCTATGCAAAGATTTCCAGAGAATGCAGATTGAAGTGGTACCAGAAGGATTCTTGGCCGCATTAGAAGTGAAGCCTACCCTGGAGGATCAGATCCGAGAAGGGCGGAAGGATGATGACAAGATCCGCAGGATTAAGTCCAAGATGGATGAAGGCAAGGCAAAAGACTTCAAGATGGATGAGCAAGGCACGTTGTGGATGGAGGATCGAATTTGTGTGCCAAACAAGAAGGAGCTGAAGCAGTTGATCCTAGAGGAAGCCCATGACTCCAAGTATTCAATCCATCCAGGAAGTGCCAAGATGTATCAGGACTTGAAGGAAAGATTCTGGTGGCCAAGCATGAAACGTGAGGTTGCCGAGCATGTCGCATTGTGCGACATATGTCAGAGATTCAAGGCAATGCATCAGAGGTCAGTAGGATTGCTACAGCCGTTGAAGATACCTGAGTGGAAATGGGAGGAAATCGGAATGGACTTCATTACTGGTTTGCCGAAAACTCAGAGTGGATATGACTCCATATGGGTTATAGTGGACCACTTGACTAAGGTCGCCCATTTTATCCCGGTAAAGACCACTTACTCGGGAGATAAGTTAGCAGAATTGTACATGACCAGGATCGTCTGTTTGCATGGAGTACCGAAGAAGATTGTATCGGACAGAGGTACCCAGTTCACCTCGAGATTCTGGAATAAGCTGCATGAAGCCATGGGGACCCATTTGAATTTTAGCACAACCTATCATCCGCAGACGGATGGACAGACTGAAAGAGTTAATCAGATACTGGAGGATATGTTAAGAGCGTGTGCATTGGCTTATGCTACCTCTTGGGATAAGAGTCTACCGTATGCTGAGTTCAGCTATAATAACAGTTATCAAGCAAGTCTACAGATGTCACCTTTTGAGGCATTATATGGTCGACCCTGTCGAACCTCGTTGAACTGGAATGAGACGGGTGAACGCCATGTCTTTGGACCGGATATTCTTCAAGAGGCCGAAGAGCAGATTGCCATGATCCGGGAAAGACTGAAGATAGCACAGTCAAGACAGAAAAGTTACGCGGATAACCGTCGTAGGGACTTGAGTTTTGAATCGGAGGATTTCGTGTACCTTAGGGTTACGCCCTTCAAGGGAGTTAAAAGATTCCACGCTAAAGGGAAACTCGCACCGCGTTATGTTGGACCCTTTAAGATTTTGAGACGCATGGGCGAAGTTGCTTACCAGTTGAAGTTGCCGCAGTCGTTAGCAGGAGTGCATGACGTGTTCCACGTGTCCCAACTGAAGAAGTGTTTCCGAGTACCTGATGAGCAAACACCGCTGAAGTCGATAGAGCTGCAAGAGGATATGACTTATAAGGAGCACCCCGTTAAGATTCTGGACACCATGGATCGAGAAACAAGAAATAAGTCAACCTGTTTCTGCAGAGTCCAGTGGAGTAACCATGCAGAGAGTGAAGCAACTTGGGAGCGCGAGGAGGATTTGAAGAAAGAGTTTCCAAACCTATTCCTTAGTTAGTTCTAAATCTCGGGGACGAGATTCTGTTAAGGGGGGAGGTTTGTAACACCCCAATTTTTGCTTTTCATGAATTTAAGTGTTATTTTGCACTTTTCTGAATTTTTGGAATTTTCTGGAATTTATTTGGATATATTTGGATTTCATTTGAATTTATTCCCTTTTGAAATAATTAAAGAATTTAATTTTACAAATAAAATTTTGTTGGAAATATTTTATTTGAGTCCAAAATGTTCCAAAATATTTTCTAGAATTTTTCTGGAATTTTTCTGAGTGTTTTGCTAATTTTAATGAATTAAATGAATTTCTGGGAATTAATTTGAATATTTAATCGCTGGAAAAATCTATCGGGTTTGCACTGTTCATCTGACAGAGCCGGAACCCGAGTCCGACTCGGACCCAACTCGAGCCGCGTCTGAGCCGGACCCAGTCCAACGTAACTCCGGTCGATCCGGACCGTTGGATCTGGATCCAAAGGTCAGGATTGGCCCGTACCGATACGACCGGATCCGGTCCGGATCCGGTTGCGCCCAGGAGATCTCGACCGTTAATCGCGCCACGTGGAGGGTCCAGATTGCTTCGTCCCCGTCCGAATCGCTGCCAGACTCCGCCGCCGTCTGGGCCTAGGGCTCCGCCTTTTGCGCGGACGCCGAGGGTATTTAATGCCCGGGTCGCACCCCGAGGACCGCCTTGACCCCGCGCAGCCGTTGCCCTAGCCGCCGCCGCCCGTAGTACCCCGACGCGCCCGCAATCGCTCACCGTAGCGTTTTCTCCTCCGCCCTGATTTTGCTTCGCCCGAGCTCGTGCCGTTCTCCGCGGTGAGCCTGGTCCGAGATCCCCAGACCGAGGCGAACCCGTGGGGATATTTCACCTCGCCGGAATCGCGTCCAAACGCCGTTGGGCGTGTCCTCGTCTCCGTCTCCGGCCACCACAACCCCGCCGCGTCACCATCGTCACCTCGAGCTCGGACAGCCGTCCGATCAAGATCAAACCGCCACGGTAAGCCCACGTTCCCTTCGAAACCCCGGAGAACCAGATTAGATCTGGACCGTTGGATCAAGATCCAACGGCCCACATTCGCCCACGTCACCCCGTAACAAATCCACGTTGCGGTATTTAGATCTAATCCTAACCGTTGGATCTAGATCCAACGGCGTGAAAGTAAATACCGCGTGTCACGCGAGACATGCCAAGTTGTCCTGCGGGCGCGGTGAAACTCAACGATCCGACCGTCCGATCTAGATCGAACGGCCCAGATCAACCGCGTTAAGCCCATACGTGAAACCCTAAGATCAAATCCGCGCCGTCAATTTTCAAATCAACGGTCGCGATTGCGCCACGTGTACCCTAACCGCGCCCACGAGCGTGGGTGCGTGTCTCTGACACGCGGGGCCCGCGTGTCAGTGGGCCCACCGTGTCAGACGCGCCCGTGCGGGCGTGAGCACGAGTCGCTGACAAGCGAGCCCGCTGTCGGCCGCCTGTCCGGTGGACCAGGACCACCGTGGACCGGGTCGTGCGCGTGGACCGAGTCCATGCGCCGGCACCGACGTGGCCGCACCCGAGCGTGCCACGTGGCACGATGACGTCATGCTGACGTCATCGGGGGGCTCGGCCGGTGCTGACGTCAGCAGGCCAACGTGGACCAATGAGGTGCTGACACGTGTCCCCCATGATGCAATAAATATTTTCTGAAAATGAAAATGATTTATTAATTCGGTTTATTGGTTTTGAAAATAGATTCAAACTTCAAAATGCTATAACTTTTGCATTCTAACTCCGATTTGGGTGATTCAAATTTCTAAATTTTTATAAAATTGAGATCTACCTAATGATGAATTTTATTAAATTTTTGGACCAAAGTTTTTCTCTGTAATATTATTTAATTGATTATTTAAACTTTAAATGCTTGTAACTTTTGCGTTTTAACTCCGATTTTGACGATTCAAATTCCTAAAAATTTATAAAATTATGCTCTCTGTTTTTGAAGTTTATTTGAACTTTTGAACACTTTTGGGTACTGTTTTATTTATTTATTGCTATTTGCACGCATTACGAGTAGACGTTGAAGTGCCCGAAGGCTTCGAAGGAGAAGTGTTGACTCAGGAGCCAGCTCAGGAGCCTGAACAAGTGCTATTTGAAGGCAAGTTGTGCTTTGACCATGTTGATCCCATTTTGAAATTATTTTGATTTAAATTATTGCATGCTAGTTTAATTAGAAAATTCCTTAGTTAATTTTGGGAAAATAGTTAAATGCCAGCTTTGCATTTTGACACCTTGATTATTTAATTATGTGCCATGACCCCCTTGTCACCCTAGTTGTGGGTTATTTAATTGGACAGTATTAAATTGCCAACATTGGGTATTTAGATCGTGATAGTTTATTGCTTAGACCTGCTACGTACACATGACATGATTTTGGACAATCAAATGTTAATATTGACTTAATGAGATATTGAACCTGTTTTGGAGAAGAACTACGTGTTGTGAATGTTGAAGGCACGTGGTGCATGGTAACCAACTGGGTTTGATAAATAGATTTAGACTGGGGCAAGTGGCAAGAATGAGATGGTGGGCCAGCTGTGGCACCGGGAACGTTGATTTGGTTCTTCGGGTAGTCTTGCCCTGGTCACCCTAAGGACTTGACCTTGCAAGTCTTTGACCTGAGTCAAACGTGCAACCACATGACCGGAGTGGGACGGTCCTAGTTGAGTAAGTTACTAATAACTTACATGTGATACCTCGGGTGTCAACTACACCTTTTGTGTAGCTTGAATGGGGAGCGTACCAAGGCTACGGCATTGTACCCGTCCAACGGTATGTCGGTCCCATACTTCGCCTCTGTCAAGGGAAGGGATGGTGTATGGCAAAAACCGGAAAGGTTCACTTGTGTAGTTAGCCGTATCCGAAAGGCTTTGTTACGATCACTCACCTTCGCGGTGTTTGGCTGTATCTTGTGGGTAAAGTGCATAACCTCTGCAGAGTGTAAAACCTATTCGAATAGCCGTGTCCACGGCATTGGACATTACTCGGGAATTACAGTCAAGGGTTAGACTTCCATGAAAATAACTTGGACTTGGAAAGTTTGGTTGGGTTAATTGATGACGTAGATGGAAATGTTGACTAGGAATGGGAAAGATGTTCATTTAACTCCTGGAAAAGTTATTGATATTATAATGTTTCTATTGCTTTCGAATCTACTTATGTTACTTGTTAAATGCTGTTACTGCAAATGAACCATGAGCTATTCCTTTGTATTAAGCCACGCATGTAGTATATTAGTTTGCATTATGTGCATGACTTGCTGAGTACCAAGTACTCACCCTTGCCACAATACAACATCAGTTGAAGAAGAGTCTACACCAGCTTTGGAGGAGCTCCAAGAGGAACCGTCTATCTAGGGAGCGAGCCCAGTCAGTTACATGTGGTATACTGGATGGCGTCACGAAGTTATCTTATTTTCCGCTGCTGTTATTTCTCTTTTATTAAGTTTTCGCCCCGCGTGGCGTATATTTGTAACTTGACCTTAAGGTCGAGCAACCAGCTTGGTTAACTAATTAAAGTACCTTATTATTTCGTTAAGTATGATTGTGATATTTACCAATGTTGAGACTGTGTGCACTAGCGTGTTCCTGGACTAGTGCTGAATACACAGAGAGTCCGGATTTGCAAATTCGGGTCCCGACAGAAACTCCTTGCATAGCTCGTCCTGACTTGTGGTATCAACATATTCATGGTATGGCTTTTCCGACTCAAGGCGTCAGCCACCACATTAGCCTTTCCGGGATGGTAATGGATTTCCACATTGTAATCCTTGATCAACTCTAACCATCTCCTCTGCCTCATATTCAAATCCGATTGGGTGAAGATGTATTTAAGACTCTTATGGTCTGTGTACACTTCGCATCTATTTCCAATCAGGTAGTGTCGCCACAACTTCAAGGCATGCACTACAGCTGCTAGCTCTAAGTCATGCGTCAGATAATTCTCCTCATGCAGTCTCAACTGTCTTGACGCATATGCAACAACCTTCCGCTTTTGCATCAACACGCATCCAAGTCCTTGGCACGATGCATCACAATAAATATCGAAGCTTTGATTGACGTCCGGTAGAACTAACACCGGGGCTGATATCAATCGTTTCTTCAGCTCTTGAAAACTTTTTTCGCACTCCGGCGTCCATGTAAACTTCTTCTCCTTTTTCAATAATTGCGTAAGAGGTCTCGTAATTGTCGAAAAGCCTTCAATGAAGCGGCGGTAGTAACTTACAATCCCAAGAAAACTACGAATCTGGGTCACCGTCTTCGGCTGTTCCCAATGTAACACATCTTCTATTTTGCTTGGATCAACAGCGACTCCTTCTACGGTCATCACGTGTCCAAGAAACTCCACCTTGTCTTTCCAAAAATCACACTTACTGAATTTGGCGAAGAGTTGTTGTTCTCTCAGCTTCTCCAAAACTCGCCTCAAGTGCTCTGCATGTTCATCCTTAGTCTTGGAGTAGACTAGGATGTCATCTATGAACACAACGACAAACTTATCCAGGTATTCCATAAAAACCTTGTTCATCATATTCATGAAGTAAGCTGGCGCATTCGTTAGACCAAAGGACATAACTGTAAACTCGTAATGTCCGTATCTTAACGAGAATGCGGTCTTCGAAATGTCCTCTGGTCGGATATTCAACTGGTGATATCCTGACCTCAAATCAATCTTGAAGAAAACTCCGGCTCCTCTCAACTGGTCAAACAAATCATCGATCCTGGGTAGCGGGTACTTGTTCTTCACGGTGACTTCATTGAGTGCACGGTAATCAATGCACATCCTGAAACTCCCGTCCTTCTTCTTGACGAATGTAATCAAGCGCTCCCCACGGCGAACTCGGTCTAATGAATCCTTTTTCCATCGGCTCCTCAAGCCGCTTCTTCATCTCTACTAACTCCTCGGTTGACATCCGATAGGAGTCTCTAGGCTATCGGTCTTTGTGCAGTACTAACTCAATCACAAATTCTATGTCTCTGTCTGGTGGCATTACAGACAAATCTTCAGGAAAAACATCAGGATACTCATTCACCACTGAAACATCTTCTATGTTGATTGCCTTCGTGCTGTTGACCATCAACTGTCCATCTCGAACGGCGGTTGCTTGAAATTCCACTTTTCTTCCACATGTGCTTTCAACTGAGATAATCCTTCGCCCACAATCCAGCACGGCCTTGTGCTTGGATAACCAGTCCATTCCCAAGATAACATCTAAGGTCTGGGTTTCCAGTATAATAAGGTTCTCTAGGAACTCTACCCCATCTATTAATATTCTTACCCTAGAACATCATACTTTAGTTCGGAGTTCGGAACCAGGGGTTTGAACTAGAAGCATGCATTTAAGTCTTGCAATCTCCAAATCATTCTTAGCAGCAAAACCTTGAGAAACAAACGAATGCGAAGCTCCAGAGTCAAACAAAACTGTTGCAGGTACTGAGTTAACGAGTAACTTACCCAGTATGACATCTGTGGCATTCTCAAGTGCATCTACGGTGACATGGTTGACTCAGCCTCTCACCACGGTCTGGGGCGCGGCTCCTGGCTGTGCTGTCCCTCGGTTTGCTCCTGGTGCAGGCGTCCTGGCTGGTGTGGATCCCAGATTGAAGAGGACTGGGGTCACTCCTGCTATCTTCTTAGGGCAACTGTTGGAGAAGTGCCCTGGCTCGTTGCATGTGTAGCATCGTCTCACTGCTCCCTGTTGACTTCCCGAAGCGCCGCTTTAAGCCGAGTGGTGTCAGTAAACCTGGCTAGCAGGCCTCGGTGCTGGCGACGGTGTCCTTGCTGCATTCTGCGGCTGGAATCTGAAAAACTGATTAGGCGCAACCCTCAAACGTTGCTGCGCTCCCTGACGCGATCCCTGCTGTTGCATCCTGCGCTTCCGGTTCTCATCCTGTTCCTTGCGCTTGTCCTCAAGGATGAGCGCCTTGTTCACCAACTCTTGGAAATCTGGAAAGTTGTGGGTGATCAGTCCCACCTGTAGTCCAGAATTCATTACCTTCATAAAGCGAGACTGTCTGGCCTTGTCTGTCGCTACGTCTTCCGGCGCGTAGCGTGCAAGCTGTGTGAACTTGTTCAGGTATTCAGCCACCGGTTGATTACCTTGCTTCAATGCCCTGAATTCCTCCTTCTTTAAGTCCATTATTCCTTCTGGCACATGGTACTGGCGGAAAGCAGCTGTGAACTCCTCCCAAGTGATATCCTGTGGGTTTTCCCGCGTGGCGCAGAAGTTCTCCCACCATTCAGCTGCAGTCCCTTCCAACTGATGAGAGGCGTAGAGCACCCTCTCATTTCCCACACATTGGGTAATGTGCAACTTCCTCTCAATTGACCTTAACCAATCATCCGCCTCCAGTGGATTGGCATTTCCAGATAAGGTGGGCGGATGAGTCCTCATGAATTCTAACAACCTTGAGCCATGACCCTGTCCTTGATTGACTTGATTAGTGGCGGCCGAAAGCAAAGGATGTGTCGCATCATGGCATGCATCACCGTGGTTCAGGCAAAGCAAGAAAGGCTCCAAAGTTCTGCATGTCAACTGGTGGTGCTAGTTGGGGTGCAGGTGCTCCATCATTGGGTTTCATTGTGGGGCGAGAACCACTCCCGTTGCCTCCAAGGTTTCCGCGGGTGTTCACCATCTGTCGATTACTCCAAGGTTTCAGAGATGAGAGGGAACAAGAATAGACAAGTAGTAGAGAAACTTATGCGGGGAAAAGGTGTAACTCAAAATCCAACTTTATTATTTAATAATAACTTCGTATGGTTGCTTACAATGCCTAGGGACCTTGCAACACATACTGCACACTCAGCAAGCAATGAAAATCCAAATCGACTGGCACACTGGAGTCTAACGCCTCTAAGGGTGACTCTTATTCTATAACGCGACTCGACAAAGGAGTCTCAACTGCAAAACCTACGCTCACTCATCGAGAAAACCTCCATTGCCTCCTAGCGGCGGGTGTGGCGGCATAGGCGCGAAGCGATCGCCATGCCCCACAACAGCAGTAGTCGAAGAAGCGGCATCATCCTCAGGCTCAGGCTGTGGTGCCGGTGATCTTTGGTTCCTCCGGTGCAGGCGCCCAACTCTAACACTGGCTCCGGGCCCTGCCCATACAGTGTGGTCTCCAGCTCTGCGATCCTTTCCGCAACATAGGCGACGTACTCACGAGCATTATCTAGGTGCTTTTTCCCTTCCTCGACCTGCTCGCGAGCCTTCATCAACTCCTGGACTGTGTCATCGATAAGCTCCTCCTGAGCGACGACGAATCTGGCCAAGTGTGTGACGGTAGCATCCTCATCTTTTATCGGCTTCCGCTGAGCTCTATTGTCTCGGCGTGGGTGGTGACGGAATACTGTGCCTTCCAGCTCTCTGGAGTAAGTGCGATCAATCTGCTGCATCGCTCGGCGTGACACCTCCTGAATTCCCATCTCAAATGTTGACCTCCTAGCGGTGAAGTGGAAAAGATGGCTAAACTTCGTCTTCTCTCAAGCATACACCGTGATCTTGACGTCCCATCCTATGACCAGTCCTGCCTGCACGATGGTGGTCACTCGGTAGAGCGGTCTCTCGAAGCCTCCAAGCAACTGTAGCATACGCTACAACTCGACAGCGTAGCCTCCCTTACGCTCGACGTAGTTGTTCTTCATCAACATCTGCCAGAAGACACTCGCGTAAGAACGCAACATTTTAAAATCAAAGTGGAAGACAAAAGAACTCAGCAAGTCGAGAATTCATTCATTATCTTGACAACTTTTAACTTTAGAAAATAAGTTTTATCATCACTACGACCAATCTAACTATAGGTGAGCCTACAGTCAGTATGGCTCTGATACCACTTCTGTCGGGACCCGAATTTGCAAATCCGGACCCTCCGTGTATTCAGCATTAGTCCAGGATCACGCTAGTGCACACAGTCTCAACATTGGTAAATATCACAAACATACTCAACGAAATAGTAAGGTACCTTAATTAATTAACCAAACTGGTTGCTCGACCTTATGGTCAAGTTACAAAGATACGCCTCGCAGGGCAAAGGCTTATTAAAAGAGAAATAACTGCAGCGGAATATAAAGAAAACGCGTGGCACGAACCAATATGTCACAGGCAACTGACTGGGCTCTCCCCCTAGCTTGTCGGTTCTTCCTGGAGCTCCTCCTCCAGTGCTGGCGTTGATTCTTCTTCAATTGGTGTTGTATTGTGGCAAGGGTGAGTACTTGGTACTCAGCAATTCATGCACAGAATGCAACTAATATTCTATATGCAAGGCTTATTACAAGGATAGGTTAACAGGTTCATTTGCAGTAAAGCAGCAATTAGCAAGTAACATAAGTAAATTCGAAAGCAGTAAAAGCAATATAGTATCAATAACTTTTCCAGGAGTTAAATAAACATTCTCCCTTTCCTAATCCACATTTCCATCAACGTCATCATTAAACCCAACCAAACTTTTCAAGCCCAAGTTGTTTTAATGAAAGTCTAACCCTTGACTGTAATTCCCGAGCAATGTCCTATGCCGCGGACACGGCTATTCGAATTATAAGCAATAAAAATAATTTTGTATAGTCTCTCTCCCAAAGTTTTTCACCATCATATATATTCTAATCTCTCATCCACCAAGCCGATGCGATCCGGCCTTCCTCCTGACGATGTTTATCCCATAATGATGTAACGTTCATCACATTTAGACTAGTTATTGGATTTGAAAAATATTTTACTTGTTCTGTCTAATTGCAGGGGAAGCAACTAAACTGTACAATGCATAGAATTTCCAAATATACTATGTATGATATCTCACACTGTGGACATATTAGATCTGCCTTGGTGACTCACTCGAGGAGAGTGCCAATGGTTACTGTTTTCTATGTGAGTAGCAATTATCAATATTGTATGAAGTATGAAGTTGTTTACAGGTTCAACAAAAGCGATCTTCTTCACGATGGTACTAATAACCCCATTACGAAATCTGTATGTGTGGCAATTCTATGCATTGTACAGTCTAGTATATTTGAAAATTCTATGTATTGTACAGTTTAGTTGCTTCCCCTGCTACTCACATAGAAAACAACCATTGACCCTCTCTTCAAGTGAGTCATCAAGGCAGATCTAATATGTCTACAGTGTGAGATATCATACATAGTATATTTGAAAATTTTATGCATTGTACAGTTTAGTTGCTTCCCCTGCAATTAGATAGAACAAGCAAAATATTTTTCAAATCCAATAACTAGTCTAAATGTGATGAACGTTAGATCATTACGAGGTAAACACCGCTGGGAGGAAGACTGGGCTGCATTGGCTTGGTGGATGAGAAATTAGACTATATATGAGGATGAAAAACCTTGGAAGAGACTAGACAAAATTATCTTTATTGCTTATAATTGATAATGGATACATACTATCCTTTTTATAGGGATGACTTACTTAATCTTCAAGAAAGCAATCTCTTATTTAAAATAACTAATCTTATTTCAATCATAACTAAACAAAATAAATTGAGATAAGTAGAAGAGAAAAATAGGTAAAGTGTACCATACCTGAAGGAAAGACTTGTAGCTTCCATCGTTTAGTACTCCTATCCCTTTGAGTATGTTCATAAGCCTCACATTCCTGTCAATCCTCTGTTTATCCTTAAGTTGTTTGACTTTAATATGCTTCTGTTTAAGGTAATTGATCGAAAGATCATTTTGAAACTCTTGATATATTCTCATATTTACCTCCAGCAGCTATGATGGAATAAGAGTTACAATCACCTGCAAATGAGCATTTAGTAGTTCACAGCAAAACCAAATTAGTCGATCAAATAGAAAAACAATGATTACAAAATATTAAAAAAATACACGGAGTGCTCACCATTTGGAGTATGCCTTCTGACTGATAGAATAGGTACACCATGCGCAGCCCTGTTTTGCCATGTGTATCTCTGATATGATCGCATGTACTTATGCATTGGTTTAACTTTCGAAGCTACGATACCTAACAATAATTACCATATTATTCAGAAGTATCAAAAACAGAAAAGGATATGCATACCCTTAACTATCAATATATAATAATAGATTGGCCAGTTGTTCTAACATCACAATAGGTAACCGTTTTCTCACTTTCCCCGAAAACACAATCCAATCCCACTTTTCCTAACAACACAATCACAATTTCCTGAAAATGTAATCCATATGGTACACATTTTATATCATCACCAAAAGGCCTTGATGTGCATGGAACATGAACAGAATTTGTATTCCAAAATGGATGGCGAAACGGTAGTGAGAAGAAAGATCTCTTCTTGCTTAAAAAATGCAACTCTAAAAGGGTGACTCGAAAAAAAAACTCCTACGCACGCAAAATGGATGGCTATTTTGTAAACAACTGTCCTCCCATTTCTTTGCATGCCAGTTAAAAAAATCCCATGCACTTAGCAAATTAAGTGATGAAAGGATGAGAAACACCATTTAGCGTTGAAGTGTATTTCCTTGCACATTTTAAACAATACCAAGCACCTTAGCAAAATAAGTGACGAGGGAAAAAAAAGGAGTAACATCATGCAGCAATGCAGTGTATTTCAACTTTCAAGGGGCTCCACTAACATGTCTAGAGTATATTTCATGAGACATTAAACTGTCGTTACATGCTTACTAGTTACTTCTGTGTTAATTTCAAAGGATCTCGAGACCAAAACACAGAAACATTGCTACCATTCTCATGCAATTTCATGAAAAGTTGATTCTGAAGCCCAAACATCAGGTATATAAGGCTTGTTTGGTAGAGCTCCAAATTCTGATTTTTCAGCTCCGGATTCTATTCACAAGCACATCAATATTGACGACTTAAACAAATATCTGATCATCTTATAGTTCTCTGGTTTACATTTAAAATCCTTTCTGTCAGCGAGACAAGTTCCTCAGTTTACATTTAAAATCCATTAATCAACATTAACAAGTAATCAAATTGCTAGTTGTTGCGCAAATAAAAGAACTAACAATGTTGCTATCATATCATCATTTGGTTCAATTAGAATGTGGTACCACAATTACTCAAATCAAAACGAAGGAAATTACTCAAATCAATTCTAGGGATTGGTTCATTCCGGATCTAGGGACAATATTCCACACAAATAAGTGCCATTCCAAATCAAACAAAATTTTCTCTAACTCAAACCCAACTGATCCAATGAGGAACGACTGAGATCTGGAAATTTGGGGGCTATTGGCCGGCGGGAGGATTTAGGTTGTGTTGGTGGGTTTTTTTCACTGTGGCGGAATTAGGGTTATGGGGTGGGGCGGCTCACAATTGCAGGAGGACGGGGTGCGCGAGGGCTCGGCGCTGGCCGTCATGATCATTGGGTCGACGCGGCTGTGGACGCCGGTCGCCTGGATCCGATGGCGAGGGGATGCCGGGTGGAGACGGGATTCCGGGAGGTGAGGAGCGGATTCCGGCCTGCGGAGACGGGATTCCAGGCGGCGACGAGGTCCTACAGGCCGGTGGGGAGGCGTTCCCTGGGTGGTGCCGCTATGGCTCCATGGCGCCGCGAGGGAGACGAGTGGAGAGAGAACGAAAGAATGGGAATGCGCGACGAGAGGGGCTGAATCAGGTGTTTACATGCAGTGGCAAAAAGGTGATCTATAATAAAACCGAAATAAAGGGTCATTTTTTACTAAATACTAAACCACCATATTCCTGGAAGGATTCCGGCTTCCTCACGCTCCCACGTCATCCCACCCTCTCTCTCTCCCATTCTTGCAAAAAAACCCTCCGGTTCTTTGAAATTACGGATAGGTCCTTTGTAATTTTCTTTGAGTGTAAAATATTTTCTACCGTTCGCGTTTAGGTCCTCCGCTCGCTTTGCACAAAGAACCTCCCATTAATACGTGCGAACTAGCCCTTTCCTACTTATTCGAAATAGCGAACAAGTCCAAAATTATAACAAATCGGTCCCTTGACTTTTCGCTCGTGTCCTTTCTCCGCTTTCCCTAAAAATGTTTTCGTTCGCTTGCTCTCCGAGCATAGGAAAAATGTTTCGTGGTCCGCTTTTTCTCCAAAAAACAAAAATATTTTTCGCTCACGTGAACGGCGTTTTCCTGAAAATTATTTCCGTGATCCGCTTGCTCTCCGAGCATGCGAAAAATGTTTCGCGGGTCCGCTTTTCTCCAAAAAACAAAAAAATTCCGCTCACGCGCGCCGCTGCTCCGCTTGCTCTCCGGAGCATAGGAAAGATGTTTCGCGTGGTCGCTTTTTCTCCGAAAAAACAAAAAATATTTTTCGCTCACGCGAACTGCGTTTTCCAAAATTATTTTCATGATTCGCTTACTCTGAGCATGGGAAAAATATTTTCGTGGTCTGTTTTTTCTCCAAAAACAAAAAATCCGCTCACGTCTTGCGCGTTTTAAAAATATTTTCGTGGTCCGTTTGCTCTCCGGAGCATGGGAAAAATGTTTTCGTGACCTGTTTTTTCTCCGGAAAAAAAAAACAAAAAATATTTTCCATTCACGCGCGCGGCGTGCGCCGCGCTTGCGTTTCTAGTTGATTCTTGCGCGAGAAGTTTTGTACAGCTAACCAGGGTGGGCATATATAAATCGAAACCGAAAAACCGAACCGAATTAATTGATTATTTCGGTTTTTTCGGTTTTTGGTTTTCAGTTTGGTTTTATTGTAGATCTATTTGATTTTCGGTCTTCGGTTCGGTTTTCAACTCATGTAAACTGAAAGAATCGAACACCGATATACGTTAATGGGTCCTGCGCCTTCTTGTATCAAAATGGCAGCTTTTGATCTATAGAGTACTCCCTCCAGTCTGGTAATATCTTTCGTTTTGGATATCGACACGGTCTTCAAAACACAACTTTGACCGCTAATTTTTATTATAATATATTTATAAAACCCAATAAAATTATAATATTATTGTCGACGATTGGAGAACGGGCTCCCGTCGAGCTTACTTGTTGAATGGGGGATCAACAGAGCCCCGTCGTACGGACCGAGGAGGTCGTTCGAGCGATGCCAGGTCGGGAGAAGGGGGACACGTGGTTTATCCTGGTTCGGGCCTCCCACTGCCGAGATAACAGCCCTACTCCAGTGTATTGTGTTCTATCTCTGAGTCCCTCCCCTGTTACAGATCTTCAGGGGGGTTTAAATACTACGATTAGAGGTACAAAGAAGGTAACTACCTCTTGGGATCACGCCATGTATCCATATTCGTGATCCGCCGTCCTTGATTCGTGCGCTGTTTGAATTTCGGGTAAGATTTCCCTTGAACTTCGGCTGATTGGTTGTCTCCTTCCTTCCTCGTAGCGCTCGCCGGGCCCACCGACCAAACACCTGAGTAGGTCATGGTCTCCACGAGCATGCTTGCTCGTGGGGGTGGGGGGTGTTTGGTATTGCCGCGAGTAAAGGTGCGGATGCGTATGCTCGGAGGAAGAGGAGGGATGCTCGTTTCATTCTCCTGAGCATCTTCTTTCAGTACTGCCTGGTCGGTGGTGCTCAACTTTTCACGGGGGTACCGTGGTCTTTTGCCAGATAGCCAATCCCCGACAGCTAGCCCCCGAGGTTCAAGCGGGGAACCCTCGGGCTTCCCCTTGAGCCTAAGAAGACTTGAAGGGGGGATTGAATTTCTTTTGGTCGTGGCTTACGACCATTTTACGTCGGGAGACGACCTTTTTACCCGCCGCGTGCTTGCTCCGCGTGGGCGCGTCGTTTGGTTGTTCTGCGGTTCCTTCTCTGAGAAGCCTCCCTGTAACGGTACGGCAGTTTCTTGGAAAGTGCGTTTTCACCGGGTAGGTGTCGCTATGTGATAGGCGGCGATTTTTAACCTGTCCCTTCGCTGTCTTTTTAACCCTTTCTACCGGGAGAGGTCGGAGTTACACCGTGTTTCTTTGCTCGTCTTCGGCCAAAAATCTTCTAGGAGCCCTAGCGCCCAAGAACCCTTTTCGCTCTCCTTCCTCCTTTGGCCATGGCACGTTTCAAAGTTAGCCAGATGACCCGTAGGAGGCTCCAGGTGCTCACGGACGAGGGGTACATCGACCCAAGCTCGGGTCGAGTGTCTGGGGGCGACGCGGAGCCGGCGCCGCAGGAGGCGGAGATCGTCTCCTGCGAGCTGTATGTCGTCAACGGGCTCCGCCTACCCGAGAGCGACTTCCTCGCCTTCGTGCTTGCCTTTTGTAGGTGCGAAATCTCTCATCTCCACCCCAACTCCATTCTCGCCCTTGCGGTCTTCTCCCACCTCTGCGAGGCGTTCGTGGGTGTGATGCCCACCACCAGCCTTTTCTTCCATTTCTATTCTCCCTTTCGCACCGGCCGGGAAGGTCCCGCCGGCTGCGTCTATCTTAAATCTTCGCCCAACCGACCATACGAGTACCCTCTTGTCGCTTTGAAGGACTCGGTGTCGGGTTGGGCCGACCTTTGGTTTTACCGTAAGAAGGCGGAGGGTCCCGGTTGGTCTATCTTGGGAGGCCACTCCGCCCATCGAGACGGCCAAGACGCCTGCCGTGCGGCTGAGGAAGAGCGGGTGCTCAGGACGATCAGCGAGCTCGCCCAGATGGGGCTCACTGGTCGGGACATTGCCCGGGATTTTACCTTCAACCGGGTGTCCCCCTGAGGCACCGCGAGCACCCTTTTTTCGAGGTGACCGGGTGGCATGACCTCACCCGTGAGGACAACGCAGGTATGTTCTTGGACCTCTTTCTCGAGCACTGTTGCTTCCTAGTGAATTGGCGCTACTTTTTCTTTTAACCCTTGGCCGTGTCGCAGCTCCAAGGATGGACTGGGTTGATGAGAGGGTCGCCGAGATGTTCGGCGCCCCGAAGGAGAAGGAGCTGACGCCCAATCGTCAGATCCCCAAAAACGTTTTTGACCGCGGCGATGCGGTAAGTACATCTGTTTGCTCCCGCCCGAGGGCATGTTTTCCGAGCTCATTTCTCCCTGTTTCTGTTTGCAGGAGAAGGTCGCCCTCGAGCTCTCCGTGTCGAGCACCGCGTCACTGCCGCAAGCTGATCCCCTGGCCAGGGGTTCCCGCAAGAGGTCGGCGGGTCGGACTCGTCAAGCATCTGCCTCGCCTCCTTGCGCCAAACGGTCGAAGCGCCGAGCTTCGACCAGGACTCCTCCCACACAACACCTTGAGTACGCCGACCGTCGGGAGGTAAGCGAGCTTCGAATCTGGTTTGATGACTTCAAACGGAGGAGGCCGGAGCTGATGGGCTGACTGGAACAGCTCGCCGAGCAGGAGAAGAAGGCCGAGGAGGAGGCCAGGTCCCCCCCGAGCAAGGAGCAACTGGAGAGAAAAATCAAGGCTCTCCAGGACCAGCTCGCTCAGGTGGTCGAGGACCCTGAGGAGGAGGAAGAGGAGGAAGACACCTACGCTCTGGTCAGGAGGAGCAGGAGGTCGACTTTCCGATCAACCTCTGCATTGGAAGAGGTCGACATGGACGATGTCGACCCGTAGATGGCGCGAGCCAGCGACGCCGCGGAAGATCGCGTCGCGGTCGTTGCCGAGGCCTACGAGGCCGCCGCGGGTAGGACGCCCGTGGCCCGAAGCGAGGAGACCGAGGAGGATGACGCTGCTCGCCGGGCGGAAGGTAGGCCCTGCTTGGTCCTCTTGTTTGATTTCTCCGTTTTTGTCTTGCGATTTTTTCCGGGCTAACCCCACTCCGTTTGGCGTGGGCGTGATAGCTCGGATGTTGCTCTTGGACTTTCGTCAAATGGCTGAGGAGATTATCGACTCTGCAGTTGACGCCGAGCTCGACCGCGTCTTCGACCAAGTAATGGCCGAGGCGGAGGAGGAGTCGGTGCCGGCTGCGCCCTCAGCGGAGTCCGAGCTTCCCTCGGCGGAGCCCGAGCTTCCCCCAGCGGATGTGGAACCTACTCCAGCCGCGGAGGAGCAAGAGCCGCAGGGGGCCGAGGACCAGGAAGCCTTGGCCCTGGTCCCCTGCGAAGGGCCAAGCGCGAGCGAGGCCCAGACGACGGCCTCCGATGGTCGAGGGTTGGTGGCTCTCGACCCACAGCCCTTGGCCGTGAGTCAAGAAGAGGAGTCGGTCGCTGTCGGCCAGCTGCCTCCAGCCGCGGACCAAGGAGGAGAAGTGGTGGTGATCGACCGGCCGCCCCTGGCCGGGGACCGAGGAGAAGAGGTGGTCGTCGACGACCAGATGCCTCCAGCCGCGGACCAGGGACAGGAGGTGGTCGTCCTCGACCAATTGTCTCCGGTCGCGGAGCACCAATCGCCTCCGGCCGCGGAGGTGCAAGGGGTGGAAGTGGTCGTCCTCGACCCATTGCCCCTGGCCGCGGAGCGAGGGGCGGGTGCGCTCGCAGTTGGCGTCCAGCCCCCGAGCGCAGCGGCCGAAGAGGAGGAAGGCGGCCATGAGCCGCCTGTCATTGAGGAAGACCAACCTCAGGACGACCTGGGGTTGGTCAAAGGAGGAAACGCCGTTGCCCTCCCGGGAGCATCGGGTGCCCAGGAGGGGCAAGATCTTGACGCGCCAGCTCGGGATCAGGATGATCCTGCGTGGGTCAACCCCTTTTTCCGAGCTGGCGCTATCGACCGCCAGCGGCTTCAGGACAAGCTGGTCAGCCGGGCTCTTCTGGTAAGTCCTTCGCTTCTATCTTTTTCCATAAGGCGAGCAATCTTCCGGAGGTTCTTTTTGACTTTCCTTCCTTTTTTGCTCAAAGTTTGCTGTGAAGGCTATGGAGGACATCGACGCCTCCACAGTTCCAGCAGAAGAGTTCTGGGCGTACCATCGCGAGCAAGATGCCAAGATCGCCGATCTCGAGCGTCGGGTCTCCGAGGTGCGCGAGGCCGACCTGAAGGAGCTGGAGTCGGCGAAGAGCCTCATCGTCGGGCTTTGGGACCAGCTCTTTGAGAGCGAGACGGCGAAGAGCACTTCGAATGTATGTGCCGACCTCGAAGAGGAACTGGTGAGATTGCGGCGAGAGGTCCCCGACTGCGGCGACCTTCAGCGAGCTCGGGAGCGCGAAGAGGCCCAGCTCAAGGAGGCGCAACGCCTTCGGGACAGCGCGGTTGAAGGTCGCGCTGCTCGGCAGAAGGTTTTGGACCTAGAGGCAGAGGTCGACTCCCTTAAGGAGGAGCTTGCCGCCCTCCAGGCCGAGCATAGGACTTAGCTCTTCTTTTTTCCTTTTTAGCTCGTGCAAATCCTGTAGAAAAGAAAACAACCTTTTGGGTTAAATGAGCAAAATCACAGATGTTTGGGTCCTTGCCTGTTTTTCTCGAGTCCGCTTTCAATGTACGCTCGCACGAACCCGGTTCTGCAGAAAAAAGACCAAGTCCCTGCATAAGAGCATATAATATGGATACGAGCGAAGAATCCTCGAAAAGACCAAGTCCCTGCATAGCAGCATATAACATAGATACGAGCAAAGAATCCTTGAAAAAAAAGGATGGGACGTTCCTATCATACAGAGCCCCCGCCATGGACAAAGGTCGTGCCTCTACTATTGCGAGCATGAGTTTGTTCACGGGAAAGCCGAGGGATACTTTGATCGTAACGTTTTTTGAATGATTTAGACAAGTCGATTGCGTTGAGAGAAATATGAGTGCGAGCATTGCTACGTGCGCAGAGCAGACGGGCTTTAAGCTAACTATACGTACGGTTGCCATACCTGAGTGGTCGCTGTACCGGGCTTAAATGGATGCTCGCGACCGACCACACATACAGCGAAGAGCTACTGTGGAAAGTGATCGGATGGGTGAGCATCCGGCCGGAGGCCAAGGGGAATGGTGTGTACATACTTGTTGGATAAGCTCGCTCGTGGTGCTGGTAGACGACGATGCTCGTTTGATAAAGCGAGGACAAAAATTAGAAGGAAAGGAAACGTTTTATAGGAAGAAACGCAAAGGGCGCGAGATAGGGGTACGCGTCTAAACGTAAAATTTACGTAGTTGATCAATGTTCCAGGTGCTGGCGAGCTCCCGACCATCCTCCATCGCGAGGCGAACAGCCCCCGGGCGTGCTGTGGACACGACCGTGTAGGGTCCCTCCCATCTTGGGGTTAGCTTATTGACTTTCGACAGGTCTTGAAGTCTTCGTAAGACCATGTCACCAACTTGCAGGGACCTTCGTCGGACTGACTTGGCTGCGTGCCTACGAAGAGCTTGTAGGTAAACCGCAGACCGGAGCAGCGCCCGTTCACGTGTTGCTTCGACGAGGTCTAGGTCGAGGATGCGTTCATCCTCCTGATCGATGGAATCGATCAGTTGCACCCTTGGGGAACCTAGCACAATTTCGGCAGGCAAAATGGCCTCCGCATCGTAGACGAGTTGGAAAGGCGTTTCGCCTGTGGCCCGACTCGTCGTGGTGCGGACGGACCAAAGAACGGCGGGAAGCTCATCCACCCACTGCTGCCTGTGCTGGCTGAGGCTCTTGAAGACCCTCTTTTTTATGCCCTGAACTAACTGCCCATTTGCTCATTCGGCTGCTCCGTTGCTCGTGGATGTGCCACGAGGCGAAATAGACCTTGGTCCCGACCTCCTCGCATAACTTTGGAACAGTTCACCGTGAATCGGGTCGATTGTTCAGGATGAGACGGTTGGGTATCCCGAACCGAGTTATCACATTGCTGCAGAGGAACCTCTTGGCCGCCTGGGCCGAGATGGTTGAGACGGGCTCGGCCTCTATCCACTTAGTGAAAGTGTCGATGGCCACGAGCAAATACTTGCAGCCCTTCTGACCCTGGGGAAAAGGTCCAAGGATGTCGAGCCCCCAGGTCGAGAATGGCCACGAAAGCGGTATGGTTTGCAGGGCGTATGCTGGTTGACGGGCTTTGCGAGCATGGAACTGGCATGCTCGGCAGGTCGCTACAATTGACCGTGCATCTGTCAAGGCCGTAGGCCAGTAGTAACCCAATCGGAAGGCCTTGCTCACAAGCGTTCTAAAAGACGAGTGAGCTCCGCACATTCCTTCATGGATATCACGAAGAAGGTATTGGCCTTCCTCCTGAGAGACGCATCTGGAAAGGATTCCTAATGCGTCTTTTCGGTATAGGTCACCTTCGATCAGTTTGTACTGAGAAGATCGCCTTGTTAGCCGGGAACGATCGGCTTCTTCCTCGGGCAATGTCCCATGCGCAAGGTATTGGATAAATGGCGTCATCCAATTTGCACTTTGCTCGAGGAAGGAGACCCTACCGTCGGATTCTGGTGCCTCCTCTTCAGAGGGAATGGAGGGCTTATATAGGTGCTCGACAAGCACCCCCGCCGGAGCGGTAGTTTGAGAGGAACCGACCTTAGACATTTGGTCGGCCAGGGAATTATCCTTCCTGGGGATGTAGATTACTTCGAAATTCTTGAAGTATTTCTCCATCTTCCTTACTTCGGCCAGGTACAGCGCCATTGAGGTATCGAAACACTGATACTCCTTGTTAACCTGGTTCACGACCAACTGTGAATCGCCCATCACAGTGAGCCGTTGGACTCCTAGCGATTTACATGCCCGAAGTCCGACCAAGAGGCCTTCGTACTCCGCCGCGTTGTTGGTCGCGGCGAAATGTAGTTGGATGGCGATCAAGTTGCTCTCCATCCGGGAGACCAAGACGATGCCAACCCCAGCGCCAGATGCTCGGGATCCATCAAAATACAAGGTCCAGGAGTTTTCCCTTGAACCATTGGTTTATTTGGTGGTGGTGCTGGAGCCGACCATTCTGCCACGAAATCAGCCAGAACTTGTGATTTTATCGCCGTGCGGGCTGAAAACATTATTTCAAACTCGGCGAGCTCCATTGCCCACTTGGCTATGCGACCACCGGGCGCCCTGGTTTTCAGATTTCCTGAGCGGGAAGCTTGCTCGGCACCACGATCTTGTGTGCTTGAAAGTAGTGGCGCAACTTCACGGAGGCCATCGAGAACGAGTACAGATGGTTTCGGACCTCGAGTAACGCTCCTTTGGTCCATGAAGTACTTCGCTGACATAATAGATAGATCGTTGGGAACCATCTCTCTCTACTGCTAACACCGCGCTTACCGCCTGCGGGGTTGCCGCCAGGTATAGTAGCAATTCTTCCCCCGCTACAGGCGTGATGAGGACGGGCGGCTTGGAAATGTACTGTTTTAGCTCTTTGAACGAGTGATCAGCTTCCTCCGTCCACGCGAAGCCATCGTGTTTGCGGAGGGCTTTAAAGAAAGGTAGTCCTCGCTCCCCCAACCGGGAAATGAACCGGCTTAAAGCGGCCATTCTCCCGGTCAGAGCTTGCACTTCCTTCACGCACGTGGGCGACCTCATGTTCTCAATGGCTTCGATTTTCTCCGGGTTTGCCCCGACGCCTTGTGGTCCGACCATGTAGCCGAGCACCTTGCCAGCTTTCACGCCGAACACGCATTTTTCTGGATTTAGCTTTATTTGATGCTTATTGAGGTTACAGAAGGTTTCTTCCAAGTCAGCAACGTGACCCGAAGTGCTCTTTCTTTTTACAACTATGTCGTCGACATAGACCTCCAAATTTCGATCCACTTGGTCTGCGAAAGTTTTCTGCATGAGGCGCTGAAAGGTTGCTCCCGCATTTCTTAGACCGAAAGACATGGTCGTATAGCAGAAGGTACCGAACGGGGTGATGAAGGAAGTCTTTTCTTCGTCTTCGTGTGACAGGCTGATCTGATGATAGCCTGAATAGGCATTTAGGAAGCTCATGGTTTGCGATCCCGCCGTCGCGTCGACCAATTGATCTATGCGAGGCAACGGATAGTTGTCTTTCGGGCATGCCGCGTTTAGACCCGTGTGATCTACGCACATGCGCCACTTGCCTCCTTTCTTTCTGACCAAGACTGGATTGGCTAGCCATTCGGAGTGTTCGACCTCCCTAATGAAGCCAGCTTTTAGGAGTTTGTCGAGTTCCTCCCGGATGATCGCCTGTTTTTCCGGGGAAAAGCGTCTAAGTTTCTGTCAGACCTGGTTTTTGTCGCAGAATCGCTAGCTTTGTGCTCAATCACCTCCCTAGGGACCCCGGGCATGTCGGAGGGTTCCCAGGCGAACGCATCTGAGCTTGCCCGGAGGAAGGTGATGAGCTCGAGTTCCTATTTGGGGTCTAAGGAAGATCCCAAATGCACGACTTTGGCTGGTTCCGACTCGTTGAGCGGAACAGCCTTGGTCTCTCCTCTAGGTTGGAGGGCAAGTTTAGGTCGGGAATGTTTTGGCTCTTGGTCAGGGCCGCGAGTGGGTAACTGACCGACCATATCCAACGCCCTTTCGTCGCAATTGAGTGCTGATTTGTGGTTCCCCTTTACGGTTATGACCCCGTTTGGTCCGGGAACCTTCAGGCACTGATACGCGTGATGCGAAGCGGCCATGAACTTGGCCAAGGCCGGCCTTCCGAGGATGGCGTTGTAGGCCGATTCGAATTCTACCACCTCGAAGGTGATTAGCTCCGTTCTGAAGTTACTCGGGCCGCCGAAAGTCACGGCGGGACGACGACCTGCCGAAGGTTTGATCGAGGTGCTCGGGACTATCCCGAAGAAGGGTACGGCTACACTTTTGATTTTGGAACGAGGAATCTGCATCTCGTCCAAAACCTTAGCTGAAATAAGGTCCAAAGAGCTCCCGGAGTCTACGAGGACCCGACCGACGACGGTGTTGCTGATGGTGGGGCTCACGACCATCGGAAGCCTCTGTGGTTTGGTCATTCCAAGGGGACAATCGTCCTTGGAGAAGGTGAGGGACAACTCAGACCATTTGAGTTGCTGCACTGGCGGCTTACCTTGGGTGACATGGTGCACTTCCCTCGCAGCGTCCTTTAAGTCCCGGTGAGATTTATAGGCAGAGGAGCCCCCGAAGATAACCGCGATGTGGTTGTGGTTGTTGATATTCCATGCCATCTTCGTTTTCTTCGACGGGCTGCTTGCCCTTGCCGTTTTCACCCTGCTCTGGAAGCGACGGCATGGGACCCCTGCCACTGTAAAACTGCTCCAGGCGGTAGGTCCATGTTCGGCAATTCTGTAGGTCATGCCCGTGTGCCTGGTGAAGCGGACAGTAGAGGTCGCCCCGTTGATCTGCCTGGCCACCTCGGTCGCGAGGCCTGTGTGGTTGTCCTCTTCCCCGAGCGTTAATCCCACGGCGCTGCGGCTGGGTTGCTCGGGGCTATTGTTGTTCCACCGCGGCAACCATGCTCGGTGGGAGCTTCTTTTTTGTAACACCCCAAAATTTTGCTTTTCTTAAATTCATGTGTGATTTGGCACTTTGGTGAATTTTTAGAATTTATTAGAATTTATTTGGATTTATTTGGAATTTATTTGAATTTATTCCATTTTGAAATAATTAAAAAATTTAACTTTGCAAATAAAATTTTATTGAAAATATTTTATTTAAGTCCGAAATGCCCTAAAATATTTTCTGGAATTTTTCTGAGTATTTTGCTATTTTTCTTTAATTAAATGAATTACTGGGAATTATTTTGAATATTTAATCGCTGGAAAATCAAAACCGGGTTTGCACTATTTATGCGACCGGACCCGAGTCTGACTCGAGTCCGAGTCCGACCGAGCCGGAATCAGTCGGGCCGAACCCCAATCACGCGAGACCGTTGGATCAAGATCCAACGGTCAGGAATTGAGTCGCATCGCTTCGACCGGATCCGTTTGCGCCGGGGAATCTAGGCCGTTGAGCGGGACGCGTGGACGGTCGTGATTGCGTCGTCTTCCCATGTCCGAGTCGGAGAGCGCCGCCGTGTCCGTTAGGGTTTGCGGGATTCCCGCATGTCGAGGCCCCATTTAAGGATCCGACCCCGCCGCCTTTTTGCTCCTTCCCGTGCGCGTGTTTGGCCCTAGACCTCCATGCTCAAGCCGCCGCCGTCGCTTCACGATTTCTCACCGAAGTTCGTAGTGTGCCGCCGCGGTTTCCCTTCGTTTCCGGCGCCGTTCGTCGTCCTCCGCCGCGTTCAAGCCCGGATCTGGAAACCTTGCATCAAGGCGCACCTGTAGGGTGCACTCACTTGGCCGGAGACGCCCCGAAGCGCCGCTGCCGTGGTCGTCGTCCTCGGCACCGGTGAACCCGCGCCGCCGCGTGCCATCGTTGTCCGCGAGCTCGGTGGACCGTCGGATCTCCATCGAACGGCTGCGGTAAGCCACGTGTTTCCCGAACCGTAGAGACCTAGATTAGATCTGGACCGTTGGATCAAGATCCAACGGCCCACGATCGCCGCGTTAACCGTAACTGCGTTAACCTAGGATAGATTCCAACCGTTGGATCTAGATCCAACGGCGTAGATTGACCGCGTTAACCCAAACGCGTGATAACCAGATCTGATCTGGGCCGTTGATTTTCAAATCAACGGCCGATATTGTGCCACGTGTACCCTAACCGTGGCTACGTGCGCGTGCGTGCGTCGCTGACACGCCGGGCCCGCATGTCAGTCCCGTGAGCCTTGGCCACTGACAGGTGGGGCCCGCACGTCAGCACGTTGAACCGCACGGTGGGGTTGCGTGCGTGTCACTGACAGGTGGGGGCCCACATGTCAGAGACACGTGACTCCGTGAGCCGAGTCCACGGTAGACCCGAGCCAAACCATGGACCACGTCCATGGACCGGCTGACGTCAGCCGCCCAATCAGAGACTGCCACGTGTCCTTGCTGACGCAATAAATGAATTTCCGAAAAAGAAAATGATTTATTAATTCGAAATATTGAATTCAAATTTGATTCAAACTTCAAACGCTTATAACTTTTGCATTTTAACTCCGATTTGAGTGATTCAAATTTCTAAATTTGTATAAAATTGAGATCTACCTAATAATGAATTTTATTTAATTTTTGGACTAAAGTTCTTCTCTGTAATATTATTTAATTGATTATTTAAACTTCAAAATGCTATAACTTTTGCATTTGAACTCCGAATTTGACGATTCCAGTTTCTAAAAATTCATAAAATTATGTTCAATCTGTTTATGAACTTTATTTGGATGTTTGGACACTTTTTGTCTACTGTTTTATTCATTGGTTGCTATCTGCACGCGTTACGAGTAGACGTTGAAGTGCCCGAATGATTCGAAGGAGAAGTATTGACCCAGGAGCCAGCTCAGGACCAAGAGCAAGTACTTTTTGAAGGCAAGTTGTGCTTTGACCATGTTGATCCCATTTTGAAATCTATTTTGATTCAATGTATTGCATGCTAGTTCAATTTGAAAGTACTATTATTTAATTCTGGGGAATTAGATAAATGCCTAATTGCTGTATGACACCTTGGTTAATTAAATATGTGCCATGACCACTTGTCACCCTAGTTGTGGTTTACTAGTTGGACATTATTAAATTGCCAACATGGGAATTTAGACCGTTGTAGTATATTGCTTAGACCTGCTACATGCTCATGACATGATTTTGGACAATCAAATGTTAATATTGACTTAATGATATATTGAACCTGTTTTGGAAAGGTATCATGTGTGGTGATGTTGATGGCACGTGGTGCATGGTAATCAACTGGGGTTTGATAAATAGTTTTTGACCGGGGCATGTGGCAAGAATGATCGGGTGGGCCAGTTGTGGCACCGGGAACGTTGGTTTGGTTCTTCGGGTAGTCTTGCCCTGGTCACCCTAAGGACTTAACCTTGCAAGCCTTTGAACTGGGTCAAACGTGCAACCACATGTCTGTAATAGGACGGACCTAGTTGATTAAGTTGCTAATAACGTACCTGTGGGACCTCAGGATGTCAACTACACCCTTTGTGTAGTTGTACGGGGGAGCGTACCGGGGCTGCGACCAGGTACCCATCTAACGGTTGGTTGGCCTAAACTTCGCCTTAGCTAAGGGAAGGGTTAGTGTGCAACACCAAGGAGGACCACTTGTATTGTTAGAAGTTTCCGAAAGACTTTGTTACGGGAACTCGCCTTTGTGGTGTTTGACTATATCTTGTGGGTAAAGTGCATAACCTCTGCAGAGTGTAAAATCTATTCGAATAGCCGTGTCCGCGGTATTGGACATCGCTCGGGAATTACAGTCAAGGGTTAGACTTTCTTGAAAATAACTTGGACTTGAAAGGTGGGGTTTGGTTAAACAATGATGTTGATGGAAATGTGGATTAGGAATGGGAAAGATGTTGATTAAACTCCTGGAAAAGTTATTGATCTTATACTTGTTTCTATTGCTTTCGAATCTACATATGCTACTTGTCAAATGCTGTTTTACTGCAAATATACCCTGAGCTATTCCTTTGTACTAAGCCATGCATGTAGTATATTAGTTTGCATTCTGTGCATGACTTGCTGAGTACCAAGTACTCACCCTTGCCACAATACAACACCAGTTGAAGAGGAGTCTACACCAGCTTTGGAGGAGGAGCTCCAAGAGGAACCGTCTGCTTAGGGAGCGAGCCCAGTCAGTTGCCTGTGGTATACTGGATGGCGCCACGAAGTTATTTCATTTTCCGCTGCTATTATTTCTCTCTTAATAAGTTTCGCCCTGCGTGGCGTATATTTGTAACTCGACCATAAGGTCGAGCAACCAGTTTGACTATTTAATTAAAGTACTTTATTAGTATCGAGTGGTATGATTGTGATATTTACCGATGTTAAGACTGTGTGCACTAGCGCGTTCCTGGACTAGTGCTGAATACACAGAGGGTCCGGATTTGCAAATTCGGGTCCCGACATTTTTCTTCTTCTTCTTGATCTTCTTATCCACGGAGTTCGAGCCCTTTTTACTGGCGGAGGTTTCTAGCCCGGGCTGAGGCGGCAGCTTTCCTTCATCCAGCATTTTCTTCCACTGGACGGCCTCATCCGCGTTGGCATACCGATCAGCCATTCGGAAGAGCTCGTTTGCCGTCAGATCCGGATGGATCTCCAGGTCCTGCGTGAAGCGCACGTCCCGTACCCCGAACTTGAAAGCTCGGACGACAGCCTCGTCCGATATGTTCGGGATCGAGTTTCGGACCTGGATGAACCTCTGGACGAATCAAGCGGGGTTTCTCCGTCTGTCAGACAAGCGCTCAGGTCGCGCTCCTTTCCCGGCGGATGTAACAGCTCCGAAATTTGCTCGAGCGCCTTGCCGAGCTGCCCCGTGATCTTATGGAACCCTCCTTTTGGTTGAAGAGCCATGTGCGAGCAGCCCGCCCGTAATCAAGCTGTCGGCAGATAATTCACCATCACCCCTTCATCGCCTCCGGCGGCGAGGATGGCGGTGGTATATATCGAGAGAAATTCATCCGGGTTCTGGGTCCCGTTGAACCTCTCGAATTGGCCGGGCTTGAACCTGTTCGGCCATGCGACATTCCGGAGAGAGCTCGTGAAGGCCTGGCAACCGAAGCTCGGGGTTTCGCGGTGAAACCCTCGGTCATAGCGGCCTCCGCGCGTGTCTTCCGCCCAACGCCCCGTACGCGGGCCGAGTCGAGAGAAGACTTCATGCGACGGTCGTGCCGTCGACCGCTTGGTCGTGGAGCGTTCAGAACGCTCGTAATCCGGACGATTGTAGAGGTTTCGTTCCGAGGTCGCTCTGGAACTGTTTCGGGGCTTTTCCCGGATCAGGTTAGCGGCCTGGGGCGATCTCCGAGCATGGCTCCGAGATTCATCTCTGTGCGAGCGCATGGGGGAGCGTCTGTGATGGTCCCGGGAAACACTCTGGGCATCCCGGTGTGGGGAGGATCTGAGACTTTCAGCTCGGCGGCAAGCCTCTCCAGATCTTCGGCCACGACCTTGCCCAGGGCCTCTAGGTCCACTTGCTCGGGGAAGCTACGTAGGTCGCGCACGACCGCCGCCAAGGCCTGTAGCCGTTCTTGTTTCTGGTGAATTGGCGGCGGTGAACTATGACGGCGTTCCGGGACGCGATTGGGGGTTCGGTACTCGCGAGAGTTCCTTTCCGCGGAAGCGCGCCTCCCTTTCGCTTGGCGGCGTATGCTCGCGAGGGTCTTTCCCAAAGATGCCTCTAGGTGGAGTCTGGCCGCCTCATAGTGGTCGCACTTAGCAGCGTCCGAGGATCGTACCTCGGGCTTGGCACGGCTCCCGGCCATGTTGACGTGACGAGAGTGAGATGAATGCGACGGGGACATCATCGTATCCCCTTGAGATGCAGTCTCTCGGTCGAACTCTAGGTCGTCTGGTATATCCAGGCCATCGTAGAGTCCGTCATAGTCATCCTCGTGGTCTCCGAGGGTAATGTCTGGGGAACGGAGGATCTGCCCTCGCATCCCAGGGTCCGGGGAAGAGCTCCCGGACTCGGTGTGACCGATGGGATCGGTCACACCAGCCACGCCGTCGCCGGTGTAGTACATGTCGTCGTCTTCGACGTCGTCGAAGGCACAAAGATTCCGAGTATCCCCCGAGTTCGGCATCCTCGAGGATCTTGATCTGCACGGGAATCAAGCTGTCGTCTCCCCACGGACGGCGCCAGCTGTCGATGATTGGAGAACGGGCTCCCGTCGAGCTTACTTGTTGAATGGGGGATCAACAGAGCCCCGTCGTACGGACCGAGGAGGTCGTTCGAGCGATGCCAGGTCGGGAGAAGGGGGACACGTGGTTTATCCTGGTTCGGGCCTCCCACTGCCGAGATAACAGCCCTACTCCAGTGTATTGCATTCTATCTCTGAGTCCCTCCCCTGTTACAGATCTTCAGGGGGGTTTAAATATTACGATTAGAGGTACAAAGAAGGTAACTACCTCCTGGGATCACGCCATGTATCCATATTCGTGATCCGCCGTCCTTGATTCACATGAGTGAAAGCACCTTTTGGCTTGCTTCCAAAAGGCTTACTAGCTTGCATGCTCAAAATGGGCACCTGCGCTGCTAGTACAGGGGGCTAGCTAGTGCTTCTCCCTTATCTCATCTATGGTCTAATTTTTGTGCAGTGTTTATTTTGTGATTTGGTCCTGTTCTCTCTCTCTCTCTCTTGTGTGTAGGCTCTAGCTGTGCCTCTCTCTCGTGTGTAGGCTCTAGCTGTGCCTTGTCCGTTTGTTGTTCTACTTGTTTGACTGCTTTATGCTAAAAACTGATGCGCTTTTCTATTTGCCCTCTTTCTTGGCAGGGTCATCCCAAATCCAAGAGAGATGAGTGATCTATCACTCGAAACTCGCATTAATTCGCACACAGTTAAATTCGGTTAACCGAATTACCGAATTAATGGAACCGAATTATTTCAGTTAATTCGGTTCGGTTTTCGGATTTAATTCGGTTCGGTTCAGTTATCAGTTTTCAAAAACTAAAATTTTTTTAAAAAAAAAAACCGATTGCCTACCCCTACGGCTAACCCACCCTTCCCACTGATTCTGACTTTCGGCACGGCTTTTGGAACGATTTCTGAAGAAGCCACATCAAACAGATTAGTTTTTTTATTCGTCGGTGCTAGAAGTTGGAACCTGTTATACAACCTCACTATCTAATAGTCCGGGGTTGCCTAATAGATCTGAATTGGAGAAGAGAGAGAGAGGGAGAAAGACAATGTTAGACAACCTCGCTATCTAATTGTCCGGGGTTGCCTAATAGATCTGAATTGGAGAACAGAGAGAGAGAGAGAGGGAGAAAGACACAATATGAGGAGGAACTTGCTGCTTTATTATTTTGATTGCTCTCATACACGGGGTGACCCATGCCTCCTATTTATAACCTACATCTAGGGTTTCGGGAGAGTCCACATGGGCCACGTGGGCCGAGTTTTCTAACACTCCCCCTTGGACTCTTCACCGCGAGATGCATATGCCTCATCAAAACTCCAGAAAAACTCAGTGGAAAAAATACTTGGAGAAAAAGTACATAGCATACGCTTGCTGTGTTGCACGGATTGCCTCATCAAAAACCTTATGCAAGAAAACTTCAATGAAAAACTTACTAAAGAAAAGAGTACAATCCACCCAAGCTTCAATGTTAATCTTCTAGATTCACGTTGGGTACTCAAAACTCCGTGTTCGAGGTTTATGTAGGAGTATGTGAAAATTCTCCTCCTGAAATCTGCACTTCTCTAAGCCTCATCATCCCGATTCCTCTAATACATCTTTCAAAGGAAGATGCCGGGAGTGACAGTGAATAAATCTACGAGATTTTCACACGACTTAGTATGCAGTATCTTTATCTCGTTCATCTTCTGAATTTCATGGGCATAAAAGAACTTGGGGTTGATATGCTTCGTGAGATTACTTTTTACATATCCCATTTGCATTTGAGCAACACAAGCCGCATTATCTTCATAGATAATAGTGGGGGTTGATTTCATGTTCAGACCACATGATTTCTAGATGTGGTGAATCATTCTTCGAAACCATGCACATTCTCGAGAGGCTTCATACAAGGCAATTTTTTCTGAGTGGTTTGTCAACGTCGAGACAAGAATCCGCTTAGACGACTTCCAAGAAATTGATGTTCCACCGCAAAGGAAAACATACCCGGTTTGTGACTTGCCAGTATGCGGGTCCGATAGGTATCCGGCATCGGCATAGCCAACCAAATTTAATTCATTATTTCTTCTATAGAACAAGCGAGGTCTTTGCTTCCTTGGAGGTAACGGAAGATGTCCTTTACCCCTTTCCAATGCCTTTTGGTGGGTTCTGCAATGTACCGTGCTAGCAAATTCACGGCGAACGCAATGTCCGGCCTAGTGTTATTAGCAAGGTACATGAGTGCTCCAATTGCACTCAAATATGGGAATTCCGCTCCTAGGACTTCCTCTCCCTCTTCTCTAGGCCTGTATGGGTCTAGGTCTGCTTGGAGTGACCTTCCGACCATTGGGGTCTTTGTGGGGTGTCGGGAGATGAGATACCCTACCCGTTCCTCGGGCTGGACGAATGGACCCTTGTTCGGGCTCGACCATGAAGGACGGGGCTCGACCTCAGGTTCCTTACTCGATGGCCAGGTCGGGGCCCACACGACCTGGAGCTGGAGGATCGAAGACCATCCCATGACCAAGGCCTGCAGTCGGTAGGAGATTGGGTCAAAGGCACGGTGGTCCCCGAGATCTGGAAAGGCTCCTCGTGGGCGTAGATTCCGGCTAGGAGTTGAGATCCGATCGGAGTGGGTTCAGATCTATTCCACCCGAAAGATGCTCCTAACTGCCTCTTAGAGCGGGAGGAGGTACCTTGTAACTAATATATATAGACATGAGAGAGTCTTCAGCAGAGGACACACGACATCAGAAACACTCATCTGTACTCATTCTCAATCAAACTCTCCGCCTCTAGGCAAGATTGGAGTAGAGCTATTACCCTGCTCTGAGGCTCGAACCAGTATAATTTCTGGTGTCCATTGCCCGTTTTTCGACCATACCCTAGCAAGCAGCGCCATTAGTCTCCTGGAGAGAGACCTTTGACCCTCGGGTCCCCTACTCGCAAACACACCTGACCTCATCTCTGCGGTTGGCGATCCCCGATCGTCGACAGCTGGCGCCCACCGTGGAGCCCGAAGGCATCAAACCTTTGGAGACACATCGCTGCTTCAACAAGAGCATGGCGCGCGGCTCGGGGAGACCTTCAGCAAGCTCGGGGGCAATCCTTGGCCCCAGGCACGAGAAATCCGCATCCTCATTCTCTCCACCGCCGCCGCCTCGTGACCGGTTCGTCTTCATGGCTGGCAGTCATGGGGCGAATGTGGAATCAGGAGACCGCAAGCCGAAAACCCCCGATGATGCACGTCAGATGGCTCAAGTCGTCGTCAACCAAGCTGTGGGGGACCCGAGGGTGGGGCGAGATCGGTGCCTCCTCTAGTCTTTCCATCTCCCCCGCTCCTTCGAAAAGCTGCGCGTCATCGCCAGGGTCATGACCAACCC
Organism: Rhipidocladum racemiflorum; assembly: GCA_036346355.1. NCBI lineage: Eukaryota > Viridiplantae > Streptophyta > Magnoliopsida > Poales > Poaceae > Rhipidocladum > Rhipidocladum racemiflorum. Next base: position 60,340,109 of record CM070573.1, on the reverse strand, counting down.
CGCTCGGGCGAGGTCGGACCTCTTCGGCCGAGCGTTGGCTGAGGAGCTGGACAAGGCGGCTGACGAGGTAACACCCCCCGTGTGGGGCCAAAGCCGGCGTTCTAAGTCTCACTCTCTTGCGAGCAATGGCAGCTCTTCCCGCGAAAGCTAGCGTTCCCGCCGGTCACCCCGCGGCGCCGGGTTCAGGACGTGTCCTGTACACCACTGCTCCCCAGTCACGACCTTGTGGAATGACCGGCACCCATCGAGCCACAGCAACACCCGTTCGAACGTTGCAGAGTCCGGAAGTCCATCTCTAGACGGTCCGCCTAGATGCCGCAGGGTTCACGACCGCCTGCGTTACCACCCGGGCGACGTCCGCGCCCATCATCGAGGCCGGCGCGACCGCATGTTGGGTCACCCCGCCAGCGAAAGCTCCAGGTCCAGCGACGTGGATCGCTCCCCACCGGACGCCACACCAGCCTACGGGTGCTTGGCGTATTCCAACGACCTCCGTCGGGTACGCTGGCCAGCCCGGTTCAAACCCGCTATGATCGAGCGATTCGACGGGACCCAGAACCTTGCGAGTTCTTATTGATCTATTCGACGGCGGTCTTGGCGGCTGGGGGGACGAGGCCATCATGGCCAATTACCTCCTGACCGTATTGGATGGCGCCGCCCGCATCTGGCTTTTCAATCAGAAGCACGGTTCCTTTCGTTCGTGGCGCCAGATTCGAAATGCCCTCCAATCCAACTTTCAGAGCTGCTACGAGCGACCCGGGCGGGAGAAGGACCTGGATCGCGTTGTCCAGGGCGGGAACGAACCTCTCCGCGACTTCGTGCGATGGTTCATCCGCATTCGAAACTCGATTCCCAGCGTCTCCGACGAAGACGTGATCAAGGCTTTCAAGTTCGGCGTCCGTGATCGATGCCTCACTGAGGACCTCGAGATTACCCCCAGGCTCAGCGTCAACAAGTTGTTCCACATGGCGGAGCGGTATGCAGACGACGCAGTGTGCTGGAAATGAGACTATGACCAGGGCAAGCTCGCCCCCAACCACGGCGAGTCCGGCCCCTCTGGCACCAAAGCTGATGATGCCATAGCAACCTCTAACAAGCGAAAACGGGATCGCAAGAAGAATGGCCGACCACGGGTGCTGGCGACGTCGAACGACGAACGCGAGGTCATGGAAGCTCGGGGGCCGGCCCAGGGGGAACCTCGACCTCAGCGAGGTCGAGCACGAACACAACTGGTCGCGCGGGCCCCCCAACCGGGGAACCACCGGCCTGGGCCCCAGCGCGGCGACGCCCGACCATAGGGGGTGAGGAGCGGCCGAAATACGATGAAAATAGGTACTGCCCCTTGCACAGGGCCCATGGCCATGACCTACACAACTGTAGGGCTTAGCTGAGCAAGTTGGAAGCTTTCTACGAGGGGCGCGGTGAGATGCCTACACTCCCAAAAGAGGGCGATCAGCCCGACCAGGTCAATGCGGGCGAGGACCTGGATGCCCTCGACCTGGAGTTCCAACAGGGCGAGTGGCGCATGGACGTGATTTTCGGTGGCTCATTGTAACACCCCAAAATTTTGCTTTTCTTAAATTCATGTGTGATTTGGCACTTTGGTGAATTTTTGGAATTTTCTGGAATTTATTTGGATTTATTTGGATTTAATTTGAATTTATTCCACATTGAAATAATTAAAGAAATTAAATTTTCAAATAAAATTTTGTTGGAAATATTTTATTTGAGTCCCAAATGCCCTAAAATATTTTCCAGAATTTTTCTGGAATTTTTCTGAGTATTTTGCTATTTTTCTTGAATTAAATGAATTTCTGGAAATTAGTTTGAATATTAAATCGCTGGAAAATCAACTCGGTCGAGTAATCGCTCATTCGACCGAGTCGGAACCCGAGTCGGACTCGAGTCCGACCCGAGCCACGTGACTCGACCGAATCAAGTCCAAACCCTAACCGCGCGGGACCGTTGGATCAAGATCCAACGGCCGAAATCGAGCCGCACCGATCCGACCGGATCCGATCGCGCCGAGCCAATCGTGGCCGTTGATCGCGCCACGTGGACGGTCCTCCGTTGTCATCTCCGCCCGAGTCCGAGCCGGATTCCTCCGTCGCGCCCGCCGCCGTGTGGGCCTAGGTCTCCGTTTTCCGCACGGACACCGAGGGTATTTAATGCCCTGGGTCGCACCTCGAGGACCGCCTTGACTTCCCGCACCTTTTACCCTAGCCGCCGCCGCTTGGAACGCCCTGCCGCAGCCGTAATTGCTCGCCGGAGTTGTAGCACTCCTCCGCCGCAGCTTTTCCGCCCTTCCGCTGCCATCCGCCGTCTCTGCCACCGTTGAGTCCAGATCCGAGAAGCCTGTGCCAAGGCGCACTGAGGCCAACTCATTTCGCCGAATCGCGTCCGAACGCTGCCGGAGGTTGCCGCTTCGTCTCCGCCAGGCCAGCGCCCGCGCCGCCATCAACCTCGCGAAGCCGGACGGCCGTCCGATCAAGATCGAACGCGACACGGTGAGCCCACGTTCTCCCGAACCCTGGAACCCAGATCGATCTGGATCGTCCGATCTAGATCGAATGGCCCACGATCACCGTAGTTTTCAACGTGTTAACCTCGATCTAATCGCGCCGTTGATTTTCAAATCAACGGACACGATCGCGTTAATGCGGTCCGGAGCCGAACCGCCGCGCCCACGCCGCATGTGTGGGTCATCGACACGCGGCCCGTGACGCTCGCCCAGCCAAACCACACCATGACGCCACGCCGACGCCATGGCGGGCCCACATGTCGGGCCGCCACCCCACCGGTAATGGTGACGTCACCGATGGGTCCCACTGTCAAGACTGCGGCCGAGCCTCGCCGACGCCAAGAATGACGCCACCCGAGGGGACCCACCGTCGGCCGACACGCGGAGCCGTGGGACCGAGTCCACGGTAGACCCGAGCCAAACCATGGACCACGCCCATGAACTCGGCCGACGCCAGACCAATCGAGAGGCTGCCACGTGTCTTGACGCAATAATTAATTTCCGAAAAAGAAAATGATTTATTAATTCGAAATAATGATTTCAGATTTTGATTCAAACTTCAAACGCTTATAACTTTTGCGTTTCAACTCCGATTTGAGTGATTCAAATTTCTAAATTTGTATAAAATTGAGATCTACCTAATTATGAATTTTATTTAATTTTTGGACTAAAATTTTCCTCTGTAATATTATTTAATTGATTATTTAAACTTTAAAATGCTATAACTTTTGCATTTTAACTCCGATTTGAACGATTCCAGTTTCTAAAAATTCATAAAATTATGTTCTCTCTGTTTATGGACTTTATTTGGTTGTTTGGATACTTTTTGTCTACTGTTTTATTCATTTGTTGCTATTTGCACGCTTTACGAGTTGACGTTGAAGTGCCGGAGGGATTCGAAGGAGAAGTATTGACTCAGGATCCAACTCAAGACCAAGAACAAGTACTTTTTGAAAGCAAGTTGTGCTTTGACTATATTGATCCCATTTTTGAAACCTATTTGATTTAATGTATTGCATGCTAGTTCAAATAGAAAATGCTTGACTTAATTATGGGAAATTAGATAAATGCCAAATTGCTGTATGACACCTTGATTACTTAAATATGTGCCATGACCCCTTGTCACCCTAGTGAGGACTACTAGTTGGGCATTACTAAATTGCCAACATGGGTTTGTAGAACGTTGTAGTATACTGCTTAGACCTGCTACGTGCTCATAACATGATTTTGGACAATCAAATGTTAATATTGACTTAATGATATATTGAACCTGTTTTGGAAAGGTATCATGTGATGTTGCTGGCACGTGGTGCATGGTAATCAATTGGGGGTTTGATAAATAGTTTTCGACCGGGGCATGTGGCAAGAATGATCAGGTGGGCCAGTTGTGGCATTGGGAATGTTGGTTTGGTTCTTCGGGTAGTCTTGCCCTGGTCACCCTAAGGACTTCACCTTGCAAGCCTTTGAACTGAGTTAATCTTGCAACCACATGTCTGTAATGGGATGGACCTAGTTGATTAAGTTGCTAATAACGTACCTGTGGGACCTCAGGAGGTCAACTACACCCTTTGTGTAAGTTGTACGGGGGAGCGTGACTGGTCGCGCCAGTACCCATCTAACGGTTGGTTGGCCTAAACTTCGCCTTAGCTAAGGGAAGGGTTAGCGTGCAACAACCGGGAGGACCACTTGTATTGTTAGAAGTTTCCGAAAGACTTTGTTCACTGAACTCGCCTTTGTGGTGTTTGACTGTATCTTGTGGGTAAAGTGCATAACCTCTGCAGAGTGTACAATCTATTCGAATAGCCGTGTCCGCGGTATTGGACATCGCTCGGGAATTACAGTCAAGGGTTAGATTTTCTTGAAAATAACTTGGACTTGAAAGGTTGGGTTTGGTTAAAATAATGTTGTCAATGGAATTGTGGATTAGGAATGGGAAAGATGTTGATTAAACTCCTAGAAAAGTTATTAATGTTACCCTTGTTTCTACTGCTTTCGAATCTACTTATGCTACTTGTCAAATGCTGTTTACTGCAAATATACCTTGAGCTATTCCTTTGTATCAAGCCATGCATATAGTATATTAGCTTGCATTCTGTGCATGACTTGCTGAGTACCAAGTACTCACCCTTGCCGCAATACAACACCAGTTGAAGAAGAGACTACACCAGCTTTGGAGGAGGAGCTCCAAGAGGAACCGTCTACTTAGGGAGCGAGCCCAGTCAGTTGCCTGTGGTATACTGGATGGCGCCACGAAGTTATCTTATTTTTTCACTGCTATTATTTCTCTCTTAATAAGTTTCGCCCTGCGTGGCGTTTATTTGTAACTTGACCATAAGGTCGAGCAACCAGTTTGACTATTTATTTAAAGTACTTTATTAGTATCGAGTGGTATGATTGTGATATTTACCGATGTTAAGACTGTGTGCACTAGCGCGTTCCTGGACTAGTGCTGAATACACAGAGGGTCCGGATTTGCAAATTCGGGTCCCGACACTCATCCTCCTACCAGTCCCGGCGCGAGCTCAAAGCCGCCGCCCGGATGGTCTACCACGCCACCACCGGAAGGCCCGCCGACCAGCCCTGCAGGTGGGCCGGTGCGACGATCGCCTTCACTGGAGAAGACGCCCCCCAGGGCATGTCGAAGGACCTCAAGACCGCCCTGGTCATGACCCCGACCATAAGCAACACCATGGTCGGCCGGGTCATGCTTGATGGAGGCAGCTCCCTCAACCTGCTCTTGGCCAGCACTCTCGACCGGATGCAAATTCCCCGGTCGAAAATCAAGAACATCGCGGTGCTCTTCTTCGGAATCGTCCCGAGCACCTCGACCACGCCCCTCGGGCAAGTGGACCTGACCGTCACGTTTGGCGACGCGGAGAACTTCCGCACCGAGCTGATCACCTTCGAGGTGGTGGATGCAGACCTCCCGTACAACGCCATCCTTGGGCCCCCAGCCTTGGTCAAGTTTGTGGCAGCTAACCACTACGGCCACCGCTGTATGAAACTTCCGGGGCCCAGTGGCGTCATCACAGTGTGGGGTGACCTCAAGGCGGCGCATGGCTGCGAGAGTAAGGCCTTGACCCTCGCTGGCTTACTACCCCAGCCGGACCCAGAGCAGACCACGAAGAACGCACACCAGAAGGCGGTGATCCAGCCCAGCGGCGTAACGAAGGCTGTGCAGCTCGAAGAAACCGACCCGAGCAAGTGTACCTATGTCGCGGCTGAGCTGGACCCCAAATAGGAACTCGAGCTCGTCACCTTCCTCCGAGCCAACAAGAACATTTTAGCCTGGGAACCGGCAGACATGCCAAGTGTCTCGAGGGAGGTGATCGAGCACAAACTTCAGGTACGGCCCGGCTTCCAGCCCGTACGACAGAAACTGCGCCGCTTCTCGAGTGAGAAAGTGGTTGTAATAAAGGAAAACCTGGACAAACTCCTGAGGGCTGGCTTCATTCGGGAAATCGACTATTCCGAATGGTTAGCCAACCCCGTTATCGTCCAGAAAAAAGGTGGGAACTGGAGGATGTGCATTGACCATACGGGCTTGAATTCAGCATGCCCGAAGGACAACTTCCCCCTCCCGCGGATAGACTAGATCGTCGACTCCACAGCAAACGCCAAGACGCTGAGTTTCCTGGACACCTACTCTGGTTATCACCAGATCAAGCTGGCAGTCCACGACGAGAACAAGACGGCATTCATCACCCCGTTTGGAACATACTGCTACACGACCATGTCGTTTGGCTTCCGCAATGCGGGCGCAACATTTCAGCGCCTCATGGCCAAGACCTTCGAACCTCAGATCGGCCGCAACCTCGAGGTTTACGTGGACGACATCATCGTGAAGAGTTCCTCCGAACACAACCATGTGCGGGATCTCGTCGAGATCTTCGCCAACCTAAACAGGCACGGGATAAAGCTCAATCCCGAGAAATGTGTGTTCGGCGCCTCCTCGGGGAAAGTGCTCGGTTTCATGATCGGGGGTCGGCCCGAACCCTGAAAAGATTGAAGCCATAGAGAAGATGCCCCCCCGACCTCGGTGAAGCAAGTTCAAAGACTCACCGGCCGTATGGCCGCACTCAGTCAATTCATCTCGAGGCTCGCCGAGCACGGTCTACCGTTCTTCAAGACACTCCGCAAGCACGGGGGCTTCGAATGGACGCCCGAGGCGCAACGGTCCTTCGATGAGCTGAAGGCCTACCTCTCGAGCCCGCCTGAAGGATTGTTATTTTTGATCCATTTGATTTTGATGATGAGTATTTGAAAAAGATTTGAAACCAGTTTGATATTTCGACAAGATTTATTTTTTGGTTTCTTTATTTGAAAAGATCTGAAATCAGTTTGATTATTTGAAAAGCTTCTTGATTTTTGCAAAGGTTTTGGTTCGTGTTTTGAAATCGTGTTCTTAGAATATTTAATGCAATGCACTCCTGTGAGTGGTTGCATGGTTTAATGTGAGTCAAGTTGCGGATTTGTACTCGGAATCGTTTTGTGGTTTGTTCATGTGCAGGTATTGCTCGAGGGCGAATGTGGTCGATGACGGGACCGGAACTAGGTTCATGGAGGAACTGAGGTTCGAGACTAGGTTCAGGGGGAACTGAGGTCTTGGTGGTCAAGGATGTCATGCGGGACGTTCGGGCTAAGAGAATGGTGCACATGAAGAATGGTTAGTCACGTGAGAATGGCAGGGGGTCATTCGCGTGCAAAGTGTTAGTCACGTGAGTATGGTAGGGTTGCCATACGCGTGCAAGATTTGTACTCGGCCAGGTTGGGCCAAGAGGAGTTGTGTTGAATACATACTCTTTTTAGGATTAGGAGTGGGACTCCTTCTAGGATTAGGAGTAGGAATTATATTCATGACTCCTTGTGTTTTGCTCCTTTAAATAGGAGGGGTTGTCTCCTGTTGAAGGGCATCAAGCTTGGAGCAAGCTTTAGGGTTGTACTCTTTTGTTTGGAGTACTTTAGACAAAAGAAAGGAGAAATAAAAATCAAGTTCTTCAAATCTTTTGGCGAGCTACAATTCTAGTTAGATCTATTCTCGTCATCTTCTGTCACAACAAGCTTGCAAAGGTCATAACTTTTGATCCGTAAGTCCGATCGAGCTTATTCTTTTTGGGTTTGATTCATATTGGAATCTAGTTTCTTGTGTCCAAATTTCAGATCGTTCCGACGATTGGATCTCCAGGAATTCGCATTTTACCGAACCTCTGTCATTCTGTTTTTATCGAATACGAGGCAATTATTTGGTTCTGTTTTGGGGTGAACTTTTAGTATATCAAGAATTTGGTTTTAGCTTCCGCACAATCATTCACCCCCCCTCTGATTGCTATATTCGTGTCTTTGATCCTACAAGTGGTATCAGAGCTTGGCTCTACTAATCCATCTTAACAGGTGATTAGTAAACGGTAAGTTATGGCAACAGAGAAATACTCAAACAAGCCGCCAATCTTCAATGGCACAGACTTTCCCCACTGGCGGATTCGGATGACTACATACCTTCAAGCTCAAGGTAACGCTATTTGGCGCAAGGTAAATATTCCATACGAGCTTCCTTCAAATGATGATATTGATAAAATCGAGTTTGAAAAAGATGTTGAAAACAATAATAGAGCTAGAAACATATTGCTTCAAGGACTTGCTAGAAAAGAATTCGATAGAGTCTGTCATTTACTCACTGCTCATCAAAATTTGAAAATCTCTTCAAGATTATCATGAGGGCACTGACTCTGTAAAAGAAGCTAGGCAAGATCAATTTAAAAAGGAATACACTAGATTTGAAATGAACTCTGGAGAATCTCTAGATGATTGTTTTGCTCGCTTTAACAGAATCTTAAACAATCTTAGAGCTGTAGATGTAAAGTACACTGACTCTAAAAATGTTAGACATTTCCTATCATCTCTTGATCTTAAAATCTGGCAAATGAAAGTGATTGCTTTTAGGGAAGCTCACAAGATGAGTGAAATGACTTTGGATAAACTATATTCTAGTCTCAAGACTTTTGAGATAGACATTGTTTCAAGAACATCCAATGATAACTCTATGGCTCTTAATGCTAATTCCTCTTCATATGATAATGCTACTAGTTCTTCATCATCATATTCCATTACTGCTTTGAGTGCTCTTAGTGATGAACAACTAGATCAAATACCAGAAGATACACATGCTCTTCTTTCCAAGCGTGTCAATGCAGCTTACATGAGATCAAGGGAGAGAAGAGGAGCCTCCATCCACTGCTACAATTGCGGCAAGGCAGGGCACATCCGTGCTAACTGTTTCAAGAATAAAGATAGAGAGGAGAAGGAGCAAAGCAACTCCTCCAAGTCCTTCCGGCCAAGAGAGAGCAAAGATAAAAATAAGCAACGGACGAAGAAAATGCTCAACAAAGTCTTCGCGGCAATTGGTCGCTTAGACTTAAGCGACATTGATGACTCAACTGAAGATGAGAAGGAAGCGAAGCAAACGAAGCTGAATGACAAGGATTTCACCGGACTGTGCTTCATGGCAAAAGGGAACACTAGTGATTCTAGTGACAACGACAAAGACCTCCAAATGACGGTGATGAGGTAATGCCTTCGTATGATGAGCTTTGTGAAGTTTTAGTCATATTGAGAAAATCTTTAAGAAAATCTTCACTCAAAAATAAAAACTTAGAAAAAGATCTATCCATGCTAAAATCTGAAAACTTTGATCTTAGAAATTCAAATTCTAAAAAAAATTGTGATACTTGCTTAGATCTCAAATTTGAAATTAAGTCTCTAAAAGAGGAACATGTGATTAAACTAGAACAAGTTTATGCCGAACAATTGAAAAATGAAAAACTTGTGAAAAATATTGGTTGCTCTACTGATAGTTTACATGATCAAATTGCTTGCTCTAAATGTTCAATTCTTGAGTTGAAATTAAAACATGCAAATTGTAGAGTTACCCAATTAACAAATGACATGTTCACTCATGAAATTAACTCGTGTTCAAATTGCCGTAAATGTAAAGCTAAAATTGACACTCCTTGTGATAATTGTTTAAATCTTGCTAAAAAGGTTGACTACTTGCAAGATTCTCTTTCTAGGTTCACTAAAGGGAAGAAAAATTTGAACATGATTTTATATCAATCTAAAGTGAGCTCCAACAAACAGGGTTTAGGTTTTAACTCTTATGCTTCTACTATCATTAAACCTGTTGAGAGCAAAAATGTGAAAATTGATAATGAGCCTAAAAGAACTTTGTTTAAATCTGTCGGCACTCTATCTCCCACTATTTCAAGTTCAAAAGTTACTTCTAATGCCAAACCATATGTTAAGTACAATTGCACTCATTGTGGGAAAGATGGTCATTTGGTGAATTTCTGTTTTAGACTAGCCAAACAATAGAGAAAGGAAAATTCAAAGGCTAAGTCTAACTTTAGACAAACACGTATCATTTCTCAACATGTTCCCCTAGTGAAAGCAAACAAAATTCCTCGTAATTCATCTCATTTGCATTCACAAGCTTTTGTTCGATCACCTCCTCGTCGAATGATTCAGTGCTGGATACCTAAAGCATATTTCTCTAACCCCAGCGCTGAATCCTCGGCATCTTCTGTTCATGACATGTAGGTGGTACGAGAAGAGAAGGAGAACATCTGAGTTGTTGATTCAGGATGCTGCCAACACATGATAGGCAACCCAATATGTTTGTGCGCTCGATTTCAAGCCTCTCCTCGAGAATCACATCGACAGGCAATTAAAAGAATTTTCGGGTATCTTCGCTCCACTTCTGAATTTGGCATTTGGTATTCTTGTTCTTCTTCTCTTACACTCCTAGGATATTCTGATGCTAATTTTGCGGGGTGTAGATTAGATAGAAAGAGTACTTCTGGCTCCAGACACTCGGGCGCGACCTCGGGTCGTTAGGGCTTTTCCCCCCCAAGGGGTCGTCAGAGTCTAGCCAAGACGACCCCGTTCCAGGAGCTCCCCCAGGCATCGCGTACCCCGGTACGCCACCGACTGGGGGATAACCGTGACCTTCGCGCCACCCTCGACGCGCGAAGGAGACTCGCCGACGCAGCGGCATCATCTCAAGTCGCGGATAGCGGATGACGCGACCATCCCGACCCGGGCCGCGACGGACCCGGACCACGCGCGTTCACTCGCACCGTCCGCAACGCCGACTTCCCGGCCCGATTCCGGGCTCCGACCAACATAGCCAAGTACACAGGGGCAACAAACCCCAGTGTGTGGCTAGAAGACTACCGACTCGCATGCCGGGCCGGGGGGGCGACTAACGACCTTTTCGTCATCCAGTACCTCCCCATCTATCTCGCGGACTCCACTCGGGCCTGGCTCGAGTACCTACCCGCGGACACTATCGGGAGTTGGGCCGACCTGACGAATCTCTTCGTCGGGAACTTCCAGGGGACGTACAAGCGCCCTGGCAACTCCTGGGATCTGAAGAGCTGCAAACAGCAGCCGGGGGAGACGCTCCGGGACTACATCCGCCGCTTCTCCCAGCAATGCAACGAGCTCCCCGACATCCGTGACGCTGACGTCGTCGGGGCGTTCATTTACGGCACTACGTGCGAGGCTCTGGTCCACAAGTTGGGCTGCGCCAAGCCCCGGACCACCAAGGAGCTTCTCGACGTCGCCACCAACCACGCCTCCGGCGAAGAGGCCGTGGGGCCATCTTCGAAAGGAAGGTGGCCCGCCAGCCGTCCGGCTCCGAGGCCGGCGCCCCTTTTGGCCGCCCCGATAAGAAGAAGCGGAAAGGGAAGCAAGGCCGCATGGTCGCCGCCGCCTACCGCCCTGCCAAGCAGCAGGTTCGGCAGACGCCCGACCGATTCGAGAAGATGATGGATAGTCCGTGCCCGAACCACGACTATCCCGTCAAACACAAATACCGGGACTGCGAGGTCCTGAAACGGTTTCTTTCCGGGAACCCCACGACGTCGCGGGGTAAGGGGAAGAAGTGCGACCCGGCACCCGACGCCGGGGCGAAGGGCGATGAGCCGACCAACGAGTTCCCGCAACTCGACGGTTGCCTCATGATCTTCAGAGGGGCAGAGTGCTACGCCGACAAGCGACGGTTGAAGCTCGCCCACCGAGAGGTTCACACGGCGACCCCCGCCGCGCCCTGCTACCTGAGGTGGTCGGAGTGCCCGATCGCCTTCGATCGGACCGACCACCCCGACCACGTCCCACATCCGGGACGCTACCCGCTCGTCGTCGACCCCATCGTGGGGACGAAGCGCCTGACCAAGGTGCTCATGGACGGCGGCAGCAGTCTCAACATCATGTATGTTGAGACCCTGGATGCCTTGGGGGTCCCTCGCTCCGCCCTCCGGCCGAGCAAGGCGCCTTTCCACGGCGTCGTTCCAGGCCAACAGGCCCACCCTCTCGGGCAGGTCAGCTTGCCCGTTACCTTTGGAAGCCCGGACAATTTCCGCACCGAGAGCCTCACTTTTGAGGTTGTGGACTTTCCCGGCTCCTACCACGCTATCTTGGGACGGCCATGCTACGCGAAGTTCATGGCGGTCCCCAACTACACCTACCTCAAGCTGAAGATGCCAGGGCCGCAGGGAGTCATCACCGTGGCCGCGTCTTTTCAGCTCGCTTATAGCTGCGAGCGAAGCAGTTGCGAGCTGGCCTCGGCGGTCGTCGCTTCCGCCGAGCTCGCCCAGCTCCGGGAGAAGGCCCCCGAATCTGCCCCTGACTCCTGCAAGTCAGGGCCGAGCTCCTTCAAATCCGCGGAGGACACGAAGGAGGTCGCGATTGAGCCCGAAGACCCCGCCAAGATCATGCGGATCGGGGCCGCCCTCACTGCTAAATAGGAAAGCGCGCTCGTCGACTTCCTCCGGGCAAACCGAGACGTCTTCGCTTGGAGACCCTCGGATATGCCGGGAGTTCCGAAGGAGGTCGCCGAGCATTCCCTGAACATCCGACCGATCTGCATCGGGCCGCTTCAACGCCTATTGCTTCGACGAAGAAAAACGCTGGGCCATTGGGGAAGAGATCGCCAAACTTTCGGCCGCCAGCTTTGTAAGGGAGGTACGCCACCCCGAGTGGCTCGCCAATCCTGTCCTTGTAAAGAAAAAGTCGGGGCAACGGAGAATGTGTGTTGACTACACAAGCCTCAACAAGGCCTGTCCAAAAGACCCGTTCCCACTACCTCGCATCAATCAGGTTGTGGATTCCACCGCAGGGTGCGAGTCCCTCTCTTTTCTGGATGCCTATTCGGGCTACCACCAGATTGCAATGAAGGAGTCCGACCAGCTCGCGACCTCCTTCATCACTCTGTATGGCTCGTACTGTTACGTCACGATGCCTTTTGGTCTGAAAAACGCAGGCGCTACATACCAGCGGTGTATGCAAGCGTGTTTTTCAGACCAAATTGGCCGTAACATTGAAGCCTACGTCGACGACATCGTTGTCAAAACCAGGAAGGCCGACGACCTCATCGCCGACCTGGAGGAAACTTTTGCGAACCTCCGACGGTTTCGCATAAGGCTCAACCCGGAGAAGTGCGTCTTCGGGGTCCCCAAGGGCAAGCTGCTGGGCTTCATCGTCTCCGAGCGCGGCATCGAAGCCAACCACGACAAGATCTCCGCCATCTCGAGGATGGGGCCGATCAATGATCTGAAGGGGGTCCAGAGGCTGATGGGGTGCCTCGCGGCTCTAAGCCGCTTCGTATCCCGCCTCGGCGAACGCGGGATGCCCCTTTACAAGCTGATGAAGAAATCCGATCGCTTCTGCTGGACAAACGAAGCTCAGGAAGCCCTCAGTCAACTGAAAGCTTTCTTGACCTCGCCTCCAGTACTGGTCGCCCTGGAGCCACAGGAGCCTTTGCTCCTCTACATTGCCGCCACGACTCAGGTCGTCAGCGCAGCGCTCGTTGTGGAGCGAGCAGAGGAAGGCCGCGTCTTCAAGGCGCAAAGACCGGTCTACTTCGTTAGCGAGGTACTCTCCGAAACGAAGGTCCAATACCTCCAGATGCAGAAGCTGCTATACTCGGTGCTCATCACCAAGAGGAAGCTCGTCCATTACTTCGATCGACACCCCATCTCCGTGGTGACCTCCTCGCCACTCGGAGAAATCGTCCACAACCGCGATGCCACCGGAAGAATTGCCAAGTGGGCTCTCGAGCTCAACGGCCTCGACGTATCGTACGTCCCCAGGACGGCAATCAAGTCGCAGGTCTTGGCGGACTTCGTCGCCGAGTGGACCGAGGCGCAAGTCCCTGCGGTGGTCGAGGACCCCGAGTACTGGACGATGTACTTCGACGGGTCCTACACCAAGAACGGAGCCGGTGCGGGGGTCGTCATCATCTCCCCACTCGGCAACAAGCTCCAGTATGCCATCCGACTACTTTTCGACGCCACCAACAACATCGCCGAGTACGAAGCCCTCGTCAACGGTCTTCGGATCGCCGCCGACCTCGGCGCTCGACGACTCTACGTTCACGGCGACTCCAAGTTGGTCGTTGACCAGGTTATGAAGGCCACGGAGCCTCGCGACGCTCGCATGGCGGCCTACTGTCTGGAGGTTCGCAAGCTAGAGGAGAGGTTCAAGGGATTCGAGTTCCACCACAGTTACCGCCGCTACAACGGGGAGGCCGACTCCCTCGCTAACCTCGCCTCCAGCAAAGGGCCGGTCCCTCCCGGTATCTTCGTCTCTGACCTCCACAAGCCATCCATCCGGTTGGATCCCATCGTTGGAGGCACACCCGACCCCCTGAAAGCGGGTGCTCCGACCAACACTCGGTCGGACGAGCACCCGCCTGGGTCAGGTCCTAGTGTTCTGAACATTGAGTCCGACTGGAGGCAACCCTTCATCGACCGGTTGACCGATGGGTCACTTCCCGCTAACTCCACCGAGGCTCGACGTCTAGGTCGGCGGGCCAAATCCTTTGTCTTGGTCGAGAAGACCCTTTACAAGAGGAGCCCCTCTGGGATCCTCTAGAAGTGTATCCCGCCCGACCAAGGGAGGCACCTTCTGCTCGACATCCACGGTGGGATCTGCGGGCACCACGCCGCGCCACGGTCGCTGGTAGGAAAAGCCTTCCGGCAAGGCTTCTACTGGCCGACCGCTGTGGTCGACGCCACGCAGATAGTCCGCACTTGTGAAGGATGCCAGTTCTTCACCAGGCAAACACACCTCCCAGCACAAGTCCTACAGACGATCCCCGTCACGTGGCCCTTTGCGGTCTGGGGGCTTGATCTGGTTGGACCCTTCAAAAAGGCGCCCGGGGGCTTCACCCACCTGCTTGTTGCGATAGACAAGTTTACCAAGTGGATAGAGGCGAAGCCGCTGGCGACCATCACTTCGGCGCAGGCAGCCGGTTTCTTCCGTGACATCATCTACCGCTTCGGAGTCCCGAACTCCATCATCACCGACAACGGGACGCAGTTCACGGGGAAGGAGTTCCTCGGGTTCTGCGATGACTTCAACTTTCGGGTCGACTGGGCGGCGGTCGCACACCCCCGCGCCAACGGCCAAGCCGAGCGGGCCAACGGCATGATCCTCCAAGGGCTCAAGCCGCGAATCTTCAATCGACTGAAGAAGTTCGCAGGACGGTGGGCCACCGAGCTGCCTCAGATTGAGCTTATAACCACGCCGACCAGGTCGACCGGGTTCACGCCGTTCTTTCTCGTGTTCGGAGCGGAGGCCGTCCTCCCGACCGACCTCGAGTACGGCGCGCCTAGGGTGCAAAGCTACAACAGCACGCGAGGGGCAGAAGCGCAGCAGAATGACCTCGATCAACTTGATGAGGCACGAGATGTTGCGGTCTTGCGATCGGCCAAATACCAACAGGCGCTACGCCGCTACCACAGCCGACTGGTTCGCGGCCGGTCGTTCGAAGTCGACGACTTGGTACTACGGCAAGTCCAGTCCATGAAGGACAGGCACAAGCTTTCTCCGCCTTGGGAGGGCCCTTTTGTCGTCACAGAAGTCCTCCGACCCGGCACTTTTCGACTCAAAGACACTAAAGGAAATCTCGTGACCAATGCATGGAACATAGAGAAGCTGAGAAGGTTCTATCCGTAGTCAACTTCTCTCCTCTTTGTACCGCTCGAAAGTTACTTGAGCAAAGAAAACCACGGCAGTCGGGTTACCGACTAGAGTTCTCTCTCTCTCTCTCTCTCTCTAAACTCTCTTGTTTCTTTTGACCGACCGCAAACACTACAACCTCCGCCCCGAAAGCAGAGGTCCCGAAGTAGTATTCTGCGGGTCACGAAGTCCACCAATACGAGGACGACCGACCAGTAGTTGGTCAGGGGACTCCGTCCCGTCGTCAAGCGCGTGCTAAGCACCGCCTCGAGCCTACGCTTGACCCCTTGCGGTCTCTAAAAGCTACGGCTATGGGCGAGCGCAAGGGCGGAGTCTCAAAGAAGAAGAAGAAAAAAAAAGGGAGCAAACGAGAACACTTTATTTATATACAAGAGGGGCGTCAGCCCAGCCAAAAAGGAACCACCCGACAAGGTCCCTTCACTCGGCAAGAGCGCGGTACTCCTCTTGGTGTGCGCCCAGCCAGCCAAACGATGCATGACGTCGCTCAGTCACCGCCCGGACCAGCGGCGCCCTAACCTCCCACAGTCGAGGGACACCCGCGATGAGGACGCCAAATCGCCGCGCATCTCCAAGCACTGCTTCGGCTTCGACATCCGCCACCACTCGCAGCCAGGCCTGCTCCTCGCCTACCTCCTCTCGGAGCTGGGTGTAGCGGTCCGCCATGGCGCGCAAAGAAGAGAGCTCGCTTGGTAACGATCCTGACGAAGCAACGAACGCACCGGCAACCCTCCTCTTATAGCCCGCGGCACAGAAGATCAAGCGCCTCGGGTTACACAAGGAAGCGGAAGCGGAAGCGTCCAGCACCAATTCCGGAATCGGCACGGTCCTCCAGGCGAGTTAATCCTGTCTTATCTCTAAAGCAACCCTCCTCTCATTTAAATGAGCGCCTGCTGCAAGCTCAAGCGGTGCGCGGCGACTGCACCTCCAGTCCCCACGCACCACTCGGGGGCTGCTTACGACCCTAGGGGTCAGTGACCTAGGTCGACAACTCGACCGGCCGAGTGACCTTCCTCATAGTAACCTCTTCGACCCAAAATGCTGCGGCCTACGCCCCCGTGGCTACGGTTTCGAAGTAGCGCTTTGCGGAAGAGGGGATACTACTCGAGCAAGAGATCCGAGGCCGGCCGGGACCTTCCGACTTAGGACAGCGTTAAAAGGCATACGAGTCGCCGACCTAGGCCAAAATTCGGCCGACCGAGCTATCTAGCTCGCGACTATTTTTCGGCCCAAATGTCGCGGCCTACGCCTCCGTGGCTACGGCTTCAAAAGTGGCACTTAGGCGGAAAAACGAGTCCTCCGAGCGAGAGACGCTAGGGTCGGTCGGAACATTCCGACTTAGGCCAGCGTTCCAACCGACTAAAACGGAGGCTTCGCGAAGGAGGCAAGTCCGAACTAAGCCTTTTTCGCAGCACCCCTCCTCCGCGAAGCAAGCGCTCTAAGTCACTTATCTCGTCCCGTGTTCTCTTCGGATATAGTTGGCGCAACACCTACGCTCTCGGGGCACCCCCGCGGGTCCCGTAGCTACGGTCGAAAGATTGCCCAATCACACAAGAAGCACGAGGCGGGCAAGCAAAAGACTTAAAGCGACCCAACAGGCCAGACTCGTTCGAAGTAATCACGTTCATTACATAACTGCAAAAGTAAAAAAAAACGAAGAAAACTACTCGTCTCCTTCCCCACGGTGGAGGATGTCCCGCGGCGAGATCCGGCTGGCGATCTCCTGAGCACAGGGGTCGACTTGGGCCACGAATGCCTCGACCTCCTCGTCGGTCCGATCGGTGGCAACGCCGCTCCCAACCGCCTCAAGGTCGACACCGTCATAGTAAGAGACGGTGTTAACCAGGGCCGAGGAAGCACCAAGCATCGCCGCCTCCCGCATCGACGCTTCGACGTGCCCCGGGACCCTCTCGAGTATAGTGGAGATGACGCTGGGGCCCGGAGTAAGCCTAAACAATCGGTCGCAGACGGCTTGGCTGGCCACCCGAAGGGTCGTCAACTCGACCGTCGTGTCGGCCGCGTCCCTCTCCGCAATCCCCTTGTCCAAAAGGGCCGAGTCTCGCGACTCGACCGCCGCATCCCGCTGCTCCGCCGCCATCCTCCGCGACTCCAGCATGTCGCTGAGATCCTTCCGTAACTCTGCAAGGACAAAACAGCGTCAGAAGATGCCCACTACAACAAACTGCCGAGAGGTGCGACCACCCACCGGTCACGGAGGCCTCCTTGGCGCGAAGCTCCTCCTCGACCTTGCTGCGCGCTTCTCGCTCGGACGCGAGCTCCCCTCGAGCAAGATCGCGCTCGCCGCGCAGCCGGTCGGCCTCCCTCCGGACCAACTCGACCTCTTTTCGGAAGAGAATGGCCTCCGCCCGAGCAGACTCCTCCGCGCGAACTGTAGAAGCCTTGGCCCTTTCGGCCTCCGCCAGGGCCGACCTGGCCCTCTCCACCTCGTCGGTTAATGACTCCGCAAGTCGCTGAGCCTCCCGCAATGCTTCGGCAACTTCCCCCAGCCGCTGACCAGCCGCGGCGGCCTTCTCTCGTTCGGCGACAAGCGCCCGTTGGGCGTCGCGCAGATCCCCCTCCGCGATGCTCCCCTGGCTGTGCAGACGCCGGAGGAAGCTCGACTTGCCCACCGCTCGGTATATCAGACGCTGCAAATGGATCGCTTGCCCGGTCAGTCTCCTTCTTTTTATATTATTATCCAAAAAAACAACCCTGCAAAGAGCGGACCCCCATCTATCTTACCGATCCGGCCGGGCGGGACCCCTCAACGATGAGCCTCATTACCCGGGACGAAGCGTCGACGGCGTGAAGAAGGTCGGTGCGGATCCTCCCCATCTCCTTCTCCACCTCCATCTAACACTGCTCCACGGTGTTCCAATCACCGCGTTCCGCACCGTCGTCCAAGGTGAATGCCGGCCCTCCGGTCGGGTCATCGCTGCCAGTCAAGACGGGCAGCGACGGCCGCGCTGACCCGACACCCTGCCCTACCGGAGTTTCCACGGCAGACGGCTGCGGGTCCTCTAGCGGCGCCCGAACCGCCCGAGCGCAGTAGCTCGCCGGGCGGGACGGCAGATTCTCGCCAACTTCTACTGGCCGGCGCTGGGAGGCGAGCCTAGCAGGACTTCCCCCGCCTGTGTCGCGACCAGCAACAGTCCCAGCGCCACTCCCACCGACGGCATCACTTCGCCAGCGGGCTCCGCCGCAGGAGGCGCGCCAGCGGGACCCCCAGTCCCGACAATCGCCGCTGCGGGCCCCGCTGGCAGGGGCGGGAGTGTGCGACTCCTCGCCCCTGAGGTGGGGCTTAGCGCCCTTCCTACGCTGGAGTGCCCCCTGCACACGACAACCAGTCAGGAACCATAAAAAACAAACGCTGGGGAAGATTGGTCGGGGCACGCACGAGACACTTACCGTGAAGATCGAACGAGCAGCGCCTGTCGCGCCCTCTTCGCCGGACCCCTACGAGGGGGGTGAGGGACCTCCGTCTCCTCAGGACGAACCCCGCGCTCGCGGCGTCATCCCCAGCATCGCGGTCACCGACCCCGTGGTCGGAACCCGCGTCGGAATCGCCCAAGTCGCCCCCGGCGCTCGGGCCCCCCTCGCTCGACGTCAACTCTTCGTCGTCGTCGCTCAGGGTCTCATCGGAGACCTCTTCACCTCGCGCGGACCGATCCGCGTGCTCCTTCCTCTTCCGCGCCTTCGCGGCCTCCTTCTCCGCCCTCTGCGCCTGGAGGGCGGCGTCGTGCTGGTCCGCGATGAGGCGCGCTGCGGCTCTTGCCTCCTTTTCTCCCGGGAGCAAGGCCCGGGAGATCATGCCGCCGAGCCCCTGCGAAAACGCAGTCGGGTAAGGGGGCGGGGGAGCGAGAGAAGAAAGAACCAGAAAACCAGCCAACGAACCAAGTTTTGTGGGTTCTGCACCGAGAACGGCACGGGCGCCCCGCCCGCCGCCTCGGTATCACCCACGAGGGAGACTGCAGTCATGCGCGCAAGGACCTCCGACGCAGGGAGCTCCACCGAAGACGACCTCATGGGGTCGGACACTCTGGTGTACTCAAACATGGGGCGCAACCGATCCCTAAAGGGTTGGACGCGCCTCTCCATGAACGTACGGATGACCACCTCGCCTGTCAGGCCTCGCCGCTTCAGATCCGCGAGCCGCTCGAGGACTATCTCCACCTTCCTCTTGTCCTTCGAGTCGGGACCCCAAGTCCAGCGAGGACTCTGCACCGGCGGGTTGCCACTGAAGGCCGGGGCGCTGTTA
This sequence comes from Rhipidocladum racemiflorum, assembly GCA_036346355.1. Classification (NCBI taxonomy): domain Eukaryota; kingdom Viridiplantae; phylum Streptophyta; class Magnoliopsida; order Poales; family Poaceae; genus Rhipidocladum; species Rhipidocladum racemiflorum. The sequence continues at coordinate 60,320,292 of CM070573.1, read as the reverse complement.
CCATGGTTCTGAACGTAGAACCACTCACTGTGCCACCCCCGGTTCGACGACGGCAGCTTCACGTCGATGTAGAATGGCCTGTGCGAGGAGACCGGCGGCGTCCGACGGCGGCTGCACAAAGAAGAAGTGGCGCCAGAGCCCCCAGTGGGGTTCAATCCCTAGGAAGGCCTCGCACAGCGTGATGAAGGTCGCGATGTGGAGGACCCCGTTTGGGTTCAGCTGGTGCACCTCCCCCCGTAGAAGTGCAGCAGCCCGCGGACGAACGGATGGAGCGGGAGGCCAAATCCACGCTCGTAGAAAACAGCCAGCGTGACGATCTCCCCGTCACCCGGCTCAGGGGCCACGGTCCCGGCCGGCGGCACCCGCCAGCCGGACTCGTCTCGCGGAGGGAGGAACCCCTTCCTCTCCAAGCCAATGAAGCGGCCGGCCGCAGACGAATGCGGAACGAGCGACATCTCCGATGCAGGCAAGGAGGCGGGGAGCGGCGCAAGGAAGCAGGGAGCCCTTTTTTCTTTCCCTTATGTTTCTTTTCCTCTTTTCCTCTTTTCATAAATGCGGAACGAGCGACATCTCTGATGCAGGCAAGGAAGCAGGGACTCCTTCTAGGATTAGGAGTAGGAATTGTATTCATGACTCCTTGTGTTTTCCTCCTTTAAATAGGAGGGGTTGTCTCCTGTTGAAGGGCATCAAGCTTTGAGCAAGCTTTAGAGTTGTACTCTTTTGTTTGGAGTACTTTAGACAAAAGAAAGGAGAAATAAAGATCAAGTTCTTCAAATCTTTCGGCTAGCTACAATTCTAGTTAGATCTATTCTCGTCATCTTCTATCACACCAAGCTTGCGAAGGTCATAACTTTTGATGCATAAGTCCGATTGAGCTGATTCTTTTTGGGTTCGATTCGTATTGGAATCTAGTTTCTTGTGTCCAAATTTCAAATTGTTCCGACGGTTGGATCTCCAGGAATTCGCATTTTACCGAACATCTGTCATTCTATTTTTGTCGAATACGAGGCAATTATTTGGTTCTGTTTTGGGGTGAACTTTTAGTAGATCAAGAATTTGGTTTTAACTTCCGCACAATCATTCACCCCCTCTGATTGCTATATTCGTGTCTTTCGATCCTACACCGCCTCTACTCATGACTCCGCGGCCGAACGGGGAATTGCTGCTATATCTTGCGGCGACGGCTCAGGCCGTGAGTGCAGTCCTGGCAGCAGATCAAGATGGTCGGTAGCAGCCTATATATTATGTCAGTGAAGTGTTCCACGGACCCAAGGAGCGTTACCCCTAAGTCCAGAAGCTGCTGTACGCCCTCCTCATGACTTCACGCAAACTCCAGCACTACTTCCAGGCACACTCGATTATCGTTCCGAGCGGATTCCCGCTTGGCGAAATCTTGAGGAACTCGAAAGCCAGAGGGCGGATAGCCAAGTGGGCCATGGAGCTGGCTGAGTTCGACATCAAGTTCGTGGCGCGCACGGCCATTAAGTCGCAAGCGCTGGCGGACTTCGTGGTCAAGCAAACGCCACAACTGACCCCCGAACCCAAACTCGAGAGGGAGGAACCCTGGCTCATGCACTTCGACGGATCAAGGTCCTTCGAATGCTCAGGCGCTGGCATTTTCATCATCACGCTAAGAGGAGACAAGCTGTGGTATGTGATCCGCTTCGGCTTCCCCACCACCAACAACAGGGCAAAGTACGAAGCCCTTCTCGCCGGCCTTCGAGTCTGCAAGGCACTAGGTGTATGCCACCTGGCCGTGAAGGGCGACTCCCAGCTCGTCGTCAATCAATATAACAAGGACTACCAATGCATGGAGGACTCGATGACCAAATACCTTGCAGAGGTGCGCAAGGTGGAGAAATGGTTCCGAAACCTGGAGGTCAGGCACGTACCCCGAAAGGACAACACCGACGCCGACCTCCTGGCCAAACTCGGGTCCTCCAACGACGATGTATCACCCGACGTCATCCTCGAGACCTTGACATCCCCTTCGATCTCGGAATCGGAACCCCTGGCCGCCTTTCTCGAAGGGGGCCTGACCTGGACGAAGCCGATCCACAACTACCTCTAGCAAGGACGGCTGCCTGACGACCCCACAGAGAGGAGCAGAGTCAAGTGCCGGGCATGCTTGTACAAGATCGTCGACGGCCAACTATACCATAGGGGCGTGTCGGGCATCTTGTTGAAATGCGTCTCACCGGAGGAGGGCAAGTATCTGCTGAAAGACATCCACTCCGGTATTTGCGGTGCACACTCCTACAGGACGATGGTCGGGAAGGCCTTCCGCATGGGGTTTTACTGGCCAACGGCGCTCCAGGATGCATGCGATATAGTCAGCACTTGCCAGGCCTGTCAATTCCATGCCCGGAAGTCGCACCAGCCAGCCTACGCCCTCCAGACCATCCCGCTCGCCTGGCCCTTCTCGACCTGGGGTTTGGACATTCTAGGTCCCTTCCCACAGGCCGTCGGCGGGAAAAGGTTCTTGTTCGTTGCTATCAACACTTTCACCAAATGGGTGGAGGCCGAGCCGGTCTCGGCAATCACCGCGCAGGCAGCGGTTAAGTTCTTCCGGGGGTCAGTGGTCACCAGGTATGGAGTCCCCTGCAGGATCATCACAAACAATGGCACCAAGTTCACCAGTGAAATGTTCCAAGAGTTCTGTGAGAACATGGGGACCAAGGTGTGCTACGCCTCAGTGAGCCACCCCCAGAGCAATGGAGCCGTGGAGCGAGCCAATGGACAAATCATCCAAGGCTTCAAGAGGCGAGTTGCCCAAGGGCTCGAGCAACACAGACGGTCCTGGGTCTACGAACTCCCCACCGTCCTGTGGTCAATCCGCACCACGACTAGCCGCGCGACGGGGTCTTCTCCCTTCTGGCTCGTCTTTGGTACGGAGGTCGTCCTGCCTCCAGAGGTGATGCTGGGCTCTCCTAGGGTCAGCTTGGTCGACCAGATCGACTTCGAGCAAGAGCGGTCACTCGACTTAACCCTAGCAGAAGAAGTAAGATGCCGAGCGCTGTTACGATTATCGCATTACCTGCAAGCTCTTCGTAGACACGCGGCCAGATCGATACGACCTAGGGAGCTCCTTGTCGGGGACCTAGCTCTAAGACGAATCCAGAGCTCGTCCAACACCAACAAGCTAGCCCCGCAGTGGGAGGGCCCCTATCGAGTCGTCTCAACAGATCGCAAGGGGCTTACCGGCTGGCGTTACCCGATGGCAGAGAGCTTGCAAGCTCGTGGAACATCGATCAACTTCGAAAGTTCTACGTGTAACCTCTTTTCGCTCTGCGACTTTTAATAAAGACTGACAGCATTTATTTTGTGATCTTTGCTCGATGTTTGCTCTCGGTAACTTCGCAGGTCTTAAAAGCGGGTTCAGCATGAGGTCTCGCTTTGGGCTAGGCATTGAGTTCTATTTACGCTCGAGCACAACTCTGCTCGGCTCTATGGCTGCAGGGCGTCTACTTGACCCCGTAAGCCCCACAAAGGAAGATCTCGAACCCGCAACCTTCGCACCATTGGCACAACACCCTAACCAATGATGGACCAGTCGAGGCGGCACGACCTGGACCTACTTGCAACCAGGATGCCAAGAGTCGATCACATCGAGAAGATCCATGCACGACTTGCATCAAGTAAAAGACGATGAACTTTCATTACTTACAATTTACATTGACAAAAGCTTTCCAGGTACATGCGGAAACCCTACGAGCTACTCGGCTATTTGGTCGTCGTCGCGCTTATGGGCCCGAGGGAAACCACGAGCTCCTTGATTGCCCGCCGCACCAAGAGCTCATTGATTACCCGGCGGCGACGAGAACGGCAGCACTATCGGCGCAGGCCTCGACGTGCCAGTGGACTCGAGACTGCTCGAGGGAGACGGAGATCGGTGTGGAACGGCCACCGTCGCATCCTCCTGCTGTCGCACCACGCTGGGAGGCGGTAGGAGAGGAGGCGCGTCCAACTCCTTCCCCTATGGCGGCAAAGGCACCTCCTCGGAGAAGGTGCTGGAATCGCTGAGGGGTGGGGGGCCAACTTCCCCCTCCGCCCCCATCCCCAGTTGCCGCTCCTCTTCCTCCGCCTCCCGTTTGAGGGCCTCCCAGTCAATCTCATCGTCTGACGGGATGTCGATCATGGGGGGAGAGTGCGGGGGAGAGGCGGCCATGAGAACGAAGCACATGGGAGAGCAAAGGAGCAAAGGAGAAATGCAGGGGCGATGCGATTGACAGTGGTCACAACCCGGCAAGTCTATTTAAGGAGGTTAAAGCGAGTCAAGGCGCATCGGGAATAGGCATTTCGCTGATGTCATTCCCAATTTCCCAAGAGGCCAGCCGCCCTAACACGTCATGCACGGAAATCGAAGCATCGCGAGGGCGAAAACTTTTGCCGCGCCCGATGCCTCACTCGATCCCAACCGCGTCGAGGGCTGAACCTTGGGTCTGGCTCGCACTCGGTGTCTCACTCGACCCCAACCGCGTCGGGGGTTGGGCCTCGGATCTGGTTCATGCTCGATGCCTCGATCGATTCCAACCATGTTGGGGGCTGGATCTCAGATCTAGTTCGCGCTCGATGCCTTGCTCGACTCCGACCGCGTCAGGGGCGGGACCTCGGGTCTGGTCCACGTTCGGTACCTCACTTGGCTCCGACCGCGTCTGGGGCCAGACGATGGAGAAACCCCCGCATGAACAGCTAAGTACTCGACACTCGGTCACAAACAAACTCAGTCATAGATACACCATAATCAACCATTTACTTTTTCCATTTCCTGTTTCCTTGCATTACATTGTCCTATAAAATACAAACTTAACCACAAATTCCCTATTCACAGATCTGACATCTCACGGGCGAGCTTTTCTTGCTCGAGCTCGGCAACTCTGGCCCTCAGCCTGGTGATCTCCCCTTGGAGACCGAGTGCCTCGGCGGCCGAGCTGGCGGAACGGTCCCGCTCCTCTTGGACTTGGGTCAGGGTGGTCTTGCCTGTCTTCACCGCCCGCCCAAGCTTCTCCTCGAGCTCGGCAATCCTCGCTTCGAGCTCGGCCGAGGCCTTGGCCGGCGCGGCAGCCTGCTCGGCAAGCTGCTTCCGGAGCTCCTCCACCCTAGCCCGCTAGGCCTCCAAGGTCTTGGCGGTTATCTTGGCATGAAAACAACACAATAGTTCAGTCCTCGATCGACCCGGGCAATAAATCTCCCCCTATCTATGTGCATTATTAATTGCACTTCCGGTTATTGCCAATAATCGCCCGCATCAAAATCATAATTTTTAGTTTTAGAAAAAGAAAATACCAATAATAACAATATTCCAACAGATTTAAGAATTAATTTCATCATGTCCAAAATTTTAATATATCAAGTTTATTACGAATAATAAAACCATCTGTTCGTATCCCAATCTAAAGCATGGCTAACCGTATGCAAGTAATAATCGAATATACCCATTTTGACATCAAGTGTCTGTCCATGAGCTAGGGTTATCAAGGTTCACATATCAATATTAGTTAAGGAAATCCATCAATGAAGGTTATATCCACCAGTAGCCACAAAATAACCATTTTATGGAACATAGCGCATGCATGCAAGTTTTAATCAAAACTATAGTTGATTATGAAAAACATGAATCAATATAATCAAGGGGGTGTTTGCCTTGCTATTTGTTGTCTTTAGCGATGAAGTCGAAGACGCAATCTTGAAGTTATCGATGACGGGGTCCGAGACGTCAGATTCTACACATCGTTCAACGGGAAAGAGCAAATAGCAAATAACATTTTCAATAAGGGCAAAAGAAAATCAAATGGAAAATCAAATAAAAATCATTACATAAAACATGCATGGTTGTAGTTACGGTTTCGTGATCGTATATGCGAGCGTGCTACTTCTATGCTACAGTCTTTATTACTGATTAACAGTTTGAGACTTGTATCGCACACAACACCTATTCCTTACGATTCATTCTATTTTATTTTACAAATTCAAGAAGCTAAGATTGTGAATTTAAATATGTAAAATTTCGAATTCAAGAGGCCAAATTTGTATATACTAATATAATTCAGTACATAAAGTAACAGGGGTGAAAGTAAAGATTAAACTTAAGCGAATATCAGACACTAACAATCAATCAGTAATGTATGTAAGGTTTAATGTAAGCTACTAGTTATAAGTTTATGACTTTAGGGAGCTATTGGTGATAACAACATTTTAATCATTAATTTCTTATTACTTAAGTGCATGCATTTGTATTATGAACTTTAGAGTTTGTAACACGCAGGGTTATGTTTTTGATAGGATTCAGATGCAAAGCATATTATAATAGAAATACTTATACATAATAAGACAGTCGTGCTTTAGGAAGTATTCTAAGGTTGATCCTACATGTATTAATGCTTATTGCTAATGTTCTATTATCAAATGAAAGCATATGTTAATTAAGGGCAAAGTGTACATTATGTCTAAAGTTTAATTTACACATGAGAACCAATATAGACTAGGGTCAAGTCTAATCATCCTTGTAGTATTAAATGGCCATGTTCTATGGATTATTCATAACAAGTTTTATATGCATTATTATGTTTATAATTATATTAACCATATATTAAATACCAGTGTTTCCATAGCATGGTCACTTACTAACTTAGTTCAATCTTATTCAATTATGAAATGTTCTTGCATATTTGGAATGTTCATGATCTTAGGAACATTTTACAATTCATTTCATGAATTAAGGAATTATAGTTTGCAGTAACTATATCAGGGTTTTGAATAATAGGACAAAGCAACATACACAGGTAACATATAAATGTTCAATGATACACCTTAAGTATTTTTACAAAATCATGTTCTCTACTATCTAACTAGCACAATGGAACTTGTTTCGCTTCATTTGGACATTATATGAACAAGTTACGCTATTTTGAATATTTAGCATGTTGAGTTCAACCCTAACAGGATAATGATATAAACTAGCTCCAAATTTAATTTTCTCTGCATATTAGATAGCATTTGACATAAGGATTTTAATGAAACTAGTTTTATTCAATTTGGACTTCATTTATACAAATTTTATATTGATCTAATTTCAAACCTACAATTCAAATTTGAATTCTGATTTACAAATTAATTGGCCAGGTCTGTCCCATACCAGACATGTGGTTGTACGATTAAGCCCAGTTCCATGGCGCACAAGATTAAGGCCTTAAGTATTCCCAAGCAAGAAAACTACATCCCAAATGTGATATCGGCACCCACTTTACTGCACGATCACTTGCCCGAGTGAAAACAATTTTGTATAACCAAAACCAATGGCACACCCTGCCATGGTACAACAAATTTTACAACAGTGGCTACCAGCCACAATTACATCTCATTAAGTCAAGATTATTAATTCATCAGGTGACATGAGCCCATTGTACAACTAAGCATGGCTAAACATATTTACACTAACCCAATATCGGTAATACAATTATGTCCAACTACTAAATAACCCAACCTAGGGTAGCAATGCATACATGGCATTCCAATTATTCAAGGTGGCATAATGACAATCAGGTATTTAACTAATCCCAGCAAATAATACTTGTAAACAACTAGCATGCAATTATATAAAACAAAGTACTTTTGCAAACATGGGCCCAACATGGTCAAGGACTATGACTTACCTTGTTGATCAACTACTGTTGCTGAGTCTTGGCCTTCAAATCTTGCGCTTACTCCCTAGGGATCAACGTCTACCAGAAAAGAACGCAAAGAAACACAAATAAATAACAAAATAGAGAGCAAACAATATCAAAAGTAAAAATAAATGGCTTTGGAATGTAGAGCTCAATTTTAGGAATTTTTAGAATCTGGAATCGCCTCAATCGGAGTTCGTATGAGGGAGAACAGGCTAATTCAAGTTTTAAAATCAAAGAAAATAGAAAAGGCTATTTTCTGGAATTATTTTTCTAAAGAAAAATAGATTTATTGCGCATTGATGACATCAGCATTGGATTTTTGGAAATTAAAGAAAATCGGGAAAAGCTTTAGAGACTAACAGCTGGGACCCTTGGTTTATATACGAAGCCCACGGGAAGCTAGGGTTTACGGTGGACTCAGCTCACGGTTGACACAAGCGACACGCAAGCTCAAGGGCTGATGTAGACGATGACGTGGACGCTGTGTGGGTGCACATTGGGGGTGACGGCTTGGCTGACACAACGACCACGTCGGTTGCGGCGCTGAGGTGGCGTGGGCGTGGCGTTGAGGTGGATGGACATGTCAGCATGGCTAAATTTCTCGGCTCCGATGAGGGACGGTGGCTCGGCTTGACGGTCGTGGGGAAGAGGACAAGGCCGATGACAAAACATGGTCTGATCAGGCACGGGACTTGGTGGAATCGGAAGAGCGCTCCGCGACGCACCCAAAGAAGCAACTGGCACTGGCGGAGGTGGATCGAAGGAAGAGATCGGCGGTGGGGAAGATGCTTCCGCGGCGGTGGAACTCCGGCAAGCTCGTGTGAGGCAACGGTGGTGTCTCGGCGTGAGTGGAGTCGGGCGTTGAACGCGGCGTGAGGCGGCAAACGCGATGCGAGGCTTTAAATAGCCTAGGGAAGTGGGCTAGGCTCAGACGTCGAGGGCGACGCGTGCGGCGGCAAGAATCCAAGCGGCGCTAGGGTTTGGACAGCGCGCGGCGGCGGCTGGGCCAGGGCGAGCTGCGGGAGTGGGCTGAGCGACGCGTGGTGACTGGGCGGACCGGGCCGACATGGGGAAAGGATTCGGCCCACGGGGCATTTTAAATTTTAAAATCAATTTCTAAATTAAGAAAATTCCAGAAATTCAAAAAAAATCAAATAAATAACAAATAAATTTAGAAAAAAATAGAAAAATTCCTTAAAGCACAAGGAACACAACTACAACTGAAAATATTTGATTTGATGCATAGATTAATTAAATAAAATCTTTTTGGTTATTTGAAGACTCAAATTAAGCTCTAGATAATTCAGGAAAAATCCAAATGGCTCCTTTTTGGACTTTGAAACTTTTCAAAACTCAAAAAATTGGGATGTTACAAATCTCCCCCCTCCGCCCCCCCAAATGGAATCTTGACCCCGAGTTTCGTGCTGGCTAGAGAATAGGTGGGGAAACTCGACTTTGAGATCCTCTTCATGCTCCCAAGTGGCTTCCTCTTCTGAGTGGTTGCTCCACTGCACCTTGCAAAAACGGACAATCTTGCTCCTTGTGACACGCTCTGCCTCTTCCAAAATTTTCACTAGCCATTCCTTGTAGGTGAGATCCTCTTGCAAATCTATGGCTTCTAAAGGCATCTGCTCCTCTGGCACTCGCAAACATTTTTTCAATTGTGATATGAAGGACCATGTGGAGGTACATCCATGTTTGTGATGAGTATTTGACTTTATTTGAGCAAGGTGTGCTCAGGTTTGAGTTTGATTTGACTTGGCATTGCATGTTTGAATTTATGATAATTGTGGACTAACATGCAGGAAGAAAAAGGTATGTGTATTGTGGTATGTGCAAAATGGTTTGGTCCTTGTGGTACAGGTTACTGAGGCAGCTATGGTCGTTGGTAAGTACCGGGACTAGGTTGAGAGAACCGAGGTCCGGAGCGGTCGAGGATGCCGACGAGATGGTTGGGTTCAAACCAGGATCACTTGGACGTCATGGAAATGGACTTGAGGTGGCTCAAGGTTTCCGGTTTGGGTTGGAGGCTCGAAGAGGCAGAAACTGAGCGGGCAAGTCCGGCGGATGAAGGCTCGTTGCATCGAGTTGACCGGGTTTTGTTTAAAACCCATGTATGGCCAATGTGGCCCATGTAAAGCCCATGTGTGGGGTGAAATGAGTGGGTTAATCCTAGCCCATGGTGGAGTGCCCTAGGGTTTGGGACTCATCCAAGGGTGGTAGGTGGCCCTAGAGTAGTATAAATAGAGAGGGAGGGGTGCCCTCCCTCACTTCAAGGTTTGAGTTGCTCCTTTGAGCTTTGCCCACATGAAGTGAGGCTTTGTAAACCTTCCAACCAGAAAATACAAAGATTTTCTTTACATTCTTGTGAATTTAAATTCCGCATTTACATTATGTCTTTACTTTACACAATTTAAATTCAGCATTTACTTTCCCGTATGTAAATTCTTGCAATTTACTTTCTCGCAATTTGGATTTGCCTCCTCTCCTTCTAAATGCTGTTGATCAAGGATGCCTTGAGGGTGCTCATTTGGTTTTACATATTTCTTGCACCCTAGGATAGACTAGAGATCAAGTTTCTATCAAGATTACAAATATGTCCTAAACTTGTTCTTCACGCAGCAGTCAATCTTCGATTTTTAGAAAAATCTAGAAAAATCCTTTTTGAGTGATTCTTGTTGGAGAAGGTGCTTGACTCATATATCCATCTGTGGAAACATTTTGGAGTCCACTGGGTGCACCGTTTAGGAGCTGTGAGGTGAAAACCGAGCCCTAAATTTCCTAATTGAAGATCCTGACTATTCGTAGTTCTTGATTTTTCCTGATTTTTGTAGAAGGCTTTTTGTGGTGATTTTTGGTGGAGTGCTTCACGATTCATTTTCTCACAGGGTGAAAATTCCCAAAAATTTTAGAGCAACAGAAATCTACCATCCTTGGATGAGTCCTAAAAATTCCTGAAAATTCTATTTTTGTTTTTCTAAAAGAGGCTTTTGTGTTTTGGCTTGATCTCTTTTAGAAAAGAAGTATTTGAATTAATACCTCTTTGCTTTGGACACTTGACAACCAGGATTGTGATTTAAAAATTCTTCACATGATTCATGGTTCTCATCCATGTAAGCTAGGGATACACATAGTTGTCTAGTCGTTCTCGATTTTGCGGGTTTTGCGATTTTGAGGAGCACCGAGTTTTCTTTGCGGGATTGTTTGGAGTACGTTGAGTAGGGGAAAATTTTTATTTGGGATCATTCACCCCTCCCCCCTCTGATCGCCATCTTGGTCTTTCATGATACATGGAACACATCATGAATTCCAGCAAAAGATTGAGGCAATTCAAGTTTATAAGCAATCTCTCCTCTTCGTTCCAAGATTATGAACGGTCCAACATAGTGAGGGGCAAGCTTCCCTTTTACTTGGAAACTCTTAACTCCTTTGGTAGGGGTGACACTAAGATATACATAGTCATTGGGTTCAAAACTCAAATCTCGGCGATGAGTATCGGCGTAACTCTCTTGTCTGCTTTGGGCTATCTTCAATCTGTCTTGAATTAGCTGGACTTGCTCTTCTGCTTCTTGAAGTATGGTAATACCAAACAGTTATCGTTCCCTAGTCTCTTTCCAGTTGAGAGGGGTTATGCACTTTCTTCCATATAAAGCTTCAAACGGAGACATTTGCAGACTAGCTTGGTAACTATTGTTATAAGAGAATTTAGCATATGGCAAACACTTGTCCCACTTGATACCATAAGTTAAGGCACAAGCTCCCAGCATATCCTCAAGGATTTGATTCACCCGTTCAGTCTGTCCATCAGTTTGAGGATGATAAACAGTACTAAATCTAAGTTGAGTGCCCATGGCTTCATGCAGACTTTGCCAAAAGCGAGAGGTAAACTGGGTTCCTCTATCTGACACTATCTTCTTAGGTACTCCATGAAGACTGACAATTCTTGGCATGTACAATTCTGCTAATTTATCTCCTGTATAGGTAGTCTTGACTGGGATGAAGTGAGCTAACTCAGTCGATCCACTATTATCCAGATCGAGTCATAACCACCTTGGGTTTTAGGTAGTCCGGTGATGAAATCCATACCAATTTCATTCCATTTCTATTCTCGAATCTTTAATTGCTGCAATAATCCTGTCGGTCCCTGATGCTCGGCTTCGACCTTCTGGCAGACATGAGGTTGTTGGCAGGGAGGTGGAGCCAAAGGTGAGGATGAGGCCGTCGGGTGAGCGCGAGGCGCGATAACGGCATCGAGCGAGCGTGGGTGCGCGGTGTCAGAGACACCATGTGTTGTGCTTGTGCCGACACGGTCCGACAAAGGCCCGCCGTGCTCGACAAGCTTCGTGTGCAATATTCGCATTTCGTATAACTAATGCAGGAAGCAACGCCAAGATTTGTAGTTTGTAGAGAGAAAAAGATGAAGATAAAGGTGGTGGGAAGAAGACTAGAAGAGATTTGTTGATTAGAGTGCTCGACTGTAACGAAATAGGGTAGCACATTTTTCCTGGAACAATAACAAATAAAAAGCATCTACTGTGCAACTTGACAAATTATTCCACCCCATGCTAAAGAGAAGTGATCAATGAACGAAGTACGGGCGATAAACCTCTAACTCTTTGAGCCAGATTTCCTATTCCCACCCCCAACTCCCCATCCCTCGGCGCCGACTGCCTCCCCCTCTCCTTAGTACCTTCCTTCTCTAGCCCTCTCCTCCCATGAGGCAGAGGTGGACGCATTGCATGGACTGAGACGAACGCAAACGGCCAGGGAGGCGGCGCAGGGGTCCTCGATGTGCCGCTGCCGTGCCGCCCGATGGGCTCCGTTCTTAGGCCTAGCCCAGGCCGCTTGCTCGTAACATGCCGAACTGGCCGTGCCTATTGGGCCTCTAGGAGGCCCAAAAAAACATAGCCCAACTCCAAGTCTACATACAACAAGATCCAATTTATCGTGGTAGTCAATGCTTGCTCTAGTTGTATGGTTCAGCAGGCTGCATAACCTTTGCAATTGTTGACTTGTTGTATCAACTATGGTGGGCTTGGGATGCACTATGGAATGAGCTAGGCCTAACTTTGTGCATCACTAAGCCCCATTTTGAACACAGGAATTTCACATAAATTTTACAAGATTTTCATGAGTAATACAAATCATATAAAATTATTTTAAAATTCCTCCATTATAAACAGGCATAAATGTCCCCTCAACCTATAGGTAAGTACAAAATATGGAACAGGCTGAGCGAATACAATATATAAGTAGTTTGCATGTGTCGATAAAATTAAAAAGCATCCCCTCCCGCTCCGACTGGATTTCAAGGATTACTAATTGCATTGGATTTCAAGGACAGGGGTAGGGTTTACATCATATATGGATGCATTTTTATTATCTAAGCCATTTTACACTTGAAACACAAACCATAATTGTAGTTAACCAGTTTTTAGGGCGGAGGTGTTCAACATTAACAACGATCTTCACTTTAAATCATTCACAAATTCTACGTATGCCTTGTTATTAGAATCACCCATCAAACATAAACTCATTAACCGGAGGCAAAGCGTATTTGAATATACACTCTGTAGAGTTGCCCAACTTTATCCACAAGGTATCAACGGCTTTTACGACCAAACTATAGACATGCAACATTAGCATAAGATGAAGCCGAGATAACAAAGATTTTCGCTGTTCTTCCCCATTTTAGCTCCTATCTGGTAGGGTCGAAATACCCTAGCCATTGACGAACACTAGCTGAGCGGATGTCGTGGTCCGATGTTGAAAAGTACCTACCATTGTGAGAAATGAACAATGGCACCAGGGTACATTTTCATTCCACCCCGAACCACGCTTTCTCAAGAGTTCACTTAGGCGGTAGCTAGTTCCTATAGGTATTCAACAGGGAAGAACAGAATAATAGGCTAGGCTTGTCAAGTCAAACAGGTTGACTTTACAAATCTTGCGGTTGAGCGAGTTCTATGTTTTCACTTGGCACAAGGTTCTCGTTCTTGGACCTCTTGGTGCCTAATATGAAACCTTCAACCACAAACCCTAGTGCAACTGTGCAACACTTGCACTTTTCTCACCAATCCTCTCACAAGGTTTGCACCATCGGTTAAGGGTTGGACTATAGCCACAACCTGAGTAACCCAATTCGGTCACCTAACCGTGGCCACAATTTCCCATTTTACCGGCACAATCCAAAACAACTACAATAACAACATCTGACATTTTAACATATCAACCTATCTACTAGTTATTTACCGATGTTGTATAGTAATAGAGTTAATACTAAAGATGTCAAGGTGAATATGGCCTACAAGTAAACATGGGGCTTTTCATTTGTGGGAATTAACTAGGTATCATGTCATTCTAAAATATTGATGTATATAAATAACTTGCACAAATAATCATAATGGAATTAACTAATAATAATCAACTGGAATTGTAGGATCAATATGTTCAAGGAATTTGACTTGGCTTTTGTCCTTAATTCTTGGTCTGGTATTGCGTCTTTAATTTCTTGCTCTGCTTCGCCGCCAGTGGTCAGCTCTGTGGTTCATTGCTCCTTGTACTCAGGTCTAGCGTAAGGAAAGACAAACAAAAGAATAAATTTTGTGGATCTTTCACTCTTTTCTTTGTGAGTAATTTTTTGGTGTTTGTGTCTTGTTCGGTATGTGAGAAAAATTTTAATTTGGGATCATTCACCTCTCTTCTGATCGCTATCTCGATCTTTTAATTTATACAAGAGTTGAAGAAGAATACAATCGGCCTAGACACTATAAGAAGGGACGACGGGCACAATGAAAAAGGCATCCAACGATCAATCAACTTGCTCTACTTTTATTTACTTTTCGTCGACTAGTAGTAGCTTATTAGACTTGGAATCTTTCCTCTACAATTCGTCTTGATCAATAAAGTTGCTCATCGCTGATTTTGATCGTTATCGACTTATGTTATCTAGGTTTGCTTTTTCTCCTATCTTATTGCGCATCGTCTTTGTTGGGAAAAAAATCTATTATTATTAACTAACTACTCAACTCAAACAGGTTGTTTATATTTATTCTTACTCGCGATCTAATCGGTTTGAATAGCTGTTTAGAATTGATTATCATTGAAAAACTAATCGGCTAATATAGTCGTTTAGATAATATATTTTTAGTGCCGATTGCAAGATCAAATCGGCTGGCACGCCTGCACCAAAATTAAACCCGTTGTTTTTGCGTGTGTTGGAAGTCAATCAATCCATCATCATATTTTTAGGTGTCAACGGGGGATTCCCTCATTCGGTCATTCCCGATTTTAGGCTTGCTGGTTAGTCAGATAGTTCACGGATAGTTTCCGGATAGCTCCGATTTAAATTTCGGATATATCCAAATCCGACGGATACTTTTATCCTGAATCCATTTCTATATCCGACAAAAATTGACTCCGACTCCAATATCTGAAAAAACTCGGATATCTGATTTTATGCTCCGAATACGATCCGAATTCATTCGGACGGACGGATGATCGAAAACTATCCGCTCCGTTTACACCTCTACATGCGTGCATCGCTTGCCGACTAAGCTACGTGTCAATCCTACATTATCCACTACTAGAAAACTAGCTTTACTACCAGCACATCACCACCGGTTAGATTTGAACCCGTACTGATAATGATATCAGTACCGATTCATTGGCTACAGGGCCGTAGTGAGCTTTCAGTACCGGTTAGATCCACGAACCGGTACTGATACCCTCACATTAGTACCGATTCGTGACACGAACCGGTACTGAAGGCACGGGGTATATTAGTATCGGTTCGTAATACGAACCAGTACTGATGAGAGCGCATCAGTACCGGTTCGTATTACAAACCGGTATTGATGCCTCGTTTCAGGAAAGTTCAAAAGGAATGCATATTCTATGTATATTAGTACATGATGGTGGGTGGGTTAGTTAGAATGGTGAGGTTGGAGTAACGAGGTTGCGGGTTGAGTCCCGCTTCTCCCATACATCCTCGATATATTTTGAAATATTCCTAGTCCTATCAGTATCGGTTGGTGGAACTGATACTGATGCCCAATGGGCATCAGTCCCGAATGACCTGTATCGGTTCAAAAATCGGTACTGATGGCCGTTGTGAACAGGTATTGACTAGTTACATGCCCGTGCGTTGCTACGAAAAACAAAATTGATAACGAAAAATAAAGATTAAAAAATAAAAAAATTATTTCACAAGATCAAACATCTATCTTTAACGCTTCGTTTCTTGCGAAAGCTGGCTAATTAAAGCAACGCTTCGTTTCTTGCGTAGAGCAATTAAGCAGGGCAATTAAGCGGCAATTAATGACGTGGGAAGAACGGACCACTGCCACCAAGTGCTGCTTTAGAATAGTAGAGATAACCAGATCTGTGGTCGGGATCATCAATTCATGATAGCCATTCCCATCGATCGGCCAGAACATATCATCGTGTCATCGTGCCGACTTACACGTATGGTCCGATTGGCTTGTTGCATTAACTAATATACCACCTGGTCCAGTGCGGCAAGATGTGATGCGGTGATGCGTGCGTATCAGTACCACGGTGCAACTCACCATGAGATCGACGTTACTGCAACCATCGCATCACGAAAATTAAAGTTGACAAAATTGGCCTTGTCTATAAGTTCATTGTGTAGAAATGTATATATATAATGGCAGGTTGTACACAGGGTTAACAACAACGATTTCGAAAAAAACCGTTCAAAAATAAAAAATATCGAGTCAAAATGCTTGAAAATCATCGGAAATCGACGGGTTAAGAAAGTAAAAAAATTCGAAATAAAAATAAAAATCGGCCGGTTTTCATCGAAAACCGGTTTGTTTTAACCGAAAGTCGACTAGCCAATTGGTGGGTGCTGACCACTGCAGTACTGCCATATGATTTTGACTTAAAATAGTCGATTTTGACCAAAAAATCGACTAGTTTACGTTGCATAAATTTTTTCGATTTTATTTTTGAATTTGATTGGTTTACCAAACGATTTTACATGTTGAGCCAGCTTGATACGATTGAAAATTATGATTTTTAAGCGCTTTTCGATGATTTTGTGAACCCTAGTTATACGTACTTACAAGTACGGTCTGATTAGCTTGCTCAACCATATGAGCTCGAGAAGCACGCGGTATATATATATATACTAGGTAGATTTACGCACTTCGTTGCGCCGTAGCATAAAGCAAGAAAAAAGAAGAGTTATGCTGATAACACAAAATAGTTTTTTATTTGTTATAGCTGTTATTTACAACGAACAAGAGTACACTCATACATACAGAAAAATATACATAAAATGTAAACATCAGGACTATACTATGAAAAACAAAAGCTCCAAACCCATACCCATAGAATACCAATACATCTGTAAAACCGCAGTGACAAATTTAACCAATCAAACAACATACATGCAGTCTAGAATTTCTAAAATCCACTTCAAACACATAACTTTGGTCATCAAGCCTCAGCGAAGCCACGCGTCCCAAGCCTATCCCGTGTGGTTCTGACATAGTAAAAGCATGTTGACAATCAGATCACAACATCACATCAGAGATGAATAGACAAACAATTCTCGAAACAAAAATGAAATGTCCAGATCATTGTACCAAACTTCAGATATCACCGAGGGTATGTACACAAAAGAGCTAAATAACATGGATCAAAGAACTGAAGGACAATATTGCATAATGTTGTATGGTGTGTTAGCATAATTGTAAGCAATAAAATGACTAAAGAAACAAAGCAATTGCAGAATATAGACACAGTAACCTAGCTAGATATATGCTCTTTGATAGTAAATAAGCTAGCCACATGTTGTACACGACGGAAGAAAAAGGTTCCACTCCTCTTGTTGGTTCAGGAGGTATACCATAGGATAACATTTGCAATTCTTTTTGTGTATGACTCAGCGTAGATCCATCTCAGACAACAAAAATATGCAAATAATACAAACAAATAAGCAATGCTAGTTTTTATCATAATATAAGCACTACCACAGATCAGACTTCATTGATTAAGATATGACGTGATGGAAAAGCATACCTAACTGGAAAGATATGAGATTCCCTGAGTATGGCTGAACCGGCACCCTGAATTAAGGTTAATCTTAATACACATGAACTACCTGACCTTGGCACCAATGTTTTGAGTTTGAAACTGAGGCACACTTTCTTTAGAGTATGGCACAAGCAGTTAGGTACAGTTTGGGACACATACATGGTCAATGACAATGGAATTACAAGCTTGCATTTGAATGCGTTTTACATCTGAGGTAAATCCCTGCCCTTAGGAGTGTAGAATGGCCAGATTGTATACATAGACTCCATTCTGTAGGTGCACTATAGCAGGAGTGTAGAATCATTCCCACAATATCACCTAGCAGAAAGAAATGTAAACCCTGCTTGCTAATGTCGTATATCTGTAACCGGTAGTACCCCACCATGGAAAAACAGAGAAAATGGTCGAGCATATTCTTATTGGCATTCTTTCTATAGAGTAGAAGGAAAAAAGGTCTACTTTTGGCAGTAGAACCATTAAGGAGACATATTTACTTGGATAAATAATAAAAATTACCTAGAAATCCAAGTTTGAAAGATGGACCTGTAAACAACACAACGAAGAATTAGAACAAAACAACGAACAATAAATGAGTATACGATGTTCTAGTGAGCATGGTCTATAAAAACATAATAGTAGCAAATATGAAAGAATTACTTAGGCATTGAAGATATGGATAAAGATTCAAAAACCAGAATGTATATTAGTGGGGGGAGATTCGTGCAAGGGCAAGTGATTCAACATCACTGAGTAAAAAAAATAGTAATTCTATCAATCTGCGAAGGAATACTGGTGATAAAGGATATCATCTAGGCATTAAGTTAACTTGGAAAACTAACAGTACTGAAAGACTAACGTGCTCAAAGAACAAACGAGAAACAAGTACATCCCCACACAAGAGATTAGTTAGGTAAAAGAAAATGATGTACAACAGCAATGCAGCCACAATCGTATTGTCAAATGAAATTTCCCCAGTGGGTCCAGGTGCGTAGCTATGTATGCTTCTTTTAATTCCAAAACATCTGAGCCGTGTTGTAATCTTTCAGTATTCAGTACTAACTGTCGACTTGGTTGCTGAGTTGTTGTGTGATATCTAATCTAATCAAGCAAGAACCAGGAGATCCGAGATTAAGGCCTACGTGCAATGCTGCACCTTTGCCATGCAACTTTCAAAAAGAAAAGCATAGAAGTACCTCTCTAATTGATTTCATCCATCATATTATGTGCACATGTTCCGATCATTTAGTTTCAACAAAAATATGTGTAAACCACAAAGGTGCAAGTAGTTCCACATGGATCAAGATCACCGTGTTCCGATCATTAGTTTCAACGAAATGCACCACAAAGATCCGAGCAGTTCTCAACCTCTTGTGTGTCAAAAAGATGATGTGGGTGGCTGGTTATATATCGTGCTGACCAACAGTAAGAAGCTTTAGCCAAACAGATCTGAAAAACCACCTATGTCAGACAGATTTGAAAGATCACCGAACAGTGGGTTGGCATCATGCTCATTTAAATCAGGCGCCCTAGGGGAATCATCGCCAGCCGCTGCAACTGGTGGTAGCTGTTGAGGATCAGCCGCAGCATCAGCAGCTGGTGGAGCATCAGCAGCTGGTGGAGCATCAGCCACTACAGTTTCACTACCCTGGACTGGTAGGGGCAGTGAAACTGGTGGAGTAGTGTGGCCTGGCTGTAAAATAAGAGTAGTCCTATAGGAAGGATACTCAGCTGTTGCTGTCAAAGCAAGGAGACGATTAAGCTCGACATCTAATCATCAGCGGCACATAACAAACTATATATTGCATTTGATGAATGAACTTACCGGCACTCCGAAGTATACTTCCATCGCAAGTAGAAGTTTGTGCTCCACCGATACTGGCAAGCTTGGAAGAAGCCACTTTATGCCCCAAAGTAGCACTTACGTAGACACATATGTTGTCCAGAAATTTTTCCATACTCATTAGCCCACTTCTCAATTGAACAGGATCTTGGCTCTCTCTCAGAGAATCAAGAAGGCCACGACTGCCTTTAACCTGTATATAAACAATATGTTTACATCTTAGGTTACATACGTGGTTAGAACAAGTGGTTAGTACCTCCTGAACAACTTGTTTAGATCTTATGTACCTCCTGGTAGAACAGATGAATTGGATCAGCAACCTTCTACTCAGTATGGCCCAGACCAAGCCCCATCGCCGTGCCTAAACAGCAAATCACATTCATTAACAAAACAAAACAAATACAGACGTGTAGGTAAAAGGATTCCCAAAAGAAAAGAAAATGTGATGTGGTATTTACCAGTGATTCGGCTTCCTCCACGCCGGATTCGATCTCGAAGGGCCTCTGCCTTTTCTTCTACGCTGAGATTTCACTGTGTTAGATGAAACCAACAACAAAAAAGGGAGGATTGCGAAGGCATAACGGATTAGACAAAGTGAGTCGACTGAGCCAAATCACTCATCGACCTCGAATCAAGCAGATATAATCGTGAGAGGAAGGGGAGGAAGGCACGGTAGCCGGATGGGAAGGAACAGGAGGGGGGACAGCGCGTCGGCTAGAGGGGACGGAGGCGCGAGCAGAACTCGTAGGAGAGCGGGGGCAACGACGAAGGAAGGCGCGGCTGCAAGGGCGAGGGAGAGGCCATGTGAGGTTGGGGGAGAGGAAGGACGGGGCCGAAGGAAGGGTGCGGCGACTCCCACGAGAGGAACGGGCGGAGTGCACTGCGAGGACGACGGGGAAAAGGGGGCTGAATCCTCAAGGGCTTTGTGGGCGACGATTTGTTGGCGACGGATAAGCCAGGGACGCATGGACGGCCGATTCGGAACCGGCACGGGAGATCGACGGCAGGTAATAACGAGGAGCCGGATGTAAATATGGAAAGGACCGCGGTTTCTGCGCGAAAACGGTGACGTGGCACACCTCCGAGCTCGCCGTTTCCACACACTATAGTATAAGTTATTATATGGAAAGGACCGCGGTTTCTGCGCGAAAACGGTGACGTGGCACACCTCCGAGCTCGCCGTTTCCACACACTATAGTATAAGTTATTATTATTATTATTATTATTATTATTATTATTAATTAATATATTAATATTAATATTAATATTAGTGCTTCAAGTTGATGACGTTTATTAATTGACCATACACTTTCCAAAACATATGGCATGTATTTAGTTTAATTAATTTCTGAGCGAACTGCTGAGTACCTCAGGACAGGTTTGCAGAAGTATCAAGAATGCTGCACATGATGCGTCCGTACGTGCAGCTAGCTAGCTTCGTTGGATCACAAACCGGCACAGCTTGGATCACTTCCATCCAACGACGTACGCGAGGTCACATGCATGAGACAATACAAGTACTCCATGCAGGAATTTTGATGTATTTGGCTTCTCTGAATTTGGTTTTTTTTTTTTTTTGGTTTCTAGCTCTCCTATATGGGTATTTGCGAATATAATCTCAAGCAGTAGCGGGAAGGCGCGACAGTGGAGGAGCAGCTAGCGGTGGCGATGGGCCGGGGCAGCGCCCAGGGCGCAGCAGGCTCATCTGTACGTGCATGCAGTTTCATGCTTCCCAGTTACAACTTACAAGTGATGCTACGTACGTCTGCGAGGTCATACAATCAAGGCGTGCATGCATGTGTTTTCTTGTACAGATCGAACGGCTAGTTAAGAGTTATTTATCGGTTATATACCATTACTATAGAATGGTACATTATTATCGTTTCATCTGTATCGGTTCCAAACTTTTAACTAGAAAAATAATTGTGATGCGTGTATGTAATTTGTAAATTTTGACAATGGGTTATCACAATCAGTTCTGAGCTAGAACCGATTGTGATGAGGATGTCTGAGCTAGAACCGATTGTGATGAGGGTTCTAGCTCAGAACCGATTGTGATATGCCTCGCTGGGTTTTATATAACCTCGGGATGAACTCTCCTCTGTTAGTGTTCTAGAGCAAAAGAAAAGCCCACCGCCACCCCAAAAACAGAACATACAATTGTTGAAACTTGGATTTGGATGAGAAAATCTGAAATCCTTAAGGATGTGTGTTAAGAGGGGTAAGTTGAAGCCCTAGTTTGAAGAGATTTCCTCTCATTTGTGATTTTCTTCGAAAGGTGAGCACTCCTTCAAATTCCTTTAATTTTACATTAAGAAATTCAATTTTGATTTGGTGAATGTGTTATATGTCATTAGTGCTATTATAGTTGAAACCAATATTGGTGAGAAATTATGAAATCCTCGAGGTGATGGTGGTTTGAGGGTAAAGTTGAAACCCTAGTTTGAATATATTTCCCCTTATTTGTGGTTTTCTTCAAAATGTGAGCATGTGAATGGGTTACATATCATTATTGTTGCTATAATTAATAGAATCAATGCTATAGTTTAGGTTGCGTAACCTATGCGTGTCTCGTTCGAGGGTTCTTGTTTATAAATATATTAAAATGGCATATTTATAAATAAGCAGTCTCTAATTGACCACATTTTTTTGGACAGTTCAAGGATATGTGGCTCGGGCAAGTTCCTGAGCTGTTTTACAACTCTAGAGAAAATTCCAGCAGCATCTTTCTGGTGTTCTCTGGATACACACCCTCTTGACCTATTGTCGAGACGTCTATTTGGAGAACATCGGGGAGATGCTGCCGAAATTTTCTTTGAAATTGTACAACAGCTTGGTACTTGCCTGAACCACATATCCTCGAATGGGATTAAAACCTGACCTAATTAGAGATTAGGAGTCATCGCTGGTACGTACTTAGTTGGTCAATATATAGACGTTTATTTAAGATCATTCAATTCCTCAACTTTGTTAATGCTTCCACCCTTCTTTTCTTTCATTGATTAGTGCATTACATATTTGGATATCATTGTTGATGTTTTAAATATGCAAATCTCCTAATTAGGGGATTGAAAGGTCTTAACTAGGGAAGAAGGTATCGGGGCTAAAATTTTTGAAGGACAATATGGAGGTTCATCCATGTTTGTGATGGGTATTTGACTTTATTTGAGCAAGGTGTGCTCATGTTTGAGTTTGATTTGAATTGGAATTCAAAAGGAAGCAATTTGAGTTGTGTTAGCTTCAGACGGCACTACCAATCTTGTGGAGGCGGTAGTACCGACCATATGAACGATATAAGATTTTTGTTTGATCATTTCTGATGATTACTGCATATTATTGTTGGACAATGCTATGTTATGGGTTTCCTTGTCTTTGATGATTGCAGGGCTTCAAATTGTGATCATGGTGAGGCGAAGAATGGCCAGGACTAGGCGAGGTGCGTTGGAGGTCCGGATGGCCGGGGATTGCCGGAAAATGGCCAGAGATGAAGCCGGAGCAAGTCATGGAGGCAAGGGAACAGTGGATATGCTAGCTTAACACTGCTCGAATGAAGGAGAGTCATTGGATCGCGTGTCTAGAAGATAGAGTAGTGGCTAAGTCTACTTTACTTTGAGAAATGTGCAAAACCCGTTATGTTATTGAGTTTCGGGTTAGTCCAATGTGTAAGTGTGTGGGATCAAATCCTGGTCCTTGGAGGGTAGCTTAGGATAGAAGCAACTCATCCAAGGGTAGGAGTAGCCTCCCCAATTGATGGTTTTGTATGCTCCTTTGAGCTTTGCCCACTTGAGGCTTTGTAAACCTTCCCACCAAAAATACAAAGAGTTTCTTTATTATTCTTATGAATTTAAATTACACATTTACATTATGTATTTACTTTGCGCAATTTAAATTCAGCATTTACTTTCAAGCATTTAAATTCCACACATCTACCTCCCATCCTTCTAAATACTTGTGGTTCTTGAGCCAAGGATGAATGATTGATGGACGAATCTTCTGTTGAGATGCGCGGTATGCTACGTTAGCACAAATTAAAAATTTTCTATCGCATAACCAGAAAGCTACTCGCAAGAAGGGGATCATAGATTAGATTACCACTAGACGCGCAGTTGCGAAATCCTTCATGCGTCGATGTAGTAGATCGTCCTCTCCACGCCGTAGTCATTGCGTCGATGTAGTGGATCGTCCTCTCCACGCCGCAGTCATTGCGTCGATGAAGTGGATCGTCCTTCATGCCACAATCGTCACGTCGGTGAAGTGGATCGTCCTTCCCTCGCCGTAGCCCTCGCGTCGATGAAGTGAATCGTCCTCTCCATGCCGCGATCGTCGTGTAGAAAAAGCAGTTCATCCTCTCCACACCGCAGTCATAGCAGCGTCACCACAGCAGTCCACACGTCCGTGGATGGAACGTCGCGCGTCGGCGTGCAAGCACCGTGTCGCTCGGCAGGGGCAACGAGAGGTGGAGGCTAGGGTTCTAGACAAAAATATGTGCTCACGCCCACCCTTCTCCTCTCCTTATATAGCCACATGACGAAACCCTAAGCCAGGTCCCATCAGCGCGTTAAGCCCACGAGGTCCATTAATTATGGATCCAATCTGAATTAATGCGTCCCAACCCGTTAAGTGTGTGACCTTGTAGGTTCATGTACATTTGAACATAGATTCGGAAAACTCTTTTCCAATCCAATAATCGGTAGCGACTCCTTGCAGGGCATGCCAGCTCCCAACGCATATGATCAAATTAGACAGAACCTTTCAAAAGTACTCATGTAATAATCCCTTTGCCAGACTATATAAAGATTGAATTCAAGTTGAGAAACATATCATCCTTTGACAATTCAATCTATCTCTCATATCCGTGATATGTTAATAAGTTGTGGTTGACTCCTCAATCACAGCATGCCCATGCACTTCCTTAATCATATCACATGAGTGGCCTATACATATATCTCTGTTAAATTGGAGTGGCAAATTCTATCTTGACCGCTCACTTCGCTCTGCATGTTTCATAGTAAACATAAAAGCAATCTTTATAACTATCCAGTTAGGAAATAGTTTTTTGTAACCCCAAGGTAAACTATTACACATGTAGCGAGTGTGACAATCTCAGGTCTAAGGATCATTGAAAGGACAGGGGATGCGCCTAGAGGAGGGGTGAATAGGCAATTACAAAATTATACCCAATTTAAATTAATCTATCAGAGATAAGGCGGAAGCAATTGGGATAATTAAGTTTTGCAATTTAAACAATTCAGCTCGAGACAGGTAACCCGGACTCTCCGGATTGCCCTGATCGGCCAAAACAGAGAAGGACAATAAATTGAAGCGCTTCTTTGATTCTAGTGATCCAAATTACTCTACTGCAATGAATCAAGTATATAAGCAAGAATAGATGCAGTAGATACAATCTAATTGATTTAATCACAAGAATCGAAAGCAAATTAAGCGGATGAGCAAAAGAGTAAACCGAAGTAAGGAAGGAGACACGAAGATTTTATCCCGAAGTTCGGATCCTTGAGGGGATCCTACGTCTCCGATGAGGCGGCTCGGTCACACTTGAGCCGGGGTCTCTTTCAACCCTCTTCCTCCCGGTGTTGCACAATGCACTCGCCGGTCTTCACTTCTTTAATTCCTTTCCTTGCGAAGGCGGAATCGGACCTTCACAAACCTTCGGTGGCCTTCCACACAAAGCTTGGAAGCTCACCGGCAACTCCTAGCCGTCTAGGAGACCTCAATCTCCAAGAGCAACAAATGCTCCCGAAGAACTCACTTAGAGTCCACCTCAAGTGCTCAACACACTAATCACACTCAATCCAATCACTACCCACTCTCACACCCAAACCTTCACTCAAAAGGGATACTAAGATCTAGGGTTAGAGGGGCTTTTGGGAGCTAAATATCACTAAGAAGAACACCTCAAAGCACCAAGGAACCAGCTCCACTCCTCAAATCAATCCTCAATCCAAACACCTCTCTCCACTACCCAACCCTTCACAAAAAGGGGATCACTAAGATCTAAGGAGTAGGGAGGAGTATTGGGGGCTCAAACACTCACAAAGAACACTTCTAACACCCAGCAAAACATCCCCCAACGCGCTACTTTGAAATGGGCAAGAAGGGGGCTTTTAATAGAGGAACCCCAAAAACTAGCCGTTTGGGACCGAACCGGGCAACCCGGAATGTCCGAACCAAACCCTGGATACTCTGGATCGTCCAGATACTCCAGATTTAACCCTGATACTCCGGAATCCAGATACTCCGGACTAAATGTCCGGATACTCCGGATCTCCCAGGCAGCACGCAGTAGCCCGACGAAAACGGGCATAACTTTTGATCCCAGACTCCGATTTTGACGAATTCAGACTTTTCGGAAAGCTAAGAACGAGGGCTACACAACTAACAAAGTGTCACTACCCAAATCCCAAAGGATAAAATCAGATTACACAAAGAATCCACAAGGAGACCTCAAATTCTCACTTTCCGATACTAACAACACTTCTAACCCTCCCACCAACCCACCTACACCTAGGTGAACAAAGTGTGACTTGGGTTTCTCAACCTTAGACAAGGATAGACCACTTTTGAGCACTTGAGACATGTCTAAGTAATTTCAACGATTGCATCCCTCTTAATATTACGGCAATCCTTAGACTCAAATTTAAACACAAAAATCTAAGTCTTACACTCAGCTTGCATGCCGACTTCTTGGATGCATGGTGCATGATGACGCTTCCACAAAGATTGATGACGCCCTTCGTCTTGTCAACCTCGACGCGATTCACCTCATGAGACTCTCGTCCTCTCCGACCTTGACTTCGATCATCACCAAGACGATCCTCACGCCAAGTCATTCTTGACTTAGTCCTCAGCTCTTGGTGACACCGCCGTCTTATTTGACTTTGACTCGCTTGTCATCCTTCAAACCATCTTGGTCATCATACACACAGCTTTGGGACCTAACTCTTATCAAAGCACTCAGCAAACATATTAGTCCCACAAGCTTAAAAGATATATTGAATAAATTGATAATAATAAGTGTTTCATATCAAGAAGCACAATATGAATGGAAACTATAGGATCAAAGTATACGAATATAGCAATCAGAGGGGGGGGTGAATGATTGTGCGGAAGCTAAAACCAAATTCTTGATCTACTAAAAGTTCACCCCAAAACAGAACCAAATAATTGCCTCGTATTCGATAAAAACAGAATGACACAGGTTCGGTAAAACGAGCATTCCTGGAGATCCAACCGTTAGATTGATCTTAAATTTGGACATGAGAAATTAGATTCCAATACGAATCGAACTCAAAAAGAATCAGCTCGATCGGACTTACGGATCAAAAGTTATGAACCTCGCAAGCTTGCTATGACAGAAGATGACAAGAATTAATCTAACCAAAACTTCAAGATTAAACAAGAACGACAAAAGTTTAATCAAATAAACTTAGAGAAACCCTAAATCAATTCTCTAGAAAGGTTTTGATGGATCAAATCAAGATAAAACTAAAAGAACAAAAACTAATCTAGAAAAGAACAAGCATGCAAACAAGAACCAAAACAGGAAACACTGTAGCAACGCTAATTCTTGTAGCACGCAAGGATCTAGAAGAATTGATCTTTATTTCTTTTGTCTAAAGTACTCTCATCAAAAGAGTACAAACCCTAAAACTGAGCTTGAGGCTCTCAATGCGCTCAGCTCCAATTGATGCCCTTCAACAGGAGACACCCCTCCTATTTAAAGGAGCAAAACACAAGGAGTTCTGAATACAATTCCTAATCAAGAAGGAGTATGTATACAACTCCTCTTGGCCCAACCTGGTCGAGTACAACTCTTGCACGCGTATGGCAACCCTACCATACTCACGTGACTAACACTTTGCACGCGTATGGCCACCTGCCATACTCACGTGACTAACACTTTGCACGCGAATGACCTCCTGCCATTCTCACGTGACTAACCATTCTTCATGTGCACCATTCTCTTAGCCCGAACGTCCCGCATGACATCCTTAGGGATGGAACTGGTACGGATATTTTCCGACCGACCGACCGACCGAATTGATTTGGATGATGATTTGGATAGTTTCACAGATATCCAGTTGATTTCTCGGATAAGGATATGGATACAGATAATTTACATGGATACGGATACGGATATGGAACACTGATTATCCGATGGATACGGAATATCCGAGTTTTTGTTCGGATAATATCCGAATATGACATACGGATATTATCCGAATAACACGTTTCAGAATAACACATTAACAATTTAACATGTTTCACTGTTTGAGACTCGTCCGTGCATTGGATGACAAGATATAATGTGTTCATGTGTGCTAGATGCTAATTTGGAGATATTTGGGTAAAGGTGGTACAGAAATTGGCAAGTGGCGTTTCAGGAGGGCTACTTAGGATCAAGCAGCATATGCCAGCTGCAAATCATTTGGTTCAATTATTGCAATGGGGTACATTGTTACTCACAGAGTCACATGTATGACAAGCTAGGGATAAAAAGGCAAAAAAAAAAGAAATACACATATATTTCTTTTGGAATTTTGAATTTAAATTTGGACCGATTTTGGAAAAAAACTAAAATTGGATTTTAAAATATCCGACTAATATTATTCGTATCCATGTTGATTCCGATCCGTATTCGATCTGTATTCGTAACCGATATTATCCTGTATAATTCGTATTCGATTCTGTATTCGACACTATTCGTATTCGATTCTGTATCCGATAAAAAATACGGATACGGATATGAATAGGACGATATTCGACCGTATCCGATCCGATCACATCCCTAGACATCCTTGACCACCAAGACCTCAGTTCCTCCCTGAACCTAGTCCCGAACCTCAGCTCCTCCATGAACCTAGTTCCGGTCCCGTCATCGACCACGGTCGTCTTCGAGCAATACCTGCACATGAACAAACCACAAAACAATTCCGAGCACAAGTCCACGACTTGACTCACATCAATCCATGCAAATACTCACACGAGCATTGCATAAAGTCCACTTCAAGCATCATGAAATTCTCACAAATTTCATAATCTCAAAAACAAATTAAACACAATTCCAATTTTGCTCAAAACCCTAATCGAGCAAAAACGCATTCACGATGGACCCAAAAAATATGGTCCGGCGTACACATGAAAAAGTTACTCAAAAAACCATTCACGACGGACCAACAAAATCGGTCCGGTGTACAAGTGAAAGTCTCGGTTTCAAGAAGAAATCATTCCGGCGAAAACATGTTCACGACATACTAAAAGAAATCAGTCCGTCGTACATGCGAAATCAATCCTTAAAAAGCTGTTCACGACTGACCAAAGAAATTGGTCCGACGTACATGCAAAACTTACTGGTTTCTTGGAAAATTGAGTTCGGCTCATGAGCTCAAAAGCACGTCCACGACAGACCCAAAAACTTGGTCCGACGTACATGGGAAAAAGAGGTTGCCAAAAACATGTTTACAACAGACAAACAAAATTGGTCTGTCGTACATACGAAAAACGATCTGGCGCAGATGGGGAACTTACTGTTTCTTGAGAGCTTGGTCCGGTGCAAAAGTGAAACTTACTGTTTCTTGTCAAATTGTCAAACACATGCACAAGCACATTTTGCAAAACCAATTCTAAGTTAATTTTTCAGTTCAAAGCCAATTTTTCAGCACATGATTTCACAATCTCCCCCTTGATGAAAACATTGGCAACACCACTTAGAATTGAACATTTGGCATTCACTTTACAAAAGATTTTGAAATCCAAAGGATCAAGGACCAAAAAGAGAAAACACAAAATTCCCCCTTTGACCAAAATGCAAAACAAAATCTCCCCCTGAGAAGGAAAATGTGTGTGAATGTGCAATGTGCCCAAAAATTTCAAAATTCTCCAAACTTCTCCCAAAATTCTCAAATTTCCAAAAACAACTCCCCCTTTTTCTTCTTCCCCTTCTTCCTTAAACTTTTCAACGATTCCCAAATTTCTCCCCCTTTGACAATGGATTCATCAAGAGTACAAAAGAGTGAACAGGTTCAAAATTTTCCCTGTAGCAAAGATTTCACAAGGAGAAACAAGGGAGTGCCAAGATAGGAAAAGATGAGCTCATTCGATCATATAACCTTATATATCACATAACATGCAAAATACATGATCTTCATGTGATTTTAGCAAGTTAGGGAATGACATGCATCTCAACCTCAATTCAGTCAACTATAGCCAAGTACTAAGCAAAACCTTTAGTAGAAAAACAAAGGCTCAAAGTTGAAGCAAATAACAAATCAGGGCGAGCAAGTAGTTTCAACTCCAATCTAGTGGACCAATTTAATCTTTAAACAAGAATCGCATGTGGCATGCTTGAAGCATACTTCTTTTATTTCCTTAGAGTGGCATGCTTGAAGCATACATCTTGTCTTTTGAGGGAATGGCATGCTTGAAGTATACATCTTATCTTTTAGGGAAAGCATCCTGAAGCTCATAACTTGAGACTTTTGCTTTTAACAACCCTTTTTTATTGATTCCCTTTTCTTTTCATTTTTCTTTGATTATAAATATGCAAAAGTGATTAAAAGGTCTTATGAAAGAGTAAAGTTGAAACCACACTTGCTTCATAGCCCAAATTTGTCAAGAGGATTCAATATCAAGCCTAGAAGAGTGAGATATCACAGAGTATTTAGCTATAGGCAATCAGTCCATGGAATTCCACAATGTCATTTTTAGTTCAAGTGAGACAATTATATTATCATATATTAGCTCAATTACATAACATATAAAGAAATGTGATAAAGTGAGCTTATCAAGTGAAAGAACTTGGCAAGGAAACTCCCCCTCAAAACAAACCCATTGGATGAACAATCCCAAGTTCTCCCCGAATAAAAGCAAAACGAGAAGTAGACAAAGGTTTTGTGAAAATGTCTGCCAATTGATGTTCCGTATCCACATGGTGAAGCACAATGCTTCCTTTTTCAACATGATCTCTAAGAAAGTGAAATCTGATATCAATGTGTTCAAGAAAGAGAATTACTCAAGAAGTGGCATGAACCAGATGTACTTTTTCTATCAATTCTACATCCTCCAAATTCAGCATCAGAGAAAGCTCTTAAACTAATGCATGAGGAAGCAGAAAGTCAAATGCCAAAATCTTGAGTACCACGGAGATACCTTAAAATCCTCTTGATAGCTTGTCGATGTGAAGCACGCGGGGAAGCTTGAAAACGAGCACACAAGCACACAAATAACTCCAATTATCTCATCCTCAACAAAGATCATCATCATCTTCATCAACAAAGATACTCTCCCCCTGAACATATGCACTGTACTGCACTATTTGGACTAGTGCCTTTTGCAAAAACAGAGGTGGAAGAAGCATCTTGAAAAATAACACTTTTAGCACGAGATGCGCGAGTGAAGGAGGAGAACCAATTCTTATCATCGGACATGTGGCGTGAGCATCCGGAATCCACTAGCCATATGTTCTCCTTCCTCGCGTGAGAAGCCTACATAGAAGCAGAAAGTGTCGAGGTCTCGATGCAAGGGGTTAGAAATAAGATGTTTAGGAATCGATCTTGAGACACACGACGCACAACAGTAGGCACAACACGAGTATTCTTATGTACAAAAATAGATTTGCCTTTTTCCGTGTTTTTAGAAACAAAAGGTGTTTGTTTCACCCTAGGCACATAATGAGAAGTAGAGTGTGCCTTTCTGAAATTAGACCTAGCATTAAACCTTTCTCTCTTTTATTGTTTAGCTAGTCCAAAGCAAAAGTCTACTAAATGTCCATCTCTACCACAATGAGTGCAAGTGTACTTAACATGATATTTTGCTTTAACAGTAGAAGCACATTTTGTATTCATCATAGTAGAAGATAAAAGACCAGCAGATTTAAAGACAGTTTTCTTAGGCTCATTGATAAGTTCAAATTTTCCACTTTCAAGTGTTTTGACAACAGTGGGAGCATGTGATTTATGATGAGCATAAGAATCAAAACCTAAACCTTTGTTATGAGTGCTGACTTTTGATTGATCCAAGATCATGTTTAGGTTTTTCTTTCCTTTAGTGAAACGTTCTAATGACTTTTCCAAGTAATCAATTTTTCGAGAAAGAGTTAAACAATTATTACAGGGAACGTCCACTTTTCCTTTTTGCTTGCGACAAGTTGAGCATGAAAGAACCTCATGTGTAAGCAAATCTTCTGTCATTTGAGAAACCCTAGCATTTGCATCATGCAACTTCAATTCTAGTATGGAGCATATAGAACATGGAGTTGTATCATGTAAATCAATGGTAGAACAACTAGCATGTTTAACAAGTTTCTCATTTTTCTCATTTTCAGCATTGATTTGCTCTAACAAGGTAACATGTTCTTTCCTAAGCAAAGTAAGCTCATTGTAAATTAAGTCACATGATTTGCAAGCATCATCATCAGAAATCAAGGTTTTAATTCTAGCAATTTCAGCATTCAATGACTCAACAACAAAATCATGTTTCTTAATTTTCTTGTCACGTTTATCAAGCAATTTACCAAGTCGAGCAACAGCAATAGCTAATTCATCGTAAGAAGGATCTACCTCATTGAAGTCGCTGTCGTGGTCATCCTCGATAAAGTCGTTGTCGCTTTTAGCCATGAGACACAACCCCGTCAACTCATGCTTGCTTGGAGTTGCATCGTCCTCACTGCTCCCTGAATCCACATCGCTCAAATTGACTTGTTCAAGAGCGGAAAGAACTCGGTGGACAACTTTGCAGTTGATGATGCTCTTCTTCTTTCTATTACTTGAAGAGAACTTCTTCTCTTTTCTTCTGTCGTTGTCCTTCTCCCCCCTTGATGCTTTACCTGCAAGTTTAGGATAGTTTGGACGAATATGGTCGAGATCACCACACTCATAGCATCTTGGAGAGCCACCACCACCTCTCTTTCTCATTCTCACATTTTGTAAAGCTTTGTTGAAGCGAGAAGAGAGTAGTGACAAGTCTTCTTCTGGGAATTGCTCAATCTGTTCATCGGTTAGTGAAGACAAGAAAGATAGAGCAAAGCTTGAAGCAGCACCATTATGAGATATGCTAGATTGAGATGTCAAAGCAATTGATTTATGATCATTCTTTCTAGCAAGAATATCTAATTCATGAGTTTTCAACTTGGAATAAAGAACATCTAAGGTAAGTGTACCTCATGACAGTAGATTCTCTAATGGATGTAACTTTCATCTCCCAAATAGACATGTCTAAAGCACCAAGCAATTGTCTAGCATTAGCAGTAGCATCAAAGCTAACTCCAACAGCACGAAGATTACTAAGAATTTTATTGAAACGTGCAAAGAAGTCATCTAGCGACTCACCGGGTTTCATCTCAAATCGCATGTATTCTTTTTTGTAAAGATCTTGACGAACCTCTTTAATAGTGTTAGAACCCTCATGGTAATCACAAAGAGATTTCCATACCTCATATGCGGATTTGATATGGATCACACGGTCAAAGTCGCTGCGTCCCAAACCTTGGATGATCAAGTTGCGCGCCTTTGTCGCTTGCTTCAACATGTGTGCGATTGGTGTCGTTGACGTTGTCGCTTGCGTGACTTCATATGGCTTGTAGACCTTCTCCCAAATTGTGAAGCCTTGTGCTTGGATGAACGCCTCCATCTTGGCCTTCCAAAACTGAAAATCAACACCATCGAACACACATGGTTTTGTCGAATAACGATCCATTGATCTAATCACCGGTTAAGATAGATTAGAAAAACCTTGCTCTGATACCACTTGTAGGATCGAAGTATACGAATATAGCAATCAGAGGGGGGGTGAATGATTGTGCAGAAGCTAAAACCAAATTCTTGATCTACTAAAAGTTCACCCCAAAACAGAACCAAATAATTGCCTCGTATTCGACAAAAACAGAATGACAAAGGTTTGGTAAAACGAGCATTCCCGGAGATACAATCGTTAGATTAATCTGAAATTTGGACACGAGAAACTAGATTCCAATACGAATCGAACCCAAAAAGAATCAACTCGATCAGACTTACGGATCAAAAGTTATGAACCTCGCAAGCTTGCTATGACAGAAGATGACGAGAATTAATCTAACCAAAACTTCAAGATTAAACAAGAACGACAAAAGTTTAATCAACTAAACTTAGAGAAACCCTAAATCAATTCTCTAGAAAGGTTTTTATGGATCAAATCAAGATAAAACTAAAAGAACAAAAACCAATCTAGAAAAGAACAAGCATGCAAACAAGAACCAAAACAGGAAACACCAGAGCAACGCTTGCATCAGAGCACGCAAGGATCTAGAAGAATTGATCTTTATTTCTTTTGTCTAAAGTACTCTCATCAAAAGAGTACAAACCGTAAAACTGAGCTTGAGGCTCTCAATGCGCTCAGCTCCAATTGATGCCCTTCAACAGGAGACACCCCTCCTATTTAAAGGAGCAAAACACAAGGAGTTCTGAATACAATTCCTAATCAAGAAGGAGTATGTATACAACTCCTCTTGGCCCAACCTGGCCGAGTACAACTCTTGCACGCGTATGGCAACCCTACCATACTCACGTGACTAACACTTTGCACGCGTATGGCCACCTGCCATACTCACGTGACTAACACTTTGCACGCGAATGACCTCCTGCCATTCTCACGTGACTAACCATTCTTCATGTGCACCATTCTCTTAGCCCGAACGTCCCGCATGAAATCCTTGACCACCAAGACCTCAGTTCCTCCCTGAACCTAGTCCCGAACCTCAGCTCCTCCATGAACCTAGTTCCGGTCCCGTCATCGACCACGTTCGTCTTCGAGCAATACCTGCACATGAATAAACCACAAAACAATTCCGAGCACAAGTCCACGACTTGACTCACATCAATCCATGCAAATACTCACACGAGCATTGCATAAAGTCCACTTCAAGCATCATGAAATTCTCACAAATTTCGTAATCTCAAAAACAAATTAAACACAATTCCAATTTTGCTCAAAACCCTAATCGAGCAAAAACGCATTCACGACGGACCCAAAAAATATGGTCCGGCGTACACATGAAAAAGTTACTCAAAAAACCATTCACGACGGACCAACAAAATCGGTCCGGTGTACAAGTGAAAGTCTCGGTTTCAAGAAGAAATCATTCCGGCGAAAACACGTTCACGACATACTAAAAGAAATCGATCACATCGTACATGCAAATCAATCCTCAAAAAGTCGTTTCACGATCGACCAAAGAAATTGGTCCGATGTACATGCAAAACTTCATGGTTTCTTGGAAAATTGAGTTCGGCTCATGAGCTCAAAAGCACGCCCACGAGCACTCCAAAAACTTGGTCCGACGTACATGGGAAAAAGAGGTTGCCAAAAACATGTTTACAACAGACCAACAAAATTGGTCTGTCGTACATACGAAAAACGATCTGGCGCAGATGGGGAACTTACTGTTTCTTGAGAGCTTGGTCCGGTGCAAAAACGAAACTTACTGTTTCTTGTCAAATTGTCAAACACATGCACAAGCACATTTTGCAAAACCAATTCTAAGTTAATTTTTCAGTTCAAAACCAATTTTTCAGCACATGATTTCACAGAAACACTTGACAATAGAAATATTCTCTGCTAAGTGCATTATGATGAATATATGATTGATCTAACTACACTAAAGAGATAATTGCCAATATGAAGAATCAATTAAATCATGGCAAGGACCACATACTTTGCTTAAATGAAGCACATGATAGAATATACACGAATTACACATGTGCAAACAATATTTGGAATGAGAGTAAATAATGTGATCCAATTCTAGATTAAACTTCACTAAGAGAGGTGCATTTGCAGATACACAACTAAGACATGTATGCACCAAGTCAATATGAAGCAATGAAGTTTAACTCTAGTTAACACAAGCATATTAAAAACAAGCACATAATGAACTCAAATGAATATATATATATATGCACAAGCAATTTTGACATGAATCAATGTGCACATATGAAATCAACAAGTTACTTAGAGTTCAATATGCATTTGCTAAAGAGGAATGCAATGACAAATATGGAAGGAATACCGAGATTGCATACCTCATTTTTGCTTAACCATCCCAATTGATTTTCCTCTAAAATAGATGAGACTAATATTCAACTAGGCAATAAACATGTTAGTCTCATAACAATATAAACATATTAGAGGTTTTTCATTTGTTAAGCACTAAGTTAAGCATTTGTACAATTACATTGATTGACATTACATGCGTTTGTCATTAATCGTTTATCATTAATCACCAAAACAACATAAGTGCCTAGATGCACTTTCAATCATACATCTACTATGAGATACATTGATGGCACATAAGAATATAACATTCTCGCAGTGTCCCATTGCGGGTCTATCTAACACATGTTCTTCCACATGCGTTCATAATGTATTGATGATATCTCCATATCCCATGATCTATGAAACATGATCATCTATCAGTACATGTGCTAATCTATTCATCGTTGTCCTCTACGACAATATCTGATCAGAGATATTTATAGAATTATATCAATAAGTAAAGAGTTTCATAAGCAAGTCACATACTTGCTGATTAATATAATGATATATATTCATTGGACCAATAATCATATTATTATTCATAAACATAGTCATGCTACAATCATCTATATGACTGTCCCAAGGGCATAACACTAACATCAATCTTTGAGAAATCTTAAAGGTTTCGTTCTTGAAGTCTCTTTCTTGATTTCCTGCTCAAATCAGTTCTTTATGTGCAACAATCCTTGTTTATTTTGTGAAAAAAATCATCTAACATATTTTTGAAGTCATTCTTGTTGGGTTGAATTTTTAACTTTCATAGGTTCTTGTGATAAAAATTTTATAGGATTAAGAGCCATGGTTTAATAGCTATGGAAGTTTTTCCATGCCCTAAATGTTCTTTGTCGGTTCTTCGTGTAGTTGAGCTTGTTATTTTCATCAAATTTTTACCTTGCTTGATCTGGATCTGATTTTTGGTAGGTAGTTGAGTGACTCCATGAGTCATAGATTTGAAGAGACACCTTTTGACTGAGCTTCTTTTGTGCTGGAAATTCACTTTTGTTTTTCAAAAGCAACAGATCTTGTCTTATTTATCTATTTTTTTTTTCTAAAGGTGATTTTGAATTGATTCCTTTTTTGGTGGACTATCAACAACCAGTAGTACCAGAGAAAAAAATCCCCGTGACCATATAAGCCACGAATTTTTATTAATGACAATTTTATTAGGGGGTGTGCTGCTATCTTTCGGATGATTCATGGTTGCTCTTGATTCTTAAGAGTCCATTGCTTGTTTTGATTATTTAACTTGGTTCTTGGGGCTTGGTGTTGGAGAAAGCATCAATCTTGTCCAAGAGGTGAACAAATTGGGATCATTCACCCTTACCCTCTGATCGCCATCTCGATCTTTCAATTATATATATCGGAACGCCTTCTCTATTTTGCAAAGGTAATTAAATAATATCTCAGTACTTGAAATAGCTAGCTGTCGCTCAAGTTTTCTTATTAATTTATTGTTTGTTGTTTAATTGTAGATGGACCATGAAGAATGGATGTATCAAAAAAAGTCGTGTGAGTGCTGAATTTCAGAGGGGGTTTAAAAGCTTGATGGAAGACGATGCCAAACCATTGTTTTCGAGTTGTAAAACAGAATACACCAAGTTGGGTTCAGTCCTTGCATTGTTCGAACTAAAGGTAAAACTGAAAGTGCATCTAGTCCCCTCATTTTATTTTGGTGATTAATGATGACACAATTAAAGTGATCTAATGCTTCAACTAAGAATAATGCAGTTATCGAGATCACTTCTAGCTTGGAACAAGATTGAACACTCCTAATCGCGTCAAATTTCGAGAAGAACGGCATCAAGACGAAGACTTGTAATTTTTATATTGTTTTGAGTCTTAAGGATAGCCGTACTATTAAGAGGATGCGACGGAAAATCGATTTTAGGATGTGCATGTGCTCAACATCAAAACTTGCATTCAAACTAGCACTCAAACAATTGCATTTTCCAAAATCTGGAATTCAAACCGTGCCCCTAAACTCGGAGTCCGGACATTCTCGTCCGAGTATCCGATTCAATCCGAGTATCCGGACAATATGTCCGAGTCTCCGGTTGGACCCTCGGCCATTTTTATTCCAGTTGTCCGAGTATCCGGACATTGTGTCCGAGTATCGGATAACCCGAGTCTCCGGGTTATAAGTCCGACACTCCGGTCTGCATACAAAACGCAGAGTAACGGCTAGTTTTTGAACTGACTATTTAAAGCCCCCACTCTCTCCCAACGGCTAGGAACTGGATTGAGCTCATTCATTGCAGCATTCAAACCACTCCTAACCTCTTCCAAGCATTCAATAGAGCTCATACTTCCTCCCACCATTAGATTTGGTTGTTGATCCATTTTGGTGAGGAGAGGAAGAAGTAAAGTGCTAGGTGCATTCATTTCTAGTTGTTGAGCACTAGTTCATCCTCCAAGCGATTCTTCGTGGTGTTATTACTCTTGGAGGTTGAAGGTCTCCTAGACGGCTAGGAGTCACCGGGAGCCACCAACGCGTGTGGTGAGCCCTCCTCGGCTGCTTAGAAGGCGAGTCTCGCCTCCAAAAGGAAAGAGACAAGAAGTGAAGCCGGCGAGTGCATTTGTGCAACACCGGGAGGAAAGCGGGTTGAAAGAGACCCCGGCTCAAGTGTGATCGAGCCACCTCAACGGAGACGTAGGATTCCCTTCAAGAATCCGAACTTCGGTGAAAAATCGC
This sequence comes from Rhipidocladum racemiflorum, assembly GCA_036346355.1. Classification (NCBI taxonomy): domain Eukaryota; kingdom Viridiplantae; phylum Streptophyta; class Magnoliopsida; order Poales; family Poaceae; genus Rhipidocladum; species Rhipidocladum racemiflorum. The sequence goes on along the minus strand of CM070573.1, from coordinate 60,281,945 downwards.
TTCTCTCGCTCTCTCTTTACTTACTTGTGTTGCTTGTGTGGATTTGTCTCCGTAAAGCCTAGATCTAGCTCTTTGTCTAGCTTTAATTCAAATCCATACTAGCACTTGCTCTAGGTTGCTATTGTTATTTATTTTTAGTAGCATTTCGTGCAAATTTGAGCAACTTGTGTTGCGCTCCCGAGCTCCCAAACCCGGAGACTCCGGTATCCAATACCGGAGTATCCGGACAAGCCGGAGTATCCGGACCAAAACCCGGAGACTCCGGGTTAACCAGCTCGGCCTGTTTTAATTCCGCTGCGAAATTTTAATCTACCTATTCACCCCCCCTCTAGGCGACATCGTTGGTCCTTTCAATTGGTATCAGAGCCAAATCTCTTTTAGTTTGGCTTAACCGCTTGGAGAATCAAAGATGTCGGAAATAGAGAAGGCTACCGAAACCCATGGCCAAGAGAAACCCACGGGTTCCGGTATAGGGGTTGCAATTCCTTTAGATTATTCATCTTTTGGAGTCTCAAACTCTTCATCATATGTCTCCGTTTCGTCCGGACGAGCGCCTCATTTCGACGGCACTCGCTACGCGGTATGGAAACATAAGATGAAGATGCATTTGAGATCACTTCACCCGTGCATTTGGAAGATTGTTGAAACAGGTTTCAAGCCCGCAAACCCCAACAATCTTACCTCCGAAGAAGACAAAGCTCAACACTTCAACGACTTGGCCGTCAATGCCTTGTTCAACGCTTTGAGTGACTCGGAGTTCAACCGAGTCGATGGCCTTGACAATGCCAAGGACATTTGGGAAAGGTTGATGGTGACTCATGAAGGTGTGTCAAGTGTCCGTGAGTCCAAGATCGAGCTCATCATTGGAGAGCTAAGCCGATTCACTTTGGAAGAAGGTGAATCGTACACAAATATGTTTGATCGCTTGATGGTGCTAGTGAATCAAGCAAAGGGACTTGGAAGCACCGAGCTCACCGACAAAGCCGTGGTGAAGATCATACTTCGAGTGATCACCCCAACCAACCGCAACCTTGTGCAACTAATTCGAGACCGGCCAAACTTCGACTCTCTCACGCCTCATGATGTGATTGGTCGGTTGATGATGGATGAGATGATGATCAAGGAGGCCGAGGTTGTAGAAGAACTCAAATCCGGCAAGAAGAAAGGTGTAGCCTTGAAGGCCGTCAAGGTTGCACAAGAAGCCGAAGAAAGTTCAAGCGATGAAGAAGAGTCGAGCGGCCCCTTGACAAATGAAGATATGGCCTTGCTCGTTAGAAGATTCAATAAGTTCTTGAAGAAGAAAGGATACAAGCCGGGAAGCCATTCCAAGAGCCTCGGCAACAAATCAAGAGGAAGGCACTCTTCAAGAAAGTGCTACGAGTGTGGGGAACCCGGTCACTTCATTGCCGAGTGCCCACACAAAGAAAAGAAAGAAGAAAAGTCGTACAAGAAAGACAAGTACCGCAAGAAGGACAAGGACAAGAGTAAGAAGTACAAGGGTAAAGGTCACGCTTACATCGGCAAGGAGTGGAACTCCGACTCCGAGTCCGAGTCCGAGTCCGAGTCCAACTCCGGCAATGAAGGAGGACTTGCCACCGTCGCTATCGCTACTCCACCGACAAAGTCGAAGAGCCTCTTCGACAACTTGAGCGACGGAGATGAAGATGCTCCAATGTGCCTTATGGCAAAGGGGCACAAGGTATCATCTAAGAGCACTATTCATTCCATTGTTGATTATAGCTTGGATGATTGTGATGATGATAGTGATAACGATGAAGTGGCATTTAAATCTATGAATGATTTTGATATTGAAAAACTAGACTTGCTACTTAAAGACATTGAAAAATTGGAAGAAGTGGTAGAACAAAAGGAGGCTACTCTTGAAGCTCAAGAGGATCTCCTTATTTTTGAAAAAGAAAAGAATCTTGAGCTAGAGAAGAGCCTAGCTTTTGAAAGAAAGAAAAATGAGGACTTAGTCAAAAACTCAAATTTGACTAAGAATGAAATAGTTAGTCTTGAGATCACCAATGCTTCACTCGTAGAACAACTTGCTCAAGCAATGGATGCTTGCAAGTCTCTTGAAGTGAAGCTTGTTGATCTCTTGAATAATGCTTCCTCCTCAATTAAAAACTCCAATGTTTCAATGCCTTCAAGTAGCAACGGATGCGCTAGATGTTATAATATTGATGTTGCTACTTGTGCTACTAACCGTGAGACTTTGAAAGTCTTGGCTCATGAGAATGAGAAGCTTAAGGGGATGCTTGAAGATGGACTTCAAAAGTCCTACAAGGCTAGCAAAGGTTTAGAGGAGTATCTCGGTAAGCGCCAAGGTAATCCTAAGAAGCATGGGCTTGGATATGTTCCGCCTAAGGGCAAAAAGAGCAACATCGTGGTTGCTCCTTTAAGCAAGCCGATTCATTTTGTAAAAGGCGAAGGAACATCCAAGCACAAGGCTCACTCCGAGTTCTTTGCTTCATATGTACTTAAGAAAACTAACCTTGGTCATCTAGTTGCATGTCATATTGGGCGTAAGCCAAAGAATGCTCCTATTGCTCGCTCCATTTGGGTCCCAAAATCTCTAGTTGCTAATGTGCGTGGACCTAACCAAGTTTGGGTACCAAAGAGCAAAAACTAAATATGTTTTTGTAGGCCTATATCTCCGGTGGAACAAGTTGGATTTTGGATAGCGGTTGCACGCACCACATGACCGGAGAAAAGGCAATGTTTGCACATTTGGATGAAAATGGATCAAATAGCGAAAGCATTGTCTTTGGAGACAATGGAAAAGGAGAAGTAATTGGTTTGGGTAAAATCTCTATCTCAAATGATTTTCACTTAAGTAATGTTTTACTTGTTGATTCATTAAGCTACAATTTGTTGTCCGTTGCACAATTGTGTGAAGCGGGTTACAATTGTTTATTTAATGAAAAGGGTGTGGAAGTTGTTAAGAGGCTTGATGGTTCAATAGCTTTCAAAGGACGTTTGAAGGGTAAGCTCTATCTCGTAGACTTCAATACGGATAGACTTAATCTTGAAACGTGCTTAATGGCTAAATCTAGCATGGGTTGGCTATGGCATCGCCGACTAGCCCATGTCGGTATGAGGAACCTTCACAAACTCGTTAAAGGCAACCACATTCTTGGTCTAACAAATGTTGTCTTTGAGAAAGATAGGGTGTGTAGCGCTTGTCAAGCGGGCAAGCAAGTTGGTGCCTCCCATCCCGCCAAGAATGTGATGACGACCTCAAGACCGTTGGAAATGCTCCACATGGACTTATTCGGTTCCGTAGCTTACATAAGCATCGGGGGAAGTAAGTATGGTTTGGTTATTGTTGATGATTTTTCTCGATTCACTTGGGTGTTTTTCTTGCATGACAAAGGAGAAGTCCAAGTGACGTTAAAGAAATTCATGAGAAGAGCTCAAAATGAATTTGAAGTGAAGATCAAGAGAATTCGAAGCGACAACGGCACCGAGTTCAAGAACATTGGTGTGGAGGAGTTTCTTGATGAGAAAGGAATCAAGCATGAATTCTCGGCTCCCTATTCTCCTCAACAAAATGGGGTGGCCGAGAGGAAAAATCGAACCCTCATCGAGATGGCACGGACGATGCTTGACGAGTACAAGGTTTCCGATAGTTTTTGGGCGGAAGCCATCAATACCGCATGCCACAGCTCCAACCGCCTCTACCTTCACAAGATCTTGAAGAAAACGGCGTACGAATTGCTCACCGGGAAGAAACCTAATGTATCCTATTTTAGAGTCTTTGGGAGTAAATGCTACATCCTCAACAAAAGAGCTAAGTCTTCTAAATTTGCTCCTAAAGTAGATGAAGGTTTCTTACTTGGTTATGGAACTAATGCTTATGCGTACCGAGTTTTCAACAATACCACCGGTGTCGTTGAAATCTCGCGTGACGTAACTTTTGATGAGGCTAACGGTTCTCAAGTAGAACAAGTTGATCGTGTTGTGATTGACAGGGAAGAACCTCCTTGTGAAGTTATCAAGAAAATGGCAATTGGGGAGGTAAGACCTCAAAATCTGGAATCTCACCCGAGCTCCCCAACTCGGAGTCTCCGGCCTGAAACCCGGAGTGTCCGGATTGGTCCGGAGTCTCCGGGTCAAATACCGGAGTCTCCGGATGGGTCAGGTTCAAGTGATGTTCCCACCTCGTCCAAGCAAGCTCAAGATGGTTCCAATGCCACCCAAGATGATGAAGGCCCTATTCAAGCTTTGGACTCAACCGTTCCTCACCCGAGAGTCCATCAAAGCATTCAGAGGGATCATCCAGTCGACAACATACTTGGAGACATTAACAAGGGAGTATCTACTCGATCTCGAGTTGCAAACTTTTGTGAATTTTACTCGTTTGTTTCCTCTCTTGAGCCTCTTAAGGTAGATGAAGCACTTGAAGATCCAGATTGGGTGATGGCCATGCAAGAGGAGCTCAACAATTTCAAGAGAAATCAAGTTTGGGAGCTTGTCCAAAGACCAAATCAAAACGTGATCGGCACAAAATGGGTCTTCCGGAACAAGCAAGATGAGAATGGAATCGTGACAAGAAACAAAGCTCGATTGGTTGCTCAAGGGTACACTCAAATCGAAGGTTTGGATTTCGATGAAACATATGCTCCAGTAGCCAGGCTTGAATCTATTAGAATATTACTTGCATTTGCTACTCACCATGATTTCAAGCTATATCAAATGGATGTAAAGAGCGCCTTCTTAAATGGACCACTCTCTGAGATGGTCTACGTCGAGCAACCACCTGGCTTCGAAGATCCAAAACATCCGGACCACGTCTACTATCTACACAAAGCCCTTTATGGACTTAAGCAAGCACCAAGGGCTTGGTTCGAGTGTTTACGAGATTTCCTTCTCGGACAAGGTTTTGTAGTCGGAAAGGCTGACCCTACTCTCTTTACTAAACACATTGATAATGATTTATTTGTATGCCAAATATATGTCGATGACATCATATTTGGATCTACTAATGAGCATTTGTGTAAAGAGTTTAGCAATATTATGACTAAAAGGTTCGAGATGTCCATGATGGGAGAGTTGAAGTTCTTCCTCGGATTTCAAGTGAAACAACTCAAGGAAGGAACCTTCATCTGTCAAACCAAGTACATCAAGGACATGCTCAAGAAGTTTGGAATGGAGGACGCCAAGCCTATAAAGACACCTATGCAAGCCAACGGGCATCTAGACCTCGACAAAGAAGGTAAACCGGTCATCCAAAAGGTATATCGTTCGATGATCGGTTCTCTCCTTTATCTTTGTGCATCTAGGCCCGATATCATGCTTAGCGTTTGTATGTGTGCACGTTTTCAAGCCGCTCCAAAAGAGTGCCACATGGTGGCCGTTAAGAGAATCTTGAGATACTTAGTGCACACTCCTCATTTCGGACTTTGGTATCCAAAAGGATCTTCCTTTGAACTTGTTGGCTATTCCGATGCGGATTATGCCGGTTGTAAAGTGGATAGGAAGAGCACCTCGGGGACTTGCCAATTCTTGGGTAGGTCTCTAGTCTCGTGGTCTTCCAAGAAACAAAACTCCGTAGCCTTATCCACTGCCGAAGCCGAATACATAGCTGCCGGGAGTTGTTGTGCCCAACTACTTTGGATGAGACAAACCTTGAGTGATTATGGCCTAAACTACAAAAGTGTTCCACTACTGTGTGACAATGAGAGTGCCATAAAAATTGCCAACAATCCCGTCCAACACTCTCGTACAAAACACATAGATATTCGCCATCATTTCCTAAGAGATCATGCAACCAAAGGCGAAATTGATATCCAACATGTGAGTACAAATGATCAATTAGCCGATATTTTTACCAAGCCTCTTGATGAGAAAAAATTCTGTGAATTGAGAAGTGGTCTAAATATTCTAGATTCTCGTAACGTGGCTTGATAAGTGCTCTCATATTGTTTGGTGAATGAAAAATGGATTTCAAAATCTTATTCATCTTTTTCTCTGAACTTATCCTGTGTTTTTGGCTCTTGATCCTTCGATCTTATCATTGGTATGTGACCATAGCTTGTTTGATTCTTTGTTCACTGGTCACGTATCAAGTTGACATCATAGAGTCTCTTTCTCCCTCTCGCTCCGCCAAATTCCCTGGATCGTTGTGCAAATCTGTTCATTCCTAACCGAGCTGGGGAACCCGGAGTATCCGGTTCTTAATCCGGACTCTCCGGATCATCCGGAGTATCCGGACTATTTGTCCGGACTCTCCGGGTTGTACCGGAGTCTCCGGATTGAAGTCCGGAGTCTCCGGGTTGGGGCGGTCGGTTTAAGTCCCCAATCCCGCGCGGTTTCCTTTTTCTTCCTATTCCCTCCGTGCGCCTCTCCCTCTCCCGTGATTCTCTCAAGGCTAGGGCATACTCCTTCCCTCCTCTTCTTCTCCAAGGGCTTGTGAACTCTTCCTCTCCCTTGGTTTGGAGATCTTGGTAAGGATCTTGTTGCCCTAACCTCTTCTTTCCGGGTTTGGTTCAAGTCTCGCGGTTCTTAGGGTCTCTTCGTGTGCTTCAACTCTTTTAGGGTGCCGATTGACTCGTCGTTGCCCTCAAGATCGGAGATTCGTTCATCCTAACTCACCCGCATTCTTCATTTCTCAAATCATCTTGAGGTGAGTTCCTTTTTGTGCCCTAATCCCGCGAACTTCTTTGCTAGATTGTGCCCTAGACTTCATTCCTATTCTTGAGGCAATCTAGATTCATTTCTTGTCATTTTGCGGATTGTTTTTCCCCAGATTTTGGGCCGCCCGTGCGTTGTTCTGGCATATCCGGAGTATCCGGACTGTTGGTCCGGAGTCTCCGGGTTGGTCCGGAGTATCCGGACAATTTGTCCGGAGTCTCCGGGTTAATCCGGAGTCTCCGGGTTAATCCGGAGTATCTGGACAATTTATCCGGACTCTCCGGGTTAGGGGTCTCGGCCAAAATTCTTTAACCGCAAAATTTCAAATCACCTCGCGGCTAATCTCTGTCTCCCGCTTTGTCTGGTCAGATGGATCCTTCTCAGGGGACCTCGGGTGGTGGTGTTCCTCCTAGGGACTCTCCGTCACCGGACACCTCTTCTGGCTCGCCGTCTGGTGCTCTGGCGCCCAAGAGACCTAGACGCGCCGTGGCAAAGCAGCCCACCTCCAGAGGAAGAGGTGCGCTGAGGATTGGGACCTCATCTGGTCCACAGTCTTCTGTTCAGCCTTCTTCCCAGCCTCGATTCAGCGGCCAGCGGCAGCGACCTCGAGGCTCGGCCTCCTCACTTCGGCCTCGGTCGATCCAGATGAGCATCTTGCAGATACTCATGCTAGGCCGAGGATCGTAAGAGAAGGGAGTTACGTGCTTGAGTCATTTCATTGGCCCTTCGCCAAGGCCAAGCCTGTGTGGAGGTATCTATGTCGGGCCAACCCCATGAGAGTGATTGACTACAGGACGGAGTTACGGCAAGGGCAAGGCTATAGTTGAGCACGTAAAGAAAGATCCGCCGACTTCCATCAAGACGAGTATGTGGACCGCCGGTTCGAACCGGTTTCATCGAACTACTATGAGACGGTCCTCTACCCTCTTGAGCACCCAAAGGGTCGTGATGAAGACCATCGATCGAGTACATGGCACCGGCCGAGCATCCAGTCTTCTCTCAGATTCTTGAGATTTGTGAGCTGCATGAGGTGAAAGACATCATGTCTTTCAAGTGCGATTGGAACAACGAGATAATCATGCAGTTCTACGCCACCCTGTATTTGACAAGACTGAGGATGCCATTTGGTGGATGACAGATAGGGTGTGGTACAAGGCCAACAAGAAGAGATTTGCAAGAGTCCTCAGCCTTCGGTACAATGACAGTCCTAAGCTTCATGACAAGAAGGTGTTGACTCCCGAGCAGATTGAGTCCTTGTATGACACATCGAAGAGCTTCACAATGGGGACCATCAAGGGTTTAAAGGATGTGCCTGCCGTGCTCAACAGGATGCTGAGGGTCACTCTTTGGCCCAAGGAGGGAGATGCTTCTGCCATCAGTTCCTATGGACGGAACCTGCTATATCACCTGGTTGAGCGTACTCATTCGTTTGACATTATTGACTTCATTTGGGAGACGATGAGGCAGAACGCGCAGAGCAACATGGCCAGCTGCAGTTACGCTCCTTTTGTGATGGCTTTGATCACATCTGTCAGCGGTCTCAAGTTTGTCAGGGACGAGGAGCACCTTTCATACAAGGTTCGTCCTCCCACTGCTTCAGCTGTTCCCGTTGCCCCTGGTCCTACTCCTCCTAGGACTCGACGCGGTCGTGCCTCGAGTTCTACGTCTGCTCCGGCTCCTACTGTGCCTTCGGGCATCCCTTCTGAGCAGACTGAGGTTCCGAGTAGCGTGCTCCAGAGGATGTTGAAGCACGTCTTCTGTCTTTGCCGCGACATCTCCGCCAGGCAGAAGGTGATGAGCCGGCAGATAAAGAAGAATGGTCAAGACATTCGCAGCATCCGCCGCCACAATGGCGAGGCAGTCTCTCCCAGTGACTCCTCCGGGTCTTCCGAGGAGAGTAGCGATGCCACCTATGCTGATCAGCTCTTCGGCATCACCTCCTCTGCTCCTCCTCCTCCTCCTGGAGACGACCCCGGCAGCGAGTACTCTGCGTCCGACGACGAAGGCGACGACGAGTGATCTCTCGTGTCCTCTTCCTTTTGGTGTCTTGATGCCAAAGGGGGAGTGATATCTTTAAGCGTCGTTTCCTTAGTTGTCTCTTTTGTCGTTACTGTCGCGTGTGGTCTGGACCATTTGTGTTGCTTTTTTATTATTGTTGCTTATTGTCTTTTCTTTATCCATGTGCTGTCGTGAACTCTGTTATTTCCTCTCTCTATCCATGTAATGACCTTATGTTTATCTTATGCATGGATTGCTTTCAATTATTCGTGATGAGATGTATTGTTTGAGGGGGAGCTCTCGGTTATTTCTCGTAAAATATGTGCATTTGACTCCACTCAATACTTCTAATGCACACATTTAGGGGGAGCTCCACCTCTTACTTTGATTTGCTAAAGTCTATTTCATATCATTTTATTTGCTGTTAATTGTGTTGTCATCAATTCACCAAAAAGGGGGAGATTGAAAGTGCATCTAGGCCCCTCATTTTATTTTGGTGATTAATGATGACACAATTAAAGTGATCTAATGCTTCAACTAAGAATAATGCAGTTATCGAGATCACTTCTAGCTTGGAACAAGATTGAACACTCCTAATCGCGTCAAATTTCGAGAAGAACGGCATCAAGACGAAGACTTGTAATTTTTATATTGTTTTGAGTCTTAAGGATAGCCGTACTATTAAGAGGATGCGACGGAAAATCGATTTTAGGATGTGCATGTGCTCAACATCAAAACTTGCATTCAAACTAGCACTCAAACAATTGTATTTTCCAAAATCTGGAATTCAAACCGTGCCCCTAAACTCCTGAGAGTCCTGACATTCTGTCCGAGTATCCGGATTCAATCCGAGTATCCGATTCAATCCGAGTATCCTGACAATATGTCCGAGTCTCCGGTTGGACCCTCGCCATTTTTTTTTTCCAGATTGTCCGAGTATCCGACATTGTGTCCGAGTATCCGATAACCCGAGTCTCCGGTTATAAGTCCGACACTCCGGTCTGTACAAAACGAGTAACGGCTAGTTTTTGAACTGACTATTTAAAGCCCCCACTCTCTCCCAACGGCTAGGAACTGGATTGAGCTCATTCATTGCAGCATTCAAGCCACTCCTAACCTCTTCCAAGCATTCAATAGAGCTCATACTTCCTCCCACCATTAGATTTGGTTGTTGATCCATTTTGGTGAGGAGAGGAAGAAGTAAAGTGCTAGGTGCATTCATTTCTAGTTGTTGAGCACTAGTTCATCCTCCAAGCGATTCTTCGTGGTGTTATTACTCTTGGAGGTTGAAGGTCTTCTAGACGGCTAGGAGTCACCGGGAGCCACCAACGCGTGTGGTGAGCCCCGGTCGTTTGTGAAGGCGAGTCTTGCCTCCGAAAGGAAAGAGACAAGAAGTGAAGCCGGCGAGTGCATTTGTGCAACACCGGGAGGAAAGCGGGTTGAAAGAGACCCCGGCTCAAGTGTGATCGAGCCACCTCAACGGAGACGTAGGATTCCCTTCAAGAATCCGAACTTCGGTGAAAAATCGCTTCTCTCGCTCTCTCTTTGCTTACTTGTGTTGCTTGTGTGGATTTGTCTCCGTAAAGCCTAGATCTAGCTCTTTGTCTAGCTTTAATTCAAATCCATACTAGCACTTGCTCTAGGTTGCTATTGCTATTTATTTTTAGTAGCATTTAGGCAAATTTGAGCAACTTGTGTTGCGCCCCGAAGCTCCCAAACCCGGAGACTCCAGATCCAATACCGAGTATCCTGACCAAAACTCGGAGACTCGGGTTGACCACTTTCTACTGCTTTAATTCACCGCGAAATTTTAATCTGCCTATTCACCCCCCTCTAGGCGACATCGTTGGTCCTTTCAAAAACACCGTTAGACAGATACAAGTTTCAATGCACTTTTAGTTCTTCTATCGGCTTATAGATTTTCAAATCTATCTCTTCGTCCTCTTCGATTCGAGTACTCATACGTGGAAAATGGACACCATATGCAAAAGGGGAGTTCCTTCTTGCTCAACCAGGTCATAAATCAAAAAGGGGAGTTCCACTTTGCCTAACTGCTGGAGTTGTGTTATTTCTTAATTACCACTTGGGTTAATTTGTGAAACTTGTACTGTGGATTTGTGAATTGTAGTTGTGCATTTAATTAATTGGTTAATAGCCTTCCAGGCTTGGGCTCAATAAAAGTTTGAACTCAGCTCGATCCAAGCTTGAATAAACTTGGTAACAATAAACAATTCAATATACACTATTTTTCAATAATAAAAAATACCCAAGCTTGATTAAACTCGATAAGAGTTAACATATAGTAATAATTAACAAGTGATCCCTAAATTTACCAAACTCACGAGTTATTCGAGTTTGGCCCGATAAAACTACAAGTTTGAGATAAGTTCGAGCTCAACTTGTTTCCAAGAATAGCGAAAACTGCGTTTTACAGCCCTAAGCCCATCCACTTAGGCCAAAACCGGTCGTCCAATAATAGAGAGAACTGCGCCCGACAGGTTCCAAACCTGGAACCTGAGCCTCTATGCCTGATGCATGTGCTAAGCCAACTAGCATCATGATTGGATGTGTCATTGAGTAACAAAGAAACATATACAAGGGGGAGATAATCAATTAATCAGCGCGGTACAGTACTTAGTATTAACATTTAAAAGTATAACCTTTTGTTGTCCTCACCTCATACGGTAACTTATATATATAGATACGATCATGTACTTTGTACGTAGAAAACTATAGTGATATATTAATAAATATGACACTTTACTTGTAATATATAATAAAAATATTTAAATAAAATATGATGCCTGATGATGACCCGTTGGTTCGAGTGATCCAGCTATTTTATCCATTTCCAATTTAAATCGGTTCTGAATCTGTACCTCATGTTTATATCTAGAATATTTTGAATTTATATTCTTACCTAGTTTACACGTATCTGGTTCTGAATCTGAAAAAAAAAATAGATTAAAATATAGAATAAATAATATTCATCTATATCCTACCAGTTTCACACCTAGGTACATACATGTTACGTTGGTTCAGGTTATACAAGTGAGGGAAAGCATTGCCCTCGTGATGGATCTCGAAACCCCAATCAATATAATGGTGCAGCGTGCCCTGGCGGCCAGTGAGATCCAGTTAGTACGTCTCCATCTTCAATTCCTATATATCTAGCTTCTACTTTTGATCATGACCAGATCGGCTTGAATATATAACAGATATAAGATCAGGGATCCGGTGCAGTCCAGTGGGGACTACAACTTAAGCAGTCCCTGTGGAACCATTCGATCAGAAATGAACAGTCTACCAGGGCGGAGCTAGTCCAGGCCCTAGCCCAGGGCTGGACCAGCTGATCTTAGATCACTACTACAGATCAGGCCTTCCATACCGGCCCATTAGTCCCGGTTGGATTTGAACCCGTACTGATGAGAGCTTCAGTACCGGTTCATTAGCTACAGGATCAAGCCGTGGGCTTTCGATCGGTCGTAATACGAACCGGTATTGATGCCCTCACATCAGTACCGGTTCGTGTTACGAACCAGTACTGAAGGTGGGGTATATTAGTACCGGTTTGTAACACGAACCGGTATTGATATGAGGGGCATCGCACGGTTCGTTACGAACCCGATCGATGAGGGCTTCGATCGGTTCAGACATTACGAACCGGTACTAATGCCTCGTTTTAGGAAAGTTCAAAAGGAATGCACATTCTATGTATACCAGTACGCGATGGTGGGTGGGTTGGTTAGAAGGATGAGGCTGGAGTCACGAGGTTGTGGGTTCGAGCTGACTCCAAGGTTGTGGGTTCGAGCTCCACTGCTCCCATACACCCTCGACATATTTTGAAACATTTCTAGTCCTATCAGTACCGGTTGGTGGAACCGGTACTGATGCCCATTGGGCATCGATCCCGATGCCTCAGATCGTTCAAAACCGGTACTAATGGTCATTACAACCGATCTTGATGGGCATATATGTAGTAGTGGATTAAATATCTGTTTTCAATGATTTTTCAATAATTTTTCATAAAATTTTAGTAGGCTTTCGGTACCAGGCCCCGGGCTACAGCCTACTCTGCCCGGGGCCTGGATCCGCCCCTGACGGTCTAGATCGGCTAAAAGTATTGTACATATTGTTTTACTGTGCGAAAACACTGTTCATGACAATATAGCAAAACATTGTTCATTCAATTTTTAGCCGATCCGAATCGTCCGATGTTTTAATCGGACGGTTCATGTCTGTGGATTCTACTTAAGATGCAGTCCCCATCGGATCTTTTTTTTTTTTTTTTTTTTTTTGCATCAACGAGTTTATTTAAAAGTTTAAGCAGATGAAAAAGGTGCACAATATTCTTTAATATTCCTTCTTCACATCTAGCCTCCTCACGAGTAATACGTGACCCGCAAATTAATTAACTTTTTAATATTGTGTTAGCCATAATTTGAACTCAATATAGGGTGTCATCACGATCGGTTCACTATAAGAACCGACAGTAGAATATATGATAGAAATAAAGGCACATCCAGGTTTAATTTAATCCAAGAGTAGATCATGAACAACATGTGATAGATGATTAGTAACGAATAATATGAGCATACCCTAGATGCATTTGCAAGGAGACTACACATATATCCATCTAATACGCTCACAACCAGCAGATTAGAAATAAATAACAGAGACATCGTAATGAGCACGAACTGTTCGTGTGCAGAGAAAGCAGTAGCTGTTGTGGTTCGTACTGTGTTGAGGACGGAAGTGCGCCGAAGACGAGCGCGATGACGAGCAGCAGCGCCCGAATGTCGAGGGAGACGAGCCGTGACGATGACGTGGAAGCAGTCGCGCCGAGCACTTCCCAAAAACCTGATTCGTCCTCTCCCAGTGCAAGAACTCAAGGACAGATGGTTTCGAAGACCTGCTCTCCCGTTCGCTGGTGCACGCCGGCGTACGGAACGGAGTAGACTAGATTGCGGCGCAGCAAGAGGAACTAGCAAAACTCTAGGCGTGTGGGAACTTCTGCCCTTCCTGGCGACAGCGACGCAGTAAATAAAGGAAATCCTGACAACCATCCGTAACCGAACATGATTCGAAGACGTGCCACCATCGGAGTCTGTTACGATATCCTTATCTCATACTGTAGTCACGACGATCCCGAGTAGCAAAAGAATAAACTGCAAAGGAGGTTGCGCCTACAAAAAGCCCTGAACCGGATTTCGGCGGACCATTCACGCAGGTGCCGCACGCCCGCGCCCGGCCCGGGGAGGCGAGTGCGCGCGTGTGTATTCTTTCTTCCTTTCTCCCACATGGTTCTACCATGGTGGATCACACTCCACTATATAAACTAGTGTTCATCATTTTAGGCTAGCAATGTGGTACTATTGTTAGTGCACATGCCTCCTCATGATGTAGGCCTTTGAAATTTTTTAGGATTTATTGTCTCAATTAAATGGGCTTGGCCCATATAATACAACAATATCATTATTGTCGGGTTAAAACCAACTGGGATATCGTTCCTTTATCAATGTCTAATGACTTTATGTTGTTCTCAAAATCGATTGTGATGATGAAAAAGAACAGCTTGTGATGTATATTTTTATAGTAGTGATATCTCTTAGCTTTGATACCATATTAAATTTTATATATCAATTAACTTAGTTGAACGTTTAAATTGATGAGAAAAAGTAATCGGTTACTTTAACAATGCCGCATGTAGTGTCGCTCGTCTCGCATTTCATGCCCGGTCCAGGCTGGACTAGGCCTCAAGCAGCTGCCAGCGTACGTGTTAGAAGCTGGTCCATGAGCCGATTGAGCCCATGCATGCATCATCGGCACATGGCGCGTCGGCTCGCTGCTCGATCATCGGTGCGTGCAGTGCATCTCCCCTTTAATTTCGGACCGACCGAAAGCTAATTATTTGCAGGTATATATATTGGCGTATTATTGGTGGCGCATGCCAGGGGTTTTGGCGAAGTTTCGTGGGCGCTAAAAGGCGCGTCGACGGGGCAATGGCTTATACACGCTGTGATGTGGGCCCCACCTTTAAATGCGCATCAATTGGGGGGGGGGGGGGGATCATGGATTCATGGGAACTCCCTCTACTCTCCACCTGTGATCTGCCGTACATCGGGCCCGCGCTGACGTGTTAAAGGCTGGGTGTGGGCCGGACGCTGGTGGTCTATCAGAGCTCCTTTTTATTTCTCACTATTCCGATTCGCAGGGCTCCTTTTTATACGGAGTAAATTCCACGAACCGCTCGTTTCTGGTATAAAACATCGAGAAAACACAGGTTTACATTTTATTTCACACAATCATAGATTTTAGAGAATCTGTATCACAAAACTATATACTTTAAAATTAATTATTTCTTGTAATAGATCTGACAATGTAAACCCATATGATAACCTCATATACGAATGAAACAGAAAATAGAGGGCGTATGAGACTGCTATGTGGATCTATACTGTTAGACTCGTTACAGGAAATGGTCAATTCTAAAACATGTAATTTGTTACGTAAGTTCACTAAAATATATGATTTTATAAATTAGAAGTTAAAATCTATAGTTTTCTGATAATTTATAAAAAAATACTTATAGTTTTATGAAGTTTACTCTTTTATATGCTTAAATACTGTTTGTGAAAAGACCATGCCACCATCTTCTTCCCCCACCCTGCTTCCTCGGCATCTCCATTCTCTCGTTCTCTCTCTCTCTACGATCCCTGGAGGCATGGGAGAGCTAGGCGAGGGCGCATGCACGTCGATACGCTACGCAGCGTCGACGCGGTGAGTGTAGGGGTGGGCGTCACACAACGGCGGTTGTGGTGAGCGCGCGAGGGCATGCGGCGGGCGCAATCTGGGTTCATGGCTTTCACGGCCTCGTGGTGGCCGAGGTTCCCAGCCTGTCGCTGACAAAGACGGCGAGCTCCACTACGAGTACTACTGCAACCACCTCTCCCGTCGCATGCATGACCTCTAGGACGCGCTCCGCTGTGAAGCTGACGTCGACGCTTCTGGCTCCCTCGCCCGCTCTCGCCTCTCCCATGCCGAAGAAGCTGCCAGACTGTATTGAATTGAATGACATATAGCGGGTGGAGAAGAAGCTGGGAAAGAATTCAAAAGGAGGGCAGATACATCTTTTCGCATGTGAATTTTAGCAAAAAAACAAAATAGAAAAATAATGCTAGAATAAGCAAATGACGGTAAATCCTAACTATTTTTCGTGAATTGGATGGATGAAACGTCCTCAAAACCAATTTTTACGGTGGTAACTGGTAATTCGTTCGGTGGCAACCTTTACGATGGCAAATAGCCGGTTCCCTATTCTAGAAAGAAGAAAAAAACATTGGCAAGCTAAAGAACGTGGCAGAGTAAACTCTACGCTACACTTCCACCTTCCAAACCGCAAACCCTCCTCTTTCATAGAGTACAAGAAGGACGTACACTATTTATATATATACCAATTACATTACATATGCATGCATATTCACTATGCACTTTAATTTTCTTTTGAAAGACTCCAAGACCTTTCGAAACGCCTAAATCTGCTCTTATTTCTTCTGCTCGGTTGCTCACTTAAAGCTTTGGCCCCATCGCACTTTTTTTATGTGCACTTTTGGTCCTCGTCCAAAATGGGATTGTAAAAATTGTCCGTTTCTAACACGTGTGTCGTACTCTCATAGCTTAGCGGGTAGTCGAGACCATGACAATAGCGTCCGCCGCGACAGGTGGGACGGGACTACTGCGGGAACCAACTTACTGGGCACGTTGGGCTCGACAAGACCTGTCGAGCTCGGCAGAAAGGCATCTGTGGCTCTAACTATCTGTTGTTGTAGAGGAAGATGATACGTGACACGTGTTGTTCAGAGAGTAAATTTACGATTTCATTCAAGAGGAAGTTACAAAAAAAAAAGTGTCCGAATGGAGGTAATCCGCTGCCCCGTCTCAGCCACGCACCAGAGAGCCCGCCGTATAAATAGGGCCTTTCTTAAAACAGGCAAGCCCTGCTGCGTACCAGATCTTCCTGTTGGTTTGATCCGTGAGGACAGAGAGGGAGAGGAGGAGCGGTGAGAGGGAGGGAGCAATCATAGCGCCTCGCCCCGCTTCCTTTATTAAGCACCGTCGCCCCCGCTTTTGTTTGCCTGCCTGCCTGCCACCTCCATCCCCGCCGCGCCCTCTCCCTGGCTCCACTCGCTCCCGTCCTCTGTTCGTTCGTGCCCCGCCGCCCGATCGGATCCTCCGCAGGTACCGACTCGCCGTCTCTCCCGCCGATCATCGGCGCTCCCAAGGCTCTTTTCCGTCGATTTCGGAGGTGTATGGGGCCTTCGTGCCCTCGATTTGATCCGTATCGGCGCCGTTCCGGTGTGCCGATGCGATCGGATTGTGACGGATTTCGGGCAGGGATTGTGATGCATGCCGCTGTGTGATCACGGGGAACCGCACGCTTGTGGGGTTGTCGGGAGTGTGAAAATGTGGCGTTTGTTTTAGCTCGTGTTACGGTTGGTTTAGGGGTTGGTGGATTGTGCTTGCTCGTGTTACCGATCGCCAGGAATGGGGGGTGAGATGTGCGTGATCAGCGGATTAATTCTGAAAGCCACCATGTGGTTTTTTTTTTGTGATAAATCAGGGAGGTTGCTGTTGATTTGTTTGGCCCAACGGATCAGTGCCTGCAGTGAGCACTTTGGCTTGTGTAGGTAATTTATTTAATGGAGTGAATAGATAATTAATATGCCTGATCCAATACCGGGCGTCGTGGTGGAGGCTTGAGGCAGAAAACTTGATATGTTCTGTAAATCGTTAGAGACTAGATTGAAGGTTATCATGCTAGTTTATTGGTTTATTAACTTGTATGATCCCAACCAGGCTGTATCTATTCGGGTTTTTTTTGGTTTGCTTGTACGTTGGATATAGTCGAATACCTGATTCACAATACATGCTATGTGTTTTGTAACATGCCGTGTTGTGATATCAGTAGAAGACCTTGAGTTCAATTCGTAAGTTGGTAACTGCGATAATAACAAAGCCCTCTTTGCTTTTGAATTCAATTTTGGGAGAATGGTAAACTTGTATTATGTTTTACATAATATGTCTTCTATAGAAGTACTATATATCTCAACTTTGCAGTGTTATCCATTATATAATAAATACATGGTTAATTGCGAACACCACATTTGCTAAAGAGGGTAGAAATGCCTAGAGAGAAAAAGATCGGTCAGACATATTTATTCGAGTTGTTGTTAATTCCTGTGCCCCATCAACTAATTTCTTCAGTTGTTGACTTATTGTCTCACTTCTAGTTGATTGTTCTTTGAACTTCATTGTTTCTTAACATCAGGTCTTTTAATCTATGCCTAGAATTCTAGATTAAATAGACGAGTATTTACTTGCATTTGCAATGTTATTGATAGGTACTTAATTGCTTTTCTATTTCCTTTTTCAGTGTCCAAGTTGATAGGTACTTAATTGCTTTTCTATTTCCTTTTTCAGTGTCCAAGTTGATAGGTACTTAATTGCTTTTCTATTTCCTTTTTCAGTGTCCAAGTTGATAGGTACTTAATTGCTTTTCTATTTCCTTTTTCAGTGTACAAGTTCCTAGTGTTCTGTGGCATTGTTTTGTGGTGGAGCCACCTACCGCTCTCTTGTGTTCAACTAAACCTTTGAAGGTTGCTGCTCAATGTCAAGTGCAAAACTGGTGCTTGATCCTGCCTTTCAAGGAGCTGGCCAAAAACCGTATCCTCTTTTAGATGTCTTGAAGCAGGCTGTTGGTTTCTTTTTTCTCAGATTTTTTAAAAATCTTTCTGTGCAAGACTTTCGTTGTCTCTTTTTGCTGTATGTCCCTTAACATCAATACAGTGGGACAGAAATATGGCGGATTGAAGATTTTAAGCCAGTTCCTTTGCCAAAATCAGACTATGGTAAATTCTACTGTGGAGATTCATATATAGTTCTGCAGGTGATTTCCTAATCTATTCGCTTTTTAGAGTCCTCTTTCTATTTCTTCCTGCATATAATACTTTTTAATGATCCATTCATCCTTTTTCTAGACGACTTGTAACAAAGGTGGTGCTTATCTTTTTGACATCCATTTCTGGATTGGGAAAGATTCTAGTCAAGTACATTTTCTATAACACCTCAAGTTTTCTATACTGAGAAATGGAATTTCCTGCCCACTTCTTGACTTGATGTGTTGTCATGCAGGATGAATCTGGGACAGCAGCAATCAAGACAGTTGAACTCGACACGATGCTTGGAGGTCGTGCAGTCCAGCACAGGGAACTCCAAGGCTATGAATCTGATAAGTTCCTATCATACTTTAAGCCATGCATTATACCCTTGGAGGGAGGTTTTGCCTCTGGGTTCAAAAAGCCTGAAGAGGAAAAGTTTGAAACACGGCTATATATTTGCAAAGGGAAGAGGGCTATTAGAGTTAAAGAGGTGCATTACATGTACATCTCAGCTCCTTGATTTTTTTCTCCAAATTTTTTAACTATATCCTTCTGTGTTATATAAACTGTATGTCTTCTTTATTCAGGTTCCCTTTGCTCGTTCGTCATTGAACCATGATGATGTATTTATCTTAGATACTGAAATGAAAATATTTCAATTCAATGGTGCAAACTCCAATATTCAAGAAAGAGCCAAAGCTTTGGAAGTGATTCAACATTTAAAGGAAAAGTACCATGAAGGAGTGTGTGATGTTGCAATTGTCGGTGAGATGAGCAACAGCCAAACCTCATACTTGTAACTTACTTCAGTAAGTCTACACATTTACTTACAATTTTTTGTAATAGATGACGGAAAACTGCAAGCGGAATCAGATTCAGGTGAATTCTGGGTCCTTTTTGGAGGTTTTGCACCAATAGGGAAAAAAGCTGTAAGTGACGATGATGTTGTCCTTGAAACTACAGCCCCAATGCTTTACAGGTATGTTTTTGTGTTAGTGTATAGGAAGCTGTGATTTTGTTAACTTGGACCTTTTGCCTTTAAGGAGTTTCTACACACACCATATGGATCTTTTTTAAAACAGTTGTTCCAAAGAACTACAGTGATTTTCCTTCCTATGCATGGTTGTCATAGCGTACCTGGCGACCACGGCAACTGACAGGCACCAGGATGCCATGGCGTCCAAGTGAGCGCGATAGTGTCCTCAAGGCGAGATACGGCGAGTGACACTAAGACAACACATTAGGCTAGAGAAGAAGTTCATAACATAATTTACACATTAGGCCTTCCGGGAGGGAGCTTGGAGGGTGTGGAAGAGGCCTTTAGGGAGGGAGAATGGAGAGCAGAGGGGCCAACAGACCTGCTGACGGCTTTGCCCTAGCAGAAGAAGAAAGGAGAGCGAAAATTTAGCAGAGGAATTAGAGGTAGAGGAACAAAGCAAGAAGGGAGGGGAGCTCACCAGACTACCGGAGGAAGTGGAGGAGGGAGGGGGGCTCGTCGGCGGTCGGCGCAATGAGGGGTGGCGGCCGGCGCAATGAGGGGCGGCAGCCAGGTTGCATGCGGCGGCAGCTAGGGTTGAAGGAGCAACCGAGTGCCCCTTGCCTAGCCCCTCTGCCGATTTATCCTACTCAGGCCCAATACCTCTACCAGCTGGCCAAGTCGCTCGCCCAGAATCTCGCCGTGGACGCCGAGGCGACACCGTGGAGACCACAAAGTCCTAGGTGCCCGCCTAGATGCCCAAGGCAAGGCAAGCATTCACAGCGACAAGCCAGCAGTGCCGCGACGCCAAGGCGTTGCCTTGGCGACACCGTGACAACCATGTTCCTATGATACAAGCTATAAAGTTATTTAAGTGTGGTGCATTCATTGAAGAATGACAATTAAATTTTATGTCAAAAGTTGCCTAATGCATTTATCTAAAGCATGAGCAACCAGTGAATAGTTAACAGCCACATATCATTGGACACAATGGGCGCTAGATTGGAATGCTGAATGGTTAATGAATGGAAATCATGTAAACTACCTAATTTTTGTACGATCACACGGTCTAGCTTATAAGCACTTTTAAAAATTGGAAACTTCGAAAATTTATGAAAAATTTCCCCTAATTTTTTTCTAAAAATTTTATTTGTTTAGTTTTATTTAGGAAAAATTGATTTTGTTGTGCAGTATGTAGAAGTTGATCGTATACTTCCACTTTTTAGGATTTCTGACATTTTTCAGCTTTCTATCTTTATTTTTATTTTGTTTCTTTTTATTATTAATCTACATATAAAAGAAACATCGAAAATATTAGTTGTCATACTCACGGTCACTTGATAACGACATGGTTTATTTACCTATGTGTTACTATTTTATTAAAAACCAAACATTGTTATACTAGGATTTCTGACATTTTTCAGCTTTCTATCTTTATTTTTATTTTGTTTCTTTTTATTATTAATCTACATATAATAGAAACATCGAAAATATTAGTTGTCATACTCACGGTCACTTGATAACGACATGGTTTATTTACCTATGTGTTACTATTTTATTAAAAACCAAACATTGTTATACTAGGATTTCTGACATTTTTCAGCTTTCTATCTTTATTTTTATTTTGTTTCTTTTTATTATTAATCTACATATAATAGAAACATCGAAAATATTAGTTGTCATACTCACGGTCACTTGATAACGACATGGTTTATTTACCTATGTGTTACTATTTTATTAAAACCCAAACATTGTTATACTACCTGAGACCACCCTTTGGACATGCCTGGCATTGTCTTTTTCCAAATTTCTTGAGTAATTAGTGATCTTTATATTTGAATTTAGAGCCTCCAATCTGATGTAACCTTTTCCAAATGTCATAGGAATAACTGTTTGATACCTTCGGTACTTCTGTTGTTTTGTTTGCCTTTCTTACATTATCTTTTATATATGTATCTGTTAAAGTCAAGATGAATACATCTTATTTCAATAAATCTATGGTTACTTCAGTTCATCTCTTATTTGTAGTTATAGTATATCATCATGTCTCTTCACCTAGAATGGGCCTTTCTGCAAGCCTCAGAGCAACCATTTGGACATACCTCTTTCATTGTGCCTATATATAGTACATGGGTGGCAATAATCTTTTGTAGCTTTCTGATGTACACATTTTTAAGAGTTAAATAAAAATAGCAATATGTAATTACCTATGTCCACTACGAATTTACAGGTTATTGTTACAGAAGAGATCATGGAATTATTTTGACGATTCAGTACAGATTATTCGAAAACAGAAACTTCAGAATATAAATAGTCACTAGACTATGGAAAGACAACGCTATTGTTAATAGATAAAAGTTTTAACATAATTTTCTTTTGAAAAGAGCACACTTCAATTTCTTGCAACATTGAGTGATCTTCCTTTTCTAGCTGAAGCAAGGATAAATACATTTTCAGAAGCTTCTTTACTCATAAGCTTGATGGTTTGTTTGGTATTGTTCTTGTGTTGTAATATGGATTGAATGGGCAGTACACTTTTCATTGGTCCATAAAGCCTATTACTATAGTTTTAGGACTGACTGTCCCTATGTATGCTATATTACAGTTTTTCAGTAGATTAACTTCATTTTTTTTATCTCGAATTGTTTTTCCCGTACCATCAATTGTTATGCTTGCAGTATCAATAATGGTCAATTAAACTTAGAAGACACTGCTCTTACAAAATCAATTCTGGAGAACAATAAGTGCTTTTTACTTGACTGTGGGGCTGAATTATTTGTGTGGGTTGGTCGAGTAACACAAGTGGAGGATAGGAAAGCTGCAAGTGCGGCAGTTGAGGTAAACCCACAAAAAATCGTTCTCATTTTGCTGTCTTGTTCAAAGATGTAATCCTATCCAAACTTCGCCCTTGTAGGAATTCATTGTTAATCAAAATAGGCCAAAGACAACAAGAATAACTCAAGTGATTCAAGGCTATGAGAATCATACATTCAAGTCTAAATTTGAGTCGTGGCCAGTAAGTAATACAGCAGGAAATGCCAGTGTGGAGGAAGGCCGAGGAAAAGTTGCAGGTAGTATATTTGTTCTTGTTCATTGGGTAACAAAATTTACCCCTATGATCATTCTTGATAAGATTTGGTTTTTCTCTAGCGCTGTTAAAGCAAAAAGGTGTTGATATCAAGGGAGCCTCAAAAAGCAGTGCTCCAGTAAATGAGGATGTTCCTCCTTTGCTAGAGGGTGGTGGAAAGCTTGAGGTTTTTTTTATCTTACATCAAGCTTTATAAGTTGCATTTTTTAATAACTGCAATGTAAAATAGGAAAATGTAATCATAAGAACAATATGTGCCCATTTCAGGTTTGGTGTGTTAATGACAGTGCTAAGACTGCTCTTCCAAAGGAGGAGCTTGGAAAATTTTACAGTGGAGATTGTTATGTTGCTCTTTATACATATCATTCTGGTGACAAGAGAGAAGAATTCTATCTAACCTATTGGATTGGGAAGGGCAGTGGACCGGTAATTGTCGTTTCAATGTTCCCAATCTTCATACATAGTTCACCATACTATTTTGGAAGCTCCCATATTTTAATGCCTTTTATCGCTTTGTGGGTGACCATCACATTGCCCTGCTGATGCAATCTTTTGTGTGTTTTCACCGATACCTTCTTCTTAACGTCTCCTTTATGTCAAATTATTTTTTTCCCATCAAGTCTTCTCAGGTGCAATTTGCATCATGCAAATAAATATTATTCTTGTGACAAGTTTTTTTTACAGTTAGTCCATTACTCCATCTACCCCCCCCCCCTCCCCCACCTCTCAATTATCAAAACCTGTGCAGGTTGGGCCTTCACCATAAACCATTCTGGTTTTATAACCAAGTTCTCATGTTTTTACTCCGAAGCCTCCCAATCCACCTCCCAAGCACCCTAACACCCAATCTGAGCAACAAAATTGTCACGTGAAGTTAAGAAATGAACTCAGTCCAAGAAAAAGCGTCCCTAAAGACCAAAAAACAGAAGAAAAAGGAGAGACATAGAGAGGTAGTAATTTGGCCGGTGAGATGACTATAGTGACTATGTCTAGGTGGCCAAGTTTGGTGACATGGCTGTCTACATAGCAAAAACCAGGGACATGACTACCAATGTGGCAAAACCACTGATTAAACCAGGGTAAGGGTGATTTTGTACTGGTTGAAAGCTAAGCGGTGAAACTTTAACAGCCTCACAGTTAAGGGGTGGAATTTGGACTCCAAAAATAGTTGAGGGGGGTACAATGGACTTGTTCCCTACCCTTTTCCCCTAAATTTTGTATGTACAACATAAGGATTTGTGGGGATTGAGTACTCATACAACTGTGGTGGGATCTGTGAATTTACTCTTTGGTTTATTTTACACAGGAAGATCAAGAAATGGCTTTGCAAATAGCTAATACAATTTGGAATTTACTGAAAGGAAAGCCTGTTCTGGTACTGTATTTCCATTGTGACGATGTATAAAATATTTCTAGGAAGGAGTTTGATGTCTTATATGTGGTATTGTAGGGTCGTATTTATCAAGGAAAAGAGCCACCACAATTTATTGCTCTTTTTCAGCCAATGGTTATTCTGAAGGTATGATCCTCACCGTTTTGGTGTTATGTATAATGAGTTAATGACTAATGAGTGCTGTTCTGTAAGAAAATAAGTATACATTGGTCTACGTAGCTGAATAGTAATTTGTAATGTCAATTCAAAAGGTACCAGCTAAGCATATGTGGCAAATCATGCAGGGTGGAATCAGCTCTGGATACAAGAAAGTAGTAGAAGAAAAGGGCTTGACGGATGAAACATATTCTGGCGATGGCATTGCTCTTGTTCGGGTCTCTGGAACATCAATTCATAACAATAAATCACTTCAAGTTGATGCGGTATTATTTGCCTCTACCTGCGCTTATGAATATCTAAAGTGATAATGAAACTTTTGTTTATGAAGTATGGAAGGGTATCTGATGGTTATTTTTATGTTGTCAAGATGGCCCTTCATAATAACAACTAAGAATTGCCTAACGGCTGAGATTCTATATACTCAAAAGTAGAGTCATGACTAACTACATATTCATAGTGTAAATGGATGGTCTTACTGTGAGACTGTAGAGTATCATAACTGAAACTCAAAATATGTTAGTTTACTGTGCACTTAGGATCAACTAGTACGAAATGCAAGCTAAGGGTCACTGAAATAAGGAAAATCTAGACTGTGATGATGGTATCCACTGAGTGATGGTAAGTTGTCTGTCTCATTAACATGTTCTCGCCAGTACAGGAGAAACAAGTGAAAAGTTGCTGTCTGCATTTTTTGGTATTTTTTTATATAGATACATAGAAAAGTTAGGTTGGCTTAATTATATTGTTTGCATTTCTTCTGAGTTACTGCATTCAAAATATCAAGTGCTAGACTGCTGGTTCCTGATCCTTTTTTTAATGTAAACTGAGTTGATTTTTCTGATATTACAATTTTGTGGCACACATTCTTGTTGACTTTTTGATTTTCGCAATGACCTTCTTTTTGCTGAGTCAACTCATTTAAAAATTCACACATGGCCAATGTGATTGTGGTTTGTATAGCTTCCACAAACCTGAGATATAAAGAACTTAAATAATTTAAATAGCTGCTCCCTTTATCTTATCAGTAATATGTTTTAGGTGTCAACATCCTTGAGTTCCACGGATTGTTTTGTCTTGCAATCTGGAAATTCGATGTTTACATGGATTGGCAACACATGTTCTTATGAACAACAACAGTGGGCTGCAAAAGTTGCTGAGTTCTTGAAGGTATGAAATAATGAAAACACCTTTAATATTTGTCTTCATCTAGTTAGTGCATACTTCTCTGGTCCACAAGAAAAGAATCTGCTGTTCTTGAGCATTTGTGAATTTATTGATTTTGAAGTTCAAGAATATTTAGAAACTTTATTTCATATTATTTTATAGTTTTGCATGTACTTCTCATTATGTTTATCAAGGCGACAAGGCAAGGTGAGGCGCCAGCCCACCGCCTAGACGCCTAGGCGAGGATTAGCGAAGGTCAAAAAAGAGAAAAAACAAGAGGAAAAGGAATAGAATCTGGATTTTTTCTCTTTTTTTTCGGCCCAGGCCCAGCCGCCCCCTCCCTAACCTAACCCTAACCTAGCCCCCAACCCTGACTCTCTCCCTCACTCCTTCCCCATTCGACCGCTGCCACCCCCTTCTCTCTCCCGAGCGCCGCTCCCCCTCTCTCCCGAGTGCCACCTTCCCCTCTCTCCTGCTCTCTCTCCCGATCGGCGCCTTCCCCTCTCTCTTGCTCTCTACCGCCGGCTGGCCTCCTCTCATGCCGCACTGCCGCTCCTCTCGCGTTGCGCCACCACCGGCTGCTCCTCCCGCGAGCGCCGCTGCCCCTCTACTCCCCCTATCCTCTCACGCCGCGCCTCCTTTCCCCCGGCTAGGCGAGGCGAGCGGCCATGGCATGCGGGCTTCGGTGCCTGGACGCCTAGGCGGCGCCTTAACAACACTGCTTCTCATGTAATATCACTTTTTGTTGCTAATTATGAGCCCCGAGATATCCAAATTGTTCAATAGAAAATTTCTGGGCCTTAAAACAAATGAAATGGCCTCTGTTATTGGAAACTTTTACTAAACTTAGAGGTGAACTTGTAGGGAACAAAGCAGGCCTGCGTTTTGCTTTGAATGGAAGCTGATAACAGAATGATCATTAAGATAAAAAGTTAACCATGCTGGTGGTATGTACAATTACCGGTATTATTTTCACCACCAGTTTCTTTTAAGGTTTCTTCAGATTTACAAGCTTTACAATGTTTTGATCATTACTGGCTAAAAATGATTTTTCAATTGTATATGAAAACCATACTTAGCTACATCTGTGTTGATTTGACCGTGAAGTACCTTTTTGAAGCAATTGGTCAATAGTAAATGGAAAATCAACATTCACAAACACACTGTTTGCGTGTGAAGTTACATAAATTTCTAAAAACTGTTTTTCCCGGGAGAGTACTTGTATTTACATAACAAATATGTATGTGAAAGTAATGACATGTTTGAATTAAGATGGTTTTTTACAGTTGTGTCATGGGCAACCATTATTTGCTGTTATTCTTGTCAAAAAATCTGACCTCAGTGGGTAAAACATTGTTGCATATGCAACGATGTCAACATGGTTGCTATCACAGAACTAACTTGTTTGCTAAATCCTCCAGAATACTTAGCTCTGAAGAAACTGAAAATATTTGTTATTTCCTTTAATTCCCAGCTATCTATTGCTCATATGATTATCTGATGTTGTCCAACCTTACAGCCTGGTGTTACTGTCAAACATTGCAAGGAGGGAACTGAAAGCTCTACTTTCTGGTTTGCTCTCGGTGGAAAGCAGAATTACACAAACAGAAACGTCACACAGGATGTTGTTGTTAGAGAGCCTCACTTGTATACTTTCTCATTTAGGAATGGTCAGTTCTAGTAAAAAACTGAATTCCACATTTTTATCTTGTTGCTAGTACTCTTAAGTTATTTTTTTTATATTCCACAAGTGCCCTAATTATATTTCGATTGTTTTGGTTCCATCTGTGATAACATGATCGCCATTTATCAGGGAAGCTAGAGGTTTGTCGTCTTATTCTTTGGACCTTAAATTTTTCATGCTCTAGTAATTTAGGATTTAAATTTCTGAAAAGCTTCTTTATCTGTAGGTTACTGAAATTTTCAATTTTTCACAAGATGATTTGTTGACTGAAGACATGATGATACTTGATACACACGCGGAAGTCTTTGTTTGGATGGGTCAATGTGTGGACACAAAAGAGAAACAAAAGGCATTTGAAATTGTGCAGGTATGCCACGAAGTTTTATCCTTGCTGTTTTCATTTATATCATTATTGTTGTTCAACTCATAGCACTAACTGCTTTTTCCTCAGAAATACGTAGAGCATGCAGTGACTTTTGAAGGTCTTTCGCCTGATGTGCCTCTGTATAAAGTCATTGAAGGGAATGAACCTTGCTTCTTTAGGACATACTTCTCCTGGGATAACACAAGATATGTGGTATGCTATCCGATATTTACCACTGTACCTTACTATTTTTCCTTGTGCTTCTAATTTTGTTGTACTTATTAACCATTTGTATGGGGTAGCAGATATTGTAAAGGTTTTACCTAAGGGCAAGCAGTGCAACACTGACTTCTTATAAGAAAGCTTTCCTATGTTTTTAGTTTCTGTTTCTTTCCGCTCAGCTTGATGCTAGTCCCTTACTCAAAGTGAAGGACATGCTAAAACTAGAAATTGAATCCACAGGTACTTAAGACTCCTTGGAACTAACTGCAGTTTGTTTTCACCTTCTCTTCACTAATTTAAGTTGGTAGCCCCCAATAGAAGCCATTGAAGGGGACCTGGAGAGGCTGGACAGGACTGTTCAGATTTCAAATTTTAAAATAATAGAAAGGACTGGGGAACAAGGATGTCATCCCTATGAAAGAAATTGTGCTCAGTTGCTAAGATATGATACTTGGTGCAAGGAAGTTATCATGGTTCCTTGGAATATATGTTCCTTTCATCAAGTTTGCAGGACATTCCTCTTTTATTAACTGACATTGTGCAAATATTACCTCTGGGAGCTGGGTCATTCAAATTATGGGGTATTACATTCGTGCCTTTATAAAACAACCTAATTTCAGAGCTGGACCTTTTAGAAGTCCAACCTCAGATAACCCTTGCAAACTCCTTAAGGAATCTTAAAATGACTAAACTGCCACTCCCCTATTCATTTTTATTGTTCCTTTTCATTTCTTCTATCTTACGTCCCATCATTCGCTGCAACAGCTGCCAGCTGCTATTGCCGCTGTCACTGCCACCATTGCTATTGACTATTGAGGGGAAAAAAGGGAAAAGGGACCATTTTTCCTTCAGGATTTTGAAATTTCTTTCAATTGAGTTTTCTTGTCTTAAATGTGAAATTGCAACCTGTTAACAGGGATAAATATGCAATATCTATACTACTTAAAAAGCACACCAGTTTAGCAAATTTGGAGGATCACAACCATCCATCGCACAAATCCAATGGCAACAGAACTGCATTTGTCCATTAAATTCTATATATAGCGCAAATGAAATGATTGTAATGTTAATGTTATGGTCACTGGTACTATGCATGAACAGTACCCGTATACTGTAGCAATGGGATTAGGAAGGGTTTACCTTCCCCAATAAGAATATTTATTTTTCCTAATAATTAAATAGTTTCCTAATTGGTATCTTATCTATTAGTTAGGATGGTTGTTATTTAGATTGACCTTATTCATAATTGTTAGTAGAACCCTCTATATAAGGAGGCCTAATGTACTCATTGACATTAAGCAATGAATAACCAAACAAAGGAGGCCTAATGTACTCATTGACATTAAGCAATGAATAACCAAACAACTCTCTAGTCTCCCTCCTTTCTAAAGTTAGGCCTCAGAGCCTCTCTACCACATCAGGGACGAGCCCTGCTGGTGGCTAGATGAGGGCGAGCGCCCTACCCTCAATCCTCGGACCCATACCACAACAGTTAATAAGATATGTACCTTGTCTATTGCAATACAGGAACATCAGTTGTCAAACTTGTCAATTTTTTCATCTAAGGAATATTATTTACTTTGTAGATATATTTCTCCATGATTTCTTACACTTCCTGTGCTACGGTACTCGGTTATATCACTCTTCGCTTGCACTTGTTTTTGGATGCATGTAATAATTTTCACCCTTGAAACAGATTCACGGAAATTCATTTCAGAAGAAACTTTCGCTTCTTTTTGGAATGCGCTCAGAGGTAAGTTACATCTTTGCTCTTAAGTTACAAAGATGTACAAATTACTGTTTCTTAACACCAAAAGAAGAAGGGAGGAACTAGCAGCCGGACGTCCGATTTTAATTTTTTTTTCGGACGCCGCGCAACATTTTTTTTACTGTATGAAACATTTTGTTTGAACGTATGAAACATTTTTTTACTGTATGAAACATTTTTTTTTACTGTTTGTCAAAGAAAAATGTTTCACGCGTAGAAAAAAAATGTTGCAAAAAAATCAGACGTCTGATCCCTAGCAATTCCCAAAGAAGAAATCTGGAAATGTAAAATCTATGGATTCATTTTTTTTAGTAACCTACAGCCTTATTTGCTTGCAGAGTGGATCTAAGAGCTCAGGTGATGGTGGGCCAACTCAAAGGGCATCGGCACTGGCAGCTCTTTCATGTGCGTTCAATCCATCTTCCCCAGGGAAAGAGGTATTGCTAAACATTTTTAGACAAATATTATGAATAAAAAAAATGTTGACCTGACAACCCAATCGACACTGTGATCTTTTTAGTCTAATGATAGGCCTAAAAGCTCAGGTGATGGTGGACCTACTCAGCGTGCTTCAGCAATGGCTGCATTATCCTCTGCATTCAATCCATCATCAAAATCTAAAAGCCCACAGGCACCATCTCGTTCAGGTCAAGGTTCTCAAAGAGCCGCCGCTGTTGCAGCACTGTCCAATGTTTTGACTGCTGAGGGATCTTCTCAAAGTCCTCGCACCAATATGTCATCCCC
Organism: Rhipidocladum racemiflorum; assembly: GCA_036346355.1. Lineage (NCBI taxonomy): Eukaryota > Viridiplantae > Streptophyta > Magnoliopsida > Poales > Poaceae > Rhipidocladum > Rhipidocladum racemiflorum. The sequence goes on along the minus strand of CM070573.1, from coordinate 60,251,808 downwards.
TACTGCAGGTGAGACTGGCTAACCTACAATTTCCTTCTACCCCTGTGTACCTAGCAGTTGAAATGTGTAGTTATCCAAATTTCCTTCATGTAGTGCTATTAAGTAATAGTATATATTTTAGGCTCACCCGCAAGAAGCAAGGAACAACCCCAAGACATTGTATTAACTGTGTTTCCTGTTACTGTTTTGTAAATTATGGAGGAGCAATACTATGGTTTAGTCATGAATAACTGCATGAATAGTATATGACAATGGCGCTCACAGAAATTTGCGGTTACATTCTTTTTTCCCTAGCTTGATGCCGAATCTCAACAACTTCACTTGATGCAGATGCTGAGAAAACTGAATTAGCTCCATCTGATGTTTCTCCTCAGTCTGAATTAGCGGGGTCCTCAGAATTTTATACAGATAAAGATGCTCCAGGAGATGGAGTGTCATCTGAGGGGGACCGTACAGAACCTGATGTATCACAGGAACAAACTGCTAATGAAAATGGAGGTGAAACAACCTTTAGCTATGACCGTTTGGTATCAAAGTCTACCGACCCTGTTCATGGGATAGATTACAAACGCAGAGAGGTTTGTTATTTTCATTGCCTCCTTACAAACAAAGTTGGTGCTATATGTTGTCTCTTTGACCTTGCAAAAGGGCTAAACAAGTCTCTTAATCATAAATAAAATACTGAGGCATTTTACCTTACAAGTTATTTTTATTAAATAATGTTTCTTCATCCCAGAAGACATGTTAATTAGAAGTTCTTTGCTTGTGCATTTATATTTCTACAAGGTAATTGAATATAATTTGACACATCTCTTAACAGATCCCCATGTAATACACACAGATAGTTAAATCTAATAATATTTTATCTTGATCTATGAATGCCTCTCATCATTTTTTGCTGTCTTTATTTCAAGTAAGCATGTTATTTAATGCCATCCTGTAGAAATATTAAGAAATAAACTTCATGTATCAGTCTCTGGAGATTCCTGGAGCAAACTGCTGACTCAATTGAGCATTAACCATTTAGTTTCAAGGTCATTTACATCAAAACAGAATCCTGATTTGCTTTAATATATGCAGATTTGTCGAGGCTTTCCTAAATCACTACGTTATAAGTGATGAATTTATGTGGGTTTTCTTAGTTCCTTATCATATATCAAGATAATGATGCACAAGCAATTAACTCAGAGGCAATTAACCATAGGAAAAAGAGGAAGATATGGATTGTGGGGGCCAGATGAACTGAAAGATTCATGTTTGGTTAACGAAGTTGTAAACTTATAGCAAGATAATCTACTTTCAATAAAACATTTATTAGATAATCTGAAACAGTGGATCTTGAGTACTGAAATTAGATAATCTACATTCTTTCACAAAGATCTATTAGACAATTTTAAACAGAGTGTCTTGAGGACCGAAATTATATAATCTACTTTCATTAAAAGATCTATAGATAATCTTAAACAGAGAATCTTTAGTACTGAAATTGGATGATCTGCTTTCATTATAAGACTTGTGTACTCAGAATTGGATAACCAGCATTTCTATGGATGATGGATAGTAATTCATTCAAATAACAGAAGTCGGTAAAGTTATTGTCGGTCTTGATCAAGGACAATGGTTAATCCTAAGTACAATGATTAAGCTTAGTTTCAGAAAAACTTGTTTCTTTTTTTGCTATTATATTTAATCACAACCTCTGTTCTGCCTTTATTACTACTGATTTGAACTCTGGTAAACATAAGCCTGCTTTTGCTGTTTCATTACGGCTGACTTGCTAATTACCGATCATGTTTACATGGACCGCTTGGAATGTGAGCAGATGTGCGCTCATCAAGTGATTTTGAAAGCTTTACTTTGTGTTGCTTGTGCAGACATATTTATCTGACAGCGAATTCCAGACTGTATTTGGTATGACTAAGGAGGAATTCTACGAGCAGCCAAGGTGGAAGCAAGAATTGCAGAAAAGAAAAGCCGATCTTTTCTGAAGCATGGCCTTTTCCCGCTACAGAGGTTGCACGTTCCTAGTTTTTCTCTTCCATGATTGTGTCATGGCACGTTAGAGCCCATGGTGTCCAGCGATCTTGGCCATGTTCCAGAGACGATAGCTGGCGGCTCTCTGCTGTTCTCCCAAGTTTCATAGGGTATTTTTTTTATTTACGCAGCTCCAAAGGTCGTCCCTACATTATTCTGAGCTTGTTCTGGTATATTGTCCGTCCCCTGTGTATATTATTTCCCCGCCTCAATTTGGGACGAATGGTTATTCCTAGCGAGGTTTTGGAAGACCGTCCTGTATTGGCACTAAGATGTATGATGCATATTGACGTTCAGACTTAAGACTACCTATTTTTTTACGAGTCTTCACATTCGATGCGCATGGTCTCTGTAATAGTGGTAGTCTCATCTCCACCGTTCATCTTTATTTTATTTTATTTTTTGAAAAAAAAGTAGGAGCGCTGCCATTCATTGAAAGCAAGAAGGAAAAACAGTCCAGTACAACGACAAAAGACTAGGGAACAACAGTCAAAACATTAACACACTAGGAGAGAATTCAAGGACCTAAAGGAGCGGGAAAGGACTCGCAACCGACAAAGCCAGACAAAGGCTCTTGTAGTTATCTAGGGTAGCAAGCACAACATTCCGCACCGAGCAGTGAGTATTGTTGAAAATCCTTGCATTGCGTTCCTTCCAAAAGTTCCAGAGGCCGTAGATGATCAGGCCATCGAGGTAGCGACGTTCTTTCCTGTGGACACCCCGTCTTGACCACCAGTCAGCCAACCTGTCATGACCTGGAGAGGGTGCCAGCTCCGATCTGGGGCCAGAGTAAAGGGAAACCCAGAAATTGCGTGCAAAGCCACAGGTGAAAAGCAGGTGGGGTCCTGTTTCCGAAGAGAAAAAACAAAGACTGCAGAGAGGGTTGTGGGGTCATCCTTTTCTAGCCAGGATATCTGCCGTGTGGATTTTATTCTGTAGAGCCAGCCACGCGAAGAATTTGCACTTTTCTTCAGTTTTTGCCTTCCAGATCCAGCTTGCCGTTGGGCTAGGAATGGAGCCATTCAGTTGAGCTCTGTACGCCGACCTGGAGGAGTAAAGCCCGTCCGCTGTCCATCGCTAGAGAATGCTGTCTGGAGTGTTAGGCAAGAGCTGCACTCCTTGTAAGCGGGTCCAGAGGGAGAGGAACTGGGCAAGTTGTTGTTGGGTGGTAATTCTACGAAGAGGTACCATCCAATTGTTGTTTACTAGTTCCTGCTTAACTGTCTTGTTTCTCCTACTTACCAGCCTGTAGCACAGAGGTGCAATGTCTTTTGGAGCGACGCCATGAAGCCACTTACTTTTCCAGAAAAGCGTCTTCTCCCCATTTCCAAGGACGATCAAAGTGCTGGCGTCAAAAAGGCTGAAATCTGTGTGATCGAGAGGAAGGAAGGAAACATCCATCGTAGTGGTCTGTTGTCTCCAATGACGCCACATCCATCTTTGTCTTAATGCCCGTCCAAAAGTTTGCAGGTGAACCAGACCAAGTCCACCCAAACATTTTGGATGGCAGATTGTCTTCTAGTTGACCAAGCAGTGGCCTGAAGCGCAGGTCTCCAAGCCTTTCCAGAGAAAGCTTCTGCGCATTTTATCTATTTTCTTGGCCGCCCAAGTAGGAATCGCGAAGGCTGTGAGGAAGTATGTTGGCAATGCCGAGAGCACCGCCCCAACCAGAGTTAATCTGCCTGCTGTTGAGAGGAGGATCCCTTTCCAGTTGGCCAGCCTAGAAGCTATCCTGTCAAGCAGAGGCTGCCAGTCTATTTTTCTGAGGGCTGAAGGCCTAAGAGGTAGGCCAAGGTACTTAGTTGGGAAGGTCTGGACTCTTTCCGGGAAGTTTTGTATGCAAGCTTGCACTAGTTGAGTGTCGCACACTACAGGGAAGATCTCCGACTTGTTGAAGTTAGTCCTAAGACCCGTAGCATTCGCAAAGATCTGTTGGAGGAGGTTGAGGGCCTGTATCTCCTGCACGTCCGGATTTACGAACAGTGCAACGTCGTCTGGTAGAAGGAAATGCGTCGTTGGATGGGAGTACGCAGAATTGGCTTGAAGAAGCCCCTGTGAGCCGCTGCTGAGAGGAGGAGCAACATAGGCTCGAGAGCCAACGTGAAGAGCATTGGGGAAAGGGGATCCCCTTGGCGAAGGCCCCTGTGGTGCTCAAAGAATTTCCCTGGGAAGCCATTGAGATAAACCCTGGATTTAGCTGTAGATAGTAGGATCGAGATCCAGTCCCTCCAATTTTGTCCAAAACCAAACTTTGTAGCATTTCAAGGAGGAATTCCCAGCTGACAGAATCAAAGGCTTTTGCTATGTCCAGTTTGAGGAAGAGCGAGGGTTGTTTTTTCCTATGGAGTTCAGAGAGAAGGTTCTTTACCATCATGAAGCTGTCGTGTATTGTCCTTCCTCTAATGAAAGCGCTTTGGTTGGCAGAAATGAGGCTCTGTAGATGTGGCCCCAGTCTGTTGGCCAAGATCTTGGACAGGATTTTGGCAAAGCTGTGAATGAGGCTAATGGGTCGGTAATTCGAAACTACGGAGGCTTCCTTGTAAATGAGGCCAAGATCTTGGACAGGGTTGTGACTTGGGGAGTAGGATTAAGTTTGCCGAGTTGAGAAGTTGTAGACAGTTTCTATTGCCGTGTTGGAAGTGTTGAGCAGTAGCGAGAAGATCCTGTTTAACGATTTTCCAGCAGACAACGAAGAAATCGGCGATGAAACCATCAGGCCCTGGCGCCTTTCCTTTAGGCAGAGAGAAGACTGCACTCTTAATTCCTGTAGGAGAAAAGGCTCTTCTAAACTAGACAAGTCTACCTGCGGTAGGTGCAAAGAATTCCAGTTTAGGGAGTGCTGCCTTTGTCTTTTGGTTCTCAGAAGCGCGGTGAAATATTTGAGGGCCGTATCCTGCATGTCGAGCAGCGAAGTCACCGGTCCTTCAACCGTGTTAAGCATTGTAATGTGGTTGCGTCTTTTCCTTCCGTTTATTTTTAAGTGGAAAAACCTGGAGTTTGCGTCGCCCTCCTTAATCCAATTCAAACGGGCTCTTTGTTTGAGTCTCAAACGGTTGATTGCCGCCAAACCTAGGAGACTGTTCTTAAGCTTTTTACGTAGCTCCCTCTCCTGAGAGAAGAGTGTTCTTTCCTCTTGGGCTACATCAAGACGCAGAATGACCTCCTGTGCAATGTCCATCTGGAGGCGTAAATCACCAATGATCCCTCTACTCCTCCAAGATCTGAGCGCTTTGGCCGTTCTGACCAGTTTTGCATGTAGGCGCCTATAAGGATTGGAGCCCCCAAGCGGTTTGTTCCAAGCTTGCGAGACAACATCAGCAAAGCCGGGGATTTTTGTCCAGAACGCTTCGAACCGGAAGGTCTTAGATCTGTTAGGGAGGCCATTGCGAAGCAGGAGCGGGCAGTGGTCTGAGATGGTGGACGGGAACGCCTGTAGAGTAGAATTGGGGAAGTGAATGTCCCATTCTCCCGAGGCGAAGAATTTGTCAATCCTAGTTTGTGTTGGCAACGCCGTCGCGGCCGTCCACGTATACTTCCTGCCTGTTAATCTGATCTCTTTCAAAAGTGTGGTGTTTAACAAGTTCCTGAATCGATGCATGAGGCGTCTATTGAAGTTCCCGTTATTTTTGTCCTTAGCTTGGTAGATCATGTTGAAGTCTCCAAGTACTAGCCACTTCGTTTGCATGCTAGCCTGAAGATGAGCAAGTTCTTGGAGGAAGAGCACTTTGTTAGTCTCGAGCTGGGGTCCGTAGACTCCAGTGCAGGACCAAGAAAAGCTGGATGAAGGATCTGTGAGGAGCGCCGAGACTGTATTCTCAGTTTGCTGCGCCTGTGAAAGTGAGAAAGAGGAATTAGAGAAGGCTAGGAGGATGCCACCTCTGGTACCTACGGTAGGAAGGTGAGTAAAATTATTCCTGAAACTTGGCCCTAGAGTTTCACAGACAATATCGTTTGTCATGCAGTGAATTTTAGTTTCTTGAAGACAGACAACGTCGGCATTTGTTTGCGAGACGAGGCTGCAGATTAGGGCCCTTTTAGCTGGTAGGTTAATGCCTCGAACGTTCCAACACAGAATATTACAACAGTTAGTCATAAGGGGTGATTAAGACTACAAAGCCTGGCCAGGCTGAAGGCTAAAGCTTCCTAGTTGGAACAAAAGTAGGTCTGTTACACCAGCACCTGCTGGCAGGAAGACTCCAGCACACAGAGTCGCAGGTGGAGCTAGAGGTACAGAGGGAGGGGAGTGAAAGCACCAAAGGAAGGACTAAAGACCTAAAAGACTTAACAATTTCCCAGAGCATGCTCCAAAAGAGTCCCTGTCACCAAGAAACCTCCAGTCTACACTGGTTGCATATCCCAGGCTGTGACCCCAGTGGCGGGTATCAGGTCCGGGGCTGAGGAGATCCCTATCAATTGAGCAAGAGCTTCAATTATCTCATCAGTCAAAGGCTTGTCGAAGGTGGCACAGTATTTTCGGAAGGCCGTGTGATCCAGGGAATCCACTCCTGTGAGTATTCCAAGTTTCTTGGCAAGGTGGAGTTGAGCCCTCTCCGTGGCCGACATCCTGGGGAGGGCCTTTCGTGCAAGCCTGTTGCTGCGGCGCTGGTAGGTGATTCTGCTGGTCAGGGCTTTTGGAGGCCCAGGCTGCGGCGAGGGCAAGGGGACCTGTGGCAGGTTGCAAGTGAGCTCCTGTGCAAGGCTGCACATGGGGTCTGCAGCAGAGTACAAAACCCCGACAGCAGCGGCGGCCTGAACTTCAGCTCCCCTGGACCTGCCTTCCTCAATCATGGGATCTAAACGGGATTGCTGTGCGGGTTCGACCTGGGAAGCAAAAACTTGGGATGAGTCAAACAGAAGCGAGTCAAGAGAAGTAGTAGGGGGCAGAACAGGTTGCACGGCACTGCAGCTAGCTGCCGCAGTCTCCAATGCCTGAAGGGGAGAGGAGACCTGAAAGTGGAGAGTAGCAAGGGAGGATTCAACCTGTGCAAGAAGCCTTCTGCTAGGTGACCTTGATCACTGCCTGGGGGAGGAATGGGGAGTCAGAGGTTGGCCTCCTGACCTTGGTAGCTGGGCATTTGCCAGGAGGCAATGCTGGCGAGTGAGTTCCAGCACGTGAGCCCTCCCATGCCCCCCAGATTGAGATGAACTGGGAGCACGTCTGCTACTCGTGCCCGGCTCCTGCCTTCTGGTAAATTGCCCACCACAGGGTGGAACGTCCCAGCCCGAGAACCTTCGACGAGGTGGTCCTTGTGGCGGAGACCTGTCTTTGTCTCGAGGAACAATCCTCTGGTGCACCGGCGGCCTCCTTTGTAATGCACCGTCCGGCACGCCTAAGCTCCAGGGGAGAAGGTATTTCCTCAGACAATCCTCAGAAGAAGAGGCAGGGGACAACTCGCCACTGGAAGCATTGTGAGTCGGGCTGACCCCCGGCCAGCCAGGCGACACTGCCTCACTTGGGGTGTCGAAATCCCAAACCTGAGCAAGGTGGACGAGGATCTTGTAAATCAGGAAAGTCGGAGGGGATCTTACCTGCGGCTCAAGCCTCTCGAAGCCAAGCTCTGGGAAGTGATAAGGGGGAGAGTCCGAGCTGTAGAACTCTTGCATCCACAGGGAGGCAGTCTTAGGGATGGCATTGACATCGTCAATCCAGAGCCAAAGGTTGAAAGTTGTCGATTCCCTCTTGGTGGTTGGCTCATCTCTGATGGGGATGACCACACTGGAACCACAAAGGAGCGAGGAGGCAGCTTGAAACATCCAAGCATGCCTCGGCATGCCCTCCAGGCAAACCCGTGCCTTGAACCTCGCCTGTGCCGCCTCCCCTTGGATGAAACGGGTCCATTGTACGACCATAAAGGTGATGTCGTCACTCTCAAATCTTGGATCTTCAAGCAACTCCGACTTGAGCTCAAAGGTGCTGCACCTGACAAAGTAAGCCCTGTTAGAGGTCATGGAAACATTGAAGTCGAACCTGTTCACTCGAAATTGATCTGCAAGAATTCTCTGGACTTGGCGGACATTGGTCTCGTGGTCCCCCAGGACGAGAAGCTGGACTGCAAACCTAGTGTAGTCTCTGTCCATGGCCGCTGCTTCCTCCTCCCTCAGGGCAAAACCGCGTCCAAGCCCGGAAATGTCCGGCCTGAGGGAGGGGTCACCCGGGCGGGGGGGAGGGCCAAGCACCCCACGTGAAGGAGTTTGACTGAGCGGACGAGCCATTGGAGCACTGACCGGCTGCTTGGAGGTCCGCGCAGCAGCACACCACCTAGCCTTGTGACCAGAAGCCCGACAGAGAAGACACCGAGGGGGGTCGCGGCAGCTGGAAATGAAGTGGTCGGGAGTAAGACCATCTCCAACCCATTCCCGTCCCCTCCCTCATTCCCTTCGCGAAGGGATTCCCATTCCCTTCAGCGCTCCAACGGGTTCCCTTCAGCATTCCCTTCAGCCTGGGATTCTCTCTCCCATTCCCTCCAGGAAGGGATTCCCTCTTCTTTCCCTATACATTTCCCTTTAAAGGGAATCTGTTGGAGATAAGTGGAAATAAAGGGAATGGGAATGGGGAAGGGAACAGGGAAGGGAATGAAATGAAGGGAATATGGTTGGAGATGGTCTAAGACAGTGGTAGCACCTCCCCCTGGTCTTGGATTTAAACAGCTCGGAGAATTGAAGTTGCAACCTACCCGGAGCCGGGCGGTTGGGGCTGCCATTAAACCTGTCTTTTCTCCAGTGGTACTTCGGTTTAACCAGAGTCCACTCCGAATTAAAGGTTTGCAGAGAGGAGGCGCTCTGAACTGCGGGATTTGCAATGAGTGCGTCGCCGTTCTGCAGATTTGCTGGCTGGAAGGGGGGGCAGGCAGCAGATCTGGCAGGAGGAGACCTCTTGAGCAACCTGTCAAGAGGGGGTAGGGTTGAGAGAGCAAGGGGACTGGCGGGGGGGAGTTAATGGAGGGATCCACCCGCCAGCCTTCCGGCTCAGCTGCTGAAGCAAGGGGCGAAGCAGAACAGGGGTCTTCCTCGTCCTCATCAGAACTCCAAGAAAGGCACTCTGGCGGCGAGAGAGGGGGGCGAGAGAGGAGATCCTCAACCGGCGGCTTAGAGGGGGGGTAGGACGGCGAGGGCTTTAGGCAAGACGGCAGGGTTGGGACGGAGGGGAAGGCCGGATCTGGAGGGGAGGTGGGTTGGCGAGAGGCGGTCGGGCTTGGGGGATCGGAGCTCATGTTTCCTCCCCCTAGAGCTGTATTGCTGCCAGCAACAACCACTATAACCTTCATCTTTATTCTGAATGTATCATGATTAGACCCACCTAGCAGCAGAAAATTCGGAGCGAAAGCCACGGTTGAAGTCTACCGGCGTGAAATGCGTCACATGATAAACTTGAGCAAATCTGGTGCACAACTGAAAACGGTATATTCTAGTCTTGGTTACATGGGTAGATAGATCTACACCCACAAGAGTGTTAAGTCGGACGTGTCTACGCCAATAAACCAGATGAGTAGATTAGTCTAGGAGCGCTCAAGAGCGTGCAACATTTCTGAAATCCCCATCATCCAGAATGCCGCAATCCATGGGGTAACTCCACGATTAACTGCACTGGGTAAGGCAAGGTGTCCGGCGTCACAACTGTTAGGAAACTCGGCCTCGTGGCCCATCTGGACTCTCCCTTATCTCTAAGCAGAACCGCTATAAATAGGAGGCAGGGGGTCACCCCATTGTAGACAAGCAATCAGAATAATAAAGCAGACCCGTTCCTCCTCATATTGTGTCTCTCGCTCTCTCTTTCTGTTCTCCACTTTAGATCTATTAGGCAACCCCGGACTATTCGATAGCGAGGTTGTCTAACACGTTATCAGCACGAAGCTCTACCGGAGAATAGATTGAAAAGGTGAGAAACGGTAAGACTCGAGGGATTGAGAATCTAATCGCTCGTTTGTATTTTGCATGCATCTATTCTACGCTACATAGCAAGAAGCTACGGATACAAGTTGTGGCACGAAGCTACAATACGCAGCGACTTTTACAGTCCGTGGCACGAAGCCACAAATACAGTACGCAATGTTTTTGCAAATAGTGGCATGAAGCTACGTTTCAACAATGAATCTATAGTACACAATAATGGCATGAAGCCAAATTTTCGGCCAAGAAGCGCCGGCCTTCCAGTGGCATGAAGCCGCTGGTCGGCATCTCGCCTCTCCTGGCCTAGAAGGTCACCACCGACCGGCCGAACTCCTGCCGTGACGCCAGCCTTCACCGAACTCACCAAGCACCTTGCCAACAGCGTTGGCCATGAAGCGTCGTTGTCGCTTGAAGCATTGTCACATGGCTCGAAGCCACAGCGCGACATGCTATAGTGGGGGCATCCCACGCCGACGTGGTTGCCACCAACATCGGGAGCGGCTTGTTGGTTGTTGCACCACCACCTGCTACACGGCAGCAGGAAGGCGCCAGCCTGGGGAATAGAATTGAGGCGAGACTACCTCCGGGAAGCCAACCTCGCTGCCGCACCACCAACGGCCAGCCGAGTTGCTCCGCCGCGTAACGCCGGCTCGAAGCCCGGCCCTTGCGCGTTGCGCCTCGCAGCCGCCGAACCTTAGCCTCCCGTGCTTGAAGCGCCACCGGCGCCTTACCCCGCGCGCGGCCGAGCCGCCCGGCACTTGCGCTTGAAGCGCTTCGCCGCCGCTTGACCGCTGACTTCTTGGCCCGAAGCCGCCTAGCCGCTGGCCCCGCCGACGTCTTGCTTGGTTCATCGGCTTCGCCTGGCAGCCAGCGACGCCGCTGTCCCCGCCTGCGCCTCCTACCCGTCGGCATCCGGCCGACTTCGCACCCAGTGCAAGAAGCACTGGGCCTGCCCGCCCATCGGCCTCGTGAGCCGCCGTCGGCACCGCAGGCCCCGCCCGGCCACCGCCGGCCTCGCCGCCGGCGTTACTCCCGCCGGCCGACGCCACGCTTACCGGCTCCACCATGGCTCATGTCTCGCTCATGTCTCGCCGCACCGACCCGGCGCCTTGCCGCCTCGCCACCAACGGGCGCATCGCCCGGCCACCGGCACCGACTAGCCCTCTCCTCCTCTTTCCATTGGACTTGAAGTCCAGAGAATGGACTCGAAGTCCTGGACTCACCGAAATTGAATTCGGCTAAGGGAACCGCATGGGGCAAGGGGCGCGAAATTACCCTTCTGCCCCCCAGGTATTTCATTCCTTTTCCGTTTTTTTATATATATATTCGTTCTCTGAAAATTTGATTAAGAAATTCGGAAAATCGAATAAAATAGTCAGAAAAATATAAAATTTGCTAGAAAATTCCAGAAAATTTTATTGGCTCTGTTTTATTTTTTCCTTAGCCTTATTTTCTGTATTTATGAATATTTGCATGAATTTTTGCAATAATTGCCCTGTTTAGAATACCGAAAATTCATGAGAACTTATTTTTTTGCATTTATGAATTTATGAATTGTGCAATTATTGTTTATTCTGAATTTATGAACTGTGCAATTATTGTTCTGTTCCATGCATTATATTTATTGCTTTAATATAGTTCATTGAAAATTCAAGCATGCCGCACGAAGCGGCCACCGTCGCGCCAAGAAGGCCGACGCGCGTGGAACTGAATGCGTCGCGCGCATGAAGCCGCGCTAAACTGATCGCATGCACGAAGCCGATCGCGCACATAAAGCAGATCGCACGAAGTCGATCATGCATATGAATCCGATCGCATGAAGCTGATCGCGCGCATGAATCTGATCGCTTGCACGAAGCCGATCACATATATGCACGAAGCTATATTTATGAATCCTGCACTTATGAATCTTGCATTTACCTTGTATTTATGAATTTTGTACTTATGAATCTTGCATCTATGAACCGTGTACTTATGAATTTTGCATTTTTCTTGTATTTATGAATCCTGAAATTATTGCTTTCTTTTAGTTTACTGGAAATTTATGAGAATTTAATTATGCAACTGGCAGCCACTTCCTATTAGATTGCACGCAGTAATCTCATGGAAGAACCTTATGAATGTGCAAAGGTGTGGCATTGTCTAACGTGAATTTTGAACAACTGGCCGGAATGGCCAGAATTATCTCACATAGACATTAGATTGCATAATGAATTGCAAGAAAAGAATTGTTTTCTCATGAATGAATATGCAGTTTATTCTTTATTCCAGTATTATTTATTTACAAGCAATGTTTGAATTAATTTGCCACTGTCTGATTAGAATTATATTTCTTTTCATCTAGAAATCGTGCAGCGCCCAATGGAGGAACTATGCATTGTTGATAGTGGCACAATAAATACCATCTTAAGAGAGTCGAAATACTTCCAGACGATCACGAAGAACACTGGAAGGATTACGACAATCGCAGGAAGCGATACGCATATAACAGGCTCAGGAAGAGCCACAATTATATTGCCAATGGGTACAACTTTGGTAATTGAAAAAGCCCTCTTGTACCCTGAATCAACTCGCACTTTCTTAAGTTTCAAAGATATCCGCGACAATGGGTTTCACGTAGAAACCAATGAAGAAAATGGCAAAGAACACTTGTGCATTGTGAAGCACGTGGAATATGGAAAAATGGTATTAGAAAAATGTCCCTCATATGAATCTGGCTTGTACTACACGAGAATCAATGCACACGTAGTGTATACTTCTTTAGAATCTCTGAATTATTTTCTTTATGGCATTGTATATTTAGGTCATCAGGATCTTAGATTGATGAGAAATATAGTTAACAACTCACAAGGTCATGGCATTAATGTTAAAAATTTCCCGAATCACGAAGATTTTGTGTGCCATGCATGTGCCACCGGAAAATTAATAACAAGACCCTCTATTATGAAAGTGCAACATAAAATTCCTGCATTCCTGGAACGCATTCAGGGGGATATTTGAGGCCCGATTCAGCCCTTGTCGGGGCCATTTTGATACTTTATGGTGCTCATTGATGCTTCCTCGAAATGGTCGCATGTATGTTTGCTGTCAACAAGGAATCATGCATTCGCAAAGTTGATCTCGCAGATCATCAGAATTAAGAATGTTTTTCCTGATCATCGCGTGAAGTCTATTCGAAAGGACAATGCCGGCGAATTTACTTCCAAGGCATTTGATGATTATTGCACAGCAACTGGAATAACTGTTGAGCACTCTGTACCGCATGTACATACGCAAAATGGACTAGCTGAAGCACTAATAAAGAGGATTAAGTTCATAGCCCGACCGCTCTTGTAGAGTTGTAACTTGCCCAACACTTGTTGGGGACACGATCTGCCTCGCGGCGGACTCATCAATTATAGACCATCGGCCTACAACATCCATTCACCTATGCAACTAGTGCAAGGGGTCATCCCGAAGATTTCCCATCTTAGAAAATTTGGTTGTTTGGTATATGTACCTATACCACCCCCACATCGAACTGCCATGGGCCCTCTCCGCAAGTCTGGGATATACGTTGGTTATGGAAGTGCATCCATAATCAGGTATTTGGAACCCATGACTGGAGACTTGCATACAGCCGATTCACTGACTGTATTTTTTTTGACAAGGATTGTTTTCCCGTCATTAGGGGGAGAGAATCAACCATTGAATGAAAAATGCCGGGAAATCATATAGCATTTCATTGGGATCCCCGCGCATGACCCTCGCATTAATGAAGCAAATCAAGAAGTCAAGAAGACAATCGATTTGCAGAATTTAGCAAATGAACTGCCTGATCATTTTTGTGATCTGAAGAGCATGGTTAAGTCGCATGTACCAGCAAGAAATGCACCAGAGAGGGTTGAAATACCAAAGAAAGAAGAAGGTATCCCTCATCCTGTTCAGAGGCCTCAAAGAAAAAGAACAGGAAATCTGGCTTCTCAAACCCAAAATACCCGAAGACGTCTGGGGAAAACTGGGCAAGAGGACTTACCACAGCCAATCACAAAAGTGCCCCAAAGCAAGAAGGGGAGCCAGTTGAGACGACCTTTGGAAAGAAGCACATGGAAAAGGCAATTCCAGATCTGAATCTTCCTTTGGAAGAAGCCGCCAGAAATAATGTGTGCGCACACATTGGCGGAGAAAAACTAAAGGAACTTGCTCATGGAATGGAAAATAGCAGTGAAGAGCAAGTAGAAGTGCATGACGCACCCCATGACGAAATTGCCATAAATTTTGTAATAATAGGAGAATCTATGAATAGAGCAACAACCATTGCAAGGCTTGTCGCTCAAGGTTTCACTCAACGTCCTGGGGTTGATTATGAAGAAACCTATTCTTCGGTCATGGGTGGAATTACCTTTAGATACTTGATCTCAATGGCAGTCAACTTGAAGTTGAGAATGAAGCTAATGGATGTTGTCACAGCATATTTGTATGGAAGCTAATCTACGTTTCAAGCTTTCTGTAGCGCATGGCGCGGAAGGCGGCGAATACCGCGATGCCACTGACGACGATGCAGAGCGTGTCGAGCCTGCATCCGCGATTTGTTGTGACCACAGAGATCGGCACGCATTTTCCCGTAACTGTTCTTCCCTTGATATGGCCCAGAAATCAGCATAGGCACATCCTGCTCTTCCCTGTGCTGCACCATCGAGACGCTTCCGTATGTGATGTATGTCATGTAAAATGTCAGCACTAAGCGATGCCAGGTTCACCACTTCTTTTTTTTGTTTCAGTTGAAATGTAACACCCCGGCACCACCAAGTGTCTAGAATATCGCCGCTACTATTATCTCTAAAGAAATTAAACCACATTTATTAAAAATTCTAGCAGTAGTCTCCCTAACTATTTCTTCGCAAAATAACATTCAATAATAAATTGGAACCAAATAACAATAAGCAGATTAGATATTGCACAACATTAAACTTGGAACCTTGCGTCTAAGAACGTTCAGAACTGTGCGTTTGAGAACGCTCGAGGACGTCCGGAACCATGCGCTCGAAACAATATTACCATTAGTGATGATGATAATATATTAATTACAATATCCAAGATAAATCAACTAATTCAACCTTGTCCAATGATACTTGAGATAACCAAATTCCACACGATTACTATTATACTCTAAAGATTTCATTAACTAACTCTAAATATATGAGCTAAATCTCTAAGTTTGAATGATGATAACTAGATGTGATTGATAAAACAATGGTGATGCACGTGATTTATATGTGTATTGCCATCCCATGCATGACATTCTTACCGGTCACCAAAAACAACAAATAAAGCAAGAGTGAGTCTGAGATAGCAAGTATATAGTGACACGATAGCATCGACAAAACATAATCCAAATCTTATATCTGGAAACTATAACGGTAAACTCTATAATCTGTGACATCCATTTTCACTTTTTTTCTCTTTCATGCAATGCACTGTGGATGCATCTATAACTATAGCATATACCAAATGGCGGAGCATTTGATGAACCATCTAACCCTATCCTCTTTCATCTGGGGTCAACCCTCCACTCCCGGAGTGCCTACCCAACTAGGTCTTCATATTCCCACTCCTGTAGGATGCCTACCTGAGGTAGGTCCTGTGTATGAAGGCAATGCAATAATGCGGCACCGTTTTCAATGTGACAAAATATCCATTTATGCATCTACCATTGATGAATAGACAGTATGTAAACCAGGGTAATCATCATAAGAAAATTTCTGTAATCATTGTTTACAAAAATAACTATTAATAACAACCATGACAAAACCATTGTTATATCATGTATTTGCCTCTTTTACCACGTGGAGTGGAGTGATGTGTCGCCAACCCCGAAGCTACTCTTCCTACAATGAATATCTACTCAACAAGGTGCCACAACAGTACATAACAATCAATCAAAATAACACAAATACGACCAGCAGCGGCTAATTTCTAGACAGCAACCTTTTTGATACCATAACTTTTAAACAGCTCAACCAAAACCAACAATCTTGCACTTTATGGAAACCTTAAACAATTATATACATTATTCGTAATATGGCCAAGCTATGAAACAAGACGTAGATCCCCTAAAACTAAACCACAAGATTCTACCGGCGATTCAATCTATAGAAAACAAAATAACTCAACTTCTTTAATCAACCTCTGGCCGGCATCTTCTTTCTAGCTAGCACTAAGCCTCGATGTAACATGTTATAACACCATAACAAAGTTTCTAGGTCGTTACCCTCGGAATCAAACAATAAATCAGTCTCTCTTTTTTTTTGAAAACAAGCCGGGGCTTATATTAAAAAAGGGGAAGAGAAGAGTACAAAGTGCAGGAGACTGCACTGAAAAGAAAAAAGGAGAGACACAGGGGGGGCTAAGAGAAAGGAACAGAGATTAAGGTAAAGAAAAGAGAAAAACAAAAAAATTGGTTAGACTAGACGAGGCTTTTTGATTCCTTTGGCTCCAGCGAAGGACCAGCAGGAAGCTTCATCCTTAATGTCCTGCAACAAGACGTCATAAGGTTTGCTCTCATGTTGAAAGATTCTATTGTTGCGCTCTTTCCACCATCGCCAGCAAGTAAGAATAATCAAGCTTTTGACCCCCTTGCGACAACCAGCTTGTTCGCTGACTAGCTGAACAGTCCATTGCTCCAGGCTGGATGCCGGTTTCCAGAGCTGGGGTCTAAATGACTGTATTTGAGCCCAATTTGCGATGTCCGCCCACAGCCGT
This sequence comes from Rhipidocladum racemiflorum, assembly GCA_036346355.1. Classification (NCBI taxonomy): domain Eukaryota; kingdom Viridiplantae; phylum Streptophyta; class Magnoliopsida; order Poales; family Poaceae; genus Rhipidocladum; species Rhipidocladum racemiflorum. Next base: position 60,235,146 of record CM070573.1, on the reverse strand, counting down.
TGGTACTGAGGACAGTCTACAAAGAGATGGAAATTCGTTTCCAGGTTTCGATAGCACATTTGGCAGAAATATTGGTTCGGCCAGCCTCGGATCTGAAGACGTTGCGCTGTCCATAGACGGTTTTGCTGCGCGAGCCAAAAGAAGATCTTGGAACTCATCAGTGCCCAAGTTGACCAAATGGTCGCGGTGTACGACTTGCTCAAGCTTCCCGCGAACTGCAATTGGTATGCCGACGCGGTTGTGAACTCGCCGTTGGACGTTTGTGTCCAAGTTATTTCATCTTCTATTTCTTGCACGAGGTTTACCTGTTGGATGTCAATCCAAAGTTGCACATACTCTGGAAGCATTTGTGCGGTTAGCTTGCGTCGGATGTCCCGGATCCAGTTGTTTTGTAATGCACTCGCGACAGATCTGGTCTTGCGTCTAGAGATCTTGAAGAGAGCTGGTGCTGGCGCTTTGCCCTGTAGACACCTAGAATTCCAGAAGGTCGCCTTTTGACCGTTACCAATTGTTACTTTCGTGGCTGCAGAGAACAGCGAGTGGTCAGTCCGGTCACACGGCGTTTGCATCCCTATTCATGGTCTTTCTGTGGATGACCATTCGAGCCAAAGCCATCGAAGTCGGAGTGCTCTGGCAAATCTTTGTAGCTCCAGGATGCCTAAACCTCCTAATTGAAAAGGGCGGCAAACAGTTGTCCAGCTCACTTTGCACTTGCTACCGGAGCAATCGTCGTTTCCCGCCCAAAAAAAACCTCCTCCTTAACTTGTCTAAATCGACGATAAATTTTTTTGGCGCCTTGACTGTTGTGAGAAGGTAGGTAGGCAGTGAGGAAAGGACCGATTTGACCAAAATGAGGCGGCCTCCCATGGTTAGGTGTCGCGCCTGCCAGATTGCCAATTGCCTTGCCGCTTTGTCCAGAATGTGTTGAAAATGAACCCAACGAACATGTCCATGAGATAAGGGAAGCCCCAGATATTTCATTGGAAATTGCGAGATGACTCCAGGGAAGGGTTGAAGGATGCTCTCGAGATCAAGCCCTTGGCATCGGATTGTGGTTATCGAGCTCTTCTGTAGGTTTACTCTGAGTCCTGAGGCCTCCCCAAAGGCTTGAAGGATGCATAGGACTGATTCCAGCTCTTCCCTGAAAGGGTTTAGGAAGATAACCGCGTCATCGGCATAAAGTGATAGTCGCAATGGGGATGCACATCCATGTAGGGGGGACAGAACGGCGTCGTCTGTAGCTTTGTTGAATATGTGGTGCAGAGTATCAATGACTAGGATAAAGAGGTAGGGCGATAGGGGATCGCCTTGCCTTTGCCCGCGTCTGTGTCGAACTTGGGGTGCTGGCACCCCATTAAGGAGTGTCATGGAGTTGGATGAAGCAAGGGAGATGGAAAGCCAGTCCCGCCACCAAGCACCGAAGCCGCACGCTTGTAAGAGATCGAGGAGGAATTCCCAGGATACCGAATCAAAGGCTTTCTCTATGTCCATCTTAATCATCAAAGCAGGTGTGTGATTGCGGTGCAGGGCTCTCACTTGATTTTTGACGTATAGGAAATTATCCTGGATGCATCGGCCTTTCATAAAAGCACTTTGGGACTGTGAGATTAGCGAGTCAATGTGTGTCGAAAGATGCAGGGATAGGACCTTGGACAAGAGCTTTGAAAAGGAGTGAATTAGGCTGATGGGACGATAATCGACCACCCTTGCCAATCCTTCCTTTTTTGGGATTAAGGCGATGTAAGCTGTATTGAGTGGCCCGAATGACCCGGCTGAGCAATTTCGCACCCCTTGCATGGTGTCCATAACATCCTGTTTTATAATATTCCAACATCGCTTGTAGAAAATCCCAGTGAAGCCATCAGGGCCTGGTGCTTTCTCTACCGGGAGCTGTTTGATCGCTTGCAGAACCTCATGTTCTGTGAAAGGAGCCTCGACATCCGAGACATCGTGAGCAGGGATATTTAGGCACTGCCAGTTGACAACCTTTGAGCCAACTGCTCTGTTCCCAAACACCGTTGAAAAATGCTGGAACAACACCCGCTCCTTGTCCTCATGGAGAATGATTGTACCTTCATCAGTGTCAAGGGACTGAATAAAGTTTTTTCGTCGGTGACCATTTGCCCTTACGTGGAAGAAGTGAGTGTTTGCATCGCCTTCTTTCAGCCATACAATCCGGGAGGCCTGTCGCTTACGTGCTTTTTCAACCGCCGCCAAACCAAGCACCTTTAGCTTGAGTGCCTTGCGAAGGTTAGACTCTGGCTGCGAAAGCTCTCTTGAATCCTGAGCTATGTCGAGGCGCAGGATGAGGACATTTGCTAAGTGGAACTGAAGCTTGGCATTGCTCCAAGAGGAAGAGCTCCAGCTCCGGAGCACTCGCACGGTGGTTTGAAGTTTTAGCGCCAGTCGTCGGAAAGGATTGGCGTGTGTGACCGGCGTGTCCCAAGCCTTTTTGACCACCTCCTGGAACCCCGGCAGTCGCGGCCAGAAGTTTTCAAATCTAAAAGTCTGGGGTTTTGGTGGCCCAGAGTTGGTAGCAAGAAGAAGCGGGCAGTGGTCAGACATAGAAGAGGAGAGAGCCTGTAGCAGGTGATTCAAAAAAAGATAGTCCCATTTGTGAGTGCAGAATGCACGATCGAGCTTTACCAATGTAGGCTCATTTCGCTCATTGCTCCAGGTGAACTTTCGGTTTTGGAGCGAGATTTCCTTAAGCTCACAGCGATTGATCAAAGCACAGAATCTAGCCATCAGCGTACGGTTGAAGTTGTTATTATTTTTATCCCGCGCCTCATAAATCAGATTGAAGTCCCCGATGATGATCCAAGGAGATCTCGACGGAGGTGCTAAGGATGCAATCTCCTGTAGGAACTCATTTTTTTCACGAAGATCAGTAGGTCCGTAGAATGTTGTCAGCTGGAAGGCGACATTATCCAAGAGGGTACATTGCACAGTTAAGGTATAGCTTCCAAAAAAAGGTGCGTCGACTTGAATTCTGGTATTGTCCCAGAGAAGGAGTACGCCTCCTTTAACACCTGACGCAGGCAGGTAATGAGCCTCGGTCAGGAGATGGCCACCAATTTCTCTGATGAGTTGTTGGTCCACAGTTTGTAGCTTTGTTTCTTGGGTGCAAAAAATGACCGGGCGAATGCTGTCCACTGTCTGGCGCACTGCGGCGCGCCTAGCCGGCCCGTTTAGGCCGCGCACGTTCCAGTTTAGAAAGGTGCAATTGGACATGGGGACAAAAGCAGCCACCGAGACAATTCCAAAGTTTTAAGCAGAAGTCGCGTTACAATAAATCAGTCTCGAACACGAAAGTCTTTCCTTTTCCCCATCTTTTCTTCTTCCCCCTTCCCTTCTCTTTCTTCCTTCTCCCTTCCTCCTCCCACCTTTGGACATAGCTCTTCCCTTCCCAGTACTTCTTCTTACTTCATGGTTGCTCCCATTTTCTCCTTACTTGCCGTAACTTAATTCCTAGCAGTAGCATAGGCACCGGCAATAGAGCAACAGCGGCAGAGGCAGCGACGGGTTGGTAAGGCGGCGGCGCAAGGAGACCCCCTCCCTTTATGCATGTTGGAGTCCAAGGGCGGCATGGCACACTGCACACACGTCAAGAACGAGGAGGTCTCGACTCAACCTGGCTCTCCAAGTCTCTATCCGATCCCTGTCTTCTTTACTTTCTTTTGCCTTACTACTTTCTTTATATTTCACTTTAAATCCTTGGAAAAACATCATATTACATTAAAGAGATTATACATGGTCAACTACAACTTAAGAAAAAGGGACGACAATGTATTTTCCATTTTATGGCATCGATATCTGGAATTTTATTTTTGAAATGCATATATCTGATTTTACTAGCTTTGAAGATAACATATGCAACTTTACTAGGAATTTAGAGCATTACTTGTACCTCTAGGAGTTATATAGCAATGATATCACACTACACTACTACAGAACCGCGCTTCACAAGCGGTTGAAAACGACCTCCAGAAACGGACCGCTTCTGAGCAACCGCGAGTGATACCCCGAGGAGTATCACAAGCGGTGGTGCGACATCAAGCGGTAAAATGCGGTAATAATATCGTGGGAATGGGATTCGAACCCATGACCAACACTCCATCCTCGTGACCCGCTTCATCCATCTAGCCAACTCATCCACGCGTGCTCTTTGATAGAATAGGGCACGCATTCCTTTTATTATTTCTAAAACTGGGTTTCTACAAACGGTTCGTGACACGAACCCCTTCTGAAAGGAGTCTTTAGAAACGGTTCGTGTCACGAACCGCTTCTAAAGCTGAAGATCTTTACAAGCGGTAAAGATCTTTAGAAGGGGTTCATGTCACGAACCGCTTCTAAAGGTGGGGCTTTAGAAGGGGTTCGTGCCACGAACCGCTTCTAGAGATCCTCTCCGGCCTGTTGCCACGAACCGCTTCTGGTGCGAGCATTACAACCGGTTCGCACCAAACCGTTTCTAATAGACCGGTTGTGATGCCCGGTTTTATAGTAGTGCTAGCATTAATAAAAAAACTAAAAAATGGTATACCGTTCCACTAAAAATGATGGTATAGCTCCCTACCATTCGATCCTTTCACAGAATGCCCACTTTTACTAACCGTTTCCATCCACTCATTTAGCTATCTTACCCTTACACGACAACACCTCATCTTCTTCGTCCCTCTCACACGAAGCCATAAGTAGCATGTTAGCACCTCATCCTCCATCTCTCTCTCTCTCTCTCTCATATCAGTGAGCAGCTTGTTCGGCGGAGGTCATGATGCTGCGTGGTGAGTAGAGGTGGGCATCGTGCCGGCCCGGCCCAGTTCTATCATGCTTCGTGTCTGAACCGTGTCGGGCCGTGACGGTCCGTTGTGCCTACCGTACCGGGCCGTGTCGACTCGGCTCGCCTTCGGCGAGCTCAGGTACAGCCCATTTGCGCTTCGCGCCTGCCGGCCCAGGCCCGGCTCATTTACACTATTGCGATGAGAGGAAAGGAGACGGAGACACACATTGCTCAATCTCTTTCAGTTCTCTCTCGCACATTGATCCCTCTCGCATCTCTCTCTCTCTCTCTCTCTCTCAATCTCTCGCCCGTTGCTCCCTCTCTCTCGACCGTCCCTCTCTGTGACATCCTCAAATTAGTAGAAACGATATTAAATATCTAAAGTAAGGATTGTGGTTATAATTTTGGATTTTAATCTTTTTGTGGGTTCATTGAAGCATGCATTACCTTGTCCTTCTTTTAATTGTCCCAGAAGGTAGAATTTTCACTCCAAAAGCTCAAAATAGGAATGTTAAATTTAATGAAACTACTACTAGGTCTAAAATTCTTTATTTGTCATCTCTGAGAGCTTTCATTAAGTTTAGAACTGATTTACTAACTTTAGAAGATCAAAAACAGTAATTGGAATATTAGACCTAGAGCAATGTTAGAATTTAATAAAAATAAATAAATGTTTTATTGATCTGAAATTTTTACCCTAGATTTTAAATTACCCTAGGACAACACATTAAAAATCCAAAAATTATTTGACTTGTTTTGCAACCTTAGAAAAATCATTTTTGAAAAAGTGCATTTCCTGACAGCAGCGATGTCAGATTTTTATAAAAATAATGGCTTGGTATTTTTGCCTGAAATTTTTATGGTAGACCCCATCCATCGTCAGGATTCCCCACAAAAATTACCAAAAATTCCTAAAGTGTTTGGGTAGCTCGATTAATTGGATTAATGCTTGCTGTCCGAACATAAGAATTAATTGACACATCTCCTTTTCCTTTGTTTCACTGCCGAGTGGGCCCTTCCCATCACCAAGCCCCACGTGGCAGGGCGCATGGCCTCTCTCCCTCACCCACTGCCGTGCGGCCCCAGACCCACTGTCAGCCATCGTCTCTCTTCTCCCTTCCCCCCTCTTCTCTCTCGCGCGCGCAGGCGCTCTGCTACCGCCGCAGCGGCCAATCCCCTCCGCCTCTCCACCTCAACGGCAATTTTGGCTTTGATAATTGCCTTGGCAGTCCCCTCCATTGGTCCTTCACTGCCACAACAAACGGATCCCTCCATTTCCCGCTGCCCGAGCTCGCGTGGGAAGACCGGCGCCACGTCTCGCGTTCTTCTTTGTAGCTCAGCTTGGCATCGCCTTGGTTCAAGTTGTCTGAGCCGTCTGCACTCGCATGTGTGCGAACCACGCCAAAAAGGAATTGGGCGTTGTGCTACTCATTGCAAAGCTTGACCGCTATTGTCCCTTCTCTGTTGTCACCGAACTTAGCCTCACGGCCGTTGCCGAATTGAAGCTTCCCTCCTCCATTTAGCCATGCTTTAGATTGGGACACAAACAGGTGGTTATACTGTTCATGATAAACTAAAATTTTGGACATGATGTACTTTAATCTCGAACATGTCGGAATATTGTGATTATTGATATTTTCATATTCTAAAAATAAAACTATGATTTTAACGCGGACGATTATTGGCAATAGCCGGAAATACAAACAATAAGCACGTAGATAGGGGGATATTTATTGCCCGGGTCGATCAAGGACTGAACTATTGTGTTGTTTTAATGCCAATATAATCGTACATCTATGAGGGCTGGTATGGGACGGCCTTAACCTATTAAGTTATTTAAAATTAGCTTTACACAATGGAAGGATGAAGTAGAACAAGCAGTAAATCCTGTCGAGTTTGCTTGTAAGGGGCTGCCACATGTGACTTGTGGGTAAATGCATACTGATGCAACGGTGTATGCCTGTCTATATGGAGAAACGGTTGTTGTTTATTGAATTCAAAAGCATATTATGTTTTATGTGATTGTTTGTGTGGCACCCCAGATCTACGATCCGGAACACCCTATGTATTTCTGTACTAGTCCCAGATCAGTAGCTAGTACACACAGTCAAACAGTGATGAATCAACAACCATATCACTATTACATATAACCAAGTAATAAGAACACCAAATAAAAACAAAGACCTTATGGTCGAGGTTTATCATTACTGCCTTTACAGGCTAAACAACTTGAATAACTGTAGCGGAAGAAGATATCACCAAGTGGTGACCCATTCATATGCCAACAGGCAATTGAGTGGGGTGCGCGTCCTAGTCCTTGGAATCTCCTTTGACAGCTTCATTCACTTCTGAGATATGTTTAGAATGTATCATGTGAGTACATAAAGTACTCCGCAAGTTTGGAAAAGATGCATAATGCAGGGCTATCCAAAGATGGTTTATTATGATTCTTTTACACAAAGCAACACTTTCATAAACTTTACATGTAATATTTTCACAAAGCCGTTTTAACAATTATTTGTACAGTTGAAATTATTTATAACTCTAGTGAAGGTTCTAGCCACCAATCACTAGTATACAGGCTCTATCCGCCACATCTCAAAAACATCAGGGTTCAATCCATCCTCATAGCTCTGTCTGCCATGGTTTACAAAAACAGGTTCAATCCACCTATCTGGCTCTAGCCGCTAGAAGCACATCCGAGAGTTCTAACCACTCCCGAATCCCAAAACATTAGTTTTTCAAACAAAATAAAGTCTACTAATATGACAGCATTCTTTGCTTGCCCTTGACCCTAGGCACGGCTATTCGAATAGTTTTACACTCTGCAGAGGTGTACAGCTTTATCCACAAGACATGATCGTCTCTTTATGCCAAGCTATTAACACACTTTCTTTGGTGTGTCGGCAGAGAGATCATGACAAGGCCTTTACAATGCATCTACCTAACCCGACTCCACCCGCTGAGATTTTTCCGTTGTTAGGGTTCTATCCACCCAATACAGAAGCCCCCTCTTGCGTCGTGTGGGAAAAACGACTTGCCTCCATCCGACACCCACATTCCACCATCTGGTGAGTCTAAGCTAGGTCTATACAAATTATTTAGTCAGGTCATGCCCACTTTGACATGTGGTTATACGGTTGTGCTTAGAATGGATAATCATAAGTGTCGGTCCTAAATCAACTTGGGGCGGTACTTCCACAAACCAAGACCAGTGCTCTATCTGCACCTGCCAGACAAACCATTCCGTCCAAGTCTAAATCATTTTTATTTTATTTTTATTTTGAAAACCAACAGTAGTACCCTTTTGCCTATAATTTCCAACATAAGTTTTCAAGAGTTAAAAGAAATTCCCACCCATAGGTGCATACTGACCGATTGCGAGTCTAAGCATTTCTACCTGTAGGATCGAAGTATACGAATATAGCAATCAGAGAGGGGTGAATGATTGTGGGGAAGCTAAAACCAAATTCTTGATCTATTAAAAGTTCACCCCAAAACAGAACCAAATAATTGCCTCGTTTTCGACAAAAAATAGAATGACAGAGGTTCGGTAAAACACGAATTCCCGGAGATCCAACCGTCGGAACGATCTGAAATTTGGACACAAGAAACTAGATTCCAATACGAATCTAACTCAAAAAGAATCAGCTCGATCGGACTTACGGATCAAAAGTTATGAACCTTGCAAACTTGCTGTGACAGAAGATGACGAGAATTGATCTAACGTAAACTTGAAGGTTTAACAGAAACGACAAAAGTTTAATCAACTAAACTTAGAGAAACCCTAAATCAATTCTCTAGAAAGGTTTTGATGGATCAAATCAAGATAAAACTCAAAGAACAAAAACCAATCTAGAAAAGAACAAGCATGCAAACAAGAACCAAAAGCAGAAACAACTGTAGCAACGCGGTTACTGTAGCACGCAAGGATCTAGAAGAATTGATCTTTATTTCTTTTGTCTAAAGTACTCTCATCAAAAGAGTACAAACCCTAAAACTGAGCTTGAGGCTCTCAATGCGCTCAGCTCCGATTGATGCCCTTCAACAGGAGACACCCCTCCTATTTAAAGGAGCAAAACACAAGGAGTTCTGAATACAATTCCTAATCTAGAATGAGTATGTATTCAACACAACTCCTCTTGGCCCAACCTGGCCGAGTACAATTCTTACACGCGTATGGCAACCCTACCATACTCACGTGACTAACACTTTGCACGCGTATGGCCACCTGCCATACTCACGTGACTAACACTTTGCACGCGAATGACCTCCTGCCATTCTCACGTGACTAACCATTATTCATGTGCACCATTCTCTTAGCCCGAACATCCCGCATGACATCCTTGACCACCAAGACCTCAGTTCCTCCCTGAACCTAGTCCCGAACCTCAGCTCCTCCATGAACCTAGTTCCGGTCCCGTCATCGACCACGTTCGTCTTCGAGCAATACCTGCACATGAACAAACCACAAAACAATTTCGAGCACAAGTCCACGACTTGACTCACATCAATCCATGCAAATACTCACACGAGCATTGCATAAAGTCCACTTCAAGCATCATGAAATTCTCACAAATTTCATAATCTCAAAAACAAATCAAACACAATTCCAATTTTGCTCAAAACCCTAATCGAGCAAAAACGCATTCACGACGGACCAAAAAATATGGTCCGGCGTACACATGAAAAAGTCACTCAAAAAACCATTCACGACAGACCAACAAAATCGGTCCGGTGTACAAGTGAAAGTCTCGGTTTCAAGAAGAAATCATTCCGGCGAAAACACGTTCACGACGGACTAAAAGAAATCAGTCCGTCGTACATGCGAAATCAATCCTCAAAAAGGCCGTTCACGACTGACCAAAGAAATTGGTCCGACGTACATGCAAAACTTACTGGTTTCTTGGAAAATTGAGTTCGGCTCATGATCTCAAAAGCACGTCCACGACAGACCCTAAAACTTGGTCCGTTGTACATGCGCTGACTGCTATTTTCTTGGAAAATTGAGTTTGGCACAAGAGCTCAAAAACATGTGCACGACAGACCCAAAAACTTGGTCCGACGTACATGGGAAAAAGAGGTTGCCAAAAACATGTTTACAACAGACCAACAAAATTGGTCCGTCGTACATACGAAAAACGATCTGGCGCAGATGGGGAACTTACTGTTTCTTGAGAGCTTGGTCCAGCGCAAAAGCGAAACTTACTGTTTCTTGTCAAATTGTCAAACACATGCACAAGCACATTTTGCAAAACCAATTCTAAGTTAATTTTTCAGTTCAAAGCCAATTTTTTAGCACATGATTTCACACTACCGAACTATTCTATTCCACCATCAACTTATTTATAATCTTCACTTCTCAGCATTGATAAAAATTATTATAATCAATTCTGTAACCTCCAAAATTCATGAGGTCGCCAAGATCCTCCATTATTATCATGGCATTATATAATCACTTTGGCGCCCAATTTTCACTTTGGCGGGAATATCTCGAGCATATCACAATCGGTTCTGAGCTAGAACCGATTGTGATGACATCCTTCATCACAATCGGTTCTCAGTAGGAACCGATTGTGATAACCACCCTCATCACAATCAGTTCTTAGGGGTGTCATCACAATCGGTTCTGAGTTAGATGACACCTCTCACCACAATCGGTTCTAGCTAAGAACCGATTGTGATGAGGGGCCCCCTTATCACAATCGGTTCTGAGTAAGAACCGATTGCGATGACCAGCCTCATCACAATCAGTTCTGAGCTAAAACCGATTGTGATGTGGTGTCCATCACACCTTTAATTTTATTTGCCATCTAATTTAAGTTAAGGCCGAATCGATCTCCACTTTGCTGAACTTTCTGTATATATGCTATTAAAATGCATTCCTATCATTGCCTTCACAAAAAGCAATAGGTTTGATTAGTAGTGTCGGTTTTAACTGAAACCGGCTGCAATATGAAAGGGCTAGTAGTGTCCGTATTATTCTGGGTATTATTCTAATAGTTGTATGAGATTATGTGTTGTGCGTGGATAGAGTGAAAAGAATGTGCAAGTAATTACTAATAATTTTGCGTTGAGTGGAAAAATTCTTCGCATTCCTTCCTTATGGAAGTATTGTCTTGTATATTTTAACTAAAACAGGTTCAATAGCAAGTTATAGAGAATAAGTTGGTAAGTTTGTACTTTAACTTTGCTGGTACTTTACCCTTGAAATGGCATTAACTTGTCTCAATTAGACCTAGCAATCTTACAACTTTATTTACAATACAACCCTTCTTGATGATCTACATGCATGTAATTTGTTCCATGTGTGTCGTCGTCACCGCTAAGTGCTTGCTTATAAATATGCTGAAAACCTCAAATGAGGGAAAATCTCCTCAAGCTAGGACTTCAACTTACCCTCTAAACACACATCCTCAAGGATTTCAGATTTTCTCCTCCAAGTCTAAGTTTCAACAAGTATGTTCTGTTTTTCAGGGTGACGGCGGGTTTTTTAGGCTCTAGAACACCAATAGAGGAGTGTTCATCTCGAGGGGATATAAAACCTAGCGAGGCTCATCACAATCAGTTTTGATAAAGAACCGATTGTAATTATGTACTTATCACAATCGTTCTGAGAAAGAACCGATTGTGACAACCCGTTTCCTCATTACAATCAGTTCTTAAATGTGTTCTTTTTAAGAACTGATTATAATGAGGGACCCCTTATCACAATTGGTTCTTTCTCTGTACTGATTGTGATGAGGAAACGGGTTATCACAATCGGTTCTGAGAAAGAACCGATTGTGATGTCAATCGGTTCTTTCTCAGATAACCTGTTACCAAAATTTACAAATGATATACACGTATCACAATCGATTTTTTAGTTTAAAGTTTGGAACCGACACAGATGAAGCGATAGTGATGTATCATTCTGTAGTAGTGCTAGCTACACAAATAAAAGATAAGCGTATACGGTTGGGGAAGTTACTAATTAGAACTTTCACATAAATGTTGTAATTTTTTACAATAAGATTTTTTTAAAAAATAATGTCTTACATTTTGTAATTAGAGAGTAAATGACTATCATATCATTTATGGCGGAGCTATATGAAAGCCGAATGGGCTATTCAAATTTAGGAGGTAAAGCCTAAAAAATGGCCCGTATTTAGTTTTAATCATATTGTGTCCCCATAAAATGGCCTTAATTCATTTTTATAGTACACATTGTGTGTGTGTGTGTATTTTTAATTAGATTGCCTTAATTTTCTTCATATATAGGGGGGTGTTTGGCAGAGCTTCAGTTCCACCAAATTCGTGGAGCTGAGTATTCCTAGCTTCACCAGATTCGTGGAGCTAAAGCTATGGGTATATTAAGGGGGTGTTTGGCAGAGTTCCAGATTCACCAAATTCGTAGAGTTGGTGGAGCTGGGTATTCCTAGCTTCATCAGATTCGTAGAGCTGGAGCTGTGGATATATTAGGAGTGTTTAGGTAGATCATCTTATTTATATTTTAAAATAAAATTATAAACTTAAGTCACTTTATTTCAGTCTACAAGTTTCATCTCCGAGGTGAAGCTGGGATCTGGAGCTCTGCCAAACAGGGCCTAAGAGTGTTTAGGTGGGTCATCTTGTTTACATTTTAAAATAAAATTATAAACTTAAGTCACTTTATTTCAATCTACAAATTTCAGCTCTGAGGTAGAGTTGAGATCTAGAGCTCTGCCAAACAGGGCCATAGTCAAGGATGTCCCCTCCATCCTTTGAGCTTCCCTAATGTTCATTATGTTCTACCAACTCCACTTTCTCCAGCAAGGGCTAAAATGCAACAATTTTTTTAAAAAAAAAAATAGCCAGGAGCTCCAACTAACCCAACCTCATTACCCTAAAGCTGATAAGCGCACCTATACTTTGCATTGCTTGTCTAGCATAGATATGCAACGTCACATACAATTAATTAACTAATTAAGAGATGATTTTCATTTGAAGACAACATATATTATATATAAATTAATCTACCCAAACAGACTAAATTAACACGCAGAAAATCTTTCAGGACACGTTTAAGAAAACTTCTGGACCGCCAATATTCCAAACCACATATAAATGAAGCACCCAATCATACCAACCTAATCATCTACAAGAACTAAATGACCAAACATATATATAACCATAAGGGAAACGGGGACGTGCAGTTAATCAAACTTCGTGAGTAGTCGCGTGCATGCAGCCGTACGGCCGGCGGCGTCGGATGCCGGCGGCTAGACGCCGCCGCAGCGGTAGGTGATCCGGCACGTCCTGCCGACCCTGACGACGTAGGTGTGCTGCGGCTTCACGAGGAACGGCGGCAGCCGCAGCAGCGCCTCGCACACGCAGTCCTTCTGCACCTCCTTCAGCCACCGGCAGCAGTCGCGGTACGCACGGAGCTCTTCGTCGTGGTGCTCGTCGTCGTCGTCGTCGTCCCCGCCATGGTCGTCGTCGTCGTTATGGCCGTGGTCGTGGTCGTTGTCATGGTCGTCGCGAAGACGGCCACGCCGGCCGTGGCCGCGCCCTCCGCGGGTGCGATTGCTGTGGTGGCCGGTGCCGTTCCCGCCGGCGCCGTGGCTGTCGTTGCTCGCCATCAGGTCCAAGATGTTGATCGCCGCCCGGCCACGGCGGCCATGATCATGGTCGTCATCGCCGCCGCCGCCGTGGTCGTCGTCGTCGTCATCGTCATCGTGGTGGTGGTGGTGGTCGTCCTCGGGAGGGCTCGGCGGCAGGATGGAGCAGGCCTGGCTGGCGATGGCGAACTGGCTGATGCAGAACGCCCTGGCCTTCGCCTGCGCCGCCACGGGCGTGAGGAGGGAAGGGAGGAGGAGGGCAGCGGCGACCACCGCGGCGTGAAGCGCCGATGCCGCCATTAATTGGCGAGCTAGATAGGTGGTCTAGTACTTAGCTAGCCGTGGCCTGTCTTGCCGGCTACGTGCCACTTCTTATAAAGATGTGTAACTAATTAAGTCGTCATTAAGTAGTTGGGGTCATCGATCCTTTGCTCGGTTGCATCGCATGCAGCTTCAATTTTGCGTAACTAGAAGAGTAGGAGTGAGCAGAGGTCGATGCATGGTTGTGTAATTAGGTGCTTCATACCGATGGCATGCATAAGTCTTGTTCAGCCATGTCCATCTTGTTTACATGCCATGCATGCACTGTTGGTGAGAGGCCAGTCGCTCCTTGGCTATACAACATGGGATTTGATTATCCGGATGTTTTTATTTGTTGAAATCACTCATATCTGGGAGTATTAGATCATTGTTGAGATTCGGTAGTATCGATTACATCCGATTCTATGATTTGATCTAACGGTTGACTTTTTAATCTATCTTACGGTCCAAAATTTGGATGTTATTTAAGACAAAAAAATCCGAGAGATGCATATACACTCCCAACATTAATATTTGTTTGGTTATTTGTTGTTAGACCGAACGGAGCCAGAAAACTTTAAGAGGGGCTGACATGCAGTAAAAATCGTATATGTATATTTGTATCGAAAAATACTTTTTTAACATCATAGTCGCGTGAAGTTGCAGTTGGTTGTGGTGATAAATGTATATGCCAAGAATTTACAGAAGGGAAAAATCTTTTCCTTTTCCTTTTGGTTGAACAAGTAATCTCACTGTTGCTAGTAGTATACTCCCGTTTCACAAATACATATCATTTTGGATATCCATACGGTCTCTAAAACACAATTTTGACTACTAATTTCTATTATAATATATTTATAAATACAATAAAATTATAATATTATAAACATACTTTTCAAGACATACATATATGATTTTCGTGTATCCAATTTAAACATTTAAAAAATATATCGATAATCAAAGCCAGTTAAGCCCTAAACCTTGCAGAAGGCTGGTTGGTAGTTAAGAAAGGACCTTAATTATGGTGCCATCCTAAAGTAATGTCAACATATTTATTCAGAATGGTCGAGATTTTATGACTTTAAGCAAGAGCCATCCACGCAAGCACTGCAAACAGTACAAGTCACACCACGGAGGCACCGAAAGATGCAACCATTCGCTTCACCAAATGCATATGTTACAACAATTATGACCAAACCAAAACCACCAGCCAAACAAGGATGCATTTCACACGGAAATTCACATAACCAGTACTTTACGGATGATGTAGGGAAAATATTTGCAGCCCTGACTTACGGAAATCCAGATGACTTACTTTACGGATGATGTAGGGTGCAATTCTCAAAAGAAGGCAAACATGAAGGTCAAATTCAGTTTACTGCACAAACCATTAGTTTCTAAATATTTACACAGCATATGTTAGACATTCTGCTGACAAGCGAATATCAAAACAGCAACTATCAAAGTAACATTTGCATGCTGGTTTTTGCAGTTTGAGAACAAAGCAGTGCCGGTAGGAGCTGATACAAGAACTACATCAAAATTATTTGTATTTATTTTTTTGGCTTATGTACGCTGTAATCAAACAGTTTCAGTAAGTCATCTGGAGTAGCTTTTGTCAGAGGGCCCGAGGGATTCATGAATGGAATGAAATTGAACACAGTTAGGCTAACAATACAATCTATGGCTAAGATTGATACATGGCAGCCTATCCTACAATACATCTCTCGATGAGGTTGGTCTGCCTTCCGCTTCTGCACTCGCAGAAACATGCTAAGATACATATGTACAAGGTGGCAGGTACCATCTCCCCATTTTCTGGAGGGGTTTTGTGCCAGACTCCATTCCAGGTTTTACCAACAGCCAAAAAGGCAACCAGAAAAGGGCATCGACACTGGAAAACAGGTGGTGAGATGAATCAGAAAAGAAGGGAACTAGTTGACTATAGCTATCAGAGCAATGGAATAAAGAGCATACCATTCAATTATAGCAAAATGTTATCTTGGTCTCCAGCTACCATGCGCTGCAATAAAAGAAGTACATTTAGAATTTTCAACTTTATAATCACCCGAGGGAATGTGAATAAAGTATCGCTTCATACTTCAGCATGTTACACCAAGCAATTTATATTTTACGACTAAAGTTTGTTATTAAGTTGGAGGAATTACTGATGAAGCTCAGCATAGCTGTTTTCATACTAAATAAAATGGAAGCAAAGATTCTGGTCACAGCATCAACAATATTATGTCTCTCTTTCATGCCTACCCTTGGCCTTTTTTCACTTAAACTTCACAATTTAAGCTAGAATAGGTTCTACCATAATGGCGAAATAACAGCAACTTCAGACAAGGAAAAGCTACCAGACTGGATTTGCCACACAAATTGATGTGTCATGGTAGAGGCAAATGGATGCCACTTACAAGAGGAAACAGAACAAAGCAACATGCAAGTGTAACATACCTCCTGATACATGAGAAACTGGAGGCTCCATAGAATGTCTGGAGGGAGAATAATTAGAATGTCTAGGGGGCATAGACCACCTGGTGCAGGGACCTGGTGGACGATCTGATGGTCGTCCATAGTGCATTGGGGCTGGTGATGCTTCAAAATGGTCTGGAATAGGTGGTGGTCCTGGATAATAATCAAGAGCAAACCAAATCAAATTCATATTGCGTGATCATATAACAACGGTTCAGGTCATGGAAAAACACCAGTTAGCCTGGTGTAAGGGAACTGTATATCATGAACAGCATTCTAAACAAGAAGGCTCACAATGTGACCATGTTAAACAAGAAAAGTACCTGGCGGAAAAGGAGGAAATCTTCCCCTGTCAACAACTTCATGGTGCATCAGTCCCCTAATAGCTCTCTCATCAAAGTGGTGTCCTCTGTCTTCGAAATAATGCCCTCTATCATCGAAGTAATGTGCTCTATCATCATAGCAATATCCTCTATCATCAAAGTGATGTCCTCTATCATCATAGTGCCGCCGCCTATCTCTATCATGCCCATGATGTCTTCTATCATGTCTGTGCTGATCTCGGTCATGTCCATTATACTGACATCTCTCAGGAAAGGATGAACAGTTATCGCCCCACTGTTGTGGTCTTTGTTGGGGTTCTGGTGGCACATAAGGGAATTGATTTAGAGGAGGCGGAGGGGGTGGTGGTTGCAAATGATATCCCTCATTAGGTATTGATGCAGTTGGGGGTTGATGATAGTTATTCCCGTGATATGGTGCTGGGGGTGCAGGGAAACTGCCATGGGGTCCAGGAGGATTGAGTGGTGCAATTGGCGGTGGAGGTGGTATCTGATTTGGATGCCCGCCATATCCCGAATTACAGAATGGAGGGTGCAATGGTGCTACAGAAGGATTAATGCTACCTGGGTGCTCAGCAATAGAATGTGGCTGTTGACTTTGAACATTCTGCAAAAAAATACTCATTAAGTTCATAATATAACAACACATAAATGTCTTCTTGCACAGGAAGAAAATGTGCATACATAGGAGGTAGCTCTTGGAGGATGTGGCCCAGCTGGCTCTGATGTCATTTGTAATGCTGGCAGCAACTGCGTACCCTGACCAATGGGAGCAGGTGGAGGTGGCAAAGGTGGAGGTGATGATGGCAACGGCGGGGGCGATGGAGGCCTATCGTCAGGCAGGGGGGGACCGGTATCTGAAGGATGGTTATCTGATGTTGTACACTTGATATCACTTTGCTCTGGTCGACATGTGGTGCTAGCTTCAACTTCAGATGGTGGAGCTACATCCTCCATCTCAAGCTCACCATCAACTTCTTCAAGGATGCGTCGATGCTTATCCACAGGCTTCTGAGATTCTTCCTTCTCATCACTACCTGGAGCATCATGTTCAGGTGTAACAGCTTCGAAACTCCTATCCTCAGAGGAGCTTTCTTCCTCATCTTCAAGTACTTTTGTGCAAATTAAGTTTGGTAGGTGAAAACCCGCATTGCTGTGGAAAATAATAAAACATATGACATGGAGACTAGAGGAAACACCACGTGTAAATGTGATTTGCTATATTTATGTAATGAAGTTAAATTCAAAGGCCCTCATAGCACCAAATCATGAAATCAAGCAACAACGATGCTAGAGCCACAATTCTGCACTCCATGTAGCATGATCCTAAACACATGCAACACATGTTTCATGTAATAGATTTCTCTCTGAGGTATTATAAAAAAGGGTGTCCATTAAAAATTGTTCCATCATAAGCAACTTTACTAAGTCCCTCCGGTGATAATTATTTCACATTTTCTAGCTAATGTGCTACTCCACATAGCATAGCAAAGAAGGCAGGAATTCAATTCAATCTTGATGGGTTACTGGCTTTTATCCAATATTTGCTAGTTGGATGTTGGCATCATTATCCATCATAGCACACTGCTTAACCGACCAACAAGAGCACCTAAAGCATACGAAATACAAATGCTCCAACAGAATTACTCAAAATTGCACAGTGCAGATCACTTCCATTAATTCTTAAGAAACTTTGCCTGCTTCCAATATTTGGAGCATGGGCTCAAACCACAAAAAGGATCTTTCATGTATGGACACAAGGATATAGGCACAAGGCATACCCTAACCTGGCGTGCCAAAAGCTAAGGTATGATGATCCCATTTTATGTATGGCTTTCATCTAGTCCTCACATTAATTATGTAAGCACATAAACATATGAACAACATAAACATGCCAGGCTAATATATTTGTAAACCATTTTTCAGTGAACTAAAAAGGGAGACTGCTTAGGGGATTCTTCAGTTTGACAAGCATACCTCCCATACTCATCCACAAGCATTCCTTCATTGTCACGCAAAGGATCATTCAAAGCTCTTTCTGTCCTTGAAGGACGGCGAGAACTTCCAAATGATGCCTCATTGATAGCCTCAAGTTCTCTAATATGGTGATGAATGATGTATTCTGAAAGTGTTCTTCTCTCAAGCCAAAGCTTCAAAACCTAACAATCAAATCACAAACTTGTAAGGGGGAGGAAGACTGCACATGGCATCTGTTCTATCAAACCATTGAAGGTGCTTGCCTTTAGACACTGCCTTCGATTCTCCCATGCTGAATTTCCAGGAGGTGCAGCAGCATAAAGTAATCGGGGTAGAACCGCCTGAATAAGAGAAGGATATACATCGCCAGCTCCACCTGCACATTTTTACAGTACTGAAAAATACCATCCATACAAAAATTAATGAGGAAAAAAATGGGAAGGTCATAGTCACCTTTCTGATTGCGGGAGCATTGTGTTATTGAATCAACAAGAAAGAAAAGATCAACCCTCTTATATAAATTTGATTCCTTTTCCAGGCGTTCAACAATAATATCAATCGCCTACACAATGGAACAAAAAGAAAACAGTATCAGAAAATTTGCTAGACAGGACGGCAATTGGTTGCATGAAAGGCCATGTTTCTTGTCCCCGATAAGCTGAAGCCGTCATGCTTATAAAGCAATGTCTGCCAGCATTACCACTGGTTCTTTCCAGCTCCGTAAGCTGATGATATAGGTTCTCATACCGTGTCAAAAGCATATAGAGACTAGAAAGTATTAGAGATGGCTCTCTTCTATGGGTAAACATGCTCGATAGTTGAGATGTGAAATGCTTGCTCCTCATGGTACATAATAAAGAGCAGCTGGTAATTGGCACAGAGAACATAGCATCATAACCAGACTAAGCAAACCAAGAAGAATCCAAATATTAGCCAATGCACCAACAAAACAAAGAAAGCAGCAGTGTTAAATATATCTACAAGCAAGAAAATGGTGATAATCCTAAACAAAACAAAGATCAAGAAATCACAACAGAACAGTACTCTGTGAAAAATAAAATAATAAAACAAAAGATGAGGGATATGCATGGTCTAACCTCCCCGGCAATGCCATGTTTAGCACAATCAATAGCAAGACGTGTTGCACGTGCTATACTTTCTTTTGTTCTTGTCAGTGTACCAAGGAAAGCTCCAAAAGCCCTTCGTGCTGCATTAGCCTCATTGTGTCCTGCTAATTTGTTCGAGCCCTTCTGTTGCAGACTATCAAAAGGACTCTTAGAATGAACACTATCATTTGTAGAAGTGGACCTCATTATCCGATTTGAAGGTGACAACTGCTTCTGTGATCCTTCCTTGAGAGGTGTGTTGACTAAAGTTTCGGGAATGTACTTGGCACTCAGAAAGTTATCTGGAAAGGAAGTTGATCGAGAGAACCTTCTAGCTTGCGCAACAGCGATAAGTTCTTTCATAGGCATTGAGTCTGGAGAAGTGCTCTTATCCTTTAGGTTTCTGTAGTTCAGTTCTTTCAATGCCAAAGCTGAGAAGGTATGTCTGCAAGAGAAAAATAAGTATTGTCATGCCTTTCCAGAAGACTGCCTTATAAATATAACTACATAAGCACCAACTCAGAAGGTAGAACAAAAGAAAAGATTAGACACAAAATGACAAACTGTGCATTTGGGCACCGTATCTAAAATATATTCAACTGTCAATAAAAACTGTAGATCCTGCATTCAGGATGTAAAAAGGATTATATTACTTATACTTCATAGTTCAGTTGAAGTGAAAGAGTTCTATCATCACTTACAATGTCTAATTCTAGGAGAAAAATTAGGTTTTCAGAGGGGCTCGGGTCCAATATATATATAAAAAAAACAATTTGCTATTCCGGGGCACTGTAGGTGAATAATAGGACATCAATTTATCATACACCTTTCTTACTTGCAAAATAAGCATTCCTGCTAAGATACAGCAAGAAGGATCCAAACCGGTGGATCTAGACTTCTAGAGCTCAAGTAATAGAGATTGTAGACTTCAGACGTGTCTGCATAACAATGACATTCCCATTGGGGCCCCAAAAATTGCAATCCACCGACTTCGAAATGACATGTTCCTAATTTCCTATAGCAGTCTCTAGCTAAAAACAAGAGAACATATAGAGATAGAACATTAGGGCCATATGAAGGTAGAAAATAGTCCCAACAGACTCTCGCTCTTAAGAAAGGAAAGGATTGTGCGGGATAAATGAAATATCCCATAAAAGATATATTCGCATCCATGTATGCAGTATGGAAAGATTTATATGATATGACCAAAAAAGCTGTAATCAACAAACTTCAAAAATAAAACTCACAAAAGCATCTAATCTGCTCAGAAAATTTCGAACATCCAACTCAAAGCATCGAATTCAAATCCATAACATACAAAGGAAAAACTAAATCAATAAGCTCCTAGTCAATGAGCAAATCAAGATGGTGTGCCTGTGGCCCAGTGATACCACTCATCCACAGTGCATTTGTTTTTTTTTCCATTTAATTTTGTGCAGTGAAATAGATTGTGAAGTTCTACCAATATGTTTGAGACACGTACATTAACCCAAGCTATTTAGTATCCAAAGGCAATTCATACTGATGGATGAAAACATCAATTTGAAATTACGCTAAAAGCTCAAATGGAACATAGGAATTTCGTATGGAAGGAAAAATCTAGTGTCCCAGACTTCCAGTCATTCTCATCAATTTGATATTACACTAAGGGTTCATATGGAACATAGGAATTTGGTAGGAAAGGAAACATCAGTGAGGGTGGATGTTTCCTTTCCACCAATTTCCCACAATTTCAAACAGGGCATACATCTGGAAGATTATATCAGCATACATTATCATCTGCAAATTGGTGTAAGATTGTTAATAAGCCTTTGCTAGTTAGGTACAATGCAAATCTAGTCTACATATTAAGCTGGGTTCAAAATATGGCACAAGAGAGGGCTATGTCACCACATTTTCTTCCTACCATCTGATTCAGAAATTCCGATACAACGAATACAAATGCACTACTACTAATAAAATATACACTCTAGAACTTACAACATATTCCTAAGAAAGTAATTAAACAAACCCTTCTCTCTAACTCTAAATCTCACACACAAAAACAACAACTTATTTCATATGGTCTGCATAAGCATTTCATTCCACTACTGATAATACAAAAATTTACATGCCAATTAATAAAGAGAATGGAATTTCAATCCTAGTCATGCATCAAGACAAGCATTTTGTTGTTCATATTTATTTGTAGTAAACAAGAGGGAGAGTAGTACTCTAGTGCAAACCCACGTTTGGGTGCAGTCATGCAGAATTCACACGAGCCACTGGGATAGCTATCGCATTGATGGACAATTTTAATAACCCCACTAGCAGATTTGTTAACTTACATGCAAGGGATCCCACCAAACTCTGATTCATTCAAGCATCAGTCAATGGCCCCACACCGGGAGTTTGCATTACACCTCATGTTAAAAACTCGCAAAAAAAATAGACCACAATCTGTGCCTGCATTTTGTGAGTTATTATAGATATGCCTAATAACAACCAGTTTCAAGTCCCACCACCAAGCGGAACCCAACCCAAGAAACATGCAGCACCCTTCGTAAGTTTTTGTCATCGATGTCCTAGATCTGTACCAATGTAGAAAAAAAGCATACTAACACATTTGGAAAAGTAACATGACCAAAACAGAAATAACACATGCCCTAAAATTGTTGCAGAAAGATGATTGACATGAAGGTATAGAACATATCAAGGAAAACAACTAGACCATGCATACATAATCAAAGATTTACTTTGACATGAAATTTAGAGCTTACACTTCAAATGTTCGGGTGTCTGCATCAGACTGTATACCGGAAGATTTAGTGGCCAATGAAGAGGTGCTTGCTGTATCACCCACATTGATTGCTGGCTCAGCTAAAACAGTCTCATCATGCGCTAACACGTTATTATCAGAGAGAAGAAACTTCTTTTGGTCAACTGGCTTGGCACATCTGTCAACATCATAAGCAGGGTGGCCAATTGGTTTTGTGTCCTCATTGCAGCTGATTGGTTTGGTGACCACATTACCACTAGCTTTCCCCAAAGATGAAGATAAGCGGTCGGGTACAGCTATGGTATGTGTAACATCAAGAACAGCCTTACTCAACTTCGTAGAAAGGGCTGAAGCTTTCCCAGTGACATCATTATCAACTTCATTACAAACCAACAAGCAATCAGTATTTTTGCTGTCAATGTGGGCTTCTTCACAAATACTGCTTATTGTCAGGATATGATTATCATCTTTTGCTTCTGAAGGACCTGATGCGGAAGCAGGCATATTGTTATTTTGTAAATTTGATTCAGAGGTGTGCCTTATGCCTGTTGAGCTATGCAAGAATTGCGTGCTCAAAGATGGTCTAGGGCTTTTAACTATTGCAGATCTGTTGGGGGTTGTGACTACTGCATCTGCAGATTTATTAGAATGACTGATATCTGAAGACACACAACCATTTAGAATCAACTGCTTTGATCCTGTCTCTTCGGGCAGACTATTATTAGTTTCAGCAACATTAGCAGACATAGCTTCTAAAGCACGATGAAGGCGTTTTGATGGAGGCAAAGCAGCTTCCACATCCAATGTTAAAACCTTTGGTTGGTATTCTTTGTTCTTCCAAAGAGACTGACATTCCCCTGGCAAGATAGGCATGTCTGATTTGGATGATTGATTTGAAACAGTTTTTACCACTGATGATTGATCAACTGAATAATCATCAGAAGGTAGTGCGGGTCTAGCATGCATATCGCATTGGTCTGCAGGCATTGCAAACTCTGGTTTGTCATTAGGAACATCAATCTCATCAACTGGTGAATCCTCCAATTGAGGCCTTCCCATTCGAACCCTTGCCCTTTTGACCAATGGCAAGTGCTCATCTCCATCTGACTTATTCACTTCATTCTTTGAATTTGGAGAATCTGCAAGATTTTCACTTAACTCAGCCTGCAATTCTTCATCCTTGTTTGGTGCCATACAATCTGTAGAATGAGGAATTCGCTTTCTATTTGGCTTTCTTTGTCTCTTGAAAATTAATGCTTTGTTCATGGGAAGGCTTGCACCATTCGATTTAAATTCTGTCTCTGAAGCTCCATTTTGAGATGCTTCATTGTTACAGGTACTATCTACCTTAGCAGTAGATTTCATTTTTTTATTGCTGTTACTGGTCCCAGGCATTCTAGGTTTGTTGAAAGTGCCTCCGCTGGAATGCAACCAAACATCATCCGGTGTAGAAGGGGAAACTGAGTAAGCTTTGTCATCCTCTACATATTTATGAAGAGTGGAATCTTCCTTATTGTCATCAGAAACCAAATCAACAGAAGCCAAACTGGTTTCACTCGAAAGCTTACCAGAATCTTGAGCCTTTCTGGTTTCAACACTTAATGAACTTCTTGACCTCCGCAGAGATGGAACTCTACTCCGTGTGTAGCAATTTTGAGGCTGTGCATCCCATAGCTTCTTCTTTGAAAATGAACTAGTGGACAAAGGGATATTCCTCATTTCATCAAGTATTGATACATTTTCAGTAGGCTCATCAGGAACAGAATTTACAACACATCGCTCGCTCCCCATTACAGTGACAGATGCTTCATCAGAATTGACCATGTCATGACCTCTTACAGTGACAGAATGGCCTTCCAGTTTTTTATCACTACCCATATTAGAGTTATTGACTAGACCTTCAGTATCCAAGCTGCTATTATTATCCGCAAGTTTTTCTACACCTTGTTTCCCTTCATTGGCAGCCAAGTCAAGCTTATGGTTACTATCTTCCTTCAAAGAATCATAAGCATCAATTATCTCATCAACTGCCCTCACAAAATCAGCACCTTTACCCTGTCGCTTGGCATGTAGAGACCTCCTTTTCTCTTCAGTGAATACCTCAAGATCTGCATAGTTGCAGAACGCACTACAATAGAAAGAACTAGAGGTCAGATATAAATATCCTGGCTTCATAGTTAAGGTAATCCAGTTCCAAACCACAAATTTTGTGCACAGCTAACCCAGCTGGGTCAGAAATAGATTCCTTCATGTTTTTTTCTGTAAGATCCTCAGTATAGTTCTAAATAGTAAATTCTAAATAAAAGACTGGAATTCAACAATTTTCTACCCTCAATAGTGAATTTCAATTGTAGTTATTATACTGCATTTCCGAAGCGGATTAGGTCAAATACAGTCCATAATCCATACACTGTGACTACATGGAGCAACCGATGAAAGGTACCTGTTTCCATCTCATATCATTTAACAACAACGTGGTCTTATGGATAGTGTTCTGTATATTTTCTAACCGCAAAAAGTACCTTGGGGACAAAGATGAGGATAAATGCATTTTTCTAACCCTCATTGTCAGTTTGTCACTATTCTATTGTAGTTCTGAGAAATCAATACTCCCTCAAGCCTCTGTAACTCTGTTGCTAAATAGATGTCGTTTTGATCAAAGCCATAGCCTCAATTGTAAAAAACTTCACTCTTTGTTTTGTAGCAATGTAATAGCGGAAATTATTTAAAAATATACTATTATTACTTGTGATGAAAAAATCTACAGCATTATTTCCATGCAGTCAATCTAAGTACTTTTGTTCATATTAGCAGTATGTTCAAAAGGTTTGACTGCACATATTCTAAAACAGCATCTATGATGTCGTTAGTGCTATAGTACACATCTAATCTGTACTGTAGATTAGGGCAAAATATTATCTGTGGTATTTTTCTTGATGAAAATTAGTGTTTTATTTTAGTTACCACCAATCCCCGCCTCCACACATTGTCACTCGGGTCTCCATGCATGATTCACTTTGCTTAAAATGTTGAGGACTTGAAATAAACTTCAAAGACCTCCATCCTGTGCAGCATAGTTGTCGCTGTCGTCGCGGCGGTTGGAGGGGGGCGCCAGGGTTGCTCACTTCGACTGGAGTGGAGGCGGCGGCCGATGGGCGGCGCTCGGCGACAGAGGAAGCGAGGGGCGGGTGGCTCTCGGCGACCGCGCAGGTCCCTCAGGGCTTTGGGCAGCGACCGACCAGGCGGACGATGGATCGGAGGATGAGGCCCGGATCTACCGTCCCCGCCGCAAGATCGTCCGTCCCCACCGCCAGATTGGCTGTCGATTCTTCCTCTGTCTGTGTCGCGCGCCTCTCCTCACCGATGATTCGGCCTCTCCCCGTCGTCGAGCGCCATCACGCGCGTCTAGCCGTTGTCACGCGGGCCCAGTGAAGCCGAGGGAG
Organism: Rhipidocladum racemiflorum; assembly: GCA_036346355.1. Classification (NCBI taxonomy): domain Eukaryota; kingdom Viridiplantae; phylum Streptophyta; class Magnoliopsida; order Poales; family Poaceae; genus Rhipidocladum; species Rhipidocladum racemiflorum. Next base: position 60,209,384 of record CM070573.1, on the reverse strand, counting down.
GCGGAGAGCGGGAGGCGGGCCTTGGAGGAGGTAGAGGGTGGGAGGCAATCAGAGGGGGTCAGAGGCGGTCGGAGGGAGGCGGAGGCGAGGGAGGCAAAGAGCGGGAGGTGGGCCTTGGAGGAGGTAGAGGCCATGTTCCTTCCCTGGAGGTGGAGGCGGAGTGTAACATCCCCAATTTCGGCCTTTTGTTAAAGTCTAATTTAAACTAATGAAAGTCAAAATTTGGTTCTTCCTCGATGTTTATACTAACCTGGCATCCTTATCTTTCCGAAATTGGAGTTCAATCTTTCGTTGTTCGAAAAATCGAATTTCCAAATTCCAGTCCGTACTCGAGAATTCCACCCGAGTTCGAAAATGCTCCAAAAATCCCGAAACCTATTGCATTCGGTTCCAAATATTCCAAAACATTTTTGGGAATTTTCCCACGAAGTTTGGAATCTCCAGTATTTTATTCCTTTCGTCAAATTCTTTCGCCCCGGATTTGTCTAAACTCTAAAACTCATCCAAATTCAGTGAAACCAATTTTATTGGGTTCCAAATATTCCCTAGTATTATTAGGAATCTTTCGCCCCGGATTTTTCCAGCCGCACCTCCTCCGATCAGCTCTCCGTCGTCGAGGGGCCTCCGGTGTGCGCGCCGCCACCCCCAGGCGTCACCCCACCTTCCCAAGCCGCCACGCCACGGCTGTCCCCATCGATCACGGCCGAGCGCCTGCTCCGGCCACGCCTCGTGCTCGTCGTCCCACAACCTCAGGCCACCTCTCGCCAAGCTAACCCCCTAGCCGGCTTCCTGGCCGCCATGCTCACACCACTCGCCTGGCCCAGACCGCCGGGCTGCTGGGCCACGTTCACCAAGAACCCTTTGCGCCTCGCCTCCCGGCCAAATTTCACTCCTGTCACCGCCCTTCCCTCTCCCTTTTGCCCCACTCGCCGGTCGCCCTAGCCTCCCCCATCGCCGGCGACGGCTGCCCTTGAGGCTCCTCTGTTCTTGGCCCAGTGGAGAAGAAGCATTCACCCACTAACAGCATTGGCCCACTTGCCATAGACTAGGAATTTCAAAAAATCCAATAGAAATGAAGATGCCAAAAGAATATTCCCGATTTTCCAATTTCCAGGATTTCTAGATTTCAAATGCTCATATCTTTTCCATCTGAACTCCAAATTAATCCGTTCAAATTCCTAAATTCATCTAAATTCAAGATCTACCTGCCAGTATAAATTTTGTAATTTTTCAATTTTATTTTATTTTATGTATTTATTTGTTATACCGTTTCGCGCTAGCTGAAGATCCCGCCGAGTCCGCCGATCCCACCGCCGAACTTCAAGACTTCGAGACCTTCGCCGCTACTGAAGGCAAGTCTCCTTGACGCATTTTGATCCCATGTTTGCAAAATGATTTACAAGGTTTTATAACGTGCATTGCTATGTTTAACATCGTATGTCAAATATAGACTGTTAGTTATTCCGAATTGCTATCACCTCCTTGATTGTTGATATCCATGTTTAATTGTAACCCTAAGACACATTGTTATGTCATGCCTAATTTATACTATGACATTTGATGAATAGTAATAGTTGTGCTTAGTTGCAAAATTGACTGAAATGACCCATGGGTGGGATTTTATCAAAGTTGTGTTTTAAAGTGTGATTTGAGAATTATTGTAAAGTATTTACTACTGTCTTTGAAAAATAAAAATAAAATGAAAAATGGTTTAGACTTGGGCGGATTGGAATGTCGGGTGGGTGCAGAAAGAGCACTAGTTTTTATTATACAAGTACCGCCCCAAGTCAATTAAGGACCGACGCTTATGACTGTTCTCATTCTAAGCATTACCGTACAACCACATGTCTAGAATGGGTACAACGTGGCTGAATAATTTGTAGAAACCTAACTTAGACTCGCCAGTTGGTGGAATGTGGGTGCCAGATAGAGGCAAGTTGTACTCCCCACACGGCGCAAGAGGGGGCTTCTATACTGGGTAGATAGAACCCTAACAGCGGTGAAACCTCAGCGGGTGGGTCGGGTTAAGCGTATACATTGTAAAGGCCTTGTCATGATATCTCTGCCGACACACCAAAGGAAGTGTGTTAATAGTATGTGGCATTAAGAGAATATCATGTCTTGTGGATAAAGCTGTACACCTCTGCAGAAAAACTATTCGCATAGCCGTGCCTACGGACAAGGGCAAAGCGAAGAATGCTTTCATACTGGTAGACTTTGGTTTTGGTTTTAAAAATAAATGATGTTTTGTTTTGGGATTCGGGAGTGGTTAGAACTCACGGATGATATTTGGCGGATTGAGCCAACAGGTAGATGGAACCTGTTTTGATCATGACGGATAGTGTCATTAATTGGATTACCATAATCTTTTAAAATGTGACGGATAGAGCCTTTATACTGGTGATGGTGGATAGAACCTTCACTAGACTATTAAATACTTCAATTGCTAAAATAATTGTTAAAATGTGCTTTATGAAAATTATTATTAAGTATGGTTTGATGAAACTTAGCTTTATGCAAAAGAACCACAATAAGCCTTCCTTGGAAAGCCCTACATGTGCATACTTTCCCAGACTTACTGAGTACTTTTGTACTCACATGCTACACAAATGTTGTCTTCAGAAAATTATCAGGATGCAAATGAAGACGGTGAGTGCTATGCCGAGGAGTTTGAGGAAGATCGCCAGGACAACTAAGCGCGTTCCTAATCGTCGCCTGTGGAGTTATTTGGGTTTTATTACTTGTTTTGTTTCCGCTGCTGTGAACTCTGTATTGTGACCTTATGATGTAATAAATAGCCATGTGGCTGGTACTTTATATTTATGTTGTTATTTCGTCATGTTCGGTACTGTCTGACTGTGTGTACTACTAGCAACTGATCTGGGACTAGTACAGAAATACACAGGAGATTTCGGATAGCCGATCCGGGGTCTCACAGCGGTGGTATCAGAGCCTGGACGACTGTAGGACGTGAACTAGCTAGAATGGCAAAGCCTTAAAGACTAAAATATTTATAAAAACATATTCCTACAAATTTATGTTCCTTTGCTTCTATCTCTCCTATCTTAGCATCTTGCTCTTATCTCGTCTTCTATTTAAAATATTTTGCCGACCTTGTCTCGTCTCAAAATTTGTAGATGCTTTCCTTTACTTCGATCGTCGAGAAAGAGGAGTCTACCTCAGCAGCGATGAACCCAGTGAGGAGGATCCGTTCTCTCGTGTCCCTAAGGAAGGTGAAGAGAGTAGTTAGTTTTAGTCTTTGCCTGTAGCACCTATCTTTTGTTTACGCTAGAACGGTTAATATTTGTGTGTGATGGTCTGTATCGTGCTTTATGCGCTAGTGATACAGCGATCTTATTAAAAATATTTTGTTTTAATCGAGATTTCAGTGGTGTTTCTTTCAGTGTTGTTGTTCTTGTTTTTTGTGGTGGGTGTTGTTTAGTCCCCCTGTCTTCTTATCTTTGCTATTCCCTCTTTCCTTGTGCTTTCCCCGCCCTTGGTTTCAGATAGAGAACCCTGGCAGAGGTCGTGGTAGAGGAAGAAGAGGAGGCCGTGGTAGAGGCCGTGGTCGTGGTCGAGGAAGAGTTCAGTTCCAGGAAGAAGTGTCGTTGGAACATCATCAGGCACAAGAACATGTGCAGCCACCTCCAGCACAGCAAGAGCCAGTGCCACCCCCACCCCCGAATCATCCACCCAATATGGAACAGATGATGGCAATACAGCTTCAGATTCTTCAGGTATTGGCACAGAATGCCCTTAATCACCCCCAAGCCGCCCCAGCTCTGGTCGCAGCTCAGCCACCCCAGTCTAAGTTCAGGGAGTTTATGAGGACTAGACCCCCAACTTTTGCCGGAGCTGTCGATCCGCTTGAAGCAGATGATTGGCTCAAGGAGATTGAAAGGAAGCTTCATCTAGCTCAGTGTGATGAGTATGAGTGTGTTCTTTATGCCTCTCATCAGTTAAAAGGGACTGCAGCCAGTTGGTGGGAAAACTATATCTTGCCGCTCACGAAGATGCCCAGAATATTACTTGGGATGAATTTGTGACAGCCTTTCGCGCCACTCACATCCCTAAAGGGATTATGGAGATGAAGAGGAGAGAGTTCCACAAACTGCAGCAAGGGAATCTCTCTGTGTCAGAATACCTGAATCAGTTCATTCAACTGTCCTGTTACGCTACTGAAGATGTAGCCACGGATGAGGCTCAGATCTGGCGGTTAATGGAGGGTCTTGACCCTAATATCAAAGTACAGCTGGTGTCCAACGACTTTCCTTCGTTCCAGCACATGGTAAACAAGGCTCTGATCCAAGAAGATGCTCAGCACCAACTCTTCGAGTCCAGGAAGAGAAAGTTGATGTTTCAGACTCAGCGTGGTGCTATCAGCTCTAGACCCTGTACTTTCCAGCAGCAGACCAGCAGGCCAGCAGTTCCTAATACTTCCAGAAGCCCAATGTCCACTCCTCGTCCGTTTGGTCAAGCCCCTGCTGGCAATACAGGAAGTCAAGCTCAGAAGAACAACACCGCTACTGCAGGCGTCCAATGCTTCCATTGCAGAGAGATGAGACATTATGCCGATGCTTGTCCCCGAGCGTCGGACTGTGACCCCGATTCGGTTCAACACTGGGACTACACACTGCGCCCTGCACGGCTCAAGGGAGAGGTACACCGCAGACTCCGCGTACCCCTCGGACCGTCGGAAGAGGACGTGTGAACCACGTCACAGCTGGGGAAGTTCAGGACGCACCGGATGTGGTGTATGGTAAGTTCGTTGTCAACTCGGTACCTGCTTCGGTCTTATTTGATTCTGGTGCAACTCATTCCTTCGTATCAGAGTACTTGGTTAGAAAGCATGGTTGGGATACAGTTCAGTTAAGAAACCCTTTATTAGTTCAATCCCCTGGTAAAGAATTAAGAACAACTGATGTTTGCCCAAAAATGGATATAACTATCAAAGTTCGTAAAGTTCCTAACGAATTTAATCTTATTGGATACTAAGGGTATAGAAGTAATCATTGGAATGGATTGGTTAAACAAGAACAAGGGTCAGATAGATTGTGCTAGTAGAGCAATCTCTCTTACCAGCCCTGAGAGAATTCGAGTGGAATTCTTGCCTAACCATTCCTCTAAGGGGGTAGTACCCTGAATCGCCTGAAGGGTACATCTTTGGAAAATGCAAAGATGTACCTATAGTGGATGAATACCCGGATGTGTTTCCAGAAGATCTGTTTGGTATGCCACCAGACCGGGACATCGAGTTTATAATCGAGCTTGTACCTGGTACAGCTTCGATCTCAAAAAAGGCCTATCGGCTACCTGCTAATGAGTTAGTAGAAATGAAGAAACAGATTGTGGAACTGCAGGAGAAAGGATTTATTAGACCCAGTTCATCACCTTGGGGATCACCGATAATCTTCGTAAAGAATAAGGATGGTAAGAGCATCTCCAGCAAGAGCCCCTAAAACAGGGTCCCTATTTTGGATTTAGGGACTCCCCCTATTTTTTGAGGTCCTGTTTTCAGAGCACAAGTCCAAAGAATGACCCCTAAATCTCAAATTTCTATTTTACTTTTTCTCCTATTTTGACATAACCGTTATGTATAATCTTCATTTGACACCACTAAAATTCAATCAAATATATTTGTAATACATAAAACATAAGCATATTAACATTTACAATTTAAAAACATGAAATTTCAAATTTAAATTTAAAATTTTCAAAACATTATAAAATTTTCGAAGTCACTCATGTATTTCTCTATCTTCAACAATATGGGTTGTACTCATGTCCCTGGGAATTGGGGCTGAGGAGGCAAATTTAGAGGCCTCCTAATTTTAGGGGCTTGAGTTGGGGCCCCTGGGAATTGGGGCTGAGGAGGCAAATTTAGGGGCCCCCTAATTTTAGGGGCTTGAGTTGGGGCCCTGCTGGATCTGTTTTTTTTACTACACTCCCTATTTTAAAGTTTAGGGGCTCTGCTGGAGATGCTCTAAGGATGTGCATAGATTACCGCTCATTGAATGAGGTTACAATAAAGAATAAGTACCCGTTGCCCAGGATTGATGATTTGTTTGACCAGTTGAAAAGAGACTAAGTTTTCTCCAAAATAGATTTGAGATCTGGATATCATCAACTCAAAATAAGAAAAGAGGATATCCCGAAGACAGCCTTCACTACCCAGTATGGACTGTATGAGTTTACAGTAATGTCGTTCGGATTAACAAATGCCCCTTCCTATTTCATGAACCTGATGAATGAAGTATTCATGGAATACTTGGCTAAATTTGCCGTAGTCTTCATTGACGATATTCTTGTTTATTCCAAGAGCGGAAAAGAACATGAAGACCATCTGCGAATAGCCTTCAAAACGTTAAGAGAACATCAGTTGCATGCCAAGTTCAGCAAGTGTGAGTTCTGGTTGAAGGAAGTTTCCTTCTTGGATCACGTTATATCTGCTGCTGGAGTAGCTGTAGATCCTACAAAGGTTAAGGATGTTTTGGACTGGAAGCAACCCAAGTCAGTCCCAGACATCAGAAGTTTTCTTGGATTAGCAGGCTATTATCGGCGATTTATCAAAGGTTTTTCCAAGATTGCAAGACCTCTTACCCAGTTGTTGAAAAAGGAAAAGAAGTTCGAATGGACTAAGTCTTGTGAACAGAGTTTTCAAGAATTGAAGAAGAGGTTAACTTCAGCGCCGGTACTTATTCTGCCAGATATTCATAAGGATTTTGAAGTTTACTGCGATGCTTCAAAGTAAGGACTTGGATGTGTTTTGATGCAAGGAAAAGTCATAGCCTGCGACCCCATGAAAAAAACTACCCAACTCATGATTTGGAGTTAGCCGCAGTTGTGCATGCATTTAAGATTTGGAGGCATTATCTCATCGGTAATCGATGTGAGATCTATAAGGACCATAAGAGTCTGAAGTACATCTTCACTCAGTCAGATCTCAACTTGAGGCAGAGAAGATGGTTAGAGTTAGTGAAGGATTATGACATTGGTATCCATTACCACCCGGAAAAAGCTAATGTTGTTGCAGATGCCTTAAGTAGGAAGAGCTACTGTAACAATATTATGGTTCAAGAAAGCCAGCCAGCACTGTATGAAGAGATTCATCGTCTGAATTTGGAATTGGTGAATGAAGGTTGTATTTTTAATGAAGTGCAATCAACCTTAGAAAATCATATCAGAGAGGCTCAAAAGAATGATAGTGGTGTTACAGCCCTAAAGGATGAAATAAGGAAAGGAAAATACCCTGGATTTTCCGAAGATGAGAAGGGTACTGTTTGGTTCGGGAAAAGAATAGTAGTCCCTGACCAAAAAGAGATCAAAGATGTAATTTTGAAGGAGGCTCATGATTCCGTTTATTCCATTCATCCGAGAAGTACGAAGATGTACGCGGATTTGAAGGAGAAATATTGGTGGTCCAATATGAAAAGAGAAGTTGCTGACTTCGTGGTTCGTGGTGATATCTGTCAGCTTGTAAAAGCAGAACACCAGAGACCAGCTAGTTTATTGCAACCCTTGCAAGTTCCTATTTGCAAATGAGAAGAAATAGGAATGGATTTTATCACTGGATTACCCAGGACTAAGTCCGGATATGATTCTATTTGGGTGATCGTGGACAGGTTAACCAAAGTTGCGCACTTTATTCCTGTAAAGACGACCTATTCTGGTGATAAACTCGCAGAGCTATATATGGCTAAAATTGTGTGTTTGCATGAGGTGCCAAAGAAGATAGTGTCAGATCGAGGTTCTCAGTTTACCTCAAGATTTTGGCAGAAGTTACATGAACTTTTGGGCACAAACTTGAACTTCAGTACTGCATACCATCCTCAGACAGATGGTCAGACGGAAAGGATAAATCAAATCCTAGAAGATATGTTGAAAGCTTGTGCTTTGACGTATAGCGGTTCATGGGATCAGAATTTGCCCTATGCAGAATTCTCCTACAACAATAGCTATCAGTCAAGTTGAAGATGGCACCTTTTGAAGCTCTGTACGGAAGAAAATGTCAAACACCATTGTATTAGAAAGAGACAAAGGGAGGACAGATAATTAGCCCCGATATTCTGAAAGAAGCCGAAGAGCAAGTCAGACGGATCCGTGAGAATTTGAAAACAGCCCAGCCAAGGCAGAAAAGTTATGCTGACAATCGTCGCCGAGAAATAAGTTTTGCACCTGGTGACCATGTGTACTTGAAGGTTTCACCTCTAAAGGGAATGTGACGATTCAGAGTTAGTGGTAAGCTAGCACCCCGCTATATTGGTCCCTTCCCAGTGGTTGCCAGGAGAGGAGAAATTGCTTACAAGTTGGAGTTACCTCCGCAGCTGTCAGATGTGCATGAGGTCTTCCATGTTTCTCAGCTGAAGAAATGTTTGCGGGTACTTAAGCATCAGATGCCGTATGAAGAGATGAAATTAAAAGAAGATCTGTCATATCCAGAGTATCCAGTCAAGACTTTGGATGAAGCCGAGCGTCGAACCAGAAGTCGAGTGATCAAGTTTTGCAAGGTGCAATGGAGCAACCACTCCGAGAAGGAAGCAACCTGGGAGCGAGAAGAGGATCTTCGAGCAGAGTTTCCCGATCTTTTTCTTTCTCCGTCCGAATCTTGGGGACGAGATTCTCTCTAAGGGGGGTAGGTTTGTAACATCCCCAATTTCGGCCTTCTGTTAAAGTCTAATTTAAACTAATTAAAGTAAAATTTTGGTTCTTCCTCGATGTTTATACTAACCTGGCATCCTTATCTTTCCAAAATTGGAGTTCAATCTTTCGTCGTTCGAAAAATAGAATTTCCAGATTCCAGTCCGTACTCGAGAATTCCACCCGAGTTCGAAAATACTCCAAAAATCCTGAAACCTATTGCATTAGGTTCCAAATATTCCAAAACATTTTTGGGAATTTTCCCAAGAATTTTGGAATCACTTCGGTATTTTATCCCTCGCACCTTTCGTCAAATTCTTTTATTTCGCCTCGGATTTGTCTAAACTCCAAAACTCATCCAAATTCAGTGAAACCAATTTTATTGGGTTTCAAATATTCCCTAGTATTATTAGGAATTTTTCCAAGATTTTTAGATCATTTTTGTTATTTTATCTCGCGCGCATCTACTTCTTTATTTTCCAGCCAACGAGAAAGTGCCACGTGGCGGTCATGTGCATCTTCAAATATTCCCTAGTATTATTCAGTGAAACCAATTTTATTGGGTTCCAAATATTCCCTAGTATTATTAGGAATTTTTCCAGGATTTTTAGATCATTTTTGCTATTATCTCTCGCGCGCATCTACTTCTTTATTTTCCGGCCAACGGGAAAGTGCCACGTGGCGGTCATGTGCATCTTCAACCTCCATACGATTGCTCTGTCCAGGAACACGATCAACTTCCCGTCCATGGCGCCTCTCATTCAAATTCTCATATCTCCCTCATTAATCCACCAAATCACGAACGGCCGGATCCGTTGCGAAGATCTCAGAGAGGAGACCTCATTCCCCACGTCCTTTGGCCCTAAATCCCGCCGGAAACGGTTCCATCTAGCAAAAACCGAAATCCATCTATTAGGCCATAACATCACCGTTTCTCCACGAAATCGCGTGCTTCCACTTCCTAAACATTCGTCTTGGAGACTTCTTTCCCATGCTCTCACCCTCCCTTTGTCTCTCCTCTCCAATCATCCAAGAACGAGAAGGAACCGACGACGAACACCGTTCTTCGATCTTGCCGCTGTATCTTTCGTTCTGGTGAGTCAAACTCAAGTGTGTTTGCGCCATTGTGTGCGTGTGGAAGCCACGAACTAAACCCCTCAGTCAATTGCAGATTCCGTCGAGTTTCGACTCCGACTTTCGCATTTGAACCTCGCCGGCCGAACCGTCGTTCTTCGTTGAATTCGTCGTCTACGGTACTTTATTTTGCAATTCCTCGCAACCGTAGATTCCCCTAGATGTCCTCTAGATGGTGCTCCATTCCATTTACGATTCCATGTTTTAGTTTCTCGGAATTTTGGATTTTGCCCGTGCCTCTGTTCGGTTTTGTTCCTGCTGCCCCTGCCCTAGCCCAGCCGCACCTCCTCCGGTCGGCTCGCCATCGTCGAGGGGCCTCGGCAGGTGTCTGGCCACACTGGCGTCGCCACTTTTCCAGCCAACGCTTATCACGGCGGCCCCAATCGATCGCCAATGAGCGCTCCGCTGCCGTGACGTGTTGCCGCTGGCCTCGAGCCCTCCTCTCGCTAAGTCGACTTCTAGCGACTTCTCTTTCGCCGCCATGCTCTCACGCCGCTCGCCACCAGACTGGCCATTGCGTTGACCACGCTCACCACGGCCTCACGCTTCATAACGTCGCCGCCCTGGCCAAATTTAATCCGATGTCACCGCCTTCCTCTCCCTTTGCTCCCACTCATTGTCGCCCTAGCCTCCCCCATCGCCGGCGACGGCTGCCCTTGAGGCTCCTCTGTTCTTGGCCCAGTGGAGAAGAAGCATTCACCCACTGACAACATTGGCCCACTTGCCATAGACTAGTAATTTCAGAAAATCCAATAGAAAAGAAGATGCCAAAAGAATATTCCCGATTTTCCAATTTCCAGGATTTCTAGATTTCGAATGCTCATATCTTTTCCGTCCGAACTCCAAATTGATCCGTTCAAATTCCTAAATTCATCTAAATTCAAGATCTACCTGCCAGTATAAGTTTTGTAATTTTTCGATTTTATTTTATTTTATGTATTTATTTGTTGTACCGTTTCGCGCGTAGCCGAAGATCCCGCCGAGTCCGCCGATCCCGCCGCCGAACTTCAAGACTTCGAGACCTTCGCCGCTACTTAAGGCAAGTCTCCTTGACGCATTTTGATCCCATGTTTGCAAAATGATTTACAATGTTTTATAACGTGCATTGCTATGTTTAACATCGTATGTCAAGACTGTTAGTTATTCCGAATTGATGTCACCTCCTTGATTGTTGATATCCATGTTTAATTGTAACCCTAAGACACATTGTTATGTCATGCCTAATTTATACTATGACATTTGATGATTAGTACGGTAGCTGTGCTTAGTTGCAAAATTGACTGAAATGACCCATGGGTGGGATTTTATCAAAGTTGTGTTTTAAAGTGTGATTTGAGAATTATTGTAAAGTATTTACTACTGTCTTTGGAAAATAAAAATAAAATGAAAAATAGTTTAGACTTGGGCGGATTGGAATGTCGGGTGGGTGCAGAAAGAGCACTAGTTTTTATTGTGCAAGTACCGCCCCAAGTCAATTAAGGACCGACGCTTATGACTGTTCTCATTCTAAGCATTACCGTACAACTACATGTCTAGAATGGGTACGACCTGGCTGAATAATTTGTAGAAACCTAACTTAGACTCGCCAGTTGGTGGAATGTGGGTGACAGATAGAGGCAAGTTGTACTCCCCACACTACAAGAGGGACTTCAGATCTTGGGTAGATAGAACCCTAACAGCGGTGAAACCTCAGCGGGTGGGTCGGGTTAGGCGTATACATTGTAAAGGCCTTGTCATGATATCTCTGCCGACACACCAAAGGAAGTGTGTTAATAGTACGTGGCATTAAGAGAATATCATGTCTTGTGGGTAAAGCTGTACACCTCAGCAGAGTTACAACTATTCGAATAGCCGTGCCTACGGTCAAAGGCAAAGCAAAGAATGCTTTCATACTGGTAGACTTTGGTTTTGGTTTTAAAAATAAATGATATTTTGTTTTGAGATTCGGGAGTGGTTAGAACTCTCGGATGATATTTGGCGGATTGAGCCAACCAGGTAGATGGAACCTGTTTTGATCATGACGGATAGTGTCATGAATTGGATTACCATAATCTTTTAAAATGTGGCTGATAGAGCCTTTATACTGTTGATGGTGGATAGAACCTTCACTAGACTATTAAATACTTCAATTGCTAAAATAATTGTTAAAATGTGCTTTATGAAAATTATTATTAAGTATGGTTTGATGAAACTTAGCTTTAAGCAAAAGAACCACAATAAGCCTTCCTTGGAAAGCCCTACATGTGCATACTTTCCCAGACTTGCTGAGTACTTTTGTACTCACATGCTAAACAAATGTTGTCTTCAGAAAATTATCAGGATGCAAATGAAGACGGTGAGTGCTACGCCGAGGAGTTTGAGGACGATCGCCAAGACAACTAAGCGCGTTCCTAGTCGTCGCCTGTGGAGTTATTTGGGTTTTATTACTTGTTGTTTTGTTTCCGCTGCCGTGAACTCTGTATTGTGACCTTATGATGTAATAAATAGCCTTGTGGCTGGTACTTTATATTTATGTTGTTATTTCGTTATGTTCGGTAATGATTCAACACTGTCTGACTGTGTGTACTAGCAACTGATCTGGGACTAGTACAGAAATACACAGGAGATTCCGGATAGCCGATCCGGGGTCTCACACAGAGCGGGAGTGGGAGGTGGGGGATTGGTTCGGGTCAGTGAGAGCCGTGAGACGCACTTAGGAGTAGTACTAGTATTGTAGCAGTAGTATTGCTACTTAGTAGTAGTAGTACTGCTACTTGGTAGTAGTACTGTAGTAGTACTTAGTAATAGTACAGTAGTTGTTAATTCTATATCATACTAGAACTACTTATTTTCTTGCTTGTCATCTCTAATTTTCTTTCATATAAGGTATATTTAGTTAATTTCATCACATGAGATATTATTTATTATTTTCATCGTCTAATCATCGCCTAGGCGTCCAGGCGGTTCGGGCTCGCCACGCCTAGCCGGACCGCCGTGACAACTATGCTGTGCAGTTGGGCCTTCTGACACCCAGAAGCTACCCTGAGAGGTCAAGCTTTCCCTTACACATATAAAGGGGCACCTAGGGCCTCCCACAACCAATAGGCAACAAACCAACATATATCACAGCCATATTCTCCATGATAACCCTCACCACCTTGTACGAAAGCAATAGTAATACCTAAAATGGTAACTACATAATTAGCAGTGTTCTAAATAAAGGCCATTAAGACCTTGTAAACGGCCATTAAATCGGTAAAGGTCCCTTGCCCATTACGTTTATGGACATTTCAAGGTTTGCCCGTTTTATCGAGTTGTTTATTCGGTTTAATGGCCGTTAACGTTTAATATACCCATTTTATCGGGCCGTTTATTTGGGTAAAGTTGCAAAAATGCCATATGACATGGAACATTATAACATACATGGGATGAGTGCTAGCTTTGCTTTTCATTGCCACTTGAGTTATTCATTCAATTCTGATTCTTTAATTACATTCACACATTGTCACCGCTATGGACAATTGTTAATAACCTGGTAGCTCTATTCTATATGCAAGTAAGATGAATTAGATGCTTATTTTGTTACTGCAAACATATATATATATATACTAGTTACATGCCCGTGCGTTGCTACAAAAAACAAAATTAATAACGAAAAATAAAGATTAAAAAATAAAAAAATTTATTTCACAAAATCAAACATCTATCTTTAACGTTTCTTGCGTAGGGCAATTAAGCAGGGCAATTAATGACGTGGGAAGAACGGACCACTGCTACCAAGTGCTGTTTTAGAATAGTATATATATATATATATCTGAATTTTAAATAGTAAAACCGTTTACAATGCCGCTTACCGTATTTACCATTTAAATAGTAAAACACTAAAAGGTGGGGTGAACATTCGTTCACCATTTACCATTATTTAGAATATTGATAATTAGAATTATTACAGCCAAAAAAGGGATTTTCCACCACATCACTCTCTCAGATCTTCCAGTCTTTCCTCCAGTTCCGGTCCAACACAAAGATATGTATCTGCAGAGCCCCACCCACCAACCCCCCGAGTCAAAATGCCAAAAATGTAAATGCGTGGCTAACTGGCTATTGCTTTGTGAGTTAGTGACAATCCCATTGTTCAGATTTTCTCTATACCATGATGTTTCTCTGTTACATAAGATAGACAACATCTGTGGTTTTGTAATAGAAATTATTCCCTCCATTCTAAAATGACTGACGCTTTAGCATGGGCATAAGGAGTAAGGGCTGGTGTGAATTGTCTTATCTACCCCTATTTAATTACCTTGTTCGTGTTTGCATCCATGTGTCAGTTGCATCCACATTAAAGAGAACCAGGGCAGTTGGGAAGAAATGTGTAAACATCAACTTGGAATCCTAAAACGTCACTTAAAAAAGAACACTTTTCACAGCTAACATGACACTTATTTTAGAATGGAGTATCATTTTCAATTCTGGTAGAGAGAAGATGTGTCCCTCCCTCCTGAGTCTGCAACTACCAGCATCCCTTGGTTGGTGGATGCCTCAGATTAGTGAGGTAGTAGAGCATCCTCCACCTCACGACAAATCACAATGCCATTTACAAATTCTAACTCCTCGAGGTCGAGCAGCAGTTTTTGCCCTTGCCTTATATATCATTGTGCTGCTAGTCCATATGACAACTTCAACCGAACCTGTTGGCAGTAGGGCTTCCTCAGCTGCAAGAGAGGACTATGTGCAGGCAACTAATTATACTCCCTTTTTTAAAGTGATAGCCCAAAGAGTGGAGTTTACATTCTCTTCCCCTCGTGTATAAGCCTTCTGGTCAGGTGTAATCTCCGAAACTAGAGTTAACATGGTAATTTCAAGAACCCAATCATCTTAATAGGATCGAACCCAATCATCTTAATAGGATCAACATGTTTTAAATGTCAAATCTCAACAAATTTTTTGCTACCCAATTCTTCTTGTTCAGTATAACAAAAACATGCATAAGAATTTCGAGTGTAGAGATACCACCCATCATTCACCAATGTGGAGCTCCTTAGGATCAGTGACTTCAAATGTGGTAATGTGATTGCACTAATCTCATGATTTAAAATGAAAGAGCAAGAAGCGCAGCTACATTTGTGTGTGCGTGGTGGGGTAGGGTTGATAGCGTTAAGCATATTCCAGTTAGATTAAAACAATTATAGTGAGTAAAATCGGTCTTCAAACCCTCCCATAAGTTCATCCTATTTCCCAGGTTCCAAAAGTGCAGAGGTAAGAACATGACATAGCTTGCATGCAAATTACAGGAAGAAAAACGAATTTTGACAGTCATATGTTAATCCATGCTAACCATCCAAAGAAGTGTATATTTTATCTGCAAACTATAGCTGTATAAACTACTTAATTCACTTAGGTAACTTGTATGCGAATAAAATAGGTTAGAATTGGAATCATCGCCCAAGAACACATGAACTACAAATATGTACATCAAGTTTGAACCCATTTCTTTCACGTAACAAGTATATAACCCAATTATTAACAGAATAGTTTTTAAAAATCCTCTAAAACAACTAGGAATATAAGCTAATCAACAGTAACACTATTATGTTTCTAAACAGATGTTGTTTGGCAAATACAAAAAAATCTTATAAATTAAATTAAAATTGACTGGTTCAGTCAAAATAACACTTACATCTGTTTAGTTCCATAGAAGTAGACCAGCAGCTTCTTTTTAACAGAAGACAGGCCCCACTGCTCTGGCTCACTTATCTGCAACAGCGTGCAAATTCACAAATGAAATAATTTCTGAGGATGTAAAATCCGTTTCATCCATGCAGGTATCTCATGTGCACATGAATATCAATCCCTAATAAAGAAGCCAGACTTAAAGTGGGGGAGGGAAATAGAAGGAACAAGCCTATAGACTAACACAGCATGCCTCCTTGGTGAATACAGGTATGAAGGGAAATATGCATTGATGTCAACATAACAGTGTTCTGAGTTATAATTTTAACTGATCATAACAGAGGTGAAAGAATAGAAGAGAAGTACACAAGCATCTCAGTAAAGAAATGGGAGCAAAATGAAGAGAGAAAACAAAAATATTGAAATGGAGATCATCAGGTTATTCAAATCAAATTACCATATACCCTATGAAGAACATTTATTTGTCAGTGTTTGCTGTCTCAAATCATGCACAATACACACTCTGTTATAAGAATAACCAACATATAGCAAGTATAGATGCTTAACCATGTTTCAAACTGTATACAAGTATGCAGCATGTAGCAAGTACATACGCTCAATACAATTTGTATCCGGAGGCCTATGACTAGAAGGGTTGAGAATACATGTGCAGCGATGTAACTATCTTAGCCAATGTAAAGAGGCCAAATTTGCTGAGTCATGTTATTAACGCAACAAATAGACAAAAAAAAAATCAAGGTCAAGACGCTAGACAATAACCAACGAGATAAGAACTAAAATGATCTTGAAGTGAATAGAAAGAGGAAAATATCAGGGAAAAACAGTAGCAAAAATTAGAATACTTAATAGTGGGCTAGCAGAACAAATGACATACTTGGCTATCATATAAGGGGCACAGACGTCCAAACAATTAGAGTTGTGCTATCCTAACAATTCAGAAGTCCGTAAGAACCACATAAAAAGCATACGCATTGACATAATTCCTAAACAGATGCATGTGATTCAAAACTTAGCAGAAAAGAGTGCCACCCTGTGCTGAGAAATGCCATTTTCCTCATTCCATCATTGTCTTTTTGCTCCCCAAAAGGATAAATATAAAGAAAACCGTCATGAAACACTATTGAGAAAAAAATTACAGGATTATGATGAAGGGGCACTTAACGATAAAAACATCTCTCTTTCCATTCCTATCAGGCAATCAGAAAGTCCACATTGAAAACGTACCAAAGGAAACTCGTAACTCATTGACAAATTATAGAAAACCTATAACCAGTACATGTAAACAAGCAAGT
This sequence comes from Rhipidocladum racemiflorum, assembly GCA_036346355.1. Lineage (NCBI taxonomy): Eukaryota > Viridiplantae > Streptophyta > Magnoliopsida > Poales > Poaceae > Rhipidocladum > Rhipidocladum racemiflorum. The sequence goes on along the minus strand of CM070573.1, from coordinate 60,192,651 downwards.
CACTCTGAATGAAAATCACATCTGTAACTAATAAACTTCAAAGAGCAAATCACTAAGAATAAAAACCACATCTGGAACTAACAAACTTCAAAGAGTAGACTGTAGCCCTAAATCTTGGTGACATATCACTCAAATCCTAACTGATCCCCAGACCATTTACGCCCTAAATCACCTGCAACGGCAAATCTCAACAAGAAACCAATAGCTAAAGCAGGAATTGAGACTAGCGGTCAAATTGCAGTAGAACTTATCGCTTAATCTCGAGAGCTCAGCAGAAAGTAACAAAAAAGGGCTTCTTTGACTCAAAGATCCAATCTTTCTTAAGCATATGGTATCCGAATCCCTACATAACACCAAATCTCGCTGATAAGCAGCAAGAAAACCACAAAACTAGCCCAGATTAACAGCTAAAACGCCAAATCGGGGTAGGAGGACATCCAAGAACCTAAGATTTAGCCGAAATGGCCACGCCGCAGCCCCAAAAGCAGGGCCTTCCCCACCCCCAACGAAACCCTAAACAAGCTACCCCAAGAGCCCCCTAACCCCAGCCAACCCAAGCCACTACGAGGCCACAGATCAGAGAGAAGAGCAAGCCGCGTGTCCCTCCACTCACCATGGCCGGCCACGCCGGGAAGCCCTTCATCTTGGCGAGCACGAGGTCGCCCACCTTCCACTGCGCCGCAGCAGCAGCCGCCGCGGCAGCCGCGGCCGCCGCGCGCTTCCTCCTCGCCGGCGCCATCGTCCGCCCGCCCACAAGCCAACCGCCGTCGCCGCCTCCACCCCCACACCCACCAGCAGCGATCGGGGCTCAGAAGGCGCCTCTACGACGGTTGGCGCCCGAGGCCGTGAGGCGGCGGCAGCACCGCAAGATGCCGCCGCTGGTGCCGGAGACGGCGGGGCGCCCGGTGGCCGTCCTCCTCTTCACTCTGGCTCCGGCGGCGGCGAGGGGGGGAGGCATGGGAGAGGGGGAGCCGCCGGCTTGGGCTTGGGGATTTTTCTTTTCCTCTCTCAGTTTTTATTTTTGCGTTTTCAGTTATTATTTACTCAGGAAGAGGAGCGTATGCGTGTTGAGCGTGTGGGGGTTGGTACTTCGTTGGGGGGAGGGAGGTGGGGAGGGGGGGAGCGTTGGGAGTGGCGGCGCCGGCGCGCGTCAGGGTGGGAGGGGTTTGGTTATGTGGACGGAATGGCTTGCTGCCGCATGCCCATATATCCTCCTCCCGTGGCTAGGGCCTAGAACTGTTACTTGCTGTTTGCGCTCCATGACTAGGGTAAGAAAACGCAGTTTTTTCTTCTTCTTTTTTCCAAGTTGAACCACAGGAACACGGACACACGGTGCCTCGCGTCACACTGTAATGTTTACACGCCCAGCATAGTAGCATACTAGCATGGCTTCAAGGGCCGTATATGACCATGTTTGGATCCTTGGACTAATTGTTAGCTGACTAAAAATTAGTCCTAGTCTATCCAAACAGGACGACTAATAGGTGGGCTAATTTTTAGCCAACCCCTCAGCTAACAATTAGTCCATTAGTTGGTGGGAGAGAGCTAAGGCCATGTTTGGATGGGCTAAAACTAATTGTTAGCTGACTAATGGCTAGAGCTAATTGTTAGCCAGCTAATAATTAGTCCATCTAAAATTAGCCCAGGGCTATTTGGATACATGACTAATGGTTGGGCTAATTTCTTAGAAAAGTCATGTCTGCCCCCTCATAATGGGTGAGGAAATGAGGATAAGGCCAACGTGAGGGTATTTCAGACTTTTTCCAGCATGTTACATGCTATTAGCCCAAATTAGCTCCTCCCCACCAACTAATGGACTAATTGTTAGCTAAGGGGTTGGCTATAAATTAGCCTACCTATTAGTCTTCCTGTTTGGATAGACTAGAGCTAATTTTTAGCCAGCTAATAATTAGTCCAGGGATCCAAACATGGCCTAATTTGAGCTAATAGCAGGTAACACACAGCAAAAAGACAGAACTACCCTCGCTCTGAAATTGTTTGCGAGCATTGAAATTTAGCGTCCACACACAAAAAAAGAGTGCGTCCATGGCAGTGAGCATTCTCGTGTCATGTATAGCGGCTGCCCTGGGAATTAGTCCAATACACGAAAAAGCAGTGCGTCCATGGCAATGAGCACTCTATGTGTGAGGACTCCTCTTCCTATACCGTACTGTACGCCATCTACTGTAGCGTATAGCACCGTATAGCAACAGGAAGCCTCGACACCGAAAATCTGAATCTAAAAATTCGATCGACGGGATCGAACCCTTAGCTTCGGACCCGGTGCCTGTACATCCGATCATCGATCCCTGGATCAAGAGCCCGATATCGCGTACTCCACAACCCGCGTATCAATGCACGAAAAGATAAACTAAGATAATTTACATAACTGGTATAAACCTTGAACAAGTGTATTACGAAACCAAAAGAAGTAAAGCGGCAATGAAACAAAGAAAGACAACCAAGAATGGCCCGACCACCCCACAAAGCATCGACCGGAGGGAGGGACTACGGCCGCAACACTCGCGAGAAAGGGGCTCGCCATCATCCTGACATCATCATTACCTTCCTCTGTGGAAAAAGGGTTAGCGACAGCGGTGAGTACACGTATGTACTCGCAAGACTTTAGTGTATGCAATTATAATTAATATGCAGCCGATACGATTGAAATGGCTACTACACTAAGTCTATTGCAGCAGGATTTGAAGCGGTTCATCGAAATGTAATACATAATTTGAAAGACAAAGTAGCTTGAATAAAACATATTTACAAAGATAAATAACAATCGAGCTCCACAATTTGCCACCATCCATGGTCGCGGTGGGATACGAATCGACATCCATACATATTCATAAATCCTCCAAGTATCATATCCACATATCCACAAATCCATCAAGTACCGTATTCAACCACATACTTTATATCGACTCGAGATAATTTTTCATTTTCAAAACCAAACCAAATTTCTATACTTGATATGATTAAAGAAGATTTGCTCATAACCGTGAGCACGGCTAATCGATTAGAATTATTTGATACTCTGCAGAGTTTGCGCACTTTACCCAAACACAACTCGGACTTGCATCCTCGCTATCCAGGGTACACGCGATACACGAGGTATCCGATATACAAGAATGATCTATTCTTTCCCATCGTTGAGGCTATAGCCACACCTCAAAGACCGGCGACGATAAACCCACTACTATGGCGATAAGAGGCCAACCACCACTCAGGCGGCCACGGAATATCCATCGTGACGACGGCGAGTTTTTGCCGCGGCATTATCCCATAGCAAGGCGTACACCGTTGTATCAATCAAACATGAACTGGAGCGATTCCCCCCTGCATAAGTACAAGCGCACTCACGAAGGTGCATACGGCGGGTCGTGAGGACACACACACCGCGCTCGACTGCTCAACACGGGGAAAAGGTCCACACTTCGGCCTACCAACAGGCATGGCTATCCCTCACACTTCAGTACTAAAACAAAGTTGCCCCATCCCAAAGATTGCGCGGTTGCACGGTGTTCATTCAAAACCGTCACAAGTTCGGTCCTTATATTTTTGCCTAGTGACTCAAGCGGGAACTCCACTTAACTCGCCAACCAATCGCCACCATGTTTAACTAGCACATATTATACCTCCCGCCAAGTCTAATTACCAACTAGACACGCACATTTTTATCAAATTACCTTTACAAGTCACATTTCCAAAACATTTCCAAAACCAGTTACAATTATCATAAGTTTTGAGCATTTGGTAAATGACTGACTTTGCTCATCTCTATTGCAGTGTCTAAGCATATGCATTTACTAAGTCGTTTATACCCAAGTGACATTTTATTAATTGTCCAACCCTACTAAGGCTATCAATGAACTCTGGGAATTTAATTGAGGAAAAACCACCAAATCAGGGTATATCTACCATTCCCACAAACTAGCACTTTACTGAATATAAACAATGCATATAGTTTGAGAAATCAAAGTAAACATCGTGAAATATAGGTTTCAAGATGGTCAAAGGAGGTGCTTGCCTTGTTGTTGCTCTTCGGTGATGTCCGGGATGATTTCAGGAGTGCTTGATGCGAATCCTGACTCGCTAGCCTCTAAACGAGCAAAAACAGGAAAAACGACGAAAGCGAAATAAATTAGCGAAAAAGAGAATTAAGTGCATAAACATCAACTTAACATCAAATAGAACTCATCTAAATACTAAGAAAGAAAAGAAACGATCAAAACGCGAAAAACGGCGTAATCGCGACCCGATGAGGCGATTTCGATGAAATTCTCGCCAAAGTGAATAAAATGCGTAAAATAAAGAAAAATTCAAATAAATTTAGTTAAACACCTAGAATTAGGTATAACACACCTAACGGGACTTGTCGCAACTCGTTTGGGATTACAATGATCGATCGAGCCAAAACAAAGAAACCAAATCGTAAAAGTGAAAATTTCGTAAAAGGAAAAATGGCACTATTCACCGTAGGGCAAAAGCCATTTTTGTTCGTAACGCATACGTAATCGATTTGCGATTTCTCCAGGCTATTCCACCAGGTAGTCTAGGTATTTAGGACCTATCTGGACCTTACCCCACCGAAATTCACTTAACCTATAACGAATTCCGATCGAAGCGCATTTTGGGTCGCTAAATACGCCCCGATCGCACAAGGTCCGAAACGGCTCAAACTCGATTCCGCTTGCGCGAGGAGCACGTTTTCGACTTCACTAGGCTTATATGACCCTAAATGACTCATTCCGATAGCTAACTGATGAATAAACCCTAAATTGTGGAATATGGCCAAAATGGCTATTTTGCTCGAAAACGAGCAATCTCGCCAAAAGGGCCGTTTGAGCCGAATGCCGCGAGACTTGTTTTAAGCCCTCGGCTAGTTGCTTAGGGATACGTACGACCTATCGGAGCTATTCCCCCGCATAGATGACTTCATCTTCTCTGACTTTTGACCAATTGCCCGCTTAACTCCGGCAATTACCCGAGAAACGGCAAAAGTCCGAAAAGTGACTTGAATGCGATCCAAAGCACGCGGAAAGCATGCTATCGACCTTAGTGACCTTAAACGAAGCTAAACAAAGCTAAATGCCTTAAACGGCTTGTGAGGCCTATAATTACTAAAATAAAATGCAAAGTGCTAAAATGCAAATCTAGCGATTCTAACTGCTTTTCTAGCCTCTAAGGGGACTAATGGTAAAGTCAATACATGCCTCGGAGCTCTAGGATTTTATGAAATAAAAATAAATTAAAAGAGACCTAGAGCTAACAACTTGTAGCAGGTTTTGACGAAACTTAATTTCGACTCTTCTGATCGCAACCAGGGCTATCAGAAGAGCTAATGGAGCTATCGTTATACGCTATGGACCTTCGGTCCATTGTAAAAATAGTTAACACCTAAATGAATAAAATAAATTTCGCTTAGCGAAATTGAATTCGATTCCTCCCAGAGCGACTCTAGCCACCGTAATCGCTATGGGAAAAATCTATACATGCTCTACCTCACTAGAACTCCGACAAACCGAAGACCTAGCGAGAGCATGCTCTATTTTGAAGATGGCTAAAAGCCGTGTCGACTATAGAGTTAAACGGACCTAACGACGACTGAGTCTAGATTTTAAAGCAGAATTGCTATGCGATGCGTTGAACACATGGTACCTAGACATGGCCTAGGATAGGGTTTGGGAAAACTTGACGAAATGCGAAGCTACAGGAGAAAAGAGTCGTAGCTACGGCAAGAGGATCGACCCGGGAGTCAAGAAATCAGTCGATCGCAAAAGCACCACGGAACTCCAAGAGACATCGATGAATCTCGATGGAATACTCACTTGAAGGGGTTGAGAAGATGGGGAACGCGATGAGGACGCCAAATCCAGCCTCCGATTCGATTTTCGCTTCGGTTGAATCGCCTTAATCCGCGGATTTGGGTGGCCTTCTTCTTCTCTTTCTCCTTCTCCTTGCTCAAGACGTGTGGGAGGAGGTGGGGAAATAAGGAAATGGCTGGTTGGAGGCTTGGAGTGGCTTAAAACACATGTGGGCACTATGCACTTATGGAGGGCATTTTGGTCCAATGCCAAAACTTGAAGATTCAAACATCTAAAGCTGATTTTGAATACTTCTAAGATATTTTGGATAGTTTTTGAGGACTTTTAGACATTTAATTTCCTAAATTTCCAATTTGTCCAAAAGGACAATTACGAACCGCAATTGAACTCGATTTGATTTTGAGTGAGTTTAATTAAGTTAAAGGGTTCTTTTGGATCCCAGTCGAGTCTACTCAGCTCAAAATACAGAAACACACAAGAACAGTGTATTATTAAATAGTGTTTGAGTACAAATGTACAGTGACTCGAGTATAGAAATACTCGGGATATTACACTATGGCAGTGACCATGTATAGCGGCAGCCCTGGGAACAAGAGTCCAACACTCAAAAAAAAAAGCGCGCCTCTCCAAGATCAAGAATCAAGTGCATTTGTTACTCTTGGAGGTTGAAGGACTCCTAGACGGCTAGGCGTCACTCACGAGCTCCCGACGATTGTGGGAAGCCGTGAGAAGTTTGTGAATGCTTGTTCCGCCTCCGAAAGAGAATGAACAAATAGTGGAACCAAACTTCAAGTGTGACCGAGGTTTGGGAGGAAAGGGTTGGAAAAGACCCGACTCTTCGTGAGCCTCCTCAACAGAGAGTACGATCCCCTCAAGGATCCGAACTCCGGGAAATAACTTTTTTGTCCATTGTGCTTTCACTTTACTTGATGCCATTTAAGTCTTATTGATTTACGTGCATGTGTTCTCTAGTAGACTAGAACAAGTCTTTAGATTGGTAGTCTAAACTTAAGCTCTTCTTATACAGTTCTGATCGGATATTCCGACTTAATACTGGAAGTTCCGATATTATCGGAAGTTCCGATATTATCGGAAATTCCGATATTGGATCGGATAGTCCGACTCTTTTCCGCTGCAGTAAATTTCTTTAGAATTTTAATAGCCTATTCACCCCCCTCTAGGCAATTCTCACTTCTTTTCAATTGGTATCAAAGCCCATCCTTCTCGAAGGCTTAACCGCTTGAAGGGAACGAGATGGCGAATACGGGGTTAAAGGTTGTTGTGTCGGATGAGCAGAATAGTCCGAGGGCCGGAGATGGAACTCCCGGCAAGAGTAAAGAAGAGGCAACCTCTACATCAACACAGGGAGCTCAAATCCCTTTCAATTATGAAAAATTGAATACCTCATCTTCACATTCTTATATCACTGTGCCCTCCGGGAGTGCTCCCTTCTTTGATGGCACATATTATTTCGCTTGGAGACACAAAATGAAAATGCATCTAATGTCTGTTCATCCAAGTGTGTGGAAGATTGTGTGTACAGGTTTAGATATGCCGGAAGATGACATGGAGCTCACGCCGGAACAAGAGCAAAACATCCATCGCAATGCACAAGCCACAAGTGTGTTGCTTGGAGCATTGAGTCCCGAAGAGTTCAACAAAGTTGACGGCTTGGAAGAAGCAAAAGAGATATGGGACACACTCCAAGTAGCTCACGAGGGAACATCAAGTGTAAGAGAGTCAAATATTGAATTGCTTGAAGAAAAGTTGGGGAGATTTGTCATGAACAATGATGAGACGCCTCAACAAATGTATGATCGGTTGATGATTCTTGTGAACAAGATCCGAGGGCTTGGAAGCAAGGATATGACAGACCATGTCGTGGTAAAAGAGGATGTTGACAGCCTTTGCTCCAAGGAACTCGACTCTCGTAACACTTATACGAGAGCGAAAAGACTTCAAAAGGCTCACTCCAAATGACATGCTTGGAAGGATTCTTTCACACAAGCTTATGAAGGAAGAGGCAAAAGAAGTGAAGAACCTTGCCAAGCAAAGTTCGAGCTCAAGACCAAAAGAGATAACTTTAAAGGCAAGCAAAAAGGAAGAATCAACCTCAAGCGATGATGAGGAAGATGAGAGCGAAGATGAAGAAGACTTGGCCTTGTTTGTGAGAAAATTCAAGAAATTTCTTAAGTATGACGGGTCAAGTAAATACAAGAAGAACTACAATGACAAATCGAGAAGAAGAAGAAATACAAAGAGGGCTTGTTATGAGTGCGGTGAAGTTGGACACTTCATCGCCAATTATCCGAAAAAGAAGAACACTACAAATGAGCACAAAAAGGGTGAGCCATACAAGAAAAACAAAGCTCACAAGAAGAAGTACTCGGGGAGAGCCCACATTGGCGAAGAATGGGACTCAAACGACTCCGACTCCGACACCGACGATGAAGGAGCCGCCACCGTTGCCATTGAAGCCGCTCCTCCAACTAAGTCACTTTTCGGCAACATGAGTGACACCGACGTCGACGACGACACACCCGTTTGTCTCATGGCAAAAGGGCGCAAGGTAATGACTAAGTTGAAACCTCAAAGTAGCGATAGTGAATTAGATAGTGATGATAATGATGACGATGATGCTCTATTTTGTGATTTGAGCAAATCGGCTATTGCCAAAATCCATAAGCTAATGAAAATAATGGATAACCAAGAGAAGACTCTTGAGAAGCAAGAAGAACTTCTAATTTGTGAAAAGAAGAAAAATCTTGCCCTTGAGAAGGTCCTCGCAAAAGAAAAGGAGACGATTGAGTTGTTAACCAAAAAGCTTGATTTGGCTAATAATTCAATCGCAATGCTTAAGGGTTCAAATGAATCACTTCAAGAGAATGTCATAAGTCTAGAAAACAATCTTCAAGCTCTTGAAGTGCAAATTGAATCTCTTAATAATCTTAATTCTCCAATTGTTGATTTATCAACGGCTTCTATTCCTTCCACTAGCAATGGTTGCTCTTGTTGCTATAATGTTGATATTAATGCTTGTACTACCAACTCTCAATTTGTGTAAGTATTAAAAAGCGAAAATGAGAGAATAAGTGCCTTGGTAAGGTATGGTTGCATCAAAACTTATCAATCCAAGAATGCTCTATATAAGACCATCAATGGTCGAGGCAACAAAAACAAGGAATGGCTAGGATATGATAAGTATGAGTGCAAAGAAAATAACCGTGTGGTGGTGAAAGGTAAGGAATGCATCAAATTTGTCAAAGGAAATGACAAACAGCCATTGACCACCACACATGTCATTAAGGCCGGGCAAAAACCGAAGAAGCATCCTCAACATTATGCATCGCACCCACTTCATTATGCTTCTTATGTCTTGAAGAGGAACCACCGTGGTAAAGTGGTTGCTCATTTTGTCGGTGCCCACAACTCAAATGAAATGAGAAAGAAGAAGGTGTGGGTACCGAAAGTCTTAATCACTAACATGCAAGGACCCAAAAGGATTTGGGTACCTAAAAACAAGACCTAATGTACTCTTGTAGGCTTATACCTCCGGGGGATCAAGTTGGGTGCTTGATAGTGGTTGCACAAACCACATAACCGGAGAGAAAGAAATGTTCTCATCTTTTGATGAAAAAGGGTCACAATATGAAAATATTGTGTTTGGTGATAATGGTAAAGGTGAGGTAATGGGATTAGGTAAAATTGCAATCTCGAATGATCATTCAATATCTAATGTGTTGCTAGTTAAATCATTGAATTATAATTTGTTATCCGTATCTCAACTTTGCGAGATGGGTTATAATTGTTTATTCACTAATGTAGATGTGACCGTCTTTAGAAGAGACGATTCCTCAATTGCCTTTAAAGGATATTTGAAGGGCAAGCTTTATTTGGTTGATTTCAACTCAAATAGCGCTAAACTTCAAACATGCTTAATGGCAAAGTCTAGCATGGGTTGATTGTGGCATCGCCGACTAGCCCATGTTGGCATGAGGAATCTCGATAAACTTCTAAAGGGAGATCACATCATTGGACTAACAAATGTTGAGTTCGAGAAGAATAGAATTTGTAGTGCCTGTCAAGTGGGAAAGCAAGTTGGAGCGCGTCATCCCGCTAAGAACATCATGACAACGACAAGACCATTGGAGCTTCTACACATGGATCTCTTCGAACCCGTTGCTTCTATAAGCATCGGAGTTAACAAATATGGTTTGGTTATTGTTGATGATTTTTCACGCTTCACGTGGGTGTTCTTTTTGCAAGAGAAAAGTGAGACTCAACGAATAATTAAGAAGTTCGCAAGAAGAGCCCAAAATGAATTCGAGTTGAAGATCAAGAAGATTCGAAGCGACAATGGAAGCGAATTCAAGAATACTCAAGTCGAAGAATTCCTTGATGAAGAGGGAATCAAGCATGAGTTCTCCGCTCCATATTCCCCTCAACAAAATGGAGTGGTAGAAAGGAAGAACCGGACGTTGATTGAGATGGCAAGGACAATGCTTGACGAGTACAAGATTTCCGACCATTTTTTGGGCGGAAGCTGTCAACACTGCATGCCACGCAATCAACCGATTATACCTTCACAAGATCTTGAAGAAGACAGCATACGAACTCCTCACTGGTAACAAACCAAATGTTCATATTTTAGAGTATTTGGTAGTAAATGTTTCATCCTAATCAAGAAGCCAAAGAACTCAAAATTTGCCCCCAAGATCGATGAAGGCTTCTTGCTTGGATATGGATTAAATGCCTACGCCTATCGTGTCTTCAACAAAACCACGGGTTGTGTTGAAATATCGAGAGACGTAACATTTGATGAATCTAACGGCTCTCAAATAGAGCAAGTCGATTTGAATGTGTTAGATAATGAAGAAGTGCCGAGCATTGCAATCAAAAGAATGGCAATAGGAGAAGTAAGACCATGAGAAAGTGAGCATCATTACAACTCATCAACTCAAGTTGAGCAACCTACCTCAACTCAAGAACAAGAAGCACCCCAAGATAGCTCAAGCAAACTCATGGATGACGATCAAATTGAAGACATCGAGCCAATTCAACAAACGTCCCAAATACCACATCCAAGGGTGCATCAAAGTGTCCAAAGAGACCACCCCGTTGACAACATCCTTGGTGATATACAAAAAGGGGTAACTACACGATCTAGAGTAGCTAATTTTTATGAATTTTACTCTTTTGTGTCTACTTTGGAACCCTTGAAGGTGGAAGATGCGTTAAAGGATCCGGATTGGGTGATGGCAATGCATGAAGAGTTCAACAACTTCGTTAGGAATAAAGTATGGTCATTAGTGGAAAGGCCAAATCAAAATGTGATTGGAAGCAAATGGGGTCTTCCGCAACAAGCAAGATGAAAACGGAGTTGTCACAAGAAATAAAGCTCGGTTGGTAGCTCAGGGATACACTCAAATCGAAGGTTTGGATTTTGGTGAGACTTATGCTCCAGTTGCTAGATTAGAGTCAATTCGTATATTGGTTGCATTTGCTACTCACCATGATTTCAATCTTTTTCAAATGGACGTCAAGAGTGCTTTCCTAAATGGTCCAATCGCCGAACTAATATATGTTAAGCAACCGCCGGGAATGGAAGATCACAAGAACCCTACACGTGTATAAACTCCATAAGGCGCTCTATGGGCTTAAGCAAACACCTAGAGCATGGTATGAATGCCTTAAGGATTTTCTTATTAAGAAGGGTTTCGAAATTGGTAAAGCCGATCCTGCTCTCTTCACAAAATATGTTGATGACGATTTATTTGTATGCCAAATATATGTCGATGACATTATATTTGATTCTACTAATAAAAACTTTTGTGAGGAATTTAGTAGGTTAATGACAAAAAGGTTTGAGATGTCGATGATGGGTGAGCTAAAATTCTTCCTCGGATTTCAAATCAAACAACTCAAGGAAGGGACATTCTTGTGCCAAACAAAATACATTAAGGACATGCTCAAGAAGTTTGACATGGAGAAAGCCAAGCCAATCCATACACTCATGGCGACCAACGGACACCTCGGCCTAAACGAGGAAGGTAATCCAGTGGATCAAAAGGTATATCGGTCCATGATAGGCTCATTGCTTTATCTTTGTGCACCTAGGCCAGATATTATGCTTAGTGTTTACATGTGTGCAAGATATCAAGTATCTCCGAGAGAGTGCCATCTAGTAGCCGTGAAAAGAATTCTTATATATCTAGTTCACACACCAAGTCTAGGGCTTTGGTATCCTAAAGGATCAAAATTCGATTTGATTGGATATTCGGATGCTGATTATGCAGGTTGCAAAGTGGATAGAAAAAGTACTTCGGGGACTTGCCAATTCTTAGGTAGATCACTAGTGTCTTGGTCTTCTAAGAAACAAAATTCGGTAGCTCTATCCACCGCCGAAGCCGAATACATTGCGGCGGGAAGTTGTTGTGCACAATTGTTATGGATGAGGCAAACCTTGAGGGATTTTGGATTAAAGTTGGATAGAGTTCCACTCCTATGTGACAATGAGAGTGCTATTAAGATAGCCAATAATCCCTTTCAACACTCCCGCACCAAGCACATAGATATCTACCACCACTTTCTTAGAGATCACTCACTAAAAGGAGACATTGACATTATCTATGTGAGAACCGAGAAACAATTGGCCGATATATTCACCAAACCTCTATATGAGAATCGCTTTTGCGAGTTGAGAAGTGAGCTAAATGTTCTAGATTATCGGATTGTGTCTTGATGTCTTGCTCGCATTTTGATTGCTATTTCTCTCCTTGATTTCGAAATAAAATGTTTGCAAAATCAATTGATTGGTCTTCAAAATGCTTTATTGTTGCTCTCGTTTCTAGTCATTCCTCTCGTGATCATTGTTTTGATTGCTGTAATGCCTTCTGATCACAAGTGGGATGACTCCCGAGTTCACTGGCTCAAAGTCTCAATCCATCAATTCTCTGAAATCCAATCTTTCCCTTCTGTCTGCTGGAAAAATCAACACTTCGGAACTCCCAAAATCTGGAAATTCCTCTGCTTCGGAACATCCGAAATATCATGTCGGAATATCCGAAGCTTGCTCAGCTGCTCAGCGTCCATTTCGCTGAAAACCTAAATTCTTCGGAACTTCCGACTTATATATCGGAATATCCGATATTCTGGGGATCTTGGCCGTTCAGAACTTCCGAACACAACTTTGGAACTTCTGAAATGTGTGTAAACGCTTGAAAAGGACGGTTCGGTTGGCCCCTCCACTTCATTTCTTTTATCCTCAAGCCATCGTACGGTCTCCCGTTCTTTTCATCTCTTGTCGTCTTCGGAGTCTCCGACCCCACAAAAACTCCGATCTACTCCAAGGAAGGATTCTCCTCGGAAAGGACATCATTTTCCTCGCTATCTCTTGATTCTTTTCATTCTCAGGTAAACCTAAATCCCGAGATTCAAGTCTCTTGCCCGTTCGCATTCCTTGTTGGATTTTCTTCGGTGAAGTAGTTGATCTATCCTTTAATTCCTTAGATCTTCATTTACATCCTTTTCCGTCGGTTGATCTTGTAGAAATCATAGTTTTAGGGTTGTACCGAAAACTTCGGAACTTCCGATATGATATCGGAACTTCCGATGTAAAGTCGGAACTTTCGATACAAAATCGAAACTTCTGATGAGGACAGTACAGCTCCAAAACCAGGATTCTCTCTAGATCCGTCTATCTTATCAACTTCTCCTCCTATCAGATCACTTCAATGGATCCCGGACAAGGTGATCAGCCCCCTGCGGGTTCAGGTAAAGTCACCTTCTCTCGGAAACGCAAGACATCAACCAGGACAAGAACAAAGAGAGTCGTCACCATGGGATCTCAACCGGGCATATCCATCAACGAACCTGCTCAAGCCGCCCAGACTGTGAATGTTCCTCGGGGAGCACCTTTGCCGTCAAGGAAAGGAAAAGGAATTGCAGGTGCTTCAGGATCTAACTCTACTCTAGCCAGAGACATGCCAAGACTAAGAAAGCCTGAAAGGAATCCGAGACTGCAAAGGAAGCCTGTGAGCTACAAAGGAAAGGCTGCCCAGGTCCGGAAAGCAAGAGAGGAAAATCCTAAGAGAACAGACATATTTTCCACTGATCCTCGCTTTTGGACATTCTTTCAGTAGGACTTCTATGAGTCAGTTATTCTTCCAAGGAAGAATCCAGTCATTTTGATGCAGTGGATTGATTGGGAATACATGGCAGAGGCAGATGATGCTACATTCAATCAAATCATTGCTGCTTGTGAAAGGACTGGAACTAAGAGAATCATGGCTTTTCAGCATGATTGGAATGTTAAGATCATTGCTCAATTTTATGCTACCATGTATGTCTCCAAGGATCGAGTCTCTACTCCTCACTAGATAACTGAAGGAACCTGGTATGAAGCCACATATGCACAGTTTGCCAGATTGCTTGAATTCACTGAGGCAGATTCCAGGGACAAGGATCAGATCCATAATGAGAGTTCTTTGGGAGCATCTAATTTGAACTTTCTATATGAAGAAGATGCTGAGTATGATGAAGGAAACACAAAAGGAATGAAGCCTTTCTTTGCTATCCTGAACAGACTTTTCAGGAAGACATTAGCTCCAAAAGAAGGTGATGCATCTCATGTTCTCTCATATACCAGGAATCTTTTGAGCAGAATGCAGGATAATCAGCGATCATTTGATGTCTTTGATTTCATCTGGAATGAGATTAGACTCATTGGTCAGGAGCCCAGGAGGAGCTGTGGATATGCACCTTTCATCATGCATTTGATTGAGCAAGTGACACAGCAGCAATTTGAGTATGATGTCAAGCATACTGGACTACAAGTCAGGGTAGTGAAGCCCCCAGCTCAGAGAACCACAAGGGCCAGCACCAGAGGCACTACATCTTCATCTGCTGCCACTCCTGAAGCTTCAGCTTCTAGTGGATCTTCTTCGTCGATTTTGCGTGCATTGAAGTCTATTTTTGTCCTTTGCAAGAGCAATGCAGCAAAACAAAAGAAGAATACCAAGAGGCTCAAGGACATCCAGAGGCACCTGAACCTTCAGTGTTCAGAGGATGAGGAGAGCGAGGACGAGATTGAGGACCCCTTTGCCCCGGCGCCTGACGATTCAGAGTCTGAGGACGACGCCGAGGAGTCCGGATCAGAGGAGCCTGGATCAGAGGAGTCCGACTAGTTTACTTTCTTCTCCCTCCTTCCCTCATTTGTGGTGCTTGATGCCAAAGGGGGAGAAGGAGACAAATCTTATCGTCTTTGAAGCCTTGAGTCTAGTGAACTTGGTCGTGCTTTTGTTGGTTAAAACTCTGTGTTTGAATGTTGCTCTCTCTCTAAGACCTTTGTCGTTGTGCATGCATGGATAATTTTGTTGACTTGTTGGATGTTAATGCGTTATCTTTGCTTAATATACTTGTTTATCATGTTTATCCTGTCACATATGAATGTTAATCACCTATGCAAAGATATAGGGGGAGCTCTCTCATTTCTTTTTCCTTCAAAATGTGCATTTGCTCTCAAGTCCTATCTTGAATGCACATACTAAGGGGGAGTTCATCCTATATCCCTTCTATTAATATGCTTTGTAAATTTGTCCTTAATCGGGTTGTCATCAATCACCAAAAAGGGGAAGATTGAAAGTGCATCTAGGCCTTCTAATTTAGTTTTGGTTGATTAATGACAAACGATTATAGAAATTAAAATGTTCAACTAGTTTATGAACAGATAAAAGCTTCAAGAAGAGATCATCTACGTCCATCGGTTACCCTCAAATTGAATTGAGTAAGAAAAACGGCAGCACGTGTATGTATTGCATTTTCTTGAGTCATAGGAATGCCGTACTATTAAGAGGGATACTTTGAAATTGGTCTAGAGATTGTCTTTATGCTCAGATGAATGATATTTAGTCTCTTTAGGAGTTCATACTGTCCTCACTTGCATTCGAATGCGTTTGCTTTGAAGTCCCTTTCGGATATTCCGATGTTATGTCGGAAGTTCCGAAGTTTCAGACATTCCGATGTGTAGTTGTGCACTAGTCCGAAACCCTTAGTTTGGGTCGGTCGGATACTCCGATATTTTACATCAGAAGTTCCGATTTGTGTTGTCTTGGAAAAGGGTGCTCTCTGTCGAGTTCGGACTGTCCGAATTTTCAAGTCGGAAGTTCGGTACCCACTCCCCCGCAGTAAATACGATCGCCGGGCGAGCAGGGCGTATCCGAGCCCATCGCCACGATGAGCAGCAGATCCCCAGCATGGCCACCCAGTGGACAGGTGGCAGTCAGGCCACACCACTGGGCGCCCAGCAAGGTGGTCGCCCAGTGGATAGGTGGCGGTCAGGCCACGCCACTGGGCGCCCAGCGAGGTGGTCGCCTAGTGGACAGGTGGCGGCCAGGCCACCCCACTGGGTGCCCAGCAAGGTGGTCGCCAAAGGGCGGTGGCGCCAAAGCCACACCCTAAGCGCCAGCCAGGTGGTCGCCAGTGGGCGAGTGGCGGCGAGCCACTCACTGGCGCCCGGCCAGTGGTAAATCGAGAGGCAGCGTGGAGATCAAGCCACGCCCCTGGGCGCCCAGCCAGGTAGTTGCCAAGAGGACACGTGGCATGCTGGCCACTCCCCTGGCGCCCACCCCCGAGGCAGCAGTGCCGGGTCAAGGACATTTAATACGAATCGTGCGCATTAAATGCAAAGCGTGGAGGATACAGTATGGCGGCGCGTCTTCCCCAGGCGTGCATTAATTACGTGTGACATCACGGCAGCACCTCACCCCCTGACGGAACGGGTGTCGTTGGCGGACGTGGGGCGGCGAAGTGCGGCGATTCTGTGACGTTAGTGGGATGTAAGAGCAGTGACGGGTGCATTAAATGCGCCCGTGGCAGTGTAATGAGTGTGGCTTGCAGTGTAAGCCTCCCATGCGCCCCCGTCAGCCCAAGTATAAAAGGAAGCCGGGGTGCATGGGAGAGGGGGTTGGTTCTTTGTTGGTTCGATCCATGGTCAGTAGGTTTCATCCTCTCAAGCGAGAACACAAGCAATAGCAAAGAAAGCAGGACTAGGGATATTACTCTCCGGAGGGCCTGAACCTGGGTAAATCTTAGTGTCCCCTATCCCTCTGAGCTTCACCCAAGACCTGCTCATCTTCCTTCCATCGGCCATTGCCCCAAAGCCCCGTCTGAACCTCATAAGCACCCGATTCGGAGGTGCTGTTGGCTAATCTGGCCAAGCAGTGCGCCAGTAGGGGCTATTGGTGGTTAGATTGCCCTCTCCCTTCCATTTCATTTCGAAGCTCGGCCAGGTAAGGCGCTTGTGCGCATGGCGAATCGCACTCAAGCGCAGCAATCTGCCGAGGAAAGCGGCGCCCGTAGCCGGTCTCGGCGTTCGGGGGGGCGGGCCACCCGGGTCCCTCCGCTGCGGGAGGGGCGCGCGTGGCTCCCACGCCCGGGGGTCAGCCCGTACAACGGCGCTTGGCGCTGGGGGACGATACCCCTGCGCGAAGCCTTCATGCGGCCCGGCTGCTTCTCGATCATCCTCCAGTAACGCTGGGGGGCGACACCCCAGCCACTCCATGGCTGCGGGATATCCTCCACCTGGTTGATGCCGCTCAACAGCAGGTTGAAGCGGCGACCCAGCCGGGGGCTTCCGGCATGTGGCGGCAAGGAGCGCACACAACCGACGCGCAAGGCTCCAGCCGCCACACGACTTTTCCCGGTATCAAGGGCCGGGATAAGGAAGAGTCTGGTTGCAGCCCCTCATTCTGAGGGGCGTGCACGCGACTCGCTTCTTCTCGCGTCCCCCAAGTCAAGGAATCGCGAAGATCTCGAATCGCGCTTGGACGAGAGGCGGCTCGGCGACGGTGACCTACGCCACGCTCTCGGGCGTCGCGAGAGTGCCGGCCGCGCCAATCCCCGAGATATCCGGCGGCGAGGCTTCCCCTCGGACTCCGGGGAGAGCGCAGGGTCGCACTCCTCGTCCTCTCCTCAGGATCGAGGAGCTGGCGAACAACGCTGCTCCCCCTACAACGTTGGATGCCAGGCGTTTTCTCTCCGCCTCCGGCAAGACGCGTGGCCGAAGAGATTCCGCCCTGCCTCCATCGAGAAATACGACGGCACCACCAGCCCGGAGGAGTTCCTGCAAATCTACACCACGGTGGTGCGTGCTGCTGGGGGGTCCGAGAAGGTCATGGCCAACTACCTCCCGACGTCGCTGACGGGCTCTGCCCAGTCTTGGCTACTTAACCTCCCGCGAGGCTCCGTGCACTCGTGGGAGGAGCTGTGAGACACTTTCGTCGCTAACTTTCAGGGCTCCTACGCCCAACCAGGCGTAGAGGATGACCTCCACGCTCTGGAGCAGACAGAGGGGGAGTCCCTGAGAGAGTTCATCCGACGGTTTAGCCACTGCCGCAATACGATCCCCCGGATCTCTGAGCAGTCGGTGATCATCGCTTTCCTTAGGGGGGTCCGGGACCAGAAGATGCGGGAGAAGATGGCTACCCGCATCATCTCAACCACGTCCGAGTTGTTCTCCCTGGCGCACAAGTGCGCCAGGGCGGCCGAGGCCCAGAAGTGCGCGACAAGGCCTACCGACACCGACGACACCGGCACCTCGAAGTCCTCCGACCGCAAGAAGAAGAAGAAGAAGAAGCGAAAGGAGGCCACCGCTAGGGAAGTCCTGGTTGCCGAGCTAGAGACCAAATCCCGGCGTTGCGATGATCAGGACCGGAGAGATGAGCGCCGGGACCGGCGCGGCGACCGCAGGAACCGCCGCTCGCCCCGTCGCGAAGACGATGGGGGCAAGCCCTATTGCCCCATCCATCAAACGAGTGGACACAACTTGGAGGACTGCCAAGTTGTGTCCAAGCTGGTAGACAGGCGGCTCAAGAAGCGCCGCGAGAAAGACCACGGGGACGACGACGACGAAGACTCAGCTCCACTGGCCTTCCAACAGGCGGAGCACACGGTGGCGTTCATTCACGGTGGCTCGGCCACCTACTCATCGAACTCACAGTACAAGCGGGATCTGAGGCAGGTCTGCGCCACCGTATCGTCCTCTGGGGCGAGTAGGCTGCTGAAGTGGTCGGAACAACCGATCACTTTCGGCCGGGCCGACCACCCGGAGAACATTTCTGGCCCGAGCCATTTGCCGATCGTGGTCTCTCCCACGGTTCGCAATGCGAAGCTCGGGCGGGTCCTCGTCGATGGAGGTAGCGCCATCAACCTGCTGTCAGTTGGGGCGTACCAAGCACTCTAGATACCGTATGAGGAGCTGCGCCCGGCCCCACTCTTCTACGGAGTCGCCCCCGGGGTGGGCCTCTTGCCCCTAGGGCAGGTCCGGTTGCCTGTTACGTTCGGAAGTGCGGAAAACTTCCGGACGGAGCTGGTCGACTTTGAGGTCGCCGACTTCGACCTCCCTTACAACGCCCTGTTTGGTCGTCTGGCCTTGGTCAAGTTCATGGCGGTTGCCCACTATGCCTACATGCTGGTGAAGATTCCCGGGCCTGGGGGTCCAATTACGGTGAAGGTGGATAGATCGAAGCCTGCGTCTCGCCAGCGTACCGGCAGGACTGGCCGGCACCACCGCCGCTGCTAGCGATAAGGACGACACCGAGCTCCCCTGGCCAGGACTCCGCGCTCGCCTGCACCTTCTAAGCGAGGCAAAGGCGGTCCCTGTGGGCGAGGACGGCTCGGGCAAGGTCGTCAAGATCGGCACCGACCTCAGTGCCAAATAGGAAGGCGCGCTCGTCACCTTCCTCCGGTCTAACCTGGATGTGTTCGCCTGGGAACCATCATAAATGACCGGGGTCCCTAGGGAGGTGATCGAGCACCGATTGGCAACGCTCCCTAGAACGCACCTGGTTCGACAAAAGATCCGGCGGCAGGCGCCAGAACGGCAGGACGCCATTCGGGACGAGGTGGAGAAGCTTTTGTCTGCCAAGATTGTGCGGGAGGCCACCTATCCGGAGTGGTTGGCCAACCCCGTGCTCGTAAAGAAGTCTAACGGGAAGTGGCGAATGTGCATCGACTTCACCGACCTCAATAAAGCCTGCCCCAAGGACCCGTACCCCCTGCCACGAATAGACATCATCGTCGACTCCACGGCGGGGTGTGAAGCCCTGTGTTTCCTCGACGCCTACTCCGGGTATCATCAGATCAGTATGGCGCAGGAAGACAAAGAAAAAACCGCCTTTGTGACTCCTCTCGGTGTATACTGCTACGTCAGGATGCCCTTCGGGCTGAAGAACACTGGTGCCACCTATCAGCGGGCTATGCACATTGTGTTTCGGCCCCAAATAGGGAGGAACCTCGAAGTGTATGTTGATGATCTGGTAGTAAAAACGAAAAAGGCCGACGAGCTTGTCCAAGACCTGGATGAGACCTTCTCCCGCCTCAGAAAATACTGTATAAAGTTGAATGCCGAGAAGTGCATGTTTGGTGTCTCATCTGGGAAGCTACTCGGGTTCCTGGTCTCCAGCCGCGGGATCGAGGTCAACCCAGAGAAGATAGAAGCAATTGAGCAGATGCAGCCGCCTACCCGCCTCAAGCAACTGCAATGCTTGACTGGCCGGCTGGCCTCCCTTGGCCGGTTCATAGCTCGGCTAGGGGAGAAAAGCCTGCCGCTGTTCAAGCTGTTGAAGAAGACCAACGCGTTTGAATGGACCCCAGAAGCCCAAAGAGCGCTCGAGGGCTTGAAGCAATACCTCTCCTCTCCCTGCCGGGTCGCCCCCGAGCCGGGTGAGCCATTGCTGTTGTATGTGGCGGCTAGCCCCTCCGTAGTGAGCGCGGCGCTGGTGGCAGAGCGAGAAGGCGTCCAACGGCCGGTCTACTACATCAGCAAGATGCTTCACGACGCAGAAACAAGGTACCCTCAGGCTCAGAAGATGGTCTATGCTGTGGTGGTGGCATCAAGAAAGTTGCGGCACTATTTTCAAGGGAGAGAGATCACAGTGGTCTCCTCATACCCCCTGCGTGAGATCCTTCACAACCGAGAAGCAGAGGGCCGCATAGCAAAGTGGTCCGTCGAGCTGGGGGAGTTCGGTGTCAAGTTCGCCCCTCGTACCGCGATAAAGAGTCAAAGGCTGGCGGACTTCGTCATCGAGTGGACTCCAGCTGAGTCCGAAGCCTATGAGGTCCCCGCGCCCTCCCCCTGGACGCTCTTCTTCGACGGGTCCTTCAGGCTTGAAGGCGCGGGGGCTGGGGTTCTCCTGGTCTCTCCAACCGGGGACCTCCTCAAGTACGTGGTCGTCCTCGACTTCAAGGCCACTAACAACGTCGCCGAGTACGAGGGCTTGCTGGCTGGGCTCCGGGCCGCCGCAGCCATCGGTGTCTGGCGCCTGCAAGTAAAGGGCGACTCTCTGCTGGTCGTCAATCAGGCAAGGAAAGATTTCTCCTGTCCTGACCCCATCATGGCGGTGTACCTGGCGGAGGTCAGGAAATTGGAACGGCATTTCGAAGGGTTGGGGTATGCTCACATCCCCCGGCGCGACAACCATCTGGCGGACGAGCTCGCCCAGCTCGCCTCAACCAGATCTCCTGTGCCGGTCGGGGTCTTTGAGGAAAGGCTTCCGCAACCGTACATCGCAGCCCCCGTTCCAGGCGGGGACGATGGTCTTCTTGCCGACCCTCGCCTCACGGAGGAAAGTGGTCGGTGGAAATGCCGGCGGGCGGAGTGCCAGGCGACCACCTCGTGGTCATTTGTATGGCCGGGAAGGCACATGGATGGATCCGATCTTGGCCTACTGCGGGATCAAGCGTGCCCGACGATGATGCGTCGGCAGAGAAGGTAGCACGAAAGGCCAAGTGCTATACCCTGGTGGCGGGGACTGTCTGCCAAGGTAAGAACGGAATTCTTCTCAAGTGCATCACTCGGGAAGAGGGGCGATTTGCTCTCGGATATCCAAGGAGGCGTGTCACGGGAGCCATGTGTCGGACGAACAATGGCGGGAAAAGCTTTCGTCAAAGGTTCTATTGGCCAACCGCCTCCGGGATGCCTGCGAGTGGTGAGAGATGTGAGGCATGCAGTTCCACGCCAAGCGGATCCACCAACCAGCCCAGGCCACGCAAACTATCCCGCTCTCTTGGCCCTTCGCGATGCAGAAATTTGGATATCTGAGCCCGTTCATGGGCCATAGGGGCTACACCCACATGTTCGCCGCCATCGATAAGTTCACTAAGTGGGTGGAAGCCGAGGCGATAAGATCCATCACCGCCGCATTTCTTTGTCAAGTTCATGCAAGGGATTTTCGCCGCTTTGGGGTCGCCAACCGCATCATCACCGACAACGGCACCTGATTCACCGTGGCCTTCTTAGATTTCTGCGAAGAGATGGGCACCAAGGTCTCGCTTTGCCTCGGCCGCCACCCTAAGAGCAACGGCCAAGTCGAAGGGCCAACGCTACCGTGTCGAAGGGCCTCAAGACACGGGCGTTCGATCGACTCCACAAGCGTGGGGCCCGATGGACTGAAGAGCTCCCGGCGGTGTTATGGTCACTTCGGACCACCCCTAGTCGGGCCACCGGGGAAACCCCCTTCTTCCTGGTCTACGGCGCGGAAGCTGTCCTCCCTTCAGAACTAGAACTGGGATCACCACGCGTTGCTGCGTTCGTGGAAGAAGCCAGGAAGATCTGCGTCGGGACGACATCAACCTCCTGGAAGAGGCGCGAGATCGGGCGGCTCTGTGCGCGGCAAGGTACCAGCAAAGTCTCAGGCAGTACCACGCCTCCCGGGTCAATGAGAGAACGCTGGCAGCGGGCGATCTGGTCTTGAGAAGAATCCAGTCGCATGCCGGGTCGCATAAACTGTCTCCCCAGTAGGAGGGACCCTTCAAAGTGGTCTCAGTCTCTCGTCCCGAGGCGGTCAGGCTGGCCACTGAAGACGGCGAAGAACTGGCGAACTCCCAGAATATAGAAAATCTGCGCAAGTTCTACCCTTGATCGGTTGTAAGTCCCATGCTATGTTCCCCGACCGGCCGGAGTGTGTCTTCCTCTCCACCGCTGCCTGGGAGGCCTTCTGCTTGAAATTAAATATTCACTTTCCTTATCCGAAATAGTTGTTCTTCCTACCCTCTTTCGGTCTCTTGCCCATCGTCGAGCAAAGGCGAGGCACTTGCCTCTAGTACCCTGCAGCCCTGCAAAAACCCAATAGCAAAGGAGGAATCGCTAAGTGAGAGCGGCGTGCGGGAGTGGGTGATTCGACGGCTAGTTCAGCACGATCCCCAGCACGGTCATGACACTCCAGGTGTCCCCGTGGGGGTCGGCGACTTGAACACCATTGCCAAGAACCTAAGGTCCTGCCCCGACTCACTAAGCGTTCGTTCCCTAGAGGCTATCTAGGAGGCAAAATTTTGTTAAGGCAAGGGTTCGAGGGAAGTGATTCCCTGGCGCAAGACCTTAAGTCTTTAAGCGGTCATGTGTTCGTTCGCGCGGAACCGGAAAGATTAGGGTAAAAGCGAACTCTAAGTGAAATAGTAGGAAGCTTGTGCTTCCGTTTCGTTTAAAATGTTCTGCATCTGGAGTCTTTACAGGCAAAAGCAAAAAAACTACACTACTGGGGGAGCTGGGGGTCCTCCTCGTCCTCCGCTGCCGCCTCAGCAGCCACCACGTCCTCAGCAACTGGGTCAACGTCCAGCTGAAGCGCCACGTCTTCCTCTACCGCCTCCATCTGGGTTCTCATCGCCAATCAGTGCGACAAGAACCTACTCGGGCGTCGTGGACTCCGCTCCTCCGCTGCGCTTCGCGCTTTCAACCCCCTGGGCGGCGGTCGCGGGATCGGTTGGCGCCGCGATCGGCGCGAATAAAGCCAGACGTGCATTTGCGGCCGCCGCAGCGCGCCCTCTCGGGCGGACGGGCGGTAAGGGCGTGACGGCGCGTGAGGAAGTCCGCGGTTCAGCAAAGGCAGAACGCATAATGCTGCGGCTTCTCCTCCCGCGGATCCGGCTGCTCCAACCCCAGTGGAGCAAGGCTGGCCACCGACCGGAAGAAGGCGTGGCACAACATCCTGAGGGTGTCCACCTCCGACTGGGCCCGATCGACCCTCTCCGCCTCCAGCTCTGCGGAGCCCCATCTTGGCGGATGCTTTGCTCCGCCGCTCCACTCCCGCCGCAGCTCGATCCTGCCCCGTTCGCGCAAGTCTTCCACCTCTTTGCGGAGGCGGTTGACTTCGGCTCCAGCCTCCGTCAGCCGCTCCCTGCTCGTCGCCAGACGACTGCTCGTGCTGGAGTAGAGCTCGCCAAGAGCCGCCAGCAGAGCCTCTGCGTCTCTTGAAGGAGCGAGCGGCGAGGAGCTCGGTAGGGGCAGGGCCGAGCGAACTGGAGTCTGAGCAGCGGCGGCACCAGCGACCACTGAGATCGCCCCCTCCGTCGGCTAAATCCACGAGGCTCGGCGACCAAGCGGCCGCAGCCTCGGCAGCCGCAACGCCTTGATCGTCCCCGGCTTGGGCGGCGGGGTCATCCGGAGCAGGAACCCTGGAAAAAGGGAAGAAACGATGGTAAGACACGATCCGAAGGGACTTAACTCTTATATTGCACGTGCGTTTTTGAATGAGTACCTAGGTGACGGCCTCGGGAATCGGGGCACGCTCGGAGTGAGGACCAGTCCCCAGCCAGTCTTTGTCGGAGCAGTCCTAGTGGCCTAGAGACCGGCCGTGGCCCGAGGACAAACGCCGGCTGGAGGCGGCGGAGGAAGGAAGAATCGCCGCCGGTGGCGCGGCGAGGAAGAATCGCCTTGGCGTGGCGGAGGCGGCGGCGGAGGAAGAATCGCCGCTGCTGGTGGCGGCGGCGGAGGCGGAAAAAGAACCGGCGCTGGAGGGTCCATTGTCACCACCCCAGCGGGGGCGAGGGAGGGCGAGGTCCCGCCGGTCGACGAACCCCCCGCCACCATTGAGGAGCCTGCCGCTGCAGCGGAAGAAGTTCCCGCGGCCGCTGCGGAAGATCCCGCCCCGGCCGAACCCAGAAGGCGGGGCCTTTGGGAACGACCGCCGGCGGCATCGTCGTTAATGCGGGCGCTGCGTCTCCCTTGGTCACCCCTCCCCTGGCCACCGGCGGGAGGAGGGTCCCGGATTGTCAAGGGCGCCTGGCGTATCACAACGGGTGTGCCCATGGCGTCCATCGACGGCATGGCGCGGATTATCGTCGCGCGCTCCCCTGGCGATAACCGGCAGAGCGGGACCGCGCCCTCCAGGAACGACAGGACAGGGCCGAAAAAGCCCAGCTGCGCTATCCATCTGTCAATCACATCGGTAGCCAAGTTCCCGGCGGCTGACAACGCAAAAAGAAAAGGGAAGCCCCAGGAGACGGAAATGCTGTTAGAACCAGATTCAGTCAATAAAGAAGAAGGACAAGTGATGATTCAAGGTGAAACGGGTTACCTCCGGTGATACTCCGGGTCCCGTCGCCCAGGCCCATATACTGCCAGGCCGGGCGGACGCGACGGCGCAGGGGGCACAGCCTCCGGGAGACAAAGTCCCGGATAACCATGGGCCCTGTCAGACCCGCCGTCCGCAGCTGGTCAACACGGGCTAGCATCGCCTGAAGCTCGGGCGTCTCGCTCACCTGGGCCCCCCAGTTGGGGTTGCTGACCGCCGGACCAGACGGAAGCTCCAGCACTTCGATGCTGCTGTCGTCCTCGACATACAGCCACTCTTCGCGCCAATTCCTCTAGCTGGACCGGCAGTCCAGTGGAAGGTAGCGCGACACGGTCCCGTCGCGGAGCCGCAGGTGGCAGCTCCCGGTGACAGGCGAATTGCCGCCCGCGGCGCGAAGGGTGTAGAAGAAACGAAAAAGTAGGAGATTGGGTAACACTCCTACGAACATCTCGCAGAAGTGGGCGAAGGCAGAAAGGAGGATGACGGAGTTGGGGGGAAGATGGATGTGGTGAATGGCGTAGAAATTAAGAACGGAAAGTTAAAAATCAGAGACTGGCGGCAGCAGGCCGGCAAGAAGCTGCCACCCGAAGAAAATCACTTCCCCAGGCCGGCAGGGGGGCTCGACGGTCCCGGCGCGGACGCGGAGGGCGCCCGCGGTTATGTTCCGGGAAAACCTGGCGGCAACCTCCTCCTCGATGGATGAGGAGGGGAGAATCAGAGCCATCAGACACAGAAGAGTACCGGAACGCGTCGGGGAAGAAGAAGAAGCAAGGGGCTCCAAAGCGGTGAGGAGAAACAGAGCGAGAGAAGTTGGAAGGAGGAATTACCGCCCCCAGTCAACCTCTTATAAGGCTGCGAGGGAAGGCTCGGCGGGAAAACCGAAAGGGCGTGGCGGTTCGCAAGAAGGAAGTTCAAAAGCCCCATTAAGAAGGCGCGTCCCAAGGGTCGTGCGGCGGTTACAAGGCGGGAATAACTGCACAAACCGCCTTGAAAACCGGAAGAAGGAGAAGATCTCTTGAAAGCTGCGGGGCGTGTGGGCTTTTAATGGGCCCACCCGGGAGACTGAGCGGTTCCCCGAAGGGCATTTAAAAGAGAGAAAAAGAAAGACGGTAGACCAAAACGCCTCTGGGTGGGCCTGGCTCTTGTCGGCGTATTTTACGCCAGGTACCCACTCCCGCATGAAATACGATCGCCGGCGAGCATGTCTCCGGGCCCACCGCCACGACAGCGGCAGATCCCAGATGGCCGCCCGGTGGGCGAGTGGCGGTCAAAGCCACACCACTGGCGCCAGCAAGGTGGTCGCCAGT
The DNA here is from genome assembly GCA_036346355.1 of Rhipidocladum racemiflorum. Classification (NCBI taxonomy): domain Eukaryota; kingdom Viridiplantae; phylum Streptophyta; class Magnoliopsida; order Poales; family Poaceae; genus Rhipidocladum; species Rhipidocladum racemiflorum. The sequence goes on along the minus strand of CM070573.1, from coordinate 60,166,167 downwards.
GGGCAGTGGCGCCAAAGCCACACTGGCGCCAGCCAGGTGGTCGCCCAGTGGACAGGTGGCGGCCAGGCCACTCCACTGGGCGCCCAGCCAGGTGGTCGTCCAGAGACGCGTGGCGATCAAGCCACGCCCCTGGGCGCCCAACCAGGTAGTTGCCCAGAGGACACGTGGCATGCTGGCCACTCCCCTGGCGCCCACCCCCGAGGCAGCAGTGCCGGGTCAAGGACATTTAATGCGAATCGTGCGCATTAAATGCAAAGCATGGAGGACACAATATGGCGGCGCGTCTTCCCCAGGCGTGCATTAATTACGTGTGACATCACGGCAGCACCTCACCCCCTGACGGAACGGGTGGCGTTGGCGGACGTGGGGCGGCGAAGTGCGGCAGGCTGCCAGACGTTAATGGGATGTAAGAGCAGTGACGGGTGCATTAAATGCGCCCATGGCAGTGTAATGAGTGTGGCTTGCAGTGTAAGCCTCCCATGCGCCCCCGTCAGCCCAAGTATAAAAGGAAGCCGGGGTGCATGGGAGAGGGGGTTGGTTCTTTGTTGGTTCGATCCATGGTCAGTAGGTTTCATCCTCTCAAGTGAGAACACAAGCAATAGCAAAGAAAGCAAGACTAGGGCTATTACTCTCCGGAGGGCCTGAACCTGGGTAAATTTTAGCGTCCCCTATCCCTCCGAGCTTCACCGGCACCCCGTTCATCTTCCTTCCACCGGCGATTACCCCGAAAGCCCCCCGTCTGAACCTCATAAGCACCCGATTCGGAGGTGCCTGTTGGCTAGTACGCCGACACATATGAATGTTAATCACCTATGCAAAGATATAGGGGGAGCTCTCTCATTTCTTTTTCCTTCAAAATGTGCATTTGCTCTCAAGTCCTATCTTGAATGCACATACTAAGGGGGAGTTCATCCTATATCCCTTCTATTAATATGCTTTGTAAATTTGTCCTTAATCGGGTTGTCATCAATCACCAAAAAGGGGAAGATTGAAAGTGCATCTAGGCCCTCTAATTTAGTTTTGGTTGATTAATGACAAACGATTATAGAAATTAACATGTTCAACTAGTTTATGAACAGATATAAGCTTCAAGAAGAGATCATCTACATCCATCGGTTACCCTCAAATTGAATTGAGTAAGAAAAACGGCAGCACGTGTATGTATTGCATTTTCTTGAGTCATAGGAATGTCGTACTATTAAGAGGGATGCTTTGAAATTGGTCTAGAGATGGTCTTTATGCTCAGATGAATGATATTTAGTCTCTTTAGGAGTTCATACTGTCCTCACTTGCATTCGAATGCGTTTGCTTTGAAGTTCCTTTCGGATATTCCGATGTTATGTCGGAAGTTCCGAAGTTTCAGACATTCCGATGTGTAGTTGTGCACCAGTCCGAAACCCTTAGTTTGGGTCGGTTGGATACTCCGATATTTTACATCAGAAGTTCCGATTTGTGTTGTCTTGGAAAAGGGTGCTCTCTGTCGAGTTCGGACTGTCCGAATTTTCAAGTCGGAAGTTCCGAAGTAGCTATTTTCCAGTTTGGGAACTCTCTGTTTGTTTCGGATGTTCCGATCCCTAGATCGGACATTCCGATGTTGACTTAGAAAGCTTTATTGAGTTCTCTCTCTGGGTGTCATCGGAAGTTCTGATCGTAATATCGGACCTTTCGATGCTCGTAATTTTCGACCGTTGGAACTTTCCACGTTCTAGTAGTTTGCACTCATTGGAAGTTCCGAAGTTAGGTTCGGATATTCCGATGTGTGGCTGAGTGCGGGTATAACGGCTAGTTTTAAACCAAAATTATAAATACCCCGCACCCTCTCCTTTTGAGGGTTACACACTTGCTTTTACTGGTACCTTGAGCACCTTGAGCACGCATTCTTGAGCCCTCCTCCTTGATCTTGGTGATCATCTAGAGAGTGAGGAGTTTGAGTGTGATTGTGAGCTAGAAAAAGAGTCATTCATTCATCTTGAGCACTAGGGAGCCTCTCCAAGATCAAGAATCAAGTGCATTTGTTACTCTTGGAGGTTGAAGGACTCCTAGACGGCTAGGCGTCATTCACGAGCTCCCGACGATTGTGGGAAGCCATGAGAAGTTTGTGAATGCTTGTTCCGCCTCCGAAAGAGAAGGAACAAATAGTGGAACCAAACTTCAAGTGTGAACGAGGTTTGGGAGGAAAGGGTTGGAAAAGACCCGACTCTTCGTGAGCCTCCTCAACAGAGAGTACGATCCCCTCAAGGATCCGAACTCCGGGAAATAACTTTTTTGTCCATTGTGCTTTCACTTTACTTGATGCCATTTGAGTCTTATTGATTTACGTACATGTGTTCTCTAGTAGACTAAAACAAGTCTTTAGATTGGTAGTCTAAACTTAAGCTCTTCTTATACAGTTCTGATCGTATATTCCGACTTAATACCGGAAGTTCCGATATTGGATCGGATAGTCCGACTCTTTTCCGCTGCAGTAAATTTCTTTACAATTGTAATAGCCTATTCACCCCCCCTCTAGGCAATTCTCACTTCTTTTCAAGAGGTTCGGTACTTCCGGCACTCAATGTGCGGTAGTATCGATAATTAATTTGCGATCTTGTTCAAAAATTGGTTCATCTGTAAAATAACTACCAGTATATTAAACATGGTACTACCTGTCTACGGTAGTACTGCTTTTTACACTACGGTAGTGCGATACTCGAAACAGAGCAAAAAAACCCTCAAAAACACCCCTTACTATAAATTAATTACCACTTGAAAACTCCGGTACTACCGACCGAAAAATTTTTGTACGGCGGTAGTACTGTTTCCAGAAAAAATCAAAAAAGGCGTATCTCTGTTATTTAGCTATGGCTCAAAAAGTCAGTGCTGCCGCTGAACGGTAGTATCGCGTTAACAATGACGGTAGCTCCGGCCGAGAGAAAATTCTGAAAAACCTAGAAAACAACCTTCTCTGGAATAAAACTATCGCTATAATATACTCGGTGGTACCGCCTGGCGGTACTACCGCAATATGCACAGCGGTAGTGCCAGAAATGCTGAAGAATGCAAGAACTAAGATTTAAACAAAATCTAAATGCTTCTAGTATGAATTTGAAAAGATTTGAGCTAATTTAAACCTTCATCAGAATCATGCTACTAGTCATTTCTCCCTCCTTATAGTACGGCATCTAATCTATTAAGCCAATCTTTTTCTTCTAACTCTGAGATCGGTAAAAACATAAAAGAGTTCTAAGTACTCTTATACCTTGGCCTCGAGTCTTTTGAACTTCTTTTCTAAACTCCTTTAGATCACGATCCTTTTCATCTTTTCACATGTCTCAAAGTGAACCAACCTAATCTCACAAACTAAGAGAATTGTTAGTCCATTAATGTGATTGTCATTAATTACCAAAACAAAATAAATTTAGGGGGCCTAGATGCTTTAGCGCCTACACCACCTTCATCAACACCTAGCACAAACCACAACCACGTGTAGACCATATAGGGCGCCGGCGCCGTGGGCGGCCGCGAGGGTTTCGGTTCGAGGTGATCCTGGACAAGCTGGCCGATGATGCCCAGGACACTAGGGACTACAACTTCGGCCTGTCTAAGGCCATGGGCCGCCGGTGCGCTATGACGCTGAGGGAGCTCATCGACAGGCTCAATGCACGGCCGGCGTGCCACCGGTGACCTGTGTTGTCCCGACAGCACTGATGATCTTCGTGCTAGAGGTGGGCATCCCGAGCATGATGCTCTAGGGCTACAACACGGCCTCGCTGATGGGCCACATGAGGCTCTTGGAGCTCAGGGAAGGAGGTTATGTGCCTCCTCTGGGTACAATTTTTATTACAAGTGTTTGTTGGATTTGTTGCAGACATTCAATTGATTTGTTGCATAAGTTCAATTAAAATGTTGCATCCTCATATCCTATGTGTTTTGATTGTTTATTGCAATGTCATTGCATTCCTTAATTGCTATAATGGGTTTGTTGTAGTTAGACTGGGATTTTGTTGCACAGGTAATAATCAGTTGTTGCGTTGTCTGTGAATTTGTTACAGGGTTAAATTTTTTTTGTTGCAGCTATAGTTAGATTGTTACATACATTGCAAAGAAATATTGCCACTACAATGGATTTATTGTATTTTGTTGCAAACTGTGATTACAAATGTTGCACGCATTATTAAAAAATATTGCGACGATGTGTCTGTTGGAAAGCAAAACATCAGACGTCCGATCGCTAGTCCTTCCCTTTCAAATTTTGGTTTCGGATCATATCTCGGAGTGGACCGAAATCCCAACTAGATTTTAGAATTTCGAACAAAATCTACAGAAAATCCAAAAGGCAAATTTTAAATCTGGATTTTTTTGGACCGGGATTTCTGAGATCTCGACCAAAATTACCAAGATCTCGACGAGAAACACTGAGATCTCGGTAAATTTCAACCGAACAAAAAATAGTTCAAAACATGTTATAAAAATTTGAAAATTTTTGTAGATGGTCTTGATGCATCACTAATATTGACACAAAATTTTGAGATGACGATCAAATTTGAGAAATTTTTAAATATTCAGACAGCGGTACTGTCCTGATAAAAGCCTTACTGGTAAATTTGAATCGAATGAAAAATGGTTCGAACCATGTTAGAAAATTTTAAAATTTTTGTTAGATGGTTCTAACGTATTGCTAATACTCTCATAAAATTTTAAAATTATGATCAATCCTAAGGAATTTTTTAAAATTTGGACAGTGGTACTATCATGATAAAAGCCTTACCGGCAAATTTGAACCGAATGAAAAATAGTTTGAATCATATTATAAAAATTTCTAAATTTTTTTGGATGGTTCTAATGTATCAATAATATTCTAATAAAATTTTCATATGATGATCAATCATGAGGAATTTTTAAAAAATTGGACGGTGGTACTATCGTGATAAAAGCGTTACTTGTAAATTTGAACCAATTGAAAAATGATTTAAACCATGTTAGAAATTTTTGAAATTTTTTGTAAATGGTTATAACATATCATTAATATTTCCATAAAATTTTCAAATCATGATGAAGCCTGAGGAATTTTTAAAAATTTGAACAGTGGTTTTGTCCTAATAAAAGCCTTACCAGCAAATTTGAACTGAATGAAAAATGGTTTAAACCATGCTAGAAAATTTTTGTGGATGGTATTCATGCCAAATCCAATCAAATCCATGCTAGAAAATTTTTGTGGATGGTATTCATGCCAAATCCAATCAAATCCATCCCAAAAATACCTGAGATCTCCACCAAGTTTGAACAATAGCATTTTTAAATTTTTTTCAAAAAAAAATTATCTGGCCGAGATTTAGGATTTTAGAGGGGGCCAAAATCCAAGATCTTTGCTGAGATTTCCAAAATTTTACCGGGATTTTGAACCTTTGCGCCAGTATGTATTATACTCTTGTACATGTTTTGTAATTATCTACATGCCCATTATGTATTATACTCTTGTACATGTTTTGTAAATATTTGTATGTCCAATATGTATTATAATCTTGTACATATTTTGTAATTATCTACATGTCCTCAGTGTTGCTGATGTTTTTTCTTTTTGATGGTAGACTAGGTGCGAGGCTAGGGTGAAGCGGGAGATCTGATGGGTGTGAGTTTATTTGTATTTTTTTTTTAATCTTGTAAGTTCTTAAAATTTCTGTAATGTATTGTCCTTTTTCAAAACTTTCCTCTAAAAATATTGTTGGTGCTAGTTGGCTAAAAAAACATCACTGATGATTTAGAGTGGTTGCAAGGCTATGGGCAAAATTATAGATCTAATCGACCATTCTAATTGTGCATATGTTGTATTTTTTTTATGTATTCTTAACATTTGTGCAAATTTATTGTGCTTTTTTTATACTTTTTGAAAGAAGTTGTTCATGTCAATTGGCTACTAGACGTTCACGGCGAGTCAATCCAGTGTATTTCTATTGTAAAAAATGTTGTGCAAACTCATCAATTTTGCATACAAGTTTCTAAGAATTATAAGAGCAATGATGGACATAAGTATCCATACAATATCAAGATGTATATAGCACAAAAATAACACTTTTCCATTTTTATACAAACTAGTGCGAACATTACATACAAGTTTTAAAAAACAATATAAAGAAAATGCTGGATAAAAGTGAAGGATGTTCTGTGCTTGGTAAAATTTCACAATTATATTTACTTGTTTGCAAACAATATACCAAAACCCTCGTGGAGAGAGATAGAAATTGTAGAATAGTAATGAGCACTAGAAAAAAAAAATCAACAATGGTACCGTAAGTTGTGGCTCTCGATGTCAATAATGGTGATGCATCCAATAATCGTTGCAATGAAGGAGGTATGGGAAGGACAATTGTTCTGCCCAGAGATTGTTGTGTGTTCTACCATTTAACAATGTAGTGTGATTGTTGGGTTCAAAGTGATGGTCTGGGGTGAGGGAGGGATGGAAGAGCACCGGGAGGGGGGAGTTATATGGACCAAAGAGTGTAATTACGTATGCATATCTTAAGGATATCTTTTAATTTTATTTTTTATTGCTTTTGGGCTTGTGATCTTTGTAATATTAATGAAAACTAGGTAGCCTATGCGCGGCAACGCCGCGCGACCGTCCAAGCCGCTGCCAAGCCTTCCCGTGCGAGCGTCACGCGTGTCCAAGCCGCTGCCCCGCCTTCCCGCGTGTGGCCGATCGAGCAAGGCGATCCCGGCCGGATGAAAGCAATCGGACGGAGCGGAAAAAACAGCGATGACGTGGCCAGTGTGAGCTCGCGCAAAATCTCTCCGCTTTAATAGATATAATATGCCATACAGGGCACACGTGTTGGGTGACTTGCACTCTTAATGACACTTGTATATTTTCTCCGGATTAGATTTTGTGAGGCACGCGTATTGTGGCGATGATCATGGGCACTAGCAGTGAACCAATAGCGTAGGAGATGCAGCGTGCGGGCATGAGGGCCACGGGGACAGCATAGCAACACAAAATCAACTGGAAAATTTTGTAGTTAATACAATTTTTGACTCGTATTTACAAAATGATACAACAGTTTTGCGTATTTACAAAAAAACCAGCGATGTATGGTACCTAAAAAACCGAACATGCATGTCCGGTTCTCCAAAACCGAACAAAGCGTATTCAGTTCTCCAAAAACCGGACAAGCGTATTCGGTTCTCCAAAACCTGGACAAAGCGTATTTCCGAATTTTAAATTCCCATGTCCGGTTCCTGATAAACTGGAAATGCATGTATGATTCATGTCCGGTTTACCAGGAACCGGACAAAGGGGACCGACGTGGCAGGCCATTTCCGGGTTGTGGAGAACCGGACAAGGGGACCGACGTGACCAAGGTTTTTCAGGTAACGTCAGGATGGTAACTGTGCTTTTGATTGCTACCGAGGTTGTCAGGATCATAATATAGAACCCAAAGAGTCGATATGATATGGGTTGATACGTGAACTAGATTTCATAAAATTGTGATATTAGAAATAGGATCACATATGATTTGGTAAACAACAAACTATATAAAAAAACAAATTTTGATATTACATATGCTAATTTAGGTGATATTAGTTTAATATACTTCCTTTTTCTGTTTACTCATTGTTCTGGGGAAAGATATTATCATTCACATATGAAAATTTTTAAATGGTTAATTTATAAAGAAAATGAGCTGGTGGTTGCATCATCCTAAAATAGTCAATCGGTCTTGCTCTCGTGTGCACCGACCTCCTGTAGATAGCGCTACATGTCCAACGCAGCTTGTACATACTAAATTAGAAGCATGCCACATAAACTATAGTGCAATAGGGATATAGCTTTCGAATCACACTTCTAAAACTACAAGCACGGGAAAAGGGTTCAGCTTATACTAGAGTATGGATAAACGAACATGAAATTTATGGTGAAAACATAAACTCCAGGTTAAATGGCATGGAAAAACTTTGTACATAGTCGATGCATCTCATCTTCAGATATTTTTTATAATTATTTATGAAGTATATATGTATGTATATACATATATATGTATATACATACATATATGTATATGTATGTAAGTATATATGTATATATATATAATTGAATGTGTCTCAAGTATATCTAGTATAGACTCACTACAATACGACACAGTAATGGATAATATACAAGAAGGATGAGGGCATCTAATTAAGCATGGAATGAAATTACATGAGACATTTCTCTTGATGCAAAATTGAAAGTAGTGGAGTCACTGAAGCCATTAAGTAAAAATAAAAGAAAGACATGCCCATATTGTTTACAAGGAAAAGCTTTTGAATTAACAATTGGCCATAAACATAAAAGGAATTCTGTAAATTAATTGCCAAATGGCATTGCTGCACACAATTACATAATTTTGGTGATGAGGACATCACTACCATGGATATGTCCACAGCTACGCATCCAACTCAAACCAATAATGAATTACAAGGACCAATTACTCGAGCCCGCGCACAACAACTCAATTACCAGGTGAATGTGTTCCTCGAGTTACATACCAATAATTTAATGGACGAAATGCTATTTAATCATTGTGATGATTTTATTGTCTTTAGGAACCGAGTAGAAGGACCTCCAAATGACAAACTTGAAGCCAGTTCGCCACTTGCACCAATTCAACTCGGATTCAGTCTCCTGGACAGCGCCAACTTGAAGCAACCATAACTTTTGATCCACAGGGTTGTTCGGGGACTATGAGTACTTGTTTGAAAGGTTTCATCGTCCTCTTTCCAATGGAACCGACCTCATCTCCAAATTCCATCCGAGTTGACGGGAATATGCCAAACAAGTGGTGTTACCTTTCTAATCCGAGAAGACTTGGGCTTTGGGCCTTGTAATAGAGTTGTTGTCGGAGTTCTACTATTTTGAACGTGGTTTCCACAACCCTATCTCTCATAAATAGTCAGCCATCGGCTCCTTAGGGTTTTGGGTTTTATTTGATTAGTTTAGCCAAGTGCAAACTTGATCCTACGAGTTGTGCTGGACAGCCACCTTGTCAAGATCGTCAATAAGACTCCACTTTTGTTTCGCTTCCACTTTCATATGCAATTGCAGATTGCTTATCCTATCATTCTTGCTTGTTCTTCGGTTGCTTCCAGGAATTGAACCTCGTGTTTAGGTTCATTGTGCCTCGGCAAAATCAATAACCCGTCGGAGTTGGTTTAGCGATTGCTAAGGCGCATCGTCATCGAGCGGTGTAGTCGGGTCGTCAAAGTCATCTCCACCCCAAATCGAACGTGCGTTTCTCATCGAAAGATCGAGTCACTGAAAGCACCATCAAGTGGTATCAGAGCAAACCAGGTTGCTCGGTGAGTGTTTTCTTTACCCTAGTTTAGTAGATTGATTTTATCCCTATAGTCCAGAGCCACAAACAGATCTGATCTTCACATACCAAACCAATTTGAGCCCCGCAATCTTCTTTCAGCGCATTGCATTATTGAATTTTTGGTTGCATCGTCATGTCGAGTTGCTGATTTCTAGTTCTAGTTGGAGTCTAGATCAGGAGAGTACTTGTCCACTTGCCAGACTCGGCCAATTTCAAGTCATTGAGACCTCAGTTTGGATGAAGAAAAAGGAATCCATGTCGGACCCAGAGAAGCCTTTCCAAACTACAAAAAAAGAAGAAGCGAGTTCGGGCCGAAGCTTCTTTGTCACCCGACTGGTCGCTCACGTGGTCGCCCACCTGAAAGCCGACTGGTCGCTCACGTGGTCGCCCGACTGGTCGCCCACCTGATCGCCGATTGGTCGCCCGCGTTATCGCCCGACTGGTCGTCCACCTGAAAGCCGACTGGTCGCTCACGTGGTCACCCGACTGGTCGCCCACCTGATCGCCGACTGGTCGCCCGATTGGTCGTCCACCTGATTGCCGACTGCTCGCCACTTGTTTTACCAGGTAACCCCGTGCCCGTCTGCCTGTCAGGCCATTCCGTGGGCTGGTCGCCCGCCTGCAGTACGCTTGAAAGAAAAACAAGTCGGATCTTCCCGGACAAAAAAAAAGTTTGGAACCGGTCTGAAAATGTTTATGTGCCAAACCTGTTTTCACAGGGTCCCCAGTCTTTTGAGATAATTATCTTCTTTCGCGAATTTTTTTCGCGCTGGGCTTTCATCTGCTGTCAAACTGTACTGTTGCCGACTGCACAGTTTTGAGCCACTAGTTCTTGCTAGCCTAGAGTCAGCAACTAGTGACTAGACGTTGAACAATTCTTCAATTTTGCATTCATTGATTGATTATTGCTAAACTTTGCTACTAAATTAAGCCTGTCCAAGCTCCACTTTCTACCCGTATAGGTGTTCGATCCCTTGGCAATTGCTCTACACAATCTTCGGAGAACCTTTAACAAACGCCAACGGCCGACAACACCTACCGCATTGTAAGAACTTGTAAGAGCTTTGGTGATAGGTTTGAGTGCCTGAGAGATTTGCCACCACTTCCTAGTAGTTGATAGGAACATTATACTTGTGGTTCTTGTTTCCTTGTCTTCTACTAACCATGTCAGGTGACGAGGATTCGCTGCATCACTCTCCACGAACAAAGGGCATTATTGCTCACTTTCGGAGGATGACGAGGGAGACCACTGAGGGTCTTAGCGAGGACGTGCGACTCACCAATGAGCGTATGTCAATGCAAGAGGACCATCTCAGATCCATCGAGGCTGCACAAGGGATTGCTAACACTACTCTTGCTACTATTTTGGCTAGACTTAATACTTTTGCAGCTGCCGCATCTGGGGCTTCCAATCCACCACCCCGTCGTCCAAGCAACACTCTAGCTCCACGAGAGAGACACCCGGTCGATTTAGAAGAACAAAACGAAGAGAACCAATATGACGACACTACTGATGTGGAGGAGGACAACACCGTCAATTACAACCATGATCGTGACCATCATCGACTACACTTCAATCAGCAAAGCATGCGACGTAATCCTCCACGACCAAGGGAACGAGAACAAGGTGATGTTTTCCCTAAGGTAACTTTCAATATGCCATCGTTCGAAGGTAAATATGATCCTGATGCCTACCTTAGTTGGGAATTACTGGTTGACCAAAAATTTGCATGCCATGATTTCCCTGAGAATAGAAGAGTTAGGGCTGCCACAAGTGAATTCACTGATTTTGCTTCTGTTTGGTGGAGAGAACATTGCCGTGTTCATCCAAATAATATACCCACCACTTGGGAAGCATTAAAATTGCTAATGAGGCATAGATTTGTTTCTTCATACTATGCTAGAGACTTATTAAATAAATTACAGTGCCTACACCAAGGTAAGAATTCGGTGGAAGAATATTACCAAGAATTGCAAATTAGCATGTTGCGTTGTAGATTAATTGAGAATGAGGAAGCTTCTATGGCACGTTTCTTAGGTGGTTTAAATCGAGAAATCCAGGACATTCTAGATTATAAGATTACAATTCAATGACTCGCTTATTCCATCTTGCTTGCAAAGCTGAATGTGAAGTGCAGGGTCGCCAGTCGAGGGCAAAACCAAACTTTTCTGCAGGACGAGCTACTACTTGGTCGCCGCACGCCCCTGCTGCCTCGTCCGGTCGCACCACTACACCGACATCTTCAAACAATAAGACGACATCCTCCACACCAACCTCAACACCACGACCAACGCCGACGAAAAATGCCACACAAGCTCCTACAAAAAGCTCGTCGTCGTCGGTCGCCTCAACGGGATGCACCAAAGATATCCAGTACCATCGTTGCAAGGGATTCGGCCACATGATGAAGGAGTGTCCAAACAAGTGCGTGCTAATAACCCGCAAAGATGGCGAGTACGATTCAGCAAGCGATCTTGATGAGGAAACATATGCCTTGCTTGATGAGCATGAAGATGGCAATCCAAATTCAAAACATGAAGAAGACCATGTGAGCGTTGCCGATGCTGGACAATATTTGAGTATTATTGCACACCGTGTGCTTAGTGCTCAGATTGCCCGAACCGAGCCAAATCAATGCCACAACTTGTTTTACACTAAAGGCGTCGTCAAGGAACGATCCATCCGAATAATCATTGATGGTGGGAGTTGCAATAATCTAGCAAGCATGGACATGGTGGAGAAGCTTGCACTATCCACTAGACCACATCCTCAGCCCTACTACATCCAATGGTTCAATAATAGCGGCAAGCTCAAGGTAACACGCTTGGTAAGAGTACATTTCACTTTAGGTTCTTATCATGATTATGTTGATTGCGATGTCGTACCTATGCAAGCATGTTCCATGTTATTAAGTAGACCTTGGCAATATGATAAGAATTGCTTACATTACGGTAGAACCAATCAATACTCTTTTATGCATAAAGAAAAGAAGATTGTGTTACATCCAATGTTGCCTGATGTCATTGTAAAAGATGAGATCGCTAGAGCTAGCAAAGAGAAAAATCGAGAGAATTCTAAAAGTGAAAATCAGATTGTCGCAAAGGAGTTTGAACAACGTCAACAGAAAGAATCTAACTCTGATGGTGATAATAAAAATGAGATTAAGTTGAAAGGTGCATGTTTTCTTGCAACAAAATCTGATGTGAATGAGTTAAATGCAAGTAGTTCTTCTTGCTATGCTCTGGTTTGCAAACAGACTTTGTTTTCATTAGAGAAGATGTCCTTTTCTTTGCCTCCTGTTGTCGCTAACCTTTTGCAGGAATACGCTGACATCTTTCCAACAGACATCCCCTTAGGACTTTCTAAGATGGCACACCTTATTCCTTGTCACAAAAGCGATGATGCTACCCACATTGCTGATTTATTCTTTCGTGAAATTATTCGCTTGCATGGTGTGCCAAACACAATAGTTTCTGATCGTGATACTAAATTTCTAAGCCATTTTTGGAGAACTTTGTGGGCTAAATTGGGAACTAAGCTCTTATTTTCTACTACTTGTAATCCCCAGACAGATGGACAAACTGAAGTCGTTAATAGGACTTTATCTACCATGCTTAGGGTTGTTTTGAAAAAGAACTTCAAATTGTGGGAAGAATGCTTGCCTCATATTGAGTTTGCTTATAATCGTTCAATGCATTCTACTACTAAGATGTGCCCTTTTGAGATTGTTTATGGCTTTGTTCCGCATGCTCCAATTAATTTGTTACCTCTTCCATCTTCAGAGAAAGTGGATCTTGATGCTAAACAACGTGCTGATTTGATTAAAAAGATGCATGAGGCTACTAAAGAAAATATTGAGCGCATGAATGCTAAATATAAACTTGCTGGTAGTAAGGGAAGGAAGCATGTAACTTTTGAACCCGGTGATTTAGTTTGGTTGCATTTGTGAAAAGACCGGTTCCCTGATTTGAGAAAATCTAAGTTGATGCCTAGGGCTAATGGCCATTTCAAGGTATTGGAAAAAGATTAATGATAATGCATACAAGCTTGATTTGCCTGCAGATTTTGGGGTTAGTCCTACCTTTAACATTTTCGATTTGAAGCCATACTAAGGAGAAGATGATGTGTTTGAGTCGAGGACGACTCAAATGCAAGAAGGGGAGGATGATGAGGACATCACTACCATGGATATGTCCACATCTACGCATTCAACTCAAACCAATAATGAATTACAAGGACCAATTACTCGAGCCCGCGCACGACAACTCAATTACCAGGTGAATGCGTTCCTCGGGTTACATACCAATAATTTAATGGACGAAATGCTATTTAATCCTTGTGATGATTTTATTGTCTTTAGGAACCGAGGAGAAGGACCTCCAAATGACAAACTTGAAGCTAGTTCGCCACTTGCACCAATTCAACTCGGATTCAGTCTCCTGGACAACGCCAACTTGAAGCAACCATAACTTTTGATCCACAAGGTTGTTCGGGGACTTTGAGTACTTGTTCGAAAGGTTTCGTCGTCCTCTTTCCAATGGAACTGACCTCATCTCTAAATTCCATCCGAGTCGATGGGAATCTGCCAAACAAGTGGCATTACCTTTCTAATCCGAGAAGACTTGGGCTTTGGGCCTTGTAATAGAGTTGTAGTCGGAGTCCTACTATTTTGGATGTGGTTTCCACGCCCCTATCTCTCATAAATAGTCAGCCACTGGCTCCTTAGGGTTTTGGGTTTTATTTGATTAGTTTAGCCAAGTGCAAACTTGATCCTACGAGTTGTGCTGGACAACCACCTTGTTAAGATCGTCAATAAGACTTCACTTTTGTTTCGCTTCCACTTTCATCCGCAATTGCAGATTGCTTATCCTATTATTCTTGCTTGTTCTTCGGTTGCTTCCAGGAATTGAACCTCGTGTTCAGGTTCATTGTGCCTCGGCAAAATCAATAACCCTTCGGAGTTGGTTTAGCAATTGCTAAGGCGCATCGTCGTCGTGCGGTGTAGTCGGGTCGTCAAAGTCATCTCCACGCCAAATCGAACGTGCGTTTCTCATCGAAAGATTGGGACACCGAAAACACCATCATTTGGATACACACACACTTTCTAAAAGGTGAAATGCTCACTGCAACACTGACTTTATGTGAAGTAAAGATAGAACACTACAAGATTTGTAACATGTTACTTAAAAGAAATAAAGATACGCATTAACAGTACTAAATAAGAAATGAATTTAAGTGCACATAGAACATGTTACTCAACAATAGTAATAAATAAATAAAATACATTTTTGCCTGATCCAATGGTTCATTCAAGGGGATCATCGTCTTCCACAAAATCATGAATTGACGCCACACTAAGATGTTCCTAGTTCCTACCACGTCGGCCCCTCTTGTCCGGTTCCTGGTAAACCGAACATGGCCGGACATGAGAATTTAATATTCGGAAATATGCTTTGTCTGGATTTTGGATAACCAAATACGCCTTGTTCGGTTTTTGGAGAACCAGACATGCATATCCGGTTTTTCAGGTACCGGACATCACTGGTTTTTTTGTAAATACGTGAAAGTGTTGGATCATTTTATAAATACGAGTCAAAAGTTGTATTAAATATGAGATTTTTCGAAATCAACTAGGGATGACAGTTTTATGCATGGGTTTGGGTACCCGATTCGATAATTGTAGATACAGGTAGCACTTTATATTTATGGGTTTTCGGGTTTAGGTACCTGATAAGACCATAGGATGGGCATGAGTACCAATTTGTACCCATGGGTATCCGATGGATATCCTATGATATGTGTGTACAGTTGTATAATATATAAATTAAAAAAATCCTAACTGTCAATCATTCACTAGTTTTAGATCCAAAGGTATCCATCCGATTGCCATCTCTAAAATCAACGATGTTTCGTGGGAGTGATGACTTGGGGGAAGGGCAACAATGGCATGGCACGCGTAATGCTTTAGGGGCTGTTTGGTTGTCTTCTCTCGGCCGGTGCATGAGCTCGGCCAGGTGGGGAATCAGTGAGTGGATGCAAGGAGATGTTGTTTGGTTGGTTGTATGAGGTTGGACAGGCTGCACAGAGATGTTGTTTGGTTGGCTGCACTGGAATGCAAGTGTGATAGGCAAATTCAAGAGAGGGATAAAATAAATTTTAAAAATACTAGAAAATCAATAATTTCACAAACAAAAATAAAAAGTTTTAAAATATATTCTAGAAAATCAATAAATTGAAAAACTAAAATTTTAATCTTTTGAAATTTATATAGCAAGTATGGTCTAGTTTTGTGTGAAAAATATCGAGAACACATAGGTGAAATCGGTTCGTTAATCGGAGATGTTAATCAAAAGATATAGCAAAGAAAAGAAGAAAATTATATAGTAAATCGATGTCGCATGCATGCATATTTCAATGCAGAGCTCTGCAGGAAAGCGGTGGATTTTCGTTTCCAGCCAGTGAAAGGGGTGTTTTGCATCTGTAGAGCCAGGCTGAGTTGAATGAGAAGGCAACCAAACACCCATCTTTTGCATCTGCAGATGCAAATCTCTTTAGATGCAGCCAACCAAACAGCCCATTAGAGAGGGCTCATATCTATGTGTCCACTTGTGATACAATAGCAATGGCTAGGCTATGCAAGTGGACGACAACAATCACCCAGTATGGTAACAAAATCATAAGGTGGTTCGATGGCAACAACAACCCAATATTTGCAAGAAAAGCTATGAGATTGTTTTAGAAATAAGTGCTTTGAGATTATAATTTATCAAAGGAATTCCATTGTCAAATGACACTTTCTTAGTAGTACTGGATTACTATAGAATATTTTTTTCTAGGGAACATATCATGTGCACATCGAGCCCTTGTGCACATGTGCAAACATTAAATCTGGACCGTCTAAATCCCATCCAACGGTGACTTGATCGGGGGGCTAATTGCAAAATGTTTGCACATATGATTTCGAATCACCGTTGAATGGGATTTGGATGGCCCAGATTTAATGTTTGCACATGTGCACAAGAGCTCCATGTGCACAGGATATGTTCCCGTACTATGATCAGAAGAATGCGTCTCTTTAACCCTGGGTTATTCTCAACTTTTGTCGGAGGTCCAATTTCCATTTCGGCCGGAGCCTCTTGCCCAAAAAGCCCGTCGGAAACATCGACGGAGACGGCCCGACAGCCTGTTCCACCGCCGCGCGGGCCCAACCTGCGGCGTTCCTGATCCCGGCACACCGCCGCTATAAATCCGCGCATCTACCCCGGTCAAGAAAAACTCGACAAGATCGAGAAAGGATCCGAGAGGACTCCGTGCGGGAGGCGAAGAGGGCGAGATGGGGGCGGCCGAATCCGTGCCGGAGACCTCCATGCACGAATTCACCGTCAAGGTACGAGGATCTCCTCGCGAAGATCACGTTTCTTTTGCACGATTTTTCCTTTTTTTTTTTCCTTCCAATTTTTTTGTGGATTTTTGGGAGCAGGATTGCAGCGGCAAGGAGGTGAGCCTGGGGACCTACAAGGGGAAGGTTCTCGTCGTTGTTAACGTCGCCTCCAAATGGTATCGGCTCTTCTCCTTGGCAGTTGATAGAATTTTTTTTGCATTATCTTGGCCTGTTAAGAGCTGAAAATGTTGTTCTTGATGCCATCAGCGGGTTCACGGAGAGCAATTACACGCAGCTGACAGAGCTTTATCAGAAGTACAGGGACAAAGGTCAGTTTCTGCGGTTGGTTTATTGTCTAAATTATGCTTCTCTGATCTCTCTGGCTATTGGCATGCCCAAATGACTAAGAAAGATTGCAGTTGGCGTTGGAGCAATGCATATAGATGCTTGTGGAAAACTAGGGTGTAATTTTACTGGGAGAAGTGGAGTTGGAATTGGCTGATGCTATCCATTATTCATAGAGGATCAACTGATTTATTTAATTTCCCATCTGAGAAAATTGTGAATTTGGCTTTACCCTGAGTTTTGATATCATTTGCCACATAACATCGCGGCCAAGCTTCATTTACCAGTAGCCCCTTTTCCTCTCGTGATTCTTGTCTTGATAACCAATGATGTTTTGTCAGACATCTTGGAATATGTAGGTCTCCAGGTTCATCTGGGGCCTGTTGCACAAGAAGCGCATGGCCCATAGAATTTGTATATGAGTTCGCCGTGTTAACTCATAAAATAGAAGCGGTGCTGTGCCTTTTGTTTCCTGGAGTGTCAATAGGCAATAACCACAGGATTATTACTATTATTATATATATATATATATATATATATATATATGGGGAGATATCTAGTGCAAACCCTCTTTACCGTGAAAACTCCGTGAAACCCACGTGTAAAAGTTTTGAAAAAATCTAAAAAAATTATCATATGTAGAGGAGATGAGGTTCTACAACCCTGTAAAATTTGAAGACCAAATTCAATTGCATTTGAAAGATATAAAAAAGACAAATTCAGTATGAATAGTGATTTTTCACTATTTAGCACTATTCATTTTGCAATTTGTCTTTTTCATATCTTTCAAATGCAATTGAGTTTGATCTTCAAATTTCACAGGGTTGTAGAACATCACCTCCTCTACGTATGGTAATTTTTTGAGAATTTTTCAAAACTTTTATACGTGGGTTTCACGAAGTTTTCACTTGGAAGAAGGGTTTTCACTTTGATATATTGCCTATATATATATATATATATATATATATATATATATATATATATATATATATATATATATATATATATATATATATATATATATATATGGAAAATTTCATCAAAGTCCACTCTTTATAGCATAATTTGTTTATATACTCCTTTTACAAATGGAAAAGAGTATATAACAAAAAATAAAGGGCCCCGTTGAATTTTTTTTCAACAATGTCATATTGTAGTATATTAGAATTATTATTGGAATATATCAAAAGTGATAAAGGAGTATAACATATTTGTTTATGTGGTATATTGAAAGTGGGAGTACGTACCCCCAGGTGCATGAAAAAGACTTCCTATATATGTATTTTGTCAACCATCATAGCTTCTCGGTGCCTTAGAAGTTAGAACTGTTTTGAGAGATGAGAGGATTTATGCTTATATGAATAGTTTTGCCTCATTATATCGGTAGGTTGAAAATTTTTAAGAGAAATAAAGGTACATTTGTTACACTTTCTCTAGGAGAATACAGCTTGGTAATTTCAATCTAAACACATCTTTAAGGACCGTTTTGATAGATAAGCATTGTTCTAACTTCTACACACTTTTTGGAGCTAATCCAAGTGTTTTGAAAAAGGGCAGATGAAATTTCTTTTTCCGAATTGTAGGATTGGTTCCACCCAAAATATCCCACAGAGATTTTATTTCTTCAGGCTTCCCCCAAAATTTCTTGAACAAGGCCTAACATTTAAGGAAAGCATGGCAGTTAGTTATCAGTCACTTAATATTTTTCCTGGTGTGGACAACCATGTTTTCATCTTTAATTGCACATTGCCTAATGGGACTTCTCGTTTTTTCATCTAAGAAATAGAATAAATTATTTCTATTATATTAGCTTCATTTCTTAAAAGGATTTTTCATTTCAAGCCAAGGTTATTAAAACGTAAAACGAGAACGAAACGACCCACCCCCTTTTTAACTTTTAAACGTTTAAACGAACGTTGAAACGTAGTTTTAGGCACAATTGTAAAACGAATATAAGAGCAAAGATATAGTATATATTCATATATGTACCTTGATTTTGTAGTCTTTTTCCATATAATCTGAGGCCATATGCAATCTCAATATCTCTGGCCCATCCGGCCATATGCCTCTTTTTCCATATCTCACTCCGGCCCATCCGGCCCACCACACCTCTGCCTCTCTCTCACCCGAACTAGCATTCTATCATCTATCCATCATATAACAGAAGAGAGGGCCGGGGGCGTCTCGAGCTTAGGTAGACGAAGAGAGAGGCGGGGCGTCTCGGGCTCAGTGGACGAAGAAAGCGAGAGACAGAGAGAAGGCGTCAGCGAGCGTCAGGCGTCAGCGGTAGCGAAGAAGAAGAGAGAGGCGTCGGGCGTCGGCAGAGAAGGAGGCACGGCCGCGGGAGGAAAGCGAGAAGAAGAGAGAGAGAGAAGTACGGACACAGCGGCAACGGCAGCGCGCCTGAGGCAGCGAATCCGGATCGAAGGCAACGCAGAGCCACGCGAGGCAGCTTGGCGGCGGCCTTGATGCGAACACGGAGGCAGCCAGGGAAGCGGCCAGCCGGCCGGCGGCAGCGGATCTGCGGCCCGGCGCGCGTTAGGGTTAGTCTCTGCGGCTCTGCCTTCCCTTCCTCTGGCTTGCCCCGATCCGGTCTCTCTACTCTCTAAATGTCGGGTCCCTTGGGACGTTCTTCGCGGCCAACACGATGCGAGCAGCGTTTTCGTCCCTTGGGGACGTTCTTCGCGTGAAAACGACGCTCCAGCGACGTTCCAGGCCATTTTACGCCGTGCGCCAGAACGCCCCGGACGTTCTCCTGCTGCCGCCCGTTCTACCGTTTAAACGACGCTTCAACGTCGTTTAAACGACGTTTTAATAAGCCTGTTTCAAGCATTTGTTGTGAGGTTTAAGTGTGGCAATACTTAAATGTGGGTACTGTTATGGGAAAATATATCTTACTTCTAGAACTGCAAGGAGGGGCTACATGACAAGAAAGTTGTAATGATAGATTGTTAATTATGCATTCCGTATTGAGCTCAGCTACGCACTTTTATCGAATATTACTTTGCTGTTGTTATGAATAGGACTTGTATTCAATATGAGGGCCAATGGCCACAATATATAGAGTACATGAGGGAAAGGAATAACAGGACTCTATCTCTAATATATACTAGAATAACAAGACTATCTTTAACACCCCCCACAAATGCAAGGCGTATGCAATAGCATTGCATATGGAAAGGTTGACACTAAAGTAGGAAAATCCAAAGTTCTGATCTTGAAGTAGCCGTCGTAGCTTGTAGCTCTTGAAAAATCGAGCTGACGAAGAACAACCAACGAAGAACCGAGTCGGTGAAGAAAAGTCGACGAAGAAGCCAAATCGATGAAACAAAATCGAAGGTACGGCCGAGTCGACGAAGAAGAGCCGACGGTACGAGTCGACGAAGAAGAACCGACGAAGCCGACAAAATGAGCCGAGCCGAGGTGATCAAAGTTGATAGAATGAGCCAAGCCGATAAAAGAGCGGAGCGACGACAGAATCAAGATGCTAGAGACTTGATGGACGCAACGGAAGACTAAAGAAAATATAAGACAACTAAATAAGCCGAAGAGCCATAGCCGACTGAATGAGACAGAGCCGAAGCCGAGGTGAGACAAAGAGTCGGAGCCAACTGAAAACCGAGCCGACGAAAAGAGTTGGCTCCGAATCAAACCGACCTGAAGAAAGCCATGCCTTATCCTCACGAGAAGCTCCTGGAGACTAGGACGGCGGAGCTGCTAAAACCGAAATCGGTCAGAGTTGCAAAGTCACAAGACACAGACTTTCAAGTCCTTTGAAGCACGGACTTGAGCCAACAAAAACTCTCCTTTGAAGTCCGATCGAAGAAACACCGGCGCACGCTTGGAAAAACTCTTCCAAGCGGCGAGAAGAGGTAATGGCGGTGCGGGGCGTCTTTGGCGGAGGCAGCCAGCGACCAGTCGAGGAGTTCGGCGGCGGCGCGAGCATCACAGTCGGTCGTGGGCCGGTGAACTTCGGCAGGGTGGGTTTGCTCGGGGGCAGCGCCATGGAGGACCTCGCGGCGAGGCGAGGCGCTTGGAGTGGGGCTCGGAGAAGACGAACTTCGGCGTCGGAGAGAGCGAGGCGAGCGGCGGGCGGTTGAGGCGGCGGAGTAGGATCTGCATGAGCTTGGGGACTCGGGGCGCGAGCCGAGCGCAGGCCTTGATGGTTGGAGGTAGGAGGAAGCGATCGGGGCAATAGGCAGCGGTAGCGCGGCGCGAGGGCGCCCTCGGTGATGTCGGCAGCGGGCGTGGAAGCGGCAGCGCACATGTTGGCTGGTTGGGTCATGGCGACGCCGCAGATGCGTGAGCACCGTGCCACCGTCCGGCGCCAAGATTTAACATGCCGCTCCCAACGGTCGGCGACGCCGACCCCGGCAGCATCCTCGGACGATTGGCTTTGCGTCAATGGATCGGCTAGTGGTGGGGGCGTGACGAAGGAAGGATTCGATCTCTGACCGCACGACTAAAGCGCAAGGGCTCCCTCCACTAGGCCACGGTAGTTCTTCTGGCCGAGCGAGCGAAGATTGGAGCCGGTAGATTGAAGAAGGCGGCATCGTAGGACACGCGGTCGCGCGGGAGCCGCCCCGGGAGTCTCCTCCTCCCGGGGCAGCGGATTAGATCTAAAACAGCGGAAGGGAGAGGCTAGGACAACCTAGAGCTCTGATACCATGTTATGAATAGTACTTGTATTCAATATGAGGGCCAATGGCCACAATATATAGAGTACATGAGGGAAAGGAATAACAGTACCCTATCTCTAATATAGATACTAGAATAACATGACTCTATCTTTAACAGCTGTGAGTTCAGTATATAGGCAACATATGAATGGCCTCTTACATATCTAATTACGCAATTTGGTTTGATTTGGATAGGGTATTCCATTAAACTGTTGAATACTCGGATAATATATTGATCTTCTTAGATAAGACAAAAACTAACGTAATTTACTTCCAAATGTTCAGACTTTGAGATATTAGCATTCCCCTGCAACCAGTTCTTGCGACAAGAGCCAGGCACTGACCAGCAGATAAAAGACTTTGCTTGCACAAGATTTAAAGCTGAGTATCCGGTTTTTCAGAAGGTAAGAACAATCTGCCAGTCCTGCTTGCTTGTCAAGAAGCTTCTGATCCTTTTTTCAACTAATGAATGCTCATTTAGAGTCGCTTGTTCTTGGTACTTAGAACATTATGTATGTCTTTTTCATCCTGATTTCTAGACGATGACATTGAAATTATATGAAGAGCTCATATCTCATGTGTTACAACATACACCAAGTTCGGATCTGAGGTCATGTGGTAAAAATAAAATGTCAACGCGGTGAGGCATTGTTTTTGTTACTTCCACATAAGTAGACAAATTTTAGTTGCTTTGGACAAAAGCAAATTCAAGGTGTTATTTCCATATGTATCTCGCCAACATGTAATATGTCGGGTTTGGTAAGAGTTTCTTGGAATGGGGTATCGTTGATGGCCATCACATAAACATACCACATTGCAGGAATACTTATTTTTGGGGAAAAGCTGGTCAATTTTTAAAGTTTGACTTTGCAGGTGCGTGTAAATGGCCCAGATGCTGCACCAGTTTACAAGTTTCTAAAAGCTAGCAGACCTGGTTTATTTGGATCTAGAATCAAGTGGAACTTTACGAAGTTTCTTGTTGATAAGAATGGGAAAGTCATCAACAGATACTCAACTACAACCAATCCGTTGGCAATTGAGGTCTCTCTCTCTCTCACACACACACACACACACACACACACACACACACACACATTTCACATTGGTTTCTTATGCATTGGTTTCAAATTTGCAGAAAGACATACAGAAGGTGCTTGAGAATTAGATCTGCTACCCTCACCATCCCTCTCCCACTTGCAGAAGTAGGCACCTGCCAAAGTATCCCGTTGTAATGTAACCTTTGTGTTTCTTTGTGTAATTTTTCCCCGGCTTCTCTTTTGTGCTTATTGTTTTTAAGACATGTGCTTATTGTATTTGAGATTTTTCATTTTTGTGAGTACAGGTTGACTAGCCACCGTTTCTTTATGCTCTCCTACGGCTTGGCATTTTTTAAAAATAATGTAATATTGATGAACTGGAATTACAGAGTTTTAAGGTTAGTGTTTGTGCTCATTCCGTTCCATTTAATGCCTCATGACTTGAAGGATCATGTATCCGGCCCTGTTTGGTAGAGTTATAGATCCCAGTTCCACCTCAGAGCTGAAACTTGTAGACTAAAATAAAATAACTTAAGTTTATAGTTTTATTTTAAAATGTAAATAAGATGATCCACCTAAACACTTTTAATATACCCATAACTCCACCTTCATGAAATTTGGTGAAGCTAAGAATATCCAGCTTTATCAACTCCTAAGAATTTGGTGGAGCTGGAGCTCTCCAAACACCCCTTAGTTGGTGCATAGGGTTTGGCCGTATTGTGCGGTGCATCATATCCCGAACACTTCTGGTAATGCAAGCTTTAGGGGTGGAATCGAGCCGAGCCGAGCTCGGCTCGGCCGAGCTCGCCAGTTTTCGAGCCGAGCCGAGCCCGGCTCGTTGCATACATCGAGCTCAATCTTGGGCTCGGCTCGGGCTCGCTCGAGCCTCGAGCCGGCTCGCGAGCCGGCCTACAAGGGCACTGGCAAGGGCCCAAATGCCATTCATTCTCACAAAAAAACGAAGCTCCTCCATCCATTCTCACCGTTCTCAGGCTCCAGCCTCCTCTAGGGTTCGGTTAAGAAGCAATTTCACATTTATGGGACGCCTTTTTAAGCACAGATGGTTAGACTGCTCTTTCAATTTATAAAACTGCAAACATGTAATCTGGAAAAAGAATACTCCGCTTACTTTTATCTGTGCAAAAGTAATCAGTAGACCCAATACAAGACATTTGAAGTACTAAGAAGAGTAAACTCAAAAAGTAAGGTAAGACAAGCATTGCTCATTAGATGTCTAGCATTGGGTATATTGATTACTGTATTGTGAATTCATATCTTATATAACTCAATGATTGTCGAGCCTAACGAGCCGCTCACGAGCTGTCTCGGGCTCGGCTCGTTGGCCAGGCGGTAGGCTCGGGCTCGGCTCGTTGGCCATGTGAGCCGAGCCGCACCGAGCCGAGCCGAGCCCGAGCCGAGCCTCGAGCCTCGAGCTAAAATTCCACCCCTAGCAAGCTTCCATCACCTCTGGTCAGATCGTGAACACTTCTGATAGGGCGTTTTTAGGTCAGATCGCATAAGAGAACATAGAAGGGAACTTCGACAGGCACCAGTTTAGGCCAGATTACACAAGAAAAGAGAAGGAATCATCCTCACAAAACCGCTCGCTGTCTTGCAGTAATTGGCTCTCTTAACTTCTATTAACCACACCCAAAAGGCATGAAAAAAAAATACAACCATTTTTCACTAGACTAGTCATGCCTGTGAGCTACCCAACTGTTCAGTCACACAGGACGACAACTAGTTGAAAAATTGAAAGTTAGGGCCACTGGCTGGCTACTACATGGCAGTGAGGTGAGGCTGCACGAGACAGAGTGAACAAAAGAGAACATGTGATGCCATGTTCCAACCCCCAGAAGAATCTCCTGACAACACAACGCTAGCTGCGAATCCACCAAACGCACAAAAAAAGGGACCTCAGACTTCATCAGAGGCATCCTCCTGCTGCTGGGGCGTGCCCTCCGAGCTCCGGACCGCGGCCAGCTTTTCGGCCAATCTTTGCTCCAGTGCCCTTTGACCCCTTTCTCTGCAGTTAACCAACAGCAGTCAAACAAGAATGAGTTGCCTGGGAGCCCTGCGTTCATAATTACTAGAAACATGGTTCTGCCGAGGTCGCGGTACAAAAATCGGATTCGCAATTTGCTATTTTTTCTTGTTTCGATTCCCATTGCAAACACGAACCCTATACCCTAAGTCGGTTCGGTTTCGACAAATGCAGTTCGCGATTCCCGGGATTTATAGCGAAACCGGTAACTACGACAACATTTTCGGCTATGCAGTGCAGTAAGCAGGGCCTGGGAAAAGTGCAGGATTTTATTTTCTCGGTACTTTTCTTTCCCTCCAGAACAAAAAAGCAACAGGAACATAAATCCTGCGCTGACTTTTGAGAAATTTCCAAGCTTTGTGAATATGCAGTTCGATGAAAGCAAACAGCGTAGGGTCACCATTCTCAATGGTTGCCGCACATGGACTGGATACGGATAGGGTACACAGGAAAAGGAAATCCGCACCTCCTCCGGTTTGCCTTGATGGAGTCTGAACCAGGCAACAGTTCATCCAATGTTTGATCTTTGCCTTCAGATCGTCCACAAACAAGTTTATGAAATATAGAAGCTATTGGGTCCAAGATTGGCCTGCATGTTTTGATAGATCAGCAGGAATGTCTTGTTAAGAAATTCTTGCAAGTATCAGAATCAGAAAAAACAAAAAGGATCTGGCCTCATGAATCCAAATATAAAAGACCGGATCTATTTATTTCGGGTTCTTGTCTTGCGTAGCTGGTTTAAAAATGTTGAGTTACAACTCTTTATATATATATATATCTATCAAATCAACGAAGAGATCTCCAAGAACTCTTTGCAGAAATCCTAGGAAAAGCGGTTGATGAACCGATTTCTGCTGGATGGCTATGTGAATTACGAGGAGCCAAGTGTCTAGAACCATTTTAAAATTCTTTTTAACTTATTTTTATATAACTTTGAAAGTATAGTTGAATGATATGCTTAATCGACAGAATAATTCCAAGAACTTTATATACATCTGGTATTTACAAATTACAAACAAGTATACAGAAATATTATGTAATTGCTTTGGGCTTCATATGGTTACAGAACATGTACAAGTGTCAATATCACTTGGGAAAAATCATTACCTCAAAATTTCTGGGAAGAAGCTTGAGAATGAGAATTCATCACTTGGGTCTCCTTTTAGGCCTGCTTCTAGCCTCTTTTGGAAGTAACGCAGGTAAATCCAACTTATGTAGATGCCAAATAGTATTGTTGGAAGGTATGACATTGATTCCTTCAGGAAGAAGCTTACAGCAACTGAGATAAGGGCAACAAGAGACGGCATCCACTGAGAAAAATAGTGAACAGAAAAATGAGGCATCAGGAAATCCTTGAGGAGAATGAAAACTGAATACTGTATTGGACGAATTTAGTAACAGAGGTGGAAAAACACCTTTGCCTTAATCTTCAACACAAAAAGATCAAGCTCCTGATCAGGTAAAATTTGCTTGATGCCCACCAGAAATCCTGAAAGAACTCCATAGAACCCAGAAAGTGGTGTGTAACTGCAGAATCAAATAGGTCCAATGTCAAGATTCATGAGGTAAAGAACAGCTAAGTTGGAAAAGTAAATCATTCATGGAAGAATAATACGAAAATCCAATATTAAGAAAAGACCTGAAAAGTCCTATTGCTGCATCTCTACTAAAACATTGCTGCCGAACAAGGCAGATTACCCCAGTTCCATCATATCAATTACTGATCTTATTAGGAGGAAAAAGGGGAGGTAGAACCATCATTTCAAGTTTTCAAGTAAGTGAGCCAGTCAACTCATTTCAAAGAATTCAAGCATGGATGAGCAGAGGAGTCACACATTTATTTGTTAAATCTGCATGATGCGTGTCTAGCAATATTTCTATTAATGCACTCAAAATATGCGACTTTCAAGATGTAGCAGTGTTGTTTTATGTCAACTGAGTGATGTTTTCTTTCCGTGACAAGCTGCAACTAATATCCAAGAATTATTTTACTGGTAATCTATTACAGAATTGTGCACTTACAGGTAGATCTCCTGCTGTGTTATGTAGTACAAAACAATAGCAGTTACGAAGACACACACTGAAGTTGAGAGATTGACAATAAAAATGAACTTTAGTAACTCCTTAGAACTCCATAAAGGCTCCAACAACCTCCCAAGTAGAAGCAGACCAACTATGCTGACAATTACCTGGAAGCGCATCATATGTATCAGATTAGGTTGAGTTGCACTATGCTGTAGGTAAAGAATATTCATGACATTGTGATGTGATATAGTGTCCAAGGTTAAAGAGCGTAACAGAACTCAGAAGACAGGGCTTCCCTAAGGAATGGGGGATGAACACACAACATCATGACATGGCATTTCCTTTATTTTAACATACACATGAAGCAACATATGAACATGCCCATCAGATAGCTCACAGGCATACAGGGGAAAACACCATGGACAATGGATTATAATATATTAGCATCCTTTATCATTTTCTAACATGTTGAAGTTCATATAGTTTGTTGCTATTTTGGTCAGGAGAAGCTAATGACAAAACTAAATAGAATGGTATCCCACCTTATCTGAGTTCAACAAAACCTAACGTTCTTTTAACAAAAGCGACATCCAACCAACGAGGCAATGGGCATTGTGCTCAATATCACTAAGCAAAATTGCTTCCACTACCATTTCGTTACATTTCCATTCTTTATTTTTCTGAAGATTTAGCTTCATAGGGGAAACATTAAGACGAATGTGAATACTCCAGAAAGGGAAATATGATTGTGGCAAACAAAATAAGAGTAAAAAATATCAAGTCAGAATGCATGCTTTGGATATATGTCAAGAGCGAAACCTACCCCTGGAATTGTTTGCTCAATATAACCAGCAGTTACGAGGTTCCAGGCAAAGGGGATTGTCCTGTAGAGAGACGCATTTAATAAATCACTTGGAAACAATCGTCCGGATCATCCACCTTCATATCATGAAATGGTATAATAAAGATCTTAATAAGCTACTCCCTCCAATCATAAATAGTTGTCGTTTTGGACATAGGTGCAGTTAAATTTTTGAAATTTTGATTGTAAATATCTTTTTAAATATTTAGAATTGGACACATGAAAATCATACGTGTAGATTTGTCTCGAAAAATACTTTCATAATATTATAATTTTATTAGGTTCTATAAATATATTATAATCTAAATCAGTAGCTATTTTGAAAACCATGTCGATATCCAAAATAACAACTATTTGTGACCGGAGAGAGTGATACTATAACAGGGTTGAGGGAGGTACGCATTAAGTTCACCACATGAACATTCAAATCCTACACGAAGACACCAATTAAATGCGACTGAGCAGCAGTAGTACGTAAAATCTCTCCCGATGGTGGCAGGACCCAACTGGAGGCAAATTAATCTGGTGGTTTCAGGGTTATGATCGGCACCTGGAGGGATTAAGCGCGAGGTAGGCGGCAGCTGAAGGGAACAGCTGGATCAAAATGTGGCCGAGGAACAGGACGACGGCGAGGCCCTTGCACAGCTTGGTGAACCCTGTGAAGGATCTTCCGCCCTGCTGCATTAATTAGCGAAACCAGTCAGACACTAGTTAGCCGCGCAACCTCAGCCATCGTTGCATCAAGGAAATTAATACTGTGACACACTGCATCATCCGGCTGCCCAACCATTGCTGATTTGGAAAATCGCAGCCTGAGAGAGAGAGAGAGAGAGAGAGAGAGAGAGAGAGAGAGAGGTGGGGAGGAGGTGGAGCGAGCTCGCTCCTCCTGGGTGGTTTTATGGTTTGGTTTGGCTGCCGAAGCCACTAATTGCGCGGATTAATTACAAGTGGAGTTGAGATTTGATGGTCCGTCGGGATATGGTTGGGTGCATGGGTGATGGGTTGGGTCCAACTCCAATACCACATGCCTCTATGGTACGCTTAACGAAAGTCAACCATCAATATAAAGGCATTATTTTTTTATATTGCAATTGTAACAAAATTTTCCTTATGGTACGAAAGGATTCGGTTCTGCTGAAAAATAAGTCCCTAAATTAGTACAAAAACTTTGAAGTACAAATTAAGCATCATTCTTCTGGTATGCCTTGAAACAAAATCTTCAATCAACTTCGTAATTAGTCTTTCCTAAACTAACCATCAATTGCAAGTGCTATTGTTAAGTCTTTTCTGAGTCATTATAGAATGCAAGTATAACTTTAACAACTTCGATTTATATAAGCTCTTTTCTTGCAGATGCAATATTCACCGTAATAGTCAAGAAAATTATATAAACAAATGCATTACGAAAACAATTTAGCCATTTCATAAACTTCAAAATATCAATAATGCCCCATTTTCTTAGGAATGAATGTAGCAAAAGAAAAGAAAGAGACGGGAAGCGGAGAAAATGGATGCGAACCGATGGTAGCTTTTAGGAAGGAGAGAATAAATAAGATGCTCACTTGTTGGTTTACTTTGACTAGTATAAAAACTAGGCCGTAAACGTGGCGCACGTCGCACGCAGGGACGAAAAATAACTTTTGCATTTTTTTGGTTTTTTTCGGGTGAAAAAAATATACTTAGATGTATCTTCAAAATTTTTGGAGGCTTGAGGAACCATAGAGACCGAGCCACGTGCGTGAATGGAAAACGAACCTGCGTTTTTTTTTAGAGAAAAATGGGCCATGAAAATATTTTTTCTGGACTCTGGAGAAAAAAGGATCATGAAAATATTTTTTTCCGGTAAAAACGGAGGAAGAACGAATAAAAAACGGATTTGTGTTTTTTTTAAGGAAAAAATGGACTACGAAAACACAAAAGCGGCGCACGCCGCGAGCATGTATGAAAAATAGATTTGTGTTTTTTTAGGAAAAATGGACCATGGAAACATTTTCTCCGGGATCCGAAGAAAAAACGGACTACGAAAACATTCTTTCGGAAAAAATGGAGAACGAACGAAAGAAAAACGAATTTTCGTTTTTTTCTGAGGAAAAATGGTCCATAAAAACGTTTTTACCAGGGTCTGGAGAAAAAACTGATAACGAAAATATTTTTTCAATAGAAACGACGAACGAAAAACGAATTTGTATTTTTTCTGAGAAAAAACGATCAACAAAAACATATTTTCCATGCTCCGGAGTAAAAACGAACAACAAAAATATTTTTTACAACAAAAACGGAGGAACGACGAACGAAAAACGAATTTTAATTTTATTTTAAAAAAATGGCTAACGAAAACATTTTTTCCATACTCCGGAGGAAAAATGAACCACAAAAATATTTTTTTCCGGACAAAACGGATGTAACACCCCAATTTTTGCTTTTCATGAATTTAAATGAAATTTTGCACTTTTGAGAATTTTTGGAATTTTCTGTGATTTATTTGGATTTAATTTGAATTTATTCCATTTTGAGATAATTAAATAATTAAAAGTTTTAAATAAAATTTTGTTTAAAATATTTTATTTGAGTTCAAAATGTCTCAAAGTATTTTTCAGTATTTTTCTGATTATTTTGCTATTTTTCTTGAATTAATTGAATTTATAGAAATTAATTTAATTATTTAATCGTTGAAAAATCCAACCGGGTTAGTACTGTTCATCCGACCCGAGTCAGACTCGAGTCCGACCGAACCACGTTCGAGCCGGACCCGAGTCGGACCAAACCCTAATCCACGCGACAACGGCCAGCGTTGAGCCACGTCACCCACGTGGGGTTCGGTTCGAACCCGCTCGCGCCGACGCGACCGTGGTCGTCGATCGTGGACACGTGGACGGCTACGATTGTGCCACGTCACCCAGTCCGAGTGCTCGTCGGATTTCGCCGCCGTAACCGAGCCGACCTCGTTTCGCGCGAGATTCACGGAAGCTGAGGCCCCTATTTAATGCTCCGACCCGCCGCCACCTTCTCCGTTTCCGTGCGCGTCGAATGACCTAGCTACTTGTGCCCTAGCCGCCGCCGCCAGCTAGCAATCGCTCGCCGTAGTTGGAATTGCGTTTCGCCGCGGTTTTTGCCGTTTTCCGCCGCCGTCGAGCCGTCTCCGCCGCAACCAAGGCCAGATCTGGGTTCCTCGCGTCGAGCCGCGCCTGAAGGGACCAACCACCTCGCCGGAGCATGCCCGAAACGCCGTTGGCAGTGTCATCGTCTCCAACTCCGGCCACCACAGCTCCGCCGCGACATTGCCGGACCCGCGAGCTCCGTCAGCCATCCGATCATGATCCAAGGGCCCAG
Organism: Rhipidocladum racemiflorum; assembly: GCA_036346355.1. NCBI lineage: Eukaryota > Viridiplantae > Streptophyta > Magnoliopsida > Poales > Poaceae > Rhipidocladum > Rhipidocladum racemiflorum. The sequence goes on along the minus strand of CM070573.1, from coordinate 60,135,134 downwards.
GTTCGTCCATGTCACCCCCGTGTAAATCCACGTTGCGGTTTTAGATCTAATGTCGACCGTTGGATCTAGATCCAACGCTTTAGATTAAGCCACGTAGCCCCTAGACCGCACCGTGCTAGATTGGATCTTAGCCGTTAGATCTAGATCGTACGGTTAGATTCGTTCCGCGTTGTAGCATTAGATGCGATCTCAACCGTTCGATCGAGATCATGCCACGTCGCCCCCACGACGCGGTTAAACCCAATCGGATCTCGACCGTCCGATTCGAATCGAACGGTCCAGATCGACCGCGTAGATCCAAAGCGCGTGGGATTAGATCTGATTTGGACCGTTGGATTTCAAACCAACGGCCCAGATTGCGCCACGTGTCCAGAAGCCGAGGCGACGCGGTAAACCGAGCCGCGCCCGGTCGCCGCTGACGTCACGCGTGGGGCCCGCATGTCAGCGGCTCAACCCACCGTGCGGTGACGTCATCCGTGACGTCACGCTAACGTCACGATGGGGCCCGCGTGTCAGAGCCGTTCGGTCGAGCCTCGCTGACGTCAGAAATGACGTCAGTAGTAGGTCCCACATGTCAGTGAGACATGTACCCGTGGATCGGGTCCACGGTGGACCCGAGCCGAGCCGTGCGCCGGGTCCATGGACCCGAGGCGACGTGGCGGTTTCTGATTGGTCCACGTGTCATGATGACACAATAAATCGATTTTTCAATAGAAAAATAAATGAATTAATTTGGTTTATTCTTTTATTTGATTTGTTTTTCAAACTTCAAACGCTTATAACTTTTGCGTTTTAACCCCAATTTGAGTGATTCCAATTTCTAATTTTGTATAAAATTGAGCTCTACTAAATGGTGAATTTTATTTAGTTTTTGGACATGAGTTTACCTCTGTTTATATTTATTTAATTGATATTTCAAACTTTAAACGATTATAACTTTTGCGTCTTAACTCCGATTTGGACGTTTCAAATTTCTAAAAGTTTATAAAAATGTGCTCTGTTTATGAATTTTATTTGAATTTGGACACTTATTGTCCACTATTTGATTATTTATTGCTATTTGCACGTGTTACGAGTAGACGTGGAAGTACCCGAAAGCTACGAAGGTGAAGTTCTGGCCCAGGAGCCAGCTTAAGACCAAGAACAAGTACTTTTTGAAGGCAAGTTATGCTTTGACCCTATTGTTCCTACTTTGGAAATTAATTTGATTTAAATTATTGCATGCTAATTTAATTAGAAAGATGCTTTGATTAATTCTGAAAATTAGTTAAATGCCAATTTGCTGTATTCCACATTGACATAAATAATTGTATGCCATGAGCCCTTGTCACCCTAGTCTGGTTTAAGTAGTTGGACATTATTAAATGGCCAACATGGGTATTTAGACCATTGTAGTATATTGCTTAGACCTGCTACGTACATATGACATGATTTTGGACAATCAAATGTTAATATTGACTTAATGAGATATTGAACCTGTTTTTGAGAAGTATCATGTGTTGTGATGTTGATGGCACGTGGTGCATGGTAATCAACTGGGTTTGATAAATAGATTTAGACCGGGGCAAATGGCAAGAATGATATGGTGGGCCATGAGTGGCACCGGGGAAGTCGTTTTGGTTCTTCGGGTAGTCTTGCCCTGGTCATCCTAAGGACTTAACCTTGCAAGCCTTTGATCTGAGTCAAACGTGCAACCACATGTCTGTAATGGGACGGACCTAGTTGAGTAAGTTACTAATAACTTACATGTGGTATCTCGGGGTGTCAACTACACCTTTTGTGTAGCTTGAAGGGGGAGCGTATCAGGGCTACGACATGGTACCCGTCCAACGGTATGTCGGTCCCATACTTCGCCTCCACTGAGGGAAGGGATGGTGTATGGCAAAAACCGGAGAGCTTCACTTGTATAGTTCGCGGTCTCCGAAAGGCTTTGTTACGATCACTCGCCTTTATGATGTTTGACTATACGTATCTTGTGGGTAAAGTGCATAACCTCTGCAGAGTGTGTAAAATCTATTCGAATAGCCGAGTCTGCGGCACTGGACACTACTCGGGGATTACAATCAAGGGTTAGACTTTTATGAAAACAGCTTGGACTTGAAAAGTTTGGTTGGGTTTATTGATGACATTGATGGAAATGTGGATTAGGGAAGGAAAAGTGTTTACTTAACTCCTGAAAAAGTTATTGATAATATATTTGCTTTTACTGCTTTCGAATCTACTTATGCTACTTGTTAAATGCTGTTTTGATGCAAATGAACCATGAAACATTCCTTTGTACTAAGCCATGCATGTAGAATATTAGTTTGCATTCTGTGCATGACTTGCTGAGTACCAAGTACTCACTCCTTGCAACTACAACATCAGTTGAAGAAGTTATATCTGCTTTGGAGGAGGAGCTCCAGGAAGATCCGGCTAATTAGGGAGCGAGCCCAGTCAGTTGCCTATGGTATATTGGATGGCACCACGTTGATGCTTTTATTCCGCTGTAATTTATTCCTTTTAATAAGTTGTCGCCTTGCGAGGCGTACTCTTGTAACTTGACCATAAGGTCGAGCAACCAGTTTGGTTACTTTAATTAAAGTACTTCTCTATTATCGATGTGTATGATTGTGATATTTATCGATGTTGAGACTGTGCACTAGCGTGATCCTGGACTAGTGCTGAATACATAGAGGGTCCGGATTTGTAAATTCGGGTCCCGACAACGGAGAAAGGACCTGAACGTAAAGTGCGGGAACCTATTTGTTATATTTTTGGACCTGTTCGCTATTTTGAAAAATTAGAAAAGGATTAGTTCGCGATTCATATTTAACGGGAGCCTTTTTCCGTAAAACGTCGAACGGGGGACCTAAACACGAACCGGGGAATTTGTTTTCCTCTCACAGAAAATCGCAAAGGACCTATCCGTAAATTCGGAGGGACCTACATGTAATTCAGAGAAACGGGAGGACTTTTTTCGCAAAAACGCCAAGGGACACGTGGGGGGGGGTTCCTTTGGAGGTCCTTTCTCCTGAGTTTATATACCGGAGGTATTAGGAAATAATCATTTGAGTGGATAGAAAACAGGGGGGGGGGGCTAATTTTTTTGGGCCCTCTGTAGCAGCTCATGCTATACATGCTTGCTGGTGTGTGTTTATACATGTATAGATTCCATTAATCTTATCACTTACTCCTTCCAGCCACAAAATATACAGTTGTTGTTTTGTATATCGACAGTCTCCAAAATACAGCTTTGACCACTAATTTCTATTGTAACATATTTATAAAACCCAATAAATTATAATATTATGAAAATACTTTTTTTACATAAATCTACATATATTATTTGCATGTATCCAATTTAAATATTTAAAAAGATATTAAGTGTTAAAGCTTAAAAAATTTGACTGCACTCGTATCCAAAACGATAACTATTTGTGACCGGAGGGAGTACACTACTCTTTTTGGTAATTTATTATTATAAAAAGGAATTGCTAAACAATTACTCCATCCGTTCATGAATAGATGTCATTATACTATATTGTGCTTTCATCGAGACACATCTACAAAAAGTTTGCATTACTCATCTTCGTTAGTTATTTGGATGGTGCGCCATACTCTAGTCTATGTTAGTAATTACCATTGAAAATAACTAAAAGGAAGGGTTATACAAGGAAAAAAAAGGGGTAAAAAATCAACTCAAAATTGTAGGACGATATGCACTCAGAATAAAATTTGAAAGCTAAAATGACATGTATTCAGAAACAGGGAGTAGGTAGTACAAAGCCAACAACAACAAAAACAAAATCATAGGATGATCCTACGATGATCCAATGTATTCTAGGTTGAATTCTTGGACACATAGGATTCACGGCGTCCGTCTATACATGCGAGTGCCAGGGTGACCGCCCAAGGCCGAAGATGTCAAAGCGTTCACACGGTTAGGATTTAGTACTAGTAGAGTAGTCGCGTCCATCTATATGCATCACGACGCGGGGTTCGGCCTGGCGCCACCAAGAGGCACCAACTAGCACCGGTGGAGGAGCGCCCGTCGTTGCCACCGCGTTGTTTGGCTCGAGTTCACGGAGAAACTAGGGCCCAGCATTGGGCGCACAGTTTTTGTGCGTTTCAGGACAAAGCTAGCATCAATTTCTGTATGAGAAGTTGGAAACGGCGAGTGGCAGCACGGTGCGCTTGGAAATCGACAGTCGGTAGGAGTGGACTAGGAGGCATATTTACAAATGAGTGCATGAAAAAACTAGATTCGTAAAAAAATAAAGTCTATTAGGCTAGATATGCGACGGCTCCTGCACGACTACGTATCACAGGGATTGTTGATTAGGGACATTATGAATCTGTTTGGTTCGATGCTTCGCCCGAGCCAAGCTCTCCGCGTGCGTTGACTGCATCGGCGAGTGCGTTTAGTTGGCAGCTTTGGATCGGCTGAGCCTGGCCCCGCGCATGCACTGCAAGGGAAAATTGCGTTGAGAAGCTGCATGCGCGGAAACGAGAGCTGGAGCCGTTTCTCGGGGGCCTGGCTGGGACGGGCCAAGTTTCTCGGGAGCAGCGAACCAAACACGTTCTATGGCTCCTTTCTGTTCGGACTTGCTATTTTCTTTCCTTTTCGCAGCGGGTAGGCCGAATCCACGTTCCTGATGCACTGAAAAGGCGCACCGCCTCACGTCGCCTCCGCCCGAGGCCTTGCGCAACGTGTGCGCCACGCGTGGAGGCGGTGGAGCCCTTGCCCACTCTACGCACAAGTACGCCATGCGCTTCGGAAATTCAGCAAGGTGAGGTACTCATCTCGTTATCCGTGGCGAAGTGTAACACCCCTAGGGATCCACATGTAAGAGAAATAAGAGAGTTCTATGGCTCCTTTCTGTTCGGACTTGCTATTTTCTTTCCTTTTCGCAGCGGGTAGGCCGAATCCACGTTCCTGATGCACTGAAAAGGCGCACCGCCTCACGTCGCCTCCGCCCGAGGCCTTGCGCAACGTGTGCGCCACGCGTGGAGGCGGTGGAGCCCTTGCCCACTCTACGCACAAGTACGCCATGCGCTTCGGAAATTCAGCAAGGTGAGCTACTCATCTCGTTATCCGTGGCGAAGTGTAACACCCCTAGGGATCCACATGTAAGAGAAATAAGAGAGAGATATAAGAAGTGGAGAGTGTACTCAGGAAAGGATGGAAAAAGAATCAATGGAATCCAATTACCCTGTCTGTTCCCTTTTCTTCCCCCTCTGAGTTCTTCTTTCCCCTTTCTTTCTTCTTCTCCAAGTTCCAATCCAACCCGGTTCCACGATCTCACGCCTCGGATTCCTCCGTTGGCCAAGGGACATTACAAGTGGTATCAGAGCAGCAGATCAAGTTCTTCTATGACATCAAGGACCTGAGCGATTTCAAAGCAAATCCAGACTACAAAGGTGTTTGCCACATTGCACTTGCCCAAGAAGGTCACTACCTACCAAGTTTTTTGATGGGCATTGGGAAGGCTACTCTCAAGGTGCCTCCAACTATCAGGTTTATGTTAGAAGGAGAAATGCTACCTTATTCATTTGCGAAGGATCTGATTTTGCAAATTATTGTGGAGATATCTGTAACTGATGCAACATACAAATCGATGGAGTTTCTTGGATCAATTGTAGAAAGTTTAAATATGGAAGAGCGTATGACACTGTGCAATATGTTGAATTTCACTGTCGTCGAATTGCAGAGGCCATGGGATCCTGGTGGTATTTTGCATAAATATTACAGTTTAGGTTTGGGGGCTGACAAGTTCGACTTTCCACGGGGAATACACTCCATTGCTACAGACCAACCCAATTACTGAGGCTTTTGGGCAATGCAAGACATTAAGAAATGACAACTCAAGTCAATGCAAGACATTAAGAAATGATAACTCAAGTCGTTTTGGGAAGCTCATGGAAATTCAGTTCAGTACAATTGGAAGAATAGGTCAGACTATGATTTTTGCTTGGGGACAAGCAAAATTTCAAGGGGGCGGTAATGTAACACCCCTAGGGACCCACATGTAAGAGAAGTGAGAGAGAGATATAAGAAGTGGAGAGTGTACTCAGGAATCAATGGAATCCAATTACCCTGTCTGTTCCCTTTTCTTCCCCCTCTGAGTTCTTCTTTCCCCTTTCCTTCTTCTTCTCCAAGTTCCAATCCAACCCAGTTCCACGATCTCACGCCTCGGATTCCTCCGTTGGCCAAGGGACATTACACGAAGGTGATTAGTCCACCTTTGATGCCGGCCATGGAAGAAGCGTCGAGGGATAAGGGCAGGTATAATAATGCTAATCTATATAAAAAAGTAAGAAAAAAGAATAGATGAAAAAACCGTCTCTCATACAAGAGCTAGCATCTTACAGAAAACAAGTTAAATTAGTTATTGTACGGATTTATAGATAGTTATTGTACATCATATAGAGACAATATTTAAAGATAGTTATTGTACAAGCTGACTTTATTGCTTACTTTAAATGATATGGATGATAGATAGAGTAAGTAGCGGGCTTTGTTGTTGTGCTTGCTCTAAGATTTCAAATTTCGTTTTTTAGTAAGCATCTTGTCACCCTCCAAAATCTGAAATTTTAACGAAATCTCGTTATTTTTTAATGAAATCTAAATGAAATCCAAAAAGCAAAATTTAAATCCGGTTATTTTTTGATCTAGATTTCCAAGATCTCGCAAAGATTTGCCAAGATTTTAGCAAAATTTGCTGAAATCTCGGTGATTTTTAGCCGAACGAAAATTAATAAAAAATGGATCAAAATTTTTTGTGGATAGTCCTGACACATCACTAGTGTTTCTATAAAAATTTCATATGATGATCAAGCTATCAGAATTTTTGAAAATTCTGACAGTACTACTATCCTGATAAAAGGCTGACCGGTAAATTCCAACCTAATAGAAAATGTTGCAAACCATGTTGAAAACTTTTAAAATTTTTTATGGATGGTCTTGACATATCCATAATATTCTCATAAAATTTTTAGATGATGATCAAGCTTTAGGGATTTTCAAAAATTCATACAGTGCTACTGAAGGCTGACCTACAAATTTCAACTGAATAAAAAATAGTTCAAACCGCGTTAGAAAATTTTGAATTTTTTTTGTAGATAGTGCTGATGCATCACCAATGTTCTCATAAATTTTTTAAATGATGACCAAGCTTGAGAAATTGTCAAAAATTATGATGGTGTTATTGTCTTGATAAAAGCCTTATAGTGCTCTATTGCCAGGGCCACGGGCGTTCGGCCGCGCAGTCCGCAACGCGGACTTCCCCACCCGGTTCCGGGCGCCGGTCAACATAGCCAAGTACACGGGGGCAACAAACCCCAGTGTCTGGCTAGAGGACTACCGGCTCGCTTGCCGGGTGGGGGGAGCTACTGACGACCTTTTCATCATTCAGTACCTCCCCATCTATCTCGCGGATTCGGCTCGAGCCTGACTAGAGTACCTGCCCGCGGATACTATCAGGAACTGGGCCGACCTGACAAGCCTCTTCGTTGGCAATTTCTAGGGCACGTACAAGCGCCCTGGGAACTCCTGGGACCTGAAGAGCTGCAAACAACAGCCGGGGGAGACGCTTCGGGACTACATCCGGCACTTCTCCCAACAGTGCAACTAGCTCCCCGAAATCCGCGACGCCGACGTGGTCAGGGCATTATCTACGGCACCACGTCCAAGACCTTGGTGCACAAACTGGCTGCGCCAAGTCCAGAACCACCAAGGAGCTCTTGGACATCGCCACCAACCACGCCTCTGGAGAAGAGGCTGTGGGGGCCATCTTCGAGAAGGGGAAGGCCAAACAAGAGCCTGATGCCCCCTCTGACCGCTCCAACAAGCGGAAGCGGCAAGGAAAGCAAGGCCGCGAAGCCCGCGTTCGCGGCCGCTGATCGCCCTGCCAAGCAGCAGGCGCGACAGCCGCCCGACCACTTCGAGAAGCTGATGGACAGCCCGTGTCCGAACCACGGGTATCCCGTCAAGCACAAGTACCAGGACTGCGAAGTCCTGAAGCGCTTCCTCTCCGGTAACCCCCCGCCATCGCGGGGCAAGGGGAAGAAGCGAGACTTGACGTCTGACGCCGAAGAACCAAGGACGGACGCCAAGTTCCCCGAACCTGACGGCTGCCTCATGATCTTCGGCGGACCGGCTTGTTATGCCGACAAGCGGCATCTCAAGCTCGCCTACCGCGAGGTCCACACGGTGGCCCCCGCCGTGCCCAAGTACCTCCGGTGGTCGGAGTCCTCGATCACCTTCGATCGGGCCGACCATCCCAACCACGTCCCACAGCCGGGGAGGTACCCACTGGTTGTCGACCCCATCATGGGGACAAAGCGCCTGTCCAAGGTGCTTATGGATGGCGGCAGCGGTCTCAACATCCTGTATGTTGAGACCCTCGACGCCATAGGAGTCCCACGCTCGAGTCTCTGACCGAGCAAGGTACCCTTCCATGGCGTCGCCCCAGGCCAACAGGCCCATCCACTCGGGCAGGTCGACCTGCCCGTCACCTTTGAGGACCCGAAAAACTTCCGCACCGAGACCCTGACTTTTGAGGTCGTGGATTTCCCTAGCTCCTACCACGCTATCTTGGGAAGGCCATGCTACGCCAAGTTCATGGCAATCCGCAACTACACCTACCTCAAGCTGAAGATGCCGGGACCACGGGGAGTAATCACCGTGGCCTCCTCCTTCCAGCTTGCTTTCAACTGCGAGCAAAGCAGTTGCGAGTTGGCGTCGGCGGTCATTGCCTCCGCCGACCTTGCTAATCTCCAGGGGAAGGTCTCCGAATCCCCCCTCGACTCTGACAAGCCGGGGCCGAGCTCCTTCAAATCCGCCGATGATACGAAGGAGGTCGCGGTCGATCCCGAGTATCCCGCCAAGACCGTGCGGGTCGGAGCCACGCTCCCCGCCAAGTAGGAAAGCGTGCTCGTCGACTTCCTCCGCGCCAATCGAGACGCCTTCGCATGGAAGCCCTCTGACATGCCAGGAATCCCGAGGAAAGTCGCCAAGCACTCCTTGAATGTCCGACCAGGCTCGAGGCCGGTCGCCCAATGCCTGCGCCGCTTCGACGAGGAAAAGCGCAAGGCCATAGGGGAGGAGATTGCCAAGGTTTTGGCCGCAGGGTTTATAAAAGAGGTTCGCCACCCCGAGTGGCTCACCAACCCTGTTCTTGTAAAAAAGAAAACCGGGCAATGGAGAAAGTGTGTCGACTACAAGGCGTGTCCCAAAGACCCGTTCCCATTACCGTGCATCGACCAAGTCGTCGACTCCACTGCAGGGTGCAAATCCCTGTCCTTCCTGGATGCCTACTCCGGCTACCACCAGATAGCGATGAGAGAATTCGACCAGCTCGCGACTTCTTTCATCACTCCGTTCGGCTTGTTCTGTTACGTAACGATGCCATTTGGTCTAAAAAATGCGGGCGCTACATACCAACGATATATGCAAACGTGTTTCAACGACCAAATAGGCTGTAACACCGAGGCATACATCGATGACATCGTTGTCAAGACTAGGAAGGTCGACAACCTCGTCGCCAACCGAGAAGAAACTTTCACGAACCTCCGACGGTTCCGTATAAAGCTCAACCCCGAGAAGTGCGTCTTCAGGGTCCCCAAGGGGAAGCTGCTCGGCTTCATCGTCTCCGAGCGTGGCATCGAAGCCAACCGCGAGAAGATCTCTGCCATCATGAGAATGGGCCCCATCGGTGACCTAAAGGGCGTCCAGAGACTGAAAGGCTGCCTTGCGGCTCTGAGCCGTTTCGTGTCTCGCCTCGGCGAACGTGGGATGCCGCTCTACAAGCTGCTCAAGAAGTCTGATTAGTTTAGCTGGACGCAAGAGGCGCAAGAAGCCCTCAGTTGACTGAAAGCGTTCCTGACCTCACCTCCGGTGCTAGTCGCCCCAACGCCAGGGGAACCCCTGCTCCTCTACATCGCCGCCACGACCCAGGTCATCAGCGCGGCCCTTGTTGTGGAGCGAGCAGAAGAAGACCATGTGCTCAAGGTGCAACGGCCGGTCTATTTCGTCAGCGAAGTACTTTTCGAGACCAAGAGGAAGCTGGTCCACTACTTCGACCGGCAACCCATCTCCGTGGTGACCTCCTCCCCACTCGGCGAGATCATCCACAACCGCGATGCCTCAGGAAGAATAGCCAAGTGGGCACTCGAGCTCAATGGCCACGACATATCTTATGTCCCTAGGACAGCGATCAAGTCGCAGGTCTTGGCCGATTTCGTCACCGAGTGGACCGAAGCCCAGGAGCCGCCTGCACTAGAAGACCCCGAGTACTGGACGATGTACTTCGATGGATCCTTCACCAAGAACGGAGCGGGCTCTGGGGTCGTCATTGTCTCCCCGCTCGGAAACAAGCTCCAATACGCCATCCGACTGCTTTTCAATGCGACGAACAACGTTACTGAGTACGAATCTCTTGTCAACGGTCTCCGGATCGCTGTTGACCTTGGCGCGCACCTACTCTACGTACACGGCGACTCGAAGCTCGTCATCGACCAAGTCATGAAGGCCACGGAGCCTCATGATGCTCGGATGGCAGCCTACTGTCGGGAGGTGCGCAAGCTCGAGGAAAGATTCAAGGGTTTCGAGCTTCACCATAGCTACAGACGCTACACCGGTGAGGCTGATTCCCTAGCAAGCCTCGCCTCCATCAAAGGGCCGATCCCGCCAGGGATCTTCGTTTTTGACCTCCAAAAACCCTCCGTTCGGCCAGATTCGGTGGCCGAGCTCACATCCGACCCGCCGGAAGTAACCGCTCCGATCGCCGGTCGGTCGGACGCGGGATCGTCCGAGGCGGATCGCAACGTGCTAACTACCGACTCCGATTGGAGGCAGCCCTTCATCAACTGGCTGACTAACGGGTCCCTCCCTACCGACCCGACTGAGGCCCGTCGCCTCGCTCGACGGGCAAAGTCCTTCGTCCTGGTCGGCGAAGACCTCTATAAGAGGAGCCCATCCGGAATCCTCCAGAAGTGCATTCCGGCCGACCAGGGAAGGGAGCTGCTGATCGATATCCATGGCTGCATCTGTGGTCACCACGCTGCGCCACGAACCCTCGTCAGGAAGGCCTTCCGACAAGGCTTCTATTGGCCGACCGCCGTGGCAGACGCCGAGCAAATTGTCCGAAGTTGCGAAGGATGCCAATTCTTCACTCGACAAACGCACCTCCCAGTGCAAGCCCTGTAGATAATCCCCATCACGTGGTCGTTCGCGGTCTGGGGGCTCGATCTGGTCAGGCCCTTCAAGAAGGCGCCCGGGGGCTTGACCCACCTTCTTGTCGCTGTCGACAAGTTCACCAAGTGAATAGAAGCCAAGCCGGTCGCAACCATCACTTCGGCGCAGGCAGCCAACTTCTTCCGCGACATCGTCTATCGGTTCGGGGTCCCGAACTCTATCATCACCGATAACGGGACGCAATTCACAGGGAAGGAGTTCCTCGAGTTCTGCGACGACTTTAACATCTGCATTGACTGGGCAGCTGTGGCCCATCCGCGGGCCAACGGTCAGGCCGAGCGAGCGAACGGCCTGATCCTCCAGGGGGCTCAAGCCACGAATCTTCAACCGACTGAAGAAGTTCGCGGGGCGGTGGGCGGCTGAGCTGCCTTCCGTTCTCTGGAGCCTGTGGACCACGCCAACCCGGTCGACCGGATTCACACCATTCTTCATGGTGTTCGGTGCCGAAGCGGTTTTGCCAACCGACCTGGACTACAGTGCCCCAAGATTTCAAGCCTTCAATGAGACTCGGGGGCTCGAATCGCAACAGGACGCCATCGACCAGCTCGATGAGGCGCGCGACGTGGCTGTCCTCCGGTCGGCCAAGTACCAACAAATATTGCGGCAGTACCACAGTCGTCGGATCCGTGGTCGGTCCTTCAACGTCGGCGACCTGGTCCTGCGCCAGGTTCAGTCCAGCAAAGATAGGCACAAGCTTTCCTCCCCATGGGAAGGCCCGTTCGCTGTCACGGAAATCATCCGACCCGGCACCTTTCGACTCAAGGACGCAAGCGGCAACGTCGTCCCCAACGCATGGAATATAGAGAAGCTAAGACGGTTCTACCCCTAAGGCCTTTTTTCGTCCACGTGCTACTCGAGCGCGAGTGAACGTTCTCTGTATTCAAGTTCACGCTCTTTTTTTCGCGCTTCGCCCAGAAGTGTTAACGCTCCGACCCCCGCAGTTCCTAAAGGCTACGGTCGTCGAGCGTACTTTACACCAGGCGAGCAAATGCAGGAAAGAAACTTTCCAACAAGATCAACTTTATTTTTTCACTACTATTTACATTAAGGGGTGAGGAGGCCTATGTGTCATCACAGCCCCACCACCCAACCATCCTCCTCGCAGCGCCTCCGCCCGACCACCTCGATGAGGGCTGGCCTCGCCTTGTAGAGGCGGGGGATGGCTTGGAGGAGCGCGTCGACCCACACTATGTCCCGCCTGACAGCGGCGGCCTCCACCTCCTCCAAAATCGGCCTCCACGCCTCCTCCCAGAAGGTGACTGGCTCCCAGTCGAGCGGATGATCCACCATGGAGGGGGGCGAGGACAGCGGACGATGGCTTAGAAGAAGAAAGGAAGAGGAAGGCGATTGCACTGCTCCAAAAGTTAAGTGCAGTGGCAATAAGCCAAAGCACCGCCACACCATTTCCAACCAAGGCCTGACCACCCAAAAGTTAAGACAGCTCTATCCCTAAAAAACCTCTTTTACCCGTCCATTATCCTTAAATCCTCCCTCCGAGTTCAAGCGGCGCGTCGCGACCATGCATGGCATGGTCGCGACGCCCCTCTCGGGGGCTACAACACATATGCACTAATGTGGGTCGGTGACCCAATTGGCCATCAGATCTCCCCCTAGCGGTAACCCTCTCGACCCGAATGCTACGGCCTACGCCCGAGCGGCTACGGTTTTTAAGTAGTGCTTCGCGGGAGAAGGAAGTGCCCGTGCGGAGCAATCCTTGGTTGGTCGGGAGCACTCCTCTCCCGCGCAAGCACAAGTGAGCCCTTCGATCCTAAGTTCCTGCCCATTTTTGCGCTCCACCTAAAAACTGCCGACACCACGACCTACGTCCGACCCCCGTGGTCTCCGGGACCATGGTTGCCAAGTGTTCGTCACATCAAGCGAGCGCAAAAAAGCAAGTCGAACCCAGGGTCGGCCTGGCCGGCCAACTCGATAAAACGAACTTTGGTTCATCATGCACTAAAGATGTTACATCGAAAAACAAAAATTCTAACTTTTTCCTACCCCTGATGGAGGATGTCCCGCGGCGATATCCTGCTGGCAATCGTCCGGGCTTGCGGATCGACTTGGGTCTCGAACCCGTCGACCTCCTCGTTGGTCTGGTTCCCGGCGATCCCATTACTAACGGTGTTGAGGTCGATGCCATCGTAGTAGGATAGGGTGCAGACGAGCGCTGATGAGGCCCCAAGTGCGACACCTTCGCTCACCGTACGCTTGACGTGCTCAGGCACACCGGCCACGAGCCCCAGCAGTCGGTCGCAGACGCCCTGGCCGACCCCTCTAAGGGTCGCCAGCTCGGCGGCCTGCTCAGACCGCTCCCTCTCCGCCAGCTGCTGCGCCGCCATGGCCACGTCTCGTGATGTGACCGCCTGGTCTGTCGGGACCCCGAATTTGCAAATCCGGACCCTCTGTGTATTCAGCACTAGTCCAGGAACGCGCTAGTGCACACAGTCTTAACATTGGTAAATATCACAATCATACCATTCGATGTTAACAAGTACTTTATTTAAATAACCAAACTGGTTACTCGACCTTAGGGTCAAGTTACAAATGTATGCCTCGCAAGGCGAAACTTATTCAGAGAAAAATAATAGCAGCGGAAAATCAAATAACTTCGTGGCGCCATCCAGTATACCACAGGCAACTGACTGGGCTCGCTTCCCTAAGTAGACGGATCCTCCTGGAGTTCCTCCTCCAAAGCTGGCGTAGTCTCCTCTTCAACTGATGTTGTGTTGAGGCAAGGGTGAGTACTGGGTACTCAGCAAGTCATGCACAGAATGCAAGCTAATATACTATATGCATGGCTTGGTACAAAGGAATAGCTCAAGGTATATTTGCAGTAAACAGCATTTGAAAAGTAATATAAGTAGATTCGAAAGCAGTAGAAATAAGTAAAGCATAAATAACTTTTCAAGAAGTTTAATAAACATTTTCCCCATCCACATTTCCATCATCTTCATTATTAAACCAACCCACCTTTTCAAACCAAAGTTATTTTTGAGAAAATCTAACCCTTGACTGTAATTCCCGAGCGATGTCCAATACCGCGGACACGGCTATTCGAATAGATTCTAAACTCTGCAGAGGTTATGCACTTTACCCACAAGATACAGTCAAACACCACAAAGGCGAGTTCCCGTAACAAAGCCTTTCGGAAGCCTCAAACAACACAGGTGGTCCTCTCCGGTTCGTGCTCTACACCATCCCTTCCCTTAGCCAAGGCGAAGTATGGGACCAACACACCGTTAGATGGGTATCTGGCCACAACCACGATACGCTCCCCCGTACAATCACACAAATGGTGTAATTGACACCCTGAGGCTCCACAAGTGAGTCCTTAGCGACTTAGTCAACTAGGGCCGTCCCATTCCAGCCATGTGGTTGCACGTTAGACCCAGTTCAAAGGCTTGCAAGGTTAAGTCCTTAGGGTGACCAGGGCAAGACTACCCGAAGAACCAAATCAACATCCCCGATGCCACAACTGGCCCACCTGATTACTCTTGCCACATGCCCGGCCGAAACTGTTTATCAAACCCCAGTTGATTACCATGCACCACGTGCCTTCAACATCACATGATACTTTTCCAAAACAGGTTCAATATATCATTAAGTCAATATTAACATTTGACTGTCCAAAACCATGTCATGAGCACGTAGCAGGTCTAAGCAGTATACTACAACGGTCTAAAACCCATGTTGGCAATTTAATAATGTCCAACTAGTAATCCACAACTAGGGTGACAAAGGGTCATGGCACATACTTAAATAATCAAGGTGTCATACAGCAAATTGGTACTTATCTAACCCCCATGTTTAAACCAAGTATTTTTCTAATTGAACTAGCATGCAATAGTTTAAATCAAAATAGATTTCGAAATAGGATCAACATGGTCAAAGCACAACTTGCCTTCAAAAAGTACTTGCTCTTGGTCTTGAGTTGGATCCTGAGTCAATACTTCTCCTTCGAATCCTTAGGCACTTCAACGTCTACTCAGAAGCGTGCAAATAGCAAATACGCAAATAAACAATAGGCAAAAACATCCCAAAACTCCAAATAAAATCCATAAACAGAGAGAACATAATTTTCTGGATTTTTAGGAACTGGAATCGTTCAAATCGGAGTTAAAATGCAAAAGTTATGATTATTTAAAGTTTAAATAATCAATTAAATAATTTTACAGAGAAAAACTTTAGTCCAAAAATTAAATAAAATTTATATTTAAGTAGATCTTAATTTTATACAAATTTAGAAATTTGAATCACTCAAATCGGAGTTGAAACGCAAAAGTTATAAGCGTTTGAAGTTTGAAACAAAATCTGAAATCATTATTTCGAATTAATAAATCATTTTCTTTTCGAAATTAATTATTGTGTCGGCATGGACACGTGGCAGCCTCTGATTGGTTGGTGGCGTCACCGGTCCATGGACTTGGTCCACGCTCGGCTCGGGTCTACTGTGGACTCGGTCCACGACTCTTGTCGGCCCGACATGTGGGCCCCTTTCGGGTGACGTCATCGGCGTCGGCGGCTTTCGGCACGGTCGACATGTGGGACCTTTGTGGCGTCATGGGTGACGTCGGCGCTTAGGCTGGATTAGCCACGACATGCGGCCCTCGACACGCGGCCTCGCGTGTCGGCGTCCACACGCACGCTGCGTGACGGCCGATCGCGACGGTCCAAGCTTCCCGACACGTGGCGCAATCCCGCCGTTGATTTGAAATTCAAAGGTCGCGTTTAGATCCAGGGTTACCTCGTTGAATCTACTCGATGTTCTTGGGCCGTTCGATCTAGATCTTACGGTCAAGATATAATTCTATAATAATCACTACTTCGCCCGACGCGTGGCGATTGTGAACCGTTGGATCTTGATCCAACGGTCCAGATCTAACCGGGTTTGGAACACGTGAACTCACCTCAACCGCACGATCAAGATCGGACGGTCCACGTAGCTTCGCGAGGGTGATGGCGGCAGCGGTGCCGCAGCCACCGGAGACGAAACGACGACGAGCCCGATGGCGTTTGGGGTTGCTCGGCGAGATGAGTCCTCCCGCCGGGTGCGTCTCGTCACGGATTCCGGATCTGGGCTCCTTCGGCGGAAGACGACGGACGGCGGCGGAATCGAGCAAAAACGCGGCGGAGTGGCGCTCAACTACGGCGAGCTCGCCGGCAAGCGGCGGCTTCAGGCGAGATGGCTCGGGAAACGGGTGCGCAAGGATGAGGGCAACCTCGGGCGTGACCAGGGCTTTAAATAGCCTCGGCGTTCGTGCGAGGCGGAAACCTAATTCTACGGCGGCGGCGGCGGCGGCGAGTCCGGCTCGGACTCGGCGGAGACGATGACGCCGGCCCGCCCACGTGGCACGATCAACGGCCACGATCGCCGCGCGCGATCGGATCCGGGCGGATCTGGCTCGAACCGTGACGGCGGATCTCGGCCGTTGGATCTTGATCCAACGGTTGGGATTGATTAGGGTTTTGAGCTGGTTTGA
Organism: Rhipidocladum racemiflorum; assembly: GCA_036346355.1. NCBI lineage: Eukaryota > Viridiplantae > Streptophyta > Magnoliopsida > Poales > Poaceae > Rhipidocladum > Rhipidocladum racemiflorum. The sequence goes on along the minus strand of CM070573.1, from coordinate 60,118,412 downwards.
TCGAGTCAATCGCTCGGTCGGACTCGAGTCCGACTGTTCCGACTTTCGATCGGATGAACGATACTCGACCGAGTTGGATTTCCAAATGATTTAATATTTAAAATAATTCCCGATAATTCATTTAATTCATTAAAAATAGCAAATGACTCGGAAAAATTCGGAAAAATTCTGGAAAATATTTTGGACTCAAATAAAATATTTCCAACAAAATTTTATTTGCAAAATTAAATTCTTTAATTATTTCAAAATGGAATAAATTCAAATAAATTCCAAATAAATCCAAATAAATTCCAGAAAATTCCAAAAATTCACCAAAGTGCCAAATCACACATGAATTTAAGAGAAGCAAAATTTTGGGGTGTTACATGGTCGCTCTCCTCCACCGCCAACCTCCGCGCCTCCGCGACGTCGCTGAAGTTTTTTTGCAACTCTGCGGATCGAGATGGTGTCAGAAAAATGCCCGCGTCGAACCGCTATCGTGAGGCCGACCAAAGGGTTGAAACACTTACCCGCCAAGGAAGCCTGCAGAGTGCGGAGATCCTCCTCAACCTTGGCCCGGACCTCTCACTCGTGCTCGGCATCCTCGATGAGCTTCCTCGCTGAAGCCAGCTCTTCCCGGGCGGTGTCCCGCTCGGTGTGCAGCTGCTTGGCCTCCTCTTGGGTCGAGTCACGCTCACCCTGAAGGCGGGCCGCCTCCGACCGGGCAATCCCCTCTGCAGCAACGGCGGCGTCCTTGGCGCTATTCGCCCTCTCTAGAGACGACTGAAACATGGACGCCTCCGCCCTCAGGGACTGGTTAGCCAGGCGCAGGTAGGTCGAGGCCTGCGCCAGCTGACCCAGCTCCCCATGGATCTTCCCCGCCTCCGCCCGCTCGCTGGCCAGGGCGCCCAGCACCCTGTCGGACGCCTCGAGGGCAAGTGCCAGGCCCTCCCAGATCTGACCTACCTCAGCCTCGATGCGTTGCGCGCCACCCTGCAGCTCTGCCCCATCCCCAGGCTCTGTCGTGTCGTCCGTTGCTAGCAGCGGCTGATCAGACGAGCTAGCACCCGGCCAGGTTAGCACGAGCAAGAGCGACTGGGCGGACTCCACCGAGACCGCCACCGACGCACGGGTTGCCCCCACCGGCGGGACCCCCTCGGTCACTCGGATCGCATACGCCGGGGGGCTCCCCGGCGGTGGCAGCGGGAGGATTTCCTCGACGTCTTCCGTCCCTGGGCGAGGCGCCGACTCGTCGAGAGCCGCCCAGATTTCCTCGACCCCCGGCTCCGCTGACAACCCCAAAGCCCCCTCGTGCGGCTCGATACCCGCTGACTGCGAACCGGGCCGCAGTTCTGACCCAGCCAACGAGTCCTCGACCCTCGCCGGCTGCGGATCCGGTCGCGGGTCCGATCCGGCCGCCGTGTCCTCGACCCCCATTGGCTGTAGGCGCAGCGCCGGCCGCGCTGCCACCGCCACGGCCACCCCTATGTAAGTCCTGCACACGCCAACCGGTTGGAGACCGTTCGAATGGCTCGAACCAAACGTGACTCGAGGGCAAGGGCACTTACAGGGTCAAGCGGGCGTGTGACAATCGCGCCCTCTTCTTTGGCCCCCCTTGAGGAGGCGGGTCACTCCTCCGCTTCCCAAGGGACGCCCCCACTGGGGGCACCTCCGCCTGGGGCACTTCGGCGGTGGCAGCGCCAGCACCTTCGCTCGGGCCTCCGGCGGCCGCCGGCCCAAAGACGAGCCCTTGATATGGGTCACCCCTGCTGCCTCCACTGATCTCACTGGAAGCTGACCCCAGGTCACTCCACTCGACGTCAGTCGAGTCGGTAACCTCTTCGCCGCACGCAGCACTTGCGGTGCGCTCCCGCAGTCTCTCTGCCCTCCTCTTCCTCTTCTCCTCCTCCTTCTGCCTCCTGCAGTCAGAGTCGCGCTGTGGGACCCCCGCTCGGGCAGCAGCCCTCAGCTCTTTCTCCCCCGGTAGCAATGCCCGGGAAACCATCCTGGCGAGCCCCTGAACAACACGGAGGCACTAGTCCGACAAGGTATCGAGGTCAAAAGGAAGAAAGAGAAGCGAGCAGGGTCACTCGGATTACCAGATCCGACTGATGGTGCGCCGAGAAGGGCTCTGGGCAGCCGCCCGCCGGCATGGTGGCGCTCCCGCCCATGACCGCGAACACCCTTGCCTCAACCTCCGTCGCGGGGAGCTCCAGCCCCGTCGTCCTCATGGGGTCGGACGCCCCCCCGTACTGGAACATGGGGCGCACCCTATCCATGAGAGGCTAGACGCGCATCCTCATAAACGTGCGCACCACAACATCGCCAGTCAGGCCCTGTTTCTTCTGAACCTTGATCCGTTCAATGATCGCCTCCACCCTATTCCTCTCCTTCCGATCAGGGCCCCAGGTCCACTCGGATCTCGCCTTCGGAACACGGCCAGTAAAGACCGGGGCGCTGCCCCCCGGGTTCCGGACATAGAACCACTCGGAATGCCACCCGCGGTTCGACGACGGCAGCTTCACCTTGATGTAGTCCGCCCTGTAGCCGCCGCGCAGCTGGAAGGCCACGCCACCGATAGGTACCGAGGTGTCGAAGCCCTTATCCCTCCTCAGTTGCGCCTAGAAGAAGTGTCTCCAGAGCGCCCAGTGGGGTTTGATCCCCAGAAACGCCTCACACAACATGATGAAAACCGCAATGTGGAGGATGCTGTTGGGATTGAGGTGCTGCACCTCCGCCCGGTAGTGGAGCAGTAGCCTGCGAACGAACGGGTGCATCGGGAGCCCAAACCCGCGCTCGTAGAAGGAGATAAGCACGACAACCTCGTTGTCACCCGGAGAGGGGACCGTGACCCCCAACGGTACCCTCCACCTCGAGACGTCTCGAGGGGGGAGGAACCCTTTCTTCTCCAAGCCGAGCGCGCGGGCAGGCTGGATGGTGCACTCCGACCATGACATTTCCAGAGCCGGAAACGACGGGAAGACGGAAGGATCGGGAAGGTAGAAACCTCTCTGCTCTGGTTTTCTGCTCTCTCCCTCTCTTGGCAGGCGAAGGCGGAAAAGCCAGGAGAGCAAGAATGAGAACTCACCCCGGCGACCTCCGCGCCAGCTTTATAAGCGCCAACCGAACGGGCATCAGACCAACGGTCACCCCCTCGGGCGGACCGTCTCTCGCCCCGTCCCTTCGACTGCCATCGGTACGATGCTATGATTTCCAATTCCCACTACACATTAAATCCTGACAGGACAGCAGGCGATGCGCCACACAACCTCCCGGTCTCTACTCCCGGGCTAGGTCTACCGCCCCACGGTAGGTACGAAAGGCCCACTGGGAAGCTGCGGCCCCGAAAAAGGCGAAAAGGGCTAACAGCTCCCGCCCGGGGCCCAGCTTGGCGCTGCGGTTTCGAAAGGCCTAGTCCGCCAAGCGGATCCAGGGCCATCCCGGCGCCAAATTTAGCAAGGGGCGAGAATAAGGCGAGCCCCCAGCGGGCCTCTAGTTGGGTCGGCCGACGACCCAATCGCCTTAACTCGTGTCCGAGACCATACTTCACACTCTCCCGCGGAACCCATCGATGGGTGGCAGCCGGCTGCGCTCCAGGTTAGCGGACGACCTGGGGTTTGAAACGGGATTGAGTAAAGAAAGGTTTCTCATGGGTCGCCCCACAGCGGGCCGGACACCTTCGCCGTGATCGTCCGCTGGAAGAAGGTCCCCTCGGGAGGGATCTCCAGGTCCCACTTGGATTACCCGCTACTAGCTCCAAGAGCACAGTGTTCAAGCCAACTTGGTAAAGACGCGTCCGCTCACCCCCTCCAGGTCCCACACCTGCGGACGGGGCGTACGTGTGGGACAGATAGCGGCCACTCCTCCCACGGATAACCTCATCGATACGAGAACCCGGGACAGATGCTCTTCGCCTAGCTCCGGCGTAAAACCAGCCCTACAAGGCAACGTCGAGCTACGACATAAAACTAGCGCTCCAACACCAGAACCTTGCCTAAGGCATATGGGCGCCCGCGCCGACTAAGGCAACGTCGAACTACGACGTAAAACTAGCGCTCCGGCACTAGAACCTTGCCGAAGGCATCTGGGCGCTCGCGCCGACTAAGGCAACGTCGAGCTAAGACGTGAAACTAGCGCTCCGGCACCAGAACCTTGCCGAAGGCATCTGGGTGCCCACGCCGATTAAGGCAATGTCGAGCTACAACGTGAAACTAGCGCTCTGGCACCAAAACCTTGCCAAAGGCATCTGGGCGCTCGCGCCAACTAAGGCAACGTCGGGCTACGATGTAAAACTAGCGCTCCGGTACCAGAACCTCGCTGAAGGCATCTGGGCGCCCGCGCCGACTAAGGCAACATCAAGCTACGACGTAAAACTAGCGCTCCAGCACCAGAACCTCTCTGAAGGCATCTAGGCACCCGTGTAGACCAAGGCGGTGTCGAGCTACGACAAAAAACTAGCGCACGAGCACCGAAACCTTGCTAAAGGCATCCGGCCAGCCGCCGACCGCTTCCGGTGAACTCGCTCGGGGGCTAGGCCTACGATCGCGCAACCCCAGCGGCCCCGAGGCCGCCCAGGTAAAGCCAGCCGACTGGACCGGTCGGACCCATGTTCGGTCCGACTGATCCAGGGTCGGTCGGAGGCACTCTCCTCGGTGGCTAGGCCCCTGCTCTCTGGTTTCCCCCAAAGTCGCTAGCCCGCTAGCCTACGCTCGAGCAACCTAAGAGCTATGGTCGCCTAGCGAGCGCTCATCACAAAGCGGAAATAACAAGGATAAAAATCGGGAGGGGACGCCCCCCCGACCATCCACATATTACAAAAATATATAACTGTTCAAAAAACTAAAAAGCAAAAAAAGGGGGTGAAACCAGATAGTAAAAGTTATGGGCGGCCGCCCGGGAAGCCCCCTCCGCTAGCAGGCGTCGCGTTACAGCTGTCGTTGCTCCCGGTGCTCGCGCTTGGGGTCTCCACCAGCAGCCACCCCGCTACTGCCTCCGCCGCCGCCCGCACTCCGGCTCGCTCTCGGTCCGCGTCACCTTCGATCCCAGCGATCGTCGCCACCGAGTCGAAGGAGGCGTCGCGGCTGGTGCAGCAGGCCAGCATGTACTCCGCCGCCCGGACGGTGGCTTCCCGCCCTTCACGAGTAGACCGCTCGCTCAGGGCGCGGGGAAGGTCGGCGAGGGCCTCGGCCGCCCGGGTGAGGCCGAAAGCGTACTGCGCTGCAGTACGTTCCAGGGGCTCCTTCAGCCTCACCCCCAGCGGCCTCAAGCTCCCGGCCACCCCTTGGAATGCCGAGTGCAGCATAAGGAGGAGGTTCCGGTGTGCGGACTGGAGCTCCTCGCGCACCTTGGCCAGCTCCTCCTCGGCGACCCGTGCCCGGGCCTCCTTAGCGGCTGCCGTCGCGGCGCGGGCGGCTTGCAACCTGGCCAATGTGTCGGACAACTTGGCCATCTGGGCCCCCATGGCGGAGGGACTGCCTTGGTCAGGCGGAGGAGCCTGAGCGGCGCCGCCAGCGATGTCCGCCTCCCCCGACCCAACCAAGGGGGTCGGCGGAGGGGCTGGGGATGGCGAACGTAGGCCCGAGCCGAAAGCGCTGAGACAAAAGGAAGGAGAACGGCCAGCGTCAACTAGAAGAAATCAAAATCACCCCGGAAGATAAGTGACAGGAGCTTACGCCCAGAGGGGCTCCCGAATGCAGAAGGTGGATAAGGGGAGGACGATCCCTCCCCCCACCATGACATCAGAGGACCTGACGTCAGTACGGGGCCTCCGGGGGGCTGGACCCCGCGGGTTTGCGATCGCCGACCGCTTACTCGCCCGCCGATCACCACCGGGGTCACGGCCCCCGCTCGACATCCTCTCTCCGAAGCGCTTTGAAGCGGAAGGGGGAAGCGAGGACGCACTAGCACTAGGCGGGAAGGAAAAGGCAATGAGCAGACGTCACCCGTTTTCACGCCCCACCCTGTATTTATGGGGGCGCGACTGTAACACCCCGGCATCTAGTATGCCCGAATGCTACCAAACATAGACTAAACAACCTCTAAATACCACAAATAAAGATAAATTACAGCAAAGGCACAAATGCTAAAACTAAAAATTTCGGCAGCATCTCCTTTGTTTTTCCATAGTTCGAAGCAACAACACAACAACACATGATATATCATAATGGAAAACATCCAAAGCAACAATAACGGGTAATATAGCGGCAAATTTAAGTCTAGCATAATGAATTTAACCACTTCATTAACTAATACGAAGTAAAGGATGTAATCAAGCACACGAACAAATCATAATCCTAGTTTCATCACGCTAAACCATGATCACAACTCTGAAAGGTAAGCATTGTCTAATTGTGTGCAAATTATGTGATGAAGTGCTTCTAAGCCCCTTTCCCGCATGCCGGTGTCAAGGTACCTAAATACAACAAAAACACAAGCATGAGTTCATGACTTAGCAAGTATATTGCAATGGACTGAAAAGGACAATTCAATGCCAACATCGATACATACCATACTCAACATCATGATCGAATCATAATTTCATAGAACTCATTTCATCATCATCATCATCATGTATGCAATGCAATGCAATGCACATGTCTCCTCGACGCAAATACCGGTATTACCGAGTGCACACCCGTCGGCGTGCACCCTCGTCCCCCTTCCAACCCGTAGATGGAGGGTGCCTACTCCTCGCTTCCACTCACCACGTGGGTGAAAACACGAGGTAGGTCTTACATCCATGGCGCTTCGGATTAGTCATAACTTTCTCACTGACCTTATCGGACTAGTTATGACGTTCTCACCGACCGGACCAGTTTTCATGTCATGTATGCAACATATGCCATAATCATAAACAATTAATCATTGCATAGCATCTTAACATACCATTTTCATCATATCTTGTACAAACACTAAGCATGGCAAGATAGCATAACATGGAAACAATTTGCATCTAATCAAGACAAGCAAGCAAACCACATGCTACCCATTCCAATACACTTGCCTTAACCTCGGGCGACGGATTGGCGAGAGGTTGAGGGCACTCCCGGGGTCACACCACCTGCACAAACATACCACACACTCAAAACGTGCCCCCAAAATAGTAGGCAAAAGCTCATCTACCCCGACTTCACAAACTACTCCTAAAACCAAAAAACAGAGAATCTGTCCGTCCGAGACGGCAGGCTTCAATCTAGCATAACTTTAGTTCTAGGACTCCGAATCGATTAAATGAGTACATCATCACGAAGCTTACGAAATTTCCTAGCTTTTTCTAAGTATTGGGAAAAGCTGATTAGGCCTCTAAAATTGTTTAATCTACAAAACACTATGTTATGTCCCAATTACGTCACAGATTTGAACACGCTCGGTAAAATGACCATAACTTTCAAACGGCTAGGCGGAATTGGACGTTCTTGGTGTCCAATTAAAATTATTGAAGTTACCTACAACTTTCTCAACAGGAGGCCGACCAAATTCCAAATCTAAAATCACGAAAACTCAAACCCTATGTCGACTGCACAATCTGCCCGAAACAGAGAACGTGGCAAACTCTAGTTTTCATCCAATCTACCCAATCACAGCACCACCACTTGATCTAAAAACATCATATCTACCTCTAGAACAGCACCTAAACCATCCCCAATGAACACCCATACCATACCTTTGCCCGACGAACGCCGCAATCCTTCCTCCCGGTTTCCCCGATCTCCTTCCTCGCTCCAAATCCACCGGATCTCCTCGTCGCGGAGCGCTCCAATGGTGAAAACAGCAGGGTGGCGAGGTGAGAGGCTCCCCTAGGGCAGCAAGGATGGTGGAGAGCGGAGGGGAGGGGTGGTGGCGCAATGGGGGAGGATGGAGGGGGCGTGTGGAGGAGGAGGGAGGGGGTGGCGGCTTGGGGGGTGAGAGGGGAGGGGAGGGAGGCGCCTAGGGCAAGGGGGGGGGCGCATGGGCAGGGTCATGCAGCCCTCCTCCCCCCCACATGGGTCGGAAAACTCCACCTTTGGCCCATGTAGGGTTCCCCCTAAGGCCCAAATCGCCCCGGAGAGGCCCAAACTCCCGAAAACGCGAATTAACCTCATACCGTAAAGTTTTAACCTCTGATTTCACAATTTATAATGTTTCGACCTTCCGTAGTGTCACAATCTCCCCCTTCAATAGGATTCGACCTCGAATCCAAGACACACCACTATGCAACCCAGCAAAACAAAAGATAGCTAGGTTTCACAGCTCATTAATCTCATGATGACACAATCAAAGCGAATCACATCTCTTTTAACACCCTCTCTGCCAATGAATCACCAACGGTGTCCTATTAATAACTGGGGTTCTAAACGAGAACCGCTAAAGCATCAATTATACAAATCCCATCCCTTCCAATTATTTGACCTTTTTCACAAAGAATCAAGATTAACTAATAACATCTACGCACACAGCCTTCATCGACAATACTTTCCTTTCGAGCACAAGCCACGGTACTCTTTCATTCTATCCTCTCCCAGGCATGATCCACACCCAGGAACAACTAGCTAAGGCAATGTTCATGACAGAACACTTCATTTCAAATTACCATCACCCTTTTAACAACCAACCATAATCTCAACAAAATTTGAACTGACATCTTAAGCTTCCATCATAACCACCTTTTGAACCACAACCAAACTTCTACGCCTAGCCCAAGCTAGGGCTGTAGATTCTTATCAACCACAACTGATGATTTTTTATTATTATTATGAGGGTCTTGCCCTCACACTTCTTCACTCAAATACTACCAAGCCCATGAGCATAATCTTCCATTATACTCAACAATTTTATAAGCATTTCTATTCATCTCCCAAACGAGATTGCCAACAAAAGCATCTCCCTTTAGCCGGATGAACCACATTCATCACTCGAATCCCAAAACGCCACACATCACATTGAAACAAAGATTTGACAACATCGAAAGATCACTCTATTTCTTTTCCTAAGTCAAGTCGCAAAGGAAAAACTCCAATCTCAAATTAATGCGATACATATCGCATCGGGGAGCACTCAAACAAAAAGAGAGACTCCACACAATTCTTTGACAGAAGTTCTCAACAATCAATGACAACTCGACTCACCTTCACCACAGCCAAAACATCTCATTTTAACCAAAAGCAACATTGTGGAAGAGAAAACCGATTCTCAAATCAATCGAAAGAATTCTCATCCGCCGTAATAACTCTCAAGGAGACAAGGAAACCCAATCCTCTTACAGCATAGCCAAATGGCAGAAATTATTCACTCTTTCTTTTCATGCTAGATAGCAATGGAAATTCTCGATTCATGACAAGAATGCATACTTTTCAAGAGCACTTCGGATTAGTCATATATCCATATATGACTTTCTCACCGACCTGGCTCACCAACTCATTTATCATTGAACATCTATAAACGATGCCATGCTTCCTTTTCACCATTCACTCATCATGTAACAACAATACCGAAAAGTCATTCACCAAAAAACTTCTTCCTCGGTATCACATGATTAAAACACAAATAACATCGATGATTGCGCTAATTCATATAGACTATGACTGCAACACTGTTAGCAGGAACACACCATGTCATATCAGAACCCACCATTACTTGAAAGCTAAACTTGCAAAACCTCGCATTTTAACCAAAAATCAGCATTTTGGAAAAGAACATCGACTCCAAAGTCAAACATTTGCACACACAACCGCCACAAATTTTCTCAAAGAGAAAGGGAAATTCATTTCCAAAAGGGAACACTTCACTAACAAAATCAGTTATAAAACATTCATAAAATCAACCACTTGAAACGCTTGCAAACGCCACACACCTTTTTTTTTTCAAATAACTCCAACTCTAGCCAGAAGAGTTACAAATTAAATCTCAAGAATTTTAACACCCCGGCATCTAGTGTGCCTGAATGTTACCAAACATAGATTAAACAGCATCTAAAAACCTCAAATAAAGATAAATTACAGCAAAGGAGCGAATGCTAGAACCGAAAATTTCGGCAGCATCTCCTTTGTTTATCCATGATTCGGAGCAACAACAAAATATCACATGATATATCATAATGGAAAAACATCCAAAGCAGCAATAACAGGTAATATAGCGGCAATTTAAGTCTAACATAATGAATTTAACCACTTCATGAACCAAATCGAAGTAAAGGACGTAAACAGGCACATGAACAAATCATAATCCTAGTTTCATCACCCTAGATTCATGATCACAAATCCGAAAGGTAAATATTGTATAATTGTGTGGAAATTATGTGATGTCGTGCTGCTAAGCCCCTTTCCCACATGTCGGTGTCAAGGTACCTAAGAAAAACAACATAAACACAAGCATGAGTTCATCACTCAACAAGCATATTGCAATGGATCATAAAGAATAGATCAACGCCAACAGCAATACATACCATACTTTAACATCATGATCAAACCATAACCTCATCTACAACATCATAGCCATGACAAAGCACATTGTACACAACTCATAATCATCATCATGTATGCAATGTGAAAGGACCAACGATGTCGCCTAGAGGGGGGGGGGTGAATAGGCGGATTAAAAAATCGCAGCGGAAATAACTCAGGCCGAACAGGTCAACCTGGAGTCTCCGGGTTTTGGTCCGGATACTCCGGCTTGTCCGGAGTGTCCGGTCTTGTGTCCGGACTCTCCGGGTTAGCTGGCTCGGGAGCGCAAATAAGACTACTCTAGCAAGCACAATAAACCACTAGAAATAGATAGCAAGAACAACCTAGAACAATTGCTAGTAAGGATTTGAATTAAAGCTAAGCAAAGAGCTAGATCTAATTTTACAAATTCAAATCCAAATAAGCAAGACTAGGAAGAAAAAGTGAATGAGAGGGACACGAATTTTCACCGAAGTTCGGGTTCTTGAAGGGAACCCTACGTCTCCGTTGAGGTGGCTCGGTCGCACTTGAGCCGGGGTCTCTTTCAACCCGCTTTCCTCCCGGTGTTGCACAAATGCACTCGCCGGCTTCACTTCTTGTCTCTTTCCTTTCGGAGGCGAGACTTGCCTTCACAAACGACCGGGGCTCACCACACGCGTTGGTAGCTCCCGGTGACTCCTAGCCGTCTAGGAGACCTTCAACCTCCAAGAGCAATAACGCCACGAAGAATCGCTTGGAGGATGAACTAGTGCTCAACAACTAGAAATGAATGCACCTAGCACTTTGCTTCTTCCTCTCCACACCAAAATGGATCCAAAACCAAATCTAATGGTGGGAGGAAGTATGAGCTCTATTGAATGCTTGGAAGAGGTTAGGAGTGGCTTGAATGCTGCAATGAATGAGCTCAATTCAGTTCCTAGCCGTTGGGAGAGAGTGGGGGCTTTAAATAGTCAGTTCAAAAACTAGCCGTTACTCTCGTTTTTGTACAGGCCGGAGTGTCCGGACAAATAACCCGGAGACTCGGGTTATCCAGAGACTCCGGACACAATGTCCGGATACTCGGACAATGCAGAATAAAGGTGGCCGAGGGTCCAACCGGAGACTCGGACATATTGTCCGGATACTCGGATTGAATCGGACACTCGGACACATGGTCGGACTCTCCGAGTTCACTGACTCGGTTTGAATTCCAGATTTTGGAAAATGCAAGTGTTTGAGTGCTAGTTTGAAAGCAAGTTTTGATGTTGAGCACATGCACATCCTAAAATCGATTTTCCGTCGCATCCTCTTAATAGTACGGCTATCCTTAAGACTCAAAACAATATAAAAATTACAAGTCTTCGTCTTGATGCCGTTTTCTCGAAATTTGACGCGCTTAGGACCGTCCAATCTTATTCCGAGCGTGATGTGATCTCGAAAACTGCATTAATCTTAGTTGAAGCATTAGATCACGTTAATTGTGTCATCATTAATCACCAAAATAAAATGAGGAGCCTAGATGCACTTTCACAATGCAATGCAATGCACATGTCCCCTGGAAGCATATACCGGTATTGCTGAGTGCACACCCGTCGGCGTGCACCCTCTTCCCCCTTCCATCCCGTAGATGGAGGGTGCCTACTCCTCGCTTCCATTCACCACGGTGGATGGAATCACGAGGTAGGACTTACTCATTGGCTCTCCGGATTAGTCATAACTTTCTCACCGACCTTGCCGGACTAGTTATGACTTTCTCACCGACCGGGCCAGATCACATGCCATGTATGCGATTATGCCTTAAACATAAACAACTTGTACCAAACTGAACTAAACATGGCATAACATCATAATAATCTTTTTTTCATCATAACATGGCAAGCACTAATCATGGCAAGATATCACAACATGTAATCATAACAAGATAGCACATCATGTAAACAAAGTTGCACCTAGTCACAATTAACAACATACAACGCTACCCATTACAATACACTTGCCTTAACCTCGGGCGACGGATTGGCGAGAGGATGAGGGCACTCCTGGGGTTACACCACCTGCACATACATACCACACACTCAAAACGTGCCCCCAAAATAGTACGCAAAAGCTCGTCTACCCCGACTTCACAAACTACTCCCAAAATCGAAAAACAGAGAATCTGTCCTCCCGGGACAACAGACTTCAATCTAGCGTAACTTTAGTTCTACGACTCCGAATCAATTAAACGAGTACATACTCGCATAGCTTAGGAAATTTCCTAACTTTTTCTAAGTATTGGGAAAAGCTGATTCGGCCTCTAAAGTTGTCTAATCTACAAAACACTACGTTCTGTCCCAGCTACATCACAGATTTGAACACGCTCGGTAAATCGAGCATAACTTTCAAACGACCGGGCGGAATTGGACGTTCTTTATGTCCACTGAAAGGTATTGAAGTTACCTACAACTTTCTCAACAGGCGGCCGACCAAATTCTGAATCTAAGGTCGCGAAAACTCAAACCCTAGGTCGACTGCACAATCTGCCCGAAGCAGAGAACGTGGCAAACTCTAGTTTTCATCTAATCTACCCAATCACAGCACCACCACTTGAACTAAAAGCATCCAAATACCCTCTAGCACAACACCTAGACCAACCCTAGGGATTCCCCTAGCCATACCTTCGCCCGACGAACGATGAACTGACGAATCTCCTCCCGGTTCACGCGATCTCCTTCCTCGCTCCAAATCCACCGGATCTCCTCGTCGCGGGGCTTCCCGAAGGATGGATCAACGGGATGGCGAGGTGGGGATCTCCTCTAGGGCAGCAGGGGGGGTGGAGAGGGGAGGGGAGAGGTGGTGGCGCCATGGGGGAAGATGGAGAGGAAGGGGAAGGGTGGAGGCGCATGGGGGGGCTAGGGGTGGTGGCTAGGGTTGGGAAAGGAAGTGGGGGGCGCACCAAGGGGCGGGGGCCTGATTTGGCTCCCCAAAAGTCCCCCCTTGGGCCCAAACCCTTCCACCAGAGGCCCAACTCAACCCCCAAGGCCCAAAGTCCCCCGAAGAGGCCCAAACACCCGAAAACGGCCGAAAAACACGCTATAAAGTCGTACCAAAATACCGAATTCTAAAATGTCATATTCTGGGGTGTCACATTCTCTTCCCCTTCACAGGATTCGACCTCAAATCCGAGACACCACTTCGCAACCAACCAAATCGAAGGGAGCTATGGTTCACTTCTCAGAACCCGCTCAGAAACCCCTACGATTTGCACTAGCCCGGACTCAAAAGCAAGGAGCTAAAGCTCGAAGATTATGGCTCTAACGATAACTCACAATCAAAACTTGCCAGAATCTTACTCAACATTGAAACACAAAGCACTCACATACAGCCTCAGCACGACCTAAGCGGTAGGATAAATCCTCAAACAGACCACAAAAGAAAACAATCTCACACTCCTCATTTCATACATTCCTTGGCACTAGAGTGCCCGATCCCTTTAACCAACGCTACTCTCCAGAAGAACACGGTACCAACCTCTAACCCCAACTCTAGATCCCCCTTCAGCTCTCACGTGCAAAAATGCTTTCACACCTCAACCTCTCTACTGTGGTTCGTCATAAACAAGGCAGCCTTGAACCAAGCGGGACACATCATTCCAAGAGTACCAATTGCTTGAACAAACGGGGTTAAAACCTTGCAAAAGATTGATCTTTTACAACTAGGCCAACACCCACCGTTACCACTGAAGGAAAAACCTACTTTATAACCAGGGTCCTTAAAACCCGTAAAACAACATCAGCAACCGAGCAATCCCCATCGGTTGACACATTCCTTCGAGAGATCGGCGACAAAAAGATCCAATACACTTCCAAAAGGAAAAGCAATTACTAGCAACCACCAAGTGGTCCACTAATAATTTAAACAACCCCACCGAGGAACACATCGATGCCACAATTCTCCAAGAAGGTTTGAATTGGGTCATACCAAACCTTCCTTTACTCTTCACTTTTAAACCATTTACGATCAACTACTAGCCACACCAGATTTCTCTTACTAAGAAAGTGTCGCCCTCACATCCTTCCACTCAAAGGACCAAGACAAAGAGTACCACCATTGGGTAAGCTCAACCACCAACCATTAACCCAATTGATCCCCATGCATAACTTTGGGTCCAATGCACTACAATCACTTTGGAAAGGATTCGACAACAACCAAAGAGTATTCATTTTAATTTCCTAAGCCAAGACGCAAAGGAAACACAAATCTCCTACACCACCACCAACATACCAGAAATTCTTCATTGTTTCTTTTCATACCAGAAAGAAATAGAAATCTCGATTTGTGACATGAATGCACACTTTTCAAGAGCACTCCGGATTAGTCATATATCTATATATGACTTTCTCACCGACCTGGCTCATCGACTCTCTCATCATTAAACATCTATAAACAATGTCATGCTTCCTTTTCACCATTCATTCTTTATGTAACAACAATACCAAGTAGTCATTCACAAAAAGACTTCTTCCTCGGTACACATGATTGAAACACAATTAACATCGATGGTTGTGAAATTCTTATAAACTATGACGGCATCAGCATTAACAGGAAAACACCACATCGTAAAAGAACCCACGTCAATTGAAAAACTAAACTTGCAAAACCTCACATTTTTAACCACAATCAACATTTGGAAAAGAACATCGGCTCCAACGTTGAACATCTGCACATACAACCGCCATAAATTTTCTCAAAGAGAAAGGGAAACTCATTTCCAAAAGAGAACACTTCACCAACAGCATCACCGATGAAACATCCACATAAACCACCTTTTGAAGCACTTGCAAACACCACACAGATTTTCCAAATAACTCCAACTCTAGCCAAAAAGGAATACAAATTAAACCTCGTGAGTTTTCCAACACAACCCTCTACGTCCATCTGTTTCCTTTCAATTTATTCCAAGGATAACTCAGTGTGAGCCTTGAAGGAAGCGCGATCCACTCAAAAACTTTTGGGTGTAAATCTATACTCATAACACAAACTAAACAAATTAGCCAAAACCAAAGGATTAGCACCAATTTCTACGAGTTTTAGGAAATTCAAAAGCATAACATAAGGAACACCTTGACCAAAACCCTTCAACCAAAATGGCAAACAACCAAACCAGTCTGAAAGGTTTATACACAAGCTCAGCATGATACCCACCATGTCTAGTATTCCACTATACTTACCATTTAAGCGTTCAATATTCACTATTTACTCATCGAGAAGCCTGTCATAATTCAACCAAGAGCTACATAACCAATTCTTTCTCTAGTTACCTTTCCCAACACTTATAAATAAAGTTTATGATGATTATCAAAAGACATCCAACCAATACTACCTCATCATGATCCCCATATAACAATGTATTCTATATTTCAAATATAGTACTTCCACGGATACTTAAACGTGATCAACCTATCAATTTTATTCCATCCATACGCCAACATCTTGACAATTGAAACTTGTTCAATCAATAAATGACTTCAACGAGTAAATATTATCTCTACAAGATAAAATTCGTAAATAGGATTCTAAGATATGCATTCGTTAAGGATAAAATCTTGCATCATGATTATTATCCATTGTTCATCCCATCACAACATGTACTCGACATAATACCACAGTTTTACACTTTTCTTCTATTGGATCAATGGTTTCCAACAATTAACAACACTACCAAGTCATCAATATCAATTGTTTGCATAATCTTAAAAACTGCAACATTACTTTTAGTTAGGGTTTATGATGCTTATCAAAAAAAGAAGCACCCAACCAAGACTATATTGACATGATCCCCACGGATCACCAAATCATAATACATCTTATTCTAAATTTGAAACATAGTACTTCCACAAATCTTTCAGCATGATCAGCCTATAAATTTCATACCACCTATATGTCCATGTCTCGACAATCGGAACTTATTCAGTTAACCAACGACTTCAACATGGAAATATTATCTCTACAAGACAAAGTTCATAACTATGATTCTAAGACATACATTCATTAAGGATAAAATTCTACATTAGGTTAATTATCCATGGTTCACTCCATCACAACATGTTACAATAATCTCCATTTTAACAATGGTTTCCAACAAGTAATCTACGCAATTACCACCACTACTAAGTCATCATTATCAATAAATGGGCATAATCATAAAACAACCGCATTGTTTTTAGTTACTCTATCCATAGGTTATAACACAATTGCCACTACCCAACATATTCCAACTATTAAAATAAATTTAATAAGTTAGATCAGCACAATGTTCTTAAAACAACAACAAGATCTATGTTTTTCCCAATTGACATCGGTATAGCATTATAGGAACACAACTGCATACTTCCAAATATACTAATGGTTTGCAACAACATAAATAGCAACTCTAATTAACTTCCAAGTTAAGGTCACAAGCTAGTATGATTGAATTTCTCTACTAACACGTTAAATTAGAACATCTTTAAACAACCAGCAAGATTTCTTTAACAATATCAGTAATTTACATCATCTTAATGTTCTAACTATGCATCAGGGTTTAAACTTTAAACATTAACGAGGATCATAAGCACTTTTAAAGCAAGGCAACAGGTTCTAAGCATGTATATTAACCCATTTAATCATTCTCGCTACAGAGTACTCTACAACATTAGTAGCCTATTTATTCGCAAGCTAAAGATAACAACCGCATTGAATTGTTTCAACTCACAAATTAACTTAACAATACGTCATTCCATAAACCACATTGGTACATACTACATAACATGCTAAACAACAATTCTCACTGTTGACAAACGATTTCAGTCAAAAGACTACTTACTTTGTTTGCAGCATTTTATTTTTAAAACTCAACCCAAATTCACAAGGAAACTTGACTCTCAAAATTGCAATGAGACAAACCCAAACTTGGTCATGCAAGAGGAAATTCTCCAAAACACTTTTCAATCTCAAAGACTCCCATAGAGGAAAATGGTTGAAACACAATTTTCTTAAAAGGGAACCAAGCGATCAAGTAATCCATTTCAAATAAAACCTTAACACCAAACCCCAAACTTTCACGAAACAAGAAGGGCTTTCTAAGATGATTTCTCAAACCAATAAAATGACAAAATCAAACACCATTTACTCCTACAAAGCCACAGAACTTCAGCCCTGACAACCAAGTCTGGCATAACGCCGCAATAACTCTTTTGACCTCGGAGAAAGACAAACACAGGAATAAATTGAATGCTTCTCCCCAAAAAGCAATCAACAAACTAAGCATTAAAGCTGGAAAGGCAACCAAAAGAAGCGCAACACTAGACTCTTCTTCTTCGTCTTCAACCAAGGAAGACAAAACCACATACCGCATACGGAACAATCCGCGAAAATCCAATACCCAACACTTTTCTTTTGGTTTCAATCAACTAAAACCAAGAAAACCAACCAAGACCGATCGTCAAAATGATAAAGAACATCCGAAGGAATCCACCATCAACTTTTCTAATCAACTCCAACCAACTACCCGGTCTACGACAGAAAGGATAAGCACTCTTCTCCTACAGGGGTTAATAATTCTTCGGTGATGGCGTTAACCGGCCACACCGTCAAACCACACCCTTACTATGGACAAAAATAGGTGACCGAAACCCTTCAGCACCACAACCCCACTTCATCATAAATATAGCAACTCAATCAAATCTATCATAAAGATAGCATTATACATCATCAAAATGCAACATTTAACATCAAAGCTTAAATACAATATTTAAGTGGATAGTATCGATACCCATACCCTTCCTACTGTGCATCAGAGTGTGCCAAGTTTTAAATTAGTTAACCAAACTATTTCAGATTTTAAGGTTATTGCCCTAAGGCTAAATTTTAACAAGTAAACCTATGCCATGTTTCTAATTTTCCAAGTCAATATTTTAGTTTACTCTAGAGTAAATTACTACATTCACATTCCACGGACCTAAAACCCGCTCTGATACCAACTGTAACACCCCGGCATCTAGTATGTCTGAGCTACCAAACATAGACTAAACAACCTCTAAATACCACAAATAAAGATAAATTACAACAAAGGCACAAATGCTAAAACCGAAAATTTCGGCAGCATCTCCTTTGTTTTTCCATAGTTCGGAGCAACAACACAATAACACATGATATATCATAATGGAAAACATCCAAAGCAACAATAACGGGTAATATAGCGGCAAATTTAAGTCTAGCATAATGAATTTGACCACTTCATTAACTAATACGAAGTAAAGGATGTAATCAAGCACACGAACAAATCATAATCCTAGTTTCATCACGCTAAACCATGATCACAACTCCGAAAGGTAAGCATTTTCTAATTGTGTGCAAATTATGTGATGAAGTGCTTCTAAGCCCCTTTCCTGCATGCCGGTGTCAAGGTACCTAAATACAACAAAAACACAAGTGTGAGTTCATCACTCAGCAAGTATATTGCAATGGACTGAAAAGGACAATTCAATGCCAACATCGATACATACCATACTCAACATCATGATCGAATCATTATTTCATAGAACTCATTTCATCATCATCATCATCATGTATGCAATGCACATGTCTCCTCGACGCAAATACTGGTATTGCCGAGTGCACACCCGTCGGCGTGCACCCTCGTCCCCCTTCCATCCCGTAGATGGAGGGTGCCTACTCCTCGCTTCCACTCATCACGTGGGTGGAATCACGAGGTAGGTCTTACATCCATGGTGCTCTGGATTAGTCATAACTTTCTCACCGACCTTACCGGACTAGTTATGACGTTCTCACCGACCGGGCCAGTTTTCATGTCATGTATGCAACATATGCCATAATCATAAACAATTAATCATTGCATAGCATCTTAACATACCATTTTCATCATATCATGTACAAACACTAAGCATGGCAAGATAGCATAACATGGAAACAATTTGCATCTAATCAAGACAAGCAAGCAAACCACATGCTACCCATTCCAATACACTTGCCTTAACCTCGGGCGAAGGATTGGCGAGAGGTTGAGGGAACTCCCGGGGTCACACCACCTGCACAAACATACCACACACTCAAAACGTGCCCCCAAAATAGTAGGCAAAAGCTCGTCTACCCCGACTTCACAAACTACTCCCAAAACCGAAAAACAGAGAATCTGTCCCTCCGGGACAGCAAGCTTCAATCTAGCATAACTTTAGTTCTAGGAATCTTAATCGATTAAACGAGTACATCATCACGAAGCTTAGGAAATTTCCTAGCTTTTTCTAAGTATTGGGAAAAGCTGATTCGGCCTCTAAAATTGTTTAATCTACAAAACACTACGTTCTGTCCCAATTACGTCATAGATTTGAACACGCTCGGTAAAACGACCATAACTTTCAAACGGCTGGGCGGAATTGGACGTTCTTGGTGTACAATTAAAGGTATTGAAGTTACCTACAACTTTCTCAACAGGTGGCCGACCAAATTCTGAATCTAAAATCGCGAAAACTCAAACCCTAGGTCTACTGCACAATCTGCCCGAAACAGAGAACGTGTCAAACTCTAGTTTTCATCCAATCTACCCAATCACAGCACCACTACTTAATCTAAAAACATCATATCTACCTCTAGAACAGCACCTAGACCATCCCCAAGGAACACCCATACCATACCTTTGCCCGACGAACGACGAACGCCGCAATCCTTCCTCCCGGTTTCCCCGATCTCCTTCCTCGCTCCAAATCCACCGGATCTCCTCGTCGCGGAGCGCTCCAATGGTGAAAACAGCGGGGTGGCGAGGTGAGGGGCTCCCCTAGGGCAGCAAGGATGGTGGAGAGGGGATGGGAGGGGTGGTGGCGCAATGGGGGAGGATGGAGGGGGCGTGTGGAGGAGGGAGGGGGTGGCGGCTTGAGGGCTGAGAGGGGAGGGGAGGGAGGCGCCTAGGGCAAGGGGGGCGCATGGGTAGGGTCATGCAGCCCTCCCCCCACATGGGGCGGAAAACTCCACCTTTGGCCCATGTAGGGTTCCCCCTAAGGCCCAAATCGCCCCGGAGAGGCCCAAACTCCCGAAAACAGCCCGAAAACACGAATTATTCTCATACCGTAAAGTTTTAACCTCTGATTTCACAATTTATAATGTTTCGACCTTCCGTAGTGTCACAGCGACGATGCGATTCAGACAGGCGACGCTTCGGGCTCAGCGCCGCATGCGCCGACGCTCCGCCTGCTCCTTACCCGGAGGGGGCCGCGACGGTTCCTTTCCACTCCCCTCTCGACGCATTAAATCATGATGAGGTGGCGGGAGGCAAAAAGACGCCGCTCCGAGCAGGGCGCAGCATGACCCCTCGGCTCCAGCTCTAGGGCCGAACCAGGCGCGCCGTGAGCAAGTGAAAAAAGGTCTAGTGGGTCACTGCGGCTTCAAGGCAACGAAGGTCCTGATGGCCTGCGCTAGAGGCCCAGGGCAACCCTCCAACCCGGACTGACACCACCCCGGCGGGGAAATGGCCACAGGGCGAGGACGAAGTGGGCCCCCAGAAGGCCACTGTGATTGGGCCAACGGAAGACCTAGTCGCCTCGACTCACGTCCGAGGCCGTGCTTCAAACTCCCCCGAAGTAAACCCCCCGACCGGCTCTCCGACCCGCTCGGGGGCTACACCCACCGGGTGCGCTCGCGCGCACTCGGCCAAAGCGACCAATTGAGTACGCCCGCGCGTGCTCGATAGGATCCTGCCGACCAAGGTAACCCCCCGACCGGCTCCTTGACCCGCTCGGGGGCTACACCCACCGGGTGCGCTCGCGCGCACCCGGTCGGACGTCCGAATAAGTGCGCTCGCACGCGTGCTCGATCGAATTCCGCCAAACTGAAGCAACCCCCGACCGCTTCCGACGAACTCGCTCGGGGGCTCAGGAGCTACTCACGAGTACCCATACCATGGGTACCCCCAGCGGTCGGAAATAACGAGTGGGCCGCCCCAAGCCCAGCTTCAGCCCAAGGCCTCGCTGGGCTACCAAGGACAGTTCGTTCCCGACCAAGCTGGCCGAGGAGCGGTCCGACCCGCGTGGGTCGGACGCCCCACGGAGCTCCGACCCGACCAAGGTGGCTCCCGCCGAGGACCAAGGTGCCGGACCTTCGCCAGTAGTCGGCCACCTACCCAACAGACATGACAGCACGAAGCGACCGCACCTAAGTAGGTGGCTCTTTCCCAAGACGGCAGGAAGGTTGCCAAAGTCAAGCACCGGTCCTGTCGCCCAGTGTTGCACAGTGGGAGGAAGCGCTCCCTCCCGAGGTACCACCAGACTTGTGCGCTACTATGTCAGCACCTGACCAACGCCCAGGGGTTAGGTGTGCTGCTTCCCGGCGAGGACAGAGATCCACGCCACTCGATGAGTCCACCGACCCGGCGTGGGGTGCACGGACGCAGCACGGACGCCCGGGGTGAACACCAAGACTCCAAGGCATAGGACACCCCACCTTTTTCTCTTCAAAATACTCCCGTGTAACCTGTCCCCTTGGACCATATAAAAGGGAGGCAGGACCCCTAGGGAGAGGGGGGGCTTTTCTTTTCGGACTTCTTCTTTTCTTTAGAAGACAAGCATCGACACTCACATACCTACGAGGCACATAGAATCAACCCTTGACCCCCGTTTGTAACTTTACCACCGAAAGCAATACAGATCCACCGCACGAACTGGAGTAGGGACTTTCAGCCCGAACCAGTATACATTTTGGACCCCCTAAGTCTAACCATTCGAGGAGAGGGAGCGCCCGACCCCTAGATCAGAAAAAATCGTATTGCCGGTGCACGAAACACTGACAATTAGCTAATATATAGAGATTTGTGTAATTGTCTCAAAGTAATGGTAGTGTTACTGTCGTTACCTTGGGCTAATTATGCGGATCGTCACAGAGATGCAGCAGGTTGGCGTTGCTCTACCGACGGCTGTTAATGAGCTGTTATCGAGTTTTTTTTTTAAATTAACATAGTTCGAGAAAAAGAATGATTTTATTTACTATTTAAGTGGTTATTTTAAATTCGTGCTAACAACAACTAACGAGTCGAGACTCTTTAGCCATTTTCACTTAAAAATGGACTAATTTTAATTTTAAATACATTAAATCGAAGCAATTTTGATTCAAACTATAGGGAATATTATTTTGCTAGTGGTAAGACGAGAAAAAAAACCGGCAAATGACACGCTATCACGCAAGTGTACATATATTTGTCAGGCGACGCACCGAGCGAACCGCTTGACCAAATCGAGCAGGTTGGCGTGCGACGAGCCGCCCTCCCGCATGGCTGCCCTCGCCTTCCCGGCGAGCTCGCGCGCCCGCCGCCGCCTCTCGTCGCCCTCCTCCCCGCCGCCTATCACACTCCTCACGGCCGCCTCCACTGCACCCCGCCCCACTACGATCTCCTTCTTCTCCGCCTGATACACCACCGGCTCCTTCACCCCGGCGCTCACGCCGATTCCCAGCACCTCGACCGCCATCTTCTCGTTCAGGAACTGGTCCGTGAAGTGCGGCCACGCCACCATCGGCAGCCCCGCCGCGACCGCCTCCAGCGTCGAGTTCCACCCGCAGTGTGTCACGAACCCGCCCACCGCGCGGTGGGACAGGATCAGCGCCTGGGGCGCCCAGCCCCAGATGAGCAGGCCGCGCCCCGCGACGCGCGCCTCGAGCCCCCGCAGGAAGCCGCGCCCCGCCTCGTCGTGGCGGTCGGCGCTCTTGACCACCCATATGAACGGCTGCCCCGACGCCTCCAGCCCGAGGCCGAGCTCCACGGTCTGCTTCGGTTCCGGGTGCACGATGCTCCCGAAGCTGACGTAGACCACGGAGCCGGGCTCCTTGCCGTCGAGCCACCGGAGGCAGTCGTCGGAGTCGATGGCGGCGGCGTTCCCCCTCTCCGCCAGAGTCGCGGTGCGCTGGTGGTAGAGAGAGACCGGGCCGATGGTCCACACCTTCATCCCCCTGGCGGCCGCGTAGCCGGCAACGTACTCCGGCTCCATCTCGACGAAGGTGTTCATGACGACGCCGTCGGCCTCCGCCCGCGCGCGCTCCACGTAGTCGGCGAACTCCTCCCACCCGGGCGTCCGGAAGAAGCCCGGGGCCTGCGCCCTCGTCACCTCGAATCTCCTCTCCAGATCCGGCACGACGACCGGCTCGTTGTCGTCGGCGACGCCGACGTAGGCGCCGAACCTCTCGACGTTGTGCTGGCACAAGAGGCAGAAGGCGCACATGCTGAAGAAGCTGAGCCGCGGGACCCCGAGGTTGGCCGCGAGCTCCGTGGTCCACGGGTGGCAGAAGTCCGACACGACGCACGTCGGGGGCGGCGCGCACGCGCGGAGGTGGCTCTCGATGGGCGCCCGGAGGAGCGCCACGGCGCGGAAGTAGCCGGCCATGAGCTCCGCGGGGATGTTGTCCATGTTGTCCGCCCCGTCCGGCAGGTCGGCCGCGGCGTAGTCGAGAGGGAACTCGACGAGACAGACCGGCAGGCCGGACCGTCGGGCCGAGTCGACGGTCGGGCGCACCCGCGCCATGGTGGCCGGCGTTCCGACGATGGTGCAACGCGCGCCGTGGGTGGCCAGCAGTAGCGCGGTGTCGACCGTCGGGATGAGGTGGCCCTGGGCCATAAGCGGCACGAACACGAAATGCGCCGCCGTCGTGTCGGCCTCGGTGTTTCCCCGGCCACCATTTGCTGCTTGGCGTTCGCTGCTCATCCTAGCTGGCCGCGCACCCGGATGATACGAGATAATAGTCAGCTGGTGATGTGCGTTGTTAGTTGTTGTACATGAGAGTGCGCCGTGTTTTAAAGAAAAGATGTCTGACGTGGTAACGACGCGAGTTTGGTTGCATCGACATCCCGGCAGCCGGCCGGCGTCATCGATGGTTCCAAGGTCGTCAGATCGCATACGTGGCGCCAGGATTACCCGTCTTGTTAGACAGAGACCGCGATGTTTGTCTACTTTAATTGCGTGATTTTTCTACTGATTAATCATTGTTATAAACTAGTCTTTCTCCGATACGCATGTGGCCGGTATATTACAGAGTGGGGAGTCCCATTCTATTCATTCTTATTCGTCTAACCCAACCTACCCTAAATCATGCTCACTCCTCCTTGCTGGTTCGGTTTTGGGATGAGGCATTCCTGATTGCAACTTACCTTATTAATCATTTAACTAGTTGGGTGATCAACAATTCAACTCCTATAAACCGTCTTCTTAACACTTCTCCCAATTACTCTATGCTAATTAACAAACATTTGGTTGTGCATGCTGGCCAAATCTGAGGCCTTACAATGCTCAAAAATAAGTTTCCAGTCTTAACAATGTGTATTACTGGGCTATAGTACACTGCACAAAGGTTACAAGCGCTTACATAGGTAGATCGGCAAAGTATACATATCTCAAGATTTTTTTTTGATGAAAATGTGTTCCAATTTGCCGCTCAGTCCAATTCCTGTTCTTCTGGTCCTATGCCTCATATTCAGACAGTGCTGCCTCCATTTTGTTGCTTTCTCCTTCTCAATCGACTATGACTAATGATAATTCTGTAGAAGTTACTCGGTGTGAAGATGACGATCTCTCTAATTCTGTGATTAATGATGTGCAAGCACATCCAGCCTCGTCTTCTTATACAGGAAACACACCAGAAACTGTGAAGCCTGCTCAAGCGGAGGGTAGGAACAACAGCATCATCCATGATCTCGGCTGCAAAAAATAACATTGTCGTACCAAGGAAGTTCAAAGATGGAACAGTTCGATATCCTTTGAACCGACAAACTTTCTTTGCTGCGCCGACTTCGTACAAATAAGCACTTGAGCATTCATAATGAAAAGAGGCTGTGGTCAGTGAATACGAAGAATTGATCAGAAACAAAACCTGGAAGTTAGTACCATCACAGAAAGGAAAGAGCATCATTGACTGTAGGTGGGGTTTTAGACTAAAGCAGAAGTTTGATGGAACAATTGATAGATACAAGGCTTGCTTAGTAGCAAACAACATTTAAAAAAGGCTCTCTATGGACTGAAACAAGCATCAAGAGCTTGGTTTTCCCGACAGAGCACAAAACTTCAGGAATTAGGCTTTGTTCCATCCAAAGTTGACACATCACTATTTATTTTAAATAAGTGTGGTGTTATAATATACATGCTCATATATGTGGATGAGATTATCATGGCTAGCTCCTATACTGCAGCTACAGAAAAGTTGATTAGGCATCTTATAAAGGATTTTGCCCTAAAGGATTTAGGGGATCTTTAGTATTTTGTAGGAATAGAAGTGTTTATAGGACCGGACAATATGGTACTTACACAGAAGAAGTATGCAACATATTTGCTGCACAAAGTTAACATGCAGAATTGTAAACCGGCTTCCACACCAATGGTGTCGACAGAGAAGTTAACTCAAGAAGCTGGTCAGTTGCTAACTGAAGAATGTGTTTTTCATTATCATAGTACAATATGAGCTTTGCAGTATCTCACATTGACAAGTCCTGATATAGCTTATGCAACGAATAAAGTTTGTTATTTTTTACAATCACCTATTGATGGACATTGGGCTACTGTGAAATGGATCCTAAGATATGTCAAGTTTTTAGTTGAAGTTGGATTAAATATTCAAAAATCCTCTGCCATGCTCTTAAGGGCATTTTCATATGCTTATTGGGCAGGTTATCCTGATGATCGAAGGTCACAAAATGGTTATGCAGTCTTTCTTGGCCCGAACTTAGTGTCGTGGTCTTCGAAGAAGCAACCTAGTGTGTCAAGATCCAGCATTGAAGCTGAATACAAGGCTATTGCTAAAGCAACAGCAGAAGTTTTCTGGATTCAATCAGTTTTGAAGGAGTTCGATGTGTTTCAAGATAGAGCTTCAGTTCTGTGATGTGACAATTTGGGTGCCACATATGCATGCAACAAAATCCTTTGCATGGTGGGTCCCAATTGTTGTAAAACGTAGTCATTCATCCGCAATCAATCAACAACATGCCACAAAACACAAAACACAAGAACAAACAACACACACAAAGTAAGGGGGGCAAAGCTCTCTTTATTAGATGAATTCTCTCTGTACAAGAGGGTGCCCAATATATAGTAAAATCAACAGGAGATAGATTCAAATTCTCCTACCAATAGATAGAGTCATTCCAAACTTGGACTGTGATTCTATCTATATCATAACGCTCCCCTTGGGTGAATATCGTGTAATGCACATGCATCATTAAAAACTCCCAAAAACCCAATGGCAAAAAACGGACGGAGAAAATAGTACATTTCACTCACACTCTGTGTTACACTAGTTGCCTCCATAAAACTCGCTGAGAAAAAGAGCACAACTTATAATCTTCAGGATATAAAGTAGGATGTCCAGAATCATGTAAAGGGTTATGGTTCAAGAAATTACTCCCTCTGAACACTGCAATTCTCTAAGTCGTTTCATTCCAAAGCCAGTAACAAATCTTTGGAAAATAGATTTTGGCATGGACTTAGTGAACAAATCTGCTAGATTTTCACATAACTTAGTTTGTAATATCTTTACCTCACCATTCTTCTCGAGTTCATGAGGATAGAAAAGTTTAGGGGCAATATGCTTCATGATATTACTGTTTATATAACCCATTTACATTTGTGTAACATGAGTAATATTGTCTTCATAGATAATTGTGGGTGTATCGATGGTATTAAGACCAAATGACTTCTGGATATGGTTAATCACACATCTCAGCCAAACACACTCATGTTAGGCTTCATATAGAGCTATAATCTCTGAGTGGTTGGTAGAAGTAGCTATTAATGTCTGCTTAAAAGACCACCAAGAAATGTCTGAACCATAGCAGAGAAACACAAAACTAGTCTTATATTTGGCACTGTGGGGGATCAGATAGATAGCCAATATCTATATATACCACCATAGTTAAGTCTTGGTTCTTCTGGAAAAACAAACTAAGATCTTAAGTACCTTGAAGGTATATGAGTAAAGTCTTGACATTAGCCTAATATCTTCTAGTTGGGACTATACTATTTTATGCTAGCAAATTTACTGTGAATGCAATATCAGGCCTTGTGTAATTCGCAAGATACATAAGTATGGGAATTCAGCTCCTAAGATTTTCTCATTTTCTATCCTTGGTATAAGAGGGTCTTTATTTGCTTTAAGGGGTCTCACAACCATGGGGTTCTTTAAAGGATGAAATTTATCCATATTAAATCTGTCTAATACCTTCTTGGTATAGATAGACTGGTGTAAAAAAATTCTTTCTAGGAAATGCTTTAGCTACAAGCTTAAGCAATATTTGGTTTTACCCAAAATTTTCATCTCAAACTCCATCATGAGGTAAGCACTTGCTTCCTCTATTTCCTCTATAGTTCCGATGACATTCAGATCATCGATATATACTGAGATGATATAGAATCCATTATGGGATTTCTTTATGAACACGTAGAGATAATATTCCTTCTTCAGGAGAAACTCATTAAGTCGGTTATACCACATTCTCCTCGACTATTTTAATTCGTATAGTGATGTCTTTAGTTTGGCGCTATACATGTTGCGATTATTAGGATCCAGAATTTTAACCATACAAATATCTGTATCCAGTGATCCATATAAGTATGCGGCCATTACATCCATTAACTACATTGATAAGTTTAAAGTTTGCTGCCATTAATATTAAATCTTAAAGCATTATACTCATTACAAGAGAATATATTTCATTATAATCGATGTCGGGTCTCTGCGTGAACCCTTATGCTACAAGCCTCACTTTATATCTCACCACTTGGATTTTTTCATTTCTCTTTCGGATGAAAAAATCCATTTGATACTATAGGGAACACTTTTAGGAGATGTTCGGTCAACGGGACCAAGAAATTTTCTCTTATTAAGTGAGCGCTGCCTCAATTGCCTCTTTTCATTTTGACCCTATCTGAGTGTTTTTGGCACTTTGCTATAGACTTGGGTTCTGTATCCAGCTTTTAGCAATTTTAGAGGCGAAATATATGTTGATAATTGTAGTCATTCTTTTATACAGTTCTCCTGCATCACTTAAAGGATATCTCTTCATTAATTTCTTCCAGCTCCTCATGGTTTTCCACAACAATGGAGTCTGGGTGTTCCGACTTTCCACTGTTAGATTGCGCACGCAAATATACGTTGGTGCTATCATCTTCGAGATGGAAACATCAGGGATGTTACCATCTCTAGGATGGCTCACTTCCAGAATTTTCTCAACATCAGGTTGAGATTTTTCCACTATCATGGGTAGTGTTCTTATTTGTTCATTTCTCTACTTCTGCGGGCGTCTCTACGGAATTGAGTCCCTTGCACCTGGAGGCCCCCCCCATTTTATCATGAGGGTAAAGAGTGGTTTCAATATTCTTCTGGGTATTTCCACTCTTTCAGATGCATATACTACATGTATATGAGATCTTTTCACTCCTTTATAATCAGAGAAGGCATTTAGTAGATTATTAGCTTATTTGTTGCAGATTTATTATCCTTTGAACTTCGAGTTCGATTTCTTTAGTGCGTGGATCTAAGGACTCGGCATTCTTTAATGTGGTACTTATCTCCTCCTAATGCCAAAAAATATCCTTAGTACAATCAGCGTACCGAGCCGTGTACTGATCCTCTGTCATAGGCTCTAGGTGTTTAAATAATTGACGAAGATTCATAACCAACATAGATCCCGAACTTATGGTGAGGTCCCATGGTAGTATGCTGTGATGGAGAGATTAGCATGCATACATCACAGCTAATTTTTTGCAGATGGGAAATACTTAATTTTTTCCACGCACTATCTGCAACAGGGAAATTTCATGATGTGCAATTGATCTGAGTTGAATTAATACCACAGCATGCAGCACTGTGTAGCCTCAACAGCTGGTGGGTAGCCCTCTATTCTGCAAGAGTGGCCAAGTAATAAGTTGTATTCTTTTAATTAATGACTCTACAAGGCCATTTTGAGTGTGAATATGAAGTACTAAATGCTCTACATTAATTTCCAGAGCCATACAATAATCATTAAATGCTTTTGAGGTCAACTCGCTAGCATTATCCATTCAAATAGACTTGATCCTTTCTTCTGGAAAGGAGACTCTTAATCATTTGAGTAATTAATTTAGCAAAAGCATGGTTTGTAGTAGATAAGTGACATACATGGGACCATCTAGTAGAAGCTTCTATCAGTACCATAAAGTATCTGAAAGGGACTAACAGGGCTGGATATGTCCAAAGATATCACATTGAATTTTCTCCTGAAAATTCAGTGATTCTTTCCTAACTTTTAGGTAAGAAGATATAACTATAAGCTTTCCTATAGCACAAACATGGCATAAGAAATCTTATGGTCTAAGAAAGACCTTATGCTATGGCCAGCAGAATTATTAATTATTCTTCTCATAATATTCAACTCGGGATAACATTGTCAATCTGCTAGATCTTAAATATTTCTAGATTTTCATCGCAACATAAACTTCAGGTTTTATATGTGCATAGTATAACTCAGAGGGAGTTTTTCAACCACACGTTTATTACACCCATTAAACTTAGTCATGAGTAGGTATTTCGTATCATCCTCTTTCTCTATCTGCATATGGAAGCCATTCAGACCAATGTCTTTAAAACTTAAGAGAGTACGACTGGACTCCAGGTATAATATGGTATTCTTCCAGTGCCAACTATGAGATCATTGCTTATGGTTATAGTCATAAAATTTTCAATTCACTTAGTGTGGTACAACTATCTTCTAGACAGATTTCCTACTTCGCCATTGGATTATACTTTGTTCTATATTAGAAGTATGATTTAACAATAATACAATTGTTGCATCAGGAACAAATTGTAGAATATAGAACAAACATAGCACAATTAATCAAATATCTGAGAAATAGGTATTTATTCAATTTTAAATGACAATCGCTTAACAGGAGCGTAGACCAAGTGTTCATTCAGGAGCTAGGGCTAAATTGATGAGGAGACTTATAAGGAATATGTGACATCGACTAGCAAAGTGAAGGAATACATAGGAGACTAATACATGTCTCTGCATGAGTCGTATGTGTCCTCCTGGGACCCTTCAAACTCAATAATTTCAAGAACCATATCATCACACTACTCAGCGTCTGTGTCAGCAATAGGTTGAATGGTGAAATATGGTTCAACATTGTTTCCCCAGGTCTTATTGATTTTTAGTAGATTTCGTGTAAAGGTTTATCACATGCATGGGGATGAGATAGTTACACAACCAATGGTCAGTGCGTCCATACCTAAAGCAGGGTTATGCAGGGGTTTGCAGCCTTGTTAGCTGAGTCTTACTTCTGGAAGCCCCCTGGATCTTTACCTCTACTTTTTCACTATTGATTGTCTCTTCCCCTATCTAATCTGCCATTCTTCTATTTATCCCCATTATTCATTTGGCTTTTCTGCTGCTATGGCTATTGCTAGCCCGCTAAGCATTTGGATATATTTCGGGCATTGTATGACTCTCATTAGTAAGTACGTGATGATTCTTTACCAGGAGTTCATCATGCTTTTCTGCTTCTAGCAAATTGCATATAAGCTTAGAGTACTTCTAGTACTTGGCATGATGTTACTATTATAGTAGTATCCTCATATTGAGATGCAAGGTGCATAATATCTTATCGATCATTTTAGCATCAGTAACTTTTTGGTTATACAAGGCTCCCAATATACTATCTAGGATTTTCTAAAAACATTTTAGTATTTTTCATAATTTTTTGTTAATTAACAAGCAATTTTCAAAATTACTTAATAACCCAAAAATAATTTCCAATACACATAAAATATGGAATAATGCTAGAAAAATAAACCCAGGGGTATGGAACTAACAATGTGTGCTAAATATCTAATTTACCAATTTTACGAAAGTCAATATACCTAGAAATATAATTTCTAGAATTTAACATCAATCTTAGAATTTATTAAATATCTTTAGAATTATAGAGAACTACAGAGGTTAAATTGCAAATTACCCGTTTTATTGTGACACTACAGAATGACGGTTTGAGTCATTCTCGATGTCGGCATTTAGGTATGACTTTGGTATTATGTTTTTGGACCTCTTCCGTGAGTTTGGGCCTTTCTGAGGGAGTTTGGGCCCTATGGAAGCTAGTTGGGCCTTGGGGGAAGCAAATGGGCTGTCGATGGGGGGTTTCTTTGGCCCATGAGGGGGAAAAACCTGCCACCCCTTAGGGTTTCCACCCCCATGCGCCCCAGCCCCCTAGCCCCTTGTGTGGTGTGCCCCCTTCCCCCCATAGCCGCCGCCACCCCTTGCCCTCTCCTCCCCCATTGCGCCACCCCTTCCCCTTCCTCCCCACCTCCTCTAGCCGGCCCTAGGCGTGTTCCACCCCCACCCCTTGCTGCCACACCCTTCCTATCCATTGTCCTTACCGTTGGGGAGCTCCGCGACGAGAGGATCCGGCGGGATTAGCGCGTGGAAGGAGATCGGGCGACCGGGAGGAGTTTTCGTCGGTTCGTCGTTCGTCGGGCTAAGTTATGGTGTTGGGAAATCCTTGGGGTGGATTAGGTGTTGTGTTAGAGGTGTTTTTGATGCATAAAGTTCATGTTTAGGTGCTGCCTCTAGATGAGATTAGGGAGTTTGCTATGATTGTCCCACGTTCTGTCTCGGGCAGATTGGACGTCCAACCTACGGTTTGAGTTTTAGCAATTTTAGAGGCATTTTCTGGTCGGCTGTATGTTGAGAAAGTTGTAGATAATTTCAATACCTTTCAGTGGACACCAAGAACGCATAATTTCGATCAGCCGTTTGAAAGTTATGGCTGTTTTACCGAACGTGTTCAAAACTGTGACGTGATTGGGACAGATCGTGTTGATCTGTAGATTAATCAATTTTAGAGGCTGAATCTGTTTTTCCCAAGACTTAGAAAAATCTAGAAAATTTCCTAAGCTTCGAGAAAATGTACTCGTTTACTTAATTTGGAGTCTTAGAACTCAAGTTATGATTGTTGGAAGCCTGCTGTCCCGACGGATAGATTGTTCTGTTTTTCAGGTTTTCGGGGTTTCGGGTAGAATCATTGTGTTCTGAGTTTTGTACTTGCTTGGGTGGTATGATATTGAGTGGAAAACATGTATTTGCAGGTGGTGTGACCCCAGAAGTGGCATCATCATCTCGCCACACCGTTCCGAAGGGTTAAAAGCAAGTGTATTGTAGTGGTTGCGGCTTAGTTAGCCGTAATGTTTGATAATGAGATGGTTTACACATGTTTTATGATATGATGCCATGATTGACTCTTGCTTGCGATATGATAAATATGGTTTATTATGAGGCTATGCAATGATTAGTTGAGTTTATATGCAAGTTGTTTATGATTATGACATAATTTGCATACATGGCATGAAAAACTGGCCGGGTCGGTGAGAAAGTCATAACTAGTCCGGTAAGGTCGGTGAGAGTTATGACTAATCCGGAGCGCCATTGAATAAGACCTACCTCATGATTTCATCCACAGTTGTGAATGGAAGCAAGGAGTAGGCACCCTCCATCTACGGGATGGAAGGGGAAAGAGGGTGCACGTCGACGGGTGTGCACTCGGCAATACCGGTATGTGCTTCGAGGAGACATGTGCATTGCATTGCATACATGATGATGATAATGAGATGTGCATAATGAAATTTGAACATGGTTATGATGTTAAGCATGATATGTAATGATATTAGCATTGAGTTGTTCCTTTGTTCCATTGCAATATACTTGCTGAGTGATGAACTCATGCTTGTGTTTTATGATATTTTTAGGTACCTTGCAACCAGCATGCGAGAAAGGGGTTTAGCTACACTTCTCCACGTAGCTCCACATTTTTAGTCCATTTATCAATTGGAGACATGATAATAAGAATAGTGCGATGAAACCTTGAGATTTGCTTAATTGTGTGTGCTTGGTCTTATTATTTGATTCGTTTAGCTCATGAAGTGGTTGAATGCTTTATCCTGGACTTATATTGTTGCTACATCAATTGTTATTGCTGTTTTAGTTGTCTCATGTTATGCTATACATTGCCATATTATTGCTGTTGCTTCATTCATGGAAAAACAAAGGAGATGCTGCCGAAATTTTCGGTTTTAGCATTTACACATTTGCTGTAATTTACCTTTATGTGTGCCATTTAGATGTTGTGTCTATCATGTTTGGTGACATCCAGGGCATACTAGATGCCGGGGTGTTACAGTTGGTATCAGATCGGGCTTTAGGTCCTTGGAACATGTATTTTAGTGTGAAACCTTAGGTTCAACTAAAATTGTGACTTGGGATAACCTAGAAACATGGCTTAGGTTATACTTAAAATTTTGTCATAGGATAGCAACATTAAAACTTGTGTAAGTGGAATAACTATTTTAAAATTTGACACACATGGATCCACAGTAGGAAAGGGTATGGGTATCATTGCTTTACGCTTAAATGTTGTATTTAAGCCTTGATATTGAATGCTATATGTGATAATGTATGTTGCTATGTTATTGAGAGAATTGATTGGATTGTGCTTGTTATTGTGATTAAGTTGGGTTGTGGTGCCGAAGGGTTTCGGTCACCTCTTTTTGTTCCTAGTAAGGGTGTGGTTTGACGGTGTGGCCGGTTAGAACCATCACCGAAGAACTATTAACCCCTGAGGGAGAAGAGTGCTTACCCTTTCTGCCGTAGACCGGGTAGTTGACTGGAGTCAAATAGAAGAGTTTGGTGGTGGATTTCTTCGGATTTTCTTTAACCGTTCTAACGATCGGTTTGGGTTGGGTTTCCTTGGTTTTAGTTGATTGAAATCAAATGAAAAGTGTTTGGTATTGGATTTTCGTGGGTTGATCCTTCGGTGGTTTGTGGTTTTGTCTTCCTTGGTTGAAGACGAAGAAGAAGAGTTTAGTGTTGCGCCTTTTTGGTCGCCTTCTGGCTTTGACACCGGTTTTGGTTGGTTGCTTTGCAAAGCAAAGTATAATTTGGTTCTTGTGTGTCTCACTATTAGTTTAAAAGAAGTCATTGAAGTTGTGTGCAAAAAAATTTAAGATGTATCGATTTATGTTTTGTGCCTTTGTCCGTAAAGGTTTACTTGATCGTTTGGTTCCCTCCTGTAGGAATCGTTAATATTGAAATATGTTTTGGAGATCTTTTGCATGACCCAGTATGAGTCATGTCCCATTGTAACTTTGAGAGTCAAGTTTCTTTGTGAATTTTGGTTCAGATTTTTTTGAAAAAGAAAATGCTGTAGATAAAGTAAGTAGTCATTTGACTGAAATTATTTGTCAAAAGTGGAAATTGTTGTTTAGCATGTTATGTAGTATGTAACAATGTGGTTTGTGGAAATGATGTACTCTTAAGTTAATTTGCGAGTTGAACCAATTAAATGTAATTTTTATCTTTAGCTTAAGATCAAATGAACTTCTAGTGTTGTAGATTACTTTATAACGAGAATGATTAAATGTGTTAATGTACATGCTTAGAATCTGTTGCTTTGCTTTAAAAGTGCTTATAACCCTCGATAATGTTTAAAGTTTCAAACCCTGATGCATAGTTAGAACATTAAGATGATGTAAACTACTGATATTGTTAAAGAAACCTTACTGGTTGTTTAAAGATGTTCTATTTTAATGTGTTAATAGAGAAATTTAATTGTGTTGGCTAGTGAATTTAACTTGGAAGTTGATTAGAGTTGCTATTTATGTTGTTGCAAACTATTAGTATATTTGGAAGTATGCAGTTGTGTCCCTACAATGCTAGTATCGATGTCAATTGTGAAGACATAGGATTTGTTGTTAATGATGTTGTTAAGAGCATTGAGATGGTCTAACTTATTAAGTTCATTTTAATAGTTGGAGTATGTTGTGTAGTGGCAATTTTGTTATAACCCATGTATAGGGTAGCTAAAAGCAATGTTGTGGTTTTATGATGATGCCCATTTATTGATATTGATGACTTAGTAGTGGTGATGATTGTTTAGATTACTTGCTGAAAACCATGGTTAAATGGAGGAAATTGTAACATGTTGTGATGGAGTGAACCTTGGATAGTTAACATGGTGTAGAATTTTATCCTTAATGAATGTATATCTTAGAATCATATTTACGAACTTTGTCTTGTGGAGATAATATTTACTTGTTGAAATCATTTATTGATTGAATGAGTTTCATTTATTGAGTTGCACCAGTGGTGCGAATCGTGCATTAGGTGGAGGGCCGCGGATCAGACGTCATTGATGGTGGCTCGAATAGGGCTGATCGGTGTGGTAGCGGCTGACGGTGCCGAGCCTGGTAGTGCATTAGGCACAGATCTGGTGGGCACGACACATCGGGTGCTGGCACGCGATGGGGCACCGGGCAATCATAGAATGTTTGCCATCATTTATGGCACTGTCTCAAAGCGCGGTGGCCATAAGCCAAAGCGACGTGGCACACACGCGGGGTGGCGGCCACAGCCGGTTACTGTTCTTCCCTTTTCTTTTCTTTTTTGTTTGGAGACGAACGCAACTCCCACGATGAACAGTGTCAATCAATGAATAGTAGTCATTGTAGTTAGGAAAATTAATCTGTAGGATTAAATATAACTTTTCATATGCGATTAACTTACATAGCTCGAACTTGCATAAGGCTCATTGCCGATTGTAGTCGCGTGTCACAGGATGGTTGCGATGCAGTGTAGATCGATGGAGGTAGACGATCTCGATTAGCCTCGGTAGAACATCGTGTGTTCGTTCATGCATGCAATTCCATCTTTGTATTGATGAGATCGATTTGCTGCATGTAGATTGATCTGGGGCTTCAGCCTTGTAAAGCTTCATGCTGATAACGTGTTGCAAAACATAGTAATTCACCTGCGATCTACCAATAGCAAACCACAAACACACAAGAACAAGAACAGGGAACACACACAAAGTAGGGGGGCAAAGTTCTTTCTCTTTATTAGATTGATTCTCTCTATACAAGAGGGTGCCCAATATA
This sequence comes from Rhipidocladum racemiflorum, assembly GCA_036346355.1. NCBI lineage: Eukaryota > Viridiplantae > Streptophyta > Magnoliopsida > Poales > Poaceae > Rhipidocladum > Rhipidocladum racemiflorum. Next base: position 60,082,083 of record CM070573.1, on the reverse strand, counting down.
TAGCAAAACCAACAGGAGATAGGTTCGGATTCGCCCACCAATAGATAAAGTCTTTCCAAACTTGGACTGGGATTCTATCTATATTATTACACTGACTTAATTTGCGTATGCATTGACTATGCTGCAGAAGCAAACAGATTAATTAGGAAGTTACAATCCCTACAAGTCAGTTATTTTGTTTCTTTATACCATTGTTTTGAGTCTGCTATAAATAGTCATGTATCATATTATTGTAAATAGACACGATATTAATAAGATAGTTATTTACATCTATGAGTGTTTTTCACTTGTTCTTCCTTATTGAGGGTGCATAGAGAGGGAATTGGGTGATTTTTTTCAAAAATATTTCTTCTTTTCCAATGGGAATTAAGAGATCGATATACTTCACTCAACATCCATGAAACTTAGCACATGTGTGATCTGGATGAATCAAACAGTTGCAAGCCCGTTGCACATGAGTATCCAGATCGAACGACATGAAGATCGGGCAAGCCCATATCATCTTATTATCAGAGCGTCGAGTTGACACGATAGGATTACTTTATCCCTAGCTACTATCATATTTATTTTCAATCCTACAATCCAGAAAATTGCTTAAAAAAATCTTCATCATATTGCTAGACCTTTGTGCTTAGGTTTGTTCTTAATTTTGCATGATCTACTTCTAATCCTTTGTTTCATATCTATCATCTCACTTTTATTACATCTGCTATACTAAAAAATTAAAAAGGAAAAAAAAAAGAGAAAAGGTTGCGTCTGTTCAACCGCCACCATGTCTTTATCGTCTCGCCTACAAATTTCCACCAATACCAAACCCAAAAGAAAATAATCACCATTGCCATATACAACATTGTTTTTCACGCTACCAGAACCGGGCGTACATAGGTTGATTTGGTCTTTCTGCTACGGGTCTACCAGATTCGTGTTACGGACGGTTTCCCATCGCAAGCTTTCTTAAACCGCATCCATGCTGCATGTAATCTGTGATTCGTGATTCGCATCCAGTTGCTACCAGGGTGGACATATTTAAACCAAAACAAAAAAATCGAACCAAATTGAACTGAATAAACCGATTATTTCAATATTTTTGGTTTTTGGTTTGGTTTTTATTTTGATTGTATTCGGTTTTCGGTGTACAATTCGATTTTGTGATTCCTAGAACTGAACAAAATGAACATCGAAATTTCCAATCGCTGAGATGCTGAGCATCCAAATCCCTTGACCCCATTCGATCATTCCGCATTTCCGCCTCAGTTCCCTTGGCCTTTCTCCTTTCTCCGATCCATTCCCCACTCCACCTCCAAGCCCTCTCCCGACCGGCCTTGGCTGCTCCGCCTGCCCTATTCCCTCGGCGCCGTCATGCTCCACCAGTGACTGATGCCTCCTCCCGCTCCCTAGGTGCCACCTGCCCTCCTCCCTCGATCTCCCCCTAACGGCTGGTGCCTCCACTTGGCTCCCTCGGCCCTCGCACCTTGGTGCGGTGCATCCTCTCCTAGCGCTGCGGCGAGGCCTCGGTGCGGAGCATCCTCCCCTGGTGTGGCGGTGTCTCGTCCTGAAAGACCGAGATGGCGATCAGAGGGGGGTGAATGATCCCAAATAAAATTTCCTCCACTCAAAGTACTCAAAACAATCCCGCAAGGAAACCGGTGCTCCTCAAATTCGCAAAACCCGCAAAAACCGGAACGACTTGACAACTATGTGTATCCCTTGTTTGCATGGATGAGAACCATGAATCATGTGAGGGATTTTTAAATCACAATCCTGGTTATTAAGTGTCCAAAATAAAGAGAAATCAATTCAAAGACTTCTTTTCTAAAAGAGATCAAGCAAAATCACAAAAAGCCTCTTTTAGAAAAGCAAAAGCAGATTTTTTTCAGTAATTGTCCGCAATTGGAGCAGGTGATTGGTGGATTTATGTCACTCCAAAATTTTTAGACATTTTTCACCCTATGAGGAGATGAGTCCTGAAACACTCCACCAAAAACAAACCCCAAAACCCTTGTAGAAAAAACAGGAAAAATCACGGACTACAGACAGTCAGGAAGTTCAATCAGAAAATTTGGGGGTCGGTTTTAACCTCATAGCTCCCAAACGGTGCAACTAATGGAATCCAAAATTTTTCCACAGATGGATATATGAGTCACTCACATTCTCCAACAAGAAACACTCAAAAAGGAGTTCTATAAATTTTCCTGAAAATCGAAGACTAACAGCTGCATGAAGAACAAGTTTAGGACAGATTTGCGATCTTGATAGAAACTTGACAAATAAACTCTTGCGGCATACAAACTTTGGTAATTGGACTCGATCTTGAGCGAAGATCCAAATAGAATATAGAAGGAGGTGAATGCTAATCACTGAAGTCAAGAACAAAATCCAGCAATCATAAATATAAATACGGGAATGTAAATTCTGAATTTAATACATGAAAGTAAATGCTGAAAGTAAAGACATAATGTAAATTGCGAGAAAATAAATTTTGCTCTTGGAACTTCTATTTCATTCAGAGATGTGTGATTACAAAGCCTCACTTCATGTGGGCAAAGCTCAAATGAGCAACACAACAACTCCAAGAATGAAGGGCATGGAGGCCTCCCTCCACCCCTCATTTATACTACTATTGGGCCACCTACCACCCTTGGATGAGTCCTAAACCCTAGAACACTCCACCAAGGGCTAGGATTAACCCACTCACTCCACCATGCAAGGGGAACCCAAAACCCTACACACATAATGGGTTTTCTTGCATGTTTTTCAAAGCATACTACCTATACCTGCTAACCTATCAACTAGACCGTGATCCAACGGCCCTTATCGATCCTCGCAGCATCTAGCTAGTACCATCCCCTTTCCTTATCTTATTTGACTTGCCCGGACTCCATCTCCGATCATCTTCCGACAATCTCCAACCGTCTGTACCTCCGACGCACCTCACCTAGTCCCGGTCATCATTCGCCTCACCATGACCTAGCAACGTCATCCTGCAACAATCAAAGACAAGGAAAACCATCACATAGCATTGTCCAATAATATGCAATAAACATCACAAATGATCACAATTAATCATGTCTCATTCATCAGTCGGTTCTACCGCTAGCCAAAGGCTGGCAGTACCACAAGAGACCAACACAACCTAAATTGCTTCCTTTTGAATTCTGAATCAAATCAAACTCAAACATGAGCACACCTTGCTCAAATAAAGTCAAATACTCATCACAAATATGGATGGACCTCCACATGGTCCTTCAATCTCCCCCTTGATGAGTATATTGACAAACCACACAAAAGGCATAATTTGAGTTTGAAAATAAAAGAAGAAAAGCAATTTGATTGCAAAAATCATATTTGGTCCAACTAAAAGAGAAAGAAAGCTCATGACCAAATAGATGAGAAGATTTTCAGAGCTCAACACAAGAAAGAACAATTTTACGATAAAAGCTCCAAAAACTAAGAAATCCTCCAAAATCTTAATATTACTCATGATCCAAATGCAAGAACAATTGTTCAACATAATCATAAGAAAGCATTTTTTTAAAATTTATTCCCTCTAAGATGTCTTTTCTACGTTTTCTCCCCCTTTTGGCAATATAGGCATCAAGAGAGCAATTTTTTTTGAATGAAATGCAACCTAAAAGAGCTTTGAGGATTATTCAAGTGACCATTTAGACAAAGTATGACACCAAGCTACTGAAGTTCATAATATGTCATTCTGAGTCATATCCAAAGGCATATTTCAATTTTTTTACTAACTAGCTCAAAAGAAATTATACTAATTTTGCATGATTGCAACAATAGCAACACTTAGCATAACTTCAAGACTAGAAGCAAAGCCATCCAAACGAGCAAATGGATATACTAGAGTTCAACCTAGTCAACACTTTGGGAAGCTACAAGACCATTAGAGAACCCTCATGCTCAACCATCTCTTCAAAGGCAAATTTTTATATTAATGCTCACCAAGCAGTTCAAAGAGTTAGGCCTAGTAAAGCACATCCTCGGCTAGGAGCCATCGACAAAGGCTTCATAAGCTTCACTCTCCTTCGCAAACCTTTGAGGTGTAGAGAGCTTATCCTAGTAGAACACAACCTCGACTAGGAGCCATCGACATAGGTCTCCTAGGCGTCACTCTCTTCCTCTAGTTCTTTTTGCATTTTTCGATGTATTGACTCAAGCCATTAGTAACCATCTCAAGCAAGAAGCTTGAAAGATTGGTTTTGGTCATACACACTTCATTCCAAGTTCATCCCAAGTGCAATGAGAAGCAATCCCGTGAATGAAGAGTGTTGAGTTCAATTTTAGCACAAAAGAGTCAAATTGTATTTTCAGTACTTAGATTCATGAGCATTGTTGAGGATTCTAGAATGAAACAATGTAGCTAACCCAAGTTGCTCTAGGGACTCTAGTAGAAACCCACTATTTCAATAAGCATGGCATAAGCATCTAGTGAAGAAATGTAGCAAGTAAAAGCCAAGTTTCATCAAGTTTTCAGGAAAGCTCAATTTAAAATGTTGGCTAGTTCCACATGATATACCAAATTGGATATGACCTTGATTAGCAAATATCTTCAGAAAAGTAGCTAGGTGAAACATATCTTAAATTTTATCAATTGCATAAAAGACAAAGCTCAGAAAATGAAAACAAGTCTATATGTAATGCAAGAAAATCAGTTTCAAGAACTCCCCCTCAATATGTGAGTCAATTTTAAGCACAAATCTGATTCAAGTTGAGTTATTAGCAATTTTGATTCCAAGAAATAAAAAGAATTCAACTGAAACCAGAAAGACAAAAATGAGAAGAGGAAAAAAAGGAGAAACTGACAACTGGGTGATCTAAGAGCATAGAAAAGATGGTAGAGACCACTAAGCTCAGACTCACTCTCACCTTTCCCATATGACTTACTGTCGGGACCCCGAATTTGCAAATCCGGACCCTCTGTGTATTCAGCACTAGTCCAGGAACGCGCTAGTGCACACAGTCTTAACATCGGTAAATATCACAATCATACCACTCAATACTAATAAAGTACTTTAATTAAATAGTCAAACTGGTTACTCGACCTTATGGTCAAGTTACAAATGTACGCCTCGCAGGGCGAAACTTATTTAAGAGAGAAATAATAGCAGCAAAAAAATAAGATAACATCGTGGCGCCATCCAGTATACCACAGGCAACTGACTGGGCTCGCTCCCTAAGTAGACGATTCCTCGTGGAGCTCCTCCTCCAAAGCTGGTGTTGCCTCCTCTTCAACTGGTGTTGTATTGTGGCAAGGGTGAGTACTTGGTACTCAGCAAGTCATGCACAGAATGCAACTAATATACTACATGCATGGCTTCGTACAATGGAATAGTTCAAGGTTTATTTGCAGTAACAGCATTTGACAAGTATCATAAGTAGATTCGAAAGCAGTAGAAACAAGTATAGCATAAATAACTTTTCAAGGAGTTTAATAAACATCTTTCCCATCCTAATCCACATTTCCATCAACATCATCATTAATCCAACCCAACCTTTCAGATCCAAGTTATTTTTTTTTGAGAAAGTCTAACCCTTGACTGTAATTCCTGAGCGATGTCCAATACCGCGGACACGGCTATTCGAATAGATTCTACACTCTGCAGAGGTTATGCACTTTACCCACAAGATACAGTCAAACACCACGAAGGCGAGTTCCCGTAACAAAGTCTTTCGGAAACTTCTAACAATACAAGTGGTCCTCCCCGGTTATTGCACACTAACCCTTCCCTTAGCTAAGGCGAAGTTTAGGCCAATCAACCGTTAGATGGGTACCTGGCCTCAGCCCCGGTACGCTCCCCCGTACAACTTACACAAAGGGTGTAGTTGACCTCCTGAGGTCCCACAGGTACGTTATTAGCAACTTAGTCAACTAGGTCCGTCCCATTACAGACATGTGGTTGCACGTTAGACCCAGTTCAAAGGCTTGCAAGGTGAAGTCCTTAGGGTGACCAGGGCAAGACTACCCGAAGAACCAAATCATCATCCCCAGTGCCACAACTGGCCCACCTGATCATTCTTGCCACATGCCCCGGTCAAAAACTATTTATCAAACCCCAGTTGATTACCATGCACCACGTGCCATCAACATCACATGATACCTTTCCAAAACAGGTTCAATATATCATTAAGTCAATATTAACGTTTGATTGTCCAAAATCATGTCATGAGCACGTAGCAGGTCTAAGCAATATACTACAACGGTCTAAACCCATGTTGGCAATTTTAGTAATGTCCAACTAGTAATCCACAACTAGGGTGACAAGGGGTCATGGCACATATTTAAGTAATCAAGGTGTCATACAACAAATTGGTATTTATCTAATTCCTCATATTTAAATAAAGTATTTTCTAATTGAACTAGCATGCAATAAGTTAAATCAAAATAAGTTTTAAAATAGGATCAACATGGTCAAAGCACAACTTGCCTTCAAAAAGTACTTGTTCTTGGTCTTGAGTTGAATCCTGAGTCAATACTTCTCCTTCGAATCCTTCCGGCACTTCAACGTCTACTCGTAAAGCGTGCAAATAGCAATACACGAATAAACAATAGGCAAAAAGTGTCCAAACATCCAAATAGAATCCATAAACAGAGAGAACATAATTTTATGAATTTTTAGAAACTGGAATCGTCAAATTTGGAGTTAAAATGCAAAAGTTATAGCATTTTGAAGTTTAAATAATCAATTAAATAATTTTACAGAGAAAAAAATTAGTCCAAAAATTAAATAAAATTCATAATTAGGTAGATCTCAATTTTATACAAATTTAGAAATTTGAATCACTCAAATCGGAGTTGAAACGCAAAAGTTATAAGCTTTTGAAGTTTGAAACAAAATCTGAAATCATTATTTCGAATTAATAAATCATTTTCTTTTTCAAAAATTAATTATTGCGTCAGCCTGGACACGTGGCAGCCTCTGATTGGTCTGCTGACGTCAGCCGGTCCATGGACTTGGTCCACGCTCGGCTCGGGTCTACCGTGGACTTGGTCCACGGCTCCATGTGTCGCTGACAGGTGGGTCCACTCGGGTGACGTCGCTGGCGGCGTCGGCCAGGGCTCACCAGTCTTGTGAGTGGGACCCAACTGTAGCGTCATTCTTGGCGTCGGCGCTCGGCTGGGGCGGCCCGGCGATATCTTGAGCGCCATGACGCGTCGATGTGGCGTCATGGTGCGAGGTGGCGGCCCGACATGCGGGCCCGCGTGTCGGCGTCTACACGCACGCTGCTGCGGACGGCGCCGACCGCCGGTTAGCCTTCCAGGACGCGTGGCGCAATCTCGGCCGTTGATTTGAAAATCAACGGCCCGGTAGATCGTCGCTCTCACGCGTTTGGGTTAACGCGTTTGATCTGGATCGTTGGATCTAGATCCAACGGTCGAGATTGGATCTTGAGATTTTTGGACGGGATCTCACCGGCGGGTGACGTGGCGTGATCTTGGACCGTGCGATGAAGATCCAACGGCTCACAGTGCTCGCGGACGGCGATGGCGACACGGCGGAGCAGGGCCACCGGAGACGAAAACGACGATGAGCCCGACGGCGCTTCGGGGTCTCTCCGGCGGAGTGAGAGGTACCCACGGGTGCGCCTTGGCTTGAGGACTCCGGAACTGGGCTCCAACTCGGCGGAAGACGGCGGACGGCGGCGAGACGAGACAAGGACCGTGGCGGAGGCTTCTCCAACTACGGCGAACAATAGCGAGTCGACGGCGGCGGCTAGGGCTAGGGCGCTTGGGGCAAACGACGCACGAGGCAAAGGCGAACCTCGGGCGCGGGTCCGAGCATTAAATACCGGCACGGACGTTGAGATCCCCGCGGAATCCGCGGCGGAACCGGTACGGGCGGCGGAGTCCGTTCCGAACACGACGAGGTGACGTGGACGTACGTGAGCCGTCCACGTGGCGCGATTGACGGCCGAGATCGGTTCTGGTGCGGCCGTGTCTAGCTCGGATTGATCCTGACCGTTGGATCTTGATCCAACGGTTCGGATCTGATCTGGGGTTGACAGCGGTTGGGTCAAGTCAAGTGGCGCGGTGGCTCGGTCGGACTCGAGTCGACTCGGGTTCGACTTCGGTCGGATGAATAGTACTTGACCCAACTCAAATTTCCAAATGATTTAATATTTAAAATAATTTCCAAGAATTCATTTAATTCATTAAAAATAGCAAAATACTCAGAAAAATTCCAGAAAAATTCTGGAAAATATTTTAGGGTATTTGGGACTTAAATAAAATATTTCCAACAAAACTTTATTTGCAAAGTTAAATTCTTTAATTATTTTAAAATGGAATAAATTCCAAATAAATCCAAATAAATTCCAGAAAATTCCAAAAATTCACCAAAGTGCCAAATCACACATAGATTTAAGAAAAGCAAAATTTTGGGGTGTTACACTTACAAAGGAAAACTAACTCTGAAACTCCAGCTCAGGAGCAAACACAGACCATGTCTACCCAGGGGGCCCAACACCTGCTAGACCTACAATATTGTGAGTGAGCTCAACCGAGAAGAAGAAGAGAATAGCATCCTAAAGCATAAGATGAGAGGTCCATGCCGAAGCATGCCAGAAGTCTAGGTGAAGTGAACTCAACAAAATGAAAAGAAGCCCAAAGATACCTAGAAGGAATAGAAGGAAATGCTGAATATACACATATAAACATATAATACACATCAGCTCCTCCTCAAGATATGCCATATGGGCTCATAATCCCAAGCTCCCCTCTCAAGGAAACAAACCTAGAGCTATCCAAAGGCTTGGTGAAGATGTCAGCAAACTGGTGGTCACTCTCCACAAATTGAAGCACTATGTCACCCTTCTCCACATGGTCTCTAAGGAAGTGATGTCGAATATCAATGTGCTTGGTTCAAGAGTGCTGCACTGGGTTCTTAGCAATGTGAATGGCAGATGTGTTATCACAAAAGAGTGGAACACACTCTGCTGATAACCCATAGTCCCGCAGGGTCGATCTCATCCAGAGCACCTGGCTACAGCAACTGGCTGCAGCGACATACTCGGCCTCTGCAGTGGACTGAGCAACTCCGGACTGCTTCCTAGAGGACCAAGAAACAAGAGAAGTGCCAATAAATTGGCAAGTGCCAGAAGTGCTCTTCCTATCTATCCTGCAGCCAGCTAAATCTGCATCGAAAAAGACTCAAAGGGACAGATAGGACGAGGAAGAGTACCAGATACCATAATCAATGGTAGCTCGAAGGTACCTGAAAATGCGCTTCACCACCTGGCGGTGAGAGGCATAAGGAGAAGCCTGAAATCGAGCATAAAGATATACAGAGAAGTGTATGTCAGGTCTCGAGGCAGTGAGATACAAGAAAGAGCCGATTATGCTCCGGAACTCCTTTTGATCAACTAGCTCACCATCCTCGTCAGGCTTGAGGACAGCAGTGGTGGCGATAGGAGTCATGACTGGCTTCCCATCAGACATATCAAAGCTCTTCAGGAGGTCTCGAGTGTACTTGCCTTAATGCAAGAATGTACCCTCCCGAGTCTACTTAATCTGGAAGCCAAGGAAGTGGCTCAACTCGCCTATCATGCTCATCTCGAACTCAGTACTCATCACATCTGAGAATTGAGAAATGAACGAATGTGAGGAACCACCAAAAATGATATCATCGACATAGATTTGGACTAGGAGAAAGTCCGAATTGGAATGTCTGACGAAAAGAGTCTTGTCCACTTGACCCATATGAAAACCATGACTCAAGAGGTAGGACTTAAGCCTCTCATACCAAGCTCGTGAGCTTGCTTAAGTTCATACAAAGCTTTGGAAAGCTTCAAGACATGGTTTGGGTACTTGGGGTTCTCAAATCCTGAAGGCTGTCTGACATACACCTCTTCCTCAATGAAGCCATTGAGGAATGCACTCTTGACATCCATTTGATAAATCTTGAAGCCCTTGGATGCCGCGAATGCGAGCAGGATCCTGATGGCCTCTAGTCTGGCTACAGGGGCAAAAGTCTCCTCGAAGTCGAGGCCCTCGACCTGAGTAAAACCCTAAGCGACTAGCCTAGCCCTATTTCGAACTACAACCCCATCCTTACTCTGCTTATTTTTGAACACCCATTTACTCTGCTTAGTTGTGACCAGCAGGGGGCTCGACAAGCTTCCAAACTTTGCTCCTCTCGAAGTTTTCAAGTTCCTCATGCATGGCATTAATCCAAGATTCATCAGATAATGCATGAAAACATCCTTCAGCTCAAAAGAGGCAACAAAGGCAGAGTGAAGGCAGAAAGTGGACAGACCTTACTTAGAGCGAGTGACTCGCTCAAATAGATCTTCAATGATCTGATCAGGTGGATGAGCCTACTGAATGTGGCGAGGAGGTCCAGAAGTAGAAGTGACCTCTACTCCTCTCATGGGAGAAGTAGGAACAGAGTCACTAGCTTCTGAAGAGTCTAAGGGTAAGGGCGAATCTCCCTAAGGTGCAGAAATGGAAATGGGAGGCACCTCAGGAGCAGGAATGGTGACAGAATCAGGCATGGCGTCTTCATCTCTGTCATCAACTTCCTCAGAGAAAATAGACTGGGAAAAAGGAGAAGAGCCTGAAATGTCTGGTCTAGCACTAGGGCTAGCCTCATCAAAGGTAACCTCACAGGTCTCTATGATCCTACCCAAATCTATGGCCCAAATCCTGTAGCTACGAGCAGAAGTCGAGTAACCCAGAAAGATCCCATCAGCAGAGCGTGACTCGAACTTATCTAGGTTCCCAGACTTCAAGAAGAAACACTTGCAACCAAAAACACAAAAATGAGATATACTAGGCTTTCGCCCATATCTCAACTCAAAAGATGTGCGGTGCAAGTGTGCCCTAAGAAAGACTCTATTGGTAACATGGCAAGCCGTAGCTACAGCCTCAGCCCAAAACTTCCTAGGAGTATTGTACTCATCTAGCATCGTCTTGGTCATCTCAACCAGGGTCCTGTTCTTCCTCTCCACTACACCATTTTGCTGAGGGACGTATGGAGACAAGAATTGATGCTCAATGCCTAACTCCTCACAGAAGCTACTAAAGTAGGAGTTCTTGAACTCTGTGCTATTGTCACTGCGGATCGCTCGTAAGGCACCTGGGAACTCAACGGACAACCTACGAACCAAACCTCTAAAGTGAGAAAAGGATTCATCCTTCGAGGCCATGAAGAAGACCCAAGAATACCTCAAAAAATCATCGACAATAACAAGAATGTACTACTTCCCTCCCGTTGACTGCACTCTAGCTGGACCAACAGTGTCCATATGCAAAAGCTGTCCTGGTGCATCAATCATCACTCGGGTGACTGGGGGATGAGAAGCCGCAACCATCTTGCCATGTCGGTAAGGAAAACATACAACATCTTCGACCATCTTGAGTTTGGGCAAACCATGAATGAAATCTTGGCTGCTAACTCGGGTTAAATGATCAAAGCCAATGTGACCGAGTCTCCTATGCCAAAAGGAGAGATCACGGGACTCTGAAGCAATAAGGCAATGAGAGAGTCTCTAGAAGAGGAAGAAAAATCAGCACGAAAGACTCTCCCAAAATGAGAAATCCCGCAAACCAACCCCCGAGAAGAATCGAGGATCCTACAGCCACTAAACTTAAAGCTTACCTCAAAATGGTCATCGATAAGCTGAGTAACAGAAAGCAGATTAAAATGCAGCTTACTCACTAAGGCAACGTCCTTAAGAACAAACTGATCATTAATGCAAACGGTACCTTTAGCGATGACTCTACCTGACGCAGCATCCCCAAAAGTGATCACCTCATCACCGGGAACTCGGACTAGGGAAGAAAATCAACAGGAGTCTCCGATCATGTGACGTGAACAGCCGGAGTCTACGATCCAAACCTCCCCCTTCCCTGTCCCATGAACCTGAATCAATGAGAGCGAAAGGTAGATGTCTTAGAACCAGGACAAATCATGGCTGATCTAGGAACCAAATACTGAGTCACCTGAGCAGAAGTAGAAGCAGTCAAAGGAGCAGTAGAATGCAATCTAGCGCCTCTCCTAGACTCAACTCTCATGAACTCAGAGACAGCTCCAGTAGAACATCTAGGAGCAGGTGCCGGGTTGGTCTGCCGGCGTGCAAAGGCTAGACCATCCACAACACACTGCTCAGACCTCCTGCTGGAGGAAGCAAGCTCACGCTGTTGATATCCACCTCGATGGGGAAAACGAAGAATATCATAAGGACGGCGGAAATACTGACTCGGAATAGCTCTGGGGCGAAAACCAGAAGAAGAAGCCTGAAAACCAAGCACCATACGCTGTCCAAAAACCGGCGACTGTGAAACCTGCCTAGAAGCCTTGTGTGTCTTAGAAGCACTCAGAGTCTGGGGATGACCCTGAATACCCCTAAGGGCACTAACACGATCACGCCGAGTGGTCTTGGCGTATCTGAAACAGAAGTCAACCAGGTGTCCATCCTTCTGACAGAAGGTGCATGTATACTTCGCCTTGGAGGCCAAAGTAGCAGGAGAAGCATCCTTCTCGTCAGAGATCCCGTGGACCAGACCTGCTGACCTAAAAATAGTGGTGCTCATCTGTGGAGCAACCATGATCTCTCCACTCTTGGAGGTGCGCACAACAGTAGTCGGATGCGCCTGTGCGTGCTCAAAGGAATCAAATCCTAGACCTTGACTGAATATGCTAATTTTGGATTGTTCAAATACGAGATTGAGCTTCTTTTTGCCTCCTACAAATTTCTCGAGGGTGCTCATAAGGTACTGGCACTCTCGAAAAAGTGAGACACAAGAAGAGCAGGGGGCAGAAGAAGAGCCAGATTGAGAAGATCGAGCAAGGCGTGAACATTTCTCCCTATAATGAGCTGCATCAATCTTGAGGGACTCGCAAGAAACACAAGGAGCATCTCTAATTCTACTGATTTGGGCCTCAAGCTTCTTCTTAAACTCCGTGTGGACTCTATCCACATCCTCCTTAACCCCAACACACAACAAGCAACCAGTTGGTGACTTAACTAGTAAGTCCTTAGCAAATTTAGCACACTTGACAGTCAAAGCATCATTGTCAAGTTTTAGTTGCTTACATCCCTCACATGAGCTGACTGGGTCCTTAGAAGCATATGATTCAAGTTCATCATTTGTAGCAGAAAGCTTCTTAAGGTGTGAGCTTATGGCATCAATTTCAGCAAGCAACTTAGGGCAATTATCACAAGATGCAGTTGTGTGAGTATGAAGAAAACTAGCATCTGCATGAATAGGATCAACAGAATATGTGCTAGCATCCTTCAACCTAAGAGCCTCAAGATCAGAAACCACACTATCATGTAGGGTCCTTAGGTTCTCCAACTCCACAAGCAAAGCATCACAAAGAGTACAGCTATCAGAGTCTTGGGAGGAACAAGATCTAAGTGAAGCTAACTCCCAAGATAAGGTACCTACTTCCTTCTCTAGATCCAAACTGAAGGATCGTTATTTTTGATCCATTTGATTTTGATGATGAGTATTTGAAAAAGATTTGAAACCAGTGTGATATTTCGACAAGATTTATTTTTTGGTTTCTTTATTTGAAAAGATCTGAAATCAGTTTGATTATTTGAAAAGCTTTTTGATTTTTGCAAAGGTTTTGGTTCGTGTTTTGAAATCGTGTTCTTAGAATATTTAATGCAATGCACTCCTGTGAGTGGTTGCATGGTTTAATGTGAGTCAAGTCGCGGATTTATGCTCAGAATTGTTTTGTGGTTTGTTCATGTGCAGGTATTGCTCGAGGGCGAATGTGGTCGATGACGGGACTGGAACTAGGTTCATGGAGTAACTGAGGTTCGGGACTAGGTTCAGGGGGAACTGAGGTCTTGGTGGTCAAGGATGTCATGCGGGACGTTCGGGCTAAGAGAATGGTGCACATGAAGAATGGTTAGTCACGTGAAAATGGCAGGAGGTCATTCGCGTGCAAAGTGTTAGTCACATGAGTATGGTAGGGTTGCCATACGCGTGCAAGAGTTGTACTCGGCCAGGTTGGGCCAAGAGGAGTTGTGTTGAATACATACTCTTTCTAGGATTAGGAGTGGGACTCCTTCTAGGATTAGGAGTGGGACTCCTTCTAGGATTAGGAGTAGGAATTGTATTCATGACTCCTTGTGTTTTGCTCCTTTAAATAGGAGGGGTTGTCTCCTGTTGAAGGGCATCAAGCTTTGAGCAAGCTTTAGGGTTGTACTCTTTTGTTTGGAGTACTTTAGACAAAAGAAAGGAGAAATAAAGATCAAGTTCTTCAAATCTTTCGGCGAGCTACAATTCTAGTTAGATCTATTCTCGTCATCTTCTATCACAGCAAGCTTGTGAGATTCATAACTTTTGATCCGTAAGTCCGATCAAGCTGATTCTTTTTGGGTTCGATTCGTATTGGAATCTAGTTTCTTGTGTCCAAATTTCAGATCGTTCTGACGGTTGGATCTCAGGGAATTCATGTTTTACCAAACCTCTATCATTCTGTTTTTGTCGAATACGAGGCAATTATTTGGTTCTGTTTTGGGGTGAACTTTTAGTAGATCAAGAATTTGGTTTTAGCTTCCACACAATCATTCACCCCCCCTCTGATTGCTATATTTGTGTCTTTCGATCCTACACAAACACCTAGCTCTAGACTTGGAATGAAATTTTTCTAGTTTGACAAATGCATCATTGAGCTGGTCATAAGAACGTACCTCCTCCGTATTGATGTACAGCTCGGTGTCGGGTACTTCCATGGCATTGGAGGCCATGATGCACATGCCGGAGAAGTCATCGCTGCCCTTCGCATTCTCTCGCGGTTCATCCTCATCCTCGTCGCTCCATGTCTCCGTGTCGGAGAGGTCCAGATCGTCCAGAGCGGCGAGTACGTGGTGAAAGAGCTTCTTGCTCTTGGCGAACTTGCGGTGCTTCTTCTCTCACGCTGGCTCGCAAGCTGGAGGCTTCTTGTTGCAATTCTTGTCGGTGTAGTCATTCTTGCTCGAACCGTCTTGTTCGTTCTTGCCCTTCTCCAGCTTGGGACAGTTTGCCCGAATGTGGTTGGGGCCACCACACTCGAAGCAAGTGATCATGCCACTCTTCTTCCTATCTCTCACCCTTTTGTAAATGTTCGAAATTTTTGAGCAATAAGAGCAAGCTTGTTTTCTAGGAATTGTTCCAGAACGTCATCGCTTACGTCGCAAAGAGCGGAGAGAGAAAAACCAGAAGAGAAGTCAAGTGAGGGTCCTGAAGAGGAAGACCTGATGGGATCAGTAACCAAAGCCATCGATTGGGATTTCGTCCTACGAGTGATGATGTCGAGCTCATGAGTTTTGAGACGGGAATACAACCCATCAAGAGTCAAAGTCGACAAATCCGTGTGGTCTGTGATGGTGGTTACCTTTATCTCCCAAATCCTCAGATCGAGTGCTCTAAGAAAATGCCTCGCATTCTCCGAATCAATGTATGAGCAACCAACTGACTGAAGATTGCTGATAATCTTGGCAAAACGAGCAAAGCACTCGTCGAGGCTCTCACCAGCGTGCTGCTCAAACTTGTTGTAGTCACGCTTGAATTGATCCTGTCTCACGGACTTGATCTGAGTGGTGCCCTCATGGTAAGCATTGAGGGTCACCCAGATCTCATGAGCCGATCGTAGGTGAGAGACGCGATCATACTAACTGCGGCTAAGTCCCTGTATGAGGAGGTTCTTGGCCTTAGCGTTTGCCTCAACGTCAGCCATGTTTGCGGCGTTGATGTTCTCATCGGTCGGAACCTTATATAGGAGCTTCACCTTCTGCCATATAGAAAAGCCTTAGGTAGGGATATATGTCTCCATCCGAACCTTTCAGAATGGATAATCAACTCCAGCAAAAATTGAAGGCTTAGAGGAGTACTTGTCCGTCGCCATGGCTCTTGAGACCGGTCAAGATCTATAAAAGAGCAAAACCAGCTCTGATACCAATTGAAAGACCGAGATGGCGATCAGAGGGGGGGTGAATGATCCCAAATAAAATTTCCCCCACTCAAAGTACTCAAAACAATCCCGCAAGGAAACCGGCGCTACTCAAATTCGCGAAACCCGCAAAAACAGGAACAACTCGACAACTATGTGTATCCCTAGTTTGCATGGATGAGAACCATGAATCATGTGAAGGATTTTTAAATCACAATCCTAGTTGTTAAGTGTACAAAATAAAGAGAAATCAATTTAAAGACTTCTTTTCTAAAAGAGATAAAGCAAAATCACAAAAAGCCTCTTTTAGAAAAGAAAAAGTAGATTTTTTCAGAAATTGTCCCCAATTGGAGCAGGTGGTTGGTGGACTTATGTTACTCCAAAATTTTTTAGAATTTTTCACCCTATGAGAAGATGAGTCGTGAAACACTCCACCAAAAATCAACCCCAAAAACCTTGTATAAAAACAGGAAAAATCACAGACTACAGATAGTCAGGAACTTCGATCAGAAAATTTGGTGCTCGGTTTTAACCTCATAGCTCCCAAACGGTGCATCCAATGGACTCCAAAATTTTTTAATACATGGATATATGAGTCACTCACATTCTACAATAAGAAACACTCAAAAAGGATTTTTCTATATTTTTCTAAAAATCGAAGATTGGTTGCTGCGTGAAGAACAAGCTCAGAACAGATTTGCGATCTTGATAGAAACTTGACAAATAAACTCTTGCGGCATACAAACTTTAGCAAATGGACTCGATCTTGAGCGAAGATCCAAATAGAATATAGAAGGAGGTGAATGCGAATCGCTGAAGTCAAGAACAAAATCCAGCAATCATAAATGTAAATACGGGAATGTAAATTCTGAATTTAAACATGAAAGTAAATGCCGAAAGTAAAAACATAATGTAAATTGCAAGAATTAAATTGTGAAAAAATAAATTTGGCTCTTGGAACTTCTATTTCATTTAGAGATGTGTGATTACAAAGCTTCACTTCATGTGGGCAAAGCTCAAATGAGCAACACACCAACTCCAAGAATGAAGGGCATGGAGGCCTCCCTCCACCCCTTTATTTATACTACTATTGGGCCACCTACCACCCTTGGATGGGTCCCAAACCCTAGAGCACTCCACCAAGATCTAGGATTAACCCACTCACTCCACCATGCAAGGGCAACCCAAAACCCTACACACATAATGGGTTTTCTTGCACGTTTTTCAAAGCATACTACCTATACCCGCTAACCTATCAACTAGACCGCGATCCAACGGCCCTCATCGATCCTCGCGGCATCTATCTAGTATCATCCCCTTTCCTTATCTTCTTTGACTTGCCCGGACTCCATCTCCGATCATCTTCCGGCGATCTCCAATGTTCTGAACCTCCGACGCACCTCGCCTAGTCCCAATCATCATTCGCCTCACCATGGCCTAGCACCATCGTCCTACAACAATCAAAGACAAGGAAAACTATCACATAGAATTGTCCAATAATATGCAATAAACATCACAAATCCTCACAATTAATCATGTCTCATTCATCAGTCGGTTCTACCGCCAGCCAAAGGCTGGTAGTACCACAAGAGACCAACACAACCCAAATTGCTTCCTTTTGAATTCTGAATCAAATCAAACTCAAACATGAGCACACCTTGCTCAAATAAAGTCAAATACTCATCACAAATATGGATGGACCTCCACATGGTCCTTCACGTCCCTCGGTCTTGGTGAGTCATCCACCGACTCATCCTCCCCTGACGCGGCATCTTCCAGATCTGATCGAGATGGGGTAGATCCAGCTATCCTCAGGCTCGCATGGCGACGACATGGCCGACATGGGTTAGAGCCAACTGAGATGATCCTCCCTCTCCTCCTCTTGTTCACCCCCATGCCCATCCCCGAGGCGCCCCCTCCCTCTCCTCCGCATCTCCGCCCAGACCGCCCCTACCTCCTCATATTCTTCATGTCTTTCTTTCTCTTATTGATTCATCGTGTTGTTTGATTCGAGTGTTAAAGAGGTCGGGGAGCTTGTTGATGGTGGGGGAGTGTAACGTCCGTATTTATAATTAAGATTAATTAGGCTAGCTAAGTGTGGATTAGTGCTCTGTAAAGTTTCCATTTTGGATTTGGAGTTATTTGCCCTTGAATTCGGTTTTGTCGTTTCGTTGATTGTTTTCCCCGATTGGAGTCTCAGAATCCGGAATCGGGAAAAGTTTAAAATCGTGAGAGCTAAATCCCAAAGTTAAGTTTTAAAACCTTTATTAGGACCCCTCGAACCTATTCCAATAGTCCTCAAGTTAGTTGATTGGAGAATCATCGCTAAAATCAGAATCCTCGAAGTTTTGCCGCCGGGCGGCAAGATCAAGACTTCCGTCATGCAGATTACCGGCCGAAAGCGGCAGAAGATCGCCGCCCGGGCAGATCGCCGCAGCGAGGGCAGCGGGGCCAGAGCCCTGTTTTGCTCCTGTGCTCGTGGCTATCCGTTTGCATCGATTTTTGTGCCCCTCCTACTCCCTCAAAACACCAGGGAGCACCTCCTCTCCCTCTCCTCTCTCATTTCTCCTCCTCTCCTCCTCCTTCTTCCTCTCTTCTCCTTCCTCTCTCTCCATTGGAGCTCTCTCCTCTTCCTCGCCATTTCCAGCTGGTTGGAGCTCCAGGAGGCCGAGTGGAAGCGAGAGCAAGGGTGGAGAAGCGTCTCCAAGCAGTCAAGGAGCTTCACACGAGGTAGGTTTTAAAGTTGAGCTTGAACCCTAGGTGGAGATGCAAACCCTAGCTCTTCCTTGGCTTGTAATCGTTCTTTACTTCCTAGTTAAACTCTAGAAACCCTAGTTGTAGTGGTGCATAGTCGTTTTTCGAGTGGTTAAACCTAGGTCAAGGGTAGAAGAATCCTTCCGCGTGATCAAGTAGTTTCTGTAACCCTGATCTACGCTTCGTTGGACTCATTCGCTGCAAGAAGCCATTTCTCGAATTCTCGGAGCCTTTTCCTTTTGAAACCCTAGCTCCGGAAAGTCGGGAAAATGACCCGCGAATATGTTCTTAGAGTCTCGAAGGTCGATTCCTGCGGAAGAATCGAGTTTGAACTCGATTCAGGGCGAGAATTGGATTCGGAGAGTATATTTAGGTTTTCGGGTGGTAGAAGTCGAATAGCGTATTTCAGAGGTTTCATTCGGTAGTTAGATCACGTAGGACCTTAGTGTTCTAGCGGGCCTAGTGCGCGTGTTGCGAAATCCGTTTTCCCGAAGGATTTGCAAAAGTTGCACTCTGGGCATTCGGAGCGATTTCAAGTTCCGAAGTCCCAAAGCTCTCAGGCCTAGCGCGCATAAGTCCCTAGAGTCGTAGAGAATCCGTTGCCGCGGAGAAACTCGAGTTTCGACACCTTTTGGGTCGAAATCCGTTTTCGCGTCATTATCGGGAGAGAAAGGATCCGAAAAGTGAAATTTTGTGCAAACGAGCTCGGAACTTGACGAAACCTGCGTGAATAGGTCCCATGGGTCCCCAGGAACCTATCCATGCACTTACGTCGAAGTCCCGGGGTTTAATGCGCGAAATCTCACTTTTGGGATTTTGGACTCGGGGAGAGCGGCACTACCGCTAGTGTGAAGGCGGTACTGCCGGAGGGTCCGGCACTACCGGGGTTAGGACGCCGGTAGTTATTTTCCAGAGAGTGACCCATTTCGGTTCCTGACCAGCGGCACTACCGCCCAACTGTAGCCGGTACTGTCGGCCAGAGCGGCACTACCGCCCATTCAACAGAGGTACTGCCGGCCTCTGGGAGAAAGTTTAGAATTTCCTTTTTCCGTCTAGGTTCTCGTTTCCCGTTTTCGCTTCTTTTTGGATTTTGATTGCTTCTTTGCCTACCTTGATCGATGATTTTGGGTCTCGTTGCTTTTCGTGTAGACGTAGACGCTTCGAACGTCGCCGACGATCCCGACTACGTCCCGGAGACCGATTTCACCGAAGAGCAAACAGGCAAGCACCCCCCCTTGACCATTTTGAATCCCATATTTGAAATTCTTATTTTGATTGCCAAAACTATTATGCATGCTCATAAATTTATTAAAAATGATAATTTGTGGGAAGTAGTAGTTAAGCCGAAAATTGTTGGATTACCTCAATTTAATCTGAATATGCAATCCTTGATAGACTTAAGAATAATTTAGACACGTTAGTAAGTGTCAGAGGGTATTTGACGAGTACCCAGGCCATGGGTACCCCCAGCGGCCCGAAAGGGCGCGTGGGCCGAACCAGCTTGCCGGCCCAAGGCCACTACCGGGCGAGGAAAAGCCGTAGCATGACCAAGTCAACAAATCCTCAAGAAGCGACAGCCTTTATTGGCGCATCGATCGCATTAAATGCTGGCCGTAATGATGACGCAGCGGCACAAGTCCCCAACTCTCGTGATTTACTACGAGCGACGCGAGCAACTACGCCGACCAAAGCAGGCAAGGGGAGCCGGCCGATCCCATCACCGCCACTTGCGGGCGACTAAGAGCACGATCTTTTTCTCTTTTTTAAGCAACATGTAATCTCCTCCTCGCCTATATAAAGGGAGGAGGCGAGCATGTAAGACGACGGACAACGAAGGAATCAATACAATCAAACCCACACGAATGGAGTAGGGACGTTCACCGAACCAAGATACATCTTGTGCTCACCCGAGTAAGCCGTCGAGGAGAGGCGTGCACCCCTCTTACCTATACAAATTCATTGGCCGGTGCTCAAACACCGGCTGGCGCGCCGCTGTAGGGGGCTGTGCACGACGTTGCCGCCATCTTCCCGCTTAGCTTCCTCGACGGTTTCCCTTTCTTTCTCCGACATCACCATGCCGATAGCGTCGATCCGTTTCGGCTCCCTCGACTTCGTCACCACCACGGCGGGACAGATAGTGATCGTCCCCGCCATACTCCGGCGCCAAGTGTCCACCGAGGACCCTGACGCCCTCACCAGCGCCTTCAGAGACCTTCGGCTTGAGGTTCCCGCGCGGACCCCGACGCCGAAGCACGCCAGAGGCCCCATCACCCCAAGCGATGCGCGGAGGCATCGAGCAGTGGCGGTCGCACCCGCCGCGACCTCGCGCTTCGTGGCAATGGTCGGCCACGTACCCGACGACCACCACTCGGACAACTCCTCCGACCACGGCTCTAGCGGAGGAAGAGACAAGAACGGACCACGCTACCCCGACACCGCGGCAGGCGCTGCTACCCCGGCCACACCGAAGACTCTCCGCCAACACACCGAGGAGGATCACCGTGCTCGCCGCGCCGACCTTCAGCGGCGACGCGACGAGCTGGAGGCTCAAAAGGCCGAGCTCGACAAGCTCCAGGCCGACTGGAGCGCCTCTCGCCCCGCTTCCACTGCGCTGGCCGGCAAGGCCACAAGACGCCAGTCCACCACCGGTAGCTAAGGGGACGGACGATTCATCGCTTTTCCCCACGCTGGCCAAAACATCGCCAAGAAGAAGAATGCTGCTCCGCGGCATTCCCGAGCCAGACGATCCTGCGGCCAGTGGCTACCCACGAGAACCTCCGGCCTGGTGGAGCGAGCGGCCGCGGCACGCTGCGTATGGCCACGGATCGCAGCGTTCGGACGCCTCTTGGATGGCTCACGCGCGCAACGCCACCGAGGCCGTCGGAGCGAAACAAGGGCAGCGTCACCTTCCGACAACCCCAGGCATCGCGCACCGGTGCACCAACGCTTGGGGACGACGCGACGCCGCACCACCCTCCAAACACGAAGAACGAGGAACGACCGACCCGGCCGCACGTCGCCGACAAAGCTCCGCGCGTGACTGCGGCAGCCCCGATGGCCCGGGCCACGGGCGTCTGTCGAGAATTCGCAGCGAAGTTCCTCGCCGGATTCCGGCGCCGGCCAACATAGCCAAGTACACAGGGCTACAAACCCGGTGTGTGGTGGAAGATTACCGGCTCGCATGCGGGCGGGGAGCGACGGACGACCTCTTTGTCATCCAATACCTCCCCATCTACTTGGCGGACTCAGCCCGGGCAGGGCTCGAATATCTGCCCGCCAACATCATCCTGAACTGGGCCGACCTCAAGCACCACTTCGTTGGCAACTTCGGGCACCTACAAGCGACCAGGGAATTCCTGGGACTGAAAAGCTGCAAGCGGCAGCGTGGAAAACCTCCGGACTACATCCGACGTTTTTCCCAAAGGTAACGAGCTCCACGACATCCGCGACGCCGATGTCGTGGGGCATTCATCTACGGCACCACTTCCAAGACCCTGGTCCATAAATCAGGGTGTCTGAAGCCCAGGACCACCAAAGAACTCCTGGACATTGCCACCAACCACGCCTCGGGCGAGGCGTAGATGTCATCTTCGACAAAGGAAGGTCGGCGAGGATCGAGCCCAGCCCCTCCTCCGACCGCCCCGACAAGCGAAAGCGCCACGGCAAACAGGTCCGCGAGGACCGCCTGGTTGCGGCCGCCGACCAGTCGGGGAAGCCGCAAGGCCGGCAACCCCCCGACCACTTCGAGAAGCTGATGGAGAGTACGTGTCCGAACCACGGATACCCCGTCAGGCACAAGTATCGGGACTGCGAAGTCCTGAAGCGTTTTCTTTCCGGAACCCCCACGACGCCGCGGGGCAAAGGAAAGAGGCAAGACTCGGCGCCGACCACCGAGATCAGAGAGGCAGACGCCGGCTTCCCCGAGACCGACGGTTGCCTCATGATCTTCGGCGGACCGGCAAGCTACGCCGACCGGAGGCAGCTCAAGCTCGCTCGAGAGGTGTTCGCGGCAAGCCCAGCCGTACCTAAATACCTTCGGTGGTGAGTCCCCGATCACCTTTGACCGGGCCGACCACCCCGACCACGCCCCGCAACCAGGAGGTACCCGCCGTCATTGATCCCATCGTGGGAACGGCGCCGACTAAGGTGCTCATGGGCCAGCGGCGGCGATCTCAACATCCTTTACGTTGAGACCCTCGACGCCATGGGGATCCCCCGCTCGAGCCTCCGACCAAGCAAAGCGCCCTTTCACGGCGTCGTTCCTGGCCAGCAGGCCCACCCGCCGGGCAGGTCGACTGCCGCCACGCTCGGGAGCCCGGTTAACTTCCGCACCGAGACCCTCACCTTCGAGGTCGTGGATTTTCCGGCTCCTACCACGCCATCCTGGGGAGACCATGCTACGCTGGTTCATGGCGATCCCCAACTACACCTACCTGGCCGAAGATGCCCGGCCGCGTGGGGTGATCATCAGAATCGCGTTTTTCCAGCTCGCCTACGGCCATGCGAAAGACGATTGAAGTTGGCCTCAGCGGTCGTCGCATCCACCGAGCTCGCCGGCCTCCGAGCCAGCACCTCCGAGTCCGCTCCCGACTCTAGCAAGTCCGGACCGGGCTCCTTCAAGTCCGCCGAGGACACGAAGACGATCGAGGTCGACCCAGAGGACCCGACCAAAACCGCTCGGATCGGGACCACGCTTCCTGCCAAATAGGAAAGCGCGCTCGTCGACTTCCTCCGCGCCAACCGGGACGCCTTCGCATGGAAGCCCTCCGACATGCCGGGGATCCCGAGGGAAGTCGCCGAGCACTCCCTGAACATCCGGCCTGGGTCTAGACCAGTCGCCCAGCGTCTGCGCCGCTTCGACGAAGGAAAGCGCGTGGCCATAGGGGAGGAAATAGCCAAGCTCTTGGCCGCAGGGTTCATCAAAGAAGTTCGCCACCCCGAGTGGCTAGCAAACCCTGTGCTTGTAAAAAAGAAGACTGGGGAATGGAGAATGTGTGTCGACTACACAAGCCTCAACAAGGCATGTCCGAAAGATCCATTCCCTCTGCCCCGCATCGACCAAATGGTAGACTCCACCGCAGGGTGCGAATCCCTGTCCTTTCTGGATGCCTACTCAGGGTACCACCAGATCGCGATGAAAGAAGACGACCAGCTCGCGACTTCCTTCATCACTCCGTACGGTTCGTTACGCTACGTGACAATGCCGCTTTGGCCTGAAGAACGCGGGGCTACATACCGTAGATGTATGCAGACCGCCTTTCCGACCAGATCGGCCGCAATGTCGGCGTCGTCGGCGACATCGTTGTCAAGACCAGGAAGACCAGCGACATCATCGCCGACCGAGGAGACTTTCGCGAACCTTCGACGGTTCCGCATCAAGCTCAACCCCAGAAATGCGTTTTGGGGTACCCTAAGGGGAAGCTTACTCGGCTTCATCATCTCCGGCGCGGCATCGGCCCGAGACAAGATCTCCGCGATCTTAAGGATGGAGCCGATCAAGAACCTCAAAGGGGCCCAAAGGTCGACGGGATGCCTGGCGGCCCCGAAGTCGCTTCACGTCCGCCTCGTGACGCGCTTGCCTCTACACAAACTCCTGAGGAAATCCGACCACTTCGTGATGGACGGCTGAGGCTCAGACGCCGACGCGCTTAAAGGTTTTCTGACCACCCCTCGATCTTTGGTCGCCCGGCGCCAGAAGAGCCTCTGCTACTCTACATTGCCGCCACGACCAGGTCGTCGAGACGGCACTTGTCGCGAGCGAGCGTAAGAAGGCGGGTCCTTAAGATCCAGCGGCGGTCTACTTCATTAGCGGTACTCTCCGAGTCCAAGGCACGGTACCCACAGATCCAGAAGATGCTCTACGCAGTTCTGATCACGAAAAGGAAGCTGGTACACTACTTCAACCAGCACCACGTTTCCGTGGTAACTTCCCTACCACTCGGCGAGGTCATCCATAACCGCGACGCCTCGAAGAATTGCCAAGTGGGCACTCGAGCTCAACGGGCATGACATATCCTATGTCCCTCGGACTGCCATAAAATCTCAAGTTCTAGCCGACTTCGTCGCCGAGTGGACCGAAGCCCAGGCCCCACCTCCGCTCGAAGACCCTGAGTACTGGACGATGTACTTCGACGGTCCTTCACCAAAAGCGGAGCCGGGCCGGGTCGCCATTCTTTCACCACTTGGGAACAAGCTTGATGCGTTATCCCGCTACTTTTCGACGCGCAACCAACAACGTCGCCGAGTATGAGGCCCTCGTTCTTGGTCTCCGCATCGCCGCCGACCTCGAGCTCATGCGGTTATGCGTGCATGGCGACTCAAAACTGGTCGTCGATCAAGTCATGAAGGCCGCAGAACCTCGCGACGATCGGATGGCGGCCATCATCGAGAGGTACGCAAATTGGAGCAAAAGTTCAAAGGATTTGAGCTCCATCATAGCTACAGCACGGAACAACGGAGAGGCCGATCACTGGTGGCCTCGCCTCGCCTCCGTGAGGGCCGGTCCCGCCGAATTTTCGCCCTCGACCTACACCAAGCATCCATCCGACCGATCGCCGGACGATCGGCCAGCGACCGACAAAGGCTGAGCTGGTCGAGCCGGGTTGCAACGCCCCGATGACCAGCACCGATTGAGGAGTCCCTTCGCCGATCGGTGGTACGGTTCCCTCCCCGACGACCAACCGAGGCCCGCCGCCTCGCTCGTCGGGCAAAATCCTTCGTACTGATCGGCAACGACCTCTACAGAAGGAGCCCCTCCGGGATCCTCCAGAAGTGTATCCCGGCCGACCAAGGAAGAGAGCTACTCCGCGACATCCACGGCGGGGTTTGCGGACACCACGCTGGTCACGGCCTGGTCGGGAAAGCCTTCCGACAGTGGTTTCTCTTGGCCGACCGCCGTGGGACTCGAGCAAATCATCCGGACGTGCGAAGGGTGCCAATTCTTCGCTTCGGCAAACTCACCTCCCGGCCAAGAAGCCCTCCAAACGATCCCTATCACATGGCCCTTCGCCGTTTGGGGACTCGATCTGGTCGGGCCCTTCAAGAAAGCGCCCGGGGGCTTCACCCACCTGTTGGTTGCGATCGACAAGTTCACCAAGTGGATAGAAGCCAAGCCGATCACAACAATCACTTCAGCGCAGGCAGCGGACTTCATCCGCAATATCGTCTACCGGTTTGGAGTCCCGAACTCCATCATCACCGACAACGGAACGCAGCTTCACGGAAAGGAGTTTCTCGAGCTCGCGGCGGCTTCAAAGATCCGCGTGGATTGGGCGGCCGCCGCCACCCACGAGCAACGGCCAAGTCGAGCGCGAACGGCATGATCCTCCAAGGGCTCAAGCCGCGAATCTTCGATCGATCAAGAAGTACGCTGGACGTTGGGCAGCCGAGGTACCTCCGTGCTTTGGAGCTTACGGACCACCCGACCCGGCCGACCGGGTTCACGCCGTTCTTCCTGGCATTTGGAGCGTAAGCCATCTTACCAACCGACTTGGACTACGGCGCCCCAAAGGTTCAGGCCTTCAACGAGACCGGGGCTCGAGTCCCAAAGAAGACGGCCGACCGGCTCGATGAAGCGCGAGATGTCGCCGTCGTTCGCTCGGCCAAATACCGGCCAGACATCGCGACGCTACCACGACCGCAAGGTTAGAGGGCGAGCGCTCAACACAGCGACACAGTTCTGCGCCAGTTCACCCAACAAAGGCAAGCACAAGCTCTCCCCTCCTTGGGAGGGTCCCTTCACTGTAGTAGAGGTCCTTCGACCTGGCACTTACCGGCTCAAGGATCCCGATGGCAACATCTTGTCAAACGCCTGGAACATTGAAAAGCTAAGACGATTCTACCCTTAGCCCTTTTTTCTACCTCGTTCATTACCATGTTCACCTTTTTTACCGGGCCTACGCGTCGCATTTTTTCCACTGTCGACACCGCTCAACTGCCGCTCATCTGCCCGATCAATCGGTTTTCTTTTCTTTCTTCCAACCCGAGTACCACGGCCTACGCCCCAGCGGCTGCGGTTGCGAAGTGGTATCTCGCCAAGGAAAAAAGAGACAGAACAGGATGGTATTCGGTTGCCCGGGGGAACTAACGCTCGCGCTAAAACCTGTTTTTCCTACTTTTTTCGGAAAACGCTGGAACATGTCGATCACTGGTCGGTTGGTCCCCACAGACCCAAGAACCATGACCCCGGCATTTCTTACCAGCAACAAACCGAAAAAATAGCGAAAAATACATGTAAAACTCGAACACCTTTATTTTCTTCCAATTCAACGGCATTTACATTCTTTGGAAACAAGAAAGTCTAAAACCTAGAAAACTTTTCCTCGTTTAAGGGTCTTCCGCGCCGACAGTTGATCTCCGGACTTATCATCCCTCTCCAAACACAGCTTCAGCTTCCCGCACAATTTTTGCCGCGACGCACAGCAAAAAATAGCCGAGTCGCCGAAACCCGCAGCAGGAGAGCCCCGATCCGCCCGGACGCACCTTCAAGAAGCGGCAGCCTCGCGCTTCAGGTGACCTCTATGGTTCCGGGGAGCTTGGAGTCCGACGCAGGGGACCGCCGTCGGAGAAGAGTACGGCGGCCACGATCGGCGGCGACGGCTGATCGTCGGCCTTGAGCCTAGATGTCGCGGTCAACTCCAGCTCCGGAAGGAGAAGGAGCGTGGGGAGGACGGCGCCCGCTCCCCCAATTGCTCAGCGCCATGGCGGCGGTTCTCACTGACGATCGCGGCTTGTCGCGCCCGCTTCGCTCCTCCTCCTCCGCCTCCCGCCTCCAAAGAGCCTCCTGGGCCAACCTGCTGTCCGACGGGGCCGCCGCTACAAGACGGCCAGCTCGTCGCCCCAACTCCTCCTCATCCTCTGCCTCTCGTTGAAGGGAGTCCCAGTCGATCTCATCGATTGGTGGGTTCTCATCCTTAGAACGGGAATGAGAGAGCGAGGCAGCCATAAAAGCAAGTCGACAGTTCGTCTCGACGTCGCTGAATGAAGTCCCAGCGCCCACCTTCCGCCTATTTATAGGCGATCCGGTTGCTTAAGCGACGCAGCGATACCCGCCAAAGATTCATGACGACCGCACCTTTTCGAGGCCGATGGCGCAGGCCGGCGCAGCAAGCGACGCGAGGCAAAGCACCGCCAATTCCCCGCGTTGAGCAAAAACCTCGCCAGTCATAAAGAAAGATAAGTGAGTACCTTCTTCTTGCACACTCGTTATTACTCCTTCAAGTGGCGCGCGGCGGTAACAAACAAACCGCCCCGCCCCACTCGGGGGCTACAAGAGTCCCGCGGGTCGGGTTGTCACAACCAATCGTCGGGTCCTCCCAAGACGGCCAAACTTTCGACCCAAAAGTACTACGGCCTACGCCCCGGCGGCTACGGTTACGAAGTAGTGCTTGGCGAAGAAAGGAAGTGCCCAAGCGGGTCGACCCACGATCGGTCAGGAACAGCCTCCCACGGTTGAGCATTCTCTCGATTTCCCAACTCTCTAACTTTTGTGATACACGCACCGACCAATGCCCGACCCCTGTGGTCCCTAAGACAAGAGACGGCGACGATATCCACCACAGCAAAAAATGGGCAAGAGGTGAGGACAAGGCGAGCCCCCAGCGGGCCCCTAGTTGGGTCGGCGGACGACCCAATCGCCTTAACTCACGTCCGGGATCACACCTCACGCTCTCCCGCGGAACCCGTCGACGGGTGGCAGCCAGCTGCGCCTTGGATCAACGAACGATCCAAGGTCCGATACGGGATCGAGTAAGGAAAGATTCTTTATGGATCGCCCCCCAGTGGGGTCGGACGCCCGCGCCGGGATTGTCCGCTAGGGGACCCCCCTCGCGAAGGGGGCCTCAGGTTCCACCCGGATCACTCGCTTGTAGCCCCACGAGAGCGGCGCTCGAGCCAACGAAGGCAAGCGCGCGTTTCTCACCCCCTCCTGGTCCCCCGCCAGCGGACGGGGCGTAAAAATCGGACGGGACCCAGGCACCACGTGTTCGCCAGTGGCGACAGCCCATCATACCGCGGCTCGACCGGCGCCACGTGTCCGCCAGGGCGACCAGCCCGCTGCGCGCCCGGCGGCTCGACCCGGGCGCCACGTGCTCGCCAGTATTACGATCAAGCGCCCGGCGGCTCGACCGGGCGCCACGTGTCCGCCAGTGGCGACCAGCCATCACTGCGCCCGAAAGGCACGACCGGCGCCACGTGCTCGCCAGGGCGGTCAGCCATCATGCGCGCCGAAAGGCACGACCGGCGCCACGTGCTCGCCAGGCGATCACCATCGCTGCGCGCCGGCGGCTCGACCGGCGCCACGTGTTCCCAGGCGACCAGCCGTTGCGCGCCTAACACGGGGCGCCACGTGCTCGCCAGCGGTCAGCCCGCTGCGCGCCGAAGGCACGACCGGCGCCACGTACCGCCAGTATGACCAGCCCGCTACGCCACGTGCTCGCCAGGCGATCGCCCATCAGCTCGCGCGGCACGACCCGGCGCCATGTGTTCGCCAGCGTCCAGCCGGCCAGCGCTGGCGGCACGACCGAACGCAGATATATCGCGATCGGACCTCCCGATACCGCAAAGCAACGACCAAGCAAAGCGAAACCCCGACCGCTCTCCGACCAGCTCGGGGGCTCAAGAACTACACCGCAAGGTGCCACAAGACCCGGTCGAAGACTCTTCCCGACCAAACCGGCGAAAACCCCAGGACCGCTCTCCAACCAGCTCGGGGGCTCAAAACTACACCCACCGGGTGCCACGCCTTGACCGGTCGGAGGCTCTGATCAGGCCAAGCGAATCACGGCATCACGGCACGGAAACAAGACCCCCCGGGCACCTCTCCGACCTGCACGGGGGCTCGGGGGCTACTGACGAGTACCCAGGCCATGGGTACCCCGGCCCGAAGGGCGCTGGGCCGAACCAGGCCGGCCAGGCCCAAGGCCACTACCGCGAGGAAAAGCCGTAGCCATGACCAAGTCAGCGAAATCCCTGAAGAAGCGACAGCCTTTATTGCGCATCGATCGCATTAAATGCTGGCCGTAATGATGACGCAGCGGCACAAGTCCCCAACTCTCGCATTTACTACGAGCGACGCAGCAACTACGCCGACCAGCAGCAGGGCAAGGGGAGCCGGCGGCCAGTCCCATCAGCCCGCCACTTGCGGGCGACTAAGAGCACAGTCTTTTTCTCTTTTTTAAGCAACAGTGTAATCTCCCTCCTCGCCTATATAAAGGGGGAGGGAGCGAGCATGTAAGACGACGGACAACGAAGGAATCAATACAATCAAACCCACACGAACTGGAGTAGGGACGTTCAGCCCGAACCAGTATACATCTTGTGCTCACCCGAGTAAGCCGTCGAGGAGAGGGAGCGTGCACCCCCCTCTTACCTATACAAATTCATTGGCCGGTGCTCGAAACACCGACAGTATTAAAGAATAATAGTTGCATATGCTTAGTTCAGCAGTAGAATTGGTTGCAGGGGATCATGATGTTCTTATTCATAAACTCCTGGAACTATTAGGATGGGTGAAGGGTGTCAGGTTGGAATTGGAGATTTTGGGGTTTTGTTGGAAAAAGGGGATGGTTGCGTGAGTAAAATGGAAAAACTTGGAGAGTTTAGACCGGGCGAGATGTTTGGTGATTCGGAGTTGGTGGTATTTGGCCGGGTAGTGATTCCGGTTGGTAGGCTGGTTTCAGGTTCGGATTGGTTGTCAGGCCGTTGGCTGGTTTGGAGTGGATTGGTCTCAGTTGGTCCCTTGCTATGGGGAGGTTGAGGGCTAGTGTGTGCTCGGCGGGGCCGCTAGTGCCGACCCTCTGTGGCCATAGCATGTGGGATTGGAAGATCTCGCCTGAGTCACCCTAAGGACCGAACTTGGTGCTATTTACTGGGTATAATTCGTGCAACCACATGTGCCAGTATGGGATGGCCTCAGCCTAGTACGGGGAAAAGGGATCTAACCCTGCATTTTTGGAGGGCAAAGAGGATTGGATGCACTTGTGGTGTCGGTGCATTCTAGGGACTTTCTTGTCGAGGCATCGAAGGAAAGTTTACCCAATACAATGGTAATGCCTACTACAGGGAGGTCGTGAGCTAGTGGGTGCCTGTGGGAACCACTGGCGGCCTCTGTGGCTGTAGTTAGGAATGCACGTTACCGGGCCGGTGCAGGATTAGAACTCCAATCTCTCGAAAGGTTCCGTCCTTTGTCTAGCAAATCGGGTACTTGGTATCGCGAGGCATGGATAACATGATTGCTAGAACGTGTCATGTGGGTACAATGTCTGATCTCTGCAGAGATAAATAAACTAATCGATTAGCCGTGCTCATGGTCATGAGCAGCTTGGAAAGTATTATCAAGTATAGATTTGGTCCGTTGAATTCAAAATGGGTTTCAAGGTTGGACCGTGTTGGTTGGGTGTGTGTTCGGATCTTGGGTTCGGAAAAGCTGCAGGTGGTTGGCTGGTTTGGTGGAAGGAATGGTCGGGTGTTGATTTGGTTAATGGTTTATCTATTATTAATTGTTTGAAATGTTTTCTTGACTTCTTTTGTAAAGGTGCGAATGTGAATCTATTATCATATTGCAAGCAAAATCTGCTTTGTGCTCAACAAGACTAGTGTAGTAACCTATTATTCATTGATTTAACCTACATTTTATATGTATACATTCCATACACTAAAGTCTTGCGAGTACATACGTGTACTCACCGTTTGCTCTAACGGACTTTGGTCAGAAGGAGAAGAAGCAGGTAATGATGCAGATGTTCCAGGCAGTCGCAGTCACACGACGACGACGATTCTACCGGGCTTAGCTGGTTTCCTTTCATCGCTTGCACGAGGGTGGAGGCACACTGCGTGTTCTTCTTTTGGAGTTTCCGCTGGCGTTGGAGGATTCTTTTGGACTTGTGCCGGCTGCAAGCCGAGACTTGTAAAGTTAAACTATTTTAATAACGTTACCTTTCATGTGTAATATATTTACTCTTGCATAGTTGAGACCTGTCTTGTATGACAACGCGTGGGTACTGGGCTACTGATCCAGGGAACCAGTACAATGCATGCGGTTGCGGGAAGCTCGAGTTGGGATCAATCAGTTGGCATGTATAGTCCTCACGAGTTTTGCCGATTTATTGGCCCCAATCCGAGTACGGAGTTGGTTTAGCGGTCAGGAGACGTTACGGGTTGCATTAATCTTCAGACCGATGCAACAGTAATGACCTGCATCGCTAATCTGATTCCGGAGCCCCCACAGGGAGCGGTTGTGCATGGTGTTCTTCCCCTTTGTCGCCATTGCCAAGGCTGTCTTCTTCGCCCTCATGGACTACCTAGCTAACCCCTGCCCTTGCTCCTCAAGCCACCACGCTCCTGAAGCCACTGCGCAGGCTTCTCCGCCTTCTTCTATGTGAATTGAATTGAATCAACTTTCTTTCTAAGGCTCTGTTGATGCTTGCTTTGTTCGGTGACTGTGGTGTGAATTTGTGATGAACTGTGAGTCTGTGATGTGAATCTTTAGGCTTATGTTGATAATCTCATTGTAAAGATCAAGAAAAGCTCTAACCATTTGTTAGATATGGTCAAAACTTTCTGTAATTTGAATAAGCATAGAATAAAATTAAATCTCAAAAAGTGTACTTTCAAAGTTTCTTCTGGCAAATTGCTAGGTTTCCTTGTTTCTTCATATGGAATCGAAACTAATCTTGAGAAGATCTGAGCCATTGAATCTTTAAAACCACCTTCTTTAGTGAAAGAGGTTCAAGATTTAACTGGTCAAATGGCTGCTTTTAGTCTCTTTATATCAAGATCAGGAGAATGTGGGCTATCTTTCTTTAAGGTAACAAGAAAGCACAATAAATTCCACTAGTCGGATTAAACAGATAAGGCCTTTAAAGACATTAAAAATTATTTACAAAGCCCACCCACATTGGTCTCACCCAACCCTAGGGAACCTCTGTTTCTTTATCTAGCGGCTACAAATAATGTGGTTAGTGCTGTACTGATCATAGAATGAGTCAAGGTTCAAAAACCTATTTACTACATAAGTGAAGTTTTGCATGGACCTAAGGAGAGATGCCCTCAGGTTCAAAAACTATTGTATGGCCTATTAATGGCCTTAATAAAATTAAGATATTATTTTCAATCTCATCAAATTAAAATACCCTCATCTTTTGCCTTAGGTAATATCCTTTATAACCAAGAAACAACTGGTTAGATTGCTAAGTGAGTAGTTGATTTGGATCTTTTAACATCCATTTTATTGCCTGATCAGCAATTAAGTCATAAATTTTGGCATATTTTAGCATTGAATGGACTAACAGTGAGTCCACTGTAGAGCATAATTCCACTGATAACGACCACTCGACCTTATATTTGATGGTCCCAAAGAACTCAAAGCTTTGGGGACTGGTATAGTACTAGTCACGCCCCAGGGCGACCAGTTATAATATGTAATCCAGATACAATTCCCTGCTACCAATAATATAACATAGTATAAAAGTTTCTAGCCGAGCTCCAAGCAATAAAATCCATTAGAAACCGTTGACTTCTAGTGAAAGGCGATTCGCAATTGGTCGTAAACCAGGTCAACAAGGAATACAGGATGCCCGATGAGGTAATGGCTCACTACTTGGATGAAGTGAGGAAATTAGAAAAATACTTCATTAACTTTGAAGTCCAATATATACCATGAAAAGATAATATCTGAGTGAACCTGTTATCAAAACTGGGATCCTCATGATCACATGTCCAACAGGTGTGTTTCTTGAATATCTGTCTAAACCTTATATAAATCACTCTATAGAAAAGTCCCTAACTAGTACTGAGGTCAGAGCCCTTAAGTAGGATACATATTATGCTAAACCATTTAAGGCCTATCTAGAACATGGGACACTGCTTGAGGATATTCACAAAAATACATATTAATTTTAAAGGCTAGAATGTACAAACTACTCGACAATACACCATACCGAAAGGGAACACATGGTGTTCTAATGTGATGTATATACAAGAACAAGGGAAAACATTGCTTCCTGAAATACATGGTGGTTTATGTGGAGCACATGCTTCATATAAAACACTGGTTGGGAAAGCATTCCGACAAAGTTTGTATTGGCCCACTGCTTTACAAGATGCCATGAACTTGTAAAAACCCATGAGCAATGTCAATTTCATGCTCAACAGGTACACCAACCTGCTAATCAATGGCAAACCATAACATTGTCATGGCCATATTTGACATGGGGCATTGATATAGTAGGTCCTTTACCAAAAGCAATTAATGGATTCAAATTTCTGTTTGTTGCTACAGATACATTCATAAAATGGATCAAGGCTAAACTTGTAGTTTCAATTAAGGCATAATCAGCAAAGAAATTCTTTGTGAAGAATATAGTCCCTAGATTTGGAGTTCCTAGTAGGTTAATTACTGATAATGGATCACAGTTTATAATTAGTATTTTCAAGATTATTGTGAATAAATAGGCACAAAATTTTGTTACGCTTTAGTTTCTCATCCACAAAGCAAAGGAGCTGTTAAACGTACTAACGTCCAAATCATACAAGGTATGAAAAAATGAGTGCTTGATCGTCTAAAGACATGCTCGGAGGCTTGGGTGAATGACTTCTTCTCAGTGCTTTGGGCCATATGCACGACGACTAGTAGAGTAACAGGTGAAACACCTTTTCAATTTGTCTACGAAGTAGAAGCCATGTTACCGAGTGCGATCAACTTAGGTTCTACATGTACTTTACTCTATAAACATGTCGACCAAGACAATCAATGAGAAGATGATATCAATATCCAAGAAAAAAGTGGGATCAAGGTCAGCAGCCTACCTACAAAGCTTAAGAAGATACTACAACAAAAGAGTTCAACCATGAACACTTAATGTGGGAAACTTGGTTCTAATGCAAATCTAAAACTAATCTAACTTTCAAATGAATGGAACATGGAAGATGGAAGAATTCTTTCAAATGCATGGAACATCCAACATCTTCGCATATTTTGTTTGTGTGTAAATAGTTCATTTCATATTTCATTTACATTTATATCTCTCTAGTGTTATACATAATCTTTTTTCTGTCTTGCTCAAATTCTGAGAAATCACAGTATCATCTTTTGACCAAACTCTCTCAACAAAGTATGAAGTTGCTGGTCGGACTGTGAGATGAATTCTAATGAAGACTTTTCATATAAGCCAGTACTTACTGTATTGAAACTCATTAGAATGACTTTGTCTCTAATATACTGATAATTAATACTAAATACAAATGTGATAGAGAATGGGTCGTTTAACCATAACTGTTTGTACTCCAATCACTATGCTAATAAATACAAAACAGTTAGGGGCTGGTGATATGCTTAGAAAAATATACAAATAGACAAAAAAACATGAAAACATATAACACAACAAGATATTTTCGTTCATTTCAATGATTCAAAACATTTACTTGAATAAAATTTTAACATTTTTCATTTAAAGATCGATGACAGATTGTACTTCTGCACGTCTCCCATTTATCTCTTCTTGTGCAGTGAGTTGCAGGTCGAGTGCCATTTTCTCCAACTCGATTGCATCCTCATAGAAATACATTAACTTGACGAAGAGGGCACCAACTTGGATAGTAATTGAAGTCCGGAGTGTTGTGTTTATGGTTTGCGCCATAGCACAGATGTGGTTGTCAATACGTTTCAGCTGTGAAGGACCAAAAATGGTGATAAGTGAGGGGTGAAAGATCGAAAATAATTTCTTTCCAACCCTACTGGACAAGAATAGCCGACCAAGAGCCTCGAGGAGTCAAAAGGAGGTGGAAAAGTCACACAACTTCATATATTAAGCCTGGGGGTGGTACTACCGCAAATCCAAGCCGGTAGTACCAAAAATTCGATACTAACGCTCCCAGGGACGGTACTACCATAGTGAATAGTAAAATCAGGCATATAAATAGTAAAATCAGCACAACTTCAAAAATAAAAATTGTTGTATCTTTTGATTGGCTGATAAAAAACTAGCGAAACTTGGTGTGCACCTTCCTATGGAAGTCAAGAACCTATTCTAACCTTCAATCACAAGGATTGCCATTAAAGTTTTGACTTTTTTCAATGTTAGTGAAGGTGGTACCAAAACCAGGCCAAAACAAAAAATTGATGGATATTTTGATCTACTGATCCAAACCTCGTGAAACTTGGTATGCACCTCCTTATGGATGTTAGAAACTTATTCCAACCTTCAATCACAAGGATTAATGTCAAAGTTCTTACCTTTTCCAAATTGAGGGAAGAATGCACCAAGAAGGGTTAAAAAACCAAAATCTTTATTTCAAGATTTCTCATAAGATTTTGATGATTAAGATGATCTTAGATACCATCCCTCTTGTCACAACAATCAAAACCATGAAGGATAATGGCCCAAAACATGATCTACAAAAATTCTTTCTTCTCAAGAAAAAAGATCGGTTTGTTGCAAAGTTTGTGACAAAGTTTGCTTAGATGTTTGAGATATAATCTGAAGAAGATCCATCCATCAATCATTCATCCTTGGCAGAAAATCCGCAAACATTTAGAAGGAGGAGAGGCAAATCCAAATGTGCAGAAAGTAAATTGCAAGAATTTGAAGTGCATAATATAAATTGTAAAATATAAGATGAAATTAAAATTTCATTTGTGACACTACGGTATGGTGTGACATTATAAAATGTGAAATTAGAGAATAAAACCTTACGGCTTGAGGTTTACTCGCGTTTTTGGGCTTCCGGGGGAGTTTGGGCCTAGCGGGAGGTATTTGGGCCTTAGGGGGATGAAGTGGGCCGAAGGTGGGGGAAGTTTTGGGCCTTAGGGGGATGAAGTGGGCCGAAGGTGAGCCAATGAGTAAGTCCTATATCGTGATTCCATCCACCGCGGTGTATGGAAGCGAGGAGTAGGCACCCTCCATCTTCGGGATGGAAGGGGGGAGAGGGTGCACACCGACGGGTGTGTACTCAACCATACCGGTATGAGTTTCCAAGGTGACATGTGCATCGCATCGCATTGCATACATGATGATGATGATAATGATATGTGATCATGAATGAGATGATAGACATGATGTGAGTTTTTGTAGCCATGTAATTGTTCTTTTGTACCATTGCAATATACTTGCTGAGTGTTGAACTCACGCTTGTGCTTTCTTGTTGTTTTAGGTACCATGAAACCGGCATACGGGGAAGGGCATTAGCTACACATGTACACATAGCTCTACACTTATAGACAATTTATTCATCTTGGTCATGATAATAAGAGTAGGGCCATGCAACTTGGTGCAATGGTTAATTTGTGTGCTTGGTTTCCTCATTTACTTCGTTTGGCTCATGAGATGGTTGGAATCTTTATTCTAGGCTTATACTGCTGCTAGAACCCTTGTTATTGATGATTTAGATGTCATTCTTTATACTATATCCTGTGATCATATTGTTGTTGCTTCAATTAATGGAAAAACAAAGGAGATGCTGCCGAAATTTTCGGTTTTAGCATTTACTCCTTTGCTGTAATTTATCTTAGTTTATGGTATTTAGATGTTGTTTAGCCTATGTTTGGTAGCATTCAGGCATGCTAGATGCCGGGATGTTACAGTTGGTATCAGAGCCAGGTTGTAGGTCCTTGGAATGTGTATTTTTAGTGTCATACCTTAGGTTACAACTAAAATGTGATGTGGAATAACTTAGAAACATAGCTTAGGTTTTAAATGAAATTTTGTTATAGGATAGCAACATTAAAACTTTCAAAAGTGGTATAACTAATCTAAAATTTGACACACATGGCTGCACAGTAGGAAAGGGTATGGGTATCGTTTCTTTACGCTTAAATGTTGTATTTAAGCTTTGATGTTGAATGCTTCATTTGATAATGCATGTTGCTATGTCTATGAGATAAATGATTGAACTGGTGTGATTGTTTGCCATTTTGGTTGAATGCCTTCGGTCAAGGTATTCCTTGTGTTGTGTTTCCGAGTTTCCCTAAAACCCGTAGCTATTGGTGCCAATCTTTGGTTTTGGCTATTTTGTTTAATTTGTGCTATGAGTATGGATTTACTCCCAAAAGTTTTTGGGTGGATCGCGCTCCTTCGCATTCACCCTGAATTATCTTTGGAATAAATTTTAACGGAAACAGATGGACATAGTGGGTTGTGTTGGAAACTCTTGAGATTTAATTTGTAACTCTTTTTGACTGGAGATGGATTTATTTGCATAATGTGTGTGATGTTTGCGAGTGCTTCAAAAAGGTGGATTTTATGAATGTTTTATAAAGTGATTTTGTTAGTGAGGTGTTCCCTTTTTGAAATGAGTTTCCCTCTCCTTGAGAAAAATTTGTGACGGTTGTGGGAGCAGATGCTCGACTTGAAATTTTGATGTTCTCTTCCAAAATGTTGAATTTGGATGAAATGCAATGTTTTGCAAGTTCAGTTTTCAATTGATGTGGGATGTGATGCGACGTGGTGTTTTACTGTCAACTATGCTGCCATCATAGTCTATATGAATTTCCGCAACCTTCGATGTTAATTGTGTTTCCATTATTTGATACCGAGGAAGAAGTCATTTGGTGAATGACTATTCGGTACCGTTGTTACATGATGAATGAATGGTGAAAAGGAAAACGAGACATTGTTTATGCATAATTAATCATAAAGGAGTCGATGAGCCAGGTCGGTGAGAAAGTCATATATGGATATATGACTAATCCGGATTGCTCTTGAAAAGTGTGCATTCTTGTCATGTATCGAGATTTCCATTTCTTCCTAGTATGAAAAGAAAGAATGAATAAATTGTGGTATTTTGGCTGTGGTGTTAGAGGTTTGAGTTTTCTTTGCGATTTGGTTTAGAAAAATAAAATGTGTGCTCTTTGGATGTTGCTGAAGGGAATATGCCCGAGAGGCAATAATAAATTGTTTATTATCATATTCCATGTTTATAATAGATGTTTATTTCTCATGCTAAAATTGTATTAATCGGAAACGTTAATACATGTGTGTTTAATAAACAAAAAGGTTCCTAGTAAAGCCTCTTTTTAAACTAGCTCGTTGATTAACTGATGATCAAGGTTTCCTGATCATGAACATTGGATGTTGTTAATAACGGGGTCATGTCATTAGAAGAATGATGTGATGAACATACACCCAAGTTGGTATAGCAAATACGATCAAGTCATTTAGTTTGTTGCTGTATCAAACACATACGAAATAGCTCTTTTCCTTAGACCATGAGATGATGTCAATCACTAACTCCTGAAGAGTACTTTGATGACATCAAACGTCACTCCGTAACACGGTGACTATAAAGATGGATTTGGGTACTATGA
Organism: Rhipidocladum racemiflorum; assembly: GCA_036346355.1. NCBI lineage: Eukaryota > Viridiplantae > Streptophyta > Magnoliopsida > Poales > Poaceae > Rhipidocladum > Rhipidocladum racemiflorum. Next base: position 60,043,128 of record CM070573.1, on the reverse strand, counting down.
AAGTATTAGTTGAGGCTCATGCATCAAGAGTGGGATTTGTCCATCCAGATGACGGAGAGATATACTCTGGGCCCTCTCGGTGATATCACATTGACATCGCTTGCAAGCACGTGACTAGGTCACAAGAATGTCATATCACGGATCGAGTAAAGAGTACTTTTCGGTAACGGGATCGAACTAGGTATAGTTGATAATCGATGATCGGATCCCGGACAAGTAAAATATCGTGAGACAAAAGGAATTGGTTATGTCGTTTACGGTTTACGCGATCACTAGTTCATCGTTGAGTGAATGGGAGTCATTATGGATCTCCGGATCCGCCGATGATTATTGATCTGAGAGGTGTCTCAATCATGTCCATTTTATTCACGAACCGTAGGGTGACACACTTAAGGTTCATCGATGCATTTGAGTGGATACGAAACACCGGAGAAAAATATGGACAAGATCGGATTTGTTTGAGTATCGCTTAATAGTTTTGGGATATCGGAATAGTTAAAGGGGGTATATGTTAATGTTTGTTAATTAAAAGAATTAACAAATATTAAAATATCTGAAATAAAAATGTTTATTTATTTATGGGAGAAAACCTTTCATTTCTTGAGTGGGGTTTTAATGGAAACCAAAGTGGGTTGATTTAAGTGAGTGGAGAGATCACTCACATGAAGAGAGGAGGGCAAGGGGCAACCCCATGCGCCGGCCACCCCTTGGCTTGCCTCCTCCTCCTCCTCCTATAAAAGGGAGGGAGGAGCTCCTCTCTTTGTTGTTCATCCATTTGACTCTTTGGTTGGTCCATTCTCCTCTTCCTGTTGATCCAATTTTCGAGCCGTGGCTTATGCGGCGCTGCTGAAATTATTTCTCCACCACCACCACCACTAAGTCGTAGTGTTGTTGGAGTTTCCGGGATCCTCTACTTCCGCTGCCCCGCTGAACGAGGGATTGGAGGTCATCGTTGATCCGCACGTGTGACCAAGTGCGGGCGCTGCCGCTTGTGGCGCCATCTTCGCGACTTCAAGTCGGGAGTGTACCTCTACATCAACCACGTTTGTTTGCGGGAACGTTATTCCCGCTTCGGTCTACGAGGGTGAGTCCTTCAAACCGCTTACTTGCATCTCCTAGATATGATCTTGGTGTTTGGTTGCAATCGTAGGAAAAATTTTTGTTTTCCATGCTTCGAAACCTTTCAGTGGTATCAGAGCCGTGTCTATGCGTAGATGTTTTGTACGGTTTAAAACACATGTGGATGTGGGCGTTGATGATCATGTTATTGCATACTTTCGTGTATTTTGGATCATGGTGGCATAGTGGGATTTGAAGCGGCCGGACTAACCTTACATGTCCTCGCACATGAGACTTGTTCCACGCCGACATGCAACTAGTATTGCATAAGTGGCTTTATGCGGGTGTCGATTTCTCCTACTATAGTCATGATCTAATTTACAACGGTTTGCTAATAATGTTTTTATCACCGTTGTGGTTCTTGTTCGTAGGTAAGAACAGTTTTTCCTAGAAAGCCCAAAGCCACGTAAAATATGCAAAAATAAATTAGAGGCGTCTAACTTGTTTTTGCAGGGCTTGTGATGTGATATGGTCATTGATACAAAGATTGTTGTATGAAATGAAATTTATTGTAAATTTAAACAACCGGCAGGAGCCATTTGGTTGTTTTTTCTTTTATGGCCTGCGTGCTAAGTATATGTCCATGTGATATATTGTAATGGAGAAGACAATCAAGATGGCAGCATCATGGACCTTGGTGCCATGCCGGTGGAATGATGGAGATCATACCATGTCGCACAAGATGGAGATCAAGTCTTTGAAAGGACCATATCATATCACTTTATTCATGCATGTGATGTTAATCCTTTTATGCATCTTATTTTGCTTGGATATGATCACGTCGATAGCACTATAAGATGATCCTCCAAATTAATATCAAGATAATAATGTGTTCTTCCATAGTATGCACCGTTAAGAAAGTTCGTCGTTTCGAAGCACCACGTGATGATCGGGTGTGATAGACTCTACGTTCGCATACAACGGGTGTAAGCCAGATTTACACACGCAAATACTTTGGTTCTACTTGGTGAGCCTAGCATGTACAGACATGGCCTCGGAACACGAACCGAAAGGTAAAGCATGAGTCATATGGATGATATGATGAACATATTGATGTTCGCCTTTGAAACTATGCCGTCTCTCGTGATGATCGGTTTCGGTATAGTGAATTTGGTTCATGTAATCACTAAAGACAACTAGAGGGATGTTGTTTTTAAGTGGGAGTTCTCGTAGTAATTTTGAATTAACATTGAACTTAATCTATTATGAACTTAGTCTAAATAACTTTGCAAATACGTTGTAGATGGCACCCCCTACTTTCAATTTCAATCTGTTCATGGAGAAAGAGAAACTAGCCACCAATGGTAGCAATTTTACCAACTGGGCCCTTAACCTGAGGATTCTCCTCAGCGCTGCTCAAAGGAGCTATGTGCTAGAAGCGCCGCTAGGTGCCCCGCCCGCTGATGATGCCCCCGAGGAGGAGAAAAATGTTTTCTTGACTCGCAAGGAGGACCACAGTTTAGTTCAATGCGGCATTTTGTATGGCCTTGAGCCTGAGCTGCGAAAACGTTTCGAGCACAGCAATGCTTTTGATACAATGAGAGAGTTGAAAATGATCTTCGACACCCATGCCGCAGTAGAGAGTTATGAAGCTTCAGAAAAGTTCTTTAGCTGCATGATGGAGGAAAACAGCTCCGTTAGTGAGCACGTACTCAAAATGTCTGGGTACGCCGATAAACTCATAGCTTTGGGAATAACGATCCCCATTGAGCTAGGAATTCATCGTGTTCTCCAGTCTCTGCCACCAAGCTACAAGAGCTTTGTGATGAACTACAACATGCAGGGCATGAAGAAGTCTCTCCCGAGCTTCACAATGCTGAAAACTGAAGTGGAGATCAAAAGGAACATCAAGTGTTGATGGTCCAAAAGACTATCGATTTCAAGAAGAAAGGCAAGGCTAAGGGAAACTTCAAGAAGAAGGGCTAGTCTGTTGCCACATCTGAGAAGAAGACCAAGGCTGGCCCTAAGTCGAATCTTGAATGTTTTTTCTTGCAGAACCTTTGAGCAGCACTGAAGCGCAATCGCCCAAAATATCTGGTCGATAAGAAGGACGGAAAGTGAGCAAAGGTATATATGATATACATGTTATTGATGTGTACCTTACTAGTACTCGCAGTAGTGCCTGGGTATTTGATACCGGTTCGGTTGTTAACATATGTAACTCGAAACAGGAGCTAAGGAATAAGCGACAACTAGCAAGGGATGAGGTAATGGTGCGCGTCGGCAATGGATCAAAAGTTGATGTGATCGCCGTCGGACGCTACCTATCCAATTACCATCGATTAGTTATAAACCTAAATAATTGTTATTTAGTGCCTGCGTTGAGCATGAACATCATATCTGGATCTTGTTTAATGCGAGACGGTTATTCATTCAAGTCTGAGAACAATGGTTGTTCAATTTATATGAATAATATCTTTTATGGTCATGCACCAAAAGAATGGTTTATTTATTTTGAATCTTGATAATAGTACACATGTTCATAATGTGAATGCCAAAAGAATTAAGTTGAATGATGATATTGCTGCATATATGTGGCATTGCCGCTTATGTCATATTGGTGTTAAACGCATGAAGAAGCTCCATTCGATGGACTACTAGAATCACTTGATTATGAATCATTTGAAACATGTGAACCATGCCTCATGGGCAAGATGACTAGAACCCCGCTTTCCTAAGACAATGGAGCGGGCAACTGACTTATTGGAAATCATACATACAGATGTATGTGGTCCAATGAGTGTGTCAGCGCGTGGTGGATATCGTTACTTCGTTACTTTCACGGATGATTTGAGTAGATATGGATATATTTACTTAATGAAACACAAGTCTGAAACATTTGAAAAGTTCAAAGAATTTCAGAGTGAAGTAGAAAATCATCGTAATATAAAGATCAAATTTCTACGATCTGATCGTGGAGGAGAGTATCTTAGTTACGAGTTTGGCACACACATGAGACAATGTGGAATAGTTTCACAACTCACTCCTGCTGGAACACCACAGCGTAATGGTGTATCCGAGCGTCGTAATCGTACTTTATTGGATATGGTTCGATCTATGATGTCTCTTACAGATTTGCCACTTTCATTTTGGGGTCATGCACTAGAAACAGCTGCATTCACTTTAAATAGGGCTCCATCTAAATCCGTTGAAACGACACCGTATGAATTATGGTTTGGCAACAAACCTAAGCTGTCATTTCTAAAAGTTTGGGGATGCGATGTTTATGTGAAGAAACTTCAACATGATAAACTCGAACCCAAAGCGGAAAAATGCGTCTTCATAGGATACCCTAAAGAAACAATTGGGTACACCTTTGTCGGGACCCCGAATTTGCAAATCCGGACCCTCTGTGTATTCAGCACTAGTCCAGGAACGCGCTAGTGCACACAGTCTTAACATCGGTATATATCACAATCATACCAAACGATACTATCAAAGTACTTTATTTAAATAATCAAAGGGTTACTCGACCTTATGGCCAAGTTACAAATATATGCCTTGCAGGGCAGAACTTATTCAGAGAGAATCAATAGCAGCGGAAAATCAAATAAACTTCGTGGCGCCATCCGGATACCACAGTAAACCGACCGGGCTCGCATCCCTAAGTAGACGGGTCTTCTTGGAGTTCCTCCTCCAAAGCTGGCGTAATCTCCTCTTCAACTGATATTGTGTTGAGGCAAGGGTGAGTACTTGGTACTCAGCAAGTCATGCACAGAATGCAAGCTAATATACTATATGCATGGCTTGGTACAAAGGAATAGCTCAAGGTATATTTGCAGTAAGCAGCTTTTGAAAAGTAATATAAGTAGATTCGAAAGCAGTAAAAACGAGTAAAGCATAAATAACTTTTCAAAAAGTTTAAATAACATTTTTTTCCCCATCCTAAACCATATTTCCATCATCTTCTTTGTTAAACCAACCCAACTTTTCAAAACCAGGTTATTTTCAGAAAATCTAACCCTTGACTGTAATTCCCGAGCATTGTCCAGTACCGTGGACTCGGCTATTCAAATAGATTCTACACTCTGCAGAGGTTATGCACTTTACCCACAAGATACAATCCACTCACCACGTCAGCCGTGAATCGCCATACAAGAGTATGCGAATGAGCGATCATAACAAAGCCTTTCGGAAGCCTCAAACAACACAGGTGGTCCTCTCCGGTACGTGCTCTACACCATCCCTTCCCTTAGCCAAGGCGAAGTATGGGACCAACACACCGTTAGATGGGTACCTGGCCACACCACGATACGCTCCCCGCACAATCACACAAAAGGTGTAATCGACACCCTGAGGCTCCACAAGTGAGTCCTTAGCGACTTAGTCAACTAGGGCCGTCCCATTCCAGCCATGTGGTTGCAAGTATGACCCAGTTCAAAGGCTTGCAAGGTTAAGTCCTTAGAGTGACCAGGGCAAGACTACCCGAAAAACCAAATCAACACTCCCAATGCCACACTGCCCACCTGATTACTCTTGCCACATGCCCCTGGCCGAAATCGTTTATCAAACCCCGCTTGATTACCATGCACCACGTGCCATCAACATCACATGATACTTTTCCAAAACAGGTTCAATATATCATTAAGTCAATATTAGCATTTGATTGTCCAAAAATCATGTCATGAGCACGTAGCGTGCTCTAAGCGTTATACTACAACGATCTAAACCCATGTTGGCAATTTAATAATGTCCAACTAGTAAACCACAACTAGGGTGACAAAGGGTCATGGCACATACTTAAGTAATCAAGGTGTCATATAGCAAATTGGTATTTATCTAACCCCTGTGTTTAAACAAAATATCTTTCTATTTGAACTAGCATGCAATAGTTTAAATCAAAATAGTTTTCGAAATGGGATCAACATGGTCAAAGCACAACTTGCCTTCAAAAAGCACTTGCTCTTGGTCTTGAGTTGGATCCTGAGTCAATACTTCTCCTTCGAATCCCTCCCAGACTTCAACGTCTACTCGTAAAGCGTGCAAATAGCAAATACGCAAATAAACAATAGGCAAAAACATCCCAAAACTCCAAATAAAATCCATAAACAGAGAGAACATAATTTTCTGGATTTTTAGAAACTGAAATCACAAATTTGGAGTTAAAGCATAAAAGTTATGATTATTTAAAGTTTAAATAATCAATTAAATAATTTTACAGAGAAAAACTTTAGTCCAAAAATTAAATAAAATTCATATTTAGGTAGATCTTAATTTTATACAAATTTAGAAATTTGAATCGCTCAAATCGGAGTTGAAACGCAAAAGTTATAAGCGTTTGAAGTTTGAATCTAAATTTGAAATCATTATTCGAATTAATAAATCATTTTCTTTTTCGGAAATTAATTATTGCGTCAGCATGGACACGTGGCAGCTCCTGATTGGCCTGCTGACGTCAGCCGGTCCATGGGCTCGGTCCACGCTCGGCTCGGTCCACGCTCGGCTCGGGTCCACGGTGGACTCGGTCCACGGCTCACGTGGATCGACATATGGGCCCCACCGCCCGGTATTTGGGTTTCACGCACGCAGCGTGGCTGCGGTGACACGTGGGCCCTCGACTCGCGGGTCCGCGTGTCGAGACACGCTCCCCAGCTGCGTGGCGCGGTGAGCACACGTGGCACAATCTCGCCGTTGATTTGAAAATCAACGGTCAGTTGGATCTAGACCTCACGCTCAAAACTACACGGTTGATCCGGCCGCTCGATCTAGATCGGACGGTCCAGATCTAACCCTATCGCTAACGCAACTAACCACAACCGTGCATTTATCTAAATCTAACTGGTTGAAACCTAATCAAGAACGGAAAGCTTGATAGCGACGGCGTGGCCTCACCTCGTGCGTTGGATCTTGATCCAACGGTGCACCAAGCTCATGGCGGCGATGGCTTGCGGCGGCGTTGCGGTGCCGGCGCTGAGACGGCGACCACCCTAACGGCGCCGGGCGTCTCCGGCCAAGTGAGTGCACCCCTAGTGCGCCTCGACGCAAGGTTCTCGATCCGGGCTTGAAGGCGGCGGAGGATGACGAGCGGCGCGGAAAGCGAAAAACCGTGGCGGCACTCCCCAAACTTCGCGAAATCGCGAGGCGACGGCGCGGCTTGGGCGTTGGAAACTAGGGCAATAGGCGCGACACGAACGGCGATCCTCGGGCGATAACCCACGCCTTAAATAGCCTCGGCAGCGTGCACCTGGCGGAAACCTAATCGGACGCGGCCGGGCGGCGGCGAGTCCAGCTTCGATTCACGGGAAGACGACGAAATCGTGGCCGCCCACGTGTCGCGCTCAACGGCCACGATCGCACGCGCGATCGGTCCGGCCGGACACGGCTTCGGTCGAGTCGGCGGATCTCACCGTTGGATCTTGATCCAACGGTTGGGATCGATTAGGGTTAGGAGTGGGTTCGGTCGAGTCAATCGCTCGGTCGGACTCGAGTCCGACTTCGGTCGGATGAACAAGATTTGACCCGAGTTGGATTTTCCAGCGAATTAATATTTAAAATAATTCCCGATAATTCATTTAATTCATTAAAAATAGCAAATGACTCGGAAAAATTCGGAAAAATTCTGGAAAATATTTTGGATCATTTTGGACTCAAATAAAATATTTCCAACAAAAATTTATTTGCAAATTTAAATTCTTTAATTATTTCAAAATGGAATAAATTCAAATAAATTCCAAATAAATCCACATAAATTCAGAAAATTCCAAAAATTCATCAAAGTGCCAAATCACACATGAATTTAAGACAAGCAAAATTTTGGGGTGTTACAAACCTCCCCCCCTTAATAGAATCTCGTCCCCGAGATTCAGGGCTTACTAAAGGAATAGGTTTGGAAACTCTTTCTTCAAATCCTTTTCGCGCTCCCAAGTCGCTTCACTTTCTTCGTGGTTGCTCCACTGAACTCTACAGAAACGGGTTGACTTGTTTCTAGTTTCTCGATCCATTGTGTCTAGAATCCTCACGGGATGCTCCTTATAAGTCAAGTCCTCTTGCAACTCAATTGATTCTAATCTGTCTGCTCCTTAGGAACTCGGAGACACTTCTTTAATCGGGACACATGGAATACATCATGTACTCCTGCCAACGACTGTGGCAACTCCAGCTGATAAGCAACTTCGCCTCTGCGGCTCAAAATCTTAAATGGTCCAACATAACGGGGTGCAAGTTTCCCTTTGGCATGGAACCTCTTAACTCCCCTGAGAGGCGTAACTCTGAGGTATACAAAGTCTTCTGGTTCAAAACTCAAATCTCGGCGACGATTGTCGGATAACTCTTCCATCGAGATTGGGCTATCTTCAACCTTTCCCTAATCATAGCAATCTGCTTCTTGACCTCTTGAAGAATATCAGGCCCAAAGACACGGCGCTCGCCGTCTCATTCCAATTCAATGGTGTCCGACAGGTCGACCATACAAAGGCCTCAAAAGGTGACATCTGTAAACTAGCCTCGATAACTATTGTTGTAACTAAACTCGGCATACGGCAAACTTTTATCCCAAGAGGTAGCATAAGCCAATGCACAAGCTCTTAACATATCCTCGAATCTGGTTGACTCTTTTCGGTCTGCCCATCCGCCTCGTGGATGATAAGTCATCTTGAAGTTCAAACGGGTCCCAGAGCTTCATGCAACTTATTCCAGAACCTTGAGGTAAATTGGGTACCTCGTCCGATACAATCCTCTTTGGCACTCCGTGCAAACAAACAATCTCGATCATGTACAACTCGCTAATTTATCTCCCGAGTAAGTGGTCTTTACGGGATAAAATGGGCTACTTTAGTCAAGCGATCCACTATAACCCATATGGAGTCATAACCTCCTTGAGTCTTCGACAACCGGTAATGAAATCCATTCCGATTTCCTCCCACTTCCACTCGTATTTTCAGTGGTGTAGCAATCCTCGCTGGTCTCTCGATGCATTGCCTTGACTCTCTGGCATACGTCGCACAATGCAACATGCTCGGCAACTTCACGCTTCATACTCGCCACCGTAATCTCTCCTTCGTATCCTGATACATCTTGGCGCTTCCAGATGAATCGAGTACTTGGAGTCATGGGCTTCTTCCGTAATCGCTTGCTTAACTCCTTTTGTTAGGCACACAAATGCGATCCTTCATCCACAACGTGCCTTGCTCATCCAACTTGAAGTCCTCTCGCCTTGCCTTCCTCCTTGATGGACTTAATCCCTGCGGATCTTGTCATCATCCTTTGTCCTTCTCGAATCTGATCCTCCAGGGTCGGTTTTACTTCTAATGCGGCAAGAATCCGCTAGGTACAACCTCAATCTTCATTTTCTGAAACTCCTCACATAACTCATCCTGACTTATGGCTAGCAACATACTCGCGGTATGGCTCTTCCGACTCAGAGCATCGGCAACTACGTTGGCCTTCCCGGGATGGTAATGGATTCCAACATTGTAGTCCTTGATTAACTCTAGCCATCTCCTTTGCCTCATATTCAGATCCGACTGGGTGAATATGTACTTAAGGCTCTTATGATCCGTATACACTTCACATCTGTTTCCAATCAGATAGTGGCGCCATATCTTCAAGGCATGTACTACGGCGGCTAACTCTAGGTCATGTGTCGGATAATTTTCCTCATGCGGCCTCAACTGCCTTGATGCATAAGCGACGACCTTTCCATTCTGCATCAGCACACATCCAAGTCCTTGGCGCGATGCGTCACAATAAATATCGAAGCTTTGAGCAACATCCCAGAGAACTAACACCGGTCTTGATGTCAATCGCTTCTTCACTCTGAAATCCTTCCTCACATTCTCAAGCGTCCCATGCAAACTTCTTTTCCTTCTTCAGCAATTGCGTAAGAGGTTTCGCAATTGTCGAAAAACCTTCGATGAAACGGCGGTAATATCCTGCCATTCCAAGGAAACTCCGAATCTGGGTCACAGTCTTCGGCTGCTCCCAATGTAACACAGCTTCTACTTTGCTTGGATCTACTGGCGACTCTTCAAGGTCATTACATGTCCAAGAAACTCCACCTTGTCCTTCCAAAAATCACACTTGTCGAACTTGGCGAAAAGTTGTCGTTCCTCGGCTTTTCCAAAACTCGCCTTAAGTGTTCGGCATGTTCATCCTCCTGTCTTGGAGTAGACTAGGATATCGTCTATGAACACGACGACAAACTTGTCCAAATATTCCATGAACACCTTATTCATCATATTCATGAAATAAGTTGGCGCATTTGTCACCCAAAGGACATAATCAGAACTCGTAATGTCCATATCTTGACGAGAATGCGATCTTCGGAATATCTTCCGATCGGATCTTCAATCGATGGTATCCCGATCTCAGATCGATCTTGGAGAAAACTCCGGCTCCTCTTAACTGATCAAACAAATCATCAATCCTGGGTAGCGGATACTTATTCTTTACGGTGACTTCATTGAGTGCACGGTAGTCAATGCACATCCTGAAACTCCCGTCCTTCTTCTTGACAAACAAAACTGGTGCTCCCCACGGTGACGAACTTGGTCTGATAAATCCTTTCTCCATTAACTCTTCTAGCTGTTTCTTCATTTCTACCAACTCCTCGGTAGACATCCGATAGGGTCTCTTTGCTATCGGTGCTGTACCCGGTACAAGTTCTATCACAAACTCTATGTCCCTGTCTGGCGGCATACCAGGTAGATCCTCGGGAAAAACATCGGGGTACTCATTCACTACCGGAACATCCTCTATGCTGATTGCCTTGGTACTGTTAACCATCAATCGCCCATCTCTAATCTGCAGTGGCTTGAAATTCCACTTTCTTCCCACACGGGCTCTCAATCGAGATAGTTCTTCGTCCACAATCCAATACGGCCTTGTGCTTGGATAACCAATCCATTCCCAATATAACATCTAAGGTCCGGTCTCCAAAATTATAAGGTTTGCTAGGAACTCTATTCCATCTATTAGTATTCTCACCGGAACATCCTACTTCCGTTCGGAGTTCGGAACCAGGGTTTGAACTAAAAGCATGCACTTAAGTCTTGCAATTCTCAAGTCATTTCTAGCAGCAAAGCCTTGCGAAACAAACGAATCGAAGCTCGAGTCAAACAAAATCACAGCGTGTATCGAGTTAACAAGTAACTTACCCAAGACGACGTCCGTAGCATTCTGCGGTGCATCTGCGGTGACATGGTTGACTCGGCCTCTCACCACGGTGCAGGGTGTGGCTCCTGGTCGGGCGTCCTAGCTGGGGTGGTTCCTAGATTGAAGCGAATCGGGTCGCTCTGCTGTCTTCTTCGGACAACTGTTGGCAAAGTGTCCTGGCTCGTTGCGGTGTAACGGCGTCTCACTGTTCCTTCTTGTTGCACTGGGGTAGCGTTTCTAGCGGGGCTGGGGTTTGGTAGTTCTGATTGACAGGTCTTGGTGCCGAGGATGGTGCCCTTGTTGCATTCTCGTGGTTGGAATCAAGAATTGATTTGGTGCAACTCAGCGCCGCTATGCGTTCCCTGACGTGATCCTTCTTTGTTGCATCCTGCGCTTCTGTTCTCATCCAGTTCCTTGCGCTTGTCCTCAAGAATAAGCGCCTTATTCACCAACTCTTGGAAATCTGGAAAGGTGTGGGTGATCAACCCTACTTGCAATCCTGAGTTGAGTCCCTTCATGAAACGAGACTGCCTAGATTTATCTGTCGCTACATCCTCAGTGCGTAGCGTGCTAGCTGTGTGAACTTGTTCGTAGTCGACCACCGGCGATTACCTTGCTTGATGCTCTGAACTCCTCCTTCTTAAGGTCCATAATTCCTTCAGGCACGTGATACTGTCGAATGCAAACCGTGAACTCTTCCCAAGTGATATCTTGAGGGTTCTCTGCGTGGCACGAAGTTCTCCCACCATTCGGTAATGTTCCTTCCAACTGATGAGAAGCGTAAAGTACCTTCTCATTCCCTATGCATTGAGCTATATGTAGCTTCCTCTCGATTGATCTTAACCAATCATCGGCCTCCAATGGATTGGCATTTCCAGAGAAAGTGGGTGGGTGAGTCCTCATGAACTCGGCGACCTTGTATTCAGCGTGGCCCCTGATTAACTTGATTAGCAGTGGCCTGAGCAGTGACGTGCTGCATTTGTTGCATCATAGTATGCATCAACTGAGTCTGAGCAGCAAGAAAGGCTCCAAAATTCTGCATATCAACTGGCGGTGCTGGTGCTCTATCATTGGGGTTTTCTACTGGGCGAGAACCACTCCTATTGCTTCCAAAGTTTCCACGGGTGTTCACCATCTGTCGATTTGCTCTAGGTTTAGAGATGAGAGGGAAACAAGAATAGACAAGTAATGTGGAACTTATGCGGGGCGAAAGGTGTAACCTTAAGGTCCAACTTTATTATTAGTAACTTGGTATGGCTGCTTACAATGCCTAAGGGCCTTGCAACACATACTGCACACTCAAAGAAACAATGAAAATCCAAATCGAACTAACTCGAGTCTAACGCCTAAAGGGTGACTCTTTCTTCTATGACGCGACTCGGCGAAGGAGTCTCACTATAGAACCTATGCTCACTCATCGAGAAAACCTTCATCTGTCACAAGAGTGCTTTACGTAAGAACTCGGAATTTTTTAAATTGTGACAAGGTAAGGGAAAATTTCAGCAAGAGACAAGAAAAGAGAGAAGGGGATAAGTCGAGATGTCATTTCTTGTCTTGACAAACTTTTAGCTTTAGAAAATAGGTTTTATCCTCACTACGACCATTCTAGCTTAGGGTTGAGCCTACAGTCAAGTATGGCTCTGATACCACCTCTGTCGGGACCCCGAATTTGCAAATCCGGACCCTCTGTGTATTCAGCACTAGTCCAGGAACGCGCTAGTGCACACAGTCTTAACATCGGTATATATCACAATCATACCAAACGATACTATCAAAGTACTTTATTTAAATAATCAAAGGGTTACTCGACCTTATGGCCAAGTTACAAATATATGCCTTGCAGGCGTAACTTATTCAGAGAGAATCAATAGCAAATGAAAATCAAATAATCTTCTTTGCGCCATCCAGTATACCACAGGCAACTGACTGGGCTCGCATCCCTAAGTAGACGGGTCTTCTTGGAGTTCCTCCTCCAAAGCTGGCGTAATCTCCTCTTCAACTGATATTGTGTTGAGGCAAGGGTGAGTACTTGGTACTCAGCAAGTCATGCACAGAATGCAAGCTAATATACTATATGCATGGCTTGGTACAAAGGAATAGCTCAAGGTATATTTGCGAAGTGACTTTTGAAAAGTAATATAAGTAGATTCGAAAGCAGTAAAAACGAGTAAAGCATAAATAACTTTTCAAAAAGTTTAAATAACATTTTTTTCCCCATCCTAAACCATATTTCCATCATCTTCTTTGTTAAACCAACCCAACTTTTCAAAACCAGGTTATTTTCAGAAAATCTAACCCTTGACTGTAATTCCCGAGCATTGTCCAAGATCACAGTGGACTCGGCTATTCAAATAGATTCTACACTCTGCAGAGGTTATGCACTTTACCCACAAGATACAATCCACTCACCACGTCAGCCGTGAATCGCCATACAAGAGTATGCGAATGAGCGATCATAACAAAGCCTTTCGGAAGCCTCAAACAACACAGGTGGTCCTCTCCGGTACGTGCTCTACACCATCCCTTCCCTTAGCCAAGGCGAAGTATGGGACCAACACACCGTTAGATGGGTACTGGCCACGACCACGATACGCTCCCCGCACAATCACACAAAAGGTGTAATCGACACCACTGAGGCTCCACAAGTGAGTCCTTAGCGACTTAGTCAACTAGGGCCGTCCCATTCCAGCCATGTGGTTGCAAGTATGACCCAGTTCAAAGGCTTGCAAGGTTAAGTCCTTAGAGTGACCAGGGCAAGACTACCCGAAAAACCAAATCAACACTCCCAATGCCACACTGCCCACTGATTACTCTTGCCACATGCCCTGGCCGAAATCGTTTATCAAACCCCGCTGATTACCATGCACCACGTGCCATCAACATCACATGATACTTTTCCAAAACAGGTTCAATATATCATTAAGTCAATATTAGCATTTGATTGTCCAAAAATCATGTCATGAGCACGTAGTGTGCTCTAAGCAAGATACTACAACGATCTAAACCCATGTTGGCAATTTAATAATGTCCAACTAGTAAACCACAACTAGGGTGACAAAGGGTCATGGCACATACTTAAGTAATCAAGGTGTCATATAGCAAATTGGTATTTATCTAACCCCCAGGTTTAAACAAAATATCTTTCTATTTGAACTAGCATGCAATAGTTTAAATCAAAATAGTTTTCGAAATGGGATCAACATGGTCAAAGCACAACTTGCCTTCAAAAAGCACTTGCTCTTGGTCTTGAGTTGGATCCTGAGTCAATACTTCTCCTTCGAATCCCTCCGGCACTTCAACGTCTACTCGTAAAGCGTGCAAATAGCAAATACGCAAATAAACAATAGGCAAAAACATCCCAAAACTCCAAATAAAATCCATAAACAGAGAGAACATAATTTTCTGGATTTTTAGAAACTGAAATCGTCAAATTTGGAGTTAAAACGCAAAAGTTATGATTATTTAAAGTTTAAATAATCAATTAAATAATTTTACAGAGAAAAACTTTAGTCCAAAAATTAAATAAAATTCATATTTAGGTAGATCTTAATTTTATACAAATTTAGAAATTTGAATCGCTCAAATCGGAGTTGAAACGCAAAAGTTATAAGCGTTTGAAGTTTGAATCTAAATTTGAAATCATTATTCGAATTAATAAATCATTTTCTTTTTCGGAAATTAATTATTGCGTCAGCATGGACACGTGGCAGCTCCTGATTGGCCTGCTGACGTCAGCCGGTCCATGGGCTCGGTCCATGCTCAGCTCGGGTCCACGGTGGACTCGGTCCACGGCTCACGTGACTGACATATGGGCCCCACCCGGTGGCCGGGTTTCACGCCGCGGCGTGGCTGCGGTGACACGTGGGCCCTCGACTCGCGGGTCGCGTGTCGGAGACACGCTCCCCACGCGTGGCGCGGTGAGCACCGCGTGGCACAATCTCGGCCGTTGATTTGAAAATCAACGGTCCGGATTGGATCTAGACCTCACGTTCAAAACTACACGGTTGATCCGGCCGTTCGATCTAGATCGGACGGTCGGATCTAACCCTATCGCTACTAACGCAACTAACCACAACCGCATTTATCTAAATCTAACGGTTGAAACCTAATCAAGAACGGAAACAAGAATAAAGCGACGTGGCCTCACTCGTGCGTTGGATCTTGATCCAACGGTGCACCAAGCTTCGCGGCGGCGATGGCTTGCGGCGGCGTTGCGCGGCCGCCGGCCGAGGCGGCGACCACCCTAACGGCGCTTGGGCGTCTCGGCCAAGTGAGTGCACCGCAGTGCGCCTCGACGCAAGGTTCTCGAATCCGGCTTGAAAGCGGCGGAGGATGACGACGGCGCCGAAAGCGAAGAAAACCGTGGCGGCACTCCCCAAACTTCGGCGAAATCGCGAGGCGACGGCGGCTTGGGCGTTGGAAACTAGGGCAATAAGCGCGCACACGAGCAGCGATCCTCGGCGATAACCCACGCCTTAAATAGCCTCGGCGGCGTGCACCACGGAAACCTAATCGGGCCGCGGCGGCTACGCTGGCGGCGAGTCCAGCTTCGATTCTGGAAGACGACGAAATCGTGGCCGTCCACGTGTCGCGCTCAACGGCCACGATCGCCTGGCGCGATCGGTCGGTCCGACACCGCGGCTTGGTCGAGTCGGGCGGATCTCGGCCGTTGGATCTTGATCCAACGGTTGGGATCGATTAGGGTTAGGAGTGGGTTGGCCGAGTCAAGCGGCTCGGTCGGACTCGAGTCCGACTCGGTCGGATGAACAGTACTTGACCCGAGTTGGATTTTCCAGCGAATTAATATTTAAAATAATTCCCAGTAATTCATTTAATTCATTAAAAATAGCAAATGACTCAGAAAAATTCCAGAAAAATTCTGGAAAATATTTTGGATCATTTTGGACTCAAATAAAATATTTCCAACAAAAATTTATTTGCAAATTTAAATTCTTTAATTATTTCAAAATGGAATAAATTCAAATAAATTCCAAATAAATCCAAATAAATTCCAGAAAATTCCAAAAATTCACCAAGGTGCCAAATCACACATGAATTTAAGAAAAGCAAAATTTTGGGGTGTTACAACCTTCTATCACAGATCCGAGGGCAAGGTTTTCGTTGCCAAGAATGGATCCTTTTTGGAAAAAGAGTTTCTCTCGAAAGGTGTGAGTAGTAGGAAGGTAGAACTCGACGAGGTTGTTGAACCTTCTCTTCATGGAATGGCAAGTGCAGCAGCGCCGGAAGTTGTTTCGGAGTTGACTTCACCAAATGAAGAGGGAACTAATGATAAGGATCATGAAACTCCGAAAGAGAACACTACCGCACCTCGCAGGTCAACAAGAGCGCATAATGCTCCTGACTTTTATGTTCCTACTATGAATGTCATGGTAGTTGAGAATAATGACCCTGCGACGTATGATGAAGCGATGATGAGCCCAGATTCCGCGAAATGGCTTGAGGCCATGAAATCTGAGATGAGATCCATGTATGAAAACCAAGTATGGACTTTGGTGGACCTACCCAATGACCGTAAGGCCGTTGAGAACAAATGGATTTTCAAAAGAAAATAGACGCCGATGGTAATGTGACCGTCTATAAAGCTCGACTTGTCGCAAAGGGTTTTCGACAAATTCAAGGAGTTGGCTACGATGAGACTTTCTCACCCGTAGCGATGCTAAAGTCTGTAAGGATAATGTTAGCAATTGCTGCATTTTTCGATTATGAAATCTGGCGGATGGATGTCAAAAGCTGCGTTCCTTAATGGAAACATTGAGGAAGAGTTGTATATGATACAACCCAAAGGTTTTGTTGATCCTAAGGATGCTAATAAGGTATGCAAACTTCAGCGATCCATTTATGGATCAAGCAAGCATCACGAAGTTGGAATCTCCGTTTGATGAGGTAATCAAAGGTTTTGGATTTGTCCAAACTCACGAAGAATCTTGTGTTTACAAGAAAGTGAGTGGGAGCTCTATAGCATTTCGATATTATATGTGGATGACATATTGTTGATAGGAAATGATATAGAACTTTTGAAAAGTGTAAAAGATTACTTAAATAGTAAGTTTTCAATGAAGGACCTTGGTGAAGCGGCATATATTTTAGGCATCAAAATCTATAGAGATAGATCGAGACGCTTGATTGGGCTATCACAAAGTACATATCTTGACAAGATTCTAAAGAAGTTTAGAATGGACGAAAGTAAGAAAGGGTTCTTACCTATAATGCAAGGCAAGGCGTTGAGTAAGACTCGAGTCCAGCTACAGCAGAAGATAGAGAAATAATGAATAAGATTCCCTATGCTTGACCATAGGCTCTATCATGTATGCTATGTTGTGTACAAGACCGGATGTGGCACATGCTATTAGTTTGACTAGCAGTACCACCTGATCCAGGTTTTGAACAACTGGGCGATCAAGAATATCTTTAAGTACTTAAGAAGAACTAAGGATATGTTTCTCATATATGGTGGTGAAGAAGAGCTCGTCGCAAAATGTTACGTCGACGCTAGCTTTGACAATCGATCCGGATGACTCTAAGTCTCAATCCGGTACATTTTTGAAATGAATGGAGGAGCAAAGTGAGTCGAGAAGTTCCAAGCAACTGTGGTGGCGGGATCTTCAACAGAGGCGGAATATATTGCTGCTTCGTAGCGGCCAAGCAGAAGTGGTTTGGATGAAGATGTTCATATCCGAACTAGGTGTGGTTCCGAGTGCGTTGGACCCGATGGTTATCTATTGTGACAACAATGGTGCCATAGCCAATGCTAAAGAACCAAGGTCACACAAGAATTCCAAGCATATTAAGCGCCGGTTTCACTCCATCCGTGAACATGTCAAGGATGGTGATATAAAGATTTGTAAAGTACACACGGATCTGAATGTGGCAGACTCGTTGACTAAAGCTCTCCCAAGGGCAAAACATGATCAACACCAGAACTCAATGGGTGTTAGAATCATTACAATGTAATCTAGATTATTGACTCTAGTGCAAGTGGGAGATCAAGGGAATATGCCCGAGAGGCAATAATAAATTGTTTATTATCATATTCCATGTTTATAATAGATGTTTATTTCTCATGCTAAAATTGTATTAATCGGAAACGTTAATACATGTGTGTTTAATAAACAAAAGGTTCCTAGTAAAGCCTCTTTTTAAACTAGCTCGTTGATTAACTGATGATCAAGGTTTCCTGATCATGAACATTGGATGTTGTTAATAACGGGGTCATGTCATTAGAAGAATGATGTGATGAACATACACCCAAGTTGGTATAGCAAATACGATCAAGTCATTTAGTTTGTTGTGTATCAAACACATACGAAATAGCTCTTTTCCTTAGACCATGAGATGATGTCAATCACTAACTCCTAAGAGTACTTTGATGACATCAAACGTCACTCCGTAACACGGTGACTATAAAGATGGATTTGGGTACTATGAAAGTATTAGTTGAGGCTCATGCATCAAGAGTGGGATTTGTCCATCCGGATGACGGAGAGATATACTGGGGCCCTCTCGGTGATATCACATTGACATCGCTTGCAAGCATGTGACTAGGTCACAAGAATGTCATATCACGGAGCGAGTAAAGAGTACTTGTCGGTAACGGATCGAACTAGGTATAGTTGATACTGATGATCGGATCCGGACAAGTAAAATATCGTGAGACAAAAGGAATTGGTTATGTCGTTTACGGTTTACGCGATCACTAGTTCATCGTTGAGTGAATGGGAGTCATTATGGATCTCCGGATCCGCCGATGATTATTGATATGAGAGGTGTCTCAATCATGTCCATTTTTCACGAACCGTAGGGTGACACACTTAAGGTTCATCGATGCATTTGAGTGGATCTGAAACAGGAGAAAAATATGGACAAGATCTGAGGATCTGTTTGAGTATCGCCGAATAGTTTCGGGATATCGAATAGTTAAAGGGGTATATGTTAATGTTTGTTAATTAAAAGAATTAACAAATATTAAAATATCTGAAATAAAAATGTTTATTTATTTATGGGAGAAAACCTTTCATTTCTTGAGTGGGGTTTTAATGGAAACCAAAGTGGGTTGATTTAAGTGAGTGGAGAGATCACTCACATGAAGAGAGGGAGGGCAAGGGGCAACCCCCATGCGCCGGCCACCCCTTGGCTTGCCTCCTCCTCCTCCTATAAAAGGGAGGGAGGAGCTCCTCTCTTTGTTGTTCATCCATTTGACTCTTTGGTTGGTCCATTCTCCCTCTTCCTGTTGATCCAATTTTCGAGCTGTGGCTTATGCGAAGCGCTGCTGAAATTATTTCTCCACCACCACCACCACTAAGCTGTAGTGTTGTTGGAGTTTCCCGGGGATCCTCTACTTCCGC
Source organism: Rhipidocladum racemiflorum (assembly GCA_036346355.1). Classification (NCBI taxonomy): domain Eukaryota; kingdom Viridiplantae; phylum Streptophyta; class Magnoliopsida; order Poales; family Poaceae; genus Rhipidocladum; species Rhipidocladum racemiflorum. The sequence continues at coordinate 60,023,554 of CM070573.1, read as the reverse complement.
TGCCCCGCTGGAACGAGGGATTGGAGGTCATCGTTGATCCGTACGTGTGACCAAGTACGGAGGCGCTGCCGTTTGTGGCGCTCATCTTCGCGACTTCGAAGTCGGGAGTGTACCTCTACATCAACCACGTTTGTTTGCGGGAACGTTATTCCCGCTTTCGGTCTACGAGGGTGAGTCCTTCTGAAACCGTTTACTTGCATCTCCTAGATATGATCTTGGTGTTTGGTTGCAATCGTAGGAAAAATTTTTGTTTTCCATGCTTCGAAACCTTTCAGTTGCAGGATCCTTTCCAAAGTGGTTTTAGCGCTTTGGGGTTTGAGTTGCTGTATGTGGACCAATTGGGTTCATGTTTATGGTTGAGCTCACTCAATGATTGTACTCTTTATCGTGGTCCTTTGAGTGGAAGGTTGTGTATGACTCAATGCAAACCTTCTTGGAGAATTGTGTCGTTGGGGTGTTCCTCGGTAGGGTTGATTAAATTATTAGTGGACCACTTGGCGGTTGCTAGTAATCGCTTTTCCTTTTGAAGTGTATTGGATCTTTTTGTCGTTGGGCAATGAGCGAGTTGTGTCAACCGCAGAGGAACGTTCGGTCATTTCTGTTGCGCGAGTCTTAAGGATCCTGGATATAAAGTAGATTGTTCCTTCTGGTGGTAATCTTAGAGCGTTGTGTCTCTCCTGTTTCGCGTCGTCTTGAGTACAAGGAACCACAGAAGGGAGGTTGGTGCCGTGTTCTTCTGGAGAGTAGCATTAGTTAAAGGGATCGGGCACTTCAGTGCCGAGAAATGCATAGAACGAGGAGCATGAGACCGTTTTCTTTTGTGGGCTATTTGAGGATTTATCTTATCGCTTGGGGTCGTGCTGAGACCATGTGTGAGTACTTTGTGTTTCAATGTTGAGTAAAGTTCTCGCAAGTTTTGATTGCGAGTTATCATTAGAGCCGTTGGTCTTCGAACCTAGGCGTCCTGTCATCGAGTCTCGATCAGTGTAAATTCTAGTGGTTTTATTTAGAGAAGCGACTTGGGAGTTGAAGTCTCGTGGGGGCGAGCTTTACCCAAAGCTCTTTTCTTCAGGTTTGAACCGTGAAGATTAGATCTCTGTGTGTTGTTGGTTTGGCGTAGTGGCATGTCTTCGATTCGGGGTCAAATCATGTTGAAGGGGGGGTAGAATGTGACACTACGGTATGGTGTGACATTATAAAATGTGAAATTAGAGAATAAAACCTTACGGCTTGAGGTTTACTCGCGTTTTTGGGTTTCCGGGGGAGTTTGGGCCTAGCGGGAGGTATTTGGGCCTTAGGGGGATGAAGTGGGCCGAAGGTGGGGGAAGTTTTGGGCCCTTTGGTGGAACTTTTGGGAAGCAAGGGCTGCTGCCCACATCCCATGCGCCAGCCCCTCCCCACTTGGGCGCCCCACCCCCTCCTCTTCAAACCCTAGCCGCCACCACCACAACCCATGCGCCTCGTCCTCCACCTCCCCTTCCCTTGCGCCACCACCCCCTCCACCTCCTCCCCACCCCTTGCTTCCCCTAGGGGAGTTCTCCACCTCACCACCCCGCAGATCCGTCCATTGGAGCGCTCCGCGACGAGGAGATCCGGTGGATTTGGAGCGAGGAAGGAGATCGCGCGAACCGGGAGGAGATCCGTTGGGTTTTCGTTCGTCGGGCGAAGGTATGGCCACGGGGATCCTTGGGGTTGGTCTAGGTACTGTTCTAAGGGTTAATATCATGTTTTTAGATCAATTGGTGGTGCTGTAATTGGGTAGATTAGATGAAATCTAGAGTTTGCCATGTTCTCTGTTTCGGGCAGCATGAGCAGTCGACCTAGGGTTTGGGTTTTCGCCAATTTAGAATCGGAATTTCGTCATCTGCCTGTTGAAGAAGTTGTAGGTAATTGAAATACCTTTAATTGGACGTAAAGTATGCTTAATTCCGATCAGCCGTTTGAAAGTTATGCTTGTTTTACCGAGCGTGTTCAAAACTGTGACGAGATTGGAACAGATCACGGTATTCTGTAGATTAAACCACTTTAGAGTCCGAATCAGTCTTTCCATATACTTAGAAAAAGTTAGGAAATTTCCTAAGCTACGCGAGTATGTACTCGTTTAATCGATTCGGGGTTTTAGAACCCGAGTTATGCTCGTTGCAAGTCTGCTGTCCCGACGGGACAGAACCTCTGTTTTGGGTTGTGCGAGTAGTTTGCGAAGTCAGGGTAGAAGAGTGTTTGCGTATTGTTTTGTGGGCATGATTTTGAGTGTGTGGTGCCTTTGTGCAGGTGGTGTGACCCCGGGGGTGCCCTCTACTTCTCGCCAATCCGTCGCCCGTGGTTGAGGCAAGTGTATTGGAATGGGTAGCGGGTTGTAGTTTGCTAAATTGGTTGAGATTGAAATTGAATATATGATATGTTCACATGCCATGCTTTAATGATTGCCATTGATATGATGAATATGCTTATTATGTTATGATGCCATGTGTTAATGTACAAGTTATTTATGATGTTGGCGTGTTTGCATACATGGCATGATACATGGCCCGGGCGGTGAGAAAGTCATAACTAGTCCGGGGAAGGTCGGTGAGAAAGTTATGACTATTCCGGAGAGCCAATGAGTAAGTCCTACATCGTGATTCCATCCACCGCGGTGTATGGAAGCGAGGAGTAGGCACCCTCCATCTTCGGGATGGAAGGGGGGAGAGGGTGCACACCGACGGGTGTGTACTCAACCATACCGGTATGAGTTTCCAAGGAGACATGTGCATCGCATCGCATTGCATACATGATGATGATGGTAATGATATGTGATCATGAATGAGATGATAGACATGATGTGAGTTTTTGTAGCCATGTAATTGTTCTTTTGTACCATTGCAATATACTTGCTGAGTGTTGAACTCACGCTTGTGCTTTCTTGTTGTTTTAGGTACCATGAAACCGGCATACGGGGAAGGGCATTAGCTACACATCTACACGTAGCTCCACACTTATAGACAATTTATTCATCTTGGTCATGATAATAAGTGTAGGGCCATGCAACTTGGTGCAATGGTTAATTTGTGTGCTTGGTTTCCTCATTTACTTCGTTTGGCTCATGAGATGGTTGGAATCTTTATTCTAGGCTTATACTGCTGCTAGAACCCTTGTTATTGATGATTTAGATGTCAGTCTTTATACTATATCCTGTGATCATATTGTTGTTGCTTCAATTAATGGAAAAACAAAGGAGATGCTGCTGAAATTTTCGGTTTTAGCATTTACTCCTTTGCTGTAATTTATCTTAGTTTATGGTATTTAGATGTTGTTTTGCCTATGTTTGGTAGCATTCAGGCATGCTAGATGCCGGGGTGTTACATCATTGCTTTGAGCACAAGTAAACCAAAATCCTTCTCAAAGATTTAAGGGAAGAAGCATACCCGTACCCCTCTATTTATAGCCTACCCGAGTCAATCTTCACCTTTGGATGGCTTCCTTCATCCTTAAGAAACCTCTTGAAGCACTGGGATTGACTCACTCTTACATGGGCTAACCCAAAACCCACTAATATAATGGGTTTTGCACGTTTCTCAAAGCAAGCTAACTTGACCGCTACTCTATCCACTAAACCGCAATCCAATCGCTCTCCTTAACTCGAGTAGGGCTTCAGCTGGCATCCCCATCCATCCACTTGTCTTCTCGGCTTGCAAACATCTCTCGGCCTCGATCATCTTCAACACCGCCTTGATCGTCTGGACCTAAACTTCTCCATGCCCAGTCCCAGTTACCTTCGCATCACCATGACCTAGCCTTAATGTCCTGCAACCATCATAGACAAGGAAACATATCACAACAAACCAAATTGCCTCAAATTCAAAATTCAATTTAAATCAAACTCAAACTTGAGCAACACAAGCTCAAATATAGTCAATTACTTATCACCAACATGGGTAGACCTCCACGTGGTCTTTACAGCTAATTAGCCCCAGGCTCCACTTGGGGTGAACTTAGGAGGAGCAGCTTGGGGGCTAAAACGAAAAAAAACAAAAGAACCAAATGCATACCTAATTTCTGAAGAACAAATTTGTTCAGAACTAAAAGTTAAAGATAAATACCTAGAAAATAATCCTGAGTAAATGACCCAGGATAACAAGGGGTTTGTTTTCACCCCTACATCCGAGGAAGGAGCCTTCCTCTTCCTTGAAATAGTCAGAGGAGCTTGTTTATTCTCCTCGACCTCATCGTCCTCTCCCTAGATATGAGGGAACAAGGGACATTGTCTATATTGAACATCCCAAGTACCATATCTCTTCTTATTGTGCACTTGTGAGTTGGTCTTCCTATTCACATCCACAACTATTTTGGCCCTCTTCTTTTGCGTTTGTCGCCGATCGTGCACATGCTTGGAGTGTATTGCACTAACCACCACCAAAGCCTAAATAGTGCTGGTCGAGATAGCACTAGCATGTGTGGTGGAAGTCGGGTCTACCACTGTAACATCCTAAATTTTTTTTGCTTTTCTTGCATTTATTGTGTATTTGGAATTTTTGGAATTGATTTGGATTTATTTGGAATTAATTTGAATTAATTTCTTTGTTACATTAATTAAATATTAGAAAACTTATTATAAAATTTTGTTGTAAATATTTTATTTGAGTAAAAAATGTCTCCAAATAATTTTCAGAATTTTTCTGGTATTTTTGCTATTTTCCTCGCTTTATTTGAATTATTTGAAATAATAAAATCTGGAAAAAAAAGGAAAAAGGCTGTTGGACTGAAACCCTAGCGGGTAGGTCCATGTTGGACCGGGCCAGCCCAAACCCGCGCCGCCATCCCAGCCACCGGGACCAAACCCTAACCCTATTCGCGCAACCGTTGGATCTTAATCCAACGGTTGCTAGCGGGCCACGTTGCATCGCGGGAGGACGGCGACGATCGAATTGTGGAGGGGTGATCTCAGTTGTTGATCCGACACAAGTACGGTGGAGGGCCGTTGTCTCCGTTCCGATTTCCCCGCCGCAAAGCCACTGCGGCTGTTCATCTGCACCATCGTCTCGAACTCGGAGACTGTACCTATTTAATGTGCAAATAGGTCCCCGAGGATCACCATTCATACTGAATCATTTGCCCTAGCTTGTGCCGCCAGGACTGCTGCTGCCAAGCCGTAATTGCTTGCCAAAGTTGGTGCCGAACCGTTGCGGTTTCTTTCGATTTTGGTCATCGTCGAGGACGTTCTGTCGTGTTGGTGGCCAGGGTTGGAATCGTCATGAGGAGGCGAGTCGTGTGGGACATCTCACTTTGCCAGAGACTGCCCAGAACACCGCTACGTGCGTAGTCTTCATCATATCCGGTAATCACACACCACCGCGCCATCACCGGATTTCGCGAGCTTCCACAGCCGTCCGATCTCAGGGTATGGATCAAGATGGCGATCAAAGGGGGTGAATGATCCCAAATAAAATTTTCCCCCACTCAAAGTACTCCAAACAACCCTGCAATGAAAATCCAAAACACCTAAAGATTTTCATTCAGACTGGTCATCCTCAGATTCGCAAACTCGTAAAAACCAGAACAAATAAACAACTATGTGTACCCCTAGCTTGCATGGATGATAGCCATGAAACATGTGAGGGATTTTTCAATCACAATCCTGGTTGTCAAGTGTTTAAAACAAAAAAGAATCAATTCAAATACTTCTTTTCTAAAAGAGATCAAGCCAAATCACCAAAGTCTCTTTTAGAAAAGAGAAAGCAAATTTTTCAGGAATTGTCCCCACTTGGAGCAAGTGGTTGATGGACTTCTTTTGCTGTCAAATTTTTGCAAATTGTTCCACCTGTGAGAAAATGAGTCGTGAAACACTCCACCAAAAACCACCTCAAAAAGCCTTGTAGAAAAATCAGGACAAATCAAGAACTACAGACAGTCATGAACTTTAATTAGAAAGTTTGAGGCTCGGTTTTCACCTCATAGCGCCCAAACGGTGAAAGCAGTGGACTCCAAAAATTTTTCACAGATGGATATATGAGTCACTCAAAAAGGAGTTATCTAGATTTTTCTAAAAATCAAAGACTGACTGCTGCGCGAAGAACAAGTTCAGGATAGATTTGCAACATGATATAAAATTGATCTCTAGTCTATCCTAGGGTGCAAGAGAGATGTAAAACCACATGAGCACCCTCAAGACATCCTTCATCAATAACATTTAGAAGGGAGGAGAGGCAAATCCAAATCACGAGAAAGTAAATTGCGAGAAGGTAAATGCTGAATTTAAATTACATAAAGTAAAGACATAATGTAAATGTGCAATTTAAATTCACAAGAATAGTAATGAAAATCTTTGTATTTTTTGGATGGAAGGTTTACAAGGCCTCACTTCATGCGGGCAAAGCTCAAAGGAGCAACTCAAAACTTCAAGTGAGGGAGGGTACCCCTCCCCCTCTATTTATACTACTCTTGGGCCACCTACCACCCTTGGATGAGTCCCTCAACCCTAGAGCACTCCACTAAGGGCTAGGATTAACCCACTCACACAGCCATGCAAGGGAAACCCAAAACGCTACACACATAATGGGTTTTCTTGCATGGTTTTTAAAGCATACTACCTAGACCCGTTAACCTATCAATTAGACCGCGATCCAACAGCCATCATCAATCCTCGCGGCATCTAGCTAGTATCATCGTCTTTCCTTGTCTTCTTGACTTGTCCGGACTTCGTCTCCGATCATCTTCCGGCGATCTTCGACCGTCTAAACCTTCGACGCACCTTGACTAGTCCCGGTCATCCTCCGCCTCACCATGACCTAGCACCATCGTCCTACAACCATCAAAGACAAGGAAAACCCATCACATAGCAATGCCCAATAATATGCAATAATCATTCAATTGTTCACAACTAATCATATCTCATTCATCAATCGATTCTACCACCAGCCATAGGCCAGTAGGACCACAAGAAGCTAACACAACTCAAATTGCTTCCTTTTTAATTCCAATTCAAATCAAACTCAAACAAGAGCATACCTTGCTCAAATAAAGTCAAATACACATCACAAACATGGATGGACCTCCACATGGTACTTCACAGGGAAACGCTTCGGATCAAGCCACGAACTCCTTCAAATCCCGTAGATTGGAAACGATCTAGATCATTGGATTTGGAGCGTATGGTTTGGATCGTGCCATGTAGATGCATTCCAAAGCTGTAGATTGGATCTAATCTAGATCATTAGATTCAAAGATGAAGGGCTGAGACCAAACCACGTAGCAGTACGAATAGGTTGGCATGTGTCCCTACTGTGTGGTGCGAGGGATCTATCTGGACCGTTCAATTTGGATTGAACTGCTCAGATTGATTCGTTTAGATGTAGTCCGGATAGATTGTAGCCGTTGGATCATGGATGAAGGGCTAGGATTGTGCCACGTAGATGACAGGATAGCTTGCCATGTAGCTTAGAATGCGCGCGGGTTGGATTGGATCCTGATCATTGATTTTGAACGAGCGGATGAGATTGCACCAGACCCGGGCGAATCACTTGACGCCACATATTGGCATAGGTTTCGAGGTGTCACAGCCAAGCCGTGCATGTGATGACGTCTATGATGACGTCAGTCTGACGTCATCCGAGCGGCCCGCATGTCAGTGACTGCGGGGTCCCGTAGACCGAGTCCACAGTAGACCAGAGCCGAACTATAGACCGAGTCTATAACCACGTTGACATGGCGCTTTCTGATTGGGCCACGTTGGCGCTGACATCACAGTGATGCAATAATTCAAATTTTCCGTATAAAAATACTTTGTTTAATTCAGTTTAGTCTTTTTAATTCATTTTCAAACTTCAAATTGCTCGTTCTTGCTCATACGAACTTCGATTGAGGTGATTCCAGAGCCTAAAAATTTGTAAAATTGTGCTCTATTTAATGGTAAATTTTATTTGATTTTTGGAGTTGCGTTGCTCCCTAATTTTGGTATTTATTTGTTTATTTATCTGTTTTGCGTAGATGTTGAAGTACCCGTAGGCTTCAAAGGAGTAGTGTTGACTCAAGAAGAGGGTTAAGAGCATAATCAAGAGCTTTTCCAAGGCAAGTTGTGCTTTGACCATGTTGATCCTACTTTTAAAATTTATGTTGTTTCAAGTTATTGCATGCTAGTTTAAATTAAAATGATTTCAGTTAATTTGGGAATAGATAAGCAATCTATTTGAATTATGCCACCTTGTCCTTATTATTTGTATGCCTTGATTCATTTGTCTCCCTAGATTATGGAATAATAGTGGGATACTATTAATTTGCCAACATGGGATGACTAGACCGTAATTAGCCTGCTTAGCCATGCATGGGCGGCCGATGTTTATTGGAGGGCTAGATGTGGCACATGGGTGGTAGCATTTGGTTTTGTTGATTTGTATTTTTATGAATATTTTCTGGAAGTCTTGCCTTGGTCACTTAAGGACTTAACCTTGCAAGAATTTTAACTAAGTCTAGCATACAACAACAAGTCTGGAATGGCATAGACCTAGCTGATTAATTTGTGATGTCTAGATTATAGTACTGTCTGATGGTGTGATTCCTGGCCATACGGGTAGTCTCACATGGCGCAAGAGGGGGCATTGAGTGTGGTAACCAGTCCCTTCAGTGTTAAAATCTTAGCGGCCAGTACTGGGTCTAGAAGGAGCATTGTAAAGGCTTTGTTACAGTCATTCGCCTTGGTGGTGTTTGATTGTATCTTCTGGGTAAAGTGTATAACCTCTGTAGAGTGTAAAAACTATTCGAATAGCTGTGTCCACGGTATTGGATAATGCTCAGGGATTACAGTCAATGGTTAGACTTTCATAAAATGAACTTGGGATGGTGAATATTGAGACATGCAAATGTGAAAATTGATTAAGAATGATAAATGCTTTACTTGAGAAATAATTGTGGAAGTTATAACTGTTATTGTTGTTATACTGCCTTTTAATCTATTATGAGTATTTGTGAATGCTAATTTACTGCAAAACAACCATTCAGCCATCATTTGGAATAAGCCTTGCGTGTTGTAATAGCTTGCATTCTGTGCACAACTTGTTGAGTGCTTTATGTACTCACCCCTTGCAACAACACCAACACCAGCTGAGGAGGAATCAATGCCAGCCTTGGAGGAGTACCAGGAGGAGTCGACGAATTAGGGTGCGAGCCCAGTCAGTTGCCTGTGGCATATTGATTGGTCACCACGAGCTTTATTTATTTGTCGCTGTAGTTTTCTTTACTTGAGACTTTATCCTATGAGGCGCATTATTGTAAGTTGACCATAAGGTTGACTCAATAGGTTATAATAATAGATGGAGTTTTATTTATTATCCCTCTATGTATGATTGTGATATTCATCTATGTTGAGACTGTGTGCACTAGCGTGATCCTGGACTAGTGCAGAACACACAGAGGGTCCGGATCTACACCTTCGGGTCCTAACAAAGGTGGTATCAGAGCCATACTGACTATGACTTGCCCTTGTTAGAATATACGTTAGAGAGGATAAAACTATTTTCTAAAAGTTAAAATTTGCCAAGGTGATCAATGAATTCTTGACTTATCCCCTCTTTCTTGTTTCATACCCCTGCTGAATTTTTCTTGTTCTTACTTTGTTTTAAAATGTTGCGATCTCGCGAGAGCTATCTTTTGGCAAATAAGGATGACCCACACCTACGGGAACCATGAGGGAGGCTACATCGCAGAGCTATGGAGGATGCTGCAAGTGTTGGGAGGTTTCGACAGGCCGATCTATAGGGCCAACACTTGGGTAGCAAACCGAAAGGCCCGGGGCATGATCACCAATGTCACCATTTATGCCCGGGAGAACACAAAGGCAAGCTGCCCCCATCAACATCACAGTGAGGAGAGCCACCTTTGACGCCGGCATCCAGGAGTCAGCACGACTTGCCTTGAGGAGGATCTCTTCTGATTATGCTAATGAGCTGAGAGAGTCTGTCTTCCGCCTTCACCCCCAGGAGGGAGGTGTCACTAGTGCTCCTATTGACCTGGAGAGTGACGCTGCCATAGTGCACCTTGCCAGGTTTACTGCCGCACAGGACGTGGTGATGGACTGCACCGTTCAGGAGCTGGAGGAGGCCTAAGTGCTTTGGAGGCTGCTGAGCTAAGGCTACAGGAGACCAGAGCCATGGCAGCACAGAGGATTGGGGAGTTTCAGGAGGCCCTGTACATCAGGGAGCAGGAGACTGAGCTAGAGCTGGACGAGGAGGACCTCGAGGAGGTGCAGCCCAAGCCAGAGCCAAAGCCATAGCCAGCGCAGGAGGTAGAGGACGTGGCTTCGTCTACCATAGCAGTTCGAGGCCATGGAGATCAGTTCGGGCCGATGCTGTTGCACCCACCAGTGTACCCGCCAGGAGGTCCCCAGCCGGGTTGGCTGGATGAGTGATAGGGTCATGTGTAGTAGTCAAGACTGGAGTGTGAGTCGCATCTTAGGATAATAAGAGCCGCCCTTTAGGCATTAGATTCCAGTGTGTTAATTTAATTTGGAATTTCTTGATTGATAAGTGTGTAGTATGAGTTGCAAAGCCCTTAAGCATTGTGAGCAACCATACTAGGTTATTAATAAATAATTAATAAGATTTGGAGTTTGAGTTACATACGTTACCCCCTCATAAGTTTCTCTACTACTTGTCTATTCTTGTTTTTCCCCTTATCTCTAAACCTTGGAGTGATCAGCAAATGGTTAGCACTCACGCAAAAAATGGAGCAAATAGAAGTGGTTCTCACCCCAGTGAGAGCCCTAACGATGGAAGACATGTTCTAGAGCCTGCACCCCAAGTTGACATGCAGAACTTTGGAGCTTTCCTTGCTGCCTAGACACAGTTGATGCACGCCATAATGCAACATATACAACACATCACTGCTCAAGCCACCGCTAACCAGGCCAATCAAGCTAACCAGGGACAGCGCCCATACTCCAAGCAGTTAGAATTTATGAGGACTTGTGGGCCTACATTTCCTGGGAATGCTAATCCATTGGAGGCAGACGACTAGCTGAGGTCCATTGAGAGGAAGCTGCACATCACTCAGTGTAACTGGGAATGAGAAGGTATTCTATGCTTCTCATCAGCTAGAAGGAACCGCAGAAGAATGGTAGGAGAATTTCTGTGCCTCAAATGAGAACCCTCAGGAGAGTACTTGGGAGGAATTCACTACTGCCTTCCGCCAATATCACATACCAGAAGGAATTATGGAATTGAAGAAAGAAGAATTCAGAGTGTTGAAGCAAGGAAGTCAGTCAATGGCTGACAACCTGAACAAGTTTCCCAACTTGCTCGCTATGCACTTGAAGATGTAGCGACAGATAAAGCAAGATAGTCTCATTTTATGAAGGGACTAAACTCAGGCTTGCAATTGGGATTGATCACCCGCACATTCCCTGATTTCCAAGAGTTGGTGAATAAGGCCCTAATTCTGGAGGACAAACGCAAGGAGTTGGAGGACAATCGGAAGTGCCAAATGGCACAGTAGGGAGCTCGCCAAGGAGCACAAAAGTTGAGGGTTGCGCCTAATCAATTCTTCAGGTTCCAACCCAGGATGTTGCCAAGACACCAGCACCACGATCAGCAGGTCAGAATTTCCAAACGCCAGCACAATTCGGGATTGCACCAGCAGGAAGCCAACCGACAACGATGAGATGCTGTTACAGCTGCAATGAGTCGGGACATTTCACTAACAACTGTCCCAAGAGAGGAGGTGTGACACCTATCTGTTTCAACCTCAAAACCACACCTACGAGGACACCTGCACCGGGAGGGAACTGTGGAGCTACTTGTTGTGGTTATGACCACAGGGGTGTGTGTTTTTTGTGGGCTCTTTCTTCTCTTTTTATAGGAGGGGAACATGGAGAAACTGTCCCTTCGTGCGCGTCCCATTTTACTCTTCCCGACCGGTCCTGACAGGATCTTGTCGTTTTCCTTTTTCTTTTTGCAGGGTGTCAGATTTATTTGATGGTGTTGTCGGGTGTGTCTTCGTGGACTGCGAGGGTGCTTTTCTTCGCTGCCTTTGCCGCTATTCTGCTTCGCTCCGCGTCGTAGGTTCGGGCGAAGCAATGCTTTGTTTGCTCCGCTCTGCTTCGGATAAAACATGGGTCGTGCTTCATTCACCCGATGGCTCGGGATATGATGGGCTGGACTCTGTAACTGAGCCACTACACTACTCAAGCTGGAGCCACACCCCAAGCAACGGTGAGAAGTCGAGTTAACCACATCACCGCTGATGAAGTTAAGAATGCAACGAACGTCGTACTATGTAAGTTCCTGGTTAACTCAGTACCTACAGCAATTTTGTTTGATTCTAGAGCTTCGCATTCCTTTATATCTCGAAATTTTGCTGTTGGAAATGGGTTAAATATTGTGAACCTTGGACATATTTTGCTAGTCCAATCCCCTGGATCAGAACTTCGATCTAATGTAGGATGTTCTGGGGTAAATATGCTTATAGATGGAATAGAGTTCCTAGCGAACCTTATAGTGTTGGATACCCAGACCTTAGATGTCATATTGGGAATGGATTGGTTGTCCAAACACAAGGTTGTGTTAGACTGTGAACGAAGAGTTGTATCAATTGAGAGCCCAAGTGGTAGAAAAGTTGAGTTTCAAGTGACTGCAGTTCGAGATGGCCAACTGATAATTAACAGTGTGAAGACTATCTGCATAGAAGAAGTACCAATAGTCAGTGAGTATCTAGATGTTTTTCCAGGAGATATACCTGGTATGCCACCTAACAAAGATATCGAGTTTGTGATTGAATTAGTGCCCGGTATAGCTCCAATAGCTAAGAGACCCTATTGGATGTCTACCGATGAGGAGATGAAGAAACAGATTGAAGGGTTGATGGAGAAAGGATTCATAAGACCCAGTTCATCACCATGGGGAGCGTTTGTTCTGTTTGTTAAGAAAAAGGATGGTAGTTTCAGGATGTGTGTTGATTATCGTGCACTTAATGAAGCGACGGTAAAGAACAAGTGTACACTACCCAGGATCGATGACTTATTTGATCAGTTAAGAGGAGTTGGAGTTTTCTCCAAGATTGATCTTCGATCCGGTTATCATTAGTTGAAGATCCGATCAGAAGACATACTGAAGACTGCATTCTCGTCAAGATATGGACACTATGAGTTCACAGTCATGTCTTTTGGACTGACGAATCCACTGGCATATTTCATGAACATGATGAATAAGGTTTTCATGGAGTACCTGGATAAGTTTATCGTCGTGTTCATAGATGACATTCTTGTTTACTCCAAGACGAGGGAGGAACGTACCGAGCATCTCAGGCTAGTTCTTAAGAAGCTACGAGAACAACAATTATTTGCCAAGTTTAGCAAGTGTGATTTTTGGAAGAATAAGGTGGAATTTCTTGGGCATGTAATAATTGCCGAGGGAGTTGCAGTTGACCCAAGTAAAGTGGAAGCAATATTGCATTGGGAGCAACCAAAGGCACTTACCCAGATTCATAGTTTTCTTGGAATAACGGGATACTACCGTCGATTCATTAAAGGATTCTCAACGATTACTAGTCTCCTTACGCAATTGTTGAAGAAAGAGAAGAAGTTTGATGCCAGGATGCGAGAAAAGTTTTCAAGAGTTGAAAAAGAGGTTGACATCAGCACTAGTGTTAGTCCTACCTGATGTTCACCAGAGCTTTGATATTTATTGTGATGCATTGCGCCAAGGACTTGGATGTGTGTTGATGCAGAATAAAAAGGTAGTTGCTTATACATTAAAGCAGTTAAGGCCGCATGAAGAGAATTACCCGATGCATGACCTGGAATTAGCTTTCGTAGTGCATGCTTTGAAGTTATGGCGTTATTATCTCATTGGGAATAGATGTGAAGTATATACAGACCATAAGAGTCTAAATTACATCTTCATCCAGTCGAACTTGAATATGAGGTAGAGGAGATGGTTGGAATTGATCAAGGACTGTAACGTAGGAATCCATTACCATCCAGGCAAAGCTAATGTGGTCGCTGATGCCTTGAGTCGGAAGAGTCACAGTGTGAACATGATAGTGGTAGGAAGTCAGGCTGAATTATGTGAAGAGTTTCAGAAGCTCAAGTTGGAAGTGGTACCAGTAGAATTTCTAGCCGCTCTGGAAGCAAGGCCTACCTTAGAAGAGCAGATCAAAGAAAGTCAGAAGGATGACGAGAAGATCAAGAGAATCAAGTCCAAAATGGATGAGGGGAAGGCTAAGGATTTTAATCTGGATGAGCAAGGTACTTTGTGCATTAAAGGACGTATCTGTGTCCCAAACAAGAAGGAACTGAAGCAATTGATTCTGGAAGAAGATCATGACTCCAAGTACTCTATTCATCCAAGAAGTGCCAAGATGTATCAAGATCTAAAAGAGAGATTTTGATGGCCAAATATGAAGCGTGAAGTTGCCAAGCATGTTGCCTATGCGACATATGTTAGAGAGTAAAGGCAATGCATTAGAGGCCGGCTGGATTGTTGCAGCCATTGAAAATTCCTGAATGGAAGTGGGAGGAAATCAATATGGACCTTATCACTGGTTTTCCTAGGAATCAGAGCGGATATGATTCCATATGGGTCATAGTAGATCGTTTGACCAAAGTGGCCCATTTCATACGTGTGAAGACCACTTACTCGGGGACCATTTAATAGAGCTTTATATGTCTAGGATTGCCTGTTTACATGGAGTGCCAAAGAATATAGTATCAGACAGATGTACTTAATTTACCTCAAGGTTCTAGAATAAGTTGCATGAGGCAATGGGTACCCATTTGAACATCAATATGACTTATCATCCGTAGACAGATGGTCAAACGAAAAGAGTTAATCAGATTCTGAAGGATATACTGAGAACTTGCGCTCTAGCTTATGCCACCTCATGGGAGAAGTGCTTGCCGTATGCTGAGTTCAGCTATAACAATAGTTATCAAGCAAGCTTGCAAATGTTGCCATTTGAAGCCTTGTATGGTCATTCCTGCCGAACGCCATTAATTGGAATGAGACCAAAGAGCATCTCGTCTTTGGACCAGATATTCTCAAAGAAGCTGAAGAACAGCCATGATCAGAGAGAGGCTGAAGATTGCTCAATCAAGACAGAAGAGTTATGCCAATAATCATCGCAGGGAATTGAGCTTTGAAACTAGAGATTTTGTATACCTCAGAGTTACACCTCTCAAGGGAGTCAAAAGGTTTCACGCAAAAGGGAAGCTCGCACCATTATATATTGGTCCGTTCAAGATCTCAAGCCGTAGAGGTGGAGTTACTTACCAGTTCGAGTTGCCGTAGTCATTGGCAGGAGTACATGATGTGTTTCATGTGTCATAATTGAAGAAGTGCCTTCGAGTGCTAGATGAGCAAGCACCTTTAGAGGCAATCGAACTATAAGATTTGACTTATAAAGAGCACCCGGTGAAGATTTTGGACATGGTTGAATGAGAGACGAGGAACAACTCAATCCGCTTTTGCAGAGTTCAGTAGAGTAATCACTCAGAAAGTGAAGCGACTTGGGAGCGTGAAGAAGACCTGAAGAAACCGTTTCCAGACCTATTCTTTAGTTAGCCTTGAATCTCGGGGTCAACATTCCGTTAAGAGGGGGAGTTTTTTAACATCCCAATTTATTTTTTTTGCTTTTCTTGCATTTATTGTGTTTTTGGAATTTTTGGAATTTTCTAGAATTGATTTGCATTTATTTGGAATTAATTTGAATTAATTCATTTATTGATTTAATTAAATATTGGAATAGTTGTTATAATGTTTTGTTGCAAATATTTTATTTGAGTTCAAAATGTCTCAAAATAATTTCCAAAATTTCCATGGAGTTTTTCTGGTAATTTTGCTATTTTTCTCACTTTATTCGAATTACTAGAATTATTTTAAATAATAAAATCTGAAAAAAAGGAAAAAGGTTGTTGGGCCGAAACCCCAGCGGGTCGGGCCATGTTGGACCGGGCCATCCCAAACCCGCGCCGCCGGCCCATCCACCGGGACCAAACCCTAACCCTATTCGTGCAACCGTTGGATCTTAATCCAATGGCTGCCAGTGGGCCACATTGCATCGCAGGAGGACGGCCCCGATTGAATCGAGGAGGGGTGATATTGGCCATTGATCCGACGCGTGTACGATGGAGGGCCATCGTCTCCGTTCTGATTGCTCCGCCGCAAAGCTGCCGCGACTGTTCATCTGCCCCCACCATCTCGGACTCGGAGACCTTACCTATTTAATCCACAAACTGGTCCCTGAGAATCACCATTTCACACTGAGTTGTTTTCCCTAGCTTGCACCACCAGGACTACTGCTGCCAAGCCATAATTGCTCGCCGGAGTTGGTGCCGAACCATTGCAGTTTCTTTCGGTTTTGTTCATCGTCGAGGACGTTCTGCTGTGTTGGTGGCCAGGGTTGGAATCGTCGTGAGGAGGCGAGTCGTGCGGGACATCTCACTTCGTCGAAGACTGCCCAGAACGCCACTACCTGCATCGTCTTCATCAGTTCCGATCATCAGACACCACCACTCAATCATCGGATTTCGCGAGCTTCCACAGCCGTTCGATCTTAGGTAAACACTTCGGATCGAGCCACTACTCCTTCATATCCTGTAGATTGAAACCGATCTAGATAGTTGGATTTGGAGTGTATGGTTTGGATCGTGCCACGTAGATGCATTCCAAAGCCGTAGATCAGATCTAATCTAGACCGTTAGATTCATAGATGAAGGGCTGAGACCGAACCACATAGTAGTATGAATAGGTTGGCACGTGTCCCAACGGCTCCAATTGATTCACGTAAATGTAGTCTGGATAGATCGTAGCTGTTAGATCGTGGATGAAGGGCTAGGATTGCACCACATAGACACTGGGATAGCTTGCCACGTAGCCTCGAATTCGCGTGGGTTGGATTGGATCCTGATCGTTGATTTTGAACTAGCGACTGAGATTGCACCAGACCCGGGCGAACCGCTTGACGCCACGTAGCGGCGCAGGTTCCAAGGCATCACAGTTGAGCCGCGTGCGTGATGATGTCAGTGATGACATCAGCAGTGACATCAACCGAGCGGGCCCGCAAGTCAGTGACTGTGGGACCCGTAGACCGAGTCTATAGAACGCACTGACATGGTGCTTTCTGATTGGGCCACGTTAGCGCTGACGTCATAGTAATGCAATAATTCGAATTTCTCGTATAAAAATAATTCGTTTTAGTCTTTTTAATTCATTTTCAAAGTTCAAATTGCTCGTTCTTGCTCACATGAACTCCGATTGTGGTGATTCAAGATCCTAAATATTTGTAAAATTGTGCTCTATTTAATGGTGAATTTTATTTGATTTTTGTAGTTGCATTGCTTCCTATTTTTGGCATTTATTTATTTATCTGTTTCATGTAGACGTTGAAGTACCTGAAGGCTTCGAAGGAGTAGTGTTGACTCAACAAGAGGGTTCAGAGCATAATTAAGATCTTTTCCAAAGCAAGTTGTGCTTTGACCATGTTGATCCCACTTTTAAAATTTATGTTGTTTCAATTTATTGCATGCTAGTTTAAATTAAAATGATTTCAGTTAATTTGGGAATAGATAAGCAACCTTTTTGAATTATGCCACCTTGTCGTTATTATTTGTATGCCATGATTCATTTGTCGCCCTAGATTATTGTCGGGACCCGAATTTGCAAATCCGGACCCTCTGTGTATTCAGCACTAGTTCAGGAACGCGCTAGTGCACACAGTCTTAACATCGGTAAATATCACAATCATACCACTCGATGCTAAATAAGTACTTTAATTAAATAGTCAAACTGGTTGCTCGACCTTATGGTCAAGTTACAAGTATACGCCACGCAGGGCGAAACTTATTAAGAGAGAAATAGTAGCAGCGGAAAAATAAGATAACTTCGTGGCGCCATCCAGTATACCACAGGCAACTGACTAGGCTCGCTCCCTAAGTAGACGGTTCCTCTTGGAGCTCCTCCTCCAAAGCTAGTGTAGTCTCCTCTTCAACTGGTGTTGTATTGTGGCAAGGGTGAGTACTTGGTACTCAGCAAGTCATGCACAGAATGCAGCTAATATACTACATGCATGGCTTCATACAATGGAATAGTTCAAGGTTTATTTGCGATGCTTGACATTTGTGATGTATCATAAGTAGATTCGAAAGCAGTAAAAACAAGTATAAAATCAATAACTTTTCCAGGAGTTTAATAAGCATCTTTCCCAATCCTAGTCCACATTTCCATCAACATCATTCTTTAAACCAAACTCTCTTTCTAAGTCCAAGTTATTTTTGATAAAGTCTAACCCTTGACTGTAATTCCCGGCGATGTCCAATACCATGGACACGGCTATTCGAATAGATTATACACTCTGCAGAGGTTATGCACTTTACCCACAAGATACAACAAACACTACAAAGGCGAAGTTCCGTAACAAAGTCTTTCGAAACTTCTAACAATACAAGTGGTCCTCTCCGGTTGTTGCACATTAACCCTTCCCTTAGCTAAGGCGAAGTTTAGGCCAACCAACCGTTAGATGGGTACTGGCCGCAGCCGATCGCTCCCCGTTCAACTTACACAAAGGGTGTAGTTGACATCCTGAGGTCCCACAGGTACGTTATTAGCAACTTAATCAACTAGGTCCGTCCCATTACAGACATGTGGTTGCACGATTGACCCAGTTCAAAGGCTTGCAAGGTTAAGTCCTTAGGGTGACTAGGGCAAGACTACCCGAAGAACCAAACCAACGTTTCCGGTGCCACAACTGGCCCTCCCGATCATTCTTGCCACATGCCCCGGTCGAAAACTATTTATCAAACCCCAGTTGATTACCATGCACCACGTGCCAACAACATCACATGATACCTTCCCAAAACAGGTTCAATATATCATTAAGTCAATATTAACATTTGATTATCCAAAAATCATGTCATGAGCACGTAGCAGGTCTAAGCGATATACTACAACAGTCTAAATTCCCATGTTGGCAATTTAATAATGTCCAACTAGTAAACCACAACTAGGGTGACAAAGGTCATGGCACATATATATAATTAACCAAGGTGTCATATAGCAATTTGGCATTTATCTAATTTCCCATATTTAAATAAAGTATTTTCTAATTGAACTAGCATGCAATAAATTAAATCAAAATAGGTTTCAAAATAGGATCAACATGGTCAAAGCACAACTTGCCTTCAAAGAGTACTTGTTCTTGGTCCTGAGCTGGCTCCTGGGTCATATTTCTCCTTCGAATCCTTCCGGCACTTCAACGTCTACTCGTAACGCATGCAAATAGCAACAAATGAATAAAACAGTAGACAAAAAGTGTCCAAACATCCAAATAAAGTTCATAAACAGAGAGAGCATAATTTTATAAATTTTTAGAAACTGGAATCGCTCAAATCGGAGTAAAACACAAAAGTTATGATTATTTAAAGTTTAAATAATCAATTAAATAATATTACAGAGAAAAACTTCAGTCCAAAAATTAAATAAAATTCATATTTGAGTAGATTTGAATTTTATGAATTTTTAGAAATTTGAATCGTTCGAATCGGAGTTGAAACGCAAAAGTTATAAGCGTTTGAAGTTTTGAAATTCAAATCAATTATTAAACCGAATTATTAAATCATTTTCTTTTTCGAAAATTATTTATTGCGTCATGGGTGACACGCGTTGGCTCCTGATTGGCTGGCTAACGTCAGCCGGCTCACGGACTCGGCGCACGGTGCGACTCGGTCCACCGTGGACCCGGTCCACGGCTCGGGTCGGCCCGACACGGGTCCCACCGTCGGTGGAGTCACGTGCGGTGCGACTCTCGGGCGAGACAGCGACATGCGGGCCCGCATGTCGGTGATCTGCGATCACGCCAGGCTCGGCCGGCCACGCACGGGCGGCCGTCGGTGACTCAACGCCTGCGGCGGCGGCTACGTGGCATGATCACGGCCGTTGGATCTAGATCCAACGGTTTAGATCTACCCTAGGTTAACTCCGTTATAATCTACACGGTGATCATGGGCCGTTCGATCTAGATCGAACGGTCCAGATCTAACCCTACGTTAACGATGCTACGGCACATGGTGATCGTGGGCCGTTGGATCTTGATCCAACGGTCCAGATCTAATCAGGTTTGGAAGCACGTGAACTCACCGCAGCGGTTGGATCAGAATCGGACGGTCGAGAAGCTTCGCGCGGTGATGGCGTCGCGGCGGGGCTCGGGCTGCCGGAGTCGGGGACGATGACGCGTGGAACAGCGCTCCAAGGGTCCTCCGGCGAAGTGAGACGTCCTCACCGACGCGGCTTGACCTGGGGGTCTCGGATCTGGGCTTAACGGCGGCGGAGGGCGACGGATGACGGCGGGGCGCGGCAAAAACCGTGGCGGAGGTAAGATCTAACTACGGCGAGCGATTGTGGCTAGCTGGCGGCGGCTCAAGCTCGAAGACTAGGGGCGGAAGGTGCGCGCGGCAACGGGCAACCTCGGGAGATGTCCCACGCCTTAAATACCCCCGGGATGCGTGCTAGAATCGGAACCCTAGCGGGGACGCGGCGGCTACGCGGCGGAGGAGTCCGTCCCGGACTCGGACGGGGACGACGACGGACAGCCGTCCACGTGGCACGATCGGGCCCACGATGCTTGCGAATCGGATCCGGCCGGATCCGGCCGAGCGGTATGGGAAATCGGCCGTTGGATCTTGATCAAGCGGTCCTACAATTAGGGTTTGGACGTGGTTCGATCAAGTCACGTGGCTCGGGTCGGACTCGAGTCTGACTCGGACTCGGGTCCGGTCGAATGAACAGTACTTGACCCGACTCGATTTTTCCAGCGATTTAATAATTAAAATAATTTCCAGTAATTCATTTAATTCAAGAAAAATAGTAAAATACTCAGAAAAATTCTGGAAAATATTTTGGGGGCATTTTGGACTCAAATAAAATATTTCCAACAAAATTTTATTTGTAAAGTTAAATTCTTTAATTATTTCAAAATGGAATAAATTCAAATAAATTCCAAATAAATCCAAATAAATTCCAGAAAATTCCAAAAATTCACAAATGTGCAAAATAATATTTAATTTCATGAAAAGCAAAAATTGGGTTGTTACAATTATGGAATAATAGTGGGACACTATTAATTTGCCAACATGGGATGACTAGATCGTAATTAGCCTGCTTAGCCATGCATTGTGTTATTGATATAATTTTCGAAAGTCAAAATTAATATTAAATTAATGAGATATGGAACATGTTTATGAAAAATGTGACATGTGTTATTGATGATGTTGATGACATGTGGTACATGGTAATCAACTGGGGTGATAAAATAATTTAGACTGGGGCAAGTGGCAAGAGATGTTTATTAGAGGGCCAGATGTGGCACATGGGCGGTCGCATTTGGTTTTATTGATTTGGATTTTTGTGAATATTTTTTGGAAGTCTTGCCTTGGTCACTTAAGGACTTAACCATGCAAGAATTTGAACAGAGTCTAGCATACAACCACAAGTCTGGAATGGGACAGACCTAGCTGATTAATTTATGACTTCTAGATTACAGTATTGTCGTGGTGGTGTGAGTCCCGTCCGTACGGGTAGTCTCACATGGCGCAAGAGGGGGGCCCTGAGTGTAGTAACTAGGTGTAGAAGGAGCATTGTAAAGGCTTTGTTACAGTCATTCACCTTGGTGGTGTTTGACTGTATCTTGTGGGTAAAGTGTATAACCTTTGCATAGTGTAAAAACTATTCGAATAACTGTGTCAGCGGTATTGGATATTGCTCAGGGATTGCAATCAATGGTTAGACTTTCATAAAATGAACATGGGATGGTGACTATTGAGACATGCAAATGTGAAAATTGATTAAGAATGATAAATGCTTTACTTGAGAAATAATTGTGGAAGTTATTACTGTTATTGGTGTTATAATGCCTTTCAATCTGTTATGAGTATTTGTGAATGCTAATTTACTGCAAAACAACCATTCAGCCATCATTTGGAATAAGCCCTGCATGTAGTAATAGCTTGCATTCTGTGCACAACTTGTTGAGTGCTTTATGTACTCACCCCTTGCAACAACACCAACACCAGCTGAGGAGGAATCAACACCAGCCTTGGAGGAGTACCAGGAGGAGCCGACGAATTAGGGTGCAAACCTAGTCAGTTTCCTGTGGCATATTGATTGGTCACCACGAGCTTTATTTATTTTTTGTTGCAGTTTTCTTTACTTGAGACTTTGCCCAGTGAGGTGCATTATTGTAAGTTGACCATAAGGTCGACTCAATAGGTCATAATAATAGGTTGAGTTTTATTTATTATCCCGCTATGTATGATTGTGATATTTATCTAGGTCCCGAGACTTGAGCTTTGAACAGGAAGATTTCGTATATCTTAGAGTTACACCTCTCAAGGGAGTTAAGAGGTTTCACGCCAAAAGGAAGCTTGCGCCAAGATATGTTGGTCCGTTCAAGATCCTAAGTCGCAGAGGAGAGGTTGCTTATCAACTGGAGTTGTCGCAGTCTTTGGCGGGAGTACATGATGTGTTTCATGTGTCACAACTAAAGAAGTGTCTAAGAGTGAAAGGACCGGGATGTCGGCCTAGAGGGGGGGTGAATAGGCGATTACAAAATTATACCCAATTAAAATTAAACAAACAGAGATAATGCGGAAGCGAAGGGTATAATTAAGTTTTGCAACTTAAACAATTTAGCCCGAGACGATTAACTCGGAGACTCCGGATATTTAGTCCGGATACTCCGAGTTATCCGGATACTCCGGATCAATGTACTGGATACTCCGGATGATCCGGATAGTTCGGATAAAATACCGGATACTCCGGGTTGAGTGTCTCGGCCAAGAATTCAAAATCTGAGCAATCTAGAAGCAATCCACTTGAACAAGAAGTAAGTAAATACTACCAAGAACCTATATCAAGTAGAGAACGGGTGCCAAGCACAAAAACAAGATAGATCGGGGCTCCTAAATAAATCAACCCTAAACAATCAACTCAATCACACATATAGTAATGAATTCAAGCAAGTAATGAAAGAGATGAAACCGAAATGAAGATGGAGACACGAAGATTTTATCCCGAAGTTCGGATCCTTAAGGGGATCCTACGTCTCCGTTGAGGCGGCTCGGTCACACTTGAGCCGGGGTCTCTTTCAACCCTCTTCCTCCCGGTGTTGCACAATGCACTCGCCGGTCTTCACTTCTTTGATTCCTTTCCTTGCGAAGGCGGAATCGGACCTTCACAAACCTTCGATGGCCTTCCACACAAAGCTTGGAAGCTCACCGGCAACTCCTAGCCGTCTAGGAGACCTCAACCTCCAAGAGCAACAAATGCTCCCGAAGAACTCACTTAGAGTCCACCTCAAGTGCTCAACACACTAATCACACTCAATCCAATCACTACCCACTCTCACACCCAAACCTTCACTCAAAAGGGATCACTAAGATCTAGGGTTAGAGGGGCTTTAGGGAGCTCAAGATCACTAAGAAGAATACCTCAAAGCACCAAGGAACCAGCTCCACTCCTCAAATCAATCCTCAATCCAAACACCTCTCTCCACTACCCAACCCTTCACAAAGGGGGATCACTAAGATCTAGGGAGTAGGGAGGAGTATTGGGGGCTCAAACACTCACAAAGAACACCTCTAATACCCAGCAAAACATCCCCCAATGGCTCCTTTGAAGTGGGCAAGAAGGGGGCTTTAAATAGAGGAACCCCAAAAACTAGCCGTTTGGACCGAACTGGTCAACCCAGAGACTCCGGATAATTAACCCGGACACTCCGAATCATCTGGACACTCCGGATTGTCCGGATACTCCGGATAACCCAGGCAGCACTCAGCAGCCCGACGAAAACGGGCATAACTTTTGATCCCGGACTCCGATTTCGGCGAATTCGGACTTTTCGGAAAGCTAAGAACGAGGGCTACACAACTAACAAGGTCTCACTACCCAAATCCCAAAGGATAAAAATAGGTTGCACAAAGAATCCACAAGGTGACCTCAAATTCTCACTTTCCGAAACTAACAACACTTCTAACCCTCACACCAACCCACCTACACCTAGGTGAACAAAGTGTGACTTGGGTTTCTCAACCTTAGACAAGGGTAGACCACTTTGAGCACTTGAGACTTATCTAAGTGATTTCAACGATTGCATCCCTCTTAATAGTACGGCAATCCTTAGACTCAAATTTAACACAAAATCTAAGTCTTACACTAAGCTTACATGCCGACTTCTTGGATGCACGGTGCATGATGACGCTTCCACAAAGATTGATGACGCCCTTCGTCTTGTCAACCTCGATGCGATTCACCTCATGAGACTCTCGTCCTCTCGACCTTGACCTCGATCATCACCAAGACGATCCTCCATCAAGTCGAATCTGACTTAGTCCTCAGCTGTTGGTGACACCGCTGTCTTGTTGACTTTGACTCGCTTATCATCCTTCAAACCAGTTGGTCATCATACACATAGCTTTGGGACCTAATTCTTATCAAAGGACTCAGCAAACACATTAGTCCCACAAGCTCAAAAGATATGAATTAGAATTAAATGAATGAGATGAAATACAACAAGTGTTTCATATAAATAGGCATGATATCAACGAAAACACTTGACATAAGAATTGTTCTCTACTAAGTGCAGCATGATGAATATGTGATTGATCTATATGCACTTAGAGAGATAATTGCCAATAAGATGAATCATTTAAATCAAGGCAAGGATCACATACTTTGCTTAAATGAAACACATGATAGAATATACATGAATTGTACATGTGCAAATAATATTTGGAATGAGAGTAAATGATGTGATCCAATTCTAGAGTAAACTTCACTAGGAGAGGTGCATTAGAAGATATACAACTAAGACATGTATGCACCAAGTCAATATGAAGCAATGAAGTTTAACTCTAGTTAACACAAGCATATTAAAAACAAAACACATAATGAACTCAAATGAATATATATATGCACAAGCAATTATGACATGAATCAATGTGCACATATGAAATAAACAAGTTACTTAGAGTTCAATATGCATTTGCTAAAGAGGAATGCAATGACAAATATGGAAGGAATACCGAGATTGCATACCTCATTTTTGCTTAACCATCCCAATTGATTTTCCTCTAAAATATATGAGACTAATATTCAACTAGGCAATAAACATGTTAGTCTCATAACAATATAAATATATTAGAGGTTTGTCATTTGTTAAGCACTAAGTTAATATTTATACAATTACATTGATTGATATTACATGCGTTTGTCATTAATCACCAAAACAACATAAGTGCCTAGACGCACTTTCAAAGAGTACCAGAGGAACAGACGCCTTTGGAGGCGATCGAGTTACAGGATGATTTGACTTATAGGGAGCACCCAGTGAAGATTTTGGACACAACAGATCGAGACACGAAAAACAAGTCAACTCGTTTCTGCAAAGTCCAGTGGAGCAATCATTCGAAAAGTGAAGCGACTTGGGAGCGCGAAGAGGATTTGAGAAAAGAGTTTTCGAACCTATTTCTTAGTCAGCACTAAATCTCAAGGTCGAGATTCCGCTAAGGGGGAGGTTTGTAACACCCCAATTTTTGCTTTTCATGTATTTAAATGGTATTTTGCACTTTTGAGAATAGTTAGAAATTTTTGGAATTTATTTGGATTTAATTTGAATTAACTAATTTACTTCATTATTTAAATATTTAAAAGTTTTATATAAAATTTTGTTGGGAATATTTTATTTAAGTCCAAAATGTCTCAAAGTATTTTCCAGAATTTTTCTGGAATTTTTCCGAGTATTTTCCTATTTTCCCGAATTAAATGAATTTCTAGAATTATTTTAAATATTAAATCGCTAAAAACCGTAATGGGTTGCACTGTAGCAACGACTGAGTCTGCCCCGCACCGGACTGAGCCACTTTCAGCGCCGGACCGAGTCCGTCCGAACTGGACCCAAGCCAGACCCACACCGACCTAAACCGTAATCGCGTGACAGTTGGATCTTGATCCAACTGCCAAGATTGAGCCGCGTCACCAGTCTGTGCCGCCGTTGGATTCCGCCGCCACGTGCGGGTGGGCCTCGTTTTCTGTGAATTTCACGGACTTCGAGGGGGCTATTTAATGCGCCACCACCCGTGTCGTGTTCTCTTTTTCCATGCGCACCTGTTGCCCTAGGTCAAGATCCTACTGCCACGGTGAGTCCACGTCGCCCTAATCCCCGTAGAGATTAGATGCAATCTAGATCGTTGGATCCAGATCCAACGCATTAGATTAAGCCACGTAGGCTCGATAAGTTCGAACCGGTCCGATCCTAGTTTGATCGTGACCGTGAGATCTAGATTGAATGGTTCAGATTGAATAGCACGCCGCGGTTAGCAAAATAGCACGCCATAGCACATTTGTTTTTACCGTCGGATCAAAATCGTACGGTTAGGTTGAATCGCGTTGTTTTGTTATTTCACTAGATTAAATTTATTACCAACCGTCGGATCTAGATTGAACGACCTAGATTGGGCCACATCACAAATAGCACGCCATGCGTGGAAGGTATGCACGCCGTAGCACGTTCATTCTTGCTCGTCGGATTTAGATCGTACGGCTACGATTTAGCGTTCAGTTCGGATCGCTCCGATCTAACGTTCAGTTCGGACCGGTCCGATCTCGATTAGATCTGGACCGTTGGATTTTGAATCAACAGTTTAGATGGAATAGCACGCCCGTGCGTGCGTGACGTCGGCGATGACATCATGATGACGTCATCGGTGGGCCACTTGTCAGCGACACTTTATTTTCCAAAAAATATATTTTTATTTTTATCGTTCCGTTGCTGACGTCATGCTGATGTCATAATCTGCATTTTTTTCAATAGAAAAATAAATGAGATCATTCGATTTATTCTTTTAATTGATTTTTCAAACTTCAAATGCTTATAATTTTTGCGTTTTAACTCCGATTTGAGTGATTCCAATTTCTAAAATTTTGTAAAATCAAGCTCTATTTGATTCTGAATTTTATTTGATTTTTGGAATTGAGTTGCTCTCAGTGTTATTTATTTATTGCTATTTCCATCCATTACGAGTAGACGTCGAAGTGCCCGAAGGCTTCGAAGGTGAAGTTTTGACCCAGGAGTAAGTGCAAGAGCAAGAACCAGTACTCTTTGAAGGCAAGTTGTGCTTTGACCATGTTGATCCCATTTTCGAGAATTATGTTGATTCAAATTATTGCATGCTAGTTTAATTAGAAATGCTTTTAAATAATTCTGGGATTACTTAAATGCCTAGTTGTTGTATGCCACCTAGACATATATAATTGTATACCATGAACCCCTTTGTCACCCTAGTTGTGGATTATTTAGTTGGACATTATAAATTTGCCAACATGGGTAATTAGACCGATGCATTATGCTTAGCCCTGCCACCTGACATGTTTTTGAATAAGCAAGTGTTAATGTTGACTTAATGAGATATGGAACCTATTTTGGAGAAGTGTCATGTGTTGTTGATGATGATTTGGTGGCACGTGGTGCATGGTAATCAACTAGGGGTTTGATAAAATGCTTTAGACTGGGGCAAGTGGCAAGTTTGATCAGGTGGACCAGGATTGGTATCGGGAAAGTTGTTTTGGTTATTCGGGTAGTCTTGCCCTAGTGAATTAAGGACTTAACCTTGCAAGCCTTTGAACTGAGTCATTCCTACAACCAAAAGTCTGGAATGGGACAGACCTAGCTGATTAAATTGTTGATTCTAAACTTTAGTACTATTGTGGTGGTGTGAGGCCCGGGCAGTGGTAACAAGTCCTCGCACGGGTTGGCTCACATGGCGCAAGATGGGGGCTCTGGATGTGGTAACCAGTCCCACCAGTGTTGAAACCTTAACTAGTACTACAGGGTTTAGATAGGCATTGGAAAGGCTTTGTTACGGACACTCGCCTTTGTGGTGTTTGACTGTATCTTGTGGGTAAAGTGTATAACCTCTGCAGAGTGTACAACTTATTCGAATAGCCGAGTCCGCGGTATTAGACACTTCTCGGGGATTACAGTCAAGGGTTAGACTTTCATGAAAATAACTTGCCTTTGGTAAATGGTTGGGTTGGGACTGAGAATTGGACTTAGGTTGTGAAATACTTTACTTGTGCAATCTTTGTGAAAGTTATTATCTTTATTATTGATTTACTGCTTTGCAATCTATTACTGTATTTATGAATGCTGCTTTACCGCAAATGAACCTGATAGCCTATCCTTTGTGATAAGCCATTCATGTAGAATAGTAGCTTGCATTCTGTGTATGACTTGCTGAGTACCAAGTACTCACCCCTTGCAACAATACAACACCAGTTGAAGAAGAAGCGACGCCAGCTTTGGAGGAAGAACTTCAGGAGGAGTCGTCTACCTAGGGAGCGAGCCCAGACAGTTGCCTGTGGTATATAGGATGGTTCCACATCGTTAATTTGATTTCCGCTGCAGTTATTTACTTTTAATAAGTTCTCGCCCTGCGAGGCATATCTTTTGTAACTTGACCATAAGGTCGAGCAACCAGTTTGTTATTAATTAAAGTACTTTATTATTCCGCTGAGTATGATTGTGATATTTACCAATGTTGAGATTGTGTGCACTAGCGTGATCCTGGACTAGTGTTGAATACACAGAGGGTCCGGATTTGCATATCCGGGTCCCGACAGAGATGGTATGAGAGCCATACTGATTGTAGGACTACCCTTAGCTAGAATGGCCGATAAAACCTATTTTCTAAAAGTTAAAACTTGCCAAGATGATGAATAAAATCTCGACTTGTCTCTTCTCTCTTTTTCTTACCCTTAGCTAGAATGGTCGTATGCCTTGAAATTGTGGCGTCACTATCTGATCGGGAATAGTGTGAAGTGTATACGGACCATAAGAGTCTTAAGTACATTTTCACCCAATCAGACCTGAATATGAGGCAGAGGAGATGGTTGGAACTGATCAAGGACTACAACGTTGGAATCCATTACCATCTAGGCAAGGCTAATGTAGTAGCCGATGCCTTGAGTCAGAAGAGCCACACCGTCAACATGTTGGTGGATCAAATTCAGGTTGAGTTATGCAAAGAGTTTCAGAATATGCAGCTTGAAGTAGTACCGGAAGGATTTTTAGCCGCTTTGGAAGTAAAGCCCACCCTTGAGGACCAGATTCGAGAATGACAGAAGGATGATGACAAGATTTTGAGGATCAAGTCCAATATGGATGAAGGCAAGGCAAAGGACTTCAGACTGGATGAGCAAGGCACGATGTGGATTAAGGATCGTATCTGTGTGCCGAACAAGAAGGAACTGAAGCAGTTGATTCTGGAAGAGGCCCATGACTCCAAGTATTCTATTCACCCGGGGAGTGCCAAGATGTATCAAGATCTAAAGGAAAGATTCTGGTGGCCGAGTATAAAGCGTGAAGTTGCCGAGCATGTTGCGTTGTGCAACATATGCCAACGAGTCAAGGCAATGCATCAGAGGCCAACAGGACTATTACAGCTGCTGAAGATACCTGAGTGGAAGTGAGAGGAAATCGGTATGGACTTCATCACCGGTTTGCCCAGAACTCAGGGTGGATATGATTCCATATGGGTTATAGTGGACCGATTGACAAAGCTCGCTCATTTCATCCCCGTGAAGACAACCTACTCAGGAGATAAATTGGCAGAGTAGTACATGTCAAGGATTGTCTGCTTGCATGGAGTGCCGAAGAAAATTGTGTCGGACAGAGGTACTCAATTTACCTCAAGATTCTGGAATAAGTTACACGAAGCTATGGGAACCCGTTTGAACTTCAGTACAGCTTACCATCCGCAGACGGATGGACAGACGGAGAGAGTAAATCAGATTTTGGAGTACATGTTGAGAGCTTGTGCATTGGTGTATGCTACTTCATGGGACAAGTGTTTGCCGTATGCCGAGTTTAGCTACAATAATAGTTATCAAGCCAGTCTGCAGATGTCACCATTTGAGGCATTGTATGGTCGACCCTATCGAAATCCATTGAATTGGAATGAGATAGGTGAGCGTCACGTCTTCGGACCAGACATTCTTCAGGAAGCTGAAGAGCAGGTCGCCACGATCCGAGAAAGATTGAAGATATCTCAGTCAAGACAAAAGAGTTACGCCGATAACCATCGCCGAGACTTGAGCTTTGAACTGAAAGATTTCGTATATCTTAGAGTTACACCTCTCAAGGGAGTTAAGAGGTTTCACGCCAAAGGGAAGCTTGCGCCAAGATATGTTGGTCCATTCAAGATCCTAAGTCGCAGAGGAGAGGTTGCTTATCAACTGGAGTTGCCGCAATCTTTGGCGAGAGTACATGATATGTTTCATGTGTCGCAACTAAAGAAGTGTCTAAGAGTACCAGAGGAACAGACGCCTTTGGAGGCGACTGAGTTACAGGAAGATTTGACTTATAGGGAGCACCCGGTGAAGATTTTGGACATAATGGATCGAGACACGAGAAACAAGTCAACTCGTTTCTGCAGAGTCCAGTGGAGCAATCATTCGGA
Source organism: Rhipidocladum racemiflorum (assembly GCA_036346355.1). Taxonomy (NCBI): domain Eukaryota; kingdom Viridiplantae; phylum Streptophyta; class Magnoliopsida; order Poales; family Poaceae; genus Rhipidocladum; species Rhipidocladum racemiflorum. The sequence continues at coordinate 59,993,088 of CM070573.1, read as the reverse complement.
AAGTGAAGCGACTTGGGAGCGTGAAGAGGATTTGAGAAAAGAGTTTCCGAACCTATTTCTAGTCAGCCGTAAATCTCGGGGTCAAGATTCCGTTAAGGGGGGAGGTTTGTAAAACCCCAATTTTTGCTTTTCATGTATTTAAATGGTATTTTACACTTTTGAGAATTTTTGGGAATTTTTGGAATTTATTTGGATTTATGTGGATTTAATTTAAATTAAGTCATTTACTTCATTATTTAAATATTTAAAAGTTTTAAATAAAATTTTGTTGGGAATATTTTATGTAAGTCCAAAATGTCTCAAAGTATTTTCCAGAATTTTTCTGGAATTTTTCCAAGTATTTTGCTATTTTTCCCTAATTAAATGAATTTCTAGAATTATTTTAAATATTAAATCGCTAAAAACCTTAATGGGTTGCACTGTAGCACCGACCGAGTCCGCCCCGTGCCGGACTGAGCCACTTTCAGTGCCGGACGGAGTCCGTCCGAACCGGACCCAAGCCAGACCCGCACCAAGCCAAAGCCTAATCGCGCGACCGTTGGATCTTGATCCAACGGCCAGGATTGAGCCACGTCACCAGTCCGTTTCATCGCCGGATTCTGCCGCCATGTGTGGGTGGGCCTTGTTTTCCGTGAATGGGGCTATTTAATGTGCCGCAACCCGTGTCGTGTTCTCTGTTTCCGTGCTCACCCGTTGCCCTAGGTCATCGAGCTCCAGCCGCCGCAGCCCCGCCGCAATCACTCACCGAAGTTGTGCTAGGGTTTCACCACGGTTTTTCGCCGTTTCCCACCGTTGCTGCCGTCCTCCGCCGCGTTGGTGCCCAGATCCGAGACCGTCGCAACAAGACGCATCTGGGGGTACCACCCACTTCGCCGGAATCGCGCCCAAACGCCGTCCCCGTGGTCGTCGTCCTCAGCTCCGGTAGCCGCAAGCCGCCGCGAAGCCATCACTACCATCGAGCTCTGCCAACTGTCCGATCAAGATCCTACCGCCACGATGAGTCCACGTCGCCCTAATCCCCGTGAAGATTAGATGAAATCTAGACTATTGGATCCAGATCCAACGCATCAGATTAAGCCACGTAGGCTCGATAAGTTCGGACCGGTCCGATCCTAGTTTGATCGTGATCGTGATCGTGAGATCTAGGTTGAACGGTTCAGATTGAATAGCACGCCACGGTTAGCAAAATAACACGCCATAGCACATTTGTTTTTACTGTCGGATCAAAATCGTACGGTTAGGTTGAATCGCGTAGTTTTGTTATTTCACTAGATTAGATTTATTACCAACCGTCGGATCTAGATTGAACGACCTAGATTGGGCCACGTCACAAATAGCACGTCGCGCGTGGAAGGTTAGCATGCCGTAGCACGTTCATTCTTGATCGTCGGATTTAGATCGTACGGCTACGATTTAGCGTTCAGTTCAGACCGCTCCGATCTAGCGTTTAGTTCGGACCGGTCCGATCTCGATTAGATCTGGACCGTTGGATTTTGAATCAATGGTTTAGATGGAATAGCACGCCCGTGCGTGCGTGACGTCATGATGACGTCATCGGTGAGTCCACTTGTCAGCGACACATTATTTTTCGAAAAATATATTTTTATTTTTATGGTTTCGTTGCTGATGTCATAATCTGGATTTTTTCAATAGAAAAATAAATGAGATAATTCAATTTATTCTTATAATTGATTTTTCAAACTTCGAATGCTTATAACTTTTGTGTTTTAACTCCGATTTGAGTGATTCCAATTTCTAAAATTTTGTAAAATTAAGCACTATTTGATTCTGAATTTTATTTGATTTTTGGACTTGAGTTGCTCTCTGTGTTATTTATTTATTGTTATTTCCATCCGTTACGAGTAGACGTCGAAGTGCTCGAAGGCTTCGAAGGTGAAGATTTGACCCAGGAGCAAGTGCAAGAGCAAGAACCATTACTCTTTGAAGGCATGTTGTGTTTTGACCATGTTGATCCCATTTTCGAGAATTATGTTGATTCAAATTATTGCATGCTAGTTTAATTAGAAATGCTTTTAAATAATTCTGGGATTAGTTAAATGCCTAGTTGTTGTATGCCACCTTGACATATATAATTGTATACCATGAACCCCTTTGTCACCCTAGTTGTGGATTATTTAGTTGGACATTATAAAGTTGCCAACATGGGTAATTAGACCGATGCAGTATGCTTAGCCCTGCCACGTGACATGTTTTTGAATAAGAAAGTGTTAATGTTGACTTAATGAGATGTGGAACCTATTTGGAGAAGTGTCATGTGTTATTGATGATGATGTTGATGGCACATGGTGCATGGTAATCAACTGGGGGTTTGATAAAATGCTTTAGACTGGGGCAAGTGGCAAGTTTGATCAGGTGGGCCAAGATTGGTATCGGGAAAGTTGATTTGGTTCTTCGGATAGTCTTGCCCTAGTCAATTAAGGACTTAACCTTGCAAGCCTTTGAACTGAGTCATTCATACAACCACAAGTCTGGAATGGGACAGACCTAGCTGATTAAATTGTTGATTCTAAACTTTAGTAATATTGTGGCGGTGTGAGGCCTGGGTAGTGGTAACCAGTCCTCGCACGGGTTGGCTCACATGGCGCAAGAGGGGGGCTCTGGATGTGGTAAGTAGTCCCACCAGTGTTGAAACCTTAGCGAGTAGTACTGGGTTTAGATAGGCATTGGAAAGGTTTTGTTACGGACACTCGCCTTTGTGGTGTTTGACTGTATCTTGTGGGTAAAGTGTATAACCTCTACGGAGTGTACAACCTATTCGAATAGCCGAGTCCGCGGTATTGGACACTTCTCGGGGATTACAGTCAAGGGTTAGACTATCATGAAAATAACTTGGCTTTGGTAAATGGTTGGGTTGGGACTGAGAATTGGACTTAGGTTGTGAAATACTTTACTTGTGCAATCTTTGTGAAAGTTATTATCTTTATTATTGATTTACTGCTTTGCAATCTATTACTGTATTTATGAATGCTACTTTACTACAAATGAACATGTTAGCCTATCCTTTGTGATAAACCATGCATGTAGAATAGTAGCTTGCATTCTGTGCATGACTTGCTGAGTACCAAGTACTCACCCCTTGCTACAATACAACACCAGTTCAAGAAGAAGCAACGCTAGCTTTGGAGGAAGAACTTCAGGAGGAGCCGTCTACTTAGGGAGCGAGCCCAGTCAGTTGCCTATGGTATACTTGATGGCGCCACGTCGTTAATTTTATTTCAGTTGTAGTTATTTACTTTTAATAAGTTCTCGCCCTGCGAGGCGTATCTTTTGTAACTTGACCATAAGGTCGAGCAACCAGTTTGTTTTTAATTAAAGTACCTTATTTTTCTGCTGAGTATGATTGTGATATTTACAAATGTTGAGACTGTGGGCACTAGCGTGATCCTGAACTAGTGCTGAATACACAGAGGGTCCAGATTTGCAGATCCGAGTCCCGACATCGTTCCTCACTGGTTAGTTCTAGTCACTCTTTTTACATTCTTTGCTTTAGCCCTTGAACACACCGGGACGGCTTTCCCGGTGAACCGGAACTGGCTACCGCCTAGTATCTCAGAATATAACCACTCCTTTCGATAATCCCGCTATTTATCCTTGGTCGGGAGGGAGGGGTACCGAGAGACCTTTTGATCTTGGAGCTTGAAACAAACGCTCCCACTAACATCTTTAGTTTTGCTATTTTTGGCATATTGATAAAAACAATGGAAAAGACAAAGAGGTGGGGGAATGCCAAGGAAAGCCTCACAAGATGCGAGAAAACACTCAGAATCTAAATGGAATTAGGAGGAAGATGATGAAGCTCAATCGCATAATAACTGAACACATCGTCAAGGAATTTGCTCTCAGGGAGACGGACACCTAACCTGACAAATACGGAGAAGAGGACAAGGCGCCCCTCCTGGGGAACCAGCTTCGTGACCTCCCCGCTAGGATCCCACTAAAGCATCTCGTGCGGAGGAATCAAACCCTAATCCTCGAGCTCCTTGATCTTGCCTTAGATGAGAATTGACTTATCCATGGCAGATGTGTTTCAGAATTTTTCTGGTATTTTTGTTATTTTTCTTGAATTATTTGAATTACTGGAATTATTTTAATAATAATAAAAAAGAAAACCAGAAAACCCTAGTGGGCCGAAGCCCACTTGGATCTGGGTCGGATCTAGCCCAAAACCCACACTGTAGCCCATTTGGATTCTAAACCTAATTTGCTAGCCGTTGGATTGTGATCCTACTGGTGAGATCTGTCCACGTGTGCGAGCGCTGTGGGCCGACAGATTTGCACCGCGTGGACGGTAGCGATCGCGCCACATTGACAATCCAATTACTTGCCGGACTCCACCGCTGCGCCGCAACCACCGCGGATTTCACGCACGCCAAGGGCCCTATTTATTGCCTCGTCATGCGCATCATGCAGACTGCTTTGTCCTCTGCATTTTACCCTAGGTCTTGGAGCGCAAGCCGCCGCCTACTGCTGATTTCTTGCCGAAGTCCGAAGACTGCCGCCACGTTCTTCCATCGCTTTAGTCACTATCGTTGCCGTTCTGTCTACCCTGGGTCCGGATTTGTGGTCACTGTGACGAGCCAAACCGAACACAATATTCCACTTCGTCGGAGGAGTGCTCGAGTGCCGTCGGCTGGGTCTTCATCTTCGGTGCCGGCAACTCTGGTCATCGCACTTTCGCTAGAACTTCGCGAGCTCCATCAGCCATCCGATCAAGATCCGACGCACCAGGTTCGTCCACGTGTCTGCATCTGTTGCATCTCTTCGCGCATGTTAGATTAGATCTGAGTCGTTAGATCTTGGATCGTACAGCTTGTATTTCGCCATGTATATGTGGTGCTGAGTCTCCACGTATCCGGGAGGTTGTGGAAAGGTAGATCTAATCATAGCCGTAGATTTAGGATTGAACGGTTCTGATTGTGCCGCTTGGTTTAGGCATCGTGATAGTTAGATCCATTCTAAGCCGTTAGATTCGTAGATGTGTGGCTTAGATTGAACCACGTAGATGCTCTGATCGCTCGCCGCGTAGCACTTCATTGCCGTATATTAGATCTAATCTCAACCATAGGATCGCGAATGTACTGTCAGGATTAGCTAGCTAGTATTGCTTTAGATCTATCGGTGACCGTTCGATTTAGAATGTACGGTTCAGATTGGACTATGTAGCACCATATAGATTGGATCCAGACCATTCGATCGCGAATTAGCGGTGTGGATGTGCACACGTGGCGCAACCCGGGACATGCCACGTTGCCGGTCTCAGCCGCGGGGAGGATTAGATCTCAGCCGTTGAATTTGAACGGACAGATCAGATTGCACCGCGCTTGAGCCAACCAGAGCCTGCCACATCACCGCACGTGAATCGAGGCATCGCGGCTGAGGCGTCGGTTGCTGCTGACGTCAGCATGACATTAGCAGGCGGGCCCACATGTCAGTCGCTGCACCCGCGTGCTTGTGATGTCAGCGTGACGTCAGCAGTGACATCACGGTGGGTCCCACGTGTCAATGAAATAGGATTTTCCAGAAAATAGATTTATTTTATTAACTACTGACATCATGGTGACGTCAATTTTCTTTAGGAAAATAAGTCTCTTTCTACTTTTTGCAATCCTTGATCTTAGAATGGTAACCATTTTTATTCATAAGCTTGGTTTAAAGATCCCCTGATCTTGAACGTTGACATATTTGATTTTGCATTAACTGAGTTACATATCTATTAATCCTTGCTACATATATCCAATCAAAACTCCACTAAATCACCAATTTTGTGCTTTGGGTTCACTCTTTTATGCGCTTGATCATCACCATTGTTGACTTCTAGACAACCAAAGTGTAAGTTTTTGACTTTAATTCACTTTGGAAAGGTGAGAACTTGATTTGGTAAGAATGGTGAGTTTGAGTGATTCCACACATACTTGCATACATTCATAACTGTATAATTGTTCCTTTGTTTAACTAACCATGGTAGGATATAAATATTGGCATTTTCCCTTCTATAGAAGTAATAATCCAGAAGAATATCTTGCATATGAAGTACAAATGTAATGGGTGTTTAAAATCAAAATGTTGGTGGCAGAATATATCACATCAAAACTTAGAAACATTTAAAGGTGGTCATGAAAGTACAAATGTAATGGGTGTTTAAAATCAAAATGTTGGTGCAGAATATATCTCATCAAAACTTAAAAACATTTAAAGGTGGTCATGAGAAACGAGTTTGTGCCAACCTATTATGAGAGGGAACTACTTCGCCATGTGGAGAGTATTACACAAGAGTGCCAATATGTCCAAGACTATTATGTCAAGTTGAAATGTGGAAATGTGTAATGCGATGTTTCGGTATCACTAGTGCACTAAAATAGAGCGAATACTTCAAAAGTTGTTTAAATTTTAATATCGTTGCTGCACTTCAGATATATATAGTGGGACACCATGGTACCTAGGCACCATGATTTTAAATGCACGAATTCAAATCAAATTCAGGTATCTTTTTTGAAACTTTCAGTTTTATGGTATATATCCATCAATAACAATTCAAATGAAATACATACCTTTGAAAAATATACTCGAATTCAAACATTTGAACGAATTTAGATTACATGCTTTGTTGATTTATATATATACTCAATACCTACAATCAAACTATCATAAAAAAAAAGAAACTCTAGTTCGAATTTCAGTTCAAACTTGTTTGAACTAGTTAGTAAACTGGTTAAATCAACATTCTAAAAATTTCAAAAAATGTTTAATGAAATTGAATAGGAAAAATACCTGTTTTGGATCATGGTGTCCAGGTAATTGTTATATATATATATATATATATATATATAGAGAGAGAGAGAGAGAGAGAGAATGGCTAGTTTGCTATTGATAGCACAGCCCACTTTTACTACCTACCGTATCCTCCGTCCGTTGTTGGATCCGACGGCCAGCTCGTGTGCGCCTGCGATGAATCGCTCGTTTCCTTCTCCGTTTCCGTGGCCGTCTCGCCTCTCCGTTTCCGTCTCGCCTCTCCGTTTCCTTCGCAGGACCGCGGCGTTCTCTGAATCGCCCAAATCGATAAACCCGATCCTAAATCTCCTCTCTCTGGATCGCTCGTTCAACAGGTAATACAATCCTTGTCTTTGCCTTCGCTTCTTTCTTTCTGCACACGAGCGGCATCTCCTTTGCCCCGGTAATCAACTAACCTTGTCTTTCCCTTCTTTTGCTACCGATTGTGAAGACTCGACAGTGGATCGTTCAACAGTATTGCAATGGATGATGGTGCTGGTATCACCTATTGTCAAGACTCGACAGACAACAGGTAATACAGTGGAACCCACGGATCCTTTTCTAACTGTTATTAATCATTATAAACTAATTACATATCACGTATGGATGCATAACCCTGTAGAGAACCGATTGTTGTTGGTGAAGACAACCAAGATGCACCATATCCGATTGATGTTAATGAAATTGACCAACATGTGGATTTGGAGTTCACTCCATTTGTTGGAAAAGAATTTTTCTCCAAAGAGGATGCAAAGAAGTTCTACAATATATATGCTTTTCGGAGAGGGTTTAGTATTCGTAAAGTAACTAACTACAAGGCAACATCGGGAGACATCACATCTGAATTGTGGGTATGCTCAAAGGAAGGCTATTCAAAAGATACGCAGTCAGCACAAGAAGCAATGGAGAACCCGGTTGAGAAAAAAACTCCCGAGAAGGAGGTTGCACACACTCGAACTGGTTGCAAGGCACGTATGAGAATAAAGTGGAAGGATGGAGTCTAGAAAGTCAGTGTGCTCGATGATAATCATAACCATCCAATGGTCACCTCTCCCGCAAAGAAAAGAAACCTACGCTCCCATAGGTCAATGGATGATGAGGATAAGGAAATTATAAAAGACATGCGTGCTCAAAATATTGAGACCGCAAAAATACATGAGTACTTGGGCGTTAAGCACTGGGGTAAGAACAATCTGAGATACAAAAGGAAGGATGTGAGCAATAAGATAGCGTCCACAAATAAAGAACTTGTTGGTATGGATGTGGAAGCAACATTGGTACATTTTCAAAACAAAAGAGAAGAAGATCATGAATTTTTGTATGATGTATTGACAGACGAGAGTGGACGCTTGAAGAACCTTTTTTGGGTTGATGGTAGAGCGAGAAGAGCATTCCAAGAATTTGGAGATGTTGTGACCTTTGACACGACCTATCAAACAAATAGGTACGATGTTATGTTGCTGATTTCTAATTCAGCTATTAGGTACTTTACAAATACTATCCCTAAATCAACTATTATTCTTGGTTGATTTCAGGTACAGCATGCCTATTGCACTATTCATTGGTGTGAACCACCATAGAATGTCCATTATTTTTGGAATGGCAATGCTAAGGTCGGAGGATAAAGCTGGGTTTGTGTGGTTATTTCAAACTTGGGTAAAAGCCATGTATGGGAAGGAACCAAAGGCCATTATCACCGACCAAGATCCTGCGATGATAATTGCTATCAAAGAGGTACTTTCTAACACCATTCACAGATGTTGTCAATGGCACGTGATGAGGAAGGCAAGGGACCATTTGGGAGTCCTCTATAACTTGAAGCCAGGTTTTGAACTTGAGTTAAAGCAAGTGATAAATCGTAGCATGACGATATCCGAATTTGAGGAAGGTTGGACAACCATGCTTCAGAATTATGGATTAGTGAATAACCGCCATCTCAAGGTAATGTATGACAAACGGTCTGAATGGATTCCAGCATACTTTAGAGGTGTATTTTTTGCTAATATGTCGACGTCACAAAGAAGTGAAAGTGCCAACTCTGCCTTGAAAATATGGACCAACAATCATACGTCCATACATGAACTTGTCTTACATGTTGAGAAAATGGTGGAAGGTATATGGCAAAAAGAAAGTGACGAGGATATTGCTTGTCTAAATGTTGAACCAAATTTTTATTCATTTCATCGAATTGAGAAAGATGCATCTCAGTTTTATACAAGCAAAGTGTTGAAAGAGTTCAAGGAAATCTTGAAAAATTCCCAACTTGGCCAAATTAAAGAGATTGAAAATGATGCCTTATACGAGGTAACCATTAATTACCATCCATTGATAGAAAAGATGGTACCGGAAACCTACATGGTACAAATCAATAAATTAGAGGAACAAGTCTCTTGTAGTTGCAAGGGATATGAGTTCTCAGGTTTGCTTTGCTCTCATGCCATTAAAGTCATGCACCATGTACAATTTTTTTCATCTACCTAATAGGTACATAATGAAACGGTGGTGTAAAGATGCTAATGCAAATGTGAAAAGATCAAAGTTAGAGAGGAGTTTGGAATTTGGGGCTACTCAAGAGCAAGAAGCAATCAGATTTGCTACTCTTAAGCCTAGAGTGATGAAATTGTTGAAGATGGCATCAAAGTCACGTGAAAGTTTCAGCCAATTCCAAGGAATATTGGACATGGCAGAGCAACAATTGGAAGGGGTGATTGTTGAGCAACAAATTGAAACACATGCAGTTGACACCTCGGCAAGCAAAACTTCTCAAATGATTTTAGCTCCACCAATATCTCAATGCAAGGGGAAGAGGAAGCAGCCACAGAGATTTAAACCTCCTTCGGAAACACGATCTGATGCAAAGAAACCACGAAAATGTGGAGTTTGTGGCAGCAAGAAAGGAGGGCATAATGCTAGAACTTGTCCGGTACTTGTTATTGACTTGCATGCTAAAATTTCTTTTTTTTTATTTGAACTTTTGCTTACACTTTGTTTTAAATTTTTCAGCTAAAGAGTGTGAAAGGAAATGGTACACAAAGAGATCCAAATAGTCCACAAGAATACGAAGACATAGATGATGGATCTGATGATGGATCTAATGATGGATCTGAATAGTCCAATATTATTAGTTTAAGTTAGCATCGTCATTAGTTTGTCTAAGTTAGGATCATTAATTTACTTCTCTTATAAACTACAAATTATCTCTCTTCTGTGAACTGTACTGAGATGATGTCAATGAAGAGTATCTGGGAAGTGCTGATACATTTCAGCTTTTGCTAAAACAGCTTGTTCTCAGCAAGTTACTGACAATGTTCCCGTTGGCAGCAATCTGCCTATTGATTTGGATTGTTGACCTAGATGATTTATAGATGCAAAGATTTGCACAATATCTGAAGCCAACATATAATGCTACTAGGCACCAACGGCATGGCCAGATAAATCTATAAGTACTGACATACTGCATTTCATCTTAATGCAAGGAGAAAAACAGTAGTCACATTAGACCCAAGGAAAACCACAGGTGTGCATGTCAGCCACATCCTGTTAAATTTGCAAGTGTAATATTGCAGATTCGCAGCGTCATAACTCATAAGAGAAATAGGAGATTCAACAAAGAACAAAGATACACAAACAGCAAGCAGTTCTTTGCGTTCAGCTTCACAGAGCAAACCGGAGGGCAAAAAATATGATTCATGATTCTTTTTTCTCAATGACACGAAAAATCCATGGAGACAAAATGCTGTGTGTTGAGTATCATACTACTATTACATAGCCATTCCCAATTCCCATGAAATAACATTCCTATCCTGCTAAGACTAAGAATGATACTTGTATGTTCAGTAGCAGCAACTCCATGTGGCTCCACAATGAACATACAACTCAATTACAATGCTAATACAATCCAACTCAACAGATACAATGCTCGATCAATGTTAGTACATCCACAATTTCGACTCATCCGGATCTGGGGCCTAGGTGACGCAGCGTAGAGGTAGAGGAAGGCAGCGGCCGGTGGAGCGGCGCCCGATGGAGGAAGCGGCGGTGTCGGGTGGAGCGGCGCCGGTGGAGGAGCGCTGGGTCGAGGAGGACGTGGCGGCGCCGGTGGTGGACGAGCAGGCGCTGAAGCGTGGAGGAGCGGGCGCCGCCGGGTGGAGCGGTAGGCGGCGATGGATTAGGGGATTCGAGGACGGAGAGTGTGGAGCAGGCAGCAGCGTCGGGTGGAGCGGCGCCGGTGGAGGAGGATGTGGTGGCGCTAGTGGTGGAGGAGCAGGAGCTGCAGGGTGAAGGAGCGGGCGATAGATTAGGGGATTACGGCGTTAGGGAGAGGTGACGCCGCGGTCCTGCGAAGGAAACGGAGAGGCGAGACGGCCGCGGAAACGGAGAAGGAAACGAGCGATCCATCGCAGGCGCACACGAGCTGGCCGTCGGATCCAACAAACGACGGAGGATACGGTAGGTAGTAAAAGTGGGCTATGCTATCAATAGCAAACTAGCCATTATATATATATATATATATATATATATATATATATGGCAGCATATTTGGTGCAAACCCCCTTTACCGTGAAAACTCCATGAAAACCACGTGTAAAAGTTTTGAAAAATTCTCAAAAAATTACCATACATAGGGAAGGTGTTGTTCTACAACCCTGTAAAATTTGAAGATAAAACTCAATTGCATTTGGAAGATACACGGAGTTTTCACGGTAAAGGGGGTTTGCACCAAATATGCTTATATTATAGGAAGCCTTTTATGTACTCCTAGGAGTATGTACTCCCACCTCCAGTATACCACTTAAATGAATGTGTTATACTATTTATCACTTTCAATATACTTCAATAATAATTCTAATATACTACAATGCGACATTGTTGAAAAAAATTCATCGGAGGCCTTTATTTTTTGTTATATACCCTTTTTTATATGTAAAAAGAGTATATAAACAAATTATGCTATAAAATGTGGGTTTTGATGAAATTTTTCGTGAAACTCACTTTGGAGTATCTTATAATTAGTATTAGAGTATACTCAAAAGGATGAAGAAGTATAATAACATCATTTATGCAGTATATTGAGAGTGGGAATACATACTCCCAAGAGTATGCAACCATTTTCCTATATATATATATATATATATATATATATATATAGGAAGCCTTTTCTGTACTCTTGGGAGTACGTACTCCCACATCCAGTATACCACTTAAACGAATGTGTTATACTCTTTTATCACTTTCAATATACTCCAATAATAATTCTAAGATACTACAATGCGACATTGTTGAAAAAAATTGACCGGAGCCATTTATTTCTAGGTATATACCGTTTTTCATGTATAAAAAGAGTATATAAACAAATTATGCTATAAAATGTGGGTTTTGATGAAATTTTTCGTGAAACTCACTTTGGAGTATCTTATAATTAGTATTAGAGTATACTCAAAAGGATAAAGAAGTATAATAACATCATTTATGCAGTATATTGAGAGTGGGAGTACATACTCAGTGAGTATGCAACCATTTTCCTATATATATATATATATATATATATATATATATATATATATATATATATATATATATATATATATATATATATATATATATATATATATAAATGAAAGTGCTTCCATACTACCAGGAGTATGTACTCCCTACTCCCTATGCATTAACTCTTGCTGCGCAAGTGGAGGCACATTCTATAAATGGAAGTTGCTAACCGGTTCCTATTAATTATGAAGTTATTATTAACCAAATAGAGGTAGTACGTACTCCTAGAAGTACGAAACGGGACGTACTCCCACCTCTAGTATCCCGCTTAAATGAATTATTATACTCCTTTATCACTTTCAATATGCTTCAATAATAATTCTAAGATACTACAATGCGACATTGTTGAAAAAATTCATTGGAGCCCGTTATTTTTTGCTATATACACTTTTCCATATGTAAAAAGAGTATATAAACAAATTATGCTATATAAAGGGTGAAGTTTGATGAAATTTTTCGTGGAACTCGCTTTGGAGTACCTTATAATCAGTATTAGAGTATACTACCCTCGGTACAGAATCTTAATTCTCCCCTCGTTTCTGACAGGATTGATCATTCAGTAAAAAATGTTTACAAATACAGGAAATAATGGGCCTTTCCCCCACATTATACCGCAGCATATTTTCAAGAAACAGGACCCTGCCAATTCACTAGAAGCGAAGTGGTGTCGAGACATTGATACACAATAAATGGGATAGCTATCATTCCTAGTTCTATATATACACCAACACCCTCAAACCACTTGTACAGTATTTCATTTACCCTTTTCATTTTACAAGTAAACCAATAAAGCTGGACGTGCATCCAAAGGCAACTCTATGACTATATTAACATACAGTAACATATTGTCAACGGCGTCGTCCTATGTCTGGATTGTCTCGGTCATTATTCTTGAAAATGGAGCCCCATTTATGTGTCAATCCATCTATCAGGCTGCCAGTCCGGCTCTTCTGTACTACCAGAGTTGCTCTTGTGCCGTCCTCTCCATTGGCGTTCTGCATTGGTTTCTGGGACTCTAATGAGCCAGATTTTCCATTGATGACCTGAGTTGAGCCGTTGGATTCTGATGGGCCACAAGCATTTGCAGAAACAGCATCGTTTACACTGCAGCTATCTGCACTTTGCACTTCAGCAGCCTTTGCTTCACTGTTGCAGGCTGCTACATCCTTGCCAGAAACATCGTTAGTACGCACCGGGGTGGAGGATGCATCTGTCTCCAATGCTGCATCAGTTGCACCATTGCAATCTTTTACTACATTATTTTCTTTCAATGCAGCATCAGATACACGTGATTGTGTATGTTTTGTATTAGATAGCTCGAAATCCTTCAGGGACTCAATAATCGCTTGCATCAGCATCTGCATTTCAGCACAGAAAAACCAGATTCACCGCAGATAAGCTTAGAACCATAAAAAGACAAAGGATAGAAAGTATAAGCACAGTCAACACAAATCAGTTTTCAAACTTGTAATCCTTGGGACATTGATTTACATAACTACATATTAACACCAAATTTCCCACATTTCTCAAAACTCGTTCAGGCTTTTGGGTGGATCCCCGTTTTACATTTGAGGAGCATCCTATTGCACTAGTAAAATCCTTGTTATAAGGTGTATTTTCATAGCTCAATCAAAGATACAATGACAAGTGGGTATCAACTGTTATGCTTAGGATAAAAAAAGGTTAAGCTTGGCACTTATCTTCCTTTCCCAACATTAAATCCCATCTTATAATAAGCCATTAACAGCTCCAACTGACCTCCCAACACCACCAACCACTCTTCACCAACCTGATAACTGTAACACCCTAGTTTTCGCTTTCCGGAGAAAATCTAGTTTAAATTATTTAAATTCAAAAATTTGGAGTTTTATTGGTGTTTATATTAACCTGGCATCCATTCCCCTCCAAAATCGGGATTTAAATCCCTTCCGTTCGAAAAATCGAATTTCTAAATTCCCGCCGGTACCCGAAATTTCACCCGAGTCCAAAAATGCTCCAAAAATCCCCAAACCACCTCAATTGTGTTCCAAATATTCTAAAATGATTTTTGAAATCATTCCCCGGATTTTTGGATCTCCGCTCCTATTTTATCTCGCGCGGCTTTTGTTTAATGCCTGCGATCCGCGCCCGAATATTCAATTCCACAAATTTCATCCAAATTCAGCGGAACCAATTTTATTGGGTCCCAAATATTCTAAAATGGTTCTAGGAATTTTTCCGGAATTTTTAGACCATTTTTCTCTAGGGCGAATCATTTACGTAAAGGAGGACCAATGGGAGAGCGCCACGTGTCACGTGAATAGTGCACCTTCTTCAACCTCAGCCAAGCCAATTACCAGAGAAGAGCTTCAACGTGTTCATGGCTAGGGCTTGATTCCAATGCTCATAACTCCTTCAATTCAACTCCAAAATGCGAACGGCCGGTTCCGTTGGATTCGTAGCGTCGATCTCTTGCCATTCCCCACCTTCCCTTGCCGCCAATCTCACCTGAAACGGCCCCATTCAAGAGAAACCGAAATCCACTAAAATGGCTTTAACTCATCCGTTTCTCGTCCAAACGCCGCACCACCACCTCCATTCACTCCGTATAAGTACCCCCGTTCCGGGAGTGTGCTCCCCTTTCCCTCTACTCCACTCGTGTGCCCAAGAGATCAAGAAAACCAAAGCCGTGTCACACTTTTTCAGTGTTCTTCAAGTTCATGCTTGTAGATTTTTCTCCGGTGAGCTATTTTTCGTGCCACTTGGTTCTTTGTGACCGTGGATGAGTCTAGATTCTAATCCAATCATCAATTTTAGGTTTGATCAAGAGTTGGCGTCGAATTTCGAGTTTTTCTCTTTTCGGCCGAACCTCCGTTCTTCGTCGATTGCTCCGATTCCGGCGAGGTTTGGTTCAATTCCTCTCTTCCCTAGGTCCCTAAGTATGTAATCTAGTGATCCTAGGTTTTTACTTGACTCAATTCCATGCGAAAATGAGGCCAAAATCGATTTTTTTTTGGAGCAAAGTGTTCTCTGTAGTTTTGGTTCTGTTCTGGAAGAACACCTCTCGCGAGTTACTGTAGCAAACAGTAACTTTTCTCTTTTTCTTGATTTTCCATCATTTTCCAACTTCGAACGCTTATAACTTTTGCGTCCGAACTCCGATTGACTCCGTTCAAGTTTCTAAATTCATCTAAAATCAAGATCTTCCTGCCAGTACTAATTTTATAATTTTTGAATTTTATTTATTTTCTTTTATTTATTTGTTGCCCCGTTTTGCGCGTAGCCGGGGACCCCGACGCGACCGCCGACCCCGCCGCCGGGCTTCAAAGAGTTCAACCTTCGCGCTGTGACCGAGGCAAGTCTCTTTGACGCATTTTGCTCCTATGTTTGCGAAATGATTTAAATGATTTATAAAGTGCATGGCTATGTTTAATGAAATATGTCAAATATAAGTGTTAGTTATACCGAACTTGTTGATTCCTCCTTGACATTGTTAATCATATCCATTGTAACCCTAGAACCTTGTTTATACCATGCTTAGGCTTATATGGTATCCGTTGTGTCGGCGTACTAGCCAACAGGCACCTCCGAGACGGGTGCTTATGAGGTTCTGACGGGGGGCTTTCGGGGCAATCGCCTGAGAATGGAGGACGGAGGTGACCGGAGTACCGGGAGGCTCAAGCCAACGGGGGGACGCAAGAAGTTTTTTACCCAGGTTCGGGCCCTCCGGAGAGTAATAGCCCTAGTCCTGCTTTCCTTGGTATTGCTGGTGTTCTTGCTCGGAGAAACGAAAACCTACTGACAAAGGGTCGAACCCCTTCTCCCATGCACCCCGGCTCCCTTTTATACTCGGGCTGACGGGGGCGCATGGGAGGCTTACACTGCAAGCCATAATCATTACACTGGCATGGGCTCATTTAATGCGCACGTCACTGTTCTTACATCCCATTAATGACTGCCGCAGCCATCACAATCCCGCCTCGGGCCCCATGTCCTCCAACGCCGCTGCCCGTCATGGGGTGAGGTGTAGTCGTGGCGTCTCCGCAATTAATGCACACTGGGAAGGCGCGTCGCCATACCGCGACCTTCACGCTTTGCATTTAATGCGCACTACACGCATTAAATGTCCTTGACCGGCGTGGCTGGGGCGAGCGCCAGGGAGTGGCTCGCGACGCCACGCGCCCATCAAGCGCCCGCCGTGCGCTCGATCGCCACTGGTCATTGGCGACCACCTTATCGGGCGCCAGCTGGGCGCCGACGCCACTGTCCATTGGCGACCACCTTCTTGGCGCCAGTGGTGCGCTCGATCGCCACTGCCCACTGGCGCCGGCCGGGGTCCATCGCTGTGGCGCGGGCCCGGACGCGCTCGCCCGCTACTGGTGACCGTACTTATTCATTGCGAAGTGGGTACCCTGGCGTAAAATACGCCGACAAGAGCTCCCAGGCCCACCTGTGAGCGCTTTTGGTCTTCCACTCCTTTTAAACGCCCTGAGTGGGACCATAAAAGCCCACACGCCCGCAGCCTTCAAGAGGTTTTTTGTCTTCTCCGGTTTCCAAGGCGGTTTGTGCGATTATTCCGCTTTTGAAACCGTCAGACGGCTCTGGGTGCGCCTCTTTATGGGGCTCTTGAACTCCCTTCGCTCGAACCGCGCCTGCTCGGTTTTCCGCCGAGCCTTCCTTTGTTGCCCTATAAGAGGTCGACCGAGGTGAGCGGTTCTTCCGCCTCCGATTGCTTCTTCCTGTTTCTTCTTCGACGCGCTTCCAACACTCGGCAGGCTCGATGGCTCGGTCCTCCCTTCCTCGTCCGTCGAGGAGGAACTTGCCTCCAGCCTCTCCCGAACATCATCGCAGGTGCCCTCCGCGGCCCGCCTCGGACTGCCGAGCCCCATTGCCGGGCGCGGGAGGTGATCTTCGGATGGCGACTTCTCGGCCTCTTGCCGCTTGATTCGATTTTTATCTTTCTGTTCTTAACTTTACGCCATTCACCACATCCACCTTCCTCCCAATTCCGTCATCCTTCTTTCTCGCCGCTCACTTCGCGAGATGTTCGTAGGGTGCTCCTAATCTCCTTCTGTTCGGTTTTCTACACTCTTCGCGCCATGGCAAGAACTCGCCTCACACGGAGTTGCCACTGCGGCTCCGAGACGGATCAGATCGCGCTACATTCCACCGGATTGCCGGCCCACCGAGGAATTGGCGCGAAGAATGGTCAGATGTTGAGGACGACAGCGGCATTGAGTCTTGGACCTCCTTCGCCCTGCGATCAAGAACCCGATCAGGGCCCAAGTGACCGAGACGCCGGAGCTCCTGGCAATGCTGGCCCGCGTCGACCATCTGCGGACGGCGGGCCTGACGGGGCCTATGGTTATCTGGGATTTCATCTCCCGGAGGTTGTGCCCTCTGCGTCGCCGTATTCGCCCGGCCTGGCAGTACATGGGTCAGGATGATGGGACTCGGAGCATTACTGGAGGTGACTGTCCCCTTCCTTTCCTTCCTTCTTCTCTCTCTTTTTTTTTGCTTAGCTGGACTTGGTCCTGACCTCGTTCCTGCTTCCCGGGGGGTTTCTTTTCTCTTTGGTCTTTGCCACCAAGGAACAGTTCTTGTGACAGGATAGGCAGTGGATGGCGAATCAGGTTTCCTTGGTCCCGTCGCCTGCTCCTCGAGGGAGCGGTCCCACAGGCTTGCGGTTGTCACCGCGGATCGCCGGCAATAATCCGCGCCATGCCGTCGATGGATGCCATGGGCACACTGATGTGATACGCCGACGCCGACACTCGGGACCCTCCGCCTGACGGAGGTCAGGGGAGGTGTAGGCGCCCGGACGACGACGATGGCACCGGCGGACCTTCCCAGAGGCCTCGCCTCCTAGGACCGACCGGGCGGGATTTTCCATGGCGGCGGGGTCTTCTTCGATCGCGACGGTAGGCTCCGCAATGGCGGCGGGAGGTTCATCGACCGGCCGACCTCGCCCTCCTCACTCTGTTGTGACGGTGACAGAGGATCTTCCGCGCCGACTCTTCCTCCGCCTCACGCCGGCTCCAATGACGGGGCAACGGCCGCCGCCACCGGTTTTGACGACAACGCTGCGGCCGCCGCCTCCGCTTCCTCCGCCACTGCCGCTGGCAGCGGCGTTTCTTCCTCCGACTCCGGTGGTGGGGCAACGGCCACCGCCCGGCTCGATTCGCGGTGCCAGGGCGGTTCTTGCTCCGAGTGTGCCCCGATTCCCGAGGCCATCACCTAGGTATTCATCTGGAAACGCACATGTGATACAAAAGTTAGTTCCTTCAGGCAGTGTCTTACCATCGTTTTTTTTTTTTTTTTTACTTCCAGGACTTTCACTTAGGATGCTCCCCTCGCCAGGGTGACCAGTGGCGCCATGTCACAGAGGTTGTGGCGACCGGGTCGCCGATCTCCGGCCGAGCAGTGAGGGAGGCGACCCCAAGCGATGTCAGCCGCTGCTCAGGGCCTAGGTCCGCTGACTGCGTGCTCACCCCGAGCTCCCCACCTGCCTCCGTCCCTTCGGCCGACGCAGACGCTCATTGGCGCTCGCGAGCTCTACTCCAATGCGAGCGGCGCCTGGCGACAAGCAGGAGCTACCGGGCAGAGGCGCTAGCCGAGTCAACCGCCTCCGCAAGGAGGCGGAGGACTTGCGCGAGCGGCGTGGTCGAGCTAGAATTGGCGGAGCGAGAGCGGAGCAAGCGCTCGCCGCCGACGAGCTCTTCGCGAGTTGAGGCGAGAGGGCGATCGGGCTTGGCCGGAGGAGGACACCTTGGGGATGCCGCGACATGCCTTCACCGACGGCAGCGCCCGCTCATTGGGCCGGAGCATCTCGCCCGCGGAGGAAAGGCCGCAGATTACGCCTTCTCGCTCGCCAACCGCTGACTTCTCACGCACTGCCGGCCGCCAACGCCGGATCCGCCAAAGAGGGCGCACGCGGCAGCCTACGCCGGCACGTGCCGGCTCGCTATGCACCGTGACGCTAACTCGACTTACGCCGCCACTCAGTGGCCGAGGGCGATCGGCGCAGTGAGGAGCGGGTCCACGACGCCCGAGCAAGTTGCCGCACATTGGCGTCTGAGAACCCCAGTGGAAGCGGCAGCAGAAGATGTGGCGATGCAGCTAGACGTTGCCCCGGCCGAAGAGGACGTGGCGGCTGCGGTGGCGGCAGCGGAAGATGAGGAAGATCCCCCGGCTCCGCCAGTAGTGTAGCTTTTTCTCCTTTTTTGGCCTTCGTCTGCAAAACTTTAGACATTTATCATTTCGAATGGAGCAGAAGTGTAAGCTCCCTGCCAAGTTGCTTTTAAAAATTCGCTTTCGCTGTAATCTTTTCTGGTTCCGCGTGGACGAGCACATAATCGCTTAAAGACAAAGTCTTGCGCCGCGGGACCTCGGCCCTCAGACCCCTTGCCTTAGCAAAATTTGCCTTCCAGATAGACTCTAAGGAACGAATACTTAGTGAGTCGTGACAGGACCTTCGGCTTTTGGTAACGGTGTTCAGGTCGCCGACCCCCACGGGGACACCCGGAGTGTCATGGCCGTCTTTGGGGTCGTCTTAGAACCAGATCCAACCGCCCACTCCTGCACGCCGATCTCACCTAGCGATTCCACCTTTGCTACTTGGGCTTTTGCAAGCGGCGAGGCACCAGGGGCAAGTGTCCTGGCGCTCCCAAAGAAATGAGCGTAAGACCGCAAAGAGGGTAGAAAGAGCAACTATTTTGATAAAGAAAGTGAAGATTTAATTTCAAACAGAGGCCTCCTCACCAATGAGGAGGAAGACACACTCCTACTGGTCGAACGGAACCCGGACTTGCAACCGATCAAGGGTAGAACTTGCGCAGATTTTCTATATTCGGGAGTTCGCTAGCTCCTCGCCGTCTTGATGGCGGCTGACCGCCGGGGACGAGAGATCGAGACCACCTTGAAGGGTCCCTCCCACTGGGAGACAGTTTATATGCGACCCGACATGCGGCTGGATTCTTCGCAAAACCAGGTCGCCATCGCCGATGTTCTCTCATTGACCCGGAGGCGTGGTATCGCTGAGACTTTGCCGGTACTTTGCAAAGACGCAAAGCCGCCGATCCCGCGCCTCTTCCAAGAGGTTGACATCGTCTCGCCAGCCTCCTCCTGGTCTTCTTCCATAAACGCAGCTTATGCGGGGTGACCCGCCTGGGCTCCGAAGGGAGAATACCTTCCGTGACCGTAGACCAGGAAGAAAGGAGTTTCCGTAGCTCGGCTAGGAGTGGTCCGGTGACCACAACACACCGGGAGCTCTTCATCCATCGGGCGCCACGCTTGTGGAGTCGGTCGAACGCCCGGTCTTGAGGCCCTTCGGCGCAGTAGCGTTGGCCGCCGACCTGGCCGTTGCTCTTGGGGTGGGCGACCGAGGCAAAGCGGACCTTGGTGCCCATCTCTTCACAGAAATCTAAGAAGGCCGCCCAGTGAATCGCGCCGTTGTCGGTGATAATGCGGTTGGCGACCGAAGCGGCGAATATCCCTTGCATGAACTTGACCGCACTGCGGCGGTGATGGATCTTCTTGCCTCGGCCTCTACCCACTTGGTGAATTTGTCGATGGCGACGAGCAGTGGGTGTAGCCTCGTGGCCCGCGAACGGGCTCAGATATCCAAACTGCACCGCCAGCGGCCAAGAGAAAGCGGGATAGTTTGCGAGCTTGGGCCGTTGGTGGATCTGCTGGCGTGGAATCGCACGCTTCACATCTCCTCACCACCGCAAGCATCCCGAGGCGGTTGGCCAATAGAATCCTTGACGAAAGCTTTTCCCGCCATCGTTCGTCCGGACATATGGCTCCCGCACACGCCTCCATGGATATCCGAGAGCAAATCGCTCCCCTCTTCCCGAGTGATGCACTTCGTAAGAATTCGGCTCTTACCCGGCGCAGACAGTCCCCGCCACCAGGGTATAGCACTTGGCCTTTCGTGCTACCTTCTTCGCCGACGCATCATCGTCGGGGCATACTTGATCCCGTAGGTAGGCCAGGATCGGATCCATCCATGTGCCTTCCTGCCACAAGCACGACCACGAGGTGGTCGTCAGGCACTCACTTTGGCCGAAGCGTTTCTCTGGAGCCACTTTCCTCCAGAGGTGAGGGTCGACATCACCATTGTCCCCACCAGAAACGGGGGCTACGATGGACAGTCGCGGAAGCCTTTCTTCGAAGACCCCGACCGGTACAGGAGATCTGGTTGAGGCGAGCTGGGCGAGCTCGTCTGCCAGATGGTTGTCGCGCCATGGATGTGAGTATATCCCAATCCTTCGGCGTCGCTCCAATTTCTCGACCTCCGCCAGGTACGCCGCCATGATGGGGTCGGGGCGGAGAAATCCTTCCTCGCTTGATTGGCGACCGATGAGAATCGCCCTTTACTTGCAAAGCGCCGGACACCGATGGTCATGCGCGGCCGAGCCCACCAAGAAGCCCTCGTATTCGGCAACATTGTTGGTAGCTTTGAAGTCGAGGACGACCACGTACTTGAGGAGATCCCCAGTCGGGGAGACCAGGAGGACCCCAGCCCCCGCGCCTTCCAGCCTGAATGATCCGTCGAAGAAAAGTGTCCAGGGGGAGGGCGCGGGAGCTGCAGCGGCTTCGGACTCGGTCGGGGTCCACTCGACAACGAAGTCCGCCAGCCTTTGACTCTTCACTGCGGTACGAGGAGCGAACTTGACCCGAACTCCCCACTCGGACAGACCATTTTGCGATGCCCTCGCTTCTGGTTGTGGAGGATTTCACGCAGGGGATATGAGGAGACCACCGTGATCTCCTCCCTTGAAAATAGTGCCGCAACTTTCTCGATGCTACCACCACAAAGATAGATCATCTTCTCGAGCCTGAGGGTACCTTGTTTCTGCGTCGTGGAGCATTTTGTCGATGTAGTAGACCGGCCGTTGGACACCTTCCCGTTCATTACCGGTATGGCGCTCCTCTGAGAGGGCTAGCCGCCACATACAAGAGTAACGGCTCGCTGGCTCGGGCGACCAAAGACTGGGAAGAGAGGTACTTCTTGAGATCTTCAAATGCTTCTTTGGGCTTCGGGGTCCATTCAAATGAGTTGGTCTTCTTCAACAGGCTTGAGCAATGGCAGACTTTTCTCCCGAGTCGGGATATGAACCGCCCAGTGAGGCTAGCCACGATCAAGCATTGCGATTGCTTGAGCCGGTAGGCGGTCGATTCGCTCAATTGCTTCTATTTTCTCCGGTTGACTTGATTCCACTACCGAGACCAGAAACCAGCGACTTCCGGATGAGACACCGAACACGCACTTTTCGGGATTCAACTTCAGGCAGTAGTTTCTGAGGCGAGAGGTCTCTTCAAGGTCCTGAACAAGCTCATCGGCCTTCTTCGTTTTCACAACCAGAACATCAACGTACACTTCAAGGTTCTTCCCTATTTGGGGCCGAAACACAATGTGCATGGCCCGCTGATAGGTGGCGCCAGCGTTTTTCAGCCCGAAAGGCATCTTGACGTAGCAATATACACCGAGAGGAGTCACAAAAGCAGTTTTCTCTTCATCTTCTTGCGCCATGCTGATCTGGTGGTAGCCGGAGTAGGCATCGAGGAAGCACAAAGCTTCGCACCCCGCCGTAGAGTCGACGACGATGTCTATCCGCGGCAAGGGGTACGGGTCCTTGGGGCAGACTTTGTTGAGGTCGGTGAAGTCGATGCACATTCGCCACTTCCCGTTGGACTTCCTCACGAGCACGGGGTTGGCCAGCCACTCCGGATAGGTGGCCTCCCGCACAATCTTGGCAGACAAAAGCTTTTCCACCTCGTCCCGAATGGCATCCTGTCGCTCTGGCGCCTGCCGTCGGATCTTTTGCCGAAGCAGTGCGCTCCGAGGCGTTGCCGATCGGTGCTCGATCACCTCACTGGGGACCCGGTCATTTCGATGGTTCCCAGGCGAACACATCCAGGTTAGGCCGGAGGAAGGTGACGAGCGTCTTCCTATTTGGCGCCGAGGTCGGTGCCGATCTTGACGACCTTGCCCGAGCCATCCTCGCCCACGGACCGCCTTTGCCTCGCCCAGAAGGCTTAGGCGGAGCGCGGGTCTTGGCCGAGGAGACCGGGTTGTCGCCCTTGTCGCGCGAAAGGTGGTGCCGGGCCAAATCTGCGCACCGCTTGTCGAGTCGCAGGCTTCCAATCTATCCACCTTCAGTAATGGGACCCTGTGCCCCTGGATTTTCACCAAAGATGTAGGCGTAATGGGCCACCGCCATGAACTTGACCAGGGCCGGCGCCGAGCAAGGCATTGTAGGGAGGTCGAATCGGCGACCTCGAAATCTACCAGCTCCGTTCGGAAGTTCTCCGAACTTCCGAACGTTACCGGCAATCGGACTTGTCCAGGGGTAAGAGGCCCACCCCGGGGGCCACTCCGTAAAAGAGCGGGCGAGGCGCGATTCTCGTACGGGATCTGGAGCGCCTGATACGCCCCGACTGACAGCAGGTTGATGGCACTGCCTCCATCAACCAGGACCCGCCCCAACTTCGCATTGCGGACCGTGGGAGACACCACGATCGGGAGATGGCCAGGGCCGGAGGTGTTCTCTGGGTGGTCGGCCCTACCAAAGTGATCACCAAGCTCGGACCACTTCGCCGGCCGGCCCGGAGGGTCGACGTGGTGGCGCACACCGCCTCGAATCCCGCTTATGCTGCGAGTTCGAGGAGTAGGTGGCGAGCCACCGTGTATGAACGCCACCGCACGCCCGCTCACTTTCTTTGGAAGGCTAAGCGAGCCGCATCTTCGCTGCCTTCGTCTTCGTGATCTTTCTCGCGGCGCTTCTTGAGCCGCTGTCGACAGCTTTGGACACAACTTGGCAGTCCTCCAAGTCGTGTCCACTCGTTCGATGGATGGGGCAATAGGGCTTGCCGCCATCGTTTTCACGGCGGGGCGAGCGACGGTCTCTGCGGTCTCCGCGCCTATCCCGGCGCTCGTCCCGCCGGTCCTGATCATCATGACGTCGGGATTTGGGCTCGGCTCGGCGACCAGACCTCCCTAGCGGTCTCCCTCCGCTTTTTCTTTTTCTTCTTGCGGTCGGAGGGCTTCGAGGTGCCAGCGTCACCGGAGTCAGAAGGTCTCGCCGCGCACTTCCGAGCTTCGGCCGCCCTGGCGCACTTGTGCGCCAGGGAGAACAACTCAGACGTGGTGGAGATGACGCGCGTAGCCATCTTTTCCCGCATCTTCTGGTCCCGGACCCCCCTCCGGAAAGCAATAATCACCGATCGCTCGGAGATCCGGATCGTGTTGCGGCGATGGTGAACCGCCGGATGAACTCTCTCGGGGACTCCCTCCGCTGCTCCAGGCGTGGAGGTCGCCCTCCACGCTGGTTGAGCGTAGGAGCCTGAAAGTTGGCGACAAAAATGTCGCATAGCTCCTCCCACGAGTGCACAGAGCCTCGCGGGAGGTTAAGTAGCCAAGACCGGGCAGAGCCCGTCAGCGACGTCGGGAGGTAGTTGGCCATGACCTTCTCGGACCCTCCCGCCGCACGTACCACCGTGGTGTAGATCTGAAGGAACTCCTCCAGGTTGGTGGTACCATCATACTTCTCGATGGAGGCGGGGCGGAATCTCTCCGGCCATGTAGCTTGCCGAAGGCGGAGAGAGAACGCCTGGCATCCAACGTTGTAGGGGGAGCAGCGTCGTTCGCGGCCCCTCGATCCTGAGAGAGGATGAGGAGTGCGACCAAGGCTCTCCCAGAGTCCGAGGGAGCCCCCACCTTGCACCTTCGCGGCGTTCGCGGAGGACACGACGCAGCTTCACTGTCCGTCGCCAGCGCCGCCTCTCGTCAAGGCGCGATCGAAGGTCTTCGCGGTTCCTTGATTCGGGGACCGCGGAAGAAGCGGAGTCGCGTGTCCGTCCCCTCGTTACAGAGGGGGTTGCAACCAGAACTCCCTTCCCCTTGTCCCGACCCTTGACATCGGGAGGGGTCGTCGTGTGGCGGCCGGAACCTGGCACGTCAGGCGCGTGTGTTCCCTGCCGCCACGCGACGGAAGCCCCCGGCTGGGTCGCCGCTTCAACTTGCTGTTGTGCGGCGTCCACCAGGTGGACGATGTCCCGCAGCCACGGAGTGGTCGGTGTTTCCGCCATATCGGGATGGTCGAAGAAGCCGCCGCGTGAAGGCTTCGCTACGGAGTGTCATCCCCAGCGCCAGCGCCCGGCCTGACGGTGACCCCAGGCATGAGTCACGCGCGCCTCCTGCGGCGGAGGGACCGGGATGGCCGGCTCCTCCCCGAATGCCTGGACGGCCACGGCGCCGCTTTCTTGAGACGATTGTCTGCGCTTGAGTGCGAATCCGCCATGAAGACAAACGCCCTACTTTTGCTAAGCCTCTCACCCGAGATGGAAGAAAAGGGCGATCTAACCACCAATAGCCCCTACTGGCGCGCCACTGCTGGCCACATTAGCCAACAGGCACCTCCGAGACAGGTGCTTATGAGGTTCGACGGGGCTTTGGCAATCGCTCGAGAATGGAGGACGGAGGTGGCCGAGTACCGGAGGCTCAAGCCAACGGGGACGCAAGAAGTTTTTACCAGGTTCGGGCCCTCCGGAGAGTAATAGCCCTAGTCCTGCTTTCCTTGGTATTGCTGGTGTTCTTGCTCGGAGAAACGAAAACCTACTGACAAAGGGTCGAACCCCTTCTCCCATGCACCCCGGCTCCCTTTTATACTCGGGCTGACGGGGGCGCATGGGAGGCTTACACTGCAAGCCATAATCATTACACTGGCATGGGCTCATTTAATGCGCACGCCATCGTTTCTTACATCCCATTAATGATCGCTAGCCTATCACAATCCCGCCTCGGGCCCCATGTCCACCAACGCCGCCCGTTCTGTCATGGGGTGAGGTGTAGTCGTGACGTCTCCCGCAATTAATGCACACCTGGGGAAGGCGCGTCGCCATACCGCAGCCTTCACGCTTTGCATTTAATGCGCACTACACGCATTAAATGTCCTTGACCCGGGCGTGGTGGGCGTGGCGCCAGGAGTGGCTCGCACGCCACGCGCCCATCGGGCGACCACTGGTGGGCGTCAGCGGCGGCCGATCGCCACTGTCCATTGGCGACCACCTTACTGGCGCCAGCTGGGCGGCTCGATCGCCACTGTCATTGGCGACCACCTTTATCGGGCGCCAGTGGTGCGGCTGATCGCCACACATCGGCTGGCGCCGGGGTCCATTGCTCGCCGTGGCGGTGGGCCAGGCGCGCATACACGCTGGTGACCGTACTTATTCATTGCGGGGGAGTGGGTACCCTGGCGTAAAATACGCCGACACGTTGCTATGTAGTACGGTAGAATTGCTTAGGATATTTTCCGATGAAAACAACCAATGGGTGGGATTATTCAAAAAGAATGTTATCAAATGTGATTTGAAGGTTATTACTATGATTTTAGTACTATTTTCCTAAAATAAAAAGAAAAGGAAAATAATTTCGACTTGGGCGGCATGGAATGTCGGGTGGGAGCGGACCAAGCCTTGGTTCTTTTGTGCAAGTACCGCACCAAGTCATGTAAGGACCGACGCTTGTGATTGTTCATTCTAAGCAATACCGTACTACCACATGTCTATAATGGTACGACCTGGCCCACTAATTTGTAGAAGCCTAGTTTAGACTCACCACTCGGTTGTTGTGTGAGAACCAGAAAGAGGCATTGTTGTTGTTGTTGTTTTTCTCACACGGCGCAAGAGGGGGCTTCTGTACTGGGTGGAGAGAACCCTAACAGCGGTGAAACCTCAGCGGGTGGGTCTAGCTAGGTAGATACACTGTAACGGCCTTGTCACGATCTCTCTGCCGGCACACCAAAGGAAGTGTGTTAATAGCTTGGCATTAGAAGATGATTGTGTCGTGTGGGTAAAGTTGTACACCTCTGCAGAGTTAAAACTATTCGAATAGCCGTGCCTACGGTCAAAGGCAAAGCTTGTTGAATGCTTTCATACTGGTAGACTTTGGTTTTTGGTTTCAAACTAAACAATGTTTCGTTTTGGGATCCGGGAGCGGTTAGAACTCTCGGGTGTGCTTCTGGCGGCTAAAGCCAGGTAGGTGGAAGGAACCTGATTTTGTGAACCGTATGACAGAGCCATGTGATTGGATTGAACCCTGATTTTGTTTGAATGTGGCGGATAGAGCATGTATATTAGTGAGTGGTGGTTAGAACCTTCACTACAATATTACATAATTCAATTATTAAAAA
The DNA here is from genome assembly GCA_036346355.1 of Rhipidocladum racemiflorum. NCBI lineage: Eukaryota > Viridiplantae > Streptophyta > Magnoliopsida > Poales > Poaceae > Rhipidocladum > Rhipidocladum racemiflorum. The sequence goes on along the minus strand of CM070573.1, from coordinate 59,965,576 downwards.
GAATTGCTCAATTATGCTTTGTGAAAATTATTAACAAGTATGATTTGATGAAACTTGGCTTTATGCAAAAGAACCATATTAAGTCATCTTTGGATAGCCTACATTATGCATAATTTCCCGGACTTTGCCGAGTACTTTATGTACTCACGTGCTACATTCAATCCTCTCTCGTAGTGAAAGAAGCTGTTCAAGATTTCAACGACTAGGCGCGCTCCCACTCGATTGCTGTGGGCATTTGGATGGGTAAGCTTGGTGTTTTCGCCTTCCGCAGCTTGTTCAAGTTGTTCAGCCTGTTCAGGCCGTAATGGTAAACCTTGACCTTAAGGTCTTTGCTTTTATTTGGTATTATTCTTATTTAGTTATTTGTACTCGTGATATGGTTGTTGATTCATCACTTTTGACTGTGTGTACTAGCTACTGATCTAGGACTAGTACACAAATACACAGAGGACTCCGGATACCCAATCCGGGGGCCTACAATAACCTTGCCCTCTTACCTGTTAGACCCAGGCACCCAGCTCAATATCACATTCTAGGCACCCAGCTCAATATCACATTCTGGAAAGTTTTATGCATGTTGAACTGATGAACTCTATAAAGGTCTTAAGAAATTACAAATGACAAGGGAACATGAAGTCATAATGACAACTCTAAAGGATGATAAGGTATAACTTACTCTATCTTCGTCTTCCTCGGTGTAAGGCATGTCTGACAAGCTGTCAAATGAGTACTCCACATACTCACCATCATCAGAGGTTGGAGTGAGCAGCCTTCCATTATGGCTATTGGGAGGAGTCGCAGTAGATACACTAGATGAAGAGGGACCAACATCTCCATCCATTACCTGTTCAAAAAGCCAATAATAATCTGAGTGGTGAGGCTTGATGGGTGTAATATTTGGTAAGCTTGCTAGAATATTAGTATTTGATTCGTACGGATTCAAAGCATTCCAATAGAAACTCATCAGCAATATAAACATCGAAAGAAAATTACTTAGCCTGTGGTAAAGCAGAAGCACACATTTAACATATTTGCACATGAGACAAAAGTACAAAAAAATTAGTGTGCAGAATCTCACATTCTTTTGTCCAGTAAGGTTCGCTGGGATTAACAGTCTGGTTTATCACATAATTGTAGTGCATACTTTATCTTTTGCTCCAAGTGTGTGCCGTAATGACAATGCATCGATTTCAATATACTCAAGTTTTTATCCCAACACCACCAAGAGTTATTGCATTGCTAATCCCCACACATTCTTACTTGAAACAGATGTTTTTTTAAGCAGTGAAACAGTCATATTTGGCTAAAATCCTATATAATAATTTACATTCCATATAAAGCATGTCTAATACCCATTATGAGATTCAAATTTCATACTGCATAATCATCCTAACTCGAGTGCATGGTTCATTGTATCGATATCAGCGCAAATCAACAGAGGATACATAAAACAGAAACTGTGGGAGAAAGTTACAAAGAAAATGGGATTGCATTATGTTTAAGATAGGTGATATATTAGGAACAACACTAAACGATATCATGCAAGGAACTCTGCACATTGACATATTTGTGTTATCGAATAAAATCCTAATCATTAAATGCACTATAGACCTGCAATTAACTATGGTGCTAACCCTATTTATATGGAAAAATCCTACAAACTTCTGTGCAACAACGTTGCAACGTCACATCACCACCTGCCTCACATCGCCGCAATTCTGTAATAGACCTATATTTGTGCTGTAACCAGTAACCATCCTAATTCCTGAATACTTAAATGACGAAGTAATTTGAAGTCATTCTATGCCTTAGACCAGATAGTTTTTGGGAAACCAGTCTGAACTAGTATGGCATTTACTGGTGGCAAGAGGTCATGCATTTCTATTTTCTAAACAGCACTGACAGTAGTACTAAAGGGGGATTTGCTTTCATGTGACAGGCAGCAGAAGATCAGGTAGAGTACTTCACTGCTACGCACTCTAGTCACAAATACATGTCGTTTTGGACATAGATGCAGTCAAACTTTTGACTATCAATATCTTTTTAAATATTTAAATTGGATGCATGAAAACCATGTGTAGATTTGTCTTGAAAAGTCCTTTCATAATATTATAATTTTATTGGGTTTTATAAATATATTACAATAGAAATTAGTGGTTAAAGTTGTGTTTTACAGACCGTGTCATGTCCAAAATGACATGTATTTGTGACCGGAGGGAGTACAAAAGAAATACAAATCGATCCTAAGAAGTAAAAAATAGTACAAAACACCACCTCATTTCTGTCAGCTCTGTCTTCTGTGGTGGCACCAGATGGGACCTGGAAAAAAGTCAAAAGAAACCAAGACTAAGTTTGCTGCCCCACAAAAGAGATAACAGTCATACACTGTCGGATCAAACATTGTAAATTACTGCCTACAGTCACAAAAGAATGTTGTTTTGGGTTACATGCAGTCAACCTTTCTAAACTTTAGCTGTCGATAATTCAAAAACTTTTTCAATATTTAGATTGAAAACATGAAAATGGTATGTATAGATTTGTCTCGAAATAACTTTCATAAGTGCAATTTTATTAGGTTTCATAAATCTATTACAACATAAATTAGTGGTCTAAGTTGCTTTTTTGGGGACCATGCAGATGCTCAAAATGACATTCTTTTGTGATTGAAGGGAGTATTTGATAATATTTGGATCTCCACTGCAATAATTCTTTTAGCTATCAAGCTTCCATTTGTGACAGCCAAAAATGAGAACCAATTAACTCCAGTACCACTCTGGCACTGTGACACAGCAGAATTGTAGCATTGTTCAGAATGTCAACCAACTAAAACACCCACCTCCATTCTACTCATGAGCCTTCTAGAACGCAACTGTGCAATGGCATCTTCTGTGGTAGCTGCATGGGCTGTCCCAGAACAAATCACACACAAGTTACTTTACATGATTGGTGTACCAAACATAAGTGCAGGACTGCAGATCAAAGTTTGCAAACATACCTGTTGGTGAATGAGCAAACCTATACTCTATGTCATGTTCTTTATCCCAATGACCCTGTCAACGGAACCTAAGGTAAGTAAAGTCAACATATCTCAAACAACTGCGAAGGAAATATCAAACTGTAGTTTTGTACTACCTGACCAAGGTTGCCATGTGGTGTCAGGAAATAATGATCGTCAGTGACATCAGGAGGGTTTAGCACATTATGGAAAAATATTGTGATCGAGTCAAAGTAAAATTGTGGACGGGGTGAATTGTGGTCCCCGTCAAATTTTATAATGTTTTTGTCTCCCTGCAGATACATTTGGATTAACCATATATTGCTACCCTGATAGATGAAAGAAGTCATTTATGTTACACATTGAAGAGAGGGATGGAAACTTACAACGTATGATTCATAAATTTTGTCTGAATGATGAGGAAGTATAAAATCATCCTCAGTGGCATGTCCAAACAAAGCAGGAACAAAACATCGCTTTGCTACCTGCAAGGTTACATTTCAGATACCAAATATGTACTAATGTGCTGTCAAAACTGAGTCACATAATAAGCATGGGCGGACCCAAGAAGGCCCAGGGGGTGCACTGGACACCCTCTCAGTTTTTCATTTTTCTCTATGTACTGTATATAGACCTCTTTAGGTGACATCTCCAGCCCATTTATTGTGAGACCCTAACCCAGCCGGTCAACCTAGCCCATAGCGCAGCAGCCCTAGCCTAGTCCAACTGTCGAAGATCGAGGTACGCAGCAGTCCGATATATATATATGGACACCCCGTCATTTTCGTTCTGGGTCCGCCACTGATAATAAGTGTTCTAAAGATGCTTTGCAGCATTATTCAAATAAATTTGCACAGTAAGTTTGCAGTTGGAGCAAGAAAATTCATTTATTTTCCTAATGAGAAAAGGCTCACATAGCTCCCCTGTTTCTTATCCAGCCTTTTGCCCTTGTTTAATCAGGGAAAACAAAGGGGAAACGAAGAAAGAATTGTATATGGAAGTCAACTTAGCAGTCTGGGCTGTGTGCTATTGTTTATAAGAAATTAAGAACAGCACATAAAAAGGCTTGAGAAACCTCCTGTCAGCTAATAGCAACAAAAAATATACGCAAAGAACAAAGAATCAATAAATGTAAAACTCAAAATGCAGCAAGTTCAAACAAAGAAAAATACAGTGCAATACAATGACCCAAATGAAAAGGGTTAACAATAGCCATGATGATAATGATACAGGAATAAAGCCAAGTATTTAAAAAAATCAAGTTTTCAGAAAGCCAAGTAAATTATCCATCATGGGTACAATGCCACGTAAAATTGTGTAAGCCTAGTACATGAGGAGAAAATCACTACATCTGGCCCAAAATCCAAAGCAGTATCAATATTTAATAAACTTATGATTAATATGATAACAAACCTGAATGGTATCAAGATCCATGATGTCAAAGTTGGCTTTTCTCTTGACAACCTTCCGCATGTGCTGTATTGCAAGTTTGACCTAAGCAATAAACAGAAGCTCCATAATAAATAAGATGAAATCTACCTTGTGTAAGTATGCATAAAAGCCATGCATATATAAAATAAAACTAATAGAAGTCAACCGCAATTCATGTAAAATTGTAATCACAAAAAAAACCGTGGTCATAAACTCTGCATCTGAGGCAGTGCACAGAAAAACAGATGCATCATTGGAACCAATTTTAGTTGATAAAAGTTAGAAAAAATTGTCCACCAGATTGCAAAGGTCATGCACGGCTCCAATAGGAGGTTTGAGTAGTCATGCTCATGCATAGCAGTGGTGCCATAAGGTGGTTATGTAGGAAACAAATTGCACCAACGGCATCGTAAAGCACACATGCACATCAATTACATTAGTCCCTGGGCCAACAACCGCATCTCCACGTTCCTAGTAACAAGTGGCGAATGCCCATCATCAAATGATGCTTACCGTGAATTTTGGCAGGGGATATTTGTACGTATCCACTAGTTCCATCATTAAGCCAACCAAGTTAGAGAATGGACTATCAAGAACCATTCCAGCAATTGATGGATCCTCCGCTCCATACATTAGACTGAAAATAAAGATAAGAGTACAAACATGCTGAATAAGGATGCAATTACAGAGTATGATTATGTACAACAATTATGATCTACAGGGCAAGGCTTACGCACGCGCACGCACGCACACGAGCAATAATATTAAATAGGAATCATAAAGCCAACAAGCATACTAAGCTGAATAACACAGTATCGTAGTTTACTAATTGTGACCAGTATGTGCGAAAATGAGGATTCAGTTCAACATAAATAACATACCTTGTGACTGCACCCATTGAGCGACCCCACAAGCCAATGCAAGATATGTTCCCATCTGTCCGCAAATAATTAACGACAGCTTTCAAATCTTCTCTCTGTAAAACGAAAGAGCATCATCAGCAATATGCTCTTCAACAGCAATATAAACCATTAATTAGGTGCCTCATGAAAAACTAAGGCATTGTTAGCTTGGTGGGAATATGGCGTCATTGAGACAAGTTGATTCAGAACAGAAGAAAGAGACAGGAGGAGGGGGGGTTAAACTTTCAATTAGTAGAAAGAATCAATCACAATTAGTCAAATGTAAGAAGGAATAATTTCTTGCTTAAAATGCTCTTTCACAAATCTTCTGCACCAAGATTTACATTTCACTAGCCATACATTTGACAGTTATGATCCTATTCCAGGTTATTTATTTCTCAACAAAAACACAAATAAATGCTGAATTATTCCATATTGTTTATTTCTCAATTTGCCTAATCACATTTTGCATGTACAAACTAATGAACTATACAAGCAAACAGAAGGTTTGGAAAAAGAACATGTGTCATTTTTATCTCTGTTTGCACAAGAACTCACTTCATTCCAGCCTAAGGTGACATGTTCTCCTTCAGAGAGTCCAGACCCTGAAAAGTCCAGTGTAAAGACTGTAATATTTGATGGCAGAAGAATAATAGCGGCTTCACTAGCGTCAGCTCTGCATCCACTGGAAAATAAATAATGCAGATCAATTAATGTCTAGCAAACACAACAGGATAGAATATCTTAGCAAATATATGTAAGAACTGGAATTTGAACTTCATTAGCAACTCGATAGGTGAAAAGGCATTTTGCCGAAACTGAAATGCACACTTATATACCCTTACCTGTTTCCATGACAATATATAACACAAGGAAGAGCTTTTCCGTCAGGAATCACAACAGGCATGTAGTGGCTACACTGCAATTTCTTGCCCTGGCCATTTACGACCTGAAAAAAGAGATAGCACATATTTAGCTATAGACCATGGTGAACCGCAGAAGAAAACCCAAGTTTATCCTGATTAGCTTGAAGCTCTTTGTCCGTTGTGTAACATATGCCATACAATAAAATGATGAAGAAGTTTGTAAGTCAGTTTCAGTGTAATGATTACAGTAGAGTAGTAGACTAGGGGAAAAAACAACAGCAAGGTGGCAATAGACTTAAAGATGGGAAGGATGTTATGGCACATCTAGATAATAGATAAAGTAATCCTCACATAAATTCTTATCCATCATATCATATCTCACAAATTAAATGGGCACATCTTAAATGCCATCTTTAAAATAAACTAGAAAAATCACTGTTCGCAGAATCTTTGCCCAATTAAAGATGACTGCTAGCCAATTCACTGATTACAAGAATTTCACTATCAAAGGCATGGTTCACCAAGGCACAAGGTGCTAGTAGGGTGGCCGAGTGGCCCCTAATGCATAGTGCACCTAGGCGGCCAACTAGCACACAAGGTGAGAAGGTGCATGGGAGACAGAGAGAGTGGGAGCAGCAGCAGTACCAGCCTCCTGGAGGTCGATGCCGGCGACGGGGAAGGATAATCGATGTCAGAGGAATTGGATTGGATGGTGAGAAAAGTGGAATAGGCCAGCAGGGGAGGTGGATTCGATGGCGGCAATCTCCACACGGTCTGCCGCCCGCCGCTGTACCCGCTCATACCTTCCGCTCGTGTGCATCAGCTAGGGTTTTCTATTACTTGGTGGGCTCTAGTTGGTCAGATGCAGCCAAAGCCCATCTCGCCCGTAGACTCACGCTTTTGTACTGTTCATCTTCCTTGAGCAATCAACCTCCATCCGACTACTGCTCTCTCGTCTCTCCCTTGTCTCCCTCCCTCGCCCCCCTAGCTCCCAGCGCCAGATCGACGCCCACCCAGGCAACCTCGGCGCCTGCCCAGGTCGCCTTGCCGAGTTCTGCCCAGGCCGCCAAGACCCGTCTTGGACCAGCTTGGACTGCCTAGGCAGGGCGGCCACCTGATTGCCGATTTTGCCAAAATCGCGGCAGACGACCGCCGACTAGCACCTAAGCACTGTCTGGGCTGTTTTAGAACACTGATCAAAGGAATTAAAAGAATCAACAACTAAAACAAAGTAGCTGAGGTTCTTTTATTAGCATATCAGCAAAATTTCAAAGAGATATCTACACACACACCAATATAAAGTATGAATCCATATCTTTTCTAGATCCCCCTCGAACTTGATTATTCATGGCTGTCCGATGAGCCACATCTAATGGACCAGATCTAGCGTTGGTCCAGCAGATTTTGACTGTTAATCCACTGCATCCAACTTCCCTTTAATTCAAAGTTGCAGTTGCTCCTGCTTCACTAATTAAATGGTTAAACAATTCCAAATCTAATAATGTGTTAAATGATGTCTATGCTATTACTAGATTTAATACCATTCACAATAGGGCAAAACCTCTATTCCCATTTTTTTGAAGCAGAGGACATGACAAACAGGTTAATGTTCCTTTTTCGTCTTACATGCATGACACATACAAAAGTACTAGTACAAAGCAAACAGAAATAGAGGAGGTTTTCAGGTTGATGTTAATCTGTTATCATTGTATTACAGAAATATCAAGCATACAACCTCCAAGTCCTTCCTCTGAAACCATCTTCCCTTCAGCATAAACTCCTGCTCCAATAGATCATCATTCGGACTGTAGTCAGCTCTATAATGCAACAAAGTAGCGGACAAGTTAATGGAATCATAAACATAGAGTTAAAAGAGTTACTGAAAGGAGCATTGCGGCTCATGGTGAGGTAACGCGTAGTTACTGTAGCAACATCAACTTGTCTATTCGTGGTAACAAGAACTCCAGGAATCCTCAAAAATGGGGGAAATAGAGTAGCTTGCTGAGGTGGAACGGTTGCGCTGGAACACCTCAAGGCGGGCATGCATTCAGGTTCATTTGTAACTTCAGATTTGACCAAGGGGAACAAGCATCTTCTTACTATAAAAGCTCAGTTGATTGGCAAGTGCCTCACACATTTGTTCTTCAGGCTAAATACACATCTACAGATAAAGTTTGTGATAGAGTTGGACCAACCTATGGACAAGTCAGCACAATTTGGCAATACCAGCCAAAAAAAAAAAAAGAAAAAAATCGATGTCGGGACCATTTGAACACACTTCCGAGTACAGAACGGGGCATTCGTAAATCCTAAGTAGGTACCTTCCCTTCAATCAGAAGAAACAGAAATCCGGCGAGCTCAGCTGACCATTGCTAAAATCTGAACCCAATCGAAGACCCGCACATTTACAGGAACACCCTAATCCGCAAATGGAGCTGGGCACCAGCAGGCCCAAGCTCCGACCACCGCGCCACCGAATCGAATGGCAAGCCACGCACGTACATACATATATATACGACTACGCACATACTCCTGGAAACAAACACGAGTCCGCCGGAATTACGCGTCGGCGACACACAATTCGCAGGCGCCGCCAGCACCAGCCAGCCAGCAAATCGGGTCGGAGGCGAGCAAATCGCCCACGCAAACCGCACGAACCGATCGGGCGAGCCCCCAAAAGGGCCACCCGCCGAACCTCGAGCGCCCAAGGCTCGGATCCGAGCCCACGCCAACCGAATCGGGACCGCTCACCTGGGCGGGCGAATGATGAAATTGACGAGCTGGTCCATCGGGGGTGGCGATCGCTTCCAATCTCTCCCACCTCCTCCTTCCTCCCTCCCTCTTTTTAACTGGATTCCTTGCGTAGTTGCGCTCGACAGACGACAGCAAGAGGGGAAAAAGAATGGCGGCTTTCCGGTTAGGACCCTCTGTTCTTTTATTTTGACCAAATTGCACCGGGATATTTGTACTTGTTCTTTTATTTTCCTTCCACTGCCGTTCTACTCCCTCGAGTCAAAAACACATCACCCTGAAACTGTCTTGGCTCAGGATCAAACGGTCGATCGACCAAATCAACAAGTTGGGTTTTTTTACCGTGGTAGTGTCCTCTTTTTACTCAGAACCTCACCTAAAAACAAGAAACAAACGCAAAGTAGCATCAGACACACCACACCAGAGTAGCCTTATCTTGTTGGTGATCCATATCGTTGTCAGTTGTCACTCCCTTCCATCGTACTAAGAAGAAATTATTTAAAATATAATATATATTTTAAATAATTTTACAAAAATAATACATGCTAATTCAAATAACGACAGAGACCTTAACCCTGTCGACTAAATAAATCCACGACAAAATAATCCGTCAGCCAAGCCTTTGTCGTCATTTGATGTATTTTTGTAAAAAAATTTAGGTGTTTTTTTAAATTTTATTTAAAAATGTATTATTTTAAAAAAATCGTACTATAAATCTCTGTACGACGATAAGCAGATTAAAAAAACCCGAGAACTGCGTGTCCCTCTATGACGATAGGCAGATGATGAAGACAGCTATTGTCACTGTGCATAATTGTTACGGAGTAGTAGACTACTAGTAGTAGTATATAATCTTGATGGGATGGCAAAGGCATGCAGTGCCAAATTTGGAAAGCACTAATCTGCACAGCGACGTGAGAGTGAGACAATAAAAAAAAATTGGAGCAACTTATTAGAGCGCTTACAATAGTATACAATAGTAGAGACAATGACTATCTATATACCCTTCTATATCATGTAAAGATAAAATTAAAGACAACTTCTACCGTGAATTACATCTTAAGGTTATCCTTACAAGATCCTATAATCTTTTAATTATGGTATAAAAAGTGTTTATTAAAGTTGTACAATGGTGTTTTATATCATATATATATAGCCGTCTCTTCACGAAAATATACTTATACTATCTATCTCTCATTCTTCTCTCTCCTCCATATCAGAAAAAAAATGTTACGTCGTAAAGCATATAAACAACTGTCGGGACCCGAATATGCAAATATAGATCCTCTGTATATATTACACTAGTCTAGGATTACGCTAATGCACACAGTGGCAATATATATGTAATATCAACTTTTAACATAGCGGCATAATAATAAATGATTGCATTTGATAAATAAATAGATACTGTGATAGCCTTATGGTCGACTTTATATTTATTAGGCCTTGTAGGGCTTATCAGACAACCCATCAATCTGCTGTGGGCAAATCGACAAGGCTTGAATCCTAATAACACACTTCCTCCTGATACTCCTCCTCCAGAGCTAGTATTGATTTCTCCTCAATTGATTGATTTATTGGTGTAAGAGTAAATACATAAAATACTTGATAAGTTGTGCACATAATGCGAGTCTAACACAATTATATGCAAGACTTAATCCCAAAAAAATTATTGGCATGGCTATTTTGCAATAAAACAACATTTGCAATTTAATACAATAAATAGATTAAACACAAGGGATAAAAGAAATAACAATAATAATAATATTCTTAGATATTTCTCAATTTTTACTGGCACACACCCTAATCCGATTCCTTTCCTTTCATTGGCACATAGTCTAATCCAATTCATTTCCTTTCGTTGGCACATAGCCTCCTTCACAAGTTTAATTTTATAAAATATAACCCTTGTGTAAAATTCCTAAGCATTTGTCCATAACCGATGACATGGTTGTTCAAATAGGTTGCACACTCTACAAGGTTATACACTTTACCCACAAGATGTAATCAATCTTATAATGTCGGCCATTACATGTACCCATTGATGTGCAACTAAGAAGATCGTAACAAAACTTTTCATAAATTCTATCCGATCATACACACTCCTAACAAGTTGGTCTCACTATTCCACCCTCACACATAGCAGAAGAATTGGGGAGACTCATCAATGGATTAGGAACAATAACTATTGAATACGTGGATCCACTACAACACACTCCTTTCTAGCCATGCGCACAGCTTGATTTACCTTCTGAAATATCAAATATCAAGACTTGGTAAGTTACCGAGCTGGGTTTGTCCCATTACAAACATGTGGTTGTATGATTTAGCCCAGTTCAATAGCTAATAATGTTAAGCCTTTAATTGATCGAGGCAAGACTTTCAATTATTCTAAGTAACCACAATAAAGTGATTCACACGAAATCATTAACCCAATGTCATACAGGCCTACCATAACCTCTTGTTATTTGACTCAGTATAAATCATTTATCACCTCCAGTTAATTATAATGCAACACATGCCAACAATAACATCATCATCGTGTAACAATACATGGCACGCCCTTTTCATAAATATGTTTCATAAATAATTAGCCAAGTTTGAATTTGCGCTTCCAAATAACACCAATTATTCATTACATGGCTAAGCAAACCACTCAAAATCCAACCAACCCACATCGGTATTATATTAGTAACCAACTAATAATCATCCATCATAGTGTGATAAATAATCATGGCATAGCAACGACAAGGTAGGCATAATTCAAATAGGTTACATAACTAATTCCAAAACTATTTAAACAATTGATAACTTAAATTAGCATACAATAGATTGAAACAAAATAGCATTTGTAAAACTGAGTTCAATATGACCAAAACATAACTTTCCTTGTAATAAATCATGGTCTTTATCTTGACCTTGAATCAACTTTTCACCTTCTAAAGTTCCCGACACTTTAACTTCTAAGCGAAACGAACCATGAAAACATAAAATAAATACAAAACAGGGACAAAACCAACTTCAAAAATCAAATAAAATATACTAGAATGTAGGGCTTGGTTTTAGATGAAATTAAGAATTTTAATGGACTCAATCGGAGTTCATATGAATAAGAACAGACTCTCAATAGATTTATCGAATAAATAAATCCTAAAAATTGTGAGAAAAGAGAATATTCCTCTACGAGAGACTAACAAGTGGGTTCGAGTGAATTTTCGGATTTCTATTTAATTTCCTATCAGGGACTAAAAAACCCTACCCGGTCAACAGCGCGGTCAACAGCCCATGGTTCGAGCTCGAGGTGAGGGCCCGAGTTGAGGCCCCCCGAGCATGTTGAGGGCCAGGCGGCTTTCCCTCGACCTCGAGCAAGGAAAGCCGAGGGTCGGCCCACGACCAAGAACTGAGATTGAGGATTCTGTTCAGAGACCCGTGCTGACGGTTGCCTGGATCCATAAAAGCAGGTGACGAGTATATGTACCATGGGTACCCCCAGCAGCCTGGAATGACGAGCGGGCTGCCTCTTAAGAGCCCAGCTCCTACGAAGGGCCCATGGGCCCCGAAAGCGACCTGGCCCCGACTTGGGCCAGGCCTCGAGCGCTCCGACCTCTCAGGTCCGAGCACTCGGGTGGCTCCAAACCCTCGGGTCGGAGCGCTCGGCGTTACCCGACCCCGCTTGGTCCGGGCGCCCGTTGCTCCGACCCAAATGGGGTCGGCTTCTCCAGCAGTCGGGACACCGAGTCCCCAGCCTGCGTTCGGCCAACTACCCAACGGGCGTGACAACCTCTGACGTCCGTACCAGAGCAGGTGGCCCCTTCCCGAGGATGTCAGAAGACCCACCAAAAAGTCAAGCATCGGTCCCATCACCCTGGCACACAGCAGGGTGGGACGCTCCCTCCCGAGGCAGCACCAAGAGTCAAACATGATGACGCAAGCGCCAGATGGATGAACGAAGCAGTGCATCACCTCTCCGACTGGGGGAGTCACCGACCCCCTCAGGCGAGCCTACCGACCCGGATCATGAGGAAGCGGGGGCCTGGCAAGCGACAAGACAGAAGGCCAGACTCCAAGATGACAAGACAGAAGACCAGACTCCAAGGCATATAGTACCCCTTCCTTTTTCTTTCCAAACTCCCATGTAACCTGCCATTTCCGCCTATATAAGGAAAGGCAGGACCCCGAAGGGAGGGGGTGAGCGAGCGAACGAGAGAGAGACACACAACAAACAGAAAGAGAGGGGCGCCCGATCGATCAAGCTAGAGATCGGTCGGACGAACACGAAAAACACTTCCTCGCTTGTAACACTCCGCATCTACTTGCTCCCAGAAGCAATACACATCCACCGCACGAACTGGAGTAGGGACATTCAGCCCGAACCAGTATATACCCTTGGCTCCTTGAGTCGACCATTCGGGGAGAGGGAACGCACGACCCCCACTAACCAAAAATTCGTATTGCCGGTGCACGAAACACCGACAGTTGGCGCACCAGGTAGGGGGCTTTCGTGCGTCATCATCGCCATCGTCTCTAGATTCCTATCTACTTCCCCGATGGCTTCCTTCTCGTGTGACGGCGCACCAGCGTCGAGGGGTTGGATCCGCTTCGGTGCCTTCGACTTCGTCGTCACTACGACGGGAGAGCTCATGCTCATCCCCACCACCGTCCGTGACCAGGCTTCCTCCACGAGCCTGGACGCAGTCGCCGACATCCTCGGCAACCTTCGCCTCGAGGCTCCCTCCCGGGCCTCGATGACGGAGCTACTCCATAATGGCGCCGCCCCCGATGGCGCCATGCACGTACAGCAGCGGGCGGTGGCCCTGCCCTCCGCGAATCCTCAGTTCGTGGCGATGGTCGGCTACGTGCCGGCCTCCGTCCACGACTTGCTGGGGGACTCCTCTAGCCACGGCTCTAGCTCCGACAGGGAGTGCCCCCCGCGCCGGCTGCACTCCCATGAGTGCAACATGGCAGGCGTGGCGGACCCTTCCGCCACCCCCACAAGCCCCGGAACTCTCCTCCTGCGCACCGAAGCGCAGGACGATGAGAATCGACATGAGAGCCCCGCGCACCTCCAAGCTCGCCGCTCTGAGATTGAGCGGCAGCGCGAGGAGCTCGAGGCCCAACAACGTCACTGAGTACGAGGCCCTCGTCAACGGCCTCCGGATCGCCGCCGACCTCGGCGCCCGGCGACTCTACGTACACGGGGACTCCAAGCTTGTTGTTGACCAAGTAATGAAGGCCACGGAGCCTCGCGACGCCCCCATGGCGGCCTACTGCTTGGAGGTACGCAAGCTCGAGGAGAGATTCAAAGGTTTTGAGCTCCACCACAGCTACAAACGCTACAATGGTGAGGCCGACTCCCTTGCCAATCTTGCCTCCAGCAAAGGCCCGGTTCCTCCCAGGATCTTTGTTTCCGATTTGCACAAGCCGTCCATCGGTTGGACTTAACCGGTGAGACCACATCCGACCCCCTAAAAGCGGTGGCCCCGACCGACGCTCGGTCTGGGGCGGACCAAAGTGTGCTCGCAACCGACTCCGACTGGAGGCGGCCCTTCATCGACCGATTGACCGACGGGGCACTCCCCGCCGACCCGACCGAAGCCCGACGCCTCGCACGGCGGGCCAAATACTTCGTCCTAGTCGAGAAGGACTTGTACAAGAGGAGCCCCTCCGGAATCCTCCAAAGGTGCGTCCCGACCGACCAAGGGAGGCAGCTGCTGCTCGACGTCCACGGTGGGATCTGCGGACACCATGTCGCGCCCCGGTCCTTAGTAGGGAAAGCCTACCGACAAGGTTTCTACTGGCCGACCGCCGTGGACGACGCCGAGCAAATCGTCCGCACCTGCGAGGGATGTCAGTTCTTCGCCCGGCAGACCCATCTTCCAGCGCAAGCCTTACAGACGATCCCTATCATATGGCCGTTCGCGGTATGGGGACTCGATCTGGTCGGGCCCTTCAGAAAGGCGCCCGGGGGCTTCACTCACCTGCTCGTCGCGGTGGATAAGTTCACCAAGTGGATAGAGGCCAAGACGCTCGCAGCCATCACCTCGGCGCAAGCGGCGAACTTCTTCCGCGACATCGTCTACCGGTTCGGAGTCCCGAACTCCATCATCACCGACAACGGGACGCAGTTCACGGGGAAGGAGTTCCTCGAGTTCTGTGACGACTTTAACATCCGCGTCGACTGGGCGGCGGTGGCGCATCCCCGCGCCAACGGCCAAGCGGAGCGGGCCAACGGCATGATCCTCCAAGGACTCAAGCCACGGATCTTGATCGGCCCGAAGAAATTGTGAGGCGATGGCGGCAAGGTTGCCCTCTGTCCTCTGGAGCCTGCGAACCACGCCGACCCGGTCGACCGGGTTCACGCCATTCTTCATGGTGTTCGGAGCGGAGGCTGTCCTCCCAACCGACTTGAAATACGGCGCCCCGAGACTTCAAGCCTACGTCGAGACACGGGGGCTTGAAGCACAACAAGATGCCATCGACCAGCTCGACGAAGCACGCGACGTCACCGTTTTGCGATCAGCCAAGTACCAGCAAGCCCTATGACGATACCACAGTCGCCAAGTCCGCGGCCGGTCATTCAGTATTGGATATAGAGAAGCTAAGGAAACTTTATCCTTAGAAATCCCTGTCGTCCGTGTAAACGCCCGCCTGTACTTAAATTCACGATTCGACCTCTCCTGCCGACTCACGCCTGACCACCGCGGTCCCTAAAAGGCTACGGTCGCTGAATGAGAGTTCACAGGCAAGAAAGGCAAGAACAAGAAGAACAGCGGGCAGTATTTTTGACAAAAATAAAACTTTTATCAAGAATATTTACAGTGGGGGGAGCGAAGGGTCCTGCGCCATCACCCCCCCTAGCCGCCCAGTTTGTGGCGCCTGTGGACGGTCACCTCAACCAAGGCCTCCCTCGTCTCCTACAAGCAGGGGACGACCCGGATGAGTACGTCGACCCCATCCGTCTCCCGCCTAACCAAGACTTCCTCCACATCCGCTACGATCTGCCGCCATGCCTCCTTATGGTCGAAGGTAGGCGGCAGGCCAAGTGGCGGATGGTCGGCCATCAAGAGGCAGAAGAAGAAAACTACTCAAGACAACGAGAAGAAAAGATGAAGGTGCCTGCGTCGCTAATGCATCTGGTGCCTTCTTTTGTACCCCAAGGTGTCGAAAACGAAGAGGCTCGAGTAAGTATAAGGACCAGAAGCCGAAGTGCCCTGCACCAATTCCAACCGAAGCACGGACATCGAAAGAGTTAAGGCAATCCTATCCCTTAAACTTCTTCCATTTTGTTACGCTTAGCTACCCAGCCTCCGAGTTCAAAGCGGTGCGTAGCGACTGCAACCCAGTCCCCACGCACCACTCGGGGGCTACTCACACCTACACGGGTCAAGACCACTCGATCGGTTGGAAACGCTCCTTCCCCGTGCAGGCGCGGGTAAACGCTTTGCTCACACACTCACCCGGATCAGCGGTCCGACTGGCCTTTTGGGTTCCCCCTCGCGGCCATCCTTTCGACCCAAAATGCTACGGCCTACGCCCCGGCGGCTACTGTTGCGAAGTAGCACTTTGCGGAAGAAGGGGGTGCGCTCGAGTGGGGCGACCGTCCGCCGATCAAACGCTTTCCTTTCTCGCGGGGTGAGCGGTCTAAGCCTAAGCTCTATTTGCGTTCCCCCCGGGGGCAATGAACATGGCAACCCGCGCCTGGATAACCCCCACGGTTCCGGTCGCTACGGTCGTTAGTCGCTCATCGCGCCGAAAAAACTCAAATGGAACTTAAACCGGCCCAGCCGGCCAAAGCTTCTCGTGGAGGTCAAAGTTCATTTACCAAGTTCTTTTCACCACGAAAACGAAAAGCAAAAACTAATTCCCTTCATGCTCCCCATGGAGGATGCTGCGCGGCGAAATATTCCCAGCGATCACCCGGGCGTAAGGGTCGACTCAGGACTCGAACTCGTCGATCTCTTCCTCGGTTCTGTTGCCGGCAATCCCGCTACTGATCATCTCGAGGTCGATACCGTCGTAGAAGGATACAGCGTTGACCAGCGCGGCCGAAGCGCCTTGCACGACAGCCTCGCCCACCGAGGCCTCGACGTGTCCCAACACCCCCGCCAGTATGGTGGGAAGGGAGCTCGGGCCTGCGATAATCCCGCGCACCCGGCCACAGACACCCTGGCCGACCTCCTGGAGGGTCGCCAGTTCGGCGGCTAGCCCGGACCGATCCCCTTCCGCCTGCTGCTGGGCCGCCAGAGCCGCGTCCCGCGCCGTGACTGCCGTGTCACGCTCCTCTACCGCCAACCTCCGTGCATCTGCGGTGTCAGCCAAGTTCTTCTGCAGCTCTGCGAATGCAAGACCACGTCAGAAAGCTTTACCCCTCCGACCGCGATCGCAAGACCGAAGGATGGGGTAACTTACCGGCTGCGGAAGCTTCAATGTCACGAAGACTTTTTTCAGCGGCCTCGGCAAGTTTCCTCGCCGAAGCTGTTTCCTCTCGGGCGATATTCCGCTCGGAGCGCAGCTGGTCGGCCTCCGCTCGTGCTGAGCCAAGCTCGTCCCGAAGACAAGATGCCTCCGACCGAGCGGACGCCTCCGCGGCAGCAGCGGAGGCCTTGGCGTCATTCGCCATCTTTAGGGAAGATTTCACCTCACACGCCTCCCCTTCCAAGGTTCGGGTCATCAGCCACATCTCCTCCAAAAGTTTCGCGAGCGCATCCAGCCTCCGGTCGGCCAAGGTTGTCTTCTCCCGCTCGACGTCCAGGGCCTCTTGTGCGTCGCGCGACAGTGCCATGAGGCGCTCGTGTTCTGCCTCGGCAGTCTCCTTCCGGCCGAACAATTGTCGGAGGAACCTGGACTTCTCCACGGACCGAGTCTGCAAACGCTGCAAAGTGCGGCCCGATTAGCCGACCCCGAAACCCTCTAAAGAAGACGGGTTGACTAGCCTTACCGCTCCGGTAGGGTGGAGTCCTCCGGTGATGGAGTCCAGTGCCCTATTGGAGGACTCAAGGGTGAGGGCCAGGCCCTTATGGATCTACTCGACCTCGCCCTTGAGGCCCTGTGCGCCCTCCTGAAGAGCCCCCCACTCCTCGTGCTCCGCCGCGTCATCCAGCACGAACGACGGCCCCCCGGATGGGTCGTCGGCTGGCCAGGTAAGCATGAGCGGTGCGGTCGGAGCAGACTCCGACGGGACCACCCCGGCGACTCGCGCTCCCGAAGACCCCTCCGGGGGAATGGACGCTACCACCACTGGCTCTTGGGCCGCCCCCGGTGGCGCGTCCTCCAGTGACGGTAGCAGCGCCTCTCCCGACAGTCAAATGGCTCCGACTGGCAGCTCACCCGGCGGCGGTGACGGGAGATCTTCTTCGTCTCCCCCAACCCCCGAGAGAAATGCCAGCTTGGCAATAGAGACCGAGGGATCCCCGCGTGCTGGTTCGCTCGCCAGCTCCGTTTCCCCCGTCGCCGTTGCGGATGCCGCAGGCAATGCCGGCAGCACCTTCGGAACCGGTCGCACTGGCTCGTCGTCCCCGACCTCTATAATTTCGACCCCCACCGGGGAAAGCAAGGGCGCCACCACTCTTGTCGCCGCGGTCGGGGTCGTCACCTCCAAGGTCGCCTGGGTATAGATTCTGCACACAAAGGCCAGTAAGGGAGCTGTGCAGGAGATAACTAGAACTAAAGGTATTTCCGAAGTAAAAGGGATGCCTACTGCAATGAGCGGGGCCGCCGCCGTCGCGCCCTCTTCAATGGCCCCCCGCGAGGGGGCGTGGTGGCCGTCCGTCTCCCCGAGGATGCCCCCGTCAGCGGTACCTCCGCCCGAGGCGCGATGCCGCCCGCGGTCTGGATGATGCCTTCAGCCAGGCCACCGCCCAACGGCAGCACAGGAGCGAGTACGCGGCCCGGATCACCTCCACCGCTCTCGCCGCTGCAGCTTGAGCCCGACTCCTGGCTATCCCACTCGCCAGAAGTCGGGTCGGAAACTTCCTCCCCCCGCGCGGCCCGCACCGCGCGATCCTGTTTCTTCTCTTCCACCTCTCCTCCTTCCGCTTCCTGCGGGCAGAGTCGCGTTGTTCGAAAGCCACACGGGCGGCGGCCCTTAGTTCCTTCTCGCCGGGCAGCTCGGCCCGGGAGACCATCCCACCGAGCCCCTGCGGGGTCACGTTTAAACAACCACCTACAAGGGCCAAAAGAAGAAGCAGAGAAATCCAAAGAGAAGGGGATCGCCCGACTCACCAGGTTCGGCGGGTTGCTTGCTGATAACAGCGTGGGGACACCGCTCGCCGCCTTAGTAGCCCTCGCCCCGATAACAGCGAAGACCCGAGCCTCAAGCTCTGACGCCGGGAGCTCCACCTCGACCATCCTTATGCTGTCAGATGCCCCAGAGTATTCAAACATAGGGCGCACCCGATCCATGAGTGGTTGGATGCACATCCCCATGAATGCACGCACGACGACGTCACCCGTTAAGCCCAGCGTCCGCAAGGCCCTGATCCGCTCGATGACCATTGCCACCCTTTTCTTCTCCCTCTTTTTGGGACCCTAGCTCCATTGGAGCCTCGTTTCAGGGAGTCTGCCGGAGAAGGTCGGAGCACTGCCCCCACGTTCTGGACATAGAACCACTCGGGGTGCCATCCCCGGTTTGACGACAGCAACTTCACTTCAATATAGTCCGCCGTACAGCGGGGTCGTAACTAGAAGATTGCGCCGCCCAAAGGCGCGGCATCGTCCGACGGCTTGTCCTTCCACAACCGCACCTGGAACAAATGCCTCCAGAGCCCCCAGTGGGGATCGATCCCCAGAAAGGCTTCACATAGCGTCATGAAGACCGCAATGTGGAGCACACCGTTGGGGTTCAGATAGTGCACCTCCACCCCGTAGAAGTGCAGCAGCCCACAGACGAACGAATGGAGGGGGAGCCCGTAGCCGTGCTCGAAGAAAGAGGCGGGTACCACGATCTTCCCATCACCCGGCGTGGGGAATTCGGCCCCCGTCGGCACCATCCACTGCGGCTCCCCCCGCGGGGGGAGGAAGCCTTTCTTCTCCAAACCGAGTGCGCGGCTCGACTGGATGGAGCACGCCGGCCACGACATCCCCCCAAAGCTGAAAGACAGGCAAGCGGAAACCTTCCCAAAATAGCTCTCCTCTTCGCTTTTTCTTGGTCTCTTCTTTGGCAGGAGCAGGCAACAAGACCAGAAAAAGCAGATGCGAGCGCCGGTCTCAGCACCCGCCACCCCGAATTTATAGACGCCAACGGACGCGAGCCCAGCGGACGCCAAGTTTAACACACACCGCTTTGGGTGCAGCGCCGCACGAACCGCCGATCGCGCCTGACAGCCCACTACCGGGACGCCGGTAAGTGACGACGGTTCCCAATACCCCACTACGCATTAAATGCTGACATGACAGCCAGGCGACACACTCCTGCAGCACCGTGGCCTCCGCCGGCGGGGATGGGCCAACTTCCCCAAATAGGTACACAAGGCCCACCGGGCCATTTCGGCCTCAGGGCACCGAAGAGCTCGACAGCTCCTACCCGAGGTATGACCTAACGCTGTGGGTTCCTAAGGCCCGGTCTGCCAAGCAGATTTAGCGCCGCCCCAGTGGAAATTGAGCGAGGGGCGAGAATGGGACGAGCCCTCGGTGGGCCCCAAGTTGGGTCGGCAGTCGACCCGATCGCCGCAACTCGCGTCCGAGACCATACTTCACACCCTCCTGCGGAACCCAACGATTGGTAGCAGCCAGCTGCGCCCCGGGTCGTCCGCCGACCCGGGGTCTGATACGGGATTGGGTAAAGAAAGGTTTCTAATGGGACGCCCCCAGAGGGCCAAACGCCCACGCCGGGAACCGTCTGCTAGGAAAGATCCCCCTCAGAGGGATCTCCGGGTCCCACTCGGACCACCCGCTACTAGCTCACACGAGCACGGCGTTCAGACCAACGTTGGTAAGCGCGCATCCGCTCACCCCCTCCAGGTCCCACACCTGCGGATGGGGCGCATTTGTGGGACAACGAGCGGCCTCTGCTCCCACCGATAGCCTCGCCGAGCGAGGACCCGGGACGGATGCCCCTCGCCCAGCTCCGGCATAAAACGAGCACGACTAATTCGCACAGCTCCAGCATAAAACGAGCATGACTGACTCGCCCAGCTCCGGCATAAAACGAGCACGACTGCCTCGCCCAGCTCCGGCATAAAACGAGCGCGACTAGTTCGTCCAGCTATGACGTGAAACGAGCACTCAGGCACAGGAACCTTGTTGAAAGGCACCCGGGCGCCCGCGCCGGTGGAGGCGGCCGGAACATTCCCTCGACCGACTTGGCACTTAGAGACGCGGCGCTGTGATCCCGCATCATCTTTCGTGAGCATGCGTATTCACAGAGCGCGATAAGGTTAGACGTCCGCAAAACATGCTCCAAGTGCATTTGATCGGAGGAATGTTCCTGCAAAACCCCACTCGGCGGAAAACCACGCTCCCTCGCGCATCCTCCCCGTAGAAACGCTACCGCTCTTGCACTCAAGACAACCCAAGCGCGGCGCTTGTCCCCCTAGCTACCATTACGAAGGGCACAGGAAATAAAGCCGGGGCAAGCGCCATGACTGGCCAACGCATAATAGTTGCTTACATATATTGTTCATAACCAACCACAAAAAAAAGAGCGGGGGGTGAGAGCAGTTACAAAAAGAAGAAGAGAGACATGGGCGGCGGACGCCCCGGGACCCCTTACGGGACGGCGTCTCCCTCAGAACTAGAGAATTCGTCCACCACCGGGTCCTCCACGCGCAGCTACCCCATCAAGCCTTCCAGCGCCTCCGCCGCTCGAGCGAGGTGGAAGGCGTAATGCGCCGCAGTGGCCTCCAGGGGGTCGCCCAGCCTCATGCCAAGCGGCTCCAGGCTCCTGGCGATCCTCTCGTACGCTGGACGGAGCATGGCGACGAGCCCATTCCCCGCCATTACCAGCTCCTCCTGAACGCCTTGAACACGAGCCCGCAGGGACGCCGCCTCCGCCTCTGGCGTAGGCCATCATGCTCGGCTACAGCCGAGGCCTCCACCGACAGCATTACCACTAGCCCGGCCGCTGGGCCTCGCTTCGAGGGTCCGTAGGTGAGCGCGGGCGTGGGGCGGTCCGGCGGCCTCGCCTCGCCCGAACCGCGGCCATCGCCGAGGGCGCTGGGGGCGGCGGAGGCAGGCCTGTGCCAGAGGCGCTGAAAGAAAATGGAGGAACAAACTGCCGTCAGTATCAAGAAAGACTCAAGTTACGCCAGGTGCGGATCCCGCACGAGAAAGGAGGACGAAGGCAGGATGAGCCCGCCCCCCTGTCGCGGTGGCCGAAGACCCGTCTTCGAGGCGGGGCCGCCGGGGGCTCGGGTCCCAGAAATCACTGGACGCTGGGCGCTTCCCGGCCCTCCGGTCGCCACCCGCGTCATCACCCCCGCTCGCCATTGCCGCTCTAAAGAAGGAAGGTGGCGGGAAGAGTAAGAGGCTGGAACGAAGGCTTGTTTGCATGCGGAAATAAAATGGGGTAAACCATTCCCGTTCCACCAATTTTATAGACGCGTGCAGGAAGACGGAACGGCACGATCCGAACGGCCGTCTTGCTGAACGAGGTGGCGTGCCCTTCTGCCTCCGCCGCTGCGTAATAAATTCGCAGCACGGCGGCAGAAACCGAGGAGACTCGATGCGACTACATCGACAGGGTAACCCCCCGACCGGCTCTCCGACCCACTCGGGGGCTCGGGGGCTACACTCCAGCGGTGCGCCTTCAAGACCGCCAAGAAGACCGGGCCGAGCGCCCCGCACACACTCAGTCGGGCCTGTCGAGCCAAGAAGACCAGCTGGGAGCGCCCCGCACGCACTCAGTCGGGCCTACATCGACAAGGAAACCCCCCGACCGGCTCTCCGACCCACTCAGGGGCTACACCCACTGTGTGCGCTCGTGCGCACCCGGATGGACCGACGGACGCCATCCGACCAGACGGCGTGGCAAGAAAACCCCCGATCGCCTCTGGTGCGACGCGCTCGGGGGCTACTGATAGTATACGTACCATGGGTACCCCCAGCAGCCCGGAACGACGAGTAGGCTGCCTCTTAAGAGCCTAGCTCCTACGAAGGGCCCATGGGCCCCGAAAGCGACTTGGCCCCAACTTGGGCCGGCCTCGAGCGCTCCGACCTCTCAGGTCCGAGCACTCGGGTGGCTCCGATCCCTCGGGTCGGAGCGCTCGGCGTTACCCGACCCCAATTGGTCGGGGCGCCCGTTGCTCCGACCCAACTGGGGTTGGCTTCTCCAGCAGTCGGGACACTGAGTCCCCAGCCTGCGTTCGGTCAACTGCCCAACGGGCGTGACAACCTCTGACGTCCGTACCAGAGCAGGCGGCCCTTCCCGAAGATGTCAGAAGACCCACCAAAAAGTCAAGCATCGGCCCATCACCCTGGCACACAGCAGGGTGGGACGCTCCCTCCCGAGGCAGCACCAAGAGTCAAACGTGATGACGCATGCGCCAGATGGATGAACGAAGCAGTGCATCACCTCTCCGACTGGGGGAGTCACCGACCCCCTCAGGCGAGCCTACCAACCCGGATCGTGAGGAAGCGGGGGCCTGGCAAGCGACAAGACAGAAGGCCAGACTCCAAGACGACAAGACAGAAGACCAAACTCCAAGGCATATAGTACCCCTTCCTTTTTCTTTCCAAACTCCCATGTAACCTGCCATTTCTGCCTATATAAGGAAAGGCAGGACCCCGAAGGGAGGGGGGCGAGCGAGCAAACGAGAGAGACACACGCAAGAAACAGAAAAGAGAGGGGCGCCCGATCGATCAAGCTAGAGACCGGTCGGATGAACACGAAAAACACTTCCTCGCTTGTAACACTCCGCATCTACTTGCTCCCAGAAGCAATACACATCCACCGCACGAACTGGAGTAGGGACATTCAGCCCGAACCAGTATATACCCTTGGCTCCTTGAGTCGACCATTCGGGGAGAGGGAACGCGCGACCCCCACTAACCAAAAATTCGTATTGCCGGTGCACGAAACACCGACAGCAGGAGTCAACGTGGACGTGGAGCCTAGTTCGGAGCAGTTGCGATCCGGTTTAGGCGTGCATGAGGCCACTCCTTCCCAGGAATCTCGTCAGTCGTTTCTTGGTGGGGAGGAGTACAAAACCCTCCGGGGATGTACGCAATGAGAGGGAGAAGAAAAGGAAAACACAAACACCCCACTTGCACTCAAGCATAATCGATTTCTCCGCCTCAGGGCAAGACTGGACTAGGGCTATTACCCAGATTGGGAGCTCAAACCAGTATAATTCCTCGCGCCCCTCGTCTTCTTCTCCTTGATCTGATCTTAATAGCAGTAGACGCCGACCTCCTGTGGGACGAAGCTCACCTTTGGGTCCCTATTCACATACCCCCTCGGTTTCATCTCTGCGGTCAGACGATCCCGATCGTCGACATTTCCATAATTCCATAAATTAATTAGAGATTGACTTATGGGCCCTTGGTATATAGGCTTAGGGCTTTGGACAAGTAGATCAATGCGACACGGGTGCTCCCTTTTGCAGTGGTCTTGGCGTGCATGTAGCGCCCGACACGCGACATAAGTCAGCGATGGCTACGACAGGGACTCAAAGTCCTACTCGGAGATGATAAGCATTGTTTCTAGCAGGTGGGTCCCACCATCAACGACACACATGGCGCGGTGCGGGCTACAGATTGGGCTGAGCGGGAACGGGGTAGCTGGCTGGGTTTTGGCCCAAACCCAATTCCATATTCTTTAATTTAGTCTTTTTTAGAAAATACAAGAAGAGCTAAATAAAATAGCAAATGCACTTGAAAAATTCCCAGAAAAATTCAAAAAATACTTCCAAGCAAAGGAATCCAAATAAAATAATTTTGATAATTATTCATTTGATAATTAATTATATTAAATTATTTTTTATATTAATCTTTAATTACCAAATAAAATTGGTGAAAATTTTTAGAGAGCTAAACCACATAAAATAAAAATATTTTTAAAGAGACAAAATTTATGATGTTACAACAGTTGCTATCGAACTATTATATATATGTAATATATGTAATATCTTACAGCGGGAGGAATTTGCGAGCGCTCGGCCGCTCCACGTCAGCGCTTTGCGCGTTGGAGCCCCTCGGCTTTTCGTATTTGCGTCCAGCACCTCTCGCCCGGGCCGTCGATCTGCTCGCTTCGGCTCCTATCCGCCTCACCGTGTGTCGGCCACGGCTGATAAAGTGTCGTGAAAATGGGGCTCGCGGAGCTCTCGAGGCTGCCACCGCTCTCCCCGTCCCTTCCAATCCCGGTCGTCGCCGCGGCATCGCCGCTGCTCTCTCCTGCACGCGCACCTCAGGTCCTCAGCATCCCCGCCGCCCGCTATTCCTCCTACTGCTCCGTGCGCCGCTGCTCTCTCCTCCTTCTACGCCGCGTCACCTACCCGCGTGCATAATCGATTTCCAGCCCGGCCGCTCCACGTCAGCGCTTTGCGCGTTGGAGCCCCTCGGCTTTTCGTATTTGCGTCCAGCACCTCTCGCCCGGGCCGTCGATCTGCTCGCTTCGGCTCCTATCCGCCTCACCGTGTGTCCAGCGCCGGCTGATAAAGTGTCGTGAAAATGGGGCTCGCGGAGCTCTCGAGGCTGCCACCGCTCTCCCCGTCCCTTCCAATCCCGGTCGTCGCCGCGGCATCGCCGCTGCTCTCTCCTGCACGCGCACCTCAGGTCCTCAGCATCCCCGCCGCCCGCTATTCCTCCTACTGCTCCGTGCGCCGCTGCTCTCTCCTCCTTCTACGCCGCGTCACCTACCCGCGTGCATAATCGATTTCCAGCCCTTTCGTTCCCCGCCTCTCCTCGCGTGCTCCACCAGGCGGCCTTTACGCCCGTCCGGCCTCTCTCTCCCTTGCCTCCGTTCGCTCTCCCTCGCCCTTGCCACCACGGCTAGCGTGGCCTCCTTCCCTCCCATCCTAGTCATGTTAGCGCCACTGACCAGGAATCGCGGCCCCCAGATCTCCTACAGAGCTGCATCGTGATCGATTCATCGACGCCGCTACTGGAGCCTTCCAGGCCATGCCGCCGCCAACTGGAGACCTCCTGGAGTCGCTCTCCCTCCAGCCGCCGGAGATCTCCGTAGGCCTCCCGCGATCCACGTGCTACAGTCAGCCGACATCGCTCGCGGTACAAACCTCCTCCTCCTCCCCATCCCCCTACTCCTACTTCTGAGATCGGCAGCGATGTTGCGTCCGCCTCGCCCAAGTCCTCGCTCTGCCTTCTCGCATCCTCCATTGCCCTTGCAGCGACACGACATCGGCTCTTGGCCGCCTCGTGGAGCCCTAGAGCTTGCCGCGCCATGGAGTCCCTTCCTCAGCCGTCGGAGCCTGGCGCTCCACCTGCCCTTCCCCGATGTGGAAGTGATCCTCCTCTTTGATCTCCAGCCATGGTTGTGAGGGTCCCGGATCACTTGCCCTCAGATGGTTGCCCCCGTCCGTGCTTATCCTCCTGACTGTCTTTTTCTCGGCCTCGCCACAGGCGCACACGCTCTGGTTCGACCTCGACTCCGGACGCACCAAGTGCATCTCCGACGGGATCAAGGTCAGTTCCTTGGTCGTTGGCATGTACCACGTTGTCGGCCCTGATGCCAACTCCCTCAACTCCCAGCTCCCTGACTCCTAGCTCTGTGCTATTACTGGCTATGACGGCTGTCTTAGTTAGTCTGTCTCTCTCTTTTTCTCTGCATTTTGTTTGTGCGCAGCCATGTAGAACAGGAAGGCAACCAGATGGGAAATTGATTTGGAGATTAGAAGAGTTGGTACAATATCAGGGTGTATGTTTTTCCTACAGCTTTCTTTCATCTATCCCAGTGTTTTTTCTTCCATATCCTCAAAGTAGGGTATTGCAGGTTGAAATTATACTTGGGCTGATTTTATTTGTATGCAGGAATTTAGGATAGGGAAGCAACCACAGCACAAATTGATTTGAGGCTTGGAACTGTTGCCATAGACCAAGGTGCGTCCTTTTCTTTGCTAAAAAAGGCTACACCCTCTTGCATTTGCTTTCTTTTTTACATGCAGATTGATCCAATCTATAGTATCTAGGACCCCAAGAAACTGATCTGAAAGTGTGGGTGGTGATTTGCCATTTTAGATCTATTTTCACAGGATCATACTCGGGTCAGGAGTTACACACACCGACTGGAACCCATCCTAGCCTTTCGTTTTGCTAAAGTACATCATAAAGGTCCAATTTTTTGTTGTATCAAGTACTAATTCTGTATTAAAATGAAATTTGTTCTCCTTGTGATAAATGCATGTTAACGATACTGAAGTTATCAATTCTTTGCTGCAAACAGAATTAATTCCGCTGTGCTTCCATAACATGAAGATAGGCAGTGAGCTTTCAAAAACTGTATGTGTGTCGGGACCCCGAATTTGCAAATCCGGACCCTCTGTGTATTCAGCACTAGTCCAGGAACGCGCTAGTGCACACAGTCTTAACATCGGTAAATATCACAATCATACCATTCGATATTATCAAAGTACTTTATTTAAATAACCAAACTGGTTACTTGATCTTATGGTCAAGTTACAAATGTATGCCTTGCAAGGCGAAACTTATTAAAAGAGAAATAATAGCAGCGGAAAATCAAATAGCTTCGTGGCGCCATCCAGTATACCACAGTAATCGATCGGGCTCGCTTCCCTAAGTAAGCGGATCCTCTTGGAGTTCCTCCTCCAAAGTCAGTGCGATCTCTTCTTCAACTGATATTGTGTTGAGGCAAGGGTGAGTACTTGGTACTCAAAGAAGTCATGCATGCAGAATGCAAGCTAATATACTATATGCATGGCTTGGTACAAAGGAATAGCTTAAGGTATATTTGCAAGAAACAAAGATTTGACAAGTATCATAAATAGATTCAAAGCAAGAGAAACAAGTAAAGCATAAATAACTTTTCAAGAAGTTTAATAAACATTTTCCCCATCCTAAACCACATTTCCATCATCTTCACTACTAAACCAACCCACCTTTCAAACCAAAGTTATTTTTGAGAAAATCTAACCCTTGATCATAATTCCGAGCGATGTCCAATACCGCGGACACGGCTATTCGAATAGATTCCAAACTCTGCAGAGGTTATGCACTTTACCCACAAGATACAATCAAACACCACAAAGGCGAAGTTCAGTAATAAAGCCTTTCTAAGCCTCAAACAACACAGTGGTCCTCTCCTGCTCGTGCTCTACACCATCCCTTCCTTAGCCAAGGCGAAGTATGGGACCAACACACTGTTAGATGGGTATCTCGCCACGCCCACGATACGCTCCCTGCACAATCACACAAACGGTGTAATTGACACCCTGAGGCTCCACAAGTGAGTCCTTAGCGAGTTAGTCAACTAGGGCCGTCCCATTCCAGCCATGTGGTTGCAAGTATGACCAGTTCAAAGGCTTGCAAGGTTAAGTCCTTAGAGTGACCAGTGGCAAGACTACCCGAAGAACCAAATCAACATCCCCAATGCCACAACTGGTCCACTGATTACTCTTGCCACATGCCCTGGCCGAAATCGTTTATCAAACCCCGCTTGATTACCATGCACCACGTGCCATCAACATCACATGATACTTTTCCAAAACAGGTTCGATATATCATTAAGTCAATATTAACATTTGATTGTCCAAAATCATGTCATGAGCACGAGTGTGCTCTAAGCGAGATACTACAACGTTCTACACCCATGTTGGCAATTTAATAATGTCCAACTAGTAATCCACAACTAGGGTGACAAGGGTCATGGCACATACTTAAATAATCAAGGTGTCATACAAAGAAATTGATGTTTATCTAACCCCATGTTTAAACAAAGTATCTTTCTAATTGAACTAGCATGCAATAGTTTAAATCAAAATAAGTTTCGAAATAGGATCAACATGGTCAAAGCACAACTTGCCTTCAAAGAGTACTTGTTCTTGGTCTTGAGTTGGATCCTGAGTCAACACTTCTCCTTCGAATCCTTCCCAAGACTTCAACGCTCTACTCGTAAAGCGCAAATAGCAATACACAAATAAACAATAGGCAAAACATCCCAAAACTCCAAATAAAATCCATAAACAGAGAGAACATAATTTTCTGGATTTTTAGGAACCGAATCGCTCAAATCGGAGTTAAAATGCAAAAGTTATGATTTATTAAAGTTTAAATAATCAATTAAATAATATTACAGAGAAAAACTTTAGTCCAAAAATTAAATAAAATTTATATTTAGGTAGATCTCATTTTTATACAAATTTAGAAATTTGAATCACTCAAATCGGAGTTGAAACGCAAAAGTTATAAGCGTTTGAAGTTTGAATCTAAATTTGAATCAATATTTCGAATTAATAAATCATTTTCTTTTCGAAATTAATTATTGCGTCGGCATGGACACGTGGCGACCTCGATTGGTGGTCGACGTCACCCGGCTCATGGGCTCACCACTCGCCGCGGTTTGGTCACGCGACCCGGCCCACGCTTCGGGCGTAGGTCGACAGCGGGACCCACTGTCGGTCGCTGGTCTCACGCAAACGCTACCGACGTGTGGGCCTCTCGACATGCGGGGCCCAGCGTGTGACACGCGCCACACGCCAGACGGCCGACCGTCGGTCCATCTTCCCGACACGTGGCGCAATCCCGCCGCTGGTTTGAAATTCAACGGCGCAGATTAGATCTAGTGTTGACGCGTTTGGGTTAACGCGATTGATTTCGGATCGCTGGATCTAGATCCGACGGTGGAGATTGGATCTAGGATTTGGAACGGATCTCACCGTGAGATGACGTGGCGTAATCTGGGCCTTGGATGAAGATCCGACTACCGAGGAAGCTTGAAGTCCACGATGGCCCTACGGCGCCGGGCTTGACGGAGCCGAGACGATGACCACGGCTACGGCGTTGCGGGACCCTTCCAAGAAGTGAGAGGTAGCTCGGCGCGCCTCGGCGAGGAGTCCTGCTTCGACACAACGGGCGGAGGACAGCGGAGATGGCCGCACCGGCAAGGAACGCGGCGGAGGAAGAGACAACTCCGGCGAGCGATTGCGGCTCAACGGCTTCGGCGGCGTTGTCTAGGTTCTGGTGCGCTTAGGTCAAAGCGATCCTCGGTGTGGCCGGTCATTAAATAACCTCGGCGTCCGTCGGAAAACGGAGACCTAGTTCTTGCGGCGGGCGCGGCGGAAGTCCGGCCGGACTTCGGCGGGGACGACGACGGAGAACCGCCCACGTGGCGCGATCGGCAGTCCGCGATCGCGCGCGCGATCGGACCCGATCCGGTTTCGGCCGAACCGTGCGGTCAATTACGGGCCGTTGGATCTTGATCCGACTGGCCGGATCGATGGGGTTAGGAGTGGTTCGGTCGAGTCAATCGGCTCGGTCGGACTCGAACTCGAGTCCGACTTCGGGCTCGGTCGGATGAACAAGAATCGACTTCGGTTTGATTTTCCAGCGATTTAATATTTAAAATAATTCCCAGTAATTCATTTAATTCATTAAAAATAGCAAATGACTCAGAAAAATTCCAGAAAAATTCTGGAAAATATTTTGGAACTTTTTGGACTCAAATAAAATATTTCCAACAAAATTTTATTTGCAAAATTAAATTCTTTAATTATTTCAAAATGGGATAAATTCAAATAAATTCCAAATAAATCCAAATAAATTCCAGAAAATTCCAAAAATTCACCAAAGTGCCAAATCACACATGAATTCAAGAAAAGCAAAATTTTGGGGTGTTACAATGTGGCTTGCCACCTCAATCCTTTTCTAAAATATCATCGTCTTTTGCTTCTGCTCAGCCATGCCATATGATGTAACTGTATTAGTATTCTTGGCTATCTGAAATTTGATTGGAAGGAACGTAATCTTGATTTCGCCTAGCTTCAGTTGATCAGTTCACAGTCTGCTTGGGTTCTGTAGATTTATCATGTGTTGCATCTTGATTAATTGAGATAATGCTCAAAAATGCAAAATCACATGTACATCTGGGTACATGTGCTATCTTAGTACTCCAAAGCACCTCAAGATTCATGTAACAGATATTGCAATGAATGGAAGATGGGATGGTGGTCTGAATTTTGTTAGTTTGTATAAATCATAAGAGCTGAGGCACATTGATGGTGATGATAGTACATGCACCCACATGTACTTGTGGAAAACCATATTCAGATAATGCTTCATGATATTGCCCATCTATTGGTTTTGCTTACTGTTAGCTACACATTGCTCATGTGTCTTTTCTAAGGAGATTCTTTGTAAAGTACAGTCTACTACCACACGCAACATTATGTTATATTTGTGTTTGAGTGAGGTAGATTACTTTGGACAAAAGAGTCACTGTCTGTTCTAGAATGTAGCCAAGTAAGCCATCAATTATCTTTAGGATCTTTTTGGCCCGGATTAGGCTTCTTTCAGATAACCCTAAAACTACCTTACAACTTATAAGCATAAGACATGTATTATGAAAGAAGCTTCAGAAACTGTTTGTAATTGTTGTTTCAACAACTATCTTATGCTTGTAATTTCAGTGGTAGATATATTGGTGTCATGTCGACCTAATAATTTATAACTAGGTTGGCACATGAATATTGCTAACTTCTTTCTAACATCTTCTGCATAAACCTCAAGAATTGAGTACCAGGAGCTTAGGTCTTTTTTGCAGTGTAGTTAAAATAAAAGTGTAAACCCCAGCAATAAACCCCATAAGAAAAGCTTGGACAAATGGACCCTTATTCTGCTAATTTTTAGAACCATTGCTTTTATTCACTGATTTAGTCAACTGTATTTGCAGGTGGCTACTTTCATTGTCCAAAAGATTCTGCCAGATGATGTTGGGCTGCACTACATGTGTGCCACCGCTGATCGTTTCTTTGATATGGGCATTGCTTTAGCAAGCATGGTTGTTTCACTGGTTGACCAGCCTTCCACAAGGTTACTGAAGCACATTGTCCGCTGTTACCTCAGGCTGTCAGTTAATCCTAGGTTTGTGCTGTCATTTTCGTATTGCTCGGTTATTTTACACCTGTACTTCTCAAGCACTGATGCTTGTTCCTTCCCCTCTCCAAAGACTCCAATGCAGGGCCTGTGCTGCGCTGCAAACTGTCCTTCCTGACATGCTGAAAGATGGGACATTCAGTAACAGTCTCAGGGTGGGTCTTACTCTAAGTCATCAACTGTTACTAAATCATTGTTGCTCCACTGAAGCAAATGTTATGCTTGATTGGATGTTTCAATCAAATACTGACTATATTTTCTTCCGACTAATACAGGAGGACGCTTCAATACAGCACTTGCTCCAACAACTGTTAGTTAACGTGGTAGGTGGAACCATGGGAGGAGCTACTCATTCAGGCCTCCACATGACGGGGACGGGGATATAAACCGATCCGGTTGCTGCAATTCACTACAAGAATGCACTATCTTATTGTGAATTGCAACTAGGGAAGAAGGGGAAAAACTTGTTTGTGTCTACAATGAAGTGTTATGCTCAAGAAAAATCAGCTGAGCAGAAAGGTAATAGCATTACCGCTCTTTTTAATTACAATGCTTCAATTGGACTCTTCTTATATGTCACAGACTAGCCGTTGTTAATAAACAGATTTCTCAATGACATCAGAGCTGTGAACACCTAAACTGGGGAGGCTCTTGGGCTGGAGCCACAGCGTGATATACTTGGGCTGATGACCATCTTCAGGTACAAAATTTGCGTAATTGCATGGGAAGATCTGCGTCATCTTAAGATACTGCACTCCCAGCCATCAGTTCGTGAGCCCAGACTTCACCATACGCATTTCAGATTACCTGTGACTGAAAAGTTCGATGTAATTTGTATTTCACTTTACATCACCTTCGTGTCAAGTCTTTTTTTTCTATGTGGGTTTGAAGTTGGTAAATTTCACATATGATTCAATTATAGATTTATTGTCATTTGGATATCTGTGTTGCGTGAGATTCCCAAACCATTTTATGTCCTATTCATTTCCAAACTTTACTTCTTTATCTTTGCTAAACCAATGATCTCATAAGCGGCGCAGCGTAGCGCGCTTATCTGCCTAGTATACCCTTAACGCAAGAGTAGATGTTGTAATCTTGATCCTATGCTGCTTCAGACTTCAGTGCACGACCCTTGAATCTTCTGCTAGTTTATACACATCGCACGCTAGCTATAAGGTTCGCAGGCTGCCCAGGCTGCATACAATAAAATTGTTGAAGTATTAGTATTATTATATATGTTTCTTTAACATTATTCTTCTAGATGAACCGGTTAGTATATAGCGAAGCGCAATACGGAGCCAGGACATGAACTATTTTGAGCCTAGCAGCTAAGGCTGCTTATCTAGCAAATGCAGTAACAAAACTCACTACTTATTCTATCTTTCATCCATATCATTTAGAGTAAATACTAAGGTCAGCTTATATAATATCTGTTTCTAAAGGTTAGTTTTAGATACTGTGCAATAACTATTTCTTCTCTCTTTTACATAACTAATATATCAATGTTTCCGTACAATGCTTACTACTAAATAAGATTTAGTTTTTTTCTCTCTCCTCTTTTCTTACTCTTTTATATAGGACAAAACTGATATGTAAATAAAGTAGACTAAAGTAATCTTAATAGCTGGACAATCATGGTGCAAAACGAGAATAGGTACCAGGAGCAATGTATTTTTTTCATTAAAAAATAGAATAAGCATCAAAAGCCAAGCTAAAGAGAGCCCGAAAATAGGTGTAGATATCCATTCTTCTTAATAAAATTGAGATAAGTATCGATGGTGACTGCTAAAACTTCCTTGTTATGTCAAATAAACGGTGCCATTTTTTCCTAAAGAAATTGACCAGTCCGCACTTCCTAGTATTTTACTACCTTTCAGTTATAAATAATTATCGTTTTAGATATACATAAGATTAATTTTTTGAAATTTTAACTGTTAATACATTTTTAAATATTTAAATGAAATACTTGAAAATCTTAATCATAGATTTATCTCGAAAAGTACTTCATAATATTATAATTTTATTAGATTTTATAAAATATTATCATATAAATTAATAATTAAAACTGTAATTTGAAAACCATATCGATATACAACTATTTATGACTACCGGTAGTAGTACTACTAGCCAGTCATTTCCATACCGCTCAACATTCCCTTCCCCTGGACGCACGTAACGCAACACGAAAAGTGCAAAAGTGGCTTTCTTTTTAACAGCCACAATGACGACCCGTACCATGCATAATTAACCGCCCGAGGTCGAAGCAACCCAACAGTAGCCAAAACCAAAATAGCAGGAAGACCCGAGGGCTCGCGAGCAAAAGGTCGGTAGGCTCGGGGTCGGGGCCAGTGCGGACGTGCGGTTCGCCTCGGTGGCCGGGGCCCGCCGGCATGATTGGACTGGGGAGGCGCTAGCCTTGCCTGAGTTGCCTGCCATTTGCCCTGCGGCTCCTGCTCCTCCTCCGGTTTTGACCGACCGAGGTGGCAGGTTTGACTCGCCGTTGTCTCGATCTTCTTTTTCGGACTCGGTGTACTCCAACGTGAAGAAGATTGATTCTTTGTCCCCTCGTACATGAGCCATGATAAATACTCCCTCCGTTCGGGAATACACCGGTTATACTAGCTTGTAAATTTTATTTTTAATATATACTATTATATAATTTTGAGGTGATTTTTTTTATCTTTTTCTTCTATACATTTCCTCTTTAGCTATTTTTAATATTATTTAATATCATAGACTAAAGTAAGACGCATCATAAAAAAGATATAACGAAGAGGAATAATATATTCTTCTTAAATATGTGCTTAGTGAAAGTACAATAACCTATAATGACATCTATTATATGACTTGATTTGTCCTTTTGGATATTTTTATCGATGCCTTCTTCCTCTTCATCCTCTCTTATTTTCTTCCGTCCTCCGGCCATGTTCGATCCGGGTGAGCTCGCAACACCTCCTCCGTATATCTCTATATCCTCACTCTATTGTCACATCCCCCCCCTCTCTCTTCTGGCGCTAGCAAAACCAGACGACAAGCTTGAATCCGACGGCATTGAGGCTTTGATTTGGGCTAGGCACAGCAACCGGTAGCAAGTGTCAACAAAGGAGGTGATGGTGCTGCCAGCGATTGCCCCCACTGTCTCCACAATCGACAAGCAAGAAACTGTCGTCCTCAGGTCAGATCCGACATCTTCGTTGTCCTTATTAGCCATATTTGGCAGATCCAGCGACGCTCACCTTGGATCCGGATGTGCTCATGCTCCCCCTACTAGGGGTGGGCATTCAATTTTTCTACTTAAATTGGTTCCATTTATTCAGTTTAAAAATAGTTCGGTTTTTGGAAACTGACTACCAAAATTCTTGGTTCAAATTCGAAAATTGAACTGAATTAACAGAAAAAATTTGGTTCGATTATTTTGGTTTTTTCGTAAACCGAAATTTGTTCTAGCCTAATTAAGATTATATCACTGGACTCATCAATGCTTCTCCTCATTCAGGATCCAAACTCCACTAAGTAGCATGTTGATCATATAATCAATCCAAATCCATCGTAATCTAACCAAATGCTCTTTATCTGATGATTCATGGAAACCAACCAAGCTACCACAGAAGGGGTCATCAATTGAGGCTTTAAATTACACGACTCAAAATCTAAAATTTGTCTTCTAGATTGAGTTAGCATCGCGGAACAAGATCTAAACATTTGAACAAACAAGATCAGCCTTAAGAACCACATTTAGCATCAGAACCCTAAAACCCAGCAGCAAAAAGAATCAAAAGGACTATGGCAACATAGTTCTCACTTCTCACTTTGCTATCCTCCTACTCTACAGAGCCCCGGATCGGACCAAATTCATCGCCCTCGAACCACCTCCGAGAACCCCAGATCCAACGCCGACTCGACGAACGGGAATGGATGGGGAGCAGATGTAGGTAGGATAACATCAGCTCGAGGCGACACCATAGGAGGAGGTGACGGCGGCGGTGATGACATCGACTCGAGATGGCGCCATTTTTGGGCTAGAAATTGGATAAAGCTATGAAAATTGGTCGAAGATGGCACAATGATTTGTAAGCATGTCTATGCATCAAAGACACTTGAAGGAGCAGAGTGACAAAGATAGGAATTATCTTATTTAACCAATATTAATTTATTTTTATTAATACCTTTTCGTCTACTTATTTCAAAATTTGACAATTTTGGCCCCCCGATGGTTATGTCATGGCCAAACAACACTGCCACACCAATTTGTAAACACTATGATGACTAGCATGGTAGTATTATTTTGCCAAACACGGAGATGGTGACATGGTCAAAAGGCTATTTTCTTGCTTGAAGCTAGACATACTTGTGGAGTGTTGTTTTGCCACGCTAAGGATTTTGGCATGGTATAAAAGAACTAGATTTGAAAATAAGTCGGACGAGGATCGTTAATAAAAATAAATTAAAAGAGTTAAATAGCAATTTTTTTCTTAGAGATTTTTTTTAACAAAAACCCACATGAAGTAGAGGGTTTGTCAAAAATACATCTGCATCTTAGAATTTGTCGAAAACCTACCAACAAATTCTATACGGTCACAAACCCATTCCAAATAACTAATTTACCCGCTAAAGCTCCTGTGAGACAAGAATCGTTAACAAAAGATCACATACTAAGGCCCTGTTTGAGGCTTAAAGCCAGCTTCAGCTACCAAAAAGCTAGCAAGTCCCCCAAACAGCTCAACTTTTAAGCAGTTTTTTTGTATAATCTAGAAGTCATATAGAAAAGCTGAAAGCAGGGTTGGACCTGCTTTTATAGCTTATTGCTGAGGAAAATTAGTTTTTTATCAAACGGTATCTTATAAAAAAAACTATAGCTATTTTTCAACCTAGAAAACTAAAAAATAGCTTTTCAAAAAAGCTATAGCTCCCTAAACAGAGCCTAAGGCCCTGTTTAAAATAGCTTTATCTTTGGCTTTTGTCCTCTGAAAGCCAGAAGCTGTTCAAATGACTAGTTTTTTTGTAGTTAGAAGCTA
Source organism: Rhipidocladum racemiflorum (assembly GCA_036346355.1). Lineage (NCBI taxonomy): Eukaryota > Viridiplantae > Streptophyta > Magnoliopsida > Poales > Poaceae > Rhipidocladum > Rhipidocladum racemiflorum. Next base: position 59,928,618 of record CM070573.1, on the reverse strand, counting down.
GAAGTCAGCAGCCCATTTGTGCTAGAAGAAGTTGAAAGCCGAAAACTGATCTGAGGTAGCTTCCTACGGCTTCCGTGGGTTGGGGTTATGACTTTACCACTAGAGTTTGAAGAAAATTACCCCTTCCCACCAAATATAAAATCCCAAAACGCACCCCTCTCACTCACATTCCCAACCCACATCCCTCACACCTAAAAGCTATACTAAAAATCCAAATTGCCAAACACCAAACCATTTAAAAATCCAAATTGCCAAACACCAAACCATTTCAGCCCAGCCGTTCAGCCGTGCAACCTTTCAGCCATGCAACCCAACTAAAAGCTACTTTCCAGCAAGGCTCCAACCATAGGGCCTGTTTGGGGGGCTGCAGCTGGGCTGAAAAGCTACTTTTGGCTTGTTGAGCTGTAAAGCAGATGTAACCGGCGACTGTGGCTTTTCTTGATATGTCGTTTAGCAAACTGATTGCTGCAGCTGTAGCTTTTGAGGGGCAACCGAGTGGGCCCGAGTGAGGAGGGAGTCGGAGAGGCGATGCCCGAGCTGGAGGGAGTTGAGGAGGCGACCGAGCAAGGAGACAACGGGGTGAGGAGGGAGGCAGAGCGAGCATGGAGGCGGTCGAGCGAAGCCACAGTTGAAAAGCACCTCCCTGCTAGCTATGGCTTTTAGGGGTGTTTCAACTGTGGCTTAGCTGTGCAGCTGCTTTGCACTTGGGCTATTTGGGAGAGTTTTAGGCCCAAAGCTCAAGCACACCCCCCCCAAATAGGGCCATAGTCTATACAAACTTGCAAGAGGGTGTCGGAGTCTGCTTCGTTGCACATTGACGTAAAGTGGAAACGCAACCCAAGCAATAATGGGCTAGACCAAGTAGGTTTGCTGGGCCTAGCTTTAATTCCGTGTCCAAGCCTGCCTAGCCTAACACAATACCATCCGCCTCTTTTACTTAATCATGTGATGGTCAAAACCAAGACCAAATCAACTTGCAAAAACCACGGTGCAAGCCTTATTCACATGCTCTTAGGATCCCAGACTCATAGACCTCCCGTTTATTCGCATAACAAATTTACAAATAACAATTAAACCTCAATGCATGAGCTATCTCCCTTTTGCAACACATGCAAATTCATAGCCTCATGCAACATCAAATCAAACTCAAATGACTTTAGCATCCTCGGTTTGCAACACATGCAAAACCTAACTCCAAGAAAAACCATAAACTCAAATGCATGAGCTCTCTATTTGCAACACATGCAAATCTCTAGCTATATGCATACCACTAAAACATCAAATTACTTGAGCTCTCTCCTTTTGCAACCCATACAAAACTTAGCTCCAAGCACTACCAAATAAACTCAAATAAGATTTTGTTTTAAGAACAAAAATATGAACTTCAATATTTGCAAACATGCAAAATATGAACTTCATGCAAAGACCAATGCATAAGCTTATCCCATTGCAACACATGCAAATCAATGCTCCATGCAAAAAACCAAAGCATATACTTCTCCTATTTGCAACATATGCAAATCAAAGCAATATGCAAATACCAAGCACAAGGTTCACCCATTCACAACACATGCCAAATGGTTAGCTCCATGCAAAATCCAAATAAGATGATTTTGAGCTCGAGTGGTCAATGGGATTAAGTTCACCAACACTTGATGAAGCTCAAGCTAAAGACTTAACACCCCTTAATAGTATGATGCTAAAACTAGACTCAAAGCTAGAAAACATCCTTAGCCTATCTAGTTATACCTTTGCCGCCGCAAGCGAGCGATCCCCTTTGGGGCTTTGATGATCTTCAATCATTCTTTTCCCCAGGATCGTGACCTAGCTCTCTTGAAATCTTAATGATTTGCAATCATCTTCTTCAAGATTATCACCCGACTCTATCATCTTGGTCATCAACTCTTGATGAACCTTCTCTTCTTTTCTTCTCTACTCCTTGGACTTAACCCTATTTCAACCACAACTTCATCAAAATAGTTAGTTCAAGACACATGGTTGTCTCAATCATTTTTTTCACTCCATTAACACATAATGAATGCCTCTAAGCTCAATTGAGCACAATCCAAATCAATTTGAATGAATTAAGTGTGCCTTGGGTATATCGATGCAACTAATGCTTTGTTATACTCAAGAACTATCCACTTTTCCTTAACGAATCAAGGGACACCATCAACACATGATGAAGTGTTCTTCAATGATCAGTAAAACAAATGAACTCAATTTAAATTTTCATTTAAATTGACGTGAGTATATATTAACTACACAAGTTTTCATATACTCATGTTGATGGAAAGTAATGATCCATAATATGTAAAATATGTGGAAATGATCATTACTTTGACCCACCACTTATAGATAAACTCCACAAAGATATGTGTATACATATAATTGACTTTGAATCAATATGCACATATTCAATTGTGATTGCATTGAAGTTTATCCTATATTACCATGAGTATACTACAAATATGCATGTTAAATATATACTCAAGGATTCGTTTCAAAATATTGATCCTTTATATATGGAGTGAAGGATAGATCAATATTATGAAACATTAAGTTAAAACTTGAACTCTCTCTAAATATGTGCATCCATGTAATATATGAATTGGGAAATATAATGCACATTTGTGGTTAATATGGTGGAGGAATTCATACTTTAACTTGAATTCTAATTATGCATTAGAATAATAAACATTGAATACAAGAGCATACCTTGATTTTCCATTTTCTATCCAAATATAAGACTACTAGACATAAACTCAATAAACATGTTAGTCTCATTAAAGATTAGGTTTATCATTAAACAAGGATTAAATATTAAATCTAAAACCAATCACCAAAACCAATGGAGCTTGAACTTACACTACTGTCCTTGAACTCTTGGTACGGCGGGTTCCGACGGTCCCCGGGAATGCTATCGGTCGAGTCATCACTCTCAACATCTGTGTGACCCTTCCCCTTCCTTTCAAGAGAGCTCTCCTTTTTTCTAGCTCCCTCATTGCCATTGTTTGCCATCTGATGGTTCCATTCCCTGACATCACGCAAAACTACTATCAATCCCAAGAAAATTCCCCAGTGGGTGCCAGTCACACAAGAAAAAAGAAGCACCAAACAATGGCAACGAGGGAGCAAGAAAAAAGGAGAGCTCTCTCTCAAAAATAGGGGAAGGGTCATACAGATGTTGGGAGTGATGACTCAACCGATAGCACTCTTGGGGACCGTCGGAGCCCACCGTACCAAGAGTCTAATGACAGTAGCTCCAAGACAGACAACCATGGGGGTGAGTCCGGTGATGGTGCCCCAAAACAATAGCATCTCATAGAATTTACAATGGGTCCCAGTTTACTCATGCTACACAGGACAAAGACCATGCACTCTCCAGTCGCAGAGGACGACTACTTTAGTGAAGGGGAGGGAGCATCAACATAGCCATGATGCACCGAGGATAGCTCTAGCTCGTATAGCATCGCCGAGACGCAAGAGAGTTATGGCTCATATGGCCAATACGACTACGCTATCCTGGATGCTCATGCACAACCTCCCACCATATGGGTCTACGAGTGGTAAGACCCAGAATTTTATACCATGTTGTATCAACTGTGGGAAACGACTAGCCCATGGATGAAGCAGAGTTGGCATAAATACAAGGTAGGGTTATTAGATACACGAGGATTATCACTCATATCCACAGAGGAGAACAACATAGCGAACCAAGTGTACACCCAACAATACTATCCGTAGTCTTGAAGGTAATATTTTATTTGTATGTTTTATTTCATTGCAACTAGATTTTTTTACTAACATGGCATATGTGCGATAATAGAAGGATGACGAAGCTATGCCAAGTGTGAATATTCATTTTCAGTGCGAAATATTGATTTGAAATGTATGTTATTTGTTGGTATTGAAATGAATGTTATTTAAATATGGACTTGTCAGACCTTTCAGTTCTGAATGGTATGATTTCAAATGTATGTTATTTGTTGATATATTATTGCTCCATGCTTAATTGACAACTTGACGTATGTTCATCCTCATGCTTGCAGGCTGCATTCCGCTCTTGTATCTTTTTCCCAACAACAAGTTGACGTCCATCAACTTTTCGAAATTGTTGATGTGGAGTGGGATCTAATTCAGGAGTGCCCCCAGTTCACTGAAATGGTTTGCGCCCTAATCCAAGAGAGAGGGATGAATCTGGATAATGATCTTCAGAAGCCCGGTGAAACACGCAGGGGTTCGTACTATGAGGCAATCGTGGAGTTTGCTGCTTGTTTCACTCCGGTTTGTGATGCACCTGAGTTGGCGCAAGAACAACTCAAGAACCAATGCAAAAACATCTGAATGTTTACATCATGTGGTGCATGGACAGAGCAGTATGCAGATTTCAGCTATTGGGTTTCGATCAACTTACAAGATCTCATTCCGGCTTTAGCTGGAAGGCTGGGAGAAGCATGCTAGCTGGCATTCTGCCTGTGCACTGACTTCGCCACAATATCACAATTACAGTGGGGTAGCGGACGGACAGAAGGAAATCATACGATCAACAAATCACCTCTATAGGCTTCTCTTCCGTTCTACCCGGAAGAAATTTGCAGGGCCGGTCAGCAATAGCTGTCGAATAACATGAACAGATAGCAGATTGAAACAGTAACTACTAAACTTGATGTGGGCGCACACAGGCGCATGCCATGAATTATTGAATTCATAATCTCCGCCGCTAATTATAATAAACAGCATCCAGTCTGGTATAGCAATGTTGGACGGTGCATCTTTGAACTCTAGCGATCATGCAGCGACTAGTAATGCTCTAAACTGGCACAATCAGGTTCTCTGAAAGTTGGTCCTGGCAGTAGATAAGGAACACCTGCACAATGATCATGCCTCAGCATTACTTGGTATTGGTACTCCTGACCCTGCTGTCAGGACTTTGTATGCATTCTGGATCTGTCTTGTGATCGGACCGATTTTCCCATCACCAATTTCGCGTCCATCAATCGTGACGACCTGATGTAAAGCATAATATGTCAGCAATGAAAGCATCATCCATAGGATGTGCCTACACTGGCAATAGGTTCTTAGTCAATATATGCTTGTCGTATCTGAAAATAGCAAAATGGAAGAAGCATCATCCATAGGATGTGCCAACACTGGCAACAGGTTCTTAGTCAATATATGCTTGCCATATCTGAAAATAGCAAAATGGAAAAACCTCGCTAAAAACAACAGAAGCACTTCAGAAAAAGATCGTACGTAGTAGATTAGTAGTCAATGTAAAAGAAAAGATGGCCCTCTAAGAGTGACTAAATACTGTTGCTTGAGAAGGAGAAGATATGTCAAATAAACTACATATTCACAAGCTAGTATTTACAGAACACGTAACATCCAATCCATACTTCACTTTTCAAAACTAAGCAAACCATTGGGAAGCAGTGCGATTAAATGGCTAGAAAAAGACCACAGCCATATCTTTACTACTTACAAGAACCTACTGGTGGTTCTTGCGTCATTCATTCAACCCCCCCAACACACACACACACACACACACACACACACACACACACACACACACACAGAGAGAGAGAGAGAGAGAGAGAGACCAACAGGTGAGCCTACATCCTAAAACAACTGTAACAAAATAACAAACAAACAAACTTAAACACAACAACAATGTCCCCTTAACAAATTAAGTTAACCAACTCCTAAAAAATCTCTAAAAACGGAGCACGATGCAAGTCACAAAGAAACTTGATCGGGCGTGGTTACAGAGCCGAGGGCACGGTGTAGGCCAAGCAATACCGCAGAAGCGTAATGCCTGAGCGGAGTTCGGCCAAGCGCGGTAGCGTAGCCGATGGCATGGTGTAGGCTTGAGCCCAATAACGACAAGTTGATGTACTAGTGTAACATGCTTTTTATCCGTAGCAAAGCACGGGTATTCAAATAGTGCAAAAAGGTCAACTCACCGGTGTGATTTCACCCATTGTTCCAGTTGTCCACACCTGCATGTGAAAATCCCCATTACCAGAATACAGCCTTCATATATAATTTAAACAACAAGAACTTTGCTAAAAAATATAGCCAACCCAACATGGAAGGTCCTTTTAAACAGTAATAAAGAACATATAAATGAAAAAGTGCACTCTATCTTAATATAGTAGTTCATCAACAGTAAGATAAGAGTTATTTAGTTATAAGTTTTTCTAAACAGATACCCAAATTTGCATGGTCCATTCTCTACAAATGCATGTCATCGAAGCATATAACTACCCCAATTATGCAGGCTTATTAACGTACATGATAAAAGTATAAACTGCACAGAAAGAAAAGCAGTAATTTCAAATTTGTAAAAAGATTAGCGTAATGTTCAAGTAATAAAAACATAATTCTGCTAGCTTATTTGGTCTAGTTCAATAGATAGATGCACATTTCAGAAGAAAGGCAGACACCAGACAAATATTACACTGTTGCATAGCAAAAAATCTCAAGCTTAAGGAAACATATGAATCAACGTTCATGCAATAAGATATCAAACCTCATCTGCAGCATGAAATTCAGATAGACTAATGCGTCGTTCATGTAACAGCAGGGTTTCTTTCACAACAAGATCCATGACCTGTTATTTGCATTTGATATGAAAAATATTAGCTTCAATAAAGAGACTCTTTGAGTTTTTCTGCAGAACGATGTATGTTCAACTTAGCAATTGCACAATGCCTCATTATTAACTAAAAAGTATGCAAGTTTCCTCTTCCATGCATATAGGTAGATACAACAAATTTCTAGCTGTAATGATGCACCAATACACATTCATAATATCTTCTACATGACATAGCTGTAGGCAAAAAGGTTGCATTATCTGTCTTCATGTAAAACGAAAAAGAAAAAAGAAAAACAAACCACTATTAGTGTCCTATCCAAACAAGGCAATTGCTCAGAACGCAGAGGAATATACTAAGGCTACAAAGAATTATGATGAGTTTCCACTTCTGTACTTCAATATTTCACATTTTCTCCTGAAGACAGTTTAGAGCATGCCCATGATTCAAGAACCTTAATGTATAGAAAAAACTCAAAAGGAATAAAAAAACGAAACTGGCCCTTCTTCTCCAATGTGTATCAATGCCTCTTTATCAAGGTGAAAAGAATCAATTTTCTGATTTTCATAATACTTTCCAGACTCCAGTACATATCTAGTTGTATAACTGTATTAGTGTACAATATGAACCGGGTACTACTAAACAACATGGAGCCTTGGAAAAATTATTGGTGCACAACAGGACAGAAAAGATTTCAAAAGTTATCTTGCATGTCATTACAAACTGAAGGGAACCATTTCTATAGATTGGTTGCAATTGTTTCCCAACTAGAACCTGATTAGACTTACAGTTGCACGTGTAATGCCTGGAAGACAGTAGTCAGCATGAGGTGTCAATACAATGCCCTTCTTAACCATAAACTGCAGTTAAGGCATTGGCATTTTTAGAAACAATTATATAACAAATATTGAGGTATTTCAAGAAACGCTAATGGTACGTACTATGTGCACTTACAATGTTTGTTGCATTTGTTTCTGATACAAAACCATCTTTATCTAGCATGATGGCATCCTCAGCCTGGGCAAGATTACCCTCTATCTGCATAGAAGTATCAATAATTGAGTGCTATTCAGCTATTGCAATTTCAAAAGGCTCCATTTTTTTATAAAATTCAAGGAGCTAGTTAGGCAAGAGCTTCAAATCTAAAGGACAAAAGACCTTTGCCAGAATGTTGTTGATAAGATTGTTGTGATGTATCTTTGAGTCTATACTCTGAAACAAGTCATGAGAACAGACAGGTAACGTTTACTTAGAAAACAGAAAATAAAACAAGATATTTAATAACATCTGAATAGATGTGGAACCAAAAGTTAGTTGTAAAAAAGTTTGTAAATGGATCTTACATTTGGAGAATTACGACGTGTAGTTGCAGTTACCAACTTTATCCCATGTGAGTTATCGTAAACTGGTGGTTTCCACTCAGCAAGCACTGAAAAAAATATCAGAAACTAGCATTGTTGCACCCACTTGGCCTCCCAATAATAATTGAATCCGACCTCAGTGGCACACATAGGTTTCCCACAAGAGAGTACAGCCAATATATCAACAGGGATAACACAACCAGGTAGTTACCAGTCACTATATTATGGATTGTGGTTAATGAACTGTCTCGTATGGTCTTACACCAGCAGTGGTCAGTCACCATTAGTGATGTCAGACTGTCAATACAGGTAACAAAACTGCTGGTGCTTAAATCTTTACATTGTCATACGGTATGTCCTTGTGCTATACAATTATAATTTAGGGTGGAAAACAGAAAACAACAACCATGCTGTATGCACATTTAAGCAAGTAAAACAGATGCAATAAAAAAAAACAGTGGAATGGGAACGGGAAGATGAATACCAATCAATGTGCACCCATACAGATTGAAAGCTGGACTCATTCCAGATGTCACCTGCAGTTAAATAAAACACAGGTAGTGAATAAAATGAGCAAGCAGGTTGTGGAGTGATGACAAATACATACATACTGCAGAAGTGACACTACAGATGAATCTGGATTTACATTTTACCTTCTTCCCACGGGTGAGTGTGAGCCTTATATGAGCATTATCGAGCATTCCATTTGCATTAAGAGTCTTAAAGATGGAGTCCTTAATCTGCATCAAAACATGTACATAATGAAAGCTCGGTTCAAGAATAGTTCAAACTTCAAAGTTGGCCCTCAGAAAAATTGAACAAACTACATGTTAATATTTTAAAGCAGAAACTAGCATATGCCAACAAAATAAGCTGCAACATTAATTCCAAACAGGCACAAGAAGACATAAAAGATCTTTAACAAAGCTTCAGTTTCATTCAAACTTGCAATACAATGAACAGTATAATGGTGAAGCAGGTAGGAAAAGGAAAAGTAGTTACCCATTCGCGACTGGGCACGTTGCTGAAGGCCATAGCTTTTGCAGAATCAAATAATCTAGATAAAAAAAAGAAAAAGGACATAGTAACTGCATAGATCATAAGCAGAAAACAGAATGGCAATACAAACAAAATATAGAACTAGCCACTGCACCTATCCAAGTGTTCATCAAGTTTGAATACTTTCCCATCATATATACGTAATCCCTCCCATACAGCATCCCCTCCTTGTACAACCGAATCAAACACTGAAAGCTGTACAGCATAGATGATTAGAAAAAAGAATGGGGAGAACTGCTCAAATGTGAACATCGTAATGGTGTAATACTGGTTGCGTACCAAAAGTTACCAGTGACATACCTTTGCACTATCACGGGGCAAAAGCTCATCACCAACCCAAACAAGAATTTTTTTATTTGCAGGGACAGGAAGAGGAGGATCAGGTAATGGTACTTGCAGGGATTCTGTTTTTCTCCTTACTTGGCGCTTCAGCATGTTGTAGAAAGGCAAACTTTGCTCAAGCAGATCATAAAACGCAAATGGAAAAGTCTGCAGTCAAATAAGAAAGTCAATGATAGATAAGAACTGTAAAAAATGATACACCAAAGCAAGATGAAGTGAATTACATTTTGATAGCATGTCAAAGGAAACTTGTTTGAAAGGGTTGGAAACTTTCAATTCAAACCCTAGATCTTAACTAAATTTAAAAAATGAATAGTTCGCTAGAAATTAGAATGCTCATTTAGCAATACATTTTCTTCAAATAGGTGCTCCACTGATCATAGCTTAATCATCAATATAAATAATCACATAATGTCACTGTAAACTACAAATCATCATGGGATTCAACAGAGTAGATAAATGTCAATGAAGCCCATGACCATGAGTAGCTCATGGAGAAAATTGAGAAATATACCTGTAAACTTGTGAAGAAAACTAGGCTTTCTTTTGTAATTTCAGACTGACCATATATTAGCCGGTTTATTTTGTGGTTTCCACTCAATACAGGATACCATATTTTGTAATCTGTAAGTTCATTTCAGACCTTTCAAATAGTACCAAACTGTTTTTATTATTTATTCAGGAAAGATTTGTGCTGAACAAATGGCCCTATGATGTACAAATTCTCAAAAGGCAAAAAATACTTGGGGGCAAATAAATTAGAAGAAAGGAAGACCAAGAAATTTAGTATGAGTGATCAAGAGACCAAGCTCTGCAATGGAAGATGTAAATCCACCATCTAACATTTTTCTGGGGTACTATCTCGAACCACAATCTTGCCATTTCAACCAAAACAAATTAGCACACAAAAAATTGTGATATGCAATATCTAAGCAGTAAGCACATTTTCCCTACAACCCCTATCAAATGCATATGTAACTCCCTCCTAAATACTAAATACTTATGCTGTTTCATATACCAGATGGAACTAAATCCTCCATCAAATTTGTGGAGGGATTCGGTCAATATTTTTTGGTTAAATAAATATCTTAAAACAACAAGCAGCTGCCACCAGATGTAGTAAATCTTAGTGTTTATTATTTTCAGCATGTCCTTTCACTAACTATGCAAAGTTAAGCAGAATGGAGGTACTAATAAGTAATAAAACACTGGAAATCAAAAGAGGTCTTTGATGCAAGCTTACCAAAGGATAACGGCGGGACTTGGAAAAACCGGTAGACTTATGTACACTCCCATACCACCAGGGGGCCCAAATACCATCAAAGTTCTTTGGGCCAGCTTCCCATCTAAAAAAAAGGGGAAAAAACGATTCGAACTGAACTAAGAAAGCACAGAACTTTTAAGTCTTACTATGCCCGTTCTAAGATACATACTTGAGCGAAACTAGTGTAGTTATCATGTACAATGTACATACTTGAGCATTTGTGGTTGGAAAGGAATACCGAGGTCCTCACAGAGTCCACTCAAGACAGTCTGCATGTGTGGTGCAAACAAACTGCATTAAATTGGCTTCCAATTTGCAAATGTCCGAGATATGAATAACTGTAATACAAGGATTGAATTTGAAACAATGTTATACTATTAGAAGGGCTTCAAGCATTACATTGTTTAAATGAAATAAATACTGAAAACCATAAAAATTTATGTGTGATACGGATCAACTAGCAGGAATCGCCAATTGATGCATGATATGCCCAATCTTTCACGGTACCACACACGCAATCTTGCAAATCAATCTGAAAAGATAGAATTGCAAGTACAAGACTTCAGCACAATCTCAAAACGATGTGTTTCCAACTTGCGCAAAGATCTTCTCTCTTGATCTCTCTCCCTCCCAGCAAAACAACTCCCATCCACTTGCGCATACGGTCATGCCTTAAGGCTTGTCTCTTTATTTCATACATCTAAATCATAACTTCAACTCTCTAATCTAAATTTTACAAAGGGGGAAACACAGATATATAGGGAACACAGGAATCCTCCTTTAATCCGTGGCCAAGTGGCCGACTCAAACTCCTAGACCTATATCATATGTACGACTGGACTATAAACAATAAAACAAAATTTACAATATGTAGCTAATTTCGGTCAACTAGAGTGCTGATACTTGTCGATAGAATTAAACATAAAAGGAAGCAGAATTTGGACTTGTCGTAACTCATAATTGAGTGAATTGTAGATGATGTTTTCGACTGGTTTGGCAATCCGAGTTTGTTTCTTTCCTTATCCATCTCCAATCCAAGTGGCTTCCTCCTCTTTCTTTCTTTTCCAGATCAGGACAGCCTTAGTCCTTGCCTTGCCTTTCTTTCCCAAGCCAAGTGGCCATCTTCCCTTCTTGCCGCGTGCCAATTCCCTCTTTGCCTCCACCTCCTTTCTTGCCAAACCCCGTCTCCTCTCTTCCCATGCGTGCCATCATTCCTTCGGACTCCCATGCGCCTAACCATTCACGCGGGTGGCTTTAGCTGCCCTCTTTCCCACTTGACGCCCGCCACATAAATCCAAATCCCATGTGCCCGAGCACCTTCTCCATTATACGGCCAAGTCAGTCCACCAGGTCTTGCGCCGCACAGCCCATAAACATCATGCACCCAAGTCCTTTGTGCCCTCCATGCACCGTATTCCAATTTATGCACCTGATCACACGACTTTGCTAGGGTCTCCTTTTTATGCCCTCCTCGACCGGCCGTATACGCTAAGTTTTGCTTGGTTTGATTGCTTCTTTGCTCCCTTTGGCCACCCATACATATTAGGGTTTCTTCCATCCTCACTTGGCCTTCCTCCCTCACTGTTACAAGCCAACTCGGAGCGAGCTTGCTCGTAAGCACGGGTTCCCGGCCGGTGGCCGGGTCGCAAGCGACTCGACGATGAAATCGTCGAAACGGCTTGCGCCTTGGGTACGTTGGCTGTTGTCGGAGCCACCGCCTGAGATTGGATTTGTTGGCAATCAAGCATGCCTTTTCTCTTAGCTTTATTATCCTTTTATAATACTCCTGTCGCTTGTACAACCAGCGTTTTTATTCTCCTAATAAGACTAGGATTCGGCTCTTATAGCCGTACTACTTCCTAACCGAGTTCTAGCCGCACTACTTCCTAACCGAGCCTCACGTAAGCGTGGACTCCTACTCCTAACCGAGTCCTACACGTAACCGAGTCCTGCATGTTGCTGTTGCGCCGCACCTTCCCCTTGTTGCTCTGTCCGTTGCGGCGCCCGTCTGGTGTATACTCGGTCAAGTGCTTGAGCCGTATCATTACTCCCCCCTTGGAAAAGCAGCTTGTCCTCAAGCACAAGCTGACAGTCTGGAAAGGATCGACGGAGAGCAATGGCGTCCATCCATGTCGCTTCCTCGGCAGATTCGTTGGACCAATGCACCAAAAATTGCCGCTTGCCCTCACAAAATCGCTGCGCCAAGATGCCTTGCGGCTCGGGCTGGATTGGTGTAGCCACTGGGGAAATATCCGTTGGTAATTCCATGGCAGTCGTTGGCGGCTCGCCTTTGAAGGGTTTGAGTAATGATACGTGAAAGACATTGTGTATCCTTGCGGAATCTGGAAGGCGTAGGCGGTATGCTACCGATCCTACTCGACTGGAGACCTGGTACGGGCCATAGAACCTGGGTGCCAGCTTGGAAGGAATTGAACCCCCCTTGGCTGATGATTGACGGTGTTTCTGGAGTTTGAGCCACACCCATGATCCTACCGGAAACTCCACCTCCCTGTGTTGTCCATCATACCTTAATTTCATGCGTTGTTGGGCTTGGAGGAGGTGATCCTTCGCTTGCTGCAGTATGGAATCGCGATCCACCAATGCACAGTCCACAGAATCAATGCTGGTGGACCTTTGTTGATATGGTGTCAACGGCGGTGGCTGCCTGCCATAGACCAACTCAAATGGGGTCAATCGGTGGGCTGAATGGAAGGACGTGTTGTAGCAATATTCAGCCCACGGCACCCATTGTGCCCACGAAGATGGGTTGGATGAAGTCGAACATCGGAGATACATCTCTATGGTCCTGTTCACCACCTCGGTTTGGCCGTCCGTTTGTGGGTGATATGCTGTTGACATCAATAAGGTAGTTCCACTTCTCCTAAACAGCCCTTGCCAGAAGGCACTGAGAAATACCGGGTCTCGATCCGAGACAATTGATTCTGGAATGCCATGGAGGCGCACCACTTGGTCAAAGAACAAACGAGCGATGGTAGGAGCTATTGCAGGGCGAGAGAACGGTATAAAGTGGCCATATTTCGAGAGACGATCCACCACGACTAGTAAGGCTGTCTTGCCCTGAGATTTAGGGAGTTCGGTGATGAAATCCATTGAAATATCGGACCAAATCTGATGAGGGATTGGTAGTGGTTGGAGAAGACCTGCGGGTGCCAATGTACTCGTCTTATGCTGTTGACAAATCAGACATCCTGCCACGTACTGCTGCACTGTCGCCTTTTGCTTCTCCCACCAATAATCCGCCTGAAGACGGTGGAGGGTTTTCTGAATCCCTTCATGTGTTAGATCGTGGATTGAAGCAATGATCCGTTCCACCAAGGGTGATGAAGACGGTACCACCAAGCGGCCATCACGGTAAACCAAGCCGTCTCGTGTTGTCCAAAGTGTCTGCTGCTCCTGGTCGGTGGATGAAGAGCGTTGTCTGCTCGTGGATGCACCATGTTTACCCAGCAGTTGCTGCACCTCTGGATCGGCACGCAATAAGTCGGTCCACTGTGCCCGTGTTACCTCCTGTGGCACGGATATTGCAGTGCACTGGACGTGTTGGCTGTGCGCACGCGACAAGGCATCCGCCGCTTGATTATGCCGTCCTGGCTTGTACTCCACTCTAAAGTCGAAGCCCATTAACTTACTCAACCAGTGCTGTTGTGGTGGCGTGATGAGTGCTTGCTCGAGGAGGAACTTGAGGCTGCCATGGTCGGTGCGGACAATAAAAGAGTGGCTCCACAAGTAAGGTCGCCAATGCCGTATCGCCTTAGAGAGTCCAATGAGTTCTCTCTCATATGCTGCGAGCTTTGTTTGATGAGCTGCCAGTTTTCGGCTGAAATAGGCGATTGGGTGGCCATGTTGTTGAAGGACTGCCCCGATTCCTGTTCCTGATGCGTCGCATTCCACCACAAAGGGAGCTGTGAAGTCCGGCATTTGCAGGACCGGTGCCGATACCAACATTTGCTTAAGGCGGTGGAAAGCCCCCTCGGCGGCTGGGGTCCAAGCGAAGTTGTTCCTTCGTAATAAAATAGTAAGGGGATCGGCGATACTGGCGTAGTCCTGGATGAATCTCCTATAGTACCCTGTCAAGCCCAGGAATCCCCTAAGTGCAGAGACGGTCGCTGGACGAGGCCATCTTGTCACGGCTTGGAGCTTCTCCGGGTCGGCCTCGACTCCATTGTGGGAAATTATATGTCCCAGGTACCCCACCCGCTCCTGAGCGAAGGCACATTTAGACATCTTTAGGTATAGCTGGTGTAGTCGAAGGCGATCTAGGACCATCCGAAGATGCTCTCGATGTTCCTCCTCCGTGTGGCTGTACACCAAGATGTCATCAAAGAAAACCAAGACGAACTTGCGTAAGAACTCCTTCAGGACCTCATTCATGAGGGCTTGGAATGTCGACGGCGCGTTGGAAAGCCCAAATGGCATAACGAGAAATTCGAAATGGCCATGGTGCGTCCTGAAGGCTGTCTTTTCGATGTCCGCGTCTCGCATGCGGAGTTGATGGTAGCCTGAACGTAGGTCGAGCTTGGTGAAGAGATGAGCCCCGTGAAGTTCGTCAAGTAGCTCCTCTACGACCGGAATGGGAAACCTGTCTTTGATTGTTCGCGTGTTAAGCTCGCGGTAATCCACACAGAAACGCCACGTACCGTCTGCCTTTTTGACTAGTAGGACTGGAGATGAGAATGGCGATTGACTTGGGCGGATGATCCCTTGACTCATCATGGCTTCACATTGCTTCTCTATCTCGTCTTTCTGGCGGTATGGATAACGGTAGGGCCTGACCACCACCGGATTGGTGCCTTCTGCAAGCGTAATTCGGTGGTCACACCACCTAGTTGGCGGTAGCCCTTTTGGCTCCAAAAAAATGTCCTTATACGCAGCCAACAGTTCTTGCATTGCCGTAACTTCTACCAATGTTGCTTGCCAAAGGGTGGTCCGTCGCCATCGCTGCAAGCCCTGGAGCCGTATGTGTGTACCCTTCGTCTCAAACTCCATTGTCAGTTGCTCAAAATTCCATCGAATGTTTCCCAATGTCCGTAGCCATTGTGCTCCCAGTATTAGATCAAACCCATCGATCGGAAGGATGATGAAGGAAGCCTCAAAGTCATTTCCTTGGATGCTGAATCTTGCGGCTGGAACGTTTCCAAGACAAGGTAAGTGTGCTCCTCCTGCTACCCGAACCTGCTGGGGTGTGCCTTCCCCCCGGTCGTCTTTTCTCTGTAGGCTGGCATAGGAGCTTATGAAATTGTGTGTACTGCCACTGTCTATTAGGCATAGCCAGCGTCTACCCTCCATCTCTACCCAAACCTGCATGGTGTCTCCTTGTTTGGGCCCTAAAGCCGCTATCATCGATAATGATGCGTCGGTTTCTTGCATGAAAGGATCATCCTCCTCTGTTCCTTCTGCTTCTTCGTCTTCTACCTCCAAGTGGAACAGACGTTTGCAGCGATGTCCTCTGGAATAGACTTCATCACAGTTGTAGCAGAGGCCCTTCGCGCGCCGTTCTGCTAGTTGGTCGGCGGACAGACGTAGTCGGGCTGGCGCCGAGGCAACGCTGCTTTGTGCACTGGATCCTGCCGTGAGGCGCGGAAATTGGCCGATTCCTCCCTTGTTTGCCGTCATCACTGAGACGATCCCTTTACTGGATGTTGGTGCTGCCGTTCCGCCTATTCCCGAGCGAAATTTGGACGTCGTGCCGCTCAGGGCTGCCACCGGTCCCGTGGAAGTCGCTGTGTGTGTCACAACGGGCGGGAGGTCCCCGGAGCTGTGCCCAAACGACGCGCGCCCTCTGCCCGTTGCCATGCTCTGGATGGCCTCCGCAATCCATGCCGATTTTCTTGCCTCAGCCTCCCGCGCGAAACCAATGGCTTCCGAGAGGTCTCGTGGTCGCTCTCGGTGTACATCCGCGCCAAGCGCCACTGAAAGCCCTGCTACGAAGGTATCAATCTGATCGTTCCTCCTCATCCCTGTTGTTCTGGCCAACAACCGTTGGAATTCTCTTGCGTACTCATCTACCCCACCTGTCCCTTGCTTGAGGTTGACTAGATCTCCCAGGGGGCCAATACTCGAATGTCGAGTGAAACGTTGGATGAATGCTTCCGAGAACTCATCCCAAGCAATCCACAATTCCTCACGCTGCCAGTTGTCGAGGACCTCTTGCGCTTCTCCTGATAGATGAAGACCTGCGATCTCCACGTACTCCTCCTCTGGGATGTGGTGCACTCGAAAGAATCGCTCGCATCTTCGTAGCCACCCGAGAGGGTCTTCTTGGCCGTTGTATTCTGGAAGATCGAAGCGTGGGGGACGTGGTGTCCACCTACGTGCTTCCTCACCTTCCTCCCTCCCTGTTCCGCGTCGGCGTGGGTAGAACTGCTCCTCACGTTCGCGGTTTGCGCGTGTACGGGTGGGCGCCGTTCCTCTTCCCGTATGGACGCCGAGAGCTGCGGCGCTGGCCTCGCCCGATGTATTTTGGGCAGCGACGTCGCTTCCCAGTACCGGTTCCATAGCCGCCCCTTTTCCCTTCATGATTTTCATCATTTCTTCCATCATAGTCTTCATTTCCTTCATGTCTGATTCGAGAGCCGTGACTCGATCTTCGAACTGATTTGCCATGGTTCCAGAACCCTCCGGCTCTGATACCAAATTGTTACAAGCCAACTCGGAGCGAGCTTGCTCGTAGCCGGAGTTCCCGGCCAAGGCCGGTCATAGCGACTTCGACGATGAAATCGTCGAAACGGCTTGCGCCTTGGGTACGTTGGCTGTTGTCGGAGCCACCGCCTGAGATTGGATTTGTTGGCAATCAAGCATGCCTTTTCTCTTAGCTTTATTATCCTTTTATAATACTCCTGTCGCTTGTACAACCAGCGTTTTTATTCTCCTAATAAGACTAGGATTCGGCTCTTATAGCCGTACTACTTCCTAACCGAGTTCTAGCCGCACTACTTCCTAACCGAGCCTCACGTAAGCGTGGACTCCTACTCCTAACCGAGTCCTACACGTAACCGAGTCCTGCATGTTGCTGTTGCGCCGCACCTTCCCCTTGTTGCTCTGTCCGTTGCGGCGCCCGTCTGGTGTATACTCGGTCAAGTGCTTGAGCCGTATCACTCACCCCCCTCAGCCACATGTTTGATTTGTTCTTTCTTGCTCAAAATAGCACCACCTTGTTCTTTGATCTTGATTTGTACACAAGGAACACAATCCAAAGTGATGTCGGCAATTGGGGCCGTATCAATGTGAGCTTTAAATTTATTACTGTAGAATAAACTACCCTAATAGCTTGAGGACTGCAATGTAATGCTCTTCACAGCAACCTGCTACACAACCATGGCAGCTGACACAGAGAAAAAACCATTCAATTAACAAATAAAAGATTTACCTCAGGATTCTGTTGCAGATCATCTGCATCTATCACAGGCGGACAGCTTCCAAGTTCACACAATTCACTGTATATTGAGACAAGTTCCGCTACGCCGAGCTCCAGGAAGGACGGTGGGACAACTTTATCAAATGATGGCTGGGATATGTGGAATGCTATAAGCAGAGGGTAGTAATCACACAATACCAAGCATCAGGGGGTGGGGGGAAGCAACTCTGGGAGTGTTAAACTAGCTTACAGAACAAGTACAACAGAACAAATTCGCAAACCGCGCATGTGATACTAAAACAAAGAGGGGGGAAATACCAGGATATTTAGAGGGTTACGTATCAATATGAAATGTTTTCCCTTTTTCATCAGGTTGCTTGTCAGGTTAGGGAGGCGCTGCTTTGCCATATGCTACACATAAAAATTAGGAGATCAGTGAAAATCAGTGTAGCAACTCATTTATAAAGCTATGCGCTAACACTTTGAAAATTGAAATCACACCTTGCAGTAACGATATTTTTTCTCCGCTGGCCCAAAAATCACTTCTTTGACAACTTTGTTGCCATCAGGATCCTGCACTGGGAACACTCCAAGTGACTGAATTGTACATAAGGCAGCAGTCATGTAGTACAATTATCAATACTTATGGTAAAATTGTCCTGCTGTTGCAAAAGAGGTATACAGGATCACGGTGCACCATACCATTTTCCAAAAGCAATGGATAGGGATTAATAAACATAGTAAGAATTTTCCACCTAAATGGCCCTAGAGCCAAACAATGACTTGACCAATAAAAAATGTTCTGGTCAATTGACATCTATATAAAGAGCTCCTGCCATCTTTTCGGGAAAAAAATAACGTTTATATAAAGATATTGCGGCTTATAAGCTTTATATCAAAAACAAATTCCCCATCTCTGAACAATCTCATTTTCATCAGCTCAAACCAAATCATTACTCCAGCTCAATTGGGTTCAGCCATGGATTGGGAAGCAGGACCTTTTCTATGAACTAATAGACATTAGAAAGTTACCGCAGCATCCCGTAAATACCGACATTAGAAAGTTACTGCGGCATCCCTTGAATACCGGCACCAAATCATCCCTTCCTCATGGGAACCTATGAGTCATAGCCGAGCCAACCATTGTCCAAGTCTTACCAATTTCGACAGCAGCTCCTCGCGGTACGGGCGGTCGACGCCAGTGAGGCGCAGGAAGTTAGCGTAGAGGGGCTCGTCAAGCACCTCCATGTCATCCCTCTAGAACAGGACAAGACAAAGTTAATCAGAAGCCAGGCAGCTTACCGAATTACAACAAAATCAACGATCAAATTCAGAATATAGCGCGTGATCGATTAGCTCTAAGCAGCATCTAGTTAATCTAGTGGTCAAACCAATAAGCTTTGTTCTTAGGCCTTGATCCCAACTTCATTTCAGATCTGAAACTTATAGGTTAAAATAAAGTAAATTAAGTTTATATTTTTATTTTAAAATATAAACAAGATGATCTACCTAAACACTCTTAATATACCCATAGCTCTAGTTCCACGAATTTAATGAGGCTAAAGCTCCCTGGACGCGAGGACTACGGATGCATCGAAGCCTCCTCAACGAAAGCGCAGCGCAAGAGCAGAGCAGGACAGAGCTTAAGCAGTTGACCGAGCAAACACACGGGCATTGGGTTCCTCCCGTCATCTCAGGATTCGCACGCGGAGCCATCGGCGGGGCGCGCAGCCATGAACGTGGATGGGGGGCAGGCTGACCTGCGCGAAGGAGTACATGAGGCTGGTGCTGAGGGAGCGCGGCGCTGACCACGCGTGGATCACCACCGGCTCCTCCCCCTCCGGCGGCGACGCCATTCGTTCGGAGCTCTGTTCTCCGCCTCTGCGTCTCGGGCGAGAGGGGAATATTTTCTCTTTTGGTTTGATGGGATTCTGAAGAGATCACAAATAGGGATGAAAACGGATCGGATACGGACGGATAATGGCTCTACCATATTTGTTTTCATATTTTTTCTCGGATTCGGATACGAATACGGTTAGTCCGGATACGAATACGAATACGGATAATGTCGAATACAGATACGGATCGAATACGAATCGAATCGGATACTGATTCTGAATATTTATCTAACATGATAATCCCTTAGATTGTACATAAAAAATCAATGAAAACACATAACTAGTTGATTTGATTAAAACATTATTGAAAATTGAATAAATATAAGCATTTTCATTCACTTAGACAATAGTTAGATACTATGTTGCAAACAAAATTATGTAAGACTTAGTTCGTCACGTACATATGATTAATCCATCACACATGTAGATCAAAACACAAAATAAAGGTGATCCTTGCTCAGAGATACAAATGGAAACAAATATATAATACACAAAAAGTTTGATAATACTTAATTACCATATCTCTAGAAAACATATATAACACTTACATTTAATGACCCCAAGATTTGTATTATTTGTTAAATTATGTTTAAAATAATAAATTATGTATTTTATGAGTTTTTATGCATTTTAGCTACTTATTTAAAATATTTTTCTATTAAAGACAACCTTTTTTAAATTTTTAGAAAATTTAAAATACAATAAATTTTAAAAATAATTTTTGTAAAAATTATAGACTATGTTAGGAATTTTATCAAAAAATTTCATAATTTTTGGAGCTAGTTTGCTAATTTTAATAATTGAAACTTGATTTATGGATTAATTAAATTAGAAAACAAGTTAAAATTTAGTAACCTTTTTGGGCCAAAAGAGTAGCTTGGCCCGACCCACTATCCGGATATCCGATCCATCACTATCCGGATTATCCGAATCGTATCCGTATCCGACGGATAGTGAGCTCACGAATCAGATCCGTATCCGACAAAAAATATCCGTATCCGTATCCGATCCGATACTATCCGACAAATATCCGATCCGACAGAATCCGTATCCGAAAATTATCCGGATCGGTCGGAAACTATCCGATCCGTTTTCATCCCTAATCACAAAAGTAGCTCCTATAAAAAATAATTTATAAAGTAGCCCTTAATCCACTCCTACCGTATCCAGGTACCACGGAAGAACCTCCAGCGCTCAGATGGCGCGGCAGGGCGAGGTCTAGTGCTCAGGTGGCGCGGGCATGCGCAGACGAGCATGCTAGGCAGCAGGTGGCTAGTGGCGGGGTAGCGTGTGTGCACATGCGTGCAGAGGTGGTCGAGCGAGCACGGGCGAGCGAGGGCAGCAGGCGGTCGGTAGTTGGGTCGGTTGTACATGCGTGCACCGCTCACCACAAGACGCCAGACGTTCGGCCGCCGGCGCTCGCTCGATGCCGCCTCTGGCCTTCGCTCGCGCCGTGCCACCACACTCCGGGAGCGCTGGACCTCGCCCTGCCGCACCACCCGAGCGTTGGAGGTCGGTTTCGTGCTCTGGTACTGTTGATGTTTAGAACCTGGGGATCCCTAAACCGAGTTTATGATTATGAATTGGGTTGCCTATCTTTGAAAGTGACACTGAAAGGATTAGGAGAATGAATGAAAATTGTATTGCTTTGCTCTTTACAAAGTACAGATGATGTCTATTACAAACGCTCAATGTCTAATGCTTAACATGTATTGCTCCAAATGCCTTCGATTTGTGCCTCTCCTTCTTGCCCTTGGCGGGAGAGGCCTATTTATAGCATCAAAGGGATGGCAGTTGTCATCTTCGGAGAGGTTTTTCCCACCAAAGGTTGTCTCTTGGTCAAAAGGTGTCTTCTCGCTGAAAAGGTGATTTTTCGTCAGAGAGACGTCTCTTCGCAGGGAGTAACTTTCAAGCGGTTGTCTGTACCTGTCAGAGATAGCTTCTTCTGCACATTATCTTTGCGCGGAGGATTTTTCCACCCAACCAGAACCTAGTCGGACTGATTTATATCTAGGTCGGCATGGTAAAGGACATCATGGCCCGACCTGGAAAGGTTTTTAGGTCGGTTTGTTACCGACCTGGTAACGCTTAGCTTTCGTCTGACCTAATTCAGGTCGGGTTGTCATTTACGTGGTTAACAGTAACATTAACCGAAACATTTAATGTGTCTCTTCGTTATAGGGGCCGCATTTATGACTGGCTTCTCAAAAACCGTAACCATTAATAGGCTTCCGGCAATCGTTGTCAGCTAGCTCCCAAATCTTAAGAAATCATGTGTATTCTCTTAAGACTTTTCAACTTTTGAGACATTTGGGATATCGTGCCAATCATGCCGATGGTCGTGTCTCGAGGAAATCTTTTTGATTTCCTTGGGAACTGAAGCGACGGCCGAAAGGTATAAATATGGGGAAGTAACTTCCTCTTTGAAAACCGCCTGTTAGTTTCTCGATAAGGAATTTAATTCCTTTTGGTAATTGAATCGGCATTTTAACTGTTTGAAAATCTATATAAAGGGAATAAGGTTCCTCTTGTATCTTCAGGTTTTCAAACGCAAGAGATTCTTGGAATACAAAAGTTTTTTCATCTTCCATCCTTTTTCTTTTTCGTGATTCATCAAGACAGAATAAAAGAGTGGAGATGAAAAAACTTCAAGGATTAAAGAAGGTTTGAGAATGTAATTCATTATATCTTTACTATTTTTAAGTTTTCTTTCGGTTCTTGGAGCTTTTCATCCTTTCTTTTTTCTTTAATTGAGGTAAAAAAATGTAGATGTGGGAAGCTTCAAGAATTGAAGGAAAATTTAAAAAGATAATTCATAATTTCCTTGTGTTAAAAATGAAGGAAAACTTTTCGATTATGAAATTCTTCGAAGCTTTTGTTCTCCCAACCTTTCTTTTTCTGTAAGTTTTGGTTAAGAATAAGGATGAGAGGCTTCAATAAATGAAAAGGAGGTTGGAAAAACTTCTCCTAGAACTTCATCTTTGGAAGAAACTTCTCCTGTAACTTCATCTAAAGTATTTGAAGAGTTGTTTAGTATGATAAAGATGAAGAAAAGGATTTCTTCCTGGTGATGCTGAGAGATTTAGTATGCTCAACCTGTAATTCTTAATCCAATAGAAAACATTCAAAGGTTAAATCTGTTGTGGATTTGTATATGAACAGTATAAAGATTCTCTTCAAATGAAATGAAAAGAAAAAATTTGTTATATGTATTTCTTGTGTGCTATGAATTATTCTATAAATTTGCTTCTGATTTATCTTAAGTATATCATTACTAGCTCCCAACTGTTTGTTTGACTGATCAACAATGTGATCGAAAAGTAAACCATTTTTTATGGGAGCTAACCTGGTTTCTCTTTGCTATACAATTAGTATTAAGTGGCAACAAGTCGGAGATGAAGTTAGTCTAATGAGTTTCAACGCAGTAAGTACTGGCTTATATGAAAAGTTTCTATTAGAAGTCATCTCACAACCCGACTAGCAACCTCATGCTTTGCTCAGGGAGTTAGGTCAGACTAAACTATCATGATTCCTTAGAATGAAAGCAAAACAAGAAATAGTTTTCGATATAACACCAAGAAGACGTAATTTACAAAATATGAATTTTAGTCATAAATGTAAAATGTATATTTATAAATAGAATATGCGAAGTTGCTACCAACCTAACAAGTGTCCGATCTCGCTTTTCTTCTAGGAGATTAATATCATCTTTGCGTTGGCTACTTTGGTCAACCTGTTGAAAAGAAGAGATTCTTGTAGAACCTAATTGTATTTTATTGGGCAGAACAGCTTTTGCGTCGTATACTAGTAAGAAAGGTGTTTCTCCCATAGCTCTACTGGTCGTCGTGCGTATGGCCCAAAGCACTAAGTAGAGGTCGTCTACCCAAGTTCCCGAGTGTGTTCTCAAACGATCGAACACTCGTTTTTTCATGTCTTGCATGATTTGGCCGTTCGCACGTTCTACTACTCCGTTTCTCTGTGGAAAAGCAACATAAGCGTAACAAATCTTTATGCCTATTTTATCACAGTAATCTTGAAATAGACCACTAATAAATTATGATCCATTATCAGCAATTAGTCTACTAGGAACTCCAAATCTAGTGACTATATTTTTCACAAATAATTTTTTCATAGCTTGAGCCGTAATTGAAACTACGGGCTCAAATTCTATCCATTTTGTGAAAGTATCAATAGCAACAAATAGGAATTTATACCCATTAGTTGCTTTGGGTAATGGACATAATTTATCAATACCACATGTCGAAAATGGCCATGACAGTGGTATTGTTTGCAATTGATTAGCAGGTCGATGCATTTGTCGAGCATGAAATTGACATTGCTCGCAAGTCTTTACAAGGTGCATAGCATCTTGTAGAGATGTAGGCCAGTAAAACCCTTATCGGAATGCTTTGACTACCAGAGTTCTATATGAAGCATGTGCTCCACACAAGCTCCCATGAATCTCATAGAGTAATGTTATCCCTTGTTCTTAGGATATATATTTCATTAAAACTCCGCGAGCTCCTTTTCTGTAAAGGGTATTATCGAGTAATTTGTACATTCGTGCCTTTTGAATCAATCTGTCTTTTTCATGTACTTCCTCGAGCAGCATCCTATGTGTTATAATACTATTAGCAAAGAGATGATTAACACAAGATAGAGTTTCTATTCATTGATTAACATTTACAATGGGCAAAGCCCCTTTATGTACATACAGAGAAGGTGCTACTAAAAGGCACTTGTTACAAAAGGTGCCTCCTCATGTACAAAACTGCATGGTAGTTTATGTAATAGACACAAGTAAATTTGTCCACAATTAGCACATGCTAATAAATCTTAATACTCCCCCTTGGACAAATTATATTCATCTTCGTGTTCCTATAAAAATTTCTTCCAAAAACCCTGTGGGAAAAACGGATGAAGAAAATAGGAATATATGTATATGTTTCATTAAAAACTCTCCCAAAAAAAACCCTGTGGGAAAAATGGATAGAGAAAAAAAATACATAACATATTTAGCTTGTATTATATTGCCTCATTAAAAACCTTTAGGGAAAATACCATGTAAACACTCATAAAGGAAAAGAGTACAATATATCTTTTTAAAACAGGTTTAAAGTTCAGAGGACTCTCCCCCTGATCCTTGCAACATACAAAGTTTCCTCATACCAATTCCATTAACACATTTCTGAAATGTGGACTTGGTAAATAAATCAGCCAAATTTTCACAAGACTTTGTTTGCAAAATTTCTATCTCACCGCTCTTTTGGAGCTCATGAGGATAGAATAATTTAGGAGCAATATGTTTCGTAATGTTGCTCTTTATATAACATGTTTGCATTTGAGTAATACAAGCTGCATTATCTTCATAGATAATGGTAGGGGATTCAATCGTATTTATACCACATGCTTTTTGTATGTGATTAATCATTCTGCGAAGCCATACACACTCATGTGATGCTTCATAAAGTGCAATTATTTCAGAATGATTAGTGGAAGTGGCCACTAAAGTCTGTTTACTAGACTTCCATGAAAAAGCCGTTCCACCATATAAAAATACAAAAATACAAACCCAATCTGTGATCTAGCATTGTGGGGATCAGACAAATAGCCAGCATCTGTATAACCCACTATGTTCATATCTTGGTTTTTCTTATAAAATAGACCAAAATCTTTTGTACCTTGGAGATACCTGAAGATATTCTTAACGCTAGCCCAATGTCTCTTCGTTGGTGCTGCGCTATATCTAGCCAATAAATTAACTGCAAATGAAATATCAGGTCTGGTGCAGTTTGCTAGATACATCAGTGCCCCAATGGCACTAAGATATGGAACCTCTTGTCCTAAAATATCTTCATCTTCACCCTTAGGTTTAAATGGATCTAACAACCATATGGGTCTTTGATGGATATGATTTATCCATATTAAATTTACTCAAAATCTTTTGAGTATATGCAGATTGGTGCACAAATATCCCTTCAGGGAGATGCTCAAGTTGTAAACCTAAGCAAAATTTGGTTTGACCCAAATCTTTCATTTCAAATTCCGTCACTAGATGATTGCTAGCTTCCTTTATATCCCTTGGGGTTCCGATGATATTCAAATCATCAACATAAACGGAGATTATACAAAATCCATTTTGGGATTTCTTTATAAACACACAAGGACAATCATCATTATTTGAGTAACCTTTCTTAATAAGGAACTCACTTAGTCGGTTGTACCACATTCTGCCCGACTGCTTTAATCCATATAGTGCCTTTTTCAATTTGACACTATACATGTTGCGATTTGTATTTGGATTCGGAATAGATATCCCCTCTGGGACTTTCATGTAAATATCCGAATCAAGTGACCCATATAAATATGCAGTCACAACATCCATCAACTGCATGGATAAATTCTTGTTTGCTGCCAATGATAGTAAATATCGGAACGTTATTCCACTCATTACCGGTGAATATGTTTCATTGTAATCAATGCCGGGTCTCTGCGTGAACCCTTGTGCTACAAGTCTCGCTTTGTATCTCACCACCTGATTATTTTCATTCTTCTTTCGAACGAAAACCCATTTATTTCCAACCGAAAATATTTTAGGAGGTGTGGTCATAACTGGACCAAATACCTCTCTTTTCTTAAGCGAGCTCAATTCAGCCTCAATTACTTCCTTCCATTTGACCCAATCTGAGCGCTTCATGCACTCTGCCATGGATTTTGGTTCTGGATCCAGTTGAAGGGTTTCAGCAACCTTAGAGGCAAAATAGATGTCGACAATTGTAGTCTTTCTATTGTATGATTCTCTCGAATCAGTATAATTAGTGGAAATTTCTTCATCCAATAATTCTTTATTTTTTTCTTGTGACTCATCATGATTTCCCAATATGATTGAGTCCAAGGGTTCCGATGTCCCAACTTTGAAGTTTGTGCGCACATTTATGTTGGGTTTACCAATCACTAGAGGACTTCCAATCTCTTTTTCAGTTACTGACATAGGTAATTTACCTTTATCGGTCTTTCTTTGTTTCTGTGGACGTCTCCGTGAAACTAAGTCCCGTGCAACTGGAATTCTCCCCCTCTTATTCATATTAGGGGCAAGAGTAGTTTTCTTTGGTACCTCTACTCTTTCCGGAGCATTAACAGTAGGTATATGAGATTTCATAACCCCCTTATAATCAGTAAATGCATCTGGCAGATTGTTTGCAATGTATTGCAAACTTATAATCTTCTGAACCTCCTGTTCAGATTCTTTTGTACGTGGATCTAAGGACTGAATGCCTGTGGCATTCCAATCAATTTCCTGGCATTCATTGTGGTACATATCTCCCCCTAATGCCGGGAAATTATCCTCATCAAATATACAGTCAACGTACCGAGCCGTAAACATATCCCCTGTCAATGGCTCAAGGTATTTTATAATTGACGGAGAATTATACCCCACATAGATCTCTAACTTTTTGTGAGGACCCATCTGTGTACGCTGCGGTGGTGAAATTGGTACGTATACTGCAGAACCGAATTTTCACAGATGGGAAATGCTTGGTACATCTCCACGTACTAACTGCAATGGGGAGACCGTATGGTAAGCAGTTGGTCTAATTTGGATTAAAGCTGCGGCATGTAAAACCGCATGTCCCCAACAACTTGTTGGTAATTGACAATTTTGCAACAGAGGTCTAGCTATAAGCTTTATCCTCTTTAGCAAAGATTCTGCTAAGCCATTTTGTGTATGTACATATGGTACAGAATGCTCTACATTAACGCCCAAAGCCAAACAATAATCATTAAATGCCTTTGAAGAAAATTCAGCGGCATTGTCCAACCGAATGGACTTTATCCTGTTATCAGGATGATTGGCTTTTAATTTAATTATTTGGGCAATTAATCTGGCAAAATCATGGTTCCTTGTAGAGAGTAAACATACATGGGACCATCTTGTAGATGTATCAATTAACACCATGAAATACCTAAACGGCCCAGACCAAGGCTGGACAGGTCCACAAATATCTCCTTGAATCCTTTCAAGGAAATTCAATGGCTCATTTTTAATTTTAAGGTATGAAGGCCTCAAAATTAATTTCCCTTTTGCACATGCAGTGCACATGAATTCATCATATTTTGGGAAATCTGAATTTTTAATATTATGGCCAACAGAACCTTTGACAATTTTATGCATCATGCCCAAACCTGGATGACCTAACCGGTCATGCTAAATCTTGAACTTATCAAGATGAGAGAAAATTGTCTTTAACGCAACATGTGGTTCAGGTTTAATATATGTGTAGTATAATCCTGATGAAAAAGAAGGAAGCTTTTCAACCACTTGTTTTTCGCATCCTTGATTTTTAGTTAATAGCAAATACTCAACATTGCTATCTTTACTAGTCTCCACATGGAAACCATTGATGCGAATATCTTTAAAGCTTAGTAGGGTACGTGTAGATTCAGGATACAACAAAGCATCCTCTATCACGATGTTTGTACCCATAGGGAGTATAATGATGGCTCGTCCTGAACCAACAATTTGAGCATCATTACCAGTGATAGTCATAATATTTCCTCTCCTCTTAGTTAGAGTTTGGAAATACTTTATCTCCCTTAATATAGTATTAGTGGTGCAACTGTCAACAAGACATAATTCTTCCTCCATCAGGTTGTCACCAAGATCTATAAACGGAGAAAATAAAATTAACTCCAATATAGAAATAATACACACATATATTATATATCATGTCAATATACAAGATACATATGCTCTTTATGAGCCATATGGACATGTTTTACACTAACAAACATGTATATGCTCTTTATGAGCAACAAATAAGACCTATACACAAACTATGAAATATACAACATTTTATGAAGATAATTACATGCTGATTACAATCATAAGGGATAATGAGAAACTAAATAGTATCTCCATACAGATCTTGGGTGGCATATTCCACCATCATATCATTGATATCTTGAAGTTCATCTTCCTTCTGTTGAACCATCCCATGGTCATCAGCAGTCTTGACAGGATTATTCTGTCCTTTATCTAGACTCATTTTTGGATTGTCAGCAAAATGAACTTCAACCTTGCCCTTCTGATTGTTGCCCTTGCCAACTGATTTGAGGTATAACTCAACCAGATGTTTAGGTGTACGACATTCTCTTGCCCAATGACCCTTACATCCACATTTATGGCAAAGTCCAGTTTTCTCCCTAGGAGAATAATTTTTGAATTTTCCTTTGCCATAAACTTTTGATTTGCTCCTCTGCATTTTGGACTTCCACTTTGCATTATTCTTTTTGTTATTTTTATCCTTCTTTTGATCATGGTATGCACTAGTACTCGGAATATTGGCATGTGCTTCCGGCACTGCCATTGCCCCTGTCGGGAGCGTATGATGATTCTTCATAAGAAGTTCATCATGTTTTTCTGCCTGAAGCAGAGTATAAATTAAATCAGAGTACTTAGTGTATTTTTGTTGACGATATTGTTGCTGCAATATCGTCATAGAAGGATGAAAAGTGCAAAGCGTCTTTTCAATCATATCCTCATCTATACCAGCCTTGTCACAGAATCTCAATTTGGAATTGATCTTGTGTACGCGAGAATTGTATTCAGTAACAGACTTAAAGTCTTGAAAGCGTAACATAGACCATTCCCTTTGAGCTTCAGGCAACCGCCCTATGTTGGTCATATCTGTCCTTTAAGGACTTCCACAAACTTAGTGGATCTTCCTCCAATAAATATTCAGTTTTCAAGTCTGAATGGAGGTGATGCCTGATGAAATGCAGAGTTGCATACTTGAAATTTTCGAGTATAGGGTTTGCAACTTGAACAGGATCATTGATGCAAGCAGATAAACTTCTTGATGCCAAAGTGATTTTTACATCCATGGCCCAAGTTAAGTAATTACTGCCATCCACAGCAAGTTCAGCAAACTCCTTTTTGGAGATATCAGCCATATCTTTTCTCTGGATGGATGGCCTACACGCTTGTGGAGAGCAAAAGTGACTGATAACGTGTTATAATACTATTAGCAAAGAGATGATTAACACAAGATAGAGTTTCTATTCATTGATTAACATTTACAATGGGCAAAGCCCCTTTATATACATACAGAGAAGGTGCTACTAAAAGGCACTTGTTACAAAAGGTGCCTCCTCATGTACAAAACTGCATGGTAGTTTATGTCATAGACACAAGTAAATTTGTCCACAATTAGCACATGCTAATAAATCTTAATACTATATTCTATATAGGCTTTAAATGGTTTAGCCCAATCCGAATTCTGCTTAAGGACTCCGACCTGATTGCTGATCGGGAACTCTTCTGTGGAAGTATATATAGAAGGTATAGACAGTTGTTCAAGAAACACACCTATAGGAACAGGTGATCGTGAGTAACCCAGTTTTGCTAACTGGTCCGCTAAAAGATTATATTTTCATGGAATATATTGGACTTCAAAGTCAGTGAAATATTTTTTCAATTTTCTCACTTCATTCAGGTAGTGAGACATGACGTCATCGGGCGTCCTGTATTCCTTGCTAACCTGGTTTATGACTAATTGCGAATCACCTTTCGCTGAAAGCTGACGGACTCCAAGGGGCTTTACTGCTCGGAGCCTGACTAGAAAACTTTTATATTCTGCTACATTATTGGTAGCAGGAAATTGTATCTGGATTTCGTATTGTAACTGGTCACCTTGAGGCGAAACCAGCACTATACCAGCCCCCGAACCTCTTAGTTCTCTAGAACCATCAAAATATAAGATCCAGCGGTCAGTATCAGTGGAATTCTATTCTACAGAGGGCTCATTGTTGGTCCATTCGGCGATAAATCTACCAGAATCTGTGACTTGATTGCTGATCGGGCAATGGAATCGATGTCAAAAGACCCAAGTTCAACTGCCCACTTAGCAATCCAACTAGTTGCTTCTTGGTTGTGGAGAACATTGCCTAAAGCAAAAAGATGAAATTATTATAATCCGATGAGATTAAAAATAATGTCTTAATTTCCTTGAAGCCGTTAATAGGGAATACATAAGTTTTTGAATATGAGGATATCGCTCCTTAGGCCCATGTAAAACTTCGCTTACATAGTATACAGGTTTTTGAATCTTATCTCGTTCGACTATCAAGACAATACTAACCACATTATTTGTAGCCGCTAAGTAAAGCAACAATAGTTCATCTAGATTAGGTGACACCAATGTTGGTGGGCTTGGCAAATAATGTTTAATGTCTTGGAATGCTTTTTCTGCCTCATCCGATAAGTGGAAGGTAAACTACGTTCTCCTGATCTGGATATAAAGCGACTGAGTGCAGACATCCGACCAGTAGTCCTTGTACTTCCTTCACTGAAGAAGGAGATTTCAAGGACTCAATGACACGAATTTTCTCAGGATTGGCTTCAATTCCGCGTGAACAAACAAGGAACCCTACAACTTGCCAGAAGAAACTCTGAAAGTACACTTTTCGAGATTCAACTTTATTTCACATTTCTTCAAGTTACAAAATGTTTCAGCCAAATCAGACAAATGGTCAGAGCTTTTCTTGCTCTTTACAACGAAATCATCTACATAAGCTTATAGGTTCTTTCCTATTTAGATTATGAAAACTTTCTGCATAAGACGCTGGTATGTGGCTCCAGCATTTTTCAGCTCAAATGGCATCTTCTGGTAACAGTAGATTCCAAAAGGGGTTATGAAGAAAGTCTTCTCTTCATCTTCTCTTGCCAAGCTTGTTTGATGATAACCTGAGTAGGTATTCAGAAAACTCATCATTTCGCAGCCCGCTGTTGAATCAACCAACTAGTCTATTTGGGGCAAAGGAAAATCATATTTTAGGTCGAATAGCTAACCTATGCTTGATTACCTCACTTGGGACTCTAGGCATGTCGGATGGTTTCCACGCAAACACTTCTGCATTTGCCCGGAGGAAGGCAATGAGCACGTCTTCCTATTTTGCATCCATACCTGATCCTATTCGAACAGTTTTAAACTGGTCGGCAGGATCAATGGGAATCAGCTTAACTTGATTGTTTGGTTGAGGATTGGCCTTCAAATTTTTTATCTTGTGAGAATTTTCACCTTAACAAGGCTTTCTTGCACTATTAGTATCTCTTAATGGTAGTTAATCAATAATTTCGAGTAATTTTCAATCACAATTTAATGTAGTATTCAAATCATCTTGTACACTTATCACGCCTTTAGGACCATGTATTTTTATACTCTGGTAGGTCTGATGAATAACCTTCATAAACTTAATGAGCGAAGGTCTACCCAAAGTAGCATTATCTGCTGACTCAAAGTCAAAAATTTCAAATGAAATCAACTCAGTTCCAAAATTTCTGGCATCTCCAAAAGTGATAGGTAATACAATCTGCCCAAATGTAGTTACCGAAGGACCGAGGACAATTCTGAAAAAAGGACTTGTTACTGGTCGGATCTTAGAACGAGAGATTTGCATTTCGTCAAGGGTATTAATGAAAATTAAGTCTAACGAACTTCCTCCATCTACTAAAATTCTTCTTACCTTGCAATTACTAATAGTAGAAGACACAACCAAGGGGAGTTTTTGAGAAGTAGACAAACCTTTCGGACAGTCGTCCTTGCTAAATGCTACTATAGCATCCGACCATTTCGGAAATTCTAGCTTTCCAGGTCGGGAACTTATGTTATTTACCTCTCGGTAGGCAGATTTGAACTGTTGTTTTGAGGCGTATGCAGATGATCCACCATAAATCATATTGACATGGTGGTCGGGTTTTTGGTATCCTATAGCCACATTACCATCTGCATCTTTTACATTTCTCCCTTATGGCAAAGTCGGCATTGGACCCTTACTAGAGTAAAAATCTTCCATGCGCTTTAGCCACGTTCGGCAGTTACGCAGGTCGTGTCCTGGTGCACTGTGCAGAGGACACCATCTTCCATTTCCGTTGCTTGAGGTAGAAGCTTTAGGATTGGGCTGGCCATTGGTTCGACCAGGCTTCTTTTCCAAGGTTGTTTATCCTTGGAATAACAAGCTGTTCTGAGACGCCCGCAGCCTCTCTTTGAGAGCTGTTTTTTCCTTTTTTTCTTCTTGTTTTTACCCTTCCGATCTTCAGGTGTAAATGATTTCTTCGATTTATTACCTTTAGAAACCTTTAGACCTGCCTGTGGGGGCGTATGGCCTTTATCGACCATACAGTTCCATTCAACCGCTCCACGCGAACAGAATGTTGAAGAGTGCTTGAGCTACAAATGGCCACACGGTGAGATTCAAGAGACTATAGAGATGCTTGAAAGGAACATGTCCAATTTGGGAAACCACCAGGGCAATCGTGCGGCTCTGGCGAAAATGGTGACCGAAGTTGGGGAAGAAGATGTGGTCTCAGTGATACACTGTGTAGGATCGAAGTATACGAATATAGCAATCAGAGGGGGGGTGAATGATTGAGCGGAAGCTAAAACCAAATTCTTGACCTATTAAAAGTTCACCCCAAAACAGAACCAAATAATTGCCTCGTTTTCGACAAAAACAGAATGACAGAGGTTTGGTAAAACGAGAATTCCTGGAGATCCAACCGTCGAAACGATCTGAAATTTGGACACAAGAAACTAGATTCCAATATGAATCGAACCCAAAAAGAATCAGCTCGATCAGACTTACGGATCAAAAGTTATGAGCTTCGCAAGCTTGCTGATCCAGAACTTGACGAGAATCAATCTAATCAAAACTTCAAGATTAAACAAGAACGACAGAAGATTGATCAACTAGACTTTGAGAAACACTAGATCAATACCCTAGAGAGGTTTTTGATGGATCAAATCAAGATAAAACTTTGAAGAACAAAAACCAATCTAGAACTAGAACAAGCATGCAAACAAGAACCAAAACAGAAAATACTGTAGCGACGTGGTTACTGTAGCACGCAAAAATCTTGGAAGAATTGATCTTTATTTCTTGTCTAAAATACTCTCATCAAAAGAGTACAAACCCTAAAACCAAGCTTAAAGCTTGATGCGCTCAGCTCTCCTTGGTGCCTTTCAACAGACCCCCCACCTATTTAAAGCACAAACCCACAAAGAGTTATGAATACGATTCCTATTCCCTAGAAGGAATCCGTATCCAACTCAACTCTACTTGGCCCAACCAGGCCGAGTACAACTCTTGCACGCGTATGGCAACCCTACCATACTCACGTGACTAACACTTTGCACGCGTATGGCCACCGGCCATACTCACGTGACTAACACTTTGCACGCGAATGACCTCCTGCCATTCTCACGTGACTAACCATTCTTCATGTGCACCATTCTCTTAGCCCGAACGTCCCGCATGACATCCTTGACCACCAAGACCTCGGTTCCTCCTGAACCTAGTCCCGAACCTCAGTTCCTCCATGAACCTAGTTCCGGTCCGTCATCGACCACATTCGTCTTTGAGCAATACTGTACATGAACAAACCTAAAACAAATCCGAGCACAAGTCCACGACTTGACTCAATGTCAATCCATGCAACTACTCACATGAGTATTGCATAAAGTCCACTTCAAAAGAAGCATCATGAAATCATTACAAATTTCAAATTCACATTCAAAATCCAACTCCCAATCGCTCAAAACCTAATTGAGCAACGCATTCACGACGGACAAACAAAGTTGGTCCGTTGTATAAGGAAAAGTTTCTGTTCCAAGAAGCCAACCAAACGCGGAAAAACACGTTCACAACGGACAAACAAAGTTGGTCCGCTGTACATGCAAAAATGGCTTGGTCATGAGCTCAAAACAAGTTCACAACGGACCCCGTGCTTGTCCTACAAGAACGCAGCACGCCGGTTTCACAAAAGTAAAACCCTAGAAAAAGTCCATTCACGACGGACAAAAAGAATTAGTCCGTTGTACATGTGAAAATCTTGGTTCCAAGAAATTATCCAAACCGAAAAAGCTTGTTCACAACGGACCAAGAAAAACTGTCCGTTGTACATGTGAAAATGACTTCGGTCATGGGCTCAAAAACATGTTCACAATGCACCCAAAAACACTGTCTGGTCGCAGATGGGAAACTTACTGTTTCTTGAGAACTTTGTCCGGCGCTAATGCGTAACTTACTGTTTCTTGTCAAATTGTCAAAACACATGAACAAACACATTTTGCAAATTCAAATCTAAGTTAATTTTTCAGTTCAAAGCCAATTTTTCAGCACATGATTTCACACACTGCACAAATCACCAAATTGGTTGAAGGGTATTGAAGAGGAATCAGAATGGCATAATGTGACATGAGTGTCAAGGAGTTAGCTCACCAGGAAGGGCATGGCCCATGGCAGAGCGCATCGGAGGGCATGCACCAGCGTTAAAGATGACAGTGGCATTCCAGATAGCTCAGTGATAGGTAGGGGCTATTACTGAGCAAAAGAGAGGCAGTGAGCTTGGAAAAGAAGGATGGCGCTCTCAGTTAGGCCTTAAAGGGCGAGATGACGGTGTTCTACTTGATGAGAACTACCAGCGACGCGGGAGAAAATATAAAAAAAATTCAAGTAGTAGAGGCTTACTGTTATAGCCTAAAAATTTATATTTGTGAATAATAATAAGCTAAAATGCATTTTATAAAAAAATTTAGCTTTTTCTAGATTTTTTTTTGGAATTTTGCTCTATTTTACTAGCACTTTTTAATTTTTGTAGGTTTTACATATAACTTTCAAAGTTTGATTTCCAAATATTCCAAATGTTTCTATGAATTTTTTTTTGAATTTTTAGGAGTCATTTGCTAATTTTAAAAATAGGAAAATCTGGATTATTTTATTTATAAATTAATTTAAAATCACGAAATCATTTTCGGGCTGAATTCCACTTCCAAACCATTACTGTTTTTCGTCTTGGCCCATTACTGCACAGCCTCACGGCTAACACCCCAACCTGTTGTGCAACAGAAGTTGTTTTCTTTTTTCGCTTCCCCTACTCGTTTGGCAGATTTCCCGAAATACGCTTTGTCAATGCTGACCATGTCACCACATCATACTGACCACCACCGTCGCCTTTAGCAACGCCACCTGCGTCACGACGCAAGCCAAAGCGACATGTGCCTCGCCCTGTCCTATCAAGCTAGAGCTTGCGCTAATGCCGCATCGCCGTTCATGCCAAGCCTCTGTCTCCTCCCCTTTATCGCCACACCCCGCATTTTGAGAAAATTCAACCGCTTGTACAATGATCGAGAAAATGTGTTGCAATATTTTGAGAAAATAGTTGCAACAAAAGCCTGCTGGACGAGGAGACCATGCCTATAGTTGTGATGCTTGAGATCACCGGAGGGGAAGGACGAGGCTAGCTCAGAGACTCATTGCCAGTAAGCCCGGATTTGGTAGGACAAGGCCAGCTAGTGTGTAACACCCCAATTTTTGCTTTTCATGAAATTAAATATTATTTTGCACATTTGTGAATTTTTGGAATTTTATGGAATTTATTTGGATTTATTTGAATTTAATTTGAACTTATTCCATATTGAAATAATTAAAGAAATTAAATTTTCAAATAAAGTTTCGTTGGAAATATTTTATTTGAGTCCAAAATGATCCAAAATATTTTCCAAAATTTTTCTGGAATTTTTCTAAGTATTTTACTATTTTTCTTGAATTAAATGAATTACTGGAAATTATTTTAAATATTAAATAGCTGAGAAATCCAAACCGGTCGATTCGTTCATCCGACCGAGCACTGAGTCGACTCGAGTCCGAGTCCGACCCGAGCCATGTGACTCGGCCGAACCGGCCATCAAGGCTGAAACTCAACCGCTGGATCAAGATCCAACTACCGAGATCAACCGCAATAGCCACCGAACCCTAGCCCGTGACCAGTTGGATTGAGGTCCAACGGCTCACGTTGATCCACGCCACCCAATCCGAATGGGATTCGGACTCGCCGCCATGGCCAGTGTCGACCTCGGTCTCCGCGCGATACACGGAAGCCGAGGCCCCTATTTAATGCGCCGCCGCCGCCATCGTGAAGCCTGTTCCCTTGCGCACCCGTAGCCCTAACCCACCCCGTCGGAGCCGCCGCCGTTTAGCCGCGCGAGCTCGCCGTAGTTAGAATCTTTCTCCGCCGCGGTTTTTGCTTCGTCCCGCCGCCGTCCGTCGTCCTTCGCCGCCGTTGACCCCAGATCCGGACTCCCCGCGACGAGACGCACCCGAGGGGAGGACTCACCTCGCCGGAGGAGCCCGCAAACGCCGTTGCCGTGTCGCCGTTCGGCTCGGCCGGCCCAGCTCCGCCGCGCCGCCATCGCCGACCCTGAGCTTCGTGGACCGTCGGATCACCATCGCACGGCTAGGATCACGCTACGTCACCACCGGTGAGATTCCAATCCAAAAACCCCAGATCCAATCTCAACCGTTGGATCTAGATCCAACGGTCCAGATCAAACGCGTTAACCCAAACGCGTGAGAGCCAGATCTAATCTGGGCCGTTGATTTTCAAATCAACGGCCGAGATTGAGCCACGTGTGCGGAAGTTGGACCGGCACGGCCGCCAGACGCTGCGTGCGCGACGCCGACACGCCGCCCGCTGTCGGCCGACGCGCGAAACCGCACCATGACGCCAAAGACGCCCACCCATCACGGCCACCCCAACCGTGCGCAAAGGACGCCACCCATGACGCCACAAAGGTCCCACTGCCGCCACCGTGGTGAGCCTCGCCGACGCCAAAGAATGACGCTACCCGAGTGGTCCCACCGTCGACCCGAGCCGTGGACCAGGTCCACGGTGGACTCTGCCGTGGCCGAGCCCATGGATCGGCCGACGCCACCGCCCAATCAGAGGCTGCCACGTGTCCTCGCTGACGCAATAATTAATTTCCGAAAAAGAAAATGATTTATTAATTCGAAATAATGATTTCAGATTTTGTTTCAAACTTCAAACGCTTATAACTTTTGCGTTTCAACTCCGATTTGAGTGATTCAAATTTCTAAATTTGTATAAAATTGAGATCTACCTAATGACGAATTTTATTTAATTTTTGGACTAAAGTTTTCCTCTGTAATATTATTTAATTGATTATTTAAACTTCAAAATGCTATAACTTTTGCATTTAAACTCCGAATTTGACGATTCCAGTTTCTAAAAATTCATAAAATTATGTTCTCTCTGTTTATGAACTTTATTTGGATGTTTGGACACTTTTTGTCTACTGTTTTATTCATTTGTTGCTATTTGCACGCGTTACGAGTAGACGTTGAAGTGCCGGAAGGATTCGAAGGAGAAGTATTGACCAGAGCCACTCGGGACCAAGAGCAAGTACTTTTTGAAGGCAAGTTATGCTTTGACCATATTGACCCTATTTTGAAACCTATTTTGATTTAACTTATTGCATGCTAGTTCAATTAGAAAATACCTTATTTAAGTATGGGAAATTAGATAAATGCCAAATTCTTTGTATGACACCTTGATTAATTAAATATGTGCCATGACCCCTTGTCACCCTAGTTGTGGTTTACTAGTTGGACATTACTAAAATGCCAACATGGGAAATTAGATCGTTGTAGTATATTGCTTAGACTCACTTACGTGCTCATGACATGATTTTGGACAATCAAATGTTAATATTGACTTAATGATATATTGAATCTGTTTTGGAAAGGTATCATGTGATGTTTATAGCACGTGGTGCATGGTAATCAACTGGGTTTGATAAATAGTTTTCGGCCAAGGGCATGTGGCAAGATTGATCGGGTGGGCCAGTTGTGGCACCGGAATGTTGGTTTGGTTCTTCTGTAGTCTTGCCCTGGTCACCCTAAGGACTTCACCTTGCAAGCCTTTGAACTGGTCAAACATGCAACCACATGTCCGTAATGGGACGGACCTAGTTGATTAAGTTGCTAGTAACGCACTGTGGGACCTCGTGAGGTCAACTACACCCTTTGTGTAAGTTGTGCGGGAGCGTCATGGCTGCGACCAGTACCCATCTAACGGTTGGTTGGCCTAAACTTCGCCTTAGCTAAGGGAAGGGTTAGTGTGCAACAACCGGGAGGACCACTTGTATTGTCGAAGTTCCGAAAGACTTTGTTACGGGAACTCGCCTTTGTGGTGTTTGATCAGTATCTTGTGGGTAAAGTGCATAACCTCTGCAGAGTGTAAAATCTATTCGAATAGCCGTGTCCGCGGTATTGGACATCGCCGGGAATTACAAATCAAGGGTTAGACTTTTTCAAAAATAACTTGGACTTGAAAGGTTGGGTTGGATTAATAATGATGTTGATAGAAATGTGGATTAGGATGGGAAAGATGTTTACTAAACCCTTGAAAAGTTATTTATGCTTTACTTGTTACTACTGCTTTCGAATCTACTTATGATACTTGTTAAATGCTCTTACTGCAAATATACCTTGAGCCACTCCTTTGTATTAAGACATGCATGTAGTATATTAGTCAGATTGCATGCATGACTTGCGAGTACCAAGTACTCACCCTTGCCACAATACAACACCAGTTGAAGAGGAGACTACACCGGCTTTGGAGGAGGAGCTCCAAGAGGAACCGCTCTACTTAGGAGCGAGCCGGTCAGTTGCCTGTGGTATACTGGATGGCGCCACGAAGTTATCTTATTTTTCGCTGCTATTATTTTTCTTTTAATAAGTTTCGTCCTGCGTGGCGTATATTTGTAACTTGACCATAAGGTCGAGCAACCAGTTTGACTATTTAATTAAAATACTTTGTTAGTATCGAGTGGTATGATTGTGATATTTACCGATGTTAAGACTGTGTGCACTAGCGCGTTTCTGGACTAGTGCTGAATACACAGAGGGTCCGGATTTGCAGATTCGGATCCCGACATAGTGGCTCATCGCCGGCATCGTTGCCTCGTCACTGGCCCTCATCGAATCTCTCCCGACCGCAGCGGAGACTTCAAGCACAAGTGGTTGTGGCCTCAGATGGGGAGGAGCTTTGGTGCAATAAGAGAGGTATAGATGACAAATGAGAAGAAGGTGCTTGAGCCCCATCTGACCATGGCCATGTGCACGCGGAGAGAGAAGTTGTGGGAGAGCTCCATTTGGACATGGCCATGTGTGTGTAGAGAGAGAGAGAGAGAGAGAGAGAGAGAGAGAGAGTGGGAGGGAGAGCACCAGAAAGAACAAAATAGAGAGAGAGAGAGCATTCTTAACTCCAGAGACAGTCGGAGAGGGGAGTTGACATGGTTGGGGGATAGAGATATTAGTAGAGCTAGATGTGTTCATGTTCCGAAGCGACTGCTTCACTTGGATGTATGACTAGTAGCGATTCCCTACCTCTAATAGAATGCTACCACTTTTGTGGCCCTACTTGAGCAACCGCTTATCATGCTGATCAACTAGGGAATTTCCAGGTTGGACCAATGAACCCCAGAAAGGAAAAGGCTTGTCAATGTTTGATGGTGTGCTGTTGGACGTCACGAGCATCAAACTTTGTCATCTCCTCGCCCAACTTATCACTTTCTTAGAAAATAAATGAGCGAAAACTTTAGCATTCACAAAAAAAGAGAACTAGGCACCCAAACGGAATCCTAGGATTCAAACCCAAGCGAGCAAGGGCACAACGGCTTCTCTTTACCATCCAACCACTGGCAGGATCACCTCGCCAGCTTGTCATCTTGCTCTTTAGAAGTATGTGCGCGTTGGTAGGGCACGTGTAGTTGCATTGGATACCCATTTTCAAGCCAAAATTATATAGCAACCGCAAAGCAAATCTGGCCAATTTAAGTTTGTTTTGTGGTCCTAAGCGCAACTCACCTTGTGATTAGTCTTGCAAAAAAAAAACGTGTGGACACCCAAATTTGAATACAATGTTTCATACAAGAATAGCCAAAATCATAGCAAAACACCAACAAACCTTGGCCAATTCCATTTTTGTATGAAGAAGAGAAATTTTATAGTGCATTATACCAGTAGTATATAATGGATAGTAGAAATCAGATCAAGTCGTTGATTTTTAGGGTATTCCTATTACTCTACTACCGGGGAAGTATAAACAAATGCTAATTAATTTGATCCATTGAATCGAAAAACATGAATAAATTCTATTGAATTTAGTGTACTGTTAAAAAGCTAACAAACTTGGCCAATTTCAGTTTAAGGTAGCTGTGTGCTAATTAGAGATGGCAACGGGGATCCGAAACCCAAAATCTGATAGATATTTACTCTATTAGGGACCAGATATGAATAATTTTTCATACCCGCGGGTCTATTAATGGGCAAAAGTTACTATCCAGCGGGTACATGTCCATTCTCCTATTACCTGTACCAGTTCACCCGCAGACACGAGTCAGAAGTGTGCATAGGTGGAATTGGTTGGGAAGAACAAAGTTCATGAGAAGCTCAAGAACTTTAATGAGTTACTCAGTGCATCCATTTTCTAAATGGGAGTAAGTTTAATCGGATCACCAGATGAACTAAAGAATTTGGTTCCAAGTAATTACTATCTTATAATCCTTACTTTTTTCTGTTTGACTTGCCCATTTTGCAGCCCAGTGATACTTGGCAAGCTTCCTAAATTTCTATTTCGATACTATTATCTATCTTTTGAGGTAGGGCAAAGCAATATATCTAAAACATTGAGTGCCTTTTGATATGGGTGATAATTGAAAAAATTCACAGTTTATTGACAAGATGTAAAAACAAAAGGAAGTGAAACAAAGTACTTCAAAGGGGTTTGTATTATGGTTTACTCATAGTTACAAGAAACGCGGGTGTGGGTTACCCGCCGGGTCCCCATTACCTGCACGGATACGGGTAAATTTTGTATCCGCGTGCGAGTATAGGTATTATAGCGAATGAATTTTACTAACATGAATACGGGTACGAAATGATAATACCCGCCGGAATAAACCCGTTGCCATCTCTAACGCCAATGTTACCACGTTTGACATGATCAGTTCCCTTCCTGGTTCGGGCGATCCGCTAGCTTCTTTTAACGGATCGAAAGTTTTGGGTTTGACTGGGAGCTCCGAATCCAAAACCCACAAAAGCTGGCTATATAGGGGGTGTTTGGCAGAGCTCCAGCTCCATCAAATTCTTGGAGTTGGTGGAGCTAGGTATTCCTAGCTCCACCAAATTCGTGGAGCTGGAGCTGTGGGTATATTAAGAATGTTTAGGTGAGTCATCTTGTTTATATTTTAGAATAAAATTATAAACTTAAGTCACTTTATTTCAGTCTACAACTAGCGCCCCAAACCCCCAAAACCCCAAACCACACCGACACAATTGCCCGGACAAATCCCAATCTTCACCCCCTCCCCCTCTTCTTCGATCGATCTTCATCCCAGCAGTAATCCATGGCGAACGCCAACGTGAGTAATCAACGAGTTCTTTCCTTCTCCCCTTCTATCCTCTGAAATGATCTGTGCAAGTTGATGCGTGGTTTCTTTGCCCGATTCCCTTGCCTTCTTCTGCCTCACCAGCCGTCGGCGGCGCATGTTGTATGCAGGTCGGCGGTGCGTGGCTCTCCCGGCTCCTCGCCGAGGACTTCAACAAGGACTGCAAGGAGGATCGCTTCTGCCTGGCCTGCCTTGCCGCCTTCTGCGGCCACTGCTGCGCCGACCACCACCGCGGCCACGTGGTCGTCCGCGTCGCGACTCTCGCGGACGGCCCCGCTGTCGCCGTGAGGGACCTTCCCAGGTTCGCGGCGGCGCCGGGGGCCGTGGAGAGTCTCGTCGCCGCCGCCGCCGCCGAGGGGGGGCACGTCGGCGAGGGGCGCGCCAGGGACTCGTTCTGCGTGGAGTGCGGGGCAGCCTTCTCCGCCGCGATGTGCAACCACCACGGCGGCCACGAGACCATCCGCATCGTTCTCTGCAACGGCCGCCACTGCGTGCGCTGCACGGGCTCGGAGCCGTGGTTCTCCGAGTACTTCGACGACATCATGGTAACTACGTACTACCCTCCCCATCAATATCAAGATTCTACTACGTACACTGACGTCCCGATCGATCGAATACTAAACTTGCTCTAAACTTTGCAAATCAGTCGAACGCACCTTCTTAGAAGGTACATCGGTTTCACCTCGTGGATCGTGTTTGGAGAACCTAAACAGGAAGGAAGAGCATGGATGCGAAAGCAGTTTCTCCTCGTGAATATATGGAGAGATACACAGAGGGTGGGGATCATACATGGAGAAGAGAAGAGAAGATGGTGCAGTTTCCTAGATCTCATGACGTGGATCACTCGTATAGTAAAAGAGAGCAACCCTATGATCCGATAAGAAATACGGATGCAATTTCACCTTAGAGTCCTCACATGGTAAGGATAAGATTGTGTGAATTTGGAGGGCGATTGTTTTTGAAGTAGCACCTGTGGGCAAATCCAGGATCGATCTACATCAGTTAACATGCAATCAGTAGAGAGTACATACTCCTAAGAGTATGGAACTATATATATATATATATATATATATATATATATATATATATATATATATATATATATATATAGGAAACCTTTTATGTACTCTTGGGAGTACGTACTCCCACCCCCAGTATATCACTTAAACGAATGTGTTATACTCCTTTATCACTTTCAGTATATTCCAATAATAATTCTAAGATACTACAATACGGTATGAATGAAAAAAATTCATGGGAGCCATTTATTTTTTGTTATATACCGTTTTTCATGTGTAAAAAGAGTATATAAACAAATTATGCTATAAATGGTGGATTTTAATGAAATTTTTCGTGGAATTCACTTTGGAGTATCTTATAATTAGTATTAGAGTATACTCAAATGAGAGGTGCTTCTATGCTTTCCCTCCTAATACAAGTTGCACAAATCTTGAAGCAAACGAAGGGGTAAGTAATCCTCATCCACCCTTCATTCATGCTTTAATGTTTGTACAACTTTAAAAGGGAAGAGCATAGAAGCACCTCTCTACTCAAATAGATAAAGAAGTATAATAATATCATTTATGCAGTATTTTGAGAGTGAGAGTACGTCCTCCCAAGGGTATAATAATATCTTATATATATATATATATATATATATATATATATATATATATATATACAAATCCAGGATGGATCCACATCAGTTAACATACAGTGAGTAGAGAGTACATACTCCTAAGAGTATGTAGCCATATATATATACCACTTAATCGAACGTGTTATACTCCTTTATCACTTTCAGTATACTCCAATAATAATTCTAAGATACTTCAATACGGCATGAATAAAAAAAAATTCATGGGAACCATTTATTTTTTGTTATATACCCTTTTCCATGCGTAAAAAGAGTATATAAACAAATTATGCTATAAATGGTGGATTTTGATGAAATTTTTTATAGAATTCACTTTGGAGTATCTTATAATTAGTATTAGAGTATACTCAAACAGATAAAAAAGTATAACAATATCATTTATGCAGTATATTGAGAGTGGGAGTACATACTCCCAGAGTATGGAACCATTTTCATATATATATGTATATGTATATGTATGTATATGTATATGTATGTATATGTATATGTATACATATACATATACATACATATACATATACATACATATACATATACATATACATATACATATATATACATATATATATATATATATATATATATATATATATATATATATATATATATATATATATATATATATGAAGCCTTTTCTCAGATTTTGGGAGTAACGTGACTCACATCCAGTATACCACTTAAACGAATGTGTTATACTCTTTTATCACTTTCAGTATACTCCAATAATAATTCTAAGATACTACAATATGACATTGTTGAAAAAAATTCATCGGAGCCATTTATTTCTAGGTATATACCGTTTTTCATGTATAAAAAGAGTATATAAACAAATTATGCTATAAAGTGTGGGTTTTGATGAAATTTTTCGTGAAACTCACTTTGGAATATTTTATAATTAGTATTAGAGTATACTCAAAAGGATAAAGAAGTATAATAACATCATTTATGTAGTATATTGAGAGTGGGAATAC
This sequence comes from Rhipidocladum racemiflorum, assembly GCA_036346355.1. Taxonomy (NCBI): domain Eukaryota; kingdom Viridiplantae; phylum Streptophyta; class Magnoliopsida; order Poales; family Poaceae; genus Rhipidocladum; species Rhipidocladum racemiflorum. The sequence continues at coordinate 59,883,782 of CM070573.1, read as the reverse complement.
ATACTCTCAGGAGTATGCAACCATTTTCCTATATATATATATATAAATGGTTTCATACTATATATATATATATATATATATATATATATATATATATATATAGTGTGTGTGTGTGTGTTGGGGTTAAATTTTTTTTTTTATCTGGGGTAACTTGGCCATAACACTTCTCCATGTATCTATTGTTGTCACCTCCACGATAAGTATTCTAATAGATTCTTAGTCTAGCAATAAATTTAGAGATTATGAGTTCAAATCTTACATATGAAAGCTTTACCTAGGTTAAGCAACCTTCTATGAAAAGAAACTTTTATGAACTCCGTAACTTATGAGCATCTCGTCTTGGGCCGAAAGGATGGTCTTGCATGCCAGGCTTTTTGCTGAATCTTTAAGGAAAACCACTACCACCGTTCTTTTTATTTACTTTTTATGGTTTCCAATTCGAAACTTTGGTCGACATTACATTAATATATATATACACTAATAAAAATATAATATTATAAAAATATTGTTAATAATATATATTTCATATAGTAATCGAGACAGTTTTAAGCATATTGGTAACGTTTGAGGGCACGTAATTTAGGACGCCAAATAAAAAATTACGAAGGGAATAACGATTTTAGCACCTAAATGCTAGCCAAATGTTAAGTTAGCAATGCTTTACCAATCTCTCAACTATGTTTTGTTCGATTGGCCCTTTCTCCATTTGTTTCACGCTCCGCCACTGCTCCCCTAAAGAAAACTAGCTAGCATTTGCTCACACGTTTTGGTGCTTAATTATATTTTGGTTTGATTGCAAGGACAGACCTACGAAGACGAGCCCGGCCACGTGCTGGTGCCGCTGCATCCCCGGCGGTGGTCGCGCGGGTTCGGCTGTTCGTAGACGCTTCGGCGAGCAGGAAAGCTAGCTTGCTACTGGCCATGGCAGAGATCAGTCAGTGCAGCGGCAACAAGGCGATCATCAGCTTCTGGATCCTGATGAGTTCTGAGAGTGAGACAGCGGTCGTTTGGTTTGCTTGGGTTCATGTGTCGTATGTTGCTGCTAGCTAGCTTTCGCATGTTGCACTGCTATTTCTATGGATTCCGTTCCGGTGTTGTCGCGAGAATGTGCTTGCAGGGTTCCGTCGATTACCTGGTTCCCTAAAACGAACCCGATGCGTTGCTGTTGATCGATGCATGTGGTTTGCTATGCTTTTTGTTGGTATAGATAGCTGATCGGTTCATGCGATTTCTGTTGCCTGTGTAATGGCAGAATCCAGAATTTCCGCAGGAGTAAGTATATTCCAAACGGCGCCTTGACTGTTGATGCGCTAGGAACTGGCTAGCTGTGCTGAATGGGATAAGATGGTACAGAATAGATATGATGTTCTAGATGGGATAGAGAGAGGCTATTTGGTTGCCGTTGCTTGGATGATACAGAGAGGGTGTTCGGTTGCCATTGCTTGGATGAGATGATATGATCCTGGATGATTCGAGATGTTGTTTGATTTGAGGGATGAATATTCTTGCAAATAAGTGAGTATTATAGTATATTTGCAGTATCTCTACTATTCTAAAGCAGCACTTGGTGACAATGGTCCGTTCTTCCCACGTCATTAATTACCGCTTAATTGCCCTACGCAAGAAACGAAGCGTTGCTTTAATTAGCCAGCTTTCGCAAGAAATGAAGCGTTAAAGATAGATGTTTGATTTTGTGAAATAATTTTTTTTTATTTTTTAATCTTTATTTTTCGTTATCAATTTTGTTTTTCGTAGCAACGCACGGGCATGTAACTAGTGTACTGCTAATTTACGGAGTCAAGGACGGTGTTCCGGAGGACCGAAGGATGACCTCGATCCAAGAAATACTTCACTCCATTGTCTGTCATAAAGTTAGTTGTGTGAATAAAATTTGTAAACAGGCACATACAAAGTGCATTAGTTTTGGAACACAAAACAGGACATGCGGCTCGGTCACTGCTAATTAACCTACTGATCAGTGCCACATATCATATCAATTTCATAGGGTTATGTTGAACATTTTCCTGTATCAAGCTCTCCCAATTCGACACAGAACACATACATTATAGTTCGTACTGCATCTGGTATATGTATGAAATAAGTGGCAAGCTGTACAAATACATGCCAAGTTCCTGAAATCTGAGCAAGCAGTACAAATACATGCAAATATTTTCAACGATGAGAGTTCATACCATTGCAAATATTTTGGTCAATGTGCATGGTTCCAGATGACAATTTCTTTAGAATAACAAAACAAAAGGGATGGAGATACAACAAGGGTGTGAATAAGGAGTGGAACAGCCATTGATCCCCCACTAAATTAGCTGCCGAGTACTACCTGACTAAAGATCTCTGACTCTAAAAAAAAAAAAAAAAAAAAAAAAAAATCCCTTTTCACCTCTATTCAGGATCACTCTCCATGCACATAGCCTTCAAGCCTCTAGCCCTCTCCAGATATTGCTCACATTAGCAACCGGCAATAATAGACCTATAGACTTAAATTCAAACTAAAAGCTACAATATATATTACTTGCAACAAAGGAAAACAAATGAAATCTAGGTTACCTTTCCGGAACTCTTTTTCTATCTAACTTCATACCTCTCATGCGACAAATCTGACAACCATGCACACCAATGACACAGAAAACAGGAGGGTTAGAAAATGAATATGATCACATCTATGAAAAGAACAAAACTTTGCCGTTGACTCTAACCTTCGAGTTTTTCCCTTGTGATGCACCTAGTTACACAAACCAATATGTTTGAAATACTAAGCTTATTGAATGCTCAGGCAAGTGCAACATTCTCACACAAATAAACATAGTAGTGGGCTAAATGTGCTTCATGAAATCCAGGGAGATTCATCATATTGTCCCAAATATCTTCTGGAACATTGGTATCTGAACTAGTAGCCTTCTCAATAACTTGAGTGAGTCAATCAATACCAGTGGTCATGACATAAAGAAAATCATTATCAGTGGATATCTTGGCCCTCTTCTTTGGTGGTCTACTTATTGAGGAGTCACCTCCACCATACCCCGACATCGTCACATCTTCCGCGCCCACATATTTATCGACTGGTGCTTCTTTTACTTCAATCACATTTATAGCCAAAGGGTCATTTTCTCCCTTAGCATATTGCCCTGTAGCCATGCTATTCACAAAGATAGTGGCCAGCTCGTGATAATAAGGATGACAGTTTTACCCATGGGTTTGCATACCCACGGGTACTCGATCCGATAAGAGCGGGCACAGGAAGCACTTCAGACCTATAGATTTTCGGGTTTTGGTACCCGATAAGATCATAGGATGGGCGTGAGTTCCAATTTGTACCCATGGGTACCCGATGTGTATCCTATGACATGTGGGCCCCATTTTAATAAGATATATATATATATATATATATATATATATATTAAGAAACAGAACCCTAACTTGCCAGCCACTAGCCATTCCCCAATCCCAATCGGCATCACCACCATTCCCAAATCCCCCACCTCAACTTGGATGTCATTGTCATCCTCACAACCCTCCTCTGTGCGCTCATCTGCGTTATTTGCCTCACCGTTGTGGCCCGCTGCACGCGCTTTCGCTGCAACAATGCTGCCGCCAACCCCTCCTCCCCGTAGAATAACCCGACCGTTGTTGTTGCCTTTGGCGGGAACCTAGCTGCTAGAGGCACGTCGGGGGTCGACATGACCACCAATAGGGGGCTCAAGAAGAAGGTTCTCAAGGTGTTGCTGAATCTGACGTATGGGGTGTAGCGTAGCGCCCTCCCCTTCCCCTTCCCTCTTTAGCTCTCCGGCAACGCGTCCACTGCCCATGGGTACCCATTGGGTATCGGGTACCCGTCAGTTTCAGGCATGGGCACAAATTTGTTCCCATTAAGCTTAGTTGGTTCGGGTGGGTGGCACGTGTTTGGGTTCGGGTGGCGGGTCTGGGGCGGTTGTACCCAGAGGTACCTACTCGATTATCATCCCTACGTGATAATGCTCAAGGGGAGTGTTCAAGAAACTAGCATCCTTGGGGTGGTCCTGTCATCGTTAAAGAAGTAATCATTCTCAAGCAACAACAATCTCTAGTAGAAACATTGTTGTTGGAACTTAGAAGCAAATTACCTTAATATGCCCAATGTAATGCTCATGCTCAAGTTTGATTGAAGGTACCCTCATCCCAAAGGGCATCACTTAAGTTCTTCAGTTTGTTTATCTTTGCCCAAATCTTTTTCCACTTCTTGAGGTGGTTACTAACCTGAATGTCACTCACATTAATCTTCATATGCTCATTAAATTTCTTAGTATAACTATTGAGATGAGCTTGCTTAAAGCATGTAGATGTTCTTGTACCACTAGCCACTAGATTAGACTAGAAGGTTAGCACAAATGCAAACATTGCATTTGTCCAAACAATGCTAGCACCACCATCACTGTTACCCCCCCCATACTATCCCCATACTGATCCAAGTCCATTGCCTACAATAATACGTAGAAAACAGAAATAATAAAGTACATAACAGTAAAAAATAATGGTTCAAATGTAACTCATAAAAATTGAGAATACACAGTTCACATGAAAATGTGAATACAAGGCTCACATGAAAATAAGAATGCAAGGTACACATGATGAATGGCCTAGGTAGTTTTGACAGTTCTCCCACATCTCATCGGCAAGACTTTGCCTCTTGTCAACTATGATTCTATGGTCATTTGCTTGCTCCCTTGCTGACCTACAGGGGTTAGGTGTTGAAGAATACTCCGATAGAATGAAATGGTCAGTCCCTTGAGAAAGAACCCAATTATGAAGGATGTAACAAGCAATGACAACATCAACTTGAGTTGAGAAGGGGAAGAATTGAGTGGCATCATCCAGGATTTTGAACCTCCTCTTGAGTGGTCCAAAGGCATGCTCTCACCTACTCATAGGGAGGAATGCATGATATTGAACAATTTCCTCCCATCTTGTACTGGATTGTTCCCCCACTCTTTCAGATGGTACCTCACACCGCGGAAAGGTGGCATGAACCCAGGTTTGGCTCCATATCCAACATCAACTAGGTAGAATTTTCCTAAAATAAAGGAATACATTAATGACATTTGATTTTTAATAATTTGGTATGAACATATACTACTATAATGATTATATTTACCTTCAGGTATACATAAGCCATTCTCACGCTCTATCGTATCTGCTAAAATTATATCGTCATGAGCTATCCCCTCCCAACCAGCCAACATATATGTGAATCAAAGCTCAAAATCTATGGCTACCATCACATTTTGAGTAGGAAATGATTTCCTACCACGAAAGGCTGCTTTCATAGACTTACTAACATAAGATCTTATATGTGTACCATCAATGACTCCAATACAATCATATTTGGTCAAATAAACCAGCAAAAAAATTAGTAACCATGAAATTTTAGCCACAAATATCTAAACATACTTGTTAGCTATCATACCTTAAAATATTGATCCCATCTTGGGTTTCCTGCAATTTTGGTTGGTGTCTCCAATGAAGGTAGCTTGATAAGCTCATTTCGTAGATTGCCTTTGGCATGGATAACATGTCCAAAATATCGGCTAAATGTTTCACCTGATCTACTGAAGTTGGTACCAGCTATCCTATTCCTTATGTTTTGCCCAACTGTGTTCAAGAACATGGCAACTTGCTCCTCAACACATACATATAAAGTGTCGTGGAGCAAATAGTGTTCTCTCAATACTTCACATAACCTAAAGAAAGTAGCTCCCTAAGGTCTTATCGTTGTAATACAAGTTGTATCATTCTTCCAAATTTTATTATTCAAATAATCAATTCTATTCTTGTTAGTTTTCTCGATTAGGCCATATGAAATACGTCGTCTCCAATTACTTAGTCTACACCGCACATACAAAATCATCATGCAAGCAGCCATACATGTAGGGGTGGGCATTCAGTTATTCCCCCTTTTTTGGTTTGATTTTTTGGTTTTAAAAAAAGTTTTTAGAAAATGGCAACCAAAATTTTTTGTTCAAATCCTAAAGCCGAACCAAACTAACAAAACAAATTTGGTTTAGTTAATACAGTTTTACGGTAAACCAAATTTCAGACTCTTATTTTGATTCACGTAAGAACCTTTCTAGTATTCCTCACAACCAATCACTACAAGGTTGCAGATTTATCCCGAGTGTTTTCCACACTCGGGATAGGGAACGAAACACTCGGGATAGCCTATCCCGAGTGGGCACACTCGACGTAGTTCACTCGGTGTTATTTTATCGGGAAAAATAAGCAACGCTGAATGTACTCTCGGAGAAAATAAAGTCTACCCGAGTGCACACTCGGGATAGCGCCATGCCCTAGTGCCACCCCCCGGTGCCCACGTGGCAGACAGGCTAGCGACACGTCAACTTGTATTCCGAGTGGGCACTCGGGATAGGGTTCCATACTAAGTTGATTAATAATCTAAATCGCACTCACCTTTGAGTAAAAAAATATAAATCATACACTATCTTCACAAACTCATCGGTTCCATACCAACTTGCTGATCAAATCCAGCTCCTAACTCTAAGCCAAGCCATAGTACCAAATCCTCGAGTAAAAAGAAGCATCTAGCACTAGTTTCACCACCAAATTTAGATAGGAATCAACACAACTGCAACAAAATCGCTTGCTCATCCAAAGACGCGGGGTTCGCAATCCAATTCCCCATCCATAGACTATGGCCCCAACTCAAACCGTGGCATAAATGGCGAGATTGAGAGAGGGAACGCGAAGGAGGAGATCACAGGTGGGTGATGCGGTTTTCGCGGCCGCAAGTGAAGTGGAACCAGGTGCAGGGGTTGATGAGGGTGGGGTCCCAGCTCTGGAGCATGCCGCCAAGGTCCCGCAGGCTATGCCGCAGCATCGAGAGAATGTCACCCTCGGAGTTGGTCCCTGCCAATGTGAGGATGATGGCCAGGCCCAAGTATCCAACCGCCATGGAGAGGTGGGAGGCTGTAGGCAAGATCGATGGCTGGATCTGGATGCGGGGAGAGAGAGCAGCAGCAGCAGCAGATGGGGGAAGGGAAAGTGTATTGTTAGATTACTTGATCGCTAGTGCTAGGACTCTCTAGTCTCTTTTGTATTGCTCGTGTGTGTCATACGTGATTTGTTTATATGGTTTATTCGGTTTTCGAACTTACAAAACTGAACCGCACAAAAAACCGAATAGTGCCAACATAAAAACAGAATAATTAACCGAAAAAGCTTTCATTTTTTTTGGTTCGGTTCGGTTTTTCGATTTTGGTTAAAAATTGCCCACCCCTACATATATGCAGCAGCACCACTAATCAACATCTTCCTCTTGTACATCTAAAACTAAAGTAATAATCACTATCATATCAGCCACATATGCATGATATTTAACCACATGGACTTAATTCTTTCAAAGCTATGTAGAAAACCTAACAAGCAATGCTAAAAAAATACAATGTGTTGATACGCATTAAGCATTTTTGGTGCATTTTCTAAGAATTTAACACTACAATACAATATTGTGGCTTTATACTCTTCATGCTACTAGCCTGCTACAGTGAGAAATACTGACTTCTCAAATATCTTTTGCTGTATGCTAAATAAAAAACACTGCTCTTTCTCTGAAGTTCAGAAAACTTCCTCTCATTTTGAATAAATTTTCCAATGCTTGCGTAGCGTGTTGCACTAGCTCATACAAGTTCAGATTACCATAAAGTCGTGCTGGTTTAGGGTATGGTAAACTTTTAATCTAGCAAAAAAATGGCATCTACCACTAGCTCCCAAGTTTCTGGTCTGCCATTTCAGCATCAAATCTGCTCCCAAATGAGCTTCTCATATCAACACACTGTTTGAGAACAAAATTTTCTATTGCATACCATAAAATCCATATTTTCGATCTCATCTGATACACCATTTTTTTCTAATGAAGGTTGGGTGCCAAAGCGGTTGATGAAATTGTATGTTGATTGCTGCACAAAGTTAACAGAAGAACCAAATAAAAAACTACGGAAGAAGTTATATAATCTTGAACTAAGTTCAATATATATGTTTTACTCTTGTTTGAATGATAATGTCATACAGCAAGTCTAATTAACTTTGCAAAGCCACCAATGCACCAACACCATGACAGGATATCACCAAATAGTGCGAGTGGTCATCGGAGAGGAGAGGGAAGGGAGAAGGAGAGGCGCCACCTTGGGAGATGAGCCATGTCTCAAGGCCTAGGTGGCACCGATGTGAGGTCACCAAAGATGGAGACGAAGCAGATCTAGCGACGATGGCGTGAAGTAGGAGTGGATCCAATGGCGTTGGCCTGCAGATCTCCTGGGTCACCGCCCTACGCACCCTTCTCTGGGCCACGAGTGGCCAGATCTGGCCAGGAGAAGAGGTGAGGGAAGGGAGGAGGAGAGGTGGCACCTTGTGAGCTAAGACGTCGACATGAGGTCACCGGAGTGGGAGACGAAGTGGATCTGACGTGTCGCAGGTTGCTGAGGCCGGCGATAGCCAAGGCGAGGATCTCTCCCATGATGACGTAGTCGAAGATGTCGAGGGCCCAGGACATGCGACGACGAAGTAGCGGATCGACGGAAGGAGGTGGGCGTGATGGCAAAGCAGTGGGACGATAGAGAAGCATGGGGCAAGGTGCTTCCTAGTAGTGTGCGAGTGGGGCAAGACATCCCAGCGGCATGCAAGTGGGCAAACGAAATGTTCCTGTACCGATCGGTTCGGGCAATTTGCCCGTATCGGATGGTACATCTTTCGAGAATATTCCAAGAATCTATACCACTCGTCCCGTATCAAATAGTTCCGTTTAGCCAATCAAACACAGGAACAAGATCATATCTTGTATGGAATAGTTTAGTTCAAATGGTACAGGAAACCAAAGGCACCCTAAAAGTACATCTTAGGATCCTTCGAACGGCGGTAATCGAAACCAAGAGTTGATGATCCTAGAAACTGGCACCAATGGTATTGGTAGTACTCTAGAGTCTAACTTTGAATCTGTTGGCAGTATACACCACGTAATAAAAATCGCAATTTATCTGTTACTAAACAAAAAATAAAATGTAGTGTTCTCGTTATTCTATATATTGCATCTACTTGTTGCTATTTCCCTTTACCACAATCCCCTGTGGACAGACTGCAAAATCCTCCAAAAATGGCACAGTTTTTTGGGGCTTTCTGTGAGTATATAAATGGTGTTGGTTTTGGTAGGTTGGTTGAAAAGAATGTCTTCCAAAAGAACACAGTTCTTTGACCATCGCTGTTTGATAACTCGAAAGGTTTATGCTGATGATAGCTTCTCGATTTCCTGAATGATAAGATCCCTCTCCTCATCAAATTCATCTTCACCTGTAAAATAAAGCAAAATAATGTCAAATATTTCCATGGCATCTTTCCTTAACATCGAATAAACCATTCATATTATGGTGCTTTTGGTGAAAGCATTTTGTAACTGCTTGAATCTGGACTCTCCATGGGGCTTAAGGTAGAAATATAAAAACATTCAAGCATAACACTACCTTTACTTGTAGGAAGATTGTGAAGTAGTTTCAACAATTCTTTGCGATTTTCTAGCAAAGCTTCGATAATACTGCCGGGCTTGTTTGGATTGGCAACAAAAACCTGTTTTGGCATAGGAAAATGAAGCCAGGAAAAAGGATAAAAGGAATTCGTTCAGTGTAAAAACTGTACTACAATCTGATTATTGTAACAACAGTTTAATAGATTCCAACAGGACACTGCTCTTGCATCCGTGCATGTTTGTGCACCTGTGTGAGTGAGTTCATGTTGTGTGCCTAAGTGCCTACAGCACATGCACGTGTGCACGTGTATATAACTTACAGATATTACCTTAAAAACATGGAAGGCACATATTCTGATATTTTTGCTTGAATCCTACAAAACTCCAGGTTAGTAGTCACATGGTTCGACAAAGATAGTATGTCTATACACATCAGAAAATTTGACTATTTGCGAGGAAAAGGAGAAGTTTTAAACACACGCAAAGATTTATTTAATCAATGGTTTAACAAAAAGCTGCATCAATGCCTTTTTCAAAAATGTGGTATCTCAGATGTACTTTCACGTCTGAAAATGAAGACAACCACTGGTACTCTTCAGATAAGATCATAAGGGGTATATTTTTGTATTCAAAAGATCAAACAAAATAAAGTAAGTAATTATGATGTTGGACATCTACTTTCTGCAAGCCAGTATGGCTGCAACAAACGTTGTAACTCATCTTACCAAGAAAGGGCACTACTACTATCTGCCGAACTACCAAAGTTTGGTAACAACCAAAAAAGCTTATGCATGTCCATTTATATATATATATATATATATATATATATATATAGGAAAATCCTTCAGCTGGCAACAAATCCTAAGGCCAACTAATGGAAGCATGGTTCAACAAACAGGTACCACCACAAAAAATGTGGTACCTGTACAGGTGCATAATGGCCTCTACAACGGATATTTCAGAGAAAATGTCATATATGAGCACTTAAGTACTACAATAACTGAAATAAGCATCTGTTCTGCCAAGCAATTTCTGCATGAAAAGCATGGAATTTATAAGTAATACCTTCAGTAGGCTAATCATAATATTTAAGAAATGAACTTCCAGAATGAAACGCTTCATTATTTGAGAATTTGGAGCCTCCAAAAGGAATTCTGAAAGGAACTGACACAACAGACAACACTATGAATTTCTTTTTCAACTGAATGAGATGATTAAATAGATCAGTTGGAGATAGTCTAACCTTCACTGACTGTCTTCTTGTTACATAATTGGTTGATGTTAAGAGCCTTGTGTAGAGTTCAAAGAACTGGACAAGATTACATAGTCAGTGACAAAAAGGACGAATGGGATATATCCAGTATGTAGGTAATCTGGTTCAACCGTTCAAGTTTTCCCACATGCAAAATTGTTTTCGTAGAGGCATTAGGCAAGCGACAAATATACATGCAATTTTTTAGAGTGCTCCATCAGCAAGACAGAGTCAAAAAGGTAAATATATGCTGCATGAACGAGTATAAAATATAGAAAACTCTAAAAAGGAACTCTTTATTGTCTTATTTTGGTGACATGCGCACAGAGCCTATTTAAGAAAAAGAAAGTGACCTGCTCATAGTGGGAGCTCAAGAACTCAGATACAACAATTTCATGTTTGGTAAGCAGATCCTGCAACCATCTTGTCAAGAACAACCATCATTCTTGATTTTTCAATCTCGATATAAGGCCAATTTACATAAAGATAAAATCCACAAATATGGATTTACCTTGAATGTGTTCTGAGCATCAGAAGCAATGTCAAAGTTCGGCAGCTCAACATACTCAAAAAATAGCTCAAAGCTACTGGATTCCAATATGTATCTGAAAGAGTGCTACAAAGTCAAATGCATGTAAAATTAATTAACTAATTAAGTTGATTGATTGTTAAGTTATATTTTTGCTTCAGGAAACATCGTGCTATTATGGATAGAGCTACCTAATCAGGTATGAGCAAAATCATTCACAGATGGGACTTTGTGGTAAGGTAAATGTGTGCATACAAAGCTGGTCTGTAGCCTATGTGGATAACAGCTTAATAATAGTAGTGGTGAAGAAAGAATGTCATGTTTTGTACATAATACATTGGAAATAGAGATAATAGAACTGAATATTTTTTTCCTATATTTTGTCAAGTAAAAAGGTCAACAATGTTTTTACTTCTGGGTGTAAATGTAGGAAAACAATCTCCTTGTTCTTTTTCCATAGCAAACACCATTAAACACAGGTATTTTTGTGTGTCATTATCATGTATGACTAAAACCAAAGAGTTCTCAGGAAGGAAAGATTCAAACACATGAAGCACTCCCTCATTTTATTTTACTTTATTTTTGAATTTTGAGGCATATGCATAGTTCTATATTTATTAAGGTAGGCACAGATTCACCTAAAAAAGGTAGGTGGAGAAAATCTCATAATAATTATAAACAAAAGGATGTCCCAACTGAATGAAAATTTTGAAGCCTTACTTTGCTAGTGTTGGATACTTTATGCATTCTCTCAACATGTTCCCACAGTTGAGTGCAATATCCAAGTTCTTGTAGCTGTTGCAAGAGTTAATCAATTAAGCTTAAAACACATATGGTGTACACATAAAAGGACCAAGAAAGTCTTGTTGAAAAGCTTCCACCACAAAAGATGAAAATGATGGACTGTAAGGCCACCCATCCTTTGGGTACACGCTACTAGTTAAAGACCTAATCGGCAAATACAAAAGTCCATAAAGGAGAGTATGTGACAAGGAAATAGCAACTAGTTAACGACAAGCCATAATAGACAATAATTTGTAAATTATCTCTACAATTACACTATTACCACACAATCATTTTGGTGTTCCAATAGATTATTTATTTATTTGTCATCTTAACTCAAGAAATGGATGGCTCACCAACCAACCAGGAAATCTAAAAGCTCCACATGGTTTTCAATATACTTCACACAGCAATAACATTTGTCAACCTTCTGCCTGAGCAAAATGCACCAGCAGTGAACCAGATCTTTTCTTACCTGCAATGCAGAGCTAATAAGTTCAATGAGGTGGGGGGTTGGGGAGGTGGAAGAAAGAAAGAAAAACGCATTTAATTGAAGTACGACATACTCCCCAGCCCAAGGAAGGCAGATTCTGAACAAAGAGGGAAAGGACGTTCTCCTTGCAAATTTCAAGGGTTATTTGCAGGACCTGCTCTTGATTTGGTTCTGCTTCTCCATCACCAGAGAGCATTTGCCTCAAGGATGAGATGTTTTTCTCGACCTCTTCGAGAGCCTAAGAAGAAAAATTAATTAGGATTCATGTGTGCATGCAAACTGTGTACAAGTAATACCCGCAGAATTGAATGAACAATTTGAAGAAAAATGTCTCGTATCACTATAATGCATGACAAACCTTCAACCTTATCATGCATCATCACGATCTAAAGCTCACAGCTTTCTGGAGAAGCGAACAACCACCAAAATAATGCGTATTCTGCCAACGCGATCCTGGAGCCACACAAACCACTAAACAAGCCCCCTAACAACTCCATATTCCCACCAATTTTACTAATTTGTAGACTAGATTCTTTTATTTTGTCCAAAGCTTTTGTTCAACAATGTACCAATCATGACGATTTAGCCCACATCGTCCCAGTTAAATCCAGCAAAACTTACCAAGAGAATTTCACCACTAATCACTACATCTCAATCGCAAAGAAACGAGGGAAATGTTCCCCCCAAGTACAGGCAATAACGCAATATGATCTTTCCAAGATTACCGAACCTGGAGAACAATCCAACGCCAAGATCGCGACTTTTACCATCAATTGCGTGATCAGAGACTAACGCGCGAATCGGCCTCTTGATCTTCTAGAATAGGGGGACAAGATTAGAAGAGGCAACGGAGACGGGAGAAAAGATCACTTATTACCCTGGCGCCCGTCTTGGTGTGGAGGGCGAGGAAGGAGTCCTTGATGGAGCGGACCACCTCCTCCGGCGTCGACGGCCGCAGCCGCGACGCCATCCGGAAGAAGAAGGACATCTCTCTCTCTCTCTCTCTCTCTCTCTCTCTCTCTCTCTCTCTGCGTCGCCTCGCCGGCCAACGGAACGAAATGGTGCTGTATCTATCGCGGGTCGGGCGGTAGCTGAAGCCCTTTCTTCTTCGTCTTGCCAGCGTGTAGCTTTTGCATGTAAACCCTCTTCTTCTTTCTCTTTTCGTATGCTCTTTTTTTGTTCCCAATGAGAACTCGTAATTAGTTTTAACAGTCCGCAAACTTTACATATTCCCTCACATCACAAATAGATATGTTTTGGATATCGATATGGTCTTCAAAACTCAATTTTGATAATTAATTTTTATTATAATATATTTTAAAAAATTCAATAAAATTATAATATTATAAAAGTACGTTTTAAAACGAATATACACATATAATTTTTATACATCTAATTTGAATATTTAAAATGATATAAATACTTAAAGTTTTAAAATTTTGACTGCACGCATCCTAAACCGACTAGTTCCTGTGAAATGTTTGTCTGTGTGTCAAAAACAGCGTATATAATTGTGGAAAGATTAGGGATAAAATTGAAACAATTACTACCTCTATTTTCTAGAGTTTTCGAGATATAACTTTTACCATCACTTTTTACAACTTTGCATTATGATGTACTAATAAAATTATAACTTTATAAAAATATTTTTAGCGATAAATATAATAATATAATTGTTATATAATCAATTTAGACAGTTTTTATTAGGCTGTTTGGTTGGCTGCATCTAAAGAGATTTGCATATGCAGATGCAAAAGATGGGTGTTTGGTTGTCTTCTCATTCAACTCAGTTTGGCTCTGCAGATGCAAAACACCCCTTTCAGCCTGGCTCCAGGGAAATGAGAAAATCCACCATTTCCCCAGAGCTAGGCTCTGTCGAGCCATGCATGCATACTGACATCAGCATTTACTATCTAGTTTTCTTCTTTTCTTTGCTATATCTTTTGATTAGCATCTCCGATCAACGAATCGATTTCACCTATGTGTTTCTGATATTTTTTCGAATAAAACTAGACCATACTTGCTATATAAATTTCAAAAGATTAAAATTTTAGTTTTTCAATTTATTGGTTTTCTAGAGTATATTTTAAAACTTCTTATTTTTGTTTGTGAAATTATTGATTTTCTAGTATTTTTAAAATTTGTTTCATCCCTCTCTTGAATTTACCTATCACACTTCCATTTCAGTGCAGCCAACCAAACAACATCTCTGTGCAGCCTATCGAACCTCATACGATCAATCAAACAACATCTCCTTGCATCCACTCAGACTGACTCCCACCAGCCTGGCTGAGCTGAGAAGGCAGCCAAACAGCTCATATATGTATTTACGATCAAGCTTTGTGTTTAACGGCACGGATTCTTAAGTGAAAAAAATGAAGTAATAAATAGTCACACTGAGAAGTGCGTGATTTAAGGAATAAAATGCAGTTTTGCAGAATACACTTTCTAAGATTGCGATTAAATATTACTATCCGCCACAAATGTGGTTGACTAATGCAACACGAACATAGACATTACTTTTTGGAAGAGGATTCTTTTCACCCTGTCTGACTTAGATCCAATTACAATTTGTTGCGTTGCGATTAATTCTAGAACACATTACCTGGAATTTATTGTACACCATGCGAACCGAAATAAAAAAGAGAGGTGCTTCAAGATTTGTGTAACTTGTATTAGGAGGGAAAGCATAGAAGCACATCTCAAAAAAAAAAAACATATGTGCATGTAGTTTAACCTGAGTATCATAAGGTGGTATAGCCATGATAGCTTTTCGGGACTGGCTCCGCATTCTATTGAGTAGCCCAGCTGTGCAGTTTGATGCGCACACGGATGTGCTCGATCTTCTGAAGAGAATGATACGTCGATTTGTGAGATGACAGAGTCAGAAGTTTTAGCTACCAACCAGCGAGGGCAAGAAACCGGCAATCACAATACCACCACTCAAGTATTATCAACTGTGTCCAACACAATTGATCTTAATTCCTGCGAGCAATCGAGAAACTTGCAAGAATCAAGTGGAACACAATATGAAAATTCAACTCACGAAAAACAGGGTGGTGCTTTGTTTCCCTTATCGGGCGGTCTAGTCGACACGCGCAATCTCGGGGAGGGACACACACGGGGTCTACCACACGCAATAAAACCTAAAGGACGAAGTACGAGGGAGGCGGCCTTATGTAGAGCGGCGACCAGTGGAGGGGCACCCAAGCTAGGGTTGGCCACCACCAAACCCTAAAGATACATGGGCCATAAGCCCAAAAATACGGTGACACAACACCCTGAGTTTCTAGCCCATGATGGTTTTCTGCATATTCCCATTGCTCCTGAATGATTCTGGCCATGGGATTGGATCTATTAGAAAGCTTATCTCATAAGCATTCCAACGAATGGTCGCACGTCAAAAATGGACTTCAGATGTGACCAGAGCATCCGTTTGAAATTGGGCTGTTACTGGATGGCTTAGATGGACGTGGTGATGACTTGGGCTTCAAGTTGGGCCGTCCTTGGTGCGTCGTGGCCTCACGGATCTTGGACTTGTGGCACTGGACTGTTGAGGAAGGCTTGAAAGGATGAGCTTCTGGATTTAGGCCTTCGGACGTCGACGAAGTCGTGGTTGAAGTAGAAACAGTTGCCGTGGTAGGAATGGACGTCAGTGAAGGAGGGGCAGCGGTTGTATCCATAGCAGTGATGTCCTCATCATAGCTGCTACACAGTCAAGCCGTAGCTGAAGCCCTAGGAAAAACCGTAGCACTATCGGGGATGCTTTCAGTTGTGCTTCCTCCCCAATCCAGACGTCCTCAAGATCCAGCCCATTCCCTTGTGCCCCCTACTCTAGATCGTCCCCCAGCAGGTCGACGCCTCGTCCTGGTCTGGCCGCCACCAACTCCTCACTCGCTCACCCTCTTGGTGGCCACCTCATCCCCGGTAGCAGTCTCCCCCACCTGGTAGTAGCCTCCCCGTCGTCTTGGTAACCACCTCCACACCCAGTCATCCTCCCTGCCCTCCTGGTCACCACCTCCTCGCCCGGCCGTCCTCTCGGCCCTCTTGGTCGCCGCATCCCCGCCCCCCCGGGTGGCGCCTCCTCCTCTCATGGTCAGCACCTCCTCCTCGCCCGTTCGCCTACTGATGTTTGTCTCCTCTCTCTCCCCTTTGCTTCTCCCCTCGCCTCCTCCTCTCCTTTCTCTTCTTTCCTCCCCAAACCAAATGTATCCATTTGTTACAAGAATGATGTAGAGATTGAATGCTTAAGAAAATTGAATGGCCTTGGCATTTATCTGCTGACCCCCATATGATTAGCGCACGAAATGAGTATTGATGTCATAGTTCCCCAGTCCTAGACCCCACAGTAGAAAAATATATATATATATACTTTTTGTTTGGTCATCCATCATATTTATAGAAAAATGAAGTTGATCAACTCAAAAGAATGTCTTTTCTTGAGGATGAGATAGGAATGCTAATAGAAATAACTATAACCATGTATACGAGTCTATTGCCTAGAACAGAATTGCTAATTGAGTCAGTTGGACTTAGAGGTGGGCACTGGGCCATGTTATTTTGGACTGGCACAAGGCACGCCTGGTCTAGCCCGACCCACGACCTGGCACGACACTGTTGTGAATGGGTCGTGCCGGGCCTGCCAATCGGGCATGGTGAGCAGCCAGGCCCGCGAGAGGCACGCGACCGACGGCAGGGCAAGAGCCAGGGCCTGCGGCCCATGGCTGCCCCATGCCGGCCCGAGCCAGGGCATGCAGCAGGGCACATGGTTGGAGCGGGGCTGGGGGGAGGGGGAGGGGGAGGGGTGGAGGCGGTGGCACAGTGGAGGCCATAGGGGAAGGTGGAGGAGGGCTTACCTGGCCGCATCGGCGTGGTCGCCGTGCTGAGGAGGAAGGCGGCAGTGGTCATGCTATGCCGCGTCGTCGCCCGAGGTTGACCGCGCCCGCCCGTGCTCCTGCTCGAGGTTGCCTCACCACCTCGCCTTCCCCACAGCGCACCTCACCTTCCCCACCTTGCGCCCGGTGGCCCACGAGGTAGGCTCATCCGAGGTCAACTATGCCCGCCCGTGCTCGTGCTCGAGGTTGCCTCGCCTTCCCTGCCTTGGCCACACGCCTATAGTCGTGGCCGCACGCCCGGTCCCCTTGGCCGCATGCTGCCGCCCCACCTTCCACGCCCGTCGCCTCGTCTCCCGTGCACCGCCTCGCCTCCCGCCTCCTATCCATGTTTCCTGCCTCATGCTGAGGTCACCGCTTGCTGCGCCGCCTTCCCACTGGGCCTCATCACCTCAGTTTCCCCGCCGCTCTGCTCGGCTCTCGTGCCTCGTCGCCTAGGGTCCTGCGTCATGATGCGCTGGCTCACGCCGCCTCAGCTCCCGCGTCACGACGGCGCCTGGGAGGATGGAGGCGCGAGCGTGTTGGAGGAGAGGGAGAGTAAGAGATGGAGGGAGTCAGTCACACGATTTGGGGGATTTGGGGCACTCGGTGCCTCAATCTAGTCGATTTGGGGAAAACGAGAAGGTAGTGGTAGGTAAGTAGTATAGAAATATATCAGTTTTGCATGTATATAGCAAATAGTTAATACCTTTTAATTCATAACTATAAAGGTTCTGATATTATATAGTTAGTAATATAGTTGTATTACATATTTTTGCAAATTTTGATATACAAACGATTTGGATTGGACTCATATTCATGTGTTTTTGGGATAACTTTCCATTAGCAAGGTGCTTTCCTTGTATTTTGTTTTTTTGTTGTGCTTCTCTTTTATTCATGTACAAATTCCAATTGCACAAGACTATATTTGTTATATTTTCTTAATTTAGCTTAATCATTTGAGATTAAGAGATTGAGAGAGAGAGAGAGAGCGCAATAGAAACTGAGAGAGTTTGATCGGGCGAGAGAGAGAGAGAGGGGGGATTGAGAGAGAGAGTGATCAGGCGAGAGAGAGAGAGAGAGCGAGAGAGATTTAGATAGAGAGACTGGTCGGATGAGAGAGACTGAGATATATATAGAGAGAGAGACTGATCGAGCGAGAGAGACTAAGATATTGAGAGAGAGAGAGGGAGATCGAGCAAGAGAGGCTGAGAGATTGAGAGATTGCGAGAGCGACTGATTGGGCAAGAGAGAGACAGAGCAATAGAGATTGAGAGAGATTGATCGGGATAGAGAGAGCGAGAGAGATTGAGAGAGAGAGAGAGAGAGAGAGAGTGATCGGGCGAGAGAGAAAGCGAATGAGAGAGATCGAGATAGAGAGACTGATCAGACAAGAGAGATTGAGATATTGAGAGAGAGGCTAGAGAGAGACTGAGAGATTGAGAGAGAGAGAGAGAGATTGATTGGGCAAGAGAGAGAGCGAGCAATAGAGATTGAGAGAGATTGATTTGGCGAGAGAGAGCAAGAGAGATTGAGAGAGAGTGAGTGGCCGAGCGAGAGAGAGAGAGAGCGAGCGAGCAAGAGTGATTGAGATAGAGAGACTGATCGAACGAGAGAGACTAATTGGATGAGAGAGATTGATTGGGCGTGAAAGAGAGAGCAAGAAAGATTAAGAGAGAGAGATTGAGAAAGAGACTGATCAAGCGAGAGAGAGTGACTGAGAGAAGAATAAATAAAATTTAGTTCTTTTTCACCTAATATTTGTGTCCACTGCCTCAGCTTCGTGCATTTTGGCTCCTTTTCTCCCATCGCAATAGTGCCTTGGGCTGGGCCTGAGCTGGCATGGCACAAAGCAGGCAAGGCACGAAGCAGGCATATAGCGCAAATGGGTTGTGCCTAGGCTTAATGAAGGTGAGCCAGGCCACCAGGCTGGCACGGCCCAACCCGGTTCAGGCATGAAGCACGATGGGCCCATGCTGGGCTAGTCCGGCCCGGCACGGCGCCCACCTCTAGTCGGACTGCACCTACATTGAATAATTGAAAGTGCATCTAGGCCCCCTAAATGGTTTTGGTTTATGAATGACAAACGATTAAAGAATCTAACGTGTTCATTTAGTTTATGAACAGGTGAATGTTTTTGAATAGAGATCATCTACGGTCATCGAGCATCCTCAAACGTCATTGAGTAAGAAAAACGGCAACTGCGGATGTAATTTTTAATTTGTTAAGTCATAGGGTTGCCGTACTATTAAGAGGGGTGTGTTGAAATTGATCTAGAGATGGTCTATGCGCTCAGATGAATGATCTTTAGTCCCTTGAGAGTGTTCAAGTAGTCTCCCATGCAATGGAATTTGGTTAGTTGCAAGTTTCCAGTCGGATATTCCGATTTTAGATCGGAAGTTCCGAAGTTTCAGACATTCCGATGTGTGGTTGCACTTCTGTCCGTAGTTCGTTGTTTGGGTCGGACATTCCGATATTGTGTATCGCATGTTCCGATGCCTGTTAGTTTTTAGTTTGGGAACTCTCTGTTAACTTCGGATGTTCCGATCTTGGGTATCGGAAGGTCCGATGTGTGCTGTCTTGTAAAAGGGTTCTCTCTATTTAGTTCGGACTGTCCGAAGTTTACCTTCGGAAGTTCCAAAGTGGTTGTTTCTCAGTTTGGGAACTCTCTGTTTGGTTCGAATGTTCCGACTTTCACATCGGACACTCCGACTCGGACTTAGAAAGTTTTGTTGAGCTCTCTCCCTGAGTGTCATCGGATGTTCCGATGTTTAGATCGGACATTCCGATGCTTGTAGTTTTCGACCGTTGGGAGATGTCCCAATTCTGAGAGTTTACACAGATCGGACATTTCGACGATGAGATCGGAAGTTCCGATATGTGGCTGAGTGCGGGTATAACGGCTAGTTTTGAACCAAAACTATAAATACCCCACTCCTCTCCCTTTTGTGGGTCTTACTTCTTTTGGCTGAACACTTGAGCACCTTGAGCACACCCTAGAGCTTTCTTGAGCCCTCCTCCTCTGATCTTAGTGATCATCTAGTGTGTGAGGAAATCTAGTGTGGTTGTTAGCTAAAGAAAAAGGAAGATTCATTCATCTTGAGCACCAAAGAGCATCTCCAAGATCAAGAGTCAAACGCACTCATTTCTCTTGGAGGTTGAAGGACTCCTAGACGGCTAGGCGTCGCTCACGAGCTCCCAACGTTTGTGGGAAGCCGTGAGAAGTTTGTGAAGGCCGGCTCCGCCTCCGAAAGGAAAGGAACCAATAGTGAAACCAAGCCTCAAGTGCGACCGAGGTTTGGGAGGAAAGGGTTGGAAAAGACCCGGCTCTTTGGAGCTTCCTCAACGGAGACGTAGGATTCCCTCAAGAATCCGAACTCCGGGAACAAATCCTATTTTCCCACTTGTCATTGCTTGTCATTGTTCCTTAGATTGTTTCTTCAAGTATTTTATTCTCTAAGCTAAAGTCTATTGGACATTCCGATATACATCGGAAGTTCTGATACTCTTTCCGCTGCGACGAATTTAGTTTTAAATTTAAATTGCCTATTCACCCCTCCCCTCTAGGCAACTTTCTCATCTTTTCAATAATTTCAAGACAACTCAAATACACCTATTTAGTTCTATAATAGAGGCATAACATCTTATTACATTTAGGGACTGCAGTAACTATCTGGAAGACTATTGTTCAGACTTAAGACAGTAGCCATAAATAGCTATTATAACTATGTTTCATGCTGAACAACGAGTAGTGAATAGACAATTGAATCAAAGTCAAGGTCACAGAGATCCTCACATTGAACATAGGTGTGACAACATTGCTACAGTTCCGCACAGACAAAATTTATTTTTACTTTTCATTTACCAAATTCCTTCGGATTCTGGCATCTGGTTGTTGGTTTTTAGGCTAATTCTTTTACCAAATTCATCTAACTATGATGCTAATAACTTGATAGTGTTTTATTCAGTTAACTCTGATGCTAATTATGCATGTGTTTTATTCTATCAAGAGCCTTCAGTTAACAACTAGTATTCTGTCGAGTTATCATATAGTTAGCAAGCCATGCAGGGGCAAAGTTGCTAAGCCCATGTTGTGTGGGTGTACAGCTTAATTCTCAGGTCCAAATTGTTTCTTGCATTTGGCTATGCACACAGAATGTCAAAATACCAGTTAAGTCGCATCTGGTTCTTTGAAGGCAACTAATAGAATTTCTGAAGTTCTTAACCACTAGTATGTATTTTTGGTCTTTTAGAATAAGACTAACAGTTAACTCTAACTTATGCACTAGATGAACAAAGTTGTTAAGAATTCTATTGCAGTGTGGGACAATTTGGACAACAAAGTCTTTTGTGAAATATGTGCCGCTGAGGTTATTGCTGGAAATAGGCCCACCAAACATCTGAATGCCAAGGGATATAAGAACCTAGCTGAAAAATTCCTTGCAAAGACTAGGAGTTTACGACAAGAAGTAATTCAAAAATAAGTGGGATGGTTTGAAGGTTAAGTTCTCAATATGGAAGGAATTAAAGCATGCAAATACTGGTCTTGGTTGGAATGTTGTGAACGGAACAATTGAGGCAGATGATGATTGGTGGGCTGAGAAAATAAATGTTGCAATTTGACAAAATTTATCATATTACATCTCAACATACCCTTATGCTTATATAACTTGTCTAATTTTTTTAAGCCTGCCCGAAGTATGCCTATTTCAGGAAGGCACCACTTGAGCACATAGACAATCTTGAAGTTATGTTTCAGGGTGTCAGTGTGACATCTCAATCTTCGGTTATTCCTGGTATACCAGCTGAAGTCACAAGAGTACATGATGTTTCAGATGGAGATGGTGATGATGATGTGGCTGTTTTAGAGGGGGCAAGTAAGGTTGTTGAGAAGGGTCTTACTAAGTGAAAGGTACTAGTGTTGGTCATAGCCCAAAGAAGGGAAAGAGGAGCCCTATGATGAGGGAAGTGAAGCGTCTGGTGGACCATATGACTAGTACCAATTCTGTAACATCTCCATGGTCTGGTAAGGCCAATGATGAGATAATAGAGCATATGAGGATGGTTGTCATGTCCGGGGTATAGGAAGGGAGTGATGAACATTTCATTGCATCAAAGATCTTCATAAAACTTGAGTATCGAGCGGTGCTTCGGTTTATAGAGACAGATCATGCAAGGGTTGCCTAGCTTAAGAGGATGTATGAAAACCGTAAAAAGAGCTAGAAGCCTTTTTTATGTTCTTTTGAACTATGTTTATCGTAATATTCGAATATATGTATGTTTGAACTATGTTTGTCCTTGTATTATCATATTATGTTTGTTTCAACTATGTATGTCATTGTATTATCATATTATGTATGTTTGAATTATGGTTCTCATCAAGTTATTATCACTTATGTTACCCTTTGGTTGTCAATGTTTGTAAATGAGTTCATCAAGTGAGAGCGATAGCACATTCAATAGCATATCAAGTGACAATGACTCCGATGTAGTTGAATAAGAGAACAAAAGGAGAAGAACCATGCAGCTCCAAGCTGCAACAGTTGTTCTTCTTGTAGGTATGGATTATTGTGATACATACCTAGAGAAGAAAACAAGGGCACCGCCACAATGATTGGGTATCAATAGGTTATGGAGCAACTTAGTAATAACATGGATTGCTATAGAATGTTTTGAATGAATATTCCTTCCTTTTATAAGTTGCATGAAGCTATCATACAAAAATATGGCTTGAAATTGACTAGAGTGATGGATTCTATAGGAGCTTTGGCTATGTTCTTGTAGACGGTTGGTGCTCCTTAGTCATTTATCCAAGTGGAGAACCATTTCAAACATTCCAACGAAGCAATATTTAGGAAGTTTAATGAAGTATTGGATTGCCTTTAACTCTTAGCTAAATACAATATCAAACCAAAAGATCCCTAGTTTAGTACAGTGCACACACGACTTCTAGGTTCTCGTTCTGTACCTCACTTCAATAATTGCATTGGTGCAATTAATAGCTGGCACGCATATACCTATTGTTGTCCCTAAGGCGGACCAACTTACCCACATTGGTCGCCATGGTTTTGTTTTTTAGAATGTCATGGTTGTTTGTGACTTCGACATGAGGTTCACATTTGTTGTAGCGTGATGGCCTGGAGCAGCACATGATTCTCGCATATTCAATGATACACTATCTAAGTATTCAGATCGCTTTCCACATCCACATGGAGGTAATTATTCTCTTTCAAATGATCCAATTTTTTCTCATTTTCTCATTAAATATTTCACACTTTATGTGTGTGTACAGGAAAATATTATCTTATTGATGCGGGATACCCTAATCAAAAGGGATATCTCGCTCCATACAAAGGCCAAAAGTACCATGTTTTGGAGTGGTAACATGGTTGAGGACCAAGAGGGAAGAAGTGGTTCAATTTCTGTCACTCTTCTCTTCGTAATGTGATTGAACAAGCCTTCAAAGTGTTGAAGATGAAATGGCGAATATTATTGAAACTACCGAGTTTCAAAGTGGAAAGGCAGAAGATCACAATGTCATGTATGGCACTACATAATTTCATTCGAGAAAGTTCCATACATGATCGTCTATTCCGGAGGTGTGGTGAGGATGAGGACTACATACCAGCAGTTGCTCAAGAAGCATCATCTGCTGCGGTTAGTGAAAACAACATGTCAGTGGATGATGGGGATATGAGTGCTCTTTGTGATTTAATTGCTAACTCCTTGATCACTACTAGAGAGTAGGAATGTGTTTTGTTATGTGACACTGGATATTGCACCTTTCGTAGCTAGCGATAGAGAGTACGAATGTGTTTTGCTATATGACACTGAATATTGCACCTTTTGTGGTTACCTTCAGGCTCTTATGCTCAACAACATTAATGTTGGTCCAAGTCCAGATTTTTGTGGGTTTGCAAACCTTAAAGTTCTTGCTCTGGACCATGTGCTTGCCTCGCAAGATTTATAGTATTTATTATCAAAATGCCATGTTCTAGAATTGTTAAGCATCCAATTATGCTACCAGCTACATGTTTTGCATGCTTTTGAACCATTACGGCATTAGAAATATTTATGTGTTCAAGATTATTTAGTTGATAAGATTGAATTTCTTGCCCCTAATCTCACGACATGTGTGTACAGGGGTTGTATCTATGAAGGTTGTACTCACAATTTTATAACAAGTCATAACAGACACATGCTAGGTTATGATTTTTTTTAATAATAGGATAGATGTTTCCATGAATAGTTGGGATCGAAAAACAAAATATAGCTAATGCTCAGTTATGTAGCATTTAATATTTTCGCAAAAATAAACCAAAACATCACTATTTGTTAAATTAGCATACAAACAAGCTTTCAGAACTCCCAAGGTTATTTCAGTCATTTCAAAACCAGCTATAGCTGCAGCAGCCAACAATAAGCTAGTTTACCAAACGGCCTCTCAAAAAAAAGCTACAGCCGCCATCTACAGCTGCTTTACAGCCCAGCAAGCCAACATCAACTTTCTAGCCCAGCCGCATCCTCAAAACAGGGCCTAAGTGATTCTGGCCATTTGGTACATTCACTCTATTGACCTACTTTCTTTTAACGAAAAATTGGTTTATCCAATTGTGGCTGAGATTAGTCTTGCTTGGTTGGTTGGTCGTAATGATTATTTTAGTTAATCTAACTTGGTTAACCAAGCGTGATAAAAAAAGAATTATAGTTGTATTGGAAATAATAAATTTTCTTGTATATAGCTTTCCTTCTATAGTTAGCTAATCCACACCAGCCTACTGGGAGTACCCATGAACAACCCATCGTGCTTTGTGGCGAGTGAGGGTGCCATCTGAATGGAACTTGTGCTTGAAAATCCATTTACCAGAGACCACATTGGCGCCAGGAGGCCGAGGGCCGAGGGACCATGTGGCATTGTCCATGAGCGCCTTATACTTTGCAGACATTGCTTCATGCCAATTTGAATCGACGAGTGCACTCTGATAATTGGCAAGGCGCCAGAGTGTATCGCCAAGAGGTTCATCCTGTGGATGGGCTTGACAATACCTGCAGCGGTACGTGTTAACATGGGATGACACTCGGGAGTAGGCCGCTGCACTGGTCCCTCCTGGACAGGCGAGGGCGGCATGACAGGGACCCAGGCAGGGGCCGGGACAGGAGTGGGCACCACTGGGGGAATGCTGACAGTGCCTGGGTGTGCGAGGGTGACTCCTGGGCAGGTGCAGTCAGCACCTGGACACCCTCCAGATGCGCCTGGCAGGGCAGGTGGTGCCATGGAGGAGTTGTCGAGCCTGTGGAGTAGCAGACTGGGCCATGGTCGCAGCAGGTGAAAGGATCGAGGATGGACGCCTAGAGGGGGGGGGGTGAATAGGCGATTTACAATTTTCTAATTCAATGCAGCGGAAAAGAGATCGGAACTTCCGATATGGAGTCGGAGGTTCCGGTGTCTAATCGGAATGTCCGATACGAGGTCGGAATATCCGATTAGAACAGAGTCTAAAGAATTGCAAAACGAATTACGCCTAAACACAAATTAATTCTACTCAAAGCTAGCACAAACAAATATTAGCGACTAGTAGTAAAGCTAGCTAGAGAAATAATCAATCCTATATAGATCAATTCAATACAAGATAGCAAAGTAAAGCAATAAGCACATGTAAAGAATTGACACGATGATTTGTTTACCGAAGTTCGGACTTCCTCCAAGGAGGTTCCTACGTCTTCGTTGAGGAGGCTCGGTCACACTTGAGCCGGGTCTTTTCCAACCCTATTCCTCGCCAATCTCGGTCGCACTTGAGATGTGGCTTCACTTCTTGATTTCTTCCTTTTCGAAGGCGAAATCGGACCTTCAACAAACTTCTCACGGCACACCACACACATTGGTTGCTCGTGAGCGACGCCTAGCCGTCTAGGAGTCTTCAAACTCCAAGAGTAACGAATCCAACAAATGGATGATCTAGGACATGAACTCTAGTGCTCAAGATGTATCTCAATCTAACACTCTTAGCACTAACTCTCACTTCCCACACCTCACTCAAAGAGGGATCACTAAGATCAAAGGAGAAGGAGCAAGGAGGAACACTCAATCCACTCCTAATCACAACACAAGTTTTTGGAGCTCTCTAGCCAATGAGATGACCAAGGAGCAACAAATGCATCCCAAGGTGATCTCTTTACTCAACTAGCTCAACCTCTTGTTTAGCCCTTCAACAATATCCTCAACCCTCTCTCCCAACCGGCCAAGGGGGGTATTTATACCCCACACCCAAACACTAGCCGTTGGAGCAAGAAAACTAGCCGTTTTAGACACATCGGAACTTCCGATCCCAACATCGGAACTTCCGACCAGGCAAAAACTCCAGAACAAACTCAATCCAATAAACACATCGGAACTAACATCGGAACTTCCGATCAGGCAAAAAATCAGCACACTTGCAAACTAAAAACACTGATCGGAACTTCCGATTTTCACGATCGGAACATCCGATTTGACCAGAGAGCACCCTTTTTGAGTTTAACACTTATCGGAACATCCGATCCAAAGATCGGAACATCCGATCCTCACAGAGAGGCACCCTTACTAGAACTAGCTCGAAAAGTTTCCAAGTCCTGATCGGACTATCCGATCACACGGGTCGGAACTTCCGATCCTCACAGAGGAGCACCTGAGACTTAGACAACTTAGCACCGGACCTTACGAAGAATCGGACCTTCCGATCCCCTGATCGGAACTTCCGATCAATCCAGAGAGGTTCTAGACTCTCACCAACACACCACCGGATTTACCGATGGATCGGAACATCCGATCCAGACAAAAAGACAAACAATCCCGGTGTACGTGATGTGTATTGTGTCTCGCATCTATTTAAGGATAGATAACACTTGAGCACAGAGATACTTCTAAATCATCCACGTTGCATCCCTCTTAATAGAACGACAGCCCTACAACTAGACACTCTATCTAGTTACCTTTGACGCCGCACACGATCAATCCCCTTTGGGGTCTTTATGATCATCAGTCATACCTTATTTCCCCGGGATTGTCACTTTGCTCTCTCTTGAAGTCCTCATGATTTACGATCATCTTCTCTTCAAGATCGTCACTCAGCTCTACTTCTCTTTTACCGGATCACCACCCGGCTCTCACAACATCTTGTTCATCTCCTCTTGATGAACCTTCTTTTCTTTTCTTCTCATCGGGATCTCCTCTTGACGTTCATCACTTCATGATGTCGTCCTTGTCCCATTTCTTTATCTTCTCTTCCATCATTGGACCTAACCTGGCCCAATCATCACTTATGAAAATAGTTAGTCCAAGATGCATAGTTGTCTCAATCATCCTTGCACTCAATTAACACATAATGAATGCCTCCATAATGATTGAACACAACCTAAATCAATTTAAATGAATAATTGTATTTGTGTCTTAAGTATATTGACACAACTAATGTTTCGTTATACTCAAGAACTATCGATTATCCTTAATCGATCACAAGAACACCATCAACTCATGATGCAATGTTCTTTGATTATTAAGAGATAAACGACCTCAATTTAAATCTTCATTTAAATTGATATGAGTATACAATAACTACACATGTTTTCATATACTCATGTTGATGGAAAGTAATGATCCATAATATGTGGAATGTATGGAAATGATCGTTACTCTAAGCCATCAACTATAAGATAAACTCCACAAAGATATGTGCATACATATAATTGATCTTGAATCAATATGCACGTATCCAATTTTATTTCTTTGGAGCATATCCTATGATACTATGAGTATACTACAACTATGCATGTTAAATGTATACTCAAAGATCTAGTTTCAATGTCTTGATCCTTTATATGTTGTAATGAGGAATAGATCAATGCAATCTCTACTATATAAAGTGAGAGTTTCTTCCCACGTCACATTAATTACCCTGCTTAATTGCCTTACTTAATTGCCTTGCTTAATTGCCTTACGCAAGAAACGAAGCGTTGCTTTAATTAGTCAGCTTTTGCAAGAAACAAAGCGTTAAAGATAGATGTTTGATCTTATGAAATAGTATTTTTTTTATTTTTATTTTTCGTTATCAATTTTGTTTTTCGTAGCAACGCACGAGCATATAACTAGTGAAACATTAAGTTAGAGTGTGAACTCCCCCTAAATGTGTGCATCCATGTAATATATGGATTGGGAAACATGATACACGGTTTTTGGTTAAAGCAGTGGAGAAATTCATACTTCAACTTAAATCCTAAGTATGCAATAAAATAATGAACATTGATACAATGCATACCTTGAGTTTTCCATTTTCTATCCAAATGTGAGGCTACTAAACATAAGCTCAATAAATATGTTAGTCTCATTAACAATTAGTTTTGTCAATGATCACCAATCATCCTTGATGAGACGAAAATAGTAATTACTTAAACATTAGTCTCATATTAGGATTTGTCATTAATCACCAAAACCAACTTAATGGATCAACCTAATGGAGGTTGTACTTACAATCTCCCCCTTTTTGGTGATTGATGACAAAACCTTTTTCCACAATTGCACTAATGGATATATATCAATATGGAACAAATATTAAGCATTTTATATCCATACCATGGCATGCTATGCACATGATGCATATGAAGATGCATGAGATAAACACATGTGCAAGGCAATTGAGGAAAGCTCACATAATTCTCCCCCTTTTTGTCAATAAGCACAAAAAACAAATGAACATCCAACTTAAAATAATGTGAGGAAGAGAGACGTGAACTTCACAAGCTTGAACATACAATCTCCCCCTTTTGGTATTGAATAAATTAAGCACGAAGGAGGGTTTCAATAACACCGCCTGTGGCAATTTTTGTGGCTTTATACCAATTGAAAGGCAAAATACCAAATGATGGCTTGATACCAAATGCAAGGCAAAGCAAACAAGTTTGGCAAAATTTTTGAAATATGGTCAAGAAGAGCAAACACTTGAAAGGAGACTATATTTTGAGTTTGGATACCAATTGAAGGAATTTAAGCTCAAGTACCAATTGAAAGGATTTAAACTTAAAGTGCAAATGTGGGTATCACAAGAGTTATTTGAAACTAATTCAAATAAATCACTTCATTTTATTAAGCTTTACGATAAACACCATTATTCTCTTGTAGAATCTATAATTTTGCCTAATAGGGTTAAGCGAGAAACCCAACACAAAAGCCACTTAAGAAATGAGATATCACTTTTAAAATCTATCTTAAGGGTTTTGCTTGAAACTATTCATTCAAGAACGAGCATAAAGAATTATTCATAAAGAATAATGCTCAAATGAAATTTCTCCTTTTTATGTATTTCAAATCATAAAGAACCTCACACAGAGAGTTCTTAAGCGATTGAACTTACAATGCATTTAAGCTTATGGAGAATCCAACTCAAAAGAATTTGGGTATAAAGGTAGAGGCTACAAGAGGCAATCAAAATACCACTTGTAGGAGGATTTTAAATTCATTGATACCACTTTGAAAGAATTCAAATAACCGAGGATGTCATTTGTAGCAATGAACAATAACCTCAATGACATCACAAGTTGAGAAGACAGGTATCCAATTATACCACTAGTAACCACAATAAATGAATAACGCTCTCTTGATACTACTTGTTGGATCAAATCACATAGATATTGATACCAATTGAAAAATAATCGATTGAATCGATGAGTATCAGAGCAATTAAGCATTTAAGGGTATCAAAGCAATTGCAAACACAAAACTAGAGCATGAAAAATAAAAGTTGTAAGGTTTTGCTTTTTGAAATCCTAAACCACACAGATTTAGAGAAGACATTAGAGCTTTACAAATAAACTCATGAGGGGTGATAATAAACCTTTGTAAAGATCAGATCCCCTTAGTTTGAATTTGATTTTTGAAACCACGAAGATTTTATCAAAAACAAGAGATCAAAGCAAAACCAAAGGTATCAGAGAACAACTTAAAAACTTAAAGTTAAACAGTTGAGAATATTGCTTAGAGGCATTTTAAGTGCCCAAAATTTGACATAAATGAGCTCCCCAAGATATTCAATAAATGAATCATGGAGCCATTTTGCATTTGAATTGCACAAGTTTTGTCTAGCTATAAGATCAAGTGAATACCACTTTTGAAATCAATTGAATACTCAAGACTGATACCATTTGAAAACACTTTTATGTAAAATGCAAAACTTTTGAATTTTTGCACAAAGATACTTTGGGAATACAAGAATTCTTTCTCAAAAAGGAATTCTTGAAAAAGGAAGTATCAATAGAAAGATATCCTAAAACCAATTTCGAAAGAAAACTTACAATCAGTCAGATCTGGATCGGATATTCCGATATATGGATCGGATATTCCGATGTGTACTAAATTCCAGAATATCGGATCTTCCGATTTAAAATCGGATGTTCCGATGAGTTGAGTTTTCAGCTGATTGAAACTCAAAGTTCAGTCCACCTTTTGCAAATTTATCAAGAATTTTTGCAAATGAAATCCAAATAAATTTAAATCATTAGGGAACTAACTTTGGACTATTTCAAACATTTTTAGGATAACTTTTGTTTGCAAAGTATTTTCATATAGCTCATTTTGGCAAAATGCGCTTTGAGGTACAAAGATGAAAACAAATTTCATAAACCCTCAATGTGCAATTTCAACTTGGATTTCACCAACAATTGAACCCTCATGGCTTGAAGGATTTGAAATGCATTTTTGAAGCCATGACAGTTTATAAAACAATGAAATCCAATTTGAATGCCAAAATTCAATAATAGGCTCTTTTTGGTTGAAAACAAGGACTTTGAGTCAAAATAGTTTTTAACATAGAATTTTCAAATTGAAAGCTTGTAAAACATTTGAAATACATAGTATAATATTTTTACAAAGCTTTTTGCAAATTTGGATCTATTAAAACATAAATTTTGCTTTTAGTCCAAAAAGGGTTCTTTTGAAGAACCACAAGAAAATCCAATAAATCAAATACTCAACAACACAAAAGATCAAATCCAATTTTAAGAGAATGAGATAAGATTTAGAGATTGAACTTTTGTGTATGAGTTTGAAATACCATTTTGAACTAGAATATGGCACAAGATCTAGTCCACATGGTGAAACTCACTAAATGCAATATTTTGACCTATATAGGTCAAACTAGGATTTTTCGGCGAGTTTTAAAATCAAATAATTTTTGTTTGGTTGGTCTTTTGGAAATCTTTTAAACATGAAAATTATTAAGAATGACCAACTGTAGGATTTTTGTATTGAAATTATTTTCAAAATCCTTTTACTTTTAACTCTATGAAAATTATATGTTTAAATCCAAAACAAGATACAAGTAACTAGATTTTCGACTTGAAACTCATTTTCTTTTCAAATTAGAATTTTGTGAAGCCAAATCCTTTGGAAAACATTTCAAAGACTTTTGTATACCAATTTCAATTAGTTTATCAAAAGATTACTAGTAAGTACACAAATTTTGAGTTTTGGCTAAAAGGTTTATTTTTAAAAATATATAAGCACTTATAATAAATATGGGCACACGTAGGGATGTGATACACATGATTATGAATTAGCACTCCCCCTAAATGTGCCACTCCTAACTTGCTCAAGATTACAATTAAAGCACAAGTAAGAAGCATGAGCAAGGTACAATCAACAAGCAATTAAATTGATTTTCATGAAACTAATGCATCTAAACCTACACAAGGCTAGAAGCAATAAAATAATCAATTTAAATTGCAAGTTACCGAGATGGCATTGGCTCATGATTGTCTTGAATTTCCTCAAGCTTGGTTCCATGTGCAAATAATGAAGTCTTCATTTTCTTCACGAGACCAAGCGTCCAATCCATCTTTCATTGCCTAAAAACCTTTTAGGCGGTTTTTGGTACCCAATCCTTGTTGGGTCCAACAATATTAGTCACAATGGATTTAGGAACCCAAATGGCCCTAACTTTAGCATTAATGGAATGACTAACATTTCTAGGAATAGGTTTGCAATATTTATTCCTCCTAAGCATATAATTGTCATTGAGTCGTGAACGTTTAGGAGGGCAAACATATTTAGCAACCCTATTTCTAGTTTGATCCTTTCTAAGCAAATGATAATCATTAAAGTGAGAAGGCTTAGAGGATCTAGTGTATCTAGCAAATAATTTGCTAATGTTATTTCTCCTAAGCAATTTATTTGAATTGCTTTGAGTTGGCTTAGGAGTCCTAACAATTTTTGCAAATTCATTTCTAGATTTACTCTTCCTATGCAAATGAATAACATCATTTTTGGCGGGCATAGGGGACTTGACAAGCTTGGCAATTACATTACCATTCTTGTCCTTCCTAAGCAAATAATCATTATAATGAATAGTAGGCTTAGGGATTATACCTTTGGGACAATCCTTACCGATATGCCCCTTTTGCCGACAATTGAAGCAAATTTGAGTTCGACCTCTTCTAGTCCTCTTAAGGTTTTGCTTCTTGCCGTCAAGCCTCATATTTGATGACATTCCCGTGCCATCAACTTGATTAGGGCACACCGAGGCAAGGTGACCCTTCTTGTTGCATCCAAAGCACCTCTTGATCTTCGAGAGTTTTCCATGGTGCTTTGGCTTGTTCTTCTCCCTCTTGGAGATGTAGCCAAGTCCTCTTCTATCTTGAGGCACCCGAGGCTCGCTCAAGATCTTGTCGAGGACGGCTTTGCCCTTCTTCTCCTTTGCCATGAGGCAAATAGGAGTGTTGTCATTGCTTAGGGCGGAAGAGGAGGTAGATGGTGATGTCGGTTCTTCATCACTTGATATAGAGGTAGAAGAATCATCAACCGACATTCGTTCTTGTATGCAATCCTCATTTGATGATGTGGACACATCATATTTGTCTTGAAGCATTGTCCACATATCATGAGCACTCTTGAGGTTGTATATCTCATCAAATATCTCATCGCTCACAGAACTAAAAATAGCGTTAGTAGCTTGAGCGTCTAGATGTAAGCATTTCTCTTCTCCTTTAGTTGGAGCCACTTCGTTTAGACGAAGAGAAAAGCCGACATCTACGATCCACCATATTTGTGGGCTCATGGATTTAAAGAATGAAATCATGCATAATTTCCAATGAGCATAATTATAGGCATAAAGCATAAGTGAATCGTGAGAGTGCACTAATCCGCTAGTCGTCATCCTTTTTACTCTCTAAGCGGTAAAGCCCAATATGAGAGTGACCGTGGATCTGATACCAATTGAAAGGATCGAGGATGGACGCCTAGAGGGGGGTGAATAGGCGATTTACAATTTTCTAATTCAATGCAGCGGAAAAGAGATCGGAACTTCCGATATGGAGTCGGAGGTTCCAGTGTCTAATCGGAATGTCCGATACGAGGTCGGAATATCCGATTAGAACAGAGTCTAGAGAATTGCAAAACGAATTACGCCTAAACACAAATTAATTCTACTCAAAGCTAGCACAAACAAATATTAGCGACTAGTAGTAAAGCTAGCTAGAGAAATAATCAATCCTAGATAGATCAATTCAATACAAGATAGCAAAGTAAAGCAATAAGCACATGTAAAGAATTGACACGATGATTTGTTTATCGAAGCTCGGACTTCCTCCAAGGAGGTTCCTACGTCTTCGTTGAGGAGGCTCGGTCACACTTGAGCCGGGTCTTTTCCAACCCTATTCCTCGCCAATCTCGGTCGCACTTGAGATGTGGCTTCACTTCTTGATTTCTTCCCTTTCGGAGGCGAAATCGGACCTTCAACAAACTTCTCACGGCACACCACACACTTTGGTTGCTCGTGAGCGACACCTAGCCGTCTAGGAGTCTTCAAACTCCAAGAGTAACGAATCCAACAAATGGATGATCTAGGACATGAACTCTAGTGCTCAAGATGTATCTCAATCTAACACTCTTAGCACTAACTCTCACTTCCCACACCTCACTCAAAGAGGGATCACTAAGATCAAAGGAGAAGGAGCAAGGAGGAACACTCAATCCACTCCTAATCACAACACAAGTTTTTGGAGCTCTCTCTAGCCAATGAGATGACCAAGGAGCAACAAATGCATCCTAAGGTGATCTCTTTACTCAACTAGCTCAACCTCTTGTTTAGCTCTTCAACAATATCCTCAACCCTCTCTCCCAACCGGCCAAGGGGGGTATTTATACCCCACACTCAAACACTAGCCGTTGGAGCAAGAAAACTAGCCGTTTTACACACATCGGAACTTCCGATCCCAACATCGGAACTTCCGACCAGTCAAAAACTCCAGAACAAACTCAATCCAATAAACACATCGGAACTAACATCGGAACTTGCATCGGAACTTCCGATCAGGCAAAAAATTTAGCACACTTGCAAACTAAAAACACTGATCGGAACTTCCGATTTTCACGATCGGAACATCCGATTTGACCAGAGAGCACCCTTTTTGAGTTTAACACTTATCGGAACATCCGATCCTCACAGAGAGGCACCCTTACTAGAACTAGCTCGAAAAGTTTCCAAGTCCTGATCGGACTATCCGATCACACGGGTCGGAACTTCCGATCCTCACAGAGGAGCACCTGAGACTTAGACAACTTAGCACTGGACCTTACGAAGAATCGGACCTTCCGATCCCCTGATCGGAACTTCCAATCAATCCGAGAGGTTCTAGACTCTCACCAACACACCACCGATTCTACCGATGGATCGGAACATCCGATCCGCATAAAAAAGACAAACAATTCCGGTGTACGTGATGTGTATTGTGTCTCTCATCTATTTAAGGATAGATAACACTTGAGCACAGAGATACTTCTAAATCATCCACGTTGCATCCCTCTTAATAGAACGACAGCCCTACAACTAGACACTCTATCTAGTTACCTTTGACGCCGCACACGATCAATCCCCTTTGGGGTCTTTATGATCTTCAGTCATACCTTATTTCCCCGGGATTGTCACTTTGCTCTCTCTTGAAGTCCTCATGATTTACGATCATCTTCTCTTCAAGATCGTCACTCAGCTCTACTTCTCTTTTACCGGATCACCACCCGGCTCTCACAACATCTTGTTCATATCCTCTTGATGAACCTTCTTTTCTTTTCTTCTCATCGGGATCTCCTCTTGACGTTCATCACTTCATGATGTCGTCCTTGTCCCATTTCTTTATCTTCTCTTCCATCATTGGACCTAACCTGGCCCAATCATCACTTATGAAAATAATTAGTCCAAGATGCATAGTTGTCTCAATCATCCTTGCACTCAATTAACACATAATGAATGCCTCCATAATGATTGAGCACAACCTAAATCAATTTAAATGAATAATTGTATTTGTGTCTTAAGTATATTGATAGAACTAATGTTTCGTTATACTCAAGAACTATCGATTATCCTTAATCGATCACAAGAACACCATCAACTCATGATGCAATGTTCTTTGATTATTAAGAGATAAACGACATCAATTTAAATCTTTATTTAAATTGATATGAGTATACAATAACTACACATGTTTTCATATACTCATGTTGATGGAAAGTAATGATCCATAATATGTGGAATGTATGGAAATGATCGTTACTTTAAGCCATCAACTATAAGATAAACTCCACAAAGATATGTGCATACATATAATTGATCTTGAATCAATATGCACGTATCCAATTTTATTTCTTTGGAGCATATCCTATGATACCATGAGTATACTACAACTATGCATGTTAAATGTATACTCAAAGATCTAGTTTCAATGTCTTGATCCTTTATATGTTGTAATGAGGAATAGATCAATGCAATGAAACATTAAATTAGAGTGTGAACTCCCCCTAAATGTGTGCATCCATGTAATATATGGATTGGGAAACATGATACACAGTTTTTGGTTAAAGCAGTGGAGAAATTCATACTTCAACTTAAATCCTAAGTATGCAATAAAATAATGAACATTGATACAATGCATACCTTGGGTTTTCCATTTTCTATCCAAATGTGAGGCTACTAAACATAAGCTCAATAAATATATTAGTCTCATTAACAATTAGTTTTGTCAATGATCACCAATCATCCTTGATGAGACGAAAATAGTAATTACTTAAACATTAGTCTCATATTAGGATTTGTCATTAATCACCAAAACCAACTTAATGGATCAACCTAATGGAGGTTGTACTTACAGCAGGCTGTGGTGCTGGTTGGAGAAGAGAGTCCGCAGTTGTGTCGATGTCGACGAGGAAGTCTAGTGTAGAGGCTGGCGCCGGGGAGGCTATTTTGCGCTCAGCAAAAAGAAACATGGGCTCGTCAAAATTGATGTGGTGAGATATCTAGATGCGTCCGGTAGTGAGGTTGAGGCATCGGTATCCTTTGTGCAAGGATGGATAACCGAGGAAGACACATGCAACAGAGCGAGGAGCAAGTTTATGTGGAGCTAAGGAAGAAATTTTTGGATAGCAGAGGCATCCGAAGACGCGAAGGTGGCTGAGATTAGGAGGATGTTTGTAGAGTTTGTGGTAGGGTGTGAAGTTTTAGATGTAGGAGGATGGCTGACAGTTTATTAGAAGGTATGTGGCAACGACAAGGGCCTCAGCCCAACATGGAGCGATCTTGGAGGCATGGAACAGGAGTGTGCGCACGATGTTGTTGAGTGTCTGAAGCATGCGTTCTGCCTTACCATTATGCTGCGATGTATATGGGCAAGAGAGATGGAGTAGGATGCCATGGGCAGCACAAAAAGAGGAGAGTGCCGAGTTGACGAACTCAGTGCCATTGTCGGCTTGAATGGCATGGATGGGGAAGCGAAATTAAGTGTGAGCATACAAGTGAAACTGAACCAAAATGGATCAAACATTGGATTTTTGTTTTAAAGGAAAAGTCCAAAAAAATGAGAGAAATCATCGATTATCACAAGATAATATTTATATCCTGAGTTGCTCAAAACAGGGGAGGTCCAGACATCACAATGAATCAACTCAAAAGGCTCTGAAGTGGAGGAACTAGAAATAGGAAAAGGCAAACACACGTGCTTGCCAATTTGACATGCATGACAAGTAGTGCGACCAGCTTTATTACACGAGATAATAGACAACTTTTGGAGGACATCGAGGGCGTCGTGGCCAAGATGACCGAGGCGCTGGTGCCAAAGGCGAGTGGTGGCGGTGATGGCAACATGAGCACGTGCGGCATATGGTGGGGAGGTTGGCAAGAAGGAGTAGAGATCTCCGCGGCTATTGTAGCGAAGAATGATGTGTTAGGTTTTGAGGTCCTTGATGGAAAAACCAAATGAGTCAAATTCGATATAACTGGAATTATCTCGTGTGAACTGACTGACGGAGATGAGGTTTTCAATGAAGGAGGGAACAACAAGGACATTGTTTAATTGAAAGTTGGATGAAGGTGTTTGGAGAGTTGTGTTACCACAAACAAAAGCATGAGTGGTTGTGCCATTTCCAATAGTAACTGTAGAAGGAGAAGAAAGATGTGAAAGTGGGTGGAGATTACCATTGTCGTTGTCATGTGCGGGGAAGCACTAAAGTCCATGATCCAGCCATCCTGGCCCTGGGTGGAGAGGTTGTTCATGGCCGCGATAAGAGCGGCCTAATCCCAGGTTGGTGCAAGAGATGGGCTCGGCCGCTCGGGGACATTATCGACGGGGCGAACATGGTGAACGCCTGAGAAACAGCAAGGGGTGAGCACCGAGGATGCTGACACCGGGCTGTGGGTGCCCAGTTGGGGGCGGCATGCCCTGCCATGGGTTGAAGCATTCCCATGGGCCAACCGGCATGGGTGTAGTCAAGGGGGTATGGCGAGGTGGAGCATCACCGCCAGACGTGGGCCCTTACACCGCTTATTCTTCCCTTTCTTGCTGGAGCCATTGCCGCCATAGGATGAAGGTGGGTGGAGCGTCGAGCACTGACCAGAGCCGCAAGTCACTAGGGTGCCTCGCTGGAAGTTTGCGAAGAGCGTAGTGGCAGAGGCAATGCAGGACTCATTCTCCATGCGCATCTCCTGCAGAAGGAGCATGGAGAGCACATTGGTGAACATGGGCAGTGGGGACATCATCGAGATGTGCATGTCTTCACTGGAGAAACGGGGATTGAGGCCACGCAGAGTGTTGATGACGAGAACAGTGTCGCTGACGGGGGTAGCCAACATCGCGGAGAGAGTCGGCGACAGTCTTGATCTTTTGGCAGTAGTCTGTGATGGACATGGAGCCCTAGATCAAGGAGTGGAACTCGCTATTGAGATTGATGGCACGGGTTTCATTGTTATTGCGGAATAGGGATTCCACGCACACCCAAAGGGTGTAGGCATACTGATTAGGCTCCATGACAACGACGAGTATTTCGGCGGAGATGGAGCCATACAACCATGTTAGCACGGCGAAGTCGTCCTGCTCCCAATTTGCGTCGCTCATCGTGGCAGTGGCATTCTTGATGTGAGGAAGGAGAGTGAACTTACTGCAGAGCGTGAGGAAGAAGGTGTTTCACATGGTGTAGTTCGAGTCCTGGAAGTTGAGGATGACAGGTAGCCGGACGGTGGCGGTGTGTGTCGAGAGTGGCGCAACAGGGGCGATGCTTGTGGTCAGCACACCATTGGTGGCGTTGGTCAGCTCGGGTGAGGTGGACATAGCGGGAAGGGGGGAGTGTTTGCAGCAGAATAGTGGATTCGATCTAATGCTCTGATACCATGAAACAAAACGAGAGAGATGGGAGAGAACACCACATAGCAATAGGTGACCGGGGTGTCTGTTTATATAGACCAACTAACAAATGAAAGGTTGGAATACAATTAGAAATATAGACAATCAAGCATATCATTCTATTTATAGCTAACTATACAAGAAAAGATATAAACAATTAATTCTATATTTCTATCTATAGCTAATTATAGAACAAAAGCTATACACAAGAAAATTTATTATTTCCAATAAGTAGGAAAGAGAGTCTAGAAGTAAACATTGACATTACATCAAGCGAAAGTGCACATGCCGTGTCCATGTCCTTTGCATCAAAGTTATCTGACAATCAAATTGAGAAAATGTGACACTACGTTTTGGTGTGACATTACAAATTGCGAAATTAGAGAAGAAAATCTTACGGCTTGAGGTTTACTCGCGTTTTTGGGCCTTTTGAAGCGTTGTGACACCACGGAGTGTCGTAACCTTATTTAACGTGCATGATAAGGTTAATAACATTATGAGATGTGGAATTAAGGTTAAAACTATAGGATATGGAGGTTAATAGCTTTTCTGGGCCGTTTCCGGGGTTTTGGGCCTTCCCGGGGGAGTTTGGGCCTTGGTGGGCTTTGGTGGGATGGAGTAGGTCTCCGTAACGGACTAGGTTTGGGTGTGGGGGCTGGTAAAAGGGATCCCCACCAGCCCTTGGGGCGTCCACCCCTGCACTAGGTGCGCCCCCACCTCTTCCCCTTGTGCCCTAACCGCCACACCTCTCCCTCCCCTCTTGTGCCATGCGCCTCCACCTCCCCCTTTGCCCCCATTGCTCCCCACCTCTCCACCACCTCTCCTCCACCCCCCTTGCTGCCCTAGGGTGACCTCCCCACCCCTGCATCCTCATGGATCCATCCAAGGAGCGAGGAGCGAGGAGCGAGGTGCGAGGAGCGAGGAGCAAAGGTATGATCATGGGGATCCTCGGGGATGAGCTAGGTACTGTTATTAGGGAGTTTATCAAGTTTTTTGATCAATTGGAGGCGCTGGATTTGAGTAATTTGGGTTAGATCTAGATGTTGCCACGTTTCTGTTTTCTGGCAGATTGAGCAGTCAAGCTAGGTTCGCGTTTTCGCCAATTTAGAGTTCGAATCTGACTGTACGGACTTTTAAGAAGTTGTAGATAATTTCATTATCTTTCCGTGGATATAAAGAAAGTTAAATTCAGCCCAGCCGTTTAAATGTTATGTCTGTTTTACCGAGCATGTTAAAATCTGTGACGTAATTGGAACAGATCACGGTAATCTGTAGATTAGACGACATTAGAGTCCGAATCAGTCTTTCCCTATACCTAGATAAAGTTGGGAAATTTCCTAAGCTACACGAGGATGTACTCGTTTAATTGATTCGGTGTCCCAGAACTCAAGTTATGCTTTTTGCAAGGCTGCTGTCCCGTCGGGACAGAACCTCTGTTTTTAGGTTTTGCGAGTAGTGGGCAATGTCGGGTTAGATGGGGTTTTGCGTACTGTTTTGTGGGCATGATTGTGAGTGTGTGATGCCTATGTGCAGGTGGTGTGACACCGGGAGTGCCCTCGACTTCCCACAAATCCGTCGCCCGCGGTTGAGGCAAGTGTGTTGTAATGTATAGCGGATTGTAGGTTGCTTGTTGATATTGGATGAAAGATTGAATACTTGCTATGATCACTTGCCTTGCTTGCTGTTTTCCAATGATATATTGAGTATGATTATCATGATATGATGCTATGTGTCTATACTTATCATGATTCGATGCCATGTGTAATATTTGTCATGATGAGATGCCATATGTTTATGTATATGTGAAATATGATAATTGGCATAGTTGCATGCATGACATGAGATGGGGCGAGGGCGGTGAGAAAGTCATTAACTAATCCGGGAAAGGCCGGTGAGAAAGTTATGACTAGTCCTAACGCCATTGAGTAAGACCTACATCGTGATTCCATTCACGTGGTGAATGGAAGCGAGGAGTAGGCACCCTCCATCTTCGGGATGGAAGGGGGGAGAGGGTGCACACCGACGGGTGTGTACTCAACCATACCGGTATGAGTTTCCAAGGAGAAATGAGCATAACATTGCATTGCATTGCATTGCAATACATATTTAATGATGATGATGTTGTTATGTGCTCAAGTATGAGATGTTATATGTGATGTAAGGTATTATTGTCTTGTAAATGATCTTGTTGTCCATTACAATATGCTTGCTGAGTTTTCGAACTCACGCTTGTGTTTTATGTTGTTTTTAGGTACTTTGAGATCGGCATGCGGGAAAAAGGGGTCTAGCTACACTTCTACACGTAGCTCCACCATCATAGTCCATAATTAATCACTTGGAGACATGATATTAAGAGTTGTGCCATAAACTTAATGTAGGGTTTAATTTAGCATGCTTGTGATTCCTTATTTGCTTGGTTATAGCTTATGAAGTGGTTGAGCATGCTTTTATTGGCGTAATTTGATGATATATCCATTTATGTTGATGTTTTATTTGTCGTGTGCTATGACATATCTTGCCATGATATTGATATTGTGTTAATTCATGTTAAAACAAAGGAGATGCTGCCGAAATCTCGGTTTTTAGCATGTGCGCCTTTGCTGGAATTTATGTTTAATTGTGGTATTTAGATGTTGTTTAGCTTATGTTTGGTAGCATTCAGGCATATTAAATGCCGGGGTGTTACAGAAAAACACAGTAGGAGAACAAGATTTGGTCGAGATAATACTACATAGTTGTGGGATTGGTCCCAGGCACATTGAACTTGTACGCATTCAGGTATGCATTCAGCAATGGCAGTATATACCAGGGACCTAGATTAAAAATTAAGCGTTGAGCTTGAATATATATATATTCTCCCTATGCCGTATCTCATAACGTAGGGAGTATTTCGCGCAACGGAGAGTATGTACGTGTAGTATATAAGTATATAAGATCATCTAGGTGGTATTTACATTTTTTCAGAGGTGGTATGTACACTTTTTAGACATACTTCTTTTTATATGTGTATATGAAGGTATTTGCAAAATATGCTTAAAACTATGTACTCCCTTGCAATTTTTTCATGTGGATCTCATTGGAATATCTTATAATTAGTATATGAGTGTATCCAAACTGATAAAGGAGTATTCAAGTACGTTTGGGTGGTATTTCAGAGATGGGAGTAATTACTCCCGGGAGTACGAAGTATTTTTCCTATATATATATATATATATATATATATATATATATATATATATATATATATATATAGAGAGAGAGAGAGAGAGAGAGAGAGAGGGGGGGAGAGAGAGGGGGGAGGGTTGCCGTGGAACGATGGTGTTCGCGCTAAAAACGTGAAGCAGGGTTCTCAGCTTCGAACACACAAGACAAACGCCGGGTTTGAGCGTGCCAGCCGATTTGATCCTGTAATCGGCAAGAAGGGATATGTCAACAGATCGGCTAGAAGATCCGATCTAGAAATCTGGCGATGTAATCGGCTAGAGGATGATATGTAACTCAATCGGCTATTAAGCCGATCTAATACTTCGTTGAAGATCTTGCAAATCGGCAATTGGCCAGAGGATGATATGTAACTCAATCGGCTATTAAGCCGATCTAATACTTCGTTGAAGATCTAGTCCGGTCGGCTAAAAGCCGATCAGGGGATAACTAGATTAGCCGATCAGGGCTAATCCGAGGGTAAAGGTAGATTGGCTTTGAGAGGCGATGCGCAACAAAACAAAGCAAATCAGACTTGGGTGTAATCGGTAAAGATCAACAATCGGCGATGCGCAACTTTATTGATCAAAACGAATTACAAAGGAAAGGTTCTAAAACTAAAAGACTACTACTAGTTGACAGGAAAATAAGGGAAAAGTAAAGCGTGTTTGTGGGTTGGCTCTGGGCGCTTTTCCTTCTCGCCTCTTGTCCTCTTATATAGCACTTGGCCTGAACGTATCCTCCTCGGTCTCCTCAACCGCCCGTATCGGCCTCAATCTCTCTTTACCATATTAAATCCGATTGTATCCGATTCTATCTCTTATCCTACCCGTATCGGACTCAGTTTCCTTTGAAATGCGGTCCTCCAATCCGAAACGGTATCAACTTGCTATAACCGACATATTCCTTATCAAAGCCGATCTCCACGAGATCAGCCTTGCCAAATTTTGGTGCAAACATATGTATCCAAGTTGCAAATTAAAATAGAGCAGAATTAGGCAACGGTAACGGTATACCTGAGTTTCATTAGTTTCAGCAATGGGTTTCGTCTGGTTTCATGAGTTTCATGTTTCATCAGTTTTAGTGCTAAGTTTCATGAGTTTCAGTGTAAAAATTTCACGAGTTTCAGTGCTATACCGTTGCAACGGTATACCGTAGAATAGTATTTCTGATTAAAATAATATCCATGTATTACTCACATATGGCTCTAGCTCACATGCCAACCTAATATGAGATACTGCTTTTTCCAAACTATACATCTTTGTGATGCTATTGAGCTAATTTTCCGATTCATCATTGGCTATCGTATTTGTGTGATCTGTAATTCTGTATTTGTATTAACATAAACTGATATACATGAGTACATACATTTGTCAGCAGGAGCTTCCCCACCTCCCAACATGCACACTAATCTTTACATATTACAACATGGCATATACATAAGTACATGCATTTGTCAGCAGGAGCTTCCCCACCTCCCAACATGCACACTAATCTTTACAGATTACAACATGGCATATACAGGACGATCGGTCAAGAGCAAAATCAAACAAGAACCCCTCATAATTAAACAAAAAAATGATAACCAAAAAAGAAAGAAAGGAATTTGCACCCTCCTCAATTTGCCATCCCAATTATGACTCCAAGAAACACCACCATTTAATCCTTTTTCTTCTACCCGGCCTTTTTTCAGCTTTGTTGCATTCGGAGATGCATTCGACTTGCATGGAGATCTCTCCTTTAATTTCCTTTTTTTTTTTCCTTATGTGTTTTGATCATGTCCTTGCACGCATTAATTCATGTGTGCGAGAAACAAGCTAGCTCGTTGTATATGCATGGTTGGTTGGGTGCTGCTCACTCCTCGAGCACCGGCGAAGATAGCCGGTAGAGGTCGTAGGGCTCCCAGAGGTAGTCGACGGCGCACGGCCGCCGGGCGTCGAGCCGGAGCCACGGCTTGCCCTTGCCGCTCCAGTGCAGCAGGCTGATGGGCCCCGGGTGCAGGCCCCGGCACCGCCCTTTCACGTTGTCGCCGCCTAGCCCGTGCTGGTTCCACCGGTGGTCCACGGCCTGGATGTCCCCGGCGAGCACCAACAGAAACGGCGGCAGCGAGCCGAGGTGGTAGATCCTCTTCTGCTTCTGCACCGCCATCCAATGCTCCACCCGCCGCGTGTACCTACCGGCGCGCCACTTGTCCACGTCCATCACCATCACGCCGGTGTTGAAGTAGCACGGCCGCCGGCCGTGGAACGTGCCGTTGAGCGCCGGGTCCGACCAGAAGGCGTCCGTGAAGTAGTTGGTGAAGTTGGCGTGGCAGTACTCCGGTGCGCCCACCACGTGGCCGCCGAGGTCGACGGAGGCCAGCGTGCGGATGTCATCGACGACGATCACGTCGGAGTCGAGGTAGATCACCCGGTTCACGTCGGGGGGGAGCGTGTCGGCTAGGTAGATGCGCGCGTAGTTGAGCGGCTGGTCTAGCGCGTGGCGGATGGACCGGGAGATGCGTCCGCGAACGAGAGACGGGTCGAAGCGGTACACGCGGAGGTCGAGGTAGGGGAAGGTGGTGCGCAGCGCGGCGGCGAGGTCGGCGTCCATCCCGGCGGCGAGGAAGTGGAACGCGGCA
This sequence comes from Rhipidocladum racemiflorum, assembly GCA_036346355.1. NCBI lineage: Eukaryota > Viridiplantae > Streptophyta > Magnoliopsida > Poales > Poaceae > Rhipidocladum > Rhipidocladum racemiflorum. The sequence goes on along the minus strand of CM070573.1, from coordinate 59,838,829 downwards.
CTCTCAGGGCACGCCGTGTGCTGCAGGATGGAGAGAACGCCGGCCATGGTGCCGCGGAGGTAGTTGGCATCCAGCGTCATTGCAACGTCCACCCGGCCGCCTACCGCGCACTCGTCGCCGTTGCGGAAGGCGGGGGCCTCCCGGAACGTGGGGATGGACTTGGACGGCCGCCGAATCATCATGGGGTCGATGCGGACGCTGGCGATCGCGTGGCCGCCGCCGCCGAGCAAGACGAGGAGGGCAATGGCAATGACGTGGCCGGGAGGCATTGTCTGGCTGACCGGAGCGGGCGAGAAAATTCAAGGACCGGAGCTAGGGTGGCCGAGTGGGTCGCCGGCAAGGCAATCAAGCCGGTGGCGAGAAAGCGGAGGTGGCCACCCTGGTCGATCCTTGGCAATGGTAGGGGTTTAGGAAGGGAGGGGGGCCACCATGGAAATGGTGGGGAAAGGGGAGTGGAGGGTGGAGGGGGAAGGGATAAATTGGTGACAACAATGAGGGGTGGATGGCTGCGAGAGAAGGTAGGAAAGAGAAGACGGTGCATGCATGGTGGCAACAACTGCCTATAATTGGATCAGTTCATTTCATGGGGTATTATAATAACTATATTAAGTTCCGGAGGTTTCAAGAGCTCCGAGGGTGTCCACGTCGTTGTCCCTGCACAGCTCCGGTGCGCTCGTGTAATGGTCGCGTGACAGCTCTCCTCCTCCTCGATCCTTCCGTTCCCTTCACCTCCAGGAGCCGCTCCCCTTCTCCCTCCCTCCCAGTCCCACCTGCATCAATCCGCCCAAGCCACCCTCAGCTCCGCTGCTCCTCCCCGCGCCGTCGCCTTCGCTCTTCTCCTCCCACCCTCAGATCCTTCCGCGACACGCTCGAAGGCTATGGTTCTTCCCTTCCTCAGTGACGTTGCCCGGCCCGCCTGTTGCGCGTCGCCGTTACCGGCATGACCCGCGCGTCTAGATCCGCGAGTTGATGAAGCTACGGGGACATTTGTGCTCTTCCTGCCTCCTCCGCTTCCTCGGCCAGTCGCTAGGCTCTGCTCCTGGCGACCGCTGTCCGCAGCCTCTCCTCACTCACCCTGTGCCTCGCGACCACCGCCGCTGAGCCCCGCTTGCCCTCCTCGATTTGGCCTCGTGCCGCAAGGTCGCGCCTCCACCCGCTTCCCATGATCTCCATCCTCTCCTTCTCCACCGTTTCCCCCGCCACCGCCATCGCGTTCTCCTCCTCTTATGCTGTGGCTGCTGCGGCCTCTGAGTCATCTTCCTCCACATCGGGCGATTCGGCCTCCCTGCCACCTCCGGCGGCCCAAAGACCGCTGGATGCGACGCTCTCCACAGAGCTCCGCCACTGCAAGTCCTTCTCCTACGGCTGCTCTAACTTCTGCCCCGCTTGCCTCCGTGAGCGCCTCACCGACCTCCACTCTCCAGCCTCCCAGCAAAGTCCTCCTACGGCCGCTCTGACTTCTGCCCCGCTTGCCTTCGCGAGCGCCTCGCCGGCCTCCACTCTCCAGCCTCCCAGCAAAACTTCACAGAGCTCCACTGCTTCAAGTCCTTCTCCTACATGGAGCCACAACGCCACTCAGTTCTTCCAGTTCCTGCTAATATATCTGTGTCCAACTTAATTTTCTTGTTGTATGGTACTTTTTCAGGTTCCTGCTAATAATATATTACTGCCCAACTCAATTTGCTTTGTATATGGTGGCTTCAGCTCGAAGATCTTCGCACTTTCACAGAAGGAGAGACCTTGCTTCTGTCGTTTTGGTACGTTTTCTACTTCCTCATGTTAATATAGCAAGGGCGTAAATACGACATCCACCCACTTTAGTGCTCTCCTATTTTGCGCTCAACTCTCATAGCTATCAGTTTCTAGCGTTATTAAACGGCACTTCTATGAGCACTCTCTTCATGTTCGACTGGTTCGACTGTGCGACCATGGACTAGAATCAAAAGTATGAAATTGACCATATTCAAATTGAATATACCTGAAATAGTTATTTATAAAAATGTTTAACCTACTCAAAATTGTTTCTTGCTCTTAGAACATTTTGGCAGCTTTCAAAGAGGTTCCCTAATTGTGGTTGACTTATAGGGCTGAGTCATATGATGGATCGATTATTCTAAGAGTTGTGACGAATGCTTTAACCAAGGTCAAAGCTGCTGCCGTGCTTTGTTTGATTTTCCATGATGCAGAGACTTTTGATGTGATATATCAGGTCAGATCTTACTTGTCTTCATTTATATAGTTTTAATAATAATTTCTGAGCAAAGATTGCATGTGTGCACAAGACAAATGATAGAATTTCTCAGCAAAGATTGCATGTGTGCACAAGAAAAATGATAGAAAATTGTAAACAGAAATAAGTTAAAGTTATTTCTTGCTCTTACAACATCAGTTTGATAGCTTTTAGAGGAATTCCCTAATCGCGGTTGATTTTATAGGGCTGAATCATACGGTGGATCAATTATTCGAAAAGTTGTGAGGAGCGCTTTCACCTAAGTCAAGGCTGGTGCCATGATTCATTTGGTTTTCCATTATGCTGAAAATTTTTATGTTGGTGACAAATCAGTTCCGATCTTATTTGTCTTCATTTATCTAGGTTTATTAATAATTTCTGAGCATGAGCAAGGATCGCACGTGAGTATGAGTAAGGATCGCATGTGTGCAGCAGACAAATGGTAGAAAATTGTAAACGGAATAAAATCTACAGTACAGTTAGGTATATCTAAAAATGGATTCCTATGAAGTACAAGTCAATAGACTAACATTGGTAACAATATCTTGAAGGTGGCATAAATGTGTATAGTTTGCAAAGTTAACATACCTGAAAATGCTATCCTAATAAATCTGTAGAAGTATTTTCCCTCCTGAAAATACCATTACAGTAGACCCTTTTTCCCCTTATTATCATGAATAATGCCACTCCCTTACTGAAGAACACCTAGCCTAACATATCTATTTAATTGCCTTGAATCTGAACAGATAATGGAAAAGGCAAAAGAAGGAATTGACCATATTCAGCAAGGTGCGTGCTTTGCACATGCGCTTCCTGTAATGAATTTTAGTTTTGCATTTTTGCTGTATCCTCAGTCCAAATCTACTGTTGTCTCCCTAATAGTGCCATGGGTAGCCTTGATTGCCGTGGCTGGTGCTGAGGCAGTTGCACTCTGTGGAGCAGTGGAGGGCTTGATATTCCAGTAACATTAGGCTGATTAGATTCTAGCTGCAGCATTACAGTGGTTTGGTAATTTTATAGTTTTCCTTACATTATTAACCAAACTATAAGCTATTCCACTCGGAGTTTCTATTTACTGCTTATCTGCATTCTTCTAAAAGAACGAATTTGTCTCTGCTGTACTGTTGGTCCTGCTGGTAGGTTTCATGAAAAAATGTTAGATGCTGTTGCCTTCAAAACATTAGTCAACAGAAAGGGTTTCTTGTGAGTTCTCATTTTCTTTAACATCTTCTGCTAGGTTTCGATGCCTATTTCAGAATTACTATAGAAATTTGTAATAGAACAATGAAATTTAGCTATGATTAACCGGAATTATTTACTTGTGTATGGTTGTCCCCAAACTTTTCTACCGATTGTTTTAGAAAGCAACCTTACTTCACAAAACACAGGAGATGATCGTACTATCTGGAGCTCACATAATTGGAAGTAAAAGATTTGGGATCGAATCCCAGCAATCGCGATCAGAGCCAGCGATCGCAACAAGGCCGCTCGTTTTGCGCGTGGGATTATACTTTGAACCTTGTTATTAGGGTTTTTATTTGGTTCCTCGCTTGCTATGGTTCAAGACTTAGCATTTGCGTTCGTTTTTCTACATGGTATAGTTAATGTAATGTTATCTTTGGATTTTATGTTCTTTTTGACTGTTTGTGCCTTTGAAACTTACTGTATGATAGATGCTGAAATAACTAAGTTTAAATGCTATGATCAGCACTTGGTGTCAGTGGCTTTTTAGCGCATTAGTGAGTGCAGCATGGTGTTGCATCCTTTTTTATCTTCTTATAGTAATTACTAAATTCAGGTGCCACGCCGAGTAATTTGTGATTGTTGCATGTTTCTCGTTAATGTATTCCGAACAACATGATAGATAAGATAGTGCAGCTGACTTGATTCTTCAACCCTTTAATTGGCATGATTATTGGTATTTTATTTTCTTGTAGTGTTAGCACCATTCCTTGGTCATTTGTGATTTGCGTTGTCAGTTAATTCAAGTAGGACACCTGCATGTTCAGTTCATGATAGGCACATACATCTTGGACCCTAAGAAACTTCAGATCGCCTTGATGTGCAATCCGTAGGAGAGATGTTTGTAAATGTTTGTATATACTTTCATTTGAAAGGTATATTATTGGATTGTATTGCATTCGAATTCTGCCGCCTGGTCTTTCTTCTAATCAGTAAGCTATGCCTTTTCCGTAATGCCATATCTTAATCAATGAAGTGTGATCTATGGCAGTGCCTGTATTATGATAAAATACTAACATCAGTTATTTGTTTGTATTTTTTGCAGATTTTTGTTCTCTGAGATAGATCTACATTGAATCATATACAGATCTTCTCATGGTAACGTTCTGTATTTCTATAATATATAGGTTGCTAGATGGCAGGCCACAGTGATCCTCCAACAATAAATGGTGCTAGCTTGTTGTGCTTATAGCGTAGTTGTATGCTACCACCTACATATTCTTCTCGGTCCTCCTCCAGCAACTCCTGGTTTGGCTCCAAGGAGCGCCGCCCTGGTCCTCACCACTGCTAACCCTCACCGCCACCAGCCCTTTGTAGAATCTTTTCTTCATCTAGATTTTCAGCACCTGATTTGTTTTTGTATCCAGTCTTGCTTACAGATTCCATGCGCTGCTTTGTTTTGTTGCTCTGTATCGTGGTTGTAGAATATGTGAAATTGATCTATTCTTATTTATGGCATATTAGTTGTTAATGCTTGAACTAAGTTCAATGGGTGCTGCATTAGCCTAATTGATGATTTTCATTTATTGTAGACCATGGGTTCCTCCATTGAAGAAAGGTATTCAGAGGCCTGATATTGGAGATGCTTCAGGGGATTGTATTCTTTTTTGACATACCAGGCACTCGATGAAACATAACAGTATGAAGACAACCGAATACATATATTGGAGGACTGGAATTCTTACATTCTTTTGCTGAAATGCTCCATCTTAGTTGGACCTGTAGCTGTGCCTTCATAGGTATAAACAATTTCATACTACATATACACTTTTATGCTATTTGTTATACGTTTCAGATTTATTTTTTGTTTTACGAATTACAAGTTATTCTTTTTATGACTGCCCTCTGCTGTGGTCTTATATTCCTACGCATTTATTCCTGCGGTGTTCTACATTTAACTTTCCTTTTTAGCTTAATTGTTATTTTAATGATCGTTGCCAAGGAGTGTATATTAATTATGTAAGTATAAATGCTTCATTTTCTGTCAGTATTGATCCTAACAATCCAGAGCTGAGTAAGCGGTATTCTGAGATAAAAAGCGTTGCACACAGAGGTGAACAATATTTGCTTCTAAATTTCCGTCTGCCATCTGATCAAAATTTTCTATTTGTTCATTATAAAGTTTAGTTTTAAGCTAAAAAATTCTAGCAAGATAAATATGCCTTCTGAGGATGGTATGGTGGTAGTAGTTTTAGTGGTGCTGGATTGCTTCTCTCTAAATGAGCTTACAAATTGTGAGGAAAATACCTCGAGAATTTCAATGACGCTGAAAGGCTCAGTTTCTGAATACGATAGAACAGGTTTTGAATATGTTTTGCAGGTAAAGACGTTTTTATGTTTGCCTCACACATTGTGTAAATTTTTAGGTTTGTCTAGCGCATTCTGTAAGTTTAGAACATGTCATGTGCATGCCTCTCTGTTTTAGAACTAAACATTTAGTAGGTATCGTCAATTCAGACTACAGATACGTTTGTCTGCTATTTGTGATACATTTCAGATTTTTTGCCGTTTTATATCTTATAGGTTATTTTTTCCACAATCGCCCTCTGATGTAGTTTTATATTACTTGATATGTAATTCGTTAAATTTGAGGAGGCAAATGATGGTTACACTGAAGCTCTAAATCTGGATGATCGCTATGTTAAAGCGTACTTACAAGTCACGCTGAATTACTGCAAGAAAAGAACTTTCAATGCTTAAGGGAGCAATATATGGCAGTACACAAAGATATATGATAGTTACTCCTTTTTACTAGCTATCCACTATAACAAAGCCTCAAGTCTCTTTCGTACTGTTACAATTGCATTTTATAATTTACCTATTGTGATCTGCAGATGTCATCAACCATTCTCGAAAATTTTAGGCGTTGCGCTTTCACTTAACTGGCAGTAGTCTTCTTTTATTCCACCTCCCTGTTTTGATTGCTTTATTGTTTTTTGCTATCTTATATTACTTCAACTAAACAATGTTGTTAATAGGTAAGCTCAAATTTTCTAAATTTATGAGCCTTATCCACGCTTTGGTGCGTGTTGCTAGATGTCTCATGTTCTACAATGTAATTGTTGATATTTTATTTATTATGCTATGATTTCTTTACTGTAGTTGCACAGATATTGATGCTAACGGTGTTCTTCTTGGTGATAGATTTGAAGTGCGACTTAGAAGTATGGATAACATGTGCTCACCAAAGTGGAGAAAGCCACAATGTTCTCTCTCGGGTATTGACATTGTCGAAGTAAGATTGTCCATTTTTTTTCAGGCTGCAAGTTAGAATGAGAACAAATGAATAACAATACCTATCAATGCTTGATGTTGGACCTTAGTATTAATTTGAGAGCGCCATAAATATAAAATGCAAAGCAAGATAAAGCAGCACTCAATCTACTCACTTATTAACATATAATTTATTCTTGTGGGTTTACTTATACTGTGGTTGCAGTTTGTTTGCCCAATCCTTACTGCCTTTTACCAATATTAATTGAAAGATACTGCAGTACATTAATAGAGATGTTTCTGCTGTTAATATGAGAATAGTGACGAATTTTAGTATTATGTGAGCCTTTTCTTCTTTACTTTATTTTTCTTTTCTTAATTTTCTCCCATTTTTCTTTCCCAAATGGCAAACCACGTAAGCATGTCTGCAAAGGACTTGATGAACGTTGATGTTGGCTTGCCTACCAGTTTCTATAGTTGCAATTGGCTGATTACAGATCACCTAAAAGGATAACTGATCTCATTTTTTGTGGCACAAATTGATTGCTCCATGAGTAGTGCTTGGTGGTCCAATGTTTACTACACGCAGACCTACTGACTTCTAATTCTGTTGTCTGCAGTTTAAGCAAGCTCCAATCTTTATGTGCTTGAAACAAATCGTGTCTTTTTGAAAAATTCCATCTACTACTATATTAGAGTCTTTAATTGATATTGCTATTTGGTTCTTCCTTGTGCCAGGTCTCTTCACAAGAGCACGTTAGGTATAAAAACCTGTTAGAAGACTATTTATTCCCATTCTAATTTTGCGGTCCATTTACAGATAAACAATTTTTTGTAAGCATAAAAAAGTTTAATGGTTTAACATTCTCTTTTATCTTTCTTACATGACAGGCCCACCAACTTTTCAATGTCACGAGGAAGGTGGTTATTTCCAAGTCGTGAATCTGACTTAACAGCTTGGATGGCCTAATACATTGATGACTCGTGTCTTTGGAAATTATGTTGTTCAGAAGGTCCTCAAATGGTTGTGGCACCGAAGTCTACTCTTGGTAACTGGATAAAGGAAATCTAGCGTTTTTGCCCTATTTTATATGTTGTCAAGTTCGTAGGAAATCCAGAAGAGAGGGTTAGTCCCAAATCTTTATTCTACAATCATCATTGTAATTTCTTCTGAAATATTCGTAATCTTTTTCAGTTTTGTTTGGTCAGAACCATATAAGAGAGAAGTGTACCTGCAGTTGATGCTACTTCCTTATTTTCTTCAAAAAATACCTTATGGAATATTCTTTGCATATAATCTTAGAGAGATCAGTGAAAATGCTCTAGAGTACTGCTGTGACGCTCACAATATTAGCTGCAGCTGATCCACACCGCTGTCATATTCCTGCTGCATTGTATAGATATCATCTTGCCCTAAAAATACATTCTAAAAAAAAAGCTATCGCTGCATTTCAGCAGCAATGTATTGCTATATCAAAGAAAAAACTCTAATTTATTGCTTCATTTCATACATTACTGTATTACTCGCAAACACTGACTTACGCGGCGTGCCGCCGCGTAAACATTGCTAGTATTAATTATGCATGCAGTTTGTGCAGCATGCATGGTATTTATAAAGGGTTTACTGTACTAGCACTTCGATTTTTTTTTAACAAAAATAACTTTATATGAAATTATTTTAAAAAATAGTCCTTTGACCCACAACTACCACAGATAGAGAGAGCGAAAGCAAGATACCGTGTTCCCCATGTGTGGCAAGTAGCAAGGGCAAGCGCGTCGGCAAACGAGCGCGCCCACGAAGGAAGGTGGGAACGGGGCGCGTGGAGGAGGGTCTGGGGGCATGGGCCACATGATGAGCTCATCGGAGCGTGCGTGGGGCCCGTGAGGGCATGTCGGGGTGCGAGCGTGGAGACCGTGTCGAGTCCAGGAGCTGGTTTTCGCGCGCGGTAGGTGTGGATCATGGGGCTATTTTTGAAAATAATTTTGCACGGGAGCTAGTTTTGTAAATAAAGTTAGGGGCTAGGAGACTGAAGACTGTGGTATTTCTGAGAGCAGGGGCGAATCCATGGGGCAAGACGGCACATCGGCAACCATGGACGCTAGCTCCAGTTGGAAGAACCGAAGAAAAGGAACTTGTCAGTTGTCACAAATGGTTCATGGGCCTTTGTCGAAGCCCACAAGGCCCACATGTGGCCTCACTCACATCCATGGTACATCCCACCACCCCTACTAGCTATCCACAATCTGATTAGAACAAGAGAGCACCTGAGAAGCTGGCGACCGACATCATGGAGGGAACACCATGAGTAGTCGTGCAGGTGTGGCGGAGTGAAGCCAGAGTCAAAGGCTTGCAGCCGAGAAGTGAAATCGCCCGGCCCACCGGAGAAGAGGAGCAGTGGTCGGCTAGATCTGGATACTGGATCACCTTCCCCTCAGGGCCTCAAGGGAGCTACGCTGGCCGCGAGGGAGGGGACTATGAGAGGACTCAGAGGATGACGAGCCAGGGGGCTACACCGCTACAGGCTGGGTGGGGCGATAGCCGATGGGGTTCTCTGGTAAGTCACCGCTATCCACTAGGGATAGCCCCTGCCCACTGGACTCCTGGAGGCTGGATCTGGCCAAGGGAGTCGCCTGCTCTAGAGACTGGACCGCCTCAACCACCAGCCGCCCGGACAGCCGCACCGCATGCTCGCAATGACGACAGCTGACAAGTAAATGGGGGAATAGGGGATTGGGGGTAATAGGGATTAGGGAAGGAGATGAATAATTCAGTAAATGGGTAAATGAGTAAATTGGTGATATAGTAAGTTAGTAATATAATATATACTATCAAATGTCAATATAACGCATTCATATGGTTATACACTCATATTGTTATGCACAATGATACAAAAGTACAAATATACCATACAAATGTACAATATACTTAATACTTTTTAAAGTCTTAGCTAGGCTCTATTATTGGTAATATAGTTGTATTATGCTTACACATTTACAGTTGTATTTATTCGTAGATTTGCAATAATGGAGAAACGAACTTTGCGTAATTATTTAACAAGTAATTAAAGTAGTACTCTCCCAACCAATGAGAAAACAACTCAACCAAAGAGGCTTCGACTAGAATTTAATACGAATGAAATTATTGCCGATCCGGCGCTTTGCATGCCAGTAAAAGATTATGCCAATGAAATTAGAGATCAAGTGAGGTGGGCATATTTGTTGAATGGTCCAACTCGACTAATTGGACATGCTTTTTCAAAGACATTGGATGGAAAAACCTAGAGATCCTTTCAAGAATAATGATTTAATAAGTTTGATTGGTTGGAATATAGTGTGAAAAAGATGCCGCATTTTGTTTCTATTGTTTTCTTTTCAAAAAATTGTCGCAACCCAATACATTTTAGAATGATGTATTTACAAAAGTTAGGTTCTCTCGTTTGAAGATAGCTTTAGTTGCTTTCAATAAACATGTTGGTGGTCTAAATAGTTTTCACAACATTGCAAGAGGTAAGTGAAGATTTCAAAAATCAATGGTCAAGTGTGTCTAGCAAAATGAATACTTATAGTAAGGAGGCAGAAAATGCATACAAAATTCATTTGACTACATCTTTAGATTATGCAAGATATCTCATAGCGCAAGGTGAAGCTTTTCGTGGATACAATAAAAACTCTACTTCCATTAACAAGGGAAATTTCATAGAGTTGTTGGATTGGTACAAAGATAAGGAGGAAGTGAAGGAGGCATTTGATACAGCCCAAGGGCATGCAATTATGATTTCTCCAGATATTAAAAAGGAGCTTTCAAAATGTTGTGCACAAGAGTAGCGGTGCAATCGGATCGGATAATTTCCGATCGACCGACCTATCGGATGTGTTTGGATCGGATTCGGATAATTTTTTCGGATTCGGTATCTGTTTTGGATAATTTTTGTCAGATTCATATTCGGATCGGGAGAATACTATCCATTGGATTAGCATATTTTGAATCTTTTCTCGGATATATCCAGTCGGTTTCAATTGGATATCCGACCAGCCAATAAGGGCATAACCAACATAATGCATAAGGCATGGCGTCTAAGTTCTAACCCTAGCCGGTCCTTGGTCAGCCGCATGCCCCTATCTTGGCGACTTGGCTGCTCCACTTCTCCACTCCCTGTCTCCCCCGAGCAGCCCAACCATGCCTACCGTCTCTGCCCTCTCCGAGTCCGCTGCTATCCTCTGGTCCTCCGAGCCCAAAGTCCTCCACCCCCATCCTCCGATCCTGGAGTCCGACCTGAAAGATGGGCAAACCACCTAGAGGGGGGGTGAATAGGTGCTTTAAAACTAAATTGAATTAATAGCAGCAGAAAATAGATTGGAACATTCGAAGTGTGTATCGGAACTTCCGATTCTAAATCGAAACTTCTGATGGTTCAATCGGAGTATCCGATCAGTTCAAAGTGTAGGGAGAAACTAAGCGAATTGAATCAAAATGCAATTTGGTTCCTACTCAACGCTAGCACAAGTAGATATCATCAATTTAGGTAAAGTAAATTGCACGATGAAAAGATATAACCAAAAGGAGAAATGCGGTGAATTTGTTCCTGAAGTTCAGATCCTTGAGGGGATCCTACGTCTCCATTGAGGAAGCTCGGTCGCACTTGAGCCGGGTCTTTTTCAACCCTATTCCTCGCCAATCTCGATCACACTTGAGATTTGGCTTCACTTTTGATTTCTTCCCTTTCGGAGGTGAAATCGACCTTCACAAACTTCTCACGGCGAACCACACTCGTTGGTTGCTTGTGAGTGAATCCTAGCCGTCTAGGAATCCTCAAATTCCAAGAGTAACAAATGCAGTGAAGTTCACGCTCTTGGATTTGACTCTTGTGCTCAAGATGAATGACTCAATCTATTATTCTTAGCACTCAATCTCCTTTTCACAACTCACTCACTAATAGATCACTAAGATCAAGAGGAGAAGGTGAAGCAATGGCAACAAGAATGTGTATTGAATGCTCAAGGTAGCCAGCCAAAAAGCCAACCTCTCAAATGAGGAGGTAGAGGGGTATTTATAGGGGGAGGCAAAAACTAGCCGTTATGCCTCCACTCAGCCACATATCGGAACTTCCGAACTCAACATCAAAATATCCGATATGGCTAAAGTTCCAGAAAAACAACAAACCCCAACGATCAAAATAATACACATCGGAACATCCGATATCCACGATTGGAATGTCCGATGTGTCCCGAGAAACACCTTTAAAGAAGCTTCTTGGAAAGTTTCTAAGTCTCGATCAGAATGTTCGATCCAACGATCAGAACATCCGATCTGTCCAGAGAGTACCTAATTGAGGACCTCTCATCGGAACATCCGATCAAGGGATCGGAACATCCGATGTGTCCAGAGAGCACCCTTTTTGTTCTAAGCCTGATCGGACTATCCGATTATAAAAATCGGAACTTCTGATTTGTCCAGAGAAGCACTATTTCAATTTTTACCTTAATCGGAATATCCGATCCTTGAGATTGGAATATCCGATCTGTCCAGAGAAGGACTAAGCTAGATTGGACTGTCCGGTCCAATTGATCGGAGCGGTCTGAACTATGCAACGATCAGAATGTCCAATATAATGATTGGAACATCCGATCTAGACTTTGAAAAACCAAAACCAATTTCGATGAATGTGCTATCACTCGTGTCTCTAAACTTTTATAGCTAGTATTCATCTGAGCATAGAGACATATCCTTGATCAACTATGTTGCATCCCTCTTAATAGTACGGCACACCTATTGACTCAATCAATAAATGTAAAACAATATCGAAATGATGCAGTTTTTCTTTCTTCTCATTTTGTAGGGTCACCAACGTCCGTAGATGATCTTATTTTGGGACTTTCACCTGTTCATTTACTCATTGAACCTACTAGTATATTGCCCGTGCTAACGCTACGGTGATATTTGGTGGGCCATTAGCGCATATACCACTCTCAAGAAGTGGCATCGCTAAAATGCCACTCTGGCCCACTGTCATACACACAGATGGTCCCGCCTGTCAACGACAGCAGAGTGGCATTTTTAACGAAACCACTTCTGGAGAGTGACATTTTATCAATTTTTCCGATATTTGGTAATACAATTCAAATAAGCAAAAGGTTTTATATGTTTTGGTAATGAAGTGTAGTAAGATGTGCACAAAAGAAAGATACAGAGAGTTATTATTATATCGTTGATTTTGTCCTATCTGCAAAAATAGACCCTAGTAAGTTGCCCGTGCGTTGCAACGGATTTTCATAAAGGGTAACACCTATCATCAAAACATAATACCAAGCCTTACGACGAATATTAATTTTTCTCTTACATATATCACGTGGATTACATAAAAGCATGTTGGTTGACATCTTCAAAATTGTCCAACCAATATTCCTAAAAAATGGTCAATTGAAAGTTAAACAAGAAAGAGTATAATAGGCATGTGGCACCTAACACATTTTTTTTTACAAGAATATATCTATATACGTTGACGGTTGAGACCTTGGCCTCCCCATCCCTTACGCGCCGGTCACAATGGCGATGTGTCATGTCAAACCTAGAAACACATGGATTAATCATCTAAGAATGACATCAGCACCATCTCACAAAGCAAGCCTAGCAATCAAAAGAATCAGAACCAATAGCAATTACACACGCACATATTACTCAAGGATTTAAAACTAAAAAAATTGCACACATCACGATAATACATATTTTCTAAGGTAAATTGTAAGATATACCGCTAACACTTTTTGTAGCCTTTCATTGGGACTGCAACTTGTGTCTGATTGTACCATACCACACAAAGTACTACTACAATACTAACATGGCTACAATCAGCTTCGAGATAAACAAAACGATACCCATGTGAATATAAGAAGCAAGATGAACCCGAGCACAGAAAAATCCAAATCCTACATTTTGATTCATGGTTGCGACTGCGCTACATTGCAAGGTCAAATAAACTTTGGAGGACAAATGCAAGCCGATCACACGCAGTATCGCTAAGAGGAGAAAGCCACGATCGTGCAGCTGCACGTGCTATCTCAGCTCCCACCTCTTCCAGCATGTGCAAGTAGTATGTTTGCAACCTGATAACATCAATACCACAATTTCAGCTAACTTCACCTAAATTTTCTAACCATATAGCTCCAACCTAAAACATACATTCTCCCTTGACACATGCGGGCACTCCATCGAGTATGTCGCACTACGTAATTCATGCATTACTCTTTCAAAAGCTGCACCACCATACAGCTTAAGGCTGTAGTTGGGAGGTTTCACAGCCATGTTGATGCCAGGCCAGCTGCCAATACCACTGTGCATTTGTTGTTGCTCCGTCAAGTAATTCACGCTGAGATATGCAAATGTAATGCCAATTAGTTATAGCACATCAATTAGCAATAACATTAGAACAGAAGTGCTAAATAAGGACAAATTGCGTGTGCGCATACCAAATGAGTGCAAATAGAAGCAGCATGAAGCATTGCCGATCTCCTCAATTGAGAGACATCAGAAGTTGCTTGCAATTTGGAGTCCAGTCTAGATAGGTCCATTGAGACTTCATTGCATCTCTGGTCTAACAATGCTAGGGTGGCTGGAGCTGCTTGTTTGTACCTCTTCTGAAGTTCAGATTCCAGGTACTTCCTAAGGCAGCTAAACCCAATGTATGGTCCATATTTCTCTTCATTGAAACCCCCCTTGACATTATCTCGCAAGTGACGCAACACATCAATATCAACCTGGCAGATTTGCCTCTGGAACTCCTCGTTGGAGATCATTCCACGTTCCTTTGGAAGAGCCACGAAGAACGGGTGGATGTTATCCCCAAGGTAACCACTCGCACTCAAGTAACTGTCGACCTCCCACCTTTCCGTAAGTTCCTTCAAATGATCAAAACCAAGGACAACTTCATAAGACACAATACCATTCCATTTCATAATTCACAGTGAAGACGTTATTGAACCTTATATACCAAACTCAGCAGGCATACCTTAAGGCGGTTGTCGAACTTGGAGATGACAATCATCATGCGCCTGAAAGTGGGATCAATATCTCTAATTGCGTCCAGCCAGAGCGAAGAGCACCACTCGACGCTGCTCTGCTGGAGGAACAGAAGGAGGCGGTGAGGCGGGCTCGCTAGTGTCTTCACCATCGTCAAGATCTCCCCTGGGGTGTTCTCTGGCTCACCTTTCTTAGCCTACAGCAAACACAAAATTCCATCAAAACACATAATGACGAAAACACAGAATGACATCATCATATGAATTATGCAAAAGGCTTGACGGTTGCTACGAAGACAAAGCAGATAATTCAATATTTAACTCAAAACTGGAAGTAGTAGGCTCTTTAATTTAATCCAACTCACCTTGAATGATTTTTTGGCTTCTTCCACTTTGCCTTCGAATTCTTTCTGGTGCTTCTTGTTCACCTCACTCATTGTGTCAGCCCGCTTGATTTTCTCCTGAATTTGCTGCAATAAACCATATGATGTTCCCAGCCTGTGAAATATAGACATTTGCAACATATGTGATAACAATAAACTTATGTCGATCCCCCTTGAGTTATGTCGGGACCCGAATCTGCAAATCCGGACCCTCTGTGTATTCTGTACTAGTCCAGGATCACGCTAGTACACACAGTTAAACAGGGATGAAGTACCACAATCATACACAGCGGAATTAATAATAAAGTACTTCAAACATTAAATAAACTGGTTACAAGACCTTAAGGTCACCTTACAAATAGTCTGCCACGCAGGGCTTACAATAACAAAAGTAAATAATCAGCAGCGGAATGAAAACGTCGGTGACTCCCATCAAAGATGCCACAGGCAACCGACAAGGTTCAACTCCTAGATAATCGCCTCCTCGCGGAACTTCTCCTCCTTTGAAGTTGTAGTCTTCTCCTCAATCGATGATTTTGTTGGAAGCAAGGGTGAGTATACAACATACTCGACAAGTCATGCACAGAGGTGCAATCCTATTACTATATGCGTGGTTTCTTCCAAAGGAATGGCTTAAGTGGTTGTTTTGCCTCAAACAGCATTTTGCTTTAATTAAACAACATTAATAGATTCAAAAGCGTAAAACCATATTATATAGTAAGTTATCAATCTCTTTTAAACAATTCGGCTCAAAGGCCTAAATCACTTTAGCAATATTGTCTCGGCACTCGGCCACCCATTCCCACATTTTATTTTGAAAGATCTAACCCTTAATCGTAATCCCCGAGCGTTGTCCAAGATCGTGGACTCGGCTATTCGAATAGTTTGTACACTCTGCAGAGGTTATGCACTTTACCCACAAGATACGATCAACTCACCACGTCTGCCGTGAGTCGCCATACAAGAGTATGCGAATGAGTGATCATAACAAAGCCTTCGTAAGCCTCTAACTATACAAGTGGACCTCTCCGTTGTTGCACACTATCCCTTCCCTAAGGTACAGTAAGTATAGGTCAACCAACCGTTGGATAGGGTACCTAGCCGTAGCACCCCAGACGCTCCCCGTTCAACTACACAAAAGGTATAGTTGACACCCTTAGGTACCAAATGCAAGTTATTAGCAACCTACTCAACTAGGTCCGCCCCATTACAGACATGTGGTTGCACGATTGACTCAGTTCAAAGGCTTGCAAGGTTAAGTCCTTAGGGTGATCAGGGCAAGACTACCCGAAGAACCAAAACAACTTTCCCGGTGCCAATCATGGCCCACCAGATCAACCTTGCCACTTGCCCCGGTCTAAATCTATTTATCACCCCAGCTTGATTATTGCGCAACGCATGCCAACAATAACATCAATTACCATGTAGAACCACAAGGGTACCTACACTTCACATCATCACGTGGCAAGATCACACTGATTCCAAAATTCATTCCATATATCATTAGTCAATATTATTTTCCCATTTGAAACATATTTCACGTAAGCATAGCTAAGCAACTATTCACGGTCTAGCCTCCCGTGTTGGCACAATCATACTAACCAACTATATAAACCCAACTTATGGTAACAATGGATACATGACATACAAATATTAATCATCAAGGGTGGAATTAACAACTAGGTTTATTATCTACTTAACCCAAATTAAATTACTCATTTTAATCAACATAGCATGCATAATATAAATCAAAATATGTTTGAAAACACTAGGAGCAATATGGTCAAAGCACGACTTGCCTTCGTAAAGCAATGAGTCTTGGTCCGGATCTTGATCTTGGTCACGACCTTCACTTCCGACGAGTGTAACACAACTCGACGCTCACGCATAGCAAATAAAGAACCAAATAAACACTCGGAACAACGTATAAACACACATTCGAAAATAATGCTACAAATCAAACTAGCGTAAAATCCCCATGCAAATTTCTAGATAATTAGTTTAGCATTTTCTAAGATTTATAAAATTTATTTGGATATTTTTGGACGTATAATTTACTGACGACAAAATTCATAAATTTGGACATTCCGTAAATAATTTAACAGATATATTTAATTATAAAATTTCATAAAATTACCGTGAGAAAGGTATTAATTTTTACTAATTAACAAAATTTGTTGCAAGTGATTCGGACTTAAAATGAATCAGAGCGAAAAAGACAAAATTGCAAATTCTAGAAATTGTTACACACAATGCAACTTCTAGTCTTGCATGGCACTGCTCACGTTGGGTTTCCACGGCTGAGCACTTCTTCTCGCTATGCATTGGGCTACTTTGATACATATTCGAACAAGTATATATATACATGCAAATGGAAGGTTACACTAGCGAATCGATCTAATATATATGCATACGCAATAACCGATTATAGCCACAGATGTATATATACATGCATTTACTAATATGAAAACATGCATCGCCTAAGCGAGTATTGTATATACATGGATATACGCGTCTATTCAACTATATACCTAAGTATATATATACCTACGCGAATATATAAACGAGATAAAAATAGGAACAGGAGCGTGTAAGAGAGATGAGGACTACCCGGTCGGCAGAGGCGATAGTGCACCGTCGACGCAGGAGAAAGTGTCCAAGAAAGTGCACCGCGACGGCGGCGACGGCGGCGGCGACCAACGGCGGCAATGAGACGACGGCAGCGGCGACAACGAGACGACAGCAGCGACGACGGCGAGACTGCGGCGATGACAACGACGGTGTTGGCGACGGCGACGACAAAGGCGGCGACGACGGCGATTGAAGAAAATAGAAATGGCTAAAGATGAAATCGGCTGGAATGAAGGAATGGCTAGAGATGAAATGGAGCAGCGGGATGATTTACTCAGCAAAGCTAGAAAATGGAAACGATTGGGAGAGGAAAAAGTTCATGCGTGTGTACTGGTTACTATATGCCTTGCAGAAAATAAAAACGGCTTGGAGAGAGGATCATTCGTGCATAGCTTTAGGAAATGAACGGACTTGCATGGCCACAAAATGGAATGGCTGGAGTACGTAATGGACTAGTAACGGCTTGCTTTAGAGGTGAAATGGCTGAGAAACAAAACGGCTGCAAGCAAAACGTCCAGAAAAAAATCCCGACGCCCGGCGTCATGCATAGGCGTTCGCTCACGTTTGAAAGGAAATGAAAGCAATTAATAGCCACGTTACTACTTGCATGAGAAAGGAAAGAAAATAGTGACCACATGCATTTGGCTGGAAACGACAGCGTCTGAGAGCAGTTGAATGACGAGCAAATGGGAATGGCTTAGAGGAAATAATGGAAGGAGTGGTGATTAGTAGTAACGGTTGGAGGAATTTATGGGATTGCATGCTACGTGAAACAGCTTGGAAGGAATTAGCACACCCTTGATTCACACAAACACAAAAGCAGCACGGATAGACATATATGTATATACACACACGCCTATACGTACTCAACGAGTTTAGAAAGAAGAAAAAAAAAACAGAGGGGTTCTAAAAATCTGAAAAATTGCTCTGAAATACTAGGAACTATTTGGAACCTAACGAAGTGGGTTTCGTGATTTTTCGACGTGTAGATTTTCCGCGAAAATTCTTTTCGTGAATCAGACACCTGTACCGATTTTTATAAAATCAACGACTTACGTTATAAAACATGTTTTTCAAAAATATTTGAAGCGAACACTCTCGTCTACCTATTATCTTAATTATAAACAAAATTTTAGATTTTACGCCTATTCGAACATGCAGGATCTTTATTTAACTTGATTAATACAATAAACTTGACTCCGAATTACTCGCGAGGCTTCCCAGTAAATTTCGAAAAATTACAAATATTCCAGAAACACACTAAATATATTAAAAGAAAATTTTGGGATGTTACAAACCTCCCCCCTTAACAGAATCTCGTCCCCGAGATTCGAGGCTAACCAGAGAATAGGTTCGGAAACTCCTTCAAATCTTCTTCGCGTTCCCAAGTCACTTCGCTTTCCGAGTGATTACTCCACTGAACTCTGCAGAAGCGGGTGGATTTGTTTCTTGTTTCACGATCCATGGTGTCTAATATCTTCACTGAATGTTCTTTATGCGTCAAATCTTCTTGTCGATCGATGGTTTTCAGCGGTGCTTGTTCTTCAGGTACTCGCAGACATTTTTTTTCTATGAAACCTGGAATACATCATGTACTCCTGCTAGTGATTGCGGCAACTCCAGCTGATAAGCTACGTCACCTCTTCGTCTCAGGATCTTGAATGGTACAAC
Source organism: Rhipidocladum racemiflorum (assembly GCA_036346355.1). Lineage (NCBI taxonomy): Eukaryota > Viridiplantae > Streptophyta > Magnoliopsida > Poales > Poaceae > Rhipidocladum > Rhipidocladum racemiflorum. Next base: position 59,819,446 of record CM070573.1, on the reverse strand, counting down.
GTATCTTGGTGCGAGCTTTCCCTTGCCGTGAGATCTTCTCCTTTGAGAGGTGTAACTCTGAGGTATACGTAATCCTCTGGCTCGAAACTCAAATCTCTGCGACAGTTATCCGCATAAATCTTTTTGCCTTGACCAAACAACTTTCAATCTTTCCCGAATCATCGTGACTCATTCCTCAGGTTTTTGAAGAATATCCGGTCCAAAGATGTGACTCTCACCTGTCTCATTCCAATTTTATGGCGTTCGACAAGTTCATCCGTACAAAGCTGCAAATGGTGACATCTGCAGACTTGTCCTAGAATCGCTTTTATAATCGAATTACGTCAGACGGTAGACACTTGTCCCATGAAGGGGGTATATGCTAGTGCACAAGCTCTAAGCATGTCTTCCAAAACCTAGTTAACTCTTTCGGTCTGACCATCTGTCTGAGGATGATAGGCCGTGCTGAAATTTATTCGGTTTTCCATGGCCTCGTACAGCTTGTTCTAGAACCCTGAGGTAAATTGAGCACCTTTGTCCGATATACCTTCTTAAGCACTCTATGTAAGAAGACAATCCTTGACACCACTTCGGCTTCATCTTCTAATCCCCCTTTGCATATCTTGTTATGATTCTCCTTGATATGTTCCTTCACCTCTATCTACTTATCGATAACTCTCTGATAGGGTTTCTTAGCTACTGGGAAGATATCGGCACCCATTTGATCACAAATTTGTTATCCCCGTCTTGTTTGCATATCAAGTAAGTCTTATGGATGCACTTCTGAGTATTTGTCGATCACTAGTACTTCTTCTCGATTAACAGCTTCACACTATTGACCATTGTAACACCCCAAAATTTTGCTTTTCTTAAATTCATGTGTGATTTGGCACTTTGGTGAATTTTTGGAATTTTCTGGAATTTATTTGGATTTATTTGGAATTTATTTGAATTTATTCCATTTTGAAATAATTAAAGAATTTAATTTTGCAAATAAAATTTTGTTGGAAATATTTTATTTGAGTCCAAAATGATCCAAAGTATTTTCCAGAATTTTTCCGAATTTTTCTCGAGTCATTTGCTATTTTTAATGAATTAAATGAATTACTAGGAATTATTTTAAATATTAAATCGCTGGAAAATCAAACTCGGGTCAAGTATCGTTTCATCCGATCGAAGTCGGAACCGAAGTCGGACTCGAGTCCGACCGAGCCACGTGACTCGACCGAACCCACTCCTAACCCTAATCAATCCCAACCGTTGGATCAAGATCCAATCTACCGAGATCCGCCTCGACCCGGACCGAGCCGTGTCCGACCGGACCGGCCGCGCCGTCGATCGTGGCCGTTGATCGTGCATGCGTGTCTGGCTCTCCGTCGTCGTCTCCGCCCGAAGTCCGGCCGGACTCGCCGCCGTGGAAAACTAGGTCTCCGTTTTACGCACGGACGCCGAGGCTATTTAAAGCCCGGCATACCCCGAGACCGCCGTGATCCGCGCCCTCCCTTCTCTACTTCACCGAGGCAAAGCCGCCGCTTAGCCCGTCGAGCTTCGCCAGAGTTGCGCGCGCCGCCCGCCACGGTCTTTGCCGTTTCCACCGCCGTCCGCCGTCCCTGCGCCGTTGACCTCAGATCCGGACTCACCGCGACGAGACGCACTGGAAGGACATCTCACCGGCCGGAGGAGGCCGCAACGCCGTTGGCGTGTCGCCGTCGGCTCGGCCGGCCAGCTAGCCAAGACGCCATCGCTGCCGCCGAAGCTTCTCGCCCGTCCGATCAAGATCCAACGCCCCAGACAGCCACGTCACCGCACGGTGAGATCCCGTCAAAATTCCGGATCTAATCTCGGCCGCCGGATCTAGATCCAACGGTCGAGATCAAACGCGTTAACTCAAACGCGTGAAAGCCGATCTAATCGGGGCGCCGATTTTCAAATCAACGGCCAAGATTGCGCCACGCGGTCGGGAAGCCTCGACCGCCATGGCCGGGCCACTCGCGTGTAACGCCGACACGCCGCCCGCGCGTGTCGGCCGACGGATCAACCGCACCATGATGTCATGTCGACGCCATGGCGCGGGCTCGCATGTCGGCCGGGCCGTTTCGCCGAGCGCCGACGCCACCCATGACGCCTATCGCGGGGACCCACCGCCGCCACTGGTCGAGCCCGCCGACGTCGGCCGATGACGCTACCCGAGTGGGCCCACATGTCGGGCCTCACGTGGAGTCGTGGACCGAGTCCACGGTGGACCCGAGCCGAGCGTGGACCAAGTCCATGGACCGGTACCGACGCCACCGCCAATCAGAGGCTGCCACGTGTCCTGCCGACGCAATAATTAATTTCCGAAAAGAAAATGATTTATTAATTCGAAATATTGATTCAAATTTAGATTCAAACTTCAAACGCTTATAACTTTTATGCGTTTCAACTCCGATTTGAGTGATTCAAATTTCTAAATTTGTATAAAATTGAGATCTACCTAAATATGAATTTTATTTAATTTTTGGACTAAAGTTTTTCTCTGTAATATTATTTAATTGATTATTTAAACTTTAATAAATCATAACTTTTGCGTTTTAACTCCGAATTTGATTTATTCCAGCTTTCTAAAAATCCAGAAAATTATGTTCTCTCTGTTTATGGATTTTATTTGGAGTTTTGGGATGTTTTTGCCTAGTGTTTATTTGTGTATTTGCTATTTGCACGCTTTACGAGTAGACGTTGAAGTGCCGGAGGGATTCGAAGGAGAAGTATTAACTCAGGATCCAACTCAAGACCAAGAGCAAGTACTTTTTGAAGGCAAGTTGTGCTTTGACCATGTTGATCCTATTTCAAATCTATTTTGATTTAAACTATTGCATGCTAGTTCAATTAGAAAGATATTTTGTTTAAACACAGGGGTTAGATAAATACAAATTAGCTATATGAAACCTTGAATACTTAAGTATTTGCAATGACCCATTGTCACACTAGTTGTTGTTTACTAGTTGGACATTATTAAATTGCCAACATGGGTTTAGATAGATGTAGTATCTTTGCTTAGACACCTTTCGTGCTCATGACATGTTTTTGGATAATCTTATGATAATTTTGACTTAATGATATTTTGAACCTGTTTTGTAAAAGTATCATGTGATGTTGATGGCTCGTGGTTCATTGTTTTCAACTGGGGTTTGATTAACAGATTTCGAGTGGGGCATGTGGCAAGAGTAATCCGGTGGGCCAGTTGGGGCATTGGGGATGTGGATTTGGTTTTTCGGGTTGTCTTGCCGTGGTCACTCTAATGACTTAACCTTGCAAGCCTTTGAACTGGTCATACTTGCAACCACATGGCCGGAATGGGACGGCCCTAGTTGATTAAGTCGCTAAGGACTCACTTGTGGAGCCTCAGGGTGTCGATTACACCGCTTGTGTGATTGTACGGGGAGCGTATCGTGGCTGTGGCCGATACCCATCTAACGGTGTGTTGGTCCCATACTTCGCCTTAGCTAAGGGAAGGGATGGTGTAGAGCACGAACCTGAGAGGGCCACCTGTGTTGTTTGAGGCTTCCAAAGGCTTTGTTACGGAACTCGCCTTTGTGGTGTTTGACTGTATCTTGTGGGTAAAGTGCATAACCTCTGCAGAGTGTAGAATCTATTTGAATAGCCGAGTCCACTGTGATCGACAATGCTCGGAATTACAATCAAGGGTTAGACTTTACGAAAATAACTTGGATTTGAAAAGTTGGGTTGGTTTAGTAATGAAGTTGATGGAAATGTGGTTTAGGATGGGAAAAATGTTTGTTAAACTTCTTGAAAAGTTATTTATGCTTTACTTATTTCTCACGCTTTCGAATCTACTTTTATTACTTGTCAAAAGCTGTTTATCGCAAATATACCTTGAGCTATTCCTTTGTACCAAGCCATGCATATAGTATATTAGCTTGCATTCTCAGGCATGACTTGTTGAGTACCAAGTACTCACCCTTGCCTCAACACAATACCAGTTGAAGAGGAGATTACGCCAGCTTCGGAGGAGGATTTCCAAGAAGACCCGTCTACTTAGGGATGCGAGCCCGATCGATTGCCTGTGGTATCTTTGGATGGCGCCACGCAGTTATTTGTTTTTCCGCTGCTATTATTTCTCTCTGAATAAGTTTCGCCTTGCGAGGCATATAATTGTAACTTGGCCATAAGGTCGAGTAACCCTTTGATTATTTAAATAAAGTACTTTGATAGTATCGTTTGGTATGATTGTGATATATACCGATGTTAAGACTGTGTGCACTAGCGCGTTCCTGGACTAGTGCTGAATACACAGAGGGTCCGGATTTGCAAATTCGGTGTCCCGACAGAGGTGGTATCAGAGCCATACTTGACTGTAGGCTCAACCCTAGCTAGAATGGTCGTAGTGAGGATAAAACCTATTTTCTAAAGCTAAAAATTTGTGAAGACAAGAAATGACATCTCGACTTATCCCTTTCTCTCTTTTCTTGTCTCTTGCTGAAATTTTCCCTTACCTTGTCACAATTTAAAAATTAGGGTTCTTACGTAAAGCACTCTTGTGACAGATGGAGGAAGAGTTCAACCACGTTGACACAGGAAGTGGTCACGCCGCGGAACTTTGGCATATGCTCTGAGACTCTCGGAGATTTTGAGAAGCCCCAATACCAAGTAGAAGTGATCAGACAAGCGGGATTGATCAAAGCTTGTGATGTGAAGATTGAGGTACCTGCTAGGAAAAAGGGCCCAGGCAATCGCCCGATACACTGCACTGCCAGGAGATCTACAATGCAGATGGGTATCCAAGAAGTATCACGACGCGCAATGCGGCACATTACCCGTATCTACGCCCGAGAGTTGGAGAGTACGGTGTTCCGTTACCATCCGCGCAGCGATAACCTTCTCGACCCGAAGGAGATTCAGGATGAGGATGCCACGGTTACACAGTTGGCACGATTCGTCGTCGCCCAGGAGGATGTACTAGATAATACAAGCAAGGAGCTACAGAAGGCCCGCAAGGAGATCACGACAGAGAAGAACAGATGGCGGGAAGCTCAAGAGTATGTGGCACACCTTCTACGAAGGATTGACGAGTTGGAGATGACCTTGTACGGACGGACTCCAGAGCCGATTTAGCTACACGAGCCAGATCCAGAGGAGTCGATCTCGATGAGGACATCGCTTCTTCGACTACCACGGATGACACGATTCTTTGGACATGGCAATCGTTTCGCGCCTATGCCGCAAAGACCGTATCAGGCCGTGGAGGTTTTCGATGAGTGAGCATAGGTTCTATAGTGAGACTCCTTCGTCGAGTCGAGTCATAGAATAAAGAGTCACCCTTTAGGCGTTAGACTCGAATTAGTTCGATTTGGATTTGCTTTGTTTGTCGAGTGTGCATTATGTGTTGCAAGGCCCTTAGGCATTGTAAGCAGCCATACCAAGTTATTAATAATAAAGTTGGACCTTAAAGTTACCCCTTTCGCCCGCATAAGTTCCATACTACTTGTCTATTCTTGTTTCCCTCTCATCTCTAAACCTAGAGCAAATCGGACAGATGGTGAACACCCGTGGGAACTTTGGAAGCAATGGGAGTGGTTCTCGCCAGCAGAAAACCCCAATGATAGAGCACCGGCCGCCATTGATATGCAGAATTTTGGAGCCTTTCTTGCTGCTCAGACTCGATTGATGCATGCTATGATGCAACAAATGCAGCACGTCACCGCTCGAGGCCACACGGCCAATCAAGTTAATCGGGGACCACGCTTGAGAATACAAGGCTGTCAGAGTTCATGAGGACTCACCCACCCACTTTCTCTGGGAATGCCAATCCATTGGAGGCCGATGATTGGTTAAGATCAATCGAGAGGAAGCTACACATAGCTCAATGCATAGGGAATGAGAAGGTACTCTACGCTTCTCATCAGTTGGAAGGAACAGCCGCCGAATGGTGGGAGAACTTCTGTGCCACGCAGGAGAACCCTCAAGATATCACTTGGGAAGAGTTCACAGCTGCATTCCGACAGTATCACGTGCCTGAAGGAATCATGGACCTTAAGAAGGAGGAGTTCAGAGCATCAAGCAAGGTAATCACCGGTGGCCGACTACCGAACAAGTTCACACAAATAGCACGCTACGCACCTGAGGATGTAGCGACAGATAAATCCAGACAGTCTCGTTTTATGAAGGGACTTAACTCGGGATTGCAAGTAGGGTTGATCACCCACACCTTTCCAGATTTCCAAGAGTTGGTGAATAAGGCACTTATTCTTGAGGACAAGCGCAAGGAACTGGATGAGAACAGGAAGCGCAGGATGCAACAAAGAAGGATCACGCCAGTGGAACGCAATCGCTTGAGAGTTGCACCAAATCAATTCTTGATTCCAACCACGTAATGCAACAAGGACACCATCCTCGACCAAGACCTGCCAATCGTAACTACCAAACCCCAGCCCCGCTTCGAAACGCTACTCGAGGCAGAAGAAACAAGTGAGGCGTTACAATCGCAACGAGCCGTGACACTTTGCCAACAGCTTGTCCGAAGAAGACAGCGAGAGCGACCCCGCTCGCTTCAATCTAGGAACCACCCAGCTAGGACGCCCGGCACCAGAGCCACACCCCAGACCGTGGTGAGAGGCCGAGTCAACCATGTCACCGCAGATGCACCTTTGCAAAATGCTACGGACGTCGTCTTGGGTAAGTTACTTGTTAACTTCGATACCTGCAATTTTGTTTGACTGGAGCTTCGCATTCGTTTGTTTCGCAAGGCTTTGCTACTAGAAATGATTTAAGGATTGCAAGACTTAAGTGCATGCTTTTAGTGCAAACCCCTGGTTCCGAACTCCGAACGAAAGTAGGATGTTCCGAGGTGCGAATACTAATAGGTGGAATAGAATTCCTAGCAAACCTTTTAATTTTGGAGACCCAGACCTTAGACGTCATATTGGGAATGGATTGGTTATCCAAGCACAAGGCCGTATTGGATTGTGGACGAAGGACTATCTCAGTCGAGAGCCCGTGGGAAGAAAGTGGAATTTCAAGCCACTGCAGCTAGAGATGGACAGTTGATGGTTAACAGTACCAAGGCAATCAGCATAGAGGATGTCCCGATGGTGAATGAGTACCCGATGTTTTCCTGAGGATCTACCAGTATGCCGCCAGACGAGGGACATAGAGTTTGTGATAGAGCTTGTATGTGCACAAGACTGATAGCAAAGAGACCCTATCGGATGTCTACCGAGGAGTTGGTAGAGATGAAGAAACAGCTAGAGGAGTTAATGGAGAAAGGATTTATCAGGCCAGGTTAGTTCGTCGCCGTGGGAGCACCAGTTTTGTTTGTCAAGAAGAAGGGCGGGAGTTTCAGGATGTGCATTGACTACCGTGCACTCAACGAAGTCACCGTGAAGAATAAGTATCCGCTACCCAGGATTGATGATTTGTTTGATCAGTTAAGAGGGGCCGGAGTTTTCTCCAAGATTGATCTGAGATCGGGATATCATCAGTTGAAGATCCGATCAGAAGATATTCAAGATCGCATTCTCGTCAAGATATGGACATTACGAGTTCACAATTATGTCCTTTGGGTCGATTTAATGCGCCACCTATTTCATGAATATGATGAATAAGGTGTTCATGGAATATTTGGACAAGTTTGTAAATGCGTGTTCATAGACGATATCCTAATCTACTCCAAGACAAAGGATGAACATGCCGAACACTTAAGGCGAGTTTTGGAAAAGTGAGGAACAAAGCAACTTTTCGCCAAGTTCAAGCAAGTGTGATTTTTGGAAGGACAAGGTGGAGTTTCTTGGACATGTAATGACCGCAGAGGAGTCGCCGTGGATCCAAGCAAAGTAGAAGCTGTGTTACATTGGGAACAACCAAAGACGGTGACCCAGTTCGAGTTTCCTTGGAATGGCAGATACTACCGCCGTTTCATTGAAGGCTTTTCGACAATCGCGAAACCTCTTACGCAATTCTGAAGAAGGAAAAGAAGTTTGCATGGGCGCGGAATGTGAGAAAGGATTTCAGGAGTCAAGAAGCGATTGACATCAAGACCGGTGTTAGTTCTACCGGATGTTGCTCAAAGCTTGATATTTATTGTGACGCACGCGCCAAGGATCGGGATGTGTCTTTGTCTGAGGATGGAAAGGTCGCCGCCTATGCATCAAGGCGATTGAGGCCGCATGAGGAAAATTATCCGACACATGACCTAGAGTTAGCCGCCGTAGTGCATGCTTTGAAGATATGGCGTCACTATCGATTGGAAAGCAGATGTGAAGTATATACGGATCATAAGAGCCTTAAGTACATATTCACCGATCGGATCTGAATATGAGGCAAAGGAGATGGCTAGAGTTGATCAAGGACTATAATGTTGGAATCCATTACCATCCTGAAGGCCAACGTAGTAGCCGATGCTCTGAGTCGGAAAAGCCATACCGTGAGTACGTTGCTAGCCACAAGTCGGGATGAGTTATGTGAGGATTTCGAGAAAATGAAGATTGAGGTTGTACCTAAGCGGATTCTTGGCCGCATTGGAAGTAAAGCCTACTTTAGAGGACCCGATCCGAGAAGGACAGAGGGATGATGACAGGATCCGTAGGATTAAGTCCAAAAGGAGGAAGGCAAGGCGAGAGGACTTCAAGTTGGATGAGCAAGGCACGTTGTGGATGAAGGATCGCATTTGTGTGCCTAACAAAAGGAGTTAAAGCAAGCGATTTTGGAAGAAGCCCATGACTCCAAGTACTCAATTCACCACGAAGCGCCAAGATGTATCAGATCTCAAGGAGAGATTACGGTGGCCGAGTATGAAACGTGAAATTGCCGAGCATGTTGCATTGTGCGACGTATGCCGAGAGTCAAGGCAATGCATCGAGAGACCAGCGAGATTGCTACAACCGCTGAAAATACCTGAGTGGAAGTGGGAGGAAATCGGAATGGATTTCATTACCGGTTTGTCAAGACTCAAGGAGGTTATGACTCCATATGGGTTATAGTGGATCGCTTGACTAAAGTAGCCCATTTTATCCCCGTGAAGACCACTTACTCGGAGATAAATTAGCGTAATTATACATGATCGAGATTGTTTGTTTGCACGGAGTGCCAAAGAGGATTGTATCGGACGAGGTACCCAATTTACCTCAAGATTACGGAATAAGTTGCATGAAGCCATGGGAACCGTTTAAACTTCAAGATCTGACTTATCATCCCACAGACGGATAAGGCAGACCGAAAGAGTCAACCAGATTCGGAGGATATGTTGAGAGCTTGTGCATTGGCTTATGCTACCTCTTGGGATAAGAGTTTGCCGTATGCCGAGTTCGATTACAACAATAGTTATCAGGCTAGTTTACGATGTCACCTTTTGAGGCCTTTGTTTGGTCGACCTGTCGGACGCCATTGAATTGGAATGAGACCGTGGCGCCGTGTCTTTGGGCCTGATATTCTTCAAGAGGTCAAGAGCGGTCGCCATGATTAGGGAAAGGTTGAAAATAGCCCAATCTCGACGGAAGAGTTATCTTGACAATCGTCGCCGAGATTTGAGTTTTGAACGAAGACTTTGTATACCTCGAGTTACGCCTCTCGGGGAGTTAAGAGGTTCCATGCCAAAGGGAAACTTGCACCCGTTATGTTGGACCATTTAAGATTTTGAGCCGCAGAGGCGAAGTTGCTTATCACCGAGTTGCCGCAATCGTTAGCGAGGAGTGCATGATGTATTCCATGTGTCTCAGTTAAAGAAGTGTCTCCGAGTTCCTGAGGAGCAGACACCGTTAGAATCAATTGAGTTGCAAGAGGATTTGACTTATAAGGAGTATCCCGTGAGGATTCTAGACACAATGGATCGAGAAACTAGAAACAAGTCAACCCGTTTCTGTAGAGTTCGATTGGAGCAACCATGAAGAAAGCGAAGCGACTTAGGAGCCAAGAGGATTTGAAGAAAGAATTTCCAAACCTATTCCTTTAGTAAGCCCCGAATCTCGGGACGAGATTCTATTAAGGGAGGTTTGTAACACCCCAAAATTTTGCTTTTCTTAAATTCATGTGTGATTTGGCACTTTGGTGAATTTTTGGAATTTTCTCGAATTTATTTGGATTTATTTGGAATTTATTTGAATTTATTCCATTTTGAAATAATTAAAGAATTTAATTTTGCAAATAAAATTTTGTTGGAAATATTTTATTTGAGTCCAAAATGATCCAAAGTATTTTCCGTAATTTTTCTGGAATTTTTCTCGAGTCATTTGCTATTTTTAATGAATTAAATGAATTACTAGGAATTATTTTAAATATTAAATCGCTAGAAAATCAAACTCGGGTCAAATCTTGTTCATCCGACCGAAGTCGGAACCCGAAGTCGGACTCGAGTCCGACCGAGCCACGTGACTCGACCGAACCCACTCCTAACCCTAATCAATCCCAACCGTTGGATCAAGATCCAGCAGTGAGATCCGCCCGACCGACCCGAGCCGTGTCCGACCGGACCGGCCGCGCCCGTCGATCGTGGCCGTTGATCGTGCCGTGTCTGCGGCTCTCCGTCGTCGTCTCCGCCGAGTCCGAGCCGGACTCGCCCGTGTCCGCCGCCGTGGAAAACTAGGTCTCCGTTTTACGCAGACGCCGAGGCTATTTAAAGCCCAGGGCATACCCGAGACCGCCGTGATCCGCGCCCTCCCTTCTCTACTTCACCGAGGCAAAGCCGCGCCCGTTTAAGCCGTCGCGAAGCTCGCCGTAGTTCGCGCGCCGCTCATGCGGTCTTTGCTTGCTTCGCCGTCGCCGTCCCTGCGCCGTTGACCTCAGATCCAGGACTCACCGCGACGAGACGCACTGGAAGGACATCTCACGCCGGAGGAGGCCGCAAACGCCGTTGGCCGTGTCGCGATCCCGACTCGGCCCGGCCAGCTCCGCGCCGCGCCATCGCTGCCGCTGAAAGCTTCTCGCCGTCCGATCAAGATCCAACGCCCCAGACAGCACGTCACCGCACGGTGAGATCCCGCCCAAAATTCCAGATCTAATCTCGGCCGTCGGATCTAGATCCAACGGTCGAGATCAAACGCGTTAACTCAAGCGGCGTGAAAGCCGATCTACCGGGCCGTCGATTTTCAAATCAACGGCCAAGATTGCGCCACGTGTCGGGAAGCGACCGCCATGCGTCGCGCACGTGCGTAGACGCCGACACGCCGCAGCGATGTCGGCCGTGTGATCAACCGCACCATGATGTCATGCCGACGCCATGGCGGGCTCGGCATGTCGGCCGTTCGGCCGAAAGCGCCGACGTCACCCATGACGTCATCGGTGGGACCCACTGCCGCCACCGTGGTCGAGCCCCGACGTCGGCGATGACGTCACGAGTGGGCCCACATGTCGATCTCACGCGTGGAGTCGTGGACCGAGTCCACGGTGGACCCGAGCCGAGCGTGGACCAAGTCCATGGACCGGTGACGTCACCGCCAATCGAGAGGCTGCCACGTGTCCTTGCTGGCGTAATAATTAATTTCGAAAAAAGAAAATGATTTATTAATTCGAAATATTGATTCAAATTTAGATTCAAACTTCAAACGCTTATAACTTTTGCGTTTCAACTCCGATTTGAGTGATTCAAATTTCTAAATTTGTATAAAATTGATATCTACCTAAATATAAATTTTATTTAATTTTTGGACTAAAGTTTTTCTCTGTAATATTATTTAATTGATTATTTAAACTTTAATAAATCATAACTTTTATGCGTTTTAACTCCGAATTTGTGATTCAGCTTCTAAAAATCCGTAAAATTATGTTCTCTCTGTTTATGGATTTTATTTGGAGTTTTGGGATGTTTTTGCCTAGTGTTTATTTGTGTATTTGCTATTTGCACGCTTTACGAGTAGACGTTGAAGTGCCGGAGGGATTCGAAGGAGAAGTATTAACTCAGATCCAACTCAAGACCAAGAGCAAGTACTTTTTGAAGGCAAGTTGTGCTTTGACCATGTTGATCCTATTTGAAATCTATTTTGATTTAAACTATTGCATGCTAGTTCAATTAGAAAGATATTTTGTTTAAACCTGGGGTTAGATAAATACCAATTTGCTATATGACACCTTGATTACTTAAGTATGTGCCATGACCTTTGTCACCCTAGTTGTGGTTTACTAGTTGGACATTATTAAATTGCCAACATGGGTTTAGATCGTTGTAGTATCTTTGCTTAGACACGCTCGTGCTCATGACATGATTTTGGATAATCAAATGCTAATATTGACTTAATGATATATTGAACCTGTTTTGGAAAAGTATCATGTGATGTTGATGGCACGTGGTGCATGGTAATCAAGCGGGTTTTGATAAACAATTTCGATTTGGGGCATGTGGCAAGAGTAATCAGTGGGCCAGTTGTGGCATTGGGGATGTTGATTTGGTTTTTCGGGTAGTCTTGCCCTGGTCACTCTAAGGACTTAACCTTGCAAGCCTTTGAACTGGTCATACTTGCAACCACATGGTCGGAATGGGACGGCCCTAGTTGATTAAGTCGCTAAGGACTCACTTGTGGAGCCTCAGGGTGTTAGTTACACCGTTTGTGTGATTATGCGGGGAGCGTATCGTGGCTGTGGCCGATACCCATCTAACGGTGTGTTGGTCCCATACTTCGCCTTAGCTAAGGGAAGGGATGGTGTAGAGCACGAACCAGGAGAGGGCCACCTGTGTTGTTTGAGGCTTCCGAAAGGCTTTATTCTGAGGAACTCGCCTTTGTGGTGTTTGATCAGTATCTTGTGGGTAAAGTGCATAACCTCTGCAGAGTGTAGAATCTATTTGAATAAGCCGAGTCCACGATCTTTGGACAATGCTCTGAATTACAATCAAGGGTTAGACTTTCTGAAAATAACTTGGATTTGAAAAGTTGGGTTGGTTTAGTAATGAAGTTGATGGAAATGTGGTTTAGGATGGGAAAAATGTTTGTTAAACTTCTTGAAAAGTTATTTATGCTTTACTTATTTCTACTGCTTTCGAATCTACTTTTATTACTTGTCAAAGTCAAGCATTTCTTGCAAATATACCTTGAGCTATTCCTTTGTACCAAGCCATGCATATAGTATATTAGCTTGCATTCTGTGCATGACTTGCTGAGTACCAAGTACTCACCCTTGCCTCAACACAATACCAGTTGAAGAGGAGATTACGCCAGTTTCGGAGGAGGATTTCCAAGAAGACCCGTCTACTTAGGGATGCGAGCCCAGTCAGTTGCCTGTGGTATACTGGATGGCGCCACGAAGTTATTTGTTTTTCCGCTGCTATTATTTCTCTCTGAATAAGTTTCGCCTTGCGAGGCATATAATTGTAACTTGGCCATAAGGTCGAGTAACCCTTTGATTATTTAAATAAAGTACTTTGATAGTATCGTTTGGTATGATTGTGATATATACCGATGTTAAGACTGTGTGCACTAGCGCGTTCCTGGACTAGTGCTGAATACACAGAGGGTCCGGATTTGCAAATTCGGGGTCCCGACAACCATCACTGGCCATCCCGAACCGCGGTTACTTTACACTGAAGATTTATCCCAAAATAACAACCTTCAGGCTCCCTTTCATTTTACCTTTACCACGACAAACGGTGGCTTATACGATGCAACCACAATGTGCTCATAGCCTCGAGTTCTATCTCCATGGCTATCATTCCCCACAACTCATTATTAGCTGCTCTATGAAGACATCTGATCTTTATTAATACTCTTGCTTCAAACTTTACATATCAGCATACCAGCTATAATTTTTTAACGAGAGAATTCTTACAAAGGTTTCTCAACTAATTACTCTCTCATAAGCATGAAACATTACATTGTTTAAAGAAAACTTATGCCATGGACTTCCTCAGTAGGGTCTTCATTCGCACACTTCTTCTTCATTTGAACCTTTGGCACGGTTTGCGTAACTCCAGCGCGACTTCCTTCACGATTTGCTCTTGGTAGGTGTAGAACTGGAATTGAAACAGGCAGGTGTATCACAAGTTCTCTTAGGACAACTTCTAGCATAGTGTCCTGGCTTATTGCAGCAATAGCAACGCTTGGATGACGTCTGCTTGCTTCCTCCTGACATATCTCTATTCTTGATAGAGATAGAACTGAGATTGATGCGATCTGCAGTGACCACTTTCTTCTTGTTGCAGTTGTTAGCAAAATGTCCTGGCTGGCGACAAGCATAGCAAATTCTAGACAATAAACTTCTTCCTCGAGAACTTTTCTCCGTGGGGGTGTTGTGGAAACTCCGACCTTTAAGACGAGGCACGGGTGAAATTGTCTCGAACAAAATCTGAGCAGCATGATCATTGAGTTGCTGAGGGGCACTCTTCACTTCTTTATTGCGGTGATCCTTCGTGACACGTTTTCTGGCGCTTGCAGTTGTCCTCAAATTCCTTGTGTTCATCTCCAAGAAAAAGGGTTTTGTTAACCAACCCCCCTTGCTTCGACCGACTCCTTGAGCGAGTTGCTCCCATGGTACTACCACTCACTCTTGGTGCTATAAACTTTCTTGATCCAATTTCCTAAGGATCATGACTTGAAATGGCTTGATCTTTAAGGGAACATTTCTTAACAAAATGACCTAACTCACCACGGTTGTGGCGTGAATGTTTGGGTTGTCTTGCTTTGGATTGAGGGGACATTCTCTAGCCCAGTGTCCTTGTTTATCACACAAGAAACAGTTCCATGGTGACCAAGTATCACTGGCTTCTTGAGGTAGGCTGATAAGGTTGACATACTGCTTCTTCTTTTCTTCATGCGGCACCGTAAGTGCGGATGACAGTCCTTTTCTTCTTGCTAACTCTTGAGCAATGACGGCTCGAAAATCCTCTTGCTGATGCCGAGTCACAGTGGTCACTAATGAATCCAGGGGGCATTGAACTGGGCAATGATCCCTACCTTCACAAAGATATCATGTGACGTTGCTCATAGGACATTCTCCAGGTAGATGGCTTCCTTCACAGCTGGAACAATTTATTGCATGTTCATCAGCAGTGTGTCCTATTTCTCCACAACGGATACATGCACGGTCTTCTGATTTGCTTGATTGACAACACTTCAACGAACATCGTCCCGGTATGATGTCGGGTGCGGAAATACCATTCTTCCTCGGTCTTATTGTGGTTCCACTGTCTTCTGACAACATGAAGTGCTGACGAAAGATGGTGGCAAACTCCATCCAAGTGATGGTATGTCCATCCTCAAAGGTGGCATATAAATCTTTCCACCAAGCTAATGCCTTTCCCTCTAACTGGCACGTAGCATGGGGAACTTTCTCTTCATCCTCACATTGTACCAAGGCTAGTTTCTCTTCTATGATGCGGAGCCAAATTTCTGCATCTCTGGAAGTGGCTGATCCATCAAACGTAGGTGGTTTAGTCTTCATGAACAAGGAGAACTTTGGTTGCGGACATGCTGTTGTGTCTGTAGTTGTAGGGGTATTGGTTTTGGCACCATTAGCTTCCATCTGTTGCATCACCATCTGCATAAGCTGAGTTTGAGCGGTGAGAAACTGATCCAAGTTCTGACTAGTTACTGCAGGTATGGTAGATAGCTGCTTGTTTGTCTCTGCTTTGTCATTGGCAACGGTAGCTGCAACTGTATTGACTTGAACTGCTTCAGAAACATTGGTGTAGTCGATCCCTTCCATCTGTGGACATGCCAAGGTTTAGTTGAGAGGGAAGAGGAAAGGTAAGGTTGAAGAATCCTAGTGTAGGGAAGCAGGTTTAACCCAGAAACTTAAACAAACATTGTTAATAACTTGGTATGGTTGCTTACAAAAGCCTAAAAGCTATGCAACACATACTGCACACTCAACAATCAAAGAAGAACCAAATTTCCTAAGCACACAATGATCTAGCGTCTAAAAGGGTAACTCCCTATCTTAAGAGACGTGACTCTCACACATGAGTCTCACTGACTACCAAAGCACTAGTTCCTCAAGCTTCGGGAAGACTTCTTCAATCTACTTCTCTTCGAGCTCGATGATTCCTCACTCCATGATCTTCAGGGTTGACAACAACATCCAGTACTTTCTCCTTAAGTGTGAAACAACGTAGACTATTAAGAACGACCCAGGTAAGATTTCCATTTAAACCGAAGGAAAGGATAGAAGTTTCAGCAAAGAGGGGAGAAATAGAAGAATAAGATAAGTCACGAGCATATTATTCTTTCAAGTTAAATTTTCTCTTTAGAAAAAAAAATAATAATTTTGAAGCTCCTAAAGACGGCCAATCTATCTAGGGTCAAGACCTATAGTCAGTATGGCTCTGATACCACCTCTGTCGGGACCCGAATCTGCAAATCCGGACCCTCTGTGTATTACAGACTAGTCCAGGATCACGCTAGTACACATGATTAAACAGGATGAAGTACCACAATCATACACAATGGAATTAATAATAAAGTACTTCAAACATTAAATAAATCGGTTACAAGACCTTAAGGTCACCTTACAAATAGTCTCACACGCAGGCTTACAATAACAAAAGTAAATAATCGCTAGAATGAATGAAAACGCTTATGACTCCCATCAAGATGCCACAGGCAACTGACAAGGTTCAACTCCTAGATAAGCGCCTCCTCGCGGAACTTCTCCTCCTTTGAAGTTGTAGTCTTCTCCTCAAGCGATGATTTTGTTGGAAGCAAGGGTGAGTATACAACATACTCAAGAAGTCATGCATGAGGTGCAATCCTATTACTATATGCGTGGTTTCTTCCAAAGGAATGGCTTAAGTGGTTGTTTTGCCTCAAACAAGCATTTTGCTTTAATTAAACAACATTAATAGATTCAAAAGCAAAGAAACCATATTATATAGTAAGTTATCAATCTCTTTTAAACAATTCGGCTCAAAGGCCTAAATCACTTTAGCAATATTGTCTCTGGCACTCGCCACCCATTCCCACATTTTATTTTGAAAGATCTAACCCTTAATCAGAATCCCCGGCGTTGTCCAAAGACCGTGGACTCGGCTATTCGAATAGTTTGTACACTCTGCAGAGGTTATGCACTTTACCCACAAGATACGATCAACTCACCACGTCTGCCGTGAGTCGCCATACAAGAGTATGCGAATGAGTGATCATAACAAAGCCTTCGTAAGCCTCTAACTATACAAGTGGACCTCTCCGGTTGTTGCACACTATCCCTTCCTAAGGTACAGCGAAGTATAGGTCAACCAACCGTTGGATAGGGTACCTAGCCGTAGCACCAGACGCTCCCCGTTCAACTACACAAAAGGTATAGTTGACACCCTTAGGTACCAAATGCAAGTTATTAGCAACCTACTCAACTAGGTCCGCCCCATTCTGAGACATGTGGTTGCACGATTGACTCGGGTTCAAAGGCTTGCAAGGTTAAGTCCTTAGGGTGATCAGGGCAAGACTACCCGAAGAACCAAAACGACTTTCCGGTGCCAATCATGGCCCACCGATCAACCTTGCCACTTGCCCGGTCTAAATCTATTTATCACCCCACTTGATTATTGCGCAACGCATGCCAACAATAACATCAATTACCATGTAGAACCACAAGGGTACCTACACTTCACATCATCACGTGGCAAGATCACACTGATTCCAAAATTCATTCCATATATCATTAGTCAATATTATTTTCCCATTTGAAACATATTTCACGTAAGCATAGCTAAGCAACTATTCACGGTCTAGCCTCCCGTGTTGGCACAATCATACTAACCAACTATATAAACCCAACTTATGGTAACAATGGATACATGACATACAAATATTAATCATCAAGGGTGGAATTAACAACTAGGTTTATTATCTACTTAACCCAAATTAAATTACTCATTTTAATCAACATAGCATGCATAATATAAATCAAAATATGTTTGAAAACACTAGGAGCAATATGGTCAAAGCACGACTTGCCTTCGTAAAGCAGCGAGTCTTGGTCTGGATCTTGATCTTGGTCCTGACCTTCACTTCCGACAGTGTAACACAACTCGACGTCTACGCATAGCAAATAAAGAACCAAATAAACACTCGGAACAACGTATAAACACACATTCGAAAATAATGCTACAAATCAAACTAGCGTAAAATCCCCATGCAAATTTCTAGATAATTAGTTTAGCATTTTCTAAGATTTATAAAATTTATTTGGATATTTTTGGACGTATAATTTACGAGCGACAAAATTCATAAATTTGGACATTCCGTAAATAATTTAACAGTATATATTTAATTATAAAATTTCATAAAAATTACCGTAGAAAGGTATTAATTTTTACTAATTAACAAAATTTGTTGCAAGTGATTCGGACTTAAAATGAATCTGTAGCGAAAAAGACAAAATTCGCAAATTCTAGAAATTGTTACACACAATGCAACTTCTAGTCTTGCATGGCACTGTTCACGTTGGGTTTCCACGGCTGAGCACTTCTTCTCGCTTGCGCATTGGGCTACTTTGATACATATTCGAACAAGTATATATATACATGCAAATGGAAGGTTACACTAGCGAATCGATCTAATATATATGCATACAGAATAACCGACTATAGCCACAGATGTATATATACATGCGACGACTAATATGAAAACATGCATGCGCCTAGCGAGTATTGTATATACATGGATATACGCGTCTATTCAACTATATACCTAAGTATATATATACCTACGCGAATATATAAACGAGATAAAAATAGGAACAGAGCGCGTGTAAGAGAGATGAGGACTACCGGCCACAGAGGCGAGAGTGCATCGGCCGACGCAGGAGAAAGTGTCCAAGAAAGTGCACCGGCGACGGCGGCGACGGCGGCGACCAACGGCGACAGCGAGACGACGGCAGCGACGACAACGAGACGACGGCAGCGACGACGGCGAGACTGCGGCGATGACAACGACGGTGTTGGCGACGGCGACGACAAAGGCGGCGACGACGGCGATTGAAGAAAATAGAAATGGCTAAAGATGAAATCGGCTGGAATGAAGGAATGGCTAGAGATGAAATGGAGCAGCGGGATGATTTACTCAGCAAAGCTAGAAAATGGAAACGATTGGGAGAGGAAAAAGTTCATGCGTGTGTACTGGTTACTATATGCCTTGCAGAAAATAAAAACGGCTTGGAGAGAGGATCATTCGTGCATAGCTTTAGGAAATGAACGGACTTGCATGGCCACAAAATGGAATGGCTGGAGTACGTAATGGACTAGTAACGGCTTGCTTTAGAGGTGAAATGGCTGAGAAACAAAACGGCTGCAAGCAAAACGTCCAGAAAAAAATCCCGAACGCCATGGCGTCATGCATAGGCGCATCGCTCACGTTTGAAAGGAAATGAAAGCAATTAATAGCCACGTTACTACTTGCATGAGAAAGGAAAGAAAATAGTGACCACATGCATTTGGCTGGAAACGGCAACGTACAGGAACGGTTGGACAGAAAATGGGAATGGCTTAGAGGAAATAATGGAAGGAGTGGTGATTAGTAGTAACGGTTGGAGGAATTTATGGGATTGCATGCTACGTGAAACAGCTTGGAAGGAATTAGCACACCCTTGATTCACACAAACACAAAAGCAGCACGGATAGACATATATGTATATACACACACGCCTATACGTACTCAACGAGTTTAGAAAGAAGAAAAAAAAACAGAGGGGTTCTAAAAATCTGAAAAATTGCTCTGAAATACTAGGAACTATTTGGAACCTAACGAAGTGGGTTTCGTGATTTTTCGACGTGTAGATTTTCCGCGAAAATTCTTTTCGTGAATCAGACACCTGTACCGATTTTTATAAAATCAACGACTTACGTTATAAAACATGTTTTTCAAAAATATTTGAAGCGAACACTCTCGTCTACCTATTATCTTAATTATAAACAAAATTTTAGATTTTACGCCTATTCGAACATGCAGGATCTTTATTTAACTTGATTAATACAATAAACTTGACTCCGAATTACTCGCGAGGCTTCCCAGTAAATTTCGAAAAATTACAAATATTCCAGAAACACACTAAATATATTAAAAGAAAATTTTGGGATGTTACAAGTTACAACTGATAATGTGCAATGCAGAATGAACTAACAAATTGGTAGCTATTAACATATTAATTGATTACTATTTGCTAGTGAAGTATCAAGAAAAGCATCAGCATCAAAGCATGTATATATTATTATTATGGACTCGGTGAAAAAGCATACATAGATTAATATCATTTTATACTGATTTAGCAAAAGCACTTGCACATGACTTGTAACTCTCATTTTATACGGCGGCCTGGATCTTCCTGAGGTGTGACTTCGTGCGCTTCTTGATGATGTCGGCGATCGCTGTGGCCAGCACCATCGGGCCCCCGTACTCCTCCGAGTCCTACTCCTGCGATGCGCCGCACGATCCACATCAGTCAGCCGCTCATGAGTGTTTACCACAAAATTACCGGAAGCACTGGACTTGATCTGAGAGAGAGACAAGGGGGAAACCCTAGGGGAAGAAGCCGAGCATGCACCTGGAAGCGGCATCGGGGATCGAGGGCGATGGGGTCGTGAACCATCTGGAGGAGGGGCCAGCGAAGCGGGAGCCGAACTCGAAGAAGCCGCCCTTGTTGGAGGAGGTTGTGCCGAGGTCGTCACCGCCGCGGGGACCGCTGCGGCGAGCAAATGACGCGGCGTGCGAAGCGAACGCAGACGTCTCCGCCACGGGTGTTCGGCGTAGCGCACACGGGCGGCGATTGGGGCGCACAGCGATGGGGCGCGTCGGGTCTTAGGCGCGGCGGGCGATAGGGGCTCGGGAATGATCTTCGGCGCGATTAGGGCACTTTAGGCGCGTTTGGGGCACGGGTGGGATGTTGGGATTGATGGGATGTTGGGGTTGATGGGATGAACCGGGTGATTTGATCCATCAGATTTGATGAAGTGATGTGATAAAACATCTTAGCGCTTGATTATGAGGAAATAGGATTTCTGGGTGCACGTGTTAGGGTGGACAGAAAAATTATCCTCTGTGGAGGTAGAATTGTGTGTGCATGTAGAAAAGAATTAACTAGTGAATTATAAAGGGGTAAAGATAAAGATTAGTCCCTTAATCGTTTATCATTAATAATTCAAAACACACTTAGGGGTCTAGATGCACGACCGCCGAATTTTTTTTTAAATAATACTTTTTTAAACTGAATTGCGTTTTTAATACTCGAAAAATAAAAATTGCAAAAATAATACGTGGTCGCCATACCGTACGGCGAATACCCTATTTTCGCCATATGGTATGGCGAAAATAGCCTAATTACCCGATTAAAGCCGATTAACCGTCGGTTGTTTGGTTAAGGCTATTTTCGCCGTACGGTATGGCGAAGACCCTATTTTCGCCAAACGGTTTGGCGAAAATAGGGTCTTCGTCATACCGTACGGCGAAAACAGCCTTGATTCCCGCGTAGCGGATTAACTGCGGATTTAGGGTATTTTCGCCACACGGTTCGGCGAAAATAGGGTATTCGCTACACGGTTCGGCGAAAATAGGGTATTCGCCATACGATATGGTGACCACGTATTATTTTTGCAATTTTTATTTTTCGAGTATTAGAAACGCAATTCAGTTTAAAAAAAGTATTATTTAAAAAAAAATTTCCACGACCGCCCTTCGCCGCCATCCTCCGAGCCCAAAGTTTGACTGCCCTCTGGCCCCGAATCCCGCTGCCACCCTCTCGGCGCCCTCCGGCCTCCGCCCGTTCCGAGCCTCCTGGTACCCTCCACCCCTACCTTTGCTCTCCTGCCACCACCCTACGCGGCTCCGCCCCTACCTCATCGGTTCATCCCGTGATATGCCATCTCGAATTACCTCAGTTGAGTGACTCCTCATCATCACGACACCTTCATAAAAGGTTCGGAGTACTTGCGAATGAAATATATTCCAGACATTGAAGGCTTTATAGGTTGATTCAGATTTGTTTGATTTGGTTGATTCAAATTTGTTTGATTTGGTTTCAGTTTGGCCACATTAATCTGAATTTTGTACAGAAAATCATCATTTTCTAGGTTGTAGATTTGCTTTCGAAGGTCTTGCGTCGGAAACTGTTTATATCGATATTTCATTTTCAATTACTCGGTAACTGTCTCAGTCCACTTGTTCGCAGTATTCTTTGTTCTTGTTTGCGTGGATACTAAAACTAATGGGTGTATGAACAGGGGCATATTGTAGAAATCCAGGATGACTAGGAACGCAAAACTGAAGCAGCTCATCTCCGGCAATGTGTTAAAAGAATCCAAGCAAGCTTATGAGAGTCATGGTTCTCTTGGAATGTCTAAAGCACACTTCTTGGATGCTTTTTTTTGTATGTACTTCACAGTTCTCAGCCTACAACATTACTAGTAAAATTTGTCCAGTGTGGTATATTCTTTTTGAGTTTCATGTTATTGATCACATTTTTATTTTTATGAACTTACATGTACCCACCTCTTTCACTTTGAAAAATAACTGTTGAGCTCAGACTTGTAAGAATGGTTAATGATTAATTGAACCTGACAAAGAAGGTTGTGTTGCCATCCTCCGCCGCCATCCTCCGAGCCTGAATAGTCGCATGGCTGTGTTCTTAATCAATCCTTTCTCATGAAAAGGCCAAACCATTTTTTATATCACCCTTTAGATCTTCCTTACTGTTTTGATGCAATTGTTTTTCATTCTATTAATGAGCTTCTTTGTGAACGTTAGTCCCATTTTCTAATTGATGGGTCTGTGATTGCTCAAGCGTCAAACTATTTCTGCAAAATTGATCTGGTTTGATGAATGTCATATCCTAATCTATGTTACGATCAATTTATTTAGCATTTGATGGAAGCTAACGATGATAATTGGATCTAACAAACAAGGAATTTCCTACGGAGAGCCTTTTATAGAATCGACTCCATCTACCCTGAGAATAGGGGTGATAATGGGCTGAAGTCTAGCACAAGTCTGATCTAAGTCCAAATTTTTGTTTCTTTGATCCAGTCTAGTCCAAATCTAAACCTAATAAGCCTAGGTCCAATCCAGGCCTAAATAAAGACTTGGACCTTGATCCAAGCCATTTACATGTAAAATATTAATGTAGATGTGATCAGAATTAACACATAATATATAGCATACAACGATTTAGTAGAAAAATGTAAGGTCCAAGTCTGATCCAATCTGGTCTAGATCTGGTCCAAATAGCTATAAATCCCAAATGAGTCCAATCCATTTGCAATTTTGGGCCGGTCTAATCCAAAATTCCAATTGCACAATAGTATATTTGCTATGCTTGTCTCAATTTAGTTTATTTCTATAAGGTTTTGAGTCCACCCTCTATTTCTATCCTGGCTTCTCCACTCGTAGAGAGTGTGTGTATGGCTATGCAATGCCAAATTGCTCTACCACCCAAGAGGGCTGATTGGAAAGAGGACGAAGATTAGCAGCCTTAGTGAGAAGAATATAAGAAGGATCTTCATTCGTTGTTGCTTCTGTGCTTTGCGCCTTGGGACGGCTACAAGGGAAGGGGCTCCACCATGCATGTGTGTAGGGCTGAAAATTAAGCTCGAGGCTCGGCTCGAGCTCGGCTCGGCTCGAAGCGGTAGTGAGCCGAGCCCGAGCCTACTATTCGGCTCGCTTAGCTAACGAGCCGAGCCCGAGCCGGCTCGCGAGCGGCTCGTTGGCTCGTTAGGCTCGTTACCGCTGGAAATATGACCATATAAATACACTGGAAGGTATACATGAGCATGCCAGGTAATGATTTGTTATAACTGAATTAAATACAGAATGGCATTGAGTCCTTGATGAACAGAGCAGGTGAGCAGAAAATTATTTTGCCAGTGGACCAAAGTAAACGCAACAAGATACCACACTACTCTGTATTTGAGGTTTGCAGATCAAACATGACAATGTTTTAATTAGCTCCAAAACAATAACATAATCACATGGTAATACAAAGCAGTGGATCTGAATGAAATATAACTGTTGTCTGTTGACATACACTGAACGATCCCATGTATTGAAGCAAACATATGTACATGCTGTTTAATGCATATGTGCAGCTTGTTTATACCACACCTGCGATCAAATGTTATTTTAGAATACTCATTTATACTAATGTACACCAATGGTTCCATCTGAGCATTTCCTTTCTCAAAAGAAATAACATGGCATTACAATATCATCAAATGTCTATCAAGTTTCTCAGAGTAAACTTATGTTTCAGTCAAAGAAACCCAAAACAATGCATAATATGCCTACCCCTTGATGATGCATAATATGCCTACCTCTTGATGATGCTCCATGGGGGGAGGCCGGCGATGAGCTGGAGGGAGGGCCGGCCGGCTGGAGGAGGTGGCGAAGGGGTGGAGGGCAGGAAGGATGGTCGATGGAGTCGCTCGGGGACGGGGCGCAGCGGAGGTCAGTCGCTCGCTCGATCAGGCTTCAGGGGCTCGGCCGCTCGGCTCGGGGGACAGCACGGGCGCTGGCCTCGCCACGGGCGAAGGCGCTGAGCCGCTTCAGCGCCGGCCGAGGGACGGTCACGGGGAGGCGCTGTCCGGCAGCGCGGCCGAGGCGACGGCGAGGCGAGGCTGGAAGCGAGGCGAGCCGGGCTGTCGAGGCGCCGCCACCGCTGAACCCTAGATTGGGTTGAGGACCAGAGGATGAGAGGAGCTTGGAGTGGAGAATGGAAGGCAAGAGACAGGTGAGGGGATGGGGACTTGGGTCGGGAAGCCTTCGCCGATTGGGGACGTGGCCGACTCGCGAGCCGTAACGAGCCGGCTCGAGGCTCGATCGAGCTCGAGCCGAGCTTAATTTGTAGCTCGATACAGACAACGAGCCGAGCTCGGCTCGGCTCGCAAACAAACGAGCTCAGTCGAGCCGAGCTCGGCTCGGCTCGGCTCGGCTCGATTCCACCCCTACATGTGTGCATGCACAGAGCGTCAGCATGAGTAAGGCCGTAGAAAAAAAAAAAAAAGCTCAGACTACAGATCATTTAATAAATATTACTCCATGTTAATTTCTATCGAATTTACTTGAGTTGAGTTTAAGCTATTTTATTATTGAAAATCAGTGTACATTAAATTAAATTATCGGGATTGCTAGGGATCAGACGTCTGATTTTTTTGCAACATTTTTTTCTACGTAGTAAAATATTTTTCTTCAACAAACAGTAAAAAAAAATATTTCATACGTAGTTTCTCCCTTAAATTATTGATTGTTACCAAACTTACTTAAATCGAACTCAGCCTACTCAAGTTAGCAGATGTCTAGATTCAGACCCCAACTTATACACTTGAGCTTGAGTGTCTAGGCTCGCTCGAAGTCACCTCATTTACAGCACTAAGCATGCAGCACGTCAAGCATTCATGCGGTGGTACATTCGATCGCGATAGCCGTCGAGCATGCTCCATTCCCATCGGTCCCGAGGTTATCGAAATGGAGAAACACAACTAGATACATATCTCTCTCTCTCTCTCTCTTTTAAGATGAAAATACATCTAATTTAGCTGGAAACCAAATTCTGTTGCGTCGTCCTGCAGACACTCGATCTGGGGATTGACGGTCCGGCAGTGAACAGGCGCTAGCGAGAACTAGGTGACCGAGTAGAGCTTTGGTGGACGGCAGACGACGATCAAGCTAGATTTTGGACAACGGCCAGCGGCAAGGCACCAACGGCCTTAGAAATAATGAATAGTACATGTATGCAAAAAAAAAGGTAAAATTTTTTACTCAAGAGTGCAGAATAACATGTACTAGTTATATGCCCGTGCGTTGCTACGAAAAATAAAATTGATAACAAAAAATAAAGATTAAAAAATAAAAAAATACTATTTCATAAGATCAAACATCTATCTTTAACGCTTCGTTTCTTGCAAAAGCTGACTAATTAAAGCAACGCTTCGTTTCTTGCGTAGGGCAATTAAGCAGGGCAATTAAGTAGGGCAATTAAGCAGAGCAATTAATGTGACGTGGGAAGAAACTCTCACTTTATATAGTAGAGATTTGAGAATAAAATTTAAAAAGCCAGAATGACACGTATTTAGAAATAAAGGGATTGTCTACCCGAGGCCCGAGCATACGAGAATTGAAATGACCACAGAATTCACAACATTACGCTAGCTTGTGGTTGCATTGTCATACATCACTCAGGACACGTTGATTGTAAGTTAGTGACGAACTAAACCTGCTCTCAAACTATTGCTTCTTGCTAACCTGTGGTTGCATTGTCATACATCACTCAGGACACGTTGATTGTAAGTTAGTGGCGAACTAAACTTGCTCTCGAACTCAGGTCGTCAGGGCTTATATTACAGGTGTGCACAACGGATTCCAATTTATTTTGGACAGAACTATCGATGCCGAATAACTAACAAAAAAATCACGAGAAAATTAACAGATACTTGGGTCTCAATAAATAATTATCATGCTTCAGAATACGACAAATTATCAATCCATTATAACCAGGAGACTTCCCGCACGGAGAGCTCACCCACGTGTCCCACCCCCTCTCTCTCCTCTTTTTGCGAAAAAGCCCCCCAGGTTTTTGAAATTACGGATAGGCCCTTTGCGATTTTTTGTGAGAGGGAAACTTTTTCCCCGGTTCGCGTTTAAGTCCTTCGTTCGCCATTTTACGTAAAGAACCTCCCGTTAAATACGAATCGTAGACGAACCCTTTTATAGTTTTTCAAAATAGCGAACAAGTCCAAAATCAAAACAAATAGGTCCGTGCAATTTCCGTTCAGGTCCTTTCTCCGTTTTGCCCGAAAAAAATATTTTTGTGGTCCGTTTTACCTCCGGAGCATGGAAAAAATGTTTTCGTTAGCCGTTTTTCCTAAAAAAAACGAAAAAATATTTTTGTGGTCCGTTTTTCCTCCGGTGCATGGAAAAAATGTTTTCGTTTCTCCGTTTTGCCCAGAAAAAAAATTTGTGGTCCGTTTTTCCTCCAAACCATGGAAAAAATATTTTCGTTTCTCCGTTTTCCCTAAAAAAAACCGAAAAGTGTTTTGGTGGTCCGTTTTTCCTCCGGGGCATGGAAAAAAAAATTTCCGTTCAGGTCCTTTCTCCGTTTTGCCCGAAAAAAATATTTTTGTGGTCCGTTTTACCTCCGGAGCATGGAAGGAAAAAATGTTTTCGTTTCTCCGTTTTGCCCAGAAAAAAAATTTGTGGTCCGTTTTTCCTCCAGACCATGGAAAAAATATTTTCGTTTCTCCGTTTTCCCTAAAAAAAACCGAAAAGTGTTTTGGTGGTCCGTTTTTCCTCCGCATGGAAAAATATTTTCGTTTCTCCGTTTTGCCCGAAAACAAATTTTTGTGGTCCGTTTTTCCTTCGGAGCATGGAAAAAATGTTTTAAAGTGTTCTCGTGGTCCGTTTTTTCTACGAAAACATTTTTTCAGTTTTTTTCGTATTAAAAATGTTTTTTTCCCGTTCACGTGCGCTGCGTGCCGCCGCGCTCAATTTCCTAGTACTTCTGATCTGAACCTTCGTACGTTTATTTTTGGACACCTCATCTCCATGACACTGTAACTACTGAACAATACGACAAAAACAGAGAAGGGGGAAGGGAACTGTGTGCCAAAGCGTCAATGGCTGCCGATCACCTGATCCTTTCGAAAAGCACATTTCCATCACGACCTGCTTAAGAAATGTTTTTCGTTTTGACTCACAACTTTTTCTTCCCCCAAAATAAAACCGAAAAGAGTTCAACTCAAAAACAGCTAAACATAATGACATGCAACGAAGTTACAAAACATGTACAGACTGATGGTCCACATGCAAAGTTACTACGTAGTGAATGTAGTGTAGGTTCAAGATCTCAGATGCTATTCAAAAAGAACTTTTAAGCTCTAATAGATGCATGAGCAAGTGCAGCCAGCTGCTGCCCAACAAATTGTTCCGTCTCAATCCTCGCAGGCTAATGGTCAAACCTCTAAAGGACCCCATGCATCAGCTTACTACATTTTGATGGGAGAATTAAACAAACGAAATGGAGGGAAAAAGAACAGACTATCTTTAGCTAAGCCTGCTATTTGTCTATAGATAAATATCATCACAAATTCGTACAAGTGCAGCAAAAACTAATAGACACAATCCACATCAACACCAGATTTCTCCCGTCTGCGGAGTAAAATTTCACTTAGTACAGATATCAGAAGGTATAACTTCAAATGAATTTTACCAACTGAAGAGCACAAAGGGCATTAATTGAAGGGGATCCCTCCACCAGCGTATTCAACCTCCTGCCATGAGAGAAAATAAATTTCAATATGTTCAAGCAAACAATATATACTAACATAAATTACATATATCCATACAAGCTATAGCAGTACACTGTTGGGAGACTAGCATGTTGTTGGACTTAATATAGAAATGTTGACTGGGTAAGGTATTGAAATCAGAGGTAGAAATGGATTATGTGGGGGTATTGGAATATCGGGGAGCCCAAAATTCCACTATCATTTTCATACCTCCTCCTCATGTCTATACATGGTCCCATAAAGACTAGATTTAAACTGGGCCAGGCACAACCCAAAATCCATAAGGTCACATAAGCCTCATAGATCCACTTTGACTCCCTATAAATGTAGCCCCTTGGTGGGGCTGAGCTCTAATCACCTCTCTCTCTCTCTCCTACCCCTTTTGTTCCTGGCTCCTGTAACACCCCAAAATTTGCATATTTTGGGTTAATTATTTATTTGTGATTTTCTGAGAATTTTGGTGAATTTTTGGGATTTTATAAATCCTTTTTTTTTCAATTTTACGAAAAGAATTTCTGCAGAAAATTTAAAACCTGAAAAATTCCGAAAACAATTTTATTCGGTTTCAAACATTCTATAAAATTTTAGAGAATTTTTCTGAGATTCTTAGAGCCTTTTTACTATTTTATCCCGAACCTTTTATTTCTCAGCCCAAAATATTTCGAAAAAAATAAATGACAGGTGGGACTAGACCCCACCTATCATATGTTTCTTCAAGCTTGGGCTGTCCAGAGGAACACTCCTCTCTCCCCTCCATGGGAGCACAAATGAGAGCTTTGAATCTCCTCCGTTTGAGCGCTAAAATTCGCAAAAAATTATATTCGGATTCGTCGTGATCCACTCTATTCATTCATAACCAATTTGCCCAAAAAATCTTGCTCTTAAATGCAGAATTTTGCTCCCCATTCAAATCGCGATAAGCTCATTGGTTCTCATCCATCGTGGGCTCCCCGCGACTACAAATACCTCCCGGAGGAACCCCCCACCCCACCTCCACAACCCAGTGCTCAACCCCACAAATCAATCCCGCGCTTGCAATCCTCAATTTTGTGCAAGGTGGGTGTTCTTTGTTTTTCCGGCCATCCACTGCCCTCCCTCCGGCCCTGGCTCCGCCGCGCCACCACTGCTCAGCCGCCCCTAGTCTCCCCCTTTTTGCGTGCACACTATGGGGACAGAGAGGTCTCCCGTGAGTTCGTGTAGCCATGAGACAAAAGGGAGATTTTTTTTTTTAATTCTGTTTCCAAAGAAATCAAAAAATGAAAGTTCTGGTTGCTGACGTCAGCAAGCACAGTAATCCAGATTTTTCTTTAGAAAAACAAGTCCAAAAATTTATAAAATCCTTTTTCTTGTTTTTCAATATTTCAGAAGCCCGTTTTCGCCCATTCGAACTTCGATTGACTTTGTTTTTCTTTCTAAATTCATCTAAAATCCTAAATTTATGTTTCATACTAGTTTGGTATTTTATTTGGATTTATTTAGATTTTATTTGACTTCAGATGTTTTTTGTGTATAGATTTTGGAGTCGGAGGAGTTCGCGGATGACGATTTTGAGCAGCTACCCGTCAAGCAAGGGAAGTTACACCCTTGATCATGTTGATCCCAGAATTTGAACTATATTTTGATTCAAATTATTGCATGCATAATTTTATTAGTGTAATTTAAATTCCCAGTTTTAAATGTATAGTTACTCCTATTTGTTATGACCTCAGTTGACTTGGATATTCTATATACCGTTGTAACCTTAGACAAACATCTCACTAGTTGGTACATTAATATAGTATTGACTAGTGCTATATAGTAAATGCCTTACACATGCTTAGACCTGAATTGGGATATTTATGGAAATTTGAGCCAAATAAAGATTTTC
Source organism: Rhipidocladum racemiflorum (assembly GCA_036346355.1). Lineage (NCBI taxonomy): Eukaryota > Viridiplantae > Streptophyta > Magnoliopsida > Poales > Poaceae > Rhipidocladum > Rhipidocladum racemiflorum. The sequence goes on along the minus strand of CM070573.1, from coordinate 59,789,426 downwards.
TATTAAAATGAAATTATTACCTGGTATTGGTATGCCATATAAGCTGATGAATGTAAAGTGCAACCGTACTACCACAAGTCTGGTATAGGACAGACCTGAGTAAATAATTTGCTTATTGCTCAAACTAACCGTATTATATCATCCTTTGTTATCCTTACATTAACAATGCATCTCATGTGTAACTTGCGAAGTACTTTTGTACTCACATTTGCTTACTTTCTTGATTCAGGGGAGTTCTATGCCAATGAGGATCTCGATGACTAGGCCGTTACCCCAGTTGATTGCCTCTGGTAGATTTGCTGGGTTCTACTACGGTTTTATTTTACTTCTATTGTGTTATTTTATGTTGACTTGCACGTCATTTATGTTGTAAACTCTGATAATTAAATAAATAAAATTTTGCTTGATAGGTTGTGGTATCATTTCTACTGTGCATGCTAGCTTTTCCTAGACTAGTACAGGATATACAAAGGATTTCGGAAGTTTTTTCCGGGGTCCGACAGTTCCCAACTTAGTCTCTTTGAGGTACTTTTTTCCCAAGTAGGCCCAAAAACGATTCTGTATGGAATTTTCTTACCACAACAGATTAGACTTGGCTCACCTAGAAAGCAGTCATTACAGGTTACAGCAGTAAATGGACATGCAATATTTGAAGGGTAATATTTCAAGCAATAGGTACTTATAACTGCCTCAAGATGTTTTAATGTGCATTTTTTAGATTTTACATTTAGTTCGGCCAAAAGCAGTAGTATCTATCCTGTTTACCTATAGTCTTCAGCTATGAAAAATGTTTACCATAACATAGTTAGCACCAGAGTCCTAAGATCTAATAAGTATCCTTTTTTACTGGCAAGGATCATTATTTGGTAGATAGGGGCCATAGGGCAGTTTTGGAAGAGATCTTTCATTTTGCTTGACGGTTATGAATGGAAACACGGTTCGTCCGAGTTGCGGTACGGGATTCGTGTTTGCGGTTCGCCGCTTTTTTTCCAATATCCACTGCGAACATGAACCCCATACCCTAAACTGGTTTGGGTTCGATGAATTCGATTGGCGATTTACAGGGGTTTACAGCGAATCCGGTAATTGTGGTTACAGCCAAGGTGCAGCTGCCCTGAACAGATGGACCAGTGTTCCATATGGCTATTATACATAACTGAAACCAGTACAAGCAACTAGCACCAACAAGTTGGGGACTAATTTCAAAACATTAATTAGTACCAGCCGACAACCAACTAAAACCTAACATTGAGAAGCAAGTAGTTTAGATGGTATCAGCAACATACCCGAGCAGGAGCCAGCGAAGATACCCAATCTGATGCATTTGTTGGAAGAAGACCCAATGTATTGAGCTGTAGAAGAAACAGGTAATTAAGTGCCTGAAGTGCTTATAGAAATACATGAAAATTCTGATTTAACCATGTTATCATAACTTACCTTCCATACACCCAAACCCATAGCAGCCAAGTTCAGAGCAATAAAGAGCAACTTAGGTGCAAGAGTATCCACCCTTGGGTCCTTAAATGGTTCAAAAACTGCAAAAAAGAAAGAAGTACAAATTTTTCTTAAGAAACAAAAAAAAAAACTCGATGCCTGGACATTGAACAACATAATCCTGAATGACACTAATGTTATCACTCTTTTGGCACATGTTGGCTAAAATATGTGCTACAATACAACCTAAAGAAGCTCATTAATACATGCCAACCTGGTAGTAACACATAGGAGAATATATTTAATGTTTCCAAGAGAATCAAACAGCATGGAGCCACGGAGTGTTGGGGCATTCCGAATAGTTTGTATCTTAGCTTGTATCTAGGAGGAGAGAATGGTAAATGGCTGAATGAGTTTTTAGATACAACCACTCCAATGAATTGTATCATTAGTTTGTATCAAAAGGTTCCCACAATTTATTAACTGATGCATGAATATATCATATCTAATGTGTTTTTTAGATACAAGCCCTCCCCAAATGCAATATCCACTTGTATCTTTTGCCTTGGTTTGCTAAAAAGACTTGTATCTCATGCAAGATACAAGCAAGCTCTCTTCCCCCTCTTTCCCCCTCGCCAAAAATCTGATGTGGTTATGGGATTTAGGTTCGCGGTTCGCCACTTTTTCTTCCAATTTCCACTGCGAACACGAACCCTGTACACTAAACCGGTTCGGATTCGCCGAATCCGGTTCGCGATTCGGAGGGTTTACAGCGAATCTGATAACTATGGCTTAGATACAAGTGAGGTGGACTATTGGGAGTGCCATTACAGAACTACTATTATTTTTTCCCATTTATTATATCAAGAAAAATCGCACTGGTTATTTAGTTCTGGTGATAATTTATATTTTATGTTCATCAATTCTTTTCACAAAGAATTAATTTTTTATTGACATATAGTGAGATGTGTTTCAACTTTCAATATATGTTATGTTCATTCGTTCAAGCAACTTTGTGTTGCTATGTACGCTCGAAAAGCTTTGACTACTAAGAAAAAACAAATGCATAGTTTGAAGTGGCATGCAAATTGAACTCTCGGGCGATTATGCCACCTGAATTAATTATTAAAATTTAGAAATTGAGAGACCTTATTGCACTTCTTTCATTCGTCCAGTCGTCCTACATCAACATGTGCATATGGATCAAACAGTGATAAACTAATGCTAACACTGCATTCTTTTAAAGGGGCATATCATATATTAGCATCTAAAGATTTCATCACTGTGTTCATAAAAGAGAACAACCTGATCTCTTAGAAAATTAGAGTTGCTAGAAGAGAAATTTAGTCGAGTAGCAACATAATTACCCTCAATATTAAAAAAAGAGATAATTTCCCTTAATATTAATTCTTTAGTGAGGTCACACTGTAACAGTGGCATTAGTTACCAACCAGCTTAAAAACCAACAGCATAGATAATCAGTCATATACCCTATCTCTAGCATTCATCTTCTTGTCTCAGTTAATTGCAATATTTCAAAATAGAGTATTTAAAAGCCAAAGAAAGATAGCCACATTAGCAACTCCAATGTTAAGAATAATTTAATATGAACACATAAGCAAACATCTATTGTATGAGGAATATAACTTATAGCAAAATACCCTATCTTTTTTCGTAAGTAAAGCATGCCTACAAGTTACTTGCACAAAGTAAAATTTAGCTTGAGCACACATTTGGTGATCAACAGTTAGGAATGCTTTAGCGTGAACACGCATCAGGTGATCAACAAAATCTATATCAGAAAATGGAAGACCAACGATGCATGCAGAGCCAGACTAATTAGTACTGTTCAGTAATCACAATTATACCTCCTAGTCTTCCTAGTATAGCTATACTAACATTGTTACCTCCAATAACAAGGTAAAGAACATATCAGAAGTGCTAAACTAAAGGGTCCAAAAAGTAGTAAGAGTTAGAAATCCCTTTGAACTAAATTAGCAACCCATACCGAGAACCCGTTTGCCTCAAGACAGTACCTTTCCCGACGGATCGGAGTGCGCTTATGGGCTGCCACAGAGCGGAGAAGGTGATGCCGATGCTGAACAGGTGGACGGTGCTCCCAGCCATCCACATCATAAACCCCATCATCATCAGGTTCTTGAATGGCGCCTGCGCCACCTCCCACGCTTTCTGCTCGCACCAAGACCACAAGCAGTTTGGTACTTTAGTTGACACACACCCAAAACCTAGAGACTAGCAAGCAAGTGAACTTTGGACAATCAGCCGAGACAATGAGGCATCAAGATCCGGTTCCTCCACAATTATGTCTATGCTGGTTTAACACAACTACACAAGTTCGTCAAGTCACACTAAATCGGTACAACAGTTATGGTAATATCTACAATTCTACACTCTGGATCTATCGCCCTATGAGGCTACGACGCGTCGGAAAAATCGAACGAACCTGCGCCTTCCAGACAGCCTCAGACTCCTTGCGCTGCCGCGCGCCGGCGGCGTCGTCCTGCGAGACAAGGAAAAAACGTGAATCCGCGATCCAATCGAGCAACCAAGAAAGCAGGTAGAGAAGATAGGGGGAGACGCGTACCGCGTCCGGGGCGGATCTGGTGAAGCCGGGGGGGTCGGGGACGGCGGGGGAGGAGGAGGCGTCGTGGAGATCCACCGCCCAGCGGCGGGCGAGACCTTTGCCCTTCTCCATCGCCGGCGGCCGCTGCTGGGAGATCTTCTCCTCCGGGTTTCGGTTTGGACTATGGACTGTCGATGGGGATGAGAGACGGGCAGACGGCAGCTCGAACCTCCACGTATCCACGTAGTGGGATAATAGCTCTATCGTACTCCTTTCGGTCTTAAAAAACTAACATTTTAGACGTGGATAAATACAACTTTAACTACTAATTGTTATTATCTTTACTATTATAAAGCAACAGTTGGTGGCAGTGGTGAGTTCTACCCATGTCATTAATTGCCCTGCTTAATTGCCCTACTTAATTGCCCTGCTTAATTGCCCTCACGAAAACGGCGTTGCTTTAATTAGCTTTTAAAGAAGCGTTAAAGATAGATGTTTGATCTTGTGAAATAATTTTTTTATTTTTTAATCTTTATTTTTCGTTATCAATTTTGTTTTTCGTAGCAATGCACGGGAATGTAACTAGTAATATATTTATAAAACTCAATAAAAATTATAATATTATAAAATAACTTCTCAGATAAGTTTACATATATAATTTTTATATATCAAATTTTTAAAAATATATCGGTAGTTAAAGTTTTGAAAGTTTGATCATTATTATGTCCAAAATGTTAACTTTTTGAAGATCGAAGGGAGTATTTATTTTCATATTTTTTTCGGATGAGGACACAAATACGGATAATATTGAATACAGATACGGATCGAATACAAATTGAATTGGATACGGTTACAAATATTTATCAGAATATGATACTCCCTCCGTCCCAGTTTAGAGGGCGTATAAGTTTTTTCACCGAGACCAAGGAGCGAACGCGCGAAGTAGTTTTTTTCCATATTTACCCTTAATTAAGCAGCTGCTTGCATGGCTGAAGCAATTATTGCTGGCAACTTCCCAAGCATCACGCGCGTGCGCATGCATGCAGACGGTGAGGGTAAAGATGGGAAATATCAGCGCATATTAAAGAGACGCCTTGTATTATGGGACAGTAGCCAAAAACTTATACGCCCTCTAAACTGGGACGGAGGGAGTAACCCTTTAGATTGTACATAAAAAAATCAACGAAACATATAACTAGTTGGTTTGATCAAAACAATATTGAAAATTGAAAAAATATAAGTATTTTCATTTACTTAGACAATAGTTAGATATCATATCACAAACAAAATTACGTAAGACTTAGTTCATCATACGTGTAGATCAAAACACAAAAAAAGGTAAAGCAAGCAGATACAAATAGAAGCAAACACAGAACACATTAAAAGTTTAATAATACTTAGCTACCATGTCTCTACAAAAAGTATATAATACTTACATGTACTGACCCAAGATTTGTATTTTTTGAATTATGCTTAACATAATAAATTATGTATTTATGAGTTTTTATGCATTTTACCTTCTTATTTAAAATATTTTCCTATTAAGGACAACAGTGTTTGAATTTTTCATAAAATTAAAAATCTGATAAAATCTTAAATATATATATATATTAAACAATAGATTGTGTCAAGATCTTTTCGAAAAAATTTTGTAATTTTTTGAGTTGATTTGCCGATTTTAATAATTAAACTTGATTTCTGAATTAATTATATTATAAAACGATTTTGAAATTCATAAACCTTTTTGGGCCAAAAGAGTAGCCTTGGCCCATCCCACATACATAGATATCCGACCAATCAATATCCGGATTATCCGAATCCGTATCCGTATCTGACGGATAGTGAGCTACCGAATCGGTATCTGACAAAAGATTCGTATTTGTATCTGATCCGATACCATCCAACAAAATCTACATCCAAAAATTATCCAGATCAAAAACTATCTAATCCATTTTCATCCCTACCTCAAAGGCCCCAACTCCAACAAGTGAATCAGTGATTTTTTAGAGAAGTCCTTGCTAGAGTCTTGAATTGACACGTGTTTGAAGGGCCTTAATTCTTGCCAAGTGACACAGCACCAATCTTGAAATCTATTAAATAATCCTTCCCTACCCACACCTCCTTCCTATCATCCTCCTCAACCAACCTAAGGCTATTCTCAATGGGTAGTATCATACTCATTAATTAGATGCCACATAGGATTTTTTGCTGATGTGGCAAAGCAATAAATAGGAGGGAGAAGAAAGCTGTATCTTGAGCAAGATACAGCTTTGGCACGATATCTTAGGCCATGGCACATAATCTAATGCTTTGGGTCCACTTTCATAGACACAATATCACACCAATTAATTATTTTAAACATATAAGTATGATACTATGCATTGTAGAGAGTGTTTGTTCAATGCAGTATCATACTTTTCATCCTATATGACATTCTTGGATATTAGAGTATGATACTTTGCACTGGGAATAGCCTAACAACATCATCACTGGTTGCTCCATCTACAATAAGGACATGTACATGGTATAGACGGTAATTATCTATAATATACTTCTATGGCATCTACAGACAGTACTAAAGATAACTTATACAATAGACTGCCTATATTGCTGTCTGTAATAATATCTCATATGATTAATAGACTGTTTGTACAATGATATACACAGTATAAAGCTATCTATAAGGTCGTATGTTAAATAATAGACAGCATATTTCTTTTTCTTCCCTCTCTCTCCTCTATATCATCTAAAGCCCCGTTTGGCAACTCGGAACCGAACCGTTTCTACTAGAATCTGGGAGAAACCCAACTAAACGGGCTAAAACTTGGAACGTTTCTCCTCAGAACGTTTCTTCTTTTTCCACGCCGGGGCCGAATTGCCCTCAAACCCGTTCCACCCCGATTCACAGAATCCAGACAGCTAGCCAAACGGTTTTCAGACAGTGATTATGATTCTACCTGAAACGTTTCTACCAAGAATTTGAAACCGTTTCTGTTTCTACTAGAATCTGGAACCGTACCAAAAAAGACCTAAAATCCGATGTGACATACCCTTATAAACAGCTAATATATATCATTGTACATGCCCTAACATCTATTATGGTTGTCGGATCCCGCCGTACCCGAGAGCCAAAATACTAGCGGTGCGGGTGGTGGAGAAATTCAAGTGCCCCCTGGAGAAATCTTTTCAAAACACTTTGGGTTTGATCGTGTACGGACTAGTTGCTTTGCATGAGAAGCCTACACCAGCTGTCACTGTTGCCATTTCAGGCCCAAAAAGAATATCTTGCCCAGCCTAGCATATTTGAGTATGGTTACTGTTTATACATAATTCGACTACTTTCTCGGCCGAAAACGGTCAGATTTCACAACCATCACATTTCAAACAAACAAACCAAAATGCGCATATCACATTTAGCTAACCGGGCCCACATTCAATTTGATCCCGTTAGTGTGTGTTTGGTTCATGAGATGAGGTTGAATGGGATGGAATGGTTCTGTACCATTTGTTTCTATTATTTTGGGTGAATGAGATGGTTCAGCATCTAAAAGGTATATTTCTTAAATTTGTATCACTTGATCCAGATGTGATGGTTCTATTTAAGCAACCAAGCGCATGGATGACTTTTTTCTTGAACCATACCATACCTGTACCACTTGGTATAGACAACCAAATACACCCTTAATGTTTAAACCGTTTCAACAGTAAATTTGTTCCATGAGGCCAGCTGTGGAGATTGTGTGCTTTTCAAATATTCAGCCTGTTTGTTGTTGGTCCGATTCGCAACTGCTATGTTTTGCCCGTTTAGGGCTTGTTTGGGAACCGTTTTCCCAGCCGGGATGTCCGTCGGTTCCCCCCGGGCTATAGTCCCACGGGAAAGTATCCCTGTGCCATCTTGGAAGCCCATTTGGAAGCCCATCCGCTGGGGATTTCACGGCCCGAACCGCGTCCTTTCCACGGGGAAACAATCCCCATGTGCCCTAGCCAGGATTAACCCCGTCGCCTCATCGTCTCGCTCTCGACGCCGCCTCCTCGCGCTAACCTCCCACTCCGCAGGTGACGGCGCTGTGATCACCCCCTTGGCCCCTCGTCTCTCTCCCAACGACCACCTCCACTGCGTGCCTCCTCCAGCGACGGGATCTTGCTGGGATCTTGACGACGACAGTCGTGTCCATAATTGGGGAAGGCTTGATCTGGTGAGTTGTTCATGAGTTGTTCCTCTCAAAAATATTTATCGGTTCACTTTTGTTTGTGATCTCATAAGTCATCGATGATTTGTTGGTTCAATGTGTATGGGCTAGATCTGGGTAGGTTTCCTGGTCATCAGTTGAACTTTGGGAGATTTATCGGTGTGGGTTGTTAGATTCTTGTGTTGGTGCGCAGGGGTTGAGTTGTGCATCGTGGATAATGTGTTGATTACATCTAGTTCCTGGGTGATCTTGTGTGGATGCACATTTTTGTAAAACTAGCTGTAGAAGGACCACAATCCACCAATCTGCACAGGTGAATAATGTGGTGGATAATGTGGTTTCCTGGTCACAATCCACCAATCTGTAGAAGATCTAGTTCCTGGTCACATTGGTGGATAATGTGGTAATCATGAATTGGATGCACATGTTTTAATTTCTCTATAGTTGAATTGATGGAAGTATTACTAACTCATGGATTGATGGATTGATGGAAGTATGTTGCCATACTGTGAACTGTGAGCTATGTTGTCCCGTGCATTGTTGCACATCACCCTCTCAAGATGTAACCATCAACTGCCTGTTGAACTGTAAATCACATTTTTGTTTGTATCTTGTTTCTAGTAAAGTTGAAGTCATGAGATATATGTTTCACATCGACAACAAATGTTTAATTATTGGGACGTGATGTACTATCCATATTTTAATTTGATATCAAATATTCAATTATTAGAATGTGATGTACTATGTGTGATTTGTTCTATTGTGGTGCTGTTTTATAAATTTTATAATTTTTTTTGAGTGGCTGGGATGTTTTAGTAAATTTTTTTGAATAGCCAATTGGTAAATCCAGTTTTATAGTTTCATCAGATTTTAATTTTTTTTATAGAAACAGAGATGTTTTAGTTTTATAGTCCCTAGTATTTGAAGTTTTTGAATGTCAGGGGATTTTACCCATGTGGCTACCAAATGGTGACAGGGAATAAATTTCCCTTAGGGGAATTTGGCACAGGGATTGAAGGGGATTCAATATGCCATCAAAATCCTTTCTTGGAAAAATTTTCCCTAGATTTCTTTTCACTAGCGTCCAAACAAGCCCTTACTGTTGGGACTTTCCCGTTTACACACATGGCCAGCTTGCTGTTAGGCTTTTGCCGGCAAACAAGTAAGAACCAACGTACTGAAAAGCAACCGATCTTGAGATTGATGGGGACAAACAAGAAAAGAATAGCACCTGAAGTCATAGGAGGAGGAGAATCAGTAGAGGAAAACGTACCAAACGCTAAAAATGTTACCTCATTCCCCCTTTTTCATCATTTTTACCATGATTTTATCAACAATCTCAACAAACATTCTCTAAATTAACAATTATCTCAGATACTAAACAAAATAAGCAATAACAGCGTAATGATATGAATAGGAATAATAAACAATAATAAATTTAGAATCACACGCTTAGGATTACCCAAGTCCTCGCGCTTGAGAATGCTTAGGTCCACGCGTCCGAGAACACCTGAATCACATGTATCCGGGAACAATATTTACTTTTTCGCGACGACGAAGAATGAAGATTTTATATAGACAATAAGTAAACAACTAAACTTATCAAATATTATATGAGTTCAATTAACTTCACACGACTATTATTATAACATGAAAGTTCAAGAACTAAACCAACTAGACACTTTATTAATCCAAGAATGACCACTAATACTAGATAACGGTGGTAGATGATTTGACACATGGAGTGATGGTGCTACTCCTATCCCATGCATGTCACCTTCATTGTTCACTAAATATTAAGAATCTCATCATCATTAGTTCATTTATGTCATTCTCCACATTACTCAAAATGTAAATTTCAACTTTCTTTATTGAAATGCAAATGCTCATGCACACGTCTCTTCACTTTAGCATATACCGGTATAGCAGAGTGCACGTTAACACCCGTTAGTGTCCACTCAAGCTCATCATCTTTCAAGTGGGGACCTCAAGCTAATTCTCTTTCACACAGGACCTCCACTCCTGTGAAGTGCCTACCACAGTAGGTCTTTCTCTTTCTACTCTCGTGCAATTTTCACACAAAGTAGGAAATCTCACTCATGCCATCTATCTCTATCCCATGATGCATATGATGCCACATTCATCTTTCAAGGTATAAACCATCCATATCATGTTATATCATTCAGTTTGTCATGGATGAATCATCAATAGTAAAATATCCATATGAAGTGCTCATAAATTAACATGATAAATCATCCATAATCATTAAATAACAAATTAATCAATTGTCTACCATGCACTTGCCTTTTAACCACGTGAGACGAAGTGATGTGTTGTTGATGCCAAACCTAAAGTTACACCTCCTACACAAGATATATAACCCAACTCAACAATGTGCCATAACAGTGCATAACAGTAAACATAACAATACAGCTCATACGCACAATCTCGGACCTAACTTTTCCTCCACCGGACAACTTCCTCTTCACTGCCCCGATGGTCGAATGACCATAACTCTTAACTCAGGAGACCAAACCTAGTAAACTAGATAAGTTCTGAAAACTATAAAAAAAATTTCCTACAACTTTCTAATTGGCCAAAGATTCCGATAAAATCATTTAAACACTCATTTTCATCCCCGAAAACTGTTAAGTTAAATTAGAGGATAGTAGACCTGTCAATTTCATACCTATTTTTATACAACTTTGAAAGTAGAAAATCATGCAACTTCTGATATCTACATAAAATTATCTAGCTTTCTTTAGCTATGAGCACAATTTAATTCGGTCATCTTCTAAGTATAATAAGAAACTTAGCCCAATTACGATCATCACCGACTAATTTATGGACAACAGCCTTCTTGAAGCCATACACTACAGGAAACTGTATTTTTTTCGTCGGCCCGAATTATTTTCATCGGCCAGAGTGGGGCCGACGCAAATACTATTATATTTTCGTCGATCAGAGTAGGACTGACGCAAATAGGAATATATTTTCGTCGGCCAGAGTGGGGCCGACGCAAATAGGATTTACACTTAGGTCACGCTAGTTCGGACGTTGGTTCACAGTTGCCCCTCACGCCGAATTTCACAAAGAAATTTCACGCCGCCTCTCGCCCCGCCTCGCCGATCCGCCGCCGGCCCTGGCCGCCCCACGACGCCCCGCTCCTCGCATGTGCCCTCGCCTCGCCGCCAGACGCCCACTCCTTGCCCCGACCGCCACTCTCCGGCCACGGCCAAGATCGTCAGGCTCGCCCCACCTCCCGCCCTCCGCCCTCACCTGGATCTACGCATCACACGACCGAATCCTTCCGATGCGTCCGGCACTTGGATCTGGGAATCCCAGCGCGGACGCAGCCTCCCCGATGCATAAGCATATATAAATTTAATTTTTTTTAAATTTAAAATAGTATTTTCGTCGGCCTTGGCCGACAAAAATAGTGACAGTGATAGCCGACGAAAATATACTTGCCATGTCGGGTGAGCGGGTTAACGGCCCTTATTTTCGTCGGCTTGAGCGGCCGACGAAAATACTAATATTTTCGTCGGCAACCGACGAAAATATACTTGTATTTTCGTCAACATAATTTCGTCGGTCTATTTTCGTCGGCAAACCGACGAAAATAGCTATTTTCATCGATTTTGCCCTTATTTTCGTCGGTTTTTGGCCGACGAAAATAGTATCGATTCCTGTAGTGATAATTTTTAAACTGCTCAACTAAACCCAGCGCTATTGCACTATCTACGCCATCCAATACTAATGTGACTACAAAATCGATCTACCATGTCACCACATTGACAAACATCATCCTAGGATTTTGTCTACAAGCCAACAATTTACTGAAGCCATGCAAAACGATGGTTTCTCTCCTTTTCTTCTATTCCCTCCTCCTTCCTTCCTCTTTCTTCGTCCAGAGCAACACGTACTAGCAGCAGCACCAAAACACACATGCATGCGGACACGCAACACCAAGGCACCAAAACATATCAACACACAACCTAGTAGCAGCAGTCACACATATGCATGCGGCTAGGGATGAAAACGGTACGGAAACGGTCGGTAAATGACTGTTCCGTTTCCGTTTCCACATTTTTTACCGGTAATGGAAACGAAATCGGAAACCCCGGAAACGGATACGGACACGGATAGTGACGGAAACAAAATCGGAACGGAACGGAACGGATACGGAAACGAAAGCGAAAAATTCCACAAGAATATAGTAGAGAATTACAATATACATGACCACAAGAACAATATAGCCCATTCCACCTCTAAGTTGGACACAAGAATAGTGCTATGTTCACTGATATCACTAGAAAATTTTTCTCAAGTTTGTCAGCTAATAGCACATTATTTGTCTTCCATATCAGATCATCATATCCTCATCCATATAATTATCATTGATATCCTATTGCTCCACCAACTACAAAGGTTTAGCACCCTAAAATTTGTATATTATTATTCGATGTTCATTTATGATTTTTTGAGATTTATCTTGGATTTTCTGGAGTTTATAAATACTATTTTGCATTTTTTAGATTTATAAAACTAATTTATTTAAAAAAAATTATGCTGAAAATAATTTTTCTAGGTTCAAAATATTCCAAAGTATTTTTGAGAATTTTTGTGGAATTTTTGAACTCTATTTAGTATTTTATATAAAACCATTTGTATTTATGAAATTATTTTAATTCGAAAATAAATATAAGCTCTCTTCTCATTTTTGGGCCAAGCCCATTTCCCTTTCCGGCCCGTTTCCGTTTTTAGTTTCCGGTTTCACTTATACGGAATTTCCGTTCCGTTTCCGTTTCCGCCGGAATTGGCTCTCCCGTTTCCGTTTCCGACAAAAAATTTCCGTTTCCGTTTCCGTACCGATATTTTCCGTTTCCGTTTCCGAAAAAGAGCTTCCGTTTCCTTTTTCTTCGGAACGGTCGGGAACATTCCGTTCCGTTTTCACTCCTACGGCGGCATGCAAGGAGGCGGCGGCGGCAGCAAACACATGCATGTGCAGCGACAGTCCATGGTCTGCCTGCATGCAGGCATGACTATGCGGCCACGGCAGCATGCAGTTCAACATCGGCAACACATGCATGCACGACACCAACATCTTGCGCACACAGATCGGGGGGAAGCTTCTATGCGGCACGCACAACCGGCAGGTCCAGGGCATACAGGAGACTAGGACGTAGAATCAAATAATAGATCGAATTGTTTGAAAGGGGTTAGGATTAATACTAGTATTGAGCCCACTAGTGGCCGAATTTGCTACGGAGTACTCTAATTCATACTCGACTCTGGTTAGAGCTCACTTACACCCACGCTTGGCTCACTTGGCCCTATTAGCATAAACTAGTTAATTCTTAGAATAACAGTACCGCCGACCTAGGAGGTCGGATAGTACTCCGACCAAGTTGAGGTCGGATGAACATTATTCGGAATGAACAATACCCCCAACCTGAAGGTTGGATGAACAGTACTTCGACCAAGTTAAGATTGGATGAACAGTGCTCGATGAGCAATGCTCGGGTGAATAGTAATATCAACATGATCTTAGGAAACAAAAAACGGTATAACTTTTCATCGGCTGATCCAAAATCCGTGAAACTTTATATGCACCTTCCTATTGATGTCAGGAACCTATTCTAACTTTCAATCGCAAGGATTGATGTCAGGATCTGACCTTTTCCAGTTTGGAGAAGGTTGCACTAAAGAACCGGATCTTAACAAATACTTCACTCTAAGCTTGCTTGTGGGGTTCTTGTTGATCAAAATAGACTTGAATGACCCCTCACAAGTTACAGCAAGCAAGTACACTTGAGAACAACCCTTTAAATAAATAAGAACATGATCTACAAGGATCTTTCTTCTTCTAAGCACAAAAGAATGGTTTATTGTAAGAACTGAAAAGAAAAGATTGTAGATTGCCTAGATGACTGGAATATGATATATAGAAGATTCATCCAACAGTCTTTCACCTTGGCACAAAATCCAAAAGCACTTAGAGGGAGAGGAGACAAATCTAAAGTGCAAAAAGTAGAGATGCAAGAACTGAAATAAAATTTCAAAATACAAAAACTAAATCTTGCAACACGGTGACTTAATCAACTCAACTCTATAGTTCAAGAAAGCATGGCTACCAATGGTATTCTTATTCGGCGATGAGGATAAAGTGATAGTGATAAATCAACGCGCATGACACCTTTCAAGACGAACTGTGGAATGAAATATATTTTGCCTTAGAATCCATCAATATTATAATAAGAGAGGAGATGAAAGCACTACAAAACTTCATATGTTAAGACGATCCTGATCAGACAAGTTGTTGCCTCAATGCATATAGGATGTTTAGATATTCAATTACAAAATCTATGACTGGTTGTGCCTTATAAATATCATTGCAGAAATATTTAAACAGATGAAAATTTCGAATAACAGATATAAATGATGGAAGTTCTGCTAAGGGGTGTAGGAAAAGCATTTGGTTCCATAGTTGAAGACAAGAATTGGGCAACTAGACAGTTGCTTCCATTATATTCATATCAAGTTACCTGTGCTTTTGAAGATTTGAAGACAATAAATGAGAGTTTGTTTTATATTGCTCTCAGAAATAGGGCTCGATTGAAGATTCGAAATCTTCAACCTCAATCACAAATGGGCTAAAAAATTAATTAAATGAATAAAGCCTCGAACCCTTACCACCTTAACATGCACATTAAAGAATTGATAATCAAGCTCACCGTTAACAGATTATATTCAGTTCAGCATATATTCAGATCAACAGATTGAATATTTGCTAAGCGAATCATTAAATGATTTCAGAATGGTTAGCTAGCAATTTTACCAAGTAATCAACTGAACAGAGCAGTATAAAGACAATGAAGTAACATTGACAGTGAGCAATGGTAGATATTTAATACTTATCGCATTAAGCAAAAAATAGTATAAAGTCTACTGGTTCGAACCCTAGTTCATAAAAATAATTGTCATTACCATCAATTTACCCAATATCATCACAGAGCAATTCCCACAGGTAATAAAATAGTAAGAATGATTGAAAGAACCAATTAAGAATTCATGAAAATCAAACTGCCATGCGTTTTCAGATGTCGGGTTGCCTAAAACTGTTACAGGAGAAACTCACCGGGAGGGGGATGTGCGTCGCGGAGGGGGGATGTGCACCGTTCAGTTGGGGGAGGACAGAGGGGCCAGGATGTGCGCCGCCGAGGGGGAGGACTCACCGAGATGTGCGCTGCCGAGGGAGACGGAGGGGCTTGGCAATTCTATTTATAAATAGTAAATATATATGCAAAATGTACTAATGGGGCTCGACTGCATCATCTTATCCCTCTGTCTCGGATTCAACAGCCTAGATTAACAGGAGAGAATATGGCATAACAAGAAGGGATAACACATGATACAATATCATTGAAAATGTCATGGATAAAAAAAATATACGGGGCGTGAACATATATAGACCGGGGCGATGGGCTGGGCTTTTTATGGGCGGCCCAAGGCCCGGCCGGCGCAGCCCGGCCCAAGCACGGGCACGACCCCGAGTGGATTCGGGCCGGGCCAGCACGACACGAGCTACCGGGCCAGGACGGACCTAGAAATGGGTCCGGCCAGGCGTCTGCAACGGCCCGACAACATGGTAGGGTTCCAGGCCAAACCCACGGGGCCGGTGTGGGCGACTGGAGGCATGCGTGGCGGCAGGAGGCACGCAGTCGGGCGCCAGCGGCTCGTCTTGGGCGTGGCGTGGCAGCGTGGGACACTCGAGGCGTGGTGTTAGGGTGGTGGCGGAGGCACGCGTGAGGGGCAGGGCCAGGCCGGTGTGGCGTGTCTACACATGGCGCGTGGCCAACAGGGGCGCAAGTGGGGGGGGGCAGCCGGGCGTGGTGCACTGGCCACTAGCGCGTACGCGTGTGGGGGCAAGGCGGCTGGGCGGGTCGGCCGGGCAAGCACGTTGCACGCTCGCAAGGGGGCTCGGCTGGGCAGGCAGGGGGCCAGGGGGGCAGGGCTCCCATTTGGTAGTCATTTTAAAAAATTTCAAACATTGCAACGGTTTCACCGCTCTATAAATTCATTACTCTTCATTTTCATTGTTTCATCACAAAACTAAAGCAACATTTCCTCTGCCACTTCGTAGCACTAATTCTCACCATGTCCGGTAGAAATAGGAAACAATTAGCAGGGAGCTAGGGCGCCCACATAGAAGTCCTGTTGATGATGATATTATCGACGTTCGGCAACTGTCCCCAAGTATGGGGGACTACAGCATGGAGGACCGTCATATGAACGGCTCGCAAGGCTTCGAGGATGCCGGCACCAACAACTCACCTCCAGTCGTCGAATCACAGGGTGGCTCATCAAGTACCCAAAAACCCACCACCGACAAAGCAGAGTGCTGGAAGCACATGACGAAAAGGGTTGAAATCATCGACGGCCAACGGAAAGTATTCGCGAAATGAAATTATTGTGGACATGAATTAGCTGCAGGTTCGACGATAGGGATGGGGCATCTGAACTGACAATACAAAACATGTCTGCATAAGCTAGGGCAAATGCAAGGAGGAGGTGTGCAGACACAAGTCAATTTTTCAGCCGATGGCACTGTAAGTACTTGGATGTATAACCTCCAAACTGCACGCGATAAAATTGCTAGATTTATAGTTTCGAAAGATTTACCTATTATGATGGGCGAGAGCCGTAATTTTGAAAAAATGATTCAACGCGGGTTCTGCCCACAATACCAACATGTTAGTAGAAAAACAACTAAATCTGGTATTCTAGCAATTTATAAAAAAGAGCTAGCTGCATTGAAGGAAAAATTAATACATGTTAGCTTTTCCTTTGCTTTAACATCGGATATTTGGACTTCCTCGCACCAGAGAAGTTGTTACCTCAATGTTGTTGCTCACTATTTAGATGAGCAATACAACCTAAATAAAAGAGTTATAGGGTTTAAGTCAATGGATGAAGCACACACAGGAATGCAATAGCGAACTGTATATTAGAGATTTTAAGATAGACAACAAGGTTTTATCCATTACTCTTGATAATGCTTCCGCGAACACGACTGCAATGGAGTATCTCACCCCCCCATCTACAGTCTTAGATACAAGGGTATGTTCTGCACCAAAAATGTGTGTGCCATATAATCAATCTCGTTGTCCAGGATGGTATGGAGGTAATAGGTGTATATCTAAACAACATCCGCTCCGCTATTCGATTTGTCTCAGGTAGCCCCCAAATAGTTGCTAGGTTTAAAGAGTACTGTAGGGCAAACAATAAGGACCCAAGGAAATTTGGTCTTGACATGAAGGTTCGATGGAATTCAACATATATCATGCAAAAAAAGTTAGAAGGGTATGAACATATTTTGACCGTCTTTGTCAATGCTAATGCTAATGCACAAGAAAATGATATTGTACTTACTGAATCAGATTAGACCGTTGTTACATATTTTTGAGAATTTTTATTCTGTTTCTACGAAGCAACTAAAGACCTCTCTGGGTTTACTACCCTACCTTATGCTTGGTAATTGATTATATTTGGTTAATTGCGGATACATTTGCAAAATACAGGCATGATGCACTTTTAGACCCTATTGTTGCACCGATGGAGGTAAAATTTCTAAAATATTTTAGTTATATATCACATCTATATTGTTTTGCAACCATTTTTGATCCCTGAAAAAAGTTGGATGGACTGCAAGTGGCATTGGAAGGAATATGAGAGGCTCTCGATATGGATTTCTCCTCCGCTTTTGTCCATGTAAAAGACGAACTCTTTCAAGTATTCCAATTGTACTACACTAAGTACGGCATAAGTGAGATGGAGTCAAATACGTCGCAGCAAGCGGTGCAACCATCGAAAGCAAGCGTGACGGCTCACTTATGGAAGAGGCTGAAGGGCAAGGAATCCAGTTCTTCGTCATCTCAGTCGTCCACCGGCGCAAGGTAGAACCCTAATGCAGAACTCAATCATTACCTTGCCCACAACTTTGCAGCCACCGATCCTACCCTCAAAGGCGAGAAGATTCAATTGCTTGAATGGTGGAGGGACAACCATCGGATATTTCCCGTCTTGTGCCATTTCGCACGGGATGTCTTGGTCGTTCCTATGTCGTCTGTTTCTTCCGAGGCGACATTCAGCATGGTCGGAAGAATAATTGAAGAAAGAAGATTGTCGCTCACGCCCGAAACAGTAGAGGCCATCACTTGCCTCAAGGATTGGTAACGCGCAGACGAACGACAACAACATCAGTTGGAGGATCCCGAAATTACCCAAGCATTAGCTGATCTAAATATAGAGTAGGCGATATGTATGTATGTTTAAAGTTACTGTACTCTTTTCCTTACAAGGGAACCCCACACTGGGCGTAAGGTTTTTAACGAGGCAGTAACTTTGTATATGTAAATATCAATAAAATTTTTCATTCTCCCCAAATACCCATTGTCATTTTTACTGTCCATCGATCTAATCTACTGATTTGTACTGCTCATACTACTAACATTTACTTTGTTTATTTATATTGCAAGCAGAATAAATGTTGTACAGAGAGATATGTGTATCTTTATATTGCAAGCAGAATAAATATTGTTTCACTAGAAAATCAATAAGTTTACCATGCTTTAGATGATAAATTATTAATTAGAATCGTAATATCTCCGTTTAATGATTTTTTAGTTTTCACGGTGGGGGGGGGTGGGGGGGACATATCGCTACTGTGCACACACTCTAGGGCCGGATCCAGGCCAGCCCGTCTCGCCGGGCTTCTGTGCTGGGCCGGGCCGGGCCCTGTAAAACCTCTCCCATGTCGGGCCGACCCAGCTCTCCATGGTCCGAAGCCCGTCGTGCCCGGGCCGTACCGGCCCGGCCCAACGCCCAGGTCTACATACATAGATATCCTAAGAAGTCAAACTTGTTATAGTGAGATAGATTACCAAACATGCATGTCTCTTTGGATCAGCTTGAAGAGAAAAAGGCTTGAGATCCACGTGCAAGGGGGAAAAAAGTTGAGATTTCTCCTTCACAAAGCGATTTTCTCCAATCCTTCGAAATTAACTCCTTGTCAAAATAATAATCAGAAAAAATTAAGAGTAAATTGCATTTTACACTAGGTAATTCATATCGAGTTTCACTTTACACTACCTTTTACAGATGTACTTTCACACATACAACATCACCTTGTAGCCAAATTTGTTTGCAGAAAACAGCACACCCACCTCTTTACCGTTATAACAGATGGGCCACTATGCGGTGCGATCCGCATGTCACTTGAATAACTCTTTCAGGTCCCACATGTCATCCCTCTCCTCTGTCCCTTCCTCTCACCTCTCTCTCTCACCAACATTGGCGAGGCACACAGTAGCCACTAGCCACCAGTGGCGGTGCTGCACACGCAGTGGCGGTGGCAGGATGGCCTACAGGGAGGTCGACGAGGATAGGGAGAGCATGTGACTGAACGCTAGCATCATCAGGCGCCATTCCTCTACTCCATCCAACTATGCCCCATGGATCTATTGCTCGTGGTGGCAACAAATTTGCTGCTCTTGGCCTCTACGAGGCGGCAACATCAGGATGCATGGTTGGTAGGGAGGTCGACAATGGGGGTTGGTAGCGAGCTACATCGAGCGGTTGGTGGAGAACATGGGTAAGAAAAAAAAAGAGGAAGAGTATTTAGGGTGTTTGGTGGAGCTAGGTATTTTTAGTTCTATTAAATTTGTAGAGCTAGAGCTGTTAGTATATTAAGAGTGTTTAAATGGATTATTATGTTTCATTTTAGAATAAAAATATAAATTTAATTTACTTTATTTTAATCTACAAATTTCAGATATGAGATGAAGCTGGGATCTAGAACCCTGCCAAATAGAGCCTTAGTTGACACGTGGGATGTTTGTAGAGTTTGCAATGTTTAACCACACTGGCATATGGGACCCAACGGCAATATTCTGTTACAAGCAACTGAGAATAATGGACCCTAGTGTTTTTTTGCAACAAATTTTGTTGAAAGGTGGTGTTATGTGGCTGTATTTGCAAAAGATGGTGTGAAGTGAAACTCGATACAAGTTATCTGATTAGGGGTGGCAACGAGAAAAATCCCCGCAGGGAGTACCCTCCACCCCCGATCCTTGATAACCAAAATTTCCGCGTCTCTGTCCCCGCACATGAGGCTTAATTCTCCCCGTCTACGATCCCCGACGGGTTTGCGGAGTCCTGATGGGGGCTGATCCCCGAAAATGCTACATTAAGGGGGTGTTTGGCAGAGCTCCAGCTCCACTAGCTCCACCAAATTCGTGGAGTTAGTGGAGCTGGGTATTCCTAGCTTCACCAGATTCGTGAAGCTGGAGCTGTGGGTATATTAAGAGTGTTTAGGTGAGTCATCTTGTTTACATTTTAGAACAAAATTATAAACTTAAGTCACTTTATTTCAGTCTATAAGTTTCAGCTCTGAGGTGGAGTTAGGATATGGAGCTCTACCAAATAGGGCCTAAAGACTATATGCTATATGAATAAATCACTAGAGTAATGTTCCATGTGTGATTAAACTTTGAGTGAATCACTAGAGTAATGAGTTAATAACTAGAATAATTCATATTTAGCATATTTATTAATAATGATTTTATACATATTCTTTTTTCTTTTAAGAATTGATCATTTGCTCCCATCTATTAGTGATATCGCAGGGATAGGGACGAGGAACGGGAGAACATCCCCGTCCCTGCAATCCTCGATGGGAGCAATATTTTTTCAATAAACTTCCTGTGAGAGATTTTTCTATCCTCATTCTCTAATTCAGAAATTCCCCGCGAAAAAACAGGGATGGAGCCATTTCCGTTCCTATATCTGATGCAAGATGATTGCGGGAACAAATCCCAACAATTTCAGAGATAGCCTGTGAAAATGAAAGGCCCGTTTCCCATCTTGTGGCCGTGTTGGCTTTAAAAAAAACATCGCCGGTCGGTCGCCACCACACAACTAGTGGTACCTACCCTCGTCCTCCTCAGTGCCTCTCCTGTTTCTTGTGTCGGCTTCGTTCGCGGCCGCGATGGCGTCGGGGGATAACAGCAAGCAGAGGAGCGAGGAGGGGTGGCGCGCCGTCCTCTCCCCCGAGCAGTTCCGCATCCTCCGCCTCAAGGGCACCGAGTCAGTACCCCTCGTTCTCTCCCCCATTCAGTTTTCCTCCCCACGTAACTACTCCCCTACGAGTTCGATCGAATCTTGTTTGTTCGCCCATGGCCGCCGCCATCTACTTAGAGATATCGCCCGGCATGCCAAGTTGTGGGTTGATCTGTGCCTGTGCGTGACGTTCTTGGTTACCGCCTTTCTTTCTCTCGGCTCGCTCGTGGATCGACCGGATGCTTATTGTCGGCGTGCCCGTTGCCTGACGCTAGGGAGCGTCGGCTTAAATCGATGCTGAGGCCATGGCCCTCGATTGGTCGGTTTCTTGGATTTTTGAGCCGGTCCTCGAGTTACCGACGAGTGGTTCTGGCCGGCTCGTTGACTCTTTGCGCCGGTGATTTTTCAGTCTAGTTCATTGCGGAACATGCCAGTGCCTATTGGATCCTCGTTTAAAACTATTCCAAGCTGGCTTTTAGTTCTTTTTGTAGGCCAACTTGTCCAAGTTGACTCCTGATATGAAGGAATCTACAGCTAAAAACGGATTGTACGGTGCCAACCTGTTAATCGTACCCATGCCATGCACAGACATGACACTTAACATGTCCAGTAAGTTTTCACTGCCAATTTGTCAGGATGATGCATTCTGTCAGGAACTAGAAATTTTCATTGGGTGCCAGGGCGGAACTAGAGATAAAATCATCGGGGTTCACCACTTTATCATATAAGTGATAACAACTTATTATTCTTACTATTTACTTGTTATTTGCCTCCCGGTGTCACAAGATTTAGATTAAGGGGGTTCACATATATTATATATAGACTAAAATACACTAAAATTTTTTTGATCTAGTGTAATTTTTTTTTGACCCGGTGTCCTATGACACCGGGTATTCTAATCTACTTCCGCCCCTAGGGGGTGCGCACTTCACAAGTACAACTCTACAATATTATACATTGATTTTCTAACATCATAAATCCAACTTATATATTTGAAATTTACTAAAAGTACAATACAAATAGTTACAAGGTCTTAAAAAATCCCAAACCACTAAAATCGAAACCAATTCAATCAACAAATAGTTCTAAGGTCCATCAAAGATGTGATCTTGTAACACTTCTAAAATTTTTGGGGTACAGATTCCAAGCAGGGGTGCAGTGCATAAACACCCTGGCAAGGGTAAGAGAACTCTAGTCGCTCTATCGAAAGTTTGCAACAGCTATCTGCTCTGCATAATGTCAAATAGAAAAAGAAAAATACTTTTACTTGGGAAGAATGCAAGAAATTCCGTTGCTAAAACATCTTTGTGGGAAGTCAAATCTGTTGATGGGCTTTAAAAGCCTATAACATTTTCAAGAATCATATTCCACTCATCCCTTTTCCCGACTACTAGTGAGATATAGGCATATAGCTTGAACAAGGAACTTGAAGATGCCCAGTAGGGTCAAATTGTCCACCACTATGGAACTCTATTTCTGGAACTAAGACCCATTCTGAATCATATATTTTTGCTTAAAGAAGTAAAGTAGGAGTAGTTCCAAACTTCCCATCATTAATTTTAGTTATGGATGTTATGGTGCTAGATTTCAGGCCGTGTGTTATTTGCTTCCCTTTTATTCAGGTGAGAGCTGGTCTTCACTTGTCCATAATACACCATGCCAAGCATCTGTTACTCCAAAAATAAGATGACTGCCTTTTTATTGAACTTTGTTGCGTAGGAAAAAGATAGAAACTGTCGACAGCGTACTGCTTAGGTGGGTTGGTTTACATTCTGTTATAGTTTGCAAATCCATTGTTCCAAACAAAAATATATTTGTAAATCCATGTTAATTCTTATGGAGAATCATATCACCAAGTTTGACCTGACATTGCCACATTAGATATTCATTTGACCTGACATTACCACATTAGACATTCAAGTGCTGCTTTATGACCTTTATCATATGAGGGGAGTAATAAAGTGTGTTTGGATTACTGGTGCAAGTACACACCCAAAGAGTTGACTTGGTTGATTGAATTTTGAGTGCATGATCAACAGTGTTACCTAGACACGGACACGGGAACCGGAATACAACTCGGATTCAGGTGTCCGATTCGGGAGACTGGAAAAAAAATAGGATTCAGGGATCCGACTACTATATATTAATATAATACTAAAAATAAAGTAATATATTTATTTTTTATTGTAAATAATACTAATAAATGCTTAAATAGCCTCTCATCACTGAAGTTGGAGGGTCTGATGCACAAAAGATCCATATTCAGCACAAAAGATCTACCTCTTACCTTGATATGGCTACCTGCTGTTAGCTTATCACACGTGAGAATGAAAAGCAGTAAACAAAACAAAGGTAGCACTTTTCTCTTTCAAACCCATGTGAGCATGTTCCCATCCTGACATCTTCCTCTCCATTATTTCCTCCCTTCGAAGCCATCTCTTCTTCTATTTTTCTTCCTCCACGAAAGCCATGGCATCCATTCTCTTTCTTCTATTCTTCCTCTAGCTTTGCTCTTCCTAGCTATAGTCACGAACAGCGGATGTCGAGCCAGCGTAGCTTTTTACCATCTAGTCTCTTCCTCCTCCATCTAGGACATTGCTAAGGGTGTCTGATGCGTGTCAGCGAGTGTCCGACGCACGTCGACACGGGGATACGTGTCAATGTGGCCAAAAAAAAAATTCGGACTCGCATGTCCTGGTAACATTGGTGATCAAGCTGCTTTAGACAATTGTGGCTTCTCAATTAATAAGCTGTTAAAGAATGAACTAAATGTGCAGCAACCTTGCAAAGGGCATACTGACAACTTAGCTAGCATATTATCTCTTTAATTTGGCAGAAACGCTATATCACGCACGCGATTGTTCTCCCCAGACAAGCGGGAGCTATGTAAGAGAACATGTTGGCTTGCCACTTGATGCCTAAAAATGATTTCTGAATTTTGTTGCCAACGGGCTAAAGTATGTGTCTTCCAACTAAACTAACATTGTTGTCCAGGTTACCTGGAACAGGTGAGTACAACAAGTTCAATGGTGATGGGGTGTACAACTGTGCTGGCTGCGGAACACCCCTGTACAAATCCACCACCAAGTTTGATTCTGGCTGTGGTTGGCCAGCATTCTTTGAGGGGCTTCCAGGAGCCATAAAGCGAACGGTATGCTTCAATTGCCATTTGCCGAATGCTTCTACACCTTCGTTTCCCTTCTACACCTACACTGTTGTATGACATAATGACTACATACTGTATTCCCTTCTTTTAGCCGGATCCTGATGGCAGGAGGACAGAAATCACATGTGCAGCTTGTGGCGGGCATTTGGGCCATGTGTTCAGAGGAGAAGGCTTCGGGACTCCTACCGATGAGCGCCACTGCGTGAACAGTGTTTCGATCAAGTTTACTCCTGCCTCCTAAATCATCTTCCCAGGCTCTCGGTCTGGGTGAACTTGTCTGGTCTGAAACTGTGGAAACCAGTGCAAAACCATGAATAAGATCCTGCCAAGATTTACATATCACTGTAGTCAACGTATGCATATCTGTCCCCTGTTAATTTCAGCTTGTAACTTGCATTGCCTGGAATGGGAACCGAATCTGTTCCATTAGAACTGTGAGTGCTCTGTGTTTCACATCAAATGCTTTATTGATTTATATACAGCAACAAACAAGGGTCATGCATTCCTTGGGTTGTCAATTCCCCATACAAGATATCGAACCCTTGTTGAGCTATCCCTGAATAGGTGAATTCCTTGGCTTGTCAAGGAACAGGGGTCCATAACCATGCAGGCCTAGTGACGCAGCAGCGGCACTGGCACAGATGAGGCCAGTTTGCCCATATCCAGCAGCCTCTTTCCCTTGCCTTCTGGTGGGCTCTGTACGGAGGCACGATGCGCCATGATGCTACATGCGCCATGATGCTAAATACGTAACCACTGTAAACTGTGGATCGTGGTGGCCGCGCGCGAACGGCGATATGATGTGGTTCCACCTGCCCTCCATCGAGAGGAAGCCCTGCGATGAAAGTTTGGATCGACAGATTGCATGCAGCTTGTATATTGCAATGTCAGCCCTACTTGTTTCCATGTGTTAACGATGAAGAGAAAGTTTAACGTACATAGCGATAATACACGATAGATAGTAGAAATCAGATCTATATATTGATTTATTGATGGTATTTCTACTACTCTATTATTGAAGAAAATATAAATAAATACTACTAATCTCTTTCAATGGATGAAAAGAATGAACTGCTCATATTGAATTTAGCGCAGCTCATGACAAAAGGAAGCGTGATCAGGAGATCTTGGAGACGATCAGGGAAAGCGCACTATTTTTTTTTTAAAAATATGTGAAAAATAAAAACTTACAAAAATAATATACCAAAAAGATTACAGAAGTATACTTAAGTCGCCATTTTCAACGGCAACAGAGTACTGTCGCTATCGCTAGTAAAAATGGCGATTGTAATTCTGTCGCCACTGAGAATAGCGATCGTAAGTTGGTCGCCCTCTAAATCGATCATAAATGCGCCAGTAGGAGCCAGGTCATGAGTCGCCATTGAGCATGGCGATTGTAATTACTGTCGCCAATGGAAATGGCGATTGTAATTACTGTCGCCAATGGAAATGGCGACTGACGATTCGGTTTTTCAGTCACTATTTCCATTGAAGACAAAAACAAACTTAACGCCTCGCCTAGTCGGTTTTTTCAGTCCCTCTTGTAGCAAAAGAATTAACAATAACTCACTTCAATAATACATATCACCGGCGCCAGGAAAGTCTCTACGACTTAAACTGTAACTCCAACTAAGCTTGAGCATAGCTCAAACTTAGTAGTAGGAATAGACTTTGTCATTATATCAGCGGGATTATCATGAGTACTTATCTTAGATATTTTGATGTCACCTTGAGCAATAATATCTCGAATGTAATGATACCTCACATCAATGTGCTTTGTCTTCTCATGATACATCTGATCTTGTGAGACCCCGGATCAGCTATCCAGAATCTCCTGTGTATTTCCGTACTAGTCCCAGATCAGTAGCTAGTACATACAGTCACAGTGATACATCATTGCCGAACATAACGAAACTTGAAATATAAATATTCAAGTATGGGCCACATGGCCACTTATTACAATACTCGGTCCAACGACCGGACACACAAAACAGCGGAAGCAAAAAGAAAGCAACGAGCGAACGCCACAACGCCACAGGCGACGACTAGGAACGCAACTAGTCCTCCTGGCAATCCTCCTCGAAGAACTCCTCCTCCTCTTCGGCATCTTGATAATTCTCTGATGATTACAATGTTGGTGTAGCACGTGAGTACAAAAGTACTCAGCAAGTCGGGAAAGTATGATCATGAGGGGCTTTCCAAAGGAAGCTTAATAGGGTTTATTTGCATAATGCCACATTTGATTAAATCATACTTAAGTAATAAATTTCACAAAGCATCTTTTACAATTCCTTTTAATAATTGAATTATTTATTATTGTAGTGAGGTTCTAACCACCATCACTAACATAAAGGCTCTATCCGCCAACAGTTTAAAGGATCAAAGTTAATCAGGTGACTCCATCCGTCAAAGGTAAAACAGGTTCTATCCACCTGGGTTGGCTCTTTCCGCCAAGCAACATTCGAGAGTTCTAACCACTCCCGAACCCCAAAACCAAAACACTTTTTGGTTTTAAAAACAAAATCAAAGTCTACCAATATGAAAGCATTCTTCGCTTTGCCTTTGACCGTAGGCGCGGCTATTCGAATAGTTTATACTCTGCAGAGGTGTACAACTTTACCCACAAGACAAGATATACCCTTGATGCCATGCAATTAACACACTTCCTTAGGTGTGCCGGCAGGGATATCTTGACAAGGCCGTTACAATGTATCTACCTAGCTAGACCCACCCGCTGAGGTTTCACCGCTGTTAGGGTTCCCTCCACCGATCTGAAGCCCCCTCTTGCGCCGTGTGAGCAAAACAACATCCACAACAATGCCTCCGTCCGGCTCTCACACAACAACCGAGTGGTGAGTCTAAACTAGGCTTCTACAAGTTAGTGAGCCAGGTCGTACCATTATAGACATGTGGTAGTACGGTTATGCTTAAAATGGCAATCATAAGCGTCGGTCCTTATATGACTTGGGGCGGTACTTGCACAAAAGGATCAAGGCTTGATCCGCTCCCACCCGACATTCCATGCCGCCCAAGTCAAAATCATTTTCCTTTTCTTTTTATTTTAGAAAACAGGACCAAAACCATAATAATAACTTTCAAATCACATTTGATAGCTTTCTTTTTGAATAATCCCACCCCTGGGTTGTTTTCATCGGAAAAGGTCCTAAGCAATTCTACCGTACTACATAGCAATGGATACCATATAAGCCTAAGCATGGTATAAACAAGGTTCTAGGGTTACAAGGGATATGATTAACAATGTCAAGGTGGAATTAACAAGTTCGGAATAACTAACACTTATATTTGACATATTTCATTAAACATAGCCATGCAACTTTATAAACAATTTAAAGCATTTTGTAAACATAGGCACAAAGTGCATCAAGGAGACTTGCCTTCAGTTGCGGTGGCGGTGTCGAACTCGGAAGGCTCGACGGCGAAATTGGCGGTCGCGGCGGGATCGTCGACTACACGCAAAACGAGGCAATAAATAAATAACAGAAAATAAATAAAATCCAAAAATTATAAAATTAGTACTGGCAGGAAGGTCTCGATTTATGATGAATTTAGAAATTTGAATGAGGTCAAACGGAGTTCGGATGAGAAAGTTATGAGCTTCCGAAGTTTGAATTTCGAATAAATCGAAAACCGAGAATATTCCCGGAATATTCCGGTTTGACCGAGTCAACGTTTGACTGCGCTTTGACCGGACTTTGACTGGTTTGACTTGGCTTTGGACTGTATGACAGTGGGGCCCACGCGTCATAGAGAGAGAGGAAAAGAGGAAGCTTCCTCTGGAAGCTTGCCATGCCATCCATGGAGGAGAGAGAGAGATAGAGAAAGAGAAAGGGAGAGAGAGGGACGGGGCGGCGGCGGCGGCGACCGGCCGGCCGGCGGTGGCGCGCACGGGGCCCAAGCCCACCATGGGAGCTCTAAACAGAGAGCTCCAAAAAAAACAGAGAACACCTTTTTCCATGAAAAATTCGATTTTGACCCCAATTTCGCATGGAATTGGACCAAATTAACTCATGGATCGTCTAGATAACAACCTTAGGAACCTAGAACCGGAAAGAATTGAACCAAAACTCACCGAGCAAGATGAATTTGATGAAAAACCCGAGTTCGGCCGAAGCGAAGAAAATGCGAAATTCGACGTCAATCTGCGAGGGAACCTAAAAGGAATTGATGGGTTAGAACCTTGGCTTCCTCACGAACACAATGGAACAAACGGAAGAGAGAATAGTCCACCGGAGTGGAAGATATGAGCAAGAACACGAAGAACGCGAAGAACAACCAAAGTTCGTCGGTTTTCTTGATCTTGCGGCCAATTGGATTTGAGAGGCTAACGGAGAGCTATACCACCGGAAAGAGGGTTCTTATACGGAGAGATGAGGGGCGGAATCACGCGAAACGGATTAGAAACGGCCGCGTAATCACCATAAAGGTCGATTCCGGTTTCCTCGTAACCGTTCAAAATCCAGCGAGATCTCGGGTGCATTATCCCCATGGATAGAAAGAGGAGGCCGTTGTGATCCCAACGGATCCGGCCGTTATTGATTTGGAGTTGTAGGGAGGGAGATACATGAATTTGAAAGGAGGGGATAGAGTTTGGATAGAGTTCACAACTCCCTGTTCTTTCCTCCCAAGAACTCACGTACAAGGCCATCCCAAGGTGGAAGATGCACTGTAGCGCCACGTGGCGACGCCTCATTGGCTCCCTTTTACGCAAATGTTCCGCCCTAGAGAAAAATTGGGATAAATGGTCTAAAAATTCCGGAAAAATTCCTAGAGCCATTTTAGAATATTTGGGACTTAATGAAACTGGTTTGATTGAATTTGGATGATTTTTGTGGAATTGGATAATCGGGCACGGATCGCAGGCATTAAACAAAAGCCGCGCGAGATAAAATAGGAACGGATGTCCAAAAATCCGGGAAATGATTCCTAAAATCATTTCGGAATATTTGGAACATTTTAGAAGTGGTTTGGAGATTTTTGGAGCACTTTTGGACTCGGGTGAATTTTCGGGTCCTGGCGGGAACTGGAAAACCCGATTTTTCGCCCGGGAGGGAATTAATTCCCGATTTCGAAGGAGAATGGATGCCAGGTTATTATAAACACCAATGAAACTCCAACTTTTGAATTTACTTTATTTAAATTAGGTTTTCTCCAGAAAGCCAAAACGAGGATGTTACAGATCTTTTGTGAGGCAAATAGCACTTTGGCTGTCACAAAACAAGGTAACACAAGAAGTAATCCCGCTGAGCTCAGAGTACAAACCTCTCAACCAAGTAGCTTCTTTACATGCTTCAGAAATAGCCATATATTCAGCTTCGGTAGTTGATAAAGCAACAGTGGCCTGTAAATTTGCTTTCCAACTGACAGCATAACCACTAATAGTGAATACATAACCTGTAAGAGATCTTCTCTTGTCTAATTCCCCAGCATAATCAGAATCAACATAACCACTAAGTCTGTCTCCAGATTTACCAAACTGCAAACAAGCATTAGAAGTACCACGCAAATATTTGAAAATGCATTGAACAGCTTTCCAATGCTCTTTGCCAGGATTAGCCATGTATCTACTAATAACACTGAGTGCATAAGATAAATCAAGACGAGAACAAACCATAGCATACATAAGAGAACCAACTGCATTGGAATATGGAACTCTAGACATATACTCAATATCATCATCTGACTCCGGACATAAAGCTGAAGATAATCTGAAATGTGCAGCTAAAGGAGTATACTCACTGGTTTTGCATTATGCATATTAAATCGACGAAGGACCTTCTCAATATAACCTTGCTTATTAAGGTATAATTTGCCAGATTTCCTTGCTTTAATAATTTCCATGCCAAGGATTTTCTTTGCTGCACCTAAATCCTTCATCTCAAATTCTGTACTCAATTGTGCCTTCAATTTGACTACTTCTGATTTGTCTTTTGCAGCAATTAACATATCATCAACATAAAGAAGCAAATATACAGCTAAGCCATTAACAGTCTTCAGGTAAACACAACTATCATAATTAGACCGCTTAAAACCATGAGAGAGCATAAATGAGTCAAATTTCTTGTACCATTGTCTAGGGGATTGTTTCAAGCCGTAAAGAGATTTCTTTAATCTACAAACAAGGTGTTCTTTTCCAGGAATAATAAAACCTTCAGGTTGGTCCATATAAATGTCTTCCTCTAACTCTCCATGCAAGAATACAGTTTTAACATCTAGTTGCTCAAGTTCATAATCATGCATTACAATAATACTGAGGAGAGTGCGAATTGAACTGTGTTTCACAATAGGAGAGAAGACATCGTTGAAATCAATACCTGGAATTTGGCTTTAGCCTTTAGCAACCAACCAATAATACTGAGGAGAGTGCGAATTGAACTGTGTTTCACAATAGGAGAGAAGACATCGTTGAAATCAATACCTGGAATTTGGCTTTAGCCTTTAGCAACCAACCTTGCTTTATACCTTGTTGGATCAGTAGAAGAAATGCCTTCTTTTCTTTTGAAGATCCATTTGCAGCGGCCAGTCTTCTTGTCTTTAGGCAATTTCACTAAATCCCAAGTACAATTCTTTTCAAGAAACTCCATCTCATCTTGCATAGCGGTCATCCAATTTTTACAATCAGCAGAAGTAATTGCCTCAACATAGTTAGAAGGTTCTGAATTATTTTCAATTTCTTCTGCGACACTTAAAGCATAAGAGGCAATATTACTTTCTTCAATAAACCTTTTAGGTGGATTAATAGACCTCCTAGGTCTGTCAATAGCAATAGAATGTTGTGGAGGCTGCACAACTGGAGAAGAATGCTCAACAATATGTGAATCATCAATAATAGATGCATCCTGAATATCAATGTTATTTTCTGGTGTATTTTCTGAATCAATAAGGTGCTCCACCTGCACACTAGTTTTCTGTTGTTTCTCAATAGGAACATTAGTATCAACTTTATCATTTAACATAACATATTCATTAAAGATAACATTCCTACTGATAACAACTTTTTGCATTTGAGGATTCCACAATTTATAACCTTTAACACCATATTTATAACCAAGAAAGATGCATTTAATAGCTCTACGTTCTAACTTACCATTATCAACGTGAGCATAAGCAGTACAACCAAAAACTCTCAGTTGTGAATAATCAGATGGAGAGCCAGACCATACCTCAATTGGAGTTTTCTTATCAATAGCAATGGAGGGTGATCGATTAATTAGATAGCAAGCAGTGGAAGCGGCTTCAGCCCAAAAACGCCTATGCAAGCCAGCATTAGACAACATACAATGGGCCTTTGAGATGATAGTTCTGTTCATACGCTCAGCTACACCGTTTTGTTGTGGAGTATAAGGAACAGTGTAGTGTCGCACAATACCTTCAGACTTGCAATATGAATTAAATTCATTTGAACAGAATTCCATCCCATTATAAGTGCGAAGTTTCTTTACCTTCTTTTCAGTTTGCCTTTCAATCATAATCTTCTACTCTTTGAATGTTGAAAATGCTTCTGATTTATGCTTTAAGAAATAAGGCCAAACCTTTCTAGAATAATCATCAATAATTGTTAACATATAGCGAGCACCTCCAAAAGAAGGCTCACAAGATGTCCCCCATAAATCAGAATGCACATAATCAAGAATACCTTATGTAGAATGAACAGAAGTGTTAAATTTCACCCTCTTGTGCTTATCAAATATGCAATGCTCACAGAAATCCAATTTCCCTCCATTATAACCATCAAGAAGTCCTCTCTTGCTCAATTCTGCCAAACCCTGTTCACTCATATGCCCAAGGCGTTTGTACCAAAGATTAGCAATATCAGGTACAGAATGTGAAGTAATACAGACATTACCTGTAATTGTAGTGCCTAGTAGACGATATAAATTTGCTGATTTCAAATCTCCTTTCATAACAATAAGAGAGCCTTTTGATACCTTCAAAATTCCATTTCCTCTGGAATACTTATACCCTTTAGTATCAAGAGTACTCAAAGAAATGAGATTCCTGGTCATACCTGGAACGTGCCTTACATCTGTCAAGGTTCTAATGATGCCATCATGCATCTTAATTTGGACGGATCCAAGGTTCTAATGATGCCATCATGCATCTTAATTTAAAAGATTTGAGACTCCAGAGTTGGTTGTAGGGTCAATGCTGTGATATGACCCTTTTCTACCACTTCCAAGTTGAGTCTTCGGAATCCATCAAGTAGCTGTGGCTGACTGATGACATTTAAAGTGTTGACAGTGTGTAGCTTTCGACTAAGCGCATCGGCCACTACATTTGCTTTGCTGGGGTGATAATGGATGCCAAGATCATAGTCCTTGATCAATTCCAGCCATCTTCGCTGTCTCAAGTTCAGATCCGGCTGAGTAAAGAAATATTTCAGACTCTTGTGGTCTGTATATATTTCACAACGGTTGCCGATGAGGTAGTGCCGCCATAATTTGAGAGCATGGATGACGGCTTTCAATTCCAAATCATGAGTTGGATAATTAGCTTCATGAGGCTTTAATTGGCGAGATGCATAAGCCACTACCTTGCCTTCTTACATTAGCACACACCCGAGGCCTTGACGAGAAGCATCACAGAAAACGTCAAAGCTTTTATGTAAGTCGGGCATAACAAGTATTGGGGCTGAATTGAGTCTTTTCTTTAACTCTTGGAAGCTTGCTTCACATGCTGATGACCACTCAAACTTCCTCTCCTTCTTGAGCAATTCAGTCATCGGCTTTGCAATTTTTGAGAAGTTCTCGATAAACCGGCGATAATATCTAGCAAGATCGAGGAAACTTCTGATTTCGGGAACAGTTCGGGGCTGTTCCCATTCGAGCACATCCTTTACTTTGCTCGGGTCAACAGTGACACCTCCATTAGAAAGAACATGACCAAGGAAACCCACTTCTTTGAGCCAGAACTCGCATTTGCTAAACTTCGCATAGAGCTGATGCTCGCGAAGCTTGTCAAGCGCCATGCGTAAATGAAGCTCACGTTCTTCCTCACTCTTGGACTAAATGAGAATGTCGTCAATGAATACCACCACAAATTTATCCAAGTATTCCATAAATTCCTTGTTCATAAGATTCATGAATGTGGTAGGTGCATTTGTAAGACCAAAGGATACTACGGTATATTCATATAATCTGTAGCGAGTGGTAAAAGCAGTCTTTGGAATATCCTCTGGCCTGATCTTGTGTTGAAAGTAGCCTCACCTTAAGTCAATCTTGGAAAAGACTTGTGCTCCGCTCAGTTGATCAAATAGAACATCAATTCGCGGAAGAGGATATTTGTTCTTGATGGCGACTTCATTTAAAGACCGGTAGTCAATACACATTCGGAGACTACCATCTTTCTTTTTGACGAATAACACCAAACTTCCCCACGGGGATGAGCTAGGACGGATGAATCCCTTACCCAATTGCTCCTTGAGTTGTTGCTTTAATTCAATCAACTCATATGGGGGCATGCAGTAAGGATGCTTGGAAATTGGTGCGGACTCTGGTAGCAAATCTATAATGAATTCCAGGTCGTGGTCTGGCGGTAGCCCTGGCAATTCTTCTGGAAAGACATCAGGGTACTCATAGACAACAGGCACTTGATGAATCTCTGGGATTGAGAGAGTGTTGAGGGTGGACTGATATGGATTGAAGGCTTGAAAAGAAGAATATGTGACATGAATACCGTCGGGGTTGACCAAAGAGATGGCTTTATTAGCACAATCAATATGCCCCTGGTTTCTTGCTAACCAATCCATGCCAAGAATAATATCAAGTCCTGGTGTATCTATGTTGATTAAATCACCCTCAAATTCTACCCCATTGATCTCAATTTTTACTCCCGGACTCACAAACTTTGCTTTCAAAACAGACCCAGGAGTAGCTTATAGATTTGTAATCTTTCTTTAGTAATTTGTTTTGATCAATAAAGTTGCGTAACGCCAGTTTTGATCATCATCGACTTACGTTATCTAGGTTTGCCTTTTCGCTGATCTTATGCACATCGCCTTTTTTGAGAAAAATCTACCTTTATCAACCATCTACTCAGCTAAATCAGGCGATTTATATTTATCATTACTTGTGGTTTAATCGGATTGAAAAGCTATTTAGGTCGAATTATTATTGAGAAACTAATTAGATGATATCGTCAGTTAGATCATATATTATTCTTGATGATTACAGGATCAAATCGGCTGGCACGTCCACACTCAGATTAAACCCAGTGTTTGCGTGTGTTTAGCGCTGATCAATCCATCATCACATTTTTTAGCGTCAACGCACTTTTGGTATGCCCAATGAGATGAAGATGTCTTCCTCAGGAAAATCAATTCCTCCATCCGATGTCAACTCTGATGCTATAATCGTCCCAACGCTGGATGATTTAACGCCTGAACAGCGGAAAGAGATTGAAGATCGCAAGTCCATGTTCGAGTAGATGATGCTGAACTACTACCAAAAGACCTGACATGGTGTTACACTAAAGACCGGGTTACCGACAGTCAACTAAGGCAACAAGGAAATCGCGGGCACTTCAGATGATAGATCGGTAAGCCGATATATACCTGCACCAGCGAAATTATCGGATATGATTACCCAATATATATATTATGCTCTAGTCAACCAATCATTGGCTTTAGTAACTATACTTAAGCCGATGATAACCAACAGTGTCAGGACAATAGCCCAAGAGATGGTATCAGCTGGAACTTTGTTTGACCATGTGCAATCAATGTCGACATATCCGGTCTATTCCATAGCCCAGAACACTTAGACTGTGAAATCAGCAACCGATCCCAAGCCATCGGCTCCTATCCCCACCATGATGCCAACGCGGCCAACCGTGATCTTGCCGCGAGATACTAGCACAAGTGGGATTTCTCATTTCCAGGCGTACACCAATGGTTCTAAGTTGGACTCTCAGGCCAACTTGCCTCCATCGACTCCATTTTAAGTCTATCCTAAATCGGTCCCACAGCCGATTGAAACTCAAGTGCGCCCACAATTTTTTGAGCCGATTTTGCCGAGGGATCCGGCCACGCATAGGGTGGTGACATACTCAAAGCCATTTGTTCTACTGCCGAAGCCGGTGTTTAGGAGGCAAAACATCACCTATGAATAGCCACATCAACCACAGCCAGCCTTGGCACCACGCCAACCCGAGTTTACACTAAGGAGGGCATTATGCCAATTACAATCATAATTGGCAAACACTGCAATTCTAAATAACATTGGCTAAGAAAGCCGATTGGGCCGAACAGATTACCACGGTGCTGCGGGATCAATTCAGCATATAGCCAAAGGGATGGGTTATCAGCTTCCAAAAGCCGTATCCTGATTACATTGATTGGATACCGTACCCCAATAGTTATCGAGTCCCTAATTTTGCTAAATTCTCAAGGGATGATTACATCACAGCCCTAGAGCATATCAGGCATTTTGTCGCACAATGTGGGGAAGCATCATAGTCCGATAGTTTAAGGGTGAAATTGTTCCCATTATCTCTATCAGGGGCAGCTTTTACTTGGTTCACAACTTTGCCCCCAAATTCGGTCAACACTTGGGCCAATTTGGAAAGTCAATTCCATGAGTACTTTACACAAGATATGTTGCTTTTTACTATCCAGAAAATAAAATGTTACTAGCTATTACACAAAATGTTACTAAACCTAAATGAAGTAAACTACCAGAACAAAAATTTAGCTCTGTTTATTGACCTGTAGTAAAATATTATGTGGATGATCATAAATATTACTGTAATAGATGATAAAATCAATTGAGAACCGTTCATAAAATGTTAAGCGTCTGTTCAGTAGTAAAATCCTACACAAGTTCAGTCATTTGGTAGTAAACCAATTTTATCGTATAAAGTTCATGAAAACCATATGTACATATTCTGAAAAATTCTAAAAAATTTAACATACGCAGGGGATGTGAGTTTCTACAACCCATAAAATTTGAATACCAAACTCAATCGACTTTAAAAGATAAGAAAATAATAAATTTACTATTCATCACTGATTACCTCTTTTTAATTTCATATCTTTTAAATGAGATTGATTTTGGTTTTCAAATTTTACAGGATGTACAATTTCACCTCTCCTACTTATGGTAATTTTTGAGAATTTTTGAAAACTTATACATGTAATTTTCATAAATTTTACATAATAATAGTCGTTTATATAGGACATGTGTGACACCACGGAGTTTCGTAACCTTATATAATGTGAATGTTGAGGTCAAACACATTATGAAATATGGAATTAGAGGTTGAAACCATACGGTATGGGGTTTATTCGCGTTTTCGGGCCGTTTTTCGGGTGTTTAGGGCCTTTCCGGGGAAATTTGGGCCTTGGGGGGTCTTTTCGGGCCTTGGGGGGTCTTTTTGGGCCTTTAGTGGAGGCTTCTGGGCCCATGAGGGGAGGAGGGGGCAGCCAACCAGCCCTAGGGCGCCCCAAACCCTCCCCCCATGCGCCCCACCTCCTCCTCTCCCTCCCATAGCCGCCACCCTCTCCCTTGTGCGCCACCCTCCTCCTCCCTCCTCTCCATTGCACCACCACCCCTTTCCTCTCCTCTCCACCACCCTTGCTTCCCCTAGGGTAGTTCTCCACCTCACCAACCCGAAGATCCATCCGTTGGAGCGCTCCGCGACGAGGAGATCCGGTGGATTTGGAGCGAGGAAGGAGATCGCGCGAACCGGGAGGAGATCCATTGGGTTTTCGATCGTCGGGCGAAGGTATGGCCACGGGGATCCTTGGGGTTGGTCTAGGATCTGTTCTAAGGGGTATTATCATGTTTTTAGATCAATTGGTGGTGCTGGAATTGAGTAGATTAGATGGATTCTTGAGTTTGCCACGTTCTCTGTTTCGGGCAGCATGAGCAGTCGACCTAGGGTTTGGGTTTTTGCCAATTTAGATTCGGAATTTGGTCGTACGGCTGTTGAAGAAGTTGTAGGTAATTTCAATATCTTTCCGTGGGTATAAAGAACGTCAAATTCCGCCCAGCCGTTTGAAAGTTATGATCGTTTTACCGAATGTATTAAAATCTGTGACGTGATTGGAACAGATCTCGGTTTTCTGTAGATTAAACCACTTTAGAGTCCAAATCAGTCTTTCCGTATACTTATAAAAAGTTAGGAAATTTCCTAAGCTATGCGAGGATGTACTCGTTTAATTGATTCGGAGTTTTAGAACCCGAGTTATGCCTTTTGGAAGGCTGCTGTCCCGACGGGACAGAACCTCTGTTTTTGTGTTTAGCGAGTAGTTTGCGATGTCGGGGTAGAAGAGGGTTGGCTTACTATTTTTTGGACTTTATTGTGAGTGTGTGGTACCTATGTGCAGGTGGTGTGACCCCGGGAGTGCCTTCTACTTCTCGCCAATCCATCGCCCGTGGTTGAGGCAAGTGTATTGGAATGGGTAGCGGGTTGTAGTTGCTAGATTGATTGAGATTGAATTTGAGTACATGATATGCTCACATGCCATGCCTTAATGATTGCCAATGATATGATGAATATGTTTATTATGTTATGATGCCATGGGATAGTGTACAAGTTATTTATGATGTTGGCATATTTGCATACATGGCATGTTACATGGCCCGAGCGGTGAGAAAGTCATAACTAGTCCGGGGAAGGTCGGT
The DNA here is from genome assembly GCA_036346355.1 of Rhipidocladum racemiflorum. Lineage (NCBI taxonomy): Eukaryota > Viridiplantae > Streptophyta > Magnoliopsida > Poales > Poaceae > Rhipidocladum > Rhipidocladum racemiflorum. Next base: position 59,751,287 of record CM070573.1, on the reverse strand, counting down.
GAGAAAGTTATGACTATTCCGGAGAGCCAATGAGTAAGTCCTACATCGTGATTCCATTCACCGCGGTGAACGGAAGCGAGGAGTAGGCACCCTCCATCTTCGGGATGGAAGGGGGGAGAGGGCGCACACCGACGGGTGTGTACTCAACCAAACCGGTATGAGTTTCCAAGGAGACATGAGCATCGCATCGCATTGCATACATAATGGTGATGATATTGATATGTGATCATGAATGAGATGAAAGACATGATATGAGTTGTTGTAGCCATGTAATTATTTTTGTGTACCATTGCAATATGCTTGCTGAGTGTTGAACTCACGCTTGTGCTTTCTTGTTGTTTTAGGTACCATGAGATCGGCATGCGGGGAAGGGAATTAGTCACACTTCTACACGTAGCGTCACTCAATTGTTCCCACAGTCACTCATTTGGGTCTTGATAATAAATTAAGTGTGATGTCTATTGTTTTATGGTTTAGCTTTGCGATATGAAAGTCTTATTGTTCGTTTGGCTCATGGAGACATTAAATGTTTGGAATTAGACTTTTAAGGTCGTCATACCTTTAATTATTGCTATTTTAGTTGTCTCTCGTATTGCCTTATATTGCTATGCTATTGTGTTTCCTTCAATTCATGTTAAAACAAAGGAGATGCTGCCGAAATATCAGTTTTTAGCATTAGTGCCTTTGCTGTAATTTACTTGATTTTGTGGTATTTAGAGGTTGCTTAGTCTATGTTTGGTAGCATTTGGGCATATTAAATGCCGGGGTGTTACAGTTGGTATCAGAGCGGGCTGTAGGTCCCTGGAATGTGTATTTTTAGTGTCATGCTATAGGATACAACTAAAATGTGATGTGGAGTAACTTAGAAACATGGCTTAGGTTTTAACTAAAATTTTGTCATAGGATAGCAACATTAAAACTTGCAAAAGTGGTATAACTAATATGAAATTTGACACACATGGATGCACAGTAGGAAAGGGTATGGGTATCGTTTCTTTACGCTTAAATGTTGTATTTAAGCTCTGTTGTTGAATGCTTCATTTGATAATGCATGTTGCTATGTCAATGAGATAAATGATTGAATTGTTGTTGTTGTTGTGATAGAGTGGGGTTGTGGTGCCGAAGGGTTTCGGTCACCTCTTTTTGTTCATAGTAAGGGTGTGGTTTGACGGTGTGGCCGGTTAGCGCCATCACCGAAGAACTATTAACCCCTGTGGGAGAAGAGTACTTATCCTTTCTATCAAAGGTCGGGTAGTTGGCTGGAGTCGAATCGAAGAGTTCGTGGTGGATTCTTTCAGTTGCTCTTTACCGTTCTAACGGTCGGTTTCGGTTGGTTTTCTTGGCTCTGGTTGATTGAAGTCAAAACAAAAGTGTTTGGAATTGGATTTTCGTGGAGTGTCCCTTCGGTGTTTCTTGGTTTTGTCTTCTTTGGGTGAAGACAAAGAAGAAGAGTTTTGTGTTGCGCGTCTTTTGGTCGCCTTTTTGCTTTGACACCGGTTCTGTTGGTTGCCTTGCAAAGAAAAGTATAGTTTTGGTTCTTCTGTGTCTTACTCTGAGTTTAAAAGAAGTTATTGAAGTGTGTGCGAAAAAAAGGGGTAAGTTGTGTCGATTTATGTTTTGTACCTTTGTCCGTAAAGGTTTACTTGGTCGCTTGGTTCCCTCCTGTGGGAGTCTTTAATATTGAAATGTGTTTTGGAGTCATGTCCCATTGCAACTTTGAGTGTCAAGCTTCTTTGTGAGTTTTGGTTGAGTATTAAAAGAAAAATGCTGCAAATAAAGTAAGTATTCGTTTGACTGAAATTACTTGTCAAAAGTGAAAATTGTTGTTTAGCATGTTATGTAGTATGTAACAATGTGGTTTATGGAAATGATGTGCTCCTTAGTTAAATTGCGAGTTGAATCAATTAAATGCAATTGTTATCTCTAGCTGGAGAATAAATAGACTACTAGTGTTGTAGTTTACTCTGTAGCGAGAATGATTAAATGGGTTAATGTACATGCTTAGAATCTGTTGCCTTGCTTTAAAAGTGCTTATGATCCTCGTTAATGTTAAAAGTTTAAACCTTGATGCATAGTTAGAACATTAAGATGATGTAAATTAATGATACTGTTAAAGAAACTTTGCCGGTTGTTTAAAGATGTTCTAATCTAACGGGTTAATAGAGAAATTTAATCATGTTGACTAGTGGCTTTAATTTGGAAGTTGATTAGAGTTGCTATTTATGTTGTTGCAAACTACTAGTATATTCGGAAGTATGCAGTTGTGTCTCTACAATGCTAGTATTGATATCAATTGAGAAGACATAAGACTTTTTGTTAATGATGTTGTTAAGAACATTGTGCTGATCTAACTTATTAAATCTAATTTAATAGTTGGAGTATGTTGTGTAGTGACAATTTTGTTGCAACCTATGTGTAAGGTAGCTAAAAGTAATGTTGTTGATTGATGATTATGCAAAGATTTGATATTGATGTCTTGGTAGTGTTGTTAATTGTTGGGAACCATTGATCCAATAGAAGAAAAGTGTAAAAACTGTGGTATTATGTCGAGTACATGTTGTGATGGGATGAACAATGGATAATAATCATGATGCAAGATTTTAATTTTTAATGAATGCATATCTTAGAATCCTATTTACGAATTTTATCTTGTAGAGATATTACTTAATTGTTGAAGTCATTTTATTGATTGAACAAGTTTCAATTGTCAAGATTTTGACGTATGGATAGTATAAATTATAGGTTGACCATGCTCAAGTAGCTGTTGAAGTACTATGTTTGAAATATAGAAGACGTGGTTATATGATTTGGTGATCCGTGGGGATCATGTCAATGTAGTCATGGTTGGGTGTCTTTGTGATAAGCATCTTAAACCTTAATTAAAAGTGTTGGGAATGGTAACTAGAGAAATAAATTGTTATGTAAATTTTGTTAAATCCGGTTGGACTTCCTCAATAAGTAAGTAGTGAATTTTGAAGTCTTTAATGGAAAGCGTAGTGGAATAATAGAGATGATTGCAATTATGCTAAGCTGGTGTTTAAAACCTTCTGGACTGGTTTGGTTGTTTGCTATCTTGGTTGAATGCTTTTGGTCAAAGTATTCCTTATGTTGTGTTTCAGAGTTTCCCTAAAACTCGTAGAAATTGGTGCCAATCTTTGGTTTTGGCTATTTTGTTTAATTTGTGCTATGTGTATGGTTTTACACCCAAAAGTATTTGAGTGGATCGCGCTCCTTCGCGTTCGCACTGAATCATCTTTGGAGTAAATTTTAAAGGAAGCAGAAGGTCTTAGTGGGTTGTGTTGAAGATTCTTGAGATTTAATTTGTAACTCTTTTTGACTGGAGATGGATTTATTTGCATAATGTGTGTGATGTTTGCGAGTGCTTCAAAAAGGTGGAATTTATGAATGTTTTATAAAGTGATTTTGTTAGTGAGGTGTTCCCTTTTTGAAATGAGTTTCCCTCTCCTTGAGAAAATTTGTGACGGTTGTGGGAGCAGATGCTCGACTTGAAATTTTTATGCTCTCTTCCAAAATGTTGGATTTGGATGAAATGCAATGTTTTGCAAGTTCAGTTTTCAATTGATGTGGGATGTGATGCGACGTGGTGTTTTACTGTCAACTATGCTGCTGTCATAGTCCATATGAATTTCCTCAACCTTCGATGTTAATTGTGTTTCCATTATTTGATACCGAGTAAGAAGTCATTTGGTGAATGACTATTCGGTACCGTTGTTACAGGATGAATGAATGGTGAAAAAGGAAAACGAGACATTGTTTATGCATAATTAATCATAAAGGAGTCGATGAGCCAGGTCGGTGAGAAAGTCATATATGGATATATGACTTATCCGGAGTGCTCTTGAAAAGTGTGCATGCATGTCATGAATCGAGATGTCCATTTCTTTCTAGTATGAAAAGAAAGAATGAAGAACTTTTGGTATTTTGGTTGTGGTGTAGGGGATTTATGCTTCCTTTGTGATTTGGCTTGGATGTTGCCGAATTCATTCCAAAATGGTTGTTAACGCTTTGGGATTGAGTTGTCATGTGTGGTCCACTTGGGTTCAAAAGAATTGTACTTATCTTGCTCTATAGATGGGAGTGAGGATATAAATGTTCTTGGTTTATGGTTGAATATGCGAAATATGTGTACACTTGGTCTAGTTAACTAAGTGTTTTTGTGTGAGGGCGAGACCCTCTTAAGAAAGGAACCAATTGTGGTTTGGTAAGGTTGTACGATCCTAGCTTGGGGCTAGGTGTCGAACCTTAGTGGTATAAGGGTGGGTTGTGATGGAGGTTGATGACATATGGGTTTAACCTTTATTAAGAGTAGCGATGGGTGGAAGTGAAGTTGACGGTAGTTCGGTGATAATTGTCCTGCCATGAGCAATTGTCTTAACTAGTTGTTTTTGGGTTTGAGTCTTGCCTGGGAGAGGATGGAATGAAATGTTAGCATGATCGTGTATCGGAAGGACAAGTGTGCCTTAATGAGTTATTCCCCTCGATGGAAATTTTCGAGAATGTAGAGAGTTCGTTAAAGGAATTGTGACTCGCTTTAATTGTGTCATATTGAGTTTAATGAAGTGTTTGTCGTGAGGTTTCAGGCGTTTTGGGTTGATGGAGCCCTTTGTGGTTGAAACGCAGTTTCTGTTTGGGAATTGAAGTGAAGATGGAACCGTGAGAGGTTGCACTCTGTTGAGCTAAACCAACATTTTCTCGCTAGTGTTGGTTTTGAGAACTCGCTTGTCGTTTGTTCCGGTATTAGTCTCTGTGTGAATGTTTTGGTGCTGCAAAGAAGTCTTCTGTCCCTTGGGGACTTTGTTGATTTTGGAGTTCTTCGGATTCGAGGTCGAATCATGTTTAAGGGGGGGAGAATGTGACACCACGGAGTGTCGTAACCTTATATAATGTGAATGTTGAGGTCAAACACATTATGAAATATGGAATTAGAGGTTGAAACCATACGGTATGGGGTTTATTCGCGTTTTCGGGCCGTTTTTCGGGTGTTTAGGGCCTTTCCGGGGAAACTTGGGCCTTGGGGGGTCTTTTCGGGCCTTTAGTCGAGGCTTCTGGGCCCATGAGGGGAGGAGGGGGCAGCCAACCAGCCCTAGGGCGCCCCAAACCCTCCCCCCATGCGCCCACCTCCTCCTCTCCCTCCCATAGCCGCCACCCTCCCCCTTGTGCGCCACCCTCCTCCTCCCTCCTCCCCATTGCACCACCACCCCTCTCCTCTCCTCTCCACCACCCTTGCTGCCCCTAGGGGAGTTCTCCACCTCACCAACCCGAAGATCCATCCGTTGGAGCGCTCCGCGACGAGGAGATCCGGTGGATTTGGAGCGAGGAAGGAGATCGCGCGAACCGGGAGGAGATCCATTGGGTTTTCGATCGTCGGGCGAAGGTATAGCCACGGGGATCCTTGGGGTTGGTCTAGGATCAGTTATAAGGGGTATTATCATGTTTTTAGATTAATTGGTGGTGCTGGAATTGAGTAGATTAGATGGATTCTTGAGTTTGCCACGTTCTCTGTTTCGGGCAGCATGAGCAGTCGACCTAGGGTTTGGGTTTTCGCCAATTTATATTCGGAATTTGGTCGTACGGCTGTTGAAGAAGTTGTAGGTAATTTCAATATCTTTCCGTGGGTATAAAGAACGTCCAATTCTGCCCAGCCGTTTGAAAGTTATGATCGTTTTACCGAATGTATTAAAATCTGTGACGTGATTGGAACAGATCTCGGTTTTCTATAGATTAAACCACTTTAGAGTCCGAATCAGTCTTTCCGTATACTTATAAAAAGTTAGGAAATTTTCTAAGCTATGCGAGGATGCACTCGTTTAATTGATTCGGAGTTTTAGAACCCGAGTTATGCCTTTTGGAAGGCTGCTGTCCCAACGGGACAGAACCTCTTTTTTTGGGTTTAGCGAGTAGTTTGCATTGTCGGGGTAGAAGAGGGTTGGCTTACTGTTTTTTGGACTTGATTGTGAGTGTGTGGTACCTATGTGCAGGTGGTGTGACCATGGGAGTGCCTTCTACTTCTCGCCAATCCATCGCCCGTGGTTGAGGCAAGTGTATTGGAATGGGTAGCAGGTTGTAGTTGCTAGATTGATTGAGATTGAATTTGCGTACATGATATGCTCACATGTCATGCCTTAATGATTGCCAATGATATGATGAATATGTTTATTATGTTATGATGCCATGGGATAGTGTACAAGTTATTTATGATGTTGGCATATTTGCGTACATGGCATGTTACATGGCCCGGGCGGTGAGAAAGTCATAACTAGTCCGGGGAAGGTCTGTGAGAAAGTTATGACTATTCCGGAGAGCCAATGAGTAAGTCCTACATCGTGATTCCATTCACCGCGGTGAATGGAAGCGAGGAGTAGGCACCCTCCATCTTCGGGATGGAAGGGGGGAGAGTGCGCACACCGACGGGTGTGTACTCAACCATACCGGTATGAGTTTCCAAGGAGACATGAGCATCGCATCGCATTGCAGTAAACAACATTTGACAAGTATCATAAGTAGATTCGAAAGCGGTAAAAACAAGTATAACATCAATAACTTTTCCAGAAGTTAAATAAATATCTTTCCCATTCCTAGTCCACGTTTCCATCAACATCATCATTTAAACCAAACCCTCTTTCCAAATCCAAGTTGTTTTTCATCAAAGTCTAACCCTTGACTGTAATCCCCGAGCAATGTCCAATACCGCGGACTCGGCTATTCGAATAGATTTTACACTCTGCAGAGGTTATGCACTTTACCCACAAGATACAGCCAAACACCACAAAGGCGAATGATTGTAACAAAGCCTTTCGGAAACGGCTAACTACGCAAGTGAACCTTTCCGGTTTTTGCCCTACACCATCCCTTCCCTTAACAAAGGCGAAGTATGGGACCGACATACCGTTCGACGGGTACCATGCCTCAGCACTGGTACGCTCCCCTCTCAAGCTACACAAAGGGTGTAGTTGACACCTGAGGTATCACATGCAAGTTATTAGTAACTTACTCAACTAGGACCGTCCCATTCCGGTCATGTGGTTGCACGATTAACTCAGTTCAAAGGCTTGCAAGGTTAAGTCCTTATGCTGACCAGGGCAAGACTACCCGAAGAACCAAATCATCGCTACCGATGCCACAACTGGCCCACCCGATCATTTCTTGCCACATGCCCCGGCCGAAAACTATTTATCAAACCCCCAGTTGATTACCATGCACCACGTGCCATCAACATCTCAACACATGATACCTTTCCAAAACAGGTTCAATATATCATTAAGTCAATATTAACATTTGATTGTCCAAAACCATGTCATGAGCATGTAGCAGGTCTAAGCAATACACTACAGCGATCTAATTCCCATGTTGGCCATTTAATAATGTCCAACTAGTTAATCCTCAACTAGGGTGACAAGGGGTTCATGGCATATAGTTATTTGTGTCAAGGTGGCATACAGCAATTAGGCATTTAACTAATCTCCCAAAATTAATTAAAGTACTTCATAATTGAGCTAGCATGCAATAATTTAAATCAAATTAATTTCAAAATGGGATCAACATGGTCAAAGCACAACTTGCCTTCAAAAAGTACTTGATCTTTGTCCTGAGCTGGCTCCTGGGTCAACACTTCACATTCGAATCCTTCCGGCACCTCAACGTCTACTCGTAACGCGTGCAAATAGCAATAAATGAATAAAACAGTAGACAAAAAGTGTACAAACATCCAAATAAAGTTCATAAACAGAGAGAGCATAATTTCATGAATTTTTAGGAATTTGAATCCGCAGAATCGGAGTTAAAACGCAAAAGTTATAAGCGTTTGAATTTGAAATAATCAAATAAATAATATTTTAGAGAAAAAATTTAGTCTAAAAATTAAATAAAATTCACCATTAGGTAGATATCAATTTTATAAAAATTTAGAAATTTGAATCACCCAAATCGGAGTTAAAATGCAAAAGTTATAAGCATTTGAAGTTTGAATCGATTTTAAAAATCAATAAACCGAATTAATAAATCATTTTCTTTTTCGGAAAAAATATTTATTGAGTCAGCAATGACACGTGTCAGCACAGGATTGGTCCACGTGGACTTGCTGACGTCAGCACCGGCCGAACCCACCGATGACGTCAGCATGACGTCACCGTGACACGTGGCAAGACCCGGATGCTGCAACGTGTCCGGGTCAACGGATGCTGCAACGCGCGCTCAGAGACACGCGCTCGCGCACGCGCTCGGTGCGACACGGCTAGGACACACGTGGCACGATCTCGGCCGTTGGTTTGAAAATCAACGGCGCGGATTGGATCGCGTTTCACGCGTTGAAAAACCACTCGGTCGCTTTGGACCGCACGATCTAGATCTAACGGTTGAGAATAGATCTAATCCCCGCAACGTGGAATCCATTGCGGTGACGTGGCCTAACGTGAGCCGTTGGATCTCGATCCAACGGTTGAGATCTAATCTAACGTTTTAGGGTTCGGGAAACACGTGGCTCACCGTGGCCGTTAGATCTTGATCGGAGGCCTGTCCGAGCTCGCGAGGTCGATGGTGACGCGGCGGAGCTGCAGCGGCCGGAGACGGAGACGACGACTACTCCCGCGGCGCTTCGGGGCTCCTCCGACGAGTTGAGTTGGCTCTACGGGTGCGTCTCGGTCTGGGGGTTCTAGATCTGGGCTCAACGGCGGCAGGGGACGGCGGATGACGGCGGGATGAAGCAAAAACCGTGGTGGAGCGGCGCGCAACTACGGCGAGCTATCGCGGCTAAACAGCGGCGGTTCTGCCTCGGTGAGTAGGGGCTACGGGTGCGCAAGGTCAGGGCCGACCTCGGGGCGTGACCCGGGCTTTAAATAGCCTCGACGTCCGCGCCCGAGGAGGAACCCTAGTTCTACGCGGCGGTGGAGTCCGGCCGCGACTCGGACGGAGACGATGAATCACAGCCGTCCACGTGGCGCGATCAACGGCCACGATCACGCGGGCGAACAGGTTCGGGTCGGACACGACTCGGTCGGGTCCGAGTGAATCTCGGCCGTTGGATCTCGATCCGACGGCTGAGATCGACCGAGTTCTTTTGGTTAGTGGTGCGGTCGCACTTGGGCTACGTGGCACCTTGTGGGCCGTTGGATCTTGATCCAACGGTTCACGGGGTTAGGGTTCGTCCGACGCGGTTGGGCTCAGCTGCGACTCGGTTGGGTCCGGGTCGGACTCGAGTCTGACTCGGACTCGGGTCCGGTCAGATAAACAGTACAAACCCACTCGCATTTTCCAGCGATTAAATATTCAAATTAATTCTCAGAAATTCATTTAATCCATTAAAAATAGCAAAACACTCAGAAAAATTCCAGAAAAATTCTGGAAAATATTTTGAGGCATTTGGGACCCGAATAATATATTTCCAACAAAATTTTATTTGTAAAGTTAAATTCTTTAATTATTTCAAAAGGGAATAAATTCAAATAAATTCCAAATAAATCCAAATAAATTCCAAAAAATTCCAAAAATCCACCAAAGTGCCAAATCTTATTTGTATTCAATGAAAGCAAAATTTTGGGGTGTTAAAACCTCCCCCTTAACAGAATCTCGTTCCCGAGATTCAGGGCTTACTAAAGAATAGGTTCGGAAACTCTATGAAATCATGTGCTGAAAAATTGGCTAAGATTTGAACTTGGAAAATGTGTTTTGTGCATGAGTTCGACAATTTGACAAGAAACAGTGAAGTTCTCTTTTGTACTGGACCAAACTTTCGAGAAACAGTAAGTTTCCCTTGTACGCCGGACCGCTTTTCTTTGGTCCGCCGTGAACGTGTTTTCAAACGTTTTTGAGCCGGACTGAAACTTCCAAAACCAGTAAGTTTCGCGTGTACGACAGACTCTCCCCTCGACAAGCAAGGTGGATTTTTGACGGCTGTTTTCACGTTTGCGCCGGACCGGATTTTTGGTCCGGTGTGAATGGTTTTTTGCTCGATTAGGGTTTTAAGCAATTTTGGAATTGAATTCTGGTTTGAATTTGAGATTATGAAATTTGTGAGAATTTCATGATGCTTGTTTTCAAGCGGACTTTATGCAATGCTCGTGTGAGTATTTGCATGGACTAATGTTGAGTCAAGTCGCGGACTTGTGCTCGGAATCGTTTTGTGGTTTGTTCATGTGCAGGTATTGCTCGAGGGCGAATGTGGTCGATGACGGGACCGGAACTAGGTTCATGGAGGAACTGAGGTTCGGGACTAGGTTCAGGGGGAACTGAGGTATTGGTGGTCAAGGATGTCATGCGGGACGTTCGGGCTAAGAGAATGGTGCACATGAAGAATGGTTAGTCACGTGAGAATGGCAGGAGGTCATTCGCGTGCAAAGTGTTAGTCACGTGAGTATGGTAGGGTTGCCATACGCATGCAAGAGTTGTACTCGGCCAGGTTGGGCCAAGAGGAGTTGTGTTGAATACATACTCTTTCTAGGATTAGGAGTGGGACTCCTTCTAGGATTAGGAGTGGGACTCCTTCTAGGATTAGGAGTAGGAATTGTATTCATAACTCCTTGTGTTTTGCTCCTTTAAATAGGAGGGGTTGTCTCCTGTTGAAGGGCATCAAGCTTTGAGCAAGCTTTAGGGTTGTACTCTTTTGTTTGGAGTACTTTAGACAAAATAAAGGAGAAATAAAGATCAAGTTCTTCAAATCTTTCGGCGAGCTACAATTCTAGTTAGATCTATTCTCGTCATCTTCTGTCACAGCAAGCTTGCGAGGTTCATAACTTTTGATCCGTAAGTTCGATCGAGCTGATTCTTTTTGCGTTCGATTCGTATTGGAATCTAGTTTCTTGTGTCCAAATTTCAGATTGTTCTGACAGTTGGATCTCCAGGAATTCGCATTTTACCGAACCTCTATCATTCTGTTTTTGTCGAATACGAGGCAATTATTTGGTTCTGTTTTGGGGTGAACTTTTAGTAGATCAAGAATTTGGTTTTAGCTTCCGCACAATCATTCACCCCCCTCTGATTGCTATATTTGTATACTTCGATCCTACAAACTCCTTCAAATCCTCCTCGCGCTCCCAAGTTGTTTCACTCTCCGCATGGTTGCTCCATTGAACTCTGCAAAAACGGGTTGACTTGTTTCTCGTCTCTCGATCTATTGTGTCCAGAATCTTGACGGGGTGTTCCTTATAGGTCAGATCTTCCTGTAGCTCGATCGATTCTAGCGGTGTCTGCTCATCAGGTACTCGGAGACACTTCTTCAGCTGGGACACATGGAACACATCATGTACTCCTGCCAATGACTGCGGCAACTCCAACTGATAAGCAACTTCGCCCTTGCGGCTCAAAATCTTAAATGGTCCGACATATCGCGGTGCGAGCTTCCCTTTGGCATGGAATCTCTTAACTCCCCTGAGGGGTGTAACCCTAAGGTACACGAAATCCTCTGGTTCAAAGCTCAAATCTCGGCGACGGTTATCGGCGTAGCTTTTCTGTCTTGACTGTGCTATCTTTAGCCTTTCCCGGATCATGGCTATCTGCTCTTCGGCTTCTTGAAGAATGTCCGGCCCAAAGACACGGCGTTCACCTGTCTCATTCCAGTTCAATGGTGTTCGACAAGGTCGACCGTATAATGCCTCAAAAGGTGACATTTGTAAACTGGCCTGGTAGCTATTATTGTAGCTGAACTCAGCATACGGCAGACTCTTATCCCAAGAGGTAGCATAAGCTAATGCACAGGCTCTCAACATGTCCTCCAATATTTGATTCACTCTCTCGGTCTGTCCATCCGTCTGCGGGTGATAAGCTGTACTGAAATTCAAACGGGTTCCCATGGCTTCATGCAGCTTACTCCAGAACCTCGAGGTAAACTGGGTACCTCTATCTGATACAATCTTCTTCGGCACTCCATGCAAACAAACGATCCTGGTCATGTACAATTCTGCTAACTTGTCTCCCGAGTAAGTGGTCTTTACCGGGATAAAATGGGTGACCTTAGTCAAACGGTCCACTATAACCCATATGGAGTCATACCCACCCTGAGTCTTCGCCAACCCAGTGATGAAGTCTATTCCGATTTCCTCCCATTTCCATTCAGGTATCTTCAATGGCTGTAGTAGTCCTGCTGGCCTCTGATGCATTGCCTTGACTCTCTGGCATATGTCGCACAGCGCAACATGCTCGGCAACTTCACGCTACATGCTTGGCCACCAGAATCTTTCCTTCAAATCCTGATACATTTTAGCACTTCCTGGATGGATTGAATACTTGGAGTCATGGGCTTCCTCTAGTATCAACTGCTTCAACTCCTTGTTTGGCACACAAATTCGATCCTCCATCCACAACGTGCCTTGTTCATCCAGCTTGAAGTCTTTCGCCTTGCCTTAATCCATCTTGGACTTAATCCTGCAGATCTTATCGTCGTCCTTCTGTCCTTCTCGGATCTGATCCTCCAGAGTAGGCTTCACTTCTAATGCGGCCAAGAATCCTTCTGGGACTACTTCAATCTGCATTTTCTGGAAATCCTTGCATAGCTCTTCCTGATTCGCGGCTATCAACACGTTCACAGTATGGCTCTTCCTATTTGACGAATATCCATACCTCGGGTACCCCCAGCGGCCCGGAAAGGCGTGTGGGCCGACCCGAGGCGGTCGGGGCCCGAAGGCATGACCGAGTCTCCGATATCCCGAGGAAGCGACGGCATTTATTGCGTATCGAGCGTATTAAATGCAGGCCATAATGGCCGTAACCCAGCGGCACAAGTCCCCGACCCCCGCATTAACTACGACGGCCAGCAGCAGAGCAGGGGGAGTCGGCGGCCAGTCCCGTCAGCCCGTCACTTTCGAGCAAACGTGAGCGTGGAAGACGGAAGCCCATAGGGGTAGCCTTTTTTCCCTTCCTTTCCAATTTATAGTGTAACCTTCCTCCTCGCCTATATAAGAGGGGGAAGGGCGAGCGTGCAGAACGACGAACAAAAAGAGAATCAATACAATCCAACTCACACGAACTGGAGTAGGGACGTTCAGCCCGAACCAGTATACATCTTGTGCTCACCCGAGTCAAGCCGTTCGAGGAGAGGGAGCGTGCACCCCCTTCGACCTATACAAATTCACTAGCCGGTGCCCGAAACACCGACAGTTGGCGCGCCAGGTAGGGGCCTGTGCACGCCGTCGCCGTTGCTTTCCCACTTAGCTTCCTCGACGGTCCTTTTTTCTTCGACATCGCCATGCCGATAGCATCGATCCGCTTCGGCTCTCTCGACTTCGTCACCACCACGGCGGGACAGATAGTGATCGTCCCCGCCATGCTCCGGCGCCAAACGTCCCCCGTGGACCCTAACGCCATCCCCAGCGCCCTCAGTGACCTCCGGCTCGAGGCTCCCGCGCGGACCCCGACGCTGAAGCACGCCAAAAGCTCCATCACACCAAACGATGCGTAGGGGCATCGAATAGCGGCGGTTGCACCCGCTGTGACCTCGCGCTTCGTAGCGATGGTCGGCCACGTACCCGACGACAACCATTCGGACAACTCCTCCGGCCACGGCTCTAGCGGAGGAAGAGATAAGAACAGACCGCGCTACCGCGATCCCGACACCGCGGCAGGCGCGAACAACCCCTCCGCTACCCCGGTCACGCCGAAGACTCTTCTCCAACGTACCGAGGAGGACCACCAGACTCGCCGCGCCGACCTCCAGCGGTGGCGCGACGAGCTGGAGGTTCAGAAAGCCGAGCTCGACAAGCTCCAAGCTGACCTGGGACAGCATCTACCCGCAACTCTACCTGCACCTAGCGGCGCGCGTGCTCGCGCACGTCAGGTTCACCACCAGCTGGCCAAAGGGACCAACGATTCATCGTTTTTTCCACACGCCGGCCAAAACATCGCCGCGGCGGCGATGTTGCTCTACGGCATCCCCGAGCCAGACGATCCCGCGGCCAAGGCAACCCACCAGAACCTCCGAGGGCTGGTGGAACGAGCAACCGCACAACACGCGCATGGCTCCGGATCGCAGCGTTCGGGCGCCTCTTGACGACCGCATCGCGCGGCAGCTTCCGGGGCCACCGAAGCGAAGTAAGGGCAGCATCGCTCCCCGAACAACCCCAGGCATCACGCACCCCGGCGCGCCAACGCTTGGGCGACGAACGCGACGTTCGTGCCACCCTCCAAGCACGAAGAAGGGCAGGGAACGACCCGGCCCAGACATACGTCGCCGACAATGGCCCGCGACGTGATCAGAGTTCGAGCCCCGATGGCCCCAGGCCGCGGGCATTCTGTCAAGGGATTCGCAACGCGAGGTTCCCTGCCAGGTTCCGAGCGCCGGTCAACATAGCCAAATACGCGGGGGCCACAAACCCCAGTGTATGGCTGGAAGATTACCGGCTCGCATGCCGGGGGGAGCAACAGACGACCTTTTCATCATCCAGTACCTCCCCATCTACTTGGCGGACTCAATCGAGCATGGCTCGAGTACCTGCCCGCCAACATCATCGAGGACTGGCCGACCTCAAGCACCACTTCGCCGGCAACTTCCAGGGCACCTATGGCGAACAGGGAACTCCTGGGACCTGAAGGGCTGCAAACAGCAGCCAGGGGAGAACCTCCGGGACTACATCCGACGTTTCTCCCAACAGTGCAACGAGCTTCCTGACATCCGCGACGCCGATGTCGTAGGGGCATTCATCTACGGCACCACCTCCAAAACCCTGGTCCACAAGCTGGGATGCGCGAAGCCCAGAACCACCAAAGAACTCCTGGACATCGCCACCAACCACGCCTCGGGCGAGGAGGCCGTAGATGTCATCTTCGACAGAGGGAAGTCGAAGCGAGGGACTGGCACCGAGCCCAGCCCCTCCTCCGACCGCCCCGACAAGCGGAAGCGCCACGGCAAACAGGTCCGCGAGGACCGCCTAGTCGCGTCGCCGACCACCGGAAGCCGCAAAACCGCAACCCCCGACCATTTCGAGAAGCCGATGGAGAGTCCGTGTCCGAACCACGGATACCCGTCGAGCACAAGTATCGGATCGCTGAAGTCCTAAAGCGCTTTCTTTCCGGAGCCCCCACGACGCCGCGGGGCAAAGGAAAGAAGCAAGACTCGGCGTCGACCGCCGAGAATAAAGGGGCAGACGCCGGTTTCCCTGAAACCGACGGGTGCCTCATGATCTTTGGCGGGCGGCAAGCTACGCCGACCGAAGGCAGCTCAAGCTCACCTGCCGAGAGGTGTTCGCGGCGAACCCTGCCGTACCCAAATACCTTCGATGGTCAGAGTCCCCGATCACCTTTGACCGGACCGACCATCCCGACCACATCCCGCAACCAGGGAGGTACCCGCTTGTCATCGACCCCATCGTGGGGACGAAGCGCCTGACCAAGGTGCTCATGGACGGCGGTAGCAGTCTCAACATCCTTTACGTCGAGACCCTCGACGCCATGGGGATCCCCCGCTCGAGTCTCCGACCAAGTAGGGCGCCTTTTCACGGCGTCGTCCCTGGCCAGCAGGCCCACCCGCTCGGGCAGGTCGACCTGCCCGTCACGTTCGGGAGCCCGGCTAACTTCCGCACCGAAACCCTCACCTTCGAGGTCGTGGATTTTTCCGGCTCCTACCACGCCATCTTGGGAAGACCATGCTACGCGAAATTCATGGCGATCCCCAACTACACCTACCTGAAGCTGAAGATGCCCGGGCCGCATGGGGTGATCACCGTAACCGCGTCTTTCCAGCTCGCTTACAACTGCGAGAAAGACAGTTGCGAGTTGGCTTCAGCGGTCGTTGCGTCCGCCGAGCTCGCCGGCTTCCGGGCCATGACCCAACAGTCTGCCCCCGACTCCAGCAAGTCCGGATCGGGCTCCTTCAAGCCCGCCGAGGATACGAAGGCTATCCAGGTCGACCCCGAAGATCCGACCAAGACCGTTCGGGTCGGGACCACGCTTCCTGCCAAATAGGAAAGCGCGCTCGTCGATTTCCTCCACGCCAACCGGGACATCTTCGCATGGAGGCCCTCCGACATGCCAGGAATCCCGAGGGAAGTCGCCGAGCACTCTCTGAATGTCCGATGCAGGTCCGGACTAGTCGCCCCGTCTGCCACTTCGACGAAGAAAAGCGCACGGCCATAGGAGAGGAAATCGCCAAGCTCTTGGCTGCAGGGTTCATCAAAGAAGTTCGCCACCCCGAGTGGTTAGCAAACCCTGTACTTGTAAAAAAGAAGACTGGGAAATGGAGAATGTGTGTCGACTACACAAGCCTCAACAAGGCATGTCCGAAAGATCCATTCCCTCTGCCCCGCATCGATCAAATGGTGGACTCCACCGCAGGGTGCGAATCCCTGTCCTTCCTGGACGCCTACTCAGGCTATCACCAGATCGCGATGAAGGAAGACGACCAACTCGCGACCTCCTTCATCACTCCGTACGGCTCGTTCTGTTACGTAACAATGCCATTTGGCCTGAAAAATGCGGGAGCTACATACCAGCGATGTATGCAAACCTGCCTTTCCGACCAAATCGGCCGCAACGTCGAGGCGTACGTCGACGACATCATTGTCAAGACTAGGAAGGCCCACGACATCATCACCGACCTGGAGGAGACTTTTGCGAACCTTCGACGGTTCCGCATCAAGCTCAACCCCAAAAAATGCGTTTTTGGGGTACCCAAGGGAAAGCTACTCGGCTTTATCGTCTCCGAGCGTGGCATCGAAGCCAGCCAAGACAAGATCTCCGCGATCTTAAGGATGGGACCGATCAGCAACCTCAAAGGGGCCCAGAGGCTGACAGGATGCCTAGCGGCCTTGAGTCGCTTCACGTCCCGCCTCGGCGAGCGCAGTTTGCCTCTCTACAAACTCTTGAGGAAATCCGACCAGTTCAGCTGGACGAAGCAAGCTCAGGACGCCTTCAACGCGCTAAAGGCTCTCCTAACCTCCCCTCCAGTGCTGGTCGCCCCGGCACCAAAAGAACCTCTGCTGCTCTACATTTCCGCCACGACCCAGGTCGTTAGCGCGGCACTTGTCGTAGAGCGAGCGGAGGAGGGACGGGTCCTCAAGGTCCAACAACCGGTCTACTTCGTCAGCGATGTACTCTCCGAGTCCAAGGCACGGTACCCACAGATGCAGAAGATGCTCTACGCGGTTTTGATCACAAAAAGAAAGCTGGTACACTACTTCAACCAGCACCGCGTCTCCGTGGTAACTTCCCTACCACTCGGCGAGGTCATCCACAACCGCGACGCCTCCGGGAGGATTGCCAAGTGGGCACTCGAGCTCAACGGGCACGACATATCATACGTCCCTCGGACCGCCGTAAAATCTCAAGTTCTAGCCGACTTCGTCGCCGAGTGGACCGAAGCCCAGGCACCGCCTCCGCTCAAAGACCCTGTGTACTGGACGATGTACTTCGACGGGTCCTTCACCAAAAACGGAGCCGGGGCCGGGGTCGTCATTGTTTCCCCGCTCGGAAACAAGCTCCAGTACGCCATCCGGCTGCTTTTTGACGCAACCAACAACGTCGCCGAGTACGAGGCCCTCGTTACCGGTCTCCGCATCGCCGCCGACCTCGGAGCTCTGCGGCTATACGTGCATGGCGACTCAAAACTGGTCGTCGACCAAGTCATGAAGGCCGCGGAACCTCGCGACAGTCGGATGGCGGCCTATTGTCGAGAGGTACGCAAACTGGAGCAGAAATTCAAGGGATTTGAGCTTCATCATAGCTACAGACGGAACAACGGTGAGGCCAACCATCTGGCCAATCTTGCCTCTGGCAAAGGGCCGGTCCCGCCGGGGATTTTCGTCCTCGACCTACACCAAGCATCCATCCGACCCGATCGTCCAGACGATCGGACGGACGACCCGCCGAAAGCACCTCCACCAATCGGCCAGCAACCAGAGGCTGAGCTGGTCGAGCCGGGCTGCAACGTCCTGATGACCATCACCGATTGGAGGAAACCCTTCATCGATCGGCTGACCGACGGTTCCCTCCCCGACAATCCAACCGAGGCCCGCCGCCTCGCTCGACGGGCAAAGTCCTTTGTACTGGTCGGTGACGACCTCTACAGAAGGAGCCCCTTCGGGATCCTCCAGAAGTGTATTCTGGCCGACCAGGGAAGAGAACTGCTCCACGACATCCACGGCGGAGTCTGCGGACACCACGCTGGGTCGCGGAGCCTGGTCGGGAAAGCCTTCCGACAAGGCTTCTACTGGCTAACTGCCGTGGCCGACTCCGAACGAATCGTCCGGACATGCGAAGGGTGCCAATTCTTCGCTCGGCAAACTCATCTCCCAGGTATAAGCCCTCCAAACGATCCCTATTACCTGGCCCTTCGCCGTTTGGGGACTCGACCTGGTCGGGCCCTTCAAGAAAGCGCCCGGGGGCTTCACCCACCTGCTGGTTGCGATGGACAAGTTCACCAAGTGGATAGAAGCTAAGCCGATCACGACCATCACTTCAGCACAGGCGGCGGACTTCATCCGCAATATCGTCTACCCGTTTGGAGTCCCGAACTCCATCATCACCGACAACGGAACGCAATTCACGGGAAAGGAGTTTCTCGAGCTCTGCGACAGCTTCAACATTCGCGTGGATTGGGCAGCCGTTGCCCATCCACGGAGCAATGGCCAAGTCGAACGCGCGAACGGCATGATCCTCCAAGGGCTCAAACCGCGGATCTTCAACCGATTGAAGAGGTACGCGGGACGTTGGGCGGCCGAGGTGCCTCCCGTACTTTGGAGCCTGCGGACCACCCCAACCCGATCGACCGGATTCACGCCATTCTTCTTGGCATTCGGAGCCGAGGCCATCTTACCAATCGACTTGAACTACGGCGCCCCAAGGGTTCAAGCCTTCAACGAAACCCGGGGGCTCGAGTCTCAGCAAGACGCTGTCGACCGGCTCGATGAAGCGCGGGATGTCGCCATCATCCGCTCAGCCAAGTACCAGCAGGCACTGCGACGCTACCACGACCGCAAGATTAGAGGGCGAGCGTTCAACATAGGCGACCTGGTTCTGCGCCAGGTTCAGTCCAACAAAGACAAGCATAAGCTCTCCCCTCCTTGGGAGGGCCCCTTCACTGTAGTAGAAGTCCTTCGACCCGGCACTTACCGGCTCAAGGATCCCGATGGCAACATCTTATCCAACGCCTGGAATATTGAAAAGCTAAGACGATTCTACCCTTAGTCCTTTTTTCCTTTTACCTTGTTTATTACCGTGTTCGCATTTTCTCACCCCGAGCGGGCCGACCCTCGGTCGGATCTACGCGTAGCGTTTCTGCCCGACCCTTGCCCGCTCGGGTCGACATCCCGTCTAACCGCCGTCATTCACCTGATCGTTCGATCTTTCTCTCCCGACCCTAGTGCCACGGCCCACGCCCCGACGGCTACGGTTGCGAAGTGGTATTTCGCTAAGGAGAAAAGAAACCGAGCAGGATAATGCACGGTTACTCGGGGGCCAATCCGACGAACAAGGTCGGGGTATGAACGCTCGTGTTAAACCTTTTTGCCTACTTTTTGGAAAACACTGGAGCATGTCGATCACTGGTCGGACGGTCCCCGCGGACCCGAGAACAATGATCCCGGCGCGTTTTACCAGTAAAAAACTGAAAAATAGCGAAAGGGTCTTCCCCGCCTCGGTGGATCTCCGGACTTATCGTCCCTCTCCAAGCGCGGCTTCGGCTTCCCGCACAATTTTTGCTGCAACGCACAGCAGAAACTGGTCGGGTCGCCGAAATCCGCAACGGGAGAGCCCCGACCTGCCCGGACGCGCCGTCGAGAACCGGCGGCCCCCTGCGCCCCCCTGTGTGACCTCTATGGTTCCCGGGGGAGCTTGGGGCCCACCACAGAGGGGTCCACCATCAGAGAAGTGTACGGCAGCATGATCGGGGCGATCGACAGCGCGTTCATCGGCGCAGGCCTGGATGTCGCGGTGGACTCCAGGCTCCCGGAAGGAGAAGGGGCACGGGGGGGAACGGCGTCCTGTTCCCCCAATCGCTCGGGCGCTCGTGACGGCGGCTCCCTCAGCTCGACGACAGCAGCCTGCCGCTCCCGCTCCCGCTCCTCCTCCTCCGCCTCCCGCTCCAGCAGCTCCCAATCGACCCCGTCGTCGGCCGGGCCGCCACTCTGAGACGGCGGCTCGTCGCTCCAACTCCTCCTCGTCCTCGGCCTCTTGTTCAAAGCGTCCCGATCGATCTCGCCGATCGGTGGGTTCTCGTCCTTAGAGTGGGGTTGGGAGGGCAAGGCGACCATGGAAACGAAGTCGAGCGAGTCTCAACGTCATTTGGATGAAGTCCGGCGCCACCGCCCGCCATGGAAGCGATCCGTAGCTGACAGCGACGGCAGCGGGGTACCAGCCCGGCACTTCATCGCGACCGTGCCTTTCCGAAGCTGATGGCGTGGAAGCCGAAGCATCAAAGCCGACGGTGCGGAAACCGAAGCACCGCCAATTCTCCGCGTTGAACAAAAATGCCTCGAGAACCTCGCCAGTCGTTGTTACTCCTTCAAGTGGCACGCGGGGTAACAACCAAACCGCCTCGCACCACTCGGGGGCTACAAGAGTCCCGTGGGTCGGTGACACGACCAATCGCCGGGTCCACCCGAAACGGCCAAACTTTCGACCAGAAGTACTACGGCCTACGCCTCGGCGGCTACGGTTGCGAAATAGTACTTAACGGAAGAAGGAAGTGCCCAAGCGGAGCGACCCACGATTGGTCGGGAACACCCCTCCCACGGTCGCACTAACCGATCGACATGTTCTTGAGCGTTCTCTTGTTTCCCCGACTCCCTAACTTTGTAATGCGCACACCAACCTACGCCCGACCCCTGTGGTCCCCAAGGTAATGGACGGTAATAGTGTCCATCACAAACAAAGGGCGCGGAAAACAAGCACGAAGCAAAACCCTAACCAGTCCGCCCAAACTTTCCAAAAACACATGCCAGTTCCTTACAAACCTAGAAAGAGCAAAGAAAACTATTTAATCTCTCTCTCTATCGCTCATCTATGGAGGACATCGGTCGGGGAAACCTGGTCGGCAATCGCCCTGGCATGCGGTTCGACTCGAAGCTCCAAGGCGTCGATTTCCTCCTCAGACCGGTTTGCGGCGACCCCGCTACAGACGGTATCCAGGTCGATACCGTCGTAGTAGGAGAGCATGCAAACCAGTGCCGAGGCAGCCCCAAGAACAGCGCCGGTCGCCACTGAAGCCTCCACGTGGTCGGGCACGCGGGCCAGGGCACTTTCCAGCGAGCTCGAGCCTGGTTGAGAACCCACCGGCCCCAGCACCCGATCACGGATCTCCCGGCCGACCGATCGTAAGGACGTCAGCTCGACCTGGTCCTCCTCCGACATCTGCTGCATGGATAAGGCCACGTCGCGCGACGCAACAGCTTCGTCACGCGCCGCGACTGCCTCGTCACGCGCCTCCTCCGCCACCTTCCGCGCCTCCGTGGCGCTCCCGAGGTTCTTCTGCAACTCTGTAACAAGGCCAGTGGAATCGGGAAGCCACGGCGAAGCAACCCAAAGATTGAGGACGCTAGAGCTAAGGCGCTTACCTGACACGGAGTCAGCCATGCTGCGGAAGTCCTCCTCGGCCTGTACCCGAATCGCCCGATTGCGCTCGACCTGCCCTAAAGCAGCGTCGCGCTCGATAGCCACGTCCTGGGCAAGCTTCCCAGCCGCTTCAAGCTCCCTGCTGAGACGAGCGGCATTCGACTCAGCATCCCCCTTCGCCCGGTTTGCCTCCGCCAAGAGAGACTCAAGATCAGACACCTTCTCGTCCGAAGCCCGCTTCGCCTGGCACTCCCCGAGCAGGGCGTCTTTTGCATCCACACTCTCTTGGCGGGCTCATAGGCCGCTTTGACCGCCATGGTCCAAGGCACTCCGAGCCTCCGATAGTTCGGAGCGCAGCCGGTCGCACTCCAACTCGGCAGACGACCCCCGCTGGCTCTGAACCCGGATGTACCCGGACTTGAACGCCGACCGGGTCTTCAGGTTCTAAGGACAAAAGACACCCGTCAGCCCTCAACCCGACCAACAAAAAGGGTAAGCACGCAACGGTACAGGCAGATTACCTCAACTCTCCGGAGGGCCTCCCCAGAGACAACCCCCAGCCTTGCATTGAAGGACTGGAGAGTAGCTGACAGCACCTCGTGGACCTGGTCTGCTTCGGCCGTAACCTGCTGACAGATCTCTCCGACCGCGGTCCACTCGTCCCCCTCTGCCTCATCATCCAGAACCACCGGCGACGAGCCTGGTAGGACCAGCGGTGGGATAGGAACGCGAGCAGGCGCCCCGGCTACCCGCGGGGGTTCGACAACCGTCTCCTCCTGCACCGCCCCGGCGACCGTCTCCATCGCTGCCTCTCCGCAGCCTTCAACCGGAAGGAGGATCCGGGATCGGCAGGTGTGAACCCTGGCGCCCGAATCGCGCTTAACGGGGCCCCGCGGGCCGTGGGAGCTCTTCCCCGCCCGCTTCGCCCTCCGAAAGCGGATCCGGCTCGGCTCGAGCGCAAGGGTCCTTCTCGGACCCGGCGTGACCCGCCCCACCTCCATCTCGCCGCCGGAACGATCGATGGCTCACGGTTGCTCGGCCGACGACCCCGACACCGCGGCCACTACCGCCTCCGCTGCCAGCAGCTCGGTGCCCCCCGCCCCAATGGGGAGCACCGTGACCTCCGACTGGTCTGCCTCGATTGACGAGGCGCCCGCCGGCGGCGGCGGCGGCAGCTCCGACCCCTGCGCGGGAGCCACCATATGCGCACTGGCCACCGCGACCGCCCCTGTATAGACCCTGCACACGACGACAAGTCGAGAAATGGCAAAGATAGTCCTAAAACCTGCAGACTCACCGGCAGGCGGGGAGGAGGCACTTACCGCGTCGAGCGCCTGCGCGGTACTTTCCCCCTTCGCGTCAGCCCCCCCGGTGGGGATGCGTCGGCCCTCCGTTTTCCCCGAACGTCCGGCGCCGCCCCCACGGCGGGCTCAACAGCAGTCGCAGTACCGTCACCCCCGACCGCTCCACCTCCGGCATCCGTGTCAGACACAAGGGGCCCACCGTCGCCACCTCCGCCTCCAGAGCTTGGGGACGACCCCGAATCGCCCGATTCCGCATCGGTCGTATCGGAGACGTCCTCACCACGGGACCGCCTCGCCTCCCGCTGCTCCTTTTTCCGCTTCGCCACTCTCTCTCTCTCCTCTTTGCGGGCAGCATCTCGTGCCTCCTCGGCCTCCCGAGCCTGGGCCCTCGCCTCTTTTTCCCCTGGCAAGTCCGGCCGGGAAATCATCTGTCCAAGCCCCTGCGAAGAAACCAGAGAGTCGGTCAAACCGGCCGAAAAAAAGAAAACAGGCGAAGGAGCCCATTGGCACACCAAGTCGGAGCCACGACCCACCATTAAAGGGGCGGGAGCTCGAGACACCGCCACGGACGCACCGCCACCCAGGACGGAGAGGACTCGAGCGTTGACCTCTGTCAGAGGGAGCTCGGATTCCAGCATCCTCATGGGATCGGACGCCCCCGTGTACTCGAACATGGGGCGCGCCCTCTCCGCAAGGGGCTGTACGCGCCTCTCCATAAACGCGCGCACGACGGCTTCGCCGTTCAAGCCGCGCACCTTCAGGACCCGGATCTGATCAACGATCAGTTGCACCTTCCGCCGCTCTCTCCGATCAGGCCCCCAAGTCCAGCATTCTCTGCCCTCAGGAAGCAGGCCGGAGAAACGCGGAGCGCTGTTTTCCGCGTTCCGGACATAGAGCCACTCGGAATGCCAGCCCCGATTGGACTTAGGGAGCTCCAGGTCAATGTACTCCAACGCCCGATTAGAGCGCAGGTACAACGCCGCGCCTCCAAAAGGCGCCCCCCGACTCGCCCCCCTGTCCTTCACCAGACGGCAGGAGAAGAAGTACTTCCACAACGCCCAGTGCGGCTCGATGCCGAGAAACGCCTCGCACAACGTCATGAACACCGCAACGTGAAGCACGCCGTTCGGGTTGAGTTGATGCACCTCCACCCCGTAGTAGAAGAGGAGTCCCCGGACGAACCCGTGGAGGGGAAACCCGAGCCCGCGCTCAAAAAACCAGGCATGCGCCACGATCTCGTCGGCGTGTGGCTCGGGAACCGCCCCCGCCGCCGGAACCCGCCACCCGGAGACATCCCGCGGCGCAAGAAAGCCTTACTTCTCCAGGCCGACCACACGGGAGGAGCGAGTGGAGCACTCCTGCCACATCTTCGAAACGCTAAAACGACGGCGGCAGCAGGAAGCTGGTAAAACACCTCTCTCCCGTCTCTCTCCCTCTCTCGATCTCTCTCCCGTCGCAGGTAAAAGCAGGGGCAACCACAACTCCTCCCATCCTCCCTTATGTATGAGAAGCGGACCGGCGGGAGTCGAGCAGACGCAGGTCAAGCCAACCGCCCCACACCACGAAAAGCGGCACGTCCCGCCACCTAGCCATGTCGCTGTAAGTACGCCGGCTACCAATCCCCCACTACGCGTTAAATGCTGTCAGAAAACCGCAGGGAGAACAGGCGTCACCTCAAAAGGCGCTCCCAGCGTCCTCTCGGTCTCTACCTCCGGGTCGGCCCAGAGACGCGATCAACAACGCCAAGGGCCCACTGAGCCACCGAGGCCCCAGGGCCTCCTAGACCTCGACAGACCGCACCTAAGGCCTGGCCTAAACGCTGAGGGAGGCAAAAAACCGGCCGCAAAACGAATCTGGCTCCACCACCGCAAAAAACGAGCAAGGGGTGAGGACGAGGCGAGCCCCCAGCGGGCCCCTAGTTGGGTCGGCGGACGACCCAATCGCCTTAACTCGCGTCCGGGACCATACCTCACGCTCTCTCGCGGAGCCCGTCGACGGGCGGCAGTCAGCTGCACCCTGGGTTGGCGAACGATCCAAGGTCCGATACGGGATCGAGTAAGGAAAGGTTATTTATGGATCGCCCCCAAGTGGGGTCGGACACCCCCGCCGGGATCGTCTGCTAGGGGACCCCCCCTCGCGAGGGGGCCTCCAGGTTCCACCCGGATCACTCGCTTGTAGCTCCACGAGAGCGGCGCTCGAGCCAGCGAAGGCAAGCGCGCGTCTCTCACCCCCTCCAGGTCCCACACCTGCGGACAGGGGCGTAAGCGTGGGACAGACAGCAAATCTCTCCATCCACTAGCGAACTCACCAGACGATGTCCCAGGTCGGCCGCGATTCACCCAGCTCTGGCATAAAATGAGTCACTCTAACCTGCCTCGCTCCGACCCAGCGCAAGCGTGCCCACCTCGACCACGACGAGGAGATCGACGCGCGGGTCCCACCGAATGAGCCGGTCGGGGCCCCAGCCCTGTTGCCCAGCCAAACGGCCGTAACCCCCCAACCTGCTCTCCGACTAGCTCGGGTTACACTCACCGCGCGCCACAAGACCCGGTCGAAGTTTTTTCCCGACCAGCTCCGGTCGGGCTTCCCGGCACGGCAAAGCGCCGGTCGAACGACTATAACCCCCCAACCTGCTCTCCGACCAGCTCGGGGGCTCGGGGGCTACACCCACCGGGTGCGCTCGCGCGCACCCGGTCGAAGTTTCTTCCCGACCAGCTCCGGTCGGGCTTCCCGACACGGCAAAGCATCGGCCGAACAAGGCGTGACCCCCCGACCTGCTCTCCGACCAGCTCGGGGGCTCGGGGGCTACTGACGAATATCCATACCTCGGGTACCCCCAGCGGCCCGGAAAGGCGCGTGGGCCGACCCGAGGCGGTCGGGGCCCGAAGGCATGACCGAGTCTCCGATATCCCGAGGAAGCGACGGCATTTATTGCGTATCGAGCGTATTAAATGCAGGCCATAATGGCCGTAACCCAGCGGCACAAGTCCCCGACCCCCGCATTAACTACGACGGCCAGCAGCAGAGCAGGGGGAGTCGGCGGCCAGTCCCGTCAGCCCGTCACTTTCGAGCAAACGTGAGCGCGGAAGACGGAAGCCCATAGGGGTAGCCTTTTTTCCCTTCCTTTCCAATTTACAGTGTAACCCTCCTCCTCGCCTATATAAGAGGGGGAAGGGCGAGCGTGCAGAACGACGAACAAAAAGAGAATCAATACAATCCAACTCACACGAACTGGAGTAGGGACGTTCAGCCCGAACCAGTATACATCTTGTGCTCACCCGAGTCAAGCCGTTCGAGGAGAGGGAGCGTGCACCCCCTTCGACCTATACAAATTCACTAGCCGGTGCCCGAAACACCGACACTACTCAAGGCATCGGCCACCACATTGGCCTTTCCGGGATGGTAATGGATTCCCACATTATAATCCTTGATCAGTTCCAACCATCTCCTCTGCCTCATGTTCAAATCTGATTGGGTGAATATGTACTTAAGACTCTTATGATTCGTATACACTTCTCATCTGTTCCCAATCAAATAATGACGCCATAACTTCAAAGCATGCACTACGGCAGCTAACTCTAGGTCATGCGTCGGATAATTCTCTTCATGCGGCCTCAGCTGCCTTGATGCATATGCGACGACCTTTCCGTTCTGCATCATCACGCATCCAAGACCTTGGCGCGACGCATCACAATAAATATCAAAGCTCTGATTAACGTCTGGTAGAACCAACATCGGTGCTGTTGTCAATCGCTTTTTCAACTCTTGAAAACCTTTCTCGCACTCCGGCGTCCATGCAAACATCTTCTCCTTTTTCAACAATTGCGTGAGAGGTCTTGCAATCGTCGAAAAGCCTTCAATGAAGCGGCGGTAGTAACCCGCCATTCCAAGGAAACTACGAATCTGGGTCACGGTCTTCGGTGGCTCCCAGTGTAACACAGCTTCTACCTTGCTTGGATCAACAACGACTCCTTCTGCAGTCATCACATGTCCGAGGAACTCCACCTTGTCCTTCCAAAAATCACACTTACTGAACTTGGCAAACAGCTGCTGCTCTCGCAACTTCTCGAGAACTAGCCTCAAATGTTCAGCGTGTTCTTCTATTGACTTGGAGTAAAAAAGAATGTCATCTATGAACACGACGACAAACTTATCCAAGTACTCCATGAAAACCTTATTCATCATATTCATGAAATAGGCTGGCGCATTCGTCAGACCGAACGACATAACAGTAAACTCATAATGTCCGTATCTAGACGAGAATGCGGTCTTTGGAACATCTTCCGATCGGATCTTCAGCTGATGGTATCCCAATCTCAGATCAATCTTGGAGAAAACTCCGGCTCCTCTCAGCTGATCAAACAGATCATCGTTCCTGGGTAGTGGGTACTTGTTCTTCACCGTTACTTCATTGAGTGCACGGTAATCAATGCACATCCTGAAACTAGCGTCCTTCTTCTTGACGAACAGAACTGGCGCTCCTCATGGCGACGAACTCGGTCTGATGAATCCTTTTTCCATTAGCTCCTCAAGCTGTTTCTTCATCTCTACCAATTCTTCGGTGGACATCCGGTAGGGTCTCTTTGCTATCGGTGCTGTCCCGGGTACAAGCTCTATTACAAACTCTATGTCTCTGTCTGGCGGCATACCAGGTAAATCTTCAGGGAAAACATCCGGATACTCATTCACCACTAAGACATCCTCTATGCTGATTGCCTTCACACTGTTGACCATCAGCTGTCCATCACGAACGGCGGTCGCTTGAAGTTCCACTTTTCTTCCACATGGGTTCTCAACTGATATAATCCTTCGCCCACAATCCAATACGGCCTTGTGCTTGGATAGCCAATCCATTCCCAAGATAACATCTAGGGTCTGGGTTCCCAATATAATAAGGTTCGCTAGGAACTCTACCCCATCTATTAGTATTCTCACCCCGGAACATTCTACTTGAGATCGGAGTTCTGACCCAGGGGTTTGAACTATAAGCATGCACTTAAGATCCATAATCTCCGAATCATTCTTAGAAACAAAATCTCGGGAAACAAACGAATGCGAAGCCCCAGAGTCAAACAAAATCAAGCAGGTACTGAGTTGACAAGTATCTTACCCAGTATGACGTCCGTGGCATTCTGAAGTGCATCTGCGGTCACGTGATTGACTCTGCCTCTCACCACGGTCTGGGGTGCAGCTCCTGGCTGTGCTGCTCCGCGGTTTGCTCCTGGTGCAGGCGTCCTAGCTGGTGTGGATCCCAAGTTGAAGCGAACTGGGGTCACTCCTGCTATCTTCTTAGGATAACTGTTGGAGAAATGCCCTGGCTCATTGCATGTATAGCAACGCCTCACTGTGCCCTGCTGGTTGCTTGCAGCGGCGTTCCTGGCTGGGGCTGGTGTCTGGAAATTCTGGTTAACAGGCCTCGGTGCTGGTGACTGAGTCCTTCCTGCATTCTGTGGCTGGAATCTGAAAAACTGGTTCGGCGCAACTCGCAGACGCTGCTGTGTCCCCTGACGTGATCCTTGCTGCTGCATTCTGCGCTTCTTGTTCTCATCCAATTCCTTGCGCTTATCTTCAAGAATGAGCGCCTTGTTCACAAGCTCCTGGAAATCTGGGAAGGTGTGGGTGATCAGTCCCACCTGCAGTCCAGAGTTCATCGCCTTCAAGAATCGGGATTGCCTGGCCTTGTCCGTTGCTACGTCTTCAGGCGCGTAGCGTGCAAGCTGTGTGAACTTGTTCAGGTATTCGGCCACCGGCTGATTACCCTGCTTCAGTGCCCTGAACTCTTCCTTCTTAAGGTCCATTATTCCTTCAGGCACGTGATACTGACGAAACGCAGCCATAAACTCCTCCCACGTGATGTCCTGTGGGTTCTCCCGCGTGGCGCAGAAATTTTCCCACCATTCTGCGGCGGTCCCTTCCAACTGATGAGAAGCGTAGGGTACCTTCTCGTTTCCTATGCATGGGCAATGTGTAGCTTCCTTTCTATCGACCTTAGCCAATCATCCGCCTTCAACGGGTTGGCATTCCCAGAGAAAGTGGATGGATGAGTTCTCATGAACTCTGACAACTTTGCTCCCTGTCGTTGTCCCTGATTTGCTTGGTTAGCAGTAGCCTGAGTAGTGACCTGCTGCATCTGTTGCATCATAGCATGCATCAGCTGGGTTTGAGCAGCAAGAAAAGCTCCAAAGTTCTGCATGTCAACTGGCAGTGCTAGGTGGGGTGCAGGTGCTCCATCATTTGGGTTCCCAGCTGGACGAGAACCACTCCCATTGCCTCCAAGGTTTCCGCGGGTGTTCACCATCTGTCGATTGTTCCAAGGTTTTAAGATGAGAGGGAAACCAGCATAGACAAGTATAGAGTAACTTATGCGGGGAAAAGGTGTAACTCAAAATTCCAACTTTATTAACTAATAATAATAACTCGGTATGGTTGCTCACAATGCCTAAGGGCCTTCAACACATACTATACACTCAGAAAGCAATGAAAATCCAACGCCTCTAAGGGTGATTCTTTATTCTATAACGCGACTCGACGAAGGAGTCTCAACTGCTAAACCTATGCTCACTCGTTAAGAAAACCTCCACTTCCTGGATGGGGGTGTGTGTTAGTGTTATGCCCTTGAGGCAATCATATGGATGATTGTAACATGACTATGTTTATGAATAATAATATGATTATTGGTCCAATGAATGTATATCATTGTTTTGATCAACAAGTGTGTGACTTGTTTATGAAGCTCTTTACTTATTGATATAATTTGATAAATATCTCTGATCGGATATCATCGTATGGGACAACGATGAATAGATCAGCACATGTATTGTTCGATGATCATGTTTCATAGATCATGGGATATGGAGATATCATCAATACATTGTGGACGCATGTTGAAGAACATGGGTTAGATAGACCCACAATGGGACACTGCGAGAATGTTACGTTCTTATGTGTCATCGCTGTATCTCATACATAGTAGATGTATGATCCTTAGACCTGAGATTGTCATATTCCCTACATGTGTAATAGTTTACCTTGGGGTTACCAAACACTATTTCCTAACTGGATAGTTATAAAGGTAGCTTTCATGTTTACTATGAAACATGCAGAGGGAAGTGAGCAGTCGAGATGGAATTTGCCACTCCAATGTAACGGAGATATATGTCTAGGCCACTCGTGTGATATGATTAAGGAAGTGCATGGCCATGCCGTGATTGAGAAGTCAATCACAACTTATTAATATATCACGGATACGAGAGATGGATTGAATCACAAAGGATGACATGCTTCTCGCCTTGAGTTCGATCTTCATATAGTTTGGCAAAGGGATTATTACATCGATTTTTAATCATATGCGTTTGGGAGTTGGCATGCTCGCAAGGAGCCGCTACCGACTATTGGATTAGAAAAGGGTTTTCCGAATCCATGTCCAAATGCGCATGAACCTACAGGTCACACACTTAACTGGGACGCATCAATTCGGATTGGATCCGTAATTAATGGACCTCGTGGGCTTAGCGCGTAGATGGGCCCTGACTACCCAGGGTTTCACCTCGTGGCTATATAAGGAGGGGAGGAGGCTGGACGCACTACAGTTTTTCGTGCGGTTTAGAGGTGTTTCGCCAGAAACCCTAGCCACCTCCTCTCGTTGCCCCTGCCGAGCGACCCGGTGCTTGCACACCGACGTACGGCGTTCCATCCCCGGGCGTGTGGACTGCTGTGGTGACGCTGCTGCTACTGCGGCGTGGAGAGGACGATCCGCAGCGAGGACGATCGATCCACGGCGAGGCGAGGACGATCCGCGGCGATGATCCGCAGCGAGGACGATCGATCCACGGCGAGGCGAGGACGATCCACGACTGCGGCGGGAATGATCCACTACATCGACGTGCGAAGGATTCCGCAACTGCGCGTCTAGTGGTAATTGATCTATGATCCTCTTCTCGCGAGTAGCTTTCTGGTTGCGCGGCAGAAAATTTTAATTTGTGCTAGAGTAGCATACCGCGTTCCCCAACAGTGTGATGGCATCGGCGCGAAACGATCACCATGCCCTGCAACTGTGGTAGTCGAAGAAGCGGTGTCCTCATCAAGATCTGACTCCTCCGGATCTGGTTCATGTAGCTCGAGTACTGGCTCTGGTCCTGGTCCGTACAATGCCATCTCCAATTCGTCAATCCTTCGCAGAAGATGGGACACATGCTCTTGAGCCTCCCGCCATCGGTTCTTCTCTACTGTGGCCTCCTCTCGAGCCTTCTGTAGCTCTCGGTTCGTATCATCGAGCACATCCTCCTGAGCGATGACAAGTCGTGCCAGCTGTGTGACCGTGGCATTCTCATCCTGAATCAGCTTCGGGTCAAGGAGGTTGTTGTTGCGTGGATGGTAGCGGTACTCCGCGCCCTCCAGCTCGCTGGCGTAGATGCGGGTGATGTGTCGCATTGCTCGTCGTGATACCTCCTGAATTCCCATCTGCATTGTCGATCTCCTGGCGGTGCAGTATATCGGACGGTTGCCCTTGCCCTTCTTCCTGGCATGTACCGTGATCTTCACGTCACAAGCCTTAATCAGTCCTGCTTGTCTGATGACGTTTACTTGGTATTGCGGCTTCTCAAATCCTTCGAGAAACTGCATCATAAGCCAAAGTTCCGCGGCGTGGCCAACCTCAAGATCGACGTAGTTGATCTCTCCCTCCATCTGTCACAAAACACTCGCGTAAGCACGCAGCTTTTTAAATCAAAGTGGGAGACAAAGAATTCAGCAAAGGGGTAAGAAAAGAGAGAAGGGGTAAGTCGAGAATTCATTTATTATCTTGACAAACTTTTAGCTTTAGAAAATAGGTTTTATCCTCACTACGACCATTCTAACTAAGGGTTGAGCCTACAGTCAGTATGGCTTTGATACCACCTCTGTCGGGACCCGAATTTGCAAATCCGGACCCTCTGTGTATTCAGCACTAGTCCAGGATCACGCTAGTGCACACAGTCTCAACATTGGTAAATATCACAATCATACTCAACAAAATAATAAGGTACTTTAAGTAGTTAATCAAACTGGGTTGCTCGACCTTAAGGTCAAGTTACAAATATACGCCTCGCAGGGCGAAACTTAAAAAGAGAAATAATAGCAGCGGAAAAATAAGATAACTTCGTGGCGCCATCCAGTATACCACAGGCAACTGACTGGGCTCGCTTCCTAGTTAGACGGTTCCTTGTGGAGCTCCTCCTCCAAAGCTGGTGTAGACTCTTCCTCAACTGGTGTTGTATTGTGGCAAGGGTGAGTACTTGGTACTCAGCAAGTCATGCACAGAATGCAAGCTAATATACTACATGCATGGCTTAATACAAAGGAATAGCTCAAGGTATAATTGCAGTAAACAGCATTTGACAAGTATCATAAGTAGATTCGAAAGCGGTAAAAACAAGTATAACATCAATAACTTTTCCAGGAGTTAAATAAACATCTTTCCCATTCCTAGTCCACGTTTCCATCAACATCATCATTTAAACCAAACCCTCTTTCCAAATCCAAGTTGTTTTCATCAAAGTCTAACCCTTGACTGTAATCCCCGAGCAATGTCCAATACCGTGGACTCGGCTATTCGAATAGATTTTACACTCTGCAGAGGTCATGCACTTTACCCACAAGATACAGCCAAACACCACAAAGGCGAATGATCGTAACAAAGCCTTTCGGAAACGGCTAACTACGCAAGTGAACCTTTCTGGTTTTTGCCCTACACCATCCCTTCCCTTAACAAAGGTGAAGTATGGGACCGACATACCGTTGGACGGGTACCATGCCTCAGCACTGGTACGCTCCCCTCTCAAGCTACACAAAGGGTGTAGTTGACACCCAAGGTATCACATGCAAGTTATTAGTAACTTACTCAACTAGGACCATCCCATTCCGGTCATGTGGTTGCACGATTAACTCAGTTCAAAGGCTTGCAAGGTTAAGTCCTTATGCTGACCAGGGCAAGACTACCCGAAAAACCAAATCATCGCTCCCGATGCCACAACTGGCCCACCCGATCATTTCTTGCCACATGCCCCGGCCGAAAACTATTTATCAAACCCCCAGTTGATTACCATGCACCACGTGCCATCAACATCTCAACACATGATACCTTTCCAAAACAGGTTCAATATATCATTAAGTCAATATTAACATTTCATTGTCCAAAACCATGTCATGAGCACGTAGCAGGTCTAAGCAATACACTACAGCGATCTAATTCCCATGTTGGCCATTTAATAATGTCCAACTAGTTAATCCTCAACTAGGGTGACAAGGGGTTCATGGCATACAGTTATTTGTGTCAAGGTGGCATACAGCAATTAGGCATTTAACTAATCTCCCAAAATTAATTAAAGTACTTCATAATTGAACTAGCATGCAATAATTTAAATCAAATTAATTTCAAAATGGGATCAACATGGTCAAAGCACAACTTGCCTTCAAAAAGTACTTGATCTTGGTCCTGAGCTGGCTCTTGGGTCAACACTTCACCTTCGAATCCTTCCGGCACCTCAACGTCTACTAGTAACGCGTGCAAATAGCAAGAAATGAATAAAACAGTAGACAAAAAGTGTCCAAACATCCAAATAAAGTTCATAGACAGAGAGAGCATAATTTCATGAATTTTTAGGAATTTGAATCGGCGGAATCGAAGTTAAAACGCAAAAGTTATAAGCGTTTGAATTTGAAATAATCAAATAAATAATATTTCAGAGAAAAACTTTATTCCAAAAATTAAATAAAATTCACCATTAGGTATATCTCAATTTTATAAAAATTTAGAAATTGGAATCACCCAAATCGGAGTTAAAATGCTAAAGTTATAAGCATTTGAAGTTTGAATCTATTTTAAAAATCAATAAACCGAATTAATAAATCATTTTCTTTTTCGGAAAAAATATTTATTGCGTCAGCAGTGACACGTGTCAGCACATGATTGGTCCATGTGGACTTCTTGCCGTCGGCCAAGATCGGCCGAACCCACCGATGACGCCAAGCATGACGTCCGTGACAAGTGGCAAGACCGGATGTCGCCACGCGTCCGGTCAACGGACGCGTCCACGCGCTACGCCGTCCGCTGGCCGACACGCGGGCCCCATCGACACGCGAGCCCCCGCTGTCGAGACGCGCCACAAGACGCGTTCGGTGCGACGCGGCTAGGACACACGTGGCACGATCTCGGCCGTTGGTTTGAAAATGAACGGCGCGGATTGGATCGCGTTTCACGCGTTGAAAAACCACTCGGTCGCTCTGGACCGCACGATCTAGATCTAACGGTTGAGAATAGATCTAATCCCCGCAACGTGGAATCCGTTACGGTGACGTGGCCTAACGTGAGCCGTTGGATCTCGATCCAACGGTTGAGATCTAATCTAACGTTTTAGGGTTCGGGAAACACGTGGCTCACCGTGGCCGTTAGATCTTGATCGGTGGGCTGTCCGAGCTCGCGAGGTCGATGGCGACGCGGCGGAGCTACAGCGGCCGGAGACGGAGACGACGACCACTCCCGCGGCGCTTCGGGGCTCCTCCGGCGAGGTGAGTTGGCTCTACAGGTGCGTCTCGGTCTGGGAGTTCTAGATCTGGGCTCAACGGCGGCAGGGGACGGCGGATGACGGCGGGATGAAGCAAAAACCGTGGCGGAGAGGCACGCAACTACGGTGAGCTATCGCGGCTAAACGGCGGCGGCTCTGCCTCGGTTAGTAGGGGCTACGGGTGCGCAAGGTCAGGGCCGACCTCGGGGCGTGACCCGGGCTTTAAATAGCCTCGACGTCCGCGCCCGAGGCGGAACCCTAGTTCTACGCGGCGGCGGAGTCCGGCCGCGACTCAGACGGAGACGATGAATCACAGCCGTCCACGTGGCGCGATCAACGGCCACGATCACGCGGGCGAACGGGTTCGGGTCGGACACGACTCGGTCGGGTCCAAGTGAATCTCGGCCGTTGGATCTCGATCCGATGGCTGAGATCGTCCGAGTTCTTTTGGTTAGTGGTGCGGTCGCACGTGGGCTACATGGCACCTTGTGGGCCGTTGGATCTTGATCCAACGGTTCACGGGGTTAGGGTTCGTCCGACGCGGTTGGGCTCAGCCGCGACTCGGTTGGGTCCGGGTCGGACTCGAGTCTGACTCGGACTCGGGTCCGGTCGGATGAACAGTACAAACGTACTCGCATTTTCCAGCGATTAAATATTCAAATTAATTCTCAGAAATTCATTTAATCCATTAAAAATAGCAAAACACTCAGAAAAATTCCAGAAAAATTCTGGAAAATATTTTGAGGCATTTGGGACCCAAATAAAATATTTCCAACAAAATTTTATTTGTAAAGTTAAATTCTTTAATTATTTCAAAAGGGAATAAATTCAAATAAATTCCAAATAAATCCCAGAAAATTCCAAAAATTCACCAAAGTGCCAAATCTTATTTGAATTCAATGAAAGAAAAATTTTGGGGTGTTACACTTATATTGCTATGCTATTGTGTTTCCTTCAATTCTTGTTAAAACAAAGGAGATGCTGCCGAAATATCGGTTTTTAGCATTAGTGCCTTTGCTGTAATTTACTTGATTTTGTGGTATTTAGAGGTTGCTTAGTCTATGTTTGGTAGCATTCGGGCATATTAAATGCCGGGGTGTTACAACATGTTGACTTTTACTACCAGAAAATAACACTAGCTATTACACAAGATGTTACTAAGCCAAAATGAAGTGAACTATCAGAATAAGAATCTAGCTGTACTTGTCGATCATATAGTAAAATATTATGTGGATGATCATAAACGTTGCTGCACTACATGATAAAATCAATTGAGAACCATTCGTAAAAATGTTAATCGTCTGTTCAGCAGTAAAATCCTGCACAGATCAATCATTTGGTATTAAACTATCTTTATAGTGTAAAGTTAGTGAAAACTATATGTACAAGTTCTAATAAATCACTACAGGAAAACCATAATTTTTTGTCGGCCAGAAATCGATGAAAATAAGGGTAACCGACGAAAATTGATGTTTTCGTCGGTTAACTGACAAAAATTAATCGACAAAAAATAGCATACAAAAATACGTGTATTTTCATCGGCCATGCTAGGTTTTGAGATCCGTCTTCGCCATGGTGAGCTTTGATGTTCCATATGTTTCCCCTCCAAATTTTATCCAATTTGGCCAAAGGAATCAAAAGTTATGGCCATTTCAATCTCGAATCTTGCCGAGGCCATATCTCCCTTAATTTTTCGAGTTTGATCGTGAAATTTTTTTTGTAGACTCCTGGTGTTGTTCTCTACATGATGCATATACTACACCACGGTTTTGGCCTCTAGATTGTGCGCAGAAAATTATTTTCTCCGATCAGACTGCGTTCCAGACAACGACAATCATCCTCGCGCGTTCCCCGCTGTTCCAGCAGGTAAATCTCCGAGCCACCTTTGTCACGGTGTTCCTCTAGGTCACATCTAGCTCTCGATCAAATTTGGTTAAGTTCCGAATATTATTCTAGAAGTTATGGCCGTCCAAAGTTTAGATCCGAAACCCGTTAATCGGCAGTTTGTGATCAATCCGTTGGGTCACCTCAAAATGCGCCTATACTGTTGACTTTGTCTCGCCGCGTTCTACGTGGTAGACATTCCCCCTTTGCCATTCCATCCTCCAGAATTTTTTTTATATATTTAGGCCGTCCTTTCGCCATCACCGCGCGCTGTCTTTTGACGCCGGCTATTTTAGCTCGCTCCGGCCGTGTTGTCCCATCCGGTGGATCATCATGTACTATTTTGGACCATCCTTAGAATTCTTTTGGTCTCCGTTCGCCGTCGGAGGCCTATTCCGGCCTAAAACCGTCATCTTTCAACTTAGCCGTTGTTATCGGTTCGCGTCTCGTTGATCCATTCTTGGTAGCGCTTTATCGCGGTCATGTCGTTGCACCGACGGCCGATATCTTATTTCATGCGCATCTTGCCATCGCTTCGCGTTCGCCGTTAACGTTCCGTCAACGTTTTGCCGTTAATGTTCCTCCGTTAACGTTTTGCCGTTAACGTTTCACTGTTAACGCTCCGTTGTTAACGCTCCGCCATTAATGTTTCGTCGTTAACGTTTCGCCGTTAACGTTCCCTCGTTAACGTTTTGCCGTTAACGTTTCACCGCTAACGCTCCGTCGTTAACGTTTCGACGTTAATGTTTCGCCGTTAACGTTCCTCCGTTAACATTTTGCCGTTGACATTTCACCGTTAACGCTCCGTTGTTAACATTTCATCGTTAACGTTTCACCGTTAACGTTCCGCCGTTAACGTTTTGCCGTTAACGCTTCACCGTTAACGCTTTGCTCTCGCTTCGTTGTCATCGTATGCGCGCACATAAGTGAAAGCTCTAATGCTATATCCTTACCTTTTCCATCGCCTTGTTGTGATCTAGCCCCATATCGATTCGCAGTGAATGCCGATCCCACTCGTCCTTGTCTTATCCTTGAATATCTAATCTATCAGTCTCTCTCTTTTGGTGTGACTGTGTATCTGTTCGGTCAACAAAAATCAACATCGAGAATCAGTTTAGTTCATTGTGAACTAACGTATCCTTATGGACCCGGTCTATAGATCGAGAGTCCATATGTCATTGACCGTCCAATTAAGATAATAACTTCGGAAGAAATATTCCTTTGAATATTATTCTTTCCTTCTCAGCTATTCATCTTTCCCCTTTTTGGTGTTTTCCGAAAGCCGTTCCGTTTTGTCTACTCTTCGATCTAATCCGTTCGGGTTCCCGATTTCATCTAAGACGTTGTGCCCAATGCTATTCGTTCTTTATTTAGAGTTTATTCGTTTTGTCTTTTGAATTGGTTTGTATTTGTGTTTCTTTAATCATTAGATTGAGGATGGTTAGCTATAGGTGATGTAGTAGTAGGTGCCAAAGGTGTTACAGCTTGGTGTGCATTAGGAAGAGTCAAGACCTCATCTTCAACATCATCATTATCTCCAAAGATTTTCTCCCCATGAACATATGCGCCTGTACCTGCATCTCTTAGACTAGTGCCTGGACTAGCCTCATCAAAAGTTACTTCACAGGTTTCTAGAATTTTGTTAGTTTCCAAAACAAGCACACGGTAGCCACGAGTATGAGCAGGATATCCAAGAAAAATGCCATCCATTGATCTAGCTTCAAATTTATCAAGATTTCCAGATTTCAAGACAAAGCATTTGCATCCAAAAACTCTAAAGTGAGAAACAGTAGGCCTATATCCAAACCGAAGCTCATATGGAGTCTTACCCAATTTTGATCTCAAAAACACACGATTTGAAACATAACAAGCAGTTGAAATCGCTTCAGCCCAAAAATTCCAAGGTGTGTGATGTTCATCTAGCATAGTTCTAGCCATTTCAACTAATGTTCTGTTTTTCCTTTCAACTACACCATTCTGTTGAGGCACTCTAGGTGAAGAAAATTGATGACCAATTCTTTTTTCAGGCCAAAAGTGATTAAAAGAAGAATTTTTAAACTCAGTTCCATTATCACTTCTAATAGCTCTAAGAGCTCCTGAATGATCAACAGAAAGCCTAAGCACAAGACTTCTAAAAAGACTAAAAGCCTCATCCTTATATGCCAAAAAGTATACCCAAGAGTAGCTAGGGACGAAATTACAAATCCTGGCCGAATAAAAAAATTTAAATTGCTACAGTAATCTCGGTAATTTCGGCGAGATCTCGTAAAAAACAGCCAAAATTTCGAAAATTTTAGCGAGATTTGAACATTTTTGACCGGATGGAAGTCAATTTGAACCGGATTTGAAGCCATTTTTTTCTGGAGTATCACAATGAGAAATATGAACTATCTTGCTGAAAAAAAGTGAAAAAAATGAAAAAAAAAACCATGAGGGAGATGGGATTTGAACCCACACTCTCTAGCAACATGTAAAGCTTATCTCAACACTACTGACCAATTGCACCAATGGTTGTTTCCTATATTGAAGTGATGAAGTCTTGTATTTATAGATTGGACCTTATGTTATGCACTTGAGACACAAAACCAATAATTGCCGATAGCACACGGGCTCATACACAACACACTCACGTCTTGTAAATATTGCTCTATAATACATAGGAACATATATAAAACTTTTCAAAAGACTTAAACTTTATTTTGTTACATTTGAAAAATCAAAAACTGATTTTATATACGGATTTTATCATGACTTTACCACTGTTAGATTTTTTAAAATTCCTCATGCTTGATCATTATTTGAAATTTTTATGGAAACATTACTGATGTGTCAGGACCATCAAAAAAAATTTCAAAATTTTTGACGTGTTTTGGACCATTTTTCGGTCGGTTCAATGTGGACCGAGATCTCGGTGATTTCGGCCGAGATCTCGGATTTCCCGGTTGAAAAAAACACGATTTGAAATTTGGTTTTTGTATTTCATTCGGATTTTGTCCGAAATTTTCGAATCTCACCGAGATTTTGGATTTCGGTCACCTCCAAGATTTATACCAAAACCAGATTTGAAACCTTGTATGACATCAATCTAGGATTATAAATAAACAGGGTTTGCAATATCAAGGAGGTAATCTCAACCTGGAATATCTACCATCCTAAATTTAACATCACGTTTATGAAAATAGCAATGCAATTTATAAAACATCATAAAGCATTTTAAAGCATAGGATCAATGTGCATCAAGGAGACTTGTCTTCAAGGGCGGTGAGGGTATCGAAGTCCTAATGCTCAACGACGGTGTCGGCGACTTCGGCGGGCTTTTCGGCTACGCGTAAAACGAGACATAAATAAATAAAATAAATAAAATCTAAAAATTATAAAATTAATACTGGCAGAAATGTCTTCATTTTAGATGAATTTAGGAATTTGAATGGATCCAATCTGTGTTCGGACAACAAAGTTACGAGCATTTGAATTCTCCAAAATTGGAAAATTGGAAAAACGGGAATATTCTTGGAATCTTTTCTTTTTCCCTTAATTTCCTGATTTTTCTCTCCCTATGGCAGGTGGGACCCTCATGTCATTGTCTTGGAGGGCTTATTCAAGCCAAGAACAGAGGAGAGCTCCCAGGAAGCTATGGCGTCGGCCATCGCCGGAGATTGGGGGCACGACGACCGGCGTGGAGAGGTAAAACCGAACGGGGAGGTCGAGGCGATGCCGGAGCCAGAGCAATGCGTCCCGAGGCGTCCGGAGCGGCGCTTGGCGGCGGCCGAGGCACACGGCGGGCAGTGGTGCATGCGGCGTCGGCGAGGTGGCGGCGCAAGCGACAGGGTGGCGTGCGCGCGCACGGGCCAGGTGGCGACGCGGGGAGGGTAGCTGGCCGGTCGTCTATCTAACTACAAGTGGCTAAGTTGCTAATTAATCTAATTGCTAAGTCATTAAGTTGCTAATTAATCTAATAGCTAAGTCGCTAAATCGCTAAGTCACTGAATCGCTAAGTCACTAATTAATCTAGTCGCTAATTAAATTCAAATGAATAACAAATTTACATACGGATAACCGCGACTGTTCTTCCTCCTCCTCTCCTCCTCCTCCTCCACCTCTTCCCTTCTTCCCCTCTTCTTCTTCTTCCTCTTCCTCCTCTCTTCTTCCCCCCCTCCCATTTTCCTCTTCTTCCCCTCTTTCTTTCTCTCCCTCTTCTTTGTTCTTCTTTTTCTTTTTTCTGCCGGTTCAGCTGCCGACGCGGTCGAGGGCGAAATTCCAGTTTTGCCCTCTGTATCCATTTGAAATGTTTGCCATTTCAAATGGATATAGGGGCATGTCATCATTTTGAATGGATGCATGGGGTATTTTTGTTATTTTTTAGACAACATATTATTTTTGTAAATATTCATTAAAATAATATTATTTAAAAAGATCTCCAATCGTAGCAGTTCTTTGTGCCCAGAATGGACTAGGGAAAACTGTTAAATTATTTTAACATAATATGGTTCATATAAATTACATAATAGTTCTTATAATAAAAATATTTAAGTATGATGGTTGCTAAACTAAAAGATTAATAATCGTGCCGGCCCCATACCGTCGCCGGCGAACTCGCCCCCGTGCGGCTTTGCCTCGGCGGCTCCGACAAGCGGTCCCGATCGGCCAGTGGCACGAACACGTGTGACCACTGACCAGTGGGGCCCGGCTGGTTTGGGAAAGCATATTTTCTCTTTTTCATTTGAATTTCCTTACCGAGCTAACTTCAAACCCCCATATCTTTTGCAAGAAAAATCCAAATTTGATGAGACAACTTCCTAAATTTGTGTAAAATCATGTAGATTATGAATATACAAAAATAATTTGGTTTTGATTATTGTGCAGAAAATGATCTCAAATATATGCTTTAGGCCTAGAAATTGCATAATGTAAAACTTTTGCAAATCAGCTCCAAATTGAATGAAACCAACTTCATTACAATACTTAGGTCATAAGCTTTCTAAATATGTAAAAATATATTAATTTGGACTTATATTACCACAAATGCCACAATAGATGGAAATTCAATACATGCAAATGTTAAATGGTTATAACTTATGCGATTCTGACTCAATTTTATTGGAACCAGTTCCTAGGACCTTTAAAATTGTCGATCCTTTTGTGCATGCAAAAATGGTTTGAACTTGTTGTGACACTATGGAATGATGGTGTGAGTTGCTTTCGATGTCGGCATTGAGGTATGACTTTGGTATCATGTTTTTGGGCCTTTTTCGTGAGTTTTGGCATTTTCGGGGGAGAATTTGGGCCTCCGGGGGAGTTTGGGCCTAGCGGGAGCTAGTTTGGGCCTTGGGGGGTGAAGTGGGCCGTTGGTGGGGGTGTTTTTGGGCCCATGGGGGAAGGAATTCTGCCAAAACCTCCCCCCATGCGCCAACCCACCCTTGGTGCGCCCCCTACTCCCTCTCAACCCTAGCCGCCACCTCCTAGCCCCCATTGCGTCTCCACCTCTCCCCCTTGCTCCTCCACCTCCCCACCTCCCCTAGCCGGCCCTAGGAGGGATCCATCCCCACCCCTTGCTGCCACACCCCTCCAATCCATTGCCCTCACCATTGGGAAGCTCCGCGACGAGGGGATCCGGCGGTTTTGGCGCGAGGAAGGAGATCGGGGGACCGGGAGGAGAAGGATTCGACGTTCGAGTGGTTCTTCGAGGGTGGTAAGTGTTTGCAATCT
The DNA here is from genome assembly GCA_036346355.1 of Rhipidocladum racemiflorum. Lineage (NCBI taxonomy): Eukaryota > Viridiplantae > Streptophyta > Magnoliopsida > Poales > Poaceae > Rhipidocladum > Rhipidocladum racemiflorum. The sequence continues at coordinate 59,709,367 of CM070573.1, read as the reverse complement.
CTTTGTAGGGTTGTGGTGCTGGTTAAGAAGGGAAAATTAGTCCTAGAATTCATGTTTAGGTGCTAAAATTAGAGGTATAGAATCATTTAGCAGATCTGTTTCGCGCTGTAGTCTCGGCCAATTCCGGACAGTCGACTTCGGTCGCAGTTTTGGGGTTTTTAGAGTCAGAATTTGGTCGTTCGCCTGTTTAGAAAGTTGTAGATAATTTCAATACCTTTCAGTGGACACCAAGAATGCGTAATTACGATCAGCCGTTTGAAAGTTATAGATGTTTTACCGAATGTGTTCAAAACTGTGACGTGATTGGGACAGATCGTGTTGATATGTAGATTAATCAATTTTAGAGGCCGAATCAGTTTTTCCCAATACTTAGAAAAAAGCTAGGAAATTTCCTAAGCTACGAGAAAATGTACTCGTTTATTTAATTTGGAGTCCTAAAACTCAAGTTATGCTAGTTGGAAGCCCGCTGTCCCGTATGGACAGATTCTCTGTTTTCGGGTTTTATGGGTTGTTTGCGAAGTCGGGGTAGGGGATCATTTTTGTACTGTTTTGAGGGCACGTTTTGAGTGTGTGGTACCTATGTGCAGGTGGTGTGACCCCGGGAGTGCCCTCATCCTCTCGCCAATCCGTCGCACGCGATTGAAGGCAAATGTATTGTAGTGGTTGCGGCTTAGGGAGCCGTAATGTTTGATAATGAGATGGTTTCACATGTTTTATGATATGATGCCATGATTGACTCTTGCTTGCGACATGATGAAAATGGTTTATTATGAGGCTATGCAATGATTAGTTGAGTTTATATGCAAGTTGTTTATGTATATGACATATTTGCATACATGGCATGAGAACTGACCAGGTCGGTGAGAAAGTCATAACTAGTCCGGTAAGGTTGGTGAGAAAGTTATGACTAATCCGAAGCGCCATTTAATAAGACCTACCTTGTGATTCCATCCACAGTTGTGAATGGAAGCGAGGCGTAGGCACCCTCCATCTACGGGATGGAAGGGGAAAGAGGGTGCACGCCGACGGGTGTGCACTCGGTAATACCGGTATGTGCTTCAAGGAGACATGTGCATTGCATGAGATGTGTACAATGAGTTTTGAACATGGTTATGACGTTAAGCATGATATATAGAGATATTAGCATTGAACTGTTCGTTTTGTTCCATTGCAATATACTTGCTGAGTGATGAACTCACGCTTGTGTCTTATGTTGTTTTTAGGTACCATGAAACCGACATGCGGGAAAGGGGTTTAGCTACACTTCTACACATAGCTCCTCACATATAGACAACTTTTATCATTTGGAGACATAATAATAAGATTAGTGCCATGAAACTTGGAGTATGGCTTGATTGTGTGCTTAAGTTCATCTTTTGCTTCGTTATAAGTTTGGAGTGGTTGGATTCATTATTTTTATACATAAGATGTTGCCATATCAATTATTATTGCTGTTGCTTCAAATCATGGAAAAGCAAAGGAGATGCTGCCGAAATTTTCGGTTTTAGCATTTGCACCTTTGCTGTAATTTACCTTTATTTGTGCCATTTAGATGCTGTGTCTATCATGTTTGGTGACATCCAGGGCATACTAGATGCCGGGGTGTTACACTTGTTCTCTGTTTTTACATGTCTAAGACTTGGACATAATCAAGCAACTATGGAAAGTATGGAAAATAAGCCTTTATTGCAATTAGTCCATAGAATATTGAAATGTAACTTAATTTAATGGGAAATCACAAAATTGAGGTCTCATAATAGTAGCATGAATGTTAGGTTTGTTAAGCTCTAACATTTTTTCCTTCAAGCTTGAACTCATGTATCATGCTTCACTAGTGTACACCACCATATGGGAACCTGATGAAATATTAATTATAAATGGATCTGGATGTAATCTTAGCTTCGTGAATTCGATGAATAAAAATATCATATACATAACATTTGAGTTGCCATGCCTTAGAATGAACCCTGGCCAATCTTTTAGATTAATAATATGAAAAGGACCTTATCGCGATCTAAGAAGTTCTTAATACCAACATGCACATGTAACCACCCTAGAATCGTTAAGGCCACTCGTTCTCCTTGATAAGTTTTAATTTGGTAATTGCATCTGATTTCTTTTTGCCCCATTTTAAACCCTGTTATTTTGTTGTCTTGTTATACTTTTTCTCGATCAACGAGTAGACATTGACGAGTCAGAGAATGCCGACAACGATCTCACCACCGACCTTGATTATATTCTCGGTAATGAGCAAACAGACAAGCACCTTCTTTGATCATATTGATCCCATATTTTACGGTGTCTATTTTGTTTTGTCAAACTATTATGCTTGCGAGTAATTTCTGTAAAGTTGTTATGTTGTGGGAAATGGTAGTTGTACTCCTAAATTGTGGGATTTCCTTAACTATATTGACATGAGAACCTTGTTAAACCCTAGGCTAGGTTTAATCATTCTATGAAATGAAACATAGGTATAATCGAGTATTAAATGCATATGCTTAGCCATGCTTTAGCTAATATGAGAATGGTAGACTTGAGTCCTTATGAAATTTAAAAATGTTGGATATGGCAGTAAATGATACTGATATGTTGGTGAAAATGAAAACAAAATTATGTTTTAGACACGGGCGAGATATCTTAAGACTCGACGTACAAGGGATGGACTTGTACGGTGAAAGGGACGGACTTGCACGTAGCTAGGTGGAGATCTCGCTTGAGTCAACCTAAGGATCGAACTTGATGCTATCAACTGAGTCAAATTATGCAACCACATGTGCTAGTATGGGATGGCCTTAACTTAGTAAATTAGTTGAAGATTAACCTTGCATTTTGGTAGGCCGAAGTAGTAAGGACAAACTGGGGTACGGTTGCATTCGTAGGTGCTCCCTTCACCAAGGAGTTGGGACCAAAGCATTCCAATACAATGGTAAATGCCTTGCTATGGGGAGAACGAGGGTGATGGAATGCAAAACCATCGTGAGTACGATTAGTACGGCTATTGACTTCTACCGCCATAGCAAGGGTTCAACATTCATCGAGCTGATGCAAGGGTAGGCTATAACTAATTGAACAGTTTCATCGCAATCTAGTAAAATGGATACGGTGAGTATCGCGTGGTATGGTGGACATGATTGCTATGATGTGTCATGTGGGTAAAGTGTACACTCTCTACATAGATTTAAATCTAATCGATTAGTCATGCTCACGGTCAAGAGCAGCTTGGGACAAAATGTTAAGTATGGCATTTTTTGTTTTGGTTTTGCAAACACTTTGGTAAATGGCGGTATGGTAAGTTGGTTTATTGGTATATGGTGGGTTTGCTTCCGGGCCCCACAAGCAGCACAGTCCCAATTTCGTATGGAATGAGCCTAAGGCCATAAATGGAGAAACACAATTACATATATGTAAGAGATCACATTATTCATGAATCATGGAAGTACAGTATACAAATGCTTGACCTCCATATGTAGGCCACTATTATGTTGAAAAGTTGTACGTGATGCTGGATTGTCATATTCATATGGAATTCACATAGAGTGAAGTTATTATGTCTTTGAGGCTAAACGAGAGGGTGTATGCATCTTCACGCTTGTACATGAAATCCATTGTTCGGGCAAGATTGACTGCTTTCTCCAAAAGCACCATTGGATGCTTTTGTTCGAGATATTCCTTGACAATGTCCATCCATGCTTCTTCAATTATTACTTTAAGCTTTTCATTGGCTTGCTCCACTGTGATCCCATACTCCTCTATGCAAGTTTGCACCGTGGATACGACATGCTCAGATGCTTGTTCTCGCTTCAAGAAAAAATTGAAATAATCAGAAAATATCTTATGACTAAAACTTACTAGCTACTATTTTCCGGGACATGAATATAGGAGAAAAAATGTTTATAATTGGATGTCAATATAATAATAAGATATTTCAATTAGCACGGAACCAAACATTTCTTTGGAGTTTAGTACAGCACCAGACAACATGGTTTGAAATGCAGGTATATGCTATTTAGATATTTTTTTGTTTTCAAATAAGCGCATGCATGTTAATCTAATGTGTGCATGGAGTTTAATTAGTTGATTTGTTGATGTTTAGCATGGTAAAAGTGACACAACATTTCTTGTGTCTCTGAATATGAGAAGTTTAATATTGTGGATTGTGAAAAAATACTTTGGTTCCGAGAATGTTGGAGTACGTGCAAAAATAACCAAAAATCGGTGCACTAACTATAGGAATGTCACTGATTAAACAATGTTTACAATATTGAAGCTTATAAATGGAGAGAATTGGTACCTCATGCGACACCATATCGTTACCAATGCGCCCAACAATACAAACGCCTCTAATAATTTTTGGATAGGTAAAAGCCCACTCAATAGACTCCCTTGTAGTGACATCTCCCAATGAAATGAATGCAAGGTTTGTTACATGCATACAAGCACTGCTACGCATTGAAACTTGTAGATGCTCTTCAACATTAGTGGGTACATAGTTTTCATCACGCCATTTCACCTCAGCATGATAGCATTTGGCGATGTCGATTACCTAAATAAATGTACAAAATGTTAAAAATTAAGATGTGTGCAATAATGTTATGCGGCATCCTAGTTACTTCTATGTTTGTAGTCAACTTGCCATTTGTAATGTACACCGGAAGCATCGAAATTTGTCGATCAAATCCACCATCGACCTCAAAGTATACAAACTATTGACATATTAAATTCATTTTAAAAAAATCCTACCTAACAATACATTGCCGAAGGCTAGGCAAGAATTGAATTTATGTAGTCTAATAGATTATATCACAACCACAAAAAATGACAGGTTCATAATGGAGCATATATACTATCCAATCATCATAGCTTGAAGCTAGCTATAAAAGATTATGTAACCATGGTTCTTCTCAACAATTTTTTGTCTTTACATGTCCCACTTGCACTGTGGATCTCAAATATCTCATATCTATGTAAACAAAAACAACAGGTGATATTCAAAGCATCTCATTTGTTTTAAGGGCAACAAAATCCGACTAATCGTAGAAATAAAAAGTCCCAGAAATTCTCATATTAATTAAAAGAAAAAGAGAAGGATCTCCACCAATTATTTTGGTGGGGATATATTATAACGGTGCAAATTAATCATATATGAATATTAGAGTTGTTTAATAAATACAATTATATTTCAATTATAGGAAGTAGAGTTATATACTAGATACAACTGTATCATAATATCTAGTCACAGCTTGATTGCAGGTAAATCTGCTATTTAGTATACTTTTATAGTTATTGACACAAATTAGTTAATCCCAAAACTTCAAAACTGCATAGCGAGTTCTTTTATTCAAACTGACGATCATGAAATAATTCCCAAGTTTCCACCCCTCCAATTAATGAGCTAGCTTGTCATACTACTAATGGTTTCTCCAATATAAGCAAACTATTTTTGTTGTGATATTATTCGGAATTGCTAGGGATCAGACGTCTGATTTTTTTGCAATATTTTTTTCTACGTGTGAAACATTTTTTCCTACGTAGTGAAACATTTTTTTTGACGTAGTGAAACATTTTCTTCGACAAACAGTCAAAAAAATGTTTCATACGTTCAAAAAAATGTTGCGTGGCGTCCGAAAAAAAAAACAAAAATCAGACGTCCGACTGCTAGTTTCTCCCGATATTATTTTGAGAGAAACGTACCAATTTTTTTACCAATTCGGCATTCTTGTTTTTCTGAAGTTTTAACTCTTCCCCGATAACATTTGTAGTGTTAAGTATATTGATGTAGAGCGCCTTCAAGTACGCTGGGAATTGCTCCGCGGCTTGTTCATCCCACCTGTCATTAATTTCAAGCAAATGTGAATTTTGTATAGCGTATAAATAAAGTTTTGATTGCTAGACAATACTTAAACCAACTAACATTCGATATATAACTGCAAAGGCAAATATATATATATAGCTGCCAGTTAACATTCGGTTGATTTGAAAATGAGCGTCATTTTCTTAGTTATAGCTATGTCAAGTAAAATGAAGTTTCTCTACATGAAAGATAAAGTGAAGTTAGGTACATATATAGGTCGCTCTTTGCTAACCACATGAGCTTGTGAAAATGTGATGTACATGACATAATGTTTTCTATTTATTTTTCAAAATCCAGAATGGTGCATAATGCATGTCACAGGCTATATGTACTTTAACCCTGTAAACAACGTAAAGATCGAAAAAGAAGCGAGGTCAACCTTTCCATGGCTGTAGTGAAAATCTTGCTTTCTTCCGTGGTGCTATAGTTTGTCGTAGAGGTCATCAAATAATGACACAAATATAATCAATTTTGTTAGCATTATTCTTGAATACGAATATTGAGGCTCATAAACAACTCCAAGCATCCAAAAATGCATTTCCACCAGTCTATCTCTTGCAAATCGTAGATCCGTCCGTGATTGGAAGTCTTTCCACCATCTGTAAATTATTGAATAAATATGTGTTATCACATGGCATACTATCACTGGTAATGTACATAAGTACATAGTTATTATCTACTTCATTTCGCTATGTATTAATGGGTCTTTCTTACAGTGTAAGAGCTTTCAACTCCTCACAATACAGCGTTTGCAAAATGTTGAAGTCCAGCTTTGCAAACTCCAATATGGTCTCATCTCGTGTAACCCTTTTCTCATACACTGAGATATAACGTCTTGCTTCAACTCTTTCAACTCTCCTGAAACGAGATGTTTCCAATGTATACCGCACCTCTTCTGCTAACTCCGGTTCTAAATGTTCCATCATAGATTGGAGGCGACCCTTGGTGAAAGTGATGGCGTTATCAAGTATTTCTTCCCCATGAATTCTAAGATGTGCAGCATCGTACAATGTCAGCAAACAGTTGACATCATCACTTGCAAACTTTCCTTGATCATCTCTGAACTTTAGAAATGCATCTGCATGATGGAATTTCACGTACATACGTTGAGGCAGCTCAAAATTATACACTATAATACTTAATTAGCAGCGAAAACTACACACGCAATATCTGATCTGTCTAGCTAGGAGTTGTCCTGCCATGGCGATCTTACCAGTAGAGACATGGTGCCCATGCTTCCTAAGCAAATAGAACCTCAGCGCGGTTACATGAAGGTCATCACAGCCACCGTCGTCCTTGGCGTCGTGCACATGACGCAGTAGCTCATCAATCTCTTTTCCATAGTGATAGCCCACTCCGATTCGTTGCAGCGTGTCGACGAGCTCCAGCTTTGGAGCTAAATCAGAAGAAGCACTGGCGTCCAATATGATTTGCCTCACCTGCTCCTTTCTCAACTGCGCCATGTCCTTCATTGACAAGTGCTGCAGGAGAGAGAGAGAGAGAGAGAGAGACCAGTTATTCACTGGCTAGATAGCTAGCTAGATGCCAAGCTGATTAAGCATCTGTGTTCTCTGCCAAGGGTAAAGAAAACAAATTAAGCAAAATGTACCTGTGATTCAGTGCATGGCTTGTAGTTCAGGAAGAAGTCGCCCCAGGGGCTGGGGGTGTAAGGCCGGGGCCTGTGCATGTCCTCTTGTGAGGCAGGATCAACGGGGCTGCAGGTTGCCATATCGACGGCTGTGATTGGTGGATCACACCGCTAACTTGCTAGATAGCACGGCGTAGTACGTGCAGATCAAGGCAAGGTTTTATGGGAAGGTTGGAGTTTCCGAGTGTGGCTAGATGGCCTCATTGCATGGCCTTATATAGGCAGGCAAGGAATCTCTCAGAGTACCCCAATTTTCCACAACATGTTTTACATGTGCTTCGCTTAATGCCAACGCACTGACCCATCGAAGCAAGACTCACGGCGCGTTCGTTAGTCTTGTTTGTTTATACCATTCTTGACTTGTCAGCTGAAGCATGCATATGGTTTTTATAAAATAATCTAACTAGGAAAATAATTTTATAAAATACCACAACATCTGAATTGAATAAATATGAATTTTCACAATTTTTCACTACTACAGAACCGGCTACCACAAGCGGATTGTAACCCCTTTCAGAAGCGGTTTTATAACCGCTTCTAAGCAACCGCGTGTGATACCCGTCCAGTATCACAAGCGGTTGCACGAACCGCTTGTGCTGTGGCACCAGAAGCGGTTGGTAATGTGTCTAGGAAGGCCAGTGGAGGCGCCACGTGGGAGACTCCACAAGCGGTTTGTATTACAAACCACTTGTGGAGAGCAAGCACTACAGAAGCGGTTGGAATCACCAACCGCTTGTGGAGAGAGTTTTCAATTATATGTATTACAGAATATGTTCTTTCAGTGTTTTTGTATATCATTTTTGACCATAAACTTAAAAATGAGTGGAGGAGTTTTTAGCGTAATGAAATATATATTACATATGCTTAATAGTGTAACAAATGTTCACAAGCTAGCTCACTCATACACATGTTCACAAGCTAGCTCTCACAAAAAAAAAACAAACTTAATAGTGTAACAAATGGACAAGTACATACACGCTACCGACGTTTACAAGTTTGAATAATAAAAAAAATGATTATCGAACTCATTTCTTGCGTGCATCAGTCAAGTCCTTGGTCGACGTGGATGTCGTCATAAGTTCGGCGGTGTTCAACGAAGGACCAAGCCTTACGTGGAACTCGCCATTTGGAGATACAACCTCGTCGACAATGAAGCCCATGAGTTGCTCTTGGAGTGCGTGCACTCGGTGAGGCGGGAGCACGTTAACGTGCTCATTGATGTTGGTCTGACAATTGATTAAGTGGGAAGTATATAAATATGCGATCACATGCAATTAATTAAAATGTAAGTTGCAGCAAACAAATTGACATGCATATACGAACCTCGGCATAATGTTCTGGCTCATCGCCATGGATAAAATTTTGAATATAGTGGAACACGTAGTAGCCACATAAGTTGTTTCCAGCCGTCTGGCGTTTAACCTTCACAGGGAGAAATTTCAGAACATAAGATGAAGAACTGATATGACGCATTTGATTTCATATTTGTTTTTGTAGTACGTACCTGAGTATTTATTACGACTTCAAATTCTTTCTTGAATTCTCCTTTCTGCTTCTTCCTGAACTTTGCAAATGTCCTGTTCAGGACATCAATGAACCATTGGTATTTGTCGATTGGATTCCTTCTTGAGTCATGAACTATAATCCTACTGTTGTCAAGCTCGATGACTAGAAGGATCCAGTGAAACCTATTCTTATATTCCAACATATGCGTATGTAGCTAGTCGTACTATCAATGTCTTAAGTAATACAAGAACAAGAGGTTTCTGAGAACACGTACTTGAAGTTGAAGGGCAAAAGTATGTACGGTTTGTAGTGCTGTTTCAATAATGCATGCAAAATGTATGCCTCAACTTGCGGTCTTTGCTGGTCGAATGCCCAGATTTTCTCGTTGACAGCCTGTGGGTCGATGAAGCAAACGTTCTGTTTGCCCAGTCGTGTACATCGTTGTATCTCCATTCTACATAAAAAGGGATAACTAAGTTAATTAGATATTCAATTTTGTGGTACGAGAGGAAGCAAATGGTAAACTTAGTAGATCGACACTTACAGACACCAGCAGCACATGAAGGACACGTCGACGGCATCTATTTGGTACACATGGTACAAGTCCTCGAATTCCAACCAGTTTTCTGTGTTGTTCCCGCGGAAGAAATGCTCATCTTGAGAAACGAGGAGGAACATTTTCTCTCCTTTAGATGCCCTTTTCATGTAACATTCATGCAATTGACGCATCTTGGTTGGGAGATCATTTATATCTTTTGGATCAATTAGCGGTTTGCCCAACTCATACTTCCATCTGGTTGGTGCCATTGGAAGATCCTGATCTATTGATTCGAGTCCCGCCTCGTTCAGGAATGCCTGTACCCTCAACTGTTCAGCACTCTACGCATCTTCCACTATCTTCTTCTTTCCCGCCGACATAGCCCGTTTATTTTTCATGGTAGCCTTTCTTATTGTCCTTTTGTAGTCTGTCGTCACAGGCGGTGGCGCCGTTCCGCATGACTGAAAGTGCTTCATAGTTTTTTTTATCTATTTGAACCTTGGGCTTTTGCTTCGCTGGCGCAAGCTGCTTGGCCACATCGGCCTTTACGGTAATTGATAGCTCCTCCGCAGTCAGATCATATGGCCGCTTTGGCAGTTCCTTTAACATTATCTGTTTGTCGGATGCCGACTTCGTGGGAGGAGGTGCCGGTGCGGGATCTCTCCTTCTAACAGCGAGCTTCTTCCTCGGGGGAGATGCTGGAGGCGGAGTCAGGCTTCTTTGTGGAGCGGGAGGTGGAGGAGTCGTGGCCAGGACCACCGGGGAAGCATTGCGTGCAGGAGATGTCGGGGGAGTTGTGTGTTGTCGATGTACAGGAGGTGTGCTTGCTCCTCCAACTTGCTCAAATCAAGGGGCTGTATTCTTTGGAGATGTAACCTCCACACCATCTGGAAATATAATGTACTTTTTGCGCCAGAGGATGAATGTGCCGTGGACTGCCTGTCCAAGCTTGGTCACGTCGTCGCCCCCAGCAATCTCCAGCATTAGTTCTTCAAAGCCCCCCACAACCTCTTCCACCGTGACCTTCGAGTATCCGGAGGGTATCTGGTTGAAGTGGAACGTCTGGCCCGCCTCCACCGGATAAGCCATGCTGTAAGCCACCTTGTACGAGAGGTTACGCATATCAATGTGTAGCTCGCACTGGCGGTGAACCTTGATGATGTCCACGGGATAGCGGGCCTACGGGTCGTCTGCTTCAGGGGCCACGGCGGATGCGCAACTGCTCTTTTGCGCGGTCGGGCTGATCACGAATTCCGGCGCCGCCTGGACATTACTAGCGGGAAGTCAAGCCGCTTATTGCTTCGAGACTTTTGCGCGACCAAATCGAGGATGGAAGCCTTCGTAGCTCTAAGCTCGTGCTCCAATCGGCTCACTCTAGCCTCGCTCTCTCCTCTTGCTTCGTCACTGGCTCAGAATCGCATGTGTCTTTGGCAAAGCCGTGCCTCCACGGTACCTTCCCGAAACCTTGTGTCCGTCCTGGGTGCTCAGGGTTTTGAAGGGCATATGTTAGCTCGTCATTCTCCCTATCCGTCACCAAGGATCCTGACCGAGATTGGTCGATGGCTTCTACAATCCTTTGACCAACTTCTTGGACTATCGGTGCCATCACCAAGCTATCGTCATCTGCAAGTGTGCCCCCGTGACCCAAAAACCAATTGCGAAGGCGGGGCTCCCAATTATCAGTTTCAGGTACAATATCCTGCTGCCGAAGTTCATCTTCCCACTTGTCCCATTTCTTTGCAGCCTTGATGTAACCACCGGTGCCGAGATGGTGGTGGTATTTCTTCTTCTGGGCATTCACCTTGTTTTTCTCTCTTGCCGCCTGTCCTGCATCGGACAGCTTGTACTCCTCGAAAGCCTCCCAATGATCCGCCAGCTTAGGAAATTGATTGAAGTCTGGCCTTTCTCCTTTGTCGATGTACTTGCGGGTGAGGGACGACTTCCACTGCTGAAAGGAAGTTGCCATCTTCTTCAAAGCCCAACCCTTGGCCTTCTGTTCGTACCCTTTTGAAAAAGTGAAATTTTCCTTCATATCATTCCAGAGCAGTTCCTTGGTAGCTGCAGGGACTTTGGCCCATTTCTGGATGCTGATTGGGACGTGGTCCCTCACGTGGTATTCGCAAGCATTGTTGAAAGGGCCAACTGGTGATTCTGGGGCTAGCAGACTCCCGTTGTTTCCGACTTCGGTTATCACATACTTGGTCGAAGGCTTCTTGTTTGGTCCTCGGTTAATTCCAGACTGGGTGGCCGATGATGTACCAGGCTGGATACACAAACACATGTTAGAATAATTACATAGAAGACTTGGACATGTTATAGTGGTTAAGAGGATACCTCGGTGTAGCCGGCAGCGTTAGAAGTATCCTTGCCGGTACCAGTGTTAGCAGCCTCATCGATAGCGTTAGCAGGATCCTCGCCGGTACCAGTATTAATAGCCTCATCGACGCCTAAGATGCTACCCAACGCAATTGTCTCGAACATCATATTTTCCTCGTCATCGAAATCCGGGTCACCACGTCGTGGTGTCGCCATCTATAGTGGGCATGAAATCATATATACAATATTTATATATACTCAAACATACATACAACATAAAAATGGGCATGAAATCATGTATACAATATTTATATATAGTCAAACATACATACAACATAAAAGTGGGCATGAAAACAGAGAGAGCATGAAGGGCATACATACAACACAACACAGAGAGCATGAAAACTCCATACCACAAGAGAGCATGAAAACTCCAACATACAACATACACAAACATATATACAACAGAGAGAGCATGAATGGAACCAACATATATACAATATTTCATTACTCCAACATCAACAGATCAACAAAATTCCTTGTGGGCATTTCACCGAACACCATGCGGGCATGAAAAAAGAGAGAGCAGGGGGGTCGTTGCGCCAGCTACCTAGGTCCTCCGGTGGATTGGTCAGCGTCGAGGCGGTGGTAGGCGGGGCGCCGGCGCGGTGGCGGTCGACGGAGTTGCTGTGGCGCGCGCGACGATTGGGTCTGTGGCGCGCGGGACTTAGAAAATTTGAAGGTGCGGACGAGTGTGGGGACTGCAAAATTTATAGCTCACCCACCTCTACAAGCGGTTCGTAAGTCCAACCGCTTGTAGAGGTACTTCTACAAGCGGTTCTTAGTACCAGCCGCTTGTAGTGGTACTTCTACAAGCGGTTCGTAGTACCAACCGCTTGTAGAATGGACTATAGGCTGGCTTCACCGCTTGTAGTGGACCCCGACTCCAAGCGGTTGGTGATACAAACCGCTTGTAGAGGTACTTCTACAAGCAGTTGGTATTACGAACCGCTTGTAGAGGACCCCGAGTACAAGCGGTTGGTACTAAGAACCGCTTGTAGAAGTACCGCCACGTAATACTTAAAAGGGTTTCATGCTTGATGTGGTTAACAAGAAATCTCCTCTCCCCCCTGGCTAGCACGGGCGCTTGAGTGCGGGCTTGTGGCCATCCATGAGGTTGGCTGTTCGAGCCCCACTCGCGCCCCGCTGGCCTTTCTATTTTTTTAAATCCAATTACAAGCGGTTGGTAATGCAAACCGCTTGTAGAAGACCATGACTACAAGCGGTTGGTAATACAAACCGCTTGTAGAGCACCCCGAGTACAAGCGGTTTGTACTAAAAACCACTTGTAAAAGTACCGCCATGTGATACTTAAAAGGGTTTCGTGCCTAATGTGGTTAACAAGAAATCTCCTCTCCCCCCTGGCTAGCGCGGGCGCTTGAGTGCGGGCTTGTGGCCATCCATGAGGTTGGCTGTTTGAGCCCCGCTCACGCCCCGCTTGCGCCCCGCTGGCCTGTCTTTTTTTTAATCCAACTACAAGCTAGCTCTATGGGCTTCAAGTACATACAGAAGTCTATGAGCTCTCACTGATTCAAGTACATACATAAGTCTATGAGCTTCATCGTTTTCTGTGCTCGCGCGAATGAGGGTGCCCAACAGCCTTGACCGGATAGCGAGCGGAGAGAGAATTGCTAAATTTGGGGATTCTCTCTCCCCTCGCAAATTTTGGGGAGTCTATGAGCTTCATCGTTCTCTTTTGTTTGTAGAAAATATGTACAAGCAATGTTAAACATCAACATATCAACACGATCATATGGAATAATGTAAAAGCAATGTTTCATATGGAATAATGTATACAAGCACTACATCTTAAGTCTTCGTCTTTACAATTGTTCCTTCGTTATGATCGTGACGTATGTAAGGAGCATCGACATCACTGTCACGCAGGACGTTTATGTCAACATCAACTGTAAAAGGAGGGAGCTCGTCGAACTAACCATACTCTTCCTCGTCGGTGACGTTCTCAACTCCTACAATCCTTCGTTTGCCTTGGAGAACTACATGTCGCTTTGGCATTACCTTTTGCTTGTCCTTTCGATTTTTAGGCTTGCTTGACATGTCCATTACATAGAAGACTTGGATCACATCATTCGCGAGAACAAACGGTTCGCGCCTATAGCCAACTTCTGTGAGATCCACAGTTGTCATACCGTATTTGTCGACCTTCACACCGTTTGGAGTCAGCTTGACCCATTGGCACTTATATAGAGGGACCTTGAGAGGTCCATAGTCGAGCTCCCATATTTCTTCTATGAAACCATAATATGTGTTCAACCTGCCACTGTTGTCTTCAGCGTCTATACGGACACCGCTGTTCTGGTTGGTGCTCTTGTTATCCTGGGATCTAGTGTAGAATGTGTAACCATTGATCTCATAACCCTTGAATGTCACGATTTCTTTTGATGGTCCCCGGGCCAAGCGTTGCAATAGTTCATCGTTTGACCCTTCCTCAAGGATGTACTTCTATAGCCAGCTGCCAAAAGAATCCATGTGCTTCAAGGTTATCCAACTCTCTGTCCTCCCTGTGAACTCGCGGCGTAGGACACTCTTGTGCTGAAGGACATAGGGGGCAACTATGGTTGATTGCCTCAGAACAGTGAAATGTGCTTGCTTGAATGCAGCAAGATCATTGCATGCAACTGCCTGCCTTCCTATTGTGCCTTTGCCCCGTAGCCTCCCCTCGTGTCGTGATATGGGGACGCCGATAGGATTTAGATCATTCATGTAATCAACACAAAACTCTATCACCTCCTCCGTCACGTAGCCCTCGGCAATGCAGCCTTCCGAACGTGAACGGTTATGAACGTACTTCTTGAGGACACTCATGTACCTCTCGAAAGGGAACATGTTGTGCAGATACACTAGTCTGAGGATACCTATCTCCTTGACAAGGTGAACGGTGAGATGAACCATGATATCAAAGAATGCAGGAGGAAAAATCATCTCGAGGCTAACCAAACTTTGTACCACATCAGCCTCCAACTTAGGCAGTTTAGGTGGTTCGACAACCTTCTGCGAAATGGCATTCAGGAAGGAACATAGCTTTGTGATTGTCCCCCGCACCCACTCGGGCAGTATACCTCGAGAAGCTACGAGCAATCAGTCATCAACACAAGGCGCCATGGGATTTTAGGCCTTGGAGTTTCTTCTCTTTCGTGTTTATGAGTCTCTTTACATTTGAGGAGTATCCAGAAGGGACCTTCACACTGTTCAAACACTCAATCATGCTTTTTTTCTCTTTTTTGCTTGGAGTAGCTCGCAGGATGTAGATAAAGTTGTTTTGTCCCTTCTTTGTTTTTCGGATGTAGGTCACTCCTCACCTCCATGTCTTCAAGATCCTTCCGAGCTTGCAGTGTATCTTTCGATTTGCCGTACATATCTATGTAGCCTAGCAGGTTCAAGCAAATATTCTTCGTGATGTGCATGAAGTCAAGCGAGTGACGAACCTCTAAAAGCTCCCAATACGGTAGGTCCCAAAATATTGATTTCTTCTTCCATGTGACCGCATGACCATCCTCGTTCCGCACAGGTATGCTTCCAAGACCCTTCCCAAATACTACTTTCACATCCTTTACCATAGCAAATACAAGTCGCCCATTACGATGCTGAGGCTTAACACGAATTTCTGTTCCCCCGTTAAATTTACTGTCTTTCCACCTCAAAGCATGATTGCTAGGAAGAAACCGGCGGTGGCCCATGTACACACACTTTCAAGAGTTTTTCAGGTACATGCAGTCTGTTTCATCTATGCACTGGGTGCAGGCTTTAAACCCTTTGACAGTTTGGCCGGACAGGTTACCGAGAGCAGGCCAATCGTTGATTGTTACAAACAACAATGCACGCAGGTTGAAATACTCTCTTTTGTACTCATCCCAAACCCGTACACCATCCTACCACAACTTCACAAGGTCTTCAACCAATGGTTTCAGGTAGACATCTATGTCGTTTCCAGGTTGCTTCGGGCCTTCGATTAACAACGGCATCATGATGTACTTCCGCTTCATGCACAGCCATGGAGGAATGTTATAGATGCAAAGCGTCACAGGCTAGGTGCTATGGATGCTACTCAACTGACCGAAAGGATTTATCCCATCGGTGCTCAACCCAAACCTTATGTTTCTGACCTCATTTGCAAAGTTCGGGTAAGCCCGATCGACTTTCCTCCATCATGAGCCATCTCAAGGGGTGTCTAAGCATCCCGTCTTCCTTACGCTCCTCTTCATGCCAACGCATCATCTTGGCATGACCTTCGTTAGCAAACAGACGCTTCAACAGGGGTATCACAGGGAAATACCACAATACTTTGGCTGGAGTTCTCTTCTTCGTACGATTCCCATCTAATTCACCTGAATCGTCACGCTGCACCTTATATCGTGATTCTTCGCAAACTGGACAAACCTTCAAAGCGGTATACTCATTGCGATACAGGATACAATCGTTAGGACATGCCTGTATCTTCCGTACTTGCAATCCTAAAGGACAGAGGACTCGCTTCGCTTCATACGTAGATTCGGGTAGAGTGTTACCTTCCGGAAGCAACTTCTTTACGAGTGATAACAAACCATTGAATCCCTTGTCTGACACACCGTATCTGGCCTTCCATTGCATGAGTTCTAGTGTAGTATGTAGCTTTTTGTGGCCCTGTCCACAGTTTGGGTACAAAGCAGTTCTGTGGTCCTCTACCATGCTCTGAAACTTCTTGTATTGTCTTTCCTCTGTGAACTCTCCCTCTCCGTCACGGAGCATCTGATCTAGCTCATCATCGCCAAACTCGTCGAGTGTATCTTCCACGGATCCGTATTGAGTGGTGTCCGGCATACTGTTGGCTATATCTTCCTCTTCTCTGTCTTCTTCATCGTCGTCCTGTCGAATCGCCTCTGTTTCGCCATGGTGGGTCCAGCAGGTATAGTTTGCCATGAAACCTCTCGTGATCACATGCCTCATAACCATCCATCGTTCGGAATGCTCCTTCTCATTCTTGCAGTCTACGCAAGGACAACGTATGAAGCTTCCTGGAGGCAAGAATGCAACGGCTGCGTCGAGAAACTCCTTCATGCCATCTCTGAACTCTCTTGACCGACGGTCTGCATTGTACATCCATTGCCGGTTCATCTACACAAACAAAAATAATAACAACATCTATCACAATATTTAATTAAAGCTAACTATGTCTAACAGTTTTGTATTTTTTAATCATTCTGTATTGTTTTAACTAAAGCCAACTAATTATTTCTAATCCTTCTGCATTTTTTTAAATAAAACTAACTAATTGTTACATTTTCATGCAAATCTTTTCTCTTCCCCACCTTTGTAATTTTTGAATGTTTCACATTTATTGCATTTCATTTCGTACACCAAACAATATATGACCTCAAAAACAAAAAAAATTAGCCAAACAAAAGAAACACTAATTCCCACAAGAACAAAACATAATTTCTCAACATCCAATGCACAAAAAACATCAATATCTATGTGAGAAGGATGTCGGCAACATATTACTCACCTTAGGAACAATTATGTAACACCCCGGCATCTAGTATGCCCGAATGCTACCAAACATAGGCTAAACAACACCTAAATACCACTAATAAAGACAAATTACAGCAAAGGAGCAAATGCTAAAACCGAAAATTTTGGCAGCATCTCCTTTGTTTTACCATGATTTGAGACAATAGCAATAACAGGCAAGTAATATCATATCATAAGACATCTAAAGAAGCAATGTAAATGGATATAGCATCAACATAAGGCAATAATATCAAGTTCAACCACTCCATAAACTATAACGAAGCAAATAAGGGACCCAACCACAATTTAATCCATACACCAAGATTCATGGCACTATTATTAAGGTCATGACTCAAAATTTGGTAAATGTGACTGGAACTACGTGAAGATGTGTAGCTAATGCCCTTTCCCACATGCCGGTGTCATGGTACCTAAAAAAAACAACATAAACACAAGCGTGAGTTCATCACTTAGCAAGTATATTGCAATGGTACAAAAGAAACAATTTCATGGCTACAACAACTCACATCATGTCTATCATCTCATTCATGATCACATATCATTTTCATCATCATTATGTATGCAATGCGATGCGATGCTCATGTCTCCTTGGAAACTCATACCGGTATGGTTGAGTACACACCCGTCGGTGTGCACCCTCTCCCCCCTTCCATCCTGAAGATGGAGGGTGCCTACTCCTCGTTTCCATACACTGCGGTGGATGGAATCACGACGTAGGACTTACTCATTGGCTCTCCGGAATAGTCATAACTTTCTCACCGACCTTCCCCGGACTAGTTATGACTTTCTCACCGCCCGGGCCATGTATCATGCCATGTATGCAAACATGCCAACATCATAAATAACTTTGTACATTAACACATGGCATCATAACATAATAAGCATATTCATCATATCAATGGCAAACATTTAAGCATGGTATGTGAACATATCATATATTCAACTTCAATCTCAACCAATCTAGAAAACTACAACCCGCTACCCATTCCAATACACTTGCCTCAACCACGGGCGACGGATTGGCGAGACGTAGAGGGCACCCCCGGGGTCACAACACCTGCACATAGGCACCACACACTCAAAATCATGCCCACAAAACAATACGCAAACACTCTTCTACCCCGACTTCGCAAACTACCCGCACAACCCAAAAACAGAGGTTCTGTCCCGTCGGGACAGCAGACTTGCAACGAGCATAACTCGGGTTCTACGACTCCGAATCGATTAAACGAGTACATCCTCGTGTAGCTTAGGAAATTCCAAACGGTTGATCTAAAGAACTGATTCGGACTCTAAAGTGGTTTAATCTAAAGAATACCTTGATCTGTTCCAATCACATCACAGATTTCAATACGTTCGGTAAAACTAGCATAACTTTCAAACGGCTGGGCAGAATTGGACATTCTTTATACCCACTGAGATGTATTGAAATTACCTACAACTTCTTCAACAGGCAGCCGACCAAATTCCGTCTCTAAATTGGCAAAAACCCAAACCCTAAGTCGACTGCTCATGCTGCCCGAAACAGAGAACGTGGCAACTTCTAGATTTCATCTAATCTACTCAATTCCAGCACCACCAATTGATCTAAAAATATGATATTAACCCTTAGAACAAAACCTAGACCAACCCCAAGGATCCCCGTGGCCATACCTTCGCCCGACGAACGAAAACCCAAAGGATCTCCTCCCGGTTCGCGCGATCTCCTTCCTTGCTCCAAATCCACCGGATCTCCTCGTCGCGGAGCGCTCCAATGGACGGATCTGCGGGGTGGTGAGGTGGAGAACTCCCCTAGGGGCAGCAAGGGTGGTGGAGAGGGGAGGAGAGGGGTGGTGGCACCATGGGGGAAGATGGAGAGGAAGGGGAAGGGTGGAGGCGCATGGGGGGGCTAGGGGGTTGCGGCTAGGGTTGGGAGAGGGAGTGGGGGGCGCACCAAGGGGTGGGGGCCAGATTTGGCTACCCAAAAGTCCTCCCCCTTGGGCCCAAACCCTTCCACCGAAGGCCCAACTCAACCCCCAAGGCCCAAAGTCCCCCGAAGAGGCCCAAACACCCGAAAACGGCCCAAAAACACGCTATAAACGGCATAACGTAAAGTTTTAACCTCCATTTTCACATTTTATAAAGTTTTTGACCTCAACATTCACATTTTATAAGATACGACACTCCGTGGTGTCACATTCCCCCCTTCAACAGGATTCGACCTCGAATTCAAGACACACCAATACGCAACCCAGCAAAGCAAAAGATAGCTAGGTTTCACATCTCATACCTGAGGCGAAAAGCTCGGGGTTCTTCTCGTGCATGCGAGACTCCAGTTCCCAAATCGCTTCTCTCTCTGACTTAAGCCACTGGAACTACACTGATCGAGACCCGATGGTAAGATGATTAGGCTCGAAGATCCACAGTTCTAACGATAACCCACGATCAACCTCTTGCAAGAACTTTACTCAACATTGAAACCCAAAGCACCCATACAAGGCCTCGGCATGACCCAAGCGATAGGATAAAATCCCAAACAGACCACGAAAGGAAACGGTCTCACACTCCTCCTTCGATACATCCCTTGGCACTAAAGTGCCCGATCCCTTTAACCAAAGCCACTCTCCAGAAGGACATGGTACCAACTTCTAGATCCATCTTCCGCTCCCACGCACAACAGTGATTCACGTCTCAACCTCTCAACTGTGGTTCGTCGTATTCGCGACGACGCAAACCAAGTGAGACACAACACTCTAAGATTACTAACTGCTTGAACCATCGGGGTTACATTCTGATCTTTTACAACAAGACCAACACCCACCCCACTACCACCGAAAGGAGAAGCCTACTTTATGGCCAGGGTTCTGAAAACCCGCAAAATCAATAACAACCGAACATTCCACTTTGGTTGGCACAACACGCTCAATAGCCCGGCGACTAAAAGATCCAATACTCTTCGAAAACTGAAAGCAATTACTAGCAACCACCAAGTGGTCCACTAATAATTTGATCAACCCTACCGAGGGACACATAAACGGAAACAATTCTCCAATAAGGTTTGAATTGGGACATAGACAACCTTCCTTTACTCTTCACTTCTACACCATTTACGATCAACTACTAGCCACACCAGATTTCTCTTACTAAGAAAGCCTCGCCCTCACATCCTTCCACTTAAAGGACCAGGACAAACAGTACCATTGATGAGTCAGCCCAACCGTAACATGAACCCAATTGGTCCACATACAACAACTCGAACTCCAAAGCGCTAAAAGCCACATTGGAAAGAGTTCGGCAACAACCAAAGAGTATTCATTTTATTTTTCCTAAGCCAAGATGCAAAGAAAGCTCAGATCTCTTACACCACAACCAACATACTAGAAGATATTTATTCTTCTCGTACTAGAAGGCAATTGAAATCTCGATTCAGGACATGCATGCAGCTTTCCAAGAGCACTCCGGATTAGTCATATATCCATATATGACTTTCTCACCAACCTGGCTCAACGACTCTTTTATCATTTAACATCTATAAACGATGTCATGATTACTTTTCACCATTCATTCATCATGTAACAACACTACCGAATAGTCATTCACAAGATGACTTCTTCCTCTGTATCACATGAATAAAATTCGAATAACATCGAGGATTGCGCTAATTCATATAAACTATGACGGCAGCATAGTTAACAGCAAAACACCACGTCGTGTCAAAACCCACCATCCATTTAAAGCTGACCTTGCAAAACCTCGCATTCTAACCAAAATCAACATTTTGGAAAAGAACATCAACTCCAAAGTCAAACGTCTGCACACACAATCACCGCAATTTTTTTTTCAAAGAGAAAGAGAAATTCATTTCAAAAGGGAACATTTTACTAACAAAATCACTTATGAACCATTCATAAATCCACCTTGTGAAGCATTTTCAAACACCGCACACATTTTCAAATAACTCCAACTCTAGCCAAATGGAGTTACAAATTGAATCTCAAGAATCTCCAACACAACCCACAAAGACCTTCTGCTTCCTTTAAAATTTACTCCAAATATGATGCAGCGCGAACGCGAAGGAGCACGATCTGCTCAAAGACTTTTGGGTGTAAAACCATACTCATAGCATAAACTGAACAAATTAGCCAAATCCAAAAATAGGCACCAATTTCTACGAGTTTTAGGGAAACTCTAAAACACAGCATAAGGAATACTTTGACCAAAAGCATTCAACCAAGATAGAAAACAACCAAACCAGTCCAGAAGGTTTTAAACACCAGCTTAGCATAAATGCAATCATCTCTAGTGTTCCACTACGATTTCCATTAAAGACTTCAAAATTCACTACTTACTCATTGAGGAAGTCCAACCGGATTTAACAAAATTTACATAACAATTTCTTTCTCTAGTTACCATTCCCAACACTTATAAATAAAGTTTACGATGCTTATCAAAAAAAAAAAAAACAAACAAACAACCAATACTACTTCATCCTGTTCCCCAAAGACAAACACATCATACAACATCCTATTCTCATTCTAAAACATAATACATTACAATTACTTTAGCATGATCAACCTATCAATTTTATACCATCCATAAGTCAACATCTTGACAATTGGAACCTGTTCAATCAATAAATGACTTCAACAAGTAAATATTATCTCCACAAGGCAAAGCTCGTAACTATGATTCTAAGACATACATTCATTAAGGATAAAGTTCTACATCATATTAATTATCCATGGTCCATGTGACACCACGGAGTGTTATAACTTTATTTTACGTGCTTGATATGGTTAAAAACAGTATGAAATGTGGAATTAAGGTTAAAACTATAGGTTATGGAGGTTAATAGCTTTTTCGGGCCGTTTCCGGGCCGTTTTCGGGGTTTTGGGCCTTCCCGGGGGAGTTTTGGGCCTTGGTGGGCTTTGGTGGGATGGATTAGGTCTCCGTAACGGACTAGAATTGGGTGTGGGGGCTGGTAAAAGGGGTTTCCCTGCCCCTTTGGGGCGTCCACCCTGCTGCCTTTGCGCCCCTTGAGGCCTTGGTGCGCCCCCCTCACCTTCCCCCACTTGCCAAGCCCTAGCCGCCCCTTCCCTTTGAGCCTTGCGCCTCCCCCTTGCTCTCCTCCATTGCCCCACCTCTCCACCACCTCTCCTCCACCCCCTTGCTGCCCTAGGGTGGTCTCCACACCTCTGCACCTTGTGGATCCATCCGTTGGAGCGAGGAGCGAGGAGCGAGGAGCGTGGAGCGAGGAGCGATCCGCGAGGAGATCTATTGGAGATTCGTTCGTTGGGCAAAGGTATGATCATGGGGATCCTTGGGTTTGATCTAGGTACTATTCTTAGGGTGTTTATGAAGTTTTTAGATCAATTGGTGGTGCTGGGTTGGAGTTCTTTGGGTTAGATCTAGACGTTGCCACGTTTCTGTTTTCGGGCAGATTGAGCAGTCGGGCTAGGGTTCGAGTTTTCGTCGATTTAGAATCCGAATCTGTCCGTACGGACTTAAAAGAAGTTGTAGATAATTTAATTATCTTTCCGTGGACATAAAGCACGTTAAAATCCGATCAGCCGTTTGAAAGTTATGGCCATTTTACCGAGCATGTTAAAATCTGTGACGCAATTAGAACAGATCGTAGTAATCTGTAGATTAAACAATTTTAGAGTCCGAATCAGTCTTTCCGTATAACTAGAAAAAGGTAGGAAATTTCCTAAGCTTCGCGATGGTGTACTCGTGTAATCGATTTGGAGTCCCAGAACTCAAATTATGGCCTTTGCAAGGCTGCTGTCCCGCCGGGACAGAACCTCTGTTTTAGGTTTTGCGAGTAGCGGGCAATGTCGGGTGAGATTGGGATTTGTGTACTGTTTTGTGGGCATTATTGAAAGTATGTGATGCTGTTGTGCAGGTGGTGTGACCCCGGGGGTGCCCTCTACTTCCCACAATCCCGTCGCCCACGGTTGAGGCAAGTGTGTTGTAATGAATAGCGGAACTGTAGGTTGCTTGCGGAGATTAGATGAAAGATTGAATACTTGCTATGATCACTTGCCATGCTTGCCGTTTTCCAATGATATATTGAGTATGATTATCATGATTCGATGCCATGTGTTAATATTTGTCATGATGAGATGCCATATGTTTATGTACATGTGAAATATGATAATTGGCATAGTTGCATGCATGACATGAGATAGGGCGAGGGCGGTGAGAAAGTCATAACTAGTCCGGCAAGGTCGGTGAGAAAGTTATGACTAGTCCGGAACACCATTGAGTAAGACCTACATCGTGATTCCATCCACGTGGTGAATGGAAGCGATGAGTAGGCACCCTCCATCTTCGGGATGGAAGGGGGGAAAAGGGTGCACACCGACGGGTGTGTACTCAACCATACCGGTATGAGTTTCCAAGGAGACATGAGCATTGCATTACATCTCATACATATTGATGATGACAATGTTAAGTGTTTATGAATAAGATGATTTACATGAAGAGAGATGCTATTGCCATATTGTTGTTCTTGTTGTCCATTGCAATATGCTTGCTGAGTTTCGAACTCACGCTTGTGTTTTTTCTTATTGTTTTAGGTACCATGAGAACGGCATGCGGGAAAAGGGAATAGACACACGCCCACACGTTGCTTCACCTTAATGTTTCCCCAAGTCAATTCTTTTAGATTGATAATAAATTGCGTGTGATGGTCATTAAATTAAGGCTTAGCTTGGTTAATGAGAGTTTTATTGTTCGTTTGACACTTGGAACTTTAAGTGCTAAATGTTAGTCTTTTATTGTCGTTAAGACTCTATTTATTGCTGTTTTAGATGTTTCCCTTATTGCCATATAATGCTATATCGTTGTTGCTCCTTAAATTCATGATAAAACAAAGGAGGTGCTGCCGAAATCTCGGTTTTTAGCCTATGCGCCTTTGCTGGAATTTTATGTTAAATATGATATTTGGATGTTGTTTAGCTTATGTTTGGTAGCATTCGGGCATATTAAATGCCGGGGTGTTACAGTCCACTCCATCAAAACATGTTACAGTAACCTCCATTTTTAACAAGGATTTTCAACCATTAATCTAAGCAATTACCACCACTACTAAGCCATCAATATCAACAAACGGTATAATCATCAACCAACAACATTACGTTTAGCTACCCTATACATAGGTTATAACAAAATTACCACCACACAACATACTCCAACTATTGAGAATAGATTGAATACTAGCATTAACACTGCCCTTAACAACATCATTAACAATAAGTCTTATGTCTTCTCAATTGATATCAATACTAGCATTGTAGAGACACAACTGCATACATCCAAATATACTAGTAGTTTGCAACAACAAAAAATAGCAACTCTAATCAACTTCCAAGTTAAAGCCACTAGCCAACAAGATTAAATTTCTCTATTAACCCGTTAGATTAGAACATCTTTAAACAACCAGCAAAGTTTCTTTAACAATAACAACAGTCTACATCATCTTATTGTTCTAACTATGCATCAGGGTTTAAAACTTTAAACATAATCGGGGGTCATTGAAAAGATGAGAAAGTTGCCTAGAGGGGGGGTGAATAGGCAGTTTAAAATTTAAACTAAATTTGTCGCAGCGGAAAGAGTATCGGAACTTCCGGTGTTGGATCGGAACTTCCGATGTAATCGGAACTTCCGATACCAGTTCGGAATGTCCAATCGACTTTTGACACGGACAATTAATAACTGAGAGTAATGAACTTGGGAAGCAATCTAAGAACGTTAGAACAACGAAATAAGGAAACAAGCTTAAGTAAAGTAGGGTGAAGACACGGATTTGTTCCTGGAGTTCGGATTCTTGAGGGAATCCTACGTCTCCGTTGAGGAGGCTCCAAAGAGCCGGGTCTTTTCCAACCCTTTCCTCCCAAACCTCGGTCACACTTGAGGCTTGGTTCCACTATTTGGTTCCTTTCCTTTCGGAGGCGGAGCCGGCCTTCACAAACTTATCACGGCGACCCACAATCCTTGGGAGCTCGTGATCGACGCCTAGCCGTCTAGGAGTCCTTCAACCTCCAAGAGTAACAAATGCACGTTGATTGATCTTGGAGGAACACTCTAATGCTCAAGATGAAGGACACTTGCTTTTCACTCTAGCTCCAAATCTCACTTCTAGTCCTCACTCCTTGGATGATCCCTAAGATCAAAGAGGAGGGCTCAAAAGTAGACTAGAGAGGGCTCAAGGTGCACTAAAGTTCTGCCAAATAGAGTGTGTAACCCTCAAATGAGAGAGGGGTGGGGTATTTATAGTTTCTTGCAAAAACTAGCCGTTATACACCCACTCAGCTGCATATCGGAACTTCCGATATCAACATCGGAATGTCCGATATGTACAAATAATCGTAACTTCGAGCGCACTTCAACTGTCAAACAAGATGCATCGGAACTTCCGATGTCAACATCGGAACTTCCGATGTTCCCAGAAAAGCCCTTGACAAAATGCTTCTAAGTCCATATCGGACTGTCCGATACATACATCGGAACTTCCGATACCAATATCGGAATGTCCGATCTAATATATCGGAGTGTCCGATAATTCCAGAGAGCTCCCTTTTTTCGGTTTGAACACATCGGAACTTCCGATGTCAAATATCGGAACTTCCGATCTTTACAGAGAGCACCCTAGAAAGCTTTACAACGTATCGGAACTTCCGATCGTAAATATCGGAACTTCCGATACATCTTCCACGCATCGGACTGAAGCAAGCATGCACGTCGGAATGTCCGGTCACATCGGAACTTCCGATTTAATATCGGAATGTCCGACTTGAACTTAGATAAAAGCACATTCCGGTGCATGCGCGATGACTTAGGGTCTCAATAAGATTTAAAGTGACATTCATCTGAGCATAGAGACTACCCTAGATCATCTACGATGCATCCCTCTTAATAGTACGGCATTCCTACGACACAAAGCATAGAAAAAAATAAGATTACAAAGCCGTTTTACTCGCTTGAATTCGCTTGAGGGTGTCCTTCGCATGTAGAAGATCTCACATTTAATCTTTTACCTGTTCACAAGCTCATTGAAGATATTAGTCCTTTTAATCGTTTGTCATTAATCAACCAAAACCAATTTAGGTGCCTAGATGCACTTTCAATCTCCCCCTTTTTGGTGATTGATGACAACTCGATTAAAGCTTACAGATAAAAGGATATTAAGAGAATTACGAATTGGTTGAGCTCCCCCTGAAGATGTGCAATGGATAGGAAAATATCGCAAATGCACAATTTTGAAAGGAATTTTGCAGGAGCTCCCCCTAAAACTGAGTATATAATGAAACAAGCATTATGGAAGCTAATATTTGAATAACCATTAATATTAAAACATTCATAGTAACAATCATCCATCGGAGCATAAGTAAAGCATACTATCAGGAGAAACAAGTCCCAAGTTCACATGATAACAAAGTTTGGAAACGACACTAATCGAAGGATGATAAAACAAGGTAAGCTTTCTTTCTCTTCTCCCCCTTTGGCATCAAGCACCATAAAGGAGAAAAAGGAGAGAGAGAGAGAAAAGACTAGTCCGACTCCTCGGAAGCAGCATCAGAGCCGGACTCCTCATCGTCCTCGGACTCATCTGAAGCTGCAGATGCTGGAGCAAATGAATCCTCAACTTCTTCTTCACTGCTCTCATCCTCTGAACACTCTAGATTCAGATGCCTCTGAATGTCTTTTAGTCTCTTGGTGTTCTTCTTGTGCGCTGCTGCATTGCCCTTGCACAGGACAAAGATGGACTTTAAGGCGCGGAGGATTGGAGAGGATGATCCACTAGAGGCTGCAGCAGGAGGAGCTGTGGAGGAGGAGGTAGCAGCACCTCTAGTCGAAGCACGCCTAGCAGGCTGAGCTGGGGCCTTGATCGCCTTGATCTGCACTCCTGTGTGCTTAGTATCATACTCAAAATGCTGGTGAGTAATGTGCTCAATCATATGCATGATGAATGGAGCATACCCACAGCTTCTCTTCGGCTCCTGAGCTGTCAAGCGGATCTCATTCCAAATGAAATCAAACACATCAAAAGGACGCTGTCCCTGCCTCATCCTACTCAGCAGATTCCTTGAATAAGACAGAATGTGAGAGGCATCACCTTCTTTTGGAGCCAGCGTCTTCCTGAAAAGCCTGTTGAGACAAGCAAAGAAAGGCTTCATGCCTTTTGTGCTACCCTCCTCAAAGTCTGCATTCTCATCATAAAGAAAGTTCAGGTTGGATGCACCGAGCGAGGCTTCATTGTGAATTTGATCCTTGTCGCGACAGTCAGCTTCGGTGAATCCAAGACAGCGAGCAAAATTGACGTAAGAGATCTCATACCAAACTCCTTCTATCATCCAGTGCAAGGTGGAGACTCTGTCCCTGGAGATATACAGAGTGGAGTAGAACTGAGCAATGATTTCAATATTCCAATCATGCTGAAAGCTCATTATCCTCTTAGTCCCAGTTCTCTCACATGCTGCTATGACCTCAGTGAAGGTAGCATCATCAGCTGCGGCCATATAGTCCCAATCAACCCACTGCATCAGAATGACTGGATTCTTCCTGGTCAGAATGATAGACTCATAGAAATCCTGCTGAAAGAAAGTCCAGAAGCGATAGTCAGTCGAGAACTGTGATTCTGCCCTGGGGTTTTGCTCTCTGGCTTCGCGCACTTTGGCGGCTTTTCCTTTGTAGCTTATGGGTTTCCTCTTGAGACGAGGATTCCTCTCTGCCTGCCTGAGCCTTGGAACTGCTGGGTCTGGAACTGGCTGAGGTTGAGAAGCTCCTGCCACAGCTTTGCCCTTCCTGGAAGGCAAGGGCGCTCCTCGAGGTATGTTCACGGTCTGAGCAGGAGGATCAGATGGAGGGTCACGAATCTGGATGCCCGGTCCTCCACTGCCTCCA
The DNA here is from genome assembly GCA_036346355.1 of Rhipidocladum racemiflorum. NCBI lineage: Eukaryota > Viridiplantae > Streptophyta > Magnoliopsida > Poales > Poaceae > Rhipidocladum > Rhipidocladum racemiflorum. The sequence continues at coordinate 59,681,032 of CM070573.1, read as the reverse complement.
CCTCTTCCTCTACCCGCAGCCCGTTTGGTTCTTGTTCTTGTTGGAGTCTGCCTTGGCCTTTTGGAGCCCACCACTGCTGGGTCTGCTGGGGGCTGAGAGCCACCTTGACTGGGATCCATTGTTCTAAGGACAAGAACGGAATCGATTAAGCTAACGAGAGAAACAGCATTGGATTGATTTTCATTCTGTTGACATCGGAAGTTCCGACGTTAGGTCGGAAGTTCCGATATTGTCGATCGGAATGTCCGATGTCTACGGATCTAGATCAACACAACTTTTCTCCCAAACCAACCGATGGAAAAAGATGAAATTTGACAGAATTGAACCAAAGGAATAGATGACCAAGTTCACCAAAACGATTTCTCAAAAGGATGCCCTAGATTCAAAAGGAAAGAATTGAGCCCTAGGGTTTACCTCGCGAAGAGCACGGAGAAATCGCGCGGAGAGATGGATTCTCTTCAAGATGGAGTCCTTCCCAAGAGAAGATCGGAAGTTCCGAGAGGTCGGAATCTCCGATAACGGCACAAAGATGAAAACGGGAAGGAGAGGCTAAAGAGACACGAGGAAAAGGACAAAAGAAAGTGAAAGGGTACGGGCACTTTTTAAGTGCGGAGGTCACATCGGAAGTTCCGATATTACATCGGAAGTTCCGATGTGGAAGAACTGCCAGACATCGGATATTCCGATGATTGGATCGGATGTTCCGATGAGTTTATTTTTCCAGCAATCAGAGAAAGAAACAAGGAATTGAGTGAAGATTGAAAACTCCGAGTCATGTGAACTTAAGGAGGATCATTCCACTTGTCATCAGTAAGCATCCAAGCAATCAAAACTATGATTACAAGTGAATTGATCCGAGATTAAGATCCAACTAAAACACTTTTGAAATTCACTCAATAACTTTTTCAATCATTTTATTTCGAAATTGAGCTAGTTAGCAGCAATCAATGAGTGCAATCTTTCAAGACACATTCCGATAGTCTAGGACATTTAGCTCACTTCTAAGCTCGCAAAAGCGCTTCTCATCTAAAGGTTTGGTAAAGATATCGGCCAATTGTTTTTCGGTTCTCACATAGGTAATATCTATATCTCCCTTAAGAGAGTGATCTCTAAGGAAGTGGTGTCGGATATCTATGTGCTTGGTCCGAGAGTGTTGAACGGGATTGTTGGCTATTTTGATCGCACTCTCATTGTCACATAAGAGTGGAACCTTTTCCATACAAAAACCAAAATCCTTCAAGGTTTGCCTCATCCATAACAATTGTGCACAACAACTTCCTGCGGCAATGTATTCGGCTTCCGCGGTGGATAAAGCAACTGAATTTTGTTTCTTTGAGGACCAAGACACTAGTGATCTACCTAGAAATTGACAAGTCCCCGAAGTGCTTTTTCTATCCACTTTGCAACCCGCATAATCAGCATCCGAATAACCAATCAAATCGAATTTTGATCCTTTAGGATACCAAAGCCCTAAACTAGGTGTGTGAACTAAATATCTAAGAATTCTTTTCACGGCTACTAGGTGGCACTCTCTCGGAGCGGCTTGAAATCTTGCACACATACAAACACTAAGCATAATATCAGGCCTAGATGCACAAAGATAAAGCAATGAACCTATCATGGATCGATAAACCTTTTGATCCACAGGGTTACCTTCTTCATTTAGACCGAGATGTCCGTTTGTCGTCATGGGTGTATGGATTGGCTTGGCGTTCTCCATGTCAAACTTCTTAAGCATATCTTTGATGTACTTTGTTTGGCATAGGAATGTATCTTCCTTGAGTTGTTTGATTTGAAATCCGAGAAAGAATTTCAATTCACCCATCATAGACATCTCAAATCTCTTCGTCATCAACCTACTAAATTCCTCACAAAAGTCTTTATTAGTAGACCCAAATATAATGTCATCGACATATATTTGGCATACAAATAGGTCATTATCAACGTATTTTGTGAATAGAGTAGGATCGACTTTACCAATTTCGAAACCCTTTTTAATAAGAAAATCCTTAAGGCATTCATACCATGCTCTAGGTGCTTGCTTAAGCCCATAGAGCGCCTTATGTAGTTTGTAGACATGAGTGGGGTTCTTGTGGTCCTCCATTCCCGGCGGTTGCTCAACGTAGACTAATTCGGCGATTGGACCATTTAGGAAAGCACTCTTGACGTCCATTTGATAAAGCTTGAAATCATGGTGAGTAGCAAATGCAACCAATATACGAATTGATTCTAATCTAGCAACGGGAGCATAAGTCTCACCAAAATCCAAACCTTCAATTTGAGTGAATCCTTGAGCTACCAACCTAGCTTTATTTCTTGTGACAACTCCGTTCTCGTCTTGTTTGTTGCGGAAGACCCATTTGGTTCCAATCACGTTTTGATTAGGCCTTTCCACTAGTGACCATACTTTGTTTCTAACGAAGTTGTTAAGCTCTTCATGCATAGCCATTATCCAATCCGGATCTCTTAGTGCATCTTCAACCTTCAAAGGTTCCAAAGTAGACACGAAAGAGTAAAATTCGCAAAAATTAGATACTCTAGAGCGTGTAGTTACCCCTTTTTGGATATCACCGAGAATGTTATCGACGGGGTGATCTCTTTGGACACTTTGATGCACTCTTGGATGCGGTATTTGAGAGACATGTTGGATTGGTTCAAGGTCTTCATCTTGAGCATCCTCCACGAGTTTGCTTGTACTTTCTTGAGAAATGTCTTGACTTTGGCTTGAAGTAGGAGGCTCGACTTGTGTAGATGAATTGTCTTTTTGTACCTTTTCTTGCGGCCTCACTTCACCTATTGTCATCTTCTTGATTGCAATGCTTGGCTCTTCCTCATTTTCTAGCACATTTAAATCAACTTGCTCTACTTGAGAGCCGTTAGATTCATCAAATGTCACGTCTCTCGCTATTTCAACACAACCCGAGGTTTTGTTGAAAACACGATAAGCGTAGGCATTTGATCCATATCCTAGCAAGAAACCTTCATCGATCTTTGGAGCAAATTTGGAGTTCTTAGGCTTCTTGTTAAGGATAAAACATTTACTACCGAAAACTCTAAAATATGAAATATTTGGTTTGTTACCGGTGAGGAGTTCGTATGCCGTTTTCTTCAATATCTTGTGGAGATATAATCGGTTGATGGCATGACAAGCGGTGTTGACGGCTTCCGCCCAAAATTGATCGGAAACCTTGTATTCATCAAGCATTGTCCTTGCCATCTCGATTAAGGTCCGGTTCTTCCTTTCTACCACTCCATTTTGTTGAGGGGAGTATGGAGCGGAGAACTCATGCTTGATCCCTTCTTCATCAAGGAATTCTTCGACTTGAGTATTCTTGAATTCGCTTCCATTATCACTTCGAATCTTCTTGATCTTCAACTCGAATTCATTTTGGGCTCTTCTTGCAAACTTCTTGATTATCCCTTGCGTCTCACTTTTCTCTTGCAAAAAGAATACCCACGTGAAGCGAGAAAAATCATCAACAATAACTAAACCATACTTGTTACCTCCGATGCTTATATAAGCAACGGGTCCGAAGAGGTCCATGTGTAGAAGCTCCAATGGTTTTGTCGTCGTCATGATGTTCTTTGCGGGATGACGCGCTCCAACTTGCTTTCCGGCTTGACACGCGCTACAAATTCTATTTTTCTCAAACTCAACATTGGTTAGACCAATGATGTGATCCCCTTTTAGAAGTTTGTCAAGATTTCTCATGCCAACATGGGCTAGCCGGCGATGCCACAACCAACCCATGCTAGACTTTGCTATCAAGCATGTTTGAAGTTTAGCGCTATTTGAATTGAAATCAACCAAATAGAGCTTACCCTTCAAATATCCTTTAAAAGCAATTGAGGAATCATCTCTTCTAAAGACGGTCACATCCACATTAGTAAATAGACAATTGTAGCCCATTTCACACAATTGTGATACGGACAACAAGTTGTAATTCAAAGATTTGACTAATAGAACATTTGAAATGGAATGATCATTAGAAATAGCAATTTTACCTAATCCCATTACCTCACCTTTACCATTGTCACCAAACACAATATTTTCATATTGTGACCCTTTTTCATCAAAAGATGAAAACATTTTCTTTTCTCCGGTCATGTGGTTTGTGCAACCACTATCAAGCACCCAACTTGATCCCCCGGAGGTATAATCCTACAAGATCACATTAGACTTTGTTTTTAGGTACCCAAATCCTTTTGGGTCCTTGCATGTTAGTGATCAAAACTTTTGGTACCCACACCTTCTTCTTACTCTTTTCACTAGAGTTGTGGGCACCGACAAAATGAGCAATCACTTTACCACGGTGATTTCTCTTCAACATATAAGAAGCAAAGTGAATAGAATGAGATTCATGATGTTGAAGATGCTTCTTAGATTCTTGCCCGGTCTTGATGACATGTGTGGTGGTCAATGGTTGTTTGTCATTTCCTTTGACAAACTGGATGCATTCCTTACCTCTTACCACCACACGGTCATTTCTTTTGCATTCATTCTTATCATATCCTAGCCCTTCTTTGTTTTTGTTTCCTCGACCATTTATGGTCTTATATAAGGCATCCTTGGATTGATAAGTTTTCATGCAACCGTACCTTACCAAGGCACTTAGTCTCTCGTTTTCGCTTTTTAATATTTGCATGAATTGGGAGTTAGTAGTGCAAGCATTAACATCGACATTGTAGCTACGAGAGCAACCATTGCTAGTGGAAGGAATAGATGCTAGTTGTGAATCAACAATTGGAGAGTTAATATCGTTAAGAGATTCAATTTGCACTTCAAGAGCTTGGAGATTGTTTTCCAAACTTATGACATTCTCTTGAAGTGACTCATTTGAACCCTTAAGCATTTCAATTGAATTATTAGCCAAATCAAGCTTTTTGGTTAACAATTCAATAGTCTCCTTTTCTTTAGTGAGGATCTTCTTGAGAGCAAGAGTTTTCTTCTTTTCACAAATTAACAACTTTTCTTGCTTCTCGAGAGTTTCCTCTTGACTATCTATTCTTTTCAATAGCTTATGAATCTTAGCAATAGCCGATTTGCTCAAATCACAAAATAGAGCATCATCATTATCATCATCGCTTTCTAATTCACTATCGCTACTTGGGGGTTTGGTTTTAGCCATTACCTTGCGCCCTTTGGCCATAAGACAAATAGGCGCGTCGTGGTCGGAGTCGTTGTCGCTCAATTCCCCGAAGAGTGACTTTGTTGGTGGAGCGGCTTCAATGGCGAGGGTGGCGACTCCTTCATCATCGGTGTCGGAGTCGGAGTCGTTTGAATCCCATTCTTCTCCAATATGAGCTCGCCCTGAGTACTTCTTCTTGTACATCTTGTTCTTCTTGAGCGGCTCATTCTTCTTAGTCTCATTTTGGTTGTTCTTCTTCTTTGAACAATCGGCGATGAAGTGTCCAACTTCACCGCACTCATAGCAAGCCCTCTTTGTGTTTGTTCTTCTTCTTGATTTGTCGTTGTAGTTCTTCTTGTACTTGCTTGACCCATCATACTTGAGGAACTTTTTTAATTTCCTTACAAATAGAGCCAAGTCTTCTTCGTCTTTGCTTTCATCTTCCTCTTCATCACTTGAAGTTGATTCTTCCTTTTTGCTTGCCTTCAAAGCTATTTGCTTCGGTCTTGACCTCAAGCTTTGCTTGGCAAGGTTCTTTACTTCTTTTGCTTCTTCTTCCATGAGCTCATGGGAAAGAATTCTTCCAAGCACGTCATTTGGAGTGAGCCTTTTGAAATCCTTTCGCTCTCGTATAAGAGTTACAAGAGTCGAGTTCCTTGGAGCAAATGCTCTCAACATTCTTTTTACCACGACGTGGTCCGTCATATCCTTGCTTCCAAGCCCTCTTATCTTGTTTACGAGGATCATCAAGCGGTCATACATTTGTTGTGGAGTCTCATCATCATTCATAACGAATCTCCCCAACTTGCCTTCTAGCAATTCAATCTTTGACTCCCTTACACTTGATGTACCCTCATGTGTAACTTGGAGTGTGTCCCATATCTCTTTGGCTTCTTCCAAGCCGTCCACTTTGTTGAATTCCTCGGGACTCAACGCTCCAAGCAACACGCTTGCGGCTTGAGCATTGCGGTGGATGTTTTGCTCTTGTTCCGGCGTGAGCTCCATATCGTCTTCCGGCATATCTAAACCTGTGCAAACAATCTTCCAAACACTAGGATGGAGTGACATCAAATGCATTTTCATCTTATGCCTCCAAGCGGAATAGTACGTGCCATCGAAAAATGGTGCACGCCCGGAGGGCACAGTAATATAGGAATGCGAAGAAGAAGTATTTAATTTTTCGTAATTAAAAGGAATTTGAGCTCCCTGCGATGACGTTGAGGTGCCACCTTCCTTGGTCTTCGTGGGAGTTCCATGTCCGGCCTTTGGACTACCTTCTTCCCCCGACACGACAACCTTCAATCCGGTGTTGGCCATCACGTTCCTTCAAGCGGTTAGGCCTTCGAGAAGGTTCGGCTCTGATACCAATTGAAAAGATGAGAAAGTTGCCTAGAGGGGGGGTGAATAGGCAGTTTAAAATTTAAACTAAATTTGTCGCAGCGGAAAGAGTATCGGAACTTCCGGTGTTGGATCGGAACTTTCGATGTAATCGGAACTTCCGATACCAGTTCGGAATGTCCGATCGACTTTTGACACGGACAATTAATAACTGAGAGTAATGAACTTGGGAAGCAATCTAAGAACGTTAGAACAACGAAATAAGGAAACAAGCTTAAGTAAAGTAGGGTGAAGACACGGATTTGTTCCCGGAGTTCGGATTCTTGAGGGAATCCTACGTCTCCGTTGAGGAGGCTCCAAAGAGCCGGGTCTTTTCCAACCCTTTCCTCCCAAATCTCGGTCACACTTGAGGCTTGGTTCCACTATTTGGTTCCTTTCCTTTCGGAGGCGGAGCCGGCCTTCACAAACTTATCACGGCGACCCACAATCCTTGGGAGCTCGTGATCGACGCCTAGCCGTCTAGGAGTCCTTCAACCTCCAAGAGTAACAAATGCACGTTGATTGATCTTGGAGGAACACTCTAATGCTCAAGATGAAGGACACTTGCTTTTCACTCTAGCTCCAAATCTCACTTCTAGTCCTCACTCCTTGGATGATCCCTAAGATCAAAGAGGAGGGCTCAAAAGTAGACTAGAGAGGGCTCAAGGTGCACTAAAGTTCTGCCAAATAGAGTGTGTAACCCTCAAATGAGAGAGGGGTGGGGTATTTATAGTTTCTTGCAAAAACTAGCCGTTATACACCCACTCACCGCATATCGGAACTTCCGATATCAACATCGAATGTCCGATATGTACAAATAATCGTAACTTCGAGCGCACTTCAATCATCAAACAAGATGCATCGAACTTCCGATGTCAACATCGGAACTTCCGATGTTCCCGAAAAAGCCCTTGACAAAATGCTTCTAAGTCCATATCGGATCGTCTGATACATACATCGAACTTCCGATACCAATATCGGAATGTCCGATCTAATATATCGGAGTGTCCGATAATTCCAGAGAGCTCCCTTTTTTCGGTTTGAACACATCGGAACTTCCGATGTCAAATATCGGAACTTCCGATCTTTACAGAGAGCACCCTAGAAAGCTTTACAACGTGTCAGAACTTCCGATCGTAAATATCGGAACTTCCGATACATCTTCCACGCATCGGACTGAAGCAAGCATGCACGTCGGAATGTCCGGTCACATCGGAACTTCCGATTTAATATCGGAATGTCCGACTTGAACTTAGATAAAAGCACATTCCGGTGCATGCGCGATGACTTAGGGTCTCAATAAGATTTAAAGTGACATTCATCTGAGCATAGAGACTACCCTAGATCATCTACGATGCATCCCTCTTAATAGTACGGCATTCCTACGACACAAAGCATAGAAAAAAATAAGATTACAAAGCCGTTTTACTCGCTTGAATTCGCTTGAGGGTGTCCTTCGCATGTAGAAGATCTCACATTTAATCTTTTACCTGTTCACAAGCTCATTGAAGATATTAGTCCTTTTAATCGTTTGTCATTAATCAACCAAAACCAATTTAGGGGCCTAGATGCACTTTCAGTCATAAGCACTTTTAAAACAAAGCAACAGATTCTAAACATGTACATTAACACCTTTAATCATTCTTGCTATAGAGTAATCTACAACACTAGAAGTTCATTTAATCTTAAGCTAAAGATAACAATTACATTTAATTGATTCAACTCGCAATTTAACTAAGGAGCACATCATTTCCATAAACCACATTGTTATATATTACATAACATGCTAAACAACAATTTTCACTTTTGACAAGTAATTTCTGTCAAACGAATACTTATTTTATTTGCAGCATTATTCTTTTAATACTCAACCAAAGCTCACAAAGAAGCTTGACTCTCAAAGTTGCAATGGGACATGACTCCAAAGCACATTTAAATCTTAAAGACTCCCACAGGAGGGAACCAAGCGACCAAGTAAACCTTTACGGACAAAGGCACAAAACATAAATCGACACAACTTACCCCTTTTTTTTGCACACGCTTCAATAACTTCTTTTAAACTCAGAGTAAGACACAGAAGAACCAAAACTATACTTTTCTTTGCAAGGCAATCAACAGAACCGGTGTCAAAGCAAAAAGGCGACCAAAAGACGTGCAACACAAAACTCTTCTTCTTTGTCTTCACCCAAAGAAGACAAAACCAAGAAACACCGAAGGGACACACCGCGAAAAACCAATTCCAAACACTTTTCATTTGATTTCAATCAACTAAAACCAAGAAAACCAACCGAAACCGACCTTTAGAACGGTAAAGAGCATCCGAAGGAATCTACCACCAATCTCTTCTATTTGACTCCAGTCAACTACCCGATCTACGACAGAAAGGGTAACCACTCCTCCTACAGGGGTTAATAATTCTTCGGTGATGGCGCTAACCGGCCACACCGTCAAACCACACCCTTACTATGAACAAAAAGAAGTGACCGAAACCCTTCGGCACCACAACCCCACTTTATCACAATACCAAGAACAATACAATCAAGTCTCTCAATAACATGGCAACATACATTACCAACTTTAGCATTCAACATCAAAGTTTAAATACAACATTTAAGCGTAAGCAACGATACCCATACCCTTTTCCTACTGTGCATCCACGTGTGTCAAATTTTAGATTAGTTATACCACTTTTGCAAGTTTTAATGTTGCTATCCTATGACAAAATTTTAGTTAAAATTTAAGCCATGTTTCTAAGTTATTCCACATCACATTTTAGTTGTATCCTATAGCATGGCACTAAAAATACACATTCTAAGGACCTACAGCCCGCTCTGATACCAACTGTAACACCCTGGCATCTAGTATGCCCGAATGCTACCAAACATAGGCTAAACAACACCTAAATACCACTAATAAAGACAAATTACAACAAATGAGCAAATGCTAAAACCGAAAATTTCGACAACATCTCCTTTGTTTTACCATGATTCGAGACAATAGCAATAACAGGCAAGTAATATCATATCATAAGACATATAAAGAAGCAATGTAAATGGATATAGCACCAACATAAGGCAATAATATCAAGTTCAACAACTCCATAAACTATAACGAAGCAAATAAGGGAACCGACCACAATTTAATCCATACACCAAGATTCATGGCACTATTATTAAGGTCATGACTCAAAATTTGGTAAATGTGACTAGAACTACATGAAGATGTGTAGCTAATGCCCTTTCCCACATGCCGGTGTCATGGTACCTAAAAAAACAACATAAACACAAGCGTGAGTTCATCACTCAGCAAGTATATTGCAATGGTACAAAAGAAACAATTTCATGGCTACAACAATTCACATTATGTCTATCATTTCATTCATGATCACATATCATTTTCATCAACATTATGTATGCAATGCGATGCGATGCTCATGTCTCCTTGGAAACTCATACCGGTATGGTTGAGTACACACCCGTCGGTGTGCACCCTCTCCCACCTTCCATCCCGAAGATGGAGGGTGCCTACTCCTCGCTTCCATACACCGCGGTGGATGGAATCACGATGTAGGACTTACTCATTGACTCTCCGGAATAGTCATAACTTTCTCACTGACCTTCCCCGGACTAGTTATGACTTTCTCACCGCCCGGGCCATGTATCATGCCATGTATGCAAACATGCCAACATCATAAATAACTTTGTACATTAACACATGGCATCAAAACATAATAAGCATATTCATCATATCAATGGCAAACATTTAAGCATGGCATGTGAACATATCATATATTCAACTTCAATCTCAACCAATCTAGAAAACTACAACCCGCTACCCATTCCAATACACTTGCCTCAACCACGGGCGACGGATTGGCGAGACGTAAAGGGCACCCCCGGGGTCACAACACCTGCACATAGGCATCACACACTCAAAATCATGCCCACAAAACAATACGCAAACACTCTTCTACCCCGACTTCGCAAACTACCCGCACAACCCAAAAATAGAGGTTTTGCCCCGTGGGGACAGCAGACTTGCAACGAGCATAACTCGGGTTCTACGACTCCAAATCGATTAAATAAGTACATCCTCGAGTAGCTTAGGAAATTTCCTAACTTTTTCTAAGTATATGGAAAAACTGATTCGGATTCTAAAGTGGTTTAATCTACAGAATATCGTGATCTGTTCCAATCACGTCACAGATTTTAATACATTCGGTAAAACTAGCATAACTTTCAAACGGTTGGGCGGAATTGGACGTTCATTATACCCACTGAAAGTTATTGAAATTACCTACAACTTCTTCAACAGGCGGCCGACCAAATTCCGAGTCTAAATTGGCGAAAACCCAAACCCTAGGTCGACTGCTCATGCTGCCCGAAACAGAGAACGTGGCAACTTCTAGATTTCATGTAATCTACTCAATTCCAGCACCACCAATTGATCTAAAAACATGATATTAACCCTTAGAATAGAACCTAGACCAACCCCAAGGATCCCCATGGCCATACCTTCGCCCGACGAACGAAAACCCAAAAGATCTCCTCCCGGTTCGCGCGATCTCCTTCCTTGCTCCAAATCCACCGGATCTCTTCGTCGCGGAGCGCTCCAATGGACGGATCTGCGGGGTGATGAGGTGGAGAACTCCCCTAGGGGCAGCAAGGGAGGTGGAGAGGGGAGGAGAGGGGTGGTGGCGCCATGGGGGAAGATGGAGAGGAAGGGGAAGGGTGGAGGCGCATGGGGGGGCTAGGGGGTGGCGGCTAGGGTTGGGAGAGGGAGTGGGGGGCGCACCAAGGGGTAGGGGCCAGATTTGGCTTCCCAAAAGTCCCCCCCCTTGGGTCCAAACCCTTCCACCGGAGGCCCAACTCAACCCCCAAGGCCCAAAGTCCCCCGGAGAGGCCCAAACACCCGAAAACGGCCCAAAAACACGCAATAAACGGCATAACGTAAAGTTTTAACCTCCATTTTCACATTTTATAAAGTTTTTGACCTCAACATTCACATTTTATAAGATACGACACTCCGTGGTGTCACAAATTAATTCGGAGCTAATAGTCTCAATTGAAAATTTTGGCAGCACCTCCCCATGAACAGCTCTCGGCCCACCACTGTGATGTCATGTGCGAGCTAGGGGAGGAAGACAGGGTTCGGGGAGGAAGACAGGGTTTAAATGTGCTGGGCGGGCGGAGAGGTCTCTACAAGCGATTCTACATACAAACCGCTTTTGGAGCTACACTACACCTCTAGAAGCGGTTTGTAACATGAACCGCTTGTAGAGTGTGGGCTCCAGAAGGGGTTCGTGTTAAGAACCGTTTCTAGAGACCCCCTCCCGCCCGTTGCCCACGAACCGGTTGTGGCACCTAGAGCACAAGCGGTGCGCACCTAACCGCTTGTGATAGACCGGTTGTGAAGGCCGGTTCTGTAGTAGTGTTTGCACAAAATTTAGATAACTTAAAAATTCAAATACAACTAAAAAAAGGGTAAATTTCCATGGATTTTAATTTGAAACCTACAACTGTAAACTGAGTGAGACCAGGGGCATTTGAAACTTCATTCACTGAGCTATCTACGCGATTTTTAGAATTTTGAAAACCACCTAGAACTATCTTTGGATGACATCAACTACTATACCTAACCCTGCCTTAAATGCTGCTACCGTCTAACCGTTGTCACAACCGTCATGCCTTGCTGACTCCGCCCATGCACAAATTGCCGCACCATCGCTCGCCGCTTCACGCCATCGCGCTCTCGATCCTCTCCTTCCTCTCTCTGCCCATGCCGAGCTGTGCCACGCGCGGGCAAGCGTAGAGCTCGCGCGCCACAAGGTTGTGATGGACATGCCTCACTGGCTCCACTGTGCCGAGTCGCGTCATAGAAGAAAGAGTCACCCTTTAGGCGTTAGACTCCAGTGTTAGTTCGATTTGGATTTTCATTGCTTGCTGAGTGTGCAGTATGTGTTGCAAGGCCCTTAGGCATTGTAAGCAGCCATACCAAGTTATTAATAATAAAGTGGGACCTTAAAGTTACCCCTTTCGCCCCGCATAAGTTCCATATTACTTGTCTATTCTTGTTTCCCTCTCATCTCTAAACCTAGAGCAAATCGACAGATGGTGAACACCCGTGGAAACTTTGGAAGCAATGGGAGTGGTTCTCGCCAAACAGAAACCCCAATGATGGAGCACCAGACCGCCATTGATATGCAGAATTTTGGAGCATTTCTTGTCGCTCAGACTCGATTGATGCATGCTATGATGCAACAAATGCAGCACGTCCTTCGCTCAGGCCATTGCTAACCAAGTTAATCGGGACAACGCTGTAATACAAGGTCGCCGAGTTCATGAGGACTCACCCACCCACTTTCTCTGGGAATGCCAACCCATTGGAGGCCGATGATTGGTTAAGATCAATCGAGAGGAAGCTACACATAGCTCAATGCATAGGGAATGGGAAGGTACTCTACGCTTCCCATCAGCTGGAAGGAACAGCCGCCGAATGGTGGGAGAACTTCTGTGCCACGCAAGAGAACCCTCAAGATATCACTTGGGAAGGGTTCACAGCTGCATTCCGACAGTATCACGTGCCTGAAGGAATCATGGACCTTAAGAAGGAGGAGTTCAGAGCACTGAAGCAAGGTAATCACCAAAGGGCCGACTACCCGAACAAATTCACACAGCCTAGCACGCTACGATCCGAGGATGTAGCGACAGATAAATCCAGATACCTCGCTTTTATGAAGGGACTTAACTCAGATTGCAAGTAGGGTTGATCACCCACACCTTTCCAGATTTCCAAGAGTTGGTGAATAAGGCACTTATTCTTGAGGACAAGCGCAAGGAACCGGATGAGAACAGAAGCACAGGATGCAACAAAGCAAGGATCACGCCAGGAACGCAACAACGCTTGAGGGTTGCACCAAATCAATTCTTCGATTCCAACCACGTAATGCAACAAGGACACCATCCTCAGCACCAAGACCTGTCAATCAAAACTACTGCACCCAGTCCCGCTAGAAACGCTACCCAGTGCAACAAGAAGGAACAGTGAGACGCTGTTACAATCGCAACGAGCCAGACACTTTGCCAACAGCTTGTCCAAAGAAGACAGCAGGAGCGACCCGCCGCTTCAACCTAGGAACCACCCCAGCTAGGACGCCAAGACCAGGAGCCACACCCTGCACCGTGGTGAGAGGCCGAGTCAACCATGTCACCGTAGATGCACCGCAGAATGCTACGGACGTCAGATCGGGTAAGTTACTTGTTAACTCAAGACTGCAGCAAGCTTTGTTTGACTCGAGCTTCAGATTCGCTTGTTTCGCAAGGCTTTGCTACTAGAAATGATTTGAGGATTGCAAGACTTAAGTGCATGCTTTTAGTTCAAACCCCTGGTTCCGAACTCCGAACGGAAGTAGGATGTTCCGGTGAGAATACTAATAGATGGAATAGAGTTCCTAGCAAACCTTATAATTTTGGAGACCTGCACCTTAGATGTTATATTGGGAATGGATTGGTTATCCAAGCACAAGGTCGTATTGGATTGTGGACGAAGGACTATCTCGCTGAGAGCCCGTGTGGGAAGAAAGTGGAATTTCAAGCCACCGCAGCTTAGAGATGGACAAAGTGGATGGTTAACAGTACCAAGGCAATCAGCATAGAGGATGTCCCAAGAGTGAATGAGTACCCAGATGTTTTTCCCGAAGACCTACCTGTATGCCGCCGACAGGACATAGAGTTTGTGATAGAGCTTGTACTGCACAAAGACCGATAGCAAAGAGACCCTATCGGATGTCTACCGAGGAGTTGGTAGAGATGAAGAAACAAATAGAAGAGTTAATGGAGAAAGGATTTATCAGGCCAGAGTTCGTCGCCGTGGGAGCACCAGCTTTGTTTGTCAAGAAGAAGGACGGGAGTTTCAGGATGTGCATTGACTACCGTGCACTCAATGAGGTCACCGTGAAGAATAAGTATCCGCTACCCAGATTGATGATTTGTTTGATCGATTAAGAGGAGCCGGAGTTTTCTCCAAGATTGATCCGAGATCGGATACCATCGATTGAAGATCCGATCGAGAGGATATTCAAGACTGCATTCTCGCCAAGATATGGACATTATGAGTTTACAATTATGTCCTTTGGGCCGATTTAATGCGCCACTTATTTCATGAATATGATGAATAAGGTGTTCATGGAATATTTGGACAAGTTTGTTGTCGTGTTCATAGATGATATCCTAATCTACTCCAAGACAGAGGATGAACATGCCGAACACTTAAGGCGAGTTTTGGAAAAGCCGAGGAACAGACAACTTTTCGCCAAGTTCAAGAAGTGTGATTTTTGGAAGGACAAGGTGGAGTTTCTTGGACATGTAATGACTGCATGAGTCGCCAGAGATCCAAGCAAAGTAGAAGCTGTGTTACATTGGGAGCAAACGAAGATCGTGACCCAGATTCGAGTTTCCTTGGAATGGCAGGATACTACCGCTGTTTCATTGAAGGCTTCTCGACAATTGCGAAACCTCTTACGCAATTGCTGAAGAAGGAAAAGAAGTTTGCATGGACGCTTTAATGTGAGAAAGGATTTCAGGAGTCAAGAAGCGATTGACATCAGCAAGTGTTAGTTCTACCTGATGTTGCTCAAAGCTTCGATATTTATTGTGACGCATCACGCCAAGGACTTGGATGTGTCTTTGTCGATGCAGTAGGGAAAGGTCGCCGCTTATGCATCAAGGCGCTTGAGGCCGCATGAGGAAAATTATCCGACACATGACCTAGAGTTAGGCCGTAGTGCATGCCTTGAAGATATGGCGTCACTATCGATCGGAAACAGATGTGAAGTATATACGGATCATAAGAGCCTTAAGTACATATTCACCCAGTCGGATCTGAATATGAGGCAGAGGAGATGGTTAGAGTTAATCAAGGACTACAATGTTGGAATCCATTACCATCCGGGAAGGCCAACGTAGTAGCCGATGCTCTGAGTCGGAAAAGCCATACCGTGAGTGCGTTGCTAGCCACAAGTCAGATGAGTTATGTGAGGATTTTCAAAAGATGAAGATTGAGGTAGTACCTAGCGGATTCTTGGCCGCATTAGAAGTAAAGCCTACCTAGAGGATCGATCCGAGAAGAACAGAAGGATGATGACAAGATCCGCAGGATTAAGTTTATCAAGGAGGAAGGCAAGGCAGAGGACTTCAAGTTGGATGAGCAAGGCACGTTGTGGATGAAGGATCGCATTTGTGTGCCTAACAAAAGGAGTTAAAGCAATCGATTACGGAGGAAGCCCATGACTCCAAGTACTCGATTCATCCCGAAGCGCCAAGATGTATCAGATCTCAAGGAGAGATTCTCGTGGCCGAGTATGAAACGTGAAGTTGCCGAGCATGTTGCCTTGTGCGATGTATGCCAGAGAGTCAAGGCAATGCATCGAGAGACCAGCAGGATTGCTACAAACGCTAAAAATACCTCGAGTGGAAGTGGGAGGAAATCGAATGGATTTCATTACCGGTTTGTCAAGACTCAAGGAGGTTATGACTCCATATGGGTTATAGTGGATCGCTTGACTAAAGTAGCCCATTTTATCCCCGTGAAGACCACTTACTCTGGAGATAAATTAGCGTAATTGTACATGATCAGATTATCTGCTTGCACGGAGTGCCAAAGAGGATTGTATCAGACAGAGGTACCCAATTTACCTCAAGGTTCCGAATAAGTTGCATGAAGCCATGGGAACCCGCTTGAACTTCAAGATAGCCTTATCATCCATGCAGACGGATGGACAGACCAAAGAGTCAACCAGATTCTGGAGGATATGTTAAGAGCTTGTGCATTAGCTTATGCTACCTCTTGGGATAAGAGTTTACCGTATGCCGAGTTCGATTACAACAATAGTTATCGTGCTAGTTTACAGATGTCACCTTTGAGGCATCAGTATGGTCGACCATCGGACGCCATTGAATTGGAATGAGACCGGCGCCCGTGTCTTTGGGCCTGATATTCTTCAAGAGGTCAAGAGCGGTCGCCATGATTAGGGAAAGGTTGAAGATAGCCCAATCTCGATGTAAGAGTTATCTTGACAATCGTCGCCGAGACTTGAGTTTTGAACCGTAAGACTTTGTATACCTCGTGAGTTACGCCTCTCGTGGAGTTAAGAGGTTCCATGCCAAAGGGAAACTCGCACCCTGCTATGTTGGACCATTTAAGATTTTGAGCCGCAGAGGCGAAGTTGCTTATCACCGGAGTTGCCACGATGCGTTAGCAGGAGTGCATGACGTATTCCATGTATCCCAGTTGAAGAAGTGTCTCCGAGTTCCTGAGGAACAGACACCGTTAGAATCAATTGAGTTGCAAGAGGATTTGACTTATAAGGAGTATCCCGTGAGGATTCTGGACACAATGGATCGAGAAACTAGAAACAAGTCAACCCGTTTTTGTAGAGTTCAGTGGAGCAACCATGAAGAAAGCGGTTTACTTGGGAGCGCGAAGAGGATTTGAAGAAAGAGTTTCCAAACCTATTCTGTAGTGAGCCCTGAATCTCGGGGACGAGATTCCATTAAGGGGGGGAGGTTTGTAACACCCCAAAATTTTGCTTTTCTTGAATTCATGTGTGATTTGGCACTTTGGTGAATTTTTGGAATTTTCTGGAATTTATTTGGAGTTGTTTGGAATTTATTTGAATTTATTCCATTTTGAAATAATTGAAGAAATTAATTTTGCAAATAAAATTTTGTTGGAAATATTTTATTTGAGTCCAAAATGATCCAAAGTATTTTCCAGAATTTTTCTGGAATTTTTCTGAGTCATTTGCTATTTTTAATGAATTAAATGAATTACTGGGAATTATTTTAAATATTAAATCGCTGGAAATTCAACTCGGGTCAAGTATCGTTTCATCCGATCGAAGTCGGAACTCCAGTCGGACTCGAGTCCGACCCGAGCCACGTGACTCGATCAAACCAAATTAAAACCCTAATCAATCCCAACCGTTGGATCAAGATCCAACGGTGAGATCCGCCCGTCTGCGGTTCGAGCCGTATCCGGCCCGGATCCGATCGCGCCCGTGCGATCGTGGCCGTTGATCGCGCCACGTGGACGGCTGAGCGTCGTCGTCTTCGCCGAGACCGAGCCAGACTCCGCCGCCGCGCCCGCCGTGTAGAACTAGGTTTCGCCTCGCACGAACGCCGAGGCTATTTAAAGCGTGAGACGTCCCCCGAGGTTGCCCTCATCCTTGTGCACCCGTTCCCCCGAGCCATCTCGCCTGAGCCGCCGCCAGTTGCCCGTGCGAGCTCGCCGTAGTTGGAGGAAGTGACCGCGCGGTTTTGCTCGATTCCGCTGGCCGTCCGCTGCCTTCCGCCGAAGGAGCCCAGATCCGGAACCACCGTGACGAGACGCACCAAGGAAGGATTCATCTCGCCGAGCAACCCGAAAGCGCCGTCGGGCTCGTCATCGCTTCGTCTCCGGTGCCCAAGCCTCGCCGCACCATTGCCGGACTTCGCGAAGCTCGGTGAACCGCCGGATCTAGATCGGACGGTTGAGGTGAGTTCACGTGTCCCCAACCCGATTGGATGCGGGACCGCTGGATCAAGATCCAACGGTTCACAATTGCCACGCGTCTGAGTAGTGTTATTATAGGATTAGATCTGGACCGTCCGATCTAAATCGAACGCCCACGATCAACGAGTAGTTTCAACGTGTTAACCCTGGATCTAATCCGCGCCGCTGATTTTCAAACCAACGGCCGTGATTGCGCCACGTGTCGGGAAGTTGGACCGACGCGTCAGCGCCAGACGCTGGCGTGACGCCGACACGCGGCCCGCGTGTCGAGGGCTCAAGACGCTGGCCGGGCTGTCCCAGCCGAGCGCCGACGCCGCAAGAATGACGCTACCCGAGTGGTCCCACATGTCGGGCCTCACGTGGAGTCGTGGACCGAGTCCACGGTGGACCGAGCCGAAGCGTGGACCACGCCCATGGACCGGCCGACGCCGCAGACCAATCAGAGGCTGCCACGTGTCCATGCTGACGCAATAATTAATTTCCGAAAAAGAAAATGATTTATTAATTCGAAATATTGATTCAAATTTAGATTCAAACTTCAAACGCTTATAACTTTTGCGTTTCAACTCCGATTTGAGTGATTCAAATTTCTAAATTTGTATAAAATTCAGATCTACTCAAATATGAATTTTATTTAATTTTTGGACTAAATTTTTTCTCTGTAATATTATTTAATTGATTATTTAAACTTTAATAAATCATAACTTTTGCATTTTAACTCCGATTTGAACGATTCCAGTTTCTAAAAATCCAGAAAATTATGTTCTCTCTGTTTATGGATTTTATTTGGAGTTTTGGGATGTTTTTGCCTAGTGTTTATTTGTGTATTTGCTATTTGCACGCTTTACGAGTAGACATTGAAGTGCCGGAAGGATTTGAAGGAGAAGTGTTGACTCAGGATCCAACTCAAGACCAAGAGCAAGTGCTTTTTGAAGGCAAGTTGTGCTTTGACCATGTTGATCCTATTTCGAAATCTATTTTGATTTAAACTATTGCATGCTAGATCAATTAGAAAGATACTTTGTTTAAACATGGGGGTTAGATAAATACCAATTTGCTGTATGACACCTTGATTATCTAAGTATGTGCCATGATCCCTTGTCACCCTAGTTGTGGATTACTAGTTGGACATTATTAAATTGCCAACATGGGTTTAGACCGTTGTAGTATACTGCTTAGACTCACACGTGCTCATAACATGATTTTGGACAATCAAATGTTAATATTGACTTAATGATATATTGAACCTGTTTTGGAAAAGTATCATGTGATGTTGATGGCACGTGGTGCATGGTAATCAACTGGGTTTGATAAATGATTTCGATCGGGCATGTGGCAAGAGTAATCAGGTGGGCCAGTTGTGGCATTGGGAGTGTTGATTTGGTTTTTCGTAGTCTTGCCTGGTCACTCTAAGGACTTAACCTTGCAAGCCTTTGAACTGGTCATACTTGCAACCACATGGCTGGAATGGGACGGCCCTAGTTGACTAAGTCGCTAAGGACTCACTTGTGGAGCCTCAGGTGTCGATTACACCGCTTGTGTGATTGTACGGGGAGCGTATCGTGGCTGTGGCCAGATACCCATCTAACGTGTGTTGGTCCCATACTTCGCCTTGGCTAAGGGAAGGGATGGTGTAGAGCACGAACCTGAGAGGACCACTGTGTTGTTTGAGGCTTCCAAAGGCTTTGTTACTGAACTCGCCTTTGTGGTGTTTGACTGTATCTTGTGGGTAAAGTGCATAACCTCTGCAGAGTGTAGAATCTATTTGAATAGCCGAGTCCACTGTGATCGACAATGCTCGGGAATTACAAATAAGGGTTAGATTTTCTCAAAAATAACGTTGGTTTGAAAAGTTGGGTTGGTTTAATAATGAAGATGATGGAAATATGGTTTAGGATGGGGAAAAATGTTTGTTAAACTTCTTGAAAAGTTATTTATGCTTTACTTATTTCTACTGCTTTCGAATCTACTTTTATTACTTGTCAAAAGTCATGCATCGCAAATATACCTTGAGCTATTCCTTTGTACCAAGCCATGCATATAGTATATTAGCTTGCATTCTGTGCATGACTTGCTGAGTACCAAGTACTCACCCTTGCCTCAACACAACACCAGTTGAAGAGGAGACTACGCCAGCTTCGGAGGAGGATTTCCAAGAGGACCCGTCTACTTAGGGATGCGAGCCCAGTCAGTTGCCTGTGGTATACTGGATGGCGCCACGAAGTTATTTGATTTTCCGCTGCTATTCTTTTTCTCTGAATAAGTTTCGCCTTGCGAGGCATATATTTGTACCTTGGCCATAAGGTCAAGTAACCCTTTGGTTATTTAAATAAAGTACTTTGATAATATCGATTGGTATGATTGTGATATTTACCGATGTTAAAGACTGTGTGCACTAGCGCGTTCCTGGACTAGTGCTGAATACACAGAGGGTCCGCATTTGCAAATTCGGGGTCCCGACAGAGGTGGTATCAGAGCCATACTTGACTGTAGGCTCAACCCTAAGCTAGAATGGTCGTAGTGAGGATAAAACCTATTTTCTAAAGCTAAAAATTTGTCAAGACAAGAAATGACATCTCAACTTATCCCCTTCTCTCTTTTCTTGTCTCTTGCTGAAATTTTCTCTTACCTTGTCACAATTTAAAAATTCCGAGTTCTTACGTAAAGCACTCTTGTGACAGATGGAGGAAGAGTTCAACTACGTTGATCTGGGAGTTGGTCACGCCGCGGAACTTTGGCATATGCTCTGAGACTCTCGGAGATTTTGAGAAGCCCCAATACCAAGTGGAAGTGATCAGACAAGCGGGATTGATCAAGGCTTGTGACGTGAGGATTGAGGTACCTGCTAGGAAGAAGGGCCCAGGCAATCGCCCGATACACTGCACTGCCAGGAGATCTACAATGCAGATGGGTATCCAAGAAGTATCACGACGCGCAATGCGGCACATTACCCGTATCTACGCCAGAGAATTGGAAATGCGGTGTTCCGTTATCATCCGCGCAGCGATAACCTTCTTGACCCGAAGGAGATTCAGGATGAGGATGCCACGGTTACACAGTTGGCACGATTTGTCGTCGCCCAGGAGGATGTACTAGATAATACAAGCAAGGAGCTACAGAAGGCCCGCAAGGAGATCACGACAGAGAAGAACAGATGGCGGGAAACTCAAGAGTATGTGGCACACCTTCTACGAAGGATTGACGAGTTGGAGATGACTTTGTACGGACCAGATCCAGAGCCAGTACTCGAGCTACACGAGCCAGATCCGGAGGAGTCAGACCTCGATGAGGACACTGCTTCTTCGACTACCACAGAGGACACAGTTGCTGGACATGGCGATCGTTTCGCGCCTATGCCGCAGCATCCGTACCCAGGCCGTGGAGGTTTTCTCGATGAGTGAGCATAGGTTCTATAGTGAGACTCCTTCGCCGAGTCGCGTCATAGAAGAAAGAGTCACCCTTTAGGCGTTAGACTCCAGTGTTAGTTCGATTTGGATTTTCATTGCTTGCTGAGTGTGCAGTATGTGTTGCAAGGCCCTTAGGCATTGTAAGCAGCCATACCAAGTTATTAATAATAAAGTGGGACCTTAAAGTTACCCCTTTCGCCCCGCATAAGTTCCATATTACTTGTCTATTCTTGTTTCCCTCTCATCTCTAAACCTAGAGCAAATCGACAGATGGTGAACACCCGTGGAAACTTTGGAAGCAATGGGAGTGGTTCTCGCCCAGCAGAAAACCCCAATGATGGAGCACCAAAGACCGCCAGTTGATATGCAGAATTTTGGAGCATTTCTTGCTGCTCAGACTCGATTGATGCATGCTATGATGCAACAAATGCAGCACGTCCTTTGCTCAGGCCATCAAGCTAACCAAGTTAATCAGGGACAACGCTGAATACAAGGTCGTCGAGTTCATGAGGACTCACCCACCCACTTTCTCTGGGAATGCCAACCCATTGGAGGCCGATGATTGGTTAAGATCAATCGAGAGGAAGCTACACATAGCTCAATGCATAGGGAATGGGAAGGTACTCTACGCTTCCCATCACCGAAGGAACAAATTACCGAATGGTGGGAGAACTTCGTGCCACGCAAGAGAACCCTCAAGATATCACTTGGGAAGGGTTCACATTTGCATTCCGACAGTATCACGTGCCTCGAAGGAATCATGGACCTTAAGAAGGAGGAGTTCGAGCATCAAGCAAGGTAATCAGCCAGTGGCCGACTACCTGAACAAATTCACATAGCTAGCACGCTACGCATCTGAGGATGTAGCGACAGATAAATCCAGACAGTCTCGTTTTATGAAGGGACTTAACTCAGGATTGCAAGTAGGGTTGATCACCCACACCTTTCCAGATTTCCAAGAGTTGGTGAATAAGGCACTTATTCTTGAGGACAAGCGCAAGGAACTGGATGAGAACAGGAAGCGCAGGATGCAACAGCAAGGATCACGCCAGGGAACGCAACAACGTTTGAGGGTTGCACCAAATCAATTCTTCAGATTCCAACCACAGAATGCAACAAGGACACCATCCCCAGCACCAAGACCTGTCAATCAAAACTACTGCACTCCCAGCCCCCGCTAGAAACGCTACCCCAGGCAGTCAGCAAGGAACAGTGAGACGCTGTTACAACTGCAACGAGCCAGGACACTTTGCCAACAGTTGTCCAAAGAAGACAGCAGGAGCGACCCCAGTTCGCTTCAACCTAGGAACCACCCCAGCTAGGACGCCAGCACCAGGAGCCACACTTAATATATAATAAAAATCATAAAATAGAGTCCTATAGCAATAGCATAATCTTAGGTTTAAAGCTTCTTAACATATTCTTTTATGCTTAAACCCTAGAAATATGCTTGTACACACACAATTACATGATAACCCGATATTGTATTTTAATATATATACAAATAATTTTAGCCTTTTCAATTCGTAAATAATCTTATACATAATTATGATATTAGCTTCTTAAATTTAAAAAATAAAAGTAACGTATACACAAAAAGTCAAGGACGTGTTATACACATTACATCCCCTCGTGCTATAATATTAGCTTCTTGCAATTATTTTTTTCCCCACCAATTGATCATTCTTAATCGTTGAAGGATCGATAGACAATGGAATAAATAAACTCTCCGAAAAAGAACGTACGTACTATGATTGTCCGGGCAGAAAGTCAGTATTCAGTGCATGCAAATCGCCGAAGTGACTTAATTGTGTACACGAATGCTAATTTCGACTTTGCTTTAGCTCTATCTTGTTGAACACTTGCCGGCCGACTTAATTGTGTGGCTGATGCTCTGATACATGCCAGCATTGAGTCATACACAACCTTCCACTAAAAGGACCACGACAAAGAGTACAATCATTGAGTAAGCTCAACCGTAAAACATGAACCCAATTGATCCACATACAACAACTCAAACCCCAAAGCGCTAAAAACCACTTTGGAAAGGATCCGGCAACATCCAAAGAGCACACATTTCATTTTTCTAAGCCAAATCGCAAAGAAAACTCAAACTTCTAACACCACAGCCAAAATACCATAAATTATTCATTCTTTCCTTTCATACTAGGAAGAAATGGAAATCTCGATACATGACAAGAATGCACACTTTTCAAGAGCACTCCGGATTAGTCATATATCCATATATGACTTTCTCACCGACCTGGCTCATCGACTCCTTTATGATTAAATATGCATAAACAATATCTCATTTTCCTTTTCATCATTCATTCATTATGTAACAACGGTACCGAATAGTCATTCACCAAATGACTTCTTCCTCGGTATCAAATAATAGAAACACAATTAACATCGAAGGTTGCAGAAATTCATATAGACTATGACGGCAGATAGTTGTGATAAAACACCACGTCGCATCACATCCCACATCAATTGAAAACTGAACTTGCAAAACATTGCATTTCATCCAAATTCAACATTTTGGAAGAGAACATCAAAATTTCAAGTCGAGCATCTGCTCCCACAACCGTCACAAATTTTTCACAAGGAGAGGGAAACTCATTTCAAAAAAAAAAAGGAACACCTCACTAACAAAATCACTTTATAAAACATTCATAAAATCCACCTTTTTAAAGCACTCGCAAACATCACACACATTATGCAAATAAATCCAACTCCAGTCAAAAAGAGTTACAAATTAAGTCTCAAGAGTTTCCAACACAACCCACTATGTCCATCTGCTTCCGTTAAAATTTATTCCAAAGATAATTCAGGGTGAATGCGAAGGAACGCGATCCACTCAAAAACTTTTGGGTGTAAATCCAGACTCATAGCACAAGTTAAACAAAATAGCCAAAACCAAAGATTGGCACCAATAGCTACGGGTTTTAGGGAAACTCGGAAACACAACACAAGGAATACCTTGACCAAAGGCATTCAACCAAAATGGCAAACAACTACACCAGTTCAAAAGGTTTTAAACAACAGCTCAACATGAAACCCACCATAACTTGTATTCCACTACACTTACCATTTAAGCATTCAATAATCACTATTTACTTATCAAGAGAGTCCAACCGGATTTAACAAAATTTACATAACAATTTCTTTCTCTAGTTACCATTCCCAACACTTTTAACTAAGCTTTAAGATGCTTATCACAAAGGCACCCAACCAAGACTACATTGACATGATCCCCACAGATCACCAAATCATATAATAACGTATTCTACATTTCAAACATAGTACTTCAACAGCTACTTGAGCATGGTCAACCTATCAAGTTTATACTATCCATACGTCAAAATCTTGTTAATTGAAACTTGTTCAATCAATAAAATGACTTCAACAAATAAGTAATATCTCTACAAGATAAAATTCGTAAATAGGATTCTAAGATATGCATTCATTAAGATTAAAATCTTGCATCATGATTATTATCCATTGTTCATCCCATCACAACATGTACTCGACATAATACCACAGTTTTACACTTTTCTTCTATTGGATCAATGGTTTACAACAATTAACAACACTACCAAAGCATCAATATCAATTCTTTGCATAATCATCAATCAACAACATTGCTTTTAGCTACCTTACACATAGGTTGCAACAAAATTGTCACTACACAACATACTCCAACTATTAAATTGGATTTAATAAGTTAGATCAGCACAATGTTCTTAAAACAACAACCAGACCTATGGTTTTTTTTCCAATTGACATCGGTACTAGCATTAACACTGCCCTTAACAACATCATTAACAATAAGTCTTAAGTCTTTCTCAACTGATATCAATACTAGCATTGTAGAGACACAACCGCATACTTCCAAATATACTAGTAGTTTGCAACAACATAAATAGCAACTCTAATCAACTTCCAAATTAAAGCCACTAGTCAACATGATTAAATTTCTCTATTAACCCGTTAGATTAGAACATCTTTAAACAACCGGCAAGGTTTCTTTAACAGTATCATTAATTTACATCATCTTAATGTTCTAACTATGCATCAAGGTTTAAACTTTTAACATCAACGAGGATCATAAGCACTTTTAAAGCAAGGCAACAGATTCTAAGCATGTACATTAACCCATTTAATCATTCTCGCTACAAAGTAAACTACAACACTAGTAGTCTATTTATTCACCAGCTAGAGATGATAATCACACTGAATTGATTCAACTCAAAATTTAACTTACCAACACATCATTGCATAAACCACATTGCTACCTACTACATAGCACGGACATAACCTTTCTAAACACCTTCATGGGGCACGAACTCTTGACAAACAGGATGCAACTCAACTTTTAAAGATAACCACAACTCAAAAACCAGAACGAACACCGATAGAAAATTTCTCCTTTCCAGGCAAGGAAGAAAAACAAAACTCCAATAGAAATGCAGGAGAGCTCAACTCTCAATTTCCCAAATTTGCCCACAAAACTCTTCAAGAAATCTCAAGATCTATACTTCCAAGATGGAAGAAGGATGCACCAAGGAAAATCAGATATTCATTAAATCCTTTCCGATAAAAGATTCAAACTTAGCTCCACCAACTCAAGGCCTGCACAAGGGGAACTCCAACACTTTTTCCTAGATAGGGAGAACAACAACCACAAAAGTTTCCTCCTCAAGACAGTCCATGATGACCAACAAAACCGGTGCCAAAGCAAAAAAAAATAGCGACCAACAGATGCGCAACACAAAACCTTTCTTCTACGTCTTCAACCAAGGAAGACAAAACCACAAATCGCCTACGGAACAATCCGCGATAAATCAAATACCAAACACTTTTCTTTTGATTTCAATCGACTAAAAACCAAGAAGACCAACCAAAACCGTCCGTCAGAAAGGTGAAAAGCATCCGAAGGAAACCACCATCAACTCTTCTATTTGTCTCAAGTCAACTACCCGATCTACGATAGAAAAGGTAAGCACTCTTTCCCCACAAGGGGTTAATAGTCTTCGGTGATGGCTTTAACCGGCCATACCATCAAACCACACCCTTACTATGAACAAAAGTGGTGACCGAAACCCTTCGGCACCACAACCCCACTTTATCACCACAACAAGCACAATTCAATCATTTATCTCATAGACATAGCGACATGCATTATCCAATGAAGCATTCAACATCAAAGCTTAAATACAACATTTAAGCGTAAAGAAACGATACCCATACCCTTTCGTACTGTCCATCCATGTGTGTCAAATTTTAGATTAGTTATACCACTTTTGCAAGTTTTAATGTTGCTATCCTATGACAAAATTTTAGTTGAAACCTAAGCCATGTTTCTAAGTTTTTCCACATCACATTTTAGTTGTACCCTATAGCATGACTCTAAAAATACACATTCCAAGGACCTACAAACCGCCTCGATACCAATCAGTAACACCCCGGCATTTAATATGCCCGAATGCTACCAAAGATAGGCTAAACAACATCTAAATACCATAAACTAAGGTAAATTACAGCAAAGGAGTAAATGCTAAAACCGAAAATTTTGGCAGCATCTCCTTTGTTTTTCCATGATTTGAAGCAACAACAGTATGATCAGAAGAGATAGTATAAAGAATGACATCTAAATCATCAATAATAAAGGTTCTAGCAGTAGTATAAGACTAGAATAAAGATTCCAACCATCTCATGAGCCAAACGAAGTAAATGAGGAAACCAAGCACACAAATTAACCATCACAATTTAAAGGAAGGAACATGTCATTGTTTATATGTGTGATGATAAGTGATGACGTGTGACTAGCTCCCTTTCCCGCATGCCGGTTTCATGGTACCTAAGAAAAACAACATAAACACAAGCGTGAGTTCATCACTCAGCAAGTATATTACAATGGAACAAGAAAATACATTCTAATACCTTCATCACCACTTTTCACATACGACATCATACACATCTCATATTCATAGCGTAAGCATATCATTGACACCATCATATAACATCCTCATATAATGCAATGCAATGCAATGCGATGCACATATCTCCTGGAAACTCATACCGGTATGGTTGAGTACACACCCGTCGGTGTGCACCCTCTCCCACCTTCCATCCCGAAGATGGAGGGTGCCTACTCCTCGCTTCCATACACCGCGGTGGATGGAATCACGATGTAGGACTTACTCATTGGCTCTCCGGAATAGTCATAACTTTCTCACCGACCTTCCCCGGACTAGTTATGACTTTCTCACCGCCCGGGCCATGTATCATGCCATGTATGCAAACATGCCAACATCATAAATAAATCGTACATTAACACATGGCATCCCAACATAATAAACCATATTCATCATATCAATAGCAAACATTAAAGCATGGCATGTGAACATATCGTATATTCAATTTCAACTCAACAAAACTAGCAATCTACAACTCGCTACCCATTCCAATACACTTGCCTCAACCACGGGCGACTGATTGGCAAGAAGTAGAAGGCACTCCCGGGGTCACACCACCTGCACATAGGTACCACACACACTCACAATCATATCCACAAAACAGTACGCAAACACTCTTCTACCCGACATCGTAAACTACTCGAAAAAAACCCAAAAACAGAGGTTCTGTCCCGTCAGGGCAGCAGCCTTCCAAAAGGCATAACTCAGGTTCTAAGACTCCGAATCAATTAAACGAGTACATCCTCGCGTAGCTTAGGAAATTTCCTAACTTTTTCTAAGTATATGGAAAGACTGATTCGGAATCTAAAGTGGTTTAATCTACAGAAAATCGTGATCTGTTCCAATCACGTCACAGATTTTAATATGTTCGGTAAAACGATCATAACTTTCAAACGGCTGGGCGGAATTAGACGTTCTTTATGCCCACGGAAAGATATTGAAATTACCTACAACTTCTTCAACAGCCATAAGACCAAATTCCGACTCGAAATTGACAAAAACCCAAACCCTAGGTTGACTGCTCATGCTGCCCGAAACAGAGAACGTGGCAACTTCTAGATTTCATCTAATCTACTAAATTCCAGCACCACCAATTGATCTAAAAAAATGATAATGACCCTAAGAACAGTACCTAGGCCAACCCCAAGGAGTCCCATGGCCATACCTTCGCCCGACGCACGAAAACCCAATAGATCTCCTCCCGGTTCGCGCGATCTCCTTCCTCGCTCCAATCCCGCCGGATCTCCTCGTCGCGGAGCGCTCCAACGGATTGATCTTCGAGGTGTTGAGGTGGGGATCTCCCCTAGGGGCAGCAAGGGAGGTGGAGAGGTGGTGGAGGGGTGGTGGAGCAATGGGGAGGAGGGAGGAGGAAGATGGCGCACAAGGGGGAGGGTGGCGGCTATGGGAGGGAGAGAAGGAGGTGGGGCGCATGGGGAGGAGGGTTTGGGGCGCCCTAGGGCTGGTTGACTGCCCCCTCCTCCCCTCATGGGCCCAGAAGACTCCACTTAAGGCCCGAAAAGACCCCCCAAGGCCCAAGTTTCCCCGGAAAGGCCCAAAACACCCGAAAACGGCCCGAAAACGCGAATAAACCCCATACCGTATGGTTTCAACCTCTAATTCCATATTTCATAATGTGTTTGACCTCAACATTCACATTATATAAGGTTTCGACACTCCGTGGTGTCACAGATGCATATATCACTGATAAGTGTCACTGGAATTTACCAGAGATAGGATTAAATTTCAGTAGCATATAAAAAATTGCTTCGAAAACATGTGGTCAAGTCAAGACGAACGCGTGGTCAAGTCAAGACGAACGCGTGGTCAAGTCTTGCAGAATGTGTAAAAAATTGCTTCGAAAACATGCTTCAGGTGACAAGTCAAGACGAACGCGTGGTCAAGTCTTGCAGAATGTGTAAAACATGTTGTGGAAAATTGATACGACTTGATACGATAAAATCAATCGTTTTTGTCAGTTTTGCTAACCCTGAAAACAACTAGTTAAAGGAGTTAACATTCGTTTATGTTTGGATTTTTGATAATTGCACAACACAACATTTTCTTTATGAGAGAGAGCTGTCACCAGCCAATGTGATATGTGATGGTGTGTACAAAAGATGAAGAAGCTAACACACGTGTAGAGGTGTGTACAACAGGGAGTTCAGTATGTGTATGGTTTCAGGAAGGTAGAGGATACTGCCATAGTGCTATATTGGCACAGCTTCATACTGCTGTAGCTCAATTCGCCCAATTAGTATTGTACTATAGTCGTACAATCTGTTCATGCGATCCATCGAAAATACATCAAACACACACATTATCGTCCTCCACCTTGTTTCACTACTAGAAAACTAGCCTTCCATACCGGCCCATCAGTACCGGTTACGCATGAACCGAAACTGACAGTTATATCAGTCAATTTGAGGACTTAGTTAAATTTCCTATAAAACATCCACGCCATAGTTAAATTTCCTATAAGACATCCAAGTCATGGTAAATTTGACGACTTAGTTCGGAGTAGGAGAATACTAAATCAGTGTTCGGGTGCTCTGTGAAGTTATGGGAAGGGGGATGCGTTATAAATCAAATACGTTCATACCAACACTACAGTCGTAGATCATATAAAAACTCTGAAGTTCGTGCTCTAGTACTATGATGGGTGACCACTTGGGAAGTGTGAAGTTCTCATCAGTACCGGTTGGTACATGTTTGGGCTGGAGTGGTAGGATGAGTGACCTCCTGGAAAATAGAAATCTTCGTGTAGCTTTTCAGTACCGGCTGGAGCCTCCAACCGGTACTGATAGGACTGGGAAATAGAAATCTTCGTGTAGCTTATCAGTACCGGTTGGAGTCTCCAACCGGTACTGATAGTCTATTAGTACCAGTTAGTGGAACCGGTACTAATCGATGCCCAATGGGCATCAGTCCCGGATGGCATGTACCGGTTCAAAAACTGGTACGGATGGCCGTTGTCAACAGGTACTGAAGGCCATATCTGTAGTAGTGTTTTCTAAAACCTCTGTACTATACTACTGTCCACTTATCTAGCATTCTTTTTTTTTTTACAAAAATAGTCTCTATTTCAAAAAAAAATTGCAAAAATAATTCTATTCCCCACTATGGAAGGCCGTGGGAGCATGCTCCCGCTCCCATCACCGAGCGCCACGCACCCTGCGTGCGAGCACCAGCCGCGCCCCGAGCCCACCCACGCACGCAACGTGCCCCGCGCCGTACTCGCGTGCAAACTGCCCACCTCGCGTTCGCATGCTACCCATCCCACACCACACACGCCCCCACTTGATTGCCTGCCCACACGTCTGCCCACTTGCGCGAGTCGCTGATGTGCTGCGCTAGGGGTGCATAGAAGAAAAGCTTCCACGCAAGCGTACGGCAGGAGATTGCTTCCATACTACCACATCGCGATAGGTTGCTTCTGTGCTCCCCTAGCGTGGAATGTGCAAGCCAAGGGCTATTTTTGTAAAAAAAAAATTCCACGAGGCTAGTACTCCCTCCATTCCATAATATAGGGTGTATAGAATTTTCCATGCAATTCTGTTTTATAGGGGCGTCTCCTCGTGTAACGTGTTTTTTTTTCCTATTCTACTCTGCACTCGGCCAGCTCCCGCATTAACAGTCCATCTCTCCCTCTCTCGCATGCGAGCCATGCACTGGCGCGAGGTGAATGAGGAGACTTCGAAATTAACGTGCACTAGTAATTAGCAACACATAATTAAGGGTAAGTGTGAAAACTAAACACCATGATTGATCTTCCTTGGTGTTTGGAAAAAATCCTATACGCCCTACTCCCTCTGTCCCACAAAGAGTGCATTTCTAGGTTTTTTAAGACAGATTAGTGTGCAAGGTAAATGACCAATGTGACCCTCATTACTCCATACACAAGCATGCTGGTGCTTCGGTTTCCACAAGCACTTAAATGAGCATGCATACACTTACAACTGGGCCCTACAGACTAAATATGCACTCTTTATGGGACAAATTTTGAACACTAGAAATGCACTCTTTGTGGGACAGAGGGAGTATATTATAGAATGGAGGGAGTACAGCAAAAGGTTCAAATCTTTCACTCTTTTTTTGAAGAGCATGTTTGATGCAAGAATTTCAAATGAACCTTAAAAACTTTTTTTAGCTAACAACCTATGAATACGATCAAAGGGATGATATTTATCTCGTGAACACTAATCTATATCCAAATATGCGTGATAACATAACGTGAGGCCGAGAAGGAACTAGTTATCAATTTAATTAAGAAGATATAAATGCCCAAATTTGAGCCAAAAGAACACGAACGGTCGAACATAGATAGCGGGATATACTGTTAGACAACCTCGCTATTGAATAATCTGGGGTTGCCTAATAGATCTAAAGTGGAAAACACATACAGAGAGAGAAAGCGAGACACAAATACGAGGAGGAACGGATATGCTATTCTTTATTGCTTATTTCTGTGTTAAATGGGGTGACCCCCTGCCTCTTATTTATAACCTACAGTTAGAGTTTCGGCTAAGGGACCACCGTGGGCCTTCATAGGCCACGTGGTTTCCCAACACTCCCCCTTGGGCCCTTTGCCGCGAGATGCATATGCCTCATCAAAACTCCAGATAAACCCAGTGGGAAAAAAACTTGGAGAAAGAGTACATAGCATACGTTTTGTTGTGTTGCACGAATTGCCTCATTAAAACCTTATGTAAGAAAACTTCCATGAAAAACTTTGTGACACTATGGAATGTCGTAACCTTTTAAAGTGTGAATGATGAGGTCAAAAACTTTATGAAATATGGTATTGGAGGTTAAAACCTTACGCTATGAGGTTTAATTGCGTTTCCGGGCCGTTTCCGGGGTTTTGGGCCTTTCCGTGGGAGTTTGGGCCTAAAAGAAGGGGTTGTGGGCTTTGGTGGGATGGAGTAAGAGTCCATTTAGGATTAGAAATCCTGTTTGGGGCTGGTAAAAGGGGCTTCCCCTGCCCTTATTGCGCCCCACACCCCCCTTGTGCGCCCCCACTTCTCCCCCCTTGCCCTAGCCGCACCCCCCTCCCCCTTGTGGCCGTGTGCTCCCTCCCCTTTGCCCCCTTGCCTCCCCACCTCTCCTCCACCCCCTTGCTACCCTA
Source organism: Rhipidocladum racemiflorum (assembly GCA_036346355.1). Classification (NCBI taxonomy): domain Eukaryota; kingdom Viridiplantae; phylum Streptophyta; class Magnoliopsida; order Poales; family Poaceae; genus Rhipidocladum; species Rhipidocladum racemiflorum. The sequence goes on along the minus strand of CM070573.1, from coordinate 59,648,463 downwards.
GGGTAGCCTCCCCACCCCTGCACCTCGACGATCCATCCGTTGGAGCGACGAGTGAGGAGCGAGGAGCGATCCGGGAGGAGATCTATTGGGTTTTCGTGCGTCGGGCGAAGGTATGGCCATGGGAATCCTTGGGGTTGGTCTAGGTACTGTTCTAAGTATTATTATCAAGTTTTTAGATCAATTGGTGCTGCTGGATTTGATTAGATTAGATGGATTCTTGAGTTGGTCACGTTCTCTGTTTCGGATGGCATGAACAGTCGACCTAGGGTTCGGTTTTTCGCCAATTTAGAGTCGGAATTTGGTCGTACGGCTGTTGAAGAAGTTGTAGGTAATTTCAATACCTTTCAGTGGGTATAAAGAACGTTAAATTCCGATCAGCCGTTTGAAAGTTATGGCTGTTTTACCGAGCGTGTTAAAATCTGTGACGTGATTGGAACAGATCTCGGTATTTTGTAGATTAAGCAACTTTAGAGTCCGAATCAGTCTTTCCATATACTTAGAAAAAGTTGGGAAATTTCCTAATCTACGCGAGGATGTACTCGTTTATTTGATTCGGAGTCCCAGAACTCAAGTTATGCCTTTTGGAAGGCTGCTGTCCCGACGGGACAGAACCTCTGTTTTTGGGTTTTGCGAGTAGTTGGCAATGTCGGGGTTGATGAGGGTTTGCGTACTGTTTTGTGAACATGATTGTGAGTGTGTGGTACTTATGTGCAGGTGGTGTGTGAAAAGATGTGACAATTGCCTAGAGGGGGGGTGAATAGGCTAATTAAAAATTTTAGACAATTTTAAAGCAGCGGAAAAGGACGGATATTCCGATCTAGTATCGGAACTTCCGATATCTTCGGAACTTCCGTAATAAATTCGGAATATCCGATTAACTTTGAACAAGTGGATTCAAGATTAGTGCAAGCAATTTAAACTACTTGCTCTCAGCAAATGATATGAGAATCAAAGTAAATCCACGGAACTAATGAGACAATAAGTGACAAGAGAGAACACAACAATTTGTTTTCCGGAGTTCGGATCCTTGAGGGGATCGTACGTCTCCGTTGAGGAGGCTCCCAAGGAGCCAGGTCTCTTCCAACCCTTTCCTCACAAACCTCGATCACACTTGAGGCTTGATTCCACTATTGGATCCTTTCCTTTCGGAGGCGGAGCCAGCCTTCACAAACTTCTCACGGCGTCCCACAATCGTCGAGGGCTCGTGAGCGACGCCTAGCCGTCTAGGAGTCCTTCAACCTCCAAGAGTAATGAATGCATTTGATTCTTGATCTTGGAGTGGTTCTCTATTTGCTCAAGATGAATGACAACTTAGCTCTTTAACTCACAACCACACTTGACAAATCCTCACTCACTAAATGATCCCTAAGATCAAGGAGGATGGCTCAAGATTGCTCTAGTGAATGCTCAAGAAGCTCAAGTGCTCAGCCCAAGCAAGTGTGTCACCAACAAAAGGAGAGGGAGAGGGGTATTTATAGTTTTGGTTCAAAACTAGCCGTTACCCCCGCACTCAGCCCCACATCGGAATGTCCGATGCGAACTTCGGAACATCCGATGTGTGCAAACTACCATACTTGGAAAGCTTCCAACGGTCGAGAACAACAGGCATCGGAATGTCCGATAACAGCTTCGGAACATCCGATGACACCCAGAGAGGGAACCCAACTAAACAGGCTAAGTCCACATCGGAATGTCCGATATAAAATATCGGAACATCCGAAACAAACAGAGAGTTCCCAAACTGGAAAACAACCACTTCGGAACTTCCGAAGATGCAACTTCGGACAGTCCGAACTAGACAGAGAGCACTTTTACACAAGACAGCACACATCGGACCTTCCGATACCCAAGATCGGAACATCCGAAGCTAACAGAGAGCTCCCAAACTAAAACTCAACAAGTATCGGAACATCCGATACACTACATCGGAAAGTCCGACCCTAACAGAACACAATGGACTAAAGCACAACTACACTTCGGAACTTCTGAACCATCGGAATGTCCGATACAATTTCGGAACATCCGACCTGAACTTAAAAACAAACCTCAATCCGAAGCGAGAGAGGACACTACTAACTCTTGAGAGACTAGACAATATTCATCTTGAGCAAGAAGACCATCTCTTAATCAATTTCAATGCATCCCTCTTAATAGTACGGCAATCCTATGACTTCAACGAATCGAAAAAACAAAAATACAATCAGAGATGCCGTTTTTCTTACTCTACGAACTGGAGGATACCCAAATACATAGATGATCTCTTCTCGAACCTTTTACCTGTTCAGGAACTAGTTGAACACAATAGATTCTTTAATCGTTTGTCATTAATCATTCAAAACCAATTTTAGGGGGCCTAGATGCACTTTCAGTGTGACCCCGGGAGTGCCTTCTACTTCCCGCCAATCCGTTGCCCGTGGTTGAGGCAAGTGTATTGTAATGGATAGTGATTTGTAGGTTGCTTGTTGAGACCAGATGAAAATTGATTACATGATATGATCACTTGCCATGCTTTAATGATTGCCAATGATATGATGAGTATGCTTATTATGTTATGATGCTATGTGTTAATGTACAAGTTAATTATGATGTTGGCATATTTGCATAAATGGCATGTTACATGGCCCGGGCGGTGAGAAAGTCATAACTAGTCCGGGGAAGGTCGGTGAGAAAGTTATGACTATTCCGGAGAGCCAATGAGTAAGTCCTACATCGTGATTCCATCCACCGCGGTGTGGGGAAGCGAGGAGTAGGCACCCTCCATCTTCGGGATGGAAGGGGGGAGAGGGTGCACACCGACGGGTGTGTACTCAACCATACCGGTATGAGTTTCCAAGGAGATATGAGCATCGCATTGCATTGCATACATAATGATGATGATAATGATGTGTGATCATGAATGAGATGGTTTACATGATGTGAGATATTATTGCCATGTAATTGTTCTTGTTGTACCATTACAATATGCTTGCTGAGTTTTGAACTCACGTTTGTGTTTTCTTGTTGTTTTAGGTACCATGAAACCGGCATGCAGGGATGGGAAATAGTCACACTTCCTCACGTAGCTTCACTCATTTGATTCCACAAGTCATTCATTTAGTCTTTGATAATAAACTGCGTGTGATGATTATTGCCTTAAGGTTTAGCTTTGCTAAATGAGAGTCTTATTGTTCGTTTGACTCTTGGAGACATTAAATGCTAGAAACTAGACTTATATTGTTGTTAAGTCTTTAATTATTGCTGTTTTAGTTGTCTCTCATATTGCCTTATATTGCTATGCTGTTGTTGCTCCTTCAATTCATGTTAAAACAAAGGAGATGCTGCCGAAATTTCGGGTTTTAGCATTTACTCCTTTGTTGTATTTTAACTTAATTCATGGTATTTAGGTGTTGTTTAGCTTATGTTTGGTAGCATTCGGGCATTCTAAATGCCGGGGTGTTACAAACTTACTAAGGGAAAAGAGTACAATTCACCCAAACTTCAATGCTAATCTTCGAGATTCACGTTGGGTACTCAAACTTCATGTTCAAGATTTATGTAGGAGTATGTGAAAATTCTCCTCCTGAAATCTGCACTTCTCTAAGTCTCATGATCCCGATTCCTCTAACTCACCTTTGAAAAGTAGATGTCCGGAGTGACTTAGTGAATAAATCTGTGAGATTTTCACACGACTTAGTATGCAGTATCTTGACTTCGTTCATCTTATGCATTTCATGAGCATAGAAGAACTTGGGGTTGATATGCTTCGTGAGGTTGCTTTTCACATATCCCATTTGCACTTGAGGAACACAAGTTGCATTATCTTCATAGATGATAGTGGGAGTTTGTTCCATGTTCAAGCCACATGACTTCTAGATGTGGTGAACCATTTTTTGAAGCCATGCATATTCACGGGAGGCTTCATACAAGACAATGATTTCCGAGTGGTTTGTCGACGTTGAGATAAGTGTCTGCTTAGACGACTTCTAAGAAATTGTTGTTCCACTACAAAGAAAAACATACCCGGTTTGTGACTTGCTAGTATGCGGGTCCGATAGGTACCCGGCATCGGCATAGCCGACCAAATTCAATTCATTATTTCTTCTATAGAACAGGCTGAGATCTTTGCTTCCTTGGAGGTAACGGAAGATGTCTTTGAGCCCTTTCCAATGCCTTTTGGTGGGTTCAGCACTGTACTGTGCTAGCAAATTCACGGCGAACGCAATGTCCGGCCTAGTGTTATTCGCATGGTACATGAGCGCTCAAATTGCACTCAAATATGGGAATTCCGCTCCCAAGACTTCCTCCCCCTCTTCTCTAGGCCTGTATGGATCTAGGTCTGCTTGGAGTGATCTTCCGACCATTGGGGTCTTTTCAAGATATGCCTTTTCAAAACCAAATCTCTTCAACACTTTATGCATGTAAGATGATTGGTGTACCAAGATTCCACCTTGGATATGTTCAAGCTACAAGACTAAACAGAACTTGGTTTTACCCAAGTCTTTCATTTCAAACTCAGACTTCAAGTATGAGCATGCTTCTTCAATTTCTTCATCCGTCCCAATGATGTTCAAGTCATCTACATAGACGGAGATTATACAAAATCCATTCGGGGATCGTTGTATATACACACATGGACAATCTATAATTGACAAGTGCTGCTGCGTGCAGGACTGCGTGTCCCCAACAAGTGTTGGAAAAGTTACAACTCTGCAAGAGCGGTCGGGCTATGAACTTAATCCTCTTTATTAGTGCTTCAGCTAGTCCATTTTGCGTATGGATGTGCGGTACAGAGTGCTTAACTGCAATTCCAATTGCTGTGCAATAATCATCGAATGCCTTGGAAGTAAATTCGCTGGCATTGTTCGTTCGAATGGACTTCATACGATGATTAGAAAAAGCATTCTTAATTTTGATGATCTGCGAGATCAACTTTGCGAATGCATGATTTCTTGTTGACAGCAAACATACATGTGACCATTTCGAGAAAGCATCAATGAGCACCATGAAGTACCGAAACGGCCCTGACAAGGGCTAAATCGGGCCGCAAATACCCCCTTGAAGGCGTTCCCGGAATGTAGGGATTTCATTTTGCACTTTCATAACATAGGGTTTAGTTATTAATTTTCCAGTGGCACATGCATGGCACACAAAATCTTCATGATTCGGAAAAATTTTAACATTAATGCCATGACCTTATGAGTTGTTAACTATATTTCTCATCATTCTAAGACCAGGATGACCTAATCAATAATGCCATAAAGAAATTAATTCAGAGCTTCTAAAGACAGTCTTCAAAGAAGTATACACTGCGGGTGCATTGATTCTCATGTAGTACAACCCAAATTCATATGAAGGATATTTTTCTAATACCATTTTTTCATATTCCGTGTGCTTCACAATGCACAAATACTCTTTGCCATTTTCTTCATTGGTTTCTACGTGAAACCCATTGGCGCGGATGTCTTTGAAACTTAAGAGAGTGTGTGTTGATTCAGGGTACAAAAGGGCTTCTTTAATTACCAAAGTTGTACCCATTGGCAATATAATTGTGGCTCTCCCGGAGCCTATTATATAGGGATTGATTCCTGCGATCGTAGTAATCCTTCCAACGTTCTTCGTGATCGTTTGGAAGTATTTAGACTCTCTTAAGATGGTATTTGTTGTGCCACTATCAACAATGCATATCGACAGTGGCAAAGTAATTCAAACATTGCTTGCAAATATAAAATACTAGAATAAAGAATAAATTGCAATTCTATTCATGAGAAAGAAAATGTATGCTCTTCGAGAGCTTACAATTCATTATTCAAAATTCATTAACAACCACTGTTCTGTAGCCTACAAACTTCAAGCGAACCCAATCTTGCTGTGCTTGGAGCAAGATGGTGGACTTGAGCTTCTCTAACCGCTTCTGAAGTGCAGTCCATAACTCAAGTGTACTTACCTCAGCCATGTATTCATTCTTCAGAGTGGCTGGAAAGTGATGCCTGAGAAAGGGCAAAGTTTGATCGTTTTGCTCGGCAGTAGGTTGTGGGTCCTTCGAGGACCCTAAGATGGTAGCAGCTTAGAGCTTCTTGCTAGCAAGCATGATCTGCAAATCTGATGCCCATGTGAGATAGTTCTGACCATTCGGGGTCAGTTCTTCAAACTCACGTTTGACAATGCCAGCTATTTGCATATTCACAAGATTAGATTACTTCGTGTAATCTAATAGAGAGTGGTTCCAAGATTTATAAATGTACAATTAAATTCTCATTAATTTCCAGTAAACTAAAGAAGGCAATCAATACAAGATTCATAAATATACGATTCATAAATATTCATAAAAATTCATAAATACAGCTTCATGCATGTATGTGATCTGCTTCGTGCGATCGGTTTCATGTATGCGATCGGATTCCTGCGTGCCATCGGCTTCGTGCGATTGGTTTCATGTCCGCGGTCGGCTTCATGCGATCGGTTTCACGTGCGCGATCGGCTTCGTGCGCTCGGATTCGTGTGCACATGAGATCGGCTTCGTGCACGTGGCGTGGCACGGCTTCAAGCACACAACGCGGTTAGTTCCATGTGCGGCAGCCTTCCTGGCGTGACAGTGGCCGCTTCGTGCGGCGTGCTTCATGTGTATATTAGAGAAAAAAACTTAAATACACGTGAAGCAATAATTGCAAAATGCATGGAAATATTCATAAATGCTGCAAGAAAATTCTAGAAAAATTAAAACCAGATCCATTTTTTAAAATTTTCTAGCATTTTTGAATTTTTCTAGCATTTTTTCATAATTTTCTGATCAATTTTTCGAATACTTAATCAATTTTCTTAATGCTGTAATTGATTTTCAGAAAAGGAAAGAAAATACAAATCCAAAGGGCAATTCAGTAATTTCGCCCTTCCTCCCGTTATTATCCGGATTTCACCGTTTCTAAAGCCGGTTGGCTTTGGGACTTCATGTCCTATCTGGTGAGGAGCCTGCGAGGCGGGGTGGCGGCGCGGCGACGACGGCGGTGGCAGAGTGCGGCGGTCGGTGGCGCCGGTCGATCGTGGCAGGTGGAGTCAGCCCGGCGCGCGGCGTGGGGTGGTAGGCCGAGGCGGCGGTCGCGCAGGGTCAATGGGCTGGCCCGTTGAGTCGGCCGGCGCGACAGCGTCGCGATAAGCGAGGCAGCCGGCCGAGCGGTGAAGCGGTGGTAACTGCGAGGTGGAGTGGGTGTAGCCGATGCTTCGTGTGTGGTGTTCGGCGGCGCGCTAGAACCGAGGTGCTTCGGGCACTGGCCGTGGCGGGCGCAGCCGGTGGGAGCGATCGACGATGTAGGGCGCGATCGGCACTTCGTTCGTATGGCAAAGCGGCAGCGCACGATGGCCTGCGAGGCCGGCTGGCCGAGTTCAGCGGCTCCATGTGCGGGTGGAGGAACCAAGGCGCCGGCGTATCGCAGTGTTCGTGTGCGGCCGATGGCGCTTCATGCGCGTGCAACGAAGGTCGGCTTCGGGCCGGTGTGCTGAACACGGTTGATCGGCTGCGGCTGTGTGCCGTTTCGGGGCTGACGTCGGTCAACATTGCTTCTGTTCGTTGCACTTCTATAGCAATAAACTCAATGTAACACCCCGGCATCTAGCATGCCAGAATGCTACCAAACATAGGCTAAACAACATCTAAATACCATAAATTAAGGTAAATTACAGCAAAGGAGCAAATGCTAAAAACCGAAATTTCGGCAGCATCTCCTTTGTTTTAACATGAATTGAAGGAACATCAACAGCATAGCAATATATGGCAATATAAGAGGCATATAAAACAGCAATAATTAAAGGCATGACAACAATATAAGTATAATCCCAAGCATTCAATGTCTCCATGAGCCAAACGAACAATAAGACTCTCATATCGCAAAACTAAACCATAAATCAATATGCATCACACTTAATGTATTATCAAGACCCAATTGAGTGACTGTGGGAACAATTGAGTGACGCTACATGTAGAAGTGTGACTAATTCCCTTCCCCGCATGCCGATCTCATGGTACCTAAAACAACAAGAAAGCACAAGCGTGAGTTCAACACTCAGCAAGCATATTGCAATGGTACACAAAAACAATTACATGGCTATAACAACCCATATCATGTATTTCATCTCATTCATGATCACATATCAATATCATCACCATTATGTACGCAATGCGATGCTATGCTCATGTCTCCTTGGAAACTCATACCGGTATGGTTGAGTACACACCCGTCGGCGTGCACCCTCTCCCCCCTTCCATCCCGAAGATGGAGGGTGCCTACTCCTCGCTTCCAAACACCGCGGTGGATGGAATCACGAAGTAGGACTTACTCATTAGCTCTCCGGAATAGTCATAACTTTCTCACCGACCTTCCCCGGACTAGTTATGACTTTCTCACCGCCCGGGCCATGTATCATGCCATGTATGCAAACATGCCAACATCATAATTAACTTGTACATTAACATATGGCATCATAACATAATAAGCATACTCATCATATCAATGGCAATCATTAAAGCATGGCAAGTGATCATATCATATAATCAATTTCATCTAGTCTCAACTAGCAACCTACAAACCGCTATCCATTACAATACACTAGCCTCAACCATGGGCAACGGATTGGCGAGAAGTAGAAGGCACTCCCGGGGTCACACCACCTGCACATGGGTAGCACACACTCACAATCATGTCCACAAAACAGTAAGCAATCCTTCTTCTACCCCGACATCGCAAATTACTCGCTAAACCCAAAAACAGAGGTTCTGTCCCGTCGGGACAGCATCCTTCCAAAAGGCATAACTCGGGTTCTAAAAACCCGAATCAATTAAACGAGTACATCCTCGCGTAGCTTAGGAAATTTCCTAACTTTTTCTAAGTATATGGAAAAGCTGATTCGGACTCTAAAGTTGTTTAATCTACAAAATACCGTGATCTGTTCCAATCACGTCACAGATTTTAACACGCTCGGTAAAACGATCATAACTTTCAAACGACTAGGCGGAATTGGATATTCTTTATACCCACGGAAAGATATTGAAATTACCTACAACTTCTTCAACAGCCGTACGACCAAATTCTGATTCTAAATTGACGAAAACCCAAGCCCTAGGTCGACTGCTCATGCTACTCGAAATAGAGAACGTGGCAAACTCAAGATTCCATCTAATCTACTCAATTCCAGCACCATCAATTGATCAAAAACATGATAATCACCCTTAGAACAGATCCTATACCAACCCCAAGGATTCCCATGGCCATACCTTCGCCCGACGATCGAAAACCCAACGGATCTCCTCCCGGTTCGCGCGATCTCCTCCCTCGCTCCAAATCCACCGGATCTCCTCGTCGCGGAGCGCTCCAATGGACGGATCTTCGAGGTGTTGAGGTGGAGAACTCCCCTAGGGGCAGCAAGGGAGGTGGAGAGGGGAGGAGAGGGGTGGTGGCGCCATGGGGGAAGATGGAGAGGAAGGGGAAGGGTGGAGGCGCATGGGGGGCTAGGGGGTGGCGGCTAGGGTTGGGAGAGGGAGTTTGGGGCGCACCAAGGGGTGGGGGCCAGATTTGGCTGCCTAAAAGTCCCCCCCCTTGGGCCCAAACCCTTCCACCGGAGGCCCAACTCAACCCCCAAGGCCCAAAGTCCCCCGGAGAGGCCCAAACACCCGAAAACGGCCCAAAAACACGCTATAAACGGCATAACGTAAAGTTTTAACCTCCATTTACATATTTTATATTGTTTTGACCTCAACATCCACATTTTATAAGATTACGACACTCCGTGGTGTCACATTCTCCCCCCCCTTCAACAGGATTCGACCCCGAATCCGAGACACGCCACTTCGCAAACAACTAAATCGAAGGGAGCTATGGTTCACGCCTCAGAACCCGCTTAGAAGCCCCTACGATTTGCACCAGCCAGCACTCAGAAGCAAGGAGCTAAGGATCAAAGACTGACAGCTCTAAAGATAACTCACTTTCAAAACTTGCCAGAATTCTTACTCCACTTTGAAACACCGAGTACAAACATAAGAATTCAGAACGTCCCAAGCAAAAGGATAACTTCCTAAGCTGACAATGAAGGGAAACGGTCTCATATTCCTCATTTTTATGCATTCCTTGGCACTAAAGTGCCCGATCCCTTTAACCGATGTTTCTCCTCAGAAGAACACGGCACCAACCTCTAGAACCCTCTTCAGCTCCCACGTACAAAAGTGCTTTCACATCTCAACCTCTCTACTGTGGTTCGTCGTTTTCTAGACGACGCGAACCAAGCAAGACACAACACTCCAAGACTACCAACTGCTTGAACAATCAGCTAACACCTTGCAAAAGATTGATCTTTTACAAAAGACCAATACCCACCATTACCACCGAAGGAAAAACCTACTTTATAACCAGGGTCCTTAAAACCCGCAAAAATAATATCAACCGAGCAATCCACATCGGTTGACACAACTCGCTCAGAGCTCGGTGACAAAAGATCCAATACTTCGAAAAGGAAAAGCAATTACTAGCAACCACCAAGTGGTCCACTAATAATTTAATCAACCCTACCGAGGGACACATCAATGACACAAGTCTCCAAGAAGGTTTGAATTGAGTCCTACACAACCTTCCTTTACTCTTCACTTCCAAACTAGTTACGATCAACCACTAGCAACGCCTAATATCTTAGGTCATTACAAACCCACACTAGATTCCTCTTTCTAAGAAGGTTTAGCCCTCGCATTCTTCCTTTCAAAGAATTAGAACAAGGGTACAATCATTGATTAAGCTCAACCAAGACCCATGAACCCAAAATGATCCACATCCAACAACTCGAACTCCAAGGCGCTAAAAGCCACATTGGAAAGAGTTCGGCAACAACCAAAGAGTACTCATGTCATTTTTCTAAGCCAAATCGCAAAGAAAACTCAAACCTCTAACACCACAGCCAAAACACCACAAATTATTCATTCTTTCTTTTCATACTAGGAAGAAATGGAAATCTCAATACATGACAAGAATGCACACTTTTCAAGAGCACTCCGGATTAGTCATATATCCATATATGACTTTCTCATCGACCTGGCTCACCGACTCATTTATCATTGAACATTTATAAACGATGCCGTGCTTCGTTTTCACCATTCACTCATCATGTAACAACAATACCGAAAAGTCATTCACCAAAAGACTTCTTCCTCGGTATCACATGATTGAAACACACATAACATTGACGGCTGCGCTAAATCATGTAGACTATGACTGCAACACCGTTAGCTGGAACACACCACGTCATGTCAGAACCCACCATTTCTCGAAAGCTAAACTTGCAAAACCTCACATTTTAACCAAAATCAGCATTTTGGAAAAGAACATCGACTCCAAAGTTAAACATCAGCACACACAACCGCCACAAATGTTCTCAACAAGAAAGGGAAACTCGTTTCCAAGAAGGGAACACTTCACTAACAAAATCACTGATGAAACATTCATAAAATCCACCCTTTTGAAACACTTGCAAACACCACACACATTCTCCAAATAACTCCAATTCTAGCCAAAAAGAGTCACAAATTAAATCCCAAGAAACTCCAACACAACCCACTATGTCCAACTGCTTCCTTTAAAATTTATTCCCAAAGAAAATTCAGGGCGAACGTGAAGGAGCACGATCCACTTAAAACTTTTGGGTGTCAATCCATACTCATAGCACAACTAAACAAATGGGCCAAACCCAAAGATCAATACCAATCCCTATGAGTTTAGGGAAACTCTGACACACAACATAAAAAAACGCCTTGATCGAAAGCATTTGACCAAGATAGCAAACAATCAAACCAGTCCAAAAGGTTTTAAACACAAGCTCAGCATGAAACCCTATACTTATCTTTTAAACATTCAATATTTCACTATTTACTCATCGAGAAACCCCTCAGGTTACAACAAGAGCTACAAAACAAATTCTTTCTCTTATTACCTTTCCCAATACTTATAAATAGAGTTTATGATGCTTATCCAAAGACATCCAACGAAGACTACGTCAACAAGATCCCCACGGACCAACATATCATATAAAATCATATTCTAGATTGAAACAAATGCTCCAACAAATATTTCAGCATGATCAACCAATGAATTTCATACCACCTATATGTAAACGTCTCGACAATCGAAACTTATTCAGTTAACAAGCGACTTCAACATGTAAATATTATCTCCACAGGGAAGAATTCGTAAGTGAGATTAAGTTATACTTTCATTAAGGATAAAATCATTCATCATGTTAATTATCCAAAGCTCACTCCATCGCAACATGTTAAAATTTTCCTCTACTTTAACCATGGTTTTCCAACGAGTAATATAAACAGTTACCACCACTACTTAGTCATCAATAACAACAAATGGGCATAATCATCAACCAACAACATTACTTTTAGCTACCCTATACATAGGTGATAACAAAATTACCACCACACAACATACTCCAACTATTTAAAATAGATTGAATACTAGCATTAACACTGCCCTTAACAACATCATTAACAATAAGTCGTATGTCTTCTCAATTGATATCAATACTAGCATTGTAGAGACACAACTGCATACTTCCAAATATACTAGTAGGTTGCAACAACATAAATAGCAACTCTAATCAACTTCCAAATTAAAGCCACTAGTCAACATAATTAAATTTCTCTATTAACCCGTTAGATTAGAACATCTTTAAACAATCGGCAAGGTTTCTTTAACAGTATCATTAATTTACATCATCTTAATGTTCTAACTATGCATCAAGGTTTAAACTTTTAACATTAACAAGGATCATAAGCACTTTTAAAGCAAAGCAACAGATTCTAAGCATGTACATTAACACATTCAATCATTCTCGCTAAGAGTAAACTACAACACTAGTAGTCTATTTATTCTCAAGCTAGAGATAACAACCGCATTGAATTGTTTAAACTCACAAATTAACTTAACAATACGTCATCCCATAAACCACATTGGTACATGCTACATAACATGCTAAACAACAATTCTTACTAGGGACAAACGATTTCAGTCAAAAGACAACTTACTTTGTTTGCAGCATTTTTTTCTTTTAATACTCAACCAAAACTCACAAAGAAGCTTGACTCTCAAAGTTGCAATGAGACAAACCCAAACTTGATCATGCAAGAGGAAATTCTCCAAAACACTTTTCAATCTCAAAGACTCCCATAGAGGAAAATGGTTGAAACACAATTTTCTTAAAAGGGAACCAAGCGATCAAGTAATCCATTTCAAATAAAACCTTAACACCAAACCCCAAACTTTCACGAAACAAGAAGGGCTTTCAAAGATGATTTATCAAACCAGTAAAATGACGAAATCAAACACCATTTACTCCTACAAAGCCACAGAACTTCAGCCCTGACAACCAAGTTTGGCATAACGCCGCAATAACTCTTTTGACCTCAGAGAAAGACAAACACATGAATAAATTGAATGCTTCTCCCCATAAAGCAATCAACAAACTAAGCATCAAAGCTGGAAAGGCGACCAAAAGAAGCGCAACACTAGACTCTTCTTCTTCGTCTTCAACCAAGGAAGACAAAACCACATACCGCATACGGAACAATCCGCGAAAATCCAAGACCAAACACTTTTCTTTTGATTTCAATCGACTAAAAACCAAGAAGACCAACCAAAACCGACCGTCAGAATGGTAAAAACAACCGAAGGAAACCACCATCAACTCTTCTATTTGTCTCCAGCCAACTACCCGATCTACGATAGAAAATGTAAGCACTCTTTCCCCACAAGGGGTTAATAGTTCTTCGGTGATGGCTTTAGCCGGCCATACCGTCAAACCACACCCTTACTACGAACAAAAGTGGTGACCGAAACCCTTCGGCACCACAACCCCACTTTATCACCACAACAAGCTCAATTCAATCTTTTATCTCATAAACATAGCAATATGCATTATCAAATGAAGCATTCAACATCGAAGCTTAAATACAACGTTTAAGCGTAAAGAAACGATACCCATACCCTTTCCTACTGTGCATCCATGTGTGTCAAATTTTAGATTAGTTATTCCACTTTTGCAAGTTTTAATGTTGCTATCCTATGACAAAATTTTAGTTAAAACCTAAGCCATGTTTCTAAGTTATTTCACATCACATTTTAGTTGTATCCTATAGCATGACACTAAAAATACACATTCCAAGGACCTACAGCTCGCTCTGATACCAACTGTAACACCCCGGCATCTAGCATGCCTGAATGCTACCAAACATAGGCTAAACAACATCTAAATACCATAAATTAAGGTAAATTACAGCAAAGGAGCAAATGCTAAAAACCGAAATTTCGGCAGCATCTCCTTTGTTTTAACATGAATTGAAGGAACAACAACAGCATAGCAATATATGGCAATATAAGAGGCATCTAAAACAGCAATAATTAAAGGCATGATAGCAATATAAGTCTAATCCCAAGCATTCAATGTCTCCATGAGCCAAACGAACAATAAGACTCTCATATCGCAAAACTAAACCATAAATCAATATGCATCACACTTAATGTATTATCAAGACCCAATTGAGTATTTGTGGGAACAATTGAGTGACGCTACGTGTAGAAGTGTGACTAATTCCCTTCCCCGCATGCCGATCTCATGGTACCTAAAACAACAAGAAAGCACAAGCGTGAGTTCAACACTCAGCAAGCATATTGCAATGGTACACAAAAACAATTACATGGCTATAACAACTCATATCATGTCTTTCATCTCATTCATGATCACATATCAATATCATCACCATTATGTATGCAATGCGATGCGATGCTCATGTCTCCTTGGAAACTCATACCGGTATGGTTGAGTACACACCCGTCGGCGTGCACCCTCTCCCCCCTTCCATCCCGAAGATGGAGGGTGCCTACTCCTCGCTTCCAAACACCGCGGTGGATGGAATCACGAAGTAGGACTTACTCATTAGCTCTCCGGAATAGTCATAACTTTCTCACCGACCTTCCCCGGACTAGTTATGACTTTCTCACCGCCCGGGCCATGTATCATGCCATGTATGCAAACATGCCAACATCATAATTAACTTGTACATTAACATATGGCATCATAACATAATAAGCATACTCATCATATCAATGGCAATCATTAAAGCATGGCAAGTGATAATATCATATAATCAATTTCATCTAGTCTCAACTAGCAACCTACAAACCGCTATCCATTACAATACACTTGCCTCAACCACGGGCAACGGATTGGCGAGAAGTAGAAGGCACTCCTAGGGTCACACCACCTGCACATGGGTACCACACACTCACAATCATGTCCACAAAACAGTAAGCAATCCCTCTTCTACCCCGACATCGCAAACTACTCACTAAACCCAAAAACAGAGGTTATGTCCCGTCGGGACAGCAGCATTCCAAAAGGCATAACTCGGGTTCTAAATTGACGAAAACCCAAGCCCTAGGTCGACTGCTCATGCTACCCGAAACAGAGAACGTGGCAAACTCAAGATTCCATCTAATCTACTCAATTCCAGCATCACCAATTGATCTAAAAACATGATAATCACCCTTAGAACATATCCTAGACCAACCCCAAGGATTCCCATGGCCATACCTTCGCACGATGACCAAAAACCCAACGGATCTCCTCCCGGTTCGCGCGATCTCCTTCCTCGCTCTAAATCCACCGGATCTCCTCATCGCGGAGCGCTCCAATGGACGGATTTTCGAGGTGTTGAGGTGGAGAACTCCCCTAGGGGCAGCAAGGGAGGTGGAGAGGGGAGGAGAGGGGTGGTGGCGCCATGGGGGAAGATGGAGAGGAAGGGGAAGGGTGGAGGCGCATGGGGGGGCTAGGGGGTGGCGGCTAGGGTTGGGAGAGGGAGTTTGGGGCGCACCAAGGGGTGGGGGCCAGATTTGGCTGCCCAAAAGTCCCCCCCCGGGGGCCCCAGCCCGTCCACCGGAGGCCCCACTCAACCCCCAAGGCCCAAAGTCCCCCGGAGAGGCCCAAACACCCGAAAACGGCCCAAAAACACGCTATAAACGGCATAACGTAAAGTTTTAACCTCCATTTACATATTTTATAATGTTTTGACCTCAACATCCACATTTTATAAGATTACGACACTCCGTGGTGTCACACTCAAATATCACCAACCTAACTCTTTTATGAACCAAGCCAGCCTCAGGAGTATTCCTTCCAGGGAACCAAAGCTCCAAGAGCTAGAACCAGAAATCATCCCAGCCTCATCCAGTGTGTTGATCTTGCACATGCAACTCTTTTACAACTCAAGGAAGACATAGGAGCCCCAAGCCCCCAAGGGAGTAATCAAGATCAATCAAACACAAGAGAATAACCCAATCAATAGAAGCAATTTTTCCATTACCTCTTCCATCAAAGAATCCGACGTCTCGGACTTCATCATCGACAATCTCAAGATTACATCTTTGACTCGTCGCTAAAGACAACGAATAGCAAGGCAAGCACCCCCTTGAGCATTTTGAACCCAGATTTCAGAATCAACTAAAATGTGATTAAGAATCTTCCTGCATGCTTATATTTCGATAAATCCTTATTTTGTGTTACTTGGTAGTTATGACCCATATTGATGGATTTCCTTAATTACTGTTGACCCATGATCCATGACAACCATAGGAATGGTTAAGTTCATTTTGACAGAATGGGTATAATCGCTTATTAACATACATGTGCTTAGCTCTGCTTTAGATAAATGCCGAAAACATCTACACCCACACACCTTTCTTTATGAAATCTTTTTTGGTTTATTTAAGCAGTAAAGGATACTAGTAGTTTGATAAAAATAAAAATAAAACTATGATTTCGACGTGGGTGATTATTGGCAATAGCCGGATGTACATGTTTTAATGTGTACGTAGATAGGGGGAGTACCACCCATGTCACTTTAAGGACCGAACGTAGTGTTGCATGATCCAAGTATAACCGTAAATCCACAGGTACTGGCCTGAGACAGTCTTAACTTATTAAATAATTTGGGAATTAGCTTTGCACATTGTTAGGCAGTTGTAGCACGGGCATTCCGGATATAGCTTTGCTCAAGGGAGGTGTCATCACCGAGGTGTTGGCATCTGCCGATTTAACGATGTACGCCTGGCTACGAATTTGGGGCTGTTATTATTCCTGGTGGGTCTTTGACTCCGGAATGGCTCTCTTTACTTTTTAGCTTCCATCATAGTCAGGAGTAACGTCATTGGGCTAGTGCAAAGTTAAGATCCAAGTAATTGAACGGTTTCGTTATGAACTCCTCGCGGACATACCAAAGGAAGTGTGTCTTATAGCTTGCAAAAAGGGAGAACATATCTTGTGGGTAAAGCTGTACAACTCTGCAGACTCTAAAACTATTCGAATAGCCGTGTCCACGGTCATGGACGACTTGGCGAACTGACACTAGTTAGTTGTTTTCTATTTTCTAAAAACTCTTGATCAAATGACTTGGAAATGATTCACATCTGTTAAATGTCAGTTATTGGTATATTTAATCGTATAAGACCATGGAGGGTCTTTTCCGTTATCTTTACTCACAAAAGGGCCATGAGTAACTTATTGTTATTCCTGTCAATACTTGATATTTTGATTACTTATCAAACTGTTTTAAATTCAGTTTATGCTTTCCATTACTATTCAGTATTTACAATTCAAATCTTCGCTTTATGCAAAACAACCGTAGAAACCCACTTTCTATTCAGCTTGCATATAATTCAGGTTTTGCAAACACTACAAGTCTTACTGAGTACACAATGTATTCACCCTTGCTATTATTGTGGTTTTTATACAGGAATTCTCGACAGGTACTGCGACGCAGGAAAACGGGATTATTAACGACGGTTCTTTCTAAGGCTTTACCTTGTCAGTTGCCTGTGGATTATGTGGCAAACTACAAGTCATCCGATTCTTTTGCTATGTTTAGTCGACCTTGTCGGTCATATTGTATCAATACTCCCGCTGTAATAAAATATGAAACTTTTGCATGGTTGTGATTTCAAATTGTATTTGTGCGTGCTAGCTACTGATCATGGGACTAGCACAGTATGCACATTAGAACCTTGCTTTTATGTTTGCACTGTAGCATAAAAGTGAGGGTCTTACACGTTTTCTATATCATGCAATGCAACGGTTCCGTATGCGCCATCTATCTTGTCTCGTTTTCTACAACATTAAACGTCAATTTAGATTGCAATATATTCATTCTTACAATCTGAATTTGGATATATTCCAATCAATTGAAGGTACCTTATTAGTTTTGGAATTTTTAGCTAAGTAATTATTAAAGTATACTAAAGTACTAATAAAGTTCAATGTCAAGGTGGAAAAAAAGAGACAATGAAGCTTTGAGGGGGAGGGCTTGTGGTTGCCACAATTGCCTTTATGACTTGGATTGGTTTTTGAAGGAAGCCAGCAATTAATCATATATCATTGGCCTGGCACTCATCCTGTTCCACCTCATGTCATATTTAATTGTTACCCTCAACAAAGTAAAGTAGTAAATTATTGATAGCATGACAGATATTTAGGATTTATAGGAAATGATTTAGGTATAGAAAAATAGTTTCAGGAATGGTTGTCTTTCATGACCATGTTTTCCATGAAAGTTGCACACCGTTTTTTAAAATTCTATGCTTATCCGGCCCTTTCACCAGTTAGTACATTTTACAATAGAGATTGTATCTCGGTAGTGGCTAAGACCTAGCCTATCTGCTAATCTATGGATATTGCTCGTTGCCTATACTGATTGGGTAGTGTAGGCTTGAGTCTCGACTATTTCGTCTTGTTTCCTCTTGTTTCGTCTTCTTTCCTGAGCGTCTACCCCCTTATTTATATGGTTGGGTGGCCTTCTTCAGAGTTGTAGTAGGTTTGGAATACCCAATCGTACTCAATGAGGAGTCCTCCGTTCCGAGATCTGTGTGGTGTATCCAATCCTTCTTTACCTCCTGGCGTACTCGGGTTAGTTTCCTCGTAACGGGAACACGACTGAGTCCTTCCCTAAATGTGGGGATACTCCTTCCATGTATATCTTATCCCGTACAATTCGGGCCCAAGATATTGTTAGTTTCTTGATGTGTAGGTCACCGTGTATGGTACGGTATCCAAGTTTCATGTGTGCGCATATATCCCATATTTAGATATTCAACAAGCCTCTACGCCCTAGGCGATCCTGCCGCCCAGCAAGGCAAGCCGCACGCCCTTGAATATGTTGAACCCAATTTTGCTCATAATATACTAATATTTATTTTCTATTGCATTATTTTACTCGTATTTTAAAACTGAAACAATTAATTTGGAATGACATGTTGCTTAGCTATAACCGAATTGCTCACTTAGCCTCCTTGATGTTGTTAAGTCATAAATAACCTTTGATTAACCCTAGTCAATGTTAGTATACCCCGTAGGCCGAATAAAAGACTTAATAAATCCACCTATTGTCTTTTAAAATTGAGGCGAGTAGTTGGCTCGGTGTCTTTTAAAACTGTTGCTACAGTCAAGGGGACAGTATTGGGCTAACCACGAGGTGGATGCTAGTCCGATCCCCGGTCGATGACAGAAGTCATGTTTGGTTCGGAGCTGGTGCGAGAAGGTACCAGGTTTGGTCTGTGGTTGATTCCATGGCTTGGTCTTTGGCAGTATAAGGATAACCCTCTTGATCAAAGTAAATAACTTAAGTTTCCGCTCAACCACAAGTTGGGGACCAGTCAGTTCGGTTGAACCGTTTTCCAAACATAGCCCAATACATTGTTCATTCCTTGGAAATATTTACAAGGTTGGTTACCATTCTCAGAGGTAGAATGGGGAGGCAGTATTCTCAGTGGGAGAATGACTGATGGGGTGGAACGGAAATGGGTTGCATCGAGCAGGATGCTGTCATTTTGCCGGTTCTCACAATAGTAGGTACTCACTCAGGTCAGTGGGTCCTGAGTGGAGTGTCACAGGCCTACCGGGTAGGGGCTATCCAGAGGAAGTTCAACAAAAGGTTGTGATCGTCTCAACCGGGCCGCATGCATTTGAATTGCATGAATTTTTGCATGGCATAATGGTCGTAGATATCTTGTGGGTAAAGCTGAACAGCTCTGCAGAGTCTTAATAAAATGGTATTCAAATACACAGTGCTTTCAGTTAACGAAGCTAAGTTTGAATTGGAGTGACTCCCGTAACCTCGCTCAAGTAGACTTTGGAATTTTGAGAATTTTGGTAATTGTGACAACCTTGTGAAACCCCCAGCTACTATTATTTAGGGTTTGTGTTTCAAATGTAACTAAAATTTGCAAATAAAACTGCATCCACAATAATTAAAACTGTGTGCCAATCTTGTTATCCCTTGCATGTAGTACATAGTGTTTTCCCCATGCGACTTGTTGAATAGTGTTGTGTACTCATTCTTGCTTAACTCAACCCTTTCAGAGTTCCAAGAAGCTGACGAATTCCAGGAATCCGTAAATGGCGATTCTATTTGGTTTTAGGTCTTAGCCTTTTGCTCAGGCCTGCCTGTGCGGTTGTTCTTTTATGTTGTAATCTGTTTGAGGCTCACTGGCCTCTTTTCTGTAAAACTCTGGCCGTTAGGCCTTAATTTTCGTAAAATAGTTGGAAGTCATCTTTCGTCTGGCAAATGTATGCTTGGCTCCCGACAGTTAAATTTCCTGGGTAGCTGTTGAGGTATTTAAACGAACCCGTGAAATGGCGGTCCATTACAAAAGCTTCTTCTTACATTTATGAATCATGACTTATTTATGATAGCAATACATTATGAAATATAATAAATTAATTATCCAATGTGAAACATAGCCTATGTGGTGAATAATAAAACTTGACTCAAATTATGACTTCTCATAGCACATTTCCGTAGTCGGCTTGCTCGCGACCGCAGTGCTTTAGTACCAGTGGTAGTAGTCAGTGGTGAATCCAACAGTAATAGTCAACGGCGAATCCAACAGTAATGGTTTGTTAGGCTTAAGGCTAACCTCCGTTAACGCCGTAACACCTTCACCCTTCGAGTAGCGGGCGACCATGGCTATAGATACAAGTTATGAGCTAGTCTTGATGCAGAAGGAGGAAGAGGCTAGAAGATAAAGATATGTCTTTCCTCAACAATCACCCAACAACCATTAGCGCCACAAGGCCTACTAGCAACTAATCCTCACATACATCCCACCCCACCCCACCAGGCATCAGATGCAACCAAACGGCAAAGAGGATTAGTTGATCGATGATTGAAAGCACAATTGAAGCGGGCAAGCAGCTGAACCCAAGAAACCCTAGCACCCTAGCGGCGGGTGGCAGTAGGCCAACAATCGTGCGGGGAAGCTTGAGCTTGGGGCGGCGGGAGGTGGTGCGATGTGTCAAAACTAGGGAGTGGGAAGATGGAGAACAGGAGGAGGTGGCCAGGAGGGAAGGGGATCAGCGGGACACTGGCTCTACGGAGGATGAGGAGGTGAGGAGGGGACCAAGCGGTGGATTGGTCGAGGGCATCTACCGACTTGAGTCTTGGTATCTAACGTTTTTTGTAATACTCTTGATTAATCTTTATGGTTTGCTCTTGTTGATGACTTGATGTTGTATTGTATAGATAATTTGACAATCTAGACTATCTAGTTGTATTCTGTGTAGAGATAAATTTTACAGTTTGTTCATAGATTTGCAATGATAGAGAAATAAATTTTGCATAACTATTTCACAAATCACAAGTAATTCAAGTAGTAGTACTCTAACTAATGAGAGCACTACTCAACCAAAGAGGTTTCAACTAGAATTTAATCCTAATAAAATTATCGCCTATTTGGCACATTGCATAATAATAGAAATATTATGCAATAAAATTAAAGATCAGATGAGGTGGACATATTGATCAATTAAAACTTAGATTGTACGATAGTATACAACCATATTTGTATCAATTTAGTCTAGACTTTTGAGCCTACTCTCAATTTTTATCCAAACTTCGCCACCTGTGGTAGTAGAGTAGTGCTAGCTACTTTCATGTAAAAGTCGTGTCTATATTAGGAAGTTAACAAATTGAAGACAGGCTTCTCATTGAGATTCGAGAGTAGAATTATTCGGTTGCATGAGTCAATTGCTTTGTAGCATTACGTAAATAATCTTGGGTGTAAGAAGGAATGCTTCTTTAAAGAAACCTATTTTAAAAGAAGAATACGCAAGTATACATGGGCATCGCACTCCCACTAATCTCCTATTTCGCAGAACGCTCTTCCATTTCTTTTTGTTCCCTTCTCCCTCCTCAGTCCTCTCCCTCTCCCTTTCTCTCTTCCCTCGATATCCGGCCCAGGGTTTACCTTATCATTTCGGAGCAAAAAATCGCTAAGCCATCGGTATCAATTTTCGTCGATTTTCGAACGAAAATCACTAAAAATCGCACAAATACACCGATTTGAATCGCTTATCCAAAAATGATTAAAAAAAGTGAAAAATCGCTTGGAAAGTAGCGATTATCGCTCGATATGCTGCGATTATCGACGATAAACGGTGGAAAACCGTGGTTGTGAAGGACAAATGGGAAAATTTGAGAAAATTTAGAAAAAAATGCCAAAAAAATTTGAGAAATGTTATAAATTTGTAAAAACACGGCAAAGACAAAAGAAATCATAATAAGTGTTAGAAATACATAAAAATATATAAAAAGGAGAAATGAATAGCACAACGATGGTAAAATATGAAAAAATATGAAAAATTTTGGCATGAACTTTACTATATTTTAGACAATCTTAAGTTGTAAAGTAGGCATTTAACAATAATATCTCAACAAATACCATTTCATGTCAATATCATACACAAATGATTCCAACAAGTTCACATGTCAAATTACAGAGCATATGACATTTGAAATCAATATTTCTCACTGAAGATGAAAGCAGCGCCGGCCCTAGGGCCGGACGGGCGAGGCAGCCGCCCCAGGCCCCCAAAAAACTGGGGTCTCCCGCCTCCAAACTAGCTGGACCTCCAAACCAGTGGGCCTCCAAACGGAGCAAACTTTCAATACATGATACAATGCTGGATTGTTGGTTGCCATGCATGCAAGATGCAATGAAGCGACGTTGTCACATTGAAGTCTTTTATCAATTATCCAGGGCTGGCTTTGAGTCTTCAGGTTCAAACCTGGGCGACTGGGCCTCATCAGCTCATCTAGTCATCTCTCGAATACTCGAAGCGACGAACGGATGACGAAGTCTTCTGATCTTTTTGATGCCCTAAAGCCGAGACGTCGGGACGAACCGACGAAGTTTTTGATCTATTCTTGCCGCTCTTCGTGACTTCGCCAATCGTCTGGTTTCATGCGGCGGGGCGCTGCCGCCTGGCGTTTGATCTCGTGAGCCCGTGCCAACTCCCGCTCGAAAAAGTTCTTGGCCTCCAATCCGCACAGCCAGGTGTCGCCGAATCAGATCTGCCTGATGCCGGTAGTAAGCATGAACGGGCGTGCGACGAGAAGGAAAAGCATGCAGTTTGATACCGCTCTGCTGATGCCAACGTACTGAGTCGTGACTCTTATCGCCGGGGCTGGCGTTTGATCTCGTGACTCTCGTCTCTGTCATCAGCCATCAGGCGTCGACGGCCGATTAGCCGAACAACCGAATGGCGAACAGGTATATAATCATGTATTTATGTTGATCGCAATATCACACATATTTGCCATTCCTCAATTCTATGTAAAATATTTCGTTAAGAACATTCCTGAGTTAAGAATACTGCAAATGACTTTGCCAGATAGACCAATGTCTGCTATGGAGATTTTTGAGTTTGTCAGGGAAATGGGTTGTTATGCTAATGTTTCTGTTGCTTATCGAATATTATTTACTATGTCGGTAAATGTGGCATCAACTAAAAAAAGTTTTTCAAAGTTGAAATTATTTAAGAATTATTTGAGGTCTACAATGTCTCAAGAAAGGTTAAATGGTCTAGCAACTTTATGTATTGAGAAGAAGTTATTGGATGACATTACTGTTGAGGCCATAATTGATTATTTTGCATCAAGAAATATTAGAAGATATTTCCTAAGATGATCTCTACAAAATGTTTGAGGTAAATAATCTCACTTTTGTACTTCCATTTATTTATCGGTAATAATTTCTATAATACATTGAATATTGTCTTTTCAGTAGTTACATGGTAGTATAAAAATATTTGATGCTTATGTTAGGGGGTTTCTGTTTATAATTTCGCCCCGGGCCCTAAAAACCTCAGGACCGGCCTTGAATGGAAGTTCCCAATTGGTATAGCTTTGTCATCCTTCCATTGTCACAGAAATATCGTGTTGGATCTACATGAATTCTATATTAGTTAAAATGGAGTTGCAATGAAATGAGACATACCAATGAAAAATTACTTTCGAGGCTGCAGGTAGTATTGTTGAGTGTACACTTGGTTGGCCATATTGTACTCCTCAATGGACCTCATTAGCAATCCTCGTGTAGTTAACAACTCTGCCTTATATTCGTGCCAACTTTGACTCGTCCATGGACTAGTCGTTTCCCACTGTTGGTACAACAAGGCATATTTAACTACCGTCTAAATTGAGAGGGACAATCTCCCCGATGCAATATAAACAACTAAGTCGATCGTCATTTTATGAGACTAGAAACTCTATCCATTGACAATTTGCAACTACCAAATTCACTTGAGATGAAACTCCAATAAGTTTAATCATACATGGTCTATTAATCTATTTTTGTGTCCTTAATAATATTAGTCCCTGATAAAGTAATTCACTAAATTAAAAAATTGAACATCTATGACCGTCAATTACTATTTCACTCAGGTGATCGAATTAATTAATAAATTCTCGTGTGACTCCAAATATATTCAACTACGATATGGTAATCTACTAATTTAAATATTCTGACATCTATCGACCGACAATTAATATTCCACTCCCACGGTTGAATTATTTATATAGAGCAAATTTTTTATATATACATACATACTAATATTTAATACATGCCCGAATTTCGATTTTGCTGTAAAACGTCGTACGAAATTATTTTTTTACCAAATTTTCATGCCAAAGATCACAAACCTATTAATACTAATTTTAAAGAACTTCTCGTTGATGACGGACCGGTGGGAGGAGAGGCCATTTGTTGGAGAAAGGGGAGGGCCATCGCTGACGTGCTAAACCCGCGCCGCGCCATTTACCGGCGAGGAGCGCTTTACGCCCGCCCATGGCGATTTTGTCATGAGCTATACACACTCAGGCATCGTTTGGTTTTCCCTTTGATTACGATTCAATTATACGATTTCTTAATGCTTTTTTCGACGGTTTGATTTTTTGCATGATATCTTCGTCACATGGTCAGTACCGAATAATTAAACCGCCTACGCGTGTTCATCAAGCAGAAAGCTAGCTATCATCATTTTGATTTAGGAAGATATCAGAGAAGAGCGTGTACCGTGCAATAACATATGATTCGTACGGACTTCAGGTTTGGTCCCTTAGTGAGGGAGTGGGTGTTAAAGCATCAAATTGATCTGGAGACATTTATACGCAACTTTCATGCACGACGTGAGGAATATGGCCCACAAACTAATGAACCCTGGATCAGGGTTAGCCAAACCGATTTAAGGTTAAAAATCAAAGTCCCAATGACACTGATTTATCGCAAAAATTGATCTGAAATCATCAAAAATTGAACGGTTTGCAAAGTTAAACAAGTTGGTCAAAAGTAACGAAAAAATCTCGAAAACCGCTCGAAATGGTTGAACATAGACCGATTTTGCCCAATTATCGAGCGTTTTTTTAAGGAAAATCAAGAAAACCAATGGTAGAATGAAAAATAAAGAAAAATGCAACAAAAAATGAAAAAAAATTGTGGATAAATTGTAAAAAGCTGTAAAATACCTACTTAGCATTAATAGCACAACTATGAAAAATATAAAAAAATTCGGCATAACCTTTGTTATATTTTCGACAATGTAAAATTGTAAAATAGGAATTTAGCAATAATATATCAACAAATAATATTTCATTTCAATACCGTTGACAACTCAATCCAACAAGTTTACATTTCAATAACATTTATTTCAATATCATAACTTAGTTATGTTATATGGACGTCAAATCTTTTCCTTTTCAAGAATAATTGAAATTATTTTTATAGTTCATAATTAGTACAGGTAATAGATATTATTATGAATTTTAATATTTTTGAAATTTAATATTTTAATATGGAATCTTTGTTTTAATCTAAATCATTATTACAAGAGTTTTTTTTTTCCCGGATTTTAGTTAATTTTGCTTATAATTGATAATGGACTCTTTATTTTAATCAGGTAATTTTTAATTTATTATTATTATTATAAATTTTAGTTATTTATCGATTTACTTTGGAAATAGTATGAAAGTCAATTTGCTAATTTTTCTTAATTATCTATTCTTAATTTCATAATTTAGATTGTACTTGATATTGACTCCTTTTAATATAAGCCGTTATAACTCAAAAAAATTTATTCCAAATTTTAGTTAATAAAAGGTATTACATCAGTGAATACTACAAATAAAAATTACCATAATCCTTGTGTAAATTATCGTCTAGTATTTATGCAATATCATGCCTGAGGATGACCTGCGGCGAGTGAATCTGAACGGAGCTGCTAGCGACTACGAGAGCTTAGTGTGATGAGTGTCAAAAGTGCAATAAATGTGTCCGAAGCTTCACAGAACGGGGTGTATAACGTGTGAACTTTAAGTGGGCCTGGTACTATTTTCTATTTTTTTTACCCTTTTCAATTATATAAATTTGTTTTATGTCAAAAACATCTCAAAATTTTGATTTTTCAAATCATTTTGATGTCAGACATCATAAATCTATTAAAACTAATTTTAGAAAAATTTACAACAGATTTTTGTAAAATTTTCAAATTTTGAATTTAAATTTGAATTGGATTGGTTTGCCGATTGGTTTCTATTGTTGAACCAACTCGGTAAGGTCCATTTTCGCGAAATTCGATTGAAAACCGAAGGTTTTCAAAACCGTGCCCTGGATCTTACAGGATGTGAACTATCATTACAATTATTGTGAAGATGGCAACAACAAACAACCAGTGGAAAAGAAATATGAATGGAACTCCGACAATGATGATGTTCTTGACATTGAGGATATGGTTGAAAAGGAATACGCTGGTTATATCTTTTTCCTTGGATTTCATCCTTATAACCTCAAAGAGGTGGTCATTTGAATATATCTTTGCGCAGAGGAATGGCCTATCATTGGGAATAACTCAAGGTTTCAGGACTTGGGCAATTTATGCCCAAAAAATTACGATGAAATTGCTGGCCAATGTAAAGGAATTGAAGTGGCTTTCCTGTACACCCCTTGCTGGATGGAAGAGTTCCCTGAAAACAATTTGTGGATGGAAGAGTTCTTCACCTTTATGTTCCACTTTTCAACCGTTTCAAGCAGTGATGTACACTACACAATAAATTAGGTACCGAAAATATGTGGACCTTTACATAAGAACGTCCCTATCTTCTCTGTTTTACCTGAAAAAAATGAGATGAAAAATCTCAGTTTGCGGAAATCAGAAAATCTGTCGGGGCGGCACAGGACTAAGGCACCTTACAAACTACAAACCAATTCATTTCTGCTATGCTGGTTGATAATTCATGTTTCTTTTATGCATGCAATGCACAGTATGTTTGATATTCTTATTTGTATAACTATATGGAAAATTGTAGCATCAAAGTAAACCTCAAAATTAAACGCATTCCAACAGGATCAGGATAGTTATAGAATATCTTGTGTTGAAAAATAAGAATCTACAATATAATCAATACTGGATCCTGGTGGCAAAAGAGAAACTATATTAAATCAGCCAAATAGGCGAATACCAGAAATTCGACCAAAATGTTTACAAAGATAACTGGATAATTTTTACTTTTGTTCCACTAGTCTTCTCATGGATATAGTTAGTTCCTTGAGACAATAGGTTTTGCCACTTGCCGGTTCCCCTTGCTTGTATCATGCTCGTTAGCATATGATTTTGTCAATTATGTTATAGGAAATTCGGAATATGATAGACAGTAATGAGTCAAGACCACTCTTTGTGCATTAAAAAGGTAGATTAAAGATATAACAGTACAATACTTCAGGGAAAACCATAAATTGCTAAGGACCACTGTGTAACCACTGGAAAATAATGAGAAAAGGAAAAGGGCAAAATTTTCAGTTTTATAAACTGTAGGGGGTACAAGTAACAAATCCAACAAAACAATCTATAAAACTGTAGGGGGTACAAGTAACAAATCCAACAAAACAATCTTAATATGCATTATTAGACTGGCTATACCACTATGTAATAACCTAGAAAATCAACTAAGCAACTAATAGCGCAATCAAGTAATTAGAACAGTAATTAGCGTAAACTAATTGCAAAAGATTTTAAAATGCGATTAGAGCGAATAGAAATAGAAGAGGATTGCCGTCAGACCCGCAGGCGAGGTATTGATCACCGAGATACCAGACCCGTTGGGGCCGAGTCGGCACCTCTCGCTAGACCGGTTCATCATTCGGCAACCGCGACTTACCTGTTCGGACTGCGGGTGTCCTCAGTATTTAGAAACCCAAATTTTAGCCATCCCCTGCAGTAACTCAGTAAAGAGCCAGAGGAGAGCATGGTAACTTTGACCTTTCAAGCCAGCTAGCTCTCAGCTAGTAGCTTCAAGCCAGCCAGCTCCCAGCCAACTCAGCAGCCACGTAGAGCAAATCTCAACCAAGCACAACACCCGAGACAGCCAGGTGTGAGGCATGGCTACAGGCCGGCCTCATCACCCCTTCCTCCTTCATAAAGCAAGCAAACACACTTGCCTTCCTTCACTCCCAGCCGAACCAGAGAACCAACAGAGCACACACGCCCAGCACACATTGTCCAGAGAGAGAGAGAGAGCGCAAGAGAGCAAGAAGCAAGAGGGTCCAGAAGCCGGAGGAAGGAGGAGGAGATCCACAAGGCGAACCGAACCCGGAGGATCCCCAAGGCCCATTGATCCGATCAAGGAGCAAGGAGCAAGGAGGTCCACAAGATGAACTGAACACGGAGGATCCCCCAAGAACAACAGAACCGAACGAGAGCCAGAAGGAGTACCGCAAGAACCGAGCAAGGAAGAACACCCCCAAGAACAGCACCAACATCATCTTCCCCAAGAACCGAACCCTCCCCCAATTCCTCAGGTGCACAACCAATTCCTAGTAGCAGTAGTAGTGCTACTTCCTAGTGGTCTCAGCTTTGAACTCTAGGGTTGCTTAGATCAATGCCTAGCCGTCCCTCTAGAACTCCATCATCGACCCCCAAAACTTGCAAACAAAACCGAAGGCAACGAGTAGAACCAAGACAAAGCCGTGAGTATCTGTTCTTATCGTTTAAACTCTAGATGCGAAATCTGAGTAGAGAACGAAAACCAACTAGAGTAGTAGTATTCTGTTCTTATCATGCAAACTAGAAATGCCAAATCGAACCAACCAGCAAAAGAACCAGTAGATCAAGTAATACCTGTTCTTATCTGCATTAGAAAAGAGATTAAGAGGGAGGGGGGATGGCAGTAGAGGGAGAGTAGCAGTAGAGGGAGAGTAGCAGTAGAGAGGGGAGTGGAGAGGGGACTTAGCCGTGGTAGAAGGGGAGTCCGGCGACAGGGGAAGTCGCGTGGCGGCGGCGCTCGCGCCAGCCGGCGCAGCAGCAGAGGGAAGCAGTAGGAAAACCGGGGGGGAAGAATCGGAGGAAGAGAGAGAGAGAGAGAGAGAGAGAGAGAGAGGATCTGGCGTGGCTGTGGAACCGGCGGCGGCAAGGGAGGCGTCGCCCAGAGCAAGGAGTAGAGAGGAGGCGATGAGACCGAAGGGAGAAGAAGCAGAAGGGCTTCGGCCAGAGGAGAGAAAATAAGAAAAGAAGAAAAGGAGAAAAGAAGGAGAGAAAAGAAAAAGAAAAAGGAAAGAAGAGAAAAGAAAAGAAGAGAAGAAAAATAGAAAAATAAGAAATCTGGTTAAGTCGTGCATTCGCGTAGGTTAATTTGATCGTATTTGAATCGTAGGAAAAAGATGTATTTAAATTTCTCTAAGCTGCGAGTTGTTAATTAAAACCTGTATAAAAGTGATAAATCTGGTGTTAAGTAAATTGTTGTATTACTTGCTGCTAGATGTTAATGCTAGGGGTAAGTTGGTGGGTTAGATTGAAAAGGGGTTGCTTTGGGCAAGTCAGTAGATTTGATACTTGGTCCTTGTCAGGTCCAGAACAGAACCCGTCAGACCAACCGCTCTTGTATACGAGCGAGGGCGTACCTATCAGTATTATTCCAGGCAAGCTTTCCTTGATCAAATTCCATTAAAGTACCTTTAAAATTGATTTCAGTATAATTATCTATATCACTCATGCATCAAAAAGCTCTTTATATATATATATTGCAAAAACTTAAATCGAGATCAGTTGGATTCAAAGCAAAGTATCTAAGTTGGAAAGTGAAAGTGGTATAAGATGAGGAAGTGATCAGTTCTATTTTCGACTTGTGAAAGTCGGTGTTGTTGGTAACAAAAGCTTAATACTGTTTTCATTATGGCGTAAAGTTATATTCTATTGTGGTGGGTAGAGGACGCCGATGAGAAGGTGAAAAGTCGGTGTTGTTGGTAACATAAGTTATTATATAAGGATAAACAACTAATACTCAGGCAATGAGCCGTAAATCCAGTATCAACCATAGTGTGAGTAATCAGACAGAAAAGGTTGTCCTATGAACGTGTTGTGATCTTTGCATGGTGGTTAGTTAGTAAATAGGCACCTAATCTGGGGGAGCCGGAAACCCCAGAGAGATGGTGGCAGATGGAAACCCAGCATGTGTCTGAGGTTCTCCATATGGCGCTATATTTGAAGCCAGGAAAGTACTGCCACATTAGGGTGGAGTATAACTGTTAGCTGCGAGTGTAGTGGAATGGCCTTGAGAGGGTTCCCCACTCGAGTAACAGGGTAAAGATCACAATTACCGGATTAGTGATAAACATTCTGGAGCCTCACTCGTGGAGGTCACTATGGGTAAAGTGGTACAAACCTGCGCAGGGTCTAAATCATGAATTCATGCCTGTCTCCTGGATTGGAGGCTACGGATGCTAAGTCTGCCTCATATTTGGGTGTTAGTAGCTCTTTTAATTAAAATTGGCAACTCTTAAAGAAAATCAAAACCTATTTCCAATAAAAAGCAGATTTGAAG
This sequence comes from Rhipidocladum racemiflorum, assembly GCA_036346355.1. Classification (NCBI taxonomy): domain Eukaryota; kingdom Viridiplantae; phylum Streptophyta; class Magnoliopsida; order Poales; family Poaceae; genus Rhipidocladum; species Rhipidocladum racemiflorum. Next base: position 59,617,259 of record CM070573.1, on the reverse strand, counting down.
GAGGTGGTAAGTTGGATTTGGAAAAAGAAGGAAAAACTCATGTATTGCATTATCTACTATTACTTGCTGAGTACTTTGTACTCACTCTTGCTTAAATCCCCCCTTGCTTAGAAGGCGAGCTTGATGGATCCACCGTTGAGGCGTGGACCGAAGGTGACGCGGCGTGACTCAGAACTTCAGGAGGATGCTTACTACGCTTACTGCAATCAAGAGTACTAGATGATCGGGTAGAAAGGATTACTTTTGGACGGTCGTCATGGGATGAGACCGTTGTAATATAGATTTTGTTGTAATTTGGAACCAACGTTTAGTTAAGTTGGACCATGTAAGCCATGCGTGGCTGGAATGTAATATATTTCAGTTCAGTCTCTAATTATTGTTCTGCTGCAATATTCTGAACACGGTATGGTACCTGACAAAGTACTGGACTACCCGGTACTTTGCTAGCTACTATATCGAGATTCGAGTGGTTAATATAGGGTAATGCCCATGTGGAGGTTAATTACTCTAGATTAATTACCCGGGTCGCCACACACTACTACAAGAGTAATCTGCAGGAGATATGAAAACCAAAGAAAACTTAATATTGACAACGGAGTCAGCTCATATAATTAGTTTGAGCAGTGCTTCTATGCTTTTTCTCCTAATACAAGTTACACAAATCTTGAAGTAAGCAAAAAGGTAAGTAATCACTATCTACCTTTTATTCATGCTTTAATATTTGTGCAACTTTAAAAAAGAAAAGCATAGGAGCATCTCTCAATTAGTTAACTACTAATGTTTTGAGAGGAATCTACCCAATTTGCAATGTCTGAGCATTTCCTGTGCCAGGCAGGCCAGGCCGCTGAAAAGCCCATTTCTTTTAGCTTGATCTTATCAGGCCTGAGCACGTAGACACCTACTCAGGCCGGCCAGATCAGGCTACACCAACTAGTAGGACAGGCCTTTTAAACTAGGCTGTGCTGGACACAACTTGTTACCAGGCATACAATTCTAAACCCAGCTTGGCTGCAAAAATGGGGCCAGATCAGGGCAAGTTCGCTAAGGTTTACCAATTACACATACTTCAGAAAGCAGGTCACCCCGCAAACCAGTAAGAGAATCTACCTTCAATTTATTCTTGTAAGTAAATATGTCAAGGCCCCGAATTCGAACTTGACTCATGCGGCTAGCGTTAAAACAAACCAATCCTTAGCAGCATTCGAGGTCGATTGCTAGCTCCCGAGCATGTCCTAAACTGCTATTTAGAAGTATCCCAAGCCTAACCAAAAGTTTAGAGCTAGAAAATTTTTGATGGCAAATGTGAGTTTCATCAAAGTTTAGAGCCTCATAATTGGAGATCTACAATGACCTAGGATGTGCGTGTTAGTAAAATGAAAACTAGAAACTTTCCTCTACAACTTGGTTGTGTTTGAATCAAGATCCAACGTCAAACACTAATTTGAAACATGGCATGACAATTGAATCCATGTGAAATTTAGGGGACTTAACCTTAGGAGACTTAGCATAGCACTTAGTCACTTGTGGGTGGGCTTGTGAACACAAAACAGTAACAAACAACAGCCACCAACCCAAAACAGCAGCCACCCATTTCCCTCTCCCCAAAAACGTGCAGCCCCAACCTCCTGGCCAAGCTCCCTTGTGGGAGAAGCCTCCTCCATTGCAGCTCCTCTTGTGGGGGTTCTTCCTCCCTCCCTCTTGGTGCACCTTGGAGCTCCACCCAGCAGTCCAAGCCGTCACCCAGCAGCCCCCAAGGCCAACGCCCTCCTTGCTCCTCCAAGCTGGCTCCCTTCCTCCTCTCCTTCCCCATGGCTCCTCCTTGAGGGAGGCAAAGGTGAGACTCCCCATGGCTAGATCTAGTCCTAGAAGGTCTTCTCCTGCTCTTTTGGGCGCCCTAGGTCTGATTTGGGGGAAACCCATGTTCTAGGGTTTGGAGCAAAATCCTGATTTTCGAGCAGATTTTATAGCTGCTGTTTTTCATCTTTTTGAGCAAGTTAGAAGCTTCATCTCTTAGGACGGCTGAAGAATAAGTTGTAGATAATCGAATTATCTTTCATTTCCAACTGGAATCGATCGATTTCGTTAATCCAGCTGAAAGTTATGACTGGTTTGGTACAGACTGTCAAGAGTGGGTGCAAATTTCGCAAATCTACTGTTTTGCTAGGTTTTGGGTGTGTTAAACTGATTGTTATCCAATTAGGGGTAGTGGGAAATGTAGGTAAGGTTCTTATGCTCATTTAGAAACTGCGAGAGCTCAATTTGGTGAAGTGATTAAAAAGTTATGCCCAATTGAATAGTTGGTTGTTTTGCACCTCTGAAAATGGTGGACACTGAAGTTGCTCTCTGTTCCTAGCCGAACTGGGAGTACTACATGCTGTTGCTTGATGATTGGTCAAAGCTAAATCGTAGGTCTACATCTTGCGATCGTTTAGAATGAGTTTGATCAATTTGATGAAGTGGTTAGGAAGTTATGATTAATTTGGTGAAATCTATCCAGATTTGTTGCAATTGCGCAGAGTGATGTTCCTTTTTGTTTTTGAGCAAGTTAAAGCAATGGGTGGTCAATTGGGGGTAGAGGTATGTGTAGGTATTGTTCTTGTGTTCAATTATAAATTGGGAGAGCTCAATTTGGATGAGTAGATAAAAAGATGTGCTCATTTGAATTGCATGCTGTCCTGAAAATTCAGAAGTTAGGATTTGGGTTGGAGTAGTGTTGAGCTTTTCGAAATGTTGCTTGGCTATCAATGTGGAATGTTAACATTGTATTTTCACCTTTGGTTTAATGAATGCTTGCATTTTTGGAGAGTCTTACATTGTGATTCCATCTCATGTGCATAGCATGCATCTCATTCCATATGCATTGTTATCGTGTAGAGAACGAACCCGTAAAGGTTGACGTGGCCGGTGGCCGAGGGGGAACTTGAGGAACAAATTGCGGTTGAGAATCCAGCGGAAGCTCAAGGCAAGCACCTAAGCATATCCAACCTTATGTATAATTGTGGTGAATCAATTTTTTATTGGATGATTAAGTCATGCATTAGGAGTTAGATTGTGGGAATGGTATTAAAACCTAATTGCTGCACTTACACCCTTTGATATTTGTTGAACACCTCCTTTGGACCTAGCCTATGGGTAAATATATTGTGTCCATGCTTAGTTTGCTTAAATGTCGGGTATGGGCCAAGTGGTGGATGGTTCCATCACTTGAGAATAATTACTTCACACTATTGGGCTACAATGGATTTGGGGTACGATTAGAAATGTGAAATTGAGACCGTGCGAGAGGGTTGGATCATTTGAGTGTGGAGACTCGAATGTGTAGTCTCGCCTGTGTCGGTTGAGGACCGATCCGTTGTTTGCCCCTTGATCGAGCACACTTTGTTGATCGCATGCCTGATAATGGTACGGTAAGTCACCCTTTCATGGCATACTATTCGATGGATCATGTCCTCATGCGGTTGGACGTGGTTGAGGGCGAGGCTTAGGCTGACTCTCGAGGGCCAAGCGAGGCTTGGGCCGCTTGAGGGGGTGCTAGGTGCTCGGACCGCATGAAGATGGTTCAACGAATAGGTATGGATGGAAGGAGGGTTAACATGAGGTTCTTTCGTGGGATTCATGTCGTGTGATTGATGATCCCCTGCAGGGTGAGTAAGCGATTCGAATTGCCGCGCTCTCGGATATGAGCACGCTTGGTCATCGCACATTCAGCTTAGTAACAACTTAAACTTGAAGCTAGTTGATATATTGATGGTTATACTTGTTCATGAATTACTTGTTTTTCTTTAATGTTTAATTCCAGATTTCACACTAGTAATAGGTGTTGTCCAAAAGTGCTATAAAACTTGTAATTGGAGTAGTAGAATGTAATAATGCAACAAAGTTAAGCTTTTCTGCACTTTTTACCTTAAGCTTGTTCATTGCTACATCCAATGCATATTCTTTCGAGTCGGTCATATATGGACCACGAGTAAGTCTTGCGAGTACCTTTTATACTCATGCTTCTGCTTTGTGGTTTTCAGGTGAGGATCAGGATGGATGCGAGTTCTGTCCTTACTGCCTCTCGGTGACCGGGCGGGGCACCGAATAGAGGCTAAGCTCGACGATACAAACGCCCAAGTGTTCAGGGGCAGGACACTTCCGGAGATGTCATACTTTTGGTTTAATTTGGTGGTTGTGCGTTCCTTTTGTTGTATAGTTAGCATTAAACTATGTCATATCTAGGCTTGAATACTTGGCTATTTATGCCGTTAAACTTTGATGTATTTTGGTGCTCATATCATGCTTTGTATGTTGCTTCTATCCATGTCGATTATTATGCTATGTTGTTGTTGTGGTGTCATGTGTGGATAAGTTAATTGCTCTTCTGTCTGCTGAGTGGATGTCCTCACTTCTAGAGGCATCATGCCGAAATTTTGTAGAAATCCTGAGTTTAGGTAGGATCTTATTATTGTTCGTTTTGCGAGTTAGAATCCGTTGGTGTGAGTTCTTGCCATGTGTGGTTGTCTGGTTTGTCTTTGTGCGTTGGTTTTTGTCGTTTTATTGTGCTTTCGCGGTTGCGTTTCTGGTCGTAAAGTTTTGGGTTCGTTGCCCCCTTTATGCAAATTGAGTTGATATGGCAATGGAAACTGGTATGCAGGGCGATCCTGGGAGAGCTTCAGGTCGCATACCGGGGGAATACCGAGATTGTTGTCGAATTATTCGAATGGTCTCACGGTTGTCTCATTTGGGCTTGGGTGCTAGCATTGCGAGCGCCATTGGTGATCCGTTGCTAGCATCCGAATCCGATGAGGGCGACAGAGCATTCAAATAGCACGAGGACGGTCTGGGCGGCTCCCGACAAAGCTGGTATCAGAGCAAGGTGCATAAAGACGAACCATAAACTTGACAACCACTTAGGTGATTGATTGTGGTTTACTTAACCTCCTAGTAGCGATTAGCGCCATATTACCCGCCCTATGTCTATTGTCGGCGTATTTTACGCCAGGGTCCCCACTCCCCCGCAGTAAAAGAGACCGCTGGGCGGGTAGGGTGTGTCCGGGCACACCACCGCAAGCAAGCAGCAACTCCCCGGCGTGGTCGCCCCAGTGGACAGGTGGCAGGTGGTGATCAAGCCACGCCACTGGGCGCCCAGGAAGGTGGTCGCCCAGTGGACAGGTGGCGACCAGGCCACACCACTGGGCGACCAGGAGAGTGGTCGCCCAGTGGATAGGTGGCGACCAGGCCACGCCACTGAGCGCCCAAGAAGGTGGTCGCCCAAGGGACACGTGGCAGACAGGCCACGCCCCCGTGCGACCAGCGTAGTGGTCACCCAGCGGACAGGTGGTGACCAGGCCACGCCACTGAGCGCCCAAGAAGGTGGTCGCCCAAGGGACACGTGGCAGACAGGCTACGCACTTGGCGTCCACCCCCGATGCTGCAGCACCCGGATCGAGGGTATTTAATGCGAATCGTGCGCATTAAATGCAAAGCATGGAGAATGCAGTGTGGCGGCGCGTCTTCCCCAGGCGTGCATTAACTGCGTGTGACATCACGGCAGCACCTCACCCCCTGACGGAACGGGTAGCGTTGGCGGGCGTGGGGCCCAAGGCGGGGGTGTGATGGCTGCGACAGGTAATGATGGGGTGTAAGAACTGCGACGTGCGCATTAAATGCGCCCGTGCCAGTGTAATGAGTATGACTTGCGGTGTAAGCCTCCCATGCGCCCCCGCCGGCCCAAGTATAAAAGGGAGCCGGGGTGCAAGGGAGAAGGGGTTCGACCCATTGTCAGTAGGGTTTCATACTCTCAAGCTAGAACACAAGCAATAGCAAAAAAAGCAGGACTAGGGCTATTACTCTCCGGAGGGCCTGAACCTGGGTAAACCCTAGCGTCCCCATCCCTCTGAGCTTCACCGGCACCCCGTTCATCTTCCTTCCACCGGCGATTACCCCGAAAAGCCCCCCATCTGAACCTTACAAGCACCCGACTCGGAGGTGCCTGTTGGCTAGTACGCCGACAGTGGCGCGCCAGGTAGGGGATATTGGGGGTTAGATTGCCCTCTTCCTTCCATCTCCAGCTCAAAGCTCAGTAGAAGTAGGGGCGCTTGTCTGCATGGCGGAGTCGCACTCCAAGCGCAGCAATCTGCCCGAGGAAAGCGGCGCCCGTAGCCGGTCCCGGCGTTCGGGGAGGGGGCCGGGCCACCCAGGTCCCTCCGCTTCGGGAGGGGCGCGCATGGCTCCTATGCCCGGGGGTCAGCACGTCCAACGGCGCTTGGCACTAGGGGACGACACCCCCGCGCGAAGCCTTCATGCGGCCCGGCTGCTTCTCGATCATCCCCGATGGCGGCTGGGACACCCCACCACTCCATGGTCATGCGGGATATCGTCCCACCTGGTCGACGCCGCTCAACAAAGAGTTGAAGCGGCGACGGCCGAGGCTTCTGGCATGTGGCGGCAAGGAGCGCGCGCAACTGACACGCAGGGTTCCAGCCGCCGCACGACTTCTCCCGGTGGCAAGGGCCGGGACAAGGGGAAGGGAGTCCTGGTTGCAGCCCCCTCCGTTATAGGGGGACGTGCGCGTGACTCCGCTTCTTCTCGCGGTCCCCCCGAGTCAAGGGGGAATCGCGAAGATCTCAGATCGCGCTTGGACGAGAGGCGGCTCCAGCGCGACGGGGACTTACGTCACATTCTCAGGGGGCGCCGCGAGAGTGCCCAGCGGCGCCCCACTCCCCAGACACCTGACGGGCACCAAGGGGCTTCCCCCTCGGACTCTGGGGAGAGCGTAGGATCGCACTCCTCGTCCTCTCCTCGGGATCGAGGAGCTGGCAAACAACGCTGCTCCCCCTACAACGTCGGATGCCAGGCGTTTTCTCTCCGCCTCCGACAAGCTGCGTGGCCGGAGAGATTCCGTCCCGCCTCCATCGAGAAGTACGACGGCACCACCAACCCGGAGGAGTTTCTGCAAATCTACACCACGGTGGTGCTCGCGGCGGGAGGGTCTGAGAAAGTTATGGCCAACTACCTCCCGACGTCACTAACGGGCTCTGCCCGGTCGTGGCTTCTCAACCTCCCGCGAGGCTCCGTGCACTCGTGGAGGAGGCTGTCTTGACATCTTCGCCGCCAACTTTCAGGGCTCCTACACTCAGCCGGGCGTGGAGGATGACCTCCACGCTCTGGAACAGACGGAGGAGTCCACGAGAGAGTTCATCCGGCGGTTTAGCCAGCCATCGCCGCAATACGATCCCCCGAATCTCCGAGCAGTCGGTGATCATCGCGTTCCGGAGGGGGGTCCGGGATCAGAAAATGCGGGAGAAGATGGCTACCCGCACCATCTCAACCACATCTGAGTTGTTCTCCCTGGCGCACAAGTGTGCCAGGGCGTCCGAGGCTCGGAAGTGCGCGACGAGGCCCGCCGACTCTGGTGACGCCGGCACCTCGAAATCCTCCGACCGCAAGAAGAAGAAGAAGCGGAAGGAGGCCACTGCCAGGGAAGTCCTGGTTGTCGAGCCGGAAACCAAATCCCGGCGTCGTGACGACCAGGATCAGAGGGATGAGCGCCGGGACCGACGCGGCGATCACAGGGATCGCCGCTCGCCTCGCCCCGTCGCGAAGATGATGGCGGCAAACCCTATTGCCCCATCCATCGCACAAGTGGGCACGACTTGGAAGATTTCCAAGTGGTGTCCAAATTGGTGGACAGGCGGCTCAAGAAGTGTCGCGAGAAAGACCATGGAGGCGAAGACGACGAAGACTCAGCCTCGCTGGCCTTCCAACAGGCGGAGCATACGGTGGCGTTTATCCACGGCGGCTCGGCCACCTACTCATCGAACTCGCAGTACAAGCGAGATCTGAGGCAGGTGTGTGCCACCGTATCGCCCTCTGGAGCGAGTAGGCCGCTGAAGTGGTCGGAGCAACCGATCACTTTCAGCCGAGCTGACCACCCGGAGAACTTGTCCGGTCCGAGCCATTTGCCGATCGTGGTCTCCCCCACGGTCCGCAACGCGAGGCTCGGGCGGGTCCTTGTTGATGGAGGCAGTGCCATCAACCTCATCTTGTCGGTGAGGCGTACCAAAGCGCTCAGATATCAGATGAGAGCTGCGCCCGACCCCTCTCTTCTACTGAGTTGCCCGGGGTGGGCCTCTTGCCTGAGGCGAGTCCGGTACATGCGTTCGGAAGTGCGGAAAACTTCCGGACGGAGCTGGTGGATTTTGAGGTCGCCGATTTCGACCTCCCTTACAACGCCTTGCTTGGCCGCCCGGCCTTGGTCAAGTTCATGGCGGTCGCTCATTACGCTTACATGCTGGTGAAGATCCCCGGGCCCAGTGGCCCCATTACGGTGAAGGTGGATAGGCTGGAGGCCCTGCGCCTCTGCAAGCAGCTGCAGGACCTGGCCGGCACCACCTGCTCGGCGCGCGATAAGGATGACAGCCAGGACTCCCCCTCGGCCAAGACCCGTGCTCCACCTAGACTCTCAGGCGAGGCGAAGGTGGTCCCCGTGGGTGAGGAGGGCTCGGGCAAGGTTGTCAAGATCGGCACCGACCTCAGCGCCAAATAGGAAGACGCGCTCGTCACCTTCCTCCGGTCTAACCTGGATGTGTTCGCGTGGGAACCATCAGAAATGACCGGGGTCCCTAGGGAGGTGATCGAGCACCGATTGGCAACGCTCCCTGGAGCGCACCCGGTTCGACAAAAGACCCGGCGGCAGGCGCCAGAGCGGCAGGACGCCATTCGAGACGAGGTGGAGAAACTTTTGTCTGCCAGAATTGTGCGGGAGGCCACCTATCCAGAGTGGTTGGCCAACCCCGTGCTCGTAAAGAAGTCCAACGGGAAGTGGCGAATGTGCATCGACTTCACCGACCTCAATAAAGCCTGCCCTAAGGACCCGTACCCCCTGCCGCGGATAGATATCATCGTCGATTCCACGGCAGGGTGTGAAGCCCTGTGCTTCCTCGACGCCTACTCCGGGTATCATCAGATCAGTATGGCGCGGGAAGACGAAGAGAAGACCGCCTTTGTGACTCCCCTCGGTGTATACTGCTACGTCAGGATGCCCTTTGGGCTGAAGAACGCCGGAGCCACCTATCAGCGGGCCATGCACATTGTGTTTCGGCCCCAAATAGGGAGGAACCTCGAAGTGTATGTTGACGATCTGGTAGTAAAAACAAAGAAGGCCGATGAGCTTGTCCAGGACCTAGATGAAACTTTCTCTCACCTCAGAAAATACTGTGTAAAGTTGAATCCCGAGAAGTGTGTGTTTGGTGTCTCATCCGGGAAGCTGCTTGGGTTCTTGGTCTCCAGCCGTGGGATCGAGGTCAACCCAGAAAAGATAGAAGCAATTGAGCGGATGCAGCCACCTACCCGCCTCAAGCAACTGCAATGCTTGACTGGCCGGCTAGCCTCCCTTGGCTGGTTCATAGCTCGGCTAGGGAGAAAAACTGCCATTGTTCAAGCCGTTGAAGAAGACCAATTCGTTTGAATGGACCCAGAAGCACAACAGCGCTCGAAGATCAAGAAGTACCTCTCCTCCCCAGATCTTGGTTGCCCCTGGCCGGCGAACCGCTACTATTGTATGTGGCGGCCCGGCCCCTCTGCCCGGTGAGCGCGGCCCAGTGGCGGAAGCGGGAAGGTGTCCAACGGCCGGTCTATTTTATCGACAAGATGCTTCACGACGCAGCTTAACGAGGTACCCTCAGGCTCGAAGATGGTCTATCTTTGTGGTGGTGGCGTCAAGAAAGTTGCGGCACTATTTTCAAGGGAGAGATCACGCTGGTCTCCTCATACCCCTGCGAGATCCTCCACAACAGAGAAGCAGGGCCGTGCCGCGAAGTGGTCCGTCGAGTGGGAGTTCGGCGTCAAGTTCGCTCCTCGTGCAGCGATAAAGAGTCAAAGGTGGCGGACCGTCGTCAGTGGACTCGGTGAGCCGGCCGATGAGGTCCCGCGCCCTCCCCTGGGCGCTCTTCTTCGACGGGTCCTTCAGGCTTGAAGGCGCGAAGTGGGGTTCTCCTGGTCTCTCCGACCAGGAGACCTCCTCAATGCGTGGTCGCCTCGACTTCAAGGCCACTAACAATGTCGCCGAAATGCAGTGTGGTGGGCTCGGGCGCCGCGACCATCGGTATCCGGCGCTTTGCAAGTAAAGCGACTCCTGGCGGTCGTCAATCGAGCAAGGAAAGATTTCTCTGTCTGACCCGTCATGGCGGCGTACCTGGCGGAGGTCAGGAAGTTGGAAAGGCACTTCGAAGGGTTGAGGTACACTCACATCCCCCGACGCGATAACCACCTGGCGGACGAGCTCGCCCAGCTCGCCTCAACCCGATCTCCTGCGCCGGTCGGGGTCTTCGAAGAAAGGCTTTCGCGGCCGAATCCGCCATCGCAGCCCGATCTGGTGGGGGCGGTGGTAGCGCCGCTCGACCCTCGCTCCTGGAGGGAGAGTGGTTCCGGCGTGCTTGCCGAAGGCGGTAGTGCCGGTTGACCAGCTCGTGGTCGCTGTTCTTGACCTGGAAGGCACTTGGATGGTTCCGATCCTGGCCTACCTGCGGGATGAAGGATGCCCCGACGATGATGCATCAGCAGAGAAGGTAGCACGAAAGGCCAAGTGCTATACCCTGGTGGACGGGGACTGTCTGGCCAGGGGTAAACGGAATTCTTCAAGTGCATTACTCGGGAAGAGGGCGGCTGCTCTCCGATATCCATGGAGCGTGTCGCGGGAGCCACGTGTCGAGACGAACGATGGCGGGAAAGGCTTTCGTCAAGGGTTCTATCTTGGCCGACCGCCTCCAGGATGCTGCGAGGTGGTGAGGAGATCGCGGCGTGTCGATTAAATTTGGAAAAAAGCTCGTTGAGTGGCTCGGTGGCTCGTTTCAAAATTGCTCTGATTACATTCATTTTTCTTTTAAAATAAAATTTAGTTGATTTGGAACCAGAGTCAACTTCGGCTCGGCTCGTTAGGCTCGGCTCGTTAAGCTCGGTTCGAAGTTGGGTATCAAACAATACAGGAAACTATAATAAATAAGAATAAATCAGTGTCAAAGAAAGCTCGAAAAAAAGTTCAACTGGCTCGTTATCCACCCCTAGTGTCAGTTCCACGCCAAGCGGATTCACCGACCAGCCCAGGCCCTGCAAACTATCCCGCTCTCTTGGCCCTTCGCGGTCTGGGGGCTGGATATCCTGGGCCCGTTCCCGCGAGCCACAAGGGGCTACACCCACCTGTATGTCGCCATCGACAAATTCACTAAGTGGGTGGAAGCCGAGGCAGTAAGATCTATCACCGCCGCAGCTGCGGTCAAGTTCATCAAAGGGATTTTCACCCGCTTCGGGGTCGCCAACCGCATCATCACCGACAACGGCACTCAGTTCACCAGCGCGGCCTTCCTGGACTTCTGCGAGGAAATGGGCACCAAGGTCTGCTTTGCCTCGGTCGCCCATCCCAAGAGCAACGGCCAAGTCGAGCAGACCCAGCGCTAGTCTTTGAAGGGTCTCAAGATGCGGACGTTCGATCGACTCCACAAGTGTGGGGCCGATGGGTGAGGAACTCCGGCAGTTGTTGTGGTCGCCGGACCACCCCCCGCCACCGGGAAACCCCTTTCTTCCTGGTGTGCAGTGCGGAAGTCGCCCTCCCTCGGAGCTAGAGCCGGGTCGCCACGTGTCACTGCGTTCGTAGAAGAAGACCAGAGGAGTTCTGGCGGGGCAGCGTCAACCTCTGGAAGAAGCGCGGGATCGGGCGCTCGAGAGCCGTGAAGTACCGGCAAAGTCTCGAGCGATACCACGCCTCCGGGTCAACGAGAGAACAGCGTTGGGCGACTGGTCTTGCGAAGAGTCGATCACATGCTTGGTCGCATAAAGCTGTCTCCCAGTGGGAGGACCCTTCATAGTGGTCTCGATCTCTCGTCCCGGCGGTCGGTAGCCCATCAAGACGGCGGCGAACTCCCGAATATAGAAAATCTGCGCAAGTTCTACCCTTGATCGGTTGTAAGTCCCGAGGCTTCGTTCCCGGCCGAGTGTGTCTTCCTCTCCACCGCGGTCGAGGAGGCCTTCTGTTTGAAATTAAATACTCATTTTCCTTGTCCGAAATAGTTATTCTCCCTGCCCTCTTCTCGGTCTTTTGCCCTCTGTCGGGTGGTGCCAGGGCACTTGCCTCTGGTACCCTGCAACCCTGCAAAGCCCCAATAGCAAAGGCGGGATCGCTAAGTGAGAGCGGTGCGCAGGAATGGGTGATTGGATGGCTAGCTCAGCACGATCCCCAGCACGGTCATGACACTCTGGGTGTCCCCGTGGGGGTCGGCGACTTGAGCACCACTGCCAAGAACCTAAGGTCCTGCCCCGACTCACTAAGCGCTCGTTCCCTATAGGCTATCTGGGAGTCAAAATTTTGCTAAGGCAAAGGGTTCGAGGGAAGTGATTCCCTAGCACAAGACCTTAGGTCTCTAAGCGGCCATGTGTTGGCTCGCGCAGAACCGGAAAGATTAGGGTAGCAGCGAACCTTAAACAAGATAGCGGGAACTTGCACTCCCGTTTAATGTAAAATGTTTTGCATCTAAAGTCTTTACAGGCAAAAGCCAAAAGAAAGAAACTACGCTGCTGGGGGGTCCTCCTCGTCCTCCGCCGCCTCGGCGGCCGCCACGTCCTCGTCGACTGGGCCGACGTCCAGCCTCATCGCCATGTCTTCCGCAGCGGCCTCCATCTGGGGGTTCTCCATCGCCGGTGTCGCGGCGACACCGCCGAGGGCGTCGTGGACTCGCTCCTCCGCTGCGCCTTGATCACCTTCGGATTCCCTGGGACTGCGTGGCCGCGGATCGAGGTTGGGGTCGCGGCCGGCGCAGTTAAGCCACGAACTCGCCGTGCGCCGACGTCCCTCTGGCGGACCGGCGATAAGGGCGGCGGCAGTGCGTGAGGAAGTCCGCGTCCGGCCGAGGCATGCATAATGCCGCGCCTCTCCTCCCGCGACCGATCGCTTCCAGCCCCAATGGAAGCGAGATCGCCACCGTCCCGGCCGGCGTGGCGCGGCATCTCTATGGTGTCCACCTCCGTGGCCCGACGACCCTTTCGCCTCGGCTCGCGGCAAGCTCTTCGGACGCGGCGGGCGCTTTGCTCATTGCTCGCTCCGCGCCAAATGCACCTCCAACCCGTTCCCGTTCGCGTAAATCTTCCACCTCCTTGCGGAGCGGTTGATTTCGATTGCCGCCTCCGTGAGCCGCTTCCTCGCTTGTCACCAAGCGAGTGCTCGTCTTTGGAGTAGAGCTCGCTAAGAACGCCCGACAAAGCATCCGCGTCTGCCGAAGGAACGGAGGCGGTGGGGGGATCCGGGGTAGGCACGGGGCCGAGCGGGCCTAGGTCCTGAACAACGGCCAGCGGCGAAGAATCGCTGGGGGTCGCCTCCACCTGCTCATCCTGGGGATCAGCGACCCCGGGTGGCGCACCCCCTGCAGCCACGGCGCCTGGATCGCCCCCGGCTTGGGCGGACGGGAATACCCAAAGGGGGAACCCTGAAAAAGGGAAAGAAGTAACGGTAAGATAAAGTTCGAAGGGACTTAACTTTCATATTGCATGTGCGTTCTTGAATGAGTACTTAGGTGACGGCCTCGGGAATCGGGGCACGCTTGGAGTAAGAGACCCACCGGCCGCGGCTGGCTCCGGTCAGCGGCTTAGGAACCGGCGTGCGAGGAAAAAACGCCACGCGGCATGAGGAAGATTCGCCACACAGGCGGCGGCCAGCGTAACTGCTGGCAAAGCGATGGCTGTTGCCCCACCATCGAGGCCGGCGGCGGCGGCGGAGGAAGACTTCGCCGCCACGAGCGGCAGCCATGCTATTGTCGTGGCGAAGCGGTGGCTGTTGCCCGCCATTGTCGCCACCCAGCGAGGAAGGACGAGGTCGGCGGACGATGAACCCCGCCACCGTAGGAGCCGGCCCGCGGCGTGAAGAAGCCCGCGGCCGCAGAAGATCCCGCCTTGCCGAGCCTGCATAAGGCGGGGCCTTTGGGAACGACCACCGTTGGCGTCGCCGTCGTCCGACGCCCTCGCCGCTTGGTCACCCCTCCCCTGACCACCGGCGGGAGGAGGGTCCCGGATTGTCAAAGGTGCCCGGCGTGTCACGTCGGGCGTTCCCATGGCGTCCATCGACGGCATGGCACGGATTATCGCCGCACGCTCCCCCGGCGATAACCGGCAGAGCGGAACCGCGCCCTCCGGAAATGGCGGGACAGGATTGACAAAGCCCAGCTGCGCCATCCACCGGTCGACCACGTCGGGAGCCAGGTTCCCGGCGGCTGGCAACGAAAAAGAAGAAGAGGAAAGCCCCAGGAGGCAGAAGCACTGTCAGCACCAGATTCAACCAATAGAAAAGAAGGGCAAGGAACAATCCAAGGTAAAGAGGGTTACCTCCAGTGATACTCCGAGTCCCGTCGTTTACTCCCATGTACTGCCCAGTAGGCGGTATGGCGGCGCAAGGGGCATAGCCTCCGGATGACGAAGTCCCGGATTACCATGGCCCCTGTCAGGCCCGCCGCCCGCAGCTGGTCGACGCGGGCTAACATCGCCCGGAGCTCGGGAGTCTCGCTCACTTGTGCCCCGATTGATGTTGCCGATCACGGACCGATTGGAAGCTCCAAGATACCTCAATGCCGCTGTCATCCTCGGCGTCTGACCACTCTTCGCGCCAATCCCTCCAATCGACCGGCAATCCAAATGGATGTAGCGACATGGACCCGTCGCGAAGCCGCGCAGTGGCGACTCCGTGTGACGAATTGCCACCGCGCCGAAGGGTATAGAAAAGCGAAAGAGAAGGAGATTAGGTAACACCCCTACGAACATCTCGCGAGAAGTGGGCAAAGCGGAAAGGAGGATAGCGGAGTTGGGGAAGATGGATGTGGTGAATGGCGTAGAAGTTAAGAACAGAGAGATAAAAATCGAAACCGGTGGCAAGTGGCGAGAAGCTGCCACCCGAAGAAAACCACTTCTCCGGGCCGGCAGTGGGGCTCGACGGTCCCGGCGCGGATGCGGAGGGCGCCCGCGGTTATATTCCGAGATAGCCTAGTGGCAATCTCCTCCTCGACGGTCGACGAGGGGAGGACGGGAGCCATCGGGTGCAGGAAAGTGTCGGATCGCGTCAGCAAAGAAGAAGGAGAAAGAAGCTCTAAAGTGGGAAGAAAAGTTAGAGAGAAGCAGTTTGCTCCCCTCCCTCAGTCGACCTCTTATAAGGTTGCAAGGGAGGGATCGGCGGGAAAACCGAAAAGGCGCGGCGGTTCGAAAAAAGGAGTCCAAAAGCCCCATTAAGAAGGCGCGTCCCAAGGGACGTGTGGCAGTTGCGAGGCGGGAATAACTGCACGAACCGCCTTGAGAACCGGAAGAAGCCAGAAGGTCCCTTGAAGGCCTCGGGGCGTGCGGGCTTGTTAATGGCCCCACCCGGGAGACTAAGCGATTTCCCGAGGGGCATTTCAAAGAAGGAAAGAGGAAGATGGCAGGCCAAAAGCGCTCCCGGGTGGGCCCGGGGGCTACTGTCGGCGTATTTTACGCCAGGGTCCCCACTCCCCCGCAGTAAAAGAGACCGCTGGGTGGGTAGGGTGTGTCCGGGCACACCACCGCAAGCAAGCAGCAACTCCCCGGCGTGGTCGCCCCAGTGGACAGGTGGCAGGTGGCGACAAATGAGAGTGAGTTGCAGCAACACCTCTTTCTCATTGAAGCACCGGGTTCAAAAATTGTCGCTAATCAAGTAGTTCAAGAAGCATCTGTGCTAATCAAAGGGGTTCCATTCCTTGTCAACTTGCTGCTCCTCGATCTTCGTGGGATGGATGTTATCTTGGGCATGAATTGGCTAACACGGCAGCAGGTCATTTTATATTGTTCTCGTCGCTCCATCTCGCTCAAGGGACCGAAGAGCGGCTGGTTAACTCTACTTCTCGATGATGGCAAGGCCACTCTTTGCTCCTTGAATGGTGCTAAAATTGGGGAGTTAGATTCCATTCCAGTGGTTTCTGAATACCCGGATGTGTTCCCAGCGGAATTGCCGGGGATGCCGCCCGATCGAGATATTGAGTTCGTAGTTGAACTTCAGCCCGGGACTGCTCCAGTTTTCAAGCAGCCATATCGGATGCCGCCAAATGAATTGGCCGAATTGAAGAAGCAATTAAAGGAAGTGATGGACAAAGGATTCATTCATCCGAGCTCCTCACCTTGGGGCTGCTCGGCTCTCTTCGTGACCGAGAAGGACGGTTCTCTTCGTCTGTGTGTTGATTATCGTCCCTTGAACACAGTCGCCATAAAGAACAAGTACCCTCTTCCTCGGATTGACATCCTCTTTGATCAGCTTGCTGGTGCACGGGTGTTCTCCAAGATTGATTTGAGGCTCGGGTATCATCAGATCAAGATTCGAGCAGAAGATATCCCGAAGACAGCATTCTCCACTCGTTATGGCTTATATGAGTATACCCTCATGTCGTTCGGATTGACGAATGCACCGGCATACTTCATGTACCTTATGAATTCCATCTTCATGGAGGAACTTGACTCCTTTGTGGTCATCTTCATTGACGACATCCTCATCTACTCAGAAAATAAAGAAGAGCATGCAAAGCATCTTCGCATCATTCTCGGGAGACTCCGGGAACATCGCCTCTATGCAAAATTCAGCAAGTGCGAGTTTTGGCTGAAGGAGGTATCTTTCTTGGGACATGTCCTCTCCGAGCAAGGTGTTGCCGTCGATCCAAGTAAAGTACAAGATGTTCTCAAGTGGAAACAGCCCAAAACTGTCACAGAGATCCATAGTTTTCTTGGGCTTGCAGGCTATTATCGCCGATTCATTCAAGACTTCTCAAAGATTACCAAACCAATGACCAAGCTACTAAAGAAGGGTGCTGAATTCAAATGGTCAGCGGGTTGTGAGCAAGCATTTCGGACCTTGAAACAGCGCCTTACTACAACTCATGTCCTCACACAACCTGATATTCATAAGCCATTTAATGTTTATTGCGATGCATCAGGTATCGGCTTTGGCTGTGTGCTTATGCAAGAAAGCCGGGTTGTCGCCTATGCATCTCGGCAATTGAAACGCCATGAAGAGCACTACCCAACCCAATGCTTTAAAAATGTGCGGATAGGGTAGTGCTCTAAATCATGGGTTGGGTTGGGTAGTGCTCTTCATGGCGTTTCAACTGCCGAGATGCAAAGGCGACAACCCGGCTTTCTTGCATAAGCACACAGCTAAGGCCGATACTTGATGCATCGCAATAAACATCAAATGGCTTGTGAATATCAGGTTGTGTGAGGACAGGAGCTGTAGTAAGGCGCTGTTTCAAGGTTTGAAATGCTTGCTCACAGCCCGCTGACCATTTGAATTCAACACCCTTCTTCAGTAGCTCGGTCATGGGTTTGGCAATCTTTGAGAAGTCTTGAATAAATCGGCAATAATAGCCTGCAAGCCCAAGAAAACTACGGATCTGTGATGCTTTGGGTCGTTCCCACTTGAGAACATCTTGTACTTTACTTGGATCAACAGCAACACCTTGCTCGGAGAGGACATGTCCCAAGAAAGATACCTCCTTCAGCCAAAACTCGCACTTGCTGAATTTGGCACAAAGGCGGTGTTCCCAGAGTCTCCCGAGAACGATACGAAGATGCTTTGCATGCTCTTTCTCATTCTCTGAGTAGATGAGGATGTCGTCAATGAAGATGACCACAAAGGAGTCAAGTTCCTCCGTGAAGATGGAATTCATGAGGTACATGAAGTATGCCGGCGCATTCGTCAACCCGAACGACATGACAGTATACTCATATAAGCCATAACGAGTGGAGAATGCTGTCTTTGGGATATCCTCTGCTTGAATCTTGATCTGATGATACCCAAGCCTCAAATAAATCTCGGAGAACACCCGTGCACCAGCAAACTGATCAAAGAGTATGTCGATCCGAGGAAGAGGGTACTTGTTCTTTATGGTGACTGCGTTTAAGGGACAATAATCAACACACAAACGAAGAGAACCGCCCTTCTTGGTCACGAAGAGAGTCGAGCAGCCCCAAGGTGAGGAGCTCGAGCGAATGAATCCCTTGTCCATCAGTTCCTTTAATTGGCTCTTCAATTCGGCCAATTCATTTGGTGGCATTCGATACGGCTGCTTGGAAACTGGAGCAGTCCCGGGCTGAAGCTCAACTACGAACTCAATATCCCGATCGGCGGCATCCCCGGCAATTCCACTGGGAACACATCCGGGTATTCAGAAACTACGGGAATAGACTCTAACTCCCCAATTTCAGCATCATTCAAGGAGCAAAGAGTGGCCTTTCCATCATCGAGAAGTAGAGTTAACCAGCCGCCCTTCGGTCCCTTGAGCGAGATGGAGCGACGAGAACAATATAGAATGGCCTGCTGCCGTGTTAGCCAATTCATACCCAAGAAAACATCCATCCTATGAAGATCGAGGAGCAGCAAGTTGACAAGGATTGGAACCCCTTGAATTAGCACAGCCGCATTTGATTTGATTAGCGACAATTTGATTAGCGACAATTTTTGAACTACTTGATTAGCGACAATTTTTGAACCCGGTGCTTCAATGAGGAAAGAGGTGTTGCTGCAACTCACTCTCATTTGATGACGCATAGCAAAATCATTGCGAATAAAAGAATGAGGCCTCTGAATCAAATAAAACCTAGCAGCATGCCCATCAATGCGTAACATACCCGTCAATACATGGTCGCCCTCCGGAATCTCCTCGGCGTTGGTGTAGTTGACTTGGCCATGCTTCGACACTTGAGGTGCCTTCCCGTTGGGACGTGGAGGCGATGCGGTAGCGCCTTGAGGCTTTGGAGCATTAGAGTTGTTGCCCCGCCTTGGAAAAGGGCAATCCCTGATGAAGTGTCCCGCACGCCGACAATTGTAGCACGGGCCTGGACCTGAATTCGCCCCCACTCACTCACGGCTGCAGCTGTGAGGGCCGGGGAACAACAACAGGAGGCCAGGCCATCCCAACCTGTAGGGGAGGTGCAAGAGCAGGTGCGCTAGGTGGAGGAAGGAGGACAGCTCGAGCACGTTGTGAACTGTCACCTGCCGAAAACTATGCAACCCGCTTCCGCTTCTTTTCTTCCTGGTGGCTTTTCATCTTGTGCTCCACTGTGATCACACGACTCACCAAAGCATTGAAATCAGGGAAGTCGCACACGGAGAGCTTGTCTTCCATCTTGGCTGACATCCCATTCATGAAGCGATCTTGCTTCTTCTGGTCAGTGTTCACCTCTTCTGGTGCATACTGGGCCAAATAGTTGAACTCACGAGAGTAGTCCATCACGGACTTGTTCAACTGCTTGAGGGAGAGGAACTCCTGCCTCTTGATGTCCATGAGCCCCTTCGGGATATGATATGCCCGAAAGGCCTCACGGAACTCCGCCCATGACACTTGGTGACGGGCGGGCTGCATAACAAGAAAGTTGGCCCACTAAGCACTAACAGGACCTTGAAGTTGTTGAGCAGCGAAGAGTGCCTTCTCATGGTCTTCGCAGCGAATGAGAGCAAACTTCTACTCAATAGTGCGCAACCAATAGTCGGCCTCCAGTGGCTCGCTGGCGCGAGAGAAGGTGGGTGGCTATATATGCTAGAAATCCATATAACCATTGGTCGGTCTCGCCCTTCGCGGCCACCTCGAGGAGGCTGATTCTGAACAAGCATCTCAAGGATTCGGTTGGATGCCTGCTGATTCTGCTCAGACCTCAGCAACACATCCAAGAGGTTGGGAGGAGGAGGCGGATCGCCATTGTGGGGCTGCGATCGCCCCGCAGCCTCATCACCTCCCGTGCCACCGTGGGTCCTCATTCTGTCGTCAACCAAAATCAGACGACAAGAGTTAGACTCCACAGAGAAAAGATAGGTTCTTAGACTTAAAACATGATCTAAACAGCAGCACAAGACAAAAGAATTTTTACAAATCCAACATACATGAAAACATAGATTAAGATGCAAAATGACATGACAAGACATATGCGTGCATGGTATGACATGGATCTTACATTCATGGCATGAAATGCATGATTCCAACGTGATCGTTTCTCCCACACTCACCATTCAACCTACAAAACCTTAATTATAGACATAGGGCGGGTAATATAGCACTAGTTGCTATTAGGAGGTTAAGTAAACCACAATCAATCACCTAGTGGTTGTCAAGTTTATGGTTCGTCTTTATGCACCTTGCTCTGATATCAGCTTTGTCAGGGGCCACCCAGACCGTCCTCGGGTTATTTGAATGCTCGGTCGTCCTCATCGGATTTGGAGGCTAGCAACGGATCGCCGATGACGCTCGCAATGCTAGCACCCAAGCCCAATTGGGACAACTGTGAGACCATTCGAATAACTCGACAACAATCCCGGTATTCCCCCGGTATGCGACCCGTAGCTCGCCCAGGATCGCCCCGCATACCGGTTTACATTGTCATATCAACTCAATTTGCATAAAGGGGGCAACGAAACCAAAACTTTACGACCAAAAACGCAACCTCGAAAGCACAACAAAATGACTAAAATCAAAGCACAAAGACAAACCAAACAACCACACATGGCAAGAACTCAGAACAACAGATTCTAACTCGCAAACAGACAACATGAAGATCCTACCTAAACTCGGGATTTCTACAAAATTTTGGCATGATGCCTCCAGAAGTGAGGACATCCACTCAGCAGACAGAAGAACAATTAACTTATCCACACATAACACCACAACACCAACAAAGCATACTAATCGACATGGATAGGAGCAACATGCAAAGCATGAGATGAGCACCATAATACATCAAGGCTCAACTACAGAAATAGCCAAGTATTCAAGCCTAGACATGACATAGTTTAAGGCTAACTATATAACAAAAAAAACGCACAAGCACCAAGTTAAACCGAAAGTATGACATCTTCAAAAGTGTCTTGCCCTGAACACTTCCGGACGTTTGTATCGTCGAGCTTAGCCTCTATTCGGTGCCCCGCCCAGTCACCGAGAGGCAATACGGACAGAACTCACATCCTTCTTCGTACTCACCTGAAAACCACAAAGCAGAAGCATGAGTACAAAAGGTACTCGCAAGACTTACCCATGGTCCATATATGACCGACTCGAAAGAATATGCATTGGATGTAGTAAGGAATAAGCTTAAGGTAAAAAATGCGGAAAAGCTTAACTTTGTTGCATAATTTCATTCTACTACTCCATTCACAAGTTTTATAGCACTTATGGACAGCACCTATTACTAGAGTGAAATATGCAATTAAACAATAAGGAGAAGCAAGTAATTCATGAACAAGTATAATCATCAATGTACCAACTAGCTTCAAATTTAAATTGTTACTACGCTGAATGTGCGATGACCAAGCGTGCTCATATCCGAGAGCGCGACAATTCGAATCGCTTACTCACCCTGCAGGGGATCATCAATCACATGACATGAATCCCACGAAGCAACCTCATGTCAACCCTCCTCCCATCAATACCTATTCGTTGAACCATCTTCATGCGGTCCGAGCACCTAGCACCCCCTCGAGCGGCCCAAGCCTCGCTTGGCCCTCGAGAGTCGGCCTAAGCCTCGCCCTCAACCACGTCCAACCGCATGAGGGCATGATCCATCGAATAGTATGCCATAAAAGGGTGACTTACCATACCATTATCAGGCATGCGATCAACAAAGTGTTCTCGATCAAAGGGCAAATAACAGATCGGTCCTCAACCGACGCAGGCGAGACTACACATTCGAGTCTCCACACTCAAATGATCCAACCCTCTCGTCCGGTCTCAATTTCACATTTCTATTCCTAGCCCAAATCCATTGTAGCCCAATAGTGTGAAGTAATTATTCTCAAGTGATGGAACCATCCATTACTTGGCCCATACCCGACATCCAAGCAAACTAAGCATGGACACAATATATTTACCCATAGACTAGCTCCAAAGGAGGTGTTCAACAAATATCAAAGGGTGTATGTGCAGCAATTAGATTCTAATACCATTCCCACAATCCAACTCCTAATGCATGACCTAATCATCCAATAAACAATTGATTTACCAAAATACAATTACACATAAGGTTGAATATGCTTAGGTGCTTGCCTTGAGCTTCTGTCGGATTCTCAACAACAATTTGCTCCTCAATTTCCCCCTCGGCCACCGGCCACGTCAACCTCTGTGGTTTCGTTCTCTACACGATCACAATGCATGTGAAATGAGATGCATGCCGTGCACATGAGATGGAATGACAATTGAAGACCCTCCAAAAATGCAAGCATTCATTAAACCAAAAGTGAAAATACAACGTTAACACTCCACATTAATGGCCAAGTAATATTTTGAAATGCTTAACACTACTCCAACCACAATCCTAATTTTCTCTATAGCAAACTCAAAATTTTCAGGATAGCATGAACTTCAAACGGGCACATCTTTTTATCTGCTCATCCAAATCGAGTGATCCCAGTTTGTACTTTGTAATTGAACACAAGAACAATACCTACACATACCTCTACCTTGACCACCCATTGCTTTAACTTGCCTAAAAACAGAAAAGAACAGTACTCTGCACAAATGCAGCAAATCTGGACAGATTTCACCAAATTAATCATAACTTCCTAACCACTTAATCAAATTGAGCAAACTCGGATTCTAAACCACTTAATCATAAGACGTAGACCTACGACTTAGCTTTGGCCAATCATCCAACAACTGCATGTGGAACTCCCAGTTCGACCAAGAACAGAGAGCAATTTCAGTGTTCCAAATCTTCAGAGTTTCAGAACAGCTAGTCATTCAAATGAGTGTAACTTTTTAATCACTCCACCAAATTGAGTGCTCCCGATTTCTAAATGAGCATAAGAACCTTACCTACAATTCCCACTACCCCCAATTGGACAACAATCAGTTTAACACACCCAAAACCAAGCAAAACAGCAGCTCTACGAGATTTGCACCCACTCTGGACAGTCTGTACCAAATCGGTCATAACTTTCAGCTGGATTAACGAAACCGAGCGATTCCGATTGAAAATGAAAGATAATTCGATTATCTACAACTAATTCTTCAGCCGTCCTGAGAGATGAAGCTTCTAACTTGCTCAAAAAGACGAAAAACAACAGCTATAAAATCTGCTCGAAAATCAGAATTTTGCTCCAAACCCTAGAACATGGGTTTCCCTCCAAAACTTCCCCCAAATCAGATCTAGGGCGCCCAAAATAGCAGGAACTCCTCCCAAAGAACCAGATCCAAGCCAAGAGAGCTCACCTTAATCTCCCACAAGGGAACCCTAGGAGGAAGAGGAGGAGAGAGCTCGGCAGGGGAAGGAGATTGCAGGGGGCGTCGGCTTGGAGGAGGCGGCGCCGGCTTGGAGCTGCTGGTTGGAGGCTCCAAGGGGCTACAAATGGAGGAGAAGGAACCCCCACAAGAGGAGCTCGGCCAGGAGGTTGGGGGCTGCACGTTTTGGGGGGAGAAATGGGGTGGTCTGCTGTTTTGGAGGTGTGGTGCTTGCTGTTTTTGTGTTGGTGGTTGCTGTTTTTGTGCCCACTTGCCCACACACAAGGCCACACACAAGGAGACTAAGTGGAGACTAAGTGCTAGGGCTAAGTCCCTAATAACTTCAGCACATGGATTCAATCTTGGAGCCATATTTAAAATTAGCGTTTGATGTTGGATTGGCAAGAGAACTCGACCATTATACAGAGAAAAGTTCTTAGTTTGTAACCAACCAACACGCACATTCTAGATCATTATAGATCTCCAACCATGAGGCTCTAAACTTTGATGAAACTCACATTTGTCATCTAAAATTTTCTAGCTCTAAACTTTTGGTTAGGTTTGGGATACTTCTAAATGGTAGTTTAGGATATGCTCGTAGGGGTGAAAACGGGTCGGATACGGTCGGATAGTAGGTCATCACGTATCCTACCCTAATTATTTTTACTCGGATACGGATCGGATACGGATAGTTAAAAATCGGATCTGGATCTGGATCACGTAACGGGTATCTATAAACGGGTAGAAAACGGGTACCGGATAGTATTCGGACGGGTATAATACGGATATCGGGTAATTAGTCGGATAGTATGTGAATTGTGTAGCATTAAAATTTGTGATAAAAATAATCCAACCAAAGCGTATACCGACACAAATAATACAAAACATACGGTTGAACTAACATGGATGGTGGCTACATAGAAATATGATAGTGATATTATAGAATTCACCAACTTATGGCATAATATGGAATTTAAATCCACATGAGAAGCACATGAAACTTCAAATAGAAAGTATGGAATTTTAATAACTGGTAAAAATCCTTCCATATGACAAGTGAAACTAATGGACTAACAAGAAGCAGAGTTACAACTATGATAGGAAAAGAAGTATTTCAATTGGTAGCAAACGTAGATACTTACCGAAAATCATTTCAGACAACAATCTGTTGGTTTGACTCTATGGAGCATAGAAGCACTCAAAAAATATTTGCAAGATCCTAAAATGTCATTACTGATCATTTCCAAGGGTTATGGTGTAAGTAGTCCTTGATTTTCAGATTCAACAGCAAATAATTTACCTGAAATAACTGGACTCTCTGCAGGCTCCACACTGCTGAACGCCGGGCCATGGAAAAAGAACCAAATAGTCAGAGATACGTAGACAGGGTTTCTAATGCTGCAAATAAAGCATTTACTCAAATGTATAAGAAAAAAAAATGACACTGGGCATGTGGTTCAAAGGTGCATTTAAAGGGAATAAGCACATTTGAATTGTTAGTGTTTGCTAAACAGCTTAATAGACCATACTAAGCTAGGAATATTTGTAAAAATAGTAGCTTTGACAGCATACCATTTCAAATCCATAGCTTCCATCAATAAGCAGCAGAGCGAGATCAGCTATTTTAGCAGCATCAATCATTCCATTGATATCATTTGGACACTCCAAGAACTGTACCCTCCTGTTTTTTCCTGTATGTAACAAAAATATATGTATATATAAGAATAATCTGGTTTATTGAAAGAACAATATGCATTGATTTTCATTGTACGAGATGTAAAAGGTTAATTAACCTGATACAACAGTGATGGGACCATGGACTTCTGACAAGTTTTGTTTAGTGTAGTGCTTTACTAGACATTTTATCAGCAACGACTTCCCAACCTGATAAATTTGAGGTAAAGTAATGATCAGAATCAGGCAACAATAGACAATCTTTAGCATCAAACTTTAGCAAAAGATGAACAGAACTTTAGCATCAAACTGCTTGTGCTTATGGACCTTCTGGAGTGGTGGCTGTGGAGCCGTCGGGCCGTTGGCGCAGGCGATGGTGGCCGGGACCCAGGAGACGGTGGGGGGCGGCGAGATGCCGAGTGGTACTGGTGAGGAGCTCGTCCACGTGTGGTGCCGTGAGGAGCTCGTCCTGGTGAGGAGCTCGTCCAGGCAGCAGTGGCCAGAAGGAACCTTGGGCGATCGACCACGACGACCAGAGGGGGCTGCAGGTACCCGATGCAGGTGGATGTCGAGCACGGCCGGGCGGGGCCCGATGCAGCGACGGACCCACCTACGGACGGCGGGCGGCGGCGGAGTGGAACTCCTTATCGCCTGCCTGGCGCTGGCGGCTGGGATCGGGAATGTGGAGGCCGGAGGGCAAACTGGTGTCTAGGTCTAGCACTCTAGCCATCGGGTTTCTTTCCGAATGGGCCGGCTGGCCGGGTTACTTTGTTGGGCTTGGCCCATATTTGGAACCGGGTACCCGACTTCAAAAATTATCCGGGTACCTGTATCCGACCCGAAAATCCGGGTATTTACCGGGTATCTACTGTCCCGTATCCGACCCGTATCCGACACAACAGTACCCGGGTAATTACCCGTATCCGACCCGAAAAAAAAGTACCCGTATCCGTACCCGGATTTTCGGGTAAAATTTTTGCCGGAACCGGATACGGGTCGGGTATTACCCGACCCGTTTTCACCCCTATATGCTCGGACGTTAGAGATTGATCTCGAATGCGGCTAAAGATTGGTTAGTGTTAGTACTAGCCACATGAGTCGAACTCGAATAATCTATAAATGAGCCACTACTATGTGTTCTGCTGAAACTTTCTAATCAGCGGAGATCCACTTGCCCACTATTAAATTCTTAGCAACACATGTGCTTCAGTAAAAGATTTTTTTCCAGACAGACAAACGGACAGAGCTAATTGGATTTCGTCGGCACTTTGGCAGAGTTAACACTGGTACGGATTTCAGCAAGTAGCGATAGATACACATGAGATAATCGAGCAGAATCTGACTTACGGATGCAATGGCAAACACTTGGGAGAAATTGTTACAAATCCTAACCAGGAGCTAGGTATCCAACAATTTATCCTGGTTCTTGCTTGCTTCATGCTTATTACTTTCCTCCCTTATGACACGCTTGAAGTTACTGAGCTCCATAGAGTCCTCACCATACACCATCTTGATGTTGTCCACACAAGCACTACAAACAATAGGGAAATAAATCAAATCACCACCTTGAAGAACTAACCTTACCTGCAGATGCATGAACCAGGACAGGAGAGCAAACCTGCAGGCCTCCCTGTCGAATCTGCTGCGTGGCACACCAAAGAACTCATCGAAAACCTTTGGTTCCACCCTGCAGAAGAATGGCCGGTCTACAATCGCCACAAACCAGCAAGAATGGCGTCAAGTTAAACATGCATTGCGCAGAAAGTAAAAGAGGATCCCTGCGTTTGCGACTACCTTGGTATATGTTGCAGGTGCGGGTGGACTTGTCATAGTTGGTGCACCATCCATCAGAGCCAATCATGCTCTTGTACAGCTGCAGGCATGAATCATCAGCAACATCGATCTCTTGATTTACGCGTAACAGTATTGCAAAGCCGTGAGCATCCTTCCGTTGCTCGCATTTTTTATTTACAGTGTAATGCTAGGTTATATTAACCGAAATTTTGCATCTTTGGACAAGAAATGCTTCCATTGTTCTTTGGTTACTGCAAAATGCCGCAGCCATCACTACCTACCTGGAGGTGGTCAGGGTGGTCGGAGAAGATCTCCTCAGGGGTGGGGAAGTCGGGGCCCTTGTCCAGCTTGCAGCACGCGCCGCACCCGCTCGCGCACTTCCACCGAACCACCCGCTTCGGCTTCTCCTGCTGCTGCTTCTTCCTCGCTTCACTCTCCTGCCCCTGAGGCCCTTGTGCCTCCACAACGCGACCCTTCTTGTCGTCGGCCGGCCTCGCGTTGGGCTTCTTCTTGCTCGTGATCTCGCCGTGCCGGGGCTGGGGCTTGGCCTCGCCCCGCCGTTGGCCCTTTCTCCTCCTCCCACCCGATGACGACGACGAGGAGGAGAAGCCAGTGATGGCGGTGAGTCGGGTGGGCTTCGTCCTGACGGCGGCAGCCGCGGCGGCGGCGGCGGCGGCCCGAGGCAGCAGCATCCTGTTCTCCTCCTTGCTGCCTCTGCTCCAACCCTTCAATCTCGCTTATCCCTGCTCCAACCCTTGCTTCACATCGGTCTGCTGCTTGCCGGCCGAATTGCATGGCCAAATTCGGGCCAATCTCGACATGTTTAGGCCTGCCATCGCGCGGCAGCGGCCCGTGTTTGACTATCCGCGGTCCATGCCAGCACGGCTAGCAGCTGGAAGGCTCCTTGTGTTACTACTAGGCAAGGTTCAAAATGCCAACTAGAATTTAGCAAAATCTCATTATTCACTCTCTTCTGAGATTTATAATCCCAACGAAATAGGAAAATTTAAAAAAATTCATATTGCTACAGTGCTTAAAATCTCAGTGAGATTTTGTATTTTTTTTTTTTTTTTTGCAAGATTGCTATGTTTTTATGACGGATTTGGGACCAATTTTTTTTTTTTAGAGAATTAGAATGCCATTTATGAAAAATACATGTAAATATACATATATACATATAGAGGAAACCTTTTCCATACTCTTCGGAGTACATACTCCCACGTCCAATATACCACTTAAAAGAATGTGTATACTCCTCTATCACTTTTAGTATACTCCAATAATAATTTTAAAATACTCTAATATGATATGGTTGAAAATTTTCATTGAAACCCTTTATTTTTTTTTGTTATATAGCCTTTTCCATATAAAAAAGAAGGAGGTACACAAATTACGCTACAAAGAGTGGACTTTGATGAAATTTTTCCTAAAACTCACTTTAGAGTATCTTATAATCAGTATTAGAGTATACTCAAAAGGATAAAGAGGTATAACAACATCATTTAAGCGGTATATTGAGAGTGGGAGTACGTACTCCCAAGGGAATTACCCTTTATAGCATAATTTGTTTATATACTCTCTTTACATATGAAAAATGGTATATAACAAAAAAAGGGCTTCGATGAATTTTTTTCAACAATGTCGCATTGTAGTATCTTATAATTATTATTGAAGTGTACTGAAAGTGATAAAGGAGTATAACACATTCGTTTAAGTGGTATATTGGATGTGTGAGTACGTACACCTAGGAGTACGAAAAAACAGGTATTTTCTCTATTTATTTGCATTCGAAATTTTTTGAAATTTTTAGGATGTTGGATTTAACCAGTTTACTAATTAGTTCAAACAAGTTTGAACTGAAATTTATACTAGATTTTCCTTTTTTTGATGATAGTTTGATTGTAAGTATGTGCTGATTTTATATATAAATTAGCAAAGCATGTGATATAAATTTGTTCAAATGTTTGAATTCGAGTATATTTTTTATCAAAGATATGTGTTTCATTTGAATTGTTATAGATGGGTATATACTCTAAAACTGAAAGCTTTGAAAAATATACTTAAATTTAGCTTGAATTAATGTATTTGAAATCATTGTTCCTGGGCACCATGGTGCATGTGATGTGATGCATCTTTTGTCAATAAAAAGTAGGTGCATGATGTGTTTCAACTAACAAAATGAGAATTCTATGACTTATATTATCAAGCTGCAAGAAACCATTTTACAGTATTTTGCACTATCACAATTTTTGAAAAAATTTTAAGCTTGATCATCATCTGAAAATTTTATAAGAACATTGGTGATATATCAAGACCATCTACAAAAAAAACTTAAAATTTTCTAACGTGGTTTGAACCATTTTTCATTAGGTTGAAATTTACTGGTCAGCCTTCTGTAGCACTGTTCAAATTTTTAAAAATTTATAAAGCTTGATCATTTTCTGAAAATTTTCTGAAAATATTATAGATGTGTTAGAACCATCCAGAATTTTTTTCAAAAGTTTCTAACGTGGTTTGTACCATTTTCCTTTCAGTTGAGATTTGTCAATCAGCCTTTTATCAAGACAGTAGCACTGTCATAATTTTTAAAAATTCCTCAGGCTTAATAATCATCTAAAATGTTTATAGGAATATTAGTGATGCGTCAGGACCATCCAAAAAAGTTTCAAAATTTTTTATTTTTTAATATCATCTGAACCAATTTTTGTTCAGTTCAAATTTATCGAGATTTCGGCAATTTTAGATAAAATTTTTGAATTTTGGCCGAAATTTTGGAAATCTCGTTGAAAAAATTCAGGATTTGAATTTTGCTTTTTGAATTTCGTTCGAAATAATGAGATTTTGTCAAAATTTTGGTGGTTGACAAGATGTGAACCGAAAATGAAATTTGGAACCTTGCTACTGTGTGTGCAATCCAGTCAGATTCTGTCATATATCATTTTTTTCCATATCCAAACATATATTTTTTTCTTGTATAAATCAAATTTCATATATGAATAATATCTGATACGAATATGGGGTGGATAATATTGGTCATAAAATCCATGTGAATGCGGAGCAGAATCGATATGGTACCAAATATTTTTTAGCAGACATCGTGTGAAAACAAATACCACACATACAACAATGATTAATCAACCATATAAGTTCAATATACAATAGGATTGTCGCAATTTAACAATTTATTTAATAAGGTGGTCCAACAAAGTTGCAAAAGTATCAAATATTTCTTTATATTTTGCAAAAGAATACCAGGTATTCATATACGCAAATGAAAACATATTCTTACATGTCAAACTCTGGTGGCAGCCAGCACCGATCGCGCGGGATGACGAATGAAACAACGGCAGAAGGGTGGAGCCGTGGAGGGAGGACCTAGCTTGAGTTATTTGACCGGGCCCAATTAAAGCTACTAGAATATAGGTTATAAATATCTAGGTATCCTAATAGATTTTTTTTGAAATTACCTAAGAATATAATCGGAATATCCCGATCTGACAGATACTTATCTCCCGAATTCAATGCAAACAACTATCCAACACAACTAGCCGAATTCACTCATTTGCTTGTCTATCTATCCCATCGCATTGCACCCTTACTTAACTACCAGTTCCTCTCAAAAATAAATAAATAGATAAAAGCATTCAGTTGTTGATGGTAAACAAAACAGGGTATCTCCGTCTATGCTAACGAAAGGAGGAGATGTGTAATATCCAGTGTGCCTTCTTCCCTACCAAGTACACGGCACGGAGATTACAATTCACTCATTTGCTTGTCTCTCGACCTCCTTCACTGCCAGGGGTTCATACCAGGCAGGCTCGAAGCCGGCGGCCTTCCTTGCCTCCGTGTTGAAGGGGGGCTTCAGGGGTCCTCGGAAATATTCTCTGACGACCCTGTGGAAAGTCCCAATGGCTGCTGCTTCACCGTCTTCCCCGTCGTCGCCTAGTTTGCACGTTGCCAGTGCACCCTCCACCTGGTGAACCGTCTTGCCGTGACCGTTAACGCCCTGTGCCAGCATTTTTGCCAATCCATCTTCCACCGTATGAGAAGCCTTATCACCACCGGAACCATCCTCTGGCAGCTCAGAGCATTGGGGCTTAGCGTGAGGAACAGGACGTGCAATTGGACCACCATTGCGGGGACGGAGGCACAAGTATCTGAACCATCTAACACCAGCCGCGCAATGTGTTATCTCTTCAGGATAAATGATATCTTCTAGCAGTTTGGCCGTCTGTTCATCCCCACCGGCACGGAATCTTGATATGGTGGTTGGAAGGACATCTAATCCCCTAGCCTGCATTCCGAATGGGCATTCATCACTCATCAGTCATGAATATGTACATATGGTTAATCAGGGTTTATCACGGGCAGGAAACTAGGGATATTGATACATTATACGGAACAGATACACGCTGGTTGTTCACATCATTCCACAAAATTGCAGGCCTGTAAAGCTGGGGGAGCACTTAACTGAACACATTAACATCATAGAAAGCAATATCCGATGGACAGTTAACTAAAAAAAACGCATCTCAAGTGTAACAAACCAACAAAATGTTTAGCTTGGGGGCTCTCAATTGTAGGTTTACTGAAGAAAAGTCATTGCAAGGATTAGTTGTTTTCCGGGAGTAAAATGTTGTGCAGTCTAACATTCCAGGATCTTGATTTAGAAGGCCATAAGACCCGCCTGATACCACAGCCCAAAGTTCAAATACTTTGTGGACCAATCAGAATTGAAATATAAGAAAGAAAAAAACAAATTGTATCAATCAATCCTTATCTCTGGTTAT
This sequence comes from Rhipidocladum racemiflorum, assembly GCA_036346355.1. Lineage (NCBI taxonomy): Eukaryota > Viridiplantae > Streptophyta > Magnoliopsida > Poales > Poaceae > Rhipidocladum > Rhipidocladum racemiflorum. The sequence goes on along the minus strand of CM070573.1, from coordinate 59,585,791 downwards.
TAGCCACAGTCAGTTGTTGATCTGTTTCAATACAAGTCAGTCCTCATGCTTATGCCACAAATGACTTCATTCCGTCTACATTTAGCTTCAAGAGAATAGTATACTTTATTCTTTTCTGGATACTCTTACACAAACTAATCGGTTCCATTTATATACCATAATGGCATAATCGCCGAGACATAACAGCGGCACGTGCGAAATAGTTCAGTAGAGCTGTGGCCATCCCAATTCTAATTTTTTGCCTGGAAGTTTGCCTATCAGAAAAGTCACGACCAACCAGTAGGAGGTCCCTGGGGTTATGGCAGGTAGCACATTTTCTTGCAGTAAGATGGCAAGAAGACATAAAAGTTTCATGATCCTTATACTGGGCCAGTCACAACAAAGTACATATTCCTTAGACATTAGTAAGACCTAACTCCTAAGATGACAGTGCGCTCACACAAGAACATAGGTTAGAAACCAAAGTTCTCTAGTAAGCTTTCCTACATACTAGTTTCAAGCTTCCAAGTTTCAACTGGAACATTAACCTTCCAAATCCCTTTTTGTGTGTGTGTGTGTGTGTGAAACGCAAATCAGGAAGAAAATGAAACGATGATTGGTTTATCAACGGAATTTCGAGAAAGGGATGTTTCATGGCTACGGCTGTTTAAGGCTTAAGCTTATGATTGTTTGTCATATAGGTAACCTCCAGCTCTCTCTAATAATCGTATTGACTCGATTTGGGAAATGATATGCTGATTAGTGTCTTCATAATGGTATTTCCATGAATCAGAAGTAAATAAAGGAAGGACAGAATGACGGGCTACAGAGGCTGTGCTCCTCACCTCGTGGACGCAGTGCTCGACGGCAAGGCGCGCGAGGAGGCAGTGCGAAGTGCGCATCGCCGAGTCCCAGAGCCCGTCGTGCGCAGCGAGCGCCCCGTAGTGCGACCCCAGCTCCCGCAGCCGCGCGGAAAGCACCGTGAAGTGCCGGCCCTCGTCCTGCGCGACGCGGGCGAAGTCGTCGAAGAATTCGCGGGGCATGCGCAGCCGCGCGCCAAAGCGAGCGACGATATCCCAGGAGAGGTCGACGGCCCAGCTCTCGGTGTGCGCCAGCGAGTGCAGCAGCGCCAGCCTGCTCTGCGCGCTTCCGCCCTTCCCCAGCTTCGGCGCTCGCGACGGCGGGAGTAGTCGCACCGCCTCGCTCCGGGCCGGGCGTTCCGGCGGGGCGCGCGGGGGCTGGACTGGGTCGTAGGGGAGCGGGATGGCGCCGCTGAGCCACCGGGTGGCGGCGAGGTCGCCCAGGCGGGCCTTCTCGTCGGGGTCGGCCGTGTCGAGGATCTCCAGCGCCCAGTCAATCAGCGTCTTGGGCGGCTGCGGCTCTTCTCGGCCGTCGCCGAGTACTCTGTCAGCGCCACGCGCAGCCTCCATATGAGCGATTCTGCAGCCCGCAGCACGGCGCGGAGTGGGTCTCGGAGTTGAGCCGCCGCCGGCTGCTGCCGTCTAGGTGTTAGACCATCTCCAACCATATCCCTTCCCCTCTCATTTTCCCTTCATGAAGGGATTCTCATTCCCTTCAGCGCTCCAACGGGTTCCCTTCAGCATTCCTTTCAGCCTGAGATTCTCTCTCCCATTCCCTCCAGCAAGGGATTCTCTCTCCTTTCCCTATACAATTCCCTTTAAAGGGAATCTGTTGGAGATGAGGGGAAATAAAGGGAATGGGAACAGAGAAGGGGACAGAGAAGGGAATGAAATGAAGAGAATATGGTTGGAGATGGTCTTAGGGATAGCAAAAATAACCGTGGGTCCGGGCACCTGACCGGATGGGTCCGAGTTTGCATTCAAATTTGGACCCATAGGTATGTTACTTCGGATTCGGGTCCAGGTCCGGATCTTATTTTGAATCCGTGGGTACCCAGATCCAGACCCGATAGGGCACATACACTCATATGTTCGTAAATTTACCATTGTATACATACTGTTATGTCTCAAATCCTCGTTTCTTCTTTTTCTAATCCTATCTTAAGCACGACCAATGAGAAGTGAATGGATTAAAAGGTGGAACCGTCGTGCGGATGCAGTGCTGAGCGCTTTCTTCTCTGCAGAGCACTTGTACTCTCTCCATGGAAGAATTCGGGTCCAGGTACCCGTCGGGTCCGGGTCCGAGTTTGGACCCGTGATTGATTTTAGGTCCGGGTCCGGGTCCAAATTTCGGGTCTCGGGTCCGGGTCCACGAAGGTTGGACCCGGAGGTACCCGGACCTGTCGCCATCCCTACTAGGTGTTTGAGCTTGTTGCTGGGCCGTCTGATGCAGTGTGGATCAGACCGTCGGATTGGTATATACTGCCAAAAATAGAAATTTTCCATGGATTCCACTAAAAAAAGAAGGAATTTTCCGTGGATTCAATCTAGGGATGGCAATTTTATCTGATTACCTGTGTACTTGCAAGTAAAAACTCTAATACATGTGAGTATATTTTTCTTTTGTTACTCGCGGGTATGTTTATGGGGCCAAATTTTATCCGATGGATAAATAGGTATAGGTATGGGGGAGCTCCACATGTACCTGTTCCGCCCGATTACCCGCCACCTTCTACTGACGTGTGGGTCATAATAGACGTCTAGTTAACCTCTTGATCCCCAATTTATGTTACTTCATACTAGTAATTTTTGATTGATGATGCCGTGAGGGATGATTTGTAATGCGTGTGATAATTGATGAATTGTTTCTATTTTAATTATTGAACTTGAGCATGTGTGATGACTAATAAACTATTTTCATTTTAATTATTAAACTTGAGCATCTGTATGTCATTTGTTTGCATGTATTATTTTAATTCTTATTCCTATGTGCATTTGAAATTTTGAATAATTGATAATCATTCTTCAATCCACAGAATGTAGCTGATTTTCACAATTTCATCAAGAGGATTGTATCAGTACATTGCTCATTAGATCCTAGTGCCCTTTAGTTAGAAGGATTATTGATAGTGACGAGTAAATGGGTATATATGTGGATAACGGGTACCCGCGGGCGATGGGTATGAGCAAGATTTTTTATCCACCACCATTCATATGTATACCTATATGGAAGATTTTGATATGGAAGATTTTGTTTGACAGGTATTGATATGGATGAGCACTAATCGTGCCCACCACATCTGATTGTCATCACTAATCCGATCGGAATTTGTGTAGGTTCCGTAAATTTCGTATAAAATTTATGCATGTATTGTATTGTGAAATGGCTTTCGACATGTCATAGAGTACCTGGCAAGTGGCAATCATCATGTCCTATCGCAAAAATGGTAACCACCGTGTTATCACTAGGGTTCACAAAATCGATGAAAATCACGCGATTTTCATCTGTATCACCACGGCTTGATATCAAAAACCAGTCGATAAACCGATCCGATTCAAAAAATAATTGAAAAAAAATTGAAAATTTCAAAAAATGTCAAAAACCGGTCGATTTTCGTAAAAAAATCGTTGAAAATCGCTACAAAAAATTGATCGCACAAAAGTTCAACAAGGTCGTCGATTTTCTATGAAAATCGGCTGATTTTCCAAGAAAATTGACGATTTTTGAAATTTTTTGGAAAAAACATGGTTTTTGAATTTATCCGATTTTCGATCGATTTTCAACTCGATTTTTGCGATTATCGAAAATTACTATTCATCCGGAAATCGCCAAAATGATTTTGTGAACCCTGGTTATCACTCGTATTCTTTTTTTTCTCTCCTTAAGCAGAAGCAGAAGGTGGGATGGAATGATGGATACTGGATAGCAGATTTTTTTTAATAATACAATTTTTATTCAAAATTACAAAAATAAACATCGGGAAAAAAATTACAGAAATATACACCTGTCGCCCTTTGGTTTAGCGACACAAGTATATCGCCCGTTCATCGGGCGACAGGAGGCTGTTGGGGTCTTTGTCGTCCGTTGAATGGGCGACAGTATAAAAACCGCTTGATCAAAAGGCGGCAGTATAAAAATCGCCCGACCAACAGGCAACAGAGCGTGTACAGGCTTTTGTTGCTCATTGATCGGGCGACAAAGAGCGATTTATAAAATCGCCACGTGGCCGCTGGACGCACAGAGCCAGCGTCGATTGTAAACAAAGAGAAAAAGAAAGAAAGAAGAAGATAGAAAGAAAAGGAGGAGGAAGGAGAGAAAAAGAGACGGACTGCGCGACGAGTTTTAGATAATTGCTCATTGTTTAATTTTTGTAGTTGTAAATGTAGTTAGATGTAGGTAGATTTAGCGAATTTAGTTAGATGTAGGTAATTGCTCTTAGGAATGTAGTTGGATAGATCTAGCGAATGTAGTTAGATGTATGTAGAGTAGAAATTATTTGTAGGGAATGTAGTTAGAGTAGAAGTTATTCGTTGTTTAATTTTTTTAGCAGTAAATTATGATTGAGTAGAAATAATTTTAGATCTAGGTTTATGTGCGTAGATCTAGCGAATGTTGATGTTTTATACCGATACAAGTACGTCCATATATATATTCATTTCCTAGGAATGTAGTTGGGTAGATCTAGCGAATGTAGTTAGATGTAGGTAGAGTAGAAATTATTTGTAGGGAATGTAGTTAGAGTAGAAATAATTCATTGTTTAATTTTTTAGCAGTAAATTATGATTGAGTAGAAATAATTTTTGTAATATTACAAGTTTTGTCTGAGTCTTGGAATTTCCTAGTCTGGGTGTTTGGAGACCTGTTTGTGATCTGTGGGATTCAAGATTTAGGTGTGGGAGAGAAAATTGACGATTTTTGAAATTTTTTGGAAAAAACATGGTTTTTGAATTTATCCGATTTTCGATCGATTTTCAACTCGATTTTTGCGATTATCGAAAATTACTATTCATCCGGAAATCGCCAAAATGATTTTGTGAACCCTGGTTATCACTCGTATTCTTTTTTTTCTCTCCTTAAGCAGAAGCAGAAGGTGGGATGGAATGATGGATACTGGATAGCAGATTTTTTTAATAATACAATTTTTATTCAAAATTACAAAAATAAACATCGGGAAAAAAATTACAGAAATATACACCTGTCGCCCTTTGGTTTAGCGACACAAGTATATCGCCCGTTCATCGGGCGACAGGAGGCTGTTGGGGTCTTTGTCGTCCGTTGAATGGGCGACAGTATAAAAACCGCTTGATCAAAAGGCGGCAGTATAAAAATCGCCCGACCAACAGCAGGCAGCGAGGCGTGCAGGCTTTTGTTGCTCATTGATCGGGCGACAAAGAGCGATTTATAAAATCGCCACGTGGCCGCTGGACGCACAGAGCCAGCGTCGATTGTAAACAAAGAGAAAAAGAAAGAAAGAAGAAGATAGAAAGAAAAGGAGGAGGAAGGAGAGAAAAAGAGACGGATCACACGATTTAGTTTTAGATAATTGCTCATTGTTTAATTTTTGTAGTTGTAAATGTAGTTAGATGTAGGTAGATTTAGCGAATTTAGTTAGATGTAGGTAATTGCTCTTAGGAATGTAGTTGGATAGATCTAGCGAATGTAGTTAGATGTATGTAGAGTAGAAATTATTTGTAGGGAATGTAGTTAGAGTAGAAGTTATTCGTTGTTTAATTTTTTTAGCAGTAAATTATGATTGAGTAGAAATAATTTTAGATCTAGGTTTATGTGCGTAGATCTAGCGAATGTTGATGTTTTATACCGATACAAGTACGTCCATATATATATTCATTTCCTAGGAATGTAGTTGGGTAGATCTAGCGAATGTAGTTAGATGTAGGTAGAGTAGAAATTATTTGTAGGGAATGTAGTTAGAGTAGAAATAATTCATTGTTTAATTTTTTAGCAGTAAATTATGATTGAGTAGAAATAATTTTTGTAATATTACAAGTTTTGTCTGAGTCTTGGAATTTCCTAGTCTGGGTGTTTGGAGACCTGTTTGTGATCCGTGGGATTCAAGATTTAGGTGTGGAGAGAAAATTGACGATTTTTGAAATTTTTTGGAAAAAACATGGTTTTTGAATTTATCCGATTTTCGATCGATTTTCAACTCGATTTTTGCGATTATCGAAAATTACTATTCATCCTGAATCGCCAAAATGATTTTGTGAACCCTGGTTATCACTCGTATTCTTTTTTTTCTCTCCTTAAGCAGAAGCAGAAGGTGGGATGGAATGATGGATACTGGATAGCAGATTTTTTTAATAATACAATTTTTATTCAAAATTACAAAAATAAACATCGGGAAAAAAATTACAGAAATATACACCTGTCGCCCTTTGGTTTAGCGACACAAGTATATCGCCTGCTCATCGCGACAGAGGTCAGTTAGGTCTTTGTCGTCCGTTGAATGGGCGACAGATAAAACCGCTTGATCAAAAGGCGAAGAGAAAATCGCTCACCAACAGCAACAGAGCGTGTATGTGCTTTTGTTGCTCATTGATCGGGCGACAAAGAGCGATTTATAAAATCGCCACGTGGCCGCTGGACGCACAGAGCCAGCGTCGATTGTAAACAAAGAGAAAAAGAAAGAAAGAAGAAGATAGAAAGAAAAGGAGGAGGAAGGAGAGAAAAAGAGACGGACTGCGCGACGAGTTTTAGATAATTGCTCATTGTTTAATTTTTGTAGTTGTAAATGTAGTTAGATGTAGGTAGATTTAGCGAATTTAGTTAGATGTAGGTAATTGCTCTTAGGAATGTAGTTGGATAGATCTAGCGAATGTAGTTAGATGTATGTAGAGTAGAAATTATTTGTAGGGAATGTAGTTAGAGTAGAAGTTATTCGTTGTTTAATTTTTTTAGCAGTAAATTATGATTGAGTAGAAATAATTTTAGATCTAGGTTTATGTGCGTAGATCTAGCGAATGTTGATGTTTTATACCGATACAAGTACGTCCATATATATATTCATTTCCTAGGAATGTAGTTGGGTAGATCTAGCGAATGTAGTTAGATGTAGGTAGAGTAGAAATTATTTGTAGGGAATGTAGTTAGAGTAGAAATAATTCATTGTTTAATTTTTTAGCAGTAAATTATGATTGAGTAGAAATAATTTTTGTAATATTACAAGTTTTGTCTGAGTCTCGGAATTTCCTAGTCTGGGTGTTTGGAGACCTGTTTGTGATCTGTGGGATTCAAGATTTAGGTGTGGGAGAGAACTATTGCCTTTTCTTGCAATTGCCCCACCTAACCTTCTCCCCCCCCCCCCCCCCCTCTCTCTCCCTTCCTTTCCCCCACCCGAGTGGCCTCCCTTTTCTTTCTTTTCCTAGCTTCCTCTCCTGCAGCCAGCAGCCCGACGCCTCCCCTGTCTTCTCCCCACCCAGGGCGTCGCCCTGGCTTCCTCCCCTTCCACTTGACGTCGCCCTCCCCCTGGCTCCTCCCTCCCGGCCGGGCACTGCTCCTCCCTCCGGCCGTCCTCCCCGAGCGGCGCAGCTCCTCTCGGTCTTTCCCCTGCCCACGCGGTTCCTCCCGCCCCGACGCCAGCCACCCACTGGTTCCCCAGCTTCGGCACTGCCATGGCCTGCTCCGGCGAACCCCTCCAGTCGGTGGCGCCCTTCTCCACCCCCCCTTGCCTTCTTCTTGTGGTGAGCCCTCAAGCACAAATGAAATTGTGGTATTTGGTTTCTTTGTACATGCCAAGTGTTTGATGAAATGCCTAGAAGGTTGATGATATGGTAGCACTATGTGATTTAGTGATTGTTATCTCTGTGGTGCTTAGGATTGGGGATTTGTGATGATTATGTTCACTGAGTTTGCACTGAGGGCACCCCTCTGATGGTTTAAGGTGGACCCATTAGACTGAATTTAGAGGGGAATGATAATGATTAGTAGATGATATAAGACTTTGATACTAAGCAAAGAATTCCTTACGTTGTACAATCTTATGGCATCTTCTATCACTTGTAGGTTAGTATGTAACTTACCTGGCAATATCTTCTACGCTCCTCCCAGCAATTGTTATGTCCTAAACTCTGAAGCTTTATGAAGTAGCGAAAGAAAAATTGTTTATGTGGTAGATTCTTGTGCTCCACTTTGATCCTGGCACTTTAGATTAAAATAGTTACGGAAAATATGCTAAGTATGCTTTGTGGATCATTTTGCTGTGGTTTCTTTATGTTAATGTAGATCAGCGTGGAGTTTCATGATATTTTACATTGAATCTGCCAATGCTGTTATTGGGAATTTCTGTAAATAGCAGTATGAAAAAGTGTCATTCATGTATCAAAAGCATCTCTTGTGTTTGACTAATAATTTGTGAGATAGGAAGTTTAGGTTGTGATATGTCATATGGTGGCTGCTAGGATCCTAAGCATGAGCTGTAGTTAGAATTATGTTGTATGCTTCTATTGTTATTATTCAATAAGCTCTGCTAGAAAGCCATGTTTATCATAAGAGACTTTATTGAAGGATCTACTACTGTATTGTTCGTGATTGCTAGCTAGTTGTTTTGTAGTTTACTTATGCTAGCTGAAAGTGTGGGTGGCAAATACTAGGGATAATGTGAAGTAGGTCTTTTTCATTGTAGTGCTGGTTTTACTTGTGTATGAGGAAATCTTCACATTCTGTTTTTTCAAATTTTTCTAGATTGCTTCTATTTGCAGCAGTTAGTCTTCTGAATCTGGGAGTGATAAAAATAGAGTTGGAGTTTTTACTCAACATAAAAGTTGTAGATAATTTTCTATAGATGCTCCGATTGTAATTTAATTATCATGTTGGGTTCAACGGTTTAAATGTTTGGCTAGAACAGTGAGCGAGCAGGGTTTTAGCTAGTTTTTAGAAAGTCGGGTTTCAGGTCACTAGAGTTTGTATCACCAAATTAGTTTTCACCCGAAGAATGGATTTTGAGTATTGTTTTATTCTCTAGGGCTGGAGGTTCCTAATACTGCAAGCGGGACGTCAGTTCATTGCCGCGGTTAAGGCAAGTGCATGTAGAACAGTAGGATGATTTGGTGATGTTTACTGTTAAAACTTAATAACCTGTTCCTTTTCTTACTGTTGTTGATTGATCATACTTGCTTATACGACGAATATGAAATGCTTATGAGATAAAAGGTATTAATATATGGTTAAATGAATGTGTAAAGTATAGAATGAGAAACATTGCATCATTCTCATTCATATCCAAGAAATTGCATGGGCCAGGTCGGTGGGAAAGTCATAACTAATCCGGTGAGGTCGGTAAGAAAGTTATGACTAATCCGGAGCGCCCTAGAGTAAGTCCTACCTCGTAGTCCCATCCATCGAGGTGGATGGGAGTGAGACAGTAATAGTAGGCACCTCCACAGGATGGAGGTAGAGGGTGAACATCGAGGGTGTTCCCTCAGCCATACCGGTATGAGCAAGGAAAGGTGCATGTTAAGCATGAAATCATAAGTGCATTGCATAGCATGGAAAAGACGAGTGTTGGTCAATGTGTTGATTGCGACAAATTAAGTGCATATGCTCTGAGTTGTTCATTATCGAGTATGCCTGCCGCATTGCATGATGTTACTAATGATGAACAGTAATTGGTTTTCCTTGAGTTGATGGCAATAATTCAGGTTAAGAATGGATCGAGTCATGGACTCATTCGAGGTTATCTATTGAGGTATGTGTAGTAATTGAAGTTTTGACCCAGTCGAAAGTAAGCTGTGAAGTGAATGCAATGATCGCCGGTGGTAGTATTGCTCCATGTACTTGTTGAGTTCAATTAGGAAGAATGTTGTTCTGGTATTATTCTCGATGGTTAAAAGTTTATGCTTCTACCTTTTGATGCACTTTGTTGAGTTTTGAACTCATGCTGGTTATTTAATGTTTGTAGGTACAGTGAAGCTGGCATGCATGGATGGGAGTAGTGGCACAATCACGACTTTTAACACCACATATTCGTCTTGTTGATCGATAGCTTTCAATCTTAATAGCTCACGAAATTTCTTGTAAATGGTTGTTTGCGGATTACGTCCAATGAGATCATGTCTTGTAATAAATTTATGGTAGTTGTGTGTGCTTAGTTGGGTCATGATGGTTAGTTGATACCATGACACATGTTTGTGTTTGGTTGGTTATCTTAAGTTGCTTTATGTTGTTTTTATACTAAATGTTGTCTTTTGTCTGCTGAGTGGATGTCCAAGTTTTAGGGGAGGTGTTGCCGAAATTTCTATTAATTTCAGTAAGTTACTAATATGTTAGCTTGCTTTGTCAATTTATTCTAGTGTCTTGTGCTAGTTGATGTTTGAGGGTGTAACATTCAGGGCACGTGCGGTGCCCGGGTGTTACAATTTTAGATCTAGGTTTATGTGAGTAGATCTAGCGAATGTAGATGTTTTATATTGATACAAGTACATCCATATATATATATATATATATATTCATTTTTTTATGAATGTAGTTGGGTAGATCTAGCGAATGTAGTTGGATGTAGATAGATATATATTCTTAGGAATGTAGTTATATTTTCTATAGATAGATCTATATTTTTGTAGCATATAGATGTAGTTATGTTAGGTGTCACAGTATTTTTTTACGGAATTAATTCGTGGGTGAATAAATGGATTCGCAGATATGGCAGAACGAGTTCCATTTAGAATCTATTATGGAGAAGGGGATGTAATGTATGGTTTAGAGGGTGCGGATCTAAGTAACTTCTAGTATGTGGACAGAAGTTTGAGTAGGGTCGAAGAGCGCACATTTTCTTCTGTGTTGAAGTGGTTGTATTATACTTTTCGGATGGAACAAGAGAAGTGCTAGCTGAAGGTATTTTGCCTATGTAGTATGCAAAACGATCCTATTTGTTGGGAGCTAGTTGAGCTGAAAGGAACCACATCGTGGAGATCATGTGAGGGGGACAGAGCAACGGGGATGGAATCGGGTGCTTTTAGTGCAAGCATATGACAGGGATGTTGCCCCCCAGCAGCAGTTGAACGGCGGTGAGTGTAGTTAGCCTCAAAATGAGTTCAATTTTGGTGATATCAAAATTGGGGGATCTAGTCGTGAGCAGTATGTTCAGCAACGCAACGAGGATATCATTTGCCAAAGTGGTGAACAAATTGAATTTGGGGAGGATGATGAAAATGTTAGACAAGAAGCGCGGGAACAAGTAGACGAAGGTGAGCAAATTGATGAAATAACAGCTAGGATGGAAGAGGAAGACCGTGAGTACAACAGAGTAGAAGTGGAAGACGATGATGAGTTGGATGAGTAAGATGGAGGTACGGAGCTGCTTGTGCCAGCCGAGTGGAGCACGCATCAATTTGATAGGTTGGTTGTCAATGAAAGCAACGATATATCTTGGCAGTATAGTGATAATGAGATTAGGCCTAACAGTATGTACCTGACAAAAGAGGTTGTGCAGGATGTTGTGAAAGATTGGACCTTATCATTAAGAAGGACTTTCAGGGTTAAGAAATCCACCCTGACCTGCTACGACGTGGTGTGTGAGATCCATGGGTGTCCGTGGATAGTGCACGCGTACAAGCCCAAATGGGGCACCCATTGGTTATGCTCGAAGGTTGAGCAGCATAGCTGTATGATTGAGGAAACAATGATGGCTCATAGGAACCTATCATCCGGGTATGTCGCGAACATCATGTAGTAGAGATAGTAGAGAACCTGAGTTTTGAGCCCTGTGCTATTATCCGAGCAATCGAGAACAGATATTAGTACATAATTAGCTGTGGGAAGGCATGGAGGGCAAAACAAAAGGCATTAGATATGAGGTTTGGGAAGTTTGAAGACTCGTATCACAATCTACCTGCACTGCTCAGTTGCATTCAGGGAAGAAATCCTAGCACTTACTATGATTATCAAGACTGTCTGTCAATCAAGTGGCCAACTAAAAGGCATCTAAGGAGAGTGTTCTTCGCATTAGGAGCTTGCATTAAGGAATTCTATCACTATCGTCCATTGTTGTGTGTGGACAACACATTCTTGATCGGGAAATACAGAGGGCAAATATTGACAGCTGTGGGCGTTGATGGAAATAACCATATTCTGCCTGTTGCCTTCGCCTTTATAGAGTTGGCTGTGGTTCCTACAGAATTTGAAGATAGGGGTGGTCAAAACTCGTCAAGATGTGTGCATGCTGCATGACAGGTATGCTGGTCTGCTTAGTGCAATCAACCCGTTGCAAACAGGGGAAGAGGAGCCATTTCCATGGCCTGACTTGCAGAGCCGATGGTGCATGAGGCATTTAGGTGCAAACTTCTATAAGCAATTCAGGAACAAGGAACTCATGAATATGTTCAAAAGACTATGTAAGCAGAACTAGGAGAGCAAGTTCCGAATTCTGTGGAAAAATATGGATGAGCTGACAAGAAAACACAAGGAGGAGCAGGCGAACAATACTAGTGGCAGCGAAACACACAAGCAGGTGGAGCCTCTTTTCCCCCTGCCAACATAAGATGAGGTGACTTATCGTCGTCGAAGGCAAATGCCAATCAAATGTTTCTCGGACTGGATCAAGCACAAACTGAAAGAAAAGTGGGCACTGTTACATGACGCACATGGTGCCAGATACGGTGTGATGACCAATAACTTTGCAGAAGTTTACAATTGGGTAATGAGAGGGATGAGGTGTCTCCCATTGGTAGGAATTGTTGAGGTGGTAGGAATTGCTGAGGGAGTGTTGCGGGGCATAACCAAGTACTTTGTTGACATGCATCAAGCTGTTGAGATAATAATGAGAGACGAGAAGTTTCTGTACTCTTCCATGCATGATTAGTAAATACATGGATGAGAAGAGTCAGAAGGTGGCCAAGCATAAAGCTATAAAAGTTGGTGCACAAACTCTGTGCTTCGAGGTGATATGCAAGGATAAAGGACGATGTGGAACCAACTAGAAGGTTGTCATCCAGGAGTGCATATTACAGGCTGATTGCAAATGCTCGTGTAACAAGACCTACCTTTTGCATAGGGCATGATCTCGTGTGATAGCGCATGTGCTTTATTTGGAATGCAACCTGGTACATGTCGGGACCCCGAATTTGCAAATCCGGACCCTCTGTGTATTCAGCACTAGTCCAGGAACGCGCTAGTGCACACAGTCTTAACATCGGTAAATATCACAATCATACCATTCGATACTATCAAAGTACTTTATTTAAATAACTAATCAAGTTACTCGACCTTATGGTCAAGTTACAATATACGCCTCACAGTAGAAACTTATTAAGAGAGAAATAGTAGCAGCGGAAAAATCAAATAAGGTAACATCGTGGCGCCATCCAGTATACCACAGGCAACTGACTGGGCTCGCTTCCCTAAGTAGACGGATCCTCTTGGAGTTCCTCCTCCAAAGCTAGTGTAGTTTCCTCTTCAACTGGTGTTATATTGTGGCAAGGGTGAGTACTTGGTACCCAGCAAGTCATGCACAGAATGCAGGCTAATATACTATATGCATGGCTTGGTACAAAGGAATAGCTCAAGGTATATTTGCAGTAAATAGCATTGGACAAGTAATATAAGTAGATTCGAAAGCAGTAGAAATAAGTAAAGCATAAATAACTTTTCAAGAAGTTTGGTAAACATCTTTCCCATCCTAAACCATATTTCCATCAACTTCATTATTAATCCAGCCCAATCTTTCAAACCAAAGTTATTTTTGAGAAAATCTAACCCTTGATCAGAATTCTGAGCGATGTCCAATACCGCGGACACGGCTATTCGAATAGATTCTAAACTCTGCAGAGGTTATGCACTTTACCCACAAGATACAAATCAAACACCACAAAGGCGAGTTCAGTAACAAAGTCTTTCTAAACCTCTAACAATACAAGTGGTCCTCCCGGTTATTGCACACTAACCCTTCCCTTAGTTAAGGCGAAGTCTAGGCCAATCAACTGTTAGATGGGTACTGGCCTCACCCGATGACGCTCCCCGCACAACTTACACAAAGGGTGTAGTTGACCTCCCGAGGTCCCACAGTAATGCGTTATTAGCAACTTAGTCAACTAGGTCCGTCCCATTACAGGACATGTGGTTGCACGTTAGACCCAGTTCAAAGGCTTGCAAGGTTAAGTCCTTAGGGTGACCAGGCAAGACTACCCAAGAACCAAATCAACATCCCCAATGCCACAATGGCCCACCTGATTACTCTTGCCACATGCCCCTGGCCGAAATCAAGTTTATCAAACCCCGCTTGATTACCATGCACCACGTGCCATCAACATCACATGATACCTTTCCAAAACAGGTTCAATATATCATTAAGTCAATATTAGCATTTGATTGTCCAAAATCATGTCATGAGCACGTAGCGTGTCTAAGCAAAGATACTACAACGGTCTAAACCCATGTTGGCAATTTAATAATGTCCAACTAGTAATCCACAACTAGGGTGACAAGGGGTCATGGCACATACTTAAATAATCAAGGTGTCATACAAATAAATTGGTACTTATCTAATCCCCCATGTTTAAATAAAGTATTTTCTATTTGAACTTAGCATGCAATAGGTTAAATCAAAATAGATTTCAAAATAGGATCAACATGGTCAAAGCACAACTTGCCTTCAAAAAGTACTTGTTCTTGGTCTTGAGTTGGATCCTGAGTCAATACTTCTCCTTCGAATCCTTCCTAAGACTTCAACGTCTACTCGTAAAGCGTGCAAATAGCAAATACACGAATAAACAATAGGCAAAAAGTGTCCAAACATCCAAATAAAATCCATAAACAGAGAGAACATAATTTTATGAGTTTTTAGAAACTGGAATCGTCAAATTTGGAGTTAAGACGCAAAAGTTATGATTATTTAAAGTTCAAATAATCAATTAAAAAATTTTACGGAGAAAAAATTTAGTCCAAAAATTAAATAAAATTCATATTTAGGTAGATCTCAATTTTATTCAAATTTAGAAATTTGAATCACTCAAATCGGAGTTGAAACGCAAAAGTTATAAGCGTTTGAAGTTTGAAACAAAATCTGATATCATTATTTCGAATTAATAAATCATTTTCTTTTTCGGAAATTAATTATTGCGTCAGCATGGACACGTGGCAGACCTGGCTTGGTCTGCTGCCGTCAGCCGGTCCATGGACTCGGGCCACGCTCGGCTCGGTCATCGTGGACCCGGCCCACGGCTCACGTGAGATCGACATGTGGGACCACTCGGGTAGCGTCATCGGCCGTCGGCCGGGCTCGACCACAAGGTCGGCAGGTGGGACTCCACCGATGACGCCATGGGTGACGTCACGCGGTGCGATTATTAAGCCGTGACACGCGGGCGGCGTGTCGGTGACCACGACGCCAGCGTGGCGCGGCGGCTCGGCTTCCCGGACACGTGGCACGATCGGGGCCGTTGATTGGAAAATCAACGGCCGCGATTGGATCCAGGGTTAACACGTTGAAAACTACTCGATGATCGTGGGCGCTCGATCTAGATCGGACGGTCCGCATCTAATCCTACATTATCACTACTACGACGCGTGGCGATCGTGGGCCGTTGGATCTTGATCCAACGGTCCGGATCTAATCGGGTTGGAAACACGTGAACTCACTCTCAACCGCACGATCAAGATCGGACGGCGCACGAGCTCGCGAGGTCGATGGCGACGCGGTGGAGCTGCAGCAACCGGAGACGGAGACGGCGACGAGCAGCCCGACGGCCAGTCGCTCCGTGAGTGAGAGGTACCACGGTGCGCCTTGGCTTGGGGGTCTCAGGCGGCCTCAACCGCGGCGGAAGACGGCGAACGGCGGCGGAATGAAGCAAAGAATCGCGGCGGGAGAGAGAACTCGGCGAGCAATTGCGAGGTGACGGCGCGGATAAGGCTCGGGGTTGGGGAAGACGATGCGCCGCAGGTCGCGATCCTCGAGCGGCGATCCACGCTTAAATCTGGCGCGGACGTCGAGATCCACTCGGTTTCGCGGCGGAGCCGAAGCGGCGGAGTCCGCTCAACACGGTGAGGTGGCGTACGCACGCCTGGCCGCCCACGTGGCGCGATCAGTGGCCGAGATTGGCTCACGCGCGAACGGATCCGACCGGACTCAGGCTCGAGCCGGTGCGGTCCAATCCGGACCGTTGGATCCCGATCCAACGGTCGGGATCGATTGTGTTAGGAGTGGGTTCGGTCGAGTCGATCGCTCGGTCGGACTCGAGTCCGACTTCGTTCCGACTTCGATCGGATGAACAAGATCTCGACCGAGTTGAATTTCCAATGATTTAATTTTAAAATAATTCCCAGTAATTCATTTAATTCATTAAAAATAGCAAAATACTCGGAAAAATTCCAGAAAAATTCTGGAAAATATTTTGGAACATTTTGGACTCAAATAAAATATTTCCAACAAAATTTTATTTGCAAAATTAAATTCTTTAATTATTTCAAAATGGAATAAATTCAAATAAATTCCAAATAAATCCAAATAAATTCCAGAAAATTCCAAAATTCACCAAAGTGCCAAATCACACATGAATTTAAGAAAAGCAAAATTTTGGGGTGTTACAAACCTCCCCCCCTTAATAGAATCTCGTCCCCGAGATTCAGGGCTCACTACAGAATAGGTTTGGAAACTCTTTCTTCAAATCCTCTTGTGACTCCCTAGTCGCTTCGCTTTCTTCATGGTTTCTCCACTTAATTCTACAGATACGGGTTGACTTGTTTCTAGTTTCTCGATCCATTGTGTACAGAATACTCACTGGATGCTCCTTATAAGTCATATCCTCTTGCAACTCAATTAACTCTAGCGGTGTCTGCTCCTCGTGAACTCTGAGACACTTCTTCAATCGGGACACATGGAATACATCATGTACTCCTGTTAACGATCGTGGGCAACTCCGGTGATAAGCAACTTCGCCTACTGGCTCAAAATCTTAAATGGTCCAACATAATGGGTGCAAGTTTCCCCTTGGCATGGAACCTCTTAACTCCCCTGAGGCGTAACCCTGAGGTATACAAAGTCTTCTCGTTCAAAACTCAAATCTCGGCGACGGTTGTCAAGATAACTCTTCTGCGTGATTGGGCTATCTTCAACCTTTCCCTAATCACGGCAATCTGCTTCTTCACCTTTTGAAGAATATCTCGCCCAAAGACACATCGTTCAATTGCCTCATTCCAATTCAATGGTGTCCGACAGGTCGACCATACAAAGGCCTCAAAGGTGACATCTCAGAACTAGCCTGATAACTATTGTTGTAATCGAACTCGGCATACGGCAAACTCTTATCCCAAGAGGTAGCATAAGCCAATGCACAAGCTCTTAACATATCCTCCAGAATCTGGTTGACTCTTTCTGGCCTGTCCATCCGTCTGTGGATGATAGGTGTACTAAAGTTCAAACGGGTTCCCATGGCTTCATGCAACTTATTCCAAAACCTTGAGGTAAATTGGGTACCTCTGTCTGATACAATCCTCTTTGGCACACCAGGCAAACAGACGATCCTGATCATGTACAATTCGCCAACTTATCTCCCGAGTAAGTGGTCTTCACTGATAAAATGGGCTACTTTAGTCAAGCGATCCACTATAACCCATATGGAGTCATAACCTCCTTGAGTTTTAGGCAAAGCCGGTAATGAAATCCATTCCGATTTCCTCCCACTTCCACTCGTATTTTCAATGGTTGTAGCAATCCTACTGGTCTCTGATGCATTGCCTTGACTCTCTGGCATATGTCGCACAATGCAACATGCTCAGCAACTTCACGTTTCATACTCGGCCACCAGAATCTCTCCTTCAGATCCTGATACATCTTGGCGCTCCCAGGATGAATTGAGTACTTGGAGTCATGGGCTTCTTCCAGAATCAGTTGCTTTAACTCCTTCTTGTTAGGCACACAAATGCGATCCTTCATCCACAACGTGCCTTGCCCATCCAACTTGAAGTCCTCTGCCTTGCCTTCCTCCTTGATGGACTTAATCCTGCGGATCTTGTCATCATCCTTCTGCCCTTCTCGGATCTGGTCCTCTAGAGTAGGCTTTACTTCTAATGCGGCCAAGAATCCGCTAGGTACCACCTCAATCTTCATTCTCTGAAAATCCTCACATAGCCCATCCTGACTTGTGGCTAGCATCGTACTCACGGTATGGCTTTTCCGACTCAGAGCATCGGCTACTACGTTGGCCTTCCCGGGATGGTAATGGATTCCAACATTGTAATCCTTGATCAACTCTAACCATCTCCTTTGCCTCATATTCAGATCCGACTGGGTGAATATGTACTTAAGGCTCTTATGATCCGTATACACTTCACATCTGTTTCCGATCAGATAGTGACGCCATATCTTCAAAGCATGCACTACGGCAGCTAACTCTAGGTCATGTGTCGGATAATTTTCCTCATGCGGCCTCAACTGCCTTGATGCATAAGCGACGACCTTTCCATTCTGCATCAGCACACATCCAAGTCCTTGGCGCGATGCGTCACAATAAATATCGAAGCTTTGAGCAACATCTGGTAGAACTAACACCGGTGCTGATGTCAATCACTTCTTCAGCTCCTGAAATCCTTTCTCACATTCTGGCGTCCATGCAAACTTCTTTTCCTTCTTCAGCAATTGCGTAAGAGGTTTCGCAATTGTCGAGAAGCCTTCGATGAAACGGCGGTAGTATCCTGCCATTCCAAGGAAACTACGAATCTGGGTCACGCCTTGGTTGCTCCCAATGTAACACAGCTTCTACTTTGCTTGGATCTACGGCGACTCATGCGTTCATTACATGTCCAAGAAACTCCACCTTGTCCTTCCAAAACCACACTTGCCGAACTTGGCGAAAAGTTGTCGTTCCTCGCCTTTTCCAAAACTCGCCTTAAGTGTCCTGGCATGTTCATCCTCTGCTTTGGAGTAGATTAGAATATCATCTATGAACACGACGACAAACTTGTCCAAGTATTCCATGAACACCTTATTCATCATATTCATGAAATATCTTTGGCGCATTCGTCGAGGCCAAAAGACATAATCAGAACTCGTAATGTCCATATCTTGACGAGAATGCGGTCTTCGATATCTTACGATTGGATCTTCAATCGATGGTATCCTCGATCTCGAGATCAATCTTGGAGAAAACTCCGGCTCCTCTCGGTGATCAAACAAATCATCAATCTGGGTAGCGGATACTTATTCTTCACGGTGACTTCATTGAGTGCACGGTAGTCAATGCACATCCCGAAACTCCCGTCCTTTTTCTTGACAAACAAAGCGGTGCTCCCACGGCGACGAGCCTCGATCGATAAATCCTTTCTCCATTAACTCTTCTAGCTGTTTCTTCATCTCAACCAACTCCTCGGTGGACATCCGATAGGGTCTCTTTGCTATCGGTCTTTGTGCAGTACAAGCTCTATCACAAACTCTATGTCCTCGTCTCGGCATACTGTAGATCTTCAGGAAAACATCTGGGTACTCATTCACTACTGAGACATCCTCTATGCTGATTGCCTTGGTACTGTTAACCATCAACTGTCCTTCTCTAACGGCAGTAGCTTGAAATTCCACTTTCTTTCCACAAGGGCTCTCAACTGAGATAGTCCTTCGTCCACAATCCAATACGGCCTTGTGCTTGGATAACCAATCTATTCCCAATATAACGTCTAAGGTCTGGGTTTCCAAAATAATAAGGTTTGCTAGGAACTCTATTCCATCTATTAGTATTCTCACCCCGGAACATCCTACTTTCGTTCGGAGTTCGGATCCAGGGGTTTGAACTAAAAGCATGCATCTAAGTCTTGCAATCCTCAAATCATTTCTAGTAGCAAAGCCTTGCGAAACAAACGAATGCGAAGCTCCGTGAGTCAAACAAAATCAAGCAGTGTATCGAGTTAACAAGTAACTTACCCAAGATCGACGTCAGTAGCATTCTGCAGTTGCATCTCTGCGGTGACATGGTTGACTCGGCCTCTCACCACGGTCTAGGTGTGGCTCCTGATCTTTGGCGTCCTAGCTGGGTGGTTCCTAGATTGAAGCGAACTGGGTCAATCCCGCTGTATTCCTTGGACAACTATTGGCAAAGTGTCCTAGCTCGTTGCAGTTGTAGCAGCGTCTCACTATTCCTTGTTGCTCGAGTAGTGTTTCTAGCGGGGTGGGTCCGTAGTTCGATTGATAGGTCTTGGTGCCGGGATGGTGTCCTTGTTGCATTCTCGTGGTTGGAATCAAGAATTGATTTGGTGCAACTCTCGGTATGTTGCGTTCCACTGGCGTGATCCTTCTTTGTTGCATCCTGCGCTTCTGTTCTCATCCGGTTCCTTGCGCTTGTCCTCAAGAATAAGTGCCTTATTCACCAATTCTTGGAAATCTGGGAAGGTGTGGGTGATCAATCCTACTTGCAATCCCGAGTTAAGTCCTTCATAAAACGAGACTGCCTGCTTTATCTGTCGCTACATCCTCAAAGCGTAGCGTGCTAGCCGTGTGAACTTGTTCAGTAGTCGGCCACCGGTGATTACCTTGCTTGATGCTCAACTCCTCCTTCTTAAGGTCCATGATTCCTTCAGGCACGTGATACTCTTGTCGGAAAGCGGTGTGAACTCTTCCCAAGTGATATCTTGAGGGTTCTCTTGCGTGGCACGAAGTTCTCCCACCATTCAAGCCGTTCCTTCCGGTGATGAGAAGCGTAGAGTACCTTCTCATTTCCTATGCATTGAGCTATGTGTAGCTTCCTCTCGATTGATCTTAACCAATCATCGGCCTCCAATGGATTGGCATTCCCAGAGAAAGTGGGTGGGTGAGTTCTCATGAACTCGGCGATACTTGTATTCTGGCGTGGTCCCGATTAACTTGATTAGCAATGGCCTGAGCGGTGACGTGTTGCATTTGTTGCATCATAGCATGCATCGGCCCGAGTCCGGGCGAGAAAAGCTCCAAATTCTCGCACATCCAGGTGGCGGTCGGTGCTCCTCATTGGGGTTTCTCGGGCGAGAACCACTTCCATTGCTTCCAAAGTTTCCACGGGTGTTCACCATCTGTCGATTTGCTCTAGGTTTAGAGATGAGAGGGAAACAAGAATAGACGAGTAATATGGAACTTTATGCGGGGCGAAAGGTGTAACTTTAAGGTCCAACTTTATTATTAATAACTTGGTATGGCTGCTTACAATGCCTAAGGGCCTTGCAACACATACTGCACACTCAGCAAACAAATAAAATCCAAATCGAACTAACTCTGGAGTCTAACGCCTAAAGGGTGACTCTTTATTCTATGACGCGACTCAGCGAAGGAGTCTCACTATAGAACCTATGCTCACTCATCGAGAAAACCTCCACGACACTGGTACGTGCAGGTCTTTGCGGCATAGGCGCGAAACGATTGCCATGTCCAAAGAATCGTGTCATCTGTGGTAGTCAAAGAAGCGATGTCCTCATCGAGATCCGACTCCTCGGATCCGCTCGTGTAGCTCGTATCGGCTGCAGTTCCGTCCGCATAAAGCCATCTCCAACTCGTCAATCCTTTGCGTAAGGTGTGACACATACTCTTGAGCTTCCCGCCATCTGTTCTTCTCTGCCGTGATCTCCTTGCGGGCCTTCGTAGCTCCTTGCTTGTATCATCTAGTACATCCTCCTGGCGACAACAAATCGTGCCAACTGTAACCGTGGCATCCTCATCCTGAATCGCCTTGGTCAAGAAGGTTATCGCTGCGCGGGTGATAATAACACCGTGCTCTCCAACTCTCTGGCGTGAATACGGGTAACGTCTTGCATTGCTCGTCGTGATACCTCTTGGATACCCATCTGCATTGTAGATCTCCTGGCAGTGCAGTGTATCGGGCGATTGCATGGGCCCTTCTTCCTAGCAGGTACCTCAATCTTCACGTCACAAGCCTTGATCAATCCCGCTTGTCTGATCACTTCCACTTGGTATTGGGGCTTCTCAAAATCTCCGAGAGTTTGTAGCATATGCCAAAGTTCCGCGGCGTGACCAACTCCCAGATCAACGTAGTTGAACTCTTCCTCCATCTGTCACAAGAGTGCTTTACGTAAGAACTCGGAATTTTTAAATTGTGACAAGGTAAGGGAAAATTTCAGCAAGAGACAAGAAAAGAGAGAAGGGGATAAGTCGAGATGTCATTTCTTGTCTTGACAAATTTTACCTTTAGAAAATAGGTTTTATCCTCACTACGACCATTCTAGCTAGGGTTGAGCCTACAGTCAAGTATGTCTCTGATACCACCTCTGTCGGGACCCCGAATTTGCAAATCCGGACCCTCTGTGTATTCAGCACTAGTCCAGGAACGCGCTAGTGCACACAGTCTTAACATCGGTAAATATCACAATCATACCATTCGATACTATCAAAGTACTTTATTTAAATAACCAACTGGTTACTCGACCTTATGGTCAAGTTACAATATACGCCTCACAGGGCGAAACTTATTAAGAGAGAAATAGTAGCAGCGGAAAAATCAAATAAGGTAACATCGTGGCGCCATCCAGTATACCACAGGCAACTGACTGGGCTCGCTTCCCTAAGTAGACGGATCCTCTTGGAGTTCCTCCTCCAAAGCTAGTGTAGTTTCCTCTTCAACTGGTGTTATATTGTGGCAAGGGTGAGTACTTGGTACCCAGCAAGTCATGCACAGAATGCAGGCTAATATACTATATGCATGGCTTGGTACAAAGGAATAGCTCAAGGTATATTTGCAGTAAATAGCATTGGACAAGTAATATAAGTAGATTCAAAGCGAGAAATAAGTAAAGCATAAATAACTTTTCAAGAAGTTTGGTAAACATCTTTCCCATCCTAAACCATATTTCCATCAACTTCATTATTAATCCAGCCCAATCTTTCAAACCAAAGTTATTTTTGAGAAAATCTAACCCTTGACTGTAATTCCCGAGCGATGTCCAATACCGCGGACACGGCTATTCGAATAGATTCTAAACTCTGCAGAGGTTATGCACTTTACCCACAAGATACAGTCAAACACCACAAAGGCGAGTTCCCGTAACAAAGTCTTTCGGAAACCTCTAACAATACAAGTGGTCCTCCCCGGTTATTGCACACTAACCCTTCCCTTAGTTAAGGCGAAGTCTAGGCCAATCAACCGTTAGATGGGTACCTGGCCTCAGCCCCGGTACGCTCCCCCGTACAACTTACACAAAGGGTGTAGTTGACCTCCTGAGGTCCCACAGGTACGTTATTAGCAACTTAGTCAACTAGGTCCGTCCCATTACAGACATGTGGTTGCACGTTAGACCCAGTTCAAAGGCTTGCAAGGTTAAGTCCTTAGGGTGACCAGGGCAAGACTACCCAAGAACCAAATCAACATCCCCAATGCCACAACTGCCCACCTGATTACTCTTGCCACATGCCCCTGGCCGAAATCATTATCAAACCCCGCTTGATTACCATGCACCACGTGCCATCAACATCACATGATACCTTTCCAAAACAGGTTCAATATATCATTAAGTCAATATTAGCATTTGATTGTCCAAAATCATGTCATGAGCACGAAAGTGTGTCTAAGCGATACTACAACGGTCTAAACCCATGTTGGCAATTTAATAATGTCCAACTAGTAATCCACAACTAGGGTGACAAGGGTCATGGCACATACTTAAATAATCAAGGTGTCATACAAAGAAATTGGTACTTATCTAATCCCCATGTTTAAATAAAGTATTTTCTATTTGAACTTAGCATGCAATAGGTTAAATCAAAATAGATTTCAAAATAGGATCAACATGGTCAAAGCACAACTTGCCTTCAAAAAGTACTTGTTCTTGGTCTTGAGTTGGATCCTGAGTCAATACTTCTCCTTCGAATCCTTCCGGCACTTCAACGTCTACTCGTAAAGCGTGCAAATAGCAAATACACGAATAAACAATAGGCAAAAAGTGTCCAAACATCCAAATAAAATCCATAAACAGAGAGAACATAATTTTATGAGTTTTTAGAAACTGGAATCGTCAAATTTGGAGTTAAGACGCAAAAGTTATGATTATTTAAAGTTCAAATAATCAATTAAAAAATTTTACGGAGAAAAACTTTAGTCCAAAAATTAAATAAAATTCATATTTAGGTAGATCTCAATTTTATTCAAATTTAGAAATTTGAATCACTCAAATCGGAGTTGAAACGCAAAAGTTATAAGCGTTTGAAGTTTGAAACAAAATCTGAAATCATTATTTCGAATTAATAAATCATTTTCTTTTTCGGAAATTAATTATTTCGTCAGCATGGACACGTGGCAGCACTGGATTGGTCTGCTGACGTCAGCCGGTCCATGGACTCGGTCCACGCTCGGCTCGGTCTACCGTGGACCCGGTCCACGGCTCACGTGAGACTGACATGTGGGACCACTCGGGTGACGTCATCGCTGACGTCGGGGCTCACCACGGCGGACAGTGGGACCCACCGATGACGCTGGCGTCATGAGTGATGTCACGCGGTGCGATTACGGCTAAGCCGTGCCGACACGCGCTGGCCAGCGTGTCGGTGATCACGCACGCCAGCGCGTAGCGGCGGCTCGGCTTCCGGACATCGCAGCACGATCGTGTCCGCTGATTTGAAAATCAACGGCGCGATTGGATCTGTGGTTAACACGCTGAAAACTACTCGATGATCGTGGGCCGCTCGATCTAGATCGGACGGTCCGCATCTAATCCTACATTATCACTACTACGGCGCGTGGCGATCGTGGGCCGTTGGATCTTGATCCAACGGTCCGCATCTAATCGGTTTGGAAACACGTGAACTCACTCTCAACCGCACGATCAAGATCGGACGGCGCACGAGCTCGCGAGGTCGATGGCGACGCGCGGAGCTGCAGAACCGAGACGGAGACGACGACGAGCCCGACGGCGCTTCAGGGTCGCTCGGCGTGAGTGAGGTACCTACCAGCGCCTTGGCTTGGGGGTTCTTGACCGCCTCAACCGCGGCGGAAGACGGCGAACGGCGGAATGAAGCAAAGAATCATGCGGGGAGAGAGAACTCCGGCGAGCAATTGCGAGGTGACGGGCGGATAAGGCTCGGGGTTGGGGAAGACGATGCGCAGTCGGCGATCCTCGGCGGCGATCCACGCCTTAAATCTGGCTACGGACGTCGAGATCCACTCGGTTTCCGCGGCGGAGCCGGTACGGGCGGCGGAGTCCGTTCCGAACACGGTGAGGTGACGTGGCACGCGCACAGCCGTCCACGTGGCGCGATCAGCGGCCGAGATTGGCTCACGCGCGAACGGATCCGACCGGACTCAGACTCGGCTCGAGTGCGGTCCAATCCGGCCGTTGGATCCCGATCCAACTGGCCGGATCGATGGTTAGGAGTGGGTTTGGTCGAGTCGACTGGCTCGGGTCGGACTCGAGTCCGACTCGGGTTCCGACTCGGTCGGATGAACAGTACTCGACCCGAGTTGAATTTCCAGCGATTTAATATTTAAAATATTTCCCAGAAATTCATTTAATTCATTAAAAATAGCAAAATACTCAGAAAAATTCCAGAAAAATTCTGGAAAATATTTTGGAACATTTTGGACTCAAATAAAATATTTCCAACAAAATTTTATTTGCAAAATTAAATTCTTTAATTATTTCAAAATGGAATAAATTCAAATAAATTCCAAATAAATCCAAATAAATTCCAGAAAATTCCAAAAATTCACCAAAGTGCCAAATCACACATGAATTTAAGAAAAGCAAAATTTTGGGGTATTACAGTACATATCTATCTGAATATTTTAGGAAGGAAAGGGTGATGGCAACTTGGAGCGAGGAGCTTTATGGTTATGGTGTTGTGGGTTCTTTCACCACAACTCCTAGTGTTGATGAAAGGTTCTGGGTCCCTGATTTTGATGCAAGAAGATGGAAAGCATGGTGTCGAAAAACAAGGTGTATCAGAAATGACATGGATGTGTCAGAAGCTGGCAAACGCGTGAAGAAATGTTCATTGTGCAACCAAACAGGACATACATTCAAGAATTGCCATGCACAAAATGAAGAAGATGAAGGAGGAGATGGCAATCCAACGGTGGGGGATGGATCGTCGTCTGCGAGGAGTGCTGCACGACACCAACGTACCAGATGAGAAGCAATTTAATCGATGTACTGTGTGTTGTGTGAACCCTATTTTTTACCTAGCTGTAAGCATGTTGCATATAACTGTGAGTGTTGTGTCTTGATAAATTATTGTAATTGTTTCAATATATTTATGATGCTTGAACAGTTTTATGTGCGTATTTGTTTCAACATATTGTTGTGATGCTTCTATAGTTTTTCGTACACTTTTATTTCTATATGCATTTTAATTATAATTTGCAGGTATGGCTCACCAGCCTAGAGATGACGAGTGGCCCTTCGAGTTGCTGGATCGGGTCGTTGATCGTCATCACCGTGCCCACTTCGCCGCTGCTTTTCCAGAGGAGGGAGGGGATCCTGTGCAGCTCAGTGTACTTCGACTGAGGACACTACAGTACTCTTGGGCGCTCGATCCTCGTTGGATCCCCAAGTAACATATTAGTATTTAATTTTCTAAATATGTTTATTGTAGTATCATTATTAGTGTTGTCCTGATATTAATTATATGTTTTTATTTCGTAGGCTTCGAATTTTAGGGTTGCTGCCATTTGCCTGGATGGTGGAGGACGTGGGTCACTGGTTCCCGTTCGACAGGTCCCTGATCACCGCTCTGGTGGATCGGTGGAGGCCGGAGACCCACACCTTCCATCTACCCATTGGGGAGATGGCGATCACTTTGCAGGATGTGCCGTACCTCCTCGGCCTCCCGATCACCGGTGACCCTGTGGTGGCCTAGGACGTCGACTCGATGTGGCGCCAAGAGCTACTTCAGAGGTTCCAGGGTGTGCTACCACCTCCTGGGTACCGTACCTTCACCAGTACATACGGTCCGACACTACGGTGGCTCCCACAGTTCATGGTATGCAACTAGCCTTTAAAATAACAAGTGATCTTAAATTTATAGCTTAAAATAACAAGTGATCTTAAATAACAAGTGATCTTAAATTTTACAGCCGGTGTAGATCGTCGAGCCTGCGGACGAGTACAGGGTCACCCTCCACTTGGAGGCGTACCTGCTGTGGCTATTTGGCTGGTGCTTGTTCATGAGCTCCCATGGGGATAGCATGGACAGGCATCTTGTCCAGTTTGCAAGGGAGATCGTGGACGCACCCCTTGACGACGTGTCGTAGTACTCTTGGGGGTCCGCTGTGCTCTGCAGCACGTACTGGGCGCTCTGCGATGGTTGTTCATGGATCGGCGACGGGTCGACCTTCGGAGGATGTGCACTGCCGGTACAGCTGTGGGTATATGAGAGGTTCCAGATCGGGCGGCCCGACATTGACTGACAGCCTCTTCAGCCTACAGGCGATGATGACATCGACGGTCCGACCATGGGCACCATCTGGTGCCACTGACGGGTAAGATATTGCAATTATGATTTTGGTACTTTTGCTTTAACATTTGTGACTACTAATGGTAACGTTTTGTCGTCACTGTAGCCTAGGTGGGCACACAGGATGGTGCAGATGGGCTACCCACAGTTTGTCACTGTGTTCGACCACCTCACCGATGACCATGTACGCTGGACGCAGTACGCACAGGCAGAGGTCCAGCTTCGTGTGAAGGGTGCCCTGTCCACCCTTTGCACATGAGACGCGGTGTACTGGTGCACGCGGCGGTTCCTCCTGTTCGACGTCCAGGTCGAGGCCTATGCTGTCCATCAAGTGATGAGGTAGTTCAGCCTACGACAGGAGTTCCCAGTCCAGGTCGATCGTCTGGTCCCACCGCTGCCCACATATAAGTTCCATACATCGATTTTCCATAATTATTATCATGTATTGTCATCTAATAATTCTATATTTATTTCTGATCCACAGCCAGACTAGGAAGGGCGTGCATGGGGCCACCACCCTGGCACGTACGGATGGCGCCATAGGTCGAGGAGTGGGTAGGAGCCCTGGAGGACGTCCATGCTGATGATGCGCCGTACGACCTGCAGACGTACCGGGCCTACTGAGAGTGGTACACTTCCCATACCCGTCTATGTTTGGTACGCGTTGACCCGGATCCTACCAGACACGTCCCTAGGGCGAGAGACACATATCCCGCCTGTCGGGGACTGAAAAACCCTACCCGATTAACAGCGCGGTCAACATCCCTTGGTTCGAGCTCGAGGTGAGGGCCCGAGCTGAGGCCCCTCGAGCGCATTGAGGGCCGGGCGGCTTTCCCTCGACCTCAAGCAAGGAAAGCCAAGGGTTGGCCCACGACCAAGAACTGAGGTCAAGGATTCCATTCAGAGACCTGTGCTGACGGTTGCCTGGATCCATAAAAGCAGGAGTCAACATGGACGCGGAGCTTAGTTTAGAGCAGTTGTGATCTGGTTTAGGCGTGCATGAGGCCACTCCTTCCCAGGAATCTTATCGGTCATTTCCTGGTGGGGAGGAGTACAAAACCCTCCGGGGATGTATGCGGTTAGATTGAGAAGAAAAGGAAAACACAAACACCCACTTGTACTCAAGCATAATCGATTTCTCTACCTCAGGGCAAGACTGAAGTAGGGCTATTACCCAGATTGGGGGCTCGAACCAGTATAATTCCGCACATCCCTTGTCTTCTTCTCCTTGATCAGATCTTAATAGCAGTAGACGCTGATCTCCCGTGGGACAAAGCTCGCCTTTGGGTCCCTGTTCACGTATCCCCTCGATTTCATCTCTACGGTCAGGTGATCCCGATCGCCGACAGCTGGCGCCCACCATGGGGCCCGAAGGCTTCGCACCTCTGGAGGAGCACCACTGCTTCGACGACTCCGACAAAGTCATGGCGCATGTCACCGAGGGACTTTCGGCCAAGTCGGGGTCGAGTTCGGTCCCCAAGCATGGCGACTCAACGTCCCTGTTTTCCTTGTCGCCACCGCTCCGCGGCTAATTCATCTTTATGGCTGACAGTCACGGTGCGAACGCGGAAGCAAAGGACCGTGAGCCGAAAACTCCCGAAGACGCACGCCGAATGGCTCAGGTCGCCATCAACCAGGCGATAACCACCCTCCGATGGGAAGAACGTGGGGAGATTGGCGCTTCCTCTGGGTGGTCCAGGCTCCCGCACTCCACTGAACGTTTGCGCGCCATCGCCAGAATCATGACCGATCCCTCTCGGGTAAGGTCGGACCTCTTCGGCTGAGCACTGGCTGAAGAGCTTGACAAGGCTGCTGACGAAGCGACGCCCCCGCTGCGGGGCCAAAGCCGGCACTTTGGATCCCGCTCCCTGACAAGTGACGACATCTCCTCACGCAGGCGCCAGCGTTCTGTCGGGACCCGAATATGCAAATTCGGACCCTCTGTGTATTCAGCACTAGTCCAAGATCACGCTAGTGCACACAGTCAAACATCGGTAAATACCACAATCATACTCAACGAAGTAGTAATGTACTTTATTTAAGTAAACCAAACTGGTTGCTCGACCTTATGGTCAAGTTACAAGAGTACGCCACACAGGGCGAAAACTTATTGAAATAAGCAATTGCAGCGGAATAAACTCACCGTGGTGCCACTCAGTTTACCACAGGCAACTGACTAGACTCGCTACCTAGATAGACGGCTCCTCCTGAAGTTCTTCCTCTAAGGCTGGCGTCGCTTCTTCTTCAACTGTTGTTGTATGTTTGCAAAGGGGTGAGTACTTGGTACTCAGCAAGTCATGCACATAATGCAGTTTTAATATTCTACATGCATGCCTTAGTACAAAGGATAGGCTAACAGGTTTATTTGCATTAAAGCAGCATTCATAGATACAGTAATAGATTGCAAAGCAGTAAAATGATAGTAAATAAAATAACTTTCACAATAATTGCACAAGCATCTCACATCCTACATCCAGTTCACATCCAACCATTTCCAAAGTCCAAGTTATTTTCATGAAAGTCTAACCCTTGACTGTAATCCCCGAGTAATGTCCAATGCCACGGACACAGCTATTCAAATAGATTGTACACTCTGCAGAGGTTATACACTTTACCCACAAGATACAGTCAAACCCCACTCAAAGTAGTGATCAGCAACAAAGCCTTCTAAACTTCTACCTTAACAAGTAAACCTCCCCGGTTGCCATACACTATCCCTTCCCTCAGCAGAGGTGAAGTATAGGACCGGCATACCGTTGGACGGGTACCATGCCGCAGTACCTGGTACGCTCCCCCTTACAACTACACCTGGTATAGTTGACACCCCGATGTATCACATGCAAGTTATCAGTAACCTCCTCAACTAGGTCTGTCCCATCCAGACATGTGGTTGTACGATGAACTCAGTTCAAAGGCTTGCAAGGTTAAGTCCTTAGGTTGACCAGGGCAAGACTACCCAAGCAACAAAACCAAATCGACATTCCCGGTGCCACTCTTGGCCAACCAGAACAATCTTGCCACATGCCCCGGTCTAAATCAGTTAAACACCCAGTTGATTACCATGCACCACGTGCCATCAATAACACATGACACTTTCCGAAACATGTTCCATATCTCATTAAGTCAATATTAATATTGATCATCCAAAATCATGTCATGACTACGTGGCAGGGCTAAGCATTATACTACAGCGGTCTAATTACCCATGTTGGTAATTTAATAATGTCCAACTAAATAATTCACAACTAGGGTGTCAAGGGGTTCGTGGCATACAATTATAATATCAAGGTGTCATACAGTAACTAGGCATTTATCTAACCCTAGAAATATTTAAAGCATTTCCTAATTAAATTAGCATGCAATAATTTGAATCAAAATAATTTTCAGAAGTAGGATCAACATGATCAAAGCATAACTTGCTTTCAAATAGTACTTCATCTTGGTCTTGAGCTGGCTCCTGGGTCAAAACTTCACCTTCGCAGCCTTCGGGTACTTCAACGTCTACTCGTAACGTGCATAAATAGCAATAAATAAATAAATAGCAAACAAACAAACAAGCCTCAAAAAATCAACTACAATTCACCATTAAATAGATCTCAATTTTATAAAAATTTAGAAATTGGAATCGCTCAAATCGGAGTTAAAACGCAAAAGTAATAGCATTTTGAAGTTTGAAAATATAATAAAAAGAATAAACCGAATTATTGAAATTATTTTTATTCAGAAATTAATTATGACGTCATCACTGACACGTGGACCAATCACATAGCCACACGTGTCACTACTGACGTCATCCCAAGGCCGGTCCTCTGATGACGTCAGCATGACGTCATGGGACACGTGGCCCAATCGGGAGCTGACACGTGGCCTCGGGTCCATGGATCCGAAACATGGCTCGGCTCGTTCTACGGTGGTCTCGGCCCATGGCTTGCAGCCGCTGACACGTGGGTCCCACCTGTCAGTGGGTCGCGTGCACGGTGCGGGTACGCTCACACACGTGGCGCGCTCGGGTTGGCTCGGGTTTGGCGAGATCTTGACCGTTCATTCAAAATTCAACAGCTCGAATCAATCCCACGCTGCGGCGAAATACCGGCCACGTGGCATGACCCATGCTATGACACGTGGGTACATCACAAATGTTGGTTCGCGATCAAACTGCTACGGTTAGATCTAATCGCATCTACACGGATCAATCTACGCCGTTGAAAGCAAATCCTATGGTCTAGATCCAATCTAGTTCACGGCGATTACGTGCTACGTGGCACAATCCAATGCCACCCAAGTAGGATCTAACGGCTCAGGATAGATCTAGTTTTCTATGGGAAAGGACTTCGTGGCGTTACTTCGTGTAACACCCCAATTTTTGCTTTTCATGAATTTAATTGAAATTTTACACTTTTGAGAATTTTTGGAATTTTCTAGGATTTATTTGGATTTAATTTGAATTTATTCCCTTTTGAGATATTAAATAATTAAAGGTTTTAAATAAAATTTTGTTCGAAATATTTTATTTGAGTTCAAAATGTCTTAAAGTATTTTCTGGAATTTTTCTGATTATTTTGCTATTTTTCTTGAATTATTTGAATTTCTAGGAATTATTTTAAATATTTAATCGCTGGAAAATCGCGAACGGGTTTCACTGTTCATCCGACCCGAGTCTGACTCGAGTCCGACTGAACCACGTTTGAGCCGGACCCGAGCCCAACCAAACCCTAGGACACGCGACCGTTGGATCGAGATCCAACGGTTGAGATTTTGCCACGTCGCCTGAGCCCGAGTCCCGTGCGGACCCGTTCGCGCCGATCGAATCTGGGCCATTGATCGTGCGCAAGTGGACGGCCCGGATGCGGCCACGCCATCCAGTCCAAGCCGCTACCGGATTCCGCCGCCGCGCGCGTGTGGGCCTCGGTTTCCGCGGTTTTCACAGACGTCGAAGGCGTTATTTAATGCGCCGCCACTCGTGTCGTGACCGCCGTTTCCGTGTGCACCCATAGCCCTAGATCTTCGAGCTCCAGTCGCCGTCATCAGCCCACAATCGCTCGCCGGAGTCAAAGCTGCGCTCCGCCGCGGTTTTTCGCCGATTCCCGTCGACTCCGCTGTCCTCCGCCGCGTTGGTGCCCAGATCCAGAACCGTCGCGACGAGACGCTTCTAGGAGTACCACCCACTTCGCCAGAGCGTGCCCGAAACACCGTTGGCCATGTCGTCGTCTCCAACTCCGTCCACCACAGCTCCGCCGCGACATTGCCGGAACCGCGAACTCCCACAGTTGTCCGATCGTGATCGAAGGGCCCAGGTTCGTCCACATCACCCCCATGTAAATCCACGTTGCGGTTTTAGATCTAATATCAACCGTTGGATCTAGATCCAATGCTATAGATTAAGCCACGTAGCCATAGACTGCACCTTGCTAGGGGTGAGATTTCAACTGTTAGATCTAAGATCGTACGGTTAGATTCGTTCTGCGTTGTAGCTCTAGATGCGATCTCAACCGTTCGATCGAGATCAAACGGTGTAGAACAAGCCACGCGTCGCACGTCGGGACATGCCACGTCACCCCCATGATGCGGTGAAAACCTGATCGGATCTGGACCGTCCGATCTAAATCGTGCGGTCCAGATCAACCGCGTTAACCCGCAACGTGCAGGATTAGATCTGATCTGGACCATTGGATTTCAAACCAACGGCCTAGATTGCACCACGTGTCCAGAAGCTGAGCCGACGTAGTCCACACGGGCGCGCCCGGTCGTCGCTGACGTTAGCAGTGACGTCAGCATGGGCCGCGTGTTAGCGCCTGGCCCGACCGTGCTATGACGTCATCTGTGACGTCATGCTGACGTCGCGGTGGGGTCCAGCTGTCAGAGCCGTTCGGCCGAGCGGTGATGACGTTAGCGATGACGTCATCCAGTGGGTCCCACGTGTCAGTGACACGTGCACCCGTGGGCCGGGTCCACGGTGGACCGGGACCGAACTGTGGACCGAGTCGATGGACCGGATGACGCAAGCATGACACCATAATTCGATTTTTTTTATAAAAATAATTTGGTGGAAATTCAATTTCCATGCTGACGTCAGCTGACGCAATAAATCGATTTTTCAATAGAAAAATAAATGAATTAATTCGGTTTAATCCTTTATTTTATTTTTCAAACTTCAAATACCCATAACTTTTGCATTTTAACTCCGATTTGGGTGATTCTAATTTATAATTTTTTTATAAAATTGAGCTCTACTTAATGGTGAATTTTATTTAATTTTTGGACATGAGTTTTCCTCTGTTTATATTTATTTAATTGATTTTTCAAACTTTAAACGGGTATAACTTTTGCGTTTTAACTCTTATTTGGGCGATTCAAATTTCTAAAAATTTATAAAATGTACTCTCTCTGTTTAAGAATTTTATTTGAATTTTTGGACACTTATTATCCACTGTTTAATTATTAATTGCTATTTGCATGCGTTACGAGTAGACGTGGAAGTACCCGAAGGCTACGAAGGTGGAGTTTTGACCCAGGAGCCAGCTCAAGACCAAGAACAAGTACTTTTTGAAGGCAAGTTATGCTTTGACCATATTGTTCCCACTTCGGAAATTATTTTGATTTAAATTATTGCATGCTAATTTAATTAGAAGATGCTTTGATTAATTCTGGTAATTAGTTAAATGTCAATTTGCTGTATTCCACCTTGACATAAATAATTGTATGCCATGACCCCTTGTCGCCCTAGTCTGGTTTAAGTAGTTGGACATTATTAAATCGCCAACATGGGTATTTAGACCATCATAGTATATTGCTTAAGCCTGCTACGTACATATGACATGATTTTGGACAATCAATTGTTAATATTGACTTAATGAGATATTGAACATGTTTTTGAGAAGTATCATGTGTTGTGATGTTGATGGCACGTGGTGCATGGTAATCAACTGGGTTTGATAAATAGATTTAGACCGGGGCAAGTGGCAAGAAAGATATGGTGGGCCATGAGTGGCATCGGGGATGTCGTTTTGGTTCTTCGGGTAGGTCTTGCCCTGGTCACCCTAAGGACTTAACCTTGCAAGCCTTTGACTTGAGTCAAACGTGCAACCACATGTCTGTAATGGGACGGACCTAGTTGAGTAAGTTACTAATAACTTGCATGTGGTACCTCGGGGTGTCAACTACACCTTTTGTGTAGCTTGAAGGGGGAGCGTACCAGAGCTATGGCATGGTACCCGTCTAACGGTATGTCGGTCCCATACTTCACCTCCGCTGAGGAAAGGGATGGTGTATGGAAAAAACCGAGAGGTTCACTTGTATAGTTTGCGGTTTCCGAAAGGCTTTGTTATGATCACTCGCCTTTGTGGTGCTTGACTGTATCTTGTGGGTAAAGTGCATAACCTCTGCAGAGTATACAACCTATTCGAATAGCCGAGTCCACGGCACTGGATACTGCTCGGGGATTACAGTCAATGGTTAGACTTCCACGAAAACAACTTGGACTTGAAAAGTTTGGTTGGGTTTATTGATGACGTTGATGGAAATGTGGATTAGGAAAGGGAAAGTGTTTACTTAGCTCCTGGAAAAGTTATTGATATTATCTTTACTTTTACTACTTTCGAATCTACTTATGCTACTTATCAATTGCTGTTTTACTGCAAATGAACCATGAAACATTCCTTGTACTTAGGGGTGGAATTTTAGCTCGAGGCTCGGCTCGAGGCTCGGCTCGGCTCGGTGCGGCTCGGCTCGGCTCGCATGGCCAACGAGCCGAGCCCGAGCCTACTGCCTGGCTCGCTTGGCCAACGAGCCGAGCCCGAGCCATCTCGTGAGCGGCTCGTTAGGCTCGACAGTCATTGAGTTATATAAGGTATGAATTCACAATACAGTAATTAGTATACCCAATGCTAGACATCTAATGAGCAATGCTTGTCTTACCTTACTTTTTGAGTTTACTCTTCTTAGTACTTCAAATGTCTTGTATTGGGTCTACTGATTACTTTTGCATAGATAAAAGTAAGCGGAGTATTCTTTTTCTAGATTACATGTTTGCAGTTTTATAAACTGAAAGAGCAGTCTAACCATCTGTGCTTAAAAAGGCGTCCCATAAATGTGAAATTGCTTCTTAACCGAACCCTAGAGGAGGCTGGAGCCTGAGAACGATGAGAATGGATGGAGGAGCTTCGTTTTTTTTGTGAGAATGAAGGGCATTTAGGCCCTTGCCAGTGCCCTTGTAGGCCGGCTCGCGAGCCGGCTCGAGGCTCGAGTGAGCCCGAGCCGAGCTCAAGATTGAGCTCGATGTATGCAACGAGCCGGGCTCGGCTCGGCTCGAAAACTGGCGAGCTCGGCCGAGCCGAGCCGAGGCTCGGCTCGATTCCACCCCTACTTGTACTAAGCCATGCATGTAGAATATTAGTTTACATTTTGTGCATGACTTGCTGAGTACCAAGTACTCACCCCTTGTAACAATACAACATCAGTTGAAGAAGAGTCTACGCCAGCCTTGGAGGAGGATTTTCAGGAGGAGCCGACGAACTAGGGGCGAGCCTAGTTAGTTGTCTGTGGCATATTGGTTGGCGCCACGTGATTCCTTTATATTCCGCTGTAATTTTATTTGAGTAAGACTTTAGCCCTGCGAGGCGTATCTTTGTAACTTGACCATAAGGTCGAGCAACCAGTTATATTTCCTTCTTAAATAAAGTACTTTATTATTTCGTTGAGTATGATTGTGATATATACCGATGTTGAGCCTGTGTGGACTAGCGTGATCCTGGACTAGTGCTGAATACACAGAGGGTCCAAATTCGGGTCCCAACACCTCGGCCGTTCGATGGAGATCGAACGGGTGAGGAAGCTCCTGAGCGACGATGGCGGCGCGGCGG
Source organism: Rhipidocladum racemiflorum (assembly GCA_036346355.1). Lineage (NCBI taxonomy): Eukaryota > Viridiplantae > Streptophyta > Magnoliopsida > Poales > Poaceae > Rhipidocladum > Rhipidocladum racemiflorum. The sequence goes on along the minus strand of CM070573.1, from coordinate 59,549,731 downwards.
AGCTGGCAGACCGGAGTTGAGGATGACGACCTCCCATGCGGCACTTTGATGCGTTTCCAGCGAAGTGAGTGGCCCCCACGGGTGCGCCTTGGCCTGACGGTTCCGGATCTGGGCTCGAGTGCGGCGGAGCGTCCTCAACGGCGGCGGCACGAAGCAAAAACAACGGCGGCATTTCCTCTAACTTCGGCGAGCAATCGCGGAGTGCTGGCAGCGGCTCGGTCAGCGAGAGTTGGGGCAAAACGTGCGCACGGAAAAGGGAAAAACGGCGTCGAGGTCAAGCCATTAAATAGCGCCTCGGCGTGCGAGATTTCCGTAATACCATAACCAACTCGGAATGCGTGGCGGCGCAGTCCGTTCCGGACTCGGCGAGGACGACGAAATCCCAGCTGCACACGTGTCCAGATCGGGTGGCTCGCGCACGCGCACAACGCGTACGTATTGCAGCCGTTGGATCCCGATCCAACGGTGGCGACGCTAGGGTTAGGGTTGGGTCTGAGTCGGGCGCGGGTTGGGTCCAGTTGGCTCGGTCGGTTCAACAGTAACCGACCGGGTCGGTCAATTTCCAGTGATTTAATATTTAAAATAATCCCAATAATTCAAATAATTTGGGAAAAATAGCAAAATACTCAGAAAAATTCTAAAAAATACTTTGAGGCATTTTGGACTTACATAAAATATTTCTAACAAAATTTTATTTGAAACTTTTAAATGTTTAAATAATAAGATAAATGACTTAATTCAAATTAAATCCAAATAAATTCCAAAAATTCCCAAAATTCACAAATACACTTTAAATTCAATAAAAGCAAAATTTGGGGTGTTACACGGTATGGGGCAACCTTAAAGCGGCGCATGGTTGCAAAAGTAAAGCCTTAGCTCTCGCTGGCCTAGTACCCCAACAGGGCCCAGAGATGACCATGAAGAATGCCTGCCAGAAGGCAGTAATCCAGCCCAGCGACGTAACAAAGGCCGTGCAGCTTGAAGAGAACGATCCTGGCAGGTGCGCCCACATCACGGCCGAGCTGGACCCCAAATAGGAACTCGAGCTCGTCACCTTCCTTCGGGCTAACAAAAGCATATTCTCTTGGGAGCCGGCAGACATGAAGGGCGTCCCAAGGGAGGTGATCAAGCACAAGCTATAAGTGCGACCCAGCTCTCAGCTCGTACGACAGAAGTTATGCCATTTCTCAAACAAGAAAGTAGCCGTAATAAGGTAGAACCTAGTTAAGCTTCTGAAGGCCGGTTTCATTTGGGAGATCGATTATTCCGAATGGCTGGCCTACCCTGTCATCGTCCAGAAGAAAGGTGGGAAATGGAGGTTGTGTGTTGATCACACGGGCTTAAACTCGGCATGCCCGAAAGATAACTTTCCCCTCCCGCGGATAGACCAGATCGTCGACTCCACGGCTAACGCCAAGATGTGGAGCTTCCTGGACGACTACTCTGGCTATCACCAAATCAAGTTGGCGGTCGACGACAAAAGTAAGACGACTTTCATCACACCGTTCGAGACGTATTATTATACGACCATGTCATTCGGCCTTCACAACGCTGGTGCGACATTCCAACGCCTCATGGCCAAAACCTTCGACCCTCAGATCGGCCGCAACCTCAAGGTATATGTGGACAACATCATCGTAAAGAGCTCCTCCAAGCACAACCATGCCCGAGACCTCATAGAGACCTTCGCCAACCTGAATAGGCACGGGATCAAGCTCAACCCTGAAAAGTGTGTATTCGGTGCTGCCTCGGGGAAGGTGCTCGGCTTCATGATTGGGGGTCGGGAGTCGGCCCGAACTAGGAGAAGATCGAAGCAATAGAGAAGATGGCTCCCCCGACCTCGGTGAAGCAAGTGCAGTGCCTCACCGGCCACATGGCCGCACTCAGCCGGTTCATCTCAAGACTCAGCGAACGCTGGTTGCCGTTCTTCAAGACATTACGCAAGCACGGGGGCTTCGAGTGGACACCCGAGGCGCAATGATCCTTCGATGAGCTGAAAGCTTACCTCTCAAGTCTACCTTTGCTCACGACCCTGCGCCCGGACGAGGACCTGCTGCTTTACCTTGTGGCCACGGCTCAGGCTGTAAGCACTGTTCTATCCGCCAAGCGAGTTGGTCGGCATCAGCCAATCTACTATGTCAGTGAGGTGCTTCACGGGCCCAAGGAGCGCTACCCCCAGGTCCAGAAACTGCTATACGCCCTTCTCGTGGCTTCGTGCAAGCTCCGGCACTACTTCCAGGCGCACTCGGTGATCGTCCCGAGAGGATTCCCGCTCGGCGAGATCCTAAGAAACCCGGAGGCTGGGGGTCAGATTGCCAAGTGGGCCATGGAGTTGGTCGTGTTCGGCATCAAGTTCGTGGCGCGCATGGCCATTAAGTCGCAAGCACTGGCAGACTTCATGGTGGAGCAAAGCCCACAGCCAGCCCCCAAGCTTGAGGTCGAAAAGGAGGAGCCCTGGGTCATGCACTTCGACGGCTCAAGATCTTTCGGGCGTTCAGGGGGCGTCCTCATCATCAGACCGAAGGGAGACTAGCTGAGGTATGTGGTTCACTTTGGCTTCACAGCCACTAATAATGGGGCAGAGTATGAGGCCCTGCTCGCTCGACTCCGAGCCTGCAAGGCATTGGGTGTACGCCGCCTGGTCGTTAAGGGCGATTCCCAGCTCACCATCAACCAGTACAACAAGGACTACCAGTGAACAGAGGATTCGATGGCCAAGTACCTCGCGGAGGTGCGTAAAGCGGAGAAGTGGTTCAAGAACCTGGAGGTCAGGCATGTGCCCTGGAAGGACAACACCAGTGCCAACCTCTTGTCCAAGCTCGGATCCTCCGATGACAAGATAACACCAGATGTCATCCTCGAGACCCTGGCGACCCCCTCGATCTCAGAACCAGAGACCTCGGTCACCTTTCTCGAAGGAGGCCTGACCTGGACCAAGCCAATCTACGACTACCTCAAGCAGGGTCAGCTACCAGATGCCCCCACCGAGAGAAGAAGAATCAAGCGCTGGGCGTGTTCGTATAGGATCATTGGCGGCCAGCTATACCGCAGAGGTGTGTCGGGCGTCTTGACGAAATGCGTCTCACCAGAGGAGGGTAAGTTCCTGCTAAACGATATCCATTCAGGTTTCTGTTGTGCGCATTCCTCCTTCCGGACGATGGTTGGAATGGCCTTTCGCATGGGGTTCTACTGGCCAATGGCACTCCAAGATGCGCAGGATATAGTCTGCACCTACCAGACCTGCCAATTCCACGCTCGGAAGTCACATCAACCGGCCTACACCCTCCGGACCATCTCGCTCGCCTGGCCCTTCTCGACTTAGGGGCTGGATAGCCTAGGCCCTTTCCCACAGGCCATTGGCGGGAAGAGGTTTTTATTCGTCGCCATCGACATGTTCACCAAGTGGGTCGAGGCCGAGCCCGTCTCGACCATCACTGCTTGAGCGGCAGTCAAGTTCTTCCACGCATCCGTGGTCACCAGGTATGGAGTCCCGTGCAGGATTATCACCGATAATGAGACGCAGTTCACCAGCGAGCTATTCCAGACCTATTGCAAAGACATGGGCACCAAAGTGTGCTACGCCTCGGTGAGCCACCCGCAAAGCAATGGAGCAGCAAAACGCGCCAATGGGCAGATCGTACAAGGAGTCAAAAGACGTGTCTCAGATGATCTCGAGCGACCCAGTCGGACCTGGGTGGACGAACTTCCCACTGTCTTGTGGTCCATTCGTACCACGGTCAGCCGAGCTACGGGGTCTACCCCATTCCGGCTCATTTTTGGTACCAAGGCCGTCCTGCCTCTAGAGGTTATGCTGGGCTCCGCTAGGGTCAACTTGGTCAACCAAGTCAACTTCGAGCAAGAACGGTCTCTCGACCTTACCCTAGTGGAAGACGTAAGATGCCGCGCACTACTACGATTGGCGCACTACCTGCAGATTCTTCACAGGCATGCATCCCGATCGGTACGACCTAGGAAACTCCTTGTTGGGGACCTAGTCCTGAGGCGGATTCAGGGCTTGTCCAACGCCAACAAGCTATCCCCGTAGTGGGAGGGCTCCTATAGAGTTGTTTCAACAGATCGCGCGGGGGCTTACCATCTTGCGATGCCCAATGGCAGGAAGCTCTCGAGCTCATGGAACATAGACCAGCTTCAAAAATTCTATGTGTAATGCCCTCGACTAAATTCTTAATAAAGGTATTCTTCGTTTACCCACGTTTGTCATTACGTCTCCTTATACACTTTGTTCTAGGAACAATAGTTTCGGGCCCACCCTCAGGGGTGGCACCATCTTGCGTGAAATGCACGGCTCAAGTCAAGCTCGCCTGAGCTCGACATAAGTTTGGGCACCCCTGAGCCCGACCCGCATGATGTGATTTTAAAGTTCACCTCCGGGGATGGCACCAACAGTAAGCCAATTCTCATCGCCTCATGGCCCTCCCTACTATTAGATCTGAAAAAAAATCCACATTCGGACCGACGACCAAGTACAGGCTTAGGCTCGAGAACTCCTCCATCTAACTTAAGTGGCTGACATTACGCTTTTAAAGTAGTTGACCGCCATAAGCTCCCATAAGGAATGGGACGGATGGGAAAACATCTGTAGGTCTTACAGGGGCTGGCCGTTCGACAAGATCGTGCCCAAGGCCGGCGTTGCTCGACCTCAACAGCGACCGGGGGTTGGCCGTTCGACGTTTGCACCTCAAGATCGCCCAAGGCCGGCGTCACTTGACCTCGACCGCGACCGGGGGCTAGCCATTCGACGTTGGCTCCTCGAGTTCGCGCCCAAGTCCGGGGTTTCTCAACCTCGACCGCGACCGGGGGCTGGCCGTTCGACGTTGGCTCCTCGAGTTCATGCCCAAGGTCGGCGTTGCTCGACCTCGACCCTTGATGAGGACATCACTCTCTTCGATGCAGCCACGCCGACACCTACACATCAAGAGGAAATGATGAAAGGACCAATTATGCGAGCTCGTGCATGCCAGCAAATGGTCAACATGGTGCTCACAGATTATGGAGAAGTGCCGATACAATACCAGATCAAAATGGGCCCAAACATGTTGAAAGAAGGAGGCACCAACCATGATGGGCCAAGGAGGCGCCAAGGCCCATGGGCCAGAATATGTTGAAAGAAGGAGGCACCAACCATGATGGGCCAAGGAGGCGCCAAGGCCCATGGGCCAGAACATGTTGAAACAAGGAGGCCCAACCATGATGGGCCAAGGAGGCACTAAGGCCCATCATGGCACCACTCCTTCTCAGGGCGGCCCATGAAGTGTGGCACCACTTCCTCCCTCCACGGGCCCACGAAGGCCCAAGTTGCATGACTACAAGTTTAGTACCACCTTGCTTAGTGTTTAGTTTTTGGCTACATCCCTCCACTATATAATAGAGGCAATAGGCCACCTAAGAAACTTGAGTTTTGCTTTGTAAATCAGTTTAGCTTTTGCTACAGTCTGTGCAAACGCGTGTCGATTAGACCGCCTGCGCACGTAATTGCAAGACTCCAAATTACAGTTTGGAAATTAAATATTCATATTCGCAATTTCAGATTGCTTGTTATCTTGTTCTTGCTAGTTCTTTAATTGCTTGAAGGAACCCAGACCCTCGTGGTTAGGTTGATCACACACCAGCGAGATCAATAACCCTCTGGAGTTGGTGTATTTCGCTAAGGCACAACGTCCCAGACGGTTGTAGTCGGGCCGCTAACGTTGACTCTCCACAGAAGTTGAGATTTATCCTTCTCATTGAAAGATCGGGACCGTTGTTGCTATCAAGTGGTATCAGAGCGCCAGGTTGATCGATGAGAGATTTCTAATTCTGCATTTTTTTACCTATAGTCCAGAAAATCCAAAAAAATAGGGATTAGTCCTACTGTCCAAAACAATTTGTGCCTTCCGCTATTTCTGCTTAGTTTTTACTTGTTGAGTTTTCGGTTGCATCGATAAGTCAGTTGCTGGTCTTATTGTCTAAGCCCTTAGAGTTTCGAGTTCTTGTCACATTTATCATCACAGCTATTATCACCGCCACGTCGAGTTCCAGTCGTTTTGGTTGGGAAGGAAACCGAGTTAGATCCGTTTTACATTCCGAGATTAGAGGGGTTAGTTTCTTTTGTTTCTTATGTTTGCAAATTTAGTTGTAAAAGAAAAAGGAAAGTGCAAAAAAAAGAGCCGCACAAGTTTTTTAATTACCTTTATACCCTTGGTTAAAAAAACAAAAAAAAAGAAGAGAAGAAGAGAAGGAGCTCTAGGTATTTGCTTTGTGTGTTAGCTTGTTGGTTGGATTCGTGATTTCTCTTATGTCAAGGCTCGCGTCTCTAGTACGGTCTAGCCTAGGACCAGCATGGTACCATCGTTGAATGATTACTCAGCTTGTTTTGACTAACGCGGTTCTAGCATTCCATTGTACTGTTTCAGCCACCTATAGCTCCACAAATACTACTACCAACCAGGTACTAGTGACTGGCATCGATACACCATATTTCTAGGGGTTGTTGCCTTGTCGGTTGCGGTCACCATCTGCTAAGCTTGGTAAGAATTAGTAAGCACTTGACAAAACAAGTGGAGTGTGAGTGACTTAGCCATGTCCTAGTAGTTGCTAGGGGTATATTATCTATGATTGCTGGCTCCATTGTTTTGTTTAGCCATAACAGGTTCTGGAGACAATAGCGAGCAACATTTTCCTCACACCAAGGGCATCATCCAACACTTTGAGCGCCAAGTGATGCTACGCATAGAAGGCCTTGACGAGGATGTGCGGGTTACTAATGAGTGCCTAGGTGGTTTGGAGGCGGCTCAAATCAACACCAACAACAAGCTTGCAATGGTGGAGACGTCTCTCGCTGAGATTTTGAGGCGGCTTGATGTCCTTGGGCGTGCACCTCCTGCTGATGATGTTGATGTTCCACGAGACCACCACAACCATGGTGCCTTGGGCAGTGCAACAGGTGAGAACGAGGATGACTATTCTGCTGACACCGAGGTTGATGATTTAGACGGTCGTCCACGATGTTAGCTCCGTCGCAATCGCCATGGCATGGGTCCTTTGCCACCGCGCCGTGAGGTACGTGACCGTGATGATTCACTAGGAAAGATTAAATTCACTATTCCACCTTTTGATGGTAAATACGATCCTGATGCATACCTCACTTGGGAATTAGCTACTGATCAAAAATTTACTTGCCATGAATTTCCTGAGAACAAAAGGGTTAGGGCTGCTACTAGTGAATTCACTTATTTTGCTTCGATTTGGTGGAGTGAGTATCGCCGTAAATATCCAAATGCTGCTCAAACCTGAGATGATTTGAAAAGAATCATGCGAGCTAGATTTGTTCCATCATATTATGCGTGTGACCTGTTAAATAAATTGCAACAATTAAGACAAGGTAGTCAAAGTGTAGAAGATTATTACCATCAGTTGCAAATAGGAATGCTTCGTTGTGGATTAGAGGAAAATGAGGAGGCTTCTTTGGCTAGATTCATGGGTGGGTTGAACCGTGAAATTCAGGACATTCTAGATTACAAAGCTGAAAGAGAAGTGCAGGGACGACGTGCAAACACCAGGATTAACGTTTCTGCAGGCCGTGCTAGCACTTGGTCTCCTCGTACATTTGCTGCTCCCACGAGTCGCCAAACTACAGGACTTCCCCCCAATAATAAGCCGCGTCCTTCGTCGTCCGGTCCAACACCTAGGCCCTCCGAGGCGTCAAAGGTGCCCGTCCAAACACCCGCCAAGAGTTCTTCTATTGCTTCGACAGGGAGAACGAGAGATGTTCAATGTCATCAATGCAAAGGGTATGGCCATATGAGGGGTGAATGTCCAAGCAAACGGGTACTGATTGTGCGGGATAATGGTGAGTTTTCCTATGCTAGTGATTTAGACAAAGATACCTATGCTATGCTTGCAGCTAACCATGCATGAAGTGAAGATGAGCTTAATCAAGCAGAAGAGCACATTGACGCTGAGCATGCAGATCGCTATGAGAGTCTCATTGTGCAACGTGTGTTGAGCGTACAAATGGGCAAGGCAGAGCAAAATCAACGATACAATTTGTTCCAAACAAAATGTGTGATCAAGGAACGCGCATGCCGTGTGATTATTGATGGCGGAAGTTGCAATAACCTTGCCATCTCTGACATGGTCGAGAAGCTCTCACTTAACACCAGACCACATCCTCAGCCTTATTACATCCAATGGTTCAACAACAGTGGTAAGGTAAAGGTAACATGGTTGGTGAGAGTACAATTCGCTATTGGTTCATATCATGACTTTGTTGATTGCGATGTCGTACCTATGCAAGCATGTTCTATATTGTTAGGTAGACCTTGCCAATATGGTAAGGACTCTATGCATCATGGTAGAACCAATTGTGAAATCATGTGTTGAAAAATTGGCTTAGAATTGAATTTGCAAATGTGTGTGCATGTGGTTCTTTTAGCGCCGGACTGATTTTCACAAAAACAGCAAGTTTCGCAATGGCGCCGGACCAAATCTGGAAAAACAGTAAGTTTCCCTTATGCGCCGGACCGTTTCTCGAGGCTATGCCGAACCAAATTTTTGGTCCGCCATGAATGGGCTTTTGACGACTGTTTTCACATCTACACCGGACCAAAGTTTTGGTCCGTCGTGAACGGCGATTTGAATGTCTTTTTTCATGTGTACACTGGACTGATTTTTGTTTAGTCCGTCGTGAACATGTTTTGTGCCGGACCAAGTTTCACAAAACTAGGTTCATGGAGGACTTGACGTTCGGGACTAGGTTCAGAGAGGAACTGAGGTCTTGGTGGTCAAGGATGTCATGCGGAACGTTCAGGCTAAGAGAATGGTGCACATGAGGAATGGTTAGTCACGTGAGTATGGCATTGTGGCCGTACGCGTGCAAGAGTTGTTAGTCACGTGAGTATGGCTGGGTTGCCACACGTGTGCAAGAGCTGTATTTGGCCAGGTTGGGCCAAGTGGAGTTGTGTTGAATACATACTCCTTCTAGGATTAGGAGTGAGACTCCTTCTAGGATTAGGAGTAGGAATTGTATTCAGGACTCTTTGTGTTTTGCTCCTTTAAATAGGAGGGGTTGTCTCCTTTTGAAGGGTATCAGTTAGAGCTTTAGGGTTTGTACTCTTTTGATGGGAGTACTTTAGACAAAAAGAAATAAAGATCAATTCTTCCAGATTCTTTGCGTGCTACAGCAACTTCGTAGCTACAATACACGTGTGCTACAGTAATATCTGTTTTGGGGTTCTGTCGGGACCCCGAATTTGCAAATCCGGACCCTCTGTGTATTCAGCACTAGTCCAGGAACGCGCTAGTGCACACAGTCTTAACATTGGTAAATATCACAATCATACCATTCGATATTATCAAAGTACTTTATTTAAATAACCAAAGTGGTTACTCGACCTTATGGCCAAGTTACAAATATATGCCTCGCAAGGCGAAACTTATTCAGAGAAAAATAATAGCAGCGGAAAATCAAATAGCTTCGTGGCGCCATCCAGTATACCACAGGCAACTGACTGGGCTCGCATCCCTAAGTAGACGGATCCTCTTGGAATTCCTCCTCCGAAGCTGGCGTAGTCTCCTCTTCAACTGGTGTTGTGTTGAGACATGGGTGATTTATTGGTACTCTTCTAGTCATGCACAGTATGCTTGCTAATATACTATATGCATGGCTTTGTACAAAGGAATAGCTCAAGGTATCTTTGCGATGCTTGACTTTTGACAAGTAATATAAGTAGATTCGAAAGCAGTAGAAATAAGTAAAGCGCAAATAACTTTTCAAGAAGTTTAATAAACATTTTTCCCCATCCTAAACCACATTTCCATCATCTGCATTTTTAAACCAACCCAACTTTTCAAACCAAAGTTATTTTTGAGAAAATCTAACCCTTGATTTGTAATTCCCGAGCGATGTCCAATACCGCGGACACGGCTATTCGAATAGATTCTAAACTCTGCAGAGGTTATGCACTTTACCCACAAGATACATCAAACACCACAAAGGTGAGTTCAGTAACAAAGTCTTTCTAAACCTCTAACAATACAAGTGGTCCTCCCTGTTATTGCGCACTAACCCTTCCCTTCGCTAAGGCGAAGTCTAGGCCAATCAACCATTAGATGGGTACCTGGCCTCACCAGACGCTCCCCGTACAACTTACACAAAGGGTGTAGTTGACCTCCTGAGGTCCCACAGTGCGTTATTAGCAACTTAGTCAACTAGGTCCGTCCCATTACGACATGTGGTTGCACGTTAGACCCAGTTCAAAGGCTTGCAAGGTTAAGTCCTTAGGGTGACCAGGGCAAGACTACCCGAAGAACCAAATCAACATCCCCAATGCCACAACCGCCCACTGATTACTCTTGCCACATGCCCCTGGCCGAAAACTGTTTATCAAACCCCGCTTGATTACCATGCACCACGTGCCATCAACATCACATGATACTTTTCCAAAACAGGTTCAATATATCATTAAGTCAATATTAACATTTGATTGTCCAAAATCATGTCATGAGCACGTAGCGTGTCTAAGCAAAGATACTACAACGGTCTAAACCCATGTTGGCAATTTAATAATGTCCAACTAGTAAACCACAACTAGGGTGACAAGGGTCATGGCACATACTTAAATAATCAAGGTGTCATATAGCAAATTGGTACTTATCTAATCCCCAAGTTTAAACAAAGTATTTTTCTACTTGAACTAGCATGCAATAGTTTAAATCAAAATAGATTTTCGAAATAGGATCAACATGGTCAAAGCACAACTTGCCTTCAAAAAGTACTTGCTCTTGGTCTTGAGTTGGATCCTGAGTCAATACTTCTCCTTCGAATCCTTCCGGCACTTCAACGTCTACTCGTAAAGCGTGCAAATAGCAAATACCCAAATAAACAATAGGCAAAAAGTGTCCAAACATCCAAATAAAATCCATAAACAGAAAGAACATAATTTTATGGATTTTTAGAAACTGGAATCGTCAAATTTGGAGTTAAGACGCAAAAGTTATGATTATTTAAAGTTTGCATAATCATTTAAATAATTTTGCAGAGAAAAACTTTAGCCCAAAAATTAAATAAAATTTATATTTAGGTAGGTCTCAATTTTATACAAATTTAGAAATTTGAATCACTCAAATCGGAGTTGAAACGCAAAAGTTATAAGCGTTTGAAGTTTTGAAATTCAAATCAATTATTAAACCGATTTATTAAATCATTTTCTTTTCTAAAATCATTTATTGCGTCGGCGAGGACACGTGGCAGCCTCGATTGGTTGGTGGCGTCGGTAGGATCCATGGACTTGGTCCACGCTTGGCTCGGGTCCACCGTGGACTCGGTCCACGACTCTACGTGTCGGCCCGACATGTGGGCCCGCTCGGGTAGCGTCATCGCCGGCGTCGGCGAGGCTCGACCGCAGTCGGCGGTGGGACCCACTGTGACGTCATGGGTGACGTCGGCGCTTAGCTGGGTCGGCGTGACATGCGGAGCCCTCGACACGCGGGCCGGCGTGTCGGCGTCCTGCCTGCCAGCGTGGGCCAGGCCGACGCGTCGGTCCAACTTCCCGACACGTGGCGCCAATCTCGGCCGCTGATTTGAAATTCAACGGCGCGATTAGATCCAGGGTTAACGTGTTGAATCTACTCGATGGCCGTGGCCGCTCGATCTAGATCGGACGGTCGAGATCTAATCCTATAATAATCACTACCACGCGACGCGTGGCGATTGTGAACCGTTGGATCTTGATCCAGCGGTCCGCATCTAATCGGGTTTGGAACACGTGAACTCACCTCAACCGCACGATCAAGATCGGACGGCGCACGAAGTTCGCGAGGGCGATGGCGACGCGGAGCTGCAGCCACCGGAGACGGAGACGACGACGAGCCCGACGGCGCTCCGGGGTCGTTCCGGCGAAGTGAGTGGTCTCTTCGGGTGCGCCTGGCTTCGGGGGTTCCGGTTCTGGGCTCCTTCTCGGCGGAAGACGACGGACGGCGGCGAGACGAGGCAAAAACCGCGGCGGAGTGGCGCTCAACTACGGCGAGCTCGCACGGCAAACGGCGCGGCTCGAGCGAGATGGCTCGAGAACGGAGTGCGCAAGGATGAGGGCAACCTCGGGCGTGACCAGGGCTTTAAATAGCCTCGGCGTTCGTGCGAGACGGAAACCTAATTCTACACGGCGGCGGGCGCGGCGGCGAGTCCGGCTTCGGACTCGGCGGAGACGACGACGCGATACCGCCCACGTGGCACGATCAACGGCCACGATCGCCTGGCGCGATCGGATCCGGGCCGATACGGCTCGAATCCGTGCAGGCGGATCTCAGCCGTTGGATCTTGATCCAACGGTTGGGATTGATTAGGGTTGGGAGCTGGTTTGGTCGAGTCAACTGGCTCGGGTCGGACTCGAGTCCGACTCGGGTTCCGACTCGGTCGGATGAACAGTACTCGACCCGAGTTGAATTTCCAGCGATTTAATATTTAAAATAATTCCCAGTAATTCATTTAATTCATTAAAAATAGCAAATGACTCAGAAAAATTCCAGAAAAATTCTGGAAAATATTTTGCATTATTTTGGACTCAAATAAAATATTTCCACCAAAATTTTATTTGCAAAATTAAATTCTTTAATTATTTCAAAATGGAATAAATTCAAATAAATTCCAAATAAATCCAAATAAATTCCAGAAAATTCCAAAAATTCACCAAAGTGCCAAATCACACATGAATTCAATAAAAGCAAAATTTTGGGGTGTTACAGGTTCTTTTCTTGCACATCTTCTGGTTCTGGATTGGATCTTTGATTCCTTGAGTTTCACTTTGTTTTGATCCATCCAAAAGCTTTTTAGGGCATCAATTTAGTGTTCCTCAAAGTTTTGCTGATTAATCTTTTGTCGTTCTTGATTAATCTACAAGTTTTAATTAGATTGATTCTCGTTATCTTCTGTCATAGCAAGCTTGCGAGGTTCATAACTTTTGATACCTAAGTCTGATCAAGCTGATTCTTTTTGGATTCGATTTGTACTGGAATCTAGTTTCTTGTGTCCAAATTTCAGATCGATTCGATGGATGGATCTCCAGTAATTCACATTTTACCAAACGTCTATCAATCTGTTTTTGTCGAATACGAAGTAACTTTTTGGTTCAGATTTGGGGTGAACTTTTAATAGATCAAAGATTTGGTTTTAGCTTCTGCACAACCATTCACCCCTCCTCTGATTGTTATATTCGTATACTTCGATCCTACAAGTGGTATCAGAGCAAGGTTTTTCTAATCCATCATAACCGGTGATTAGATTAATGGATCGTTATTCGACAAAACCGTGTGTGTTCGATGGTGTTGATTTTCAGTTTTGGAAGGCCAATATGGAGGCGTTCATCCAAGCGCAGGGCTTTGCAATTTGGGAGAAGGTTTACAAGCCTTATCAAGTCCTTGAGAACGACAACGACAACGTCAACGACGCCAATCGCGCACATGTTGAAGCAAACAGCAAGGCGCGCAACTTGATCATCCAAGGCTTCGGACGCAGCGACTTTGATCGAGTGGTTCATCTTCGATCCGCATATGAGGTATGAAAATCTCTTTTTGATTACCATGAGGGTTCTAACATTATCAAAGAGGTTCGCCAAGATATTTACAAAAAGGATTACATGTGATTTGAGATGAAACCAGGTGAGTCGCTAGATGACTTCTTTGCACGCTTCAATAAAATTCTTAGTAATCTTCGTGTTGTTGGAGTTAGTTTAATGCTGCTGCTAATGCTAGACAATTGCTTGGTGCATTGACATGTCTATTTGGGAGATGAAAGTTACATCCATTAGAGAATCTACTGTCATGAGTACACTTACATTAGATGTTCTTTATTCCAAGTTGAAAACTCATGAATTAGATGTTCTTGCTAGAAAGAATGATCATAAATCAATTACTTTGACATCTCAATCTAGCATATCTCATAACGGTGTTGCTTCAAGTTTTGCTCTATCTTTCTTATCTTCACTAACCGATGAACAGATTGAGCAATTCCCAGAAGAAGACGTGTCACTACTCTCTTCTCGCTTTAACAAAGCTTTGCATAATGTGAGAATGAGGAAGAGAGGTGGTGGTGGTCCTCTAAGATGCTATGAGTGTGGAGATCTCGACCATATTCGTCCAAATTGTCCTAAACTTGCAGGTAAAGCATCAAAGGAGGAGAAGGACAATGATAAAAGAAAAGAGAAGAAGAAGTTATCATCAAATGATAAAAAGAAAAAGAGCTTCATCAAAGTAAAGTTGTCCACCGAGTTCTTTCCGCTCTTGAATAAGTCAATTTGAGCGATGTAGATTCCGAGAGCAGCGAGGACGATGCAACTCCAAGGAAGCATGAGTTGATGGGATTGTGTCTCATGGCAAGTAGCAAGGATAGCTTCACCGAGGACAGCAACGACAGCGACTTCAATGAGGTAGATCCTTCTTATGATGAATTAGCCAATGCTGTTGCCCGTCTTGGAAAATTGCTTGACAAACATGATAGAAAAATTAAGAAACATGATATTCTTGTGGAGTCATTGAATGCTGAAATTGCTAGACTTAAGACCTTGATTCCTGATGATGATACTTGCAAATCATGTGACTTAATTTACAATGAGCTCACCTTGCTTAGGAAAGAACATGCTCTTCTGTTACATCTAAATGAGAAAAATGAGAAACATGTTAAAAATGCTAGCTGTTCCACTGATAAATTGCATGGTTCAACTTCTTGTTCTAAATGCTCAACTCTTGAATTGAAGTTAAAAGATGCAAATGCTAGGGTTTCTCAAATGACTGATAATTTGCTCACACATGAGATTCTTTCATGCTCTACTTGTCGTAAGCAAAAAGGAAAGGTTGATATTCCTTGCAACAATTGTTTAACTCTTGCTAAGAAAGTTGATTACTTGCAAAGTTCTTTAGAACGATTCACTAATGGCAAGAAAAAGTTGAATAAGATTTTGGATCAATCTATGGTTACCTCAAACAAGAAAGGTTTAGGTTTTGATCTTCATGCTTCATATGAAACTAAACCTCGCACTATTGTTCAGACTCCTTGCAAAATTGAGTTTCCTAATGAGCCTAAGAAAATTATTTTTGAATCTGCTGGTTTTTTATCTTCTACTATGATAAATGCAAAATGTGCTTCTACTGTTAAAGCTAAACATCATGTCAAGTACACTTGCACTCATTGTGGTAGAGATGGACACTTAGTAGAATTTTGCTTTAGACTAGCCAAATAGCAAAAGAAGGAAATGACTAAGGCTAAGTCAAATTTTAGTAAAGCACATTTTACTTCTCATGTGCTTAGAGTGATGAAAACACCTAATGTTTCTAGAAACACGGGAAAAGGCAAATCTGATTTTGTGCATAAAAATTCTCGTGTTGTGCCTATTGTTGTGCGTCGTGTGTCTCAGTACTGGATTCCTAAACATCTTATTTCTAACCCCAGTACTGAGGCCTCGACATTTTTTGCTTCTATGTAGGCTTCTCACGCGAGGAAGGAGAACATGTTGCTAGTGGATTCTGGATGCTCACGCCACATGCTCGGTGATAAATTTTGGTTCTCCTTCACTCGTGCATCTCGTGCTGAAAGTGTTACTTTTGGAGATGCTTCTTTCACTTCTGTTGTGGCAAAAGGTACAGTGAGGATACATGTGCATATGTTCAGGGGGAGAGTATTTTTGTTCATGAAGATGTGACACTACGTTTTGGTGTGACATTACAGATTGTGAAATTAGAGAAGAAAATCTTACGGCTAGAGGTTTACTCGCGTTTTTGGGCCTTTTGAAGTGTTGTGACACCACGGAGTGTCGTAACCTTATTTAACGTGCATGATAAGGTTAATAACATTATGAGATGTGGAATTAAGGTTAAAACTATAGGATATGGAGGTTAATAGCTTTTCCGGGCCGTTTCCGGGTTTTGGGCCTTCCCGGGGGAGTTTGGGCCTTGGTGGGCTTTGGTGGGATGGAATAGGTCTCCGTAACGGACTAGGTTTGGGTGTGGGGGCTGGTAAAAGGGCTCCCCACCAGCCCTTGGGGCGTCCACCCCTGCCCCATGCGCCCCTAACCCTAGCCGCCACCCTTCCTCCTCCCTCCACCTCCTAGCCGCCCCATCTCTTGCCCCCATGGCGCCCCCATTGCTCCCCATTGCACACCACCTCTCCTCCACCCCCCTTGCTGCCCTAGGGTGACCTCCCCACCCCTGCATCCTCATGGATCCATCCGAGGAGCGAGGAGCGAGGAGATCGATTGGAGTTTTCGTGCGTCGGGCAAAGGTATGATCATGGGGCTCCTCGGGGATGAGCTAGGTACTGTTATTAGGGAGTTTATCAAGTTTTTTGATCAATTGGAGGTGCTGGATTTGAGTAATTTGGGTTAGATCTAGATGTTGCCACGTTTCTGTTTTCGGGCAGATTAAGCAGTCGAGCTAGGGTTCGCATTTTCGCCAATTTAGAGTTGGAATCTGGTCGTACGGACTTCTAGGAAGTTGTAGATAATTTCATTATATTTCCGTGCATATAAAGAAATTGAAATTCCGCCCAGCCGTTTGGAAGTTATGGCTGTTTTACTGAGCGCTGTCAAATCTGTGATGAGATTGAGACAGTTCGTGTTCAACGTTAGATTAAACAACATTAGAGTCCGAATCAGTCTTTCCCTATAACTAGAAAAAGTTGGGAAATTTCCTAAGATTCGCGAAGGTGTACTCGTTTAATCGATTTGGAGTCCCAGAACTCAAGTTATGGCCTTTGCAAGGCTGCTGTCCCGCCGGGACAGAACCTCTGTTTTTAGGTTTTGCGAGTAGTGGGCAATGTCGGGTGAGTTGGGGATTTGTGTTCTGTTTTGTGGGCATTATTGAGAGTGTGTGATGCCTATGTGCAGGTGGTGTGACACCGGGAGTGCCCTCTACTTCCCTCAATTCCGCCGCCCACGGTTGAGGCAAGTGTGTTGTAATGTATAGCGGATTGTAGGTTGTTTGTTGATATTGGATGAAAGATTGAATACTTGCTATGATCACTTGCCTTGCTTGCTGTTTTCCAATGATATATTGAGTATGATTATCATGATATGATGCTATGTGTCTATACTTATCATGATTCGATGCCATGTGTTTATGTGTACTATGACATGATGCCATATGTTTATGTACAAATGAGATATGATACTTGGCATAGTTGCATGCATGTCATGAGATGGGGCGAGGGCGGTGAGAAAGTCATAACTAGTCCGGGGAAGGTTGGTGAGAAAGTTATGACTAGTCCGGAACGCCATTGAGTAAGACCTACATCGTGATTCCATTCACGTGGTGAATGGAAGCGAGGAGTAGGCACCCTCCATCTTCGGGATGGAAGGGGGAGAGGGTGCACACCGACGGGTGTGTACTCAACCATACCGGTATGAGTTTCCAAGGAGATATGAGCATAGCATTGCATTGCATTGCATTACAATACATATTAAATGATGAGGATGTTGTTATGTGTTCAAGTTTGAGATGTTATATGTGACGTGAGGTATTATTGTCTTGTAAATGATCTTATTGTCCATTACAATATGCTTGCTGAGTTTTCGAACTCACGCTTGTGTTTTATGTTGTTTTTTTAGGTACTTTGAGATCGGCATGCGGGAAAAAGGGGTTTAGCTACACTTCTACACGTAGCTCCACCATCATAGTCCATAATTAATCACTTGGAGACATGATATTAAGAGTTGTGCCTTAAACTTAATGTATGGTTTAATTTAGCATGCTTGCGATTCCTTATTTGCTTCGTTATTGATTATGAAGTGGTTGAGCGTGGTATTAATGGCGTAATTCGATGATATGTCCATTTATGTTGATGTTCTAGATGTCGTGTGTTATGATATATCTTGCCATGATATTGATATTGTGTTAATTCATGGAAAAACAAAGGAGATGCTGCCGAAATATCGGTTTTTTTAGCATATGTACCTTTGCTGGAATTTATGTTTAAATGTGGTATTTAGTTGTTGTTTAGCTTATGTTTGGTAGCATTCGGGCATATTAAATGTTTGGTAGCATTTTTAGCGTTGTTTTTTGAAAGACCGAGATGGCGATCAGAGGGGGGGTGAATGATCCCAAATAAAATTTCCCCCACTCAAAGTACTCAAGACAATCCCACAAAGAAACTCGGTGCTCCTCAAAATCGCAAAACCCGCAAAATCGGAAACGACTGGACAACTATGTGTATCCCTAGCTTACATTGATGAGAACCATGAATCATGTGAGGGATTTTTAAATCACAATCCTGGTTGTCAAGTGTCCAAAGTAAAGAGGGATCAATTTAAATACATCTTTTCTAAAAGAGATCAAGCCAAAACACAAAAGCCTCTTTTAGAAAAGCAAAAGCAGATTTTTCAGGAATTGTCCTCACTTAGAGCAGGTGGATGGTGAACTTCTGTTGCTCCAAAATTTTTGGGAATTTTCACCCTGTGATTAGATGAGTCTTGAAGAACTCCACCAAAAATCACCACCAAAAGCCTTTACAAAAATCAGGAAAAATCAAGGACTACGAACAGTCAGGATCTTCAATCAGGAATTTTGGGGCTCGGTTTTCACGTCATAGCTCCCAAATAGTGCATCCAGTGGACTACACATTTTTTCCACAGATGGATATATGAGTCACGCACATTCTCCAATAAGAATCAATCAAAAAGGATTTTTCTATATTTTTCTAAAAATCAAAGACTGACTGCTGCGCGAAGAACAAGTTCAGGACAGATTTGCAATCTTGATAGAAACTTGATCTCTAATCTATCCTAGGGTGCAAGAAAGATGTAAAATCAAATGAGCACCCTCAAGACATCCTTGATCAACATAATTTAGAAGGAGAGGAGGCAAAACCAAAATGCGAGAAAGTAAATTGCGAGAATTTACATGCGGGAAAGT
The DNA here is from genome assembly GCA_036346355.1 of Rhipidocladum racemiflorum. NCBI lineage: Eukaryota > Viridiplantae > Streptophyta > Magnoliopsida > Poales > Poaceae > Rhipidocladum > Rhipidocladum racemiflorum. The sequence continues at coordinate 59,530,837 of CM070573.1, read as the reverse complement.
AAATGCTGAATTTAAATTGTGTAAAGTAAAGACATAATGTAAATGCGAAATTTAAATTCACAAAAATGTAAAGAAAATCTTTGTATTTTCTGGTTGGAAGGTTTACAAAGCCTCACTTCATGTGGGCATAGCTCAAAGGAGCAATTCAAACCTTCAAGTGAGGGAGGGCATGCCTCCCCCTCTATTTATACTACTCTAGGGCCACCTACCACCCTTGGATGAGTCCCAAACCCTAGGGCACTCCACCAAGGGCTAGGATTAACCCACTCATTTCACCCCACACATGGGCTTTACATGGGCCACATTGGCCACACATGGGTTTTAAACAAAACCCGGTCAACCCGATGCAACGGGCCTTCATCCACCGGACTTGACAGCTCGATTTCCGCCTCTTCGAGCCTCCAACCCGAACCGGAAACCTTGAGCCACCTCAAGTCCATTTCCATGAAGTCCAAGTGATCTTAGTTTGAGCCCAACCATCTCGTCGGCATCCTCGACCGCTCCGGACCTCGGTTCTCCCAACCTAGTCTCGGTACTCACCAACGACCATAGCTGCCTTAGGAACCTGTACCACAAGGACCAAACCATTTTGCACATACCACAATATACTTACCTTTTTCTTCCTGCATGTTAGTCCACAATTATCATTAATTCAAACATGCAATACCGAGTCAAATCAAACTCAAAGCTAAGCACACCTTGCTCAAATAAAGTCAAATACTCATAACAAATATGGATGAACCTCCACATGGTCCTTCATTTTTGCATGTACGCCGGACCAAAACATTTGGTCCGTCGTGAATGTGTTTTTGAACATGTTTTCTTTGAATTGAACCGAGACTTTCGCATGTACGCCGGACCAAATATTTGGTCCGTCGTGAGCTGCGCCGGACCGATGTTTGGTCTGGCGTGAATGGTTTTTTGCTCGAGGTTGATTTTTGTGATTTTGAAACTTGTTTGATGATTGATCTATGGTTATGAAATTTGTTTGAATTTCATAATGCATGTTTTGAACTTATGCAATGCTCGTGTGAGTATTTGCATGGACTAATGTTGAGTCAAGTCACAGACTTGTGCTCGGAGAATTTTGTGTTTGTTCATGTGTAGGTATTGCTTGAAGGCGAACGTGGTCGATGACGGGACCAAAACTAGGTTCATGGAGGAACTGAGGTTCGAGACTAGGTTCAGGGAGGAACTGAGGTCTTGGTGGTCAAGGATGTCATGTGGGACGTTCGGGCTAAGAGAATGGTGCACATGAGCAATGGTTAGTCACGTGAGTATGGCATGGTGGCCGTACGCGTGCAAGAGTTGTTAGTCACGTGAGTATGGCTGGGTTGCCATACGCGTGCAAGAGCTGTATTTGGCCAAGTTGGGCCAAGTGGAGTTGTGTTGAATACATACTTCTTCTAGGATTAAGAGTGAGACTCCTTCTAGGATTAGGAGTAGGAATTGTATTCAGTATTCCTTGTGTTTTGCTCCTTTAAATAGGAGGGGTTGTCTCCTGTTGAAGGGTATCAGTTAGAGCTTTAGGGTTTGTACTCTTTTGATGGGAGTACTTTAGACAAAAATAAATAAAGATCAATTCTTCCAGATTCTTTGCATGCTACAGTAACCTCATAGCTACAGTACACACGTGCTACAGTAATCTCTGTTTTGGTGTTCTTTTCTTGAACATCTTCTGGTTCTAGATTGCATCTTTGATTCCTTGAGTTTCACTTTATTTTGATCCATCCAAAAACTTTCTAGGGCTCAATTTAGTGTTCCTCAAAGTTTTGTTGATTAATCTTTTGTCGTTCTTGATTAATCTATAAGTTTTGATTAGATTGATTCTCGTCATCTTTTGTCACAGCAAGCTTGCAAAGTTCATAAAGTTTGATTCGTAAGTTCGATCGAGTTGATTCTTTTTGGGTTCGATTCGTATTGGAATCTTGTTTATTGTGTCCAAATTTTAGATCGATCCGATGGATGGTTCTCCAGTAATTCGTATTTTACCGAACGTCTATCAATATGTTTTTGTCGAATACGAAGTAACTTTTTGGTTCAGATTTGGGGTGAACTTTTAATAGATCAAAGATTTGGTTTTAGCTTCTACACAATCATTCACCCCCCTCTGATTGCTATATTCGTATACTTCGATCCTACACCAATCAATATTCTTTTGTGCATAAAGAAAGGAAAATTGTGTTGCATCCTATGACTCCTTAGGCTATTTTAAAAGATGAGATTGCTAGGTCTAGCAAAGAGAAAATTCGAGGAATGATAAGAGTGAGAATTAGTTTGTAGCAAAAGGGATAGAGCAACCTAAAAAGAAAGAATCTAACTCTGATGTTGAGAAGAAAAATGAGATTAAATTGAAAGGTGCTTGTTTTCTTGCGACTAAATCTGATGTGAATGAGTTGGATGCTAGTATTTCTCCTTACTATGCTTTGGTTTGCAAAGAAACTTTGTTTTCACTATAGGATATGTCTTCTTCTTTGTCTCCTGTCGTCGCTAACCTTTTGTAGGAGTATGCTGACGTCTTCCCGAAAGACATTCCTCCAGGGATGCCACCAATCCGAGGGATTCAGCACCAAATTGATCTCATTCCAGGGGCATCTTTGCCCAATCGAGCACCATATAGAACCAATCTAGAAGAAACTAAAGAGACACAATACCAAGTTCAAGAATTGTTAGATAAAGGGTACGTACGTGAATCTCTTAGTCCTTGTGCTGTTCCGGTCATTTTAGTGCATAAGAAAGATGAAACATGGCGCAGGTGTGTTGATTGTAGAGCAATTAATAATATCACCATTAGATATTGTCACCCTATTCCTAGGTTAGACGATATGCTTGATGAATTAAGTGGCTCTATTATGTTCTCTAAAGTTGATTTGCGTAGTGGGTACCACCAGATTCGCATGAAGTTAGGAGATGAATGGAAGACGACATTTAAAACTAAGTTCAGACTATATGAGTGGTTAGTAATGCCTTTTGGGTTAACTAATGCACCTAGTATCTTCATGAGATTGATGAACGAGGTTTTGCGTGCTTTCATTCGAAAATTTGTAGTGGTATATTTTGATGACATTTTGATCTACAACAAGTCATCAGAGGAACATCTTAACCATTTGCGTGCTGTTTTTAATGCTTTACGAGATGCGCATTTATTTGTTAACCTTGAGAAGTTGCACGGATCGAGTCTCTTTTCTTGGCTATGTTGTTATTCCACAGGGGATTGAAGTTGATCATGCCAAGGTTGAAGCAATACAGAGTTGGACGACTCCTAACACGGTCACACGGGTGCAAAGTTTTCTAGGACTTGTTGGGTTCTACCGTCGCTTTGTGAAGGATTTCAGCACAATCGCCGCACCGTTGAATGAACTCACCAAGAAGGGTGTGCCATTTGTTTGGGGTAAAGCACACGAAGATGCCTTCAATACCTTAAAAGATAAGTTAACACATGCACCTTTACTCCAACTACCAGACTTTTCTAAGACTTTTGAATTAGAATGTGATGCTAGTGGAATCGGGTTGGGTGGTGTGCTCATATAGGGAGGAAAACCTGTTCATATTTCAGTGAAAAGTTGAGTGGGCCTAGTTTGAACTATTCTATTTATGATAAGGAATTATATGCTCTAGTTCGAACTTTGGAAATATGGCAACATTATTTATGGCCCAAAGAATTTGTCATTCACTTTGATCATGAATCATTAAAGCATATTCGAAGTCAATCTAAACTAAATTGTAGACATGCAAAATGGGTTGAATTCATTGAATCTTTTCCTTATGTCATAAAACACAAGCAGGGAAAATATAATGTTATTGCTGATGCTTTGTCTCGAAGATATACCATGCTTTCACAGCTTGATTTCAAAATCTTTGGATTAGAGATGATTAAACAACAATACGTGCATGATGATGATTTTAAAGATGTATTGTTGAATTGTAAAGAAGGAAAAACTTGGAACAAATTTTTCATTAATGATGGATTTGTATTTAGAGCTAACAAGCTGTGCATTCCAGCTGGGTTCGTTCGTTTGTTGCTTTTGCAGGAAGCACATGGAGGTGATTTGATGGGACACTTTGGTGTCAAAAAGACAGATGATTTACTTGCTAGCCATTTTTATTGGCCCAAGATGAGAAGAGACGTTGAAAGGTATGTAGCTCGCTGCATAACTTGTCAGAAAGCAAAATCTCGTCTTGAACCCCATGGTTTGTATATGCCTCTCCCTGTTCCTTCTTTACCTTGGGAAGACATTTCAATGGACTTTGTTTTAGGATTGCCTAGAACTAAGAAGGGGAGGGATAGTATATTTGTGGTGGTTGATAGATTCTCTAAGATGGGTCATTTCATACCATGCCATAAAACTGATGATGCTACACATATTGCTGATCTTTTCTTTCGTGAAATTGTTCGCTTGCATGGTGTGCCAAATACAATTGTTTTAGATAGAGATGCTAAATTTCTTAGCCATTTTTGGAGAATTCTATGGGCTAAATTGGGGACTAAATTATTATTCTCAACTACTTGTCATCCCCAAACTGATGGACAAACTGAGGTTGTTAATAGAACACTATCTACCATGCTTAGGGTTGTGTTAAAAAAGAACATTAAAATGTGGGAAGAATGCTTGCCTCATGTTGAGTTTGCTTACAATAGATCAAAGCATTCTACTACCAAGATGTGCCCATTTGAGATTGTATATGGTTTTATGCCTCGTGCTCCAATTGATTTATTGCCACTACCATCTTCTGAAAGGATTAATTTTGATGCTAAGCAACGTGCTAATTTAATGATAAAAATGCATGAGTCTACAAAAGATAACATTGAAAGAATGAATGCTAAATATAAACTTGCTAGTAGTGAAGGAAGAAAGCAATTAAAATTTGAACCTGGTGATCTTGTTTGGCTACATTTGCGCAAAGATTGTTTCCTTGAGTTACGGAAATCTAAATTAATGCCACGAACTGATGGTCCATTTAAAGTACTTGAACGGATTAACGATAATGCATATAAGCTTGAGTTGTCTGCAGATTTTGGGGTTAGTCCAACATTTAACGTTGCAGATTTGAAGCTATACTTGGGTTCTGAGGAGGAGCTTGAGTCGAGGATGACTCCAATGCAGGAAGGGGAGGATGATGAGGACATCACTCTCTTAGATGCAGCCACGCTGACACCTACACGTCAAGAGGTGTTGAAAGGACCAATTACGCGAGCTCGTGCACGCCAGCAAATGGTCAACATGGTGCTCACAAATTATGGAGAAGTGCCGATACAATACCAGATCAAAATGGGCCCAAACACGTTGAAAGGAGGCACCAACCATGATGGGCCAAGGAGGCGCCAAGCCCCATGGGCCAGAATATGTTGAAAGAAGGAGGCACCAACCATGATGGGCCAAGGAGACGCCAAGGCCCACAGGCCAGAACATGTTGAAACAAGGAGGCCCAACCATGATGGGCCAAGGAGGCACTAAGGCCCATCATGGCACCACTCCTTCTCAGGCCGGCCCATGAAGTGTGGCACCACTTCCTCCCTCCACCGGCCCACGAAGGCCCAAGTTGCATGACTACATGTTTAGTACCACCTTGCTTAGTGTTTAGTTTTTTGCTACATCCCTCCACCATATAGTAGAGGCAATAGGCCACCTAAGAGACTTGAGTTTTGCTTTGTAAATCAGTTTAGCTTTTGCTACTGTCCGTGCAAACGCGTGTCAATTAGACCGCTTGCGCACGTAATTGCAAGACTCCAAATTTCAGTTTGGAAATTAAATATTCATATTCGCAATTTCAGATTGCTTGTTATCTTGTTCTTGCTAGTTCTTCAATTGCTTGCAGGAACCCAGACCTTCGTGGTTAGGTTGATCACGCACCGGCGAGATCAATAACCCTCTGGAGTTGGTTTATCGGTCGCTAAGGCGCAACGTCCTGGACGGTTGTAGTCGGGCCGCTAACGTTGACTCTCCACAGAAGTCAAGATTTATCCTTCTCATCGAAAGATCGGGACCGTTGTTGCTATCCTGACCGGGGGCTGGCCGTTCAACATTGGCTCCTCGAGTTTGCGCCCAAGGTCGACGTTTCTCAACCTCGATCGTGACCGGGGGCTAGCCGAATAGTTACTATTCCGAGAATAGCTAAGTACATAGCTAAAGCTCATTTCAGAATGGTTTTTTGCATTAACGTTCGAGTTCTCTATTCAACCTTATTTTACAAAATCATGACCCTAAAAGGGCATAATTTTTTTTCACTTACTCCTATTCACAGGTTCGCCATGTCACGAGAAAGCTTCTCCTGCTCGAGTTTGGCAATCTTCACCCTCAACGCTGAAATCTCTCCTTGCAGGCGAAGCGTCTCAACTGCGGAACCGGCGGCACGAGCAGACTCCTCCTGGAGTTGAGCCAAGGCACTCTTCGCCATTTTGGCCGCCCGCCCTAGTTTCTCCTCGAGCTCGGCTACCCTTGCCTCAAACTCGGCAGAGGCCTTAGCCGGGGCGGCGACTGAGTCTGCAAGTTGCTTTTGTAGCTCCTCCATCTTTGCTCCCTCAGCCTCCAAGGCTTTGGACGCTTCGGCTCGCTTGGCTTCTGCAACACTATAAGCTTCAGCGCAGGAGGCTTCGAGCGCCCAGGACGACCTTGCGCGCTCGTCTTTGACAGCCTTGAAGGTGTGATCGAGCTCGGTGCTGACGGCCTCGCTGAGCTCGGCAGCGTGGGTGGCCTCAAGCGCCCTTATCGTCCCCTGGAGGGCGGTGAGCTCAGCAGCGTGGGCTGCCATCCTTTGCTGGGATTCCTCTCGCTTGACCCCCACGGCCTCCTCGAGCTGGAGCATGCGGGTTTCCCCGCTCCTCTATCACATCAAGGACGGTCCTCAGGGAGTCTACGTGGTCCTGAAGGCCTTGGAGCCCTTGGGTGACCTGGTCTACGGCCTGTGAGGACCAAAAGAAAATTGTGAGGTCTTCGGAGAAAGGAAGAAGAGTGCAAAAGAAATTTCAAGGAGGGAACGACGTACCTGGCTAAGCCAACTTTCAAAGGCCGCGCTGTGGGGGCCAACGCCCCTCCCACTCAGCGCCCCAGTCTGGTGGGAGTTTGACGCCCCCGGTCTTCCTCGATGGGCTGGGGGGCTGCATCGAGGTCTAGCTCCTCGCCCTCGGCGGGTTGGTCAAGAGCTTCTTCGTCGGGGTACCCTTAGTTGCGTCCTCCTCGACGGCCCCGTCCAAGGGGGCATCACTTTCGGCAGCCACGGGATCATCAGCCACGATCACGACTAGAGGAACTTTGACTTCGATGGTTGAGTTGGCTCTGGCTGTGCCCTCCTCGGTGGCCCCGACCTAGGCGACATCGACCTCGGCGGCTGGGATGCCACTTATCTGATCCTTCGTAGCGGCTCCACTCGGTGGGGGTGGGACTTCGACAGCGATAGGATCATTGACTCCCGCCCCAGTAGTAGCCCGATCTGTGTCGTCATCTGCATCGGCGGGCCTTGACTCGGGCTCATTGGCCAGAGCCCCTTCGGGGAGGCCTACAGAGGCTTGGTCCCTGGCCAGGCGAGGGCATGGGACCAGCCAGAAGTCGACCTCCTCCTCCTCCTCCTCGGACTCGGATTCACCCTGGACCACAATCACTATCAAGGGCAGTTAGGAACAAGCTCGAGTCCCCGAAGTCTGCAATAAGAAAATTGCTAAACCCAGGCGAGGAAAGTCTTGCAGTTCGAAATTGGGAATTCGCGTGTACCTGGGTCATGAACCTTCGCCTCAAGGTAGGACGTTGGGGATCTCGACCCCCCAAAGGGCGTGAATGCCCCCTCTCTGGGCGCCTCGGGTCGAAGTCGCTGGAGCCCGAGGGGACTCCGGATCCTCCGTGGGCATAGGTCCCGAGCCCCGAGCCTGGGGTCCTGAAGCCGCTTGAGGGCTTGAAGACCTCGCCGCAACCGCTGCCTTTTGCTGCTGTGAGAAAGGAGGAGGGGAAAGGAAGGAAGAAACTCGAGCTCGAGGGACTTCGGACCCGAGCGGGGATCAACTTACTACTAGGCGATCGCCCCACTCGACATGCTGCTTCTTTGGGGCACTGCCGTCGAGGGCGTCCGAAGGCAGCGTCTTGCCCGCCTTTTGCCTTTGCACGCTCCGGGTAGCGGTAGCATCCGCTTCGCAGTCCCGAGCAGCTCCTGGTTCTCCTGCAGACACATCTAGGGATCAACACGAGCTCGAAGGATCTTGGGCAGGGGCTTGAACTCAAAGGTTGGTTACCTTGGCACTTCGGCTTAGCACACTCTTTGGAACGGGGTCGTCCAAAGTGTAGTCGAGAGCCACCTTCCCAAACATCTCGCTCATCCTGGCTGCTAGCCAGGATTCTTTTGGCGCTGCTGAGGACCACGCAAAGGTTAAGCAAAGTTTAGCTCGAGCTCGAGAAATCATTCTAGGACAGGGAGACTTACTGACGGGGGCCTCATGAGTAGGGTCATCTCATCCTACGATCTTAAAGAACGGGTGGAGCCTCTTTCGCAGAGGGCACTCTTGATTTCATAGGAAGTCGCTGGCGATGGCCTGCCCGGTGAGGCCACGCGTGGCGCAAATGTGGATGGCGGCGATGGCCTCCTGGTCCGCTCCCAGTTCATCCGGTTCAGGGGTTTGGCGCTTGGTGCTGATGGGGGTCCCGTCGTACGTAAGAGCGTCGTCTTTGCCCCTCTTCAACTAGAACCACCTCTCAGACCAAGGACCGAGGGAGTCCCTAGCACGAAGCTGGGGAAAAGACCAAGGAAGTCCCGTCCACAACCGGAAGTAAAGGCAACCAACCACGGGGTCGTTCTCGGTGCAGAACAGGGAGAAGTAGCGGAAGAAAAGCGAAGGGGTTGGGACAATCCCCAGGAACCTCTCACACAAGTGAGAAAAGACGAAAAGAAGAAGAATGGAGTTGGACACCAGATTGATGAGCTCGATCTCGCATTGGGCAAGAACCAAGGCTAAGAAGTCGCTCTTAGGCGTCTGCAGGCCGAAGAGCATGTACTGCTCAGTGCTGACAAGCTCGTCTTCTCGGGGCTGCGGCTTGGTCTCCCCGTTAGGCAGCCGCCAAGTCGCCGGGTCCAGCAACCCCGATCCCTCGAGCTCCTTCATCCTTGTCGTGGACAACGAGCTTTTCCTAAATTTGTCCATGGGGTCAAGCTAGGGTTCAATCGGAATAATGGGGATTGGAGAAGGGGCTGTTATCGACAAAGACTCTTAAATCCAAGGAGGTGTAGGGGTTCCTTTCGAGGGAGCTTGGTGCCCCAGCATTTAAGGGGACCCCGACTGTTGACAATCAGCGACCGTTGTCTGCCGGCGCCGCTTCAAGAATCGCTCCAGGAGATGTGGTGAAGGTGCGGTGGTTCATGGACCGTTTCATCACCTGCCGCATTCAGACTAGGGTGGCGGAACCTAAGGGTACTTAGGTGTGGCCGAACCACGTCATATGGGTAAGCCTATCCCGACGTCGAGCTAAGGGCGTTCCCCGAGACCAAATACCATCTCGAGTTCGAGAAAAAACTGGAAGATTATCCCCTTCTCGAGGTCATAAGGCTCAAGGTCTTCTCCGGCGCTTGGGCGATGACTTGAGCCTTAGGGGCTAGCTGTCGAGGATTGAAAAACCCTGCCCGGTCAATAGAACGGTCAACACCCCCTGGCTCGAGCTCGAGGTGAGGGCCCGAGCTGAGGCCCCCCGAGCGTGTTGAGGGCCGGGCGGCTTTCCCTCAACCTCGAGCAAGGAAAGCCGAGGGTTGGCCCATGACCAAGAACTGAGGTCGATGATTCCGTTCAGAGACCTGTGCTGATGGTTGCCTGGATCCATAAAAGCAGGAGTCAATGTGGACATGGAGCCTAGTTTGGAGCAGTTGCGATCCAGTTTAGGCATGCATGAGGCCACTCCTTCCGAGGAATCTCGTCGGTCGTTTCCTGGTGGGGAGGAGTACAAAACCCTTCGGGGATGTATGCGATGAGAGGGACAAGAAAAGGAAAACACAAACACCCACTTGTACTCAAGCATAATTGATTTCTCCACCTCAGGGCAAGACTGGAATAGGGCTATTACCCAGATTGGGGGCTCGAACCAGTATAATTCCTTGCGTCCCTCGTCTTCTTCTCCTTGATCGAATCTTAATAGCAGTAGACGCCGACCTCCTGTGGGACAAAGCTCGCCTTTGGGTCCCTGTTCACATACTCCCGTGGTTTCATCTCTACGGTCAGGCGATCCCGATTGCCGACACCGCCCATACGTACTTGGCTCTGCACAGTGCGGTATGTTGTGTCCTGTATACGATTTCATGCACACTCATTTCGTAGCTATGCTAACTAATTCGTGATGTCTTTTCAGACTGATATGCTAGGTCGGGTCTATGAGGACTCAGGGAGGTTGATTTCACAATTAACCGGCGGCTTAAAGGTGACCAGAGAGGAGGTCACCTCTTTGCTCGTGAGGTTTCGGGATGGCTTGGGACTCGCCCTCAAGTTGGCGGGATGCTGTCTGCCTCCCGATGTGGGCCATGGTGTGCCGCTTGGGAGAGGTAGGGGATCTGCAGGTCCATCTTCTTCACACGGTTCTCCTAGACATGCTGGTGTAGCCTTTCACGCTGGACGTGAGTATTGCAATACACTTTTCATGTTTTGTAATCACTTTTTGAATGCTCTCAATAATTCTTCACTTGCTATAGGTACACAATCACAGTGGTTGCTGCCTGCACCTGATGACTATGATGGGCAGGGTGATGATTAGGAGGACTACGAGGAGGACGATGTGTCAAGGTTCCTCGTCGATTCATATCGAGATCAGCCTGGGTCATCACAGTGGTAGGGAGCACCACCACCGACACAGCCTGGGTCATCACAGTGGCAGGGACCACCACCACTGATGCAGCCTTCTCAATCGGTGTATGCCACACCTCCAGCGAGACTACAGAGGGCCCACCGCACGCCGACACAGTTGACATACTCTTAGGGCCAGGTTCAGAGGAGGCCTGCACAACCGCGAGGAGCCGCCCCGAAAAGGGGCCGGCACTAGTTTCTTTTGTTTTTGATTGTTGGTAGTTTCTTTTGTTTTTGATTGTTGGTAGTTTCAATCTTATGTACTTAGTTAAACCTTCAAAATATGTTCTATGTGCTTTTGTATTTTGATTGTTGGTATTTTTAATCTTATGGACTTAGTTAATCCTTCCACAACACACCGCACACGACCAAGTGACAAAACACTACCCATCTCAAACCTACAGACATGACTCTGCCGACCTCAGAGCGAAGTGACAACACCCGCCACCCAACACTTTCTCAAAGTGAAATGACAACACGCTGCAGCATACTTTTTCGGATTGAGTTGACAACACGATACACCCCACTTTTTTGGAGTGAAACGACAACACGCTGCGCACCCCGCTTTTTTAGACCAAAGTGGACGATTGGACGATGCACACCGCAGCCTTCTCAGTGTGATGTGCCAGCATGCTGCTATCAGCTTTCTAACACTGATTTGATAACTCTCTGCACACCACCAAGCAACAATGACAACACCCTTCCACCCACCTCTTTTTAAGACTGAAACGAAACCATGCTGCAACCCGCTTCTTCAGATGAACGGGCACACTATATAAGGTGGTATGCTGCCCGCTTCTTCATACCACTCACCTGCCTTCCTTCTCACCGAGCAAGAGAGAAAAGAAGAGAGAAGAGAAGGAGAATATGCCAAGGCATGCAAGTGGCAAGGGAAAGGGGAAAGCAAAGGAAGAGGAAGGCACTTCGGGCTGTCCGCTCAATTCAGCGTACCAGGACCTCCTCCTACCTCGTGGAGCTATCCCACCAATGTGTTTGTGCGGAGATTCTTGCAGGCTTGTCCGCTCTTGGGAAATTACAACTTGGAAGAGGAGGTACTGGAAGTGCCGCAACTACGTCTTTGACCCACCAGAGAAGAGCTTAAAAAATTACCAGATGGTAATAATCATACGTGTTTCATAACATTTCAACATGACACTTTGCTAATTTATGTATCATGTAGCCTCCTCCGCCACTGTGTGAATTTGAGCAGTGGTTTGACATGGAGATCAACCCCGAGGACCAAAAGACTCCTTGATCAAGCCAACCGGGACGAGGAGCTCAGGCGGCAGCTACAAGAGCAGCGCGATGCAACACGCGAGGAGGCACGTATAAAGGAAGCATACGAGAAGGAGGCCGAGAGAGAGAGGAAGCGAGAGAGGGCATGTCGTGCCAGAGAAGCCCCACTGGAGGCATGGGCGAAGGGGAAGTGGCCTCGATGCACTCAGTAGATGTCTAGTTTAACTATTATTTTCCTTGTTCGTTGTACTTCTTTCAGTTTTAAGCCGTAATAAAGAGTGTAGCCTACCTTATTTTCCACAGTAACATTTGATTTGTGAATCGTCCTCTCTCTAATCTCCATCACACCCTCGTTTTGCAATAAAGTTGTTGTAGACAATAATACTTAGGGTTATTGCACTAGTAGAATTTAGATGCAAAGAAATGTGTAAATAAAATATTTTTTCAGAAAATGGTAGTCCATATATCAAGGAGCAAATCTGCTCCATTCTTCCAAAAAATTACATTTAAACCTGATATTTTACGAGCCGCAGAAAAGGCTTAAACCGTTTCATTGTTGTCAACAATAGTACTTAGGGTTATTACACTAGTAGAATTTAGATGCAAAGAAAAGTGTAAATAAAATATTTTTCAGAAAATGGTAGTTCATATATCAAAAAGCAAATCTGTTCTATTCTTCCAAAAAAAATTACATTTAAACCTGATATTTTACAGGCCGCCGAAAAGGCTTAAGCGTTTCATTATTGTCGACAATAATACTTAGGGTTATTGCACTAGTAGAATTTAGATGCAAAGAAAGGTGTAAATAAAATATTTTTTCAGAAAATGGTAGTCCATATATCAAAGAGCAAATCTGCTCCATTCTTCCAAAAAAATTACATTTAAACTTGATATTTTACGGGCCGCCGAAAAGGCTTAAGCGTTTCATTGTTGTCGACAATAATACTTAGGGTTATTGCACTAGTAGAATTAAGATGCAAAGAAAGGTGTAAATAAAATATATTTTTTTAGAAAATGGTAGTCCATATATCAAAGAGCAAATCTGCTCCATTCTTCCAAAAAATTACATTTAAACTTCATATTTTGCGGGCTGCTAAAAAAGCTTAACCGTTTCATGCAAGAGAGGCTTCTTATAGTTATTTGGTTTATTCAACTGTGTTTATTCCTAAATATTTTTGGAAAAATGGGACATCTAAGACCCTACGAATAAGTGATATTTATTTCATGATTTTTTGAGTCATAGTTTGTATAGTTCCTTCATAATACATAAAAGGGTATTTAAGTAAACTTGATTTAAATAATTTCAATTTGTATGGAATATAGTAGTTTTTAGTAGATAATCTGGATCCTTATAGCTTAATAAAAATTTAGAAATTTATTTCGTTCGATTTGGAGCTTCCTAGCAAAAGATATTAAATCTTTGAATTCAACGAACTGAAATAGAAAATAAAAAATGATTTTTTTATAAAAAAAAGTTCTCCCTGAGTCTCTGTTGCCCGTTGATCGGGCAGCTCTACCCCTGTCGCCCGTTGATCGGTCGATTTTTCTTCTGTCGCCCAACTATCGGGCAATTTTCCGTCTATCGCCTAATCGCCCGACAGTCAAGCGACAGAAAATCGACCAGCCATCTATCACCCGTTGGTTCGGCGATATGTTTGTGTCGCCCAACCAACGGGTGACAGGTGTATATTTCTATAATTTTTTTCTCCGACGTTTATTTTTGCAATTTTGAATAAAAATTGTGTTATTAAAAAAAATTCTTGGATAGCACGTACTGGGTTCAAAACGATAAGGTAAATCCTGTCCCTACCTCCTACTAATTTAAAGTAACTAGTTTAAATTTAGCGTATGTTTGGTTGTTTGTACCAAATGATACATGTATGAGATGGTTTTAAAACAAATCGTCCATATATTTGGTTACTTGAATGTAATTATTCCATCTTGAACCAAGTTCTACAAATTTAAAGAACATTCCCTATATATATGCTGAACCATTCACCTAACATAATGGAATGAAATGGTATAGAACCATCTAATCCCATCCAGCCTTATTCTATCAACTAAACACACCTTTAGAGACGTGGATGTATATCCAGCTATCTATGTTCGACCGTTCGTGTTCTTTTGGCTCAAATTTGAGTATTTATATCTTCTTAATTAAATTGATAACTAGTTCCTTCTAGGTCTCACGTTATGTTATCACGCATATTTGGATATAAATTAGTGTTCACGAGATAAATGCCATCCCTTTGATCATATTCATAGGTTGTTAGCTAAAAAAAGTTTTTAAGGTTCATTTGAAATCCTTGCATTCCAAACATGCTCTTCAAAAAAAAAAAAAAAAAAAGAGCGAGAGATTTGAACCTTTTGCTGTACTCCCTCCATTCTATAATATAGGGCATATAGAATTTTTTGTAAAGACCAAAGAAGATCAACCGTGGTGTTCAGTTTCCACACTTAACCCTAATTATGTGCTGCTAATTACTCGTGCACGTTAATTTTGAAGTCTCCTCATTTACCTCGCGCCAGTGCATGGCTCGCATGCAGGAGAGGGAGAGATGGACAGTTAATGCGGGAGCTGGCCGAGTGCAGAGTAGAATAGGAAAAAAAACCACGTTACACGAGGAGGCACCCCTATAAAACAGAATTGCATGGAAAATTCTATGGGTAGTACTAGCAGCCGGACGTCTGATTTTTTTTAAAATTTCGGACGCCCGCGCAACATTTTTTTTACTGTTTGCAACATTTTTTTTTAACATTCGCAACATTTTTTTCACTTTTGAAACATTTACTGTTTGTCGAATGAAAATGTTGCATGCGTAGGAGAAAAATGTTGCATGTGTAGAAAAAAAATGTTGCATGCGTAGAAAAAAATGTTGCGGTAGAAATCAGACGTCCGAACTGTAGCATTACCGAAATTCTATATACCCTATATTATGGAATGGAGGGAGTACTAGCCTCATGGTTTTTTTTTTTTACAAAAATAACCCTTGGCCTGCACATTCCACGCTAGGGGAGCGCAGAAGCAACCTACCGCGATGTGGTAGCATGGAAGCAATCTCCCGCCGTCCGCTTGCGTGAGAGCTTTCCTTCTACGCACCCTTAGCGCAGCACATCGGCGGCTCGCGCAAGCGTGTAGACGCGTGGGCAGGCGATCGAGTGGGGGCGCGTGCGGCGTGGGATGGGTAGCATGCGGATGCGGGGTGGGCAGTGAGCACGCGAGCGCGGCGCGAGGCACGTGGCATGCATGGGTGGGCTCGGGGCGTGGCTGGTGCTTGCGTGCATGGTGCGTGGCGCTCGGTGACGGGAGCGGGAGCATGCTCCCACGGTCTTCCATAGTGGGGAATAGAATTATCTTTGCAAATTTTTTTGAAATAGAGGCTATTTTTGTAAAAAAAAAGAATGCCAGATAAGTGAACAGTACAGAGGTTTTAGAAAACAAGGTGAAGGACGATAATGCGTGTGTTTGACGTATTTTCGATGGATCGCATGAACAGATTGTACCACTATAGTACAATACATATTGGGCGAATTGAGCTACAGCAGTATAAAGCTGTGCCAATATAGCACTATGGCAGTATCCTCTACCTTCCTGAAACCATACCCATACTGAACTCCCTGTTGTACACATCTCTACACGTGTGTTAGCTTCTTCATCTTTTGTACACACGAATTGGCTGGTGAGAGCTCTCTCTCACAAAGAAAATGTTGTGTTGTCCAATTATCAAAATTCCAAACATAAACAAATGTTAACTCCTTTAACTAGTCGCTTTTAGGGTTAGCAAAACCGACAAAAACCGGTTGATTTTACCGTATTAAGTCAGTTCGAAACCCTAAACCGATTAGTAAATCGATTAAATTCAATTTTTTTTAAAAAAAAATCATAAAAATTTATGTGACGTAAACCTGTCGAAAATTAGTAAAAATCGCTCAAAAAATCGGTCGCCTAAAAGGTTCAACTCGCTAGTCAGTTTTTCGAGAAAACGATCAATTTTCAAGAAAACGGATCAATTTTTATCTTTTTCAAACACTCGGTTTCGTAACTCTTCAGTTTTTTTTTTGATAATTTTCGCTCAATTATCATGGTAAATCGATATCGTCGAGGCCTCGATTTTTCAATTTCAAAACGGTTTGGTTAACCTGGTCCATTTCGATCGACACGTTCTTGCAACATTTCATTTCTCTCCTATTCAGCTCGACCTTCACCACCACCGTCGTCTCCCACGCCGGCGAGCAGCTCTTGCGGTGTTTGACGATGCCCACGCTCAGGGCCGTTCCGGGACCAGGGCAGGGCAGTAGGGGTGACGGCCTAGGACGCAGTACTACTGTAGTATGCATCACCCCAATCTGAAATAGTGAAATCCCCGTTCCCCAATCTCCAGTAGGTTGTACCCCAATCTGAAATTGCTCGTCTCCTCGGTTCCTCCCCCCAATCTGAAATCCCCATTCCCCAAATCCCAATCCCTATCCCCAGCTCTCCCCGCTACCATCACTGCTTCCCTTCCCTAGCAGCTCGGCAATGGCAAGGCGGCTCGGCAACGGCAAGGGCGCAAGACTCACCACCGATTTATGAAGCTCAAGTCGTCGATTCGTCACCCTTCCCAGCGACCCGGCCGAGCGCCTTCACCACCCAACCGAAAGTCTTCGGCTCTTCGCCCTCGGCCCAGCGCCTCCGCGGCTCCATCGGTAGTCCGCCCCGGCACCCCCCTGCTGAGCGCCTACGCGGCTACGCCTCCACCGGTCCACCCGGCCACGGGCCACCCCTTGGCTGAGCGTCTCCGCCCCCCGGTAGCTACTCCATGGCTCCGTCCCCGTCCGAGTGCTTCTTCCCCGTACCGAGGGTCCGAGCCACCGAGGGCCTACGCCAGTGTGCCTTCGGCTAAGTTGGCCGGTACAAACTTGCAAGGTGCAAATCTTCAACGAGCCTACTTGCGAGAAGTTGATTTGCGTGAAATTGTATGTTGTCCTGTTTGCTACTTTTTCTTTTCAGTTTACCTGAATTGTGAATTCACTTCCACTAACATTGTGTGGGATCAGAACTATTTATCTACATTACTTCCATTGTTTGCAAATATGAAGCAATGGCCTCCTAGATAAAATTACAAAGCCTGAAGGATCTTGCGTAGTTCTGTTTACCTCATTTCTTGTGCAAGTACGGGTGCTAATCGCCTAATCCCATGATACCAGACAAGATTTAGAAGTCTAAGCCTGTATCTTAAACTATGTTTTACTTTGATGAACAGCATTTAACTGGAGCTAAACTTGGAGGCGCAAATCTGCTTGGAGCTATCAGATAATACAGCGGGAGAAGATCGAACCCTGTATACTTTGCGATTTAATTGGAACTGGTACTTCAATGTGATCGTGTCTGCAATTCTGGTCTTAATGGTTTGCAATGGAGAAAACATATTACATATATCATAAAAATTAACGGACTCAATTGCTACGTGCGCCAGCAGTTCAGTCATACCAAAAGACTTAAATGCCGATGCACTAGTTTCTTGCTGCCGTTTGTGGACATATGCACTTCCTTAGTTGATTGTTTCATGCTGGATTTGTGTTCCACATTCCTCTTATCCAAAATTCGATGTGCCTATAGCTAGTTGTTAGATAACAGAGCTACAAGTTCTAGTCTTCTATTACCGTGTCGTTCTAAAATTACTGCATGAGTATGGTTTAGCCGTGTCCCTGTTCATGTGAAATGATGCTTGGTTGATTCCGTATTTCCGTTCTTTGTGCTGTGCAGGGGCGAGGAAGGGAGGTTCTGCGTTCGGAATATCATCTAGAAAGTACTTGTCTGGAAGCGAAAAAAGAAGAAAACGTGTAGATGAATTTATAGAGACAGAGAGGTGCCATTGACAATTTCTTTAGAACTAATGTAGATTCATCTACAAATCCTGAGAACTTAGCGATAATTTGTGTTGAAGAACAGTCTAATCAAGAAGTAGATCCTAATCAAGAAGTAGATTATAATGATGATACAAGCAGGCATGAAAATTTAGCTAGTCCATCTAGTTCAGATACTTTAAGTGGTAATAAAGATTTTACAATGGATATTTATGACCCAAGAAATTGGGATAACCTTGATAATAAAGCTAGGGACATTTTAGTGGAAAAGGGACCTATAAGAGAAGAAAATATCACATTCCCCTTGGATAATACCTCTAGACATTTTTCATCTGCTTATTATTAAAAAAAAATGAGTAATGGGGAGATACATGATAGAAAAGGGTTGGTTTATTCAAAGCATGTTGATAAAGTGTATTGTTTTTGTTGTAAGCTTTTCAAATCTAATATGAACAAGAGTTCATTAGCTGATAATGGTTTGAATGATAGGAAACACCTTAGTTCTAGGCTCAAAGGCTATGAAAATAATGTTAAGCATATTACTAACATGAACACTTGGAATGAATTAAGAATAAGACTAGGAAAAATGAAAACAATGGATAAAGAGTTGCAGCAAGAAATTACAAAGGAGAAAGAGCGCTTGAGACATGTTTTAGTTAGAATACTTACCATTGTGAAGTTTCTTAGTAAACGTAGTTTGGCTTTTCGAGGATCTAATTATAGACTTTACCAAGACAATAATGGTAATTTCTTAGCATGTGTTGAAATGGTTGCAGAATTTGATTTGGTGATGCAAGATTATCTTAGATGCATTACAGGTAATGAAATCCATCACCATTATCTTAGTCCTAAAATTCAAAATGAGTTAATTTCACTTTTAGCACATAGTGTTACAAGTTCTATCATAAAGATTGTTAAAGATGCCAAATATTTTTTTTGTAATTCTGGATTATACTCCGGATGTGAGCCATCAAGAACAAATGACTCTTATTGTTAGATGTGTTAATATGTCAAGTACCAAAATTAATATAGAAGAATTCTTTCTAGAGTTCTTGAATGTGGATGATACATCTGGTTTAGGGCTTTTTAATGAACTGTTAAATGCTATAAAGTCTTTTGGCCTTAATGTTGATGATATAAGGGGACAAGGTTATGACAATGGTTCTAACATGAAAGGGAAGCGCCAAGGGGTACAAAAACGATTGCTTGATATAAACAGAAGAGCTTTATATATGCCATGTGCTTGTCATAGTCTTAATCTTACTCCCTTTGATATGAAAAATTCTTGTGGTAAAGCTATTTCATTTTTTGGAATTGTGCAATGGATATATGTATTATTTTAAAGTTCTCCTAAAAGATGGAAACTTTTGTTTGATCATGTTCCAAATTTAACGGTTAAACCTTTGTCTAATACTCGTTGGGAGAGTCGTACCAAAAGTGTTAAAGCTATTAGATATCAATCTCCACAAATAAGGTTAGCTTTGTTAGAGGTATGCAAGTCTTCTGGTGACCCTAAGTCAAAGAGTGATGCGAAGAATATGTATGATGTTCTTAGAATTTTTGATTTTTTACTTGGTATGGTCATTTGGCATGATATTTTATTTTCCATGAACATGGTAAGTAAAAAGTTACAATCTTCACCTATGTGCATTGATTCTGCCCTGCAACAAATAGAAGGCATAATGCAATATTTTGATAAGTATAGAAATGAAGGATTTGCATCTAGTTTGAACATTGCTAAAGGTCTTGCATCTGAAATGAAGATAGAACCATCATTTCCAATAAAACGTCGTGCTACTAGGAAAAAACAATTTGATGAAAGTGATCACAATGAAGAAGTTCTAAATGCTCAAAAGGCTTTTAAAGCTAATTATTTCTTAGTTATGGCAGATATGGCAATTAATTCTCTAACAAATAGATTTGAGAAACTTCAAACATTTAAAGTTATATTCAGATTTTTACTTAGCTCAAAAAGCATGAAGTCATTGGATGACATTGAATTAAGAAATTGTTGTACTAAATTTGTAGAATATTTTCTTAGAATGAATCATGTGATGTTGAATTAGATTATCTTTGTTCAGAATTAAGAGTGCTGCAAATGACTTTACCAAATGATTCAATATCTGCAATTGAAATTTTTGAGTTTATTACAGATGTAGATTGTTATCCAAATGTTTTAATTGCTTGAAAGAAGCTTTTCAAACTTGAAATTATTAAAAAACTATTTGAGGTCAACAATGTCACAGGAAATGTTAAATGGTTTAGCTACTTTATGCATAGAAAAGGCTATATTGGATCATATTGATATTGATAGTATTATCAATGATTTTGCATGTAGAAATGTAAGAAGAAATTGTTTTATATGATTATTATACTTTGATGGGCTTGTTTGTTTGCATTTCTAGGTGAAACATAATGGCTTTCCTTGATCATTATTGGCCGAAGTGATCTTTTCATCAAATCTCAAGCATGATCTTCTATACAAGTAATATTTCTTTCTTTCATAGACCATAGTTCGTGTTGTCTTTAAATTATTAAACATGTTATATATATACATATATATATATATATATATATATACACATACATACATACATACATACTAGTTACATGCCCGTGCGTTGCTACGAAAAACAAAGATTAAAAAATAAATAAAAAATTATTTCACAAGATCAAACATCTATCTTTAACGCTTCGTTTCTTGCGAAAGCTGGCTAATTAAAGCAACGCTTCGTTTTTTGCGTAGGGCAATTAAGCAGGGCAATTAATGACGTGGGAAGAACGGACCACTGCCACCAAGTGTTGCTTTAGAATAGTACTAGTTACATGCCCGTGCGTTGCTACGAAAAACAAAATTGATAACGAAAAATAAAGATTAAAAAATAAAAAAAATTATTTCACAAGATCAAACTTCTATCTTTAACGCTTCGTTTCTTGCGAAAGCTGGCTAATTAAAGCAACGCTTCGTTTTTTTGCGCAGGGCATTAAGCAGAGCAATTAAGTAGGGCAATTAAGCAGGGTAATTAATGACGTGGATAGAACTCACCACTGCCACCAACTGCTGCTTTATAATAGTATATATATATATATATATATATATATATATATATATAGGAAAAATACTTCGTACTCCCGGGAGTAATTACTCCCATCTCTGAAATACTACTCAAACGTACTTGAAATACTCCTTTATCAGTTTGGATACACTCATATACTAATTATAAGATATTTCAATGAGATCCATGTGAAAAAAATGCAAGAGAGTACATAGTTTTTAGCATATTTTGCAAACACCTTCATATACGCATATAAAAAGAAGTATGTCTAAAAAGTGTACATACCACCTCTGAAAAAATGTAAATACCACCTAGATGATCTTATATACTTATATACTACACGTACATACTCTCTGTTGCCCGAAATACTCCCTACGTTGTGAGATACGGCATAGGGAGTAATTACTCCCGGGAGTAGAAAAGAGGCTTCCTATATATATATATAAAAGCTATGTTCTATGTTTTTTTAGACTATAGGGCCTTCATTTCTCACTTCGCCCTAGGCCTCCAAAATGCTTGAAATGGCCCTGGATTGGTGGATCACACCGCTAGCTTGCTAGATAGCACGGCGTTGTACATGCTGATCAAGGCAAGATTTTATGGGAAGCTTGGAGCGTAGCTAGATGGCCTCATTGCATAGCCTTATATAGGCAGGCAACGAATCACTTGTAAGTTGGCAACTTGGCGTGCTTGTTCGGCTGCACCAAACCATTGTTATTTTTTTGGCAATTGCTAGGAATCAGACGCCTGTTTTTTTTGCAACATTTTTTTTGTATGTGTGAAACATTTTTGTTGTACATGTGAAACATTTTTTTATACGTGTGAAACATTTTTGTTCGACAAACAGTAAAAAAAAATGTTTCATACGTTAAAAAAAAATGTTTCATGCGTATAAAAAAATGTTTCACGAGTACATAAAAAATGTTGCAAGGGCGTCCGAAAAAAAGCACAAATCGGACGTCCGGATGGAAGTACTGCCCTATTTTTTTTCCAACCAAGACTAACAACGCGCGGTGAAGTCTTGCAGAATGTGTAAAATATGTTGTGGAAAATTGGGGTACTGTATAGAATAAGTACTATGATTGTAACACCTAGTTTTCGCCTCTAGAGAAAAACCTAATTTAAATAAATAAATTCAAAAGTTTGGAGTTTCATTGGTGTTTATATTAACCTGGCATCCGTTCCCACCCCAAAATCGGGAATTAATTCCCCTCCGGTCGAAAAATCGCATTTTCCAGTCCCACTGGTACTCGAAATTTCACCCGAGTCTAAAAATGCTCCAAAAATCCCCAAACCACTTCATTTGTGTTCCAAATATTCCAAAATGATTTTAGAAATCATTCCCCAGATTTTTGGACCTCCGCTCATATTTTATCTCGCGCGGCTTTTGTTTAATGCCTGCGATCCGCGCCCGAATATCCAATTCCACAAAAATCATCCAAATTCAACCAAACCAATTTTATTGAGTCCCAAATATTCTAAAATGACTCTAAGAATTTTTCCGAAATTTTTAGGCCATTTTTCCTTATTTTTCTCTAAGGCGAATCGTTTGCGTAAAAGAGGACCAATGGGAAGGCGCCACGTGTCACATGAATAGTGTCATCCCTAACCTCCAGCCAAAGGAAATGTACAGAGAGCTCCATTTTGCTTCAATGGCTAGAACTTGAATTCAAACGCTCATAACTCCACCAAATTAACTCCAAAACGCGAACCGTCGGTTGTGTTGGATCCGCGGTGACGAGCTCTTGCCATTCCCCACCTCGGTGCGCCATCAATCCCGCCGGAAACGGCTCCATTCAAGAAAAACCGAAAAGCACTAAAATACCATTAACTCGGGCGTTACACCTCCAAACGTCGCACCACCACCTCCATTCACTCCGTATAAGAGTCCCGGTTCCGGTGGTGTATCCCTTTTTCCCTCTACTCCACGTATGCGACCGTGAGATCGAGAAAACCGAAGCCGTGTCACACTTTTTCGGTGTTCTTCAAGTTCATGCTTGTAGATTCTTCTCCGGTGAGTTATTCTTCATGCCACTTGGTTCTTTGTGACCGTGGATGAGTCTAGGTTCTAACCCAATCATCAATTTTAGGTTTGATCAAGAGTGGGCGACGAATTTCAAGCTTTTGTGCATTCGGCCGAACCTCCGTTCTTCGTCGATTTCTCCGATTCCGGTGAGTTTTGGTTCAATCCCTTCCTCCTAGATGTCCCTAAGGAAGTTATCTAGAGGTTCTAGGTTCTTGTTTGGGTCAATTCCGTGCAAAAATGAGTTAGAAATCCAAGCTTTAGCATTTTGTTGTAGCCTCTGTTATTTTGGGGGCTCTCTGTTGTTGGATGGGCTACTGCCCATGTGTGCGGGCCCGTGCCTGGCCGGCCGCAGTCGCGCCACAGCCGCCACACACTTCGCCTGCCGGC
The DNA here is from genome assembly GCA_036346355.1 of Rhipidocladum racemiflorum. Lineage (NCBI taxonomy): Eukaryota > Viridiplantae > Streptophyta > Magnoliopsida > Poales > Poaceae > Rhipidocladum > Rhipidocladum racemiflorum. The sequence goes on along the minus strand of CM070573.1, from coordinate 59,507,484 downwards.
CGCGCTGGCCGGCTACGAGCATGGCCGCTCGCCCCATCCACAAGGCTGGCGCCATGGCCGCCGCTACGCCGGCGCCTCGCCTCGCCGCCACGGCCGAGCCCCTTCCCCTCCCTCCATTCCTCCCAAGCTTATTCATCTCCCATCCATGGCATGGCTTCCATGGGAAGCCAAGCAAGAAGAAGGCCATGTCTATGACATGGTGGCCCCACTTGCCATACCCTCAAGACCAAGTCAAACCCAGTCAAAGTCAGTCAAAGCCCTCATTTGACCAGTCAACTCGAGAGAGAATATTCTGGGAATATTCTCGGTTTTCCGATTTATTTAAAATTCAAACTTCGGAAGCTCATAACTTTCTCATCCGAACTCCGTTTGACTCCATTCAAATTTCTAAATTCATCTAAAATCAAGATCTATCTGCCAGTACTAATTTTATAATTTTTGGATTTTATTTATTTTCTTTTATTTATTTGTTGTCTCGTTTTGCGCGTAGTCGACGATTCCGCCGAGTCCGCCGACCCCGTCGCCGGGCTTCAGAGAGTTCAACTTTCTCGCTGTGACCGAGGCAAGTCTCCTTGACGCATGTTGATCCCATTGTTTATAAATGTTTTCCACTGTTTTACAAATTGCATTGCTATTTATATTAAATGGATGATGTTAACGTTAGATTATTAGTTATACCTGTTGTTCCTACCTCCTTGACATTGTTATCCCTGACCTTTTGTCGCCCTAGTATAAGTACTCCACCAATATAAATGTTTTTGGAAAACTGTTCTTTAGTTAAGGGAAAGGACTATTTGACAGACATTTTAGATAAATCAAATGGGATGGAATGTAAATTGGAGTTAGATGATTATTAGTGATGATGTGGTAATAGTCATTATGAAAGTAACCTGGGAATGGTGGTAGTTTAAATATTGCGGAGTTGGAGTGTGGTAGCGAATCGCAGTATGATTAGTATGAACTGGGAAGTGTTGGAAGATGTATGATATGAAGAATAATGGTCTGTAAAGTTAAATAAATAATATTGAGGGTCATACTTGGGATCAAATAGAATAAGTGGGAAATCATATTTCGGTGGATTAACCCGCATACTATGAGATTTAGAGATGACAATGTGAAGGGTTACAACAAGTGGTATTGAGAATGATACTCGATGATTTAGACAGCTATATGATTAAATGTACTCGGTGGAGTAAATGGATAGTATTGAAGATCATACTCGGTGGTGTAGTGGATGACTTTGGGAATATGGTCTCGCGATAACCCATTATGTGGAATCATGAATAATATGAATTATGGGTGATTTGTTTAGTAAACGTGGTATCATTGGTTATGGAAATGCTGTAGTCGATGAATTAATGAAGTCTTGGATTTATAGAATCTTTCTTGAAAGATGCTTGGGGTGAGATTATGAATTATTCGTGGTGGATTAAAGTAGATGATTTAGAGGTGATAAAATGAATAATTAAATATATGGTGTTATGAAGTATTATTGGTGGATTGTATTCTAGATAATTAGAGATAGTATTGTGAAGTATCCTCGGTGGTTTAGTAGACGATTTTGTGGAGTCTTCCTAATGAGTGATAAGATGGATCGTCGTATGAATGATGGATAAACCAATAATACAAAGTATAGTTCAAGGGAAATATTTCATATATGAACCGGATTGTGGTTCCGTAAGATTTTGGAGTTTTGATAGTACCATAATGTACTTCATACTTGTTGGATACTAGATCGAATTGGATTATTCCTGTGATTGTAAAGTTATGGCGATAGAGGGATTATTGGAGAATCCGCAGTTGATTATAAGGATTGTAATCAAACCCGGGGATTTGTATTTTATAAAAATAAACTATTGGTGGAATAGAATAGTATGGTAGAAATGCTTAGCCTCGCTATCAGTCAATATTCACCTATGGGTGGGAATTTCAATTATTTCTTGAAAACTTGTATTGGAAGTTATAGGCAAGGAGTATTGCCAATGGTTTACAAAATAAAAATAAAATGAAAAATGGTTTTGGACTGGGGCGGAATGATTTGTCTGGTGGGCGCGGAGGGAGTGCTAGCTTTCATTGCGCAAGTACCGCCCCAAGTCAATTAAGGACCGACGCTTATGACTGTCTTCATTCTAAGCATAACCGTACAACCACATGTCAAAGTGGGCACGACCTGGCTAACTAATTTGTAGAAACCTGACTTAGACTCACCACTCGGTGGTATGTGAGAGACGGAAAGAGGCATTGTTGTTGTTGTTGTTGTTGTTTTTCTCACACGGCGCAAGAGGGGGCTTCTGTACTGGGCGGATAGAACCCTAACAGCGGTGAAACCTCAGCGGGTGAGTCGGGTTAGGCGTATACATTGTAACGGCCTTGTCATGATATCCCTGCCGGCACACCTAAGGCAGTGTGCTAATAGATTGGCATCAAGGGAATATCATGTCTTGTGGGTAAAGTTGTACACCTCTGCAGAGTTAAAACTATTCGAATAGCCGTGCCTACGGTCAAAGGCAAAGCGAAGAATGCTTTCATACTGGTAGACTTTGGTTTTTGGTTTCAAACTAAACAACGGTTTGTTTTGGGATCCGGGAGCGGTTAGAACTCTCGGGTGTGCTTCTGGCGGCTAAAGCCAGGTAGGTGGAAAGAACTGATTTTTGTGAATCAGTGGCGCTTAGAGCCATGTGAATGGATTGAACCTTGATCTTGTTGAGATGTGGCGGATAGAGCCTGTATATTAGTGAGTGGTGGTTAGAACCTTCACTACAATATTACATAATTCAATTATTAAAAAGAATTGTTCAAATATGCTTTGTGAAAATTATTAATAAGTATGATTTGATGAAACTTGGCTTTATGCAAAAGAACCATATTAAGCCATCCTTGGATAGCCTACATTGTGCATAATTTTCCAGACTTGCTGAGTACTTTATGTACTCACGTGCTACATTCTAATCATATCTCGTATGAAAGAAGTCACAAGGAATTCCAACAACTAGGCGCGCTCCCCACTCGATTGCCTATGGGCATTTGGATGGGTCGCTTTGGTGTTTTCGTCTTCCATTGCAGCTTGTTCAAGTTGTTCACTTTGCTCAGCCGTAATGGTAAACCTTGACCATAAGGTCTTTGCTTTTATTCGGTATTATTCTTATTTAATTATATGTATTCGTGATATGGTTGTTGATTCATCACTTTTGACTGTGTGTACTAGTTACTGATCTGGGACTAGTACAGAAATACACAGAGGACTCCGGATAGCCGATCCGGGGGCCCACAATGATCACCAATGTGGACTTAATTATGTGGCTGCATGCTCTGACACATGCTTGCACGGTTAACTAAAAATCATTCTTGACTTGTCACCTGAAGCATGCATATGACTTTTCTTTTCGAAGCAATTTTTTATATGCTACTGAAATTTAATCCTATCTCTTGTAAATTCCAGTGACACTTATCAGTGATATATTGTAATATTCCCAATTTCGGTTTTCTGCCAAAAGCTAACTAAAATTAAATAAATTTAAAAATTAGGTTTTTCTTCGGTGTTCTATTTAACCTGGCATCTTTATCTTTCCGAAATTAGAGTTCAATCTTTCATCGTCCGAAAAGTCAAATTTCTAAATTCCGGTCCTTACTCGGAATTCCACCCGAGTTCCAAAAAGCTCAAAAAATCCCGAAACCTATTGCATTAGGTTCCAAATATTCTAAAATGATTTTGGGAATTTTTTCAAGATTTTTAGAATCACTTTGGTATTTTATCTCTCGCGGTTTTTCGTCAAATGCCATTTATTCGTTCCGGAATTGTCTAAATTTCAAATTTCATCCAAAATCAATGAAACCAATTTTATTGGGTTCCAAATATTTACTAGTATTTTTAGGAATTTTTCCGAGATTTTTAGACCCTTTTTGCTATTTTATCTCGTGCGCGTTTCTTTTTACTCACTTCCGACCAATGGGAGAGTGCCACGTGTCAGCGTGCACTGTAGCTTCATCTTCCCCATCGTATCATGTCCAGAGAAGCTCGTAAGTTCCAGTCATGGCGCCTCCACTTTGAATTCCCATAACTCACTCATTAAAGCTCCAAATCGCAAACGGCCAGATCCATTGCGAAGAGGGAGATGAGGAGATCTCATTCCCCACCTCCATTCATTTCAAATTCCGCCGGAAACGGTTCAATCAAAGGAAAACCGAAATGGGGTTAAATGGTGATTACTCGGTCGTTTCTCCACGAATCGACGTTCTTCCACTTTTCAAATCTTCGTCCCGGAGTCCTCTACCCCGTGCTCACTTTCTCCCATAGCCATCCCTCTCCATTTCGTCGGAATCAAGCAAAGACTGACGCCGGTTGTCCTCCGTCGACGTCGCCGTGTCATCTTTTGTTCCGGTGAGCCAAACTCAAATCCGATCGTGTCATTGTGTTCGCGTCGTCGCCATGAGTAAAAGCCCTCAATCGATTTCGCTTTTCGTTGCAGGACAACGACGAATTTCGCATTTGAAATCTTCGTTTGGAGCTCGGTTTTTCGTCGATTACTTTTGATCCGGTGAGCTTCTCGTGAATCCGACCACACCGTTGAATTCGTCTCATCGAGCTCTACGCCATGCTCACCTTCTTTTCATTGTTCTTGTCCCCGAATTTTTTTTTGTTATTTCGGCTGTCCTCGTCGCCGGCATCCTCCGTGCATCGTCGTCTCCGGTCATCTTCGCTGCCGGCCGACACGAGCGCCACCACCCCCATGCCTGGCCGCACCTTTCCCACCCCTTCCCCGGCCGTGGACCACCCCTCTCATCGCCGGTGCCACATGCCGCCCCGAGCGCCGCTGCGCGCACTTCCAGTCATAACTTCGGTAGGTGTTTTCCATCGATCCGCTAGTCCAATTGTCCTACAAATTGAACCCTAGAATACTCCCCTCATTCTCCACACAACCCAATTGGAATTTCTCCAATCCAACTTACAGATCTCCCTGTAGAAGCCTTTCTTTTCAAACTTTCGACGAGCTCTCTCGGTCACTCCCGACCTCCGTTCGGCTTCAAATTTTGACTGGAGCTCCCTCTTGGTGTCCTCTACCTCCAGTAAAATCAGATTGTTAATTTGATTGCCAAAGCTCCGCTGGCAGCCATTTCTTCTCCAAGTCCGGCGGGAGGTACGAAAAGCTCGTTCTCTTTCATCGTAACTCCGAATCGAGTGATTCAAATTCCTAAATTCATCTAAAGTCACCCTTATATGCCAGTATTATTTTTATAATTTTTAGATTTTATTTATTTTATTTTATTGATTTGTCGCTCCGTTTTGTGCGTAGCCGAAGAACCCGTCGGAACCGTCGATGCCGTTGCCGAACTCTAGGATTTCGAGGCTCCCTCTGCAATCGAAGGCAAATCCCTTGATGCATGTTGATCCCCTGCTTTACAAGTGTTTTACAATGATTTATAACTTGCATTGCTATGTTTATAAAAGTATGTCAAATATCGACTGTTAATTAATATGAAATTGATGTCAACTCCTTGTTATTGATATCCATGGTTATTTGTAACCCTATGACACTTTTATGTCATGCATAATTTATATTGTGACCTTTGGTGATTAGAACAATAGTTATGCTTAGTGCAAAATTGATTAAAATGATCTACGGGTGGGATTATATTAAAATTTTGATTTAAAATGTGATTTGAGAATTTTAGCAAAATATTTGCTACTGTTTTTGTAAAATAAAAATAAAATAAAAAATAGTTTGGACTTGGGCGGAAAGGAATGTCGGGTGGGTGCGTATAGAGCACTAGTTTTCATTGTGCAAGTACCGTCCCAAGTCAATTAAGGACACGCTTATGACAATCCATTCTAAGCATAACCGTACAATCACATGTCTATAATAGGTACAACCTGGCTGAATAATTTGTAGAAACCTAACTTAGACTCACCAGTTGGTGGAATGTGGGTGCCGGATGAAGGCAAGTCGTACTTTCCTCACGGCGCAAGAGGGGGTTTCTGTACTGGGTAGATGGAACCCTAACAGCGGTGAAACCTCAGCGGGTGTAGTCGGGTTAGATGTATACATTGTAAAGGCCTTGCCATGATTTTTCTGCCGACACACAAAAGGAAGTGTGTTAATTGCATGGCAACAAGAGATGATCATGTCTTGTGGGTAAAGTTGTACGCCTCTGCAGAGTGTAAAACTATTTGAATAGCCGTGCCTACGGTCAAGGGCAAAACGAAGAATGCTTTCATACTGGTTGACTTGGTTTTGGTTTTAAAAATAAATGATGTTTTGGGATTCAGGAGTGGTTAGAACTCTCGGATGTTTAATTGGCGGATAGAGCCAATCAGGTAGATGGAATCTGTTTTTTAATTCATGACGGATGGAGTCATGTGTGGATTACCTTGATCTTTTAAAAGGTGACGGATAGAGCCTTTATATTGGTGATGGTGGATAGCACCTTCACTAGAATAATAAATAATTTCTATTGTCAAAATAATTTGCTAAAACTGCTTTATGAAAATATTACTAAGTAATGTTTGATAAAACTTGGCTTTGTGCAAATGAACCCAATAAGCCTTCCTTGGAAAGCCTACATGTTGCATAATTCCCAGACTTGCTGAGTACTTTTGTACTCACATGCTACACAAACTTATCATCAGAAAATTATCAGGATGCAGTCGAAGACGGTGAGTTCTATGATGAGGAGTACAATGAAGATCGCCAGGACAACTAAGCGCGCGTTTCTAGTCGTCGCCTGTGGAGTCTTTTGGATTTTATCTTTTTGTTATTTTGTTTCCGCGGTTGCTAAACTCTGGTCATGTGATCACGTTATGTAATAAATAGCCATGTGGCTGGTACTTTATATCTATGTTATAATTGTTTCGTTCTGTTCGGTTATGATACAACACTGTGACTATGTGTGCTAGCGTTGATCTGGATCTAGCACAGAAATACACAGGAAATTCCGGATAGCCGATCCGGGGTCTCACATATATGCATGCATGGGCTTAATTAGAAGGATGGTCATACCTTCAACGGAACTAGGAGGATGTCTTCGTGAAAAAAACAAGTCTTCGATTCACATGTGATTGGAATAATCTTCTTCTTCTAAGAAAAAGATTAATATATAGCTCATATATATGTCATTCGAATTTAGAGAAATTTATAAATTTGTCACTGATAAGTGCCACTGGAATTTACAAGAGATAGGATTAAATTTCAGTAGCATATAAAAAATTACTTCGAAAAGAAAAGTCCTATGCATGCTTTAGGTGACAAGTCAAGAATGATATATACAAGCGAAGACCAAGACTTGCGAATGAGTAAAACATGTCGTGGAAAATTAGGGTACTGTATGGCACGAGGGGATGTACAATACATGTGTCAGAGCATCAGCCACACAATTAAGTCGGCCGGCAAGTGTTCAACAAGATAGAGCTAAAGCAAAGTCGAAATTAGCATTCGTGCCCTAAGCATTCGTGTACACAGATGAGTCACTTCGGCGGTTTGCATGCACTGAATACTGACTTTCTGCCCGGCCGATCATAGTACGCACGTTCTTTTTCGGAAAGTTTATTTATTCCATTGTCTATCCTTTAACGATTAAGAATGATCAATTGGTGAGGAAAAAATAATTGCAAGAAGCTAATATATTATAGCACGAGGGGATGTAACGTGTATAACACGTCCTTGACTTTTTGTGTATGCGTTACTTTTATTTTTTAATTTAAGAAGCTAATGTCATAATTATGTATAAGACTAGCTACATGCCCGTGCGTTGCTACGAAAAACAAAATTGATAACGAAAAATAAAGATTAAAAAATAAAAAAAATTATTTTACAAGATCAAACATCTATCTTTAACGCTTCGTTTCTTGTGAAAGCTGGCTAATTAAAGCAACGTTTCGTTTCTTGAGTAGGGCAATTAAGCAGGGCAATTAAGTAGAGCAATTAAACAGGGCAATTAATGACGTGTAGAATGGACCACTGCCACCAAGTGGTGCTTTAGAATAGTAGAGATTATTTACGAATTGAAGATGTTAAAATTATTTGTATATATTAAAATACAATATCGGGTTATCATATAATTGTGTGTGTACAAGCATATTTTTAGGGTTTAAACATAAATTAAAGAATATGTTAAGAAGCTTTAAACCTAAGATTATGCTATTGCTACAGGACTCCATTTTATGATTTTTATCATTAAGTTAGGCTTTATTTCAAGGTTCTAGAGACTATTTATTATCATTTGCTAATATTTCACATTTTTAATATTGTTTGAATCTTTCTAAGTCCTATACATGCGCAAACAGAGCATAAGTCCTAAATATTTTTATATACACGATATGAGAATCATTTTTAAGAACCTTAGAAATTGGTCTTATTGAATTTGAATTTTTATTTGCAGAGGTTATAAAAATTTAGATTTTTGTATGTATAGAAACTTGACTATTTTAGCATTTATTACAAATGAAGTCCAAATTCAAATATTTTTAAATATTTGAAGAGGTTATAACCTGAGGAACTTAATAAAATTTGTGTCATCATTTTTATAGTTGATTTGTGAAAATTTTACATGAGCATGTTCTAGACCTATAGTTTAAATTTAAGCTCATTTACTATACAGTAATGAAAACTAGAATATTTTTCCATATTCAGGATCTAAATGAATTTATACAAATTTAGAGTCTTGTCTCACTGAATTTGGAGTTTCCTAGCAAAACTTATATGCATTTGATTCGGCTCGGTTTTGAAAATTCCCAGAAAACAGCAAAATACGCTTTCCAACTCAGACAACGTACACCCTTCGATGGGCGCGTGAGTGTGAGCTACTGATGGCTTGGATCCGCGTGTTAGCGGCATGAGGCAGAGGAATTCCGCGGCGAGCTCACCGGCGGCGAAAGGCGGCCGATGGCCTGGTAAGCAAGAGGGGTTGTGGCGAACCTAACGGAACGGTCGAATGAGGTCGAACGACGGTGAAGAGGGCCAGCGACAAATCAAAGCCTTTCTCTGCGTTGAGTGCAGCGTCAGAGCGGGAGGAGAAGAAGACAGGGAGGGAATAGGTAAAGGAGAGGCGACACCTTCGGCAGCGTCGAGAGGAGAGGCGGGCGGCAGCAGCGTGTGCTGGGCGTGTGAGGATTCTTTCGCTTTTCGTGTGACCGGCGATCCGGCGTGGGGAGGCGGGCGACACCCTCTTGTGGCCATCGTAGACTTGGTTGAGGAGGAACAATGCGGGTGCGTTGCGGAAATGATGTGGGCTACGTGTGACGGCCGCAAAGCCCGCAAGCGCCACCAAAGTGGGTTGTCGGCGTTCACTCAGGTTTTAAGCGGGCTAAATTAAGTGGGTTGACAGACATCCCGCATCCACTTTCATCCCGAGTTTAGAATTGTATAAACAAACGTAAGACTAATGAATGCGCCGTAAGTCTTGCTTCGACGGGTACGTGTAAAACATATTGTGGAAAATTAGGGTATTGTACATCACGAGGGGATGTACTATGAGAGATTCCTTGTCTGCCTATATAAGGCCATGCAATGAGGCCACCTAGCTACACTCCAAGCTTCCCATAAAACCTTGCCTTTTTGTGTATACGTTACTTTTATTTTTTAAATTTAAGAAGCTAATATCATAATTATGTATAAGATTATTTACGAATTGAAGAGGCTAAAATTATTTGTATATATTAAAATACAATACTGGGTTATCATGTAATTGTGTGTGTACAAGCATATTTCTAAGGTTTAAGCATAAAAGAATATGTTAAGAATTCGGCCAACAAAAAATAAAAAACTGGTAAAAATTTCTAAAATTTCGGTCGAAATCACCACGATCTTGCTGAGATTTTGAAAGGCACTGTTGTAGCTGGGATGGGGTAGGCTAGGGTGGGGACATGTGTGTGTTATAGGATTGGAGCGGATTGTTGTTGATAGGGAAGGTTGGATTGATCTATGCCATTGGATGAAGATTCGATCGCCTGAAAATCTGACTGGACTGGTTTTTGAGATTAAAACATAGACATTCTCTAAGCATAATCATATTTCTAAACATGGCCTATTATCATAAAAGAGAATTAATACTTTGTATGCTCTTTTTTTTTATTTCATTCTAAACATGACCTATTATCATAAAATAAAAATAATACTCTGTATGCTCTTGTTATTCCACGTTTTCGACTATTGCACGCATATTAAGAAAAAGCAAAAGACGACTACATGGACCTATATATTTGTTTGCACCAAATTCGACGTGCTTGATAAAATCGACCCAATTCAAAAATGGAGTCTCTATGGACAGGATAAACCGAAACCCGCAAGAAAAAACCGCCGCCAATAAGGGAAAAGGAATCAGATCAAGAGTCGATACGGATATGGTTGCCGTATCCTTGCAGGACTCGGATCGGCCAAGGCAGTATAAAAGGGGACGGGCCATGAAGCAAAAGGAGAATCAACCAATCAATCAACACAACTCTACTTACAATTCTATTTCTAGTTCTCGTAGCAATTTTTCCTCTGAAAGTCATTGAGATCAACAAAAGTTGCGCATCGCTGATTTGTCGCTCTCGTCGACTTGTTTTTTAGGTTTGATCTGCTTTGCTTGTTGCGCATCGCCTTTCAAAGTCGATCTACCTTTACCCTCGGATTAACCGTAACTGGTTGATCTAGTTATCTCCTGATCGGCTATTAGCCGACCGGTGTTAAGCCGATAATCATTTATTTATCGGCTCTGATTGATCCTACGACTTTTACCTTGTCAATTCTAGGTCAAATTGACTGGCACGCTCTGCAAACCCGGAGTTTGTCTTGTGTGTTTGAGGTTAGGAACCCTGCCTCACGTTTTTAGCGCGAACATATTTTGGCACACCCAGTGGGACCCAAGGAAGTCAATCATGTCGTCAACTGGAAAATCCACAGCTACCGCTGACATCAATACGGAGGCAATAATCGCACTTACACTGGCCGATTTAACTCTTGAGCAGCAAAAGGAAATTGAAGATCGAAAAGCAGCAATGGAAGAGATGATGTTAAAGTGCTTCCAGAAAACACGACGAGGAGTCACCCAAAAGGTTGCGCTTCCAACCATCAATTCCATCGGCGATTCTCCTGTTGACCCGGTAAGCCGATATATACCCGGTCAAGCTGATTTATCCAGTATGACTGAGCAGTCTGTACATCACGCATTGATAAATCAATCATCCGCTCTAGTCTCCACGCTAAAGCCGATGATCGAAAATAACGTCAAAACAATTGCATAGGAGTTGGCCGTATCTGGGAGTCTGCTAGACCCATTATAGTCCCTACCAACGTACCCAGTGTACTCGATACCACTTAATACAAACACGGTAAATGCGTCAGCTCCAATACCCCTAATGATGCCGACCCAACCTACTATGTTAAAACCTAGCACCTATGTAGATGGAGTTGCACATTACCACGGGCACACGAATGAGGCTAAACTAAACACGAACCTACCCAACGCGCCCTCGGCCAGTGGGTTCGGTCAATCGGCTTCTAGGCCAATTGAAGCAGGCAGGGTCCCTCCGTTCCAAAGGACTACGCCTAGACACCAAGCCCCGCACAAGGTGGTCTCATATGACGAACCTTATCCACCCGCACCTGAGGTATCGGCTATAAGAGATAACGATTATGACCAATTGCCCAGGTGTCCGGCGACGCGGTTTGGTCGACAGCCCGAGTTTGCACTCGGGGGTAGGGCGTAAACTATGATAACTGGCTAGGCCATGTAGCACCACAAGCCGATAATATCAACTGGGCAGAGCAAATCGCTGCTGTTTTGAGGGAGCAGTTTGGTTTGCAGCTCGGGGGGGGGTCATCGGGTATAGGAACCCATACCCAGATTACATCGATCGCATGGCCTACCCACATAACTATAGGATTCCAGATTGCGCGAAGTTTTCGGGCGATGATTCCGTAACCACTTTAGAACACGTCGGACGATTTATTGCTCAATGCGGCGAAGCAGCCCAGTCCGATGGATTAAAAATCAGATTGTTCCCGCTGTCCTTGTCGAGAACAGCATTTACATGGTTCACCAATTTACCACCAAATTCGGTCTATGTTAGGAACGATTTGGAAAGCCAATTTCACGAATACTTCTTCTCCGGGACTACTGAACTAAGGATTTCTGATCTAAGTTCGGTCAGACAGAAATTCGGCGAGTTCGTTTCCGATTACATTAGGAGGTTCAGAGATGTGCGAAATAAATGCTTTAGTGTCATGTTACCCGACGATCAATTAGCCGATTAGGCGTTTCAAGGGTTAATTCTGCCTCTGAGGGAGAAATTCGCGTGGCAGGAGTTCACCGACTTGGGCCATTTGCTCCATCGTTTATTGGCACAAGAAAGCCGATATTCAGACAAAGGGTTTAAGGACAAGTTTAGGGCTAATAATGGTGAAAAAGGTAAAGTGAACATGGTCGAATGTAGCTCGAACGAAACATCCGAAGACGACGAAGCGGACGTGAATATAGCCGAGTGGACCAAGGGTCCGAAAAAACCACTCGTTTGCTCTTGGCTTAAACCGGTGAAGAATAAAACGGAGGTTAAATATTCCTTTGACGTGTCCAAGTGCGATAGAATGTTTGATTTATTGTTGCAAGAAAAACTTATAAAATTACCGGAAGGGCACGTCATTCCATCAGCCGATGAGATCAGAAAACGAAGATATTACAAGTGGCATCATTTTTTTTCGCACAATACTAACGATTGTAATATCTTTCGGCAACAGATTCAATCGGCTATTACTGAAGTTTGCGGACGAATCAACTATGCAGATAGATGTGAATCCTTTCCAAGTCAACATGGTCCAATGCTCAGAGAAGGGAAAAGAACCTATGGACGAGGACACCAAGCCGACACAGAAAATCGGAGTTCGGTCCAGCACTAATGGGGACGAAACAGTACAGATCACTATCGGCTTGATACAAATAGAGGCCGACCGTAGTGGTCGAAGCTCAAGGACCGTGAAGCCGAAGGGGGAGTTGGAGATTGGAAAATGGTACAAGGCGGAGAGAACTTCGCCAAGAAGACCCAATCTCAAACCTAAACCAACCTTCTCCCAACTCTTGGAAAAATATGAAAAGATAAGCTATTGGTGGCAAAGTTACCATGGGCCGAGTTATTTCCATCGGCCAAATATTTACCGATCAAACGAGCGCTATCGGCCGGATGGCTGTTATCGACCAAGCTGCGAAGAAGAAGCTCACTAGCAATGTCCTTTCTGGCAGTTTTGCTGGGAGAAGGGGATGACCCTACCCACAGTACAGTCATGCCCCATGCAACACCCATTCAGGGATCGGTCAAACCAGTCGGCCAAGGACAGGTTGTCCAAGCCAGTACGTGACCGGCTAGGGCCGAAAAACAGAAGGCCAGTCCACGAGAGGTTGTCAATACCAGAAAAGGGCGAATCCTCCAAAACCCCCAAGCACCAATTTCCGACACTACTGCCGAGCCAGAATCTATTGGTGAGGAAAGTAATCTGGCTGGAAAAATTCGAAAGCCGATTGAACCCAAAACTAGGTGGTGTCCTTCAGGACTCAGCAAATCACAGCGCAGGCGTCTCCAACGACTAAAGACACATGAAGAAAGAGAGACCAGAGCAGAAAGAGAACGGGATCAGATTTTCAGTAGGCTTCGGCCAATACCCGCCATAAGGCAGGAGTGGAAGAAGAAAGATCAAGCCGATAGTGATTTAGACCAATCGGTCAATTCCGGATCTCCAATGATTAGAGACGACACACCACCGATGGATATCAACATGGTATTCACATTACCCGCAGAATTCAGGACTGAGGTGGAATCGGCTGAGGGGGTGTTCGCCCAGTTGTGCCTTGGTGCGCAGGATGCCGTATTCGAGAAACCTCAGGACATGCACCGGCATTTGAAGCCATTGTATCTCAAAGGGTACATCAAGGGCCGACCAATATCAAGGATGTTAGTCGACGGCGGAGCAACAGTGAACCTAATGCCCTTAAGCACGTTCAGAAAGTTGGGTAAAGCCGATGAAGACCTAATCAAAACCAACATGGTGTTGAACGATTTCACAGGAGATCCCACCGAAGCGAAAGGGGTGATGATGACGGAGTTAACTGTCGGTAATAAAACACTGCCGACTGCGTTCTTTGTGATTGAGGCTAAAGGCAGTTACAACGTGCTCCTTGGGCGAGATTGGATCCACGCTAATTGCTGCATTCCGTCAACTATGCATCAGAAGCTCGTGCAGTGGAATAATGATGAAGTTGAAGTCGTATCGGCCGATACATCGGCTCATATCGCCATGGCCAGCCCTGATGCTAACTGGCAACACGAAGAAGATGAATGCATATCAGGAAAGTTTTTGGACGATTGCGATTTCATTTGCATTGGGAATTAGGTTTAAAGCCGATCAGCGTCAAACCCAATACGTTTGATCGGACAGATGAAGTTGTGAGAAGATGGAGTCCGAAACAGTGACAAAGTTACAGGAAAAGATGAGGAGCTATCGGCGAGAAATAGAATACGAGGAAGCTATCGAAGACTTCGAAGAAGAAAGACGAGGGCAAGGATTTACCTCCGCTGATCTGCTCGAAGAAGTTGACATTGGAAAAGGCGATAGTGAAAAGATGAGAAAGTTGCCTAGAGGGGGGGTGAATAGGCAGTTTAAAATTTAAACTAAATTTGTCGCAGCGGAAAGAGTATCGGAACTTCCGGTATTGGATCGGAACTTCCGATATAATCGGAACTTCCGATACCAGTTCGGAATGTCCGATCGACTTTAGACACGGACAATTAATCACTGAGAGTAATGAACTTGGAAAGCAATCTAAGAACGTTATATCAACTAAATAAGAAAACAAGTTTAAGTAAAGTAAAGTAAAGACACGGATTTGTTCCCGGAGTTCGGATTCTTGAGGGAATCCTACGTCTCCATTGAGGAGGCTCCAAAGAGCCGGGTCTTTTCCAACCCTTTCCTCCCAAACCTCGGTCACACTTGAGGCTTGGTTTCACTATTGGTTCCTTTCCTTTCGGAGGCGGAGCCGGCCTTCACAAACTTCTCACGGCGTCCCACAATCCTTGGGAGCTCGTGATCGACACCTAGCCGTCTAGGAGTCCTTCAACCTCCAAGAGAAACAAATACACCGTTGAACGATCTTGGAGGAGCACTTTTAAGCTCGAGATGAATGACACTTGTGTCGGGACCCCGAATTTGCAAATCCGGACCCTCTGTGTATTCAGCACTAGTCCAGGAACGCGCTAGTGCACACAGTCTTAACATCGGTAAATATCACAATCATACCACTCGATACCAATAAAGTACTTTATTTAAATAACCAAACTGGTTACTCGACCTTAGGGTCAAGTTACAAATATATGCCTCGCAAGGCAAAACTTATTAAAAGAGAGATAATAGCAGCGGAAAATCAAATAACTTCGTGGCGCCATCCAGTATACCACAGGCAACTGACTGGGCTCGCTTCCCTAAGTAGACGGATCCTCTTGGAATTCCTCCTCCAGAGTCATGTAATCTCCTCTTCAACCTGGTGTTGTGTTGAGGCAAGGGTGAGTACTTGGTACTCGACAAGTCATGCATGTGACGTGTGCTAATATACTATATGCATGGCTTGGTACAAAGGAATAGCTCAAGGTATATTTGCAGATAAACAAATTTTGACAAGTAATATAAGTAGATTCGCAAAGAGAAATAAGTAAAGCGTAAATAACTTTTCAAGAAGTTTAGTAAACATTTTTCCCCATCCTAAACCACATTTTCATCATCTTCATTATTAAACCAAACCAACCTTTCAAATCCAAATTATTTTCGTAAAGTCTAACCCTTGATCAGAATCCCTGAGCGATGTCCAAGACTGTGGACTCCGCTTATTTAAATAGATTCTAAACTCTGCCAGAGGTTATGCACTTTACCACAAGATACAGTCAAACACTACAAAGGCGAAGTTCTGTGAATAAAGCCTTCTGAAGCCTCAAACAACACAGGTGGTCCTCTCCGGTTCGTGTTTACACCATCCCTTCCCTTAGCCAAGGCGAAGTATGGGACCAACACACGCTAGATGGGTATCTCGCCACAACCACGATACGCTTCCCCGCATAATCACACAAATCGGTGTAATTGACACCCTGAGGCTCCACAAGTGAGTCTCAAAGCGACTTAGTCAACTAGGGCCGCCCCATTCCAGCCATGTGGTTGCAAGGGGTATGACCTAGCTTCAAAGGCTTGCAAGGTTAAGTCCTTAGAGTGACTGTGGCAAGACTACCCGAAGAACTAAATCAACACTCCTAATGCCAACTGCCCACTGGACATTACTCTTGCCACATGCCCTGGCCTAAAATCAGTATCAAACCCCGCTTGATTACCATGCACCACGTACATCAACATCATATGATACTTTTTCCAAAACAAAGTTCAATATATCATTAAGTCAATATTAACATTTGATTGTCCAAAATCATGTTATGAGCACGTGAGGTGTCTAAGCAAAGATACTACAACGGTCTAAACCCATGTTGGCAATTTAATAATGTCCAACTAGTAAACCACAACTAGGGTGACAAGGGTCATGGCACATACTTAAATAATCAAGGTGTCATACAGCAAATTGGTACTTATCTAACCCCCATGTTTAAACAAAGTATTTTTCTAATTGAACTAGCATGCAATAGTTTAATTCAAAATAGATTTCGAAATAGGATCAACATGGTCAAAGCACAACTTGCCTTCAAAAAGTACTTGTTCTTGGTCTTGAGTTGGATCCCTGAGTCAATACTTCTCCTTCAATCCTTCCGTGCACTTCCAACGTCTACTCGTAGCGTGCAAATAGCAAATACACGAATAAACAATAGGCAAAAAGTGTCCAAACATCCAAATAAAATCCATAAACAGAAAGAACATAATTTTATGGATTTTTAGAAACCTGGAATCACAAATTTGGAGTTAAGACGCGAAAGTTATGATTATTTAAAGTTTAAATAATCGATTAAATAATTTTACAGAGAAAAACTTTTAGTCCAAAATTAAATAAAATTTATATTTAAGTAGATCTTAATTTTATACAAATTTAGAAATTTGAATCACTCAAATCGGAGTTGAAACGCAAAAGTTATAAGCGCTTGAAGTTTGAATCTAAATTTGAATCAATATTTCAATTAATAAATCATTTTCTTTTCTGAAATTAATTATTGCGCCAATGAGGACACGTGTCACTCCTGATTGGTCCATTGACCGCTGACGTCTACCACCGACGGGTTCCGTGATGACGCTATGTCGACGTCGAAGATGACACGTGGCACCACTCGGTCTTGCCATCGTGTCCGGCCCATGGACCGGGGTCCACTAAGCGGCACGGGTCCACGGTGGATCCGCGACACGCGACGGCCGTCGACATGACGCGGGCCCTCCTGTCGCTGGCCGCACACCTCCACGCGCGGTGCGGTGGCCTGCCACGCGATTTCATCCGGAGCTGCGTTCGATTCGGATCGAATCGGTTGAGATTGGATCCAATCCACCGCAACGTGGATTTCGCTATGACGCGGATGAACGAGGGCCGTTGGATTTTGATCCAACGGTTGAGATCTAACCTCGGTTCTACAGGGTTAGGGGCGCACGTGGTTAACCTGGACCGCTGATCGGGATCGAACGGCCGAGGACCTCGCGGGCTTGATGGGCGTCGGCGGTGCTAGTTCGGGCCGAGAGGAGGAAGACGATCATGAGCGCGCGCCTGTGGAGTTTCCGCGAGGAGAACGCCCCGCGGATGCGCCTCGGCTTCGGGGTCTCGGATCCGACCTTGGGCGCCGGAGGATGGCGGATGGCGGCGAACAAAGCGAAACCGCTCAGCTCACGCAACTACTGGCGAGCAATCACTACATCGGCGGCGGCTCGGCCTAAGACCTAGAGGCAAAAACGAGCGGTGGCGGCGGTCCTGGGAACGCCTCGGCTTTAAATAGCCCCGGAGGCGTGCTCAGGGCGGAGCCCTGGGCCGGACACTGGCGCTCTCCGAGCCCGGTCGGCGAGAGGACGACGATCAGATGCCAGCCCACGTGTCCCGCATCGAATCCCACGCGCGACACGACTGTCACACGCACGCCGTTGGATCGAGATCCAACGGCTTGGTGGCTAGGTTAGGGTTGGGTCTCGGACGGCGTTCGACCGAATCAATGGCTCCTTCGGTTGTTGGACTCAGTCGACTGGACCCGAGGAACAAGATTAAACTAAGCGATTTTAATATTCAAAATAATTCAGAATTCATTTGATTCATTAAAATAGCAAAAGACTCGTAAAAATTCCGTAAAAATTCTGGAAAATATTTTGGAACATTTTGGACTCAAATAAAATATTTCCAACAAAATTTTATTTGCAAAGTTAAATTCTTTAATTATTTCAAAATGGAATAAATTCAAATAAACTCCAAATAAATCCAAATAAATTCCAGAAAATTCCAAAAATTCACCAAAGTGCCAAACCACTCATGAATTTAAGAAAAGCAAAATTTTGGGGTGTTACAACTTGCTTTTCACTTCAAACTCTAGATCTCAACTATTGTCCTCACTCTCTAGATGATCCCTAAGATCAAAGAGGAGGACTCAATAGAAAGCTAGAAGGTGCTCAAGGTGCTCTAGAGTTCTGCCAACAAGAGTGTGTCACTTTCAAAAGAAAGAGGAGTGGGGTATTTATAGTTTCTTGCAAAAACTAGCCGTTATACACCCACTCAGCTGCATATCGGAACTTCCGATATCAACATCGGAATGTCCGATATGTGCAAATAATCAGAACTCGAGCGCACTTCAATCAAGCCGAGAAAGGTGCATCGAACTTCCGATACCAACATCGGAATGTCCGATGTTCCTAAAAGCACCTCGACAAATGCTTCTAAGTCCATATCGGATCGTCCGATATAAACATCTAACTTCCGACTTAACATCTAATGTCCGATCTAATATATCTGAGTGTCCGATAATTCCAGAGCTCCTTTTCAGGTTTGAACACATCGAACTTCCGATGTTAAATATCTAACTTCCGATATTTACAGAGAGCACCCTAGAAAGTCAGAGCAACGTATCTAACTTCCGATCGAAAATATCGTAACTTCCGATGCATCCACTACGATCGGATCAAGCAAGCATGCACATCGGAATGTCCGGTCCTATCGGAACTTCCGATGTAATATCGGAATGTCCGACTTGAGCTTTGATAAAAACACATTCCGGTGCATGTGCGGTGACTTAGGGTCTCAACAAGAAATAAAGTAGCATTCATCTGAGCATAGAGACTATCCTAGATCACTTACGATGCATCCCTCTTAATAGTACAGCATTCCTACGACACAAAACATAGAAAAATACAAGCGTAATGCCGTTTTACTCGCAAAATCTTGTTTGAGGGTATCCATCGCATGTAGACGATCTCACATTGAACCTTTTACCTGCTCATAATCTCATTGAAGACATTAGTCTCTTTAATCGCTTGTCATTAATCAACCAAAACCAATTTGGGGGCCTAGATGCACTTTCAATCTCCCCCTTTTTGGTGATTGATGACAACCCGATTAAAGCTTACGATGAAAAGGATAAAATGAAAGATTAGTCTAGGTTTAGCTCCCCTTAAAGATGTGCATTGAATAGGAAAAGATCGCGAATGCACAATTTTGAAAGGAATTTTGCAGGAGCTCCCCCTAGAACTGAGCATATAATGAAACGAACAATATGAATGCTAACATTTGAATAACCATTAATATTAAAACATCCATAAAACGAGTAGCAATCATCCATCATAGCATAAGTAAGGCAATAAGCAACAAGAGTAGCAAAAGTCCCAAGTTCACATGATAACAAAGTTTGGAAACGAAACTAAGCGATGGATGATGAAACGGAGGGTGGTAAGCTTTCTCTTCTCCCCCTTTGGCATCAAGCACCAGAAAGGAGAAAAGGAGAGAGAGAGAGAAAAGAAGCTAGTTCGACTCTCTAAGCAAAGATCGAGCCGACTCATCATCGCCCCTGACTCATCCTCAAGCCGCAGCGCTGGAGCAAAAGGATCCTCAACTTCTTCTTCATTGTCCTCATCCTCCTAACACTCTAGATTTAAATGCCTCGAATATCTTTCGCCTCTTGGTGTTCTTCTTGTAAGGCTGCATTGCCCTTGCATAGGACAAAGATTGACTTCAAAACGCGGAGGATTGGAGAGGATGATCCACCCAAGTGCCGCAGCAGAGGAGCAGAGAGGAGGAGGAAGCAACACCTCTAGTCGGGCACGCCTAGCAGGCCGAGCTGGGCCTTGATCGCTCGGGACCGCACTCCAAGTATGTCTTGCATCATACTCAAAGTGTCGATGAGTTATGTGCTCAATCATATGCATGATGAAAGGAGCATAACCACAGCTTCTCTTTGGCTCCCTGAAAGCGAAGCGGATCTCATTCCAAATGAAATCAAATACATCAAAAGGACGCTGTCCATCTCTCATCCTACTCACAGATTTCTTGTATAGGATGTAATGTGAGAGGCATCACCTTCTTTGGGAGCCGCGTCTTCCTGAAAAGCCTGTTGAGACAGGCAAAGAAAGGCTTCATGCCTTTTGTGCTTCCCTCCTCAAAGTCCGTGCATCTTCATCATAGAGAAAGTTCAGGTTGGAGGCACCAAGAGAAGCTTCATTGTGAATTTGATCCTTGTCACGACAAATACCTTCGTGAATCCAAGACAATGAGCAAAATTGACATAGGAGATTTCATACCATGCTCCTTCCGTCATCCAATGCAAGGTGGAGACTCGCCCTCGGAGATGTACAAGGTGGAGTAGAACTGAGCAATGATCTCAATGTTCCACTGGGAAAAACTCATTATCCTCTTTGTCCCAGCTTCTCTCACAAGTCGCTATGACCTCAAAGTGAAGATGGCATCATCACCGCGCCATGTAGTCCCAAATGACTCCATCGCATCGTAATGACTGGATTCTTCCTAGTCAAAATGATAGACTTATAGAAATCTTGTCGAAGAAATTCCGTGCGATAGTCACGAGAATCGTGCAATTGCCCTGGTTCGCTCTTTGGCTTCAGCGCACTTTTGGCGGCTTTCCTTTGTAGCTCGTAGATTTCCTCTTGAGACGAGGATTCTCTCTCTGCCTGAGCCTTGGAACCGCTGGTCTGAACTCGTTGAGATTGAGAAGCCCTCGCCACGCTTTGCCCTTCCTAGAAGGCAATGGCGCCTCGAGGTAATGCTCACAACCGAGCAGGAGGGTCGTGTGGAGGGTCACTGATCTGAATGCCTGGCCTCCACCGCTTCTACCTCTTCCTCTACCGGCAGCCTTTTGGTTCTTGCTCTGTCTGAGTCTGCCTTGGCCTTTTAGCGCCTAAGACAAATTCCTGGCTAGGGCTGGAGCCACCTTGATCAGGATCCATTGATCTAAGGACAGAGAGAATCGATTAAGCTTACAAGAGAAACAAACTTGGTTTGGTTTTCAATCTGTTGACATCGGAAGTTCCGATTTCATATCGGAAGTTCCGACATGAGGTCGGAAGTTCCGACATTTTCGATCGGAATGTCTGATGTCTACGGATTTCAACCAACACAGCATTTCTCCCAAACCAACCGATGGAAAGAATTGAAACTTGACAGTAATGAACCAAAGGAATAGATGAACAAGTTCACCGAAACGATTTCTCAAAAAGATGCCCTAGATCCAGAAGGAAAGGATTGAGCCCTAGGGTTTACCTTACGAAGAACACGGAGAAATCGCGCGGAGAGGAGGGTCCTCTTC
Source organism: Rhipidocladum racemiflorum (assembly GCA_036346355.1). Lineage (NCBI taxonomy): Eukaryota > Viridiplantae > Streptophyta > Magnoliopsida > Poales > Poaceae > Rhipidocladum > Rhipidocladum racemiflorum. Next base: position 59,485,766 of record CM070573.1, on the reverse strand, counting down.
AGGATGGAGTCCTTCCCAAGCGAAGATCGGAAGTTCCGAGAGGTCGGAGACTCCGATAACGGCACAAAGACGAAACGGGAAGGAGAGTCTAAAGAGACACGAGGAAAAGGACAAAAGAAAGTGAAAGGGTACGGGCACTTTCTTAAGTGCGGAGGAGACATCGGAAGTTCCGATATTACATCGGAAGTTCCGATGTGGAAAAACTGCCAGACATCGGATATTCCGATGATTTGATCGGATGTTCCGATGTGTTGATTTTTCCAGCAGACAGAGAAAGAAACAAGGAATTTGAGTGAAGTCTGAAAACTCTGAGTCATGTGAACTTAAGGAGGATCACTCCACTTGTCATCAGCAAGCATTCAAGCAATCAAAACTATGATTATGGATTGATCCGAGATTAAGATCTAATCAAAAATATTTTGAAATTCACTCAATTTGTTTTTTCAATCGTTTTGTTTCGAAATTGAGCTAAATAGCAGCAGTCAATGAGTGCAATCTTTCAAGACACAATCCGATAGTCTAGGACATTTAGCTCACTTCTAAGCTCGCAAAAGCGCTTCTCATCTAGAGGTTTGGTAAAGACATCAGCCAATTGTTTTTCGGTTCTCACATAGGTAATATCTATGTCTCCCTTAAGAGAGTTATCTCTAAGGAAGTGGTGTCGGATATCTATGTGCTTGGTTCGAGAGTGTTGAACGGGATTGTTGGCTATTTTGATCGCACTCTCATTGTCACATAAGAGTGGTACCTTTTCCATACTAAATCCAAAATCCTTCAAGGTTTGCCTCATCCATAACAATTGTGCACAACAACTTCCTGCGGCAATGTATTCGGCTTCCGCGGTGGATAGAGCCACTGAATTTTGTTTCTTTGAGGACCAAGACACTAGTGATCTACCTAGAAATTGACAAGTCCCCGAAGTGCTTTTTCTATCCACTTTGCAACCCGCATAATCAGCATCCGAATAACCAATCAAATCGAATTTTGATCCTTTAGGATACCACAGCCCTAAACTAGGTGTGTGAACTAAATATCTAAGAATTCTTTTCACGGCTACAAGGTGGCGCTCTCTCGGAGCGGCTTGAAATCTTGCACACATACACACACTGAGCATAATATCAGGCCTAGATGCACAAAGGTAAAGCAATGAACCTATCATGGATCGATATACCTTTTGATCCACAGGATTACCTTCTTCATTTAGACCAAGATGTCCATTAGTTGTCATTGGTGTATGAATTGGCTTGGCGTTCTCCATATCAAACTTCTTCAGCATATACTTTATGTACTTTATTTGACATAAGAACGTCCCTTCCTTGAGTTGCTTGATTTGAAATCCGAGAAAGAATTTCAATTCACCCATCATTGACATCTCAAATCTCTTCATCATCAACCTACTAAATTCCTCACAAAAGCTTTTGTTAGTGGAGCCAAATATAATGTCATCGACATATATTTGGCACACAAATAAATCATCATCAACATATTTTGTGAAGAGAGTAGGATCGACTTTACCAATTTCGAAACCCTTTTTAATAAGGAAATCCTTAAGGCATTCATACCATGCTCTAGGTGCTTGCTTAAGCCCATAGAGCGCCTTATGGAGTTTGTAAACATGAGTAGGGTTCTTATGGTCCTCCATTCCCGGCGGTTGCTCAACATAGACTAATTCGGCGATTGGACCATTTAGGAAAGCACTCTTGACGTCCATTTGATAAAGCTTGAAATCATGGTGAGTAGCAAATGCAACCAATATACGAATTGATTCTAATCTAGCAACGGGAGCATAAGTCTCACCAAAATCCAAACCTTCAATTTGAGTGAATCCTTGAGCTACCAACCGAGCTTTATTTCTCGTCACAACTCCGTTCTCGTCTTGTTTGTTGCGGAAGACCCATTTGGTTCCAATCACGTTTTGATTTGGCCTTTCCACCAACGACCACACTTTGTTTCTAACGAAGTTATTTAGCTCTTCATGCATTGCCATCATCCAATCCGGATCCTTCAATGCATCTTCTACCTTCAAAGGTTCCAAAGTAGACACGAAAGAGTAAAATTCGCAAAAATTAGATACTCTTGAGCGTGTAGTTACCCCTTTTTGGATGTCACCAAGGATGTTATCGACAGGGTGATCTCTTTGGATACTTTGATGCACTCTCGGATGTGGCATTTGAGAGGTATGTTGGATTGGTTCAAGGTCTTCAATTTGAGCATCCTCCACGAGTTTGCTTGTACTCCCTTGAGAAATGTCTTGACTTTGGCTTGAAGTAGGAGGCTCGACTTGTGTAGATGAATTGTCTTGGTGCACCATTTCTTGCGGCCTCACTTCACCTATTGCCATCTTCTTGATTGCAATGCTTGGCTCTTCCTCATTTTCTAGCACATTCAAATCAACTTGCTCTACTTGAGAGCCGTTAGATTCATCAAATGTCACGTCTCTCGCTATTTCAGCACAACCCGAAGTTTTGTTGAAAACACGATAAGCGTAAGCATTTGATCCATATCCTAGCAAGAAACCTTCATCGATCTTGTACTCATCAAGCATTGTTCTTGCCATCTCGATCAAAGTCCGATTCTTTCTTTCTACCACTCCATTTTGTTGAGGGGAGTATGGAGCGGAGAACTCGTGCTTGATTCCTTCTTCATCAAGGAATTCTTCGACTTGAGTATTCTTGAATTCACTTCCATTATCGTTTCGAATCTTCTTGATCTTCAACTCGAATTCATTTTGGGCTCTTCTCGCAAACTTCTTGATTATCCCATGTGTTTCACTTTTCTCTTGCAAAAAGAATACCCACGTGAAGCGTGAAAAATCATCAACGATGACTAAACCATATTTGTTACCTCCGATGCTTATATAAGCAACGGGTCCGAAGAGGTCCATGTGTAGAAGCTCCAATGGTTTTGTCGTCGTCATGATGTTCTTCGTGGGATGTCGCGCTCCAACTTGCTTTCCGGCTTGACACGCGCTACAAATTCTATTTTTCTCAAACTCAACATTAGTTAGTCCGATGATGTGATCCCCTTTGAGAAGTTTGTCGAGATTTCTCATGCCAACATGGGCTAGCCGGCGATGCCACAACCAACCCATGCTAGACTTTGCCATAAGGCATGTTTGAAGTTTAGCGCTAGTTGCATTGAAATCAACCAAATAGAGCTTACCCTTCAAATATCCTTTAAAGGCAATTGAGGAATCATCTCTTCTCAAGACGGTCACATCCACATTAGTAAATAGACAATTGTAGCCCATTTCACACAATTGCGATACGGACAACAAGTTGTAATTTAAAGATTTAACCAGAAGAACATTTGAAATGGAATGATCATTAGAAATAGCAATTTTACCTAATCCCATTACCTCACCTTTACCATTGTCACCAAACACAATATTTTCATATTGTGACCCTTTCTCATCAAAAGATGAAAACATTTTCTTTTCTCCGGCCATGTGGTTTGTGCAACCACTATCAAGCACCCAACTTGATCCACCGGAGGTATAATCCTACAAGATCACATTAGACTTTGTTTTTAGGTACCCAAATCCTTTTGGGTCCTTGCATGTTAGTGATCAATACTTTCGGTACCCACACTTTCTTTTTTGCTTGCATCATTAGAGTGGCGGGCACCGACAAAATGAGCAACCACTTTACCATGGTGGTTTCTCTTCAATATATAAGAAGCAAAGTGAATAGAATGAGATGTATGATGTTGAAGATGCTTCTTAGATTCTTGCCCGGTCTTGATGACATGTGTGGTGGTCAATGGTTGTTTGTCATTTCCTTTGACAAACTTGATGCATTCCTTACCTCTTACCACCACACGGTCATTTCCTTTGCACTCGTACTTATCATATCCTAGCCCTTCTTTGTTTTTGTTGCCTCGACCATTTATGGTCTTATATAGGGCATCCTTGGATTGATAAGTTTTCATGCAACCGTATCTTACCAAGGCACTTAATCTCTCGTTTTCGCTTTTTAATACTTGCACAAATTGGGAGTTAGTAGTGCAAGCATTAACATCAACATTGTAGCAACGAGAGCAACCATTGCTAGTGGAAGGAATAGATGCTAACGGTGAATCAACAATTGGAGAGTTAATATCATTAAGAGATTCAATTTGCACTTCAAGAACTTGAAGATTGTTTTCTAGACTTATAACATTCTCTTGAAGTGACTCATTTGAACCCTTAAGCATTTCAATTGAATTATTAGCCAAATCAAGCTTTTTGGTTAACAATTCAATAGTCTCCTTTTCTTTTGTGAGGATCTTCTCGAGAGCAAGAGTTTTCTTCTTTTCACAAATTAGCAACTCTTCTTGCTTCTCGAGAGTCTCCTCTTGGCTATCTATTCTTTTCAATAGCTTATGAATCTTAGCAATAGCCGATTTGCTCAAATCACAAAGTAGAGCATCATCATCATCATTATCATCACTATCTAATTCACTATCACTACTAGGGGGTTTTGTTTTAGCCATTACCTTGCGCCCTTTGGCCATAAGACAAATAGGCGCGTCGTGGTCGGAGTCGTTGTCGCTCAATTCCCCGAAGAGTGACTTGGTTGGTGGAGCGGCTTCAATGGCGAGGGTGGCGACTCCTTCATCATCGGTGTTGGAGTCGGAGTCGTTTGAATCCCATTCTTCTCCAATGTGAGCTCGCCCCGAGTACTTCTTCTTGTACGTCTTGTTCTTCTTGAGCGGCTCATTCTTCTTGGTCTCATTTGGGTTGTTCTTCTTCTTTGGACAATCGGCGATGAAGTGTCCAACTTCACCGCACTCATAGCAAGCCCTCTTGGTGTTTCTTCTTCCTCTTGATTTGTCATTGTAGTTCTTCTTGTATTTGCTTGACCCGTCATATTTGAGGAACTTTTTGAATTTCCTCACAAATAGAGCCAAGTCTTCTTCGTCTTCGCTCTCATCTTCCTCATCATCACTTGATGTTGATTCTTCCTTTTTGCTTGTCTTCAAAGCTATTTGCTTCGGTCTTGAGCTTGAGCTTTGCTTGGCAAGGTTCTTCACTTCTTTTGCTTCTTCCTCCATAAGCTCATGTGATAGAATTCTTCCTAGCACATCATTAGGAGTAAGCCTTTTAAAATCTTTTCGCTCTTGTATAAGTGTTACGAGAGTCGAATTCCTTGGAGCAAGGGCTGTCAACATCCTCTTCACCACGACGTGGTCCGTCATATCCTTGCTTCCAAGCCCTCGAATCTTGTTCACAAGGATCATCAAGCGATCATACATTTGTTGCGGAGTTTCATCATCGTTCATGACAAACCCCCCCAACTTTCCTTCAAGTAACTCAATCCTTGATTCCCTCACACTTGATGTTCCTTCGTGAGCTACTTGGAGTGTGTCCCATATCTCTTTGGCTTCTTCTAGACCATCAACCTTGTTGAATTCTTTGGGACTCAATGCTCCAAGCAAAACACTCGCGGCTTGTGCATTTCGGTGGGTGTTTTGTTCTTGTTGCGGTGTAAGCTCCATGTCGTCTTCCGGCATGTCCAAACCTGTACACACAATCTTCCAAACACTAGGATGGAGAGACATCAAATGCATTTTCATTTTGTGCCTCCAAGCGGAATAATACGTGCCATCGAAAAATGGTGCACGCCCGGAGGGCACATTAATATAGGAATGCGAAGAAGTATTCAATTTTTCGTAATTAAAAGGAATTTGAGCTCCCTGCGATGACGTTGAGGTGTCACCTTCCTTGGTCCTCGCGGGAGTTCCAAGTCCGGCCTTTGGACTACCTTCATCCCCCGACACAACAGCCTTCAATCCGGTGTTGGCCATCACGTTCCCTTCAAGCGGTAAAGCCTTCGAGAAGGTCAAGCTCTGATACCAATTGAAAAGATGAGAAAGTTTCCTAGAGGGGGGGGTGAATAGGCAGTTTAAAATTTAAACTAAATTTGTCGCAGCGGAAAGAGTATCGGAACTTCCGGTATTGGATCGGAACTTCCGATATAATCGGAACTTCCGATACCAGTTCGGAATGTCCGATCGACTTTAGACACGGACAATTAATCATTGAGAGTAATGAACTTGGAAAGCAATCTAAGAACGTTATATCAACTAAATAAGAAAACAAGTTTAAGTAAAGTAAAGTAAAGACACGGATTTGTTCCCGGAGTTCGGATTCTTGAGGGAATCCTACGTCTCCGTTGAGGAGGCTCCAAAGAGCCGGGTCTTTTCCAACCCTTTCCTCCCAAACCTCGGTCACACTTGAGGCTTGGTTTCACTATTGGTTCCTTTCCTTTCGGAGGCGGAGCCGGCCTTCACAAACTTCTCACGGCGTCCCACAATCCTTGGGAGCTCGTGATCGACACCTAGCCGTCTAGGAGTCCTTCAACCTCCAAGAGAAACAAATACACCGTTGAACGATCTTGGAGGAACACTCTTAAGCTCGAGATGAATGACACTTGCTTTTCACTTCAAACTCTAGATCATAACTATTGTCCTCACTCTCTAGATGATCCCTAAGATCAAAGAGGAGGACTCAATAGAAAGCTAGAAGGTGCTCAAGGTGCTCTAGAGTTCTGCCAACAAGAGTGTGTCACTTTCAAAAGAAAGAGGAGTGGGGTATTTATAGTTTCTTGCAAAAACTAGCCGTTATACACCCACTCAGCTGCATATCGGAACTTCCGATATCAACATCGGAATGTCCGATATGTGCAAATAATCAGAACTCGAGCGCACTTCAACTGTCGAAAAAGGTGCATCGGAACTTCCGATACCAACATCGGAATGTCCGATGTTCCCAGAAAAGCACCTCGACAAATGCTTCTAAGTCCATATCGGACTGTCCGATATAAACATCGGAACTTCTGACTTAACATCGGAATGTCCGATGTAATATATCGGAATGTCCAATAATTCCAAAGAGCTCCCTTTTTCAGGTTTGAACACATCGGAACTTCCGATGTCAAATATCGGAACTTCCGATATTTACAGAGAGCACCCTAGAAAGCTGTAGCAACGTATCGGAACTTCCGATCGAAAATATCGGAACTTCCGATGCATCCACTACGCATCGGACTGAAGCAAGCATGCACATCGGAATGTCCGGTCCTATCGGAACTTCCGATGTAATATCGGAATGTCCGACTTGAGCTTTGATAAAAACACATTCCGGTGCATGTGCGGTGACTTAGGGTCTCAACAAGAAATAAAGTAGCATTCATCTGAGCATAGAGACTATCCTAGATCACTTACGATGCATCCCTCTTAATAGTACGGCATTCCTACGACACAAAACATAGAAAAATACAAGCGTAATGCCGTTTTACTCGCAAAATCTTGTTTGAGGGTATCCATCGCATGTAGACGATCTCACATTGAACCTTTTACCTGCTCATAATCTCATTGAAGACATTAGTCTCTTTAATCGCTTGTCATTAATCAACCAAAACCAATTTGGGGGCCTAGATGCACTTTCAGATAGGAAAAGGCCAACGTATGTAAGTGCTAGACTAGATCTAGAATATAAAGCAAAGTTGGTCGACATACTCAGAAAGTATAATGATTGTTTTGCAAAGGAATACTACGAAATGCCAGGTTTAAGCCGACAACTTGTCGAGCATCGGCTACCCATAAAAGCTGGGTATCGGCCATTTCAACAATATCCGAGGCGATTTAATCCTACACTATACGATGCCATAAAAGAAGAAGTAGAACGATTACTAGAGGCCAAGTTTATTAGGCCTTGCCGATACGCTGAATGAGTCTCAAACATCGTTCCCGTAAAAAAGAAAAACAGTAAGCTACGGGTATGCGTAGATTTTAGGGATTTGAATAAAGCCACGCCAAAAGACGAGTACCCGATGCCAATAGCCGATATGCTTATCGATGCTGCATCCGGAAATAAAATCATAAGCTTCCTTGATAAGAACGCCGGGTATAACCAAATATTAATGGCTGAAGCCGATATACCCAAAACGGCCTTTTGATGCCTAGGGGCTTTAGGGCTCTACGAATGGACCGTCATGACATTCAGCTTGAAATGCTGGGGCCACATACCAACGTGCTATGAACCATATTTTCCACAACTTAATCGGTCATACTGTAGAAATCTACATCGATGATGTTGTAGTAAAGTCAAAAGAAGACTGGCAACATTTAGCCGATTTGGAAAAGATGTTTGAAAGCACAAGAGCACATGGGCTGAAGATGAATAAGCTCAAATGCGCTTTTGGAGTATTCGCTAGACAATTCCTTGGGGTCACGGTGCATGAAAAAGGAATCGAAGTGAATCAAGCAAAAGTCAAAGCTATAGCTGATACTAAGCCACCGACAAATAAAAAAGTCACAGATATTGATCGGCAAGATCAATTACCTGCGGCGCTTCATCTCAAATTTGTCTGGTCGAATTCGCACCTTCACCCCATTGTTGAAACTAAAAAGCAACCAAGAGTTTGTGTGGGGAGCCGATTAGCAGAAAGCTTTTGATGATATAAAAGGCTATCTGATGACATCTCCGGTTTTGGTTGCTCCAAAAAGTGATTTACCTTTCAGAATGTACATATCGACTGAAGAAGAAACAGTAGGAGCCGTCCTGACGCAGGAAGCTGATGGCAAAGAACAAGTCATATTTTACTTAAGCCGACGACTTTTAGATGCTGAAATCAGGTACCCCCTTGTGGAAAAATTATGTTTGTCTTTGTACTTTGCTTGCACGAAATTGAGGCACTACATCCTGGCGTCGAGATACACTATAGTATGTAAAACCGACATCATTAAGTACATACTATCCGCACCAATTCTATGAGGTCGACTCGGCAAATGGGCGTATGCTTTAACCGAGTTCGACCTAACGTACGAATCGGCTAAATCCGTCAAAGGACAGGTTATAGCCGATTTCCTCACAGGAAGTGCCACGTTAACTGGAATGGCCGATGTCACTCCTTGGCGACTGTACTTTGACGGATCGGTTTGCCAGGAGGGTGAGGGCATTGGCATAGTATTAATCTCACCGAAAGGATAAGAATTTGAATTCATGCATCAGCTTAGTGACCGATGTTCAAACAATCAAGCCGAGTATGAAGCACTGCTCAAGGGGTTACAGCTGCCAGAAAGTGTGGGGATAAGCGACGTAGAAGCCTTTGGGGATTCAATGTTGATCATACAGCAAGTCAAAGGGGAATACTGATGCAATGATGAGGTACTGGCTCAGTATTTGCATCAATGCCTCCAAGTTGTCGAGACGTTTACAACGTTCTCCATAGAACATATCCCCAGAAAGATTAACGGTAAAGCAAACCTACTGGCACAATGGGCATCAGGGTATAAAGGTAAAGGCCGATAGGAATTAACCGAGTCAAGCGACGGGTCGGTTATGTGTGCTCAACCTGTCGACTGGAGAACAGAGATAAGGGATTATTTGTTAGATCCAACTAAGCCGACTGAGAGGAAAGTCCGGCGCAAAGCATTAAAGTATGTAGTACTGGAGGATACATTGTACTTCCGAACCATGGAAGGTTTACTGCTAAGATGTCTTGGGACTGAGGAAGCCAAGATAGCAATGGGGGAAGTCCATGAGGGGATTTGTGGGTCATATCAATCGACTCATAAAATGAAATGGATGCTAAGGCGGACGGGATACTTTTGGCCGACAATGTTGGAGGATTGTTTCAAGTATTACAAGGGATGCCAGACATGCTAAAAGTTTGGTAATATACAGTCAGTACCAGCATCGGCTTTACATCCGATCATCAAACCGTGGCCGTTTAGAGGATGGGGTATAGACGTAATCGGCCAAATATTCCCGACATCCAGCAGGGGTCATAAGTTTATTCTTGCAGCAACAGACTATTTTTAAAAATGGGTGGAGGCCATACCACTCAAAAAGGTCACAAGTGCAGAAATAATCAAGTTTGTCAACGAACATATCGTCCATAGATTTGGAATCCCGCAAACAATAACGACCGATCAGGGGACGGTATTCATGTCAAAAGAATTCCAAGACTTCGCAACAAGCTTGGGTATTAGATTACTCAACTCTTCGCCCTATTATGCTCAGGCTAACGGGCAGGCCGAGTCATCAAACAAAACTTTGATAAAGCTGATAAAAAGAAAAATCGAGGAAAAACCAAGGAACTGGCACTCAACGTTATCGAAAGCTTTATGGGCCTATCGGCTATCTTACCATGGATCTACTAAGCTGTCACCCTTTCAGCTAGTATATGGACAAGAAGCCGTTTTACCTATGGAAAACAACATCGACTCGGTCAGGGTATCTGAGTAAGATAATTTATCGGCTAATGAATACAGACACTTGATGCTGGATAATTTAGATGACCTGGCGGAATTAAGGCTGACCACGCTGGATCGGCTTAACAGGAACAAGGAAATAGTCGCCAGATCTTACAACAAGAAGGTGGTACCGAAATCCTTCTATCAAGTCGATTTAGTGTGGAAAACTGTATTATCCGTCTGTTCTAAAGATAGTCGATTTGGTAAGTGGTCTCCAACGTGGGAGGGCCCATATAAAATAAATCGGCTAACCGATGGTAACTCGTACATACTCGAAACTCTCGAAGGGCATGTATTGCCAAAAGCGATCAATGGAAAATACTTAAAGCCGTATTATCCTAGCATATGGATCGGGGCATATTCACATCCAGTCAAATAACACAAGATAAAGCGAAAGCATTAAAACAATCGGCTACCTAAGCCGATGATAAGATTGTTACATGCCAACATCCAAAATAATTAACAACCACAAGTTTCAACCAGCATCTAACCACGAGTGGCGAATAAAACATCATTTAACTTAAGAAATTACAGTCCTGATCCAGGCAAATGAGCTCCCAAGCCCTACAGTGCCGCTGCTGCCCACAAGTATTTCACCGGCCGCTGCATCACCCGGAACGGAAACCACCTTGGCCGACTAAAGCTTGACCTTGGCGAAGACTTCACCGATCTGCCGTTTCTTGTCCACCATGGACAAAGTCGATTCGGCATTCTTCAGTTGACAGTCGGTCAGCTCCTTCGTCACCAAGGCTAGTTGTTCCTCAAGTTTTTTCTTGGCTGTTTCCAACTCTTGGACCTTGCCCTTGGATAGCTTGAGGGCAGCAGTGCCTTGATCAAATTCCTTCTTCTTAAGCTTGGCATCGGCTACCAGTTCGTCCAGAATCTTCTGATCAGCTCATTGCACTTCCCTCTGGGCAATTCTGGACCTAGCTACTCTCACCGCCTCCCTCCGGTCATCCAAGTGATAAACGTCTAATAAAGCATTCATAGCCGTAGGGGGAAGATCGGCTTGAACCGTGGCCATGGCGTTCCTAAGCGGTTGAGTGTTCTCCAAGAGCCGAGCTTCGGGCTGCATGACTTCGTGAAGAAAACTATTGAGCCTGTCCTACATGCCCGGCTCGGAGGTTACATCAGCCAACGCGGTGATGGAGGCATCAAGTATCCGCCGAACATCAGCCGGATAATCATCCATGGCCATCACCTCTGGGTCGTTCAGGTCATCCAGGGTGAAGCCCAGGAGATTGGCAGGATCGGCTGAGTCGGGGGAGACGGGCACGATGTCTGTGGGCGGCGGCACATTAGGAAGCGTCAGAGATAGCACGGGCGGAATGGCCGATGAAGTACCCTGGAGGTCGGCTAGAACCCCCGCCACTTGCACTGACGGCGATTGCTGAAATCAAAAGATGATGGTCAGCACCACGTAGAGTATTTCATTCAAGGTGAAGAAATAAGGCCAGATTTACATCAGTAGCCGAATGCTCCAGGGAGTGGTCAGCTGAGCGTCTCGCAGGCCTTGGCGATCGCCTGGTGGACTTCTTCTTCCTCTCTGAACCACACGGGTAGCATCAGCAAAAACAATAAGAAGAAATACAGAAGCCGATGCGATTGGAGCAACTTACTTGCAGGGCGTTGTTGACGGGCAAGATCCGACAGAGATGGGCTCCGAATACCTAAGGTACCCGATGAATAGCCCATAGTACCGATCGTCTGGCCCGGCTGTCTTTGTCGGCTGCTTGCCCCCCAACGTCCGTCGCTGTCCTCCTCTGTAAAGGCCAAAATCTCAGTAAAACCGATTGCAAGCGGAACCTTCAAAAGAAATATAGGCGCCGGTACCTCTACATCTACTGAAGAATTGGTATAACCTGAACTCTCACTCGAACTGCTGGTAGATACTACCGTCGGCTCACGGAAATCGGGCAGGAATAAGGAAATAATAGCCGATGGAGTCCTATCCAGCAGGAGGGCGTCAGATACCCAAGACCACCAGTGAGAGAATGGGCTTGACCGACGAGTGTTAAGGAAAAAATGCGGCATATGGAAAATTTGGAGGTCGTCGGCTAACTCAAGAATGAGTTCAGCCACAGTTGAATTGGTTACCTTAGTGCGAGGCTGGATGCGCTCGAGCAAAGAGAAACTAGGTATAGCTTGTCCGAAGCCCAACTATCGGGCATAGATAGAAGGATGATAAAACTCATATGACGGTTGAAAAGTGCGGTTTCTGGTATTCAAGCCGACATGAAAGATGCTAGGAGACAGGAAGATTTTTAGAAGTCTAGGGTCGATTGGGGCATCTGAGAGCTATCAGCGTCTAGGTGAAGAAAAGAGGGCCAAGGATGGTCAGCTGCATCAAGATAACTGAAAAAGTCCTGCTGGCCAAAGGATGATCGGTCTATTGTCAAGAAGAAAGTCAGATACTTATGCATGCCAGCAGGAGTTATTTTTTGGTCACCAGCAAAACACATTATGAACTTTTTCCCGTAGGATCGGCTGGCTCTGTATTGAGGGTTTGCGTTTTCTGGGTAGTCCTCACGGGGGAAAGCCGATGCGCCTAGGTGTTCAGAAAGGATAGATCGGTTGAGCATGCAGTACAACCAGATTTGGACAAACCATAAAGGACCCCCTACATTGCCAACAACGAAGTTAGCAAAACCAGAAAAAAGTCGACTCCGAATGATGTGCATTGTTTGGAATACAACCCCTAGAAACAACTTTCCTAACGCAAGCCGATGACCCTCCACCAATTGCTTGGCTATCAGTTGATAAGTTTGGGTAGGACCAAGGGAAGCTCCACAGAAGAAAAATCTATCTAGCCAAAGGTTAAGGAAGGCGACATGCTCTTCATTCGACACAAGCCCATTAACCTTGTTATTGTTTTGGATATACTTACGCCAACCTTCCCCTTTCTTATGGGTCAATTTATAACGAGGTTTGCCACTGAAAGCCGATAGTTGATCGCCATCTGGTCTAAGGCAACAAAGCTGAGCGACATCAAGGAGGGTTGGGCCGACTGGACCAGTTTGAAAAAAAGAAGGCATTAAAAGAGTCGGACCAGAAGTAACAAGCCGTGGCTACTAGAGGTTCGTTAGCTTCTGGATAGGCTAAACACAGAGGGGGACATTCGGCTATCCCTACCCATTCCCACTCTGCCCTTTTCTGGGTCGATACCCTAATGTACCACGATCTCCATCCTTTAAGGGCTGTGGACCAGGCTCTAAAGCTTTTCCCCCATTCTTTTATGTTATACCCCGCAGCCGATAGGGGAAGTCTAGTGATTTCTTGATTAATCACAGCATCGGCTTCTATGGTTCCTATTGGTCCAAGGAAGAATTGATCTACGCTTTGAGAAATCAGTATAAATACCTTGGATGGGTCCATGATAGCCGATGTGTGAGACCCTCATTTTTATGCCACTAAGTAACATAAATATGAGGCTCTTAAGTGCTTTCTGTGCCATTCCCATGATCAGTGGCTGGCACGCACAAACACAATTTGGAATTACAGCCATACACAAGTTCAAACTTTTATTACATCAGATGTTTGATAGTAATATTACATAACCAAAAGTAGCAGAAATAAAACCACATCTCATTGTTTGCCGACTAGCCCAAAACTCCACAGGCAACAGACGAGATGAACTTAGAGACGACAGTCGTTGCCATAAATAACGAGTTCTTCGTTATCGTTATCATCAACAGGATATTCTTGCTCATCACCTAAAACATTGTTGAAGCAAGTAGAGTACATTGGTACTCGCAAGACTTTGTAGTGTTTGCAAATCCTGGAATATATGCAAGCTGAATAGAAAGTGGGTTTCTACGGTTGTTTTGCGTAAAGCAAAAACTTGAATGAAGTATTACCGAATAGTAATGGAAAGCGTAAATAAAAATTTAAGACAGTTTAATAGTAATTAACATAACAGGTAATAAAACGAATGATAGTAATCTACACACGGCCCTTTTGTGAGTGAGATAACGAACAAGACCCTCCATGGTCTTAACAAAACAATTTAACAATAAATGACATTTAAACGGATATGAATCATTTCCAAACCATTTAAACAGGTTTTTCGAAGATAGAAAACAATTAACTAGTGCTGGTTAGCCAAGTCATCCATGACCGTGGATACGGCTATTCGAATAGTTTTAGACTCTGCAGAGTTGTACAGCTTTACCCACAAGATATGTTCTCCCTTTTTGCAAGTTATAAGACACACTTCCTTTGGTATGTCCGCGAGGAGTTCATAACGAAACCGTTCGATTACTTGGATCTTAACTTTGCACTAGCCCAATGACGTTACTCCTGACTACGATGGAAGCTAAAAAGTAAAGAGATACATTCCGGAGTCAAAGACCCACCAGGAATAACAACAGCCCCGAATTTGTAGCCAGGCGTACATCGTTACATCGGCAGATGCCAACACCTCGGTGATGACACCTCCCTCGAGCAAACCTATATCCAGAATGCCTGTGCTACAACTGCCTACCAATGTGCAAAGCTAATTCCCAAATAATTTAATAAGTTAAGACTGTCCCAGTCCAGTACTTGTGGATGTACGGTTATACTTGGATCATGCAACACTACGTTCGGTCCTTAAAGTGACATGGGATATAACTCCACCCTAGCTACGTACACATTAAAACATGTACAACCGGCTATTGCCAATAATCACCCACGTCAAAATAGTAGTTTTATTTTCATTTTTATCAAACTACCAGTATCCTTTACTTCTTAAATAAACCATAAAAGATTTCATAAAGAAAGGTGTGTGGGTGTAACTATTTCTGACATTAATCTATAGCAGTGCTAAGCATATGCAGATTAATAAGCGATTGTACCCCAGTCCAAAATCATGAACTTAACCATTTCTAGGATTGTCATGGTTCACAGATCAATAGTGATTAAGGGATTCCATCAATATGGGTTGTAACTACCAAATAACACAAAATAAGGATTTGTCGAAGTATAAGCATGCAGGAAGATTCTTAATCACATTTTAGTTGATTATGAAATCTGGGTTCAAAATGCTCAAGGGGGTGCTTGCCTTGCTCCTCAGCGGTGTAAGCTGGATTGGTGTCGTCGACGGTGAAGTCGGTAGTCTCAGCGTCTTATACGTCGATTAAGAACATGGCAAATAGGAAACTTCAATATTGATAAAAGGAGGCAAATACCCAAATGATAAAGATAGCAATTGAAAGATTCAAATGAAATCATTCCAAAACAATCAAGACGTTAAACATCAGTCATCATTTCATGTACTAACCAAGTCATAAGGTTTTGGTCCTAAGGATGAAGGTATAAGGGTATACAACATGACTACTTTTCTTTGTGTATTATTTTATTTTAATTTACGAATTCAGGAAGTTAAGATTGTAAGATTAATGGTAATGAAATTCATTTTCAGGGTGTGGAGTTAATGGCACTAATATTAATTGGTACATAAAGCAACCCTAATCATATTCAATAAAAGTAACATGGTACATCCTAACTTTTATTTTATCAACTGGTTTTAATTAATATAACTAACACAATAAAACAAGTTTTATTCAATTTGGATCATTTTTGAGTAAGTTATAACCCTTATATTGATTTTATACATAGTATTCAAGCTTAAAAGGAAAAGTTCACAAAATAACTTCAAATTTAAATCTAATCACATATTTGGACAGCATTTGACCTAAGGATTCAAGCAAAATTGGTTTCACTCAATTTGGACTTAGTTTGCAAAAATTCTATATGGCACATATTCAAATTTCAAGCTTTAAATTCGAATTCAAATTTGAATTGCTAAACAAGTTCAAAATATTTTTGCATATTATGATACTAGAGAATTTATTATGAATTAAAAAATTTATTTCATTCAATTTGGAGCTATAGGTTAAAAGTTATATGTGTTTGAATCTATTCAGTTTACTAAAACCCAGACAAATAGGAAAATACGCTTTCCAAAAGGGAAAACGTATTTCCTTTGATTTGCGCGGGCTGGGCCTTTGTCGGGACCCCGAATTTGCAAATCCGACTCTTCCAGGTATTCAAGACTAGTCCAGGAACGCGCTTAGTGCACATAGCCTTAACATCAGTAAATATCACAATCATACCAAACGATACCGATAAAAGTACTTTATTTAAATAACTAAATCGTTACTCGACCTTATGGCCAAGTTACAAATGTATGCTCGCAAGGCGAAACTTATTCAGAGAAAAATAATAGCAGCGAAAACCAAATAACTTGCGTGGCGCCATCCAAAGATACCACAGTGCAACTGATCGGGCTCTCATCCCTAATTAGACGGTCCTCGCGGAAATCCTCCTCCGAGCCGGGCGTGAGTCTCCTCTTCAACTGGTGTTGTGTTGAGGCAAGGGTGAGTACTTGGTACTCAAAGAAGTCATGCACATGCAAGCTAATATACTATATGCATGGCTTGGTACAAAGGAGTAGCTCAAGGTATATTTGCAGAGAAATGATTTGAAAAGTAATATAAGTAGATTCAAAGCAAAGAGAAATAAGTAAAGCGTAAATAACTTTTCAAGAAGTTTAATAAACATTTTTCCCCATCCTAAACCACATTTCCATCATCTTCATTACTAAACCAACCCAACTTTTCAAATCCAAGTTATTTTCAGAAAATCTAACCCTTGACTGTAATTCCCGAGCATTGTCCAGTACCGTGGACTCGGCTATTCAAATAGATTCTACACTCACAGAGGTTATGCACTTTACCCACAAGATACAAATAAACACCACAAAGGCGAAGTTCCTCGTGAATAAAGCCTTTCGGAAGCCTCAAACAACACAGTGGTCCTCTCCTGCTGCGGTTTACACCATCCCTTCCTTAGCCAAGGCGAAGTATGGGGACCAACACACTGCTAGATGGGGTATCTCGGCCACAGCCCACGACACGCCTCCCCGCATAATCACACAAACGGTGTAATTGACACCCCGAGGCTCCACAAGTGAGTCCTTAGCGACTTAGTCAACTAGGGCCGTCCCATTCCGACCATGTGGTTGCAAGTATGACTCAGCCTCAAAGGCTTGCAAGGTTAAGTCCTTAGAGGACCAGGCAAGACTACCCAAGAACCAAATCAACATTCCTAACGCCACAACCGCCCACTGATTACATTTCTGCCACATGCCCCTGGCCGAAAATCGTTTATCAAACTCCCAGTTGATTACCATGCACCACGTACATCAACATCACATGATACTTTTCCAAAACAAAGTTCAATATATCATTAAGTCAATATTAACATTTGATTGTCCAAAATCATGTCATGAGCACGTAGCGTGTCTAAGCAAGATACTACAAATCTGCCTAAACCCATGTTGGCAATTTAATAATGTCCAACTAGTAATCCACAACTAGGGTGACAAGGGTCATGGCACATACTTAAATAATCAAGGTGTCATACAAAGAATTGGTATTTATCTAATCCCCATGTTTAAGCAAAGTATTTTTCTAATTGAACTAGCATGCAATAGTTTAAAATCAAAATAGATTTCAATAGGATCAACATGGTCAAAGCACAACTTGCCTTCAAAAGTACTTGCTCTTGGTCTTGAGTTGATCCCGAGTCAATACTTCTCCTTCTAATCCTTCCCAGACTTCAACGCTCACTCGTGAAGCGCAAATAGCAAATACACAAATAAACAATAGGCAAAAGATCCCAAAACTCCAAATAAAATCCATAAACAAAGAGAACATAATTTTGTGGATTTTAGAAACTGAATCGTCAAATTCGGAGTTAAACGCAAGTTATGATTATTTAAAGTTTAAATAATCAATTAAATAATTTTGCAGAGAAAACTTTAGTCCAAAATTAAATAAAATTTATATTTAGGTAGATCTTAATTTTATACAAATTTAGAAATTTGAATCACTCAACGGAGTTGAAACGCAAAGTTATAAGCGCTTGAAGTTTTGAAATTCAAATCAATTATTAAACCGATTTATTAAATCATTTTTCTTTTCGAAATTAATTATTGGCGCCAAGATGGACACGTGGCAGCCTCTGATCATCTCGCCGACGCCACCGGCCCATGGACTTGGTCCACGCCACCGTCCACCTGCGGACTCTGGCCCACGACTCCACGTGCACGCCGACATGTGGGCCCCACTCGGTGACGCCATCGCCGACGTCGGGCTCACCACCGCCGGCTACGCGGACCCATCGTGACGCCATGGTGACGACGCCGCTTTCGATAGTCACGACATATGCGCCCTCTCGACACGTGCTGCAGCGGTCATGGCCACGCACGGCTGAAGGCGTGGATCGCACGACCGCGCCTGGCCCAACTTCCCGACACGCGGCGCAATCACTACCGCTGGTTTGAAAATCAACTACGCGGATTAGATCCGTGGTTAACACGCTGAAACTACTGCTGATCGTGGGCCGCTCGATTTAGACTCCGACTGGCCCAGATCCAATCCTATAATAACACTACTCCCAAGACGCGTGGCAATTGTGAACCGCTGATCTTGATCCAACGGTCCGCATCCAATCGGGTTGGGGACACGCGGAATCACCTCAACCGTCCGATCTAGATCCGACGGCTCACCGAGCCTCGCTGGTCCTGCCGATGGTGCGGCGAGGCTTGGGCACCGGAGACGAACGATGACGAGCCCGACTGGCGCTGGGTTGTTCGGCCGAGATGAATCCTTCCTTCGTGCCTCGCCACGGTGGTTCCGGATCTGGCTCTCTTCAGAAGACGACGACGCCGGAATCGAGCAAAAACCGCGGCGCTACTTCTCCAACTACCGCGAGCTCGCGACGCGCAAGTCGGCGCGCAAAGCGTAGATGGCTTGGGGAACGGTGCGCAAAGATGAGGGCAACCCTGGGAACGCTCTCACGCTTTAAATATCTGGCTCACGTACGGACACGGAAACCTAGTTTCTACTTGCCACGCGCACGGAGTCCGCCCTCGCGGAGACGACGACAAAGCGCGGCCCACGCGCACGATCAACGGCCACGATCGCGACGGGCGCGATCGATCCGGCCGACATCGGCTCGAACGGGCGGATCTCACCGCTGGATCTTGATCCAACGGCCGATTGATTAGGTTTTGAGCCGGGTTTGATCGAAACACGGGCTCTGCCTGACTTTAGTCCGATTCGTTCCGACTTCTGGGATGAACAGACTTGACCCGAGTTGAATTTCCAACATTTAATATTTAAAATAATTCCCAGAATTCATTTAATTCATTAAAAATAGCAAATGACTAAAAATTCCAGAAAAATTCGAAAATACTTTGATCATTTTGGACTCAAATAAAATATTTCCAACAAAATTTTATTTGCAATATTAAATTCTTTAATTATTTCAAAATGGAATAAATTCAAATAAATTCCAAATAAATCCAAATAAATTCCAGAAAATTCCAAAAATTCACCAAAGTGCCAAATCACACATGAATTCAAGAAAAGCAAAATTTTGGGGTGTTACAGCCTTTGAATCGGCCCGCGGTCACTGACGGCTGGGACCATTTGTCAGTGGCTCACGCTCGGTGCTTAGCTTGCGATTGCCGGTTGGCGAGGTGGGGCCGGTGGCATGAGACAAGCGCGCGTGTCGGTGACACGCTGAGCCAGCGGCGATGAGCGATCTTTGGGAGGCAACGGACGGCCTCACCGGCAGCTCTCCGGCGACGTCGATCGGTTTTGGCTGGCAGCTACAGCTTCAGTGGACTAAGGCAACCCTAGGGAAACATCCAGTTATGGGTAGTGCTTGGAGGATTCGTGCCCGCGGCTATGGACGGCGGTGCTCCACAGTGAGGTCCAGCTCGACGGCGCTACAAAGCATCTCGGGCCTGATGGTCATACGCACGAGCTATGGGAGGCTCCAGGGATCCTAGCCGTGCAATTGGTTCAGAGAGAGAGTAGACGGAGAGAGGTCTCACTGAGCGGCGTCAACGGCGGAAGAGGCGACACTGCGTGAGAGCTCCTCGGGTCACTTCAAGCTGGAAGATGATGCGCAATAGGTTCATTAGGGACCCTAGATGCTTTAAAAGCACTTAATTTGAACTACTTCTTACCGAGATGTGGCAATTTAAGTTTCCCCTCAATTCGGGTTTCGCCGGAGACGAGGAAGAAGGGCTCGGTCCAGCAGGTTAGAGCGCGGGAGGATGAGTGATTGTGCGTTCCAGGTTCGATGGTGTTCAAAGGTGCTACTCCTTCCCTTTAAATAGGCTGGGAAGGCGGTAAAGAGTGGGTTGGCTTGGTGAAGGAATGGCGGCGGTTCAGGCCGGTTCTGGAGACTCTCCCTTCGGCTCGGCCAAGAGTCAAGGGATTTTGTGGCGGCAGCTGGCCAGGGCAGCCTCGAGGCGAGCGAGGAGTTGCGGCGCGCAAATGACAAGGATGGAGGCGGTTCGAGCCAACTCCACCGAGGAAACAGAGAGAGCGAGAGAGTTAGAGACGAAGGGAGGTAGGGGAAGAAGATCCTGGCAGCCGGGGTCCACACGGCAGAGAGAGATAGAGGGAAAAGAGAGAGGGAGGAGATTGACACGTGGGCCTCGAAGCCTCTGGGTCCCGTCGGCAGGGGACGTTACCGCCTGGGCCGGCTGAAAAGCCACTGGACGCGTGGCCCCACACGTAAGAAAGAGGGAGAGAGAGGAGATTTCTAGGGTTCTCCTCTGGACAGCGTAGCAAACAAATTAATTCACACATGATTTCAACTCTGGAATTTCCCAAACTTTTTGAAAGTGCTAAGGGATAAAATATCTACTTCCAGTAAAAACTTGAGGTTAATAAGATTTACCATTTATTTATTAAAATTCTGACACTGCCGACTGCACTAAAGATTTAATTCGGTTTTTGCATTGGTTAAGAGACTAAATCAACATATTAATTTTTAAAACTTTCACTGAAGGTCTGTTTATTCATCAAGGTTCCACCATAAAAATTTCATCACTAAAGTCACAGTATTTATTTTTCTAAAATTCTTTTACTGATTTATGCAGAATTTCATATCTGCTTTATTTAAATACAAATAAACAGTTAAACTACTTAATAATTTTTGTAAATTTTTATGGGTGAATTTAAGGCAGCTAAGATTACATGGTAAAAATTCTGAGGTCTAGAATGCACCACAATTTTCTCCAAAATTCTGACATTGGTCTGGACAGAAATGGCATTTGCTAATTTAAATTGTTTTCTTTACTTTTAAATGCATTCACATGGTCTTTTGACCTGCTAAAAGTGTTTTCTAGGGCTTAGCAGAGTTATCCACAGAGTTACTATGGTAAATTTCATTTCTTACCATTTTACCATTTGATATTTTCTCTTTTTTCCTTATTTGCTATGGTTCAAACAAGCATTACAACCATTAATCCATTAAATAATGCCACATAAAATCAAGGAATGCACAAGGAAGTAATTTCACACTTCATTATTTGATTTTTACTATTTTATAAATTTGAGGATGTTACAGATCTACCCCCCTTACAAAAATCTTGTCCTCGAGATTTGCGAGGGCTAAGGAAAACTAAAAGAAGTCTGGAAACTCTTTCATAAGATGATCTTCGCGTTCCCACGTAGATTCCTCTTCAGTGTGATTACTCCACTGAACATTCAACATTCTATGGATATTGTTTCTTGTGTGCCGCTCAGTTTCTTCGAGAATCCGAATAGGACGCTCTCGATAGGATAGATCAGGTTGTAGATCGAGGTCATCGAGATTAGCGAGATCAGTTGGCACACGAAGGCATTTCTTGAGCTGTGATACATGGAAGACGTTATGAACTTCAGATAAACGGGGTGGCAATTCCAACTTATATGCCATCTCCCCCATCTTCTCGATAATTGGATAAGGTCCAATATATCGAGGGGCCAGTTTTCCACGGATTTGGAAACGACGAACTCCACGAAGAGGGGAAACTTTCAAATAAACATGATCACCAATTTCAAAGCTTAGGTCACATCGACGATTGTCGGCGTAACTTTTCTGACGTGATTGAGCTTCCTTGAGTCGATTTCTAATCATATCAACTTGCTCTTGGGCTTCTTGGATAATATCTGGGCCGAAGAAATTTCTTTCTCCAGTTTCAGACCAAAAGAGAGGGGTTCTACATTTTCTTCCATAGAGTGCTTCAAAAGGGGACATTTGAAGACTGGCTTGAAAGCTATTGTTGTAGGAGAATTCAGCAAAGGGTAGGCTTTTCTCCCAATTCATGCCATAAGATAGCACACAAGCTCTTAGCATGTCTTCTAAAGTCTGATTGGTCCGTTCAGTCTGTCCATCTGTTTGGGGATGATAAGCTGTACTGAAATTCAACTTTGTCTCTAACAGGGTATGCAAACTTTTCCAGAAACGAGAGGTAAACTGGGATCCACGATCGGACACAATAGTCTTAGGAACTCCGTGAAGACGAACAATGTTTTCCAAATACAGTTCAGCAAGCTTAGGACTTGGGTAGGTGGTTTTAACTGGAATGAAGTGAGCAACCTTAGTCAATCGATCAACAATAACCCATATGGAATCATGTCCTTTTCTGGTTTTTGGCAAACCGGTAATGAAATCCATACAGATATCGTCCCACTTCCATTCTGGAATTTCAAGGGGTCGATGAAGGCCAGCAGGGCATTGATGCTTGGCTTTTACTCGCTGACATACGTCACATTTCGCGACATATTCGGCGATTTTCCTTTTCATGCCGGGCCACCAATATTCCCGCTTCAGATCTTGATACATTTTTGTACTACCAGGATGGATAGATAGAGGTGATTCATGAGCTTCACTCAAGATTAGGCTCTTGATTTCTGGATCATCAGGAACATAGATTCAGTTCTTGAATAAGAGTATACCATCCGAGTTTTCCAAATATCCTGATTCAACCTCAAGTGGCATATCTTCTCGGATTTTAGATATGGCTTCATCTTTAGAGTGAGCTATTTTAATTTGGGTTTTCAGATTTGGTTGCATTTGAAGATTAGCAACAAATCCTTTTTCAACAATTCCCAAATTAAGCTTCTGAAACTCCTTTACTAATTCAGATTGATCAGTGTATGCTGACACCGTCATACAATGAAGTTTACGGCTTAGAGCATCTGCTACGACATTAGCTTTACCAGGATGGTAATTAATACTAAGGTCGTAATCCTTTATTAGCTCTAGCCATCTCCTTTGCCGCAGATTAAGATCTGGCTGGGTAAAGAAGTACTTTAAGCACTTATGATCTGTGTAGATGTTACACTTGTTTCCAATAAGGTAGTGACGCAAGATTTTTAGGGCATGCACTACTGCAGCTAGCTCCAGATCATGAGTTGGATAATTGAGTTCATGAGGTCGAAGCTGACGAGAAGCATAAGCTACGACTTTCATTTCTTGCATCAACACGCAACCAAGACCATTGCGTGAGGCATCGCAATAGACATCGAAGCTCTTATGAATATCGGGTAACACTAGCACTGGGGCTGTGGTTAACCGTTTCTTTAATTCCAGAAAACTTGCTTCACATTTTGGAGTCCATTCATATTTCTTTTCTTTCTTCAAGAGCTGAGTTAGCAGTTTTGCGATTTTGGAGAAGTTTTCGATAAAGCGGCGATAATATCCCGCTAAACCGAGAAAACTTCGGATTTGAGGAACCGATTTTGGTTGCTCCCAGTTTTGAACTGATTGTACCTTGCTGGGATCAACAGAAATTCCACCTTTGGAAAGAATATGCCCGAGAAACGCAACTTCCTTCATCCAAAATTCACATTTCTCAAATTTGGCATATAACTTGTGTTCTCGGAGTTTCTCAAGTACCATGTGCAGATGTTGGGTATGATCTTCTTCATTTTTGGAATAGATGAGGATATCATATATGAATACCACTACGAACTTATCTAAATACTCCATAAATACTTTATTCATTAAGCTCATAAAGCTAGCTGGAGCATTTGTAAGTCCGAAGGACATTACGACATATTCGTATAGGCCGTAACGAGTGGTAAAGGCTGTTTTTGGAATATCCTTCGGTCGGATTTTTAATTGATAATATCCATGTCTGAGATCAATCTTGGAGAAGATTTGGGCACTGGTTAATTGGTCGAACAGATCATCGATACGGGGTAGAGGATATTTATTTTTGATAGTAACATCATTGAGAGCACGATAATCTACACACATGCGTAGACTACCGTCCTTTTTACTGACAAAGAGGACTGGGCTACCCTAAGGAGAAGTACTAGGTCGAATAAACTTTTTGTCTAACTGTTCTTGAATTTGCCTTTTGAGTTCTACTAACTCATTTGGTGGCATACGATAAGGTATTTTGGAAATTGGGGCCGTACCATGTATAAGATCAATGACGAACTCTAAGTCACGATCTGGTGGCAAACCTGGCAATTCCTCTGGGAATACATCAGAAAAGTTGGAAACTACAGGAACAGATTGAATCTTTTCTAATACCATTGTATTGAGACAAGATTTTGATTCGGAAAGATTTTGGGTGGAACTAAAATTCACTTCAATTCCATCAGGATTAATAAGGGATATGGATCTATCAGCACAATCTATTCGCCCTTTATTTTTGGCTAACCAATCCATACCAAGAATAATGTCTAATCCTGAGGTTTCGATAAGAATAAGATCAGCATAAAATAAAACTTCATTTATTGTAATGCTAACCTTAGGACACATTTTAGTAGTTCTCATTTTTGCTCCGGGGGAATAGATTATCATGGACATAGGTAAAGATTCAGTTTGGATTTGATGTGTTTCTACGAACTTTTTGGATATAAAGGAATGAAATGCACCGGAATCGAATAACACCAAAGTGGGAATGGATTGGACAGGAAACATACCCAGAACCACATCTGGTGCTTCAGTTGCTTCTTCTGCCATCACATGATATAAACGTCCTTGGTTTGCGGCTTGGGCAGGTGCAGGTCTTCCGGCTTGTTGTCCTCCAGCTCCTTGAGGACGACTAGGGGGTCGCTGAGGAACTCCCTTGTTTGGGCAATTATTGGCATAATGCCCAAGCTGTTTGCACTTGAAGCATGTGACATTTGGAGTTTGAGTTGATGCTCTGGTAGGACGTGCTCCAGTAGGGTTCGCCGGACGTGCCGAAGGCTGCCGAGGTCGAGGGGTAGGACCTTGGCGCCTCTGCTGTGGTGGCGGAACAGGTGGTCGCACATTGCCCTGAGGTGCAGGGCGAGGCCTGGATGATCCGGCACTGGCATTCTTTTGGGCAATCCATTTTCTCTTTCGTGATTCCATGTCAGCTCGAGTGCTATGCTCCACCCAAATCGCCTTGTCCACCAAGGTTTGGAAGTCATCAATGTCGATAGCAGCTAAAGCACACTTGACTTCATCATTCAAGTTATCCCGGAAGCGTTCCAGTTTGCGCGCTTCAGGGGTAACCTCAGACGGGGCATAACGGGATAGATAGTTGAAGCGATGAAGATATTCCATCACCGTCTGATTTCCCTGACGGAGGTCAAGGAATTCCTGCCTTTTCATGTCTACCAGGCTCGCTGGAATATGAGCCTGGCAAAACGCAATCTTGAAGTCATTCCACGAGATCTCTGGACCTTGCGGAAACATTGCTTGATAGTTTTCCCACCAGGAGGCTGCTGCTCCATTCAACTGGTAGGAAGCATACAGAACTTTCTCCCGATCATTGCACTGTGCGATGTTCAGCTTGCTTTCCACCGAACGCAACCAGTCATCGGTGTCCAATGGATCAACTGACGTGGAGAAAGTAGGAGGCCAACTCTTTAGAAACTCAGTCAACTTGGATTGTGGGGCACCACCACCACGGGCTCCCTGATTAGAGGTATTCTGCACCAGTTGTTGCAGGAGAAGGGTATGAGTCTGGCGATTTTGCTCGATCATTGCCAAAACTTGTGCCATGGTCGGCGGGCCTGGCAATTGCTCCTCCGGAATTCCACCTTGCTGATTAGGATTTGGATTTAGGTTTGGATTTGGTGGATCTGGAACTTGACGAGAGGATGAAGCCCTTGCAGAAGGATGCATTGGATTGGGTTGCACTGGAGTGGGTAATGTTTCGCGAGGAGGCAATGGCTCCTGCGAAGCCTCACTCTCCAGGATCCCGCGAAGAGATCTAGGTACAGGCATCCTGAAATTTCAATTTAGATGAGAAAATAATATATTGTGATTAAATGATTTAGCTAACAGATTGGAAAATTCAACTCAATCTCTACCGGTTAAAAGGCAACATTTCGTTCCTTAAAATTTTATTATTCTTAAAGAAATTCATTAAAAAGGAAGGTGTGTTGTTATAACATATTGTTGACAATAATTACAAAGGATCACATCATCGTGAAGTTGTAATAAAACATTAAACAATCACGAGAAGGAACCAAAACAAACAGAAATATACAGCAAAAGCTCCTTTATTCAAACCACATATTAACAATATGTACAACAAAAGTAAGACCATCAGATAACTCAGTACTACGTAGATACTACATACTACCAACTACTCTAGGTAACTCTACTCTAGACACTGTGTCATTGCGCCCTCGTCGGTGGTAGGCTCGACAGGGACAGCAGGAGTGGAGTCAGCCACCGTAGCAGGAAACGTGCCACGGCGTCGGTACACCTGCGTCACTCGGGGACGAGGTGCACTAACAAACCTTGGCTCAAGTCTAACTCGCGAAAGACGGGGTTGGCTACCTCCAGTGGACATCCTAGCCTGCCCAGAGCGTCTGGCAGCTCTGGCAGACCTAGGAGTGGGGGTACCAGGTACCTCCTGAACTGGCAAAAGGGTGGCATTGTCACCTAACATCATCCGTGAGAACAGACCCATAGCCACAAAAGGTGCTATGGCGTCCTCCAAGAAAGCCACTCTACGACGAGACACGTAGTACTCCAACGTAGCCTGCCGATGGTATCGGTCGGCAGCGCTAAGAAACTCAATTATGACCCTCAGACGCTCATCCTGAATCATACTCGGGTCGATGTAGCTGGTATCTCCTCTGGGCAGCAAAGCTGGTAGCTCACGGTAGACTGTCGCCAACTCCGGAAGTGCATGTCGCAGTCGAACGATCGCCATGTATGCGACGTCGTTCAATGCGGCAGTCACTAAGGCTCCTTGTCCGTCAAAGGTGCGTCCAGTCTCTCCAAACTATGTCCTGGCTGTAATCTCAACTCTAGCAATATACTCGATCGACACCGAGCTAACCATCGCCTGATAGACGATGTAGCGAGGATTGTCGAATCTCGCGTACTCTAGTATCTGAGCCAAAACTCCCATCAACCAAGCATCCTGACGCTCTGAAGTGACGAAGCACGGCGTATATCCTTCCATCTGCACATTTAATAAGGAATTAGTATTCCAGATCAAATGTAAGATGCAATGATAACGCACAAAGGAAAAGAGTAGATGACATAATAGCTAAGGATTAATAATAGATATAGCAATTTATATTCCTAGGGGTAAATTGTCTATTCAAATTTTAAATTTTCCCACCAACGACCATTCTAACGTTCACCTATAGTCTGCATGGCTCTGATACCAAACTGTGAGACCCTCATTTTTATGCCACTAAGTAACATAAATATGAGGCTCTTAAGTGCTTTCTGTGCCATTCCCATGATCAGTGGCTGGCATGCACAAACACAATTTGGAATTACAGCCATACACAAGTTCAAACTTTTATTACATCAGATGTTTGATAGTAATATTACATAACCAAAAGTAGCAGAAATAAAACCACATCTCATTATTTGCCGACTAGCCCAAAACTCCACAGGCAACAGACGAGATGAACTTAGAGAGGACAGTCGTCGCCATAAATAACGAGTTCTTCGTTATCGTTATCGTCAACAGGATATTCTTGCTCATCACCTAAAACATTGTTGAAGCAAGTTGAGTACATTGGTACTCGCAAGACTTTGTAGTGTTTGCAAATCCTGGAATATATGCAAGCTGAATAGAAAGTGGGTTTCTACGGTTGTTTTGTGTAAAGCAAAAACTTGAATGAAGTATTACTGAATAGTAATGGAAAGCGTAAATAAAAATATAAGACAGTTTAATAGTAATTAACATAACAGGTAATAAAACGAATGATAGTAATCTACTCACGGCCCTTTTGTGAGTGAGATAACGAACAAGACCCTCAATGGTCTTAACAAAACAATTTAACAATAAATGACATTTAAACGGATATGAATCATTTCCAAACCATTTAAACAGGTTTTTCGAAGATAGAAAACAATTAACTAGTGCTGGTTAGCCAAGTCATCCATGACCATGGATACGGCTATTCGAATAGTTTTAGACTCTGCAGAGTTGTACAGCTTTACCCACAAGATATGTTCTCCCTTTTTGCAAGCTATAAGACACACTTCCTTTGGTATGTCCGCGAGGAGTTCATAACAAAACCGTTCGATTACTTGGATCTTAACTTTGCACTAGCCCAATGACGTTACTCCTGACTACGATGGAAGCTAAAAAGTAAATAGAACCATTCCGGAGTTAAAGACCCACTAGGAATAACAACAACCCCAAATTCGTAGCCAGGCGTACATCGTTACATCGGCAGATGCCAACACCTCGGTGATGACACCTCCCTCGAGCAAACCTATATCCGGAATGCCCGTGCTACAACTGCCTACCAATGTGCAAAGCTAATTCCCAAATAATTTAATAAGTTAAGACTGTCCCAGTCCAGTACTTGTGGATGTACGGTTATACTTAGATCATGCAACACTACGTTCGGTCCTTAAAGTGACATGGGCGATAACTCCACCCTAGCTACGTACACATTAAAACATGTACAACCGGCTATTGCCAATAAACACCCACGTCAAAACAGTAGTTTTATTTTCATTTTTATCAAACTACCAGTATCCTTTACTGCTTAAATAAACCATAAAAGATTTCATAAAGAAAGGTGTGTGGGTGTAACTGTTTCTGACATTAATCTAGAGTAGTGCTAAGCATATGCAGATTAATAAGCGATTGTACCCTAGTCCAAAATCATGAACTGAACCATTTCTAGGGTTGTCATGGTTCACAGATCAATAGTGATTAAGGGATTCCATCAATATGGGTTGTAACTACCAAATAACACAAAATAAGGATTTGTCGAAGTATAAGCATGCAGGAAGATTCTTAATCACATTTTAGTTGATTATGAAATCTGGGTTCAAAATGCTCAAGGGGGTGCTTACCTTCTCCTCAGCGGTGTAAGCTGGATCGGTGTCGTCGACGGTGAAGTCGGTAGTCTCAGCGTGTTTTACGTCGATTAAGAACATGGCAAATAGGAAACTTCAATATTGATAAAAGGAGGCAAATACCCAAATGATAAAGATAGCAATTGAAAGATTCAAATGAAACCATTCCAAAACAATCAAGATGTCAAACATCAGTCATCATTTCATGTACTAACCAAGTCATAAGGTTTTGGTCCTAAGGATGAAGGTATAAGGGTATACAACATGACTACTTTTCTTTGTGTATTATTTTATTTTAATTTACGAATTCAGGAAGTTAAGATTGTAAGATTAAAGGTAATGAAATTCATTTTCAGGGTGTGGAGTTAATGGCACTAATATTAATTGGTACATAAAGCAACCCTAATCATATTCAATAAAAGTAACATGGTACATCCTAACTTTTATTTTATCAACTGGTTGTAATTAATATAACTAACACAATAAAACAAGTTTTATTCAATTTGGATCATTTTTGAGTAAGTTATAACCCTTATATTGATTTTATACATAGTATTCAATCTTAAAAGGAAAAGTTCAGTAAATAACTTCAAATTTAAATCTAATCACATATTTGGACAGTATTTGACCTAAGGATTCAAACAATATTGGTTTCACTCAATTTGGACTTAGTTTGCAAAAATTCTATATGGCACATATTCAAATTTCAAGCTTTAAATTCAAATTCAAATTTGAATAGCTAAACAGGTTCAAAATATTTTTTTTTGCATATTATGATATTAGAGAATTTATTATGAATTTACAAATTTATTTCATTCAATTTGCAGCTATAGGTAAAAAGTTATATGTGTTTGAATCTATTCGGTTTACTAAAACCCAGACAAATAGGAAAATACGCTTTCCAAAAGGGAAAACGTATTTCCTTTGATTTGCGCGGGCTGGGCCTTTGAATCAGCCCGTGGTCACTGACGGCTGGGACCGTTTGTCAGGGGCTCACGCGCGGTGCTTGTGCAGTTACCGGCCGGGCAACAGACAAGCGCTGCGTGGCCGACACGCCTGAGCCCGCAGTAGTGAGCCGCGCACGAGGCAACGGACGGCCTCACCGGCAGCTCTCCGGCGATGTCGATTGGTTTTGGCTGGCAGCTACGGCTTAAGTGGACTAAGGCAACCCTAGGGAAACATCCAGTTATGGGTAGTGCTTGGAGGATTAGTGCCCGCGGCTATGGACGGCGTCGCTCCACGGTGAGGTCTAGCTCGGCGGCGCTACAAAGCATCTCGGGCCTGATGGTCATACGCACGAGCTATAGGAGGCTCCAGGGATCCTAGCCGTGCACTTGGTTCGGAGAGAGAGTAGACGGAGGGAGGTCTCACCGAGCGGCGTCAACGGCAGAAGAGGCAACACGGCGTGAGAACTCCTCGGGTCACTTCAAGCTGGAAGATGATGCGCAATAGGTTCATTAGGGACCCTAGATGCTTTAAAAGCACTTAATTTGAAGTACTTCTTACCAAGATGTGGCTGTAACACCCCGGCATCTAGCATGCCTGAATGCTACCATACATAGGCTAAACAATATCTGAATACCATAAATTAAGGTAAATTACAGCAAAGGAGAAAATGCTAAAAACCGAAATTTCGACAGCATCTCCTTTGTTTTAACATGAATTGAAGGAACATGAACAGCATAGCAATATATGGCAATATAAGAGGCATCTAAAACAGCAATAATTAAAGGCATGACAACAATATAAGTCTAATCTCAAGCATTCAATGTCTCCATGAGCCAAACGAACAATAAGACTCTCATATCGCAAAACTAAACCATAAATCAATATGCATCACATTTACTGTATTATCAAGACCCAATTGAGTGACTGTGGGAACAATTGAGTGACGCTACGTGTAGAAGTGTGACTAATTCCCTTCCCCGCATGCCGATCTCATGGTACCTAAAACAACAAGAAAGCACAAGCGTGAGTTCAACACTCAGCAAGCATATTGCAATGGTACACAAAAACAATTACATGGCTATAACAACTCATATCATTTCTTTCATCTCATTCATGATCACATATCAATATCATCACCATTATGTATGCAATGCGATGCGATGCTCATGTCTCCTTGGAAACTCATACCGGTATGGTTGAGTACACACCTGTCGGCGTGCACCCTCTCCCCCCTTCCATCCCGAAGATGGAGGGTGCCTACTCCTCGCTTCCAAACACCGCGGTGGATGGAATCACGATGTTGGACTTACTCATTGGCTCTCCGGAATAGTCAACTTTCTCACCGACCTTACCCGGACTAGTTATGACTTTCTCACCGCCCGG
The DNA here is from genome assembly GCA_036346355.1 of Rhipidocladum racemiflorum. Taxonomy (NCBI): domain Eukaryota; kingdom Viridiplantae; phylum Streptophyta; class Magnoliopsida; order Poales; family Poaceae; genus Rhipidocladum; species Rhipidocladum racemiflorum. The sequence goes on along the minus strand of CM070573.1, from coordinate 59,454,077 downwards.
GCCATGTATCATGCCATGTATGCAAACATGCCAACATCATAATTAACTTGTACAATAACATATGGCATCATAACATAATAAGCATACTCATCATATCAATGGCAATCAATAAAGCATGGCAAGTGATCATATCATATAATTAATTTCATCTAGTCTCAACTAGCAACCTACAAACCGCTATCCATTACAATACACTTGCTTCAACCACGGGCAACGGATTGGCGAGAAGTAGAAGGCACCCCCCGGGGTCACACCACCTGCACATGGGTACCACACACTCACAATCATGTCCACAAAACAGTAAGCAAACCCTCTTCTACCCCGACATCGCAAACTACTCGCTAAACCCAAAAACAGAGGTTCTGTCCCGTCGGGACAACAGCCTTCCAAAAGGCATAACTCGGGTTCTAAGACTCCGAATCAATTAAACGAGTACATCCCCGCGTAGCTTAGGAAATTTCCCAACTTTTTCTAAGTATATGGAAAAACTGATTCGGATTCTAAAGTTGTTTAATCTAGAAAATACCGTGATCTGTTCCAATCACGTCACAGATTTTAACATGCTCGGTAAAACGATCATAACTTTCAAACGGCTGGGCGGAATTGGACGTTATTTATATCCACGGAAAGATATTGAAATTACCTACAACTTCTTCAACAGCTGTACGACCAAATTCTGAATCTAAATTGACGAAAACCCAAGCCCTAGGTCGACTGCTCATGCTGCCCGAAACAGAGAACGTGGCAAACTCAAGATTCCATCTAATCTACTCAATTCCAGCACCACCAATTGATCTAAAAATATGATAATCACCCTTAGAACAGATCCTAGACCAACCCCAAGGATTCCCATGGCCATACCTTCGCCCGACGACCGAAAACCCAACGGATCTCCTCCCGGTTCACGCGATCTCCTTCCTCGCTCCAAATCCACCGGATCTCCTCGTCGCGGAGCACTCCAATGGACGGATCTTCAAGGTGTTGAGGTGGAGAACTCCCCTAGGGGCAGCAAGGGAGGTGGAGAGGGGAGGAGAGGGGTGGTGGCGCCATGGGGGAAGATGGAGAGGAAGGGGAAGGGTGGAGGCGCATGGGGGTGCTAGGGGGTGGCAGCTAGGGTTGGGAGAGGGAGTTTGGGGCGCACCAAGGGGTGGGGGCCAGATTTGGCTGCCCAAAAGTCCCCCCCTTGGGCCCAAACCCTTCCACCGGAGGCCCAACTCAACCCCCAAGGCCCAAAGTCCCCCGGAGAGGCCCAAACACCCGAAGCCCAAACACCCGAAAACGGCCCAAAAACACGCTATAAAAGGCATAAAACACCCGAAAACGGCCCAAAAACACGCTATAAAAGGCATAACGTAAAGTTTTAACCTCCATTTACATATTTTATAATGTTTTGACCTCAACATCCACATTTTATAAGATTACGACACTCCGTGGTGTCACATTCTCCCCCCTTCAACAGGATTCGACCCCGAATCCGAGACACGCCACTTCGCAAACAACCAAATCGAAGGGAGCTATGGTTCACGCCTCAGAACCCACTTAGAAGCCCCTACGATTTGCACCAGGCAGCACTCAGAAGCAAGGAGCTAAGGATCAAAGACTGACAGCTCTAAAGATAACTCACATTCAAAACTTGCCAGGATTCTTACTCCACTTTGAAACACCGAGTACAAACATAAGGATTTAGAACGTCCCAAGCAAAAGGATAACTTCCTAAGCTGACAATGAAGGGAAACAGTCTCATATTCCTCATTTTATGCATTCCTTGGCACTAAAGTGCCCGATCCCTTTAATCGATGTTTCTCCTCAGAAGAACACGACACCAACCTCTAGAACCCTCTTCAGCTCCCACGCACAAAAGTGCTTTCACATCTCAACCTCTCTACTGTGGTTCATCGTATTCTAGACGACGCGAACCAAGCAAGACACAACACTCCAAGACTACGAACTGCTTGAACAATCGGCTAACACCTTGCAAAAGATTGACCTTTTACAAAAGACCAATACCCACCACTACCACCAAAGGAAAAACCTACTTTATAACCAGGGTCCTAAAACTCAAGAAAACAATATCAACCGAGCAATCCACATCGGTTGACACAACTCGCTTCGCAGCTCGGCGACAAAAGATCCAATACACTTCGAAAAGGAAAAGCAATTACTAGCAACCACCAAGTGGTCCACTAATAATTTAATCAACCCTACCGAGGGACACATCAATGACACAAGTCTCCAAGAAGGTTTGAATTGAGTCCTACACAACCTTCCTTTACTCTTTACTTCCAAACTAGTTACGATCAACCACTAGCAACACCTAATATCTTAGGTCATTACAAACCCACACTAGATTCCTCTTTCTAAGAAGGTTTAGCCCTCGCATTCTTCCTTTCAAAGAATCGGAACAAGGGTACAATCATTGAGTAAGCTCAACCAAGACCCATGAACCCAAAATGATCCACATCCAACAACTCGAACTCCAAGGCGCTAAAAGCCACATTGGAAAGAGTTCGGCAACAACCAAAGAGTACTCATGTCATTTTTCTAAGCCAAATCGCAAAGAAAACTCAAACCTCTAACACCACAGCCAAAACACCACAAATTATTCATTCTTTCTTTTCATACTAGGAAGAAATGGAAATCTCGATACATGACAAGAATGCACTCTTTTCAAGAGCACTCTGGATTAGTCATATATCCATATATGACTTTCTCACCGACCTGGCTCACCGACTCATTTATCATTGAACATTTATAAACGATGCCATGCTTCGTTTTCATCATTCACTCGTCATGTAACAACAATACCGAAAAGTCATTCACCAAAAGACTTCTTCCTTGGTATCACATGATTGAAACACACATAACATTGATGGCTGCGCTAAATCATATAGACTATGACTACAACACCGCTAGCTGGAACACACCACGTCATGTCAGAACCCACCATTTCTCGAAAGCTAAACTTGCAAAACCTCACATTTTAACCAAAATCAGCATTTTGGAAAAGAACATCGTCTCCAAAGTTAAACATCAGCACACACAACCGCCACAAATATTCTCAACAAGAAAGGGAAACTCATTTCCAAGAAGGGAACACTTCACTAACAAAATCACTGATGAAACATTCATAAAATCCACCCTTTTGAAACACTTGCAAACACCACACACATTTTCCAAATAACTCCAATTCTAGCCAAAAAGAGTCACAAATTAAATCCCAAGAAACTCCAACACAACCCACTATGTCCAACTGCTTCCTTTAAAATTTATTCCCAAAGAAAATTCAGGGCGAACGTGAAGGAGCGCGATCCACTTAAAACTTTTGGGTGTCAATCCATACTCATAGCACAACTAAACAAATGGGCCAAACCCAAATATCAATACCAATCCCTACGAGTTTAGGGAAACTCTGACACACAACATAAAAAAAACGCCTTGATCAAAAGCATTTGACCAAGATAGTAAACAACCAAACCAATCCAAAAGGTTTTAAACACAAGCTCAGCATGAAACCCTATACTTATCTTTTAAACATTCAATATTCACTATTTACTCATCGAGAAACCCCTCAGGTTACAACAAGAGCTACAAAACAAATTCTTTCTCTTATTACCTTTCCCAATACTTATAAATAGAGTTTATGATGCTTATCCAAAGACATCCAACGAAGACTACGTCAACAAGATCCCCACGGACCAACATATCATATAACATCATATTCTAGATTGAAACAAATGCTCCAACAAATCTTTCAGCATGATCAACCAATGAATTTCATACCACCTATATGTAAACGTCTCGACAATCGAAATTTATTCAGTTAACAAGCGACTTCAACGTGTAAATATTATCTCCACAGGGAAGAATTCGTAAGTGAGATTAAGTTATACTTTCATTAAGGATAAAATCATTCATCATGTTAATTATCCAAAGCTCACTCCATCGCAACATGTTAAAATTTTCCTCTACTTTAACCATGGTTTTCCAACGAGTAATATAAACAGTTACCACCACTACTTAGTCATCAATAACAACAAATGGGCATAATCATCAACCAACAACATTACTTTTAGCTACCATATACATAGGTGATAACAAAATTAACACCACACAACATACTCCAACTATTTAAAATAGATTGAATACTAGCATTAACACTGCCCTTAACAACATCATTAACAATAAGTCGTATGTCTTCTCAATTGATATCAATACTAGCATTGTAGAGACACAACTGCATACTTCCAAATATACTAGTAGGTTGCAACAACATAAATAGCAACTCTAATCAACTTCCAAATTAAAGCCACTAGTCAACATGATTAAATTTCTCTATTAACCCGTTAGATTAGAACATCTTTAAACAATCGGCAAGGTTTCTTTAACAGTATCATTAATTTACATCATCTTAATGTTCTAACTATGCATCAAGGTTTAAACTTTTAACATTAACAAGGATCATAAGCACTTTTAAAGCATGGCAATAGATTCTAAGCATGTACATTAACCCATTTAATCATTCCCACTATGGGGTGCTCTACATCACTAGAGGTTCACCTAATCTTAAGCCAAAGGTAATAATTACATTTAATTGTTTCAACTCGCAAATTAACTTAACAATACGTCATTCCATAAACCACATTGGTACATACTACATAACATGCTAAACAATAATTTTCACTTTTGACAAGTAATTTCAGTCAAACGAATACTTACTTTATTTGCAGCATTTTTTTTCTTTTAATACTCAACCAAAACTCACAAAGAAGCTTGACTCTCAAAGTTGCAATGAGACAAACCCAAACTTGATCATGTAAGAGGAAATTCTCCAAAACACTTTTCAATCTCAAAGACTCCCATAGAGGAAAATGGTTGAAACACAATTTTCTTAAAAGGGAACCAAGCGATCAAGTAATCCATTTCAAATAAAACCTTAACACCAAACCCCAAACTTTCACGAAACAAGAAGGGCTTTCAAAGATGATTTCTCAAACCAGTAAAATGACGAAATCAAACACCATTTACTCCTACAAAGCCACAAAACTTCAGCCCTGACAACCAAGTCTGGCATAACGCCGCAATAACTCTTTTGACCTCGAAGAAAGACAAACACATGAATAAATTGAATGCTTCTCCCCATAAAGCAAAAAACAAACTAAGCATCAAAGCTGGAAAGGCGACCAAAAGAAGCGCAACACTAGACTCTTCTTCTTCGTCTTCAACCAAGGAAGACAAAACCACATACCGCATACGGAACAATCCGCGAAAATCCATGACCAAACACTTTTCTTTTGATTTCAATCGACTAAAAACCAAGAAGACCAACCAAAACCGACTGTCAGAATGGTGAAAAGCATCCGAAGGAAACCACCATCAACTCTTCTATTTGTTTCCAGCCAACTACCCAATCTACGATAGAAAAGGTAAGCACTCTTTCCCCACAAGGGGTTAATAGTTCTTCGGTGATGGCTTTAACCGGCCATACCGTCAAACCACACCCTTACTATTAACAAAAGTGGTGACCGAAACCCTTCGGCACCACAACCCCACTTTATCACCACAACAAGCACAATTCAATCATTTAGCTCATAGACATAGCAACATGGATTATCAAATGAAACATTCAACATCAAAGCTTAAATACAACATTTAAGCGTAAAGGAACGATACCCATACCCTTTCCCACTGTGCATCCATGTGTGTCAAATTTTAGATTAGTTATACCTTTTTTTTGCAAGTTTTAATGTTGCTATCCTATGACAAAATTTTAGTTAAAACCTAAGCCATGTTTCTAAGTTATCCCACATCACATTTTAGTTGTAACCTAAGGTATGACACTAAAAATACACATTCCAAGGACCTACAAATTCGCTCGATACTAATCAGAATACACCCCGGCATCTATCATGCCTGAATGCTACCAAACATAGGCTAAACAACATCTAAATATCATAAATTAAGGTAAATTACAGCAAAGGAGCAAATGCTAAAAACCGAAATTTCGGCAGCATCTCCTTTGTTTTAACATGAATTGAAGGAACATGAACAGCATAGCAATATATGGCAATATAAGAGGCATCTAAAACAGCAATAATTAAAGGCATGACAGCAATATAAGTCTAATCCCAAGCATTCAATGTCTCCATGAGCCAAACGAACAATAAGACTCTCATATCGCAAAACTAAACCATAAATCAATATGTATCACACTTAATGTATTATCAAGGCCCAATTGAGTGACTGTGGGAACAATTGAGTGACGCTACGTGTAGAAGTGTCACTAATTCCCTTCCCCGCATGCCGATCTCATGGTACCTAAAACAACAAGAAAACACAAGCGTGAGTTCAACACTTAGCAAGCATATTGCAATGGTACACAAAAACAATTACATGGCTATAACAACTCATATCATGTCTTTCATCTCATTCATGATCACATATCAATATCATCACCATTATGTATGCAATGCGATGCGATGCTCATGTCTCCTTGGAAACTCATACCGGTATGGTTGCGTACACACCCGTCGGCGTGCACCCTCTCCCCCCTTCCATCCCGAAGATGGAGGGTGCCTACTCCTCGCTTCCAAACACCGCGGTGGATGGAATCACGATGTAGGACTTACTCATTGGCTCTCCGGAATAGTCATAACTTTCTCACCGACCTTCCCCGGACTAGTTATGACTTTCTCACCGCCCGGGCCATGTATCATGCCATGTATGCAAACATGCCAACATCATAATTAACTTGTACATTAACATATGGCATCATAACATAATAAGCATACTCATCATATCAATGGCAATCATTAAAGCATGGCAAATGATCATATCATATAATCAATTTCATCTAGTCTCAACTAGCAACCTACAAACCGCTATCCATTACAATACACTTGCCTCAACCACGGGGAGCGGATTGGTGAGAAGTAGAAGGCACTCCCGGGGTCACACCACCTGCACATGGGTACCACACACTCACAATCATGTCCACAAAAAAGTAAGCAAACCCTCTTCTACCCCGACATCGCAAACTACTCGCTAAACCCAAAAACAGAGGTTCTGTCCCGTCGGGACAGCAGCCTTCCAAAAGGCATAACTCGGGTTCTAAGACTCCGAATCAATTAAACGAGTACATCCTCGCGTAGCTTAGGAAATTTCCCAACTTTTTCTAAGTATATGGAAAAACTGATTCGGACTCTAAAGTTGTTTAGTCTACAAAATACCGTGATCTGTTCCAATCACGTCACAGATTTTAACATGCTCGGTAAAACGATCGTAACTTTCAAACGGCTAGGCGGAATTAGACGTTCTTTATACCCACAGAAAGATATTGAAATTACCTACAACTTCTTCAACAGCCATAGGACCAAATTCTGAATCTAAATTGACAAAAACCCAAGCCCTAGATCGACTGCTTATGCTGCCCGAAACAGAGAACGTGGCAAACTCAAGATTCCATCTAATCTACTCAATTCTAGCACCACCAATTGATCTAAAAACATGATAATCACCCTTAGAACAGATCCTAGACCAACCCTAAGGATTCCCATGGCCATACCTTCGCCCGACGACCAAAAACCCAACGGATCTCCTCCCGGTTCGCGCGATCTCCTTCCTCGCTCCAAATCCACCGGATCTCCTCGTCGCAGAGCGCTCCAATGGACAGATATTCGAGGTGTTGAGGTGGAGAACTCCCCTAGGGGCAGCAAGGGAGGTGGAGAGGGGAGGAGAGGGGTGGTGGCGCCATGGGGAAGATGGAGAGGAAGGGGAAGGGTGGAGGCGCATGATGGGGCTAGGGGGTGGCGGCTAGGGTTGGGAGAGGGAGTTTGGAGCGCACCAAGGGGTGGGGGCCAGATTTGGCTGCCCAAAAGTTCCCCCCTTGGGCCCAAACCCTTCCACCGGAGGCCCAACTCAACCCCCCAAGGCCCAAAGTCCCCCGGAGAGGCCCAAACACCCGAAAACGGCCCAAAAACACGCTATAAACGGCATAACGTAAAGTTTTAACCTCCATTTACATATTTTATAATGTTTTGACCTCAACATCCATATTTTATAAGATTACGACACTCCGTGGTGTCACAGTGGCAATTTAAGTTTCCCCCCAATTCGGGTTTCGCCGGAGACGAGGAAGAAGGGCTCGGTCCCGCAGGTTAGGGCGCGGGAGGATGAGTGATTGTGTGTTCCAGATTCGGTGGTGTTCAAAGGTGCTACTCCTTCCCTTTAAATAGGCTGGGAAGGCGGTAAAGAGTGGGTTGGCTTGGTGAAGGAATGGCGGCGGTTCTGGCCGGTTCTGGAGACTCTCCCTTCGGCTCGGCCAAGAGTCAAGGGATTCTGTGGCGGCAGCTGGCCAGGGCGGCCTCGAGGCGAGCGAGGAGTTGCGGCGTGCAAACGACAAGGATGGGGGCGATTCGAGCCAGCTCCACCGAGGAAACAGAGAGAGCGAGAGAGTTAGAGACGAAGGGAGGTAGGGGAAGAAGATCCTGGCAGCCGGGGTCCACACGGCAGAGAGAGATAGAGGGAAAAGAGAGAGGGAGGAGATTGACACGTGGGCCTCGAAGCCTCTGGGTCCCGTCGGCAGGGGACGTTACCGCCTGGGCCGGCTGAAAAGCCACTGGACGCGTGGCCCCACACGTAAGAAAGAGGGAGAGAGAGGAGATTTCTAGGGTTCTCCTCTGGACAGCGTAGCAAACAAATTAATTCACACATGATTTCAACTCTGGAATTTTCGAAACTTTTTGACAGATCTAAGGGCTGAGATATATACGTCCAGTAAAAACTTTAGGTTAAGAAGATTTACCATTTATTTATTAAAATTCTGACACTGCCGACTGCGCTAAAGATTTAATTCGGTTTTAGCATTGTTTCAGAGACTAAATCAACATATTAATTTTTTAAACTTTTACTGAAGGTGTGTTTCTTCATAAAGGTTCCACCATAAAAATTTCATCACTAAAGTCACAGTATTTATTTTTCTAAAATTATTTTACTGATTTCTGCAGAATTTCAGATCTGCTTTATTTAAATACAAATAAACAGTTAAACTACTTAATAATTTTTGTAAATTTTTATCGGTGAATTTAAGGCAGCAAAGATTACATGGTAAAAACCTGAGGTCTAGAATGCACCACAATTTTCTCCAAAATTCTGACATTGGTCTGGACAGAAATGGCATTTGCTAATTTAAATTGTTTTCTTTACTTTTAAATGCATTCACATGGTCTTTTGACCAGCTAAAAGTGTTTTCTAGGGCTTAGCAGAGTTATCCACAGAGTTACTACGGTAAATTTCATTTCTTACCATTTTACCATTTGATATTTTCTCTTTTTTCCTTATTTGCTATGGTTCAAACAAGCATTACAACCATTAATCCATTAAATAATGCCACATAAAATCAAGGAATGCACAAGGAAGTAATTTCACACTTCATTATTTGATTTTTACTATTTTATAAATTTGAGGATGTTACATGATGTGAGTAAAGGGATACGACTTGATGCGAAAAGATGGAGAAAGCCGATTACTGGCGAATCGAGAGCTCGAAGGCGTGAAAATGACCGTAGGGGGACCCGCATATTTATACCGCAGTAAAAAGGTGATCTGGCGGGAACAATTTTTGCATTAAAAGCGCACCGAGATTTTGACGGCGCCATTAATGGGGTAGGCATCGAGGAGGTATCCCCTAGAAGCCGATTTCAAAGCCGATGATATCAGGACATGATTTTTGAAAGACAACAAGTTATCTTCCAAAAATGGGGGGCATATGTTTGCACCAAAATTCGACGTGCATGATAAAATCGACCCAATTCAAATATGGAGAGTTTATGGACAGGATAAACCGGAACCCGCAAGAAAAAACCGCCGCCAATAAGGGAAAAGGAATCGGATCAAGAGTCGATACGGATATGGTTGCCGTATCCTTGCAGGACTCGGATCTGCCGAGGCAGTATAAAAGGGGACGGGCCATGAAGCAAAAGGAGAATCAACCAATCAATCAACACAACTCTACTTAAAATTCTGTTTCTAGTTCTCGTAGCAATCTTTCCTCTGAAAGTCATCGAGATCAACAAAAGTTGCGCATCGCCGATTTGTCGCTCTCGTCGACTTGTTTTTCAGGTTTGATCTGCTTTGCTTGTTGCGCATCGCCTTTCAAAGTCGATCTACCTTTACCCTCGGATCAACCGTAACTGGTTGATCTAGTTATCTCCTGATTGGCTATTAGCCGACCGGTGTTAAGCCAATAATCATTCATTTATCGGCTCTGATTGATCCTACGACTTTTACCTTGTCAAATCTAGGTCAAATTGACTGGCACGCTCTGCAAACCCGACGTTTGTCTTGTGTGTTCGAGGCTAGGAACCCTGCCTCACGTTTTTAGAGCAAACAATATTAAATTTGTTTGTCTCCTAGACCATACGCTAATAATAATTTGACTTTGAGAGCATAAAAGCACCAATCTTACGAAATCGTGTCACAAAATGATCAAATATATAGTTGATTTCAATGGTTTACAACCGGTGGAAAGAAAAGTTTTTTTGCTTGGTTTATCCCTAGCTACCTAACCAACACATTAAACGCAAAATAGAAATATAAAATAATCATTGAAAGTTGAGCCCCAGACACATGCATGCATGCATGGGCTTAATTAGAAGGATGGCCATACCTTCAACGGACATGCGGTCAAGTCTTGCAGAATGTGTAAAATATGTTGTGGAAAATTGGGGTACTGTAAAGATTAACCATGCAAGCTTGTGTAAAACATGTTGTGGAAAATTAGGGTACTGTATAGCACGAGGGGATGTAACCGTGCAAGCATGTGCAAGCATGTGTCAGGGCATGCAAGGTTGTATGTTCTTGTTCCGGAAGTCTATGCTTTAACGATTAAGAATCATCAATTGGTGGGACAAAAAATAATTGCCATGCACCTTCCAGGAAACCAACAATGGTTTGCTGCAACCGAACAAGCACGCCCAGTAGTGCGAACTGACAAGACCTAATTAGCAGCCAGCTTCAGATTCCTTGTCTGCCTATATAAGGCCATGCAATGAGGACATCTAGCCACGCTCCAAGCTTCCCATAAAACCTTGCCTTGATCTGCACGTACTACGCCGTGCTATCTAGCAAGCTAGCGGCCGGTGTGATCCACCAATCACAGCCGTCGATATGGCAACCTGCGGCCCCGTTGATCCTGCCTCACAAGAGGACATGCACAGGCCCCGGCCTTACACCCCCAGCCACTGGGGCGACTTCTTCCTGAACTACAAGCCATGCACTGAATCACAGGTACATTTTGCTTAATTTGTTTTCTTTACCCTTGGCAGAGAACACAGATGCTTAATCAGCTTGGCATCTAGCTAGCTAGCCAGTGAATAACTGGTGTATCTCTCTCTCTCTCTCTCTCTCTCTCTCTCTCTCTCTCTCTCCTGCAGCACTCGTCAATGAAGGACATGGCGCTGTTGAGAAAGGAGCAGGTGAGGCAAATCATATTGGACGCCAGTGCTTCTTCTGATTTAACTCCAAAGCTGGAGCTCGTCGACACGCTGCAACGAATCGGAGTGGACTATCACTATGGAAAAGAGATTGATGAGCTACTGCGTGATGTGCACGACGCCAAGGACGACGGTGGCTGTGATGACCTTCATGTAACCGCGCTGAGGTTCTATTTGCTTAGGAAGCATGGGTACCATGTCTCTACTGGTAAGATCGCGACTAATTAAGTATTATTGTACATAGCAAAATGCATTTCTAAAGTTCAGAGATTCCATCATGCAGATGCATTTCTAAAGTTCAGAGATGATCAGGGAAAGTTTGCAAGTGATGATGTCAACTGTTTGCTGACATTGTACGATGCTGCACATCTTAGAATTCATGGGGAAGAAATACTTGATAACGCCATCACTTTCACCAAGGCTCGCCTCCAATCTATGATGGAACATTTAGAACCGGAGTTAGCAGAAGAGGTGCGGTATACATTGGAAACATCTCGTTTCAGGAGAGTTGAAAGAGTTGAAGCAAGGCGTTATATCTCAGTGTATGAGAAAAGGGTTACACGAGATGAGACCATATTGGAGTTTGCAAAGCTGGACTTCAACATTTTGCAAACGATGTACTGTGAGGAGTTGAAAGCTCTTACATTGTAAGAAAGACCCATTAATACATAGCAAAATGAAGTAGATAATAACTATATACTTATGTACATTACCAGTGATAGTATGCCATGTGATAACACATATTTATTCATTAATTTACAGATGGTGGAAAGACTTCCAATCACAGACGGATCTAAGATTTGCAAGAGATAGACTGGTGGAAATACATTTTTGGATGCTTGGAGTTGTTTATGAGCCTCAATATTCGTATTCACGAATAATGCTAACAAAATTGATTATATTTGTGTCATTATTTGATGACCTCTACGACAACTATAGCACCACGGAAGAAAGCAAGATTTTCACTACAGCCATGGAAAGGTTGACCTCGCTTCTTTTTCGATCTTTACGTTGTTTCCAGGGTTAAAGTACATATAGCCTTTGACATGCATTATGCACCATTCTGGATTTTGAAAAATAAATAGAAAACATTATGTCATGTACATCACATTTTCACAAGCGCATGTGGTTAACAAAGAGCGACCCATATATGTACCTAACTTCACTTTATCTTTCATGTAGAGAAACTTCATTTTACTTGACATAGCTATAACTAAGAAAATGACGCTCATTTTCAAATCAACCGAATGTTAACTGGCAGCTATATATATATATTTGCCTTTGCAGTTATATATCGAATGTTAGTTGGTTTAAATATTGTCTAGCAATCAAAACTTTATTTATTCGCCATACAAAATTCACATTTGCTTGAAATTAATGACAGGTGGGATGAACAGGCCGCGGAGCAATTACCAGCGTACTTGAAGGCGCTCTACATCAATATACTTAACACTACAAATGTTATCGGGGAAGAGTTAAAACTTCAGAAAAACAAGAATGCCGAATTGGTAAAAAAATTGGTACGTTTCTCTCAAAATAATATCGGGAGAAACTAGCAGCCGGACGTCCGATTTTTGTTTTTTTTCGGACGCGGCGCAACATTTTTTTGAACATATGAAACATTTTTTTTTACTGTTTGTCGAAGAAAAATGTTTCACTACGTCGAAAAAAATGTTTCACTACGTAGGAAAAAATGTTTCACGCGTAGAAAAAAATGTTGCAAAAAAATCAGACGTCTGATCCCTAGCAATTCCGAATAATATCACAACAAAAATAGTTTGCTTATATTGGAGAAACCATTAGTAGTATGACAAGCTAGCTCATTAATTGGAGGGATGGAAACTTGGGAATTATTTCATGATCGTCAGTTTGAATAAAAGAATTCGCTATGCAGTTTTGAAGTTTTGGGATTAACTAATTTGTGTCAATAACTATAAAAGTATACTAAATAGCAGATTTACCTGTGCAACTGCGCGACTAGATATTATGATACAGTTGTATCTAGTATATAACTCTACTTCCTATAATTGAAATATAATTGTATTTATTAAACAACTCTAATATTCATATATGATTAATTTGCATCGTTATAATATATCCCCACCAAAATAATTGGTGGAGATCCTTCTCTTTTTCTTTTAATTAATATGAGAATTTCTGGGATTTTTTATTTCTACGATTAGTGGGATTTTGTTGCCCTTAAAACAAATGAGATGCTTTGAATATCACCTGTTGTTTTTGTTTACATAGATATGAGATATTTGAGATCCACAGTGCAAGTGTGACATGTAAAGCCAAAAAATTGTTGAGAAGAACCATGGTAACATAATCTTTTATAGCTAGCTTCAAGCTATGATGATTGGATAGTATATATGCTCCATTATGAACATGTCATTTTTTGTAGTTGTGATATAATCTATTAGACTACATAAATTCAATTCTTGCCTAGCCTTCGGCAATGTATTGTTTGGTAGGATTTTTTAAAAATGAATTGAATATGTCAATAGTTTGTATACTTTGAGGTCGATGGTGGATTTGATCGACAAATTTCGATGCTTCCGGTGTACATTACAAATGGCAAGTTGACTACAAACATAGAAGTAACTAGGACATAACATTATTGCACACATCTTAATTTTTAACATTTTGTACATTTATTTAGGTAATCGACATCGCCAAATGCTATCATGCTGAGGTGAAATGGCGTGATGAAAACTATGTACCAACTAATGTTGAAGAGCATCTACAAGTTTCAGTGCGTAGCAGTGCTTGTATGCATATAACAAACCTTGCATTCATTTCATTGGGAGATGTCACTACAAGGGAGTCTATTGAGTGGGCTTTTACCTATCCAAAAATTATTAGAGGCGTTTGTATTGTTGGGCGCATTGGTAACGATATGGTGTCGCATGAGGTACCAACTCTCTCCATTTATATGCTTCAATATTGTAAACATTGTTTAATCAGTGACATTCCTATAGTTAGTGCACCGATTTTTGGTTATTTTTGCACGTACTCCAACATTCTCGAAACCAAAGTATTTTTTCACAATCCACAATATTAAACTTCTCATATTCAGAGACACAAGAAATGTTGTGTCACTTTTACCATGCTAAACATCAACAAATCAACTAATTAAACTCCATGCACACATTAGATTAACATGCATGCGCTTATTTGAAAACAAAAAATATCTAAATAGCATATACCTGCATTTCAAACCATGTTGTCTGGTGCTGTACTAAACTCCAAAGAAATGTTTGGTTCCGTGCTAATTGAAATAGCTTATTATTAGATCGACATCCAATTATAAACATTTTTTCTTCTATATTCATGTCCCGGAAAATAGTAGCTAGTAAGTTTTAGTCATAAGATATTTTCTGATTATTTCAATTTTTTCTTGAAGCGAGAACAAGCATCTGAGCATGTCGTATCCACGGTGCAAACTTGCATAAAGGAGTATGGGATCACAGTGGAGCAAGCCAATGAAAAGCTTAAAGTAATAATTGAAGAAGCATGGATGGACATTGTCGAGGAATATCTCGAACAAAAGCATCCAATGGTGCTTTTGGAGAAAGCAGTCAATCTTGCCCGAACAATGGATTTCATGTACAAGCGTGAAGATGCATACACCCTCTCGTTTAGCCTCAAAGACATAATAACTTCACTCTATGTGAATTCCATATGAATATGACAATCCAGCATCACGTACAACTTTTCAACATGATAGTGGCCTACATATGGAGGTCAAGCATTTGTATACTGTACTTCCAAGATTCATGGATAATGTGATCTCTTACATATATATATGTAATTGTGTTTCTCCATTTATAGCCTCGGGCTCGTTCCATACGAAATTGGGAGTGTGCTGATTGTGGGGCCCCGGAAGCAAACCCACCATACCAATAAACCAACTTACCATACCGCTATTTACCAAAGTCTTAGCAAAAAACCAAAACCAAAAATGACATACTTAACATTATGTCCCAAGCTGCTCTTGACCGTGAGCATAACTAATCGATTAGATTTAAATCTCTGTAGAGAGTGTACACTTTACCCACATGACACATCATAGCAATCATGTCTACCATGCCACGCGATACTCACCGTATCCGTTTTACTAGATTGCGATGAAACTATTCAATTAGTTAAAGCCTACCCTTGCATCAGCCCGGTGAATGCTGAACCCTTGCTATGGCGGTAGAAGTCAGTAGCCGTACTACCCGTACTCACGATGGTTTTGCATTCTATCACCCTCGTTCTCCCCATAACAAGGCATTTACCGTTGTATTGGAATGCTTTGGTCCCAACGCCTTGGTGAAGGGAGCACCTACGAATGCAACTGTACCCCGGTTCGTCCTTACTACTTCGGCCTACCAAAATGCAAGGTTAATCTTCAACTAATTTACTAAGTTAAGGCCATCCCATAGTAGCACATGTGGTTGCATAATTTGACTCAATTGATAGCATCAAGTTCGGTCCTTAGGTTGACACAGGTGAGATCTCCACCTAGCTACGTGCAAGTCCGTCCCTTGCACCGTACAAGTCCATCCCTTGTACGTCGAGCCTTAACATATCTCGCCCGTGTCTAAAACTTAATTTTGTTTTCATTTTCACCAACATATCAGTATCCTTTACTGCCATATCCAACATTTTTAAATTTCATAAGGACTCAAGTCTATCATTCTCCCATTAGCTAAAGCATGGCTAAGCATATGCATTTAATACTCGATTATACCTATGTTTCAATTCATAGAATGATTAAAACCTAACCTAGGGTTTAACAAGGTTCTCATGTCATTATAGTTAAGGAAATCCCACAATTTAGGAGTACAACTACCATTTCCCACAATATAGCAACTTTACAGAAATTACTCGCATGGATAATACTTTGACAAAACAAAATAGACACCTTAAAATATGGGATAAATATGATCAAAGAAGGTTGTAACACCCCAAATTTTTGCTTTTCATGAATTTAAATGAAATTTTACACTTTTGAGAATTTTTGGAATTTTCTGGAATTTATTTGGATTTAATTTGAATTTATTTCCAATTGAAATAATTAAATAAATAAAATTTTCAAATAAATTTTGATTGGAAATATTTTATTTGAGTCCAAAATGTCTCAAAGTATTTTTCAGAATTTTTTTGGATTTTTTCTGATTTTTTTTGCTATTTTTCTTGAATTATTTGAATTACTGGAATTATTTTCAAATATTAAATCGCAGGAAAATGCCGAGTGGGTTAGTACTGTTCAAGCGACCGTGCACGAGTCAGACTCGAGTCCGAGTCTGACTCAAACCCGACCAAGCCCTAATCGCGTGGCCGTTGGATCAAGATCCAACGGCTAGCATCAAGCCACGTCGCCCACGTGGGGATCGGGCCGAACCCGTTCGCCCCGTGCGATCTCGGCTGTTGATCGCGCGTGCGTGGACGGCCATGATACGTCCACGTCACCTCTCTGTGTCGTGGTCGGAATCCGTCACCGCCGCGGCCGCTTCGCGATTTCCGCGCCGAATCCGGACGTCGATGCCGGTATTTATTGCGCGGGTATGTGCCCGAGGATCGCCCTTGCCTTCACACGTTTTTCCCTAGCCGCTGCCGCCCGTAGCGCTCCTTCGTGCCGGCGATTGCTCGCCGTAGTGCTCTAGGATTAGCCTCGGGTCTCCACGTCATTCTGCCGCCGTCCGCCGTCCTCCGCCGTGTTGGTGGTCAGCTTCGGGACCGTTGCGTCGAGGCAAACCTGGAGGTACCATCCACTTCGTCGGAGAGCCACGGGAGCACCTTTCGGGAGGTCGTCGCCTTCATCTCCGGTCAGCCAGCTCCGCCGTGGACATCGCTGACCCCTCAAGCTTCGTGAACCATCCGATCAAGATCGAACGGCCACGGTGAGTCCACGTCATCCTGCACCCGTAGAAAACCAGATTAGATCTAGACCGTTAGATCCAGATCCAACGATCCACGTTCGTCCACGTCACCGTGCGAAGTTCACGTTACGGTGATTAGATCCGTTTTCAACAGTTAGATCTAGATCCAACGGCTGGATCTAGATCCAACGGCTTTGATCTAGCCACGTAGCTGTAAACCGCACCGTGCTCGGGTGCGATAGCAGCCATTAGATCTAGATCGAACGGTCCAGGTTGACCGCGTCAATTCCAAACGCGTGAGGGTAGATCCAATCTGGACCGTTGATTTTCAAATCAACAGCCCAGATCGTGCCATGTGGCCGGGAGCCGGAGCGACACGGTCCACGCGGGTCAGCTGCGCCGTCGCTGATGTCACACGCGATGTCAGTGTGGGCCCGCGTGTCAGCGGGACAACCAACCGCACTATGACGTCATCCGCTGACGTCACGGTGGGGCCCACATGTCAGAGCCGCTTGGCCAAAGCGCGGTGACGTCAGCGCTGACATCATCCGAGGGGTCCCACATGTCAGTGAGACATGTACCCGTGGGCCGGGTCCACGGTGAGCCGAAACCGAACCGTGGACCAAGTCCATGGACCCGCTGACGTCATAATTCGATTTTTCAATAGAAAAATAATTCGGTGGAAATCCAAATTCCTCGCTGACGTCATGCTGACATCATAAATGGGATTTTTCAGTAGAAAAATAAATGAATTAATTCGGTTTATTCTTTTATTTGAATTTTCAAACTTCAAACGCTTATAACTTTTGCGTTTTAACTCCGATTTGAACGATTCCAATTTCTAAATTTTTATAAAATTGAGATCTACTTAAATATGAATTTTAATTAATTTTTGAATATGAAAATTTCTCTATTTATATTTAATTAATAGATTCTTTAAACTTTAAACAATTACAACTTTTGCATTTTAACTCCGATTTGGGCGATTCAAATTTCTAAAAATTTGTAAAATTATGCTCCTTCTGTTTATGGACTTTACTTGAATTTTTGAGCAATGTGCATGTACTATTTTATTTATTATTGCTATTTGCACGCGTTACGAGTAGACATTGAAGTACCAAAGGGCTTCGAAGGTGAAGTGTTGACCCAGGAGCCAGCTCAAGATCAAGAACAAGTACTTTTTGAAGGCAAGTTATGCTTTGACCATATTGATCCCATTTTTGAAATTAATTTAATTTAAATTATTGCATGCTAATTTAATTAGAAATTGTTTAAATTATTTCTGGGAAATAGATAAATGCCAAATTGCAGTATGACACCTTGACTATTTAATTATGAGCCATGAACCCTTGTCTCCCTAATTATGGTTTGTGTAGTTGGACATTATTAAAATTGCCAACATTGGGTATTTAAACCGTTGTAGTTATTGCTTAGACAACGTGCACACGACATGATTTTGGGCAATCAAATGTTAATATTGACTTAATGAGATATTGAACCTGTTTTTGGAGAAGTATCATGTGTTGTGAATGATGATGGCACGTGGTGCATGGTAATCAACTAGGTTTGATAAATAGATTTAGACTGGGGCAAGTGGCAAGAATGATATGGTGGGCCATGAGTGGCACCGGGGATATCGTTTTGGTTCTTCGGGTAGTCTTGCCCTGGTCATCCTAATGACTGAACCTAGCAAGCCTTTGATCTGAGTCAAACGTGCAACCACATGTCTGTAATGGGACGGACCTAGTTGAGTAAGTTACTAATAACTTGCATGTGGTACCTCGGGGTGTCAACTACACCTTTTGTGTAGCTTGAAAGGGGAGCATACCAGCGCTATGGCATGGTACCCGTCCAACGGTATGTAGGTCTCATACTTCGCCTCTGTTAAGGGAAGGGATGGTGTATGACAAAAGCCGTAGAGGTTCACTTGTATAGTTTGCGGTCTCTGAAATGCTTTGTTACGATCACTCGCCTTTGTGGTGTTTGACTGTATCTTGTGGGTAAAGTGCATAACCTCTGCAGAGTGTAAAATCTATTCGAATAGCCGTGTCCGCGGCACTGGACATTGCTCGGGGATTACAGTCAAGGGTTAGACTTTCCTGAAAACAACTTGGACTTGGGACGTTGATGGAAATGTGGATTAGGAAAGAAAAAGTGTTTATTTAACTCCTGGAAAAGTTATTGTTAATATCTTTACATTTACTGCTTTCGAATCTACTTATGCTACTTGTTAAATGTTGTTTTACTGCAAATGTACCTGTTAGCCTATCCTTCAAACTAAGCCACGCATGTAGAATATTAGTTTGCATTCTGTGCATGACTTGCTGAGTACCAAGTACTCATCCTTGCCACAATACAACATCAGTTGAAGGAGAAGCGACGCTAGCTTTGGACGAAGAACTTCAGGAGGAGCCATCTACCTAGGGAGCGAGCCCAGTCAGTTGCCTGTGGTATACCGAATGGTACCACGTTGATGCTTTTAGTCCGCTGCAATTTATTTCTTTAATAAGTTTTCGCCCTGTGTGGCGTACTCTTGTAACTTGACCATAAGGTCGAGCAACCAGTTTGGTTATCTTAATTAAAGTACCTTATTATCTCGATGAGTATGATTGTGATATTTACCGATGTTGAGACTGTGTGCACTAGCGTGATCCTGGAGTAGTGCTGAATACACAGAGGGTCCAAATTTGCAAATTCAGGTCCCGACAGAGGTGGTATCAGAGCCATACTAACTGTAGGCTCATCCATAATTAGAATGGTCATAGTGAGGATAAAACCTATTTTCTAAAGTTAAAATTTGACAAGACAATGAATGAAATTTCGCCTTATCCCCTTCTCTCTTCTCATACCCCCTTTTTGCTGAATTTCTCTTGCTACCCCCTTGGTTTTAAAATTTTTGAGTTCTTACGTGAGTGTCTTTTGGCAGATGTTGATGAAGAACAACTACGCCAAGCGTGAGGGAGGCTACGCTGCCGAGTTGTGGCGTATGCTGTAGTTGCTTGGAGGCTTTGAGAGACCCCGCTCTGGGGACCACCATCGTGCAGGCAGACTGGTCATAGGATGGGATGTTGAGATCACGGTGTATGCTCGAGAAGACGAGTTCGAGTCGTCATCCTTTTCACTTCACACCAGGGAGGTCAACATTTGAGATGGGAATCCAGGAGGTGTCTCGTCGAAGCGAGGCAGTGATGCTCGCACTTACTCTAGGGAGCCGGAAGGCACTGATGATTCTGTCCACCCACACCGAGATAAGCGAGCTCGGCGGAAGCCGATAGAGGATGAGGATGCTACCGTCACTCACTTGGCCGGATTCATCGCCTGGAGGAGCTTATCGATGACACGATCCGAGGAGTTGATGAAGGCTCGCGAGTAGGTTGAGGAAGGGAAAAAGCACTGGAGGATGCTCGTGAGTCACGTCGCCTATCTTTGCGGAGAGGATCGCAGGCCGAGACCGCCTTGTATGGAGGCAAGGCCGGAACCCATTGGAGTTGAGCGCCCCAAACCCGGAGAACGGCTGGCAGAGCACCGGCCCAAGCACCACGATGAACTGAACCTGAGGATGATGCCACTTCTTCGACTACTGCCGTTGTGGGGCATGGCGATCGCTTTGCGCCTATGCCGTCGCACCCGCCGTAAGGAGGCAGTGGAGGTTTTCTCGACGAGTGAGCGTAGGTTTTGCAGTTGAGACTCTTTCATCGAGTCGCGTTAGGCGTTAGATTCCAGTGTGTTAGTCGATTTGGATTTTCATTACTTGCTGAGTGTGCAGTATGTGTTACAAGGCCCTTAGGCATTGTAAGCAACCATACCAAGTTATTATTAAATAATAAAGTTGAATTTTGAGTTACACCTTCCATCCCGCATAAGTTACTCTACTACTTATCTATGCTTGTTTCCCTCTCGTCTCTAAAAACCCTGGAGCATTCGACAGATGGTGAACATTCGTGGAAACTTTGGAGGCAACGGAAGTGGTTCTCGCCCAGCTGGGAACCCTAATGATGGAGCACCTGCACCCCAACCAGCACCGCCAGTAGACATGCAGAACTTTGGGGCTTTCCTTGCTGCATGAACCGATGCATGCTATGATACATGAATGCACATCACTTCTCAGGCCGCCGCTAATCAAGTCAATCAAGGACAGCGTCAGGGCTCAAGGTTGTCAGAGTTCATGAGGACTCATCCACCCACATTCTCTGGGAACACCAATCCACTGGAGGCGGATGATTGGCTGAGGTCAATAGAAAGGAAGCTGCACATTACCCAATGTGTAGGAAACGAGAAGGTGCTCTACATCTCTCCTCAGTTGGAAGGGACCACAGCAGAGTGGTGGGAGAACTTCTGCGCCACGCGGGAGAACCCACAGGATATCACCTGGGAAGAATTTACTGCTGCATTTCGCCAGTATCACATACCAGAAGGAATAATGGACTTAAAGAAGGAAGAATTCAGGGCGTTGAAGCAAGGTAATCAACCGGTGTCTGAGTATTTGAACAAGTTCACACAGCTTGCACGCTACGCACCTAAAGAGGTAGCGACGGACAAGGCTAGACAGTCTCGCTTTTTGAAGGGACTGAACTCAGGACTGCAGGTGGGACTGATCACTCACACCTTCCCCGACTTTCAAGAGATGGTAAACAAAGCACTCATCCTTAAGGACAAGCGCCAGGAGCTGGATGAAAACCAGAAGCGTAGGATACAACAGCAGGGATCACGTCAGGGAGCACAACAACGTCTGAGGGTTGCGCCGAATCAGTTTTGAGTTCAACCGTAGAATGCAGCAAACGCCCGCCACACCGAGACCCGTGGCCAATCAAAATTTCGGACCCGGCCTCGACCCAGGAACGCCTTCTGGGTAGCCGAGTATAGTGAGGTGCTACTATACATGTAACGAGCAGGGCACTTCTCCAACAATTGCCCCAAGAAGACGGGAGTGACCCGATTCGCTTCAACTTGGGCTCCACACGGTCGAGCACCCGCACCAGGAAGCGAACCATGGAGTAACCGCACAGCCAGGCGCGCCCTGCATCGTGGTGAGGCGAGTCAATCACGTGACTGCGGATGCACTTGAGAATGCCCGCGACGTCATCTTGGGTAAGATACTTGTCAACTCGGCATTACCTGCTTGATTTTGTTTGACTCGAGCTTAGTTCGTTTGTTTCCCGAGATTTTGTTTCTAAGAATGATTTGGAGATTGTGAATCTTAAATGCATGCTTCTAGTTCAAACCCCTAGGTCAGAACTCCGATCTCAAGTAGGATGTTCTGGGGTGAGAATACTAATAGATGGGGTAGAGTTCCTAGCGAACCTTATTATATTGGGAACCCAGAACTTAGATGTCATTTTGGGAATGGATTGGTTATCTAAGCACAAGGCCGTGCTTGACTGTGGGAGAAGGATCATCTCTGTTGAGAACTCGTATGGAAGAAAAATGGAATTTCAAGCGATCGTCGTTCGAGATGGACAGTTGATGGTCAACAGTGTAAAGGCAGTCAGCATAGAAGATGTTCCAGTGGTCAATGAGTATCCTGATGTTTTTCCTGAAGATTTGCCGGGTATGCCGCTAGACAGAGACATAGAATTTGTGATTGAGTTGGTACCAGGAACAACACCTATAGCAAAGAGACCCTACCGGATGTCAACCGAAGAATTGGTGGAAATGAAGAAACAGCTTGAAGAGTTGATGGAGAAAGGATTCATCAGACCGAGTTCGTCACCATGGGGAGCGCCAGTTCTGTTTGTCAAGAAGAAGGACGGGAGTGTCAGGATGTGCATTGACTACCGTGCTCTCAATGAAGTCACCGTAAAGAATAAGTACCCGCTACCCAGGATCGATGATCTGTTTGACCAGTTGAGAGGAGCCGGAGTTTTCTCCAAGATTGACCTGAGATCGGGGTATCACCAGTTGAAGATCCGATCAGAAGATATTCTGAAGACCGCATTCTCGTCGAGGTACGGACATTATGAGTTCACAGTTATGTCCTTTGGTCTGACGAATGCGCCAGCTTATTTGATGAATATGATGAATAAGGTATTCATGGAGTATTTGGACAAGTTCGTTGTTGTGTTCATAGACGATATCTTCTACTGCAAGACGAGGGATGAACATGCAGAACACCTGAGGCTAGTTTTGGAGAAGCTGAGAGAACAACAACTCTTCGCCAAATTCAGCAAGTGTGATTTTTGGAAAGACAAGGTGGAGTTTCTTGGACATGTGATGACGCGGGAAGAGTCATTGATTGATCCAAGCAAAGTTGAAGCTGTGTTACATTAGGAACGACCAAAGACAAGTGACCCAAATTCGAAGTTTCCTTGGGATGGCAGTTACTACCATCGTTTTATTGAAGGCTTTCGACAATTCAGACCTCTTACGCGAACAATTGAAGAAAGAAAGAAGTTTAACTTGGCTGAATGTGAGAAAGGTTTCTAGGAGCTGAAAAGCGATTGACATCAGCGCTAGGTGTTAGTCCTCTTTGGATGTTAATCAGAGCTTTGATATATATTGTGATGCATCGCGCCAGGGATCACTTGGATGCGTGTTGATGCAAAACCGGAAGGTTGTTGCATATGCATCAAGGCAGCTGAGGCCGCATGAAGAGAATTACCCGACGCATGACCTAGAGTTAGCAGCTGTAGTGCATGCCTTGAAGTTGTGGCGACACTACTTGATTGGGAATAGATGCAAAGTGTATACGGACCATAAGAGTCTTAAATACATCTTCACCCAATCGGATCTGAATATGAGGCAGAGGAGATGGTTAGAATTGATCAAGGATTACAATGTTGGGATCCATTACCATCCTGGGAAGGCTAACGTGGTGGCTGATGCCTTGAGTCAGAAAAGCCATACCGTGAATATGTTGATAGCCGCAAGTTCGGATGAACTATGCAAGGAGTTTCAGGGGATGCAGATTGAAGTGATACCGGAAGGATTCTTGGCGGCATTGGAGGTGAAGCCTACCTTAGAAGACCAGATCCGAGAAGTACAAAAGGACGATGACAAGGTCCAGCAAATCAAGTCCAAGATGGAGGAAGGCAAGGCAAAAGGTTTCAGACTGGATGATCAAGGCACGTTGTGGATTAAGGATCGCATCTGCGTGCCGAACAAGAAGGAGCTAAAGCAGTTGATTCTGGAAGAAGCTCATGACTCCAAGTATTCCATTCATCCAGGAAGTGCCAAGATGTATCAAAGCCTGAAGGAGAGATTATAGTGGCCGAGTATGAAACGTGAAGTTGCCGAAAATGTTGCGTTGTGTGATGTGTGCCAAAGAGTTAAAGCAATGCATCAGAGGCCAGCAGGGTTGCTACAGCCGCTAAAGATTCCTGAGTGGAAGTGGGAGGAAATCGGCATGGACTTTATTACTGGATTGCCGAAGACTCAAGGATGATATGACTCCGCTTGACTAAAGTCGCCCATTTTATCCCTGTAAAGACTACTTACTCGGGAGATAAACTAGCAGAGTTGTACATGACCAGGATCGTCTGTTTGCACGGAGTGCTGAAGAAGATTGTATCAGACAGAGGTACCCAATTTACCTCTAGGATTTGGAATAAGTTGCATGAAGCCATGGGGACCCGACTTAACTTCAGTACTGCATATCATCCGCAAACGGATGGACAGACGGAAAGAGTAAATCAGATTCTGGATGATATGCTACGAGCTTGTGCATTGGCTTATGCTACCTCTTGGGATAAAAGTCTGCCAGTATCTTGAGTTCCTTTACAACAATGGATTCTCAGGCCGATCCTACGAGATGTCACCTTTTGAGGCCTTTGTAATTACGACCATGTCGGACGCCATTGAACCGAATGAGACAGAACGCTGTGTCTTTAGGGCAGGACATTCTTTAAGAAGCCGAAGAAGCTGGTGCCATGATGCAGGAAAGACCAAGATAGCTCAGTCAAGATAGGAAAGTTACGCGGATAACCGTCGCCGAGACTTGAGCTTTGAACCGGAGGATTTCGTGTACCTTAGGGTTACACCTCTCAAGGGAGTTAAGAGATTCCACGCTAAAGGGAAACTTGCACCACGTTATGTTGGGCCATTTAAGATTTTGAGCCGCAGAGGTGAAGTTGCTTACCAGTTGGAGTTACCGCAGTCGTTGGCAGGTGTGCATGATGTGTTCCATGTGTCACAACTGAAGAAGTGTCTTCGAGTACCAGATGAGCACTCACCGTTAGAGTCAATAGAACTGCAGGAGGATTTGACTTACAAGGAGCACCTCGTGACGATTCTGGACACCATGGATCGAGAGACGAGAAATAAATCAACCCGTTTCTGCAGAGTCTAGTGGAGCTACCATGCAGAGAGCGAAGCGACTTGGGAGCGCGAGGGGGATTTGAAGAAAGAATTTTCGAACCTATTCCTTGTTACGAATCTCGGGGGCGAGATTATTAAGAGGAGGTTTGTAACACCCTAAATTTTTTCTTTTCATGAATTTAAATGAAATTTTTCACTTTTAAGATTTTTTGGAATTTTTTGGAATTTATTTTGATTTAATTTGAATTTATTTCCTATTGAAATAATTAAATAAACAAAAGTTTCAAATAAATTTTGAATGGAAATATTTTATTTGAGTCCAAAATGTCTCAAAGTATTTTTCAGAATTTTTTTTGATTATTTTGCTATTTTCTTGAATTATTTGAATTACTGGAATTATTTTCAAATATTAAATCGCAGGAAAATGCCGAGTCGGTTAGTACTGTTCAAGCGACCAAGCCCGAGTCAGACTCGAGTCCGAGTCCGACTCGAACCCGACCAAGCCCTAATCACGTGGCCGTTGGATCAAGATCCAACGGCCAGCATCAAGACACATCGCCCACGTGGGGATCAGGCCGAACCCGTTCGCCTCGTGCGATCTCGGCCGTTGATCGCGCGTGCGTGGACGGCTAGGATACGTCCACGTCACCTCTCCGTGTCACGGTCGGAATCCGCCGCCGTCGCGGCCGTTCCGCGATTTCCTCGCTGAATCCGGACGTCGAGGCCGGTATTTATTGCGCGGGTGCGTACCCGAGGATCGCCCTTGCCTTGCGCACGTTTTGCACTAGCCGCCGCCCGTAGCGCTCCTTCGCACTCGTGATTGCTCGTCGTAGTGCTCTAGGGTTAGCCTCAGGTCTCCGCGTCATTCCACCGCCGTCCGCCGTCCTCCGTCGTGTTGGTGGTCAGCTTCGGGACCGTTGCGTCGAGGTGAACCTACCATCCACTTCGTCGAAGAGCCACGGGAGCACCGTTCGGGAGGTCGTCGTCTTCATCTCCGGCCAGCCAGCTCCGCCGTGGACATCGCCGACCCTGCAAGCTTCGTGAACCATCCGATCAAGATCGAACGGCCACAGTGAGTCCACGTCATCTTGCACCCGTAGAAAACCAGATTAGATCTAGACCGTTAGATCCAGATCCAACGATCCACGTTCGTCCACGTCACCGTGCGAAGTTCACGTTACGGTGATTAGATCCGTTTTCAACCGTTGGATCTAGATCCAACAGCTTAGAATGAGCCACGTAGCTGTAAACCGCACTGTGCTCGGGTGCGAAAGCAGCCGTTAGATCTAGATCGAATGGTCCAGGTTGACCGCGTCAATTCCAAACGCGTGAGGGTAGATCCAATCTGGACCGTTGATTTTCAAATCAACGGCCCAGATCGTGCCACATGGCCGGGATTCAGAGCGACGCGGTCCACGCGGGTCAGCTGGGCCGTCGCTGACGTCACATGCGACGTCAGTGCGGGCCCGCGTGTTAGCGGGACAACCAACCGCACCATGACGTCATCCGCTGACGTCACGGTGGGGCCCACATGTCAGAGCCGCTCGGCCGAAGTGCGCTGACGTCATCCGAGGGGTCCCACATGTCAGTGAGACATGTACCCGTGGGCCGGCTCCACGGTGAGCCGAACCCGAACCGTGGACCAAGTCCACGGACCCGCTGACGTCATAATTCGATTTTTCAATGGAAAAATAATTCGGTGGAAATCAAAATTCCACGCTGACGTCGTGCTGACATCATAAATGGGATTTTTCGGTAGAAAAATAAATGAATTAATTCGGTTTATTCTTTTATTTGAATTTTCAAACTTCAAACGCTTATAGCTTTTGCGTTTTAACTCCGATTTGAACGATTCCAATTTCTAAATTTTTACAAAATTGAAATCTACTTAAATATGAATTTTAATTAATTTTTGAATATAAAAATTTCTTTGTTTATATTTAATTAATAGATTCTTTAAACTTTAAACAATTATAACTTCTGCATTTTATCTCCGATTTAGGCGATTCAAATTTCTAAGAATTTGTAAAATTATGATCCTTATGTTTATGGACTTTACTTGAATTTTTGAGCAATGTGCATGTAATGTTTTATTTATTATTGCTATTTGCACGCGTTACGAGTAGACAGTGAAGTACCCGAGGACTTCGAAGGTGAAGTGTTGACCTAGGAGCCAGATCAAGAACAAGTACCTTTTGAAGGCAAGTTATGCTTTGACCATATTGATCCCATTTTTGAAATTAATTTAATTTAAATTATTGCATGCTAATTTAATTAGAAATTGTTTAAATTATTTCTGGGAATTAGATAAATGCCAAATTGCAGTATGACACCTTGACTATTTAATTATGTGCCATGAACCCTTGTCACCCTAATTGTGGTTTGTGTAGTTGGACATTATTAAAATTGCCAACATTGGGTATTTAGACCGTTGTAGTTATTGCTTAGACCCGCTACGTGCACACGACATGATTTTGGGCAATCAAATGTTAATATTGACTTAATGAGATATTGAAACTGTTTTTGGAGAAGTATTTTGTGTTGTGAATGATGATGGCACGTGGTGCATGGTAATCAACTAGGTTTGATAAATAGATTTAGACCGGGTCAAGTGGCAAGAATGATATGGTGGGCCATGAGTGGCACCGGGGATATCATTTTGTTTCTTCGGGTAGTCATGCCCTGGTCATCGTAATGACTGAACCTTGCAAGTCTTTGATCTGAGTCAAACGTGCAACCACATGTCTGTAATGGGACGGACCTATTTGAGTAAGTTACTAATAACTTGCAATTGGTACCTCGGGGTGTCAACTACACCTTTTGTGTAGCTTGAAAGGGGAGCGTACCAGCGCTATGGCATGGTACCCGTCCAACGGTACGTCGGTCCCATACTTCGCCTCTGTTAAGGGAGGGGATGATGTATGACAAAAGCCGGAGAGGTTCACTTGTATAGTTTGCGGTCTCTGAAATGCTTTGTTACGATCACTCGCCTTTGTGGTGTTTGACTGTATCTTATGGGCAAAGTGCATAACCTCTGCAGAGTGTAAAATCTATTCGAATAGCCGTGTGCACGGCACTAGACATTGCTCGGGGATTGCTGTCAAGGGTTAGACTTTCAGGAAAAAAACTTGGACTTGGAAAGTTGGTTGGGTTCAATAATGACGTTGATGGAAATGTGGATTAGGAAAGGAAAAGTGTTTATTTAACTCCTGGAAAAGTTATTGTTAATATATTTACATTTACTGCTTTTGAATCTACTTATGCTACTTGTTAAATGTTGTTTTACTCATTACTGGGATCAGTATGGTCAAAGAGGTTGCTTGTCTGTTTGCTCATTACCAGGAATATAATCAAGGTCGGTGGTGAGATCGTTGTCGGCATTCTCTGACTCATCAGCGTCTACTCGTTGATCGAGAAAAAGCATAACAAAACAACAAAATAACATGGTTTAAAATGGGGCAAAAAGAAATCAGATGCAATTACCAAATTAAAACTTATCAAGAAGAACGAGTGGCCTTAACGATTCTAGGGTGGTTACATGTGCATGTTGGTATTATGAACTTCTTAGATCGCGATTAGGACCTTTTCATATTATTAATCTAAAAGATTGGCCAGGGTTCATTCTAGGGCATGGCAACTCAAATGTTATGTATATGATATTTTTATTCATCGAATTCACGAAGCTAAGATTACATCTAGATCCATTTATAATTAATATTTCATCAGGTTCCCATATGGTGGTGTACACTAGTGAAGCATGATACATGAGTTCAAGCTTGAAGGAAAAAATGTTAGAGCTTAACAAACCTAACATTCATGCTACTGTTATGAGACCTCAATTTTGTGATTTCCCATTAAATTAAGTTACATTTCAAGATTCTATGGACTAATTCAATAAAGGCTTATTTTCCATACTTTCCATAGTTGCTTGATTATGTCCAAGTCTTAGACATGTAAAAATAGAGAACATGTTTGAAAGCATCTAGGCCCCCTAATTGATGATTTAAATTGATAATTGGTTTTGGTGTTTGATGATCAACTCTTATATCCCTGTTGAAGTGAAAAATTCTGAAAGAAGGACAAAGGCTAAGGTTTATTTGATCCTATTTTTGACTTGGGGGTTGATTCAAGTCTTGTAGGTAGGTTTATTTTAATTTTAGCCGTACTATAAAGAGGGATTATGCATAAGTTTGAAATCTTGGTTCTTAGACTTATTTAGCAAGACTACTTGGAGCAAAGATCTTTTAATTCCCCTCCAAAGTCGATGAAATTCAGTTCAGCAAATTTCCTTTCACGCCGGACCAAGTCTTTTTTAGTCCGGCGCTAATGCCTTTTATCTGAACTCAAACCGAGCGTGCACCGTTCACGTCGGACCAAGTTTTTCGCTCCAGCGCAGTAAGCCTTTTCCTTGAAATCTAATCGAGTGTATGAAGTTAACGACGGACCAAGTTTATCTGTTCACGACAGACCACTTTTTTCGGTTCGACGTAAACATGAAACTTTCTGGTTTGTGCCGTTGAAACCAATCACTTCTGAAATCATAACCAGAAAGTTTGGCTTCTACGACGGACCAAGCTTTTCGGTCCGTCGCAAACGTGTCTTTCATTGTTTCACAACGGACCAGTTTTTGCTCAAACCATGTGTACAACAGACCAACTCTTTTTGGTCCGGCGCAAATGCAATTTTTACTGAATTCGGTTCGACGTACATTGAGACTATTGTAAACTATTTCAAACATTGTCAGATGCAATCATTTTGACTTGTCATTTCAATCTGACATTGGCAAACGACTACATTTTTGCCAATAATGGCTATTTACTTCCTGTAGCCTATAAAAGCAGTTCAAAGGCCTACCAGAACAAGGACTTTTACATCTCTTTGACATCTTAGCATCCCAAGAGCTCCAAAGCCATCAAAGAGACCAAGCTTAAAATTTGATCACTCAAAATCCAACACTTTTCATTGCTCCAAGCATAGTCTAGTTTCAGTGTTTCTAGTGAATCAAGAGATAGGGCTTGTGGATAGTCTATTACTCTTGGAACTAGCTATTCCTAGACGGCTGAGTGGTGATCATAGTGCGACCTGTCCAACCGTGATTGTGGAAGGCCACTATCTTTGTGAGAGGTTGTGACTCACCACACAGGAGTGGTGAAAGAGTCACATTAGTGACAAAACCAGAACTGCAATTGTCAATTGCTGGTGGAGCAATACTTCTGAAGAAGTTCTAACACCGCAATTTTTGCTTTTCATAAGTTTTAATGTTATTTTGCATTTTGGTGAATTTTTGGAATTTTCGCGCCTATGCCGCAGCGTCCGTACCCAGGCCGTCGAGGTTTTCTCGATGAGTGAGCGTAGGTTCTATAGTGAGACTCCTTCGCCGAGTCGCGTCATAGAATAAAGAGTCACCCTTTAGGCGTTAGACTCCAGTGTTAGTTCGATTTGGATTTTCATTGCTTGCTGAGTGTGCAGTATGTGTTGCAAGGCCCCTAGGCATTGTAAGCAACCATACCAAGTTACTATTGATTAAAATAATAAAGTTGGACTTTAAGTTACACCTTTCGCCCCGCATAAGTTCCATATTACTTATCTATTCCTGTTTCCCTCTCATCTCTGAAACCTTGGAGCAATCGACAGATGGTGAACACCCGCGGAAACCTTGGAGGCAATGGAAGTAGTTCTCGCCCAGCAGAAAACCCCAATGATGGAGCACTAGCACCGCCACTGGACATGCAGAATTTTGGAGCATTTCTTGCTGCTCAGACTCAGTTGATGCATGCTATGATGCAACAGATGCAACACGTCACTGCTCAGGCCACCGCTAATCAAGTCAATCAGGGACAACGCCAGAATACAAGACTGTCAGAGTTTATGAGGACTCATCCACCCACTTTCTCCGAGAATGCTAACCCGTTGGAAGCCGATGACTGGTTAAGGTCAATTGAGAGGAAGCTACACATTGCTCAATGCATACGAAATGAGAAGGTACTCTACGCTTCTCATCAGTTGGAAGGAACAGCCGCTGAATGGTGGGAGAACTTCTGTGCCACGCAAGAGAACCCTCAGGACATCACTTGGGAAGAGTTCACAGCTGCATTCCGTCAGTATCACGTGCCTGAAGGAATCATGGATCTCAAGAAGGAGGAGTTCAGAGCACTGAAGCAAGGTAATCACCGGTGGCGAATACCTAAACAAGTTCACCTGACTTACTACTTCGCTTTTGAGGATGTAGCGACAGATAAAGCCAGACAGTCTCATTTCATGAAGGGACTTAACTTAGGACTGCAGGTGGGATTGATCACCCACACCTTTCCAGATTTCTAAGAGTTGGTGAATAAGGCGCTTATTCTTGAGGACAAGCGCAAGGAGCTGGATGAGAACAGAAAGCGCAGGATGCAGCATCAGGGATCGTGTCAGGGAGCGCAGCAATGCTTGAGGGTTGCGCCAAATCAGTTTTTCAGATTCCAGCCACAGAATGCTACAAGGACACCGTCACCAGCACCAAGACCCGTCAATCAGAACTATCAGACCCCGGCACCAGCCAAAAACGCCCGTTGAGCGATCAGGGGACAGTGAGATCTTTGCTACAACTGCAACGAGCCAGGACACTTTGCCAACAGTTGTCCAAAGAAGACAGCAGGAGTGACCCCAGTCCGCTTCAATCTGGGATCCACACCAGCCAGGACGCCAGCACCAGGAGCCACACCCCAGACTGTGGTGAGAGGCCGAGTCAACCATGTCACCGCAGATGAACTGCAGAATGCTATGGACATCGTACTGGGTAAGTTACTTGTTAACTCAGTACCTGCAACAGTTTTGTTCGATTCCGGAGCTTCGCATTCGTTTGTTTCACAAGGCTTTGCTGCTAAAAATGATTTGGAGATTGCAAGACTTAGATGCATGCTTTTAGTTCAAACCCTTGGTTCCGAACTCCGAACGAAAGTAGGATGTTCTGGGGTGAGAATACTAATAGATGGGATAGAGTTCCTAGCGAACCTTATTATTTTGGAGACCCAGACCTTGGATGTTATTTTGGGAATGGATTGGTTATCCAAGCAAAAGGCCGTATTGGATTGTGGACGAAGGACTATCTCAGTTGAGAGCCCGTGTGGAAAGTGGAATTTCAAGCTACTGCCGTTAGAGATGGACAGTTGATGGTTAACAGCACCAAGGCAATCAGCATAGAAGATGTCTCAGTAGTGAATGAGTACCCAGATGTTTTTCCTGAAGATCTACCTGGTATGCCGCTAGACAGGGACATAGAGTTTGTGATAGAGCTTGTACCTGGTACAGCGCCGATAGCAAAGAGACCTTACCGGATGTCCACCGAAGAATTGGTAGAGATGAAGAAGCAACTCGAAGAGCTAATGTAGAAAGGATTTATCAGACCGAGTTCGTCGCCGTGGGGAGCGCCAGTTTTGTTTGTGAAGAAGAAGGACGGAAGTTTCAGGATGTGCATTGACTACCGTGCACTCAATGAAGTCACCGTGAAGAATAAGTACCCGCTACCCAGGATCGATGATCTGTTTGATCAACTGAGAGGAGCCGGAGTTTTCTCCAAGATTGATCTAAGATCGGGATACCATCAGTTGAAGATCCGATCAGAGGATATTCCGAAGACCGCATTCTCGTCAAGATATGGACATTACGAGTTTCTGATTATGTCCTTTGGTGCAAACGAATGCGCCAGCATATTTCATGAATATGATGAATAAGGCGTTCATGGAATATTTGGACAAGTTTGTTGTTGTGTTCATAGATGATATCCTAATCTACTCCAAGACAGAGGATGAACATGCAGAGCACTTGAGGCGAGTTTTGGAAAAGCTGAGGGAACAGCAACTCTTCGCCAAGTTCAGTAAGTGTGATTTTTGGAAGGACAAGGTGGAATTCCTCGGACATCTAATGACCGCAGAAGGAGTTGCCGTAGATCCAAGCAAGGTAGAAGCTGTGTTACATTGGGAACAGCCGAAGACCGTGACTTAGATTCGGAGTTTCCTTGGAATGGCAGGTTACTACCGCCGTTTCATTGAAGGTTTTTCGACAATTGCGAAACCTCTCACGCAATTGCTGAAAAAGGAGAAGAAGTTTACATGGACGCCAGAGTGCGAGAAAGGTTTTCAAGAACTGAAGAAACGATTGACATCAGCGCTAGTGTTAGTTCTACCGGATGTTAATCAAAGCTTTGATATTTATTGTGATGCATCACGTCAAGGACTTGGATGTGTGTTGATGCAGAACGGAAAGGTCGTCGCTTATGCATCAAGGCAGTTGAGGCCGCATGAGGAGAATTATCCAACGCATGACTTAGAGCTGGCTGCTGTAGTGCATGCTCACGAAGTTAATGGCGTCACTATTTGATTGGAAACAGATGTGAAGTATACACGGACCATAAGAGTCTTAAGTACATCTTCACCCAATCAGACCTGAACATGAGGCAGAGGAGATGGTTAGAGTTAATCAAGGACTATAATGTTGGGATCCATTACCATCCAGGAAAGGCCAACGTGGTGGCCGATGCTCTGAGTCGGAAAAGCCATACTGTGAATATGTTGCTAGCCACAAGTCAGGATGAGCTATGCGAGGATTTTCAGAGAATGAAGGTTGAGGTGGTACCTAGCGGATTCTTGGCCACATTGGAAGTAAAGCCTACCCTAGAAGATCAGATTCGGGAAGGACAGAAGGATGATGACAAGATCCGCATGATTAAGTCCAAAATGGAGGAAGGCAAGGCAAAGGACTTCAAGCTAGATGAGTAGGGCACGTTATGGATGAAGGATCGGATTTGTGTGCCCAACAAGAAGGAATTAAAACAGCTGATTTTGGAGGAAGCCCATGACTCCAAGTATTCAATTCACCCAGGAAGTGCCAAGATGTATCAGGATTTGAAGGAGAGATTCTGGTGGCCGAGCATGAAGCCATGGGAACCCGTTTGAACTTCAGTACAGCCTATCATCCACAGACGGATGGACAGACCGAAAGAGTCAATCAGATTCTTGAGGATATGCTAAGAGCGTGTGCATTGGCTTATGCTACCTCTTGGGATAAGAGTTTGCCGTATGCCGAATTCAGTTACAATAATAATTACCAGGCTAGTTTACAGATGTCACCTTTTGAGGCACTGTATGGTCGACCACACGGACGCCATTACAATCTTTGGAATGAGACCGGCGAGCGCCGTGTCTTCGGGCCTGATATTCTTCAAGAAGCTGAAGAGCGGATTGCCATGATTAGGGAAAGGTTGAAGATAGCCCAATCACGACAGAAGAGTTATGCTGACAATCGTCGTCGGGATTTGAGTTTTGAACCAGAAGACTTTGTATACCTCAGAGTTACGCCTCTCAGGGGAGTTAAGATGTTCCATGCCAAAGGGAAACTTGCACCCCGTTATGTTGGACCATTTAAGATTTTGAGCCGCAGAGGCGAAGTTGCTTATCAGCTAGAGTTACCGCAATCCCTAGCAGGAGTGCATGACGTGTTCCATGTGTCCCAGCTGAAGAAGTGTCTCAGAGTACCTAAGGAGCAGACACCGCTAGAGTCAATTGAGCTGCAAGAAGATCTGACCTACAAGGAGCACCCCGTAAAGATTTTGGACACAATGGATCGAGAGACGAGGAACAAGTCAACCCGCTTCTGTAGAGTTCAGTGGAGCAACCATGAAGAAAGCGAAGCGACTTGGGAACGCGAAGAGGATTTGAGGAAGGAGTTTCCGAACCTATTTCTTAGTTAGACTTAAATCTCGGGGACGAGATTCTATTAAGGGGGGGAGGTTTGTAACACCCCAAATTTTTGCTTTTCATGAAATTAAATATTATTTTGTACATTTGTGAATTTTTGGAATTTGCTGGGATTTATTTGGAATTTATTTGAATTTATTCCACTTTGAAATAATTAAAGAATTAAACTTTGCAAATAAAAATTTGTTGGAAATATTTTATTTGAGTCCAAAATGTTCCAAAATATTTTCCAGAATTTTTCTGGAATTTTTCTGAGTATTTTACTATTTTTCTTGAATTAAATGAATTACTGGAAATTATTTTAAATATTAAATCGCTGGAAAATCAAGTCGGGTCAAGTACTGTTCATCCGACCGAGTCGAACCCGAGTCGGACTCGAGTCCGACCCGAGCCACGTGACTCGACC
This sequence comes from Rhipidocladum racemiflorum, assembly GCA_036346355.1. Classification (NCBI taxonomy): domain Eukaryota; kingdom Viridiplantae; phylum Streptophyta; class Magnoliopsida; order Poales; family Poaceae; genus Rhipidocladum; species Rhipidocladum racemiflorum. Next base: position 59,418,325 of record CM070573.1, on the reverse strand, counting down.
GAACCCACTCGGCCGAGCCCTAACCGCGTGACCGTTGGATTCAGATCTAACGGCCACGATTGAGCCACGTCACCCGAGCCCGGCCAGAGGCCGACCGGCTCGCCGAGCAGGCGAGCCCAAACCCCCACACCGTTGGATCTTGATCCAACGGCTGTGGTTGAGCCACGTCACCCAATCCGAGTCGCCGCCGGACTCCGCCGCCGCAACGGAGTGGGCCTCGGTTTCCGTGCGTTTCACGGACGCCGAGGGCCCTATTTATTGCGCCGCCACCCGTGTCGGGACCGCCACTTCATTGCGCACCCGTAGCCCTAACTCACCTCGCCTGAGCCGCCGTGGTTGCGCCGCTAGAGCTCGCCGGAGTAAGGAGAAGGAGCCGCCGCGGTTTTAAATCGAATCTGCCGCCCTCGTCGCCGTTGACCCCGAATCCGGGACCGGAGGTCAAGACGCAGCGTCAGAGTCCAACTCACCTCGCCGGGCGCGCCCGAACGCTGTCGGCTAGGTCGTCGTCCCCTGCGCCGGTGACCAGCGCCGCCGCTACCATCGCCGGACTTGAGCTCGCGGCCGTCGGATCTTCATCAAGCGGTCGCTGCGCCACGTCACCGTCGGTGAGATCCCGTTCAAAATCCCAGATCAATCTCGGCCGTTGGATCTAAATCCAACGGTCGAGATCAAACGCGTTAACCCAAAGCGCGTGAGTCCGAATCTAATGGGGCCGTTGATTTTCAAATCAACGGCCGAGATTGGCGCCACGTGACGGGAGCTTGATCGCCGCGGCCGACCCGCGTCGTGTGACGCCGACACACCGCCCGCGTGTCGGCCGACGCGACTAAACCGCACCATGCGTCACGCCGACGTCATGGCGAACCCTGCGTCAGCGCCACCCCCGGCCGTGTAGTGACGTCGGCCGATGATGTCACCGATGGGTCCCACCCGTCGGACTGCGTGGTCGAGCCCCATGACGTCGACAATGGCGTCACCCGAGGGGGCCACTTGTCGGGCCGCGACACGTAGCCGTGGACCGAGTCCACGGTGGACTGCTGCCGTGGGCCGAGCCCATGAGCCGGTGACGCCACCGCCCAATCGAGGCTGCCACGTGTCCTCATTGAGGCAATAATTAATTTCCAAAAGAAAATGATTTATTAATTCGAAATAATGATTTCAGATTTTGTTTCAAACTTCAAACGCTTATAACTTTTGCGTTTCAACTCCGATTTGAGTGATTCAAATTTCTAAATTTGTATAAAATTGAGATCTACCTAATTATGAATTTTATTTAATTTTTGGACTAAAGTTTTTCTCTGTAATATTATTTAATTGATTATTTAAACTTCAAAATGCTATAACTTTTGCATTTAAACTCCGAATTTGACGATTCCAGTTTCTAAAAATTCATAAAATTGTGTTCTCTCTGTTTATGAACTTTATTTGGATGTTTGGACACTTTTTGTCTACTGTTTTATTCATTTGTTGCTATTTGTGCGCGTTACGAGTAGACGTTGAAGTGCCGGAAGGATTCGAAGGAGAAGTGTTGACCCAGGAGCCAGCTCAGGACCAAGAGCAAGTACTTTTTGAAGGCAAGTTATGCTTTGACCATGTTGATCCCATTTTGAAACCTATTTTGGTTCAAATTATTGCATGCTAGTTCAGTTAGAAAATACTTTACTTAATTTTGGAAAATTAGATAAATGCCAATTTGCTGTATGACACCTTGATTACTTAAATATGTGCCATGACCCCTTGTCACCCTAGTTGTGGATTATTAGTTGGACATTACTAAATTGCCAACATGGGTTTGTAGATCGTTGTAGTATATGGCTTAGACCTGCTACGTGCTCATGACATGATTTTGGACAATCAAATGTTAATATTGACTTAATGACATATTGAACCTGTTTTGGAAAGGTATCATGTGATTTTGATGGCACGTGGTGCATGGTAATCAACTGGGGTTTGATAAATAGCTTTTGACCGGGGCATGTGGCAAGAATGATCAGGTGGGCCAGTTGTGGCACCGGGAACGTTGGTTTGGTTCTTCGGGTAGTCTTGCCCTGGTCACCCTAAGGACTTCACCTTGCAAGCCTTTGAACTAGGTCTAACGTGCAACCACATGTCTGTAATGGGACGGACCTAGTTGATTAAGTTGCTAATAACGTACCTGTGGGACCTCAGGAGGTCAACTACACCCTTTGTGAAAGTTGTACGGGGGAGCGTACCGGGGCTGCGGTCAGATACCCATCTAACGGTTGGTTGGCCTAAACTTCGCCTTAGCTAAGGGAAGGGTTAGTGTGCAACAACCGGGGAGGACCACTTGTATTGTTAGAAGTTTCCGAAAGACTTTGTTACGGGAACTCGCCTTTGTGGTGTTTGACTGTATCTTGTGGGTAAAGTGCATAACCTCTGCAGAGTGTAAAATCTATTCGAATAGCCGTGTCCGCGGTATTGGACATCGCTCGGGAATTACAGTCAAGGGTTAGACTTTCTTGAAAATAACTTGGACTTGAAATGTTGGGTTTGGTTTATTAACGATGTTGATGGAAATGTGGATTAGGAATGGGAAAGATGTTCATTAAACTCCTGGAAAAGTTATTTATGTTGTACTTATGTTATACTTGTTCCTTTGTATTAAGCCATGCATGTAGTATATTAGCTTGCATTCTGTGCATGACTTGCTGAGTACCAAGTACTCACCCTTGCCACAATACAACACCAGTTGAAGAGGAGACTACACCAGCTTTGGAGGAGGAGCTCCAAGAGGAACCGTCTACTTAGGGAGCGAGCCCAGTCAGTTGCCTGTGGTATACTGGATGGCGCCATGAAGTTATTTTATTTTCCGCTGCTATTATTTTTCTCTTAATAAGTTTCGCCCTGCGTGGCGTATATTTGTAACTTGACCATAAGGTCGAGCAACCAGTTTGACTATTTAATTAAAGTACTTTATTAGTATCGAGTGGTATGATTGTGATATTTACCGATGTTAAGACTGTGTGCACTAGCGCGTTCCTGGACTAGTGCTGAATACACAGAGGGTCCGGATTTGCAGATTCGGGTCCCGACAACGTTCGTCCACATCACCGTAAAGGACTCCACGTTACGGTGCTTAGATCCACTCTCAGCCGTTGGATTTGGATCCAACGCACGAGATTGAGCCACGTAGCCGTGAACCGCACCATGCTTAGATAGATCTCAGCCATTAGATCTAGATCATACGGTTAGAGTTAGCCACGTTGTAGCATTAGATCTAATCTGGACTGTTGATTTTCAAACCAACGGCCCAGATTGCGCCACGTGTCCGGTAGATGGACCGGCGCGGTCAGCGCAGCGTGTCAGCGTGGGGCCCGCGTGTCAACGAGACAGCCAACCGCACCATGGCGTCACTGCTGACATCACGATGGGGCCCACGTGTCAATACCGTGTGGCCGAGGCGCGGTGACGTCACGCTGACGTCACCCGAGGGGTCCACATGTCAGTGAGACATGTCCCCGTGGGCCGGGTCCACCGTAGACCCGAGCTGTGCCGTGCGCCAGGTCCATGGACCCGAGGCGACGTGGCGGCTTCTGATTGGTCCATGTGTCCTGCTGACGCAATAAATTGATTTTCCAATAGAAAAATAAATGAATGAATTCGGTTTATTGATTTTTTTGAATTTTGAAACTTCAAATGCTTATAACTTTTGCGTTTTAACTCCGAATTGAACGATTCCAGTTTCTAAATTTTTATAAAATTGAGTTGTATTTAAATATGAATTTTAATTAATTTTTTAGTATGAAATTTTCTCTGTTTATATTTAATTAATAGATTCTTTAACTTTAAACAATTATAACCTTTTCATTTTAACTCCGATTTGGGCGATTCCAATTTCTAAAAATTCGTAAAATTATGCCCTTTCTATTTATGGACTTTATTTGAGGTTTTGATAAATGTGCATGTACTGTTTTATTTATTTATTGATATTTGCACGCATTATGAGTAGACGTTGAAGTACCCGAGGGCTTCGAAGGAGAAGTGTTGACCTAGGAGCCAGCTTAAGACCAAGATCAAGTACTCTTTGAAGGCAAGTTGTGCTTTGACCATGTTGAGCATTTTTTTTTGAAATTATGTTGTTTCAAAGTATTGCATGCTAATTTAATTAGAATTTATTTTGATTAATTCTGGGATTAGTTAAATACCTAATTGTTGTATGACACCTTGATGTATGTAATTGTATGCCATGAGTCCCTTGTCACCACCCTAGTTGTGGATTATTTAGTTGGACATCATTAAATTGCCAACATGGGTAATTAGACCGTTGTAGTTTATTGCTTAGACCTGCCACGTAGTCACAACATGATGTTGGATAATTACGTGTTAACATTGACTTAATGACATATGGAACATGTTTCTGAGAAGTGTCATGTGTTATTGATGTTGTTATCGATGGCATGTGGTGCATGGTAATCAACTAGGGTTTGATAAATAGATTTAGACCGGGGCATGTGGTAAGAGTGATATGGTGGGCCATGATTGGCACCGGGGAAGTTGATTTGGTTTTTTGGGTAGTCTTGCCCTGGTCAACCTAAGGACTTAACCTTGCAAGCCTTTGAACTGAGTCAATCATGCAACCACATGTCTGTAATGGGACGGACCTAGTAGATTAAGTTGCTAATAACGTACCTGTGGGACCTCGGGGTGTCAACTATACCTTATGTGTAGTTGTACGGGGGAGCGTATCGAGGCTGCGGCCAGGTACCCATCTAACGGTTGATTGGCCTAGACTTTGCCTTTGCTAAGGGAAGGATTAGTGTGCAACAACCGGGGAGGCCCACTTGTGCTGTTAGAAGTTTCCGAAAGACTTTGTTACGGACACTCGCCTTTCTGGTGTTTGGCTGTATCTTGTGGGTAAATTGCATGACCTCTGCAGAGTGTAAAATCTATTTGAATAGCCGTGTCTACGGCATTGGAAATTGCTCGGGAATTACAGTCAAGGGTTAGACTTTCATGAAAACCACTTGGACTTGAAAAGTTTGGTTGGGTTTAATGAGGACGTTGATGTAAATGTGGATTTGGAAAGGAAAAGTGTTTAAGTAAACTCCTGGAAAAGTTATTGATACTACATTGCTTCTACTGCTTTGGAATCTACTTATGTTACTTGCTAATTGCTGCTTTACTGCAAATGAAACTATTAACCTATCCTTTGTATTAAGCCATGCATATAGAATATTAGTTGCATTCTGTGCATGACTTGCTGAGTACCAAGTACTCACCCTTGCCATAATACAACACCAGTTGAAGAAGAATCAACGCCAGCATTGGAGGAGGAGCTCCAGGAAGAGTCGACAAGCTAGGGGGAGAGCCCAGTCAGTTGCCTGTGGCATATTGGTTGGCGCCACGCGATTTCTTTATATTCCGCTGCAGATTCTATTTGAATAAGACTTTTGCCCTACGAGGCGTACTCTTGTAACTTGACCATAAGGTCGAGCAACCAGTTTGGTTATCTTAATTAAAGTATCTATTACTATCGATGTGTATGATTGTGATATTTACCGATGTTGAGACTGTGTGCACTAGTGTGATCCTGAACTAGTGCTGAATACACAGAGGGTCCGAATTTGCAAATTTGGGTCCCGACAGAAGTGCTCTAACGGGGACGTAGGAGATTTATCTCTGAACCTTGGTGAAAAATTCTCTTGTCCCTGTGGTTTATTTGTTTGTGCACTTATTTCGTATCTTGATACTTGTTCTCTGCATTTTAGTGCTCAATCAGTTTTATCTGCTTTCTAGGCCAACCCGATCCTTTCAAAGTTCAAAATGATCGACAATTTTAAAGGTCCTTGGAACTGGTTCCACTAAAATTGAGTCAAAATCGCATATTTTATAACCATTTAACATTTGCATGTATTGAATTTCCATCTATTTTGGCATTTGTGGTAATATAAGTCCAAATTAATATATTTTTACATATTTAGAAATCTTATGACCTAAGTATTGTAATGAAGTTGGTTTTATTCAATTTGGAGTTGATTTGCTAAAGTTTTACATTATGCAATTTCTAGGCCTAAAGCATATATTTGAGATCATTTGCTGCACAATAATCAAAACAAAAATATTTTTGTATATTCACAATCTACATGATTTTACACAAATTTAGGAAGTTGTCTCATCAAATTTGGATTTTTCTTGCAAAAGATATGGGGGTTTGAAGTTAGCTCGGTAAGGAAATTCAAATGAAAAAGAGAAAAATATGCTTTCCCAAACCAGTCGGTAAGGAAATTCACACGATTTCGTGCCACTGGCCGGTCGGGACCGCTTGTCGGAGCCGCCGAGGCAAAGCCGCACGGGGGCGAGTTCGCCGGCGACGGTATGAGGCCGGCACGATTATTAATCTTTTAGTTTAGCAACCATCATACTTGCATATTTTTATTATAAGAACTATTATGTAATTTATATGAACCGTATTATGTTAAAATAATTTAACAGTTTCCCTAGTCCATTCTAGGCACAAAGAACTGCTACGATTTGAGAATTTTTTAAATAATATTATTTTAATGAATATTTACAAAAATAATATGTTGTTTAAAAAAAACAAAAATACCCCATGTATCTATTCAAAATGACGACATGCCCCTATATCCAGTTGAAATGGCAAACATTTCAAATGGATACAGAGGGCAAAAATGGAATTTCATCCTCGACCGCGTAGGCAGCCGAACCGGCAGAAAAAAAGAAAAAGAAGAACAAAGAAGAGGGAGAGAAAGAAAGAAGAGGGGAACACTACTACAGAAAGGCTTATATTAGACTCCTCATCACAGACGGTTTTGATAAACCGTCTGTGATAAGGAACATTACAGACGGTTATATAGTGCAACCGTCAGTGACAACATCATAGACGGTTTTTGGCTAAACCCGTCTGTGATAAGAGCCGCATCATAGACGGTTTTAACAAAAAACCGTCTGTGATGAGAGTTGTCATGAGGCGGGGCACATGACAGACGGTTTTTGGCAAAAAAACTGTCTATGATAAGAGCCATAACGCAGACGGTCTTAGATAAAAACTGTCTGTGATGAGACGGGGCACATCATAGAAGGCTTTTGGCAAAACCCGTCTCTGATGAGGGCTAAATCGCAGACGGTCTTAGCCAAAAACCGTATGTGATGTGCATGTTCGGTGAAATGGTAAAAACACTATAACTTCTAACTCGTAACTCAGATTTTGGTGTTCTTATGCTTTCTGGAATCAGCAGGATGAGCTCTTCAATTTCTCCTATAGGCATAAAGTCTGATTCATTTTGCAAGTAGGAAATCTGAGCACGTTTGGTAAAACAGTCATAACTTTTGACTCATAACTCCGATCGGGGCGTTCTTTGGCTCGTTGAAAAGATAATGTTAAGGTAAATCCTGTCCCTACCTCCTACTAATTTAAAGTAACTAGTTTAAATTTAGTGTATGATTGGTTGTTTGTACCAAATGATATATGTATGAGATGGTTTTAAAAAAAATTCATCCATATATTTGGTTACTTGAATGTAATTATTCCATCTTGAACCAAGTTCTACAAATTTAAAGAATATTCCCTATATATATGCTGAACCATTCTATTCACCTAACATAATGGAATCAAATGGTATAGAACCATCTAATCCCATTCAGCCTCATTCTATCAACAAAACACACCTTTAGAGATGTGGATGTATATGTTGGGAAACCACGTGGCCTATGAAGGCCCACGGTGGTCCCTTAGCCTAAACCCTAACTGTAGGTTATAAATAGGAGGCAGGGGGTCACCCCATTGTACACAGAAACAAGCAATAAAGAATAGTAGATCCATTCCTCCTCATATTTGTGTCTCGCTTTCTCTCTCTGTGTGTGTGTGTTCTCCACTTTAGATCTATTAGGCAACCCCGGACTATTCGATAGCGAGGTTGTATAACACGTTATCAGTACGAAGTTCTACCGATGAATAGATTGAAAAGAGATCGCACATGAGGAGCCAGACGGACGGGCATCACTGCATCGAATTTTTAGCATCGACTCGCCATCACGCAAGCTATCATCTAGCATAGCCAAACAGTCCTACGCGACTGTTGACGGGATTGCAATCAAGAATCAAGCAAAGGTATTGAACCGAATCCATGAATTGTACTCGCATCTATTATGAATCTTAAATTGTGCAACATTTCTCGAAATCAATCTGCTAAACAATCTATTAGCAATTTTATATTGAATCTGCTAGAATTTTTGGATTGCATCTAGTAGATTGAATCTATTACAATAGAAGTGCAACGGACAGAAGCACTGTTGACCGGCGTCAGCCCCGAAACGGCACACAACTGCAGCCGATCAACCGTGTTCAGCACACCGGCCCAAAGCCGACCTTCGTTGCATGCGCATGAAGCGCCATCGGCCGCACACGAACACCGCGATCCGCCGACGCCTTGGTTCCTCTGCCCGCACATGGAGCCGCCGAACTCGGCCAGCCGGCCTCGTAGGCCATCGTGCGCTGCCGCTGGTATCACGCCGCTGCCGCTTTGCCATACGAACAAAGAGCCGATCGCGCCCCGCATCGTCGATCACTCCCACCGGCTACGCTCGCCACGACCGGTGCCCGAAGCACCTCGGTTCTGGCGAGCCGCCGAACACCGCACATGAAGCGTCGGCTACACCCACTCCACCTCGCAGGCCACTGCCGCTCCGCCGCTTCCGGCTGCTGGCCCCGCCAACGCACGCCGTCGCGCCCGGCCGCTGACTCCAACGGGCCATGTAACACCCCGGCATATAGTATGTCTGAATGCTACCAAACATAGACTAAACATCACCTAAATACCATAAATAAAGACAAATTACAGCAAAGGCACAAATGCTAAAAACCAAAATTTTGGAAGCATCTCCTTTGTTTTAACATGAGTTGAAACAATAGCAATATCATGGCAATATATTTATCATAACATAAGACATCTAAAACAGCAATATATAATGGATAAAGCATCAACATAAGCCAATAAAACCAAATCCAACCACTCCATAATCTATAGCTAAGCAAATAAGGATCACAAGCACACTAAATTATTCCATACACCGAGTTCATGGCACTTATTATGATCATGACTAAAAATGGTAAATGTGGCTGGAACTACGTGAAGATGTGTAGCTATTACCCCTTCCCACATGCCGGTGTCATGGTACCTAAAAACAACATAAAACACAAGCGTGAGTTCATCACTCAGCAAGTATATTGCAATGGACCATAAAAACAATTTAATGTTATCACCACTAAATACTATGATCAACACCATGAATACCATATCATTCTTATGTCTCATCATCATTGTACTCATTTCATCACCATCATGTATGCAATGCAAATGCTCATATCTCCACGAAGCACATACCGGTATTGCCGAGTGCACACCCGTCGGCGTGCACCCCCTTCCCCTTCCATCCCGTAGATGGAGGGTGCCTACTCTTACTGACTCGCTCCCATGCACACCCGTGGATGGGACTACGAGGTAGGTCTTTCGTGTTCACTTCGTGTCAACACAGAGGCCCGCATCAGCATGGGACGTCTCTTCCATTATGAATGCACATATGACATAAACATGTAAATATTGGCATAAACATTAAATACCACACAATCATAATCAATATGAAATCATGTTCATCATGTCATAGGCAAACATCAATCTTAGCATCATATCATAAAGCAAGTTGTATCCAATCAAGTCTAGCAACAATCTAAACGATACACATTCAAATACACTTGCCTTAACCTCGGGCGACGGATTGGCGAGAGGATGAGGGCACTCCCGGGGTCACACCACCTGCACATACATACCACACACTCAAATCATGCCCCCAAAACAGTACGCAATAGCTCGTCTACCCCGACTTCACGAACTACCCCCAACATCGAAAAACAGAGAATTTGTCCCGCCCGGACAGCAGACTTCAAACTATCATAACTTTCGTTCTAGGACTCCGAATCGATTAAACGAGTACATCCTCGCGTAGCTTAGGAAATTTCCTAACTTTTTCTAAGTATATGTAAAAGCTGATTCGGAATCTAAAGTTGTCTAATCTACAAAACTCTACATTCTATCCCAGCTACGTCACAGATTTGAACACGCTTGGTAACTCGAGCATAACTTTTAAACGGATGGGTGGAATAGGACGTTCGTTATGTCCACTGAAAGGTATTGAAGTTACCTACAACTTTCTCAACAGGCGGCCGACCAAATTCTGACTCTAAATTGGCGAAATCTCAAACCCTAGGTCAACTGCACAATCTGCCCGAAACAGAGAACGTGGCAACTCTAGATTTCATCTAATCTACCCAATTACAGCACCACCAATTGATCTAAAAACATGAAATCCACCTCTATAAGACCACCCAGATCAACCCCAAGGATCACCCATGCCTTACCTCTTCCCGACGAACGCCGAACACCGAAATCCTTCCTCCCGGGCTCCCCGATCGTCCTCCTCGCGCCGGAATCGCCGGATCTCCTCGTTGCAGGGCTTCCCGTTGGAGGGGACAGCGAGGTTGTGTGGTGGGGGAGCTCCTCTAAGCAGCAAGGGAGGTGGAGAGGGGAGGGGAGGGTGGTGGCGCAATGGGGGGAGGAGATGGGGGGGGGTGGCTAGGAGGTGGGAAGGGTGGAGAGGAGGGGAAAAGTGGGGGCTAGGGTTTCCAGGGGGTGGGGCGCACCAAGGGCAGGGGAGGCACCCCAACCTGGCCTCCCACTCCCGCATGGGCCCAAAAAACCCTCCCACTAAAGCCCATGACTCAAATACTAGGGCCCAAACTCCTCCAGAGAGGCCCAAACTCCCGAAATCAGCCCGGAATCGCGATTAAACTGCATAACGTAAAGTTTTAACCTCCGATTTCACCCTTTATAATGTTTGACATCCCGTAGTGTCACATTCTCCCCCCTTCAATAGGATTCGACCTCGAATCCTAGACACACCACTACTCAACCCAGCAAAGCAAAAGATAGCCAGGCTTCACAATTCATACCTGATGGGAATAACTCTGGATATTGCTCGCACACGCGAGACTTCATTATCCCAGGTCACTGCTCTCTCTAACTAATACCACGGGAACTACACTAATCAAGACTCGATGACCATACTCTTAGATTTGAAGACCAAAGGCATTAATGATAACTCACATTCAAGACTTGCAAGAACTTTACTCAACATTGAAACTCAAGCACTCACATAAGGCCTCAGCACGACCCAAGCGATAGGATAAATTCCCAAATAGACCATGAAAGAAAACGGTCTCACACTCCTCAAACTAACCATTCCTTGGCACTAAAGTGCCGGATCCCTTAAACCAACACTACTCCCTAGAATAACACGGTACCAACCCCTTTTTAGCTCCCACGCACAAAAGTGTTTTCACACCTCAACCTCTCTACTGTGGTTCGTCGTATTCAAGACAAAGTGAACCAAGTGAGACGAACACTCCAAGACCACCAACTATTTGAACAAACGAGGTTAAAACCTTGCAAAAGATTGATCTTTTACAAAAGACCAATACCCACCACTACCACCAAAGGAAGAACCTACTTTATAACCAAGGTCCTTAAAACCCGCAGAAACATTATCAACCGAGCAATCCACATCGGTCGACACAACTCGCTCAGAGATCGGCGATAAAAGATCCAATACACTTCCAAAAGGAAAAGCAATTACTAGCAACCACCAAGTGGTCCACTAAAAATTTAATCAACCCTACCGTGGAACACATCAAAGACCCGAATCTCCAAGAAGATTTGCATTGGGACATAGACAACCTTCCTTTACTCTTCACTTCTACACCATTTACGATCAACTACTAGCCACACCAGATTTCTCTTACTAAGAAAGCCTCGCCCTCACATCCTTCCACTTAAAGGACCAGGACAAAGAGTAACATTATTGAGTAAGCACAGCCGTAAAACATGAACCCAATTGGTCCACGTACAACAACTCAAACCCCAAAGCGCTAAAAAAAACCACTTTGGAAAGGATCCGGCAACATCCAAAGAGCACACATTTTTATTTTTCTAAGCCAAGTCGCAAAGAAAACTCAAATCTCTAACACCACAGCCAAAATACCATAATTCATTCATTCTTTCTTTTCATACTAGGAAGAAATGGAAATCTCGATACATGACAAGAATGAACACTTTTCAAGAGCACTCCGGATTAGTCATATATCCATATATGAATTTCTCACCGACCTGGCTTACCGACTCATTTATCATTGAACATTTATAAATGATGTCATGCTTCGTTTTCACCATTCGCTCATCATGTAACAAAAATACCGAAAAGTCATTCACCAAAAGACTTCTTCCTCGGTATCACATGATTGAAACACACATAACATTGACGGTTGCGCTAAATCATATAGACTATGACTGCAACACCGTTAGCAGGAACACACCACGTCATGTCAGAACCCACCATTTCTCGAAAGCTAAACTTGCAAAACCTCGCATTTTAATCAAAATCAGCATTTTGGAAAAGAACATCGACTCCAAAGTCAAACATCTGCACACACAACCGCCACAAATTTTCTCAACGAGAAAGGGAAACTCATTTCCAAAAAGGGAACACTTCACTAACAAAATCAATGATGAAACATTCATAAAATCCACCTTTTGAAGCACTTGCAAACACCACACACATTTTCCAAATAACTCCAACTCTAGCCAAAAAGAGTTACAAATTAAATCTCAAGAGTTTCCAACACAACCCACTATGTCCATATGCTTCTTTTAAAATTAATTCCAAAGATAATTCAGTGCGAACGCGAAGGGGCGCGATCCACTCAAAAACTTTTGGGGTGTAAATCCATACTCATAGCACCAACTAAACAAATTAGCCAAAACCAAATATTTGCACCAATTTCTACGAGTTTTAGGGAAACTCTGAAACACAGCATATGGAACACCTTGACCGAAAACCCCTCAACTAAAATGGCAAACAACCAAACCAGTCCGAAAGGTTTTAGACACAAGCTCAGCATGAAACCCTATACTTACCTTTTAAACATTCAATATTCACTATTTACTCATCGAGAAGCCTCATTATAATTCAACCAAAAGCTACATAACCAATTCTTTCTCTAGTTACCTTTCCCAACATTTATAAATACAGTTTATGATGATTAACAAAGCGTCTTCCATTCTATACTACCTCATCATGATCCCCACAGACCAACACATCATATGACAACATATTCTATATTTCAAACAAAGTACTTCAACAGATACTTAAGCATGATCAACATATCAATTTTATACCATCCATACATCAACATCTTGACAATTAAAACTTGTTCAATCAATAAAATGACTTCAACAAATAAGTATTATCTCTACAAGATAAAATTCGTAAATAGGATTCTAAGATATGCATTCATTAAGGTTAAAATCTTACAACATGATTGTTATCCATTGTTCATCCCATCACAACATGTACTCGACATAATTCTACAGTTTTACACTTTTCTCTATTGGATCAATGGTTTCCAACAATTAACAACACTACGAAGTCATCAATATCAATTGTTTGCATAATCTTAAAAACTGCAACATTACTTTTAGTTACCTTATCCAAAGGCTATAGCAAATTGTCACTACTCAACATGCTCCAACTATTTGAAACAAATTGAATGGGTTGGACCATCACAAAGCTCTTACCACAACCGCAAAACCTATGTTTTCCAAATTAACACGATACTAGCATTATAGGAACACAACCGCACTTCCAAATATACTAATAGTTTGCAACATCATAAATAACAACTCTAATCAACTTCCAAGTTAAGGTCACCAACACGATTAAATCTCTCTATTAACATGTAAAATTAGAACATCTTTAACAACCCGCAAAGTTTCTTTAACAATATCAGTAGTCTACATCATCTTAATGTTCTAACCATGCATCAGGGTTTAAAACCTTAAACATTATCGGGGGTCATAAGCACTTTTAAAGCGAAGCAACAGATTCTAAGCATGTACATTAACACCTTTAATCATTCTCGCTATAGAGTACTCTACAACACTAGTAGCCTATTTATTCTCAGGCTAAAGATAACAACCGCATTGAATTGTTTCAACTCACAAATTAACTTAACAATACGTCATTCCATAAACCACATTGGTACATACTACATAACATGCTAAACAACAATTCTCACTATTGACAAACGATTTCAGTCAAAATACTACTTACTTTGTTTGCAGCATTTTTTTTAAACTCAACCCAAATTCACACGAAAACTTGACTCTCAAATTTGCAATGAGACAAACCCAAACTTGGTCATGCAAAAGGAATTCTCCAAAATACTTTTCAATCTCAAGGACTCCCATAGAGGAAAATGGTTGAAAGACCATTTTCTCGAAAGGGAACCAAGCGATCAAGTAATCCTTTTCAAATAAAACCTTAACACCAAACCCCAACCTTTCACGAAACAAGAAGGGTTTTCAACGATGATTTCTCAAACCAGTAAAATGACGAAATCACACACCACTTACTCCTACAAAGCCACAGAACTTCAGCCCTAACAACCAGGTCTGGCATAACGCCGCAATAACTCTTTTGACCTTGGAGAAAGACAAACACAGGAATAAATTGAATGCTTCTCCCCATAAAGCAATCAACAAACTAAGCATCAAAGCTGTAAAGGCGACCAAAAGAAGCGCAACACTAGACTCTTCTTCTTCGTCTTCATCCAAGGAAGACAAAACCACACACCGCATACGGAATAATCCGCGAAAATCCAATACCAAACACTTTTTTTCTTTTGGTTTCAATCAACTAAAACCAAGAAAACCAACCAAGACCGACCGTTAGAACGGTAAAGAGCAATTGAAAGAATCCACCACGAACTCTTCTATTCGACTCCAGCCAACTACCCGGTCTACGACAGAAAGGATAAGCACTCTTCTCCCACAGGGGTTAATAGTTCTTCAGTGATGTCGCTAACCGGCCACACCGTCAAACCACACCCTTGCTATGAACAAAAAGTGGTGACCGAAACCCTTCGGCACCACAACCTCCCTTAATCATTATCACAGGAACAACTCAAACAATTATCTCATAAACATAGCAGCTTACATTATCAAATATAGCATTCAACAACAAGGCTTAAATACAACATTTAAGCGTAAAGCAACGATACCCATACCCTTTCCTACTGTGCATCCATGTGTGTCAAGTTTTAAATTAGTTATTCCACTTACACAAGTTTTAGTGTTGCTATCCTATGACAAAATTTTAAGTATAACCTAAGCCATGTTTCTAGGTTACTCCACATCAAAATTTTAGTTAACCCTATGGTATTCCACTAAGTTCATACACCACGGACCTGAAGCCCGCTCTGATACCAACTGTAACACCCTGGCATCTAGTATGCCTGAATGCTACCAAACATAGACTAAACATCACCTAAATACCATAAATAAAGACAAATTACAGCAAAGGCACAAATGCTAAAAACCGAAATTTCGACAGCATCTCCTTTGTTTTAACATGAATTGAAACAATAGCAATATCATGGCAATAGATTTATCATAACATAAGACATCTAAAGCAGCAATATATAATGGATAAAGCATCAACATAAGCCAATAAAACCAAATCCAACCACTCCATAATCTATAGCTAAGCAAATAAGGATCACAAGCACACTAAATTATTCCATACACCGAGTTCATGGCACTTATTATGATCATGACTAAAAATGGTAAATGTGGCTGGAACTATGTGAAGATGTGTAGCTATTGCCCCTTCCCACATGCCGGTGTCACGGTACCTAAAAACAACATAAAACACAAGCGTGAGTTCATCACTCAGCAAGTATATTGCAATGGACCATAAAAACAATTTAATGTTATCACCACTAAATACCATAATCAACACCATGAATACCATATCATTCTTATGTCTCATCATCATTGTACTCATTTCCTCATCATCATGTATGCAACGCAAATGCTCATACCTCCACGAAGCACATACCGGTATTGCCGAGTGCACACCCGTCGGCGTGCACCCCCTTCCCCTTCCATCCTGTAGATGGAGGGTGCCTACTCTTACTGACTCGCTCCCATGCACACCCGTGGATGGGACTATGAGGTAGGTCTTTCGTGTTTACTACGTGTGAACATAGAGGCCCGCATCAACATGGGACGTCTCTTCCATTATGAATGCACATATGACATAAACATGTAAATATTGGCATAAACATTAAATACCACACAATCATAATCAATATGAAATCATGTTCATCATGTCATAGGCAAACATCAATCTTAGCATCATATCATAAAGCAAGTTGTATCCAATCAAGTCTACCAACAATCTAAACGATACACATTCAAATACACTTGCCTTAACCTCGGGCGATGGATTGGCGAGAGGATGATGGCACTCCCGGGGTCACACCACCTACACATACAAACCACACACTCAAAACGTGCCCCCAAAACAGTACGCAATAGCTCATCTACCCTGACTTCACGAACTACCCCCAACATCGAAAAACAGAGAATCTGTCCCGCCCGGACAGCAGACTTCAAACTATCATAACTTTCGTTCTAGGACTCCAAATCGATTAAACGAGTACATCCTCGCATAGTTTAGGAAATTTCCTAACGTTTTATAAGTATATGGAAAAGCTGATTCGGAATCTAAAGTTGTCTAATCTACAAAACTCAACGTTCTGTCCTAGTTACGTCACAGATTTGAACACACTCGGTAAATCGAGCATAACTTTCAAACGGCTGGGCGGAATTGGACGTTCGTTATGTCCACTGAAAGGTATTGAATTTACCTACAACTTTCTCAACAGGCGGCCGACCAAATTCCGACTCTAAATTGGCGAAATCTCAAAGCCTAGGTCGACTGCACAATCTGCCCGAAACAGAGAACGTGGCAAACTCTAGATTTCATCTAATCTACCCAATTACAGCACCACCAATTGATCTAAAAACATGAAATCCACCTCTAGAACACCACCTAGATCAACCCCAAGGATCACCCATGCGTTACCTCTTCCCAACGAACGACGAACGCCGAAATCCTTCCTCCCGGGCTCCCCGATCGTCCTCCTCGCGCCGGAATCGCCGGATCTCCTCGTCGCGGGGCTTCCCGTTGGAGGGGACAGCGAGGTTGCGTGGTGGGGGAGCTCCTCTGTAACACCCCAAAATTTTGCTTTTCTTAAATTCATGTGTGATTTGGCACTTTGGTGAATTTTTGGAATTTTCTGGAATTTATTTGGATTTATTTGGAATTTATTTGAATTTATTCCATTTTGAAATAATTAAAGAATTTAATTTTGCAAATAAAATTTTGTTGGAAATATTTTATTTGAGTCCAAAATGTTCCAAAATATTTTCCAGAATTTTTAAAATTTTTAAAGTCTTTTGCTAATTTTAATAAATTAAATGAATTACTGGGAATTATTTTAAATATTAAATCGCTGGAAAATCAAACCGAGTCGGTTACTATTCATCCGACCGAGCCCGAGTCAGACTCGAGTTCGAGTCCACCGAGCCGATTGACTCGACCAAACCGGCTCCCAACCTAATCGATCCCAGCCGTTGGATCAAGATCCAACTACCGAGATCCGCCCATACGGTTCGAGCCGCATCCGGCCCGGATCCGATCGCATCCGCGATCGTGGCCGTTGATCGTGCCGCGGACGGCCGTGAGTCATCGTCTCCGCTCGACTCCGGCCGGAGAGCTCCGCCGTGACCGAAGCGAGACACGGCTAGGGTTCCGATTTGCACGCACGCCGAGGCCGTATTTAAAGCGTGAGACGTCCCGAGGTTGCTCTCATCCTTGCGCACCCGTTCCCCCGAGCCATCTCGCCTGAGCCGTCGCCGTTTGCCCGTACGAGTTCGCCGGAGTTGGAACTCTGTTGCGCCGCAGTTTGCGCCGTTTACCGTAGTCGTCCGTCGACTTCCGTCTAGAAGGAGCACAGATCAGTGATCCCAGCGACGAGACGCACTCGAAGGAGGACTCATCTCGCCGGAGAGGCTCCGTGGCGCCCGTGCCCTTGGTCGTCGTCCCGTCTCCGGTGCACCAAGCCCGCCGCGACGCCATCGTCACCCGCGAAGGTTCTCAGCCGTCCGATCAAGATCCGACAGTCACGGTGAGCCCACGTTCTCCCCCAAACCCTAGAAACCCGATTAGATCTGAACCGTTGGATCAAGATCCAACGGCCCACGATCGCCACGTGCTGTAGTAGTGTTGTTATAGGATTAGATCTGGACCGTCCGATCTAGATCGAACGGCCCACGATCATCGAGTAGATTCAACGTGTTAACCCTGGATCTAATCGCGGCCGTCGAATTTCAAATCAACGGCCGGGATTGCGCCACGTGTCGGGAAGTTGGACCGACGCGGTCAGCGCCCACGCAGCAGCAGCGTGCGTGTGATGGCCGACACGCGCCCAGCGTGTCGAGAGGCCCGCATGTCAGCGGCTGACCAATAGCGCCGGCGTCGGGCGATGACGTCTACACAGTGGAGTCCCACTGTCAGCCTCACCCGAGCTGTGGACCGGGTCCACCGTGGACCAAACCGCGCCGTGGGCTGAGCCCATGAGCCGGCTGACGTCAGCCAGCCAATCAGGAGCTGACACGTGTCCATGCTGGCGCAATAATTAATTTCCGAAAAAGAAAATGATTTATTAATTCGAATTAAAGATTTCAGATTTTGTTTCAAACTTCAAACGCTTATAACTTTTGCGTTTCAACTCCGATTTGAGTGATTCAAATTTCTAAATTTGTATAAAATTGAGATCTACCTAAATATGAATTTTATTTAATTTTTGGACTAAAGTTTTTCTCTGTAATATTATTTAATTGATTATTTAAACTTTAATAAATCATAACTTTTGCGTTTTAACTCCAAATTTGATTTATTCCAGTTTCTAAAATCCATAAAATTATGTTCTTTCTGTTTGTGGATTTTATTTGGATGTTTGGACACTTTTGCCTAGTGTTTATTTGTGTATTTGCTATTTGCACGCTTTACGAGTAGGCGTTGAAGTGCATGAAGGATTCGAAGGAGAAGTATTGACTCAGTATCCAACTCAAGACCAAGAGCAAGTACTTTTTGAAGGCAAGATGTGCTTTGACCATGTTGATCCTATTTGAAATCTATTTTGATTTAAACTATTGCATGCTAGTTCAATTAGAAAAATACTTTGTTTAAACACAGGGGTTAGATAAATACCAATTTGCTATATGACACCTTGATTACTTAAGTATGTGCCATGACCCTTTGTCACCCTAGTTGTGGATTACTAGTTGGACATTATTAAATTGCCAACATGGGTTATAGACCGTTGTAGTATCTTGCTTAGACACGCTACGTGCTCATGACATGGTTTTGGACAATCAAATGTTAATATTGACTTAATGATATATTGAACCTGTTTTGGGAAAAGTATCATGTGATGTTGATGGCACGTGGTGCATGGTAATCAAGCGGGGTTTGATAAACGATTTTCGGCCAGGGCATGTGGCAAGAGTAATCAGGTGGGCGATTGTGGCATTGGGAGTGTTGATTTGGTTTTTCGGGTAGTCTTGCCCTGGTCACTCTAAGGACTTAACCTTGCAAGCCTTTGAACTGGGTCATACTTGCAACCACATGGCTGGAATGGGACGGCCCTAGTTGACTAAGTCGCTAAGGACTCACTTGTGGAGCCTCGGGTGTCAATTACACCGTTTGTGTGATTGTGCGGGAGGCGTGTCGTGGCTGTGGCCGGATACCCATCTAACGGTGTGTTGGTCCCATACTTCGCCTTGTCTAAGGAAGGGATGGTGTAGAGCACTGAACCGGAGAGGACCACCTGTGTTGTTTGAGGCTTAGAAAGGCTTTATTCTGAGAACTTCGCCTTTGTGGTGTTTGATTGTATCTTGTGGGTAAAGTGCATAACCTCTGCAGAGTTTAGAATCTATTTAAATAGCCGAGTCCACGGTACTGGACATCGCTCGGGAATTACAGTCAAGGGTTAGACTTTCTAAAAATAACTTTGGTTTGAAAGGTGGGTCGGTTTAATAATAAAGATGATGGAAATATGGTTTAGGATGGGGAAAATGTTTATTAAACTTCTTGAAAAGTTATTTACGCTTTACTTATTTCTACTGCTTTCGAATCTACTTATATTACTTTTCAAATGCATTTCTTTGCAAATATACCTTGAGCTATTCCTTTGTACCAAGCCATGCATATAGTATATTAGCTTGCATTACGTGCATGACTTCTTTGAGTACCAAGTACTCACCCTTGCCTCAACACAATACCAGTTGAAGAGGAGACTACGCCAGCTTCGGAGGAGGAATTCCAAGAGGATCCATCTACTTAGGGATGCGAGCCCAGTCAGTTGCCTGTGGTATACTGGATGGCGCCACGAAGTTATTTGATTTTCCGCTGCTATTCTTTCTCTCTGAATAAGTTTCGCCTTGCGAGGCATATATTTGTAACTTGGCCATAAGGTCGGGTAACCAGTTTGGTTATTTAAATAAAGTACTTTATTGGTATCGAGTGGTATGATTGTGATATTTACCAATGTTAAGACTGTGTGCACTAGCGGCGTTCTGGACTAGTGCTGAATACCACAGAGGGTCGGATTTGCAAATTCGGGGTCCAGCCAGAGGTGGTATCAGAGCCATACTTATTTGTAGGCTCAACCCTAGCTAGAATGGTCGTAGTGAGGATAAAACCTATTTTCTAAAGCTAAAAAGTTGTCAAGATAAGAAATGACCTCTCGACTTATCCCCTTCTCTCTTTTCTTGTCTCTTGCTGAAATTTTCCCTTACCTTGTCACAATTTAAAAATTCCGAGTTCTTCGTAAAGCACTCTTGTGACCGGATGGAGGAAGAGTTCAACTACGTTGATCTGGGAGTTAGTCACGTTGCAAAACTTTGGCATATGCTCTGGACTCTCGGAGATTTTGAGAAGCCCCAATACCAAGTGGAAGTGATCGAGACAAGCGGGATTGATCAAGGCATGTGGCGTAAGGATTGAGGTACCTGCTAGGAAAAGGGCCCAGGCAATGCGCCCGATACTGCTGCACCGCCGAGAGATCTACAATGCGGATGGGTATCCAAGAAGTATCCACGGCGAGCAATGCGGCACATTACCCGTATCTACGCCCGGAAGAATTGGAAATGCGGTGTTCCGTTACCATCCGGCGCAGCGATAACCTTCTTGACCCGAAGGCGATTCAGATGAGATGCCCGCGGTTACACGGTTGGCACGATTTGTCGTCGCCAGGAGGATGTACTAGATAATACAAGCAAGGAGCTACTGAAGGCCCGCAAGGAGATCACGGCGAGAGAAGAACGAGATGGCGGAAGCTCAAGAGTATGTGGCACACCTTCTACGAAGGATTGGCGAGTTGGAGATGACTTTGTACGGACCACCCGAGAGCCAAGATTCGAGCTACGAGCCCGATCCGGAGGAGTCGAGATCTCGATGAGGACACTTTGCTTCTTCGACTACCATAGAGGACACGATTCTTTGGACATGGCAATCGTTTCGGCGCCTATGCCCAAAGACACCGTACCAGGCCCGTGGAGGTTTCTCGATGAGTGAGCATAGGTTCTATAGTGAGACTCCTTCGCCGAGTCGGCGTCATAGAATAAAGAGTCACCCTTAGGCGTTAGACTCGAGTTAATTCGATTTGGATTTGCTTTGTTTCTTTGAGTGTGCATTATGTGTTGCAAGGCCCTTAGGCATTGTAAGCGACCATACCAAGTTACTAATAATAAAGTTGGACCTTAAGGCTACACCTTTCGCCCCGCATAAGTTCCATATTACTTGTCTATTCTTGTTTCCCTCTCATCTCTAAACCTAGAGCAAATCGACGGATGGTGAACACCGTGGAAACTTTGGAAGCAATGGGAGCGGTTCTCGCCCAGCCAGAAAACCCCAATGATGGAGCACCAGACCGCCAATCGGATGTGCGAGAATTTTGGAGCATTTCTTGCTGCCCGAGACTCGATTGATGCATGCTATGATGCAACAAATGCAGCACGTCCTTTGCTCAGGCCAACGCTAATCAAGTTAATCATGGACAACGCCAGAATACAAGGCTGTCCAGGAGTTCATGAGAACTCACCCACCCACTTTCTCTGGGAATGCCAATCCATTGGAGGCCGATGATTGGTTAAGATCAATCGAGAGGAAGCTACACATAGCTCAATGCATAGGAAATGAGAAGGTACTCTCGCTTCTCATCGGTGGAAGGAACAATGGCCAGAATGGTGGGAGAACTTCGTGCCACGCAAGAGAACCCTCAAGATATCACTTGGGAAGAGTTCACGGTGCATTCCGGCAGTATCACGTGCTGAAGGAATCATGGACCTTAAGAAGGAGGAGTTCAGAAAGCCTTTGAAGCAAGGTAATCAGCCGGTGGTCGACTACGAACAAGTTCACACACGGCTAGCACGCTACGCACTGAGGATGTAGCGACGGATAAATCTGACGCAGTCTCGTTTTATGAAGGGACTTAACTCAGGATTGCAAGTAGGGTTGATCACCCACACCTTTCCAGATTTCCAAGAGTTGGTGAATAAAGGCGCTTATTCTTGAGGACAAAGCGCAAGGAACCGGATGAGAACAGAAGCGCAGGATGCAACAAAGAAGGATCACGCCCGAGGAACGCAGCGCTGAGAGTTGCACCAAATCAATTCTTCGATTCCAACCTCGAGAATGCAACAAGGACACCATCACGGCACCAAGACCTGCCAATCGTAACTACCACCCCAGCCCCCGCTGAAACGCTACCCGTGCAAATGAAGAAGGAACGGTGAGACGCAACGCTACAAGCGCAACGAGCGAGACACTTTGCCAGCAGTTGTCCAAAGAAGACAGCGAGAGTGACCCGATTCGCTTCAATCTAGGAACCACCCAGCTAGGGCGCCCGGCACGAGAGCCATACCCCAGACCGTGGTGAGAGGCCGAGTCAACCATGTCCGCATGAGATGCAACTCTGCGAGAAGAATACTCACGGACGATAAATCTTGGGTAAGTTACTTGTTAACTCGATCACCTCATGATTTTGTTTGACTCGAGCTTCGCATTCGTTTGTTTCGCAAGGCTTTGCTACTAGAAATGATTTGAGGATTGCAAGGCTTAAGTGCATGCTTTTAGTTCAAACCCACTGGTTCCGAACTCCGAGCGAAGTAGGATGTTCGGGGTGAGAATCTTGATAGGTGGAATAGAGTTCCTAGCAAACCTTATAATTTTGGAGACCCGGACCTTAGGCGTCATATTGGGAATGGATTGGTTATCCAAGCACAAGGCCGTATTGGATTGTGGGCGAAGGACTATCTCGAGTTGAGAGCCCGTGTGGGAAGAAAGTGGAATTTCAAGCCATCATGCGATTAGAGATGGGCGATTGATGGTTAACAGTACCAAGGCAATCGGCATAGAGGATGTCTCAAGAGTGAATGAGTACCCGATGTTTTTCCCGAAAATCTACCTGGTATGCCGCCAAGCGAGGGACATAGAGTTTGTGATAGAGCTTGTACGGTACAAAGACCGATAGCAAAGAGACCCTATCGGATGTCCACCGAGGAGTTGGTAGAAATGAAGAAACAAATAGAAGAATTAATGGAGAAAGGATTTATCGAGGCCGAGTTAGTCGCAGTGGGGAGCACCGGTTTGTTTGTCAAGAAGAAGGGCGGGAGTTTCAGGATGTGCATTGACTACCGTGCACTCAATGAAGTCACCGTGAAGAATAAGTATCCGCTACCCAGGATTGATGATTTGTTTGATCGATTAAGAGGAGCCGGAGTTTTCTCCAAGATTGATCTGAGATCGGGATACCATCGATTGAAGATCCGATCGTAAGATATTCAAGACTACATTCTCGTCAAGATATGGACATTCACGAGTTCTGATTATGTCCTTTGGGTAACGAATCGCCCGGCTTATTTCATGAATATGATGAATAAGGTGTTCATGGAATATTTGGACAAGTTTGTCGTCGTGTTCATAGACGATATCCTAATCTACTCCAAGGCCAGAGAGTGAACATGCCGAACACTTAAGGCGAGTTTTGGAAAAGTCGAGGAACGACAACTTTTAGCCAAGTTCAGCAAGTGTGATTTTTGGAAAGACAAGGTGGAGTTTCTTGGACATGTAATGATCGCAGAAGGAGTCGCCGTAGATCCAAGCAAAGTAGAAGCGTGTTACATTGGGAGCACCGAAGACTCGTGACCCGTTCGGAGTTTCCTTGGAATGGCGTGATACTACCGCCCGTTTCATCGAAGGCTTCTCGACAATTGCGAAACCTCTTACGCATGCTAGCTGAAGAAGGAAAAGAAGTTTGCATGGGCGCGAGAATGTGAGAAAGGATTTGGAGTCGAAGAAGCGATTGACATCAAGACCGGTGTTAGTTCTACCTGGGATGTTGCTCAAAGCTTCGATATTTATTGTGGCGCGTCGCGCCAAGGACTTGGATGTGTGCCGATGCGAGCGGAAAGGTCGTCGCTTATGCATCAAGGCGATTGAGGCCGCATGAGGAAAATTATCCGACGCATGACCTAGAGTTAGCTGCCGTAGTGCATGCTTTGAAGATATGGCGTCACTATCGATTGGAAAGCAGATGTGAAGTGTATACGGATCATAAGAGCCTTAAGTACATATTCACCCATCGGATCTGAATATGAGGCGAGAGAGATGGTTGGAGTTGATCAAAGACTATAATGTTGGAATCCATTACCATCCGGGAAGGCCAACGTAGTAGCCGATGCCCTGAGTCGGAAAAGCCATCACAGTGAGTACGTTGCTAGCCACAAGTCGGGATGAGTTATGTGAGGATTTTCAGAAAATGAAGATTGAGGTTGTACCTAAGCGGATTCTTGGCCACATTAGAAGTAAAGCCTACCCTAGAGGATCAGATCAGAAGGACGAAGGATGATGACAAGATCCGCAGGATTAGGTCCATCAAGAAGGAAGGCAAGGCAGAGGACTTCAAGTTGGATGAGCAAGGCACGTTGTGGATGAAGGATCGCATTTGTGTGCCTAACAAAAAGGAGTTAAAGCAACTGATTTTGGAAGAAGCCCATGACTCCAAGTACTCAATTCATCACTGGAAGCGCCAAGATGTATCGGGATCTCGAAGGAGAGATTCGGTGGCCGAGTATGAAGCGTGAAGTTGCCGAGCATGTTGCATTGTGCGGCGTATGCCGGAGAGTCAAGGCAATGCATCGAGAGACCGGCGGGATTGCTACAACCGCTGAAAATACCTGAGTGGAAGTGGGAGGAAATCGGAATGGATTTCATTACCGGTTTGCCAAAGACTCAAGGAGGTTATGACTCCATATGGGTTATAGTGGATCGCTTGACTAAAGTAGCCCATTTTATCCCGTGAAGACCACTTACTCGAGATAAATTAAGCGAATTATACATGATCGGATTGTCTGTTTGCACGGAGTGCCCAAGAGGATCGTATCAGACGAAGGTACCCAATTTACCTCAAGGTTAAGAATAAGTTGCATGAAGCCATGGGAACCCGTTTGAACTTCAGTCTGACTTATCATCCACAGACGGACGAGACCAGAAAGAGTCAACCAGATTCTGGAGGATATGCTAAGAGCTTGTGCATTAGCTTATGCTACTTCTTGGGATAAGAGTTTACCGTATGCCGAGTTTAGTTACAACAATAGTTATCAAGCTAGTTCTGAGATGTCACCTTTGAGAGCCTTTGTATGGTCGACCACTGTCGGACGCCATTGAATTGGAATGAGACCGTGGCGCCGTGTCTTTGGGCCTGATATTCTTCAAGAGGTCAAGAAACGGATCGCCATGATTAGGGAAAGGTTGAAGGTAGCCTAATCACGACAAAAGAGTTATGCTGACAATCGTCGCCGAGACTTGAGTTTTGAACCAGAAGACTTTGTATACCTCAGAGTTACGCCTCTCAGGGGAGTTAAGAGGTTCCATGCCAAAGGGAAACTCGCACCCCGTCATGTTGGACCATTTAAGATTTTGAGTCGCAGAGGCGAAGTTGCTTACCAGCTGGAGTTGCCACAGTCGTTGGCAGGAGTGCATGATGTATTCCATGTGTCCCAGTTGAAGAAGTGTCTCCGAGTTCCTGAGGAACAGACACCGCTAGAGTCAATTGAGTTGCAAGAGGATTTGACTTATAAGGAGCATCCGTTTGGATTTCTAGAACAATGGATCGAGAAACTAGAAACAAGTCAACCCGTTTCTGTAGAGTTCAGTGGAGCAACCATGAAGAGAGCGAAGCGACTTGGGAGCGCGAAGAGGATTTGAAGAAAGAGTTTCCAAACCTATTTCTTTAGTAAGCCCTGAATCTCGGGGACGAGATTCCAATAAGGGGGGGAGGTTTGTAACACCCCAAAATTTTGCTTTTCTTAAATTCATGTGTGATTTGGCACTTTGGTGAATTTTTGGAATTTTCTGGAATTTATTTGGATTTATTTGGAATTTATTTGAATTTATTCCATTTTGAAATAATTAAAGAATTTAATTTTGCAAATAAAATTTTGTTGGAAATATTTTATTTGAGTCCAAAATGTTCCAAAAATATTTTCCAGAATTTTTCTGGAATTTTTCCGAGTCTTTTGCTATTTTTAATGAATTAAATGAATTACTGGGAATTATTTTAAATATTAAATCGCTGGAAATCCAAACCGAAGTCGATTCTTGTTCATCCGATCGAGCCCGAGTCAGACTCGAAGTTCGAGTCCGACCGAACCGATTGACTCGACCAAACCAAACTCCCAACCTAATCGATCCCAACCGTTGGATCAAGATCCAACTACCGAGATCCGCCCATACCGGCTCGAGCCGCGATCCGGCCGGATCCGATCGCATCCACGCCGATCGTGGGCCGTTGATCGTGCCACGTGGGCGGCCGTGAGTCATCGTCTCGCTCCGACTCGGCCGGAGAGCTCGCCGTGAAAGCAGCGAGGACACGGCTAGGGTTCCACTTACCGCACGCCGAGGCCGTATTTAAAGCGTGAGACGTCCCGAGGTTGCTCTCATCCTTGCGCACTCCGTTCCCGAGCCATCTCGCCTGGCCCGTCGCCGTTTGCCCGTCTGAGTTCGCCGGAGTTGGAACTCTGTTGCGCCGCGGTTTTGCGCCGTTTTCCGCCGTCGTCCGTCGTCTTCCGCCGAGAAGGAGCCCGAATCCGGATCCCCGCGACGAGACGCACTCGAAGGAGGACTCATCTCGCGGAGAGGCTCCGTGCCAGCCGTGCCCTTGGTAAATGCGTCCGTCTCCGGTGCACCAAGCCCAGCCCGCCGACGCCATCGTCACCAGCGAAGGTTCTCACCGTCCGATCAAGATCCGGCGATCACGGTGAGCCCACGTTCTCCCCAAACCCTAGAAACCGATTAGATCTGAACCGCTGGATCAAGATCCAACGGCCCACGATCGCCACGTCTTTGTAGTAGTGTTGTTATAGGATTAGATCTGGACCGTCCGATCTAGATCGAGCGGCCCACGATCATCGAGTAGATTCAACGTGTTAACCCTGGATCTAATCGCGGCCGTCAATTTCAAATCAACGGCCGGATTGCGCCACGTGTCGGGAAGTTGGACCGACGCGGTCGCCGGGCCGCCCACGCCGCCAGCAGGCAGGACGCCGACACGCTGGCTCCCGCGTGTCGAGAGGCCCGCGATGTCACGGCCGACCAGCAGCCGCCGACGCCGATGACGCTACCCAGGTGGAGTCCCACTGTCGCCACCTACCGAAGCCGTGGACCCGGTCCACCGTGGACCAAACCGCGCCGTGGTGAGCCCATGAGCCTACCGACGCCAGCCAGCCAATCAGAGCCGACACGTGTCCATGCTGGCGCAATAATTAATTTCCAAAAGAAAATGATTTATTAATTCGAATTAAAGATTT
This sequence comes from Rhipidocladum racemiflorum, assembly GCA_036346355.1. Classification (NCBI taxonomy): domain Eukaryota; kingdom Viridiplantae; phylum Streptophyta; class Magnoliopsida; order Poales; family Poaceae; genus Rhipidocladum; species Rhipidocladum racemiflorum. Next base: position 59,390,456 of record CM070573.1, on the reverse strand, counting down.
TATTTTGTTTCAAACTTCAAACGCTTATAACTTTTGCGTTTCAACTCCGATTTGAGTGATTCAAATTTCTAAATTTGTATAAAATTGAGATCTACCTAAATATGAATTTTATTTAATTTTTGGACTAAAGTTTTTCTCTGTAATATTATTTAATTGATTATTTAAACTTTAATAAATCATAACTTTTGCGTTTTAACTCCAAATTTGATTTATTCCAGGTTCTAAAAATCCATAAAATTATGTTCTTTCTGTTTGTGGATTTTATTTGGATGTTTGGACACTTTTTGCCTAGTGTTTATTTGTGTATTTGCTATTTGCACGCTTTACGAGTAGACGTTGAAGTGCCGGAAGGATTCGAAGGAGAAGTATTGACTCAGGATCCAACTCAAGACCAAGAGCAAGTACTTTTTGAAGGCAAGTTGTGCTTTGACCATGTTGATCCTATTTCGAAATCTATTTTGATTTAAACTATTGCATGCTAGTTCAATTAGAAAAATACTTTGTTTAAACATGGGGGTTAGATAAATACCAATTTGCTATATGACACCTTGATTACTTAAGTATGTGCCATGACCCTTTGTCACCCTAGTTGTGGATTACTAGTTGGACATTATTAAATTGCCAACATGGGTTATAGACCGTTGTAGTATACTGCTTAGACCTGCTACGTGCTCATGACATGGTTTTGGACAATCAAATGTTAATATTGACTTAATGATATATTGAACCTGTTTTGGGAAAAGTATCATGTGATGTTGATGGCACGTGGTGCATGGTAATCAACTGGGGTTTGATAAACAGTTTTCGACCGGGGCATGTGGCAAGAGTAATCAGGTGGGCCAGTTGTGGCATTGGGAGTGTTGATTTGGTTTTCGGGTAGTCTTGCCTGGTCACTCTAAGGACTTAACCTTGCAAGCCTTTGAACTGGTCATACTTGCAACCACATGGTCGAATGGGACGGCCCTAGTTGACTAAGTCGCTAAGGACTCACTTGTGGAGCCTCGAGGTGTCAATTACACCGTTTGTGTGATTGTGCGGGGGGCGTATCGTGGCTGTGGCGAGATACCCATCTAACGGTGTGTTGGTCCCATACTTCGCCTTGGCTAAGGGAAGGGATGGTGTAGAGCACGAACCTGAGAGGACCACCTGTGTTGTTTGAGGCTTCCAAAGGCTTTATTACTGAACTCGCCTTTGTGGTGTTTGACTGTATCTTGTGGGTAAAGTGCATAACCTCTGCAGAGTTTAGAATCTATTTAAATAAGCCGAGTCCACGATCTTGGACATCGCTCGGGAATTACAATCAAGGGTTAGACTTTCTAAAAATAACTTTGGTTTGAAAGGTGGAGTCGGTTTAATAATAAAGATGATGGAAATATGGTTTAGGATGGGGAAAATGTTTATTAAACTTCTTGAAAAGTTATTTACGCTTTACTTATTTCTACCGCTTTGAATCTACTTATATTACTTTTCAAATGTCAAGTTTCTGCAAATATACCTTGAGCTATTCCTTTGTACCAAGCCATGCATATAGTATATTAGCTTGCATTACAGGCATGACTTCTTTGGGTACCAAGTACTCACCCTTGCCTCAACACAATACCAGTTGAAGAGGAGACTACGCCACTTGAGGAGGAATTCCAAGAGGATCCATCTACTTAGGGATGCGAGCCCGATCGATTGCTTGTGGTATCTTTGGATGGCGCCACGAAGTTATTTGATTTTCATTTGCTATTCTTTCTCTCTGAATAAGTTTCGCCTTAAGTAGGCATATATTTGTAACTTGGCCATAAGGTCGGGTAACGATTTGGTTATTTAAATAAAGTACTTTATTGGTATCGAGTGGTATGATTGTGATATTTACCAATGTTAAGACTGTGTGCACTAGCGCGTTCCTGGACTAGTGCTGAATACACAGAGGGTCCGGATTTGCAAATTCGGGGTCCCGACATCCTCTAAGCAGCAAGGGAGGTGGAGAGGGGAGGGGAGGGTGGTGGCGCAATGGGGGGAGGAGATGGGGGGTGGCGGCTAGGAGGTGGGAAGGGTGGAGAGGTAGGGAAAAGTGGGGGCTAGGGTTTCCAAGGGGGGGCGGGGTGGGGCGCACCAAGGGCAGGGGAGGCGCCCCAACCTGGCCTCTCACTCCCACATGGGCCCAAAAAACCCTCCCACTAAAGCCCACGACTCAAATCCTAGGGCTCAAACTCCCCCGGAGAGGCCCAAACTCCCGAAATCGGCCCGGAATGACGATTAAACTACATAACGTAAAGTTTTAACCTCCGATTTCACCTTTTATAATGTTTGACATCCCGTAGTGTCACAGGCCTGCCCACCGACACCGGTGCCGCCGATCGTCGCTCCCCTGGCTTGACACCCCACGCTGTCGCGCCCGGCCGTTGACTCCACTGGGCCAGCCCACTGACTTTAGAAACGGTGAAATCCGGATAAGAACGGGAGGAAGGGAGAAATTACTGAATTGCCCTTTGGATTTTTATTTTCTTTTCTTTTCCGAAAATCAATTACAACATTAAGAAAATTGATTAAGTATTCGAAAAATTCATCAGAAAATTATGAAAAAATGCTAGAAAATTCAAAAAAAAATGGATCTGGTTTTAATTTTTCTAGAATTTTCTTGCAGCATTTATGAATATTTCCATGCATTTTGCAATTATTGCTTCACGTATATTTGAGTTTTTCTTTTTTTCTCTAATATACACATGAAGCACGCCGCACGAAGCGGCCATTGTTGCGCCATGAAGGCTGCCGCACATGGAACTGACCGTGTTGCGTGCTTGAAGCCGTGCCACGCCACGTGCACGAAGTCGATCGCATGTGCACACGAATCCGCGCGCACGAAGCCGATCGCGCATGTGAAACCAATCGCACAAAGCCGACCGCGGACATGAAACCGATCGCACGAAGCCAATGGCACGCAGGAATCCGATTGCATACATGAAACCGATCGCACGAAGCCGATCACATACATGCACGAAGCTGCATTTATGAATTTTTATTAATATTTATGAATCTTGTATTTATGAATCGTATATTTATGAATCTTGTATTGATTGCCTTCTTTAGTTTACTAGAAATTCATGAGAATTTAATTATGCATTTATAAATCTTGCAACCACTCTCTATTAGATTACACGAAGTAATCTAATCTTGTGAATATGCAAATACCTGGCATTGTCAAACGTGAGTTTGAAGAACTAACCCCGAATGGTCAGAACTATCTCACATGGGCATCAGATTTGCAGATCTCACATGGGCATCAGATTTACACAACAAAGCGTATGCTATGTACTCTTTCTCCAAGTTTTTTTCCCACTGGGTTTATCTGGAGTTTTGATGAGGCATATGCATCTCGTGGCAAAGGGCTCAAGGGGGAGTGTTGGGAAACCACGTAGCCTATGAAGGCCCACGATGGTCCCTTAGCCGAAACTCTAATTGTAGGTTATACATAGGAGGCAGAGGGTCACCCCATTGTACACAGAAATAAGCAATAAAGAATAGCAGATCCGTTCCTCCTCATATTTGTATCTTGCTCTCTCGCTCTCTGTGTGTGTGTTTTCCACTTTAGATCTATTAGGCAACCCCGGATTATTCGATAGCTAGGTTGTCTAACAGTATATCCCGCTATCTATGTTCGACCGTTCGTGTTCTTTTGGCTCAAATTTGGGCATTTATATCTTCTTAATTAAATTGATAACTAGTTCCTTCTAGGTCTCAGTTATGTTATCACGCATATTTGGATATAGATTAGTGTTCACGAGATAAATATCATCCCTTTGATCGTATTCATAGGTTGTTAGCTAAAAAAAGTTTTTAAGGTTCTGTTTGCACCAAAATTCGGCATGTATTGAAATCGGTCTAAAAATGGAAAAGAAGTATTCGTATAAAAAGGAATCGGTAAACAACTCGGAAAAGGAATCCGTTTCTAAAAAGGAAAAGAAATCGGACCGGAGGCCGATACGGGTAAACGCACCGTATCCATATACAACTCGGATCGGCCAGGTGTGTTATAAAAGAGGGTAAACGTCAAGCGAAACCGGCATCAATCAATCCAACAACACACATCTACTTTTTACAAGCTTTTCTTTTACATTGTTTTAGCTTCATAGATCCCTCTGCAAGTCGACGGAATCAACATAGTTGCGCATCGCCGATTGTTGGTTTTTGCCGATTTCACCCAGGTTTGATCTGCTGCTTTGGTTGCGCATCGCCTTCCCGAAGCCGATTTTTACCTTGTATCCGGATCAATCGTAACCGGTTGATCTAGTTATCTCCTAATCGGTTCTAGCCGACTAGCGAAAAGCCGATAGATCCTTGTTTATCGGCTTTGATCAAATTACAAACTCTACCTTGTCAATTTCAGGTCAAATTGACTGGCACGCTCTGCAAACCCGGCGTTTGTCTTATGTGTTCGAGGCCGAAAACCCTCCTTCACATTTTTAGCGCGAACATATTTTGGCACGCCCGGTGGGACCAACGAAAAGAATGTCGTCAACCGACAAGCCTGCGGTCACCGCCGATATCAATACTGATGCTATAATCGCGCCTCAAATGGCCGATTTAACCCCTGAGCAGCGAAAAGAAATCGAAGACCGAAAGGCGGCTCTGGAGGAAATGATGCTACGGTGCTTCCAGAAAACACGTCGTGGCGTTACTCAAAAGACTGCACTCCCAAGCATCAATCCTATCGGAGATTCGTCATCTGAATCGGTAAGCCGATACGCACTTGCTCAAGCCGATTTATCAAGTATGATCGAGCAATCTGTTCATCACGCATTAATTAACCAGTCATCGGCTCTAGTATCCACATTAAAGCCGATGATAGAAAATAGTGTGAAAACAATTGCTCAGGAATTAGCTGCGTCTGGAAGCCTGCTAGATCCACCGCAAACCATCCCTACGTGCACTCAAGATATTCCATAACACCTAACACCAATACGATGCGCGTGTCGGCTCAAACACCTATTATGATGCCAAACTCAACCTCTTGTTTTGAAACCAAGCATCTGAGAGAGATGGGTTCACACACTACCATGGGCACACGGATGGGGCCAAGATAAGCGCATCAAATCAGTCAAATGGGCCCTCCAATAGCATCGGTCTATCAGCTTATCAGCCGATCGAAACGGATCAGGCTCCGCAATCACGGGGAACCACAACCGTGAAACAAGCGCCGTACAGGGTGGTGCCGTACGTCGAACCTTTCGCGCCCATACCCGATGCATTAGGTTTTAATCATGATTATGACCAAGTACCAAGACCTCCTGCGGTGCGATTTGGACAAAGACCCGAGTTTGCACTCGGGGGGCAGGGCACGAACAATGAGAATTGGCAATGTCCGGTTGCACCACAAGCCGACAATGTCAACTGGGCAGAACAAATTGCCAACGTTTTGAGAGAACAGTTCGGCTTACAGCCCAGAGGAAGGATAATCGGCTACAGGAAGCCATATCCCGATTACATAGACCGAATGCCATACCCCCACAACTTTAGGATACCAGACTTTGCCAAATTCTCAGGTGATGATTCTGTTACCACAATTGAGCATATCGGACGGTTTATGGCTCAATGTGGGGAGGCTGCACAGTCCGATGGATTAAAAATTAGATTGTTTCCTTTATCATTGTCTGGTGCTGCATTCACTTGGTTCACTAGTCTACCCCCAAATTCAGTTCATATATGGAACGATTTAGAAAGCCGATTCCATGAATACTTCTTTTAGACTATGGAGCTTAGGATTTCGATCTTAGTTCAGTCCGGAAATCTGGCGAATCGGTTTCCGATTATATCAAGAGATTTAGGGGCGTACGGAATAGATGCTTCAGTGTAACATTACCCGATGATCAATTGGCCGATCTAGCGTTCCAAGGGTTAATCCCGCCATTAAAAGAGAAACTATCAGGCCAAGAATTTCCAGATTTAGGCCACTTACTCCATCGCGTATCGGCACACGAAAGCCGATATGCAGAGAGCAAAGGGTTTAAAGATAGATTTAAGCCAAACGGTAATGAAAAGGCCAAAGTAAACATGGTAGATTACAATTCAAGCGACACCTCCGAGGACGAAGCAGAAATAAACACAGTCGAGTGGACCAAGGGTTCTAAAAAGCCACTCGTATGCTCTCTGCTCAAGCCGACAAAAAATAAGACGGAAGTCAAGTATTCATATGATGTTTCAAAATGTGACAAAATATTTGATTTATTGTTACAAGAAAAACTCATAAGGTTACCAGAAGGGCACGTCATCCCATCAGCCGAAGAAATTAAAAAGCGAAGGTACTGCAAATGGCACCATTCATTTTCACATAACACTAACGATTGCAATATTTTTCGACAACAGATTCAATCGGCCATCGCCGATGGCAGGTTAAAGTTTGCGGAAGAATCGGCTATGCAAATAGATATGAATCCTTTCCAGGTCAACATGGTGCGATTGCTCACGAAGGGAAGGAACCTATGACAGATGTTAAGCCGACTAAAAGATTTGAAGCACGATCAAAAGATGAAACGGTACAGATTACTATCGGCTCCATACAAATAGAAGCCGATAAAAATGGACACAACTCAAGGACGGTAAAACCAAGAGGAGACCTGGAAATCGGAAAATGGTATCGGGCTGAGAGGGCTCCAAGAAAAATCGATTTCAAACCAAAGCCGACTTTCTCACAGCTCCTGGGGAAGTATGAGAGGATAAGTCGAAGATATAACACTCAACAACACCAGAGTTTTCATCGACCAGGGCAAAAGAGGGAATGAGCGTTGGCGGCCAGATATGACATGTCGGCCAACCACTGAAGAAGAGAAACATCGGCAATGTCCCTTTTGGCAGTTTTGCTGGGAGAGAGGGATGACCTTACCAACAGTTGTATCTTGTCCTATGCAACACTCGTCTGCATGTCGGCCAAACCGATCTATAAAAGATAGGTTGTCTGGACCGATATACAATCATCCAGATGTGAGAAGTAGAAGGCCGATCCATGAAAGGTTGACAACATCAGAGCAAGGCGAGTCCTCCCGAAATCAAGAACTATCGGCTAACACAAGTAGAATGGAATCTGACAGCAAGATGAGCAATTTAGCTGGAAAAATAAGGAAGCTGATAGAACCTAAGCCTAGGTGGTGCCCCTCGGGTCTCAGCAAATCACAACGCAGAAGGCTTCAGCGATTGAAGACACAAGAAGAAAGGGAAGCTGAAAAGGAGAGCGAGAGGGATCGGATGTTCAATAAGTTAAGACCAGTACCGGTTTTGAAAAAGGAGTGGAGAAAGAAGGAACATATCGATAGTGATTCAGATCAATCGATCGAATCCGGTTCTCCGATGATCCGGGATGGTACGCCACCAATGGATATAAACATGGTATTCACTCTACCTGTCGAGTTCAAAACCGAAGAATCGGCTGAAGAGGTGTTCGCCCAATTGTGCCTCGGAGCACCAGACGCTGTGTTCGAAAAACCACAAGACATGCATCGGCATCTAAAACCACTATATCTAAAGGGGTACATTAATGGCCGACCGATATCTCGCATGTTGGTCGATGGCGGGGCGACAGTTAATCTAATGCCGTTAAGCACTTTCAGAAAATTGGGTAAAGCCGATGAAGACTTGATCAAGACCAATATGGTGCTAAATGACTTCACGGGAGACCCAACTGAGGCTAAAGGCGTAATGGTGTCAGAATTGACAGTCGGTAATAAAACTCTGCCGACTGCATTTTTTGTGATTGAAGCCAAAGGCAATTACAGCGTGCTCCTTGGGCGGGACTGGATCCATGCCAATTGCTGTATACCATCAACTATGCACCAAAAATTGGTGTAGTGGAACGACGATACAGTAGAAGTCGTACCAGCCGATACATCGGCTCATATCGCCATGGTTAGCCCTGACACCAATTGGCCACACGAAGAAGCCGAATGTATATCAGGAAAAGCCTTGGACAATTGCGATTTTATCTGCGTTGAGAAATGTGATGCCCTAGAATTTGAGAGCGATCCTAGGGTTTTCTTTCTTGGTTGTTCCGGAAAGAAAGAGGGTTTTGTCGGGGAATGAAATAATTGAAGATTATGCGGCAATTTAATATTAAAAATTGGAGTTTTGGGCTAGTTTCACTGGCTGAGGCAACCTGGGCCTGGGCTAGGAATTCCTTTCCCCCCTCTCCTCCCCATGCCTTGGTGGGCCGGCCCACCTCCCCCTTTAAGTGGCGCCCCCTCCCCCAAACCCTAAGGCGCCTCCCTTCCTCCCCCCTAGCAGCCGCACCCCCTCCTCTTCCTCCCCTGCGTGGTGGCTCAAGATCCACCAGCGAACGCGAAGGAGAAAAGCGAGAAGAGGATCCGTGGAAGGCGAGGAGGATGAACAGATTTCCGTTACGGGATCGTCAGCGCGTTCTTCGTGGGTTCGCAAGGGAGAACTCAGGGTAAAATTCCCAATCTTTTACCCCTGTTCTACCTAGGGATTAGGAGTGTATTAGATCTAGTGGTGAGTGGTTTGGATGGATCTTGATGGGGGAGAAGGGTAGATGTTCACGTGGTGCTGTTTTTGGAAGGGAAGATTGTGCAGCGCGGATTGTTTCGCGTTTTACGTGGCATAGATGATTTTTCATGCAAAAACCTATAACTAGAAAGTTGTAGATAACGTCGAGACCTAGCTTCTGTAATTTTTTCAGAATTTTTGGGGCGTCGGTCTGAGAGTTATCTCTATTGGAAGATGACGAACAGAATCTGGAAACAGATTTCGTCCACTGTGTTGGACGGTTGTTTAGGCATATTTAACAGTGGAATTGAAATTTGTCACCTTCATGAAAGTTGTAGATCCCGTCAATATATAGCTACTGTAATTTAAAAAGATACGAAATTGGGAAGAGAGGGTGCTGCTGTTCGATTCGGACAGATCGGGGTTTTTGGCGTTTAAATGGGAACGGGGAGTAGGAAGCGTGTGTTTGAATTGTGTGATAAATTGTGATGTCGCTATGTACTGAAATAATGTTTGTTCAGGTGGTGCCACTGCTGGGCGTAACTAGGTTCATCGTCCACGTCGGTAAAGGCAAGTGGAAGTAGTTGTATTGTTAAGCTATACATTGTTGTTTGCTTCGCCTTCATTATAAACTCCAATTACAGCAATCATACATGGCTTAATCACTTGCTTTGAGGTAAGGTGAAGAAGGATGTTGTTTACCGGATGAATTGTCTAAACATTTCATCTCTATGATATTTGTTTTCTATCCATGCTATATGATGATATGCAAACATGTGGACTCAGTGGGAGGAGTTATGAATGAATTCATGCATGAAGCATTAATCGCATAATCATGCATTGGAAGTTTGTCGACGCCTTGCGTCTTGGCGATCGTGCAGTACAACACCGTGTGTTCTGAGAAAGAACGCAGTGAGGAGAAACATGGCATAAGCATGTGCATCAATCATATGCATTTCTTGAAGTGGTGTGGACTCTTTGATGTGGTATTGTATATGAGGAATGTGGACTCTTTGATGTGGTATTGTATATGAGGAATGTGGAATGATAGATATATGGTGGATGTTTTATTTGTATTAGTTGTTCCGCTTGCTGAGATTACCCAATCTCACTACTTGCTGTTTTGATGTTTTCGTGCAGCGCATGTGAGTCGTAAGCATGAAGGGTGGGCTAGCAACACAATAAATTTTCTGTTGTCATCACGACACACATGATCTAGTGTTTTAAATAATTCATTAGTTGGATGCAATTTTATTTCATTTAGACCTTTTGTTGTCCCTTCACAGATGTGTTTTATTTATGGTTAATACCTGGTTGAATTAGACTCGTTGTCTCTAGTTTTGATGTCGTGATATTATTCCTATTCGAATTGCTTCCGTACTATCCTGTTTTAGAAATCTTTGTCGATCTGTTCTTGTACAACAGTTTAGATTTATGGGGTGTTACAGCTTGGTATCAGAAGCGGTCAGTAGGTCCTTGGAATGTGTATTTTTAGTGTCATACTATAGGATACAACTAAAATGTGATGTGGAATAACTTAGAAACATGGCCTAGGTTTTAACTAAAATTTTGTCATATGATAGCAACATTAAAACTTGTGTAAGTGGAATCACTAATTTAAAATCTGACACACATGGATGCCACAGTAGGAAAGGAGTATGGGTACCGTTAAGCTTTCCGTTTAAATATTGTATCTAAGCTTTGATGTTGAATGCTACTTTTGATGTTGTATAATGCTATATTTATGATGGATTTGATTGAGTTGCTTCATTTGTGAGGAAGTGGGGTTGTGTTGCCGAAGTGTTTCGGTCACCTCTTTTTGTTCATAGTAAGGGTGTGGTTTGATGGTGTGGCCGGTTAACGCCATCACCGAAGAATTATTAACTCCTGTAGGAGGAGTGCTTACCCTTTCTGTCGTGGATCGGGTAGTTGCCTGGAGTCAAATAGAAGAGATTGGTGGTAGATTCCTTCGGATGTTCTTTATCGTTCTGAAGGTCGGTCTTGATTGGTTTTCTTGGTTTTAGTTGATTGAAATCAGAAGAAAAGTGTTTGGAATTTGGATTTTCGCGGAGTGTGCCTTCGGTGTTTCTTGGTTTTGTCTTCTTTGGGTGAAGACAAAGAAGGGGAGTTTTGTGTTGTGCGTCTTTGGTCGCCTTTTTGACTTTGACACCTGTTTAGTTGGTTGCCTTGCAAAGAAAGGTATAGCTTTTGGTTCTTGTGTGTATTGCTCTGAGTTTAAAAGAAGTTATTGAAGCGTGTGTAAAAAGTTAAGTTGTGTCGATTTATGTTTTGTGCCTTTGTTTGTAAAGGTTTACTTGATCGCTTGGTTCCCTCTGGTGGGAGTCTTTAAGATTGAAATGTGTTTTAGAGTCATGTCCTATTGCAAATTTGAGAGTCAAGCTTCTTTGTGAGTTTTGGTTGAGTATTAAAAGAAAAAATGTCTGCAAATAAAGTAAGTATTCGTTTGACTGAAATTACTTGTTAAAAGTGGAAATTGTTGTTTAGCATGTTATGTAGTATGTAACAATGTGGTTTATAGAAATGATGTACTCCTTAGTTAATTTGCGAGTTGAATCAATTAAGTGTAATTGTTACCTTTAGCTTAAGATTAAATGAACCTCTAGTGATGTAGAGTACCCCGTAGTGGGGATGATTAAATGTGTTAATGTACATGCTTATAATCTGTTGCTTTGCTTTAAAAGTGCTTATGACCCCCGATAATGTTTAAGGTTTTAAACCCTGATGTATGGTTAGAACATTAAGATGAGGTAGATCATGTTATTGTTAAAGAAACTTTCTTTGGTTGTTTAAAGATGTTCTAATCTAACGGATTAATAGAGAAAATTTAATCGTGTTGACTAGCGACTTTAATTTGGAAGTTGATTAGAATTGCTATTTACGTTGTTGCAACCTACTAGTATGTTGTGTGGTGGTAATTTTGTTATCACCTATGTATAGGGTAGCCAAAAGTAATGTTGATGGTTGATGTTTATGCCCATTTGTTGTTATTGATGACTTGGTAGGGTTGCTAATTGTTGGAAACCATTATTCCAATAGAGAAAAGTGTATTAGGGTGGAATTATGTCGAGTTCATGTTGTGATGGGATGAACATTGGATAACAATCATGATGCAAGATTTTAACCTTAATGAATGCATGTCTTAGAATCCTGCTTACTTAATTTTATCTTGTAGAGATAATATTTATTGGTTGAAGTCATTTTATTGATTGAACAAGTTTTAATTGTCAAGATGTTGATGTATGGATGGTATAAAATTGATACGTTGATCATGCTTAAGTATATGTTGAAGTACTATGTTTGAAATATAGAATACATTGATATATGATGTGTTGTCTGTGGGGATCATGATGAGGTAGTATAGAATGGAAGACGTTTTGTTAATCATCATAAACTGTATTTATAAATGTTGGGAAAGGTAACTAGAGAAAGAATTGGTTATGTAGCTTTTGGTTGAATTATATTGAGGCTTCTCGATGAGTAAATAGTGTATATTGAATGCTTAAATGGTAAGTATAGTGGAATACTAGATATGGTGGCTTTCATCCTAAGCCTGTGTCTAAAACCTTTTGGGTGGTTTGGTTGGTTGCTATTTTGGTTGAATACTTTTTGTCGAAGTGTTTCTTCGTTGTGTTTGAGTTTCCCTAAAACTTCGTAGTGATTAATGCCAACCTTTGGATTTGGCTAACTTGTTTAGTTTGCACTATGAGTATGGATTTACACCCAAAAGTCTTTGAGTGGATCGCGCCCCTTCGGCGTTACTGAATTATCTTTGGAATTAATTTTAAAGGAAGCGAGATGGACATAGTGGGGTGTGTTGGACACTCGTGAGATTGAATTTGTAACTCTTTTTGACTAGAGTTGGATTTATTTGCCTGATGTGTGTGACGTTTGCGAGTGCTTCAAAAAGGTGGATTATATGAGTGTTTCATAAGTGAATTTGGTTAGTGAAGAGTTCTCTTTTGGAAATGAATTTCCCTTTCTTTCGAGAAAAAAATTGTGGCGGTTGTTTGTGCAGATGTTTGACTTTGGAGTTGATGTTCTTTTCCAAAATATTGATTTTGGTTAAAATGCGATGTTTTGCAAGTTTAGCTTTCTATCATTGGTGGGTTTTGATATGATGTGGTGCCTTACTGTTAACTATGCTTTGAGCATAGTTTATATGAATTAGCGCAATCCTCGGTGTTATTCGAGTTTTATTCATGTGTTACAAAGGAAAAAGTCGTCTTGTAAATGATTATTCGATAGTGTTGTTACATGATGAATGAATGGTGAAAAGTAAACATGACATTGTCTATAGATGTTAAATGATAAAAGAGTCGTTGAGCCAGGTCGGTGAGAAAGTCATATATGGATATATGACTAATCCGGAGTGCTCTTTGAAAGATGGATGCATGTCCTGAATAGAGTTTTCAATTGCCTTCTAGTACTGGAATTAAGATCGTATATCTTCTGATATGTTGGTTGTGGTGTAAGAGATCTGAGCTTTCTTTGCATTTGGCTTAGGAAAAATAAAATAAAATGAGTACTCTTGGGTTGTTGCCAAATTTTTTTTCCAAAGTGGCTTTTAGCGCTTTGGAGTTCGAGTTGTTGGATGTGAATCATTTGGGGATCATGGGTCTTGGTTGAGCTTCCTCAATGATTCTACCCTTGGTTCTGATTCTTTGAAAGGAAGAATGCGAGGCGAAACCTTCTAAGAAAGAGGAATTTAGTGTGGGTTGGTAATGACATAAGATATTAGATGTTGCTAGTAGATGATCGTAAGCAGTTTAATCGTGCAGAGTAAAGGAAGGGTGTGTAGGACTCAATCGAAACCTTCGTTGGGACTTGGGTCCTTGATGGGTACCGAGGGGGGGCTGGTTAAATGAGTAGGGGACCACTTGGTGGTTGCTAGTAATTGTTTTTCCTTTCAGAGTGTATTGGACCTTTCTGTCAGCCGAGGTTGAGCGAGGTTGTGTCAACCATAGCGATTTTGTTCGGTTGTTACTATCTCTTGCGGGTTAAAGGACCCTGGTTGTAAAGTAGGCCTTTCCTTTTGGTGGTAGTGTTGGGTATTGGTTTTTGTTGAAGATCAATTTTTTGCAAGGTTCTAACCTCGTTTGTTCAAATAGTGGTGGTCTTGGAGTGTATGTCTCACCTGGTTTGTCGTCGTCTTGAATACGAACCACGAGAGAGGGTTGTGGTGTGAAAACACGTTTGTGCGTGGGAGATGAAGAGGGTTCTAGAGACTGCATGCTTTTCTTAAGAGTGGTTGGAATAAGGAGTGCGAGACCGTTTTCTTTCATGGTCTATTTGGGAATTGAAGTGAAGGTGGAACCGTGAGAGGTTGCACTCTGTTGAGCTAAATCAACATTTTCTCGCTAGTGTTGGTTTTGAGAACTCGCTTGTCGTTTATTCCGATTTGAGTCTTTGTGTGAATGTTTTGTGTTGCAAAGAAGTCTTTTGTCCCTTAGGGACTTTGTTGTTGATTTTGGTGTGTCTTAGATTCGGGACGAATCCTTGTAAGGTGGGGCGATTGTGATGCCCTAGAATGTGAGAGCGATCCTAGGGTATACTTTCATGGTTGGTCCGGAAAGAAATAGGGTTTTGTCGGGGACTGAAATAATTGAAGATTATCGGCAATTTAATATTAAAAATTGGAGTTTTGGGCTAGTTTCCATTGGCTGAGGCAACTGGGCCTGGGCAGGAATTCCTTTTCCCCTCTCCTCCCCATGCCTTGGTGGGCGGCCCACCTCCCCTTTAAGTGGCTCCCCTCCCCCAAACCCTAAGGCGCCTCCCTTCCTCCCCCTAGCAGCCGCCACCCTCTCCTCTTCCTCGCCTGCGTGGTGGCTCAAGATCCACCACGAAACGCCAAGGAGAAAAGCGAGAAGAGGATCCGTGGAGGCGAGGAGGATGAACAGATTTCCGTTACGGGATCGTCGCGCGTTCTTCGTGGGTTCGCAAGGGAGAACTCAGGGTAAAATTCCCAATCTTTTACCCCTGTTCTACCTAGGGATTAGGAGTGTATTAGATCTAGTGGTGAGTGGTTTGGATGGATCTTGATGGGGAGAAGGGTAGATGTTCACGTGGTGCTGTTTTTGGAAGGGAAGATTGTGCAGCGCGGATTGTTTCACGTTTTACGTGGCATAGATGATTTTTCCTGCAAAACCTATAACTAGAAAGTTGTAGATAACGTCGAGACCTAGCTTCTGTAATTTTTTCAGAATTTTTGGGGCGTCGGTCTGAGAGTTATCTCTGTTGGAAGATGACGAACAGAATCTGGAAACAGATTTCGTCCACTGTGTTGGACGGTTGTTTAGGCATATTTAACAGTGGAATTGAAATTTGTCACCTTCATGAAAGTTGTAGATCTCGTCAATATATAGCTACTGTAATTTTTGTATTTTTATGAACAGTAGAAAAAAGATACGAAATTGGGAAGAGAGGGTGCTGCTGTTCGATTCGGACAGATCGGGTTTTAGCGTTTAAATGGGAACGGGGAGTAGGAAGCGTGTGTTTGAATTGTGTGATAAATTGTGATGTCGCTATGTACTGAAATAATGTTTGTTCAGGTGGTGCCACTGCTGGGCGTAACTAGGTTCATCGTCCACGTCGGTAAAGGCAAGTGGAAGTAGTTGTATTGTTAAGCTATACATTGTTGTTTGCTTCGCCTTCATTATAAACTCCAATTACAGCAATCATACATGGTTTAATCACTTGCTTTGAGGTAAGGTGAAGAAGGATGTTGTTTACGGATGAATTGTCTAAACATTTCATCTCTATGATATTTGTTTTCTATCCATGCTATATGATGATATGCAAACATGTGGACTCGATGGGAGGAGTTATGAATGAATTCATGCATGAAGCATTAACTTCATAATCCTGCATTGGAAGATTGTAGACGCCAGCGTCTTGCGACCGTGCAGTACAACACCGTGTGTTCCTGAGAAAGGGCACGGTGAGGAGGAACATGGCATAAGCATGTGCATCAATCATATGCATTTCTTGAAGTGGTGTGGACTCTTTGATGTGGTATTGTATATGAGGAATGTGGACTCTTTGATGTGGTATTGTATATGAGGAATGTGGAATGATAGATATATGGTGGATGTTTTATTTGTATTAGTTGTTCCGCTTGCTGAGATTACCCAATCTCACTACTTGCTGTTTTGATGTTTTCAGGTAGCGCATGTGAGTCGTAAGCATAAAGGGTGGGCTAGCAACACAATAAATTTTCTGTTGTCATCACGACACACATGATCTAGTGTTTTAAATAATTCATTAGTTGGATGCAATTTTATTTCATTTAGACCTTTTGTTGTCCCTTCATAGATGTGTTTTATTTATGGTTAATACCTGGTTGAATTAGACTCGTTGTCTCTAGTTTTGATGTCGTGATATTATTCCTATTCGAATTGCTTCCGTACTATCCTGTTTTAGGGGAAATGCTGTCGATCTGTTCTTGTACAACAGTTTAGATTTATGGGGTGTTACAAGAAATCAGGATTCAAGCCGATCAGCGTTAAACCCAACACGTTTGATCGGACAAACGAAATGATAAGAAGATGGAGCGCAAGACACTAGCAAAGCTGCAGGAAAAGGCAAGGAGCTATCGGCAAGAAGAATACGAAGAAGCTGTTGAGGATTTTGAAGAAGAAAGAAAAGTGTTAGGATTTACTTCTGCCGATTTGCTCGAAGAGATCGATATTGGGGAAGGTGATAGCAAAAGACCAACGTTTGTAAGTGCTAAATTAGAACCCAGTTATAAAGCAAAGTTGGTCGAAATACTCAAGAAGTATAAGGATTGCTTTGCGTGGGAGTATTATGAGATGCCAGGTTTAAGCCGACAGCTAGTCGAACATCGGCTACCTATAAAACCTAGGTATCGGCCATTCAAACAGTACCCTAGGCGGTTTAACCCTACGTTGTATGACGCTATAAAGGAAGAAGTAGGACGATTGCTAGAGGCAAAGTTTATCCGGCCTTGCCGATACGCTGAGTGGGTCTCAAACATCGTCCCTGTGAAGAAGAAAAATGGCAAACTTAGGGTATGTGTCGATTTTAGAGATTTAAACAAAGCTACACCAAAAGGCAGTACCCGATGCCCATAGCCGATATGCTTATCGATGCTGCATCACGGGAATAAAATCATAAGCTTTTGGACGGAACGCCGGATACAATCAGATATTCATGGCCGAAGCCGATATACCCAAAACGGCTTTCAGATGTCCGGGGGCTTTAGGGCTATATGAGTGGAAAGTTATGACCTTCGGTTTAAAAAATGCCGGTGCTACTTATCAGCGTGCCATGAACCATATTTTCTATGATTTGATCGGCAATACCATGGAAATATACATTGACGACGTAGTGGTAAAATCCAAAGAAGACTGGCAACATTTAGCCGATCTGGAAAAGATGTTCGAAAGCACAAGGTTACATGGGTTAAAAATGAACCCTCTCAAATGTGCTTTCGGAGTTTTGGCTGGACAATTTCTTGGGTTTACGGTGCATGAAGGAGGAATTGAAGTAAACCAAACCAAAGTAAAAGCCATAGCCGATACTAAACCGCCGACAAGCAAAAAGGAGTTGCAGGTATTGATTGGGAAAATCAACTACTTACGACGTTTCATCTCAAACTTGTCAGGGCGTATTCAGGCCTTCACACCGCTGCTGAAAATTAAAGACAACCAAGAGTTCAAATGGGAAGCCGATCAACAAAAAGCCTTCGACGACATAAAAGGTTATCTGATGAGTCCACCAGTATTGACCGCACCAAAACACGGTATACCTTTTAGACTATATATATCGGCTGAAGGTGATTCGATTGGGGCAGTTTTAACGCAAGAAGCCGATAAGAAGGAACGAGCAATATTTTACTTAAGCCGACGTTTTTTAGATGCAGAAACCAGGTATCCCCTAGTAGAAAAATTATGCTTATCATTGTATTTTGCTTGCACCAAATTAAGACATTATATGCTGGCTTCCAAATGCGTTATAATATGCAAAACCGATGTAGTCAAGTACATATTATCGGCGCCAATCCTGCGGGGTCGGCTCGGTAAATGGGCATACGCCTTAACAGAGTTCGAGTTAACCTATGAGTCGGCTAAATCTGTAAAAGGACAAGCTGTGGCCGATTTTATCACAGGAAGTGAAACATTGACAGGGACAGCTGATGTGACTCCTTGGCAGCTGTATTTCGATGGATCCGTTTGCCAGGAAGGCGGAGGCATCGGCGTGATATTGATTTCACCTAGAAGACAGGAGTATGACTTCATGTATCGGCTAAATAGCCGATGTTCAAATAATCAAGCAGAATACGAAGCATTACTAAGGGGTCTACAATTGTTAGATAGCATCAGGGTGAAAGACGTCGAAGCTTTTGGAGACTCGATGTTAATCGTCTGACAAGTCAAAGGAGAATACCGATGTAACGACGGTGCGCTAACTCGATTTCCTGCATCAATGCCTCCAGATCATCGAGATGCTCACTACATTTTCTATAAAACATATCCCCAGAGAAGCTAATGGTAAAGCAAATCGATTGGCACAATGTGCATCAGGGTACAAGATTGAAAGCCGACAGGGACCAATCGGGATAAACGTTTGGCCGATTTTATGCGTCCACCCTGTCGACTGGAGAACAGAAATAAAGGATTATTTGTCAGATCCATCCAAGCCGACCGAGCAGAAGGTCAGGCGCAAAGCACTCAAATATGTTCTACTAGAAGACGTATTATACTTTCGGACTATGGAAGGTTTATAGTTAAGATGCCTGGGAACCGAGGAAGCCAAAGTAGCAATGGGTGAAGTCCATGAAGGCATCTGTGGATCACATCAGTCGGCTCATAAGATGAAGTGGATACTGAGGCGAACAGGATATTTTTGGCCGACGATGTTAGAAGACTGCTTCAAATATTATAAAGGATGCCAAACGTGCCAAAAGTTTGGTAACATACAGTCAGCACCAGCATCGGCTTTGCATCCGATCATCAAGCCATGGCCATTTAGAGGGTGGGGTATAGACATAATCGGCCAAATATTTCCGTCATCCAGCAAAGGACATAAATTTATCCTTGCAGCCACAGATTATTTCTCAAAATGGGTTGAGGCTGTACCACTCAAGAAGGTTACTAGCAAAGAGCTGATCGACTTTGTAAATGAACACATCATCCATCGGTTTGGAATTCCACAGACAATTACTACTGATCAAGGGACTGTGTTCATGTCCAACGAATTCAAAGGTTTTGCGGAAAGTCTTGGGATAAAATTACTCAACTCTTCCCCTTACTACGCTCAGGCCAATGGACAGGCCGAGTCGTCAAACAAGACACTGATAAAGCTGATAAAAAGAAAGATTGAGGAAGAGCCGAGGAAATGGCATTCAACGCTATCGGAGGCTTTATGGGCTTATCGGCTATCTCATCACGGATCAACTAAATTGTCACCTTTTCAGTTGGTATACGGACAGGAAGCCGTTTTGCCCGTGGAAATCAACATCGGCTCAGTAAGGCTATGCGAGCAAGATAAGGTATCAGCCGATGAATACAAACAGGCGATGCTTGACAATCTAGATGATTTGGCTGAACTAAGGCTGATCACGCTAGATCGGCTTAAAAGGAATAAAGAGAGGGTTGCCAGATCGTATAATAAAAAGGTAATTTTAAAATCGTTCGGTCAAGCCGATTTGGTATGGAAAACCATGTTGCCAATCAGGTCTAAGGATAATCGATTTGGCAAATGGTCACCAACATGGGAAGGGCCTTATAAGATCAATCGGCCGATTGACGGGAATTCGTATATACTGGAGTCCTTAGACGGGTTCGTCCTACCTAAAGCGATCAATGGAAAATATCTAAAGGCGTATCACCCAAGCATATGGGTCGGGTCCTGACCACAGGAAGAAAAAACATCAGGATCGATTACAAAAACACATGCATATAAAAACGGTCATACAGCCGACCGAGTCAGTTAAGCAAACATCCACGGATTAAACAGTTTACAAAGATCGGTTACATAGCCGATCAAGCAAGTTTTCCAAACGTCATCCCAAGGTGAAAATATTGTTTACAAAAAATCGGCTATACAGCCAGTGCTACAAATCAGTTCATTAAAAGTCGATGCTCTCAAATCAGTGAAGCCCAGAACCAGGCAAGTGGGCTCCCAAAGCCGATAGTGCCGCTGCCGCCCTACCGATGGTAGCTTGAACACTGTCTATCAATTGTTGATCGACTCCTGCATCACCAGGAACTGGAACTATCTTGGCTGATTGGTTCTTGACTTGAGCAAAAACCTCGCCAATTTGCCGCCTCTGAACGGCCAGTGAAGACGTCGAGTCGGTGATGCCGAGCTGGCATTCTGCAAGTTCTTTCGTAACTAAAGCCAGCTGTTCTTCAAGTTTGATCTTGGTCGACTCCAGCTCTTGAGCTCTGTTCTTAGCCGTTTTAAGTATAGCAGCACCCTGGTCAAATGTACTCTTTCGAGATTTGGCATCCGCTATGAGCTTGTCCAAGACCTCTTGGTCGGCTTGTTGGGCTTTCCTCTGTTCAACTCTTAGCTTGGCTGATTCCACGTCCAGCCGACGAGCGTCCAAGTGGCATACCTCCAGCAGTGCATTCATGGCAGCAGGGGGAAGATCGGCTTGCACGACCGCCATAGCATCCCTCAGTGGTTGCGTATTGGCCAGTAGAGCCGCCTCTGGTTGCATCACCTCGTCCAAAAGACGATTGAGTCGCTCTTGCATGCCCGGCTCGGCAGTGACGGCAGCCGATGCTGGCGCGAAAGCCGCTATTATGCGTTGAATATCGGCTGGATAGTCATCAGTGGCCATAACCTCCGGGTCGTCAAGCTCGTCCAAAGTGAAGCCTAGCAGATCGGCCAGATCAGTTGATGGTGCTTTGGGGTCAAGATTGGAAATATCAATCGTCGGGGGCGGTACGGCTGGTGGTGCTGGAGAGAGTGATGGAGGGATAGCCGATGTAGCACCTTGGGAATCGGCTATAACCCCCGCTATCTGTACTGATGGAGATTGCTAGAAAACAAAAAAGCAAGTCAGCAACACAAGACAAACGTAAGGCAATGTGACTACACAGAGACTCACATCAGTAGCTGAATGTTCCGGGGAACCATCGGGTTGATGCCTTACGGGTCGAGGCGAGCGCCTGGCTGACTTCTTCCTCCTCTCTGCAGTGGCTTCGGGTTAGCAATTATCAAAACAAGGGATATAATGGCTAATCCGAGAAAGTAACTTACTTGGGGCGCGCTGGCGAGCTAAGTCCGATAAGGATGGACCTTGAATATCCAAGTTACCGGAAGTATATCCCGTAGTACCAACGGATTGACCTGGACGTCGCTGTCGGCCACTGCTCGCAGAAACGTGGGGATCGGCTGTTCGCCCACCAGCATCAGTGCCGCCCTAGAAAGGTCAAAGACGATTTAAATAAAAAAAATGTCGATAATCAGCGTAAAGAATGTATGATATAAAGCGGTACCTCTGACTCTTGAGGAGCCGCTATAACCCGAGCTCGTGCTGGAACCAGAAACTACCGTCGGCTCATGAAAGTCGGGAAGAAATAAGTGAATTATGGCCGACGGAGTCCTGTCCATAAGTACGGCTTCCGATATTCTGGTCCACCACTGCGAGAATGCAGCTGACCGGCGGGAATTAAGAACAAAATGCGGCATTGAGAGAATTTGCAACCCGTCGGCTACTTCAAGAATAACCTCCGCGGCGACGCTGTTGGTCACTCGAGCTCGGGGCTCGACACAGGATAGTAGGGGGAAGGATGGAATGGTTTGCCCAAAACCTAGCTGACGGGCGTAAACCGAAGGGTGGTAGAACTCGTAAGATGGCTGAAATGTCCGATTGCGGGTATTCAAGCCGACATGAAAGATGCAAGGGGTGAGGATGATTTTGTACAAATCTAAAGTAGATTGGGGCATCAAGGAACTATCAGCATCTAGGTGAAGAAATGTTGGGTAGGGGCAATCGGCTACATCAGTATATCGGAAAAAGTCTTGTTGGCCGAAGGAAGTCCTATCTAGGGTAAGGAAGAAGCTGAGGTATTTGTGCAAGCCGACTGGGTCCATTTTTAGCTCTCCAGCTGAAGACATGATGAATCTCTCACCATAAGATCGGCTAACTCTATACTGGGGGACTACGTGTTCTAGATAATCTTCCCGAGGGAAAGTTGAACTCCCCGAAGGCTCAGATAAGATGGATCGGCTAAACATGCAATGGAGCCACGTCTGGATAAACCACAAAGGGCCTCCTATGTTGCCGACGACATGTTTTGCGAAGCCAGAAAAAAGCCGACTACGAATCACATACATCATTTGATATACAGCCCTGTCGGGACCCCGAATTTGCAAATCCGGACCCTCTGTGTATTCAGCACTAGTCCAGGAACGCGCTAGTGCACACAGTCTTAACATCGGTAAATATCACAATCATACCATTCGATATTATCAAAGTACTTTATTTAAATAACCAAACTGGTTACTCGACCTTATGGTCAAGTTACAAATATATGCCTCGCAAGGCAAAACTTATTCAGAGAAAAATAATAGCAGCGGAAAATCAAATAAACTTCGTGGCGCCATCCAGTATACCACAGGCAACTGACTGGGCTCGCTTCCCTAAGTAGACGGATCCTCTTGGAGTTCCTCCTCCAAAGCCAGTGCGATCTCTTCTTCAACCGATATTGTGTTGAGGCAAGGGTGAGTACTTGGTACTCAAGAAGTCATGCCTGAGAATGCAAGCTAATATACTATATGCATGGCTTGGTACAAAGGAATAGCTTAAGGTATATTTGCGAAGAAACAAAGATTTGACAAGTATCATAAATAGATTCGAAAGCAGTAGAAACAAGTAAAGCATAAATAACTTTTCAAGAAGTTTAATAAACATTTTCCCCATCCTAAACCACATTTCCATCATCTTCATTACTAAACCAACCCAACTTTTCAAACCAAAGTTATTTTTGAGAAAATCTAACCCTTGACTGTAATTCCTGAGCATTGTCCAGTACCGTGGACTCGGCTATTTAAATAGATTCTACACTCTGCAGAGGTTATGCACTTTACCCACAAGATACAGTCAAACACCACAAAGGCGAAGTTTAAAGTAACAAAGCCTTTGGAAGCCTCAAACAACACAGTGGTCCTCTCAGGTTCGTGCTCTACACCATCCCTTCCCTTAGCCAAGGCGAAGTATGGGACCAACACACCGTTAGATGGGTATCTGGCCATAGCCACGATACGCTCCCCCGTACAATCACACAAACGGTGTAATTGACACCCTGAGGCTCCACAAGTGAGTCCTTAGCGACTTAGTCAACTAGGGCCGTCCCATTCCAGCCATGTGGTTGCAAGTATGACCCAGTTCAAAGGCTTGCAAGGTTAAGTCCTTAGAGTGACCAGGGCAAGACTACCCGAAGAACCAAATCAACATCCCCAATGCCACAACTGGCCCACCTGATTACTCTTGCCACATGCCCCGGTCGAAAACTGTTTATCAAAACCCAGTTGATTACCATGCACCACGTGCCATAAACATCACATGATACTTTTCCAAAACAGGTTCAATATATCATTAAGTCAATATTAGCATTTGATTGTCCAAAATCATGTCATGAGCACGTAGCAGGTCTAAGCAGTATACTACAACGGTCTATAACCCATGTTGGCAATTTAATAATGTCCAACTAGTAATCCACAACTAGGGTGACAAAGGGTCATGGCACATACTTAAGTAATCAAGGTGTCATATAGCAAATTGGTACCTATCTAACCCCCAGGTTTAAACAAAGTATTTTTCTAATTGAACTAGCATGCAATAGTTTAAATCAAAATAGATTTCGAAATAGGATCAACATGGTCAAAGCACAACTTGCCTTCAAAAAGTACTCGTTCTTGGTCTTGAGTTGGATCCTGAGTCAACACTTCTCCTTCGAATTCTTCCGGCACTTCAACGTCTACTCGTAAAGCGTGCAAATAGCAATACACAAATAAACAATAGGCAAAAACATCCCAAAACTCCAAATAAAATCCATAAACAGAAAGAACATAATTTTATGGATTTTTAGAAACTGGAATCGTTCAAATCGGAGTTAAAATGCAAAAGTTATGATTTATTAAAGTTTAAATAATCAATTAAATAATATTACAGAGAAAAACTTTAGTCCAAAAATTAAATAAAATTCATATTTAGGTAGATCTCAATTTTATACAAATTTAGAAATTTGAATCACTCAAATCGGAGTTGAAACGCAAAAGTTATAAGCGTTTGAAGTTTGAAACAAAATCTGAAATCATTATTTCGAATTAATAAATCATTTTCTTTTTCGGAAATTAATTATTGCGTCAGCATAGACACGTGGCAGCCTCTGATTGGTTGGCTGACGTCAGCCGGTCCATGGACTCGGTCCACGCTCGGCTTGGGTCCACCGTGGACTCGGTCCACGACTCTACGTGTCGCTGACATGTGGGCCCACTCGGGTGACGTCATCGCTGACGTCAGCGGGGACTCAGCCCGCAGTCGGCGACATGTGGGACCTTTGTGGCGTCATGGGTGACGTCGGCGCTTGGCTGGATTAGCCAGCGACATGCGGGCCCTCGACACGCAGCGGGCCTCGCGTGTCGGCGTCCTACACGCGCAGCTGCGTGGGCCAGCGCTGCCGTCGGTCCAACTTCCCGACATCGTGGCGCCAATCTCGGCCGTTGATTTGAAATTCAGCGGCGCGATTAGATCCAGGGTTAACGTGTTGAATCTACTCGATGATCGTGGGCCGTTCGATCTAGATCGGACGGTCGAGATCTAATCCTATAATAATCACTACTACGGCGCGTGGCGATTGTGAACCGTTGGATCTTGATCCAACGGTCGAATCTAACCGGGTTTGGAACACGTGAACTCACCTCAACCGCACGATCAAGATCGGACGGTCCTGAGCTTCGCGAGGGTGATGGCGACGCCAGGGGCTGCGACCACCGGAGGAGAGACGACGACGAGCCCGACGGCGCTCGGTCGTTCGGCTGGCTGGTGGTCTCTTGGTGCGTCTCGGCGGGGACTCGGATCTGGGCTCCTTCTCGCGGAAGACGACGGACGGGCGGCGAGACGGGGCAAACCCGCAGCGGAGTGGCGCTCAACTCTGGCGAGCTCGCCGCGAATAAGCAGCGGCGGCTCGAGCGAGATGGCTCGAGAAACGGGTGTGCAAGGATGAGGGCAACCTCGGGCGTGACCAGGGCTTTAAATAGCCTCGGCGTTCGTGCGAGGCGGAAACCTAATTCTACACGGCGGCGGCGGCGGCGGAGTCCGGCTTCGGACTCGGCGGAGCGATGACGCTCAGCCGCCCACGTGACGATCCAGCGGCCACGATCGCCTGCGATCGGATCCGGGCGGATCTGGCTCGAACCGTGCAGGCGGATCTCGGCCGTTGGATCTTGATCCAACGGTTGGGATTGATTAGGGTTTTGAGTCTGGTTTGATCGAGTCAATCGGCTCGGTCGGACTCGAACTCGAGTCGACTCGGGCTCGATCGGATGAACAAGATTAGACCCGAGTTGATTTTCCAGCGATTTAATATTTAAAATAATTCCCAATAATTCATTTAATTCATTAAAAATAGCAAAAGACTCGAAAAATTCCAGAAAAATTCTGGAAAATACTTTGGATCATTTTGGACTCAAATAAAATATTTCCAACAAAATTTTATTTGCAAAATTAAATTCTTTAATTATTTCAAAATGGAATAAATTCAAATAAATTCCAAATAAATCCAAATAAATTCCAGAAAATTCCAAAAATTCACCAAAGTGCCAAATCACACATGAATTTAAGAAAAGCAAAATTTTGGGGTGTTACAAACCTCCCCCCCTTAATAGAATCTCGTCCCCGAGATTCAGGGCTTACTAAAGGAATAGGTTTGGAAACTCTTTCTTCAAATCCTCTTCGCGCTCCCAAGTCGCCCGCTTTCTTCATGGTTGCTCCACTTTGAACTCTCTGAAACGGGTTGACTTGTTTCTAGTTTCTCGATCCATTGTGTCTAGAATCCTCACGGGATGCTCCTTATAGGTCAAATCCTCTTGCAACTCAATTGACTCTAGCGGTGTCTGTTCCTCGTGAACTCGGAGACACTTCTTCAAGCCAGGACACATGGAATACGTCATGCACTCCTCGCCAACGATCGCGGCAACTCCGGTGATAAGCAACTTCGCCTCTGCGGCTCAAAATCTTAAATGGTCCAACATAACAGGTGCAAGTTTCCCTTTGGCATGGAACCTCTTAACTCCCGAGAGGCGTAACTACGAGGTATACAAAGTCTTACGGTTCAAAACTCAAGTCTCGGCGACGATTGTCGACATAACTCTTCGTCGAGATTGGGCTATCTTCAACCTTTCCTAATCATGGCGACACTGTTCTTGACCTCTTGAAGAATGTCAGGCCCAAAGACACGCGCTCACGGTCTCATTCCAATTCAATGGCGTCCGACAGGGTCGACCATACAGTGCCTCAAAAGGTGACATCTGTAAACTAGCCTGATAACTATTGTTGTAACTGAACTCGGCATACGGTAAACTCTTATCCCAAGAGGTAGCATAAGCTAATGCACACTGTCGACGATCTGTTTCGCCGGCAATGAGATTTGTGATTCTAGGGGATTTGTGCGGGATCTGAGCTTGATGGTAACACAGGATGCGAGGGCAATCTGTTTTAGACAGGTTTGGGCTCTCTCGGAGGAGATAATACCCTAGTCCTGTGTTCTTGGATGTATTGTGTGTGTTCAAGAGAGAGCAAGAGAGGAGAGCCTCCCCCTTGTTTTTTTCCTCCTCCCCTTATATACTGGGGGAGAATACATGATAGATGGGCGCCACCGGGCCCTAAACATGGTGGCCTGGACGACATGTCCCTTGTCCTTATCCGCCTTCACGCTCTATGTCCTGGAGAGGAGGTTATGCTTTCTCCGACCCACGCCTTTGCCGCCTTGTCGAGTTCCAGCTTCCGCAGTCCTGGCGAGGTCGGACCGCATGCCTCGCCCTGGCGGGTTGTTAGGTGGGGCACGAAGCTTCCTTGAAGGACCGGGAGTTGTCTTGGGAGCAAGTCGAAGGTCTCCTCTGGGCCCGTCGTGGTGCTGCTTGGCCTTGGGCTTTCCATTCCGCTGTCGGGCCCAGTAGAGTGTAGGTCCCTCTTCACGGGACCCTGCTTTATCATCCACAAGAGCCCCCAAGTGCTTTAGGATCGACTTTCCGTCCCTTACCCTGTCATGAGGATTATGCGGGAGAGATCATAAAGAACTTGTAGTATGAAGCCACCATGGTTGGTTAGCTCATGGCGAAAGTGGTACCCGCGCCCGTTCACGGTCTTGACAACCGGCTTGTCGCTTCTACCGACCCTCATGGGGCATACCTTGTTCTTTTGGCTCGGGTCGAGTGGTACCGCCGCGTTCTGGCGGCGCGACAGCCAGAGCTTGTCGCTCATTGACCCTCATGGGGCATACCTTATTCTTTTTGGCTCGTGGGTCGAGTGGTACCCGCGCCTACCGTTTTGCAGGCGCTGGCAACCGGCTTGTAGCTCAACCGACCCTCATGGGGCATACCTTGATCTTTTGGCTCGGGTCGAGTGGTACCGCGCTGCCGGATTTGCAGTCGCTGACACCGGCTGTAGCTCGTGACCCTCATGGGGCATACCTTGGTCTTTGGCTCGGGGGTCGGTACCAGCGCCCACATTCTGACGCGGCAAGAACCGGCTTGTAGCTCGGTGACCCTCATGGGGCATACCTTGGTCTTTTTGGCTCGAGGTCTGGCGGTACTGCTACCAAGCCCGTTCTGGCGCCAAGAACCGGCTTGTAGCTCCTACCGACCTCATGGGGCATACCTTGGTCTTTTGGCTCGGGTCGAGTGGTACCCGCACCCGTTCTGGTGCTTGACAGCAGAACTTGTCGCTCTACCGACCCTCATGGGGCATACCTTGATCTTTTGGCTCGGGGCCGAGTGGTACCAGCGCCTTGCTTCTGATCTTGTGACAGCCGGCTGTAGCTCGGTGACCCTCATGGGGCATACCTTGATCTTTTGGCTCGGGTCGAGTGGTACCCGCTACCGTTCTGATGGCGACAGCCGGCTTGTAGCTCGGTACGACCCTCATGGGGCATACCTTGGTCTTTTGGCTCGGGTCGGGAGCGGTACCGCCACGTTCTGGCGCAAGCAACCGGCTTGTCGCTTGTTGACCCTCATGGGGCATACCTTGGTCATACAGAGTAATGCACTGCGTGTGCCACGCCAGATCGCTTTAGACCCTCATGGGGCGCATTCTCAAGACCGTGTTGGTTGTAGATCCTCCCGCGACACCCAATCGCATTGTGAGACAAATGACCAGCAATTGACCCCAAATTATGGGGTGTCTTGGTCGAAGGATGTTCGGAAAGTGCCCAGCCCCAAGCTTCCGTGGCGGCGGGCGTTCGGGCCCGTCATGGGGCGACTTTTTCCCAAACCGGACCAGATTTGACACCTGGCGCGTTTTGCGCGACGCAGCAGCTATTGGGCCCGTCATGGGCGTGCCCTGATCCGGCCCAGGTGAACAGAGGGCTCCTCGCTTCTTCCCACCGTAGGTGGAAATTGGGGCCCATTTCTTATAAGTCGGAAGGACCCTCGTTGGAGTAACGGGCCTCTCGCACCTTCTCCACCACGGTGCGAAACCTTCAAACCTTCCTTGGCGATTTAGGGTTTCGATTTCGCGCCTTGGCTTGCGGCGGTTCTTTCCTCCGTGTCTTCTTCTTCGCCATGTCGTCTTCCTCGTCATCGGAGGGTAGCACCGACCCTGCGACGGTAGGGTGGGAGACTTCCATCACGACGATGTCCCGCTTGAGGGGATGGTTGCCGCCGGCGTCCTCCCTCCGCCGAGTTGATCTCCGCCGCCCCGCCGCAGTGACCCTTACCCCACACCTCTAGAGAATGAGATTGTGGTGTTTGAGTCCTTCTTCCGCGAGGACTTAGCATTCCTGGGAGCGCCTTCTTCCGGGCTCCTCCACTTCTACGAAATTGAGTTGATCAATTTGAACCCCAACTCGATTCTTCACATTGCCATCTTCGTCAGCTCTGCGAGGCGTATCTTGGGATACGTCCTCATTTGGATTTGTTCCGCTCCTTCTTCCGGCTGAAGCCTCATCCGAACCGGCCGCCTCCCAATGTCGTTGGGGCGCCGGCTCCAGCATGGAGGGCTCAAGAAACAAAGATTTTGTCGTTCCTCTCATGACCTCCCTCAAAGGTTGGAGGCGGGAGTGGTTCTATTGTGCCAACGTTGATCCTTTCCTCGCCCCTTTGCCGTGCTCCTAAAGCTTCCCGATCTTTGGAGCGACACCTGACAGAGGAGGTTTGGCGCAAGTCCCCGAGCTTACGGCATTGATTGACGATCCCCGAAGAATCGAGGGTGACGGGCCCCGGATCGCTGGTCGCTTTGTGAAGCGCCGAGTGCACCCTTGAAGGAGAGAGTCCATTTGGGGTTCCAATACAACGGCCTCCGACCCCACGCGAGTCGGAAGTGGACTCTGTCGATGGAGGCGCCAGAACATCCCAAAATTTTGCTTTTCTTAAATTCATGTGTGATTTGGCACCTTGGTGAATTTTGGAATTTTCTCGAATTTATTTGGATTTATTTGGAATTTATTTGAATTTATTCCATTTTGAAATAATTAAAGAATTTAAATTTGCAAATAAATTTTTGTTGGAAATATTTTATTTGAGTCCAAAATGATCCAAAATATTTTCCAGAATTTTTCCGGAATTTTTCGAAAGTCATTTGCTATTTTAATGAATTAAATGAATTATCGGGAATTATTTTAAATATTAATTACTGGAAAATCCAACTCGGGTCAAGTACTGTTCATCCGACCGAAGTCGGACTCGAGTCCGACCGAGCCAGCTTGACTCGACCGAACCCACTCCTAACCCTAATCAATCCCAACCGTTGGATCAAGATCCAACGGCCGAGATCCGTCAGACCTGCACTGAAGCCGTGTCCGACCGGACCCGGCCGCGCTACGATCGCGGGCCGTTAGTTGTGCCACGTGGGACGGCCACGATTTCATCGTCTCCGCCCGAAGTCCGAAGCCGACTCGCCGCCGTGTCCGCCGTGGAGAGCTAGGTCTCCGTTTCTGCACGGACGCCGAGGCTATTTAATGCCCGGCATACCCCGAGGATCGCCATCCCACGCCGCTCAAACTCCTAGCTCGCGCCGCTTAGGATCCCACCGCTCGCCGTTATTGCTCGCCGGAGTTGGAAGTCTGCTCGCCGCGATTAAACGCCGATATTCTTTGCCGTCCGTCGTCCTCCGCCCGTCATCAAGCCCGGTCCGATTCCCCAAGACGAGGCAGCGTTGAGTACCCCTCACTCGCCGGAAGCGCGCGAAACGCCGACGGCAAGGTCGTCGTCCCGTCTCCGGTCAAGCCAGCGCCGCCGCGTGCCATCACCGTCCTCGAAGCCGTGCACCGTTGGATCCGAATCGGACGGCAGCGGTGAGTTCACGTGTTTCCCAAACCCTAGAAACCCGACAGATTCGGGACCGCTGGATCAAGATCCAACGGTTCACAATCGCCACGCGTCGTAGCGAGGCGATTATAGGATTAGATCTTGACCGTCCGATCTAGATCGAACGGCCCACGAGCATCGAGTAGTTTCAACGTGTTAACCCTGGATCTAATCCGCGCCGTTGATTTTCAAACCAACTGACGAGATTGCGCCACGTGTCGGGACGTTGGACCGACGCGGCCGGCCCACGCCGCAGCGTGCGTGTGACGCCGACACGCTGGCCGGTGTCAGAGGGCCGCATGTCAGTGGCTAACCCAGCCAAGCGCTGACGTCACCCATGACGTCACGGTGGAGTCCCACTGCCGGGCCGCGGATGAGCCCCGCCGACGTCGGCCGATGACGCTACCCGAGTGAGCCCACATGTCGATCCACGTGAGCCGTGGACCGAGTCCACCGTGGACCCGAAGCCGAGCATGGACCGAGCCCATGGACCGGCCGACGCCGCCAGGCCAATCAGAGCTGCCACGTGTCCATGCCGACGCAATAATTAATTTCCAAAAGAAAATGATTTATTAATTCGAATAATGATTTCAAATTTAGATTCAAACTTCAAACGCTTATAACTTTTATGCGTTTCAACTCCGATTTGAGCGATTCAAATTTCTAAATTTGTATAAAATTAAGATCTACCTAAATATGAATTTTATTTAATTTTTGGACTAAAGTTTTTCTCTGTAATATTATTTAATTGATTATTTAAACTTTAAATAATCATAACTTTTATGCTTTAACTCCAAATTTGATTTATTCAGTTTCTAAAAATCCAGAAAATTATGTTCTCTCTGTTTATGGATTTTATTTGGAGTTTTGGGATCTTTTGCATAGTGTTTATTTGTGTATTTGCTATTTGCACGCTTTACGAGTAGACGTTGAAGTGCCTGGGAAGGATTCGAAGGAGAAGTGTTGACTCAGGATCCAACTCAAGACCAAGAGCAAGTGCTTTTGAAGGCAAGTTGTGCTTTGACCATATTGATCCTATTTGAAAATCTATTTTGATTTAAACTATTGCATGCTAGTTCAATTAGAAAGATACTTTGTTTAAACATGGGGGTTAGATAAATACCAATTTGTCAGTATGACACCTTGATTACTTAAGTATGTGCCATGACCCTTTGTCACCCTAGTTGTGGTTTACTAGTTGGACATTATTAAATTGCCAACATGGGTTTAGACCAGTTGTAGTATCTTTGCTTAGACACCTCGTGCTCATGACATGATTTTGGACAATCAAATGCTAATATGGACTTAATGATATATTGAACCTGTTTTGGAGAAGTATCATGTGATGTTGATGGCACGTGGTGCATGGTAATCAACTCAGGTTTGATAAATGATTTCGATCGGGGCATGTGGCAAGAGTAATCAATTGGGCCATTGTGGCATTGGGGATGTTGATTTGGTTTTTCTGTAGTCTTACCCTGGTCACTCTAAGGACTTAACCTTGCAAGCCTTTGAACTGGGTCATACTTGCAACCACATGGTGGAATGGGACGGCCCTAGTTGACTAAGTCGCTAAGGACTCACTTGTGGAGCCTCGTGGTGTCGATTACACCTTTTGTGTGATTGTGCGGGAGCGATCGTGGCCGTGGCCAGGTACCCATCTAACGGTGTGTTGGTCCCATACTTCGCCTTGGCTAAGGGAAGGGATGGTGTAGAGCACGAACCTGAGAGGACCACCGTGTTGTTTGAGGCTTCCGAAAGGCTTTGTTATGATCGCTCATTCGCATACTCTTGTATGGCGATTCACTACCGACGTGGTGAGTGGATTGTATCTTGTGGGTAAAGTGCATAACCTCTGCAGAGTGTAGAATCTATTTGAATAGCCGAGTCCACGATCGACATTGCTCTGAATTACAAATCAAGGGTTAGATTTTCTGAAATTAACTTGGATTTGAAAAGTTGGGTTGGTTTAATAATGAAGATGATGGAAATGTGGTTTAGGATGGGGAAAAATGTTTATTAAATTTCCTGAAAAGTTATTTATGCTTTACTTATTTCTACCGGCTTCGAATCTACTTATATTACTTGTCAAAAGTCACATCGCAAATATACCTTGAGCTATTCCTTTGTACCAAGCCATGCATATAGTATATTAGCTTGCATTCTCAGGCATGACTTGTCGAGTACCAAGTACTCACCCTTGCCCCAACACAATATCAGTTGAAGAGGAGATTACGCCACTTTGGAGGAGGAACTCCAAGAGGACCCGTCTACTTAGGGATGCGAGCCTGGTCAGTTGCTGTGGTATACTGGATGGCGCCACGAAGTTTATTTGAATTTCCGCTGCTATTATTTCTCTTTCAATAAGTTTTGCCTTGCAAGGCATATATTTGTAACTTGGCCATAAGGTCGAGTAACCCTTTGATTATTTAAATAAAGTACTTTGATAGTATCGTTTGGTATGATTGTGATATATACCGATGTTAAGACTGTGTGCACTAGCTGCGTTCTCGACTAGTGCTGAATACACTGAGGGTCCGGATTTGCAAATTCGGGTCCCGACAGAGGTGGTATCGAGCCATACTTGACGTGAGGCTCAACCCTAAGCTAGAATGGTCGTAGTGAGGATAAAACCTATTTTCTAAAGCTAAAAATTTGTGAAGACAAGAAATGACCTCTCGACTTATCCCCTTCTCTCTTTTCTTGCCTCTTGCTGAAATTTTCCCTTACCTCGTCACGATCGAAAAATTCCGAGTTCTTACGTAAAGCACTCTTGTGACAGATGGAGGTTTTCTCGATGAGTGAGCATAGGTTCTATAGTGAGACTCCCTCGCCGAGTCGCGTCATAGAAGAAAGAGCCACCCTTTAGGCGTTAGACTCCAGAGTTAGTTCGATTTGGATTTTCATTGTTTGCTGAGTGTGCAGTATGTGTTGCAAGGCCCTTAGGCATTGTAAGCAGCCATACCAAGTTATTAATAATAAAGTTGGACCTTAAAGTTACCCCTTTCGCCCCGCATAAGTTCCATACTACTTGTCTATTCTTGTTTCCCTCTCATCTCTAAACCTAGAGCAAATCGACAGATGGTGAACACCCGTGGAAACTTTGGAAGCAATGGGAGTGGATCTCGCCCAGTAGAAAACCCCAATGATGGAGCACCAGCATCACCAGTTGATATGCAGAGTTTTGGAGCCTTTCTTGCTGCCCAGACTCAGTTGATGCATGCTATGATGCAACAAATGCAACACGCCATCGCGCAGTCCACCGCTAATCAAGTTAATCAGGGACCACGCCGTAATACAAGGCCGTCGAGTTCATGAGGACTCACCCACCCACTTTCTTCGGGAATGCCAATCCATTGGAGGCCGACGATTGGTTAAGATCAATTGAGAGGAAGCTACACATAGCTCAATGCATAGGGAATGAGAAGGTACTCTACGCTTCTCATCGCTTGGAAGGAACAATTGAATGGTGGGAGAACTTCTGTGCCACGCAGAGAACCCTCAAGATATCACTTGGGAGGAGTTCACAATGCATTCGACAAGATCACGTGCCTGAAGGAATTATGGACCTTAAGAAGGAGGAGTTCAGAGCATCAAGCAAGGTAATCACCGGTGGTCGACTACTCCGAACAAGTTCACACAGCCTAGCACGCTACGCACTGAGGATGTAGCGACGGATAAATCCGCAGTCTCGTTTCATGAAGGGACTTAACTCAGATTGCAAGTAGGATTGATCACCCACACCTTTCCGCATTTCCAAGAGTTGGTGAATAAGGCGCTTATTCTTGAGGACAAAGCGCAAGGAACTGATGAGAACAGAAGCGCAGATGCAACAAAGAAGGATCACGTCGAGGAACGCAACGCTTGAAAATTGCACCAAATCAATTCTTCGATTCCAACCACGCACGAATGCAACAAGGACACCATCCCAAAGACCAAGACCTGCCAATCGTAACTACCAAACCCCCCGCTTAGAAACGCTACCCCAGGCAACAAGAAGGAACAAGTGAGACGCTGTTACAATCGCAACGAGCCAGACACTTTGCCAACAGCTTGTCC
Source organism: Rhipidocladum racemiflorum (assembly GCA_036346355.1). NCBI lineage: Eukaryota > Viridiplantae > Streptophyta > Magnoliopsida > Poales > Poaceae > Rhipidocladum > Rhipidocladum racemiflorum. The sequence continues at coordinate 59,356,403 of CM070573.1, read as the reverse complement.
AAAGAAGACAGCAGGAGTGACCCGATTCGCTTCAACCTAGGAACCACCCAGCTAGGACGCCAAAGACCAGAGCCACACCCTGCATCAGTGGTGAGAGGCCGAGTCAACCATGTCACCGCAGATGCACTTTGCGAATGCTACGGACGTCGATCTTGGGTAAGTTACTTGTTAACTCAAGACCTGCAATAGCTTTGTTTGACTCTGAGCTTCGCATTCGCTTGTTTCGCAAGGCTTTGCTACTAGAAATGACTTGAGAATTGCAAGACTTAAGTGCATGCTTTTAGTTCAAACCCACAGTTCCAGAACTCCGAACGGAAGTAGGATGTTCCGGGTGAGAATACTAATAGATGGAATAGAATTCCTAGCAAACCTTATAATTTTGGAGACCCGCACCTTAGATGTTATATTGGGAATGGATTGGTTATCCAAGCACAAGGCTGTATTGGATTGTGGACGAAGGACTATCTCAGTTGAGAGCCCGTATGGGAAGAAAGTGAAATTTCAAGCCACTGCAGTTAGAGATGGACAGCTGATGGTTAACAGTACCAAGGCAATCAGCATTGAGGATGTCCCAGTAGTGAATGAGTACCCAGATGTTTTTCCCGAAGATCTACAGTATGCCGCGACAGGACATAGAGTTTGTGATAGAGCTTGTACTGCACAAAGACCGATAGCAAAGAGACCCTATCGGATGTCTACCGAGGAGTTGGTAGAAATGAAGAAACAACTAGAGGAGTTAATGGAGAAAGGATTTATCGACTGAGTTCGTCAGCCGTGGGGGAGCACCGGTTTTGTTTGTCAAGAAGAAGGACGGAGTTTCAGGATGTGCATTGACTACCGTGCACTCAATGAAGTCACCGTGAAGAATAAATATCCGCTACCCAGGATTGATGATTTGTTTGATCGGCTAAGAGGAGCCGGAGTTTTCTCCAAGATTGATCGAGATCGGGATACCATCGCTTGAAGATCCGATCGTAAGATATTCAAGATCGCATTCTCGTCAAGATATGGACATTACGAAGTTTACGCTATGTCCTTTGGTCTAACGAATGCGCCACTTATTTCATGAATATGATGAATAAGGTGTTCATGGAATATTTGGACAAGTTTGTCGTCGTGTTCATAGACGATATCCTAGTCTACTCCAAGACAGAGGATGAACATGCCGAACACTTAAGGCGAGTTTTGGAAAAGCCGAGGAACAAAGAACTTTTCGCCAAGTTCAGCAAGTGTGATTTTTGGATGGACAAGGGGGCGTGTCTTGGGCATGTACTGACCGGGGGAGGAGTCGCCGTAGTTCCGAGCAAAGTAGAAGCTGTGGTTACATTGGGAGCACCAAGACCGTGACCTGATTCGAGTTTCCTTGGAATGGCAGGATATTACCGCCGTTTCATCGAAGGCTTTTCGACAATTGCGAAACCTCTTACGCAATTGTCGAAGAAGGAAAAGAAGTTTGCATGGACGCTTTAATGTGAGGAAGGATTTCAGAGTCAAGAAGCGATTGACATCAAGACCGGTGTTAGTTCTACCTGATGTTGCTCAAAGCTTCGATATTTATTGTGACGACGCGCCAAGGACTTGGATGTGTCTTTGTCGATGAGAATGGAAAGGTCGTCGCTTATGCATCAAGGCAGTTGAGGCCGCATGAGGAAAATTATCCGACACATGACCTAGAGTTAGCCGCCGTAGTGCATGCTTTGAAGATATGGCGTCACTATCTGATTGGAAACAGATGTGAGGTGTATACGGATCATAAGAGCCTTAAGTACATATTCACCCAGTCGGATCTGAATATGAGGCAGAGGAGATGGTTGGAGTTAATCAAGGACTATAATGTTGGAATCCATTACCATCCCGGGAAGGCCAACGTAGTAGCTGATGCTCTGAGCCGGAAGAGCCATACCGTAAGTACGTTGCTAGCCACAAGTCAGGATGAGTTATGTAAGGATTTTCAAAGATGAAGATTGAGGTTGTACCTAGCGGATTCTTGGCCGCATTGGAAGTAAAGTCTACCCTAGAGGATCAGATCCGAGAAGGACAGAAGGATGATGACAGATCCGCAGGATTAAGTCCATCAAGGAGGAAGGCGAGGCGAAGGACTTCAAATTGGATGAACAAGGCACGTTGTGGATGAAGGATCGCATTTGTGTGCCTAACAAAAAGGAGTTAAAGCAACTGATTTTGGAAGAAGCCCATGACTCTAAGTACTCGATTCATCCTGGAGCGCCAAGATGTATCAGGATCTCAAGGAGAGATTCGTGGCCGAGTATGAAACGTGAAGTTGCCTACCACCGAGTTGCCACGCCAAGTTGGCAGGAGTGCATGACGTATTCCATGTGTCCCAGCTTAAAGAAGTGTCTCCGAGTTCCCGAGAACAGTACACCGCTAGAGTCAATTGAGTTGCAAGAAGATTTGACTTATAAGGAGCATCCCGTGAGGATTCTAGACACAATGGATCGAGAAACTAGAAACAAGTCAACCCGATTCTCAGAGTTCATTGGAGCAACCATGAAGAAAGTGAAGCGACTTGGGAGCGAAGAGGATTTGAAGAAAGAATTTCCAAACCTATTCCTTTAGTAAGCCCTGAATCTCGGGGACGAGATTCTATTAAGGGGGGGAGGTTTGTAACATCCCAAAATTTTGCTTTTCTTAAATTCATGTGTGATTTGGCACCTTGGTGAATTTTTGGAATTTTCTGGAATTTATTTGGATTTATTTGGAATTTATTTGAATTTATTCCATTTTGAAATAATTAAAGAATTTAAATTTGCAAATAAATTTTTGTTGGAAATATTTTATTTGAGTCCAAAATGATCCAAAATATTTTCCGTAATTTTTCTCGAATTTTTCTCGAGTCATTTGCTATTTTTAATGAATTAAATGAATTATCGGGAATTATTTTAAATATTAATTACTGGAAAATCCAACTCGGTCAAGCATCGTTTCATCCGACCGAAAGTCGGACTCGAGTCCGACCGAGCGATTGACTCGACCGAACCCACTCCTAACCCTAATCAATCCCAACCGTTGGATCAAGATCCAACGGTGAGATCCGTCCGACCAGACGAGCCGTGTCCCGGACGACCGCCGCGCCGGCGATCGTGGCCGTTATTGTGCCACGTGGGACGGCCACGATTTCATCGCTCTCCGCCGAGTCCGAAGCCGACTCCGCCGTGTCCGCCGCCGTGAGAGCTAGGTCTCCGTTTTTGCACGGACGCCGAGGTTATTTAATGCCCGGCATACCCCGAGGATCGCCATCCCACGCCCGGTTCGAAACCTAGCTCGCGCCGCTAGGATCTCACCGTCTCGCCGTTATTGCTCGCCGGAGTTGGAAGTCTGCTCCGCCGCGATTAAACGCCGATATTGTCGCCGTCCGTCGCCCTCGCCGTCATCAAGCCCGGTCCGGATTCCCCAAGACGAGACGCTGCGTTCGAGTACCTCACTCGGCCGGAGCGCCCGAACGCCGACGGCAAGGTCGTCGCCCCCGTCTCCGGTCAAGCGGCGCCGCCGCGTGCCATCACCGCCCCTCGAAGCCGTGCACCGTTGGATCCAGATCGGGACGGCAGCGGTGAGTTCACGTGTTTCCCAAACCCTAGAAACCCGATTAGATCTGACCGTTGGATCAAGATCCAGCGGTTCACAATCGCCACGCGTCTTTGTAGCAAAGGCGATTATAGGATTAGATCCGACCGTCCGATCTAGATCGAACGCCCACGAGCATCGAGTAGTTTCAACGTGTTAACCCTGGATCTAATCCGCGCCGTTGATTTTCAAACCAACGGGCGAGATTGCGCCACGTGTCGGGAAGTTGGACCGACGCGGCCGGCCCACGCTGGCAGTGTGACGCCGACACGCCGGGCCCGCGTGTCGAGGGCCGCATGTCGGGCTAACCAGCCAGCGCCGACGTCACCCATGACGTCCAGGTCCCACTGTCGCCGTGCGGATGAGCCTCGCCGACGTCGGCCGATGACGTCACCCGAGTGGGCCCACATGTCGATCCACGTGGTAGTGGACCGAGTCCACCGTGGACCCGAAGCCGAGCATGGACCGAGCCCATGGATGGGCCACTGACGCCAGGCCAATCAGGAGCTGCCACGTGTCCATGCCGACGCAATAATTAATTTCCGAAAAGAAAATGATTTATTAATTCGAATAATGATTTCAAATTTAGATTCAAACTTCAAACGCTTATAACTTTTGGCGTTTCAACTCCGATTTGAGCGATTCAAATTTCTAAATTTGTATAAAATTAAGATCTACCTAAATATGAATTTTATTTAATTTTTGGACTAAAGTTTTTCTCTGTAATATTATTTAATTGATTATTTAAACTTTAAATAATCATAACTTTTATGCTTTAACTCCAAATTTGACGATTCCAGCTTCTAAAAATCCAGAAAATTATGTTCTCTCTGTTTATGGATTTTATTTGGAGTTTTGGGATCTTTTGCATAGTGTTTATTTGTGTATTTGCTATTTGCACGCTTTTACGAGTAGACGTTGAAGTGCCTAAGGATTCGAAGGAGAAGTGTTGACTCAGATCCAACTCAAGACCAAGAGCAAGTGCTTTTTGAAGGCAAGTTGTGCTTTGACCATATTGATCCTATTTCGAAATCTATTTTGATTTAAACTATTGCATGCTAGTTCAATTAGAAAGATACTTTGTTTAAACATGTGGGTTAGATAAATACCAATTTGTCAGTATGACACCTTGATTACTTAAGTATGTGCCATGACCCTTTGTCACCCTAGTTGTGGTTTACTAGTTGGACATTATTAAATTGCCAACATGGGTTTAGACCGATTGTAGTATGTCGCTTAGACACCTTTCGTGCTCATGACATGATTTTTGGACAATCAAATGCTAATATTGACTTAATGATATATTGAACCTGTTTTGGAAAAGTATCATGTGATGTTGATGGCACGTGGTGCATGGTAATCAACTGGGTTTGATAAACAGTTTTCGACCGGGGCATGTGGCAAGAGTAATCAGGTGGGCCAGTTGTGGCATTGGGGATGTTGATTTGGTTCTTCGGGTAGTCTTGCCCTGGTCACCCTAAGGACTTAACCTTGCAAGCCTTTGAACTGGGTCATACTTGCAACCACATGGCTGGAATGGGACGGCCCTAGTTGACTAAGTCGCTAAGGACTCACTTGTGGAGCCTCGGGTGTCGATTACACCTTTTGTGTGATTGTGCGGGGAGCGTATCGTGGCTGTGGCCAGGTACCCATCTAACGGTGTGTTGGTCCCATACTTCGCCTTGGCTAAGGGAAGGGATGGTGTAGAGCACGACCTGAGAGGACCACCTGTGTTGTTTGAGGCTTCCGAAGGCTTTGTTATGATCGCTCATTCGCATACTCTTGTATGGCGATTCACTACCGACGTGGTGAGTGGATTGTATCTTGTGGGTAAAGTGCATAACCTCTGCAGAGTGTAGAATCTATTTGAATAGCCAGGAGTCCACTGTGATCGACATTGCTCTAGAATTACAAACAAGGGTTAGATTTTCAAATTAACTTGGATTTGAAAAGTTGGGTTGGTTTAATAATGAAGATGATGGAAATGTGGTTTAGGATGGGGAAAAATGTTTATTAAATTTCCTGAAAAGTTATTTATGCTTTACTTATTTCTCTTTGCTTTGAATCTACTTATATTACTTGTCAAAAGTCATTTTACTGCAAATATACCTTGAGCTATTCCTTTGTACCAAGCCATGCATATAGTATATTAGCTTGCATTCAGGCATGACTTCTTTGAGTACCAAGTACTCACCCTTGCCCCAACACAATATCGCTTGAAGAGGAGATTACGCCACTTTGGAGGAGGAACTCCAAGAGGACCCGTCTACTTAGGGATGCGAGCCCGATCGATTGCCTGTGGTATCTTGGATGGCGCCACGTAAGTTTATTTGAATTTCATTTGTTATTTCTCTTTCAATAAGTTTTGCCTTGCAAGGCATATATTTGTAACTTGGCCATAAGGTCGAGTAACCCTTTGATTATTTAAATAAAGTACTTTGATAGTATCGTTTGGTATGATTGTGATATATACCGATGTTAAGACTGTGTGCACTAAGCGCGTTCCTGGACTAGTGCTGAATACACAGAGGGTCCGGATTTGCAAATTCGGGGTCCCGACAGGCGCTGGCAGCACGGGTAGTTGATTTCTTCGTGCCTGGCACAATAATCACCAACAGGGGCTGCCCTCGTAAATTTTCAATGGCAAGGCCTCCCCCTCCTGTGAATGCACTATTCTCTCGAAAGGCTGTTCCATGATTTCTTTGACTGATGTGTGATTCAAACAGGGTGCGATCGTTCCTTTTTTCAGGAGCACGCGTCCTTCCTTTCGACGCTCAGCTTGTCGGCCTCTCTCTCGAGACACGCCAGCGGCGAGCGGCCGACACCTCGATCGACGAGCTGCACCGGAGTCGGCGGAGGAGGTCGCCGGCCTTTCGTCACCAGACCTTCGACATCCGGTGCACCGGATCGCAGCGCGGGGCCACAGCCTTCTGTCGATGGCAGCCCAGTGCCAGGCGCCAACTTCCTCCGAGTGGTCTTTGGGCCTCGGATGAAACTCAGGATGAAATTCAAGAAATCCAAGAGGTATTCTTTTGGGCGATCCTTGTCTTTTTTATTCTGCTGTCTTTGAGGTGTCTTCCCTTTTTGCTGATCCAGACTCCTGTGTGGGCGTCCCTGTGGAGGGTCTCTGAAAAGGAGTCCCGAGCGTGGGCTTCCCAAGGGGAGCCCCCGCGTCGGCTAGGTCGCCGTCGCCGCCAAGCTAACCGGGCGTCGCCACCGGGCGCGAAGCGATCCGACAAGTCGAACCATCCGGTGGTCCGTCCGCCGACGAGATCGACCGCCGTCTCCGGAGTGGAGGAAGTGCCTCGAAAGCCACCGCCGCTCGGTCCTCTGCCGAAGCCCCGAATCGGACCGTATGGTGGGAAGGGGTTCCACCGGAAGGGATGGAAGAGGACGACGAGATGGAGAGAGCGGCTCGGACGAGCTTTATGAGCTCACCGTCAAGTGTAGCACGCTCGTCGAGGGTGAGCTTCTTGTCTTCAATCATCGCTTTCGACTTCTCCCTGAGATTACGCCTGTTACTTAGGACATGGGGAGCGCTCGGAGCAAAGGTCGCGGTTTTTCGGAAGAGTGCTCCCAAAGCTCAAAGAGCGTATGAAGACTGCAGGACAAGCTCAACGAGATCAGCGCGGACAGATGGAAAGAAGTCCACGAGCTTCAGGGCGAGTGTATGACGATCCGGGAGGAAAAGACGAAGCTTGAGCATATGCTCGAAGGTGAGATTCTCCCCTGAATACGGTTCGGATGCTTTTTGGATGGTGGTTGGAGAGGATGATGACACACTCGTGTTTCAGAGCGACTTCGACCGCTGTTTGGTGAGGCCCTACCGAGGCTTCAGAGAATTCTGGCCTCGAAGCTCGAGTCACCTGGAAAGGATGCAATGAGGAGCGAAGGGTAAATTTATTTGACTTGGGTTGAACATACTTGGCGTCAGTGTGCTCTTGATGGCTGTTTGACTTTGTGGCGTAGTGCAAGGAGAAGATGGCGGCCGCCGAATGAGCGGACTGAGCTGCGCGTCGCTGCGAGCCGATCCCGCACCTTCTGCGCATTGAAGGAGCCACGCCGGGCCAGGGGCGATGTCGTTCCACTTCTCTCGGGAGGAGCCGACAGATCAGAGCTTACGCCAAAGAGTCCGCAGCCGATGAGCGCGAACCAGGCATTGGCGGTGGTCAAGTCTCATTATCCGAGAGTTGACCTCGAAGGCTGTGAAAGAAGGCTTTGCTCGTGATGAAGACAAGGCCAACGCTCCTCGAAGAGGTGTCAGGTGCATCGCAGCCCTGTTGGAAAATCTGGAATTCGACTTTGACGTGGGCCTTGATGCCGAGTGCTCGCCCTCCTTGTTTGAAATCTTGTCTTCTTACTTCAAGATAATTCGCTTGTATTGTCTTCCGCCGAGTGGTCTTCGAGACCTGAATATAGGCCCGTAGCCTTTTGGATCCTGTTGTGCCTTTCCTGATGGGCTTCACCGACTGGTATGGCTTCCAAACGCCAGGGCCTTGGCCCGTGGCTTTCTTGCCCGGACAGGCTTTTCCGAGAGGTCGGGCGTGCAGCCTCTCGGCGTCGGGACTTACGTTGGCCATCTGGTCGAGTGGTTTAGCCCCAGGCTTGCATCACTTGCTAGCTCTCGGCCCGGGCTTTGCGCTTAATTTGGTATAATTAAGCGAGGAAGCCGAATGAGCTTGAACCGCTTACAACACGTGTCGGTGAAATTCTCCTTGATTTTGTTCAATGCGCCCGATCTTCTTCGGTATTTGCACTGTTGCTTCGTTTTTCGCGCTTCATTGATTGTGAGGTGGCGCGTTTTGATTGCCTTTGAGATGCTTCGATTTCCGAGGCTGGGGTGGCTTATAAATGGGGCATCACCGCTAATGAGCGATCGCCCGTTTCTTCTTGCCTTGTCCTTCGTCTTCCTCTTCCAGTTTCCTTCCATGTCTATTACGGGAGGTTCGTTGGTCCCTCTGCGGCGTTGTTTCGCCATCGATTCTTCGGGATGTTGCACAACCGGGAGGAGGCTAAGCATGGGAAGACCTTGACTTTTTCACACTGGAGGCGGAGGCGGAGGACGGAGCGGCGAGGGACGCCGCCGCCGTGGCCACCTTGTTGGAGGTCGCCCCAGGGCTCCACGAGGTGGCGGAGATCATCCTCGAGATGGTTGGTCGCGATCGTCGCGACGACCTTGCCGTCAGGGCCCTCGTCCGCCTTGTACCCCCCTTGTGGGTGGTTGACGAGGAGATTCTCGCGGCTTTGGGTCGCGTGGGTCGCGACTAACCTCAGCGATCTCGCCTCCGGTCTCCCAATGCGTCGGCACCAGACTGACACCGACAGCCGGCGGGAGTACCAACAAAGACCAGCACGGTAGTTTTTTTTTTTTTTTTTTTTTTTTAGCGAGAAAAGAAAAAGAAAATTAGCAATGTAAATTATTAACATTATGGAATGAAATGCGAAATTTTATCCATTCGTGCCTATCATATTTAACCCGAACTTAGTGGTTCCGCTGATCAACTCATTCTAGTCAGTTGCTCGATTACCCAAAGAACGAGGGTCAGCTCGAGCTTTTGACGGTTAGAAATTCGCGACCAGGCAAATCTTGGTTAAATTCTGGCTGCGAATTGCAGTCCGAGTGGTTAGTGCTTTCTACCCGCTCCGTTGTGCTTGGGTATAAACCGCCCGAGGCTTTGTGCTCATCGTGGTTTGTTATTTCCGTGCATTCTATATCGGCACGACCAGGGTTAAGCGCTACGGCGATCGGGTAATAACCACTCGAGGCTAGCATTACACGTAACTTCGTAAAATAAGACGAACCACTATTTTATTTAATGTGTAAGAGTGGGATACATAACTCATGCGTAGAAGCGACGAGCTGTTCGGCGTTCAAGTATTTGCGAGAACCTCGCCGTCTTCTCGCCTGAGTCGATAAGCACCGGCCGTTGTCTTCCGCGATGTATGGACCTTCCCAAATTGGAGAGAGCTTGTGCTCGCTTTTAGTTTCTCCTCGTGACCAGATCTCCTTCGAAAAGGTCCTATTTCCGACGTTGCAGAGTGGTAGCGCCGAAGTCCCTGGAGGTACTTAGCCGATCGGAGGCGGCAACGTTCGAGCCTCCTCGAGTTGATCAAGCTCCACCATTCGGCTTCCTCGGACTCGGCCGTTGTAGTTCGAACCCTCGGGGATTCGAATCGGCTCGGTCAGCGAACCGCCTCTGCGCCATAGACCCGAGGAAAAAAGGGGTTTGGCGATCGCTCGGTGAGGTGGTTCTGAGTCCCAGAGTACTTGACGGTAGCTCCTTCACCCATCGGGCGACGTATGGTTTGAGGCGGTCGAAGATCCTGGCCTTGAGGCCTTGAAGGACCAGACCGTTAGCTCGCTCGACCGCCCATTGCTTCGTGGGTGAGCCACCGAGGCGAAGCGAGATCTTGATCCCGACGCCTTCGCACCATTCTTGGAATTCTTCACTCCTGAACTGGGTGCCGTTGTCCGTGATGATCCGGTTGGGCACTCGAATCGACTACAATATCCTGGAAGAACTCCTTGGCCTTAATCACAGGTGATAGTTACAATCGGCTTGGCTTCGATCCACTTGGTGAACTTGTCAATGGCCACGAAGAGGTAAGTTTAAACCGCCTTGAGCCTTCTTGAGCGGACCCACTAAGTCGAGCCCCAGATCGCGAAAGGCCAAGAAATGGGTATAGTCTCAGTAGCTCCCGTGCCGGCAAGTGTGTCTGTCTTGCATAGAATTGGCAGCCCTCGCAGTTCGAACTATCTCCTTGGCATCCGTTACGCCGTTGGCTAAGAAACCCTGTCGGTAGGCTTTCCCAACTAAGGCGCTTGACGCCGTGATGGCCACACATTCCCGAATGGATTTCTTGGAGCAGCTCTCTTCCCACTTGTCCCGAAATGCACCGCTCGAGGACACCCGAGGCACTTTTCTAAGAGCTCGTCGCCCACCACCACGTAGGATTTGGCTTGTCGGGAGATGCGCTCTGCGGAGTGGCTGCTCTCGGAGTTTGTCCTTCAGGAGATAATCAAGGTACGGGTGGTCGATCTGGATCGATGAGCAGACCCGGTTCCTGTGACCTCGCTTGGCTTTTGCCGTTTTGTAACGGTTGGCTCGTGAAGATCCTGCATTTAAGATATCACTTGGGACATCTGCCCGAGTGGCTCCCATCTTAGCCAACTCGTCTGCTGCCTCATTATTGGCGGCGGAGGACATGAACCAGCTCGGGCCGTCAAACTTGCCTTCCAATTCTCGGACTTGCTTGGCGGTATGTCGCCATATTCGATCCACGCACAACCAGTCCTTCAGATTTGATTCACCACCAATCGAGTCGCCTCGAATCGCCACCGTCGGATTCGTGATGTGGCGTCTGAAGCCCATGGATGAGGGCCTCGTACTCAGCGGCATTGTTTGAGGCCGGGAAGTGAATCCGAAGGACATACTTCACTGTCACCCTTAGGCGAGATAAGGAGGATTCCGCCCTGCTCCTCCAAGCATGAGAGACCCGTCGAAGTGCATGACCCAATATTCTCGTACTTCTTCCGTGCAGAAGTGCAGGATTCGGTCCACTCGGCCGTAAAGTCACCAAAGCCTGGATTTGACGGTCGCAGCGGCTTGAATGAGATGTCGAAGCTCCAAGCTCACCGCCCACTTTGAAATTCTTCCAAGAGCTTCCCGATTGAGGAGTACCTCTCCCAATGGGAAAGAAGTGACTACTGACATCGAATTTACTTGGAAATAATGCTTCACTTAGTGACGAGATCAAAATGGCGTCTGGCTTCCTGGATTTGAGGATATCTTGTCTTGGATTCGCCCAAAGATTTCGATTTAAATAAATCAAGCGTTGCACGCCGTGGCGGTGTCAGATTCCTCCGCCTCCACAACTATCACGGCACTTACTACATGAGATGTTGCCGCTATGTAGAGCGTAAGAGGTTCACTGGCGCCGGCGATACTAAGACTGGGGAGTGGAGAGAAACACCTTGAGTTCTTCAAGGCTGCTTTGTGCCTCTGCCCAATCAAAGCGATCTTGCTTCTTAAGGAGCTTTAAGAAAGGCATTCCCCGGACCCCCAGTCGTGAGATAAACCTGCCAAGCGCTACCATGCATCCGGTGAGCTTTTGGACCTCCTTTTGGCTGGTAGGCGGGGCCATTTTCATAATGGCTCCAATTTTCTCGAGGTTATTTCGATCCCACGACGGGAGACGATGAACCCGAGTAGTTTCCCGGAAGACACTCCGAAAACGCACTTCTCGGGGTTTAGCCTCATCCGGAACGCCCTTAGACTCTCGAACGTCTCGGCCAGGTCGGAGATAAGGCTATCTTGTGTCTGCGTTTAACTACCACATCATCCACATAAGCTTCCACGTTGCGCCGAGCCGATGGTGAAAACACATTGCACGGCGCCAACCGGGTGCTATACCGGCATTCTTGAGCCTGAACGGCATGGTGATATAGCAATATGCTCGAATGGAGTGATAAAGCGAAAGTCTTCTCGCAGCCTTCCTCTCGGCCGAATTTGATGATAGCCTGAATAGGCGTCGAGAAAAGCCGAGTAGCCAGAGATCCGGCGGTGGAGTCTACCACCGATCAATACGAGGAGACCAAAGGGATCTTTCGGACAAGCCTTGTTGAGGTCGGTGTAATCAACACACATGCGCCGACTTTTATTCTTCTTACGGGCGAGTACGGGGTTCGCCAACCACGGGATGATACACTTCTTTGATGAAGCCTGCAGCTAGCGGCTTTGTGATCTCCTCTCGATGGCTTCTCGACGATCTTGAGCAAACCGTCAGAACCTTTGCTTGACGGGCCTGGCGGATTGGTTTACATTCGGTGCGTGCTCGATCACCTCCCTGGGGACCCGGGCATATCGAGGCGGCTTCCAGGCAAAGACATCTTGGTTTGCCCGCAGAAGGTGATTTAGCGCGTTTTCCTATTCATCCTCGAGCCTTGTCCCGATCGAGACGGCTCGCGCCGGATCGGACGGGTCGAGGAGAATCCTCTTGGTGCCCTCCTCGGGCCGATCCGGAGTTCTGCGGCTTACGGTAGGGACACCGCCTTCGGCTTGTCGAAATCCGCCTCTTGACGAATCCTTTCCCGTCCACTTGGCGCCTCGAGAGACTCGGCCATTTCGCAACTCTCTCTGTCGCAAGAGAAAGATCGCTTAACATCGCCGCGTAGAGTGATAATACCACTCGGACCCGGCATCTTCAAAGATCGATACGCCGTAGTGGGGCACCGCCATGAACTTGGCCATTTGGTCTCCCCAAGATGGCGTGATACGCCGCCGCGAAGTCTGCCACCTCGAAGCTAAGGCTCTCATCCGGTAGTTGTCCCTTGCGCCGAACGTGATCGTAGAGTGATTTGTCCGAGTGGTACCGCCGACGTTCGGGTATCACTCCATGAAAAGCGACGACCGCGTTTGAGGTCGGACAGCGGGATTCCCATATCGCCGAAAGTGTCTTCACGAAGAGGACGTTGAGCCCACTCCCACCGTCAATCAACACCCTTTTGAGCTTGATGTCCGCGGACAACCGGCGCCAGACCGGGTATCTGCCGGGAATGGGGCGCGATCTGGGTGATCCGTGCGGTCGTAAGTTATTGCGACCTCGGACCACCGGACATATCGGGGTCTCGGCTCTCTGCATAGATGTCCCGGCGGTGAGCTTTTGCTTCCGCTTGGACTCATATGCTTGGTGAACCCCGAATATGTAGTTAAGCTCGAGGTCGACTTCCGATAGTCTTCCTCGCCTTCGTGGGGAGGCGGTTTGCCTGGCGGCATGACCACTCGGACCTTGTCCACCTGCCTCTTGCTCTCGCGCGAACCTCTTTAGGGTGAAACAATCCTTGGCGGCATGCCTCCCCTTTGGATGGAAAGGGCGAGTGAGTTCATGACCTTATCATATCCATCCTCTTTGAGAGCGAGGATGAGTTGGCGCGGCAAGCGCCACTAGCTCTTCGCCCTTGCGCTTTCTTTTCTTTCCGCCGAGGGGTTCAGACTGATCTTTCCCTTCATCACGTCGTTCGCGAGCCTCGGAGGCTGAAGCGTAACGGTCCGCTAGGCGAACATCTCCGGACCGACGTGGGTGGCTTCCGACATCTTCTTGATGAGGTCGGGTCGCCGACTCCTTTCTCGAAGGCAGCTATCACAACCGCATCTGTGACGTCGAACGGTGCTTTTCCTGCTCATGAAGCGCTTGACTAACTCCCGGAGGGATTCGTTCCTCCTTTGGTGTAGCTGGTATAGGTCCCAAGGGGTGCACAGGCGCTCGTAAGTGCCTTGGAAATTTGAGATGAACTGCTCACACAGATCTCCCGAGAATCTATAGAGTTATTTGGAAGTCCGTGAGCCATGCTTGGGCTGTGGGCGAGAGGGTAACCTGCAAGTAGTTTGCCATTACTTTTCGATCCCCGTGCCCTCGACCGCAGAGCGTATACTTGTAGCCAAGCCTGCGGGTCTCTCTCACCGTCAAACCTAGTGATGCCTTTAGGATTAAATCCATCGAGGCCAAACCACTCGGCGTAGGTGAGGAGTAAACGCACGGACCCCTTCGATGACTCGCGATACCCCGGGAGGTGATCGACGCGAGGGGATCGCGCTTGGCGTATTCGCGGCCTCGCGGAAGGATGCCGGCGCTCATATTAAATCGGCTTGACGGGCGTTGTTCCTCCCTTTCGATCGCGGCGCCTGGCGTCGAGGTCTCGAACGGAGGTCGCGGCGATGCTATGTCGCAAGTCGTCTCGCAGGTAGAACATGATGTATCTCGACGGGCTTCGAGCCTGGCCATTTGCTCATTTATGCAGGTCCTCGCCGGACCACGTGATGACTCCTTCGGCCGGTGGTCGGTTTGAGTATCTTTGAATAGTTGCCGCCGTCACCATGGCCTTTACTTGGGCCATGATCGGGCAATGGATCATCTGCCCCGACATAGGGGTCGTGGTATCCAGGAGTGTCTTGGAGGCGACGATATTCTGCCGTGGGTACGAAAACAGCCTGGTCCCCATCTTGGCTTGCGAATGTCTTCATTGACAGCCCGGCGCGGTCTCGAGAGTACGCAGCGCCAGCGTCGTCAGGCTCGATCACTCGGCCTCCTTCCAAATCGGCGGCCCGAGGTGTCGAAGCCTTCTTGCTGAATCTGCCCATGAGCCTTCGATCACCACAGACTCTACGGAAATTCCAGCAGCTCTCTAGGCTTTCTTCGACTCGGCCACGAGGTGGGTGAGTCTGAGAAGACAAACCTAGGCGCTCGGGGTGCCGAGTGGCTTGGCGGTGAGAACTCCCACCCTTCGTGCCTCGGCGTCCTCGAGCACGACTCAGCGGCCGAACGGGTCCTCGGATCCGCTCGGTACTTTAGAGTACGAGATAGGGGACCTTCCGATCGGCGCGAAGTCGTGACGATGGATCGCCGGAAACCTCACCGTGACCAGAGCGGTTCCTTAGAGAGAGAGGCTTCCGAGGTCGTTGGAGATGAAGGTCAAGCTTAAAGCGGAAGACTGGCCCGGCGAAGATCGTGGAGACTTCGCTCGTCGCGACCATCAAGCTTGACGAAGATGTTGACACAAGCCCCTACCTGGCGCGCTAACCGGCCGACGATCTGTTTCGCCGCAATGAGATTTGTGATTCTAGGGGATTTGTGCGGGATCTCGAGCTTGATGGTAACACGAGGATGCGAGGGCAATCTGTTTTAGGCAGTTCGGGCTCTCTCGGAGGAGATAATACCCTAGTCCTGTGTTCTTGGATGTATTGTGTGTGTTCAAGAGAGAGCAAGAGAGGAGAGCCTCCCCTTGTTTTTCCTCCTCCTTATATACCGGGGAGAATACATGATAGATGGGCGCCACCAGGCCCTAAACATGGTGGCCTGGGCGACATGTCCCTTGTCCTTATCCGCCTTCACGCTCTATGTCCTGGAGAGGAGGTTATGCTTTCTCCGACCCACGCCTGCCGCCTTGTCAGGTTCCAGCTTCCGCAGGTCTGGCAGTGTCAGACCGCATGCCTCGTCCCTGGCGGGTTGTTAGGGCGGGGCACGAAGCTTCCTTGAAGGACCGGGAGTTGTCTTGGGGAGCAAGTCGAAGGTCTCCTCTGGGCCCGTCGTGGTGCTGCTTGGCCTTGGGCTTTCCATTCCGCCTGTCAGGCCCAGCCGGGTGTAGGTCCCTCTTACGGGACCCCTGTTTCTGTCATCCCACACACACGCTCTTAACATATCCTCCAGAATCTGGTTGACTCTTTCGGTCTGTCCATCCGTCTGTGGATGATAAGCTGTACTGAAGTTCAAACGGGTTCCCATGGCTTCATGCAACTTATTCCAGAACCTTGAGGTAAATTGGGTACCTCTGTCCGATACAATCCTCTTTGGCACTCCGTGCAAACAGACAATCCTGATCATGTACAATTCTGCTAATTTATCTCCCGAGTAAGTGGTCTTCACGGGGATAAAATGGGCTACTTTAGTCAAGCGATCCACTATAACCCATATGGAGTCATAACCTCCTTGAGTCTTCGGCAAACCGGTAATGAAATCCATTCCGATTTCCTCCCACTTCCACTCAGGTATTTTCGCCATTTGTAGCAATCCTGCTGGTCTCGATGCATTGCCTTGACTCTCTGGCATACGTCGCACAATGCAACATGCTCGGCAACTTCACGCTTCATACTCGGCCACCGAATCTCTCCTTCGAGATCCCGATACATCTTGGCGCTTCGAGGATGAATTGAGTACTTAGAGTGATGGGCTTCTTCCGAAATCAGTTGCTTTAACTCCTTTTTGTTAGGCACACAAATGCGATCCTTCATCCACAACGTGCCTTGCTCATCCAACTTGAAGTCCTCTGCCTTGCCTTCCTCCTTGATGGACTTAATCCTGCGGATCTTGTCATCATCCTTCTGTCCTTCTCGGATCTGATCCTTTAGGGTAGGCTTTACTTCTAATGTGGCCAAGAATCCGCTAGGTACTACCTCAATCTTCATTTTCTGAAAATCCTCACATAACTCATCCTGACTTGTGGCTAGCAACGTACTCACGGTATGGCTTTTCCGACTCAGGGCATCGGCTACCACGTTGGCCTTCCCGGGATGGTAATGGATTCCAACATTGTAGTCCTTGATCAACTCTAACCATCTCCTCTGCCTCATATTCAGATCCGACTTGGTGAATATGTACTTAAGGCTCTTATGATCCGTATATACTTCACATCTGTTCCCGATCAGATAGTGACGCCATATCTTCAAAGCATGCACTACGGCAGCTAACTCTAGGTCATGTGTCGGATAATTTTCCTCATGCGGCCTCAACTGCCTTGATGCATAAGCGACGACCTTTCCATTCTGCATCAGCACACATCCAAGTCCTTGGCGCGATGCGTCACAATAAATATCGAAGCTTTGAGCAACATCCAGTAGAACTAACACCGGTGCTGATGTCAATCGCTTCTTCAGCTCCTGAAATCCTTTCTCACATTCTGGCGTCCATGCAAACTTCTTGTCCTTCTTCAGCAATTGCGTAAGAGGTTTCGCAATTGTCGAGAAGCCTTCAATGAAACGGCGGTAGTATCCTGCCATTCCAAGGAAACTCCGAATCTGGGTCACGCCTTCTACGCTCCCAATGTAACACGCCTTCTACTTTACTTGGATCTACTGGCGACTCCCTCTGCGGTCATTACATGTCCAAGAAACTCCACCTTGTCCTTCCAAAACTCACACTTGCTGAACTTGGCGAAAAGTTGTCATTCCTCGGCTTTTCCAAAACTCGCCTTAAGTGTTCGGCATGTTCATCCTTTGTCTTGGAGTAGATTAGGATATCGTCTATGAACACGACGACAAACTTGTCCAAATATTCCATGAACACCTTATTCATCATATTCATGAAATAAGTCGGCGCATTAAATCGGCCCAAAGGACATAAGCGTAAACTCGTAATGTCCATATCTTGACGAGAATGCGCCTTGAATATCTTACGATCGGATCTTCAAGCGATGGTATCCCGATCTCGGATCAATCTTGGAGAAAACTCCGGCTCCTCTCAACTGATCAAACAAATCATCGATCCGGTAGCGAGATACTTATTCTTCATCAGACTTCGTTGAGTGCACGGTAGTCAATGCACATCCTGAAACTCCCGTCCTTCTTCTTGACAAACAAAACCGGTGCTCCCCACGGCGACGAACTCGGTCCGATAAATCCTTTCTCCATTAACTCTTCTAGCTGTTTCTTCATTTCTACCAACTCCTCGGTGGACATCCGATAGGGTCTCTTTGCTATCGGTCTTTGTGCAGTACAAGCTCTATCACGAACTCTATGTCCCCTGTCTGCGGCATACCGTAGATCTTCGGGAAAAACATCGGGTACTCATTCACTCTTTGAGACATCATCTATGCTGATTGCCTTGGTACTTTGTTAACCATCAATCGTCCATCTCTAATCTGCAGTGGCTTGGAATTCCACTTTCTTCCCACACGGGCTCTCAATCGAGATAGTCCTTCGCCCACAATCCAATACACCTTGTGCTTGGATAACCAATCCATTCCCAATATGACGTCTAAGGTGCAGGTCTCCAAAATTATAAGGTTTGCTAGGAACTCTATTCCACCTATCGGTATTCTCACCCCGGAACATCCTACTTTCGTTCGGAGTTCGAACCGGGGGTTTGAACTAAAAGCATGCACTTAAGTCTTGCAATTCTCAAATCATTTCTAGTAGCAAAGCCTTGCGAAACAAACGAATGCGAAGCTCGAGTCAAACAAAATCAAGCTGTGTATCTTGAGTTAACAAGTAACTTACCCAAAGACGACGTCCAGTAGCATTCTCGCAGTGCATCTGCGGTGACATGGTTGACTCGGCCTCTCACCACGGCCTGGGTATGGCTCACAGTCTTTGGCGTCCTAAGCTGGGTGGTTCCTAGGTTGAAGCGAATCGGGTCACTCTCGCTGTCTTCTTTGGACAATCATTGGCAAAGTGTCACGGCTCGTTCTTGATTGTAGCGCGTCTCAACTTGTTCCTCTGTTGTGCACCGGAGTAGTGGTTCTAGCGGGGCCGGGTGCAGTAGTTACGATTGATGTGTCTTGGTGCCGGGGTGGTGTCCTTGTCGCACTCGTGGTTGGAATCTAAGAATTGATTTGGTGCAACTCTCAGCGCCGGTATGCGTTCCTGGCGTGATCCTTGCTTTGTTGCATCCTGCGCTTCTGTTCTCATCCAGTTCCTTGCGCTTGTCCTCAAGAATAAGCGCCTTATTCACCAACTCTTGGAAATCTGGAAAGGTGTGGGTGATCAACCCTACTTGCAATCCCGAGTTAAGTCCCTTCATAAAACGAGGTATGCGGATTTATCCGTCGCTACATCCTCAAAGCGTAGCGTGCCACCGTGGTGAACTTGTTCAGGTAGTCGCCACCGGTGATTACCTTGTTTCGATGCTCTGAACTCCTCCTTCTTAAGGTCCATGATCCCTTCAGGCACGTGATACTGCCGAATGCACCGTGAACTCTTCCCAAGTGATATCTTGAGGGTTCTCTCACGTGGCACAGGTTCTCCCACCATTCGGCTGTTCCTTCCAGGTGATGAGAAGCGTAGAGTACCTTCTCATTTCCTATGCATTGAGCTATGTGTAGCTTCCTCTCGATTGATCTTAACCAATCATCGGCCTCCAATGGATTGGCATTCCCGGAGAGAAAGTGGGTGGGTGAGTTCTCATGAACTCAGACGACCTTGTATTCTGGCGTTGTCCATGATTAACTTGATTAGCGATGGCCTGAGCGTTGGACGTGCTGCATTTGTTGCATCATAGCATGCATCAATCGAGTCCAGGCAGCAAGAAATGCTCCAAAATTCTGCACATCCGATGGCGGTCTTGGTGCTCCATCATTGGGGTTTTCATTGGCGAGAACCGCTCCCATTGCTTCCAAAGTTTCCACGGGTGTTCACCATCACAGCCGATTTGCTCTAGGTTTAGAGATGAGAGGGAAACAAGAATAGACAAGTAATATGGAACTTATGCGGGGCAAAAGGTGTAGCCTTAAGGTCCAACTTTATTATTAGTAACTTGGTATGGTCGCTTACAATGCCTAAGGGCCTTGCAACACATCTTGCACACTCAAAGAAACAAAGCAAATCCAAATCGAACTAACTCTGGGGTCTAACGCCTAAGGGTGACTCTTTATTCTATGACGCGACTCGGCGAAGGAGTCTCACTATAGAACCTATGCTCACTCATCGAGAAAACCTCCATCTGTCACAAGAGTGCCTTACGTAAGAACTCGAAATTTTTAAATTGTGACAAGGTAAGGGGAAATTTCAGCAAGAGACAAGAAAAGAGAGAAGGGGATAAGTCGAGATGTCATTTCTTGTCTTGACAAACTTTTAGCTTTTAGAAAATAGGTTTTATCCTCACTACGACCATTCTAGCTTAGGGTTGAGCCTACGGTCAAGTATGGCTCTGATACCACCTCTGTCGGGACCCCGAATTTGCAAATCCGGACCCTCTGTGTATTCAGCACTAGTCCAGGAACGCGCTAGTGCACACAGTCTTAACATCGGTAAATATCACAATCATACCATTCGATATTATCAAAGTACTTTATTTAAATAACCAAACTGGTTACTCGACCTTATGGTCAAGTTACAAATATATGCCTCGCAAGGCGAAACTTATTCAGAGAAAAATAATAGCAGCGGAAAATCAAATAAACTTCGTGGCGCCATCCAGTATACCACAGGCAACTGACTGGGCTCGCTTCCCTAAGTAGACGGATCCTCTTGGAGTTCCTCCTCCAAAGTGAGTGCGATCTCTTCTTCAACCGATATTGTGTTGAGGCAAGGGTGAGTACTTGGTACTCAAGAAGTCATGCACTGTAATGCAAGCTAATATACTATATGAATGGCTTGGTACAAAGTAATAGCTTAAGGTATATTTGCAGAAACAAGATTTGACAAGTATCATAAATAGATTCGAAAGCAGTAGAAACAAGTAAAGCATAAATAACTTTTCAAGAAGTTTAATAAACATTTTCCCCATCCTAAACCACATTTCCATCATCTTCATTACTAAACCAACCCAACTTTTCAAACCAAAGTTATTTTTGAGAAAATCTAACCCTTGACTGTAATTCAGAGCATTGTCGATCAAGTGGACTCGGCTATTTAAATAGATTCTACACTCTGCAGAGGTTATGCACTTTACCCACAAGATACAATCAAACACCACAAAGGCGAAGTTCCGTAACAAAGCCTTCGGAAGCCTCAAACAACACGCAATTGGTCCTCTCCTGTTCAGGCTCTACACCATCCCTTCCCTTAGCCAAGGCGAAGTATGGGACCAACACACCGTTAGATGGGTATCTGGCCACACCACGATACGCTCCCCGCACAATCACACAAACGGTGTAATTGACACCCTGAGGCTCCACAAGTGAGTCCTTAGCGACTTAGTCAACTAGGTCGTCCCATTCTAGCCATGTGGTTGCAAGTATGACCCGGTTCAAAGGCTTGCAAGGTTAAGTCCTTAGAGTGACCAGGGCAAGACTACCCGAAGAACCAAATCAACATCCCCAATGCCACAACCGCCCACCTGATTACTCTTGCCACATGCCCCTGGCCGAAAATTTATCAAACCCCGCTTGATTACCATGCACCACGTGCCATCAACATCACATGATACTTTTCCAAAACAGGTTCAATATATCATTAAGTCAATATTAGCATTTGATTGTCCAAAATCATGTCATGAGCACGTGCGTGTCTAAGCGTTATACTACAACCGCCTATAACCCATGTTGGCAATTTAATAATGTCCAACTAGTAATCCACAACTAGGGTGACAAAGGGTCATGGCACATACTTAAGTAATCAAGGTGTCATATAGCAAATTGGTACCTATCTAACCCCCAGGTTTAAACAAAGTATTTTTCTAATTGAACTAGCATGCAATAGTTTAAATCAAAATAGATTTCGAAATAGGATCAACATGGTCAAAGCACAACTTGCCTTCAAAAAGTACTCGTTCTTGGTCTTGAGTTGGATCCTGAGTCAACACTTCTCCTTCGAATCCTTAGGCACTTCAACGTCTACTCGTAAAGCGTGCAAATAGCAATACACAAATAAACAATAGGCAAAAACATCCCAAAACTCCAAATAAAATCCATAAACAGAAAGAACATAATTTTATGGATTTTTAGAAACTGGAATCGTTCAAATCGGAGTTAAAATGCAAAAGTTATGATTTATTAAAGTTTAAATAATCAATTAAATAATATTACAGAGAAAAACTTTAGTCCAAAAATTAAATAAAATTCATATTTAGGTAGATCTCAATTTTATACAAATTTAGAAATTTGAATCACTCAAATCGGAGTTGAAACGCAAAAGTTATAAGCGTTTGAAGTTTGAAACAAAATGCGAAATCATTATTTCGAATTAATAAATCATTTTCTTTTCGGAAATTAATTATTGGCGTCGGCATAGACACGTGGCAGCCTCGATTGGTTGGCTGGCGTCACCGGTCCATGGACTCGGTCCACGCTCGGCTTGGGTCCACCGTGGACTCGGTCCACGACTCGTGTCGGCCCGACATGTGGGCCCACTCGGGTAGCGTCATCGGCCCGTCGGCGGGGACTCGGCCACTGGTCGACATGTGGGACCCATCAGGACGTCAGGGGTGAGGTCAGCGATGGGCTGGATTAGCCACTGACATGCGGGCCCTCTGACACGCGGGCCCCGCGTGTCAGCGTCACACGCACGCGTGCGTGGACGGCGCTGACCGCGTCGGTCCAACTTCCCGACACGTGGCGCCATCTCGACCGTTGATTTGAAAATCAACGGCCGCGATTAGATCTAGGGTTAACGTGTTGAATCTACTCGATGATCGTGGGGTCGCTCGATCTAGATCGGACGGTCGAGATCTAATCCTATAATAATCACTACTACGACGCGTGGCGATTGTGAACCGCTGGATCTTGATCCAGCGGTCCGAATCTAACCGGGTTTGGAACACGTGAACTCACCTCAACCGCACGATCAAGATCGGACGGTCCACAGAGCTTCGCGAGGGTGATGGCGACGCCGGGGCTGCAGCCACCGAGAGGCGGAGACGACGACGAGCCCGACGGCGCTCCGGGGTCGTTCCGGCGAAGTGGATGGTCTCTTCGGGTGTGTCTCGAAGCGGGGACTCCGGATCTGGGCTCCTTCTCGGCGGAAGACGACTGACGGCGGCGAGACGAGGCAAAACTCATGGCGGAGTGGCGCTCAACTTCTGGCGAGCTTCGCCGCGAATAAGCAGCGACGGCTCAGGCGAGATGGCTCGAGAGCAGTGCGCAAGGATGAGGGCAACCTCGGGCGTGACTGTGGCTTTAAATAGCCTCGGCGTTCGTGCGAGCGGAAACCTAATTCTACGCGGCGGGCGCGTGGCGAGTCCGGCTTCGGACTCGGCGGAGACGATGGACGCTCGGCCGTCCGCGTGGCACGATCAATGGCCACGATCGCGCGGGCGCGATCGGATCCGGCCGGATCTGGCTCGAGCCGTCTGGCGGATCTCGGTAGTTGGATCTTGATCCAACGGTTGGGATTGATTAGGGTTTTGAGTTGGTTTGATCGAGTCAATCGGCTCGGTCGGACTCAAACTCGAGTCGACTCGGGCTCGGCCGGATGAACAGTACTAGACCCGAGTTGATTTTCCAATGATTTAATATTTAAAATAATTCCCGATTAATTCATTTAATTCATTAAAAATAGCAAAAGACTCGTAAAAATTCGAAAAATTCTGGAAAATACTTTGGATCATTTTGGACTCAAATAAAATATTTCCAACAAAATTTTATTTGCAAAATTAAATTCTTTAATTATTTCAAAATGGAATAAATTCAAATAAATTCCAAATAAATCCAAATAAATTCCAGAAAATTCCAAAAATTCACCAAAGTGCCAAATCACACATGAATTTAAAAAAAGCAAAATTTTGGGGTGTTACAAGCCCCGAGGAACATCTTGCCGAGAGAAAGCCGACGCCCCTCTACCAAACGTTCCGCCACTAACTGAAAGGTTTGGGTGGGACCAAGGGAAGCACCACAGAAAAGATATCGGTCTAACCAAAGATTGAGAAAAGCGACATGCTCTTCGGCCGATACCGGACCAGTAACCCTATTGTTATTCTGGATATATTTGTGCCAGCCCTCGCCTTTCTTGCGGATTAATTTGAAAGAAGGTTTTCCGCTAAAAGCCGATAGCTGGTCACCATCTGGCCTAAGGCAACACAATTGGGCCACGTCAAGCAAAGTAGGGCCGATTGGGCCGGACGGGAATAGAAAGGCATTCAAAGAATCCGACCAAAAATAACATGCTGCAGCTACCAAGGGTTCATTGGCTTCAGGATCGGCTAGGCTCAAAGATAGAGACTCGGCTATACCCATCCTCTCCCATTCTACCCTCTTCTGAGCCGATACTCTAATAAACCAAGATCTCCATCCCTTCAGGCTGGTGGGCCAGGCCCTAAAGCTTTTTCCCCACTCAGAGATATTATACCCAGCAGCCGACAAGGGGAGTCTAGGGACCTCGGTATTGATAACGGTCTGCCGACATGCTACCTATCGGTCCTAAGTAAAATTGATCTGAACTTTGAGGAATCGGGATGAATACCTGCGAAGGGTCCATTTCAGCCGATTTTGAAAGAGCAAGAGAAAGATGACGAGAGCCGATGATGCGTGATCCGAGAGCTTGAAAGCGTGAAAATGACCGTGGGGGACCCCCATATTTATACCGCGATGAAAGAAAGCGAAGCGGCGGAGCGATTGAGCATTTAAAACGCACCGAGATTTTTACTGGCGGTTAATGGGGTGGTTCCCAAAAAGGATTCTTCAGAAAAGCCGTCTGAATGAAAAAGCCGATATATTCTTTTTGGAAAATAACAAGTTATCTTCCAAAAACAGGGGGCATATGTTTGCACCAAAATTCGGCATGTATTGAAATCGGTCTAAAAATGGAAAAGAAGTATTCGTATAAAAAGGAATCAGTAAACAACTTGGAAAAGGAATCCGTTTCTAAAAAGGAAAAGAAATCGGACCGGAGGCCGATACGGGTAAACGCACCGTATCCATATACAACTCGGATCGGCCAGGTGTGTTATAAAAGAGGGTAAACGTCAAGCGAAACCGGCATCAATCAATCCAACAACACACATCTACTTTTTACAAGCTTTTCTTTTACATTGTTTTAGCTTCATAGATCCCTCTGCAAGTCGACGGAATCAACATAGTTGCGCATCGCCGATTGTTGGTTTTTGATTTCACCCAGGTTTGATCTCGCTTCGTTTTGTTGCGATCGCCTTCGAAGCCGATTTTTACCTTGTATCCGGATCAATCGTAACCGGTTGATCTAGTTATCTCCTAATCGGTTCTAGCCGACTAGCGAAAAGCCGATAGATCCTTGTTTATCGGCTTTGATCAAATTACAAACTCTACCTTGTCAATTTCAGGTCAAATTGACTGGCACGCTCTGCAAACCCGGCGTTTGTCTTGTGTGTTCGAGGCCGAAAACCCTCCTTCACGTTTTTAGCGCGAACAGGTTCATTTGAAATCCTTGCATTCCAAACATGCTCTTCAAAAAAAGAGTGAAAGATTTGAACCTTTTGCTGTACTCCCTCCATTCTATAATATAGGGCATATAGGATTTTTTGCAAAGACCAAGGAAGATCAATCGTGGTGTTTAGTTTTCACACTTACCCTTAATTATGTGTTGCTAATTACTCGTGCACGTTAATTTCAAAGTATCCTCATTCACCTCGCGCCAGTGCATGGCTCGCATGCGGGAGAGGGAGAGATGGACTGTTAATGCGGGAGCTGGCCGAGTGCAGGGTAGAATAGGAAAAAAACCACGTTACACAAGGAGACGCTCCTATTGTGACACTACATTTTGGTGTGACATTACAAATTGCGAAATTAGAGAAGAAAATCTTACGGCTTGAGGTTTACTCGCGTTTTTGGGCCTTTTGAAGCGTTGTGACACCACGGAGTGTCGTAACCTTATTTAACGTGCATGATAAGGTTAATAACATTATGAGATGTGGAATTAAGGTTAAAACTATAGGATATGGAGGTTAATAGCTTTTCCGGGCCGTTTCCGGGGTTTTGGGCCTTCCCGGGGGAGTTTGGGCCTTGGTGGGCTTTGGTGGGATGGAGTAGGTCTCCGTAACGGACTAGGTTTGGGTGTGGGGGCTTTTAAAAGGGCTTCCCACCAGCCCTTGGGACGTCCACCCCTGCCCCATGCGCCCCTAACCCTAGCCGCCACCCTTCCTCCTCCCTCCACCTCCTAGCCGCCCCATCTCTTGCCCCCATGGCGCCCCCATTGCTCCCCATTGCACACCACCTCTCCTCCACCCCCCTTGCTGCCCTAGCGTGACCTCCCCACCCCTGCATCCTCATGGATCCATCCGAGGAGCGAGGAGCGAGGTGCGAGGTGCGAGGTGCGAGGTGCGAGGAGCGAGGAGCGAGGAGATCGATTGGAGTTTTCGTGCGTCGGGCAAAGGTATGATCATGGGGATTGTGGGATGTCCGAGACAGGGGTCCCGCAAGAGGGGCCTACACCTGACTGGGCTTGACGGGCGGAGTAGAAAGCCCAGAGTCCAGAAGCACCACGACGGGCCCGGAGGAGGTTTTCGACTTGTTCCCCAAGGCAACTCCCGATCCTTCGGGGAAGCTTCGCGCCACGCCTGAAGAACCCGCCAAGAACGAAGCATGCAGCCTGACACTGCCAGAGCCTGCGGATACTGGAACCTGACAGGGCGGCAGGCGTGGGTCGGGGAAAGCATAACCACCTCTCCAAGACGTAGAGCGCCAGGGGCAATAAGGACAAATTACATGTCGGCCAGGCCACCATGTTCAGGGGCCCGGTGGCGCCCATCGATCATGTATCCTTCCTCCAGCATATAAGGGGAGAAGGGAGAAGAAAAAGAGAGACACAGATATATATCCAAGAACACAGGACTAGGGTATTATCTCCTCCGAGAGAGCCCGAACCTGTCTAAACAGATTGCCCTCGCATCCTGTGTTACCATCAAGCTCAGATCCCGCACAAATCCCCTAGAATCACAAATCTCATTGCCGGCGAAACCGATCATCGACAGTTGGCGCGCCAAGTAGGGGCTTGTGTCAAGATCTTCGTCAAGCTTGATGGCTACGACGAGCGAAGCCTCCACAGCCTTCTTCCCGGGCCAGGTCTTCCGTTTCGGAAGCCTGACCTTCATCTCCAACGACCTCGGAAGCCTTTCCCTCTCTAAGGAAATCGTCTTTGCGAAGGCGGCGAGGTTTCCGGCGAGCCATCGCCACGACTTCCGCGCCGATTGGAGGGTCCCCCTGTCTCGTGCTCTAAAATGCCGAGTGGGGAACCGAAGGCCCATTCCGGCCTGGGAGTCGGACTCGAAGACACTGAGGTGCGAATGGTGGGGGTTCTCGCCGCCAAGCCACTCGGCACCCCAGCGCTGGATTTATCTTCTCCAGGCTCACCCATTTCGGCCAGAGTCGGAAGAAAGCCTAGAGAGCTGCTGGAATTTCCGTAGAGTCTGCGTGTCGAGGGCTCGTGGCGGATTCAGGCGCCTCGACACCTCGGCCGCCCGATTTGGAAGGTGGCCGAGCAATCAACCTGACGACGCTGGCGCCAGACTCTCCGAGGCCGCGCCGGGCTGTCAATGAAGACATTCTGCAAGCCAAGATGGGGGACCAGGCTGTTTCGTACCCCACAATGTAATATCGTCGCCTCCAAGACACTCCTGGATACCACTGACCCTATGCTGGGGCGGGTGATCCGATTGCCCGATCATGGCCCAAGTAAAGGCCATGGTAGCGATGGCGACTATCCAGCGAGCCCAAACCAACCAGGCGAAGGAGGCATCACGTGGTCCGGTGAGGACCCAGGCGGCCAGCCAATGGTCGGTCGGAAGCCCACTAGACACATCATGTTCTACCCCGCGAGACGACTTGCGACCACGGCATCAACCGCGACCTGCTCAGACCTCGGCGCCAGCGCCGCGATCGAGAAAGGGAGGAACAACGCCGTCAAGCCGACGAATATGAACGCTTACGGCATCCTTCCGCGAGATCGCGGCACGCCAAGCGCGATCCCTCTCTGCGTCGATCACCACCCGAGGGTGTCGCGAGGTCATCGAAGGGGTTCGTAGCGTTTACCCCTCACCTACGCCGAGTGGTTTGGCACGATGGATTTAATCCTAAAGGCATCACTAGGTTCGACGGTGAGAGGGACCCGGAGGCTTGGCTACAAGTATATGCTCAGCGATCGAGGGCCGGGGATCAGTAATGGCAAACTACTTGCCGGTTACCCTCTCGCCTAGCCCAAGCATGGCTCACCGGACTTCAGCCGAATTCTATAGATTCCTGGGGAGATCTGTGTGAGAAGTTCATTTCAAATTTCCAAGGCACTTACGGCGTCCAGGCACCCCTTGGGACTGTACCGGCTACACCAAAGGAGGAACGAACCCCTCGGGAGTTCGTCAAGCGCTTCATGCACAGGAAAAGCACCGTTCGGGATGTCACGAGATGCGTCGTGATAGCTGCCTTCCGGAAGGGAGTCGACCACGACCTCATCAAGAAGATGTCCTGAAGCCACCGACGCGTCGGTCAGGAGCTGTTCGCCCTAGCGGACCGTTACGCTTCAGCCTCCGAGGCCCTGGCGGAACGGGCGTGACGAGGAAGGATCAGCCGAACCCGGCGGAAAGAAAAGAAGCGCAAGGGTGAAGAGCGGTGGCGCCGCTGCACCAACTCACCTCGCGCCCTCAAAGAGGATGGATATGATAAGGTTATGAACTCACTTTGCCCTTTCCATCCGAAGGGGAGGCATGCCGCCAAGGACTGCTTCACCCTAAAGAGGTTCGCCCGCGAGAGCAAGAAGCAGGCTGGACAAGGTCCGAGTGGGCACGCCACCAACAAGCCACCTCCCCCCGAAGCCGAGGAGGACTATCAGGAAGCCGATCTCGAGCTCAACTACATATTCGGGGGCTCAGCTGCATATGAGTCCAAGCGGAAGCAAAAGCTCACCGCCCGGGACATCTACGCGGTGCAGCCGGAAACGCCCCAATATGTACGCTGGTCCGAGGCCGCGATAACCTACGACCGCTCGGATCACCCGGATCACGTCCCGTTCCCCGGCAGATATCCTCTCGTCTTGGCGCCCGTCGTCCGCGGCATCAAGCTCAAGAGGGTATTGATCGACGGCGGGAGCGGGCTTAATGTCCTCTTTGTCAAAACCCTTGACGACATGGGGATTCCACGGTCGGAGCTAAAGCGTGGATCGTCGCCTTTCCACGGTGTCATACCTGGAACTTCAGCGACACCACTCGGACAAATCACTCTGCCGGTCACTTTGGTAGCGAGAGAATTACCGGACAGAGAACCTTGGCCGAGGTGGCAGATTTCGCAACAAAGATATCATGCCATCTTGGGGAGACCGGCATCGCCAAGTTCATGGCATACCCACTACACGTACTTGACATTGAAGATGCCGGGCCGAGTGGTATCATCTCTCTACGCTGGTGACATGAAGCAGATCTTTTTCTGTGATGAGGAAAGTCGCGAGATGGCCGAGTCCCTGAGGCGCAAGCGGTCGGGAGGGATCCGGCGAGAAGCGGATTCCGAGAAGCCTAAGGCGGCGTACCCACCCGCAAAGCACGAAACCCCGGATCAGCCCGAAGAAGGTACCAAAGAATCCTCCTCGACCCGTCCGATCCGTCGCGAACCTCCTTGATCGGACAGGCTCGAGGACAAATAGGAGGACGTGCTCGCTACTTTCCTCGCGCGAATAAAGACGTCTTCGCCTGGAAGCCGTCGGACATGCCCGGAGTTCCCAGGGAGGTGATCGAGCACGCATTGAATGTAGACCAATCGGCCAGGCCGGTCAAGCAAAGGCTGCGATGATTCGCCCAAGACCGCCGACAAGCCATCGTGAGGAGATTACAAAGCGCTGCTAGCCGCAGCTCATCAAAGAAGTGTATCATCCCGATCGTTGGCAAACCCTGTACTTGTCCGTAAGAAGAATAAAAGTCGGCGCATGTGTGTTGATTACACCGAGCCTCAACAAGGCTTGTCCGAAAGATCCCTTTGGTCTCCCTCGTATTGATCGGGTGGTAGACTCCACCGCCGGATCCCAACTACTTAGTTTTACGGGCGCCTACTCGGTCTATCATCAAATCCGGCCGAGAGGAAGATTGCGAGAAGACCTCGTTTATCACCCCGTTCGAGCATATTGCTACATCACCATGCCGTTTGGTGAAGAACGCCGGGCGCGACTTATCGCGCTGCGATACTGCAGTGTTTTCACCATCGCCTTGGACACAACGTGGAAGCTTATGTGGATGATATAGTGGTCAAAACCGAGGCGTAAGATAGCCTCACCTCCGATCCGCCGAGACGTTCACAAGTCCGAGGGCTGTTCGGATGAGGCTAAACCCCGAGAAGTGTGTTTTGAGTTTCCTCCTGAAGCTACTCGGGTTCATTGTCTCTCATCGCGGGATCGATCCGAACCTCGAGAAAATCGGGGCCATCATGAGGATGGCCCCGCCTACCACCCAAAAAGAGGTCCAAAAGCTCACTTTGGGTGCATGGTAGCGCTTGGCGTGTTTATCTCCGCTGGGAGTTCGGGAATGCCTTTCTTCAAGCTCCTCAAGAAGCAGGACCGCTTTGAATGGACGGAGGCGCAGCAAGCCTTTGAAGAGCTCAAGGTGTTCCTCTCCACCCCTCCAATTCTAGTCTCGCCGGCAAGGTGAACCTCTCTGCTCTACATAGCGGCGACAACTCATGTAGTCAGCGCCGTGATAGTTGTGGAGGCGGGAAGAATCGGGACACCGCTACGGCGTGCAACGCCCGGTTTATTTTGTCAAGTCTTTGGCGAATCCAAGACGCGATATCCTCAAATCCGGAAGCTGTTATGCGCCATTTTGATCTCGCCACGAAGTCAAGCATTATTTCAAGGACATTCGATTTCAGTAGTGACTTCTTTCCTGTGGGAGAGGTCCTCCGTAATCGAAGCTCTTGGAAGAATTTCAAAGTGGGCAGCCGAGCTTGGAGCTTTCGGCGTCTCGTTCAAGCCGCGCCGACCGTCAAGTCCTGTGCTTTGGCCGACTTTACGGCCGAGTGGACCGAATACCAGGCTCCCCGCACGGAAGAAGAGCCAGAATATTGGATCATGCACTTCGATGGATCTCTCATTCTTGGAGGAGCAGGGGCGGGAATCCTCCTTATCTCGCCTAAGGGCGACAGGTTGAAGTATGTCCTTCTGATTCACTTCCGGCCTCGAACAATGCCGCAGAGTACGAGGCTCTCATCCATGGGCTCCGTGACGCCACATCACTTTCGGAATCCGACGGTTGGCGGTTGGCGACTCCCGATT
This sequence comes from Rhipidocladum racemiflorum, assembly GCA_036346355.1. Lineage (NCBI taxonomy): Eukaryota > Viridiplantae > Streptophyta > Magnoliopsida > Poales > Poaceae > Rhipidocladum > Rhipidocladum racemiflorum. The sequence goes on along the minus strand of CM070573.1, from coordinate 59,325,462 downwards.
GGTGGTGAACCAAGTACGTAAGGATCGTTGTGCGTGGATCGGACCATGACGGCATACCGCCAGCAAGTCCGAGAAATTGGAAGGCAAGTTTGTGATGCCTGAGTCGTTCATGTCCTCCGCCGCAATAATGAGGCGGTGACGAGTTGGCTAAACTGGGAGCCACTCAGGCGGATGTCCCGAGTGGTATCTTCGCATCTGAGATCTTCCACGAGCCAACCGTTACAAAACGACGAGAGCCGAGTACGGATCCAGGGACCGGGGTCCTGCTCATCGATCCCGACTGGACTACCCCGTACCTTGATTACCTCCTGAAGGACAAACTCCCGGAAGCGACCACTCTGGCAGAGCGCCTCCGACAAGCCAAGTCCTATGTGGTGGTGGGCGATGAGCTCTTCCGAAAGAGCGCCTCAGGTGTCCTCAGGCGGTGTGTTTCGGGACAATTGGGAAGAGAGCTGCTCCAAGAAATCCACTCGGGGATGTGTGGCCATCATGCGGCATCAAGCGCCTTGGTTGGGAAAGCCTACCGGCGGGGCTTCTTCCGCCAACGGCAGCGAATCGGATGCCAAGGAGATCGCTCGAACTCGCGAGGGCTGCCGAGTTCTATGCAAGACAGACACACTTGTCGGGCGCAGAGCTACAAACTATCCCCATCTCTTGGCCCTTCGCGATGCAGGGGCTCGATTTAGTGGGCCCGCTCAAGAAGGCTCAAGGTGGTTTCGCCTACCTCTTCGTAGCTATTGACAAATTCACCAAGTGGATCGAAGCCAAACCGGCCGCCACTATCACTTTGCGGTTAAGGCCAAGGAGTTCTTCCAGGATATCGTGGTCGATTCGAGTGCCCAACCGGATCATCATGGATAACGGCACCCAATTCAGAGTGAAGAATTCCAAGAGTGGTGCGAAGGTGTCGGGATCAAGATGCCTTCGCCTCGGTGGCTCACCCACGAAGCAATGGGCGGTCGGCGGGCCAACGGTGCAGTCCTCCAAGGCCTAAAGGACCTGATCTTCAACCGACTCAAACCATACACTGACAGATGGGTGAAGGAGTTAACATCGGTAATATGGTGACTCAGAACCACTCCCGGTAGAGCAACCGCCAAACACCCTTTTCTGGTCTATGGTGCAGAGGCGGTTCTGCCGACCGAACTAGGGTTCGAATCCACGAGGGTTCGGAACTACGACGAAGCCGAGTCCGAGGGAAGCCGAATGGTGGAGCTTGATCAACTCGAGGAGGCTCGGAACGTTGCAGCCATCCAGTCGGCTAAGTACCTCCAAGGACTTCGGCGCTACCACTCTCGCAATGTCAGAAGTAGAACCTTTTCAGAAGGAGATCTGGTCCTGAGAAGGAATCAGAAAAGCGAGCACAAGCTCTCTCCAATTTGGGAAGGTCCGTACATTGTGGAGAAGACGGTCCGGCCGGGTGCTTATCGACTTAGACGTGAAGACGGCGAAATTTTGGCGAATACTTGGAACGCCGAACAGCTCCGTCGCTTCTACGCATAAGTTATGTACCCGACTCTCACATATTGAATAAAATGGTGATCCCCTTTTATTTTACGAAGCCCTCTTGTGTAATGGTAGTCCCGAGTGGTTATTACCCGACCGTGTAACGCCTAATCACGGACGCTACCGGTACAAAACGACGGAAATAAAAGCTGCGATGAGCACAAAACTCGGCGGTTTATACCAACGCCGCATAACGGAATGGGTAGAAAGCACTAACCACTCGGGGACTACAATTCACACCACGAGAATCTAGCAGAGTTGCTTGATCGAGAGTTTCTAGCCGTCAAAAGCTCGTGCCCAGCGCCTCGTTCGGGTAATCGAGCAACCGACTAGAATACGATTGATCAGCGGAACCCTAAACTCGAGAATAAACATGGCCCGGCCAGATTGGGCAAGATTCCACTTTATTCCTTAATCTCAGTAATTTACACTACTAACTTTTTTCTTTTCTCTCGCTAAAAAGGGGAGAAAGCGGGCGCTCCCGCCGCCACCCTGCCGCCGCTACTTCGCTACCGAGGCCCGGGAGAGAGGTCGTCGGGATCAGACGCGACACGCGTGACGTAGCGCCACTAGGATCTCATCCTCAACCACCCAAAGGGGCGGTATGAGGCGGACGATAGACCTGATGGCCAGGTCGTCGTGGCGCTCGCGCCCGATCATCACCAGGATGATCTCAGCCACCTCGTGGAGCCCCGGAGCCACCTCCAGCAAGGCGGCCACTGCGGCGGCATCGCTGGTGGCTCCTTCCTCCTCCTCCGCCTCTAGAGTGGCGAAGTCGAGCTCCTCCCAAAATTCTGCCTCCTCCCAGTTATGGAGTAGCCCGAAGAATCGCTGGCGGAAGAATGCCGCGTAGGGGCCAATGAATCTCCTCGTGCTAGCCATGGAGGAAGGCTGGGAAGAAGAAGAAGAAGAAGGAGACGATCGCTCGAGGGCGGTGACGTCCCATTTATAACCTGTACCTGGCTCCGGAATCGAGGCGACGCCATTCAAAAACGCAAAAGACGAAGCGACGCCGCAAGACTGACAATTCGTTCGGAGTACCAAAGAAAATCGGTACGTTGAACAAAATCAAGGGGCATTTCGCCAGACACGTGTCATGAGCAGTTCAAGCTCACTCGGCCTTCCCGCTTAATTCGCTCAAATTAAGCGAAAAAGCCCGGGGGCTGGAGAGCTAGGAAACGATGCAAGCCTGGGGGCTAAACCACTCAGCCAGGTGGCCACAACGTAAGTCCCGACGCTCGAGAGCTGCACGCCAGCCTCTCGGAAAAGCGTGTCTGGGGCAAGAAAGCCACGGGCCAAGACCCTGGCGCCTAGGAGCCAAACCAGTCGGCGGAAACCCACCCAGAAAGGCGCAACGGGATCCAAAAGGCTGTGGGCCTATATTCTAGCAACTCAGACAAAGGAGAAAGAGTGAAAGAGGTCCGAAGCCCACTCAGCAGAGGACAATACAAACAAATTATATTCAAGTAAGAAGACACAATATTTCAAACAAGGAGGGCGAGCACTCGGCATCAAGGTCCACATCGAAGTCAGAATTCTAGATTCTCTAACAAGGCTTGCGACGCACCGGAGACCTCTTCGAGGAGCGCGTTGGCCTTGTCTTCATCACAGGCAAAACCTTCTTTCACAGCTTCGAGGTCAACTCTCGGATAATGAGACTTGACCACCGCCAATGCCTGGTTTGCACTAATTGCCGCGGACTCCTTGGCGTAAGCTTTGATCCTGTCGGCTCCTCCGGAGAGAAGCGGAACAAAGATCGCCCCCCGCCCGCTTGACTCCTTCAATACGCGAAGGTGCAGGATCGCTCGCAGCGACGCGCAGCTCGGGCCTCTGGCCTGTTCGGCAGCGGCCATCTTCTCCTTGCATTCTGCAACAAAGTCAAACGGCCATCAAGAGCACACCCGACGCCAAGTATGTTCAACCCAAGTCAAAGAAATTTACCCTTCAGCTCCCGCTGCATCCTCTCCAAGCTGACTCGAGCTTCGAGGCCAGAGTTCTCTGAAGCCTCCAGTCGGGCTCTCAGCTCAGCAACGGTCGAGTCGCGCTCTGAAACACGAGAGCGTCATCATCCTCTCCAACCATCCAAAAAGGCATCCAAACCGAGTCCAGGGGAGAATCTCACCTTCGAGCATATGCTCAAGCTTCGTCTTCTCCTCCCGGATCGCCATACATTGGTCCTCGAGCCCGTGGACCTCTTTCCACCTGTCCGCGCTGATCTCGCTGAGCTTGTCCTGGTACTGCTTCTGCTCCTTGAGCTTCGGGAGCACCTTCCGAAAAAATTGCGACCGCTGCTCCGAGCGCTCCCCCATGTCCTAGGTAACAGGGCAGAATCTCAGGGAGAAGTCAGCAGGCAACAAATTGAAGACAAGAAACTCACCCTGACGAGCGTGCTACACCTGACGGTGAGCTCATAAAGCTCCGTCCGAGCCACTCTCTCCATCTCATCGTCCTCTTCCAACTCAAATTATCGGTTTTTAATTTTCTAACAGTTTAAAACAAAATTAGGTAACTATAGTTATCAGCGTCAGTTCTATCAAAATTGGGAGCATCATAGGAATATTATTTGTGACGGTTCTAAACTAAAACCGCCACGAGATAACGATTCTGCGACGGTTCTAATATAAAACCGTCACAAATAGTCACATTATTAGTGACGGTTTTTATGTTGAACCGCCACAAATAGTTCCCAAGTATCAGTGGCGGTTTTTATTCCGAACCGCCACAGATAATGGACTATCAGTGGCGGTTTGTGGTTAGAACCGTCACTGATAGTGCTCGAAGTATTTGTGGTGGTTCTAACCACAAACCGCCACTGATAGTTCATTATCTGTGACGGTTCGAAATAAAAACCGCCACTGATGATCCTGGCACCGGTTTCAGCTAAAAACCGCCACTGATAGTCCTATTAGTGGCGGTTCCAAACAAACCGCCACTGATAGGGCGTCTCCTATGTGCTGTTTTGTAGTAGTGCAACTGTCGAAATAACACTGACTTTCAATAATTTAGATGATTTTTGTTTAGAATTAAGAGTGTTGCAAATGATTTTACCAAATGATTGAATGTCTGCAATTGACATTTTTGAGTTTATTAGAGATGTAAATTGTTATCCAAATGTTTCAATTGCTTATAGAATATTATTCACTGTACCTGTGACTGTAGCATCAGTTGAAAGAAGCTTTTCAAAGTTGAAACTATTGAAAAACTATTTGAGGTCAACAATGTCACAGGAAAGGGTTAAATGGTTTAGCTAATTTATGCATAGAAAAGGCTATGTTGGATCATATTGATATGGATAGTATTATCAATGATTTTGCATGTAGAAATGTAAGAAGAAATTGTTTTATATGATTATTATACTTTGATGGGCTTGTTTGTTTGCATTTCTAGGTGAAACATAATGGCTTTCCTTGATCGTTATTGGCCGAAGTGATCATCAAGTCTCAAGCGTGATCTTTTATACAAGTAATATTTCTTTCTTCCATAGACCATAGTTCCTGTTATCTTTAAATTACTAAACATGTTACATATATATAGCTATGTTCTATGTTTTTTAGGCTATAGGGCCTCCATTTTACTTTGCCCTAGGCCTCCAAAATGTTCTATAGGGCATCCATTTTACTTAGCAACACTACCAGGGAACAGTGCAACACAAGCGATTCGTAAGCGCTTTCACAAGCGGTTATGGAACTCGCGATTCCACAAACCGCTTGTGGTGCCGCACCACAAGAGGTTCGGAAGGCGTCCGGGAGCGCAGTGGAGCAGCCACGTGAAGGCAAATCACAAGCGGTTGGTGTTACCAACCGCTTGTAGAGCCCCTCCACCTTTGGTGGCGAGAGATGCCATGTGTGCTCTCTCCACAAGCGGTTGTTGTTACAAACCGCTTGTGGAGACGTTGTAACCATTTCAGATTTATGCTTTTCAATATGAAATTTGGAAATTAAATTAAATACAACTACAAGTTTATTTCAGCATAATTAAATATATATTATAATTGAGAAAAACATTAGTTTGTTTGCACAAATAGTATGAACTTATAATGTATTTACAAATTAAATGCATATATACACACAAGTTTTACAATACATGAAATGATGAGCACAAGCAAACGTTTTACAACTTTCGAAGAGTACAAAGGTGGTGATCTTGAGATCATTTCTTGCGTGCATCACTTTTTGCGTCCATAGACGAAGATCCCGTAAGTTCACCTGTCCGTATTGAAGGACACTCTCTCCATCCTTTTGCATAGAACTCGCCTCTGGGGATTATAATCTCATCGACAATGAAGCCAATAAGTTGTTCTTGGACTGCTTCTACCCGATGCGAAGGGATCACACCTGTCTCATTAATGCCGGGCTACGAAAAAAAAGAAAGAAATAAATCTTTGAATACGTGAAGTATAAGTGTATTAAGAAATTTGTTTTTAACACACGCACCTCGTTGTCCAGTTGTCGCATATCGCCGTGGGTAAGATTTTGCATGTAGAGGCACACATAATAGCCACATAAGTTGTTTCCAGCCAATTGCTGTAGAACCTGGAGTGATTTGTTTGAAAAGAATGCAATTAATTATTGAGAGGATAAATTTGTACGCCATATATATTCTTTAATTGATATTTTGTAGTACGTACTCGAGTGCTCAGTTGCACTGTGAATTCATTCCTAGAACTCTTTCCTTTATGCTTCGTTCGGAACGTGGCGAATGCCCTGTCATGCGTTATTATATGAATAGTAATTATGAGTATTCGAAGTACTTAAATATATGTAGGTTGGCATCTCAATATTACCTGTTTAGAATATCAATGACAAACTGAAAATCTTGCTGTCGTTTTCTTCTTGAGTCTTGCACAATGATCTTCGCACTATCGACATTGATAATAAGTAGGATCCAGTGAAACCTATTATATATATGTATTGCAACTGTGACACTACGGTATGGTGTGACATTATAAAATGTGAAATTAGAGAATAAAACCTTTCGGCTTGAGGTTTACTCGCGTTTTTGGGCCTTATGAAGTGATGTGTCACCACGGAGTGTCGTAACCTTTTAAATGGTGCATGATGAGGTCAAAAACATTATGAGATGTGGAATTAAGGTTAAAACCATAGGGTATGGAGGTTAACAGCGTTTCCGGGCCGTTTCCGGGAGTTTTGGGCCTAGGGGAAAGGGTTGTGGGCTTTGGTGGGATGGAGTATGAGTCCATGTAGGAGAGGGACTCTTGTTTGGGCTGGTTAAGGGGGGCTCCCCCTGCCCTTGTGCGCCCCCACCACCATCTTGGGCGCCCCCTCCACCACCCCTTGTGCCCTAAGCCGCCCCCACCTCCCCTCCTTGGCCGTGCGCCCCACCCCCATTGCCCCCTTGCCTCCTTGCCTCTCCACCTCTACACCACCTCTCCTCCACCCCCTTGCTGCCCTAGGGTAGCCTCCCCACCCCTGCACCTCGAGGATCCATTCATTGGAGCGAGGAGCAAGGAGCGAGGAGTGAACCGGGAGGAGATCCATTCAGTTTTTGTGCGTCGGGCGAAGGTATGGCCATGGGAATCCTTGGGATTGGTCTAGGTACTGTTCTAATGGTGTTTATCAAGTTTTTAGATCAATTGGTGGTGCTGGATTTGAGTAGATTAGATGAAATCTAAAAGTTGCCACGTTCTCTGTTTCGGGCAGCATGAGCAGTCGACCTAGGGTTTGGTTTTTCGCCAATTTAGAGTCGGATGTACGGATGTTGAAGAAGTTGTAGATAATTTCAATATATTTCAGTGGGTATAAATAAAGTTAAATTCCGATCAGCCGTTTGAAAGTTATGGCTGTTTTACCGAGCGTGTTAAAATCTGTGACGTGATTGGAACAGATCACGGTAATCTGTAGATTAAACAACTTTAGAGTCCGAATCAGTCTTTCCATATACTTAGAAAAAGTTAGGAAATTTCCTAAGCTACGCGAGGATGTACTCGTTTAATTGATTCGGAGTCCCTGAACTCAAGTTATGCCTTTTGGAAGGCTGCTGTCCCGACGGGACAGAACCGCTGTTTTCGGGTTTTACGAGTAGTTGGCCATGTCGGGGTAGATGAGGGTTTGCGTACTGTTTTGTGGGCTTGATTGTGAGTGTGTGGTCCCTATGTGCAGGTGGTGTGACCCCGGGAGGGCCTTCTACTTCTCGCCAATCCGTCGCCCGTGGTTGAGGCAAGTGTATTGAAATGGATAGCGGTTTGTAGGTTGCTAGTTGAGACTAGATGAGATTGATTATATGAGATGATCACTTGCCATGCTTTAATGATTTCCAATGATATGATGAGTATGTTTATCATGTTATGATGCCATGTGTTAATGTACGAGTTAATTATGATGTTGGCATAATTGCATACATGGCATGATTACATGTCCCGGGCGGTGAGAAAGTCATAACTAGTCCGGGAAGGTCGGTGAGAAAGTTATGACTAATCCGGAGAGCCCATGAGTAAGTCCTACATCGTGATTCCATTCACCACGTTGAACGGAAGCGAGGAGTAGGCACCCTCTATCTTCGGGATGGAAGGGGGGAGAGGGTGCACACCGACGGGTGTGCACACCGACGGGTGTGTACTCAACCATACCGGTATGAGTTTCCAAGGAGATATGAGCATCGCATCGCATTGCATACATAAAAATGATGATAATGAGTTGTGAACATGAATGAGATGGTTTACATGATGTGAGATGTTATTGCCTTGTCATTGTTCTTGTTGTACCGTTGCAATATGCTTGCTGAGTTTTGAACTCACGCTTGTATTTATGTTGTTTTTCTTAGGTACCATGAAACCGGCATGCGGGAAAAAGGGTTTAGCTACACATCTACACGTAGCTCCACACAAATTAGACAGTGTTACCATTTGGAGTCATGATAATGAAAGTATTGCCATGAAACTTGGAGAATTGCTCAACTGTGTGCTCGGTCTTACTATTTGACTCGTTTAGCTCATGAAGTGGTTGAATGCTTTATCCTGGACTTATATTGTTGCTATGTCACATGTTATTGCTATTTTAGATGCTTTCCATTATGATATAGCTTATGATACTTTGTTGTTGCTCCGAATCATGGAAAAACAAAGGAGATGCTGCCGAAATTTTCGGTATTAGCATTTGTTCCTTTGCTGTAATTTAGCTTATTTCGTGGTATTTAGGTGTTGTTAAGTCCATGTTTGGTAGCATTTGGGCATATTAGATGCCGGGGTGTTACAGCAACATATATGTAATTAGTCATATTATGAATGTCTTGAAGAAGGATAAATGAGAGGTTGTGTGATGACATGTATATATACGTACATGAAGTTGAAGGGCAAAAGTATGTGCGATTTGTAGTACTGTTCTGAAAGAGCTTTCAGAATGTATTCTTCAGCTTCTTTTGGGTTGGCTTTACATGTAGTCTCGTTGACAATTAATGGATCGATGAAGCCGATGTCGAAGATAGTCTCTATTCTACATCGTTGTATCTCCATTCTACATACAAAGGGGATGAGTTATTAGATTTTCCAGCTTGAACTACGGCGAAATTAACACATATATATGGTAAACTCAATGATTAGCTGGAAGTACTTACAGACACCAGCAGCTCATTAGAGACACGTTGACGGCGTCTCGATGGTAAAATTGGTACAAGTCCTCGAATTCCAACCATATGAGTTGATCCCCATGACAGAAATCTATCTCTTTTATTCGGACGGGGAACATTGTTCTTCCTTGAGCGGACTGTTCCATGTACCATTCATGAAATTGCCGCATCTTGGTTGGCAGATCCTTTATCTTTTCCGGTGCAACCAACTCCTGGCCCAGCTTATATGGCCACCTGACCTCTGCCATTGGAAGATTATCTGATGCTCCCATAGCTGCAGCGAAAGATAGCCCCGACTCTCTCAAGAATTCGTCTAGTTGGTGATCTTGGGCTTTCTTGTTAGCTGCCATCGCCTTCTTAGCCCGTTTCCCTTTCAATGCATACTTCACTATTGTGCGTTCATAGTTAGTCGAGGCAGGAAGAGGTGCTGCACGGCATATCTCAAAGTGGGTTGCAGCTTTTGGATCAATTTGCGCCTTGGGAGGTGGCATCTTTGATGCGAAGTGTGTCTCAATTTCCTTTCGAACTGTTTCTTGTGTCTCCTCAGCCGTCATGTCGTATGCCCTTTTCGGAGGTTCCTTGGCTGACTGTGTTGACGACTGGGCCTTCTTGGTACAGGGTAGCATCGCAGTACTGCCCCTTCGTACTTGGAGTTTCTTCCTTGGAGGAGATTGTGGAGCCGGGCTTTCTTGGGCAGGAGGTGGAGTCGAGCTTCCTTGGGTAGGAGGTGGAGTCAGGCTTCCTTGCGCAGGAGGTGGAGCCGGGCGTCCTTGGGCAGGCGGTTGAGTTGATGTAGGAGGAGGCGGGTTTTGTTGTTGCGGAGAGGTCGCATCCAATTGTTCGATTTCTATTGTTGGAGAGGTCACCTCCATGGTCTTTGGAAATATGATGTACCTTTTTCGCCAGAGGATGATTCCGTGGAGGGCCTGTCCAAGCTTGGTGATGTCGTCCCCTCCATCAATCTCGAGCAGAAGATCTTCATAGCCGCTCGACACCTCCTCCACCGTGACCTTCGAGTAACCTGGCGGTATCTCTTTGGAATGGAAAAGCTGGCCCGACTCCACCGGGGTACGCCACGCCATATGCCACCTTGGTGGAGAGGTTATGCACCTGAACGTGTAGCTCACACTCTCGGCGAACTTTGATGCTGTCCACTGCGTACTGTCCTAGGTCAGGCACCGGTACCATGTGAGTAGGGAGTGGGGCGGCGTTGGACGCGCAGCTACTCCGTCGCGCGGAGGTGGGCGGGCTAGCGGTATTGGTTGTACCGGCTCCCTGAAGTTTACCAAATGCCGCCTGCAGCTTTTGCTCAACAATCTCTCCTATGCTTTCTTGAGTTGCTCTGAGCTCCCTTTGCAGTAAGTTGTATTTGTATGCCTCTCTTCTTTTGCTTCTTGACCGGCTCCTATATGTATCGACATCTTTGGAGAAACCGTACTTCCATGGCACGGACGATCCCATTCCTCTTGTCTGTCCTGGGTGCTCAGGGTTTTGAAGTGCATGTGTGAGCTCGTCATTCTCCCTATCTTTTACTAAGGAACATGAGCGAGACATGTCGGCAGCTTGAACGATTCTATTTCCAACATCCTGCGCTCCCGGTGCCATCAACAAGCTACCGTCCTCTGCAAGGGCCCCTCGTGAGCCATGAACCAATTCCGCAGGCGGAATTCCCAATCAGCAGTAGCAGGTGTGATATTCTTGGCCATTAGTTCTTCCTCCCGCTTCTCCCATTTAGGTATAGCCTGAACATAACCACCGGTGCCAAGATGGTGGTGGTATTTCTTCTTCCCAGCGTTGATCTTGTTCTGAAGGCTCGCGACCTATCCTTCCTCTGATAATTTGTATTCTCCAAATGCATCCCAGTGATCCGCCAGCTTGGGATGTTGGTTGAAATCTGGCCTTTCTCCCTTCTTGACATACTTGTTGTTCAGGTGAACTTTCCACGATTGAAATTGGGTTGCCATTTTCTTCAAAGTGTATCTCTTAACCTTGTTCTCGTATCCTTCAGGAAATTTGAAGCTCTCCTTGATATCTTTCCAAAGGAGCTCCTTGGTTGCTTGCGGAACTTCAGGCCATTTCTTGATGCTAATTGGGACATGATCCCTAACGTGGAAACTACATGCGTTGTTAAACGGGCCTACTGCAGAAAGAGGGGCAATTGGCTTCCCGTCATTGTCGACGTTGGTGAAAACAAACTTCGTAGCAGGCTTCTTGTTAGCACCTCGCTTGGTTTGGGTGCTCAATGTACCGGGCTGAAAATGGACAGAGATGTGAATTTTTCATGTCAGAGACATTTATATTAATTGGTTAAATACGATTAAAGTGTTTGTCGTGGCATTACCTCGCTTCCCTCATCGTCCGCTGCATCACCGGATCCACCGGCTGTGTCGTCGACAATGTTCGGGTCACCGGATCTACCGGCTGCGTCATCGACAATGTTGGCATCACCGGCAGCGATCACATCGAGCAAGAACTATTCTTCCATGTCGAAATTAGGAGCATCACGCCCTGGTGTCGCCATCTATCTAATTATGGAAAAAATATGTATACGTATGAAAAATTGTTTAAGCATATCAATGTATTCATATTTATATGTATGAAAAATTATTTAAGCATATCAATGTATTTATATGTATATGTATGAAAAATTGTTTAAGCATATCAATGTATTTATATGTATATGTATGGCGAATTGTTTAAGCATATCAATGTATTTATATGTATATGTATGAAAAATTGTTTAAGCATATCAATGTATTTATATGTATATGTATGGCGAATTGTTTAAGCATATCAATGTATTTATATGTATATGTATGGCGAATTGTTTAAGCATATCAAAGCATATCAATGTATATCAAAGCATATCAATGTGTTTAAGCATATCAAAGCATATCAATGCATATCAAAGCATTGTTTGTGTATATAAAAGCATATCAATGTATATCAAAGCGAATTGTTTAAGCATATCAATGTATATCAAAGCATTTTTCTTGTGGGCATTTTGTCGAACACGTTGTGGGCAGCGAGAAAAAGAGGGGTGTTTGCATTGGAGAAGGCTAACCTAGGCCCTTCAGGTGGTGGAGGAGGCGATGGCGACGTCGCAGACCACGACGCGGTGGCGGAGGTGTCGACGGCAAGCTTGGCTGCGATGGCACTGAAGGTGGCAGTGGCGAGCTCAGCTGCAATGGCGCGGGGACTTAGAAAATTTTTGAGTTGAGTCTGTGACGAGCGGGAATTTATAAGTGCACCTTTACAAGCGGGTCGTAATACCAACCGATTGTAGAAGCACCTCTACACGCGGTTCTTAATATAAACCGCTTGTACAAATGGCCCTCTACAAGCGGTTCGTAATACCAACCGCTTGTAGATACTTAAGACCGCAGCGAGGCAGGGCCCTCTACAAGCGGTTGGTAATACGAACCGCTTGTAGATGCTTACGACTCAAAAAGATTTGATGCCGTCCATTGTAACACCCCAAAATTTTGCTTTTCTTGAATTCATGTGTGATTTGGCACTTTGGTGAATTTTTGGAATTTTCTGGAATTTATTTGGATTTATTTGGGATTTATTTGAATTTATTCCATTTTGAAATAATTAAAGAATTTAATTTTGCAAATAAAATTTTGTTGGAAATATTTTATTTGAGTCCAAAATGATCCAAAATATTTTCCATAATTTTTCTGGAATTTTTCTGAGTCATTTGCTATTTTTAATGAATTAAATGAATTATCGAATTATTTTAAATATTAAATCGCTGGAAAATCAAACCGAAGTCGATTCTCGCTCATCCAATCGAGCCCGAGTCGGACTCGAGTTCGAGTCCGACCCAGCCGATTGACTCGACCAAACCAGCTCCCAACCCTAATCGATCCGGCCAGTTGGATCGGGATCCAACTGGCCGAGATCCGCCTCGTCACGGATTCGAGCCGCCGTCCGACTAACCAGATTACGCGCGATCGTGGCCGTTGGTCGTGTACACGCGTGTACGGCTCCACGTCTTCGTCTCACCGGATTCGCGCGGACTCGTCGCCGTCGCCGCCCGTCTGGACACGGACTCCAGGGCTATTTAATGCATGGAGCTGCCCCAGGGTTCGCCTTTCCATGCCGAGCTCGTTGCCTAGTCCACGCCTACAGTGGAAACCCTAGAGCCGCCGCAATTTCTCGCCGAGCCAAAGAGCGCCGCCATGAAGTTCTTCAACCTTCGCCGCAAACTACCGCGTGCTCGCTCGCGTGGCGGATTCGGAACCCCGCTGGCGAGACGAACCTGGCTCATACTTCATCTCGCCGGATGCGTCGCTTAACGCTGCGGCGGACGCCGTTTTCCCGGTTCCGGCCGGGCAGAAGCCGCCGACGCCATCGCTGCCCTCGCGAGCTCCGTGGACCGTCCGATCAAGATCCGACGTCGGATTGCGCCACGCCGTTCCACGGTAAGAACCACGTGCGATTTCCGGATTCAATCCTAGCCGTTGGATCTAGATCCAACGGTTTAGATTGACCACGCTCACCCCAAACGCGCGTCATCGAATCCGATCGGGGACCGTTGATTTTCAAATCGACGGCCGGATCCTGCCGCATGTCGTGAAGTTGGACCGTCAGCGTCCACGTGGGCGAAGCGCGGTTCATCGACACGCCCGCGTGTCGGCCGACGCCGCCACACCGCACCATGGCGCCACGCCGACGCCATGGCGGGCCCGCATGTCGGCCGGATGTCTCGGCCGAGCGCCGACGTCGGCAATGACGCTACAGCGGTCCCCACTGTCGACTGCCGTGGCCGAGTCCCGACGCCGCGAATGACGCTACCCGAGTGGGCCCACATGTCAGCGACACGTAGAGTCGTGGACCGAGTCCACGGTGGACCCAAGCCGAGCGTGGACCGAGTCCATGGACCGGCTGACGTCAGCCAACCAATCAGAGGCTGCCACGTGTCTATGCTGACGCAATAATTAATTTCCGAAAAAGAAAATGATTTATTAATTCGAAATATTGATTCAAATTTAGATTCAAACTTCAAACGCTTATAACTTTTGCGTTTCAACTCCGATTTGAGTGATTCAAATTTCTAAATTTGTATAAAATTTAGATCTACCTAAATATGAATTTTATTTAATTTTTGGACTAAAGTTTTTCTCTGTAATATTATTTAATTGATTATTTAAACTTTAATAAATCATAACTTTTGCATTTTAACTCCGATTTGGACGATTCCAGTTCCTAAAAATCCAGAAAATTATGTTCTTTCTGTTTATGGATTTTATTTGGAGTTTTGGGATGTTTTTGCCTATTGTTTATTTGTGTATTGCTATTTGCACGCTTTACGAGTGACGCGTTGAAGTGCCTTGGGAAGGATTCAAGGAGAAGTGTTGACTCAGATCCAACTCAAGACCAAGAACGAGTACTTTTTGAAGGCAAGTTGTGCTTTGACCATGTTGATCCTATTTCGAAATCTATTTTGATTTAAACTATTGCATGCTAGTTCAATTAGAAAGATACTTTGTTTAAACATGGGGGATAGATAAATACCAATTTGCTGTATGACACCTTGATTATTTAAGTATGTGCCATGACCCTTGTCACCCTAGTTGTGGTTTACTAGTTGGACATTATTAAATTGCCAACCTGGGTTTAGACCGTTGTAGTATAACGCTTAGACTCACACGTGCTCATAACATGATTTTGGACAATCAAATGTTAATATTGACTTAATGATATATTGAACCTGTTTTGGAAAAGTATCATGTGATGTTGATGGCACGTGGTGCATGGTAATCAACTGGGTTTGATAAAGCTGATTTCGGCCAGGGGCATGTGGCAAAGAGTAATCAGGTGGGCCAGCTTGTGGCATTGGGAGTGTTGATTTGGTTCTTCGGTAGTCTTGCCCTGGTCACTCTACGGACTTAACCTCGAAAGCCTTTGCACTGTGTCATACGTGCAACCACCGGGCGGGCATGGGTCTGCCGTAGTTGACTAAGTCGCTAAGGACTCACTTGTGGAGCCTCAGGGTGTCAATTACACCGTTTGTGTGATTGTACGGGGGAGCGTATCGTGGCTGTGGCCAGATACCCATCTAACGGTGTGTTGGTCCCATACTTCGCCTTGGCTAAGGGAAGGGATGGTGTAGAGCACGAACCGGAGAGGACCACCTGTGTTGTTTGAGGCTTCCGAAAGGCTTTGTTACGGAAACTCGCCTTTGTGGTGTTTGACTGTATCTTGTGGGTAAAGTGCATAACCTCTGCAGAGTGTAGAATCTATTTAAATAGCCGAGTCCACGGTACTGGACAATGCTCGGGAATTACAGTCAAGGGTTAGATTTTCTCAAAAATAACTTGGATTTGAAAGGTGGGTTGGTTTAGTAATGAAGATGATGGAAATATGGTTTAGGATGGGGAAAATGTTTATTAAACTTCTTGAAAAGTTATTTATGCTTTACTTATTTCTACTGCTTTGAATCTACTTATATTATTTGTCAAATGTTTCAAGCATCGCAAATATACCTTGAGCTATTCCTTTGTACCAAGCCATGCATGTAGTATATTAGCTTGCATTACGTGCATGACTTGCTGAGTACCAAGTACTCACCCTTGCCTCAACACAATATCGGTTGAAGAAGAGATCGCACTACTTTGGAGGAGGAACTCCAAGAGGATCCGTCTACTTAGGGAAGCGAGCCCGGTCGATTGCACTGTGGTATCTTGGATGGCGCCACGGTTATCTTATTTTCATTTGCTATTCTTTCTCTTTTAATAAGTTTCGCCTTGCAGGCATACATTTGTAGCTTGGCCATAAGGTCGAGTAACCAAGTTTGGTTATTTAAATAAAGTACTTTATTGGTATCGAGTGGTATGATTGTGATATTTACCGAGGTTAAGACTGTGTGCACTAAGCTGCGTTCTGGACTAGTGCTGAATACACAGAGGGTCCGGATTTGCAAATTCGGGGTCCCGGCAGAGGTGGTATCGAGCCAGGTTGATCAGAGGCTCAACCCTAGCTAGAATGGTCGTAGTGAGGATAAAACCTATTTTCTAAAGCTAAAAATTTGTGAAGACAAGAAATGACATCTTGACTTATCCCCTTCTCTCTTTTCTTGTCTCTTGCTGAAATTTTCCCTTACCTTGTCACAATTTAAAAATTTCGAGTTCTTACGTAAAGCACTCTTGTGACAGATGGAGGAAGAGTTCAACTACGTTGATCTGGGAGTTGGTCACGCTGCAGAACTTTGGCATATGCTACAGACTCTCGGAGATTTTGAGAAGCCCCAATACCAAGTGGAAGTGATCAGACAAGCGGGATTGATCAAGGCTTGTGACGTGAGGATTGAGGTACCTGCTAGGAAAAAGGGCCCAGCAATCGCCTGATACACCGTGCCGCCAGAGATCTACAATGCAGATGGGTATCCAAGAAGTATCACGACGAGCAATGCGGCACATTACCCGTATCTACGCCAGAGAATTGAGAGTACGGTGTTCGTTACCATCCGCAAGCAGCGATAACCTTCTTGACCGAAGGCGATTCAGATGAGGATGCCACGGTTACACAGCTTGGCACGATTTGTCGTCGCCAGGAGGATGTACTAGATAATACAAGCAAGGAGCTACTGAAGGCCCGCAAGGAGATCACGACAGAGAAGAATGATGGCGGGAAGCTCAAGAGTATGTGGCACACCTTCTACGAAGGATTGACGAGTTGGAGATGACCTTGTACGGACGCACTCCAGAGCCAAGATTTCGAGCTACACGAGCCGCATCCAGAGGAGTCGATCTCGATGAGGACACCGCTTCTTCGACTACCATAGAGGACACAGCTTGTCGGACATGGCAATCGTTTCGCGCCTATGCCACAAAGACCCGCACTCAGCCGGGAGGTTTTCGATGAGTGAGCATAGGTTCTATAGTGAGACTCCTACGCCGAGTCGCGTCATAGAAGAAAGAGTCACCTTTTAGGCGTTAGACTCCAGTGTAAGTTCGATTTGGATTTTCATAGCTTGCTTAATGTGCAGTATGTGTTGCAAGGCCCTTAGGCATTATAAGCAGCCATACCAAGTTATTAAATAATAAAGTTGGACCTTAAAGTTACACCTTTCGCCAGAATAAGTTCCATATTACTTGTCTATTCTTGTTTCCCTCTCATCTCTAAACCTAGAGCAAACCGACAGATGGTGAACACCCGTGGAAACTTTGGAAGCAATGGGAGTGGTTCTCGCCCAGCAGAAAACCCCAATGAAGGAGCACCAAAGACCGCCACCGGATGTGCATAATTTCGAGCTTTTCTTGCTGCCCGGACTCGATTGATGCATGCTATGATGCAACAAATGCAGCACGTCCATCGCTCAGGCCACCGCTAATCAAGTTAATCGGGGACAACGCTTGAGAATACAAGGCTGTCGAGTTCATGAGAACTCACCCACCCACTTTCTCTCGGGAATGCCAATCCATTGGAGGCCGATGATTGGTTAAGATCAATCGAGAGGAAGCTACACATAGCTCAATGCATAGGAAATGAGAAGGTACTCTACGCTTCTCATCACCGAAGGAACAAATGCCGAATGGTGGGAGAACTTCGTGCCACGCAGAGAACCCTCAAGATATCACTTGGGAAGAGTTCACATACGCATTCGGACAAGATCACGTGCCTGAAGGAATCATGGACCTTAAGAAGGAGGAGTTCAGAAAGCATCGAAATAAGGTAATCACCGGTGGCGACTACCCGAACAAGTTCACACAAATTTAGCACGCTACGCACTGAGGATGTAGCGACAGATAAATCCGCATAGCCTCGCTTATGAAGGGACTTAACTCGGGATTGCAAGTAGGGTTGATCACCCACACCTTTCCAGATTTCCAAGAGTTGGTGAATAAGGCGCTTATTCTTGAGGACAAGCGCAAGGAACCGGATGAGAACAGAAGCGCAGGATGCAACAAAGAAGGAACACGCCAGGAACGCAATGCGTCTGAGAGTTGCACCAAATCAGTTCTTCGATTCCAACCACGTAATGCAACAAGGACACCATCCCCAAGACCAAGACACATGTCAATCGTAACTACTGCACTTCCCAGCCCCGCTTAGAACGCTTACTCGTGCAAATAGCCAAATAGGAACAAATGAGACGCCATACAACCGCGCAACGAGCCAGACACTTTGCAACCAGATTGTCCAAAGAAGACAGCAGGAGTGACCCGGCCGCTTCAATCTAGGAACCACCCCAGCTAGGACGTCGGCACTGTGAGCCACACCCAGGCGTGGTGAGAGGCCGAGTCAACCATGTCACCGCAGATGCACCGAATGCTACGGACGTCAGTCTTGGGTAAGTTACTTGTTAACTCAAGACTGCACCAGATTTTGTTTGACTCTGGAGCTTCGCATTCGTTTGTTTCGCAAGGCTTTGCTACTAGAAATGATTTGAGAATTGCAAGACTTAAGTGCATGCTTTTAGTTCAAACCCCTGGTTCCGAACTCCGAACGAAAGTAGGATGTTCCGGGGTGAGAATACTGATAGGTGGAATAGAGTTCCTAGCAAACCTTATAATTTTGGAGACCCAGACCCTAGACGTTGTCGGGACCCCGAATTTGCAAATCCGGACCCTCTGTGTATTCAGCACTAGTCCAGGAACGCGCTAGTGCACACAGTCTTAACATCGGTAAATATCACAATCATACCATTCGATATTATCAAAGTACTTTATTTAAATAACCAAACTGGTTACTCGACCTTATGGTCAAGTTACAAATATATGCCTCGCAAGGCGAAACTTATTCAGAGAAAAATAATAGCAGCGGAAAATCAAATAAACTTCGTGGCGCCATCCAGTATACCACAGGCAACTGACTGGGCTCGCTTCCCTAAGTAGACGGATCCTCTTGGAGTTCCTCCTCCAAAGCTGGTGCAGTCTCTTCTTCAACTGATATTGTGTTGAGGCAAGGGTGAGTACTTGGTACTCAGCAAGTCATGCACAGAATGCAAGCTAATATACTATATGCATGGCTTGGTACAAAGGAATAGCTTAAGGTATATTTGCAGAAACAAAGATTTGACAAGTATCATAAATAGATTCGAAAGCAGTAGAAACAAGTAAAGCATAAATAACTTTTCAAGAAGTTTAATAAACATTTTCCCCCATCCTAAACCATATTTCCATCATCTTCATTACTAAACCAACCCAACTTTTCAAACCAAAGTTATTTTTGAGAAAATCTAACCCTTGACTGTAATTCCCGAGCATTGTCCAAAGACTGTGGACTCGGCTATTTAAATAGATTCTACACTCTGCAGAGGTTATGCACTTTACCCACAAGATACAATCAAACACCACAAAGGCGAGTTTCAGAATAAAGCCTTTCTAAGCCTCAAACAACACAGGTGGTCCTCTCAGGTTCGTGCTCTACACCATCCCTTCCCTTAGCCAAGGCGAAGTATGGGACCAACACACCGTTAGATGGGTATCGGCCACAGCCACGATACGCTCCCCGCATAATCACACAAACGGTGTAATTGACACCCTGAGGCTCCACAAGTGAGTCCTTAGCGACTTAGTCAACTAGGGCCGTCCCATTCCAGCCATGTGGTTGCAAGTATGACCCAGTTCAAAGGCTTGCAAGGTTAAGTCCTTAGAGTGACCAGGGCAAGACTACCCGAAGAACCAAAACAACACTCCCAATGCCACAATCGGCCCACTGATTACTCTTTGCCACATGCCCCTGGCCGAAAACTGTTTATCAAACCCCAGTTGATTACCATGCACCACGTGCCATCAACATCACATGATACTTTTCCAAAACAGGTTCAATATATCATTAAGTCAATATTAGCATTTGATTGTCCAAAATCATGTCATGAGCACGTAGCAGGTCTAAGCAGTATACTACAACGGTCTAAAACCCATGTTGGCAATTTGATAATGTCCAACTAGTAATCCACAACTAGGGTGACAAAGGGTCATGGCACATACTTAAGTAATCAAGGTGTCATATAGCAAATTGGTATTTATCTAACCCCCAGGTTTAAACAAAGTATTTTTCTAATTGAACTAGCATGCAATAGTTTAAATCAAAATAGATTTCGAAATAGGATCAACATGGTCAAAGCACAACTTGCCTTCAAAAAGTACTCGTTCTTGGTCTTGAGTTGGATCCTGAGTCAACACTTCTCCTTCGAATCCTTCCGGCACTTCAACGTCTACTCGTAAAGCGTGCAAATAGCAATACACAAATAAACAATAGGCAAAAATATCCCAAAACTCCAAATAAAATCCATAAACAGAAAGAACATAATTTTATGGATTTTTAGAAACTGGAATCGTTCAAATCGGAGTTAAAATGCAAAAGTTATGATTTATTAAAGTTTAAATAATCAATTAAATAATATTACAGAGAAAAACTTTAGTCCAAAAATTAAATAAAATTCATATTTAGGTAGATCTCAATTTTATACAAATTTAGAAATTTGAATCACTCAAATCGGAGTTGAAGCATAAAAGTTATAAGCGTTTGAAGTTTCAAACAAAATTTGAATCAATATTTCGAATTAATAAATCATTTTCTTTTCGGAAATTAATTATTGCGTCGGCATAGACACGTGGCGACCTCGATTGGTTGGTCGGCGTCAGCGGTCCATGGACTCGGTCCACGCCGCTTGGGTCCACTGTGGACTCGGCCCACGACTCACGTGTCGGCCCGACATGTGGGCCCACTCGGGTGACGCGTCATCGGCCGACGTCGGCGGTGACTCACCACGGTCGGCGACATGTGGGACCCACCGCGGCGTCATGGGTGACGTCGGTAGCTTGGCTGGATTAGCCAGCGACATGCGGGCCCTCGACACGCGGGCCGCGTGTCGGCGTCACTGCCACGCACGCGTGGGCCAGCGGCTGACCAGCGTCGGTCCAACTTCCGGAAACACGTGGCGCCAATCTCGACCGCTGATTTGAAATTCAGCGGCGCGATTAGATCCAGGGTTAACATGTCGAATCTACTCGATGATCGTGGCCGTTCGATCTAGATCGGACGGTCCGGATCTAATCCTATAATAATCACTACTACGGCGCGTGGCGATTGTGAACCGCTGGATCTTGATCCAACGGTCCCGAATCTAACCGGGTTTGGAACACGTGAACTCACCTCAACCGCACGATCAAGATCGGACGGTCCACGCAGCTCGCGAGGGTGATGGCGACGCGGCGGGCTGCAGCCACCGGAGACGGAGAGACGACGACGAGCCCGACGGCGCCCGGTCGTTCGGCGAAGTGGGTGGTCTCTTAGTGCGTCTCGGCGGGGACTCGGATCTGGGCTCCTTCTACGGAAGACGACGGACGGCGGCGAGGCAGGCAAAACCATGGCGGAGTGGCGCTCAACTCTGGCGAGCTCGCGACGGCAAACGGCGACGGCTCAGCGAGATGGCTCGAGAACAGTGCGCAAGGATGAGGGCAACCTCGGGCGTGACCAGGGCTTTAAATAGCCTCGGCGTTCGTGCGAGGCGAAACCTAATTCTACGGCGGCGGGCGGCGGCGGAGTCGGCTCGGACTCGGCGGAGACGATGACGCTCACCGCCCACGTGGCACGATCAACGGCCACGATCGCACGGGGCGCGATTGGATCCGGGCGGATCTGGCTCGAGCCGTGCAGGCGGATCTCGGCCGTTGGATCTTGATCCAACGGTTAGGATTGATTAGGGTTTTGAGCTGGTTTGATCGAGTCAATCGGCTCGGTCGGACTCGAACTCGAGTCGACTCGGGCTCGATCGGATGAAACGATACTAGACCGAGTTGATTTTCCAGCGATTTAATATTTAAAATAATTCCCGATAATTCATTTAATTCATTAAAAATAGCAAAAGACTCGAAAAATTCGGAAAAATTCTGAAAAATACTTTGGATCATTTTGGACTCAAATAAAATATTTCCAACAAAATTTTATTTGCAAAATTAAATTCTTTAATTATTTCAAAATGGAATAAATTCAAATAAATTCCAAATAAATCCAAATAAATTCCAGAAAATTCCAAAATTCACCAAAGTGCCAAATCACACATGAATTTAAGAAAAGCAAAATTTTGGGGTGTTACAAACCTCCCTTAATAGAATCTCGTCCCCAGAGATTCGTGGCTTACTAAAGGAATAGGTTTGGAAACTCTTTCTTCAAATCCTCTTGTGACTCCCAAGTCGCTTCGCTTTCTTCATGGTTGCTCCTTTGAACTCTCTGAAACGGGTTGACTTGTTTCTAGTTTCTCGATCCATTGTGTCTAGAATCCTCACGGGATGCTCCTTATAGGTCAAATCCTCTTGCAACTCAATTGACTCTAGCGGTGTCTGTTCCTCGGGAACTCGGAGACACTTCTTCAAGCTGGGACACATGGAATACGTCATGCACTCGCCAACGATCGCGGCAACTCCGGTGATAAGCAACTTCGCCTCTGCGGCTCAAAATCTTAAATGGTCCAACATAACGGTGCAAGTTTCCCTTTGGCATGGAACCTCTTAACTCCCCGAGAGGCGTAACTCGAGGTATACAAAGTCTTCGGTTCAAAACTCAAGTCTCTCGACAATTGTCGGCCATAACTCTTCTCGTCGAGATTGGGCTATCTTCAACCTTTCCCTAATCATGGCGATCTGCTCTTCACCTCTTGAAGAATATCAGGCCCAAAGACACGGCGCTCGCCGGTCTCATTCCAATTCAATGGCGTCCGACGAGTCGACCATACAAAGGCCTCAAAAGGTGACATCTGTAAACTAGCCTGATAACTATTGTTGTAATCGAACTCGGCATACGGCAAACTCTTATCCCAAGAGGTAGCATAAGCTAATGCACACGCTCTTAACATATCCTCCGAATCTGGTTGACTCTTTGGTCTGGCTCCATCCGTGCATGGATGATAAGTCATCTTGAAGTTCAAACGGGTTCCCATGGCTTCATGCAACTTATTCCCGAGAACCTTGAGGTAAATTGGGTACCTCTGTCCGATACAATCCTCTTTGGCACTCCGTGCAAGCAGACAATCGATCATGTACAATTACGCTAATTTATCTCCCGAGTAAGTGGTCTTCACGGATAAAATGGGCTACTTTAGTCAAGCGATCCACTATAACCCATATGGAGTCATAACCTCCTTGAGTCTTGACAAACCGGTAATGAAATCCATTCCGATTTCCTCCCACTTCCACTCAGGTATTTTCAATGTAGCAATCCTGCGGTCTCGATGCATTGCCTTGACTCTCTGGCATACGTCGCACAATGCAACATGCTCGGCAACTTCACGTTTCATACTCGGCCACCGAATCTCTCCTTGAGATCCTGATACATCTTGGCGCTTCGGGATGAATTGAGTACTTGGAGTCATGGGCTTCTTCGAATCGATTGCTTTAACTCCTTTTGTTAGGCACACAAATGCGATCCTTCACCCACAACGTGCCTTGCTCATCCAACTTGAAGTCCTCTGCCTTGCCTTCCTCCTTGATGGACTTAATCCTGCGGATCTTGTCATCATCCTTCGTCCTTCTCGGATCTGATCCTCTAGGGTAGGCTTTACTTCTAATGCGCCAAGAATCCCTAGGTACTACCTCAATCTTCATTTTCTGAAAATCCTCACATAACTCATCCTCGACTTGTGGCTAGCAACGTACTCACGGTATGGCTTTTCCGACTCGGGGCATCGGCTACCACGTTGGCCTTCCCGGATGGTAATGGATTCCAACATTGTAGTCCTTGATCAACTCTAGCCATCTCCTTTGCCTCATATTCAGATCCATTTGGGTGAATATGTACTTAAGGCTCTTATGATCCGTATATACTTCACATCGATTTCCAATCGAGATAGTGACGCCATATCTTCAAGGCATGCACTACGGCAGCCTAACTCTAGGTCATGTGTCGGATAATTTTCCTCATGCGGCCTCAAGCGCCTTGATGCATAGCGGCGACCTTTCCATTCTGCATCGGCCACACATCCAAGTCCTTGGCGCGATGCGTCACAATAAATATCGAAGCTTTGAGCAACATCCCAGGTAGAACTAACACCGGTCTTGATGTCAATCGCTTCTTCACTCTGAAATCCTTTCTCACATTCTCAAGGCGTCCATGCAAACTTCTTCTCCTTCTTCAAAGCAATTGCGTAAGAGGTTTCGCAATTGTCGAGAAGCCTTCAATGAAAGCGGCGGTAGTATCCTCGCCATTCCAAGGAAACTCCGAATGCAGGTCACAGTCTTGGTACGCTCCCAATGTAACACGACTTCTACTTTACTTGGATCTACGGCGACTCCCTCTGCGGTCATTACATGTCCAAGAAACTCCACCTTGTCCTTCCAAAACTCACACTTGCTGAACTTGGCGAAAAGTTGCTGTTCCCTCAGCTTTTCCAAAACTCGCCTTAAGTGTTCGGCATGTTCATCCTTTGTCTTGGAGTAGATTAGGATATCGTCTATGAACACGACGACAAACTTGTCCAAATATTCCATGAACACCTTATTCATCATATTCATGAAATAAGTGGCGCATTAAATCGGCCCAAAGGACATAATTGTAAACTCGTAATGTCCATATCTTGACGAGAATGCGATCTTGAATATCTTACGATCGGATCTTCAATCGATGGTATCCGATCTCGAGATCGATCTTGGAGAAAACTCCGGCTCCTCTTAAGCGATCAAACAAATCATCAATCCTGGGTAGCGGATACTTATTCTTCATGTGACTTCGTTGAGTGCACGGTAGTCAATGCACATCCTGAAACTCCCGTCCTTCTTCTTGACAAATAAAGCGGGTGCTCCCCACGGCGACGAACTCGGTCCTGATAAATCCTTTCTCCATTAACTCTTCTAGCTGTTTCTTCATTTCTACCAACTCCTCGGTGGACATCCGATAGGGTCTCTTTGCTATCGGTCTTTGTGCAGTACAAGCTCTATCACGAACTCTATGTCACCTGTCTGGCGGCTTACCGTAGATCTTCGGGAAAAACATCGGGTACTCATTCACTCTTGAGACATCATCTATGCCGATTGCCTTGCATCGTTAACCATCAACTGTCCATCTCTAAGCTGCAGTGGCTTGGAATTCCACTTTCTTCCCACACGGGCTCTCAATCGAGATAGTCCTTCGTCCACAATCCAATACAGCCTTGTGCTTGGATAACCAATCCATTCCCAATATGACGTCTAAGGTGCAGGTCTCCAAAATTATAAGGTTTGCTAGGAACTCTATTCCACCTATCAAGATTCTCACCGGAACATCCTACTTTCGTTCGGAGTTCGGAACCAGGAGTTTGAACTAAAAGCATGCATCTAAGTCTTGCAATCCTGAGTTAAGTCCCTTCATAAAACGAAGCTGCCTGGATTTATCTGTCGCTACATCCTCAAAGCGTGGCGTGCTAGCTGTGTGAACTTGTTCGTAGTCGGCCTTGGTGATTACCTTGTTTGATGCTCTGAACTCCTCCTTCTTAAGGTCCATGATCCCTTCAGGCACGTGATCTTTAATGCACTGTGAACTCTTCCCAAGTGATATCTTGAGGGTTCTCTGCGTGGGCACGAAGTTCTCCCACCATTCGGCTGTTCCTTCCAGGTGATGAGAGGCGTGAAGTACCTTCTCATTTCCTATGCATTGAGCTATGTGTAGCTTCCTCTCGATTGATCTTAACCAATCATCGGCCTCCAATGGGTTGGCATTCCCGGAGAAAGTGGGTGGGTGAGTTCTCATGAACTCGGCCAGTCTTGTATTCTGGCGTGGTCCCCGATTAACTTGATTAGCGATGGCCTGGCGGTGACGTGTTGCATTTGTTGCATCATAGCATGCATCAAGCGAGTCTGAGCGACAAGAAATGCTCCAAAATTCTGCACATCCGGTGGCGGTCTTTGGTGCTCCATCATTGGGGTTTTTCTGTCGGGCGGGAACCACTTCCATTGCTTCCAAAGTTTCCACGGGTATTCACCATCTGTCGATTTGCTCTAGGTTTAGAGATGAGAGGGAAACAAGAATAGACAAGTAATATGGAACTTATGCGGGGCGAAAGGTGTAACTTTAAGGTCCAACTTTATTATTAATAACTTGGTATGGCTACTTACAATGCCTAAGGGCCTTGCAACACATACTGCACACTCAGCAAACAAAGCAAATCCAAATCGAACTAACTCTGGAGTCTAACGCCTAAAGGGTGACTCTTTATTCTATGACGCGACTCGGCGAAGGAGCCTCACTATAGAACCTATGCTCACTCATCGAGAAAACCTCCCGGCACGAGTGCAGGTCTTTGTGGCATAGGCGCGAAAGCGATCGCCATGTCCAAAGAAGCGTGTCCTCTATGGTAGTCGAAGAAGCGGGTGTCCTCATCGAGATCGACTCCTCTGGATCTGGCTCGTGTAGCTTTCAGTGCTCTTGGCTCTGAGTGCAGTCAGTACAAGGTCATCTCCAACTCGTCAATCCTTCGTGAGAAGGTGTGCCACATACTCTTGAGCTTCCCGCCATCATCTGTTCTTCTCTGTCGTGATCTCCTTGCGGGCCTTCGTAGCTCCTTGCTTGTATTATCCAAGACATCCTCCTGGCGATGACAAATCGTGCCAAGCTGTATGGTAACCGTGGCATCCTCATCTGAATCGCGCCGGGTCAAGAAGGTTATCGCTGCGCGGGTGATAACGGAACACCGTACTCTCCAACTCTCTGGCGTAGATACGGGTAATGTGCCGCATTGCTCGTCGTGATACTTCTTGGATACCCATCTGCATTGTAGATCTCCTGGCAGTGCAGTGTATCGGCCGATTGCCTGGGCCCTTTTTCCTAGCAGGTACCTCAATCCTCACGTCACAAGCCTTGATCAATCCCGCTTGTCTGATCACTTCCACTTGGTATTGGGGCTTCTCAAAATCTCCGAGAGTCTGAAGCATATGCCAAAGTTCTGCAGCGTGACCAACTCCCAGATCAACGTAGTTGAACTCTTCCTCCATCTGTCACAAGAGTGCTTTACGTAAGAACTCGGAATTTTTTTTTTAAATTGTGACAAGGTAAGGGAATATTCAGCAGGAGACAAGAAAAGAGAGAATGGGATAAGTCGAGATGTCATTTCTTATCTTGACAAACTTTTAGCTTTTAGAAAATAGGTTTTATCCTCACTACGACCATTCTAGCTTAGGGTTGAGCCTACGGTCAAGTATGGCTCTGATACCACCTCTGTCGGGACCCCGAATTTGCAAATCCGGACCCTCTGTGTATTCAGCACTAGTCCAGGAACGCGCTAGTGCACACAGTCTTAACATCGGTAAATATCACAATCATACCATTCGATATTATCAAAGTACTTTATTTAAATAGCCAAGCTGGTTACTCGACCTTATGGTCAAGTTACAAATATATGCCTCGCAAGGCGAAACTTATTCAGAGAAAAATAACAGCAGCGGAAAATCAAATAACTCCGTGGCGCCATCCAAGTATACCACAGGCAATGGCCAGGCTCGCTTCCTAAGTAGACGGATCCTCTTGGAGTTCCTCCTCCAAAGCTCAGTGCGATCTCTTCTTCAAGCGATATTGTGTTGAGGCAAGGGTGAGTACTTGGTACTCAAAGCAAGTCATGCACGAGAATGCAAGCTAATATACTATATGCATGGCTTGGTACAAAGGAATAGCTTAAGGTATATTTGCGATGCTTGACATTTGACAAGTATCATAAATAGATTCGAAAGCAGTAGAAACAAGTAAAGCATAAATAACTTTTCAAGAAGTTTAATAAACATTTTCCCCATCCTAAACCATATTTCCATCATCTTCATTACTAAACCAACCCAACTTTTCAAACCAAAGTTATTTTTGAGAAAATCTAACCCTTGACTGTAATTCCCGAGCATTGTCCAGTACCGTGGACTCGGCTATTTAAATAGATTCTACACTCTGCAGAGGTTATGCACTTTACCCACAAGATACAATCAAACACCACAAAGGCGAGTTTCCGTAACAAAGCCTTTCGGAAGCCTCAAACAACACAGGTGGTCCTCTCCGGTTCGTGCTCTACACCATCCCTTCCCTTAGCCAAGGCGAAGTATGGGACCAACACACCGTTAGATGGGTATCGGCCACGACCACGATCGCTCCCCGCATAATCACACAAGCGGTGTAATTGACACCCTGAGGCTCCACAAGTGAGTCCTTAGCGACTTAGTCAACTAGGGCCGTCCCATTCCGACCATGTGGTTGCAAGTATGACCCAGTTCAAAGGCTTGCAAGGTTAAGTCCTTAGAGTGACCAGGGCAAGACTACCCGAAGAACCAAAACAACACTCCCAATGCCACAACCGCCCACTGATTACTCTTTGCCACATGCCCCGGTCGAAAACTGTTTATCAAACCCCAGTTGATTACCATGCACCACGTGCCATCAACATCACATGATACTTTTCCAAAACAGGTTCAATATATCATTAAGTCAATATTAGCATTTGATTGTCCAAAATCATGTCATGAGCACGTAGCAGGTCTAAGCAATACACTACAACGGTCTAAAACCCATGTTGGCAATTTGATAATGTCCAACTAGTAATCCACAACTAGGGTGACAAAGGGTCATGGCACATACTTAAGTAATCAAGGTGTCATATAGCAAATTGGTATTTATCTAACCCCCAGGTTTAAACAAAGTATTTTTCTAATTGAACTAGCATGCAATAGTTTAAATCAAAATAGATTTCGAAATAGGATCAACATGGTCAAAGCACAACTTGCCTTCAAAAAGTACTCGTTCTTGGTCTTGAGTTGGATCCTGAGTCAACACTTCTCCTTCGAATCCTTCCGGCACTTCAACGTCTACTCGTAAAGCGTGCAAATAGCAATACACAAATAAACAATAGGCAAAAATATCCCAAAACTCCAAATAAAATCCATAAACAGAAAGAACATAATTTTATGGATTTTTAGAAACTGGAATCGTTCAAATCGGAGTTAAAATGCAAAAGTTATGATTTATTAAAGTTTAAATAATCAATTAAATAATATTACAGAGAAAAACTTTAGTCCAAAAATTAAATAAAATTCATATTTAGGTATATCTCAATTTTATACAAATTTAGAAATTTGAATCACTCAAATCGGAGTTGAAACGCAAAAGTTATAAGCGTTTGAAGTTTGAAACAAAATTTGAATCAATATTTCGAATTAATAAATCATTTTCTTTTTCGGAAATTAATTATTGCGTCAGCATAGACACGTGGCAGCCTCTGATTGGTTGGCTGACGTCAGCCGGTCCATGGACTCGGTCCACGCTCGGCTTGGGTCCACCGTGGACTCGGTCCACGACTCTACGTGTCGCTGACATGTGGGCCCACTCGGGTGACGTCATCGCTGACGTCAGCGGGGACTCGACCACGGTCGACATGTGGGACCCACTGTGACGTCATGGGTGACGTCAGCGCTTGGCTGGATTAGCCACTGACATGCGGGCCCTCTGACACGCGGGCCCCGCGTGTCAGCGTCACACGCACGCGCGCGTGGACGGCGCTGACCGCGTCGGTCCAACTTCCCGACACGTGGCGCAATCTCGACCGTTGATTTGAAATTCAACGGCCGCGATTAGATCCAGGGTTAACATGTCGAATCTACTCGATGATCGTGGGCCGTTCGATCTAGATCGGACGGTCCAGATCTAATCCTATAATAATCACTACTACGGCACGTGGCGATTGTGAACCGTTGGATCTTGATCCAACGGTCCAGATCTAACCGGGTTTGGAACACGTGAACTCACCTCAACCGCACGATCAAGATCGGACGGTCCACAGAGCTCGCGAGGGTGATGGCGACGCGGCGGGGCTGCAGCCACCGGAGACGGAGACGACGACGAGCCCGACGGCGCTCCGGGGTCGTTCCGGCGAAGTGGGTGGTCTCTTCGGGTGCGTCTCGAAGCGGGGACTCCGGATCTGGGCTCCTGCTCGGCGGGAGCCGACGGACGCGGCGAGGCAGAGGCAAAACCAGCGCGGAGTGGCGCTCAACTACGGCGAGCTCGCCGGCAAACGGCGACGGCTCAGGCGAGATGGCTCGAGAACGGTGCGCAAGGATGAGGGCAACCTCGGGCGTGACCAGGGCTTTAAATAGCCTCGGCGTTCGTGCGAGGCGGAAACCTAATTCTACACGGCGGCGGGCGGCGCGGCGAGTCCGGCCGGACTCGGCGGAGACGATGACGCTACCGCCCACGTGGCACGATCAACGCCACGATCGCGACGGCGCGATTGGATCCGGCCGATACGGCCGAACCGTGCAGGCGGATCTCGGTAGTTGGATCTTGATCCAACGGTTGGGATTGATTAGGGTTTTGAGCTGGTTTGATCGAGTCAATCGGCTCGGGTCGAACTTCGAACTCGAGTCCGACTCGGGCTCGATCGGATGAACGATACTAGACCCGAGTTGATTTTCCAGCGATTTAATATTTAAAATAATTCCCGATAATTCATTTAATTCATTAAAAATAGCAAAAGACTCGAGAAAAATTCGAGAAAAATTACGGAAAATACTTTGGATCATTTTGGACTCAAATAAAATATTTCCAACAAAATTTTATTTGCAAAATTAAATTCTTTAATTATTTCAAAATGGAATAAATTCAAATAAATTCCAAATAAATCCAAATAAATTCGAGAAAATTCCAAAAATTCACCAAAGTGCCAAATCACACATGAATTTAAGAAAAGCAAAATTTTGGGGTGTTACAAACCTCCCTTAATAGAATCTCGTCCACAGAGATTCGGGGCTTACTAAAGGAATAGGTTTGGAAACTCTTTCTTCAAATCCTCTTCAGCTCCCAAGTCGCTTTCTTCATGGTTGCTCCATGAACTCTACTGAAGCAGGTTGACTTGTTTCTAGTTTCTCGATCCATTGTGTCTAGAATCCTCACGGGATGCTCCTTATAGGTCAAATCCTCTTGCAACTCAATTGACTCTAGCGGTCTGCTTCTCGGGAACTCGGAGACACTTCTTCAAGCTGGGACACATGGAATACGTCATGCACTCCTCGCCAACGATCAGCAACTCCGGTGATAAGCAGCCTTAAGCCTCTGCGGCTCAAAATCTTAAATGGTCCAACATAACAGGGTGCAAGTTTCCCTTTGGCATGGAACCTCTTAACTCCCACGAGGCGTAACTCGAGGTATACAAAGTCTTCGGTTCAAAACTCAAGTCTCGGCGACAATTGTCGACATAACTCTTACATCGAGATTGGGCTATCTTCAACCTTTCCCTAATCATGGCGATGCTCTTGACCTCTTGAAGAATATCAGGCCCAAAGACACGGCGCTCGCCGGTCTCATTCCAATTCAATGGCGTCGACAGCGAGTCGACCATACAAGGCCTCAAAAGGTGACATCTCAGAACTAGCACGATAACTATTGTTGTAATCGAACTCGGCATACGGCAAACTCTTATCCCAAGAGGTAGCATAAGCTAATGCACACGCTCTTAACATATCCTCCGAATCTGGTTGACTCTTTCGATCTGTCCATCCGTCTGTGGATGATAAGGTATCTTGAAGTTCAAGCGGGTTCCCATGGCTTCATGCAACTTATTCCGGAACCTTGAGGTAAATTGGGTACCTCTCGTCTGATACAATCCTCTTTGGCACTCCGTGCAAACAGACAATCCTGATCATGTACAATTTTGCTAATTTATCTCCCGAGTAAGTGGTCTTCACGGGATAAAATGGGCTACTTTAGTCAATCGATCCACTATAACCCATAACGAGTCATAACCACCTTGAGTCTTCGGCAAACAAGTAATGAACTCCATACAGATTTCCTCCCACTTCCACTCGGGTATTTTCAATTGTGTAGCAATCCTGTGGTCTCCGATGCATTGCCTTGACTCTCGGCATACGTCGCACAATGCAACATGCTCGGCAACTTCACGTTTCATACTCGGCCACGAGAATCTCTCCTTCAGATCCTGATACATCTTGGCGCTTCCAGGATGAATTGAGTACTTGGAGTCATGGGCTTCTTCCAGAATCAGTTGCTTTAACTCCTTTTTGTTAGGCACACAAATGCGATCCTTCACCCACAACGTGCCTTGCTCATCCAACTTGAAGTCCTCTGCCTTGCCTTCCTCCTTGATGGACTTAATCCTGCGGATCTTGTCATCATCATACGTCCTTCTCGGATCGATCCTCTAGGGTAGGCTTTACTTCTAATGCGGCCAAGAATCCCCTAGGTACTACCTCAATCTTCATTTTCAAAATCCTCACATAACTCATCCTCGACTTGTGGCTAGCAACGTACTCACGGTATGGCTTTTCCGACTCAGTGGCATCGGCTACCACGTTGGCCTTCCCGGATGGTAATGGATTCCAACATTGTAGTCCTTGATCAACTCTAGCCATCTCCTTTGCCTCATATTCGAATCCGACTGGGTGAATATGTACTTAAGGCTCTTATGATCCGTATATACTTCACATCGATTTCCAATCGAGATAGTGACGCCATATCTTCAAGGCATGCACTACGGCAGCTAACTCTAGGTCATGTGTCGGATAATTTTCCTCATGCGGCCTCAATCGCCTTGATGCATAAGCGGCGACCTTTCCGATTCTGCATCGGCACACATCCAAGTCCTTGGCGCGATGCGTCACAATAAATATCGAAGCTTTGAGCAACATCCCGTAGAACTAACAGGTCTTGATGTCAATCGCTTCTTCAGCTCCTGAAATCCTTTCTCACATTCTGGCGTCCATGCAAACTTCTTCTCCTTCTTCAGCAATTGCGTAAGAGGTTTCGCAATTGTCGAGAAGCCTTCAATGAAACGGCGGTAGTATCCTGCCATTCCAAGGAAACTCCGAATCTGGGTCACAGTCTTCGGCTGCTCCCAATGTAACACAGCTTCTACTTTACTTGGATCTACGGCGACTCCCTCTGCGGTCATTACATGTCCAAGAAACTCCACCTTGTCCTTCCAAAACTCACACTTGCTGAACTTGGCGAAAAGTTGCTGCTCCCTCAGCTTTTCCAAAACTCGCCTTAAGTGTTCGGCATGTTCATCCTTTGTCTTGGAGTAGATTAGGATATCGTCTATGAACACGACGACAAACTTGTCCAAATATTCCATGAACACCTTATTCATCATATTCATGAAATAAGCTGGCGCGATTCGTAAATTTCCAAAGGACATAATCAGAACTCGTAATGTCCATATCTTGACGAGAATGCGATCTTGAATATCTTACGATCGGATCTTCAATCGATGGTATCCGATCTCAGATCGATCTTGGAGAAAACTCCGGCTCCTCTTAAACTGATCAAACAAATCATCAATCCTGGGTAGCGGATACTTATTCTTCATCGTGACTTCGTTGAGTGCACGGTAGTCAATGCACATCCTGAAACTCCGTCCTTCTTCTTGACAAATAAAACCGTGCTCCCCCACGGCGAACTCGGTCTGATAAATCCTTTCTCCATTAACTCTTCTAGCTGTTTCTTCATTTCTACCAACTCCTCGGTGGACATCCGATAGGGTCTCTTTGCTATCGGTCTTTGTGCAGGTACAAGCTCTATCACGAACTCTATGTCCCCTGTGCGGCTTACTGTAGATCTTCTGAAAAACATCGGGTACTCATTCACTCTTTGAGACATCATCTATGCCGATTGCCTTGGTACTGTTAACCATCAATCTGTCCATCTCTAAGCTGCAGTGGCTTGGAATTCCACTTTCTTCCCACACGGGCTCTCAATCGAGATAGTCCTCCGTCCACAATCCAATACGACCTTGTGCTTGGATAACCAATCCATTCCCAATATGACGTCTAAGGTCTGGGTCTCCAAAATTATAAGGTTTGCTAGGAACTCTGTTCCACCTATCAGTATTCTCACCCCGGAACATCCTACTTTCGTTCGGAGTTCGAACCGAGGGTTTGAACTAAAAGCATGCATCTAAGTCTTGCAATCCTGAGTTAAGTCCCTTCATAAAACGAAATGCCTGGATTTATCCGTCGCTACATCCTCAAAGCGTAGCGTGCTAGCTGTGTGAACTTGTTCGTAGTCGGCCACCGGTGATTACCTTGTTTGATGCTCAACTCCTCCTTCTTAAGGTCCATGATCCCTTCAGCACGTGATATCGCCGGAATGCGGTGTGAACTCTTCCCAAGTGATATCTTGAGGGTTCTCTGCGTGCACGAAGTTCTCCCACCATTCGGTAATTTGTTCCTTCCGGTGATGAGAGGCGTAGAGTACCTTCTCATTTCCTATGCATTGAGCTATGTGTAGCTTCCTCTCGATTGATCTTAACCAATCATCGGCCTCCAATGGGTTGGCATTCCCGAGAGAAAGTGGGTGGGTGAGTTCTCATGAACTCGGCTGCCTTGTATTACGGCGTGGTCCTGATTAACTTGATTAGCGATGGCCTGGCGGTGGCGTGTTGCATTTGTTGCATCATAGCATGCATCAATCGAGTCTGAGCGACAAGAAATGCTCCAAAATTCTGCACATCCGATGGCGGTCTTTGGTGCTCCATCATTGGGGTTTTCTGGCGAGAACCACTCCCATTGCTTCCAAAGTTTCCACGGGTATTCACCATCTGTCGATTTGCTCTAGGTTTAGAGATGAGAGGGAAACAAGAATAGACAAGTAATATGGAACTTATGCGGCGAAAGGTGTAACTTTAAGGTCCAACTTTATTATTAATAACTTGGTATGGCTACTTACAATGCCTAAGGGCCTTGCAACACATAATGCACACTCGAGAAACAAAGCAAATCCAAATCGAACTAACTCGAGTCTAACGCCTAAAGGGTGACTCTTTATTCTATGACGCGACTCGGCGAAGGAGCCTCACTATAGAACCTATGCTCACTCATCGAGAAAACCTCCCGGCACGAGTGCAGGTCTTTGTGGCATAGGCGCGAAACGATCGCCATGTCCAAAGAATCGTGTCCTCTATGGTAGTCGAAGAAGCGGTGTCCTCATCGAGATCGACTCCTCTGGATCTGGCTCGTGTAGCTCAATCTTGGCTCTGGGTGCAGTCCGTACAAGGTCATCTCCAACTCGTCAATCCTTCGTAGAAGGTGTGCCACATACTCTTGAGCTTCCCGCCATCTGTTCTTCTCTGTCGTGATCTCCTTGCGGGCCTTCGTAGCTCCTTGCTTGTATTATCCAAGACATCCTCCTGGCGATGACAAATCGTGCCAAGCGTATGTAACCGTGGCATCCTCATCCTGAATCGCCGGGTCAAGAAGGTTATCGCTGCGCGGATGATAACGGAACACCGTACTCTCCAATTCTCTGGCGTAGATACGGGTAATGTGCCGCATTGCTCGTCGTGATACTTCTTGGATACCCATCTGCATTGTAGATCTCCTGGCGGTCTGGTGTATCGGCCGATTGCCTGGCCCTTTTTCCTAGCAGTACCTCAATCCTCACGTCACAAGCCTTGATCAATCCCGCTTGTCCGATCACTTCCACTTGGTATTGGGGCTTCTCAAAATCTCAGGAGAGTCTGAAGCATATGCCAAAGTTCTGCAGCGTGACCAACTCCCAGATCAACGTAGTTGAACTCTTCCTCCATCTGTCACAAGAGTGCTTTACGTAAGAACTCGGAATTTTTTTTTTAAATTGTGACAAGGTAAGGGAATATTCAGCAGGAGACAAGAAAAGAGAGAATGGGATAAGTCGAGATGTCATTTCTTATCTTGACAAACTTTTAGCTTTTAGAAAATAGGTTTTATCCTCACTACGACCATTCTAGCTTAGGGTTGAGCCTACGGTCAAGTATGGCTCTGATACCACCTCTGTCGGGACCCCGAATTTGCAAATCCGGACCCTCTGTGTATTCAGCACTAGTCCAGAACGCAGCTTAGTGCACACAGTCTTAACATCGGTAAATATCACAATCATACCATTCGATATTATCAAAGTACTTTATTTAAATAACCAAGCGGTTACTCGACCTTATGGTCAAGTTACAAATATATGCCTGCAAAGCGAAACTTATTCAGAGAAAAATAATAGCGGCGGAAAATCAAATAAACTTAGTGGCGCCATCCGGATACCACAGGCAATCGACCGCTCGCTTCCCTAAGTAGACGGATCCTCTTGGAGTTCCTCCTCCAAAGCTGTGCGATCTCTTCTTCAACCGATATTGTGTTGAGGCAAGGGTGAGTACTTGGTACTCGCAAGTCATGCACAATGCAAGCTAATATACTATATGCATGGCATGGTACAAAGGAATAGCTTAAGGTATATTTGCAGAAATGACATTTGACAAGTATCATAAATAGATTCGAAAGCAGTAGAAACAAGTAAAGCATAAATAACTTTTCAAGAAGTTTAATAAACATTTTCCCCATCCTAAACCACATTTCCATCATCTTCATTACTAAACCAACCCAACTTTTCAAACCAAAGTTATTTTTGAGAAAATCTAACCCTTGACTGTAATTCCCGAGCATTGTCCAGTACCGTGGACTCGGCTATTTAAATAGATTCTACACTCTGCAGAGGTTATGCACTTTACCCACAAGATACAGTCAAACACCACAAAGGCGAGTTTCCGTAACAAAGCCTTTCGGAAGCCTCAAACAACACAGGTGGTCCTCTCCGGTTCGTGCTCTACACCATCCCTTCCCTTAGCCAAGGCGAAGTATGGGACCAACACACCGTTAGATGGGTATCTGGCCACGACCACGATACGCTCCCCCGTACAATCACACAAACGGTGTAACTGACACCCTGAGGCTCCACAAGTGAGTCCTTAGCGACTTAGTCAACTAGGGCCGTCCCATTCGACCATGTGGTTGCAAGTATGACCAGTTCAAAGGCTTGCAAGGTTAAGTCCTTAGAGTGACCAGGGCAAGACTACCCAAGAACCAAAACAACACTCCCAATGCCACAACCGCCCACTGATTACTCTTTGCCACATGCCCGGCCGAAAACCGTTTATCAAACCCAGCTTGATTACCATGCACCACGTGCCATCAACATCACATGATACTTTTCCAAAACAGGTTCAATATATCATTAAGTCAATATTAGCATTTGATTGTCCAAAATCATGTCATGAGCACGTGGCAGTCTAAGCAGTATACTACAACGGTCTAAAACCCATGTTGGCAATTTGATAATGTCCAACTAGTAATCCACAACTAGGGTGACAAAGGGTCATGGCACATACTTAAGTAATCAAGGTGTCATATAGCAAATTGGTATTTATCTAACCCCAGTTTAAACAAAGTATTTTTCTAATTGAACTAGCATGCAATAGTTTAAATCAAAATAGATTTGAAATAGGATCAACATGGTCAAAGCACAACTTGCCTTCAAAAGTACTCGTTCTTGGTCTTGAGTTGGATCCTGAGTCAACACTTCTCCTTCGAATCCTTCCGCACTACAACGTCTACTCGTAAAGCGTGCAAATAGCAATACACAAATAAACAATAGGCAAAAATATCCCAAAACTCCAAATAAAATCCATAAACAGAAAGAACATAATTTTATGGATTTTTAGAAACTGGAATCGTTCAAATCGGAGTTAAAATGCAAAAGTTATGATTTATTAAAGTTTAAATAATCAATTAAATAATATTACAGAGAAAAACTTTAGTCCAAAAATTAAATAAAATTCATATTTAGGTATATCTCAATTTTATACAAATTTAGAAATTTGAATCACTCAAATCGGAGTTGAAGCATAAAAGTTATAAGCGTTTGAAGTTTGAAACAAAATCAAATCATTATTTCGAATTAATAAATCATTTTCTTTTTCGAAATTAATTATTGGCGTCGGCATAGACACGTGGCAGCCTCGATTGGTTGGTCGACGTCGTGTCCATGGACTCGGTCCACGCTCGGCTTGGGTCCACCGTGGACTCGGTCCACGACTCTACGTGTCGCTGACATGTGGGCCCACTCGGGTGACGTCATCGCTGACGTCAGCGGGGACTCAGCCCACGGTGCTGACATGTGGGACCCACCGTGACGTCATGGGTGACGTCCGCGCTTGGCTGGATTAGCCACTGACATGCGGGCCCTCTGACACGCGGGCCCCGCGTGTCAGCGTCACACGCACAGCCAGCGTGGGCCAGCGACCGCGTCGGTCCAACTTCCCGACACGTGGCGCCAATCTCGACCGCTGATTTGAAATTCAACGGCGCGATTAGATCCAGGGTTAACGTGTCGAATCTACTCGATGATCGTGGGCGCTCGATCTAGATCGGACGGTCCGGATCTAATCCTATAATAATCACTACTACGGCACGTGGCGATTGTGAACCGTTGGATCTTGATCCAACGGTCCAGATCTAACCGGGTTTGGAACACGTGAACTCACCTCAACCGCACGATCAAGATCGGACGGTCCACAGAGCTCGCGAGGGTGATGGCGACGCGGCGGGGCTGCAGCCACCGGAGACGGAGACGACGACGAGCCCGACGGCGCTCCGGGGTCGTTCCGGCGAAGTGGGTGGTCTCTTCGGGTGCGTCTCGAAGCGGGGACTCCGGATCTGGGCTCCTTCTCGGCGGAAGACGACGGCGGCGAGAGCGGAGCAAAACCCGCGGCGGAGTGGCGCTCAACTCACGGGCGAGCTCGCGACGGCAAACGGCAGCGACGGCTCGAGCGTAGATGGCTCGGGGGAACGGGTGCGCAAGGATGAGGGCAACCTCAGGGCGTGACCAGGGCTTTAAATAGCCTCGGCGTTCGTGCGAGACGGAAACCTAATTCTACGGCGGCGGCGGCGGCGAGTCCGGCCGGACTCGGCGGAGACGATGACGCTTCGGCCGCCCACGTGGCACGATCAGCGGCCCACGATCGCGCGGCGCGATCGGATCCGGGCGGATCTGGCTCGAACTCTGCACGGCGGATCTCGGCCGTTGGATCTTGATCCAACGGTTGGGATTGATTAGGGTTTGAGTGGTTTGATCGAGTCAATCGCTCGGTCGGACTCGAGTCCGACTGGTTCCGACTTCGGTCGGATGAACGATACTAGACCGAGTTGATTTTCCAGCGATTTAATATTTAAAATAATTCCCAGTAATTCATTTAATTCATTAAAAATAGCAAAAGACTCAGAAAAATTCCAGAAAAATTCTGGAAAATACTTTGGATCATTTTGGACTCAAATAAAATATTTCCAACAAAATTTTATTTGCAAAATTAAATTCTTTAATTATTTCAAAATGGAATAAATTCAAATAAATTCCAAATAAATCCAAATAAATTCCAGAAAATTCCAAAAATTCACCAAAGTGCCAAATCACACATGAATTTAAGAAAAGCAAAATTTTGGGGTGTTACAGACGTTATATTGGGAATGGATTGGTTATCCAAGCACAAGGCCGTATTGGATTGTGGACGAAGGACTATCTCAGTTGAGAGCCCGTGTGGGAAGAAAGTAGAATTTCAAGCCACTGTAGTTAGAGATGGGCAGTTGATGGTTAACAGATCAAGGCAATCGGATAGAGGATGTCTCAAGAGTGAATGAGTACCCGATGTTTTTCAGAAGATCTACAGTATGCCGCCGCACAGGACATAGAATTTGTAATAGAGCTTGTACTGCACAAAGACCGATAGCAAAGAGACCCTATCGGATGTCCACCGAGGAGTTGGTAGAGATGAAGAAACAGCTAGAAGAGTTAATGGAGAAAGGATTTATCAGGCCAAGCTCGTCGCCGTGGGGAGCACCAGTTTTATTTGTCAAGAAGAAGGACGGGAGTTTCAGGATGTGCATTGACTACCGTGCACTCAACGAAGTCACCGTGAAGAATAAGTATCCGCTACCCCGGATCGATGATTTGTTTGATCAGTTGAGAGGAGCCGGAGTTTTCTCCAAGATTGATCTGAGATCGGGATACCATCAGTTGAAGATCCGAGCGTAAGATATTCAAGATCGCATTCTCGTCAAGATATGGACATTACGAGTTTACAGTTATGTCCTTTGGGCTGACGAATGCGCCAGCTTATTTCATGAATATGATGAATAAGGTGTTCATGGAATATTTGGACAAGTTTGTCGTCGTGTTCATAGACGATATCCTAATCTACTCCAAGACAGAGGATGAACATGCCGAACACTTAAGGCGAGTTTTGGAAAAGCCGAGGAACAAGTAACTTTTTCGCCAAGTTCAAGAAGTGTGATTTTTGGAAGGACAAGGTGGAGTTTCTTGGACATGTAATGACCGCAGTAAGGAGTCGCCAGTAGATCCAAGCAAAGTAGAAGGCGTGTTACATTGGGAGCGTAGAAGGCGTGACCCAGATTCGGAGTTTCCTTGGAATGGCAGGATACTACCGCCGCTTTCATCGAAGGCTTTTCGACAATTGCGAAACCTCTTACGCAATCTTTGAAGAAGGAAAAGAAGTTTGCATGGGCGCCAGAATGTGAGAAAGGATTTCAGAGTCAAGAAGCGATTGACATCGGCAGGTGTTAGTTCTACCTGATGTTGCTCAAAGCTTCGATATTTATTGTGACGCACGCGCCAAGGACTTGGATGTGTCTTTGATGCGTAATGGAAAGGTAAGTCGCTTATGCATCAAAGCGATTGAGGCCGCATGAGGAGAATTACCCGACACATGACCTAGAGTTAGCGGCGTAGTGCATGCCTTGAAGATATGGCGTCACTATCGATCGAAACAGATGTGAAGTGTACACGGATCATAAGAGCCTTAAGTACATATTCACCCAATGGATCTGAATATGAGGCGAGAGGAGATGGTTAGAGTTGATCAAAGACTATAATGTTGGAATCCATTACCATCCGGGAAGGCCAACGTAGTAGCCGATGCCCTGAGTCGGAAAAGCCATACCGTGAGTACGATGCTAGCCACAAGTCGAGGATGAGTTATGTGAGGACCTTGAAAATGAAGATTGAGGTAGTACCTAGCGGATTCTTGGCCGCATTAGAAGTAAAGCCTACCCTAGAGGATCAGATCCGAGAAGGATGTAGGATGATGACAAGATCCGCAGGATTAAGTCCATCAAGGAGGAAGGCAAGGCAGAGGACTTCAAGTTGGATGAGCAAGGCACGTTGTGGATGAAGGATCGCATTTGTGTGCCTAACAAGAAGGAGTTAAAGCAAGCGATTACGGAAGAAGCCCATGACTCCAAGTACTCAATTCATCCTGGAAGCGCCAAGATGTATCAGATCTCAAGGAGAGATTACGGTGGCCGAGTATGAAACGTGAAGTTGCCGAGCATGTTGCATTGTGCGACGTATGCCGTAGAGTCAAGGCAATGCATCGTGAGACCAGCGGGATTGCTACAACCGCTGAAAATACCTCGAGTGGAAGTGGGAGGAAATCGGAATGGATTTCATTACCGGTTTGCCAAAGACTCAAGGAGGTTATGACTCCATATGGGTTATAGTGGATCGCTTGACTAAAGTAGCCCATTTTATCCCCGTGAAGACCACTTACTCGGGAGATAAATTAGCGAATTATACATGATCGAGATTGTCTGCTTGCACGGAGTGCCAAAGAGGATTGTATCAGACAGAGGTACCCAATTTACCTCAAGGTTACGGAATAAGTTGCATGAAGCCATGGGAACCCGTTTGAACTTCAAGATCTGACTTATCATCCACAGACGGATGGACAGACCGAAAAGAGTCAACCAGATTCGAAGATATGTTGAGAGCTTGTGCATTAGCTTATGCTACTTCTTGGGATAAGAGTTTACCGTATGCCGAGTTCAGGTACAACAATAGTTATCAGGCTAGTTCTGAGATGTCACCTTTTGAGGCCCTCAGATGGTCGACCACTGTCGGACGCCATTGAATTGGAATGAGACCGTGGCGCCGTGTCTTTGGGCCTGATATTCTTCAAGAGGTGAAGAAGCGGTCGCCATGATTAGGGAAAGGTTGAAGATAGCCCAATCTCGATGTAAGAGTTATCTTGACAATCGTCGCCGAGACTTGAGTTTTGAACCGTAAGACTTTGTATACCTCGAGTTACGCCTCTCGGGGAGTTAAGAGGTTCCATGCCAAAGGGAAACTTCGCACCCGTTATGTTGGACCATTTAAGATTTTGAGTCGCAGAGGCGAAGTTGCTTATCAACTGGAGTTGCCACAGTCGTTGGCAGGAGTGCATGATGTATTCCATGTGTCCCAGTTGAAGAAGTGTCTCCGAGTTCCTGAGGAACAGACACCGCTAGAGTCAATCGAGTTGCAAGAGGATTTGACTTATAAGGAGCATCCCGTGAGGATTCTAGACACAACGGATCGAGAGACCAGAAATAAGTCAACCCGTTTCTGTAGAGTTCAGTGGAGCAACCATGAAGAAAGCGAAGCGACTTGGGAGCGCGAAGAGGATTTGAAGAAAGAGTTTCCAAACCTATTCTGTAGTGAGCCCTGAATCTCGGGGACGAGATTCTATTAAGGGGGGGAGGTTTGTAACACCCCAAAATTTTGCTTTTCTTGAATTCATGTGTGATTTGGCACTTTGGTGAATTTTTGGAATTTTCTGGAATTTATTTGGATTTATTTGGAATTTATTTGAATTTATTCCATTTTGAAATAATTAAAGAATTTAATTTTGCAAATAAAATTTTGTTGGAAATATTTTATTTGAGTCCAAAATGATCCAAAATATTTTCCAGAATTTTTCTGGAATTTTTCTGAGTCATTTGCTATTTTTAATGAATTAAATGAATTACTGGGAATTATTTTAAATATTAAATCGCTGGAAAATCAAACCGAGTCGATTCATTGTTCATCCGATCGAGCCCGAGTCGACTCGAGTTCGAGTCCGACCGAGCCGATTGACTCGACCAAACCAGCTCCCAACCCTAATCGATCCGGCCGTTGGATCGGGATCCAACGGCCGAATCCGCCAGTCTTTCGGCCGCGTCCGACCGAACCCGGATTCGCCGCGATCGTGGCCGTTGGTCGTGCCACGTGTACGGCTCCACGTCTTCGTCTCGGCCCGGATTCGCGCGGACTCCGTCGCCGTCGCCGCCGTCTCGGACACGGACTCGAGGCTATTTAATGCATGGAGTCGCCCCGAGGTTCGCCTTTCCATCTTGAGCTCGTTGCCTAGTCCACGCCTCTGAAACCCTAGAGCCGCCGCAATTTCTCGCCGAGCCAAGAGCGCCGCCGCGAAGTTCTTCAACCTTCGCCAAACCGTGCTCGCCGCTCGTGGCGGATTCGGAACCCCGCGGCGAGACGAACACGGGCTCATACTTCATCTCGGATCGCGTCGAACGCCGTCGCGGGACGTCGTCTTCCCGGTTCGGCCGCGGCAAGCCGCCGACGCCATCGCCGTCCTCGCGAAGCTCGTGGACCGTCCGATCAAGATCCGACGTCGGATTGCGCCACGCCGTTCCACGGTAAGAACCACGTGCGATTTCCGGATCAATCCTAGCCATTGGATCTAGATCCAACGGTTTAGATTGACCACGTTCACCCCAAACGTGCGTCATCGATCCGATCGGGACCGTTGATTTTCAAATCGACGGCCGGATCTGCCGCATGTCGTGAAGTTGGACCGCCGCGTCCACGTGATGTGGCGCGCTTCACATCGACACGCTGGGCCCGCGTGTCGGGCCGACGCCACACCGCACCATGGCGTCACGCTGACGTCATGGCGGGCCCGCATGTCAGCGGATGTCTCGGGCCAGCGCCGACGCCAAGAATGACGTCACAATGGGTCCCACTGTCCGCGACTGCGTGGTGAGTCCCCGCTGACGTCAGCAATGACGTCACCCGAGTGGGCCCACATGTCAGCGACACGTAGAGTCGTGGACCGAGTCCACGGTGGACCCAAGCCGAGCGTGGAC
The DNA here is from genome assembly GCA_036346355.1 of Rhipidocladum racemiflorum. NCBI lineage: Eukaryota > Viridiplantae > Streptophyta > Magnoliopsida > Poales > Poaceae > Rhipidocladum > Rhipidocladum racemiflorum. The sequence continues at coordinate 59,281,690 of CM070573.1, read as the reverse complement.
CGAGTCCATGGACCGGCTGACGTCAGCCAACCAATCAGAGGCTGCCACGTGTCTATGCTGACGCAATAATTAATTTCCGAAAAAGAAAATGATTTATTAATTCGAAATATTGATTCAAATTTAGATTCAAACTTCAAACGCTTATAACTTTTGCGTTTCAACTCCGATTTGAGTGATTCAAATTTCTAAATTTGTATAAAATTTAGATCTACCTAAATATGAATTTTATTTAATTTTTGGACTAAAGTTTTTCTCTGTAATATTATTTAATTGATTATTTAAACTTTAATAAATCATAACTTTTGCATTTTAACTCCGATTTGGACGATTCCAGTTCCTAAAAATCCAGAAAATTATGTTCTTTCTGTTTATGGATTTTATTTGGAGTTTTGGGACGTTTTTGCCTATTGTTTATTTGTGTATTGCTATTTGCACGCTTTACGAGTAGACGTTGAAGTCTTGGGAAGGATTCAAGGAGAAGTGTTGACTCAGATCCAACTCAAGACCAAGAACGAGTACTTTTTGAAGGCAAGTTGTGCTTTGACCATGTTGATCCTATTTGAAATCTATTTTGATTTAAACTATTGCATGCTAGTTCAATTAGAAAGATACTTTGTTTAAACATGGGGATAGATAAATACCAATTTGTCAGATGACACCTTGATTATTTAAGTATGTGCCATGACCCTTGTCACCCTAGTTGTGGTTTACTAGTTGGACATTATTAAATTGCCAACCTGGGTTTAGACCGTTGTAGTATCTTGCTTAGACTCACTCGTGCTCATAACATGATTTTGGACAATCAAATGTTAATATTGACTTAATGATATATTGAACCTGTTTTGGAAAAGTATCATGTGATGTTGATGGCACGTGGTGCATGGTAATCAAGCGGGGTTTGATAAACGATTTTCGGCCGGGGCATGTGGCAAAGAGTAATCAGTGGGCGGTTGTGGCATTGGGAGTGTTGATTTGGTTCTTCGGGTAGTCTTGCCCTGGTCACTCTAAGGACTTAACCTTGCAAGCCTTTGAACTGGGTCATACTTGCAACCACATGGTGGAATGGGACGACCCTAGTTGACTAAGTCGCTAAGGACTCACTTGTGGAGCCTCAGGGTGTCAATTACACCGTTTGTGTGATTGTGCGGGGAGCGTATCGTGGTCGTGGCCGATACCCATCTAACGGTGTGTTGGTCCCATACTTCGCCTTGGCTAAGGGAAGGGATGGTGTAGAGCACGAACCGGAGAGGACCACCTGTGTTGTTTGAGGCTTCCGAAAGGCTTTGTTACGGGAACTCGCCTTTGTGGTGTTTGACTATATCTTGTGGGTAAAGTGCATAACCTCTGCAGAGTGTAGAATCTATTTAAATAGCCGAGTCCACGGTACTGGACAATGCTCGGGAATTACAGTCAAGGGTTAGATTTTCTCAAAAATAACTTGGATTTGAAAGGTGGGTTGGTTTAGTAATGAAGATGATGGAAATATGGTTTAGGATGGGGAAAATGTTTATTAAACTTCTTGAAAAGTTATTTATGCTTTACTTATTTCTACTGCTTTCGAATCTACTTATATTATTTGTCAAATGTCACAGTTTCGCAAATATACCTTGAGCTATTCCTTTGTACCAAGCCATGCATGTAGTATATTAGCTTGCATTCTCATTGCATGACTTGCCGAGTACCAAGTACTCACCCTTGCCTCAACACAATATCGCTGAAGAAGAGATCGCACCGGCTTTGGAGGAGGAACTCCAAGAGGATCCGTCTACTTAGGGAAGCGAGCCCACTGATTGCCTGTGGTATACCGGATGGCGCCACGGGTTATCTTATTTTCATTTCCGCTGCTATTCTTTCTCTTTTAATAAGTTTCGCCTTGCGAGGCATACATTTGTAGCTTGGCCATAAGGTCGAGTAACCAAGTTTGGTTATTTAAATAAAGTACTTTATTGGTATCGAGTGGTATGATTGTGATATTTACCGAGGTTAAGACTGTGTGCACTAGCGCGTTCCTGGACTAGTGCTGAATACACAGAGGGTCCGGATTTGCAAATTCGGGGTCCCGACATCCTTGCTCGACAAATATCTTCCTCCCCCCTGGCTAGCGAGTGGCGCTCGAGCGTGGACCTAACCTGCCACCGCGGGTTCGAGTCCCGCTCGCGCCCTCGCAAATTCTTCTTTATTTAATGGACCTCTACAAACGGGTCGTAATACCAACCGCTTGTAGAAGCACCTCTACACGCGGTTCTTAATATAAACCGCTTGTACAAATGGCCCTCTACAAGCGGTTCATAATACCAACTGCTTGTAGATACTTAAGACCGCAGCGAGGCAGGGCCCTCTACAAGCGGTTGGTAATACGAACCGCTTGTAGATGCTTACGACTCAAAAAGATTTGATGTCGTCCATGCTCGACAAATATCTTCCTCCCCCCTGGCTAGCGAGTGGCGCTCGAGCGTGGACCTAACCTGCCACCGCGGGTTCGAGTCCCGCTCGCGCCCTCTCAAATTGTTCTTTATTTAATGGACCTCTACAAGCGGTTTGTAATACCAACCGCTTGTAGAAATGGACCTCTCTTTTTTTAATGCATTCAAAGATTATTTAACCCATTCAAGAATTGTTTAATACATTCAAAAATTATTTATTCCTTTCAAACATTGTTTAATGCATTTAAAAATTAGTAAGTGCAATAAAAAATTAGTAAGGCCATTCAAAAATTATAAGGCCATTCAAAAATTAATGATCACTTTGTCTTTACAAGTGTTCCTTCGGCGTGATCGTGACGTACGTAAGGAGCATCGATTTCTATTACATTTAGGACATTTATGTCGACATCTACCGCAAAGGGAGGGAGCTCGTCGAACTGATTATATTCTTCCTCGTCTGTGACGTCTTCAACACCAACAATCCTTCGTTTGCCATGGAGAACCACGTGTCGCTTTGGCTTACTACTGCAATCCTTTTGCTTCTCCCTGTGCTTCTTTGGTTTACTTGATATGTCCATTATGTAGAAGACTTGTCTCACATCGTTGGCAAGGACGAATGGTTCGCGCCTATAGCCAACTTCTGTCAGGTCGACGGTTGTCATGCCGTATTTGTCGATCTTCACGCCGCTTGAAGTCAGTTTGACCCACTGGCACTTAAACAGAGGGACCTTCAATGGTCCATAATCGAGCTCCCATATCTCTTCTATGTAACCATAATATGTGTCCACATTGCCTTTGTTGTCAGTGGCGTCTATAACGGACACCGCTATTCTGGTTGGTGCTCTTGGTATCCTGCCATTTTGTGTAGAAGGTGTAACCATTTATCTCGTAGCCCTGAAATGTGATGATTTCACTAGATGGCATCCGAGCCAAGCGCTGTAACTGTTCATTTTCGGACCCGTTGACAAGGATGTAGTTTTGTAACCAAGCGCCGAAAGTATCCATGTGCCTCACTGTGATCCAATCCTCGGACCTCCCTGCGAATTCGCGGCGTATAATACTCTTATGCTGAAGGACGTACAGGGCCACTAGGGTTGATTGTTTTAGAATAGTGAAATGTGCTTGCTTAAAGGTTAGGAGATCATTGCATGCAATTGTTTTCCGTCCTAGTGTCCCTTTTCCCCGTAGTCTCCCCTCATGGCGTGATATAGGGACACCAATGGGATGTAGATCCTCAATGTAATCCAAACAAAACTCAACCACCTCCTCGGTCCCATAACCCTCCGCAATGCATCCTTCGGGACGTGAACGGTTACGGACATACTTCTTTAGGACTTTCATATTCCTCTCGAAAGGAAACATGTTGTGCAAAAACACGGGCCCGAGAATACCTATCTCTTTCACAATGTGAATAGTGAGATGAATCATAATATCAAAGAATGCAAGAGGAAAGATCATCTCAAGGCTGACCACACTCTGTACCACGTCATCTTGTAGCTTACTTAGCTTATGTGGATCGATGACCTTCTGCGAAACCGCGTTGAAAAAGGTACACAGCTTTATGATTGTCACCCGGACCCACTCAGGCAAACTACCTCTCACAGCCACTGGGAGCAACTGTGTCATCAATACAAGACAGTCATGAGCTTTCACGTGTACGATTTTATTCTCTTTCATGTTTATGAGTCTCTTCACATTTGACGAGTATCCTAAAGGGACCTTCACACTGTTCAAGCACTCTATCATGTTTTTTTTCTCTTCTTTGCTTAGAGTGTAACTCGTGGGATTTAGGTAATGTCCTTTCTCTCTCTTTTCTGGATGTAGACGATCCCTCAGTTCCAAAACTTGTAGGTCCTTCCGAGCTTGTAGTGTATCTTTCGATTTGCCGTACATATCCAAGTATCCTAGTAGGTTCAAGCAAACATTCTTCGTGATGTGCATGAAGTCAAGTGAGTGACGAATCTCCAAAACTTCCCAATATGGCAAGTCCCAAAATATTGATCTCTTCTTCCAGTTGGGTGCCTGACCTTCCTCGTTCGGGACACGATTGCTTCTAGGACCCTTTCCAAACACTATTTTAAGATCTTTTACCATGGCAAACACACGTGCCCCACTACGATGCTCAGGCTTATCACGATAGTTTGCTTTCCCATCAAAATACCTTCCTTTTTTCCGCAATGGGTGCCTCTTTACAAGAAACCTACGATGGCCCATGTACACAACCTTTCGAGAGTTTTTCAGGTACAAGCTGTCGGTTTCATCTAAGCATTACAAGCATGCTTTATATCCTTTGGTAGTATTCCCAGACAGGTTGCCGAGCGCGGGCCAGTCGTTGATCGTTACGAACAACAGTGCATGTAGGGTGAAATACTCCCTCTTGTACTCATCCCATACCCGTACACCATCCTCCCACAACTTTACAAGATCTTCCATCAATGGTTTCAGATAGACATTGATGTCGTTTCCAGGTTGCTTCGGCCCTTGGATCAACAATGGCATCATGATATATTTTCGCTTCATGCACAACCAAGGAGGAATATTATACATACATAGTGTAACAGGCCAAGTGCTATGGCTACCGCCAGTCGCCAAAGGATTCATACCATCGGTACTCAACCCAAACCTTATGTTTCTCACCTCATTTGCAAAGTCTGGGAATGTTCGATCGACTTTCCTCCACTGGGACCCATCAGCGGGGTGCCTAAGCAACCCGTCATCCTTACGTTCTTCTTTGTGCCAACGCACCATCTGGGCATGCGTTTTGTTAGCAAAAAGACGTTTTAATCGGGGGATCACAGGAAAATACCACACCGCCTTAGCGGGAGGTCTCTTCTTCTTACACTCCCCATCTATTTCACCTGGGTCTTCACGCTTCGTCTTGTAACGTGATTCTTTGCACACTGGACAAGCATCCAAATCCACATACTCATTACGATATAGGATACAATCGTTACAACATGCGTGTATCTTCTGTACTTCTAATCCCAAAGGACAGATGACTTGCTTGGCTTCATATGTAGATTCAGGCAGCGTGTTATCTTCTGGAAGCAGATTCTTTATGAGTGATAATAATTCATTCAATCCCTTGTCTGACACACAATTTCTGGCCTTCCATTGCATTAAGTTCAATGTCGTACGGAGCTTCGTGTGGCCCCTCCCACAGTCTGGGTACAAAGGTGTCCTGTGGTCGTCTACCATGCGCTGAAACTTCTCGAATTGTCTTTCATCTGTGTAGTCCCCCTCTCCATCACGCAAAGATCTGGTCTAGCTCATCATCACCAAGATCGCCGACTGTATCTTCCACAGAACAATATTGCGTTGCGTCTGGCATACTGTTGAATACCTCTTCTTCTTCACCATCTTCTTCATCGTCTTCCTGGTTGCTCCCTTGTACTTCGCCATGCTTGGTCCAATAGGTGTAGTTTGGCATGAAACCTCTCGTGATCAAATGGGTCATAACCTGAAAGCGTTGGGAGTGTTCCTTCTCATTCTTGCAATCTACGCACGGACAACATATGAAGCTGTCTGGAGGCAAAAATGCAACAGCGGCATCAAGAAATGCCTTCACGCCATCAATGAACTCTCTGGAGCGACGGTCCGAATTGTATATCCATTGCCGGTTCATCTACACAAAGATCTAATTTTCAGATACCTTCAAAGATCTTTCACTAAAGTGTTATTTATAATATCACTTTTATTTTTCATAAATAACATTGTAGGAAAATTCCATTCCAAAGTACTTTGACAAGTATTTAGAAAAACCATTGTTTCCATGTTTTGGCTATTATCAAAGGTAATAATTAATATACTTATTTTATATATGCATGTTATATAGTTACATTTGTAATTAAAACTACTCAAACATGTTTTTAGTTTTATAGTTGTACAAGACATAATCGAAAACAAATTAATAGTTAATGCGTTACTTTTAATTAATACTGTGGCAAGAATTTATATGCCATATATTTTGCGATGGAGGGAGTGGTTTTTCACATTTTTCCTTACCCTTCTACCTTTTTAACTTAATTTAACTAATCATTTTGTCCCTTTAATTTTTTTCCTATTTTATTTCATAAAACATTAATAATTTCCTTCCAAACCTAGATCTACTATTGTTACATTGAAGGGAGGAGTGTCATATTAAAGATTGTAAAGCTAACAACTTTTGTAAAACAACTCCCTACAATTCAACATGGTCCTACCTAAAATTAAAGTTATAGAGTGAGATGGAAGAGAAGGAGTGTTACATTAAAGATTCTAAACCTAAAAACACTTTTAGAGAAAACAACTACCATAGTTCATCATGATCTTGCCTAAAATTAAACTTATGGAGTGAGCTAGCAATAAAAACCTTCAACAATCAAAATTAATTTTTCTCCACATTAAATGCATAAGAAACAACAATATCTTGGTGAGAAGGATGGTAGCATGGTGTTACTAACCTTGATTCACTTAATTTGAAGCTAAATCATGACCTTCAAAATTTTGGACAACACCTCCCCCCAAGAACAGTGCCAGGCCCTTCCCTGTTCATGTCTGCGAGCTCGGGATCGGGGCGGGAGGACGAAGAGTTTAAATGGTACCGCTTACAAAAGCGGTTTGATATACCAACCGCTTCTAAATATATAACTCTACACGCGGTTGGGATATCAAACCGGTTGTGATAGTTCAGAATCGGTTTGGGAAACGAACCGCTTGTGATAGTTGCTCAACACAAGCGGTTGGTGGTACCAACCGCTTCTGGAAACCCTCTCCCCACCGTTGCTCACGAACCGCTTCTGGTGCGAAGACCAGAAGCGGTTCGCACCTAACCGCTTGTAATAGCCCGCTTGTGATGCCCAGTTCTGTAGTAGTGCAATTTTGTTTTTCCCACCAATTGATCATTCTTAATCGTTAAAGCATAGACAATGGAATAAATAAGCTTTGCGAAAAAGAACATACTATGATCACATGCGGACTTAATTATGTGGCTGCATGCTCTGACACATGCTTGCACGGTTAACTAAAAATCACTCACAGTAGATCCCCTCGTGCTATACAGTACCTCAATTTTCCACAACATGTTTTACACATGCTTGCATGGTTAATCTGTACAGTACCCCAATTTTCCACAACATGTTTTACACATTTCGCAAGACGTGACCGCGCGTTCGTTAGACCATCTCCAACCGTATCCCTTCCCCTCTCCCTTTCCCTCTGCGAAGGGATTCCTATTCCCTTCAGCGCTCCAACGGATTCCCTTCAGCATTCCATTCGTGAAAGGATTCTCTCTCCCATTCCTTCTAGCAAGGGATTCTCTTTCCTTTCCCTATACAATTCTCTTTAAAGGGAATCTGTTGGAGATGAGAGGAAATAAAGGGAATGGGAATGAAGAAAAGGAACAGGGAAGATAATGAAATGAAGGGAATATGGTTGGATAGTCTTAGTTTGTGTATATCATTCTTGACGTGTCACCTGAAGCATGCATATGATTTTTCTTTTCGAAGCAATTTTTTTATATGCTACTGAAATTTAATCCTATCTCTTGTAAATTCCAGTGACACTTATCAGTGACAAATTTATAAATTTCTCTAAATTCCAATGACATATGAGCTATTAATATTTTTCTTAGAAGAAGAAGATTCTTCCAATCACATGTGAATCGAAGACTTTTGTTTTTTTTTTCACGAAGACATCCTCCTAGTTTCGTTGAAGGTATAGCCATCATTCTAATTAAGCTCATGCATGCATGCATGCATATATCATTGATAAGTGTCACCGGAATTTACAAGAGATATATACAAGCTAAGACTAACGAATGCGCGGTCAAGACTTGCCGAATGTGTAAAATATGTCGTGGAAAATTGGGGTACTGTATGGCAGGAGGGGATATACAGTACATGTGTCAGAGCATCAGCCACACAATTAAGTCGGCCGGCAAGTGTTCAACGAGATAGAGCTAAAGCGAAGTCGAAATTGGCATTCGTCATTCGTGTATACACAGATGAGTCACTTCGACGATTTGCGTGCATAGTACGTACGTTCTTTTTCGAAAGTTTATTTATTCCATTTTCTATCCTTTAACAATTAAGAATGATCAATTGGTGGGGGAAAAATAATTGCAAGAAGCTAATATTTAAGCACGATCGAGGGGATTAATTTATATAACACGTCCTTGACTTTTTGTGTATACGTTACTTTTATTTTTTAAATTTAAGAAGCTAATACCATAATTATGTATAAGATTATTTACGAATTGAAGAGGCTAAAATTATTTGTATATATTAAAATACAATATCGGGTTATCATGTAATTGTGTGTGTACAAGCATATTTCTAGGGTTTAAGCATAAAAGAATATGTTAAGAAGCTTTAAACCTAAGATTATGCTATTGCTATAGGACTCCATTTTATGAATTTTATTATTAAGTTAGGCTTTATTTCAAGGTTCTAGAGACTATTTACTATCATTTGCTAATATTTCACATTTTTAATTTAGATTTTTGTATGTATAGAAATTTGACTATTTTAGCATTTATTACAAATGAAGTCCAAAATCAAATATTTTTAAATATTTGAAGAGGTTATAACCTGAGGAACTTAATAAAATTTGTGTCATCTTTTTTAGAGTTGATTTTTGAAAATTTTACATGAGCATGTTCTAGACCTATAGTTTAAATTTGAGCTCATTTACTATACAGTAATGAAAACTAGAATATTTTTTCATATTCAGAATCTACATGAATTTATACAAATTTAGAGTCTTGTCTCACTGAATTTGGATTTTCCTAGCAAAAGTTCAAAGCATTTGATTCGGCCCGGTTTTGAAAAATCCCAGAAAATAGCAAAATACGCTTTCCAACTCGGACAACGTAGCCCCACCCTTCGATGGGCGCGTGAGTGTGAGCCACTGATGGCCTGGATCCGCGTGTTAGCGGCATGAGGCAGAGGAGTTCCGCGACGAGCTCGCCGGCGGCGAAAGGAGGCCGACGGCCCAATAAGCAAGAGGGGTTGTGGCGAACCTAACAGAACGGTTGAGTGAGGTCGAACGGCAGTGAAGAGGGCCAGCGACAGTGAGGGGCAGAGCACGGCGAAGATAGTTGTCGGAAGGAAGAAGGAAGGTGCTTAGTCTCAGCTAGGGGAGGGGAAAGCACTAGGGGGTTAAAAGGATCCGAAAGGAGCACCAGGGGGAGTGACCAAGGTGGTCTATCATCATGCGGCCAGAGGCGGAGAAGAAGACGGCTGAGCAGTTGCGATGTAGTCGGTGGGAGATGCAATAGAAGTGGGGAAAAGGCTTAGTGGACCGAGAGGCATCTTATGGTAGATGAAATTGAACAATGAGCTCACCGACGACGCAATGTGCGAGAGAGTGCTCGCCAGCCTTGTCCCAAGCTCTCGGCGTTTCCGTGTGCGCATGGCAAGCTCGAGGCAATAGGGCAAGGAATGGCGAGCTGAGGTGGTAGGTGGGGTCGCTGTATGGCTTTAAGGCGGACTGCAGTGAAGAGTGCGAGACACGGGATGGACACAATGGAGCTAGTGAGGCATGTCCATCACAGCCATGTGGCGCGCGAGCTCTACGCGTGCCCGCGCGTGGCACGACTCGGCATGGGCAGAGAGAGGGAGGAGAGGAGCGAGAGGGCGATGGCGTGAAGCGGCGAGCGATGGTGCGGCAATTTGTGCATGGGCGGAGTCAGCAAGGCGTGACGGTTGTGACGACGGTTAGTCGGTAGCAGCATTTAAGGCAGGGTTAGGTATAGTAGTTGATGTCATCCAAAGATAGTTCTAGGTGGTTTTCAAAATTCTGAAAATCACGTAGATAGCCCAGTGAATGAAGTTTCAAATGCCTCTGGTCTCACTCAGTTTACAGTTGTAGGTTTCAAATTAAAATCCATGGAAATTTTTTTTTTTTAGTTGTATTTGAATTTTTAAGTTATCTAAATTTTGTGCAAAAATTGTGAAAATTCATATTTATTCAATTCAGATGTTGCAGTATTTTATAAAATTATTTTCCTAGTTAGATTATTTTATAAAAACCATATGCATGCTTCAGCCGACAAGTTAAGAATGGTATAAACAAACGTAAGACTAACAAACGCGCCGAAAGTCTTCTTCGACGGGCCAGTGCGTTGGCATTAAGCGAAGCACGTGTAAAACATGTTGTGGAAAATTAGGGTACTGTACATCACGAGGGGATGTACGTACTCTGAGAGATTCCTTGTCTGCCTATATAAGGCCATGCAATGAGGCCATCTAGCTACACTCCAAGCTTCCCATAAAACCTTGCCTTGATCTGCACGTATACTACGCCGTGCTATCTAGCAAGCTAGCGGTGTGATCCACCGATCACAGCCGTCGATATGGCAAGCTGCGGCCCCGTTGATCCTGCCTCACAAGAGGACATGCACAGGCCCCGGCCTTACACCCCCAGCCCCTGGGGCGACTTCTTCCTGAACTACAAGCCATGCACTGAATCACAGGTACATTTTGCTTAATTTGTTTTCTTTACCCTTGGCAGAGAACACAGATGCTTAATCAGCTTGGCATCTAGCTAGCCAGTGAATAACTGGTGTGTATCTCTCTCTCTCTCTCTCTCTCTCTCTCTCCTGCAGCACTTGTCAATGAAGGACATGGCGCTGTTGAGAAAGGAGCAGGTGAGGCAAATCATATTGGACGCCAGTGCTTCTTCTGATTTAGCTCCAAAGCTGGAGCTCGTCGACACGCTGCAACGAATCGGAGTGGGCTATCACTTTGGAAAAGAGATTGATGAGCTACTGCGTGATGTGCACGACGCCAAGGACGACGGTGGCTGTGATGACCTTCATGTAACCGCGCTGAGGTTCTATTTGCTTAGGAAGCATGGGTACCATGTCTCTACTGGTAAGATCGTCATGGCAGGGCAACTCCTAGCTAGACAGATCAGATATTGCGTGTGTAGTTTTCGCTGCTAATTAAGTATTATAGTGTATAATTTTGAGCTGACTAAACGTACGTACGTGAAATTCCATCATGCAGATGCATTTCTAAAGTTCAGAGATGATCAGGGAAAGTTTGCAAGTGATGATGTCAACTGTTTGCTGACATTGTACGATGCTGCACATCTTAGAATTCATGGGGAAGAAATACTTGATAACGCCATCACTTTCACCAAGGGTCGCCTCCAATCTATGATGGAACATTTAGAACCGGAGTTAGCAGAAGAGGTGCGGTATACATTGGAAACATCTCGTTTCAGGAGAGTTGAAAGAGTTGAAGCAAGGCGTTATATCTCAGTGTATGAGAAAAGGGTTACACGAGATGAGACCATATTGGAGTTTGCAAAGCTGGACTTCAACATTTTGCAAACGCTGTACTGTGAGGAGTTGAAAGCTCTTACACTGTAAGAAAGACCCATTAATACATAGCAAAATGAAGTAGATAATAACTATGTACTTATGTACATTACCAGTGATAGTATGCCATTCGATAACACATATTTATTCATTAATTTACAGATGGTGGAAAGACTTCCAATCACGGACGGATCTAAGATTTGCAAGAGATAGACTGGTGGAAATACATTTTTGGATGCTTGGAGTTGTTTATGAGCCTCAATATTCGTATTCACGAATAATGCTAACAAAATTGGTTATATTTGCGTCATTATTTGATGACCTCTACGACAACTATAGCACCACGGAAGAAAGCAAGATTTTCACTACAGCCATGGAAAGGTTGACCTCGCTTCTTTTTCGATCTTTACGTAATTGCTTCCAGGGTTAAAGTACATATAGCCTTTGACATGCATGATGCACAATTCTGGATTTTGAAAAATAAATAGAAAACATTATGTCATGTACATCACATTTTCACAAGCGCATGTGGTTAGCAAAGAGCGACCTATATATGTACGTAACTTCACTTTATCTTTCAAGTAGAGAAACTTCATTTTACTTGACATAGCTATAACTAAGAAAATGACGCTCATTTTCAAATCAACCGAATGTTAACTGGCAGCTATATATATATTTGCCTTTGCAGTTATATATCGAATGTTAGTTGGTTTAAATATTGTCTAGCAATCAAAACATTATTTATACGCCATACAAAATTCACATTTGCTTGAAATTAATGACAGGTGGGATGAACAAGCCGCGGAGCAATTCCCAGCGTACTTGAAGGCGCTCTACATCAATATACTTAACACTACAAATGTTATCGGGGAAGAGTTAAAACTTCAGAAAAACAAGAATGCCGAATTGGTAAAAAAATTGGTACGTTTCTCTCAAAATAATATCGGGAGAAACTAGCAGCCGGACGTCCGATTTTGTTTTTTTTCGGACGCCGCGCAACATTTTTTTGAACGTATGAAACATTTTCTTTAACGTATGAAACATTTTTTTTTACTGTTTGTCGAAGAAAAATGTTTCACTACGTAGGAAAAAATGTTTCACGCGTAAAAAAAAATGTTGCAAAAAAATCAGACATTTGATCCCTAGCAATTCCGAATAATATCACAACAAAAATAGTTTGCTTATATTGGAGAAACCATTAGTAGTATGACAAGCTAGCTCATTAATTGGAGGGATGGAAACTTGGGAATTATTTCATGACCGTCAGTTTGAATAAAAGAATTCGCTCTGCAGTTTTGAAGTTTTGGGATTAACTAATTTGTGTCAATAACTATAAAAGTATACTAAATAGCAGATTTACATGTGCAATTGCGCGACTAGATATTATGATACAGTTGTATCTAGTATATAACTCTACTTCCTATAATTGAAATATAATTTTATTTATGAAATTACTCTAATATTCATATATGATTAATTTGCACCGTTATAATATATCCCCACCAAAATAATTGGTGGAGATCCTTCTCTTTTTCTTTTGATTAATATGAGAATTTTATTTTTACGATTAGTGGGATTTTGTTGCCCTTAAAACAAATGAGATGCTTTGAATATCACCTGTTGTTTTTGTTTGCATAGATATGAGATATTTGAGATCCACAGTGGAAGTGGGACATGTAAAGCCAAAAAATTGTTGAGAAGAACCATTGTTACATAATCTTTTATAGCTAGCTTCAAGCTATGATGATTGGATAGTATATATATGCTCCGTTATGAACCTGTCATTTTTCGTAGTTGTAATATAATCTATTAGACTACATAAATCCAATTCTTGCCTAGCCTTCGGTAATGTATTGTTTGGTAGGATTTTTTTAAAATGAATTTAATATATGTCAATAGTTTGTATACTTTGAGGTAGATGGTGGATTTGATCGACAAATTTCGATGCTTCCGGTGTACATTACAAATGGCAAGTTGACTACAAACATAGAAGTAACTAGGATGCCGCACAACATTATTGCACACATCTTAATTTTTAACATTTTGTACATTTATTTAGGTAATCGACATCGCCAAATGCTATCATGCTGAGGTGAAATGGCGTGATGAAAACTATGTACCGACTAACGTTGAAGAGCATCTACAAGTTTCAGTGCGTAGCAGTGGTTGTATGCATATAACAAACCTCGCATTCATTTCATTGGGAGATGTCACTACAAGGGAGTCTATTGAGTGGGCTTCTACCTATCCAAAAATTATTAGAGGCATTTGTATTGTTGGGCGCATTGGTAACGATATGGTGTCGCATGAGGTACCAACTCTCTCCATTTATAAGCTTCAATATTGTAAACATTGTTTAATCAGTGACATTCCTATAGTTAGTGCACCGATTTTTGGTTATTTTTGCTCGTACTCCAACATTCTCGAAACCAAAGTATTTTTTCACAATCCACAATATTAAACTTCTCATATTCAGAGACACAAGAAATGTTGTGTCACTTTTACCATGCTAAACATCAACAAATCAACTAATTAAACTCCATGCACACATTAGAGTAACATGCATGCGCTTATTTGAAAACAAAAATATCTAAATAGCATATACCTGCATTTCAAACCATGTTGTGTACTAAACTTCAAAGAAATGTTTGGTTCCATGCTAATTGAAATAGCTTATTATTAGATCGACATCCAATTATAAACATTTTTTCTCCTATATTCATGTCCCGGAAAATAGTAGCTAGTAAGTTTTAGTCATAAGATATTTTCTGATTATTTCAATTTTTTCTTGAAGCGAGAACAAGCATCTGAGCATGTCGTATCCACGGTGCAAACTTGCATAAAGGAGTATGGGATTACAGTGGAGCAAGCCAATGAAAAGCTTAAAGTAATAATTGAAGAAGCATGGATGGACATTGTCAAGGAATATCTCGAACAAAAGCATCCAATGGTGCTTTTGGAGAAAGCAGTCAATCTTGCCCGAACAATGGATTTCATGTACAAGCGTGAAGATGCATACACCCTCTCGTTTAGCCTCAAAGACATAATAACTTCACTCTATGTGAATTCCATATGAATATGACAATCCAGCATCACGTACAACTTTTCAACATGATAGTGGCCTACATATGGAGGTCAAGCATTTGTATACTGTACTTCCATGAGTCATGAATAATGTGATCTCTTACATATATGTAATTGTGTTTCTCCATTTATAGCCTCAGGCTCGTTCCATACGAAATTGGGAGTGTGCTGCTTGTGGGGCCCCGGAAGCAAACCCACCATACCAATAAACCAACTTACCATACCGCCATTTACCAAAGTGTTTGCAAAAACCAAAACAAAAAATGCCATACTTAACATTATGTCCTAAGCTGCTCTTGACCGTAAGCATGATTAATCGATTAGATTTAAATCTCTGTAAAGAGTGTACACTTTACCCACATGACACATCATAGGAATCATGTCCACCATGCCACGTGATACTCACCGTATCCGTTTTACTAGATTGCGATGAAACTGTTCAATTAGTTAAAGCCTACCCTTGCATCAGCCCGGTGAATGTTGAACCCTTGCTATGGCGGTAGAAGTCAATAGCCATACTACCTGTACTCACGATGGTTTTGCATTCCATCACCCTCGTTCTCCCCATAACAAGGCATTTACCATTGTATTGGAATGCTTTGGTCCCAACGCCTTGGTGAAGGGATCACCTACGAATGCAACCGTACTCGGTTCGTCCTTACTACTTCGGCCTACCAAAATGCAAGGTTAATTTTCAACTAATTTACTAAGTTAAGGCCATCCCATACTAGCACATGTGGTTGCATAATTTGACTCAGTTGATAGTATCAAGTTCGGTCCTTAGGTTGACTCAGGCGAGATCTCCACCTAGCTACGTGCAAGTCCGTCCCTTGCATCGTACAAGTCCATCCCTTGTACGTCGAGCCTTAACATATCTCGCCCGTGTCTAAAACATGATTTTATTTTCATTTTCACCAACATATCAGTATCTTTTACTGCCATATCCAACATTTTTAAATTTCATAAGGACTCAAGTCTACCATTCTCCCATTAGCTAAAGCATGGCTAAGCATATGCATTTAATACTCGATTATACCTATGTTTCATTTCATAGAATGATTAAACCTAGCCTAGGGTTTAACAAGGTTCTCATGTCAATATAGTTAAGGAAATCCCACAATTTAGGAGTACAACTACCATTTCCCACAACATAGCAACTTTACAGAAATTACTCGCATGCATAATAGTTTGACAAAATCAAATAGACACCGTAAAATATGGGATCAATATGATCAAAGAAGGTGCTTGTCTGTTTGCTCATTACCGGGAATATAATCAAGGTCGGTGGTGAGATCGTTGTCGGCATTCTCTGACTCGTCAGCGTCTACTCGTTGATCGAGAAAAAGCATAACAAAACAACAAAATAACAGGATTTAAAATGGGGCAAAAAGAAATCAGATGCAATTACCAAATTAAAACTTGTCAAGAAGAACGAGTGGCCTTAATGATTTGTAACATCCCGAAAATGGGCCTAGCAGGAAATGTGCATTTCAATTTCTGTTTGAGCCAAAATCTAAATTTATAAGTTTAGCTCTTTAGTTTGGACTTAGTTTCCAATAGAAAAGAAATAATTGAATTTGGTAAAAATGGTAAAGAGGTAAAAAATAAAAGTGTAAAAGTAGAATAGTAATAAGATATTTACACTAAAGTAAATATGGTCAATATCAACTTTTTCCCAAAAGTCAAAAAGTAAAAGTGAATGCATTAATTAAAAGAAAGGTTTGGAAAACAATAGAATGTTTATTGTCAATTCAATCATGTCACCTTTATTTAAAGCTGAAAATATTACAAAGGTAACCTGGTAAAAATGTGAATAATTACCCAAAAGTAGTAGAAAGATAACTCTATCATGAACGCATGTAATAATCTCCAAGACTTTAGAGGTATATTTAATAGAGAATTAAATGCACTTTTCTTTGCTATCCAGAAGCTTAGATGGACTTGCTTTCTTCTCATATCTAGCTTCGGCCACTTGACAGAATCGCCTAGCTCCATGTCTCGGTGACTCTGTCCAACCTTGTCGTGGCAATCCAACCCTGAGCCAGTCGACCAAGTGAGGTGAGGCTAACCATTAATTAACCCACTGATCTTTCTGCTCCAGTCCCACGTGCTAGGCTCTCCTCCTCATTTCTTTCTTTGCCGAAGCTTTGCTGTCTCTCTATTTCTTCCTTGCCGTGGTAAGCAAGCTTCAGATGAATCACAACTATAGCAAGGATTTTCTAGCACCGACCTACACCCGCGACAAACACTGCCATGACTACTTTTTACCATGCCGTGTCAGCCTCCCCATGCCCTGCCGCTGGTGGACCTGTTCCTTCACCTCTCTCTGCCGAAGCTCTTGAATCTACAGCCCTTCTCTTTCCCCGACCTACCCCACTGTTTCTTTTCTCTAGTCTCTTACTCCTTCAGTCAAGTTTGTAGCAGTTGTGCAGCTTCACCACACTACCTCCTTTCTGTTGGATTATTTGGGCCAAGTCCATTTAATTGAGACAATAAATCCTAGAAAATCTCAAAGGCCCACCTCATGAAGAGGCATGTGCACTAGCAATAGTACCACATTGCTAGCCTAAAGTGGTGAACACTAGTTTAAATAGTGGAGTGTGCTCCACCATGGTAGAACCATGTGGAGAAAGGGAGAAAGAATACACACGCGCGCGCTCGCCTCGCCTCGCCGGGCCGGACACGGGGCGGGGCGGGTGTAACACCCCAAAATTTTGCTTTTCTTGAATTCATGTGTGATTTGGCACTTTGGTGAATTTTTGGAATTTTCTGGAATTTATTTGGATTTATTTGGGATTTATTTGAATTTATTCCATTTTGAAATAATTAAAGAATTTAATTTTGCAAATAAAATTTTGTTGGAAATATTTTATTTGAGTCCAAAATGATCCAAAATATTTTCCATAATTTTTCTGAATTTTTCTCGAATATTTGCTATTTTTAATGAATTAAATGAATTATCGAATTATTTTAAATATTAAATCGCTGGAAAATCAAACCGAAGTCGGTTATCGCTCATCCGATCGAGCTCGAGTCGACTCGAAGTTCGAGTCCGACCCGAGCCGCTTGACTCGACTCAACCAGCTCAACCCTATTCGATCCCACCGCTGATCGGATCCAACCCGGCCGAGATCCGCTGCACGGCCGAGCCGTCCGACTCCGAACCCGGTTACGCCCGCACATCGTGGCTGTTGGTCGTGCCACGGTACGGCTCCACGCTCTCGTTTCCACCGGATTCGCCGCTGACTCCGCCGCTGCCGCCGGGCCTCGACACGACCGTGGCTATTTAATGCATGGAGCCGCCCCGAGGTTCGCTTCCATGCCGAGCTCGTTCTAGTCCACGCCACAGTGGAAACCCTAGAGCCGCCGCACTTTCGCCGAGCCAAAGAGCGCCCCACGAGTTCTTCAACCTTCGCCAGAAATCCAGCCGTGTTCGCCGCTCGGGCCGCATTCGGAACCCCGCGGCGAGACGAACTCGCTCATACTTCATCTCGCCGGATCGCTTTAACGCCGCTGGACGCCGTTTTCCCGCTCCGGCCAAGAAGAAGCCGCCGACGCTATCGCCGCCTCGCTGAAGCCTCGCGTGGACCGCCCGATCAAGATCCGACGCCCCGGATTGCGCCACGCCGTCACGGTAAGAACCACGGCGCATTTCCGTATCCATCCCAGCCGCTGGATCTAGATCCAACGCTTAGATTGACCACGCTTCACCCAAACGCAAGGCGCTATCGCATCCGACGGGACCGTTGATTTTCAAATCGACGCCCGATCCCGCCGGTTAGGAAGTTGGACCGCCGGCCCACGTGATGTGGCGCGTTCATCGACACGCCGGGCCCTGTCGCCGACGCCACACCGCACCATGGCGCCACGACGCCATGGCGGGCCCGCATGTCACCGATGTTCGGCCGCAGCGCCGACGCCAAGAATGACGCCACTGGTCCCACTGCCGCCACCGTGGCCGAGTCCTCGCCGACGCCGCACGACGCCACCCGAAAGCTGGCCACATGTCACGGACACGCAGAGTCGCGGATCGAGTCCACTGGACCCAAGCCGAGCGTGACCGAGTCCATGGACCTACCGACGCCACCAAACCAATCAGGCTGCACGGTCTATGCTGACGTTAATAATTAATTTCGAAAAGAAAATGATTTATTAATCCGAAATATTGATTCAAATTTAGATTCAAACTTCAAACGCTTATAACTTTTATGCTTCAACTCCGATTTGAGTGATTCAAATTTCTAAATTTGTATAAAATTTAGATCTACCTAAATATGAATTTTATTTAATTTTTGGACTAAAGTTTTTCTCTGTAATATTATTTAATTGATTATTTAAACTTTAATAAATCATAACTTTTGCATTTTAACTCCGATTTGATTTATTCTGGCTTCCTAAAAATCCAGAAAATTATGTTCTTTCTGTTTATGGATTTTATTTGGAGTTTTGGGATGTTTTTGCTTATTGTTTATTTGTGTATTGCTATTTGCACGCTTTTACGAGCAGACGCTGAAGTGCCTAAGGATTCAAGGAGAAGTGTTGACTGTGATCCAACTCAAGACCAAGAACGAGTACTTTTGAAGGCAAGTTGTGCTTTGACCATGTTGATCCTATTTCTCAAATCTATTTTGATTTAAACTATTGCATGCTAGTTCAATTAGAAAGATACTTTGTTTAAACACATGGGGATAGATAAATACCAATTTGTCGATGACACCTTGATTATTTAAGCATGTGCCATGACCCTTGTCACCCTAGTTGTGGTTTACTAGTTGGACATTATTAAATTGCCAACCTGGTTTAGACCGCAGTATAACGCTTAGACTCAAGACGTGCTCATAACATGATTTTGGACAATCAAATGTTAATATTGACTTAATGATATATTGAACCTGCTTTTGGAAAAGTATCATGTGATGTTGATGGCACGTGGTGCATGGTAATCAATCGGGTTTGATAAAGCTGATCGGCATGTGGCAAAGAGTAATCAGGGCCAACAGGCATTGGGAGTGTTGATTTGGTTCTTCTAGTCTTGCCTCGTCACTCTAAGGACTTAACCTTGCAAGCCTTTTGAACTGGTCATACTTGCAACCACATGGTCGAATGGGACGGCCCTAGTTGACTAAGTCGCCATAAGGACTCACTTGTGGAGCCTCAGGTGTCAATTACACTCGCTTGTGTGATTGTATCGGAGCGATCGTGGTCGTGGCCGATACCCATCTAACGGTGTGTTGGTCCCATACTTCGCCTTGGCTAAGGGAAGGGATGGTGTAGAGCACTAACCCGGAGGACCACCCTGTGTTGTTTGAGGCTTCCAAAGGCTTTGTTACGGAAACTCGCCTTGTGGTGTTTGACTCAGATCTTGTGGGTAAAGTGCATAACCTCTCACAGAGTGTAGAATCTATTTAAATAGCCGAGTCCACTGCACCGACAATGCTCTGAATTACAATAAGGGTTAGATTTTCTCAAAATAACTTGGATTTGAAAGGTGGGGTTGGTTTAGTAATGAAGATGATGGAAATATGGTTTAGGATGGGGAAAATGTTTATTAAGCTTCTTGAAAAGTTATTTATGCTTTACTTATTTCTACCGCTGAATCTACTTATATTATTTGTCAAATGTCACATCGCAAATATACCTTGAGCTATTCCTTTGTACCAAGCCATGCATGTAGTATATTAGCTTGCATTCTGCGGTGCATGACTTGTCGAAAGTACTGGCACTCACCCTTGCCTCAACACAATATCGCTTGAAGAAGAGATCGCACTAGCCTTTGGAGGAGGAACCCAAGAGGATCCGCTCTACTTAGGGAAGCTTGAGCCTGGCACGCCTGTGGTATACCGGGATGGCGCCACGGGTTATCTTATTTTCCGCCTGCTATTCTTTCTCTTTAATAAGTTTCGCTTTACAGGCATACATTTGTAGCTTGGCCATAAGGTCGAGTAACCAAGTTTGGTTATTTAAATAAAGTACTTTATTGGTATCGAGTGGTATGATTGTGATATTTACCGAGGTTAAGACTGTGGTGCACTAGCGCTCTCGACTAGTGCTGAATACACGAGGGTCCGGATTTGCAAATTCGGGTCCCGGACAGAGGTGGTATCGTGAGCCATATTTGACCCAGAGGCTCAACCCTAGCTAGAATGGTCGAGGAGGATAAAACCTATTTTCTAAAGCTGTAATTTGTGAAGACAAGAAATGACATCTTGACTTATCCCCTTCTCTTTTCTTGTCTCTTGCTGAAATTTTCCTTACCTTGTCACAATTTAAAAATTTCGAAGTTCTTACGTAAAGCACTTTGTGACAGATGGAGGAAGAGTTCAACTACGTTGATCCGGGAGTTGGTCACGCCGGCAGAACTTTGGCATATGCTACGCACTCTCTGAGATTTTGAGAAGCCCCAATACCAAGTGGAAGTGATCGACAAGCGGATTGATCAAGGCTTGTGACGTGAGGATTGAGGTACCGCTAGGAAAAAGGGCCTGTGCAACGCCTCGACACACGTGACCGCCAGAGATCTACAATGCGTATGGGTATCCAAGAAGTATCACGACGAGCAATGTGGCACACATTACCCGTATCTACGCCAGAGAATTGAGAGCACGGTGTTCATACTATCCGCAAGAGCGATAACCTTTCTGACCCAAGGCTTATCTGTGATGAGGATGCCACTGCTACACAAAGCTTGGCACGATTTGTCGCCGCCCAGGAGGATGTACTAGATAATACAAGCAAGGAGCTGCTAAGGCCCGCAAGGAGATCACGACAGAGAAGAATGATATGGCGGGAAGCTCAAGAGTATGTGGCACACCTTCTACGAAGGATTGACGAGTTGAGATGACCTTGTAATGGACTGCACTGCAGAGCCAAGATTGAGCTACACGAGCCAGATCCAGAGGAGTCGATTCGATGAGGATATCGCTTCTTCGACTACCATAGAGGACACAGCTGCTGACATGGCAATCAAGCTGGCGCTTATACACAAAGACCTGCACTCGTGCCGGGAGGTTTTCGATGAGTGAGCATAGGTTCTATAGTGAGACTCCTACGCCGAGTCACAGCCATAGAAGAAAGAGTCACCTTAGGCGTTAGGACTCAAAGTTAGTTCTGACGGATTTTCATTGCTTGTCGAATGTGCGATGTGTTGCAAGGCCCTTAGGCATTATAAGCACCATACCAAGTTATTAAATAATAAAGTTGGACCTTAAAGTTACACCTTTCGCCTCAATAAGTTCCATATTACTTGTCTATTCTTGTTTCCTCTCATCTCTAAACCTAGAGCAAACCGACAGATGGTGAACACCCGTGGAAACTTTGAAGCAATGTGAGTGGTTCTCGCCCACAGTAAAACCCCAATGATGGAGCACCAAAGCACCGCCATCGATGTGCAGAATTTTCGAGCTTTTCTTGCTGCCTGCATTCAGCTTGATGCATGCTATGATGCAACAAATGCAGCATCGCCACCGCCAGGCCACCGCTAATCAAGTTAATCGTGACAACGCCGTATACAAGGTCAGCCGTGAGTTCATGAGAACTCACCACCCACTTTCTCTCGGGAATGCCAATCCATCGTGAGGCCGATGATTGGTTAAGATCAATCGAGAGGAAGCTACACATAGCTCAATGCATAGGAAATGAGAAGGTATTTCTACGCTTCATCACCGAAGGAACAAATTACCGAATGGTGGGAGAACTTCGTACACGCAGAGAACCCTCAAGATATCACTTGGGAAGAGTTCACAAATGCATTCGACAAGATTCACGTGCCTCAAGGAATCATGGACCTTAAGAAGGAGGAGTTCAGAGCATCGAACAAGGTAATCACCAGGGCCGACTACCCGAACAAGTTCACATACTAGCACGCTACGCACCCGAGGATGTAGCGAACGATAAATCCAGATACTTCGCTTTTATGAAGGGACTTAACTCAGATTGCAAGTAGGGTTGATCACCCACACCTTTCCAAGAGTTGGTGAATAAGGCGCTTATTCTTGAGGACAAGCAAGGAATCGATGAGAACAGAAGCGCAGGATGCAACAAAGAAGGAACACGCCAGTGGAACGCAACAAACCGAGAGTTGCACCAAATCAATTCTTCGGGATTCCAACCACAGATCGCAACAAGGACACCATCCCCAAAGACCAAGACTACAATCGTAACTACTGCACCCTCACTTCGCTAGAAACGCTTACTCCTGTGCAAATAGGAACAATGAGACGCCCAATCGGGCAACGAGCCAGGACACTTTGCCAACAGCTTGTCCAAAGAAGACAGCAGGAGTGACCCTGCCGCTTCATCTAGGAACCACCTACCTAGGACGCCAAGATCGTGGAGCCACCCTGCATCAGTAGTGAGAGGCCGAGTCAACCATGTCACCGCAGATGCACCGCAGAATGCTACTGACGTCAGATCGGGTAAGTTACTTGTTAACTCAAGACTGCAACAGCTTTGTTTGACTCGAGCTGTCAGATTCGTTTGTTTCGCAAGGCTTTGCTACTAGAAATGATTTGAGAATTGCAAGACTTAAGTGCATGCTTTTAGTTCAAACCCCTGGTTCCGAACTCCGAACGAAAGTAGGATGTTCCGGGGTGAGAATACTGATAGGTGGAATAGAGTTCCTAGCAAACCTTATAATTTTGGAGACCCAGACCCTAGACGTTATATTGGGAATGGATTGGTTATCCAAGCACAAGGCCGTATTGGATTGTGGACGAAGGACTATCTCAGTTGAGAGCCCGTGTGGGAAGAAAGTAGAATTTCAAGCCAATCAGAAGTAGAGATGGGCGCTGATGGTTACCAGCACTAAGGCAATCAAAGATAGAGGATGTCTCAAAGAGTGAATGAGCACCTTGCATGTTTTCCAAGATCTACCTCGGGTATGCCGCCAGACAGGACATAGAATTTGTAATAGAGCTTGTACCGGTACAAAGACCGAGTAGCAAGAGACCCTATCGGATGTCCACCGAGGAGTTGGTAGAGATGAAGAAACAAATAGAAGAGTTAATGGAGAAAGGATTTATCAGCCAAGCTCGCCGCCGTGGGGAGCACCGCTTTATTTGTCAAGAAGAAGGACGGGAGTTTCGTGGATGTGCATTGACTACCGTGCACTCAACGGTCACCGTGAAGAATAAGTATCCGCTACCCCTGATCGATGATTTGTTTGATCAGCTTGAGAGGAGCCGGAGTTTTTCTCCAAGATTGATCTCGAGATCGATACCATCGCTTGAAGATCCGATCGTAAGATATTCAAGATCGATTCTCGCCAAGATATGGAACATTACGAAGCCATAGCTATATGTCCTTTGGGCCGACGACGCGCCAAATTATTTCATGAATATGATGAATAAGGTGTCTATGGAATATTTGGATAAGTTTGTCGTCGTGTTCATAGACGATATCCTAATCTACCTCCAAGACAGAGAGCGAACATGCCGAACACTTAAGGCTAGTTTTGAAAAGCCGAGGAACAGCAACTTTTCGCCAAGTTCAAAGAAGTGTGATTTTTGGAAGGACAAGGTGGAGTTTCTGACATGTAATGACCGCAGTATGAGTCAGCCAGATCTAAGCAAAGTAAAAGCTGTTACATTGGGAGCAACCAAGACTCAGACTGATTCGGAGTTTCTTGAATGGCAGATACTACCGCCGCTTCATCGAAGGCTTTTCGACAATTGCGAAACCTCTTACACAACTCTGAAGAAGGAAAAGAAGTTTGCATGGACGCTGCAATGTGAGAAAGGATTTCAGAGCTGAAGAAGCGATTGACGCCAAGACCGGTGTTAGTTCTACCTGGATGTTGCTCAAAGCTTCGATATTTATTGTGACGCGACGCGCTAAGGACTTGATGTGTCGATGCAGAATGGAAAGGTCGCCGCTATGCATCAAGGCGCTTGAGGCCGCATGAGGAGAATTACCCGACACATGACCTAGAGTTAGCGGCCGAGTGCATGCCTTGAAGATATGGCGCTACTATCTCGACGGAACAGATGTGAAGTGTACACGATCATAAGAGTTTTAAGTACATATTCACCTACCGGATCTCAATATGAGGCAGAGGAGATGGTTAGAGTTGATCAAAGACTATAATGTTGGAATCCATTACCATCCCTGAAGGCCAACGAGTAGCCGATGCCCCCGAGCTCCTGAAAAGCCATACCGTGAGTACGATGCTAGCCACAAGTCGATGAGTTATGTGAGGACCTTCGTAAATGAAGATTGAGGTAGTACCTAGCGGATTCTTGGCCGCATTAGAAGTAAAGCCTACCCTAGAGGATCGGGATCCGGAAGGATGTATGATGATGACAAGATCCGCAGATTAAGTCCATCAAGGAGGAAGGCAAGGCAGAGGACTTCAAGTTGGATGAGCAAGGCACGTTGTGGATGAAGGATCGCATTTGTGTGCCTAACAAGAAGGAGTTAAAGCAACTCGACTCGAAGAAGCCCATGACTCCAAGTACTCAATTCATCCCGAAGCGCCAAGATGTATCAGATCTCAAGGAGAGACTCGTGGCCGAGTATGAAACGTGAAGTTGCCGAGCATGTTGCATTGTGCGACGATGCCGAGAGTCAAGGCAATGCATCGAGACCAGCAGGATTGCTACAACCGCCGAAATACCTCGAGTGGAAGTGGAGGAAATCGGAATGGATTTCATTACACGGCTTGCCAAAGACTCAAGGAGGTTATGACTCCATATGGGTTATAGTGATCGCTTGACTAAAGTAGCCCATTTTATCCCCTGGTGAAGACCACTTACTCTGGAGATAAATTAGCGTAATTATACATGATCAGATTGTCTGCTTGCACGGAGTGCCAAAGAGGATTGCATCTACGAGGTACCCAATTTACCTCAAGGTTCTCCGAATAAGTTGCATGAAGCCATGGGAACCCGCTTTGAACTTCAAGATACCTTATCATCCATGCACGGACGGACAGACCGAAAGAGTCAACCAGATTCCGAAGATATGTTGAGAGCTTGTGCATTAGCTTATGCTTATTCTTTGGATAAGAGTTTACCGTATGCCGAGTTCGTACAACAATAGTTATCAGCTAGTTTACGATGTCACCTTTGAGGCCCTCAGATGGTCGACTCGCTTGGACGCCATTGAATTGAATGAGACGCGAGCGCCGTGTCTTTGGGCCCTGATATTCTTCAAGAGGTCAAGAGCAGACGCCATGATTAGGAAAGGTTGAAGATAGCCCAATCTCGATAAGAGTTATAGGCCGACAATCGCCGAGACTTGAGTTTTGAACCGTAAGACTTTGTATACCTCAGAGTTACGCCTCAGTGGGAGTTAAGAGGTTCCATGCCAAAGGGAAACTCGCACCTGCTATGTTGACCATTTAAGATTTTGAGTCGCAGAGGCGGTTGCTTATCAACTCGAGTTGCGCCAAAGCTGGCAGGAGTGCATGATGTATTCCATGTGTCCTAGCTTGAAGAAGTGTCTCCGAGTTCCTCGAGGAACAGACACCGCTAGAGTCAATCGAAAGCAAGAGGATTTGACTTATAAGGAGCATCCCGTGAGGATTCTAGACACAACGGATCGAGACCGTAAATAAGTCAACCCGCTTTCAGAGAGTTCAGTGGAGCAACCATGAAGAAAGCGGTTTATTTGGGAGCGCCGAAGAGGATTTGAAGAAAGAGTTTCCAAACCTATTCTCAGAGGGAGCCCCTAATCTTTGATCTAGATTCTATTAAGGGGGAGGTTTGTAACACCTCAAAATTTTGCTTTTCTTGAATTCATGTGTGATTTGGCACTTTGGTGAATTTTTGGAATTTTCTGAATTTATTTGGATTTATTTGGGATTTATTTGAATTTATTCCATTTTGAAATAATTAAAGAATTTAATTTTGGCAAATAAAATTTTTTTGGAAATATTTTATTTGAGTACAAAATGATCCAAAATATTTTCCATACTGTATCTCGAATTTTTCTGAGTCAGTTGCTATTTTTAATGAATTAAATGAATTACTGGTTATTATTTTAAATATTAAATCGCTGGAAAATCAAAACCGAAGCTCGGTTACATCGCTCATCCGATCGAAGCCTCGAAATGACTCGGAAGTTCGAGTCCGACCGAGCCAGCTTGACTCACCAAACCAGCCCTAACCCTATCGATCCCGACCGCTGATCGGATCCAACGGGCCGAGATCCGCCTGCAGACGGCCGAGCCGCCCGACTAACCCTGTTACGCCTGGGCGATCGTGGCTGCTGGTCGCGGTACGGCTCCACGCTCTCGCCTCCACCGATTCGCCCATGACTCCGCCGCCGCCGCCTCGACACGACTCAGGGCTATTTAATGCATGGAGCCGCTCGAGGTTCGCTTTCCATGCCGAGCTCGTTGTTCCCTAGTCCACGCCACAGTGGAAACCCTAGAGTCGCCGCACTTTCGGGCCGAGCTAAAGAGCGCCGCTGAAGTTCTTCAACCTTCGCCGAAACCAGCCGTGGTTCCGCCTCGCGGGCTGATTCTGAACTCCCGCGGGCGAGATTTAACTGGCTCATACTTCATTCGCCGGATCGCGGCTTGAACGCCGTATGGACGCCGTTTTCCTGCTCGGCCAAGAAGAAGCCGCCGCGACGCTATCGCCGTTCTCGCTGAAGCCTGCGGACCGCCCGATCAAGATCCGACACGCCCCGATTGCGCCACGCCGTTTCACGGTAAGAACCACGCGGCGATTTCCAGATTCATCCAGCCGCTGGATCTAGATCCAACGGTTTAGATTGACCACGCTCACCCCAAACGCAAGGCCATCGATCCGGACGGACTGCTGATTTTCAAATCGACGCCCGGATCCTGGCCTGTTAGCAGGTTGGACCGCCGCTGGCCCACGTGATGTGGCGCGTTCATCGACACGCTGGGCCCGCTGCGGTCGCCGACGCTACCACACCGCACCTGATGGCGCCACGCCGACGCCATGGCGGGCCCGCATGTCACGGATGTCTCAGCCGAGCGCCGACGCCGCAATGACGCTACAAGCCGGTCCCACTGCCAAGACTGCGGCCGAACCCGCCGACGCCAAGAATGACGCTACCCGAGGGCCCACATGTCGGGCCGACATCGCAGAGTCGTGGACCGAGTCCACTGCGGGACCAAGCCGAGCGGACCGAGTCCATGGACTGGTACCGGACGCCACAACCAATCGTAGGCTGCCACGTGTCTATGCTGACGCAATAATTAATTTCCTAAAAGAAAATGATTTATTAATTCGAAATATTGATTCAAATTTAGATTCAAACTTCAAACGCTTATAACTTTTATGCTTCAACTCCGATTTGAGTGATTCAAATTTCTAAATTTGTATAAAATTTAGATCTACCTAAATATGAATTTTATTTAATTTTTGGACTAAAGTTTTTCTCTGTAATATTATTTAATTGATTATTTAAACTTTAATAAATCATAACTTTTGCATTTTAACTGATTTGGATTTATTCCAGCTTCCTAAAAATCCAGAAAATTATGTTCTTTCTGTTTATGGATTTTATTTGGAGTTTTGGGATGTTTTTTATTGTTTATTTGTGTATTGCTATTTGCACGCTTTACGAGTAGACGCTGAAGTGCCTAAGGATTCAAGGAGAAGTGTTGACTCAGATCCAACTCAAGACCAAGAACGAGTACTTTTTGAAGGCAAGTTGTGCTTTGACCATGTTGATCCTATTTCAAATCTATTTTGATTTAAACTATTGCATGCTAGTTCAATTAGAAAGATACTTTGTTTAAACATGGGGATAGATAAATACCAATTTGTCAGATGACACCTTGATTATTTAAGTATGTGCCATGACCCTTGTCACCCTAGTTGTGGTTTACTAGTTGACATTATTAAATTGCCAACCTGGTTTAGACCGTTGTAGTATAACGCTTAGACTCAAGTACGTGCTCATAACATGATTTTGGACAATCAAATGTTAATATTGACTTAATGATATATTGAACCTGTTTTGGAAAAGTATCATGTGATGTTGATGGCACGTGGTGCATGGTAATCAACCGGGGTTTGATAAAACGCTGACGGCATGTGGCAAAGAGTAATCGTGGGCCATTGTGGCATTGGGAGTGTTGATTTGGTTCTTCTGGTAGTCTTGCTCCTCGGTCACTCTAAGGACTTAACCTTGCAAGCCTTTGAACTCGGTCATACTTGCAACCACATGGTCGGAATGGGACGGCCCTAGTTGACTAAGTCGCTAAGGACTCACTTGTGGAGCCTCAGGGTGTCAATTACACCGCTTGTGTGATTGTAGACGGGGAGCGATCGTGGCCGCGGGCCGATACTCCATCTAACGGTGTGTTGGTCCCATACTTCGCCTTGGCTATAAGGGAAGGGATGGTGTAGAGCACGAACCTGAGAGGACCACCTGTTGTTTGAGGCTTCCGAAAGGCTTTGTTACGGAAACTCGCTTTGTGGTGTTTGACTCGTATCTTGTGGGTAAAGTGCATAACCTCTCAGAGTGTAGAATCTATTTAAATAGCCGAGTCCACTGTGATCGACAATGCTCTGGAATTACACTAAGGGTTAGATTTTCTCAAAAATAACTTGGATTTGAAAGGTGGGTTGGTTTAGTAATGAAGATGATGGAAATATGGTTTAGATGGGGAAAATGTTTATTAAGCTTCTTGAAAAGTTATTTATGCTTTACTTATTTCTATCTGCTAATCTACTTATATTATTTGTCAAATGTCACATCGCAAATATACCTTGAGCTATTCCTTTGTACCAAGCCATGCATGTAGTATATTAGCTTGCATTCTCAGGTATTGACTTGTCGAGTACCAAGTACTCACCCTTGCCTCAACACAATATCAGCTTGAAGAAGAGATCGCACTAGCTTTGAGGAGGAACTCCAAGAGGATCCGCTTCACTTAGGAAGCGAGCCTACCGCCAGTTCGTGGTATAATGGATGGCGCCACGGGTTATCTTATTTTCCGCTATTCTTTCTCTTTAATAAGTTTCGCTAGTAGGCATACATTTGTAGCTTGGCCATAAGGTCGAGTAACTAAGTTTGGTTATTTAAATAAAGTAATTTTATTGGTATCGAAAGTGGTATGATTGTGATATTTACCGAGGTTAAGACTGCGGTGCACTAGCGCTGCCTCGACTAGTGCCGACATACAGAGGGTCCGGATTTGCAAATTCGGGGTCCGCTGAAATCCGGTCCAGGGCTGAGCACGATACACACCTGAACTTTTCTCCCTTTGGAGCTCTTGGCAACCACTTGAAATTTTCTCCATTCAAGTTCTTGCTCACTGTTAGGAAACTGGTTTCGTATCCTATATGGACTCTTCCTTATCTCTAAGCAGAACCACTATATATAGGAAGAAGGGGTCACCCCATTGTACACAAGCATACAGAATAATAAAGCAGACTCGTTCCTCCTCATATTATGTCTCTCGCCCTCTCTCTCTGTTCTCCACTTTAGATCTATTAGGCAACCCCGGACTATTCGATAGCGAGGTTGTCTAACACGTTATCAGCACGAAGCTCTACCCGGCGAACAGATTGAAGGTGAGAAAAGGTGAGATTCGGGGATTGAATCTAATTCCTCATATGAATATTCGTATGCATCTAATATATGCATCTAGGTACTGTGTTCGTCGGTGGCATGAAGCTACTGGAAACGAAAACAGTACACAACATCTCAGATTCATGGCACGAAGCCATCAATCTAAAGCGACTTTGAAGATCGCACTGCACATGAAGCTGCAATACAGTATACTTGTGCCGGCCTAAAGTCGTGCGCAACTGCACTTGAAGCTGACGCGCCGCCGAAGTTGCCGGACCGGCGCACTGCCTTTTCCCCTTGGACATGAAGTCCCGTCGGTCATCTTGGGCAAATGGACATGAAGTCCATAGCACATACGTGAAGATGGACATAAGTCCATAATAGCATGGGACTTGAAGTCCTGGAACA
Organism: Rhipidocladum racemiflorum; assembly: GCA_036346355.1. Taxonomy (NCBI): domain Eukaryota; kingdom Viridiplantae; phylum Streptophyta; class Magnoliopsida; order Poales; family Poaceae; genus Rhipidocladum; species Rhipidocladum racemiflorum. The sequence continues at coordinate 59,250,970 of CM070573.1, read as the reverse complement.
AATGGAAAAAGGACATGAAGTGTTGAAGTCTATAGAAAGACACGAAGCCCATTAGCACTTGAAAGAATGAGCGCTTTCCAATCTTGAAGTCCTCGGCGCCCGAAGCGCCGGCAGCCGCGCGCACGAACGCGCCCGCATGCAGACACGCAGAGAAGTCTGGATGCATGCATATAAATAGAGGAGTTCGGATGCATGTATACATATGCAGGCTATAAATTCATGCAACTAGAAGTTTGGATGCATGCATATAACCATGCAGACTAGAAGTTCATGCAACTAGCAACTTTGCTGCATTCGTATGAATCAATGCGGACTAGAAGTCCTCGCAGCCGCCGGCCACCGGACGATCACACTCCAACCATCTGTGCTGCCGACAGGCCCTTCAGCGACCACGCAGGTCCCGCTCCCTGCGCCCCGAACGTGCCCAACGCCATCGGCCAAGAAGCGCCGCCCAGCAAGCAGTCGGCCCCGCGCTCACAGCACGCCTCCCGATCTTCGCTGCCGCATGAAGCCGATCGCAAGCTAGAAGCCGCCGCCGAGCACTAAATCCAGCCGCGTGCATCGAGCGTTTCTGCACAATCGCGCCACGCCCGGCTCATGCACGTTGAAGCGTTGCGCTGGCTCACCGACCTTGAGGCTCGTTTTTCCCGGCCGTTGGCTCGCCGGCCGACCTCGCTGCGACCTTGAAGCGTTGCCCACAAAAGAATCATCGCGCCGCTCGGCACTTGCGCTTGAAGCGCTTCGCCTGCCCGTAGCTCAGCAGCCTACTCGCCGGCTAGTGGCCCACAGGCTTTCCCGGCCCCGCCGTCGCGCAGCACCACCCGAAGCTTCCCCGACCCGGCTTGCACGGCTCACGCGCGCCTACACGCCTTGCATTCCCGCCGGCCAGGACCCGCCCGAACCTGCTATTACGCGCAAGGGACTATGCCCTGCTCCCAGCCGCATTGACCGGATTGGTTGGACATTGAGTCCAATGTCGCATGGACTAGAAGTCCATCCAATTCAATCCATCTCCGAATACCAGACGGGCACAAGAATCTTGCAAACCGAATTGAAGTCCGTTTGGGGGCACGGGGAGAGGGCGAAGTTACCGTTTTACCCTCAGGTTTGTCTCCTTTCTGTTTTCTTTTCTGAACATGATTAGAAATTCAGAAAATCAATTAAAAATCCCTGAAAATTGCCAGAAAAATATGAAAAATATCTAGAAAAATTCAGAAAAATTTATTGGCTCTGTTTTATCTTGTACTTAGCCTTATTTTCTGTATTATATGAATGTTTGCATGATTTTTTGCAATAATTGCCTTATTTAGAGCGTCGGAAATTCCTAAGAATTTATTTTCCGCTTTTATGAATTTATGAATTATGCAATTATTGTTTATTCTGAATTTATGAATTGTGCAATTATCGTTCTGTTCCATGAATTGTATTAATTGCCTTAATATATTTCATTGCAAATTCAAGCACGCCGCACGAAGCGGTTGCCGTCGCGCCAAGAAGGCCAACGTGCATGGAACTGAATGCACCGCGCGCATGAAGCCGCGCTAAATCGATCGCGCGAAGCCGATCGCGCATATGAATCTGATCGCTTGCATGAAGCCGATCACGCATATGAATCTGATCGCTTGCACGAAGCCGATCATCTACATGCATGAATTTTGTATTTATGAATATTTATGAATCTGTGTATATATGAATCTTATACTTAGGAACCCTGCACTTATGAATCTTGCATCTATGAATCTTGTATTTATGAATCTTGAAATTATTGCTTTCTTTTAGTTTACTGGATATTCATGAGAATTTGATTTATGCATTTATGAATTTTTGCAACCACTCTCTATTAGATTACACGAAGTAATCTAATGAAAGAATCCTATGAATATGTAAATACCTGGTATTGTCATATGTGAGTTTTGAAGAACTGGCCTGAATGGTCAGAACTACCTCACATGGGCATCAAATGTGAGGATCGTGCTTATGAGCAAGAAGCTCTGAATTGCTATCGGTTTAGGGTCCTCGAAGGACAAGTAACCTACTACCGAGCAAAACGATCAAGTTTCGTACTCCCTAGGTATCACTTTTCAGCCACCGTGAAGAATGAATATATGGCTGAGGTGAATACACTTGAGTTACGGACTGCACTTCAGAAGAAGTTCGAGAAGCTCAAGTCCGCCATCTTGCTCCAAGCACAGCAAAATTGGGTTCGCCTGAAGTTTGCAGGCTACAGAACAGTGGTTGTTAATGAATTTTGAATAATGAATTGTAAGCTCTCGAAGAGCATACATTTTCTTTTCTCATGAATAGAATTTCAAATTATTCTTTATTCCAGTATTCTATATTTTTAAGCAATATTTGAATTACTTTGCCACTATATGATTAGAATTATATTTCTTTTCATTTAGATATTGTGTAGCGCCCAATGGATGTGATATGTATTGTTGATAGTGGCACAACAAATACCATCTTAAGAGAGTCGAAATACTTCCAGACGATCACAAAGAACGCTGGAAGAATTACGACAATCGCAGGAAGCGATACGCATATAATAGACTCAGGAAGAGCCACAATTATATTGCCAATGGGTACAACTTTGGTAATTGATGAAGCCTCCTTGTACCCTGAATCAACACGCACTCTCTTAAGTTTTAACAGATATTCGCGCCAATGGGTTTCACGTAGAAACCAATGAAGAAAATGGCAAAGAGCATTTGTGCATTATGAAGCACGCGGAGTATGAAAAATGGTATTAGAAAAATATCCCTCATATGAATCTGGGTTGTACTACACGATAATTAATGCACACGCAGTGTATACTTATTTGAAGATTGTATTTAGAAGCTTTGAATTATTTTTGTTATGGCATTGTATATTTAGGTCATCCTGGTCTTAGATTGATGAAAAATATAGGTAACAACTCACAAGGTCATGGCATTAATGTTAAAAATTTCCCGAATCATGAAGATTTTGTGTGCCATGCATGTGCCACCGGGAAATTAATAACAAAACCCTCTGTTATGAAAGTGCAACATGAAATCCCTGCATTCCTGGAACACATTCAGGGGGATATTTGCGGCCCGATTCAGCCCTTGTCAGGGCCGTTTCGATACTTTATGGTGCTCATTGATGCTTCCTCAAAATGGTCGCATACATGTTTGCTGTCAACAAGGAATCATGTATTTGCAAAGCTGATCTCGCAGATCATCTGAATTAAGAATGTTTTTCCTGATCATCGCCTGAAGTCCATTCGAATGGACAATGCCAACGAATTTACTTCCAAGGCATTTGATGATTATTGCACAGCAACTGGAATAACTGTTGAGCACTCTGTACCGCACATCCATACGCAAAATGGACTAGCTGAAGCACTAATAAAGAGGATTAAACTCATAGCCCGACCACTCTTGCAGAGTTGTAACTTGCCCAACACTTGTTGGGGACACGCAGTCATGCACGCAGCAGCACTCATCAATTATAGACCGTCGGCCTACAACATCCATTCAACTATGCAACTAGTGCAATGGGTCATCCTGAAGATTTGAATGAATGGTATATGTACCTATACCACCCCCACAGCGAACTGCAATGGGCCCTCTCTGCAAGTCTGGGATATACGTTGGTTATGAGAATGCATCCATAATCAGGTATTTGGAACCCACGACTGGAGATTTGCATACAGCCCGATTCGCTGATTGCATTTTTTTGACGAGGATCGTTTTCCCGTCATTAGGGGGAGGAAATGAACCATTGGATGAAAATGCCGGGAAATCATATGATCCCCGTGCATGACCCTCGCACTAATGAAGCAAATCATGAAGTCAAGAAGACAATCGATTTGCAGAATTTAGCAAATGAACTGCCTGATCATTTTTGTGATCTGAAGAGCATGGTTAAGTCGCATATACTAGCAAGAAATGCACTAGAGAGGGTGGAAATACCAAAGAAAGCAGAAGGTATCCCTCATCCTGTTCAGAGGCCTCAAAGAAAAAGAACAGGAAATCTGGCTTCTCAAACCCAAAGTACCCGGAGACGTCTAGGGAAAAATGGGCAAGAGGACTTACCATAGCCAATCACAAAAATGCCCCAAAGCAAGAAGGGGAGCCAGTTGAGACCTGGCACTGGAAAGAAGCCTGTGGAAAAGGCAATTCCATATTTGAATCTTCAATTGGAAGAAGCCGCCAGAAATAATGTGTGCGCACACATTGGCGGAGAAAAACTAAAGGAACTTGCTCCTGGAATGGGAAATAGCAATGAAGAGCAAGTAGAAGTGCATGAAGCACCCCATGATGAAATAGCCATAAACTTTGAAATAACAGGAGAATCAATGAATAGAGCAACAACCATTGCAAGGCTTGTTGTTCAAGGTTTCACTCAATATCCTAGGGTTGATTATGAAGAAACCTATTCTCCGGTCATGGGAAGAATTACCTTTAGATACTTAATCTCAATGGCAGTCAACTTGAAGTTGAGAATGAAGCTAATGGATGTTGTCACAGCATATTTGTATGGAAACTTGGATTCGGATATTTATATGAAAGTACCGGAAGGTATCCCTATCCCGAACCAAGACAGAGCAAACAGAAACATATACAGTGTGAAATTGGAGAAATCACTGTATGGACTGAAGCAGTTAGGAAGAATATGGTACAATCACTTGAGTAACTTTCTTTGCAAGAAAGGCTACACGAATAGCGAAGATTGTCCATGTGTGTTTATACAACGATCCCCGAATGGATTTTGTATAATCTCCGTCTATGTAGATGACTTGAACATCATTGGGACGGATGAAGAAATTGAAGAAGCATGCACATACTTGAAGTCTGAATTTGAAATGAAAGACTTGGGTAAAATCAAGTTCTGTTTAGGCTTGCAGCTTGAACATGTCCAAGGCGGAATCTTGGTACACCAATCTTCCTACACGCAGAAAGTGTTGGAGAGATTTGGTTTTGAGAAGACATACCCCGCAAAGACCCCAATGGTCGGAAGGTCACTCCAAGCAGACCTAGACCCATACAGGCCTAGAGAAGAGGGGGAGGAAGTCCTAGGAGTGGAATTCTCATATTTGAGTGCAATTGGAGCACTCATGTACCTTGCGAATAGCACTAGGCCGGACATTGCGTTCGCCGTGAATTTGCTAGCACGGTACAGTGCAGAACCCACCAAAAGGCATTGGAAAGGGGTTAAGGACATCTTCCGTTACCTCCAAGGAAGCAAAGATCTCGGTTTGTTCTATAGAAGGAACAATGAATTGAATTTGGTTGGCTATGCCGATGCTGGGTACCTATCGGATCCGCATACTGGTAAGTCATAAACCGGGTATGTTTTCCTTTGCGGTGGAACAGCAATTTCGTGGAAGTCGTCCAAGCAGACTCTTGTCTCGACGTCGACAAAACACTCAGAAATAATTGCCTTGTATGAAGCTTCTCGAGAATGTGCATGGCTTCGAAGAATGGTTCACCACATCTAGAAGTCATGTGGTTTGAACATGGAACAAACCCCCACCATTATCTATGAAGATAATGCAGCTTGTGTTGCACAATTGCAAATGGGATATGTGAAGAGTAACCTCACAAAGCATATCAACCCCAAGTTCTTCTATGCTCATGAAATGCATAAGATGAACGAGATAAAGATACTGTATACTAAGTCGTGTGAAAATCTCGCAGATTTATTCACTAAGTCACTCCCGGCATCATCCTTTGAAAGATGTGTTAGAGGAATCGGGATGATGGGGCTTAGAGAAGTGCAGATTTCAGGGGGAGATTTTTCACATACTCCTACATAAATCTCGAACATGAAGTTTGAGTACCCAACGTGAATCTTGAAGATTAACATTGAAGTTTGGGTGGATTGTACTCTTTTCCTTAAGTAAGTTTTTCATTGAAGTTTTCTTACATAAGGTTTTTAATGAGGCAATCCGTGCAACACAGCAAGCGTGTGCTATGTACTCTTTCTCCAATTATTTTTCCCACTGGGTTTTTATGGAGTTTTAATGAGGCATATGCATCTCGCGGTGAAGAGTCCAAGGGGGAGTGTTAGGAAACTGGTTTCGTATCCTATATGGACTCTTCCTTATCTCTAAGCAGAACCGCTATATATAGGAGGCAAGGGGTCACCCCATTGTACACAAGCATACAGAATAATAAAGCAGACTCGTTCCTCCTCATATTATGTCTCTCGCCCTCTCTCTCTGTTCTCCACTTTAGATCTATTAGGCAACCCCGGACTATTCGATAGCGAGGTTGTCTAACACTCACTTTTGGTTATATCGACGAGCTCGCTGTTCAGTACTGGAAAATCCGGCAAGCAAGTTACTGGCCAGCTCTTTCCATTGTCGGCAAGCTCGCTGCTTCTGCCATTCTCCAGCTCGGGTGAGCTCTTGTTCGAGTTGCCTACACCTTGTGCTTCCCTCTTCCACCTGAGCTTCTCTTCTTGCTATTCATTTGCAGCTATGACAGCCGGAACAATCCACTGCAGTCGCTTCCTCATCATCCAGCCGAACGCATGCTGCATGCAAAAGATATATAGCAGGCGAAGCTGAGCTCAAATACTTAGACATGCATCCTTGGTACAGGGCCCACCGTAGTTTAGTGGTAGGACTGTTGACGTTGGTTCATGTGGTCTCAAGTTCGAACCCTTGTCCGGCCAATACTGTTGCCATTTTTCCTCTTTCCCCTTATAACCATTTAATGCTCACGTCAAGTAGCTTAGCAACCTCCTTCATCGCAAGCAGTACCTTGGTGCAGTGGCTTGAGCTCCGTCGGTGAACCGAGAGGTCTAGAGTTCAAATCCTAGTCCAGCACATTTTGTTTCGCTTTTATATCTAGAGTTCAAATCCTAGTCCAGCACATTTTGTTTCGCTTTTATACCTATTTATCTCATTTTCTTCATAACATTTGCTAGAAATGTTCAAATAACGTGAAATAAATTTCTAAATTCATATTTTGATCTCTAAGTTCTGTTTGAGCAAAAATATTGAATGATTGATCTCTCTTCAAAATTTAAATTTGTATTGAAAGAATAAAGTCTAAAAATGCTAAATATTAAAATTATGCAAATGAACTCCGATTAGAGTGAAACCAATTCCGCCAGAATACTTATGGCCTTAGAAACCCAAATATGTAAAAGTAATTAAGTTTTAACTTGTTTTAGATTTGTGTTTAGTTAAATTTGATTTCCTTGCGCTAGATATTCATAAAGGCGTAACCTGTTCAATTAAGGTTTAAATTAAGTGCAACCAAATTCCTAGTGTGGATTCGACAGTAGACAACCTTTTATGCAAAATTATTGAATATTTGTCTTCTGTTCAAATTGTAGATCCAAATTTGAATGCTAGATTTGAAATATGCCATGTGTAGAATTAGAGTAAATGAACTCCAAAATTGATGAAACAAACCTTGTTAGGTTCCTTAGATCTTATGCAATGCATGTATGTAAAAATGTTTTGATTTGAGATTGGTTTGTGCTAAATTTGTGTTATGTTGCTTCTCAATGCACTAACAACTTAAATAGTGATAAATGAATTGCGCAAATTCCAAATAGAGTGAAAATGATCCCTAGGTCCAGATCAGACTATAACAACCATAATCCATGTTTTCTTAAGTTAAATTCATGTTTGTATGTAATCTTGCCTTAATGTATAAATGATTGGAATATGAGTTAAAGTATAGAAATAAATATTAGTGTTAACTCTTGCCGAATCTGTATTTAAATACCTCTAGTTCAATACTAGTTAATCTTGCAAAAATAGTTCACGTGCATGTAATGTAGGATTTAATTTGTATAAGCCGTAATTCTCCTTTAGTTGAAAAACATCTCGGATAAGAGTAGAAAGTCGCGGAACCAGCTTTAAAACACTCTTAGTGATACCACCAGCTAGTCCGTGAAAAATGGTTAAAGAACTCTTTAAGGTGTAGCCGCAAATGTAAAATGAAAATTGGATAGTTATCGCGTAAATTTTAATAACACTTAAGCCTTTTCGGTAGCCCGTAGAATATCTCGTCTAAATGAGAATGTTAAGAAGAATGGCCTAGAAGCACTCCCTAGTATGTAGACTATCATAATCTGGAAGAACATTTAATTTACTTCTTGCTTTGCATCTGAATCCTATAGCGCAAAAATCCTAAGTGTTATGTTTGTCAATAGTGTATATTGCAAACATACAAGCATAAGAAGTACTTAGCGTAAGAACTCGTGTCCTAATAATCATGCGAAAACCTTATAAGTTCAGCCGGTAGCTTTAATATAGTTAGCGCCATTTTAATATTAAAAGTCGGTACTACCGGAACTCGAGAACGGTACTACAGAAAGTTGTAATACCGCGATCCGAGAGTCGGTACTACTGGAATACAATAGGTGCATAGCTAATGTCTTAATTCTATTAATATAAACAATCTTAGCTTCTTGAATTCGTAAAATAAGGATAAACGATTCATAGAATAAGTAATTGTGTTGCGGTATATAGTTTAAACCGTTAGTAAGGGAAATGACCGGAAAGACATTATAAAATGCGTATACTTGAAATCATATAACCTAAATCCAGAAATCATGCTTGTTATGTGTGATGATTTATTATTTGGATTTCCATTTGATTTATCTATCTGTATTCTTTTTGTCTCTTTGGAATTTATCTTATTAGAGTTTATTATTATTTGCTATGTTCTCGCGGTATGACGAGTAGAATCCGACATAGCCGACGCTATCATTAACGAGTTGAGCGTATACTCGACGACAACTCCGACTTCATCAACAACACGAGCTACGACTTCGACTTCGTTGTAAAACAACAAATAGCAAGGCAAACACCCTTTGAACATGTTGATCCCAGATTTTGAAATGATTTCATCAATGCTTTTACATGCATGCATTATGTTAGTAAAATGCTAATTTGTGGTTAATGGTAGCTATGACCCTCAATTGTGGATATCCTTAATCGATATTGCCATGTGAACCTTTGATAACTCTAGGACATGGATTGACACATGAATATGTGAAATGGGTATACGCGCTTAATAACTATTCATGCTTAGCCATGCTTAGATGAGATGTTTAGTTCTTGAAAAACTTAAAAAGGATTGAATATGATAGTAAAGGATACTGATAGTTTAATAAAAATGAAAATAAAACTATGATTTGGACGCGGGTGACTTATTGGCAATAGCCGGGTGTGTGAGGGTGTGCTCACACGTAGTTAGGTGGAGATTGTCACCCGGGTCGGATTAAGGACCGAACTCAGTGTTGTATGATCCAAGATTAACCGTACAACCACAATGCCGGTATGGGACGGCTATAACCAATTAAGTTGCTTAAAACTGGTTTTGCATGTTGGAAGGCCGTAGTAGCACGGGCTTCTGGATTTAGGTTGCTCGAAGGGGTGCCCTCACCGAGGTGTTGGGAATCACGCCTGCCGATGCAACGGTGTACGCTTTGCTATGGGGAGAAATGGATGGCAGGGATGGACTGCCGTGTGAATGATTTGTGTTGTGACTTGGGTGCGTTGTTTCTTCTGCCATAGCAAAGGTTCACGTCACCGGGCTAGTGCAAAATCTGGGTTAAGTAATGTAAAGGTTATATATGATTTTTCCCTGGCGACACACCAAAGGAAGTGTGTAACTATGCATTGCAAAAAGAGAAGTCATTCTTTGTGGGTAAAGCTGTACCACTCTGCAGAGTTAAAAACTAATCGATTAGCCGCGCTCTCGGTTGTGAACACTTGGTGAACTTGCACTAGTTAGAAGGTGTTTTAATAAATTTTGCTAAAATGTGAAGATAAAATTTGGAATAGAATTTACCCCGCAGATGAGCCAACATTTGACATCTGTTGGCAATGTTGGACTCAGCTATTGTGCCCTGTATTGGCAAATATAGCGGTCTTTGTGTCTAGGTCGATATTATGGTGGTTTGTGCCATGTGTTGGCTTTAGATGGATTTGTGGACATGATTATGATCAATTGGGATATGTTGATAAAGATGCTCATTACTTCACTTATTCATCAATTGTTTTATGAAACATGCTTTCAAATTACTATTCAGTATTCTATTGTCAATTTCGCTTTATGCAAACAACCATAGAGACCCACTTTGTATCAGCTTGCATATATTATAGGTTTTGCAAACACTTTAAGTCTTGCTGAGTACGCAATGTACTCACCCTTGCTATCGTTGTTGTTTTTAGGTGAATACCTCGACAGATCATTCTTGACGCAGGTTTCGGGGTAATGACGATGATTTTATCTAGGGATTATACCTTGTCAGTTGCCTGAGGGATTTGATGGGCACACTACAAGACTTCTGTTTCTTTCCGCTGCAATATTATTCTAACTTGTAAGGCTATCCTGTAAAATAGCTATCTTAATGACAATGATATTTTGTATGGTTGTGATTTCCATTTGTATGTGCGTGCTAGCTACTGATCCAGGGACTAGCACAAGAAGCACATTAGAACCTGTTTTTTACGGTGCATTGTACTATAAAAGGGAGGCTCCTCACACGATTCTAGGGTGGTTACATGTGCATGTTGGTATTATGAACTTCTTAGATCGCGATTAGGACCTTTTCATATTATTAATCTAAAAGATTGGCCAGGGTTCATTCTAAGGCATGGCAACTCAAATGTTATGTATATGATATTTTTATTCATCGAATTCACGAACCTAAGATTACATCCAGATCCATTTATAATTAATATTTCATCAGGTTCCCATATGGTGGTGTACACTAGTGAAGCATGATACATGAGTTCAAGCTTGAAGGAAAAAATGTTAGAGCTTAACAAACCTAACATTCATGCTACTATTATGAGACCTCAATTTTGTGATTTCCCATTAAATTAAGTTACATTTCAAGATTCTATGGACTAATTGCAATAAACGCTTATTTTCCATACTTTCCATAGTTGCTTGATTATGTCCAAGTCTTAGACATGTAAAAACAGAGAACAAGTTTGAAAGCATCTAGGCCCCCTAATTGATGATTTAAATTGATAATTGGTTTTGGTGTTTGATGATCAACTCTTATATCCCTGTTGAAGTGAAAAATTCTGAAAGAAGGACAAAGGCTAAGGTTTATTTGTTCCTAGTTTTGACTTGGGGGTTGATTCAAGTCTTGTAGCTATGATTATTTTAATTTTAGCCGTACTATAAAGAGGGATTATGCATAAGTTTGAAATCTTTGTTCTTAGACTTATTTAGCAAGACTACTTGGAGCAAAGATCTTTTAATTCCCCTCCAAAGTCAATGAAATTCAGTTTAGCAAATTTCCTTTCACGCCGGACCAAGTCTATTTTAGTCCGGCGCTAATGCCTTTTATCTGAACTCAAACCGAGCGTGCACCGTTCACATCGGACCAAGTTTTTCGGTCTGGCGCAGTAAGCCTTTTCCTTGAAATCTAATCGAGTGTTTGAAGTTAATGACGGACCAAGTTTATCTGTTCACGACATACCACTTTTTTCGGTTCGACGTTGTCGGCGTAAGAGCCAACAGACACCTCCGGATCGGGTGTATATGAAGTTCAAACGGGGGGCTTTCGTGGAGATCGCTCGTGAGATGGAGGAAAGAGATCAATGGCGAAGCTTGCGAGGGGACACTTGGGTTTATCCAGGTTCAGGCCCTCCTGAGAGTAACAGCCCTAGTCCTGTCGGTGTGTTCTTGCTTGTGTTCTTGAGGGAAACTAAAACTATTGAACCCAAAATTAACCAACCAAAAATGATCGAACCCCTTCTCCCATGCACCCCGCTCCCTTTTATACTTGGGCTAGCTGGGGCGCATGGGGAACTTACATCAGTGTACCACACTTATTACATTGCCATACCACATTTAATGCACCTGTCACTGTTCTTACGCTACATTTAATGCTCTGACGCAGCTAACTTCACCCCGGCCTCGGGCCCCGCATGCCTGCCGGCTCCGCTCGCCTCGCCAGGGGTGATTTCGCCATGACGTCACCCGTAATAAATGCGCGCGTTGGGAATATGCGCCGTCACACTGTGGCCTTCATTACCCCCATTTAATGCGCACGATACGCATTAAATGCTTTTGACCCTCTGTGTGGTGGCACAGACCACTAGGTGGCCTCGAGAACTGAGCGCCAGCGGCGTGGCCTGGACGCCACCTGTCCGCTGAGCGATCACCTTGCTGACCGCCAGCGGTGTGGCCTGAACGCCACCTGTCCGCTGGGCGATCACCTTTTCTGACCGCCAGCGGCGTGGCCTGAACGCCACCTGTCCGCTGGGCGATCACCTTTACTGACCGCTGCCTGGCCGCCCAACGCCACTGTCATTGGCGATCACCTTATCGATTGCCCGGTGGCTCAACGCCATCTGCTCATCAAGCGATCACCTTTACTGACCGCCAGCGGCGTGGCCCGAACGCCATCTGTTCGCTAGGCGATCACCTTTACTATGGTGAAGTGGGCACCCTGGTGTAGAATACACCGATAGTAGCCCCCGGGCCCACCCGGGAGCGCTTTTGACCCTTTTTGGAAAACGGTTCGGTCTCCCGGGTGGGTCCATCATAAATGCCCACGTAATGTCGCAGCTTTAAATGCCCGCCGCCGTTTCTGGGCATTAAGGCGGAACATGCAACCGCCCCCGCCTCGTAACCGACGCCGGACCTTTGGGGAACGTGCCCACACTTTGATAGCCTTTTGGGCTTCCCGCCTTTGAACCGCCGCGACGCTTCGGGTTTCTCGCCAGATCATCTCTCTGTGTGCCTATATATAAGTTGCCACGGGGAGCGGTTCCTTCTTTCAGTCTCATTCATCCGCTAAATCCTCAACCGCTCTTCTTGCGAACTGCCTCCTTCTTGCACCTCGCCGCCTTCGCCAGATGGCACCTCCGGCACCCTTGCTCCCGCCGTCGACCGTCGAGGAAACAGACGCCGCAAGGTTTTCCCGGCATATTACCGACGGTACCCTCCGCGTCCGCGCCGGGACTACCATGCCCGGCTGCCGCCCAGGAGAAGTGATCTTCTTCGGCTGGGCGATGCTGGCGGGCCAACTCCCATCGGTTTCCGACTTCTACATCTCCGTCCTCAACTTCTACTCCATCCACAACATTCATCTTCCTCCCAACTCCATCATCCCCCTTGCTGTCTTCTCCTACTTCTGCAAAATGTTCGTGGGAGTGGCCCCCAACCTTCCTCTTTTTCGCTTTTTCTACGCATTACGCGTGTCCAGGGATTCTTCTATCCCGTTGGGGTGCTGCCACCTTCGCCTCCGAGACGGCGCGGCCTCGCGCTACATCCCGTTGGACTCCATGTCCAACTGGAAGACCTGGCGCAACGAGTGGCTCTACGTCGCGAACGACAGCGGCATTGAAGCCCTGGAGTTGCCGACCGGGCCGGCGGTCAGCAACCCCAACTGGGGAGCACACGTTGACGAGACGCCTGAGCTCCGGACAATGCTGGCCCGCGTGGACCAGCTGCGGACAGCGGGCCTGACGGGAAGCATGGTTCTCCGAGACTTCATATCTCATAGAATCAGCCCCCTGCGCCACTGTGCCCGCCCGGCCTGGCAGTACAGGGGCCTCGATGACGTGACCCGGACGGTTGCCGAAGGTAGGCTACTTGTCTTTCTTTTTTCCTTTTTTTTGGTGCTTTCGGCGACTGCCGCCGAGCTGAAGATGCTCTTCTTTCGAACAGCTGCAGGGGACTTAACCCCTTCAAAAGTCGACGCCTGGATGGGGCTACTGGGCGCCCCCGGCGTCGTCCCGCCTTTCCCGGCGGGTGCACTCCCGCTTTGCCTTGTGGAGCCCCGAGAGCGCGTGGCGATCACCCGGGCGATGCCTACCATGGACGCCACGGGACCAGTGAACACGCCACGCCAAAGGGCCCTGACGATCCGGGACCCTCCTCCTGCTAGCGACCAGGGAAGGGGCAAACGCCCCGCTGACAACGACGCCCCTGGTGCCAGCCCCAAGAGGGTTTGCGCCCCAACAGGGGACGCGATGACCTCGACCGCACCGCAGGGCTCGACCGGGGCGGGGAGCTCCACGGTGGTTGCAGCTGCAACTTCAACTGCTCCCGTCGAGGTGGTTGAAGTTGACGTTGCTCCGACCATAGCTCCGCCGGCACCGATCCTTCCTCTGCCACCGCCGGCACAGGCCGATCCGCCAGTCCCGGTTCTTCCACCTGCGTCGGCTGCGCAGGTCCTACCGCCGCCGCCACCGGCACCGCGAGGGGTGCCGAATCTCCCTTCGGCCGCGCCGCGTTTCAGGAGACCTCCTGCCGGGTATTTTAATCCAAAACACGACAAACTGTTAAGTTCTTTTAATCTGAGAGGCTTACCCCCTTTTACCTTCTTCAGGGTGACCACCTCAAGTGCCCCAGCCGAAGGCGACCAGGGAACCGCAGCCGTTGTGATAGCGTCGGTTGCGGTGGACGAGCCCAGGGGCGACGCGGGTGACCGCCAAGTGGTCACCTCAGGGGCGACCACTGCGCCGACCGATGGAGAGCTGGGCTTGCAGCCTACTCCGGAGGCCCCCACCGCTTCAGTTCCCTCGGCGGACGCGGACGCTCTGCTGGCCGCCCTCAGCGAGCTTCACTCCAGTGTGAGCAACCGCCTCGCGATGAGCAAGGAGAGGTTGAAGGAGGCCACCGTGGAGAACAACCGCCTCCGCAAGGAGGTGCAGTACTGGCGCAGCCAGGTGGTGCGGCTGGAGCAGGAGCTGCAGCAGGAGAGGGCGCAAGGAGCACTCTGCGTCGAGGCGCTCACCAGGGAGCGCGACGCGGAGAGGAGTGACCGGCTCCGCGTAGAGGCCGAGACCACCTCCATGCTGCGCCCCGCCTTCGACCGGATGGTGGCCAGCTTGGCGCCATCAAGCCGGAGCAACGCCTTGAGCAGAGGGCACGGCACTATGCTTTCTGCATGGGTGTAACACCCCAAAATTTTGCTTTTCTTAAATTCATGTGTGATTTGGCACTTTGGTGAATTTTTGGAATTTTCTGGAATTTATTTGGATTTATTTGGAATTTATTTGAATTTATTCCATTTTGAAATAATTAAAGAATTTAATTTTGCAAATAAATTTTTGTTGGAAATATTTTATTTGAGTCCAAAATGATTCCAAAATATTTTCCAATTTTTCTCGAATTTTTTCGAAAGTCATTTGCTATTTTTAATGAATTAAAATGAATTATCGGGAATTATTTAAATATTAATTCGCTGGAAAATCCAACTCGGTCAAGTATCGCTCATCCGACGAAGTCGGACTCGAAAGTCCGACCAGCCGCTTGGACTCGATCAACCCACTCCTAACTCCTAATCAATCCCAACCGCTGGATCAAGATCCAACGGCCGAGATCTCGACCTGCACCGAAGCCGTGTCCGATCGACCACGCGCCAAGGCGATCGCGGGCTCGCGAGAAGCACGTTAATGCGGACGCCACGATTTCATCGTTTCCGCCGAGTCCGAAGCTGACTCACGCCGCTGTCCGGGCTGCCGCGAGAGCTAGGTCTCCGCTTCAGACGACGCCGAGGCTATTTAATGCCCGGCATACCCCGAGGGATCGCCATCCCACGCCGGTTCAAACCCTAGCTCGCGCCGCTTAGGATCTCACCGCCTCGGGCCGTTATTGCTCGGAGTTGGAAGTCCGTTCGCCGCGACAACGCCGATATTGCTGCCGGCCCGCTGCCCCTCCGCCGCTATCAAGCCCAGATCCGGATTCCCAAGACGAGACGCTGCTCGAGTACCTCACTCCGCCGGAGCGCTGTAAACGCCGACGGTCAAGGTCGCCGCCCTCGCTTCCTCCGGCCGCCGCTGGGCGCTATCACCGCCTCGAAGCTTGCACCGTTGATCCAGATCGGACTAACGGCGAAGTTCACGTGTTTCCCAAACCCTAGAAACCCGACAGACCTCGACCGCTGATCAAGATCCAACGGTTCACAATCGCCACGCGGCCGTAGCAAAGGCGATTATAGGATTAGATCTCGACCGTCCGACGATCGAACGCCACGAGCATCGAGTAGTTTCAACGCAGCACCCCTGGATCTAATCCGCGCCGCTGATTTTCAAACCAACTGACGAGATTGCGCCACGTGTTTCGGGAAGTTGACCGACGCTGCCGGCCAACGCCCACGCTGGCAGGCAGGACGCCGGACACGCGGGCCCGCGTGTCGAGGGGCCCGCATGTCGCTGGCTAACCCAGCCAAGCGCCGACGCCACCCATGACGCTGCAAAGGTCCCACCGCCGCTGCGGATGAGCCTCCCGCTGACGCCGATGACGTTACCCGAAAGGGCCCACATGTCGGGCCACGTGAGCCGTGGGACCGAGTCCACCGTGGACCCGAAAATGCATGGACCGAGCCCATGGATCGGCCGGACGCCGCCAGGCCACCGTGAGCTGCCACGCGGTCCATGCCGACGCAATAATTAATTTCAAAAGAAAATGATTTATTAATTCGAATAATGATTTCAAATTTAGATTCAAACTTCAAACGCTATAACTTTTATGCTTCAACTCCGATTTGAAAGCGATTCAAATTTCTAAATTTGTATAAAATTAAGATCTACCTAAATATAAATTTTATTTAATTTTTGACTAAAGTTTTTCTCTGTAAAATTATTTAATTGATTATTTAAACTTTTAAATAATCATAACTTTTGGCGCTTTAACTCCAAATTTGGATTTATCTAGCTTCTAAAAATCCGTAAAATTATGTTCTCTCTGTTTATGGATTTTATTTGGAGTTTTGGGATCTTTTGCCTAGTGTTTATTTGTGTATTTGCTATTTGCACGCTTTACGAGTAGACGTTGAAGTGCCTGAGGGATTCAAGGAGAAGTATCGACTCAGATCCAACTCAAGACCAAGATCAAGTGCTTTTTGAAGGCTAGTTGTTCTTTGAGCATGTTGATCCTATTTCTAAATCTATTTTGATTTAATCTATTGCATGATAGTTCAATTAGAAATATACTTTGTTTAAACCTCAAGTTAGATAAATACCAATTTGATATATGACACCTTGATTACTTAAGTATGTGCCATGACCCTTGTCACCCTAGTTGTGGTTTACTAGTTGGACATTATTAAATTGCCAACATGGGTTTAGATCGTTGTAGTATAACGCTTAGACTCGCTACGCGCTCATGACATGATTTTGGATAATTAAATGTTAATATTGACTTAATGATATATTGAACCTGTTTTGAAAAGTATCATGTGATGTTGATGGCACGTGGTGCATGGTAATCAACCTGGGTTTGATAAACGCTTTCAACGGCATGTGGCAAGAGTAATCAAAGCGGCCAAGGTGGCATTGGAGTGTTGATTTGGTTTTTCGGTAGTCTTGCCTGGTCACTCTAAGGATTCTAACCTTGCAAGCCTTTGAACTGGGTCAAACTTGCAACCACATGGCCGGAATGGGACGGCCCTGGCTGACTAAGTCGCTAAGGACTCACTTGTGGAGCCTCAGTGGTGTCGCTACACCTTTGTGTGATTGTACCGGGGAGCGATCGTGGCCGTGGCCAGGTACCCATCTAACGGTGTGTTGGTCCCATACTTCGCCTTGGCTAAGGGAAGGGATGGTGTAGAGCACGAACCGGAGAGGACCACCTGTGGTTGTTTGAGGCTTCCAAAGGTTATTTTGTTATGATCAAGCCATTCGCATACTTTGTATGGCGATTCACTACCGACGTGGGTGAGTGGATTGTATCTTGTGGGTAAAGTGCATAACCTCTGCAGAGTGTAGAATCTATTTGAATAGCCGAGTCCACTGGATCGACATTGCTCTGAATTACACAAGGGTTAGATTTTCTCAAAATAACTTGGATTTGAGAAGTTGCTGGTTTAACAAAGAAGATGATGGAAATATGGTTTAGGATGGGGAAAATGTTATTTAAACTTTTTGAAAAGTTATTTATGCTTTACTTCTTTCTAACGCTTTCGAATCTACTTATATTACTTGTCAAAAAGTCAAGCATCTTTAAATATACCTTGAGCTATTCCTTTGTACCAAGCCATGCATATAGTATATTAGCTTGCATTCTCAGGCATGACTTGCCGAGTACCAAGTACTCACCCTTGCCCCAACACAATATCGCTTGAAGAGGAGATTACGCCACTTTGGAGGAGGAACTCCAAGAGGACCCGCCTACTTAGGATGCGAGCCTGGGCCTGCCTGTATAATCGGATGGCGCCACAAGTTTATTTGAATTTCCGCCGTTATTTCTCTTTCAATAAGTTTTGCCTTGCAAGGCATATATTTGTAACTTGGCCATAAGGTCGAGTAACCCTTTGATTATTTAAATAAAGTACTTGATAGTATCGCTTGGTATGATTGTGATATATACCGATGTTAAGATCAGGTGCACTAGCGCTGCTCTCGACTAGTGCCAATACACGAGGGTCCGGATTTGCAAATTCGGGTCCCGACAATGGGCCGTGGTCGCCGATTCTTTCACTCTCATGCCCGCCTAGCCACCCGGCCCAGCCGAGGAAGGGCGCGCAGCCGCGCAGCGACCATGGCAAAGTACGTCTTTGGCGTCGCTGCGCCGGCCAGATGCTAACCGACCCCAGCCGCCATCCAAGGGGTGGAAGGAGACTGGGCCCGCGCAGAGGCGCAGGTCCACGACGCCACCGAACGGCTCGCCGGGCAGCTTGAGATGGTCAACCCGGGGCTGGAAGCGGTGGTCGAGGACGTGGCTCTTGGGGCTGGACGGCGGTCCGGCAGAGGACCAGGGGGCCGCGGAAGCCGCGACGGGCGAGGAGTGAAGACCCTTGGCTTAGTTTTTCTTGCCTTTTGTTTTGTCTTCATTTGTAAAAAACTCCTGCAAGTTAGCCCTTACTTATGAATGCACATGTTTTCCTGTATACATCTTATGTTCGAATGTTTGTCCACACGCCCCACTTTGCTGGTTCTGCATGAGAGAACAGGCAGCCGCACACTTTAAAGGTTAGTCGGGATGCAGGGTTCGAGACCCTCGCGCCGGAACACCGCCTTCTCAGGACCTTAGGACCTTGTGAAATCAACTATTCTCACGGTCTCTTGGGACCGAACACTTGGTGAGGCATGGCAGGGTAGTAGGCTCTCGGTAGCGGTGTTTAAGTCACCGTTTCTCACGGGGATGCCCGGAGCGTCATGACCGTGTTGAGAACTGTGCCAAACTAGCCGCCCGATCGCCCATCCCTACTCGCCGCGCTCACCTAGTGGTTCCACTTTTACCGTTGAGGTTTCAGAGAGTCGCAAGGTACTGAGGGCGATCACGCGGACGCGGCCCACCAGGGCGCAAACCAGAAAAAAGAGAACAAAGATGACAGCTGCTTTGAATAAAAATTGAACACCAGATTTAAACAGAGGCTTCCCCCGACCAGCCAAGGAGGGGAAAACTCAGTCCGGCTGGTCGGGGCACACAACTCTGCATTTACAGCCATTTTTGGGATAGAACTTGCGCAAAAGTTCTATGTTTTGGGAGTTCGCCAACTCCTCCCCGTCTTCAGTGGCCAACCTGACCGCCCCGGGGCGAGAGACTGAGACCACCTTGAAGGGGTCCTCCCACTGGGGAGATAGTTTGTGCAACCTGGCATGCGTCTGAATTCTGCGCAAGACCAGGTCACCCACTGCCAATGTTCTCTCGCTGACCCGGGTGGCGTGGTACCGCCTGAGACTTTGCTGGTACCGAGCAGCGCGCAAGGCTGCACGGTCTTGCATTTCTTCCAGGAGCTTCCTCTTAGCGCAGATCTTCCTGGACTTCCTTCGTGAACGCCGTGACGCGCGGTGACCCCAAGGCCAGCTCCGAAGGCAAGATACCTTCCACGCCGTAGACCAGGAAGAAAGGAGTTTCTTCGGTGGCCCGGCTGGGAGTGGTGCGAAGCGACCACAATACTGCTGGGAGCTCTTCGGTCCACCGGGCTCCGCACTTATGGAGTCGATCAAACGCCCTGGTTTTGAGGCCCTTCAGCACCAGCGCATTGGCCCGCTCAACTTGGCCATTACTCCTTGGGTGGGCCACCGAAGCAAAACAAACCTTGGTGCCCATTTCTTCACAGAAACCCAAGAAGGCAGCTGGCCAGAATCAGGTGCCATTGTCGGTGATGATGCGGCTAGCGACCCCGAAGCGGATGAAGATTCCTTGCATGAACTTGACTGCAGCGGCGGCGGTAATGGCCCTCACTGCTTCGGCTTCCACCCACTTGGTAAACTTGTCGATGGCGACGAATAGATGGGTGTAGCCCCCTGTGGCCCGCGGGAACGGGCCCAGGATATCCAGCCCCCAGACCGCAAAGGGCCATGAGAGCGAGATGTTTTGCAGAGCCTGGGCTGGTTGGTGGATTTGCTTGGCGTGGAACTAGCACGCCTCGCATTTCCTCACCAGCTCGCAAGCATCCTGGAGGGCGGTTGCCCAATAGAACCCTTGGTGGAAAGCTTTCCCAACCATCGTTCGACTGGACATATGGCTCCCGCACACGCCTCCATGGATATTAGAGAGCAGACTGCTCCCCTCTTCCCGAGTGATGCACTTCATAAGAATTCCGTTTCTACCCCGGCGGTACAGGTCCCCGCCCACCAGGGTATAGCACTTGGCCTTTCGTGCTACCTTCTCTGCTGACGCATCATCGTCGGGGCACACTTGATCCCGCAGGTAGGCTAGGATCGGATCCATCTGTGTGCCTTCCCGGTCAAGTGTGGCGACCACTCGGTGATCGCCCGGGTACTTCGCCTGGCCAGACGTTTCCGCCGGTACTACTCTCTCTTCCGGAACGAGGGCTGAAGTAGTGTCACCATTGTCCCTACCAGAAACGGGGGCTGCGATGGATGGTCGCGAAAGCCTTTCTTCAAAGACTCCCACCGGAACAGGGGATCTTGTCGAGGCGAGCTGTGCGAGCCCGTCCGCCAAGTTGTTGTCGCGCCGGGGGATATGAGTATACCCCAGCTCGTCAAAGTGTCGCTCTATTTTTCTGACCTCTGCCAGGTACACCGCCATGACAGGATCAGAGCAGGAGAACTCCTTTCTCGCTTGGTTGATGACCAGCAGGGAGTCGCCCTTGACTTGCAGGCGCCGAACACCGATGGCTGCGGCGGCGCGAAGTCTCGCCAGCAAGCCTTCGTACTCAGCAACGTTATTGGTGGCCTTGAAGTCCAAGACGACCACGTACTTGAGGAGGTCTCCGGTTGGGGAAACCAGGAGGACCCCAGCCCCCGTGCCTTCGAGCCTGAAGGAGCCGTCGAAGTAAAGTGTCCAGGGGGAGGGCGCGGGGATTTCTTCAGTTTCGGGCTCGGCGGGAGTCCACTCCACGACAAACTCCGCCAACCTTTGACTCTTGATTGCAGTGCGGGGGGCGAATTTGAGGCCAAACTCTCCCAGCTCCACGGACCACTTGGCAATGCGGCCCTCCGCTTCACGATTGTGAAGGATCTCGCGCAGGGGGTAGGCTGAAACTACTGTGATCTCCCTTCCTTGGAAATAATGCCACAACTTCCTGGATGCCACCAGCACGGCGTACACCATCTTATAGGCTTGCGGGTACCTTGTTTCTGCATCATGTAACACCTTGCTGACGTAGTAAACCGGCCGTTGGACGCCTTCCCGCTCTGCCACCAGTGCCGCACTCACAACCGTAGGACTGGCCGCCACATATAACAGTAGCGGCTCGCCTAGCTCGAGGGCGACTAGCACTGGAGGGGAGGAGAGGTACTTCTTAAAATCTTCGAGTGCTTGTTGTGCTTCTGTAGTCCATTCGAAGAAGTCGGTTTTCTTTAACAGCTTGAAAAAGGGGAGGCTCCTTTCTCCCAGCCGGGCTATGAACCGGCCGAGAGAGGCCAGGCGACCAGCTAAGCACTGTACTTGCTTGAGCCGTGTGGGTGGCTGCATACGCTCGATGGCCGCGATCTTTTCCGGGTTGACCTCGATTCCTCGACTGGAAACGAGGAACCCGAGCAGTTTTCTGGACGATACACCGAACAAACACTTCTCAGGATTCAGCTTCAAACAATATTGCCAGAGATGGGAGAAAGTCTCCTCTAGATCTTCAACAAGCCCAACAGTCTTTTTGGTCTTCACTACCAAGTCATCGACATATACTTCAAGGTTTCTTCCAATTTGTGACCGAAATACAGTATGCATAGCTCGCTGGTAGGTTGAGCCAGCGTTCTTCAGCCCAAAAGGCATTCGGACATAACAATACACGCCGAGAGGGGTCATAAAAGCAGTCTTCTCTTCGTCTTCCCGCGCCATGCTGATCTGGTGGTAGCTGGAGTAGGCGTCCAGGAAGCACAAGACCTCACACCCTGCTGTGGAGTCGACGATGACATCTATTCGCGGCAGGGGGTACGGGTCCTTGGGACAGGCTTTGTTGAGGTCGGTGAAGTCAATGCACATCCGCCACTTCCCATTTGATTTCTTGACAAGCACGGGGTTGGCCAGCCACTCAGGGTAGGCGGCCTCCCGTACGATCCTTGCATGCAGCAGTTTCTCCACCTCTTCCCGAATGGCATCTTGTCGCTCTGGTGCCTGCCTCCGAACTTTCTGCCGAACTGGGTGCACTCCAGGGAGCGTCGCCAAGCGGTGCTCAATCACCTCCCTAGGGACTCTGGTCATTTCAGATGGTTCCCAAGCAAACACATCTAAGTTGGACCGGAGGAAGGTGACGAGCGCGTCTTTCTATTTGGTGCTAAGGTTGGCACCGATCTTCATGACCTTCCCAGAACCGTCCTCACCCACGGGGACCACCTTCACCTCACCCGAAGGACCGGGTGAAGCACGGGCCTTGATCGGGGGGGACCTCTGGGCAGTCGTCCTTGCTTCGGGCCGAGCAGGTGGTGCCGGCCAGGTCCTGCACCTGCTTACTGAGGTGCAGGGCTTCCAGCCGATCCACCTTCACAGTAATTGGGCCCCCAGGCCCAGGGATCTTCACCATCATGTTGGCATAATGCGTGGCCACCATGAACTTGACCAAAGCCGGTCGGCCAAGTAAAGCGTTGTAAGGGAGGTCGAAGTCGACGACCTCAAAATTGACTTTCTTTGTCCGGAAGTTCTCCACACTTCCGAATGTGATGGGCAGCCGGACTTGTCCCAGGGGCGTCAAGCCTACCCCGGGGGCAACTCCGTAAAAGAGAGGGGTCGGGCGCAACTCCTCATAGGGAATTTGGAGTGCCCTGAACGCCCCAACGGACATGAGGTTGATGGAGCTTCCTCCATCAACAAGCACTCGCCCGAGTCTCGCATTTCGGACCGTGGGAGAAACCACGATCGGAAGATGGCTCGGGCCGGAAGTGCTCTCCGGGTGGTCGGCTCGACTAAAGGTGATCGGCACCTCCGACCACTTTAGTGGCCTGCTCGCCCCGAGGGTTGGCACGGTGGCGCACCCCCCCCTCAACTCTCGCTTGTACTGCGAGTTTGAAGAGTAGGTGGCGGAGCCACTGTGAATAAACGCCATCGTGTGCTCCGCTTGCTGGAAGGCTAGCGGAGCGGGGTCTTCACATGCGTCGTCGTGGTCGTCTTCGCGGCGTTTCTTGAGCCGCTGTTCCACCAGTTTGGACACGACCTAGCAATCCGCCAAATCATGTCCACTGGACCTGTGGATGGGGCAGTAGGGTTTGCCCCCGTCGTCCTCTCGGTGGGGTGAATGGTGGTCCGCGCGGGTCCCGGCGATCACCCCTCCTGTCCCGGCGGTCACACCTCTAGGGCTTGGCTTCCGGCTCAGTGACCAGGATCTCTCCGGAGCCGGCCTCTTTGCACTTCTTCTTCTTCTTGTGATCGGAGGCTTTCGAGGTTCCCGCCTCGCTGTGGCCGGAAGGCCCCGCCGCACGCTCTCGGGCCTCCGCCGCCCTGGCGCATTTATGCGCCACGGAGAACAGCTCGAAAGTGGTCGATATAGTGCAGGTAGCCATCTTCTCCCGCATCTTCTGATCCCAAACCCCACTCCGGAATGCGATGATCACCGATTGCTCGGAAATCCGGGGGATTGTGTTACGGCAGTGGCTGAACCGTCGGATAAACTCTCTCATGGACTCCCCTTTTGTCTGCTCTAGGGCGTGGAGGTCGTCCTCCACACTCGGCTGAGTGTAGGAGCCCTGGAAGTTGACAAATTTGGGCTATGAAGCAAGTGTGGTTTCAACTTTACTCTTTCATAAGACCTTTTAATCACTTTTGCATGTTTATAATCAAAGAAAAATGAAAAGAAAAGGGAATCAATAAAAAAAAGGTTGTTAAAAGCAAAAAACCTCAAGTTATGTGCTTCAGGCTTGCTTTCCCTAAAAAGATAAGATGTATGCTTCAAGCATGCCATTCCCTCAAAGATAAGATGTATGCTTCAAGCATGCCACTCCTAGAAAATAAAAGAAGTATGCTTCAAGCATGCCACATGCAACTTATTGTTTAAAGATTAAATTGGTCCACTAGATTGGAGTTGAAACTACTTGCTCGCCCTGATTTGTTATTTGCTTCAACTTTGAGCCTTTGTTTTTTCTACTAAAGGTTTTGCTTAGTCTTGGCTATAGTTGACTGAATTGAGGTTGAGATGCATGTCATTCCCTAACCTGCTAAAATCACATCAAGATCATGTATTTTGCATATTATGTGATATATAAGGTTATATGATCGAATGAGCTCATCTTTTCCTATCTTGGAACTCCCTTGTTTCTCTTGGTGAAATCATTGTTTCAGGAAAAATTTTGAGCCTGTTCTCTCTTGTACTCTTGATGAATCCATTGTCAAAGGGGAGAAATTTGGAAATCTTTCTTTGAAAAGTTTAAAGGAAAAGGAGAGTTGTATTTGGAAATTTGAGAATTTTTGGGAGAAGTTTGGAGAATTTTTGAAATTTTTGGGCGCATTGCACATTCACACACATTTTCATTCTCAGGGGAGATTTTGTTTTGCATTTTGGTCAAAGAGGGATTGTGTTTTCTTACTTTGGTCTTTGATCCTTTGGATTTCAAAATCTTTTGTAAAGTGAATGCCAAATGATTCAATTCTAAGTGGTGTTGCCAATGTTTTCATCAAGGGGAGATTGTGAAATCATGTGCTGAAAAATTGGCTTTGAACTGAAAAATTAACTTAGATTTGAATTTGCAAAATGTGTTTGTTCATGTGTTTTGACAATTTGACAAGAAAGCGATAAGTTACGCATTAGCGCTGACAAAGTTCTCAAGAAACAAGAAGTTTCCCATCCGCGACTGACAAGTGTTTTTGGGTCTCATTGTGAACATGTTTTTGAGCCCATGACCAAGTCATTTTCACATGTACAACGGACAGCTTTTCTTGGTCCGTTGTGAACAAGCTTTTTCGGTTTGGATAATTTCTTGGAAACAATATTTTAACATGTACAACGGTATAATTCTTTTTGTACGTCGTGAATGGACTATTTCTATGGTTTTACTTTTGTGATACCGAAGCGTGGCACGCTTATACGGGACAAGCTTCCGGGGTCCATTGTGAACTTGTTTTGAGCTCATGACCGAAGCCATTTTTAGATGTACAACGGACCAACTTTGTTTGTCCGCTGTGAACGTGTTTTTCCGCTTGGTTGGCTTCTTGGAACAGAACTTTTCTTATACAACGGACCAACTTTGTTTGTCCGTCGTGAATCGTTTTAAGCTCAATTAGGGTTTTGAGCGATTTGGATTTGAATTTTGAATGTGAATTTGAAATTTGTAATGATTTCATGATGCTTCTTTTGAAGTGGACTTTATGCAATACTCATGTGAGTAGTTGCATGGATTGACATTGAGTCAAGTCGTGGACTTGTGCTCGGATTTGTTTTGTGGTTTGTTCATGTGCGTGTATTGCTCAAAGACGAATGTGGTCGATGACGGACCGAACTAGGTTCATGGAGGAACTGAGGTTCGGGACTAGGTTCAGGAGGAACCGAGGTCTTGGTGGTCAAGGATGTCATGCGGGACGTTCGGGCTAAGAGAATGGTGCACATGAAGAATGGTTAGTCACGTGAGAATGGCAGGAGGTCATTCGCGTGCAAAGTGTTAGTCACGTGAGTATGGCAGGTGGCCATACGCGTGCAAAGTGTTAGTCACGTGAGTCTGGTAGGGTTGCCATACGCGTGCAAGAGTTGTACTCGGCCGGGTTGGGCCAAGTAGAGTTGAGTTGGAGACGGATTCCTTCTAGGAATAGGAATCGTATTCGTAACTCTTTGTGGGTTGGTGCTTTAAATAGGTGGGGGGTCTCCTGTTGAAAGGCATCAAGTAGATCTGAGCGCATCAAGCTTTGAGCTTGGTTTTAGGGTTTGTACTCTTTTGATGAGAGTATTTTAGACAAGAAATAAAGATCAATTCTTCCAAGATTTTTGCGTGCTACAAGAACCACGTCGCTACAGATATTTTCTGCTTTTGGTTCTTGTTTGCATGCTTGTTCTAGTTCTAGATTGGTTTTTGTTCTTCAAGTTTTATCTTGATTTGATCCATCAAAAACCTCTCTAGGATATTGATCTAGTGTTTCTCAAAGTCTAGTTGATCAATCTTTTGTCGTTCTTGTTTAATCTTGAAGTTTTGATTAGATTGATTCTCGTCAAGTTCTGGATCAGCAAGCTTGCGAAGCTCATAACTTTTGATCCGTAAGTCCGATCGAGCTGATTCTTTTTGGGTTCGATTCGTATTGGAATCTAGTTTCTTGTGTCCAAATTTCAGATCGTTTCGACGGTTGGATCTCCGGGAATTCTCGTTTTACCAAACCTCTGTCATTCTGTTTTTGTCGAAAACGAGGCAATTATTTGGTTCTGTTTTGGGGTGAACTTTTAATAGGTCAAGAATTTGGTTTTAGCTTCCGCACAATCATTCACCCCCCCCTCTGATTGCTATATTCGTATACTTCGATCCTACAAGTGGTATCAGAGCAAGGTTTTTCTAATCTATCTTAATCGGTGATTAGATCAATGGATCATTATTCGACAAAACCTTGTGTGTTCAATGGTGTTGATTTTCAGTTTTGGAAGGCCAAGATGGAGTATGCTCATCCAAGCTCAGGGATTCGCAATTTGGGAGAAGGTCTACAAGCCATATGAAGTCCCCGCAAACGACAACGCCAACGACACCAATCGCACACATGTTGAAGCAAACAAAGAAGGCGCGCAACTTGATCATCCAAGGCTTGGGACGTAGCGACTTCGATCGTGTGATTCATCTTCGATCCGCATATGAGGTATGGAAATCTCTTTGTGATTACCATGAGGGTTCTAACACTATTAAAGAGGTTCGTCAAGATCTTTACAAAAAAGAATACATGCGATTTGAGATGAAACCCGGTGAGTCGCTAGATGACTTCTTTGCACGTTTCAATAAAATTCTTAGTAATCTTCGTGGCCGTTGGAGTTAGCTTTGATGATGCCGCTAATTCTAGACAATTGCTTAGTTCATTATAAATTTCTATTTGTGATATGAAAGTTACATCAATTAGAGAATCTACTATCATGAGATCACTTACATAAGATGTTCTCAGATTCTAAGTTGAAAACTCATGAATTAGATGTTCTTGCTAGAAAGAATGATCATAAATCAATTGCTTTGACATCTCAATCTAGCATATCTCATAATGGTGCTGCTTCAAGTTTTGCTCTATCCTTCTTGTCTTCACTAACCGATGAACAGATTGAGCAATTCCCAGAAGAAGACTTATCACTACTCTCTTCTCGCTTTAACAAAGCCTTGCAAAATGTGATAAAGAGAAAGAGAGGTGGTGGTGATCCTCCAAGATGCTATGAGTGTGGTGATCTCGACCATATTCGTCCAAACTGTCCAAAACTTGCAAGTAAAGCATCAAGGGAGGAGAAGGACAACGACGAGAAGAAAGAGAAGAAGAAGTTCTCTCCAAGTGATAGAAAGAAGAAGAACTTCATCAACCGCAAAGTTGTCCATCGAGTTCTTTCCGCTCTTGAACAAGTCAATTTGAGCGATGTGAATTCGGAGAGCAAGCGAGGATGATGCAACTCCAAGCAAGCATGAGTTGACGGGGTTGTGTCTCATGGCCAAAAGCAATGATAGCCTTCACCGAAGCGATCATGACAAATGACTTCAATGAGGTAGATCCTTCTTACGATGAATTAGCTATTCTTTGTTGCTCGTCTTGGTAAATTGCTTGATAAACGTGATAAGAAAATTAAGAAACATGATTTTGTTGTGGAGTCATTGAATGCTGAAATTGCTAGACTTAAAACCTTGATTCCTCGATGATGATGCTTGCAAATCATGTGACTTAATTTACAATGAGCTTACTTTGCTTAGGAAAACATGCTCTTCTCGTTGCATCTAAATGAGAAAAATGATAAACATGTTAAACATGCTAGTCGTTCCACCGATGATTTGCATGGTTTAACTTCTTGTTCTAAATGCTTAACTCTTGAATTAAAATTGAAAGATGCAAATGCTAGGATTTCTCAATTGACTGATAATCTGCTTACACATGAGGTTCTTTCATGCTCTACTTGTCGTAAATGTAAAGAGAAGGTTGATAATCTTTGCAATAATTGTTTAACTCTTGCCAAGAAAGTTGATTATTTGCAAAGTTCTTTGGAACGATTCACTAATGGCAAGAAAAGATTAAACATGATTTTGGATCAATCTAAGGTTAGCTCAAACAAGAAAGGTTTAGGTTTTGATCTTCATGCTTCATATGAAACTAAACCTCGCTCACATTATTTATGCTCCTTGCAATGACAAACTTGAGATTTCAAATGAGCCTAAGAAAATTGTCTTCAAATCACTGGCCTTTTATCTTCTACTATGATGAATGCAAATGTTGCTTCTCTTGTTAAAGCAAAACATAATGTTAAGTACACTTGCACTCATTGTGGTAGAGATGGACATTTAGTAGATTTTTGCTTTAGACTAGCCAAACAACAAAAGAAAGAAAAACTAAGGCTAGGTCTAATTTCGGAAAGACACGCTTTGTTTCTCATTATGTGCCTAGGGTGATGCAAACACCTTTTGTTGGTAAGAACACTGAAAAGACAAATCTATCTTTGTGCATAAGAATGCTCGTGTTATGCCCTCTTGTTGTGCGTCGTGTGTCTCGATCTTGGATTCCTAAACATCTTATTTCTAACCCCAAAGATCGAGACCTCGACACTTTCTCGCTTCTATGTAGGCTTCTCACGCGAGGAGGAGAACATGTGGCTAGTGAATTTCGGATGCTCACTTCATATGTTCAAAGGATAAGATTTGGTTCTCCTTCACTCGTGCATCTCATGCTGAAAGTGTTGCCTTTGGAGATGCTTCTTCCACTTTTATAAAAGGCACTAGTTCAAATGATGCAGGTACAAGTGCATATGTTCAGGGAGAGTGTCTTTGTTCATAAAGATGATGATAATGCTTTGTTGAGGACGAGATAATTAGAGGTTTACATGAGAGACTCTTCCCACGTGCTAGTGTGTGCTTGTTTTCAAGCTTCCCACGTCGTCACATCGACAAGCTATCAAAAGGATTTTCAGGTATCTTCATAGAACTCAAGATTTTGGCATTTGGCTTTCTGCTTCCTCATGGATTAGTTTAAGAGCTTTTTCGATGTTGACTTTGGAGGATGTTGATTTGATTTGGTTCGTGCCACCTCTTGAGTAATCCCTTTTCTTGAGCATATTGATATTGGATTTCACTTTCTTAAAGATCATGTTGAAAAAGAAAAATTGTGCTTCACCATGTGGATACTGAACATCAATTGGCGGACATTTTCACAAAACATTTGTCTTCTTCTCGTTTTGCTTTTATTCGGGAGAACTTGGAATTGTTCATCCAATGGGATTGTTTTGAGGGAGTTTCTTTGCCAAGTTCTTTCACTTAATGAGCTCACTTTATCATATTTCTTTATATGTTATGTAATTGAGCTAATATATGATAATCTAATTATCTCACTTGAACTAAAAATGACATTGCGGAATTCCTCGACTGATTACCTATAGCTAAATAATCTGTGATATCTTACTCTTCTAGGCTTGATATTGAATCCTCTTGACAAATTTGGGCTATGAAGCAAGTGTGGTTTCAACTTTACTCTTTCATAAGACCTTTTAATCACTTTTGCATGTTTATAATCAAAGAAAAATGAAAAGAAAAGGGAATCAATAAAAAGGTTGTTAAAAGCAAAAAACCTCAAGTTATGTGCTTCAGGCTTGCTTTCCCTAAAAGATAAGATGTATGCTTCAAGCATGCCATTCCTCAAAGATAAGATGTATGCTTCAAGCATGCCACTCCTAGAAAATAAAAGAAGTATGCTTCAAGCATGCCACATGCAACTTATTGTTTAAAGATTAAATTGGTCCACTAGATTGGAGTTGAAACTACTTGCTCGCCTGATTTGTTATTTGCTTCAACTTTGAGCCTTTGTTTTTCTACTAAAGGTTTTGCTTAGTCTTGGCTATAGTTGACTGAATTGAGGTTGAGATGCATGTCATTCCCTAACCTGCTAAAATCACATCAAGATCATGTATTTTGCATATTATGTGATATATAAGGTTATATGATCGAATGAGCTCATCTTTTCCTATCTTGGCACTCCCTTGTTTCTCTTGGTGAAATCATTGTTTCAGGAAAAATTTTGAGCCTGTTCTCTCTTGTACTCTTGATGAATCCATTGTCAAAGGGGGAGAAATTTGGAAATCTTTCTTTGAAAAGTTTAAAGGAAAAAGGAGAGTTGTATTTGGAAATTTGAGAAATTTTGGGAGAAGTTTGGAGAATTTTGAAATTTTTGGGCGCATTGCACATTCACACACATTTTCATTCTCAGGGGGAGATTTTGTTTTGCATTTTGGTCAAAGAGGGATTTCTGTGTTTTCTTACTTTGGTCTTTGATCCTTTGGATTTCAAAATCTTTTGTAAAGTGAATGCCAAATGATTCAATTCTAAGTGGTGTTGCCAATGTTTTCATCAAGGGGGAGATTGTGAAATCATGTGCTGAAAAATTGGCTTTGAACTGAAAAATTAACTTAGATTTGAATTTGCAAAATGTGTTTGTTCATGTGTTTTGACAATTTGACAAGAAACAGTAAGTTACGCATTAGCGCCGGACAAAGTTCTCAAGAAACAGTAAGTTTCCCATCTGCGACGGACAGTGTTTTTGGGTCTCATAGAACATGTTTTTGAGCCCATGACCGAAGTCATTTTCACATGTACAACTGACAGCTTTTCTTGGTCCGTTGTGAACAAGCTTTTTCGGTTTGGATAATTTCTTGGAACCAAGATTTTCACATATACAACGGACTAATTCTTTTTGTCCGTCGTGAATGGACTTTTTCTAGGGTTTTACTTTTGTGAAACCGAGCGTGGCACGCTTATACGGACAAGCTTCGGGGTCCGTTGTGAACTTGTTTTGAGCTCATGACCGAAGCCATTTTAGATGTACAACGGACCAACTTTGTTTGTCCGTTGTGAACGTGTTTTTCAGCGTTTGGTTGGCTTCTTGGAATGTAAACTTTTCCTTATACAACGGACCAACTTTGTTTGTCCGTCGTGAATGCGTTTTCGCTCAATTAGGTTTTGAAGCGATTTGGATTTGAATTTTGAATGTGAATTTGAAATTTGTAATGATTTCATGATGCTTCTTTTGAAGTGGACTTTATGCAATACTCATGTGAGTAGTTGCATGGATTGACATTGAGTCAAGTCGTGGACTTGTGCTCGGATTTGTTTTGTGGTTTGTTCATGTGCGGTATTGCTCAAAGACGAATGTGGTCGATGACGGACCGAACTAGGTTCATGGAGGAACTGAGGTTCGGGACTAGGTTCAGGAGGAACCGAGGTCTTGGTGGTCAAGGATGTCATGCGGGACGTTCGGGCTAAGAGAATGGTGCACATGAAGAATGGTTAGTCACGTGAGAATGGCAGGAGGTCATTCGCGTGCAAAGTGTTAGTCACGTGAGTATGGCAGGTGGCCATACGGCGTGCAAAGTGTTAGTCACGTGAGTATGGTAGGGTTGCCATACGCGTGCAGTAAGAGTTGTACTCGGCCTGGTTGGGCCAAGTAGAGTTGAGTTGGATACGGATTCCTTCTAGGGAATAGGAATCGTATTCGTAACTCTTTGTGGGTTGGTGCTTTAAATAGGTGGGGTCTCTGTTGAAAGGCATCAAGTAGAGCTGAGCGCATCAAGCTTTGAGCTTGGTTTTAGGGTTTGTACTCTTTTGATGAGAGTATTTTAGACAAGAAATAAAGATCAATTCTTCCAAGATTTTTGCGTGCTACAAGAACCACGTCGCTACAAGATTTTCTGTTTTGGTTCTTGTTTGCATGCTTGTTCTAGTTCTAGATTGGTTTTTGTTCTTCAAGTTTTATCTTGATTTGATCCATCAAAAACCTCTCTAGGATATTGATCTAGTGTTTCTCAAAGTCTAGTTGATCAATCTTTTGTCGTTCTTGTTTAATCTTGAAGTTTTGATTAGATTGATTCTCGTCAAGTTCTGGATCAGCAAGCTTGCGAAGCTCATAACTTTTGATCCGTAAGTCCGATCGAGCTGATTCTTTTTGGGTTCGATTCGTATTGGAATCTAGTTTCTTGTGTCCAAATTTAATATCGTTTCGACGGTTGGATCTCCGGGAATTCTCGTTTTACCAAACCTCTGTCATTCTGTTTTTGTCGAAAACGAGGCAATTATTTGGTTCTGTTTTGGGGTGAACTTTTAATAGGTCAAGAATTTGGTTTTAGCTTCCGCACAATCATTCACCCCCCCTCTGATTGCTATATTCGTATACTTCGATCCTACATCCTCGGACCCGAGAGGGGGTCGAGGAGTGCGAGTCTACGCTCCCCCTGGAGTCAGGGGGCGAGGTATCCCCCCGTCCGCTAGGCGTTGGGCGGCCAGCGCGACGTTGCGCATGCTCACGACATCCCCTAAGGACATTGCGCAAGTCATCATTGCGCTGGAGCCGCCTTTCATCTAGACGGGCCCTTAGATCCTTGTGGCCCCCCATCGGCTTGGGGGGACCGCGAGAAGGGGTGGGAGCATGCGCACGTCCCCCGACACCTGAGGGGGCTGCACCTGCGCACCCTTCCCTTTGTCTCGGCCTTCGTGACCAGAAGAAACTTTGTTGGGGCGGCTGGAAGCCTACGCATCGATCGTGCGCATGTCCTGCCGCCCAACGCTGGAAACGCCCGGCTGGTTTGCCGCCTCTACCTGTTGCTGGGCGGCCTCCACTAGGCGGGCGATGTCCTGCAGCCATGGAGCGGCCGGGGTTTCGCCCCCTAGTGTAACTGGAGGGTGATCGAGGAGTAGCCGGGCCGCATGAAGATTCCGCGCTGGGGTGTCATCTCCCATCAACAGGCGCCGTCGGACGGGATTGTTGGTGATATGCCCTAGAGGCAATCATGTGAGATGATTATATCATACGTCTATGTTCATGTACTTGTCAGTTCCATGAATAAATGTCACTCCTTTGTTCATTGAGTATGACTTAATTGTGAAACACATTGGTTATATGATATTATTCTAAATGATCCCTGGTCACATATCATTATGTGGGACAATAGTGATTTTACCAGCACATATATTGATTGATGGTAATGTTTCACATACCATATATATGGAGATATCAAATCAATAATGTGGGCACATGTTAGAGAACATGGGGTTGGATAGACCCGCTCCGAGACACCACTGAGATTGTTATCTTAAGAAGTGCCATCAGGATGTAGTCTCGAGTGGTATACCTATATGATCCTTTGACCTGAGATTCTTATTGATTCTCAGCATATGTAATTGTATACTTTGGAGCTATCAAACGCTTCACCATAACAGGGGAGTTATAAAGGTAGCTTACGGGTATGCCATGAAACATGATGTGAGATGTAAGAGATCAAGATGGAATTTGCCCCTCCTTGATAACGGGAGAGATATCTGGGCCCCTCGGTGTGGATGGATAAGGAAAAGTGCATGGCCATGCCAAAGTGATTAAAGAGTTAATCACGAATTATATCCATTACAATGACGAGTGAATTTGTCGAGCTATCACAAGGGTGGCACGCTTCTTGCCTTGAGCTTGACTGATATCGTGTGGCAAAAGGATCCTATGTGAGTATATCAAGGTTCAGCTGATTCGATCATTGTGTACATTTGGGGGTCAATATGTGCTGCTAGGTACCGCTATTGACTTGTGGTCTGAAAAAGGGGTTCTCCGAGACCGCGGCTGACTTGTACATGAGCCTAATGGGTCACACACTTAACGGGTTGGATCATGTGTAATGGATCGGATCCATTAGTGGGTTTATGTGGATTTGGATCCTCTAGCGTCTTAATGGGTTTCTATTGTAGAAGATCCATTAGTGCGAGCCCTAGTGGGCTTCTATTACAAAAGGCCCGTTAGTGCGCTCTATATAAAGGAGGCGTGGGGGCGTGCGGAGTGATAGTCTCCCCACCACAAGCCCTAGCCGCCACCGTGTCCCACTAAACCCTAGCTGCACGCGTGGGTGCTAGCACACCAGCGCGCGGTGATCCCACCCCGGACGTGTGGATACCATAGAGGCATCATCGCTCTTGCGTCGGCGCTGATCGATTCAATCGGCTACATCATCTGTGCGACTACAACGAAGCTGTTGTGACGGCGATCCGCGACGAGGAGGAGGTGTACCACATCGTGTTCGACTACGTACTATGCTTCGGAGCACGCGGGGAGGCTTCACCCACTCTACTTCCGCTGCTAACGTGCTCCAAGGGTAATGCTCCATGATCTCTGATTCGCATGTTTCATGGGTGTTCGCGGTAGAAAAGTTTTGTTTTCGGCTAGTGTAGCACCGCGTTCTCCTTCAGGGCTGTCCTCCGAGCGCAGAAGCAACACGTGTCCCTCCCAGGACGGATGGACCAGGGAGGTCCGACACCTTGGCCGAGCGCCGGGATCGGCTACGAGTGCTGCTCTCCTCAGGTAAGTCGTCGTGCATGGAACGTGAATCCGCCATGCCGACGACCGCCAAAGTTTCTTGCAGGCTTCGCGAGAAGGTTGAAGAAGAGAGAGGGCAATCTAGCCACCGAGCCCCCTACATGGCGCGCCACTGTCGGCATAAGAGCCAACAGACACCTCCAGATCGGGTGTATATGAAGTTCAAACGGGGGGCTTTTGTGGAGATTGCTCGAGAGATGGAGGAAAGGGATCAATGGCGAAGCTTGCGAGGGGACACTTGGGTTTATCCAGGTTCGGGCCCTCCTGAGAGTAACAGCCCTAGTTCTGTCGGTGTGTTCTTGCTTGTGTTCTTGAGGGAAACTAAAACTATCGAACCAAAAATCAACCAACCGAAAATGATCGAACCCCTTCTCCCATGCACCCCGGCTCCCTTTTATACTTGGGCTGGCTGGGGCGCATGGGGAACTTACATCAGTGTACCACACTTATTACACTGCCATACCACATTTAATGCACCTATCACTGTTCTTATGCTACATTTAATGCTTTGACGCAGCCGACTTCACCCCGGCCTCGGGCCTCGCGTGCCAGCCGGCTCCGCCTGCCTCGCTAGGGGGGATTTCGCCATGACGTCACCCATAATAAATGCGCGCGTTGGGAATATGCGCCGTCACACTGTGGCCTTCATTACCCCCATTTAATGCGCACGATACGCATTAAATGCTTTTGACCCTCTGTGTGGTGGCACAGACCACTAGGTGGCCTCGAATCGAGCCCAACCGGCGTGGCTGGGCGCCACTGTCATTGGCGATCACCTTGTGTCGCCCGGTGTGTGGCCTGAACGCCACCTGTCCGCTGGGCAATCACCTTGCTGACCGCCAGCGGTGTGGCCTGAACGCCACCTGTCCGCTGGGCGATCACCTTTTCTGACCGCTAGCGACGTGGCTTGAATGCCACCTGTCCGCTGGGCGATCACCTTTACTGACCGCCAGCGGCGTGGCCTGAACGCCACCTGTCCGCTGGGCGATCACCTTTACTGTGGTGAAGTGGGCACCCTGGTGTAGAATACACTGACAGACGTAAACATAAAACTTACTGGTTTGTGCCGTTGAAACCAAGCACTTCTGAAATCATAACCAGTAAGTTTGGCTTCTACGACGGACCAAGCTTTTCGGTCTGTCGTAAACGTGTCTTTCATTATTTCACAATGGACCAGTTTTTGCTCAAACCATGTGTACAACGGACCAACTCTTTTTGGTCCGACGCAAATGCAATTTTTACTGAATTCGGTTCGGCGTACATTGAGACTGTTGTAAATTATTTCAAACATTGTCAGATGCAATCATTTTGACTTGTCATTTCAATCTGACTTTGGCAAACGGCTACATTTTTGCCAATAATGGCTATTTACTTCCTGTAGCCTATAAAAGCAGTTCAAAGGCTTACCAGAATAAGGACTTTTACATCTCTTTGACATCTTAGCATCCCAAGAGATCCAAAGCCATCAAAGAGACCAAGCTTAAACTCTGATCACTCAAAATCCAACACTTTTCATTGCTCCAAGCATAGTCTAGTTTCAGTGTGTCTAGTGAATCAAGAGATAGGGCTTGTGGATAGTCTATTACTTTTGGAACTAGCTGTTCCTAGACGGCTGGGTGGTGATCATAGTGCGACCTGTCCAACCATGATTGTGGAAGGCCACTATCTTTGTGAGAGGTTGGGACTCACCTCACCGTAGTTGTGAAAGAGTCACATTAGTGACAAAACCAGAACTGCAACTGTCAATTGCTGGTGGAGCAATACTTCTGAAGAAGTGCTCTAACGGGGACGTAGGAGATTTATCTTTGAACCTCGGTGAAAAATTCTCTTGTCCCTATGGTTTATTTGTTTGTGCACTTATTTTCGTATCTTGATACTTGTTCTCTGCATTTTAGTGCTCAAATCAGTTTTATTTGTTAATTTAATTGCTTAGTTCTGTGTTTAAGTTTTAAAGTTGCCTATTCACCCCCCTCTAGGCCAACCCGATCCTTTCAAAGTTCAGAAGGATCGACAATTTTAAAGGTCCTTGGAACTGGTTCCACAAAAATTGAGTCAGAATCGCATAAGTTATAACCATTTAACATTTGCATGTATTGAACTTCCATCTATTTTGGCATTTGTGGTAATATAAGTCCAAATTAATATATTTTTACATATTTAGAAAGCTTATGACCTAAGTATTGTAATGAAGTTGGTTTTATCCAATTTGGAGCTGATTTGCAAAAGTTTTACATTATGCAATTTCTAGGCCTAAAGCATATATTTGAGATCATTTGCTGCACAATAATCAAAACCAAAATATTTTTTATATATTCATAATCTACATGATTTTACACAAATTTAGGAAGTTGTCTCATCAAATTTGGATTTTTCTTGCAAAAGATATGGGGGTTTGAAGTTAGCTCGGTAAGGAAATTCAAATGAAAAAGAGAAAAATATGCTTTCCCAAACCAGTCGGGCCCCACTGATCAGTGATCACACGTGTTCGTGCCACTGGCCGGTCGGGACCACTTGTTGGAGCCGTCGAGGCAAAGCCGCACGGGGGCGAGTTCGCCGGCGACGGTATGAGGCCGGCACGATTATTAATCTTTTTGTTTAGCAACCATCATACTTACATATTTTTATTATAAGAACTATTATGTAATTTATATGAACCATATTATGTTAAAATAATTTAACAGTTTTCCCTAGTCCATTCTAGTGTAATTATTTAGTGTATGTTTGGTTGTTTGTACCAAATGATACATGTATGAGATGGTTTAAAAAAAAATTCATCCATATATTTGGTTACTTGAATGTAATTATTCCATCTTGAACCAAGTTCTACAAATTTAAAGAATATTCCCTATATATATGATGAACCATTCTATTCACCTAACATAATGGAATCAAATGGTATAGAACCATCTAATCCCATTCAGCCTCATTCTATCAACAAAACACACCTTTAGAGATGTGGATGTATATGTTGGGAAACCACGTGGCCTATGAAGGCCCACGGTGGTCCTTTAGCCGAAACCCTAACTGTAGGTTGTAAATATGAGGCAGGGGGTCACCCCATTGTACATAGAAACAAACAATAAAGAATAGCAGATCCATTCCTCCTCATATTTGTGTCTCGCTCTCTCTCTCTGTGTGTGTGTTCTCCACTTTAGATCTATTAGGCAACCCTGGACTATTCGATAGCAAGGTTGTCTAACACGTTATCAGCACGAAGTTCTACCGACGAACAGATTGAAAAGAGATCGCACATGAGGAGCTAGATGAACGGGCATCACTGCATCGAATTTTCAGCATCGACTCGCCATCACGCAAGCTATCATCTGGCATAGCCAAACAGTCCTACGCGACTGTCGACGGGATTGCAACATTTCTCGAAATCAATCTATTAAACAATCTATTAGCAATTTTAGATTGAATCTGCTAGAATTTTCGGATTGCATCTAGTAGATTGAATCTATTGCAATAGAAGTGCAACGGACAGAAGCACTGTTGACCGGCATAAGCCCCGAAACGACACACAGCCGCAGCCGATCAACTATGTTAAGCACACCGGCCCGAAGCCGACCTTCGTTGCACGCGCATGAACCGCCATCGGCCGCACATGAACACCGTGATCCGTCGGCACCTTGGTTCCTCCGCCCACACATGGAGCCGCTGAACTCGGCTAGCCGGCCTCGCAGGCCATCGTGCGCTGCCGCTGGCGTCACGCCGTTGCCGCTTTACCATACGAACGAAGAGCCGATCGCGCCACACATCGTCAATCGCTCCCACCGGCTGTGCCCACCACGACCGGTGCCCGAAGCACCTCGGTTCTGGCGCGCCACCAAATGCCACACACGAAGTGTCGGCTACACCCACTCCACCTCGCAGGCCACCGCCGCCCCGCCGCTTCCGGCCCCTCCATCAGACGCCGCGCCGGCCACGACTCAACGGGCGACCCGACGGCGCCGCCGACGGCCGCTTCCCAGGCCTGCCACCCCACGCCGTCGCGCCCGGCCGCTGACTCCACCAGGCCAGACCACTGACCCCGGCACCGCCGACCACCGCTCCTTGGGCCTGCCACCGCCCGTCGTCGCGCCCGGTGTAACATCCCCAATTTCGGTCTTTTGCTAAAATCTAATTTAAATTAAATTAAATTCAAAGTTTGGCTTTTCCTTGGTGCTTAAATTAACCTGGCAACCTTATCCTTCCGAAATTGGAGTCCCATCATTCATCGTCCGAAAAATTGAATTTTCGAATTCAAGTCCGTACCCGAAATTCCACCCGAGTTCGAAAATGCTCCAAAAATCCTGAAACGTAGTGCATTAGGTTCCAAATATTCCAAAAGCATTTTGGGAATTTTCCCAAGATTTTTGGAAATCCTCTGGTATTTTGTCGCTAGCGGCCTTTCATCAAAAGCCCTTTTTATCATCCCGAAATTTTCTAAATTCCAAATTTCATGAAACCAATTTTATTGGGTTGCAAATACTCCCTAATATTTTTAGGAATTTTTTTGGGATTTTTAGACCATTTTTGCTATTTTATCTCTCGCGCGTAACCCTTCACTTATTTCGGCCAACCAGGCGCTGACACGTGGTGGGTACTGTAGCGTTGTGACACTATTCACATTCTTCTTCCCCACGATTTTGCTATCCAGAGGAGAGCAGTTTCCTTCCATGAGTGGCGCCTCCACTTTGATTGCTCATAACTCCCTCATTAAAGCCCCAAATCGTGAACGGCCGGATCCGTTGGATAGGTATCGACGAGGAGAACTCGTTCCCCACCTCTGTTCGTTCAAAATTCTGCCGGAAATGTCTCAATCCACCAAAATCCAAAATCACTCTTTCCTCCATATCTCGGCCGTTTCTCCACGAAATGACGAGCTTCCACCTCTCAACTCTTCGTCTCGGAGCCCTCTTTCCAGTGCTCTCACCCTCCCACTACCCCTCCTCTCCATTCGGCCAGAAACGCGAAGAAACTATCGCCGGTTGTCCTCTGTCGACGTCGTTGTGGTAACTTTTGTTCCGGTGAGGCTTTCGCAATTCCGATCGTGCCGTTGTGTTCGCGTTGGCGCCACGAACAAAAGCCCTCAACAAATTTCGCATTTCATTGCAGGGTCGCGACGAATTTTGCATTTGAAGTCGGCATTTGGAGCGTCGTTCGTCGTCGGTTTCTTCCAATCCGGCGATCCCCTCTGAAATTCGGTAACACCCTTAGACCTGTCTCGTCGTGTTCTACGCGGTGCTCCTCTCGATTCACAAAAATCCATTGTTTTGGCGCTTTTCCCCAAATCCAATGTCGACCGGCCGTCCCGGCTGCCGGACTCCCGTTCGGCCGCACCCCTTCCCCGCAGGCTCGTCGCTGTCGCGACTTCCCCGCTGTGTGCGCCACCTTCCCCAGCCCCAACCGCACTCCTCCCAAGCCTCGACCGCCGCCGGCCGCTGGCATCCCCGGTCCCGCTGATGCAGGGCGCCACGGCTTCCTGCGTACTGCGATCTGCCGTCGTTCGGCCACTCTCGGGCCCCGGCCGACCGGCCTCAGACTCGTCTTGCCGGCACTCGTGCATCTCTCGTCAGCCTCGGAGTCGCTTCCATCGCCGGCGCCCGCTTGCGTCACCACCGTCGCCTCTTCTTGCCGCGCGTCACCGTTCGACTGCCGCGCCGTCGACTGGGCCGATCGCCTTCCCCATGGTCGTGCGCATCCGCCCGGCCCCTCGTCCGACCGCCAGCGCCGTCCGACCGCCGTCGCATTGCGTAGTCGCCCGAGCCGCCGCCTCGACTCGCCGTGCCGCCCCTCCGGCTCATCTCAGGCCGAGCCCCGCTGGCCATGGCACCGCTGCCCCTCCCTCTTCCTTTTCCCCCACTCGCCGGCCGCCGCCATGCCCTCCATCGCCGGCGTCGTGACCTCCATTCCTTTCTCTGATTCTTTGAACCAACAAAGAAGAAGCTCCATCCCAATGACAAAGATGGCCCACTTGCCATACACACCACAAAAATCAGTAATTCCAGGAAAAGAAGATTCCTAGGAATATTCCCGATTTTCCTTTTTCCCTCATTTTCAAACTTCGAACGCTCATATCTTTTGCATCCGAACTCCGATTCACTCCGTTCCAATTCCTAAATTCATCTAAATTCAACATCTACCTGCCAGTACTAATTTTGTAATTTTTGGATTTTATTTTGTATTATTTCCAACAAAATTTTATATGAAACTTTTAAATATTTAATTAATTCAAGAAAGGACTTAATTCCAATTAAATCCAAATAAATTCTAGAAAATTCCAAAAATTAAAATGACTCAATAAATTAAACAAAAGCAAAAATTTGGGATATTACAGCAACCCTGTCCGTAGTGCTACTACCATCCAGAAAAGCCAGACCCCGAGTACGCCTACTGTGCTATTCAATGACCACAGTGGGCATAGTACATTGACTATAGGGCACGCTTTTGATTGTACAAGGAAAAGCCCAACTCACACTTCCTACACCATACATTGGAGTACGAGCAGAACTAGAGTAGGCGTCTCGGCAAGTCTCCGCCAACGACCAACGCACCAGAAGTGTAAGAGGGTACCTCCTCTCGAAG
Organism: Rhipidocladum racemiflorum; assembly: GCA_036346355.1. Taxonomy (NCBI): domain Eukaryota; kingdom Viridiplantae; phylum Streptophyta; class Magnoliopsida; order Poales; family Poaceae; genus Rhipidocladum; species Rhipidocladum racemiflorum. The sequence goes on along the minus strand of CM070573.1, from coordinate 59,209,616 downwards.
AGGAAAGGACAAGGGGAAGCAGCCGGTCGAGGTCGACGCTACGCAACAAATCCTTGATGGTTATGTAAACCATCCGGGAACCCAGGTAGTATTAACATAGGGGACACCAGTAATCGAGATGACATGTTCATATGGGAGAGCAGAAATCCACATAAAGACTAAAAAGTTCGGTCTTATACCCCCGAGACATAAGGCATAGGCCACCCAATCGACCATGGCTGGGAGAACTACATATCCCCATGGAGTTCTTTAATAAGAGGGATTGAGCAGTGTCTGACAACACATCACATAACTTACACGGGAACGGTAATGTGCAGAAAATACGGTACATCATTCCCACTCTACCCACATAGGCGAAACAACCACTTGTTCCACCAAGACAAACAATGCCACGTTACGCGATCTCGATACTGTGCTGGTCAGTGCCTTCCTTAATTTGTTCATCTAGCAATTTCTTTACTACTGTAATGCCCTTATAATATAATATATTACTTATTTCATCACCTGAACTTTCGTTGTATGTGCCATAATATGTGTTCAACAAATAATTTAAGTCATTCCATTGCATATATTCGTTTTCAAATATTTCATCATCTGAACCAATGAGACATTTCACAGTATAATCTAGCACCAAATAGGTGGGTGCTAGTTTCCATTGCATATATTCGTTTTTGAAAATTTCAGAATGAAACAATATTGTAACATCCTCAAATTTATAAAGGTTTAAAATTAAATATTAAATTGTGAAATCATTTTCTTATTGCGTTTCATGATTTTGTGTGCATTTAGTGAATTATTTCTTGATTAGAAATGAGTTTTGGAATTTAGAAAAGAAAGAAATTTTATAGATTGCATTATTGGCTAGCAAGATAATCATGACTTTATGAAAAGAAATTAGTTAATATGAGTAGTAGGGAGAACATTGAAATGGATAGAATTATCTAGAATCATTAGGCGTAATAGATTTTGACTATGAAACATACATCAACAGATAAGGTGAACCATTATCATTCATGATTAGAAAAATATTCATTACATGAGAATAGATTACAACACTCAGTTATATGTTACATTGTAATTTACATTTACAATAAAAAGGAAATATAAGAATCTTTATGTTGACATACGACAGTCACATGAATTACAACTCATACAACTGCTGGATTACATATGCTATCACAATTACATAGTCAGCTATATCCCAAAAGAGAATTAAAACTCTGAACATAAAATTACATCTCCAAACTATAAATTACAGCTACTGTTCTAACTTGATCTGCATTTGTGAACCTGCAAATTCAATTGTACTCATGTAAGGATAAGAGTAAAGTATACTTATTAAATTGAATACAATAAATAAAAAGAGAGAATTGCCGTCAGCTAATTAATTGGTTGAATAGCTCAGTGAGGTACCCTAGATTGTCCGGAGGCCAATCTGGCTCCTCTTGCGATTAGATTTGCATCACTCGGCAATTTACAAACCTGTTTAAGTCGTAGACGCGAGTATTTAGAAAATATCGCGAGATAGAAATATTTTACCATGGTAAAATAGTGAAACCACAGTAGATGAAAATAAAGCCACGGCACTGCACACAAGAAACAGCACAGCTCTTTCCAGAACCGGCTACAACATTAAGTCCAGCCAAAACTCCCAGATCAATGCCCAGCCACAACATCCATCCAGCCGAACTCCCCAGAACAAGCCAGCCGGCCAAGCACATGGTCCCAGACCAAGGCCAATGCACGACAAATCAATTAATGTGTGCAAGGAAGTGCCCCCATTCAAACACTATTAAATTTTCATTGCCATGCTATATGCGTAAATTAGCCTGGACCCATCTAAGGGAGTCACAAGGTAAAGAGCGTTTTAAGTATTCAGATAAAGTGACTCCAACTGAAACCTCTAGAGCTCAGGCCAGCCACCGACAGACCACACAAACCAAGAGCTAGTAAATGAACGTTCAGTTCAGCCGCAAGAGACCATTGGACCGAGCTCCTCTTTCAAACCCTGCTCACACCGCCATAGCCATGCTATATATATATACCAGCCAAGCTTCATCTAGGAAGTCACAAAGCAAGCTTTTTCCAGTAAGCCACCCAAGACACAAGAACAATAGAAGCAAAGCAACGTTCAGGCAGACCAGCCGGAGCCATCAATAAGGGAGCACATCAACACAAGTAAAAAGCAGCCAGGAGAGTTTATGTCCAGACGCTGACCCCAGGAGCAAGAAGGGGGAAACAAGCTGAACCGATAACTATCCATCCATTCCCTTGTCACTCAAGTAAGTTCCCACAAATTTGATTCCATTAGGAGTATCATATCATATCCAGGGAGATTGGAAATGAGCTAGATTAGAAAATAACAGTAGAAGGATGAAAGGGGAAAGCATAGGAAAAATGGCCTCAGTTTATATGCATAACAAGAATTTCGAGGGTTGCGTTATATGTCCCCTTGAATTGCAAATACTCCCCCGGCATATTGCAAATCAAGGTTATCGCTATGACGCCATCCAACCCGAAAATTTAAGATGCATGAATCATCATCGGCCAAAGAAAAATAGTTCATCTCTAGGTCATGGCATTAGTTCATTATTTACCATACAAATGAACCATTAGGCCATTCTCAGTATGCCTTGCCTAAAACATTTAAAAGACCTTCAAGCACAGCTTAGTATCAATTCTTATATCATTTACTAAGCCAATCTATTCATGATCCGCCAGTTTTTAATAAATGGTATTAGGATCATCTATCATATAAACTATCCAAAGTCTTTGTCAATATGCCCTAAATCCATATTTGAGAATCATCTCGGGCCCTGACAAATAACCAAATCACATAAGCAAATCAGATAATTTAAGGTATATCGGTGCATAGCACCAATAGACCTCACTATTTCAGAACTTTGCACACATCTAACAGATTGGTAGAATCCAATACGAATAGAAGTGCTAGTCGCATATGAACTAATATATATATATATATATATATCTAGTTAGCATTATTCAATAACTTGAGTATATGTTATAGAAAAATACTCCAGAAGGTCCTTGCACTGAAGTTTATTATATACATACAAATACTACTCTGAGCTTCACATGCACCATACCAATTCCATTTACACAGTAAGCAGGTTAGATTGACCATGCTTGAGAATAAGCATTTCAATAAACAGAGGCTATTACTAACCCATACAAGCCATTAGATCATGCAGAATCAAGCAAAACCTTATTCTACACATAGCCTATCAGGGATCAAAGTCTCATGCATCATCAAGCTCTTAACTACTTCATTTACCCATTAGTGACAGACACCAGCAAATAATTAAAACTACTCAATATAGTCAATTACTTAAGAGATAGTTTTGAGTCAAACCAAGAACTATCCTATTGCAAATATTAAAGTTCATACATCACTTTTAGCTGCATTCGGCAAAGGCAAAAGGAAGTAGAGATCGACAGTAGATAAGCCAGTGCAAACAGATAGTAATCCGAGCATGAACCCTACCTCTAATCCATGATTCACCTAGGAAGCAATAAGGGGAGTAGCGCTACCAGTTACCAGAGAGGAGGTGGGGGTGAAACTAGAGGTGATGCGGGGCTTGGCCCCTAGAAGGGCGAAACCAACTGGCGCCATGAGCCAAGTAGAAGAGCAATACTAACCGGAGCCCACGCGAAACCAGATGGCGCGGAGGAGGAGAGTAGCCACACACGTTCGCAGGAGGTGGAAACCCTAGCGTCGGCCATGGCCGGGCCCGAGGGCGAACCGGCAGGGTCGAGGGCGCGGCTCTGCGCCTGGTACAGTCAAGCCGAATCCTTGTGCCGCCGCCAATCCGACCGGAGGCGTTCTTGGAGGGCGGCGAAGAAGAAGTACGGCGGCTAGGGCAGAAGCCATTGGCCGGGTGCGGGAGAGATAGGGGGAAGCAGAGCCCAAGCGGCGGTGGTGAGGCCGGGAATCGGCTGGGGAGGCACCGGCGTAGGGCGGCCGATTTAGGGGAGAGCCAGGAAATCGCCCAGATTGGGGGAGGAGCAGAAGGAACAGGAAGATTTGGGGAAAACTTTGAGGAAGACGCTAGAAGGGCAAAGTGTCCAGTCGGCCGAAGAAATGAGGGAGAGAAAGAAATAAGGGGAAAAAATGGGAAAGGATAAAATAAAAATGGAAATATATATATATATATAACCATAACAATAAAAATATATATATATTGCTAGGAAATTGGGTAATCCAAATATGCAAAAAATTTTGTATGACTAATTAAGCTTAAATTAAGATAGTATAGAATCATACTAATCAAATACTGATATAATTAATAGAGACATAGGTGAGCAGAAATGCATATAGAACCTACCATAGCTAATTCAAGTTATTAGACCATTTAATATTATAAGAATAAGTAATTTTAACCCTAATTTGCATTAGTTTCAAATTAGGAATTTAATCCTGATCATAGAGGTACCGATAGCCCTTATTCGACTTATTCGGCCTATGCTCTCTTTTCGATTTAATGGAACATTCATTCAAGAATAGGACATTATCGATGAGACATTAACATCGGTAAAATCAACCTTAGAATACTTCTTAAGGCACCACTATTTCATTCTATGTAAAATCATTTATATTATAAATTGCTTTGCATCTGAATCCTATTAAAGACTTGACCCTACGTAAGACCGATTATAAAATATGTAGTATCAATACATATGCCAAAGTTTAACCATGCAGTTTGCATTTGCTCTTTCTCACCTGCTATTTTATATACTAATCAGTATTAGTACAAGCAGCTCCACACCCTGAAAATGAATTTTAGTATATTTAACCTTACAATCTTAGCTTCCTGAATTCGTAAAATGAAATAAAGAAACTCATGAAGAATAAATGTTGTGTGTTGTTCAACCCATACCATTAATATCAGTAAAAGTCGCAACATAAGATATTCGATACGCGCACGAAATCACGAACCAACCATACTTATTTTATGTAATGTTTTACATTTGATTTTTCATCTGATTTCCTTTTGCCCTTATTGAAAGTGTTATTTGCTATTTGTTATTCTTTTCCATTATACGACGTGTAGAATCCGACGTCTCGGACTTCGTCGTCGACAGCTTCAAGATGACGTTTTCACCTTCGTCGCTAAAGACAACAAGTAGCAAGGCAAGCACCCCCTTGATCATATTGATCCCAATTTTTCATAATTAACTAAAATGTTGATTAAAACTTGCTTGCATATGCTATGTTCCATAAAAATTGTATTTGGGGGTACTGGTAGATATACCTTATCATTGATAAATTTCCTCAATTGGCATTGATATGTGAACCTTGATAACCCTAGCTCATGGATAGACACTTAATGTCAAAATGGGTATATTCGATTATTACTTGCATATGCTTAGCCATGCTTTAGACTGGAAACACGAACAGATGGTTATACTGCTCGTGAAGAACTTAAATTGTAGACATGATGAACTTTGTTCATGGACATGTTGGAATATTGTGATTATTGAAACTTTCATTTTCTGGAAATAAAACTATAATTTCGACGTGGGTGATTATTGGCAATAGCCGGTTGTACATGTTTTAACGTGTACGTAGATAGGGTGGAGTATCGCCCATGTCACTTTGAGGACCGAACATAGTGTCCCGTGATCCAAGATAATCGTACATCCACAAGTACCGGATCGACGATCTTAACTTATTAAATTATCTGGGCATTAGCTTTGCACATTGGTAGGCGGATTGTAGCACGGGCATTCCGGATATAGGTTTGCTCGAGGGAGGTGTCATCACCGAGGTGTTGGCATCTGCCGTTGTAACTGTACGCTGGCTATGAATTTGGGGTCATTATTATTCCTGGTGGGTCTTTGACTCGAATTTCTATTCCTGGTGGGTCATCGACTCGGAATTACTTTTACCTTTTTAGCTTCCATCATAGTCAGGAGTAACGTCATTGGGCTAGTGCAAAGTTAAGGTTCAAATAATCGAACGGTTTCGTTATGAACTCTCTGGCGGCACACCAAAGGAAGTGTGCTAATGATCTGCAACAAAGGGAGAACATTTCTTGTGGGTAAAGCTGTACAACTCTGCAGAGTCTAAAACTATTCGAATAGCCGTGTCCACGGTTATGGACGACTTGGTGAACCCACACTAAGTTAGTTGTTTTTATAAAATGTTTTGGTGAGCTTACCCTTACAGATGATTCAATACTTGACATTACGTTGGCAAGGTTGAATTCAGCTGTTGTGCCCTGTGTGGACAAAAGTTTATTCTTCAGTTAATATTTCATATGATGGGACTGGACGTTTATCACTCACAAAGGGATGTGAGTCTTTTATCACCATTATGATATTCTTACATATTACTTTTGTATTTACATACTTGTTATTTCATTTTCTTTACAAGTTTCGCTTTCACTCTATTATTCAGTATTTACAATTCAAATGTCGCTTTATGCAAAACAACCGTAGAAACCCACTTTCTATTCAGCCTGCATCTATTCCAGGTTTTGCAAACACTACAAGTCTTGCTGAGTACACAATGTACTCACCCTTGCCATTATTGTTGTTTTTAGACAGGAATCCTCGACAGGTACTGCGACGCAGGAAAACGAGATTATTGACGACGATTCTTTCTAAGGCTTTACCTTGTCAGTTGCCTGTGGATTATGTGGCAAACTACAAGACATCTGATTCTTTTGTTATGTTTAGTTGACATTCTCGGTCATATTGTATCAATACTTCCGCTGAAATAAAATATGAAACTTTTGTATGGTTGTGATTCCAAATTGTGTTTGTGCGTGCTAGCTACTGGTCATGGGACTAGCACAATATGCACATTAGAACCTTACTTTTATGTTTGCACTGTAGCATAAAAGTGAGGGTCTTACAAATATATCCTACAAATTTACATTTATCATCACTGTATAAACAATTAAACAATATCATTTCACTCTATTACATTATTTTTGTATTAAATATTTTCTCGTGTTTTTTCCTTCATACAAAACTAACAATGATTTAAATTTGAATTTTTTGATTGACAATAATAATTTTGTACAATATTACATGAATTAGCATCGATAAATATGAATTTTTCTTAATTTATTCAACCTTGGTTTGAACTCTAAAATTCTAGCAACTGTCGAAATAACACTGTCTTTCAATAATTTGGCAACAGTGGCCACGTTGGCGCTAACTCAGCTTTTTCTGTGTTTTGTGAATATGTCACCCAACCAAAAAAAAAATCCTCATTTGCTACAACGTATGTTGAGGCCACAAATACCCCCTGTATGCATTCCAAATGGCGAGACAGCCCCTGTATCCATTTTAAATGGCGAAATGCCCCCTGTATCCATTTGAAATTTTGCCCCATGTATCCATTTCAAATGACGACAGACAGGCTCTTGTCGCCATTTCAATAGGGTGTATTTTTTTATTTTTTAAATGACATATTATTTTTATAAATATTCATTAAAATAATATTATTTAAGAAAAATTCGGGAGGGGAGGGTTTGGACGCGGGCTGATTCGGCCCATGGCCCATGAAGCCGTCGTATAGCGTTCTCAAGTTAAAAGCCATGTCGAGGAGGCCACATGTGACCTCTCATCTCTCTCCCTTCCAAAAAAATATCCAAACCCCAGGGAAACCCTAAGCAGGGCCCCGGTTGTTCTCAGGCGACGATGGCCGGGTACCACAGCCGTAGCCGCAGCCGGAGCTACAGCCCGCGCCGGCGGTACAGCCGTAGCCCTCCCCGGCGCAAGCGCTACGACGACCCGCGCGACCGCTACCGCGGCGGTGGCGGCGGCGGCGGAGCCCGCCGCGGGTATGGCCGGCCGTCGGCGCCCTCCGGCCTCCTCATCCGCAACATCTCCCTAACCGCCAGGTGCGCTCTCGTTGACCCCTAGGCCTGGATTTTTGCTCATCTGACCTAGGGTTCGTAACCACAGCGCTATCTGGTTTGGTTGATGCGTTAAGCCGTTAATCATAAGCTCTCAAATGAAGTGTGTTGATGTCTGAGTGGAAAACACACACGATGACACAAATAACTACTGTGGCCAAATTATAGTACCGAGAATGTGCTAGGGGAGAAATAGATCCATTTTTAACAACAAATTTCTTTGTAAGCATTTCAGTAAATAAATTTACGCTTGATGATATTATGAGAAATTGTCTTCAACAACTCTTGGTTGAGATGAGATGTTTGAAAATCTTTGGGAATTTTCTTTTATTGGAGGATAGTACATTTGAGGCTCTTGATTGTTAGTATTATGGTGGTCCAGAAAACAAATGGCTGTACTGCTGTGCTCCTTCACATGCTCAAAGATAATACCGGGGCCTTTTAGGTTTGTTCTGTTATCACAACCATTGATTTATGAACCATATCTGTGACTTATCTGCTTATGCGTTTGACAATTACATAGCAGTTGCAAATAGTACTTTCCAAGCAGATTAAACATTGGAAGTTTCCATGCCTGTATGTTAGTGGTTGCGACCTTTGATATTTCAGACCTTATAGGTTGATGAACAACGATCATTTTTACCCGTAAATCATTTGCATAAAATTGTGTTTATTAAATGGACCTAATGCTATTGTCGTAGCTATCTTTTTTGGTGTTTTGGGATGTCCATTAGGATCTTGTTTATTCACCTTTCCTACTGTGTCAATGAAACGTAGTGGTAAACTTGTAGTCACTGTGAAGTAATCGTTCTCATATACAACATACTAAATAGACATGATGCAATCCCTTTTTCTGTATGTGGATGACTTTACACTGTAGCTAACCGATTATGTTTTCTTGTGCTTGATTTTTCATCTGTTGCAGAGCAGAAGACATTCGTGTTCCATTTGAACAATTTGGCCCTATAAAGGATGTCTACCTTCCAAGGAATTTCCACACAAGGTAACCATAGCTTATCTTAAGTTTCATTGCGTTTGTACACTTATATTAAATTTTGAGTTTCATCTCATGTCAAGCGCCTAGCAGATGAGCAATTATCTGAACAGTATGAAAAAAGGTAGATGAATTAAGTAAAGATGCCGAATAATTTATGCCAGCAAGCTGATACACTTTGTTGCTTGAGTGATAATTTACATTTTACAAACTGCATTCTTAGATTTTATGTTGGTGTGATCATGTGGATATAACTATATAAGTCATTGTCCCTTTGGTAATAAGGATTCTGTATGAGTTCATGACATATCTCAGTTAACTATCTAATTTTGTATGATTCATTATGAGCATATGTGCAGAAAATTTTAAGGCAGTTGTATGCTTGTAGATATATGTATTGAATTGAATCAAATTAGGATCATGTGTTCCTCAAAAATAGGGTTCGTGAGTGCTTATTGCATATTATCTGCTGTTGATTTTTTACAGAATCACAATGAGTTCCTTGATCATTAGTTAAATTGGTCAATTTTTACAGGGAATTACGTGGATTTGGGTTCGTGAAATTCCGTTACCCCGAGGACGCTGCAGTGGCCAAGCGAGAAATGAATCATCAAGTTATTGGCGGTCGAGAGATCTCAATAGTTTTTGCTGAGGAGAATAGAAAAACCCCACAAGAAATGAGCATGAGAACAAGATCAAGGTACGTAAATTCTTTGTTTTATTTTTTAATTGGGCATTAGGAATATGGTAGTAAATTTCAAATTTGAAGTAACCAAAAGAAATATTGTGTGCTTCAATTGATGCAGCAGTAGGTACATGGATGGAAACGACAACAGGCGGTCACTGTCAAGATCCCCGAGGTCTCGTTTCCATTGTAAGTGTAAAACTTTTCGTTTAATTCGGTATCTTATAGTCTTTCATCTCATTATTAAATAAAATATATTTTCTGGCAGCTTATTCACCCTCAACTCCAATTAGGCGTCACTCCAGGTTTGATCTCAATTTTTTTAATAGTGTCGTATGTTAGGAAATGGGACACGTGAGTGAGGGCGAACGCCGGCCGTTTCACGGGCCGCCGTCCACGAGAGAGAATTGACACGAGGATTTATACAGGTTCAGGCATTTAGGTAGACGCCATACTCTTGTCGGTGTGCCCCCTTGGGAGTATAGGGGTACCTCCTTGTCCGGGTTACCTGAGGGCACACTATTTGTATGTCTCTTATATTCAATAAGAGTTCAAATTACAGATAGGGGTTACAATGAGCATTTATAGGTGCTCAGCTTGGTTTACAAATACTATTCTATCCCTAGCAAGGTGGCTTAAGCATGGGCATCTTCGTCGTTCCTGGGAGTTGGTTGTGGATCCCACGTAGGGATGGAAAAAAAAGGTCGTTGGTGGGGCTTATTGGCTTGGTTCAAAATTGCTCCAATTACACTCGTTCATTGGTTAAACATTGAAATGAGTCAATTTCGAATGAAATTCAATTTTGCTCTGCCTCGGCTCGGCTCATTAACTCGATTCTAAAAACTTTCAAACTATAAATAAAATGATATTAAATCAAACTGTGTCAATTTTGGAAAAATCTTGATAAGATGAGGACTTGGCTCGATGTCCACCCCTAAATTCCCACATCATGGTTCTCTTGGGTAGGTCTCCTGCTCTTGGGTCCCACGGAGGTCCCAAGGGAGCTGCCCTGCACCAAGGGCCCATTTGGCGTGGGCCACGAGGTCTGAGGACCCCACTTGCTGACCGCAACCAAGCTAGGCTAGATCGCCCCTTCGTGTCTATGGACGCTTATGGGTGCGCCCAAATGGATCGGGGTCTAACCATATGCCTCGTAGACGGAGACATGGCGAAGCGCCCTTGGAGGCTGGGGCGTTTGCCCAAGTGTTCATAGAATTGATGGAGTCTCCCAAGGGCCATGAGTATCCTATCTCATTGGGCGCTTATGAGGGCACCCTTATGGACCTGGGAGTCGAGCCCCACACCCTATGGACGAGAACGAGGCAAGGGGCCTTGGGTGACCGCGCCCACTTTCACTTACCCTCCTTAGAAGGCTGCGCGGGGTATGATGGGACCTCGCCCAATACCCTGCGCCAAGTACTCTTGAGGGCCGCCGGAGTGTGATGGGATATCCCTCCAACAAATAGATATGATTAATATGTTGCTTGTCTTTTGTTCCTATATGTTATTGTTTCATATTGGTTACGTTTGAGCACCTCTGGATCAATTTTATGTATTTGGTGCTTTTGGCATATCCTGAGAGACGGTTGGCATTTATGCTTTATTAGTTTCTTGTTTTGGCAGTTGAGGTGAATATATGGTAAGTTCATTTTTTGCGTACAAAGCGGAGCTAAGTAAAGTTTAATAAGAAAATGGCCAAAGGATCTTTCCTGTGTTTAGACTTGGGTGTGCATGCCACTAGCCACGCACATCCTTAATATCTAACATAGCAACATGTTTCTGTTTGACTATTTGATAATTTTTGTTGAATTGCTATTACCTATTTTCTTCTTCAAGCAAGGCTATTAAATTTTGGTCTAAATTGTGCTGCTTTGGTTTTGTATATTATCCAGTCAACAAAGAAACTAGTCTAAAAGCCCAAAAAGAGAATCATGATGTTTGGAGAAAAAAGACCAAAGTGAAAGTATCATGACCTCCAGAGTTTGAGCATGTGAAAGGCATTATTTTAAAGATAAAGTGGTACTATCACTCAAGAGTTTAAAGATAATCTTGGCTAGGAAACCTGAGGAAAAGAGTTATTTTCAAGTGAGCTGATGCTGTTGAGCCAGCAGTCGCAACACCTTAGTGCATTGCACATTTCATGTTTGGATCAAAGTTGGTAACTTTTGTTGAGATGGAACAGGTAAAATTGACATCTCACATTTGAATTCAGTTGGCTTGGGGATAGGCATGCCCAGTCAATGGTGCTGTAGCTGCTCTAGACAAATTTGCAATTCTCTAAAATTTAGTTTGCTGATGATGCTACTTATCAAATATCATATGTTTTTTATTGTATTGCTCCTTGCATCCTGTGTGATATTCATACTCGGGAAATTAAAGTATTTAATTATTTGCAGGGACAGGGATCACCGTGATAATTATTCGCCTGGGGAGTCATACTCCCCACATGATCGGGACAAGAGGCACTACAGGTCAAATGGTCGATCTCCTAGCATAGATGGACACGAGCATCAGGTATCACCATCCAATAATGGACATGGTCTACCAGTTGACGGGAGCAGCCCATCTAGATGTCGCTCCTAAAGGTTGCTTGCTGGCTTAATTTGTTGCTTTTATACATTTCTTCTGTTATAATTTATATTTATACGCTGACTGTTTCTTTCGTATGCAGTCCGAGGTAACAACTACCAGTTCGGGACTCCAGGATGAGGTGGGAGGATGAAAACTGTCACTGTGTAATGTGCTGTGGCGATGCCTTCTTTTCTGCTATGTTCGCTAGAATAGATCAGTAGGTTTTGTAGTGAACACAAGTTTGTACTCCAGAGGCATTTGTCGAGTATTGATACGTTAGTAGGCACCCTTCTTCTTTTTTAAAACTGTTTCATGCTTCTCTAGCTTAGTTTGGCTAGTTTGTTGGCACCATTTGTGACATCCTGTAGGTTCGGTTTGCTTATGTTCCATTGATAGTTTTTGTTCCATGGCTTCTACTTGGTCTTTCTTTATGTTCCGTTTTTGGAAGGGCGTATTTCGTCAGGTTGTTGAATACATAATTCATCTATTCCTCCCAAGTGGCAGCAAATTGTTGTCTCCAGGGTGCTAACATGCTATCTGGATGACATATTTGTTGAGCAGGATTTGAATGGGAAATCTTGGTACTGACTTTTGAGTTGTGTACTTATGTTTGGAAAATAGATAGAAATGTGCTGGGAGTCTGGGACCACAAATGTGCAGTCGTAATGTTCGTTAAACTGGCTGTTGTCCAACATTCAGTATATGATGTACGACTAATGCTACTGATTTATTGAAAAGTAAAGAAACAAGGTGATAACAATGGCAGCGTGACAGCGTCGATAACAATCAATTGCAATGTCCCAACTTACAGATGTTAACATAAGGTGACGATGATCCTGACTCCTCGGTAGGGTACGCTGGCCGGAATTCGCTGTAGATCCATTCATAGGGATGAAAGTGGTTGCAGGCTGTCCATCAATTCACTTAATTTAGCTCGTATAAAACAATAAACGGGCACCCATGTCCCACTTAATAATTTAAGGGGCACTGGCCCTGCCAGCCCACAAAGCGTCGAAGCCCACATCCAGTCCGCCTCATCGTCGCATCGCTAGGTTTCCACCTCCTCGAAGGCTTCTCGCCTCCTCCGCATTGCCCTCGGCCCTCCGCATTGCTAGGGTTTCCACCTCCTCAGAGGCTTCTCGCCTCCTCTGCATCGTCGCATTGCCCTCGGCCCTCCACATCGCTAGGGTTTCCACCTCAGAGGCATCGAGTCCGCATCGCTGCCAGCCACCTCGCCATCCCGCTCAAGCTGCCCCCGCACAAAGGCGTCTCCATCGTTGTCACGTGCCAGGTGCCACCAGTGGTATTGGCCTAGAGATCGCCAGGTCACCCTATCCCTCTCTCCCGTTTTCCCCTTCTTCTTCCCATTGTTGCGCTTTTTGCCCAGTTGCCCTTATAGGATATAGATGGATTCGTGTCCGAAGAGTGAAATTTCTTTCTTTTCAATCTTTGTCCAGTTGCCCAGTTTTTGAATTCGAAGGAGTTATACACTAGCATTCTTGAACATATTGCAATGGTAATATATTGGTACTTAGTTTTGAGTGTGTATGCCGCTAATTGTTGTGTCATATGGAGAACAATCGTGGCTTGATGCATCTTTTCTTACATGGTGAAATCACTAATTTAGCTGTAGTTCTTTTCAATTGATACTCATATGGTAGTCTATAAGCAGTGATACTCCTAAATTTAGTTATAACTAGGTAAGTTAGCACGGCGCACGCCGCGCGCGTAGACGAAAAATCGAATTTCTGTTTTTTTTTCATAGAAAAAAATGGGTCGAGATGTACTTTACAATTTTTTGTAGGGTCTTTCGGAGTGCTATTCTTGATTTTTTTTTGGGAAAATAGACCAAGACACATTTTTTAATTTTTTTTGTAGAATCTTTTCGCGTTTTTTGGGGTAAAATGGATCGGGACGAAAAAATAGATAAAGACGTAATTTATAAATCTCCTTCTTTTGCCGAGTTTAACACTCTATGTGTTAACCGGGTAAAAATAACAAGATATGTTCCGAAAAATATTAGAGATACCAATTTTCTTTTGTCGATTTTAACGCTCTATGCGGTTACCGAGTAATAATACGTGTTTCAAAAAATATTAGAGATCGAGTTGGAAAGAGGTCTAGAGGGGCCGAAAAAACGCACAAAGACATAATTCCCAAATCCCTTTCTTTTGTTGAGTTTAACACTCTATGTGTTAACTGGGTAACAACACATGTTCCGAAAAACATTAGAGATGTCAAATTTCTTTTGCTAAGTCTAACGCTTAATGCATTCATCGAGCAATAACGTGTTTCGGAAAATATTAACGATCGAGTTGGAAAAAGGTCTAGAGGGGCCGAAAAAAGGGCAAAGACGTAACGCTCAATGCGTTCACGGAGCAATAATACATATTTCGAAAAATATTAGAGATCAAGTTGGGGAAAAAAGTCTAGAGATAGAGATGTACGTGAATGTAAAACGAGCCCGCGTTTTTTTCCGGGGAAAAAACGAACTGAGATGCATTTTTATTTTTTTTGGTAATAATACATGTTCCGAAAAACATTAGGGACGCCAATCTTCGAGGCAAAAAATGTGCTAAGATGCATTTTTTGTAATAATACATGTTCCGAAAAATAGTAGAGACGGGGAAAAACGAACCGAGATGCATTTTTATTTATTTTGGTAATAATACATGTTCCGAAAAACATTAGGGACACCAATCTTCGAGGTGTACACATATTTCTATTGACGATTTTTTTTGGTAATAATACATATTCCAAAAAATATTAGTGAGAGACGCCAATAATCGAGGTGTACACATATTTCTATTAACGAAAATATTTTTTTCGGGGTCAAAAAAATATTAGAGGCGCCAATCTTCGAGGTGTACACATATTTCTATTTGATAATAATACATGTTTCGAAAAACATTAGCGACACCAATCTTCGAAGTGTACACATATTTCTATTGACGATTTTTTTTTGTAATAATAATTGTTCCGAAAAATATTAGAGAGAGACGCCAATCATAGAGGTGTAAACATATTTCTATTAACGAAAATATTTTTTTCAGGGTCCGAAATATATTAGAGACGCCAATCTTCGAGCTGTACACACATTTCTATTGACGAAAATATTATTTCCGGGGAAAACAGAGAAATGACCTAGATGCAAGGAGCGAGGACCTATTTGTTATATTTTTGGACCTAACCGCTATCCCGAAAAATTAGAAAAGGGTTCGGTTGTGATTTGCATTTAACGAGAGTTTTTTTAACACAAATCATCGAACGAGGGACCTAAACGCGATCCCGAAAAGTTTTTTTTCCTCTCACAAAAAATCGCAAAGGAGCTTTTCGTAATATGTAAGGACCTATCTGTAATTTTGGAGAGACTGAGGGCTTTTTCGCAAAAGGTGAGGAGGGGGACGTGGATAGGCTCTCCATGCGCACTCTCCCATCTTTAATTATAGTAGTATATTTAGCTGTAGTTCTTTTCTTACCGGGTGAAAATCACTAAGGATGATAAGACGTATGGTGAAGCCTGCAGCTATTGGTGATTCTTTAAGGCCAAACACACTGAGGCAGATGATCTGGGTGAGCACAAGGGATATTGTCACTGTGTTGTGTGCAATTGACCAATACAAACCACCTGTGTCATATCTTGTGCGTTAAACATTGAGCAACTGAAAACAATGCTAATGGCATATTGTTAGTATGTAGAAGCAATAGGGTTGAAGCCTAACAAATAATATATGTTATTTCATCAAATATTCTTTGATAAGAACATGCAGTTCATTTAGATACCATAATATGCAGTTCATTTAGTTTGCAGATTGGTACTTCTGTGTGATAAGAACAAGCAGTTCATTTAGATATCAAAATATTGAGTACCTTACTTGCTTATACAAAACCCCAACCACTACACTACTGTACTCTACCACTAGGCTATGTGTGTTTAGATGTGGGCGTCATGTTATGCCAGGTCGGTCCGGTACGGATCCATCGTGCTTCGTGTGTGAACCGTACTGGAGGCAACAACATCGTGCTTGTCATGCTGTGCCAGCTGGCGTGGCTCACCTTCGGTGAGCCCAAACACAACCCATTTGCGCTTTATGCCTACTTGTGTCAGCATAGGCTTGCCCCATTTGCACTATTGCTACAAGATGAAAGGAGCTAGAGATGCCCGGAGCTGAGGCTGTGGACACAAATATTATAGGAAAATAACTAAAATTTATTTATTATTGAACACGTACATAGAGCAAGGGGGTGTGCTGAACATGAGCGATAGAGATGGGGGCAACGGGAGTGAAAGAGTGTGTGTGTGCGCGCGCGTGTGTGTGTGTGAGAGAGAGAGAGAGAGAGACGCGTGCGAGTGAGAGCTGAGAGAGACGGGCGAGAGAGGGGAGAGAGCTAAGAGAGATTGAGAGACTGGCGAGAGAGAGTAGCTTCGCATCTCTCACCCCCCTCTCTCTCAATCTCTCTCTCCCTCTCCCTCCCTCTCTCTCCCCCCTTGCCCCTACTCTCCTGTCACTCAATTTCTCTCAGCTCTCTCTTGCCTGACTCTCTCAATCTCTCTCCTCCTTTTAGCTTCTTCCATATGTCACGTGTAGTTGCTCTACTAACATGTTGGTACTGCGAGCAAGAATTTATAGTGAGCCATAATCGTCTGTTGAACTGCCTGTTCAGAATACTTTATTTCTTTCAGTAATCAATCGTCACATCTGTCTTTTATCTTTTGCCCGTTTGTTCTATCATTGGGCTTGTTCTGCCGTTACTTCAATATGCATTCGCTTTCTCTGATTTACGTGTTCAGCTTGCGAATCTCTACCTTTTCCTCTCTCCCCCCTCTCCCCCTCTCTCTCACTCTTTTCCTGCCCGAACCCGCGCCTCCTTTTCTCCTCCTCCTGTCTCTCTCTTCCTTCCTTCCTCTCTCTCTCTCTCTCTCTCTCTCTCTCCTAGTCTCCCCTCACAACCAAACTCTTCAGTTATTCCTCTCCCACCTACCTCATCGCACGCTCGCCGTCACCTCCCTCACTGCTCCACTCGCCCCCTCACCTCCCTCATCGGCCACCGCACTCTCACCTCCTTGCCCCACCGCACGGTCATGGCGAAAACGCAACGCAAGCAGCCATGGCAACCACAACGCGGACAAGGCCATGGCCATGTGACGACGACCACAGCGTGGGCGCGACCATAGCCGTGTGACGACGATCACAGCGTGGGCACGGCCATGGCCATGCGATGGTGGCCACGGCGCGCCATGGCGAAGGAGGCGAGGCGACTATGGCGGCCACATCGGAGGACGTGAGGAGGCGTGCAACCACGACGGAGGAGGCGAGAAGGAGTGCAGCCACGGCGGCGGGCGCAAGCGCACGAGCCATGATACGGCTCGAGCAACAGTGCCGTACTGGCATGACACAGCCCGCTTCATGCCCCGTGCCGAACCTTGGGTGGGCTGTAGTCACTGTGTCTCAAGCTGGCACAAAAAAGCTCGACCAGATGCCTACCTCCATATATGTGCCCACAGCTCCACGAGCTAAAAGTGTGTTAATCCATCAGAGATCAAATATTAGTACCCACTGTACAAAAGCACATGCTGCGCTTCGTGAGATCATAGAATCTTCCAGAGGTTGCCTATTATGAAGGAATTGCATATGAATTTTCTGCGTTCAAAACATGCCGTTAAATTTGCACATTTATCATGATTTTGCATCAAAGCTTTACTTTAATAAAAAAACACCCCTCAAAATAAGTACTACCACTGATTCTAAATGTAAGCTGTTTTAGAATCTATGTGTCGATCAAATATTTGTAAGTTTGACCATCAATATATAAAAACTTACCAAGATTAATAACGTGAAATTGCTATTACTAGATACATTATGAAATATACTTTCATAATTTCCAATTATTTTATTTAAAATAATATATTTTATATAATTTGATGGTTAAAATTCCACCTTGAAGACTATATCAATATCTAAAACATCTTACATTTAGAATTAGAGGGATTATATTTTTACCAAGTTCTTATTGATGATGCTTTTGCTTTTTATTGTCATTCTTCGACCTAATTTATATAATCTATAACACTCTAGTCCAAAATTTACTTAATGTTCAGCCCATCCATAGGACGGACTCGTGCACAAATAGCACATCGCTTACACTTTCGTTCTCGCTTTATGTAAAAAGGTTAACGCGGAGATACTATGTTTAGACCCAATAGACATTATATACTACTACAATCCACTTTAAACAAGTAATGTATAACTAATACCACCACCGCTCCACATGGGTCACATGGACCTTCACATTAACAGGTCTTGGTATTACATTCACCCTGTTAAGGGCTAACGCCCTTGTCAACACACCCACCCCTCGGCACACTCCAGTGCGTCCATTACCGCCACATGTGCTATGACATGTATCCACCCAGGGCACACACACGCCATGGGGTTGACTCTCTGATACCATATGTAACTCCTTAGTTCAAAGTTCACTCAATACCCAGCACACTCATAGGGCGAACCCATGCACACAATGTACCTCGCGTACACTTTCGTTCTTGTTTCATGTAAAAGGGTTAACCTGAAGGTACTATATTTTGGATCCAACATGCATTATATATTATTAAAACTCACTTTAAACAAGCAAAGTAAAATTAATCCCACCACCGCTCCACATGGGCTTTCACATTAACAAACCAAGAAGGTATTACATTTACCTACCTTAATGGCTAACGCTCTCGGCGGCACAATGACCCCTCGATACACGTCGGTGTGTCCATTGCTGTCATATATGCTATGACGTGTGTCCACTCAGGGCCCACACACGCCATGCGCATAGCTAGCTCCCCTATCCCACACGCACCCGTGCAACAAAAGTTGGTTCTCTGATACCATATGTAATACTCTGGTCCAAAATTCGCTCAATGCTCAGCACATTCATAAGGCGAACCAGTGCACACATTGTACCTTGCTTACACTTTTGTCATCATTTCGTGTAAAAAGATTAATATGGAGATGCAATATTTTGGAACCAATATACATTATATACTACTATAACTTATTTTAAACAGTGTAAAATCAATTCTACCACTGCTTTACATGGGCTTTATATTAATATATGTCGGGTATTACAATATAACTATACATCTATCATCTTTGTATACCATAAATTATTTAATTATTAATCTACTTTGTATTAAAATAATAATAATAATAATAATTAATTAATATACTTATAAGAATGTAATTTAGGCCTGTTTGGTATGGCTGGAGTTTTTCTGAAAAGTAGTTTTTAGCTGGGCTACATGGTTGAACGGTTGGACTGAAGAGGTTTGGTGTTTGGCAGTTTAGCTTTTTAGTATAGCTTTTAGGTGTGAGGGATCCGGGTTGGGAATGGGGATGAGAGGAGTGCGGTTTGGGATTTTATACTTAATGAGAAGGCGTAATTTTCTTCGAACTCTGGTGGTAAAGTCATAACCCTAACCCACCGAGGCTATAGAAATTTACACCAGACCAGACCAGCTTTTGAGTTTCAGGTTCTTATAGACAAATAAACTACTGACTTCTAGCTTTTTGCTGTGAAAAAGCTAGCCGTGTGAAGCTGTTCACCTTATTTATCTCAAAATGAGCCCTGGAAATAAGTAATTTTTCTTCACTGGGTTAAAACCTTAAAAGAAAAAAGCCACGACTCGCTTTGTTTCCTCCGGCCTCTGAAGCAATTCCTTTGACTCCATCAATACAAACCAGTCCTAGGAGCGATCGGAGTGGGAGCCGGCGGGGAGCCGACGCGGCGGAGGGATCGGCGGAGCCGGGATGGATGTGCCGTGGCTGCTGGTGGCGCACGGGTCAGTGACGGCGCTGGTGGTGGTGTCGTTCCTCTGCGGGCAGTGGCCCATCTTTGAGGGCACCTTCGTCCAGCGCATCAACCACTTCCTCACCATCGGAGCATACCACTACTTCCTGTGCGCACGCCCTGCCTCCTCCCTTCCTCCCCACCCCCTACACCTCTCCTAGCGATGACGGCTTCTAGTTCTCCTGATGAGCCGTTTGAGGGTTTTGCGCAGGTGGTTCGTGCAGGCGGTCTGCGGCACCGGAGCCAGGGATCTCGTCCTCGGTGTCGAGCAGTACTGCTGCGACCGTCCCAACCCAATCCTGCAGGTACTTCTTTACTGTTAGGTTGTTTATGTGATGCAAGATGGTACCCAATTGCTGCTTGGAATTGGCGGGTTGGTGATTTCTATCCGATGTTGAGTTGAATCAGCAAAGTTGGAACTTTTAAAGAATTGGAATGTGGTGGATCTAAATTATCGGGGTTTTGGGCATTCTGGATGACTGACTCGGTGGTTGGTTGGTTACGCACGGATACGATTTATGCTGCATTGTGTAAATTTACTGCATTTTTCGAACAATAGGCATGTAGCTAAAAGTTGCTGTATTGGGAGGGGTATTGAGTTGTGCCAATTGAGTGAAATTATAAATTGCTTTGTGCTAGCTACTTCTCCGCTAGTATAGCTGCGGCATGTATGGTGTATTGTCTTATTTGGGGGTTAATTTGTAGTGAATTAAAAGTAATTGAAGAATGTTATAAGACCATATTTATTTGGATTCTACCATCCTATGCATGCAAGCTGCGTTTGAATGGCTGCATGGTTGCCATGAAGCCTCATGAGTCATGATTGGTCCATTACAGTGAACGGAAGGCACTTCAGACCTGTAGTTGCATGACCGTGCAAACTATGGAGAAGTGGGAGAAGAAAAACCCATAGTTGGAAGGATAGAAGAGGGAGGAAGACTGGAATTAGACAAATATGGAAAACAGAGACTTGTCACTTACTGGTGCCACTTAAAATGGAGAAATCTCATGGTTGAGTAGTCGAGCTGACTTTAGATTCTTTGCATCGGATAGGGCAGATCAGTGGTAACTATTTTGAATTTATGATACAGACATATAATGCATGTAGCCTAGCTTTGCCTTTTACAGTTATATCCCTGTGATAAGGAAATTTTGGCTAAACAACTTTTCTCTAATACCCTTCAACACATAAATCGGCATAAAATGCATGCTACAAGCACGTAAACCGCTATCGAGGAGAAGAATGCATGCCACAAGCACATGCAGCATGATAGGAACGGCGGCAACGTACAAAAGTACAAAGCAGTAAAAAAAAATGCAAAGAAAGTGGTGAATAAGGCACGGGGCAAGGCTTATGAGGATCTTTATCAGAAAGTGAGTACAAAGGGGGGCGTGAAGGACATCTAGAATATCGCTAAACTTTGACAAAAGAAGACGAGAGATTTCAATCAAGTTGAATGCATCAAAGACGCCACTAATAGACTTCTGGTGAAAGACGACAAGATAAAAAATAGGTGGAGTAACTACTTCCACAAGTTGTACGACGGAGACAACGAGGACAATATGATTGAATTATATGATGCTTTTGACGACACCAATAGGCCGTTCGTTCAAAGAATTCAAGAGTTTGAAGCATGGTTGTCGAGGCGTATCTGGTGACTAGCAAGTGCTAGGACACCATGGTGTCCTCAAGGTGAGGTACAGCGAGTGACATTAAGACAAAGAGTAACAAGACAACAAATTAGGCAGAGCACAGATCATCAGAGTACATATTAGCAGAGGGCAAGCATGGGGCACAACAGAGGGCAGAGAAAGAAGTAGATGCAGAGGGTAGAGGAAGAAGGGGACTCATGGGAGCTCACCGGAGGGAATGGGGGGGGGGGGCTCATCGGCGCCTCGATGGCCAGCGCAATTAGGGGCGGCGGCGGCGGCGGCTAGGGATTGAAGGAGCAGCTAAGCGGCTCGAGCTCGTCCAAAGGAACAAGAAGCCAACCCCAAAGCCGATTTATCTGACCCTGGCCCCAATTCCTCTGCTAGCTGGCCAAGTCGGTTGCCCAGAGCCTTACCGTGGATGCCGCAACGTTCTAGGTGTCCACCTAGATATCCAAGGCGAGGCAAGCATTCACGGTGCCCAGCCAGCAGCGCCACGACGCCTTGGCGACGCCGTAACAACCATGGTCTGAAGTAACGTAGGCCTTAAAAAGGATGAAAGTAGGTAATGCGTTGGGCCTGATAACATTCCTATTGATGTGTGGAAATGGCTTGGAGACGTGGTTCAAGAATAAAGAAGGGAGACATTCAAAGTTGTACTAATTACAGAGGAATTACACTCATAAGCCACACAATGAAGCTTTAAGAGCGAGTGATTAAGCACCATTAAAGAAGAGTGGCTAGCGCGACAAAAAACCAATTTTGTTTTATACATGGGAGGTTGACCATGGAGGCTATATTCTTGGCACGACAGTTGATAGAGAGATATAGGGAGGAAAAGAATGATCTACACATGGTGTTTATCGACTTGAAGAAAGCTTATGACAGTGCACCAAGAAAGGTCATGAGGTGGGCACATGAAAAAGAAAAAAATCCAAACAAAGTATTTGACCCTAATCAAGGATATGTACGACGATGTTGTGACTAATGTCAGAGTATGTGATAGCTATACTAGTGACTTTCCTATTAAGATAGGGCTGCATCAGCATTGGGCTCCTACATTTTTTCCCTTTTGATGGACGAAGACATGCGGAACATACAAGGAGAGATTCCTTGGTGTATGCTTTCTGCTGATGATGTGGTGCTAATTGAAGAGAGTAGGGTAGGTGTTGATAGGAAACAAGAGTTCTGGAGGAAGACTTTAGAATCGAATGGCATTAGACTTAGTAGGACTAAATCAGCGTATATGAGGTGTGTTCTCAATGGTGCTATGGTAGGTGATGGAGTTGTTAGCTTGGATGGGAAGTAGTGCCCAGGTAGGAAACTTGTCGATACTTGGAATCCATGCTACAGAGTGACAGAGAGATTGATGAAGATGTGAGCCACAGGATACGAGCGTGGTGGATGAAATGGTGCCAATCATATGGTGTCCTATGTGATAGAAAAATCCCTTAAAAGTCAAGGGTAAGTTCTATAGGATGGCGATCAAACTTACGATGTTTTATGTAGCAAAATGTAGGGCAAAAAAAGACAACATGTTCAGAAAATTACTATGGTGGATCTGTAGTCATACAAGGTGGGATCGAATTCGCAATAATGATATACGTGATAAGGCTGGGGTAGCACTAATTGACGAAAAGCTTGTCCAGCATCGTTTGAGATGGTTTGGACTTCTCCAACAGAGGCCTCCTAAGACACCAGTGCGTAGTAGAATTTTAAATCATCTCGAAAATATGAAAGGTAGAGATCGACCGAAACTGACGTGGGAAGAAGCAGTTAAAAGAGACTTGAGTGATTGAAATGTATCCAAAGAGTTGGCATTGGATAGGAGTACATGGAAGTTAGCGATCCATGTACCGGAACCATGACCTAAGATCGAAGGTTTAGGGGTTTTATTGATTTTCATTGTGTTTCATTCCTATCCTACCACAACTTGTTTGGGACAAAAGGCTTGGTGGTGGTTGTTCTTTATAGGAAAGGATGCTGCCCTATTCTTGAACCCTCCCCAAGCTCTTTATTTTTCTTTGTACCTGACCTTCATTCCTTTTTTATATTACTCTGTGCTTTATTTAATATCTCTTTGGAGTCTGATGACCATTAGATTACTTAATTTGATAATTGCTTATTTATTCAACACAATTTCTTATTTGTGATTTTGTTTCTTCTCTCAACTGCAGGTTTTTTATGTTGCCATAATTGGGGTAACATATTTTATAATAGTGCAGACATCTTTCAAGTACATTCCTGGGTATTATGTGAGCGGATTGCACAGGTAGCTTGTGACTGTTAACCAATTTGGGAGACATTCCTTTATCCACTTCTGACAATCAGAGTTGAGAGCTCTTTCTCTTGCAGATACTTGAGCATTGTAGCTGTTGCTATTGGTGCTATACTTTTCGTACTCACAAGCTTTTCTGATCCTGGGACAATTACTACTGAGAATGTTTCTCAATATCTATCTGCCTATCCATATGACAACGTTATTTATGTGGAGAAAGAATGTTCTACTTGCAAGATTACTAGGTACATTTCGCTAGTAATTAGTTGCTGTATGCCTAAAAGTTAAAACATGTAAAATATAATCTGATGGTAAGTGTGCAAGTATTCCTGTACAACTTCATAAACTAGTTAGCTATGAGTAATCCAGCATAAATTCTTGTGATTGTGAACTACTGTTAACAATGTAGGATAAATATGTATTGTTTTCTTTGTTGAATGCTCTTCCTATCGGTCAGCTGTATTTCATAACCTAAGAATGGCTCAATCATGTGCAGACCAGCCAGGGCAAAGCACTGTAGAATATGTGATAGATGTGTTGCTCGATTTGATCACCATTGTGGATGGATGGTACTTGTACTTGCTACTTGATGGTCTTGCTTTTGCTTTGTTTATATCTGAATTTTTTTTGTGTTGATACAGAATAATTGCATTGGAGAGAAAAATACTCGCTATTTCGTGGCCTTTTTAATTTGGTGAGTCCTGCTCGGGTTTCACTTTGGCTTACCTTCTTTCTATCTTTTCCTGGCAATGGCTAATGCAGCTTGTCATAGATAATTTCTTTGTGCTATTGAATACATTTTCTTTCTTTCTTTGCTTCATCATTATTATACAGTAGTACCACAGACTCCTGAAGTTTTATTATCTCTGAGTAGCCAATATCTATGTTGCCCGAATACCCCGATATGTATCGGATACGCGATACGACATTTTCTCAAAAACACCGATACGGTGATACGTGATATATATAAACAGAAAATTAATGAATTTTTGTAAGGAATTGAGAAACTGAGAATACCTTAATATTGATGTAGTCAAGTACTTTCTTCTCTAGTTCTCCCTTATGGTTGTTTGCCTTATACAAGTTCATGAAACCAATATAATGAAGTAACAAAGCAGCTGCTAAGAAATTAGAGAATAAATGAGTAAATAGATACAAACAGATAATAGAGTCATAGATAGATACATGGTGCTCACATTATAACTTGTAACAACAAACACAGATAAACAGGTTCTACAGAATTGATGGCAATGGAGCATATATGGGACCTGCAAGAAATATTTATGCCATCAATTGGTTAATCTATCCCACTTAATGGCCTACCACGTAAGACTTGAAAAATCTAGAAAACCAAAGCTGGAACTGCCGTGTGATCTGCTAGAGAATAGAGATCACGCATCAGAAACTCATCCAAAACCATTACTCAAAGCACCACGACCGATGCTACCCTCCTCTTCCTATCCGCCTCCGCAACCTCCACTAGCTCCACCTCCCTCCGACGCCGCTCCGTGCCAGCACCACCGCCATCCCCACCGCCGGGCACACCACCACCGCCTTCCCCATCACTGCCTGCACCCTCTGGCCCTCTCCCCCCTGATCCTCCAATCGATCCGAGCGCCCGATCACTACACAAATTCTGTTCTAGATCCGAGCTGAGGCTACAACCAGTGGAATCCTTCCCCAGCCGCGTAGGAGAAAGGAAGACAATAGTCACTGACTCCAACATTTTAATCGGCAGATCGAGGGAAGGGAGCGGCGAGCCGGCGGCGGTGTGGGTGGATCAGGGGAGGGGAGTGTAAGGACCCACTATATTAACTAGTTAAATAATAGTATTAGTGGTTAATGAGGTTATTAATTAGTGTTCCTTGTTAGTGTAAAATTTAAAAACGCGAATAGAGCGAATAGAAATAGAAAAGAGGATTGCCGTCAGACCCGCATGCGAGGTATTGATCACCGAGATACCAGACCGTAAGGGCCGGGTCGGCACCTCTCGCTAGACCGGTTCATCACTCGGCAATCCGTACTTACCTGTCGGATTGCGGGTATCCGTAGCCGTGTAGATCAGTTATTAGTGCATTGCCCGTGTAGTAAATGAGTAAAAAGGAGCCAAGAGGTAACTCAGTAACTTTGACCATTCCATGCCTTGCAGCCAGCTCACAGCCAACGCCCAAATGCATGCCCCGACTAGCGGCCGGCTCGTAGCCCGGCCAGGGAGGGCATGGCTCTGAGCCATCCTTATCTCCCCTCCCTCCAATACAAAGAGAGCAAGCCTTCACTTTTTCCTCACTCCCAGTTGAACCACAGAGAGCAAAGCAAAGTAGCCACTCTCCTTTTCCTTTCCCCAGCGAGAGCAGCAACCTTTCTTCACTCCACTCCCAGCCGAAGCCAAGAAACCAGCGAGCAACAGAGAGCACCAGCACTCAAACACACTCGGTCAGAGAGAGCTCAAGAGACCAAGGAGCAAGAAGGAGCCTGAAGCTGGAGGTTCCCCAAGACAAGCCAGGAATAGGAGGTCCTCAAGAAGAACCGAACCAAGCAAGCACCAGGAGGAACCACAAGCCAGAACAAGAAGGATCCACAAGAACCAACCAAGTCTGAAGGAGCACTGAACCGAACCAGAAGGATCCCCAAGCACTGAAGCAGGAGGTCCCCAAGATCCATTGAATCGCATAAGGAGCAAGGAGCAAGGAGTACCCCAAGAACCGAACCAGCACTGTCATCCCCAAGAACCCACTCCGATCCTCAGGTGCACCACCATCGCAGTAGCAAGCTACTCCTCTAGTGCACCATTGAGTAGATCGGGTAACTCGTGGTCTCAGTAGGACTCTAGGGTTGCTAGACCAAAGTCTTGCCGTCCCGCTAGAAGTCCTTGAATCATCGACCCCAAAGAACTTGCATGCAGTAAGAAATGAAGCAAATGAATAGATCAGGTAGTGTCTGTTCTTGTCATCAACCCAGAAATGCGAAATCAAAGGTAGAATAAACATAAAAAGAGGCAAACGTAAATACCGAGTAGTATCTGTTCTTATGTCTGGCCACTAGGGCAAATAAGGGAGAGAGGGGAGTAGAGGAGATTAGAGGAGGATTTGGCAGTAGAGAAGAAGAAGAAGAAGAGGAGAAGTAGAGAGGAGAGAGGGCTACGACAGAGGCGGCGTCGGCCGTGATAGTTGGCCGGAGGAAGGCGTAAAGGAGGGGGTTCGAGAGAGAGAGAGAGAGAGAGAGAGAGAGAGAGAGAGGAGAAGGGAGGAGAGGAACCGAGAGGAGAGCGCGGCGCTGTCACACACGGGCCAAGCATGGAGGAGGCGAGGCGCGGAGCAGGGAGGTCGCCCAAAATGAAGGGGCGCACGGGAGAAGAGACCGAGGGAGCTGGGAGCTTGCTGGCCAAAGAAAGAAAGAGGGAGGGCGTGAAGAAAAGAAAGAAACAGGAGAAAATAAAGAGAGAAAAGAAAAAGAGAAGAAGAGAAAGGAAAGAAAAGAAAAAGAAAAGGAAAGAAGAGAAAAGAAAAATAAGAGAGGAAAAGAAAGAAGAGGAGAAAAATAGGAAAAATAGGAAGTTGTATATTCCGTGCATCTGCAATAGGTTAACTTGCCGTATTCATATCGTGAGGAAAAGCGCATTTGAATTTCTAAAAGGCTGGGTTAGTAGTTAATAAATGTGTAAATTGTTAATTGTTGTATTAAATGAATTGATGTTCATTGCTGCTAGAATATTATGAATCGGGTTAAGTCAGTGGGTTTAGTAAATAAGCGTTGTCCGCCAATTCAGATATCGTAAGGTTGATGTGGGTTAATTCCCGTAGAGTTGATACGTTGTATTTGTCAGGTCCAGAACCGAACCAGTTATACCAACCACCTCTGTATTCGAGCGAGGCCGTACTTGCAAATCCTACTTCAGGCAAGATTTCCTTTGAGCAAATTTCATTAAATGTTTTCAACTTGATTTCAGTATTATTACGAGTATCATTCATGCATTGCACACTTTATATATAATTTGAAAGTACCCGATTGAATATGGGTGGAAATGTGGTGTGGTGTAAACGAAAGTATGGATGATGATGAGGTGTGGAGTGTGTTGGCAAGTCCAGCTGATGGAGCAGCTGGCTTGTGTTATTTATGATATTGGTGTGGTGTTAATATGGTGGGTAGAGGGGGCCAAGGTACTTGGAATGTGGCCGGTGGGACCCTCTACATAGGCTATGATATAAGAATAACCAACTACACTCGGGCAATGAGCCGTATTTTCAGTATCAACCATAGTGTGTGGAAGCGACCAGAAAAGGTTGTCCTAGGAAGGTATTATGATCTCCACATTGGGTAAGAGTAGATAAATACGCGTGTGAAGCTGGGTATGCCGGAAGGCCCAGTGAGGGACACAGATGGTTCTTTCAGGCTATATATGAATAAAGCCTTGGGTTGAGTATCAGTTGTGCTACTACGGTAGCCTGGATAGTCTGATACAACTGTTAGCCGCGAGTCGGTGGGATTGCCTAGTGAAGGAATCCGCGACTCGGGTAACGAGGGTTGGAGATCTAATCTTTGGACTAGTGATAAACATTCAGGGCCTCTCGTGCTAGGGGTCACTATGGGTAAAGTGGTACAAACTGCGCAGGTCAAATCATGAATTCATGCCTGTCTCTGGATTGGAGGCTACGGAAGCTAAGTCTGCCTCATATACGGGTGTTAGTAGTCTCTTGAATTAAAATGTGCAACTCTTAAAGAAAATCAAAACCTATTTCCAATAAAAATCAAATTTTGGGAAGGAGGTAAGCTGGATTTGGAAAAAGGGAGGAAAAACTCATGTATTGCATTCTATACTATTACTTGCTGAGTACTCTGTACTCACTCTTGCTAACTCTCCCCCTGCTAGATATCTGTTCTGAGGGTTAAGCTTCTGGTTGGGACGTGGATCCCAATTGGTCCGACCATGAGACTTGGAGTGAGGGTCATCCGCAGAACCAAACCTACGCGGAGGACTACCAGGGAGAATAGAGTGCTGAGTATCTGTGTTACACTACGTCGGTCTTTTGTGTAACTAGTAGTTGTGTCTTATGCTTATGTTGTACTTGGATCCTGTCTAATTATGTATCGAACTTGTAGCCCTGCGTGGCTTGGTTGTAATATATTTACATTCAGTCTCTAATTATTGTTCTGTTGCAACACTCTGAACACGGTATAGTAGCTAATAAAGTACCGGGACGCCCGTTATTTTGTTAGCCACTATGCCGAGATTCGCTTAATTAACCTGGGGTAATGGCAGCTGTTGCTAATTACCCGGGGCTAATTGGGCGGGTCGCTACAGGGAGCGCCGGGCCGGCTGTGGTGGCTGTATTGGCGGCGGCGTGAGGGATCGCCCGATCCGGACTTTGAGTGGAAAAGTGGAAAGTATCGGGACTGTATTGAGAAGGGTATTATTTAGGGTTATCTGTATCGGAAAAGTATCCGAGAAGTATCGGTTTGTTTTCTTTTTTTTTTTGAAAAATTGGAAATTAATGGATACATGCAAGATATGTATTGGGGATATACTATATGTATCCTTATCCTATACGAATCGGATACGGGTACGCCAGTTTTGCAAAGTATCGGCGCAACGTTGGCCAATATCACCCCAACTACAAACACCAACCATGGGGATTGGGGACACTGATAAATGTGGCAAGCCCATTGGGCATCTCAAAATAGATGTGTAGCTGAGAACTTATTATGAGCTAAAACATCACAGCAGGAAACATTCTGCGTTGAGGATATTTACTTATGTTCTAGATTAACCTTTTAGAATTTCATAGCATACTTTATGATGTCTTGTCCAAATGGCAAATGCAGTTGTTTAGATATAGTTTTTACTGGACTATTCTCTGGTGATGCTGCCAATTTACTAGCCGACTGCACTCTTGGGATTTGGCCATAGTTCATTTTAATTTTCTATTGCCAAATTAGTCTAGGAAGATTAATCTGATACTCTTATAAAACCCAGTCTCATGCTAGGCTTTTGTCTGGAACATAAGTAGCAACATAATGAATCTGAGTTAGCTACTGGGTAGCTCACAGATCCAAAATAGTAAGATATGGTTTTGTTATGGTACCCTTTTCATTTACATCGTTTGCTTGATTTTTTTTGCCTTGATGTAACATTATTGATGTTCTCCCTCATTCATAACAGGCATTTTCTTATATGTGTATACGGAGCAATTGTCCTCGGTTTCATTCTTGCTGGTGAATTAAAAGATAGAAAAGTTGTCTACATACTGACAGGTTATTCAATGCCCTTTCTTGAGAACTTGCACGCTTGTCACATGCTGCGCTTAAGCATAACCTTTTACATGGCAGTGTTAAATCCTTTTGTTCCATTGTTATGTCAGAGAATTAAATTCTTCTGATAGAACCATACAGGAAATTCATCACCAACCTTCTGAATTTCTGTTATTTCTTATTTGAATACGATCGACTTGAATACTCTTTAGGAGAAATTTTGTAAATAATGGAACAACTTTATATGTTTTGCCACTTCGTTTTCCAGCACTACATATGTGATATGTCTCTCTTCATAAATTCGACTTATATTTTCCAATTTCTAATGAAGTGTCCTTTGAATTTGACAGTTTATTATGGCATTGATAATACATTCTCTGGCTTATTTCCACATGTTGCACAGGTATGACAGAGGAAGGCATTGAGTCTTCGAATTCAGTCAGTACTCTATTAAATATCTGTTCTAACTCATTTCATGGTCACGTTTGCAGTGGTTGCTTGCTGTGCACAACACGCAAATACTTTTGACTGTATTTTTGGCTATAATAGCATTGCTCCTTGGTGGGTTTTGTGCTTACCATGCACATCTTTGCTTAACAAATACGACAACCAACGAGGTAAGACTATCACACACGTAAACATATAATAGCATGGTCCTTGGATAAACATTTGAGGTTTGTCCAAGATTTGTTAGGTTTTGTTATTAGAGGGTGCCATTTTCTGTTTTATGTGGTACTTTAGTCCGAAACCAACACCTACTGATCAGGTACTAGTAGTTGGAGTCTAGTACGGGTTATTGATGATGTTTTTCGTTTAAATAAAACGACCCTGTTTGATCGAAGTTCCATCATTGCATTGGTATTGTCGTTAGATGTTTTGACCAAAGCACCTCTCCTTAGTATCTGGAATGGGATATTTGGTGGATAATTTTAAAAAAAGAGAGAAGGAAACATTTTCTAGATGAAGCATCGTAATCAATGCAGGTTGATTTCATAATGAATATATGACGCCTCTCTTAAATAGAGACAAAGTGGTAATCTATGTTGAGTAATGAAATCCGAGATTCCGAACGAAAATAAAACAAGCTTCAAGTATATTACTAGTACAAAAATGTTTCCTTGGATTTTGCTTCCAAATCTCATCTCGTGAAATCCCCGCAGACATTCAAATGGCAAGACTACATCTTTTGGAGGAAAAAGGAGGACGAGGCAAAAGCCAGTGCGGCTGCACTGAAGGCCAGCATCAGCGCAGCTAACGGTGAAGTGCGCAAGTCACCACCAGGCAAATGGAAAGCGTTCTTCTCCAGGTCCCGTGCGCCGGCAGAGGAAGCAGTTGTGAAAAATAACATATATGGCAGAGGCATGATCAGAAACCTGTGCGAGGTGATCGTCCCTCTATCAGAGCGGAGGTCATTTTCCCGCAGAAAGTCTGATTGAAACTGAAATGCTGTTGCAACTGTTGTATCGATTCACTCTTGTATATCCGTGTAGAATTTTGGAAACATTTTTGTTTTCCATGCCAGAGAAGTCCATGCTAGGGAAGAATTCGTCGTAGGATCATCGTGATCAGGAGTAAAGCATCTCAAATACAGATCAAAGCACCTCTGAAGTCCCGTTTGCCTACGCCCTTGCCGAAACAATAGTTCCCAGTCTGTTGCTATGTATCGAATACCAGCTCCGTAGTTCTAGATCGAAGACTTCGATTCGAGCAAGACCGCAAATTCAGACAACAAAAGACATTCATTTAGGGTTCGAGTTGGGTGGCAAGTGGCGCTGGCCGCTGGATCGGAACTTCGGAAGGGTGTTGGGTTGGGCAAGGTTGCAGTCAGGTATTAGGTTGGGCAAGGTTGGAGTGGTGACGGCGGGGAAGAGGATGCGGCACGACGGTGAAGTGGGGGTGCCGCTAGCTTTGGGTGGAGGAGGCGGGACCATGGGAGCGGCGGTGAAGGCGTGCAGAGCTCGTCTTGCAGGGGCGGGGCAGGAGGGACATCGGATATGTAGAAGTGGGGATCAGGGTGGTGGGGGCGGAGCTCACCGGAGAAGACGAAGGGAGATGGGTTTGGAAATGGTCCCATTCATAATCACTCGGCCCTTTGTGAAATCATCCTATGCATAGGATGGGATAGTCTATCGAGGAATTTCAAATGGCGACCAGACATGTTGTCAATTCAAACGATGACAAGATGGGTATTTTTGCGATTTTTTGATTTGATATATTATTTCTGTAAAAAAAATTTAAAAACATATTATTTCAAAAAATAATTCGTCTATCGAGATTGTTTGGTTCGACGAGGAATAGAATGATGTTGTTTCTTGTATGATTAAGGAATAGAATAGTCTTGTTTTGTTTGAGGAATAGAGTAATCTATGACAATTTCTGATTTTTACAATTTGTATACATTATTTGATTGAAACATAGAAATTGGTATTCAGAAATACAAGACACGATCAAAAGCATAATCAGCTTGATCAAATGGGCACAAGCCAAAAAAAAGACCATGTTGTATAAACAACACCTCTGTTACCGAAACTTATATTTGAGGAAAATGACCACCAGATCATATTCATATTCATCATTAATTCAGTAAAAAAACAGTAGACAAAAAAGTGCATATAATTTCAAATGTTCCTTGCATCATAAAGGACTACAACTCAACAAATTAAAGGACATCCATTGCTGAGCATAAGTTCACATAACATATAGTTTGACTTGTAAATGTTAAATTCTAGAATTCATGTTATTTATACAAGGGGCATCAAGAAAGAAGATTCTTGATGTACCTAGTTACCCACACCATCTAGTTGTCAAGACGGAGTGTCACAAAAGCATTATCAATAGAACATTCTCAGCAAAATAAAGCATAATAGTATGAGAGGTCACCTTCACTAAAAACAGGGATGTCCATCTTTATATCTCAAACATTATCTGAAATCATTGGAGGGGCAAGGGGTGCTGTCATCGTAATAGCATTTGTAATATTTCCCAAATCCCATTTGATAATTATGGTAACTCATATCTAGTTTTTTTAGAATTTAAAAATGTATACCAGTAGAACTAGAATTTCTATTTTTTTTAGAGTAGAATTCCTACTTACTATGGAGGAGGACTAAAGGAGCTATATAAACCCATGAGGTGGTCATGGAGAACCTAAGCAACCAAGAGCCACAAGCCAACTCCTACAAAGCAAGAGGTGCACGAAAAGATTAGAGGCTATATTATTCTTTAGCACTAGATTCTTGTATAGGGCAGGGGTCCAAAGATTATAAAAGGTTTGAGAGATTATGAAAGAGCAATAATCTCATGTACTCTTTTAAGGTTATGCTTAAAGAATTTGCAGTCGGCTTCGTCAATTTTTTTTTCTCTCATTATGGTTGCTTCAATGTTGTTATTTTGGTTCTCTATAGAATTTTAGTAGTGTTGGCCAAAGATTGGCAAGAAAATGAACTAGATTGCCAACAGAGAAGAGAATCTTGCCAAAGTTTGGTTTGCAAATATAATGCTTACCAAATTTGGTCAACACTACTAAAATTTGGTAAGGTAAGCATTAGTGCGTATTGGAAGCAACCCAAACATGCCCTTAGTGCTAAAGAATAACATAGTATCTACTTCTCTCGTGCGCCCTCTACTTTGGATGAGTTCCTCTTGCTTGCTTGCTGGCTTGGGTTTTCCATGGCACCACTTTAGTTTATATAGTCTTCTTAGTTCTCCAGAAAGAAGTAAGAATCCTACTCTAAATGATAATAATAATAATATTATTATTTGTCTATAATTCCTTATAACACATCTCTCCAAGACCTAAAGAGACAGGATACGAGTCATTTTATTCTGAACAGTACGCGCACGCTCGCACACACACACACACATATATAAGAAAATGGTTCCATACTCCAAGTAGTACGTACTCCCATCTTCAGTATACTCCTTAAATGATGTTGTTATACTTTTTTATCTTTTCAAGTATACTCTAATATTGATTACAAGATACTACAAAGTGAGTTCTACAAAAAATTTCATCAATGGCCACTCTTTATAGCACAATTTGTTTATATACTCCTTTTACATATGGAGAAAGGTATATAGCAAAAAAATAAAGGGCTCCAATAAAAATTTTCAACCATATCGGAATGGAGTATCTTAAAATTATTATTGGAGTATATCGAAAGTGATAAAAGAGTATAACAAGTTCGTTTAAGTGGTATGTTATATGTAAGATCACTACTACAGATCTCGTCTTCTATACCGGCCCATCAGTACCGGTTATGCATGAACCGAGACTGACAACTACATCGATCTGTTCCAGCGGTCTCTTGGTCCGGGGCATCTCAAGATGTGTTTAATATACCAACCGGTACTGATGTTTTACCATCAGTACCGGTTTGTTACACCACCCGGTACTAAACAGTCGTGGACCCAGCAGGATGCGTAGTACCGGTTGGTGTAACCAACCGGTACTGATGATCCCACATCAGCACTGGTTTAATATACCAACTGGTACTGATGGTCTAACATCAGTACCGGTTGGTTATGAAACCCGGTACTAAGCAACCGTGGGCCCAGCAGGCTGCTTAGTACCGGTTGGTGTAACCAACCGATACTGATGATCCAACATCTGCACCGGTTGGTGTTTTAAACCGGTACTAAATCTCTTCGTCTCCCGCGCCCACCCTCGATCTCGCCCCGCGCTCCTTTTCGATGAAATTCTTTGTGTTCATCAGAATTGAAGTGCTTTCTCTTCGTCTTCTGATTTCTACCTATAAAACGATCAGATGATTGAGAGAGACATACGAGCAGTGAGACATATAGTATTAAAATAGCAGTTCCATCTCCTTCTCCCTCGGGCGCACCATCACCACCCCCCAGAGGAGGAGTGGGATGAGGAGGAGGAGGATCCGGAGGAGGTGGACTGGTAGGAGGAGGAGGATCCAGAAGAGGAGGCGGAGGAGGGGGAGGAGGGGGATGGGTGTGAGGACCCCTCTTCCTATACCGTACTGTACGCCGTCTACTATGGCGTATAGCACCGTATAGCAACAGAAGCCTCGACACCGAAAATCTGAATCTAAAAAAAATTCGATCGACGGGATCGAACCCTTAGCTTCAGACCCGGTGCCTGTACGCATACAATACCGGTTCCCTGGATCAGTAGCCCAGTATCGCGTACCAACAACACGAGTATCAATGCACAAAGTAATGAACTAAAGTTAAATTACATAACTGGGTGTAAATCTTGTACATACACATTACAAAATCCAAAAGTGGAATAATAAGCGGAAGCAAAGAAACACTAAACCAGCGGTGGCCCGACAACCCCACAAAGCTCTTGGAGGAAGGACCACAACCGCCGCATGACTCGCGAGCAGAGGACCACCGAGCCATCCGGATCACCATCGGAACCATCCTCCGAGACAAGGTTAGTAAACAACAAGAAAGCAACGGTGAGTACACGTATGTACTCGCAAGTCTTTAGTGTATGGAAATATAGTTAAATGCAGGCTATTTCAACAGAATAAGCTTCTATACTAGGTTGATTGCATAAAGCGGCATTTATTTGTAAACAACATTTAACAACCGATAGCATTAGTAATTGAAAGAGCATTTGACATAAAACATATTTCACAAGATATGTATAATGTATATTATCCCAACCTGTTCGCCATTCCCGCTCGAATGCAACCGATGGGCTAGATTGTTGACTCTATCCATCAAACACTTCCTTTCCGCTCGAGACTCACACTTTTTCGTAAGAAGACACAAAACCAAACTTCTATACTCTCCATACTTATACGGGCTAGATGCTCTTAACCGTGAGCACGGCTAATCGATTAGTTTTACTTAACACTTCCGCAGAAGTTGCACACATTCCCCACATGGGTCTATCTAGCAAGCGTGTTGCCCACGACGCGCGATACTTTTCGATGCGACTCTTGCAGATTGACCATGCCGTTCCCATCATCGGTGTCACCGGACATCAAGACAATAGCGTGATCCCACCTGGCGGATTTAGGCGGCCGTGACGTTGCGGCGCAACACGGGTATCCCTTGCCCCGGGCCCCATTACCCCACGAGTGGCACTATTGTTGCAAATGGGAACCCACAACACCCTTCTTCATCGTCAATGGATGACAGAAGTCCCTTCCGAGAACCCCGCCAGCTTGCAGACTGTCAAGCTGCGCAAGTTCTCATCTTGCTCTTCGGCCTACCAACAAATCGCTATCCCGAAGTCGGTACATAGGCATTCTTGATTCGATTCATGTGGTTGCGCGAGACTCACCCAAAGATTAACTTTGAGTTCGGTCCTTATATTTTTGTTGACTCGGGCAAGGACTCCAATCCTAACCACACCATCACCTTCACATTCTATACCTCCTCCCGAGTCATTTACACCACTCATTTTTATCAATTAACCATTAACCATTTTGACTCAATTCATTTTGAAATCATATTTTGATTGATGAGTGTAATCGCCAAGGACTAGACTCAAATCTATTGCATTGACTAAGCATATGCATTTATTAACATTTTATACCCAAGTGACATTTATTAAGTTGCCTAACCTCTACTAGGGCTATCAATGTGACCATGGGAAATAGATTAAGGAAAACCACCAATTTGGGTTATATCTACCATTCCCACAAACTAGCACATTTATCAAATTAAACGCATGCATATAGTTTGATAAATCAAAGTAAACATCGTAAAATATTGGATCAAGATGATCAAAGGAGGTGCTTGCCTGTCTGCTGCTGCTCTGATGGATCCGGACGAACTTCAGGATTGTTCGGCGACTCAGGACTCACTCGCCTAATCGAATAAAAACATCAAAAGCAATGAACAGAGAAATAAATTAGCAAAAGTGACTTTAGAAGCATAAACACCAACTTAACATCAAATAGAACTCATCTAGACACTAAGAAAGCAAAGAACGAAACAAGCGAGAAAAATGGCGAAATCGCGATTCGAAAGCGGCGATTTCGCGAATTTCTCGCCAACTTGAACAAAATGCGCAAAATAATTTAAAATTCAACTAAATTTTGTTAAACACCTAGAATTAGGTATAATACACCTAATGGAACTTACGGAACTCGTTTGGATTTAAAACGAACAAGCGGAAGCCAAAACAAAGTGAAAATCAATACACAAAATGTGAAAAATCAGAAAAAGAAAAACGGCACTATTCACCGTAACGCAAGAGCCATTTCTGTCCAGAATCCATTCGAACGACTTGCGACCGATTCCAGCGACTCCACTAGGTACTTTAGGATGTCTAGGACCTATTTGGACCTTGCCCCTTGAAAATTCACTTAATTTGCATCGAACCGATCGAAGCGCCAAATTAAGCCGAGGTTTACGCCTCGATTCGCACGAGGTCAGAAACGGCTCAAACTCGATTCCACTTGCGCGAGGAGCACGTTTTCGACTCTACTAAGTCTAAATGACCCTAAATGACTCATTCCGACAGCTAACTGGCGAAGAAACCCCTAAACGTGGAATATGGCCAAAATGGCTATTTTGCTCGAAAACGAGCAATCTCGCCCAAAAGGGCCGTTTTGAGCTGAAATGCCGCGAGACTTGTTTTAAGCCCTCGGCTAGTTGCTTAGGGATACTGACGACCTATCGGAGCCATTCCCAAAGATGGATGACTTAATCTTCTCGACTTTTGATCAATTGCCCGCTTAACTCCTGTAATTACCCGAGAAAGCGGCAAAAGTCCGAAAAGTGACTTGAATGCGATCCAAAACACGCGGGAAGCATGCTATCGACCTTAGTGACCTTAAACGAAGCTAAACAAAGCTAAATGCCTTAAACGGCTTGTGAGGCCTATAATTACTAAAATAAAATGCAAAGTGCTAAAATGAAAATCTAGCGATTCTAACTGCTTTTCTAGCCTCTAAGGGGACTAATGGTAAAGTCAATACATGCCTCGGAGCTCTAGGATTTTATGAAATAATAATAAATTAAAAGAGACCTAGAGCTAACAACTTGTAGCAGGTTTTGACGAAACTTAATTTCGACTCTTCTGATCGCAACCAGGGCTATCAGAAGAGCTAATGGAGCTATCGTTATACGCTATGGACCTTCGGTCCATTGTAAAAATAGTTAACACATGAATAAATAAAATAAATTTCGGCTTAGCGAAATTGAATTCCGATTCCTCCGGTAGCGACTCTAGCCACCAGAACTGCTATGGGAAAAATCTATACATGCTATGCACCACTAGACCTCCGATAAATCGAAGACCAAGCGATGAACTTGAGCGAATACGAGGGTGACTAAAAGCTAGGTTGGCTATAGGATTAAATGAGCCTAACGATGATCTGAGTCTAGATTCTAAAGCACAATTGCCATGCAATGTGTCTAACACATGGAACCTAGACTTGACCTAGGCTAGGGTTTAGGGAAACTTGATGAAATGCGGAGCTACAGGAGGGGAAACTCGTAGCTACGCGACGAGGGACGTCTCGGGAGCCGAGAAATCAAGTCAGATCGCAAAAGCACCACGGGAACTCCAAGAGACATCGATGAATCTCGATGGAATACTCACTTGAAGGGGTTGAGAAGATGGGGAACGCGATGAGGACGCCAAATCCAGCCTCCGATTCGATTTTCGTCGGTTGAATCGCCCGGAATCCGCGGATTTGGGTGGCCTTCTTCTTCTCTTTCTCCTTCTCCCTTGCTTGGGACGTGAGGGATGGAGGAAATGAGTTTGGCTGTTGGTTGGGGATGGCTAACACATATATATACACTATGCACTTATGAGGGGTATTTTGGTCAAGTGACAAAACTTGAAGATTCAAACTTCCAAAGTTGATTTTTAATGATTCTAAGGTATGTTGGAGGGATTTTGGGTCACTTTGACACTTATTCAACTCAATTTGCAATTACTCATGAGAGTAAAATTAATTGAGTCGGGTAGTTTAAATGTGACCGCGATCAAAGTTTACAAGCTCCGATTAAACGGATCCTTAACTCCTTTTGAAGATTTTTAAGTTCCCCACTAAACTAGGCAACTTGTACTTCAGAAGGATAGAGAAGAGAACATTTAAGTCGACGTACAAGATACTTTCGCAAGAGCTCGAAAACTGAATTCAATCACCGAAAACACTTGTCGGCGATCAAATGGGAAATTGATTTTGAGTGACGCTAAATAAGTTCAAGGGTTCTTTTAGATCCCGAACGAGTACAATCGCTCAAGATACAGAAACACACAAGAACAGTGTATTATTGAACAGTGTTTGAGTACAAATGTACAGTGACTCGAGTATAGAAATACTCGGGATATTACAATGGGATGAAGATAGCCCCCCGCGCAACAATGACGACGACAGCCCCCCCGACAGCGACGACGAGTGGTGGTTTCCATGATCGCGCCACCCACCACTCGTCACTTAATATTATATATATTTATATTTATATATATATTGTAATGTTATTAAATATTGTAATGCAATGAATATAATATTTTGTGTTCTATATGTCATGTTTTACATTCAATTTCCGTGCCATTGTCGCAACAATAATGAGCCAAAAATTATGGTCGCTGCAATTATGAAACGTTAAAAAAAATTATGAAGCGTTCAAAAAAATTATGCCACAATAAGAGAAAATCGTTCAAAAAAATCGGCTTCGAGAAACATTCAAATGTGAAAAAGTAGGCCATTTTGTCGCATCAATAATGAGCCAAAAATTATGGTCGCCTCCCGTCGCCTCAACCGTTAAATTCAAGTATTCAAAAAAATTTATGAAACATTAAAAAAACGTTAAAAAAAATTATGCCGCAATGAGAGAAAATCGTTCAAAAAAATCGGCTTCGAGAAACATTCAGGAGAAAATCGGATTTTTTTCTTCAAAATTTTGGTTCAACGGTCACTAGGGGGCACATCAGTACCGGTTTACAATACCAACCGGTACTGATGTCCCCGAGGGCAACGGCTTATGGGGCTTCAGTACCGGTTGATGTTACCAGCCGGGACTGATGCTCTAAAATTAGTACCGGTTGGTTACACCGACCGGTACTAATAAGCGTAGGCACATCCGTACCGGTCATTGTAACCAACCGGCAATAATATTTGAGCATCAGTCCCGGCTGGTAACATCAACCGTTACTAAAGCCCCATAAGCTGTTGCCCTCAGAGACATCAATACCAGGTGTTTTCTTAAACCGGTACTGAGTAGCCTTATTTGAATCCCCTCTCCCTCGTCTCCTCCCCACACTGTGCCCGATCAAGAACACTACTCAATCAAGAACAGTGCAGCGCCAGAGCTTCAAGAAGAGGGAGGTGCAGCCAAAATTTCAAATTTTTGGTCATTTTACTCCAAGCCAATTTAACCAATGTTAGCAACATCGTTCCTCACTACATTTAGTGTAAAATAGAGCTTCTTCTTTGCTTGAAATGTGAAGAAAATTTGATCTTTTCTCATGATTGATGAAAGATTAAGAATGTAGAGATCTAGCTCGATCTTTTCATGTATGTTGCAATAAATTGTTGTGTAAGTTTGGAATTTGCTTGGATTAGATGTAGCTCGCATTGAAGGTGTGGATCTAGCTCAAATGTAAGCTTTGGTTCCATCGATCGATGAAGATTTTTGCATCTAGGCTTTGATCTACCAATTCTTACATTTTAGGTGTTGATCTAGCTAAAATTTTAGTTTTGGTTCCATCGATTGGTTGGAATGTGTATGATTTATTATTTTTATTAAGCAAAGAAGAATAATTCAATTTATGTAACAAGATGAAATTTTATCATGAAAATTGAAAAATTATTGATGAATTTTAACACATTAGATATATAAAGAATAATCCTTTTCAAAATATGTAATGAAGTATTGATATTTTAAAAATATTAACTTTTTAATGAAATTTCACCTAAAATTAAATTTATCCACCTAAAATTTTTAAATAAATTTAATATTGGTTTAATATGAATTTTGAGAAATGTTCAAAAGTTCATTATTGAAAAATGAGCTAACATCTGTTTTGATGTAACATAATGTAGATGGACCGGCGATGGATGTACATGGACCGACGCTCCCCGAAATTATTGCAGGGTTTGCAAGCTTTTCTTCGTGAGACCAATGCATACACGAAGTCAGGCTACATATGTTGTCCATGCATAGACTACAAGAATGAGAAGGAGTGGCCAAAATCTAGCCACCTTCACTTCCATTTGCTCTCGAGAGGTTTCATGCCAAACTATACCTGTTGGACCAAGCACGGTGAAGAAGAGACTATATGGGAAGATGGTGAAGAAGAAGAAGAAGAAGAGGGAGACAACAATATTTCGGATGCTGTCCAACACGATTCGTTTGAAGATACATTGGGGGAGTTTGACGATGATGACCTAGACCAGATGCTGCTTGATAGAGGGAGAATACACTGATGAAAGACATTACAAAAAGTTCCAGTGCCTGTGGGAGGACCACGGAACACTACTGTACACAAATTGCCGACAGGGCCACAAACAATTGCGTACCACACTAAATCTGTTGCAATGGAAGGCGACCAATGGATTGTCTGATAATGGATTCGACGAGTTGTTATGAATCATAAAGAAGTTGCTTTCGGATGGTAACAGGTAACACACTGCCTGAAACTACGTACGACGCCAAGCAAATTGTCTGCCCTATGGGGTTGGTGGTACAGAAGATACATGCATGCCATAATGATTGTATCCTTTATCACAACGAGTACGAAGATTTGGAAGCTTGTCCAGTGTGCAAAACTTCGCGGTATAAGATCAGGCATGATGACCCAGGTGAGGAAGATGGGCAACGTGTAACATCCCAAAATTTTGCTTTTCTTAAATTCATGTGTGAATTGGCACTTTGGTGAATTTTTGAAATTTTCTGGAATTTATTTGGATTTATTTGGAATTTATTTGAATTTATTCTATTTTGAAATAATTAAAGAATTAAACTTTGCAAATAAAAATTTGTTGGGAATATTTTAATTGAGTCCAAAATGTTCCAAAATATTTTCCAGAATTTTTCTGGAATTTTTCTGAGTCTTTTGCTATTTTTAATGATTTAATTGAATTTCTGAGAATTTAATTGGATTAATTAAATCGAGTTGGTTTCACTGTTCCTCCGACCGAGCCCGAGTCAGACTCGAGTTCGAGTCCGACCCGAACCCGACCGCGCCCGTGGTCAAGACGAACCCGTTCGCCCCGAGCCCTAATCGCGTGACCGTTGGATCTTGATCCAACGGCCACGATTGAGCCACGTCACCCGAGCCCGAGTCCGACCGAGCCAGCCAGCTAGCCCGAGCCGGACTGAGCCCAAACTCCTCGCACCGTTGGATCTTGATCCAACGGGCCGACGTTGTTCCACGTCACCCAATCCGAATCCAACTCGGATTCCGCGCCAACGGAGCGAGCCTCGGTTTTAGTGTTTCACTGACGCCGAGGGCCCTATTTAATGCGCCGCCACCGCTGCCGTGACGCCGACTTCCGTGCGCACCCGTAGCCCTAGCTCACGCCGCCAGAGCCGCCGTGGTTGCGCCGCAATCGCTCGCTGGAGTTGGAGGAGCGTTCCGCCGCGTTCAGCTGCAGTTTCCGCCGCCGTCCGCCGTCCTCCGCCGCCGTTGAGCCCAGATCCGGAACCGCGAGGTCAAGCCGCGCCAAAGGAGACCACTCACTTCGCCGGAGGAGCCCCGCAACGCCGTCGCCGTGGTCGCCGTCGCCGTGGTCGCCGTCTTCGTCTCCGGTGAACCAGCCCCGCCGCAAGCCATCGCCTGACCTCGAGCTCCACCAGCCATCCGATCCAGATCCAAGGGTCCAGATCGCGCCACATCACACCCCGGTGAGATCTCACGTGCCTGCCTCAGATCTATTTCCAACCGTTGGATCTAGATCCAACGGTTTGAATCGTGCCACGTAGCCTAAACTGCACCAAGCTAGAATAGATCTCAGCTGTTAGATCTAGATCGAACGGTTAGCGTTAACCCACGTTGTTTTCGTTAGATTGGATCTTGACCGTCCGATCAAGATCGAACGGTCCAGATCAGCGGAGTAGTTTCTTAACGCGTTAAGCCAGATCCAATCTGGGCCGTTGATTTTCAAATCAACGGCCGAGATCTAGCCACGTGGCTGGGAGGCCGACCGTCAGCGGTAGCGGTCGGCGCCGTAGCGTGGGCGCGTGTCTCTGACACGCGGGGCCCGCGTGTCAGTGGGGCCCACGCGTCTGTAGGATCGAAGTATACGAATATAGCAATCAGAGGGGGGGTGAATGATTGTGCGGAAGCTAAAACCAAATTCTTGATCTATTAAAAGTTCACCCCAAAACAGAACCAAATAATTGCCTCGTTTTCGACAAAAACAGAATGACAGAGGTTTGGTAAAACGAGAATTCCCGGAGATCCAACCGTCGAAACGATCTGAAATTTGGACACAAGAAACTAGATTCCAATACGAATCGAACCCAAAAAGAATCAGCTCGATCGGACTTACGGATCAAAAGTTATGAGCTTCGCAAGCTTGCTGATCCAGAACTTGACGAGAATCAATCTAATCAAAACTTCAAGATTAAACAAGAACGACAAAAGATTGATCAACTAGACTTTGAGAAACACTAGATCAATACCTAGAGAGGTTTTTGATGGATCAAATCAAGATAAAACTTGAAGAACAAAAACCAATCTAGAACTAGAACAAGCATGCAAACAAGAACCAAAGCGAGAAAATACTTGTGAGCGACGTGGTTCTTGTAGTACGCAAAAATCTTGGAAGAATTGATCTTTATTTCTTGTCTAAAATACTCTCATCAAAAGAGTACAAACCCTAAAACCAAGCTCAAAGCTTGATGCGCTCAGCTCTCCTTGGTGCCTTTCAACAGAGACCCCCACCTATTTAAAGCACCAACCCACAAGGAGTTCAATACGATTCCTATTCCCTAGAAGGAATCCGTATCCAACTCAACTCTACTTGGCCCAACCAGGCCGAGTACAACTCTTGCACGCGTATGGCAACCCTACCATACTCACGTGACTAACACTTTGCACGCGTATGGCCACCTGCCATACTCACGTGACTAACACTTTGCACGCGAATGACCTCCTGCCATTCTCACGTGACTAACCATTCTTCATGTGCACCATTCTCTTAGCCCGAACGTCCCGCATGACATCCTTGACCACCAAGACCTCAGTTCCTCCTGAACCTAGTCCCGAACCTCAGTTCCACCATGAACCTAGTTCCGGTCCCGTCATCGACCACATTCGTCTTCGAGCAATACCTGCACATGAACAAACCACAAAACAAATCCGAGCACAAGTCCACGACTTGACTCAATGTCAATCCATGCAACTACTCACATGAGTATTGTATAAAGTCCACTTCAAAAGAAGCATCATGAAATCATCACAGATTTCATAATCTCAAATTCAAACCATTTCAAATCTAAATCGCTCAAAACCCTAATTGAGCGAAAACGCATTCACGACGGACAAACAAAGTTGGTCCGTTGTATAAGGAAAAGTTTCTGTTCCAAGAAGCCAACCAAACGCGGAAAAACACGTTCACAACGGACAAACAAAGTTGGTCCGTTGTACATGCAAAAATGGCTTCGGCCATGAGCTCAAAACACGTTCACAACGGACCCCAGAAGCTTGTCCGGCGCAAACGTGCCACGCTCGGTTTCACAAAAGTAAAACCCTAGAAAAAGTCCATTCACGACGGACAAGAAATCTTTGTCCGACGTACATGTGAAACTCTCAGTTCCAAGAAGAAAACATTTCGGTGAAAACACGTTCACAACGGACCCAAAAACTTTGTCCGTTGTACATGCGAAATCAATCCTCAAAAAGCCATTCACGACA
Organism: Rhipidocladum racemiflorum; assembly: GCA_036346355.1. Lineage (NCBI taxonomy): Eukaryota > Viridiplantae > Streptophyta > Magnoliopsida > Poales > Poaceae > Rhipidocladum > Rhipidocladum racemiflorum. The sequence continues at coordinate 59,164,652 of CM070573.1, read as the reverse complement.
GACCCAAAAACTTTGTCCGTCGTACATAGGAAACTTACTGGATTCTTGGAAAATAGGGTTTGGCTCATGCGCTCAAAAACATGTTCACGACAGACACAAAAACTTTGTCCGTTGTACATAGGAGAAAGAGGTTGTCAAAAAGCATGTTTACAAAGGACCAAGAAAGTTTGTCCGTCGTAGATGGGAAACTTACTGTTTTCTTTAGGATTGGTCCGCGCCAAGGCAAAACTTCTGTTTCTTGTCAATTGTCAAAACACATGAACAAACACATTTTGCAAATTCAAATCTAAGTTAATTTTTCGATTCAAAGCCAATTTTTCAAAGACATGATTTCACAAATACAATGGCGTCTCGGTAAAGTGCACCATGACGTCACACGGCGGCGTCACGGTGGGGCCCACTGTCAACCGCCCTCGGCCGTGCGTGATAGCGTCACCGCCGACGTCATCCGAGGGCCCACTGTCGGCCGAGACACGTGGCCGTGGACCAGGTCCACACGGTAGCCGAGCCGCGCTGTCTTGTGCGCCGGGTCCATGGACCCGAGGCGACGTGGCGGCACCGGATTGGTCCACGTGTCATGCTGACGCAATAAAAGAATTTCCGAAAAAGAAAATGATTTATTAATTCGAATTATTGATTTCAAATTTTGATTTAAACTTCAAAATGCTATAACTTTTGCATTTAAACTCCGAATTTGACGATTCCAGTTTCTAAAAATTCATAAAATTATGCTCTCTCTGTTTATGAACTTTATTTGGTTGTTTGGACACTTTTTGTCTACTGTTTTATTCATCTGTTACTATTTGCACGCGTTACGAGTAGACGTTGAAGTGCCGGAAGGATTCGAAGGAGAAGTATTGACCCAGGAGCCAGCTCAGGACCAAGAGCAAGTACTTTTTGAAGGCAAGTTATGATTTGACCATATTGATCCTATTTTGAAACCTATTTTGATTTAACTTATTGCATGCTAGTTCAATTAGAAAATACTTTATTTAAATATGGGAAATTAGATAAATGCCAAATTGCTGTATGACACCTTGATTACTTAAATATGTGCCATGACCCCTTGTCACCCCACTTGTGGAGTATTAGTTGGACATTATTTAAATTGCCAACATGGGATTTTAGACCGTTGTAGTATATGGCTTAGACCTGCTACGTGCTCATGACATGATTTTGGACAATCAAATGTTAATATTGACTTAATGATATATTGAACCTGATTTGGAAAGGCATCATGTGATGTTGATGGCACGTGGTGCATGGTAATCAAGCTGGGCTTGATAAATAGTTTTCGGCCAGGGGCATGTGGCAAGAATGATCGGGTGGGCCAGTTGTGGCACCGGGAATGTTGGTTTGGTTCTTCGGGTAGTCTTGCCCTGGTCACCCTAAGGACTTCACCTTGCAAGCCTTTGAACTGGGTCAAGCGTGCAACCACATGTCCAGAATGGGACGAACCTAGTTGATTAAGTTGCTAATAACGCACTGTGGGACCTCGGGAGGTCAACTACACCCTTTGTGTAAGTTGTGCGGGAGCGTCTGGGGCTGCGGTGTACCCATCTAACGGTTGGTTGGCCTAAACTTCGCCTTAGCTAAGGGAAGGGTTAGTGTGCAACACCGGAGAGGACCACTTGTATTGTTAGAAGTTTTCGAAAGACTTTGTTACGGGAACTCGCCTTTGTGGTGTTTGACTGTATCTTGTGGGTAAAGTGCATAACCTCTGCAGAGTGTAAAATCTATTCGAATAGCCGTGTCCGCGGTATTGGACATCGCTCGGGAATTACAGTCAAGGGTTAGACTTTCTTGAAAATAACTTGGACTTGAAAGGTTGGGTTTGGTTGAACAATGATGTCGATGGAAATGTGGATTAGGTATGGGAAGGATGTTGATTAAACTCTTGGAAAGGTTTTTGATGTTATACTTGTTTCTACTGCTTTCGAATCTACCTATGCTACTTGTCAAATGCTGTTTACTGCAAATATACCTTGAGCTATTCCTTTGTATCAAGCCATGCATATAGTATATTAGCTTGCATTCTGTGCATGACTTGCTGAGTACCAAGTACTCACCCTTGCCACAATACAACACCAGTTGAAGAGGAGACTACACCAGCTTTGGAGGAGGAGCTCCAAGAGGAACCGTCTACTTAGGGAGCGAGCCCAGTCAGTTGCCTGTGGTATCTTTGGATGGCGCCACGAAGTTATCTTATTTTCCATTTGCTATTATTTCTCTTTTAATAAGTTTCGCCTGCGTATCATATATTTGTAACTTGACCATAAGGTCGAGCAACCAGTTTGACTATTTAATTAAAGTACTTTATTAGTATCGAGTGGTATGATTGTGATATTTACCGATGTTAAGGCTGTGTGCACTAAGCGCGTTCTGGACTAGTGTGAATACACAGAGGGTCCTGATTTGCGATTCGGTCCCGATCGAGGTGGTATCAGAGCCATACTGACCGTAGGCTCAACCCATAGTTAGAATGGTCGTAGTGAGGATAAAACCTATTTTCTAAAGATAAAAATTGTCAAGATAATGAATGAATTCTCAACTTACCCCTTTCTATCTTGTTCATACCCCTTGCTGAGTTCTTTCGTCTTCCACATTGATTTTAAAGTGTTGCGTTCTTACGCAAGCGCCTTTTGGCAGATGATGATAAAGAAAAACTACGCCGAGCGTCAAGGAGGCTACGCTGCCGAGTTGTGGCGTATGCTTCAGCTTCTTGGAGGTTTTGAGAGGCCGCTCTACCGAGGGACGACACTTGTGCAGGCAGGACTGGCCATTGGATGGGACGTCCGGATCACGGTGTATGCCCGAGAGAAGACAAAGTTCAGTCGCCCTTTCCACTTCACCGCCAGGAGGTCTACCTTTGAGATTGGAATCCAGGAGGTATCGCGCCGAGCAATGCAGCAGATCGCCCGCACTTACTCCAGGGAGCTGGAAGGCACAGTGTTCCATGACCACCCACGCCGAGACAGCAGAGCTCAACGGAAGCCGATAGAAGATGAGGATGCTACCATCACTCACTTAGCCAGATTAAATGCGCCGCTCAGGAGGAGCTGATCGAAGACACAGTTCAGGAATTGAAGAAGGCTCGTGAGCAGGTCGAGGAGGAGAAGAAGCACTTAGAGAATGCCCGTGAGTATGTTGCTTATGCTGCGGAAAGGATCGCAGAGTTGGAGACTGCACTGTATGGCTAGGGACCCGATCCAGTGTTGGAGTTAGACGCTCCAGACCCAAAGGAAGAACCAGAAGAGGCGCCTCGCACGGCGCCACAGCCACAAAGAATGTACCAGATCGAGCGAGGAGGACGCCGCGTCGTCAACCACAGCTGCAGTTGTGGGGCATGGTGATTGTTTCGCGCCGATGCCGCCTCACCCGCCACGAGGATGCAGTGGAGGTTTTCTCGATGAGTGAGCGTAGTCGTTAAGGTTGAGACTCCTTCGTCGAGTCGCGTTATAGAATAAGAGTCACCCTTTAGAGGCGTTGGATTTTCATTGTTTGCTGAGTGTGCAGTATGTGTTGCAAGGCCCTTAGGCATTGTAAGCAACCATACCAAGTTATTACTATTATTATTAATAATAAAGTTGGATTTTGAGTTACACTTTTCCCCCGCATAAGTTTCCCTGTTACTTGTCTATTCTTGTTCCCTCTCATCTCTAAGCCTTGGAGCAACCGACAGATGGTGAACACCCGCGGAAACCTTGGAGGCAATGGAAGTGGTTCTCGCCCAGCAGAAAACCCCAATGATGGAGCACCAGCACCGCCAGTTGATATGCAGAATTTCGGAGCTTTTCTTCGCTCGGACTCGCTTGATGCATGCCATGATGCAACAGATGCAGCATGTCACCGCTCAGGCCACTGCTAATCAAGTCAATCAGGGACAACGCCAAAATACAAGACTGTCAGAGTTCATGAGGACTCACCCACCCACTTTTTCTGGGAATGCCAATCCGTTGGAGGCTGATGATTGGTTAAGGTCAATTGAGAGGAAGCTACACATTGCTCAAGGCTGTTGCTTATCCAAGGACCAAAGCAACCTGGAAACGACATCGACGTGTACCTCAAACCATTGGTTGAAGATTGTGAAATCATGTGCTGAAAAATGGGTTTAGAATTGAATTTACAAATATGTGTGCATGTGGTTCTTTTAGTGCCGGATTGAAGTTCACAAAAACAGTAAGTTTCGCATTGGCGCCGGACCAAACCTGGAAAAATAGTGAGTTCTCCATCTGCACCGGACCGTTTTCCGTGTTTACGCTGGACCAAACCTGGAAAAACAGTGAGTTCTTTATCTGCACCGGACCGTTTTCCGTATTTACGCCGGACCAAATTTTTGGTCCATCGTGAACGGGATTTTGAGCGATGTTTTCGTATATGCGCCGGACAACTTTTCGCTATTGCGCCAGACCAAATGTTTGGTCCGCAATGAACGCATTTTGTGCCAGAACAAGTTTTACAAAATCAGTAAGCTTCTATGTTACGCTGGACCATTGTCGGGACATCGAATTTGCAAATCCGGACCCTCTGTGTATTCAGCACTAGTCCAGGAACGCGCTAGTTCACACAGTCTTAACATCGGTAAATATCACAATCATACCACTCGATACTAATAAAGTACTTTATTTAAATAGTCAAACTGGTTACTCGACCTTATGGTCAAGTCACAATGTATGATTTCGCAGGCTAAACTTATTAAGAGAGAAATAGTAGCAAAGGAAAATCAAAGAAGGTAACATCGTGGCGCCATCCAAGTATACCACAGCAACCGATCGGGCTCGCTCCTAAGTAGACGGATCCTCTTGGAGCTCCTCCTCCAAAGCCGGTGTATTCTCCTCTTCAACTGTGTTGTAGGGTGGCAAGGGTGAGTACTTGGTACTCGACAAGTCATGCATGCAGAATGCAAAGCTAATATACTATATGCATGGCTTGGTACAAAGGAATAGCTCAAGGTATATTTGCGATAAGACATTTGAAAAGTAGCATAAGTAGATTCGGAAGCAAGAAAACAAGTAAAGCATAAATAACTTTTCAAGAAGTTTTAGTAAACATTTTTCCCATCCTAAACCACATTTCCATCAACGTCATCATTAATCCAACCCAACCTTTCAAAACCAAATTATTTTCGTAAAATCTAACCCTTGATCAGTAATTCGGCGATGTCCAATACCGCGGACACGGCTATTCGAATAGAGTCTATACTCTGCAGAGGTTATGCACTTAACCCACAATATACAGTAAAAAAACACAAAGGCGAGTTCCAGTAACAAAGTATTTCGTAAAATTCTAACAATACAAGTGTTCCTCACCTGTTATTGCACACTAACCCTTCACTTATCTAAGGCGAAGTCTAGGCCAATCAACCGATTAGATGGGTACCTGGCCTCACGGCCAGACGCCCCCCGCACAACTTACACAAAGGGTGTAGTTGACCTCCTGAGGTCCCACAGTGCGTTATCGGCGACTTAGTCAACTAGGTCCGTCCCATTACGGACATGTGGTTGCACGTTAGACCCGATTCAAAGGCTTGCAAGGTTAAGTCCTTAGGGTGACCAGGGCAAGACTACCCGAAGAACCAAATCAACATCCCCAATGCCACAACTGGCCCACCTGATTACTCTTGCCACATGCCCTGGCCGAAATCGTTTATCAAACCCCGCTTGATTACCATGCACCACGTGCCATCAACATCACATGATACCTTTCCAAAACAGGTTCAATATATCATTAAGTCAATATTAACATTTGATTGTCCAAAATCATGTCATGAGCACGTAGCAGGTCTAAGCAGTATACTACAACGTTCTAAACCCATGTTGGCAATTTAATAATGTCCAACTAGTAATCCACAACTAGGGTGACAAAGGGTCATGGCACATACTTAAATAATCAAGGTGTCATACAGTAGATTTGTGTTTATCTAATCCCCCATGTTTAAATAAATTATTTTCTATTTGAACTTAGCATGCAATAGGTTAAATCAAAATAGATTTCAAAATAGGATCAACATGGTCAAAGCACAACTTGCCTTCAAAAAGTACTTGTTCTTGGTCTTGAGTTGGATCCTGAGTTAATACTTCTCCTTCGAATCCTTCCTGCACTTCAACGTCTACTCGTAAAGCGTGCAAATAGCAAATACACGAATAAACAATAGGCAAAAAGTGTCCAAACATCCAAATAAACTCCATAAACTGAGAGACCATAATTTTATGAGTTTTTAGAAACTGGAATCACAAATTTGGAGTTAAGATGCAAAAGTTATGATTATTTAAAGTTTAAATAATCAATTAAATAATTTTGCAGAGAAAAACTTTAGTCCAAAAATTAAATAAAATTCATATTTAGGTAGATCTCAATTTTATACAAATTTAGAAATTTGAATCACTCAAATCGGAGTTGAAACGCAAAAGTTATAAGCGTTTGAAGTTTGAAACAAAATCAAAATCATTATTTCGAATTAATAAATCATTTTCTTTTTTAGGAAATTAATTATTGCGTCGGCATGGACACGTGGCAGCACTGGATTGGTCTGGCGTCGGCCAGTCCATGGACTCGGTCCACGCTCGGCTCGGGTCTACTGTGGACCGAGTCCACGGCTCGCGTGAGATCGACATGTGGGACCACTCGGGTGACGCGTCATCGGCCCGGCGTCGGCGGGCTCACCACGTCGGCGGCGAGTGGGACCACCGATGACGTCCTGGGTGACGTCACGGTGCGATGCAACTAAGCCGGACACGCGGGCCCGTGTCGCTGACCACACGCCAGCGTGGGCGCGGCGCTTTCGGCTTCAGGACCGCGTGCGCGATCGTGTCCGTTGATTTGAAAATCAACGGCCGCGATTAGATCCAGGGTTAACACGTTGAAAACTACTCGATGATCGTGGGCCGTTCGATCTAGATCGGACGGTCCAGATCTAATCCTACATTAACACTACTACGGCACGTGGCGATCGTGGGCCGTTGGATCTTGATCCAACGGTCCAGATCTAATCGGGTTTGGAAACACGTGAACTCACCTCAACCGCACGATCAAGATCGGACGGCGCACAGAGCTCGCGAGGTCGATGGCGACGCGGCGGAGCTGCAGCAACCGGAGACGGAGACGACGACGAGCCCGACGGCGCTTCGGGGTTTCTCCGACGGAGTGAGAGGTACCCACGGGTGCGCCTTGGCTTGAGGACTCCGGTACTAGGCTCCAACTCGGCGGAAGACGGCGGCGGCGAGGCGAGGCAAAACCATGGCGGAGTGGCGCTCAACTACTGCGAGCTATCGCTGCTAAACGGCGCCGCTCTGCCTTGGTGAGTAGGGGCTATGGAGTGCGCAAGGTCGTGGCCGACCTCGGGTGTGACCCGGGCCTTAAATAGCCTCGGCGTCCGTGCGGAAAACGGAAACCTAAACCTACACGGCGGCGGAGTCTGGCTCGGATCCGGCGGAGACGACGACGCACGGCCGTCCACGTGGCACGATCGACGGTCACGATCGCGTGGGTGCGATCGGATCCGACCGGATCGATGCGGCTCGATTTCGGCAGTTGGATCTCGATCCAACGGTTCACCGGGTTAGGGTTTGGACTTGATTCGGTCGAGTCACGTGGCTCGGGTCGGGTTCGGGTCGGACTCGAACTCGAGTCTGACTCGGGCTCGGTTGGATGAATAGTACAAACCCACTCGCATTTTCCAGCGATTTAATAATTAAAATAATTCCCAGTAATTCATTTAATTCATTAAAAATAGCAAAAGACTCAGAAAAATTCCAGAAAAATTCTGGAAAATACTTTGGTTCATTTTGGGCTCAAATAAAATATTTCCAACAAAATTTTATTTGCAAAGTTTAATTCTTTAATTATTTCAAGATGGAATAAATTCAAATAAATTCCAAATAAATCCAAATAAATTCCAGAAAATTCCAAAAATTCACCAAAGTGCCAAATCACACATGAATTTAAGAAAAGAAAAATTTTGGGGTGTTACAAACCTCCCCCCCTTAATAGAATCTCGTCCCCGAGATTCAGGGCTCACTACAGAATAGGTTTGGAAACTCTTTCTTCAAATCCTCTTCAAGGCTCCCAAGTCGCTTCGCTCTCTGCATGGTTGCTCCACTGAACTCTAATGAAACGGGTTGACTTGTTTCTAGTTTCTCGATCCATTGTGTCCAGAATCCTCACGGGATGCTCCTTATAAGTCAAATCCTCTTGCAACTCAATTAACTCTAGCGGTGTCTGTTCCTCAGGAACTCGGAGACACTTCTTCAAGCCCAGGACACATGGAATACGTCATGCACTCCTGCTAACGACTGCGGCAACTCCAGCTGATAAGCAACTTCGCCTCTGCGGCTCAAAATCTTAAATGGTCCAACATAACGGGGTGCGAGTTTCCCTTTGGCATGGAACCTCTTAACTCCCCTGAGAGGCGTAACTCTGAGGTATACTAAGTCTTCTGATTCAAAACTCAAGTCTCGCGACGGTTGTCGGCCATAACTCTTTTGTCGTGATTGGGCTATCTTCAACCTTTCCCTAATCATGGCGACCGCTTCTTCACCTCTTGAAGAATATCGAGGCCCGAAGACACGGCGCTCGCCGGTCTCATTCCAATTCAATGGCGTCAGACAGGTCGACCATCTGATGCCTCAAAAGGTGACATCTCAAAACTAGCCTGATAACTATTGTTGTAATCGAACTCGGCATACGGCAAACTCTTATTCCAAGAGGTCTTAACATATCCTCCGAATCTGTTGACTCTTTCGGTCTGTCCATCCGTGCATGGATGATAAGTCAGGCCGAAGTTCAAACGGGTTCCCATGGCTTCATGCAACTTGTTCCAAAATCTTGAGGTAAATTGGGTACCTGTCCGATACAATCCTCTTTGGCACTCCGCAAACAGACGATCCCGATCATGTACAACTCGCCAACTTGTCCCCAGAGTAAGTGGTCTTCACGGGATAAAATGGGCTACTTTAGTCAAGCGATCCACTATAACCCATATGGAGTCATAACCTCCTTGAGTTTTAGGCAAACCGTAATGAAATCCATTCCGATTTCCTCCCACTTCCACTCGGGTATTTTCAGCGGTTGTAGCAATCCTGCTGGTCTCTCGATGCATTGCCTTGACTCTCTCGGCATATGTCGCACAATGCAACATGCTCAAGAACTTCACGTTTCATACTCGGCCACGAGAATCTCTCCTTCGATCCCGATACATCTTGGCGCTTCGAGGATGAATTGAGTACTTGGAGTCATGGGCTTCTTCCAAAATCGATTGCTTTAACTCCTTCTTGTTAGGCACACAAATGCGATCTTTCATCCACAACGTGCCTTGCTCATCCAACTTGAAGTCCTCTGCCTTGCCTTCCTCCTTGATGGACTTAATCCTGCGGATCTTGTCATCATCCTTCTGCCCTTCTCGGATCTGGTCCTCTAGAGTAGGCTTTACTTCTAATGCGGCCAAGAATCCGCTAGGTACCACCTCAATCTTCATTTTCTAAAAATCCTCACATAACTCATCCTGACTTGTGGCTAGCATCGTACTCACGGTATGGCTTTTCCGACTCAGAGCATCGGCTACTACGTTGGCCTTCCCGGGATGGTAATGGATTCCAACATTGTAGTCCTTGATTAACTCTAACCATCTCCTCTGCCTCATGTTTAGATCCGACTGGGTGAATATGTACTTAAGACTCTTATGGTCCGTATACACTTCACATCTGTTCCCGATCAGATAGTGACGCCATATCTTCAAGGCATGCACTACGGCAGCTAACTCTAGGTCATGTGTCGGATAATTTTCCTCATGCGGCCTCAACTGCCTTGATGCATAAGCGACGACCTTTCCATTCTGCATCAGCACACATCCAAGTCCTTGGCGCGATGCGTCACAATAAATATCAAAGCTTTGATTAACATCCGGTAGAACTAACACCGGCGCTGATGTCAATCGCTTCTTCAGCTCCTGAAATCCTTTCTCACATTCTGGCGTCCATGCAAACTTCTTTTCCTTCTTCAGCAATTGCGTAAGAGGTTTCGCAATTGTCGAGAAGCCTTCGATGAAACGGCGGTAGTACCCTGCCATTCCAAGGAAACTCCGAATCTGGGTCACAGTCTTCGGCTGCTCCCAATGTAACACAGCTTCTACTTTGCTTGGGTCTACGGCGACTCCTTCTGCGGTCATTACATGTCCAAGAAACTCCACCTTGTCCTTCCAAAAATCACACTTACTGAACTTGGTGAAGAGTTGCTGTTCCCTCAGCTTTTCCAAAACTCGCCTTAAGTGTCCGGCATGTTCATCCTCCGTTTTGGAGTAGATTAGAATATCATCTATGAACACGACGACAAACTTGTCCAAGTATTCCATGAACACCTTATTCATCATATTCATGAAATATGCTGGCGCATTCGTCAGACCAAAAGACATAACTGTAAACTCGTAATGTCCATATCTTGACGAGAATGCAGTCTTCGGGATATCTTCTGATCGGATCTTCAACTGATGGTATCCCGATCTCAGATCAATCTTGGAGAAAACTCCGGCTCCTCTCAGCTGATCAAACAAATCATCAATCCTGGGTAGCGGATACTTATTCTTCACGGTGACTTCATTGAGTGCACGGTAGTCAATGCACATCCTGAAACTCCCGTCCTTTTTCTTGACAAACAAAACTGGTGCTCCCCACGGCGACGAACTCGGTCTGATAAATCCTTTCTCCATTAACTCTTCTAGCTGTTTCTTCATCTCAACCAACTCCTCGGTGGACATCCGATAGGGTCTCTTTGCTATCGGTCTTTGTGCAGTACAAGCTCTATCACAAACTCTATGTCCTCGTCTGGCGGCATACTGTAGATCTTCAGAAAAACATCTGGGTACTCATTCACTCTTTGAGACATCCTCTATGCTGATTGCCTTGGTATCAAGTTAACCATCAACTGTCCATCTCTAACGGTAGTGGCTTGAAATTTCACTTTCTTTCCACAAGGGCTCTCAACTGAGATAGTCCTTCGTCCACAATCCAATACGGCCTTGTGCTTGGATAACCAGGCCATTCCCAAAATAACGTCTAAGGTCTGGGTTTCTAGAATAATAAGGTCTGCTAGGAACTCTATTCCATCTATTAGTATTCTCACCCCGGAACATCCTACTTTCGTTCGGAGTTCGGAACCAGGGGTTTGAACTAAAAGCATGCATCTAAGTCTTGCAATCCTCAAATCATTTCTAGTAGCAAAACCTTGCGAAACAAACGAATGCGAAGCTCCAGAATCAAACAAAATCAAGCAGGTGTATCGAAGTTAACAAGTAACTTACCCAAGACGACGTCAGTAGCATTCTGCAGTGCATCTGCGGTGACATGGTTGACTCGGCCTCTCACCACACCGGGTGTGGCTCCTGGTGCCGGGTCCTAGCTGGGTGGTTCCTAGATTGAAGCGAATCAGGGTCACTCCTGCTGTCTTCTTTGGACAGCTGTTGGCAAAGTGTCTGGCTCGTTCAGATTATAGCGACATCTCACCGTTCCTTGCCGATCGCTCGAGTAGTGTTTCTAGCGGGGCTGGGTGCAGTAGTTACGATTGGCGAGTCTTGAGTCTTTGGTGACGGTGTCCTTGTTGCATTTGTGGCTGGAATCAAGAATTGATTTGGTGCAACTCTCGGTATTTATTGCGTTCCACTGGCGTGATCCTTGTCGTTGCATCCTGCGCTTCTGTTCTCATCCGATTCTTTGCGCTTGTCCTCAAGAATAAGTGCCTTATTCACCAACTCTTGGAAATCTGGAAAGGTGTGGGTGATCAATCCTACTTGCAATCCTGAGTTAAGTCCCTTCATAAAACGAGACTGCAGCTTTATCTGTCGCTACATCCTCAAAGCGTAGCGTGCTAGGCTGTGTGAACTTGTTCGTAGTCGGCCATCGCCGATTACCTTGCTTGATGCTCAACTCCTCCTTCTTAAGGTCCATGATTCCTTCAGGCACGTGATACCGTCGGAATGCAGTGAACTCTTCCCAAGTGATATCTTGAGGGTTCTCTTGCGTGGCACAAATTCTCCCACCATTCGGCAATGTTCCTTCCAACCGATGAGAAGCGTAGAGTACCTTCTCATTTCCTATGCATTGAGCTATGTGTAGCTTCCTCTCAATTGACCTTAACCAATCATCGGCCTCCAATGGATTGGCATTCCCGAAGAAAGTGGGTGGGTGAGTCCTCATGAACTCGATAGCCTTGTATTCTCGCGTGGTCCCCGATTAACTTGATTAGCGTGGATCACAAGCGTTGACGTGTTGCATTTGTTGCATCATAGCATGCATCAACCGAGTCAGGCAGCGAGAAAAGCTCAGAAATTCTGCACATCCGGTGGCGGTCTTTGGTGCTCCCTCATTGGGGTTTTCTGTAGGCGAGAACCACTCCCATTGCTTCCAAAGTTTCCACGGGTGTTCACCATCTGGCCGATTTGCTCTAGGTTTAGAGATGAGAGGGAAACAAGAATAGACAAGTAATATGGAACTTATGCGGGGCGAAAGGTGTAACTTTAAGGTCCAACTTTATTATTAATAACTTGGTATGGTTGCTTACAATGCCTAAGGGCCTTGCAACACATACTGCACACTCGGCAAACAAAGAAAATCCAAATCGAACTCACATTGGAGTCTAACGCCTAAAGGGTGACTCTTTATTCTATGACGCGACTCGGCGAAGGAGTCTCACTATAGAACCTATGCTTACTCGTCGAGAAAACCTCCACGGCCTGGGTACGGGTGCTGCGGCATAGGCGCCAAACGATTGCCATGTCCGGCAATCGTGTCATCTGTGGTAGTCGAAGAAGCGATGTCCTCATCGAGATCGACTCCTCCGGATCGGCTCGTGTAGCTCGAGTCTTGGCTCGCTCGTCCGCACAAAGTCATCTCCAACTCGTCAATCCTTCGCAGAAGGTGTGACACATACTCTTGAGCTTCCCGCCATCCTGTTTCTTCTCCGTCGTGATCTCCTTGCGGGCCTTCGTAGCTCCTTGCTTGTATCATCTAGTACACCCCTCTTGTGCGACAACAAATCGTGCCAACTGTGTAACCATGGCATCCTCATCCTGAATCGCCTTCGGGTCAAGAAGGTTATTGCTGCGGGGGTGATATCGGAACACCGTGCTCTCCAATTCTCTGGCGTAGATACGGGTAATGTGCCGCATTGCTCGTCGTGACACTTCTTGGATACCCATCTGCATTGTAGATCTCCTGGCGGTCACGGTATCGGGCGATTGCCTGGGCCCTTCTTCCTAGCAGGTACCTCAATCTTTACGTCACAAGCCTTGATCAATCCCGCTTGTCTGATCACTTCTACTTGGTATTGGGGCTTCTCAAAATCTCCGAGAGTTTGTAGCATATGCCAAAGTTCCGCGGCGTGACCAATTCCCAGATCAACGTAGTTGAACTCTTCCTCCATCTGTCACAAGAGTGCTTACGTAAGAACTCGGAATTTTTAAATTGTGACAAGGTAAGGAAAAATTTCAGCAAGAGACAAGAAAAGAGAGAAGGGGATAAGTCGAGATGTCATTTCTTATCTTGACAAATTTTTAGCTTTTAGAAAATAGGTTTTATCCTCACTACGACCATTCTAGCTTAGGGTTGAGCCTACGGTCAGTATGGCTCTGATACCACCTCTGTCGGGACACCGAATTTGCAAATCCAGACCCTCTGTGTATTCAGCACTAGTCTAGGAACGCGCTAGTGCACACAGTCTTAACATCGGTAAATATCACAATCATACCACTCGATACTAATAAAGTACTTTATTTAAATAGTCAAACTGGTTACTCGACCTTATGGTCAAGTCACAAATGTATGCCTCATGTAGAAACTTATTAAGAGAGAAATAGTAGCTGGAAAATCAAAGAAGGTAACATCGTGGCGCCATCCAAGATACCACAGCAACCGATCGGGCTCGCCTCCTAAGTAGACGGATCCTCTTGGAGCTCCTCCCCAAAGCCGAGTATTCTCCTCTTCAACTGGTGTTGTAGGGTGGCAAGGGTGAGTACTTGGTACTCGGCAAGTCATGCACATAATGCAAAGCTAATATACTATATGCATGGCTTGGTACAAAGGAATAGCTCAAGGTATATTTGCGAAGAAACATTTGAAAAGTAGCATAAGTGGATTCAAAGCGGTAAAAACAAGTAAAGCATAAATAACTTTTCAAGAAGTTTTAGTAAACATTTTTCCCATCCTAAACCACATTTCCATCAACGTCATCATTAATCCAACCCAACCTTTCAAAACCAAGTTATTTTCGTAAAATCTAACCCTTGATCAGTAATTCCGAGCGATGTCCAATACCGCGGACATGGCTATTCGAATAGATTCTATACTCTGCAGAGGTTATGCACTTTACCCACAAGATACAAATCAAACACCACAAAGGCGAGTTCAGTAACAAAGTCTTTCTAAACTTCTAACAATACAAGTGGTCCTCCCGGTTATTGCACACTAACCCTTCCCTTAGCTAAGGCGAAGTCTAGGCCAATCAACTGTTAGATGGGTACCTGGCCTCAGCCCAGACGCCCCCCGCACAACTTACACAAAGGGTGTAGTTGACCTCCCGAGGTCCCACAAGTACGTTATCGGCAGCCTTAGTCAACTAGGTCCGTCCCATTACTGAGACATGTGGTTGCACGTTAGACCCAGTTCAAAGGCTTGCAAGGTTAAGTCCTTAGGGTGACCATGGCAAGACTACCCGAAGAACCAAATCAACATCCCCAATGCCACAACTGGCCCACCTGATTACTCTTGCCACATGCCCCTGGCCGAAATCTGTTTATCAAACCCCGCTTGATTACCATGCACCACGTGCCATCAACATCACATGATACCTTTCCAAAACAGGTTCAATATATCATTAAGTCAATATTAACATTTGATTGTCCAAAATCATGTCATGAGCACGTAGTGTGTCTAAGCAAAGATACTACAACGTTCTAAACCCATGTTGGCAATTTAATAATGTCCAACTAGTAATCCACAACTAGGGTGACAAAGGGTCATGGCACATACTTAAATAATCAAGGTGTCATACAGTAGATTGGTGTTTATCTAATCCCCCATGTTTAAATAAAGTATTTTCTATTTGAACTTAGCATGCAATAGGTTAAATCAAAATAGATTTCAAAATAGGATCAACATGGTCAAAGCACAACTTGCCTTCAAAAAGTACTTGTTCTTGGTCTTGAGTTGGATCCTGAGTTAATACTTCTCCTTGAATCCTTCCAAGACTTCAACGTCTACTCGTAAAGCGTGCAAATAGCAAATACACGAATAAACAATAGGCAAAAAGTGTCCAAACATCCAAATAAAATCCATAAACAGAGAGAACATAATTTTATGAGTTTTTAGAAACTGGAATCGTCAAATTTGGAGTTAAGATGCAAAAGTTATGATTATTTAAAGTTTAAATAATCAATTAAATAATTTTGCAGAGAAAAACTTTAGTCCAAAAATTAAATAAAATTCATATTTAGGTAGATCTCAATTTTATACAAATTTAGAAATTTGAATCACTCAAATCGGAGTTGAAACGCAAAAGTTATAAGCGTTTGAAGTTTGAAACAAAATCTGAAATCATTATTTCGAATTAATAAATCATTTTCTTTTTCGAAATTAATTATTGCGTCGGCATGGACACGTGGCAGCACTGGATTGGTCTGGCGGCGTCACCGGTCCATGGACTCGGCCCACGCCGGCTCGGGTCTACTGTGGACCTGGTCCACGGCTCACGTGAGATCGACATGTGGGACCACTCGGGTAGCGTCATCGCCGGCGTCGGCGGGGCTCGGCCACGGTGTTGACAGTGGGACCCACCGGTAGCGTCATGGGTGACGTCATGGTGCGATTCACGCTAAGCGTGACACGCGCCCGGCGTGTCGGTGACCACACATCTTGTGGCGTGGGCGCGGCGGCTCGGCTTCCCGGACACGTGGCACGATCGTGTCCGTTGATTTGAAAATCAACGGTCGCGATTAGATCCAGGGTTAACACGTTGAAAACTACTCGATGATCGTGGGCCGTTCGATCTAGATCGGACGGTCCAGATCTAATCCTACATTAACACTACTACGGCACGTGGTGATCGTGGGCCGTTGGATCTTGATCCAACAGTCCAGATCTAATCGGGTTTGGAAACACGTGAACTCACCTCAACCGCACGATCAAGATCGGACGGCGCACAGAGCTCGCGAGGTTGATGGCGACGCGGCGGAGCTGCAGCAACCGGAGACGGAGACGACGACGAGCCCGACGGCGCTTCGGGGTTTCTCCGACGGAGTGAGAGGTACCCACGGGTGCGCCTTGGCTTGAGGACTCCGGAACTGGGCTCCAACTCGGCGGAAGACGGCGGACGGCGGCGAGACGAGGCAAAAACCGCGGCGGAGTGGCGCTCAACTACGGCGAGCTATCGCGGCTAAGCGGCAATTTGCTCTGCCTTGGTGAGTAGGGGCTATGGGTGCGCAAGGTCAGGGCCGACCTCGGGGTGTGACCCGGGCCTTAAATAGCCTCGGCGTCCGTGCGGAAAACGGAAACCTAAACCTACACGGCGGCGGACGCGGCGGCGGAGTCCGGCTCGGATCCGGCGGAGACGACGACGCACGGCCGTCCACGTGGCACGATCGGCCAGTCCGCGATCGGCGTGGAGTGCGATCGGATCCGACCGGATCGGTGCGGCTCGATTCGGTAGTTGGATCTCGATCCAACGGTTCACCAGTTAGGGTTTGGACTTGATTCGGTCGAGTCACGTGGCTCGAGGTCGGGTTAGTCGGACTCGAACTCGAAGTCTGACTTCGGGCTCGATCGGATGAATAGTACAAACCCACTCGCATTTTCCAGCGATTTAATAATTAAAATAATTCCCAGTAATTCATTTAATTCATTAAAAATAGCAAAAGACTCAGAAAAATTCCAGAAAAATTCTGGAAAATACTTTGGTTCATTTTGGGCTCAAATAAAATATTTCCAACAAAATTTTATTTGCAAAGTTTAATTCTTTAATTATTTCAAGATGGAATAAATTCAAATAAATTCCAAATAAATTCCAGAAAATTCCAAAAATTCACCAAAGTGCCAAATCACACATGAATTTAAGAAAAGCAAAATTTTGGGGTGTTACAACCATGCATGCCGAACCAAATTCTTGGTCCGTCGTGATCGCATTTTTGAGCGTCGTGAACGTGTCTTTTGAACATGTTTTTCTCTGATTTGAACCGAGAGTTTCGCTTGTACGCTGGACCGGGTTTTTGGTCCGTCGTGAGCTGCGCCGGACCGATGTTTGGTCCGGCGTGAATGGTCTTTTGTTCGATTAGGGTTTTGAGCAATTTTGGAATTGAATTTTGGTTTGAATTTGAGACTATGAAATTCGTGAAAATTTCATGATGCTTGTTTTGAAGTGGACTTTATGCAATGCTCGTGTAAGTAGTTGCATGGATTGACTTTGAGTCAAGTCGTGGACTTGTGCTCGGATTTGTTTCTTATTTGCTCATGTGCAGGTATTGCTCAAGGACGAACATGGTCGATGACGGGACCGGAACTAGGTTCATGGAGGAACTGAGGTTCGAGACTAGGTTCAGGGAGGAACTGAGGTCTTAGTGGTGAAGGATGTCATGCGGGACATTCGGGCTAAGAGAATGGTGCACATGAAGAATGGTTAGTCACGTGAGTATGGCATGGTGGCCATACGCGTGCAAGAGTTGTTAGTTATGTGAGTATGGCTGGGTTGCCATACGCGTGCAAGAGCTGTATTTGGCTAGGTTGGGCCAAGTGGAGTTGTGTTGAATACATACTCCTTCTAGGATTAGGAGTAGGAATTGTATTCAGGAATCCTTGTGTTTTGCTCATTTAAATAGGAGGGGTTGTCTCCTGTTGAAGGGCATCAATTAGAGCTTTAGGGTTTGTACTCTTTTATTTAGAGTACTTTAGACAAAAACAAATAAAGATCAATTCTTCCAGATCCTTTGCGTGCTACGATGTCAGCGAAGCTACGATTGCGATGTTGCTCTGATGTTTCCTGTTTTGGTTCTTATTTGCATGCTTGTTCTGGTTCTAGATTGGTTTTTGTTCTTTGAGTTTCATCTTAATTTGATCCATCAAAAACATTTCTAGGGTATTGATTTAGAGTTCCTCAAAGTTTAGTTGATTAATCTTTTGTCGTTCTTGATTAATCTACAAGTTTTGATTAGATCAATTTTCGA
The DNA here is from genome assembly GCA_036346355.1 of Rhipidocladum racemiflorum. Lineage (NCBI taxonomy): Eukaryota > Viridiplantae > Streptophyta > Magnoliopsida > Poales > Poaceae > Rhipidocladum > Rhipidocladum racemiflorum. Next base: position 59,146,459 of record CM070573.1, on the reverse strand, counting down.
CATGTTTTGTCACAACAAGCTTGCGAGGCTCATAACTTTTCATCCGTAAGTCCGATCGAGCTGATTATTTTTCGGTTCAATTCTCATTGGAATCTAGTTTCTTGTGTCCAAATTTCAGATCGATCCGACGGTTGGATCTCTAGGAATTCGCATTTTACCGAACCTCTGTCAATCTGTTTTTGTCGAATACGAGGCAATTATTTGGTTCAGTTTTAGGGTGAATTTTTAATAGATCAAAAATTTGGTTTTAGCTTCCGCACAATCATTTACCCCCCCTCTGATTGCTATATTCGTATACTTCGATCCTACAAGTGGTATCATAGCAATATTTTCTAATCTATCTTAACCGGTAATTAGATTAATGGATTGTTCTTCGACAAAACCGTGTGTGTTCGATGGTGTTGATTTTCAGTTTTGGAAGGCCAAGATGGAGGCGTTCATCCAAGCTCAGGGATTCGCAATTTGGGAGAAGGTTTACAAGCCATATGAAGTCCCTGAAAACAACAACGTCAACGACGCCAATCGTGCACATGTTGAAGCAAACAGCAAAGTGCACAACTTGATCATCCAAGGCTTGGGACGCATCGACTTTGATCGAGTGGTTCATCTTCGATCCGCATATGAGTTATGGAAATCTCTTTGTGATTACCATGAGGGTTCTAACACTGTCAAAGAGGTTTGCCAACATATTTACAAAAAGGATTACATGCGATTTGAGATGAAACCCGGTGAGTCGTTAGATGACTTCTTTGCACGCTTCAATAAAATTCTCAGTAATCTTCGTGCTATTGGAGTTAGCTTTGATGATGTTGCTAATGCTAGACAATTACTTGGTGCATTAGACATGTCTATTTGGGAGATGAAAGTTACATCCATTAGATAATCTACTGTCATGAATACACTTACATTAGATGTTATTTATTCCAAGTTGAAAACTCATGAATTACATGTTCTTGCTAGAAAGAATGATCATAAATCAATTGCTTCAACATCTCAATCTAGCATATCTCATAATGGTGCTGCTTCAAGTTTTGTTCTATCTTCCTTGTCTTCACAAACCGATAAACAGATTGAACAATTCCCAGAAGAAGACTTGTCACTACTTGTAACACCCCAAAATTTTGCTTTTCTTAAATTCATGTGTGATTTGGCACTTTGGTGAATTTTTGGAATTTTCTGGAATTTATTTGGATTTATTTGGAATTTATTTGAATTTATTCCATTTTGAAATAATTAAAGAATTTAAATTTGCAAATAAATTTTTGTTGGGAATATTTTATTTGAGTCCAAAATGATCCAAAATATTTTCCAGAATTTTTCTGGAATTTTTCTGAGTCATTTGCTATTTTTAATGAATTAAATGAATTACTGGGAATTATTTTAAATATTAATTCGCTGGAAAATCCAACTCGGTCAAATCTGTTCATCCGATCGAAGTCGGACTCGTCCGACCCGAGCCGATTGACTCGGCCAACCCACTCCTAACTCCTAATCAATCCCAACCGTTGGATCAAGATCCAACGGCCGAGATCCGTCAAACCAGACCGGCCGCGGTCCGACGGACCGGCCGCGCCGCGATCGTGGCCGTTGGTTGTGCCACGTGGACGGCCACGATTTCATAAATCTCACTCGCCCGTCCGAAGCTGGACTCCGCCGCCGTGTCCAGTAGAGCTAGGTCTCCGTTTTACGCCGGACGCCGAGGCTATTTAATGCCCGGCATACCCCGAGGATCGCCATCCCACGCCGGTTCCGGAAACCCTAGCTCGCGCCGCTAGGATCTCACCGTCTCGCCGTTATTGCTCGCCGAGTTGGAAGTCTGCTTCGCCGCGATTAAACGCCGATATTGCCGCTGGCCGTCGCCGCCCTCCGCCGTCATCAAGGCGGATTCGATTCCCAAGACGAGGCGCGTTCGAGTACCCACTCACGCCGGCGGAGCGCGCCGAGCGCCCGGCAAGGTCGTCGTCCCGTCTCCGGTCAAGCCGCGCCGCCGCGTGCCATCGCCGTCCACGAAGCCGTGCACCGTTTGATCCAGATCGGACGTCAACGGTGAGTTCACGTGAATCCCAATCCCTACAAACCCGATTACATCTGGACCGAAGGATCAAGATCCAACGGTTCACAAACGCCACGCGTCGTAGCAAAGGCGATTATAGGATTAGATCTGGACCGTCCGATCTTGATCGAACGGCCCACGAGCATCGAGTAGTTTCAACGTATTAATCCCTGGATGGTTTCCGCGCCGTTGATTTTCAAACCATCGGACGTGATTGCGCCACGTGTCGGGAAGTTGGGCCGACGCGGCGGTCGGCGCCATCCACGCGCAGCGTCGTGTGTAATGGCCGACACGAGCCCGCGTGTCGAGAAGGGCCCGCATGTCGCTGGCTAACCCAGCCAGCGGCGTCGGCGATGACGTCACCCGAGTGGGCCCACATGTCGATCCACGTGGCCGTGGGACCGAGTCCACCGTGGACCCGAGCCGAGCATGGACCGAGCCCATGGATCGGCCGACGCCGCAGGCCAATCAGAGCTGACACGTGTCCATGCCGACGCAATAATTGATTTCCAAAAGAAAATGATTTATTAATTCGAATAATGATTTCAAATTTAGATTCAAACTTCAAACGCTTATAACTTTTGCGTTTCAACTCCGATTTGAGCGATTCAAATTTCTAAATTTGTATAAAATTAAGATCTACCTAAATATGAATTTTATTTAATTTTTGGACTAAAGTTTTTCTCTGTAATATTATTTAATTGATTATTTAAACTTTAAATAATCATAACTTTTGCGTTTTAACTCCAAATTTGTCGATTCCAGTTTCTAAAAATCCAGAAAATTATGTTCTCTCTGTTTATGGATTTTATTTGGAGTTTTGGGATCTTCTTGCATAGTGTTTATTTGTGTATTTGCTATTTGCACGCTTTACGAGTAGACGTTGAAGTCTGGGAGGGATTCGAACGAGAAGTATTGACTCAGGATCCAACTCAAGACCAAGAGCAAGTGCTTTTTGAAGGCAAGTTGTGCTTTGACCATGTTGATCCTATTTCGAAAATCTATTTTGATTTAAACTATTGCATGCTAGTTCAATTAGAAAGATACTTTGTTTAAACATGGGGGTTAGATAAATACCAATTTGCTATATGACACCTTGATTACTTAAGTATGTGCCATGACCCTTTGTCACCCTAGTTGTGGTTTACTAGTTGGACATTATTAAATTGCCAACATGGGTTTAGATCGTTGTAGTATGCTGCTTAGACCTGCTACGTGCTCATGACATGATTTTGGATAATTAAATGTTAATATTGACTTAATGATATATTGAACCTGTTTTGGAAAAGTATCATGTGATGTTGATGGCACGTGGTGCATGGTAATCAAGCGGGGTTTGATAAGCGATTTTCGGCCAGGGCATGTGGCAGAGTAATGTCAGGTGGGCGATGTGGCATTGGGAGTGTTGATTTGGTTTTTCGGGTAGTCTTGCCCTGGTCACTCTAAGGACTTAACCTTGCAAGCCTTTGAACTGGGTCATACTTGCAACCACATGGTCGGAATGGGACGGCCCTAGTTGACTAAGTCGCTAAGGACTCACTTGTGGAGCCTCAGGGTGTCGATTACACCTTTTGTGTGATTGTGCGGGAGCGTATCGTGGTGTGGCCAGTACCCATCTAACGGTGTGTTGGTCCCATACTTCGCCTTGGCTAAGGGAAGGGATGGTGTAGAGCACGAACCTGAGAGGACCACTGTGTTGTTTGAGGCTTAGAAGGCTTTGTTATGATCGCTCATTCGCATACTCTTGTATGGCGATTCACGGTGACGTGGTGAGTGGATTGTATCTTGTGGGTAAAGTGCATAACCTCTGCAGAGTGTAGAATCTATTTGAATAGCCGAGTCCACGATCGACAATGCTCGGGAATTACAGTCAAGGGTTAGATTTTCTGGAAATAACTTGGTTTTGAAAAGATGGGTTGGTTTAACAAGGAAGATGATGGAAATATGGTTTAGGATGGGGAAAAAGGTTATTTAAACTTTTGGAAAAGTTATTTATGCTTTACTTGTTTTTACTGCTTTCGAATCTACTTATATTACTTTTCAAAAGCTGTTTACTGCAAATATACCCTGAGCTATTCCTTTGTACTAAGCCATGCATATAGTATATTAGCTTGCATTCTGTGCATGACTTGTCGAGTACCAAGTACTCACCCTTGCCTCAACACAATACCGATTGAAGAAGAGACTACGCCCGATTCGGAGGAGGAACTCCAAGAGGACCCGTCTACTTAGGGATGCGAGCCCGATCGATTGCTGTGGTATCTTGGATGGCGCCACGAAGTTTATTTGATTTTCCGCTGATATTATTTATCTTTTAATAAGTTATGCCTTTCAAGGCATATATTTGTAACTTGTCCATAAGTTCGAGTAAACCTTTGATTATTTAAATAAAGTACTTTGATATTATCGTTTGGTATGATTGAGATATATACATATCTTAAGACTGTGTGCACTAAGCTGCGTTCTGGACTAGTGCTGAATACACAGAGGGTCCGGATTTGCAAATTCGGGTCCCGAAGAGGTGGTATCGAGCCATACTTGACCGTAGGCTCAACCCTAAGCTAGAATGGTCGTAGTGAGGATAAAACCTATTTTCTAAAGCTAAAAATTTGTGAAGACAAGAAATGACCTCTCGACTTATCCCCTTCTCTCTTTTTTGTCTATTGCTGAAATTTTCCCTTACAGTCACGATTTAAAAATTAGAGTTCTTACGAAAAGCACTCTTGTGACAGATGGAGGAAGAGTTCAACTACGTTGATCTAGGAGTTGGTCACGCCGCGGAACTTTGGCACATGCTACAAACTCTCGGAGATTTTGAGAAGCCCCAATACCAAGTGGAAGTGATCGGACAAGCGAGGATTGATCAAGGCTTGTGACGTGAGGATTGAGGTACTGTCGGGAAGAGGGCCAGGCAATCGCCGATACACCTGCCTTTGCTAGAAGATCTACAATGCGAGATGGGTATCCAAGAAGTTTCACGACGAGCAATGCGGCACATTACCGATATCCACGCCAGAGAGTTGGAAAGCACGGTGTTCGTTATCATCCAGCAAGAGCGATAACCTTCTTGACCCGAAGACGATTCAGGATGAGAATGCCACGCAGTTACGCTTGGCACGATTCGTCGTCGCCGGGGAAGATGTACTAGATAATACAAGCAAGGAGCTACGAAGGCCCGCAAGGAGATCACGACAGAGAAGAAACAGATGGCGGGAAGCTCAAGAGTATGTGGCACACCTTCTACGAAGGATTGACGAGTTGGAGATGACCTTGTGCGGACCGGACTCCGAGCCCGATTACTCGAGCTACGAGCCAGATCCGGAGGAGTCGGATCTCGATGAGGACATCGCTTCTTCGACTACCACGGATGACATAGTCATTTGGACATGGCGATCGTTTCGCGCCTATGCCGCAGCACCGTGCACCAGGCCGTGGAGGTTTTCTCGATGAGTGAGCATAGGTTCTATAGTGAGACTCCTTCGCCGAGTCGCGTCATAGAATAAAGAGTTACCCTTTAGGCGTTAGATTCCAGAGTTAGTTCGATTTGGATTTGCTTTGTTTGCTGAGTGTGCAGTATGTGTTGCAAGGCCCTTAGGCATTGTAAGCAGCCATACCAAGTTATTAATAATAAAGTTGGACCTTAAGGCTACACCTTTTCGCCCGCATAAGTTCCATATTACTTGTCTATTCTTGTTTCCCTCTCATCTCTAAACCTAGAACAAATCGACAGATGGTGAACACCCGTGGAAACTTTGGAAGCAATAGGAGTGGTTCTCGCCCAGTAGAAAACCCCAATGATGGAGCACCAGCACCGCCACTGGATGTGCAGAATTTTGGAGCATTTCTTGCTGCTCGCACCAGTTGATGCATGCTATGATGCAACAAATGCAGCACGTCCTTTGCTCGTGCCATCGCTAATCAAGTTAATCAAGGACCACGCCAGAATACAAGACTGTCAGAGTTCATGAGGACTCACCCACCCACTTTCTCTGGGAATGCCAATCCATTAGAGGCCGATGATTGGTTAAGATCAATTGAGAGGAAGCTACACATAGCTCAATGCATAGGGAATGAGAAGGTACTTTACGCTTCTCATCACCGGAAGGAACAAACCAGAATGGTGGGAGAACTCTGTGCCCACGCAGAGAACCCTCAAGATATCACTTGGGAGGAGTTCACGGTGCATTCGACAGCGATATCACGTGCTGAAGGAATTATGGACCTTAAGAAGGAGGAGTTCAGAGCATCAAGCAAGGTAATCACCAAAGGTCGAGCTACCCTAACAAGTTCACACACCTAGCACGCTACGCTTTTTGAGGATGTAGCGACAGATAAATCCAGGCAGTCGTTTCATGAAGGGACTTAACTCAGATTGCAAGTAGGATTGATCACCCACACCTTTCAGATTTCCAAGAGTTGGTGAATAAGGCGCTTATTCTTGAGGACAAGCGCAAGGAACTGGATGAGAACGAGGAAGCGCAGGATGCAACAAAGAAGGATCACGCTGTGGAACGCAATAATACCGAGAGTTGCACCAAATCAATTCTTGATTCCAACCACGAATGCAACAAGGACACCATCCCCAGCACCAAGACCTGCCAATCAAAACTACTGCACCCCACTTCGCTAGAAACGCTACCCCAGGCAGCCAAAGAAGGAACAAGTGAGACGCCGCTACAAGCGCAACGAGCCAGGACACTTTGCCAACAGCTTGTCCAAAGAAGACAGCAGGAGCGACCCCAGCTCGCTTCAATCTAGGAACCACCCAGCTAGGACGCCCGGCACAGAGCCACACCCAGGCCGTGGTGAGAGGCCGAGTCAACCATGTCACCGCAGATGCACCGCAAAATGCTACTGACGTCAGACCGGGTAAGTTACTTGTTAACTCAAGACACCTTGATTTTGCTTGACTCGAGCTTCAGCATTCGCTTGTTTCGCAAGGCTTTGCTACTAGAAATGACTTGAGAATGGCAAGACTTAAGTGCATGTCGTTAGTTCAAACCCTGATTCCAGAACTCCGAGCGGAAGTAGGATGTTCCTGGTGAGAATACTAATAGATGGAATAGAGTTCCTAGCAAACCTTATAATTTTGGAGACCAGGACCTTAGATGTTATATTGGGAATGGATTGGTTATCCAAACACAAGGTCAGTATTGGATTGTGGACGAAGAACTATCTCGATTGAGAGCCCGTGTGGGAAGAAAGTGGAATTTCAAGCCACTGCGGTTAGAGATGGACAGTTGATGGTTAACAGTACCAAGGCAATCAGCATAGAGGATGTTCCGGTAGTGAGTGAGTACCCCGATGTTTTCCCCGAAGATCTACCTGGTATGCCGCCAGACAGGGACATAGAGTTTGTGATAGAGCTTGTACCTGGTACAGCACCGATAGCAAAGAGACCCTATCGGATGTCTACCGAGGAGTTGGTAGAGATGAAGAAACAGCTGGAAGAGTTAATGGATAAAGGATTTATCAGACCAAGTTCGTCACCGTGGGGAGCACCAGTTTTGTTTGTCAAGAAGAAGGACGGGAGTTTCAGGATGTGCATTGACTACCGTGCACTCAATGAAGTCACCATAAAGAATAGGTATCCGCTACCCAGGATTGATGATTTGTTTGATCGATTAAGAGGAGCCGGAGTTTTCTCCAAGATTGATCTCGAGATCGGGATACCATCGATTGAAGATCCGATCGTAAGATATTCAAGATCGCATTCTCGTCAAGATATGGACATTACGAGTTTCTGATTATGTCCTTTGGGGTGACGAATGCGCCCGACTTATTTCATGAATATGATGAATAAGGTGTTCATGGAATATTTGGACAAGTTTGTCGTCGTGTTCATAGACGATATCCTAGTCTACTCCAAGACAGAGGATGAACATGCCGTAACACTTAAGGCGAGTTTTGGAAAAGTCGAGGAACAAGAACTTTTCGCCAAGTTCAGCAAGTGTGATTTTTGGAAGGACAAGGTGGAGTTTCTTGGACATGTAATGACCGCATGAAAGAGTCGCCAGTAGATCCAAGCAAAGTAGAAGGCGTGTTACATTGGGAGCGGTAGAAGATCGTGACCCAGTTCGGAGTTTCCTTGGAATGGCAGGATATTACCGCCGTTTCATCGAAGGCTTTTCGACAATTGCGAAACCTCTTACGCAATTGCTTTGAAGAAGGAAAAGAAGTTTGCATGGGCGCTTGAGAATGTGAGGAAGGATTTGAGAGTGAAGAAGCGATTGACATCGGCCGGTGTTAGTTCTACCGGATGTTGCTCAAAGCTTCGATATTTATTGTGACGACGCGCCAAGGACTTGGATGTGTCTTGTCTGAGAATGGAAAGGTAAATTCGCTTATGCATCAAGGCGATTGAGGCCGCATGAGGAAAATTATCCGACACATGACCTAGAGTTAGGCTAGTAGTGCATGCTTTGAAAATATGGCGTCACTATCTGATTGGAAACAGATGTGAGGTGTATCACGGATCATAAGAGCCTTAAGTACATATTCACCAATGGATCTGAATATGAGGCAAAGGAGATGGCTAGAGTTGATCAAGGACTATAATGTTGGAATCCATTACCATCCGGGAAGGCCAACGTGGTAGCCGATGCTCTGAGTCGGAAAAGCCATACCGTGAGTACGTTGCTAGCCACAAGTCGGGATGAGTTATGTGAGGATTTTGAAAGATGAAGATTGAGGTTGTACCTAGCGGATTCTTGACCGCATTGGAAGTAAAGCCTACCCTAGAGGATCAGATCCGAGAAGGACGATGAAGGATGATGACAGGATCCGCAGGATTAAGTCCATCAAGGAGGAAGGCAGGCGAGAGGACTTCAAATTGGATGAACAAGGCACGTTGTGGATGAAGGATCGCATTTGTGTGCCTAACAAAAGGAGTTAAAGCAACTGATTTTGGAAGAAGCCCATGACTCTAAGTACTCGATTCATCCTGAAGCGCCAAGATGTATCGAGATCTCAAGGAGAGATTACGGTGGCCGAGTATGAAACGTGAAGTTGCCGACCATGTTGCATTGTGCGACGTATGCCGAGAGAGTCAAGGCAATGCATCGAAACCAGCAGGATTGCTACAGTAGCTAAAAATACCTGAGTGGAAGTGGGAGGAAATCGGAATGGATTTCATTACCGGTTCTTCAAGACTCAAGGAGGTTATGACTCCATATGGGTTATAGTGGATCGCTTGACTAAAGTAGCCCATTTTATCCCGTAAAGACCACTTACTCGGGAGATAAATTAGCGTAATTGTACATGATCGAGGATTGTTTGTTTGCACGGAGTGCCAAGGAGGATTGTATCGGACGGTACCCAATTTACCTCAAGGTTACGGAATAAGTTGCATGAAGCCATGGGGACCCGTTTGAACTTCAAGATGTACCTTATCATCCACAGACGGATGGGCGGGCCGAAAGAGTCAACCAGATGGAGGATATGTTAAGAGCTTGTGCATTGGCTTATGCTACCTCTTGGGATAAAGTTTGCCGTATGCCGAGTTTAGTTACAACAATAGTTATCAGGCTAGTTCTGAGATGTCACCTTTTGAGGCATTTGTATGGTCGACCACTGTCGGACGCCATTGAATTGGAATGAGACCGTGGCGCCGTGTCTTTGGGCCTGATATTCTTCAAGAGGTCAAGAAGCGGTCGCCATAATTAGGGAAAGGTTGAAGATAGCCCAATCTCGACAAAAGAGTTATGCTGACAATCGTCGCCGGGATTTGAGTTTTGAACCAGAAGACTTTGTTTACCTCAGAGTTACGCCTCTCAGGGGAGTTAAGAGGTTCCATGCCAAAGGGAAACTCGCACCCCGTTATGTTGGACCATTTAAGATTTTGAGTCGCAGAGGTGAAGTTGCCTACCAGCTGGAGTTGCCACAGTCGTTGGCAGGAGTGCATGACGTATTCCATGTGTCCCAGTTAAAGAAGTGTCTCCGAGTTCCTGAGGAACAGACACCGTTAGAATCAATTGAGTTGCAAGAGGACTTGACTTATAAGGAGCATCCCGTGAGGATTCTAGACACAATGGATCGGGAAACTAGAAACAAGTTAACCCGTTTCTGTAGAGTTCAGTGGAGCAACCACGAAGAAAGTGAAGCGACTTGGGAGCGCGAAGAGGATTTGAAGAAAGAATTTCCAAACCTATTCCTTTAGTAAGCCCTGAATCTCGGGGACGAGATTCTATTAAGGGGGGGAGGTTTGTAACACCCCAAAATTTTGCTTTTCTTAAATTCATGTGTGATTTGGCACTTTGGTGAATTTTTGGAATTTTCTGGAATTTATTTGGATTTATTTGGAATTTATTTGAATTTATTCCATTTTGAAATAATTAAAGAATTTAAATTTGCAAATAAATTTTTGTTGGAAATATTTTATTTGAGTCCAAAATGATCCAAAATATTTTCGTAATTTTTCCGAATTTTTACGAGTCATTTGCTATTTTTAATGAATTAAATGAATTATCAAATTATTTTAAATATTAATTATTTGGAAAATCCAACTCGGTCAAATCGTGTTCATCCGATCGAAGTCGGACTCGAGTCCGACCGAGCCGCTTGACTCGACCAACCCACTCCTAACCACTAATCAATCCCAACCGTTGGATCAAGATCCAACGGCCGAGATCCGTCAGACCTGCACTGAAGCCGTGTCCACCGGACCGGCCGCGCCAGCGCGATCGTGGCCGTTGGTTGTGCCACGTGGACGGCCACGATTTCATCGTCTCCGCCCGAAGTCCGAAAGTGGACTCCGCCGCCGCGTGTCCATGCCGCGTAGTAGAGCTAGGTCTCCGTTTTTTCGCACGGACGCCGAGGCTATTTAATGCCCGGCATACCCCGAGATCGCCATCCCACGCCGGTTCCGAAACCTAGCTCGCGCCGCTAGGATCCCCACCGTCTCGCCGTTATTGCTCGCCGGAGTTGGAAGTCTGTTCCGCCGCGATTAAACGCCGATATTGCCGCTGGCCCGTCGTCCTCCGCCGTCATCAAGGCCGATTCGGATTCCCCAAGGCGAGACAGCGTTCGGAGTACCCTCACTTGGCCGAAGCGCCCGAAATGCCGACGGCAAGGTCGTAAATCCCGTCTCCGGTCAAGCCCGGCCGCCGCGTGCCATCGCCGTCCCTCGAAGCCGTGCACCGTTGGATCGGTCCAGGACGACAGCGGTGAGTTCACGTGTTTCCCAAACCCTAGAAACCCGATTAGATGCGGACCGTTGGATCAAGATCCAGCAGTTCACAATCGCCACGTCTTTAGCAATGCGATTATAGGATTAGATCTGGACCGTCCGATCTAGATCGAACGCCCACGAGCATCGAGTAGTTTCAACGTGTTAACCACTGGATCTAATCCGCGGGTGATTTTCAAACCAACGGACGAGATTGCGCCACGCGTGTCGGGAAGTTGGGACCGACGCGGTCAGTCGGTCCACGCAGCGTCGTGTAGCGCCGACACGCAGCGAGGCCCGCGTGTCGAGAAGGGCCCGCATGTCGCTGGCTAACCCAGCCAAGCGCCGACGTCGGCGATGACGTCACCCGAGAGTGGCCCACATGTCGATCCGCGTGAGCCGTGGACCGAGTCCACCGTGGACCCGAAGCCGAGCATGGACCGAGCCCATGGACCGGTGGCGTCAGCAGGCCAATCAGGAGCCGACACGTGTCCATGCCGACGCAATAATTGATTTCCTAAAAGAAAATGATTTATTAATTCGAATAATGATTTCAAATTTAGATTCAAACTTCAAACGCTTATAACTTTTTGCGTTTCAACTCCGATTTGAGCGATTCAAATTTCTAAATTTGTATAAAATTAAGATCTACCTAAATATGAATTTTATTTAATTTTTGGACTAAAGTTTTTCTCTGTAATATTATTTAATTGATTATTTAAACTTTAAATAATCATAACTTTTATGCTTTAACTCCAAATTTGATTTATTCCAGTTTCTAAAAATCCAGAAAATTATGTTCTCTCTGTTTATGGATTTTATTTGGAGTTTTGGGATCTTCTTGCATAGTGTTTATTTGTGTATTTGCTATTTGCACGCTTTACGAGTAGACGTTGAAGTGCCGGAGGGATTCGAAGGAGAAGTATTGACTCAGGATCCAACTCAAGACCAAGAGCAAGTGCTTTTTGAAGGCAAGTTGTGCTTTGACCATGTTGATCCTATTTCGAAAATCTATTTTGATTTAAACTATTGCATGCTAGTTCAATTAGAAAGATACTTTGTTTAAACATGGGGGTTAGATAAATACCAATTTGCTATATGACACCTTGATTACTTAAGTATGTGCCATGACCCTTTGTCACCCTAGTTGTGGTTTACTAGTTGGACATTATTAAATTGCCAACATGGGTTTAGATCGTTGTAGTATACTGCTTAGACCTGCTACGTGCTCATGACATGGTTTTGGATAATTAAATGTTAATATTGACTTAATGATATATTGAACCTGTTTTGGAAAAGTATCATGTGATGTTGATGGCACGTGGTGCATGGTAATCAACTGGGGTTTGATAAACGATTTTCGGCCAGGGGCATGTGGCAAGAGTAATCAGGTGGGCCGGTGTGGCATTGGGAGTGTTGATTTGGTTTTGGGTAGTCTTGCCCTGGTCACTCTAAGGACTTAACCTTGCAAGCCTTTGAACTGGGTCATACTTGCAACCACATGGCTGGAATGGGACGGCCCTAGTTGACTAAGTCGCTAAGGACTCACTTGTGGAGCCTCGGGTGTCGATTACACCTTTTGTGTGATTGTACGGGGGAGCGTATCGTGGCTGTGGCCAGGTACCCATCTAACGGTGTGTTGGACCCATACTTCGCCTTGGCTAAGGGAAGGGATGGTGTAGAGCACGAACAGGAGAGGACCACCTGTGGTGTTTGAGGCTTAGAAGGCTTTGTTATGATCGCTCATTCGCATACTCTTGTATGGCGATTCACGGTACCGACGTGGTGAGTGGATTGTATCTTGTGGGTAAAGTGCATAACCTCTGCAGAGTGTAGAATCTATTTGAATAGCCGAGTCCACAGATCTTGGACAATGCTCGGAATTACAATCAAGGGTTAGATTTTCCAAAATAACTTGGTTTTGAAAAGATGGGTTGGTTTAACAAGGAAGATGATGGAAATATGGTTTAGGATGGGGAAAAATGTTATTTAAACTTTTGGAAAAGTTATTTATGCTTTACTTGTTTTTACTGCTTTCGAATCTACTTATATTACTTTTCAAAAGTCACTTCGCAAATATACCTTGAGCTATTCCTTTGTACCAAGCCATGCATATAGTATACTAGCTTGCATTCTCAGGCATGACTTGTCGAGTACCAAGTACTCACCCTTGCCTCAACACAATACCAGTTGAAGAAGAGACTACGCCGGTTCGGAGGAGGAACTCCAAGAGGACCCGTCTACTTAGGGATGCGAGCCCGATCGGTTGCTGTGGTATCTTTGGATGGCGCCACAGTTTATTTGATTTTCCGCTGCTATTATTTCTCTTTTAATAAGTTCTGCCTTGCAAGGCATATATTTGTAACTTGGCCATAAGGTCGAGTAACCCTTTGATTATTTAAATAAAGTACTTTGATAGTATCGTTTGGTATGATTGTGATATATACCGATGTTAAGACTGTGTGCACTAGCGCGTTCCTGGACTAGTGCTGAATACACAGAGGGTCCGGATTTGCAAATTCGGGGTCCCGACACTACTCTCTTCTCGCTTTAACAAAGCTTTGCAGAATGTGAGAATGAGAAAGAGAGGTGGTGGTGGTCCTCCAAGATGCTATCAGTGTGGAGATCTCGACTATATTTGTCCAAATTGTCCTAAACTTGTAGGTAAAACATCAAAGGAGGAGAAGGACAATGATAAAAGAAAAGAGAAGAAGAGGTTCTCATCAAATGATAAAAAGAAAAAGACTTCATCAACAGTAAAGTTGTCCACCGAATTCTTTCCGCTCTTGAACAAATCAATTTGAGCGATGTGGATTCGGAGAGCAGCGAGGACGATGCAACTCCAAGTAAGCATGAGTTGACGGGATTGTGTCTCATGGCAAGCAGCAAGGATAGCTTCACCTAGGACAGCAACGACAATGACTTCAATGAGGTAGATCCTTCTTATGATGAATTAGCCAATGCTGTTGCCCGTCTTGAAAAATTGCTTGACAAACGTGATAGAAAAATTAAGAAACATGATATTCTTGTGGAGTCATTGAATGCTGAAATTGCTAGACTTAAGACCTTGATTTCTGATGATGATACTTGCAAATCATGTGACTTAATTTACAGTGAGCTTACTTCACTTAGGAAAGAGCATGCAGCAAATAAATGCTGAAAATGAGAAAAATGATAAACTTGTTAAACATGCTAGCTGTTCTACCATTGATTTGCATGATTCAACTTCTTGTTCTAAATGCTCAACTCTTGAATTGAAGTTAAAAGATGCAAATGCTAGGGTTTCTCAAATGATTGATAATCTGCTCACACATGAGGTTCTTTCATGCTCTACTTGTCGTAAGCAAAAAGAGATGGTTGATATTCCTTGCAACAATTGTTTAACTCTTGCTAAGAAAGTTGATTACTTGCAAAGTTCTTTGGAACGATTCACTAATGGCAAGAAAAGGTTGAACATGATTTTGGATCAATCTAAGGTTAGCTTAAACAAGAAAGGTTTAGGTTTTGATCTTCATGCTTTATATGAAACTAAACCTCGCACTGTTGTTCAGACTCCTTGCAAAATTGATTTCCTAATGAGCCGAAGAAAATTGCTTTTCAATCTGGTGGTTTTTTATCTTCTACTATGATAAATGCAAAATGTACTTCTACTGTTAAAGCTAAACATCATGTCAAGTACACTTGCACTCATTGTGCTAGAGATGGACACTTAGTAGATTTTTGCTTTAGACTAGCCAAACAGCAAAAGAAGGAAATGACTAAGGCTAGGTCAAATTTCAGCAAAGCACATTTTACTTCTCATGCGCCTAAAGTGATGAAAACACCTTCTGTTCCTAGAAACACGGGAAAAGGCAAATCTGATTTTGTGCATAAAAATTCTCGTGTTGTGCCTACTGTTGTGTGTCGTGTGTCTCAGTACTGGATTCCTAAACATCTTATTTCTAACCCCAGTACCGAGGCCTCGACATTTTTTGCTTCTATGTAGGCTTCTCACGCGAGGAAGGAGAACATATGGCTAGTAGATTCGGGATGCTCACGCCACATGTTCGGTGATAAATTTTGGTTCTTCTTCACTCGTGCATCTCGTGCTGAAAGTGTTATTTTTGAAGACGCTTCTTCCACCTCTATTTTCGCAAAAGGCACTAGTCCAAATGGTGCAGGTACAGGTGCATATGTTCAGGGGAGAGTATCTTTGTTCATGAAGATGATGATGATGCTGTTGAGGATGAGATAATTGGAGTTTGCTGTGTGCTTGTGTGCTCGTTTTCAAGCTTCCCTACGTGCTTCACATCGACAAGCTATCAAGCGAATTTTCAGGTATCTCCATGGTACTCAAGATTTTGGCATTTGGCTTTCTGCTTCCTCATGCATTAGTTTAAGCGCTTTCTCTGATGCTGAATTTGGAGGATGTAGAATTGATAGAAAAAGTACATCTGGTTCATGCCACTTCTTGAGTAATTCTCTTTCTTAGGCATATTGACATTAGATTTCACTTTCTTAGAGATCATGTAGAAAAAGGAAATATTGTGCTGCACCATGTGGATACTTAACATCAATTGGCTGACATTTTTACAAAACCTTTGTCTTCTTCTTGTTTTGCTTTTATTCGGGGAGAACTTGGGATTGTTCATCCAATAGGTTTATTTTGAGGGGGAGTTTCCTTGCTAAGTTTTTACTTGATGAGCTTACTTTATCATATTTCTTTATATATTATGTAATTGGGCTGATATATGATAATCTAAATTGTTCCACTTGAACTAAAAATGATATTGCGGAATTCCTTGGTCTGATTGCCTATAGCTAAATACTCTGCGATATCTTACGCTTCTAGGCTTAATATTGAATCTTCTTGACAAATTTGGGCTATAGAGCAAGTGTGTTTTCAGCTTTACTCTTTCATAAAACCTTTTAATCACTTTTGCATGTTTACAATCAAAGAAAAGGTAAAGAAAAGGGAATAAAAAAAGGGTTGTTAAAAGCAAAGGCCTCAAGTTATGTGCTTCAGGCATGTTTTCCCTAAAAAGATAAGATGTATGCTTCAAGCATGCCATTCCCTCAAGATAAGATGTATGCTTCAAGCACGCCACTCCAAGGAAATAAAAGAAGTATACTTCAAGCATGCCACATGCAGTTTATTGTGTAAAGATTAAATTGGTTTACTAGATTGGAGTTGAAACTATTTGCTCGCCCAGAGTTGTTAGTTCCTTCAAGTTTGGGCCTTGCTTTTCTGCTGAGATCTTGCTTAGTACTTGCTATAGTTGACTGAATTGAGGTTGAGATGCATGTCATTCCCTAACTTGTTAAAATCATATCAAGATCATATATTTTACGTATTATGTGATATATAAGGTTATATGATCGAATGAGCTCATCTTTTCCTATCTTGGCACTCATTTGTTTCTCCTTGTGAAATCATTGCTACAGGGAAAATTCTGAACTTGTTTTTCTCTCTTTTGTACTCTTGATGAATCCATTGTCAAAGGAGGAGAAGTTTAAGGTAAAAGGGGGAGAAGTTTTTGGAATTTTGAGAATTTTGGGAGAAGTTTGGAATTTTTGGGCACATTGCACATTCACACACATTTTTCTTCTCAGGGGGAGATTTTTCGTATTTTCACCTAGGAAGAGTTTTTCACTTTGCATATTTGACAAAGGGGGAGATATTGTGTTTTTCTCTTTGGTGACAAAGGGGGGATCTTGTGTTTTTCTTTTTGGTCTAATCAAAAACCTTTTTGTGATGTGAATGCCAAATGTTCAATTCTAAGTGGTGTTGCCAATATTTTCATCAAGGGGGAGATTGTGAAATCATGTGCTGAAAAATTGGCTTAGAATTGAATTTGCAAATGTGTGTGCATGTGGTTCTTTTAGTGCCGGACTGAATTTCACAAAAACAGTAAGTTTCGCATTGGCGCCGGATCAAACCTGGAAAAACAGTAAGTTCCCCATCTGCGCCAGACCGTTTTTCGTGTTTACGCCGGACCAAATTTTTGGTCCATCGTGAACGGGATTTTGAGCCGGACCACTTTTCGCTATTGCGCCGGACCAAATCTTTGGTCCGCAGTGAACGCATTTTGTGCCAGACCAAGTTTTACAAAAACAGTAAGCTTCTATGTTACGCCGGACCATGCACGCCGGACCAAATTCTTGGTCCGTCGTGATCGTATTTTTGAGCATCGTGAACGTGTCTCTTGAACATGTTTTTCTCTTATTTGAACTGAGAGTTTCGCATGTACGCCGGACCGGGTTTCTGGTCCGTCGTGAGCTGCGCCGGACCGATGTTTGGTCCGGCGTGAATGGTCTTTTGCTCGATTAGGGTTTTGAGCAATTTTGGAATTGAATTTTGGTTTGAATTTGAGATTATGAAATTCGTGAGAATTTCATGATGCTTGTTTTGAAGTGGACTTTATGCAATGCTCGTGTCAGTAGTTGAATGGATTGACTTTGAGTCAATTCGTGGACTTGTGCTCGGATTCGTTTCTTGTTTGCTCATGTGCAGGTATTGCTCAAGGACGAATGTGGTCGATGACGGGACCGGAACTAGGTTCATGGAGGAACTGAGGTTCGAGACTAGGTTCAGCGAGGAACTGAGGTCTTGGTGGTCAAGGATGTCATGCGGGACGTTCAGGCTAAGAGAATGGTGCACATGAAGAATGGTTAGTCACGTGAGTATGGCATGGTGGCCATACGCGTGCAAGAGTTGTTAGTCATGTCAGTATGCCTGGGTTGCCATACGCATTTGGCCAGGTTGGGCCAAGTGGAGTTGTGTTGAATACATACTCCTTCTAGGATTAGGAGTGGGACTTCTTCTAGGATTAGGAGTAGGAATTGTATTCAGGACTCCTTGTGTTTTGCTCCTTTAAATAGGAGGGGTTGTCTCCTGTTGAAGGGCATCAATTAGAACTTTAGGTTTGTACTCTTTTGCGGGTCGTTCAGGCTAAGAGAATGGTGCACATGAAGAATGGTTAGTCACGTGAGTATGGCATGGTGGCCATACGCGTGCAAGAGTTGTTAGTCATGTGAGTATGCCTGGGTTGCCATACGCATTTGGCCAGGTTGGGCCAAGTGGAGTTGTGTTGAATACATACTCCTTCTAGGATTAGAAGTGGGACTTCTTCTAGGATTAGGAGTAGGAATTATATTCAGGACTCCTTGTGTTTTGCTCCTTTAAATAGGAGGGGTTGTCTCCTGTTGAAGGGCATCACTTAGAGCTTTAGGGTTTGTACTCTTTTGTTTGGAGTACTTTAGCCAAAAAGAAATAAAGATCAATTCTTGCAGATCCTTTGCGTGCTCTGATGTCATGAAGCTACGATTGCCACGCGTTATTCTGATGTTTCCTGTTTTGGTTCTTGTTTGCATGCTTGTTCTGGTTCTAGATTGGTTTTTGTTCTTTGAGTTTCATCTTGATTTGATCCATCAAAAACCTTTCTAGGGTATTGATTTAGAGTTCCTCAAAGTTTAGTTGATTAATCTTTTGTCATTCTTAATTAATCTACAAGTTTTGATTAGATCAGTTTTCGTCAAGTTTTATCACAGCAAGCTTGCGAGGCTCATAACTTTTGATCCGTAAGTCCGATCAAGCTGATTCTTTTTGGGTTTGATTCTTATTGGAAGCTAGTTTCTTGTGTCCAAACTTCAGCTCGATCCGACGGTTGGATCTTCTGGAATTTGCGTTTTACCGGACCTGTGTCAATCTGTTTTTGTCGAATACGAGGCAATTATTTCGTTCAGTTTTGGGGTGAATTTTTAATAGATCAAAATTTTGGTTTTAGCTTCCGCACAATCATTCACCCTCCTCTGATTGCTATATTCGTATACTTCGATCCTACAAAGATCTGCTAACGCTGTGGAACGATGGTGTACATGTGTGGGACGAGTACAAAAGAGAGCATTTCACTTTACGCACATTGCTATTCGTAACAATCAACGATTGGCCTGCACTTGGTAACCTGTCTGTCATATCTATCAAAGGATATAAAGCTTGCATCCAGTGCTTAGAGGATACGAACAGCAAGTATCTGAAAAACTCACGAAAGGTCGTGTACATGGCCCATCGTAGGTTCCTCCATACGAAGCACCCGTTACGAAGGAAAGGTGAGAATTTCGATGGGACAGAAGAGAAACGTAAGAAGCCTCTGCATCGCAGTAGGACACTTGTATTTTCTCTGGTAAAGGATCTGAAAGTAGTATTTGGAAAGGGTCCTGGTAGCAAATCTGCCCTGACTGAACAAGATCATACGAAACCCATTTAGAAGAAAAAATCAATATTTTGGGACTTACCGTACTGGAAAGATTTGGAGGTCCGCCACTCTCTGGACTTCATGCATATAACGAAGAATGTCTGCGTGAACCTGCTAGGCTTCCTAGATATGTATGGCAAATCAAAAGATACACTTCAAGCACGAAAGGACCTGCTTCTATTGGGACTTAGGAACGACCTACATCCGGAAAAGAGAGTGAAAGGACAACATTACCTCCACCCCGCGAGCTACGCTCTGAGCAAGGAAGGGAAAAAAACATGATTAAGTTCTTGAACAGCGTGAAGGTCCCTTCTGGATACTCCTCGAACATAAAGAGACTCATAAACATGAAAGAGAATAAAATTGTACACCTGAAATCCCATGATTGTCACATGTTGAAGACACAGCTGCTCCAAGTGGTGGTGAGAGGTATTCTGCCGGACTGGGTACGAGGGACAATCATAAAGTTGTGCTCATTCTTCAACGCGGTGTCGCAGAAGGTCATCGAGCCGAATAACGTATCTAAGCTGCAGGATGATGTGGTCGATAGTCTGGTCAGCCTTAAGATGATCTTCCCTCCGTCCTTCTTTGATATTATGGTCCATCTCATGGTCCACATTGTCAAAGAGATAGAAATTCTCGGACCCGTGTTCCTGCACAGTATGTTCCCATTCGAGAGATACATGGGTGTCCTAAAGAAGTATGTTCGCAACCGGTCTTGTCCAGAAGGCTGCATTGCACAGCGTGTTGGCATAGAGGAGGTGATTGAGTTTTGTGTCGATTACATTGATGATCTAAATCAAATTTGAAGGTCATTTGCACAAATTTTATAGAGCATGTGTTCAACCTTGAGTTTAAATTTAAATTTTGAATACTATACAGTGATCAAGTTAAAAATGTTTTTCTATATTCAGAATTTACATGTTTGAACATAAATTTAGAAACTTGTTTGGGCTAATTTGGAGCTATATTGCAAAAGTTACAAGTATTTTAATTAGCTCGGGTTGAAAAAATATTCTAAATTATAAAATACGCTTTCGCCTAATCGAAAGCGTATTTTGGCCTCTGACTAAACCGACCGGGTACACAAGAGGCTGACAAGGTGGGGGCCTGCTGTCAGCGAGATAGAACAGGGTGTGGCGAGGGCGGTCTCGCCGGCGGCGAGTGGAGGCCAAAGGCGGTCAGGCGCGGGTAGGGGGAGCAAGAGGACAACCTGGTGGAGCTGGGGCATGGGTCAGTGGGGATCGAAATTGATTGAAGCTATGCTCGCGGCGGAGCAGTGTGGCGGCGAGGACGACAGTTAGTCGTGGGGGCATTAGAGTGGTGTTCGAGCTCGGGAAAAGGGGGGCGAAGCATCTAGGGACCAGTAGGGTCTTGTTCTCGTACCTCTTGTGCTTGGAGAAGGGCCGAGATGGCGTGGCACCGTGTGACCAGACTTGGAGAAGAAGAAGATGGCGCGGCGGAGTAATGGGTCGTATGAGTTGCAATCAAGGCGGGGGATGGGTCTAGGGACCGAAAGGAAGCTCTAGGTTGAATTAATTGAACAATGGATCACCGGATTGAAGATTCGAAGTTTGCCCTGCTTCTTGGGTACTCGGCGAAAATGGAATTCTCCTTGGGGCCAAAGGATTTGGGCGCATGGCAGAGGAAGCAAGTGGCGTGCGCAAAAACTTGGAGAGGCTTAAGTAGCCAGCAGGTGGAGAGGAGGGTCAGCGTGCTCGTGAACTCGATTTGGCGACAATAGGTAATGGACACCAGCAGATAGGGATTCAGCGGGGGTTTTGGGCACGCGAGCTAGAGGAGGTCAACTGGGCAGGAGGAAAATGATGGCTGGCTTGGAGAGCTTAGTGGCACAACGAAGGGGGTTCAAATTCCAAAGCTTGGTGAGCTTTCGGCAGCTCTAGTGGGGGAATTGTTCAGGCATGAAAGCGGCAAACGGTCATGGGCGAGGACTCAAGTTCGGTGAAACAGGGCTGTCGTGGCTAAGCTTGCGCATGCTGGGAGGCGGCCATGGTAGGACCTTGGGCAAGACGTGGCGACAATGATCTGAAGCGCGAGCACGAGCCGGCACTGAGTTGCCGGCGCAAGGGCGGACCGGGCGGAAGCTGCGCCATGGTAGAGAAAGGAAGGGAAAATGGCCGCCGCGGCAAGGGTTGGGCATGACGTGGCTGCGGTCTTCTGCATGAACGAGCACGGGCGAGAAGCTGGTCACTGATGAGCTGTTGTGGCAAGGGTTCAGGGGCGGTTTCGCCACCGCGGCAAAGCGTGCATGCGCGAGGAGAATGAAAAAGAGCGCCATGGCAGAACTTCAGTGAAACGTGGCACAAGTCAACTGCATTGGCGAGCACAAGCTGCAAAGGAGTTGCTGTGGAGAGGATTTGGGAAGTGTTTTGCTGCCACGGCAGGAGGAGCGGCAGCGCTCGCGCATGAAGAGAAGGAAGAAAGGGGAAGAGAGGGGAGAGAAATGACAGATCGACAGGTGGGCCATGGGGGCCACATGGTAGAGGGCTAAAGGGTTGAGGGTTGAGGCACGCTGCCAGGTGGGGCTTAGCCTGGGGGTAGGCCCACATGGTAGAGAAACAAAAGAAGAAAAGCAAATTTGGTTTTTCTAATTTTCTAGACAGCAACTATTCTCTGATTTAATTGAGGTGTCAAAACGTAAAGGAAATTTTTATAAATTTTTGTGAAGAATTCTGAGGACATGTTTGATGTACCATAAAATTTTCAATAAAAAATAATGTACCAATAAATCTACAAAAATCTGACAAGGCTATTGTAATAATTATGCATTTTCCGATTTTAAATTTTCTGAGGCTACAAAATAAGTTAAGTATTTTTGAAAATTCTAAAATAAAAATTTCAGAGGAAGAAGATTTGTATTTATTTTTACAAAATTCTGTTATTGAAATAGGCCCAAATTATTTAATACTATTTTTGATTTTTCGTAAGCAACAGATGATTTTAGATTCTTTTGAAAATTTGTGGGAATTAATTACATGTCATTTAGGACCTAAATACATTTTTCCTAGATTTTGCGTTTAATTTTTTTTTTTTTTTTGAAAGTTAAGGTTATATAGGTTCTCCTTTCTAGGTTCTAGGTTATAACCAAGGTTTTTCTTAAGTAACAAAATTCAACGAAATTCACATAATAACATAAATTCAACTTAACACCATAAATAGAAATTTTTTAATTTAGTTTTTATTTTCTTTTATTTGAGGATGTTACACCCTCCTCCCAAAAAAAAAAGATGGCCCACAAAGAAGCAGCAAAGCTTTACAAATTCTAAGCAACTCTCATCTCCTCTGCTTGTTCCCTCTATATAACTTGTAGCTACATAAGACTACCATGGAAACTACAACCCCATGTGCTTCTGGGAGGGGAAGAAAAGAAACAACTTTGTAACCTTCTGTGCTAAAATGGCTACGGGCTATTGGATCTTGATGTAATAAAACTAGATCACTCGACATAACCTGCACACCGTCGAGAAAATGTTTATCACTCGGCACAACCTGCACGGTCAAGGAAACGAGCATACTCTGTCCCGTTCAGCCTCTCGCTCACACCCTCCCAGTTGTCGACGAGGTCCGGGAGGGGACTGGTGTGGATCTTCACGTGCTTGCTGGATAGCCTCCTCGCCGGAACTCCGAGGAACTCCTGCGCCCGAGACAACAGTGCCTGCATGCAGAAAACATGTCACTGGGCGGCCTGAGGTGGTGGGGATATCATCAGCCAGGAGTTCAGAGCAGCCGTAGGCGCTTTTAGTACGTTCTGGTCGCAGATTACATCCTCGTAATGGAGGATCATGTGGCGCGTCGTGCTGAAGCGGCCCAGGCAAGCCTCCATGGACTGTTCAGCGTTTCGAATGTGTGGAATTAGGGACGGCACGTCCAGCCTTGGTTTGAACCTTGCTAGTATTTCAGCCTGCCCGAGATATAGAGTATGAACAAGGTGAAGATACTACGCGGTAAGAACGAGATATAGAGCTTTTTAGCAAGAAGAGGAGGACAACAAATCAGAAAACAGGATAAGATGCCATCTGAATCAAAGAACCCACAATGAACCTTAATCTTACGAATCAAGGAAGACATAAGACAAAATTGAAATTTCGCTGGAAACTCGGATGTCCTGAATCCTCTATCTGGTATTATTCTGGCGGCTAAGCATGAAACGAACCCGTTGTGTGGGGATATCACAATCTGTTAGCCCACTATTTTGCTGTTAATGCTGAACTGTAGTATGTCAGGACCAATGCAAACTTCAGTAAGACTCCATGATTGCAAGGATTGCATACAAAATTGAATGGTGGATACTGGATTAATTGACAGTGAGAATATGATCTGATGGAGACAGCCAGACAGGCATAAAAACAATAAACTTTTTGACTCACTGAACAAGAACAGAAGCCTGTTTCAAAGTTTAGAAAAAGCCATATTTTTCTAATGCAATATTTTCATTACCCTATTGTTTATTCAGTGCAAATAAACAAATATCTTTGGTATTAGTCATGTTTCCAAGATTGCACAATTTGATTCATAATAGAAAAGTATAAGAAAAAGTGAGGAAACAAATTGCTTCGGAAAAGATAGCTGAGAAGATTGCATGGGCATGAGAGTGGTAGAGACCTCCTCTTTTGAATGAACATGTGCTTTGTGTGTGCCATTCAACTGCTTTGTTTTTCTGTCATAATCGTTAGCCAACACAGAGATAAGCCTCCTTAATGTATTTCTCCTGAAGAGAAATATCACCATGACACCCTTTTTGTTTAAATAATTAGCAATGTCATGGTGATGGTCCATAAGCCCCTGCAAAAAATGGAACAAACCAATTTAATACAATCCATTGTTTTTATACTATATATCTAACTTTTCTCAGGTCAGTAGCAAGAATAGTATAACCTGTTTTAAGTCATCAAATTACTTTATTTGTCAGCTTGGATTACAAGAGCATATATATAGATGTAGGGTTGAGTACTGAGTTACTTGATTATGCATCCATATGTGCATACACGAGCACACTCAAATAGATACATCTACATAAAATTAGCTCATTAGCAATATGAAAATATCTACCCTTGATTGTTGATTAGTTCCTGGCCTTCATATTATCGTTTTGCCTTTCCTCCTTGTAACGAAAGCATTTAAGTTGTATATTTTAGCTAAATGGGTCCAATCATGAGAACCCTTGTGAATAGTAACTAGTCTTGCAGAAGTTAGAGCCTTCAAAGACCGTAGGGTTAAATTACAGTGAGATACCAAGAGGGTCAGCCCATGTTTCCATCCACATAAGAGTCAGATCAGAGTGAAATAACAAGGATACATATTTACATTGCCACGCCTGGAGCAACTAAACAATTCCAACTTTAGAAGTAGCTAACTGAATGAACAATTGCATACACCGTGAAAAGGGGGGAAATGCAATGATAGTGTACCTGATTTAGCATCCACTTGAATCCAAATGCAGCTGTGCATTCATTTTTTGCTGCACTGGTGCGCCAATCCAAATTATACATCTTATCAAGGGTCCTCAAGATAGATGAGATATTTTCTCTTCTCTCTCTTATTGAGAAGATTTCACCATTTGAACTGACATTGGGGTGGCTATTTAGCAAAGTCTCAAACCATCCACTTCCTGATCTTTGCATAGATATAATAACAAAGAAACGAACAGGAGTACATGCACATTCGCCCCTATGAATAGGAAAATAATGTAGCAACATGAATAAAAAAAACATCCATAACATATAGGATTAACACAAGATCTATCCTTGGAGGAAGTTACCTGCTGTAACTCATAGGTTTTGGAAAGTGCACATATCGCATCTGCTCATATGGTGTTGAAGGTCTTATGCAAAGAATTTTTACCTGCTCTTCTCCATTGGTCACTTTTTCATTATTTTCTAAAGCTATTCGACTAAAGGAGAAGTAGCAGACATAGAAACCAAATAATGCAATGAAGAAGAGAAGAATTGATCGTAGAGGAAACAGTGGTCCCTTCGAACTTTTCAATGAGTACGCACTCTGCAAATACGAAATTCAATGATCAGGTATGCAAAAATGAATAAGTAGAATAAATAATGATATTCTCCATCATATTACCATTCTCTTGCAATATCATATAGTTTGAACTACATCAACTGCTAGTTTTCCGATTTGTGGCATGTGCACAAGAAGTCAACATCTTCATCCTCATTGATAACACAACAAACCTTTCTTGTGAATGAATTACACTGCATTACAGTTGATTTACAAAATTTCTTAGTTAGGTCCTCAGCAAAGAAAGATATACAGTTATTGCAATTTCACAAGTGTTGTTTCCAGCAAATGCAAGAATTTTTTGCAACCCGTGGGCCCAACTTGTTGCAGCTGCAGATAAACATTTAATAAGAAACCTATATGATTCAGGGCTGAAAAAGGCAAAGTACAGCAATTATGAGCACAACTCTACCACTGATTGTAAATGATCCGACAATATTAAAACGAATAATCATTTTAGGCTTCACTGCACAAAGACTGATAACTATTATACTCTCTCTCTCTCTCTCTCTCTCTCTCTCTCTCTCGATCTCTGTGTGTGTGTATGTGTGTGTGTGTGTGTGTGTGTGTGTGTGTGTGTGTTGATATTTATAAGGCGTGGCTTGACATGGTATGGTCTCTGAAATTGAATTTTGACCGTTAATTTCTTTTACGGCACTTTTCTGTAGCTCCAAAATCATAATCATAAGAAAGTGCTTTCAAACACGAATCCAACAGTATCACATGTGTCACAAAACATATATATTGTTGTACTGGTTGTTGATCAAAGTTTGCAAAATTTGAATCTCGAAAAGTGCGGGTGCCTAATAAAATTCAACAGAGGGAGTAGCATAAACTACTTATTGCACAAGGCGCAATCTTAAGCAGGAAAATCTTGTTCAAGTTTCTTCAGCAAGATAACAAGGGATTGCAATTTCTCCCAGTGTACGATACGCTACTGTGAACAATTTTATCTATTGAGCATGTCTCAATATACCAATAAAATTCAGCACAATGAAATTTCTAGCTTTCATCTTCTGATTGTCAACCCCAACTGTACCACCTAAAGTTTTGCTGGTCAGTTAACGACAGCTTGCAATTCGATGAAAGACTTTTTACGTTTTACTACATCACAAAGGTTAACAACACTGTCAGAGCTACAGCAATTAATGTAGTTTAGCTCGAACAGGGATAAGGAAAGTAATTAGAACTAAGGATAGCTTAACAAGCTTAAAACTTGGATTGGAAAAATTCTCGAAAAGCATTCAACACCTACATTGCATCTGCATCAGAACAAAATATGAAAGGAAAATAAGGACCCGAAAGTTCTTCAGTCAATGCAGGCATTCTCGATCCCCTTCAACAACAAGAATGGAAACAAACACAATAGCAACCTTGGATACAAAATCACAAAGCAAATCTTAACAATTTAACGGGAACCAAGAACGTCGAGAAGCATGGAAAATTCCCAGGAAGAAAACATAGGCATCAGCACCAAGAACGGAGAGAAAATTCCAGGCGAGAATCCGATCAAATGCATTACCGAAACATGTGGCACCCAGAAATCCCTTGCGCGACAGGACTAAAAAAATATGGGATTTATCCCACAGTGACAATCTAAAGCTCAATGTTAGCACAAACACCAGAATCCCCAGCACCAAGAAACCCCAAAACCTCAAAACAGCTATCCAAAACCGAACCTAACAACAAGCGCAGGCGGCTAGGCGCAAAGAATAGCAGAAACGGCTGAATCTCGAGTTCCTGCGGGCCAAGAACCGGACAGGAACCTCGAGCAATGGTGAGACAAGAAGAACATCATCAAACACAAGTTTCTGCTCTACCTGATGATTCATCGGCCAGGAAGGAAGCACAGCATTTCCCAGGGCTCTTGCTTCCTTGCTCCAACTTCAAACGGAGAAAGAGGATTTGTTGAGTCAGGAGGAAAGGAAGCTTAGAATTCGGAGGGAGAAAAAGATCGTGACGTTTGTTTGGAGCGGAGAAAAATGAAAGCGCAGAGAAAAGGGAGAGGCCGAAAGCTAGTGGAGCAGGATGACATGAGATGGATTGTTTATGTTTTCTGCTGCCTGCGGCAACTTGGTCTTCATCACTCCATGCACCACGAAACGAGAGTTTTAATTGTGACACTTTAAAATTCGATTTCTGACTGACACTCGCCCACCTGTCATACACAATGCACGGTCCCATATGTCATCCAAATAAGCCGAAAGGCCTGCGAATTGAGTGTCAAATTCTGAAATTACACCCACGAAACGGTAGTCAGTAGGTTTGGCCAAAGCTTTGGCTTTTTTGCCCTGTCCTCTCAAGCACTTTTATTTTTCAAATTTGGCAAACTTTTTTTTTTCAACTTGGTCCGTACTAACAAATTTATAAAAATAGTCTCTTTTACTACCGCGAAAGGCACGACAGACAACACCATATTTTCATACCGCAGCAGCACCTATTGCGTAACGGGAGCTCGACATCAGCACTTGCCGAGCATACATGGCTCGGTAGGTTATGTAAGCCACTTTAATTAGTGATTTAATTAAATAAGAGAGTAATGAAGTGGTTTAATTAAGTAAAATGAATAATTAAGTGATTAATTAATTAAGATGGTTAATTAAGATATTAATTAGATGATTTTGATGTGCATATTCCTGTCAAGGAAGGTGAGCTCGACAAGACTTTTCCGCCGTACTGGAGCACGTAAGTGACATATGTCATCTACCGGCACTTCTGCGATAAGGAAAGATGTTATTTTTATAATTACGTTGCTAGATTTAGGAAGAAAAAAATAGACGCGAGGGAGCTAGAAATACACTGGTTTCATGTTTGGCAACCACTTCCAGGTTGGAACTAAGTTACCGGTATGGTGTATGTTATTCATGGATTTAGGCCATGTTTGGATGGGCTAAAACTAATTGTTAGTTGGCTAATGGCTAGAGCTAATTGTTAGTCAGCTAATAATTAGTCCATCTAAAATTAGTCTAGGGCTGTTTGGATACATGACTAATGGTTGGGCTAATTTCTGAGAAAAGTCATGTCGACCCCCTCATAATGGGTGAGGAAATGAGGATAAGGCAAGCGCAAGGGTATTTTAGACTTTTTCCAGCGTGTTACATGCTATTAGTCCAAATTAGCTCCTCCCCACCAGCTAATGGACTAATTGTTAGCTAAGGGGTTGGCTAAAAATTAGCCCACCTATTAGTCTTCCTGTTTGGATAGACTAGAGCTAATTTTTAGCCAGCTAACAATTAGTCCAGGGATCCAAACATGACCTTAAACAAACGAGATGAATTGTGTAATGGGATTTTTTTGAGAAAAGATTAATAATAACATAAGATTAAAGTACATACTACCTAATTTTTACATTGAAGAATCTAGACGAACAACTTATTACCATTAGTCGATGAACGTGTGCTAAACTTCTATATCCTACACGCCGTAGACTATAGATCTCACAACAAAAATACGATTACCAAAAATCACGAAATAAACCCATAAAACCTAAATTTACTTCCAAAAATCAATGGGTCTCTCACCCATAAAACCTAAATTTACTTCCATAAAACCCATAAAAACTTGTTTGTGTGAACAAAAGCTAGCTATCACTAGTACTAGAGTGGTTTTCAGGGGAATTCATCGGACTCCGAAAACACGATGTGTGAGTGCACACCGAACATCGTGTGAAACACCAACCGCGCAGACACTCCTCAAGCATGAGCGCTAGATATATGATACACCTGACCTGAAGACGCAATTTTATTGAGATGGCAAGTGCCCTGTTTTATGTAAATTGAACGTGCATACTAGAAGTGTTAATTGCATTTCCGTTATAAGCCCTCATAAAGTTGAGTCACGAGCAATGTGTGACCACCTCTTTCCAATATAAGCCTTCTGATAATCCCATTAATTCGTTGTAGGTCCATTTTGGCATGAGTTTTTATCAATGCATAAGTAAGCTCTATCAGAATTCCTTTCCTTTTTATACCGAAACTTCAGTCTCGTATATATATACACACACGTGTAGAATAGTTATTCTACGCGTCGGTCAGACAAGCGCATCCAAACTATCCTAAGTATGCCCACTCCGTATGTTGACCGACTGATAAATACGATTCCTTATTTGTACTAGAATATTTTCTCTTTGATTTAACCATTACGTTTTATTGGCAGCTCTAATTTGTACATATGCACTCCAATTTGTACATATGCCTTATTTCAAATTTTTAAAACTTCGATTATTGAAAATCATATGCATAGATTTGTCTCGAAAAGTACTATCATAATATTATAATTCTATTGGACTTTATAAATATATTATAATATAAATTAATATCTAAAGTTGTGTTTTTGGGACCTTGTCGATGCCCAAAAGATTGCATTTATGATTGGACAGAATACATCGGTTGATTAACTGCAACAAAAATGCTGCAAATGTAAGAAACCGCTTGGTTCATGTAAGCCAACGTACACGTTCAATCATGGTAAAGAGCTATGAAAACATTGGCGTTATCAAAATCCAGATTGTCAAATTGATTGCCCACGTTTCGACCGACATTTGCTCAAAAAATGAACTACTGGACCAAAGAAAACAGAACCTTACCAAATTATGACAGCAAACCAGACGTTGGCCAAATTTGATCGAAGCTGTCAAGGTTCGGTAAGGGAACCTTTGGCCCTTGTGGGCATGAAACCAAACATGTACTAAATGTGGTCTTGATTTTTGATAACTCCGGCACTTCATTTTCTTCAAGTTCATACGTGTTTTGTCGCAAAGCGTGTATGCAACAAATCGTTAAGCAATTCCCGATTTCAATTCTTATACGTATGATCTTGAGGTGTTGTTTTCCTTCACCGAGCTCCCAACTTTTTTTGTATTTTCCTATGCAAACTAGAGGTGGGCACTTTTTAACCGAAACCGAAAAACCGAACCGAATCGAACAAAAAAAACCGTAAGATCTTCTTTTTTGTTTTCGGTTTTAGGTTTGGTTTTTATTTTGGTACTGTTCGGTTTTCGGTGTACGGTTCGGTTTTATAAGTATGAAAATTGAATAAACCGACAACCCGAAGAAACAATCGGCGAACAATGAACCCAACCCATCCATTCCCCATTCGCCCCAAGAATTAGAGGAAAACCTCAGACCTGTGACCTGCCACCCCGCTTTATTCTTCGACTGCAATTCCACACTCGCCACTTTCGGCAGTCTACCGCCACTGTCGTCGTGGCACCGCCCTTCCAATCCCGACTCCCATCCGGCCATCCAGGCTCCTGGACGACCATTGCCACGGACCACGGTGGGCGCGAACTAGGGCTTCCGCTCCTGGCGGTGCAGGTCGTGCGCGGCCTCCTCTCCAACACCATCCCCCATGTCCGCCTCACTAAGTCATCGCCGCCTTCTCCAACGCACTTTGCGCCCTCATCAGCACTGGCATCGCTGTCACCATCAGGGTCTCCAACAAGGCAACAAGCTGCTCCACCCCCTCGTCGCCTCCAGGAAGGCTGGCTCGAGTAAGAGCCCGCGTCTCCCTAACCCTAAGACCCTAACCACTAGATCTACCCATCAATCTATCTGGGCTCTTCTCTATCGAATTAGTTTACAATTTTTTGAACGCTATATGCCTGATAGACCATTTAAGGTTTTGTGGAAAGCAAAAATTCCTTTATAAGTCAAAAAAATTTTGTGGTTGGCTTGGCATGGTGCTATACTTACAAAAGATGTGCTGCATAAAAGGAAATGGCGGGGAAATTCTACTTGTCATTTTTGTGATGAAAATGAATCTATAGCTCATTTGTTCTTTACATGTCCAGCTGCAAAATTTTGTGTGGAGTATGCACTACTACAGAGAAGAACATCACAGATCGTTCGAAAACGTCATCACAGATGGTTTTTCGAACCCGTCTATAACTATATGTTTGTGATAATCATTGCATATCACATATGGTTTCTGAACCGTCTATAAAAAACACATCACAGACGATTCTAGTCACGAACCCACGAACCGTCGGTGATATGCATAAAACCCACATTGGTTCAGCACTAATAAACATATGGGACATCCTCATATCTCCAAATTTCCTAGTTAGTATTACTCTCGCCCAAGCACGCTTAACTAATGAGTTTGATCGCCGATTTTAACGCAACACGAGCACTTCCCAAGAGGTCACCCATCCTAATACTACTCTCGTCCGAGCACGCTTAACTTCGGAGTTCTTACATGATCTAGTACTGACGTACTGTAGTGTTGGTATGATTGCATTTGAAATATAACGCGTCCCCCTCCCCTTAACCTCACAAGCATCCGAACAATGATTTTAGTATTCTCATACTTCGAATACGGTTTGTAGAAGAAAAACGCTAACATACCAATATGAGCACTGCAAAAACCGAATGAAATACCTATGGTACATCCTCAGATTTTCAAATTTGCTATGAATTGGATGGCTCAAATTTTGGCTAAGTGTTCAAATTTACTATGACTTAGATGTTTTAAATTTTGGCTAAGTGTACAAATTTGCTATGACTTGGATGCTCCAAGCCAAAATTTGTATCACAGACGGTTTGTAGTTAGAACCGTCCGTGATAATAATATATCACAGATGGTTCTACTTTAAAACCGTATGTGATATCTACAGGAGTCATCACAGACGGTTTTAAACTAAAATCGTATGTGATGACTCCTATACTAAAACCATCTGGGATGACTCCTGTATATATCACAGACGGTTTCTAAATAGAACCGTCTGTGATGTTGTCACTGATGGTTACACTATATAACCGTCTGTGGCGTTTCTCATCATAGACGATTTATCAAAACTGTCTGTGATGAGATGTCTAATATAAGTCTTTCTATTTTTAGATTAAACTGTAGACCAACATCTTTTGTCCAATATATTCCTGATGGTAGGAATGTTCATATGATGGGTCTTGCGGCTGTGATTTGGGCATTATGGAAGGTAAGAAATAGAGCTTGTTTTTATAAAAAAATTAATTAGATCTCCTGCGGAAGACCATTTGCTACATTAGTGGATGGTACTCACTGGCACTGTGTTGTGTTGATATTCGGTTAACCGAAAATCAAATTAATCGAACCAAATTAGTTCGGTTAATTCGATTCAATTTTTTAATCTATTCGGTTTGGTTCAGTTTACAGTTTACAAAACCGAAAAATTTTTAAACCGAATAAACCAAATTGATATAACCGAATTAACCGAATACCCACCCCAATGCAAAACATTACTGTTAGGAGGTCACGATATAGAGCTAGATGTGAAGCTACCAAATGCCGTGTTTGCTGTATTTCCCACAAAAAAACAATGCACGAGCCTTTGTATGACTTTGGCACATCAACTATTTTACACTATCGTACCTAGGCTTCACTGTAGGCGTCAAGAATATTCCCATCCGATTTACTTATCAATCAGACGGCTGAAATACTACTGTTAGCATAGAGATCTGTGCCTGCCATAACGGCTGTTCAGAAGAAAAAAAAATGCGAGGAAAATATATTTGTTAGCGTAATGATTTGACTTTTAGTAGAGGATCTTGGAGTCGGTGATGATGTCGCAGTTGACAATGTCATTATTTGGACGATTGTGTACGGAAATTTTGAGTGGAGGGTAGAAAGACAAGGAGAGGTCAACTTTCCGATCAAGGGACATTTCTGTCAAACGTCTTTTGGCTCCTTAATTTTTCTCCCTCTCGTACGTAATGCCAACTGCCAGGGGCATGTATAATAAGGTTATTTCGATTGATTTTTAGTCGATACACATCAGCTTTGATCTATACAAAAAAATGAGAAAAGATGAGAGAGGAGAGTTAGCTTTTATTTAGTAGTCAGCTTTGCATGAAAATATAGATAAATTATTTATGTACAAAAGAGGAGATAATTATTGCACATTATCTGGAAACAACATTTAGAGACAGTTATTATACAAGCTGACTTTATACTTACTCTAAATAACATGGTTAAGAGATAAAATAAATAGTGGACTTTAGTATTGTATTGCTCTAAAAAGGAGGATGAAGAGAGACAAGTCACTGACAAACAAAGCCCACACTTCTAACGATAGATTTGCTCGGTTTAATGCCATAGTTGGCAGGCAACTTTTGCCTCATGTCGTAGGCATAATATTTGAGCTCTTTTAGAGACTAAATTAGTATGCACAGTTCATTCTTTACCGCACTAGTATTTATTTATATTTCTTCCAGTCATAGAATAGTAGAAACACTCTTCACAAATCAATAACTAAATCTAATTTCTACTACTCATTATATACTACCAGTATAAAACACCGTAAAATCTCTCTAAAATTTAGCTAAGATTTTGTCGAACTTATGAGGACCAATTTGGTTAGTAGAAACACTCTTCACAAATCAATAACTAAATCTAATTTCTACTACTCATTATATACTACCAGTATAAAACACCGTAAAATCTCTCTAAAATTTAGCTAAGATTTTGTCGAACTTATGAGGACCAATTTGGTGGCAGCCACACAGAGTATGGTTTACCGCACTCCGCTATAATTAAGTGGGGGTCAAAGTAACATGGCAAGCATTGTGCATTACCATCGGGTGTGAGGAATGATCAGAATCCAACTGAACAGTCAAACTCGTATTAAACTGTCATATTTGACGGGTACTTAATGAATTAATGATTATAAAGTGGATAATTCGCATAGAAAAATAAGAGCAATTGTACCAGGCTATCGCCGGTGTTTCCGAAGGCAATGTGACAGCCAAGTTCCAGTAACTGATAGGCAGTTAGTAGCATATGAAGATAATGTGTTCATCGCATTAGGTCGATCGAATCCATTATTGATCTCACCATGCTGCCGTGGTACATAAAATAAGCCATAAAGCAAGCAGGGGCTTGGTTTGATCATCACTCATCATCGCAAAGGCTTCGGTAGGTAGGAAAGCGCTCATTGGCTAGATTGGACAAATCAAGACTTGCTGCAATGCATAACCGTTGCCCAGCATCCATAACAAGACAGACTGGTGAGCCGTAACCAAAGAGAGACAGGCCTAGAAGCTAGCTGCATAATCCACAAGAAAAAGAAACTAGTGTCCTTGTAAGCATTCATAAGATCACACCGAAAAGCAAGAGAGTCTGCATCACGAGGACGACGTAAAATCTTCCGGTCTTGCGATGAAAACATCCTCAAAGTCGTTGTCATCTGATGAAAGAACAAAGAAACACTCAGGTGCCTGTACAGGAGTTGCAACATCAATTGAGAGCAGCTACTATGGACAAGCATGTACAACCAGGTTAAAAAGCTGTTCGTATTAACTGGCTGTAAAGAAAAGAATACACAAGTAACTTCCATGGCCACTACACCAGGACCCAATTTCACTGACAGCCTATTAAGAATTGGACAATGCCGCAATGTAACAGCTGTAGAGACGCAGAAAAGGACTATGCATCGGCTGTGTTCAGTCACAGGTATTAGTAAACTAGACCATTAAAGGTAAACATCAAGATATCTGTTTGGCTGTGGCCAGAATGAGCCTATCAAAGTGGGTGGAGGTAAGCTTTCACTACCAGTGTGTCTTTAGATTTGATTTTGTTCTGAACTGATGATGGCTCTGTTCAAAAGAGCCGCAGCAACTTATGCTTGCATGAATCTAAGATTGACAAAATGGGCTGCCCTAGCACTGCAGATTCATGACATCAGAGTAAAAAAATGGTTATCCCCAGATAAATTTGAAATCACCAAGAGAAGTGCTCCTAGAAAAATGAAGCATTTTTACTAAATAAGCAGTTGATGACAATAATAGTTTCAATATTAAAGTTGCCACGAAAGGTTGCAAGCAAGAAGCCTGGATTAGCAACCACAAAAGAATGCATCAGATAGAGAAAGAAATAGTGTATTGTCAAAATAAATTTGAGAGGAAAGCCAAACAAGTAATGCTGTTACAGTCAGAATAGAACAAAACCTTTTCTCAGCGTTAATGCAACAATGGCGTCATTTTCAACCTGTGGACAGAAACAGACAAAATATAGTAAGTTATTCGACAGGAAAAGAAATTCAGAAGAAAAAAACTGCTACAGCTACAAAATAAAAGCCAATGTAATCACAAGTTTTAGTGAGTTTAGAAAAGCTACTGTTGAGTTGATATATTTATGGTACATACAAGTGTATCGTGGCGGCTATTTACACTTCTTTTTTCAATTATGGACAGATGGGTCTACTGTGTGCTTAAAATTGGTGCAATGGTACCTTCTGACTTGCCAACGTCTTTGAGTCATCCAATACATCATTTGTTGCCAACAAGATCAGCCGTTGATTGCTGGGAGGTTGGTCGATAAGTGAATGCAATTTTTGTTTGATGTTTAAAGTCATCTCTGTTGGATCACATTGTATGAAGTACGTAGCCTTGTTTCGCTTCACCCGAATATACATTGCCTGCATAAGGAAAAATGCCTCTCCAATGTCAGTAAACAGATTATTCAAAATAAATAGTTAATATGAATATGTTGTCGACACCAGTCCATCCCTTTACTCCAAGAGTTGAATTAGGTACAGGCGTCCAGCTGTTTGTTTGGTACAAATGTATAGGTGGGAACCTTAATGCGATGCTAACACATCCAAACTATCTTCCAGAAATTTAGCTTTCCTTTGGACACAGGCACCTTAAAGATACTCAGAAAAGTGAACAGAACTAGTTCGTATCCAATTGTCTATTAATATGCAGTTCATCAGCGAGGGAACAATAAGAAAGATAGCATAACTGAGCAGAATGTGCATTCTGGTATACTGTACACAATAAGCATCAACCATAAGCAGGAGCATTTATGAGATATTAGTACTACGTTGATGCATGCATTTAATGTTAGACATTGATTCTTGAAAAGAGGGTTAGTACAGAGACAGAATGAGGAACAGCAGATACCATTCATGGGAAATAGCAGAAAAGGCAAGGATTAGAAATTGTGTCTTTTCAGCTTTTCGAGCCAACATTCTATGGAGCAATGCCAAGTTCGCTTATGGTGTATTGTGGTAGGAGTTTGAGAATAGAATCTAGTTCTCTGTCGTTGGTGTAGAACAACACGAGTGATGGGGTGGACATCGGCTGTTGAACAGGCCCTCATCCACGAGAGTAAGCGTGACGGGGGATTTATACAGGTTCGGGGGTTCGAGAGAACCACCCTACTCTTGTCGGCGAGCCTGCGGGGTAGCCTCCAGAGAGCAGGCCCCGATGGCTTGCTATTTAAGTGTTCCTTGATATTGCCCAAGAGAGCTCAAGTTACAAATGAGAGATACATTGGGTATTTATAGGCTCTACAGCCTGTACAAATGACCAAAATACCCCTTATGAGAATAGCTAGGCTATGGTACAAGTGTGGAGTAGGGTCATCTTTTCTAGGCACAACTGCAATTCTTTGATTTGCATGTTGTACAGTAGGTCGTCGATTAGGTATTCTCCAACACTAGTCCCCCTGCCCCCTGGCGCTAAGGAAAGCATCCATACGGATAGTACTGAAGCACCACCCGTGCTTGCGGAAGTTGTGGAAGAAGTGCCAAGCTCGATCAAACTTTGAAATCCAACCGTGGCAAAACCGAAGACTGAGCCAAATTTTGAGCATCCAAGCCATGTTAGAATTGAAGATTCCAGGTCATGGTAAAATTTTCTAGTGTAACTTGGTTCCGCAAGCTGCCTTCTCCCATGCCGCATGAGATTTGGGCTGGCCCAGGCTGCCATTGGCCCGTTCAGCGCCTGGATTGAGTGGCCTAAGCTCCATAGTATTTGGGCCGACCTAGGTGGTGGTCCACAAAGTTGCTTGGCCCAAGTTGAGGGGAGGGGGAATGATCTAGTTCCTCCTCCTGACCTTTCCCAGCTACTCCCCTCACATGCCTGAGTAGGTATAAAACCCTTGAAGCAAAGAGGAATCGGGTCCCTAGACCAGACCGACTCCCAGGTGATCCTTGCCTCTCGAATCCAAGGGTGTGTGGTTGCTGCAGGGCAAAATGGTAAGGCGTAGGGCGCTCGGGTGGGTGCAGGGCGTAGGGTGAGTTGCAAGGCGCTGGGCGAGCTGCAGGACGCTTCTCACGTGGACAACAGCATGGGGGCGTGGGCGCTGACCGAAGGGGCGAGGCGCAAGGTGCTCCCGCGCGGGCTCTGACGGAGGGGGTGGAGGCATCAACGCCCTTGTGAGAGCAAAGCCCAAGGGAGCATGGGTGCGGGACGTGGGGCGAGTTGCAGGGCAATGAGCGAGCTGCAGGGGGCTTCTCGCACGGACGCCGACCTGGGGGCATGGGCGCTGACCGAAGGGGCGAGGCGCAGGGCGCTCCCGCGCGGGCTCTGGCCGAGAGGGCACGGGCGTCGACGCCCTAGAGCGGGCGAAGGCCAAAAGGGCGAGGGGCAGGGCGTTCCCACTGCAGGGTGGCTAGCTGCAGGGTGCTTAGGCGTAGGGTGCACGAGCGAGGGGCGCCTAGGCACCTGGGACTGGGGTGCAGCTACCACAGCCCAACGGGCATGGGTGCAGCCGTCGCAGGGCTCGAACACCGAGAGCTGGGCGCGCTGGGCACACAAGGCGCGGCAAGCTACAGGGCGCCTGGGCACGGGGTGCACGGGAACAGGACTCCTAGGCGCGGGGTGCCTGGGCTTGAGGCGTAGGGCGTTGGGTGTGTAGATTAACCAACCACAACCCATGGCTAAGTGTTGCCCGTGGCCAAGGTGTTGGGCACTGGCCAAGGCCACTTATTGCAACTTGTTGATGTCTTTCCATATATCTTTTCTCAATGAGCATATATAAGTCGCGGATCTCATTTTTCTGTCATGCTGCAGGTATCTCCCGTGACATCTTGGTGACCAAGGATCAGAACCCCTCTTTGCCCAAGAGGAAACCAAGGAGTCAGCCGGCCTAGTTGGGATGGAGGATCCGGCGGGCGACGGCTTCGAGGAAGAGGTCGAAATCCGTGATGATGATTCAACCAAGGAGATCCTCGTGGGGGTCGAACCCTCAACCCTTACCAAGGCAGAGAAGGCGACGTTAGTGGCTCTTGGGAATCGCCTAGCGTCGAAGGATGTCTTATGGCCAAGGTCGAAGGAGTGCCCCAATCCTCCTTCGGGGTACACCATCGCTCTCAAGGCCTAGTTTGAGGTGGGCCTCGGGCCCCCAATGCATTCGTTCATCGGGACCATCGTGAGGCACAACACTGTGGAGCTCTCGCACTTCTCCCCCAACCTATTGGCGAGGGCGTTGTTGTGGTTGTGTGTGATAGCGATTGAGGGCAGGCGCATGAGGCCTA
Source organism: Rhipidocladum racemiflorum (assembly GCA_036346355.1). Classification (NCBI taxonomy): domain Eukaryota; kingdom Viridiplantae; phylum Streptophyta; class Magnoliopsida; order Poales; family Poaceae; genus Rhipidocladum; species Rhipidocladum racemiflorum. The sequence continues at coordinate 59,107,733 of CM070573.1, read as the reverse complement.
CTATCGCAACCTCTTCCATCTTCAAAGGTCCAATGGGAAGTTTGGTCCCCTAGGCTCATTGACCTCGACCCCCCAAAACCGTGCATGCCACCAAGTACAACTGGAATCGCCCTGGGAAGAAATGATAAGAAATAGTTCTATCTTAAGGTGGAGGGCTTCCCATACACCAGGGGGCAGCCAAAGATCACTCAAGATGACTACCCAGATATCCCTCCTCTTTCTAATGATGACTGAGAGTTCATCAGTGCTACTTCCGAGGTTCGCAAGTGGAGCAGCGTTCGGGACCTGGATGAGGAGATGGCCCGTTTGGATGCTAGCCCGCTTGCGTATGGGAAAAATGACTAACGCAAGTGGAGCAGCGTTCAGATCCTGGATGAGGAGATGGCCCGTTTGAATGCTAGCCCGCTTGCGTATGGGAAAAATGACTACCGGAGAGTCCACAAAGACAAAAGTGAGCATAGCTTGGCTATCACTTTTTGCATACAATCACTCTTGACTTATGTGCCTAATGCCCTTCTTTTGTACAGTTCGTACTCCGAAAAAGGCAGTCGAAGAGGCCAACTTGATCCTTGGGGAGATGACCGCCACTGAGTACGAGGCTCTCGAGGAGGTGAGTATCACCGATGGCTAAGGGTGCAATAGCATTGCAAACAGTCTGAGGCTGGTGATGCCCCCTCGAGGCAAGCCTATCCCGGACCCGTCAAAGAGGAAGAAAACTAAGGCCTCAGGGGATTCCTTCAAAGATCTTCCCTCCAAGAGTCATGTCGGCGTACTAGCCAACAGGCACCTCCGAGTCGGGTGCTTATAAGGTTCAGACGGGGGGCTTTCGGGGTAATCGCCGGTGGAAGAAAGATGAACGGGGTGCCGGTGAAGCTCAGAGGGGTGGAGACGCTTAGGTTTACCTGTGTTCAGCCCTCCAAGAGTAAATGTTCTAGTCCTCGCTTTCTTGCTATTGCTTGTGTTCTAACTTGAGAGTATGAAACCTACTAACAATGAGTCGAACCCCCTCTCCCATGCACCCTGCCCCCCTTTTATACTTGGGCTCCCGGGAGCACATGAGAGGCTTACACGGCAAGGTACACTCATTACGCTGACACGGGCGCATTTAATGCGCACGTCACTGTTCTTACATCCCATTAATATCTGCCGCAGCCGTCACACCCCCTTCTCGGGCCCCTCGTCCGCCAACGCCACCTGCTCCGTCGGTACGGTGCTACCGTGATGTCATACGCAATTAATGCACGCTGGGAAGACGCGCCGCCATATCGCACTCTCAATGCTTTGCATTTAATGCGCACGCCGCATTAAATGTCCTTGATCGTGGCGCCGCGCGGGGCGGACGCCAGGAATGGCCTAACCGCCACTCGCCCACTGGCGACCACCTTCCTGGTCGCCAAAGGTGTGGCTCGATCGCCACGCTGGCCCATCGGCGACCACCTTCCTGGTCGCTTCAGAGGTGTGGCCGGATCGCCACTGCCCACTTGGCGACCACCTCGCCGTCGCTTCAGCCGCGTGGCTCGACCGCCACGCTGGCCCACCGGGCGACCACCTTCCTGGCGCCAGTAGGGGCTCGATCGCCACCTATCCGGGCGACCACGCCGTGGAGGCCTGACCGCCACCTATCCCGGGCGACCACGCTGGGAGTTATCGCTGCCGGAGGCGCGCGCCGGACACACCCCGCCCGCCCAACGGCCTCTTTTATTGCGAAGTGGGGACTGGCGTAAAATACGCCGACAAGAGCCCCGCCCACCCAGAGCGCTTTTGGCCTACCATCTTCCTTTTTCCTCTTTTAAATGCCCCTGAAACCGCTTAGTCTCCCAAAGGGGCCATTAATAAGCCCGCACGCCCCGCAGCCTTCAAGAGACCTTCTGGCTTCTTCCGGTTCTCAAGGCGGTTTGTGCAGTTATTCCCGCCTTGCAACTGCCGCACGACCTTTGGGACGCGCCTTGCAACTGGGGCTTTTGAACTCCCTTTTTTCGAACCGCCGCGCCCTTTCGGTTTTCCCGCCGATCCTTCCCTTGCAGCCTTATAAGAGGTTGACCGAGGGGGGACGGTTCTTCATCTTTCTAACTTTCCTTCCCGCTCTAGAGCTTCTTTCTTCTTCTTCTTCGCCGACGTGCTTCGATATTCTCCTGCGCCCGATGGCTCCCATTCTCCCTTCGTCATCCGTCGAGGAGGAGGTTGCCGCCAGGCTCTCCCGGAACATAATCATGGCGCCTTCGCCTCGCTGGGCCGATCTTCGAGCCTTCGCCGCCGGGGGAAGTCTGGTTCTGTTGAGTCCCTTGTGCGCGAAGTGGAGGCGCAGCTAGAGGAGGGAGAGCTGGGCTCCACTCCCAAGGGTGACTTGGAGAAGTCGGTTGTTCTATGCAGTGATGCCTTTGACTCCCTCTTTGCTGATGAAGGTACATGAGTTTCCCTCCTCCACCGCTATCTCTTTACTTCTTGACTTTTGCTTATTGACACTTGCCAGAGGTTGCAGAGGTCGAGGCATGGATTGATGACTTGGAGGAACAAACTCCTGTGAACAAGTCCTTAAGAGACAATGAGGCACTCTCGATACTGATCTCCAGGCAGTGGGAGATGGTGAAGAGGCTATGGCTTACTCCTCCAGTGAGCTTCCCTCCTACGCCGATGCGGCGGCGCAGATTCACCGCTTGACTGAAGAACGCATCAACAAGTACATGGATCGCTTCCGTGAAGCGAGAGGCATTGGAGAGTTTACTGAATTGCTCAAAGACCGGCTAGGCACCGCCATCAATCTCTATTTCCAAAGAATTTCTGAGTCCTCCGCTCCCCATGAATAACATCCCACCTTTTATTGGCAAACACTTGCAAGCTTCTCTCGCAGGCCACCTCCATTTCCAATGTCATCAAGGATGAAGCCCTGAGGATGATCAAGGAGATGTTCAAAGAGGTGGCCAAGGAGGCCCAGCAGAAGGTCTCACAATTGGATCATGAGGCAAAAAGCTGTCGAGGATAAGCTGAGAGCTGCTGAAGAGAAGATGAGGATGAAGCTGAAGATGGACGAGATGAAGGTGATGATGCTAAAGAAGAGGTCAGTCCAAGCTTTGAGACATCTGCAATAAGGCAATCAGCCGATTCTTTTGTAGTGCCTGAGCTACCACAGAAGTATACCACATCAGTTGCTTCTATGCTTTGGAAGACACCAGAAGAGGTTGTTCCTGAGGGGCACAACTCGACCACACTTCACCAAAAAGACAAAGGAAGAAAAACAAACTGTCGATGATCATGCAACTGAAAGGAAGAAAAACAAATTGTTGATGATCATGCAACTGACTTCCAATGTTATCAACTCAAGAAGTTGGGAGGTTCTCCTTGAGTCCATTGGGTAGTATAATCCTGGGTTAGATTGCCTAGTTTCCATAACATAAGGAAGCCATTGCTTGAAAGGGGAAAAAGAAAGACAGATGCTTTGAGGGAGAAGCATGAGTTAGCATGGCAAGAATATGGTTGTTCTCATGTCAGATGGGTCACCAAAAAGGCAATCATGGGTGGACGGACATAAGTGGGCATCATCTCATCAATTTTATTGTCAATAGTCCAAAAGGCACTTTCTACTTGGAGTCAATCGATGCTTCAAGTGAATCAGTTGATGCATACTTGTTAGCAAGGTTGTTGGAGGGAAAAATTGATGATATTGGGAGGGAATATGTGGTCCAAGTCATCACAGACAACGGATCTAACTATAAGGCGGCGGGTAGAATTCTAATGGAGAAGATTCCTACTTTATTTTTGACCCATTGTGCTGCCCACTGCTTGCACGGTTGCACCTTTTGTTGGATGACATTGGGAAGATAGAAGAGTTTACAAACTGCATTATTAAACCAAAGAGGGTGTACAGATTTATCTATAGCCATGGAAGGTTCTTGATGCAATGAGGAATAAGATAGGTGGTAGGGATCTTGTGAGGCTTGCAGCAACTCGTTTTGCTGCCTCATTCCTCACATGGCTAGTATGTACAAGCATAGGCAAGCTTTGAAGAGTCTATTTATTAGTAAAGAGTGGAATGGGAACAAATTGTCTACCACAGGACCAATGAAGGCGGCTAAAGAAATTGTGCTTTCTATGTCATTTTGGCATTAAGTTGAAAATTGCATGAGAGCTTCACAACCACTTATTGCGGGCCTCTCATGTAATGCTTGAGATTAGTGCAGCCATGGATGTTGTGAAGACAAACATCAAGGAGGCTTTGCAACACAAGTATGATTTTCTCAAAGAAGTCCTAGGAATTGTTGACAAACGGTGGTACAACCAAATGGAGCAAAAGTTATATGGGGTAGCATTGGTCTTGAATCCAAATAAGTTTTTTGGTAACAAAGAAAGCAAATAAAGGACTTGCTACAAGGCCAAGGTTGATGTTCAATGATGTGCTATGGAAGATGGTCACCAGTGATGATAAACAAATCAAGATAAGTAGGCAAGCTGATGATTATGAGAGGACAAATGATGATTGCTTCATAAAGGAATGTTCAGCAGTTAATGTACGTTGTTCCATTTTTTTTTGGGACGAGTGGAAAGTTAGGAGGATAAAAAGGGTGGGTGCTACATGTTCCATGAGAGAAAACATAATGTTCCAACAATGTGAATCACGTAACCTCTCTGCCTACGTGTAGAGACTATCAACTACAGCTTTGAGACGTTAAGTTGAAAACTGATACAACTTCTGTGGCATCCGTTCCTCTTCGGAATGAGACATTGTTCCACAACAAAAAGAACCTATACTAACAAGGGGGGATTTAAATCTCAATAAAAAGGCAAAAAAGTACTCACTGAGATGTAAATGGAGCTCTAACCGTAAGACTCAAATCGATAAGAAAGAACCCACAAAGAAAGCATGATAAAAAAAATTAAGATCAGCGCATACTCTAAACCCTTTTAAGTTAATATCGAAGTCACCAGTATATCTAGTTGCAATTGTGCAATTCCAGAATGATACACTACTTTATAGAACACATGCTATTCTCAGAGAACAAAATAATGTAATAAATCACTGTGTGCTGCTCATTACAAATCCGATTCGCAGAACACAACCACACCAAGCAGCACGCAGCATATGTAAAGCACCAAACTACCAGAGCGAAGCATCAAGCAGACGAAGGGATTATTTTGTAATAGACATGAACGATATATCGCTTTTAAAGATCAACATAAACTGGTAAACTTGAACCCTAGATCAAACAAAGAAAAGCACCAAGCATACAAAATTATCAGACACCAACAATTGCTGCAGAGATGACACACGAACCAAAAGTGACGCATCATTATCTTACCTTGGCGGGAGGAAATCCTAGATCGCAGGGGCGGACCTAACGTGGGACATGGGGGTTCAGTTGAACCCCCAAAATTTTTGGAAAATAAACTGCTAGTAGTACTCCACCACGCAACAAACTGCATGGATTGGAGTATCATCTCAGAAAGAAAGATTTGGATGAGGTTGCTCAGAGGAAAGAAATGATCCCCCACAAGGATGTTGACGGGGTATCTCCGGCTGGAACTCAACGCGCCGGCCGACAGAGAAGGGGGAGGGGAGATCTGGAGAACGGTGGAAACGAAGGAAGGGGAGGAGAGAAGCTCACCGCGCCGGCCGCCGGAGATTGGATGAGGTTGCACAGAGTAAAGAAATGATCCCCCACGAGGATGTTGACGGGGGATCTTCGGCTGGAGCTCACTGCGCCGGCCGCCGGAGAAGGGGGAGGGGGAGATCTGAAGAACGGGTGGAAACAAAGGAAGGGGAGGAGAAGGGCTCACCGCGGGGGTCGCCGGAGAAGGGGGACGCTAACGGTGGCAACGAAGAGAAAGCCGGAGAACGGGTGGAGCTCACCGCGCCGGCCGCCGGAGAAGGGGGAGGGGGAGATCTGGAGAACGGGTGTAAACAAAGGAAGGGGAGGAGAAGGGCTCACCGTGGGGGTCGCCGGAGAAGGGGGACGCGAACGGTGGCAACGAAGAGAGCCGGAGAACGTCTCGGTCCGCTCCTCTTTGGACGGGAAACAGGAGGGGAGACCGGAGAGAGCACTCACCAACGCCGACATCTATCTATCCACGGGTGAATCCGAGTTAATTTTTAAGGGTTCTTTATTATATATATGGTATTATCTTACAAAAAAAATCAATCTAATAAAAATATAGAGTTTTTTCTTTGACATTGTATGCTACTTTTTCTGTTTGTAAGATTACATTGAAGTGCCGTGATTGACCTAGGTGAAATGTTAATCGTCACTGTTGGGCATACAAATCTATCCACTCCAATGATGGAACGGATGGCATCGACGAAAGGAGCAAAAGCAAAGTTTGGTTTTAACCACATAAGATCACGATAGATACGCTTTCGCAATATCTATGTCTCGACATGAGAAAACTAAGATTAGAAACACAAGAGAGATATAATTAAAAAATAACCACATTTACAAAAACAAAAAAAAAAGTTACACAAGGCTAAAATACGACTGGCGAGCGAGCACAAAATCAAACCTCACTTCCATGCTTTTTTTGTGGATCAGATAGAAAACGCTACATTACATACCAGCAAGTGGTGGAGTAAAACATCGGCGATGACATGCTCTCTTGTAGCAAGCAGAGCCCCTTTTCTTCAAATTAATGGCTCACCGTGCGCGCAAGCTTCCACCACACATCGCAATCCTACCAAACAATTTCTTAAAATGCTAGATCTGCATTTACATTGGATTCAGAATGTAGCCCGTTTTTTTTGGCCGAAATCAAACTATATACCCGAATAACAACATCCCGAACAAATAGAAATGTATACACTATGATGAAGTCAGGCTTTCTGTCCTGGAATAACATCATCTCCAATTATTCCTCACTTGAGTGTAATAGCCCAACGCAAATGTTTGCTTTGGTATCGAGCTTTCACGCTTATTAGATGGAATGGGCATTATTACGATGAAACCTTACAAGTTATGCCTAGTGCCTTGAGGATAAATGCATAAGCAAACGCATTTTCTTGTAATTTCTCGAATATGCAGACCAACAATTGAAAAGGAAACAAAATTTCATGTTATTCCTTTGGTGCGTCATAGAATCAAAACCCAAAAGGAAGTAAATAATAACCAAGCCCAAACCCATTTTTTCGCTCAAAGAGATCAACCCACCCTCCTCGCCCGCCTCCACCTCCAAGGAAATCGCCCCCATGGGACCCCGCGCCATGGAGTAAATTATCATCACTATTCTCCCCTACTAGATCCGTCATCTTAAACATTCGCCGCCTTCCTAAAACCTAACGTGTCACTCACAATTGCTCCCATTCCTTACCGCCTTTCTCCCTCTATTTTTGGAGACTCTAGTGAACCAAAACCCTAAATCAGGTCAACATGAACTCTAGCCCTACCAGTCAACCGGACAAGGTGAAGGCCTTATCGGCCGAAGCACAAATTGAATGATCCTCCTCACTACTCTATAGAGACAACCAAACATCATATAGTTAATTTAGCCAGATAATTAGGCTTTTAATCTTGTTTAACTATATATTAGGGTCTATCACATAGATTTTATGGAAATACATGTGAGACCCCGGATCAGCTATTCGAAATTTTCTGTGTATTTCTGTACTAGTCCCAGATCAGTAGCTAGTACACACAGTCAAACAGTGATGAATCATTGCCGAACAGAACGAAATATTAACATAAATATAAAGTATCAGCCCCATGGCTATTTATTACATCATATGGTCACATGACCAGAGTTCACGGCAGCGGAATAAAGATAACAAGTAATAGAACCCAAATAACTCCACAGGCGACGACTAGGAACGCGTGCTCAATTATCTTGGTGACCTTCATCAAACTCCTTGGCATAGAATTCTTCATCTTCAATTGCATCCTAGTAGTTTTCTGATGACAACATTTTTGTGTAGCATGTGAGTACAAAAGTACTCAACAAGTCTGGGAAAGTATGCACATGTAGGGTTTTCCAAGGAAGGCTTATTATGGTTCTTTTGCACAAAGTTGAGTTTCATCAAACCATACTTAATAATAATTTTCACAAGCACATTTTAACAATTATTTTAACAATTGAATTATTTAATAGTCTAGTGAAGGTTCTTTCCACCAACACAAGTATAAAAGCTCTATCCGCCATATTTTAAAAGATTAAGGTAAACCAACTCATAACTCTATCTGTCATGATTAAAATATGTTCCAACCACCTGATTGGCTCAATCTGCCAATAAAACATCCGAGAGTTCTAGCCACTCCCGAATCCCAAAATATCATTTATTTTTAAAACCAAAACCACAGTCTACCGGTATGAAAGCATTCTTCACTTTGCCTTTGACCGTAGGCACGGCTATTCAAATAGTTTTAACTCTGCAGAGGTGTACACTTTACCCAGAAGAGTTATTTTACTTTTGATGTCGGCCATTACACGCTTCCCTTGGCGTGCGACAAAGTAAAACAACACAAGGCCTTTACAATGTATACATCTAACCCGACCCACCCGCTGAGGTTTCACCGCTGTTAGGGTTCCATCTACCCAGTACAGAAGCCCCCTCTTGCGCCGTGTGGGAAAATATGACTCGCCTCCATCTGGCGCCCACATTCCACCAACTGGTGAGTCTAAGTTAGGTTTCTACAAATTATTCAGCCAGGTCATACCCATTATAGACATGTGGTTGTACGGTAATGCTTAGAATGGACAATCATAAGTGTCGGTCCTTAATTGACTTGGGGCGGTACTTGCACATTGAAAACTAGTGCTCTATCTGCACCCGTCCGACAATCCATTCCGCCCAAGTCCAAACCATTTTTCATTTTATTTTTATTTTATAAAGACAGTAGCAAATACTATGCTAATATTTCCCAAACATTCTTTAAATCATACATTTGACGAAATCCCACCCATGGGTCAGTTCAATCCACTTTGCAACTAAGCATACTACCGCACTAATCAACATGTGTCACAAAATTATTTAAGCATGACATAGCAAAGTGTCCTAGGGTTACAAATAAACATGGATAACAATAATCAAGGAGTTGACAGCAATTCGGTAATAGCTAACCATCTATATTTGACATACGATTATAAACATAGCAATGCAATTTATAAAACAGTGTAAATCATTTCAAAACATAGGACCAAGGTGCATCAAGGAGACTTCCCTCCGGTCGAAGCGAAAGTCTCGACGTCCTGGGGTTCAGCGAAGGCGTCGACGACTCCGACGGGTACTCCGGTTACGCGCAAAACGGAGCGACAGATCAATAAAATAAATAAAATATAATATAAAAATTATAAAAATAATACTAGCATATAGAGGGTGATTTTAGATGAATTTAGGAATTTAAATCACTCGATTCGGAGTTACGACGAAAGAGAACGAGCGTTTCGATCTCCCACCGGACTTGGAGAAGAAATGGCTGCCGGCGGAGCTCCGGCAATCAAATTGAAAAAATTTGATTTTACTGGAAGTAGAGGACACCTAGAGGGAGCTCCAGTAAAAATTTGAGGCTGAACGGAGGTCGGGAGTGATCGGGAGAGCTCGCCGAAATTTTGAAAAGAACGGCTTCTATAGGGAGATCGATAGGTTGGATTGGAGAAATTCCAATTGGGTTGTGTGGGGAATGAGGGGAGTATTCTAGGGTTCAATTTGTAGGACGATCGAACTAGCTGCCCACCGGGAAATGCTCGCCAAAGTTATGACCGGAAGCGCGCACAGCGGCGCTCGGGGCGGCATGTGGCGCCGGCGATGGGAGGGGCGGCGCACGGCCGGGGAAGGGGTGGTGGGAAAGGTGCGGCCAGGCATGGGGGTGGTGGCGCTCGTGTCGGTCGGCGGCGAAGATGACACGAGACGATGATGCACGGAGGATGCTGGTGGCGGGGACGGCCGAAATAATAATAATAATTTCGGGGATAAGAACAACGAAAAGGAGGTGAGCACGACGTAGAGATCGACCAGATGAATTCAACGGTGTGGTCGGACTTGAGAGAAGCTCACCGGATCAAAAGAAATTGACGAAAAATCGAGCTCCAAACGGAAATTTCAACTGCGAAATTCGTCGCCGTCCTGCAACAAAAAGTGAAATTGATTGAGGGCTTTTACTCGTGGCGACGACGTGAACACGACGACGCGATCGGAATTGAGTTTATCTCATCGGAACAAAATGTGACACGGTGGTGTCAACGGAGGACAACCAGCGTCGGTTTTTGCTTGATTCCGACGAAATGTGTAGGATCGAAGTATACGAATATAGCAATCAGAGGGGGGGTGAATGATTGTGCGGAAGCTAAAACCAAATTCTTGATCTATTAAAAGTTCACCCCAAAACAGAACCAAATAATTGCCTCGTTTTCGACAAAAACAGAATGACAGAGGTTTGGTAAAACGAGAATTCCCGGAGATCCAACCGTCGAAACGATCTGAAATTTGAACACAAGAAACTAGATTCCAATACGAATCGAACCCAAAAAGAATCAGCTCGATCGGACTTACGGATCAAAAGTTATGAGCTTCGCAAGCTTGCTGATCCAGAACTTGACGAGAATCAATCTAATCAAAACTTCAAGATTAAACAAGAACGACAAAAGATTGATCAACTAGACTTTGAGAAACACTAGATCAATACCCTAGAGAGGTTTTTGATGGATCAAATCAAGATAAAACTTGAAGAACAAAAACCAATCTAGAACTAGAACAAGCATGCAAACAAGGACCAAAACAGAAAATCACAGCGACGTGGTTATCTTGTAGCACGCAAAAATCTTGGAAGAATTGATATTTATTTCTTGTCTAAAATACTCTCATCAAAAGAGTACAAACCCTAAAACCAAGCTCAAAGATTGATGCGCTCAGCTCTCCTTGGTGCCTTTCAACAGAGACCCCACCTATTTAAAGCACCAACCCACAAAGAGTTACGAATACGATTCCTATTCCCTAGAAGGAATCAGTGATCCAACTCAACTCTACTTGGCCCAACCAGGCCGAGTACAACTCTTGCACGCGTATGGCAACCCTACCATACTCACGTGACTAACACTTTGCACGCCGTATGGCCACCGCCATACTCACGTGACTAACACTTTGCACGCGAATGACCTCCTGCCATTCTCACGTGACTAACCATTCTTCATGTGCACCATTCTCTTAGCCCGAACGTCCCGCATGACATCCTTGACCACCAAGACCTCGGTTCCTCCTGAACCTAGTCCCGAACCTCAGTTCCTCCATGAACCTAGTTCCGGTCCCGTCATCGACCACATTCGTCTTCGAGCAATACCTGTACATGAACAAACCACAAAACAAATCCGAGCACAAGTCCACGACTTGACTCAATGTCAATCCATGCAACTACTCACATGAGTATTTCATAAAGTCCACTTCAAAAGAAGCATCATGAAATCATTACAAATTTCAAATTCACATTCAAAATTCAAATCCAAATCGCTCAAAACCCTAATTGAGCGAAAGCGCATTCACGACGGACAAACAAAGTTGGTCCGTTGTACAAGGAAAATTCTTGGTTCCAAAAGAAAAAACATTCCGGCGAAAACATGTTTACGACGGACAACCAAAATCGGTCCGTCGTACATGCAAAAGTCTCGGTTCAAAAACGCTTTCAAATTCATGTTCACGACGGACAAAAAATCTTGTCCGGCGCAAATGTGCCACACTCGGTTTCAAAAACAACATGATCCGAACGAGACCTTAAAGCAAACACATTCACGACAGACAGAAAGAAAACTTGTCCGGTGTGGATGTGGAACTTACTGGTTTCTTGGAAAGAAAGAGTTTGGCTCAATGAGTTCACTTAAAACATGTTCACAACGGACCCCAGACGCTTGTCCGGCGCAAACGTGCCACGCTCGGTTTCACAAAAGTAAAACCCTAGAAAAAGTTCATTCACGACGGACAAAAAGAATTAGTCCGTTGTACATGTGAAAATCTTGGTTTCCAAGAAATTATCCAAACCGAAAAAGCTTGTTCACAACGGACCAAGAAAAACTGTCCGTTGTACATGTGAAAATGACTTCGGTCATGGGCTCAAAAACATGTTCACAATGCACTCCAAAAACACCGTCTGGTCGCAGATGGGAAACTTACTGCTTCTTGAGAACTTTGTCCGCGCTAATGCGTAACTTATCAAGCTTTCTTGTCAAATTGTCAAAACACATGAACAAACACATTTTGCAAATTCAAATCTAAGTTAATTTTTCAGTTCAAAGCCAATTTTTCAAAGACATGATTTCACAATCTCCCCTTGATGAAAACATTGGCAACACCACTTAGAATTGATCATTTGGCATTCACTTTACCAAAGATTTTGAAATCCAAAGGATCAAAGACCAAAGTAAGAAAACACAGAAATCCCTCTTTGACCAAAATGCAAAACAAAATCTCCCCCTGAGAATGAAAATGTGTGTGAATGTGCAATGCGCCCAAAAATTTCAAAAATTCTCCAAACTTCTCCCAAAATTCTCAAATTTCCAAATACAACTCTCCCTTTTTCTTTAAACTTTTCAAAGAAAGATTTCCAAATGTCTCCCTTTGACAATGGATTCATCAAGAGTAAAAGAGAGAACAGGTTCAAAATTTTTCCTGAAACAATGATTTCACCAAGAGAAACAAGGGAGTGCCAAGATAGGAAAAGATTAGCTCATTCGATCATATAACCTTATATATCACATAACATGCCAAATACACGATCTTGATGTGATTTTAACAAGTTAGGGAATGACATGCATCTCAACCTCAATTCAGTCAACTATAGCCAAGTACTAAGCAAAACCTTTAGAAGAAAAACAAAGGCTCAAAGTTGAAGCAAATAACAAATCAGGGCGAGCAAGTAGTTTCAACTCCAATCTAGTGGACCAATTTAATCTTTAAACAAGAATCGCATGTGGCATGCTTGAAGCATACTTCTTTTATTTCCTTGGAGTGGCATGCTTGAAGCATACATCTTGTCTTTTGAGGGAATGGCATGCTTGAAGCATACATCTTATCTTTTAGGAAAGCATCCTAAGCTCATAACTTGAGGCTTTTGCTTTTAACACCCCTTTTTTATTGATTCCCTTTTCTTTTCATTTTTCTTTGATTATAAACATGCAAAAGTGATTAAAAGGTCTTATGAAAGAGTAAAGTTGAAACCACACTTGCTTCATAGCCTAAATTTGTCAAGAAGATTCAATATCAAGCCTAGAAGAGTAAGATATCACAGAGTATTTAGCTATAGGCAATTAGTCCAGGGAATTCCGCAATGTCATTTTTAGTTCAAGTGAAACAATTAGATTATCATATATTAGCTCAATTACATAACATATAAAGAAATATGATAAAGTGAGCTCATCAAGTGAAAGAACTTGGCAAAGAAACTCCCCTCAAAACAATCCCATTGGATGAACAATTCCAAGTTCTCCCCGAATAAAAGCAAAACGAGAAGAAGACAAAGGTTTTGAAAATGTCCGCCAATTGATGTTCAAGATTCCACATGGTGAAGCACAATATTTTCTTTTCAACATGATCTCTAAGAAAGTGAAATCCAATATCAAATGCTCAAGAAAGAGGATTACTCAAGAGGTGGCACGAACCAAATCAATTCAACATCTTCCAAAGTCAACATCGAATAAGCTCTTAAACTAATGCATAAGGAAGCAAAAAGCCAAATGCCAAAATCTTGAGTACCATGGAGATACCTGAAAATTCACTTGACCGCTTGTTGATGTGAAGCACGTGGGAAGAGTCTCTCATGTAAACCTCCAATTATCTCATCCTCAACAAAGATCATCATCATCTTCATCAATAAAGATACTCTCCCCCTAACATATGCACTGCACTGCACTATTTGGACTAGTGCCTTTAAGTAAAACAGAGGTGGAAGAAGCATTTTGAAAAATAACACTTTTAGCACGAGATGCACGAGTGAAGGAGGAGAACCAATTCTTATCATCGGACATGTGGCGTGAGCATCCTAATCCACTAGCCATATGTTCTCCTTCCTTGCGTGAGAAGCCTACATAGAAGCGAGAAAGTGTCGAGGTCTCGATCAAGGTTAGAAATAAGATGTTTAGGAATCCAAGATCGAGACACACGACGCTCAATAGCTTGGCACAACACGAGCATTCTTATGCATAAAAGCGATTTGTCTTTTCTCGTGTTCTTAGCAACAAGAGGTGTTTGCATCACCCTAGGCACATAATGAGAAATGAAACGTGCACTGTCTCAAATTAGACCTAGCCTTAGTTCTTTCTTTCTTTTGTTGTTTGGCTAGTCTAAAGCAGTAAATTCACCAAATGACCATCTTTCCCACAATGAGTGCAATTGTACTTAACATATGGTTTGGCATTAGAAGTAACTTTTGTACTTGAAATAGTGGGAGATAGAGTGTCGCCAGATTTAATCAAAGTTCTTTTAAACTCATTATCAATTTTCACATTTTTGCTCTCAACAGTTTAGTAGAAGCATGAGAGTTAAAACCTAAACCCTGTTTGTTGAAGCTCACTTTAGATTGATCTAAAATCATGTTCAAATTTTTCTTCCCTTTAGTGAACTCTAGAAAGAGAATCTTGCAAGTAGTCAACCTTTTAGCAAGATTTAAACAATTATCACAAGGAGTGTCAATTTTAGCTTGCTTTACGGCAATTTGAACACGAGTTAATTTCATGAGTGAATATGTCATTTGTTAATTGGATAACTCTACAATTTGCATCTTTTAATTTCAACTCAAGAATAGAACATTTAGAGCAAGCAATTTGATCATGTAAACTATCAAGAGAGCAACCAATATTTTTCACAAGTTTTTCATTTTTCAATTGTTCTGCATAAACTTGTTCTAGTTTAATCACATGTTCCTCTTTTAGTGACTTAATTTCAAATTTGAGATCTAAGCAAGTATCACAAATATTTTCCGAATTTGAATTTCTAAGATCAAAGTTTTCAGATTTTAGCATGGATAGATCTTTTTCTAAGCTTTTATTTTTGAGTGAAGATTTTCTTAAAGATTTTCTCAATATGACTAAAACTTCACAAAGCTCATCGTATGAAGGTATTACCTCATCACCGTCAGGAGGTGCTTTGTCGTTGTCACTAGAATTACTAGTGTTCCTTTGCCATGAAGCATAGTCCGGTGAGATCCTTCTCATTCACTTCGCTTGCTTCGCTTCCTTCTCATCTTCATTGAGTCATCAATGTCGCTTAAGTCTAAGCGACCAATTGCCTCAAAGACTTTGTTGAGCATCTTCTTTGTCCGTTGTTTATTTTTATCCTTGCTCTCTCTTGGCCGGAAGGACTTGGAGGAGTTGCTTTGCTCCTTCTCCTCTCTATCTTTGTTCTTGAAACAGCTTAGCACGGATGTGCCGGCCTTGCCGCAGCTTGTAGCAAAGGATGGAGGCTCCTCTTCTCTCCCTTGATCTCATGTAAGCTGCATTGACACGCTTGGAAAGAAGAGCAAGTGTATCTTCTGGTATTTGATCTAGCTGTTCATCACTAAGAGCACTCAAGGCAGTAATGGAATATGATGATGAAGCACTAGTAGCATTATCACATGAAGAAGAATTTGCATTAAGAGCCAAAGAGTTATCACTGGATGTTCTGAAAACAATATCTATCTCAAAAGTTTTGAGACTAGAATATAATTTATCCAATGTCATTTCACTCATCTTGTGAGCCTCCCTAAATGCGATTACTTTCATTTGCCGATTTTAAGATCAAGAGATGATAAGAAATGTCTAGCATTTTCAGAGTCGCTGTATTGTACATCAACAAATCTAAGATTGTTTAAGATTCTATTAAAACGAGCAAAACAATCATCTAATGATTCTCCAGAGTTCATTTCAAATCTAGTGTATTCCTTTTTAAATTGATCTTGCCTAGCCTCTTTGACAGAGTCAGTGCCTTCATGATAATCTTGAAGAGATTTCCAAATTTCATGAGCAAAGTGAGTAAATGATGACTCTATCGAATTCTTTTCTAGCAAGTCCTTGAAGCAATATGTTTCTAGCTCTATTATTACTTTCAACATCCTTTTCAAACTCGATTTTATCAATATCATCATTAGAAGGAAGCTTGTATGAAATCTTTACCTTGCGCCAAATCGCGTTACCTTGAGCTTGAAGATATGCAAGTCATTCGGATCCGCCAAATGGGAAGTCTGCCATCGAAGATTGGCGGCTTGTTCGAGTATTTCTCCGTTGCCATAACTTATCGTTTACTAATTACCTGTTAAGATGGATTAGTAGAACCTAGCTCTGATACCACTTGTAGGATCGAAGTATACGAATATAGCAATCAGAGGGAGGGTGAATGATTGTGCGGAAGCTAAAACCAAATTCTTGATCTATTAAAAGTTCACCCCAAAACAGAACCAAATAATTGCCTCGTTTTCGACAAAAACAGAATGACAGAGGTTTGGTAAAACGAGAATTCCCGGAGATCCAACCGTCGAAACGATCTGAAATTTGAACACAAGAAACTAGATTCCAATACGAATCGAACCCAAAAAGAATCAGCTCGATCGGACTTACGGATCAAAAGTTATGAGCTTCGCAAGCTTGCTGATCCAGAACTTGACGAGAATCAATCTAATCAAAACTTCAAGATTAAACAAGAACGACAAAAGATTGATCAACTAGACTTTGAGAAACACTAGATCAATACCCTAGAGAGGTTTTTGATGGATCAAATCAAGATAAAACTTGAAGAACAAAAACCAATCTAGAACTAGAACAAGCATGCAAACAAGGACCAAAACAGAAAATATCGTAGCGACGTGGTTCTTGTGAGCACGCAAAAATCTTGGAAGAATTGATCTTTATTTCTTGTCTAAAATACTCTCATCAAAAGAGTACAAACCCTAAAACCAAGCTCAAAGCTTGATGCGCTCAGCTCTCCTTGGTGCCTTTCAACAGAGACCCCCACCTATTTAAAGCACCAACCCACAAAGAGTTAAGATACGATTCCTATTCCCTAGAAGGAATCCGTATCCAACTCAACTCTACTTGGCCCAACCAGGCCGAGTACAACTCTTGCACGCTGCGTATGGCAACCCTACCATACTCACGTGACTAACACTTTGCACGCGTATGGCCACCGCCATACTCACGTGACTAACACTTTGCACGCGAATGACCTCCTGCCATTCTCACGTGACTAACCATTCTTCATGTGCACCATTCTCTTAGCCCGAACGTCCCGCATGACATCCTTGACCACCAAGACCTCGGTTCCTCCTGAACCTAGTCCCGAACCTCAGTTCCTCCATGAACCTAGTTCCGGTCCGTCATCGACCACATTCGTCTTCGAGCAATACCTGTACATGAACAAACCACAAAACAAATCCGAGCACAAGTCCACGACTTGACTCAATGTCAATCCATGCAACTACTCACATGAGTATTTCATAAAGTCCACTTCAAAAGAAGCATCATGAAATCATTACAAATTTCAAATTCACATTCAAAATTCAAATCCAAATCGCCAAAACCCTAATTGAGCGGCGCGATTCACGACGGACAAACACAGTTGGTCCGTTGTACAAGGAAAATTCTTGGTTCCAAAAGAAAAAACATTCCGGCGAAAACATGTTTACGACGGACAACCAAAATCGGTCCGTCGTACATGCAAAAGTCTCGGTTCAAAAACGCTTTCAAATTCATGTTCACGACGGACAAAAATCTTGTCCTGGCGCAAATGTGCCACACTCGGTTTCAAAAACAACATGATCCGAACGAGACCTTAAAGCAAACACATTCACGATGCATGTAAAGAAAACTTGTCCTGTGGATGTGGAACTTCTTGGTTTCTTGGAAAGAAAGAGTTTGGCTCAATGAGTTCACTTAAAACATGTTCACAACGGACCCCAGACGCTTGTCCTACGCAAACGCAGCCACGCCTGGTTTCACAAAAGTAAAACCCTAGAAAAAGTTCATTCACGACGGACAAAAAGAATTAGTCCGTTGTACATGTGAAAATCTTGGTTTCCAAGAAATTATCCAAACCGAAAAAGCTTGTTCACAACGGACCAAGAAAAACTGTCCGTTGTACATGTGAAAATGACTTCGGTCATGGGCTCAAAAACATGTTCACAATGCACTCCAAAACACCGTCTGTCGCAGATGGGAAACTTCTTGCTTCTTGAGAACTTTGTCCTGCCGCTAATGCGTGAATCTCATCGCTTCTTGTCAAATTGTCAAAACACATGAACAAACACATTTTGCAAATTCAAATCTAAGTTAATTTTTCAGTTCAAAGCCAATTTTTCAGCACATGATTTCACAATAATGGAGAGGGGTGGCTATGGGAGGAACTGAGCACGGGGCAGAGGACTCCGGGACGAAGCTTTGAGAGGTGGTGGTGCGTCGATTCGTGGAGAAACGACCGAGTAATCTCCATTTAAGCAAATTTCGGTTTCGGGTTGATTGAACCGTTTTTGGCGTGATTGAAGATGATGGTCATGGGGAATGAGTTCTCCTCGTCTCCCTCTTCGTAACGGTTCAAACGGATCGCGATTTGGTGGATTAATGGAGAAGTTATGGTGGAATGAAGTGGAGGCGCCAGTACTGGGAGAACGATCGAGCTCCCTCTGGACATGCTACGATGGAGAAGATGAAGCTACAGTGCCAGGACACGTGGCGACCTCCCGTTGGTTGGAAATTGAAGAAACAATAGCGCGCAAGAAAAAATAGCAAAAAGGGTCTAAAAATCCCGGAAAAATTCCTAAAAATACTAGGGAATATTTGGAACCCAATAAAATTGGTTTCACTGATTTTGGATGAATTTTAGAATTTATACAATTCCGGAACAAATAAAGGGCACTTGACGAAAGGCCGCGAGAGATAAAATATCAAAGAGATTCTAAAAATTTTGGAAAAATTTCCAAAATCATTTTAGAATATTTGGAACCTAATGCAATAGGTCTCGGGATTTTTGGAGCATTTTGGGACTCGGGTGGAATTTCGGGTACGGACCGGAATTTGAAAATTCAACTTTTCGGACGATGAAGGATTGAACTCCAATTTCGAAAGGATAAGGATGCCAGGCTAAATAAAGCACCGAAGAAAATCCAATTTTTGAATTTATTTAATTTAAATTAGCTTTTGACAGAAGACCGAAATTAGGGATGTTACAATACATGATATAACAATATCAAAATTTTATACTATCGCATTAAGAGCTTTAGAAAGGAATACACATCTTATATATCTTTTATATGTATCCTTTTCAAGATTATATAAATGAGGTTTTGACTATTAGTTAAGATAAACGATATTTCTCAAATTATTATGTACATAGCATGCGCTAATTTCTCTTCTTAGCTCTATTTGTGTTTAATTAGTTCCATTGTATAAATTCTTTTTAAACAATAGAAAAGCGTATTCTTATTTTTGTGTTGTTATTTTATATGGAACTAATAGCATTTACCATACCATGTTACTCCCTACATCTCGCAATACAAGTCCATTTTCATGGGAAGCATCATCTCACAATATGTCTATTAAGGAGATTAAAGGTGTAATTATTGCAATATTTTCACTTCGTGCCCCCTGTTTTAATGATGAAAAAGTGAATAACTAGTTATAGTACACCACTCAATAGGGGTATGTGTGTATTGTGAGCTTAGACTTATACTCACTCTAATCACAAATATTTATCATTTTGGATATAGGTGCAGTCAGATTTTTAAAATTTTGACTATCAATATCTTTTTAAATATTTAAATTGAATACATGAAAACCATATGTGTAGTTTGTCTTGAAAAGTGCTTTCATAATATTATAATGTTATTGGATTTTACAAATGTATTATAATAGAAAATAGCGGTCAAAGCTATATTGTTGATATCGTGTCGATGTCCAAAACGATAACTATTTGTGAACAAATTGAGTATCTAGAACAAAAAAAAAATAGCGATATTCCCAGCAAGGTGTATGCACCCAATTAGTTTCTCAATAATCAAAAGAGATAATTTCATATGAAAGTTCTAGATTATCCTATTTTAATATTTATAAATACTTACAAATATCTAATTTCATATGAAGGTTCTAGATTATCCAATTTTGAAATTTATAAATACTTACAAATATCTGATTTCATATGAAGGTTCTAGATTACTCAATTTTAATATTTATAAATACTTACAAATATCTAATTTCATATGAAGGTTGTAGATACTTACAAATATCTAATTTCATATGAAGGTTCTAGATTGTTTTATATATTTTGTTCTTTAAACAAATGATATTATGTTTATGGTGATAAATCGAGCCTATATATACAAGCCAAATACCTCATTTCTCATACGCGGATATGTTAAGATAGGGCATTAGAAAAGAGAAGAGTGTAATTGCTAGATATCAGTTTTAAAAAGAGTGACTTGTAATAGAATTGTGCTAAAATAAAGTGTATTATTGTTTAAACGTAGGATGCTAGTTGAGTTATCTAAATACTTAGCGTGTTAATCCCTCTATGTTCTATTTTAAATGATATAATGGATTTTCATAGTAAAAATAATAATTTTATAAAAAAAATTGATAAAAAATTTCAATTTAGATAATTGAAAATACACTAATGATTGAATGTTAGAAATTTTGATTGCACGTCTTCTAAAATGACACTTAAAAAGAATGAAAAGAGTATTTAGGTATATTCAAAACATATTACAATATTTTATTTTGAACCCCCATTGGTAAAGTTCTGCATCCGCCACTGCTAGATCGAATCCAAACTAGCCCCGAATTGTATTCGAATCTGCACATGGGAGAGCACCATACCGAGAAAAGAAATCAACGCCACAGAAGACAAATCATCAACGAAATTTCAAAAGAATTTCACGAACCCTAGATCTAAACAAAAGTTTCGAATAAATCCAGAACAAACTGAGTGGAAAGCATAAACCGCACACGTGGATAGGAATCATAGCCTATCCGCGCATCCTACCTTCGATTTTCAGCTCGCGTGAAGGGAAGAGAGAAAGATCCGTGAGAAGGAATGCAAGGAGCAAGAGGAGGAGGAAGAAGAAGAGAAGAAACAAGAGAAGACGGGGCGCGAGCGTGACAGGCTGCGGGCGTGGGCGGTGCGACGACCATATCTGCTTCGCATGGGAACGGGCCAGAGTTTCTTTCATCAGGGCCTTTGATGACGTTGCTTCAGTGGTCCCAGCGACTAGGCCAGTCTCTACCGAATGCTTCTTGGCCTCACTATAACTTGAGCACCAACGCTTACTTTTTCAGGCATAAATCTATCGGCACTTTTTAGCTTTAAGCTGCAAGCCAAAAAGTTTTAAGCATAAGGTCCGATTTGTTTGGACTCTTTCTTCAGCTAGAAGGCTAAAAAAAATCAAAGCCTACATGAAGAGATAGCATTTTATTGAGCTTTTCCAAAATCCATAAGTCAAAAGCCATTAAAGATACGTGATTTTAGGCTAATGGTACTAAAGTTAGAGTAAACTTCCCTACTACTACCACGTATAAAAACGGTGTGCTTTTAAGTTATTTAAGTTAAAAAAACTAGATTTAAGCTATAAATAAAAAGACTAGTCTAGATAAACATGGCATTTGTATTAAATGGAACAAAAATACAAACATATGAGCACACTCAGTACAAAATCTATCCCTACCCTTTAACCGCTAGCTACAGAAATAGCTTGTCATTACAAATGGCTCCCCTAGTCTCTCCAGCTCAGAGAATCATTAATTCTTGATTGATTTCACTTACTAACTGAGCACAAAGGAATCCATATTAATGTTAGTGTTATGCCCTTGAGGCAGTCATATAAATGATTGTAACATGACTATGTTTATGAATAATAATATGATTGTTGGTCCAATGAATGTATATCATTATATTGATCAGCAAGTATGTGACTTGCTTATGAAACTCTCTACTCATTGATATAATTCTGTAAGTATATTTGATCGGGTATCATCGTATAGGACAACGATGATAGATCAGCACATGTATTGATCGATGATAATGTTTCATAGATCATGGGATATGGAGATATCATCAATACATTATGAACGCATGTTGAAAAACATGTGTTAGATAGACCCGCAATGGGACACTGCGAGAATGTTACATTCTTATATGTCATCAGTGTATCTCATACATAGTAGATGTATGATCCTTAGACTTGAAATTGTCACATTCCCTACATATGTAATAGTTTACCTTGGAGTTACCAAACACTATTTCCTAACCGGATAGTTATAAAGGTAGCTTTCATGTTTACTATGAAACATGCAGAGGGAAGTGAGCAGTCAAGATGGAATTTGCTACTCCCGTGTAATGGAGATATATGTCTAGGCCACTTGTGTGATATGATTAAGGAAGTGCATGGCCATGCCGTGATTGAGAAGTCAATCACAACTTATTAATATATCACGGATACGAGAGGAGGATTGAACTATCAAAGGATGGCATGCTTCTCGCCTTGAGTTCGATCTTCATATAGTTTGGCAAAGGGATTATTACATCAGTACTTTGATCATATGCGTTTGGGAGTTGGCATGCTCTGCAAGGAGCCGCTGCCAACTATTGGATTAGAAAAGGGTTTTCCGAATCTATGTCCAAATGCGCATGAACCTACAGGGTCACATACTTAACGAGCTGGGACGCATTAATTCGGATTGGATCCGTAATTAATAGACCTCGTGGGCTTAACGCGCTGATGGACCCTGGCTTAGGGTTTCGTCGCGTGGCTATATAAGGAGAGGAGAAGGGTGGGCGTCATACATATCTTTCGTCCAGAACCCTAGCCTCCACCTCTCGTTGCCCCTGCCGAGCGACACGGTGCTTGCACGCCGACACACGGCGTTCCATCCCCGGACGTGTGGACTGTTGTGGTGACGCTGCTGCTACTGCGGCGTGGAGAAGACGATCGGCGGTGAGGACGATCCACGCTGAGAAGGATCCACTACATCAACGCGCGAAGGATTCCGCAACTGTGCGTCTAGTGGTAATTGATCTATGATCACCATCTTGCGAGTAGCTTTTTGGGTTTTGCGGTAGAAATTTTATTTTGTGCTAGAGTAGCATACTGCGTTTCTCTACAGTGGTATCAGAGCCATCTCGCATAGATTCGTGATCTAGATGTTGCACATATGGTATGTGAGGATAATAGATTGGATCTATTACATGTTCAACCAATTCATGTGATGAATTGATGGAGGCAGTCGTCGATGAGATCGATTGGTTTAGGGTTTGAGGAAAGTGCAAACCGAATCAATCTTGATTTGGGTGAGTCCGTTCATGGTACAACGTTGCCCTTACCGGTCGGGTTACCGCCATCAGGGTTCACGAATAGCGACCATATGGGACCAAGCCAATCAGATTGAATCGGATTGGGTCAATCTGATTGATCCGTGGAAATTTTGAGGGCATTTTCGCATGGACCGCGACCGCAGCCAGGGGCGCTGCCCCTTGGACCCCGCCTTGGGCGCTGCCCCCGGACCCCGCTAGGGGCGCTACCCCTTGGAACCCCACCAGGGGCATTGCCCCTTGGAACTCCGCCGTCGTAGAATCTATTTTGTTTAATTCGTTTTTGCAGGATGTTATGTGAAATAGTATGGACTATGTGTATGTGATGCATGTAATTATTACCTGGCCTATGTGCCGTGTCAAGCCATAAGGCTATTTTTATTGTATAACGACCTGCGTGTCGACTTGTGATGTTTGAAATGCTCATGTAAAATTCATTGTCAAAGTTGTAATAAGTTGCATCTACAATGATGAAGATGGTGGCATCAAGCATGATGCCAAGGTGAACAATCAAGCATGATGGCAAGATGAACAGTCAAGCATGATGATGGAGATCCTAATGCTAAGGGTCATACTATTTCACATCTTAATTTGATTATATGTGGATGTGTGTTTAATCCTTGCTATTTTCTTTATGCTCATTGCATGTGATGCCATGTTCATAGTAGATATTGTTCATCCCCATAAGTTAAAACAAATTTTAAATCAAATATGTCCACCCAATTGTTGCACCTATCAAGAATTTAGATCTTTA
Organism: Rhipidocladum racemiflorum; assembly: GCA_036346355.1. Taxonomy (NCBI): domain Eukaryota; kingdom Viridiplantae; phylum Streptophyta; class Magnoliopsida; order Poales; family Poaceae; genus Rhipidocladum; species Rhipidocladum racemiflorum. The sequence goes on along the minus strand of CM070573.1, from coordinate 59,083,761 downwards.
TTGATATGACTGCCAAAGTAGTATATCAATGACTATCTTAATAGATGACAGGGACGTGTTGGACACATCACGCATAACAATGGTAGATTTAATCAAGCCATCAAAATGGTTTTGGGCTTGAGGACACAAGTGGTTGGGATTTGATTTCAGTAATAAAGGAACAAATACAAGACAATTGGTGTCTAGGAAAACACACATGAGGCTAGGTTTCTTAATTGGCACCTAGAAACGGGAAGTGCTCCCTCCCTCATGTGAGCCCTAGGGGCAGGTTGACCTGGCCATGAGTCGAGTTAATGGAAGCATTCATTATTTGTTTTCAAGCTCAACCAACAAGAATTGCATAAGATGTAATTAGCAAAATGTTGCTTACCTATGTCATTAAATTTCTAGCAGAGTGTTTGATGAATATGGATCTTGAATACTTACTATGTGTCCATAAAGGGGACATAAAGTAGGAGTGTCTTTTGTTAAAGTGTTGAATTAAAGTTTCACATAAACATAGTGCTTAGAAATTTTGCATGTTTTTGTTGTAGCTCAATGGCACCTACTACTGCTACTGCTCCTGGTTTTGCTTTGCGATCGGTTTTGGAAAGGGAAAAACTAAATGGAACAAATTTTATGGATTAGTATCGCAACTTGAGAATTGTTCTCAAGCATGAAAAGAAAAAATATGTTCTAGAGAATCCGATTCCTAATGAACCAGTCGAAAATGCTCCTCAAAATTTGAAGGTTGACTATGAAAAACATGTTAATGCCTCTGTAGAGGTCAGCTGTCTCATGCTTGTCACCATGGACTCTGAGCTGCAAAAGCAATATGAGGACCAGGATGCTTACAATATGATTTGTGGGTTTGAAGGGCGTGCTTGGGAATCAAGTAAGGGCTGAGAGGTATGGTATCTCAAAGCTTCTGTTTGCTTGTAAGCTGGCTGAAGGCAGTCCGGTTAGCCCACATGTGATCAAAATGATTGGATACATTGGGAGATTGGAAAAACTTGAGTTTCCCCTTAGCATTGGTCTGACTACAGACGTAATTCTCCAGTCTTTGCCTCAGAGCTTTGAGCCGTTCATTATGAATTTTCATATGAATAGCATGGAGAAAAGCCTGACCGAACTACATGGGATGTTCAAGGCTGCCAAGGAAAGCATTAAGAAAAAACCCAATCATGTGATGATGGTTCAGAAGGCAACTGCGTTCAAAAAGATGAAAGCTAAGGCTTGGGGAAAGGGCAAGGCTCAAGATGAGATCTAGAGCCTCAAAACTAAGCTTCAGAAGCTTAAAGTTGGCCCTCAGCCTGAATCCCAGTGCTTCTATTGCAAGAAGTCAGGACATTGGAAACGGAATTGCGAAAAGTACCTAGCAGATAAGAAGAATGGAAATGTGACTTCCACTCCAGGTATTAATGTTATAGGAATTAATCTTGCTACTTCTTCTCTCAGCTCATGGGTATATGATATCGGTTCGGTTGCTCACATTTGCAATTCGATGCAGGGGCTGATAAAGAGTAGAGACTTGGCAAAAGGAGAAGTGGATCTCTGCGTGGGGAATAAAGCAAGAATTGCTGGTCTTGTCGTTGGCACCTATCCATTGCATTTGCCTTCAGAATTAGTTTTAGAACTTAATAATTGTTATTTTGTTCCAGCTTTGAGTAGAAACATTATTTCATCTTCTTGTTTGGAACATGAAGGTTATAAATTCAGAATAAAGGACTTTGTTTGCTCAATATTTTTGAATGATATCTATTATGGTCGTTGCCCCATGGTGGATGGGTTGTACGTCCTTGAACTCAAAGAAAAACTCGTCTATAACATTAATGTCAAAAGGCCTCGGCCAAATGATTTGAACCCTACCTTTTTATGGCATTGTCGCTTAGGTCACATCAATGAGAAGCGCATGAAGAAGCTCCATGGTGATGGACTTCTAACCTCATTTGATTTTTAATCATTTAAAACATGTGAGTCTTGTTTACTTGGCAAGATGACAAAATCCCCTTTCACAGGTTTTAGTGAAAGGGCGAGTGAATTGTTGACCCTAGTACATACAGATGTATGTGGACCAATGAGCTCGAGTGCTAGAGGTGGGTTTCAGTACTTTGTAACTTTTACCGATGACTTTAGTAGATATAGATATATCTACTTAATGAGGCATAAATTTGAAACTTTTAAAAAGTTCAAAGAGTTTCAGAACGAAATACAAAATCAACTTGGCAAATCAATAAAACACTTACGATCAGATTGTGGTGGCGAATACTTGAGCCAAGAGTTTGGTGATAATCTAAAGCAATGTGGAATCGTTCCACAACTTACTCCGCTAGGAACGCCTCAATGGAATGGCGTGTTCGAAAGACGGAACCGAACTTTGTTAGACATGGTTCGGTCAATGATGAGCCAAACAGATTTACCATTATCTTTCTAGGGTTTCGCTCTAGAGACAGCTGCGTTCACATTGAATAGGGTCCCATCAAATTTCGTTGAGAAGACGTCATATGAGATATGGACTAGGAGAAGTCCCATGTTGTCATTTCTCAAGATATGGGGATGCAAGGCTTATATAAAACGTTTGTAATCAGATAAACTCGCACCTAAATCAGAAAAATGCTTCTTTGTGGGGTATCCTAAAGAAACAAAAGGATATTACTTTTACAAAAGAAACGAGAACAAAGTTTTTGTTGCTCAAAATGGTGTCTTTTTGGATAAAGAGTTTCTTTCCAAAGAAATCAGTGGGAGTGATGTGCATCTCGATGAAGTTCGAGAATTGTATGAATATGTTCAAGCTGCCACTGAACCTTCACAAGATGTACAAAGTGTTGTACAACCTGTGGAAGAGACACCAGCCCTACGTAGGTCGGGGAGGCCGCATCATGAACCCATAAGATATGGATATGACATATTATTGTTGGACAATGATGAGCCCACGACTTATAAAGAAGCGATGATGGACCCAAACTCTGAAAAATGGCTTGGAGCCATGAGATCCGAAATTCAATCCATGCATGACAATTAAGTTTGGAACTTGGTTGATCCTCCTCATGGTGTAAAAACCATAAAATGCAAATGGATTTTCAAGAAGAAGATATACGTGGATGGAAATGTTCATATCTATAAGGCACGGTTGGTGGCAAAGGGTTTCAAACAAGTTCAAGGAGTTAACTATGATGAACCTTTCTCACCGGTAGCCATGCTTAAGTCTGTCCGAATCATTTTAGTTATTGCTGCATATTTTGATTATGAAATATGGCAGATGGACGTCAAAACAGCTTTCCTTAATGGGAATCTATCTGAGGATGTATACATGATACAACCTGAGGGTTTTGTTGATCCTAAATATGCTAAAAAGGTATGCAAGCTTCAGAGATCCATTTATGGGTTGAAGAAAGCATCTCGGAGTTGGAACATTCGTTTTGATGAAGTAGTCAAAGGATTTGACTTCATCAAAAACGAAGAAGAGCCTTGTGTTTACAAGAAGGCTAGTGGGAGCACACTTGTGTTTCTGATCTTGTAGGTGGATGACATATTATTGATCGAGAATGATATTCCTATGCTTGGAGATGTTAAGACTTCGTTGAAAATGAGTTTTTCAATGAAGGACTTAGGAGAAGCATATTATATCTTGGGCATAAAGATCTATAGAGATAGATCAAAAAGGTTGATTGGATTAAGCCCGGAAACGTACATTGACAAGGTATTGAAGAGGTTCAATATGCACGAATCCAAAAAAGGTTTCATGCCAATGCCACATGGCATCAGTCTTAGCAAGAATCAGTGTCCATTGACAACTGATAAGCAAGACAAGATGTGCAAGATTTCATACGCTTCGGCTATTGGGTCTATTATGTATGCCTTGATCTGTACGCGCCCAGATGTCTCATATGCTCTAAGTGTCACGAGTAGATACCAAGCGGATCGCGGTGATGGTCATTGGATAGCCGTGAAAAATATTCTGAAGTACTTGAGAAGAACTAAGGATATGTTCCTAGTTTTTGGAGGTGAGAAAGAACTTGTTGTAAAGGGTTACACCGACGCAAGCTTCCAAACTGACAAAGATGATTTCAGATCGCAATCTGGGTTTGTATTTACACTAAATGGAGGAGCAGTAAGCTGGAAGAGTTCCAAGCAAAGCACGGTGGTCGACTCTACAACATAAGCGGAGTACATTGCGGCTTCAGAGGCCGCAAAGGAAGATGTGTGGATAAAGAAGTTTGTCTCAGAGCTTGGTGTGGTTGCTAGTGCCTCTAATCCAATGGACCTCTATTGTGATAATAGTGGCGCCATTGCACAAGCAAAAGAGCCTAAATCACATCAGAAGTCCAAACACATACTCCGACGCTTTCACCTTATTCGCGAGATTGTGAATAGAGGTGACGTGAAGATATGCAAAGTACATACGGAAGAAAATGTGGCTGATCCGTTAACGAAGCCTCTTCCACAACCTAAGCATGAGGCGCACACGAGGTCTATTGGTATTAGATGCTTAATTGACTAACTCAAGTTCAAGTGGGAGATTGTTAGTGTTATGCCCTTAAGACAGTCATATAGATGATTGTAACATGACTATATTTATGAATAATAATATGATTATTGGTTGTCGGGACCCGAATTTGCAAATCCGGACCTTCTGTGTATTCAGCACTAGTCCAGGATCACGCTAGTACACACAGTCTCAACATTGGTAAATATCACAATCACACTGAACGAAATAGTAGAGTACTTTATTTAAATAGCCAAACGGGTTGCTTGACCTTATGGTCAAGATACAAACCCACTCAGTTTACCACAGGCAATTGACTGGGCTCGCTCCCTAAGTAGATGGCTCCTCCTGAAGTTCTTCCTCCAAAGCTGGCGTCGCTTCTTCTTCAACTGATGTTGTATTTTGCAAGGGGTGAGTACTTGGTACTCAGCAAGTCATGCACAGAATGTAGAGCTAATATTATACATGCATGGCTTATTACAAAGGATAGTTTCATGGTTCATTTGCAGTAAAGCAGTAAGTGTAAATACAATAATAGATTGCAAAGCAGCAAAACAATAATGAAAGATAATGACTTTCGCAAACATTGCACAAGTAAATCATTTCACAACCTAAGTCCAATTCTCAGTTCCAACCCAACCGTTTTCCAAACCAAGTTATTTTCATGAAAGTCTAACCCTTAACTGTAATTTTCGAGTAGTGTCCAATACCGCGGACTCGTCTATTCGAATAGATTTTACACTCTGCAAAGGTTATACACTTGCCACAAGATACAGTCAAACCCCACTCAGGCTAGTGACCGTAACAAAGCCTTTCGGAAACTTCTATCTTATCAAGTGAACCTCCCCGGTTGCCATACACTATCCCTTCCCTCAGCAGAGGCGAAGTATAGGACTGACACACCGTTGGACGGGTACCATGCCGCAGCACCTGGTACGCTCCCCCGCACAACTACACCTAGTATAGTTGACACCCCGAGGTATCACATGCAAGTTATCAGTAACCTACTCAACTAGGTCTGTCCCATTCCAGACATGTGGTTGCATGATGAACTCAGTTCAAAGGCTTGCAAGGTTAAGTCCTTAGGTTGACCAGGGCAAGAGTACCCAAGTAACAAAACCAAATCAACATTCTCGGTGCCACTCTTGGCCCACCAGAACAATCTTGCCACATGCCCCGGTCTAAATCAGTTAAACACCCAGTTGATTACCATGCACCACGTGCCATCAACATCATCATCAATAACACATGACACTTTCCGAAAAACATGTTCCATATCTCATTAAGTCAACATTAATATTTGATTATCTATGATCATGTCATGACTACGTGGCAGGGCTAAGCAAACTACAAACGTGCTAATTAACCCATGTTGGTAGTTTAATAATGTCCAACTACTTAACCAAGCTAGGGTGACAAGGGTTCATGGCATACAATTATTTATGTCAAGGTGGCATACATCAAATTGGTATTTAACTAATTCCCAGAGTTAAACAAAGCATTTTATAATTAAATTAGCATGCAATAATTTGAATCAAATCAATTTTCAAAAGTGGGAACAATATGATCAAAGCATAACTTACCTTCAAAAAGTACTTGGTTAGGGTCTTAAGCTGGCTCCTGGGTCAAAACTTCACCTTCGAAGCCTTCAGGCACTTCAACATGTACTCGTAATGGATAAATAAACACCAAATAATTAAAAACAGAGAAAAACTCATGTCCAAAAATTAAATAAAATTCATCATTAAATAGATCTCAATTTTATAAAAATTTAGAAACTGGAATCACCTCAATCGGAGTTAAAACGCAAAAGTTATAGCCGTTTGAAGTTTGAAAAATCAATTAAAAGAATAAATCGAATTAATTCAATTATTTTTATATGGGAAAATCAGAATTATGATGTCAGCGAGGAATTTGAATTTCCATCGAATTATTTTTCTAAAGAAAAATCGAATTATGACATCATGCTTGCGTCATCCGGTCCATGGACTCGGTCCACGGCCCGGGCTCGGTCCAACATGAACCCGGTCCACGGTGACACGTGTCGCTGACAGGTGGGACCCACCCGTGATGACGTCATGTTGACGTCAGCACGCTCGTCCGAGGGGACGGCTGATACACGGGCCCCAACGTGATGTCAGCATGACGTCACGGATGACGTCATCGCACGGTGGGATGAGCCGCTGACACGCGAGCCCGTTATTGACGTCATGCGTGACGTCAGCGACGACTGGGCGCGGCTCGGCTGACCGCGTCGACTCGTCTCCCGGCCACGTGGCACAATCTGGGCCGTTGGTTTGAAATCCAATGGTTCAGATTAGATCTAATCTCGCTACAGTGGATATACATGGCTCGATCTGGATCGTTCGTTTTGAATCAGACGGCTAGGATTCCATCGAGTTCAACCGCATCGCTGGGGGGTGACGTGGCATGACCTGGCGCTCAATGCGTGGCATGATCTACACCGTACGATCTTGATCAGACGGTCACGATTGCATCTAGCGCTACAACGTGAACCAAATTTAACCGTATGATCTAGATCTAATGGCTATGATCTATTCTGGCACGGTGCAGTTAATGGGCTAAGTGGCTTAATCTAGTGCGTTGGATCTAGATCCAACAGCTGCTAATGGATCTACACAGCACCACTTGATCTAATCTACACCGTTCGATCTAAATCCTACGTCTAGGGTTAGATCTAGTTCAACACAGGGAGGGGATTATGTGGCCGAACCTGGTGTGTTGGATCTTGATCGGATGGCTGAGGGAGTTCGCGGGTGTCGATGGTGGCGCGGCGGAGCTGGGTGACAGGAGCTGGGGAAGACGACCAATGCAACGGCGTTTCCGTGGCTCTCCGGTGAATTGCATGACCCTGCCCGATGCGTCTCGACCTAGGGGTCTCGGATCTGGGCTCGGGCGCGGCGGGGATCGGCGGAAAACGGCAGAAACCGTGGCGGCGCGCGTTTCCAACTTCGGCGAGCTCTTGCGGGCGGACGGCAGCGGCTTGAGCACGGGTAGCTAGGTCATCTGACGCGCACGAAAATGGAGAAGGTGGCGGCGGGGTCAAAGCATTAAATAGGGGCCTCGGCTTCCGTGAATATCACGAAAACCGAGGTTGGTTGCATGGCGGCGGCGGAGTCCGGTGGCGATACGGAGAGGTGACGTGGCTGCATCCTGGACGTACGTGCATGCATGATCAATGGCCTGGATCCGATCGGCGCAAACGGGTCCGATCTAATCCCGCGCGGGCGATGTGGCGCATTGTCAGCCGCTAGATCAAGATCCAACGATCGCGGAATTAGGGTTTGGGTCTGGCTCGGGTCTGGCTCAGACTGGCTCGGTCGGACTCGAGTCAGACTCGGGTTGGATGAACAGTGGAACCCGATTGGGTTTTTCCAGCGATTTAATAATTAAATTAATTCCTAGAAATTCAAATAATTCAAGAAAAATAGCAAAATGAACAGAAAAATTCCAGAAAAATTCTGGAAAATACTTTGAGACATTTTGGATTCAAATAAAATATTTCCAACAAAACTTTATTTAAAATTTTTGATTATTTAATTATCTCAAAAGGAATAAATTCAAATTAAATCCAAATAAATTCCAATAAATTCCAAAAATTCACAAACACACTTTAAATATAACAAAAGCAAAAATTGGGGTGTTACAAACCTCCCCCTTAACAGAATCTCGACTCTGAGATTCAAGGCTGACTAAGGAATAGGTTTGGAAATTCTTTTCTCAAATCCTCCTCGCGCTCCCAAGTCGCTTCTCTTTCTGCGTAGTTGCTCCATTGGACTCTGCAGAAGCGAGTTGGCTTACTTCTTGTCTCTCGGTCCATTGTGTCCAAAATCTTCATTGGGTGCTCCTTATAAGTCAAATCCTCTTGTAACTCGATTGATTCCAAAGGTGTCTGTTCATCTGGCATTCGCAGACACTTCTTTAGTTGTGACACATGGAATACATCATGCACTCCTGCTAATGACTGCGGCAACTCCAACTGATAAGCAACTTCACTTTTACAGCTCAAAATTTTAAATGGTCCAACATACTGCGGTGCGAGTTTCCCTTTGGCATGAAATCTCTTAACTCCCTTGAGAGGTGTAACTCTGAGATATACGAAATCTTCCAGTTCAGAACTTAAATCTCGGCGACGGTTATCAGCGTAACTCTTTTATCTCGATTGAGCTATCTTCAGTCTTTCCCGGATCATGGCAATCTGCTCTTTAGCTTCTTGAAGAATATCCGGTCCGAAGACATGGCGTTCACCTGTCTCATTCCAGTTCAACGGTGTTCAACAGGGCTGACAATACAATGCCTCAAATGGTGACATTTGCAGACTGGCTTGATAGCTGTTATTGTAGCTGAACTCGGCATACGATAGACTCTTATCCCAAGATGTAGCATAAACCAATGCACAAGCTCTCAACATGTCCTCCAAAATCTGATTAACTCTTTCCGTTTGTCCATCCGTCTGTGGATGATAAGCTGTACTGAAGTTCAGACGGGTCCCCATGGTTTCATGCAGCTTATTCCAGAATCTTGAGGCAAATTGAGTACCTCTGTCCGACACGATTTTCTTCGGCACCCCGTGCAAACAGACAATCCTGGACATATACAACTCTGCTAGCTTATCTCTTGAGTAGGTGGTCTTTACAGGAATGAAGTGAGCGACCTTTGTCAAGCAATCCACTATTACCCATATGGAGTCATATCCACCTTGAGTTTTAGGTAAACCGGTAATGAAATCCATTCCGATTTCCTCCCACTTCCACTCAGGTATCTTTAATGGCTGTAACAATCCTGCGGGCCTCTGATGCATTGCCTTGACTCTCAGGCATATGTCGCACAACGCAATATGTTCGGCAACTTCACGTTTCATGCTCAGCCACCAGAATCTTTTGTTCAGGTCTTGATACATCTTGGCACTCCCTGGATGAATGGAATACTTGGAATCATGGGCTTCTTCTAAGATCAGCTGCTTCAACTCCTTGTTCGGCACACAGATGCCATCCTTAATCCACAACTTACCCTACTCATCCAACTTGAAGTCTTTAGCCTTGCCTTCGTCCATCTTGGACTTTATTCTGCGGATCTTATCGTCATCGTTCTGTCCCTCTCTGATCTGATCCTCCAGGGTATGCTTTACTTCTAATGCAGCTAAAAATCCTTCCGGTACGACTTCCAACTTCATCTTCTGGAATTCCTTACATAGCTAGTCCTGATCTCCTGCTATCAACGTATTCACGGTATGGCTCTTCCGACTTAGAGCATCGGCCACCACATTGGCTTTCCCGGGATGGTAATGGATTCCGCCGTTGTAATCCTTAATCAACTCCAACCATCTCCTCTGCCTCATATTCAGGTCTGATTGGGTGAATATATACTTAAGACTTTTATGGTCTGTATACACTTCACATCTATTCCCGATCAGATAGTGGCGCCATAACTTCAAGGCATGCACTACGGCTGCTAACTCCAGGTCATGCGTTGGATAGTTCTCCTCATGCGGTCTCAACTGCCTTGATGCATACGCAACGACCTTCCAGTTCTGCATCAACACACATCCCAGTCCTTGACGCGATGTGTCACAGTATATGTCAAAACTCTGGTTCACGTCCGGTAGGACTAGCACCGGTGCTGATGTCAAACGCTTCTTCAGCTCCTGGAAACCTTTCTCGCACTCTGGCGTCCATGTAAACTTCTTCTTCTTTTTCAACAATTGCGTAAGGGGTCTTGCAATCGTCGAGAATTCTTCAATAAACCAGCGGTAATATCCTGCCATTCCCAGAAAACTACGGATCTGGGTCACTGTCTTCGGCTGTTCCCAGTGTAACACGGCTTCCACTTTGCTTGGGTCAACTGCAACTCCTTTTGCGGTCATCACATGTCCAAGGAATTCTACCTTGTCCTTCCTGAAGTCACACTGGCTGAACTTGGCGAAGAATTGCTGTTCCCTCAGCTTTTCCAAGACTAACCTCAAGTGTTCCGTGGCTCTCCGATGAAGTGCGTGACCCTGCCGATGTCTCGACACAGGGTCTCGGATCAGGCTCAGCGCGGAGAACGGCGAGGATTAGCGGCAGCAGCGGAAGCGTGGCGGCGCGCGTTTCCAACCGGCAAGCTCTTGCGAGGCGGGCCAGCGATAACGAGCCGCAGGTAGCTAGGTCATCCGACGAGCACGAAAACGGAGAAGGTGGCGGCGGGGTCAAAGCATTAAATAGGGGCCTCGGTTTTCGTGAATCTCGCGGAAACCAAGGTTGGTTGCGTGGCTGCGACGGAGTACGGCGGCGATATGGAGAGGTGACATGGCCGCATCCTGGCCGTACGCGCGTGCACGATCAACGGCCTGGATCCGATCGGCCCTAACGGGTCCGATCTAATCCCGCGCGGGCAACGTGGCGCATTGTCAACCGTTGGATCAAGATCCAACAATCAAGGAATTTGGATTTGGGTCCGACTCGGGTCTGGCTCGGATCTGCTCGGTCGAACTCGAGTCAGACTCGAGTCTGACTCGGGTCGGATGAACAGTGGAACCCGATTGGGTTTTTCCAATGATTTAATAATTAAATTAATTCCTAGAAATTCAAATAATTCAAGAAAAATAGCAAAATGATCAGGAAAATTCCAAAAAAATTCTGGAAAAATACTTTGAGACATTTTAGACTTAAATAAAATATTTCCAACAAAACTTTATTTAAATTTTTTTATTATTTAATTATCTCAAAATGAATAAATTCAAATTAAATCCAAATAAATCAAAATAAATTCCAGAAATTTCCAAAAATTAACAAACACACTTTAAATATAACAAAAGCAAAAATTGGGGTGTTACATTAGTCCAATGAGTGTATATCATTATATTGATCATCAAGTATGTGACTTGCTTATGAAATTCTCTACTCATTGATATAATTCTGTAAGTATCTCTAATCGAGTATCATCGTATAGGACAACGATGATAGACCAGCACATGTATTGATCGATGATAATGTTTCATAGATCATAGGATATGGAGATATCATCAATACATTGTGAACGCATGTTGAAGAACATGTGTTAGATATACCCGCAATGGGACACTGCGAGAATGTTCCATCAGTGTATCTCATACATAATAGATGTATGATCCTTAACCCTGAGATTGTCACATTCCCTATATATGTAATAGTTTACCTTGGGGTTACCAAACACTATTTTCTAACCGGATAGTTATAAAGGTAGCTTTCATGTTTACTATGAAACATGCAGAGGGAAATAAGCAGTCATGTAACACCCCGGCATCTAATACGCCTGAATGCTACCAAACATGGATTATGTAACATCTAAATACTACAAATAAAAGAAAATTACAGCAAAGGAACAATTGCTAGAACCGAAAATTTCGGCAGCATCTCCTTTGTTTAATCATAATCTCGAGCAATCATAATAGCATAGTAGAATATGACATAATATGAAACATCTAAAACAGCAATAATAAGCGACACGGAAGCAATATAAGTCCACTTTAAGCATCCCAAAGTCATCATTAGCCAAATGAAACGAATAAGGCAATCCTAGCACACATCTAAACCATAAACATCAATTGTATCACATTAAGTTTATTGTCATGACTTCAAATGATTCCATTGTGGAATCAATTGCGTGAACTACGTGGAGATGTGTGACTATTCCCCTTTTCCCTCATGCCGATCTCAAGGTACCTAAAAACAACATAAAACACAAGCGTGAGTTCAAAACTCATCAAAGTGTATTGTAATGGAAAAACAAAGATCAAGTCAACAAACCATCATCACCAATCTCCAAAAGCACATCATAACACAACATGGTTAGCATTCCAAACATCTTTTAAGCATCCATGTATTCATCTCGTGAGCAACTCATAAGTATTCACATCGTCATCTCATAAACATCATCATATACATATTTCATTAATGCAATGCAATGCACATGTCTCCTTGGAAACTCATACGGTATGGTTGAGTGCACACCGTCGGCATGCACCCTTTTCCCCTTCCATCCCGAAGATGGAGGGTGCCTATCACTCGCTTCCATTCACCACGGTGGATGGAATCACGATGTAGGTCTTACTCAAGAATAGCCCCGGACTAGTCATAACGGTTCTCACCGACCCTCCCGAATAGTTATGACTTATCTCACCTGGCCGGCCATGAAAATATGCCATGTATGCAAAATGGACAACAACGTACACATGTATAGGAGTATTGCATATCATCACATGGCATGTAATCCGCTTATCAACAATAAGTACATTTAAATCATGGCATAATGGCTTCATATCAAGCAATACATGTAATTCATGGCAAGACAACATGTTATCTATTCCAAATACTATGAAGCACAACTAGCAACACATATAGCATACAATCCACACAACACACTTGCCTTCAATTTCGGGCAACGGAGTGACGAGAGGTTGAGGGCACTCCCGGAGGCACACCACCTGCAAACACGTGCCACACACTCAAATCAAGCCCATAAAACAGTACACATACATCCCACTACCCCGACTTCGCTTACAACTCCTAAAATCAGAAAACAGCAAATCTGTCCCTTCGGGACAGCAGTCTTCCAAAGGGCATAACTTCTGTTCTAAGACTCCAAATTGATTAAACGAGTACACCATCGCGAAGCTTAGGAAATTTCCTAGCTTTTCCTAGGTATTGAGAAAAGCCAGATCGGCCTCTAAAATTGTTTAATCTAACGTTGAGCACGAACTGTCTCAATCTCGTCACAGATTTGACAGCGCTCGGTAAAACGGCCATATCTCCCAAACGGCTGGGCTGATTTTAACGTTCTTTATATGCACGGAAACATAATGAAATTATATACAACTTCCTAAAAGTCCGTACGGTCAGATTCAAATTCTAAATTGGCGAAAACGCCTGCCCTAGTTCGGGTTCCCAATCTGCCCGAACCAAAACGTGAATACAACTCTAGATTTCATAGATTCTACCCCATGGCAGCACAACCCTTGATCTAAAAACATGGTATTCACCCTCTACAGCAGCAAGAGGTCTACCCCAAAAGATTCCCCCATTACCTTCTTGGAGAAACACCAATCAACGATCAAACCTTCGCGTTCCTTCCCCGATTTCCTTCCACGCGCCGTTTCCACCAATCCTCCTCGTTGCAACTCCTCCCAACAGCTTGGACAGCACCTTGGCAGCGAGGAGGAGACCTTGGGGTGCGCCCACAAGGGAGGAGAAGGGAGGGGCGGCAGCACCTAGGGGAGGAGGCGCTTGGGAAGGGAGAGGAGAGGTGGAGGGAGAGATGGAAAGAGGAGGAGGAGGATGGGGGGGTGCGGCGCAAGGGGTGGGGGAGGCTAGGGCAGCAGGTCTCTCCCCCCTCCTCACCCCCTCATGGGCCAAGAAAAACCCACCACTCGTCCCACCAAGTTTCCCCGTAAGGCCAACACATCCCCGGAGCGGCCCAAAAGCCCGAAAACGGTCCGAAACGAAATAAAAATCCCAAACCATATGGTTTTAACCTTGAATAACATATTTCATAATGTTTGGTCCTCATAATTCTCATTTTATAAGTTTAGGACAATCCGTGGTGTCACATTCTCCCCTCCTTCAACTGGATTCGACCTCGAATCTAAAACGCACCAAAACGGGACCCAGCAAAACGAAGGATAACTAGATTTTCACATCACCTACCTGAGACAAAAAGCTCGGGATATTTCTCGCGCAAACGAGACTCCAGCTCCCAAGTCGCTTCTCTCTCGGTCTAATGTGACCACAGGACCTTGACAAACTTAAGCGTCCTGTTCTTCATCACCCGCTCTGAAGTCCCCAGAATTTCCACAGGACGGGACTCGAAGGTGAGGTCCTGCTCATGCACTAATGGTTCCAACGGAACCACCAATTCCGGATCATGCAAGTATTTCCTTAACATGGAAACATGAAACACATTGTGAACTCCTTGCATCGATTCCGGTAACTCCAAGCGGTAAGCCAACTTTCCGACTCGAGCCAAAATAGGAAATGGCCCAACATACCTCGGGCTAAGCTTTCCTTTGGTACCAAAGCGTACCACACCCTTGGTAGGAGACACTCGTAAGAGCACACTGTCACCCACCTCAAACTCTAAATCCCGCCTTCTCACGTCAGCATAACTTTTCTGCCTGCTCTGTGCTGCGAGAAGGTTCTGTCGCACCTCTGCCACACGATCGACTGTCTGCTGAACCCAGTCTGGACCAAGCACCGCTCTCTCTCCGACAGTATCCCAACAAAGTGGCGATATGCACTTTCGGCCATAAAGTACCTCAAAAGGGGCAGCCCGGATGCTGGAATGGTAGCTGTTATTATAAGCAAACTCTGCCAGTGGCAAGTGATCTTCCCAGCTACCCTTCCACGCCATCACACAGGCCCTGAGCATGTCCTCCAACGTCTGGATGGTACGCTCAGACTGGCCATCCGTCTGAGGGTGAAAAGCGGTACTAAGGCGAAGCTGCGTACCCAAAGCACTCTGCAAACTCTCCCAGAACTTGGAGACGAACTTTGCATCCCGATCAAAGATAATGGTCTTGGGTACACCATGCAGTCTCACAATCTCCCGCACATAGATGGGAGCCAACTCGCTCGCTGAATTGGTAGTGCGGATAGGAATGAAATGCGCAGACTTGCTGAGACGGTCCACCACAACCCAAACAAAGCATCCTTCCTCGTGGAGTACGAGGTAGGCCAACCACGAAATCCATGGAGATGTCATCCCATGGCCACACAGAATCTCCAATGGTCGCAACAGACCGGGCAGTCGCTTATGCTCAGCCTTGATCTTCTGACAGATCCCACAAGACGCCACATACTTGGCGATATCCACTCTCATCCTTTTCCACCAGAAGTTCTTTTTCAAGTCCCTGTACATCTTGGTCTCTCCAGGATGGACCGTGTACGGGGTGCGATGAGCTTCTTTCAGAATGTCCTCTTTCACTTGGGATTTCTAAGGCACGCACAGACGGCCCTGAAACCTCAAAGCTCCCACATCATCAATGGTAAAGTCTCCCGACTTACCATCCTCAAGGCGTTTCCTCACCAGCTGAAGCAAACGATCATGTTGCTGTGCCTCCCACACACGCTCGGGAATCGCTGACTCAAGAATCAATTGAGTTTCAGCTTGCACGGTCCCCGCAAAGCAGTAGGAGACCCCAAACGCTCAAAATCAGCAACAAGGCAATCAACAACAGGGGGCACTATCTTGCGACTAAGAGCGTCGGCCACCACATTTGCCTTTCCCGGATGATACTGGATAGTAAGGTCATAATCCTTTATCAACAAGGCAATCAACAACAGATGAAGACGTTATTAGTTCAGTTGTTGGTGAAGAAAAGCATCGGTGTAGTAGTGGTGATGAGGAAGAAGGGGGTCACCATTATCCTCACGGTAAGGTTGTCGATCTTTGGTAGCCTCACGCTAGGTCCCAGATCGGAAAGGGGTGTCGGGAGAGGTTGAGTTCCAGATCGATCATCGTGAAAAATGAACACCAGCCTCTCCATTTTATTTTGCGCTGGCAACCGAGACCAAAACCAACTAATTTAGTGCGCTCTCGGTCATTTCGCAATTAGTGGCTATTAGATCCGAAATTTTCGGATGGCAGTTATCCTTAACCAAAATCACCATTAACAATCTCCCACTTGATTGAAGGTTAATATCATAAGTTCATTCTCATTAGAACAGCATACCAAGATAAAGTATTACAGCGGTTAATAAAGTCACCACTGAAACTCCAGTATCTATAGTGTACAATTCTATCTTAATGGAATAATTACTTATTCTTAACGGGAGTTGGTTTTATTCTTATGGTCCTTATTTCCAGAATTAGAGGCTTTCCAATAAACCCATACCGGCAATATGCTCTCGAAAGAGACTGGGTGGTAAGCCTTTAGTAAGCGGATCCGCAAGCATAGACTTAGTACTTATATGCTTGATATCAATTGTCTGATCCTGGATTCTATCTTTCACAACATGATACTTAATGCCAATTTGTTTGGCAGCACCACTTGACTTGTTGTTACTCGAATAGAAAACTGTGAACTTATTATCGCAGTATACTATTAGTGGTTTAGATATACCGTCAACCACTCTTAGTCTGGGAATAAAGTTCTTAAGCCATACCGCCTACCCGGTAGCCTCATAACATACCACAAACTTTGCCTGCATTGTTGATGATGCAGTAAGTGATTGTTTGGAGCTTTTCCACAAAATGGCTCCTCCCGCAAGTGTGAAGATATAACCTGATGTGGATTTCTTAATATCTACACAACCCGCAAAATCAACGTCCGAATAGCCCACAACCTCAAGGGTATCAGACTTCTTATATGTGAGCATTAAATGCTTAGTGCCCTACAAATAACGCAAAACTTTCTTAACGGCTTTCTAGTGGTCCAACCCTGAATTTGATTGATACATGCCAAGCATCCCAGTTACAAATGCTAAATCAGGGCGAGTACAAACTTGAGCATACATAATGCTTCCGACAACTGAAGCGTAAGAAATCCCCTTCATCTAATTAGTTTCTAATTGATTCCTTGGACATTGGAATGTTCCAAACTTATCGCCCTTAACAATAGGAGCAGGCGTGACAGAGCAGTTATGCATATTATATCTCTTAAGCACTCTATTAGTGTATGCCTTTTGGGATAGGCCTAATATCCCTTTGGACCTATTTCAGTGAATCTCAATACCTAAAACATAAGAGGCATCACTAAGATCCTTCATGTCAAAATTAGCGGAAAGAAATCTTTTGGTTTCATGTAGCATATCCTTACCACTGCTAGACAATAAGATATCATCCACATGAAGCACTAAGATAGTAAATTTGCTCCCCATAATCTTAATGTATATGCAATTGTCCACCTCATTTTCTTTGAAACTAAAATTCCTTATTGTATCATTG
Source organism: Rhipidocladum racemiflorum (assembly GCA_036346355.1). Taxonomy (NCBI): domain Eukaryota; kingdom Viridiplantae; phylum Streptophyta; class Magnoliopsida; order Poales; family Poaceae; genus Rhipidocladum; species Rhipidocladum racemiflorum. The sequence goes on along the minus strand of CM070573.1, from coordinate 59,066,378 downwards.
AACTTAAGGTACCATTGTTTATATGCTTGTTTTAGTCCATAGATGGATTTCTTAAGTCTACATCCCATATGTTCCTTGCCTTCCACAATAAAACCTTCCGATTGAGCCATGTAAACATTCTCATGCAAGTCACAATTAAGGAATGCAGTTTTAACATCCATCTGATGTAGCTCTAAATCATAATGAGCAACAAGCGCCATGACAATTCTTACCGAATCTTTCTTTGAGACGGGAGAGAAAGTATCAACATAATCAATCCCCTCTCTTTGTGTAAACCCTTTTGCTACAAGCCGTGCCTTGAATCTTTCGATATTTTCTTTAGAGTCATGCTTAGTTTTGTAGACCTATCTACAACCTACTGTTTTGACCCCCATCAAAAATTTCTACTAGATCCTAGACATCATTAATGCTCATAGACTTTATTTCATCCTGCATGGCCTCAAGCCATTTGGATGAATCCTTAGTCATCATCGCCTCCTTAAATGATGTAGGGTCATCCACCTTCCCTATGTCACATATATTTTCATTCATGTATACAATATAATCATTAGGGATGGCTGATCTTCTTTCCCGCTGTGATCTCATTAGTGGTTCATTAGTTATCATAGGAGGCTATTGAGACTCATCATTATGTGTTGTATCGTTGATACCTGAATCCTCAGGTGGGGGCTCAGCCCCAGGATTCTCAGCTGGAGGTATAACTGTATGAGATACAACAATAATAGTCTCTTAGATTATCAGTAATGGTACATAAGTCCGAACTTCCTCAAGATCTATTTTCCTAGCCTCTGAGCTCCCACTAATTTCATCATTCTCTAAGAATATAGCATGACGGGTTTCCACAGATTTAGTGATACGATCTGGACAATAAAATCGATATCCCTTAGATCTTTCAAGATATCTAATAAAATGGCAACTTTTTGTTTTAGGATCTAATTTCCCAATATGTGGATTAAAGACTTTAGCTTCAGCAGGACAACCCCACACACGTAACTACTTTAAACTCGGTTTCCTCCCAGTCCATAATTCATAAGGGGGTTTATGAACTGATTTACTAGGAACCCGATTAAGTATGTGTTCGGCTGTCTTTAATGCTTCCATCCACAAACTAGTTGGTAAAATAGAGTAACTCATCATGCTACGCACCATATCCATAAGTGTGCGATTGCGCCTTTCAGCTACTCTATTTTGCTGAGGTTCACCAAGTGTTGAATATTGGGCTACTATGCCATTTTCTAAAAGAAACTTAGCAAATGGATCAGGAATTTGTCCATAAGGAGCATGTCTCCCATAATATTCTCCTCCACGATCTGATCTCACTACCTTAATTTTCAAGTTATACTGATTTTTAACTTCAACCATAAATATTTTGAATATATCGAGTGATTAAGATCGATCATGAATGGGAAAAATATAGCCATAATGGGATAAATCATCGGTGAACGTGATAAAAGAGTCATACCCAACTACTGAAGTTACAGGAAAAGGTCCACACATATCAGTGTGGATTAATTCTAAGATTTCTATGCTTCATGTGTGTAACACCCCAATTTTTGCTTTTCATGAATTTAAATGTTATTTTGCACTTTGGTGAATTTTTGGAATTTTCTGGAATTTATTTGGATTTATTTGGATTTTATTTGAATTTATTCCCTTTTGAAATAATTAAAGAATTAAAAGTTGCAAATAAAATTTTGTTGAAAATATTTTATAAGAGTCCCAAATGCCCTAAAATATTTTCTAGAATTTTTCTGAGTGTTTTGCTATTTTTAATGAATTAAATGAATTTCTGGGAATTAATTTGAATATTTAATCGCTGGAAAAATCGATCGGGTTTGCACTGTTCATCCGACCGAGCCCGAACCCAAGTCGGACTCGAGTCCGACCCGAGCTGCGTTTGTGCCGGACCCGAGCCAAACCTAACCCTAACCGCGTGACCGTTGGATCGAGATCCAACGGCCGAACGCACCACGTCGCCCGAACCCGAGCCCGACCGAGCCAGCCAAGTCACCGGGCCAGACCCGAGCCCAAACCCCATGCCCGTTGGATCAAGATCCAACGGTCCACGTTGAGCCACGTCACCGAATCCGAATTGGATTCGGATTCCGCCGCCGCAGCCAGGTGGACCTCGGTCTCCGCGGGATTCACGGAAGCTGAGTCCCCTATTTAATGCGTCGTCGCCGCCATCGTGTTCTCCTTTTCATTGTGCACCCGTAGCCAGTAGCGGAGGACGGAAAAAAATTCAGGTATGGCGAAATCATTATTTTTATGTACCAAGGATATATGTGGCAGGACATGTGCTAAGATTACTAAGGATACACGTGGCAGGACAGGTATGGCAGGTGCCATACCCCGCCATACGTGGTCCTCCGCCCCTGCCCGTAGCCCTAGCCCTTCACGCCGGAGCAGCCGTCGTTCGCCCGCTAGAGCTCGCTGTAGTTGACCGTGCGTTCCGCCGCGGTTTCGCATCGTTTCCGCCGCCATCCGCCGTCACCGAGCACAGATCCAGAACCGCAAGGACAAGCCGCGTCGGAGGGCACCTTTCACCTCATCGGAATCGCGCCCAAACGCCATCGGGCGCGTCGTCATCCCCGTCTCCGGTGAACCAGCTCCGCCGCGAAGCCATCGCCGTCGCCCGAGCTCTCTCCACCGTCCGATGAAGATCCGAAGGCCAGGATTCGTCCACGTCACCACGGTAAAATTTCACGTGTTAATTTTTAGATCTGTTTCCAACCGTTGGATCTAGATCCAACGGTTTAGATCACGCCACGTAGCCGTAATTGCACCGTGCTTGGATAGATCTCAGCCGTTAGATCTAGATCGTATGGCTAGGGTTAGCCACGTTGTAACTTTAGATTAGATCTTGACCGTCCGATCAAGATCGAACGGTCCAGATCAGCCGAGTTGTTTTTCAAACGCGTGAGGTTAGATCCGATCTGGGCCATTGATTTTCAAATCAACGGCCGAGATCTAGCCACGTGGCCGGAAGGCTGACCGTCGCGATCAGCGCGGTCATGTTAAGCCGCCGACGCCACGCTGCGGACGCCGCAGCGTGGACTCAAGCGTCGCTGACCGCCGAATCCCATGACGCGTCATGCTGACGTCACGGTGGGGCCCAACTGTCAGAGCCCTCGGCCGAGCCGTGCGCTGACGTCACCCGAGGGGCCTGTCGGCTTACTAACCAACAGGCACCCTAAGACCGGGTGCTTGAGAGATTCGGACTGGGGGCTTTTGTGGCAACCGCTCCAAAGACAGGAAGAACTGGATGTTGGAAGCAAGCAAGAAGACAGTCGAGTTTACCCAGGTTCGGGCCCTCCACAGGAGTAATGACCCTAGTCCTGCTTGGTGGTTTCCTCTGAGTTCAAGGTTCTTACAAGGTCGGGAAGAAGACCCTCTCAGTTACGCCAACCCAATCATCAACAACCCTCCTCCCATGCATCCCGGCTCCCTTTTATACTCTGGCCGGGCCGAGGCGCATGGGGCTTACAAGCTTGCGTAAAGCAAGCGTCGACACGTTACTACGATTGCATTGAATGCACCCTGTCATACTCTCTTACATCAAATTTTATGTTTGTCCTAGCCGACTTAGACTTCGCCTTGGGCCCGCTGTCTGTCACCCTGCCGCGCTCCGCCGGAGAGAGGGGATGTCGACTCGGCACCACCCATCATTAATGCGCGCTAGGGAAGACGCGCCGCCATATCACGACCTGCAATTAATGCGCACGTCTCGCATTAAATACACGTCTCGCATTAAATATCCTTGACCCTTCGCCTGTAGTACGGATTACGGGGTTGATTCTTGGGAACTACGCCCGAGGTGTGGCTCGAAGCGCCACTGCCCTCTTGGCGAGCACCTTTGCTGGTCGCCCCAGGAGTGGCTGGGCGCCACTCGCCCCTGGCGAGCACCTTCGCTGTCGCCAGGGAGCGCCTGACGCCACTCGCCCTTGGCGAGCACCTTCGCTGTCGCCCAGGAGCGCTCAACGCCACCTGTCCCCCGGCGAGCAACTTGGTGGTCGCCGAGGAGTGGCTCGACGCCACTCGCCCTTGGGCGAGCACCTTCGCTGGTCGCCGCAGGAGCGCCTGAACGCCACTCGTCCCAGGCGAGCAACTTGGTGGTCGCCTCGAGGAGTGGCTCGAGCGCCACTGTCCTGGCGAGCACCTTGGCCGGTCGCCGAGGAGTGGCTCGAGCGCCACTGTCCTGGCGAGCACCTTGGCTGGTCGCCTCGAGGAGTGGCTCGAACGCCACTCGCCCTCTTAGCGACAAGATTTACGGCTGCGTGGGTACCCCAGCGCTTAATACGCTGACAGTAGCCCCCGGGCCCACCCAGGAGTGTCTTTATTCTTTCTTTTTCTTCGTCGAACGGTTCAATCTCCCGGGTGGGGCCCATAAATGCCCACGCACGCCGCGGTCTTAAAACTTGCCTCTTTTTCCGGTCCGAGGTGGATACTGCGGCCGTTTCCGTGGCTTCGTGGGACGTGCCCACTTCCTTGAAAAACGCTTTGGTTTTCCCGCATCCGAACCGCCGCGTCTCTTCGACTTTTTCCCGCCAGGCTCTCCCTTGAATTCTTATAAATAAGCAGGCGACAGAGGCATGTTCCCGTTTTAAGCTTTCGCCTCTGCTCCTTCCTGCCTTAGCTTCTTTTCTGCTTTAGCTGATTCTGATGGCCTCTCCGACTCCTGTCCTCCCTCCTTCAACTGTGGAAGAGAACGCCGCCGCTAAATGCTCCAAGGTGATCGCCCGCGGCGCTCTCCGCATGCGGGCCGGGACTGCCGCTCCTCACTGCCAGTCCGGGGAAGTCATCTTCTTTGTCTGGGCGATGATGGCGGGCTTGGTCCCGCCCATCTCGGACTTCTACATCGCCGTCCTCAACTTCTATGACATTCACAACATCCACCTTCCCCCTAACTCCATTGTGCTCCTCTCCGTCTTTGCCCACTTCTGTGAGATGTTCATAGGGGTAATGCCCAATCTCCTCCTTTTCCGCTACTTCTTCTCGCTCCGCGTCAGCCAGGGCTCCAGCATCTCCGGGTGCTGCCATCTGCGACTTAGAGACGGGGCCGTTGCGCGCTATATTCCAATGGAGAACCGATCCAGCTGGAAAATGTGGCGCCACGAATGGTTGTACGTTGAAGACGATAGCGGCATTGAAGCCCTGGGGCTTCCCACCGGAGCGGTGGGCAGCAAATCTGACTGGGGATCTCCGGTCGCCGACACGCCCGAGCTACTTGCAATGTTGGCTCGGGTTGATCGGCTGCGGACAGGGCTGACCGGAGGCATGGTTCTCCTGACTTCGTGTCCCGGAGGATTAGCCTTTGCCGCCGCCACCGCCCACTGGCACTATCTGGGCGTGGATGACGGACTCGGACGATTCTGGAGGTGAGCTTTTATACCTTCCTTCTTCATCATCATCATTCTTTCATCATTCATTTTTTTTTTTTTTTGTCAGTAGGAAAGCTGGGCCGCATGAATCGCTTCTGGATGGGCGGCCCAGGCGCTTGAGCGACGTTCCACCCTTCCCCGAGGCTGCGCTTCCACTCTGCGACATGCAGCCTCGGGATCGCGGAGATCGTCAAGGCGATGCCAAGATGGACGCCATGGGGACGCCCATCATCGTCCATCAAGGGCCCTCGATAATCCGCGGCACTCCTACGGGCGACGAGGAGGAACAAGCGTCCTGCCGACGACACTGTCCCCACTGGAACGTGCAGCCGACCACGGCTATCAGGGCCATCTTTCGCCGGGCCGCCGGATCTCCACAGCAGCCCGCCATCGGGACTTCCTCTCACCGCGGGGTCTTCATCAACGGCCGCGACGCTTCGCCTCCGCCATCACCGCTGCAAGAATCGTTCGCTGGCGCCGCTTAACGGCCGACCAGCCGCGCGCCTTCCTCCACTACCACCGCCACCTCCGTGGCGGCCGACCGGCGCTAGCGATGGCGGACCGGCCGGCGCTGCAGCTCTGCCGCCATCGCCATACCGCCGGCGGTGATCACGCCGCGGCGCGATGGCGGACCACCGGCGAGATCCTCCACCGCCACCGCGACAAGATCTCCATCGCCATCGGGCGCAACATCCTCCACCGCCACCGGCGCGACATCTCCATCGCCACCGCAAAGATCCTCCATCGCCCGGCCAGATCCACCGGCGGTTGACCCGCCCAGCGCTTCCGGTGGAAGCGGTCCTGCCCACCGCCACCGAGGCGGCTGGTGCCTCGAGGGGCGCTCTCACTCCGGAGTGCCTCGGTTTCGAGGCCTCAGCCAGTACTGAAGTCCTTGAAACACAAAAAAGGGACGGTAAAAATTTTTAACCTTCGAATGGAGCCTTACCTTTGCTTGCTTTTGCTTGTTCCAGGGCACCGCCGCACCCCAGCCGCTCTCGCTGCGCGACCGGGGCCGAGGTAGCGGACGGAGTCATGCGGTGATCCGCTTAACGGAAGAAGCCGGCGATCAAGATGCAACCGGCCGGCCACGCTGTGGCAGTGCACCAGAGGCGCTGGGGCCACAGCCACTCCGGATCCTCCGCGGACTCGTTCCTCGGACGCAGATGCACCGGCCGCCCTTGGACAGCTCTCTACTCCCACCACCGCCTTTTCGCCGAGCAGTAACGGCCGCCGACGCCGCCATCGAGATCGGCCGCCTCGGCAGAGGTGGTTGATTTACATGATCGAAAGTGGAAAGGAAGGAGCGGGAGCTGGTGGGGAGCGGAGCGAGGCCACTGCGTCGCCGAGCTCATGGAAGAGCTCGGCGCGCAGACGACGAACCGCATCGATCAGGCGGACACTCATGCGGATCTTTGAGGTACACCTTCGGCCGGATGGAGGACAGCCTCGCTCGCGGGGTTGGTGCAGCAAGCGCCATCGAGCGGCGCCGGCGCACTACGCCCTTACGCCTCGGTCGGATCGCGGACTTCACCGCCCGGCTTCCGCCGCCTGGCCGACCGGTCCACCAGAGGGGCGCGATAGCGGCCGCTCGCTGCGGCGTTCGTTTTAGCGTCTTTGGCGTCGAGGGCGCCAACTTTGATCCTCCGCCGCTGCCCAGGGATTGAAGGAGACTGGGCGGAGGCGGAGGCGCGGTGCGGCGGCCGCCGACCACGTTGTCGCTCACCGAGATGGTCAACCCGCTACCGGAAGCAAAGCAGAAGACGTGGGCTGCGCCGACGTTGGACCCCTCGCGAAGACCCTGCAGCGCACCAGCGATGGCGGACGAGGAGGAAGAAGGATAGGATAGCCTAGACCCTTCTTCCCTTTCTCCTTTCTTTCTCTTTTTAACTTGGCCGTCTGCAACAACTTTTGTAAAGCACTTTCATGGAATAGTCATGACATTTTAGACCTATTCAGAATGTTTAACTTGTCTTCTTAGCCTTCCACCTTCTTGATCGCCAAAGACTAACTTGAATGCTACCGCTCGGCTTAAGGCTTAGAAGGAAAAAAGAAGGGAGTAAACACCCCTTATGTCCGGCGATTCTTTTCGTTGCTTTACAGATCCTGCAAATCGATACGCATTTGTGGCCTCGCGGGCGGTTCTGATGTAAGACGTGACAGATGTAGGCTTTTGGTAGCAAGATGTTTAAATCGCCACCCACCAGGGACACCCGAGTGTCATGGCCGTCTTGAGCCGAGTTCAAACGGTAGCCCAATTGCCCAATCTGTTCGCCGCACTTACAGTGGTCCCGCTTTTACATCGGGCGCCACAGGATCGAGCGGACTAGAGTGATCGCTCAACACTTTGCCATAAAACAGTAACTGTAAAGGCCTGGCAAGTAACCGCTAAAAAACAACGGGCGTAATACTTAATTTACGAACAACAGTCTGTTCCCCGGCTAGTCGGCAAAGACAGACATGATTCGGCCGTGGCGAGGAACAAAACACGAAACTTACAACCGCTCAAGGGTAGAACTTGCGCAGGTTCTCTATATTCTCGAGTTCGCCAGCTTCCTCCCGCCCTCGGTTAGCCAACGACGCCCGGGTCGAGATCAAACCACCTTAAAGGGGCCCTCCCACCGGGAGAGGCAGTTTGTGCAACCCGACTGCGACTGAATCTTCGCAAGACCGGGTCGCCCACGCGATGTTCTCTCACCGACCGGCGGCGTGGTACCTCCCTGAGGCTTTGCTGGTACCGAGCGCCGCAGGCCGCACGATCCCGACTTCTTCCAGAGATTGACATCGTCTTGGCGCATCTCTTCCTCGATCTTCTTCCGCGAACGCAGCAACGCCGCTGGCGACCCAAATGTCAATTCGAAGGGAGGACAGCCTCGCTCCGTAAACGAGAAGAATGGAGTCTCTCCGTGAGTCTTGGCCGGGAGTGGTCCTGAGTGACCACAAAGATCGCCGGAGTTCTTCAACCCACCGTGAGCCACACCGGTGAAGTCGATCAAACGCCCGAGTCTTGAGGCCCTTCGGCACCGGTGCATTGGCTCGCTCAACTTGGCCGTTGCTTCTTGGATGGGCAACGGAGGCAAAGCAGACCTTCGTGCCCATTTCTTCGCAAAGTCCGTAAAGCGGCGCCAGTGAATCAAGCGCCATTGTCCGTGATGATACGGTTGGCGACCCGGCGGCGAAGATCCTCGCATGAACTTGACCGCGGCTGCGGCGGTAATGGTTCTCCACGGCTTCAGCTTCCACCCACTTGGTGAACTTGTCAATGGCGACGAGCAGATGAGTGTAGCCTCCTGTGGCCCGCGAACGGACCCAGATATCCAGCCCCAGCATCGCGAAGGGCCATGAGAGCGGGATGGTTTGCGAGCTTGGGCTGGTTGGTGGATTTGCTTGGCGTGGAATCGCACGCCTCGCATCTCCTCACGGCTTCGCAAGCATCCTGGAGGGCAATGGCCAATAGAACCCGTGGCGGAAAGCTTTTCCCACCAGGTTCCGATCGAAAATGGCTCCGCGACACGCCTCCATGGATATCGAAAGCAAAATGCTTCCCTCTTCCCGAGTGATGCACTTCAGAAGAACTCCGCTTCCACCCTGGCCGTACAGTCCCCATCTACCAGGGTGTAGCGCTTGGCCTTCGCGCTATCTTCTCGGTGACGCATCATCGCTTCGGGGCATACTTGATCCGCAGTAGGCCAGGATCGGGTCCATCCATGTGCCTTCCGGTCAAGCACGGCGACCACAGAGTGATCGTCCGGGTACTCCGCTGGCTGCCGTTTCCACCGGTGCCACCTTTCCTCCTCGCAGCGTGGTGGCGGCGCCACCATTGTCCCCACCTAAACGGGGTTGCAATAGGCGTCGCGCTTTCCCATCCGAGGTGAGGGCTGAAGCGACATCACCATCCTCCCCACCAGCGACTGGCTGAGATGGACGATCGCGGAAGCCTTTCTTCAAAGACTCCGGCCGAACAGGGGCTCTTGTCGAGGCGAGCCGAGCGAGCTCGTCCGCTAAATAATTGTCGCGCCGGGTATGTGTGTATACCCTAGCCCTTCAAGTGTCTCTCCATCTTTCTAACCTCCGCTGTAAGCCGCCATGACGGATCAGAGCGGTGAAGTCCTTCCTTGCCTGGTTGATGACCAGCAAAGAATCGCCTTTAATCTGTAGGGCGCCAGGTATCTTGCGATGGCGCGGCGGCTCGAATTGACCGACAATCCTTCGTATTCCGCAATATTGTTGGTAGCTTTAAAGTCCAGACGACTATATATTTGAGGGGTCCCGGTCGGGAGACCAGAGGAACTCCAGCCCCCGCGCCGAGCCTGAAGGATCCATCGAAGAGGAGCGTCAAAGGCGTGGGCACTGGACTTCTTATCTTCCCCATCTGCCGAGTCCATTCAACAATGAAGTCCGCCCGATCTTTGACTCTTGATAGCGGTGGGCAAATTTGAAGCCAAATTCCCCGGCTCGACAGTAACCACTTGGCGATATTTAATTTTCAATTCACGATTGTGAAGGATCTCCCGCGAAGGATACGAGGAGACCACAGTGATCTCCCTTCCTTGGAAATAATGTCGCAGCTTTCTTGATGCCACCCGGCCAAGATACACCATTTTACGGGCCTGGGATACCTAGTTTTAGCATCATGCGACACCTTGCTCACATAATAGACCGGCCACGACGCCATCCCGCTCTGCTACTAGTCTTTGCACTCACCGCCGAGGGGCTTGCCGCTACATAAAGGAGAAGCGGCTCACCAGGCTCGAGGCGACTAGCACAGGAGGCGAGGAGAGATACTTCTTCAGATCTTCAAATACTGCTGGGCTTAAAGTCCACTCGAATGAATTAGTCTTCTTCATCGGCTTGAACAATGGGAGACTTTTCTCCCAGTAGGGCTATGAAGCCGTAGGAGGCCAGCGACCAGCTAAGCATCAAGCCGCTTGGCCGGACAGGTGGCTTCATTCGTTCAATTGCTTCAATCTTGTCTGGATTGGCTTCGATCCCGCGGTGGAGACCAGGAAGCCAAGCAACTTCCCAGATGACACCCGAACACGCACTTCTCAGATTCACTTTAAGCGATAGTGCCGAGAGATGGGAGAAAGTTTCCTCCAGATCTTCAACCAACCCATCGGCCTTAGCTTTTATCACCAAGTCATCAACATATACCTCCGAGTTCTTCCCAATTTGTGACTTGAATACAATATGCATGGCTCATTGGTAGGTAGATCCTGCATTCTTCAACCCAAAGGGCATTCGAACATAACAAAGACACACCAAAAGAGGTCACAAAGGCCGTCTTTTCTTCGCCTTCCTCGCGCCATTCTAATCTGATGATATCCTGAGTAGGCGTCTAGGAAGCATAGAGCTTCACATCTGTAGTAGAATCGACAACGAGGTCAATCCTCGGCAGAGGGTAAGGGTCCTTAGGGCAGGCTTTATTGAGGTCGGTAAAGTCTATACACATTCGCCACTTCCCATTGGACTTCTTTACGAGTACGGGGTTAGCCAGCCACTCAGGGTAGGCAGCTTCCCGCACAACTCCGGCTTGCAATAGCTTCTCCACTTCTTCCCGAATGGCTTCTTGTCGCTCTGGCGCCTGCCTCCGGATCTTCTGTCGGACTGGGTGCGCTCCAGGTAGCGTTGCCAATCGGTGCTCGATCACCTCCCTAGGGACCCCGGTCATTTCAGATGGTTCCCAGGCGAACACATCTAGATTAGACCGGAGGAAGGTGACGAGCGCGTCTTCCTATTTGGCGCCGAGATCGGCGCCAATTCTCACAACCTTGCCCGAGCCTTCCTCACCCACGGGGACCACCTTCACCTCACCCAAGGGTGGGTGAAGCGCGAGCCTTGGCCGGGGAGCACTCGAGGGGTCTTTCAGGCCACGCGCACGAACAGCGGCTCAGCCAAGTCTTGCACTTGCTTCGAGGCGCAAGGCTTCGAGCTTGTCCACCTTTACCACAATTGGGCCCTCGGCCTGTGGATCTTCATCGGCAAATAAGCATGATGCGAATCGCCATGAATTTGACTAGCGCCGCCGCCAAGCGAGGCGTTGTAAGGGAGGTCGAAGTCGGCGACCTCGGTTGATGAGTTCCGTCCGGAAGTTTTCAGCGCTCGAACGTGACGGCAGCTGGACTTGTCCCAGGGCATTAGGCCCATCCCGGGGCAATTCCATAAAAGCGGTGCGGGCGCGATTCTTCATAAGGTATTTGGAGTGCTTGATACACCCGATCGACAAAGCAGTTGATGGCACTTCCTCCATCAACTAGTACTCGCCCAAGCTTCGCATTCCTGGACCGTAGGGGCGACCACGATCGGGAGATGGTTTGGGCCTGAAGTGTTCGCCGGGTGGTCGGCCCGAAAGTGATCGATTGATCCGACCACTTCAAAGCCGACTCGCCCCGGCTCGCATGGTGGCACACACTGCCTCGGCTCTCGCTTATCTTGAGTTGGAAGAGTAGGTGGCGAACCCCCATGAATGTATGCCACCGTGTGCTCGGCTTGTTGGAAAGCGGTGGGGTGTCATCTTAAATCGTCATTATCTTCGCGATCCTTTTCGCGGCGCTTCTTGAGCCGCTTTTCCACCAACTTGGATACAACCTGACAATCTTCCAAGTCGTGCCCATTTGTGCGGTGGATGGGGCAGTATGGCTTGCCCCTGTCGTCTTCACGGCGGGGAGAACGGCGATCCCTGCGATTGTCTCGCTGGTCCCGACGATCTCTCCTTCGCTCCTGATCGTCGCGCCGCTGAGGCTTGGCTTCTGGATCGGCCACCAAAACCTCTCGGGCGACGGCCTCCTTGCGCTTCTTCTTTTTACGGTCGGAGGACTTCGACGCTCCGGCTCCGTCGGGGTTTGAGGCCCTCGATGCACCCTTCCGAGCCTCATTGCCGGGCACACTTGTGAGCCAGGAGAAAAGCTTCGGAAGTGGTAGCGACGATCGCGGGTAGCCATCTTCTCCGCATCTTCGATCCCTAACCCCCTCCGAACGCAATAATAACCGTGCTCGTAGATCCGGGATCGTGTTGCGGCAATGGCTAAACCGCCGAATAAACTCCCTCGAGGACTCCCCTCCCTCTGCTCCAAAGCGTGGAGGTCGCCCTCCACACCCGGTTGAGCGTAGGAGCCTCGAAAGTTGGCGACAAAAATGTCGCACGCTTCCTCCCACGAGTGTACCGAACCCCCGAGGAAGGTTCGGCCCAGAGCGGGGCGGCGAACTGTCGGCCGACATCGAAGTAGTTGGCCATAACTCTATCGACCCCGGCAAAGACGCACCACCGTCGTATAAATCTGCAGGAATTCTTCAGGGTTGGTGGTGCCGCCATACTTCTCGATGGCGCGGGGCCGAAATCTTTCAGCCACACGCCGATTGGCGTGAGACGGAGGAAAACGCTGGCACCCAACATTATATGGGGAGTAGTGTTGCCCACCAGCCCCACGACCCTGAGATGGGGTCGAGGAGTGCGAGTCTACACTCTCCCAGTCGGAAGAAGCCCCCTTCTCGACCGACCGATAGCGGGGTTCGGCGCGTTGTTGCGGATGACGCCTCAGAAGAACTTGACGCAGATCGTCGCCCGCTGAGCCGCCTCATTGAGGCGTGCCCTTAGATCCCCTCGCGTTCTCCTCCGCATGGGAGTACCGCGGGAAGATGCGGAAGCTTGTGCACGCCCCCTCATTGCAGGGGCTGCGGCCCAAGATTCTTCCTTTATCCCGGCTCCTGCGGCCGGGAGAGGTCGCTAAAGAGCGATCGAAGCTTGTGCATCCACCATACGAACTCCTTGGCGGAGGGCCGGAAGCCCCGGCTGAATTGCCACAAAGAACTCTTCTTTGGGCCGAGTCCACTAGACGGGCAATGTCCTGGAGCCAAGGGTGGGTGAGGTGTCGCCCGTCAGTTGGACCTGAGGATGATCCAGAGCAACCGGGCCGCATGAAGGCTTTGCATTGGGGTATCTTCCCCAACAAGCGCCGTTGGACCGGTGAACTCAGGGCTTGATGCGGCTCGCGCCCTCCCGCCGCATGAAGGACCCGGCCGACCCGACTCCTTGGGAGCCGAGATCGGCTTCGGGCGCTGCTTTCCTCGGGGAGGGCGCTACGCTGACGATGAGATTCCGCCATACCGGATGATCTTCGGATTCTTGCAAACTCCTCCAAAAGGAATGGAAGAAAGGAACGATCTAACCACTAAGCCCCTACTCGGGCGCGCCACTGGCCGGCTTACTATTCAACGAGGCACCCTAAGACCGGGTGCTTGAGAGATTCTGATCGGGGCTTTTGTGGCAACCGCTCCAAAGACAGAAGAATCGATGTTGGAAGCAAGCAAGAAGACAGTCGAGTTTACCCAGGTTCGGGCCCTCCACAGGAGTAATGACCCTAGTCCTGCTTGGTGGTTTCCTCTGAGTTCAAGGTTCTTACAAGGCTGGGGAAGAAGACCCTCTCAGGTTCTGCCAACCCAATCATCAACAACCCTCCTCCCATGCATCCCAGCTCCCTTTTATACTCGGGCTGGCTGAGGCGCATGGGGCTTACAAGCTTGCGTAAAGCAAGCGTCTGACACGTTACAAAGGCATTTAATGCACCCTGTCATACTCTCTTACCTCACATTTAATGTTTGTCCTAGCTGACTTAGACTTCGCCTTGGGCCCCGCCTGTCTGTCACCCCTGCACGCTCCGCCGGGAGAGAGGGGATGTCGACTCGGCACCACCCATCATTAATGCGCGCCTAGGGAAGACGCGCCGCCATATCACAGCCTGCAATTAATGCGCACGTCTCGCATTAAATACACGCCTCGCATTAAATATCCTTGACCTTCGCCTGTAGCACAGTTACGGGGTTGATTCTTGGGAACTACGCCCGAGGTGTGGCTCGAGCGCCACTCGCCCTTCTTGGTGAGCACCTTTGCTGGTCGCCGAGGAGTGGCTCGACGCCACTCGCCCCCTGGCGAGCACCTTCGCTGTCGCCCAGGAGCGCCTGAACGCCACTCGCCCTTGGGCGAGCACCTTCGCTGGTCGCCCAGGAGCGCTCGAACGCCACTGTCCCCGGGCGAGCAACTTGGCTGTCGCCTCGAGGAGTGGCTGGACGCCACTGTCCTTGGGCGAGCACTCTTTTGGTCGCCCAGGAGCGCTGAACGCCACCTGCCCCTGGCGAGCAACTTGGCCGGTCGCCTCGAGGAGTGGCTCGAAGCGCCACCTGTCCTGGCGAGCACCTTTTGGTCGCCTCGAGGAGTGGCTCAACGCCACTCGCCCTCTTGGCGATGATTTACGCGCCGCGTGGGTACCCCCGCTTATCACGCCGACAGGCCCACTGCCGAGGCACACGTGCCGTGGACCGGGTCCACGGTGGACCGAGCCGAACCATGCGCCGGGTCCATGGACCCGAGGCGATGTGGCGGCCTCTGATTGGTCCACGTGTCACGCTGACGCAATAAATCATTTTTCGAAAATAAAATTATTTATTTAATTCGGTTTATTGATTTTAAATATAGATTCAAACTTCAAACGCTTATAACTTTTGCGTTCCAACTCCGATTTGGGTGATTCAAATTTCTAAATTTTCATAAAAATGAGACCTACTCAAATATGAATTTTAATTAATTTTTGATTATGAATATTTCTCTATTTATATTTAATTAATGTTTTCTTTAAACTTTAAACGATTATAACTTTTGCATTTTAACTCCGATTTGGACGATTCCAGTTTCTAAAAATTTATAAAAATGTGCTCTCTCTGTTTATGAAGTTTATTTGAACTTTTGAACACTCTTGTATACTATTTTGTTTATTGATTGCTATTTGCACGCGTTACGAGTAGACGTTGAAGTGCCCAAAGGCTTCGAAGGTGAAGTGTTGACCCAGGAGCCAGCTCAAGACCAAGAACAAGTACTCTTTGAAGGCAAGTTGTGCTTTGACCATGTTGTTCCCATTTTGAAATTATTTTGATTTAATTTATTGTATGCTAGTTTAATTAGCAAATGCTTTGATTAAGTTTGGGGAAATTAGTTAAATGCCAATTTTGCATTATGACACCTTGATTATTATTTATGTGCCATGACCCCTTGTCACCCTAGTTGTGGATTATTAGTTGGGCCTTATTAAAATGCCAACATGGGTAATTAGACCGATGTAGTATGCTTAGCCTGACCACGTAACATGTTTTTGCCAATTACATGATAATATTGACTTAATGAGATATGGAACCTATTTCGAAAAGTGTCATGTGTTATTGATGATGATATTGATGGCACGTGGTTCGTGGTAAACAACTGGGGGTTTGATAACTAGTTTTCGACTGGGGCATGAGGCAAGAATGATCGGGTGGGCCTGTTGTGGCACCGGGAACGTTGATTTGGTTCTTCGGGTAGTCTTGCCCTGGTCACCCTAAGGACTTAACCTTGCAAGCCTTTGAACTGAGTCAAGCGTGCAACCACATGTCTGTAATGGGACGGACCTAGTTGATTAAGTCACTAATAACGTACCTATGGGACCTCGGGGTGTCAACTATACCTTTTGTGTAGTTGTACGGGGGAGCGTACCGGGGCTGCGGCCAGGTACCCATCTAACGGTTGATTGGCCTAAACTTCGCCTTCGCTAAGGGAAGGGTTAGTGTGCAATAACCGGGGAGGCCCACTTGTGCTGTTAGAAGTTTCCGAAAGACTTTGTTACGGACACTCGCCTTTGTGGTGTTTGGTTGTATCTTGTGGGTAAAGTGCATAACCTCTACAGAGTATAAAATCTATTCGAATAGCTGTGTCCGCGGCATTGGACATTGCTCGGGAATTACAGTCAAGGGTTAAACTTTCTTGAAAATAACTTGGACTTGAAGGGTTTGGTTTGGTTTAATAATGACGTTGATGGAAATGTGGATTAGGAATGGGAAAGATGTTTATTTAACTCCTGGAAAAGTTATTGATCTTATACTCGTTTTTACTGCTTTCGAATCTACTTATGTTACTTGTCAAATGCCGTTTTACTGCAATTATACCATGAGCTACTCCTTTGTACTAAGCCATGCATGTAGTATATTAGTTTGCATTCTGTGCATGACTTGCTGAGTACCCAGTACTCACCCTTGCCACAATACAACATCAGTTGAAGAAGATTCTACACCAGCTTTGGAGGAGGAGCTCCAAGAGGAACCGTCTATCTAGGGAGCGAGCCCAGTCAGTTGCCTGTGGTATACTGGATGGCGCCACGAAGTTATCTTATTTTTCATTGCTGTTATTTCTCTTTTATTAAGTTTTCGCCCTGCGTGGCGTATATTTGTAACTTGACCTTAAGGTCGAGCAACCAGCTTGTTAACTAATTAAAGTAACTTATTATTTCATTGAGTATGATTGTGATATTTACCAATGTTGAGACTGTGTGCACTAGTGTGTTCCTGGACTAGTGCTGAATACACAGAGGGTCCGGATTTACAAATTCGGGTCCCGACAGTGTGGTTCCTTTCTTAATTTGTTTTACATATTTCCCTTTAATGCAATCAATACAATGATCTGAGTCAGAGAAGTCTAGAGGGTGGAGTATCTCTTTCTTAATGAGACGTTCTATTGTCCCCTTCGAAATGTGACCTAAACGACAGTGCCACAATTTCGATGAAGTCTTATCACTTAGACTTCTCTTTCGCTTATTGGTGGCATCACACACATTCATTGATATATGAGATTCAGAGAGATGAAGCATATAGAGTTTGTCTCGTCGAGTCACGAGACCAACATTATTCGAATTAAAACTTACAATGCATTTATTGTTCCCAAAGATACAAGTGTATCCATCATCATCTAATAAAGAAATTGAAATAAGGTCTCCTCATACTAAGAACATAAACAACATTGTTCAAAAGAAGAGTGAAGCCACTATCTAATGCTAATGATAGCGTGCCAACGGCTTTAACTTCAACCTCCTTTCCATTAGCGACTCTAAGGCTTCGCTCCCCCTTCCTTACCGTCCTCATGGTAAGGAATACCTGCAATGAATTGGAAATGTGCACAGTGGCATCTGAGTCAATCCATTAGGTATTAGGGGGATCATTAGCATAAATAGATTCATCAACAAAAGAAAATTTCATAATTACCCTTTTTAGCAAGCCATTTCATAAAAGCCCACACAGTCCTTCTGAATTTGCCCACTGGTTTTGCAGAAACAACATATGGGCCTATCAGAAGAAGTAGAATTAGGCGTAATAATGGCTTTCTCCTTTGGCCTTGACTTGCTTGACTCAGCCTTGGCTGAGAAATGCCGTTTCTTCTTAGACTTATAGTCCCCTTGGAACTTTCTTTTGCCATGACCGACATGGAAAATATGTTCTTTTCTTTCGGTCTTTATCCTCTCCTCCTCCTGGACACACACAACGATCAATTCGCTCATGATCCACTATTCTTTCTGAGTGTTGTAATTGATCTTAAAAGCGTTATACTCAGAAGGAAATGAGGTCATAATGAAATGGACTAAAAAGCCATCAGAAATGGCTATATCCATACCCTTAAGTTTGGCAACCAAATCAGTCATCATCATGATATGCTCACGAATGATGCTAGAGCCATCATATTTTAGTTGTGAGCATCTTCATGATTAAAGTACTGGCATATACTTTTGAGGAGCCCTTGAATTGCTCCACGACTGAGGCCAAGTACTGCTTAGCGTTGTCGAATTCAGGGATTGCTCCCCTCATCCCAACAGATACGATGCTCTTCATAATTATGAAGGACATGCGATTGGACCGCTCCCACTTCTCCGCTGTTAAATTATAGAGTTTCTTTTTCTTAGCGAAACTCTCATCATCAGCGGCATGAGCTATGGGAGCGTTCTCACGTAATGCATAGTCCAAGTCCATGACTCCAATGACAATCTGAATTCTTTCCTTCCAAGAAGGAAAGTTTGTCCCAGTTAGCTGCTCAATGCCGTTCCAATAAGCAGCAACATTAGTGTTGTTCATGGCTGAATCAAAAAACAAAATATAATCAGTAAACATTAGAGAAATAAATGTCTTGCATGAAAATTAACCCTACGTTGGTCTGATTAATAACATGCTAGTGACATAAAATTAATAGTTCTAACTCGCATCACCGTTGGGCAGAAACAAAAAAGAACTAAATTATCTTATGGGTGACACATGTTCATAAATAATGTTGCTCAGAATATGATCATGGTCATGACATAATCCTAGTTTTAAACATTAAATAATAATCACTAATTAAAATTTTTCGTTGATTCCTTTTAAATTAGAGATAATGGTTAGAATAATCATCATATGAAATAATCATCACATTAATTAATTACCACATTAATTAACTTACTCAGAAACTAATCATTAAACATAATAATAATGCCTAGGAAATAAACTTTAAACAATAGTTGAATAATAATTATTGCTGAATAAGACATTATGTTGCAAATATTGAAATGGGCTAAATAGTGAATTGCCTCTAACAGTAAAAGCACAAACCAGTAGGGCCTGCAGCCCAGCTAGAAACTGCCAGCCAAAAGTGCTCGCGGCCCAGAAACTCGCTGCTAGCCCAACTGGCGAGCTCAGCCCAAAACCACGACCGCGGTCCATTCGCGCGCAGGCCGCGCGTAAGCCAGCGTGGCCCGGCCGAGCTGTGAGCCCCAGCACCAGCCGTCGAACACAGCGGACGGCTGAGATCGCCAGAGACGGAACAAAACATGCGTCGGCTAATGTTTTCGGTTGGATTTTCGGGAATTAATGTTTTAGTCAACGTATGTCAATCTGTTTTTGCTGAAAACCGAAACAATCTTTTATAATTTGTTTAAGGATGTTTTGAGAATCAATAAAAATTTATTTTAGCTTCCGCGCAATCATTCACCCCCTCTAATTGCTATATTAGTCTTTATCGATCCTACACATGCATGTGCATATCCTCCTCAGCCTTCGGTATTCTGCTAATGCTGCGATGTTTAAGCTGCTCTTGATGCATGCCAGTTACCCATTTCCTCTTTTCCAGGGCTTCCTTCGCTGTTCTGCACATTCTTATAATCTTCATGTCTCATCTTCGTTAGAACCAGAATCTGACTAGAATCTGATTCTTACTAATTCTCGTCAGCTCAGTCTGAAACCTAGAAGACGTACACGATTTGGCCTGATTCTCAGAAACAATTTCTTCTATAATTCAGGATTCATAATCTAAAACCTGAAATGAACTAGGCCTTAGCCTCGGCACCGCCGCCACCGTCCGTCGTCCCCCGTAATGGCGTGGCCGCACCTACCAAGGACCAGTCGCGATAATAGTCTCTCATGGACGTTGGCAGGTTATGCTTGAATTTCAGGTACTCTAAGCACTTGGATCCAATGGTTGTAGCCATTTTTTTTCTGAGAAAACTTATATACTTACAACGAGGATTATGTTGGCTTCCCTTGCTTGCCTTTTTCTCTGCAAAGTTTGTGCAGCTCTTTTTTCTCTGAAAGTGCTTGATTTAAGCGGTCGAGCTGGAGGAGCAATGTTGCCACCAAAACAGACAAAAAGTACGTTGTTCTTGTTGGATTATTTGGGTCAAGCCCATTTGATTGAGACAATAAATCCTAGAAAATCTCAAAGGCCCACCTTATGAGGAGCATGTGCACTAGCAATAGTACCACATTGCTAGCCTAAAGTGGTGAGCACTAGTTTAAATAGTGGAGTGTGCTACACCATGGTAGAACCATGTGGAGAAAGGGAGAAAGAATACACACGCACGGGGCGGGGCGGAGGGGGGGGGCGGGCGTGCGGCACCTGCGTGAATGGTCCGCCGAATTCTGGTCCAGGGCTTTGCGTAGGCGCAGCCTCCTTTTGCAGATTACTCTTTTGCTACTCGGAATCGCGGTTGTAGTATGAGATAAGGACACCGTAACAGATCCCGTAATGGACTCCGATCGTGGCACGTCCTCGAGTCGTGTTCGGTTACGGACTGTTACCAGGGCTCCTTTATATACTGCGTCGCCGTCATCTGGGAGAGATAGAGTTTTCTGCGCCCTAGCGTTTTGCCAGTTTCCCTCGCTGCGCCGCCATCAAGTCTGCCCCGTCCCGTACGCCGGCGTGCACCAGCGAACGGGCAAGCAGGTCTCCGAAACCGTCCGTCCTCGCGTTCTTGCACCGGGAGAGGACGAATCAGGTTTTTGGGAAGCGCTCGGCGCGACTGCTTCCACGTCACCGTCACGGCTCGTCTTCCTCGACATTCAGGAGCGGCTGCTAGGCATCGCGCTCGATCGCGACGCTGGCTCCGCCTGCAGATCACGCGCTACAACGCTTCATCGCTCCATCTGCACCTAACGAGCGATGCGTTACAATGTCTCTACTGTTCATTTTCAACCTATTGATTGTGAGCACATTAGATGGATATATGTGTAGTCTTCTAGCATATGCATCTATGGTATGCTCCTGTTATTCGTTACCGATAGTCAATCACATGTTGTTCATGATTTACTTTTGGATTAAATTAAACCTAAATGTGCCTTTATTTCTAACAATCCAAAAACCTGATTATAGGCGCTTAGGTTTATCAATGGCTGGCTTTGCCGAGGCAATCGAGGCCGGAAAAATTCACCGGTGTGCACTTCAAAAGATGGCGGACAAGGGTCACCTTGTGGCTTACAAACTATGAACGTGTTCGGGTGTCGAACGGCAAACCAGAGGATATGGAACCAACTCCTGAAAAGGAGAAGGCATATCGGGATGCCAACACACTCTTTGTGGGAGGCGTTCTTAGTGTTCTTGCCGATCGCCTGCATGCGATGTGTATATGCACATTAAAGACGCCGAAGGAACTGTGGGATGCTCAATGCTAAGTTCGGTGCTTCCGATCTTGTGATGGAATCAGATATCATGGAGCAATATCATGACTACAAGATGGTGGATAACCGCTCAGTAGTTGAGCAGGCTCATGAGATACGTGTTCTCGCCAGGGAACTCGAACTTCTCAAAATCCAGGTTACAGCTGTGTTTGTGGTCGGCATTATTGCCAAATTACCTCCTTCATGGAGGAATTTTGCCACATCTTCAAAACATAAGAGACAAGAGATTTCTGCTGAGAATCGATTGCGTCTCTAGATGTTGAGGAGAAAGCTCGAGCTAAGGATGCACCTGTGAAAGGAATCGAGGGGCGCCTAGCGCCAATGTGGTGCAACAGTTCTCACATGGCAAGAACAAAGGGAAAAATAAAGCCAAACAAACCACTAATTTCAAGAAGAAGAAGTCAATGAACAAAGATGAGAAGCCCTGCTTTGTTTGTGGTGAGATTGGACACCGGGCCAAAGCAGTGTCCAAATCGCAAGCGAGGAAGGGTGAGCAAGGACAGAACTCAAAGTCTCGCTAACGTGACCATTGGCAATCTTGGAGGGGGAACTTCTGGGTATGGTAACGTACCTATTGTTCTTTCAGTAAATCAG
Source organism: Rhipidocladum racemiflorum (assembly GCA_036346355.1). Lineage (NCBI taxonomy): Eukaryota > Viridiplantae > Streptophyta > Magnoliopsida > Poales > Poaceae > Rhipidocladum > Rhipidocladum racemiflorum. The sequence continues at coordinate 59,044,641 of CM070573.1, read as the reverse complement.
ACCACCGATTGGTGGATTGATACTGGAGCTAATGTTCATGTGTGTGCTGATCTCTCTTTGTTCTCTTCTTACCAGGTCGTGCGGGATTGCTCCGTGTTGATGGGAAACAAATTAATGCTTCGTTCTTGGTGTTGGCACGGTAGATCTGAAGTTTACTTCGGGAAAGATCGTCTTGACTAAAGAACGTGCAAGATGTCCCCTCAATAAATAAAAACACAGTCAGCGGCTCCCTTCTATGTAGAGAAGGGTTCAAAGTGGTGTTTGAGTCTAATAAAGTAGTCGTGTCTAAGCATGGACTTTTTATTGGTAAAGGCTATGAATGCGAGGCTTGTTCCGTTTTTCCCTTTCTGATTTTTGTAATAAAGTTGTGAACCATATTTGTGATATTTCCAATGGAGGTGAAGCCGATGTTTGGCACTCACGGTTATGTCATTTAAATTTTGGTTGTATGACTCGGCTCGCTAGTATGAATTTAATTCCAAAAATTCCCTCTTGTCAAAGGTTCTAAGTGCCAAAGTTGTGTGCAATCAAAGCAACCTCGCAAACCTCACAAGGCAATGAGGAGAGAAACTTGGCACCATTAGAACTCATACATTCAGATCTTTGTGAGATGAATGGTGTGTTGACTAAAGGAGGAAAAAGATATTTCATGACTCGATTGATGATGCATCTAGATACTGCTATGTTTATACATTTGAAAACTAAAGATGAGGCTTTAGACTACTTCAAAGTCTATAAGGCTGAAGTTGAAAATCAATTAGAAAGAAAAATCAAAAGGCTTAGGTCAGATCGTGGCGGTGAGTACTTCTCTACTGAGTTCGACTTATTCTGTAAGGAACATGGAATTATTCATGAAAGGACACCTCCTATTCGCCCCGCCTAATGGGGTTGCCGAAAGAAAGAACCGCACTCTAACCGATTTGGTAAATGCCATGTTGGACATCATGTCGATCTAAGGAATGGTGGGGGGAGGCCCTGTTGACTTCTTGTCACGTTTTGAATAAAGTTCCTTCTAAGAATAAGGAGAAAACCCCATATGAAGAATGGGAAGGGAGAAAACCATCACTTTCATACTTGCGCACTTGGGGTTGCTTTGGCGAGAAAGTCAATGTGCCCATAACTAAAAAGCGCAAACTTGGACCTAAGATGGTGGATTGTGTCTTTCGGGATACGCCATCTGAGCATTGCCTATAGATTTTTAGTAGTAAAATCGAGGTATCGACATGATCGTCGGTACAATCATGGAATCCGAGATGCCACCTTCTTTGAGGGCATATTTCCCATGAAAGATTTGCATAGAGTTTCTAGTCAAAACCCTGAGATAATTCCCGAACCTATTGCACAAACCGAGGATTACGAGCAGATACTCCGAGCAAAATCCTCGAGGAGGATGATAAAGTGAGGCTCCTAGGAGGAGCAAGAGACAAAGGATGGTTAAATCCTTTGGTAATGATTTCACTTGTGTACCTTGTGGATGATACTCCCACCTCTATTTCGTGCTTATGCATCTTCCGATGCAGACTCTTTGGAAGGAGGCAGTCCGTAGTGAGATGGATTCTATTCTGTCTAACGGAACTTGGGAGCTCACAGAACTGCCTTATGGTTGCAAACCTGTGGGCTGTAAGTGGGTGTTCAAAAAGAAACTAATGCCTGATGGTACTATTGAAAAGTACAAGGCTAGACTTGTGGCTAAGGGTTATACGCAAAAGGAAGGAGAGGATTATTTTGATACTTATTCACCTGCTGCTAGGATCACAACCATCCGGGTACTTTTATCCTTGGCTGCCTCTCATGGTCTCATTGTCCATCAAATGGACGTGAAGACAGCTTTTCTTAATGGAGAGCTAGATGAGGAGATCTACATAGATCAGCTAGATGGATTTGTGCTACCCGGACATGAGAGCAAGGTGTGTAAGTTACTGAAATCTCTTTATGGCCTTAAACAAGCACCTAAACAATAGCATGAGAAGTTCGATAGAACATTGACACAAGTCAAGCCACAGAACGGCTTCGACAAGTGTGTGTATTATCGCCATGGTGGGGGTGAGGGACTTATTCCGTGCCTATATGTGGTTGACATTTTTGATCTTTGGAACAAACCTTGATGTGATCAATGAGGTCAAGTCTTTCCTGTCTGGAAATTTTGATATGAAAGATCTCGAGAGGTCGACGTGATCTTGAACATCAAGTTAGTCAAAAGTGAGGATGGGATTAGTCTTTCTCAATCCCATTATGTGGAAAAGGTTTTGAGTCGGTTTGGCTATTCAGATAGCAAGCCTTCTCCAACACCTTATGATCCAAGTGTGATTCTTCTAAAAACAAGAGAATTGCTAGAGATCAAATGAAATACTCTCGCATCATTGGATCTCTCATGTACTTGGCTAGCGCTACAAGGCTCGATATCTCATTTCTTTGTAAGCAAATTGAGCGGCTTACTTCTAACCCTGAGATGATCATTGGCGTGCACTCGAAAGAGTTATGCGTTACTTGGTGGGTACAAGAAATTATGGAATACACTATACCGGTACCCTTCAAGATTAGAGGGTTATAGTGATTCAAATTGGATCTCTGATGTTGATGAGATTAAGGCCACCGGTGGATATGTGTTTACACTTGGTGGGGCGCTGTGGTCGTGGAGGTCTTGCAAGCAGACTATTTTGACACGGTCAACCATGGAGGCGTAATTGATCGCATTGGATACAGCCACTGTTGAGGCGAGAATGGCTACGTGAACTCTTGATGGATCTTCCGGTGGTTGAAAAACCAATACCGGCCATTCTTATGAATTGTGACAATCAAGCGATTATTGTTAAAGTGAACAGTTCTAAAGATAACTTGAAATCCTCAAGACATGTGAAAAGACGTTTGAAGTCTGTCAGGAAATTGAAAAACTCCGGAGTGATAGCATTGGATTATATCCAGACGGCTAAAAACCTGGCAGATCCCTTCACTAAAGGGCTATCACGGAATGTGATAGATAACGCATCAAAGGAACTAGGCATGAGACCCATGTGAGTTATACCATAGCGGTAACCCAACCTATGTGATCGGCGATCCCGTGAATTAGGACCTGGGAAAAACAAGCTCTTTGGTTAAGCTGGAGGAGAGTAATTTTCTAACTAGTTCCAAGTGAAGATGCAATACTCTCAAATCAGTATGGCAAAGTTGGCTTTTGCCTTAATGTGTTCTGTTGGCTTTATTTAGCGAAGATGTCATCCTACAGAGCATCTTGAAAGAACACACCTATATGAGATTGACTGTTGAAAGTCGCAGTCTATGAGACTTGGGTAATCTCTAGTAAGCTCATGAAGAGACCATGGAGTACGACTTATATGCTCCACCCGAGGGGAAGCCTATTGGCAGCCTAGTATCAGCTAAGGCTTTAAATGAAACTCAATCGCACAAAACTTGCAATTCAAGGCTTAGTCCATTGTTCAAGTTGTGGTGAGTGTAATTTGGAGTCCTAGGTGCAATTCAAGGCATAGTCCATTGCCACCGAAATCTTTGGTATATTAACAGCTTTGGGAACAGGCAAGACTGTCAGTGGGACTTTGAGATCTGGTGGGGGATTGTTGGATTATTTGGGTCAAGCCCATTTGATTGAGACAATAAATCCTAGAAAATCTCAAAGGCCCACCTCATGAGGAGCATGTGCACTAGCAATAGTACCACATTGCTAGCCTAAAGTGGTGAGCACTAGTTTAAATAGTGGAGTGTGCTACACCATGGTAGAACCATGTGGAGAAAGGGAGAAAGAATACACACGCTGCTGCTCGCCTCGCCTCGCCGGGCCGGCCGGGCTCGGGCTCGGGCACGCCGGGCGGGGCGAAGGGGCGCGGGCGTGGCGGCACCTGCGTGAATGGTCCGCCGAATTCCGGTCCAGGGCTTTGCGTAGGCGCAGCCTCCTTTTGCAGATTACTCTTTTGCTACTCGGAATGGACTCCGATCGTGGCACGTCCTCGAGTCGTGTTCGGTTACGGACTGTTACCAGGGCTCCTTTATATACTGCGTCGCCGTCATCTGGGAGAGATAGAGTTTTCTGCGCTCTAGCGTTTGCCGCTTCCTCGCTGCGCCGCCATCAAGTTCGCTTCGTCCCAGACGCCGCGTGCACCGGCGAACGGGCAAGCAGGTCTCGAAACCGTCCTGGCCCTCGCGTTCTTGCACCGGAAGGACGACGAATCAGGTTTTTGGGAAGCGCCGGCGCGATCGCTTCCACGCCACCGCCACGGCTCGTCTTCCTCGACATTCAGGAGCGGCCGCTAGGCATCGCGCTCGATCAAGCGCGCGCTCGCCTTTCGATCAGACGCTGCGCTACAACGCTTCATCGCCTCCATCTGCACACGAACAGTACGTTACAATGTCTATACTATTCATTTTCAACCTATTGATTGTGAGCACATTAGATGGATATATGTGTAGTCTTCTAGCATATGCGTCTATGGTATGCTCCTGTTATTCGTTACCGATAGTCAATCACATATTGTTCATGATTTACTTTTGGATTAAATTAAACCTAAATGTGCCTTTATTTCTAACAGTTCTAAGCCTGAGTCACCTTCCATCGTTATTTCTATTGCTATGTGCAATTTTCATTGGCTGAACAATCGATGTGAGCTATCCATTTTGCTGCAGATGGATCATACTTTCTAGAAACACGGATGGATCAAAGTTCCCCCGTTGAATTGCAGCTACAGGTGATTTTAATATTTCTTCCCTTCAAATAAATAGGTTTACTTTGAAGAATATAGAACAAAAAAGAAGGATTTAGCTTCCCGTCAGTTGCAGGGTGCACATAATTCATTCAGGTTAAATACTCTACAGGTAAATTTGATTCCTCTTGGTCACTTCGTTGTTCCATGTTGTCGTAACTCTGTAACCTTGACGTGCTCTGTGAGCCTGGATATTGTTAGGGTTTTTGTTGTTGTCGTCGTCGTCGTTAAAGCATCATTTCTTAGAGCTATGTGGCATGTTGCTTATAGAGGTTGGCTATTGCCGTATGTTCTACGTAATTTCTTCTGGACCTTTCTGACAAGAGTTTTAGGTGTGTGTATCGGCTGCCTGATTTTTTTTAATAATACAATTTTAAATCAAAATTTTAAAACTAAACGTCGGCTAGCAGAAATTACAGAAATATACGTCTGTCGCCTGTTGGTTGGGCGACAAAACTGTATCGCCCAACTAACGGGCGACAGAATAATACCTCGCTGAATATACGGGCGACATTAAAAAACTCGCCATATCAATAGGCGACAGAATAAAAGTCGCCTTATCAATTGGCGACAAAGGATTGTCGCCATATCAATGGGCGACACTGGCCTGGGGACAATTTTGTAAGTTTTATTAAGATCCAAATCGAACGGAATAAATTTTTAAATTTTTATTAAGCTATAAGGATCCAGATTATGTAATAAAAATTACTATGTTCCATGCAAATTAAAATTGTTTAAATGAAGTTTAATTAAAGATCTTTTATGTATTATGAAGGAACCATACAAACCATGGCTCAAAAAATCATGAAATAAATATCACTTATTCGTAGGATCTTAGATGTCCCATTTTTCCAAAAATATTTATGAATGAACTCAGTGGAATAAACCAAATAACTATAAGAAGCCTCTCTTATATGAAACAGTTTAGCATTTTCGGCTGGCCGTAAAATATGAAGTTTAAATGTATTTTTTAGGAAGAAGGGACCAGATTTGCTCTTTGATATCTAGACTACCATATTCTAAAAAAATATTTTATTTAAACCTTTCTTTGCATATAAATTCTACTAGTGCAATTACCCTAGTCGATAACAACCCATGATATGAATAGTATAGCCAAGGAAAACTTTAGCCAAAGTGTTTAAGTCATTACGGTCATTTTGAAAAGCGTGTAGATGCAGCCAACAACCTTAGTAGGGCAGATACAATGAAAGTTCAGATGATCACATAAGCAACAGATTTTATTACAAGGCCATTACAATAGTGACGACATTGCTAGAAGAAATGATGACAACACTAGTTGTCATGGTGGAACAAGTGATCGTTCCGCGTATGTTCGTAGAGTGGGAATGACGCGCCACATTTTCTACATATTAGATCACCCGTCAATCTTGTGTGATTTGTTCTCGGACACCGCTCAATCTCTCTTATGAAAGAGCTCCATAGGGGTGCCTAGTGCTCCCAGCTGTCGCCGAATGGATAGCCTATGCCGAACGTCTCGGGGGTATAAAACATAATTTTTTGTCTTTTTTATGTGGATCTCTTCCCTCCCAATTACCCGCGTCCCCTATGTTAATACCACCCAGGTTCCCGGATGGTCTTTGTAATACGTCAAAGATTTGTTGTGTAGTGCGGACCTCGGTCGGCTGCTTCCCCTTATCCCTTTCTCTTCGAGAGGAGGAACCCTCTTGCACTTCCGGAGACTTGCCGAGACGCCTCCTCTGTTTCGGTTTGCACTCCACTATATGGTGTAGGAGGTGTGTGTTGGGCTTGTTGTTATACAATCGGAAGCGTGCCCTGCAGTCAATGCAATATGCCTACTGTGGTTGTTGAATAATACCGTAGGCGTACTTAGGGTCTGGCTTTTCTGGGAGGTAGTAGACCACGGCGAGGGTTGCTCCCCCCAGTTATCCGAGGTAGGAAGTTTGAGATGTGGGTGGTACGTCTTCGGGTCCACCCAGTTGGAGTACCAGCATCATTCATCCACGGGTAAAGGGCACCGATAGAATCTTCGGTTTGCTAGATCCTCATGGCAGGTATCAACCATTGCCTGCAGGCTGTGTTCGCACAATTCGGGGCTTTCGGGGGCAGGAGGTTTCTCCTTTGACTTGAGAAATTTCGCAAGTTTCTTTTTGAAGTCCTGTATGCAATGAACTGGTTTAGAATTACGACTTTATGAGTGAAACATGAACATGTCGTATGAAACTCACCGATTGGTCTGTCCCTTGCCCACCGGCCCTTGACTCCGGTCGATCTAGATAGGGGACAAATCCCGGCGGCCTCTCTCACCTGGTGAAGTTCTCAGGCAACGTGGGGTACGCGTCGTGGCAGTTGTAGATAAATTCGTGGTCACGTCATTCTGGGCCGTCGATCCATTGGAAGAAGCAACACCGGTCCTCGTGCTAAAAAAATAAAGAACGATACATGAAATGGTAGTGTTACCCTAATTTTAATGGACACCAATTGGTTTACCCCGTAGTCGCGGCCACAACAGTAGTGAGCGCGGGTGGCCGTATCTCCGCGGCGTAGGATCGCATCATCTTCGCGTAAGGTTGCGATGCATTTCGCCGACAACTCCGTAGAATCAAGGCGTCAACGCAACTCGCATCTTGGTATTCGCGGGGGGTTATGTTTCGCTTGCTGAAGAGGCGACTGTAGAACAACATCGCACCCTAATTTGTGTAAAGTCGGCTAAAGTTTATTGCTGGTTTGAGAGTGTGATGCATCTATCCCTCCCTCGGCCGGTTTTTATAGTGCTGGTGAGGGGCTTCTCCGCTTAACTACAACACTTGTCTCTTTATGTCTATCAAAGCTGCAGCACCTGTCACCCTCTGTGAAAGGCTGCACGACGTGTCACCCATCATCAAAGCTGCAGCACATGTCACCCTCTATAAAAGGCTGCACGACATGTCACCTATCATCAAAGCTGCAGCACCTGTCACCCTCTGTGAAAGGTTGCATGTGTCACCCTCTGTGAAAGGCTGCACGATGTTTCATCCATCATCAAAGCTGCAGCACCTGTCACCCTCTGTGAAAGGCTGCACGATGTGTCACCCATCATCAAAGCTGCAGCACCTATCACCCTCTGTGAAAGGCCGCACGACATTTCACCCATCAAGCCAGTGCGCGGTGGGCCCTTTGTGGTCTACCTAAAGTATTTTAAGTCATTATGATCATTGTGAAAAGCACGTAGAGGGAAGCACCGACCAGACTCTTTATTACGGCTAAAAACTGAAAGGAATACCACGAACCAGACTCTTTATTGCATGACATAGAAAAAAAAGTTAACATACGTGGCGCATACAGCCCGAACTAGTTCGCAATTACAGACAAAATTATTACAAGGATAACTACATACATCATCTTCTCTAGCCACTTCTGCTTTTTCAGCATGTTGTCACATCTGCATGTTTAGCTTTTGTCACATCTATTTTTTCAGCGTGTTGTCATATTTGCTTTTTGAAAGCTGGTGGCCCTCTCCATTTTACTCTGTGAAAGCTGGTCATGCTACATACTCGTGCCAAGTTTCTTTTTGAAATCCTAAGTAAGTCGCATGAAAATCACCGATTGGTCTAAGTAAGTGCGTAATTTGAAGGTTTAACTAATTACATATGATTTAAACTAACAACAATAAAAAAAATAAAGTACCAACAATCAAAAACAAAAGAAACTACGAACAATGAAAAACAAAAGAAACTAGTGCCAGCCCCTTTTTGGGGCGGCTCCTCGCGCCTGTGTAGTCCTCCTCTGAATCTGGCTCCGAGAGTAGGTCAGCTGCGTCAACGCGCGGTGGGCCCTCTGTAGTCTCGCTGGAGGTGTGGCGTACACCGGCTGGTCAGGCTGTGTCTGTGGTGGTGGTGTATCGGGACCCGAATTTGCAAATCCGGACCCTCTGTGTATTCAGCACTAGTCCAGGAACACGCTAGTGCACACAGTCTCAACATTGGTAAATATCACAATCATACTCAACGAAATAATAAGGTACTTTAAATAGTTAACCAAGCTGGTTGCTCGACCTTAAGGTCAAGTTACAAATATACGCCACGCAGGGCGAAACTTATTAAAAGAGAAATAATAGTAGCGAAAAATAAGATAACTTTGTGGCGCCATCCAGTATACCACAGGCAACTGACTGGGCTCGCTCCCTAGATAGACGGTTCCTCTTGGAGTTCCTCCTCCAAAGCTGGTGTAGTCTCTTCTTCAACTGGTGTTGTATTGAGGCAAGGGTGAGTACTTGGTACTCAGCAAGTCATGCACCGAATGCAAACTAATGTACTACATGCATGGCTTAGTACAAGGGATAGCTCAGGGTATAATTGCAGTAAAACAGCATTTGACAAGTAACATAAGTAGATTCAAAAGCAGTAGAAACAAGTTTAAGATCAATAACTTTTCCAGGAGTTAAATAAACATCCTTCCCAATCCTAATCCACATTTCCATCAACATCATTATCAAACAAAACCAATCCTTTCAAGCTCAAGTTATTTTCAAGAAGGTCTAACTCTTGACTGTAATTCCCGAGCGATGTCCAATGCCACGGACACGGCTATTCGAATAGATTTTACACTCTGCAGATGTTATGCACTTTACCAACAAGATACAGCCAAACGCCACAAAGGCGAGTGTCCGTAACAAAGTCTTTCGAAAACTTCTAACAGCACAAGTGGGCCTCCCCGGTTATTGCACACTAACCCCTCCCTTAGCGAAGGCGAAGTTTAGGCCAATCAATCGTTAGATGGGTACCTGGCCGCAGCCCCGGTATGCTCCCCCGTACAACTACACAAAAGGTATAGTTGACACCCCGAGGTCCCACAGGTACGTTATTAGTGACTTAATCAACTAGGTCCGTCCCATTACAGACATGTGGTTGCACGTTTGACTCAGTTCAAAGGCTTGCAAGGTTAAGTCCTTAGGGTGACCAGGGCAAGACTACCCGAAGAACCAAATCAACGTTCTCGGTGCCACAACAGGCCCACCCGATCATTCTTGCCACATGCCCCGGTCGAAAACTATTTATCAAATCCCAGTTGATTACCATGCACCACGTGCCATAGTCAACCACGACACATGATACTTCTTCAAAATAGGTTCAACATCTCATTAAGTCAATATTAGCATTTGATTGTCCAAAGCATTTCACGTGGCAAGGCTAAGCATACTACATCGGTCTAGCTACCCATGTTGGCAATTTAATAATGTCCAAGTAGTAATCCACAACTAGGGTGACAAGGGGTCATGGCACATATTTAATTAACCAAGGTGTCATACAGCAATTTGGCATTTATCTAATTTCCCACAATTAAATAAAGCATTTTCTAATTTTAAATTAGCATGCAATAATTTAAATTAAACTAATTTCAAAAATAGGATCAATATGGTCAAAGCATAACTTGCCTTCAAAGAGTACTTGTTCTTGGTCTTAGGCTGGCTCCTGGGTCAACACTTCACCTTCGAAGCCCTCGGGCACTTCAACGTCTACTCGTAAAGCGTGCAAATATCAATAAATAAATAAACAATAGACAAAAAGTGTTCAAACATCAAAATAAAGTCCATAAACAGAGAGAGCATAATTTTATGAATTTTTAGGAATTTGAACCAGCAAAATCGGAGTTGAAACGCAAAAGTTACAAGCGTTTAAAGTTTAAATAATCAATTAAATAATATTACAGAGAAAAACTTTTGTCCAAAAATTAAATAAAATTCACCATTAGGTATATCTCAATTTTATAAAAATTTAGAAATTTGAATCACTCATATCGGAGTTAAAACGCAAAAGTTATAAGCGTTTGAATTTTGAATCTAAATTTGAAATCAATAAACCGAATTAAATAAATAATTTCTTTTTCGGAAAATGATTTGTTGCGTCAGCACGACACGTGGACCAATCGGAGGCCGCCACGTCACCTCGGGTCCATGGACCTGGCGCACGGTTCGGCTCGGTCCACTGCAGTGGACTCCGGCCCACTGACGTGTGCTCGACAGCGGGCCTCGGGTGACGCCAAGACGGCTCGGCCGAGGGCTCGGCATACCGGCCCCACCGTGATGTCATCATGATGTCATACCGACGCCATCGAGCCGTTGGAACGGCCGGCCGACATCGCTGCCCCACGCCGACGCCACGCATGACGCCACGGTGATCGGGCGGCGATCAACCGATCGCGACGGCCGACTTCACCGCCACGTGGCTAGATCTCGGCCATCGATTTGAAAATCAACGGCCCAGATCGGATCTAACTTCACGCGTTTGGAAAACTACTCGGCTGATTTGGACCGTTCGATCTTGATCGGACAGTCAAGATCCAATCTAAAGCTACAACGTGGCTAACCCTAGCCGTACGATCTAGATCTAACGGCTGAGATCTATCCAAGCACGGTGCAGTTACGGCTACGTGGCACGATCTAAACCGTTGGATCTAGATCCAACAGTTGGAAACATATCTAGAAACTAAAACGTGGAAATTACCCTAGGATGACGTGGACGAATCTGAGCCCTCGGATCTTGATCGGACGATGGAGAGAGCTCGAGGGACGGCGATGGCGTGCGGCGGAGCTGGTTCACCAGAGACGGGGACGACGACGCGCCTGACGCAGCTTGACCTTGTGGTTCCGGTGAGGTGAAAGGTACCCTCCGACGCGGCTTGACCTTACGGTTCCGGATCTGGACTCAACGGCGGCGGAAGACGGCGGAGACGGCGGCAAACAGCGGAAAACCGCGGCGGAACGCACGATCAACTACGGCGAGCGATTGCGGCGCAACCACGGTGGCTTGAGCTCGGTGAGTTAGGGCTACAGGTGCACAAGGAAATGGAGAACACGTTGGCGGCGGTGGCGCATTAAATAGGGGCCTCGGCTTCCTTGAATCACGCGGAGACCGAGGTCCACCCGGCTGCGGCGGCGGAATCCGAATCCAATTCGGATTCGGTGACGTGGCTCAACGTGGACCGTTGGATCAAGATCCAATGGCACGGGGTTTGGGCTCAGGTCCGGCTCGGTGGTCTGGTTGGCTCGGTCGGAGACTGGCTCGGGTGTTGTTGGCGCGATCGTGGCCGTTGGATCTCGATCCAACGGTCACGCGCGTTAGGGTTTGGTGACGTGGTTCGACCGAGACGGCTGGCGCGGTCGGGTCCTGGTCGGACTCGAGTCTGACTCGGACTCGGGTCCGGTCGGATGAATAGTGAAACCCGGTTTGGTTTTTCCAGCGATTAAATATTCAAATTAATTCCCAGAAATTCATTTAATTCATTAAAAATAGCAAAACACTCAGAAAAATTCCAGAAAAATTCTAGAAAATATTTTGGAACATTTTGGACTCAAATAAAATATTTCCAACAAAACTTTATTTGCAAAATTAAATTCTTTAATTATTTGAAAAGGGCATAAATTCAAATAAATTCCAAATAAATCCCAGAAAATTCCAAAAATTCATAAAAGTGCCAAATCTTATTTAAATTCATGAAAAGCAAAAATTGGGGTGTTACATGGTGGCTGTCGCTGCGCCAACCCAGCCTGCGTCGGTGGTGGTGGTGGCTGCCACTGTGACGACCCAGCCTGCGTCGGTGGTGGTGGTGGTGTCTACCATTGCGTCGGTCGTGGTGCCCACTGCTGCTGTGAGGTACCAAGCTGAACTGGGTGTGGATCGACAAGGTACCTAGACACAGTGTCGTCCTCATAGTCCTCCTGATCATCACCCTGACCGTCGTAGTCATCAGTTGCAGGCGGCAACCACTGTGTCCGTGTACCTGTAGGAAGTGAAGAATTATTGAGAGCATTCAAAAAGTGAGTGCAAAACATGAAAAGTGAATGCAAAACATGAAGCAGTACTCACCTCAAGCGTGGAAGGGTGCACCGCCGTGTGAAGAAGAAGCACCTCCGGCGTTAAAGGCTGCACTAGTCGCAGGTCTCGTGCCTGTCCCAAGCGGCACACCGGGGCCCATATCGGGAGGCAGGCGGGATCCAGCCAACTCGAGGGCGCGTGCGGAGCCGTCCCGGAACCTAACGAGCAAACTGGTGATGTCCTGTCTGCTCACTGGCAAGCCGTCGGTCAATCGCAAGAGCATCATCGAAGAGTCCTCGTAGAATCGGCCTATCATGTGAGTCTGAAAAAGACATCATGAATTAGTTAGCATCGCTACGAAATGGTTGTGCATGAAATCGTATATAGGATACAACGTACCGCAGCGTGCAGAACCGCGTCCGTATGGGCGGGATACATGTCTCTCGCCCTGGGGACGTGCCTGGGAGGATCCGGGTAGACGCGTACCAGACGCACACGGGTACGAGAAGTGAACCACTGTCGGTATGCCTGGTACGTCTCCAGGTCGCACGGTGCATCGTCAGCATGGACGTCCTCGAGGGCTCCGGCCCACTCCTCGACCCATGGCACCATCTGTACATGAAAGGGGGTGGCCCCATGCACCCCCTTCCTAGTCCGGTTTTGGATCAAAAATGAATATAGAATTATTAGATGTCAATACACGATAGTAATTATGGAACATCGATCGAGGGAACTTACGTGTGGGCGGCATGTGGGACCAGACGCCCGACCGGGACTGGGAACTCCTGTCGTAGGCCGAACTGCCTCATCACTCGATGGACAGCGTAGGCTTCAACCTGGACGTCGAACACCAGGAACCGCCGTGTAAACCATTATGCCGCGTCTCGCGTGCAAAGGGTCGATAGGGCGCCCGTCACACGAAGCTGGACCTCTACCTGTGCGTACGGCGTCCAGCGCACGTGGTCGTCAGTGAGGTGGTCGAACGCCGCGACGAACTGTGGGTAGCCCAGCCGCATTGTCTTGTGTGCCCACGTAGGCTACAGTGATGATAGAAAGTTACCGTTAGTACTCACAAATGTTAAAGCAAAAGTACGAAAATCGTAGTTGCAATATCTTACCCGTCGGTGGCACTAGATGGTGCCCATGGTCGGACCATCGATGTCGTCATCGCCTGTAGGCTAAAGAGGCTCTAGGTTGATGTCAGGCAGCTTGATCTGGAACCTCTCGTATGCCCACAACTGTACCAGCAGTGGGCATCCTTTGAAGGTTGACTCATCGCTGATCCGGGAACAGCCGTCGTAGAGGGCCCGGTACGTGCTGCAGAGGACAACGGACCTCCAGGAGCATTGCGGCACGTCGTCAAGTGTGTGTCCGCGATCTCCCTCGCGAACTAGGCAAGGTGCCTGTCCACGCTATCCCCATGGGAGCTCGTGAACAAGCACCAGCCAAATAGCCACAGCAGGTACGCCTCCAGGTGGTAGCTGACCCTATACTCGTCCGTAGGCTCGACGATCTCCGCAGGCTGTAAAATAGAAAATCACATATTACATGTTATTTTAAGCTGTAATTCAAGAGCACTTGTTATTTCAAATGCTAGTTGCGTACCACGAACTGTCGAGCCATCGTAGTGTCAGACCGTGTGTGCTGGTGAAGCCACGGTACCCAGGTGGTGGTAGCACACCCTGGAACCGCTGAAGTAGCTGCTGGCGCCACGTAGGGCCAACGTCCTGGGGCACCACTGCATCACCGGCGATCGGGAGGCCGAGCAGGTACGACACGTCTTGCAAAGTGATCGCCATCTCCCTGACGGGTAGATGGAAGGTGTGGGTCTCCGGCCTCAACCAATCCACCAGAGCGGTGATCAAGGACCTGTCGAATGGGAACCGACGACCCACATCCTCCACCATTCGGGCGAATGGCAGCAATCCTGAAGCTCGAAGCCTACGAAAGAAGAAACATATAATTAATATCAGTACAACACTAATAACGATACTACCACAGACATATTGAGAAGTTCAAATGCTAATATGTTACCTGGGGATCCAACAAGGATTGAGCGTCGAGGCGTGCTGCGGTACCCTCGGTCGAAGGACGCCGAGCTGCACATGATCGCCTCCCTCCTCTGGAAAAGCAGTGAGGAGGGCTTTGCTCCGTTCTGCGGTTTACCTACAGGCTCTTCGTAGGAACATCGACAAGTTGGTTCGACCAAAGACCCTGGAGGTTGGCGACCTCGTCTTACGTCGAGTTCAAGACCTATAAAAAACAAACAAGCTAATGCCCAGGTGGGAGGGTCCTTACATGATCGTCTCAACAACATGCCCAGGAGTTGTTCACCTGGCGATGGAGGATGGTCGAGAGCTCGTCGGCACCTGGAACATCGACCAATTACGTAAGTTCTATGTCTAGTTTATTTTGTTGTTTTTCTTGCAACGAATCTTCTTATAAAATTCGATTCTTGAAGCCCACGTTAATTCCATTCTCCCCAAGATCTTGTGAATGTCCTAAAAGTCCCTGCCTGCTGATAAGTCGACCGTGCTTCGTGCAAAGGCACACTTTTTCTTCACAATCTTGATGACGGGATGAGCGTGCGCGAGCAGGGACATTCGCTCCAAAACTATCTTAGGGTTCTGGATAGCATGCGTAAGAAAGAGCAAAGTAGGACGCTCAATGCCAGATCACTAAGGTCGCCTCCAGAGGCTTCAACCTACGTAAGCCGATCACATTTCGCAGTAGTTCTTTGCTCCAAGACACAATGGCATCCAGGCACCCTCTGGGCAGGTCCGGGACAATAGCTCGATCTGTTCATGTTCAGTCGTCTAACGCTTTGTCGTGCAAGCGCATGGCTTTCCCACCCTTGTCGGGGCCATGCTCGCAACCTAGGAGCATGGGTCACGACGCTTGGGGGGGTGGAGTCGTGCGTGTCACTTTATCTTAACGCCCTAACCCATGCTCGCAAATCTGGGTATGGAGGTCGGGGCGTTATAACAAAGAGCGTGCACGTTTTTTCGAAGTCTCATATGAACGAGCTTGTGCTCGCAACTTAGGTGCGCGACCTTTATTCATAGCGGGGGCTAGTAGGGACGAACTACCGTGTTTTCTCTAAAAACGCGCAGTTGTACTTTGTTTCATCCTTTGCGTTTCTCGGGTCCGTTCTTGTTCGTTTGCTTAGTTGTTCGTGCGCTTTGTTTTTAGGAAGTCTGCTGACGACATAAAGGAGCAAACGAGAGCAGCAAAAGGCAAGAAACAAAGAGGTTGCTCGGGGATCATCTTCATTGATTTCGAGAAAGTTTTTACAAGTGGAGTTTACAAGGGGACTAAGTCCAGCCGAGCTTTGTGGCTCCAAGGGCGTCCAGTTTCTCCCTCACCGCGTCAAGCTCGGCCTCGAGGTTGAGGACTCGGCGCCGAGCCTCGCGCCTCTCGCTTGTAGCTTGGCGGAGTCACTTCGTCTCCTCCCTTTGCTGGTCGACCATCTCGGTGGCCTCCCACGAGGATTGGCCGAGCTCCTCCACCTTTTGCTTGAGCTCCTCCACCTCCTTCTCGAGCTCTACTGTCTTCTTTTCTTGGGCCGACCTAGTTATCTCGCTCTAGAAAAGGCGCTCCTATGCTCCACGGTGAATTCCTCAGCCTTGTGCAGCATCTCATCGTCCCTAGCCTTCATCTCGGTCAAACTCCGCTCAAGCTCCGCTCTCTTGGCGTCTTGCTCGACGCTTTGCTTGGCCCAAATTGTGTAGGGTATCGATGCAGTGATGAAGTCCACCATGGTCGTGGAAAGCACCTATAGGAGAGGGTGCGTTTGTTTTCCCCATCACGAAAGGAAGGAAATGCTAGAATGCAAGGTCTTACCCAGAGGAGACGATACTTGAAGTTCTTCCGAATCACCTCAAGAATATCTTCTGGCGGAGGTTCAGCAGGATCCCTCGCAGTGATCCTCGTTGGGGATGGTCGGGCGTCACCCGCGGCAGGCACTTCGCCCGGGCGCACACCCCTCTCCGATCTCCCGAGCAGTCGCTTCGCTTGGGAGCATCATCTCTTCACCCACATTCTGAACAGGCGGTGCGCTTGGGGGTGTCTCGACATCTATCACCTCCCGAGTAGGCAATGCGCTCGGGAGTGATCCCTCCTCTTTCTCCTCTTGAGCAGGCAGTGCGCTCAGGAGCGTCTCTTCCTCCACCTGAACAAGCGATAAGCACGGGGGCTCCTCCTCTTCCTGGTCTCGAGTGCTTGTGACGCTCGGCATGGCAGGAAGGAGCCTTGGCAAGTCGCTCCCCGCCGGAACATGGTCGTCGCCAGGATGTCCTTCCTCCAGGTCTTCGGCGGCAAGCTCCCGAGTCTCCTTCAAGGTCGGGTTGCGGTCCTCGTCTTCCACCATGCCCACGACCAAAGCTTCAAGCTGCTGGCTTGCCCGGGGTGAAAGACCTTCTGAGGTCGGAGGAGCTTCATCCTTGGTGCCTTCGGCCGGGGGGTCCTCGACCATCACAAGGTCAGCGGCGTGTGTGAGGGTCCTCTCTATGATAGATTCCAAGATCTTGTTAGCCATACAAGCAAAATCCGGATCTGTTAACCCAGATGTTCTGCCCACGACGACAGTGTGGGGTCAGCATGGTACACGAAAAACGGAAGACGAAAGGAAAACCAATGAGGAAGGGTGACAGGTTACCTAGCTCAGACTTCTCGACCTCCCCCTCGGGAGCGTCAGGCTTCACGTCAAAAGCCCGAGTCGCCATAGAAGCTCAGGCAACAGCCAATAGCTTGGCCATTTCGGTCGTGGCCTGGCCGGCCTTCACCACCTTAGAGTCAACCTCGTCTAGGTCGACCCCTTGAAGAACCTTCGCCGGGTGTTGGGAGATTGCGCCCGGGGATCTCTGATGCTTGGTGGCTAGCGGCGCTAAGTCCTTCTCCTCCACCTCGGTTTCAACAGTTGCCGAGCCTGAGGTCACCCGCACGAGCTCGGCCTGGAGGGCTGCAATATGCCCCTCCAGCTCCTATTGCCGCGTGGCCTCCGCCGTCACAGCCGTAGCCTTCCTCTTCATCATCTCTGCGAGCTGGTGCAGATGAGCCATCAGCTCGGGATGTTGCCTGGTATGCTCGGCCATCCATAATCTAAGTTTCCTTATCTCCACCTTATCGACTTATTCCAAGTGCCGGGTTGGGGGACGCCGAGTGGCCAGCCTCTTGGAGCGATCGGAAGGCGACGACAACCGACCATGTATACCCTTGAGCGTCGGAGGCTAGCTGCCGGGGATTGGTTATTCGGCATAATAATCGATTTGCCCCTGCAGCCACAACCGACCATGTATACCCTTGATGGTGGTTCCAAGGAAGACTTGGTCGGCCCAACCATACCCTACTTGGAGTTCGGCCTCGAGGGTCCATGTTCGGCCGCGAGGGACCTAGCCCGGCCCGGGATTGCCCACGAGCAAGAGTAGCTCGGGGGGCTCTTCGCGTATGGTCGGAAGGCTATGCTTAGCCTATAACGGCCACGTAGCGGAAATCACGCCACGATCCAGGGGCCGTTATACCCACGATCGGATCATGTCTAGATCTACAGAAGCGGTTACAACCACGATTGAATCAGTCAAATGCCCATTATTCGGGTGCAGTTAGGAGAGACATAGTTAAATACCCAGTGAAGGGGACGTAGAACCGCCCCCCCCGGGGGAGAGAAGGCACATGCTTGAGCATACACGTGTGAGCTTCCACTCTGTAAGGTTCCCGCGGTAATAGTGAAACACCACTGATAGGGTTGTTATCTCCGTCGTGAAAGACCCAAACCAGTATAAACCGCTGTGTCCATCACAATGAACAACCTGATCCTATTTTATGCCCTAAGCATTCCTCAGACGCCACCCCTTCATGGGAAAGGGGCTACATTGATCCCTCATTCAACAAGTAAGGTCGGTGGGGACCTGTTTCCCAATCATCGACATAAAATAAGAATAGATAAATCATGAAAAATAGAGTAACTTTATTGTAACAAAAACTATGATTACTGTTAATAAGTAAAAGTGAAGCGTTAGATTAAAACATAGGTTCATGAAATCACGAAAACCTAACCCGAATCCACACTTGTTTTGTGTAGATTTTTTTTTTGATTTTACATCTAACTTCTTTTTGCCCTTATTAAATATTACTATTTGCTATGTTCTTGTTTAACGACGTGTAGATACCGACGTCACTGATACCATCAACGATGAATCTGATTTTGTTGACTTAGAAGAACAGCAAGGCAAGCACCCCCTTGATCATATTGATTCTAGCTTTTCAAAAATGTTTTGATCAAATATTTTCATGCATGCACTATGTTTCATAAAATGCTATATTATGGGTTATGGTAGATTAAACCTTTATTGATGGATTTTTCTTAATTAATGTTGCATATGAACCTTGATAACCCTACATTATGGATTGACACATGACCATGAAAATATGAAATGGATATACTCACTTATAATTGCCTATGCTCAGTATGCTTTAGATTGGAATACGAATAGATGGTTCTAATGTTCGCATTGAATTTAAACACTGTAAATATTGGAATTAAATGTTAGACATAATGTATATTGTGATCAATGGTTTTAAATAAAAATGAAAAATAAAACTATGATTTTGACACGGGCGAGCTATTGGCAATAGCCGGTTGTGCGAGGGATAGACTTGCATATAGATAAGGGGAGATTTCTCGTCCGGGTCTAATTAAGGACCTAATTATTGTGTTATTTTCAGGCCAAGATAACCGTACAACCAAAAATGCTAGTATGGAACAGTCTTAACTTATTAAGTTACTTAGAACTAGCTTTGCATATTAGAAGGTCGTAGCAGCATGGACATTCCAAGTAGATTTGCTCGTAGGGTTGTCCACACAAAGGTGTAGGTCAAACACATACCAATAAAATAGTATACACCTTGCTATAGGGGAAATGGTTATTGATTTAAAGGAGCTCAAGATTTTTTATGATTTGTGTGAAAGTTTGTTTCCACTGCCATAGCAGGAGTTTGTCATCACTGGGCTGGTGAAATGTTAGAGCTGAATAATGTAATAGTTCTGTTATGATCATCTGCCGCACACCTAAGGAAGTGTGTAAATACCTTGGCAAAATGATTGATTATATCTTGTGGGTAAATCAATATACCTCCATAGAGTTAAAACTAATCGATTAGCCACGCTCGTGGTTATGAGCACTTGGTAAAGTCATCACATAGTTAGATGTTTTCTTATTTTCATAAAATGGGATAAATGGTGTGAGACAGAATTATATTTCTTAATTTTCATTATGACATGTTTAAATTTTGCCACGAGTTGGCATTGGACGTTATGTTGCTCACGAAGGACTGTGAGTTGTTGCATTTATGTTATTCATACTTGTTATTTTATATATTTTGAGACCATGTGGAGGTCTTCATGTTGGGATGAGTGTATGTGGTTTGAATTGATTTGGTTGAGGAGTTTGTCTTTGAGATTTGTTTTGAGCCAGCGTACAGTGTTTCACATGTTTGGAGGTTTTTCTAAGCTCTAATGAAAAAAGGATGTATATGAAAGTTCTAAAGAATTTTGAGACGCATTATTTCTGTGTTGTGATGTTTTTTTGAGCTCGATGAAGACGGTTGGGTCATCGTCGCCGCAGAGGTCGATGTGGGAAACTCCATGACGGGCACTCATTGAAGACATGGGTAATCTGCAGATACAATGGAAGGCCCCTACCTAGCGCTCCAACTGCCGAAGGTTAGTGAATCAATAGTAAACTTATATACTCGGGACCTTCACTTAGGCAGAGTCAACACAAGAACAATGACACACGATGTAGACAAGTTCGGGCCTCTAGGAAGAGTAATACCCTACTCCTGTGTGGATGTAATATGGAGACGACGAAATCGAGTACAAAGCAAAATGCCTAGCTCTAATTACAATGAAGATGATATCAGGGATGTGGCTAAGTCCTATCTTATGAAGTATCAAGGCACCGCCTGTAGGATCGAGAACGCCTTGCTCCTGCTTATCTTTGGATTGCTCCCTCTTGTTTTGTTGCCTCCCCTGTTCTTATATAGTTGACGAAGCCCCTTTATGGGTTGTAGTTGGTTGAAGATACCAGATCGTATTCGATAAGGAGTCCACCATTCCGAGATCTTCATTGCATATCGAAACTTCCCTTGATCTTTGGCGTAATCGAGTTGGTTTTCTTATAATGGGAACATGACCAAGTTCTTTCCACATGTGGAGATATCCCTTCCGTGTATATCTTATCCCACAGAATCGGGCCCGTGATATCTGGAATTTTCAAATGCGTGCATGAACACATATGGTATGATCTTCAAGTTTCCCGTACATGCTCATATCCCATATTTAGATATTCGACATAAGTAAAGTTGGAACAAGTTGAGTCTTACAATGGGATTGCTATTGTTGAGGATCCAAACTGCAGTTGGGCATGTTTGTGTTCTATATTGTGGACGAATGTGATATGCGTGTTGTAATAAAGTGTTTGTGTTCTGTGAATGTGATATGTGCATACTATGTGTAATCTGTGATGTGTGAATGTGATATGTGTGCATATTGTGTGTAATATGTGTTGTTTTTGGGAGGGTGGACAAATGGGAAATAGCACACCCCCTTATCATTGTCGGTTCTTTATAAGAAGCGATAGTGATGAGGGCCTCACCTAGAATCGATTGTGATGACCGTATCATTACTATCACGTGAGAATCGACTGTGATAGAGACTTCTCATCACTGTCATTGGACTTTCTATCGCCACCAAAACCCATTGTGATGACAAAAAACTAATTCTGATGTACATTCCTATAGTAGTGTCACACGGGCGCGGCTAGCGAACCGGGCTGGCTTGGCTAGGTTGTGGCACTAGGCTAGCTAACCCTTGGGACAAATGGGTCGGATGGGTTGGGTTGCAGCCCAAAATTTTTTCAGCATTTATATTTGCTTTTCTCATTTTAGAAAATACAAAAAAAAAATTAATTGGACTCCAAATAAATAGCAAATAGACTTGGAAAATTCCTAGAAATTTTTGTAAAATACTTTAGGGCAAATAGAATCCAAATAAAATAATTTTAATAATTATTCTCTTGAACATTAATCATATTAAATCCTTTTTGAATTAAGGAAATTCCAAATTAAGCTCTAATTAGCAATAATGATTATGAATTTTTTTTTAAAAAAAAGGCCAAAACACTTAAAACAAATTTAAAGATACTCTTTCTCTCTCTGATTCACAAGAACTTGTCGGCTTGGGAGACGTGCAGTCAAACTTTTGAAACATTAGCTAGCAATATCTTTTTAAATATTTAGATCAATGGCCGTGGGTGGACCGACTGTCGCGGCTCGATTTAGGGTGAGGTGGGCCGGGGCAAGGGTGAGAAGAGGGGACGAGGGTCGTAGGGGAGGTGACAATGGGCGAGCGGATGAGGCAAGGAGACAGACGCGCAGGTGCGGAGTCGAGGTGGGCTAGGGCTTTGGTGGGGCGGAGCGCTGGCAGGTCCATCGGGCTATATGTTGTGAATCACGTGATCCCATGGCTTTATAAGAGGCTGGTGCCGACCGTACGATCGCGATCCGCGCGATGATCCACGTGCACCGAACCGGTCGAAGCTCGTCTGAAATCACGAAAACTTCGTGGTCTTTCCATAAAAACGATGACTTGGGTGCTCTCATAGCTTGCCTTGGTCCCTGTCGTCATCCCCGCTCCAACTACTCCATATACACAAGCTGACATGCTAACTCCGGTTACATGCGTTAATTGTACACTAACCCCTAAAAGAATGCGGCCGAGCTCCTAAATAAAGAGAACAAAACGATATGTCTGTTTACTAAGTTGCCTACCTATACAGACTATAGAGTATATATATGTATGCGCGCGGTGTTATGGAGAGTGTGTTTGTTATCTGACGACCTTGGCATCTGATGTATGTACATAATGTTATAAAAAATGTTGTGAGTTGCTCGAGCTTGGCTCGCTTTAGATTTGATTTAAGCTCACTTAATTCGAACTTCAAATGAGTTGAACTCAATCTTGATCCCGAGCTCGCAAGCTTCATAGAGCCGAGTTCAAATAGCATTTGAGCCTAATAAATTTACGAATCACTTATTAAATATTACTGTATGTTAACTCTTACCGGACTTACTCGAGTTAAACTTGAGTATTTTTTTATTGTTGAAAAATAGTATATATTGAATTATTTATTGTTACCGAGCTGATCTCGAGTTTAGATCTAGATTCAAATCCTAACTCAACTCATTCAAGCTAGAATCGAGTTTTTATTGAGCTCAAGTTTAAGAGAATAGACTCGCTCGAGCTCTAGTCATTTAATGACTACATGTACATAAGCTTGTCTCTGGTGGGTATTCAACCGGTATACTAGAAATGTTTTAAAATATGTTGATGATGTATGAGAGAAGCGGGACTCGAACCCGTAACCTCGTGACTCCAACATCACCCTTCTAACCAATCCACCCCCATCGCGTACTACTATACATAAATTATGCATTCCTTTTGAACTTTTCTGAAATGAGGCATCAATATCGGTTCGTAACATGAACTGGTACTGATGCACTCTGATCAGTACCGGTTCGTGCTACGAACTGGTACTAATATACCTCGTGCCTTCGGTACCGGTTCGTGTCACGAACCGGTACTAATGTGAGGGCATCAGTACCAGTTCGTGGATCTAACCGGTATCGGTACTGAAAACCCACTATGGCCCTGTAGCTAATGAACCGGTACTGATACCACTATTAGTACGGGTTCAAATTCTAGTGATATGCCGATAGTAAAATCTAATTTTCTAGTAGTGAAGATCCATGCTGTTTAAATGTTTCATTGCATGCCTACGCGCTTGTGCGGTGGTTGGCACACGCACGCGTACGTGGATATGGAGCACTAATACTAGTTGGATGATGCCATCCTGCACTCACCTTGAGCCACCTATCATGCTAGATCAATTTAACTCATACTCCGTATATTATATCCCATGAAGTTCCACTCTCTCGCATGGCTATTTCTGACCGACATGCTTGCTAGCGGCATGACCACGTCACTGAAATGCCTCAAAATTTCCAAAACCCTAGTTTAAACCTTAATTGGAGTTAATCAGAGTTTAATCGAGTTTCTTTCGTTATTAACCTGGTTTTGGAATTTGGGGATTTGGAGTGGGAGTGGTTGAAGGCTTACCTGCTTGCCTCGCTCGGACCATCGGTTCCTCGCCTGCGCCACCAGTCCATCGGCCGCGCCCGCTGGTCGTCGCGCATCCAATCTACGGCTTCGTCACCCATGCTCCATCCTCGTGTCGCCATTGCCAGCCGAGCGCCATCCTCGCCTCGCGCGCCACCTGCTCCCTCTCTCGCGATTCACCGCCTCGGCCCCCGAGCAGCCTGCTCCCGTGCCGTCGCCTCCGCCAGCCCCGACGCCCATGCGTCACCCTCGCCTCACTACTACAGAAATGCTTATATTAGACGCACCATCACAGACGGTTTTCAAAAACCGTCTGTAATATATAATATCACAGACGATTCTATAAACCAACCGTCAGTGAAACTATCACAGACCGTTATTAATTAAATCCGTCTGTGATTAGATAAATATCGCAGACGGTTTTGTATTCCAACCGTCTGTGATATTATCACAAACGGTTCTATAAAAACACCGTCTGTGATATAAAGTAATATCACAGACGGTTTTACTATACAACCGTTTGTATAGTAAGCACAGACGGGTTGTGTTTATAAACGTCTCTGATATTGCTTATATCACAGACGTTTTGTGTTTATAACCCTCTGTGTACTGCATTATAACATTTTGATGTTTTTATCGAACTACGTATTTTCATCGAAGGCCATAATTCGTTGATAGATAGGACGAAAAATGGTAACAGCCATTTTATAACATAATGAAATTCAAATTGCTAGTGATCGGACGTCATTTTTCGCAACATTTTCTTTCTCACGTGTGAAACATTTTTCTTCGACAAACAAGAAAAATGTTTCATACATTAAAAAAAAATATTGCATTGCGTCCTAAAAAAAAACGAGAATCGGACGTCCGAGTGTAAGTTTCTCCCAATGAAATTTGATAACCATCTTTATATGACCATTTTATAACATAAAACATTTCATTACATTACTACATTATATATATATTATTACTTATAAATTAAAATAATCATCGCCGTCTGGAGGAGCCGGGCGAGTCGCCATCGCCGTCGCTATCGCTCCGGTGGATCGCCATCGCCGTCGCCGTCGCGCCACGGTGGGCTACCGTCGTCGTCGTCGTCATCTGAGCTCCCCGAGTGCATGACGTGGTCGTCTTCCTCTGACTCTTCCTCGTCCTCCTCCCGCTCCTCCTCCTCCTCCTCCTCCTCCTCCTCCTCCTCCTCCTCGTCCTCCTCCCGCTCCTCCTCCTCCTCTTCCCGCTTGCGTTTCCCGCATAGCGGCGACGCCGGGGGAGGTGATGGTGGAGCGGCGCCGGGGGAGCTTGCGGGAGGAGGTGATGGTGGAGGCGACGCCGGGGGAGGTGATGGTGGAGGCGACGCCGGGGGAGGTGATGGTGGAGGCGACGCCGACGAAGGAGAGCTTGCGGGAGATTCCATTAGCAGTAATGTGTTGATCGAATTCGATCAATAGCGGTGATTTAATAGGTGGCGGAATTGAAGACGGCGAGAAACGAAGAGTTCACATTCAAAGGCGCGAGGAAACGAAGAGGCGAAGACGGACCGTCGCTATCACAGGCGATTCTATAAACCAACCGATTGTTGACTATCACACACCATTCCTAAATGCGCCATCACGGACGGTTTTGAAATAACCGCCTGCGTGATATACCTATATATCACAGACGGTTTAGTTTACATAACCGTTTGTATAATATCACCGACGGTGGGTACACATCGCCGTCAGAATCTTACTATATTACGATTTGCGGTTATTACATAGAACCGTCATGATAAATCTTGCCTATATATAGGCCCGAGCTCGCAAGTTCGATGTTGTGGATCTTACTATATTACAAACGGTTATTACATAGAACCGTCTGTGATAAATCTATCACCGACGGTTTAGTTTACATAACCGTCTGTATAATATCACCGACGGTTGGTACACATCGCCGTCTGTAATCTTACTATATTACAGACGGTTATTACATAGAACCGTCTGTGATAAATCTTGCCTATATATAGGCCCGAGCGCTAGTTCGATGTTGTGGTCACCTGTTGGGATAGAATGCTAAGAACGTTATATCACCGAAGCGGTTTGGCAATACAACCGTCTGTAAGCCTATATAATAGGTGATTCTTGTGATGTAATTAAGGTTAGTAATGGATAATTGCATTATATATATTAATTCAGATCTAAGGTTAGTATTGGATATAAAATTGCCTTATATATATTAATTCAATATCTAGCTTGGTTATGTAAGAAATTTAAGATTGTTTAGATCTAGCTTGTAGATCCATGTTTTGGTGGTGATAGTAATTGGACGTTATAATTGCAATATTATTTTGAAGCTCTAACTTGTTAAGGAAAGTGTACTTAATCGGTTGAAAAGAGAGTTCTAATTGGATCGAATATTACATGTGTAGCATAGATGGATCGAAGTGGATGTACGCTGGGACCGTCTGAGTGTGGAGTACATTAATGGCGTCTCCACTTTTAGAAGAGCTGCAGAGGAGGACATGTTTAATAAGGGAGTGCAGATATGCCTTGTCCATGCATCGATTGCGTAGAATATGTTGATGTTTCAAAACTCGGTACAGATCGAAGCACACTTGATTATGCGAGGTTTCAAAAGGGATATACATGTTGGACCGATCACGCGAAGAGCGAGAATATACAAGAAGCAGGTGGTATCGTTAACATCTTCGACGAAGTCAACGATATGCCGGATGATCACATTGATTACGCTCCGACGAGGATATGTTGCATGATGACAATCTGGACCAGATCTTTGCGCGACGCAGAAGGGAACCGTGATGAAAGGGAATATGAAAAATTCGTGGGTTTGATGGAGGACTCGAAGAAACCTTTGTTTGCTGGTTGCAAGGTGAAATACACAAGGTTGTCGCCTCAGGCTTGAACTGTTGAAATTGAAGGCAAGCAATGGTTGGTCGATAAGAGTTTCACAAATAAGATACGTCTATTGGCGGACATGCTTCCAGAGGGAAACGAGTTGCCGACAACAACCTACAAAGCCAAGAAGGTTCTTTGTCCCTTGGGAATGGAGGTAGAAAGAATACATGCATGTCCGAACGATTGTATCCTATACCGCAAAGAGTATGCAAACTTGCATGTATGTCCGGTGTGCAACGCATCCCGGTACAAGCGTAAGAGTCATTCAGATGAGGAGGTGAAGAAAGGAAGTCCTGCTAAGATGGCATGGTATCTGCCTCTAATTCCCCGATTGAAGCGTTTGTTTGCTAACCCAAAGGAGGCCAAACTGCTGTGTTGGCATTCCGAGAAGCGTAAGAACGATGGAATGCTAAGACACCCTGCTGACTCCACCCAGTGGAGAAACATCGATAGGAGGTATGAAGAATTCATTGCAGAGATGAGGAATATAAGGTTTGGGTGAGTACAGATGGAATGAATCCTTTCGGTAACATGAGCGGTAGGCATAGCACTTGGCCCGTGAATCTCAGATCTACAACCTTCCTCCTTGGTTGTGTATGAAGCGAAAGTACATTTTATTGTATGTGCTTATCCATTGACAGAAACTACATGGGAACGATATTGATGTGTACCTAGCTCCATTGGTGGAAGATCTAAAAACATTGTGGGTTCCTGGGGTACAGGTTTGGGATGCATACAAACGAGAGAACTTCACTTTACACTGCTTGTTGTTCTGCACCATAAATGATTACCCCCACTTGCTAACCTGTCGGGCCGTAGTACAAAAGGTGCCAAGGCTTGCACTCACTGCCTAGACGATACTGAGAGTGTGTGGCTGAATCACTCGCGTAAAACCGTGTACATGCATCACCGTAGGTTCCTTGGGAGGAAACACCCATACCGCAAGATGAAGAGACTATTCGATGGGACGAACGAAAATGGTTCAACTCCAAGGCCTTTTAGCGGGAGAGATGTTCATGACTTTGTAAAGGATTTGGATGTTACGTATGGAAAGGGACGTAAAGCAAGGTCGACCGTGAGAAGAGCTTGTGGAAGAAGAGATCAATCTTTTGGGACCTACCTTCTTTGGGAGCACCTAGAAGTTCGCCATTGCATCGATGTCATGCACGTGGAGAAGAATGTCTGTGATAGCCTGATTGGTCTCCTACTAAACATTAAGGGCAAAACAAAGGATGGTATCAACGCATCGACTTGACTTAGTCGATATGGGCATAAGACCTGAGTTAGCACCAAAAGAGACCGTTAAAGGTGGTACGTGTTGCGAACCAGCTTGTTACACTCTGTCAAAGGCCGAAAGAACTGAACTTTGCCAGTGCTTGCATGGTGTGAAAGTTCCGTCCGGCTACTCGTCCAACATGATGAGACTTGTTTCAATGCAAGATTTAAAATTAATTGGCATGAAGTCTCATGATTGTCATGTGTTGATGACACAAATGCTCCCTATTGCAATTAGAAGTATTTTGCCAATAAAGGTCCGAGAGACAATCACGAGGCTGTGTTATTTATTTAACACAATCGCTCGTAAGGTCATCGATCCCGAAGGACTAGATGGTCTGCAGTCGAGGTGGTGATGACTCTATGTAATCTTGAGATGTATTTCCCTCCGTCATTTTTCGATATCATGGTCCATCTCATTGTTCACCTTGTAATAGAGATAAAGATGTGCGGGCCTATGTTCCTACGTAGCATGTACCCGTTCGAGAGGTATATGGGAATTCTTAAGTCTTATGTACGAAATCGATCTCGTCCGGAGGGTAGCATTGTCGAAGGTTATGCAACCGAAGAGGTCGTCGAGTTCTGCAGTCGATTACATGGCTCAGGCCCAACCAATAGGTGTGCCTCGATCTCGCCATGAGGAGGCTCCAGGTATCGGGACCATCGGAAGGAAAGCAATCACACTGATCCAGCTTGTGTGTGCTCAAGCCCATTTCACTGGTTCTACAACACATGACTGTAGTGTCCCCGCACATCGTCGAGCACAAGCAATGGCTAAGGCAAGAGAATCCATCACGACATGAGTCTTGGATCATAAGACAACATAACCTTCGATTCAACAATTGGTTCAAAGAGCGACCCATCACTGGAGCTCGTCATATGACACTGAAATGGTTGGCAAAAGGCCCAGCTTTTCAGCTTGTCACGTGGAAAGGATACGACTTAAATGGATACACATTTTACACGATAGATCAGGATTTGAAGAGCACAAACCCGAGCAGCGGGGTCCGCATAGATGCGTTCGATCACTGGTCAACGAGGAGCACCTACTATGGGTTCACAGAGGAGATTTGGGAGCTTGACTACGTACTTTTCAAGATCCCGCTATTTCGGTGTTGTTGGGTCCACCTCCAGCACGTGAAGGTTGATAAGTACGGTATCACTACTGTGGACCTTGAACGTGTTGGATACAAAGATGAACCATTCGTGCTCGCAAACTAAGTTGTTCAAGTCTTCTATGTTACCGACCCGTCCAACAAGAAGCGCCACGTAGTTGTTCAGTGAAAAAGGAGGATTGTCGGAGTTGAGAATGTAGTAGATGAGGAAGAGTACAATCAATTTGATGATTTGCCTCCTATCGAAAATGCCAAAGATGGTCCAAGAGGAACAAATTGAGGAAGTCACCTACACACGCGTCGATCATTGTGAAGGGCTAATTTTCACCGTATAATTACAATGTTAATTTGTAAGCGAGGAGCATGCATGTATGGATAATAAAGTAATATTTACTGTACTTATGTTATTGCACACGTGGTTGTAGAGTAGTAGGCCATAGTAATCGTAGCCGTCGAATGGATAGTGGAACGGTGTGTACGGGCACCCTTGTGGTCGTGCATGGTGGTCTGTTAGCAACCAAGCTTCGTAAACTTGCGGACATCACAGGTAGGGTATGTTCGGTACATGTTGAGATAGCAGTCACGAGCCACGGAGGTAGCCCATGGTGGCATCCGCCGCATAATAAAGTAATATTTTATCTCCGCTTCTTTTCTTCATGGATGTCGCCGATGTGCTCGGTGCAGGTAGGGCAAGTCCGTTACATGTTGAGACAACAGTTGAAGATGAACTATCACTATCCATAGATTTATTTCTGCTTCTTTTCTTCATGGAGTTTAAATTATGTACCCTAGCAGCGAGCTAGCTAAGGTCAAGATGAATGTCGACCCAAGAGCGAACCAGCTAAGTTGTATGCTCTGAAGCTCAACTTGCATGAGTATATATACTCCAGAGGAATGGTGGGTCAGATTCACGAGGCGGTTCTAAACTAGAACCGTCTGTGATATATAATAACACGCACGGTTCTATACTGCAACCGCTTGCAATATAGTAATCTTACAGGCGGTTCTAAAATAGAACCGTGCATGATATATAATAACACGCATTTATTCTACACCATAACCAAATGCAGTAATATTACTCTATTACAGACGGTTATATTTAATACTGGTCTGAATATTTATATTACAGACGTTTCTTGTTTAGTACTGTTTGTTATATTAAAACTCTATTTAACTTCTTCACTTGAAACGTTTTTTACCAGACTTCAAACGCACGCACACTTCAAACCCTAACGAGCGCCGCCGCCTCCCCGAGCCCCGCCGCCTCCCGTTGCGCCGCCGCCTCCCTGAGCCCCGCCGCAGCCTCCCCGAGCCCCGCCACGCCCCAAGCACGCTGATGGAGACCGGGCGCCGCCTCGAGCCCCGACGCCGCCTCCCGAGGCCCGCGCGCTGCGCCTCCTCCTCCCCCCGGCCAAGCGCCTCCTCCACCCCGGCGACGTCTCCTCCTCCCCCGGCGACGTCTGATCCTCCCCCACAAGGTAAATGACTAATGCTCCCCCCCCACAAGGTAAAAGACTAAATGGGTGTCAGACCCCGAATGGATCCAACAAGAACTCAGATATGCGATGGATCAAACCAGCAATGAAAATAGAAATCAACGGCAATTCAGAACTTAAACGCAGAAAAGGGGAAGAAGAGTAAAGGAGATACGAAGCAAGAACTCAATAGTTTTAGATATCTGTTGTAACAGAATACTGAACAACTCCAGTCCCTTTAATACCTGCTTCCAGCTAGTTTACCACAAAAGACAAAGTCGGGTAAACTAACTCTGTAAACATGAAACTAGCTAATTACCCTTAACAGTAAATACTACTTCTACTAGCCACCATTGGATCACCATAGAACGTTCTCCATCCTCTGCAGCCGTTCGATCCTCATGAAGTACCGTCTCCACACGATCTCATTACTTGAAAGGGTATTGTGAAATCTCAGCCGTCAGTTGTCTGAAGGAAACTCTCTTCTACTCCCCAATCCGATTCAACTCTCTGGTGTCCGACAATGGGATCAACTAGCTAGCCCGAGCGCTTTAACAAAGACGCCCGAAAGAAGACAAGCAGAATCACAAAGCCAAATGCGAGTGTGCCGAGATTCCATCACCCACATTCTTTGGGAATTTTGTTAATCCTTCGAGTCCAGACGCAAAATCACATTGTTGGGAATTTTATTACTCCTCTAGATACAAAATAAAGTCGTTTTAGACTAAAACTTCGATGCCAATATATATTTTTTAAAATATTTAGATAGGATATATGAAAATGATATAGCTAGATTTGTCTTAAAGAGTATTTTCATGATATTATAATTTTATTAAATTTTATGGATGTATTACAATAGTAATGAGTGGTCAAAGTTGCATTTTTATGGATGTATTAAAATATTGAAATAATGTTTGCACCAAGTATGTTCTAGATCAAGTGAATAGTTAGGTTCATTTATTTTATTTTTCTTTTCATAGTTCCTCTCTCTCTCTCTCTCTCCTTTGTTCTTTACATCGGGCCCATGGTCGTGGGCGTCGGGTGGCAACCAGCTGCGCTCCAGGTGACGGGTGGATGGAAAGCTGGTCGGATGAAGGGGACAACGGGAACCCGAGGCGGCGGTGGAGTAGCGGCGACATTGTTGGATGTATTTGAATTTTGATTGGATATCGCCAAATTTTGACCTGATCATGACACCAAAATGAGTTAAAGTAGCCTCTCTCTCTCTCTCTCTCTCTTTCTCTCTGCCATGTAATCATGACATGAGAATCTTAACATCTTTGTTATAGAGTACCCTTAGTCATAAGAAACTGGATGTTTAGATGTAATAGGCTATGTAGAAACAAAAAGATTTAGATGAACGTAGGCTACTACAACATATTTTGTCTTTTCTTTTCTTTTCTTTTCTTTTCTTTTTCTTTCTGAAGAACAGTGGACATTTCTTCTTTTCATGTGATGAACACATCCAAACAGTTCCCATCGAAATAATGATGGAATAACATTATTTCAATATTTTCTATCCACCTTAGGACCAACTGAAGGATCTGTTCAGCCGAGTCAAGTCAAACCAACTCGCGCTCCAAGAAAAGCAAACAAAAGGCCAACAGGCCGATATAGCATAACGGCGATCGATCCGAAAGATGGGTCCCCTACCGGATGTAAAAAGGTAGTGAATGCATTACGAACAATGTGCGGGTTAGTTGTTCGCGAACGGGTTCCCATCACAATTGTATCCTGGAAGTCAGCGATCGACGAGGGCATAACGACACCTTACGTAAATCCTTTCCTCCTTCGATATCCCGTAAGAACTCGAGGCCCGGTCGACGGCGGTATGCACCGCTAGTGGCGAGAAAGGCGTGGAAGACCTTTAAGAGCACACTTGTCAAGGAATACGTCCAAAAGGACATGACTCCCTACTCTCAGTCCGGGTTCCGTACTGAGGATTCATGGCGACGTTTTGTTGAGATGAAGACGACAGATCGATTCGTGCTTGAAAGCGAAGCCCACAAGGCCCAAAGAGTAAGGAACACCCACCCCCACAGACTCGGCACCGCTGGCTACGCGGGGAAGAGGATGCAATGGGACGGGGAGGACGAGGGGGACTCCGCGCCATTTGAATCGATTGTTGACCAGCGCGCCAGAGACTGGCTAAGAGCGAGGTCATGTGCCACACCATCTAGTACCATATCCTTTACAAACCTCGCGACGAGGAAGTCTCGCTAACGTTTGGTAAGATATCGAACCACCATTTTGGTATGTATTTAGGTCATAAATTCATAAGTGTAATAACTTGTTGTGATCTTGCAGGTAGAGTTGAGTTCACAATCTTCCTGGTGGATCTTTTGTCCCAAACAGGAGAGAGATGCACTCTCCACGGCATTGGGAAACAAGGAACACCCTGGTCGCACGCGAGGCAAAGGGTTTTCGTTCCCTGGAAGACGGGCTTGAAGACACCGACATGTACCGGAGTAAGAAGAGAGGTAGAGGCAGCGTGAGGAAAAGATCGTGAAGGATCTTGAGGACAGGCTGAGAGAAGAATTCAATGATAAGATAAGAAGCCTCGAGGAAAGGCTCAATGCTCAAAACACAAATCCTGTGGAAGACCTAGGGTTCAGCCCCACTACACGTAAGAGTAGCTGTGCGTCCGCCCCTGACCAGGGTAAACACCCCGGCAGATTCCTCTGCGTGACATCAAGGTATACTAAGTATTATCCCTTGAATGCTCCATAGATATATCTTTTTGGCACATTAGCTAATTGGGTACCGTTGTGTAGGAGTCCACGCGGTGCAATCTCCAGGTGAGAGTTGCCAATTGCTCCCTTCCTATACAGGCTGCTTGGGGCCTCGCGTATCCATCCATTGAAGGGGCGATGGTGCACGGTACCCTGCTAGCGCCGGGTTTCACGAAGGTCAATGTGGACGGCGTTCATGACATTTTCAAGATCATCACACTACAATTGCCTCCAAATGACGAGCTTGAGACCTTTGGGGATGTCATCGGCACATTCATCCAAAGGCCCAAAGAAATGACATATCTCTAGACATCCATCCTCCACCGAAGTACCTCTACTTCCTCCGCCGAGAGTTGATCCAATTCCCCCAAATCGGTTATCGTGCCCTCCCACCCAAAAACATTGACATTGAGTTTGATATTGACTTTGACTATGATTGCTCTCTACTCCCTCGTCTCCCGAAGATTTCCGTTCCAACAAATAAAGGGAAGGGCAAATAGAAAAAGATAAGCGAAGGCCTTGGAGTACTATCCGATGGCCCCGCTGGCCCTGTATTCAAGCTAGGAGAGCCTTTATTAACGGAAGATCGCACGAAGACATTGACTTACTGCTGCAAAAGCCTGCATACATACTACATGAGACAAGCTAACAAGCCAGAGAACGAACGTACAACAAGTATCATGGTCCGCTACAAGCCTAAGCATCTGTTCAACGAGTCAGCGGGGGGCTACTTCGCGGTCGGCTTCCAGGACCTGTTCGATCTCTTCAACCTCGACGCCCTCGACGCCTCGCTCTTAAGATGCTGGACATTGTGAGTGTGTCTTCCCTGTAATACGGAAAAATGTCATATATATATATATATATATATATATATTTTAAGTGACCCCTTTGCCTAACTTTTGTATATATAGATTCATGATACGCGAAGCGAGAACGAACAATACATCGGTGGGTTTCCTCGACCCACTCTTAGTCTCGCAGCCAACAATGAACCAAGATGCAAAAGCAGTAGAGGAATACGCATTTACATGCCTTGGATGCTCAGAAAGATAAAAGCTTCAGACTTTTACCCTTTAACCCAGGGTAAGCGCTGCCCGACTTGGTATACTCTCATTTGTAATGTGCACACAATACTTTGGTGCTAATTGACCATGGCAACATACCTATGCAGGTTTCACTAGGTTCTAATTGTAATTCATCCGCCAAGAACCGGGTTATTTACGTTGATTCCTCACATACCGCAACCACGACTTGAACCCTATCGCACGGTTAATCACCAGGTAACCACGTTGTTTAAGGAGCTTGTTGCTCCCTGGAATAGCCGAGGCTAACCTTTCAAATCACGTAGGACGGTCAAAGCTTTGCGAGATCCTTCGCTCAAAGCGGGGATAAGGCGTTGCGGCACGATTTCAAGTTTCCGGTATCCTCTATACGGTATAATCCTATTTCAAACTCCGTAGCCATGATTCTCGAACTAAGAAATTCTATTTTTCCAAAGGCCACCAACAAGGACAGGCAATAACCGATGTGGATTTTACGTTTGCCATAACATGCATCTCCTCGTCAATGCAACACAAATGAGTAAGGATAAAACTTCGTTGCAAGACAAGGATCTGGCGTCCATTCGAGGAAAACTTTGTTTTTTCCTAGTCACTGAAGTCATTAATAAAAAAGGCGAGTTCTACGTAGGTGCCTAACTGCAAGAGTTAGGTTTATCTCTGTATTGCCACTTGTACTGTCATTAGTCAAAGCAATTCTAATTTTCCAGTTTATTTGCTGAAAATGGATGTACGGATAGTGCTTGTGATGATCTGTGATCGCTGAAATGGATGTAATGTCTCTGTCTCTGATGAACTGTGAAATGGATGTAATGATGCTTGTAATGTCTCTGTGATCGATGAAATGGATGTAATAATGCTTCAGGCTGATCTTCGCTGATGGGCATGAAGGGAGTCAACATATCTCATATCAAGAGCCATCTTCGTGTAATACATAGGATTTTCCAAGTATACATATGCCATACTATATCTTACCACTAGTGCGGACATATATCTTGCCGTATATCTGTGCTTTCTTTTCAGATACATATCCCTAATAGGTCACTAGTGTGCAACCTTCTTCTTTTTCTAAAAATGTTGAAGTCTATGCTTTTCTTCTAGTGCCTAATCCCTGCTCTTGCACGATCAAATACAAATGAAATAGAGAAGGTTAAGAAAAGAAGAGAGGAAAGAGCAATTGAAAAAGCACACCATGAGGAGGAAATGGTATGTATATATCCCTGGTTATCATAAATCATATATTAGTTTCAAGTAATATTGCTTGTGGAACTAAAGGTCTAATTTATTCTAGTTGTGGTTATTTTCATTGTGTGGATACTATTTCATCCAACAATAACTTGTATATAGTAATGTGGTGGGAGTGCATCATTTGATAACTTTATTTAACGCTTTCAAGAAAGGAAATCCTCAATCTTTGCACACATGAGACATTGTTGTCTCTGCATAAGGTGCCGACCTTTACTTCGGGCTTGATGATTTCCTTGAGAAAGTTGCCACACTCAGGAAATTGAAAAAGGGTGGTATAGTGGATGTTGAAGTCTTTGCAAGAATTGTGCTTCATGACTGGAATGAGGGTAGGATATACTCTCTCCCATATCAACTTTGTTGATTCTTTATTTTTTCCGAGTCACCTGATCGTCTCCGTTGTTTTAGGTAAAATACCCTATTATACACCGCCACCTAAAAGGGATCTTTGTGGAGGACGCAGACGCCATAATTATTTCAAGCTGGGAAAGAATTTAATATTGATGAAATTTACACAGTGAGTCTTCATTTGCTGAAATGGATGTAATGATAGTGCTATAATCAGCTTGGAACAATTGCTAAATGAATCCCAAATCTCGATCATTTGAAATAATGCTTGTCTAATAACCGCAATGTAGCTTCGTGTTATGTCTGCTTTGAGAGGGCATGGCTAGCATTTCCTGAGGCTAGCCAATAAACGTAAAAGATGTATGTATGAAAACCATATCACAGACGGTTCACAACTAAGCACCGTCATGATATAAATATCATGACGGTTCATACATGTGGACCTTACGTGATAGTTTGTATAACACAGGCGGTTCATATTACAAACCGATCGTGATATACACTAACACAGACGGTTGGTATATGGAACCGTTAGTGATAGAATTTATATCACAGACGGTTCATATTACAAACCGTCAGTAGATTTAATATAGCACTGACGGTTGGTATATGGAACCGTTAGTGATAGGATTTATATCATAGACG
The DNA here is from genome assembly GCA_036346355.1 of Rhipidocladum racemiflorum. Classification (NCBI taxonomy): domain Eukaryota; kingdom Viridiplantae; phylum Streptophyta; class Magnoliopsida; order Poales; family Poaceae; genus Rhipidocladum; species Rhipidocladum racemiflorum. The sequence goes on along the minus strand of CM070573.1, from coordinate 59,008,200 downwards.
GTTCATATTACAAACCGTCAGTAGATTTAATATAGCACTGACGGTTCTAAATAAGAACCGTCTGTAAAATTATTATCACAGACGGTTAATAAAACCGTCTGTGAAGTGGTTATATTATCACTGACCCATTGTTAGAGACGGTTCACAAAGCCGTCTCTGATGATATTTGTGAACCGTCTCTGATGGGCTTTTCTGTAGTAGTGCCTGCCCTCCAACTCCCGTCGCCTCCGCCCCGCGCCCATGCCGCCGAGCAGCTATAAAAGCCGCACGCGCCCCTTCGTCGCCCCCACCCCGCTCCTTTCTTCCCCGGTGAGACCCCCTTTACCCTCACCTCCCCGCCGCCGCCCGAACCCTTCATCTCCCTCCGCTCCGGCCGGAACTCGGTCGGGTCGTCCGCTCGACTCCCTGACCCGAATCCCTAACCCAAACACTAGCTGCCCCGAACCCCCTCGACTCTTCGTCTTCCCCACCGATCCCCCTCCTCTCGCAGCTCCGGCTTCACCGCCCCGAATCGCCGCCAAATCGCCACCGCCGCTGCCCCTAAATCACCCTAACCCTAATACCGCCCGCGCCTTGCCCCTCTGTCGCCCCAGCCCCACTCGTTAGCCGCATAAAAACCTCGCCCCGCTCGCCCGCCTGTGGCCCCACCCGTCAGTGGCATCCGAGCCACAGACCCACTCGCCAGCCTCCGTGCCGCATCTGCCCATACGCGGCCGACGGCCGGAATGGGCCGGCCCATTCCCTCGCCCGCGCGTGCTTTCAGCCTGTGGGCCATTTGGCCGGCTTGGGCCAAGCCCAGTGCGGCCCAGCACTGTTTCTCTATTTTTATTTTCTTTTTCGGATTTGTTTAATCTGAAAAATCCATTTAAATAATCCACAAATCCGAAAAATCTCCTAAAAGTCCAAAAATAGCCAAAATACACTATCTCAACCGTTTCGTGCCACTTAGTCCAAATATGACCTCCATTTCGCCTTTTGACACTCCCAAAATTCCCAAAATACCCAAAGTGCCCTCCTTCCCTCCCGGCTCTGTTTCTCGTCTTTATTTCCGGTTTTTTCCTTTTGTCGTTTTATTTTGTCGCTCGTGTTTTCATTGGTGGTTTTTGTGTGCGCTAGATCCGACTTTGGAGCCTGTCCCGAAGCAGTACGAGAAGTAGGAGCAGGAGCAGGACGCGACCGGCACCCCCGAGTTCGACTACGTCGACGACGACCTAGGACTTCCCCTCGCCTCACAAGACAAGCCGCACTCCTTGAACATGTTGGACCCACAATAATAATGTAGTAATAATTATTTTGATATTGTATTATGTTGGTATATTAAAATGCTAGAAATAATTATTTTAGAGTGCCATGATGACCTAGCTAGTACCTAGCTTGATTAAAGACCCACTTTGTATTGTTGTGACTTATTTCCTTTGCAAACCTTAGAATTAGCTATTGAACCTCGTATGCTAGTAGCTAATTAATTAGTTGAACATTAAATTTTTGTGTATTAAAATAAAACCATCAAACGGCAGGCTTGATGTAGATATATTAAAAATGTGCTACGGTAAGAGGACTTTGGCGGGCAAACCACTAGATGGCTATGTGCCCGAACCTCGACCAATGATGAGGCCAATGTGAATGGATAGATTGTTGGTTTGGAATTGGCCAAGTCTTAGACATAAAATAAGTAATCATAACTTTGGGCAAAGTAAATAACTTAGATCTCGCTCAACCACAAGTTGGGTCGGTCAGCCTCGTTGACTCGATCCAACCTAGCTCGGTACTTGAACTCCCCCTTGTAATACTTATAGGTTGCAGCTAACATACTCTGTGTGTTGGACAGTATGGTTCGCGTAGCGAACGGGGTGGAACGGAGGTGGATCCGGTGGGATCACTTGCCGATTTTCACAACGGTAGATACCCATAGTATCGGATCGCGTCTCCCACCGTGGCTAGTGGGTCCCGAGTACTGTGTGGTTTTGAAACTACCGGGTAAGTGCTAAAGAGGGGTAGTTCAACGAAAGGCTTTGATAATCCCGGCCCGGCCGCATGCATTTAAGTTGCATATTTGTAGCGCTTGGCATTAACGGCCGTAGATATCTTGTGGGTAAAGCTGAGCAGCTCTGCAGAGTCATGTTTTAATGGTATCCGAATACGCCGTGATTCCGGTAAACGAAGCTAAGTTTGAACTGGGGTGAATCCCGTAACCTAACCTAAGTAGACTTGTTTTTCCAACTTTGCGTAATGATTAACTTGTGAAAACTCTAAATTTTGCTTATTTCTATTATGTATGGTTTGTGTTTCAAATGTAAAATGACTTGTAAAATAAAACTGCATCCACAATCATAATAACCTTATTGTCCATTCCTTTGTGAACATCCCCACATGTGATATTCAGAATTCCTATGCGGTTTGTTGAGTACAGTTTTGTACTCAGTCTTGCCTCTCAACCTATTTTAGAGTTCGAAGACACCGGAGAATTCCAGGAGATCGTAGATGGCGAAGTAGTCGAGTTTTAGGGTTCTTCTTTCCTCAAGCCTTGCCTGTGTGGTCTTTTGTGATGTATTATATTGAAGCTCGCCGTTTCCTTTTGTAAACCCTAGTTGTTAGGCCCTATTTGTATAAAGCAGTTGGTTCCGTTCTTATGCTGGCAATGTATAACTTGATTCCCGATAGCTAATCTTCCTGGGTAGCTGTTGCGGGATTTAAACACACACCCTGAAAAGGGCGGTCCGTCACAGTCACTTGTTTGACTCGCTCACTACTACAACTCAAGTAATTTAGTTCCACCACTTATCAGAACTAGCGCGTTAGCGCAGTAGAAGAGTGCCTCGCTGCCAAAGCCGTCGCCGATCACGCGCTCGTATCTCGGCCAGGGTTCACAAAACCGTTTTTAAATTATAAATCGAGGGCTCGGCGGTACTAGTTTTTCTCAAAAACTAAGCGAAAATCGTTAAAAACCGAAAAGTTTCAAAACCGAGTGTTTGAACAAAAAAATTCAAAACAAATTAAAAAAAACAAAAACCGACCGGCTTTCTCGAAAAACCACTCGGTGAGTTGAACCTCTTGGGCGATCGATTTCTTAAGCGGGTTTTCGTCGGTTTTCTCGAAAAACCGCTCGGTTTTCACTGGTTATCGATTGGTTTGCATCGTATAAATTTTTTGAATTTTTTTAATTGAATCGGTTTACCGATCGGTTTAGGATTTCGAACCAGCTCGATACGGTCGAAAACTGCGGTTTTCGACGGTTTTGTGAACCCTAGTGTCGGCCCTGTGTTTTTTCTTGCACTAACACGTTGCGTGAGCGAGAGCTCATGCGCGTGTTGCGCTGTGGCACTGGCTCTTTTTCGAAAAGGCCCTAGAATTCTCGACAATTACGTATAGATCCCTTTAAAAAAATACAACAAAAACTGGATTTCACATTTTTTTTATAAAAGCCCTCTAAAAATTCCTAAAATTACATGCAAATCTAGTTTTTGCAAAAAAGGTCAAAAAAGGAAAATAATTTGAATTTGTTTTCTTTTGGGCAAAGACCTCCAAAAATTACGAGAAGCTTTATGAAATTACGTAGTAGCCCATTTTTTATAGGAAAACACTTGAGAATAAAAGAATCTGAATTTTTTTTTGTTTTTTGCACAAAGACCCTCAAAAATTGCGAGAAGCGTTCCGAAATTACGTACCAACCTATTTTTTATAGGAAAGCCCCTGAGACTTCTTAAATTTATTTTCTTTTGCGCAAAAGATCCGTGCCCAAAAAAAAAGGAAAAGAATCTGAATTTTGTTTTCTTTTGCGCAAAGGCCCCCCAAATTATAAGAAGCTTTTTGAAATTATGTATGAACCCATTTTTTATAGAAAATCCCCGATACTTCTTAAATTTGTAATCTTTGGCGCAAAAATCCCATGAAAATTACGAGAACCTTCTCAAAAATGCACTCACATGGAAAATTTGTATTAAAAATGGAAGGTTCGAGCGTTTCTTGCTAAAAAGCCGAACGAAATTTTACGTAATTACATATTAGCCCTTTCTAATTGAAAGACTCGAACTTCCAAAATTTATTTTTAACACGCAGTTTTTTGCAACAAGCTGCCCATACTTTTCTAGAATTACATATTAGTCTAATTTTTCGCGGAAGCTTCCTCGAAACTCCTCACGATTTTTACCGTTTGGCGTGCGGGATAGAGGTGGCGTGCGCTGTGCGCACGCATCTAGTATATGTAACGTAAGTTGTTGATGAATGGAAACGTATATATGTTTCGTACTTGCTACTCCTTATCCACTCCCTTCATTTTGATCGGTGAAACTTCGTAATGCTCAACCAAAAGTTATTTTTTAAATATTTGGATTGATCATATTATTTATAAATATATTACTATAAAATTAGGGGTTAAAGTTTAACATCAGAGAACTGCAAAATCAAATGTGTCAAAGTAGTGTGAAACGGAGGTAGCATGCATGGTCTCGCGGTGCATGCAAGACGAGTGCTCTGAAATTCTTGGGCACACCTCCCGCGCTGCGCTGCCAGTACGGTAGTCATTAGCAAGAGTAACACCACTTAATAAATCGTGTGACCAAGGTCTAAATTTCGTTTTTGAGTGACATCTCCTCTTTTTGAAATCTTAAATTTCAGCGAAATCTCATTATTCTAAACGAAAATTAAAAAGTAAAATTTAAATCCGGGATTTTTTGGACCGAGATATCTGAAATTTCGGTCAAAATTCAAAATTTCATCCAAAATTGCTGAAAATCTAGGTAAAATTCAATTAAATGAAAATTAGTCCAAAACGCATAGAAATTTTTTGAAATTTTTTATAGATGGTCCTGACATATCACTAATATTCCCATAAAAATTTCAAATGATGATTATGCCTAAGAAATTTTTTAAAATTCTGACAGTGCTACTGTCCTGATAAAAGGTTGTCCGATAGATTTTAACTGAATGGAAAATGGTGCAAACCACGTTAGAAACTTTTAAAAAATTTTGTGCATGGTTCTGACACATCCATAATATTTTTATAAAATTTTAAGATGATAATCAGGCTTGAGAAATTTTCAAAAATTCGGATAGTGCTAGAGAAGACTGATAGGCAAATTTTAACCGAATGAAAATGGTTCAAATTATGTTAGAAAATTCTGAAAATTTTTGTGGATGGTTGTGATGCATCACTAATGTTCCTGTAAAATTTTAAAATGATGATGAAGCCTAAAGAATTTTTTAAAAATTATGATAATGCTAATGTCGTGATAAAAGCCTTATATTCGTTAAGTTTTTTATTTTTCAAATGTAATAAATAAAGTTCAAGTCATTTGAAAAGTTTTCTATATGATCCTATCTATTCGAATGCAATATACCAACTATTTTAACATAAAAGACTGTAAAGTTAGAAATTTTGGTATAATTGGCTTAAGCTGGCATTATGATATATCAATAAGTGGTACTTTCTCTGTTGGTTTTTATAAGGAACAATTTGATTTGATTCGTTCTTCAAAGTTAAACTTTAACCGTTGATTTTTATAACACGCATACACACGAGTAGGGATCCCGAGAATTCCATCCTGTCATAATTATATATGCCCAATGTTATGACCATATCAATCCAAATTGGTCCACAAAACTTGAAATCCGGTCAAAATCACCGAAATCTCGACGAGAATTATCGAAATTATGATAATCTTTTCTTGATAATGTTGATCTTTATTTCTCGATAACCTTGAACTTTGGGATGAAGGTCCAGTCGTCCAGTAACACCAGCTATTAGCATGTATTTAGTTTCAGATAACAACAAGTTCACTAAAACGTTTAAGCTTCTAAAAGAGGTCAGCAACGTACTGGTACAATCATACTCAACTTTAGGAAAACTGTGCAGACACCGGTATATGTCAGCAGGTGAGGTTTAGGGCGGAAAATAGGTTGCTGTGCTTGATCACATAATTTCTTACGATATGAATCTGACTTTGATCAGGCCCTCCGTCAGCACGTGAGTACGTGACTGAATTTAGGCCCTCTGTCCGCTCCGTAACTCCGTTCCAACCAACTGAGCTAATTGAGGGTTGTTTTTCTAGTGCAAAATTTTCATATGTATTTCTTCTAAATGGTATTATAATTATCCCCAATGTTGAAGCCAAATCCGGACCCTTTTTGTGATAATTTCGGTTTAAATAACCAAAATTTCTAAAAAATACTGTAGTAATTTTTTTAAAAAAACTTATTTGCTCTGCCGAGATTATAAATCTCAAAATGACCGAAATCTGAGATTTCATCTGCATTTCTATCCTTGCTGGAACACCCAAGGATTCAAATTTTGTTTTCGGACTCCATCTCGGGCCTGGCCGAAATCCGAAATTTCGATGAGATTCGGAAATTTCGGACCAAATCTGGACGAAATTCAAAAACCAAAATTCAAATCTGTTTTTTTTTAACCGAGAAATCCAAAATTTTGGTCCAAATCATCGAAATCTCGACGAAATTTCCTGATACTATCACATTTCAAATTTTTAGGGTTTTTTTTACTTCACGGAAATTATGATGTACCGACTGTCCCACATGGGAAATGACATGAAGAACATTTCGGTCCAAATCACCGAAATCTCGACGAGATTTTTATGTACTGTAGCACTTTAAATTTTTTTAGGGTTTTTTAATTTCACCGAGATTATGAAACTCGGAGGAGCCTGACATCCAAAATTTCGCCGAATTTCGACGAGATTTTGAACCCTGGGAACACCCGGGACTAACTAAATAAGTACGTACGCATTGGATGTACAACATGACAGGTACGGCCAGACCAGTCAGTCAACCATCATGCATGGCGACGATCATAATGCATTATGCAACAGACAATCTTGCATGGATCCACTACTAGAGAAATAGACATCAGTGGCGGTTCGTAACTGCCATTAGTGGCGGTTCGTAACTGCCATTAGTGGCGGTTTTTCGAACCGTCATTGATATAGTGCCACTGATAATCGAATATTATTAGTGGCGGTTTTGAACCGTCACTGATAATATTATTAGTGGTGGTTCCAAACAAAAACCACCACTGATAACGCATTATTTGTTGCGGTTCTAAAGAAAAACCGTCACTGATAACACTGATATTTATATGTAATATTCTGACATTTTGAAACACAAAACGAAGATATTACATTTTGAAACACAAAACGAAGATATTTTCTAGGAGATCACCCTCACCCATATCCTAGTTAGTAGGACTCTCCCCTAAACACGCTTAACTAGTGAGTTCTACCACTAATTTTAATGCAAATGAGCACTTCCCGAGAGGTCACCCATCCTAATACTACTCTCACCCAAGCACGCTTAACTTCAGAGTTCTTATATGATCTAGTACCAGAGTGTTGGTATGATCACATTTGAAATATAACGTGTCCCCCTCCTCTTAACCTCACAAATTACCAAAACTCTAATTTTAGTATTCTTATACTTTGAATTTACCATGGCATGGATGCTTCAAATTTCAACTAAGTGTTCAATTTTACTATGATATGGGTGCTTCAAATTTCAACTAAGTGTCCAATTTTACTATGATATGGGTGCTTCAAATTTCAACTAAGTGTCCAATTTTGCCATGACATGGACGCTTCAAATTTGAACTAAGTGTTCAATTTTATTATGACATGGACGCTTCAAATTTCAAGTAAGTGTTCAATTTTGTCACTTAGTTGAAATTTGAAGCACCCATATCATAGTAAAATTGGACACTTAGTTAAAATTTGAAGCGTCCATGTCATAGTAAAAATTGAACACTTAGTTAAAATTTGAAGCATCCATGTCATAGTAAAATTGGACAATATTCCGGGGAGGAAGATGACCAGGAGCTCCTGTAGAGTGCTGTAGCGACCAGTATTTATAGGGGATTTTATTTGTGGCGGCTCTCAACTCAAACCGCCACAGATAATCATATTTGTGGTGGTTCTAACATACAACCGCCACCAATATTCCGATTATCAGCGACGGTTTTGTTCTCCAACCGCCACTGATAGTACCCAAGTATCAGTGGCGGTTTTTTTTCTGAACCGCCACAGATAGTTGAGTATCAGTGGCGGTTCAAGGTTACAACCGCCACTGATAGTTATCTAAGTATTTGTGGCGGTTCTAACTACAAACCGCCACTGATACTCAACTATCTGTGGCGGTTCGGAAGAAAAACCGTCACTGATGACCCTGGCACCGGTTTGAACTCAAAAACCGCCACTAATAGTTCTATTAGTGGCGGTTCCAACCAAACCGCCACTGATAGGGCGTCTCCTATTTGCAGTTTTGTAGTAGTGATCACGCGTATATATACACATACACTCTGTCGTCAAACGAACTGTATAAATGCGTAGAACAATAGACAGAAAAATTAGGACTGTCTATAGTATAATTGATAAATACAGTTCAGTAGTTATGTTTTTTTAAAATATAGTAATTGAAATATGATACCAAATAGAACTTTGTTCGGTATCAATAAATACAATAATATTTTGGTTCAGTATCGGTAAATACTACACCCACCGAACTAACGTGTATTATTCTTTTTTTCACTTATTATTTTGGACATCGATACGGTTTCGAATACACACCTTTAACAATTATTCTATCTGATTATACGTTAGTAAAAATTATTCAACAGATTTGACCGTTACTTTGATAAATCTAGTGATAACAATTACCTTACCTAATTATACATATTTTCTTAATTTTGCTATTCAGTTTATTTCGGTTTACTCATGGTTTTTATCGAAAAACGGTATCCCAAAAATCAGATTTTTTTTTCTCTATATTACACCGAATACTGTATACCGATCAAACCGAGGTGACCGGTTCTGTTCGGTTTTTTTTGACACCATTTTTTTTTTTCGTGGAAACGTGCACAGCCCTAAGCAGACCCATATGCACTTTCATGTGTAAGATGCCTCGGCGCAGACCCCATCTGGCCGGATGCTTCATTTCTACTCGACTTCGTACCACTCCATGCATGTGCCTTGTTCCGGGAGCCGCAGCGATCACCGATCATCCGATTCAAGCAGCTGTGCGAGGAATTTTTGAGAGGTGTTTTTATGCTTTTTTTTTTAAGTTGTATAAATATTAAAGCATGAATAAAAGGTAGATGATTATTTATCTCTTCGTTTGCTTTAAAATTTGTACAATTTGTATCGAGAGAAAAAGCATAAAGACACTTCTCGGAATTTTTTTGAAGGGAAGAAGACAATGAAAGACATGCATATGCCTGGATAGACGCAGGGAGTGGTTCGGGGCAGTTGGGTTGTGTTTGTTGGAACGGTTGGCCTCGCCTTCCCTTTTCGCGCGCGCTCCCCTTACCTTTCCCTTCCTCTCCCCCGCGCCATTTCTATATCACCCTTGTCACGCCTTCCCCACCACCACCACCACCGCGCATGCCACTCCATTTCCATCGATCTCAGCTAGCTCACAGCTCCTTTCCCGTACGCAGCGCTAGCTAGCTTCGATCGATCAGCTACTAGCTAGCGAGTAGCAACCCGGCCGATCCGTGCCCTGCCGGATGACGAGGCCGTGGAGACCGGTGCTGGCGTCGGCGACCAAGTGCTGCGCAGCCGAGGACGCCGTGGTGGCGGCCGGCGCCGGCGCGGGGCTCGCGCGCTGCCGCCCCTCGCGCTCCGAGTTCTCGCGCCGGCTCGCCTCCTTCCGGCGCCTCTCCTCCATGACCAACAGCCCCGCGACGACGGCGGACGGCAAGGACGGGGACGACGCGGCGGCGGCAGGGGAGATGGGCGTGGGGCCGCTGCAGCTGCACGCCTTCAGCCTCGGCGAGCTGCGCGCCGTCACGCACGACTTCTCCAGCAGCTACCTGCTCGGGGAGGGCGGGTTCGGCACCGTGCACAAGGGCTTCATGGACGCCGGCATGCGCCCCGACCTCGGGCCCCAGCCCGTCGCGATCAAGCAGCTCGACATCGGCGGCCTCCAGGGCCACAGGGAGTGGCTTGTAAGTACACACGTATCACACCATCAATTGATTCTTAATTGCTTGCGCTTCCAATTACTTTAGCAGCACCTTCAATTCCATGCATGGCCAGGCCGAGGTGATCTTCCTTGGGCAGTTCCGGCACCCGCACCTGGTGAGGCTCCTCGGCTACTGCTGCGAGGACGATGAGCGCCTCCTCGTCTACGAGTTCATGCCGCGGGGCAGCCTCGAGAACCACCTCTTCAAGAGTAAGCGCGCGATATTCCACGGAGTCTCATCGGCATGCATGTGGATTGATCGGGCAATTAATCTTCGCGCGTACGCAGGGATATCGGCGACGCTGCCGTGGGGCACGAGGCTGAAGGTCGCCACCGGCGCCGCCAAGGGGCTCGCCTTCCTCCACGGCGCCAACAAGCCTGTCATCTACCGCGACTTCAAGGCCTCCAACATCCTCCTCGACTCGGTACGTCTGCTTTTCTTGCACACATTTGGAGCAAGAACTCAAGATTGATTATTGGATCAAGAAGTACTGGACTTTACTCGACCAGGAGTTCACGGCGAAGCTGTCGGACTTCGGGCTGGCGAAGATGGGGCCGGAGGGGGAGGACACGCACGTGACGACCCGCGTGATGGGCACGCACGGCTACGCGGCCCCGGAGTACGTCATGACGGGGCACCTCACGATGAAGAGCGACGTGTACAGCTACGGCGTCGTGCTGCTCGAGCTCCTCACGGGGCGCCGCGCCATGGAGCACGTCCGCGGCAAGAGCGCGCGCGCGGAGCAGCAGGTCAAGCTCGTCGACTGGACGAGGCCCTACCTCGGCAGCAGCAGCCGCCTGCGGTGCATCATGGACCCCAGGCTCGCGGGCCACTACTCCGTCAAGGGCGCCCGCGCGGTGGCGCAGCTCGCGGCGCAGTGCACCAGCGCGCAGCCGCGGGACAGGCCGCGCATGGCCGCCGTCGTCGAGGCGCTCGAGCGGCTGCAGGGGCTCAAGGACATGGCCGTCACCGTCGGCCTCTGGCCGACCGCGCCCGTGGCCGGGAGGAACGCCATCTCCGCCAAGATCCGCGCCGAGGTCAAGGGCACCGGCGCCGGAGCTGCAGCAGCCGCGCGGCGGAGGAGCGCGTCCGCAAAGCTAGCTTAATCGCTTTTAAGGCTTTGTCTGTGATGCACATGATTGGACCGAAAATTTGAACTAAAATCTTAACACGTCCACGTGAAATGGGGTCAGTACATATTGTATAAGTTTGTGCATGCGGGTGTGCATGTATATAGTACGATCAATAACTTAGGTGGTGAGGCATATATATATATTTAGTTTAGGTGCCATGCGGCATGCAGATTATGCATACATGTATCATCAACTGTACGATCGATCGATCGATTGCTTGCGCATTTCGCGCATCAGGAAGTGATCGTTTTGCGATTGGGATGAAAATTCGTTTTTGCGATTGCTTCTCACAGAGCAGATCTAGGAAGTGAGCATTTTTTTTTACCATTAGATGTTGCTTTGTGATACACGGTGTGCTCTATCATTTTCACTGAATTTTCTCATGGTGAATAATATGATGAGGGAATAATCAATTTGTTTACTGTCTTCTGGAGCTGTAACATAAACGAACAAGTAGAGTTTTTGTTTATTGTGTTCCTTATAGTTTCTTCTCCTTTTTTTTATAAATTGTCACGTTATTTTTTACGTAATTTAATTTGCATAAAACTAGTATATAATTGATGTAAAAATACTATACCGAAAAGAATAATCTGTATTAGGGCATTCCTTGTATCACGTCACATGATAATAACTAAAGAGCAAACTAGTGGATAGAGACAGATATGCATCCAATATATACAAAATTGAGTGATCATTGATAAAATAGTACTCGAATGACAGGAGATGGGACATTGATTTCATCCATTAGATCTAGATCTAAATTAATACTCAAAATCTAATTACTATTTAGCTAGAAAACACCCATGTTCTCCATTGTTTGATCTAAATTAATACTCAAAATCTAATTACTATTTAGCTAGAAAACACCCATGTTCTCCATTGTTTGGTTGGTTGCGCCTCTTTAGTTTTTACACCCGAGCTTCAAAGGAATCTCATGATCTCACACTACAAAAAAAAAATATCACAGACGGTTTAGAACCATCATTACAGACGGTTTTCCAAACCGTCTGTAACCATATGCCAGTGATAATCGTTGCACATCACAGACGGTTTGTAAACTGTCTGTAAAATACACACCACAAACGGTTCTAACTACGAACCATGGTAAAATTGGACATTTAGCCAAAAATTTGTAGCATTCAAGTCATAGTAAATTTGTACAATTAGCCAAAATTTATAGCATCCATGTATAGATTTAGCTAAATTTTCAAGCCTCAAAATAATATAGGAGAACTGGTTACCCCCAAGCCTATAAAAAATTATATTAATCTGATATGTGCATCAAAATTAGTGCACAAACTAGAGCTTCTCATGTTATTGCACAACACCACATCAATTGCACAATAGGGCATGGTTTTGATCAATTTTCGACCTTATTTCCATTGTCACAGCATACTCCTCAAGGCGAATATGAAGGTGAAAGCCTACAAAAGATACTACCACACACATCAATATCACATACGATTCACAAACCATATCACAGACGATTTTGTGAACCATCTGCATCAAACTGTTAGTGATGACTATAAGTCAACACAGACGATGAAAAAAGTCATCCCAGACAGTTCCAAATTGGAACCATCTGTGATGGGGGCTCATCACAGACCGTTCTAATTTAGAATCATCTGTAATGTTGATTTTCTATTTTTTTTTAGTGATTTTGATTTATTGGCTAGTCTCAAGAAATGCTAACCAAATGCAAAATTGTCCAAGATTAGAATAACAAACCGAACACTTTAGACAGAATGACCACAAGTACTAGACAGCCAACTTCTGACTGATCAATAACAACCATAACAGGTGTTACGTAGGCAGGCAGGGCATGTCTTGCTTTGCTTGGAAGCCAAAACCTAGGAAAGATGCTTGAGTTCATCTTAGTTCTGTTTGGAAACACAAGCAAATGTTGTATTTGAGGGCCGCAACCTTTTCACTTTTGTTGAAAAGTCATATCTCAGTAATCATTATAAAGTTTATCTGCTTGAGCACTATGAGCTATGATTTTCCCCTATGATTTTACAACGGTACAAGTTGCATTAATTTTCCAGGATATATATACTTTCCAGTATTTAGTTATCTGGTTTGATGACATTGCAATGGTACAAGCATTAATTTTTGCATGATATATATCCTTTCTATTTTGTAGTCTGGTTTGATTACATATATACTTCCGAGAAGCCGTGACAAATTTTATGCTTACTTCCAGGATCAAGGATTCATGAGATATGGAAATTTGCAAATTTTCCTTTAGCTGAGTCAGTAATGGATGTCCCTTGAAACTTCAGTCAAGTTTGTAACTGACTAATTGTAAAAAAAAAAACTCGTATATAGAGCTAGAGAACTTTCCAAAAAAATCATACACAAAGAATTTTGAATATCATAAGGTTAGCGGTAGTGCTTCCTAATCTTTTTGCTTTATATCCTCCATTCAGCTATCAAGTTATCCATAGAAGAACAATTTGAATATTGAGGAGTGGCATCAAACTTCTTGAAAGTTGGGGACACCATTGATTGGTTATCCAACTAATACTTATTTGTAAAGTTCGGTTCAGCTACATTTTTGCTTAGTAATATGATTTTTTTACAAACCAATATTCTTATGCTCTATTCTGCACCAGCAAAAGTTTCTCTATGCAATGTTCTCTAGACGAACAGATTTCGGTTGGAAGCATCGCTATCATAGTTTTGAAGTACCATACTTGCTAATAGTTTCTTACTTCTTATGTTTTAAAACAGTGCATCGTGCACTTCACAAATGGGTGTATGCACTCCCATGGGCATCAAAACATTTATAATACAAGTAATAGCTGGTAGCAATTCAATATAAAAATAAAATCTTAGGAACAAACAAATAAATAAAGAAATATGGATTACCTGTAAATGCCTCAACAGTGAGGCAATAGGCACTCAACAAATAACCAAAAAATTCTACAAAACTTGAAGTTCGGTACCACATTGGAATTAACTACATTTTAAAACAGGAACTCTTTAAGCATTTCTAATTATACGAGACAGCAGCAGTGAGCATGTTTTCAGGTTCAGCAACTGATGAGTTGTAAAAGTTGAAAATACTAGCATCTACCACCCACATTCGGAATGAGGATGTTTAATATAGTCAGCTCAAAAAGCAACAGTGCATCATTTAAAAGCCAAATATGTCACCGCGGCATGTGAACAATAGAGGGACAGAGTCATGGATTTGTGGATTACTAATTGATGTAACTTGTTTTTTAAAACCATGTCTACAAGGGGGTGGGTTAAATGTAAAGTTCTCAGCATGAAAGACAAAACATAAAACTTCTTGTACATTGCTAAAGTGTACTCCAGTACCTCGTGCACGGGGATGAGTTAAAGAGTTGAATAGCATGACATACCTATAGAGTCAATGCACTAGTATGTTTCGTCACCAAGAAATTGGTCAAATTGACAAAATACGCCAAGCAAGAATTGAACAATAGTAGCCACACAATCGTGAAATCCTTTTTGGCCAGTTGTATTGTAACGCCAACAACATTATCCCTGTAAGTTCGATTTTGTGTGATCCATATTAATTGATGATATAAATATGTAAATCCTAAATCTTTCTCATAGCATGCACGAATAACAACAGCTTGTTAAATTGAGAAAATACATGCAAATTCCAATGGTCCTAGCTGTCATCCCACAAATTTCTAACCTAGTATGTTGTGTTGCATGTAATAACAACTACATAATGCAGTATCTGTTGCAAAAGAATCAACTTAATAATAATAGCACAATTAACACCACAATGTCCAATGAATGCACCAGAAAACCTCCATGACAAACTCAAACAAGAGCATCGACATGTCATTTTCATGCCAAAATTTCCCCAGCTCCTATTTTAAAATAATTAAATCTAACTTTTCAATGCATTGAAACTCAACCAATAAAGTCTTGGACTAGAGGTGGGCATTGGGCCGGGCTTTTTTGGGCCGGCCCGAAGCACGATGGTATGGCACGGTGCAAAGCACGGCACGCAGATTCGCGGGCGCCGGCGACGCAATCAGAAGCAGGCCGTCGTCGTGCCCGAACCAGCACGACGGCGACGGCACGCGACGGCATTGATTTAGGCGCGTCTTGACGGCAATAACGGGCACAAAATCACGGATTAAGGCTTAAAAGTTGGCAGATATTGTTGATTCAGATCTTCAAGCATTGCATTTATGTTTGACATTTTGTTGATGTGATTAGTCTCTTATGTAATTAAAATAGGTAGTTTAGTAGTAGTGATTTGTTTTATTTCTTTGTTCGTCACAATAGTAAAATGGGTCGGGCTTGGGCGTGCACGGCAGCGAGCACGCGCAAATGGGCCGGGCTTGGGCTCAAAAGTGAGTCGGGCCGCACGCGGCACGGTGGGCACGATGGGCCGTCGTGGCACGACACGGTTTCGGCCCGAAGCACGATGGGCCCGGGCCGGGCCGGCACGGCACGGCACGACGCCCACCTCTATCTTGGACAACCACAATGCCCCGCTGGAGTTTTGCGGCAGAACTGAGGAACCCGTCTCCGTCAATGACTGTATGATCATGCAAACACTTAATCAACTGGATTACTCTCCGGCCAATCAAACAGCACAGATAGTGAACTATGGATCTGTCGGTTTACTCGTATGAACTGACGGGTGTTTGTGTTACTATTTAACAATCGCCTTGACATGAGGCGAACTATTCTCCAAACTCACACAATCCCCATAATCCAATTCCCTAATGGAAGGGAATCATAGCCAATTTCAAATTGCCCAATTTCAAAAGGCACACCCAATCAGCTCAACCTAGCCACCTACCATTTTACTCCAAATCTAATTAGACACCACGGCAGATCCTCCTCTCCTCATCAGCTAGATCTCATCAATCCTGAGTCTCGAGTTAACCAAACCCGAATTCCCCCCAGATTCAACCCAAACACCACCAGATCTATCGAAGCAAGAGATGGACAAGGAATAGGCAATAACTTACGCCACTGGCGATGACGACCCCGGTGACGACGGGGATGAGGGCAGTGGCGGAGCCAGCCCAGGCTCAAGCCCCGGGCTGGACCAACTGATCTTAAATTAAGTCTCTGTTTTTAATCATTTTTTAATAATTTTTAAAAAAAAATTAATGGGCTTTCGGTACTAGGCCCCGGGCTGCAGCACGGGCAGCCCGGGGCCTGTATCCGCCCCTGGATGAGGGTGAGGTACGTGATCCAGGACTCCCGCTTGATGGTGATGATGTTAAGAGAACATGGTGATGAAGAAGGGGGTGGTGGCGCCGACGGCCTGGTTGAAGGATACGGGGAGGTATCGCAGCGAGATGTTGCCGGAGACAACGGAGCCGCAGAAGACGAGGCTGAGCGCGGCGATCTTCGCGAGCTGGACACAGGAGCGGACGAGCTGCATGGGCACGACGCGGAGCTAAGACATCTCCAACCGGTTGTCCCTTCCCCTCTCCCTTTCCATTCCCTTCGGCTCTCCAACGGATTTCCTTCAGCATTTCCTTCGTAAAGAGATTCTCTCACTCATTCCCTCTAGCAAGGAATTCTCTCTCCTTTCCCTATACAATTCTCTTTAAAAGGAATAT
This sequence comes from Rhipidocladum racemiflorum, assembly GCA_036346355.1. Lineage (NCBI taxonomy): Eukaryota > Viridiplantae > Streptophyta > Magnoliopsida > Poales > Poaceae > Rhipidocladum > Rhipidocladum racemiflorum. The sequence continues at coordinate 58,991,527 of CM070573.1, read as the reverse complement.
GTTAGAGATGAGGGGAAATAAAGAGAATAGGAACGACGAAAGGGAACATGAAAGGAAATGAAATGAAGGGGATATGGTTGGAGATGGTCTAAGCGATAGCAGCGCAGGAGAGGAGGGCGTAGGAGAGTGGTGGTGGCCGGTGGGTAAGGATCAGGGTTTAACTTACCTTTTTGAGGGAGAAAATCGAGTAAAGTTCGGTATCAATTTTCTCCGAAAATCGCTAAAAAAAATCGTTAAAAATTGTATAGTTTTGAAATCCAAATTTTAAAAAGAAAAATAAAAAAAATCACGATTTTCACCGATTATCTTCCGATTTTTACCAATTATCGCGATATTTTGATCGGGCAATTGAATGTTTCTCAAAAACCGATTTGTGAGTGATTTTTCTCTCGATTTTCAGCGATTATCGCGATATTTACGCCGCATAAATTTTTTGAATTTTTTTTGAATTTAACCGGTTTATCGATCGATTTTAGATGTCGTACCACACCGATATGTCCGAAAATCAAGATTTTCGCGCGATAATTGCCGAAATTGTGAACCCTGGCAAGGATACAAATCTTGCCGAAAACCGGTCAAATCTGGGTGAAATCTCGGTTTTCGCTCCCTTTTCGATATTCAAAATATCGGTCGGATGAAAAAAAATAATTAAAAATGCTACAGTGATCTCGCTAATCTCGGTGAGATCTCGCCCAAATCGCCCGAGATTTCGCCAATTTTGCCCGAAATTAACACTGTTTTGGTCAGATTTAATTTATTTTGGAACATATTTAGCTTCAATTTTTTTGTGAGCATTCAAATAGGTTTTTTAATAAGTACATGTAAAAAAGTGGAAAAAATAGCGAAAAAAATTTGTGCTCCAAGTGGGATTCAAAACCACAACCTCATACTTGTAATCTAACACCTTAAACCAACTCAGCTAACATTGTGTATGTTTTGGTGAGTAAGTTATGCCAATTTCTAGCTATTGTTTTGGTCTTCTTCTACTGGTTGTATGATGTTAATCGATGGATTTAGCCTTGAGTAAATGCCCTCCTGTGGAGTGTGGGGAAAGTGGAGGAATGAGGTTAAGTGATTAGTATGCTATTAAGGGTTAAGTGATGCTTCAATGTTCTGTGGGGTGTGGGGAAAGTGAAGGAATGAGGTTAAGTGATTAGTATGATGTTAAGTGTTAAGTGATGCTCTTTCTATTGAAGAATTGAAGTGCAATATTTATTGCTACATGTTTGATCACTTGCTTAGTTGTTGGCTTGGTGATAGTAGGTATTTCATTTGACATGCATGCATAATTCAAGTTATCAACTGCTTGTGGCATGGGATGCATACTTGTAGGTTTTTACTTCTTGTATGTATATTACATTGTTTATTAATTCTTGTCTTTCGTTGTAGATTCTCGTGATGGATACCGTCTAGGAGCGTGTCGGGCAAGGGTCGAAGTGCAACTATTATTCCTATGTAATGATGGGAGAAGGTGCGACCCATTTTAAGGAACATCTCGCCAGCCGCTTCAGTGATGTGAAGGCCTGCCCTAGCGTGCCTAAAGTGGTTAGGCAGGCTATGCTCGTAGACCTCCGCAGAGGTCGGGAAAGGAAGAAGGAGAAAGAGGTGGAGTGCATGCGTAAGGAAAATATAGAAATATTTCGTATGTTGCTGCTGAAATTTCTAACTTTACAATCTTTTCTTTTTAAGTATTTCGTACGTTGCATTAAAATACGAAGGAAAATATAGAAAACTTACCAAATGACTTGAACTTCATTTGTTACATTTGAAAAATCAAAAATAGAATTTACATAACTCTTTTATCATGATATTACCACTAGCACAATTTTTTAAAATTTCACAAGCTTGATCATCATCTAAAATTTTTATGTCAATATTATTAATACATAAGAATCATCCAAAAAAATTTCAAAATTTTTTGATGTTTTTTCGACCATTTAAATATGTTTACATTAAACTGAGATTTTGGTTATTTTGGGCAAAATCACCGAGAATTCGCCCAAAATCTCGAAAATATTGGTTTTAAAAAAACATATTTCAAATTCTTTTTTTGTATTTCGTCCGAGATTTGTCCAAAATTTTTGAATTTGACCTAAATTTTAGATTTCGGTCACCTCCGAGATAAGATCTGAAACTAAAATTTTAATCCTTGGTGGTGGGTGTGGTGAGAGAGCGAGAGGGGGATTGGATAAGATGAAGACTTTGTGAGTCATCTCAATGGTTATGGATTTGAACCATCTGTGATGAGGGCACATCATAGAAGGTTTTGACCAAAAACCGTCTGTGATGTGCCCCCCCTCATTACATACGATTTATGGTTAAAATCGTCTATGATGTGCCTCTCATCACAGACGGTTTTAGCCAAAAAAAACCCTGTCTGTGATGAGGGGTGGCTCATCACAAACAGTTTTTGGCTAAAACCATTTGTAATGTGCCCCTTATCATAGACAGTTTTAGCCAAAAATCGTCTGTGATGTGACAGAGACTCATCACTGATGCTTTTTATAAAAACAGTTAGTGATGAGGTGTCTAATATAACCTCTTTTGTAGTAGTGAGAGGCACGACAACTAAAAGATAAGTCTGAAGGTAATCTTGTAAAAAATAAGATGTTCTAGACTTCCATAAAACCATGTCAAACTTTATTTTGAAATGGTTGGATCGGACCTTTCACAAGCCTAGGCTACCGCGGAGAATAACATTGGAGGGAAAGGAAAGAAACAGAGAGCACAAAATGGATATAAGGAAGGAGCTCCTCACCTAGGTCAATGCAGCCGCTTCCAAGTTTGTACTCTCTCCCCTGCTCTTTCATTCTTCCCCGTTTGCTTCCTACGGAATTGTTGGCCCCTAGGCCTCTGCTCTTGTTTCTTGCTTGCTTCCTCCTTTTGCTTGTACTAAGAACCACAGATTAGATGTGGAGGTGGGCAAGGGAGTAAGTAGATGAGGGTGCGAGGTGGCAGGAATGGCACCGACAGGTGGACAGAGGCAACGAGGTCATCAGGTGGAGTTGAGCTGGCGTCTGCTGCATGCAAAGGGACCACACTTTATCCTAAACAAGAAGCCTAAGAACTCTAAATTTGCTCCAAAGATCGATGAAGGCTTCTTGCTAGGATATGGATCAAATGCTTACGCCTATCGTGTTTTCAACAAAACCACGGGATGTGTTGAAATAGCGAGAGACGTAACATTTGATGAATCTAACGGCTCTCAGGTAGAGCAAGTTGATTTGAATGTGTTAGAAAATGAGAAAGTGTCAAGTATTGCAATCAAGAAGATGGCAATAGGTGAAGTGAGGCCGCAAGAAAAGGTGCACCAAGACAATTCATCTACACAAGTAGAGTCTCCTACTTCAAATCAAAGTCAAGACATTCCTCAATATAGTCCAAGCAAACTATTGGAGGATGATCAAATTGAAGATAATGAGCCAATTCAACAAACGTCTCAAATGCCGCATCCAAGAGTGCATCAAAGCATCCAAAGAGATCACCCCGTCGATAATATTCTTGGTGATATCCAAAAGGGGGTAACTGCACGCTCTAGAGTATCTAATTTTTGCGAATTTTACTCTTTCATGTCTACTTTGGAACCTTTGAAGGTAGAAGATGCATTAAAGGATCCGGATTGGGTAATGGCAATGCATGAAGAGCTCAACAACTTCGTTAGAAACAAAATGTGGTCACTAGTGGAAAGACCTAATCAAAATGTGATCGGAACCAAATGGGTCTTCCGCAACAAACAAGACGAAAACGGAGTTGTTACAAGAAATAAAGCTCGGTTGGTAGCTCAAGGATACACTCAAATTGAAGGTTTGAATTTTGGTGAGACTTATGCTCCTGTTGCTAGACTAGAGTCAATTTGTATATTGGTTGCATTTGCTACTCACCATGATTTCAAGCTTTACCAAATGGACGTCAAGAGTGCTTTCCTAAATGGTCCAACCGCCGAACTAGTTTATGTCGAGCAACCGTCAGGGATGGAAGATTACAAGAACCCTACACATGTATACAAGCTCCATAAGGCGCTCTACGGGCTTAAGCAAGCACCTAGAGCATGGTATGAATGCCTTAAGGATTTTCTCATTAAAAAGGGCTTTGAAATTGGTAAAGTGGATCCTACTCTCTTCACAAAATATGTTGATAATGACTTATTTGTATGCCAAATATATGTCGATGACATTATATTTGGGTCTACTAATAAAAACTTTTGTGAGGAATTTAGTAGGTTAATGACAAAGAGGTTTGAAATGTCTATGATGGGCGAGCTAAAGTTCTTCCTCGGATTTCAAATCAAACAACTCAAGGAAGGTACATTCTTATGCCAAACAAAGTACATCAAGGATATGCTCAAGAAGTTTGACATGGAGAACGCCAAGCCAATTCATACACCTATGACAACCAACGGACATCTTGGTCTAAATGAAGAAGGTAACCCTGTGGATCAAAAGGTATATCGATCCATGATAGGTTCATTGCTTTACCTTTGTGCACCTAGGCCAGATATTATGCTTAGTGTTTGTATGTGTGCAAGATTTCAAGCTGCTCCGAGAGAGTGTCACTTAGTAGCCGTGAAAAGAATTCTTAGATATCTAGTTCACACACCAAATCTAGGGCTTTGGTATCCTAAAGGATCAAAATTCGATTTGATTGGATATTCGGATGCTGATTATGCGGGTTGCAAAGTGGATAGAAAAAGTACTTCGGGGACTTGCCAATTTCTAGGTAGATCATTAATTTCTTGGTCCTCAAAGAAACAAAACTCGGTAGCTCTATCCACCGCCGAAGCCGAATATATTGCCGCGGGAAGTTGTTGTGCACAATTGCTTTGGATGAGGCAAACTTTGAGGGATTTTGGACTAAGGCTGGATAGAGTACCACTCTTATGTGACAATGAGACATTAAAATAGCCAACAATCCCGTCCAACACTCCCGGACCAAGCACATAGATATCCGCCACCACTTTCTTAGGGATCACTCACTAAAAGGAGACATTGATATTACCTATGTGAGAACCGAGAACCAATTGGCCGATATATTCACCAAACCTTTAGATGAGAGACGCTTTTGCGAGTTAAGAAGTGAGCTAAATGTCCTAGACTATCGGAATGTAATTTGACATTTTGCTCGCATTTGATTGTTACTTCTCATTTCAATTTCGAAATAAAATGATTACAAAATTAGTTATCCGTCTTTGAAAATGGTTTATTGTTGATTGTATCTTCGGTCATTCCACTTGAGATCATCGCTTTGTTTGTTATAATGCTCTTTGATCACAAGTAGGATGACTTCTAAGTTCACTGACTTGAAGTCTCATTTCATCCTGTCTCTGAAATCCTATCTTTTCCTTCGTTTTGGCTGGAAAAATCAACTCTTCGGAACTTCCGATCCAGGCATCGGAACTTTCGAATTTCTGTGAATTCACCTTCTTCAGAACATCCGAAGTTTTGTATCGGAACATCTGAAGCTTGCTCAGCTGGAGTTTCGTTGGAAACCTCAACTCTTCGGAACATCCGAACCGAAGTTCGGAACATCCGAAGTTTGTGTAATCGCTTGACAAGGACCGTTCGGTTGGCCCCTCAACTCATTTCTTTTTCCCCAAAACCTCCGTACGGCTCTCCTTCTTTCATTTCTTGTCGCCTTCGGAGTCTCCGACCCTACGAAAACTCCGATACTTCCCCAAAGAAGGTTGTGCTTCGGATTAAGGAGTTCTTCATCCTTTCAATCTTGTTTTTCGCTTTCTCAAGGTAACCCTAGTTCTCTATCTTTGAGATCTCTCAATTCTTGGATCCTTTGGTCATTATCTCTTGGTAAACTTGTTGATCTAGTCCTCCGTTGCTTAGATCTCAAGTCTCATCAAATTCCTTCGGTCGATCTTGTCAAATCTCTAGTTTTAGGGTTGTACCGTATTTTTCGGAACTTCCGATATTTTGTGTCGGAACTTCCGATGATAACAGTACAGCACTAAAACCAGTTTTCTCTCTAGTTTCTTTCGTCTTATCGAGCTGCTCCTTTCTCAGTTGATCTCAATGGATCCTAGTCAAGGTGATCAGCCCCCTGCCGGCTCTGCTAAAGTCACTTTTAGTCGGAAACGCAAGACTCCAACTGGAACCAGAACGAAGCGAGTTGCCACCAGGGGATCTCAGCCAGGCATTTCTATCAATGAACCTTCGCAGGCTACTCAAACTGTGAATGTGCCTCATGGAGCACCACTACCGTCAAGGAAAGGCAAGGGCATTGCTAGTGCGTCAGGTTCTCAAGCTAGAGATTTGCCGCGACTAAGGAAGCCTAAAAGGAACCCTAGACTTCAAAGAAAGCCAGTAAACTACAAAGGGAAAGTAGCACAAGTCCGAAAGGCACTAGAGGAGAACCCCAAGAGGACAGACCGGTTCTCCACTGATTCTCGCTTCTGGACTTTCTTTCAGCAAGACTTCTATGAGTCAGTCATTTTTCCAAGAAAGAATCCTGTTATCTTGATGCAGTGTGTTGATTGGGAGTACATGGCAGCGGCAGATGATGCCATATTTAATGAGATCATTGCTACTTATGAAAGAACAGGCATAAAGAGAATTATGAGTTTTCAGCATGACTGGAATGTAGAGATCATTGCTCAATTCTATGCAACAATGTATGTCTCCAGGGATCGAGTCTCCACTCTCCATTGGATGACAGAAGGCACCTGGTATGAGACCACTTATGCTCAGTTTGCAAGATTGCTTGAATTTACAGAAGCAGACTCTAGAGACAAAGATCAGATTCACAATGAGAATCCTCTAGGAGCATCCAATCTTGGTTTCCTATATGAAGAAAATGTTGATTATGAGGAAGGAAACACCAAAAGCATGAAACCATTCTTTGCTATCTTGAATAGACTTTTCAGGAAAACTTTGGCTCCTAAGGAAGGTGATGCTTCTCATGTCCTCTCCTACACAAGGAACCTCCTGAGCAGGATGCAAGATGGCCAGAGGCCCTTTGATGTTTTTGATTTTATCTGGAATGAGATCAGACTCACTAGTCAGGAGCCCAGAAGGAGTTGTGGCTATGCTCCTTTCATCATGCACTTGATTGAGCAGGTGACACAGTTGCAGTTTGAATTTGATGTCAAGCACACTGCTCTCTGGTCGAGCGATTAAGGCCCCTACTCAGAGAGCCACTAGAGCTAGCACCAGAGGCGCTACTTCCTCGTCTGCTGCCACCCCTGCAGTTTCAGCTCCGAGTGGGTCTTCATCACCAATCTTGCGTGCTTTGAAGTCAATCTTTGTCCTGTGCAAGGGCAATGCAGCAACGCACAAGAACACCAAGCGACTCAAGGATATTCAAAGGCATTTGAATCTAGAGTGTTCGGATGATGAGGAGAGCGAGGAAGAGATCGCGGATCCATTTGCTCCAGCACCTGACGCTTCAGATGAGTCTGAGGACAATGCCGAAGAGTCTGGCTCTAATGATGCTGAATCAGAGGAGCCCGACTAGTTTTCTCTCTCTCTCCTGTTCTCCTTTGTGGTGCTTGATGCCAAAGGGGGAGAGATGAAGACTAAAGACAATTTCTGTTATCTAAAGACAATTTCTGTTATCTCGTCGTGTCCTATCCTGAGTCCTCAAGTCTAAGTGAACTTAGTCGTGTTATTACTTTATGTCATTTGCTTTGCTTAAAACTCTGTGGTTGAATATTTGTTGCTTTCAAAATCATTTATCTTGTTGAGTTGAACATGCTTATGCTGTTACATTCATTTGCTAAATCTCCTATGCAAGGATATAGGGGTAGCTCTCTCAACTCCTTTGTCTTCTAAAATGTGCATTTGTTCTCAAATCGTATCTTAAATGCACATTTCAAGGGGGAGTTCATCCTATATCTCTTTTATCTATACGCTTTATAAATTTGTCTTTAATCGGGTTGTCATCAATCACCAAAAAGGGGGAGATTGAAAGTGCATCTAGGCCCCTTAATGTTGTGTTGGTTGATTAATGACAAACGATTAAAGAATCTAACATGTTCAACTAGTGCATGAACAGGTGAATGCTTTGAATAGAGATCATCTACGATCATCGGGCATCCTCAGACGTCATTGAGTGAGAAAAACGGCAACTGCGAATGTAATTTTCATCCTGTTGAGTCATAGGTTTGCCGTACTATTAAGAGGGGTGCGTTAAAATTGGTCTAGAGATGGTCTATATGCTCAGATGAATAATTCTAGTCTCTTGAGAGCGTTTAGGTAGTCTCCCATGCATTGGTTTTTGTTAGTTGCAAAATTTCTAGTCGGATGTTCCGATGTTGGATCGAAAGTTCCGAAGTTCAGACTTTCCGATGTGTGGTTGCACTTCAGTCCGTAGTGCGTTGTTAGGGTCGGACTTTCCGATATTTAGTATCGGATATTCCGATGCCTGTTGGTTCTCGAAAAGGGTTCTCTCTGTTTAGTTCGGACAGTCCGAAGGTTAACCTCGGAACTTCCGAAGTGGCTGTTTCTCCGTTTGGGAACTCTCTGTTTGGTTCGGATGTTCCGATATTTACATCGGACATTCCGATTTGGACTTAGAAAGTTTTGTTGAGTTCTTTTTCTGAGTAACATCGGAAGTTCCGAAGTGGTATTCGGATATTCTGATGCTTGTAGTTTTCGACCGTTGGGAGCTGTCCCAATTCTGGTTATTTGCACTCATCGGATGTTCCGATGTTTCGATCGGACATTCCGATGTGTGGCTGAGTGCGGGTATAACGACTAGTTTTGAACCAAAACTATAAATACCCCTCTCCTCTCCCTTTTGTGGGTGACTCACTTCTCTTGGCTGAACACTTGAGCACTTTGAGCACACTCTAGAGCTTTCTTGAGTCCTCCTCCTTGATCTTAGTGATCATCTAGTGTGTGAGGAAATCTAGTGTGGTTGTGAGCTAGTGAAAAAGGAAAGATTCATTCATCTTGAGCACTTAAGAGCATCTCTAAGATCAAGAGTCAAACGCACTCATTTCTCTTGGAGGTTGAAGGACTCCTAGACGGCTAGGCGTCACTCACGAGCTCCCAACATTTATGGGAAGCCGTGGGAAGTTTGTGAAGGCCGGCTCCGCCTCCGAAAGGAAAGGAACCAATAGTGAAACCAAGCCTCAAGTGCGACCGAGGTTTGGGAGGAAAGGGTTGGAAAAGACCCGGCTCTTTGGAGCTTCCTCAACGGAGACGTAGGATTCCCTCAAGAATCCGAACTCCGGGAACAAATCCTATTTTCCTACTTGTCGTATTGCTTGTAATTGTTACTTAGATTGTTCCTAAGATTGTTTCTTCAAGTAATCTCTTCTTTAAGTTGAAGTCTATCGGACATTCCAAACATATACCGGAAGTTCCGATACAATACCGGAAGTTCCGATACTCTTTTCGCTGCGACGAATTTAGTTTTAATTTTTTAAATTGCCTATTCACCCCTCCCCTCTAGGCAACTTTCTCATCTTTTCAGAACCAATCTGTATGTTTATAGTGGTGTGATCTCAAATGGTTTTTAACATAAACTGTCTATGATAAGTATTCTTATCGCTGGCGGTTTTTGGCAAAAACCGTTAGTAATGACCATGGTGCACATCACAAACGGTTTTTTTGCTAAAAACCGTCTGTGATAAGCATTCTCATCACATACGGTTTTTACTAAAAACCGCTAGTGATGATCATGGTGCACATCATAGACGGTTTTGCCAAAAATCGTCTGTGATAAATATCATCACAAACGGTTTTGTAAAAACCGTCTGTGATATTAAATTATCATAGACGATTTTTTTTGGCAAAAATCGTCTTTGATGATATATAATACATATAGTTTCCAAAACCTTCTGTAATGAGGGATCTAATATAAGTCTTTTTGTAGTAGTGTTATCAGAGCTATTCAGCATTATTCCAGCAACAATCACGAAGGTGACCTCACAAGTACACGACAATTCCTCAATGTGCACGGATTGATAAGTACGTCTCTCTCCCCGTCGGTCTCTTCATTCGTATAGCAGTACTAATCTTCTTCAGCTATACCTTTCTCCGCAATTGGATTAAGATCGTCATCCTGCATTGCATCGATACTTTTGAAAATAGGCATACCGTATCAGATACTCCTTGATACATATCCTGCATGTATTCGTTAATATCTGATTTTCAAAAAGAAAAAACATGATACTTCTCTGATACTTTTTCAATACAATAACCATAAATAATAACCTTCTCAACACAGTCTCGATACTTTCCTCTCAAAGCTGTCTGCTCCTGAGTCCCGATCGAGCGATCCCTCACGCCGCCGCTAGTGTTACAGCTGCCGACCCGCAGCTCCCATCCCCGATCCCCCCACTCCATTGCTCCCCTCCCCCGATCCGCCCACACCATCGTCAGCCCACCGCTCCCCTCCCCCGATCTGCCCATGCCGTCATCGGTTACACCTGCTCCATGAGGATCAGGAAGGGAGTGTGCAAGGGTGAGGCGGTCGCCATCAAGGTCATCCCCAAGGCCAAGGTGATGTGCCAAATGCCTGAATTTTGATCCTTATTTTGGTGTGCTCTCGGTTGAATTTGAAGAAACCGGGCATGCATCTGCATTCTAGTTTTCTGAAAAGTGATGCTACGAAAATTAAGAGGTGGTGTAGATTTGTTAATGGCTATTGACTAATATGGTGTTCTTATGAAGTAGCTTCCACCTACAGTAAAGTAGAAGTGTTGTTGTTACAGATATTTTGAGGCTAATGTTTTCTCGAGACAACATGGGATGATGTACTTGTATAAGGCAAACAACCATGAGGGAGAACTGGTGAAGAAAGTACTAGGCTACATCAATATTAAGGTATTCTCAGTTTCTCATTTCCTTACAAGAATTAATTACTTTTCTGTTTTCTATATACATATATACACACATACACACGTATCGGTATTTTTGAAAAAATATCGTATCGCGGTATCGCGTGTCCGATACGTATCAAGGTATCTGGGCAACATAACCGTCATCTCCTCCATATGTCCGTCGATTTGTGGCGCACGCCAAAGTCAACCTCGTAAAGTATAATTTGATAATAGTATCAGAGCTATCTCATGTAGTTTTTGATCTGGATGGATTGCATATAGGTGATATTTGATAATAGTAGATTAGAAATATAGTTTTTCTGGTATGGTAATCTAGGTCGATTCATATGGATTGGTTTGGGTGGACGATTGATGAGATCAATCGGTCTTGACATTCATAGATGGGTTCGAAGATCAATTTGGTTTGGTTGTGTGATCTGTTTGTAGCCGCATTGCTTGTTCACCCTTACTGGTCAGAGTTTCGCCATCAGGGTAAACTATGATGTGCAGTTGTATGGGACCAAGTCAACAAGTGCGATTATTAAATGAAAACGGAGAAAATTAGATTTGTTTGGAATTGGGTTAATATGAATAATCCGATGAATTTTAAGGGTGATTTCGTGAATAAGATTCATGCCTCGAGAAATTTTCCAAGGGTGTTGTCCTTAAACCATCGTGTTACCAATCGTAGAGGCGATATATAGTATCCGTGTCCTTATCACGCGATAGAATTGGATTTTATGCATAACTTGTTTTTGCAGATATTGATGTGAATAGTATAGCCCTTTGTGTATGTGATTGTCGGGGATTGGACTATTTTCTATAAGGATCATTCTGCCCCGACGGCCGAACAACTCCCGACCATGGGCTTGGATGCGATGCCCAAGCGTGGGCCTCGGGCATTCTCATGCTCGGGCACAAGTATACCCGTAATATCGAAGCAAAGCATGGTCGGCTATAAGCCTCAAAGACGTGCCCGAGCAACCATTCTCGGAAAGGACGCGGGATGGTAGAAGACAGACCAAAGGCATGCTCGGAGATTGCGAGAGGACGTGGTCAACCTATAAAACAGGAAAGTGGCGACTATTTCGCCAAGGATCTAGGGAAGTTATACCAATAATTCAAACGTGGCGAGAATCATGGACACGTCCAAAGAGGGCAACGGGCACGATCTTAGGAAACAGTTACCATGTATGTACATATGCACCTTGTATTTAATCCTCTCTCCATCAACGAAGAAGGGGGATCCCAGGGTGAGACCCATGTACTTGTATCCATCATTCCAATACAAAAAAAGGCCACTAGGCGACTGGACGTAGGGCTATTATCTCGATCATGAGAGGCCTGAACTAGGAGAAAATCCTTGTGTTTCTGCCTGTTCTAATGCGTCGTCTCCGACGTCTTCGATGCTACACCTTTGGTAAAAAGGGGCTTAAGTTGATCCCTCATTCAACAAGTAAGCTCGGCGGGGGCCTATTCCCCAATCGTCGACAGCTGGCGCCGTCCGTGGGGATCGACAGATTCTTTACCAAAGGAATCCCGAAGGCGTCATCTTCCACATCTGATGACCGATACTGCACAACTTATGTTGAGGTAAGATACGTAAAAAAAAGTTCTTTGCCTCAAGCAAACTGTGCTTAGGCGAGTCGTTTCTGTTTTGAGCCTAGCAAGTTCTTCGCTTGGGTGCAAATTTCATCCCCTTGCCCGAGCAGGCTTTTCGCTCGAATCTGTACTGAGTAAATTTTTAGCTCGGACGCGTGTTTCTTCACACCGGACGGGCATTGCACTCGGGAATTGATCTTGTTATATCTTGAAAATTGCTCTTATTCCTCCGAGCACGCATTTCACTCGGAGACGATCGGTGTTCCACGCCGAGCAGGCACTACGCTCGGGCGCGAGTCTCTTCCTCCGAGCACGCGTTTCGCTCGGAGACGGTCGGTGTTCCACGCCGAGCAGGCACTACGCTCGGGCGCGAGTCTCTTCCTCCGAGCACGCGTTTCGCTCGGAGACGGTTGGTGTTCCGCACCGAGCAGGCACTTTGCTCTGGCGCGAGTGTCTTCCTCCGGGCACGCGTTTCGCTCGGGGACTGTTCGTGTTCTGCGCCGAGCAGGCACTTCGCTCGGGCGCGAGTCTCTTCCTCCAAGCACGCGTTTCGCTCAGAGACGGTTGGTGTTCCGCGCTGAGCAGGCACTTCGCTCGGGAGCGAGTCTCTTCCTCCGGGCACACGTTTCGCTCGGGGACTGTTCGTGTTCCGCGCCGAGCAGGCACTACGCTCAGGTGCGAGTCTCTTCCTCCGAGCACGCGTTTCGCTCGGAGATGGTTGATGTTCCGCGCCGAGCAGGCACTTCGCTCGGGCGTGAGTCTCTTCCTCCGAGCACGCGTTTCGCTCGGAGACGATTGATGTTTCGCGTCGAGCAGGCACTTCGCTCGGGCGCGAGTCTCTTCCTCCGAGCACGCGTTTCGCTCGGAGACGATTGATGTTCCGCGCCGCGCAGGCACTTCGCTTGGGCATGAGTCTCTTCCTCCGGGCACGCGTTTTGCTCGGGGACTGTTCGTGTTCCGCGCCGAGCAGGCACTACGCTCGGGCGCGAGTCTCTTCCTCCGGGCACGCGTTTCGCTCGGGGACTGTTCGTGTTCCGCGCCGAGCAGGCACTGCGCTCGGGCGCGAGTCTCTTCCTCCGAGCACGCGTTTCGCTCGGAGACGGTTGGTGTTCCGCGCCGAGCACGCTCTGCGTTTGAGCACAGGTCCTCCCAGTTTATTTCCCTGGACGTCTGGTCCATGTCCAGGATGCGGCAGCTCGAGCCTGGCTCGTCTGTCAGTTCCTCGAGCATTAGACCCATGCTCGGGATGTGGCAATGTGAGTCCGCTCGCAATCCGCTAGTAGCCTAGGCGTCTGATCCATGCCTAGTTCCCCTGTGCATCTGATCCATGCATGGGATGCGGCAGCATGTGTTTGTTCACAGTCTGCTAGTTACCTTTTATGCTAGGCGTCTGATCCATGCCTAGTTCCCCTGTGCATCTGATCCATGCATGGGATGCGGCAACATGTGTTTGTTCACAGTCTGCTAGTCACCTTTATGTTAGGCGTCTGATCCATGCCTAGTTTCCCTAGGCATCTGATCCATGCTCGGGACGAGGTTTGATCGTGTTTTATTTTCTCGCTCGGTGCAGCTTGTGCCGACCTTTTTTTCTGAGCATGGTTCGCTCGGGATGAGATAATGTGAGCCTACCTCATCTATCAATTTCTTTTCCTGGTCATTTCATGCCCAGATGCTGAGGTAAGTTCTTCACCATCAAGAATTCAATCACTCCTTGGACTTCTCAATCTCAAGGAGATGATCCATCTCACTTGAGCCTCGGGGACAAGCTGCCGGGGATTGGACTATTTTCTATAAGGATCATTCTGCCCCGACGACCGAACAACTCCCGACCATGGGCTTGGATGCGATGCCCAAGCGTGGGCCTCGGGCATTCTCATGCTCGGGCACAAGTATACCTGTAATATCGAAGCAAAGCATGGTCGGCTATAAGCCTCAAAGACGTGCCCGAGCAACCATGCTCGGAAAGGACGCAGGATGGTAGAAGACAGACCAAATGCATGCTCGGAGATTGCGAGAGGACATGGTCAACCTATAAAACAGGAAAGTGGCGACTATTTCGCCAAGGATCCAGGGAAGTTATACCAATAATTCAAACATGGCGAGAATCATGGACACGTCCAAAGAGGGCAACGGGCACGATCTTAGGAAACAATTACCATGTATGTACATATGCACCTTGTATTTAATCCTCTCTCCATCAACGGAGAAGGGGGGTCCCAGGGTGAGACCCATGTACTTGTATCCATCATTCCAATACAAAAAAGGCCACTAGGCGACTGGACGTAGGGCTATTATCTCGATCATGAGAGGCCTGAACCAGGATAAAATCCTTGTGTTTCTACCTGTTCTAATGCATCGTCTCCGACATCTTCGATGCTACACCTTTGGTAAAAAGGGGCTTAAGTTGATCCCTCATTCAACAAGTAAGCTCGGCCTCATGCTTGTCACTATGAACTCTGAGCTTTAGAAGCAATATGAGGACACAGATACCTACAATATGATTGTAGGCCTGAAGGGCATGTGTGAGGACCAGGCAAGGGTTGAAAGGTACAATACCTCTAAGTCATTGTTTGCTTTCAAGCTAGTTGAAGGGAGTTCGGTCAGCCCTCATGTAATCAAGATGACTGGTTACATTGAGAGTTTGGAAAAGCATGGTTTTCCCCTTAGCCAAGAGTTAGCTACTGACATCATTTTCCAGTCGCTCCCTCGGAGCTTTGATCCATTCATTTTGAACTTTCATATGGATGACATGGAGAAGTCCTTGACCGTGTTGCATGGGATGCTCAAGTCAAGGAAAGATAGTATCAAGAAAAGCTCCAGTCATGTGATGATGGTTCATAAGACCACCAAGTTGAAAAGGAAGACTAAAACTGGTGGCAAGGGAAAGGGCGTGGGTAAAACTCAAGATGAGATCTCGAGCAACAATTAAGTATAAGCTTGAGAAGAATAAGACTGGACCTATATCAGACACTATTTGCTTCTATTGCAAGGGAATCGGACATTGGAAGAGAAACTGTAAGAAGTACTTAGCATAGCATAAAAAATAGAAGGGAAGTGAGACTTCCACTTCAGATATAAATGTTATAGAAATTAATACTGCTAATTCTTATCTTAGTTCTTGGGTATTTGATACCGGGTCGGTTGCTCATATTTGGAACTCGATGTAGGGGTTAATAAAAACTAAAAGTTTGGCAAAAGGCGAAGTTAATCTTCGTGTGGGCATTAAAACAAGAATTGTTAGATTAGCTATTAGCACTTATAAATTACATTTACCTTTAGAATTAGTTTTGGAATTAAATAATTGTTATTATGTTCCTGCTTTAAGCAAAAACATTATCTCTTCTTCATGTTTAGAAGTAGAGGGTTATGAATTCATAATAAAGAACAATTGTTGTTCGATTTATTTGAATGATGTGCTTTATGTCCATTGTCCAGTGGTGAATGAATTATATATTTCGAATCTTGAGGATATACCAATCTATAACATTATTGCTAAGATGCTTCGACCAAATGATTTGAATCCTACTTATATTTAGCACTATCGTTTAGGTCATATAAATAAGAAGCGCATAATGAAGCTCCATAAAGATGGTCTTCTAAATTCATTTGATTTTGAATCATTTAAAATGTATGAATCTTGTTTACTTGGCAAAATAACGAAGACTCCTTTCATGGGTTTAGGTGAGAGGGCGAGTGATTTGTTAGCCCTCGTACATACGGATATATGTGGATCCATGAGCACAACGGCAAATGTGTTTTTTAGTACTTTATAACTTTTACCGATGACCTTAGTAAATGTAATTATATCTATTTAATGAGATATAAGTCTAAATCTTTTGAAAAATTCAAGGAATTTCATAATGAAGTACCGAATCAACTTGACAAGACAATTAAAACCCTACGATCAGATCGTGGAGGTGAATATCTGAGTCATGAGTTTAGTGCTCATCTGAAGCAATGTGGAATTATTCCACAGCTTACTCCATCGGGAACATCGGCGTTGGCTGCTCAATAGGCTCCACCCGAGTATAATCAATGTAGATGCCGCATTCTACTCTGGCTACACCGAGACGACGGTTGGCACAATAACGTCTAGAGAGGGAAAGATGCGTGCAACCGAGGCGGGAGGAGATGAAATTGCAAATATGACACCTTCTCAAACCAAGAGAGCATCTATCACACTCTCATACCGTAGCATGTACCTACCGTGCACTCCAACCGCAACAGGTGAGCTTGTATTGCTCCTACACCGTGATAAATACTACTTATCGTCTTCGGATCCTTCCGTGATGAAGAAATTTCATTCAGGCAAGTACCAAAGTTGGGGAAAAAAAAGTTAGTCCAAAACCAAAAAGTCGACAAAATAGCAGCAAGACAACGGACGCGTGGGGAGCCATCCATCTCCATCCATCCCCAGGTCCCTGGCTGCCCGCGAACCTGCACGTGCATATATTTTCTCTCTCCACTGCAAAGAACACACACCATACGTACGGTAATGTTTGGCAGGACTTCACCTCAAAACTGAAACTTATGGACTGAAATAAAGTAACTTAAGTTTATAATTTTATTCTAAAATGTAAACAAGATGGCTCATCTAAACACTCTTAGTATACCTACAATTTCAACTCCACAAATTTGATAAAGCTAGAAATACCCAGCTCCATCAACTCTAAGAATTTAATGAAGTTAAAGCTCTGCCAAATACTCAATACGTAGACACCGCAACCCCTATGCCTAGAATAACGGAGGCTAAGGACATTTATTTATTTTTATTTTTTTTGCTGAGATGTGCTTAGTAAAGGTGAGCAACATGATTTAATCCACCAAGTCATATGTCAGAGTAGGTTCCAAGTTCCAACATGTATGATAAAAAGATAGTACATACAATACAAGCTAAATTAGCATGCGAAAGGGGTCATTAATTTGACCTAAACCGGCCATATTTGGAAATCCCGGAACGGGGAGCAAAGATTTCCGTACGGTTTTCTCAACCCATTTGACCCCAGATTACAGCGAGAACAGAACCGCACTCGTTTCAACATTCAATCTTCACAAACCCAACAGTGTAAAAATTTAGCACAATTAGGCGCGTAACACATCAAACTTGGCTTGCTGCCGTGGTATGTATCAAACAGGAAAAGAAGAAGAAGAAGAGAAGAAGAAGAAGGAGAAGGAGGAAGAAGCAGGAGAAGAAGAAGGAGAAGTAGCAGCAGAAGAAGAAGGAAGAAGGAGAAGGAGAAGAAGAAGATCCTAGCAACACATCACAGAGCTTGTGAACACCAACAGCACGGTGAGAAATTAAGAAAGACGGCACCGGGGCGGCTAAAATGATGCCCACGTACGGCGTCGCCTTCCAGAGCTATACCACAGGGAACAGAACCCAAAACAAAGCAACGGGAGACCGACGCGAACACGCAGTGCACGCAAGTCCACAGCATCACGGCACGGCTCGCAGTTGGATCGCCGGCGCCGTCTGTCTTCAACAGGGAGCTTTGTCGCCTGGCCCAGCAAGGACGATCTGCAAGAGACCACGGAGACGAAAGAAACCATGTGGCTGTGGTATCAGACCGAGGGCATGGCTGGTCAGTGGTGGATAGCTACGTACTTCCCAGAGGAGGCACACGTACATTGCAATCTATGGCGAACCGCCGTGCGAGCATGATGGCCGTGTTCCGTTCTCTTGCTGTTTGGAAGGCCAGAACTAAGCTGAGGTCACCTCTGGGCCGCCAAAACATCGCCTGCGAGGCTGCCTCGCCACCGCCTCTAACACCGCATAGCTGAAACACAACGGCAAGGCCGTAGTTAAGAGGCAGGCGTTGGAGAATGTTAGGGTGCTTGCGTCGTTAGCAGTGCTAGCTGAACGAACAAGGGCGACACGCACACGCCAATACCAACTGAAGATGATAGGGCGATAAGGGTGTAGAAAAAACATGAGAAATGTTATATGCATATGCCAGGTGAACTACTAGTAACAATACCATTACTGAAAACCTTGTCGAAAATCTTGAAGGTGAACATTTTATATTGACATCACAGCCATCCCTGACAATTTAACGGCCCTGTGCTAAATTTGAAATGAGGCACTACATCTAAGAAAAGTGAATTGCTAACATGAAATGTATCCTTATTTATTATCCCCCGTCAATGCAAGTTGCACAGATCTTGAAGCAAACGAAAGGAAAAGTAATCACTGTCTACTATTTATTCATGCTTTAATATTTATGCAACTTTTAAAAAGAGATGTATAGAAGCAACCCTCTAAATATTATAGCTGTCATACATCTTTTCCGAGTCCATGAAACACAGGATAAATATACGAGGGTGTAGTTGATTGATGCATTGCCACCAACAGGATTTTTTTTTTTAATCGTGAGTTAGTTAGGAGGGGGAATATTTCCTCCGGTTTACAAAAACATATCATTTTGGGATATGTGCAGTCAAACTTTTCAAACTTTAGCTATCGAAATCTTTTTAAATTTTTAGGTTGGATACATGAAAATCATGTGTATATTATTTTGAAAAATACTTTCATAATATTACAATTTTATTAGGTTTAATAAATATATTATAATAGAAATTAGTGACTAAAGTTACATTTTGAGGATTGTATCGATGTCCAAAACAATATGTTTTTTTCAATGAAAATAGGAGACGGGAGTAGTGGCTTAGTGCATCAAAAGAGAAGAGAGAGGTCAGAGGTGGGAAAAACCGGAAAAGTGCTACTGGTCTCTTAAGGTCCCGTTTGGCAACTTGGAACCGGGCTATTTCTACTAGATTCTAAAAGAAACCTAACCGAATGGGCTAAAGCTCGGAACGATTCTCCTCGGATCATTTCTTCTTTTTCTACTCTGTGGCTGAATCGGCCTTAACCCCGTTCCACCCGATTCACAGAATCCTACCTAAAACGTTTCTAACGAGAATCTGGAACCGTTTTTGGTTGTACTAGAATCTGAACCGTACCAAATAGGGCCTAAGTCTTAACTCTTACTCCCTTTAAGTCTTAAATTTTACTCCTAATACCGAAATTAACTAATATTAATTGATGTACAGGTCATATTTGGGGCCCTCAAATTTTGGGGGTCCTGCTGCTCAGCTTGCTCATGCCCTACAAGGGCCTGATGTCAGAACATCTGCTTTGGTAAGGAACATTATTATTTATTTGCAGCTATTGTTTAACCATGAAAGAGAATATATTCTGTAGATGTACCCTACCTGCATAGATGAGGAATAGAATTCCTTCGCAACCACTGTCTTTCCTTTGGAAAGTCTCATCCGCAATCTTCCAACATTGAGAACATGAACAGACTCTTTCGGCTCATCAATTCCATTAGACTGAAGCACAACGACCTGCCATGAGACACAAAAAATTGGGAACTTATGAAAAGATAATTGAAGATGATCACTATAGTTGATAACGTTAAGAGATGTGCTTAATTCTATGCTTTTCTTTTTCAAAGTTGCATAAATATTTGTATTAGAAGGAAAAGCATAGAAGCACTAATCTAATGTTAAACTACAAAGTCCTCAAGAATCGAATTTTGTTCCTTGTAGTTGATGGTGATCTGAGATATGGCTAGGTGCTCATCAATCTCATTTCAAACTAAGAGCAGAAGATGACATGTCGATGAGTTATGCATGCATGGACTGGAAAGCCAATACAGACTACCCATGTAGTAAAAATAAAACGTTAGAAAGACTTCTGCACATTGCAACCCCTACATTGCATATATTGTGCAAAGGAAATGCCAGAAAATGGCAAAAGATGGTATAATCATACATTGAACTCAGTTTCAGGTCTCTTTACGAGTGTCTCTACATAATCCACCAATCCAGCATCTGATAAGAACTCATGTTAGTCACGCAATAAACAAGAGATGCAGATAATTTTGCCCAACAGATGTGTTCAGTCAAACAAACCGGGGTCTACTAGCCCAGCTGTCTTCGCTACTGCAATTTCACCACCAAAATTGATTTCAGCTTGCACATACCGTCCAACATCATGCGGCTCTGGAGCATATACTGGTCTCGTGGCACCTACAGAAGTTCCATAACAACAAATTTCAGAAGCACCGAGGGTCTGAATCTGAGTTGATGATTAAAACGGTTGACAGATATTATAAGCACAACACAAAGACCAAAAAGATGACAATTATAATTCACCAGGTAATGCTTCCCTTTGCCTTTGCAATAGCTTATTGGCACTAAAAGAAAAAAAATGTACTAACAATTTTCTAATTTGTTGCACAGCTCTGTTTTATGAGAACAATAACCTGAATTTTAATAAGAGAAAGATGCTTTTAGGCCTTGCAACCAGAGTGCAGCTTACCTTTTTCTTTGTGTGTGTGTGTGTGTGTGTGTGTGTGTGTGTGTGTGAGAGAGAGAGAGAGAGAGAGAGAGAGCATGATTCCACCTGAAATGATCTCTTTGTTGCTTCCTTTTGGGTGTATCCGGAACCACTGGACCGATACATTCGAGAAATCCATGGGAGTACCACCCAGAGCAATTATTTGTAATATTGAACCTAAGCATTGGAGGCCCTCCAAATCGAACACAGGGATATCATTTCCCTTTAGTCTTTTTAGCAGTTCCAGCTGGTAAAAACGAACTTAGAAACCGTTAATATATTTCCATGTTTTCTGTTCTACTCTACAAAAACTCTCTACCCGCTGGACGTATTTCAGATGTTGAAATAAAAGAGCTTGAGATTGCTAGCCACATAAAAATAACAGCAGAACCAGTTTGATCCCAAGGCCACTGTTTCGATACACACAGTTCATTTTTTTACTGATCCAAGTAGCACCAAAACTGTTTTACCAAATAACACAAATAACCTATATGTATCATTTTCAACATTAATCAACCATGGCAAGGTCTTTGAAAGGAAAGAAAAAGTCACTGCCTACTAAGATTTTTTTCTTTTCAAGTCAGCATTCTGCTTACTTTCTTATTATGTTCTCAGCATTTCAAGAATTATACAAATAGTCACATGCTTCTGAATCCAATGGTGCCTAACACATCTATGCTTCTGTGCTCCCATTAATTTTCGGTACACTACCGACTACACATGACAAAATGTTGTATGGTTTCAACTTTGAATATGAATATATCTTGAAAGTAGCCATGTGAAATAAGTACAAAGAACTGAAGCTAGGGTTGGTAACACATACCTCTTTCAAAAGATTAACACAATCCATGGACTTATCAGCGAACGTCTTACGCAAAATTTGGTTTTCATTTTCCAGATCCATTGCCTGGAGTACTAAATGTGTAAATAGAGTTGACACACTCCAATTAATGTACCAAGCTGTGCAATAACTAAAATCAATTCTACCTTGCTAGGGTAATGCAGCATTTTGATTCTCCGGGCCTCTCTAACTTCTTTCTTTAGTTCCTCCATATCCTTTCAAGAAACAAATAGATGTCACATACTCAAATACACATTGGTTTTTTGAAAACAAAGAAAAAGAAAAGGTTTTTTAAGTTAGAAATGATGTCAACCTCTGAATCTCTGGACGTATATGAAAAAGTATATGCAGCTGGAAGTTGCGAAGAATAGCAGGGGACTAGAGATTTGAGTATTGGGCCAGATGGAAGTGAAGGCTTGGAAATCTAGCTAAGATAAATAAGAACAGGAACAGCTAACCAAAATGCAATGTACTAAGGGTACAATGCTGGAGAGTATCTTCCAGGAACCCAGGTTATCCCTAACTGCACTAGTGTGAACCGAATAACTTGCATGTACTTCAAATTTTATAACGATGTGTGTATGGGTAGAGAGAAATGAGCAGGTTTTCATAATTGACCAAGGCGATTTACCTAGATAAATTAATTCAGCTAGGAATAATAGCTTGGTAGAAATATAAAGAACAGGAACAAGTAAAAGAACTATGAAACTAAACTTCACTGCAGGAAGCTGGAAGCAGCAAACTGAGCTCACACGCTAGCTTGTAGTAATTGATATGTAATGAACTAATGAGTAATGAAGGAGAGAAACTTTTAATAGTGTCTACATACTTGCTTCCCAGTTCTTAGGGACATCTTATTATGCTCCTGAAGAGCTTGTTGAACTCTTTGCACAGCAGACTTAGAATCTTCTATCTCCATATGAGCATTAGCTCTTTCTTCTTCAACAATTATCTTGGCACCTTCAGAAGCCTGTGAGCAATACAAAAAGGCAAACCCTCAAACGTGTAAACAAATGAAAATGTGCAGCAGGTGTAGAGGACAGTTCAACCCATAGAAGCATGGGTATGCTTTTTTACATGTGTTGAATGACAATGTTAGAAAATCACTTAAGAAATCTCAATCCCTGCTTGAGATAATTCATGCTTTATGCTCACATGAGCAACTGCATGTTCTTGTCTGAGGCATATTTGGAAAATCAAGTCAAAATCTTCATACATAGTCATTACACAAGCCACCATGAATTACAAAGGGCTGGAATTACAGGGTTTGATTTTTGATGGAAATCACCACCAGCCATGCAGATCCAATGGTGTAAAGTGGTGCATAGTTTCTTTCTCTACAATGATCAAGTCCCCTCAACACATACTTCCCCACACATTCAATTGTAAGAAAAAACTAACCTTACTCTAATGTAGCAACATAGGCATACATTATTCCCAACTAAAGGAATATCTTTGGTTAGCACAGAATGCCCTAACTTTTTATGACCAATGAGCTTCCTCAACTGAATATGCAATCCTTCTGTGCTTTCCGTACACCTCTAAAATCAGGGAACTTTATTAATTCCTTGTTATGAGTTATTTTCCTGAGGACTTCATGAATTAACCATTAAGCTGCACCCCTTACAGACATCTCACGGGGAGCTAGATTTTTCTCTAATATTATAACTGCCAATCAAGAAACCAAATAGGCATGCAAGTTGGCAGTGAATTATGAACAATACAAAATGAATCGTTCATGATGAACTTTGGCATTTCTCAAGTAAATAGATTCTGATTCCTGAACATATCAAACCACCTGTTTATAAATGTTAATGATACAGCACTGCAAACAAACAAATTGGTACATACCAGCTTTAATGATTTTGCTAATTTTGTGACCTCCGCTTTTTGCTGAAGCAACTCGGCCTCTCTTTTGGAGAGCTGAACTGAAAGAATATCCACCTACAAAATAGTATTACTATAATCAAACGCCAACATTAGACATTAGAAAGGAGTGCTACCGTGGCAGGTAGCAGGAAGTTTCTCAACAAAATAAACGGTAAGAGAATTGAAACAACAACTTGAAGAAATAAATTAGGCTGTGTGAGTATAATATTCTATAAACATATGCTATTAGAAATTAGAAATATATACATGTCAAGACAAAAGATAAACCTGAATGAAAAATGCCTAAGTATAGGATATGAAGAAACCAACCATAGAAATAGACTCCTCGATTTCACCCTTAGTTTTGCCTGTCACCCGACCTCTCAGTGACTCTAATACACTCTTTAGATTCTTCAGAAGGATATCTCGCTCTAACAAAGCCACTTGTCTCCATTTAACCTGAGAGTTTGAGCAAGTAAAATAATACATAAAATGTTTGAATTTTTGTCACACTTACAGTTACCTACAAACTAAATTCACTATGGAGCAGATAAGCCAACACACTGTAAACAGCATATAATACAATCGTGGAAGTAACAAATGTGGAACTCTGTAGCATCATTAATTAAACTGATTGGCACATAGGCAATAATGCACTAAAATGTAAAGGTCTGAACCTCTTTAGACAACAAAGTGGCAGTGTTGAGACCCTTCTCAAACTTCATTGCAAGCTCACGGACTGAGAGACGCTGACGACGGTCAGGCAGATCTGCAGTCTCCTTGGTGACGATCTCCTTGAGAGGCGGCATTTTTGGGCCATCAGCCAGCTTGATCACTATACCGTTTGAACCATTCTTGTAGGTAGGAAATTTACTTCTGATGATGTTTGCTGGACGCAATGGCCCTGGCCGTAGGACCTCAGTCTGCGCCTTGCCCCCATAATCAAGAATTGCTGCCCGGGTCATCTATAAAATACAAATACCCTGCAAAACTAGTTTCACAAAAGAAAACGCATTATTATTACACAATTCACAACATTTACTGCATTAAATATGTCATGCGCGTAGCTAATTGACATTGGACGATTTCTTCCTGCTCCAACATATGCCGAAAGCAAAGGAAGAATGACAGCACAATGAACCTTGCGAAATGGAATCCAAGAATGTAAAGGTGGAAACAGGCTGGTTGAGCAATAGAATATGACCTTTGTTAGCACCTACAGCTTGCGTGAAGCAAATGATAAACATCACATGATCTAATCTTTGAAGTGACAAACAACCAAGAAAACAAAAGGGACAAAATCTCTTGAGAAAAATTAGAAATGTGCAAACATCTTTTCATAAACAATAAGCACCATAATACAGGAAAGGGGGATGGCAAAATAAATAAATAAAAAACTAGACCCTCACAAAGAATCAAAAAGGTTAATTACACACCAGCAAATTTTTGGAGCACAAATGATTGGAGGTGGTTGGCAAAATAATGCAACATCAATTCAGCAACCTCCCATATTGCCGACAAAACCCTCCACAGCAAATTTTCACTAGGAATGAGATTAAGATCAGAGTGTAACCAACTACTTTTAAGATCGCTTTCTTGAACTCCACAAAAAGGGCCAGTTAGAGGACTCCAAGAATGCAACTTTATCAGTGAACAAGGAAAAGCATTTCCGCTTTACAGTTGGAAGTGCTCCACCATTGTTGGCTAAGCAAATGGAGAGCTACAGAGGTGACTCAAAGAAGCAGTACAGCATCTAATTCTGGCTAATTGACCCTGAAGGTAAGAATATTCGCATGGGGCGAGTAAAACAACAGAAATAGCAAAGGTAAGCTGCACAGTTCTACCAATTTTTTAAAAAAACATTTAAGAACAAACTCTTCGATTACCTGAGGAGATAAAGGGTAAGGCCTGTTTGGTACGGTTCTAGATTCTAATAGAAATGGAAACGGTTCCAGATTTTTAGTAGAAACGTTTCAGGTTGGATTCTGTGAATCGGGTGGAACTGGGTTGAGACCGATTCAGCCACGGTGTGGAAAAAGAAGAAACATCCAAGGAGAATTGTTTCGAGCTTTAGCCCGTGTGATTGAGTTTCTTCTAGAATCTAGTAGAAACGGTCTAGTTCCAAGTTGCCAAACGGAGCCTAAAACTCTAGAGTGAATCATATACTGTGGCCAGGGTTCGCAATGCCGAACGGTTTTCGCGGATTTCGAACGAAATTTGACATTTCGAGCTCCAGCGAAATTCAATACCGAGCGAAAAACCGAGCAAATTCAAATTTAAATTCAAAAAATTTCAAAAATTTGAGAAAATTTAACCAAAAACTCTCTACAATAAGTATTAATATATTTATGACTTCTGGTGTGAATATTTTTTGAAAAAAAAATTAAATTAAAGATTTTTTGAGACATTCAAATTGTAGATAATAGAAAAGGCAAAAAAAAAATGAAATTAGAAGTATATTTTAATATGTTAATGTTATCTAGTATTGAAAATTTTCTTGTATTGGCATGTGACAACTTTCAATTATTTAAAATATAGCAAATGTATGTTATTTTTTTTAATATATTAGTGTTATCTTGATAGGGTATATTTTAATATTTTAATTACGTGCATGCCTTTTTTTTGCACTTGTATTGATATGTGACAAGTTTTGATATGTGAATTGCATTTTACAAATTTTACAACATTTTTTTATAATTTTTCTCACTTTTTATATTTTTCTTAATTGTTTTTAATATGTCGTCGAAATTTCGAGCTTTTCGATCGAATTTCGGTACTTTTCGATCGAATTTCGAGCTTTTCGATGGAAATTCGCTCATGTGTTTGACCAGTTTTCAAATACGTTTGAATTCGGCAATCATTCGATTTTTTCCGAATTTCGAACGAAATTCGACGATTTTCGCTACCGAGGCCTGCTCGAAAATTGACTCCGAAACGAAATTGCGAACCCTGACGGTGGCAACTTCAGCTCTAAGGCATAAGATATATTTCATATTTGTCTTGAAACAAGCAGTACTACACGACACATACAAGCTATAGCACAAGTGCATAACAAGTTAAAACTTACATTATAGTTATATTAGGTCAAGTTACTACTATTTCCTGAACCACGAATCCACTTCGAATTTTTATAAAACAAATAGAATCTCTTCTACTTAGAGAAATGAAGCCAGGAAAAAAAATGCTTTAAAAAACACTGCACCGTCTAGGATTATACTAACTTCGACCCAAAGGTAAGATCGCATCTTAGACCAACCAAGGCTAAAAAATGCGGAGTTGAACTTACTCCAACTAGTTCCCCAATACAAGCATTGCAAGCTCTACACGGCCCCATCAAGGGATAAACAATTGAACTACAGCTGTATTACTCCATTGCTTCGGAATCCCCAGTACTTCAATCTTCTCCCACCGAAACACGAAACCAAGAAAGGATCGAACAGCACCTAGCTAAATCTTCTCCAGAATACGCTTTGGGGAAAAAAAAATGCTAGAAGAGAAGACATTTAATTTCTACCCACGAACCAAGCGAAAAAGATCCAAACTTTCCACTACCTGAGCAGGCGATGCCAAGAACAACTGCAAATTCAACAAAAAAAGAACAGGAAAATCGACAGAAAAATGGACGCCAAGAACTAACCCAGCAATGCGCGCGTCTAGGCCGAGGCTTGGATTCGGGACCTCCTCCACGCGATCCGAGCTCGGATATCCGCAGCCTGGTGCGAACCGGGCGCAGAATCACCGATTCGCGCCGCAATGGGGTTGATCTGGCGAGTAATTTTCTGGGAATTTGGGGATCTTAAGAGGGGCTTGCGTGGAGGGAAGGATACTTTTCTGTCCAGAGAGTTTGCTCCTCTCTGTGTCTTCCTCCCCCAGCTTCTGTCTTCTTTGGGGGACTTTATTAGTTAGTGCCTGATAGAGCGGGTGGCAGCTTTGAATGGCTTATCCGGGGTCAGGTTCACAGAGTCGAAAACCGCTCGACAAACCATTCAAAACTTTAAATTGATAGATAAACTGATTTAATTAAAAAAATTAAAAAAAAATTATGCGATATAAACCGGTGAAAACCGAGTGATTTTCGACAGAAATCGACAAAAATCGCTCCAAAAATCGGCCGCCCAAACGATTCAACTTGTCAATCGGTTTTTTGAAAAAACCGATCAATTTTCGTTTTTTTCTTTGAATTTGTTTTGAATCTTTTTTCAAACGCTCGGTTTCGGAACTCTTCGGTTCTTGACGATTTTCACGGTAAACCGGTACCACTGAGACCTCGATTTTCAATTCGAAAACGGTTTGGTTAACCCTGTCTGGGGGCATCATTTTTCGCTAGGGCCACACAACGTGCAACGTGCATCTCTAGGTGGTTTTCTTTTTCACATGAATCGCGAAATGTGTACACCCTATGTTAACAATTTTGATATACTCGGTATTGTCATGACTCCAAAATAAATTCAAAATATGACGGTTTATCTACGATACGATGTGCAAGAGTAATGTGTTGCGGGGTGTAAAACTGTAGATGCTATATGATTGAATAGTGCTATACTGAGATAGCCTATTGCTAGAACTAGTAATAGGCACATGTAAAATTCTTGCGAGACATGTATGTTGATGGCTTGTTATATAATGAATATTATCTACATAGCTATATCTTGTTTCTATACATCACCCATTAAGGAATACTTGCCAATGCTGCCATGATGTCATATCCCCCCATCACTAGCTATTTTGGTACTCAGGCGAAGAGGCAAGCCGACCATCACTAGAGCTAGAGAAGGAGATCAAGCCTCCTCTTCCTCGTGGACAACGTCGCCACCTTATCTTCCATGTGGTAGAACTAGAAAATTTTCAATAGGGTGTATGTTTTATATGTATAACTCTATAGTTTTGTACATAGCTTTGTAACATCGTAAATTTGACATAAGTTTTTAGAACTATTTGTATTGTATTTTTAGCGAATTTCAAATATATATGTTGGATTTAGTCGAAATAGCAAAATTAGCTAATTGAAGAGATGATCTCCTGATATTTTTCAAATTTTTAGAGGTGCGAATCGACATGATGTCATCGCACGGCCGCCGCTTGGATCCGAAGTAGTGTGGAGATCGATCTTCTCCACCATTGCTTCATCCTCATCTGCATCGTCAACGGTGAGCTCCCGACAGCAATTAGGAGCCATAACATGAATCGGAAGGAATGGATTTATTGATGATTTGTCACATTAAGTTAGTGGAATTGATGATTTACCATATCATGTTTCACTGATATATGGTCCTACCTATATCTCACTGGCAGTTGGACCCGTACAGGACCAGTTCGGCACGGCACGACGTCCACCCCTAGTTGTTAGCTAGTTAGGCTCAAAGGTAAAGATGTCCTTGGAATTGAAACAGGCGGCCGGACAGCCCAGGAAACATTTGCCATCATTATTGCTGGTGAGTAGGGATGCAAATGGGCCGGCCCTAGGGTCATCTTTGACCCACTCTAGTTCATTTGTTTGCACTAAAACTTAAAAGGTGGACTAAAAATTAAGTTTTTAGTGCAAACAAATGAACTAGAGTGGGTCAAAGAAGACCCTAGGGTCGGCCCATTTGCATCCCTACTGGTGAGGTGCAGTTATAGGGCTGGTAACAAAGCTTGTTAGGGTTTAAATTAAAATTATTTCGATTATGATAGTTAATGTGTACAATATTGAAATGAATCTATTTCGAACGAAAAAAGGTTAATGAGACTCGGCTCGATAGTGAGCCGTTATCTCAAATTTGAAATAATCATTTAAATAGTAAATAAAATATTTTATATTGAACTATATATATTTGGAAAGAAACTGACAATGACTCATTAAACTTAATAGCCAGCACGGATGGTTACCTTCAGAAGAAAGGCACAATTATGCATGCCCTAATTCCTAAACCCAAGCGCCATTAATCAAGTTTGTTAGTACACATAGGCGAATAATTAGGTTTCGCTTTTACTTTTGTTTTTCAAAGTGGACTCAATCATGCAACCAGAGACGTCGACACTGATCATA
This sequence comes from Rhipidocladum racemiflorum, assembly GCA_036346355.1. Taxonomy (NCBI): domain Eukaryota; kingdom Viridiplantae; phylum Streptophyta; class Magnoliopsida; order Poales; family Poaceae; genus Rhipidocladum; species Rhipidocladum racemiflorum. Next base: position 58,962,066 of record CM070573.1, on the reverse strand, counting down.
TATAGCTAAGATTAGAGCATGCAAGAAAGGCATGCACGCATTCTGTATCAGGAAAGATAAACCAGATGGCCCTGTAAGGTATATATATGTACAATTAGTTGACGGCGAATTTGCACATTTACTCTTGGCAGATAGCTCATTTATCCCAAAAATCTTGAGTTATTGGATCATACGTCAAGAATGTAACCACATATTTCATCGGGCGACAATAAGATCCCTAATAGTAAGTGCAGTGATGCAGCGAGGACGCCACCAGTAGCCATGGTCTCAAAGAAATGAGATCCTCTGATGTCGTGTCTGGGCCCACACGTCAGTGACCCAACGTCAGAGAACGTGACATCAGAGGAACCACTCCCGGTCTCAAAGCGGCCCTTACGGTTTGGGTAGTATTGGTAAGTGAAGCGATGATTGGGTTTGGTGGCACTGGAAGATGATTTTCACTATTTGTTATTATTAGAAAAAAAATCTAGCGCTGCTCTAATGCAATAAAAAATGAGTTAAGACTTTTTATTTTTTAGGGTTTTGATAATCATCTCTTGGATGTTTTCATTGGAAAAACTATCCAAATTCTGCTGCCTTGGATTAGCCTAGAGATCGATGCTGATCAAGGTTTTAAATTATGTTTTCGGTATATATCTCGAAGGTGGCCGAAATCCAAAATTTCGACGAGATTTCAGAATTTCGGACAAAATTTGGATGAAATCCAAATGCCAAATTTCAAATCCAGTTTTTTTTCTTCAACCGGGATTTCTGAGATTTCGACCAAAATCATCCAGATCTCGGTCAATTTGAACCGACCGAAAATTGGTCAAAGCCACACGTCAAAAATTTATGAAATTTTTTGTGGATTGTCTTGGCCCCAAATCCAATCAAATTTGACCCATAAAAATTAAAATTCAGTCAAAATATCTGAGATCTCAGCCAAAATCACCAAGATCTCAGCCAAGAACCTTTTCCTATCCTGATTCGTTTGGCGTAGAGATCCATGTTCTACTTCCACCTCACTGTATGTTGTCTAAGTCAAGGAAGAGAGAGGGAGTGTGAGACCATGGTTTGAAAAATCAATGAAAATGGGTTGAAAAATACAATTTTTGACCGTATATAGCTGGCTCGATAAACGAAATTGGACAGTAAACCAATCCAATTCAAAATTAAATTAAAAAAAAAAGAAAATTTGGAAAAAATTATCCAGAAGTTTCCTAAAATTAGTATTAATAGCTATTTGACATCTACCATGAAATTTGGGAAATATTTTTTTGACAAATTTTCCTTGAATTCTTTCTAATTTTCCTTGACTGTGCCGATTTTCTCTAAAAATCGGTTGATTTTTGAATTATTTCGCCACTGTTTGACCATCGATTTCAAAGTTAGACTTTGAATTTTGTTCGATTTTGACCGGTTTTTGACGAAAATCGGCACTGAGCGGGTAGCGATTTCCAAGCTCGGTTTGGTAATGTAAACCCTGGGTGAGAGGGGAAAAGTAAAATGTACATTCGAGAAATTAGCAGCATCTGTCGAAGCTTCATTGCGATCATCCAAGTTCCCCTTCTTGTTTCATTTTGGATTTGTCATATCTGAGAGAGAGTGTGTGTGAGAGAGAGAGAGTGAGTGAAAGTGCATCTAGGCCCCTCATTTTATTTTGGTGATTGATGATGGCACAATTAAAGAGATCTAATGTTTTAACTAAGAATAATGCAGATCTCGAGAACGTATCAAGCTTGGAATGAGATTGGATGCCCCTAAGTACTTCAAAATTCAAAAAGACGGCATCAAGATGAAGACTTGTAATTTCTATTTTATTTTGAGTCTTAAGGATAGCCGTACTATTAAGAGGATACGATGGAAAATCGTTTTTAGGATGTGCATGTGCTCAAGGTCAAGTCTTGCATACAAACTAGCACTCAAATACTTGCATTTCCCAAAAATAGCAATTTCCAACCGAGCCATCCAACCCGGAGTATCCGGACATTTAGTCCGGAGTGTCCGGACAATTTGTCTGGAATATCCGGGTTAACCCATTCGGCCAAAAAGTCACATTCCAGTTTATCCGGAGTATCCGGACATTTTTTCCGGATAGTCCGGATCATCCGGAGTGTCTGGGTTAAATTATCTGGAGTGTCAGGACAGTTCGAAATTGGGAGTAACGGCTAGTTTTCAAAAGAAGTATTTAAAGCGTCTACTCTCCTCCAATGGCTAGGATCTCTATTGAGCTCATTCATAGCAGCATTCAAGCCATTCCTAACCCTCTCTAAGCATTCAATAGAGCCCTCACTTCCTCCCACCTCTTTATTTGGTTGTTGATCCATTCTTGGTGAGGAGAGGAAGAAGTAAAGTGCTAGGTGCATTCAATTCAAGTCCTTGAGCATTAGTTCATTCTCCAAGCGATCTTTCATGGTGTTGTTTCTCTTGGAGGTTGAAGGTCTCCTAGACGGCTAGGAGTTACCGGGAGCAACCAAGGATTGTGGTGTGCCCCGGTTGTTTGTGAAGGCGAGTCTCGCCTCCGAAAGGGAAGAGACAAGAAGTGAAGCCGGCGAGTGCATTTGTGCAACACCGGGAGGAAAGCGGGTTGAAAGAGACCCTGGCTCAAGTGCGACCGAGCCACCTCAACGGAGACGTAGGATTCCCTTCAAGAATCCGAACTTCGGTGAAAAATCGCGTCTCTCATTTTCTCTTTATTTAAGTATTTTGTGCTAGATAGAGTAGTTTTAGTTTCGTTCCCGTGCTGCCTAACCCGGAGTATCCGGATAAAAGACAGGACACTCCGGATAAGCTGGAGTATCCGGATAAAATACCCGGAGACTCCGGATTGAACCACTCGGGCAAGTTTAATTCCGCTGCAATTTTTTAATCCGCCTAATCACCCCCTCTAGGTGACATCTCCGGTCCTTTCCATTGGTATCAGAGCCAAATCTCCTTTGTTTTAGCTTAACCGCTTGGAGAATCTGAGATGTCGGAAATAGAAAAGATTACCGAAACCCACTACCAAGAGAAGGCCACAGGTTCCGGTAAAGGGGTTGCAATTCCATTCGATTATGCCTCTTTTGGAGTCTCAAACTTCTCATTTATGTCTCCGTCTCTTCCGGCCGAGCGCCTCATTTTGACGGCACTCGCTATGCGGCATGGAAACATAAGATGAAGATGCATTTGAGATCACTTCATCCTTGCATTTGGAAGATTCTTGAAACAAGTTTCAAGCCCGCCAATCCCAACAATCTTACTTCCGAAGAAGACAAAGCTCAACACTTCAACGACTTGGCCGTCAATGCCTTGTTTAATGCTTTGAGTGATTCGGAGTTCAACCGAGTCGATGGTCTTGACAACGCCAAGGCAATTTGGGAAAGGCTAATGGTAACTCATGAAGGTGTGTCAAGTGTCCGTGAATCCAATATCGAGCTTATCATTGGAGAATTAAGCCGATTCACATTGGAAGAAGGAGAATCTTAAACAAAGATGTTTGACCGCTTAATGGTGTTGGTGAATCAAGCTAAGGGACTTGGAAGCACCGAGCTCACCGACAAAGCCATTGTCAAGATCATCCTCCGAGTGATCACCCCCACCAACCGCAATCTTGTTCAACTCATTCACGACCGGCCAAACTTCGACACACTCACTCCTCATGACGTGATTGGTCGGTTGATGATGGATGAGATGATGGTCAAAGAAGCGGAAGTGGTAGAGGAGCTCAAGTCCGGCAAGAAGAAAGGCATTGCTTTGAAGGCCGTCAAAGTAGCTCAAGAAGTAGAAGAAAGTTCAAGTGATGAAGAAGAGTCAAATGGGCCGCTCACAAATGAAGACATGGCCCTTCTAGTAAGAAGATTTAAACAAATTCTTGAAGAAGAAAGGCTACAAACCGGGAAGTTACTCCAAGAGTCATGGCAACAAGTCAAGAGGAAGGCACTCAACTAGAAAATGCTATGAGTGTGGAGAACCCGGCCACTTCATCGCCGAGTGCCCACATAAAGAAAAGAAGGAAGATAAGTCCTACAAGAAAGACAAGTTTCGGAGGAGGGACAAGGACAAGAGCAAGAAGTACAAGGGCAAGGGTCATGCTTACATTGGCAAGGAGTGGAACTCCGACTCCGACTCCGAGTCCGAGTCCGAGTCCAACTCCGACAATGAAGGAGGACTTGCCACCGTCGCCATTGCTACTCCACCGACAAAGTCGAAGAGCCTCTTCAACAACTTAAGCGACGGAGATGAAGATGCTCCTATGTGCCTTATGGCAAAGGGGCACAAGGTATCATCCAAGAGTCCCATCCCTTCCATTGTTGATTATGGTTTAGATGATTGCGATGATGCTAGTGATGATGAGGAAGTAGCATTTAAGTCTATAAATGATTTTTGATATTAAGAAATTAGACTTGCTACTTAAAGATATTGAAAAATTGGAGGAGGTTGTCAAACAAAAGGAGGCTATTCTTAAAGCTCAAGAGGATCTCCTCATTTTTGAAAAGGAGAAGAACCTTGAGCTAGAGAAGAGCCTAGCTTTTGAAAGAAAGAAGAATGAGGACTTGGTCAAAAGCTCAAATTTGACCAAGAATGAAGTAATTAGTCTTGAGATCACCAATGCTTCACTCTTAGAGCAACTTGCTCAAACGATGGATGCTTGCAAGGCTCTTGAAGTGAAGCTTGTTGATCTCTCGAATAATGCTTCTACCTCAATTAACAACTCCAATATTTCAATACCTTCAACAAGCAACGGATGCGCTAAATGCTATAATATTGATGTTGCTACTTGTGCTACTAACCGTGAGACTTTGAAAGTCTTGGCCTATGAAAATGAGAAGCTTAAGGGGATGCTTGAAGATGGACTTCAAAAGTCCTACAAGGCTAGCAAAGGTTTAGAGGAGTTTCTCGGTAAGCGCCAAGGTAATCCTAAGAAGCATGGGCTTGGGTATGTTCCTCCAAAGGGCAAAAAGAGCAATATCGTGGTTGCTCCTTTAAGCAAGCCGATTCACTTTGTAAAAGGCGAAGGAACATCCAAGAACAAAGCTCACTCCGAGTTCTTTGCTTCTTATGTTCTTAAAAAGACTAACCTTGGTCGTGTAGTTGCTTATCATATTGGGGGTAAGCCAAGAAATGCTCCTATTGTTCGCTCTATTTGGGTTCCAAAGTCTCTAGTTGCTAACGTGCGTGGACCTAACCAAGTTTGGGTACCAAAGAGCAAAAACTAAATGTCTTTTTGTAGGCCTATGTCTCCGGTGGAACAAGTTGGATTTTGGATAGCGGATGCACGCATCACATGACCGGAGAAAAGGCAATGTTCGCGCATTTGGATGTGAATGAATCAAATAGCGAAAGCATTGTCTTTGGAGACAATGGAAAAGGAGAAGTAATTGGTTTGGGTAAAATCTCTATCTCAAATGATTTCCATTTAAGTAATGTTTTACTTGTTGAATCATTAAGCTACAATTTGTTGTCCGTTGCACAATTATGTGAAGCGGGCTACAATTGTTTGTTTAATGAAAAGGGTGTGGAGGTCATTAAGAGAGTTGATGGTTCAATAGCCTTTAAAGGGCGTTTAAAGGGTAAGCTCTATCTCATAGACTTCAATACGGATAGACTTAATCTTGAAACGTGCTTAATGTCTAAATCTAGCATGGGTTGGCTATGGCATCGCCGGCTAGCCCATGTCGGTATGAGGAACCTTCACAAACTCATCAAAGGCAACCACATCCTCGGACTAACCAATGTTGTTTTTGAGAAAGATAGAGTTTGTAGCGCTTGTCAAGCGGGAAAGCAAGTCGGTGCCCCTCATCCCGCCAAGAACGTGATGACGACCTCAAGACCATTGGAGATGCTTCATATGGATCTTTTCGGTCCGGTCGCCTACATAAGCATCGGGGGAAGTAAGTATGGTTATGGTCTAGTAATTGTAGATGATTTTTCTCGCTTCACTTGGGTATTTTTCTTGCATGATAAGGAGAAGTCCAAGTGACATTGAAGAAATTCATGAGAAGAGCTCAAAATGAGTTTGAAGTGAAGATCAAAAGAATCCAAAGCGACAATGGCACTGAGTTCAAGAACATTGGTGTTGAAGAGTATCTCGATGAAGAAGGAATCAAGCACGAATTCTCGGCACCTTACTCCCCTCAACAAAATGGGGTGGCCGAAAGGAAGAATCGAACACTCATCGAGATGGCGCGGACGATGCTTGATGAGTACAAGGTTTTTGATAGCTTTGGGGCGGAAGCCATCAACACCGCATGCCACAGCACCAACCGTCTCTACCTCCACAAGATATTGAAGAAGACGGCGTACGAGTTGCTCACCGGCAAGAAACCAAACGTATCCTACTTTCGAGTCTTTGGGAGTAAATGCTATATCCTTAACAAAAGAGCTAAGTCTTCTAAATTTGCTCCTAAAGTAGATGAAGGTTTCTTACTTGGTTATGGATCTAATGCTTATGTGTACGAGTTTTCAACAACACCATCGGTGTAGTTGAGATCTCGCGTGACGTAACTTTTGATGAAACTAACGGTTCTCAAGTAGAACAAGTTGATCGTGCCGAAATTGACAGGGAAGAACCACCGTACGAAACCATCAAAAAATTGGCAATTGGAGAAGTGAGACCTCAATTTTCAGAGCCAAACCCGAGCAGTCCAACCCGGAGTATCCGGACTGCAACCCGGAGTATCCGGATCGGTCCGGAGTCTCGGGTCCAATACCGGATACCCCGGATGAAAATGTCTTGGGTGACTTTCCCACTTCATCCAAGCAAGCTCAAGATGGTTCAAACGCTACTCATGATGATGAGGAACCTATTCAAGCTTCAAATTCAATCGTACCTCACCCAAGGGTTCATCAGAGTATTCAACGAGATCATCCCGTCGACAATATTCTTGGAGACATTAAAAAGGGAGTATCCACTCGATCTCGTGTTGTAAATTTTTGTGAATTTTACTCGTTTGTGTCTTCTCTTGAGCCTCTTAAGGTAGATGAAGCACTTGAAGATCCGGATTGGGTGATGGCTATGCAAGAGGATCTCAACAACTTCAAGCGAAATCAAGTTTGGGAGCTTGTCGAAAGACCCAAGCAAAATGTGATCGGTATAAAATGGGTCTTCCGGAACAAGCAAGATGAGAATGGGATCGTGACAAGGAACAAAGCTCGATTGGTTGCTCAAGGGTACCCACAAATCGAAGGTTTGGATTTCGATGAAACATATGCTCCAGTAACCAGGCTTGAATCTATTAGAATATTACTTGCCTTTGCTACTCACCATGATTTTAAGTTGTACCAAATGGACGTGAAAAGTGCCTTCCTAAATGGACCACTCTCCGAGATGGTCTACGTCGAGCAACCACCCGGGTTTGAAGATCCAAGACATCCGGACCATGTCTACTACCTTCACAAAGCACTTTATGGACTTAAGCAAGCACCAAGGGCATGGTTCGAGTGTCTACGAGATTTTCTTTTAGAACAAGGTTTTGTAGTCGGAAAGGCTGACCCTACTCTCTTTACTAAGCACATTGATAATGATTTATTTGTATGCCAAATATATGTCGATGACATTATATTTGGATCTACTAATGAACATTTGTGTAAAGAGTTTAGCAAAATAATGACTAAAAGATTCGAGATGTCCATGATGGGAGAGTTGAAGTTCTTCCTCGGATTTCAAGTTAAACAACTCAAGGAAGGAACCTTCATTTGCCAATCCAAGTACATCAAGGACATGCTCAAGAAGTTCGGAATGGAGGACGCCAAGCCTATAAAGATGCCCATGCAGGCCAACGGGCATCTAGACCTCGACAAAGAAGGTAAACAGGTCATCCAAAAGGTATATCGTTCGATGATCGGTTCTCTTCTTTATCTTTGTGCATCTAGGCCCGATATCATGCTTAGCGTTTGTATGTGTGCACGTTTTCAAGCTGCTCCTAAAGAGTGCCACATGGTGGCCGTTAAGAGAATCTTAAGATACTTAGTGCACACTCCTCATTTTGGACTTTGGTATCAGAAAGGATCATCCTTTGAATTAGTTGGCTATTCTGATGCAGATTATGCCGGTTGTAAAGTGGATAGGAAGAGTACCTCGGGGACTTGCCAATTCTTGGGTAGGTCTCTAGTCTCGTGGTCTTCCAAGAAACAAAATTCAGTAGCCCTATCCACTGCCGAAGCCGAATATATAGCCGTCGGGAGTTGTTGTGCCCAATTACTTTGGATGAGACAAACCTTGAGTGATTATGGCCTAACCTACAAAAGTGTTCCACTATTGTGTGACAATGAGAGTGCCATAAAAATTGCCAACAATCCTGTCCAACACTCCCGTACAAAACACATCGATATTCGCCATCATTTCCTAAGAGATCACGCAACCAAAGGCGAAATTGATATCCAACATGTGAGCACAAATGATCAATTAGCCGATATATTTACCAAGTCCCTTGACGAGAAAAGGTTCTATGAATTGAGAAGTGGTCTAAATATTTTAGATTCTCGTAACGTGGCTTGATGAGTGCTCACATATTGTTTGTTGAATGGAAAATGAATTTCAAAATATTATTCATCTTTTTCTTTGAATTTATCCTGTGTTTTTGGCTCTTGATCCTCTAATCCCATCATTGCCGTGTGACCATGGCTTGTTTGCTTATTTGTTCGCTGGTCACATAGCAAGTGGACATGTCAGGGCCCCTTTCATGCTCTCTTTTCGCCAATTCCCAGGTCTCTCGTGCTCACCTTCTTTTCCTACCGAGCTGGGGAACCTGGAGTGTCCGGGTTTTTAATCCGGAGTCTCCGGATGACCCGGAGTATCCGAACTAATTGTCCGGACTCTCCGGGTTGGGGGGTTCGGTTTAATTCCAACCCCCCCCCCCCGCGCGGTTACTCCTCCCTCACTCCATTCACTGCGCCTATCCCTCTCCCATGTTCTCCTAGTGGCTAGGGCGGTTTCTCACCCTCCTCTTCATCTCCAAGGCAATTGGAACTCCTCCTCTTCCTCGGTGTTGGAGATCTTGGTAAGAACTCTTTGCCCTAACCCTCTCCATTCCGGGATTAATTTTGTTTCTCATCTTAGGGCCTCTCCTTTCTCTCATATCTCTAGGGGACGTGGTTTCTCTTCCTTTGGCCCTCAAGAATCGGAGAATCGTCTTCCTTCACTCACCCGTGTTCTTCGTGCTCGATCTCTTTAGGTGAGTTCGATTTCTTGCCCTAATCCCGTGAAATCTCTTGCTAGATTGTGCCCTAAGTCTTCACTCTTTCATTCTTGAGGCAATCTAGATTCAATAATTGTTGTTGTGCGGGTTGGAACCCCCAATCTTACTCGCGCCGTGCGCAAATTCTGGCGCATCCGGAGTATCCGGACATTTGGTCCGGACTCTCCGGGTTGGTCCGGAGTATCCGGATAATTTGTTCGAAGTCTCCAGATGCTATCCGGAGTATCCGGATAATTTATCCGGACTCTCCGGGTTGAGTGCCTCGGCCAAATTTCAATTCTTGTTGTAATTCCAGTCGCCTCGCGGCTAATCTTTTTCTCTCACTTTGTCTGGTCAGATGGATCCTTCTCAGAGTACGTTGGGTGGTGGTGTTCCTCCTCGGGACTCTCCTCCTCCGGATACCCCTCCCGGCTCTCCGTCTGCTGCTCCGGCGCCCAAGAGGCAGAGACGCGCCGTGATGAAGCGGCCTACTTCAAAAGGTCCGCTGAGGATTGGTCTTCCATCAGGCTCTCAGCCTCAGCCGCAGCCGCAGCCTTAGGCTCAGTCGCCTCCTTAGCCTCAGCCTCAGCCACAGCCTGATCCAGATGAGCATCATGCAGACACTCATGCTACTCTGAGAGATCAGAAGAGGAGAGAGTATCGTGACTCAGGACGCTTCATTGGTCCCTTGGCCAAAGCCAAGCCTGTCTGGAACTATCCCGGGTCTGTAAACCCGATGAGAGTGATTGACTACCGAACAGGCTTTGGCAAGGGCAAGGCTATTGTTGAGCACAGGAAGAAGGATCCCCTTGAGTTCCATCAGGACGAGTATGTGGACCGACGCTTCTGGAACAGATTCCAGTCTGACTATTATGAGACGGTCCTCTACCCGCTTGAGCATCCAGTGGTCAGGATGAAGACCATTGACTGGGACTACATGGTAGCAGCTGAGAACTCAGTGTTTGACCAGGTCATCCAGATTTGTGAGCTGCACCAGGTCAAGAATATCATGTCGTTCAAGTATGACTGGAACAATGAGGTGGTCATGCAGTTCTATGCCACCCTCTACTTTGACAAGAATGAGGAGGCTATCTGGTGGATGACAGATAGAGTTTGGTATGTGGCCAACAAGAAGAGGTTTGCCAGAGTGCTTGGCCTCAGATATAATGACAGTCTGAAGCTTCATGCCAAGAAGGTCATGACTCCTGAGCAGATAGAGGCGCTGTATGACACTTCTCAGCGTTTCACCGTAGGGACCATCAAGGGTCTGAGGGACGTGCCTGCGGTGCTCTACAGGATGCTCAGGGTCACTCTTTGGCCTAAGGTGGGAGACGCATCTGCCATCAGTTCCTATGGAAGGAACTTGCTGTACCATCTCGTTGAGCGCACCTACACTTTCGACATTGTTGACTTCATGTGGGAGACAATGAGGCAGAATGCGCAGAGCAACATGAGCAGTTGCAGCTATGCCCCCTTTGTGATGGCTTTGATTACTCATGTCAGTGGGCTGAAGTTCATCAGGGATGTGGAGCACTTGTCCTACAAGGTCCGACCTCCTTCTGCTCCTCCTGCTCCAGCAGCCCCTGCTCCTGCTACTAGGGCTCGCAGAGGTCGCCCATCCAGTTCTTCTTCTGCTCCTGTTGTGCCTCCTGCAGTTCCTTCTGAGCAGACTGAGATCCCGAGCAGCACACTCCAGAAGATGTTGAAGCACATCTTCTGCCTTTGTCGCGACATCTCCACTCAGCAGAAGGAGATGCGCAAGGAGATCAAGAAGAATGGCAAGGGCATTCGAGATATCCGCCGCCACAATGGTGAAGCGCTCTCTCCCAGTGATTCCTCTGGATCCTCTGAGGAGAGTAGTGATGCGACTTCTGCCGATCAGCTTTTTGGCATCACCTCTTCTGCACCGCTTGCTCCTGGAGATGACACTGGCAGCGATGGCTCGCAGTACTCAGCGTTCGACGATGACGAAGGCGACTATGAGTGATTCCCCATCTCCTCCTCTTTTTGGTGTCTTGATGCCAAAGGGGGAGTGATGTTCTTTAGTTGTCGTGTCGTCTAGTTGTCGTGTCGTGACTTATCGTTGTGGTTGTGGACTCTGTTCTCGTTTGGTTGTCGCTCTCTTTATTTTATTTGTGGTCTTGTTATCTGTTGCTTTATATGTTGTCGTGAACTTTGTTATCCCTGTTATCCATGTTATGTCATTATGTTTATCTTATGCATGGTTTACATTCCGTTATTTGTGCTATGTAATTCCTCGGATGCAAAGTTTTAGGGGGAGCTCTTGGATACTTCTCGTTAAATATGTGCATTTGATTCCACTCAATACCTCTAATGCACACATTTAGGGGGAGCTCCGCCTTATATTTGATGATTCAAATGTGCTAAGACAATATCATGACTATATTCTATTTGCCTTTAATTGTGTTGTCATCAATTCACCAAAAAAGGGAGATTGAAAGTGCATCTAGGCCCCTCATTTTATTTTGGTGATTAATGATGACACAATTAAAGAGATCTAATGTTTTAACTAAGAATAATGCAAATCTCGAGAACGTATCAAGCTTGGAATGAGATTGGACGCCCCTAAGTACTTCAAAATTCAAAAAGACGGCATCAAGACGAAGACTTGTAATTTCTATTTTATTTTGAGTCTTAAGGATAGCCGTACTATTAAGAGGATATGACGGAAAATCGTTTTTAGGATGTGCATGTGCTCAAGGTCAAGTCTTGCATACAAACAAGCACTCAAATACTTGCATTTCCCAAAAACAGCAATTTCCAACCGAGCCATCCAACCCGGAGTATCCGGACAATTTGTCCGGAGTACTGGGTTAACCCATTCAGCCAAAAAGTCACATTCCAGTTTATCCGGAGTGTCCAGGTTAAATTATCCGGAGTGTCTGGACAGTTCAAAATTGGGAGTAACGGCTAGTTTTCAAAAGAAGTATTTAAAGCCTCTACTCTCCTCCAACGGCTAGGATCTCTATTGAGCTCATTCATAGCAACATTCAAACCATTCCAACCCTCTCTAAGCATTCAATAGAGCCCTCACTTCCTCCCACCTCTTGATTTGGTTGTTGATCCATTCTTGGTGAGGAGAGGAAGAAGTAAAGTGCTAGGTGCATTCAATTCAAATCCTTGAGCACTAGTTCATCCTCCAAGCGATCTTTCGTGGTGTTGTTTCTCTTGGAGGTTGAAGGTCTCCTAGACGGCTAAGAGTTTAGGGATGTGATCGGATCGGATACGGTCGAATATCGTCCTATTCATATCCGTATCCGTATTTTTTATCGAATATAGAATCGAATACGAATAGTATCGAATACAGAATCGAATACGAATTATACAGGATAATATCGGTTACGAATACAGATCGAATACGGATCGGAATCAACATGGATACGAATAATATTAGTCGGATATTTTAAAATCCAATTTTAGTTTTTTTTTCTAAAATCGGTCCAAATTTAAATTCAAAATTCCAAAAGAAATATATTTGTATGTCTTTTTTGCCTTTTTATCCCTAGCTTGTCGTACATGTGACTCTGTGAGTAACAATGTACCCCATTGCAATAATTGAACCAAATGATTTGCAGCTGGCATATGCTGCTGAATCCTAAGTAGCCCTCCTGAAACGTCACTTGCCATTTTATGTACCACCTTTACCCAAATATCTTCAAATTAGCATCTAGCACACATGAACACATTATATCTTGTCATCCAATGCAGACCCGATCTAAACAAGAAACATGTTAAATTGTTAATGTGTTATTCTGAAATGTGTTATTCGGATAATATCCGTATGTCATATTCGGATATTATCCGAACAAAAACTCGGATATTCCGTATCCATCGGATAATCAATGTTCCATATCCGTATCCGTATCCATGTAAATTATCTGTATCCATATCCTTATCCGAGAAATCAACTGGATATCTGTGAAACTATCCAAATCATCATCCAAATCAATTCGGTCGGTCGGTCGGTCGGAAAATATCCATACCAGTTCCATCCCTATAAGAGTTACCAGGAGCAACCAAGGATTGTGGTGTGCCCCAATCGTTTGTGAAGGCGAGTCTCGCCTCCGAAAGGGAAGAGACAAGAAGTGAAGCCGGCGAGTGCATTTGTGCAACACCGGGAGGAAAACGGGTTGAAAGAGACCCCAGATCAAGTGCGACCGAGCCACCTCAACAAAGATGTAGGATTCCCTTCAAGAATCCGAACTTCGGTGAAAAATCGCGTCTCTCATTTTCTCTTTATTCAAGTATTTTGTGCTAGATATAGTAGTTTTAGTTTCGTTCCCAAGATGCCTAACCCGGAGTATCCGAATAAAAGACCGGACACTCCGGACAAGCTGGAGTATCCGGATAAAATACCCGGAGACTCCGGATTGAACCGCTCGGGCAAGTTTAATTCCGCTGCAATTTTTTAATCCGCCTATTCACCCCCCTTTAGTCAACATCTCCGGTCCTTTCAGAGAGAGAGAGAGAGAGAGTTTGGAGAATTTTTATGGTCAAACCTTGTCGCCGACATTCATCTAGAACAGCTTAAGAGTCGAGGTTAAAGGTTATTCTTTTGTCAACATACAATTTTTTTTCCTGAAAACACGTAAAACCTTTGCACGTCATTTATTAAAAATAAAAAGATCCAAAGAAAGGTCTTTAAATTGTTAGCAAAAAAACATTTGGATGCACACGCAAACACAAGAAACAAACACACAAAGACTATTGGAGGCAACACAGGAAAGTTTAATTTGTATTGCTGATTCTCTTGATGCAACTTTGCTCTTGGTTAAAAGAGTACAAAACCTCTGCTTATATAGAAGAACACCCAACTAAAACTAACTAGTAATCAGACATGACACATCTAACCGGCTAGAAAACATATAGCAGTTGGACTTGCCATATACATGCATACGAAATTGAGACGGACTCAATGCTATAGACTCAACTTAGCAACAAGATTAAGTCTAATAGGATTAAGTGGTATCAGAGCCTCGTTACTCTCGACCTCTGAAGCATGGCAGGATTTGATGATGAGACACCTCGTAAGGATCCCAAGCTACCAACTTCCAACAAATGCGCCGAGGGGTTTGACTCCGGTGACGACAGTGAGTTGGCAGTGCATCGGGTGATGAGGGAGATTGGAGGGTCTGTTATGTATCCGATGCTTTCATGGATGAACTATGGAGACTAGGCTCTCTTGATGAGAGTCAACATGTAAGAACAAGACTTGTGGGATGTGGTCGAGACGGGCAGCGCTAACATCGACTTTCGGGAAGATTGGATGGCATTGGCAGCCATCCTCCGATCCGTTCCATCAGAGATGCTCTCGATGCTCGCCATGAAGAATACGATGAATGAAGCGTGGGACACAATCAAGACCATGCGCATGGGGGTCGATCCCGTGCGCAAGGCAAAGGCGCAAGTACTTCGAAAGGAGTTAGAAGGCATCTCTTTCAAGGATGGGGAGTCAGTGGACAACTTCACCATGCACCTCACTAGCCTCATCAACAACCTCGCGACTCTTAGCAACGACATCATTGAGCAAAAAATTATAGAGAGATTCTTGCGTGTGGTGCCGCCAAGATACTCCCAGATTGCCATCTCAATCGGAACCCTATCCTATTTGAGCATGCTATCTACGGTAGAGTTGACTGGGTGACTCAAAGTTTCCAAGGACTAGTTTAAAGCCAACACCAATGGCACTGGTGGCCGTCTACTTCTCACAGAGGAAGAGTGGGCTGTGCGTGTGGCGCAACGTGGGTGCATGAAATGGAGGGAGCAAGGCGACACCTCCTTTGATGGTGAGAAGAGTGGCAGCAATAGGCACGATATTCAGAAGAACCGTGCACGCGGAAATGGGAATTGCAATGGCAACAGTAATACTCTTGGTAGAAAGCTTACTGGGAAGGGCAAGTGCTACAACTGTGGCATCTATGGCCACTGGGCTAGGGAGTGCTGCAAGCCAGGGCCTAGCACCAATAGGAGGTGCACCTAACTCAAGCAGATGAGGAGCAACCTGCTCTTCTTCTGAGCCAAACGTACGACACCTCCCACGACGTGACACAGACGGTGTTCCTAAACAAGGGTCACATGTTTCCAGCCGACGTTGGCAATGATGTGTGGTACCTCAACACAGGCGTGAGCAATCACATGATGAGATCCAAGGAGATGTTGATGTCTCTCGATGAAATCGTAAAGGGCTCAGTCAAGTTCAACGACGAATCGGTCATGGAGATATGTGGTCGTGGTGCTGTAATGTTCCAATGCAAGAACAAGGAGTAGAAGGTGCTCACTGGGGTTTATTATATACCTCATTTGCATCGCAACATCATAAGCTTGGGACAATTGGATGAGGGCGACTGCAAGATCGTCATCAAAGATGGCAAGCTGTGCATCTTCGACCGTGAACGGGCGCTGCTGCCATGAGTGTCGCGGTCCAGCAATAGGTTGTACACTATGTCCCTAAACCTGGCCACACCTATGTGCTTTCTCTCAAAGATGGATGACATGGCATGGTTATGGCATGCACGGTACGGTCATCTCAATTTTCATGCACTGTGAAACCTTGTATTGAAGGAGATGGCGGATGACATTCCTTTGATCAACCGAGTTGAGCAATTATGCGATGGCTATGCACTAGGAAAGTAGCATCACACTCCATTCTCGTAGGCCTTGATGTTTCACGCTGATCATGGATTGGACCTAGTGCAAAACAATTTGTGTGGGCTGATCACACCGACAACGCCGGGAGGTAGCAGATATTTTCTGTTGATCGTCAATGATCACAGCAGGTTTATGTGGGTCAAGATGCTCAAGTCCAAAGATTAGGCATTTAAATACTTGAAGAAGATCAAGGCTCTGGTGAAAACTCAGCATGGTGTCAAGCTCAAGGCGTTCCGCTCATATCAAGGCGGCGAGTTCAACTCCGTCAAGTTTAGGGAGTACTGCGACGAGGTGGGCATCAAGCACAACACCACCGTGCCTTATACGTGTAACATCCCAATTTTTGCATTTCATGGATTTGTTGTGCATTTTCTATTTTTGGAATTTTCTGGAGTTTATTTTGATTTTAACGTTACTATTGAAATAAACCATTTACAAATGTTATTAAAGATATTTGAAAAGTTTCTATAAACTTTCATTGGAAATATTTTATTTGAGTTCAAAATATCTCAAAATATTTTTCCAAAATTTTTATATAATTGTTCTGATATTTTCTCTATTTATTATGGATTAAAGGAATTTTTGGAATTTAATTAACTGATAAATTGCTGAAAATTGATTTGAAGCTTCATGGGCTGAAGCCCAAATGAGCGCAGCCCATTTCCCAATCCAACCCGCAACTTAATTCTTCGCGTAACCCTAGGATTGCAACCGTTAGATCGCAATCATGTGGTCCAAAGTGTGCCATGTAGATCTAGCATTTTAGCCATTGGATCTTGATCGGATTGATGGCTTTGAGTCGCGCAACCCTAGCAGTGATGGCCATTCAATTAAGTACGCATGTGTGGTCAGGATTCTTTGGTTTCTAAACCGTTGTTGTGTGCTGATCAGAACGCTTGTACGATTGAGAAGTTGTCTTCTCTGAGGCGAACTCTGAGCTTTGCTCTATGTGCGCTCTGGACATCCTTGCCATCTTGGATGCATCTAGGATGCATTTGGCTATTTAAGGGGACATACACAGATTGCCTTGTTCTTAGTGTTGAGATACGCGGTATGCTACGCTAGCACAAATTAAAATTTTTCTACCGCATAACCAGAAAGTTACTCACAAGAAGGGGATCATAGATCAGATTACCACTAGACGCACAGTTGCGGAATCCTTCACCTGTCGATGTAGTGGATCATCCTCTCCATGCCGCAGTTGTCACGTCGATGAAGTGGATCGACCTTCCCTCGTCGTAGCCCTTGCGTCAGTGAAGTGGATCGTCCTTCCCTCGCTGCAGCCCTCACGTTGATGAAGTAGTCCATCCTCTCCATGCCGTAGTCGCAATAACATCACCACAACAGTCCACACGTCCGGGGATGGAACGCCGTGCGTCGGTCTGCAAGCACCGTGTCACTCAGCAGAGGCAACGAGAGGTGGAGGCTAGAGTTTTGGACGAAAAACTCTTATGCACGCCCACCCTTCTCCCTTATATAGCCACGTGATGAAACCCTAAGCTAGGGCCTATCAACGCGTTAAGCCCACGAGGTCCATTATTTACGGATCCAATCTGAATTAATGCGTCCTAGCCCGTTAAGTGTGTAACCCTGTAGGTTCATGTACATTTGGACATAGATCTAGAAAACTCTTTTTCAATCCAATAGTTGGTAGCGACTCCTTGCAGGGCATGCCAACTCCCAAACGCATATGATCAAATCGGACATAACCTATCAAAAGTACTCATGTAATAATCATTTTGCTAAACTATATAAAGATTGAACTCAAGGCGAGAAGCATGTCATCCTTTGACAATTCAATCCATCTCTCATATCCGTGATATGTTAATAAGTTGTGATTGACTCCTCAATCACGGCATGGCCATGCACTTCCTAAATCATATCACACGAGTGGCCTAGACATATATCTCCGTTATACTGGAGTGGCAAATTCCATCTTAACTATTCACTTCCCTCTGCATGTTTCATAGTAAACATGAAAGCAACCTTTATAACTATCCGGTTAGGAAATGGTGTTTGTTAACCCCAAGGTAAACTATTACATATGTAGGGAATGTGATAATATCAGGTCTAAGGATCATACATCTACTATGTATGAGATACACTGATGACACATAAGAATCTAACATTCTCGCAGTGTCTCATTGCGGGTCTATCTAACCCATGTTCTTCAACATGCTTTCATAATGTATTGATGATATCTCCATATCCCATGATCTATGAAACATGATCATCTATCAGTACATGTGTTGATCTATTCATCATTGTCCTCTACGACGATATCCGATCAAAGATATTTATAGAATCATATCAATAAATAAAGAGTTTCATAAGCAAATCGCATACTTACTGATCAATCTAATGATATATATTCATTGGACCAATAATCATATTATTATTCATAAACATAGTCATGCTACAATCATCTATATGATTGTCTCAAGAGCGTAACACTAACACTTAAGACCCCAAACCCTCAGTTGGTTTGGCAAGATCGGTCGCTATTCGCCATAATTTGAGGGAGTTTATTAGCGCCACTGCATTGGTAAAAGGCCACAGTTCACCATCGTTCTTGACTCTCAGGACTCGTGAGCGGTCGCATTGGAATCGTTGTCACAAGGTCAACACGGTGATCACCTTGGAATAGCCAAAGGATCGTCGGAGCGCTGGATAGCCGAAAAACCTTAATCATCGCTGTTCAGGGTCACCGAAGCAAAAGGTGAGCATGTCATTGAGTTTGTGATGATGACATTTACCCATTGGTGCCCTCGTCGGTCACCGCCGACGACCATAGTGATCAGAGCACTGCTGCATATCGTGGCCATGGTGCGGTGTTGACATGCAGATGCCACGTCATTTTCCCAGTTAGCATCTTGCGATCCTATACGTCAGCCCTAGCATCAGCCCTGTCGCCATGCATCGAGTCCACCGTGAGTCAAAGCAAACTCATGGACCTAGCCCATCAAAGAAAGGCCCACCTGTCAGCCAAATAGTTATTGCCATATTTAATTTTTTTTATTTGGGGAAAATTTAGTGTTGATATCATCATGATATCATTAATCCAATTTCCAGCAGAAAGTATTTTGTTAAATTAGGGTTTATTCTTTTTTAGTATTTTTCTTTTATTTCAATCTTTCATGAGCCCATTCTCCTTCTTATGAGCTTCGATTGAGGTGATTCCAGTTCCTAAAAATTTATAAAATTGAGCTCTATATAATGGTGAGTTTTATTTAATTTTTGGAGTTAAGTTTGCTATCTATTTTTGTATTTTATTTATTCATTACACATAGACGTTGAAGTACTCAAGATCAAGGTCCTGAGTAGGAGCAAGAACATTTTTCATGCCAAGTTGTGCTTTGACCATATTGATCCTATGTTTCAAAAGTTATATTGTTTTAAATTATTGCATGCTAATTCAGATTAAAATTATTTTAATTAATTTGGAAATAGTTATTCAACCTAATTGAACTATATCAACCTTATCATTTGTACGTCATAATTTATTTGTCACCCTAAGATGTTTCATTATTAGTTGGTATCTATTAAATACCAACATGGATTATCACCCTAAGACGTTGTATTGTCTGTTGCCAATGCTGCCATGATGTCATCTTCCTCACCAGTCACGACAAGCTATTTTGGCACTCAAGCGAGGAGGCAAGCCGACCATCACTACAGCTAGAAAAGGAAATCAAGCCTCCTCTTCCTCATGGACAACGTCGTGACCTTGTCTTCCATGTCGTTCCATGGTAAAACTAGAAAATTTTCAATAGGAACTTTATATGTATAACTTTATAGTCTTGTACAATGGTTTCGTAACATCATAAATCCAACATATATATAGCAAATTTCAAATATATGTGTTGGATTTATTCTAAATAGCAAATTTAGCCAATTGAAGAGATGATCTTCTGATATTTTTCAAATTTTTGGTGGTGTGATTCGCCCATGATGTCATCGCACGGCCGCTGTTTGTATCCGAAGTAGTGTGGAGACCGATCTTCTCCGGGTGAAACTTCCATCCGGATGTCCGATTTTTGTTTTATTTTCGGATGCGCCGCAGCATTTTTTTTGAACGTATGAAACATTTTTTTTACTGTTTGTCGAAGAAAAATGTTTCACTACATAGAAAAAAATGTTTCACGCGTAGAAAAAAATATTGCAAAAAAACAGACGTCCGATCCCAAACAATTCCCATCTTCTCCACCATTGCTTCATCCTCATCTGCACCGTCACCGGTGAGCTCCTAACGCAATTAGGATAAGAGAAGTGCTTCTATGCTCTTCCTTTTAAAAGTTGCACAACTATTAAAGCATGAATGAAGGGTAGATGGTGATTACTTACCCCTTCGCTTGCTTCAAGATTTGTACAATCTGTACTAGAAGGAAAAGCATAGAAGCACTACTCTTAGGATAATTCTTCTTGGGTAAAATTCTTTGGGACGCGAGCGTTCACTCCCCTTTGTAAAAGAAAAAAGGTCCGACCAATTACCACACCTTCTCGCAACCACTACAGAATTTCCCGACGTGTACGTCGCAATTGGAATGGATGGATCACTCTCCGCAGAAGATCACGGCATGGGATTGATTCGACGAGCTAGCAAAGCGAGTGTGGGATCCTCTTCCACAGCAAATCCCGGAGCAGCCGGTCCAGCTTCCACAGCAGCCGTCGGTTCACGATCGCACGGACGAGGATCCTCTCGGCGAGCGCCACCGGGATCGGACGCGCGGGATCACCCCGCTGGTGGCGCGAGGGCCGGCGCGGACGGGCGCGGATCTCGGAAATTTCGATTAAAAAAAATCGGATTCAAATTTTACTTTTTGAATTTCGTTCGGATTTTGTCCGAAATAACGAGATCTCGACGAAAAATCGGATTTCGGTGATAGACGAGATTCTACCCTAAACCAAAATTTTGAACCCTGGGCGCGATACGACCCGTCTGTTACGAGCCATTATGACTTCTTGCCTGTACGCCCTTCTCGTTTATCTTATTTCGAGAGAGCCTCTGAGAGAGGAGCGGAGCATGCCAACCAGAGTCACCTTATCGCAAATAATCATGCGAAAATCACAAATATTGGCCTTATCAACGGAGGTAAGCTCTTAAAAATCGGCCGAAAAATTGGTTAAATTCAAAAAAATTTATACGTTGTAAATATCGAGATAATCGGTGAAAATCGAGAGAAAATTTGGCTTTGAGAAATATTCAATTGTCCGGTCAAAATATCTCAATTATCGGTGAAAATCGTGAGAAAATCAGTCAAAATCGCGATTATCGGTAAATTTTCGATTTTTTTTAATTCTTTCACCAAAAATTTGGATTTCGAAACCATACAGTTTTTGGCAATTTTCGGAGAAAATTGTTACCAGCTAGGATTGATTTTCTAGTTGATTTCGGTAAGGTGAAACCTGATGCCAACTCGACAACAACACCATGCGATGCGTCTAAGAGCCTGTTATTTATTTTGGATTCTGACATCAAAAGTTGAATTAAAAACAAACATTTTGATTTTATAAATGGATTCTTATAATTCAGCCCACCTCTATACACTATAATTCACAATCCAGTTCATACGTGCTACTGTGAATTCTGATAAATACAAATATGAGAATACCACTGAACTTCGAAGTAAATTACTAACCAATGCCATTACCCAACCCTATATCTCCCCATCTCTCCCACCCGAGCTCGATTCCTCTATCCCCCGTCTCGTTCCCGTGGTGGCGCAAGCACGCCACCTCCTCTTCTCCACCCATCTTTGCCCAAGCACACCGCCTCCTCCTCTTCGCGCAAGCACACCGCATCTCCTCTCCACACAAGCATGCCTCCTCCTTGTTCCCATGGCGGTGCCTCTCTCGTCGCCTCCTCCTCTACGCCCAAGCTCTTCGCCTCCTCCTCTCGCACACTGGCGACCAGAGGGCAACTGCCAACGCCTGTCCACCTGAGTCGCTCTGCTGGAAGCCGTTCACCGGCACCCATATGCCCAAGCCGCACAGCTAGGGATATTACATACATTACAGGCACAATCCAAAATCAGCTTTTAAAGAATCCACAACGAAAACAAACTAGCTCTAAGCCGCCGAAGCAAAAAAAAAAATTCTCACATCCTCTAGTTCAATTTTCTTTTATAAGTTTAGCCCATGTTTGAATCAAATTATAAATGTGACATTACGGGATGTCGAGACACCGTAAAAGGTGAAATTAGAGAATGTGACTTTATAAAAATATGAAATCAGAGTTTAAAATTTTACGCTATGAGGTTTAATCGCATTTTCGGGCCGATTTCGGGAGTTTGGGCCTCTCCGGGGGAGTTTGGGCCTAAGGGAAAGGGTCGTGGGCTTTGGTGGGATGGTGTTTGGGTCCAAGTGGGAGTGGGAGACCAGGTGGGGCGCCTCCCTCTGCCCTTTGGTGCGCCCCAAGCCTGCCCTAGCCGCCCCCACCTCCTCTTCTCCCCCTTGGTAGCCACCCTCCCTCTCCACGCCTCCACCTCCCCAAGCCGCCCCCCTTGCGCCCCTCTCCTTCCCATCCCTCTCCACCATCCTTGTTTCCCCTAGGGGAGTTCTCCACGTCGCCACCCCACTGATCCATCCGTTGGAGTGCTCCGCGATGAGGAGATCCGGTGGGTTTGGAGCGAGGAAGGAAATCGTGTGAACCGGGAGGAGATTCGTTGGTTCATCGTTCGCCGAACGAATGTATGGCTAGGGGTAGTTCTTGGGGTTGATCTAGGTGCTGTGCTAGAGGGTATTTGGATGATTTTAGATCAAGTGGTGGTGCTGTAATTGGGTAGATTAGATGAAAACTAGAGTTTGCCACGTTCTCTGCTTCGAGCAGATTGTGTAGTCGATCTAGGGTTTGGGTTTTCACGACCTTAGATTCGGAATTTGGTCGGCCGCCTGTTGAGAAAGTTGTAGGTAACTTCAATACCTTTCAGTGTACATAAAGAACGTCCAATTCCGCCCAGCCGTTTGAAAGTTATGCTCGATTTACCGAACGTGTTCAAATCTGTGACGTAGCTGGGACATAACGTAGTGTTTTGTAGATTAAACAACTTTAGAGTCCGAATCAGCTTTTCCATTTACTTAGAAAAAGTTAGAAAATTTCCTAAGCTATGCGAGGATGTGCTCGTTTAATCGATTCGGAGTCCTAGATCTGAAGTTTTGATAGTTTGAAGTCTGCTGTCCCAGGGGGGACAGATTCTCTGTTTTTCATTTTCGGGAGTAGTTTGCGATATCGGGGTAGATGGGCGATGGCGTACTGTTTTGTGGGCACGTTGTGATTGTGTGGCATCTATGTGAAGGTGGTGTGACCCCGAGAGTGCCCTCCTTATCCCGCCAATCCGTCGTCCGAGGTTAAGGCAAGTGTATTGGGATGGGTAGCATGTGGTTTATTTGATTTGTCTTGACTAGATGCAATTGTTTCCATGTTATGCTATCTTGCCATGCTTAGTATTTGCCATGATATGATGAAAAAGGGTATGTTAAGATGCTATGCAATGGTTTATGGTTAATGATTATGGCATATGTTGCGTACATGGCATGAAACTTGGCCCGGTCGGTGAGAACGTCATAACTATTCCGGTAAGGTCGGTGAGAAAGTTATGACTAATCCAGAGCGCCATGGATGTAAGACCTACCTCGTGATTCGACCCACGCGGTGAGTGGAAGCGAGGAGTAGGCACCCTCCATCTACGGGATGGAAGGGGGACGTGGGTGCACGCCGACGGGTGTGCACTCGGCAATACCGGTATTTGCGTCAAGGAGACATGTGCATTGCATTGCATTCATGATGATGATGATGAAATGATCTCAATGAGGTTGAGACATGAATATGATGTTGCATATGAAGTATGACTTGATCATGATGTTAAGTTGTTATGTAGTGATGATAATAATTGAATTGTTCTGTATGACCCATTGCATTATACTTGCTGAGTGATGAACTCACGCTTGTGTTTTATGTTGTTTTTAAGTACCATGAAATCGGCACGTAGGAAAGGGGCTTAGTGACACATCTTCACAAAGTTTCACTCATTAAGACTTACACAACTTTTGCCATTCGTAGTTGTGATTATAAGTTAATGCGTTGAGAACTTGGAGTATGCCTTACTTGTGTGCTTGTTTACATCCATTACTTCGTTTTAGTTCATAGTATGGCTAAATTTGATATGCTAGGCTTAAATTGCTGCTATGTCACCGGTTACATTGTTTAGATGCTTCCCATTGTGATATATCTTGTGATATTATTGTTGATGCTCCGTACCATGGAAAAATAAAGGAGATGCTGTCGAAATTTTCGGTTTTAGCATTTACTCCTTTGCTGTAATTTATCTTAATCTATGGTATTTAGATGTTGTTTAGCCTATGTTTGGTAGCATTCAGGCATGCTAGATGCCGGGGTGTTACAATAAATTTGATTGTGCTTTCTCGACCACAGCAGGCACCCACTGAGCTCTCCAACTTTGACAAGTAAACCTTGAAAAGATGTTAACAAAGCCTAGAGGGGGGGTGAATAGGCGATTTAAAATTAAAACCAAATTTGTTGCAGCGGAAAGAGTATCGGAACTTCCGACTAAATCGAAACTTCCGATATTTGTTCGGAATGTCCGATATACTTTTAAAAGGAGGACCTCCTACTAAGTGCAACAAGCGACAAGAGTAATCTAAGAATTTAGTAGCAGTAAGATAAAGATATTAGCAGGAATATAAAGGGCCACAAAGAGATAAGCAAAAGTGAATCAAGTAGAGAGACAAAGATTTGATCCCGGAGTTCAGATTCTTGAGGGAATCCTACGTCTCCGTTGAGGAGGCTCCAAAGAGCTGGGTCTCTTCCAACCCTTTCCTCCCAAACCTCGGTCGCACTTGAGGCTTGGTTTCACTATTGGTTCCTTTCCTTTCGGAGGCGGAGCCGGCCTTCACAAACTTCTCACGGCGTCCCACAATCTTTGGGAGCTCGTGAGCGACACCTAGCCGTCTAGGAGTCCTTCAACCTCCAAGAGTAACAAATGCACCGTTGATCAATCTAGGAGGAACACTCTAATGCTCAAGACGAACCATACTTCCTTTTTACTCAAGGTCTAGAACTCAATTCTTGTCATCACTCTTTAGATGATCCCTAAGATCAAAGAGGAGGGCTCAAGAGAATACTAGAAAGTGCTCAAAGTGCTCTAGAGTTCTGCCAACAGGAGTGTGTAACCCTCTAAAAAGAGAGGAGTGGGGTATTTATAGATTCTTGCAAAAACTAGCCGTTATGCCCCCACTCAGCCACATATCGGAACTTCCGATATTAACATCGGAATGTCCGATATGTGCAAACTTTCAGAACTCAAGCGCACTCCAACGGTCGAAACAAGATGCATCGGAATTTCCGATGTTGACATCGGAACTTCCGATGTTCTCAGAAAGACACCTTAACCAAAAAGCTTCTAAGTCCATATCGGATTGTCCGATGTCTTTATCGGAACTTCCGATTTTATCATCGAAATGTCCGATCTGAGATATCGGAGTGTCCGATATTTCCAGAGAGCTCCCTTTTTTAGGATTAAACACATCGGAACTTCCGATCATAAACATCGGAACTTCCGATCTTTACAGAGAGCATCCTGGAGGGTATCAAACATGTATCGGAACTTCCGATCCAAATATATCGGAATGTCCGACCTAGTTTCCACGCATCGGACTTAAGCACATATGCACATCGGAATGTCTGGCAATATCGGAACTTCCGATGTGAGATCGGAATGTCCGACTTGAACCTTAAGGAAACTAAATTCCGGTGCATTTGCGGTGACCTAGTGTCTCTAAAAGGATCACAATGACAATTGTCTGAACATAGAGACTCTTCTAGATCGATTACGATGCATCCCTCTTAATAGTACGGCATTCCTATGACTCAAAAACATAGAAAGAAAATACACCAAGTCGTTTTACTTGCGTAATACTGTTTGAGGGTATCCTTCGTATGTAGAAGATCTCATTTTGGGACTTTTACCTGTTCACAAGCTTATTGAATACATTAGTCTCTTTAATCGTTTGTCATTAATCGACCAAAACTTATTTAGGGGCCTAGATGCAATTTCAAACCTTCCATACTCTCACATGCATCATGGTAGGTGCACGTAACACATGTTGTATTCCGATCCTTTCATGGTCAAGAAGAATGCCAAAGTTGCAAACGATAAAAAGCCAAAAATGGAGGTACGTCAAAATTGGAATGGATGGATCACTCTCCGCAGAAATCACGGCATGGGATTGATTCGACGAGCTAGCAAAGCGAGTGTGGGATCCAGATTCCAGACAGCTGCAGCCCGTGCCGCAAATCCCGGAGCAGCCGGTCCCTCTTCCACAGCAGTCGTCAGTTCACGATCGCACAGACGAGGATCCTCTCGGCGAGCTCCACCGGGATCGGACGCGCGGGATCGCCCCGCTGGTTGCGCGAGGGCCGGCGCGGATGGGCGCGATGCGGCGCCCCGTCCGTTAGACCATCTCCAACCATATTTCCTTCATTTCATTCCCTTCCCGGTTCCCTTCCTCATTTCTATTCCCTTTATTTCTCCTCATCTCCAACAGATTCCCTTTAAAGGGAATTGTACAGGGAAAGGAGAGAGAATCCCTTCACGAAGGGAATGCTGAAGGGAATCCGTTGGAGCGTTGAATTAGCTGGGAATCCCTTCGCGGAGGGAAAAGGAGAGGAGAAGGGAAAGGGTTGGAGATGGTCTTACGAGCCGTTGGGACTTTTTGCCTGTACACCCTTTCCGTTTATCTTATTCAGAGAGAGCCTCTGAAAGAGGAGCGGAGCATGCCAACTTGACAACAACACCACGCGGTGCGTCTACGAGCCTGTTTTGTTTTATTTTATTTTGGATTTGACATCAAAAGTTGAATTAAAGACAAATATTTTGATTTTATAAATTGATTCTTATAATTCAGCCCACCTCTATACACTAGAATTCACAATCCAGTTCATACGTGCTACTGTGAATTCCGATGAATACAAATATGAGAATACCACTGAACCTCGAAGTAAATTACTGACCAATGCCATCACTCAACCCCATGTCACCGCATCTATCCCACCCGAGCTTGATTTCTCTATCCCCTCGTCTCGTTCCTGTGGTGGCGCAAGCACGCCGTCTCCTCTTCAATACGGTGCATACTTTGTACAAATATGAGAATACCACTGAACCTTGAAGTAAATTACTGACCAATGCCATCACTCAACCCCATGTCTCCCCATCTCTCCTGTCCGAGCTCGACTCCTCTATCTCCTCATCTCATTCCCGTGGTGCGCAAGCACGTCGCCTCCTCCTCTTCGCCTAAGCACACCACATCTCCTCTCCGCACAAGCACGCCTCCTCCTCCTCCTCTCTCCTCATCCTCGTTCCTGTGGCGGCGCCTCTCCTGTCGCCTCCTCCTCTTCATCCAAGATCTCCGCCCCCTCCTCTCGCACACCGGCGGCCAGAGGGCAACTGCCAACGCCTGTTTGCCTGAGTCGCTCTGCTAGAAGCAGTTCACTGGCACCCATATGCCCAAGCCACACAGCTAGGGGTATTACGTACATTACACTTCAAAAGCTACCAACCAGCATTTTCAAAAGCCAAGATGCCAAATTACTCAGCTTTTGAAGATTCAACTTTCGAAGAATCAGCTTCTCTACAGACACAATCCAAAATCAGCTTTTGAAGAATCCACAACGAAAACAAACAGGCTCTAAGCCGCCGAAGCAAAATAATTTTCTCCCGTCCTCTGGTTCAATCTTCTTTTATAAGTTTAGCCTATGTCTCAACCAAATTGTAAATTTGATTGTACTTTCTCGACCACAGCAGACACCTACCGAGCTCTCCAACTTTGGCAAGTAAACCTGCCGTACTCTCACATTATGGCAGGTGCACGTAACACATGTCCGTATTCCGATCCTTTCATGGTCAAGAAGAATGCTAAAGTTGCAAACGAAAAAAAGCCAAAAACTCGAAGCTGCGTCGCTGTTAGGGAAGTTAGTTGGTTGCCCTAGCTGCTGCTGCGTGTAGACACTCGTATGAATTCCTACATGCGTGCTGGACGGTCCAGCGATCGTGATATCTCTTATCTGCCCATGCTAATCAATCAAGGACATACAGTGTATGACGACGTTGA
Source organism: Rhipidocladum racemiflorum (assembly GCA_036346355.1). Classification (NCBI taxonomy): domain Eukaryota; kingdom Viridiplantae; phylum Streptophyta; class Magnoliopsida; order Poales; family Poaceae; genus Rhipidocladum; species Rhipidocladum racemiflorum. The sequence goes on along the minus strand of CM070573.1, from coordinate 58,934,137 downwards.
GTTGGTCACATCCCGGTCATATTCTTGTCGAGGGGCTCATACGCACAAGATTTTGTATAGCTCCGTAAGTTGGTTAAGATGGCCTTATACATATGGCTAACAGCTCAGCCGGATTAGAGTTTTTTATAAGAAAAATCTGGTTAGCTAAAACTTAGCTCACTAGTGCTAGGACGACAAAGATTTATCAGTTGTTAGCTAGCTAGGCTCAAAGGTAAAGATGATGTACTTGAAATAGAAAACAGGCGGCCGGACAGCCCACGAAACATTTGCCATCATTATTGCTGGTGAAGTGCGCGCAGTTATAGGGTTGGTAACAAAGTTTGTTAGGGTTCGAATTAAAATTGTTTCGATTATGATAGTTAATGGGTATAATATTGAAATGAGTCTATTGAACGAAAAAAGGTTAATGAGACTTAGGCCATGTTTGGATGGACTAAAACTAATTGTTAGCTGGCTAATGGCTAGAGCTAATTGTTAGCCAGCTAATAATTAGTCCATCTAAAATTAGTCCAGGGCTGTTTGGATACATGACTAATGGTTGGAGTAATTTCTTAGTAAAGTCATGTCTGCCCCTCATAATGGGTGAGGAAATGAGGATAAAGCCAGCGCGAGGGTATTTCAGGCTTTTCCCAGCTTGTTACATGCTATTAGCCCAAATTAGCTCCTCCCCACCAACTAATGGACTAATTGTTAGCTAAGGAGTTGGCTAAAAATTAGCCCACCTATTAGTCTTCCTGTTTGGATAGACTAGGACTAATTTTTAGCCAGCTAACAATTAGTCCAGGGATCCAAACATGGCCTTAGCTCGACAGGGAGCCGTTAGCTCGAATTTGAAATAACCATTTAAATGGTAAGTAAAATGATTTTACGTTGAACTATATCAATTTCAAAAGAAACTCGTTAATAACTCATTAAACTTAATAGCCAATACGGATGGTTACCTTCAGAAGAAAGGCACAATTATGCATGCCCTAATTCCTAAACCCAAGCGCCATTAATCAAGTTAGTTAGTACACATAGGCGAATAATTAGGTTTCGCTTTTACTTTTGTTTTTCAAAGTGGACTAAATCATGCAACCAGAGACGTCGACACCGATCATATACAGCTAAGATTCAAGAAAAGTATGCATGCTGTGACGGAACGCCTTTTCAGGGATACGTCTAAATACCACAACAGCTACTCAGGAAGATTAGCTATCGAGAATCAAGCATTCATTACCAGACAAAGCATTAATACCAACTCTTTTTATTGAATATAAGACCTAGCAGCCAAGTTTTTACAAAAAGGACGCAGCGGGGCTCAATAGATTACAACCAAAACACCGTACAGGCAGACCTGAGTAAAAGATTAAGACCTTAAAACCAAACCAAATCGCCATCTACGAGTTCCTGATAAGCTCCAGCTTCTTGGATCTCTGAAAGGGGTTGGGTTTAAGCAAGGGTGAGTACACAACAGTACTCAACAAGTCGCACGGAAAATACTGAATACTACATGTACGGGAATTTCAATGGATAGACATAGGGTTTAAGTATTGTGGATGCAGCTTTATTTGTAATATCATTTTTACATTTGAAACACAAACCATAATAATAGTAACCGGGGGGGGGGTTCCACAAGTTCAACACCACTTAGCCATATTCACAAAATTCTCCAAAATATAATTGAGCGAGGTTGCGGGTATCGCCCCAAATCAAACTTAGCTTCATTAACCGGAAGCACGACGTATTCAAATACCATTTAATTAGAGGGAACACGGGGGCAGCTAGGGTTAGGGCAGTGGTCGGGGCGGCGGCGGCGGCCGGAGCCGGGGAAGGTGAGGGGCGCGGGGGAGAGGGAGAGGCTCACCGGCGAGGCAGAGGAGCAAGAGGCGAGGTCAAGCGGCTTTTATAGCCACCACCAAAGGAGAGAGGTGGCGGGAGACCCGTGCGCGGGGTCAGCGCGCGGTGGGAGGGTGGCGGCGTCCACGGGCGGCGACCGAGCGGCAAGCGGCGCTGATCGGGCAGCGCCACTGGTAGTCATGGCGGCCGGAGGCGACGGGGAAGGGTTGGCGCGGGTGGGCTAGATGGCTTGGGCCGAAGCAGGCCGGGGAGAGAATCGGCCGGGAGGCCCACAAGCGAAGGAAACGGCCCAAATGAAATTAACCCAAATAAAATCCAAATTTAAAGTCTTTTGAAATTTTGGGTTATTTCACACACGTTCTGTATCAGGAAAGATAAACCAGATGGCCCTGTAAGGTATATATGTACAATTAGTTGACGGCGAATTTGCAAATTTATTCTTGGCAGCTAGCTCATTTATCCCAAAAATCTGAGTTATTGGATCATAGGTCAAAATTCATGCTCCCGTTACATTTTTTGGGTTCACTAGGAACAAAAATGTAACCACATATTTCATCGGGCGACAATAAGGTCCCTAATAGTATGTGCGTTGATGCAGCAAGGACGCCACCAGTAGCCATGGTCTCAAAGCGGCCCTCTACGGTGTGGGTAGTGTTGTCAAGTGGAGGATGGTTGAGTTTGGTGGCACCGGGAGACGATTTTCACTATTTTTTATTTTTAGAAAAAAAACATTTAGCGCTGCTCTAATGTAGTAAAAAAATGAGTTAAGACTTTTATTTTTAGGGTTTTGATAATCATCTCTCGGATGTTTTCTTTGGAAAAACTATCCAAATTCTGCTACTTTGGATCAGCCTAGAGATCGATACTGATCAATATTTTTAGGGTTTTGATAACCAGGATTTCTGAGACTTCGGCCAAAATCACCGAGATCTTGGTCAACTTAAACCGACTGAAAAATTGTAAAAGACACATAAAAAATTTGTGAATTTTTTTATGGATGGTCTTGACACCAAATCCAATCAAATTCGGCTCACACAAATTAAAATCTGATCAAAATATCCAAGATTTTGGCCAAAATCATTGAGATCTCAGCTGAGAACCTTTTCCTATCCTGATTCGTTCGGCGTGGAGATCCATGTTCTACTTCCACCACACTGTGTATTGTCTGAGTCCATGGTTTGAAAAATCAATGAAAATGGGTCGAAAATCACGATTTTCAACTGTATAGAGCTGGCTCATAAACGGAATTGGTCGGTAAACCGGTCTAATTCAAAAAATTAGGAAATTTGGGAAAAATTAACCAAAAGTTTCCTAAAATTAGTATTGATAGCTATTTGACATCTACTATGAATTTTAGGAAATATATTTTTGATAAATTTTTCTTGAATTTTTTTTTCCAATTTTCCTTGACTGTACCGATTTTCTCTGAAAATCAGTTGATTTTTGAATTATTTCGCCGATGTTTGGTCTTTGAGTTCAAAAGTTTGACTTTGAATTTCATTCGATTTCAACCAATTTTTGATGAAAATCGATATCGAGCGAGTAGCGATTTCCAAGCTTGGTTTGGCAATGTAAACCCTGGGTGAGAGGGGAAAAGGATAATGTACATTGGAGAAATTAGCAGCATCCGTCGAAGCTTCGCTGCGGTCATCTGGAGTTGCTCCAAAGACAAGCTTAGGATGTTGTTGCTTTCATCCGATCCAAGTTCCCCTTCTTGTTTCATTTTGGATTTTGTCATATTAGAGAGAGACAGAGACAGAGACAGAGAGTTTGGAGATTTTTTTATGGTCAGACCTTGTCGTCGATGTTCATCTGGAATAGCTTAAGAGTCGAGGTTAGAGGTTATTCTTTTGTCAAATTACAATTTTTTTTCTCAAAAACACATAAAACCTTCGCACATCATTTATTAAATATAAAAAGATCCAAAGAAAGGTCTTAAAATTGTTAGCAAAAAACCTTTGGATACACACACAAACACAAGAAACAAACACATGAAGACTATTGGAGCCAACGCATGGAACTTTAATTTGTGCTGCTGACTCTCTTGATGCATCTTTGCTCGTTGTTAAAAGAGTACAAAACCTTTGCTTATATATCAGAACACCCAACTGAAACTAACTAGTAATCGGACACGACACAACTAACCAGCTAGAAAACATATAGCAGTTAGACTTGCCATATATACATGCATACAAACTGAGATGGACTCAATGCTATGGACTCAACTTAACAATAGGATTAAGGCCATGTTTGGATGGACTAAAACTAATTGTTAGCTGGCTAATGGCTAGAGCTAATTGTTAGCCAGCTAATAATTAGTCCATCTAAAATTAGTCCAGGGCTGTTTGGATACATGCCTAATGGTTGGACTAATTTCTTAGAAAAGTCATGTCTGCCCCTCATAATGGGTGAGGAAATGAGGATAAGGCCAGCGCGAGGGTATTTCAGGCTTTTCCCAGCGTATTACATGCTATTAGCCCAAATTAGCTCCTCCCCACCAACTAATGGACTAATTGTTAGCTAAGGGGTTGGCTAAAAATTAGCCCACCTATTAGTCTTCCTGTTTGGATAGACTAGGACTAATTTTTAGCCAGCTAACAATTAGTCCAGGGATCCAAACATGGCCTAAGTCTAATAGGATTAAGTGGTATCAAAACCTCGCTGCTCTCGACCTATGAAGCATGGTAGGATTTGATGATGAGACACATCGTAAGGATCCCAAGCTACCGATGCCCAACAACTGTGCCAAGGGGTTCGGCTTTGGCGGTGACGACGAGTTGGCATTGCATCGAGTGATGAGGGATATTGGAGGGTCTATCATATATCCGATGCTTACACAGATGAACCATGGAGACTAAGCTCTCTTGATGAGAGTCAACATGTAAGCGCAAAAGACTTATGGGATGCGGTTGAGACGAGCGGCGCCAACATCGACTTTCGAGAAGATTGGATGGCATTGGTAGCCATCCTCCAATCCGTTCCATCAGAGATGCTCTCGATACTCGCCATGAAGAATACGATGAAAGAAGTAAGGGACACAATCAAGACCATATGCATGGGCGTCGACCACGTGCACAAAGCAAGGGGGGAGGTGCTTCGAAAGGAGTTCGAAGGCATCTCTTTCAAGGATGGGGAGTTAGTGGACGACTTCGCCATGCGCCTCACCGGCCTCGTCAACACCCTCACGACTCTTGGCGACATCATCAATGAGCAAAAAATTATGAAGGGATTCTTGCATGTGGTGCCACCAAGATACTCCCAGATTGTAATCTCAGTCGGAACCCTAGCCTATTTGAGCATGCTATCTGCGGTGGAGTTGACCGGATGACTCAAAGTTTCCAAGGACTGGTTCAAAGCCAATGCCAGTGGCAATCTACTTCTCACAGAGGAAGAGTGGGCTGCACGTGTGGCACAACGTAGGCACATGAAATGGGGGGAGCAAGGCGACACCTCTGAAAGCATCTATGCCCCCCAACTTTTAATTATACTTGTTTTGGTTTTGGTGTTGATGAACAAGATAAATAATCCCTGTGAGATGAAGACCTGTCAGAATAAAAGGAAAAAGGTTAAGGACTCTTTTTCTGCTAGTTTAGACATGGAAATTGTTTCGAGTCATATAGCTAAGTCTTTACCTTTTAGCCGTACTATTAAGAGGGATTATGCACAAGTAAGAACCTTGATTCCTAAGCCTCAATCTTGTCAAGATTGCTTGGAGTAAAAATCACCTCATACTTTATTCCCTCAGAATCTCAGTAACACTGAGTATGTTTCACGACGGACCGACTTTTTCAGTCCGGTGCTGAAACATTCCTTGAAAATTCTCATACCGAGCGTACATCGTTCACGCCGGACCAACTTTTATGGTCCGGCGTAGTAATATGAGTATGTTGAAAATTGAACCGAGCGTATACCGTTCACGCCGGACCATATTTTCAAGTGTCCTCCGGACCAACTTTTTCGGTCCGATGCAAACTCAAAGCTTTAAGTTGCCACGTACGCCGTACCAACTTCTTGGTCCGGCGCAAGCTGATAATCTGGAGATTTTACGACGGACCAACTTTTGCCAAATGCATGTGTACGTCGGACCAAGTTTTTCGGTCCGGCGCAAATGCCCTTTTATAATGGACTGAATTTTTCGATCTGGCGTAAAAGGGAACTTTTCTGAATTTGGTCCGTCACACCTTGATCATATTGAACATCTTTGTAATCATTGTTCGTGGCATATTGAATTTATTTAGTTTGTCATTCTGACAAAGTCCAACGGCTAGTAAATGCTGTAACGGTTATTTCTCCGTTTTGAGGACTATATAAGCAATGCCAGGACCATCCTTTAGATAACTTTTGCATCTCTTTGACATCTAGCACTCTTGAGCTTAAAAGCATTCAAAGAGACTGAATTTCACTGTTCACAAATTTTTCAGAAGTGTTTTAGCTCCAAGCTTAGTCTAGACACATTGCAAATTTGTGAACCAAGAGGTTGATCTTGTGCTTAGTCTGTTTCTCTTGGAACTTAGTGTTCTGTCGGGATTCGAATATGAAAATCCGGACCCTCTGTGTATTCTGCACTAGTCCAGGATCACGCTAGATCGAGAGACAAGAAATAAGTCAATCCGTTTTTGCAGAGTCCAGTGGAGCAACCATGCAGAGAGTGAAGCGACTTGGAAGCGCGAGGAGGATTTGAAGAAAGAGTTTCCAAACCTATTCCTTAGTGAGCCCTGAATCTCGGGGACGAGATTCTGTTAAGGAGGGGAGGTTTGTAACACCCCAATTTTTGCTTTTTATGAATTTAAATGTCATTTTGCACTTTGATGAGTTTTTGGAATTTTCTGGAATTTATTTGGATTTATTTGGATTTAATTTGAATTTATTCCCTTTTGAAATAAATAAAGAATTAAAAGTTATAAATAAATTTTTGTTGGAAACATTTTATTTGAGTCCAAAATGTCTCAAAGTATTTTCTGGAATTTTTCTGGTTTATTTGCTATTTTTATCGATTTATTTGAATTTGTAGAAATTAATTAAATTATTTAATCGCTGGAAAATCTATCGGGTTAGCACTGTTCCTCCGAACGACTCGGAACCCGAGTCGGACTCGAGCCCGACCCGAGCCACGTTCGAGTCAGACCCGAGTCCAACCTAACGGCCGTGCTTACGCCACGTCACCTGAGCCGGTGCCTGTGCGAACCCGCTTGCACCCGGCGCTATCCGGGCCGTCGATCGCGCCACGTGGACGGCCCCCGTGCGTCCACGCCGCCAGTCCGAGTCCCCGCCGGACTCCACCGCTGCCCACGCTTGGGGCCTCGTTTTCCGCGAATATCACGGACGTCGAGGGGCTATTTAATGCGCCGTCACCCGTGTCGGGACCCCCTCTTCCGTGCGCACCCGTAGCCCTAGGCCCCGGAGCACGAGCCGCCGCCACCCGTCCGCGAGAGCTCGCCGAAGTCGGAGCTTCGTTCCGCCACGGTTTTCGTCACTTTCCGCTGCCGTCCGTTGTCCTCCGCCGTGAACAAGCCCAGATCCGGAACCGCCGTGCCAAGACGCGTCTGGGGGTGCAAGTCTTCTCGTCGGAATCACGCCGCAGCGCCGTTGGCCGTGTCGTCATCCCCAGCTCCGGCCAGACCAGCTCCGCCGTGCCATTGCCGGAGTCGCGAAGCTTTCCAGCCGTTGGATCTTGATCGTGTGGCCAGGTTCGTCCACGTCACCCCGTTCGAATTACACGTTACGGTTTTAGATCTAATCTCAGTCGTTGGATCTAGATCCAACACTTTAGATGGAGCCACGTAGCCACCTAAACTGCGTTAACCTCGGTCCAACCCCAGCCATTTGATCTAAATCGTACGGTTGAGGTTAGCTGCGTTGTAGCGTTAGATGTATTCTCGGCCGTTCGATCAAAATCAAACGGCGTAGATTTAGCCACGTGTCGGCCACCGGGACATGCCGCGTCACCCTCCCCCGATGCGGTGAAACCCGATCGGATCTGGACCGTCCGATCCAAATCGAACGGCCCAGATCAGCCACGTTGTCCACAACGTGCGCGGCCCAGATCCAATTTGGACCGTTCATTTTCAAATCAACGGTCCGGATCAAGCCACGTGTTCGGAAGTTGGACCGGCGGTCGGCCACGCGCCCGATCGCCGGCGTCGGCCAGCGTGGCGTCGGCGTGGGCCCGCTCGGCCGGCCGCCCAACGGCACCATGACGTCACCCGTGACATCATGCACGGTGGGGCTCGCGTGTCAAACGCCCTCGGTCGAGCCGCGATGACGTCATCGCTGACGTCATCCGATGGGTCCCACATGTCAGAGACACACGCACCCGTGGGCCGAGTCCACGATGGACCCAAGCCGAGCCGTGGACCGAGTCCATGGATCGGCTGACGCAATAAATCGATTTTTTAATAGAAAAATAATTCGGTGAAAATTAAAATCCCGTGCTGACGTCATGCTGACGTTATAATCGGATTTTTCAATATAAAAATAAATGAATTAATTCGGTTTATTGATTTATTTGAAATTTTCAAACTTCAAACACTTATAACTTTTGCATTTTAACTCCGATTTGAACGATTCCAATTTCTAAATTTTTTTAAAATTCAGATCTACTTTAATATGAATTTTAATTAATTTTTGTTTATGAAATTTTCTCTGTTTATAATTAAGTAATATATTCTTTAAACTTTAAACAGTTATAACTTTTGCATTTTTACTCCGTTTTGGGCGATTCAAATTTCTAAAAATTTGTAAAATCATGCTCCTTCTGTTTGTGGACTTTATTTGAATTTTTGAGCAAAGTTTATGTACTGTTTATTTAATTATTGCTATTTACACGCATTACGAGTAGACGTTGAAGTACCCGAGGGCTTCGAAGGTGAAGTGTTGACCCAGGAGTGAGCTCAGGATCAGGAACAAGTACTTTTTGAAGGTAAGTTATGCTTTGACCATATTGATTCCATTTTTGAAATTAATTTAATTTAAAATATTGCATGCTAATTTAATTTGCAATTGTTTTAATTATGTTTGGGAATTAGATAAATGTCAATTTGCAGTATGACACCTTGACTATTTAATTATGTGCCTTGAACCCTTGTCACCCTAGTTGTGGATATTAGTTGGACATTATTAAATTGCCAACATGGGGTATTTAGATCGTTGTAGTACATTGCTTAGACCTGCTACGTGCACATGATATGATTTTGGACAATCAAATGTTAATATTGACTTAATGAGATATTGAACCTGTTTTGGAAAGGTAACATGTGTTGTGATTGATGATGGCACGTGGTGCATGATAATCAACTGGGTTTGATAAATAGATTTGGATCGGGGCAAGTGGCAAGAATGATGTGGTGGGCCATGATTGGCACCGAGGATGTTGGTTTGGTTCTTCGGGTAGTCTTGCCCTGATCATCCTAAGGATTTAACCTTGCAAGCCTTTGATCTGAGTCAAGCGTGCAACCACATGTCCGCAATGGGAAGGACCTAGTTGAGTAAGTTACTAATAACTTGCATGTGGTACCTCGGGGTGTCAACTACACCTTTTTGTGTAGTTTGAAAGGGGAGCGTACCAGTTCTATGGCATGGTACCCGTCCAACGGTATGTCAGTCCCAGACTTCGCCTCTATTAAGGGAAGGGATGGTGTATGGCAAAAACCGGAGAGGTTCACTTGTGTGGTTTGCAGTCTCTGAAATACTTGTGTGGTTTGCAGTCTCTGAAATACTTCGCCTCTATTAAGGGAAGGGATGATGTTCGGCTTTGAAGATGACATGACGATGAGGCTAGGCTCACATCATGATGATAGAGAAGATGAAGGCATCGCACTAGGGCTTGTGCATGAATGCACGCATGCGATGACAACGAAGTGTTAACGATGAAGCGTTAACGATGGAACATTAACGGCGAAACGTTAACGATGGAGCGTTAACGGTGGAACGTTAACGACAAAATGTTAACGGAAGAACGTTAATAGCGAAACGTTAACGACGAAACATTAACGGCGGAGCGTTAACGATGGAGCGTTAACGGTGAAACATTAACGGCAAAACGTTAACGGCGGAGCGTTAACGGTGAAGCGTTAACGGCAAAACATTAACGGAGGAACGTTAACAGCGGAGCGTTAACGACGGAACGTTAACGGTGCAACGTTAACGGAGAAGCGTTAACGGCGGAGCGTTAACGACGGAGCGTTAATGGCGAACGCGAAGCGATGGCAAGATGCGCATGAAACAAGGTATCGGCCGCCGGTGCAACGACATGACCGCGATTGCAGCTCCAACGTCGGTGCTCCAAAGTTCGACCGTTGTCGGGCGACGTTCGGACTTCTCGGCGGCGGCTCGAAGGTTTCGGGAGATTAATCTGAGGTTGAGGACGTGGGAATGGTAGGTCTACAAAGGTTAGGGGAGGCGGCTAGGTCAAGAAAAATCAAGTTTGGAGATGCTTGGGTCGGTTTGGGTATTTTATCAAGCAGTTGGCGTGCGTCTCGGATTAGGGGGTGACGTGGCCGATTCTGGTGGCGACACGTGGCGCGATCTGGTGGCGATATGTGGCACATCCAGGAAATTCAGATTTTTCCAATAAAAACAATTCCGAAAATTCAAATAAATTATTTGAGGCAATAAAAATACCCAAAAAATTCTAGAAAATATTTTGAACTCAAATAAAATATTTTCAACAAAACTTTATATAAATTTATCCAAATAATTAATTAATTTCAATAAAAAAGCTTAATACAAATCGATCCCGAATAAATCCAATAAATAGCAAACGAGCTCCGAAAAATCTCAAAAATTACAGAAGAATTTCTTGAAGCACAAGGAACCCAAATAAAATTAAATTTATTTTATTTGAGGTTTAGAATAATCAAATTAAATTGTTTTTGCTTTAGAAAATACTAGATTAGGCTTTATTAAAGCGAGAAAATTAGTAGAAATTTTTGGGAAGCTAAACTAAACCAAAATTTTTTGAAAACCTAAATTTTGGGATGTTACATGTTCCTAGATGGCTTGTGAGTTCTTGGTGCGACATGTCTAAAGTAAATTGTGGAAGGCCATCACAGATTGTGAAAGGTTTGGAACTCACCTCACGGTTTGGTGAAAGAGTTACCCAGTGGATACCAAAGCTAGTGGTTTAGCTTTTGGTGGAGCAATACTTCTGGTGAAGTGCTCTAACGGGGACGTAAGAGTGTTATCTCTGAACCTCGGTGAAAAACCATCGTCTCTTCTGTCTTTTCTATTTTCAGTACTTACCTTTTCTGCTCTGTGCTCAGTTGTCGGTTTTATTTCAATAGTATATTGTTTTTCTTCAGTAATCCAGTTTTTAGTTCTGTTAATTCTTGAAAAAGCCTATTCACTCCCCTCTAGGCTCATCCTCGATCTTACAACCTCCTCCGATGGCGACAAGAGTGGCAACAATAGCCACGGTATTCAGAAGAACTATGCACGCGAACTCAAAGGTTATGAGGTATCACTTTGAGGTGGAGTCATGTGAGTTACTTGCAAAGAGGAGGTGATCATGAAAAGTGTTGACGTTTGGGAGATGGGTCCCTCGCCGAGCTTACTTGTTGAATGAGGGATCAACACGGCCCCTTTTTTTAGCGAAGGGTTTTACTTTTGGAGTATGCCCGTGTGGGAATAAGATACTCAGAAAGCGGACAAAGGGATTATACTGGTTTGGGCCTCTCACTATGGAGATAATGACCCTATTCCAGTAGTTTAACTATTGTTGTTCTCGATGTGTTCGCATGTGATATTACATAGGAAAGTGTCGTGTCACCTGGTGTGTTTGCGCGATCCTTTCTATCAATATGTCCATGAGATATTTATTGCTTACAAAATATCTAACATAACTGCAGTCGAATAATGAGCACTTGATTGCATTAGCTGCGGCCGTAACCGAAGCCTTGACTTACGCCATGTTCCCGTTGTGGGCGTAACGGCACTAGATCATGCCGTAATTAGCGTTATTCGAACGTTACGGGCCGAACCCGACCTTCCGACCATGCCGTTCGCGAGTGAGCCCGGGCCGAGCGTAGTCGGTCATGGCCAAGCATGGATGCTCGTGCCACGAGCATGGGTGCTCGTGACTGAATATTGAGCCTAGTCCGATCGGGTGGACCAGCCAGCTAGACCATGCGAGGGTCTTCCTCGGGAACATCATCTGAGGGTACACATGGTCTGCCGAAACCGACTGCCAGGGAATTACAATACTTATGGAGATTATCCAATCCCCGACAAAAAGTATCTAGAACAATGGAGGATACCGATTGATGAGTAAACCTAAAGGAAGGAAAACAAATGGGAGGTCTGAAAAAAAATCCTGATTAGGAGAAGGAAGCCATTTTGTCAATGGTAGGTAATCAGATCTTAATTGCAGTTATATGTGAAGATGCAAATATGGTTGTACAATGTAGCATGTGCACAGGCTCATATGTGAGCTGTTAGAAGAAGAATGATGTGGTGGGATTAACCACGCAGTGCCAACAAGCAAATAGAGCTCGGAGGTGGTACAAACCTATGACATGAAGGGATGTAAGAACAAGTGGTGTGATTAACCAAACTACATAAAGAAAGTGCTCTCAAGCGAAGGGTTGGCGGCCAAGCCTGAACACCAACACACGTATTAGGGTGATGTGCATGAGCTCTTGTGGTGACAACATTCTCTAAGGCGTTGGACCGCTCTATGACCAAGATAAGGAGGCATCCAATGGTCACAGCATCTTGTCACGGACGATAAAAAAGACGACCGGATTTGATGGATCACTTGGACAGCGTTCTCCTCCCTCCATGGCACCTTCGCTGATCGCCATATTGGTTTAGGATCCAAGGTGGAGACATAGGCGGATTGTGACTTGTGGCTAGGGATGAAAACGGTACAAAAACGGCCAAGAATGATCGCCCGTTTCGCTTCCACATTTTTTACCGTAACTAAACGAAATCGAAAACCTCAGAAATAGATACAGAAATGGATAGTGACGGAAACGAATGCAGAACGGGACGGAGCGGATACAGAAACGAAAATGGAAAATTCCACAAGAACACAGTAGAGAATCACAATATACATGACCACAAGAACAATGTAGCCCATTCCACCTCCAAGGCGGACACAAGAATAGTGTTATGTTCACTGGTATCACTAGAAAATTTTTCTCAAGTTTGTCAGTTGAAGGCACATTATTTGTCTCCTATATCAGACTATCATGTCCTCATCCATATAATTATCATTGATATCCTTTTGCTCCACCAACTACAAAGGTTTAACACCCTAAATTTTTTATATTATTATTCTATATTCATTTATGATTTTCTGAGATTTTTCTTGGATTTTCTAGAGTTTATAAATATCATTTTGTTATTTTTAGATTTATAAAATTAATTTATTTGTAAAAAAAATATGTTGAAAATAATTTTTTATAGGTTCAAAATGTTTCAAAGTATTTTTGAGAATTTTTTGGGAATTTTTAAACTATATTTAATATTTTATACAAAACCATTTGTATTTATGAAATTATTTTAATTCAAAAATAAATATAAACTCTTCCTTCTCATTTTTGGGCCAAGCCCATTTCCCTTTTCGGCCTATTTCCGTTTTTAGTTTCCAATTTCACCTATACGAAATTTCCGTTTCTGTTTTCGTCGGAATTGACTCTCCCGTTTCTGAAAAAAAGACTTTGTTTTCGTTTTTCTTCAAAACAATCGGAAACTTTTCTTCCCGTTTTCACTCCTACTTGTGGCGATGAGATATGCCAGCATGGATGGCGAATCGGGATGCCGACACTCACCCTCGGTTACTCCGTGACCGTTGGTCTTACCCATAGCTGCTAGCCCCCCAAATAGGCACTCCCGTGCGCCCTGCACCATGGCCTGGGATTCCACATCGGAAGTGCAAACAAGCCATTGCGGTGCGCGACGTGGTATACCACGTCGAAAGCCCGTTGCATGCTCGAGGCTCCCGCTGCCTTGGCCCGCCTGCCACCGGTAGAAGCAGGCATTGTTCGGGAGGGTGGTCGCTCCGGCGGCGGCAGCGCCGTCCCTCTTGTCGAAGTTCACGATGTGCGGAGAGATGAGGAAGGACGGCGGCTGTCCTTGATGGCTGGACGCGGCGGAGCGCTGGAGGTGCGTGCGCGTGCGGGCGAAGGACGGGTCGTCGATGGCGGTGCGCAAGGCCTTGCAGGCGGACTTAAACCGCACGAGGGATCTCACCGGGAGGCCGGCGAGGCAAGGCCCTCCCACAGGAGCTCGTCCGGCAGCTGAGGGTAGTCCATAGCGAACGTACATGCACCACCAAGTAGGGGTGAAAACAGGACAGAAAATATCCGCCCGATCCGATCCCGAATCCGTTTAAAATCTATACCGATGTTATCCGTATCCTTATCCGGAAAATCCGATGTAATATGGGTTAGGATATGGAAGAGCAATATCCGATCCGTATCCGAAAAATCTCATGTAATATGGGTTAGGATATGGGAAGAGCAATATCCAATCCGATATCCGGTAAATATCCGACCTGATATCCGGATAAAATCAGTTATTCTTCCACTAATTTGGTTCATTATTAGATAGATAGAGTAGTTGTTTGATACTAGCACTAAAAAACACTACTTTATTATTAAGTGTGAACTTCAACAAATCTATCAACAAACAAATAGAGTGATGACATAATGCTTTTACCTAAATTGATTTGTTCAACTTATTTGATAAACCTCTTTTCTATTTAAATTACTGGAATTAGTTGAGTCACTAAATTGAAGCATAGCAAACAAATCCGAGTAGTCCTCATTATGAGAGAAGTCTATCTTTAGTTTGCCAGAATTTGACAATTCAACATATTTAATATCTCCAGAAATTTATTCCGTAAGGTTAAGTTGGATGGAAAAGCTCCCCTTGTTCTCTATTTTCTTTATGTCTCGATCTTTCTCCATGTATCCGACCCATTTGCACCTCTAACCATACTACTATCCTACGTTGAAATAATTATGACTTGAAGCTAATGTTGTAAGGTTAATGTTTCGTTCTTTCTGTTACGTACACAATTATGTATTATACTACTATCCGATTACGATATCCGATCCTGACACGAATCCGTCAGGTATCCGTTCCGTATCTGAATCCCGAATAATCCGAATTCGTATCCACATCCGGGACATCCGTATCCGACTTCAAATCCGGAAAAAAAAATATGGGTTATAATACGGAACGAACAATATCCGCCCATATCTGACCCAGTTTCACCCCTACCACCAAGGAAGGAAACACTCACCAAAGAAGCGGCCGAAGATCCTGAATCGGACCAGACTCCGGCGTCCGGCCCAAAGCTGTTTGCACTTCCCCTGTTCCTCTGTTTTTCTCAGGCTGGCTGGGCCGCCTTCCAGTCCGGAGACACATACGGAGCCTTAAACCTGTTTAGCCAGGCCCGATGCATCGCCAGGAACAGACCGGCAAGAGAAGAAACGAACACATGACGACGAGCCAAGAACAGAAAGCAGCTTCCTGCCTCTCTTCCTCGTCTGCATCGCGTCGTGCGTGACATCCATCGGAATCCCGATTGGATTAGATTGGATTGGATCGCGGCATCCATTCCAATTCGCACTCACACCCGCGATCGCGATCCTCCCACCCCGGCCGTCTCTATCCACCGGCCTCTCTCCCTCTCCCCCTTCCTTCGTCTCCTCCTCCTCCTCCTCCCCCCCTGAGCGGAACGAGAGAGAGGAGGCATAGGCAGACAGATTATACTAGGTTGGTTGGATACAGCACCAGGATTACTAAGAAATCGCTGCGCGGGCCAAGAAAATAAAATAGCTGTCTTTCTCCCTCCTCCTTTCTGTAGTGATTTCTTGCCTTTTTTTTCCCAACTGGATTGTGGGAGTGCAAGATCGAGAGGAGTTTAGAAAGAATTTAATGGGTTAATAAAGGAACCGCCAATCTTGATCGAAAATCTTTAAAGAAAGGAAGGAGGGGGGATCGTTTCACTTGGTTTGCTCTGATCGGTGGTCGCCGATCTTGGCTCGGATGGAGCCGGCGCCACCGCCGCCGTCGCTCGACTACTGGCGCGGGTTCTTCAGCGGCGCGCACGCCACCATCTTCGACGCCATCGACGCCGCCATCCGGGTCGCCGCCGCCGACCATCCCGACGGCCTCCGCGCGCACCGCGACGCCATCGCCGAGCGCCTCTACACCGCGCTCATCGTCCTCCAGCCGGCCGAGGCCGCGGCGGCGGCGCCCGCCGCTGAGCCGCCGCCGAAGCACCGGGAGCAGCACCAGCAACTCCTCCACGAGGGAGCCAGCAGCGTCCCCAGCCTCTGCAGCTCCGACCGCGCCGAGGCCATCACTGACGACGGCGCCGCCGCCGCTCATCGCCGCGACGGCGACGATGCCATCGTCGCAGAGGCCTTCCGCGTCAAGGCCGCGCTTTCAGGCAACCAACAAAAGGTTCTCGCCGACCTTCCACCGCGTCCGTCCTTGGTCTCAGTATTCCGAACTACTAATTGTATTTGCTGTGTGTTTTTCTCTTGCAGTCGGAGGATGAGCTGCTCGAGCTGCTCGGGAGGCTGCAACAGATGGAATTCACAGTCGACACCATCAAGGTGAGCCGGGATAAACTGCTGCTGCAAGTGCTCGATGAACTTCCATTGAGGTCTCTCTGTTTATAGCTGTCGATTGCTCATAGGTTACAGCGATTGGAACGGCCGTGAAACCGCTGCGGAAGCACTGCTCGAAGCAGATTCGGCAGCTCGTCCGATCGCTTATTGAGTACGTTTTTGTTATTATTCCTAGCACGAATCTGCCAGTTCTCTCTCATTGCTTGCCAGTCATTCTAGGCAATCGTTTGCTCTTGTGTAGTTTCCCCTGATTTTTCTATTATTGACATCTTTGATGTTATGCTTCTTGATGCTGCGCGAACCGCAGAGGTTGGAAGGCTACAGTTAACGAGTGGGTGAACAATGGAGGTGCCTTTGTAGGTGAGGAATGCAAATTTAATGTACATTTTTAGAGCTAAAATTTAATATCCACTGTAGGTGAGGTGCCACGATATAATCTTGCTGAAACAATTCACAGATCATACGCCGCAGTCAATGGATGCCTCTTCCCTGGAGCAGGAAGAGGGAGGGCTTCCTTCCCCTCCTATGGACGAGGCTGCACTTTTCGCCACACCGTGTACCTCCATCCGGCTAACTGAGGTACCGATCATTTAAACATCATTTTTTTTCCTCAAGAAAATCCCATCAGTTTGTTAATATGTTTAGCATCGTTGGAATTTTACACGGTTCCACGTATGATCTGACAAAATTCCATCTTTGCTTGCCCTTGGAAACCTGCTTTGCTTTTCGAAGTTCTTCGATGAAATGGATGATGATGGAAGTGAGTAATTGCACTTCCTCGATCCCACGCTGTGATTGTTCTTGGTTTTGCATTGCATTAACATAGTTGCTGCCTTATAAATTTTTCTGTAGATATTAGGATCGATGCCAAGGAGAGCGTACAGGTACAGCGTTATCCTGTGAACCAAGAGTTAGTCAAGAAGGAACCTTTTATGGACCAATGGTATGATCCAGAACAGAATTGGAGGCTTGACCAATCTGCAGTGAGGCAGTCACGACCGCATGAACCTTCTGACGGGCAAACAAGGCATCAATCCATTGCGGGGGTACAAGGAAAGCCACCAAGTGCAGCATTTGATCCCGCGAGACCTCAGAGATTGCATTTTGAGCCAAAATGTTCCGAAATGAGGCCTAAGCAGCAGCAGAATATCTCAGTGGCTCAAAGAAGACCAAAACCAGCTATATGCAATGTAAGCATATCGTATTGTTGAACAGCTACGTGCTTATTTGACGTGTATGCTATTGCTCTAAACATTTCATTTTGGGTATAGCAACCATTGAGTCAGCATGATCACGCAAAGCTCGAGGTTACAAAGCGAAAGCTTCAAGAAGGTTACCAAGAATTCAATAATGGTATGTTTTCTGTTTCTCTTACATCCTTTCAGAATCTGAAAAATTCACAGTGATAGCCCCCCGAATGCTTTCTAAGTTCCTGTCGTAAAATCTGAGCGACCATCTCGGTTTAAACTGAGTTGTCATTAGATACAAAACTACCAGTGCATGTTTTGATCAGAACACCTTGTTTCATGAGTGATTGATGTGATGAACGATGACTCCAATTCGACTCACAAATGCAGCAAAGAAGCAGCGAACGGTACAAATGGTGGATCCGCAAGACCTACCGAAGCAAGGGAACCGAAGCATACAGCCCAGTGGCAAGCCAAGGAACAGCAGCACCAGCAACATTCGGAATCGGTTGGGCATACATCGCTGATTCCATGAAGTCCTAGTAAATTTTGGGTAGCTGCTTATACCCTGCTGGATATTTACCGGTGGTTTTTAGTCTAGCACCGTCCATAACATAAGGCTTCTTTCTTGCAAACTGTGCTCTCTCTCACCAGTGATGCATTATTGTTGCATTCTGACAACCTTGGGGCATAGGTGGGTGGTTCCGTGCCTGTCAAACCTGTAGAGGTAATACATTATTACATAGTTAAGAATTATAACGCCAATTCTGATATGTGATGCCACATCGCAGTCTTCTTCGGTCTGGACGCAAATTCGCAGTAGCCTCGTTTTCTGGCTGAAAGGCACCTTGGGCCTGTCTTTTTACACTCACTCCAGTTAGTTAAGACTTGGACTCAGATGGCAAGACTTTACTCAGATGGCACAAAGGGACACAAACAATTGCGTGCCTGGGAGCAAAGTTATTCTCTCCTTGGAGCTGTGGTTCCATTCAAAGGTCAAAAAAAAAAAAAAATCAGTGAACTTTGTGCCGGTCAATTTGGCTGTTCTGACTTCCGAGTGGCTTCCAGGTTCATGCGATGCGATACCATGTGCCTGAGCTCGTGGGTGCGTGGCCCGGCCGAAATGTGTAAATTGCTAGTATATCGCTACGGGATCCTTTGTGCGGCGTCAGTGCTCTGGCGTGTCACCGTTCGGTGGGCCATGCCCGTGTCACCTGTAAGCTCGTGCAGGTGTGAGACACGCTAGGATGTCGTGGCTCACGGCCTAGCGTGCGTTGTGCCTTTCAAACATGGAAATAATCCACTGCTTGTCACCGATTTTGTCGAAAATCATTTGAAATTGAACGGTTTCGAAGTCAAATTTTTTGAACCCTATGGTTAAAAAAATCGATCAATTTTATCAATTTTGACCGGTTTTCCTCGAAAAATCGGCAAATTAAGCGACGTCATTTTCCTCACTGATTTTTGACTGTTTTCATCGATTTTTGACCGGATTTATTCGATTATCGGCACACTCAAAGAAATTTGAAAAAATAAAAAAGGAAAAGAAAAATTATAGAAAGTTGGAAAAAATTGCAGAAAATCTGAATAAATTCTAATTAATCTAAAAAACACCTTAGATTAATTTCAACAATTTTTGAATTCATTTAGTACTTCTGAAAAATCAAAAATAGCAATTAATGAAAAGAAACATAAATACTGTATGTTTTTTTTAATAAAAATATACAAACTTGATCATGCTCTAAAATTTGAATGGTATCCTAAAGAGTTCCCAAGGATCATGTAGTATAATTTCTAGAAATATTAGACTTCATTTAGTGGTCCTAGAAAAATCAAAAACAAAAGAACATATACAAACATAGTAGCACTGTTAGAATTTTTTAAAAAAATCCACCTGGTCATTGTCTGAAAATTTTAAAGAATCATTAGAATTATCTCAGGACTTTATAAAAAAATTTCTAGAAAGATTAGACTTCATTTAGTGCCCCTAGAAAATAAAAAACAGAAGAGCATATACAAAGACAATAGCACTGTAATAATTTTAAAAAATATATAGCTCTAATCATGATTTGAAAATTTTATAGCATAATTAGCATTGCCTCAGGACCTCACACAAAAATTTTTTAACATTTTTTGATAAAATTTTCTAAATTTTTTAAATTAAAATTAAAATTAAATCTCAAATCGGCTTGATACAGTCAAAGATCATGATTTTCGAGGATTTTTGGAATCCTGACATGAAATTACCATTGGTACACACACAGTACATAACTATACATAGGTAACTTTGTAACAGAGTTCAATCCCCACTAAATTACACATCTAGTGGGTTATCGGAGTGACTTTTTCGTTTGTTCGTGTGTTAGTTAAGGGCTGAAAAAAGTTTGTTTGTGGGGCTCGTTGGCTCGGTCTAAAATTACTTCAAATATACTTGTTTATCGATTAAATAAAATGATGTAAATTAAATTATGTTAATTTCGAAAAAAAAAGGCTTTAAAAAAAAGCACTTGCTCAATTCCCACCCCTTACTTAAGCGCTCGTGATACGGCTAGGAGATAAGAACGCCAGCACAAGAATGGCACCACGTACATGTTGGTGCACTGGCACAGGCAGCATAGGAATCTCGAAACCGAGCATGATCCCTCTGGGCGTACTGACGTTGGCTTCTCGCCGTCGTCCCTACTTTTGTAGATGCCGCTGACGGTATTTATTTCCTTCCTGTCCAGCGGTCAATTCTCCCCCATCCGTCTGTTTCGTAGCTGCTTTTCATCCCCTTCCAATCCAAATTCCCTCCAAATGTCAGATTTACAGTCCAGCTGCAGCCAGCTTCGGCTAGCCGACCAGCATCTCGCTACAGAACATCTCGATTTTAATCGCCTGCAGAAGAGGTTGAACAGGTTAAATTATCCCATTTTACTTCGTGGTGATAGGTCCTTCTAAAAGATTTCGTGTAGAGTACATATACACATGTATATACATGTGATGCGTGAATTATTTACGGTCCACCTTGTACACTTGGAAAAATAACACGACAGACTAAAATTTCAGTTGGGCGTCACAGAGGGCACCGTAGGTCAATGCTAGCGACAGTGAAAACAAGTAGCTGTGTTGACTACTCTGTAATCGCTGTAATCGCCGTAGGTCAATGGATGGGGTGCTGTGGCAAAGTCAGCTCCAATCGAAGTACTAATAGTATATTAAACATCAGTAATGGCGCTGGGAGCCGTGGAGAAAGGAGTAAGGACGGCAAGAAGAAGGAACAAGACGGCAAAAGCTGGACAAACAAATAATGTCGGCAAATTCGCGTGCTCATCCGCAGCGCGTCAATCCTTGGACGCCCCCATCCAACGCCATTGCCATGCCTTGGCTAGCTTGTCATCACCACCGGCTGGAGAACTCTGACAAGCACTTTCTCTTGGAAAGAAGAGAAACTATGTTCTATAGGTGATAGGTGACAGGGATCATTTGCAGTCGCAATAGCAACTGCAACTACAACTTAAACAGTTGCGTGTGGTGTGAGTCGACCGATCGAACGACTGAACGGTCTGGATCATCTAAATATGTTTACTACAGTTTTTTTTTTGCTACAGTGCTTTAGTCAATCTGAAACGTCGTTTTTCGATCCAACGGCTCACACGCAACCGCTTAAGTTGCAGTTACAATAAAGCTGATGCCATAGCAACTGCATGTGATCCATGTCCTCTAAAGGGTTGTGTTTCGGTAATAAAGTTGTTAATCATGCATATTCGTACACAAATTAATATATTCTCTGTTACTCGTTGTTTTATACACGAATACGATCTCTAATTAATAACTTCAGCCATTCCTTTTTATTTGACATCCTATAGAAAGTTTTACGGGTAGTAGATTTAAAACTATCTAAATTGGCTATATAAAAATTAGGGAGATACTTCTATACTTTTTTTTTAAAAGTAGTACAAATATTAAAATATGAATAAAGGGTAGATGGTGATTACTTACCCCTTCGTTTGCTTCAAGATTTGTGCAACTTGTATTAGAAGGGAAAACATAGAAGCACATTTCTAAAAATTATATCATTAGATTTCTTCTTAAAATACTTTTATAATATATAATTTATTCATACATGTTATTGTAAAGTTATAAAAAGAAAAGATCAAGATTGCATCTCAAAGACCGTAAAAAATCACAAACATCAAATAAAAAGGAACCGAGCAAATACATGTGAGCCAAATTTGTTAAAAAAATATAACAATATGAAAATAGTTTCGACGACAAATATTCTAGTGTTGGCCTAGTGCTAATCTATGCTGTCCATTACCACTCGAAGAGGTCCCATCGACCATCTTGAAAGTACCACTAATAATTCTCAAGAGATCCGCATTGCCTACCAGCTAATGGCGTCCATATTCTCTCCTAACCACAGACAACCCCTCTCCTCTATCGCTCTCACAATAACATCAACGCGGTAGAAAATCTCTTTGTATTTGCTGATCATTTTTAACTGCAGAAGGTGTGTACATCACCGATCCCACAGATATAATTTTGCCGTCACATGTACTTCAAATCATGCGTGCCAAAAAAGAAAAAAAAACTGATGAAACAAACGAAATAGGTAAAATGACACTGAGATCTTGCACGGTGTTGGTGAAGTGATCTTGCAAAAGGAAGGGAGGGTAAAAGAAAATGGGAAAAAGATGCATGATGATACATATATATCTAAAGTTTGTGACTCATGAGAGCACAATGAGATGGAAAGATCACACCAACAGCTACTAGGTCGAGTAGTCTTTTCTCTCTTTTATTAAGTACCAGTAGACAGTAGCTGTTTCCTTGTAGTGGGAGTTGGATGGGCAGGATTTCTTTGTGGCGAGGGGAGTGACCCACTTTGACTTAATGTCTGGCTAGCTCGAGTGACCCCCACAGTACACAGAGTTGGTGCCACTTGTTTGATGCCGCCTTTCACCACCAAACTGAATTATTTTGTGCGATTGGCACGTGATGCGGTGGTCTCGGCCCGCTTGGGTGTGACGTCTCAAGTTTTGTTGTTCTTCCGAGAGCTAACTGGACAGAGCCAGCTACGTTGTATCGGATGAATTTTAATAGAATATTTAGATGGTAAAACTAACCTCTATGGTGGATATCATTTTTTTCTATGATAAATCCTTAAAAATCTAAGCAAAACTGAAATAATCATAATTTCATAATTCACAGGGATTTTTTTTTGCAAAAACGGTGAATGAGAACAAGATTTCAAAAAATTTATGGATTTTTTCGCGAAAATATGGATTCATAACTTGAGAGGAATTTCCGAAACCACAGATCATTTTTTTTTTTTTTTTTTTTTTTTTTTTTTTTTGCAAAAGAGCTTGGTCAAGGTATGGATGCAATTTTCTAGAACCATGAGGATTTGTTTTTGCAAAAGAGCTTGGTCCAGGTATGGATGCAAATTTCCGGAGCCACAAGGTTTTTTTTTTGTGTGCAAAAGATCCGATGAAGGGTTTTGACGTAATTTTGATATTTACGGGGCCTTTTCATAAAATCGATGACGTAGATATGCCTAGGAGCCGATGATTCCTTGTACGTTAAGAGCTATGGTATTTCAAAATATGCCTTATAAACTTAGATGAACGTAGCTGTAGTTACCAAGTAATGCTAGCGTTATTAATTGAATTACGTGCCAAAGCATCCATGAAGCTAGTTTTCAATGCAGGGATGGCGCGTCGTTCGTCTGAAGGAATAGAACGCACAAAGTCTTGTGGGCATAGCTTAGCAGTTAAGAATCAAGTGTACCGATCGACACAAAGGCTCCCTTTTGTGGTTTAGCCCACCCCCCATTGGTTGCTGAAAAGCGCTCAAATTTTCTTCCAATGTAATGTGCACCTTGGGAACAAAAACATTGCTGTGACTAGCCTCAAGTTAGCAAGGTCGAGCATTGTGTCTATACTAGTAAGATGTCCGTGCATTGCAACGGAATTTCAAAAGAAAATAATACATAATTATAATGTAAGATCCTAAACCATACAATAAATCATTTTTCTGTAACACACATATCAAGCAAAACATATCTTTGCAAGCTAGTAAATAAATCAAATTATCTATATTGAGTTGTCCTACAGATTTACAACTATATGTTAGCAAAGCAATAGTGACTCATCTACTGGGCTTGGGCTCCTACTGTTCTGGCCCAAGAACGGCCTGGCAGACTCACCATCACCACCAACTCATTCTTATAATAGTTAAGATTAGATCTAGAGGTGGGCATCGTGCCGTGCCGTGCCGGCTCGACTCGAGCCCATCGTTCTTTGGGCCGGAACCGTGCCGTGCCACGACGGCCCACCATGCCCTCCGTATCGGCCTAACTCGCCTTTGGTGAGCCCAGGCCCGGCCCATTTGCGCTTCGTGCTGTGCCGGCCCAGGTCTGACCCATTTTCACTATCGTGACGAGCAAAGAAATAAAACACATCACTACTACTAAACTACATATTTTAATTACATAAGAGACTAATCACATCAACAAAATATCAAACATAAATGCAATGCTTGAAGATGCCCTAAATCAACAATATCTGCCAACTTTTAGGTCTTAATCCGTGATTTCGTACCCGTTCGTGCCGTGCCGGCACGGGTCCGACCCAAACGATCGTGCCGGGTCGTGCCGCCCATCGTGCCCGGTTCTCATGCCCAGCACGGCCCGTGCTACAGTTGCGTACCAGGCCAGGCTTTGCACCGGGCCCTCCTGTCGTGCTTCGGACCGGTCCAAAAGAGCCCAACCCTAGTGCCCGCCTCTAATATTTAGATCTAAAAACGTCATCACACCTGCATGCACACAGTGTATCTCCAACTAGTAGTACAAGCTATGTTTATAGTTTAAAGTACTCTCTGTATGGAGATACAGCAGGGAAAATTAATCCCAAATATTAAAGTCAAGATTGTACCTAATTATTGAGACAAACACACGCGTTGAAGCTTTGGGCGACTCGTGGATCCATCATGGGAGTGAACCAAACAAAGCTGTAGTACTTCGATCCCACCATGTGTGCTTGAGAACACGATGGCAGCAAAAGAACCATCAATATATGCAAATCAATCATGCATGCCTCGGTTCAGACCACAAGTAGGAACAGTTGTTGCAGATGTAATCGAGATTCCTCAGAAAAGAGACAGAGAATTGACGTTGTAGCGGGTACTGCAAGTAACCAACTGCATGTCTCTCGTCTCTCCTACACGGAGGTCGCCGTGTGCACGCTGTGTGATGCACGTAGTGATGGGAACTGGACCTGGTCTTTTCGGGCCAGCACGAGGTCCAGCCAGCCTGCGATGGAATAGGCCGGGCTGGACTTGCCAACCGGGTACGGTGGGTAGCTCGGCACGGCATGCCAAGCTGGGCTATGCTCGGACTATCTCAGCCCGAAACAGTGCTCGTGTGTCACGGCACAGCCCACAGCAGCGCGAGCAACAAGTGACATGGCCCGCGGCACACGGCCGGGCACGCGGTGGAGGGGAGGGCGTTCCTGGCCGGAGGGGAAAATGGAGGGTGCCGGCGCCAGTGCCCACGACAGAGCGGTAAGGGGAGGGGACTCGCATCAATGGGGGAAGGCGCCGGAGGGGGGAGGCCGAGGTGGGAATAGCCGGAGGGGGAGGGTGCCAGTAGGGGGAAGGCGGAGGGGGTGAGGAGAAGGGGAGGGGCACGTGACACGGGCATGGGCACAGGGAAGCCGGAGGGGGAAGGGGAGGGGCACGCCATAGGGGGACGGGGCCGCACGAGGTAGATCTAGCATTGGCGAGGTTTCCTCAAGCCAGAAGGAGAAGGGAGGAAGGTGGGGGAGGCCGGAGGCGTGCTCGATGGGGGAGATGGAGGGAGGCGGCGGGGGCGAGATGGAGCTCGGTGGAAGGAGGGGTGGCCATGTTTGTCTCCGCCATGGCCGTTGATGCGGACGGAGAGGGAGGTGGTGGATGAGGGGGCGAGGGAGGGAAGGGGGTGGGGGTGGTGGTGGCCGGGGTCACGAGGGCCACGGTGGTGGACAAAGGGGCGGCTGAGGGGAAGATGGAGGGTCACGGCGGAGGAGGCGAGGGGGTGGCCGAGGGGAAGGACGGTGGACTAGGCCCAAGGGGGCGTCTCTTCGGTTGGGGCCACCTGTGGTTGAGAAGGGGGAAAAGAGGGAGAGCGAGCAGGAAAAAGAGAGGAGGGGAGAGGGGGGGACGTGGTAACATGGAGAGATTCCAATTTCCAAGCAACAGGGTAGATTTGGGTGAGCAACGTTCGGCAAATGATAGAGAGAGAGAGAGAGAGCAATGTTCGGTGAATGACAGAAATAAACAACGATGTGATGTGTGAAAGAAATAAAGATGATTTCAATGTTCGCTCGATTCCATCCCGCGTTCGATTCCAATGTTCAGCTGATGAGTTTGTTCACTATAAAACCCCCCCTCAAGTTTTCATTTCCTCAGCACCTGAAACCTTTGCTCTCAGTTAGCTCTCTACTTCATCATTGTTTCTTCTCTTTTAAGTTTGTTCTCTTTGTTTGCTCTCCCGCCACGAAACAAAATGTTTGTCAAGAGCAAAAGCAGGAGAGCATGCCTTCGCGCTCCAAGTCCCCCTTGTCGGGATCAAAAGATCGATCCGCGTCAACTCTCCCCTAGCATGGGAGACTATGGCATGGATAACCATCATTTGGACGGTACGCACGGCATCGAGGATGCCTCTTATATTCCTGAGGGATGGGCATCGGTATCCGCATCAAGCCCCAATACCATTACATCGGTGCATCCAGGACAGGCATCCATATCTTGCAGTCGACAGACATGGTACTGGCAACATATGGATAGAACCATCGAAATTGTGGATGGGCATAAGGTAGTATATGCTATTTATAAATACTGTCAAGCTAAATTATCAACATGTGTATGTGGAGGAATAGTTCATCTCAAGTGATACGCGAATACATGCTTAAAGAAGATATCGGTTGAATAGAGGCCAGACGAGGGTGTCCAGGCATAGCTCAACTTCAACACCGATGATTTAGTAAGTACATAGCCTAGAGATAGAATTACACGTTACATAGTTACAGAGGAACTTCTACTTACAATGGGTGAGAGTTTTAGTTTTGAAAGGATGGTGCAACGTGATTTTTGCCCATAATACCAACACGTTAGTAGAAGAACAACTACACATAACATATACGCAATGTACACAAATAAACTAGCAATATTGAAAAAGGCCTTCACGAGAGTTAGTTTTTTTCCTTTGCCTTGACCTCAGATATATGAACTTCATCCCACCAAAGAGCAGCCTATCTTAGTATTATCACACATTACTTAGACGACAACTACATCCTAAACAAAAGTGGTTTAGGCCAATCAATGAGGCACATACTGAAGAGGCTATCGTTAGCCGTGTACTTGAGGTTATTACTAACTTTAAAATATGAAGTAGAATTATTTTCATCACTCTTGACAATGCATCAGCTAACATGACGACTATGGAGCATCTCTCACCGCATCTAGAGACTTATGTTGGAGGTTTCATTCTCCACCAGAGATGCATATGCCACATCATTAATATCATTGTGTAGGTAGGTTTGCATCTAATAAAACCTAGTTTAAACAACACACATGACGCTATAAATTTTGTTACATGTTCAACTATAAAGTACGCCTAGTTCTCGGAGTACTACAAGGTCAATAATAAGCCACCCAGAAGATTCAACCTTCATATGAAGGTTAGATGGAACTCGACGTATACTATACTAGCATGGTGCAAGGACTACGAGCACATTATCACTATTTTCGTCAATTGCAATAATGGTAAGCCATTGGTTAATGATGTGGATTAGTGTGAGACCCTCACTTTTATGCTACAGTGCAAACATAAAAGCAAGGTTCTAATGTGCATACTGTGCTAGTCCCATGATCAGTAGCTAGCACGCACAAACACAATTTGAGATCACAACCATGCAAAAGTTTTATATTTTATTTCAGCGGAAGTATTGATATAATATGACCGATGAGGTCGACTAAATACCTAACAAAAGAATCAGAAGTCTTGTAGTTTGCCACATAATCCACAGGCAACTGACAAGGTAAAGCTTTAGAAAGAACCGTCGTTAATAATCCTGTTTTCTTGCGTCAGAGTACCTGTCGAGGTTTCCTGCCTAAAAACAACAATAATAGCAAGGGTGAGTACGTTACGTACTCAGCAAGACTTGTAGTGTTTACAAAACCTGAAATATATGCAGGCTGAATAGAAAGTGGGCTTCTACGATTAACTTTTGCTTGGAGCCAATTTGAATTGTAAATACTGAGTAATAGAGTGAAAGCGAAACTTGTAAAGGAAATGAAATAACAAGTATGTAAATACAAAAGTAATATGTAAGAATAACATAAACGAAATAAGAGACTCACATCCCTTCGTGAGTGAAATGAAACATATTACTCACGGCCCTTTGTGAATAAAATGTAACAAAATACCCACAGCCCTTTGTGAGTGATAAAACGTCCATTCCCATCATAACTGAAATCAATTAATTTTGCCAAGCACAAGGCACAACAACTGAATTCAACCTTGCCAACGAAATATCAAGTATTGAATCATCTGTAAGGGTAAGCTCACCAAATCATTTTATAAAAATAGCTAACTAGTGTGGGTTCATCAAGTCATCCATGACCGTGGATACGGCTATTCGAATAGTTTTAGACTCTGCAGAGTTTGTACAGCTTTACCCACAAGATATGTTCTCCCTTTGTGGCAGATCATTAGCACACTTCCTTTGGTGTGCCGCCAGAGAGTTCATAACGGAACCGTTCGATTATCTGAACCTAGCTTTGCACCAGCCCGATGACGTTTAACCCTGGCTATGGTGGAAGCCAATAAATAATAAGGTAATGATTGTAATAAGGAGCCAGTGGCTCAAGTAGAATAATAACAGCCCCAAATCCATAACCAGGCGTACACCGTTGCACTGAATATGCGTTTACCCACAAGTCCATATGGCAGCCCCTTATAAACATACACAAAAGGGTTTATTGCTTTTGCTACTCCAGCCTACCAACGTGCAAAGGTAGTTCTAAATAATTTAATAAGTTAACACTGTCCCAGTCCAGTACTTGTGGATGTACGGTTATACTTGGATCATGCAACACTACGTTCGGTCCTTAAAGTGACATGGGCGATACTCCCCTTATCTACGTGCATTATTAATTGCACTTCCTGCTATTGCCAATAATCACCCACGTCAAAATCATAGTTTTATTTCCAGAAAGGATAAAACATTGAAACTACAATATTCCATCAGGTTCAAGATTAAAGTTCATCATGTCCAAATCTTTGTTCCAATATGTCAAATATTTAAGTTTAGTACGAATAGTAAACCATCTCTTCGTATCCCAGTCTAAAGCGTGGCTAAGCATATGCATGTAATAATCGAATATACCCAATTTGACATCAAGTGTCTATCCACGAGCTAGGGTTATCAAGGTTCACATATCAATGCCAATTGAGGAAATTTATCAATGATAAGGTATATGTACCAGTACCCAAAAACAATTTTACGGAACATAGCATATGCAGGCAAGTTTTAATTAACATTTTAGTTAATTATGAAAAATTAGGATCAATATGATCAAGGGGTGCTTGCCTTGCTATCCGTTGTTTTTAGCGACGAAGTTGAAGACGTAATCTTGAAATTGTCGACGATGGAGTTCGGAACGTCGGAGTCTATACGTCGTATAATGGAAAAGAATAACAAATAGCAAATAACACTTTCAATATAAAACATTACATAAAACAAGCACGAGTGTGGATTAGGGTTTGTGAACGTATAAGTGTGTCACTTCTACGTTATAATCTCTATTATTGATCAACGGTTTAAGGGTTGCATCGCATATGACACCTATTGCTTTTGATTCATTTTATTTTATTTTACGAATTCAGGAAGCTAAGATTGTAAGATTTAATATACTATGATTCATTTTCAGGGTGTGAAATTGTTTGTACGTACTTAATATTAATTAGTACATGAAACAGCAGGGGTGAGAATAAATACAAATTGTATGGTTAACTCAAGTGATCATCAGGCACTTACATTTAGTCCCTTATGGATGTAAAGTTTAACTTATGTTATTGACTACGGAGTAAGTTCATATACTGGTTTTATAGATTTTCAGATTTTATAAGGTGTAGGATCATGCTTTTGATGGGATCCAGATGCAAAGCATAATATAATGAAAAGATTTCTTCAGAATAGGTGAGTCTTATCTTAAGAAATACCTTAAGACTTGTCTTAACTGTGTTTAATTAATAGTAAATGAAATGGTTTGGTTTAAATTAAATTAAAAACTGTATGTATATTTAAGGTCAAATAATGTGAAAATTGGCAATCTAACTTCAAAAGAATTTTTGAGAATGGGGGTAATGAAATGGATTTAGCCAAATTCCTGATAAAATACCTTTAATTTAAAGTTACCCTATAAAATTTAAAGATTACCTAGTTGTTTCGTTGTCCTATTTTATTGAATAAATTGACTAACTGAGATTACTAATTAACTTAAGTTTTAATAGAGTAACTTTAAATCATTTTGAAAGAACAATTTAATTTCAATAGGAATACTCTCCTTATTAGTATTATTATTTATTTATTTATTCAGTTATCATTATTTCATTTTTTTCCCTTTTCTTTTCTCTTTTATTCCCTGATTTCTTTGTTTTCCTTTTTCTCTCCCATTTCCTTTTTCTTCCTTCCCTTATCCATTCGGCTGGTTATCCTTTCTCTTCGCTTTTCCATTTCTTCTCCCCTTCTTGTTCCCCTAAATGCGACGCCTTCACCATGGTTGCCGCGTCGCCGAGCTCCGCCCCCGTCGGCGCCTCTCCGGTTGAACTCGGCCCCGCCGCTTGCGAGCGCACGGCTCTTCCTCCTGGATGGCCGGTGGGCTCGCACTGGTACTGGGCAGCCGCCCTTGCCGTAAGGTTGCCGTCGCCTAGGACGATCGGGATCCCTACTACTTCTTCGTCTCCACCGGCATCTCTCTACTTCGCCCCCAACCGATGCCGATTCGGTTTGCACTAAATCTTGGTTAGGGTTTGGTAATCCCTTGGTTTATTCTCTCCTTTCCCCTCCTCTGGTGCTAACTCCTCTAAATCCGTGACTGAAGGGCGGTGACATGATATTTGTGATCTGAAATTATACTGGATAAATTTGCTCTGAGATCATATTTTTTGATCTATGATGCTAAACAGATTAATGAGTAATATTCATACTAAACTTATGATGGATGAGTTTGACACATATTAAACTGATACTAGTCTGTGCCTGAATGATTTACTGAAAATTGGTTACACTGATGTGCTGTAGAATGGTTGGCTTAACAGATGATAAATAGATTGATGCTGGGCTATGCTAAATGATCTCTGAATGCTTAGATATAGTATGATAACAGTGGCTTCCTATTGCTTTATTTTCATGGTATATGATGAATTGATACCATGCTCTGTGAATCTTTGTGGAAGGTTTAGCAGTACTTTATTTGTGGATAGTTTGGCTTAGTAAATGATAAATGATTTGATACTAGGCCAAACAGTAGGATTATGTTGGTTAGCTTTAGTTGGATGGCAAATAATGGTATCATGGCGATACCTGTGGTTATTGTCACACACCGGGGAGTGAGACATTACCATAGGGACGTATAATATCGCTTATTTGCAACCACTAATCGAGACCGGTTTAGATTTGCTTACGGTCAATGATGAATATAATGATGTTGATTAAAACGAATGATCCGTGGGTTGGATGGCTCGCGACGATGCCCTAAACCTTGTCGTGCGCCGGGGGAGCACGAGTAGGCTTAAGGAACGCACGGTGCAACCCCCACAACATCTAAATAATCTGAGACCATTTGAATGCCTTTTCTCTAGTTGGTTTTTACTTTTGCTAAGCTATAGCTGGGCTACTGCAATTATTATATTGATAATAATGGCCATGGACGCATGCTTACCACTGATTGCGAAGGTGGGATGAGGGATTTGCGAACTGTCTGAGAAGTAATATATTGAGAGGGCTCCATCTTTGGCCTTCTTGCTCCTACTACCTTGCTCTACCATACTCTTCCTTGTGGTGTCTTTTGAGCCTTCTTGGTATTGGTTATCTTCTAAAACTAGTTTGCTTGGAGGGGGTTTAGATCTTGGGTTTGAGGTTCAGGTACTTGCTCCTGGAGGCTTATAACTATGCACATCAGGGAGCAATTCCTTGTGATGTGGCTTGTGAAGTTTGTGTTCCTGATGGCTGCCTACTGCTTGTGCTGAATGGTGATCCTGGAGGTGGCTAGCTATGTGATTCCTTAGATTAGGCTTGGGCTAGCTTATATAGCATGACACTGGAAATTCAACAGTGTTTGAATGGGGCTTGATATTGCGGCTGGATTGATTGCTTATATTAATTGGCTTGGTAGATGTGTCGCTCTTGATCTTGGTTTTTAATGAATGCATCTCATTATCTTATCAGTGCCATGATTTTGGTTTTGTGGCTTATATGGCCGGTTGGCTGAGCATTCTCTGGAGCCAGTTTGCCTGCTTTACCTGATCTTTCCATGGTTTTTGTCTTGTGATCGGGATGGTTCCTTGTACTGCCGATCTAGGCTATTTTGCACTAGAGGCTTAAGTGGCCGGCTAGCTTGGTTTCTGGAGGCTTCTTATGTGGTCTGGTGACTTGCTTTGGTGGCTTAAACTTATCCCATGCTTGGACGGCTGGCTTTGCCCTGGGTTCGGCTGGGATTGTCTTATCTTAGTACTTCATGGTCCCATGCTTATCCTCTGATCCCATGTTCTACAACTTGGCCTCGCCCTGTTGCTTTGCTTGTTCTAGTCATGGTTGAAATAAATACACCTACTTGTGGCTGTCGGCCTGGCCTGGGTAGCGAGGTATGCTCTGGTTGCTTTTGACCCAAGTGGATGACTCTGGAGATTTCGGCTGGGAAGTATCCGTACAGTGTCTTCATGATTATCTTTTGACTAATGTGAAAGATCCTATTCCTTTACCATGGAAACTTACTTTTTACCGCGCGATATTTTCTAAATATTCGCGTCTACGGTTTAAACAGGTTTGTAAATTGCCGAATGATGCAAAACCTAATCGTGAGAGGAGCCAGATTGGTCCCCGGACAATCTAGGGTACCTCGTTGAGCGATCAATTTGGCTGACGGCAATTCTTTTTCTTTTCTATTTATTGTATTTAATTTAACGCATTTACTTTATTCTCATACTCATACAGATGCAGTTGATTATGCAGGTCTAACAATGCAGATCAAGTCAGCACAGAAGCCATAGTTTATAAATTTGTAATCTACTTTTTAGGATGTAATTGGTTATGTAACTGTGATCACATATGTAATCGAACAGTTGTATGTGATGTAATCTATATAGTTGTTGTATTCCATCATAAAGATCCATGTACTTTCTATTTATTGTAAATGTGAACTACAACATATCAATAAAATTTGTGTTGCAGTTCAATCCTTTGTAATGATTACTTTTAATCAGTAAATAGCAATCGGTTTATTTTATCTTCTTATCATTTTCTATAGCAAGGCATCTGTTAAAAGCTTCTAAATTTTAGGAAAAACAATAATAAATTAAATTTATATTTTAATATTTTAAATTTACTGTTCCATAAATTTTGGGATGTTACAATTAGGAAGTTGCACATCATTTTCATCATTTTTATATATTTTTTTTACAATACAACTAAGATGTTATCCGGTGTGTACTATGCAACTTCTTACTTAGTCATCAAGTGACTTTGGACTATTGCTAGTATTTAAAAAAAAAACAGAGATAATTATATTTTACAACCCATTATAGAACCATAGAGAAAAAAATTAAAATATTTTCAAGCTATTCCACATCTCTATTGTTTTTCTACTATTCTGGATCCTCGAAGAAAAATATCTGATTGGCAGGGCACCTTCGAGGGAATAGGTGAAGCATTCGATCTTAATTTTTCTGAGGCCTGTACTCATGTTTACAATGAGTTTTTTTTAGAGTTTTTGATAAATATTATGAAATGTTTGGTATCAAAAGTAAAGCAAGAGGATCTACCTCAACAATGTAATAAGCACGAGGCAGTTCGACCGCTTCAAACATATGGAAGAAGCTAAAAGGAAAGGCGTCTGGTTCATCTTCTGAAGCGCCGAGCAGGTCGCAATGGAATCCATAAGTAGAAATCAACCACTACCTCGACACTAGGATTGTTGATTATTAATTGGTTGCTAATAACTTGCCAACATATGTTACTAGATAATGACTAGTATGCTTAGACATGCAACGTGTTATTGATATCATTTTGGAATATCAAAATTAATATTGCTTAATAGAATATGGAACGTGTTTACAAAAGGTGTGTCATGTGTTATTGATGATGTTGATGGCATGTGGTGCATTGTAATCAATTAGGGGTGATAACAAGATTTAGACTGGGGCAAGTGGCAAGAGTGGTGAATATGGTGGGCCAGGTGTGGTGTTTGGACGGTCGCATTTGGTTCTTTTGGTAACTTGGATATTGTAAGTTTTTGGGTAAGTTTTGCCTCGGTCAATTAAGGACTTAACCTTACAAGCATTTGAACTGGGCTAAACATACAACCACATATCAGGAATGGGACAGACCTAGCTGACTAATTTGTCATGTCTAGATTTGGTACTGTCGTGGTGGTGTGGGTTCCAGGGGTATGGGTAGACTCATATGCCGCAAGAGGGGGTCCTGATGGTGGTAACTAGTCCCCTCAGTGTTGAAACCTCAGCTGGCAGTACTGGGTTTAGACGGAGCACTATAAAGGGTTTGTTATGGTTATTTGCCTTTTATGGTGAATTGATTATACTTGTGGGTAAAGTGTATAACCTCTGCAGAGTGTCAAACCTATTTGAATAGCCATGTCCCCGATATTAAACAATGCTCGGGGATTATAGTCAAGGGTCAGATTTTGATAAAATATACTTGGGAATGGAGGCAGTTTGTCTATGAAAATATTGAAATTGGTTTAAGGTTGTGAGATGTTTTACTTGTGAAACAAATAAAAAATTTATTATTGTTATTATTTGTTTTACTGCTTTGCAATCTATTATATTATTCATAAATGCTACTTTATTGTAAAACAAACTTTTAGCCATTCATTTGGAATAAGCCATGTATGCAGTTATTAGACTTACATTCTGTGCACAACTTGTTGAGTGCTTTATGTACTCACCCCCTTGCAACAATTCAAACACCAGTTAAAGAGGAGTCTACACCTGCTCTTGAGGATGAGTATCGGAAGGAGCCGAACAATTAGGGTGTAAGCCCAATCAATTGTCTGTGGCATATTGATAGGTTACTACGAGTCTTATTTTTTCGCTGCAGTTCTCATTATATTTGAGTCTTTGTCCTGCGAGGTATATTATTGTAAAGTTGACCATAAGGTTAACCAAACAGGTTATATTAATAGATGAAGTCTTCATTTATTACGCTGTGTATGATTGTGATATTTTATCTATTTGAGACTGTGTGCACTAATGTGATGCTGGACTAGTGTTGAATACACAAAGGGTCCAGATTTACACATTCGGGTCCCGATAGCCCACATCCCAGTAGGAACCATTAATCGGTAGTGGTCCTTAGCAGGATGTACCGACTCCCAAGTATATGTAAAGATCACATCGAACGAACCTAAACAATATTTAGTTATATGAATTTCCCTTTGCCTCATGATATCGGTCAAACTCAAGGCGAGTATGTGCCATCCTTGTTTAGTTAACTCGACCGGTCTTTCTCTATTACATGACTCGGAATCCTGACTACGGTTAACTCTTTAACCGCGAGTAGAATGGCTATGCATTTTCGAAATCCGGCCACTCGAGAGACCTAGAGATATCTCTCACATTGTATGAAAGGGCAAATCCCATCTTGATCGACCATGCCTTGCAGCATGCTTCACGATAAAACCAGAAGCCACCTTTATAACTACCCAGTTACAAGGTAGCATTTGGCAACCCCTAAGTAAAGCCATTACACATCTCGAGTACATGCGTTAACTTCAAGTCTAAGGATATAGCATACACATTGTATATGAGACCAACTGATGACAAGCAAGATTACAATATTCTCGTAGTGTCTCAAGGTGGGTTGATCCAACTTCATGTTCTCTAACAAGTGTATATATTATTGGTTTGATATCTCCATATTCATGACTCGTGAAACATGGTTATTAACCAATACATATGCTAGTTTATTAATATGTCCTTATGTTTGTCGACTAGGGATCACTTTAGAATTATTATCACAAAATCATATATAAGTTTCACAATCAAATCTCATACTTGTCAATAATAATAATAATAATAATAATAATAATAATAATAATTGTTATTATTATTATTCAAGAAATAAGATAATAAATTATAAATAATCATCTCTATAATCATCTCAATGGCATATTTTCAACCTTCACCGAGGTTCCTCACGATATATTTCAGAGCAGGAATCTGAACAACTCAACGCATTCGGATGAAGAAAGTGGCTGGACGACTTCTCCATGTAGCACAGCCACGCGCTCAAGTGAAGATCCCTCGTGATCCTACGGAGCCCACCTTGCAGATCACCCGTAGCCCTATCAACACATGGTAAATCAATTCTAACTTTCGAAGTAATGATCTGTTGGAGTAAACCCACAGCACAGCAGCTAACAATTCTAAGAGTATGTTTGGGTAGGCTGCGGCTGGACTAAAAAGCTGCTATTGGTTTGCTAGACCGTAAAGCAGTTGTAGCTGGCGGCTGTGGTTTTTTTTTATATGTCATTTAGCAAATTGACTGATGCAGCTGTAGCTTTTGGGGGCCAACCGAGTGGGCCCGAGTGAGGAGGGAGTCGGGGAGGTGGCGCCCGAGCCAGAGGGAGTCGAGGAGGCGACTGGGTGGGAATAGGATGGGACGAGGAGGAAGGCGGAGCGAGCGGGGAGGCGATCGAGCGAAGCCACAGCTGAAAAACACCTCCCTACTAACTGTGGCTTTTAAGAGTGCTTCAACTGTGGCTTACCTTTGTAGGTGGGTTGTTTGGAGGGCTTTAAGCCCAAAGCTGAATCACAACTGAAGTGCAGCGCCCCCCCCCCCCCCCAAACAGGGCCTTAACCGATGCTGATTGCAGGGTTCACAGAAGCAGTACCGGCGGAACCCGGAACCTGAAAACTTTTAAATGAGATTACATATTTTGCACGTATAACTTTATAATTTAACATCATAAATACAACATATATTTTTTTTACAAACAATTCTAAGGGCTTACAAATCCCAAATAACTAAAATCGAAACCGACCAAAAAAAATTTAGACTATCGAAGTGAGAAGCCCCTGAAGTTTTTACAATTTCTAGGATATCAGCGTATACCGGCACCCCTAGGTCTGCCCACGCACAAAAGGACAGTGGTCGGATCGTGTGCTGCGGGGATGGTGGGCCCTCATTGTTCTCTTGCAATTGCACGTCGATTCTCTGCCCCCGACCCGTCCAGGTGCATCATGGGTTGGCCCGCATCTCGCTGGAGACGTTTACCAGTTCGTGGCCCATGGCTTGTTAGAGGGGCCCTATGCTGTTCTTGCCATACCGCCCAAATGCAGAGGCTGATCCCAGAATACTCCAACACGTAAATGCATCCAACGCAAATGCTTTTCCTACCTCATACGGTTGATCAGTGATACGTAAAATAAGCGTGGAATGCTATGCACATGTTTCCTAAATGGAACTCAGAATAACTCGTGTTGCCATCGAGAAACATTACGAGAATGTCACCAATATAAGATGGCCTAATCTCTCAAGCATGGGATTATTATTTCCAGTAAAGCACGCAATGAGCATGGCAGAAAGTTAGCTTGGACCAAATGAGCATGATAAAAGCCGGGATCTGGACAGGAGTAGCAATTCCATTCGACATATGCATGGCAGCACGAAATGCCAAAGGAGCGGTTTTAATCAGATTTAATGACGTTCAGGGTGTGACAATGGCATCAAATTCTGACAAGGACTTCGTTCAAGACAAAAAAAAAAGGTGGTGGCTAGACTCCAGCATCTCTAATTAGAAAAACAGGAGGATTTAAATCTTGACAGTCCCGAGTTACTCCTCAAGCCGTCCCAGTATGTCGTGCTCTCTGAAAAGAAGGTACCTGAATGTTCAAGTAGCCAGGTTAGTCCACCAACATTATCAGATCCAAAAGAACTGTACATACGTAATGTTATTAGCATGCTATTAGATGTTTAGATTGAGATTGAAACATATTGTGAAAAAGAATGGTATGACTTCAGTGTTGTCCAAAAAACATCAATAGACTTTTAGTTACTGAACAATGTAGCTTGAAATTGCTACCTTCACACGCAAAACCAAATCCTTCTCCCCATCCCTGAGCAGCGTGGAAAAAGAATTACAAGTCTTGATTAATCCTATGTTCTTGTTTAGTACATCAAATAAAGGAGAAATTGTCTGTTTTTGCAGTCAAGCAGCTTGGTTAATTAGCAACGTATGCACTAAAGTAGCTAGTCAACTTAAGCAAACAGCTGCTAAGCTGCATGACAGAATGTCATCCAGGAAGCCGCCCAGCGACTGTCACTTATGCTTAAAACAGGCACCTGTTCAGACTATTAAACGATCTTTTCAATTCAAACACATGATCGATGTCATCACTTTTCTAGCTCCCTGGGGAACCATTTTTTGCAAATCTAGCACCCTTCAGAACGCAATTATAAAAATAGCCCCATCCCTAACTGCGGAAGCACCGGTAGATGACACGTGTCACCTAACGCGCTCCCACAGGTCGCAAGGAGCTACCAAGCTAGGGAGCTCATCGAAGCTACCGAGCTCCCTTGATTCGGTAGCTCCTTCCAAGCTGCGGGAGGCGGCAGGTAACACGTGTCGCCTGTTGGCGCTTCTGCGGTTGAGGATAGAACTAGTTTTGCAATTACGTTAGAAGGAAGCAAATTTGAAAATAAAAGTTTGTCACGAGCTAGAAAAGTGATGATTGAGAGGTGCTTCTATGCTCTTCCTTTTAAAAGTTGCACAACTACTAAAGCATGAATGGAGGGTAGATGGTGATTACTTACCCCTTCACTTGCTTTAAGATTTGTGCAACTTATAGTAGAAAGAAGAGCATAGAAGCATTGCTCGTGATGATTTCCACATAATCCTATGCGGCTATGCCAATCTTTTTTTCTCTTTTGTATAATGTACTATGCTTTATTTCAATGATTCAGTATGACATTTGGAAGATGTGTCTATCTAAGAAATAAAAATAAAAAACACAGCACCTCTCTTAATATTATATACGAGTTTCACGTACTCTTTTTCAGCAAGCTTCACTTCAGTTCCTCCGTACTCGGGCAGTAGAACAGTGTCACCTTCCTTCAGAAATACAGGGATCAGCTTGCCATCCCTATCACGCTCACCAGGACCAACAGCGATGACTTTTGCAGAGTTCAGCTGGATTTAAGGGATGCATTAGCTCCCCAATAAACATACAAAAACTCCAGACCTACCAGGCTACTGTGAACCATCATTCAATTACTCCAAACACCCAGTACGGTTTCAAACAATAAAAAAGCTAACCAGCAAGCACCTTGATTCAATATAATGGCACTTGAACTTGCCCTACAACACAGATACATCAACCAGGCTGTGCGTAGAGAGCAAAGAAATAGGGAGCTATGCGATCGACAAGACATGTTTTGTTAATGCTATTACAGGAGGTTACCAAAGATTCAAAATAACACTATTCAGTTGTGGCAATGCGGCTAGAACACACTAGCCTTCTTAACCTGCTCAGCCGGATCAGTACGACAAGAGAACTACTATTAAAAGCGGCAGAGCACAGAAGGGCAGGCTAACCTTGCCTTACCATGGAGGCATGGAGGGCCGGGCAAGCCCATGTTATGGGGGCAGTATTTCTATCTTTAATAGTATCTAGACAGGGTTAGCATTCAGCAAGATTTAAACTTGGGACTCAAGAGTCATGGATTCAAGATGCCACTGGTTTAAGGACATCCCCTCCCGGAAACAGTTCCAAGGGCACAAAGTCGGGCATCCAGGATAATACAGGTACAGTTCCAAGACTCTAACCCGCATTGGACTAATGGAGCAACTAGTTCACGAAATGCTCCAGTCTCTCTGATGTCACAATACGCAACACCATTTTGTTAGGTGCATCCCCACAAAGCCCGGATCTACGAAAAAAAAAATTGAAGGGGACAACAAGCGAGATCCCCCCCCCCCCCTCCCCCCCTCTCTCTCTTTCTCTACCTTCTTGGTGGTCTCCGGGAGGAGGATGCCGCCGACGCTCTTCTTGGGTTGCACCAGCTTCTCCAGCAGCACCCGGTTCAGCGACGGGATCAGCCGCTTCGCCATTGCTGCGCTGCGTGGAGCTCTGCTCTGCTCTTGTCTCTTCTCTTCCTCTTGTGGAGCAAGTTGATGGGACGGTGGCTTAACTCTTGCCGCGGGGTTTAGGGTTTTTAATGGGAAAAAGAGAGGGGTTTTACCCCCAGTGTTTGTTGGGCGTTGGGCTTTCTTTACCTATGGGTTTGCTGGGCTAATGGCAGAATTAGCAGGCCAGCTCTGTATGCAAGCCGGTACTGCTCAAGTTCTGCTACTTCTTTTTCTTTACGATAATCTCTTCAAAACAAGGAAAATCTTTATGAATGCTGCAAACATCTCATTACTAGGCCTGGGCAATGTACCAAGCCTTCTGGGCCGGCGCTCGGCATGGTTGACCTAGCACAGCCCAATACGGGTGTCTTCAGGTCGGGTTGGTACTGCACAAAATGATGGATTGTGATGGGTTTGAAAACTCAGCACGATGGTAATGTTAAAAAAGGCGGCGCCTAAGCGCTGACGGCGGCCCTCCGCCTCGCCTTGGCACAAAATTGTGCTCGCTGCCTAGGCGGAGCTCAGCGGTGTTAAGCAGATGAGCAGGCGGTCGAAGGCAGAGCTGAGTGGCGAATAGGCAGAGGAGACGCCCGCCTAGGCGGCATAGGGTGGGGAGTACGGGGAAACAAGAGGGGGGGAGAGAGAGAGAGAGAGAGAGAGAGAGGGGAGGCTAGGGTTACCGATTAGCAAGTGCGAGCGTTCGCTGCGTCCCTGACCCTGCGCCGTTGCCATTGATCCTTGGTTGCCGCCGCTGGATCTCGTCTTCCCGAGGCCTGAGCTTTTCCTCAGTGCGACCCCGAGGCCTCCCGAGCCCATCCTCACCTTGCGAGCTCCTTCCCACCTCCCGCGCCACCAGCATCGGCCCGAGCACTTCCACAAAGGTAATTTCATAATTCACAAGCTTTACTTGGTTCTAGTTGATTCGTCAGCGCCCAAGCTCTTCCGCTAGCACCTCTTTCAGGTGACTTTACTTGGTTCTATCAAGGAAATTATTAATCAATGAACTCCATTATCACCTTCACAAGCTTAGAGATTCCTGTACAGAATGTCATCAACGGGATCGACGGCAACAACTAATGAGACCACGACGGCTCTTAAGAGGAAGTCGGATGACGTAGGATGGGCCTATGGGGTTCTAGTCGATCCGCCCAACTTGGACAAAGCGAAGTGCATTTTTTGTGGCCATTTGAGCTCGGGAGGGATTTATCGTCTTAAGCAACACATTGGTAAAGTTGGCAATAGTGTTGCTAAATGCAAAGTAGCCTCAGAGGAAGCTCAAAACAAGTGCAAGAAATCTCTTGAAGAAGCAAATGAAAGAAGAAGCAAAAGCAAGACCGTGATGATGTAATTAGAGAAGATGTGAATATTTCATCGGTTGGAGGAGAGGAGGACAATGGAAGCTCGGGACCTAACAAATTAGGCCCTATGGACAAGTTTGTGCGTCCTATTGATCCTAAAGAAAGCCCGGCTGAAGCCAAGCAGCAACAAAATATTACCGAGGTGCTTTGAAAAGAGAGAACACATCAAGTGCAGCAATATGTTGCTAGATGGGTGTATACACATGGTAAATCTTTCTATCTTCTACCTTTCATTGCTTGCTACCTCACTAACCTCTTGTTTGTATTATTTTGATAGGTGTATCATTCAACGCTCTTGACAACAATGAGTTCAAGCAAATGTGTGAAGCCATTAGTCAATTTGGCCCCGCATATCAACCTCCTACCCAATATGACCTTCGGGAGAATTTGTTGAGTGAGGAATTCTTGAGAAATAAGGGTTTGCTAAAGGAACGTGAGGAGAAAAAGATAAAGAATAGTTGTTCCATTAAAACCGATGCTTGGATGGACATGAAGAGGATGAGCATGATGAATTTGTGCACACATTGTAGCATGGGAATACGTTTTTTAAAATCAATGGAGATGTCGGATGTGTCACACACAAGTGAAGTCATATTCAACATAGTGGATGAAGCAATTGAGGAAGTAGGTCCAGAACATGTGGTGCAAGTAATGACGGACAATGCTTCTAACAGCATGGGTGCAAAGGCATTGTTGCATGCCAAGAGGCCAAATATCTTTTGGAGCTCTTGCGCAACTCACACTATCAACTTGATGCTCCAAGGAATTGGTAACTTGTCAAAATTCAAGAAGATACTTGACCAAACAAAGGCATTCACTGTCTTCATCTATTCACACCACAAGACCTTGGTATTGATGAGGCAATTCACAAAGAAGAGATATCATAAGTTGGGGTGTGACTAGATTTGCTTCCGCTTTTCTTACTTTGCAAAACTTGATGGAGAAGACGGAAGAACTAAAGAAGATGGTGGTTGATAGAGAGTAGGAATGATTGAGTCATGTGAAAACCAAAAAGGGCAAGGATGCAACGGCGATGGCTATAAATAGGGTCTTTTGGAATGTGTGTGGCTCTAAGCTTGAGGGTTTTTGAGCTTTTGGTGCAAGTTCTTCGTTTGGTTAATGGGGATGTCAAGCCATTTATGGCTTTTTTGTATGGAGAACTAATTAAGGCAAAGAAGGAGCTCAAGGATGCCTTTGGAAATATGGAGAAGAACTACAAAGATGCTATGGCCATTGTTGAGAAGAAGAGAAGAAGATGAAAGGTAGACTTGATTCTCCATTGTACTTGAGTGCATACATATTGAATCCATACTATAGTTATGTTGATGATGCAATCTTCATGGATCCAAATACTACGGAATTATTCATGTCTTGTGTTGAGACTTTTTATCATGGTGATGATGACAAGTAAGATCGGGTTGTAAATCAGGAGCTGCTCAAATTTCAAAATAGAGAAGGTCCCTTTGGAAATAAGCTTTCAAGGAGTTGTCAAAACTTCAACTATAATCCAGGTAAACTTGTGCTTAAATTATGCTTTCATTTTGCAATGCATGGTAACTTGTTAATCAACTCATATAGATATACATATACTAAATTGTTCTTGCTTTTGTTATTGATAGCATCTTGGTGGAGGCTCTATGGAGGCCAAACACCAAATTTACAAAAGATGGCCTTCAGACTCCTCTCATTGACCTCAAGCTCTTCTGGTTGTGCAATAAATTGGAACACTTTTGAAGCGGTTAATCTCTACTCTCTAGTCCCAATATTTAATACTCTACAATCTCAATTCCCCAATCTCATGTAATGTCTAAATCTACTTTGTAATTCGTAGATACATACCAAAAGAAGAAATAGGCTAACCACTGCACATCTCAATAGTCTAGTCTACATACAATTCAATGTTAGAATGTTGGCCAAGAAAGAAAGGATTATGGAAAAGAAGAACACTGATGTACACCTATGTTTTGATGCTTTCGAAGCTCAAGGATTTCTATGAGGGAGGGGATAGTCATGCATTGGTTGTTTTTAGGGATGAGGAGGATAAGGAAGAGGCAGTGCCCAGTATACCATGGGGAGTACTTGATGAAGCTATGGGTACTAGTGAACAACTTAAACTTCGCAGGAGTGAAAGAGTGAGAGAGCTTCATGATGATGATTTTCAATCTGAAGAAGAGAAGGGCAATAAGGAAGAGGTGACTGTTGAGTTCGAGGATAACGAAGATGAAGTGTTGCCACGAAAGCTCTGTCCTTTAGAGGATTGATCATTTCATGATCATTGGCTCATTGCATAATGCATTAATGCTACCAATTTATCTTATCATTTTTCATATTCCATCTTTCATGTGTGTCTTTCACTCTTTTGTGGAACTTAGTTATGCGTGGGAC
Organism: Rhipidocladum racemiflorum; assembly: GCA_036346355.1. Classification (NCBI taxonomy): domain Eukaryota; kingdom Viridiplantae; phylum Streptophyta; class Magnoliopsida; order Poales; family Poaceae; genus Rhipidocladum; species Rhipidocladum racemiflorum. The sequence continues at coordinate 58,890,388 of CM070573.1, read as the reverse complement.
TATGTTTTGTAACTATACCACTATATTATGTGTGGAACTTAGTCATATACCCATCGTCATATGTGTGGAGAAATTCGCTGCAGCTTGCCATTTTGCGTTTTCCGCCTAGGCGCGCTAGGCACTAGGCAGTGGGCCTCCGCCCGCTTACCGCCTATCACTTTTTTGAATATTGCACAATGGCATGGCACCACCGACTAGGTCAGTCTAGCACGAAAGCAGCCCTTTCGCAAAAAAAAAACATCCTATCTATAACCTAGCACATCATCAACAACCTTATCTTAGCGGTCCAGACTATCATCAAATACTACCTTTCCCCGTTGCCTCTTTCTATGACCCATTCGACAAAGTCTCCATCTTCCCGGGCCTCCATCGTCTCCTCTCACCCTCCTCCACTCTTGCTTCATCCCCGCTGACCTGGAATGCATGAACAATCTAGATATTTGGGAGCAGCTAGTATGTATGTATGTATGTACATTTGGGAGCAGCTAGTATGTACTCTTTATCTTACCAAGGGAACACCACTTTTGGGTGTAAGGTTTTTAATAAGACAATAATTTTGTACATGTACCTAATGAATAAATAAAATTTATTTTTTTTCTAAATAATTGTGTGTACCGGATTGTGATTGACACTCGCTCTTCGTTCTTGATGCCTTATACGGCGACGGACCATTGGTGGCGTTGTCCACAATTTGACACGTTCAACAGATAGCCTCACCGGAGATGAGTTTGACCGGCACAGCACCACCAGTTGGCCGCGGCGTGCAGGCGCGGCCGGCCCAACTCCCACCCTTACTCATTACATTACAGGTTTGAACAACGTACTAGCTACTGCATATTCTCGTGAGGGCAAACTCGAGATCGATACACGTATTCGAAAGCAATGATGAGAAGGAACGATTTGGTCATACAGCAACAAGCAGGGGACGAAGAATGTGCAAGCCATCTACTCATTCAGAGAACATCGGTAAAATAACGCTGGTGCAAATCAAGGCATTGCATTCGACTGCTTTACGTTTCTCATCTCATGGAATTAAAAATCTCCAAAAGTAGAACAAAACAAAAGAATAATAACTGTATAACGAGGCAAGAAGGCCACCAGGAAGGATTCAGGAGAAGAAACAAATAAATCACGAAGGAACTAAGCTAATACGAAGAACTCAACCAAGTAAGTAGCTAGCTAGCTAGATCCGCCTCCCTATGATCAGTTGTGAAGAGGATTTGGCCCCGTAAGGACCTCCCTCTCCTCCTCACCAAACACCTCTCCATCTTCCTTCGCATGCTCCACTAATCCCTTTGCAAGCACCTCATGATGCCCTATCAGCAACCTTCTTCCAACAAGATTCGCAGCTCCTCCATGCTGATCATCACAACATGGGGAAGAAGAGCACCCTCCAGTACATGCACTCCCCAGCTGCAACAGCACCAGAGTTAGAAGAAGCAAGGCGGCAGAGAGCAGCCCCTTCCTTAGCGGCACCATGCTTTGTCGTCTGTGCGAATCCCTGTAAGTAACTACTAACTAGTACTCCTCCATTTCAAAATGTAAGGCCTATTAGCTTTGAGAAGATTTTTCTTTTTGTAAGGCATCTTATGGAGAGGAGTACTTAGCTTCCTATTTTACCCCTATTAATTGCAGCATGCATGCATGGTCCTTTACTATTCCCAGAAATGCACATTGAATACTAACACTAAAGAGCACCAGTGTACTTTGATCTTTTTATCCCTACTTTTCACTGTACTTAATGCTCCTTAATCCATGAGCCAAGCTCTAAATACGCCCTATATTTTGAAATAGAGGGAGTACTCTAGTAGTACCACTGGTAGTCCATGCATGCACAAACTAATCATTCTAGGCTTCTAGTGTTGGCTCGGCTTAGACTTTGGTGTGATGGATTTGGTGCGCTGAAACCCTGGAAGGGAGACAAGGTGAGCTGCAACCTACTAGCTCCCTGCCATAGGGTTCTGGGACACGTTGGAGTCTGCGAAAAGCTGTGTGTTAATTTGGTCAGGGCTGGTAGTAGTCAAAGTGTAATTAATTGCATTGGTGATGGTGAAGAAATTAAACATGGAGGTGGGATTAGCATGGCAATGTCACAGCCCGGAAGTCCAGTGTTAGTAGAAGCTTCCTTAGATTAAGCTGTAGAACTGCTAGTTTCAGAGTTAGTAGCAGGGTTTGTAATATCGATGATTATAAAGCGAAAATCATGATTATTGTATGTATCGAGGTGGCTTCACTTGGTAAACCGATCAAATTCAAATTCAAATTTAAAAATTTTGGAGAAATTTATCAAAAAGTGTTAGTTTTTTTTTGAAAATTTTTGTGTGAGGTCCTATGGCAATGTTAATGATGCTATAATATTTTTAGATTATCATTAGATTTGTGTATTTTTTAAAAAAATTCTGATAGTGCTACTGTCATTTTATATGCTTTTCTATTTTTTGTTTTCTAGGGGCATTAAATGAAGTCTAATATTTCTAAATATTTTTTGTGAGAGGTTTTGAAGCAATGCTAATGATTTTGTAAAATGTTTAGATTATGATAAGACTTATGAATGTTTTTAGAATTCTAACAATGCTACTATCTTTGTATATGCATTTCTGTTTTTGATTTTCTAAAGGTATTAAATGAAATATAACATCTCTAAAAATTTTCTACATGATCCTTGGGCACTAGACCAAATATGGTTTTTAAGGCATCGTTTGGTCGTATAGACCAGAAGTGGTCTTCGGACCTCTAGTGGTCAAATACCAGAGGTGGTCTTTAGAACCTCTAGTGGTCCAAGACCAAAAAGAGGTTTAACTTAAATTATCTCTTTACCGATACCTTTAGATATTTCATCAGCTAATGATCCTGGTCAATAATATTGTTATGTCATCATAATAAAAAGAAACCTTTTAAAAATTATTTCACCCTAACCATACCAAAGATCCAAAGTGTTGACGTTTGTTGTCAACAATAATGAATATGGGGCTATGCGCTAGATCTAAACTCGATGGTAACACAAGACAAGGGTTTATACAGGTTCGGGCCCTCAGCGGTGGAGGTAATACCCTAATCCTATTCTCTGGAATTATGAGTAGCCTCCTTTCTCTCTAGGCCCCCCTCCCCCCTTATATAGGAAAGGGGTGGAAGAGTCCGAGTTGGTTACATGGTGGAATCCTAGTCTGTTACAAGATGGAGATTATATTTCTGATCTTTCCATCTAGACATGTCGTCCTTCAGGATTGCAATCGTATCCTTCTTAACAAGAGTCGGTTACCATCTCCCGTCCTTTCTTGTTAGGTACGGTGATGATAGTCCAAGTGATACCCGATCTCATATAGCTGGTTCAGCCCGTCCCTCCTCGGTTGGTCCTCACGACCCGCCACGTAAATACCCGGGGTCCACGTACTCCACACAAAGTTCTACTTTTGCAAAATAGCATACCACTATATTACATCGTAGGTGGTGTCTATAGAGTACTGTCGGGGATTGGCTATCTGGCAAAAGACCACGGTACCCCCGGGAAATGCCAAGCCCACCAACCAGGCAATGCTGAAAGAAAATGCTCGGGAGCATCAAACGAGCATCCCCTTTTTTTCCTTCGAGCATACACGTCCACGCCTTTACTCACGGCCATTCCGAACCCCCCCCCCACGAGCAAGCATGCTCGTGGAGACCACGACCTACTCAGATATTTGGTCGGTGGACCCAGCGAGTGCTATGAGGAAGGAAGGTGGCAACCAATCAGCCGAAGATCAAGGGAAATCTTACTCGAAATTCAAATAGCGCGCGGATCAAGGGCGGCAGATCGCGGATATGAATACGTGGCGTAATCCCAGGGGGTAGTTGCCTTCTTTGTATCTCTAGTTGTAGTATTTAAACCCCCCTGAAGATCTGTAACAGGGGGACCCCGAGATAGAACACAATACACTGGAGTAGGGCTATTAGCTCGGCAGTGAGAGGCCCGAACCAGGATAAACACCGCGTCCCTCTTCTCCCGACCTGGCATTGCTCGGACGACTCCCTCGGACCGTACGACGGGGCTCTGTTGATCCCCCATTCAACAAGTAAGCTCGGCGGGAGCCCGTTCTCCAATCGTCGACAGCTGGTGCCGTCCGTGGGGACGACTGCTTGATTCCCGTACGGATCAGGATCCTCGAGGATGCCAAACTCGGGGGATACTAGGAATCTCTGTGTTTTCGACGACGTCGAAGACGACGACATGTACTACGCCGGCGACGGCGTGGTCAATGTGACCAATCCTGTCGGACACACCGAGTCCAGGAGTTCTTCCCCGGACCCTGGAATGCGAGGACAGGTCCTCCGTTCCCCAGACATTACCCTCGGAGACCGTGAGGATGACTATGACGGACTCTACGATGGCCTGGACATACCAGACGACCTGGAGTTCGACCGAGAGACTGCGTCTCAAGGGGATACGATGATGTCTCCGTCACATTCATCCCACTCTCGTCACGTCAACATGGCTGGGAGCCGTGCCGAACCTAAAGTACGATCTTCGGACGCTGCTAAGCACGACCACTATGAGGCGGCTAGACTCCACCTAGAAGCGTCTTTAGGGAGGACCCTTGCGAGCATACGCTGCCAAGCGAAAGAGAGGCGGGAGTCCGGGGAAAGGAACTCTCGCGAGTACCAAACCCCCGATCGCGTCCCGGAACGCCGCCGAAGCTCACCGCCGCCTGTTCTCCAGAACCGAGAACGGCTGCAGGCCTTGGCGGCGGTCGTGCGCGACCTTCGCAGCTTCCCCGAACAAGTAGACCTAGATGCCGTGGGCAAGGTCGTGGCCGAAGATCTGGAGAGGCTTGCCGCCGAGCTGAAATTCTCGGACCCCTCTCACGACCAGGATGCCCGGAGTGTCTCCCGGGACCATCGCAGGCGCTCCCCTATGCGCTCGCACAGAGATGAATCCCGGAGCCATGCTCGGAGATCGCCCCAGGCCGCTAACCTGGTCCGGGAGAGGCCCTAGAATAGCTCCAGAGCGATCTCGGGACGACGCACCTACAATCATCCGGATTACGAGCGTTCTGAACGCTCCACGGCCGAGCGGTCATCGGCATGACCTTCGCGTGAAGTCTTCTCTCGACTTGGCCCGCGTACGGGACGTTGGGCTGAAGACACACGCGGAGGCCGTTATGACCGAGGGTTTCGCCGCGAAACTCCGAGCTTCGGCTGCCAGACTTTCACGAGCACTCTCCGGAGTGTCGCATGGCCGAACAGGTTCAAGCCCGGCCACATCGAGAGGTTCAACGGGACCCAGAACCCGGATGAATTTCTCTCGATATATACCACCGCCATCCTCGCCGCCGGAGGCGATGAAGGGGTGATGGCGAATTATCTGCCGACGGTCTTGGACGGAGCTGCTCGTACATGGCTCTTCAACCAAAAGGAAGGGTCCATACGTTCTTGGGGGCATCTCAGCACCGCGCTCCGAGCGAATTTCCAGAGCTGTTACATTCGCCCGGGAAAGGAGCGCGACCTAGAGCGCTTGATACAGACGGATGGAGAAACCCTGCGACAGTTCGTCCAGAGATTCATCCAAGTCCGAAACTCGATCCCGAACATATCGGACGAGGCCGCCGTCCGGCTTTCAAGTTCGAGTGCGGGACGTGCGCTTCACGTAGGATCTGAGATCCATCCGGATCTAACGGCAAACGAGCTCTTCCAAATGGTCGACCGGTATGCCAACGCGGATGAGGTCTGTCCAAAGGAAGAAAATGATGGATGAAGAAAAGTTACCGCCTCGGTAGGGCTAGAAACCTCCGCCAAGATAAAAGGGCTCAAACTTCGTGGATAAGAAGATCAAGAAGAAGAAGAAAACAGCTCCACCGGCCATGGTTGCCGTAGTGGAACAAAGAATAAACCCGAGCAAACCCAAATGCAGCCACGGGGTTTAACGCTCGGGGAAGAGGGCAACCACACCGGCCCCACGACCGAGGTGGCCAGGCAGATCAATGGGGTGACCTCTACTGTCCGCTTCACCAAGCACACGGTCATGACCTACGGAATTGCCGAACGTGGGCCTACCGCTTGGAGCAGTTTTACAACGACAGGGGTCCCATGCCGTCGCTTCTAGAACAGGGTGAAAACGGCAAGGGCAAGCAGCCCGTCGAAGAAAACGAAGATGATATGGAATATCAAGAACCACAGAACCACATCGCGGTTATCTTCGGGGGCTCCTCCGCATACAAATCTCGCCGGGATTTAAAGGACGCTGCGAGGGAAGTACACCATGTCACCCAAGGCAAGCCTCCAAAGGTCTGAACTCAAATGGTCCGAGTTGTCCCTCATCTTCTCCAAGGACGACTGTCCCCTTGGAATGACCAAACCACAGAAGCTTCCGATGGTCGTGAGCCCCACCATTAGCAACACTGTTGTTGGTCGGGTCCTCATAGATTCCAGGAGCTCTTTGGACCTGATTTCAGCTAAAGTTTTGGACGAGATGCAGATTCCTCGCTCTAAAATCAAAAGTATAGCCGTACCCTTCTTCGGGATAGTCCCGGGCACCTCGATCAAACCTGCAGGCAGGTCGTCGTTACGCGTGACCTTTGGCGGCCCGAGTAACTTCAGAACGGAGCTAATCACCTTCGAGGTGGTAGAATTCGAATCGGCCTACAACGCCATCGTCGGCAGGCCGGCTTTGGCTAAGTTCATGGCCGCTTCGCATCACGCGTATCAATGCCTGAAGGTTCCCAGACCAAACGGGGTCATAACCGTAAAGGGAAACCACAAGTCTGCACTCAATTGCGATGAAAAGGCGTTGGATATGGTCGGTCAGTTACCCACTCGCGGCCTCGACCAGGAGCCAAAGCACTCCCAACCTAAACTTGCCCTCCAACCTGGGGGAGAGATGTCGGGACCCCGAATTTGCAAATCCGGACCCTCTGTGTATTCAGCACTAGTCCAGGAACGCGCTAGTGCACACAGTCTTAACATCGGTAAATATCACAATCATACCAATCGATACTATAAAATTACTTTATTTATATTATCAATGGGTTACTTGACCTTATGGTCAAGTTACAAATATATGCCTCGCATAAGCGAAACTTATTAAAAGAGAAATAATAGCAGCGGAAAATCAAATAACCGTGGCACCATCCAAGATACCACAGTGCAACCGATCGGGCTCGCATCCCTAAGTAGACGGATCCTCTTGGAATTCCTCCTCCAGCCGGGCGTAGTCTCCTCTTCAACTGGTATTGTGTTGAGGCAAGGGTGAGTACTTGGTACTCGGCAAGTCATGCCTGAGAATGCAAGCTAATATACTATATGCATGGCTTGGTACAAAGGAATAGCTCAAGGTATATTTGCAAGAAACGACATTTGAAAAGTAATATAAGTAGATTCAAAGCGGTAGAAATAAGTAAGCGTAAATAACTTTTCAAGAAGTTTAATAAACATTTTCCCCATCCTAAACCATATTTCCATCATCTTTATTATTAAACCGACCCACCTTTCAAACCAAAGTTATTTTTAGAAAGTCTAACCCTTGACTGTAATTCCCGAGCGATGTCCAGTACCGTGGACTCGGCTATTTAAATAGATTCTAAACTCTGCGAGAGGTTATGCACTTTACCCACAAGATACGAGTCAAACACCACAAAGGCGAGTTCCTCAGTAACAAAGCCTTTGGAAGCCTCAAACAACACAGGTGGTCCTCTCCTGGGTTCAGTGCTCTACACCATCCCTTCCTTAGCCAAGGCGAAGTATGGGACCAACACACCGTTAGATGGGTATCGGCCCACGCCCACGATCGGCTCCCCGCACAATCACACAAACGGTGTAATTGACACCCTGAGGCTCCACAAGTGAGTCCTTAGCGACTTAGTCAACTAGGGCCGCCCCATTCCAGCCATGTGGTTGCAAGTATGACCAGTTCAAAGGCTTGCAAGGTTAAGTCCTTAGAGTGACCAGGGCAAGACTACCAAGAACCAAATCAACACTCCCAATGCCACAATGGCCCACCTGATTACTCTTGCCACATGCCCTGGCCGAAAACTATTTATCAAACCCCGCTTGATTACCATGCACCACGTGCCATCAACATCACATGATACTTTTCCCAAAACAGGTTCAATATATCATTAAGTCAATATTAACATTTGATTGTCCAAAACCATGTCATGAGCACGTAGTGTGTCTAAGCAGTATACTACAACGGTCTATAACCCATGTTGGCAATTTAATAATGTCCAACTAGTAATCCACAACTCGGGTGACAAAGGGTCATGGCACATGCTGAAGTACTCAAGGTGTCATATAGCAAATTGGTCTTTATCTAACCCTGTGTTTAAACAAAGTATTTCTCTAATTGAACTAGCATGCAATAGTTTAAATCAAAATAGATTTCGAAATAGGATCAACAGGGTCAAAGCACAACTTGCCTTCAAAGAGTACTTGTTCTTGGTCTTGAGTTGGATCCTGAGTCAATACTTCTCCTTGAATCCTTCCTAGGCACTTCAACGTCTACTCGTAAAGCGTGCAAATAGCAATACACAAATAAACAATAGGCAAAAACATCCCAAAACTCCAAATAAAATCCATAAACAGAGAGAACATAATTTTCTGGATTTTTAGAAGCTGGAATCGCCAAATTTGGAGTTAAGGCATAAAAGTTATGATTATTTAAAGTTTAAATAATCATTTAAATAATATTACAGAGAAAAACTTTAGTCCAAAAATTAAATAAAATTCATATTTAGGTAGATCTCAATTTTATACAAATTTAGAAATTTGAATCACTCAAATCGGAGTTGAAACATAAAAAGTTATAAGCGTTTGAAGTTTGAAACAAAATCAAATCATTATTTCGAATTAATAAATCATTTTCTTTTTCGGAAATTAATTATTGCGTCGGCATGGACACGTGTCAGCTCCTGATTGGTGGCCGGCGTCGGTGAAGCTCATGGGCTCACCACCACGGCGCGTTTGGTCCACGGTGGACCGGCCCACGGCTTCGGCGAGGTCGACAGCGGGACTCCACCTGGTGACGCTATCGCCGACGTCCGCTTATTGGGTCACCGACACATGCGGCCCTTCGACACGCGGGCCTCGCTGCGGTCGTCCACACGCACGCTGGATCTGGCGACCGCGTCGGTCCAACTTCCCGACACGTGGCGCAATCTCGACCGTTGATTTTAAAATAAACGGCCCCGATTATATACAGGGTTAAAGTGTTGAATCTACTCGATGATCGTGGCCGTTCGATCTAGATCGGACGGTCCAGATCTAATCCTATAATAATCACTACCACGGCACGTGGCGATCGTGGGCCGTTGGATCTTGATCCAACGGTTCAGATCTAATCGGGTTTCTAGGGTTTGGGGGAGAACGTGGGCTCACCGTGACTGTCGGATCTTGATCGGACGGCTGAGAACCTTCGCGGGTGACGATGGCGTCGCGGCGGGGCTTGGTGCACCGGAGACGGGGACGACGACCAAGGGCACGGCGCTACGGAGCCTCTCCGGCGAGATGAGTCCTCCTTCGAGTGCCTCGTCGCGGGGATCCGGATCTGAGCTCCTTCGGCGGAAGACGACTGACGACGGCGAAAATCTACAAGAAACCGCGGCGCAACAGAAGTTCCAACTCCGGCGAACTCAGCAGGCAAAGCGGCGGCGGCTCGGCGAGATGGCTCGGGAACGGGTGCGCAAGGATGAGAGCAACCTCGGGGCGTCTCACGCTTTAAATACGGCCGACGCGTGCGTGTAAATCGGAACCCTAGCCGTGTCCCGCTTTGGTCACGGCGGAGCTCTCCGGCCGGAGTCGGAGCGGAGACGATGACTCACGGCCGTCCACGTGGGCACGATCAGCGGCCACGATCGGCGTGGATGCGATCGGATCCGGGCCGATGCGGCTCGAACCGATATGGCGGATCTCGGTAGTTGGATCTTGATCCAACGGTTGGGATCGATTAGGGTTGGGAGCTGGTTTGGTCGAGTCAACTGGCTCGGGTCGGACTCGAACTCGAGTCTGACTCGGGCTCGGTCGGATGAACATGTAGAGCTTCGGTTTGATTTTCCAAATGATTTAATATTTAAAATAATTCCCAAGAATTCATTTAATTTATTAAAAATAGCAAAAGACTTCGGAAAAATTCGAGAAAAATTCTGGAAAATATTTTGGAACATTTTGGACTCAAATAAAATATTTCCAACAAAATTTTATTTGCAAAATTAAATTCTTTAATTATTTCAAAATGGAATAAATTCAAATAAATTCCAAATAAATCCAAATAAATTCCGAAAATTCCAAAAATTCACCAAAGTGCCAAACCACACATGAATTTAAGAAAAGCGAAATTTTGGGGTGTTACAAACCTCCCCTTATTGGAATCTCGCCCCGAGATTCGTGGCTTTCTAAAGAAATAGGTTTGGAAACTCTTTCTTCAAATCCTCTTCAGCTCCCTAAGTCGCTTCGCTCTCTTCATGGTTGCTCCATCGAACTCTCTGAGAAGCTTGGGTTGACTTGTTTCTAGTTTCTCGATCCATTGTGTCTAGAATCCTCACGGGATACTCCTTATAAGTCAAGTCCTTTTGCAACTCAATTAACTCTAGCGGTGTCTGTTCCTCAGGAACTCGGAGACACTTCTTCAACTGGGACACATGGAATACATCATGTACTCCTGCTAACGACTGCGGCAACTCTAGCTGGTAAGCAACTTCGCCTCTGCGACTCAAAATCTTAAATGGTCCAACATAACGGGGTGCGAGTTTCCCCTTTGGCATGGAACCTCTTAACTCCCCTGAGAGGCGTAACTCTGAGGTATACAAAGTCTTCTGGTTCAAAACTCAAGTCTCGGCGACGATTGTCAGCATAACTCTTTTGTCGTGATTGGGCTACCTTCAACCTTTCCCTAATCATGGCGATCTGCTCTTCAGCCTCTTGAAGAATATCAGGCCCAAAGACACGGCGCTCGCCGGTCTCATTCCAATTCAATGGCGTCCGACAGGGTCGACCATACAGTGCCTCAAAAGGTGACATCTGTAAACTAGCCTGATAACTATTGTTGTAACTGAACTCGGCATACGGTAAACTCTTATCCCAAGAGGTAGCATAAGCCAATGCACAAGCTCTTAGCATATCCTCCAGAATCTGGTTGACTCTTTCGGTCTGTCCGTCCGTCTGTGGATGATAAGCTGTACTGAAGTTCAAACGGGTTCCCATGGCTTCATGCAACTTATTCCAGAACCTTGAGGTAAATTGGGTACCTCTGTCCGATACGATCCTCTTGGGCACTCCGTGCAAACAGACAATCCTGGTCATGTATAATTCTGCTAATTTATCTCCCGAGTAAGTGGTCTTCACGGGGATAAAATGGCCTACTTTAGTCAAGCGATCCACTATAACCCATATGGAGTCATAACCTCCTTGAGTCTTCGGCAAACCGGTAATGAAATCCATTCCGATTTCCTCCCACTTCCACTCGGGTACTTTCAGCGGTTGTAGCAATCCTGCTGGTCTCTGATGCATTGCCTTGACTCTCTCCGCATACGTCGCACAATGCAACATGCTCGGCAACTTCACGTTTCATACTCGGCCACCGAGAATCTCTCCTTCAGATCCTCGATACATCTTGGCGCTTCAGGATGAATTGAGTACTTAGAGTCATGGGCTTCTTCCGAATCGATTGCTTTAACTCCTTTTGTTAGGCACACAAATGCGATCCTTCATCCACAACGTGCCTTGCTCATCCAACTTGAAGTCCTCTGCCTTGCCTTCCTCCTTGATGGACTTAATCCTGCGGATCTTGTCATCATCCTTCTATCCTTCTCGGATCTGATCCTCTAGGGTAGGCTTTACTTCTAATGTGGCCAAGAATCCCCTAGGTACTACCTCAATCTTCATTTTCTGAAAATCCTCACATAACTCATCCTGACTTGTGGCTAGCAACGTACTCACGGTATGGCTTTTCCGACTCAGGGCATCGGCTACTACGTTGGCCTTCCCGGGGTGGTAATGGATCCCAACATTATAGTCCTTGATCAACTCTAACCATCTCCTCTGCCTCATATTCAGATCCGACTGGGTGAATATGTACTTAAGGCTCTTATGATCCGTATATACTTCACATCTGTTTCCGATCAGATAGTGACGCCATATCTTCAAGGCATGCACTACGGCAGCTAACTCTAGGTCATGTGTCGGATAATTTTCCTCATGCGGCCTCAACTGCCTTGATGCATAAGCGACGACCTTTCCATTCTCGTGAGACAAGACACATCCAAGTCCTTGGCGCGATGCGTCACAATAAATATCGAAGCTTTGAGCAACATCCTGTAGAACTAACACCGGTCGACGTCAATCGCTTCTTCACCTCCTGAAATCCTTTCTCACATTAAAGCGTCCATGCAAACTTCTTTTCCTTCTTCAGCCGATTTGCGTAAGAGGTTTCGCAATTGTCGAGAAGCCTTCGATGAAACGGCGGTAGTATCCTGCCATTCCAAGGAAACTCCAGAATGCGGGTCACGATCTTGTTTGCTCCCAATGTAACACGACTTCTACTTTGCTTGGATCTCTGGCGACTCCTTCATGCGGTCATTACATGTCCAAGAAACTCCACCTTGTCTTTCCAAAAATCACACTTGTCGAACTTGGCGAAAAGTTGCTTTGTTCCTCACTTTTCCAAAACTCGCCTTAAGTGTTCGGCATGTTCACTCTCTGTCTTGGAGTAGATTAGGATATCGTCTATGAACACGACGACAAACTTGTCCAAATATTCCATGAACACCTTATTCATCATATTCATGAAATAATTTGGCGCGATTCGTCGGCCCAAAGGACATAATCAGAACTCGTAATGTCCATATCTTGACGAGAATGCAGTCTTGAAATATCTTACGATCGGATCTTCAATCGATGGTATCCCGATCTCGGATCAATCTTGGAGAAAACTCGGCTCCTCTCAACCGATCAAACAAATCATCAATCCTGGGTAGCGGATACTTATTCTTCCACGGTGACTTCATTGAGTGCACGGTAGTCGATGCACATCCTGAAACTTCCGTCCTTTTTCTTGACAAACAAAAGCGGTGCTCCCCACGGCGCACGAACTCGGTCGATAAATCCTTTCTCCATTAACTCTTCTATTTGTTTCTTCATTTCTACCAACTCCTCGGTGGACATCCGATAGGGTCTCTTTGCTATCGGTCTTTGTGCAGGTACAAGCTCTATCACAAACTCTATGTCCCTGTTTGGCGGCATACCGAGGTAGATCTTCGGAGAAAAACATCGGTACTCATTCACTCTTGGGACATCCTCTATGCTGATTGCCTTGGTACTGTTAACCATCAACTGTCCATCTCTAACTGCAGTGGCTTGAAATTCTACTTTCTTCCCACACGGTCTCTCAACTGAGATAGTCCTCCGTCCACAATCCAATACGGCCTTGTGCTTGGATAACCAATCCATTCCCAATATGACGTCTAAGGTCCGGGTCTCCAAAATTATAAGGTTTGCTAGGAACTCTATTCCATCTATCAAGATTCTCACCCTAACATCCTACTTTCGCTCGGAGTTCGGAACCGTGGGTTTGAACTAAAAGCATGCACTTAAGTCTTGCAATCCTCAAATCATTTCTAGTAGCAAAGCCTTGCGAAACAAACGAATGCGAAGCTCGAGTCAAACAAAATCGCAGTGCAGTGCGAGTTAACAAGTAACTTACCCCGTACGACGTCCGTAGCATTCTGCAGTGCATCTGCGGTGACATGGTTGACTCGGCCTCTCACCACCGTCTGGGGTGTGACTCCTGGTGCTGGCGTCCTCGCTGGGTGGTTCCTAGGTTGAAGCGGCGGGGTCACTCCTGCTGTCTTCTTTGGACAACTGTTGGCGAAGTGTCCTGGCTCGTTGCGATTGTAGCAGCTGTCTCACTTGTTCCTTCTTGTTGCCTAGAGTAGCGTTTCTAGCGGGGCGAAGTGCAGTAGTTCTGATTGGCGAGTCTTGGTGCCGAGGATGGTGTCCTTGTTGCATTCTGTGGTTGGAATCAAGAATTGATTTGGTGCAACTCTCGTGCACTGCTATGCGTTCCCTGGCGTGATCCTTCCGTTGCATCCTGCGCTTAGGTTCTCATCCAATTCCTTGCGCTTGTCCTCAAGAATAAGCGCCTTATTCACCAACTCTTGGAAATCTGAAAGGTGTGGGTGATCAATCCTACTTGCAAACCTGAGTTGAGTCCTTCATAAAACGAGACTGCCTGGATTTATCCGTCGCTACATCCTCGGTGCGTAGCGTGCTAGCCGTGGTGAACTTGTTCGTAGTCGGCCACCGGCCGATTACCTTGCTTCGGTGCTCTGAACTCCTCCTTCTTAAGGTCCATGATTCCTTCAGGCACGTGATCTTGTCGAATGCGGTGAACTCTTCCCAAGTGATATCTTGAGGGTTCTCTTGCGTGGCACGTAAGTTCTCCCACCATTCGTATTTGTTCCTTCCAACTGATGAGAAGCGTAGAGTACCTTCTCATTTCCTATGCATTGAGCTATGTGTAGCTTCCTCTCGATTGATCTTAACCAATCATCGGCCTCCAACGGATTGGCATTCCCAGAGAAAGTGGGTGGGTGAGTTCTCATGAACTCGGACACCTTTGTATTCTCGGCGTTGTCCATGATTAACTTGATTAGCAAAGTGGCCTGAGCAAAGGACGTGCTGCATTTGTTGCATCATAGCATGCATCAATCGAAGTGCAGGCAGCAAGAAATGCTCCAAAATTCTGCACATCCAAAGGGCGGTCTTTGGTGCTCCATCATTGGGGTTTTCTTTGGCGAGAACCGCTCCCATTGCTTCCAAAGTTTCCACGGGTGTTCACCATCCGCCGATTTGCTCTAGGTTTAGAGATGAGAGGGAAACAAGAATAGACAAGTAATATGGAACTTATGCGGGGCGAAGGTGTAGCCTTAAGGTCCAACTTTATTATTAGTAACTTGGTATGGTCGCCACAATGCCTAAGGGCCTTGCAACACATAATGCACACTCAAAGAAGCAATGAAAATCCAAATCGAACTAACTCGAGTCTAACGCCTAAAGGGTGACTCTTTATTCTATGACGCCGACTCGCCAAGGAGTCTCACTAAAGAACCTATGCTCACTCATCGAGAAAACCTCCACTACGGCACGGTACGGGTCTTTGTGGCATAGGCGCGAAACGATCGCCATGTCCAGCAATCGTGTCCTCTATGGTAGTCGGCTAGCGGTGTCCTCATCGAGATCTCGACTCCTCTGGATCGGGCTCGTGTAGCTCGAGTAAATCGCTCGGGTCCGGTCCGTATAAAGTCATCTCCAACTCGTCAATCCTTCGCGGAAGGTGTGCCACATACTCTTGAGCTTCCCGCCATCTGTTTTTCTCTGTCGTGATCTCCTTGGCGGGCCTTCTGTAGCTCCTTGCTTGTATTATCTAGTACATCCTCCTCTGGCGACGACAAATCGTGCCAACCGTAACCGTGGCATCCTCATCCTGAATCGCCTTCGGGTCAAGAAGATTATCGCTGTAGCCGGATGATAACGGAACACCGCATTTCCAACTCTCTGGCGTAGATACGGGTAATGTGCCGCATTGCTCGTCGTGATACTTCTTGGATACCCATCTCGCATTGTAGATCTCCTGGCAAGGTCAAAGGTATCGGGCGATTGCACCTGGCCCTTTTCCTAGCAGTACCTCAATCCTCACGTCACAAGCCTTGATCAATCCCGCTTGTCGATCACTTCCACTTGGTATTGGGGCTTCTCAAAATCTCAGAGAGTCTCAGAGCATATGCCAAAGTTCTCAGCGTGACTAACTCCCAGATCAACGTAGTTGAATTCTTCCTCCATCTGTCACAAGAGTGCTTTACGTAAGAACTCGGAATTTTTGAATTGTGACAAGGTAAGGGAAAATTTCAGCAAGAGACAAGAAAAGAGAGAAGGGGATAAGTCGAGATGTCATTTCTTATCTTGACAAATTTTTAGCTTTAGAAAATAGGTTTTATCCTCACTACGACCATTCTAGCTTAGGGTTGAGCCTCACAATCAAGTATGGCTCGATACCACCTCTGCCGGGACCCGAATTTGCAAATCCGACCCTCAGTATTCAGCACTAGTCCAGAACGCGCTTAGTGCACACAGTCTTAACATCGGTAAATATCACAATCATACCAATCGATATTATCAAAGTACTTTATTTAAATAACTAAATGTTACTTGACCTTATGGTCAAGTTACAAATATATGCCTCGCAAGGCTAAACTTATTAAAAGAGAAATAATAGCAGCGGAAAATCAAATAACCCGTGGCACCATCCAAGATACCACAGTAACTCGACCGGGCTCGCATCCCTAAGTAGACGGATCCTCTTGGAATTCCTCCTCCGGCCGGGCGTAGTCTCCTCTTCAACTGGTATTGTGTTGAGGCAAGGGTGAGTACTTGGTACTCAGCAAGTCATGCACAGAATGCAAGCTAATATACTATATGCATGGCTTGGTACAAAGGAATAGCTCAAGGTATATTTGCAGTAAACAGCATTTGAAAAGTAATATAAGTAGATTCGAAAGCAGTAGAAATAAGTAAAGCGTAAATAACTTTTCAAGAAGTTTAATAAACATTTTCCCCATCCTAAACCATATTTCCATCATCTTTATTATTAAACCGACCCACCTTTCAAACCAAAGTTATTTTTAGAAAGTCTAACCCTTGACTGTAATTCCCGAGCGATGTCCAGTACCGTGGACTCGGCTATTTAAATAGATTCTAAACTCTGCAGAGGTTATGCACTTTACCCACAAGATACAGTCAAACACCACAAAGGCGAGTTCAGTAATAAAGCCTTTCTAAGCCTCAAACAACACAGTGGTCCTCTCCGGTTCGTGCTCTACACCATCCCTTCCCTTAGCCAAGGCGAAGTATGGGACCAACACACCGTTAGATGGGTATCTGGCCACAGCCACGATACGCTCCCCCGTACAATCACACAAACGGTGTAATTGACACCCTGAGGCTCCACAAGTGAGTCCTTAGCGACTTAGTCAACTAGGGCCGTCCCATTCCAGCCATGTGGTTGCAAGTATGACCCAGTTCAAAGGCTTGCAAGGTTAAGTCCTTAGAGTGACCAGGGCAAGACTACCCGAAGAACCAAATCAACACTCCCAATGCCACAACTGGCCCACCTGATTACTCTTGCCACATGCCCCGGTCGAAAACTATTTATCAAACCCCAGTTGATTACCATGCACCACGTGCCATCAACATCACATGATACTTTTCCCAAAACAGGTTCAATATATCATTAAGTCAATATTAACATTTGATTGTCCAAAACCATGTCATGAGCACGTAAAGTGTGTCTAAGCAAAGATACTACAACGGTCTATAACCCATGTTGGCAATTTAATAATGTCCAACTAGTAATCCACAACTAGGGTGACAAAGGGTCATGGCACATACTTAAGTAATCAAGGTGTCATATAGCAAATTGGTATTTATCTAACCCCCAGGTTTAAACAAAGTATTTCTCTAATTGAACTAGCATGCAATAGTTTAAATCAAAATAGATTTCGAAATAGGATCAACATGGTCAAAGCACAACTTGCCTTCAAAGAGTACTTGTTCTTGGTCTTGAGTTGGATCCTGAGTCAATACTTCTCCTTCGAATCCTTCCCAAGACTTCAACGTCTACTCGTAAAGCGTGCAAATAGCAATACACAAATAAACCATAGGCAAAAAACTCCCAAAACTCCAAATAAAATCCATAAACAGAGAGAACATAATTTTCTGGATTTTTAGAAACTGGAATCGTCAAATTTGGAGTTAAGACGCAAAAGTTATGATTATTTAAAGTTTAAATAATCATTTAAATAATATTACAGAGAAAAACTTTAGTCCAAAAATTAAATAAAATTCATATTTAGGTAGATCTCAATTTTATACAAATTTAGAAATTTGAATCACTCAAATCGGAGTTGAAACGCAAAAGTTATAAGCGTTTGAAGTTTGAAACAAAATCTGAAATCATTATTTCGAATTAATAAATCATTTTCTTTTCGAAATTAATTATTGCGTCGGCATGGACACGTGTCAGCTCCTGATTGGGTGGCTGACGTCAGTGGCTCATGGGCTCGACCCACGGCGGCTTGTTTAGTCCACAGTGGACCGGTCCCACGGCTTCGGGTGAGGTCGGCAGGTGGGACCCACTGGGTGACGTCATCGGCCCAGCGTCGGTAACGCTTGGCTGCGTCGACCCGGCGACATCTCGAGCCCTACGACACAGCGGGCCCAGCGTGTCGGCGTCGCTGCCAGCACGCGGCGTGGGCCAGCCGAGCGTCGGTCCAACTTCCCGACACGTGCGCAATCTCGACCGTTGATTTGAAATTCAACGGCGCGATTAGATCCAGGGTTAACGTGTTGAATCTACTCGATGATCGTGGCCGCTCGATCTAGATCGGACGGTCCAGATCTAATCCTATAATAATCACTACCACGACGCGTGGCGATCGTGGCCGTTGGATCTTGATCCAACCGCTCGATCTAATCGGAGTTTCTAGGGTTGGGGGAGAACGTGGGCTCACCGTGACTGTCGGATCTTGATCGGACGGCTGAGAACCTTCACGGGTGACGATGGCGTCGCGGCGGGCTTGGTGCACCGGAGACGGGGACGACGACCAAGGGCAAGGCGCTACGGAGCCTCTCCGGCGAGATGAGTCCTCCTTCGAGTGCGTCGTCGCGGGGATCCGGATCCGCTCCTTCTGCGGAAGACGACTGACGACGGCTGAAAACGGCGCAAACTGGCGCAATGAGTTCCAACTCCGCGAACTTCGTGCAGGCAAGCGGCGGCGGCTTTCGAGGCGAGATGGCTCGGGAGCAGTGCGCAAGGATGAGAGCAACCTCGGGGGCGTCTCACGCTTTAAATACGGCCTCGGCGTGCGTGCAAATCGGAACCCTAGCCGTGTCCCGCTTTCGGTCCGCGGCGGAGCTCTCGGCCGAGTCGGGCGGAGAGCGATGACTCACGGCCGCCCACGTGGCACGATCAACGGCCACGATCGCGTGGATGCGATCGGATCCGGCCGGATGCGGCTCGAATCGGTATGGCGGATCTCAGTTGGATCTTGATCCAACCGGTTGGGATCGATTAGGGTTGGAGCTGGTTTGGTCGAGTCAATGGCTCGGTCGGACTCGAACTCGAGTCCGACTCGGGCCTCGATCGGATGAACAAGAATCGACTTCGGTTTGATTTTCCAAATGATTTAATATTTAAAATAATTCCCAAGAATTCATTTAATTTATTAAAAATAGCAAAATACTCAGAAAAATTCCAGAAAAATTCGGGAAAATATTTTGGAACATTTTGGACTCAAATAAAATATTTCCAACAAAATTTTATTTGCAAAATTAAATTCTTTAATTATTTCAAAATGGAATAAATTCAAATAAATTCCAAATAAATCCAAATAAATTCCAGAAAATTCCAAAAATTCACCAAAGTGCCAAACCACACATGAATTTAAGAAAAGCGAAATTTTGGGGTGTTACAAACCTCCCCTTATTGGAATCTCGCCCAGAGATTCGTGGCTTTCTAAAGAAATAGGTTTGGAAACTCTTTCTTCAAATCCTCTTCAAGGCTCCCTAAGTCGCTTCGCTCTCTTCATGGTTGCTCCAATCGAACTCTACTGAAAGCGGGTTGACTTGTTTCTAGTTTCTCGATCCATTGTGTCTAGAATCCTCACGGGATACTCCTTATAAGTCAAGTCCTTTTGCAACTCAATTAACTCTAGCGGTGTCTGTTCCTCAGGAACTCGGAGACACTTCTTCAACTGGGACACATGGAATACATCATGTACTCCTGCTAACGACTGCGGCAACTCTAGCTGGTAAGCAACTTCGCCTCTGCGACTCAAAATCTTAAATGGTCCAACATAACGGGGTGCGAGTTTCCCCTTTGGCATGGAACCTCTTAACTCCCACGAGGCGTAACTCGAGGTATACAAAGTCTTCTCGGTTCAAAACTCAAGTCTCGCGACGATTGTCAAGATAACTCTTTTGTCGTGATTGGGCTACCTTCAACCTTTCCTAATCATGGCGATCTGCTTCTTCACCTCTTGAAGAATATCAGGCCCAAAGACACGGCGCTCGCGGTCTCATTCCAATTCAATGGCGTCCGACGAGTCGACCATACAAAGGCTCTCAAAAGGTGACATCTGTAAACTAGCCTGATAACTATTGTTGTAACTGAACTCGGCATACGGTAAACTCTTATCCCAAGAGGTAGCATAAGCCAATGCACAAGCTCTTAGCATATCCTCCAGAATCTGGTTGACTCTTTCGGCCTGTCCGTCTGCCTGCATGGATGATAAGGTATCAAGTTCAAACGGGTTCCCATGGCTTCATGCAACTTATTCCAGAACCTTGAGGTAAATTGGGTACCTCTGTCCGATACAATCCTCTTGGGCACTCCGTGCAAACAGACAATCCTGGTCATGTATAATTCTGCTAATTTATCTCCCGAGTAAGTGGTCTTCACGGGGATAAAATGGCCTACTTTAGTCAAGCGATCCACTATAACCCATATGGAGTCATAACCTCCTTGAGTCTTCGGCAAACCGGTAATGAAATCCATTCCGATTTCCTCCCACTTCCACTCGGGTACTTTCAGCGGTTGTAGCAATCCTGCTGGTCTCTGATGCATTGCCTTGACTCTCTGGCATACGTCGCACAATGCAACATGCTCGGCAACTTCACGTTTCATACTCGGCCACCGTAATCTCTCCTTGAGATCCTCGATACATCTTGGCGCTTCCAGATGAATTGAGTACTTAGAGTCATGGGCTTCTTCCAGAATCAGTTGCTTTAACTCCTTTTTGTTAGGCACACAAATGCGATCCTTCATCCACAACGTGCCTTGCTCATCCAACTTGAAGTCCTCTGCCTTGCCTTCCTCCTTGATGGACTTAATCCTGCGGATCTTGTCATCATCCTTCTGTCCTTCTCGGATCTGATCCTCTAGGGTAGGCTTTACTTCTAATGTGGCCAAGAATCCCCTAGGTACTACCTCAATCTTCATTTTCTGAAAATCCTCACATAACTCATCCTGACTTGTGGCTAGCAACGTACTCACGGTATGGCTTTTCCGACTCAGGGCATCGGCTACTACGTTGGCCTTCCCGGGGTGGTAATGGATCCCAACATTATAGTCCTTGATCAACTCTAACCATCTCCTCTGCCTCATATTCAGATCCGATCGGGTGAATATGTACTTAAGGCTCTTATGATCCGTATATACTTCACATCTGCTTCCGATCGTATAGTGACGCCATATCTTCAAGGCATGCACTACGGCAGCCTAACTCTAGGTCATGTGTCGGATAATTTTCCTCATGCGGCCTCAAGCGCTTTGATGCATAAGCGGCGACCTTTCCATTCTCGTGATCGGACACATCCAAGTCCTTGGCGCGATCGTCACAATAAATATCGAAGCTTTGAGCAACATCCCTAGAACTAACACCGGTCGACGTCAATCGCTTCTTCAGCTCCTGAAATCCTTTCTCACATTCTCGCGTCCATGCAAACTTCTTTTCCTTCTTCAGTTGCTATGTAAGAGGTTTCGCAATTGTCGAGAAGCCTTCGATGAAACGGCGGTAGTATCCTCGCCATTCCAAGGAAACTCCGAATGCTGGTCACGATCTTGGTGCTCCCAATGTAACACAGCTTCTACTTTGCTTGGATCTACGGCGACTCCTTCTGCGGTCATTACATGTCCAAGAAACTCCACCTTGTCTTTCCAAAAATCACACTTGCTGAACTTGGCGAAAAGTTGTCGTTCCTCGCCTTTTCCAAAACTCGCCTTAAGTGTTCGGCATGTTCACTCTCTGTCTTGGAGTAGATTAGGATATCGTCTATGAACACGACGACAAACTTGTCCAAATATTCCATGAACACCTTATTCATCATATTCATGAAATAAGCTGGCGCATTAAATCGGCCCAAAGGACATAATCAGAACTCGTAATGTCCATATCTTGACGAGAATGCGAGTCTTCAAATATCTTCTACGATCGGATCTTCAATCGATGGTATCCCGATCTCATATCAATCTTGGAGAAAACTCCGGCTCCTCTCAGCTGATCAAACAAATCATCAATCCTGGGTAGCGGATACTTATTCTTCACGGTGACTTCATTGAGTGCACGGTAGTCGATGCACATCCTGAAACTTCCGTCCTTTTTCTTGACAAACAAAACGGTGCTCCCCACGGCGACGAATTGGTCACGATAAATCCTTTCTCCATTAACTCTTCTAGTCTGTTTCTTCATTTCTACCAACTCCTCGGTGGACATCCGATAGGGTCTCTTTGCTATCGGTGCTTTGTGCAGGTACAAGCTCTATCACAAACTCTATGTCCCTGTTTGGCGGCATACCGTAGATCTTCTGAAAACATCGGGTACTCATTCACTATTGGGACATCCTCTATGCCGATTGCCTTGGTACTGGTTAACCATCAACTGTCCATCTCTAATCTGCAGTGGCTTGAAATTCTACTTTCTTCCCACACGGGCTCTCAATCGAGATAGTCCTCCGCCCACAATCCAATACGGCCTTGTGCTTGGATAACCAATCCATTCCCAATATGACGCTCTAAGGTCCGGGTCTCCAAAATTATAAGGTTTGCTAGGAACTCTATTCCATCTATCAAGATTCTCACCCGGAACATCCTACTTTCGCTCGAGTTCTAACCAGGGGTTTGAACTAAAAGCATGCACTTAAGTCTTGCAATCCTCAAATCATTTCTAGTAGCAAAGCTCTTGCGAAACAAACGAATGCGAAGCTCCAGAGTCAAACAAAAGCATTGTGTATCGAGTTAACAAGTAACTTACCCGGACGACGTCTCGTAGCATTCTGCGGTGCATCTGCGGTGACATGGTTGACTCGGCCTCTCACCACGGTGCAGGGTGTGGCTCGTGTCGGGCGTCCTCGGCTGGGTGGTTCCTAGGTTGAAGCGAATCGGGTCACTCCTGCTGTCTTCTTTGGACAATCTGTTGGCGAAGTGTCCTGGCTCGTTGCGATTGTAGCGGCGTCTCACTGTTCCTTCTTGTTGCTCGAGTAGCGTTTCTAGCGGGGCGGGTCCAGTAGTTCGATTGGCGTGTCTTGGTGCCGGGATGGTGTCCTTGTTGCATTCTCGTGGTTGGAATCAAGAATTGATTTGGTGCAACTCTCAGGCACCGCTATGCGTTCCCTGGCGTGATCCTTGCTGTTGCATCCTGCGCTTCCGGTTCTCATCCAATTCCTTGCGCTTGTCCTCAAGAATAAGCGCCTTATTCACCAACTCTTGGAAATCTGGAAAGGTGTGGGTGATCAATCCTACTTGCAAACCTGAGTTGAGTCCCTTCATAAAACGAGACTGTCTGGATTTATCTGTCGCTACATCCTCAAAGCGTAGCGTGCTAGCTGTGTGAACTTGTTCAGTAGTCGACCACTGGTGATTACCTTGCTTGATGCTCAACTCCTCCTTCTTAAGGTCCATGATTCCTTCAGGCACGTGATACTTGTAATGCAACTGTGAACTCTTCCCAAGTGATATCTTGAGGGTTCTCTTGCGTGGCACAGAAGTTCTCCCACCATTCGGCGGCTGTTCCTTCCAGCTGATGAGAAGCGTAGAGTACCTTCTCATTTCCTATGCATTGAGCTATGTGTAGCTTCCTCTCGATTGATCTTAACCAATCATCGGCCTCCAACGGATTGGCATTCCCAGAGAAAGTGGGTGGGTGAGTTCTCATGAACTCGGACAGCCTTGTATTCTGGCGTTGTCCATGATTAACTTGATTAGCAGTGGCCTGAAAGCAAAGGACGTGCTGCATTTGTTGCATCATAGCATGCATCAACTGAGTCTGGGCAGCAAGAAATGCTCCAAAATTCTGCACATCCAGTGGCGGTGCTGGTGCTCCATCATTGGGGTTTTCTGCTGGGCGAGAACCGCTCCCATTGCTTCCAAAGTTTCCACGGGTGTTCACCATCTGTCGATTTGCTCTAGGTTTAGAGATGAGAGGGAAACAAGAATAGACAAGTAATATGGAACTTATGCGGGGCGAAAGGTGTAGCCTTAAGGTCCAACTTTATTATTAGTAACTTGGTATGGCTGCTTACAATGCCTAAGGGCCTTGCAACACATACTGCACACTCGACAAGCAATGAAAATCCAAATCGAACTAACTCGAGTCTAACGCCTAAAGGGTGACTCTTTATTCTATGACGCGACTCGCCGAAGGAGTCTCACTAAAGAACCTATGCTCACTCATCGAAAACCTCCACGGCCTGGTACGGTGTCTTTGTGGCAGAGGCGCGAAACGATCGCCAGGTCCAGCACCTGTGTCCTCTAGCGGAGTCGACGAAGCAGTGTCCTCATCGAGATCTGACTCCTCTGGATCGGGCTCGTGTAGCTCGAGTACTGGCTCTGGGTCTGGTTCGTACAAAGTCATCTCCAACTCGTCAATCCTTCGCAGAAGGTGTGCCACATACTCTTGAGCTTCCCGCCATCTGTTCTTCTCTGTCGTGATCTCCTTGCGGGCCTTCTGTAGCTCCTTGCTTGTATTATCTAGTACATCCTCCTGGCGGCGACAAATCGTGCCAAGCGTGGTAACCGTGGCATCCTCATCACAGAATCGCCTTCGGTCAAGAAGATTATCGCTGCGCGGATGATAACTAACACCGCATCTCCAACTCTCTGGCGTAGATACGGGTAATGTGCCGCATTGCTCGTCGTGATACTTCTTGGATACCCATCTGCATTGTAGATCTCCGGCAAGCGGTCAGCTGTATCGAGCGATTGCCTGGCCCTTTTTCCTAGCAGTACCTCAATCCTCACGTCACAAGCCTTGATCAATCCCGCTTGTCCGATCACTTCCACTTGGTATTGGGGCTTCTCAAAATCTCCGAGAGTCTCAGAGCATATGCCAAAGTTCTGCAGTCGTGACCAACTCCCGGATCAACGTGAGTTGAATTCTTCCTCCATCTGTCACAAGAGTGCTTTACGTAAGAACTCGGAATTTTTGAATTGTGACAAGGTAAGGGAAAAATTTCAGCAAGAGACAAGAAAAGAGAGAAGGGATAAGTCGAGATGTCATTTCTTATCTTGACAAATTTTTAGCTTTAGAAAATAGGTTTTATCCTCACTACGACCATTCTAGCTTAGGGTTGAGCCTACAGGTCAAGTATGGCTCGATACCACCTCTGTCGGGACCCGAATTTGCAAATCCGACCCTCTTCAGGTATTCAGCACTAGTCCAGGAACGCGCTAGTGCACACACAGTCTTAACATCGGTAAATATCACAATCATACCAATCGATATTATCAAAGTACTTTATTTAAATAACTAATCGTTACTTGACCTTATGGTCAAGTTACAAATATATGCCTCATAAAGGCGAAACTTATTAAAAGAGAAATAATAGCAAATGAAAATCAAATAACTTCGTGGCACCATCCAAGATACCACAGCAACCGGCGGGCTCGCATCCCTAAGTAGACGGATCCTCTTGGAATTCCTCCTCCAGAAAATTTGGCGTAGTCTCCTCTTCAACTGTATTGTGTTGAGGCAAGGGTGAGTACTTGGTACTCAGCAAGTCATGCATGAATGCAAGCTAATATACTATATGCATGGCTTGGTACAAAGGAATAGCTCAAGGTATATTTGCGATGCTTGACATTTGAAAAGTAATATAAGTAGATTCGAAAGCAAAGAGAAATAAGTAAAGCGTAAATAACTTTTCAAGAAGTTTAATAAACATTTTCCCCATCCTAAAACCATATTTCCATCATCTTTATTATTAAACCGACCCACCTTTCAAACCAAAGTTATTTTTAGAAAGTCTAACCCTTGATCAGTAATTCCCTGGCGATGTCCAAAGACTGCGGACTCGGCTATTTAAATAGATTCTAAACTCTGCAGAGGTTATGCACTTTACCCACAAGATACAATCAAACACCACAAAGGCGAAGTTCAGTAACAAAGCCTTTCTAAGCCTCAAACAACACAGGTGGTCCTCTCAGGTTCGTGCTCTACACCATCCCTTCCCTTAGCCAAGGCGAAGTATGGGACCAACACACCGTTAGATGGGTATCGGCCACGACCACGATATCGCTCCCGCACAATCACACAAACGGTGTAATTGACACCCTGAGGCTCCACAAGTGAGTCCTTAGCGACTTAGTCAACTAGGGCCGTCCCATTCCACCATGTGGTTGCAAGTATGACCCAGTTCAAAGGCTTGCAAGGTTAAGTCCTTAGAGTGACCAGGGCAAGACTACCCAAGAACCAAATCAACACTCCCAATGCCACAAGCGGCCCACTGATTACTCTTGCCACATGCCCCTGGTCGAAAACTATTTATCAAACCCGCTTGATTACCATGCACCACGTGCCATCAACATCACATGATACTTTTCCCAAAACAGGTTCAATATATCATTAAGTCAATATTAACATTTGATTGTCCAAAACCATGTCATGAGCACGAAAGGTGTCTAAGCAAAGATAATTACAACGGTCTGTAACCCATGTTGGCAATTTAATAATGTCCAACTAGTAATCCACAACTAGGGTGACAAAGGGTCATGGCACATACTTAAGTAATCAAGGTGTCATATAGCAAATTGGTATTTATCTAACCCCCAGGTTTAAACAAAGTATTTCTCTAATTGAACTAGCATGCAATAGTTTAAATCAAAATAGATTTCGAAATAGGATCAACATGGTCAAAGCACAACTTGCCTTCAAAGAGTACTTGTTCTTGGTCTTGAGTTGGATCCTGAGTCAATACTTCTCCTTCGAATCCTTCCAAGACTTCAACGTCTACTCGTAAAAGCGTGCAAATAGCAATACACAAATAAACAATAGGCAAAAACATCCCAAAACTCCAAATAAAATCCATAAACAGAGAGAACATAATTTTCTGGATTTTTAGAAACTGGAATCACAAATTTGGAGTTAAGACGCCAAAGTTATGATTATTTAAAGTTTAAATAATCATTTAAATAATATTACAGAGAAAAACTTTAGTCCAAAAATTAAATAAAATTCATATTTAGGTAGATCTCAATTTTATACAAATTTAGAAATTTGAATCACTCAAATCGGAGTTGAAACGCAAAAGTTATAAGCGTTTGAAGTTTGAAACAAAATCACGAAATCATTATTTCGAATTAATAAATCATTTTCTTTTCGAAATTAATTATTGGCGTCGGCATGGACACGTGTCACTCTGATTGGTCGTGACGTCGGCCGGCTCATGGGCTCACCACAGCGCGGTTTGGTCCACAAATTCGGGTGAGGCGGCGAGTGGGACTCCACTGGGTGACGTCATCGCCGACGCCGCTGGGTCGGCCGGCCGACATCACGGGCCCTCGACACGCTGGCCCTGTGTCGGCGTCTACACGCACGCTGCGTGGGCGGCGCCGACCGCGTCGGTCCAACTTCCCGACACGTGGCGCAATCTCGACCGCTGATTTGAAATTCAACTACCGCGATTAGATCCAGGGTTAACGTGTTGAATCTACTCGATGATCGTGGGCCGCTCGATCTAGATCGGACGGTCCAGATCTAATCCTATAATAATCACTACCACGGCGCGTGGCGATCGTGCCGTTGGATCTTGATCCAACCGCTCGTGATCTAATCGGGTTTCTAGGGTTTGGGGAGAACGTGGGCTCACCGTGGATCGCTTGATCTTGATCGGACGGCCGAGAACCTTCGCGGGTGACGATGGCGTCGCGGCGGGCTTGGTGCACCGGAGACGGGACGGCGACCAAGGGCACGGCGCTACTGAGCCTCTCCGGCGAGATGAGTCCTCCTTCGAGTGCGCGTCTCGTCGCGAGATCCCGGATCTGGGCTCCTTCTCGGCGGAAGACGACGGACGACGGCGAAAAACGGCGCAAACCGCGGCGCAACAGAGTTCCAACTCCGGCGAACTCGTACGGGCAAACGGCGACGGCTCAGGCGAGATGGCTCGGGGGAACGGGTGCGCAAGGATGAGAGCAACCTCGGGGGACGTCTCACGCTTTAAATACGGCCTCGACGTGCGTGCAAATCGGAACCCTAGCCGTGTCCTGCTCGGTCACGGCGGAGCTCTCCGGCTCGGAGTCGGAGCGGAGACGATGACTCACGGCCCGTCCACGTGGCACGATCAACGGCCACGATCGCGTGGATGCGATCGGATCCGGGCCGGATGCGGCTCGAACCGGTACGGGCGGATCTCAGCCGTTGGATCTTGATCCAACGGTTGGGATCGATTAGGGTTGGGAGCTGGTTTGGTCGAGTCAACTGGCTCGGGTCGGACTCGAACTCGAGTCTGACTCGGGCTCGGTCGGATGAACAGTAACCGACTCGGTTTGATTTTCCAGCGATTTAATATTTAAAATAATTCCCAGTAATTCATTTAATTTATTAAAAATAGCAAAAGACTCGGAAAAATTCCAGAAAAATTCTGGAAAATATTTTGGAACATTTTGGACTCAAATAAAATATTTCCAACAAAATTTTATTTGCAAAATTAAATTCTTTAATTATTTCAAAATGGAATAAATTCAAATAAATTCCAAATAAATCCAAATAAATTCCAGAAAATTCCAAAAATTCACCAAAGTGCCAAACCACACATGAATTTAAGAAAAGCGAAATTTTGGGGTGTTACAAACCTCCCCCCTTATTGGAATCTCGTCCCCGAGATTCAGGGCTTTCTAAAGAAATAGGTTTGGAAACTCTTTCTTCAAATCCTCTTCGCGCTCCCAAGTCGCTTCGCTCTCTGCATGTTTGCTCCACTTAACTATACAGAATCTGGTTGACTTGTTTCTAGTTTCTCGATACATTGTGTCTAGAATCCTCACGGATACTCCTTATAAGTCAAGTCCTTTTGCAACTCAATTAACTCTAGCGGTTATGCATTTCCTCGAGAACTCGGAGACACTTCTTCAATCGGGACACATGGAATACATCATGTACTCCTCGCTAACGATCATGGCAACTCTAGCTGGTAAGCAACTTCGCCTCTGCGACTCAAAATCTTAAATGGTCCAACATAACGGGGTGCGAGTTTCCCCTTTGGCATGGAACCTCTTAACTCCCCTGAGAGGCGTAACTCTGAGGTATACAAAGTCTTCTGGTTCAAAACTCAAGTCTCGGCGACGATTGTCAGCATAACTCTTTTGTCGTGATTGGGCTACCTTCAACCTTTCCCTAATCATGGCGATCTGCTCTTCAGCCTCTTGAAGAATATCAGGCCCAAAGACACGGCGCCACGGTCTCATTCCAATTCAATGGCGTCAGGCAGGTCGACCATCTGATGCCTCAAAAGGTGACATCTGTAAACTAGCCTGATAACTATTGTTGTAACTGAACTCGGCATACGGTAAACTCTTATCCCAAGAGGTAGCATAAGCCAATGCACAAGCTCTTAGCATATCCTCCAGACCGTTGACTCTTTCGGTCTGGTCCGTCCGTCTGTGGATGATAAGTCGCATCAAGTTCAAACGGGTTCCCATGGCTTCATGCAACTTATTCCGTAACCTTGAGGTAAATTGGGTACCTTCGTCCGATACGATCCTCTTGGGCACTCCGTGCAAACAGACAATCCTGGTCATGTATAATTCTGCTAATTTATCTCCCGAGTAAGTGGTCTTCACGGGGATAAAATGGCCTACTTTAGTCAAGCGATCCACTATAACCCATATGGAGTCATAACCTCCTTGAGTCTTCGGCAAACCGGTAATGAAATCCATTCCGATTTCCTCCCACTTCCACTCGGGTACTTTCAGCGGTTGTAGCAATCCTGCTGGTCTCTGATGCATTGCCTTGACTCTCTGGCATACGTCGCACAATGCAACATGCTCGGCAACTTCACGTTTCATACTCGGCCACCAGAATCTCTCCTTCAGATCCTGATACATCTTGGCGCTTCGGGATGAATTGAGTACTTAGAGTCATGGGCTTCTTCCGTAATCGGTTGCTTTAACTCCTTTTTGTTAGGCACACAAATGCGATCCTTCATCCACAACGTGCCTTGCTCATCCAACTTGAAGTCCTCTCGCCTTGCCTTCCTCCTTGATGGACTTAATCCTGCGGATCTTGTCATCATCCTTCGTCCTTCTCGGATCTGATCCTCTAGGGTAGGCTTTACTTCTAATGTGGCCAAGAATCCCTAGGTACTACCTCAATCTTCATTTTCAAAATCCTCACATAACTCATCCTCGACTTGTGGCTAGCAACGTACTCACGGTATGGCTTTTTCCGACTCAGGGCATCGGCTACTACGTTGGCCTTCCCGGTGGTAATGGATCCCAACATTATAGTCCTTGATCAACTCTAACCATCTCCTCGCCTCATATTCAGATCCGACTCGGGTGAATATGTACTTAAGGCTCTTATGATCCGTATATACTTCACATCTGCTTCCGATCGTATAGTGACGCCATATCTTCAAGGCATGCACTACGGCGGCTAACTCTAGGTCATGTGTCGGATAATTTTCCTCATGCGGCCTCAAGCGCCTTGATGCATAAGCGGCGACCTTTCCATTCTCGCATCGGCACACATCCAAGTCCTTGGCGCGATGCGTCACAATAAATATCGAAGCTTTGAGCAACATCCTAGGTAGAACTAACACGGTCTTGGCGCCAATCGCTTCTTCGACTCCTGAAATCCTTTCTCACATTCTCAAGCGCCCATGCAAACTTCTTTTTCCTTCTTCATTTGCGTAAGAGGTTTCGCAATTGTCGAGAAGCCTTCGATGAAGCAGCGGTAGTATCCTGCCATTCCAAGGAAACTCCGAATACGGGTCACAGTCTTCTACCGCTCCCAATGTAACACAGCTTCTACTTTGCTTGGATCTACTGGCGACTCATACGGTCATTACATGTCCAAGAAACTCCACCTTGTCTTTCCAAAATCACACTTGCTGAACTTGGCGAAAAGTTGTCGTTCCTCGACTTTTCCAAAACTCGCCTTAAGTGTTCTAGGCATGTTCACTCTGCCTTGGAGTAGATTAGGATATCGTCTATGAACACGACGACAAACTTGTCCAAATATTCCATGAACACCTTATTCATCATATTCATGAAATAATTTGGCGCATTAAATCGACCCAAAGGACATAATCAGAACTCGTAATGTCCATATCTTGACGAGAATGCGATCTTGAAATATCTTACGATCGGATCTTCAATCGATGGTATCCTCGATCTCGAGATCAATCTTGGAGAAAACTCCGGCTCCTCTCAACCGATCAAACAAATCATCAATCCCTGGTAGCGGATACTTATTCTTCACGGTGACTTCATTGAGTGCACGGTAGTCGATGCACATCCCGAAACTTCCGCCCTTTTTCTTGACAAACAAAGCGGTGCTCCTACTACGATTTAACTCCTGGCCTCGATAAATCCTTTCTCCATTAACTCTTCTAGTTGTTTCTTCATTTCTACCAACTCCTCGGTGGACATCCGATAGGGTCTCTTTGCTATCGGTCTTTGTGCAGTACAAGCTCTATCACAAACTCTATGTCCCTGTTTGGCGGCATACCAGGTAGATCTTCGGGAAAAACATCGGGGTACTCATTCACTACTGGGACATCCTCTATGCTGATTGCCTTGGTACTGTTAACCATCAACTGTCCATCTCTAACTGCAGTGGCTTGAAATTCTACTTTCTTCCCACACGGGCTCTCAACAGTACTTGACCCGACTTGAATTTCCAGCGATTTAATATTTAAAATAATTCCCAGTAATTCATTTAATTCATTAAAAATAGCAAAATACTCGGAAAAATTCCAGAAAAATTCTGGAAAATATTTTGGAACATTTTGGACTCAAATAAAATATTTCCAACAAAATTTTATTTGCAAAATTAAATTCTTTAATTATTTCAAAATGGAATAAATTCAAATAAATTCCAAATAAATTCCAGAAAATTCCAAAAATTCACCAAAGTGCCAAACCACACATGAATTTAAGAAAAGCGAAATTTTGGGGTGTTACAAGAGACCAAGGCTGTTCCGCTCAACGAATCGGAACCGGCCAAGGTCGTGCATTTGGGATCTTCCTTATATCCCAAATAGGAACTCGAGCTCATCACCTTCCTCCGGGCAAGCTCGGATGCGTTACGCCGGGAACCATCCAGGCATGCCGGGGTCCCTAGGAGGTGATTGAGCACGCGAGCTATGATTCGGCTGACAAAACCAAGATCTGGCAGAAACTTAGACGCTTTTCCCGGAAAAGCAGGCAATCATCAGGAGGAACTCGACAAACTCCTAAAAGGCGGCTTCATTAGGGAGGTCGAACACTCCGAATGGCTAGCCAATCCGATCTTGGTCGAGGAAAGAAAGGAGGCAAGTGGCGCATGTGCGTCGATCACACGGGCCTAAACGCGGCGTGCCCGAAAGACAACTACCCGTTGCCTCGCATAGATCAATTGGTCGACGCGACGGCGGGATCGCAAACCATGAGCTTCCTAGATGCTTATTCAGGCTATCATCAGATCAGCCTATCGCGCGAAGACGAAGAAAAGACTTCCTTCATCATCCCATTCGGTACCTTCTGCTATACACCATGTCTTTCGGTCTAAGGAATGCGGGAGCAACCTTTCAGCGCCTCATGCAGAAAACCTTTGTGGATCAAGTGGGTCGAAATTTGGAGGTCTATGTCGACGACATAGTAGTAAAAAATAAGAGCGCCTCGGGTCACGTTGCTGACTTGGAAGAAACATTTTGTAACCTCAATAAGCATCAAATAAAGTTAAATCCAGAAAAATACGTGTTCGGTGTGAAAGCTGGCAAGGTGCTCGGCTACATGGTCAGACCACAAGGCGTT
This sequence comes from Rhipidocladum racemiflorum, assembly GCA_036346355.1. NCBI lineage: Eukaryota > Viridiplantae > Streptophyta > Magnoliopsida > Poales > Poaceae > Rhipidocladum > Rhipidocladum racemiflorum. Next base: position 58,857,588 of record CM070573.1, on the reverse strand, counting down.
GGGGCAAACCCGGAGAAAATCGAAGCCATTGAGAACATGAGGTCACCCACATGCGTGAAGGAAGTGCAAGCTCTGACCGGGAGAATGGCCGCTTTAAGCCGGTTCATTTCACGGCTGGGGGAACGAGGACTACCTTTCTTTAAAGCCCTCCGCAAACACAATGGCTTTACATGGACGAAGGAAGCTGATCGCTCGTTCAAAGAGCTGAAGCAGTACATTTCCAAGCCACCCGTCCTCGTCACACCTGCAACAGGGGAAGAATTGCTGCTATACCTGGCGGCAACCCCGCAGGCGGTGAGCGCGGTGTTAGCAGTGGAGAGAGATGGTTTCCAACGACCTATTTATTATGTCGGTAGTACTTCATGGACCGAAGGAGCGTTACCCCAAGGTCCGAAACTACTATACTCGTTCTTTGATGGCCTCCAGGAAGTTGCGCCACTACTTTCAAGCGCACAAGATCGTTATGCCGACCAGCTTCGCTCGAAATCCTGAAAAACCAAGACGCCAGTGGTCGCATAGCCAAGTGGGCCATGGTGCTCACCGAATTCGAGATAATGTTTTCGGCCCGCACGGCGATCAAATCACAAGTCCTGGCTGACTTCGTGGCAGAATGGTCGGCTCCAGCACCACTAGCCAGCGAAACCACCGGTTCAAGGGAAAACTCCTGGACCTTGTATTTCGATGGATCACGAGCATATGAGTGCTTGGGGGCTGGCGTCGTCTTTGTCTCCCCGAATGGAGAACAACTCCAGTACGCCATCCAACTACATTTTGCCGCGACCAACAACGCGCGAATACTGAGCCTCTTGGCGGACTTGAGCATGTAAATCATTAGGAGTCCAACGGCTTACCGTGATGGGCGATTCACGGTTGGTCATGAACCAGGTCAACAAGGAGTATCGGTGTTCCGATACCTCAATGGCGCCAGACTGGCAGTAAGGAAGATGGAGAAATACTTCAAGAATTTCGAAGTAATCTACATCCCCAGGAAGGACAATTCCCTGGCCGACCAAATGTCTAAGGTTGGTTCCTCTCAAACTACCGCTCCGGCGGGGGTGCTTGTCGAGCACCTATATAAGCCCTCCATTCCCTCTGAAGAGGAGGCACCAGAGGCCGACGGTAGGGTCTCCTTCCTCGAGCAAAGTGCAAGTTGGATGATGCCATTCATCCAATACCTTGCGCATGGGACGTTGCCCGAGGAAGAAGCCGAGCGTTCCCGGCTAACAAGGCGATCTTCTCAGTACAAACTGATCGAAGGTAACCTATACCGAAAAGGCGCATTAGGAATCCTTTCCAAATGCGTCTCTCAGGAGGAAGGCCAATACCTTCTTCGTGACATCCATGAAGGAATGTGCGGAGCTCACTCGTCGTTCAGGACGCTTGTGAGCAAGGCCTTCCGATTGAGTTACTACTGGCCTACGGCCTTGACGGATGCACGGTCGATCGTAACGACTGGCCGAGCATGCCGGTTCATGCTCGTAAAGCCCGTCAACAGCGTATGCTCTGCAAACCATACCGCTGCGTGGCCATTCTCGACCTGGGCTCGGCGTCCTTGGACCTTTTCCCGAGGTCGGAAAGGCCGCAAGTATTTGCTCGTGGCCATCGACACTTTCACTTGAGTGGATAGAGGCCGAGCCCGTCTCAACCATCACGGCCCAGGCGCCAAGAGGTTCCTCCGGCAATGTGATAACTCGGTTCGGGATACCCAACCGCCTCATCACGCACAATGGGACCAGATTCACGATGAACTATTCCAAAGTTATTGTGAGGAGGTCGGGATCAAGGTTCTGCATTTCGCCTGCGTGGCACATCCACAGAGCAACGGAGTGGCCGAACGAGCAAATGGGCAGTTAGTTCAAGGCATAAAAGAGGGTCTTCAAGAGCCTCAACCAAAGCCTGACGGCGATGGGTGAATGAGCTTCCCGCCGTTCTTTGGTCCGTCCGCACCACGACGAGTCGAGCCACAGGCGAAACGCCCTTCCAACTCGTCTATGGTGCGGAAGACATTTTGCCTGCCGAGATTGTGCTGGGTTCCCCAAGGGTGCAACTGATCGATTCTATCGATCAGGAGGTCGAGCGCCTCATCGACCTAGACCTCGTCGAAGCAACACGCGAACGGGCGCTGCTCCGGTCTGCGGTTTACCTACAAGCTCTTCGTAGGCACGCCAAGTCGGTCAGGCCAAGGTCCCTGCAAGTCGGTGACATGGTCTTACGAAGACTTCAAGACCTGTCGAAAGCCAATAAGCTGACCCCAAGATGGGAGGGACCCTACACGGTCGTGTCCACAGCACACCCGGGGGCTGTTCGCCTCGCGTTGGAGGATGGTCGGGAGCTCGCCAGCACCTGGAACATTGACCAACTACGTAAATTCTACGTTTAGACGCGTATCCCTATCTCGCACCCTTTGCGTTCCTTCCTATAAGATATTTCCTTGTCTTCGGATTTTGTCCTCGCTTTTTCAAAACGAGCATCGTCGTCTACCAGCACCGCAAGCGAGCTTATCCAACGAATATGTACGGCCATTCCCCTTGGCCTCCGGCCGGATGCTGGTCCATCCGATCACTTTCCACAGTAGCTCTTCGCTGTATGTGTGGTCGGTCACGAGCATCCATTTAAGCCCGGTGCAGCGACCACTTGGGTATGGTGACTCTACGTATTGTTGGCTTAAGCCCATCTGCTCTGCGCGCGTAACAATCCTCGCCCTCATCTCTCTCTCGACTCGATCGACCTGTTTAATCGATCAAAAAGCGTTACGATCAAAGTCTACCTCAGCTCTCCCATGAACAAACTCGTGCTCACACTAGTAGGGGCACGACCTTTGTCCATGGCGGGGGCTCCATGTGATAGGAACGTGTTCCGTCCTTTTTTTCGAGGATTCTTTGCTCGTATTCATGTTATATGCTCCTATGCAGGGACTTGGTCTTTTTTCTGCAGGACCGGGTTCGTGCAAGCAGACATTGAAAGCGGAGTCGGGAAAAACAGGCAAGGTCCCAAACTTATGTAATGTTGCTCATTAAACCAAAAAGGTTGTTTTTTTTACAGGATTTGCACGAGCTAAAAGAAAAAAGAAGAAAAGCTAAGTCCTACGCTCGGCCTGGAGGTCAACAAGCTCCTCCTTAAGGGAGTCGGCCTCTGCCTCCAGATCCAAAACCTTCCACCGAGCCGCGCGACCTTCAGCTGCGCTGTCCCGAAGGCGTTGTGACGAGTACCCGCACCATGGGTATCCTCAGCGGCCCAAAAAGACGCACGGGCCGACCCAGGCCGATCAAGGCCCGAAGTTACGACCGCCGGGTAAGGTCCGAAACCACGACCTGGTCTCCGATATCCCGGAGAAGCGACGGCATTTATTGCATATCGGGCGCATTAAATGCCGGCCATAATGACGATGACGCAGCGGCACAAGTTCCCGACCCCCGCATTTACTACGAGCAATACAAGCAACTACGGCGACCGCCAGCGAGCGGGAGCCTGGCCAGATCCTATCACCGCCACTTTCTGGACAACCGAGAGCACAGTCTTTTCCTCTTTTTCCAAACCAACGGTGTAACCTCCCACCTCGCCTATATAAAGGCGGGAGAAGCGTGTAAGAGGGCGAACAAAAAGGAGAATCAATACGATCCAACTCACACGAACTGGAGTAGGGACGTTCTGCCCGAACCAGTATACATCTTGTGCTCACCCGAGTCAAGCCGTTCGAGGAGAGGGAGCGTGCACCCCCGTCGACCTATACAAATTTACTAGCCGGTGCCCCAAACACCGACAGTTGGCGCGCCAGGTAGGGGCTGCGCACGTCGTCGCCGTTGCTTTCCCACTCAGCCTCCTCGACGGTCCTTTTCTTCGACATCACCATGCCGATAGCATCAATCCGCTTCGGCTCCCTCGACTTCATCACCACCGCGGCAGGACAGATGGTGATCGTCCCCGCCGTGCTCCAGCGTCAAACGCCCCCCGTGGGCCTTGGCGCCGTCTCCAGCATCCTCAGTGACCTTCGGCTCGAGGTCCCCACACGGACCTCGATGCCGGAGCACGCCAAAAGCTCCTTCGCCCCAAACGACCCGCAGGGGCGTCAAGCAGCAGCGGTCGCGCCCGTTGCGCCCTCACGCTTCGTGGCAATGGTCGGCCACGCGCCCGACAACGACCATTCGGACAACTCCTCCGGCCACGGCTCTAGCGGAGGGAGAGATAAGAACAGACCGAGCTACCGCGAGCCAGACATCGCGGCAGGCGCAAACGACCCCTCCGCTACCTTCCGCCACGCCAAGACTCTCCTCCAACGCACGAGGAGAACCACCAGACTCGCCCGCGCCGACCTTCGGCCGGCGGCGCGAGGAGCTGGAGGTTCAAAAGCCGAGCTTCGACAAGCTTCAAGCCGATCTGGATCAGATTCCACCTGATTGTACTGCGCCTGGCGGCGCATGCGCGTACTCGCGCCGCGCCAGGTTCACCACCGTTGGTCAAAGGGACCGACGATTCGTCATTCTTCCCACACGGCCAAAACATCGCTGGGCAAGAATGTTGCTCCGCGGCATCCCTGAGCCGAATGATCCCGCGGCCAAGGCAACTCCACTGAATCTCCGAAGGCCGGTGGAGCAACGGCAGCGCAACACGCTGCATGGCTCCGGATCCACAGCGATCGGGCGCCTCTCCGACGGTCGCGCCGCGCGCTTCCGAGCCACCGAAGAAAAACAAGGGCGATATCGCCCCGAGCAACCCAGGCATCACGCACTTTGCGCCAACGCTTTGGGCGACGAAGCGACAAGCCGCGCCACCCTCCAGGCGCCGAAGAAGGGCAGGAACGACCGGCCGGACGATCGCCGATACGCTTCACGACGCGATCAAGCCGAGCCCCGATGGCGGGCGCGGGCATTCTCATCGAGATCCGCAGCATGAGATTCCTGCTAGGTTTCGAAAGCACCGGTCAACATAGCCAAATACACGGGGCTACAAACCCCGGCGTGTGGCTAGAGGATTACCTGTTAGCATGCCGAAGGTGGGGAGCCACAGACGATCTTTTCGTCATCCAAGATTCTCCCATCTACTTGGCGGACTCGGCTCGAGCATGGCTCGAGTACCGCCCGCCAACATTATCGTGGATCGGGCCGACCTCAAACACCACTTCGTTGGCAACTTCCAAGGCACATACAAGCGGCCAGGGAACTCACGGGACTGAAGAGTCAGAACAAGACGGCCGAGGGAGAACCTCAGGGACTACATCCGGCGTTTCTCCCAAGAAGGTAACGAGCTCCACGACATTCGCGACGCCGATGTCGTGGGGCGTTCATCTACGGCACTACCTCCAAGACCCTGGTCCACAAGGTCGGGCGTGGCCCGTAACCACCAAAGAACTCTTGGACATCGCCACCAACCACGCCTCGGGCGAGGAGGCGTAGATATCATCTTCGACAAAGGGAAGTCGGCGGGGGACCGCGCCGAGCCCAGCCCCTCCTCCGACCGCCCGACAAACGGAAGCGCCACGGCAAAGCAGGTCCGCGAGGACCGCATAGTCGCGTCGCCGACCACCCGGGAAGCCGCAGAACCGGCAACCCCGACCATTTCGGAAATCGATGGAGAGTCCGTGGTCAGAACCACGGATACCGTCGAGCACAAGTCTGGGGCTGCGAGGTCCTAAAGCGTTTCCTTTCCGAGCCCCCACGACGCCACGGGGCAAAGGGAAGAAGCAAGACCAGCGCCCAAGCCAAGCGGAGACAAAGGCGGGCCAGAGCTTCCCGAAACCGACGGATGCCTCATGATATTTGGCGGGCCAAGCAAGCTACGCCGACCGGAAGGCGACTCAAGGCGGCCTGCAGGAGGTGCTCGTGGCAAACCTGCCGTACCCAAATACCTTCGATGGTCGGAATCCCGATCACCTTCGACCGGACCTACCATCCCGACCACATTCCGCAACCAGGAGGTACCCGCTTGTCGCCGATCCCATTGTGGGAACAAAGCGCTGACCAAGGTGCTCATGGACTGATGGTAATGCCGATCTCAACATTTTTTATGTCGAGACCCTCGACGCCATGGGGATCCCCACCCAAGCCTCCGACCAAGTAAGGCGCCTTTTCACGGCGTCGTCCCTGGCCAGAGGCCCACCCGCCGAGCGGTCGACTGCCTGGCCATGTTCGGGAGCCTGGCCAACTTCCGCAGAAACCCTCACCTTTGAGGTCGTGGATTTTCTTGGCTCCTACCACGCCATCTTGGGAAGACCATGTTACGCGAAGTTCATGGCGATCCCCAACTACACTTACCTGGAAATCGAAGATGCCCGCCGGGCGAGGGTGATCATCACGCGACGCGTCTTTTCAACTCGCTTACAAGCTGCGAGAAGGACTGCGAAGTTGGCTTCGGCGGTCGTCGCGTCGCCAGAACTCGCCGGCCTCAGCCACGACCAGCCCGATCTGCTCCACGACTCCGCAAATCGGGTCGGGCTCCTTCAAATCCAGCGAGGACACGAAGGCCATCCAGATCGACCACGAAGATCCAATCAAGACCGTTCGGATTGGGACCACGCTTCCTACCAAATAGGAAAGCGGCTCGTCGATTTCCTCGCGCCAACCGAGATATCTTCGCATGGAGGCCCTCCGACATGCCAGGAATCCCGGAAGTCGCCGAGCACTCCCTGAACGTCGGCCTGGGTCTGAACCAGTCGCCCAGCGCTGCTTGCCGGCCGACGAAGAGAAGCGCCACGGCCATAGGAGAAGAGATCGCCAAGCTCTTGGCGCGGGGTTCATCAAAGAAGTTCGCCACCCGAGTGGTTAGCCAACCTGTACTTGTAAAAAAGAAGACCGGGCAATGGAGAATGTGTGTTGACTACACAAGCCTCAATAAGGCATGTCCGAAGGATCCATTCCCCTTGCCCGCATCGATCAGTGGTGGACTCCACCGCGGGATGTGAGTGTCTGTCATTCCTGGGCGCCTACTCAGGCTATCACCAGATCGCGATGAAGGAAGGCGACCAACCTGCGACCTCGTTCATCACCCGTGCGGCTCGTTTTGTTACGTGATCGATGCCATTTGGCCTGAAAAACGCGGGAGCTACATACCAACGATGTATGCAAACGTGTTTTTCCGATCAAATTGGCCGTAACGTCGAGGCGTACGTCGACGACATCGTTGTCAAGACCAGGAAGGTCAGCGACGGCATCACCGACTGGAAGAGACTTTGCGAACCTTCGACGGTACCGCATCAAGCTCAACCCTGAAAAATGCGTTTTGAGTGCCCAAAGGAAGCTACTCGGCTTTATCGTCTCCGGCGGCATCGAAGCCGGCCAAGACAAGATCTCCGCAATCTTGAGGATGGGGCCGATCTGCAACCTCAAAGGGGCCCAGAGGTCGACAGATGCCTCGCGGCCTTGAGTCGCTTCACGTCTCGCCTCGGCGAGCCTTGATTTGCCTCTTTACAAACTCCCGAGGAAATCCGACCAATTCAATCGACGGCGAAGGAAGCTCAGGCGCCTTCGATCTTGTTGAAAATTCTTCTAACCTCTCCTCGATCTTTGGTTGCCCGGCGCTAAGAACCTCTGTTTGCTCTACATTTCCGCCACGACCAGTGTCGTCGTGGCGCTTCGTCGTGGAAGCGGCGAGAGGAGGAGGGACGGTTCTCAAGGTCCAACGACCAGTCTACTGCCGTCGTGAAGTACTTTCCGAAGTCCAAGGCGCGGTACCCACAAATGCGTAAGATGGTCTACGCGGTTCTAATCACGAAAAGAAAGCCGGGTACACTACTTCAACCGGCACCAGCGTCTCCGTGGTGACTTCTCTACCACTCGGCGAGGTCATCCACAACCGCGGCGCCTCAGGAAGGATTGCCAAATGGGCACTCGAGCTCAATGGGCACGACATAGTATACATCCCTCGGACCGTAGTAAAATCTCAAGTTCTAGCCGACTTCATCGCCGAATGGACCAAGCTCGAGCACCACCTCCGCTCGAAGACCCCGAGTCTTTGGACAATGTACTTTGACGGATCCTTCACCAAAAGCAGAGCCGAGTCGGGGTTGTCATTGTTTCCACTCGGAAGCAGGCTCCAATATGCCATCCGATTACTTTTCGACGCAACCAACAACGCGTCGCCGAGCACGAGGCCCTCGTTATCGCCTCCGTGATCGCCGCCGACCTCGGGCGCAGCGGTCAGACGTGCATGGCGATTCAAAAGCGGTTGTCGACCAAGTCATGAAGGCGCGGAACCTCGCGACAGCCGGATGGCAGCCTATTGTCAAGAGGTACGCAAACTGGAGCAGAAATTCAAGGGATTTGAGCTTCACCATAGCTACAGGCGGAACAACGGTGAGGCCGACCATCTGGCCAATCTTGCCTCTAGCAGAGGGCCGGTCCCGCCTGGGGTTTTCGTCCTCGACCTACACCAAGCATCCATCCGACCCGACCGTCCGGATGACCGGATGGGTGACTCGCCGAAAGCACCTCCGCCTGCATTTACCAACGGCCGGAGGCCGAGATGACCAAGCCGAGCTGCAACGTCACGATGACCAGACCGATTGAGAAAACCCTTCCTCGATCGGTGACCGACGGCTCCTCCCGACGACCCAACCGAGGCTCGCCGCCTCGCTCGACGGGCGAAATCCTTTGTACTGATCGGCGACGACCTCTACAAAAGGAGCCCCTCTGGGATCCTCCAGAAGTGTATCCCGGTCGACCATGGAAGAGAGTCGCCTCCACGACATCCACGGGGAATTTGCGGACACTACGCCGGGTCACGGAGCTTAGTCGGAAAGCCTTCCGACAAGGCTTCTCTTGGCCGATCGCATGGTGACTCTGAACAAATCGTCGGACGTGCGAAGGGTGCCAATTCTTCGCCTCGGCAAACTCATCTCCCAAGTAAGCCCTCCAGACGATCCCTATTACCTGGCCCTTCGCCGTTTGGGGACTCGACCTGGTCGGGCCTTTCAAAAGGCGCTGGGGGCTTCACCCACCTACCGTCGCGGTGGACAAGTTTACCAAGTGGATAGAAGCTAAGCCGATCACGACCATCACTTGGTAGCGGCGGCGGACTTCATCCGCAACATCGTTTACGGTTTGGAGTCCCGAACTCCATCATCACCGACAACGGAACGCAATTCACGGAAGGAGTTTCTCGAGCTCATGCGGCGGCTTCAAAGATTCGCGTGGATTGGGCGGCCGTCGCCCATCCGCTGGCTCAACGTGCCAAGTCGAGCAGCGCCAAGCGGCATGATCCAACAGGGCTCAAACCACGGATCTTCGAAAGGCGAAGAGATACGCGGGGCGTTGGCGGTGAGGTGCCTCCGTGCTGGAGCCTACGAACCACCCCAACCCGATCGACCGGATTCACGCCGTTCTTCTTGGCGTGCGGGCGGAGGCCATCTTGCCGATCGACTTAAACTACTGGCGCCCCAAGGGTTCGAAGCCGACGAAACCGGGGCTCGAATCTCAACAAGACGCTGCCGACCAGGCTCGACGGCCGCGGGATATCGCCATCATCCGCTCAGCCAAGTACCAGCAGGCACTACGGCGCTACCACGACCGCAAGGTTAGAGGTCGGGCATTCAACGTAGGCGACCTGGTCCTGCGCCAGGTTCAGTCCAACAAAGACAAGCACAAGCTCTCCTCTCCTTGGGAAGGCCCCTTTACTGTGGTGGAAGTCCTTCGACCCGGCACTTACCGGCTCAAGGATCCCGATGGCAACATCTTGTCCAACGCCTGGAATATTGAAAAGCTAAGACGATTCTACCCTTAGCCCATTTCTCTTTTACCTCGTCTACTACCGTGAGCAGCCCGACCCTTGGTCGAGCCTACGCGTAGCGTCGGAGTGCGAACACTCGTGTTAAACTTCTTCGCCTACTTTTGGAAAAGCGGCTTGAACACGTCGATCCTTTGCTCGGATGGTCCTCGACCCAAGAACGGTGATCCCGCCGCTTCACCGAAAAGCACACCCGAAAAAAATAGCGAAAAAGCGCGCATTACGAAACCTCCAAGAATCCAAATACCTTTATTTTTTCCGATTCGACAAAGATTTACATTCTTTGAGAAGCGTAAAGCCTAAAAAACCAAAAAGTTTATCTTATTTTAGGGTCCCCTCGCCCGGTGATCTCTCCGGACTTATCGTCCCTCTCCAAGCGCGGCTTCACTTCCTCGCACAATTTTGCCGCAAACGCGGCAGCCAGTCGGATCGCCGAAAGTCCGCGACGGAGAGCCTCGATCTGCCGGTGTGCGCCAAGAGCCGGAAGCCCCGCCCCCTTTGTGGCCTCTATGGTTCCGGGGAACTCGGGCCTTGCTCTGAAGGGTCCACAGACGGAGAAGTGTACTGGCGGCGTGATTGGGGCGGCCGGCGGTGCATTTATTAGCACGGGCCTGGATGTCGCGGAAGACTCCAAGCTCCCTGAAGGAGAAGGAGCACGAGGGGAACGGCGTCTGTTCTCCGAATCCGCCGGCGCCGCGGCAGCGGTTCCCTCAGCTCGGCACCGCGACTGCCGCTCCGTTCCGTTCCTCCTCCTCCGCCCTCGGCTCAGCAGCCTCCCAATCAATCGTTACTCACCGACGGGCCGCGCTTCAAAGTGACCGGCTCGTCGCTCCAACTCTCGCCCTTCGCCTCTTGTTGAAGGGCGTCGATCGATCTCATCGATAGGTGGGCTCGACCTTGGAACAAGGTTGAGAGGGCAAAGCGACCATGAAAGCGAAGTCGGCAGAAGAGGCCTCAACGCCGGATGAAGTCCCGGCCCACCGCCGCCTATTTATAGGCGATACACAGCCATTTAAGCGACGCGGCCGAGGGTACCCGCCAACGTTAACTCACGACCGCGACTTTCCGAGACGATGGTATGGAAGCCGGGCGTCAAAACTAACGGTCTGCGGAAACCTAAGCGTCGCCGATTCTCTACGTTGAACAAAAACGCCTCGAGAGTCTCACGGCCGCAAAGAAAGGTAAGTGAATATCCCCTTTCCCTACATTCGTTGTTGCTACTTTAAAGTGGCGCAGCCGTGATAGCCAAACCGCCTCGCACCACTCGGGGCTATAAGAGTCCGTGGGTTGGTAACACGACCAATCGCCGGTCCTCCCGAATCGCCAAACTTTCAACCGAAGTACTACGGCCTCGCCCGGCTACGGTTGTGAAATAGTACTTAACGGAAGAAGGAAGTGCCCAAGCGAGCGACCCACGATTGGTCGGGAGCACCTCCCACGGCCGCGCCGACCGATTGGCGCGTTCTGAACGCTCGTGTTTCTCCCACTCCTCACTTTGTAGAGCATACACACCAACCTACGCCCGACCCTGTGGTCCCCAAGGCTATGGACGGTAAAAGTGGCCATTACAAACAAAGGGTGCGAAAAACAAGCACAGGACAAAACACATACCAGCTTCCTACAACTGAGAGAGCGAAGAAAAAGCGTTTAAATTCCCTTTATCGCTCATCTATGAAGGGCGTCGGTCGGAAACCCGGTCGGCAATCGCTCTGGCGTCTTGGTTCGACCCGAAGCTCCAAGGCATCGACTTCCTCCTCGGACCGGTTTGCAGCAACCCCGCTACTAACAGTATCAAGGTCGATGCCGCCATAGTAAGGGAACGTACAAACCAGTGCCGAGGCAGCCCCGAGAACAGCACCGGTCGCCACCGAAGCCTCCACGTGGTCAGGCACGCGGGCCAGGGTATTCCTCAGCCAGCTCGAGCACTGGTTAAGAGTCCATCGCCTCAAAGACCCGATCCACGGATCTCTCGGCCGACCGCCCGCAAAAACATCAGCTCGGCCTGATCCTCCACCACCTGTCCACGTCGCGGCCGGACCGGGGACACAATCGACGACACCGAAGCCCCAGGGCCGTCTAAAGCCCGACCCAAAGATCGGGGTGCGAAACCGCCACAAAACGAATCCGGCTCCACCACGCGAAAACGAGCAAGAGGTGAGGACAAAGCGAGCCTCAGCTGGGCCCAGTTAGAGTCGGCGGACGACCCAATCGCCTTAAAACTCACGTCGGGACCATACCTCGCGCTCTCCGCGGAGTCCGTCGACGGCGGCCAGTACACCACTGGAGCGGCGAACGGTCCAAGGTCCGATACGGGATCGAGTAAGGAAAGGTTCTTCATGGATCACCCCCAAGTGGGGTCGGATACCCGCGCCGGGATCATCCGCTAGGCGACCCCCCTCGCGAGGGGGGCCACCAGGTTCCACCCGGATCACTCGCTTGAAGCTCCACGAGAGCGGCGCTCGAGCCAAGGCAAGCGCTGTCTCTCACTCCTCCAGTCCCACACTGCGGACGGGCGTAAAACACGGGATGTATGGTAAATCCCTCCACCCGACAAAGAACTCGCCCAGCTCGGCGTGAAACAAACCGCAACTAGCCCCGCCCGGGTCAAGCGCAGCGCATGGCGAAGTATCGCAGACTTCGACCGCTTCTCCGACCAGCTCGGGGCTCAAAACTACACCGGAAGCGCTTCCTTGCCGCCCGATCAGCTTACCAAAGCGCGATCCGGTGTCCCAGACGGCGAAGAATGGACAAGGCGCAACCCCAACTCGCTTCTCCGACCAGCTCAGGGGCTTTGGCTACACCACGGGTGCGCCGCACCGGTCGAAGATCGCTTCGACTAAGCGCGATCCGGTGTCCCAGACGGCGGCAAAGAATGGACAAGCGCAACCCCAACTCGCTCTCCGACCACTCGGGGCTCAGGCTACACCACCGGTGCGCCATGCACCGGCCGAAGATCAGCTTCGACTAAGCGCAATCCGGTGTCCCAGACGGCGGCAAAGAAATGGACAAGCGCAACCCCGACTGCTCTCCGACTCCAGGGCTCGGGCTACACTCCACCGATGCGCTCGCACTGGCCGAAGATCGCTTCACTAAGCGCGATCCGGTGTCCTGCAGACGGCTGGCGGACAAGGCGCAACCCCAGACTGCTCTCCGACCACCAGGGCTCGGGGCTACACTACACCGGTGCTGCCACCGGCCGAAGACTATCCTCGACTAAGCGCAGCCTGTCCCAGACGGCGGCAAAGAATGGACAAGGCGACTTCGACCGCTCTCCGACCAGCCAGGGGCTCGGGGCTACACTCCACCGGGTGCGCCAAGACGCATCTTGGCCGGAGACTCTAATCAAGTCAGCGTATCGCAAAGACGGAGGCAAAACCCCGAGCATCTCTTCGACCTGCCCGGGGCTCTGGGCTCTTGACGAGTACCGCACCATGGGTATCCTCGCCGCCCAAAAGACGCACGGCCGACCAGGCCGATCAAGGCCCGGTTACGACCGCCGTAAGGTCCGAAACCATCGACCTGGTCTCCGATATCCCGAGAAGCGGCGGCATTTATTGCATATCGGGCGCATTAAATGCCGGCCATAATGACGATGACGCAGCGGCACAAGTTCCCGACCCGCATTTACTACGAGCGGCGCGGCAACTACGGGCGATCAAGAGCAGGTAGGGGAGCCGGCGATACCCTATCACTCCGCCACTTTCGGACAACCGAGAGCACGCTTTTCTCTTTTTTCCAAACCAACAAGTGTAATTCCCACCTCGCCTATATAAAGGCGGGAGGGAAGCGTGTAAGAGGACGAACAAAAAGGAGAATCAATACGATCCAACTCACACGAACTGGAGTAGGGACGTTCTGCCCGAACCAGTATACATCTTGTGCTCACCCGAGTCAAGCCGTTCGAGGAGAGGGAGCGTGCACCCCCGTCGACCTATACAAATTTACTAGCCGGTGCCCCAAACACCGACACGTTGCACCTCCTTGAGCTGGGTCTCCTCGCGCTCCTGAGCTTGCTGAAGATCGCGGCGCAGGTCGGGGACCTCCTGTCGCAGCTTCACCAGCTCCTCCTCAAGCTCGGCACACTTCCGTCCCGAAGTGCTCTTCGCCGTCTCGCTCTCGAAGAGCTGGTCTCGAAGCCCGACGATGAGGCTCTTCGCCGACTCCAGCTCCTTCAGGTCGGCATCGCGCACCTTGGAGACTCGACGCTCGAGATCAGCGATCTTGGCGTCTTGCTCGCGATGGTACGCCTAGTACTCCTCTGCTGGAACTGCGGAGGCGTTAATGTCCTCCATGGCCTTCGCAGCGAACTTTGGGCAAAAGGGAAGAAGAGTCAAAAAGGCCCACAGAAGATTGCTCGCCTTATGGAAAAAGATAGAAGCAAAGGACTTACCAGAAGAGCCCGGCTGACCAGCTTGTCCTGAAGCCGCTGGCGGTCAGTAGCGCCAGCTCGGAAAAAGGGATTGACCCACGCAGGATCATCCTGATCCCGAGCTGACGCATCAAGACCTTGCCCCTCCTGGGCACACGGTGCTCCCAGGAGGACAACGGCGTCTCCTCCTTCGACCAACCCCAGGTCGCCTTTGAGGTTGGTCTTCCTCAACAACAGGCGGCTCATGGCCACCTTCCTCCTGTTCGGCCGCCGCGCTCGGGGGCTGGACGCCAACTGCGAGCGCACCCGCCCCTTGCTCCACGGCTAGGGGCGACTGGTCGAGGACGACCACTTCCGCCCCTTGCACCTCCGCGGTCGGAGGCGATTGGTACTCCGCGACCGGAGACAATTGGTCGAGGACGACCACCTCCTATCCTTGGTTCGCGGCTGGAGGCAACTGGTCGTCGACAACCACCTCTTCTCCTCGGTCCCCGGCCAGGGGCAGCTGGTCGGTCACGACCACTTCTCCCCCTTGGTCCACGGCTGGAGGCAGCTGGCTGACGGTGACCAACTCCTCTCCTTGACTCGCGACCGAGGGCTGTAGGTCGAGAGCCAACGACCCCTGGCCCTCGGAGCCCGTCGTCTGGGCCTCGCTTGCGCTTGCCCCTTCACAAGGGACCAAGGCCAATGTTTCTTGGTCCTCGGCCCCTTGCGGCTCTTGCTCCTCCGCGGCCGGAGTCGGTTCCACGTCCGCCGGGGGAAGCTCGGATTCCGCCGAGGGGAGCTCGGACTCCGCTGAGGGTGCAGCCGGCACCGACTCCTCCTCCGCCTCGGCCATTACTTGGTCGAAGACGCGGTCGAGCTCGGCGTCAACTGCAGAGTCGATAATCTCCTCAGCCATCTGACGGAAGTCCAAGGACAACATCCGAGCTATCACGCCCACGCCAAGCGGAGTGGGGTTAGCCCGGGAAAAAGATCGCAAAACAAGAACAAAAGGAATCCAACAAAGGAACCAAATAAGACTTACCTTCCGCTCGGCGAGCAGCGCCATCCTCCTCGGTTTCCTCACTTTGGGCCATGGGTGTCCTGCCCGCGGCGGCCTCGTAGGCCTCAGCAACGGCCACGACGCAATCTTCCGCGGCGTCGCTGGCTCGCGCCATCACCGGGTCGACATCGTCCATGTCGACCCCTTCCAATGCCGAGGTTGATCGGGAAGTCGACCTCCTGCTCCTCCTGACCAGAGCATAGGCGTCTTCCTCCTCTTCCTCCTCCTCAGGGGCCTCGACCACTGGCGAGCCGGGTCTGAGAGCCTTGATTTTCCTCTCCAGTTGCTCCTTGCTCGGGGGGGACCTGGCCTCCTCCTCGGCCTTCTTCGCCTGCTCGGCGAGCTGTTCCAGTCGGCCCATCAGCTCCGGCCTCTTCCGTTTGAAGTCATCAAACCAGATTCGAAGCTCGCTTACCTCTCGGCGGTCAGCATACTCGAGGTGTCGCGTGGGAGGAGTCCTGGTTGAAGCTCGGTGCTTTGACCGCTTGGCGCGAGGAGGCGAGGCAGACGCTTGGCGGGTCCGACCCGCCGACCTCTTGCGGGAACCCCTGGCCGGGGTATCAGCTTGCGGCAGCGACGCGGTGCTCGACACAGCGAGCTCGAGGGCGACCTTCTCCTGCAAACAGAAACAGGGAGAGATGAGTTCGGGAAACATGCCTTCGGGCAGGAGCAAACATAAGTGCCTACTGCGTCGCTGCGGTCCAAAACGTTCTTGGGGATCTGACGATTGGGCGTCAGCTCCTTCTCCTTCGGGGCACCGAACATCTCGGCGACCCTTTCGTCAACCCAGTCCGTCCTGGGGGCTACAACACAACCAGAAATTTTGGAGAAAGAATAAGACCAAGCGCCGGAGAAACAACAATACCCGAAGAAGCGACCAAAGCGTACCTGCGTTGTCCTCGCGGGTGATGTCGTTCCACCCGGTCACCTCGAAGAAAGGATGCTCGCGGCGTCGTAGGGGGGACACCCGGTTGAAGGAAAAATCCCGGGCAATGTCCCGACCAGTGAGCCCGATTTGGGCGAGCTCGCTGATCGTCCTGAGCGCCCGCTCCTCCTCAGCCGCGAAGAGCGCGCCGACTTCGGCGACCAGGCAGCTCCCAAGATAGATCAATTGGGACCCCTCTGCCTTTTTCTGGTAGAACCAAAGGTCGGCCCAACCCGACACCGAGTCCTTCAAGGAAACAAGGGGGTACTCGTATGGTCGGTTGGACCGAAGACGAAGGTAAACGCAGCCGGCGGGACCATCCCGGCCGGTGCGGAAGGGAGAGTAGAAGTGGAAGAAAAGGCTGGCGGTGGGTATCACACCCACGAACGCCTCACAGAGGTGGGAGAAGACCGCGAGGGTGAGAATGGAGTTGGGGTGGAGATGAGAGATTTCGCACCCGCAAAAGGCGAGCACGGAGGCGAGGAAGTCGCCTCGGCAAAGTGAGCCCGTTGATGGCATACAGCTCACAGGAGACGATCTCCGCCTCCCGCGGTGCCGGCGCCGCGTCGCTCCCAGGCACTAGACCCGAGCTTGGGTCGACGTACCCCTCGTTCGTGAGCACCTGGAGTCTCCTACGGGTCAGCTGGCTAGCTTTGAAACGCGCCATGGCCAAAGGAGGAAGGAGAGCGAGAAGGGTTCTTGGGCGCTAGGGCTCCTAGAAGATTTTTGGCCAAAGGCGAGCAAAGAAACACAGTGTAACTCCGACCTCTCCCAGTGGACAGAGTTAAAAAGGCAGCGAAGAGACAAGTTAAAAACTGCCGCCTATCACATAGCGACACCTGCCCGGTAAAAGCGCACTTTCCAAGAAAGCTGCATCAAGCAGGAGGCTTCTCAGAGAAGGAACCGTAGAACAACCAAACGACGCGCCCACACGGAGCAAGCACGCGGCGGGTAAAATGGTCGCTTCCCGACGTAAAATGGTCGTAAGCCACGACCAAAAGAAATTCAATCCCCCCTTCAAGTCTTCTTAGGCTCAAGGGGAAGCCCGATGGTTCCCCGCTTGAACCTCGGGGGCTAGCTGTCGGGGATTGGCTATCTGGCAAAAGACCACGGTACCCCCGGGAAATGCCAAGCCCACCAACCAGGCAATGCTGAAAGAAGATGCTCGGGAGCATCAAACGAGCATCCCCCCTTTTTTTCCTCCGAGCATACACGTCCACGCCTTTACTCACGGCTATTCCGAACCCCCCTCCCACGAGCAAGCATGCTCGTGGAGACCACGACCTACTCAGATATTTGGTCGGTGGACCCAGCGAGTGCTATGAGGAAGGAAGGTGGCAACCAATCAGCCGAAGATCAAGGGAAATCTTACCCGAAATTCAAATAGCGCGCGGATCAAGGGCGGCAGATCGCGGATATGAATACGTGGCGTAATCCCAGGGGGTAGTTGCCTTCTTTGTATCTCTAGTTGTAGTATTTAAACCCCCCTGAAGATCTCATGTAATGGGGACCCCGAGATAGAACACAATACACTGGAGTAGGGCTATTATCTCTGCAGTGAGAGGCCCGAACCAGGATAAACACCGCGTCCCTCTTCTCCCGACCTGGCATTGCTCGGACGACTCCCTTGGACCGTACGACGGGGCTCTGTTGATCCCCCATTCAACAAGTAAGCTCGGCGGGAGCCCGTTCTCCAATCGTCGACAAGTACCTAGTACTTTGTTGCTAAATAGTACTTAAATTTTAATCCCTTAGATATAGATCTGGTGCATGAGATTAATTTACCTCCTATCTCATTCGAATACTATTTTACCAAGAGTACTCAATTATTTAGATGTTAGATGCATATCCGCCTCCTTCCACTAGTTTGTTCATTAGTTATTAGTATATGATGTGATACACTAAGGGATGCTCTCATATAGATTATTTTTTCTGTATGACCTTTTATATAAATTATATACTAGTTTTACACAAATCAAATTATGTAAAAATGATGTGATAATTTTAAAAAAGAGGAACAAAACAAATTACAAGAAACACAACAAAAACTATACAAAGCCGCACTTGTTTATTTATGTTGTGGCTCCCTATGACACTGAACAAATTAATTAATCTATTATCACATTGTTCATTCCCAAGAAAAATCACAAAGTTAAAATCATAAAACTCAACATGAAGCACAAAGAAACATTCATTGGATAAAAAAAATACTCACAAACACAAAAAAAAAAACATTCGAGCATCATTTAACAAATTCCTGCAGCATAAACATCTACCATGCTAAAATATTTTTACGTGTTTAGGTTAAGTACAAGGATACAATGGTGATCTATACATACAACCTAAAGTTAAGTAGATAACAACCCTAAACCCCACATACATATGTGAAAGCTTCCTATTTATGGCTCCCGAATTTTTTTTTGCTAAAATAGCATCGGCAACAAAGTATTTGCAAAAGTAGCCCTATACAGCCGGCCTGCAGCGACGTGCAAGCACTGCAGGCGTCTGCAGCAGACAGGGTGTGCTGCAAGGTGGCCTATAGTGGAATGGGTGAGATGCAGGCGCCTGCGGCGGACAGCGCGCACTGCAACACAGACTGCAGCGGAATGGGTGCGCTGCAGGCCCCTGCACGCCCACCCAGTACCCCATGCTGGCCCCTGCGACACTGCCAGCTGCTGCCTTCGCTGTCCCGACCCCCTGCCTCGAGCGCTGATGTGCTGCCACCTGCTATCTACATTTCCACGCGTTGCCTGCTTAAACCAGGCCTTGGCGTTCAGCACATGTGAATAATTTTTATATGCCATCCTCCGTCCCATCTGAACACTGAAAGTATCGATCAGTGTCCATTTCTCCCATGTGCTCTCGCTATAAATTATGAGGCCGCATGCATTTCTATCAGGCAATCGCGAGACATTTTCGAGTGAGCTGAGAAAGCGAGGGAGTTCAAAAAGTTGCGAGTGAGCTGAGAAAACTGAGAGCGCGAAGAGGAGATATGGGGAATTTAGTTGGTATTCATAATTTGGTCGAATTTATTTAGAAATAACCTTTTTTGAGTATTTAATTCGGGATTCGTATTTTCCAGGTATTCCTTATGAATGTTATTTTGTACGTTGCTCGAGATTTACCGATCTTCAGTACATCTTCAAAGAGGTTAGTTTGAAATCTTCTGAAATAGTAGTATAAATTGTTATAATATTAATATAATCATTAGAATATTAGTATAACCAGTAGTACATAAAACTTAGTATTAGTAGAACAAGTAGTACATGATATGATGGTAATTGTGCTCCCTGTATTAGATGAGATGATAGTAGTGGTGTACTGAGTAGTACGTGAACCGATGTATGATTGGTGTGATGTTAGTGGAAGTAGTAGTAGGTAAAATGACTATGTTGGCGTCATAAGTAGTTCATGAAATGAGTACCAAATGCATAAATAATGAATCGTGTGTACTTAGTGTGATTTTACCACAATTAATAGTACTAAAATAACAGTATTAGTAAATGTAATATAACGGTAAAGTGTGTAAATAATGGTATAATATTAATGGAATATTAGTACGAATATTATAAGACTAGTGTAGTACTAGTATGATTGGACATAATTAGTAGTTAATGAAATGATTTGATATAATTAGTATGATTGGTGTTATGTTAGTTGGAGTAGTAGTAGGTGAAATGACTGTTGGCATAATGAGTAGTTCATGAAATGAGGACCGAATGCACTAAAAATTAATGGTGTGTACTTAGTGTGATTTTATTGCAACTAATAGTACCTAAAATAATGGTATTAGTAAATGTAATGATAATATTAATATAATTAGCAGTACATAAAATAACGGTAAAGTATGTAAATAATGACCTAATGTTAATGGAATATTAGTACGAATATTATAAGACTAGTGTAGTACCAGTATGATTTGACATAATTAGTAGTTCACGAAATATTTTGACATGTCCTCATTTGTAATTTTCTTCAAAATGAGGCATATAGTAAATAGTAAACTGTACGATGCTATTTAAAGCACGTGCTTCATTTCCTATGGTAGATACTACATGACAGATATTCTAGATTTATTCGTGTATTACGAATAAATCCACCTAGTCAAGGATGCTTGATGCGCATCACGAAGAGCGAATGGCGGGAAGCTAGCGAGGATGCGAGCGTGTGGCGACGGCCAACTCACTGCGGCGATAACGAGCGGGCAGGGAAGACAACGCAACCTGCCTGACCGACTAAGTAGGCTGACCAAAACAACAGATAAGCAGTGTGAGCCTCTCTTGTGATTTTTTTGTCAGTTGTAACTACAAAATGGATTAAATAGGGACAATAGTCAATTTGTTTGATTGATTGGTGTTTACTTGTTTATAGATTTACAAAAGTTTGACAAGCGAATGTTGTACAAATATTTATTAAATAATAAAGTATTATTAGTAACCATCGGAACGATAAGAGTACAACACAAACTGTTAAATATATTTATCTTAATTTAACTTAATTCTTCGAATTTACCCTCTATTTTTTTTTCTTGCATTCGCCACTGCCTCTACACGTGAATTACAGCTTGCAAGTCTGATGGCGGAGACCCATGCTATTGTCCAGGTCATAGTTCTCTTTGTCGACGTGTGTTCATATAGATGGAGACGTACGGCCTTAATAACCCCTGCTCCTTTTCGGAACAAAAAGTTGGATCTTGAAAGCTGAAACATTTGATAGGTGCACCATCTCTTGTCTTCTTGTATGAGAAGATTTACACAGCCTACGTAACTTTTTAGACCGCTCGAAGTCAGGGATTCAAATATCGCAGAAAATCCAGGAAAAATCATGATTATCGAACATATCGGTGAGATAAAATATTTAAAATCGCTCGAAAAATCGATGAAATTTAAAATAATTAAAATAATTAATGCAATGTAAATATCGCGATAATCAGCTAAAATCGAGAGAAATCGGTCAAAAAATCGGCTCTGAGAAACATTCAATTGGCCAGTTCAAACATCGCGATAATCGGTGAAAATCGAGAGATAATCGGTAGATTTTCGATTTTTTCGATTTTTTTTTAAAAAATTTGATTCAAACCTATGCGATTTTTGGCGATTTTCTCCGAAAATCGGTACCGGACTACACTCGATTTCCTAAGCGAAAACGGTAAGATGAACCCTGCTCAAAGTTAAACGAGGGGGCTTCCAAATTTGGCATGAATGATCATCTACCATTTAATTTTATTGTTTTCGGTGAGTAAAATAATTCAGTATCTATTGAAAATATTTTTAAAATTTGTATCCCATACTAGAAAGGTATGTTTAGTTAATGGGATGAGGTTAAATAGGATGGAATGATCCTGTACCATTTGATTTCCATTGTTTTGGGTAAATGAAATGGTTCAACATTTATTCGGAATATTCATTAAATTTGTATCTTACCATCCTGTATGAGATGGTTCTATTCAAGCAACTAAATAAATGGATAATTTTTTATTGAACCATTTCATATATATACTATTTGATACAAACAACCAAACACACCCTAAAAATTCTAAAAGAGTCCTAGCATAAACCTTTTCATTCAAGATACTTGAACAAGACACAAGACAAGCTGATTTTAGTACAGAAACTTAATGAAAAGTCAGGGTCTGAAAAAGGTAAAATCCGTACCCAACATCAATTTTTTTGGAATAATCAATGATTTTTTTATTTACTTATACTATTGATCATTTAGCTCGTAATGTCTTATTTACATATGAACCTTGAAACTACATGTCAGTAAGATATATAAGACAAATGATCAATTGCACTTACTAAAACAAGGTAAATGATCTATTCTCTCTCTCTTTTTTACCTTTACCACATCATTAAAATATTAGTTTCACCGATGATATGAACAAGATCGGCAAGAGAAGAACAATAGAAACCATCAAAATTCCACCGATGCCAGTATGCCATCCAAACTTGTCAATACCGTTCCAGAGGTTATATCGGTTTGGCTATTGGAATAATAGGATTCGGTATCGATCTGTACCGGCGTACCGTTTCGGGTTTAGCATAATAATATATATTTATAAGTATTCACATGTTTAATTATATGTATACAAAAATTTACTTATAGTATTACTTCAAACACATAGTAGTACTATTAAATATAACATATAACTAGTTACATGCCTGTGCGTTGCTACGAAAAACAAAATTGATAACGAAAAATAAAGATTAAAAAATAAAAAAAATTATTTCACAAAATCAAACATCTATCTTTAACGCTTCGTTTCTTGCGAAAGTTGGCTAATTAAAGCAACGCTTCGTTTCTTGCGTAGGGCAATTAAGCAGGGCAATTAAGCGGGGCAATTAATCGGCAATTAATGACGTGGGAAGAACGGACCACTGCCACCAAGTACTGCTTTAGAACAATAAAGATTTAATAGACCACATTATTAATTCCACCTACATGATTGGTATTGATCGATACCGGACCGGTATAACCGGTATCAAGATCAGCACGGTATATAAAACTACTTTATACCAATTTAGATATCAAAATAGTACATACCAACTATACCAATCGGTATATACCTTATCGATAACTATAGTACCATCACTCCCACTCCCCATCTACAGTGCGTCCTTAAAAAAAAAGGGAAAGCTTCAAATGAAAGAAGGAAAGAGGGAGAGAGAACAACAACGGAATTCGGAAAGCAACCGAAGCGAGCCGCTCCTTTTCCACCCACTGCCCCCAATTCACAGATGACTCACGCACTCTTCCATCGCCTCGTTTCTTCCTTCCTTCATACCTTAACATCCTCTGGTTGATCTTGATCCATCTCTTCCCGTTTCCGTTGGTGCTCGGGCTTGGTCCGTTCGAGAGAAGAACGGATTATTGTTTTTTTTTTGGGTCGTCATCTCCTGCAGGGAGCTGAATTTCAGCTCTGTTTTCTTGATCAGGCCTCCCGTTGAAGGCAGGCTGTTGCTTTGGATTCCGGGGGTTTGTTCAGTCTCTTTATTTGTCAAGTTCGTTTCTTGATTTGGGAAGGGCGTCTATAAAGTGGAAGGATTGAGGATTTTGTGCGGGTTTGATGGTGTCCTGCAAGGAATTCGAGATGCAATGACAGATTCTTGGGTTCTTAAAGCCAAGGGGGCTCCTTGACCAGCATTTGTCCTCCTGTTTCTTGGGCAATTTTCGGCTGAATTTGCGTCGAATTTCCCGAAATTTGGTGGGGTTATTGAGCTCGAATCCCCCGGTTCTTGATCCGGCGGCAACATGGGACTCTGCCATGGCAAGTCGGCCGCGGCCCCGGACCCCACGGCGGAGGAGGTGTCCCATGTATCTAACGGCGCGGTGACCCCTGCCGCGGCCCGTGACGGAGCCGCGTCGCCGCCGGCGGCGGCGAAGCTCGGCACGCCGAAGCAGCCCAAGTTCCCGTTCTACATGCCGAGCCCGCTCCCGCCCTCGAGCTACAAGGGCTCGCCGGCGAACTCGAGCGTCGCGTCCACTCCGGCGCGCGGCATGTTCAAGCGGCCGTTCCCGCCTCCGTCGCCAGCCAAGCACATCCGCGCGCTCCTGGCGCGGCGGCACGGCTCGGTGAAGCCGAACGAGGCGACCATCCCCGAGGCCGGCGAGCCAGGAGTGGCGCTGGACAAGAGCTTCGGCTTCTCCAAGCTCTTCTCCGCCAAGTACGAGCTCGGCCAGGAGGTCGGGCGCGGTCATTTCGGGTACACCTGCGCCGCCAAGGCCAAGAAGGGCGAGCTCAAGGGCGAAGACGTCGCCGTCAAGGTCATCCCTAAGGCCAAGGTGCAAACTTTTCTTCCTCCCATGGGGTTAATTCTTCTGTTCTGCTCTCCACTTGTTTGCATTGCGTAAGTTTTGAATATTTTTTTCTTCATTTATTTGTTTGGGTTTAATTAAAGCTTAAATCTGCCCTATTGTTTATACTTGACCGAGCTCGTCAATATTTTCATTCTGCTTGATTGATGCTCCACTTACTGGGACTGATGCCTGTTCTTCTCAGTTTCGTGCTCAGCTTTCTTTTGTGTGGTTCCACCTGAGTTCCTTGTTCTCGTTTAGTTTCAGCTGCCATGTTTTTCATTTTTGTCGAATTTTGTAGTTTGATATCATATTAGGAGATAAGATGCATCATTGATATAGGTCTATTACATACTTCCATGAGCATTTGTTTTGGCATAGTGTACTTTAATGAGCAGTTGTTAGTTGCTTGATTCAAGCCTCATAAAAGAACAGATTGAACAGAAGGCACCATTGTTCTCAATTTGCTCTCTTGAGTTCATGGAGTGTTCCCTGGTTGTTAGTTGGGGACGGGGCATGTTGCTCCAGTGAAGCTTGCTTGCTGCTTTACAGCATTGGTCCCAAAATTGTCGAATCTGCCTCTCCATCTAGACGTGGAGAGCTTGCGCACTATATTGGCTTCAAGTGATCCCAATAGTATCATTGACTCTCCGAGCCCAGTTGGTGTTATCATCTTCTCATCTCACATTTGGTTGGTTGTTGAGTAGAAAACATGATGGTGAATTGGTGACTATTAGATCTCTGAGACAAAGGGCAGTGAGTTATATTATATGATGCGGTGTAATTCCAGTCTTATGATGCCGTGTAATTCCAGTCTCTCTTTTTATTAGTTGCTGTGCAGCCTAATTTTAGTTCTATTGAAATGTTTACCCATTCTATCAAAATTTTCACCAATTGTGGGCCTTCCTATTATGATATTATATTAACGAGAAGTATTTAATAAACATTCTGTAGTGGCTCAAGGCGCCTGGCCTTCCTACGCCAATCATCATCCTGTTGTTTATGCGAGGCTGAATTGCCTCACAGATACTCACATTCCATGTGTTCGTACTATTCATCGATTTTAGGATGTCAGCAATGTTGGTTTTTCTCAATTTAATCTAGTCCAATAGATAGTCAGAATTGTGCAGTCATTTGTTGTCTTGTTGACTTGCTGCTCTGCTTCTTTTTACTGCCACTCCTTGATAAAGTTAACTGATACATAAAGCAAGTGAACTCCAAATGATATTAATTAGAACTGCATGTTTTTTGTTTTATATATTTATTTTATTTAGTATGTAGTTGGTGCACCTTTTGTGTATTGTTGTGTACTGCCGGCACTAATGCCAGCAAAGGGCATCTTATTTTCTGGTACGTATAATTGATGTCATGTTGTCTGTCTTGTGCTCTGCTGTACAATGTTAAGCTGAACAGTTGTTTCTCATAACTTGCACTCAGAGGTTTGCTTATTTTCCCTGTTAGTTGGTTAATGGGACCAACCAAAACTTAGCAAAATTGTGCTACGTAGTTCTCTTATTTCTTGGGGGCAAAACCAGATCGGCGTATTGTTATTACACTCAAATGTGTAGGTAGACCTAACTGTTTGGCATATTGTTTTGTAATGATCTAGTAATTTTTTAAAAACCATTATGATTTAAGCTTAGGGGTTTTAAAAAGCTGGCTAATTTTTATGAGGAAATTTCATCTTCCAAAGTGAACATGGAGCCTCTAACCTCACATATATTTATTACATTAACTAATTATATTATGTATTTCATGTGGCAAAGGGTTCTTTTATACGAGCATATGAGTATATGGCACTGACAGTTTGCACTGTCACATCTAACAAGAAGTAATTTATTTTTAGTCTTACGATTGCATTGTCCAGTAATCGATCATACTGAAATTGCTTATTACATCTGTGTATGTTGTTACTTGTATATGAGTGTAAAAGTTGGATTGTCTGTTCACTGTGACCTTTACCTGTTAGATAAATCCATTGAAAGTCCAATGTACATACTGCTAACTAGTCTCACTCAACCAACTTCTTTGGACAGATGACAACTGCTATTGCCATTGAAGATGTCAGGAGAGAAGTCAGAATATTGAGTTCTTTAACAGGCCATAGCAACCTAGTGCAATTTTACGACGCTTTTGAGGATGAAGACAATGTATATACAGTTATGGAGTAAGTTCAAACTTTGTCCATTTACCGGTTTACCCTACTGATCTACTGAAAGCTATAACTATAGTTTAGGTTCTTATTCCCAATAAACAGCATGAGCCTTTTCAGCTTGTCTCTATATGCTGGAACACATAATGTATTGATTCTTGTATAGATTACCAAGGCTAATAATTGGTTATGTTTTGTTGCTGACCAAACTTAGCCTCGAATAAACGCGACATGCCAGCACTTGTTTTGGTTGACCATTATGGTATCAGTTTTTTTTGGGAAAAAAATTAGAAGTGGCCATATATGAAGCTACAACCACAAGCATGCAAATCAAAAGGAGGGGATGGAAACATGCCGCACACAAAACTTGAATATGGTCAAATTCAGTCACCAACCAGAATGGTCTTAGACTTTTGTCCAATCTATGAAGGAAACCAACACGAATGCATGATCGGTTTGGACGTTTGGCTAATTCTATGTAGGAAAATCCCTGGGAAATATACCTGATAATCCTGTCCAGTTTTTCAGATTCTGAGCTCATAGAACTATTCAGTAGTACCATTTTTTTGTAAGTAGGAATTAAATAAGAAATCACAAAAGTGAGCTACACTATGTGGAAATTATAAAACTAACGAGGACACCCTTGGTAATAGCGTCCAGAGCTGGACATGCTTAAGCAGCGTTCATGTTCAGAACTATACCTGATAATCCAAGTAGAT
This sequence comes from Rhipidocladum racemiflorum, assembly GCA_036346355.1. NCBI lineage: Eukaryota > Viridiplantae > Streptophyta > Magnoliopsida > Poales > Poaceae > Rhipidocladum > Rhipidocladum racemiflorum. Next base: position 58,830,870 of record CM070573.1, on the reverse strand, counting down.
ATCCTACTAAGTAGTACCATTTTTTTGTAAGTAAGAATTAAATAAGAAATCTCAAAAGTGAGCTTCACTATGTGGAAATTATAAAACTAAGGAGGACACCCTTGGTAATAGCATCCAGAGCTGGACATGCTTAAGCAGCGTTCATGTTCAGAATGCCGGATCTGCCTTTTCCCAACAAGCAAGTTGCGGCAGTAGTGCATTGCATTGAAATGTTTGGACAAGGGATTATCCTATTGAACAAATGAGTGTTGCATCATGATCACATCAATTGAGCTAGACGGGTGTTGCTTATTACCCTTGGTCAAGTTAACGGTTTTTGAGGCCAATGATGAAGCGCTTTGCCTCTATCATGTTATGGACATGCATTGAAGATTCTATTCCCTTTTAGCATAGAGATTCAGGTTTGTTTTATATTGAGCCAGAAAATTTGCTTGTTTGCACGTGAAAGTTGTTTGGACATCACTAGTACGCAGACAAGAATATTGCACGTTTAGATGAAGGCATTTGCAAGTTAGCTGTGCATTCATGTCCAATTTGGATGCTAACCATACTCATCCAATTTGGACGCTTTGGTAGCCAGCCTGCATCTTAGATCTGTGAATACCTAACAGACTCGCCTCATTTTGTGATTTCCTATTTAAGTTTTATTAATAAAAAAGGTTGGGGATTGAACAATCGATTCTTATGTCTAGCTCCATGAATGAAGTAATTTACCCATGAATCATGTTTGATATTAATATTTCTAATCCGATACATGTTTTTGAGCGTGATTATTGTTTTAGGCAGTTTTTCAGATTCTGAGCTCATAAAACTATTCATTAATACAAAAATATGACGTGAACCTCTGAAAAAGGTTGTTGTGATGCCTTAATACTTCCACCACTTGATTATATTCAACTTATTAGAATTGTTTTTATCTTGATTTAGGTTATGCAAAGGAGGTGAACTGCTGGACAGGATTTTGGCTAGGTACTTACAGGACATATCATTTCTAACTTCAGAATAATTCCTTTCATTAACTGTACAAGGTTTCTGAACATAACTGCCTACTTTTGCTTCGCAGAGGTGGAAAATATTCTGAAGAAGATGCGAAGGTTGTTATGCACCAAATTTTAAATGTTGCTTCATTTTGCCATCTTCAGGGTGTTGTTCATAGGGATCTGAAACCAGAGGTAATTTTTAATCAAGCAATTCATAACTAATGTTTAGAAATCTCTTTTATACCATTCAATTTTTCTTCAGTTGTACGCCCACCCCTTGCATACCCTGTGACCCTGTCCGCAGACCAACCCACATAATCGCCCATGGAAACACACCCTTGAAAAAATTATTTACATATTACATTGTCGCATGGTAAATTAACTCGTGTACACATCCACAAGATATTATTGCCATGATGCTACTGAGTTAAACATAGAATTCTCTGTATGCCTTCTTTTCACTTGTCCTTTCTTAGTTGAAATGCAACTACTGTTGTTTAAGCAAAAGTATAACGCAACCGTAATCTTTTATGCTGGTGCTAATGTTTGCTTACGTTTTTTTTTTCCATTTTGTAGAATTTCCTTTTCATGTCAAAGGATGAGAACTCTGCATTGAAGGTCATAGACTTTGGGTTGTCTGACTTTGTAAAGCCAGGTTGGTCTTAAAAAGATTTTGCTTGATCCTTGCTTTTTATTTACTTATCTATTCAACTATTGCCACATGTGACATTGTGACCATCATTATATTGTGCAGATGAAAGACTTAATGACATTGTCGGAAGTGCATATTATGTTGCTCCTGAAGTGCTCCATCGATCTTATGGCACCGAGGCAGATATGTGGAGCATTGGAGTAATCGCATATATTTTGCTCTGTGGAAGCCGCCCTTTCTGGGCACGAACTGAGTCAGGAATATTTCGATCTGTCCTTAAAGCAGACCCTAGTTTTGATGAAGCCCCATGGCCTACTCTCTCTGCTGAAGCAAAAGACTTCGTGAGAAGGCTGCTTAATAAGGATTACCGCAAGAGAATGACTGCTTCACAAGCTCTCTGTAAGTACCCTTTTATATCTTGGTTTACACTGTTGTCCAGCTTCCAGATGACATTTGAATGGTTTTTTCCCCCTACTCAACAACAATTACAGGTCATCCATGGATAAGTGGCACTCAAGAAGTGAAGATTCCTTTAGACATGATAATTTACAGGCTTATGAGGGCTTACATAAGTTCATCTTCTCTACGGAAATCTGCTTTGAGGGTAATATTTTTGTAGGGTGTATATACTGGTTTGCACTTTGTCTTTGCAGTTCTCTTTCTTGTCCCAAATTGATGTGATACATTGCTTAAGATGCCAACTTCCTTTTCTAGCATCAACAATATCAATTATATAAATTACGTTGATTCTTTTTTCAAAGGTATTTTAGTGGCCGATATTCATCCACATCATCTAGCAAATTGTCAATCTGTTTTTAAATTATTATCACTCTTTCGTCTTTCCTCACATAAATATGTATTGCTGGCATTGCGTTTCCCCCAAATGCCTATGGACATTATTGTACTCTGCACACTATATTTTGTCTAAATCATCCACAGTTAGATTGAAGGAGTAATATATAACAACAGGATCTTAGAAACATCCTGGCGATATTCTTTTTTTTTTTTCCATTATGTAATCCTCCATTTCCTGTGTCTGTGCATTTACGCCAGTGAATACCATTTTTTGCTGACAATATTACCGTTCCCACTTAAATAAACTTTTAAATTGGATTTGCTAAGTAGCTCTTCACATTTGCAGGCCCTTGCCAAGACATTGACGACACATCAACACCTCTACCTAAAAGAGCAGTTTGAATTGCTAGGCCCGAACAAAAGCGGTCATATCACCTTGCAAAATTTGAAGACGGTTAGTTAGTTTTTCCATATTCATCTAAACTAATCTGTGCCATGCAATTTCTAAAAGTACATGAACCTTCTAGGCCTTGATGAAGAATTCCACAAATGCAATGAAGGATTCTAGGGTTGTTGACTTTGTTAACACGGTAAACCTCCACTTTCCTTTTTAATCTTCTTTTCAAATTACTTGTTGGAGTGATATAACCATTTATGACTTACCTATCCTACTCATGGTGCTAGATATGCAATATTCAGTACAGAAAGTTGGATTTTGAGGAGTTTTCTGCTTCTGCCGTCAGTGTTTACCAGATGGAAGGTTTGGACACTTGGGAACAGCATGCTCGGCAAGCATATGAATTATTTGATAAGGAGGGCAACCGACCAATTGTGATAGAAGAGCTTGCATCGGTATAACTGATCCCCACCGCTAGTTTGTGCACAATGATTTGTCATCACTGATGATGTCATTCATCTTTCAGGAACTTGGACTTGGCCCTTCGGTTCCCCTTCATGTTGTTCTCCAAGATTGGATCAGACATTCTGATGGAAAACTCAGTTTTCTCGGATTCATAAAACTATTGCATGGAGTTTCTTCACGTACAGTGCCGAAAGCCTAAGTTAAATATTTCTTACATCAACCATGGAAAACATTGATGGCTACTAAGCTAATCTCTGGTTGGTGCATAGCTGGCTGGAGAAGTTGCATGGAACAGATACAAAGATTAACACTGTCCTAGTGTAAGAGGTAAAAAGCTCTCTTTTTAGGTCTATAGTTTCGCCTCCTCCCACCAGATGAATTGATGTTGTACTCAAGCTATTTACAGGAATGTACAGATGAGGTTTGGAAAAAAAAAATGGAAGGGCTAAAGATTTGAGACTGGTTTTCATGGTTGTCTGCGTTGTGTGGTGCTCCCTTTGTCTCGATAGTACCTTAACACCTTGCCTTCACTTGTGTTGTGCTGCTTACTGACCTGATTACAGATTGTACCGGTTTATTTCTCATTTTATACTTGCGAGAGGTAATGTGCAGTTTGGTAATGTTGGTACTCCTTCCGATTGTAGGATTAAACAACTTCAAATTATTGCTTTTGGGAGTAATATCAGAAAAAACTGGGTCTGTAGTTGTTAATATCTGGTTATTCATGGAAATGGGAGCAGCCTTTCTGACGGCCTTTGATCTCATGGACTTTTCACCTCATTTGAAAGCGGGAACGGGAAGAGACGGAGCAGTAGTAATATCGGCATTATGGCAGATGTGATTGTTTGATTCAAGCCCATTGTTTCAGCTTCTGTACATTTTTTATTTAAAAAAAACAAATTATTTGCCGAATAAGAAGATTCTAGATAGCTTCTCTGAGAATCAGAAGCTGTCTTTTACGTAGAATCAGAAGCCGCAACTGATTCTCACCTGTAAGGAACCCACGTCTCCAACGGCAGGAGCAGGATGCTCGGCGAGCTCTCCAACCACAACAGAACGCGCCCCGGTCATCAGATTGCGCTCGTTCATTCCTTGTAAACTGCTACTGTACATCAGCCTATATTAGGCAGCATCAATACAATTGTGTGCGTGAGCACTTCTCCAATTCTCTCCGTATATTACTCTGCATGGTATCAGAGCCTTGTTCCCGAGCCATCTGCCTTTCTTCCTCCATGGATTCCAGCGATGAAACCTTAGCTGCTGATGGGACTCACCGGCAACAACAACGGCACACCTCCTGCCCTCGTCGTCTCCTCTGCTGCGACGGCCCCTGCATCCTCCTCTGCTACCCACACCAATCCCTCCTACACTGTGAACATCAAGGTGCATGTCCCTTATACCCTAGATGTTTAGACTTCTAACTTCACCAAATGGAGGCGCTTGATGAGTGTTGCTCTTGGGCGCTTCAATCCTAGGAGTCACGTCGATCCAGACGTCCCGGTGCACCAGGACGACAACGATTGGGTGCGCGATGATTTAACAATCCTCGGATGGATCTATGCGACCATTTCCGAGGAATTGCTAGACATCGTCGGCACCGACGACATGACCATCATGCCCATAAGATGTGGTGTGAAGAGCCTGGAGAAGCCCACTCATGTCCCAAGTTGAAGATGTTGCTGGCACTGAAGATAAAAATGAAGCCTATGCAGGAGTGTAGGCAGGATAAGCCTGTCCATGGACATTATAGGGTCCATAGCTGGCACCACCATCTCCCCCTTGCCGTGGACGTGGTCCCAAGACAACAGGACCGCTGGTGCCGGTATACGGATGACGCCAATACATCTGAGTGGAAGGCGGTGCTGGTGGATGCCCATAGTATGTGTAGGTGTAGTTGCCGCCATTCCCTCGATGGTCATTGAAGCAACCACCACCATTGCGATAGTCGTGACCGCGCCCGCGACCACCTCCGGAGTTGTGGCTGTTGTTGGAGCCACACTGGTTGGTGGAGCCGAAGCCGTGATTGTTGCTGGAGGAGTTGTCACTATTGTTGGAGGGGTTGACGCCGACAGCAGCGAGGGCGGTGGCCAATGCATCTTTGGCAGCGTTGGCCTGAGCAGTTTCCTCAAGAAGAAGAAAGCCGCGCTCCTGGAGGAAGGTAGGAAAGGGATCCCGCATAGGGAGGATAGTCTTCAGCGTGGCAAACTTGCTATTGAGGCCGTGGACGTGTTGGAGGATGAGGTCCTTGTCAGCAACGGGCTGGTCACAATCGCCCAGCGCATCCGCCAGCGTCTTCAAACAGTGACAATAGCTCAAGGCCCTGTTCTTCGACAACAAGATGTCACGCCTGTACATCTCTCTGCACAGTTTCGCAGCCTCACTCAGGGTGACCTTAGTGCCTCGGCCTATTGTCATCGTTTGAAGACGCTGGCGGATGCGCTGGGCGATTGTGACCAGCCCATTGCTGACAAGGACCTCGTCCTCCAACTCATCCACGGCCTCAACAACAAGTTTGCCACGCTAAAGACTATCCTCCCTATGCGGGATCCCTTTCCTACCTTCCTCCAGGCGCGCGGCTTTCTTCTTCTTGAGGAAACTACTCAGGCCAACGCTGCCAGAGATGCAAGGACCACCGCCCTCACTGCTGACAAGGACCTCATCCTCCAACTCATCCACGGCCTCAACAACAAGTTTGCCACGCTAAAGACTATCTTCCCTATGCGGGATCCCTTTCCTACCTTCCTCCAGGCGCGCAGCTTTCTTCTTCTTGAGGAAACTGCTCAGGCCAACGCTGCCAGAGATGCAGGGACCACCGCCCTCACTGCTGTTGGCGTCAACCCCTCCAACAATAGCGACAACTCCTCCCGCAACAATCACAACTTCGGCTCCACCAACCAGCGTGGTTCCAACAATAGTCAAAACTCCGGTGGGCGCGGGCGCGGCTATCGCGATGGTGGTGGTCGCTTCAATGACCATCGAGGGAATGGCGGCAACTACGCCTACACATACTATGGGCATCCACTAGCACCGCCTTCTGCTCAGTTGTATTGGCGTCCTCCGTATACCAGCACCAGCGGTCCTGGTATCTTGGGACCACGTCCACAGCAAGGGGGCATGGTGGTGCCGGCTATGGACCCTATAATGTCCATGGACAGGCTTATCCTGCCTACACTCCTGGACAGGCTTCATCTTCATCTTCAGTGCCAGCAACATCTTCAACTTGGGACACGAGTGGGCTTATCCAGGCTCTTCACACCACATCTTATGGGCAACCATCCTCTGATTGGGTTCTGGACACGGGTGCAACATCTCATATGACCAATGATCATGGTAACCTCTCCTTCTACTGTGCCTCTTCATCCTCTCCTTCCTCTAGCATTATAGTTGGTAATGGCTCTCTTATTCCCATCCAAGAAACCGGTACTGCCAATCTGTGCACTCCCTCTTCATCTTTTCACTTGCATAATGTTTTACATTCTCCATTATTAAAAATATCATATCTGTCAAAAAATTCACCCATGATAATTGCGGCACTATTGAATTTGATTCCTCTGTTTTTTCCATAAAGGATCTTCCTTCTCATAACGTCCTCCTGAGATCCAATGAAAGCGGCGACTTCTAAACCCTACCACTTCATCATCATGCACTCATGGCGTCTTCTGTCTCCGGTGATTTATGGCATCAGCGTCTTGGACACCCCGGGAGATAGTCCTTGCTTCGTTTATTTTCTACCAATTCACTTCCCTATAATAAATCGCCCCCTTTATCTGTTGTTTGTGAGGCATGTCAAGTAGGACGTCACACTCGTCTTCCATTTAAACAATCTATGCCCGCCACTTATTTTCCTTCCCAAATAATTCACTGTGATTTATGGACATCACCCATTGTGAGTGTATCCGGTTTCAAATATTATCTCATATTTGTCGATGATTTTTCTCATTACATGTGGACCTTCCCTCTTCGCCACAAATCAGATACATTCGATACTTTACGTAATTTCCATGCCATGGCCAAGACACAGTTCTTTCTTCCCATTTAGTCTATTCAATGTGATAACGGTGGTGAATTTATTAGTCATGCTCTTCGATCATACTTCGCCTCCCATGTGTCGGGACCCGAATTTGCAAATCCGGACCCTCTGTGTATTCCGCACTAGTCCAGGATCACGCTAGTGCACACAGTCTCAACATTGGTAAATATCACAGTCATACTCAACGAATAATAAGGTACTTTAATTAGTTAACCAAAACTGGTTGCTCAACCTTAAGGTCAAGTTACAAATATACGCCACGTAGGGCAAAAACTTATTAAAAGAGAAATAACAGCAGCGGAAAATAAGATAACTTCGTGGCGCCATCCAGTATACCACAAGCAACTGACTGGGCTCGCTCCCTAGATAGATGGTTCCTCTTGGAGCTTCTCCTCCAAAGCTGGTGTAGACTCTTCTTCAACTGATGTTGTATTCTGGCAAGGGTGAGTACTTGGTACTCAGCAAGTCATGCACAGAATGCAACTAATATACTACATGCATGGTCTATTACAAAGGAATAGCTCAGGATATAATTGCAGTGAAACAACATTTGACAAGTAACATAAGTAGATTCGAAAGCAGTAGAAACAAGTATAAGATCAATAACTTTTCCAGGAGTTAAATAGACATCTTTCACATTCCTAATCCACATTTCCATCAACGTCATTATTAAACCAAACCAAACCTTCCAAGTCCAAGTTATTTTCAAGAAAGTCTAACCCTTGACTGTAATTCCCGAGTAATGTCCAATGCCGCGGACACGGCTATTCGAATAGATTTTACACTCTGCAGAGATTATGCACTTTACCCACAAGATACAACCAAACACCACAAAGGCGAGTGTCCGTAACAGTCTTTCGGAAACTTCTAACAGCACAAGTGGGCCTCCCCGGTTATTGCACACTAACCCTTCCCTTAGCGAAGGCGAAGTTTAGGCCAATCAACCGTTAGATGGGTACCTGGCTGCAGCCCCGGTACGCTCCCCCGTACAACTACACAAAAAGGTATAGTTGACACCCCGAGGTCCCACAGGTACGTTATTAGCAACTTAATCAACTAGGTCCGTCCCATTACAGACATGTGGTTGCACGTTTGGCTCAGTTCAAAGGCTTGAAAGGTTAAGTCCTTAGGGTGACCAGGGGAAGACTACCCGAAGAACCAAATCAACGCTCCTGGTGCCACAACTGGCCCACCCGATCATTCTTGCCACATGCCCCGGTCGAAAACTATTTATCAAATCCCCAGTTGTTTACCACGCACCACGTGCCATCAATATCATCATCAATAACACATGACACTTCTCAAAACATGTTCCATATCTCATTAAGTCAATGTTATCATGTAATTGTCAAAAACATGTTACGTGGCAAGGTTAAGCATACTACATCGGTCTAATTACCCATGTTGGCAATTTAATAACGTCCAACTAATAATCCACAACTAGGGTGACAAGGGGTCATGGCACATAAATATTAATCAAGGTTTCATAGTGCAAAGTTGGCACTTAACTAATTTTCCAAAACTAATTAAAGCATTTTCTAATTTAACTAGCATGCAATAATTTAAATAAAATTAATTTAAAAATGGGATCAACATGGTCAAAGCATAACTTGCCTTCAAAGAGTACTTGTTCTTGGTCTTGGGCTGGCTCCTGGGTCAATACTTCTCCTTCGAAGCCTTCGGGCACTTCAACGTCTACTCGTAACGCGTGCAAATAGCAATAAATAAATAAAACAGTACTCAAAAGTGTTCAAAATTTCAAATAAACTTCAAAAACAGAGAGAGCATAATTTTATAAATTTTTAGGAATTTGAATCGTCAAAATCGGAGTCAAAACGCAAAAGTTACAAGCATTTGAAGTTTGAATAATCAATTAAATAATATTACAGAGAAAAACTTTGGTCCAAAAATGTAATAAAATTCATCATTAGGTAGATCTCAATTTTATAAAAATTTAGAAATTTGAATCACCCAAATCGGAGTTAGAATGCAAAAGTTATAAGCGTCTGAAGTTTCAAAATTCAAATAAAACAATAATCCGAATTAATCTATTTATTTTTATATTGAAAAAAATCCGATTATGACGTCAGCGTGGAATTTGATTTTCCACCGAATTATTTTTCTATTGAAAAATCGGATTATTGCGTCAGCCGGTCCATGGACGTGGTCCACGGTTCGGCTTGGGTCCACCGTGGACCCGGTCCACGAGTTCATGTCTCACTGACATGTGGGACCCCTCGGATGACGTCAGCGGTGACGTCATCACGCTCGGCTGAGGACGGCTGACAGCTGGGCCCCACCGTGACATCAGCGATGACGTCATGGTGCGGTTCGGTTGAGCCACTGACAAGCGGGCCCCATGTGACGTCACGTGATGACGTCAGCGGCGACCGGCGTGACCGCGCTGACTGCGACGGTCATCCTTCCAGCCACGTGGCTAGATCTCGACCGTTGATTTGGAAATCAACGGCCCAGATCGGATCTGGGTTTCACGCGTTGAGAACAGCACGGTCCATCTGGGCCGTTCGATCTCGATCAGACGGTCGAGATCCAATCCAACGCTGATAACGCGGCTAACTCTAGCCGTACGATCTAGATCTAACGGTTGAGGTTAACCCTAGCACGGTGCGGTTTTGGCTACATGGCACAATCTTGAGCCATTGGATCTAGATCCAACGGCTGAGAATAGATCTAAAGGTTAACACGTGAAATTTTACCGTGGGTGACGTGGACGAATCCTGGCCTTCGGATCTTGATCGAACGGTTGGTGGAGCTCGCGATTCCGGCAATGTCCGCGGCGGAGCAGAGGCGCCGGCGCTGAGGACGATGGCGAGCCCGATGGCGTTCGGGGCGCGCTCCGACGAGGTGAATGGTCGCGTTCGACGTGCCGCGACGCGAGGAGTCCCGTTCTGGGCACAAAGACGGCGGAGGACGACGGACGGCGGCGGAACTTGCAAGAAACCGCGGTGGAACGCACGAGCAACTACGGCGAGCTCTAGCGGCGCAACCACGGTGGCTCAGGCACTGCGGGTTAGGGCTACGGGTGCGCGCGGAAGTGGGCTACACGGTGGAGGCAGCGGCGGTATAAATAGGGGCCTCGGCTTCCGTGTATCGCGCGGAGACCGAGGTCCACCCGGTTGCGGCGGCGGAATCAGATTTGGATTCGGATCGGATGATGTGGCTCAACGTGGACCGTTGGATCAAGATCCAACGGGCACGGGGTTTGAGCTCGGGTCCGGCTCGGTGACCTGGCTGGCTCGGTCGGTGTCTGGCTCGGGCGACGTGGCGCACTCGTGGCCATTGGATCTCGATCCAACGGTCACGCGGTTTAGGGTTAGGGTTGGGCTCGGGTGACGTGGTTCGACCGAGACGGCTGGCGTGGTCGGGTTCGGGTCGGACTCGAGTCCGACTCAGACCCGAGGAACAGTACTAAACCCGAAGCGATTAAATATTCAAAATAATTTCCAGAAATTCCATTTAATTCATGAAAAATAGCAAAATACTCAGAAAAATTTCAGAAAAATTCTAGAAAATATTTTAGGGCATTTGGGACTCAAATAAAATATTTCCAATAAAAGTTTATTTGAAAAAAAAAATTAAATTCTTTAATTATTTAAAAAAAGGGATAAATTCAAATAAATTCCAAATAAACCCCAGAAAATTCCAAAAATTCACAAAAGTGCACAATAACATTAAAATTCATGAAAAGCAAAAATTGGGGTGTTACACCATGGCACCTCTTTTCGTATTTCATGCCCTCACACCTCACCTCAAAATGGCAAGGCCAAGCGTGCCATTCGTACTACCAATGGCATTCTTCGCACGCTTCTCACTCATGCACACATGCCTTCCACCTTTTGGGTTAAGGCCCTTCATACTACTACTTATCTCCTCAACTGGCGACATCTCATGCCATTCAATCCCGTACACCCTATTATGTTCTCTTCGGCACACAACCTCTGTATGATCATCTTATAGTTTTTGGGTGCTTATGCTACCCTAATATCACTACTACTACAGATCATAAGCTTGCACCTCGATCTACCCAGTGCCGGTCCTAAGTTTTTAGGGGCCCGGAGCGAAATTATAAATGGAGGCCCCTATAACATAAGCATCAAAATATTTTTATATTACCATGTATCAACTGAAAAGACCATATTCAGTGTATTATAGAAATTGTTACCAATAAATAAATGGAAGTACAAAAGTGAGATTATTTACCTCAAATATTTTATAGAGATAATTTTAGAAAATATCTTCTAACATTTCTAGATGCAAAATCATCAATTATGGCCTCAACATTAATGTCATCCAATAATTTATTCTCAATACATAAAGTTGCCAGACCATTTAACCTTTCTTGAGACATTGTAGACCTTAAACAGTTTTTCAATAATTTCAATTTTGAAAAGCTTCTTTCAGTTGATGCCATAGTTACTGGCATAGTAAATAAGATCCAATAAACAACAATTCCACAGTAGCTGCATAGTTTTTTAGTTTTTAGATAGACACTGCGTGTTGTATTTGGTCTCTGTCTCGGATGCGCTACAGTACCCGCGATGGAAAATAGAAGTCCGGTCTAGTTTTGTTTCCATTTCTGCTTTGATGTGAAGCAACCCAACTCTTGTAATTGAGTCTATATATTGCAATGAAATCAGAAAAGACGTGAGCAGTTTTCACGTCGCAAAAACAAGTCTGTTCTGTAGTTTTAGTTCGATTATTGTTTTTTGGTCTTCTGTTAAAATCTAATTTAAACTTATTAAATTCAAAATTCAGTTCTTCCTCGGTGTTTAAACTAACCTGGCATCCTTATCCTTCCGAAATTGGAGTTCAATCTTTCGTCGTCTGAAAAATCAAATTTCCGAATTCTGGTCCCGACTCAAAATCCCACCCGAGTTCGAAAATGCTCTAGAAATCCCGAAACCTATTGCATTAGGTTCCAAATATTCCAAAAACTGTGAAATAATGTGCTGAAAAATTTGCTTAAGAATTGAATTTTCAAAATGTGTTTGTGCATGTGTTTGACAAATTGACAAGAAACAATGTCTCCTTTGCGCCGGACTGAAGTTCCAAGAAACAGTAAGATTTTACTCTTACGCCGGACCGTTTCTCACATCTACGCCGGACCAAATTGTTGGTCTGTGGTGAACTGCGTTTTTGATGGCTGTTTTTACATGCACGCTGATTCCGCTTTGTATGATTGTGGTACTTCACCCCTGTTATTACTGTGTGCACTAGCGTGATCCTGGACTAGTGCAGAATACACAGAAGGTCCGGATTTGCAGATTCAGGTCCCGACACACGATCCCCTGGATCTCCGAGCAGTCGGTTGTCATCGCCTTTTGGAGAGGCGTTCGGGACCGCAAGATGCGGGAGAAGATGGCTACCCGTGACATCAGCACTACATGTGAGCTTTTCTCCCTGGCGCACAAGTGCGCGTGGGAGGCAGAAGCTCGGGGGCCGATGTCCGGTTCCGCTGGTGGCTGCGGCGGAGATGAGGCCGGGACTTCAAGGGGTCTCAGCCCCACGTACAAGAAGGCAAGGAGGCGCGAGGCGGGTGAGACCAAGCGGGTCTTGGCCGCTGAACACGAGCGAAGGGATGCCAAGATGCGAGGGCGCGACTGTCGTGCCCAGCGAGATAATCGCCGGGAACGGAGGAATGATGGCCGCGAGGAGGAGGGCAGGCCCTTCTGCCCGATCCACAGGTCCAACACCCACGACCTGGCCAACTGCCAGGTTGTGAGCAAGATGGTGGAGTAGCGGCTTAAGGAGCGCCGCCCCCGCGACGACGACCAAGACAAAGACCCTGCCCGCTGGCTTTCTAGCAGGCAGATCACACCGTGGCATACATTCATGGTGGCTCGGCCACCTACCCCTCCAACACGACGTACAAATGTCTGAGGAGGGAGGTCTATGCCACGGTGCTGAGCTCAGGGGCGAGTCGGATGCTGAAGTGGTCAGAGGAGCCGATCACTTTTAGTCGGGCTGACCACCCTGAGACCACCGCCGACCTGGGTCACCTTCCGATCGTGGTATCACCCACGATCCGGAATGTGAAGCTTGGGTAGGTGCTAGTGCACGGAGGGAGCTCCATCAACCTCCTGTCCTCCAAGGCATTCCGGGCGCTTCAGATATCAAGGCAGGAGTTGTGCCTGACCTTGCCCTTTTATGTAATCGCCCCTGGGCCAGGTGCACCTCCCTGTCACCTTTGGGGAGGAAAGCAACTACCGTACGGAGATGGTGGATTTTGAAGTCGCTGATTTCGACCTCCCGTACAACGCCCTGCTTCGCCTACGGCGTTGGCCAAATTCATGGCGGTGACCCACTATGCCTACATGGTAGTAAAGATGCCAAGGCCCGGTGGCCCTATAGTGATCTAGGTGGACAGGCCGAAAGCCTTGCATTGCCATAGGCATGCATTGGACCTGGCCGACACCACCTTCAGCAGCCAGGCTGATGCCACCTGTCGACGATCGGTTTCGCCGGCAATGAGATTTGTGATTCTAGGGGATTTGTGCGGGATCTGAGCTTGATGGTAACACAGGATGCGAGGGCAATATGTTTTTGACAGGTTCGGGCTCTCTCGGAGGAGATAATACCCTAGTCATGTGTTCTTGGATATATGAGCCTCCCCTCTTTTTCTTCTCCCTTCTCCCCTTATATGCTGGGGGAAGGATACATGATAGATGGGCGCCACCGGGCCCTGAACATGGTGGCCTGGCCGACATGTACTTTGTCCTTATTGGCCCTGGCGCTCTACGTCTTGGAGAGGTGGTTATGCTTTCCCCGACCCACGCCTGCCGCCCTGTCAGGTTCCAGTATCCGCAGGCTCTGGCAGTGTCAGGCTGCATGCTTCGTTCTTGGTGGGTTCTTCGGGCGTGGCGCGAAGCTTCCCCGAAGGATCGGGAGTTGCCTTGGGGAACAAGTCGAAAACCTCCTCCGGGCCCGTCGTGGTGCTTCTGGACTCTGGGCTTTCTACTCCGCCCGTCAAGCCCAGTCGGGTGTAGGCCCCTCTTGCGGGACCCCTGTCTCTGACATCCCACACCACCTATCCAGGAGCCCCTCTGGCGAAGACCCATGCCTTGCCCGGCTCGGCCGGCGAGGTTAAGGTGGTCTCCCTGAGTGAGGGCTAGCCCGGGAAGACCGTCTCCATTGGCGCCAACCTCAGTGCCAAATAGGAAGACGCGCTCATCACCTTCCTCTGGTCTAACTCCAATGTGTTTGCCTAGCAACCGTCCGATATGACTGGGGTCCCCAGGGAGGTGATCGAGCACCAATTGGCAACGCTCTCAGGAGTGCGCCCGGTCTGACAAAAGGTCCGGAGAAAAGCACCTGAGCGGCAAGATGCCATTCGGGAGGAGGTAAAGAAGCTGTTGCGCGCAGAGATTATCAGGGAAGTCTTTCACCCCGATTGGCTTGCCAACCCTGTGCTTGTTAAGAAATCCAACGGGAAGTGGCGGATGTGCGTTGACTTCAACGACCTCAACAAGGCCTGCCCAAAGGATCCTTACCCCCTGCCGTGCATCGATCTCATCGTCGACTCGACGGTGGGATGCGAGCTGCTGTGCTTTCTGGACACGTACTCCGGGTACCACCATATTAGAATGGCAGCGGAAGATGAAGAAAAAACTGCTTTTGTAACCCCCATGGGTGTTTATTGTTATATCAGAATGGCTTTTGGGTTAAAGAATGCTGGTTCTACTTATCAACGCGCCATGCTTATTTCTTTTCGTCCACATATAGGGCGAAATCTAGAGGTGTACGTCGATGACTTGGTTGTGAAGGTCAAGAAGAGTGAAGAAATCATCGAAGACCTGGAAGAAACCTTCGCTAACCTCCGGAAGGTCTGTTTGAAGCTCAACCCCGAGAAGTGTGTGTTCGGCGTGCCCTTCGGGAAGCTGTTGGGATTCCTCATGTCCAGTCAGGGCATTGAAGCCAATCCTGACAAGATAGCAGCCATCGAGTACATGAAGCCGCCAGGTCGACTCAATCAGGTGCAGTCCCTCGGGCGATTTATCGCTCGATTGGGAGAAAGAAGCCTGCCCCTATTCAAGCTACCGAAGAAGACCAACCACTTCGAGTGGACTGAAGAGGCCCAGCAAGCGTTCGAAGACTCAAAGTAGTACCTCTCCTCCCCGCTAGTACTGGTCGCCCCCAAGCCCTGCGGGCTGTTGCTGCTGTACATCGCCGCTACCCCTGCGGTGGTGAGCACGATACTGGTGGCGGAGGGGGAGGGCATCCAGAAGCCAATCAGGTAGTTGGAACCTGTTTTGATCATGACGGATGGAGTCATTAGTTTGATTACCTTAATCTTTTAAAACTGAGCGGATAGAGCCAGTATACTAGTGATGGTGGATAGAACCTTCGCTAGAGTATTAAATAATTTCAATTGTTAAAATAATTGCTAAAATATGCTTTGGGAAAATTATTAATAAGTATGGTTTGATGAAACTCGGCTTTGTGCAAAAGAACCCTAATAAGCCTCCCTTGGGAAGCCCTACATGTTGCATAATTTCCCAGACTTGCTGAGTACTTTTGTACTCACATGCTACACCCAAATTTTGTCATCAGAGAACTTCCAAGATATAGCTGAAGACGGTGAGTTCTATGCCGAGGAGTTCATTGAAGATCGCCAAGATAACTAGGTGCGCGTTCCAGTCGTTTGCCTGTGGAGTCACTTGGGCTTTATCTTTTTGTTTATTTCCGCTGCTGTGAACTCTGGTCCTGTGACCGCGTGATGTAATAAATAGCCATGTGGCTGGTACTTTATATTTATGCTATCATTTCATTCCGTTTGGTAATGATTCATCACCGTGAACTGTGTGTGCTAGCGTTGATCTGGGACTAGCACAGAAATATATAGGAGATTCTGGGTAGCCGATCCGGGGTCTCACAGCGGTGGTATCAGAGCCTGGACAACTGTATGATGTGATCTAGTTACAATGGCAAAGCCTTAATGATGAATATTTTTATAAAATCTATTTACACACTTATAAACTTCTTTGCTTCTATCTTTTCTATCCTAGTATCTTGCTCTTGTCTTATCTTTTATTTAAATTGGTTTACTGACCTTATCTTGTTTCAAAATTTGTACATGTCTATCTACACCACATATGCCGTGATGGCGGGAGGTTTCTACGAGGAGCTATCTTTGATGCTCCAGGAGTTGGGTTTTCCCCATCACCCGGAGTATCGTTGCACTTCTGTGCCCAGCCTTGGCTATAGACGTGGAAAGTCAGGCTGCTTGTCTACACCAGGAGTTGACAAAAGGCAGAAGATCGCCCTCACTACTTCTTGTCGAGTGATTGAGGCTCGGATATGTGTTGCAGGATGCTGCAAGGCAGGTCCTCCTCCACCTGGGAGATAGCTACCACGACAAGCTGGATGACACTCCATACCGGCTCTTTCCCTGTTTCCAGGAGGGGAAAAGTCACAACAAATTCAGGAGTTTGGACCGGGAGGCTGATCCGACCATCGTGCACATGGGTTCACTCATCCGGGCACAGGATGAGGCCTATATTCACATCTCTCATGAGCTCCAAGATGCGTACAAGGAGTTAGATGCAGACATGGAGGAAATTCGTCAGCTGAAGGAGATACACAAGGTAGCCACTCTACCTCCACCGGCCCCTGTGCAGGAGGCACAGCCGGTAGCATCACCGCCATCAGCCCCAGATCGAGAGGACCTTCCACCTCGAGGTTTGACCCCTGACGCCGCTCGGGTCAAGCATCGTTGAGGTTTGATGCTCATAGAGACCACGCTCAAGTCTGTGCGTCGCGAGCTATCCTTGGGGATTTCCCTGGGGTTCTTGGCTGCTCCAGGAGAGTTGGGACCTTCCCAGGCTACTGGTGCATCCCGCAGCAGGAGTGAGGAGGACTCTTCCCGTAGTAGGAGTGAGGAGGACCCCTCCCCCGTGTTTTCGAGGAGAGCGAGGGGAGTAGTTAGTTTTGGCCAGTAGTGCCCTTCTTTTGTCCACGATTAGAACATTTAATAATGTGTGTGATGGACTGTATCGTGCTTTTATGCATTTGTGATATAGCCATCTTAATAAAACTATTTTATTTTAATCGAAGAGTTCAGTTGGTGTTTCCTTTCTTTTGTTGTGCTTTTGTCATGGTGGATGTGTTTAGTCCCTTGTTTTCTTATCTTTGCTTTTCCCTCTTCCCTTGTGTTTTTTCCTGTTCCCTATTCCAGATGGAGAATCCTGGCAGAGGTCATGGTAGAGGAAGAAGAGGAGGCCGCGATAGAGGCCGTGGTCGTGGTCATGGTAGAGTTCAATTCCAGGAAGAAGAGCAGTTGGAACAGCAATTCTAGGAACAAGAACAAGTGCCGCCACCTTCGGCACAGCAAGAACCAATACCACCTCCACCCCCGAACCAACCGCCAAACCTGGAACATATGATGGCCATGCAACTACAGATCCTTCAAGCTTTGGCGCAGAATGCACTCAATCAACCTCAAGCTGCCCCAGCTCAAGCAGCAGCTCAGCCACCCCAATCTAAGTTTGGGGAGTTCATGAGGACCAGACCCCCGACATTCGATAGATCTGTTGATCTGCTGGAAGCGGATGACTGGCTTAAGGAGATCGAGAAAAAGCTTTACTTGGCTCAGTGTTGGCGATTTAATAATGTCCAACTACTTAAACCAGACTAGGGTGACAAGGGGTCATGGCATACAATTATTTATGTCAAGGTGGAATACAGCAAATTGGCATTTAACTAATTTCTAGAATTAATCAAAGCATCTTCTAATTAAATTAGCATGCAATAATTTAAATCAAAATAATTTTCAAAGTGGGAACAATATGGTCAAAGCATAACTTGCCTTCAAAAAGTACTTGTTCTTGGTCTTGAGCTGGCTCCTGGGTCAAAACTTCACCTTCGAAGCCTTCGGGCACTTCAACGTCTACTCGTAACGTGTGCAAACAGAAATAAATAATTAAATAGTAGACAAAAAGTATCCAAAAATTCAAATAAAATTCACCATGAAATAGAGATCACTTTTATAAAAATTTAGAAATTGGAATCACTCAAATCGGAGTTAAAACGCAAAAGTTATAAGCGTTTGAAGTTTGAAAAATCAAATAAAAGAATAAACTGAATTAATTCATTTATTTTTCTATTGAAAAATCCGATTATGATGTCAGCATGACGTCAGCCGGTCCATGGACCTGGTCCATGGTCAAGCTCGGTCCACGGTGGACCCGGTCCACCAGACCGTGAGACACTAACACGTGGGACCCATGGTCCAGTGACCCGCGCCCACGGCACTGAGGCTGACATGCGGCCCATGTGACGTTGGGGGTGACGTCACGCGCACGGTGGCTCTGGCGCGGTCACGCGGCGGCCTCGGGTTGGTTGCGATGCGGGGGAATCTCGCCCGTTGATTTCGAAACGAACGGCCAAGATTCAATCTAACTGTACAGGGTTCTACTCACGTGGCTAACTCTAAACCGCAGGATTTAGATCTAACGGTCAAGATTGACTTCATCTAATGCGTTGATCTACCGATCTAGGGTTCCGGTTTGAGGCTACGTGGCACGATCCGGAGCACTCACCAGTGATCGAACGGCGGAGAAGCTTCGCGAGGGTCGATGGCGGCGCAGTGGCGGGCGGTTACCAGGGTCGGGGAAGACAACCACGACCGCGGCGGATCCGAGCTCCTTCGGCGAAGTGAGAGATGTCCTCAGGTGCGCCTTGGCTTGAGGGTTGTTAAACCGGGCTCTAACGCGGCGAAGGACGGCGGATAGAGCCGGGGAAGAAAAGAAACCGCGGCGGCGCTAGTGAACTTCGGTGAGAAATCGCGCGTGACGGCGGCGGCTCAGGATCTGAGATCTACGGCAAAAGGGGGTGGCAGCAAACAGCGACTCTCGGGAGGGGGTCCACCCTATAAATAGCACGGGAGTCCATGCCCGATATGGCGGCGGCGCCCAACGGCCATGTCAGAGAAATCTGATCGGGGACGACGACCAGCAGCCGTCCACGTGTCAGCATCCAACGGCCCCGGCACGCGGGCGACGCGGGCGAACAGCAGCTGTCCGATCGGGACTAGACGGCGCGCCAGTTAGGGTTAGGGTGACGCTGCGACGCGGCTGGACCAAGTCATGAGGCACGGGTCCGGCTCGGGTCAGACTCGGGTCTGGCTCGAGTCGGAGGAACAGTACTAGACCCGACTAATTTCCGACGATTAAATAATCAAAATAATTCACATAAATTCATTTTACTCGAGAAAAATAGCAAATGGCTCAGAAAAATTCCAGAAAATATTTTGAGACATTTTGGACTCAAATAAAATATTTCCAATAAAAATGTACTTGAAACTTTTAATTATTTAATTATCTCAAAAGGGAATAAATTCAAATTAAATCCAGATAAATCCAAATAGATCCCAAAAAATTCCAAAAATTCTCAAAAGTGCAAAATATCAATTAAATTTATAAAAAGAAAAATTTGGGGTGTTACAAACCTCCCCCCTTAACAGAATCTCTACCCCGAGATTCAGGGCTGACTAAGGAATAGGTTTAGAAATTCTTTCCTCAAATCCTCCTCGCGCTCCCAAGTTGCTTCACTCTCTGAATGATTGCTCCACTGGACTCTGCAGAAGCGAGTAAACTTGTTCCTGGTCTCTCGATCCATCGTGTCCAGAACCTTTACCGGGTGCTCTTTGTAAGTCAGATCTTTTTACAGTTCTATTGACTCTAGCGGTGTTTGTTCATCTGGCACTCGAAGACACTTCTTCAATTGCGACATGTGGAACACATCATACACTCCCGCTAAAGACTACGATAACTCCAACTGGTAGGCAACTTCGCCTTTGCGGCTCAAGATCTTAAATGGTCCAACGTAACACGGTGCGAGTTTCCCTTTGGCATGGAACCTTCTAACTCCCTTGAGAGGTGTAACCCTAAGGTACATGAAATCTTCCGGTCCAAAATTCAAGTCTCGGCGACGGTTGTCCGCGTAGCTCTTTTGTCTTGACTGAGCTATCTTTAATCTCTCCCTGATCATGCCAATCTGTTCTTCAGCCTCTTGGAGAATGCCCGGCCCAAAGACATGGTGTTCGTCTGTCTCATTCCAATTTAATGGTGTTCGACAGGGTCGACCATACAAGGCTTCAAATGGCGACATCTGTAAATTGGCCTGATAGCTGTTATTGTAGCTGAACTCAGCATATGGCAGACTCTTATCCCAAGAGGTAGCATAAGCCAATGCACAAGCTCCTAGCATATCCTCTAGGATCTGGTTAACTCTTTCAGTCTGTCCATCCGTCTGCGGATGATATGCGGTACTGAAGTTCAAACGGGTCCCCATGGCTTCATGCAGCTTATTCCAGAATCTCGAGGTAAATTGGTTACCTCTATCCGATACAATCTTCTTCGGCACTCCGTGCAAACAGACGATCCTGGTCATATACAACTCTGCTACCTTATCTCCTAAATAGGTGGTCTTCACAAGGATGAAGTGAGTGACCTTAGTCAGGCGATCCACTATTACCCATATGGAGTCATATCCACCCTGAGTTCTCGGCAATCCGGTAATGAAGTCCATACCGATTTCCTCCCACTTCCACTCAGGTATCTTTAGCGGCTGTAGCAATCCTGCTGGCCTCTGATGCATTGCCTTGACTCTCTGACATATGTCGCATAATGCAACATGTTCAGTAACCTCGCATTTCATGCTCGGCCACCAGAATCTTTCCTTCAGGTCTTGATACATCTTGGCACTTTCGAGATGAATGGAATACTTGGAGTCATGGGCTTCTTCTAAGATCAACTATTTCAGCTCCTTCTTGTTCGGCACACAGATACGATCCTTAATCCACAACATGCCTTGCTCATCCAGTTTGAAGTCCTTTGCCTTGCCTTCCTCCATCTTGGACTTAATTCTCTGAACCTTGAAATCGTTCTTCTGTCCTTCTCGGATCTGGTTTTCCAGAGTAGGCTTTACTTCCAACGCAGCTAAAATTCCTTCCGGTACCACCTCAATCTGCATCTTCTGAAATTCCTTGCATAACTCGACCTGACTTTCATCGATCAACATATTGATAGTGTGGCTTTTCTGGCTCAAAGCATCGGCCACCACATTGGCCTTCCTGGGATGGTAATGGATTCCGACATTGTAATCCTTAATCAACTCTAGCCATCTCCTTTGCCTCATATTCAGATCCGATTGGGTGAATATGTACTTAAGACTCTTATGGTCCGTGTATACTTCGCATCTGTTCCCAATCAGATAGTGACACCACAACTTCAAGGCATGCACTACGGCTACTAACTCTAGGTCATGCGTCGGATAGTTCTCTTCATGCGGCCTCAACTGCCTCGATGCATATGCAACAACCTTCCAATTCTGCATCAGCACGCATCCAAGTCCCTAGCGCGATGCATCATAGTATATGTCAAAACTCTGGTTCACATCCTGTAGGACTAACACTGGTGCTGATGTCAATCGCTTCTTAAGCTCTTGAAAACCCTTCTCGCACTCCGGCGTCCATGTAAACTTCTCCTTTTTCAACAATTGCGTAAGGGGTCTCGCAATTATCGAAAAGCCTTCAATGAAGCGGCGGTAGTAACCTGCCATCCCAAGGAAACTCCGAATCTGGGTTACCGTCTTCGGCTGCTCCCAATGTAACACGGCTTCCACCTTGCTTGGGTCTACTGCAACTCCTTCTACAGTCATTACATGTCCAAGGAACTCTACCTTGTCCTTCCAGAAGTCACACTTGCTGAACTTGGCGAAGTGTTGTTGTTCCCTCAGCTTTTCCAAAACTAACCTCAGGTGTTCTGTGTGTTCTTCTCTAGTTTTGGAGTAAACTAAAATGTCATCTATGAACACGACAACAAACTTGTCCAAATACTCCATGAAGACCATATTCATCAAATTCATAAAATAAGCTGGCGCATTCGTCAGACCAAAGGACATAACAGTAAACTCGTAATGTCCATATCTTGACGAGAATGTGGTCTTCGGAATGTCTTCTGACCGGATCTTCAGCTGATGATATCCCGATCTCAGATCAATCTTAGAGAAAACTCCAGCTCCTCTCAACTGATCAAACAAATCATCAGTCCTGGGTAGCGGGTACTTGTTCTTCACGGCGACTTCATTGCGTGCACGGTAATCAATGCACATCCTGAAACTCCCGTCCTTCTTCTGGACAAACAGAACTGGCGCTCCCCATGGCGATGAACTAGGCCTGATGAATCCTTTTTCCATCAACTCCTCAATTTATTTCTTCGTCTCCACCAACTCTTCAGTAGACATCCGATAGGGTCTCTTTGCTATCGATGCTGTCCCAGGTACTAACTCAATCACAAACTCTATATCTCTATTTGGCGGCATACCCGGTAAATCTTCAGGAAAAACGTCCGGGTACTCATTCACTACTGGAACAACTTCCATGCTACTGCGTCCATGTTGTTGACCATTAACTGCCCATCACGAACGACGGTCGCGTGAAACTCCAATTTTCTTCCACAAGGGCTCTCAACTGATATGACTCTTCGTTCACAATCTAACACGGCTTTGTGCTTGGTCAACCAGTCCATTCCCAAGATAACATCTAGAGTCTGGGTTCCCAATATTACGAGGTTTGCTAGGAATTCTACCCCTTTTATTAATATTCTCACCCCAGAACATCCTACTTGAGATCGGAGTTCTAACCCAGGGGTTTGAACTATAAGCAAGCCATTAAGATCCACAATTCCCAAATCATTTCTAGCAACAAAATCTCGAGAAACAAACGAATGCGAAGCTCCAGAGTCAAACAAAACTGTTGCGGGTACTGAGTTGACAAGTAACTTACCTAGTACGACATCCGTGGCATTCTGCAAAGCATCGGCGGTGATATGGTTGACGCGACCTCTCACCACAGTCTAGGTTGCGTCTCCGGGCTGTGCGGCCCCACGGTTTACTCCTGGTGCAGGTGCTCTTGCTGGCGTGGATCCCAAATTGAAGCGAATTGGGGTCACTCCTGCTGTCTTCTTGGGGCAATTGTTGGAGAAGTGCCCTAGTTCATTGCATGTATAACAACGGCTCACTGTGCCCTGTTGGTTGTTCGCAGCGGCGTTCCTGGCTGGAGCTGGTGTCTGATAGTTCCGGTTGGTAGATCTTGGTGCTGGCGACGGTGTTCTTGCAGCATTCTGTGGCTGGAATCTGAAGAATTGATTTGGTGCAACTCTCAAGTGTTGCCGTCCTTGGCGTGCTCCCTGCCGTGCCTTCCTGCGCTTCCGGTTGTCATCCAATTCCTTGAGCTTGTCCTCCAGGATGAGCGTCTTGTTCACAAGCTCTTGGAAGTCAGGAAAGGTGTGGGTAATCAATCCCACCTGTAGTCCAGAATTTAGTCCCTTTAAGAAGCGAGACTGCTTGGCCTTGTCTGTTGCTACGTCTTCAGGTGCTTAGCAAGCTAGCTGAGTAAACTTATTCAAGTAGTCAGCCACTGACTGGCTACCTTGCTTCAGAGCTCTGAATTCCTCCTTCTTGAGGTCTGTGAAATCATGTGCTGAAAAATTGGCTTAGAATTGAATTTGCAAATGTGCTGGTGCATGTGCTTGACAATTTGACAAGAAGCAGTAAGTTTCACTTTTGCGCCGGACCTAGCTCTCAAGAAACAGTAAGTTCCCCATCTGCGACGGACAATGTCTTTGGGTCCGTCGTGGACGTCTTTTGAACTCTTTGAGCCAAACTCTTTTTTCCTCAAAACCGATCAGTTTAAGCTTGTATGACGGATAATGTTTTTGTCCGTCGTGGACTTGCTTTTGAGCACTTGAGTCTAACTCTTTCTCCAAGATTTGAAACCTTTGCATGTACAGCGGACAGTTTTTCTTGATCCGTTGTGAACTTGTTTTGAGCTCATGGCCAAGTCATTTTTGCATGTACAACGGACCGATTTTCTTTGTCCGTTGTGATCGTGTTTTTGTCCGTTTGGTTTTCTTCTTGGAACCGAAACTTTCACTTGTACAACGGACCGATTTTGTCTGTCCGTTGTGAATGGTTTTTTGAGTGATTTTTCATGTGTCGCGGACCATATTTCCTTGTCCGTCGTGAATGCGTTTTCTTGAATTAGGGTTTTGAGCAGATTTGAAATTATTTGAATTTGAGATTATGAAATTTGTGATGATTTCATGATGCTTCTTTTGAAGTGGACTTTATGCAATGCTCATGTGAGTAGTTGCATGGATTGACATTGAGTCAAGTCGTGGACTTGTGCTCGGATTTGTTTTGTGGTTTGTTCATGTGCGGTATTGCTCGAAGGCGAATGTGGTCGATGGCGGGACCGGAACTAGGTTCATGGAGGAACCGAGGTTCGGGACTAGGTTCGGGAGGCGAGGTCTTGGTGGTCAAGGATGTCATGCGGGGACGTTCGGGCTAAGAGAATGGTTCACATGAAGAATGGTTAGTCACGTGAGAATGGCAGGAGGTCATTCGCGTGCAAAGTGTTAGTCACGTGAGTATGGCAGGTGGCCATACGCGTGCAAAGTGTTAGTCACGTGAGTATGGTAGGGTTGCCATACGCGTGCAAGAGTTGTACTCGGCCAGGTTGGGCCAAGTAGAGTTGTGTTGAATCACGGTTCCTTCTAGGGAATAGGAATGGTTTTCAGAACTATTTGTGGGTTGGTTCTTTAAATAGGTGGGGGTCTCTGTTGAAAGGCACAAAGCGTGGCGCATCAAGCCTTGAGCTTGGTTTTAGGGTTTGTACTCTTTTGATGAGAGTATTTTAGACAAGAAATAAAGATCAATTCTTCCAAGATTTTTGCGTGCTCTGATAACCACGTCGCTCTGATATTTTGTTTTGGTTCTTGTTTGCATGCTTGTTCTAATTCTAGATTGGTTTTTGATCGTTGAGTTTCATCTTGATTTGATCCATCAAAAACCGTTCTAGGGTATTGATTTAGAGTTTCTCAAAGTCTAGTTGATTAATCTTTTGAAGATCTTGTTTAATCTTGAAGTTTTGATTAGTTTGATTCTCGTCAAGTTCTGGATCAGCAAGCTTGCGAAGCTCATAACTTTTGATCCGTAAGTCCGATCGAGCTGATTCTTTTTGGGTTTGATTCGTATTGGAATCTAGTTTCTTGTGTCCAAATTTCAGATCGTTCCGACGGTTGGATCTTCGGGAATTTGCATTTTACCAAACCTCTGTCATTCTGTTTTTGTCGAAAACGAGGCAATTATTTGGTTCTGTTTTGGGGTGAACTTTTAATAGATCAAGAATTTGGTTTTAGCTTCCGCACAATCATTCACCCCCCTCTGATTGCTATATTCGTATACTTCGATCCTACAAGTGGTATCAGAGCAAGGTTTCTCTAATCTATCTTAACCGGTGATTAGATCAATGGATCGTTATTCGACAAAACCATGTGTGTTCGATGGTGTTGATTTTCAGTTTTGGAAGGCCAAGATGGAGGCGTTCATCCAAGCACAGGGCTTCACAATTTGGGAGAAGGTCTACAAGCCATATGAAGTCACATAGCGACAACGTCAACGACACCAATCGCACACATGTTGAAGCAAATAGCAAGGCGCGCAACTTGATCATCCAAGGCTTGGGGCGCAGCGACTTTGATCGTGTGGTTCATCTTCGATCCGCATATGAGGTATGGAAATCTCTTTGTGATTACCATGAGGGTTCTAACACTGTCAAAGAGGTTCGCCAAGATATTTACAAAAGAATACATGCGTTTTGAAATGAAACCTAGTGAATCTGTAGATGACTTCTTTGCACGTTTCAATAAAATTCTTAGCAATCTCGTCTTTGTTGGAGTTAGCTACACCGATGCTGAAAATGCTCGACAATTGCTTAGTGCTTTGGACATGTCGGTGTAGGAGATGAAAGTAACATCTATACAAGAATCTACTACCATGAGCACACTCACATTAGATGTTCTTTACTCTAAGTTGAAAACTCATGAGTTGGATGTTCTTGCCAGAAGGGTAACATTAAATCAATTGCTTTGATCTCTAACCCTAACATGTCAAATGCAAATTCTTCTTCTAGCTTTGCCGTGTCTTCCATGTCTTCTTTAACGGATGAGCAACTTGAAGAGTTTCTGAAGAAGATCTGGCACTACTCTCTTCTCGCTTTAACAAAGCTTTGCGAATGTGAGAATGAGAAAGAGAGGTGGTCCTCCAAGATGCTATGAGTGTGGTGACCTCAACCATATTCGCACAAATTGTCCTAAGCTTGCAGGAAAAACATCAAAGGAGGAGAAGGACAACGGCCGAAGGAATGAGAAGAAAAGGTTCTCGTCAAATGATAGGAAGAAGAAGAGCTTCATCAACACAAGGTGGTTCACGAGTTCTTTCCGCTCTTGAACAAGTCAATTTGAGCGATGTGGACTCGGAGAGCAGCGAAGATGATGCAACTCCAAGCAAGCATGATTTGATAGGATTATGTCTCATGGCAAGCGACAAGGATAGCCTCACGAGGGCGATCACGACAGCGACTTCAATGAGGTAGATCCTTCTTATGATGAATTAGCTATTGCTGTTGCTCGTCTTGGAAAATTGCTTGACAAACGTGATAAGAAAATTAAGAAACATGATTTCATTGTTGAAACATTTAATGCTGAAATTGCTAGACTTAAGACTTTGATTCCTAGTGATGATACTTGCAAATCATGTGACTTAATTTACAATGAGCTCACCTTGCTTAGGAAAGAACATGCTCTTTTGTTGCATCTAAATGAGAAAAATGAGAAACATGTTGTACATGCTAGCTGTTCCACTGATGATTTGCATAGTTCAACTTCTTGTTCTAAATGCTCAACTCTTGAATTAAAATTGAAAGATGCAAATGCTAGGGTTTCTCAATTAATTGATAATTTGCTTTCACATGAAATTCTCTCATGCTCAACTTGTCGCAAGCAAAAAGGAAAAGTAGATGTTCCCTGCAATAATTGTTTAACTCTTGCTAAGAAAGTTGATTACTTGCAAAATTCTTTGGAACGTTTCACTAATGGCAAGAAGAAGTTGAACATGATTTTGGATCAATCTAAGGTTAGCACAAACAAAAGAGGTTTAGATTTTGATCCTTATGCCACATATGAAACTAAACCTCGCACTGTTGTTCAGGCTCCTTGCAAAATTGAGTTATCTAATGAGCCTAAGAAAATTGCTTTTCAATCTGCTGGTTTTTTATCTTCTACTTTGATGAATGCAAAATGTGCTTTTCTTTGTTAAAGCTAAACATCATGTCAAGTACACTTGCACTCATTGTGGTAGAGATGGACACTTAGTAGATTTTTGCTTTAGACTAGCCAAACTGCAAAAGAAGGAAAGAACTGAGGCTAGGTCAAATTTCAGCAAAGCACATTTTTATGCGCCTAGAGTGATGAAAACACCTTTTGTTCCTACAAACATGGGAAAAGGCAAATCTGATTTTTGCATAAAAATTATCGTGTTGTACCCTCTTGTTGTGCGTCGTGTGTCTCGATCTTTGGATTCCCAAAAGTCTCATTCCTAACCCCTTGATCGAGGCCTCGACATGTTTTGCTATGTAGGCTTCTCGCGCAAGGAAGGAGAACATATGGCTAGTGGATTCGGATGCTCACGCCACATGTCCGGTGATAAGAATTGGTTCTCCTCCTCACTCGTGCATCTCGTCTTTGAAAGTGTTACTTTTGGAGATGCTTCTTCCTCTTCTGTTGTGGCAAAAGGTACAATAAAGGTAAGTGACAAGTTTATGTTCAAAGATGTGGCTCTTGTTGAAAATTTGAAATATAACTTGCTTTCTGTCTCACAAATGCTTGATGAAGATCTTGAGATAAGCTTTAAGAAAAATGAATGCAAAGTGCTAGATGCTTCAGGTGATCTTGTGTTCAAAATTTCTCGTTTTGGAAGAGTCTTTAAAGCTGATTTTAATGCATCACCTTCTTCTAAGCATAGGTGTCTAATTGCCAATGTTTTTAAAGATTTATTCTTTTGGCATCGTAGACTTGGTCATGTTGGTTTTGATCATCTTACTCGTGTAAGTGGTTTAGATCTTATACGTGGCTTGCCTAAGCTTAAGGGTGATAGCAATCTAGTATGTTCTTCTTGTAGACATGGTAAGATGATTGCAGGTTCACATCCACCTCTTACCATAGTGATGACAAAGCGCTCAGGACAGCTTCTACATCTTGATACATTGGACCATCTCGAGTCCAATCCTTTGGAGGCAAA
The DNA here is from genome assembly GCA_036346355.1 of Rhipidocladum racemiflorum. Taxonomy (NCBI): domain Eukaryota; kingdom Viridiplantae; phylum Streptophyta; class Magnoliopsida; order Poales; family Poaceae; genus Rhipidocladum; species Rhipidocladum racemiflorum. The sequence goes on along the minus strand of CM070573.1, from coordinate 58,802,392 downwards.
TGGTATGTGCTTGTGATTGTTGATGATTTTTCTAGATACTCTTGGGTATACTTTATGGCATCTAAGGATGAGGCTTTTAGTCATTTTAGAAGTCTTGTTCTTAGGCTTTCTATTGATCATCCAGTAGCTCTCAAAGCTCTTCGAAGTGATAATGGAACTGAATTCAAAATGCTTCTTTTGATCACTTTTGTCTTGAAAAGGAATTGATCATCAATTTTCATCTCCTAGAGTGCCTCAACAAAATGGTGTAGTTGAAAGGAAAAATAGAACGTTGGTTGAGATGGCTAGAACCATGTTAGATGAACATCACACTCCTAGAAACTTTTGGGCTGAAGCGATTTCGACTGCATGTTATGTTTCAAACCATGTGTTTTTGAGATCAAAATTGGGTAAGACTCCATATGAGCTTCGGTTTGGACACAGGCCTACTGTTTCTCACTTTAGGGTTTTTGGATGCAAATGCTTTGTCTTGAAATCTGGAAATCTTGATAAATTTGAAGCTAGATCAATGAATGGCTTTTTCCTTGGATATCCTGCTCATACTCGTGGCTATCGTGTGCTTGTTTTGGAGACTAACAAAATTGTGGAAACTTGTGAAGTTACTTTTGATGAGGCTAGTCCAGGCACTAGTCCAAGTGATGCAGGTACAGACGCATATGTTCGGGGAGAAAATCTTTGAAGATAATGATGATGTTGAAGATGAGGTCTTGACTATTTCTAATGCACAACAAGTCAGTAGCACCTTTGGCACCTACTACTACATCACCTCTGACTAACTGACCTCAAGCTACAACATCATCTGTACATGCTGAAAATGAAGAAGGAGAAGGAGAAGTCTCAAAAGCCAATGCTCCCTTGCACATTCAGAAAATGCATCCATCTGAACAAATGATTGGAGACCTAAATGAGAGTCACTCGATCCAGGTTTATTCATTCGACACTCATACTCATTACCTTTAGTTGCTTCTTTTGAACCCAAAGATATATCTCATGCATTATCGTGAATCTTGGATCAATGCCATGCATGAAGAATTAGAGAATTTTGAACGAAATAAAGTTTGGAAACTTGTCTCACCACCTCCAGATTTTAATGTTATTGGAACTAGATGGGTTTTCAAAAATAAACAAAGTGAGGATGGTGTTGTTGTTAGAAACAAGGCTAGATTGGTTGCTCAAGGTTACACTCAAATTGAAGGCTTAGATTTTGATGAAACCTTTGCTCCTGTTGCTAGAATTGAAGCCATTAGAATCCTTTTAGCTTTTGCTGCATCCAAAGGTTTCAAATTGTATCAAATGGATGTGAAAAGTGCTTTTCTGAATGGCTACATAAATGAGGAGGTTTATGTCAAGCAACCACCTGGTTTTGAAAATCCAAAGTTTCCAAATCATGTGTTCAAACTAACAAAAGCTTTGTATGGTTTGAAACAAGCCCCTAGAGCATGGTATGATAGGCTAAAAACCTTTTTACTTGAAAGGGGGTTTTCAATGGGAAAGGTTGATAAAACTCTCTTTTTACTCAAGCAAGGCAATGATCAACTATTCGTTCAGATTTATGTTGATGATATTATCTTTGGTGGTTCATCTCATGTTTTAGTGTCTGAGTTTTCAGAAACAATGAGGAAGGAATTTGAGATGAGTATGATGGGTGAGTTGACATACTTTTTGGGATTTCAAATCAAGCAAATGAAGGATGGTACTTTTGTGCATCAAAGCAAATATACAAGAGACTTGCTACATCGTTTTGGGATGGAAAACAGCAAGCCGATCATGACACCTATGGAGAGCACTTGCGCACTTGACCCTGATGAAGATGGTGAGCCGGTTGATCAAAAGGAATATAGAAGCATGATAGGTTCACTTTTGTACCTCACTGCATCAAGGCCGGATATACAATTTGCTGTGTGCTTGTGTGCTCGTTTTCAAGCTTCCCCACGTGCTTCACATCGACAAGCTGTCAAAGGATTTTCAGGTATCTTCATGGAACTCAAGATTTTGGCATTTGGCTTTCTGCTTCCTCATGCATTAGTTTAAGAGTCTTTTCTGATGCTGATTTTGGAGGATGTAGAATTGATAGAAAAAGCACTTCTGGATCATGTCACTTCTTGGGAAATTCTCTCATTGCATGGTCATCTAGAAAGCAATCTTACATGCACAATCAAGCTGAATCTGAATATGTGGCTGCTGCTAGTTGTTGTTCTCAAATTCTTTGGATAGTAGCTACACTTAAAGATTATGGGGTTAATTTGGATAGTGTTCCTCTTTTGTGTGATAACACTAGTGCAATTTGCATTGCTAAGAACCCCGTGCAACACTCTAGAACAAAACACATTGACATCAGATTTCACTTTCTTAGAGATCATGTTGAAAAAGGCAACATTGTGCTTCATCATGTGGATACTGAACATCAATTGGCAGACATTTTCACAAAACATTTGTCTTCTTCTCGTTTTGCTTTTATTCGGGGAGAACTTGGAATTGTTCATCCAATGGGATTGTTTTGAGGGGGAGTTTCTTTGCCAAGTTCTTTCACTTGATGAGCTCACTTTATCATATTTCTTTATATACTATATAATTGAGCTAATATATGATAATCTAAATTGTCTCACTTGAACTAAGAATGACATTGCGGAATTCCCTGATCTGATTGCCTATAGCTAAATACTCTGTGATATCTTACTCTTCTAGGCTTGATATTGAATCCTCTTGACAAATTTGGGCAATGAAGCAAGTGTGGTTTCAACTTTACTCTTTCATAAGACCTTTTAATCACTTTTGCATGTTTATGATCAAAGAAAAATGAAAAGAAAAGGGAATCAATAAAAAAGGGTTGTTAAAAGCAAAAGCCTCAAGTTATGAGCTTCAGGATGCTTTCCCTAAAAGATAAGATGTATGCTTCAAGCATGCCATTCCCTCAAAGATAAGATGTATGCTTCAAGCATGCCACTCCTAGAAAATAAAAGAAGTATGCTTCAAGCATGCCACATGCGATTTATTGTTTAAAGATTAAATTGGTCCACTAGATTAGAGTTGAAACTACTTGCTCGCCCTGATTTGTTATTTGCTTCAACTTTGAGCCTTTGTTTTTCTACTAAAGGTTTTGCTTAGTACTTGACTATAGTTGACTGAATTGAGGTTGAGATGCATGTCATTTCCTAACTTGCTAAAATCACATCAAGATCATGTATTTTGCATGTTATGTGATATATAAGGTTATATGATCGAATGAGCTCATCTTTTCCTATCTTGGCACTCCATTGTTTCTCCTTGTGAAATCTTTGCTACAGAAAAATTTTGAACCTGTTCTCTCTTTTACTCTTGATGAATCCATTGTCAAAGGGGGAGAAATTTGGAAATCATTGAAAAGTTTAAAGAAAAAGGGAGAGTTGTTAAATTTGAGAATTTTGGGAGAAGTTTGGAGAATTTTTGAAATTTTTGGGCGCATTGCACATTCACACACATTTTCATTCTCAGGGGGAGATTTTGTTTTGCATTTTGGTCAAAGGGGGATTTCTGTGTTTTCTTACTTTGGTCTTTGATCCTTTGGATTTCAAAATCTTTTGTAAAGTGAATGCCAAATGTTCAATTCTAAGTGGTGTTGCCAATGTTTTCATCAAGGGGGAGATTGTGAAATCATGTGCTGAAAAATTGGCTTAGAATTGAATTTGCAAATGTGCTGGTGCATGTGCTTGACAATTTGACAAGAAGCAGTAAGTTTCACTTTTGCGCCGGACCTAGCTCTCAAGAAACAGTAAGTTCCCCATCTGCGACGGACAATGTCTTTGGGTCCGTCGTGGACGTCTTTTGAACTCTTTGAGCCAAACTCTTTTTTCCTCAAAACCAGTCAGTTTCGCTTGTATGACGGATAATGTTTTTTTGTCCGTCGTGGACTTGCTTTTGAGCACTTGAGTCTAACCCTTTCTCCAAGATTTCAGAAACCTTTGCATGTACAACGGACAGTTTTTCTTGGTCCGTTGTGAACTTGTTTTGAGCTCATGACCGAAGTCATTTTTGCATGTACAACGGACCGATTTTCTTTGTCCGTTGTGATCGTGTTTTTGTCCGTTTGGTTTTCTTCTTGGAACCGAAACTTTCACTTGTACAACGGACCGATTTTGTCTGTCCGTTGTGAATGGTTTTTTGAGTGATTTTTCATGTGTACGCCGGACCATATTTCCTTGTCCGTCGTGAATGCGTTTTTGCTGAATTAGGGTTTTGAGCAGATTTGAAATTATTTGAATTTGAGATTATGAAATTTGTGATGATTTCATGATGCTTCTTTTGAAGTGGACTTTATGCAATGCTCATGTGAGTAGTTGCATGGATTGACATTGAGTCAAGTCGTGGACTTGTGCTCGGATTTGTTTTGTGGTTTGTTCATGTGCAGGTATTGCTCGAAGACGAATGTGGTCGATGACGGGACCGGAACTAGGTTCATGGAGGAACCGAGGTTCGACTAGGTTCAGGAGGAACTGAGGTCTTGGTGGTCAAGGATGTCATGCGGGACGTTCGGGCTAAGAGAATGGTGCACATGAAGAATGGTTAGTCACGTGAGAATGGCAGGAGGTCATTCGCGTGCAAAGTGTTAGTCACGTGAGTATGGCAGGTGTCCATTGGCGTGCAAAGTGTTAGTCATGTGAGTTTGGTAGGGTTGCCATACGCGTGCAAGAGTTGTACTCGGCCAGGTTAGGCCAAGTAGAGTTGTGTTGAATCACGGATTCCTTCTAGGAATAGGAATCGTATTCGTAACTCTTTGTGGGTTGGTGCTTTAAATAGGTGGGGTCTCTCTGTTGAAAGGCACCAAGCGAGCTGAGCGCATCAAGCCTTGAGCTTGGTTTTAGGGTTTGTACTCTTTTGATGAGAGTATTTTAGACAAGAAATAAAGATCAATTCTTCCAAGATTTTTGCGTGCTACAAGAACCACGTCGCTCTGATTTTCTGTTTTGGTTCTTGTTTGCATGCTTGTTCTAATTCTAGATTGGTTTTTGATCGTTGAGTTTCATCTTGATTTGATCCATCAAAACCGTTCTAGGGTATTGATTTAGAGTTTCTCAAAGTCTAGTTGATTAATCTTTTGAAGATCTTGTTTAATCTTGAAGTTTTGATTAGTTTGATTCTCGTCAAGTTCTGGATCAGCAAGCTTGCGAAGCTCATAACTTTTGATCCGTAAGTCCGATCGAGCTGATTCTTTTTGGGTTTGATTCGTATTGGAATCTAGTTTCTTGTGTCCAAATTTCAGATCGTTCCGACGGTTGGATCTTCGGGAATTTGCATTTTACCAAACCTCTGTCATTCTGTTTTTGTCGAAAACGAGGCAATTATTTGGTTCTGTTTTGGGGTGAACTTTTAATAGATCAAGAATTTGGTTTTAGCTTCCGCACAATCATTCACCCCCCCTCTGATTGCTATATTCGTATACTTCGATCCTACAAGGTCCATTATTCCCTCCGGCACATGATACTGACGAAATGCAGTTGTAAACTCCTCCCAAGTGATCTCCTGTGGGTTTTCCTGTGTAGCACAGTAATTCTCCCACCATTCTACTGCAGTCCCTTCTAATTGATGAGAGGCGTAAAGCACCCTCTCATTCCCCACGCACTGGGTGATGTGTAGCTTTCTTTCTATAGACCTTAGCCAATCATCCACCTCCAATGGATTGGCGTTCCCAAAGAAGGTGGGCGGATGAGTCCTCATGAACTCTGACAGTCTGGAGTACGACCGCTGTGCTTGATTAGCTTGATTGGCATGTGCGGCCTGGTTAGCAGCAGCTTGGGCAGTGACCTGCTGCATCTGCTGCATCATGGCATGCATGAGTTGAGTCTGTGCTGCCAAAAACGCTCCAAAGTTCTGCATGTCCACTGCTGGTGCTGGCTGAGGTGCCTGGTTCATATCATCTGGGTTCGCAGCTGAGCGATGACCACTTCCATTTCCTCCATTGTTTCTGCGGGTGTTCACCATCTGTGGAGTACTCCAAGTTTTAGAGACGAGAGGAAAACAAAAATAAACAAGTAGTAGAGAAACTTAAAGGGGTGGAGGTGTAACTCAAAATCCTAACTTTATTATTTATTCAATAATAACTTGGTATGGTTGCTTACAATGCCTAAGGGCCTTGCAACACATACTGCATACTCAGCAAGCAATGAAAATCCAAATCGAACTAACACAATGGAGTCTAACGCCTCTAAGGGTGACTCTTTATTCTATAACGTGACTCGATGAAAGAGTCTTAACCACTAATCTAAACACTTACTCCTCGACCCAACCTCCACTGCCTCCACGTGGCGGGTGCGGCGGCATAGGCGCAAAGCAATCACCATGCCCCACAACAACTGTAGTCGAAGAAACGGCATCCTCCTCGGGCTCTGGCGCGGGCTGTGGCTCTGGCTGCGGCTCCTCGGGATCTGGTTCGTGCAGTTCCAACACTGGCTTTGGCCCCTGCCCATACAATGCCATTTGCAGCTCATCAATCCTTCGCAGAAGTTGAGACATATACTCTCGAACCTCCTCCAGACTTCTCTTCTCTTTATTGACCTCCTCACGAGCCTTCTGCAGCTCCTGCACCGTATCATCGAGTGCATCCTCCTGTGCGACAACGAACCTCGCCAAGTGTGTGACGGTGACATCCTCATCTTCTATCTGCTCCCGCTCAACCCTGTTGTCTCGACGTGGGTGGTGACGAAACACTGTGCCCTCCAGCTCTCTAGAGTAGGTGCGAGCGATGTGTGTCGCATCGCTCGGCGCAACACCTCCTGAATCCCCATCTAGAAGGTGGACCTCCTGGCCATGAAGTAGCATGGGCGGCTGAACTTCGTCTTCTCGCGAGCATACAAGGTGATCTTGACGTCCCATGCCTTGACCAATCCAGCCTGCACTACGGTGGTCCCCTGGTAAAGCGGTCTCTCAAAACCTCCAAGTACCTGCAGCATACGCCATAACTCAGCGGCGTAGCCTTCCCCACGCTTGGTGTAGTTGTTGATCATCTTCATCAGCCAAAAGATACTCACGTGAGAACGCAACATTTTAAAACCAAAGTGGAGACAAAAAGAATTCAACAAGGGGTATGAACAAGAGAGAAGGGGATAAGTTGAGAATTCATTCATTATCTTGACAACTTTTAATTTTAGAAAATAGTTTTTAACCTCACTACAACCATTCTAACTATGGGTAAGTCCTATAGTCAGTATGGCTCTGATAACACCTCTGTCGGGACCCGAATTTGCAATTTCGGACCCTCTGTGTATTCAGCACTAGTCCAGGATCACACTAGTGCACACAGTCTCAACATCGGTAAATATCACAATCATACACATCGAAAATAGTAAAGTACTTTAATTAAAATAACCAAACTAGTTGCTCGACCTTATGGTCAAGTTACTGGAGTATGCCACGCAGGGCGAAAACTTATTAAAAAAATAACTGCAGCGGAAAGAAAATAAATATCGTGGCGCCATTCAGTATGCATGCAACTGACTGGGCTCGTTCCCTAGTTAGCCGGATCTTCCTGGAGCTCCTCCTCCAAAGCAGGTATAGCTTCTTCTTCAACTGATGTTGTAGTTGCAAGGGGTGAGTACTTGGTACTCAGCTAGTCATGCACAGAATGCAAACTAATATTCTACATGCATGGCTTAGTACAAAGGAATGGCTCATGGTTCATTTGCAGTAAACAACATTCATAAATACAATAATAGATTGTAAAGTAGTAAAATAGTAATACATATAATAACTTTCATAGGCAGTTCATAAGTAGAGCATTTAACATCCTAAGTCCAACTCACATGTCCCAACTCCAGCATTTTCCAAACCAAGTTATTTTCATGAAAGCCTAACCCTTACTGTAATCCCCGAGTAGTGTCCAGTGCCGCGGACTCGGCTATTCGAATAGATTATTACACTCTGCAGAGGTTATGTACTTTACCCACAAGATACAGTCAAACACCACAAAGGAGAATGATCGTAACAAAGCCTTTCAGAAACCGCAAACTTTACAAGTGAACTTCTCTGGTTTTTGCCATACACCATCCCTTCCCTCACTGGAGGCGAAGTATGGGACCGACATACCATTGGACGTGTACCATGCCGTAGCCCTGGTACGCTCCCCCTTCAAGCTACACAAAAGGTGTAGTTGACACCCCGAGGTCCCACAAGCAAGTTATTAGCAACTTATTCAACTAGGTCCATCCCATTACAGACATGTAGTTGCACGTTTGACTCAGATCAAAGGCTTGCAAGGTTAAGTCCTTAGGATGACCAGGGCAAGACTACCCAAAGAACCAAAACAACTTCCCCTGTGCCACTCATGGCCCACCCGATCAATCTTGCCACTTGCCCGGGTCTAAATCTATTTATCAAACCCAGTTGATTACCATGCACCACGTGTCATCATCACCATCACAACACATGATGCTTCTCAAAAACAGGTTCAATATCTCATTAAGTCAATATTAACATTTGATTGTCCAAAATCATGTCATTACTACGTGGCAGGGCTAAGCATTATACTACATCGGTCTAAATACCCATGTTTGCGATTTAATAATGTCCAACTACTTAAACCAGACTAGGGTGACAAGGGGTCATGGCATACAATTATTTATGTCAAGGTGGAATATAGCAAATTGGAATTTAACTAATTTCCAGAATTAATCAAAGCAACTTCTAATTAAATTAGCATGCAATAATTTAAATCAAAATAATTTCCAAAGTGGGAACAATATGGTCAAAGCATAACTTGCCTTCTAAAAGTACTTGTTCTTGGTTTTGAGCTGGCTCCTGGGTCAAAACTTCACCTTCGAAGCCTTCGGGCACTTCAACGTCTACTCGTAACGTGTGCAAATAGCAATAAATAATTGAACAGTAGACAAAAAGTATCCAAAAATTCAAATAAAATTCACCAAGATTCAATCTAACTGAACAGGGTTCTGCGCACGTGGCTAACTCTGAACCGCAGGATTTAGATCTAACGGTCAAGATTGACTTCATCTAACGCGTTGATCTACCGGTCTAGTGTTCCGGTTTGAGGCTACGTGGCACGATCCGGAGCACTCACCAGTGATCGAACGGTGGAGAAGCTTTGCGAGGGTCGATGGCGGCGCGGTGGCGGGCGGTTAACAGGGTTGGGGAAGACGACCACGGCCGCGGCAGATCCGAGCTTCTTCGGCGAAGTGAGACATGTCCTCGGGTGCGCCCTGGCTTGAGGGTTCCGAAACCGGGCTCCAACGCGGCGAAGGATGGCGAACGGAGCCGGGGAAGAAAAGAAACCGCGGCGGCGCTAGCAAACTTCGGTGAGAAATCGCGCGTGACTGGCGGCGGCTTAGGAGCTGAGATCTAGGGCAAAAGGGGGCGACGGCAAACAGCAAATCTCGGGAGGGGGTGAACCCTATAAATATCACGGGAGTCCGTGCCCGATACGGCGGCGGCGTCCAACGGCCATGGCGGAGAAATCGGATCGGGGACGACGACCCGGCCGTCCGCAGCGTCGAGGATCCAACGGCGGCCGACGCGGCGGCGAGCTAACGGCACGGTATCCGTCGGGGACTGGACGGCGTGCCAGTTAGGTTTAGGGTGACGCTGCGACGCGGCTCGACCAAGTCAAGAGGCGCGGGTCCAGCTCGGGTCAGACTCGGGTCTGGCTCGAGTCGGAGGAACAGTACTAGACCCGACTAATTTCCAGCGATTAAATAATCAAAATAATTCGCCGAAATTCATTTAATTCAAGAAAAATAACAAATTGCTCAGAAAAATTCCAAAAAAAATTCTAGAAAATATTTTGAGACATTTTGGACTCAAATAAAATATTTGCAATAAAAATTGATTTGAAACTTTTAATTATTTAATTATCTCAAAAGGGAATAAATTCAAATTAAATCCAAATAGATCCTAGAAAATTCCAAAAATTCTTAAAAGTGCAAAATATTAATTAAATTTATGAGAAACAAAATTTGGGTGTTACAATGCTACACCCAAATTTTGTCATCAGAGAACTTCCAAGATGGAGCCGAAGACGGTGAGTTCTATGCCGAGGAGTTCGTTGAAGATCGCCAGGATAACTAGACGCGCATTCCAGTCGTTTGCCTGTGGAGTCGCTTGGGCTTTATCTTTTTGTTTATTTTCGCTGCTGTGAACTCTGGTCCTGTGACCACGTGATGTAATAAATAGCATGTGGCTGGTACTTTATATTTATGCTATCATTTCGTTCCGTTTGGTAATGATTCATCACCGTGAACTGTGTGTGCTAGCGTTGATCTGGGACTAGCACAGAAATATACAGGAGATTCCGGGTAGCCGATCCGGGGTCTCACAGTAGCACAACTGGTAAGTGGTCAAGGGATATGAGTACCTCGGTTTTTGTGGTGGAGGTCACGTTGTAGCACAACTAGCTAACCCAGGTCTCAGTGCCATTGAATCAGTATAGAGTACAACTGGAAAGGGCCAGGGTTGGAGATTAAATGCCAAAGTAGTTATAAACATTCTGGGTTCTCGATTGCAGTCGAATTTGTTATGGGTAAAGTGCCCGAAGGGACGTTGAAGTGCCCGAAGGCTTCGAAGGTGAAGTGTTGACCCAGGAGCCAGCTCAAGACCAAGACCAAGTACTCTTTGAAGGCAAGTTGTGCTTTGACCATGTTGATCCCATTTTCAAATTACTTTGGGTTTAAATTATTGCATGCTAGTTTAATTAGAAAATACGTTATTTAAATTCCGGGGAAATAGATAAATGCCAAATTGTTGTATGACACCTTGGTTAATTAAATATGTGCCATGACCCCTTGTCACCCTAGTTGAGGTTTAAATAGTTGGACATTATTAAATTGCTAACATGGGAATTTAGATCGTTGTAGTATATTGCTTAGACCTGCTACGTGCTCTTGACATGATTTTGGACAATCAAATGTTAATATTGACTTAATGATATATTGAACCTGTTTTGGAAAGGTATCATGTGTTGTGTTGTTGATGGCACGTGGTGCATGATAATCAACTGGGGTTTGATAAATAGCTTTCGACCGGGGCATGTGGCAAGAATGATCGGGTGGGCCAGTTGTGGACCGCTTGATTTCATTACCGGTTTACCCAAGACTCAAGGAGGATATGACTCCATATGGGTTATAGTGGACCACTTGACTAATGTCGCCCATTTTATTCCAGTAAAGACAACCTATTCGGGGGATAAGTTAGCCGAGTTATACATGACCAGGATCGTCTGTATGCACGGAGTGCCGAAGAAGATTGTATCGGACAGAGGTACCCAGTTTACCTCGAGGTTCTGGAATAAGCTGCATGAAGCCATGGGAACCCGTTTGAACTTCAGTACAGCTTATCATCCGCAGACGGATGGGCAAACCGAAAGAGTTAATCAGATTCTAGAGGACATGCTACGAGCGTGTGCATTGGCTTATGCTACCTCTTGGGATAAAAGTCTGCCGTATGCTGAGTTCAGCTATAATAACAGCTATCAGGCCAGTCTGCAGATGTCGCCATTTGAAGCACTATACGGTCGACCTTGTCGAACACCCTTGAACTGGAATGAGACAGGTGAACGCCGTTTTTTTGGGCCGGATATTCTTCAAGAAGCCGAAGAACAAATTGCCATGATCCGAGAAAGACTAAAGATAGCACAGTCAAGATAGAAGAGCTACGCCGACAACCGTCGCCGAGACCTAAGTTTTGAACCCGAAGATTTCGTTTATCTCAGAGTTACACCTCTCAGGGGAGTTAAGAGATTCCATGCCAAAGGAAAACTCACGCCGCGATATGTTGGGCCATTCAAGGTTCTCGGTCGCAGAGGGGAAGTTGCGTACCAGCTGGAGCTACCGCAATCACTAGCAGGAGTACATGACGTGTTTCACGTGTCCCAGTTGAAGAAGTGTCTCCGAGTACCTGATGAGCAGACACCGTTAGAGACAATCGAGCTACAGGAGGATCTGACTTACAAGGAGCACCCTGTCAAGATTTTGGACGCAATGGATCGAGAAACGAGAAACAAGTCAACCCGTTTCTGCAGAGTTCAATGGAGCAACCATGTGGAGAGTGAAGCAACTTGGGAGCGCGAAGAGGATTTGAAGAAAGAGTTTCCGAACCTATTCTTTAGTAAGCCCTGAATCTCGGGGACGAGATTCTGTTAAGGGGGGAGGTTTGTAACACCCCAAATTTTTACTTTTCATGAATTTAATCAAGATTTGGCACTTTGGTGAATTTTTGGAATTTTCTGGAATTTATTTGGATTTATTTGGAATTTATTTGAATTTATTCCCTTTTCAAATAATTAAAGAATTTGATTTTACAAATAAATTTTTGTTGAAAATATTTTATTTGAGTCCAAAATGCTCCAAAATATTTTCTAGAATTTTTCTGGAATTTTTCTGAGTGTTTTGCTATTTTTAATGAATTAAATGAATTTTTGGGAATTTATTGGATTATTTAATCGCTGGAAAAATCGAGTGGGTTTGTATTGTTCATCCGACCGGACCCGAGTCCGAGTCAGACTCGAGTCCGACCCGAGCTACCGACTGCTGAACCGCCTTAATCCCTAATCCTTCGACCGTCCGATCAAGATCGAACTACGAGATTGAGCCACGCCGCTCAACCCAAGCCCGACCGAGCCAGCCAAGTCGCCGAGCTGCACCAACCCAAACCCCGCACCGCTGGATCTTGATCCAACGGCTCACGCTGAGCCACGCCACCCAATCCGAATCCATTTCGATTCCGCCGCCAAGAACTGTGTGGGCCTCGGTTTCCTGTTTTTCACGACGCCGAGGGCCCTATTTAATCTTGCCGTCACCCGGTAGCCGACTTCCATGCGCACTGCAGCCCTAGCCCACGCCGCTCGAGCCACCGCCGCTTTGCCGCGAGCTCGCCAGAGCCGATCGATGACACAGCTCAGAGTTGAAAAAGGCTCGTGGCAAAGTTGAGGAGGAGAAGAAGCACTTAGAGAATGCTCGTGAGTACGCCGCCTATCTTTGCGGAAAGGATCGCAGAGCCGAGACCGATCAGATGGGACAGGCCCCGATCCAGTGTTGGAGTTGGAAGCCCCAGAGCCAGAGGAGGACCCAGAAGAGGCGCCACCTGCACCCGCGCCACAGCCACAGCTCCAGCCAGATCCTGAGCCAGAGGAGGACCCAGAAGAGGTGCCACCTGCACCCGCGCCACAGCTCCAGCCAGATCCTGAGCCAAAGGAGGACGCCACGTCGTCAACCACAGCTGCAGTTGTGGGGCATGGCGATTATTTTGCGCCTATGCCGTCGCACCCGCCGCGAGGAGGCAGTGGAGGTTTTCTCGACGAGTGAGCGTAGGTTTTGAGGTTGAGACTCCTTCGTCGAGTCGCGTTATAGAATAAAGAGTCACCCTTTAGAGTCGATTTGAATTTTCATTGTTTGCTGAGTGTGCAGTATGTGTTGCAGGCCCTTAGGCATTGTGAGCAACCATACCAAGTTATTATTAATAATAAAATTGGATTTTGAGTTACACTTTTCCCCCGCATAAGTTTCTCTATTACTTGTCTATTCTTGTTCCCTCTCATCTCTGAAACCTTGGAGCAATCGACAGATGGTGAACACCCGCGGAAACCTTGGAGGCAATGGAAGTGGTTCTCGCCCAGCTGGGAACCCCAATGATGGAGCACCTGCACCCCACCTAGCACCGCCAGTTGACATGCAGAATTTTGGAGCTTTTCTTGCTGCTCAGACTCAGTTGATCCATGCTATGATGCAACAGATGCAACACGTCACTGCTCAGGCCACCGCTAATCAAGTCAATCAGGGACAACGCCAGAATTCAAGACTGTCTGAGTTCATGAGGACTCATCCGCCCACTTTCTCCGGGAATGCCAATCCGTTGGAGGCCGATGATTGGTTAAAGTCAATTGAGAGGAAGCTACACATTGCTCAATGCATGGGAAATGAGAAGGTACTCTACGCTTCTCATCAGTTGGAAGGGACCACCGCAGAATGGTGGGAGAACTTCTGCGCCACGCGGGAGAACCCTCAGGACATCACTTGGGAGGAGTTTACAGCTGCATTTCACAAGATCACGTGCCTTGAAGGAATCATGGACCTCAAGAAGGAGGAGTTCAGAGCACTGAAGCAAGGTAATCAGCCGGTGGCCGAATACCTGAACAAGTTCACACAGCTTGCACGCTACGCACCTGAGGATGTAGCGACAGATAAAGCCAAACAGTCTCGCTTTATGAAGGGACTTAACTCAGGACTGCAGGTGGGACTGATCACCCACACCTTTCCAGATTTTCAAGAATTGGTGAACAAGGCGCTTATTCTTGAGGACAAGCGCAAGGAACTGGACGACAACAGGAAGCGCAGGATGCAACAAACAGGATCACGCCAGGAGTGCAAAGAACGTTTGAGGGTTGCGCCAAATCAGTTTTTCAGGTTCCAACCACAGAATGCTACAAGGACACAGTCACCAGCACCAAGACCCGTCAATCACAATTATCAGACCCCAGCTCTAGCCAGAAACGCCGCTTCAGGCAGTCAACAGGGGACAGTGAGACGCTGCTACTCATGCAACGAGCCAGGGCACTTTTCCAACAGCTGCCCCAAGAAGACAGCAGGAGTGACCCCAGTCCGCTTCAATCTGGGATCCACACCAGCCAGACGCCAAAGACTGGAGCCAATCATGAACAAAGACAAATTTAGGAGCATCATCCTGCATCGTGGTGAGAGCCCGAGTCAACCATGACACCGCAGATCCACTCCACAATCCAACGGACGTCGTCGGGTAAGTTACTTGTCAACTCGATGCACTGTAGCTTTGTTTGACTCTGGAGCTTCGCATTCGTTTGTTTCTCAAGGCTTTGCTGCTAAAAATGATTTGAAGATTGCAAGACTTAAATGCATGCTTTTAGTTCAAACCCCTGGTTCCGAACTCCGAACTAAAGTAGGATGTTCTGGGGTAAGAATATTAATAGATGGGATAGAGTTCTTAGCGAACCTTATTATGTTGGAAACCCAAACCTTGGATGTTATTTTGGGAATGGATTGGTTATCCAAGCACAAGGCCGTATTGGATTGTGGACGGAGGATTGTTTCAGTTGAAAGCCCGTGTGGAAGAAAAGTGGAATTCCAAGCCACCGCCGTTAGAGATGGACAGTTGATGGTTAACAGCGCCAAGACAATCGGCATAGAAGATGTCTCAGTAGTGAATGAGTATCCAGATGTTTTTCCTGAAGATCTACCTGGTATGCCACCAGACAGAGACATAGAGTTTGTGATAGAGCTTGTACCTGGTACAGGGCCGATAGCAAAGAGACCCTATCGGATGTCCATCGAAGAATTGGTAGAAATGAAGAAGCAACTTGAAGAGTTGATGGAGAAAGGATTCATCAGACCGAGTTCGTCGCCGTGGGGAGCGCCAGTTTTGTTCGTTAAGAAGAAGGACGGAAGTTTCAGGATGTGCATTGACTACCGTGCACTCAATGAAGTCACCGTGAAGAATAAGTACCCGCTACCCAGGATCGATGATCTGTTTGACCAGCTGAGAGGAGCCGGAGTTTTCTCCAAGATTGATCTGAGATCAGGATACCACCAGTTGAAGATACGATCGGAAGATATTCCGAAGACCGCATTTTTATCAAGATATGGACATTACGAGTTTAGAGTTATGTCCTTTGGTCTGACGAATGCGCCAGCATATTTCATGAATATGATGAATAAGGTGTTCATGGAATATTTGGACAAGTTTGTTGTTGTGTTCATAGATGATATCTTAATCTACTCCAAGATAGAGGATGAACATGCAGAGCACTTGAGGCGAGTTTTGGAAAAGCTGAGGGGACAGCAACTCTTCGCTAAGTTCAGCAAGTGCGACTTTTGGAAGGACAAGGTGGAATTCCTTAGACATGTAATGACCGCAGAATGAGTTGCCGTAGATCCAAGCAAGGTAGAAGCTGTGTTACATTGGGAGCAGCCGAAGACCGTGACCCAGATCCGGAGTTTTCTTGGTATGGCAGGTTACTACCGCCGCTTCATTGAAGGCTTTTCGACAATTGCGAAACCTCTTACGCAATTGTTGAAAAAGGAGAAGAAGTTTGCATGGACGCCAGAGTGCGAAAAAGGTTTTCAAGAACTAAAGAAGCGATTGACATCAGCCCCGGTGTTGGTTCTACCGGACGTCAATCAAAGCTTCGATATCTATTGCGATGCATCGCGCCAAGGACTTGGATGTGTGCTGATGCAGAATGGAAAGGTCGTTGCCTACGCATCTAGGCAGTTGAGGCCGCATGAGGAGAATTACCTGACGCATGACCTAGAGTTAGCTGCCGTAGTGCATGCTTTGAAGTTATGGCGTCATTATCTGATCGGAAACAGATGTGAAGTATACACGGATCATAAGAGTCTTAAGTACATTTTTACCCAATCAGACTTGAACATGAGGCAGAGGAGATGGTTAGAGTTGATCAAGGATTATAATGTTGGAATCCATTACCATCCAAGAAAGGCTAATTAACGTGGTGGCCGATGCCCTGAGTCGGAAAAGCCATACTGTGAACATGTTGATAGCCACGAGTCAGGATGAGCTATGTGAGGATTTCCATAGGATGAAGATTGAAGTCGTACCAGAAGGATTCTTGGCCGCATTAGAAGTGAAGCCTACCCTAGAAGATCATATCCGAGAAGGACAGAAGGATGATGACAAGATCCGCAGAATTAAGTCCAACATGGATAAAGACAAGGCAAAGGACTTCAGACTGGACGAGCAAGGCACGTTATGGATGCAGGATCGAATCTGTGTGCCAAACCAGAAGGAGCTGAAGCAATTGATTTTAGAAGAAGCCCATGACTCCAAGTATTCAATTCATCCGGGAAGTGCCAAGATGTATCAGGATTATGTATTACTGAAACCCTAGCTTAGAACCGAATCAAACCAAGTCGGCGCAAGAGGTGATGTAGGGAGGTACCAGTAAAGGAGGGGAGAGCAGAAGACCTTGAATCGGCGCTGAGCAACGGAGGGAGAACAACCAGAGCAAGCATCAGTGGCGCAGGGCCAAGACCAGAAGAGAGGAGCCAGGAACAACCGGAGAGGTCACGGGAGAGTGGAGCCAGTGTAGACCGGTGGACATGACGAACTAGAGGCAGCCCGGCGACACCAGCCGCAGGGGAGGCGAGTCGGTGAGCCGTTGGCGCCGAGCCAATCGACCAGATCGAGGGAGAGCAGAGAGATTTGAGGAATGGGGGAAAAGCCTTGAAGAAGACTCCAGAAGGGGAGAGCTTCGGTCGGCCGAAAGAAATGAGGAAAGGAGAAGGGTAAGAAAAAAAAGAAAAGAAAAGAAAAGAAAGAGATAAGAAATGAGAAAGAAAAGAAAAGGAGAAAATAATAATAATAATAATAATAAATAATAAAATATATATTCTTTAGGAATAAAATCATTTTAGGTAATTGAAACTTAGTCAATCGTCGTATCGATCATATCCGATGCACACCTATATGTTATTCATGTGTTATATTTAAACCCAGATACAATTCCTTGATTCATGAAACAAATTTTAAAAGTTTACGAAGTCTCAAATATTCCAAACACACACACACACACACACACACACACACACAGACACACGCACACACACACGCACACACACACACACGCGCACACACACACACACATATATATGTATATATATATATATATATAGACATTTCATAATTTATTAAAAATGAATTAAACTAGTAAATAATTATACTCTTATAATATTATAATATATGCTTAGAATTTAATTGCAATACACATATAGATCAACGTACCTATTCAACTTATTTTATGGGATCATTTGATGCTACAATAATGATTAGGTTCAACACTAACCGACTTTGTTCTCATATGTAAATTAGAACTCCATGCCTACTATACAGTTAGCCCTTAGCTGGCATATGCTCCCATTCGAAGAATAGAACATTAGCAATAGACACTACTAACTATAAGAACAACCTTAGAATGTTCCCTAATACATGATTGTCTTAATTTATATAAGCTTTTTTTTTCTTTTATAACTTGCTTTGCATCTGAATCCTATTAAAACAAGACCCTATAAGAGATAAAACCTAAGATCTATAGTATTGATAGCTATCCCTAAGTTTAACCATACAATTTGTATTTATTCTCACCCCTACTGTTTTATGTACTAATTGGTATTAGTACAAGTGGCTTCACACCTTGAAAATAAATTTTAATTTGTTTAATCTCACAATCTTAGCTTCTTGAATTCGTAAAATAAAATAAAACAATTCATAAAAAGTAGTGTTGCGTGCTATTCAACCCATGCCATTTAATAACGATAAAGGTTGTAACGTAAAATATTGTACACGCACACATGAAATCACAAAGCCCTAACCACAACCATGTTTGTTTTATGTAACGATTATTATTTGATTTTTCATCTGATTTCTTTTTGCCCTATTGAAAGTGTTATTTGCTATTTGGTATTCTTTTCCGTTATTCGACGTGTAGAAACCGACTACTCGAACTTCGTCGTCGACAACTTCGAGATTACGTCTTCGACTCGTCACTAAAGACAACAGATACCAAGGCAAGCACCCCTTGATCATATATATTGATCCTAATTTTTCATAATTAACTAAAATGTTAATTAAAACTTGCATGCATATGCTATGTTTTATAAAATTGTTATGGGGTACTGGTAGATATACCTTTCTTTGATGGATTTCCTTAATTGACATTGATATGTGAACCTTGACAACCCTAGCTCCTGGATTGACATTTGATAATATCAAAATGGGTATATTCGATTATTACATGCATACGCTTAGCCCTGCTTTAGATTGGGAACACGAACAGATGGTTATACTGCTCGTGATAAACTAAAATTTTAGACATGATGAACTCTATTCATGAACATGTTGGGATATTGTGATTATTGATACCTTCTTTCTCTAGGAAGCAAAACTATGATTTTTGACGCGGGTGATTATTGGCAATAGCTGGAAGTGCAATTAATGATGCACGTAGATAGGGGGAGATCTATTGCCCGTGTCATATAAGAACCGAGCTGATGTTTTGTTTTCATGCCAAGATAACCGTACATCCACAAGTACTGGAATGGGACAGTCTTAACTTATTAAAATTATTTGAAAATAGCTTTGCACATTGGTAGGCAGTAGTAGCACTGGCATTTCGGATATAGGTTTGCTCGAGGGAGGTGCCATCACCGAGGTGTTGACACTTGCCGATGTAACGGCGTACACCTGGCTATGAATTGGGGCTGTTATTATTATATTTGAGCTGCAGCTCCTGATTATCATCAACACTTTATTATTTATTTAGCTTCCATCATAGTCAGGGTTAAACGGCACCGGGCTAGTGCAAAGCTAGGTTCAAATAATCGAACGGTTTCGTTATGAACTCTCTGGCGGCACACCAAAGGAAATGTGTCTAATACATGTTGCCACAAAGGGAGAACATATCTTGTGGGTAAAGCTGTACAACTCTGCAGAGTAAAAACTAATCGATTAGCCGCGCTCACGGTCATGAACACTTGGTAAAGTCATCACATAGCTAGATATTTTCTATACTTTTATAAAACTGGACCAGATAATTTGGAATTGGTGAGTTTACCCTTACAGATGATTCAATACCTGACATTTCATTGGCAATGTTGAATTCAGCTGTTGTGCCTTGTGCTTGGCAAAATAAATTGATTACAGATATTATGAGAATGGACGATTCATGAAGGGCTGTGAGTTATCTATCTTTTCTTATTATTTTTATATGTACCTACTCATTACCTTGCTTATTTATTTACTTTTCAAATTTTCGCTTTCAATTTAATATTTAGTATTTATAATTCAATTTGGCTCCAAGCAAAAGTTAACCGTAGAAGCCATCTTTTGATTCAGCTTGTATATATTTTAAGTTTGCAAACACTACAAGTCTTGCTGAGTACGCGACGTACTCACTCTTGCTATTATTGTTGTTTTTAGGCAGGAAACCTCGACAAGTACTCAACGCAGGAAAACGGGATTGTTAACGACGATTCTTTCTAAGGCTTTACCTTGTCAGTTGCCTACGGGTTATGTGGCAAACTACCAGTCATCTGATTCTTTTGCCATGTTTAGTCGATCACATCGGTCATATTGTATCAATACTTCCGTTGTAATAAAATATAAAACTTTTGCATGGTTGTGATCTCAAATTGTGTTTGTGCGTGCTAGCTACTGATCATGGGACTAACACAGTATGCGCATTAGAACCTTTCTTTTATGTTACACTGTAGCATAAAAGTGAGGGTCTCACACCTGTGTGGTATAATGTTATAAAGTTTCTATCCCAGTATCTAATTATTGTTTCTGTTGCAACACTATGAATTCAGTGTATTAACTAATGAAGTGTCAAATCCGTTTGATATTTTATTGATTAATATGCCCAGATCAGTGTAATTAACTTGAGATTAATAGCAAACTACAGTTATTATCTATGATTAATTATGCGGATCACCACACCTTATCGAGTGGGCCGGCTTGGTCCCGTAGATCGGACCGGCCTAGTTGGTCTCTTTATTCTCTCTCTCTCTCTCTTTCTAGGATAATATGGGGCGAAACTCAAATTTCTGCAACAGCTAGGTCATGCAGATCGAGACTATTTCCAAAGAAGAGAGGTAAACAAGGACGACTACTACTACTCATTCCTCTGAAACAATTAATAAGCCAAATAAAATGGAACCTAGCTAGCTAGCCTACAGCTACATGCGTACCTCTCCTCTCTATGTAGACAATTAAACTACGCGCTACGTCTACACTGACCTACACCTCACTTCCTTGGTCATCACCATCGCCATGGTCGCCATCACCTTCTTCTTCCTCCTCTTCTTCCAGCTGCACCCTCCTCTTCTTGCTCTCGTTTAGCCTCACGCCGAACAGCTTCACTGCAGTGTCGTCAACGCGCTGCCTAGGCCGCGGCGAGGCGCCACGCTCGGCGGGGCCGAGCTCCGCCAGACCGCAGCTAGCCGTCGGCGTGGTTGTGGGCGGCAGCATCGGCTCCACGTGGTTCTGCAGGAAGTAGATGATGTCGTTGTAGAGCTTTCTCATGTGCGCCAGCTCCGACAGCAGCAGCGAGTTGCGCCGCCGCAGCTGCTGGTTGTCCTCCGACAGAGCCGGCAGGATGTCTCCTCTGCCTCTGTTCGCCGCGGAGTCTTCCTGGAAGTGATGGTAGACTGGAGGAGGAGGCGGCAGCGAGAAGAGGCTGAGGTAAGGCTGGTGCGGATGCAGAGCCGGCGGCGGCGCCTGCGAGCAAGACGACTTCCTCCGGTATATCTCCGAGAGGAGGTGCTGGGCGCCCTTCCTGAAGAACTCGTTGGCAAACTCCCACCTGTCAGCCACGATCTTTTTGAAACCCTGTAAAAAAAAAAAATATATTTATATACCAAAGAAAACATAAGCAATAATCAGCATATCGAGGTTCAACGTTAATCAAGATCGATTGTGTGATGCGCTGATGCAATGCATATGGTTTTGTTTATCGTGTAAATTGATGATGGCTAGACACGATGCCATTGACGACATAGGAGTTCGTGTAATGTACTACAAGTGTGCCTCGCATGCGTAATGTCAATCTTTTCTCTGCCAATGATTGGGAGTGAAGATCACTGCACTGCACAATGTGTTGATTGGTGCATGAGGGCACGAGTGCATGATGTCAGTGAAGATCATGATGCATGGACTTAATTAGGAGGGGAATGCACAAAAAAACTTGTGGTGGTAGGTACATGACTACACGAGGAAGCAGTGTGTGGTACTAATTAAGCTATTTTCGAGTCCAAAGGAACAAAATGCAAGAACAAGATAGCCAGTATATATGTTGTACTTCTCATCCCATCTAGCTAGCAACGAAATCAGCAAAAGAGATGGCCTCTTTCCCACTATCTATTCGCCAACCATCCAAAAACAAACACCTATACTTGTCCCGTTCTAGGAAACTAGAAATGGAAAGGATGAAAAATGTCGCCACTAACCAACACAAAAATCACGAGACGTGTATATCGTATTATTGTACTCCTCTTTTTACCACCAAAAAACATCAAGAAACACAAATATTGCATGCCCCGACTAAGCACAAACCTTACTGAAACCAAAAGTTTAAGCAAATCCAAAAACTAGCTAGAATCACATATATTGCATTAAAAAAAAGAAGCTTAAGAGTGGCTTATGCATAGACATGGTTTAATCAGCTGCATACATAGGTGTTGAGCTGCCTGACGAAGCTGGAGAAGTTATTGTGCTTGAAGTAGCTGGGGAGGAGGTCCCTGGCGAACTCCGGCGGTCGCCACACCACGAAGGTGATCTTGTCCTCCCCCCACGACACGACGTGGTCGGTGCAGGGGTCGTCGACTAGCTGGTACGTCTTGGTCAGGAAGGGGGCAGGCACCGGCTTGGCGTGTGAGCTCTCCATGGACACCACCGTCTCACCAATACACCTCTCCACAAGGAATGCCATCTCTCTCTATATATGCTCAATATTGCAAGATAGCTCAGTATAAGCAGGGTTTCACTTTTCGTTTCGAGACTACTTTTCGAGGTCCGAGCGGTACCGAAATTCGCGAAATTTGGTTCGAAATTCGTTAAAAACCGTTAGGTTCGAAAGTCAAATGAATTTGAAATTTAGTCGAAAAGTCTCGAAATCTCCGAGCGAAATTCGCTCGAAACGGCTCAAAATTCGTTCGAAAAGGTTCGAAATTCGCTCGAAAAGCTCGACAAACCGCTGGATTCGAAAACCGCTCGAAAAGGCTCGAAATTCGCTCGAAAAGACTTGAAAACCGATGGTAGTTGAAAAAAGAGGGAAAATGTAGAAAAATTAGGAAAAATTGTAAAAAAAAATATTGTAAAACTTGGAAAAAAAAAACCATTAAAGGCCAAAAATAATATTTGAAAAATTATTTCAACAAATATAACTACTAAATATAATTGAATAAATATTGAAACATGCAGTGTGTTGTGAAGGTGTAGTCTAAAATTCTGATTCAAATGTTGCATTTATTTGATCAACAATGTATTTCCATTTATTTTTTATGCACTATAGTTGATAGTTTAATACTTGCATTCGTGTTGAATATTTAGTTATGATATGGCTCTCTCTCAAAATAATAGGAAAAAAGATAGACGGTTTATTACTATAGGTCTCATATAATTCTATATTGATTGTTAACAAGTTAAACTGGGGATTTTGATTTAGTATAATGATCTCTTAGCGCTTTATATGTGATTTTAAGAAAACTCGGATATGCGTTCTAAATACAGTCATGATTTTATGGATAGTGCTCTTCTTGTCTCATCTTTGTTGGTTTTACAAAAATATTGGAATTAAATATACTTCAATAAATATGACAACTAAATATACTTCAACAAATATTTATACTAAATATACTTTAACAAATATTGCTACGAAATAAATTCAAGCCTGCAGGCCGAGTTTTTCTTCTTTTTTCTATTATCTACATTTTCAATTGCTCAAATACATCTCTAAAATCCGTATTTTCAAAAAATATTCACACCAATGGTCACAGGGCTATTAATACTAATTATAGAGAAATTTTGGATAAATTTTTCCAAATTTTTTATAATTTTTGAATTCAAATTTAAATTTGAGCGAATTTCAGAACGGTTTCTCTTTTCGGCTTCGAGCGGTACGGGCGGATTTCGCGAAATCCGTTCGGATTTCAACGGAAAGTGAAACCCTGAGTATAAGCAAAGCTCAAGCTTTCCTTAGTCAATGCAAACTCAGAACATGAGGAGAAAGTGGCTACTGTAAGGAACAAGCTAGGCAATATATGCAAGAGAGAGAGAAGAGGGACCACTCTTAGCTCTCTTCCCTCTAGCTATATCTCCAGTCTCACTGTCTCACACTGGAGCACACGACACCCCACGACCCTTCAAATATTCTCATGTGGGTGATCACTGTCTGGACCGACCTCTAAAGCTAGCCCCCCCCCCCCTCTCGTCCAATCTCTATCTGTGTCTCTCTCTCATCATTATATGTGCATATGCATGGGTATCCGTGCAAGCCAGTACTGGGTGCTTCAAATGGCTGTTCTGGTCCTGAACATGTACTCATAGTTGGGAAACTGTTCTATGCTATGTGGCGATATATGTACATATGAATAGCATGCGTACCTGGCCTGCGTGAGCCGTTAATGCATGGGTCAATGCACTACTACAGAAGATATTATATTAGACATTTCATTACATACGGTTTTTAAAAATCATATGTGTTAAATGCAATCACAGACGGTTTTAGAAGCGTGACCGTCAAAGTAACTGGTTTATCTAAGAACCGTCTGTGCTAATACTCATATCACAGACGATTCCAGAATAGAACTGTCCGTGATGCGTCCATATCACATCACGAATGGTTTTAATCATGAGCTGTCTATGATATCTAACACATCATAGACGATTCTAGAATAGAACCGTCTAAGATCCTAACGTCATAAAAAGACTTTAAGTTCGGCTAGACCTTAGCACCCAGCTCATTTTTAAAATCCCCAAACCCTAGCCCTCTGGTATCCTGATCACCTCCTCCCTCAAGCGCAAGCCCCTCCCCGCCCTTCTCCTCCCCAAGCCACCTCCCCCACCCTCCCTGCTTTTGCCTGCTCATCGGCTCGCCCAGGACAGGGAAGACGTTGCTTGCACGTGCCATCACAAAGGAGGAGGGACAACAGCCTTGATCATCTCTGCAAAAATTAATCCCTAAATGCAACTCACTTTAGAGAATCAAACATGTTTGGTGCCCAACTAGCAATTTTAAGCGAATTTTATTTTAGCAGAAACAATTTTAACCACCAGATTAATGCGGTGGGTTTGATATATTAGAATCCAATCTAAGATCAAAATAAAAGATAGGTTTCCAGCAGGCTTCATGCATTTTCTAATCTGAACTTACTCCCATGAGTCTTCAATATTTTGCTATCCTGTTTCTTTGTTTTTAACTAATTAACTTGCTAACTAAAGCAAGGTTTACAATTAAAATTTGTGTACTTAACTGTTAAGTTTATTAAATGCTAGAAAACCATACGTTTTTGTCGTATATACCTTCAATATTGCCTGCATGCATGAAGTTTTTTTTTTGTGTGTGGAAATATCATGTGGATTACCAATGATACGATAACACTACTAGAAAACTAGGCTTTACTAACGGCACATCACTGTCAGTTGGATTTGAATCCGTACCGATAGTGACATCAGTATCAGTTCATTGGCTATAGGGCTGTAGTGGGCTTTCAGTACCGGTTAGATACACGAACCGGTAATGATGCCCTCACACTAGTACCGGTTCATGACACAAACCGGTACTGAAGGCACGGGGTATATTAGTACCGGTTCGTACTACGAACAGGTACTAATGAGAGTGCATCAGTACCGATTCGTGTACTGATGCATCGTTTCAGAAAAGTTCAAAAGGAATGTATATTCTATGTATATCAGTACGCGATGGTGGGTGGGTTAGTTAGAAGGGTGAGGCTGGAGTCACGAGGTTGCGGGTTCGAGTCCCGCTTCTCCCATACATTCTCGATATATTTTAAAATATTTCTAGTCCTATCAGTATTGGTTGGTGGAACCGATACTGATACCCATTGGGCATCAGTCCCGGATAGCCTGTACTGGTTAAAAAACCGATACTGATGGCCGTTGTGAACTGGTACTGATGGCCAGATCTGTAGTAGCGTAATATCATAAGGATTTATCAATATATGATAATCACATCTCAGTACTGTCCTGCTAGTATTAGGTTTCAGTTGAGAATCTAGATCTGTTCTAAGGTTCTTACTGTCAGCATTGGATAAATTAGTTGACATTTACATGCGTAACCCCAAATGAAGACAACTATACCAAAAAGCACCATCTTGCACATAATCTGTCCTAAAGGAGGGCGTGCACTTTTACAATAATATATTTTGTAATTAATGAAGAACATGACATTGATTATGTAGTCGCACTAACTTTACAGACCTGTTCAAAGACCAGCTACAAAACGAGCCTCTCTATCTCCAAATACAATTGTACATATATAGGCACTATGATTTTTGACAAGATAGCACAGGGCTTCATGTAAGAAGGCCCGGGGAAAGTACACACAAACAAAAGAGAGTATATATAAAGGCATGCACGAGTCATACATTCAAACAAAAAGCTCTGCAAGAATGCATGGGATCGAGGGAAAAAAAGAAAGAAACTCTAGAGCAGCTATCAGGGTTCGCAATATCGACGAAAACCGGTCGATTTTCACGATTTTCGCGCGTATCGCTGCGGCTCGATATCAAAAACCGGTCGATAAACCGATCCGATTCAAAAAAAAAAATTCAAAAATTCGAAAAAATTTACGTGTCAAAAACCGGTCGAAAATCGGTGGAAATCGGTCGATTTTCGTCAAAAATCGTCGAAAATCGCTATAAAAGTCGACCGCACAAAAAAAATCAACATGGTTGTCGATTTTCCACCGATAATCGTTGATTTTCCACGTTTTTTGATTTTTTTTTCAAAAAATCTGTTTTTTGAATTTTACGCGATTTTTTGCGATTTTTGACCGATTTTTGGCTCGATTTTTGCGATTATCGAATTTCATTGTTCATCCGAAAATCGCACCTAACGATAAGGTTAACCCTGGCAGCTATACGTTACTCCCTTGCAGGCAAGCGAAGAATATATTGTGTACTGGACTGGCAGCTGACTGGTATCCCCATGGTATTTAGTGACCAAATACCATTTCCACACACCACACCTTGCTAATTGCATTGCTCATGCAAAGATATGTTTGTTTGAGGGAAAGAAAGGGGGGGGGGGGGTACTTTCTATGTTAATGACTCACAAGTTTCAAGGCACCCCCAGGGCATTCATAGGAGTTAAAAGAAGTGAGATTGATAAATTATATAGTAATATATATAACTCTACACCCACTGATGAGTATCCTCTTTTGATGCAGCAACAATTTCCTACTGCTCTTCGCTTCCCAGCTATTGGACTGCATGCAAGCATGGGTGTGATGCAGGGCTGCAGGCAACGGCCGCTTCCATTAATATCATATCTATGTGCAAGAGAACAAAACAATTCCACCCCCAACTTCTTGAAATGCTAACTGAGCAAAATTTCCTTATCTGTTGACTCCAAGATGGATTGATTAATTGCACCATCATCATGTGTGTGTCCACTTAGATCATGAAAGTTGGTGCATGCATGTTTCTTCTAGTACTTGGGATTTGAGGAAAGGGAGGAAAAAGTTGGTGAAGATCTCTCTTCATTATTTGATTCATAAGATCAAGGCTACTCTCCACAAAGGAGAGGTTAGGAGATATACATTGTAAACAGAAGAACATGAAAGAAGAGATGAGCCTAGACAAACCCATAGCTGGACATAAAAGCTGGGTGCTGAACATGATACGTGGATTGCTTTTTTTTCAAAGGAGATCCAGCCAGGGTTCTGGTGTGCAGTACTCAAGCCCCTCTTCTATCACTTTCTCCTTTCCTTTTTTCTGACGCTTTCCAAGCACCAGTTTGTCTCAGTCAAGCTAGCCCTAAGAGAGCATATGCCACCCCATGCACACATCCATTTCAGAGCAGCCCTGGTGATGAGCCCAGGAGGGTCTTGGCATGCCTCACAGATGCCATAAACTGCCAGTAACATATGCATAAGCATCAATTACTGCAGGTGTGCATGGCCTAATGACCTACGCTTGCATATGCCCTAGTTGCAGTACTGTTGCACATCCATCACCTTCAGCTTGAGGGCCAAAATTAAACTAAGGATAAATCATGACCTAAACATTAAACAAGCCATAGCTCACAAGGAGGTGGTGCAAACACAAATATTTGTGACAAAAGCAACACGCTTTTGTGTCCTGTGGGGGATTGGCTGGGAAATTTGAACACCATGGAAGATTCTGTTCCATACATGACAAGCTGCTTTAATGATCTATCGATGGTGTTCGCAGAGACATTTTATGAGTACACATCACATGACCTTTCTCCATCCCACGTGTGGCCCACTGCATTTGTGGCCACTGGGCAGGTCTAGATCTATCTTTGACTGGGTAGATCGATCGTATAAATACCCAAACAAGAGAGAGAGAGAGAGAGAGAGAGAGAGAGAGAGAGAGAGAGAGAGAGAGAGAGAGAAATTTGACGAGATGGAGACATCATCACATTACCTATGAGATGGAAGTGGCGGGAATACTATGTCGGGCCTTCTGTATATAGAGATCAGGCCGAAAATAATATAATGACATCATGCATGCATGCCACATTAAAAAAAAACACAGCCTTAATTTTAGACATGTCGTATCTGACAGTAGTTATTGTCCGTTATCTTGGGATCCCTGGATTCAATTATTTCCACATCAGAATTTTTTTTTCTGTTGGAGGAGGGTCGATCTGCATATATCAGATTATTGTAGCACTTTATTTTCAGCCCATGCAAATTTTTTTTTTGTAATATTAACCATATTGATGGGTTGGATCGAAATGACACATCGGCGTTTAATGATCATTAGAATGAGACACATCGGCCTTTAATGATCTCTCGTGTGTGTATAGACACTGTTCATGCATGTTCCAGACTGCATGGAGAAGAGCTGCACATAGTTGGATTTTAGCATGATTGTCACTCTTGTGCCTGCGACCTCGTGACAATTGGATTGCTTGATTAAAAATGGAGGTCCTTTTATTATGAACCCGCCACGCAACTCTAATACTAGGCATGTAGAGATAATGTAGGGAAAAATATACGTACACCATTGACCACTCTTATTTAATTAGCTGAGCAAATACTTTTTTCCTCAACAAATTAAACGCTCTCTCTCTCTCTCTCTCTCTCTCTCTCTATATATATATATATATATATATATATATATATATATATATGTTGTACCATGCAGATCTACTCCAATTAAATAGAAGATATTTCCACATACATTTACCATTGCAAAAGTATAGCTTTTGCCGAGGCGCGAAGGTGGCGAGTGGCGACCAGAATTAATACAGGCACCAATGCTGGGCTAAGCATACAGCAATCAGCATGAGGAAGCCCAAATTCCATGTTTGTGTGATGTTTTAAGGCATATATAGAAGCTTTTCTGTAGGGATATTCTTTTTATGAGAGCAAATGCAATTCATGTGAACATAAGAGAAAATGTTTTTTTTTCCCTCAAGTAAAAACCCAAAAAACAATAAACATGATAGGAGAACATTTCGATATTTCCGTAGTTTAGCAATACCCATGAAACCTTTTGTGGATTATTATTTACTAAAACAGTAGTAACTTCTCAGTGGGCAGGAAAGACTAGAAACATAATCATGCAGTATAATCATTCTGAGTTTAAGCTTTATATTTGCTTGTTTAATAAAATTTTTATTAAAATAGCTACATGCACCTATCTGAGTTTTTAACAGATAAATGTGCCTCTTAAGGTCACTCTTCTAGAAGTGGAGCTTAGGGAAACGATCAGTGGAAAATATCAAGTCCATATATTCCTTTTAACAAGTTACAACCACAAACCACATGATCGAGCTTTTGTGAAGCAAACAGAGAAAAGGAGAAAATGGGCTTCGAAGATGAGGAGGTTGCCTACCCAAGGAAAGCTTTTCAGAGAACATTTCCTTCTTTCCTGAGTGAGAGAGAGAGAGAGAGAGAGAGGTGGGTCAGAGTTCAGAGCATTAAGGGAAAACTGATTAAAGTCTGTGCTCATACAGGAGGTGTAAAGATGTGAATTTACCACCCCTCATCTCCAAACTCTTACACACCCCACATGCATGGGCATGCCCCCCCCCCCCCCCCAACACACCCCCCACTCTCTCTCATGCTGCCATGGGATATATATATAGACAGGAATGCCCCTGAGCGCTAGATTTGTATGTTTCTGCATTAATAAGCAGAGGCCATCATCTTGCGTGCGGAGGAGCCTCGTGGATGAACCAATTGTACCTACCAGCTCATTCATCTCAGCACACATGAACAATCATTTTATATTGGCCGGCATGCTGAGGTTCCATTTGATCATGGTCTATTAACTATTTCACGCAACTTAAACAAAATAAGAAAGGTATATTTTAATTAGCGAGTAACTGAGTATAACTTATTAGCTTCTTTCTCTCCCAGAAAAGAAGGTTGATGCTCTCTCTAGTCTCTAACAGGTAAAGAAACAAAGTTTGAACTCAATATGCTAGGAGTACGTCTGGGATAGCAAGTAGCTTAGAAAGGGTTAGCAAATCAGAGTTGCAGCCGCTTGCCGGCCACCCGTAGGCTGTAGCCCAAATGATAAAAGACACTGGTATCTTGGCAAAAGTTCTGACCCTTGCTGCTACCTGCTAGCCAGCATGAGTAAGCATTTGAGTCAGAAATAGGACAAGAGGACATCCGGAGGAAAGAAACATTACTACTAAGAATTATTAAACGGTCTATTAATTACTACCACATGGATATAACTTCTCCAAGAGAATATTGTAACTTCTCATCAAAATAACCATGTACTTTCATCCCCTTATGCATATATGTAAGCATCATGTGTAGCATGCGCCACGCCAACCATCTGATCACTTGCAGATATACAAGATAGAGAAGCGCGCGGCTGCTAGCGGCCGCACAGCTGAGTTAGCAGAGCAAGCCCATGCATGCGGCACCGCCGGCTCACTAATTATTTCTGCCTATATATGGCGTTGCTAGGTTCGGTCGGCCAGACATGAGTCCAAGCTCGTGCACTGCACAGGTGAGTTGACTGTTGACACCAGGGCTCATTTGCATGAAGGTTCCAACACACCACCCACGCACACATTTAAACTTGGAACTACGCAAGCTAGCTACCAATCTGCGGAGTGCAGCTCAGCTCTGTGCGGTGCAGTGAAGCCTCTCTCTCTCTCTCTCTCTCTCTCTCTCCCTCTCCCTCTCTCTCTCTCCCTCTCCCTCTCCCTCTCCCTCTCTCTCTCTCTCTCTCTCTCTCACACACACACACAAGTGCATACCGAGGACGTACGTTGTCTGTCAGGTCTTCTGTTGCTTGCGCCACATGGAGATGGAGTAACCACACGCACCAATGCCTCCGCCCTCCCCTTCTTTTCTTCTTTTCACAATCCCATCGCAGAAGAGAACAGTTTTACGTGTTTCTTTGCGTATCTACTGTTTCCCTGGCCTCTCTGCATCTGAGGAAAATATTTCTTTTTTTCCCTTTTTCACTGAATCTAAGCGCTGTGGATGGCTTTGCTTAGGGCCATGCGAGCACAGATCTTTCCTACCTCATCTTCCCGAATCTTGTCATACTCAGGGTCTCGTATTCGTGGTTTACCTGCACATCCTACAGTAAGATATTCCTAGGAATAATAGAGCATCTAAAGGCCTTGGTTTCATCAAGGAGAACAAAGCGGAAGCTGATCATTCAAGGAGAACTATTTCAGCCCATAGATGAATCCTGAAGTCTCAACCCATAGTTGAGTCTATGTGAGACCCTCACTTTTATGCTACGGTGCAAAATAAAAGAAATGTGAGAGGTGCTTCTATGCTCTCCCTCCTAATACAAGTTGCATAAATCTTGAAGCAAACGAAGGGGTAAGTAATCCTCATCTACCCTCCATTCATGCTTTAATATTTGTGCAACTTTAAAAAGAAAGAGCATAGAAGCACCTCTCAAGAAATGTTCTAAAGTGCATACTATGCTAGTCCCATAATCAGTAACTAGCACGCACTAACACAATTTGAAAAGACAGCCATACAAAACTTGTATAATTTTATTACAGCGGAAGTTTAGATACATAATATAAAACAAAAGTAAATCAGCAGAGAAAACTTTCATCTTGTAGTGTGCCAACTAAGCTCAAAATTTCACAGGCAATTGACAAGGCGACGCTTAGAAAGAACCATCGTTAATAAACTTGTATCCTGCGTCAAAGTAAACGTCGCCGGGAATGTCTGACTCTTCACCTAAAAATAACAATAACAGCAAGTGTGGGTACATTTTGTACTCAACAAGACTTTAAGTTGAGTATTTGAAATGTCTAGAGTAATGCTTCTACGGTTAATTTTTTCCTGGAGCTAATTTAAATTGTAAATACTGAATAATAGATTGAAAGCGTAAATGAAATAAAAAAATTTAAGATTGAGTACAACTTGTATTGGGAGGGAAAGCATACAAGCCTCATCAATATATATCAGATAGCACGTGAGCATATATATATATATCCTGGCATGTTAGAAAAACAATGAGAAGATGGGACAATTTACGAGCAACACAATAACATATATGGGATGTCTCTACAGCGTGGTGAAAAGGAAGCCTGTAGGGAAGTGCATACGCAGGGAATTAAATTAGCCAATTCAAATGACCGAAGAATGTTACGAGCAATGATTGTCCCGGTGAGCTCCTCTTTTGATATGCCTCCCTTGAGGTGGTCTCAGCAGATTCTGATACAAATATTTAGATCTATATGGATAAAGTGTGAGGGAGGGAGGGAAGCAAGTGGGAATCATTAGAAGGTGCCAACTTTCTGAACCCAGTGGGTCCACTACAGATCAAAAGTTGCCCAATGACCTCTAAAGATGCAGTGTTTTCTAAAAGCTGTGACTCCATACTGTAACTCTTATGTACCAAAAGAATGTTATCTTTTATTATTTATTTTTTTAAAAAAAGAATGTTGTCTTAAACATGGTATAGCTAAAGATGGGGGCCGTCTTCTAGTACCTTCCTTTGGTCCAAGCGATTTTGCATACCTGCAGAAAGCAAAAGTCACTTTTGAAGTTCAAAGGAAACATAGACTTACATCGGATTGTCACCATCAGAAAAATCAGAATTTGTAAGGGCTTTAATTGGAAAGATGGCACTTGCTTGGCCCGAAATGCGGTCTCCCATCGCTAGGAGCCGCTACATTAGACCTCCTAGCACAGTTGCAAACAACCCTAATGCTTAAAATGAAGTAAATCCAACGCAGTCAACCCAAAAATTTAGGAATTTACTTAGTGAAGCTTGTCATACAGAAACTGGATTGCCTTAGAAGAAGTTGGTTCTCCAGCAACTACTTCAAGAAAAATCATACAGTTTGTGATCATTACATAGCATGAAATCCTGCAAGGCAAACCTCAAGCAGAAGGCGGTGGCAAATCATAACATTCCTTGGCCATGCGAACGCATTGCAACCAGTGTAACACCTCGACATTTGGGTCCTTCTCCAAAACCGCATCTCTAACAGCAATCTGGATTGTACCACGGTATATGACGATCCTCCCTCGAACCCTCAACAGAGTGCCCAGACTCACCACCTCCGACATTTTCAATGCCATCTCTGCGGTTGGATCAGAGTCTAGTGTCCCAGATGAACTGTTTGCATTTACGTACTGATGGTTCAGCCACAGGACGCATGGTACACAGCCAGTGCCATCATCAACCAGGAAGCGGAGGAACTTCTCCCTGCGATCGTGCGAAACCACAACCCCAAGAAGCTCGGCACGAGCAACTGTACGGCCACAGCGAACAAAGGAAGGAGGCGAAGTGTGTCGGACAGTTAGGGAGAGAAGGTCGGCAGCCAGAAGCTTGACATGCACAAGATGAAGGGAGTCCATGCTGACTTTGCAGACAACCTATGAATTTCAGAGAAGAGATGTAACTCTAGCTTCACAAATGTTGTGATACAGAATGAAACATTTAAGGAAAAAAAGTGGCAGATTTCCTCAAGCAACTGAGCAAACATAATGAAACCTAGAGGTAATAGCAAGCAAACAGCGCACGAGACCTCGATAAATCCTAATCCTACAGAACCATCCACATTAAACACCAAAGGTAGATTATCAAAGAACAAATCAGAAATTTTGGTTTCTCAGTATCAGTGAATCAATCAGCACTCACCTCTGTTGCTACGGTTCGTTCCCCCATTTCGTCGAACACCTAACAATCACAGCTCAACACTCCCTCCACAAACCACCACCTCAAGTCTACACGGTCTGACTCACCAACACATAGCATGGGACCATGGATTAATCCTTGCCCTGCCATGATTTCATCAAACACTCCCACAGTTATCACCCCTTTAGGGCACTCAACACGCACCCCGACATTGCAATTCCATCGACCACAAAAACCAAACAGTGCAAATTCATACAACGATCTAACGGAAAGGGACGGCGTAATCCTCTGAGATGAACCCAAAATCAGGTAGGAAAGGAAGAGAGCCCTTACCCTCCTTGCCTGTTGAGTGGGAGAGGTGTCGCTATCGCAGTGTCCTAGGGCTTTGTAGGCAGGGGGGTTGGAGGTGCCGAACGTTAGGTCACGGGAGGCGGCGCCGCCGAGGCCCAGCGTAGCCGTAGCACGGTGGGAGAAGAGCGGCACGGCGGACGGAGCCGTGGTGAAGACGCGCGTGGCGTCGAGCACGGGTGATCGGGAGTCGGGAGGGCGCGCGCTGAGAGGAGCGGGCGAGTCGGAGCGAGGAGGCGGTGGTGTGCTGCAAAAGCTCGACCCAAATCCAAATTTAATTAATAAAGGCTTGATCCAGACTAGGCCCAACTACTAAAGCTCACGCTTGAACTAAGCCCAAATTCTGGCCTGGGCCTTAGCCTGAACAATCCTTTAGCACACAGCGAAGTCAATGCAACATGCATGGAACGCGAGCAGCGACGCCGGGCCAGTGAAATTGCGCAGTCGGAGAAGGACTTGAACATGGATGACCAATTCGCAACTCCGGCAAGGGGAGCGCACTGTCACCGTCGCTACCGACGCGACCATGCCGAAGGGCACTTGACCGCTGCCGTCTCACCTACGCTACGCAGTTGTAGAGCAGAAAGGGAGGGCCAGAGGAGGAGGCGGCGGAGACAACCCAGTAGAGATGACGAGCGGCCAAAATTAGAATGCACACGTACTCGTGGATGAACTAGCACAAGCTCGGAGCCAGGAGCACTGCACCGACGAGTGCCGGCCCAAAAGACATGGCAACAGCTTAAAATTGGCAACCAAATCGTGAGTAGTTACAACGTGTAATTGGAGGGAGGCGGTTACCACAGCCGAGCATGAGGACGCGGGAGGAACTGGGTGGCCGCCGCATCGCCGGGTAGTCTGGTACCAATCGAATTAAGAACCCGCCGCCGTCCATATCGCCGGTAGAGGTGGGGAGGAGCAGGGGGCGTCCCAGTAGGCTGCGGCGGCGTAGGTCGTGTTTATTTGGGGTTTTTTTACCGTTTAAAAACTAAAATATCAAAATCTAAACAAATGATTAGTTTTTTGTCTAGCTTTTTTCAAAAGTCATAAGCCTTCAATAACTAAAAGCCAAAAATTACCAAAGATATGCTTTTTCGGCTTATTGAGCATTGATTTTAGACTAATGCCATTGAAGGCTTGTTTGGATTTTCCTTAGGGAAAATATTCCTGCCTAGAAAATATTTCCACCATTTAGGAAGGATAGGGATAAAAATCCCGATCATTAAAAAATAGAAAATTGAAAAAATTTAGAAACAACGTCAGAGTTAAACAATGGCTAAAGATGGGACAATTAAAATTATCTTGAAGCTTGTCTGTCGTGAAGCTAATTTCTATTATTTCAAAGGATGATTACAATGAAGGTCTCCAGGCTGCGTATACAGATGATCGGAAGCAACGATCTTTTGATGGAAACGTTATTATGACACATCAGGTTACATGAATATGTTTTCTTTCCACTTTATTTTCTTCCTGTAATTTCTCCCCAATATTGTCACAAGAATTGGGAAGTATATGAATTATGAAACCATTTCAAAGCCAAATGGGAAGTATATTGCTGTTTTCTGTCTAGTAAGCTTTTGAGCTGTAAGCAGCACTTGGTAAGTAACCATGGAAGAAAATTTATATGCTGTAAATAAGTATCAGAATTACATTTAGTACTTTGTTCATCAAGTTCCTTTGATGCAATTTAAACATCACGCTCAACTCTTAGTATAGTGCAGAAAGTGTTTTTTTTTTTAGAACCAGGAAATATGCCCCCAGTTTTATTAAGGGAACTGAAAGTAATAGTCTTACATTATGCGTGATAGAAAGTAAAACTCCCAACCTCCTACTACTATGCCCAGGTCCCTAGCATCTCCAAATCTCCTCCCAGATCCTCTCATCAAATTGCTACTTCTACCACTAATGAGAGTTGTCTACTACTTTATGTAAGAACCCTGAAATTCCATCTCCATTAATCACATCATTAGAAGTCTAATTATCATCTTAGCATGCAGATTAAATTGGTTAGGCAGCAGTAGGTTCAAGAATGCTATTGTTCTGTGTGGCTAGTGTTGCTTTGGGATAGAAAGAGGACAATTCTGCCCTTGCCCATTCAATAGAGCTCAAGGGGTAGAAGGGTAAATTCGCGTCAGTGAGTGGATAAGAGTGAAGTCACAGCCTAGTTTCACCTCACTCCTCATGTCATTTTTCCCCTTTCACCACGATGGAGCCCTTTCCATTGCTTTCCTGCCAACCGAGTGAGAGTGATTGAGGGAGCAAGATCTGAGGGGGGACCGCAGCTGGTCGGTGGAGGAGGAGACCGCTGGAGCTGCTGGACCAGGAGCCCAAGCCGAACCAAAGGAACCAGAAGGAGGTGGAGCCGGGCGAGCTAGGGTTCGGCTACCACTACTCCAACGTCAGCCATCTCCCCAATCAACCGAACCAAGCAGCAGGAGTCCAAGTAAGCCGGTAAACCCTTAGCTTAGCTCGGGCAAACAGCAAGCAAACCCTAGGCTAGAATGTAGTATGCCAAACCTCCAGATCTAGCAAGAACTAGTGTAAATCAGTGTTCTTCTTTTGGGTCTCAGAAGGGGAGTTGCCTAGGGGCTCTTGCACTGGCCCCTAGCCATTCCCAAGCCCTTACCTAGAGCCGGCCTACTGTATCGGCGCTGCAACTTCCAACCTAGGCCATCTCACCCCTAGGATCATCATTGACCCAAGCAACTCACAGAGCAACCACGCATAGTCCAGATCCCAGCAAGGCAAGGCAGCAGGAACCGAATCCCATCATGTAGCGTCCAGCACCCAAGATCAGATTCCCAGCAGAGAACCAAGTCACCATCAAGCCACCAAGAATCCCTTCAACCATCAGCAAGCAACTATGAACCCAAGAACCAAGTTCCAACAGAGAACCGAGTTCCTCCAAGCCACCATCATTCAACCAGCAACCAAGAACCGAACCAAAGAAAGCAAGAATCCCCAAATCCATCAAATCACTTAAACCCTAGAACTTGGAGACAGCAGTAGAGGAGCCGGTCTAAGGGAGATTAGGAGGAGGAGAGGGAGTGTGCAGGCAAGGCGAGTAGGGGGAGGTGTCGCCATGGATAGCTGGTTGAGGGGCATCTCCAGAGGGAGAGGAGGCGAAGGAGAGGCGAATGCCTCTGTTGGCTGTGAGTGCAGTAAAGAAAAGAGAGGAAGGAGAAGCTGGGCTGGGTCCAGTCGGCTGAAGGAGTAGAGAAAAAGAGAAAGAAACAGAGAGAAAGAAAAGAAAGGGAAGAGAAGAAAAAAGGAGAAAGGAAAGAAGAGAAAAGAAAAGAGGAAAAGAGGAAAAGAGGAGAAAAGATGAGTTGGGTTTAGACCTTGGGCATAGTTAGCAAGTAACTTAATTAGATTTAGCACCATCTCTTTTAATTGAGGTCTCTAGTTGTTGGATGCCATTAATCAGATTCAAAAGGGCTAATTATAACCAAAAACTAATAGCTAGTAATTATATTTTCAGATCTGAACCTGAATCAAACAGATCTGAACCAACCTTTGAACGAGGACGTACTTTCCAATTCTATTCCAGGCAAGTCCCTTTGATCATGTGTTTTAAATGCTTTAAATGTTTTTGTATTATAAATGTCATCTTGCATAGAAAATCTATATTATAAATGAAACATGAAAAGCTTGATGGTTGTGGAAATGGGAGTGTGGAACTGTTGGAAGATGAATGTGGAAGAGTTGGATGTGGAGTTGGTGAATGGTGTGGTTAAATGAAAGGGGCATTGGGGAAATGATTAGATATTTAGTTGGGTTAATATTGGTGGGTAGAGGACGCCGATGAGAAGGTTGTTGGCCGGTGGGGTCCTCTACATATGTTATTATATAAGGTCAAACAATCTAACACTTGGGCGATGAGCCGTAAATGAGTATCAACCATAGTGTGAGGAATTCAGTCAGAAAAGGTTGTCCTAGGACAGTATCAATGCCTCCACCATGGGTAAGTTAAGGGGCGCGCCTCTGGGATATGCCGGTAGACCCAGAGGACTGAGGCCAATTGGATGGCGGTATATTTGAAGCCACTGGGTTACTGCTGTTGGTGCGGAGTAACAACTGTGTCTGCGAGTTGAGGATGACCTTGGTGGGTGTCCCCAACTCGAGTACAGGGGTGGAGAATTAATACTGGACTAGTGATAAACGTTCTGGGGCATCTAAATGTCGCTATGGGTAAAGTGGTACAAACCTGCGCAGGGTAAATCATGAATTCATGCCAGTCTCTTGGATTGGAGACTACGGAAGCTAAGTCTGTCTCATATACTGTGTTAGTAGAGTCTTTGGAAAGTTAAAATGAACCACTCTTTAATAAAACTATCTTTCTTAAAAAGCTAGTTTGAGGGAAGGTGGAATTTGGTGGATTTCAAGTATTTAAGAGAGAAAACTCATCATGCATTCCTTGTTATTAATGCTTGCTGAGTACTCTGTACTCACTCTTGCTTAAACCCCCCTTTGCTTAGAAGGTGAGTCCTATGGATCCGCTTTGGAGGCAGAGGGTGAGGATCATTCGCAGGACCAGGACTTATCAGAGGCAGTCTACTACTACTACTATCTTCAGGAGGACTAGGTTGTCTAGAGGGCCATCTCCTGGTGGACCGTTTCCAAGGGGACCGAGGCCTCGTTCTGAGGGGCCCCTGGGGTAATATTTATGTCTTATGTACTGTTGTATTAGTCTATTGTATAATTAACCTTTTGGACTTGTAGCCCAGTGTGGCAGGATGGTATGGAATAAAGGTATCAGTTTCCGTCTCTAATTATTGTTCTGCTGCAACACTCTGAACACGGCGTAGTAGCTAATAAAGTATCGGGCCGCTCGATATTTTGCTAGCCACTATGCCGAGATTCGAGTAATTAACCCCGCGTAATGACAGTGAAGCTGTTAATTACCAGGGCTAATTACCCAGGTCGTCACACTTTATCTGTTACAGTTTAAGAAGCACCATACAGAATTTCTGTTACACCCAATAACTGTTCAGTTGAAGAGAGTGCTTTAAATAGATTGAAAATTGAGGCAAAGGAGCAGTTTCAAAAAGATTCAGGAGTACTCCTACAACTCTACAAAAAGATCCAAACGGTTCTCGGTATGTTATTTTATAGTTTGGAACCTTTCTTCTTGTATCCAACAACTCTACATGTATTGATAAGTATTGTAGCACTCATTCTGTCAGTTACTGGCTACTTGCAGCTTCATAGTACACAATGTTCCTGAAAGCACCACTACATCGATACATTGATCCATTGAAACTTCTACACCAATCAAAATGCATGGATGATCATCGGGAAATGAAACACTTAAG
This sequence comes from Rhipidocladum racemiflorum, assembly GCA_036346355.1. Taxonomy (NCBI): domain Eukaryota; kingdom Viridiplantae; phylum Streptophyta; class Magnoliopsida; order Poales; family Poaceae; genus Rhipidocladum; species Rhipidocladum racemiflorum. The sequence goes on along the minus strand of CM070573.1, from coordinate 58,762,914 downwards.
CATCGACCTTTGAACATGTGAAACTACTACATCACTCAAAATGCAGACTGCGTGAAAGAGATGGTTGAATTTTTCCTACATGTGGACTATATTATTTGCAAAGATGATACGTTCAATGTAACTGTGCCATTACAAAGATCCTAGTCCTTCACAAAATTTTTAAGCGAATGGTTGCTTGAGCACTCGTTTGGGGGGCTGCACAGCCGCTTGGAAGCGAAGCGCGGAGAAAAGCGAGACAAAAGCTCAAGCCATCCATCTGGTGCTTCGAGGTGGGTTCGAGTGCTTCGTCTCCCTGGTGCCATCACCGCCTTCGGGCCGCCACCCTTTGGCGCCTCCGCTTCGCCGCCCCACCGGCCCTTCACCGCCTCCGGCCCGCTGCCCAGTTTGGCCTTCACCTCCCCCGGTCGACCTACGCATCCCCGCCTTCACCCCATCGGCTCGCCTCCTCGCCGGGTCTGCCTCCCCGCCTCCGCTCCACCTCCCCACCTCTACCCCGCCGGTCCTCAGCCTCCCCTAGTCCGCCGCCCCGGTCGGCTTCCGCCACCTAGCCGGCCCTTCGCCGCCTCCGGTCGGGTCTCATCCCAGCTCAGCCTCCTTCTTCCCAACCGATCTCCTCCCAGCTCGGCCTCCTCCTCTGCGCCCGGTCACTCCTCCCCCAAAAGCAAAAAAAGCTAGTTTGCTAAACGGCATATATAAAAAAACCACAGCTACCAGCTATAGCTGCTTTAGAGCCCAACAAGTCAAAAGCAGCTTCTCAGCCCAGCCGTAGCCCTCCCAAACAAGCCTGAATTTCATGATTTTGATTAGTTTTTGCACAATGTTAGACTGAAATGAACTAGAAGTGTTTGTTTTGCGCAATTAGGGATAGATTAATATCTAGCTGCATCGTGCCAGAGTCAGGACATCGATTTTTTTATGCCTGAGATTGGCAAGGGTGCCTATGCTAAGGAGGAGGAGCTCAGGGCTTCGACCAAACAAGTCACCGACCCTTGACACCTAATCTCATAAACAGCTACAACATATCACAGACTGATCTCATAAACAGCTAATCAGCAATTAGTAGAACCAAGAACCGTCGAAACAATTGATGTGCAATTATGTGCAACTTGATGCAGTCTCTACGATTTTTTTACTGAACATTATTTGCAGCTGTTTATGATATGTTTTTTGTAATGAGATGCTTTACATTGCTTGGGAGGTAACTTTGGTAAAAAAAAAAAAACACCTGCAAATAATGCTGATTGACAAAAATCAAGTGGGCAATTACAATACTTTACCATTCAAACACCCAAAGGATATGATTTTCACTATAAACAGATCAATGATTTAACAACACATCCTGGAATAGATCAACGATTGAGATCAACACAACCCCAATCTATAGAAATAACTTGGCACATTTTGCATCATACCTTCTTGGACCTACACTGCATCATCGATGAAGGGGCTCAACCCAGGCCTGGGGATGCGAGGACATCGAGGGCGGGCTGCGGGGCTTCCGCTGAGATGAGGTCGATTCTGGCGAGGGCAACGGCTCGGAGGTTAACTAGCGTAGCATTTGGCCGAAGGCAAGCCCAGGTGACTACTGAAGGCGCCAAACCCTAGCCGCCATTGTCGATGTAGAGAGCAGGGAAATGACCTTTGGCATCGACAGGCAGACAGGGGCGTAGCTGTTGGGAGGCAAGACGAGGGCGGAGGCAACCGTTAGGAGGCGAAGACAAGGGGCGGTGGCAGACATCGGGAGGCGAGACGAGGCATGGAGGCTACTATCGAGAGGCGAAGGTGGTCGTCGGTAGGCGAACAGGAGGGGGGGGGGGAGGGGCCGCTTGGGCCGAGACGAGGGGAGGAGTTCCCGACCAGCGTACACAGCGAATAATTTCCAATGGAAACAGTGTGGATCGGGCTGGAAAATCCCTGTGACATGAGCAGGTGAGCTTTCGAATACATTTTCCATCCGAACCAGGGAAGCCCACCCCGTCCTTTTCGGCCTACGGGAATGGGTTGGGATGCTGGCTAGGATTTGGGTTTCCAAACAACCTTAAGGCCTTGTTTGGATGTTAGGGGGGAAATCCCAGGAAACAAAATCCCAAAGAGGATTTTGAAGGGCACATAGAATCCCTCTCATTTCCTTGGGGAAATAATCCCTTTCGGGAATTATTCCTTGCCACCATTTGGAAGACAAGGGATGGAAATCCTGGACATTAAAAAAATATCCAGGAAATCAGAAAAATTCAGAAAAGTTTAGAAAATTTAGGAAAAAGCATTTGACCAAATCATTACATCCACACATTCAAATTAGATTCATACAAGCATTCACAAATAGGTAAATCCAAACAAGCATTCACAGTTGACAAGTTTCTCCACTAGAAGTAGCTTCAGTAATGATGTGATCGACAAACCAATGGATAGTTTGGAGGTCTAAATGATAGATCATGTCGTTGAATAGCTTGGGTACGTAGTGGAAAGTGGCATGTAAAGTAGTTAAATAACTTCCTCAACCAAGTATGTAGTACTTATCATAACAAAATTCATGAGAAATCAGTTGACATTACATTCCAGTAAGATCATGCACAGTTGAAAAATGGAAATAAGAAGACAACTTAATTATGGCAAGCAGAAGTCAATTTGATCAACTGATCATAGGTGAAGGAACTCAATTTAGAAACATATCCCGGAGTTCTTGACTTACCTGCTCATTTATGAGGAAAAAAAGTTTGCGTTTGGACTGTGAACAGCTCAGTGATGACTGCTAAAACCAGGGGGTTCCAAACAATGTAACCATGTTGAATCGCAGCTAGCAACAAGTAACAAGATCACATTTCACAGCATATTTGCTTTGAGTCAACATGGCGGCAGACTGAATTTCTACCACACCTAGTACTTTTTTTATAACAAAAAGTGAATTCATTGAGTTAGGTAAAAGGGCTAGAGGATAAGTTACACAAATATTTGTTTCATGGTTAGAATAAGAAGCCCACTTGGACTAACATTGCTCAATAGTCTGCACTCTACAGGACCCAATAATCAAAAACATCCAATGCTTTAGCAGTTTATTCCAAGACTGTAAAATTTCATCGATGTTTAAGTTTAGGTCTTGGCTTTTGTCCTAGAATCTTCTACAGAACCTCCTAGGCTATTGTAGCTTCAAATGAAAGAATAAGAAAGAAAAGGCAACAGATTTATCCACTAGAATCATCTGAGTTTGAAAGCAAGAACCTTCCCTCTCCAATAAAGGCTTGACTTAAGACCAAAAAACAATGAGAAAGTTATGCCTAAGAACTCTGTTATGCAGAAGATTAATGCCAATCTAAGAACTCAAAAGATTAATACAGTTCCTATGATGGTCAAGTAGAAGCATACTTACACAATAAATAATGCATATCTAGGCAAAAGTCCCATGGTCAACACGTCAAGTTCAATGAAAAAATGTTTAATTTAGGTTTCTCTTGCTAGATCAACAAAGGGAGAGAAAACAATTTTGATCAAACAACAAATAAGAGATCGTAGAGCATACCTATGGAGCAATTTTGCTACATATACTACTTGATGCTTGAGTCGGGTCAGTTCAACTAAACCTGCAAAAGTAAGCATTAGTAATAAATTGGAGCATAGACGGCCAAAACAAAAGCAACTGCTCCTAAATCTGATTATACCACAAGGTTTGCTGTCAACTACATCAGCAAAACTAGACTGGCACAAGTAGTGTACTACTCCAAACAATAGACAAGTTACAAAAACTGACTTGCTAGCTTTATAAGTATCTGTAATAGAAGGTAGTTATACCACGGGAACATCTGTATTCTTCAAGAAACGGGAAATTTTCCTGCTGGCAGAAAAAATAATGAAGATGGAATCATTTCTAAGACCAATAAGCACAGAAATCATATAAAACAAAGCTACTGGGAAGACTACATAATGATTTGCAATGATAAATTTTGTACTCTCCAGCTTGACAAGCAACTTTCCAGACACAGCTACTATGACAACACAAAATGAAGAATTGTCATCATGCCAAACATGAGAATATGGAATTGAATGCATATAGCTACAAAATCAAGAATTACCAACAATGTGCAATATGCCAGCAAGATAAGGATGAATATGTTGGTGCCATGTACACACAAACTGGACAGCTTAGAGCCTTAGACCATTTGGGCACTATGAAATCTGAACAACAGCACCCCTCAGAATCATCTACCACAAGAAGCTTTTCACCGGCGGCGGCGGCTACTCTAGCGCTGCCTCTGGTGGTAGTATGGCCGCGGTCATCGCCTCCAAGCAGGAGAACCCCCAGCTGGAGCTCGAGGGGAAGATCAGCAACGACAGCAATATAGGGAAAAATGTGCAGGCCCCACCCAACGCTGGAGATGGGGGCGTAGTGGAGCTCGTCTGTGGTGCATACCGACGGCTTCACCGGCCGCGAGGGGGCGAAGGCGGAGAGGAAGATCGGGGGTGAGTCCACGGATGGGGCTGAGTACGCAGCAGCGTAGCGGGCTACACCTCCCGCCTCAACCTATCTCCAGAGAGGAGCGAGCGAGGAAGGTGGAGGTAGAGCGAGCCATGAGCGAGGGTGGCGGAGGCGGTCGCAAGCGTGGGTGGCGGAGGTGGAGTGAGTTGCGAGCACCGTCGCGAGGTAGAGATGGGGGCAGGGTCGCTATCGCGAGAGAAGGTGATACAATGGGGAAATTTTTCCTGATCTAGGGAGTCGAATTTTTTTTCCCAGCGGAAACGGCGTGGATCGGGCCAAAAAATCCTGTCCCGTGGGCATCCAAACAGATATTTTTGCTGACCCGGAGAAATTTGCCCCATGAGTTTCTATCCTTGGGATTTGGCAGGGATCCCCACTGGGATGTGAGTTCCCAAACAAGCCCTAAAGTGTTTGTTTGGATGTTCACGGGGTAAATCTCAGGGATTAAAATCTCAAGGGGGGATTTTGAAGGGCATATGAAATCCCTCTTATTTCATTGGAAAAATAGCCTCCTTGGGAAAAATCTTTAAAAATTAGAAAAGAAATCAAAAAAATCATTGGAAAGATATTCTTACATCCACACATTCAAATTAGATTCATACAAGCATTCACACATGGGTAAAATCCATGTGACGCTCCAAGCAACACGCAATCAGGCATTGCTGACATGCATTTTGTTCGTTTCAGGCCGATGCATCCCTTTCAACTTATTTCTGGTTTCTCTGATCAAGCATCCACAAATGAAAACTCATCCACATTTCTTTGTAATTCAATCAATGGAAGCACCAACAGCTTATCTCATCAGTAGAAACACTAGTTTTCAGAGAAGTGGTGTTCTAGTTAAATACTGCACAGCAAGCGTGTCACCCATCCTCTCATAAAAGCGCATCAAATGATGAGCCAAGGGGGCATCTATGCCAAGTTCTGGGGATTCTACATAAGCAAGCGCATGCAGCTGATGTGCAAGAGCAGAACTGCCAGTAAACCATTCGATCTCGAGATAAATGAACACAATAGAAATCAAACTATATAGGAAAGGAAACAAACAAGTATTGGGAAGAGAAATGACTTACAAGAGGGCAGGCCAATGAGGAGCAGTCTCAGACCCTGGTGGTGGTGCAACTTGACAATAGAAGACCTCTGTCAGCCCTAGAGCCCGAAATGCCACTTTCAAAAAAAAACATCAAGCACATTTGTAGGTTTGCTCAAAACAAAACTACTTCAATAATACACACTACGGGATGCTTACTGATGAGAGACATAAAATGATAAGATATATTCACAAGATGCTGCTACTCCAGAATAAGATGGTAAAACTCACATTAATCAAGTTTAAGATAATGATTGGGTTTCCGTATCTTCCCCTAAGATTTTCAAAATGAAGCCTTGTAGCTTCATAATTCTTGTCTTTCTAATGCACTGAAAATGCGAAATTTGTATTTGATAAGTTCAAAATTTGTATTTGATAAGTTGTTGAATGATACTGCATTCATAAGAGACATGTTTAGGAGATTACAAATAATATCAGGTTTAATATTAAACTTTGATGCCTCCTGTGACCAGCTTACTTATGGATTTTTTTTGTGTTTTTTTACCATGAAATAGATTATTGTTCTCACTAATAACAGCAATAGCATCATTTCTGGAATAAACCATAATAGAGGTTGGCTCCAGTGGACTACCTGACAATAAAGTGTCACTTCCAACCAAAAGTTATGGACTATCCTGAGATGATAAAAGCTTATGGAGACACTTCACTTGAACATGTAAAAGAGCATTTGGAATATTATTGTTGCGTATTCTAATGATAAACGAAACAATTGACTTAAACAGAGTATGTATGTATGTATGTATTGAACTGACCATTGATGAAATTAAAACTGTGTACACTAGGACTGTTCTAATTAAGCAATTGAACTGGCTTGCATTGATTTCATCTATGTATTGCACAACACAAAGCCTCTGATAACAAGAACACAGATCTAAAGCAATTGAGCACCAAGTATTACGTACTTGGCAGCAAGTTCTAACCCACCCTAGATTCACGGATGTTGCGATGAAGATCTGGCGACTTGGGAGGGGCATTACGTGCACTTCAGTGAGGCAGAAGGTGAAGCAGTGGTTGGCGAGCGCAGATGGAGACTTGGAGTAGATGGAGTGGCGAGTGAGGAGGGCTGCCGAACGCGAGGATGGGGCGGTGGATGAGACACTAGCCAGAGAGGATGGAGGCCGGCTTGGGGAGCTTGGGGCAGTCAGGCGGGGTGCATAGGGGCTCCACGCGGAGGCGGTGGGGAAAGGGGAGCAGTAGCTTCGTCGCATGAGGAACACAAGTGAGAAGGATGGTTCGCTGAGAGGGAGAAGTTCGCCGAGGACGCCGGGGGAGGAGTAGGAGGCTGGGGGCTAGGGTTTGGGGAGGAGCAGGACTCGGGGGACTCGGGGGGCAGAGGTGCAGTCGCCAGAGGAGGCGTGATCGCGAGAGGAGGCGGAGGCGTGGTCGTGAGAGCAAGGTTTCAAATTTGTTTTTAGGGTTTCATCTCGGCATCCTCCGAAATTCGGAATTTCGTTGAAATCTTGTTATTTCGAATGAAATCCGAACGAAATACAAAAAGAAAATTTTGAATTCAGTAATTTTTGAACCGAAATTTCCGTGATTTCGGTTCAAAATACTAAAATTTCGATCCAAAATGCCAAGATCTCAGTAAAATTTAGGTGCTGTCGCCCTTTGAATTTTTTAGGGTTTTTATAATTTCACCGAAATTATGATCTACCGACTGTCCCACACGGAAAACGACGTGAAGAATCCAATCTGGCCAAAATTCGATCGAATTCGGTCAAATCCGGTCAAGTTTTGTTCAAATGTCAGTCAAATTTACCGAGATTTCTGTCAAATATACCGAGATCTCGCTGAGATTTTATGTTACTATAGCACTTTGAATTTTCTAGGGTTTTCTCAATTTCGCTAGGATTATGAAATTCGGAGGGGTCCGAGATCCAAAATTTTACCAAGATTTCATTCCTTGTACGAGAGGAGACGACGCGAGCGACGGGGAAACCTAGCCCGACCTCAAGAGTAGAGGATTTCCCCCCCCCCCTAAAAACGGTAGGGATTGGACCAAAAAAATCCTTGTCACGTGGGCATCCAAACATGCTTTATATTTGGCCAAGAAAACTAGCTCAGTGAATTTTCACCCTCAGAAATGGGCTGGGATCCCGGCTGGGATAGGGTTCTCAAACAAGCCTTAAAGTGGTAAAATTATTTATCTCTATCATATATAAAAACTGTTTGTTTTCAAGCTGTTTAAATTAAAAGGCCAAAGTCTAAATAAATAGGACCGTAGTGGTTGTCTAAGAGCTATTTCTTTCAAGAGTGGATCGGATCGAACTCAGTTTTTTCTTTCCGGGGAAAGCGAACTCTGGTGTTAGTACGTAAGATTATTGTGCATTGCAATGAGATCGTAAAAAAAGCCATACATATCATAAAACGTCTTCCACCCGACATTGTCTCCCCATTCTAACACCCTAAATTTTGGTTTTTGAATTTGATTTGGCTATTTTGAATTTTTCGTAATAAATTGATAATTAGAGTTTATTTTGAAATTTATTTGATTAAAAAGTATTTAATATGATTAAATTGTATGTGAACAATTGTTGAAAATAATGTAATTGACTTCTAAATGTCTTAAAATATTTTCTGAATTTTTTTTCAAGTATTTTTGCTATTTTTTGGAGCTATATGTATTTTTTTGTATTTATTTAAAATCAAATAGGATTAAAATTCCCGATTTCGATTTTGGGCCCAAGCGCGGCCTGATTCAGCCCTCTTCTTCCGTGCGTCGACCAAGCTCATCGGTTCATCTCGGCCTAGGGATGGCAACAGGAATGTTCCCCGCGGGGAATGGTGGAACGTCGCCGTCCTCGAGAGAGTGAAAATACCTCGTTTCCCAGCCCCGCCCCCAGTATCGAGGCCAATTCGCCCGGTCCCCCTTCCCTGTTGGGGTATCGGGTCCCGTGGGGAGCCATACCCGATAACAAGAATGCACATATTCAAAGCACAAATCATAAATTCAAAAGCACAAGCATCAATCTAGAGTTCTAGAGGAGGAGGATGAAATGAGGGTCGAGGAGTTTACTCACTGCCTCACTGGTGTCGTGGCGGAGGGGGAGCCGGAGATGGCCATAGACGCCCGTGCCACGCTTGCCGCACGTGCCCCAGCCACTGAGGCAACTGTGGTCCATTGCAGAGGGGGAGGGGGGACAGCCACCGACACCTGCATCAGGCGCCATGCTCGTCGTGCGCTCCCCAGCCACTAAGGCCACCATGGCGAAGGGGGAGGGAGAAGCGGCCGCCGAAGCCCGCAACACCGTGGCGGCCATGGTGGAGGTGGAGACGGCGAGGCCACTAGGGGGAGGGCAAGGCGGTGAGGGGGAGTTGGAGGAGGCAAGGTGAAGGTGGAGGAGGCGAGGAGGAGAGGGTGAGGGCGGAAGGCAGCGAGTGCGAGGGCGAGGCGGAGAGGGAGGCGAGTAGGAGAGGACAAAGCAAAGGTGGAGAGGGCGGCGAGCTGGAGAGGGCGGCGAGACGGAGAGAGCGAGGGTGGGTGAGACGGAGAGGGGCGACAAAGTGATTTAGTGATTAGGATTTGGGGATTTAGGGTTAGACGTGGGGTGGAGTGGTAGAGAGGACATAGAGCTATGGAATGCCCCACCCTTGATTCTCCCGACGGGGGCAATTTTTTTTCCTGTTACTAGCTTCGTGCGGAAAAAAAAACTCCCCTATTTCTACCCCCTAATAGGTGAATTCCTTGACGGAAAATGGGCCATTGCTATCCCTAGTTCGGCCTAGTCACCCCGTGCTGCGCTTAACCTAGCCTGCCCCTGTGCCGCGAAGGCTAACAGCTAGTAGTAGTATAAGCTAATATCCAAACTATACTGCGACCAACAAACACCTACCACGATGATCCAACAAGGGCTGGCTGTCGAGTTTCATTCGAAATTAACATAGTTTACATAAAATTATTTTATTTATTATTTAAGTGGTTATTTTAAATTTGAGCTAGCGAGCTACTAACAAGTCGAGCCTCATTAACAATTTTCATTTGAAATGGACTTATTTCTATTTTAAACTCATTAACTATCGTAATCGAAGTAAATTTAGATTCAAGACCTAACGAGTATTTTTTTTCTAGCCCTTGATCCGGTCGGTTAGTACTGGGCGTGCAAAGGAAAGCAAAGCTACTGTGACACATGCGGCCGGCAGGTGCGTGGCGAGTACGTACGACGGCGACGGCTGCTTCTCGTTCGATATGTCGATTTCTTCCATTGTTGGCGGTGGTGCTGCGTGCCGGCTACGGCGAGTCGGGTGGGGGAGTCCTTCTCTTTCTCTCTTTACTTCGGAGTGGAGTCCTGAATCTTGTGTGATCTTCCCTTTCCGTTTCTTCTTCGTTTTGTTGGTATATGCCAACCGAAGGACAGAAAAAGCGTACGTTATAACTTCAGAGCTGAAGTATAAGTGAATTGTTAGTCTTGCATTGTCAGTTTACGCTTTTGAATGGATCTGATTGTTGAATGCAACTCAACTCCAAATTGCTACCTTTTCCCCTGTAATAATAGTATACTATCCTCCATCTGAGCGTGCGTAGAAAATGACACTACTACAGAACTGGGCATCACAAGCGGTATATTACAAGCGGTTAGGTGCGAACCGGTTCTGACCCACGCACCAGAAGCGGTTCCTGAGCAACGGGCGGGAGGGGGTCACTAGAAGCGGTTGGTCATACGAACCGCTTGTGTTGACAAGCATCACAAGCGGTTCGTTTTCCAAACCGCTTATGAATTATCACAAGCGGTTTGAGACCTCAACCGCTTGTAGAGATTTATATTTAGAAGCGGTTCGTGTATAAAACCGCTTCTGAAGTCTTAGTTTTAGTAGCGGTTTGTTTGTCAAACCGCTTCTACAAAGTCAGAAGCGGTTTGACATACAAACCGCTTCTAGAACTCAACCTTCAGAAGCGGTTTGTATATGAAACCGCTTCTAGACTCCCTCCCGCCAAAGACTTTAAACTTCTTCTTCCTCCCCGAGCCAACAAATCGATGAGCGAGAGAAGGGCCGAGCACTGTTCTTCCGGGGAGGTGCTGCCCAAATTTTTTGTTTTGAAATTGCTGGTGATTTAGCTTCAAATTAAGTGTTTTAAGGTCAGTAAGAGCATGTTAGCATCTTTCTCACCTACATATTGCTGTTTTTTATGCATTGGATGTGGAGAAATCATGATTTATTCATGTTGAAATGTGTTGCTTTGCTAGGTAGAACATGTTGAAATGTGTATGGTATGAAGTTGTTCCCCAAAATTTATTTTGTATGCTTGTTGTTGTTATGGTATGAAGATGTATGGTGATCTAGTTCAAAATATGACATTGCAATGAAGTAATTAGTAGTGTATAAAATAAAATAAGGATAAAAAAATAATTAGAAAGGTAGAAAGGGATAAAAAAAAATTTAGAAAGGTAGATCTTTAATTGCATGAAGGTGTAGGTGGGGTTGTTTTTCTTGGAGAAGAAAAAAATATATGAAATTATTACTTTATTGTAGATGAACCGGCAATGGATGTACAATGCGGACCGTCGATCGAGAGAGTTCATTGATGGCGTGCAGGCTTTTCTCGATGCGGCCATTGCATTCTCGCCTCGAGCAGCTTCATATGTTGTCCGTATGTAGATTGCAAGAACGAGAAGGAGCACTCACAAATGATGGCAGGTTATGAACCATTTGATGATGAGAGGTTTCATGCCAAACTATGAACGTTGGACCAACCATGGCGAAGACGAGGAAGACGAGGAAGAAGACGAGGAAGAAGACGAGGAAGAAGAAGAGGGATTCAAAAATATCTCGGACGCCACGCAATGCTATTCCGTGGGAGGTACACTCAGTGACTTTGGTGATGATGAGCTGGACCAGATGCTTTAGGAATAACTAATGTTTTTTCGTATGTGAGAATGACTTTCTACGCTTTCGAGGCTAACTACACATATGCATATCTTCCTCCTTTATACGTGCGTGATGCTGAAACCTTTTTTTTTTCCAAAGACAGCCGAGCTGTGATTAAATTAGGGGAAGGAGAGGAACAGACGGACAAGGTACAGAAGACTGCACTATATAGTTTAGAGGTTACAATTAGGTGAAAAGGGAAAAAGGAAAATCAATGACGTCGCTCCACTAGTTATTTTAGCCCTGTTGCTCCCGCAACGATCCAGTTTGCAGTCTCGTCTTTAATGGACTGAAAGATGACGTAGATGGATCCCCATTTGTTTTGGAAAATTCTATTATTGCGCTTCTAGGTTCCGGCAGCATATTTGACAAAAGTATTGGTTTGGCCATCCCCTATGTTGCAGGCGTTGTGCCGTCCAAAGCCGGTTCTGGTGTGCAAGCCAAAAGAAATTTTACAGCGCGACGGCATCCATGCTGACCAAATTGTAGCACGCAAGGGTTTAGAGGTGCTTCCTGTGAACTGCATATGGTATGTGTAACGCCACAAAATTTTTCTTTTATTGAATTTATTGAGTTATTTGAAATTTTGGAATTTTCTAGAATTTATTTGGATTTAATTTGAATTAAGTCCTTTATTGAATTATTTAAATATTTAAAAGTTTCAAATAAAGTTTTACTGAAAATATTTTATTTGAGTCCAAAATGTCTCAAAGTATTTTCCAGAATTTTTCTGAGCATTTTTCTATTTTTCTCGATTTAAATGAATTACTTGAGCTATTTTAAGAAATAAAAAGGAAAAGAAAATTAAAATCGGAAACCCTAATGGGTTCATCCTCGTGGACCAGACTCGTTAACCCGCGCGCCTGACCTGTTAAACCCGTAACCGATCCGCGTGCCCCTTGGCCGAGAATGAATGGTGCAGCTACTTTAACTGGGTGGACCCGGAGACGTACCACCCACATCTCACCCTTCCCGCATGGGATAACTGGGAGAGCAACCCTCTTCGTGGTGCTACTACTGCCAAGAAAAGTCTGACCCCGAGTACGCCTAAGGTGCTATTCAACGACCACAGCGGGCATACTGCATTGACTGTAGGGCACGCTTTTGGTTGTATAAGGACAAGCAGAACTCACACCTCCTACACCATACGGTGGAGTGTGAGCCAAAACAGAGCAGACGTCTCGGCAAGTCTCCGCCAATGACCAACACACCAGAAGTGCAACAGGGTAACAGCCTCCTCTCGAAGAGGAAGGGACAAGGGGAAGCAGTCAGTCGAGGTCCACACTACACAACAAATCCTTGAAGGGTTACGCAGACCATTCGGGAATCCGAATGGTATTAACATAGGGGACACTGGGAATTAGGATGGCATGCCCATAAGGGAGGGCAAAAATCCACATAAAGACCAAACAGTTCGGTCTTATACCCCGAAGATGTATGGCATAGCCACCCAATCGGCTGCGACTGGAAGAACTACGCATCACCATGGAATTCTTTCATAAGAGTGATTGAGCAGTGCCCGGTAACCCAACGCATAACTTACACGGGAACGGTAATTTGCAGATTATGTGGTACATCATTCCCACTCTACCCAGATAGGCGAAACGATCACTTGTTCCACCATGACAAACAATGTCTTCCTTAGTTAGTTCATCTAGCAATTTCTTCACTATTGTAATACTCTTGTAATATAATCTATTGTTTATTTCATCATCTGAACTTTTGTTGTATGTGCCCTGATATGTGTTTAACAAATAATTTTAGTCATTCCATTGCATATATTCGAATTCAATAAGCTAAGATTATCTAGATTAATAAAATTAAGACATTAGTAAGGGTGTATGTGTAAATGGTACTTAGTCCTAAGTACCATTTGCATAAGAAATGATTTACACAGGCTGGGTTTGCTTACTAAGGTTACTGGGCTGTATCTACGAGTGTTTCACAATGATCCTTATGACAAACATTTTAGCTAAAGTTTTCCTGGGCTTAACTACTCATAATATGAGTTGTTGTCAACTATAATACTTAGGTTATTGCACTAGTAGAATTTAGATGCAAAGTAAGGTGTAAATTAAATATTTTTTCAGAATATAGCAGTCTTTATATCAAAGAGCAAATCTAATTCATTCTTCCTAAAAATTACATTTAAACATGATATTTTACAGGCTGTCAAAAAGGCTTAAGCGTTCTAGTATTGAAACTTTGACCACAGAGGAATATTTTTTAAAAAAATTATTCAAGATATATTTTTGTATTTCACGAATAAAAAAGAATTATTTAAAAAATTTCAAAAATTAATCATTTTTAGAGGGGGGGGTCTCTGTCGCCCAACCATTTAGCGACAGAGATATGGCGCAATTTTAGTTGGCGACATATCTATGTCACCACATGATTGGGTGACAGAGACCTATTTTCATATTATTTGGCGATAGAGAGGCCACGTCAACGCCGAGTCATCTATTCCTGTGGATTGACTCATTGTCGCCATATAGTAGGGCGAGAGAGGTATATTTTTGAAAAAAAAAATTAATCGAGGTATATTTTTGCAATTTGAATAAAAAAATATTACTAAAAAAATTCGTCCTGGAGCGCCGTAGCACATGTTGGGGTAGCCGGTTTGGCCAGATCTGCTCAGCACCGGAGATTTCGCAGTGGCGTCGGTCGGTTTTGCCAAAGGGTTTCCGGAGCCGTCGTGGAGCGGTGCGGCAAGCGGCGCCGTTGGGACTGTTAGACAACCTCGCTATCGAATAGTCCGGGGTTGCCTAATAGATCTAAACTGGAGAACAGAGAGAGAGGGCGAGAGACACAATATGAGGAGGAACGGGACTGCTTTATTATTCTCAGATATGCTACATACAATGGGGTGACCTGCCTCCTATATATAGCGGTTCTGCTTAGAGATAAGGAAGAGTCCATATAGGATACGAATCCGGTTTCCTAACACTCCCCCTTGGACTCTTCACTGCGAGATGCATATGCCTCATTAAAACTCCATAAAAACCTAGTGGGAAAAATAATTGGAGAAAGAGTACATAGCACACGCTTGCTGTGTTGCACGGATTGCCTCATCAAAAACCTTATGTAAGAAAACTTCAATGAAAAACTTACTTAAGGAAAAGAGTACAATCCACCCAAACTTCAATGTTAATCTTCAAGATTCACGTTGGGTACTCAAACTTCATGTTTGAGATTTATGTAGGAGTATGTGAAAATTCTCCCCCTGAAATCTGCACTTCTCTAAGCCTCATCATCCCGATTCCTCTAACACATCTTTCAAAGGAAGATGCCGGGAGTGACTTAGTGAATAAATCTGCGAGATTTTCACACGACTTAGTATGCAGTATCTTTATCTCGTTCATCTTATGCAATTCATGAGCATAAAAGAACTTGGGGTTGATATGCTTTGTGAGGTTACTCTTCACATATCCCATTTGCACTTGAGCAACACAAGCTGCATTATCTTCATAGATAATGGTGGGGGTTTGTTCCATGTTCAAACCACATGACTTCTGGATGTGATGAACCATTCTTCGAAGCCATGCACATTCTCGAGAGGCTTCATACAAGGCAATTATTTCTGAGTGGTTTGTCGACGTTGAGACAAGAGTCTGCTTAGATGACTTCCACGAAATTGCTGTTCCACCGCAAAGGAAAACATACTCAGTTTGTGACTTGCCAGTATGCGGGTCTGATAGGTACCCAGCATCGGCATAGCCAACCAAATTCAATTCATTGTTTCTTCAGAAAACAAGCCAAGGTCTTTGCTTCCTTGAAGGTAACGGAAGATGTCCTTCACCCTTTCCAATGCCTTTTGGTGGGTTCTCAGACTGCATCTGCGCTAGCAAATTCACTGGCGAACGCAATGTCCGGCCTAGTGCTATTCGCAAGGTACATGAGCGCTCCAATTGCACTCAAGTATGGGAATTCCGCTCCCGGGACTTCCTCCCCCTCTTCTTTAGGCCATTACGGGTCTAGGTCTGCTTGGAGTGACCTTCCGACCATTGGGGTCTTTGCGGGGTATGCCTTTTCAAAACCAAATTTCTCCAACACTTTCTGCGTGTAGGAAGATTGGTGTACCAAGATTCCGCCTTGGACATGTTCAAGCTGCAAGCCTAAACAAAACTTGGTTTTACCCAAGTCTTTCATTTCAAATTCAGACTTCAAGTATGTGCATGCTTCTTCAATTTCTTCATCCGTCCCAATGATGTTCAAGTCATCTACATAGACGGAGATTATACAAAATCCATTCGAGGATCGTTGTATAAACACACATGGACAATCTTCGTTGTTCGTAGCCTTTCTTGCAAAGAAAGTCACTCAAGCGATTGTACCACATTCTTCCCGATCGTTTTAGCCCATACGGTGATTTCTCCAATTTCACCTTTGTATAGGTTTCTGCTTGCTCTGTCTTGGTTCGGATAGGATACTTTCCGGTACTTTCATATAAATCTCCGAATCCAAGTTTCCATACAAATATGCTGTGACAACATCCATTAGCTTCATTTTCAACTTCAAGTTGACTGCCATTGAGATCAAGTATCTAAAGGTAATTCCACCCATGACCGGAGAATAGGTTTCTTCATAATCAACCCCAGGACGTTGAGTGAAACCTTGAGCGACAAGCCTTGCCTTGTACCTTACAACTTCATTGTTTTCGTTTCTCTTGCGAACAAAAACCCATTTGTGACCTACGGGGTTTATATGGGGAGGCGTGTGGCACATAGGCCCAAACACCTCTCTTTTGTTCAGAGAGACTAACTCTGCGGTGATTGCCTTCTTCCAATCTTCCCAATCGAGTCTTTTCTTGCACTCTGCGAGAGATGCGGGCTCGGGATCATAATTAATGATCGTGGCAATCTTCTTTGCAAAGTATGCATCGACATTGGCTGTTGCTCTATTCATTGATTCTCCTGATATTACAAAATTTATGGCCATTTCATCATGGGGTGCTTCGTGCACTTCTACTTGCTCTTCATTGCTATTTCCCATTCCAGGAGCAAGTTCCTTTAGTTTTTCTCCGCCAATGTGTGCGCACACATTATTTCCGGCGGCTTCTTCCAATGGAAGGTTCAGATCAGGAATTGCCTTTTCCACAGGCTTCTTTCCAGTGCCAGGTCTCAACTGGCTCCCCTTCTTGCTTTGGGGCACTTTTGTGATTGGCTGTGGTAAGTCCTCTTGCCCAGTTTTCCCCAGACGTCTCCGGGTACTTTGGGTTTGAGAAGCCAGATTTCCTGTTCTTTTTCTTTGAGGCCTCTGAACAGGATGAGGGATACCTTCTGCTTTCTTAGGTATTTCCACCCTCTCTGGTGCATTTCTTGCGGGTACATGCGACTTAACCACGCTCTTCAGATCACAAAAATGATCAGGCAGTTCATTTGCTAAATTCTGCAAATCAATTATCTTCTGGACTTCTTGATTTGCTTCATTAGTGCGAGGGTCATGTGTGGGGATCCCAGTGGAATGCCATATTATTTCCCGGCATTTTTCATCCAATGGTTGATTCTCTCCCCCTAATGACGGGAAACGGTCCTCGTCAAAGATACAGTCAGCGAATCGAGCTGTATGCAAGTCTCCAGTCATGGGTTCCAAATACCTGATTATGGATGCACTCTCATAACCAACGTATATCCCAGACTTGCGGAGAGGGCCCATTGCAGTCCGCTGTGGGGGTGGTATAGGTACATATACCATACAACCAAAATTTCTAAGATGGGAAATCTTCGGGATGACCCCTTGCACTAGTTGCATAGGTGAATGGATGTTGTAGGCCGATGGTCTATAATTGATGAGTCTTTGCTGCGTGCAGATCGCGTGTCCCCAACAAGTGTTGGGCAAGTTACAACTCTGCAAGAGCGGTCCGGCAATGAACTTAATCCTCTTTATTAGTGCTTCACTAGCCCATTTTGCGTATGGACGTGCGGTCTGAGTGCTCAACAGATTATTCCCGTTCTTTGTGCAATAAGCATCAAATGACTTGGAAGTACAGTCGCCTTCATTGTCCATTCGAATGGACTTCACGCGATGATCAGGAAAAGCATTCTTAATTCTGATGATCTGCGAGATCAGTTTTGCGAATGCATGATTCCTTGTTGACAGCAAACATGTATGCGGCCATTTCGAGGAAGCATCAATGAGCACCATAAAGTATCGAAACGGCCCTGACAAGGGCTGAATCGGGCCGCAAATACCCCCCTGAATGCGTTCCAGGAATGCAGGGATTTCATGTCGCACTTTCATAATAGAGGGTCTAGTTATTAATTTCCCGGTGGCACATGCATGGCACACAAAATCTTCATGATTCGGGAAATTTTTAACATTGATGCCATGACCTTGTGAGTTATTAACTATATTTCTCATCAATCTAAGACCAGGATGACCTAATCTACAATGCCATAAAGAAAATAATTCAGAGCTTCTAAAGATAGTCTTTAAAGAAATATACACTGCGTGTGCATTGATTTTCGTGTAGTACAACCCAGATTCGTATGAGGGACATTTTTCTAGTACCATCTTTCCATATTCCGCGTGCTTCACAATGCACAAGTGTTCTTTGCCATTTTCTTCATTGGTTTCTACGTGAAACCTATTGGCGCGGATATCCTTGAAACTTAAGAGAGTGCGAGTTGATTCAGGGTACAAGAGGGCTTCTTCAATTACCAAAGTTGTACCCATTGACAATATAATTGTGGCTCTTCCTGAGCCTATTATATGCGTATCGCTTCCTGCGATAGTCGTAATCCTTCCAGCGTTCTTCATGATCGTCTGGAAGTATTTCGACTCTCTTAAGATGGTATTTGTTGTGCCACTATCAACAATGCATATTTCCTCCATTGGGCGCTACACGATTTCTAGATGAAAAGAAATATAATTCTAATCAGACAGTGGCAAAGTAATTCAAACATTGCTTGTAAATAAAGAATACTGAAATAAAGAATTAATTACAATTCTATTCATGAGAAAATGTATGCTCTTCGAGAGCTTACTATTCATTATGCAATCTGATGTCTATATGAGATAATTCTGACAATTCAGGTCAGTTCTTCAAAAACTCACGTTTGACAATGCCAGACCTTTTCATATTCAGAAGGTTCTTCCATTAGATTTCTTCGTGCAATCTAATAGGAAGTGGTCATCGAATCGTAATTAAATTCTCATGAATTTACAGTAAACTAAAAGAAAGCCATAATTGCAGGATTCATAAATACAAGATAAATGTAAAATTCATAAGTGCGAGATTCATAAATGCAGAATTCATAAATATTCAGAAATACAACTACGTGCATGTAGGTGATCGGCTTCGTGCAAACGATCAGATTCATATGCACGATCGGCTTTGTGCGATCGGTTTTAACGCGGCTTCATGCGCGTGGTGCATTCAGTTCCATGCGCGTCGGCCTTCCAGGTGCGACGGTGGCTGCTTCGTGCGGCGTGCTTGAATTTCTAATGAATTATATTCAAGTAATAAATACAATGCATGGAACAGAATAATTGCACAATTCATGAATTCAGAGTAAACAATAATTGCATAATTCACAAATTCATAAATACGAAAAATAAATTCCCATGGATTTTCGATATTCTAAACAGGGCAATTATTGCAAAAATTCATGCAAAAATTCATAAATATAGAAAATAAGGCTATGGAAAATAAAAAACAGAGCCAAAAAATTTTCTACAATTTTCTAGGAATTTTCATATTTTTCTGGCAATTTTCAGAATTTTTTTGAGTTTTATATTCAATTTTCTGAAGATAAATAAAAGGGAGGGATAAAAAAAATGGGGGGCAAAGGGGTAATATCCTCTTGCCCCCGTGCCCCAACTAGTTTTCTTAACCAGATTGTATTCTGTTTGCATTGCACCTTGATTCCATCGGAAGGAAAAAGGAAAGGAAAGCATCCACCTTGGTATTGTAAATGGCAGATAAGAACTTGATGCAAATCGGTGGATGCACGTTGAAGGCCAAGTTCGGTGGCTGCGCATTGAAGGCCAAGCTCGGTGTTGCTGGCGGCTTCGGGAGCAAGGTGGAGCAGGCAGGCCTGGCGCGTTGCGTTGGCCGACTGCGGGCTCGTTCGGGCGACGTGGCTTGTCAGGCACGACAGAGTGCGAATGGCCAAGTGCGGCAAGCGCAGTGGGTGGCCGGCAACGCCGGGCGGCTTCGGCGACTGCTAGCTTCGGCCAGCGCGACGGGTCCTGGCAGGAACAAGGCGGGCCGTCGGGAGCGGCTGCGAGCCGCGGGAGGCCAAGTGGCGATGTCGCCAAAGCGGCGCCGCCGAGGCCAGCGGTCGAGCGCAGCGCGCATAGAACGCAGCGCTGCGAGCACGGTCCGGTGCGAGCGTGGTCCGGCGCGGTCTCAGGGTGGTGCTTCGGGCGCCAGTCTTCCGGCGGTTCCTGGCAGCGCTTCGTGCACTCGGACGCGGGTAATCGGTTCGACGCAGCAGGCGTCCGGCGGCAGCGGTTCGCTCCGGTTTCATCTGCGTCGACCGGATTGAAGCTCGTAGCCGGCCTGAGCAGCAGCGGCTAGACGCGGCGTGTCGCCGAACCGGAGGCGCGCGGCGGGCTCGGTCGTCCTCGGGCCCCGAGGGCTGGACGGCGATTTCGAGTGCAGAGCCATAGCTTCATGCCGTGCGACGAAGTCTGGCTGGCAAGCCGCGGCAAGGACGGCTTCAAGCCGATGAGTACTATAGCTTCGTGCTACATGCCGAAGATTCAAGCTGGATCGCGGCGACGCCGACCAGCTTCGAGCCGGGGCACGCGGCGGCCTAGTTGTGGTGCGGCTGTGCGGCTTCAAGTGCGGCAAGGAGGCCGGACCGGGCGGTGCGGCGCTTCGTGCGCACTGAGCTTCGTGCTCGATCGGCAGCTTAGTGCCTTTGCTTCATTGTGATATACAGTTGTTGATTCATAGATCGTGGCTTCATGCCCCTAATCTGTAAATTACCATGTACTATCTTCATGTAATGCCCATTGGTTGTATTCCATTGGGTGTCGGTCGGATGGCTTCGTGCCATGGTTGACTGGTTGCGTCTCGTCAGCTTCATGCCGAACAACAGTGACGGTTTCAAACCATATTGTTTGCTACTGTAGCTTCATGTACACCAGATTCATACCATGATCTGTAAATGAATGCAAAGCGTAGCTTCGTGCCACGTAGATTAGCAGTATAGACTCAACGAGCGATTAGAAATAATCCTCTTTTCTTACCGTTTCTCACCTTTTCAATCTAGTCTCCGGCAGAGCTTCGTGCTGATAACGTGTTAGACAACCTCGCTATCGAATAGTCCGGGGTTGCCTAATAGATCTAAACTGGAGAACAGAGAGAGAGGGCGAGAGACACAATATGAGGAGGAACGGGTCTGCTTTATTATTCTGTATGCTTCTGTACAATGGGGTGACCCCCTGCCTCCTATATATAGCGGTTCTGCTTAGAGATAAGGAAGAGTCCATATAGGATACGAATCCGGTTTCCTAACAGGGACCTCTGCTAACTTGGCCTCAACTCAAGTGCCTTCCGACCCGTGAAGCTGGCTAGCTTGTTCGGGGCAAGCTACGTCAAGGATTTCCTTGAGGTGTGGTGGCCGCCACGGCCTGAGCGGACCGCGGCGATGGGTTCCTGGGGACCTGAGTGGACCACATTTTTTCTCTCATGATGCTGAATCCTCACTCTTTATCTAACCATGAATCTGTGATGGTAACCGGATTAGGTGTCAGACACCACCACGCCGACATAGTTTTTTTTTTTTTAAGAATTTGCAGCCGGACGTCCGATTTTTTCATTTTTTTTTCGAACGCCGTCGCAACATTTTTTTGAACATGTGAAACATTTTTTTCTACGTAGTGAAATATTTTTTTGTAACGTATGAAATATTTTTTTTACTGTTTGTCGAAAAAAATGTTTCACTACGTAGAAAAAAATGTTTCGAAGAAAAATAAACGTCCGATCACTAGCATTACCGGTTTTTTTTATTCTTGTCCCACAACTGCTTCATTTCACCGTTTAATTGTGCAAAATATTCATTTGTTTGCTGTGATCCGATTGGTCGATCGACGTAACTTGACGCGGCCTGGAATCTCATGCTCCAAGCTAAATACCTAATCCCATGCAAAATTTCATGGATCCACTTTCATACATCCATCAGGGTTGCAATGATGATCTTCCCACCTTACCGCCGTCCAAGGTACCACTACTAGAGAAAGAACCTTCAGTACCGGTTTTTTGAACCGGTACAAGCAATTCAGGACTGATGCCCGATGGCATCAGTACCGGTTCATAGAACGCGCAACCTCCACTACTACAGAATGACACATTACTATCGCTTCATCTGTGTCGGTTCTAAACTTTTGACTTCAGAACCGATTGTGATAAGCATATTCCATTCGGAAATCTTGGTAACAGGTTATCACAATCGGTTCTGAGAGAGAACCGATTGTGATACGATAATAATCCCAATCGGTTCTAGATAAGAACCGATTGTGATAATAATTTTGTTATCACAATCGGTTTTTATCTAAAACCGATTGTAATAAGTAGGTATTAGCACAATCGGTTTTGGGAAGAAACCGATTGTCCTGAGCACAGGGGTTATCACAATCAGTTTTTTCCAGAACCGATTGTAATGAGAAGGTATTATCATAATCGGTTTTGGGAAGAAACCGATTGTGATGAGCACAGGGGTTATCACAATCAGTTCTTTTCCAGAACCGATTGTGATGATTTTTTGGCAACACCATTAGGTGCAACCAAGAACAGTTCATTAGAAACATAGTTTTTGTGAGATCCTCCACTCACACATTTCCCCTTCAGGGAAGAAGAAAAAAACAAACTCCAACACAGCCCGCTCTGCTAGAATCCCAACACGGACCTCTTGTACCCTTCATTCATGCTTTAATATTTGTGCAAAACTTGTATTTTCGGACGATGAACGATCTGATCTGCTAGAATCCCAACTCGCGGTTCAACTCTCAGACAATTTATATAGACACATGTAGTGATGCAAATTATATATAACATTATAGTAGCATGCATGCAGCAGATAATAATAATATATATACCATTCCACACATTATACTTGTTTTTTTTATCAATAGGACATGAAACATTTTGACTTGGAACAACAGAACATTAGAAAGATACAATGCACAAAAATATAAAAGAGATTCAAAATAGAGTGTAAAGGCAAATTAATAGACTTCATCTGCACTAGGCCAACAACCTAATATATTAAACAAGCTGTATTTCATTACAATATATCACCACATCCATTGTTTATAATTAGTAAACATATAAAGGGGGACTGCATTACACCTAATATATTAAATTTACGACTCGCGGCTCTGGCCCGAGTAACCCGAGTCAACCGAGTCATCCGAGTGACCCGAGTCACCCGAGTCGCCAGAGTCGCCAGAGTCGCTGGAGACTACGCGGACTAGTGATGGTTCATCCTCCGATGATGAACCCGATCTAGACGACGCGCCGGTCCCTATGGTGATCGGCGCGTAGTACTCCGCCTCCTTCTCCTCCTCCTCCTCCTCCTCCTTCTCCTCCTCGTCGTCGTCGTCGTCGTCATCATCGTCGTCGTCGTCCCCCTCGTAGTCGTCGTCCTCCTCCTCGTCGTCGTCGTCCTCCTCCTCGTCGTCGTCGTCGTCATCTCTGGGGCGCTTCCTGCTGCCTTTGGAGGCGCCCGGATGGGGTGAGGCGCCGGGAGGGACGACGGGAGACAGTGAAGCGCGCCGCCAGCGAGTGGCGCCGGAGGCTGAGGCGGCGCTGCCGGCGATGGTGGAGGATCGTACGGTGACTCCACCGTGGAGTCAGACCTTGCCGGAGAAGGAGGGGTCTTTGCCATTCTTTGCGGTCGAAAGGAGAAGTCAGACCTTGCAGAGAAGAAAGGAGCTACATGAAAGAGTAGAAAGGAGCTATATGCATGGAGAGCTATATGAAAGAGAAGAATGAAGCCATTGCTACCATTGCCGGAGGAGTCAGACCTTGTAGTAGAGAAGAAAACGCGATCAGACCTTGCCGGAGGAATGGAACGCGATTAGACCTTGCCCGAGTACTACCGATGATCAGAAAGGAGCTATTTGAAAGGAGTTATATGTTTGAACGGTCAAATTGGCGGGGAAGCCGAGGGGGTCGATTAATATCCGTGTCGGTTCATATCCCGAACCGACTGTTTTGACTTAAGTTATTGCAGTCGGTTCTTCTTGAGAACCGACACAGATACATTATCTGTGTCGGTACTATAAAGAAACCGACAGTGTTGAGAATCAAATTATCACAGTCGGTTTTACATATAAGCGACGGTGATAACTAATTAATCACAAACGGTTCTTCTATAGAACCGATTGTGATGAGGCTCGCTAGGTTTTATATGTACCGTCTGGACTCGGGAATGAACTTATTAACTCTCGTCGAGTTAGTTCGCTAGGCGATTTCTCTATTTTCCAGCTTATCTTACCTGTGGCTTTATTCAAAAGGTGGGCCCCATTCCTTCGAATCCCTTCAATGTTGTATTAACGTACATTATTCGATTTTGATTTGGTCTCATTAGCAGAGTGTATGGTGGAGGAGATCGGTGCGTTGAAGGTCTCCATTAATTGAAACCCTAGCTAGCTTGATCAGGAGCTAGATTTCCCCTCGTTTGTGGTTTTCCTCGAAAGGTGACCAACATTAATTCTTAGAAATCTCTTCAATATTGCAGTAGGACTTAAATTAATATTTTTTATTTGGTGAATGTGTACATTACATGTCATAATTGTTTTAATATAATTAATATGATCAATTATATATAATAGTTAATTAGGTCACGTAACCTATCGTCTCCCGTTCGAGGTGCTTGTTTATAAGTATGCTAAAATGGCATATTTATAAATAAGCGATCTCAATTGTCCACGTTTTTGGATAGTTCGAGGATATGTGGCTCGGGCAAGTTCTAAATTGTTGTACAAAGCTGTAGTGAAAGTTTAGCGACATCTCCCTGGCCGGTGTTCTCCGAATACACATCCTCTTGACATGTTGTCGATACGTGTATTTGGAGAACAGCGGGAAGATCTTTGCGAAATTTCTCTAAAGTTTGTACAACATCTTAGGAACTTGCTCGAACCACATATCCTCGAATGGGATTAGGACCTAACCTACTTAGAGATTAGGAGTCATCGTTGGTAATGCACGCATTTAGTCGGTCTCTGGATATACGTTTCTTTAAGATCATTCAACAAAAAAACTTTGTTTTTGGGTTCAACCCTTCTTTTATTTCATTGATTAGGGCATTATTAATTTATTGTTTGCGGTTTACTTGTAGATGGACCGTGAAGAATGGATGTATCACAAAAGCCGTGTGAGTGCTGAATTTCAGAGGGGAGTTAAGGAGTTCATAAGAATTGCAGAAGAAGATATGGTTATGAGGGGTGTAAAGTTCAAATATTGTCCTTGTATTGATTGCACCAATCACAGGAGATTTAACAACTCAGCTCAAATTGAAGGGCATTTGATTCGACGTGGCTTCGTGAGGAATTACACGTGTTGGATCCATCATGGGGAGATAGGTAGTACCTCTGTGCTACGCAATGAAGACATGCTGGAAGCCGATCACGAGTCGGAGCGTCATATGTTTGATGACGATAATTTAGATCAAATGTTGCGGGATGTGGAGGGAAATTACACGGACAGAGAGTTCGAAAAATTTAAAAGCTTGATGGATGACGATGCCAAACCATTGTTTTCAGGTTGCAAAGGGGAATACACCAAGTTGGGTTCGGTCCTTGCATTGTTTGAACTGAAGGCAAAACACCGTTGAACAGATACAAGTTTCAATGCACTTTTAATACTTCTATCGGATATGCTTCCAGAGGGAAACGAGTTGCCAACAAGTATTTATGAAGCGAAGAAGCTATTATGTCCCATGGGAATGGAAATAGAAAGGATACATGCATGTCCAAATGATTGCATACTATACCGCAACGTCCATAAGGATCTGCGCATTTGTCCTGTTTGTGGTGTACCCCGATACAAACAAAATGAGAAGCGTAATGACAAGAAGCGTAAGAACCGAATTGACGACGGTGAAGATGTGAAAAAAGGGGCACCAGCCAAGGTGTTGTGGTATTTGCCCATCATTCCCCGTTTAGAGCGGTTATTTGCAAATCCTAAAGAGGCAAAATTGTTGCGTTGGCATTATGAATCTCGAAAGGAAGATGGCAAGTTGAGACATCCCACTGATTCGGCTCAATGGAGAAACATTAATTGGCAACATGAAGAGTTTGGTGCCGAGATGAGGAACATAAGATTTGGATTGAGTACGGATGGTATGAATCCGTTTGGTAATATGAGCAGTCGACACAGTACTTGGCCAGTTTTGTTGTGTATCTACAATTTGCCTCCTTGGTTATGCATGAAGCGGAAGTATATCATGATGTCGTTGCTAATCTTAGGACCCAAACAGCCGGGTAATGATATTGATGTGTACCTATCACCACTAATTGAGGATTTGGTAAAATTGTGGAATGTGGGGGTTGAGGTGTGGGATGCATACAAAAGGGAGAACTTCACCCTACGGGCTATGATATTTTGCACCATAAATGATTTTCCAGCCCTTGGTAATTTGGCGGGCTATAGCACGAAGGGAGCCAAAGCTTGTCCAATTTGTGAAGAGGACACCGATAGCTTGTGGTGCGAATCGAGGAAAACGGTGTACATGGGTCACCGAAGGTTTCTACCCGAAGTCATCGATATCGTAAGATGGATGACAAATTTGATGGAAAGAGGGAAGTTCGTGCAGCCCGCGACCTATGACTGGAAGGCAAGTATATTCACGCGTAGAGGATATCGATGTTCAGTATGATAAGAGCCGTAAATCTGTTCGTCCTAGGACCATTTGGAAAAAGAGGTCGATATTTTGGGACTTACCATATTGGAAGGAGTTAGATGTCCGTCAATGTATTGATGTCATGCACGTTGAGAAAAATGTTTGTGATAATTTGGTAGACATCCTGCTGAACATACCTGGGAAGACCAAGGATGGTGTGAATGCTCGCCGCGATATGACCTACATGGGGATCAGGCCCAAGCTTGCAGTGATGGAGAAGGATTGGAAAAGGGCCGTACATCCTCGCTGCATGCTACACCTTATCCAAGAAAGAGAAAGAAGACCTCTGCAAGTGTCTCCACGATATTAAAGTTCCATCGGGCTACTCCGCAAACATTAAGAAGCTTGTGTCTATGGATGATTTGAAGTTGATCGGTATGAAGTCCCACGACTGTCATGTCTTGATGACCCAAATGCTCCCTGTTGCAATCAGAAATATCCTACCAGATGTCAGGTTGGCAATCACGAAGCTATGCTATTTCTTCAATGCGATTTCATGCAAGGTTATTGATCCCGATATCTTTGGACAACTTACAGTGAGGTGGTGCAGACTCTTTGTCGCCTTGAGATGCATTTCCCCGTCGTTCTTCGACGTCATGGTCCACCTCGTTGTTCACCTTGTTAGAGAGATTAAGATTTGTGGACCCGCATTCCTGCGTTACATGTATCCGTTCGAGAGGTACATGGGTATATTAAAGTCATACGTGAGGAATAGGTCGAAGCTTGAGGGTAGTATTATTGAAGGTTATGGGACTGAAGAGGTTATTGAGTTCTGCGTGGACTACCTAGGTAAAAGACAACCGATTGGTGTTCCTATATCTCGTCATGAGGGCAGACTTGGTGGCAAAGGAACCATTGGGTCAAATCTAATGAGCCCACAATTTGATATGTCTTGTAAAGCGCATTTCACGTCTTGCAACACAACGCGAAGTTCATCCATACATCCAACACAAGTTGATATTATGGGAAGAGAATCCACTTATGGATGAGCTTTCCATCACACGAGAACACAACGATCGATTCCTCACATGGTTCAAAGAAAAGGTGAAGGTCTCCGTTAGTACCGAGGATGTCAAATGTTTGGCTGACGGACCAAGATTTAATATACAGACATGGCAAGGTTACGATATTAATGGCTACACATTTTATACTGAAAGTCAAGATGCAAAGAGTACAAAGTGCAAAAGCAAAGGTGTGAGCATAGATGATTTGTTCGATGATCACTCAATTAGAGGATCGTCAACTGCAATGAACTGTTACTACGGGATGATCGAAGAAATATGGGAGCTCGACTACGGAATATACCAAGTTCCATTGTTCCGATGTAAGTGGGTGATACTTCCTCACGGAGTTAAGGTCGACAAGACAGGTTTTACACTTGTTGATCTGAATAGGCGGCCTCTGAGAGATGAACCGTTCGTCCTCGCAAAGCAAGCAACTCAAGTTTTCTACGTGCGTGATCCGGCCAATCCGAGGTTGCACGTCGTACTTCATGGCAAGAGGAGGATTGTTGGAGTTGAAAATGTCGTAGATGAAGAACAGTACAACCAATTTGATGAAACACCTCCGTTTGCAGATGGGGCATGTCTTAGCGGTGACGACGGCACACATGGAACACATTACATGCGTGTAGATCATCAAGAAGGGTTGTATTTTAAATAAATTAAGTTGTAAGAATTCCCTGTATAATGTAGCATTTTGTAGAATATATATGTCAAATGGATCTTATAGTATAGCAAATTTGAAAAAGATTTGACTTTTCGACTCTTTTGAATGAAGACTTTGTTTTAAAAAAAATTAGAAATTGGATCATAGTCATCACAATCGGTTCTTTAGGAAACCGACACAAATAGTATAATTGCGATCGGTTCTTTTAAAGAACCGACACAGATACTCCACATATTGCGATCGGTTTTTATATAGAACCGACACAGATACTCCACATATTGCGATCGGTTTTTCTATAGAACCGACCGTGATAAAACCCAGAGCATTTTCATTTCGGCGCGCACACTCAGTTCATTTCGGCGCGCACTGATTTCGTTTCAATTCATTCCACAACCCTAGCTCCACCACCTCCCCCACCGGCGCCTCCCCCTCCGCCTCCTCCCCCCCGGCGCCTCCCCCATCGGCGGGTACCCCGTGGGCGCCTCCCCCTCCGGCTCCTCCCACACCCTAGCTCGACCACCTCCCCCACCGGCGCCTCCCCCTCCGGCTCCTCCCACACCCCCGGCTCCTCCCCCATTGGTGGGTACCCCGTGGGCGCCTCCCCCTCTGGGTCCTCCCCCCCGGTGCCTCCCCCTCCGGTGCCTCCCCCTCCGGCTCCTCCCCCCATTGGCGGGTACCCCGTGGGCGCCTCCCCCCCGGCGCCTCCCCCTCTGGGTCCTCCCCCCCGGCGCCTCCCCCTCCAGCGCCTCCCCAGCGCCTCCCCCTCGGCTCCTCCCCATCGGCGCGTCCCCATCGGCTCCTCCCCATTGCCGACTCGGTTCGGCGACCGTAAGATGCATTTGGATCGTGGGCTGTAATTGGTTGTAAATAGCTCGATGATGATTGCTTTTGAATGAGGCTTGATTAATCGATCATTAAAGGAACTTGCTAGACCTAGAACAACACCGCTCTTAGTGACAATTTGGTGCCACTTGCTCTTAATGCATTGTTCTAGGGTCGAGCAATCTTTGTGCTTATTCCTTTATGCTCTTAGTCGACAATTTGGTGGCACTTGCTCTTAATGCATTGTGGTAGGGTTAGATTAGTGCTATATTCATTACGTGCTATCTTTGTACTTGTTGTTTTACGTGCTAGAGCAATCTTTGTTCTAGGGTTGTAATCCTGAAATTTTTAGATGTAATAGCCGGTGATATATTGGCCATCTAGAAGTTGGACGGCTAATTAATTTAGCAACCCTTCTATAGCAATCTGAGAGCAATCCATCATTGCAATTTGAAACTTGTAACACATGCTATATTATCGCACTTTATTATCGAGTTTAGTTGCGTAACCTATGCGTCTCCGTTCGAGGGTGCTTATTTATAAGTATGCTAAAATGGCATATTTATAAATAAGCGATCTCAGTATCCACGTTTTTGGGCGATTCGAGGATATGTGGCTCGGGCAAGTTCCTAAGCTGTTGTACAAACTCTAGAGAAAGTTTCGATAGCATCTCCCTGGTGTTCTTCGAATACACACCCTCTTGACCTGTTGTCGAGACGTGTATTTGGAGAACAATGAAGATCTTTGCAAATTTTCTCTAGAGTTGTACAACAGCTTAGGAACTTGCTCAACCACATATCCTCGAATGGATTAGGACCTAACCTAATTAGAGATTAGGAGTCATCGTTGGTACGTACGTACTTAGTCGGTCTACAGATAGACATGTGAATTGCTTTCTATTATGTGAAATTTGAATTGCTTCCTCTCATGAAGTTTAGGTTTGACATATACGTACTTACTTCGAAATGTCGCAAAGAGAGAGCACCGGCTCAACGCCAGAGAGAGAAGAAGGTCCTGCTACCCCATCGAGGAAGGTTAGAAAGGCCAGAGGACCGAATAAAGGAGCCACAGGGAGAACGCCGCAAGTGCTCCACTTCAATGCCAGGGGGGTTTGCACGGGTCCTGGCCCGTTTAAGGGGCGCTACTCCTCTTTTCTCGGCCAATTGGTGAGGGAGCGAGTGCCGATCACAATTAAGGACTAGAGGAAGGAAGTAAGCGCTGAGCGTAAGAACCGATCGTGGGGACGAAGTTAAGGGAAAATGGATTATACCAGAGGAAGATGAAATCAATGCGAGATGGTACGCCTTGAAGAGAATGGGTGTGGCTTTGAGGCATTTCAGGGTGACCATGCATGCCGAGTTCGTGTTGAAAGACCGTACTCCCTTCCAAAGGTATCCATTTTTTACACCCGAGGTTTGGGAGGAGTTCGCAAGGATGAGGAATACGCCCGAGGCGGAGGAGCTGAGAGAGAAGAATATCGCTATACAGAGGCGTAACACACACGCGCACCACCTCGGTTTCGGTGGGTACGTAGGGAAGAAGGCAGAGTGGGTGCGACTAGCCTCTGAGTGTGCAACCTCTGGGACAACGATGCCTTACTCCCACATATGCGAGGAGCGGGCACGCGACTGGGTATTAGCGAGGACGAAGAAAACCTCTGACGGTCAGATTGTCATTCCAAACCCCGCGACCGCACAGATCGTCACGACCATCGTAAGATATCTAACATAGTACATTGCATATTATATTCCCATTGTATTTTAGTAATAATTTATATTTGCGATCTGCAGGAGGAGGTAAGCCTACAGAAAGAGCAAGGAGCATTTGAAAGCCAAGGGTCAAGGGACATCCTGTGTTCGGCAATCGGGAAGCCCGATCATAAGGGGTGGGTGCTTGCCGCAGGTGCGGGGTATACGAAGAGGTCCTTCTTTGTAGAGGAGAGCGCGTCCAGTGCCAGGGCAAGATCATGGGAAGCACGTGAGGCGCGGATCCGTTTGCAGATGAAGGAGGAGTTAAAGGCTGAGATGATGGCTGAGATGATGGCGATGTTCTCCCAGAATCAGATTCCTCAACCATCGCCTATGCTACGCCCTAGCAGCTGCGCTTCCAATAAGGAACTGTGCATTCCACACCTCAAGGTAATAAGCTGTTTGCACCAAAGGTACATGAGTAAGCTTAACACAGATTATGATGAAGATGCTGATCACTTCTTGCGAGGGTCACCTTGCCAAGTGCCGCTAGTCTGATCGGCAGCGGAATACAGATTGAGGCTGGCGGGTTGCATTTCCAAGCAAGGAGGATGACACGGTGCATGGTATACCTTTGGGGATGGGCTACATGAGGGTGCAGGTGGACTATGTCCACGATGTTTACATGTCTCATGCCACAGAGTTCCCCGAACGAAGATATCACCACTCTCGGGCAAGCACGGATGTCGTTCATCAAGTGGCCCGCGACGGGTGTCGTAGTGCAAGCACCTCCTCCTCCACTCTGCTGGTACTACTTCTACTATACGCTACTGCTGGTACTCTGCTGCCACTGCTATGCATCGCTACTCTTGCATCGCTATTGTCGCTATCAAGCATTACTATCGCTCACTGCTGCTACTACTCAAGCTACTACTAGTGCGTGCACTCTTTGGTCTTTGCTCACATTGCGCTCGCTCCTCCTACTACCGCTGCTCCTCCTGTTTGCTCTTTAGCTGCTCTATTCTTGCTCCTCCTCCTCTGCTGCTGCTCATATCGCTCTGCTGGTACTACTACTCTGCTGCTGCTCCTGCTCCTCCTACTACTGCTGCTCCTGCTCCTGCTGCACATGCTCCTGCCCCTGCTACACAACCTGCACCTACGCGTGCAGCTGCACCTCCTGCACCTACGCTGCAGCTACAAATGCTTTGAGTGCGCAAGTGGGGCGCAAAGGACTTCTACCACGATGACGAAAGATACAAAGCGAGTTCAGAGAGTCCCTCCGTGAAGAAGGCAAAGTTGTCGAGGGCACAGAGCACCACGATGATCACAAGCGGTACATACATGGAAAGCCCTTTCTCCCAAGCCAAGAATTGAATTCTTTGGGCTTGTTCACTCGACACCTACATGGATGGTACATCGATAGGTCACATGAGGCCGAGCCTGCCACGATTTCATAGTGAAGTATCGAGCGGGCCAATTCCACCGCAACGAGGATGGGACCTTCCTGTCGCTTTTGAGGATCTGTACTTTATGTACAGCTTGAAAGCTGTCGATATTTCTACCATACGATCCTGGACGCGGTGAGTCTCGCACCATACTCAATCAGATGACTATTTATTGATTTTGTATTATATTTTTAACAATTGACATGAATTGCAGGATCATGAGGCAGCGAGCCGTGGCGGGTCGACACCTGTCGGGTTTGTCGACCCGAGATGGTGTCTGCGACCATGGCTAAGTATCAATCGGAGTTCCTTGCAGGATACATCAAGCAGGCATTGCATGAGGAGGCAAAAAAGGACTTCATTCTCTTCCCATACCACCAGGAGTATGTACTACTATACAATTCAATTACATGTACACACTTCAACCTTGTATTAACTTATTCTCTTGCATTGTGTACCGTTTAATAAGCAACCATTGGGTTCTACTTGTGGTTGTTCCGAGTCAAAACAAGGTCTACACGTTGAACTCACTCGAAAATAGACCGATGGACTATGCGATCGAGCCTGTTTTGCGTATAAGTACATTCCTCTAACCTAACACTTTACATATTGAACTACGTTAGGTATTTTTAACCTCAATGCATGGCATCTCTCCAATGTATAGGGCTTTCATGTCTTACGTTGCTGAGCGTGGCCGACACAATGATAAACAAGGCACCAAACTCGAGTGGAAGCGCTTCAAGGTACAAGTGTCTATCATAGGATTTTTTTCTGACACCTATTTTTAATTCGTCTCCTAATTTAAGTTTCTTTGTTCACAGTGTCATCAACAAGGGTGCGATGATCTGTGTGGCTTTTACGTGATGCATCACATGCTGAATTTGGTTGGTCGCTCACATGTTTTCCCTAAGGTATAAAGCAGATTATTTGCACTCTTTGTCTATGTGATATTTGTTTACAAGCATAATACTATCGGCATGTTACAATACCAATTTAAGCCTTAAATATATTAGTGCACTACTATCTATTTTGCAGGACCTTGATATCATCCTAAGAGCCTAACCAACACCGATCTCAAGAAATTACGAGACCATTTATGCCAAAGTGGTAATGGATGAAGTTATAACAGATGATGGTAGATATAGAGACAATTCAAGCAAATACTAGTCCATAAAGTGTAAACAAAATTTATCTGAATGTGAATGTGATCTGTTACAGATTGTAAACAATATTAATTTGAATGTAATGTGTGTAGATTGTGATGTATATGTTCTGCGATTTTGTGGATTGTGATGAATGTGTCATATTGTCAATGCGAGGCCATTTTCGGACGATGGGCAGTAACATCATCACAATCGGTTCTTACTGGAACCGATTGGGATATGTTTCATATCGCAATCGGTTTGCATAAAGAACCGATTTTGATAATATTTTTATCCCCATCGGTTTCAATAAAAACCGATTGTGATAATGTAATAATTTGAATCGGTTCTACAAATGAACCGATTGTGATATTATTCTTATCCCCATCGGTTCTACAAATGAACCGATTGTGATAATGTAATCATTTGTATCGGTTCTAAAAAAGAACCGATTGTGATATTATACTTATCGCAATCGGTTCTAAGAGAAAACCGATTGTGATAAGTGTAATATCACAGTCGGTTCCTAAAAAGAACCGACAGTGATAATGTATTATTAGTGTCGGTTAAAAACCGACTGTGATATATCTACCTTATCACTGTCGTTGGACTTTGTATCGCCACCAAAACCGACTATGATGACCAAAAAGAACCGATTGTGATGTACGGATCTGTAGTAGTGCTCGTGATTCCAGCCTCACACTTCTAACCAACCCACCCACCATCGCATACTGATATACATAAAATATGCACTCCTTTTGAACTTTCAGTACCGGTACTAATGAGGGCATCAGTACCGGTTCATTTTGAACTTTCCTGAAACGAGGTATCAGTACCGGTTCGTGTAACACGAACCGGTACTGATACCTCGTTTCAGGAAAGTTCAAAATGAACCGGTACTGATGCCCTCATTAGTACCGGTTCAAATCTAATTTGGATTGAGTGATTTTTTTTTTGAAGGAAATGATACACAAGGCGTCTCCAATAATGTAACATCAGATGTCTCCAAGCATTGTCATCTACGGTTTTTTTGATGAAATGGATGAGAGGGGAGGAATGGAGAGAGGGAGGCGTCGTTTCTCAACGCGACAAGTGATGATCATTTTCAAAAATTATGATGGTCTATTGTCTTAATAAAAATCTTACGGTGCTACGTGTATTGCTTTTATAGATTTGATCGAGCAACTAAAACAAGATTAATGACACAACAAGTAAGCAGCGGAATTAAGAAATCAACTTGCACAATTAATGACACAATGATTTATGTGAAAAAAACTCCTCAAGGTGAGGAGTGAAAAACCACCGGACCATTAGGTCCACTCCAAACTTTCACTATCAGCAACAATGAATACAATGAATTCTCTAGAACCTTTAGTGATTACAACGGCAACAACATCATCAACAACAACAGCCACACTTAACAAGAGCTATCATAAGGTAGCTCAAATTAGCTAAACAGAAAAGTGTTGTTTCTGTCCACTTCTGTGCTCAATTCATATTTCCAAACCAACAACCCAAAATGTGTGAAACTAGGCAGAAATGTAGTTCAATGAGTCCTTAACATGTTGTCAAAATTTGCAGCCAATCCGACACCATTTGACCTCTCAAACTAATCAGCTACCGAGATTGTGCACGTATGAGTTCACTGCAAAACCAAACTGCCTATAATACCTCTTTCGAATCTGGTACTCCAATCAGCCATTGCAAAGATGTGATGTTGGCGAATTGGTTAGAGGCGTTGGTACTCCAATCAATCCTGCTGGTTAGGGATCAAATCATGCACTCGGCATCTTTTTTAAAAAAAACTGCGATGCTACCAAGTACCAACTGAGCAATGCCCCTTGGTAGCTGTCATAGTGTACGTGCACATGATTTTAAAGCACATGCCTGCTATTTTAAAAGACTCAGCCGGTGATATTTGAACCCGGGCCAGCCCTACTAACTAAGAATTTTTTTATTAATATTTTTTTATTCAAATTGCAAAAATATACCTCAATTAAAAATTTTTTCTTCAAAATATACCTCTGTCGCCATATGGTAGGGCGACAATGAGTCAAACCCCAGGATTAGATGACTCAGCGCTAAGGTGGCATCTCTATCGCAAAATAAAATGAAAATAGTTATCTGTCGCTCAATCATGTGGTGACAGAGATATGTCGCGAACTGAAATTGCGACATATCTCTGTCGCCAAATGGTTGGGCGACAGAGACCCCCCCTAAAAATGATTAAATTTTTGTTGGAAGAAAAAAATGATGACCAACATTTTTCCAGTGATTTCATAAAACTAGAATACAACATACATGCCTTAGGGAATTCATAATACTAGAATAGAACATAGGTACATACATGTCTTAGGGAATTCATAAAACTGAGATACAACATATAGAATGTATAGAACCATGCATTCTATGGCCATAGTTGCCGGAATAGGTCGCTACTATAGATATGCATTAGCCTTAATGTAATATCATTGTCGAGGTCTAGGTGATACGAAATCGTCATCATCATCGTTATCGTCATTTGTGAAGTTAGGAGCAACCCCTCCTTCGGTGGTTGTTGAACCTCCTCTGGAACTTTCTTCTGCAACGGTACTATGTGGACCTCTACCCCTATAGTTAGATCTTCTTCTGCGTCTTCTGCGCGAACCAGGCATCTCATCGCCACCGAAAAGCATATACATCGCTACAAATTCAGGTATATATTTGTTGAGAAACTCTTCATCCTCCGGGAATGACTAACACACAAGACGAGCATACAAATTAGTGAAATTATGTATAACACTAAAAGTATTAGTAGGATGAACAAATAGGAAATAATTAACCTTAATATGCTCTGCATACTGATGAGGGTGCATAAGTACCCTATGAAGTCTCGTAGAGAAACCAGTAGTAGCAGGGTTGTTGGCAAGTTCACACACAATGAAATACCTTTGACGCCACCCTTGCAAGTGCACCTTGAGATCATCAAAGGTCACAAGGTTCAGGTCAGAGGTTGTCAACTTATGCCTTGATAATGTCAGGCATCAGTCTTACAATTTGGACGCCACTTGACTCAGGTTCTCCTTCTTGAATGGATCATCCTTCCCATCTCGCGTAACCTTCAACATGTAATTAAGGGCAACACTGCTCATATGAGGTGTCCCCCGAGAATGCTCTGCTAGAGGATCCAGCCATGGTGAAGTGTGAGTGAGAGCTGTGTATGTGTGCATGCGGTTTGGCCTTTTATAGTCTCGAAGGGGTGGTATATGGACTAAGTGTTGGAAGGTTAGCATAAAACGTGCAGAGGGACATCAAAACCCTGGAGTGTGTAGCCAAGTCGGGCTGACAAAGCTGATGGTATAATGTTGTAACTTGTCACTGGAAAAGGTGATGGATGCTTTCTTTTATGACAACTTATCCTGACAATGGTGTTAACTGTGACTTGTGTAATCGTACTTACAAAGCTACACGCCTATGCGTTGTCTGATCGCATTGAAAAAGCTATTGCGACTTGAGTTGTTTAATCGCCCTGACAAAGCTGCTACCTGTGACTTGTGTACTCACCCTTACAAAGATTCACGCCTGTGAGTTGTCTAATTGTAAATATTTTGTAGGCATTAGGAAGGGATATTTTAAATAATAGTATTACATAACAAAATAGAATAGTTCGTACAATATATTTGGAATGGAAAAACTAAATACATAAGATAAAAAGTAGTAACAATCCTAAACATAAGAAACTAGTGACGGCCCCGTTTTGGGGCGGCTCTGCACGGCTGTGCAGGCCTCCTACGAATAAGCCCCTGCGAGTATGTCAACTGAGTCGGCGCGCGATGGGGCCTCTGTGCTCTAGCTAGAGGTGTAGCGTACCACTTCTAAGTAGGCTACGTTGGTGGTGGTGCTCCTTGCAATTGCGATGGTCCAGGCTCATCCGCACGAACGAAGTACCTCGACACATCAGCATCGTCGAGGTCGTAGTCCGCGTAGGATGAATCATCAGGCTGGCCCTCGTAGTCGTCAGGTGCAGGTGCAGATGCAGACAGGAACCATCGTGCCTATGATCCTGTAAGAAATGAAGAATTGTTGGGTGAGTTCAAAAACTGATTGCAAAACATAGGAAGTGTGATTAAGTACTAACCTCCGTCATGACCGGCTAGATCAGCATGTCTAGTACCTCGCCCTCTCGCAGCCGGCGGCGGGACGGTGGCATAGGAGGCTGTAGCATGAAAAGATGTACCTGCAACACCCATGCCTCCAACTGGCACGCCGTGAACCATATTGGAAGGCTGTCGGCATCCTGCCAAGTCGAGGGCGCGTCTCGAGCTCTCCCGATACCTCACGAAGTAAGAGGTCACCTCCTCTCTGGTCACCTCAACCCTGCTGGTCAGACTGGAAAGGAAGATCCCTGACTCCTCGTAGTACTGGGCCAGCACATCAGTCTGAAAATTACATTAAGAATTAGTTAGCACGGTTACCAACTAAGCGTACATGAGATCGTAGATAGGACGCAACGTACCACACAGTACAGAGTCGAGTCAGTATGGGATGGATACATGTCCCTCACCCTGGGAACATGTCTAGGAGGATCGAGGTTGACACATACCAAACGCAGACGGGTACGGGAAGTGTACCACTGTCGGTATCAGTGGTACATCTGTGGGTCGTACACCGCATCCTCAGCATGGGCATCGTCCAGGGCTCCTGCCCACTCCTCAACCCATGGAGCCATGCGTATGTGCCAGGGGGTGTCCCCATGCACGCCCTTCCTAGTCTGGCTGTGGATAACAAATACATATAGCATTAATAGATTGCATTACACGATAATAATTATAGAACATCGATGACGGAAACTTACATGTGGGCGCCGTCTAGGACTAGACGGTGGACCTATACTGGGAACTCCTATCGTAGACCGAACTGCCTCATCACTCAATGTACAGCATAGGCCTCGACCTGGACGCCAAATAGGAGGAAGCGTCGTGTGCACCAGTACGCCGAATCTCGTGTGCATACGGTGGACAAGCCACCCGTAACACGTAGCTGCACCTCACCCTCTTTGTACGGCGTCCAGCGTATGTGTTCATCGGTGAGGCGGTCAAATGCAGTGATGAACTGCGGGTAGCCCTGACGCGCTGTCTTGTGAGCCCACCTAGGCTGTAGTGACGACAGAAAAAACAACGCACAACGTTACCATTAGTACTCACAAATGTTACAGCGAAATTTTCAAAATCATGATTGCAATATCTTACCCGTCGGTGGCACAAGATGGTGCTTATGGTAGGAGCATCAACGTCATCATCCCCTGCATGTACATGAGGCTGCAAGTCGATGTTGAGCCGCCCAATCTGGAACTTCTCGTATGCCCAGAGCTGTACAACTAGTGGACAGCCGGTAAAGGTCAAGTCGTCAACGATGCGTCCACAACCGTCGCAGAGCGCACGATACGTGGTGCACATCACAGCCAACCCCCATGAGTACTATGGCACGACGTCAAGGGGAGCGTCCGTAATCGCCCTAGAGAACTGGACAAGGTGCTTCTCCACGCTATCCCCATGAGAGCTCATGAACATGCACCAACCAAACAACCACAGTAGGTACGCCTCTAGATGGCGGCTCAGCCTCACCTCGTCTGCAGGCTCCATGATCTACTATGCCTATAAATTTAAGCTTACTTGTTAGTTTAACCAGTATATGCACAATTAAGCTTTAAAGGTTAGTTGCATACCACGAACTGTCAAAGCCACCTCAGTGTCGGACCATGCGTACTGGTGAAGGGCTGGTACACCGCAGCCGGTAGCACACCCTGGAACCATGCGTGTAGCTCCTGGCGCCATGTCAGGTCGATGTCCTAAGGGACCACAGGGTCCCCGGCAATCGGGAGTCCGAGGAGGTACAAGACATCCTCCAAAATGATCGCCATCTCCCTGACAGGTAGATGGAAGGTGTGCATCTCTGGCCTACCGATCCACCAGAGCATTGAGCAGGGACCTGTCGAATAGAAACCGGCGACCCAAATCTCATCCATGCACATCGTCGTGCGCCGCCTCCACCATCCGAGCGAGTGGCAGCAATCCTGATGCTCGAAGCCTATTAAACAAGAATATGAAATTAATATCTGCATCGCAGCAATTAATAAAAATAAATTATGATACTACAATAAACATATTTAGAAATTTAAAGAATAATATGTTATCGGGGGATCCAACAAGGATCGAGCGTCCAGAGCTTCTGCAGTGTCCTCGGTCGTAGTACTTCAAGCTCCACAGGATCCTGTCCCTCCTCTGGAAAAGCATTTGCGAAGTGGGCGCGGTGATGACGATCACCAACCGGATCTAGCAACTCAAATGGCCAGTCATCATCTCCATCCTGGTAAGCCATACTTGCAAATTACAATAATGAAAATTATAATAAAAATGCATATAGATTCAAATGCATACAAAAAACTATACAAGCATCATAACAATATGTTGAAACAAATGCCTACGAAAAACTAAACAATCATCATAACAATATATTGAAACAAATTCGAATAATTTGTCAAGCCACAACACTCACAACTACGTGCAACTTCCTCATCCGATTCATCGTCGACTTCCACTTCTTTTCTGGTGTATTGCCGGTCTTCCTCTTCCATCCTTACTATTATTTCCTAACCTTCGTCTACTTGTCCCCGCGCTTCTTGTCCAATGTTGCCATCATCCTCCCCAACCTCAACTTGTTCACCACTTTGCCAAACAATGTCCTCGTTGCATTCCTAAACATGTTGCCCATGGCTGCGTTCCCTAATTTTAGTGTCAACATAATTGAACTCATTTTGACCTCCACTGCACTCACCAGCATCCAAGTGCTGCTGCTGCGGGGCAACACCCCTTTCATATGCTTCTACTAAAAGCACCCAATGCCATCCACGTTGCTCCGCCCCCTCACATATGACCTCCACGATGCAGTTCCCTTCACCTCAACTATCTTAATAAACAGGACCATTCTGCATACTACAAAGGCAAAACAACTTCAACTACCACTGATCTAGTGCCATCCGAAAAGTATAATACAACCAGTTCAACACAGAAGAATATGTACGCTCTTCGAACCAATTCATTAACCCATGAATTAATTACTTTTCAAAAACAATAATGTGACACATAACATATCTATATCTATATGCTCAAAAAAAATGTAAATCTATTTATACAAAAATAAATATATTCCTAAAAATATATAAGTACCTAGATCTATCTACATTCACAAAATTATACATCTACTTAAACTTTTGTCTACATACTGTAAGTTACTTAGATCCGCACCCTCTAAACCATACATGGCAACCCCTTCTCCATAATAAATTCTAAATGGAACTCGTTCTGACATATCTGCGTACCAATTCATTAACCCACAAATTAATTACCTTTCGAAAAAAATACTATACATAACATATCTATATCTATACGCTCAAAAAAATGTTAATCTATCTTTACAAAATTAATTATATTCCTAAAAATATATACGTACCTAGATCTATCTACATTCATAAAAATATACAGCTACTTATTTCTATCTGTGAAAAATATCTACTCTCATGAAAATATATATCTATATACTTCTATTTGTAAAAAACATCTATATTCCTAAAAAAATCTATCCGTAACATTTAAATTAAACTAGATCTACGTACAAACCAATTAAATTATTCCTCCAAACATCTACGTACAAATATTTATACAAACCAACTAAATTACTACAACTATACGAAATCTATCCGTAACATCTAAATTAAACTAGATCTAAAATTTTTTCTATCTATCATACCATGAATTTTTGCTGAACAATATAAGAAGACAAAAAAAATTACCTGCACAAATATCTGAAATCTCCCTTTTCCTCTCCTCTCCCTCCCTTCTTTTTTTCTCTTCTCTCCCTCCCACTCCTCTCTTCTGTTTTCTACGATTCGGTTGGAATGTGCAATGCGATACAGCGTGTGCACCACGTGCTTTATAAAATGGCTCTGTCACCAATTGGTTTGGCGATAGAGGCGAGCGCCTCCCTCTATCGCCAAACCAATGGATGGTTTTTAAACAATCGCCGTATGGTTTGGTGACAAAGGGAAGCCGAGGCGAACGGTGCCAACATGGTGGTGTGCGGGCTTCAGTCGCTCGTTTAAATGGCGACAGATGCCTCTATCTCCATTTGAACGAGCGATATTTAGCTCTCACCTACTGAATAGACGACAGTGGTATATTTTTGAAATAAAATTTAATCGAGGTATATTTTTGCAATTTGAATAAAAAAGTATTATTAAAAAAATTCACTAACTAATAGGTCACATATTAGTCTGGTGAAATCCAATTCTAAAAGTATTGATTTTGTAGCAATCTCGACCTAGGAGGCCGAAACCTTTTCTGAAATTACTGTAGCAATTTAATTTTTTTTATTTCACTAAGATTATGAATCTCAAGAGAGGCCAAAATCCAAGATTTCACCAAAATTTTTGTGAAATTTCTCCAAGAATTTGAACCTTGCTTATCACAATGGTACTGTTCTTGCAAAGAACAGTTGGGCTACCCGAGAAGGGCAGCGGCAACCACCATCCTGGCTATATTCTTTCACAGCTGTTAAAATAGAAAAAGTGCGCCGTAGATCAATAATATCTAGATGCTTTGTGGGCCACGAGTTGCTGCGGGCAAAAAAAGTACAAGATAGGTAGAGATTCTAATAGAGAGAGAATTTTTTTGGAGAAAACCTCCATAAAAAGGAACAAAAAGTACTGATTTTCTTTTAAAAAGTTCTGAAAATATTTTTGTAAATTTTTTTTAAAAAATATTCCTTCAATTTTTTAAAATAAGGATCTAATTAAGAAAAAGTACTTTAGAACCGTAGCTTTGATACTATAGAAAAAAGTTCAAAACATTTTTTGAAAAAACAATGATGGAAAAAAGGTTCAAAACATTTTTTAAAGCACGGCAACTTGGTATGGTAGAAAAAAATAGTACTAAAAACTTTTTAAAAAAAATAAAAATGTTACGATAGAAAAAAATAGCTATGAAAAAATTAAAAAGCAAAAACACTGTAGCACAGTAGCTAGGCACCGTAGACCCAGCAGTACTTAGCGATTTTTTTTAAAAAATAATAATATTTTAATAAAAATTTACAAAAAATAATACACCAATTAAAAAAATAGCAAAATGCCCCTCTGTAGCCATTTGGAATGGCGACAGATTCTCTATCGCCATTTCAATTGGCGACAAAGGGCTAAATTCGAAGCGATAGCTCTCTATCGCGAGTTGAAATGGCGACAGAGAGCTGTCGTCAATTAAAATTGTGACATACCATCTGTCACCATTTCAACTGGCGACAAAGGGTGTATTTACTCGCTCGACGGCCGAATCCAGTAGAGTCGAGCGCAGAAAAGAAAGAAAGAAAGAAAGAAGAGAAGAGGGGAAAGAGGAAGAAGAAGAAAAGGGAGAAGAGGAAGAAGAGATGGGGAGAAGGAGGAAGAGGGGGAGGAAGAGGGGGGAGGAGGAGGAGGAGGAAGAAGAGGGGAGGAGGGGGAGAAGAGTTATTGCCATTTTGCATGTATTTTTTGTATTTATTTATATTTAAATTTAAAAATACAATTTAGTGACCAGATTATTTAGATTGTAAGTAATTATTTATGTAGAGTAGCAGTTGTTATTTAGATAGCTGATTTAGTGACCAGATTAATTAGGTTTGTAAGTAATTAGTTGTGTAGAATGGCAATATTTTTTTAGATACACGATTTAGTGACAAGAGTAATTAGATTTGTAAGTAATTAGCTTTATTGAATAGGAGTACTTATTTTAGATACACAATGTAGCGACCAGATTAATTAGATTTGTAAGTAGTTAGCTGTGTAGAATATCGATAGTTTTTTGAATACACGATTTAGCGACCAGAGTAATTAGATTTGTAAGTAATTAGCTTTGTCAAATAGCAGTACTTTAGATACAAGATGTAGTGACCAGATTAATTAGGTTTGTAAGTAGTTAGTTGTGTAGAATATCGATAGTTTTTTAGATACATGATTTAATGATCAGATTAATTAGTTATGTAGAGTATCAATCGTTTTTGTACATACGTAGAGCGGTATTAAGAATTTCATGAACTACTTGACAGGTATGGATGAACGAGTACAATTTAAAATACACTACGGAGGAAGGGTTCCTCACATGGGTGCACGTTGGGTGGAACTAAGTCATTTTCCAAGTGTCGTGGCTATCCTGTCACGTGCAGAGGAGCGTTCATGGAGGACAGTTACAAGATGGTTGTACCAAATGTTCTCATTGAACCATGAATTGCATGACTGGAAGCTGCATGGAGTAGGGTGTTGGAGACTGGATTGCACATACTAGAAGTTAGTGGAACTGAAGGGGCCGAAGTCGTGGAGTTCGTATGTAACAATGGCGATTGAGAAAGGGTGGCCGTTAGTGTTGTTGGCACAAGCATTTGAGAAATCCAATACCGTCCAACCGACACAGGAGGATGTTGTTGGTGATGAATCAGAGGAAGTTGGGGAGAGCGGCCAAGCTAGAGAATATTTAATGATGCATGATGTTAGCTTAGGTCAATGGGCAGTGCAAGGTGAGGGAGTTGATGTTCCAGTAGCAGATGTGCAGGAACCAATGGGTGTGGCAGACGAGGGAGAATATATTGAATCGCTGGTGCAATCGATGCACGCAGAGAGTTTGACTACAAGGTTTTAGGTTCGATAGGCTGCAAGATGAGGGAGTTGATGTTCCAGTAGCAGATGTGCAGGAACCAATGGGTGTGGCAGACGAGGGAGAATATATTGAATTGCTGGTGCAATCGATGCACACGGAGAGTTTGACTACAAGGTTTTAAGTAACAACGAAGAGGATGAAGAGCTTTTCCGTACGGAGTGGGATGAGTGTCGGTTCGATAGGCTGATGGTCAACGAGGGTCAAGATGTCGCATGGGGGTACGATCGGAATGAGGTGTGGCAAGATGCAATTTACACGAATAAAGGTGTGTAGGATCGAAGTATACGAATATAGCAATCAGAGGGGGGTGAATGATTATGTGGAAGCTAAAACCAAATCTTTGATCTATTAAAAGTTCACCCCAAATCTGAACCAAAAATTTACTTCGTATTCGACAAAAAGAGATTGATAGAGGTTTGGGAAAACGCGAATTCCTAGAGATCCAACCGTCGGATCAATCTGAAATTTGGACACAAGAAACTAGATGCCAATACGAATCTAACCCAAAAAGAATAACTCCATCGGACTTACGGATCAAAAGTTATGAACCTCGCAAGCTTGCTGTGATAGAACTTGACGAAAACCAATCTAATCAAAACTTGTAGATTAATCAAGAACGACAAAAGATTAATCAACTAAACTTTGAGGAACCCTAAATCAATACC
This sequence comes from Rhipidocladum racemiflorum, assembly GCA_036346355.1. NCBI lineage: Eukaryota > Viridiplantae > Streptophyta > Magnoliopsida > Poales > Poaceae > Rhipidocladum > Rhipidocladum racemiflorum. The sequence continues at coordinate 58,718,464 of CM070573.1, read as the reverse complement.
GTAGAAAGGTTTTTGATGGATCAAATCAAGATGAAATTCAAAGAACAAAAACCAATCTAGAACAAGAAAAAGCATGCAAACAAGAACCAAACAGAGAACACTATAGCAACGTGTGCACTGTAGCTTCGCGATTACTGTAGCACGCACAGGATCTGGAATAATTGATCTTTATTTCTTTTTATCTAAAGTACTCCAAACAAAAGAGTACAAACCCTAAAGCTCTAATTGATTTATGCCCTTCAACAGGAGACAAGCCCTCATATTTAAAGGAGCAAAACATAAGGAGTCCTGAATACAATTCCTACTCATAATCCTAGAAGGATCTCACTCCTAATCCTAGGAAGAGTATGTATTCAACTGTAGGACCGAGTAGGCAACTAGAGGGGTGGTGAATAGATGCCGAATAAAATTCAACTATTTTTTTTTTAAAATAAACGACCCCTAAATAGAGGGAGAAAATCTAAAATCGTGGAGATCAAAAACCCTGGATTAATTAGCGAGACAAGTCGAACAAAAAATTAGTTCTATCAAAAATCGAAACAAACCTTCTAATCAAGATCAAAGCAAAAAATAAGAGAATATTGCATAAACTTATCCTTTTATTCCAAAGCCATCTTCAACATAATGACACCAAAAATCTTCTAATCTTCAATGATTAGAAAACCCTAAACGAAATCTCTAATCTCACAAGATTAGAAAACCCTACACAAACTAAAGTGAGCACAAAAGCTCTTTGTTGTAGGCACCTTTTGTTCTAGTTCTCTTTCGTTGGATGGATGAGTTCTAACCCCCTAGAACCCTCTTATTTAAAGGACTCCATACCCAGCCGAATCCTTCTTGTATACGTATCAACCAAGCAGTCTCCATCTCAACTCCGGCCAACACGCACGGTAGCCAGACTCGGACAGCAACTGCGCCTGCCAAAACAGGTCTCCTCTCGGACATCCTTCTCGCATACGTTACCCACACATGCACACTCACGTACGCTCACCACGCACACATGCATGCATATACATACTTCACGATGTATTTGTATGCATGTATAAAAACTTCGTATACACGTGAATGGCCACCAGCCATCACGCCAGTAACGATCGACTTCACGCCAAGATCGTTCTCTAGTCCAAAGCGTCCTGCATGACACTCTCGACCCTCACGACCTCAGTTCCTCCCTGAACCTAGTCTCGGTCCCGTCATCGACCACGTTTAACCTCGAGCAACACCTGCACATAAACAAAAACACAAAAACAAATTCCGAGCCCAAGTCCGCGACTTGACTCAATGTCAATCCATGCAACTACTTACATGAGCATTGCATAAAGTCCACTTCAAAAGAAGCATCATGAAATCATCACAAATTTCATAATCTCAAATTCAAATTATTTCAATTCTGCTCAAAACCCTAATTCAGCAAAAACGCATTCACGACGGACAAGGAAATATGGTCCGGCGTACATGAAAAATCACTTAAAAAAACATTCACAGCAGACGGATGACAAAATCGGTCCGTTGTACAAGTGAAAGTTTCGGTTCCAAGAAGAAAACCAAACGGACAAAAACACGTTCACAACGGACAAAGAAAATCGGTCCGTTGTACATGCAAAATGACTTGGTCAAGAGCTCAAAACAAGTTCACAACAGACCAAGAAAAAGCGTCCGTTGTACATGCAAAGGTTTCTGAAATCTTGGAGAAAGAGTTAGATTCAAGCGCTCAAAAGCAAGTCCACGACGGACAAAAACATTATCCGTCGTACAAGCTTAAATCGATCGTTTTGAGGAAAAAAGAGTTTGGCTCTAAGAGTTCAAAACACGTCCACAACGGACCCAAAGACATTGTCCGTCGCAGATGGGGAACTTACTGTTTCTTGAGAGCTAGGTCCGGCGCAAAAGTGAAACTTACTGCTTCAGCACATGATTTCACAATATTCAATTCTTTTCAAATACTCATCATAAAAACAATGATCCTTCAATCTCCCCCTTGATGAGTAATTTGACAAAACATAAAATTCTCAATTCTCAAACAGTTTGAATTGAATTTCTCCTTTCTTTTTATTTTTCTTCTTCTTGACTTGCTCTCCCCCTTTTTGACAAAATAGTCATCAAAATCTCAAAACTCCCCCTTAATGAATGCAGTATCTCAAGCTTTGAAGTATATTCAAGGTATATAATCAAAATAAAGCATTTGGTCAATTTATCCAATGAGAAGGCAAATTGTGAGAATATGAAGGCTCTAACACATAGAGTAGTTGTTGCATATGCAAATTAGAGCAAACAAGTAAAATGTCATAAACTGATTTTGCCAAAGCTAAAAAGAAATCTATCATGAGCAAAGAGAGACTTTCAAATTCACTAATGTTTGTCTCAAGCCTTTTTCAAAAATTGAATTTCCTTTTTCTCTTTTAGCAAGTTTGACAATTTTGCTTTGTGATCAACAGGGATGACAAGTAATCAGACACTAGCCCATACTTGTGTATGAGTAGGTAGTTCTTTCTTGTATCTTTCTTAGGTTATATTGGCAAGTGGCTTCACATTGTTCTGAACTTTTGTTTAGACAAGTAGCCTTTGCTTGCATCTTTTGAATTTAAATCCCTGGCAAGGAAGCTGCACATTGTACTAAACTTGTGTTTAGCCCAGTAGCTTTTGCTTGCATCTTTTTCAACTTGCTTTTATCATTTAAAACACTGATTTTGCTTGAGACTCATAATGATCATTTGAAGTCCAACAAAAAGCTCACACATAGTTTCTAATCAGCTCTAGCCTTTCAACAGATGACAAGAAACTTTTAAGCCTATTTCACAAATGCCATACTATAATGTACAAGAGCCAAAATATTCTCGAAAAGCATCTCAAATTGAGTTCTTTTAGTCTTTTAGTCTTTTAATAAGAAGTGAAGCAATGTAGCAATAATTTGACTATATACACAAGAATAGTCAACAAAGCTTTGTACTACATGATGCAATGAAAACAGGGGAGTTTTCTTTAAGTGTAACGGCAAAATAGCTCCTTGTAATAACTAAAGCCAAGTAACACAGATGAAAGAGTTAAAGTCAAGACTTCTCAAATCAACCCATGGGGATGAATGATCCCAAGTTCACCGCGTAAGAAAGCAAAGCGAGAAGAATCAAGTGGCTTAGTGAAAATATCAGCAATTTGAGCATCCGAATCAACAAATTTCAGCTCAATAGCTCCTTTTTCAACATGATCTCTAAGAAAATGATATCGAACATCAATGTGTTTAGTCCTTGAATGTTGAACAGGATTTTTAGCGATGTGAATTGCACTAGTATTATCACAAAGAAGTGGAACACTATTAAAGTTAATGCCGTAATCTTTAAGAGTTGAAGTGATCCAAAGAATTTGTGAACAACAACTAGCGGTACAACGTATTCAATTTTCAAAGTAGATTGAGCAAGCGAGGACTGTTTCTTAGAAGACCATGAAACAAGTGAAGTGCCAAGAAAATGACAGTGCCGAAGTACTCTTTCTATCTAATCTACACCCGCAAAATCAGCATCGAATATCCTAGGAGTGTAGCGAAGAAGAACAAGAATACCAAATGCCAAATTCGAAGTGGAGCGAAGATACCTGAAAATTCTTTTAATTGCTTGTCGATGTGATTCTCGAGGAGAGGCTTGAAATCGGCGCCTGAGACATCTTGCAAAATGTATGTCGTGTCTCGAAGCGATCAAATCTGTATGATCCAATCATGCTTCAGATTCTTTTTAGTACATCTCGACACCATTTTCGTCAAGATCCAAAATTGTTGTTGTGCTCATTGGAGTAGATACTGACTTTCCTTCTCCCATGTCAAATTTCTTTAGTAGCTCCTTTGTATACTTGGATTGGTGCAAGAAGATCCCTTCTTTCGCTTGCTTGATTTGAAATCCAAGGAAGTATGTCAACTCTCCCATCATACTCATCTCGAATTCCCTGGACATCAGCTCGAGAAAATTGCAATACAAGAGAGTGGGAGGATCCTCCAAAGATAATATCATCCACATAAATTTGCACCATAAGGAATTGATCATTTGAATTTTGAGTAAACAGAGTTTTATCAACTTTTCCCATCTCAAAATTATGTTGAAGCAAGAAGCCTTTTAATCTATCATACCAAGCACGAGGTGCTTGTTTTAATCCATAAAGAGCTTTTGTCAAAGCGATATACATGATTGGGAAATTTTTCATTTTCAAAGCCAGGAGGTTGTTTCACAAAAACTTCTTCTTCTATAAACCCGTTTAGAAAAGCACTTTTCACATCCATTTGAAATAACTTAAAACCTTTTGATGCTTTGCAAAAGCCAAGAGAATGCGAATAGCTTCTAAACGAGCAACAGGAGCAAATGTTTCATCAAAATCAATTCCTTCAAGTTGAGAATATCCTTGAGCAACAAGTCTAGCTTTGTTTCTAACAATTATTCCATCCTCATTTAACTTGTTCTTAAAAACCCATTTTGTTCCAATAATATTTTGATTTTTAGGAGGTTCCACTAAAGTCCAAACTTTATTCCGTTCAAAGTTTTCTAACTCTTCATGCATCGCATCTACCCAAGAACTATCAGTTAAAGCATGAGTAATGTTCTTAGGTTCAAAATTTGCAACAAAAGCAGAATGCATGCATAAAAGAGTTTGAGATGAATTAGAACGTGTCACCCTTTCATGAAGACTTCCAATAATTTGTTCAGAGGATGGTTCTTTAAAACAAGAAGGGAGGTCCAGCTTATTTCAATCGTCGTGGGAGGTGTAGAAGAATCTGAAGTAGTAGTTACATCAATTTGTTCAGGACATCTTCCTGCTCAGTAGATATGAGCTCATCATCATCATTATCTTCATCATTTTCTTGAATCTTTTATCCAAAAAGATTGGCTCTAAATCTTCTCGTGAACCTGAAATGTCGGGTCTAGCTCCGAGGCTAGCCTCATCAAAAGTAACATCGCATGTCTCCAACAATTTGTTAGTCGATAAATCAAGTACCACGATATCCACGAGAGTGCAACGAATAGCCAAGAAAAATACCATCTGTATTTACGAGCTTGAATTTATCAAGATTTCCATGTTTAAGAATAAAGCATTTGCAACCAAACACTCGTAAGTGAGAAACAGATGGTTTACGATCAAATCTCAGTTCATAAGATGTTTTACCAAGTAACAGCTCTGAGATAGACCCTATTTGATATATAGCAAGCGTAAGAAATTGCCTCAAATTTCAAAATTTTCTTGAAGTGTTGTATTCATCTAGCATAGTTCTAGCCATTTGAATCAAAGTTCTATTTTTCCTTTCTACAACACCATTCTCGTGAGGGAGAATATGGCGAAGAAAATTGATGTTCAATCCCATTAGTTTCACAAAAGATTTGAACAAAGCATTTTTGAATTCCGTACCATTATCGATTCTTATGGCTTTCAATGTGTTAGGCAATTCATTTATTAATCTCTTAATGAAGACATGAAAAGTCCAAAAATCTCATCTTTTGAAGATAGAAAATGCACCCAAGAGTATCTTGAATAATCATCAACTATCACTAGAAAGTACCACTTACCTCCACCGATTGTACTCGAGATGGTCCCATCAGATCCATGTGAAGAAGTTGACCAGGGCCAGTGGTCATTATAGTGGAGATAGGAGCATGAGGGGCTCCAACCATCTTTCCATGTCGACAGGAAGCACAAACAATATTTTTGCAAGATTTTAATTTCGGCAAGCCACGAATTAAGTCTAGACCACTCAATCTAGATAACAGATCAAATCCCATGTGGCCTAACCGACGATGCCAAAAATTGAGATTTCTAGATTCTGAAGCAACAAAACAATGTGAACTTGAAGCATTGCTAAAATTTGCTATGAAAATTTTTCCAAGTCTAGATATCTCAAGAATCAAGTTTCCAGAAGCATCGAGTACTCTACATGCATTAGGTTTAAAGCTCACTTCAAAGTTTTCATCCAACAATTGTGATACTGACAGAAGGTTGAATTTTAGTTTAGACACCAGAGAGACATTCTTCAAAGTAAAGTGTTCATTTACCTTCACTGTTCCTTTTGCAGTGACGCGACCAGTAGTAGCATCTCCAAAAGTGATCGTCTCGTTCCCAGTTGCTTTTGTTAGGAAGGAGAACCAACTTGAGTTGCCCGTCATGTGTTGGCAGCATCCTGAATCAATAACCCAGATGTTCTCCTTCCCTTCTTGTACCACCTACATGTTATGAACAGAAGATGCCGAGGATTCAGTGCTGGGGTTAGAAAAGCATGCTTTAGGTATCCAAAGATCGAATCACTCGACGAAAGGTGTGATCGCATAAAAACTTGTGAGAGTAATGAATTTTTGTTTGCTTTCACAGAGCCTGTCACAATATTGCTTTCATGACCATGTCTATGCACATACAAAGAAGTGGAAGGTGTTTTCTTTTTGTAACCTAAACCTGCTCTTCTATTGTCATAGATTGTAAAGGCCCTATTAGATGGTTTATGACGGTATGACCTAGGCTTTTCAAAACTTTTAATTTCTCCAGTCATTTTAGAATTTTTAATTCTCTTTCCCTTCTCGATTTTAGCTTTCAGAGTGTAAGTTTTCTAGATGACCATCTTTGTGACAAAAAGTGCATTTGTACCTGAGTTTTGAAGTACTTGCTCCTTTACTTTGAGTGGGTTGAGTTTTTCCAGAAAAATCAATAGATCCAGCAGATTTGAATTTTGTTTTACTTGGTTTAGGAGGAGGATTTCAATTTTACCAGTACCAATTGTTTTCACAATTACAGGAGGGTTGTTTTTCAAGTGTTCAAAGTGATCAAAGCCTATCCCACTGTTTTTCACACTTATGTTTGATTTATCAAGAATCAGATTCAAGTTTTTCTTTCCTCCAAAGAAATTTTTCCAAAGTTGATTTTAAATATTCATTTTCTCTAAGTACAACAGGGCAATTTTGACATGGATCAACTTGATATTTTTTAGCCTTTTCTTTTGAGGTGACAGTAGAGTGAGTACAGATGATGTGTCCAGCAAGACACGCTGCTTGTATTTTCCTTCAATTCTCGCTAGGGACAAACAATTCTTGCAACACATAAAACTGCATTATTGAACCAAACGCTAAAGTTTGCTTGAACTTATCAACTTCACTTTTTAGCAAATTTAGCTCTTTTATTTTGCAAGAATGAGCAGCTCTAAGTGATTGCAATTCTAATGAGAACCCCTCACAATTATCACATGCATCATTGTTAGAAATAGAATTTCTAAGTTTTTCATTTTCAGTTTTCAAAGATGGACAAATCATTCTCTAAATTTTTATTTTTGATTGAAGATTTTCTTAAAGATTTTCTCAATATGACTAAAACTTCACAAAGCTCATTATATGAAGGCATTACCTCATCACGATCATTTGGAAGTGCTTTGTCGTTGTCACTAGAATCACTAGTGTTCCTTTGCCATGAAGCACATCCGGTGAAATCTTTCTCGTTCAGCTCGTTTGCTTTGCTTCCTTCTCATCGTCGCTTGAATCATCAATGTCGCTTAAGTCTAAGCGACCAATTGCAGCGAAGACTTTGTTGAGCATTTTCTTCGTCCGTTGCTTATTTTTGTCCTTGCTCTCTTTTGGCCTAAGGTTTTGGAGGAGTTGCTTTGATCCTTCTCGTCTCTAACTTTGTTCTTGAAGCGATTAGCACGGACGTGTCCTGCCTTGCCGCAGCTTGTAGCAAAGTGGATGGAGGCTCCTCTTCTTTCCCTTGATCTCATGTAAGCTGCATTGACACGCTTGGAAAGAAGAGCAAGTGTATCTTCCGGTATTTGATCTAGTTGTTCATCACTAAGAGCACTCAAGGCGATAATGGAATATGATGATGAAGCACTAGTAGCATTATCACATGAAGAAGATTTTGCATTAAGAGCCAAAGAGTTATCACTGGATGTTCGGAAACAATATCTATCTCAAAAGTTTTGAGACTAGAATATAATTTATCCAATGTCATTTCACTCATCTTGTGAGCCTCCTAAATGCGATTACTTTCATTTGCCGATTTTAAGATCAAGAGATGATAAGAAATGTCTAGCATTTTCAGAGTCGGTGTATTGTACATCAACAAATTTCTAAGATTGTTTAAGATTCTATTAAAACGAGCAAAACAATCATCTAATGATTCTCCGAGTTCATTTCAAATCTAGTGTATTCCTTTTAAATTGATCTTGCCTAGCCTCTTTGATGAGTCGATTGCCTTCATGATAATCTTGAAGAGATTTCCAAATTTCATGAGCAGTGAGTAAATGACAGACTCTATCGAATTCTTTTCTAGCAAGTCCTTGAAGCAATATGTTTCTAGCTCTATTATTACTTTCAACATCCTTTTCAAACTCGATTTTATCAATATCATCATTAGAAGGAAGCTTGTATGAAATCTTTACCTTGCGCCAAATCGCGTTACCTTGAGCTTGAAGATATGCAGTCATTCGGATCCGCCAGTGGGGGAAGTCTGTGCCATCGAAGATTGGCGGCTTGTTCGAGTATTTCTCCGTTGCCATAACTTATCGTTTACTAATCACCTGTTAAGATGGATTAGTAGAACCTTGCTCTGATACCACTTGTAGGACCGAGTAGGCAACTAGAGGGGGGGTGAATAGATGCCGAATAAAATTCAACTATTTTTTTTTTAAATAAACGACCCCTAAATAGAGGGAGAAAATCTAAAATCGTGGAGATCAAAAACCCTGGATTAATTAGCGAGACAAGTCGAACAAAAATTAGTTCTATCAAAAATCGAACAAACCTTCTAATCAAGATCAAAGCAAAAAATAAGAGAATATTGCATAAACTTATCCTTTTATTCCAAAGCCATCTTCAACAGAATGACACCAAAAATCTTCTAATCTTCAATGATTAGAAAACCCTAAACGAAATCTCTAATCTCACAAGATTAGAAAACCCTACACAAACTAAAGTGAGCACAAAAGCTCTTTGTTGTAGGCACCTTTTGTTCTAGTTCTCTTTCGTTGGATGGATGAGTTCTAACCCCCTCGAACCCTCTTATTTAAAGGACTCCATACCCAAATTAATCCTTCTTGTATACGTATCAACCAAGCAGTCTCCATCTCAACTCCGGCCAACACGCACGGTAGCCGACTCGGACAAAGAATCGCTGCCAAAACAGTCTCCTCTCGGACATCCTTCTCGTGACATGCTACCCACACATGCACACTCACGTACGCTCACCACGCACACATGCATGCATATACATACTTCACGATGTATTTGTATGCATGTATAAAAACTTCGTATACACGTGAATGGCCACCAGCCATCACGCTGTAACGATCGACTTCACGCCAAGATCGTTCTCTAGTCCAAACGTCCGCATGACACTCTCGACCCTCACGACCTCAGTTCCTCCCTGAACCTAGTCTCGGTCCCGTCATCGACCACGTTTAACCTCGAGCAACACCTGCACATAAACAAAAACACAAAAACAAATTCCGAGCCCAAGTCCGCGACTTGACTCAATGTCAATCCATGCAACTACTTACATGAGCATTGCATAAAGTCCACTTCAAAAGAAGCATCATGAAATCATCACAAATTTCATAATCTCAAATTCAAATTATTTCAATTCTGCTCAAAACCCTAATTCAGCAAAAACGCATTCACGACGGACAAGGAAATATGGTCCGGCGTACACATGAAAAATCACTTAAAAAAAACATTCACAACGGACAGACAAAATCGGTCCGTTGTACAAGTGAAAGTTTCGGTTCCAAGAAGAAAACCAAACGGACAAAAACACGTTCACAACGGACAAAGAAAATCGGTCCGTTGTACATGCAAAAATGACTTCGGTCAAGAGCTCAAAACAAGTTCACAACGGACCAAGAAAAACTGTCCGTTGTACATGCAAAGGTTTCTGAAATCTTGGAGAAAGAGTTAGATTCAAGCGCTCAAAAGCAAGTCCACGACGGACAAAAAAACATTATCCGTCGTACAAGCGAAACTGACTGGTTTTGAAGAAAAAAGAGTTTGGCTCTAAGAGTTCAAAACACGTCCACAACGGACCCAAAGACATTGTCCGTCGCAGATGGGGAACTTACTGTTTCTTGAGAGCTAGGTCCGGCGCAAAAGTGAAACTTACTGCTTCAGCACATGATTTCACAATATTCAATTCTTTTCAAATACTCATCATAAAAACAGTGATCCTTCATCAACACAACTCCTCTTGGCCCAACCTGGCCGAGTACAACTCTTGCACGCGTATGGCAACCCTGCCATACTCACGTGACTAACAACTCTGCAGGCGTATGGCCCACCTACCATACTCACGTGACTAACCATTCTTCATGTGCACCATTCTCTTAGCCCGAATGTCCCGCATGACATCCTTGACCACCAAGACCTCAGTTCCTCCTGAACATAGTCCCGAACCTCAGTTCCTCCATGAACCTAGTTCCGGCCCAGTCATCGACCATGTTCGCCCTCAAGCAACACCTGCACATGAACAAACCACAAAACAATTCCGAGCACAAGTCCACGACTTGACTCAACATTAGTCCATGCAAATACTCACATGAGCATTGCATACAATCAACGCAATTTCAATTCTTGGAAAACATCCAAAACCGAGCCAAACACGTTCACGATTGACAAAATATTGGTCCGGCGCATACAGGGCAAAAACCCTAGAAAAGTCCATTCATGCCGGACTAGACTCCGGTCCAGCGCATCTCACGATGGACCAAATATTTGGTTCGGCGTACATACGAAAGTCTCGGTTCAATTCAACGCAAAACATGGTCAACAACACATTTACGACGGACCAAATTTTTGGTCCGGCGTACATGCAAAAACAACGCTCAAAAAATGCGTTCACGATGGACCAAGAATTTGGTCCGGCGTAACATAGAAGCTTACTATTTTTGTAAAACTTGGTCCAGCACAAAACATGTTCATGACAGACTAAACAAGAGCGGTCCGACGTACATGCAAAAACAAGCTTCAAAATGCCGTTCACGACGAACCAAGAATTTGGTCTGGCATAGATGCGAAATCAAGGTTCGGCCCCAATTGAGAAAACTTGGTCTGGCGCTTAAGAGCAAATTTTGGTCCGGCGCAGATGCCGTTCACCACGGACCAAAAGTTTGGTCCGACGCAAGCGGTCCGGCGTAAAATGGGAACTTACTGTTTTCTGAAACTTTGGTCCGGCGCATGCACAAGCACAGACATACTTGGAAATTCAATTCTAAGCCAATTTGTCAGCACATGATTTCACAAGCTGAGGTGCAGGAACCAATGATAACATGGGCAGTTTCGCTGCGTAGACCCTTTAAGGTTATGAAGTTAGATTAATGGGTGTATGACGTCAAATGCTAGATGGAGGGTTGTCTATGGCATGTCCGTGCTTAGCAGTCTAAGTGGGACACCATTTTGATGTGTTCTATAGTCGTCCCATACACATGCGTGCTGACAGAGTCTACGCAATCGCATAGAAATATATTTCAGGCTTTGTTGCTAATGCAATGTATGGGGAGATTGTGAGCAACCTAGATTTAGAGCCACGTGCCATCATACTTACAATAGAGCAGAGGTTCTAGTACATTATAAGCTATGCCAAGGCATGAAGAGTGAAGCAGAAGGTATTGGAAGCAACGTTTGGTACGTACGAAGACTCCTATCAGAACTTGCCAAGTATGCTTTAGGTGATCAAGGAAAGAAATGTTGGGACTTATGTCAATATTTATGAGTAGACTTCGCAGTGCTTCCCTGAGAAGATGGTACTCAAGTGAGCATTCTTTGCTTTCGGTGCATGTATCAACGCGTTCAGACATTGTCGTCTGTTGTTATGCGTGGATGAGACATTTTTGACTAGGAATTACAAAGGCCAGATATTGACTGCCATAGGAGTAGATGGCAATAATTAGGTCTTCCCGTTGCGCTCGCATTCGTGGAGGGTGAGAACACTAATAGTTGGCTATGGTTCCTAAGGAACTTTAAAGCCGGCGTTGTGAATCTGCGGCCTGGAGTGCATGTCATACATGATCGGCATCCCAGGCTGTTGAAGGTGATCCTGCAGTTGCAGCAAGGTCAAGATGAGACACATCCATGGTCTGATTTGTGAAGTAGTTGGTGCAAGTGGCACATGGGTGCCAACTTCTAAAAGAAGTTTAGGAACAAAGAGCTGACGAAGCTTTTTAAGAGGCTGTGCGACCAAACCCAGTAGAGAAAGTTTGATGAATTGTGAAAGAAATTAGACGAGCTGACGTCAAGGCATACAGTAGAGGCAGCGAAGAGGGAAACACCTTCCCCAAGGGAGGCCCTAGTAGCGCTTGAAGAGTTACCCACAGACCCTCCGCACCTGGTTCGGAGGAAAGGAAGGGCTATGAAATGCTTCTCGGAATGGATAGAGCATGAGCCTAGGGAGAAATGTGCTCTGCTTTTTGACACTGATTGTGCTAGGTATGGGGTCATGACAACAAACCTAGCTGAGGTTTACAATTGGGTCATGCGGGGCCTGAGACCCCTTCCCCTGGTTGTTATAGTAGAGTGTGTTCTTTTTGGCATCACGAAGTACTTTATGGATCACCATGGTAGGGTTGTCGGTCGCATGAATGATCCTGCTGTGAAGTACTCCGAGATGATTTGTATATACATGGAGTAAAAGGGCAAGAAGGGGGAGATGCATAGAGCATTGAAGATGGGCACGAGGGAGCTTTGTTTTGAGGTACTGTGTAAATATAAAGCTGGTCGTGGGATGAACTCACAAAAAGTTGCTCATGAATGTATCCTACATAGGCAAACATGTGTATGCACCTGCAACAAACCTCGTCTGTTACACAGTCCATGCCCACACGTCATGGCTGCCTGCTCAATAATTTGTATGGATTCGGGTATATTCTTGTCACAATTTGCTATGTTTCGTACTAGTAGTCGGCTATTTTGCTTTTGTGCAGCCGACTTTCACCCCAGTGACATCGCACGCTTCATACCTAGAGTACGTAGTGATGTTTGACCAGCTGACGGATGATCGCGTCATTTGGTGCCTGTACCTCCCAGAGCTCGTCGGCACGCGAGCACCTCAGGGCCTGTTGCTGTAGTGCACCACTGATGCTGCCTTCCGGCTGTCACGGGGTCACCTGGTGTTTGACATGTTCATGGAGACCTACGCCGCCCACCGTGTGATATTCGTTGCCTGACAGGTGTTCCCTGTCCCTACTGGTGACGTCGTCTCGCCGAACGTCTACACGTTAGTTATCTTTTACATCTCTTTCAATTGCATTAGTCTTTCGAATGTCCTTGCTAATAAGGTTTTATTGTGAATCTCTTTATGTAGACATATACGCAAGGGCTTTGTTGGTACTATGAGTTGGGCAGCACGCATGTTGCCTCATGCTCAGCAGCGGGCGCAGGCATTGGCAGACATGCACGAGGAGGCTACCCCTTACGACCATAGCACGTACGATGAGTACATCCGGTGGTTCAGCCCACGCACATGCATTTAAGTGGTGCATGTCGTGCACTCACCTCAAAGGCACGTTCCCTCCACGGCTGACACCTACCCTAAGCAGCCAGACTCTGCTTTTCACCGATCGGTTGGTACTTCTTTTTACATTCATGTAATGTAGCATTAATACAATTGTAAAAGCTAACTAGATTTTGAATGCAGGTTCAGAGCGACCTTGCTAGGGAGGCATCGGAGGATTTGGCCTCATTGATGGTCGCAGTCAGTTGGGGAGACAGGTTGGAGGGACGATGGACTACCTGTGAGGGGCATTGCAGCGTGCTTACCAGAAGACCACTTACATCGTGCAGCTTACGTCCTGTAGGAGACCTAGGGACGACAACATGGTACAGCCTCCAGGCCATTCCTCTGCTGTACGTGGGCGACACACACCGCACCTGGGACGGTGCACACACAGACTGCCCTTCCTCTCGATGTCCCGAGGGGCTCTAGCTGGCATTGTTCCACACCGTTTATTGGCATGACTGCAGGTACACCTTCGTGTTCTCCCTTTGTCTATTACATTCTTGACATTATGTGGTGTACTAACGTGAAATGTTTATCAAGAGCCGTCGATGACCAGAGCGTGACCCACTCTGGCAACTCGTCCCACTTTGATGACACCGTTATCGAGGATTGGTTGACGGACCCCCACCATCAGTTGTCAGGTGTCGTACTTGGTGCGTCTCAGCTCCCCGATGCGCTCGGTCCGAGTTAGCCTTTGCAGGCCACCTTCGCTACTCCGATAGCACCAATTCTGCTAGGAGTACTCGTGGACTGCTCCGGACCACCTGATGTATCCATCTGGACATGTTCAGCGTCGTAGGTGGCCGGGGACCACACGAGAGGTCGCACCGTGCAAGGGCGCTAGCTAGTTTTTTTGTCCTTCCATACCTAATGTACTAATCGGATATGATACGTTAGTGAAAATTTAGTTCTATTTATTTTGTTTTGATGATTACTTTTATGTGCAAGTTGTCTATTTTACTGTGATTTCACAACACGCGGACAATACATGTATCCCACCGATTGGACAACACGCACAAGCAGCTTTGTGGAGCGATTTGATAACACGTAGACAATAGTCGTGTCCTACCGATTGGACAACACCCAACATAGCTTTGCAGTGCGATTTGACTACACACTGCAACCAACTTTGCCATATTGATTGGACAACACGCTGCCAGCAGTTTTATTAGTCAAATCTGAAAACACTCTGCGCACCGCGAAGTGACAGCACACTGCCTATTTCTCTTTTTCCTAGAGTGGAGTAACACAGTATATAAATACCACCGGTCACTTAGGCAATACTTCTTCACTACCCCAACCTCCACTACATTGCAATGACTGAAAGTGCATCTAGGCCCCCTAAATGGTTTTGGTTGATTAATGAAAAACGATTAAAGAATCTAACGTGTTCATTTAGTTTATGAACAGGTGAATGTTTTGAATAGAGATCATCTACGATCATCGAGCATCCTCAAACGACATTGAGTAAGAAAAACGGCAACTGTGGATGTAATTTTAATTTGTTGAGTCATAGGTTTGCCGTACTATTAAGAGGGGTGTGTTGAAATTGATCTAGAGATGGTCTATACGCTCAGATGAATGATCTTTAGTCTCTTGAGAGTGTTCAAATAGTCTCCCATGCATTGTAATTTGGTTAGTTGCAAGTTTCCAGTCGGATATTCCGATTCTATATCGGAAGTTCCGAAGTTTCAGATATTCCGATGTGTGGTTGCACTTCTGTCCGTAGTTCGTTGTTTGGGTCGGACATTCCGATATTTTGTATCGGATGTTTGGATGCTTGTTAGTTTTTGGTTTGGGAGCTCTCTGTTAGCTTCGGATGTTCCGATCCTTTGTATCGGAAGGTCCGATGTGTGCTGTCTTGTAAAAGGGTTCTCTCTGTTTAGTTCGGACTGTCCGAAGTTTAACTTCGAAAGTTCCGAAGTGGCTGTTTCTTAGTTTGGGAACTCTCTGTTTGGTTCGGATGTTCCGATATTCACATCGGACATTCCGACTTGGACTTAGAAAGTTTTGTTGAGCTCTCTTCCTGAGTGTCATCGGAAGTTCCGAAGTAGTATTCGGATATTCCGATGCTTGTAGTTTTCGACCGTTGGAAGCTGTCCCAATTCTGGTTGTTTGCACTCATCGGACATTCCGATGTTGGGATCGGATAGTCCGATGTGTGGCTGAGTGCGGGTGTAAAGGCTAGTTTTGAACCAAAACTATAAATACCCCACTCCTCTCCCTTTAGAGGGTTACTCACTTCTTTTGGCTGAACACTTGAGCACCTTGAGCACACCCTAGAGCTTTCTTGAGCCCTCCTCCTTTGATCTTAGTGATCATCTAGTGTGTGAGGAAATCTAGTGTGGTTGTGAGCTAAAGAAAAGGAAAGATTCATTCATCTTGAGCACCAAAGAGCATCTCCAAGATCAAGAGTCAAACGCATTCATTTCTCTTGGAGGTTGAAGGAATCCTAGACGGCTAGGCGTCGCTCACGAGCTCCCAACGTTTGTGGGAAGCCGTGAGAAGTTTGTGAAGGCCGGTTCCGCCTCCGAAAGGAAAGGAACTAATAGTGAAACCAAGCCTCAAGTGCGACCAAGGTTTGGGAGGAAAGGGTTGGAAAAGACCCGGCTCTTTGGAGCTTCCTCAACGGAGACGTAGGATTCCCTCAAGAATCCGAACTCCGGGAACAAATCCTATTTTCCTACTTGTCGCATTGCTTGTCATTGTTACTTAGATTGTTCCTAAGATTGTTTTTTCAAGTAATCTCTTCTTTAAGTTGAAGTCTATCGGACATTCCGAACATATACCAGAAGTTCCGATCACATCGGAAGTTCCGATATTATACCGGAAGTTCCGATACTCTTTCCGCTGCGACGAATTTAGTTTTAAATTTAAATTGCCTATTCACCCCTCCCCTCTAGGCAACTTTCTCATCTTTTCAATGACAGATAGAGGCACCTCAAGACGTGGGAGGGGCAGTCGGGGAAGACAGGGTAATACCGCACCTCGAGCCGTCGACCCTTCATGGTTTTGAGGCCGTGACCCTTCACTCGAGGAAAGTGATATCTATGGTCCTTACGACCATGATCCTCCCAGGGCAGATCTTCCCATTCGAACAAGAGATTACTACAACCCGAAAAATCCAATCCACTACGGCCGCCCACTTGACCACCTGATTTGGCGAACATGCAAGCACAACCTCGACGCCGTTGTCTAGGTTTCCGAGAAGCCTCTTTCCAGCCTAGAACATTATTTCTACCAATGCCCTCTATTCATGGTAACCACTACAACTCTTATATACCATTCCACACTTGTCTTGCTATATGACACGCACTCTAACTTGCAGACAGAGGATTGCAAATACATTGAATGGCTGGACAAACCATTTCCACAAGCAACTGAAGAGTACATCGCCACATTACTGGTATGCCTTTATGAGAAGGAAGAGGAACTCACTAAGGTGAAGAATGAGAATGACCAGCTCCGTAGGTAGAACTTAGAACTCCAGATCCAAAACGATGACCTACGTCGTCAAAGGCTCAAGGAGAGGAACAATGAGGAGGTCGTCTACCTCGGCAGCGACTACCACACTTACTGCTACTGTGGAAATACGAGCTACAGTTGTGCATGCCGCTACCGTGACCAGCAGCCCCGTCCAAGCTGTCCCGACGATCAACACTCCATGTGAGTGTCGTATAGTTACTCTTTCAAGACTTCTGCACAGGGTCTACGACAGCTAGCATGACTTCTTTATAATTCCAAAAGGCGTGCACGCATCTTAGCTGTAGTTTTCGTTCATAGTTCCTCCATGTTTCGTGCCATGTCTCTTTACATATTTTCTGTCATGTTATGTCCACGATGTCATACTATGTAAACTATTATTTATATATCATGCTATGTACCCTTATATATTTATACACGTTTTCTATATTTTCTACATTATATTATGCCATTTTCTTTCTCCTCTCCCTTTTGTTCTTCTCTTCGTCCTCTTTCCTATTCTTCTCCTCACTCTCTTCCTCCTTTTCTCATTCTCTTCTTTTTTTTCTTCACTCTTCCTCCTCTTTCTCCTTATTTCTGTTTTGGGTTAGGGGTTCTCTGTCGTCATTTTAAATAGCTACAGAGGGGTATTTTTTGCTATTTTTTAATTAGTCTATTATTTCTGTAAATTTTTATTAAAATAATATTATTTAAAAAATTCTCCCCCTCCTCCCCTTTTCTTCCTCTTTCCCCTCTTCTCTTCTCTTCTTTCTTTTTTTTCATATGGAGTTCTATGTCGCTGATTGAAATAGCGACAGAGAGGCTATCGCCATTTCAAACAGCTACAGAGAGACATTTTTGCTATTTTTTAAACCAGTGTATTATTTCTGTAAATTTTTATTAAAATATTATTATTTAAAAAAATTAGTACTTAGCGCCATGTGGCGGGGTGGGTGGCAGGCCACCGTACTTCTCCAAAATTATAAATATATAGTTAGATTTAGAGAAACTTTTCAAAAACGATCAGCCATTTTTGAGTAGTAATAAATATGTAACTTTAGAACTCCTCGCCCCAGCTATTTGCAAAAAATCTATCTAGCACCCGACGTACATAACCTGGAGAAATGTTGATATTGATACTGTAGCAAGTGCCAGCGAGCACAATGACCACCCATGCCCGAAATTGGAACACGAGCCATCACAGATAAATCTATATCGTTCTATCTTTCAAATTTTGTCCTTAAATAAATTTTATTTTATAATTTTGTGATAAATTTTCTGCTCGTCCAGTGCCCGATGTTTGCATGTAGAGGTAATAATAGGTCGAAGTCCGGCACAAGTCTGATCCAAATTCAATTTTTTGTTTCTTTGATCCAATCCAATTCAAGCCTAAAACTAATAAGCTTGTGTCCAATTCAGATGCAAATAAAGACTTGGACCTTGATCCAAGCTATTTACATGTACAACATTTATATACATATGATCAAAATTAACACATAATACATGCAATACTATGATTTAGTAAAAAACGTAAGGTCCAAGTTTAATCTAATCTAGTTTAGATCTGATCCAAATAGCTATAGATCCAAAATAAATTCAATTCATTTGTGGTTTTGAATCAACTTAATCCAAAAATCTATACCAATCAAGCCCATTATCACCCCTATTGCATCCCACTCAGACATGCACTTAGGGATGAAAATGGTCGGTAAATGGCTGTTCCGTTTTTGTTTCCACATTTTTTACTGGTAACGGAAACGAAATCGTAAACCTCGAAAACAAAATCAGAAACGGATAGTGTCGGAAACGAATGTGGAACGGAACGGAGCGGATACAGGAACGAAAACGAAAAATTCCACAAGAACATAATACAGAATCACAATATACATTACCATAAGAACAATGTAACTCATTCCACATCTAAGGTGGACATAAGAATAGTGCTATATTCACCGGTATCACTAGAAATTTTTTTTTCAAGTTTGTCAGCTTAAAACTCGTTATTTGTTCCCATATCAAACTATTATATTCTCCTCCATATCATTATCATCCACATCCTTTTGCTCTACAAACTACAAAGATGTAACACCCTAAAATTTGTACATTATTGTTCGATGTTCATTTATGATTTTCTGATATTTATCCTGGATTTTTTGGAGTTTATAAATATTATTTTGCTATTTTTAGATTTATAAAAGTAATTTATTCATAAAAAATAAATACAAAATTATGCTGAAAATAATTTTCCTAGGTTCAAAATATTTTAAAGTATTTTTGAGATTTTTTTTGAAATTTTTGAACTTTATTTGATATTTTATATAAAGCCATTTATATTTATGAAATTATTTTAATTTAAAAATAAATGTAAACTCTACCTTCTCTTTTTGGGCCAAGCAATGATCCTTTCTAGCCTGTTTCCGTTTTTTAATTTCCGGTTTCGCTTATACAGAATTTCTGTTTCTTTCTGTTTTTGTTAGAATTGGTCATTTCCTTCTCGTTTCCGTTTTTAAAAAAAGTTTTTATTTCTATTTTTCTCCAGAACAATTAGAAATTTCCGTTCGGTTTTCGACCCTATGTACACTCGCCTAGCCTACCTACACGTGCCTTTCACAGTGTGAGCGAATCAAGTCGCGCCTCCTAATCCAATTGTCATAACTGTGGGATTCCACGGCTCACCAAACCGTGAGGGCGACACCGACCGCCCATCGACCGGTCCATCGCGCCTCTCCCTGTGGATCGTCCGTCACTCTCCTTCACCCACTCCGCGGAAAACGTCGCTCGCCCAATGGCGCGAGACCTTCGCTGTTCTTCCGTGTGACCAGCACAGTGCTAATCACTTTGGATATGGCATTTATGCTGCAAACCTGCGCAAGACACGTGCCAGCGAATTGGCGTCCTGTTTGGTGGATCGTCGGCTTTACTCAAAAACTATATACTCCCTCCGGTTTGTTACTTTATGTCGCAGGAGTGTTCTATAATTTGGTTAAAAATTTATATTATTGGATCGTTTTGCAGTCGATTTTGAACGAGATTAGCTCTATTACAGTCAATAACACAACATTTTCAAAGCATGCTTATTGATTAATAGATCACTAAGACGCTTTGGGACGCTTGAGCTCTACATGCACGCCTGCGCTAGAGCTAGCTGCATTGTGTAACCTAGCTTTGAGAATTAGGATTACACCATTTGAGCCACACGTATTTATTGACCAGATGTAGCACTCTGAACTATTTAATATGGCCACAATAGAAAATTAGCACTCTAATTAATCACTCCTTAGTATGTAAGATTATGACTAAAACAACATGAAATATGAAACAGGAGGGAGTATATAACTAAAACATCTAGATCTATGAGCACAGTGACGAAGCCAGGAAAAAAAATAGGGAGTGGGTTCGAAAAATTGAGCTAGATCGATATAAATATAGTAAACAACTTATGTTGTATTCTTATCGGTTCGAGGGTTACTAATAACATTCAAACAAATCGACTATGGTCTCTATTCAACTAATTTACACAGCTACAATTGACAAAAAAGCATAAATTAGAAGAGAGCCCATGCTGCCTATTTGTTGTTTTGGGCAACCCACTTAGCTGGTCAGCATGTTGCGCTGTCTTCACTGCCCACTCGTCATCGCTGCGGTGGGTTGCCTGTCATCACACACTTGTGCCCTTGCTGGCTTCCTGGCATCCGCTCTCCACGCTGCATGTCAAGCGCCCTTGACTCGATGGGTTGCCATGTCCTTGTGAAGAAGAGACATTGAGCCGCGCCCTCTCTTCCTTGCTCTATGGCCTTTGCGTGCGTCTAGAGTTCGATTCTAATTATGCAAGTAGCAAACGAATTCACCAATCACCAAATTAGGCCTCCAATAAGCTGCGGCCCACCAAGTCACATGGTACATGAAGTAGCTCATCTGTCTAGCAAACCTTCTTCTTCCTCAAGCCACGCCCGAGTGTGTCACTATGCCAAAAATTAGAGAAGATTTACAATGCATTATACTGGCAAATACTCCCTCCAGTTTGATAATAGATGTCGTTTTGGACATCGACACGGTCTTCAAAACACAACTTTGACCGCTAATTTTTATTATAATATATTTATAAAACCCAATAAAATTATAATATTATGAAAGTACTTCACGAGACAAATCTACACATATAATTTTCATATATCAAATTTAAATATTTAAAAATATATTGATAGTCAAAGTTTTAGAAGTTTGACCATCACTATGTCCAAAACGACATTTATTATCAAACTGGAGGGAGTACGTTGGTAGTAGAAATCAAAATTAATCATTGATTTATTAAGAAAATCTTACTACTCTACTACCAGATGAAATATAAATAAATAATAGTTAATATGATTCATTAGATGGAAAAGAATAAATAATCTATATTGAATTTAGTGTAGCATAAAAAAGCTTACAAAATAAACACCGATACTTAAAAGTACTCAATGTCCAGCGGCTGGAGGGACAAACCGTCACATTATTTATACATAATTTAATTTGTATAAAACTAGTATATAATTGATGTAAAAAAGGCCATGCAGAAAAAAATATATTTTTTAACAAATTGTCATATCATTTTCTTACATAATTTAATTTGTGTAAAAATAGTATACAATTGATGTAAAAAGGCCATACAAAAAAGAATAATGTTCCTCATTCAATATCTAAAAAACATGGGTACTTATTGATAAAATAGTATCTAAATGGGAGAAGAGGAGGCAAATTAAATTTATCCATTAGATCTATATGTGAAGACTGAAAATTTAAGTGTTATTAGCAAGAAAACAGTCATATTCCTAGACACCCTCCGCAATATATGTATGCAGGGGCGGATCCATACTCAGGCGAGTAGGTCAGAGTGGCAGTCCTGCACCGAAGCCTACTAAAATTCTACGAAAAATTATTGAAAAATCATTGAAAACAAATATTTAATCTAAGATCAGCTGGCCTAGCCCTGGGCTTGGGCCTGGGCTAGCTCCGCCCCTGTATGTATGAGTATTGAGTTCTGTTAGACAACCTCGCTATCGAATAGTCCGGGGTTGCCTAATAGATCTCAAGTGGAGAATAGACAGGGAGAAAGAGAGACACAATATGAGGAGGAACGGGCCTGCTTTATTATTCTGTATGCTTGTGTACAATGGGGTGACCCCCTGCCTCCTATATATAGCGGTTCTGCTTAGAGATAAGGAAGAGTCCATATCGGATACGAATCCGGTTTCCTAACACTCCCCCTTGGACTCTTCACTGCGAGATGCATATGCCTCATTAAAACTCCATAAAAACCCAGTGGGAAAAATAATTGGAGAAAAAGTACATAGCACACGCTTGCTGTGTTGCGCGGATTGCCTCATCAAAAACCTTATGTAAGAAAACTTCAATGAAAAACTTACTTAAGGAAAAGAGTACAATCCACCCAAACTTCAATGTTAATCTTCAAGATTTACGTTGGGTACTCAAACTTCATGTTTGAGATTTATGTAGGAGTATGTGAAAAATCTCCCCCTGAAATCTGCACTTCTCTAAGCCTTATCATCCCGATTCCTCTAATACATCTTTCAAAAGAGGATGCCGGGAGTGACTTAGTGAATAAATCTGCGAGATTTTCACACGACTTAGTATGCAGTATCTTTATCTCGTTCATCTTATGCATTTCATGGGCATAAAAGAACTTGGGGTTGATGTGCTTCGTAAGATTGCTTTTCACATATCCCATTTGCACTTGAGCAACACAAGCTGCATTATCTTCATAGATAATGGTGGGGGTTTGTTCCATGTTCAAACCACATGACTTCTGGATGTGATGAACCATTCTTCGAAGCCATGCACATTCTCGAGATGCTTCATACAAGGCAATTATTTCTGAGTGGTTTGTCGACGTTGAGACAAGAGTCTGCTTAGATGACTTCCACGAAATTGCTGTTCCCCCGCAAAGGAAAACATACCCAGTTTGTGACTTGCCAGTATGCGGGTCTGATAGGTACCCAGCATCGGCATAGCCAACCAAATTCAATTCATTGTTTCTTCTGTAAAACAAGCCAAGGTCTTTGCTTCCTTGAAGGTAACGGAAGATGTCCTTCACCCCTTTCCAATGCCTTTTGGTGGGTTCTGCACTGTACCGCGCTAGCAAATTCACGGCGAACGCAATGTCCGGCCTAGTGCTATTCGCAAGGTACATGAGTGCTCCAATTGCACTCAAGTATGGGAATTCCGCTCCCAGGACTTCCTCCCCCTCTTCTTTAGGCCTGTACGGGTCTAGGTCTGCTTGGAGTGACCTTCCGACTATTGGGGTCTTTGCGGGGTATGCCTTTTCAAAACCAAATTTCTCCAACACTTTCTGCGTGTAGGAAGATTGGTGTACCAAGATTCCGCCTTGGACATGTTCAAGCTGCAAGCCTAAACAAAACTTGGTTTTACCCAAGTCTTTCATTTCAAATTCAGACTTCAAGTATGTGCATGCTTCTTCAATTTCTTCATCCGTCCCAATGATGTTCAAGTCATCTACATAGACGGAGATTATACAAAATCCATTCGGGGATCGTTGTATAAACACACATGGACAATCTTCGCTGTTCGTGTAGCCTTTCTTGCAAAGAAAGTCACTCAAACGATTGTACCACATTCTTCCTGACTGTTTTAGCCCATACAGTGATTTCTCCAATTTCACATCGTATAGGTTTCTGTTTGCTCTGTCTTGGTTCGGGATAGGGATACCTTCCTGTACTTTCATATAAATCTCCGAATCCAAGTTTCCATACAAATATCTTTGTGACAACATCCATTAGCTTCATTCTCAACTTCAAGTTGACTACCATTGAGATTAAGTATCTAAAGGTAATTCCACCCATGACCGGAGAATAGGTTTCTTCATAATCAACCCTAGGACGTTGAGTGAAACCTTGAACAACAAGCCTTGCAATGGTTGTTGCTCTTTTCATAGATTCTCCTATTATTACAAAATTTATGGCCATTTCGTCATGGTGTGCTTCATGCACTTCTACTTGCTCTTCATTGCTATTTCCCATTCCAAGAGCAAGTTCCTTTAGTTTTTCTCCGCCAATGTGTGCGCACACATTATTTCTGGCGGTTTCTTCCAATTGAAGATTCAAATCTGGAATTGCCTTTTCGACAAAGCTTCTTTCCAAAGGCCAGTCTCAACTGCTCCCCTTCTTGCTTTGGGGCATTTTTGTGATTGGCTATGGTAAGTCCTCTTGCCCATTTTTCCCTAGACGTCTCCAGTACTTTGGGTTTGAGAAGCCGATTTCTGTTCTTTTTCTTTGAGGCCTCTGAACAGGATGAGGATACCTTCTGCTTTCTTTGGTATTTCCACCCTCTCTGGTGCATTTCTTGCTGGTACATGCGACTTAACCACGCTCTTCAGATCACAAAAATGATCAGGCAGTTCATTTGCTAAATTCTGCAAATCAATTATCTTCTGGACTTCTTGATTTGCTTCATTAGTGCGAGGGTCATGCGCGGGGATCCCAGTGGAATGCCATATTATTTCCCGGCATTTTTCATCCAATGGTTGATTCTCTCCCCCTAATGACGGGAAACGGTCCTCGTCAAAGATACTGATCGGCGAATCGGTGTATGCAAGTCTCGATCATGGGTTCCAAATACACGATTATGGATGCACTCTCATAACCAACGTATATCCCAGACTTGCGGAGAGGGCCCATTGCAGTCCGCTGTGGGGGTGGTATAGGTACATATACCATACATTCAATTCTTCAGGTTGACCCAATGCACTAGTTTGCATGGTTGAATGGATGTTGTAGGCCGATTGTCTATAATTGATGAGTGTTGCTGCATACAGGACTGCGTGTCCCCAACAATTGTTGGACAAGTTACAACTCTGCAAGAGCGGTCTGGCAATAAACTTAATCCTCTTTATGAGTGCTTCAGCTAGTCCATTTTGCGTATGGACATGCGGTACAGAGTGCTCAATAGTTATTCCAGTTGCTGTGCAATAATCATCAAATGCCTTAGAAGTAAATTACCGCATTGTCCATTCGAATGGACTTCACGCGATGATCGTGAAAAACATTCTTAATTCGATGATCTGCGAGATCAGCTTTTGCGAATGCATGATTCCTTGTTGACAGCAAACATGTATGCGACCATTTCCAGGAAGCATCAATGAGCACCATAAAGGATCGAAAACGGCCCTAACAATGGCTGAATCGGTCCGCAAATATCCCCCCTGAATGCGTTCCAGGAATGCAGGGATTTCATGTTGCACTTTCATAACAGAGGGTCTAGTTATTACTTTCCCGGTGGCACATGCATGGCAGACAAAATCTTCGTGATTCGAGAAATTCTTAATATTAATGCCATGACCTTGTGAGTTGTTAACTATATTTCTCATCAATCTAAGACCAGGATGACCTAATCTACAATGTCATAAAGCAAATAATTCAGAGCTTCTAAAGATAGTCTTCAAAGAAGTATACACTGTGTGTGCATTGATTTTCGTGTAGTACAACCCAGATTCATATGAGGGACATTTTTCTAGTACCATCTTTCCATATTCCGCGTGCTTCACAATGCACAAGTGTTCTTTGCCATTTTCTTCATTGGTTTCTACGTGAAACCCATTGGCGCGGATATCCATGAAACTTAAGAGAGTGCGAGTTGATTCAGGGTACAAGAGGGCTTCTTCAATTAACAAAGTTGTACCCATTGGCAATATAATTGTGGCTCTTCCTGAGCCTATTATATGCGTATCGCTTCCTGCGATTGTCGTAATCCTTCCAGCGTTCTTCGTGATCGTCTGGAAGTATTTCGACTCTCTTAAGATGGTATTTGTTGTGCCACTATCAGCAATGCATATTTCCTCCATTGGGTGCTACACGATTTCTAGATGAAAAGAAATATAATTCTAATCTGACAGTGGCAAAGTAATTCAAACATTGCTTGCAAGTAAAGAATACTGGAATAAAGAATAAATAACAATTCTTATTCATGAGAAAGTAAAAGTATGCTCTTCGAGAGCTTACAATTATTCAATATTAACTAATCAACCACAATCTAAAGAAAGTGCTAACAATGTTATTCATGCACTAAACGGAATCTGTAAAGTATGCATTCATTTCTGCTTCTATGTCATCCACAGAAGTGTTTTCTTCATTTGCCAAGGGCTTGGCTGCATCATTGATGTCTAGGCCGGGCTGCGAGGATGAAGCATGTGGGGTGTCAACTTCCATGACATCATCATTGCCTACTTCGGCAAAATGTGCCTCTGCCAGTGCATTTCCTTTGGCCTTCTTCTTGGCCTGATATGCATTGATCACTTCTTTGGATTCCCGGCATATTTTTGACCAATGCCCCCAAGTGCCGCATTTGAAGCACGTTTGGTTTTGCTGTCCATACGGCTTGCCCTGCGGCTTTTCCTTGTCATTCTTCTTCTTTTGGGCTATGGACTTTCCTTTGGCCTGATGTTTCTCTTTTCCACCCTTCTTGACCCACTTCATGTGGGCGGGCTTTTTCACCTTATAGCTGTTGGCATTGATTTATGGTACAATGCCCCTTCCAGGTGGGTACGAGACGAAGTTCTTTCGGAGAACTTCATCTTGTGACTCCGCAACTTGCATAACATCAATCAGTTCGCTATACTCCTTGTATGCGTCCTGACGATAGCTGCGGGCATTCTGGATAGCATTGGGGTGAAAAGTGGAAAGAGTTTTCTCAATCTTCTCCTCTTCAGAGATCTTCTTGCCACATAGGGAGAGATTAGTACAAATTCTGTGCAAGGCAGAATTGTACTCGGCCACTGTTTTGTAGTCCGCAAACCTCAGACGCACCCAATCTTGCTGTGCTTGGGGCAAGATTGTGTATTTGAGCTTCTCGAATCGCTTCTGGAGTGCAGTCCATAGCTCAATTGCACTTTCTTCAGCCATATATTCATTTTTCAGGGTGGCTGAGAGATGGTGCCTGAGGAAGTGCAATGCTTGATCGTTCTGCTCGGCATTAGGTGGTGCGTCCTTCGAGGACCCTAAGCCAATAGCAGCTCGGAGCTTCTTGCCGCCGAGTACGATCTTCACATCGGATGCCCAAGTGAGGTAGTTTTGACCGTGCTGGGCCAATTCTTCAAACTCACGGTTCACAATGCCAGACATCTGCATTTTACAAGATTCCTACATTAGATTACTGCGTGTAATCTAATAAAGTGTGATTGCATAATTCGTAAAATGCGGAAAGTAAATTCTCATGAATTTCCAGAATTTTTCTTAGTATTTGGCAATTTTCTGTTAATTATACAGCAATTTTCCAGCATCACTTGATAACAGAAAATAAATTTCAACATGAATTAAACATGGCATAAGTCTAATTACAACTTATATAATTCTTGTTGGCTGGGAACGAAAACAGGTAATGAATATCTCTGTCAATTTGACTCTTGGCCAGTCAACTCGCCCCTAGGGCTCACATGAGGGAGGGAGCACTTCCCGTTTCCGGGTGCCAATTAAAGAACCAAGCCTCATGTGTGTTTTCCTAGACACCAATTGTCTCATATCTGTTTATTCATTACCAAAATCAAATCCCAACCACTCATGTTCTTATTTTATGCCATATGAAATATTCTGGAATTTTCCTAGCACTTTTCATAATTTCTGCTAATTTCCAAGCAATTTTCAGAATTACTGTACAACAAAAAAAATTAATTTCAGCAAATATCAACATGACATAATTCATAAATACAAAAATAAATTCTCAGGAATTTCCGATATTCTAAACAGGGCAAAAATATTCATGCAAATATTCATAAATGCAGAAATAAGGCTAAGTACAGATTTAAAACAGAGCCATAGAATTTTCTGCAGTTTTCTGGGAATTTTCATATTTTTCTGGAATTTTCAGAATTTGCTCACTATTTTTATTCAATTTTCCGAATTTCTTATTTATTTTCGAAAAATAAAATAAAAAGAATTAATCGGGGGCAAGGGGGTAATTTCCTCCTCCCGTGTGCCACGCCAGATTTCAATCTGTTTTGCTAACCGGCTCGGGCCCGCATGTTTCTTTTTGCCTGAACAATGGACTTCAAGTCCAATAATTATTGGCTTATGCCAAACCGATTGATTCAGGGATTTCCAAGCGGTCGTGTGGTAAGAGCGGGCGGCGCGTAGAGTGGTGGCCGGCGGCGGGCTCGCTTCGGGCGACGCGGCCAGCCAGGCGCGGCAGATCGCCAGCCGGGCGTCTTGTGATGGCGCTCCATCGGCAGCCCCATGCGCTACGCGACGAGTCGGGCGGGCTTTATGGGCGACGGCGAAGCGGTGGGGCTGGCGCGCGCGACCGCATGCTAGGCGATGGGCCGCGCGCTGCGGGTTGACGTCGGGCTCCTGCGCTGGTGGCGCAGCGGGCAGCCGC
Organism: Rhipidocladum racemiflorum; assembly: GCA_036346355.1. Classification (NCBI taxonomy): domain Eukaryota; kingdom Viridiplantae; phylum Streptophyta; class Magnoliopsida; order Poales; family Poaceae; genus Rhipidocladum; species Rhipidocladum racemiflorum. Next base: position 58,690,135 of record CM070573.1, on the reverse strand, counting down.
GCTCGCAGCGCGGTTGCTGGACGGCGCGAACTACGCGCATCGGCAGATCGCGTGGCCGGACGCTGCGAGGCTCAGACGCGGGCGCAATACTTCTTCTTGCACTGCTTGCCGACGCTTGCATGTCCAGCCTACGTGACTTATATGCATCCACGGCTTGTGAATCTTGCTAGCCAATCATGTAGCCTTCATGGCATGCATAACTAGCAGGCTTCTTCATGTACGCCCAAAGCATGAATGCATGTCTGCATACTGCACGCCATAACTAGCAAGCTTCTTCATATACACTGCATGGATCGATGCATTTCTGCATACTGCATACTATTGGCTTATGCATGTCTGCATACTTCACGGCTTCATGGCACGACCTACTCCGTGTACAGCCGGTGACAAGACACGGTGCAACCGGTGATTCATGCCGTGCGGGAAAAAAAAATCGTCGCGGATTGTAGCTTCGTGCTACAAATCGTAAAATTTCTGTATGTCGTAGCTTCGTGCCACGTAGAATAGATACATGCATAAAATCATACGAGATTAGATTAATCCCGCGATTCTCACCTTTTTCACTTTTTCAATCTGCTTTCCGGTAGACTATCGCGTAGGATAGAGTCGCGTAGGACTTTTATTTCGGCAATCCGAGTGGATGCCGGCTTGATGGCGAGTTGATTGCAGATCGGATCGGGCGATCAATCGCCGGTAGTAGACGTTCGTCGTCGTCGATGATCCTTCGCTTCTTGTCTTTTCTCACCTTTCAATCTTTCTCCGGTAGAGCTTCGTGCTGATAACGTGTTAGACAACCTCGCTATCGAATAGTCCGGGGTTGCCTAATAGATCTCAAGTGGAGAATAGACAGGGAGAAAGAGAGACACAATATGAGGAGGAACGGGCCTGCTTTATTATTCTGTATGCTTGTGTACAATGGGGTGACCCCCTGCCTCCTATATATAGCGGTTCTGCTTAGAGATAAGGAAGAGTCCATATCGGATACGAATCCGGTTTCCTAACAAGTTCTAGTAGGATTATAAATTCATTCAGTCAAATCGATCCGACAAAATCAGTTACACATATACGAGATTGTTCTAAAACTTCACCAGAAGGTCTCGAAGAAGAAGCAACATCACAACCACTTGTGCGTCAAAGCTCAACCAATTACACCCTCTAATGCAGACTGCACAGTGCACTACTACAAAATATGGCGATGTCTCAATATAGCCGACACTCACCCATACCACTTGTAGTTGCATCCAGGGTTTCAAAAATCACGATTTTAGAGCATAGCGAGCTGGCACGAGGTTTGAAAAAGGGTCCAATTTAAATTTAAATTTAAATTTTAAAAAATTAATAAATTTAGAAAAATTAATCAAAAAGTGTTATAAATTTTTGAAAATTTTTATGTGAGGCCTTGACGTAATGCCAATGATGCTGTAAAATTTTCAGATGATGATCAGATATGTATATATTTTTATTAAATCCTAACAGTACTACTATCTTTATATATGCTCTTCTATTTTTAATTTTATAGGGGCTCTAAATGAAGTATAATATTTTTGAAAAATTTACTACATGATCTTTGGGCACTCTTTACGATACCATTAGAATTTTAGAGTATGATAAATCTTGTAAATTTTATAAAAAAATCTGATCCTTTTCATTAATTACTATTTTTATTTTTCAGAAACACTAAATGAATTTAAAAATTATTAAAATTTAGTGTTTTATATATTAATTTAATTTTATTCAAATTTTCTAATTTTTTTGCAATTCTATGTATTATTTTTTTAATTTTTCTTGAGTGTGTCATAAATTGAAAAAAAAAAGTCAAAAATCGATAAAAATGGTCAAAAATTGGTGAGGAAAGTGATGTTGCTTAGTTTGCCGATTTTCGAAGAAAATCGGTCAAAATTCGGTAAAAATCATTCGAAAATCGATAAAATTAATCAATTTTTGAACTTTTTTTTTACCACTAAATTCAAAGAGTTTGACTTTAAAACAATTTGCTAATCAGTGCCTGGTGGTGGGCAATTTCTGAGCACCGAATGGTACGGTAATCCCTGGTTGCTTACTTGCCTCCGGTAGTTGATGTCACCTTCAAGATTGCGTCGCTTTGATCTAGCTAAAAGATTTTCATCCCAGGGGGCTATAAAGTGTAGAGTCATTCTCAACCAGAGTTACAAATCTCGTTTTTAAAATTTTTTCGAAGGTGCCCGAAATCCGAAATTTCGGCGAGATTTCGGAAATTCAAATCAAATTCGGCCGAAATCTAAAATTCAAATTTGAAATCCTTTTTTTTCTACCGGGAAATCCGAGATTTCGGCCGAAATCACCGAGATCTCGGTTCGGTTTGAGCGACCAAAAAATGGTCAAAAAAACATCAAAAAAATTTGAAATTTTTTGTGGATGATCTTCAACCTAAATCCAATCATATCCGGTAAAAAAAAATTAAAAATCTGGTAAAAAAATATACAAATCTCGACCGAAATCACCGAGATCTCAGCGAAATTCAACTGTAGCATTTTGAATTTTTTAATTTTTTTTAAACAACCGGTATTTTGAATCTCGGAGGGGTTCGAAATCCGAAATCTCGGCCGAGATTTCGGATTTCGGTCCGAAATTTAAATCCATGCTCTCAACGCCTATTTGTACGGAGTAACATGGATTAAATCTTTCAGCAGTATTTCTTTGTTTTTTTCTTAATATAGATTGCACAAATCTTAAAGTACATAGAAACGCCTATCTAAATCTTCATGTTAACATCAAATTCATGTAAGTAAAATTGCGGAAGCTATGAGATCATTTAGCATAATTATTTGATTCAATTGAAAAGCAACTTTTATATGTGCAAAAACACAAATCATCCTTTATATGTGCAAAAGCACAAACCCACCTTGAGACATATTGCCTTGCATATTGAATTTTATTTTTCCCTCATCTCTTTCTTCTTAACCTTTATAGTTCTCTCAATGGTCAGAGAACTTTTCTATTCTATTTCTTTTATGTGTGTACTCTTTCTTTATGTGTTCTTTTCTTCCTTCACACATGCCCTTGATGCACAGGAGAAGGCTCCTTTTATAGCCAAGGAGAGAAGCTCTAGCCAAGGAGAAAAGCCAAAGCAACGAACGTAAGTTTCTAGGCATTAAAGCAATGAGTTTCTTTGCACTAAATACGTCAGTTTCTGTTTACTAAATACAATGAAACTGGCACTTTTAATTCAACACTTAAAAACTTAATGAAACTGACTGTAACTCATTACTTTAGTAGATGCATGTAGCCAACAATTCATCACTTATTCTTATTGCAGCAATACATGCATGGAAACTGGTGCTTAAAAGTAATTCCTCCTGTAACATGTATTATACTTAACAACACTAATTAGTACACAACTAAATATTTGGAAGAGAGAGGAGAGGGATTTTAAACCCCATGATTCTTAATCTTTTAGTCTAGCAATCATCACACTTAGACCTTTTATTATAAGGATCATTCTGTAATTTACATGGGCCACATTATGTTAAAATAATTTAACAATCTCCCACTTGGCCCTTGTAAACACTTGACGATTCGATAAACTTTTAGATGCACACTTTTCATTGAATTTATCAAGTCATCGTTAAATTGAATTGTGGCGACAGAATCATGGCGGTCACAAGTCATACAGTGACAAGATCCCTTCCATGTATCACAATCGACATAATTCAAACTAACCTTAATGGGAAATTTTCATTGTTATCCATCACTACCATAATTATATACGCGATAATATGGATAACCAGCAAAATAATACTTTTATTGAATTCATAAGTTCATAAAAGCACGAGCAACTCAAAGTCATATATATATATATATATACATACATACATGCTAACAGAGTTTTATCTGTAATGCCCATCCTGTCAACATGGCCACTACATGTCTTGGGCGGCAGTCCCTTAGTTAGGTAGCAGATCTGCTATCATCAAATCTGTACCAATATGCTCGATTGATACCTTTGGCTTTTGCACTTCTTCTTTTACCGTTAAGTACTTCAAATCCATATGTTTTGCTCCTTTCGAATACTTGTCATTTTTGGAGGAGAAGACTGCAGCGGAATTGTCATAATAAATCCTTAAAGGCTTTTCAATATTATCAATAATATGAAGGCCAGACACAAAATTTCGCAGCCACAGTGATTGAATAGTGGCCTCAAAGCACGTCACAAATTCAGCCTCCATGGTGAAAGTAGCAATGACAGATTACTTTCCACTCTTCCATAAAATTGCTCCTCCAGCCAAAAGGAACAAATAGCCGAATGTAGACTTGCTTGAGTCCACACATCTGGCATAATCTGAATCTAAATAGCCAATTACCTCAAGATGGCTCGATCTCTTGTATATGAGCATATGATCCTTGGTGCCTTGCAAATACCGAAGAACCTTCTTCGCGGCTTTCCAATGATGCATTCTAGGATTACTTTGATACTAACCAAGCATTCCAATAGCAAAGCTGATATCTGTCGAGTGCATGTCGAAGCATACATTAAGCTCCCAACAACTGATGCGTATGGAATAGATTCCATCTCCTTTCGTTCCAAATCATTGTTTGGACATTGCATTTTACTAAACTTGGCCCCTTTCTAAATTGGAACAATTCCCGCGGAGCAATTTTCCATTCTAAATCTTTCCAATATTTTGTTAATATAACCTTTCTGAGACAATCCCAATAACTGTTGTTTTCTATCACGGAATATTTCTATTCCAATTACATAGGATGCCTCACCCATATCTTTCATTTCAAAATTATTGGAGAGAAATTTCTTTACATCATGCAACAAAGATTTATCATTAGTAGCAAGCAAAATGTTGTCAACATATAGGACTAGGATAATAAACTTGCTCCCACTTACCTTTATGTAGATACACCGATGAACGATATTCTCTACAAAACCATACTTCAAGATGGTATCATTAAACTTTATATACCATTGTTGGGAAGCTTGTTTTAGCCCATATATTGACTTCTTTAATTTATACACCAAAATTTCTTCTCCCGGAACCAAGAATCCTCCCGGTTGGTTCATAAATACTTCTTCATCCAAATCATCATTCAGAAAAAAGCGATCTTCACATCCATCTGGTGAAGCTTCAAATCATAATGTGCCACCAGAGCAAAAATATTTCTCAAAGAGTCTTTCTTTGAAACTGGAGAGAAGATCTCCTTGTAGTCAATACCTTCTTTTTGAGTGTAACCTTTGGCGACAAGTCTAGCCTTATATCTTTCAATGTTGCCTTTTCAGTCGCATTTGGTCTTAAAGACCTATTTACACCCGACTTGTTTTGAACTGTAACACCCCGGCATTTAATATGCCCGAATGCTACCAAACATAGGCTAAACAACATCTAAATACCATAAACTAAGGTAAATTACAGCAAAGGAGTAAATGCTAATACCGAAAATTTCGGCAGCATCTCTCCTTTGTTTCTTCCACGAATTGAAGCAACAACAATAAGATCACAGGATGTAGTATAAAGAATGACATCTAAATCATCAATAACAAGGGTTCTAGCAGTATTATAAGCCTAGAATAAAGATTCCAACCATCTCATGTGCCAAACGAAGTAAATGAGGAAACCAAGCACACAAATTAACCATTGCACCAAGTTGCATGGCACTACTCTTATTATCATGACCAAGATGAATAAATTGTCTATAAGTGTGGAGCTACGTGTAGATGTGTAGCTAATGCCCTTCCCCGTAAGCCGGTTTCATGGTACCTAAAACAACAAGAAAGCACAAGCGTGAGTTCAACACTCAGCAAGTATATTGCAATGGTACAAAAGAACAATTACATGGCTACAACAACTCACATCATGTCTATCATCTCATTCATGATCACATATCATTATCATCATCATCATGTATGCAATGCGATGCGATGCACATGTCTCCTTGGAAACTCATACCGGTATGGTTGAGTACACACCCGTCGGTGTGCACCCTCTCCCCCCTTCCATCCCCAAGATGGAGGGTGCCTACTCCTCGCTTTCATACACCGCGGTGGATGGAATCACGATGTAGGACTTACTCATTGGATCTCCGGAATAGTCATAACTTTCTCACCGACCTTCCCCGGACTAGTTATGACTTTCTCACCGCTCGGGCCATGTATCATGCCATGTATGCAAACATGCCAACATCATAAATAACTTGTACATTAACACATGGCATCATAACATAATAAGCATATTCACCATATCAATGGCAATCATTAAAGCATGGCATGTGAACATATCATATATTCAATTTCAATCCCAACCAATCTAGCAAACTACCACCCGCTACCCATTCCAATACACTTGCCTCAACAACGGGCGACGGATGGGCGAGAAGTAGAAGGCACTCCCGGGGTCACACCACCTGTACATAGGTACCACACAGTCACAATCATATCCACAAAACAGTACGCAAACACTATTCTACCCCGACATCGCAAACTACTCGCAAAACCCAAAAACAGAGGTTCTGTCCCGCCGGGACAGCAGACTTGCAACGAGCATAACTCAGGATCTAAAACTCCGAATCTATTAAACGGGTACATCCTCGCATAGCTTAGGAAATTTCCTAACTTTTTTTAAATATATGGAAAGACTGATTCAGACTCTAAAGTGGTTTAATCTACAGAATACCGTGATCTGTTCCAATTACGTCATAGTTTTTAATACGTTCGGTAAAACGGGCATAACTTTCAAACGACTGGGCGGAATTGGACGTTCTTTATACCCACTGAAAGGTATTGAAGTTACCTACAACTTCTTCAACAAGCGAATGACCAAATTCCGAATCTAAATTGGCGAAAACCCAAACCCTAGGTCGACTGCTCATGCTGCCCGAAACAGAGAACGTGGCAAACTCTAGATTTCATCTAATCTACCCAATTACAGCACCACCAATTGATCTAAAAACATGATATTAACCCTTAGAACAGATCTTAGACCAACCCCAAGGATCCCCGTGGCCATACCTTCGCCCGACGAACGAAACCCAACCGATCTCCTCCCGGTTCGCGTGATCTCCTTCGTAGCTCCAAATCCACCGGATCTCCTCGTCGCGGAGCGCTCCAATGGGTGGATCTTTAGGTTGGTGAGGTGGATAACTCCCCTAGGGGCAGCAAGGGAGGTGGAGAGGTGGTGGAGGGGGTGGTGGCGCAATGGGGAGAGGAGAGGCGCATGGGGGTGGCGGCTAGGAGGTGGAAGGGAGCGGAAACCCTAAGGCTAGGGGGTGGCGCCCAAGAGGGCTAGGGGCGCACGAGGCAGCCCACCCTGGTCCCTCCCTCCCTCATGGGCCCAAAATCCCTCCCACCAAGGCCCATGACTCATCCTATTAGGCCCAAACTCCCCCGGAGAGGCCCAAACTCCCGAAATCGGCCCGGAAACGCGATTAAACCTCAAACCATATGGTTTCAACCTCCAAATCCACGTTCCATAATGTTTTTGACCTCAACATTCACATTTTATAAGGTCTCGGCATTCCGTAGTGTCACATTCTCCCCCCCTTAAACAGGATTCGACCTCGAATCCGAAGAACGCTAAAATCAACAGCAAGTTCCCCAAGGGACAAAAGACTTCTTTGCAACACAAAACATTCACACAGAGACTAAAACCAGAACAAACGACAAGCGAGTTCTCAAAACCAACACTAGCGAGAAAATGTTGATTTAGCTCAACAGAGTGCAACTTCTCACGGTTCCATCTTCACTTCAATTCTCAAACAGAAACTGCGTTTCAACCACAAAGGGCTCCATCAACCCAAAATGCCCGAAACCTCACGACAAACACTTCACACTACTATCACAACCAACCTGACTACCACACTTCATTAAACTCAACATGACACAATCAAAGCGAGTCACAATTCCTTTAACGACCTCTCTACATTCTCGAAAATTTCCATCGAGGGGAATAACTCATTAAGGCACACTTGCCCTTCTGATACACGATCATGCTAACATTTCATTCCATCCTCTCCCAGGCAAGACTCAAACCCAAAAACAACTAGTTAAGACAATTGCTCACGGCAGGACAATTATCACCGAACTACCGTCAACTTCACTTCCACCCATCGCTACTCTTAATAAAGGTTAAACCCATACGTCATCAACCTCTATCACAAACCACCCTTATACCACTAAGGTTCGACACCTAGCCCCAAGCTAGGATCGTAAAACCTTACCAAACCACAATTGGTTCCTTTCTTAAGAGGGTCTCGCCCTCACACAAAAACACTTAGTTATCAAGCCCAAGTGTAGACATATTTCGCATATTCAACCATAAACTAAGAACATTTATATCCTCACTCCCATCTATAGAGCAAGAGAAGTACAATTCTTTTGAACCCAAGTGGACCACACACGACAACTCAAACCCAAAGCGTTAACAACTATTTTGGAAAGAATTCGGCAACATCCAAGCCAAATCACAAAGGAAGCATAAATCCCGTACACCACAACCAAAACACCAGGATTTCTTCATTCTTTCTTTTCATACTAGAAATAAATGGACATCTCGATTCATGACATGTATGCACACTTTTCAAGAGCACTCCGGATTAGTCATATATCCATATATGACTTTCTCACCGACCTGGCTCATCGACTCCTTTATGATTAATTATGCATAAACAATGTCTTGTTTTCCTTTTTCACCATTCATTCATCATGTAACAACGGTACCGAATAGTCATTCACCAAATGACTTCTTCCTCGGTATCAAATAATGGAAACACAATTAACATCGAAGGTTGCGGAAATTCATATAGACTATGACGGCAGCATAGTTGACAGTAAAACACCACGTCGCATCACATCCCACATCAATTGAAAACTGAACTTGCAAAACATTGCATTTCATCCAAATTCAACATTTTGGAAGAGAACATCAAAATTTCAAGTCGAGCATCTGGTCCCACAACCGTCACAAATTTTCTCAAGGAGAGGGAAACTCATTTTCAAAAAGGAACACCTCACTAACAAAATCACATTATAAAACATTCATAAAATCCACCTTTTTGAAGCACTCGCAACCATCACACACATTATGCAAACAAATCCAACTCCAGTCAAAAAGAGTTACAAATTAAATCTCAAGAGTTTCCAACACAACCCACTATATCCATCTGCTTCCGTTAAAATTTATTCCAAAGATAATTCAGGGTGAACGCGAAGGAACACGATCCACTCAAAATCTTTTGGGTGTAAATCCATACTCATAACACAAATTAAACAAAATAGCCAAAACCAAAGATTGGCACCAATAGCTACGGGTTTTAGGGAAACTCGGAAATACAACACAAGAAATACCTTGACCGAAGGCATTCAACCAAAATGGCAAACAACCACACCAGTTCAAAAGGTTTTAATATTGCTATCCTATGACAAAATTTTAGTTAAGACCTAAGCCATGTTTCTAAGTTATTCCACATCACATTTTAGTTGTACCCTATAGCATGACACAAAAAATACACATTCCAAGGACCTACAAACTCGCTCGATACCAATCAGAATAACACCCGGCATTTAATATGCCCGAATGCTACCAAACATAGGCTAAACAACATCTAAATACCATAAACTAAGGTAAATTACAACAAAGGAGTAAATGCTAATACGAAAATTTCGGCAGCATCTCCTTTGTTTTTTCCATGAATTGAAGCAACAACAATATGATAACAGGATGTAGTATAAAGAATAACATCTAAATTATCAATAACAAGGGTTCTAGCAGCATTATAAGCCTAGAATAAAGATTCCAACCATCTCATGTGCCAAACGAAGTACATGAGGAAACCAAGCACACAAATTAACCATTGCACCAAGTTGCATGGCACTACTCTTATTATCATGACCAAGATGAATAAATTGTCTATAAGTGTAGAGCTATGTGTAGATGTGTAGCTAATGCCCTTCCCCGTAAGCCGGTTTCATGGTACCTAAAACAACAAGAAAGCACAAGCGTGAGTTCAACACTCAGCAAGTATATTGCAATGGTACAAAAGAACAATTACATGGCTACAACAACTCACATCATGTCTATCATCTCATTCATGATCACATATCATTATCATCATCATCATGTATGCAATGCGATGTGATGCACATGTCTCCTTGGAAACTCATACCGGTATGGTTGAGTACACACCCGTCGGTGTGCACCCTCTCCCCCCTTCCATCCCGAAGATGGAGGGTGCCTACTCCTCGCTTCCATACACCGCGGTGGATGGAAGCACGATGTAGGACTTACTCATTGGCTCTCCGGAATAGTCATAACTTTCTCACCGACCTTCCCCGGACTAGTTATGACTTTCTCACCGCCCGGGCCATGTATGCAAACATGCCAACATCATAAATAACTTGTACATTAACACATGGCATCATAACATAATAAGCATATTCACCATATCAATGGCAATCATTAAAGCATGGCATGTGAACATATCATATATTCAATTTCAATACCAACCAATCTAGCAAACTACAACCCGCTACCCATTCCAATACACTTGCCTCAACCACGGACGACGGATTGGCGAGAAGTAGAAGGCACTCCCCAAAACACACATAGGTACCACACAGTCACAATCATGTCCACAAAACAGTACGCAAACACTCTTCTACCCCGACATCGCAAACTACTCGCAAAACCCAAAAACAGAGGTTCTGTCCCGCCGGGACAGCAGACTTGCAACGAGCATAACTCGGGATCTAAGACTCCGAATCGATTAAACGAGTACATCCTCGCGTATCTTAGGAAATTTCCTAACTTTTTCTAAGTATATGGAAAGACTGATTCGGACTCTAAAGTGGTTTAATCTACAGAATACCGTGATCTGTTCCAATCACGTCACAGTTTTTGATACGTTCGGTAAAACGGGCATAACTTTCAAACGGCTGGGCGGAATTGGACATTCTTTATACCCACTGAAAGGTATTGAAGTTACCTACAACTTCTTCAACAGGCGAATTACCAAATTCCGACTCTAAATTGGCGAACATCCAAACCCTAGGTCGACTGCTCATGCTGCCCGAAACAGAGAACGTGGCAAACTCTAGATTTCTTCTAATCTACCCAATTACAGCACCACCAATTGATCTAAAAACATGATATTAACCCTTATAACAGATCCTAGACCAACCCCAAGGATCCCCGTGGCCATACCTTCGCCCGATGAACGAAAACCCAACGGATCTCCTCCCGGTTCGCGCGATCTCCTTCCTCGCTCCAAATCCACCGGATCTCCTCGTCGCGGAGTGCTCCAATGGATGGATCTTCGGGTTGGTGAGGTGGATAACTCCCCTAGGGGCAGCAAGGGAGGTGGAGGGGTGGTGGAGGGGGTGGTGGCGCAATGGGGAGAGGAGAAGCGCATGGGGGTGGCGGCTAGGAGGTGGAAGGGAGGGGAAACCCTAAGGCTAGGGGGTGGCGCCCAAGAGGGCTAGGGGGGCGCACAAGGCAGCCCACCCTGGTCCCTCCCTCCCTCATGGGCCCAAACTCCCTCCCACCAAGGCCCACGACTCATCCCCTTAGGCCCAAACTTCCCCGGAGAGGCCCAAACTCCCGAAATCGGCCCAGAAACGCGATTAAACCTCGAACCGTATGGTTTCAACCTCCAAATCCACATTCCATAATGTTTTTGACCTCAACATTCACATTTTATAAGGTCTCGGCATTCCGTAGTGTCACATGAACTTTGTGGCAACTCGACTAGTTCCCAAACTTTATTGTCATCCATTGATTTCAACTCTTCTTTCATGGCATGAAACCACTTTTCAGAATTAGCACATTCCATGGCTTGCTTAAATGAGACTGGGTCATTTTTGATACTCAAGTCTAATTCATGTTCAAGTGAATAAACCACATAATCATCTAAAATGGCTAGTCTTTTATTCCGTATAGACCTTCGCACTATCCTTTCATGTGGAATTTTCTTTTCTATTGTGACTTGCACATTAGTAGCTGGTTCAATAGTTGTATTGTCTGCAGTGTTGTGTAATGGTGATACAACAATGCTAGGAGAATGGTTGGACTGAATTTATTTGATATCCACATTTCGTGTATCATTACTCCCACTGATTTCACCATTCTCAATGAACCGAACATTTCTAGACTCAACTATTCTTGTACTATGGTTAGGATAGTAAAATTGGTACCCTTTTGATTTTTCAGGATAGCTAATGAAGCAACCACTAATGGTCTTTTGATCAAGCTTCTTTTCATATGGATCGTATATACTTACTTCTGCTGGGCACCCCCAAACGTGCATGTGCCTTAAGTTAGGTTTCCTTCTAGTCCACAGTTCATAAGGTGTCTTAGAAACTGACTTACTAGGAACTCTATTAAGCAAGTACACAACAGTCCTTAATGCGTGCATCCACAAAGATAAGGGCACATCACTGTAACATAACATGCTCCTAACAATTTCCATGAGAGTACAGTTCTGCCTTTCAGCCACCCTTTTTTTTTTGAGGTGTTCCGAGCATTGTATACTGTGCACAAATGTCTTGGCTTTCAAGAAACTTTACAAATGGACCTGGACATTGTCCACTTTCATCAAACTTTCCAAAATATTCACGATCTCTATCTGATCTCATCACCTTGACTTTCCTATCAAGCTGCCTTTCCACCTCATTAACGAGCACCTCTAGGATGCTCGCAGCTTAAGACTTTTCATGCGGCAAGTATAGGTAACAATATCATGAGAAGTCATCAATAAAGGTAATAAAATACTTTTCACTGCCCTAGGAAGGAACATCAAATGGAGCACAAATATCAGTGTGTATTAACTGTAACAGTTCACTACTTCTTGTAGCTGGGTGCTTTGATATGTGTGAGGTTTGCTTATCCTTGATGCAATCTACACATACATTGCAGTCAACAAAATCCTATTGAGGTAAAATTTCACTTTTCACTAACCTCAAAACTCTTTCTTTGGATATGTGACCCAATCTTTTATGCCACAAGAAAGCAGAATGTTCATTATGTAACAAGGATTCAAAAAAATTAGCATTAATATTGAAGTGGTATAAACAGTCAATTAAAGTACCAGAACTATAATAGTACTTATTCTTATATAACAAAAATACACTGTCTCCAATAAAAAACTTAAAACTTATTATATCCAATTTTCACATAAACACTAAATTTTTAGCACATTCAGGAATATAAAGACACTCTTTCAGATCTAAGTGTAGACCGGTATCAAGGATTATTCTATAAGTCATGATCCCTTCAATTCGTGTCTTCATTCCGTTTCCCATGTACAAAAACTTTTCAGATCCGCTTATGGGTTGGATTGAAATGCATCCCTATATAACATGTGAAACATGAGTAGTAGCACCAGAATCTAACCACTAGGTATGACTAGGAACTTCAATAAGATTTGATTCAAAGCATACAGAAACATAATGTATACCTTTCTGTTCGAACCATTTCTTTCTCTTAGGGCAATCCTTTTTGAAATGACCAACCTTCTTGCAGAAGTGGCATCTCAGTTTCTTATGGATTTGGCCCTTACCAACTTGATGTGAAGCCTTGTCCTTCGTTTTACCCTTCTTTCCTGGCTTTTCCTTACTGCTACATGCACCATTATGCATTGTGAGATGAACAGAGTGATCCCTCACTTTCTTTAATCTTCCTTCTTCCTGAACCAATTGGGTTTTCCATTCCTTAAGGTTCCATTTTTCTTTTATGGTGTTATAATGCACCTGGAACGAGCGAAACTCAAGAGGTAGGGTGTTCATGATGAATTGGACCAGAAATGATTCACTTACGTCCATTCCCTTGGATGTTAACTTTGCGTCAATATTTGCCATGCTAATCACATGATCATGCATGAGAATAGATCAATCAAATTTCTTGATCGTTAGATCACTCATAAGACTCCCAACCACAGACTTGTCTGTAATGTTTGATTGGGAATATTCTTTTAGCTTTGTCATGAATTCATTTGCATTATCAGTTTTAGGCAGCGATGGCTTGGTATTTTCAGTAATCGTCAAGCGCATCAAGTTCAAGCTTAGCATGTTGGACCGTTCTCAAGCTTCATAAAGGGAATGATCTTCATCAGTACTTTTATTTGTAATAGCTGCAGGCTTTACATCAAGAACTAACGCTAGATTTAAGTCCATGACACTCAGCTGAAACCGGATCTATTCATACCAGTCAACATAGTTCAGCCCATTAAACTTGACTAGCCCAAAACCCCGACTCATTCAGTTAATGGAAGCTGCAAATTTTAAATATATTCACAAATTAATTCTGAGTATATAAAACAGATTCATGTAAAAACAAATTTTGAGTGTGCATCTAAAAACATCTTTGGATGAAATTTAGATACACGGCTGGAATCAGTAATGATGCTAAAAACAAACATCTTTAATAGATAATCAACTATACTTAAACCAATGTGCATGCTATCTTTGGATAAACTAACAAATTGACCAAGTATGTTGATTAACCTTTTTCATGTCAACAATTGTAAGCAATGGTCCACCTTTTGGTGACTTCCTAGCGTTACAATTCGCGAACTCAATTGTACATTATATTTTCCAATAGCATCAAATAGAATATGAACAATTATAATGCTCAATTAAATATCTATGATCCTAAGCAAGGCCACTTTGGTAACTAACATGCTTTCAAAAATATAAATATTTAATTGGCATATCACTTTTTATTATGCTCAAAAGAATAAAATGTGATATTATGAACAAAAGAAAATTCCATCTTTTAACATTACAGACGGACACAAACGTATTTCTTGCATATTATCTAAGTAACAAAACTGGAAAATTAAATAACATTTTATTGCTCTAAATAACATTACTATGATGAATCGCGCAATTGCAAATGCAATTTCACTTATGTGCGTTGATAAAAAATAGAGCAATATATTTACCACACTCCAATATGCAATAAAATATCATGAAAGAAAACTTATTCAACCATAAAGAACACTATAATGGTGAATTAAAAGTGCTAAAACCTGCTCTGATACAAAATATAAGTAAAATTGCGGAAGCTATAAGATTACTTAGCATAATTTTTTGATTCAACCGAAAAGCAACTTTTATATGTGCATCCTTTATATGTGCAAAAGCACAAACCCACCTTGAGACATATTGCCTTGCATATTGAGTTTTATTTTTCTCTCATCTCTTTCTTCTTAACCTTTATAGTTCTCTCAATGGTCAGAGAACTTTTCTATTCTATTTCTTTAATGTGTGTACTTTTTCTTTCTGTGTTCTTTTCTTCCTTCACACACGCCCTTGATGTACAGGAGAAGGCTCCTTTTATAGCCAAGAAGAGAAGCTCTAACCAAGGAAAAAAGCCAGAGCAACGAACGTAAGTTTTCAGGTGTTAAAGCAATGAGTTTTTTTACACTAAATACGTCAGTTTCTATGAATTAAATACGTCAGTTTTCGTTCACTAAATACAATGAAACTAACACTTTTAATTCAACACTTAAAAACTTAATAAAACTGACTCTAACTCAGTACTTTAGTATATGCATGTAGCCAGCAATTCATCACTTATTCTTATTGCAGCAATACATGCATGGAAACTGGTGCTTAAAAGTAATTTCGCCTGTAACATGTATTATACTTAATAACACTATTTAGTACACAACTAAATATTTGGAAGAGAGAGGAAAGGGATTTAAAACCCCATGATTCTTAATCTTTTAATCTAGCAATCATCACACTTAGATCTTTTATTATAAGAATCATTCTGTAATTTACATGAGGCCACATTATGTTAAAATAATTTAACAATTCCTACATAGATTATTTATAGATATTTCTAGAACTAGCTACCGTAAGCAATTGCTTTTTGCAGGTTCCAAATTAAACCCCTTGAAAGGGGAAAAAAAAAGGGAAAGAGACGAGAACCCAATGAAAGCAAGAACCATTTACTACTTTGTACTATATATTGGGACATGTCAGATGCTAACCTCTCATTATTAGTTTGAACGTGTAAACATCGATGTGAGCCGTCCAATTAGCACTGACAATGAGAGGCTAGCAGCGCACGGTAGCATCCTAGGGAACGCTGATACACCATGTGATCGAATTCAACGAAGGTGATCAATCCCCACGTGTTGATCGGACGGCTCGCTAAGGACTTTATATGCTAGCACTAATCTAAAAATGGATAAGCTCATGGTGTATGCAAAAGTACATGTGTGGAACTTTTTTTTTATGTGCAAATTTAGCATCATTTTGAATGTAATTGCAAAAATAACTAGAATGGACTTCCAATAGAAAGTTTTTCATTGTATGTGTCGGCGCAACATCGCTAGATAACAGATGCAATAACTGTAATCAACATGTGCAACAAATTACGAAAAAAGAATGCATTATTCTAAAAAAAAATGGGGAAACTATAAAATTCTCACTAAAAATTGAAAATAACA
The DNA here is from genome assembly GCA_036346355.1 of Rhipidocladum racemiflorum. Lineage (NCBI taxonomy): Eukaryota > Viridiplantae > Streptophyta > Magnoliopsida > Poales > Poaceae > Rhipidocladum > Rhipidocladum racemiflorum. The sequence continues at coordinate 58,673,701 of CM070573.1, read as the reverse complement.
AGTATAAAACCGAGGTACTATTTAACATTAGTTAGGTATCCTAATCAAATAAATTCATTTTATTACAATATTGCAATATTGAAAAACATATTGGCTACATTCAAAGATAATTGTTGCAGCATCTTAAATTGTTGAGCTCACGCTCAACAAAAATCAATAAATCTTTGCAAAAAAAAAAAAATCCTTGTTGAATTAAAAGAAAGAGTCTATTGCAACAACGAAAACATACTGATGCAACATCACCAACCTGGTCACTCAACTGCTCACTAAGGGCTATTCTAAGTCAATGTCTTATCGTCGGCAGGCAGCGGATCTGACATGGGTGAAGCCCACCCACACCATCTCCTCTTTGCGGGCCTACCACTAGTCTTTCTATGACAGCGGTGCCACCGCACTAGGATGGGATGGGAGTACTGTGATAGCCACATAGTGGATAGCAGCAGTGGCTTGCAGTGTTGGTGGTTGCCGGGTGATGGTGGTGTGATGGAGGGAGCTGCACGACGTGGTGCTGGTGCCTCAGATTAGAAGTGAGTTCTCGCGCAACTACAGCCTGAGGCAGTCACTTGACATTGGGTGACTCAATAGCGGCGTGGCTACCTAGATATGTCTGGAGTAGGTGGCGTGGATTCCTTTGTCCTCATGTCCAACTATGAATTTGGGAAGCAGCCCAGATGAGTCTTTACCACTTTGGGATGAAAGTAAAGTGGCATAGAACTGAGTTTTCTAATGCAATCATGCGTGCGTGTGTGTGTGTGCGCACTTTGACAGTGTAAAAATTTATGTCCGTGATAGAGACATTGGGAAGGTTTGACTAGTTTGCAGTAGTGGATGGGCTATCTGAGAAGAGATGGGCATCAGGTCGAGCATTTTTTGGGCCAGCCCAATGCACGGTGGGCGTAGCAGCACTATTGCAGGCCCGCAGCAGGGCACGCCGGCCACGGTGAGGAGGTGGGCTGTGCGGGAGAGGAGCAGGGGTACTTGCAGTGGTCGTGCCGCACCATCACCACACCTTCTCCATTGTCGCCGTTCCCACTGCCTCGCCTCTCGCGCGCACTATCACCATGGCTGACGCCCAATGCTTCCACCGTTCCCGCTTTACATCGACTTGAGACAAAAAAAAATAGCAATGCTTGGTGCGTGCATGCTCACATCCCTAGCCTCGCAGAGCACGGGGTAGATCAGAACGCGATCGAAGTGAATATTCCACACTAATATCCCATTAGGGTTTGGGTGGGATGGGGAGGGATGAAGGGAGGGAGGGGCAGTGATGTGCGGCCATCGAGTGTGTGGGGATCCTGGAGCACGGCGTCGACGGTGGCACTGTCGGCGAAGGAAATGAAGCCAAAGCCACAGGGCGGGCGGCGACCTTGTCCCGCATGACAGCGACCTAGGAGACCTCGTCGTAGGCAGAGAAGTACTTGCTTAGCTTCTCCTTTATAGGATCGAAGTATATGAATATAGCAATCAGAGGGGGGTGAATGATTGTGCAGAAGCTAAAACCAAATTCTTGATCTACTAAAAGTTCACCTCAAAAGGAACCAAATAATTGCCTCGTATTCGACAAAAACAGAATGACAGAGGTTTGATAAAACACGAATTCCCGACGATCCAACCATCAGATCGATCTGAAATTTGAACACAAGAAACGAGATTCCAATATGAATCAAACCCAAAAAGAATCAGCTCGATCGGACTTACGGATCAACAGTTAGGAACCTCGCAAGCTTGTTGTGACAAAAGATGACGAGAATTAATCTAACCAAAACTTAAAGATTAAACAAGAATGACAAAAGATTAATCAACTAAACATTGAGAAACCCTAAATCAATTCCCTAGAAAGGTTTTTGATGGATCAAATCAAGATGAAATTCAAAGAACAAAAACCAATCTAGAACCAGAACAAGCACGCAAACAAGAACCAAAACAGGAAACACTGTAGCAACGCGGTTACTGTAGCACGCAAGGATCTGAAAGAATTGATCTTTATTTCTTTTGTCTAAAGTACTCCCATCAAAAGAGTACAAACCCTAAAACTGAGCTCAAAGCTCTCAATGTGCCCAGCTCTAATTGATGCCCTTCAACAGGAGACAACCCCTCCTATTTAAAGGAGCAAAACACAAGGAGTCCTGAATACAATTCCTAATCCTAGAAGGAGTCCCACTCCTAATCCTAGAAAGAATATGTATTCAACACAACTCCTCTTGGCCCAACCTGGCCGAGTACAACTCTTGCACGCGTATGGCAACCCTACCATACTCACGTGACTAACACTTTGCACGCGCATGGCCACCTACCACACTCACGTGACTAACTATTCTTCATGTGCACCATTCTCTAGCCCGAACGTCCCGCATGACATCCTTGACCACCAAGACCTCAGTTCCTCCCTGAACCTAGTCTCGAACCTCAGTTCTTCCATGAACCTAGTTCCGGTCCCGTCATCGATTACGTTCGCCCTCGAGCAATACCTGCACATGAACAAACAACAAAACGAATCGGAGCACAAGTCCACAACTTGACTCAAAGTCAATCCATGCAACTACTCACACGAGCATTGCATAAAATCCACTTCAAAACAAGCATCATGAAATTCTCACGAATTTCATAATCTCAAATTCAAATCCTAAATTGCTCAAAACCCTAATCGAGCAAAAGACCGTTCACGCCGGACCAAACACCGGTCCGACGCAACTCACGACGGACCAAAAACTCAGTCCGGCGTTCACATGGAACTTACTGGTTTCGGAAAATTGAGTCCGACACAAAAACGTTTGAAAACACGTTCACGGCGGACCAAAAAGGATTTGGTCCGGCGTACATGGAAATCTTACTGTTTTTGAAAACTTTGATCCGGTGCAAAAGTCCCCAAAAGCACGTTCACGGCAGACCAAAAATTTGGTCCGGCGTACATGCTAAACGACGCTCAAAAAGGCGTTCACCACGGACCAAGAATTTGGTCCGGCGCAAATGCAAAGGAATGATCCGGCGCAATTGCTTTGGAACTTTTGGTCCGGCGCCAATAGAGAAATTTGGTCCGGCACAAAGTACCTCGAGAACACGTTCACGCCGGACTAAACAAAACTCAGTCCGGTGTACACATGAAAAATCAAGCTTCAAAATGCCGTTCACGACGGACCAAAACTTTGGTCCGGCGTAGATGCGAAAATAGTCGTCAAAAGCCCATTCACGGAGGACCAAAAATTTGGTCCGGCGTAGCCTCGAAAACGGTCCGGCGTAGATGGGGAACTTACTTTTTTTCAAGGTTTGGTCCGGCGCCAATGCGAAACTTACTGTTTCTTATCAAATTGTCAAACACATGCACAAGTACATTTTGCAAATTCAATTCTAAGCCAATTTTTTAGCACATGATTTCACATCCTTCATTGTCTCCGATGAGATGCCGCCGATGAAGAGCTTGACCTGGTCCATCTCCATCTCCGCCTCTACTCAGATCCTCTTACGGTCGTGTACGGGTGAGAGAGAGAGAGAGAGAGAGAGGAATTGGGGATTTTGGCTTCGGGGTGGAGAGATTCGGGAGGGGGCGAAGGCACAGGGGCGTTTGGGGATATTTTAGGGTGCGTGTAGGGAGGGGTCCCCACCTAGGGCTGGGGAATTGAGGTTTGGCATTCGGGGGGTTTTTCTATGGGCCAAAAATTCGGTGTGAACTTACCCTTTTTGATCTATAAAACTTTTGTTATGCAAACTTAGTGCTATATATTTTGTAAATTAATTTAACAGTTTGGGTTAGAAAAGATAATAATAATAATAATAATAATAATAATAGTAATAATAATAATAATAACAACAATATATGCGGTGGTGTCCAGGTTAACTAGCCAAATAACAGCGCAATTATGGTTGCTAAGGTACCAATTACCTATCAGAATTTTTGACATTGATATGTTAAAATTTTAAAATATTTTTAAACTATTCCATACTCCTCTCTCTCTTCTCGGTTGATGGTTAGTTAGTACTATACGTACAAGCATCATGTCATCACCAGAGTATTCATATGGTTGCAAACTTGGAGTTCCTGAAATGTTTGAACGAGACATTTATTGCCCATTGTCTCATTCATTTCACAAGTCACAGCCGAGTAGGAGATGGAAAACGGTAAGGAGAAGAAGAAAAATCGAGACTAAGCTAAGATCGTCTAGCTTCCGGATGGCCGACCGTGCGTCTAGCCTCCAAACGGTTGTGCCGCTTTCAACTCGCGCATGTTGAAGCCAATATCGTCTAGTTTTCGGACGGCCGAGCCACTCTCAACTCACCCACATTGAAGCTCAGACCGTCTAGCTACCAGATAACCGAGCCGCTCTCAACTCGTCCACAATTAAGCCAAGACCATCTAGCTTCTAGATAGCCACCGATGATTATGCACAGTTGAACCACTCACGTTGAATTACAACAAAAAATACTAAGTACTATGAAGTACGCGACTTACCATGGAGACTAATACCTTAGCCCCGTGCGTCTCTGAGCCCTTTCCTCTCGTTGCAATAGTGCAAATTGGCCTAGCTTAGGCCGGCACGATATGAAGTAAGCACGAAACATAAATAGACTGTGCCTAGCACGGCACGACATACACGATGAGCTGTGATGCACTACTACATATATGCCCATCAGTACCGGTTAGCAACAACCATTAGTACTGGTTTTTAAATCCCAGAGGCATCCGGATCGATGTTATTAGCATCGCATCGCTGGTGGAACCGCATCGATAGGACTAGAAATGTTTCAAAATATATCGAGGGTGCATGGGAGAAGCGGAGCTCGAACCCGCAACCTCGTGACTCCAGTCTCACCCTTCTAACCAACCCACCCACCATCATGTACTGATATACATAGAATGTGCATTCCTTTTGAACTTTCCTAAAACGAGGCATCAGTACCGGTTCGTAATACGAACCGGTACTGAAGCCCTCATCAGTACCGGTTCGTGTTACGAACCGGTACTGAAAGCCCACGACAGTCCTGTAGCTAATGAACCGGTACTGAAGCTCTCATCAGTACGGGTTCAAATCCAACCGAGACTGATGAGCCGGTATGGAAGACCTAATCTGTAGTAGTGATGGCCCGGCACGATTTAGACATAAAACACAATAAATCCGTGCCGGCTCTGGCCTCGAACGTAAAGGTAAGCGATGTGCTGGGCCGGGCCCGGCCCAGCCCAACGCTCACCTTTACGTCCGAGCGTGCAAGATCCTAAGGGCATGTACAGTGGTATAGACGGTAGTTGTCTATAATATACATCCGTGTCATCTATAGACAGTACTAAAAATAACTTATACAATGGACTGTCTATATAGCTGTCTGTAATGATCTCTCATACGACTAATAGACTGTCTGTACAATGGTATACACACTATAAAGCTGTCTATAAGGCCGTCTGTTAAATAGTAGATAACATATTTCTCTCTCTTCCCTCTCTCTCCTCCACATCATCCAAAAACTGGATGTGGATACTCCTTATAGACAAACCGACATGCACTATCAGACATGCCCTAATGCCACATATGGCTAGTAGGATTAGCGGGCCTGCCGGCCCAGCACATCGCTTACCTTTACGTTCGAGCGTGCAAGATCCTAATGCCACATATGGCTAGTAGGATTAGCGGGCCTGGCACGATACCACGCTCTCCTGTACGTCCGAGTGTGTAAGATCCTGTGATCCTATCCCACGTATGGCGAGTAGGATTCCCGCTAATATAAGGGCGTAGTCGAGCAGTGTGCAGAAACCCTTGCGCAACACAACCGCAGCGCTCCGTCGACACGTCCACCCCGAACTCGATCTCTTCACAGTAGCGCGCGCGCCACCGCCATGCAGCTCTCCGCGCTGTGCACCGACCCCTTCGTGTTGTCCTGCACCTTCCTCTGCCTCCTCCTCCACCTCGCGCTCCGCTCCCTACGCCCCACCTCCTCCTCCGGCCGCCGCCTGCCGCCGGGCCCGCCCGGTTTGCCCCTCCTCGGCGCGCTGCCTCTCGTCGGCCCGGCACCGCACGCCGGCCTCGCCGCGCTGGCGCGCAAGTACGGCCCCGTCATGTACCTGAGGATGGGCACCTGCGGCGCCGTGGTGGCGTCGTCGCCGTCGGCCGCGCGGACGTTCCTCAAGGCGCTGGACGCGCGGTTCGCGAACCGCCCCGCGGTGGCCAGCGCCGTGGACATCACGTACGGGCTCCAGAACATGGTGTTCGCCAACTACGGGCCCAAGTGGAAGCTGATGCGGAAGCTGGCGAGCGTGCACCTGCTCGGGGCGCGCGCGCTCGCGGACTGGGCGCGCGTGCGCCGCGACGAGGCCGGGCGCACCCTGCGCGGCATGGCGGAGGCGGCCGAGGTCGGGCGCCCCGTCGTCGTGCCGGAGGTGCTCGTGTGCGCGCTCGCCAACATCATCGGGCAGATCACCGTCAGCAAGCGGGTATTCGACGCGCAGGGTGACGAGTCCAACAGGTGAGAATCGAGGTGCAACCCTTCCCTGTTCATCCCGCTGAGCTTGCGCCATGCACTGCACCCCCTGCAAAGGGGCTCCGTCAATCAGGTGATGAAACGGTAGGGATCGCTAGGAATCCACCAGCAGGAAGCCAATGAATTCATTCTTCCTATCCATTTCCCAATTGGAGCGCTTAATTGCGGTTGAACTCGACTTGGGAATTCCCCTTTTTATTTCTCCTGTATTTGTGGCTGTCACTTCAATGACTACCAACCGCCTCAACCCCCTCCATCTTCAATTTTCTGGCTCTGTCACTGATTGTAATGCTCAACATCGGTTCAGATTAAGGCACCTTTTTGCCATTAAAATGCAGTAACAATTCAGGAGAATCAACTGGACATAGTAAAATTAGGAACAGTACAAAGTCTCGTGTTTTTAAGTAAGATTGTTCTAAATATTTTGAATTCAAATTCAACATGTACGAATAAAATCAACATGTACTACTTTTCAACTTTTGGTTAAATCTGGACCATTGTTTGGACCTTATTGCACTTTGTATGTGTGTGTTTGTGGTACATGTACAGCTACAAGGACATGATCGTGTCGCTGCTGACGGGCGTCGGTCTGTTCAACATCGGCGACTTCGTGCCGGCGCTGTCGTGGCTGGACCTGCAGGGCGTGCAGGCGAAGCTGCGCCGGATCCACAACCAGTTCGACGACCTCATCACCAAGCTGCTGGCGGAGCACGCCGCCACCACCGGGGACCGCGCGCGCGACGGCCGCCAGGACTTCGTCGACAAGCTCCGCGCCAGCAAGGACGACGACGAGGACGGCCAGACCATCACCGAGGTCAACATCAAGGGCCTCATCTTCGTAAGTCCCATCCGAACTTAATATTCTTCCTTCCTTCCTTCCTTCCTTCCTTTCTAATTAATCAATGATCACGGCAAGTGATCGATGGATCAGTTAATTGAACCCTTTCACCTTTTTTTTTTCTTTCTTTCTTTAATTTACCTTAATTTGAATGCACACTGATGTGAAAAATGAGCCGAGCATTCGTGCGCATGACATGGCAACCACCAGGAGACATGAGCCATGACCATGATCAAAAGCTAGCCAAGTACTCCATCTGTCCCACAAAGAGTGCATTTGTAGTGTTCAAATTTTGTCCCACAAAGAGTGCATTTCTAGTCCGTAGGGCCCAGCTGTAAGTGTATGCATGCTCATTTAAGTGCTTGTGGAAACCGAAGCATCAGCATGCTTGTGTATGGAGTAATGAGAGTCACATTAGTCATTTACTTTGCACACTAATCTGTCTTAAAAATCCTAGAAATGCACTCTCTGTGGGAACAGAGGGAGTAGGTAACCAAGCTACTCGATCGATCTTGGCGCAGTTGTGGGGGCGGATGTTGGGACTTGGGAGCTAGTGGAGTGGTTGGAAAGAGCGACAAAGAGATCAGAGCATTGGGACAAATGTTGTTGGTTTAATGGTTTCGTTATGATGGTCACTTCAGCTTCCTGCGGTTCTCAAAACCACGGGTAGGCCCTTTTAGGACAGATTACGAAAATGCAGATTTTAGATTTTGAGAGTCATGACATTTTAAAATCTGTATTCCCAAAGGGACCTTAAACATGAGCCACAAGTCATGACATTTTAGCTTAATCTTCCCAGACCCCTACTTATCTACCAGGCTACCACCTACTTATATTCTAGACGCCAGATAGTTAAGCAAAACGTGGGAGTAGTGTTCTAAATAGCTAGTTATAGCTATATTATAGTTTTTTTTTGAGATCATAAACACCATATTAGCTACATGCGTTAGAGCAAGTACAATAAGGCCACGTCAGCTAGCTCTTAGCCTGTACATGTCAGCATTAGTCTATGTGGAAGAGTGAGAAACGATGAGAGAAAAGATAGCTGGCTCTTATTTAGTAGCCAGCTTTGCACAGATGCATAGGTAAATCATTTATGTACAAGAGAGAAGAGGTAGTTATTGCACAACATCTAGAGACAGCTTTTAGAGACAGTTATTGTATAGGCTGGTTTTTAGCTTACTATTAGCCTGCAGTAGGCTTTACTATTGTACTTGCTCTTATAGCTAACAATAGCTTCGCTATTTGATGTAGCTTGTAGCTAGTGATAACTCTAGTATCTTAAGTAGGTACCTATAGGCCAAAATAATAGATTGTATAGCTTGTAAGGCACGTTCTGTTTCTTGGCTTAGGCAAGGTTCAGATCTCAAGACCAGCTAAATGCATCGAACTGTCTGATCGATAATGAAGTTTCTTAACCAGATGCAGCTAGCCCTAGTTCGTTAGTCGTCCTCAGAAGATATACGTACGTGCTCTAGCTTGTAATTAGTGTCTATTTGTTTTTGCTTTGAATTCTCTAAAAAGGTTGTTTTGAATCTAAAAGTACATAAGAGTGAATTGTGGATTTAGTGTATATGGGTGGGTTTTATTGTGAGAATTGATTTTTAAAATTAGGTTATTTATTTTTTATTCAGTTTTTAAGGTTAAACTTTAGAATTAAAAGTAAAAATAAACAGACCTTTAGTAGCCATAGTTAGGGCATAATAATATACACAAAATACATACTGCACTTTTAGGTGTAGGCAGCTTGAGGTGGATGGAGCGAGTGCAACGTGTTGAACCAACCAAACAAACCACTACGGATTGATAAGGTTGGGAGGAACAGGGCACGCATGATGAGCCGAAAAAATCGATGAAAAATTGAAATTGGAAATTCAAAAATATCGAACCAAATATTGCTGAAAAAATCGTTAGAAATCGAAAGGTTAAGAATTCAATTTTTTTTTTAAAAAAATAAAAATAAAATCAAAAACCGATCAGGTTTAGATGCCGAATCTGTCCGAATCGTCCGTTTTGTTAACCCTGATGCACGCATGCACTGAACACCTTTAATTTCTCTTGTTCACGCGTGGCACACCGGTTTGGTACAAGCTGACTATTGTAACGATCTCTGTCCTCTGAGACATCCAACTGACTTTTGCTGGTCACATTGATGTCAACACCTCTATTGATTGGAAGCCGGATAACCTTATAGAAATGCATCATGTCGTATACAGTACACAAGATTTATTAGAAGCTCGAAATCGATCTTGTTATTAGGGTGCGCAGCAGAATGGAGTGGCGCCGAAACATAGGTTACATGTCTATTCGGCAGTATAATTCAGTTGTAGCTTTTGGTGCTGATCTCAAACTCATTCCCAAATAACTAACTATTTTTTTTTTCTTTTGAAATGAGGGCAGAGCACCGCCGATCAATTTAGATTGAAAGCGAGATCACAGAAGTTTACAAAAAGAAAGGAACAAAAGAACAGAGCAAAAAGGACCGCCCAACATGAAAATACCTCCAAATAGCTAACTACATTATTACAGTTCACAAATCTGCCCTTATTTCAAAAAAGAAAGAGGAAAAAGAAAAGAAATCTACAAATATGACTGTCTCGATCCTGAACCACATCTGGTTAGTGATTTCTGCACTACTCATGCCACCAAAGGTGTAGTAAACGGTGCTTCATAGTACATGATATATGGCCTCACTAGCCTTGCAACGCGCTGCTGTTTTCCAGCTAGAAATGTTTCTTTCTCCGGGAACTAAAATTACTAGGTAGAGATGAGTGCTGTGTCGTGCTTGGAGAATTTGGATAGAGTGCTGGACAAACTCCACGGTGGATGTTATTTTTTATTTGACAAAACGTTTGAAAATGTAAGGAAAAAAGAGTGTTTTTTTTATTTGTGAGCACTCAACTTGGAGGCCTATAAAGAGGAGGGTGGTGGGGAGAGATAACAAATTGATTGGATCAATGGATCTAGATCCAAAGGCTACAAATTTGAGTGCTCACAAACTAAAAAACACTCAGGTGCTCCCTAGACATCCCCTTTAGAATTTATGGGGAGGGGGTGGTCTTTTTGCATAAAAGACGAATGAGAACAAAATACCCTAAAATTTAGGGGGGGTTTCGCAAAAAAGGGTTTGCAATTTTCTGAAATCACGGTTTTGTTTTGCAAAAAGCCTTTGTTCGGGGCTGGATGTGAATTTGCTGAACTAGATGTTTTTTTGGCAAAAGATTCGATGAAAGGATTTGGATGTAATTTAGAAGTTTGCGGAGGGCCTTTTTGCGAAACACGCTACGTGAAGTGTCGCGTACGCTGGCCGGGATTTCCTCCAGCTTTAGATAAGGAGATATTAACAACAAATGGCCCTTTTCACGACCCAACTCGAAAGCAATATTTAACCATCGTTTCTTTGAGAACAAATTGTGCTATCTGGAAGGATGGATTAGTTTGGTCCATGGGTTGGCGAGAAGGTAACCTACTCACTGATCTCCTATTCTTGGTTGGTAGCTGGTACAGAGTAGCTAGCTTAATTTGCTTTACTTCCAGTTGAAACGATGAAGACAATTATATACCTGCGTTGTACTGCACCACCAAGCACGTGAAAACAACACATCATTCCAACAGTGTAGAATACACTACCAAACTGAACAAATTGCCAAGCAGAGTGGACTTTAGGGGATAGCAGCTAGAGTACCAAATGTGCCCGTCAGAGTGAATGCACGGTTCCTCTTAATTATGGAACGGAATTGTCGAAATCACAATTAGTGTTATATATTGGGGGAAAAGAAAACTTGTATGGAACAATGTATCATCAATCTGAAACTGCGTCTTTGATCATCCGAGGCCGATGAATTCATACACGGTTATTGTTTTTCCCTTCAGAACACGAGTAAAAGTCTCGATACAATAATCTATACAATGAGTGTTTTACCTTCCTTTGGATGTATCATGAGGTACAATAAGTCCATCTTTTAAACCTTTGACAAATTTTGATGCTTTCATCTTTTAAACCTTTGACACTTTTTGATGCTAACTTGATAGATAACTTGGTTATCTTCCTAGAATGTAAAAAGTCTCTTGATACGATAAGTAGACAATTTTCCTTTTCCGTAAAGACCACCCTTGCCCTGAAATTTAATACGTAACCGTTTGATCGAGACAGCGCACTTCCATTAGAGAGGGTCACGGTATAGGTACGGCTAGCCTCTTAGGGCACTCCCAATAGGCCATGTAAGCAGTGTCTATAACGTGCCATGTAAACAAAAAGCTGAGCTGGACGTTCATTAAAAGAAGACAGATAAAAAAACGATGTCTCATGCAGGACATGGTTTCTTTTGTTCGACCAAGAAAATTAGACACCGAATCTATACCATTGGGAGTCCATTCGGTTTCCCGGCGACGCGTTTTCTCAGTCATACCATGTATACTTAATGTCTTGGATTACTAAAAGATACACACCACCTATTGGGAATTTGCTATGGACATTACATAATAAATGATCTCTCTTTCCTCTAGATATTGCTATAGACATCACCCATTGGGAGTGCCCTTAGAAACACACACTTCTCCTCTGCCATATGACATACTCGGTAAATCGTGCGCTATGTCGCACCGTAAACAATTTCCTTGATTTTTTTTCTAGAAAAAAGGTAGGAGAACCTCAACGCAAATTCGGTTTTTTCGGAGGGACCTGTTCGTGAATGTACGAAACTACGGATTTTTTTTGCAAAATAACCGGCAGAAGGACCTATCCGTAAATCTAATTTTTTCAAAGACTTTTTTTGCGAAGGAGGCCATGTGGCTAGGCTTCCTGAGCGTCAATTCTTCCCAAATTAATAGTTAGTATTTATGTAGGTATAAGTAAGAGCTATTTTATAGTATATTAAATTCAATACAGACCTATTGGAAATAACTTTCTTTGTATATAGTTTTTCTTGTATAGTTAGCTATAGATAGAAAGATAGAATAAATTTTCTTGTTTCCAATTGTATTTCAACCTTCCATTTATTGGTTGGCCTTCACTACAGGAATTGTGCTTTGTGTCGGCGGCTAAAGCCGTCGACACAGGCACCAAACCCACCGAGACAGAATTTTGTCATCGGTCTGCCGACGACAAAAGTTTGTCGACACAACGTCGACGACACAGGACACCTATGTCGACGACACAGGACACCTATGTCGACGGCCTAACATACTACCGACAACAAAAATTCATGCCTGGGCCGGCCCACTGGGAATGAACAATGTCGACAGCTAACTAAACCTCCAACAAATACCCCACCCAGCTGAGACCTGTGTCGTCGGCTTTAATTTGGACCGACGACATACACCTTACCCAGCTGAGATATTTGTCGTCGGCTTTAATTTGGACCGATGACATACACCTCACCCAGTTGAGATATTTGTCGCCGGCCTGTGTCGTCGGCTTTAATTTTTCAGCCGTCGAAACTGTTACCATTTCCTGTAGTGCTTGTATTGTGTTCGGCTATTTGCCAAACCCATATAAGTAGACGCCTCGGCCACCTATTGACGTGTGGTGCTCTCCCATCCCTCTCTCTCATTCATTATGTTTCATGGTATTAGAACGCTAGATCCAATCCACTATTCCATTGCACCCCCCTTCCTGCTATGTCCACCTCACCAGAGCTGACCAACGCCACCATGGTGCGATGACCGTAAGCATCGCCCCTGCTGTGCCACTCTTGGCACACACCGTCACCGTCTGGCAACTCGTCATCCTCAACTTCCAGAACTCGAACTACACCATGTGGATCACCTCACTCTCCTTCCACACGTCAAGAACACCACCGCCACGGTGAACGATGCAAATTGGGAGCAAGATGACTTCACCGTGCTAACATAGCTGTACGGCTCCATTTCCATCAAAATCCTCACCGTCATCATGGAACCTAATCAGTTTGTCTACACCCTTCGGATGTGCGCGGAATCCTTATTCTGTGACAACAAGGAAACCCGTGCCATCTACCTTAATAGCGAGTTACACTCCTTGATCTAGGGCTCCATTTCCATCAGGCTACCCTGATAGTTGTAACACCCCAAAATTTTGCTTTCCTTAAATTCATGTGTGATTTGGCACTTTGGTGAATTTTTGGAATTTTCTGGAATTTATTTGGATTTATTTGGAATTTATTTGAATTTATTCCATTTTGAAATAATTAAAGAATTAAACTTTGCAAATAAAATTTTGTTGGAAATATTTTATTTGAGTCCCAAATACCCTAAAATATTTTCCAGAATTTTTCTGAGTCTTTTGCTATTTTTAATGAATTAAATGAATTACTGGGAATTATTTTAAATATTAAATCATTGAAATTCAACTCGGTCGAGTATCGTTTCATCCGATCGAGCCCGAAGTCGGACTCGAGTCCGACCGAGCCGATCGACTCGACCAAACCCACTCCTAACCCAATCGATCCCGACCGTTGGATCGGGATCCAACGGTCCGGATTGGACCGCACCGGCTCGAGCCCGAGTCCGGTCGGATCCGTTCGCGCGTGAGCAATCGTAGCCGCTCATCGCGACACGTGGGACGGTCCCACCATCGCCTCCGTTCCGAATCCCACCGAGAGCTCCGCCGTGACCAAGCGGGACACGGTTAGGGTTCCGATTGCGCGCACGCCGAGGCAAGATTTAAGGCGTGGACCCGCCCCCGAATCGCGTTCGACGCCGCCTTTTTCCTCAAGCCACACCGCCCGAAGTCGCCGTCTTGGCCGAGGAATTGCTCGCCGTAGTAGGGTTAGGGCTTCGCCGGCGCGCGCCGCCGCCAAGCCGTCTCGCCGTGTTGAAGCCAGATCTGGAACCGCAAGAGCAAGGCGCATCGGACCGCACCATCCACCTCGCCGGAGACCCTCGGAAACGCCGCACGGAAGGTCGCCGTCCTTGTCTCCGGTAGACCGAGCTCCGCCGCGCCGCCATCACTTGAAGCTTCAACCGCCCTATTCCAATCGAGCGGTAGCGGTGAGTCACGTGCTTCCAAACTCGATTGATCGACCGTTGGATCAAGATCCAACGCCCACGATCACCTCAGGCCGTAGCGGTGTTATCGTAGGGTTAGATCTGGACCGTCCGATCTAGATCGAACGCCCACGATCATCGAGTAGTTTTCAACGTGTTAACCTGGATCTAATCGCGCCGTTGATTTCCAAATCAACTGACACGATCTTGCCACGTAGCCTAGCGCGCCGCAGCAGCGCGCACGTGGGCGGCGACATGCGGGCCCGCATGTCAACCGCACTAAGCCGCGGCGCTATCCCATCAGGGACCGTGCGCCGCGTGGACCCGATCCATGGACCGGACACGTGGCTGACTCGAGTGGTGCCACGTGGCATGATGACGTCATGCCGACGCCATCATGGAGGCCGTTCGGTGACGCCAGCAGGTCACCGTGGACCAATCACAGGATGACACGTGTCCAGCTGACGCAATAATTAATTTCCGAAAAGAAAATGATTTATTAATTCGAAATAATGATTTGATTTTGATTCAAACTTCAAACGCTTATAACTTTTGCGTTTCAACTCCGATTTGAGTGATTCAAATTTCTAAATTTGTATAAAATTGAGATATACCTAAATATGAATTTTATTTAATTTTTGGACTAAAGTTTTTCTCTGTACAATTATATAATTGATTATTTAAACTTTAAATAATCATAACTTTTATGCTTTAACTCCAAATTTGACGATTCCAGTTTCTAAAAATTCATAAAATTATGTTCTCTCTGTTTATGAATTTTATTTGGATGTTTGGACACTTTTTGCCTATTGTTTATTTGTGTATTTGCTGTTTGCACGCTTTACGAGTAGACGTTGAAGTGCCTTGGGAAGGATTCAAGGAGAAGTATTGACTCAGATCCAACTCAAGACCAAGAACAAGTACTTTTTGAAGGCAAGTTGTGCTTTGACCATGTTGATCCTATTTTGAAATCTATTTTGATTTAACCTATTGCATGCTAAGTTCAAATAGAAAAATACTTTATTTAAAACTGGGAATTAGATAAGTACCAATTTCTTTGTATGACACCTTGATTATTTAAGTATGTGCCATGACCCCTTGTCACCCTAGTTGTGGATTACTAGTTGGACATTATTAAATTGCCAACATGGGTTTAGACCGTTGTAGTATCGCTTAGACTCGCACGTGCTCATGACATGATTTTGGACAATCAAATGTTAATATTGACTTAATGACATATTGAACCTGTTTTGGAAAAGTATCATGTGATGTTGATGGCACGTGGTGCATGGTAATCAATCAGGGTTTGATAAAACGCTTTTAACCGGCATGTGGCAAGAGTAATCAGTGGGCCGCTTGTGGCATTGGGAATGTTGATTTGGTTCTTCTAGTAGTCTTGCCCTGGTCACCCTAAGGACTTAACCTTGCAAGCCTTTGAACTGGGTCTAACGTGCAACCACATGTCTGTAATGGGGACGGACCTAGTTGACTAAGTTGCTAATAACGCACTGTGGGACCTCAGGAGGTCAACTACACCCTTGTGTAAGTTGTACGGGGAGCGTCTGGCCGAGGCCAGGTACCCATCTAACGGTTGATTGGCCTAGACTTCGCCTTAGCGAAGGGAAGGGTTAGTGCGCAATAACCGGGGAGGACCACTTGTATTGTTAGAAGTCTCCGAAAGACTTTGTTACAGGAACTCGCCTTTGTGGTGTTTGACTGTATCTTGTGGGTAAAGTGCATAACCTCTGCAGAGTTTAGAATCTATTCGAATAGCCGTGTCCGCGGTATTGGACATCGCTCGGGAATTACAGTCAAGGGTTAGATTTTCTCAAAAATAACTTGGTTTGAAAAGTTGGGTTGGATTAATAATGATGTTGATGGAAATGTGGTTTAGGATGGGAAAAATGTTTACTAAAACTTTTTGAAAAGTTATTTATGCTTTACTTGTTTCTACTGCTTTCGAATCTACTTATATTACTTGTCAAATGCTGTTTACTGCAAATATACCTTGAGCTATTCCTTTGTACCAAGCCATGCATATAGTATATTAGCCTGCATTCTGTGCATGATTTGCTGAGTACCAAGTACTCATCCTTGCCTCAACACAACACCAGTTGAAGAGGAGACTACGCCAGCTTTGGAGGAGGAGCTCCAAGAGGATCCGTCTACTTAGGGAAGCGAGCCCAGTCAGTTGCCTGTGGTATACTGGATGGCGCCACGATGTTACCTTCTTTGATTTTCCGCTGCTACTATTTCTCTCTTAATAAGTTTCGCCCTGTGAGGCGTATATTGTAACTTGACCATAAGGTCGAGTAACCAGTTGGTTATTTAAATAAAGTACTTTATTAGCATCGAATGGTATGATTGTGATATTTACCGATGTTAAGACTGTGTGCACTAGCGCGTTCCTGGACTAGTGTTGAATACACAGAGGGTCCGGATTTGCAAATTCGGGGTCCCGACAATAGTGACCTTGCTCTCGTCATCAACACTCTACGTGGCCTCAATCCTAGCTTCTCCAGCGTGGCCACACACATCTCGATGACATCCCCACTACCCACATTCACCAACATGCGTTCCATGCTCCTTCGGCAGGAGATGCGCATGGAGAACGAGTCCCAAATCGCCTCGGCCACTACGGTCTTCACCAACTTCTAGCGCGGCACCCCAGTGACTTGCGGCTCTAGTCGGTGCTCAATGCCCCCACCATCTTCATCCTATGGGGGGCAACGGATCCAGCAAGAAGGGGAAGAACAAGCACGGCAAGGGGTCCACATTTGGCGGTTGTGCTCTGCCTCGCTATACCCCATCGGTTACACTAATGCCAGCTGGCCCATGGGTATGCTTCAACCCACGGCAGAGCATGCCAACCCCACTGATGCCCACATCCCAGTGTTGGCATCCTCGGTGCTCGCTTCCCTACTGCTGCTCAGGCATTCACCATGTCTACCCTGTTGACCATGTCCCCGACCTTGTCTCCTGCACAAACTTGGGATCAGGCCACTCTTATCACGGCCATGAACAACCTCTGCAACCAGGGCCAGGATGGTTGGATCATGGACTCTGGCGCTTCCTCACACATGATGGCCGATGATGGTAATATCCACCCCCTTTTCTACCTTTCTTCTCCTTCTATTGTTACCATTGGCAATGACACAACCACTCGTGCTTTTGTCAGTGGTAACACCACTCTCCAAACATCTTCATCTACCTTTCAATTAAGCAACATCCTTGTTGTTCCCTCCCTAATTAAAAACCTCATCTCTGTCTATTAGTTCATACGAGATAACATCTATTCTATCAAATTTGACCCCTTTGGTTTCTCCATCAAGGACCTCAATACCCAACGCATGATTCTTCGCTACAATAGACGCAGGGATCTCTACTCCTTCTCGCTGGCCTCCCCACCATATGCCACACGTGCCCATGTCACCCTCACCGCCACTGCTCGCCTTTGGTACTAGCGCCTCGATCACCCCAGTTGCGATGCCCTTGATGTCCTCCAAAAGTTGTCTATTATCTCGTGTAATAAAGTTGGTCGCACTACTTGTCATGCATGTTAAATTGGCAAGAACATGCGTTTGCCTTTCCCTATTTCTAGTTCCTCCACATCGAAGCCTTTTGTGTTGATTCACTATGATGTTTGGACCTCCCCTGTTTTGAGCAACTCAGGATATGGATATTATCTAGTGATAATCGATGATTTCTCTCATTTTTGCTGGACTATTCCTGTAAAATAAAAATCCAATGTTCGCTCCATTTTTGTTCAGTTTCGCGCGTATGCTCACACTCAATTTCGCTCCCCCACCTGCGCCATTCAGGCCAACAATGGCACTGAGTTCATCAACTCGGCATTCTCGTCTCTCTATGTTGCCCACAGCATCCTCCTCCACCTCTCTTGTCCATATACATAGCAGTAAAATAGTAAGGAGGAACGCGTGCTTTGGACCCTCAACAACACTGTGTGCACGCTCCTATTCCATGCCTCCATGACCGCTCCGTACTAGGCTGAGGCCCTCGTCGTCGCCACATACCTTCTAAACCGTCGGCCATATTCCTCCACCCAAAACTTCACACCCTACCATAAAACTCCACAAACAGCCTCCTGATCTCAACCACCTTCGCATCTTCGGATGCCTCTGCTATCCAAACATGTCTTCCTTAGCTCCACATAAAATTGCTCCACACTCTGTCACGTGTGTCTTCCTCGGTTATCCATCCTTGCACAAAGGATACCAATGCCTCGACCTCGCTACCGGGCGCATCTACATATCTCGCCATGTCAATTTCGACGAGTCTGTGTTTCCCTTTGTTGCGTGCAAAATAGCCTCCTCAACGCCGCCCTCTACACTGGACTTCCTCATCGACATCGACACAAATGCGGCCTCTCTTCTCCAACCGGCACCACGGCCCATTGCGACCGTGGCCCAGCTCGCCGCTCCAGCCGGCTCGATGGCACCACCCGTGCCTGCGCTATCGATCACTGCGCCTACCCAGGCGCAGCCCGTGCCTACCGAGGAGCATATGGAAAACGTCCAGGTGTCGACCGCACTTGCCCAGGTGTCACCCGTGCATACCTAAGGCCACTAGCACCTCCCCCGGCATCGCTCGCTCTTGTCCTGGTCCCCGCCAGGGCCCCTACCTTTCCACCCGCACCTGTCCAGGTGGGACCGATGCATCGGCCTGCTCCCGGGCGTCACCCCATGTTGACGCGTGCCGCCACAGGTATTGTCAAGTCTGTCCACCAGATGAACCTCTCGGCGGTACACTCCTGTGCCTCGCCAATCCCCTGTAATTATTGGAGTGCACTCATCGATTCCATTTGGTGCAAAGCAATGTTCGCTGAGTATTAGGCGCTCATGGACAATACCACGTGGTCCTTCATTCCCCAGCCTCCTGGTGCTAATGTGGTTTTCGGTAAATGGATTTTCAAGCACAAGTTCCATTTAGATGGCACTCTTGCTCACCACAAAGCTCGATGGGTTGTTCGCGGGCACTCCCAGTAGCCTAGTGTGGATTTTTTATGAGACCTTTAGTCTTGTTGTGAAACTGTCCACAATTCGGGTCGTCCTGAGCTTGGCTAATTCACATTCATGGCCGATACATCAGTTAGATGTCAAGAATGCCTTCCTCCATAGAACTCTCGACAAAACTATCTGTTGCCAACAACCTTCAGGCTTCATGGATCCACCTCGCCCTGAGCATGTATGTTATCTTCACAAGTCCCTATACGGCCTCATGCAGGCTCCTTGCACATGGTACCAACGGTTTGCCTCAACATACGTACTATGGGATTCATTGCATCGGCATGTGACATGTTCGTATTTGTTCACAAGGACGGTGAGCAACTCACCTTCCTCCTTTGCATCGACTACATCATCCTCACGGCCTCGACTCTAGAGCTTCTCCATCGGATTACCCATCGCCACTACTCTGAGTTTGCCATGAGAGACCTCGGTGAGCTCAACTACTTCCTTAGCATCTCCGTTACTTGAGGTCCAGTAGGGCTCTTCCTGTTCCAACGATGATATGCCGTTGAGCTTCTCCAGCGTGCGAGCACGACTGAGTGTCACTCTACAGCGACCCCCATTAACACTCGTGCCAAGCTGTTCACCACCGATGGTGCTCCAGTCGTCAATCAGATCGAGTACAGGAGCCTCACTAGCGCTTTTCAAGACTTGACGTTGACACGCCCGTACATGGCATTCAACAAGTATGCCTTTTCATATGCACGATCCTCAGGAGCCTCATCTTGCCTTGATCAAGTGCATCTTGCGTTATGTTAAAGGCATTTTGTATCTCGGTCTCTCCATTGGCTCATCCCTGGCTTTAACACTAACGGTCTACTCCAACGTCGATTAGGCAGGCTGCCCCGACTCAGTGGTTGCACGTTAGGCTACTGCATCTACCTCGACAACAACTTGGTCTCATGGTCCTCAAAGTGCCAAACTACTGTGTCTAGGTCTAGCGCTAAAGCCAAATATTGAGCCGTTGCCCATGCTGTCGCCGAGTGTTGCTGGCTCCATCAACTGCTCCAGGAGCTTCATCACCCCTTGCCAATGCTACAGTTGTTTACTGCGTCAACGTTAGCGCTGTCTGCATGTCGTCCAATCCGGTTCATCATCACGCACGAAGCACATCAAGATCGACATTCACTTCGTCTGAGAGAAGGTGAAGTTTGTGTTCTACATGTGCCGCCAGCTCATCAGTTCACTGACATCATGACCAAGGTGATCGACCAGTGACTTTTGTTCCAATCTTTGCGTTCGACCTCATCTGGATACCACGCAATGAATGCGGTCGGGTATTGGAAATAACTTTCCTTGTATATAGCTTTGTTTGTATAGTTAGTATAGATAGAAAGATATAATATATTTTCTTGTTTCCAATTGTATTCCAACCTTCTATATGTTGGTTGGCCTTGTATTGCGTTCGGCTGTTTGCCGAACCCATATAATCAGACGCCCCGTCTACATATTGCCCCTCTCTCTTGCTCGTTCTGTTTCATGATCATTTATTCCTTTTGATTCAATAGATGTATTAAAAAAACCTTGTTTTGTAATGAAAGTGCGAAATGCGTGCGTGCATGCATCCAGGACATGTTCACGGCTGGCACGGCCACGTCGTCCATCATCGTGGAGTGGGCGATCGCGGAGATGATCAAGAAACTGTCCATCATGGCGCGCGCGCAGGAGGAGATGGACCACGTCGTCGGCCGTGACCACCGCCTCGAGGAGTCGGACCCCCCCAACCTCCCCTACCTTCAGGCCGTCTGTAAGGAGGCCATGCGCCTCCACCCCTCCAAACCGCTCAGCCTCCCTCACTTCTCCTTTGAGGAGTGCGAGGTGGACGGCTACCACGTCCCCAGGAACACGCGGCTGCTCATCAATATCTAGGACATTGGCCGGGACCCATCGATGTGGGAGGATCCCCTGGAGTTCCGGCCGGAGCGCTTCCTGTCCGGGCCGGCGGCGAAGGTTGACCCGCTGGGGAACTACTTCGAGTTGATCCCGTTCGGCGCCGGACGGAGGATCTGTGCTGGGAAGCTGGACGGCATGGTGTTCGTGCAGTACTTCTTGGGCATGCTGGTACACACGTTCGAGTTGCGCTTGCTGGACGGCGAGGAGAAGTTGGACATGACCGAGACGTTTGGGCTGACGATGCCCAAGGCCGTGCTGCTGCGGGCCGTCGTCACCCCCCCCCCCCGCTCGTGCCGGTCGCCTACGTGTGAGCGCTTCATCGACACGCACGTGACCGTGTGTGTCATCGAGTTCGATCGGGTCCGTGTGGTGTTTAAGGTAGAACAACTGGTTTGATGTTGCATCCCTACGTACATAATTTGTCATATTCCTGCATTTAATTACCTGGTTTGTGTACATATGAATATAATTGCAAACCATGTCTGTCTCAGCGTACACCCATCAATAGAGGTCTAAGATAGCAGTGGCGGATTTAGAGGAGTGCTGGGCACCATAAAAAATTTGAAAAGTGACACAAGATCACTTCTTCGATGGGTTAAAGTTGTTGATTGAATTGATTTTGATTTCGGTGGTTTGAAATTTTCAAGACTTTAGAACTATTTGTATTGTGCTTTTAGAAAATTTCAATATCTATATTAGATTTATGATGTTATAAAATAATTGCAAAAGATTATATAATTATACGTATGAAATGTGCACCCATATAATTAGACGCCCCGTCTACATATTGCCCCTCTCTCTCTCGCTCGTTATGTTTCATGATCGTTTATTCCTTTTGATTCCATAGATGTATTAAAAAAACCTTGTTTTGTACTGACAGTGTGAAATGTGTGCGTGCATCCAGGACATGTTCACGGCTGGCACGGACACGTCGTCCATCATCGTGGAGTGGGCAATCGCGGAGATGATCAAGAACCCGTCCATTATGGCGCGCGTGCAGGAGGAGATGGACCACGTCGTCGGCCGTGACCGCCGCCTCGAGGAGTCAGACCTCCCCAACCTCCCCTACCTCCAGGCCGTCTGCAAGGAGGCCATGCGCCTCCACCCCTCCACGCCGCTTAGCCTCCCTCACTTCTCCTTCGAGGAGTGTGAGGTGGACGGCTACCACGTCCCCAGCAACACGCGGTTGCTCATCAACATCTGGGCCATCGGCCGGGACCCGTCGACGTGGGAGGATCCCCTGGAGTTCCGGCCGGAGCGCTTCCTGTCCGGGCCGGCGACGAAGGTCGACCCGTTGGGGAATTACTTCGAGCTGATCCCGTTCGGCGCCGGACGGAGGATCTGTGCCGGGAAGCTGGCCGGAATGGTGTTCGTGCAGTACTTCTTGGGCATGTTGGTACACGCATTCGAGTTACGCCTGCCGGATGGCGTGGAGAAGCTGGACATGACTGAGACGTTCGGGCTGGCGATGCCCAAGGCCGTGCCTCTCCGGGCCATCGTCACGCCCCGGCTCGTGCCGGCTGCCTACGTGTGAGCGCTTCATCGACACGCACGTGACCGTGTGTGTGATCGAGTTCGATCGGGTCCGTGTGGTGTTTAAGGTAGAATGGCTGGTTTGATGTTGCATCCCTACGCACATATTTTGTCATATTCCTGCATTTAATTACCTGGTTTGTGAACATATGAATATAATTGCAAACCATGTCTGTCTCAGTGTACACCCATCAATAGAGGTCTAAGATAGCAGTGGCGGATCTAGAGGAGTGCTAGGCACCATAAAAAATTTGAAAAGTGACACAAGATCACCTCTTCGATGGGTTAAATTTGTTGATTGAATTGATTCTGATTTCGGTGGTTTGAAATTTTTAGGACTTTAGAACTACTTGTATAGTGCTTTTAGCAAATTTCAATATCTATATTAGATTTATGATGTTATAAAATAATTGCAAAATATTATATAATTATACGTATGAAGTGTGCACTGATATAATCAGACGCCCCGTCTACATATTGCCCCTCTCTCGCGCTCGTTTTGTTTCACAATCGTTTATTCCTTTTGATTCAATAGATGTATTAAAAAAAAATCCTTGTGTAGGATCGAAATATACTAATATAGTAATCAGAGGGGAGGTGGATGATTGTGCGGAAGCTAAAACCAAATTTTTGATCTACTGAAAAAACACCCCAATTCGGAATCAAATAATTGCTTCGGATCAAGCAAAAATAGATTGATAGACGTTCGGTAAAACACAAATTCCCGAAGGTCCAACAGTCAGATCGATCTGAAATTTGAACACAGGAAACTAGATACCAATACGAATCTAACCCAAAAAGAATCAGGTCGATCGTACTTACGGATCACAAGTTACGAACCTCGCAAGCTTGCTGTGATAGAATATGACGAGAATTGATCTAACATCAATTTCGTGATTAAACAAAATCTTCAAAAGACTAACCAACAAAACTTTGAGGAACTCTAAATCAAAGCCCTTGGAATGTTTTTGATGGATCAAATCAAGACAACTCAATGAGTCAAAGTAGACAAAGAACAAATCTAGGACCAGAACAGATGTGCAAACAAAAACCAAAACAGAGAATACTGTAACAACGCGTTCACTGTAGCTTCGAGATTATTGTAGCATGCAGAGGATCTGAAAGAAATTGATCTTTATTTCTTTTTGTCTAAAATACTCCCATCAAAAGACTACAAACCCTAAATCCCAAGCACAGGCTAACACGCCTTGGCTCTGCTCTCTTCCAATCCATTGCGCTCAGTTGCTCTACATAAACAGGAGACACCTCCCCCTATTTATTTTGAGCAAACACAAGGAATCCGAATACAACTTCCACTCCAAGCATGGAAGGAATTTGTATTCAACACAACTCCACTTAGCCCAACATGGCTGAATCCAACTCCTGCACGCGTATGGCCACTCTGCCAGACTCACGTGACTAACAAGCCTCCATGTGTACTATTCTATAGCCCGAACATCCCGCATGACATCCTTGACCACCAAGACCTCGATTCCACTAGAACCTAGTCTCGAACCTCAGTTCCTCCATGAACCTAGTTCCGGTCCCATCATCGACCACGTTCACCCTTGAGCAGCAACTGCACATGACCAATCCACAAAACTATTCCGAGCACAAGTCCACGACTTGACTCAACATTAGTCTGTGCAACTACTCACACGAGCATTGCATAAGATCAAAACAAGCATTATGAAATCCACACAAATTTCATAATAACCAAAGCGAACCAAAACCAATTTGATTCAAACACAAGAAGTTAACCCTAGAAAAAGCCATTCACCGAGCCAAAACACCTGATCCGGCGCACAAATGAATTTAACCCTAATTTCCATGTTCACGATGGAACGAATCCTTGGTCCGGCGCAATCCTCGATGGACCGAACACTTGGTCCAGCGTACACGTCAAACTCTCGGTTTGATGAAGAATTTGGTCCGGTGAAAAAACCTCAAATTCATGTTCACGGTGGACCAAAAAAGTTTGGTCCGGCGTACATGTGAAATCACACCTAAAAACGCCGTTCACGACAGACCAAAAAATTTGGTCCGACGTAAATGTAAAACTTACTGTTTCTCAAGAAACTTGGTCCGGCGCAATACCCTCAAAAACACATTCACGACGGACCGAAGAAATTGGTCCGGCGCAAATGCGGAAACAAACCTCAAAATGCCGTTCACAACGAACCAAAAATTTGGTCCGGCGTTCATGTAAAAAAGAACTGGCAAAACCCCTTTTTTACATCCACGACGGACCGAAAAGTTGGTCCGGCACAAATGTGAGGAATGGTCCGGTGTAAAAGGAAAATACTCTGTTTTTTGAAACACTTAACCAAAGCATATCACAAGCATGTCAATTGATCAAATGAGGCAACACATGCACAATCACCACACATGCCGGAGAACAAACACTTTGCAATGCCAAATGCATCATTAAGCCAATTTTTCAGCACATGATTTTACACCTTGTTTTGTACTGAAAGTGTGAAATGCGTGCGTGCGTGCATCCAGGACATGTTCACGGCTGGCACAGACACGTCGTCCATCATCATGGAGTGGGCGATCGCGGAGATGATCAAGAACCCGTCCATCATGGCGCGCACGCAGGAGGAGATGGACCATATTGTCGGCCGCGACCGCCGCCTCGAGGAATCAGACCTCCCCAACCTCCCCTACCTCCAGGCCGTATGCAAGGAGGCCATGCGCCTCCAGCCCTCCACGCCGCTCAGCCTCCCTCACTTCTCCTTCGAGGAGGGCGAAGTGGACGGCTACCACGTCCCCGACAACACGCGGCTGCTCATCAACATCTGGGCCATCGGCCGGGACCCATCGACGTGGGAGAATCCCCTGGAGTTCCGGATGGAGCGCTTCCTATCCGGGCCGACGGCGAAGGTCGACCCGCTGGGGAACTACTTCGAGCTGATCCCGTTCGACGCCGGACGAAGGATCTGTGCTGGAAAGCTGGCCGGCATGGTGTTCGTGCAGTACTTCTTGGGCATGCTGTTACACGCCTTCGAGTTGCGCCTGCCGGACGGCGAGGAGAAGCTGGACATGACCGAGACGTTCAGGCTGGCGATGCCCAAGGCCGTGCCGCTCCGGGTCGTCGTCACGCCCCGACTCGTGCCAGCCGCCTACGCGTGAGC
Source organism: Rhipidocladum racemiflorum (assembly GCA_036346355.1). Lineage (NCBI taxonomy): Eukaryota > Viridiplantae > Streptophyta > Magnoliopsida > Poales > Poaceae > Rhipidocladum > Rhipidocladum racemiflorum. The sequence continues at coordinate 58,647,845 of CM070573.1, read as the reverse complement.
GCTTCATCGACACACACGTGACCATGTGTGTGATCGAGTTCGATCGGGTCCGTGTAGTGTTTAAGGTAGAATGGCTGGTTTGATGTTGCATCCCTACGTACATATTTTGTCATATTCCTACATTTAATTACCTGGTTTGTGAACATATGAATATAATTGCAAACCATGTCTGTCTCAGTGTACACCCATCAATAGAGGTCCAAGATAGTAGTGGCGGATCTAGAGGAGTGCTGGGCACCACAAAAAATTTGAAAAGTGACACAAGATCACCTCTTCGATGGGTTAAATTTGTTGATTGAATTGATTCTGATTTCGGTGGTTTGAAATTTTCAAGACTTTATAACTATTTGTATTGTGCTTTTAGCAAATTTCAATGTCTATATTAGATTTATGATGTTATAAAATAATTGCAAAAGATTATATAATTATACATACGAATTGTGCATCCATATAATCAGACGCCTGGTCTACATATTGCCCCTCTCTCTCGCTCGTTCTGTTTCACGATCGTTTATTCCTTTTGATTCAATAGATGTATTAAAAAACCTTGTTTTGTACTAAAAGTTTGAAATGCATGCGTGCGTGCATCCAGGACATGTTCACGGCTGGCACGGACATGTCGTCCATCATTGTGTAGTGGGCGATCGCGGAGATGATCATGAACCCGTCCATCATGGCGTGCGCGCGGGAGGAGATGGACCACGTCGTCGGCCGCGACCACCTCCTCGAGGAGTCGGACCTGCCCAACCTCCCCTACCTCCAGGCCGTCTGCAATGTGGCCATGCGCTTCCACCCCTCCACGCTGCTCGGCCTCCCTCACTTCTCCTTTGAGGAGTGCGAGGTGGACGGCTACCACGTCCCCGGCAACACGCGGCTGCTCATCAACATTTGGGCCTTCGGCCGGGACCCATCGACGTGGGAGGATCCCCTGGAGTTCCTGCCGGAGCGCTTCCTATCCGGGCCGGTGGCAAAGGTCGACCCGCCGGGGAACTACTTCGAGCTGATCCCGTTCGTCGCCGGGTGAAGGATCTGTGCCGGGAAGCTGGCCGGCATGGTGTTCGTGCAGTACTTCTTGGGCATGCTGGTACACGCGTTCGAGTTGCGCCTGCCGAACGTTGAGGAGAAGCTGGACATGACCGAGACGTTCAGGCTGGCGATGCCCAAGGCCGTGCCGCTCTGGGCCATCATCACGCCTCGGCTCGTGCCGACCGCCTACGCATGAGCGCTTCATCGACACGCACGTGACCATGCGTGTGATCGAGTTCAATCGGGTCCGTGTGTTGTTTAAGGTAGAACAGTAGGTTTAATGTTGCATCCCTACGTACATATTTTGTCATATTCCTACATTTAATTACTTGGTTTGTGAACATATGAATATAATTGCAAACCATGTCTGTCTAAGTGTACACCCATCAATAGAGGTCTAAGATAGCAGTTGCGGATCTAGAGGAGTGCTGGGCACCATAAAAAATTTGAAAAATGACACAAGATCACCTCTTCGATGGGCTAAATTTGTTGATTAAATTGATTTTGATTTCGATGGTTTGAAATTTTCAAGACTTTGGAACGATTTGTGTTGTGCTTTTAGCAAATTTCAATATCTATATTAGATTTATGACGTTATAAAATAATTGCAAAAGATTATATAATTATACGTATGAAGTGTGCACCGATATAATCAGACGCCCCGTCTACATATTGCCCTTCTCTCTCGCTCGTTCTGTTTCACGATAGTTTATTCCTTTTGATTCAATAGATGTATTAGTTGATGTATTAAAAAAAACCTTGTTTTGTACTGGAAGTGTAAAATGCGTGCGTGCATCCAGGACATGTTCACGGCTGGCACGGACACGTCATCTATCATCATGGAGTTGGCGATCGCTGAGATGATCAAGAACCCGTCCATCATGGCGCGCGCAGGAGGAGATGGACCATGTCGTCGGCCGCGACCGTCGCCTCGAGGAGTCGGACCTGCATGACCTCCCCTACCTCCAGGCTGTCTGCAAGGAGGCCATGTGCCTCCACCCCTCCACGCCGCTCAGCCTCCCTCACTTCTCCTTCGAGGAGTGCGAGGTGAATGGCTACCACGTCCCCCCCGGCAACACGCGGCTGCTCATCAACATCTGGGCCATCGGCCGGGACCCGTCGACGTGGGAGGATCCCCTAGAGTTCTGGCCGGAGCGCTTCCTGTCCCGGCCGGCGGCGAATGTCGACCCACTGGGAACTACTTCGAGCTGATCCTGTTCGGCACCGGCCGAAGGATCTGTGCCGGGAAGCTGGCCAGTATGGTGTTCGTGCAGTAATTCTTGGCAGGGGCGGAGCTAACCCAGGCCTAAGCCCCGGGCTGGGCCAGCTGATTTTAGATTAAATATCTGTTTTCAATGATTTTTCAATAATTTTTCGTAGAATTTTAGTGGGCTTTCGGTACCAGGCCCCGGGCTACAGCCTACTCTCCCTGGGGCCTGGATCCGCCCCTGCTTCTTGGGCATGGTGGTACACGCGTTCGAGTTGCGCCTGCCGGACGGCGAGGAGAAGCTGGACATGACCAAGACGTTTGGGCTGGCGATGCCCAAGGCCGTGCCGTCGTCACGCCCCAGCTCGTGCCAGCCGCCTACGCGTGAGCGCTTCATCGACACACACGTGACCATGTGTGTGATCGAGTTCGATCGGGTCCGTGTGGTGTTTAAGTTAGAATGACTGGTTTGCTGTTGCATCCCTACATACATATTTTGTCATATTCCTGCTTTTAATTACCTGGTTTGTGAACATATGAATATAATTGCAAACCATATCTGTCTCAGTGTACACCGATCACTAGAGGTCTAAGATAGTAGTGGCGGATCTAAAGGACTGCTGGGCACCATAGAAAATTTGAAAAGTGACACAAGATCACCTCTTCGATGGGTTAAATTTGTTGATTGAATTGATTCTGATTTCGGTGGTTTGAAATTTTCAAGACTTTAGAACTATTTGTATTGTGCTGTTAGCAAATTTCAATATCTATATTAGATTTATGATGTTATAAAATAATTGCAAAAGATTTTATAATTATACGTATGAAGTGTGCCTCTTTGCAATCACCGTATGTCATGTCTCACCCACTAGTAGCTGAAAGTCATGCGCTTGAGCAACAATAGATTTAGACTCATCCTTGGTAAAATTGAATAGTTGCTCGCACGTATACAACCAACGATCAAGCTCAGATTCTGCATATTTTTGTTCAAGAGCCGACCACAACTCAGTGGCAGATGTGTAACTCATATACACATCATATAACTGATCTGCCAAGATGGTCAGAATGCAGCCCAATGCGGTGTTATTCGCATTCTCATACTGCGCATTCTCTTCATCTGTAAGCGGGTATTGAGGGAAAATCACCCACAACATACCCAGAGACATGAGCGAAAACTTGGCTCTAGTCTGCCACCTACGGAAGTTCTGACCATTGAACCTCTCAGGTTTCATGACATTACAGGAACCAGCCATTGCTGAATCACAATCACACAAATAATACCAATAAGGTTTCTGGACTGTTAAAAATCTAGGTATTATTTTAATTTCATTTTTGAATATGAAACATAATTCTAAAATAATCAAATACAACAGGCTAGATAGAAGATACCTCTTATTTCTGAAAAGTAGATCTAGAAATGTTGTGTACGAGATGAACAGAGGGAAAATAGGAGAATTCTTACGATGGGCTTGATGACAAAAAGGATGAAGCGCAATAGCGAACGACCGTAGAGGAAGTAGTCGACGCAAAGAAAGTAGTCGACGTTGTGGATTGTTTAATAGCAAGATGAAGAGCTCGAGCGATCACGCAGTTGCGCTGCCCAGAAACCTTATTGCCGCCCCCGTGCAGGTTCTCGCTGCGACAACAGTTCGGAGATCCCGCTCTCCTTGCCTCGCGGTGCACGCCGAGAGGAAAGACTGTTTTAATTGAAACTGATGCCATAACGCAGTTTGAATGCTTAGTTAATGACCATGGTATTGAAGAGAAACCAAAGATTAAAAGGAATTTAATTCACGGCGAAACCGAAGATTAAAAGGAATTTAATTCACGGCACAGCGACCCGCGAAGTCAGAAGCCACGCGGAAAAATACGCGGTAATTCACGAAATACGCGCACGCGTGCGTGTGACTTTGGCCGTGCTCCTCACCCTCCATATGCCTCATTACAAGGAATGGTGGGAGCTCTCCCTTTTTAAGTTGGCATTCTCCTCTCTCAATTAGCAATATGGTACAATTCTTTGTAGCTTTGGCATTAGAGATAAATGGGCCACTTAGGCCTTATTTCTAACAGTCCAAACTCTTGAATTAACGCCCTTCCAAGCATTGTATGAATACCCGCCTCTTCAAATAGGAGGCGCGCGAAATAGAAAAACGCTTTTGATTGGGGACAGCAACAAACTGATGCATTCAACAAGCTTAAACAGGGCCATGACATCATGTCCAGTATTAGGACCTCCCCATTTCAAGAAAACTTTCACCATCGCGACAGATGCTTGTGGAACTGGTTTGGGAGCTGTGCTAATGCAGAATGCTAGGCCACAACTTAATTCAGCACGACCTTGGGTCCAAAAGCCGTAGCACAATCTATCTACGAGAAAGAAGCAATGGCAATCTTGGAAGCCATTAAAAGATGAGACATTATCTGATAGGAAATCTATTAGTCATCAAAATTGACCAAGCAAGTCTGAAGTACTTCACAACACAGATTAACTGTGGGAGTTCAGCATAAACTGTTCTTGAAATTGCATGAATTGGACTACCAAATTTTGTATAAAAAGGGAAGGAGAACAAGGTTGCGGATGCATTGTCAAGGAGATACGAGCCACAGATGGGTGAACTTAATGCAATTACCACAAAACTCTTGAGTGGATAGAATACATGAAGTTGAGCTATATTGATGATCCTTATGGGGCAGAGTTCATGACAAAAATACACTCTAGGACATCTGAGCCGAATGTGTACACCATAGCTGGGGGAATTATCAGATATAAGGATAGAATTTATCTGCGGGGAGAAAAACTGAAATCAGGCATCAGTTGTTGCATACTTTCCATACCACATCCATAGGAGGACACTCTGGAATGAGGGCTATCTGTCATAGAATCAAGAGACTTTTCTATTGGCCAAGACTCAAAAAACAGGTCCAGAAAACAGTCTTTGAATGTCCAGTGAGCCAAGTTAGCAAATCAGAAAATATACCTCCTCCGGGATTTTTGATGTTGGAAATTGGCCCATGAGTTGATGCTCATTTCCTTCACAAATTCTAAAGCATATATGTTTTAATACCATATTGCCTACTCAAATAGAGGGAATTCAATTTATAAGGTAAGGCATGTGGATGGCATGAGTGGAGTTGCGACGAGCAACTGCATCTCTCTATTTATTCTGATTAATTGCAATGAGATGATGCTGTCAATTACTCTAATTGCCTCACATCCATAAAAGGACATGGAGATATCTAGTTCAAAATCAACTGAATTTCTCCTTCATTCTTCTTCCACCTCTTTGGATAATTGTACTATGGCATTGATCAACTGAAACTCATTGGCCTTCCTCCTCGACGTGCATCGAGAGGGAGGATGAGTGGGTTCTCCGAGCCATTGCCACAGATATCACTTGCAAGGGTGGCAAGAAGTTTTTTGGGCAGCGCATCCACACGACTGCTCAACTTCTTCATTGATGTTGATTACTTCTACGATGTGTCTGCGCTGCTTCAAGCCAAAATGTAAATCATTTGTGTGACCTATTGACTGTTATATTCAATTCTTTATCATATTCCAAAGTACAACGTGTCACCTGTTGATTTATGCATTCCTAGTCTTTATAATATTTGAATCGTAATAAAATCTGGAATTAAATTATTACGTATATTTACAACAGTTGGATCCCCTTGAAGTGCCAGACATAACTTGGACACACATCTCAATGGATTTTGTTGAAGGTCTACCTAGATCCAATGGCAAAGTTGTAATCTTAGGGGTGGTAGATAGGCTCACTAAATATGCTCATTTCATTGCAATGTCTCACCCATATATAGTGAAGGAGAACGGGTAGGCTACATTAGCATACAATTAAAATTTTCTATCGTATCACCAAAGAACCAATGCAAGTTATAGATCACGGAATTACCACTAGACGTGCAGATCTGTAGCAGAAGTAGAGTCAATGTAGTGCGCTGGTGCGGTTGTAGTCGTACTAGCCTTGTGCCTCCTTCAACAACTCCTTGTGAATGTCATAGGTTACAGATCATCCTAGCGTTGATGCCTCACAGCAACGTTTCTAAGGTATCCACACGTATGAGGTAGGAACACCACGAGCTGGAGTGCTAGCGCCGACTGTTAGGGTTTTGGGAATTCCGAATTTCTATTGTGTCTCTTCACCCTAAAGCCAACACCCCTCCCTTTATATATATGCATCATAATAGGTCTCTACTTTAGAGGCTCATTAGGAACTTGAAGTCCAACAGAACTCGGATCACCATCCGAAATAAGTCCCAACCTTTTAAGCACGCGACCCTATACGTTCATATATACTTGGACATGGCTCGAGTACACTCACTTGACCATTAATCGGTAGCGATCCCTAGTTGAATGTGCTAACTCTTGAGTATATATAAAGATCATGCCATATGAAACTTAACAATGTTTAGTTATATGCATTTCCCTTTGCCTCATGATATTGATCAGACTCAAGGCGAATATGTGTCATCCTTGTTTAATTTGCTCGATCACTCTTTCTCAATTACGTGACTCAGAATCCCAGACTACGGTTAATTCTTTAACCACGAGTAGTATGTCCATTCATTTCTGGAATCCGACCACATGAGAGGCCTAGAGATATCTCTCCCGTTGTATGGAGGGGAAATCCCGTCTTGATCGATCATGCCTCCTAGTATGCTTCATGACAAATCCGAAAACCATTTTTATAACTACCTAGTTACAAAGTAGTGTTTAGCAACCCCTAAGTAAGTCATTACACATCTCGAGTACATGCGTCAACTTTAAATTTAAGGATACAACATACACAGTATATATGAGACTAACTGATAACAAGAAGATTAGAACGTTCTCACAGTGTCTCAAGGTGGGTCGATCCATCTTCATGTTCTCTAACATATATCCATATTATTGGTTTGATATGTCCATATCTATGACCTGTGAAATATGGTCATCAACCTATACATATACTAGTCTATTCATATGTGTCCATATATGTTTATCGGCTAGGGATCACTTTAGAATAATCATCATAAAGTTATATATAGAGTTTCACAAATAAGTCATATACTTGTCAATAAATAATAATGACATTATTCAAGGAACAAGATAATAAATCATGAACATAAGAAAATATAAACATCTTATGATTATCTCTAGAGCATATCTTCAACATATACACTGGTGCAGAAGTACTCATCACAGATGGTTCATAAACCTCATCACAGACGATTTTGTGAACCGTTTGTAATAATATGTTTGTGATGAAAGAGATCATCAGAGACGGATTTTGAACCGTCTGTGGAAATATATATCACAGATGGTTCTAAATAGGAACCATTTGTGATGAGAGAACATCACAGATGGCACAACACGGCATGAAGCAGGCATGAAGCGCAAATGGGCCGAGCCTGGCCCCACCAAAGGCGAATCGGGCCAGCACGGCCCGACACGGTGGGCACGATGGGCCGTCGTGCCCACGGCATGGTTCCGACCCGAAGCACGATGGGCCCAGGTCGGGCCGGCACGGCATGACGCCCACCACTAGGCAGCCATCACGGTTTCCAAAGGTAAAAACTAAAACTAGGGAATGTTAGCCACGGCCGTGACCGGACTGGGTTTGATTAACTGATTAGCACACGTCAAAACACAGAGACATGGTCATTTTCTGTAGAGAAATTTTACGGTGGATAACATAGGTAGTAAATAGTGGTAGTAGAAATCAAATCTAACTATCCATTCGTCATAGGTATTTTAGGTTTCTCCTAATTCGTTCACATTTTTGGATTCATCGAATACCTGATGATCTTTAGAGGCTTTTTATCCATTCATCCGCCATTCATTAAGATTAGGGCTTCAAACGGAGCGGATACGGACGGATTTCATTCATTCTGTATCCTATTCTAAATTTTTTCTCAGATATAGAATCGGATACAGACAGTGCCGGATTCGAATACGAATACGGATTACTTCGGTTGTGAATACGGAGCGAATACAGATAATTCTGGATACGGTTAGTCTCGGTCACGAATAGTTAGTCGGATAATGCGTGAAAACAGAAACCATATATGTCATGCATATTAGGATCGATCAACCATACACAAAATTTTACTAGAACCTTCAAGACATATAAGTGTTTCAAATTCAATAATAGGTGTCTTCCCTACATAAGAATAATATGCAGCCAAGTATAATTTCAATCAACATATGAACTTATATGATGTATAATGTTTATATTTATCGGATATCTATTTCACTAATTTACACTGATATTTTTTCGGATATCTCGGATATGCGGGTACGGATCAGATACGAATCGGATACTTCTCTTCCCATATCTTAACCCATATTTTTTCAGATAGACGGATTCGAATCCGGATCGAATTTGGATATAACCGGATATCATTTTTTCAGATTCGAACCGGGTTTTAAATGAATTCGGGCTCTAATCGGTTGGAAATTATCCACTCCGTTTACACCCCTAATTAAGATCATATGACGTGTTTTACTGTAGAGGACAAATAATATGATAGAATTTTTTACCCTTTTATCTTTTTCTGAATTTTACTACTAATACTACAGGTGGTAGTATAACTAGATCTAAATTAGTTTCAACCATTAGATTTAAAGGAATGTACGGCTTATATTGACTTTAATCCACTGTAAAAGAGATCTTTCCCGTATCGTTTGTACAACTCTATTAGGCCTGTTCATTTGGATAGCTCTATGGAGGTTGTTGCCAAGAAAAAGGCACACCGGTCGTAGGACCGACCTAGCGTGGGGAGTGCACGCTAAGCGCGCTTATACAGTTATACCTTGCTGCCCACAATATAGATACATGTTAATTTGGATATAGACAAGGCAAAACTTTCGAAGCTTTCATTATCAATGTCATTTTAAATTTAATCATGAATATATGTTATTTTGGATATACATATGGCAACCACTACTACAGATCTCGTCGTCACTACCGGTTCATAAGCTCCATCAATACCGATTTTTGAACCGGTTCCAGCCATCCGGGACTGATATGCCCATCAGTACCGGTTGGTGGAACCGGTATTTATATGCCCATCAGTACCGGTTAAATCCTCAAACCGGTAGTGATGATCTACTATCACTACCGGTTGGAGCCTCCAAATGATCGATAACAGATCATCGATGCATTTTGGAGCCTCCAAAGTACTTATATGAGATCATCGATGTCGGTGGTGTTATGACCCGGTACAAGTGGGATTTTTTAAAAATTTTATTGCTGTAATTCATTAATTTGAGGACATAAAATGATTTATAAATTTCTCATAAATTTATAATGGGTTTTATAAAATATTACCTTGAATAAAAATTTCAAATTTGTTGGATGAGTGTTTAATTCTTAATAATTCTTTTACTTCTCTTTGCAGATTTTCTTTGTTTGTAATTAAATTTTTATATCAAGTAAAAGTAAGTATTATTTTATAATAACGGTGGCGATGTCCTGTTGGTGTTTCCGGCTCCATCCCTGTCACCGTGCGTGCCTGACAACTGGTGCTCTCGTTGACATCCAAGGCCTAAATTGATGCCGTCTAAAAGAATTATTAAGAATTAAACACTCATCCAACAAATCTGAAATTTTTATTCAAGGTAATATTTTATAAAACTATTATAAATTTATGAGAAATTTATAAATCAATTTATGTCCTCAAATTAATTAATTACAGTAATGGAAATTTTTAAAAAATCCCACCTGTACTTGGTCATTTTCAAATAATGATTTTTTGAACATTTCTCAAAATTCATATTTTCATGTCGATTAAGTGCTCAAGCCAAAAATAGTGTGCAAGGTGTTATATCTCCACCAAACGGAGAAACGTAGAATTAGCCCCTCCAATCATAAAAACATGTTGTTTTCTACATTGACATCAAAAAACAAAACTTTGACTACTAATTTATATTGTAAGAATTGGTAGATCAAAGTCTAGATATTATTTTTGAAAACTTTTCTCAAATTTTGAACTCATTTTATATTTTCTGTAAAGCCATTTATATTTCTGATATTATTTTAATTCACAAATGAATTTAAATTTCTTTTTTTTTTCACATTACTATTGCCATTTGAAGATCCTAAACTCCTTGATTTTCATGCACCATTATTAATTTCCCCAACTACGTGCAACCAAACCTCATCCTTCATCGATCGATGAAACTAAAATGTAAATATGAGCTAGATCCACACCTTAAATGCGAGCTATATTATAATTCAAGCAAATTCTAAGCTTACACAACAAGTTTTTGTATCCTACTTGAAAAGATCGAGCTAGATCTTTACATTCATAATCTTTCATCGATTACGGGGGGGAAAATCAAATTTTCTTCATGATTCAAGCAAAGAAGAGGCCCCATTTAAGACTAAATGTAGTGAGGAATGATGTTACTAACATTAGTTACCTTGGTTGCGAGTAAAATGACAAAAAAAATTGAAATTTTGGCAGCACCTCCCCTCCCTTGAAGCTCTTGGTTGATGCTCCTGTTCTTCTCGCACGATGAACTGTTCTTGCTCTGGCAGAGAGCGAGAGGACGAAGAAGTTTAAGTTGGTTTGACATCAGTACTGGTTCAACGTACCAACCAGCCCTGATGTTAGACTATTAATACCGGTACTGATATCCCCCGCAGCCCTGTAGCCGTTGAAACGATAGATAGTACCAGTTCGGGAGACGAACCGGCACTGATGTGGGGATTCAGTACTGGTTGATTTTACGAACCGGTACTGAATATCTAATATTAGTACCGGTTGATGTAACAAGCCGGTACTGATGGTAGAGATCAGTACCGATTAGTCTTATCATCCGGTACTGATATGCCTTGTAACCGTTGAACCTCTAGCTGACATAATTTTTGAATGATTTTCTCATTGTGTCATAATTGTTCTTCCGATTTTCACCGATTTTCTTCTAATTTCCTCCTGATTGTTGACATAAGCCGTTTTTTTGAACGATTTTCTCTGTAACGACTGAAAATTTATCAGTAAAATGAAGTTCTCATTTCTTAGCATTCAAGATTTAATCTTGCATTATTTCTTTGAGTTGGAGCGAATACTTTCTCTTGGAAGCCTCCTATCTCGAGGATCTCTATATCTTTGCTGGTCAACACGATGCTTGCAATCCGACAACCTAGTGTAGCAATCAAGTAATGCCTTGTCCGAAATTTTGTTAATGAAATGAAGTTCCATTTCATTCTTTCCCTGGCTAAAGCACCCCATTACTGTTTCGAGCAAGGAATCGATGCTTCTAGGACTTCATTTATAAACTTGCTAGCTCAAGATCTCCTTATTCTTTTGGTCCAATTGATTACCTGCATTCGGCAACTCCCTGGAGCAATTAAAGTTTTGAAGTTTCTGAACTTTGCCAACTCCATGGTTGCCTCCCTGTTGAGCATTTTACTTCGGTTGTGCAATGGATGGTTGGACCAAAACTCTGCATCCAAGCTTTCCAACTCAAAGATCTTCAGATCGCAGTTGACCAATCTAAAACTTGGACGTGACAACTCCTTGAGGCAATCTAATTGTTGCTATTGTCTAATCTGTGAACAGTGCAATGACCCATTGCCAGATTGAGTGAACAGATCGATGGACAATGGACTGAACTATGACTCAGTGCGTGATCGATTGTCTGAAGAACCGTTTGGGGGCGCCGTTCACTGCCGTTGCCGCCTCGCTCCTCCGCCCGTACACCGCGGGACTGCCCAGCTCGCGCATCGTCAACCCCCCTACGGCGTCGCCCTGCTCACCCCTTTCTCTCTCTCGGCCATGCCCCGCGTAGGAGGCGCTCGCCACGCGGCTGCCGTGCCGAGCCTCGGCTGTGCCGACGCCCATGCCGTGTACTATGACCTCGCCTCCTCTGCCTCAACCGCTATAAATCGGCGCCTGCCCTCGCCGTTCACACCCTTTGCCAACTCCTCCCGAGAGCTGTCCTTCGCCGCTCCACCATCTCCTTCGGTGAAGTTTTGAATGGGGGGAAACCACAAATTGAACGATTGGTGGTACAATGCTCAAATTCAAACGGGTTTCAAGCGCCTTGGAGCATCACTGATCATCTTCCTCCTTTCAATTTCAGCTCTCACCGCTTGGAGCTCTGCCGCCACGGACTTCTTCTTCTCCGCCTCCGGTCGCGTGCTGACGGCCCGTTCCGCAGCTCTTTTGCCTCCTCCAGGTGTTTCGTCGGCTTCACCTCCTCCCCCTGGTCCTATTCCATTCCTCGGCCGAGCCTAATCCTCCTTCTCCATTGCCGACAGGCGCCATCACCGAGCTCCGCCTCACACCGCTGCCGGGCCTCCTCGCTGCTCCTTAGCCTCAATCGAGTCTTCCCTGAGGTCCGCCTGCTTCCCCTCTCTCTACCCGCAGGCGCTCGGCCCTCTCTGTCGCCGTTGCGCCGCCGACGAGCCCCGACGCCCCCCCTCTGCTCTCTGTCTCTGTCGGTGGGGGCGCCCTGTCAGTCGGGCATTTTGCTCTTAAAATGTGCCCATGCCAGCAATACGCTTTCCTTTAAGGGGAAACGTATTTTCCATTTCTTTTTCAATTTCTAATTGATTATTTGGCCGAATCAAGTTCATATGTGCATATCTTTTAATATATAACTCAAATGAGATGAAACCACTTCCTAAATTTTTGTAAAATCATGAACTTTGTGAATATGTAAAAATATTTCATGTTGATCTATTGTACAGATTATGATCTCAGTTATATGCTTTAGGTTAATAGTTGCATAATATGCAAATTTTGCATTTCAACTCCAAATTGAATGAAACTAGTTCCATTGTAATCCTTGGACTGTTAGATTTCCATTTATGTGATAATATTTGTGATTTGGACTAGATTTACAATGTTTGTAACGATTGTTGTGTGTAACACCCCAATTTTTGATTTTCATATATTTAAATGCCATTTCACACTTTTGAGAATTTTCTGGGATTTATATGGATTTAATTTGAATTTATTCCCTTTTGAAATAAATAAATAATTAAAAGTTTTCAACAAAATTTTATTGGAAATATTTTATTTGAGTCCAAAATTCCTCAAAGTATTTTCCAGAATTTTTCTGAAATTTTTCTGATTATTTTGCTATTTTTCTCAAATTATTTGAATTACTAGAATTATTTTCAAATATTAAATTGCTGGAAAATAGCAAACTGGTTTTACTGTTCATCCGACCGGTTCAACCCGAGTCAGACTCGAGTCTGACTTGAGCCTGACCCAAGCCTGACCAGGCCGGACCGGACCACGTTCGTCCGAGCCGTCGGATCGGGGTCCAACAGCCAGGAGCAAGCCACGTGCGTGCGTGCTGTGCACCGTTGGATCGGGATCCAACGGCTGTGCCTGTGTCCATGTCGCGCGGGCACCCAGGCCGTCGGATCTGGACACGTGGACGGCCGTCCGCCTTCGTCTCCACCCGAGTCTTGCTCGGACTGCGCCGCCGTGGGGTTTCCGAGTTTGTTAGGGTTTCCCGATTTCTGCGGACGTCGATGCACTATTTAATGCTCTGACGCCTCCCCGTTGAAGCCCTTTGCCGTGCGCATCTGTTGCCTCAACTCTCACTGCTCAAGCCGTCACCACACCCGCGAAATCGCTCGTCGGAGTTGCTTTAGGTCTCCGCCACGGTTTCTGCAAGTTTCTGCCGCTGTCGAGCCGCCCCGGTCATCTCTGAGCCCAGATTTGAGTGTGCAAGGACAAGCCACGTCGGCCAGGACCATCCACTTCGCCGGAGCACGCCCACAACGCCGTTCCCTGTGTCGTCGTCTTCGTTTCTGGCAGCCGCAAGCCACCGCGTCACCATCGCCGACCTCGAGCTCCACCCACCGTCCGATCGAGATCGAACGGCCACGGTGAGTCCACGTCATCCCGCACCCATAGAAAACCAGATTAGATCTAGAACGTTAGATCCAGATCCAGCGATCCACGTTCGTCCATGTCACCAGTACGAAAGCCACATTGCGGTTTCTAGATCTATTTCCAACCGTTGGATCTAGATCCAACGCTCTAGATTGAACCACGTAGTCGTAACTGCACCGTTCTAGGATTAGATCTCAGCTGGTAGATTTAGATCGTACTGTTAGCGTTAACCCGCGTTGTAGTATTAGATGTGGTCTCAACCGTACGATCGAGATCGAACGGTGTAGATTGAGCCACGCGTCGCCGCCCGGGACATGCCACGTCGCCCCCTTGACGCGGTGAAACCCGATCGGATCTTGACCACGTTGTCCACAACGTGCGCGACCCAGATCCAATCTGGACCGTTGGATTTCAAACCAACGGCCCAGATCGTGCCACGTGCACAGGAGCCAGACCGGCGCGGTCCATGCGGACGCGCCGGCCGTCGGCCCGACGTCACGCAGCGTGATGTCGGTAGCGGGGCCCGTGTCGGTCGTGGCCGCCCAACGGCTCCATGACATCATCCGTGACGTCATGCTGACGTCACGGTGGGGCTCGCATGTCAGTTGTCCTTCGGCCGAGCCGTGCTGACGTGTCAGTGACACGTGCACCCATGGACCAGGTCCACGGTGGACCGGACCCAAGCCGTGGACCAAGTCCATGGACTGGCTGACGCATGCCGACGTTATAATTCGATTTTTCAATAGAAAAATAATTTGATAGAAATTCGATTTCCATGCTGACGTCATGCTGACGCAATAAATGGATTTTTCAATAGAAAAATAAATGAATTAATTCGGTTTATTCTTTTATTTGATTTTTCAAACTTCAAACGCTTATAACTTTTGCGTTTTACCTCCAATTTGAGTGATTCCAATTTCTAAATTTGTATAAAATTGAGATATACTTGATGATGAATTTTATTTAATTTTTGGACAAATTTTTTCTCTGTTTATATTTATTTAATTGATTTTTCCAAACTTTAAACGTGTATAACTTTTGCATTTTAACTCCGGTTTGGACGATTCAAATTTCTAAAAATTTATAAAAGTATGCTCTCTCTGTTTATGAACTTTATTTGAAGTTTTGGACAATTTTTCCTATTATTTATTTATTTATTTATTGCTATTTGCACGTGTTACGAGTAGACGTTGAAGTGCCCGAAGGCTACGAAGGTGAAGTTTTGACCTAGGAGCCAGCTCAAGACCAAGAACAAGTACTTTTTGAAGGCAAGTTATGCTTTGACCATATTGGTCCAATCCTTGAAAATTAGTTTGATTTAAATTATTGCATGCTAGTTTATTTAGCAAATGTTTTAATTATTTCTGGGAATTAGATAAATGCCAAATTGCAGTATGACACCTTGACTATTTAATTAAGTGCCATGATCCCTTGTCACCCTAGTTGAGGAATATGTAGTTGGACATTATTAAATTGCCAACATTGGGTCTTTAGATCGTTGTAGTATATTGCTTAGGCCTGCTACGTGCACTTGACATGATTTTGAACAATCAAAGGTTAATATTGACTTAATGATATATTGAACCTATTTTTGGAGAAGTATCATGTGTTGTGATTGTTGATGGCACGTGGTGCATGGTAATCAACCGGGTTTGATAAATAGATTTAGACCGGGGAAAGTGGCAGGAATGATATGGTGGGCCATGATTGGCACTGGGGATATCGTTTTGGTTCTTCGGGTAGTCTTGCCCTGGTCACCCTAAGGACTTAACCTTGCAAGCCTTTGATCTGAGTCAGATGTGCAACCACATGTCTGTAATGGGAAATAACTTGCATGTGGTACCCCGGGGTGTGAATTGCACCTTTTATGTAGCTTGAAAGGGAAGCGTGCCAGTGCTATGGCATGGTACCCGTCCAACGGTATGTCGGTCCCATACTTCGCCTCTGTTAAGGAAAGGGATGGTGTATGACAAAAGCCAGAGAGGTTCACTTGTTTAGTTTGCGGTCTCTGAAAGACTTTGTTACGATCACTCGCCTTTGTGGTGTTTGACTGTATCTTGTGGGTAAAGTGCATGACCTCTGCAGAGTGTACAACCTATTCGAATAGCCGAGTCCACGGCACTGGACACTGCTCGGGGATTACAGTCAAGGGTTAGACTTTCATGAAAACAGCTTAGACTTGAAAAGTTTGGTTAGGTTTAGTGATGACGTTGATGGAAATGTGGATTAGGAAAGGGAAAGTATTTACTTAACTCCTGGAAAAGTTATTGATATTATCTTTACTTTTACTGCTTTCGAATCTATTTATGCTACTTGTTAAACGCTGTTTACTGCAAATGAACCTGTTAGCCTATCCTTTGTAACAAGCCTTGCATGTAGAATATTAGCTTGCATTCTGTGCTTGACTTGCTAAGTACCAAGTACTCACCCCTTGCAACAATACAACACCAGTTGAAGGAGAAGCGATGCCAGCTTTGGAGGAAGAACTTCAGGAGGAGCTGTCTACCTAGGGAGCAAGCCCAGTCAGTTGCCTGTGGTATACTGGATGGCGCCACATTGATGCTTTTATTCCACTGCATTTTATTTCCTTTAATAAGTTTTCGCCTTGTGTGGCGTACTCTTGTAACTTGACCATAAGGTCGAGCAAATAGTTGGTTATTTTTAATTAAAGTACTTATTATTTCGATGTGTATGATTGTGATATTTACCGATGTTGAGACTGTGTGCACTAGCGTGATCCTGGGCTCGTACTGAATACACAGAGGGTCCAGATTTGCAAATTCGGGTCCCGACATTGTGTTTCATGCTTAGCAAGGTTGAAATGCTATTAACTAGTGCAATTATAAATCAAATGCATGAGAGCTTTTTCCTAGAACTTTGATATGGTATGATCCTACTGCCATATGACTTGCTTAGGTCTTACTTACTGCCCTTGCATGCTTTAGTATCAATGTTGTTTCATGCTCATTAGGGAAAATGGAATAACAATAAAGCTTTCATGCTCAATTAAGCTATTAGCCTTGCTAGTAAACTTCATGACATAGTAAAACCAACCCTACGTTACCTCCGTATACATTCCTTAATAACGCTTAAGGTTGGTTAGGTAAGTTTATTATGTTGTGTCGGGACCCCGAATTTGCAAATCCGGACCCTCTGTGTATTCAGCACTAGTCCAGGAACGCGCTAGTGCACACAGTCTTAACATCGGTAAATATCACAATCATACCACTCGGTACTAATAAAGTACTTTAATTAAATAGTCAAACTGGTTACTCGACCTTATGGTCAAGTTACAATTATACGCCACGCAGGGCGAAACCTAATAAGAGAGAAATAATAGCAGCGGAAAACAAGATAACTTCGTGGCGCCATCCAAAGATACCACAGCAACCTGACCGGGCTCGCTTCCCTATGTAGACGGTTCCTCTTGGAGCTCCTCCTCCAAAGCCGGTGTAGTCTCCTCTTCAACTGTGTTGTATTGTGGCAAGGGTGAGTACTTGGTACTCAAAGAAGTCATGCATGAATGCAAGCTAATATACTACATGCATGGCTTGATACAAAGGAATAGCTCAAGGTATATTTGCAGTAAACAGCATTTGACAAGTAACATAAGTAGATTCGAAAGCAGTAGAAGCAAGTAAAGCATAGATAACTTTTCAAGAAGTTTAATAAACATCTTTCCCATCCTAATCCACAATTCCATCAACATCATTATTAGTCCAACCCAGCCTTTCAAACCCAAGTTATTTTTGAGAAAATCTAACCCTTGACTGTAATTCCCGAGCGATGTCCAATACCGCGGACACGGCTATTCGAATAGATTCTACAATCTGCAAAGGTTATGCACTTTACCCACAAGATACAGTCAAACACCACAAAGGCGAGTTCCCGTAACAAAGTCTTTCGGAAACTTCTAACAATACAAGTGGTCCTCCCCGGTTATTGCACACTAACCCTTCCCTTAGCTAAGGCGAAGTTTAGGCCAATCAACCGTTAGATGGGTACCTGGCCTCGGCCGATGACGCTCCCCGCACAACTTACACAAAGGGTGTAGTTGACCTCCCGAGGTCCCACAGTGCGTTATTAGCAACTTAGTCAACTAGGTCCGTCCCATTACGGACATGTGGTTGCACGTTAGACCCAGTTCAAAGGCTTGCAAGGTGAAGTCCTTAGGGTGACCAGGGCAAGACTACCCGAAGAACCAAAACAACATTCCCGATTGCCACAAGCGGCCCACCTAATCATTCTTGCCACATGCCCCGGTAAAACTATTTATCAAACCCGCTGATTACCATGCACCACGTGCCATCAACATCACATGATACCTTTCCAAAACAGGTTCAATATATCATTATGTCAATATTAACATTTGATTGTCCAAAATCATGTCATGAGCACGAAAGGTGTCTAAGCGTTATACTACAACGGTCTAAAACCCATGTTGGCAATTTAATAATGTCCAACTAGTAATCCACAACTAGGGTGACAAGGGTCATGGCACATATTTAAATAATCAAGGTGTCATACAGCAAATTGGTATTTATCTAACCCCCATATTTAAATAAAGTATTTTTCTAATTGAACTAGCATGCAATAGTTTAAATCAAAATATATTTCAAAATAGGATCAACATGGTCAAAGCACAACTTGCCTTCAAAAAGCACTTGTTCTTGGTCTTGAGTTGGATCCTGAGTCAATACTTCTCCTTCGAATCCTTCCGGCACTTCAACGTCTACTCGTAAAGCGTGCAAATAGCAATACACGAATAAACAATAGGCAAAAAGTGTCCAAACATCCAAATAAAATCCATAAACAGAGAGAACATAATTTTACGAATTTTTAGAAACTGGAATCATCAAATTTGGAGTTAAAATGCAAAAGTTATGATTATTTAAAGTTTAAATAATCAATTAAATAATTTTACAGAGAAAAACTTTAGTCCAAAAATTAAATAAAATTCATATTTAGGTAGATCTCAATTTTATACAAATTTAGAAATTTGAATCACTCAAATCGGAGTTGAAACGCAAAAGTTATAAGCGTTTGAAGTTTGAAACAAAATCTAAAATCATTATTCCGAATTAATAAATCATTTTCTTTTTCGGAAATTAATTATTGCGTCAGCGAGGACACGTGTCATCCTGTGATTGGTCGGCTGATGTCATCACCGAACGGATCCGTGGTGACGTCATCTTGGCGTCGGCGCTGACACGTGGCACCACTCGGTCGCCCGCGTGTCCGGCCCATGGATCGGGTCCACGGGCGGCACGGGTCCACGGGGGATCCGGTCCATAGCGCACGGTGGCTGACATGCGGGCCCGTATGTCGGCCGGCTCACGTCTTGGCGCCGGTGCGATTGGTGAGCCACGTGGCACAATCTCGGCCCTAGGATCAAGATCTAACGGCCGCTAAAGGATCCAATCTATAACACGTGATCTAACCTCGATCGCACGATCTAGATCCAACGGGTGATACGAGATCTGGGGTTGGAACAAGAAAGGGCTACGTGGCCTCACTCGTCTGCGTCGATCGGGATCGGACGGTGTGAGCTTCAGCGGGATCGCGCGCGGCTGGTCGGCGGATCTGGCCGGACTTGAGGACGGCGACACACGGACGGTGCCTCGGCGAATCCGCTGAAGTCGTGGTCCAATCCGATCGCCTTGACACTGGGGTCTCGAATCCGGGCTCGGTAGCGGTGGAGGAAGTCTTGTCGGCGGCGGAAAAACCCAATAACTGCGGCGGAGGAGTGATCCAACTACGGCGGCGATTGCGACTAAGCCGTGGCGCCTGGGCTCGGAGACTTGAGGGAAAAGGTGCACACACAACGGCGGTCCTCGGGCGATGATCCACGCCTTAAATGGCCTCGGCATGCGCGCAACAAACGGAAACCTAATCGGACGCGGCGGCTACGCGGCGGCGCTCTCCGGCTCGGATTCGGACGAAGACGATGACGGAGGGCCGTACACGTGGCACGATCAACAGCCACGATCGCGCGGGCGTAACCGGGTTCGGGTCGGACGCGGCTCGAACCGTGACGTGAAATCCTCGACCGTTGGATCTTGATCCAACGGTCCCACAACCCAGGGTTTGGGCGTGGTTCGATCAAGTCACGTGGCTCGGGTCGGACTCGAGTCCGACTCGAGTTCGACTTCGATCCGGATGAATAGTACTTGACCCAACTCGAATTTCCAGTGATTTAATAATTAAAATAATTCCCAAGAATTCATTTAATT
Source organism: Rhipidocladum racemiflorum (assembly GCA_036346355.1). Classification (NCBI taxonomy): domain Eukaryota; kingdom Viridiplantae; phylum Streptophyta; class Magnoliopsida; order Poales; family Poaceae; genus Rhipidocladum; species Rhipidocladum racemiflorum. The sequence continues at coordinate 58,627,520 of CM070573.1, read as the reverse complement.
CATTAAAAATAGCAAAAGACTCGTAAAAATTCGAAAAATTCTGGAAAATATTTTGGATCATTTTGGACTCAAATAAAATATTTCCAACAAAATTTTATTTGCAAAGTTTAATTCTTTAATTATTTCAAAATGGAATAAATTCAAATAAATCCAAATAAATTCCAGAAAATTCCAAAAATTCACCAAAGTGCCAAATCACACATGAATTTAAGAAAAGCAAAATTTTGGGGTGTTACAAACCTCCCCCCTTAATAGAATCTCGTCCCCGAGATTCAGGGCTCACTACAGAATAGGCTTGGAAACTCTTTCTTCAAATCCTCTTCGCGCTCCCATGTCGCTTCGCTTTCTTCATGATTGCTCCACTGAACTCTACAGAAACGGGTTGACTTATTTCTGGTCTCTCGATCCATAGTGTCCAAAATCTTTACGGGATGCTCCTTGTAAGTCAAATCTTCTTGCAACTCAATTGACTCTAGCGGTGTCTGTTCCTCAGGTACTCGGAGACACTTCTTCAACTGGGACACATGGAATACGTCATGTACTCCTGCTAACGACTGTGGCAACTCCAGCTGATAAGCAACTTCGCCTCTGCGGCTCAAAATCTTAAATGGTCCAACATAACGGGGTGCAAGTTTCCCTTTGGCATGGAACCTCTTAACTCCCCTGAGAGGCGTAACTCTGAGGTATACAAAGTCTTCTGGTTCAAAACTCAAGTCTCGGCGACGGTTGTCAGCATAACTCTTCTGTCGTGATTGGGCTATCTTCAACCTTTCCCTGATCACGGCAATCGCTTCTTGACTTCTTGAAGAAAATCAGGCCCGAAGACACGGCGTTCGTCGGTCTCATTCCAATTCAATGGCATCCGACAGGGTCGACCATACAGTGCCTCAAAAGGTGACATCTGTAAACTAGCTTGGTAACTATTGTTGTAACTGAACTCGGCATACGGCAAACTCTTATCCCAAGAGGTAGCATAAGCCAATGCACAAGCTCTTAACATATCCTCCAGAATCTGATTGACTCTTTCGGTCTGTCCATCCGTCATGGATGATAAGGTATCTTGAAGTTCAAACGGGTTCCCATGGCTTCATGCAACTTATTCCGAGAATCTTGAGGTAAATTGGGTACCTCGTCCGATACAATCCTCTTTGGCACTCCGTGCAAACAGACGATCCTGATCATGTACAACTCTGCTAACTTATCTCCGAGTAAGTGGTCTTCACGAGGGATAAAATGGGCTACTTTGGTCAAGCGATCCACTATAACCCATATGGAGTCATAACCTCCTTGAGTCTTAGGCAAACCGGTAATGAAATCCATTCCGATTTCCTCCCACTTCCACTCAGGTATTTTCAGTAATTAGCAATCCTGCTGGTCTCTGATGCATTGCCTTGACTCTCTGGCATACGTCGCACAATGCAACATGCTCGGCAACTTCACGCTTCATGCTCGGCCACCAGAATCTTTCCTTCAAATCCTGATACATTTTGGCGCTTCCAGGATGAATTGAGTACTTAGAGTCATGGGCTTCTTCCAAAATCAGTTGCCTTAGCTCCTTTTTGTTCGGCACACAAATGCGATCCTTCATCCATAACGTGCCTTGCTCATCCAACCTGAAGTCCTCTGCTTTGCCTTCCTCCTTGATGGACTTAATCCTGCGGATCTTGTCATCATCCTTCTGTCCTTCTCGGATCTGGTCCTCTAGAGTAGGCTTTACTTCCAATGCGGCCAAGAATCCGCTAGGTACCACCTCAATCTTCATTCTCTGAAATTCCTGACATAGCTCATCCTGACTTGTGGCTAGCAACATGCTCACAGTATGGCTTTTCCGACTCAGAGCATCGGCTACTACGTTGGCCTTTCCGGGATGGTAATGGATTCCAACATTATAGTCCTTGATCAACTCTAACCATCTCCTCTGCCTTATGTTCAGATCCGACTGGGTGAATATGTATTTAAGGCTCTTATGATCCGTATACACTTCACATCTGTTTCTAATCAGATAGCGACGCCATATCTTCAAGGCATGCACTACGGCAGCTAACTCTAGGTCATGCGTCGGATAATTTTCCTCATGCGGCCTCAACTGCCTTGATGCATAAGCGACAAACTTTCCATTCTGCATCAGCACACATCCAAGTCCTTGGCGCGATGCGTCACAATAAATATCAAAGCTTTGATTAATATCCGGTAGAACTAACACCGGCGCTGATGTCAATCGCTTCTTGACTCCCAAATCCTTCCTCACATTCTCGTGTCCATGCAAACTTCTTCTCCTTTTTCAAAGAATTGCGTAAGAGGTTTCGCAATTGTCGAAAAACCTTCAATGAAACGGCGATAGTATCCTCGCCATTCCAAGGAAACTCCGGATCTGGTCACGATCTTGGTGCTCCTAATGTAACACGCCTTCTACTTTTCTTGGATCTACGGCGACTCCTTCTGCGGTCATTACATGTCCAAGAAACTCCACCTTGTCCTTCCAAAAATCACACTTACTGAACTTGGCAAAGAGTTGATGTTCCCTCAGCTTTTCCAAAACTCGCCTCAAGTGTTCGGCATGTTCATCCTCTATCTTGGAGTAGATTAGGATATCATCTATGAACACGACAACAAACTTGTCCAAATATTCCATGAACACCTTATTCATCATATTCATAAAATATGCTGGCGCATTAAATCGATCCAAAAGACATAGCGTAAACTCAGAATGTCCATATCTTGACGAGAATGCAATTTTCGGATATCTTACGATCGGATCTTCAATCGATGGTATCCCGATCTCGGATCAATCTTGGAGAAAACTCGCTCCTCTCGGTGATCAAACAAATCATCAATCCTGGGTAGCGGATACTTATTCTTCACGGTGACTTCATTGAGTGCACGGTAGTCGATGCACATCCTGAAACTCCCGTCCTTTTTCTTGACGAACAAAACTAGTGCTCCTACTTCCACGAACTCGGTCCTGGATAAATCCTTTCTCCATTAACTCTTCCAAATTGTTTCTTCATCTCTACCAACTCCTCGGTGGACATCCGATAGGGTCTCTTTGCTATCGGTCTTTGTACTGTACAAGCTCTATCACAAACTCTATGTCCCTGTCTGGCGGCATACCAGGTAGATCTTTAGGAAATACATCTGGGTACTCATTCACTACTGAGACATCCTCTATGCTGATTGTCTTGGTACTGTTAACCATCATCTGTCCATCTCTAACTGCAGTGGCTTGAAATTCCACTTTCCTTCCACACGGGCTCTCAACTGAGATAGTCCTTCGTCCACAATCCAACACGGCTCCAGTACGACGTCCGTAGCATTCCGCAGTGCATCTGCGGTGACATGGTTGACTCGACCTCTCACCACGCCAGGGTGTGGCTCCTGATCTTTGGCCTCCTAGCCTGAGGTGGTTCCTAGATTGAAGCGAATCAGGGTCACTCCTGCTGTCTTCTTTGGACAATCATGTTGGCAAAGTGTCCTGGCTTGTTGCGGTTGTAGCAGCGTCTCACGGTTCCTTCTTTGACTGGAGCAGCGTTTCTAGCGGGGTGGGTCTGGTAGTTACGATTGACAGGTCTTGGTGCCGTGACGGTGTCCTTGTTGCATTTGTGGCTGGAATCAAGAATTGATTTGGTGCAACTCTCAGCGTATTGCGTTATTTGGCGTGATCCTGTTTGTTGCATTCTCGCGCTTCTGTTCTCATCCAGTTCCTTGCGCTTTGTCCTCAAGAATAAGCGCCTTATTCACCAACTCTTGGAAATCTGGGAAGGTGTGGGTGATCACCCTACTTGTAGTCCCGAGTTAAGTCCCTTCATGAAGCGAGGCTATGCGGCTTTATCTGTCGCTACATCCTCAAAGCGTAGCGTGCGGTGTGTGAACTTGTTCAGGTAGTCGGCCACTGGCTGATTACCTTGCTTCAGTGCTCTGAACTCCTCCTTCTTGAGATCCATGATTCCTTCAGGCACGTGATACTGGCGAAACGCAAATGTGAACTCCTCCCAAGTGATATCTTGAGGGTCCACTTGTGTGGCGCAGAAGTTCTCCCACCATTCGGCGGCTGTTCCTTCCAACTGATGAGAAGCGTAGGGTACCTTCTCATTTCCTATGCATTGAGCTATGTGTAGCTTCCTCTCGATTGACCTTAACCAATCATCGGCCTCCAATGGATTGGCATTCCCAGAGTAAGTGGGTGGGTGAGTCCTCATGAACTCACGGCCAGGTCTTGTATTCTGGCGTTGTCACTGATTAACTTGATTAGCGATGGCACGGCGATGGACGTGTTGCATTTGTTGCATCATAGCATGCATCAACCGAGTGCAGAGGCTGCGAGAAAAGCTCCAAAATTCTGCATATCCAGTGGCGATCTGGTGCTCCATCATTGGGATTTTCTGTGGCGAGAACCACTTCCATTGCTTCCAAAGTTTCATGGTGTTCACCATCTGTTGATTTGATATTAGTTTTAGAGATGAGTGTTAAACAATAATAGACAAGTAATATGTAACTTATGCGGGGCGGAAGGTGTAACTTTAAGGTCCAACTTTATTAACTAATAATAATAACCCGGTATGGTTGCTCACAATGCCTAAGGGCCTTGCAACACATACCGCACACTCAGCAAACAAAGGAAAAAAAATCCAAATCAAACTAACACTGAAGTCCAACGCCTAAAGGGTGACTCTTTATTCTATGACGCGACTCGGCGAAGGAGTCTCACTATAGAACCTACGCTCACTCATCGAGAAAACCTCCACGGCCTGGGTACGGATGCTGCGGCATAGGCGCGAAACGATTGCCATGTCCAAAGAATCGTGTCATCTGTTGTAGTCGAATAAGTAGTGTCCTCATCGAGATCGACTCCTCCAGATCCGCTCGTGTAGCTCTCGAGTAATCGCCTCTCAGTTACGGTCCGTACAAAGTCATCTCCAACTCGTCAATCCTTCGCGAAGGTGTGACACATACTCTTGAGCTTCCCGCCATCTGTTCTTCTCTGTTGTGATCTCCTTGCGGGCCTTCAGAGCTCCTTGCTTGTATCATCGAGTACATCCTCCTGGCGACAACAAGTCGTGCCAAGCTGTGTAACCATGGCATCCTCATCCTGAATCGCCTTCGGGTCAAGAAGGTTATCGCTGCTGGTGATAACGGAACACCGTGCTCTCTAACTCTCTGGCGTGAATACGGGTAATGTGCCGCATTGCTCGTCGTGATACTTCTTGGATACCCATCTGCATTGTAGACCTCCTGGCGGTCACGGTGTATCGAGCGATTGCACAGGCCCTTCTTCCTAGCGGTACCACAATCTTCACGTCACAAGCCTTGATCAATCCTACTTGTCGATCACTTCCACTTGGTATTGCGGCTTCTCAAAATCTCCGAGTTTGTAGCATATGCCAAAGTTCTGCGGCGTGACCAACCTCCAGATCAACGTAGTTGAACTCTCCCTCCATCTGTCACAAGAGTGCTCACGTAAGAACTCGGAATTTTTAAATTGTGACTAGGTAAGGAAAAATTCAGCAAGAGACAAGAAAAGAGAGAAGGGATAAGTCGAGATGTCATTTCTTATCTTGACAAATTTTACTCTTTTAGAAAATAGGTTTTATCCTCACTACGACCATTCTAGCTAGGGTTGAGCCTACAGTCAGTATGGCTCTGATACCACCTCTGTCGGGACCCCGAATTTGCAAATCCGGACCCTCTGTGTATTCAAGACTAGTCCAGAACGCCGCTTAGTGCACACAGTCTTAACATCGGTAAATATCACAATCATACCACTCGATACTAATAAAGTACTTTAATTAAATAGTCAAACTGGTTACTCGACCTTATGGTCAAGTTACAATTATACGCCACGCAGGGCGAAACCTAATAAGAGAGAAATAATAGCAGCGGAAAACAAGATAACTTCGTGGCGCCATCCAGTATACCACAGGCAACTGACTGGGCTCGCTCCCTATGTAGACGGTTCCTCTTGGAGCTCCTCCTCCAAAGCTGGTGTAGTCTCCTCTTCAACTGGTGTTGTATTGTGGCAAGGGTGAGTACTTGGTACTCAGCAAGTCATGCACAGAATGCAAGCTAATATACTACATGCATGGCTTGATACAAAGGAATAGCTCAAGGTATATTTGCAGTAAACAGCATTTGACAAGTAACATAAGTAGATTCGAAAGCAGTAGAAGCAAGTAAAGCATAGATAACTTTTCAAGAAGTTTAATAAACATCTTTCCCATCCTAATCCACAATTCCATCAACATCATTATTAGTCCAACCCAGCCTTTCAAACCCAAGTTATTTTTGAGAAAATCTAACCCTTGACTGTAATTCCCGAGCGATGTCCAATACCGCGGACACAGCTATTCGAATGGATTCTACAATCTGCAAAGGTTATGCACTTTACCCACAAGATACAGTCAAACACCACAAAGGCGAGTTCCCATAACAAAGTCTTTCGGAAACTTCTAACAATACAAGTGGTCCTCCCCGGTTATTGCACACTAACCCTTCCCTTAGCTAAGGCGAAGTTTAGGCCAATCAACCGTTAGATGGGTACTGGCCTCGGCCAGATGCGCTCCCGTACAACTTACACAAAGGGTGTAGTTGACCTCCGAGGTCCCACAGTGCGTTATTAGCAACTTAGTCAACTAGGTTCATCCCATTACTGAGACATGTGGTTGCACGTTAGACCCAGTTCAAAGGCTTGCAAGGTGAAGTCCTTAGGGTGACCAGGGCAAGACTACCCAAGAACCAAAACAACATTCCCAAAGGCCACAACCGCCCACTGATCATTCTTGCCACATGCCCCGGCGAAAACTATTTATCAAACCCAGCTTGATTACCATGCACCACGTGCCATCAACATCACATGATACCTTTCCAAAACAGGTTCAATATATCATTAAGTCAATATTAACATTTGATTGTCCAAAATCATGTCATGAGCACATAGCGAGTCTAAGCGATACTACAACGGTCTAAAACCCATGTTGGCAATTTAATAATGTCCAACTAGTAATCCACAACTAGGGTGACAAGGGTCATGGCACATATTTAAATAATCAAGGTGTCATACAGCAAATTGGTATTTATCTAACCCCCATATTTAAATAAAGTATTTTTCTAATTGAACTAGCATGCAATAGTTTAAATCAAAATATATTTCAAAATAGGATCAACATGGTCAAAGCACAACTTGCCTTCAAAAAGCACTTGTTCTTGGTCTTGAGTTGGATCCTGAGTCAATACTTCTCCTTCGAATCCTTCCGGCACTTCAACGTCTACTCGTAAAGCGTGCAAATAGCAATACACGAATAAACAATAGGCAAAAAGTGTCCAAACATCCAAATAAAATCCATAAACAGAGAGAACATAATTTTACGAATTTTTAGAAACTGGAATCGTCAAATTTGGAGTTAAAATGCAAAAGTTATGATTATTTAAAGTTTAAATAATCAATTAAATAATTTTACAGAGAAAAACTTTAGTCCAAAAATTAAATAAAATTCATATTTAGGTAGATCTCAATTTTATACAAATTTAGAAATTTGAATCACTCAAATCGGAGTTGAAACGCAAAAGTTATAAGCGTTTGAAGTTTGAAACAAAATCTAAAATCATTATTCCGAATTAATAAATCATTTTCTTTTTCGGAAATTAATTATTGCGTCAGCGAGGACACGTGTCATCCTGTGATTGGTCGGCTGATGTCATCACCGAACGGATCCCGTGGTGACGTCATGCTGACGTCAGCATGACACGTGGCACCACTCAGGTGCTGCCACGTGTCCTGGCCCATGGATCGGGTCCACGCAGCGGCACGGGTCCACGGTGGATCCGGTCCATAGCGCACGGTGATCGACATGCGGGCCCCGTATGTCACGCTCACGCGTCTTGGCGCGCAGTCTTGATTCGGTGAGCCACGTGGCACAATCTACTTCTAGGATCAAGATCTAACGGCCGCTAAAGGATCCAATCTATAACACGTGATCTAACCTCGATCGCACGATCTAGATCCAACGGTGATACGAGATCTGGGTTGGAACAAGAAAGGGCTACGTGGCCTCACCTCGCGCGGCGATCGGGATCGGACGGTGGCCGGAGCTTCAGCGGGATCGCGGTGGCGCTGGTCGACGGATCTGGCCGGACTTGAGGACGGCGACACACGGACGGCGCCTCGGCGGATCCGCAAAGTGCGTGGTCCAATCCGATCGCGCTTGACCTGGGGTCTCGAATCCGGCTCAGCGCGGCGGAGGGGCTCTTACGGGCGCGGAAAAGGCACAATCATGGGCGGAGGAGTGATCCAACTACGGCGAGCAATTGCGACTAGCGGCGCGCCGGGCTCGGAGACTTGAGGGAAAAGGTGCGCACACAAACGGGCGGTCCTCGGCGATGATCCACGCCTTAAATGGCCTCGGCATGCAGCGCGCACAAAACGGAAACCTAATCGGGCCAGCGGCGGCTACGCGGCGGCGCCTCCCGGCTTCGGATTCGACGAAGACGATGACGGAGGGTCAGACACGTGGCACGATCAACAGCCACGATCGCTGGCGAATCGGGTTCGGCCTGACGCGGCTCGAACCTGACGGTGAAATCCGACCGTTGGATCTTGATCCAACTGGCCCACACCCAAGTAGGGTTTGGGCGTGGTCTCGATCAAGTCACGTGGCTCTGCCTGACTCGAGTCCGACTCGGTTCCGACTGGTTCGACTTCGATCGGAAGAATAGTACTTGATCCAACTCGAATTTCCAGCGATATAATAATTAAAATAATTCCAAGTAATTAATTTAATTCATTAAAAATAGCAAAAGACTCAAAATTCCAAAAATTCGAAAATATTTTGGATCATTTTGGACTCAAATAAAATATTTCCAACAAAATTTTATTTGCAAAGTTTAATTCTTTAATTATTTCAAAATGGAATAAATTCAAATAAATTCCAAATAAATCCAAATAAATTCCAGAAAATTCCAAAAATTCACCAAAGTGCCAAATCACACATGAATTTAAGAAAAGCAAAATTTTGGGGTGTTACATGTTGCCACTTTAATTTAAAAATGTAAGCTTAACCTTATTCATGTGCAATTGTGATCTTTTAGGCCTTTTCGGTCATCCGTAAAACTACTCGTCAAAATGCAAACTTAAGGGAGACTAGCTTAGAATCATCCTACATCATGTGTACTACCATGTTTGGGAAAAACATTTCATTTATAACTTGCTTTGCATCTGAATCCTATTAAAGCAAAAGGTCTAAGTTGTATGGTGAACTAGTGCATTGCTTAAGTAGCTAGTCTTAGATTTCTTTAATCCAAACAATCTTAGCTTCCTGAATTCGATTGTTTAAACACTAAGATACATGTAATTAACCTGCTGTGTGTGGAACTAGCATGCTAGCATTTGATTGAATCCCTCCTGTAACTACTTGTTCTTTTGTTGAGTTTTAAGTCATTATTTGCTTCTGATTTCCTTTTGCCCCATTTTTATTTGTGGTTATTTTCTTTTGTTGTGGGTTTCTCTCGTTCGTACGCGTAGCTGACGACGTGTCGGAGTCCGTTGATAACGACCCCGACTACCTTCCCGAAAACGATCCCGAAAGAGAGCAAACAGGCAAGCACCATCCTTTGAACATGTTGATCCCATACTTTACAAAGTCTAGTTTGTTTTAATCAAACTATTATGCATGTGTTTAATTTCCGTAAAGTTGCTATATTGTGGGTCATGGTAGTTATGCTCCTAACTTGTGGGATTACCTTAATAACATTGACATGAGAACCTTGTTAAAACCTAGGCTAGGATTATTCATGCTATGAGATGAAACTTGGGTACTATCGTTTATTAAATAATATGCTTAGCCATGCTTTAGTTGTGGATAGAATGTTAGACTTGATTCTTGATGAAACTTTACAAATGTTGAAAATGGCAGTAAAGGATACTGGTATGTGGTTAAAAAATGGAAATAAAAGTATGTTTTAGACAAGGGCGAGCTATGTTTAACTGAAAGTGCAATGGGTTGTCTTGCACCGTACAATCGGCCACTTGTACGGTACAAGGGAATGAATTGGTTTTGTATGATATTTGGTAATTGCACGTAGATAGGGGGAGATACTCGCCTGAGTCAACCTAAGGACCGAACTTGATACTATTAACTGAGTTAATTGGTGCAACCACATATGCTAGTATGAGATAGCCTTAACTTAGTAAGCTAAATGAAGTTTTAATCTTGCACGTCGGTAGGCAGAAGAGTATGGACGAATCAAGTGAGTGGTGTCGTTTGAGGGTGCTCCCTTCACCAAGGTGGTGGGATCAAGTGACCTGATACAACGGGTATGCCTTGCTATGGGGAGAACGAGGGCGATGACTAGCGGGACCATCGTGACTGTTGAAATTCTGCCGCCATAGCAAGGACAGGTCATACTCAGGCTAGTGCAAGGTTAGGCTTTAGCTAGTCAAAAAGTTTCATCATAGTCTAGCAAAACAGATACTTATGTATCGCGTGGCATGGTTGACATGATTGCTAGAATATGTCATGTGGGTAAAGTGTACACTCTCTGCAGAGATTTAAATCTAATCGATTAGCCGTGCTCACGGCCACGAGCGGCTTGGAAACATAATGTCAAGTATAGAGTTTTGATTTTGGTTTTGCAAAATGACATAGAAAATGGTGTTTAGTATGTTAGTGTAAGTTATGGTGGGTTGGTTATGTTTCGGATATTGTTTGTGGCCATGGAGGGTCATGAATGATTGTTCAAATACTTATATGTTACTTGTAGTTTCTAATCAAATGCTCATTCCAAATGTTATCGATGTTTAGCAAATTGCATGGTTACAAACAAAATTTGCCTTATGCTGAAATTCAAACCTAGAGTAGAAGCTTTCATACATTGAATAGCTTGGCATGTATAATTACTTCCATACACTAAAGTCTTGCGAGTACATACGTGTACTCACCGTTTGCTCTACTTAAAAATGTTTAGAGGAAGGTAATGATGACGCTCCTGGTGATACTTACTACGAATCGGGTGCAAACGACGTCTTTGATGGTTAAACTGGGTCTTTCCCCAGTCGGATGCCCTTTTTGGGTTATGGGTGGCATTCTGTGAAATCATGTGCTGAAAAATTGGCTTAGAATTGAATTTGCAAATATGTTTGTTCATGTGTTTTGTCAATTTGACAAGAAGCAGTAAGTTTCGCTTTTGCGCCGGACCAAGATCTCAAGAAACAGTAAGTTTCCCATCTACGACGGACAAACTTTGTTGGTCTGTCGTGGACATGCTTTTGAACTCATTGAGCTAAACTCAATTTTCCTCAAAAACCAGTAAGTTTCCCATGTACGACGGACAAAGTTTTTGGGTCTATCGTGAACGTGTTTTTGAGCTCATGAGTCGAACTCAATCTTCCAAGAAACCAGTAAGTTTTGCATGTACGGCGGACAAACTTCTTTGGTCAGTCGTGAATGCATTTTTGCTTTAGGGTTTCGTTCGGACCATGTTGTTTTTGAAACCGAAGGCAGTACGCTTATGCGCCAGGACAAGATTTTTTGTCCGTCGTGAACATGAATTTGAAAGCGTTTTGAATCGAGACTTTTGCATGTACGACGGACCGATTTTGGTTGACCGTCGTAAACATGTTTTGGCCGAATGTTTTCTTTTGGAACCGAGAGTTTCTTGTACAACTGGACAGACTTTGTTGGTCCGCTAGAATCGCTTAGGGTTTCACTTGGCATTTGGCGCGGACTGGTTTTGTTTGTCCGTCGTGAATGCGTTTTTCTTGAATTAGGGTTTTGAGCAGAATTGAAATAATTTGAATTTGAGATTATGAAATTTGTGATGATTTCATGATGCTTCTTTTGAAGTGGACTTTATGCAATGCTCATGTGAGTAGTTGCATGGATTGACATTGAGTCAAGTCGTGGACTTGTGCTCGGATTTGTTTTGTGTTTTGTTCATGTGCGGTATTGCTCAAGACGAATGTGGTCGATGACGGACCGAACTAGGTTCATGGAGGAACTGAGGTTCGGGACTAGGTTCAGGAGGAACTGAGGTCTTGGTGGTCAAGGATGTCATGCGGGACGTTCGGGCTAAGAGAATGGTGCACATGAAGAATGGTTAGTCACGTGAGAATGGCAGGAGGTCATTCGCGTGCAAAGTGTTAGTCACGTGAGTATGGCAGGTGGCCATACGCGTGCAAAGTGTTAGTCATGTGAGTATGGTAGGGTTGCCATACGCGTGCAAGAGTTGTACTCGGCCAGGTTGGGCCAAGTAGAGTTGTGTTGGATACAGATTCCTTCTAGGGAATAGGAATCGTATTCAAAACTCCTTGTGGGTTGGTGCTTTAAATAGGTGGGGGTCTCTGTTGAAAGGCACCAAGTAGAGCTGAGCGCATCAAGCTTTGAGCTTGGTTTTAGGGTTTGTACTCTTTTGATGAGAGTATTTTAGACAAGAAATAAAGATCAATTCTTCCAAGATTTTTATGCTACAAGAACCACGTCGCTACGTTGTTTTCTGCTTTGGTTCTTGTTTGCATGCTTGTTCTAATTCTAGATTGGTTTTTGATCGTTGAGTTTCATCTTGATTTGATCCATCAAAACCGTTCTAGGTATTGATTTAGAGTTTCTCAAAGTCTAGTTGATTAATCTTTTGAAGATCTTGTTTAATCTTGAAGTTTTGATTAGATTGATTCTCGTCAAGTTCTGAAACAGCAAGCTTGAAGCTTATAACTTTTGATCCGTAAGTCCGATCGAGCTGATTCGCTTTTGGGTTCGGTTCAGATCGAATCTAGTTTCTTGTGTCCAAATTTCAAATCGATCCGACGGTTGGATCTCCGTGAATTCGCTTTTACCGAACCTCTCGCTATTCTGCTTTTGTCGAAAACGAGGCATTTATTTGGTTACATTTTGGGGTGAACTTTAATAGGTCAAGAATTTGGTTTTAGCTTCCGCACAATCATTCACCCTCTCGATTGCTATATTCGTGATACTTCGATCCTACAAGTGGTATCAGAGCTACGTCTTTCTAATCTATCTTAACCGGTGATTAGATCAATGGATCGTTATTCGACAAAACCATGTGTGTTCGATGGTGTTGATTTTCAGTTTTGGAAGGCCAAGATGGAGGCGTTCATCCAAGCACAGGGCTTCGCAATATGGGAGAAGGTTTACAAACCATATCAAGTCCCTGAAAACGACAACGTCAATGATACAAATCGTGCACATGTTGAAGCAAATAGCAAGGCGCGCAACTTGATCATCCAAGGCTTGGGACGCAGCGACTTTGATCGAGTGGTTCATCTTCGATCCGCATATGAGGTATGGAAATCTCTTTGTGATTACCATGAGGGTTCTAACACTGTCAAAGAGGTTCGCCAAGATATTTACAAAAAAGAATACATGCGTTTTGAGATGAAACCTAGTGAATCTGTAGATGACTTCTTTGCACGTTTCAATAAAATTCTTAGCAATCTACGTCTTTGTTGGAGTTAGCTACACTGATGCTGAAAATGCTCGACAATTGCTTAGTGCTTTGGACATGTCAGTGTGGGAGATGAAAGTAACATCTATACAAGAATCTACTACTATGAGCACACTCACATTAGATGTTCTTTACTCTAAGTTGAAAACTCATGAGTTGGATGTTCTTGCCAGGAAGGGTAACATTAAATCAATTGCTTTGATCTCTAACCCTAACATGTCAAATGCAAATTCTTCTTATAGCTTTGCCTTGTCTTCCATGTCTTCTTTAACAGATGAGCAACTTGAAGAGTTTCCTGAAGAAGATCTGGCACTACTCTCTTCTCGCTTTAACAAAGCTTTGCAGAATGTGAGAATGAGAAAGCGAGGCGGTCCTCCAAGATGCTATGAGTGTGGTGACCTCAACCATATTCGCACAAATTGTCCTAAGCTTGCAGGAAAAACATCAAAGGAGGAGAAGGACAGCGACAGAAGGAATGAGAAGAAAAGGTTCTCGTCAAATGATAGGAAGAAGAAGAGCTTCATCAACCGCAAGGTGGTTCACCGAGTTCTTTCCGCTCTTGAACAAGTCAATTTGAGCGATGTGGACTCGGAGAGCAGCGAAGATGATGCAACTCCAAGCAAGCATGATTTGATAGGATTATGTCTCATGGCAAGCAGCAAGGATAGCTTCACCGAGGACGACCACGACAGCGACTTCAATGAGGCTTCTCGCGCGAGGAAGGAGAACATATGGGTAGTGGATTCCGGATGCTCACGCCACATGTCCGGTAATAAGAATTGGTTCTCCTCCTCACTGCATCTCGTCTTTGAAAGTGTTACTTTTGGAGATGCTTCTTCCTCTTCTGTTGTGGCAAAAGGTACAATAAAGGTAAGTGACAAGTTTATGTTTAAAGATGTGGCTCTTGTTGAAAATTTGAAATATAACTTGCTTTCTGTAACACCCCGGCATTTACTATGCCTGAATGTTACCAAACATAAGCTAAACAACATCTAAATACCACTTTTAACATCAAATTCCAGCAAAGGTGCATAGGCTAAAAACCGAGATTTCGGCAGCACCTCCTTTGTTTTATCATGAATTTAAGGAACAGCAACAATATAGCATTATATGGCAATAAGAGAACCATCTAAAACAGCAATAAATAAAGTCTTAACGACAATAAGAGACTAACATTAAGCTCTTAAGGTTCCAAGTGTCAAACAAACAATAGAACTCTCATTAACCAAGCTAAGACTTAATTTTAAAGACCATCACACGCAATTTATTATCAAACCAAATGAATTGACTTGGGGAAACATTAAGGTGAAGCAATGTGTGAGCGTGTGACTATTCCCCTTTCCCGCATGCCGTTCTCATGGTACCTAAAACAACAAGAAAACACAAGGGTGAGTTCGAAAACTCAGCAAGCATACTGCAATGGACAACAAGCATAACAACAAGTCAATAACATCTTTCATCATGTATAACATCTCATTCATGAATACTTATCAATATCATCATCAATTTGTATGCGATGTAATGCATTGCTCCTCGACCCTCTGGAACCTCATACCGGTATGGGAAGTACACACCCGTCGGTGTGCACCCTTTCCCCCTTCCATCCCGAAGATGGAGGGTGCCTACTCGCTTCCAAACACCACGTGGATGGAATCACGACATAGGACTTACTCAATGGCGTTCGGACTAGTCATAACTTTCTCACCGACCTTGGGACTAGCTATGACTTTCTCACCGCCCTCGCCTATCTCATGACATGCATGCAACCATGCCAAATATCATATTCAATTCACATATTAACACATGGCATCATAATATGTTAAACATGCTCATCATATCATATCAATCATTAAAACATGGCAAGTGGACATATATCATGTAGGCAATTCCATCTAATTTCAACATGCAACCTACAACTTGCTATCCATCACAACACACTTGCCTCAACCACGTGCAACGGATTGGCGGGAAGAAGAGGGAACTCCCGCGCTCACACCACCTGCACATAGGCATCACACACTCACAATCATAACCTCAAAACAGTACACACGCCCCCATCTAACCCGACATTGCCAACTACTCGCAAAACCTAAAAACAGAGGTTCTGTCCCGGCGGGACAGCAACCTTGCAAATAGCATAACTTGAGTTCTGGGACTCCAAATCGAATAAACGAGTACACCGTCGCGAAGCTTAGGAAATTTCCCAACTTTTTCTAGTTATAGGGAAAGACTGATTCGGACTCTAAAATTGTTTAATCTACAGATTACCACAATCTGTTCCAGTTACGTCATAGATTTTTAGGCGCTCGGTAAAACAGCCATAACTTTCAAACGGCTGATCGGAAATTAACGTGCTTTACGTCCACGGAAAGATAATTAAATTATCTACAACTTCCTAGAAGTCCGTACGGTCTGATTCGGATTCTAAATCGACGGAAACTCGAACCCTAGTTCGACTGCTCAATCTGCCCGAAAACAGAAACGTGGACAAGTTTAGATCTAACCCAAATTACTTCAAACCAGCGCCTCCAATTGATCTAAAAACTTGATAAACACCCTAATAACAGTACCTAGATCAAATCCAAGGATCCTCATGTTCATACCTTTGCCCGAAGCGCAAAACTCCAATCAATCTCCGCGAATCTCCTCGCGAATCGCTCCTCGCTCCACGTTCCTCGCTCCTCGCTCCTCGCTCCTCGCTCCTCGCTCCTCGCTCCACGGGATGTATCCACGAGGTGCAGGGGTGGGGTGGCCACCCTAGGGCAGCAAGGGGTGGAGGGGAGAGGGTGTGGAGGTGGAGAGGTGGAGGGGGGCGCACGGTTTGGGGGAGGGCTTAGGGGAGGGGGAGGGAGGAGAGGGGCGCAAGAGGGGGAGGTGGGGGGCGCAAGGGGCTGAGGTGGGGGCGCAAGGGGGCAGGGGGAGCCCCTTTTAACAGCCCTCAACCCAATCCTAGTCCGTTACGGAGTCCTAATCCATCCCACCAAAGCCCACCAAGGCCCAAAACTCCCCCGGGAAGGCCCAAAACCCCGAAAACGGCCCGGAAACGGCCCGGAAACGTTATTAACCCCCGATCCTTATGATTTTAACCTTATTTCCACATCTCATACTGTATTTAACCATATCATGCTCAAAAATTAAGGATACGACACTCCGAGGTGTCACACTTTCTGTCTCACAAATGCTTGATGAAGATCTTGAGATAAGCTTTAAGAAAAATGAATGCAAAGTGCTAGATGCTTCAGGTGATCTTGTGTTCAAAATTTCTCGTTTTGGAAGAGTCTTTAAAGCTGATTTTGATGCATCACCTTCTTCTAAGCATAGGTGTCTAATTGCCAATGTTTCTAAAGATTTATTCTTTTGGCATCGTAGACTTGGTCATGTTGGTTTTGATCATCTTACTCGTGTAAGTGGTTTAGATCTTATACGTGGCCTGCCTAAGCTTAAGGGTGATAGCAATCTAGTATGTTCTTCTTGTAGACATGGTAAGATGATTGCAGGTTCACATCCACCTCTTACCATGATGATGACAAACGCTCCAGGACAGCTTCTACATCTTGATACAGTTGGACCATCTCGAGTTCAATCCTTTGGAGGCAAACGGTACTTGCTTGTGATTGTTGATGATTTTTCTAGATACTCTTGGGTGTATTTTATGGCATCTAAGGATGAGGCTTTTAGTCATTTTAGAAGTCTTGTTCTTAGGCTTTCTGTTGACCATCCAGGAGCTCTCAAAGCTATTAGAAGTGATAATGGAACTGGATTCAAAAATGCTTCCTTTGATCTCTTTTGTGCTGAAAAACGAATTGATCATCAATTTTCATCTCCTAGAGTGCCTCAACAAAATGGTGTAGTCGAAAGAAAAAACAGAACGTTAGTTGAGATGGCTAGAACCATGTTAGATGAACATCTCTCTCCTAGAAATTTTTGGGCTGAAGCTATTTCAACTGCTTGTTATGTTTCAAACCGTGTGTTTTTGAGATCAAAATTGGGTAAGACTCCATATGAGCTTCGGTTTGGACATAGACCTTCTGTTTCTCACTTTCGAGTTTTTGGATGCAAATGTTTTGTCTTGAAATCTGGAAATCTTGATAAATTTGAAGCTAGATCAACTGATGGCATTTTTCTTGGATATCCTGCTCATACTGTGGCTATCGTGGTGCTTGTTTTGGAGACTAACAAAATTGTGGAAACTTGTGAAGTTACTTTTGATGAGGCTAGTCCAGGCACTAGTCCAAGTGATGCAGTACAGCGCATACATTCAGGGGGAGAAAATCTTTGAAGATGATGATGATGTTAAAGATGAGGTCTTGACTCTTCCTAATGCACAACAAGATGTAGCACCTTTGGCACCTACTACTACATCACCTACAGCTAACCATCCTCAAGCTACAACATCATCTCAGTACATGCTGAAAATGAAGAAGGAGAAGGAGAAGTCTCAAAAGCCAATGCTCCCTTGTACATTCAAAAAATGCATCCATCTGAACAAATGATTGGAGACCTAAATGAGAGAGTCACTCGATCCAGAAACAATGAGGAAGGAGTTTGAGATGAGTATGATGGGTGAGTTGACATACTTTTTGGGATTTCAAATCAAGCAAACAAAGGATGGTACTTTTGTACATCAAAGACTTGCTACATCGCTTTGGAATGGAAAACAGCAAGCCGATCATGACACCCATGGAGAGCACTTGCGCACTTGACCCTGATGAAGATGGTGAGCAGGTTGATCAAAAGGAATATAGAAGCATGATAGGTTCACTTTTGTACCTCACTGCATCAAGGCCGGATATACAATTTGCTGTATGCTTGTGTGCTCGTTTTCAAGCTTCCCCACGTGCTTCACATCGACAAGTCACAAAAGGATTTTCAGTATCTTCATGGAACTCAAGATTTTGGCATTTGGCTTTCGCTTCCTCATGCATTAGTTTGAGATCTTTTTCTGATGCTGATTTTGGAGGATGTAGAATTGATAGAAAAATAATTTCTGGTTCATGTCACTTCTTGGGTAATTCTCTTATGGCATGGTCATCTAGAAAACAATCTTCTGTTGCACAATCAACTGTTGAATTTGAATATGTGGCTGCTGCTAGTTGCTGTTCTCAAATTCTTTGGATAGTAGCTACACTTAAAGATTATGGAGTTAATTTGGATAGTGTTCCTCTTTTGTGTGATAACACTAGTGCAATTTGCATTGCTAAGAACCCTGTGCAACATTCAAGAACAAAACATATTGACATCAGATTTCACTTTCTTAGAGATCATGTTGAAAAAGGCAACATTGTGCTTCATCATGTGGATACTGAACATCAATTGGCAGACATTTTCACAAAACCTTTGTCTTCTTCTCGTTTTGCTTTTATTCGGGGAGAACTTGGGATTGTTCATCCAATGGGTTTGTTTTGAGGGGGAGTTTCCTTGCCAAGTTCTTTCACTTGATGAGCTCACTTTATCATATTTCTTTATATACTATATAATTGAGCTAATATATGATAATCTAAATTGTCTCACTTGAACTAAGAATGACATTGCGGAATTCCCTGATCTGATTGCCTATAGCTAAATACTTTGTGATATCTTACTCCTCTAGGCTTGATATTGAATCCTCTTGACAAATTTGGGCTATGAAGCAAGTGTGGTTTCAACTTTACTCTTTCATAAGACCATTTAATCATTTTTGCATGTTTATAATCAAAGAAAAATGAAAAGAAAAGGGAATCAATAAAAAAGGGTTGTTAAAAGCAAAAGCCTCAAGTTATGAGCTTCAGGCTGCTTTCCCTAAAAGATAAGATGTATGCTTCAAGCATGCCATTCCCTCAAAAGACAAGATGTATGCTTCAAGCATGCCACTCCAAAGAAATAAAAGAAGTATGCTTCAAGCATGCCACATGCCGTTTACTGTTTAAAGATTAAATTGGTCTACTAGATTGAAGTTGAAACTACTTGCTCGCCCTGATTTGTTATTTGCTTCAACTTTGAGCCTTTGTTTTTTTTTTACTAAAGGTTTTGCTTAGTACTTGGCTATAGTTGACTGAATTGAGGTTGAGATGCATGTCATTCCCTAACTTGCTAAAATCACATCAAGATCATGTATTTTACATGTTATGTGATATATAAGGTTATATGATCGAATGAGTTCATCTTTTCCTATCTTGGCACTCCCTTGTTTCTCCTTGTGAAATCTTTGCTACAGGAAAAATTTTGAACCTGTTCTCTCTTTTACTCTTGATGAATCCATTGTCAAAGGGGGAGAAATTTGGAAATCGTTGAAAAGTTTAAGGAAAAAGAGGGAGAAGAAAAAGGGGGAGTTGTTTTTGGAAATTGGAGTGGAGTTGTTTTTGGAAATTGGAGTTGTTTTTGGAAATTGGAGTTGTTTTTGGAAATTTGAGATTTTTTGGAGAAGTTTGGAGTTTTTTTGGAATTTTTGGGCACATTGCACATCCACACACATTTTCCTTCTCAGGGGGAGATTTTGTTTTGCATTTTGGTCAAAGGGGGAATTCTGTGTTTTCTTTTTGGTCCTTGATCCTTTGGATTTCAAAATCTTTTGTAAAGTGAATGCCAAATGTTCAATTCTAAGTGGTGTTGCCAATGTTTTCATCAAGGGGGAGATTGTGAAATCATGTGCTGAAAAATTGGCTTAGAATTGAATTTGCAAATATGTTTGTTCATGTGTTTTGTCAATTTGACAAGAAGCAGTAAGTTTAAGCACTGCGCGGACCAAGATCTCAAGAAACAAGAAGTTTCCCATCTACGACGGACAAACTTTGTTGGTCTGTCGTGGACATGCTTTTGAACTCATTGAGCTAAACTCAATTTTCCTCAAAAACCAGTAAGTTTCCCATGTACGACGGACAAAGTTTTTGGGTCTGTCGTGAACGTGTTTTTGAGCTCATGAGTCGAACTCAATCTTCCAAGAAACCAGTAAGTTTTGCATGTACGGCGGACAAACTTCTTTGGTCAGTCGTGAATGCATTTTTGCTTTAGGGTTTCGTTCGACCATGTTGTTTTTGAAACCGAGCGTGCACGTTTGCGCGGACAAGATTTTTTGTCCGTCGTGAACATGAATTTGAAAGCGTTTTGAATCGAGACTTTTGCATGTACGACGGACCGATTTTGGTTGACCGTCGTAAACATGTTTTGGCCGGAATGTTTTCTTTTGGAACCGAGAGTTTCTTGTACAGCAGACGAGACTTTGTTGGTCCGTTGTGAATTGTTTTCTAGGGTTTCACTTGGCATTTGCGCCGGATCGTTTTGTTTGTCCGTCGTGAATGCTTTTCTTGAATTAGGGTTTTGAGCAGAATTGAAATAATTTGAATTTGAGATTATGAAATTTGTGATGATTTCATGATGCTTCTTTTGAAGTGGACTTTATGCAATGCTCATGTGAGTAGTTGCATGGATTGACATTGAGTCAAGTCGTGGACTTGTGCTCGGATTTGTTTGTGGTTTGTTCATGTGCGGTATTGCTCAAGACGAATGTGGTCGATGACGGACCGAACTAGGTTCATGGAGAAGCTGAGGTTCGGGACTAGGTTCATGGAGGAACTGAGGTCTTGGTGGTCAAGGATGTCATGCGGGACGTTCGGGCTAAGAGAATGGTGCACATGAAGAATGGTTAGTCACGTGAGAATGGCAGGAGGTCATTCGCGTGCAAAGTGTTAGTCACGTGAGTATGGCAGGTGGCCATACGCGTGCAAAGTGTTAGTCACGTGAGTATGGTAGGGTTGCCATACGCGTGCAAGAGTTGTACTCGGCCAGGTTGGGCCAAGTAGAGTTGTGTTAGATACAGATTCCTTCTAGGGAATAGGAATCGTATTCAGAACTCCTTGTGGGTTGGTGCTTTAAATAGGTGGGGGGTCTCCTGTTGAAAGGCACCAAGTAGAGCTGAGCGCATCAAGCTTTGAGCTTGGTTTTAGGGTTTGTACTCTTTTGATGAGAGTATTTTAGACAAGAAATAAAGATCAATTCTTCCAAGATTTTTGCGTGCTACAAGAACCACGTCACTCTGATGTTTTCTGTTTTGGTTCTTGTTTGCATGCTTGTTCTAATTCTAGATTGGTTTTTGATCGTTGAGTTTCATCTTGATTTGATCCATCAAAAACCATTCTAGGGTATTGATTTAGAGTTTCTCAAAGTCTAGTTGATTAATCTTTTGAAGATCTTGTTTAATCTTGAAGTTTTGATTAGATTAATTCTCGTCAAGTTCTGAAACAGCAATCTTGCGAAGCTTATAACTTTTGATCCGTAAGTCCGATCGAGCTGATTCTTTTTGGGTTCAGTTCGTACTGGAATCTAGTTTCTTGTGTCCAAATTTTAGATTGATCCGACGGTTGGATCTCCAGGAATTCGCGTTTTACCGAACCTCTGTCATTCTGTTTTTGTCGAAAACGAGGCATTTATTTGGTTCTGTTTTGGGGTGAACTTTTAATAGGTCAAGAATTTGGTTTTAGCTTCCGCACAATCATTCACCCCCCCTCTGATTGCTATATTCGTATACTTCGATCCTACACATTCCGAAGCCTTTCTTTTGTACTTATGCTATTAACGTTGAACTTACTCTCTTTTGTTGTATATTTGGTCGGTCGGCCCTGAACTTGTAACCTAAGCGCTTGTAATAACTGCTAGTCTACTTTAGGTTATGTTCATAAGTGTATGTGTGATGAAACATCTCGATGTGCTAAGTATGTGTGTGCTAGGCGTTGACCTTGGGAACTAGCACTGAACACATATGCGGGAAGCTTGGATTGATTCCAACCAGTTGGCAAGAGCACGAGTGTTGCGCCGATTGGTTGATCTCAGTCCGAGTACGGTTTCAGATAAGCGATCGGATTTCTTTCGGGTTGCATCATTATCCAGTTCGATACAACAGTAAGAGTCTTATCACTAATCTAAGACCGGAGCCCCCACAAGATTCTCATTGTGGCATAATTTTTTGAACATTTTTTTATGTTCCATAATTTTTTTGAATATTTGAATTTAACGGTTGAGGCGGTGGAGATTCAAGGAGGTAAAACATTATATGTAGACCATAAAATATTATATTAATTACAATAATTCATAACATAACAATATATTAATTACAATATATATATAGCGGTGGCGCGGCGCGCGGGTGGTGGGTGGCGCAATCACTGATACAACCACTCGTCGTCGCTGCCGGGGGGGGGCTTTCATCGTCGTCGTCAGGTGGGGGGCTGTAGTCATCGTCGTCGTGGATGACGTCTTCATCGTCATCCTCCTCCAACGAGATCCCCCAGCGGATCTTGGACTGCTCCTCCTCTTCCTCCTCCTCCTCCACCACCTCCTTCTCTCGCTCCTCCTCCTCTGGAGGTGGTGATGGCGCGCCAGAGGGAGAAGAAGCAGAAGGAGTTGCCATTGTTGATTGGGCTAACAAAATAACTCGATCTGATGTACGTCTCCCTCACTCGATCGATGGCTTTATAGGTGGCTGGATCGGAAAACCAAAAATTCAATTGGATGAACACGAATTAAGAGTTCTCACATCGTAGAGGCGAGCGGGGTCGAGGGGGCGCGCGGGAGTTGAAGCGTGGACTGTCAAAAACACCAACCGGTGCTGATGTGCTAAGCACCCACCTTGGCTCGACTCCTGTGCTGCTTAGTACGGGTTGGTGTAACCATCAGTACCATCATCACCGCTTGGTGTTTTTGACCGGTACTAATGATCCCCCCAGACCTGTAGATCGTTGAACCAGGACTGATATAAAGGTCAGTCCCGGTTCATGCATAACCGGTACTGATGGGCCGGTATGGAAGACCAGATCTGTAGTAGTGAACATATCCAGTGAAAACCTCTCTTATCGTGAAAACTCCGTAAAAACCACGTGTAAAAGTTTTGAAATATTCTCAAAAAATTACCATACGTAGGGAAGGTGGGGTTCTACAACCCTGTGAAATTTGAAGACCAAACTCAATCGCATTTGGAAAATATGAAAAAGACAAATTGCAAAATGAATAGTACTAAACAGTAAAAATCACTATTTCTACTGAATTTGTCTTTTTTATATCTTTCAAATGCAATTGAGTTTGGTTTTTAAATTTTACAGGGTTGTAGAACCTCACCTTCCCTACCTATGTTAATTTTTTTGAGAATTTTTCAAAAATTTACACATAAATTTCATAGAGTTTTTACGGTAAGAAGGGTTTTAACTGGATATATATATACACACATACACACACTCAATATTTTAAAACTTTCATCATCAATATCTTTTTAAAATTTTAATTAAATTGATGTGGAAACGATCCAATTTTCACTTATAATAATTTGGACCTTTAGTATTACCCATCTATTTACTGTTAATAACCGAGAGGATGCACTCAAAGTTAACGATACCCGACCTTAAAGGTGGCACAATCTGACCGTAGTATCAATCTTTTTTACGCATCACCTCGACATAAATAAAACCGAGTAACCCGTGTCACCAAGACCAATGATACTTGATCTTAACAATTATTTGCATAAGCATTTATAAAGCGATGTGATCATTTGTGTAATGATTTTCACTTTTTATTAGTAGCACACAACATTAAAATCACTCGTTATTTTCTTATGTATATATAAAGAAGAAGAATATATCATACACGATTAACAAAGAAAAAGCTAGATTACAACAAGCACTATCACTAATATATTGCTTAAACAATACATAGATTTAATATTCAAGTCATGCACCGAAGACATATAATAATGTTTTGGATTCCTAAGCTAACACATTTTACAGTAACTAAATAATAGTGTTAACACAGTGCAAATCAATCCACTAGTTATGTCAAAACACAGTGAAAATGGTTCCATTCTCGTGAGGTACGTACGCCCACTTTTCATATACCGTTTAAACAGATAAGTTATACTTATTTATCCTTTTGAGCATACTCTAATAATAATTATAAGAAACTTCAAAACGAGTTTCATAAAAAAATATCATCAAAGTCCATTTTTTATAGCATAATTTATGTATATACTCCTTTACATGTGAAAAAGGGTATATAGCAAAAATAAAGCGCCCTGATGAAAATTTTTATCCATGTTGCATTGGAATATCTTAGAATTAGTATTTAAGTATACTGAAAGTGATAAAGAAGTATAACACATTCGTTTAAGTAGTATATTGAAAGTGGTAGTACGCACTCCCTGGAGTAGAGAAAAGGCTACCTATATATATACACCCCAATTTGGGTTGAAATTCGCTCATTTGAAATCATGGAACTGTCGACGTTTGTTGTCGGCAATAATGAAAACGGGGCTAGGAGTTGGATCCAAACTCGATGGTGACACATGACAAAGGTTTATACAGGTTTGGACCCTCAGCGATGGAGGTAATACCTAGTCCTGTGCTCTGGAATTATGAGTAGTTTGATCCCCCCTCTCTAGGGAAGGGGTGGGAGAGTCCGAGTCGGTTACATGGTAGAATCCCGGTCGATTACATGGTGGAGATTCTATATCTGATCTTTCCTGCTAGATACGCTATCCTCCAAGGATATGATCGTATCCTTCTTATCAGGAGTTGGTTACCATTTTCTGTCCTTCCTTATTGGGTACGGTGATGATAGTCCGGATGGTGCCTGATCTCAGGTAGCTGGTTCGGCCTATCCCCTCTTGGTTGGCCCTTGCGGCCCACCATGTAGATACCTGGGGTCCACACACTCCATAGTAGCCTCCAAGTGCTTCGTAATCGAGTTGCAGTCTTTCTGGTTGCATCCCAGCCGAGTCGTGCTTCATGCCGAGTGCTTCCAGTTCTTGACACAGCTTTCCGACTGGTCTCTTTTCTATGCCGAGTGCTCTGTTGCTGGCAGGGAGATTGTGAAGAACTCAATAAAGCTCCATGCATAGGGAATTCCGAGTGGTCCCCAGTATAACCGTCGGGATACTGGTAATCGGCCCATCTTGGGGCGGGTCATGGCTTAAGTAGGTTTTGGCCGAGTGGTACCTGTACCCGACTGTCGTGGTGTACAGCTAGCGGCCCAACATGGGGCATACCTTCAGAACCCTTGCCTAGAGTCAACTCGTGATACCTGATTCTGACTTATGCGGTAACCGACGATCGACCCAACATGGGGCATATTACGAGAAGATATTTTGATTTGGTTTGGTAGGTACCCAGGTCTCGTTTAACATAGTAACTAGCGATCGGCCTATCATGAGGCGTACCATATCCCAAACTGTATTTGATCAAACGGTACCTGTAACCCACGGCCGTGGCGTACAACTGGCGGCTCTTTTTAGAGCGTACCCTCAAAATCCAAGTTAAGCCCAAACCTGAAACCTAAGTTAGGCCCACACAAGGAACTTGGATCATGCCCAGACTGTTTATGGAAGCCAAAATGCTCCTCCTGCCCAAGGGCGAAAAACTAGCGCCGCCTTTCGCATAAATGGGACTTTTGGCACAATCGAGGAGCCTCACTCCCCACTTCGTGCCTTTGCCTCTTCGTCTTCTAACTCTCACACAGCGCTCCTTTGCTAGGGTTCACCGACGTTGTGCCTTAGTTCTCGTGCCGCCGCTTTCACCTGCATCAAAAATGTCTTCTTCCTCTTCCAAAGACGTCAATGCGCCATCCTCGTCCACGGACTGGGCTACCTCGGTGACGACGGAGGAGCGCCTAGAGGAGATGGTCACCACCGGAGTTCTCCCAACGCTGGAATTGACCAGCATGCGCCCGACGGCGGGTGAGTCTTCCCTCACCCCTCGCCCTGAAGAGGTGGTCATTTTCGAATCCTTCTTCCAGTGCAGGTTCAACCTCCCCGCTAGCGCTTTCCTTCGTGGCCGTCTTCATTTTTACGGGATTGAGTTAATCCATTTGAATCCCAATTCCATTCTCCAAATTTCCATCTTTGTCCACCTTTGTGAAGCCTTCATTGGCATTAGCCCCCATTTCAATATCTTTTGCCACCTTTTTCTCCTCAACCCATTTCCGAGCAAGAGCACCTCCAAAGTGATTGGGGGTGCCGGCTTCCAACTTCGTGACGGTATGAAGAAGCCATATTTCTCTATCCCCTTCAAAACCTCTAACAAGGGTTGGCACCAAGAATGGTTCTATTGCGCCAATCCTAAACCTTTCCTTTCTTCCTTTGCCGGGCGCAAGCCTAATGTTTCTTCCTCTTGGACCTCGGTTCCCCCTGACAACGAAATGGACCAAGTCGAAGTGCTTCTGGGGATAATCGGTAGGCTAAAGGAGGAGGGCCTGATCGGAGTTAGCATTCCTGTTAGCTTCGTCGCCCGCCGTGTGCAGCCCCTCAAGGAGTGAGTCCACTTGGGATTTGAGTACTGCGGGGAAGCCGATCCTACTCGAGAAGCGTCTGAACCGGTGTCGAGCAAGGTGCTATCCAGGCGGCTGAGCGACTTCTTCGCCCTGGGCACCAAGAACGACACTAGGGGGTGCCCGAAGCCCTTCAACGTGGGATGCCTCCCTCCTCAGGTAACAGTCTTTTACATGCCAACGCTTAATCTTCAATCTCCGAGTGGTTGTTAACTAATTGTGTTCCTGTCATTGTCTGCAGGACCAGTGTGCCTTCTTTTCTGATGCTCCGCTCCCCCACCTACGTCAGCATTAGGGGGATGGGCAAAAACGGCCTGCCAGCTCCTCTGTCGAGAAGCCAAGTGCAAAGAAGGGGAAGGGGCCGGCGGCCAAGGGACCTCCGAGCCACCGGCGCCCAACTAGGGGCTCGACGATCTGGGAGCCCTCAAATCAGCCCCCGGTGCAACCTGCTAAAAGCATCTAGGTCCCCTAATTTCTTAATTATGCTTTATATTGGTTTTGGTGTTGATGATCAATAAATGTACCCTTTATGAAGTGAAGCTTTTCAGATTGAAGGATAAAGGCTAAGGATTTTTATTTTTAGCTTTTGGCTTGGGAGTTTATTCAAGCCATGTAGCTAGGATTCTTTTTATTAACAGTACTATAAAGAGGGACTATACACAAGTAAGTACATTAGTTCTTAGGCCAAATATGTTAAGATTACTTAGAGTAAAAGGTCACTTCATCTTAATTCCCCTCAAATCAGAGTCCATCACTCACTCAAACAAAAACCCACTCACGTCAGACCGACTTTTTCAGTCTGGCATTGAAAACACTTCATTCAATTTCATACCGAGTGTACATCGTTCACACCGGACCAACCTGAGTTGAGTCTGTTTTTTTAGTCCGGAGCTCATTGGCTTGTACGATAGACCAATTTTTGGGTCCGGTGCTGAGAATTACTTTTGTGACATTCAAACCGAGAGTGTGACATTCATGATGGACCAAGTTTCTCAAGTGCTTGACGGACCAAGTTTTTCGGTCCGGCATGAATATGATTCTCTCTGGAAGTCTACTTGAAAGTAAGTTGGTCCATAGGACAAAGTCCAGTAAGTTATCCATGTATGCCAGACCAGCTTTTTCGGTCCGGCACAATTACCTTTTGGCTGGTTTTCACGACGGACCTGGTCTCGCTCAAAGCATGTGTACGATGGACCAAGTGGTTTCGGTTCAGCGTAAACGTGTTTTTCACTACAATTGGTCCGTCATGCATTAATCATATTGTGAATCATTTTAATCTAAGTCAGTGTCACATTAGATTACTTTATTTTGTCATTCTGACAATGCCCAACGGCTAGTAAATGTCTGTAACGGCTATTTTCTGTTTAAGGGCTATATAAGCTGTGCCAGGACCTTCATTTAGAAGAACTTTTGCATATCTTTAATATTTTAGCATACTTGAGCTCAAAAGCCTTCAAAGGGACCGATTTTCACTCAGATCAAAATTCCTAAGTGATCTTGCTCCAAGCTTAGTCTAGACAGTGTTGTGGTAAGTGAACCAAGAGATTAAACTCGTGAATAGTCTATTACTCTTAGAACTTTGAGTTCCTATACGGCTTGAGAGAGTTTTGGTGCGACCTGTCCAAAAGTGTTTGTGGAAGGTCACCACTGATTGTGAGAGGTTTTGGAACTCACCTCGTCGGAGTGGTGAAAGAGTCACCCTAGTGTTTTTACCAAAGCTATTGGTTTTAGCTTTTGGTGGAGCTAAACTTCTTGAGAAGTGCTCTAACAGGGACGTAGGAGTTCTACTCTGAACCTCGGTGAAAAAATCATCGTTTCTCTTGCCCTTTACTTTCAGTTTCAGCTTACTATTCTGTTTATTTGCTTGCCTATTTCCATTCATTCTATTTTTGTTGGTGCACTAGCAGAGCATAGATATTTTAGGCCTTATTTGTCAAAAACTTAGTTTACTCTTCTGCTAGCTTTGTGATTTCTGTCTTAAGGCTATTTAGTGTGTTTTAGTGCTAAAATTTTGAAAGCCTATTCACCCCCCTCTAGGCTCATCATCGATCTTACAAGTGGTATCATAGCTTGGTCTCTCTTCAATAGACTTCACCGTCTAAAGAGTAAAGGATGGCTAATGAGGGTGTATCCATAGGAAAGACACATTTCTTTGATGGCACAAATTATGCATATTGGAAAATCCATATGACTATCTACCTCAAGGCCATGAGTCTTAACATATGGAGAATTGTAGGTGAAGGTTTTGCTTTGTCTCTTGATCCAACCACCTCACTTGTTTAGGATGAATGAAACTCTCACCTCAATTCTCAGGCTATGAATGACTTATTTGGGGTTTTGAACGCGGATGAGTTCAATCGTTTGAGCAATCTAGAAACTGCTCATGAGATTTAGACAAACCTCTCCGAAATTCATGAGGGCACATCCACGGTCAAAGAGGCCAAATTACATATGCTTAGGATTAAGTATGAGAGTTTTATTATGTTGCCCCATAAAAACATCACCAGGATGTATTCAAGGTTGAACAACATAGTAAATAAGCTCAAGAGCCTTGGGGGTTCACTAACTGATCTTGATGTTGTTCGCAAGATGCTTAGGGCCCTCCCCGAAAAGTACGAGACTTTAGTGATGCTCTTCCACAACTCTCCCGAATTGACAAGATTGACACCAACAACACTCTTGGGCAATGTCATCACGAATGAGTTGTACAAGAAGGATAAGGAGGAGCTCTTGGAGCAAAGTTCTTCCAAGAAGAAGAACATTGCATTCAAGACAAAGGCGGAATCAAGCGAAGACACTCTTGATGAGTCCGAGAGTGACACTGAAGAAGAAATGGCGCTCCTCGTGAGAACAATGAAGAGGTTTATGAGGAGGCGCTCAAGCTCTAGCATTCCTCAAAAATACAAGAAGAAAAATCACTCAAGCAATCAACGTTTCGCCAACGTTCTATGCTTTGAGTGCCATGAAAAGGGGCACTTTGCCTCTCACTGTCCAAAGAAGAAAGAAAAGGATGACAAAGGGAAATCATTCAAGAAGAAGAAGTATGAGGGCAAGAAGAAGCTTTTCAAAAAGCTTCACTAAGATGGCAAGGGTGAAGCTCACATAGGAGAATGGGATTCCGAAGAGGAATATTCGGACTCCGATTCCACCGATGAAGACACTTCACCAAAGAAGAAGAATCTTGCCGGTGTCGCAATAAGGGAGGCTTCATCACCATTCGTCACTCCCCTTTGCCTTATGGCAAAAGGAGATAAGGTAAATTCTAACGACAATGATGATACCTCATATGAAGAACTCTTTGATATGCTTATTGATTTGAATGATTATCTTAGCAAGGAGAAGGCTAAGCAAAAATCCTTGAGAAAAGAGTTCACCTCTCTCAAGGACCCTTATAATAAGCTAAAAGAAGCAAATGAGTCTCTCCTTCTCAAAAATGATTTAAAATCAACAATCAATGTCGGAGTCTCATGTGACTTATTTGATGCTATGCCTAGAATAAATGATTATTCTTGTTCTATTTCTAAGTCTACCATAGCGACCTCTTATGATGACATTGTTTTCAACCTCTAGTGCTTGTTCTAGCCTATTTTCCACTGAAAAGGAACATGAATTGATTGTTGAAAACAGTGAGCTCAAAAAGGAGGTTAACAAGTTGAACAAGAGCTTGGTTAAGTGTTTCAAGGGTAAGGAAACACTTGACAAAATCTTTGGTAGTTAACGTTGTTCATATAACAAGAAGGGACTCGGATTTGTCCCCAAGAAGGGTAAGAAGATGAGCAACAAGGCTCTGAGGTTCATTAAATCCAATGGGAAACTTTGCCACAAATGTCATGATGTTGGACATTTGGCAAATGATTGCCCGTTGGGTAAATCACTTAAAAATAATGTTTATGACTTTTGCTATGTTCTCAAGAAAGGTAGAATTGTAGCGAAATTTGTTGGCACTCCTATACTTGGTAGCAAGAAGAATGCCATTTGGGTGCCCAAAGTGTTGGTCTCTAACCTCCAAGGACCCAAACAAATTTGGGTACCTAAAAGAACTTAATTTTCTTTTATAGGTGAACTACAAGACCAGTGGACGGCATTGGGTGTTGGATAGTGGTGCACACAACACATGACCGACGACCGGAAGATGTTCATCGCATTTGAAAATGGAAAGGAGGCGGTCGGCGACCGTGGCGGGGAAAGGAGGGAAAGTTGGTCACCGCAGAAGGAGCTTTGTGCAACGTGGCGAAGTCATCCTACGAGGGTGAGCATGGGCGAAGACGGGCTGCCACGGTAGGGAAAACCGGGGGCGATCGCTGCCACGACGGCGCTTCAGTAGGGTCCTCATGCGAGGAGAGGAGGAGGAGGGGAGGAGAGAGGGTTGGCTGAGCAGTGGTCCCCAAGTGACAGTGAAGCAGAGAGAAAATTAAATTTCATTTTTTTTTCTGATTTTCTGGACAGCAACTACTTTGTAATTTAATTGAGGCACTACAACACCTTAGCAATTTTTGTAAATTTTTGTAGAGGATCTTGAAGACATATTCGAACTACCATAAAAATTTCATGTCAAAGTAATGCATATTTATTTTTAAAAAATTCTGACTAGGTTCAAAACTTAATTTGTTATTTTTGATTTTTTTTAAAAAACCATTAGATCAATTCAAAACTTAATAAAAAATTTCAAAGATGATCTACAGAAGATTTGGGACTTAGCCATATTTTTCTCAAAATTTTCATTCACAAGTTTTAAGTTTTCGGAGTGAAGAATGTTTCTTCTAGGTCAATTGAAAGAAAATCAATGAAATTCAAATTCCAAATGAAACCACAAAACGATTGAAATTCAAATTAAGACCAGAATTCATAATTCACATTTTTAGTTCCAATTCTTTTAATTCCAGAATGTCACAGAACAACATGATACTTTTCATGATGAGGTGCTTCTATGCTTTTCTTTTTTAAAGTTACACAAATATTAAAGTATGAATAAAGGGTAGATGGTGATTACTTATCCCTTCGCTTGCTTCAAGATTCGTACAACTTATATTGAGAGAAAAAACATAGTAGCATTGCTCTGTATGTATACTTAACCATGGGCTACAGACGCAAAATTTTAGGGTTCTATAACACGAAACCCTAATACTTGTTTAATGTTCTCCACGGGCTACAGGAGACGGAGCACGTAAAAAGTTGATATCAAACAATATCAAACTAACCTCAATGGCTTGTCGAGGAGGAGGTGGACGGCGGCACGGTGGAGGAGGACGTTGGTGATGTCTCGGGGAGGACGACAGTGACGTCTCAGGGAGGACGAGGACGACAGCGACGGCAATGGCTCAGGGAGCACAACGGCACGTTGGAGGAGGAGGACTGCGGTGCGGTGGAGGAGGATGGCGGCGATGGCTTGGGGAGGACGACGGCGATGGCTCGGGGAGGAGGAGGACCGCTTGGGTTTAGTGACTTGCGCAAATGACCGGGTAGAGATTGAGTTCTTGGAGGCCCATGTTATATAGAGCTATTATCTTAGACGGTTCTATATTAGAATAGTCTGTGATGTGTTCTATCACAGATGGTTCTATTATAGAACCGTCTGTGATGTGTGACTATCACACTGGGGTACCCCACAACAGAAATGTTCACTGACACCAAGCACGTGCATCGAGTCGCTTCACACTGGGGTACCCCACACTAGGTGTAAGGTTTTTAACGAGGCTACTTGTTCAAGAATAAATAAAATTTAATTTTTTTCTCCCAATATTTGTATCCACTGCCTCATGTCTGTGTCTCTCCAGCTTTTTTCTTCTTATCACAATAGTGCAAATGGGTCGGATCTAGACCGGCACGGTATAAAACTGGCATAAATCGAAAATGAGCTATGCCTGAGCTCACCGAAGACGAGCCGGGCCGGCACGGTTTAGACACGCGGCCCAGTACGCTCGTGGCACAGCCAGGCACAACATGACGCTCACCTCCCGCAGTAACTCTTGCATCAATCAAGCGGAAGTACAGCAGAAATGCAGAATGATTTGCCTGATACTAGGTAAAATCTAGCTTGCAAGCATAGACCTCCAAAAGTACATACGTAAGCTATGTGTATCTAGGATTAAAACGCTAATTAATTAACTTGCTAAGCCCCAAGCAACCCAAGTTTATACGCAACTTGGGGTATTTCTATTACTCATATGAAATCGTGCTGGACGTGTGGAAGATTTGCATGGGGGAAAAATCGTTGTGCGACTAGGAAGTAGCAATGTGGGCCATGCATGTCAATTCGATCTCACTCTCGCCGTCGAAGGTAGTTCTCAGCGGCCCCAGCCATCATCAATCTAGAACCCAGGGGAGCGCTGACTTTGCTCATATAATTAGAACCCAGGGGAGCTCTCTCTCTCTCTCGCGCGCGCGCGCGCTGACTTTTCTCGTATAATCTGTGTTTCCCGGCGGCCATCCCCTATCAGCCAAGCTGCAGTCGGCAGCAACCGGCCACCGGACTACGAGCGCCGGTTGGGCGAGTCGTGAATATAGTATTGATGACCCGGCCAACGACGACCGTCACATCTGATGGGAACAGTAACCCTGGATCTCCTACGCGCGTACGTACGTTTACCCGGTCGGAAGGTGCGTCTGGGTCGTGGTACATAGTCGTGGTACGCGGTATGTATCTCACATTTTCTTGCAAATTTTACGTCAGTGGTGTATCATGTACCATGCACGTATCTTGCCCGGGTCGACGAATCCTATACGCAGTATGCAGGGGTTATGTTTACCGAGGGTGAAAACCAGCTAAAAGTTATATAAATTCATCAAAATTACTTTTTCAAAGTTTCAAAATATTTCAAGAAGATACCGGATATAGGGGAGGAGAAGTTCACTAACTATGCAAAATTTTAACATCAAATTCAGCCCCATTTGCAAGAAATAAAAAAGAAAGACAAATTCTGTGTGAACAATAAAAAGTCACTATTTATACAGAATTTTTCTTTTTCATATCTTGCAATGAGAATGATTTTGATCCTGAATTTTTACATGGTTTGAAAACATCCCCTATTCTATATCTGGTATTTATTAGGGAATTTTTGAAAACTTCAAAGCTATAGTTTTCATTTGTTTTCAACTTTTAGGTGGTTCATACCGTATATATCCTCTATGTTTATTTACCTACTTCGATTAATACATCGACATAGTCTTGCAATATTTGCCAACAAACGGAGAAGTACTACTGGTACATACATATATAGAATTAAAACTAACAATGTTTTTACTGAGTTAAATAACTCTCATTGATCTTATCGATGTTTGTTAGGTAAAACCTCTAACCCACCACTTAACCATAAACCAAGTGCAACGATTATTGGCACTACGCGGTTCTCAATTTTGGTTTCAGTAATTGAAGCAGGGGGCATCTCCTGGCTCTAATAAAAACTGCAATTGGTTTAATTTATATTTTAAAACCACTGTATAGTTATCAATTATACACTAATACAGAATGGTACAATACTATCACTTCATTGTATCGATCGGTTTTCAACTTTTGAAGAAAAAACTGATTGTTATATGTGTATGTAATCTGTAATTTTTGGAAACGGGTCATCACAATCGGTTCCATCCCAGTACCAATTATGATAAGGGGGGTCATCACAATCGGTTCTCACCTAAAACCGATTGTAATATCGTATTATCACTATTAGGCGAAAATCGATTGTGATAGTACCTTCTTATCACTGTCGTTGGACTTTCTATCGTCATCAAAATCGATTTAATGATGAAATAAAACCGATTTTGATGTACATTCCTGTAGTAGTGATAGTACTGAGACTATCTATTGATCTTAGCTTTACGTGCTTGAAGTGGCTTAAACATCATTGACAACATCGGCCTTGTCCCAGCCAGGGTTCAAAATTTTGGCTGAAATTCACTGAAAATCGGTTGCATCGGCCACCCCTGGTTATTTATTGTATCGGCAAAAATAATCGGTTTCGGATGATTTTTTCCTAGTTATAAATAAATTTGTTACCATGTCTAACCATATGTGTGCATGCATGCAGCTAGCCTTGTAGCAATGTTCCCAGCCTTGTAGCAAAAATAATCCGTTTGAACTTTAAAATAATTCAAAATTTGAGCCTTTTCATTTTAATTTTAAAAAATTCAATTTTTACAAAAATTGGCATTATCAGTTCTATCGGTGACCTCCAGAAAACATCGTTAAAGACATTTGTTACTTTACAGGACAACGTATTGTCAATTTAATATCCATTTTATACAACTCCAAAAGTAACAAATCATACCATTTCCGAAAACTACATAAATTTTTTTAGCTTTCTTGAGTTATGAGTACAATTTAGCTAGCGATCAATTTTCGGATAGCAGCCTTCTCTTGGACATAAAATTTGCACGCTGTAGTTCCAGGGGTGCAAGTATCACTGTTAACTCTAATATAATGCAGAGGAGACCCATTAGGGTCTTTTATCCTTAAAAAAAATCAGGGTTTGTGAACCGGAAATATATTCTGTGGAGCTGGTATGCAAACTTCTTCCCATGCATACCTAACGCCGATTGATGCCACGTGGACAATCCTACAATCCAATGCCACGACTTAATTCAGGTAGAAATAAATATTTGACGCTTATTTCGATGCAATTTTGGTTGCTTAATTCAGACTTAATGTTGTGGCGTTGGATTGTAAGATTGTCTACGTGGCATCAATTGGCGTCAGGTATGCATGGGAAGAAGTTTGCATACCAGCTCCACATAATTTATTTCCTTGTGAACCACTGTTGCTATTTGTGTATTAATTATCAACACCCCTTTTTTTCTAAGGCAACCAACACCCTTAATAAATTTGAGAGGTACTTCTATGCCTTTCTTTTTAAAAGTTGCACAAATATTAAAGCATGAATAAAGGGTAGATGGTGATTATTTACCTCTTCGCTTGCTTCAAGATTTGTGCAATATGTATTGGGAGGAAAAGCATAGAAGCATTGCTCAATAAATTTCCTTCTGCTCGTGGAAGTACACTGTGAATGAACTTTAGCTTGGTGGGACTTACCCGGTGTACTCACTCCGTTCATAGTTACATATCATTTTAGATATTGATATGGTCTCTAAAAATAACTTTACCACTAATTTCCATTGTAATATATTTGTAGAACCAAGTAAAAATATAGTATTATGAAAGTACTTTTCAAGACGAATCGACACATAATTTCATATATTCAATTTAAATATTTAAAAAAAATATTGGTAATCAAAATTTTGAAATTTTAAGTGGCCTATATCCAAAATGGCATGTATTTATAATCGGAGGAGTAATAACTAAGCAAAAAATCCGACCAAACCCTTGTTAATTTTAGAGAGCACATGCTGGCGGTATCGTTGACATGGTCCGTCAATGCATGGGTCTTCTTCCATGGTTTCACTCCACCCATAAGTAGCTTCCTACTCAGCTATATATTCTCCATCGATCACTTCTTCTCGGAAAAAATCGTATTTAGCACAACTTTAACTTTGTATTTACAATATGATACAACTGTTTTTGATATTTGCAGAAAACCCAGTCTTGGCCGGTTGCTGGTATACCATCGATGATCTATGGAGCTCCAGGAACCGGTGATGGCCTTGGATGGGAGATGAGGGACCGGCCAAGCCTTGAATGGTAATTGAGGAACCGGTGATGGCCTTGGATGGGAGGCGAGGACCGGCCATGATTGGATGGGAATTGAGGGACCGGCCAAGGACCACGGCCCAGGAGCGGCAGGCCAACGTGCGGGCGATTGATTGCTAGGGGGGCCATGAACGGCTAGTGGGCAACCGGCCAAAGCATCGAGTCTCCCAACCGGCCAAAGCATCGAGTCTCCCATCCATGCAACCAGCCAAAGGCTAGTCTCACATGCATGCATCTCCAAAGTGAGCCTACTACTCTGCATCGAGTCTCTTTGCCAAGCATGCAACCGGCCATTTCTTTGCTTCGGCGCACCAACCGGTTTCTTGAAGTGGCGGGAGTCACTGTGAATCTCCGTGATTAACGCAAATGAAAACTTCCTGGCTATATAAAGAGGTTCGAGGGAATGGGAAAACGACGTTCACAAGTGATTAGCGAGTGAAGTTTCTCCCTGGCGAGCGTGAAGTTTCTCCCTGGCGAGCGTGAAGTTTCATCGAGTGTGAAGTTCCAGTGAGCTAGTGACATTCCATTATCTGGCTACTCCAACTACGCGAAGTTCCATTCTTTAGTTATTGCGTGAAGTTGTATTTTCTGGTTATCCATAGCTTAACTATTAATTGACCTTCTATTTTGGTTCTTCAGAGGAAATCACGATTCCAAGACAACCGAAGGCAGAATTGATATTCATCGTAAACTTGTTGCTGCGGCAATCGAGGTGCACATTACTAAAGTTTAATGCTATGCATAATTAATGATACTTTTATTTATGCGATCGTATATTGCAAACTTGGTAGATATATCGCCGCATGCCATAACAATTTGCGAAATAATCGTAACTCCTAAAAATGTCTTCATCTGTAAGAATATTGAAATGGAATGAAAAGTTAAATCAACTATTCTTGCATAGAATAACAACCTTCTATTAGGATTATAGTCTCTCCAGAGGTCAGGACCCTCTGCCGAGCTTTCGTTAGAACGTTGGACTCTATTTACTTGACGATTATTCGCAGAAGCGAAGGACTGTTTTTATTTTTGGACGTAATCTCTACTTGGACACGAAAGGAGTTGACCTCCTTTCTCAACTTAGTAACTTGAACCAAATGTAGATGTTTAATCGACTTAAAAATTGGTGCGTAGAACCTCTGGACCTATCTCGAATGTAGTTGCTTAATCTTTTGATTCTTCTTGATGTTTTTCCTTCGTGTAGAAACCGATGTTGTAGAGACCGGACCGTCGACCTTGTCTCCTTGTAGAAAACTCCGAGCACGGTAAGCACCTCCTTGGATCATGTTGTTCCTATTATTTTACTTAGATTATGTTCACATCATTTTACTTAGATTATGTTGTTTAAACAAATCGATGTATGCATGCGTTAATTTCAGAAGAATCCTATATTGTGAACTTGGGACAAATATCCCGCATTAAGCAAAAAATGATAGATAACATCCTTGATAGCTTGAAGATTGGGTTAGACATCTATTAATGTTCTTTTTATCGGTTCTTTGTTAAGTGGACCATAACAATTTACGAAGTAATCCTAACATGTAAAACTATCTCGGAGGGCTAAACCCTCGATCACCATTGAATGTTTTAATTTGCTTGAGGGTAGGACTATTTTTATTTAGGACGAATATTCGCGAGAAGGAAGGACTGTTTTATTTTTGGGCGTAATCACCACTTGGACCCGAAAGGAGTTGACCCTTTACGAACACAATAACTCGAGCGAGCGTAGTCGCTTAATCCGACTAAAAATTGGTGCGCCGAACTTACGGACCTTGGTAAGTTATTCGCGAAGCGAAGGACTTGTTTTATTTTTGGACGTAATCACTACTTGGACCGAAAGGAGTTGACCTCCTTTCTCAACTTAATAAGTCGAACCAAATGTAGTTGCTTAATCGACTTAAAATTGGTGCGCCGAACCGTTGAACCTTGGTAAGTTATTTTGCCTTATTACATCCTTAAGCTTCGTCTTGATGTTTTTGCTTTGTGTAGATACCATTGTTGTAGACACCATGGTAGATTGACCTCGACTCCGTTCGAGCAGTCAGGAGCAAGGTAAGCACCTCCTTCGATCATGTTGTTCCCATTATTTTACTTAGAT
The DNA here is from genome assembly GCA_036346355.1 of Rhipidocladum racemiflorum. Classification (NCBI taxonomy): domain Eukaryota; kingdom Viridiplantae; phylum Streptophyta; class Magnoliopsida; order Poales; family Poaceae; genus Rhipidocladum; species Rhipidocladum racemiflorum. The sequence goes on along the minus strand of CM070573.1, from coordinate 58,589,058 downwards.
TATGTAGGGTGTGTCGGACTTGGAGAATCGGTCGAGGATAATAAAAATGGGCTAAAATATTGATCGTAGGTGGTGAATAAATTTAATAAAGCGCGACTATATAAAATCGAGTGAAACCTTTAAAATGTGAAGGAAAAATTTGTAAATCCTATAATAATATGATTAAGCGATGTGGAAAAGGAATATGAATTTGTAGATAATTGTAGTAGTTTGTAATTTATTAGTTGTTAAACGTAAGAAATAATTAATGTGCTATAACCTGATTATTTAACCATTAAAAATTATGAAGCCAATTTTGTTATTCTCAGTAGGAAGTAAATAACATGTATTCGTAAAAAAACTTACGGTGTACCAATTAGCTTTTGTTCGGTAGGTCATATCGGGAGCCATGACAAAGTTAAAGTATACCGTAATGCCGTAATATGCTGCCGCAATACCCCTAAGTTTTATTGTGAACGTTAACTTTTAAGCCTTTTCGGCAGCCCGTAAAATATCACGTTTAAATGTAATTTTTGGCACGAAGACTGCAGATGTGCTCTTCGATATATGGAGTACCATATTCTGGGAAAATATTTTATTTACACCTTACTTTGCTACAAAAATATGCTGCCGCAATACCCCTAAGTTTTATTGTGAACGTTAACTTTTAAGCCTTTTCGGCAGCCCGTAAAATATCACGTTTAAATGTAATTTTTGGCACGAAGACTGCAGATGTGCTCTTCGATATATGGAGTACCATATTCTGGGAAAATATTTTATTTACACCTTACTTTGCTACAAAAATATGCTGCCGCAATACCCCTAAGTTTTATTGTGAACGTTAACTTTTAAGCCTTTTAGTGACCAGTAAAATATCACGTTTAAATGTAATTTTTGGCACGAAGACTGCAGATGTGCTCTTCGATATATGGAGTACCATATTCTGGGAAAATATTTTATTTACACCTTACTTTGCTACAAAAATATGCGCCGCATACCCCTAAGTTTTATTGTGAACGTTAACTTTTAAGCCTTTTCGGCAGCCCGTAAAATATCACGTTTAAATGTAATTTTTGGCACGAAGACTGCAGATGTGCTCTTCGATATATGGAGTACCATATTCTGGGAAAATATTTTATTTACACCTTACTTTGCTACAAAAATATGCTGCCGCAATACCCCTAAGTTTTATTGTGAACGTTAACTTTTAAGCCTTTTCGGCAGCCCGTAAAATATCACGTTTAAATGTAATTTTTGGCACGAAGACTGCAGATGTGCTCTTCGATATATGGAGTACCATATTCTGGGAAAATATTTTATTTACACCTTACTTTGCTACAAAAATATGCTGCCGCAATACCCCTAAGTTTTATTGTGAACGTTAACTTTTAAGCCTTTTAGCCAGTAAAATATCACGTTTAAATGTAATTTTTGGCACGAAGATCTGCAGATGTGCTCTTCGATATATGGAGTACCATATTCTCTGAAAATAATTTATTTACACATTACTTTGCTACAAAAATATGCTGACGCAATACCCTAAGTTTTATTGTGAACGTTAACTTTTAAGCCTTTTGGCCAGTAAAATATCACGTTTAAATGTAATTTTTGGCACGAAGACTGCAGATGTGCTCTTCGATATAAGGAGTACCTTATTCTGGGAAAATATTTTATTTACACCTTACTTTGCTACAAAAATATGCTGCCATAATACCCCTAAGTTTTATTGTGAGCGTTAACTTTTAAGCCTTTTCGGCACTCGTAAAATATCACGTTTAAATGTAATTTTTGGCACGAAGATGCAGATGTGCTCTTCGATATATGGAGTACCATATTCTGGGAAAATATTTTATTTACACCTTACTTTGCTACAAAAATATCTTTGCCGCAATACCCCTAAGTTTTATTGTGAGCGTTAACTTTTAAGCCTTTTAGCACCAGTAAAATATCACGTTTAAATGTAATTTTTGGCACGAAGATCTGAGATGTGCTCTTCGATATATGGAGTACCATATTCTGGGAAAATATTTTATTTACACCTTACTTTGCTACAAAAATATGCTGCCGCGAATACCCCTAAGTTTTATTGTGAGCGTTAACTTTTAAGCCTTTTCGGCAGCAGTAAAATATCACGTTTAAATGTAATTTTGGCACGAAGACTGCAGATGTGCTCTTCGATATATGGAGTACCATATTCTGGGAAAATATTTTATTTACACCTTACTTTGCTACAAAAATATCTTGCCGCAATACCCCTAAGTTTTATTGTGAACGTTAACTTTTAAGCCTTTTAGTGACCAGTAAAATATCACGTTTAAATGTAATTTTTGGCACGAAGACTGCAGATGTGCTCTTCGATATATGGAGTACCATATTCTGGGAAAATATTTTATTTACACCTTACTTTGCTACAAAAATATCTGCGCCAATACCCCTAAGTTTTATTGTGAGCGTTAACTTTTAAGCCTTTTCGGCAAAGTAAAATATCACGTTTAAATGTAATTTTTGGCACGAAGACTGCAGATGTGCTCTTCGATATATGGAGTACCATATTCTGGGAAAATATTTTATTTACACCTTACTTTGCTACAAAAATATCTGCCATAATACCCCTAAGTTTTATTGTCAACGTTAACTTTTAAGCCTTTTAGCAGCCCGTAAAATATCACGTTTAAATGTAATTTTTGGCACGAAGACTGCAGATTTGCTCTTCAATATATGGAGTACCATATTCTGCGAAAATATTTTATTTACACCTTTCTTTGGTACAAAAATATCTTTGCCGCAATAACCCTAAGTTTTATTGTCAACGTTAACTTTTAAGCCTTTTAGTCGGCAGTAAAATAACACGTTTAATTGTAATTTTTGACAAGGAGACTGCAGATTTGCTCTTCGATATATGGAGTACCATATTCTGGGAAAATAATTTATTTACACCTTGCTTTGCTACAAAAATATCTTTGCCATAATAACCTAAGTTTTATTGTCAGCGTTAACTTTTAAGCCTTTTCGGCAGCCCGTAAAATAACACGTTTAATTGTAATTTTTGACAAGGAGACTGCAGATTTGCTCTTCGATATATGGAGTACCATATTCTGGGAAAATAATTTATTTACACCTTGCTTTGCTACAAAAATATGCTGCCGCAATAACCCTAAGTTTTATTGTCAACGTTAATCAACATTATTCGCCAGCGAAGGACTGCTTTTTTGGACGTAATCACCACTTGGACCGGAAGGAGTTAACCTCCTTTACGAACATAATAACTTTCGAACCAACGTAGCTGCTTAATATGACTTAAAAATTGGTGCGCCGAACTTCTGGACCTTGGTAAGTTATTTTGCATTATTACTTCTTTTACTTCTTTCTCCTGTTATTGCTTCGTGTAGATACTGAAGTTGTAGAGAACGCACTCGTCGACCTCAACTCCGTTGTAGAAAACTCCGAGCAAGGTAAGCACCTCTATCGATCATGTTGTTCCCATTATTTTACTTAGATCCAGTTGTTCTGAAGAAATGTATGTATGCATGCGTTAATTTTAAGTAAACTTTGTAGATATATTCCCCACATTCCATTAAAATTTGACATGACATCGTTCGTAGCTTCAAGATTGGGTTAGACATGTACAAATGTTCCATTTCTCGATTTATTTTCATGTACCCGAAGAATTTAGGAATTAATCGTAACACCTCGAAACCTTTACATACGTAATAATATTAAAATGGAATAAAAAGTAAAATTAATGATATAAAATTGAGTAAAGCCTTAAAAATCCAAAAGTAAAATTTATAAATACTAAAACAATACTATAATGTAGTTGATCAAATAAATTTGAATTTATAGTTAATTTTTAGTAATTTCTAATTTAGTTGTTGTTCAACATAGGAAGCAATAAATTCGATATAACTGTTTATTTCATGCTGAAAAATTATGATACTGATATTGAAAATTAGATATGGGTTAAAAATGCGAGTGCTGCCGATCGATCAATTCAATCAATTTAGGCAATTTCAGGATGTAATAACCTAGTAGGTAGTGAAGAACATGAGTTAAGTAAAAAACTTATAGTGTACCAATTAGCTTTTATACGGTAGCTCATGTTGGGAGCCTTGACGCAGTTAAAGTATACCGTAATGCCGTAATTCATGAGAAAGAACAAGAGGAAGAAAAAAAGAGAAAAGAAAAGAGAAAAACAAGAAAAGCATTCCATTTGAAAGAGTATTGGGAAAGTACCGATCTTAGGTATGCGAGACTTGTAGAATCGGTCGGATAATTAAAATGGGTTAAGAATAATCATCGCGAGTCGATCATATAAAAATGTCAAGGTAAAATTTATAAATCCTAAGAATAATCAATCTGGAATTTGAATTTGTACATAATCTTTGTAGTTTGTAATTAATTAGGTGTTAAGCGTAAGAAATAATCAATCTGGTATAACATGATTATTTCACCATTCGAAATTATGGCGCCACCTTTGTTATTAAGTAGTCGGCGAGAAAGAACATGAATTAAGTAAAAGAACTTAGGGTGCACCAATTAGCTTAAAAATGTGAAGGTAAAATTTATAACTCCTAGAATAATATGATAAGCGAGTTGGGAAAAGGGATTTGAATTTGTAGATAATTTGAGTAGTTAAGTAATTAATTAGGTGTTACGGCGTAAGACATAATCAATGCAGTATAACGTTAACGTGATTAGTTAACCATTGAAAATTATGAAGCCACTTTTGTTATTCCTAGTAAATTTGTAAAGAGCATGAATTAAGTAAAAAACTTAGGGTGCACCAATTAGCTTTTATACGGTAGCTCATATCGGGAGCCATGGCGCACTTAAAGTACACCGTAATGCCGTAATTCATGAGAAAGAACAAGAGGAAAGAAAGAAGAGAAAAGAAAGAGAAAAACAAGAAAAACATCTCATTTGAAAGAGTATCGGGAAGTAACAATGTTAGGCTATGCGAGACATGTAGAATCGATGGTAGTGCGGTAAATTTGGTGCAAATTTGATTAAAATTACTGGATAAAAATTGTAATGACTAAAAGGTTTAATATTTGTGCAACAGATGGACACATTTTTGAATATATATCATGGAGAACGGCCCTCTGTTTTGCGGTAGAGTGGTGACCATGGACAAGCTGCATGCACATAGGCGACACAATAGCCATCCCGAGTGGATTGGGCGGCTAAAATCACATGTTGTTGCCGTTCTACGTGTGAACCGTGATACGCACGAGGGTTCGTCTAGAAGGGGTTCGTCCACGATCGTTCCAAACAGCCATATGGTTGTGTACACACTCTTCCGGTGAGAAATGATAGTTCGTAGGATTTGTATGCCCGCCAGCGAGCGAAGAGAATTTCGAGTTAGGAGTGTATGTAGAGGTATTTGCACGACACCAATCAGGAGTTCGGGTCTATACGAGCGGTAGACCATGATTTGTCACATGGGCCCACGGGATCCACCACGGGATCCACCAAGCGTGGAGGGTGGACCTCGGGGCATGGCGAAGAACAAGTTGATGCGGCGGAGGTTGGTGAAGGTGGCGTTAAGCGGGGATGTAGGAGCGGCGGGCGATGGCGAAGAACAAGTTGATGCGGCGGAGGTTGGTGAAGGTGGCGGTAAGCGGGGATGAAGGTGCGGCGGACGATGATGACCCGGCTGCTATACAATATTTTCGAGCCATTGGTCTCTGGATTGTACCCTCGTGGATTCTGATAACACGTCCATTGGCGCACACCCATAATGACATTCGAGTTGAGCAGCGTTTCCATAACAAGCGGGAGGCAATTCACTTCCTAAGCACGTGCGCCGTCATGACTAGGCGGGAGCACACTCGTATCGGTCGGATCGCACCGTGTGCGAGGTTAAGTGCAAAAGTACCCCCATTGTCCCTTCTTTATGCGAGTTCAGCAACCAAAGCACCAGGATTACTTCAAGGTTCGTGTATATATTCCTCATACATGCACCGAGGAATCCATAAGGAACATGAGCGATTTAATGAGCGCGAAGTGCGTAGCGCGAACATAGTGAACATCGTTGGAACCAACATCGCGATGACCCCGTGTAATTATGGAGGAGATGCAAACAAAACACGGGATGGTGATCACGTATAGCACGACTGGCGAGCAAAAGCAGAAGGCATTGAAGATGCTTTTTGGGGGCTTCGAGGAGTCCTTCAACTTTGCTCCTAGATTATTACGAGAAGATAGCCATGACAAACCCAGGCACTCGATTCGCCTTTGGGGATGAGCATGTAAGGATGGAGGGCGGGTCTTTGAGCCCGGACGAGCGGTACCTCGTCGAGGCTATTACAGTCGTTTGGACAATGCATCGAAGCTTTTAAGTACTGCAGACCGATTATTTGCGTCGGCGGTACATTCCTGAGTGGGAAGTTCCGTGGGGCCTGCTAAGCTACACTACGCTGAGATGCAAATAACGAGATCATCCCATTGGCGTTCGCTCTCGTGGAAGTGAGAACAACGATAGTTGGCTGTGGTTCTTGGCCTTTGCTTAAGAGCCGGGTCGTGGAGTGCGAGGGAGAAGCGCGTTTGCGTTGTGTCCGACCGCAACAAAGGCCTTCTCCGCAGCGTTGGATGTCATGCCGCGACGGCACAAGCTCCTCGGTGAAGCGGCACGATGTGGAGAGGAGATGGTGCATGCGACACCTAGGTGCGAACTTGTATTCAAGCTACAAGAACAAGGCGATGGTGAAGAGGTTCAAAGCCATGTGCCTTCAAAACCAACCTCACAAGTTCAACACGATATGGGCGCGGTGAGCGACACCACACGGAAGATGATGGAAGGCGCCCAATCACGGGAACAACAACTACGCTCTCAAGTGGTGGCGGGCCGGACTTTGGTTAGTCGCCGCGGCCCACCTTCAGGTGGATTGCGGGAAGCGGCCCGGCGGTGGCGCTACTCCACGACACGAACGGAGCGAGGTACGGACAAACCAGTAGTTCATGGTAATTACCGCGGTGTTTACGTGAATTCTCGTTGAAGCTAACATAAACCATTTTAGGTACAACGTCATGACCACGAATATAGCGGAGGCTTTCAACAACGTACTGAAGGGTGTTCGCGGCCTTCCGTTGTGTTCAATCGTTGAGCTCACCTTTTACCGGGCGGTGATTACTTAGTGATCGCGGGAGCAGTAGGCGTATGTCACTACGTGCGCACCAAGAGTGGAGAAGATCCTCCAATCGAGAAGACAAAAGGCACACTTCCACCGCACTAGGATTTATGACCTGAAGCACGAATAAATTCGAGGTGATGTGCAAGCGCAAATACCAATCTGGGTATCTCGCGGGGACAGCGTGCGGCGGTGCCAATTGAAGCGGAGGAGGCTACGCCGCGTGCAACAAGCCGAAGCTGCATCACATCCCGTGCTCCCATGTGTTGGCCGCATGTCGCGACATGGGTGGGAACGATGCATCACAGTTCATCTCACCATACTACACCGTGCATGCTTTGAAGAGCACTTGGCGTCCAAAGATGAGTTCGTTCACGATTGGAGGCGAACTACAAGCTCTTCGAGGCCCCACATGGAAACCGTACCCGTGAGTAGACGCCTGAGCCAGGAAGGCCAAGGAGCACCAGAATGCAAGGTGACATGGATGCGGTGATGCGGTAGATGGATTGCGAAAGTGCTCATTATGCAAACAACCTGGACCACGGACCGCGAGGAGGTGCCCCAATCAAATTAGCGATTGCATAATTTGACATTGTGTATCTAAGTAGTGCGTACTTTCGTATTATGTACTCGATAATGTGTACTTTCTAATTGTGTACTTTGTAGTCGTCCCTTCCTTCATATTTGGTGCGTGGCGTTGCGTGCTCGGCGTGTATTCCTATTACCAGCGCGTTGACATTGCGAGGCTATGGCGGGCATTGCACTTCGAGCTACTCGGTGAGTTGGTTGATGCGAAACACCGTCGCGAGGCGATTTGTTCGGGACATGAGGTGCGACTCAATTGTATGTTACATGTGGTGCAATATTTGCGATGCCTCTAACCTTAATTGCGTGCACATTTCGATTGCCGCTCTGTCCTGCCGGTCGTTGCACAAAATACCGAGGTTGGGCGGCCGGTTCCATATTCCACTCGCCGTGCAGGTCTACTACCCTTCGCTTCTCATGGGCCGGAGCTACGATGGTAGGGGGCATGACCACGCCGATGCCAGGCCTCGATCGGGCACTTCTTCTTGGTTTGATCGATCGGTGGCGGCCGGAGACGCACACATTTCACTTTCCATTCGGTGAGATGACTATCACTCTAAGAGACGTAGCCATGCTCACCGGCCTCCCCATTAGGGGCCAACTGTGGTCCTATCCCGCCCAGAAGAGGCCTGTGGCAGCGATGCGTGACGGCCAGGTACATGGAGATTATTTGTTAAGTAATGTCTAAAATGATAACGACATGATGTACCTCATTAATCCGAGTACTGCGCAGGTTTGGGGTGCCGTACACAAGTAAGGATACCGGAGTGTCAACGAGTGGCTACGCATTACAAGAGTACCAACCATGCCCACGGGATGCGAGGCGAAGCTACCATAGAACGACATTACGAAGTTTATCTGTATTGCTTGCTTGGTGGTTTGATGTTCCACGACCACGAGCAGTGACACCATCTCCCGCATATAGTTTGGATAGCTCGTGAGTTGGCCGCAAATCTAGAGGATATGACGACATACTGGTGGGCATCCGCGGTCCTAGGCGACACGTCACAGTGGGTTGTCACGAAGCATCGTCGACATCTTGCTAGGGGCACAATTCTTGGGTGCGTGCAATTGCTCCGGATGTGGAGTTGGGAGTACCTTCCGATATCTAGGCCTACAATCGGTAGAAGGTACTACCCCATCGAGGTGGGCCATGACATGCCAGAGCCCTCTCGCCCCACTATGGGTTATCGTTGGATGCACGCACGGCTAAGATGGTCGCCGCTTGATGACCAGGCGAGCTACAGGCGGGTGGTAGCAGATATGGACCTACTAACCGCTGACAATGTGACTTGGGATCCATGGACGCCGCAACGAGCCGACGAAATTGCCACCCAAGGGCTCATATCTGGTTGCTGCCTGGTGGACATGTCACTTTGGATGACGACATGCTTCGTCGTGTACATGAACGCGGTGGAGGTCTATTCGCCCGAACGCGTCCAACGACAGTTCGGGTGGCGGCAGATAATCCCGGTTCCACCACCGCGGGATCTTTGGGAGGTCGCGCAGTGCGTATTTCATGTGTGTCATTATTGTCATCTTCGTCAAACATTTGCCTTTACAATGCATTGACCATTACAGAGAAGCGCTATGGGTAGTGCGGGAAGCGATCGATTGGACCGCGATCCACGGTACTCACATCACGCGATGGGTCGAGTCGGCATTGCGGAGGTGGTCCATCCCATTGGGCCGTCGACCCGATAGTCTGACAGCTACCTTGCATGGTACCGCGGCGCCGCAGCGTGCCACGTTGCTCGGCCAGGAGATCGAACCACGCGCCGCCATGGCGTACCGGAAGAAAAGTCGCGACATGCGCGAACTACAGTGCACCCATCGTAGTAGTAATATTTATCATAACTTTCATATTCAAATTCCTAATAACTACATCTGCAACGCGAACTCGGAGAGGCATCGCAAATAATTGCCCATGGCGATGAAGCTGGCGTCCCACCCTCGGGGTCCTCGGGCTCGGCGTCGGCGACCAATCAAATGAGGCGTTGCCCGGCGTCTCGGGGGCGATTACTCTCGGCGATCGTGGGCTTGGAGGCTCTGCACGGCGACCACGCAACTTCGGCTCTCCTCGCATGGATCCAACTCATACCTCACACGCTAGGCGGTCCGTCGGCATCCGTCCCTCAAGTGGCGGCGAGAGGGCGCCCCGGACGCGTGCGTCCACGTCCCATGTGGGAAGCGGTCGGTAGCGCCATCATCCTAGCCCCGTGTTGAAGTCCCAGTTAATCGTTGGGAACAAGGGAGCGGGAAGCGGTGTTACGTCTGGCCAGCGAGCCGTGGTCACCATGGGGACGACATACGGCACGTCGGCCCCCACTTCTGGCCGGAAGTGCCATATTTCTCGCCCTCCTACGCGACGGACTACGATCCAACCACAACGATGGAAGCGAGCACAGTGATTTCGACCTCGAGTTGATGTTAGGACATACTACCTTTCTTTGCTCTACTAGGGGCAGCGGTGGTCTCGCAACCGCAACCGGTTGCAAACATCTGCATCGGGTCCACTACAAGCGACCAATCCGGATGCATGGTACAACTATTCCCACCAGGACTCGCGACAATATACCTTTGCGTCGGGTGCACCTCCCCAGCGAAGATGTCGAGGACCGCCCAGTCCGAGTAAGCGAGCCATCACGAGCCGCAGGGTGAGGAACACAGTCCCCGATTGCGTCTGACCCTGAGGAATTCATGAGAAGGCAAAAGGTGGGCGTCGCCGCGAGGCCGTCAATAATGTAAAATAACTTCATGTAGGGCCTCCGTCTCATGTATTTACTAATTATGCGTACTAAAGTTGCGTGCAAATTGGACAAAGTGCTGTCCATTTCCGTATTGCATGATGTTGGTGGCTACAACCTTGATACACTTCGAATTAATTTCTCTTTGTTGGAATAATTGCTCTAACATGACCTGCGAAAGTTAATACCGTAGGGCGTGACCTAGTTAGAACGGCAAAGCCTTAACGATTCAATTTTTAAGTAAGACATATTTACGCACTTATAAGCTTCTTCACTTCTACGTGATTCGTCGTAGTATCTTGTTCTTCCATTGTATTATATCTAAAATGTTTCTTGACCTTGTCTTGCTTCAAAATTTTGTCGGTGGCTACAACCTTCAGTACAGTTCGAAATAACGTCTACTGTTGGAATGATTGCTCTAACATCACCTGTGAAAGTTAACGATGAAATTTTTCATAAGACATATTTACGCACTTATAAGCTTCTTCACTTCTCGTATTCTGTCCTAGTATCTTGCTCTTCCATTTGTATTATATCTAAAATGTTTTACTGACCTTGTCTTGCTTAAAAATTTTGTAGATGCCTGTCTTCACCTCGTTTGGCATGACGGAGGGAGGATTTTGTGAGGAGCTATCTTTGATGCTCCAGAGTGAGCTACACTCGTCGCCGAGAGTACCGCTAACGTTCCGTTCCCGCTTTAGCCATAACTTTTGGGCGGTGAGATTGCTCATCTTCGCCAAGGGTCCTCGGTGGAATGACCGGACCCGGTACTTCACGATGGAGCGGCTAAAGCTCGATGATGCTCTGCAGGATGCGGCGAGCGAGCTCTCCTTCACTTCGGCGAGAGCTACCGCTACCAGTTGGAGGACACTCCGTGTCGGCTCTTTCCCTCCCATGAGGTGGGAGGACTCACAACCGGTTCCGAGCTTAGAGTTGGAGTCGAGACCCACCATTGTGCACATGGGTGAGCTCATCCGGGCGCGGGACAAGGCGTCGTCCACATTTCTTGTGAGCTTGAGACACTTACAGGGGATCTTCTTTGCGGCGAGGTGGAGATCGTTCAGCTCAAGGACTTGCGGCGTCTGGCCGCTCCATCTCGGCCAGGCGTGTGCAGAGGCGCTGCGGACAGCACCACCACTGCCTGCCCAGCCAGAGGACCTTGCGTAGAGGCTCGACCCCAGGCGCCGCGAGGTCAGCGTCGCCGAGGTCCGCCGCCGGAGTAATGCACGGAAGTCCGTGCGGCGTGGTGGCGATCGAGGCGTTCAGCACTTCTTGGCGGCTCTGGGGAGCGAGGACCTTCCAGGCTCAGTGCGATTCGTGATAGTAGCGAGGAGTACTTAGTCGGGCCGTAGCACCCTTCTTTGTTCACGCTGAGCGTTCAATAATTGTGTGTGACGGACTATGTAGTGCTTTTATGCATTTGTGGTACAACCATCTTAATAAAATAAGTATTCTGTTTGAACTAGAGTTTCTCTCGCTCATAAAGCTGTCTATATTGGCAGTTCGTATGTGTAATTACCGAATTATTTGTAAGACAATATGTATCTTTCCAAATGTATTCGGATATAAATGTATCTATGCAACAAAATGGATGTTGCTCTCTCTGTAGTTAATGGTATTAACTCAAGTATTTTTAATTAATTAACTATGATGGAAAGACACGTACCTTGGCCACCACGCAGGACTCGGTCTTGAACTGCCGATCGTGTGGTTAAACTGTCGATAAAACTCATTGATTCCCAGTACAGCATACCTTTCCGATTTTTCTTTGGTTTTCTCCGTTGCTCACATGTAAAACTTGTCAACACAAAAAATATGCGTCTTGAAGTTTTCTATAACTTTCATGTAGAGCCAAAAATGATTCGAGCACGGGAAGATCTAGAAAATTGCGAATTACAGAACGGCCTTCGCGAACAGTTTTTCTTTGGTCCGGCACCAATACACTTACATTTCCGATTTTCTATGATTTTTTATGTTGCTCAAATGAAAAACTTGTCAACATTAAAAAGTTTCGTATTGGAATTCTCTACAACTTTCATGTAGACCAAAAAATGATTCGAGCACAGAAAGAACTCCAAAACTGCAAGTTACGGCAGACTGTTCAATTTGGTCCGTGACAAATGTGATAGAGTTGATATTTGGTCCATGGTAACATTTTCGATTTTATATGATTTTTTATATTTCTCTAATTTAAAACTTTTCTAAATGCAAAAGTTTCTTCTTGGAATTATCTACAAAATGAAAAACTTGTCAAATCAGCTTTTTTTTTAAAAAAATTAGGTGACGTGATACTCTATGGCGTCTTAAAAGTTTCAAGTTGTCATCTATGTTCACAGTACTCTACGGCCAGGTCACTGCCAGCTGCAGCTTCGCTTCAGCCAGGCCCCCACCTCGCGCTGCAACCACTGCTACGGGCCGTTGTCCTGTCCTGGCCCCTCGCATCGCAAGCTAATCTGCTGCAAACTGCTCCCTGTGCACTACCAGGCCACTGTGAGCTGCAGCTTGGAACCAGCCAGACCCCAGTAGCTATGCGTGCCTGCCACGTGGCGCTTTCTGTCCGACCCCTCGCCTGACGCTAATGTGCGCCCATTTCTTGCCAATGCCGAATCTTGTGGCTACAACTGGACCCCCATCCAGCGCCGCGCAAACACTCCCACGTGCCGCTTTCCTGTCTTGCCCCCTCGCTCCGGCGATGTCTTGCCTTGGTGGCTCGTTTCTCCCTCGCTGACCTCGCTATAAATTACAAGGCCTCATGTATTTCTATCGAGCAAGCGTGAGCCATTGTTTGAGTTCATAAAGCTGCGAGTGAGTTGAAAACCCACAACGCAAAGAGTAGAACTAGTGGTTTAGCTTTCCTTTTTTCAATATTTGATTCGGGCTTCGTTTTTCACAGGTATTATTTACGAAACTTATTTTGGAGGCGAAGCTACATTATTGTGTTGTTGGGTCTGTGAAGTACAAGGGATATTGATTGGTTCTTGGGGGCTTTGAGGCCATCTATTTCTTTTTTATATTTTTGTTGGAAGTAAAATTCAGTTATGCTTGAAACCTACTCTTTTAGGCTGAAATATAATTGCTACCATTGTGTAGATGGACAAGGATCCGGAGCGGCTCAAGAAAGGCTTGGCCTGGACAATAAAAGAAATAGATGGTATCGCAGCTGAACTGAATAAAATTGAAAAGGAAAACTTTAGTCCTGGCACAAGTTCAAGTGCCAACGTATTCAACGACTTTGTGGCGACATCGAAGCTATAGCTAGTAGCCTCGAAATGGTTGCCATACTGATCGAGCGAGTTCACGCAATCAGACCCCCACGGCTAGAACATCCAGGACCTTCAAGCCATAGCTACTTAACCGTCGGCGAGTTGCCACAAAAGAGGACATCGAAGATGCAGACCGGACTTGTGTCCTTATCACTACGAGTGATGAGGAGGGCAAACGCGACCATTGGCGATTACCTAGAAGATGAGGGTATTGATATAGATAGTGATGATTACGGATAGTTGTAATCTGTTTCGCTAGAGTTGTTAAAATAATATGTATTAGTGAGGCACCGTCATATGCGTTGGTAAGGCCTCGTATTCCACCGTTGTTTTCAGCGTGACTACGTTATGTTGTAACTTATCCATTTAATCGCTGTATTTTATGCCTTTAATATGATTCGTATTCCACCGTTATTTTTTGGGCCCGATGTAGCAGATTTGCTATTTGGTGTATGGACTACCATATCCTCTAAAAATATCTCAGTTACAACTCTCTTCGCATGTAAATTCTCAACGCCCAATAACCCTAAGTATTATAGTCGCGCAAAAACCCTAACGATGAAGGATTTTCGGCGGCCCGTAAAAAAGCATGTCTCAAGTTATTTTTTGGGGCGGAGGTAGCAGATTTGCTATTTGGTATACGGACTACCATATTCTGTAAAAAGATGATATGACTAAAGGCTGGAAAAGGTGATATGAAAGAAGGCTCGTAACCAGAGGGGACGTTCAAACAGTACTGATTATTACGAACAACAACAACAGACAACAAGCTGCCACGGGCCGCTTTCCGATGTCGGCCCCTCCCCTCCCTCGCTAATGTGCTGCCAATTGTTGGTCGGCCACTACCAACAAGTAGATTCGCTTCAGCTAGGCCCCCACAGCGCGTTGCAAAGGCTGGCACGTGCCGCTCTCCTGTCCTGGCCCCTCACCTCGCACGCTAATATGCCGCCAGCTGCAGCTAAGCTATAGCCAGGGTCGATTCCATCCCAGCAGCAGCTGCATTATTGCCGTCCTATCGAGTCTAATCGAACCACCGAAAGCAAAGGCCATGTCTCGCATGGATGTTCGCAGATGCATGCATTTGTCTGGCTATTAATTAAGAACGCGAGGAGTTCGACAACCCCAAGAGGAAACGCTGAGCATGCAGGTCTCTCGGGCGATTTTGACACCCCGTTGAAAAAGCTGCAAACTCTCGAATTGACATGACATCGCCAGCGACTCTGTCGAGGCCACTTGGACACCAAGCTACCAGACCCGGTAGCGGCTATGTAACGCGCTGCCACGTGGCGCTTTCCTGTCCCGGCGCCTCGCCTCGCACGCTAATGTGCCACCGTCCGGGCGCATGTGACCACCTGCAAAGGAAAGCATCCGGATTTCAAGGGACTACGATGAAAGCTTGGTGCATGTGGTCATATGCACCGAAAGTTTCAATGTCCTCTTGTGATTTAATTAGTTAATGACTAGCTTAAGTACAAATGAATAAGAAATGACTCGCTTAGTGTAATTTAATCAACACAAAAGTAAGCATGGCTGTCATAACCTGTCCGAAATGTCATGTCAAATGCATGTGTGGTACAGACTGCCCGAGTCGTCTCGTCGAAGCATAGCTGCCAAAGCCTGACTGGCACCTCTCTACCAGCTAGAAAGCTGTATGCATATGCATAGGCACAGATGCAAAGGAATCCGATGCTGCCACGTGTAGCTTTCCTGTCCAGGCCCCTCGCCTCGCACGCTAATGTGCCGCTACCGTTGCTCCATCGCCACCGCGGCTAAGCTATAGCCAGGCCCCACACCGCGACAAGCGATGCCTCTGCCCGGTAGATTCCCTCCCACTACACGCTTTCGGCGGCTTTTGGTGGGTGAAACAGCATCGGTACGTGATACGAAACGTACTGGCTCACGCAATGCCACATAGGTTGGACTGGGCCGGGCATGCCAGTTTCCCGCCTAAATACCGCCACGGGAAGCCGCGGTTTTGCAATGTTACTGTTCAGCCAGGACCCCACCTCGCGCGCTAATGCTCCGGCAAATGGTGGCCACTCCCAAGCCACTGCCGGCGACCAGACCCCAGCGCCTTGCAAAGCGGCTGCCACGTGCCGATTTTCTGTCTTGGCCCATCGCCCCGCACGGTGATGTGCCGCCAGCTGTCTCGTTTCTCCCTCGCTCCCTGCCTATAAATTGCAAGGCCGCCTGCACTTCTATCAGGCAAACGCGATACATTGCTCCGAGTTCATCAAGTTTGGATTGAGTTGAGAAAACCCTGAGCGCATAGAGGAGAGCTGGTAGTTTAGCTTTCCTTTTTTCCAATATTTCATTTCAGCTTCTTGTTCCACAGGTATTATTTACAAAAGTTATTTTGTACGGTCAGTCACATTGTTGTGTTGTTGGGTCAGTCCACATTATTTCGTACTTATTATGCTTCTTATTGATATTTTTCCTTCGTGTGGATACCGACTTAAGTGTTCGTCAGTTCTGTCCAAGCCATGTCGAAGGCGTCGAGCTCAGTGGTTGCCAACGCAGGGCGTGTCATTTGCCCTAACTGCCATGTGGATGCTCAAACCTGCTACTCCAAAGATCGCGCCAAATAGCAGACGAGCGTTCTATAGATGCCCAAATTTCTCTGCAGACGTCTAAATGTATTTCGATATCTTCATATTTCGATGATTATTCTATTGCTCCAGTTTTAAATATCCATCTTGACAACATCGTGTAGTCTACCAGGATGCCAATATCGGCGGTGGGCGAGCGATATAAATACAAGCGACTTTAAACAGACGCTTCCAATGGGACACCAGGAGGAAGGATCTAGCGCAGAACTTAATAGGAGTATGATGCGAGAATTACCACAAAGAGAGGAGTTCGGCTGAACAAGAAGAAAACCGTGAAGCGTATGATCGCTGCCTTGGCGCGCCGTACAAGATAACCACGAAGGTCGTAAGCCCTGATTTGGTTGTTCCTCTTGAAGGCCATAGCGCCAAGACTACAAGCGTGACCGTTGGGAGTTTTTCAAGAAGAGGGTGTGGAATTCTATGATAGTGATGATTACGGAAAGTTCTAAAGCCGCTCTACCACTGCATCCATTTGTATGTTAGTTCTTGTTCACAAGAAATGTTGTTGTAGTTGTTCTCCCTATTGTACTTTGTTCTATTGCTATTATGTGTTTCATTTGTATCGTAATGCAGTTTGTACTATTATGAAGCTTTCTGTTTTGTTCACGAAGTTATTCGAAGTTATTTTTGGTTCAATGGAGCATATTTTTATTACATGCATGTAATATCATATTCACCGACAACGATCCATTCAACCTTGTGTTCTTTCGTATATTAGCTGATATGCGACAAAGCTGAATATGATGATATGACACAAGGATGAAAAAGCGATATGACAAATGAGCGTATTAAAATAAACAACAATGGCAAATAGTCCAAATGATGATATGACAAATGGCTGACAATGGTGATATGCCAAAAGGCTGAGAAGGCCGATATGACAACACGCTGAAAACAACAATGGCAAATAGTCCAAATGAAGGTCGATGTCATCTGTAAAGCTGTAAAAGCATTCTTTGTAAAAAGCTGTAAAAGCATTCTTTGTCAAAGCTGTAAAAGCATGCTGCCATGTCATATCAAAAGCACGCTGTTAACTTTTTCAGCTTTTGTCATCGATAAAAGCGTACAAAGCATTCTAGTTACAGCTCTCTTTGCATATAAATTCTCAACGCCCAATAACCCTAAGTATTTAAGTCGCGCACAAACCCTAACGACGAAGGATTTTCAGCGCCCCGTAAAAAAGCATGTTCGAAGTAATTTTTGGGTCCGAATGTACCAGATTTTCTATTTGGTATACGGACTACCATATTATGTAAAAATATCTCGATTCTGACTCTCTTTGCATATAAATTCTCAACGCCCAATAACCCTAAGTATTAAAGTCGCGGACAAACCCTAACGACGAAGGATTTTCGGCGGCCCGTAAAAAAGCATGTTCGAAGTAATTTTTGGGTCCGAATGTACCAGATTTGCTATTTCGTATACGGACTACCATATTATGTAAAAATATCTCGATTCTGACTCTCTTTGCATATAAATTCTAAACGAAAAATAACCCTAATTATTATAGTCGCGCACAAATCATGTAGTCCTTTTCTTTCTGTTGAGCCATGAAAGCCGACCTAGATTGCATCTGCAAAGCTGTGTACTCAAGCGCCATGACCCGTCGATGTCATCTATAAAGTCAGTAAAAGCATTCTTTGTCAATTTGTAAAAGCATTCTTTGTCAAAAGATGTAACAAGATGCCTGCCATGTCATATCAAAAGCACGCTGTTAACATTTTAAGCTTTTGTCATCGATAAAAGCTGTACAAAGCATTCTAGTGACCTTGTCTCTTTGCTCCGATTCTCTCGTTTGGGTGGTGGTGGCTATTTAAACCCCACTTTGCTCGTCTCCGAATATTCACCTGAAGCAAGCAATCCAAACCACGAAGCACAAGTTTGCCGCCAACCAACCGGTGCCAATGGAGTTCCCTCGCCCCAAGGCACAGCGTTGTCCAGTCCGTCCCCGACGGCATGGAGGTCCCCATGTGCCTATGCGGGGATCCTTGCCGCTTTCGGCAATCTGTAGACAATTCATACACTTACGGTATGAGGTATTGGAGCTGCCGCAACCACGACTCCGAGCCAATGCTGGGGATGCGGATGCGGCGGAGGAGCCCGGTATGTTCGTACTCGCATTTGCTGTTGCATCAAACCGTCCAAACCTTAACACCGTTATACCATCTTTTGTCACCAACTGCAGCCTCCATTATGCGAGTTCATCAAATTCTCTGACGCGGAGCGAACTCACGAGATGGAGAGGATGCGGAATTGGGAGTACTCGCATCGCAGAGCTATGGTAGAGCAGCAATGCCGTGAGCGAGGAAGAGGAGAAGCGCATGAAGTTTGCCGAACAAATGCGTGCAGAGAGGAGGCGAACGGCAGCGCTGGCGGCGGCGGAGGCCGAGCGTGACAGAAGCGCGAGAGGCGGCTAGGGCGAGGCGGCAGCGAGCACCGATGGAGTTGCGCAGGAAATATCCTCGGTGCACTCGATGGAGTGTCACGAGAAGGGCCCTTGTTGTTCTTCCCTTTCCCTAAAGCATGTTAGGTTTAGTCCGGTATACTCGGTAGAGTGTGCCGTACATGCCATTGCTGTTTAGCATTTGTAAGCCATATGCAATTCAGTAGATTCTTATTTCTGCCCATTCCTGTGACTTATTTACTCAATTTTTCCAGCGATTCGATGGGGATTTGGGGAAATTCAAATATGTCGCAATCTGCAGAAATGGGACACAGAATCTTCGGTGATTATGTTAATTTACAAAACCTACTACAACGAGAGCAATAGTGTAATACGCCCCTTGCTTTTCGTTGAATTTCGACCAAACAGATCACCTCAATTTGAATTCCGAACCTCTTCTACTTTCTCTAAATTACAGCCAGATACTTCGGTCAAATTTGGTAAAGATTTACGGATGGCTTATATATAAAGAAGCACCTGTAGTTTATCTTAAGCATACCATCTATGTATGTTAAGAGTATTTAGAACACATGATTGTTTTCATAAAGAACGTGGTAATTCTCGCGAAAATTAGGTCAAGTTTTGGGTAACTTATTTGGTATTGCTAGTGATCGGACGGCGGATTTTTATAACATTTTTTCCACGCGTGAAAGTTTTTTCTACGTAGTGAAAAAAATGTTTCATACGTTGAAAAAAAATGTTGCACGGCGTCCGAAAAAAACAAAAAAATCGGACGTCCGGCTGCTAGTACTGCCCAACTTATTTTACCGCGAAAACTCAATTTTTCCGCGCCTAGGTGCCGGTCGGCAGTGCACGTCGCCACGTGGCGGAAGCAGCTGGTTTCCGCCACACCGCATGGAGGAAGCCAGACCAGGTGGCGGAAGCGGGTGGTCTCCGCCGTATGGCATGGAGGAAGCCACGTGGTGTGGCGGAAGCCCGGCTTCCTCCATGCCGTGTGGCGGAAGCCGCTTCATCTGGCGGAAACGAGTGCTATTCAAGGTATTTCGATTTAATGAAGGTTATTTCCTCAATTTCTATTTAAGTGTTGGTTATTTAATCAATTTTTCCAAAAAAATTAACGCAAGGGGCTGATACAGTACTAATTTCGGCCGCTGCTTTGGCCGGTTCTTGGTTCGCCGGTCAAGTCTTGGTCGGTTCCTGGTATACTGGAGATATATCTCTTGTATACCGGGAACCGGAGATGAGTATTTTTTCCGTAAATACGAGTTATAAGTTGTATCAAATACGATTTTTTCCACAGATAAACGGTCATGTTTTCAGATATCGAGGGACATTTCATTTCTGGACTTTCAATTTCAATTTTTAAATTGCTTATTGCTTCTATGGAAAGTGGGGAACCGGCCATGGCAACAATGGGAAGTGGGGAACCGGCCATGGCAACAATGGGAGCTGGGGAACCGGCCATAGCCTTCAGTGGTAGCTGGGGAACCGGCCAAGGCATCAGTGGTAGCTGGGGAACCGGCCAAGGCATCATTGGTAGCTGGGGAACCGGCCATGGGATCATTGGTAGCTGGAGAACCGGCCATGGGTGATTTTTTTGTAAATACGCCAGAAAGTTGTATCGTTTTGAAATAATGAGGTCAAACATGTGCTAAATACGAAATTTTCCCTTCTTCTCTTATATCTTACTCAAGTTTGAGTGCAAGACACAAGTCCAAGCTAGCATAGACATGGCTACTAAGCTGCTCGTTCTGGCGGCATGTGCCTTGCTGCTCGTAGCTGTGGCGTGCCAGGACAGCCCTTACTGGCCTCTGGAGATGGGGTTCTACGACGACAACTGCCCGCAGGCAGAGGCCGTCGTCAGGGGCGTCGTCGAGGAGGCCATCAACCAGGACCCCGGCAAAGGCGCCGCCCTCATCCGCATGCTCTTTCACGACTGCTTCGTCGAGGTATTGGTCTTTTTCTTGCAGACTATATATAATGTATCGTAACTGAGAATCAATAAGCCCCGGGCCAAATTGCTAGCTTGTACGTACGTACAAAACACGTCAAGTTTATGTACATGCATGATGCATGAGTCGAGCATATATAAAATATAAAATTAAGGTGCGCCGTGCATGGCGGCGTGCAGGCAGGCTTTTCCTCCTGCCGTGCTTCCTTACAGATCTAGGGATCACGTGTTTAATAGGATAAATTTGCTGATTGGATTGATTCTGATTTTGATGGTTTAGAACCTTCAAAATCTTAAAACTATTTGTATTGTATTTTTAGCAAATTTAAAATATATATGTTTGATTTATGTTGTTACGAAATCAGTTTACAAAACTATAGAGTTGTTCATATATGAAGTGTGTATCCTATCAAAAGTTTTCAGTTTCACCATTGCAAGTACGTACATTTTAGGGTTACCATGGATGCCAGCTTATTTACCAATGAGACAACCTCTTCCTAGTTATCACTGTTACACTTACGAATAGTTTTATTTTATATATAGAACGTGAGAAACATGTTGGTCACACATAGTTTGCATGTTTCTTTTACCTATAGCTACCAGCTTGTTGTTTCTTTAGACATTGGACTTTACCTCAAGTTAGTGCAAGCAATGAATTCGAAGCAAATACTTCGGTCCAGGGGCGGAGCCAGCCCAGGCCCGAGCCCTGGGCTGGGCCAACTGATCTTAGATTAAATTTCTGTTTTTAATGATTTTTCAATAATTTTTTTAAAAAAAAATAATGGACTTTCGGTACTATACCTCGGGCTGCAGCACGGGCAGCCCAGGGCCTGTATCCACCCCTGCTTCGGTCATCGATTAGCTGGACTTACTGGTTGAAGTGTTCATTAGGGTTGTGACGCTTCCATCCTATTGGACCCGACCCCGTTCAGCCCCACGCCGGAGAAGCAAAGGAGCCCCACAATGCGCGGCTTCGAGCTGATCAACGCGATCAAGGACGCCGTCGAGGCGCGCTGCCCCGGCGTCGTCTCCTGCGCTGACATCATCGCCATCGCGGCCCGCGACGCGTCCTACTTACTCAGCCGCGGCAAGGTCAACTTCGGCATGCCGGCTGGCCGCCGCGACGGCACCTCCTCCAGCGCCTCCAATCTCAAGTCCTTGGCCCTGCAGACGTCCAATCTCAGCGTTGTCGTCTCTGCCTTCGCCGCCAAGGGGCTCTCCGAGGAGGACATGGTCGTCCTCGTCGGCGCACACACCGTCGGGCGGTCGCACTGCTCATCCTTCAAGCCCGACCGCCTCAACCTCCCTGCCGACATCGACGGCAACTACGCCGGGATCCTGAGGAGCCAGTGCCTGGTCAGCGACAACACGGTGATGCAGGACGTAGTGACGCCCAACGCACTAGACAACCAGTACTACAAGAACGTCCTGGCAAAACGGGTGCTCTTCACCTCGGACGCGTCGCTCCTGACGTCGCCGGAGACGGAAAAGATGGTGCAGGACAACGCCAACATCCCCGGGTGGTGGGAGGAAAGGTTCATGACGGCCATGGTGAAGATGGCCAGCATCGAGGTGAAGACCGGAAGCAACGGCGAGATCAGGAAGAATTGCCGGGCTATCAACTACTATTGAGTGGAGATGATTGATGATCTCTCGGCTGTTTGTTTCATCCCATGCCTCACTTTTGTGTCTTGGTTATTAGCTTTGTATATGGTGTTCGCCACAAGGAATCCTTTGTACGGAGTTGTGTGAATGTTCTATGTATTCAGTAATTAAAGTTCATCTTAATTAATTTACGTATGCAACGTACCATGTATGTGACACCACGAAGTGTCGTAACCTTAAAAGGTGAATGTTGAGGGCAAAAACATTATGGAATGTGGAATTGGAGGTTGAAACCATACGGTATGAGGTTTATTTGCGTTTCCGGACTGTTTTTGGGAGTTTGGGCCTCTCCGGGGGAGTTCGGGCCCAAGGGGGATGTGTCGTGGGCCTTGGTGGGAGGATTTTTGGGCCCATGAGGGAGGGGGAGGCAGGTTATCCTGCCTTGGGGGCGTCCTCCCCCTGCCCACATGCGCCCCCTCAACCCTAGCCGCCTCTACCTCTTCCCCATGCGCCTCCACCTCTCCCCCATGCGCCTCCACCTCTCCCCTCTCCTCTCCACCCCCTTGCTGCCCTAGGGGAGATCCCCACCTCTCCACCCTGTTGTCCTCTCCGTTGGGAGGCTCCGCGACGACGAGATCCGACAGAATCGGCGCGAGGAAGGAGAGATTGCGCGAACCGGGAGGAGATCCGTTGGGTTTTCGTTCGTCGGGCGAAGGTATGGCCACGGGGATCCTTGGGGTTGGTCTAGGATCTGTTCTAAGGGTTAATATCATGTTTTTAGATCAATTGGTGGTGCTGTAATTGGGTAGATTAGATGAAATCTAGAGTTTGCCACGTTCTCTGTTTCGGGCAGCATGAGCAGTCAACCTAGGGTTTGGGTTTTCACCAATTTAGAGTTAGAATTTGGTCGTCCGCCTGTTGAAGAAGTTGTAGGTAACTTCAATACCTTTCAGTGGGTATAAAGAACGTCCAATTCCACCCAGCCGTTTGAAAGTTATGCTCGTTTTACCGAACGTATTAAAAACTGTGACGTGATTGGAACAGATCACGGTATTCTGTAGATTAAACCACTTTAGAGTCCGAATCAGTCTTTCCATATACTTATAAAAATTTAGGAAATTTCCTAAGCTACGCAAGGATGTACTCGTTTAATCGATTCGGACTGTTAGAACCCGAGTTATGCTCGTTGCAAGTCTGCCGACGGGATAGAACCTCTGTTTTTGGGTTGTGCGAGTAGTTTGCGAAGTCGCAGTAGAAGAGTGTTTGCGTATTGTTTTGTGGGCATGATTTTAAGTGTGTGGTGCATATGTGCAGGTGGTGTGACCCCGGGGGTGCCCTCTACTTCTCGCCAATCCGTCGTCCGTGGTTGAGGCAAGTGTATTGGAATGGGTAGCGGGTTGTGGTTTGCTAGATTGGTTGAGATTGAAATTGAATATAGATATGTTCACATGCCATGCTTTAATGTTTGCCATTGATATGATGAATATTCTTATTATGTTATGATGCCATGTTATGATGCCATGTGTTAATGTACAAGTTATTTATGATGTTGGCATGTTTGCATACATGGCATGATACATGGCCTGGGCGGTGAGAAAGTCATAACTAGTCCGGGGAAGGTCGGTGAGAAAGTTATGACTATTCCAGAGAGCCAATGAGTAAGTCCTACATCGTAATTCCATCCACCGCGGTGTATGGAAGCGAGGAGTAGGCACCCTCCATCTTCGGGATGGAAGGGGGGGAGAGGGTGCACACCGACGGGTGTGTACTCAACCATACCGGTATGAGTTTTCAAGGAGACATGTGCATCGAATCGCATTGCATACATGATGATGATGATGATGATGATGATGATGATATGTGATCATGAATGAGATGATAGACATGATGTGAGTTGTTGTAGCCATGTAATTGTTCTTTTGTACCATTACAATATACTTGCTAAGTGTTGAACTCACGCTTGTGTTTTCTTGTTGTTTTAGGTACCATGAGACCGGCATGCGGGGAAGGGAAATAGTCACACTTCTACACGTAGCTTCACTCATTTGTTCCCACGGTCATTCAATTGGGTCTTGATAATAAATTAAGTGTGATGCTTATTGATTTATGGTTTAGTTTTGCGATATGAGAGTCTTATTGTTCGTTTGGCTCATGGAGACATTGAATGCTTGGAATTAGACTTATATTGCTGTCATGCCTTTAATTATTGCTATTTTAGATGCCTCTTGTGTTGCCATATATTGCTATGCATTTGTTGTTCCTTCAATTCATGTTAAAACAAAGGAGATGCTGCCGAAATTTCAGTTTTTAGCATTCGTGCCTTTGCTGTAATTTACTTGTATTTGTGGTATTTAGAGGTTGCTTAGTCTATGTTTGGTAGCATTCGGGCATGCTAGATGCCGGGGTGTTACAGTTGGTATCAGAGCGGGCTGTAGGTCCTTGGAATGTGTATTTTTAGTGTCATACCTTAGGTTACAACTAAAATGTGATGTGGAATAACTTAGAAACATGGCTTAGGTTTCAACTAAAATTTTGTCATAGAATAGCAACATTAAAACTTGCAAAAGTGGAATAACTAATCTAAAATTTGACACACATGGATGCACAGTAGGAAAGGGTATGGGTATCGTTTCTTTACGCGTAAATGTTGTATTTAAGCTTTGATGTTGAATGCTTCATTTGATAATGCATGTTGCTATGTCTATGAGATAAATGATTGAATTGTTCTTATTATTTGTGATATAGTGGGGTTGTGGTGCCGAAGGGTTTCGGTCACCTCTTTTTGTTCATAGTAAGGGTGTGGTTTGACGGTGTGGCCTGTTAACGCCATCACCGAAGAATTATTAACCCCTGTAGGAGAAGAGTGCTCACCTTTTCTGTCATAGGTCGGGTAGTTGACTGGAGTCAAATAGAAGAGATTGGTGGTGGATTCCTGTGGATGTTCTTTACCGTTCTGACAGTCAGTTTTGGTTGGTTTTCTTTGTTTTAGTCGATCGAAATCAAAAGAAAAGTGTTTGGTATTTGATTTATCGCGGATTGTTCCGTAGGCAATTTGTGGTTTTGTCTTCCTTGGTTGAAGACGTAGAAGAAAGGTTTTGTGTTGTGCATCTGTTGGTTGCTAATTTTGCTTTGACACCGGTTTTGTTGGTCATTACAGACTGTCTTGAGGAGGAAACTTTTGTGGTTGTTGTTCTCCCCATCTAAGAAAAAGTGTTGGAGTTTCCCCTTGTGCAGGCCTTGAGTTGGTGGAGCTAAGTTTGAATCTTTTATCGGAAAAGATTTAATGAACATTTGATTTTCCCTGGTGCATCCTTCTTGGAAGTATAGATCTTGAGATTTCTTGAAGAGTTTTGTGGGCAAATTTGGGAATTTGAGAGTTGAGCTCTCCTGCATTTCTGTTGGAGTTTTGTTTTTCTTCCTTGCCTGGAAAGGAGAAATTTTTCTATCGGTGTTCGTTCTGGTTCTTGAGTTGTGGTTATCTTTAAAAGTTGAGTTGCATCCTGATTGTCAAGAGTTCGTGCCCATGAAGGTGTTTAGAAAAGTTTATGTCCGTGCTATGTAGTAGGTAACAATGTGGTCTATGGAATGATGTGTTGCTAAGTTAAATTTTTAGTTCAATCAATTCAATGTGATTATCATCTCTAGCTGGAGAATAAATAGACTACTAGTGTTGTAGTTTACTCTTAGCGAGAATGATTGAATGTGTTGATGTACATGTTTAGAATCTG
The DNA here is from genome assembly GCA_036346355.1 of Rhipidocladum racemiflorum. NCBI lineage: Eukaryota > Viridiplantae > Streptophyta > Magnoliopsida > Poales > Poaceae > Rhipidocladum > Rhipidocladum racemiflorum. The sequence goes on along the minus strand of CM070573.1, from coordinate 58,563,057 downwards.
TTGCTTTGTTATAAAAGCGCTTATGACCCCCGATAATGTTTAAAGTTTAAAACCCTGATGCATAGTTAGAACATTAAGATGATGTAAATTAATGATACTGTTAAAGAAACCTTGCCGGTTGTTTAAAGATGTTCTAATCTAACGGGTTAATAGAGAAATTTAATCATGTTGACTAGTGGCTTTAATTTGGAAGTTGATTAGAGTTGCTATTTATGTTGTTGCAAACTACTAGTATATTTGGAAGTATGCAGTTGTGTCTCTACAATGCTAGTATTGATATCAATGGAGAAGACATAAGACTTATTGTTAATGATGTTGTTAAGGGCAGTGTTAATGCTAGTACCGATGTCAATTGGGAAAAAACATAGGTTTGGTTGTTGTTTTAAGAACATTGTGCTGATCTAACTTATTAAATCTAATTTAATAGTTGGAGTATGTTGTGTAGTGACAATTTTATTGCAACCTATGTGTAAGGTAGCTAAAAGCAATGTTGTTGATTGATGATTATGCAAAGAATTGATATTGATGCCTTGGTAGTGTTGTTAATTGTTGGATACCATTGATCCAATAGAAGAAAAGTGTAAAACTGTGGTATTATGTCGAGTACATGTTGTGATGGGATGAACAATGGATAATAATCATGATGCAAGATTTTAACCTTAATGAATGCATATCTTAGAATCCTATTTACGAATTTTATCTTGTAGAGATATTACTTATTTGTTGAAGTCATTTTATTGATTGAATAAGTTTCAATTGTCAAGATTTTGACGTATGGATAGTATAAACTTGATAGGTTGACCATGCTCAAGTAGCTGTTGAAGTACTATGTTTGAAATATAGAATACGTTGTTATATGATTTGGTGATCCGTGGGGATCATGTCAATGTAGTCTTGGTTGGGTGCCTTTGTGATAAGCATCTTAAACCTTAATTAAAAGTGTTGGGAATGGTAACTAGAGAAAGAAATTGTTATGTAAATTTTTTTAAATCCAGTTGGACTCTCTTGATGAGTAAATAGTGATTATTGAATGCTTAAATGGTAAGTGAAGTGGAATACAAGTTTGGTGGGATTCATGCTGAGCTGGTGTTTAAAACCTTTTGAACTGGTGTGGTTGTTTGCCATTTTGGTTAAATGTTTTCAGTCGAGGTGTTCTTTATGTTGAGTTTCAGAGTTTCCCTAAAACTCATAGAAATTGGTGCCAATCTGTGGTGTTGGCTAATTTGTTCAGTTTATGCTATGAGTATGGATTTACACCCAAAAGTTTTTGAGTGGATCGCGCTCCTTCGCATTCACGCTGAATTATCTTTGGAATAAATTTTAACGGAAGCAGATGGACATAGTGGGTTGTATTGTAAACTCTTGAGATTTAATTTGTAACTCTTTTTGGCTGGAGATGGATTTATTTGCATAATGTGTGTGATGTTTACGAATGCTTCAAAAAGGTGGATTTTATGAATGTTTTATAAAGTGATTTTGTTAGTGAGGTGTTCCCTTTTTGAAATGAGTTTTCCTCTCCTTGAGAAAAATTTGTGACGGTTGTGGGAGCAGATGCTCGACTTGAAATTTTGATGTTCTCTTCCAAAATGTTGAATTTCGATGAAATGCAATGTTTTGCAAGTTCAGTTTTCAATTGATGTGGGATGTGATGCGACGTGGTGTTTTACTGTCAACTATGCTGCCGTCATAGTCTATATGAATTTCCGCAACCTTTGATGTTAATTGTGTTTCCATTATTTGATACCGAGGAAGAAGTCATTTATTGAATGACTATTCGGTACCGTTGTTACATGATGAATGAATGGTGAAAAGGAAAACGAGACATTGTTTATGCATAATTAATCATAAAGGAGTCGATGAGCCAGGTCGGTGAGAAAGTCATATATGGATATATGACTAATCCGGAGTGCTCTTGAAAAGTGTGCATTCTTGTCATGTATCGAGATTTCCATTTCTTCCTAGTATGAAAAGAAAGAATGAATAAATTGTGGTATTTTGGCTGTGGTGTTAGAGGTTTGAGTATTCTTTGCGATTTGGTTTAGAAAAATAAAATGTGTGTGTGATACTACGGAATGTCAAGACTTTATAATTTGTGATAATAGGTTATAAAATGTGGTAAAATGGAATAAGTTGGGGATTTTGCAACTAAAACCCTGAGATTTCACGTTTTAACGCATTTCGGGCCGTTTTCGGGCGTTTGGGCCGCTCCGGGGAGGTGTTGGGCTTGAGGGAAACTTCGTGGGCCGGATGGTGGGACTCCCTTGGCCCATGTGGGGGTGAGGGGGGGCAGAAAACCCTGCTGCCCTAGCTCTCCCCACCCCCATGCGCCGCCCCCCATCCCCTCTCCCCTCTCCTCTCTTGTCTTGCCTCTCCTCCTCCACCTTCCCAAACCGCTCCACCCCTCACCCCTTGCGCCTTCTCCCCCATCACCCCGTGCCCCTTGCTGCATCTTCTACGTTGCCACGCCTTGCCACGGTGCTGCCTTCACCGGTGGGAGGATCCGCGACGAGGAGATCCGGTGGGAAGAAGAGATCGGGTGGAGGTCGGGTGGAGATCACGCGAAGAGAAGCGGTTGATTCGTGGATCGTCAAGAAGGTAATGGGGGATCCTGTGGGGTAGATCTCTTGCTGCTGTAGAGGGGGATTATCTTGTTTTTGGATCATGGGAGGTGCTTCCATGGGGTAGAATTGATGAAAAACTAGAGTTGTACTCACGTTTTGGTTCGGGCAGATTGGGAACCCAAACTAGGGCAGGCATTTTCGCCAATTTAGAATTTGAATCTGATCGTACAGACTTTTATGAAGTTGTATATAATTTCCTTATCTTTCCGTGCATATAAAGAATGTTAAAATCCGCCCAGCCCTTTGGGAGATATGGCCGTTTTACCGAGCGCTGTCAAATCTGTGACGAGATTGGGACAGTTCGTGTTCAACGTTAGATTAAACAACATTAGAGTCCGAATTAGTCTTTCCCCATAACTAGAAAAAGTTGGGAAATTTCCTAAGCTACGTGGGGATGTACTTGTTTATTCAATTTGGAGTCCTAGAACCGAAGTTATGCCCTTTGGAAGGCTGCTGTCCCGAAGGGACAGATTAGCTGTTTTCTGATTTTAGGAGTTGTATGCGAAGTCGGGTAGTGGGATTTATTTGTGTACTGTTTTGTGGACTCGTTTTGAGTATGTGGCACGTGTTTGCAGGTGGTGTGCCTCCGGGAGTGCCCTCAACCTCTTGTCACTCCATTGCCCGTGGTTGAAGGCAAGTGTGTTGCGTGGATTGTATGTTATAAGTGTTGCTAGAATTGCTTGATAGTATTTGGGCTAGATAACATGATGTCTTGCCATGAATTACATGTTACCATGGATAGGATGTCCTTAGGCCATGATTTAAATGTTGTCGATGCTATGGTGTCCTCATGCCATGATTAAAAATGCTTGTTGTTGATAAATGATTCACAGGCCATGTTTTGAACAGTAATCACAATTGTTGAATACGGTCCTACATGTTGAGATGCCATGTGTTGATATGCAATATTTCGATTTATGTATACGATGCTGTCCATTTTGCATACATGGCATATTTTCGTGGCCGTCCGGTGAGATAAGTCATAACTATTCCGGTAGGGTCGGTGAGAACAGTTATGACTAGTCCAGGGCTATTCTTTTGAGTAAGTCCTACATCGTGATTCCATCACCGAGGTGAATGGAAGCGAGTGATAGGCACCCTCCATCTTCGGGATGGAAGGGGGAAAAGGGTGCATGCCGACGGGTGTGCACTCAACCATACCGGTATGAGAATTCCAGGAGACATGTGCATTGCATTGCATGAATGATATACATAAATGAAGAAGTTTATGAGATGATGATGAGAGTACTCATGAGATGCTCATGAGATGATTAACATGTTGTTTTAAAGGGTGTATATAATGTTAAATATGATGTGTTGTGATGTAATTGTGGAGACTGGGATGATGGTTTGTTGTCTTGATCCTTGTTGATCCATTACAATACACTTTGCTGAGTTGTGAACTCACGCTTGTGTTTTTCGTTGTTTGTTTCTTTAGGTACCATGAAATCGGCGCGCGGGAAGGGAATTTAGCTACACTTCCTCACGTAGCACTCATAATCTAGATAATTCACCCATTTCTATGGAAACATGGCAATAAGTTATGTTGATTTTGGTGTATGGATATTATGTGTTGGTTTCCCTCATGTGTGTCATGTGGGTCTTTGGAGCGATTTGTTTTATCATCCTAGTCTTAGTAGATGCTTATTCCATGATTATCATTGCTTATGGTTATTCTAGTTGATGCTCATCTATTGTTGTCGATGCATATTGATATCTTGATTGATACATATATTGATATGATATTGTGATGTTCAAATTTATGCATAAACAAAGGAGATGCTGTCAAAACTTTCATTTACTCTAAATGATTACTTGCTGTAATTTACCTTAAACTATGGTATTAAATGTGTTATGGTCTATGTTTGGTGACATTCTGGGCTTAGTAAAAGCCGGGGTGTTACAGTGTGCTCTTTGGATGTTGCCAGATCCTTTCCAAAGTGGTTTTAGCGATTTGGGGTTCGAGTTGTTGTATGTTGACCAATTGGGTTCATATTTATGGTTGAGCTCACTCAATGATTGTAATCTTTATCGTGGTCCTTTGAGTGGAAGGTTGTGTATGACTCAATGCAAACCTTCTTGGAGAATTGTGTCGTTGAGGTGTTCCTCGGTAGGGTTGATTAAATTATTAGTGGACCATTTGGTGGTTGCTAGTAATCACTTTTCCTTTTGAAGTGTATTGGATCTTTTTATCGTTGGGCAATACAAAACTCCAACAGAAATGCAGGAGAGCTCAACTCTCAAATTGAGTTGGTGGAGCGTATTCGCAAAACAGGTGCCTTCTAGCTTAGAAAGCGTATTTTCTAATTTAATTGAATTTCCAGAATAGTTGAAAGGATCGGTATGGCCTAGAGGGGGGGTTGAATAGGCAATTTTAAAACCTTTTAAGATCTATTACGCAGATGGTTCACAGATTTGAGACAGGTAAAATAGATTGAGCACCAAAAGACAGTAAACAAGTATCAAGAAGTAAAGATAAAAACATAGACAGACAAAACACAGAGACAAGAGAGATTTTCACTGGGGTTCAGAGATAAAACTCCTACATCCCCGTTAGAGAACTTCCTCAGAAGTTTTGCTCCACCAAAGAACTAATCAGTAGCAGTTCTGGTTTTGTCACTAATGTGACTCTTTTACCACTCCGGTGAGGTGAGTCCAAACCTCTCACAATGATAGTGGCCTTCCACAATCACAGTTGGACAGGTCGCACTACAACCACCACTGAACCGTCTAGGAACAGCTAGTTCCAAGAGTAATAGACCATCCACAAGCCCTGTCTCTTGGTTCACTAGACACTACTGAAACTAGACTTCACTTGGAGCTGTAAGAGTGTAGGATTTTACTTTCAGAGTTTGAGCTTGGTCTCTTTGAGGGCTTTTGAGCTTTTGGGATGCTAGATGTCAAAGAGATGTAAAAGTTCTACTTTTGGTGAGCCTCTGAACTGTTTAAATAGGCTACAGGAAGCAAATAGCTGTTATTGGCAAAAAGTAACCGTTTACCAATGTCAGACTGAAAAGACAACTCAAAATGATTGTATCTGACAAGGTTTGACAAAGTATACAAGAGGCTCAATGTACTCCGGAACCAAATTAGCGAAAAATGCATTTAGGTCGGACCAAGAAGAGTTGGTCCGTCGTACACATGCTTTGAGAAAAAACTGGTCCGCTGTGAGACAATGAAGGACAAGTTTACGACAGACCGAAAAACTTGGTCTGTCGTAGAAGGTAAACTTACTGGTTATGAAACAAGAAGAGAATTGGTTTCAACAGCAAAAACCAGTAAGTTTTACGTTTACTCCGGACCAAGAAAGGTGGTCTGATGTGAAAGAAAGATTTTTGGTCCGTTGTAAACTTAATGCACTCAAATTCGTTTCAAGGGAAAGGCTATCTGCACCGGACCCAAAAACTTGGTCTGGCGTAAAAGGGAAACGCTTGGTTTGAGTTCAGTTAAGGAAGCATTAGTATTTGACTTGAAAGGGATATGAACTCAAAACCAGATATTTAGAGGAATTTGAAAGAATTGAACTAAGCTCCAAGTAGTCTCAATAAAAAGTCCTAAGAACCAAGATTTTGAACTTATGCATAATCCCTCTTTATAGTACGGTTGAAAACTAGAACAACACATCTAAAAGACTTGAATCAACTCCCAAGTCAAAGAACTAGGAACAAGGAAACCTTAATCTTGATCCTCCTTTCCGATGAAATCTAATAAAACTAATTTAGTTGATCATCAAGCACCAAAACCCAACAATCATTTTAAATAATCCATTAGGGGGCATAGATGCTTTCAATCTCCCCCTTTTTGGTGATTGATGACAACACTCTTGATTTCAGATGAAAAACTTTTCTACTTCTGCAAAAGATTGTTAGTCTGACAGAACAAAAGCATAAATTTGATAGAATATGCTCCCCCTAAAGATGTGCTTAGGCTTATAAAGAACTATTCTCAGAAAGTTAAGCAATGACATCATAATAAGATTAAGGGAAACCCAGCAAGCATTAACAGCATAAAAAGCAGATAAGAATAAGCACAAATACTTGCAGACCAACAGACCAAAGAGAATGTTTTCTACTTCTACTCTAAGGATTGTTGTTTTCTAGTCTAATTACTCCCCCTTTGGCATCAAACACCAAAAAGAAAAAATCACTTCTTGCGCCTGGAGAAGGTTCTTTTGAACAAAGTTGATGCTCGGTGGCTGACACTGTGCCCTGGGGAAGACTGAGTTGGTGCTGCTTGCTCTGAGTGTTCTTCTGCTGAGTGCTTTGGAGATACCATAGCTCTATCATGCCAACTGGGATAATTTGGATCTCCCGGCTGAGATTCAACTGTCCAGTTCCGAAAATCTTCTTGAAGTTCATGAACTGAGTCAATAATTGGAATAGTCTGGTCAAAGATGATGTCAGTAAGCTGTTCTTGATTTGAGACCAAATTTGTCATTGAGGCATCAAAGTGATCTATATATCCACGAAGATTGTGTTCTACCCCATGGACTGCATCATCATGGGTTTTGAACATACGCTCAAAAGAATCAGCAAACTGATTGAATTTAGTTTCTTGAGCATTCAGCTTGTTATTGATGTCATATAGCCTATCTTTGAGCAAGTTTTGATTGGTGTTTACTTGAGTATACCATGTTCTTAGATCCCATTGATTGTTCTTGAGCATATCAAAAAAATTTGAAATTCTCATCCTTTATTCTGCCCTGTTCTTGATATATCTTGTTCATCAGCTCATGGGTTTGCTGAACCTGATCATGGTATTGCTGGAGAACAGCCATATGCTCAATTTGTCTCAAGGCAGCTATCCTCTGTTCTTAAGCAAATTTCTCTTGGGAATCCTTCAAATCATTGCTGTATTTTGTCTCAAAAAGATTTAACCATTCAGGTTGATCATTCCATGTACGATGTTGTCCAACATCAGGATTTTCTTCTTCATGCTCATGAGCAGTGTGATGGGAGTGCTGTGGAGCTGAAATATTATGAGGTAAAGCAGAACCACCTGCTTCATGATCATGTGCTGCAGGCCTGAATTCCTGATCTTGTACAAACCTTGATGCAGCAGCAAGTTCTCGCAGTTTATTAACTTCTCCAAGTTCATCTCCTTCAGAAATGTCATCATGATGAGAAGGAAAGCCCATGACTGAGTGCTCTGCTGGGGGTAGAGCATGATGACTTGAAGCTGGAGAAATATGACTAGGACTAAAGTGTCCACCTTGGCTGTGTGCAAGATCTGCCTCATGATAGGATTGTGAGCTAAGGTAAACTTGGGTTGCTGCATCTCGTTCAACAGACTGTTGCAAGGATTTTTGAGAACTATCTCGAAGAATTTCTGTATCCTCAATGTCTTCAGGCTGAGGAGGTACAACTAGAAATGATGACTGAGTGACTAGAGGATGGCTATGATAGCTGGGTGTATTGTATCTTGGAGTATGATGACTAATACTGTGATGACTTGAACTGTGATGGCTTGGAACAGGTTGATCATCTCCATCATGAGCTGGGCTGTCATCACTGTCTCCCTCATGATCACTTGGATCATCTAGAGTAGGCAGTACCCTTGGTCCTTGTGCAGCCATCTTAGTGGGTAGCTTAAGCAACTTGTATTTTTTGGGTTGACAGGTAAATGATCTACTACTTTCTTGCTGCGAAATTATCCCTTGTGCTAGCAACATTTTGGATATTTGTTGAGCAAAAGGCAATGGACTTCCCATTCTTCTGTAAATTGCTTCTTCCATTTCTCCAAAAATATAATCTATTAGATCAATGGGTTGCTTGGAGAGGATTAGATGTAGCAACCAAGCCAACACTGGAGTAACACCTTCTTTATATCCAGATTTTGGGAATATTGTATGCCTTAGGATCAATAGCAGTATTTTGGCTTCTCCGGACAAACTGCTAGCTCTGTTTGTGTTGAAATTTTCTTCTGTGATGTCTCTATAGATATGTGTAGAAAGCTGAAGATCAGGCATATCACCAATCTGTCTCCATCTATTTCCAGGGAACATTTTGTCATGAATTCTTGTTCTATTGACCTGAGGACCTGAAGCTCCAATCGCTGATTCAAAGTGTGGTGATCTCACTTTTCTGATTTTTCCATCTATAGAGAATACAATGTAATGTCTTCTTTTGTTTACAAGCAAAGAGGAATAGAATTCTAGGATTCTATCTTCATTCCATGAGGCATTGTTACCTAACACCATTTCAAGTAATCCAGGAGTGGATCTGACACAATCAAGTATGTGATATGATCTAGTTATGGAGCAGATTTGGTTCCAATCTACAAACTGATGTTTACTCAAGGCAGAAATTGACTTTCCCTTTTTATCACATCTGTTCTTATATCCCAAAAAGATGTTTTTCTGAAGAAGTGTGATGAACTTCTCATCTAGTGGGGGTTTATCAAAAGGGAACCAATTTCTTTCACTTACAAGCCTGATTGACCTCAACCTTTTTCCTCCAAGAGTTGCTAACTCATTTCCAATTATCATATCAATATCAAGACTAAGGTTTTCTTCTTCAGAACTAAAATCGCCACTTTGCTCATACTCAACATCATCAGATTCAGAAGCATAAACAAGCTCAGACACAATAGGTTGCTTATCTCTTCTAGGTGGCTTTGATGTTGTGACTTTAGTAACCTTGCCAGGAGTGTGAGTATCTTCTAGATGCACTGCCCCTTGTGAAGACTGAGTCGAAAAGGTGGACTTTTGTTTCTTCTTTTTCATTATTTCACCCAATCTATCCATTAGACTCCTTTTATCTGTGTCTTTTCTCCTAGGCATTTCGTCAAACACTTAACAGACCAACTTTGCCCTTTAAACCACAGACAGGCCCAAGAACTGACTAGGTCTACAAGAAAGAGAAGAAGGACCTTAAGACCAAGAATTCTAAATCTAGGGCTTTAGCAAAATGAAGGAGAAAGCTTACCACGTCCTAGAAGCACTTCTCCGAGCAAACTGGAGCACCGTCGCTGCCACCCGGTTAGGGTTTGCTTCGATGGAGAGAGGAATGTTGCTCGGGAGATGAAGTACCGAAGTGAAAGTGGTAATTTCTGAGTATTTTTGAGTGAAAAGAGGAGAGAAGGGAGGTAACCAACGGGAAGTTACCGCTTCAGAAGATAGTAACTTTTCAAGGAGGTGCTTCGTTCTTTATGAGATTGGTTGGCAGGTGAAAAAGACAACTTCCTCACTTTACTTTGGTTGGTGAAACCCAAGAAAGAGGATTCAAGGTAGAGAATGGGTTTCAGAAGCAAAGAGAGATTAGCAAGGATAAGTCCTAATCTCAGAAGAGATTTTGAATAGATTTTTCAAGTTTAGATAAGCAAAATTTTCAAATGAAGAGAACAATTTTGAATCAAGGAAAAGGAATAGAAACTAAAAGTTGCAAGAGCACACAGGACCGATTTTTGTGAAAAACAGTAAGTTTCTTACTTTCGCCGGACCAATTTTGCAAGAAAGGACATTTACAACGGACTAATTTTCTTTAGTCTGTCGTGAATGCATCCCGGCGTATGGTCTGGCCAGAGATGAGAAACTCACTGTTGTAACCAAGTCCGTCGTGAAAGAGCAAATTTTAGTTAGCAAAGAGAAATAGCTAGACCCTTAGAGATTTTCAAGATCCTCTTAAAAGAAGGAAATAAGAGCAAGTAAGAGGGATCAAAGAAATATCTTAACTTTAAAAGCAATCAATAAACATCAAGAGAGACAAAAAGATAATTTTTTTAAAATCCTTGATTTGTATGAGTTCCTCCTTATAAGCATGATTATGGACAAATTCAAGCTTGATAAAGAAACTCATGTGCTGAGTGGCTAGATAATTTTAAGTTTTTTATTATTATTATTATTATTTATTTGTGAACATTTCTTTGAGAAAGGATATATCTTCATTCTCTTGAGAGAAATAACAGTAAGAAATTTGGCAGTAGTTTTAGCAATATTTTTTTTTAAACTAGAAAATATTCTTAAAGAAATAATTTACTTGCATCAGCACTGCTAATTTTTGTCAACGTAAGTGGGTAACAAGAGATGCATTGAGGGACTTTCTTAACTCCCCCTTAATGTGAAAAACTCCAAAGACTTCCAAAAGGTACCAACATGCAAACAGTAAAAAAAACATGACTTAAGCAACATTGGAAAGATCAATAATATTCAATTCATTTCTCAGTCTTGAAAATCTAGCCTCATCCAATGGTTTGGTGAAAATATCAGCCAATTGGTCCTCAGTTCTAACATGACTAAGCATAATGTCACCTTTAACAACATGATCTCTGATAAAATGATGTCGGATCTCAATATGCTTAGTTCGTGAGTGTTGGACCGGATTGTTTGCTATTTTCACTGCACTTTCATTATCACAAAAAAGAGGTACATTTTCAAACTTAATGCCGTAATCAAGAAAGGTTTGTTTGATGAATAAAATCTGAGCACAACAACTGCCGGCACCCACATATTCAGCCTCGGTAGTGGAAAGTGCTACAAAGTTTTGCTTTTTGGAGCACCAAGATACTAAAGACCTTCCAAGCAAATGACAACCCCCAGAGGTGCTTTTTCGATCTATTTTGCAACCGGCATAATCGGAGTCCGAATAGCCAAGAAGTTCAAAAGAAGCACCTTTAGGATACCATAAGCCCATACTTGGAGTGTGCTTTAAATATCTAAAAATCCTCTTTACGGCACTAAGATGCACTTCTTTAGGTGCCGACTGAAATCTAGCACACATACAGACACTAAACATGATATTAGGCCTAGATGCTGTCAAGTAAAGTAAAGATCCTATCATGGATCTAAAGAGTTTTTGATCAACATACTTACCTCCCACATCTTGATCAAGATGTGTGTTTGTTGCCATAGGTGTCTTGAGTGGCTTGCATTCATCCAATTTGAAACGTTTGAGGAGATACTTGGTGTATTTTTCTTGTGACATGAAGGTCCCCTTTTTTAATTGCTTGATTTGAAATCCAAGAAAGAAAGTGAGTTCCCCTATCATTGACATCTCAAATTCCTTTGCCATCAGTTCACTGAATTCCTTGCAAAGAGAGTGATTAGTGCAACCAAAAATAATATCATCAACATAGATTTGGCAAATCATTAATGCACCATTGAAGTCTTTTGAAAATAGTGTTGGGTCAACCTTTCCAATTTTGAAGTTCTTATTCACTAGAAAGTTTCTAAGTCTCTCATACCATGCCCTTGGGGCTTGTTTTAGTCCATAGAGAGCCTTAGATAACTTATATACATGATTTGGATGTTTTAAGTCTTCAAAACCAGGAGGTTGCTCAACAAAAACAGTTTCTTCAATGATTCCATTAAGAAAAGCACTTTTCACATCCATTTGAAATAAAGTTATATTGAAATGACATGCAAAGGCTAGAAGGAACCGTATGGCTTCAAGTCGAGCAACAAGAGCATAAGTTTCTCCATAATCCAAACCTTCTACCTGAGTAAATCCTTGAGCCACTAATCTTGCTTTATTTCGAGTGACAACTCCATTTTCATCTTGCTTGTTTCTGAAAACCCACTTTGTTCCTATGACATTGTGGTCTTTTGGGCGATCCACCAAGTCCCATACCTTGTTTCTCTTGAAGTTGTTAAGCTCTTCTTCCATGGCAATAATCCAATCAGCATCATTTAAGGCTTCATCTATAGTTCTGAGCTCAACACAAGAAACAAAAGAGTAATGTTCGCAAAAAGAAGCTTGCCTAGATCGAGTTTGAACACCCTTACTGAAATCCCCAATAATTTGATCCACAGGGTGATCTTTGGCAATAGTATGATGACTCTTTATCAGATTCAATCCTTCTTGATTCTTTTCATCTTCTTCTTGTAGTGATCCATTTTGAGGCATCATGGAAGTTGTTGGTTTCTCATGCATTATCTAGTGAATATTGGATTAATGCTATGCATGAGGAACTTGAAAAATTCGAGAGGAACAAAGTTTGGAAGCTTGTCGAGCCCCCTTCTGGTCACAACATCATTGGGACCAAATGGGTGTTCAAAAACAAGCAGAGTGAGGATGGGGTTGTTGTTCGAAACAAGGGTAGGCTAGTCGCTCAGGGTTTCACTCAGGTCGAGGGTCTCGACTTCGAGGAGACTTTTGCCCCTATAGACAGACTAGAGGCCATCAGGATCCTACTTGCATTCGCGGCATCCAATTCAAGCTTTATCAGATGGATGTCAAGAGTGCATTCCTCAATGGCTTCATTGAGAAAGAGGTGTATGTCAGACATCATCCACGATTTAAGAACCCCAAGTACCCTAACCATGTATTCAAACTTTCCAAAGCTTTGTATGGACTTAAGCAAGCTCCACGAGCTTGGTATGAGAGGCTTAAGGCCAACCTCTTGAGTCATGTTCTTATGGGTCAAGTGGACAAGACTCTGTTCGTCAGACATGCTGATTCGGACTTTCTCCTAATCCAAATTTGTGTCGGCGGCATCATTTTCGTGGTTCCTCGCATTTGCTCGTTACTCAGTTCTTAGATGTGATGAGTACTGAGTTCGAGATGAGCATGATGGGTGAGTTAAGCTACTTCCTTGGCTTCTAGATCAAGCAAACTCGGGAGAGTACATTCTTGCATCAAGACAAGTACACTAGAGATCTCCTGAAGCGCTTTGACATGTATGACGGGAAGTCAATTATGACTCTGAAGGACCATGTGGAGGTCCATCCATGGTTGTGATGAGTATTTAACTTTATTTGAGCAAGGTGTACTCATGTTTCAGTTTGATTTGATCTAAAATTCAAAAGGAAGCAATTTGAGTTATGTTAGCTTCTTGTGGTACTATTGGCCTGTGGCTGGCAGTAGAACCGACATGATGAATGAGATATGGTTAATTGTGAGCATTTGTGATGAGTATTGGACATTGCTATGTGATAGCTTTTCCTTGTCTTTGATGATTACAGGACGACGGTGCTAGGTCATGGTGACGCGAAGGATGACCGGGACTAGGCGAGGTGCGTTGGAGGTCCAAATGGTCGAAGATCGCCGGAAGATGATAGTAGACGGAGTTCGGGCAAGTCAAGAAGACAAGGAAAGGCGATGATACTAGCTAGATGCTGCGAGGATCGATGAGGGACATTGGATCGCGGTTTAGTTGATAGGTTAGCGGGTCTAGTAGTATGCTTTGAAAACCGTGCAAGAAAACCTATTATGTGTGTAGTGTTTTGGGTTGTTGTTATTAATGTTTTACTGCTTTCCAATCTACTACCGTTATTGATGAATGTTGCTTATTGCAAAAGAATCACTTAGCCTGTTGTTGGAAAAAAAGCCATGCATGTAGCTATTAGAATCGCATTCTGTGCATGACTTGCTGAGTGCTTTAAGTACTCACCCTTGCCACAACACAACCATCAGTTGAGGAAGAATCAATGCTAGCATTGGAGGAGGAGTTCCAGGAGGAGCCGACGAACTAGGGGCGAGCCCAGTCAGTTGCCTGTGGCACATTGGTTGGCGCCACGAGTTTACTTATTTTCCGCTGCAGTTTATTTAATTAAGACATTGTCCTGCGAGGCGTACTTTTGTAAGTTAACCATAAGGTTGACTCAACCACTTTCATTATAATAAAGACTTATTTAATATTCCGTTGTGTAGATTGTGATATTCATCAATTTGAGATTGTGTGCACTAGCATGATCCTGGACTAGTGCTGAAAACACAAAGGGTCCGGATTTGCACATTCGGGTCCCGACAGGTTGCCTATGAAAATTTTGGGCTAAGGCATACCGCTGTACTTTGACATTCCACTATTTCTTCCGCTGCATTTCATGTGGCCTTTAATGCCTTATTATAAGAAATGTATACTCTTGACCTATCCATTGATGTTATATCATGTATGGATGTGATAACCATGTTGTGAATGTGTGTACTAGCCACTAATTATGGGACTATTATAGTATGCATATGAGTCCCTCTGGTATTCCATGCCAGAAGAGAGGGTCTTGACAGATAAGGATGTGGTAGAAAATTTGAAGTGTAGAATTGATCATGCTTGCTTAGGAGCTGGGGAGATCAATGCTCAAGCTCAACCTTGCTCACAATGTTCTTTGCTCAAATTAAAGCTTGCTAGTGCCATTAAGAAAATTGATGAATTTACTTGTACCATGCTTGATGCTAGTGTGGTGTCATGAATGCGAAAATTGTCCAAAGATCATTATTGAACTTGAATCACTCCCTAAGATATTGGGAGACAAATATACTAAAGAAAAACTTGCTTCATTGAATGCCTCTAAGAAAGTTGATCCTATTGATTTTATCATATGTGCCTTTACTGTTGGGATTGGTAGGATCTAGATGATATGCATGAGGCTTTTAGGGTCAAATTTCATAAGTAATTGCGTAGAGTCAAGAATGTTGAGTGTGCCTCATGTGAAGCTCTTAAGTTAGAAGTAGTGGAGAATAAGGGCAAGTATGCTAGAGCCATTAGGAGCAAGAGTTGTGAGAATTATCCAACCCTAGCTGAGAGAATGAATATTTGAAGAAAACTCTTGAGAGGTTCTCTAGTAGGAAGAAGAATTTGAACATGATCCTAGATCAATCCAATGTGAATGTAAAAAAAAAGGGTCTAGTCTTTTACCCTTATGAACACATTAGGTATAACCCACCTAGGATTCTAAGAGTCTTAGAGAATGGTAAGATAGAAGTCACTCCACTTGAGCCAAGTAGAACCATGTTCAAGTCAGATAGGTTTGTATCGAAGCCCTCTAGTAACAAAGGTGCCTCTATTTCTATACGTGTGACACCTCAAAAGGTCAAATACCATTGCATATATTGCGAGAAGGATAATCACCTTGTTGAGTTTTGTTTTAGGAAGGCCAAGGTGGAGTGGAAGAAGCGCCTCCAAGACTTGTGAGCTATTCAAAGATAATATTATCCATTGAGATTATTTAGAGCCACTCCTAGAGCAAGTTTTGTGAGGGGTTTTAGTTGTAGAGTTAGTGTATACTTAGAGGATGGTTAGTTCATAGGCAGGATACACGTAGGTCTTTTGATAGAGCACCTAGGTGAGGGATTGAGAGGAGTTTTTCTAGGTCTCATATGCATTCTTATTGTTATTGTAACACCTTGGTCCAAAATCTTCTCAATGCCCAACCCACCTTGGGGCAAGCCCACGCATACATAGCACCCCACTTACACTTCTGTCCTCACTTCGTGTAAAAGGGTTAACCCAGAAGTGCTATGTTTGGACCCAATAAATATTATATACTACTATAACTCACTTTAGATAAGCAATATGGGACTAATCCCACCACCGTGCTACATGGGCCTTCACAATAATAGGCCGGGGTATTACATTCACCCATCCTTAAAGGTTGATGCTCTCGGCAACACACCATATAAATGGAAAATGCCTAGAACGAGCCCTCAGTACACGTCCGTGCTTCTAGTCCTAACACATATGCAATGCCATGTGGCCACTCCGGGCTAGGCTTTGAGCGAATTTTGGGCCAAGGTGTTACAGATGGTATCAAAGAATCAACCTTTGCTGCATGAGTGTGTGAGGGATAGGCACTAAAAGGTTGTGGCTTTCAAGGCCTTGGTTGACCCTTTAATTTGACTGGAGTGTCTAGTTCCCTGACCACCTTTCTTTCCAACTATAAGTAACACCCTACCCCAACATTTGCTCAATGCCTAGCCCACCATGGGCAAGACCACGCATGCATAGCAGCCCACATATATTTTTTGTTCTTACTTCGTATACAAGGGTTAATCTAGAGGTGCTATGTTCGAATCCAATAGCTAGGTATTATATTGTAACACCCCAGTCCCTAGTGTGCCTAGAATGTCACTACAAAGAGCAAGACTAATAATTAAATAACAATAAATGAATAAATTCCAGCAATATCATTAACAATTTAAACGAAATTTCGGCAGCATGAATCCTCTTTTACTAAGTTCTATGCAACATCAATATAATAACAGCATAAAGGAATAATAAAGGATAATAACAACAACTTAAACCGAGGATTCAAAACCCCTTTCAAGACAAGAAAATAAGTCAACCACACATGATCATTTATGAGATAAACATGTAACCAAACATAACCAACGACATAGTTCACTAGAAGATGATATTACAAAGAAATTCCATTATGCAATTGACTAGTTGTGTGATGCTAGGTGAAGTGATGGTGCTAATTCCCTTTCCCATATGACGGTCGTATGGAACCTAAAAAAAACATTAAACAATAAATGTGAGTTCAAAACTCAGCAAAGTGCATAATAAAACAATAACATAACCAAATATCACAATTAAAAAAAATAGCAAGGGTGAATCCACGACTCAAAAAAAATGTGACACCTTAGAAAGTGACATTGGAGAAAGTGACTTTCCGGTAAGAGGTTAGGTCATATTTCTTGTCGTTTCAGAGGCCTTGGGCAGTTCCGGGAGAGTTTGGGCTTCTCCAGGAGAGTTTGGGGTTCTTCGGGAGGGTTTGGGCTTTATGGGGCTTTGTTCTGGGCCTTCGGTGGGAGGTTTCCGGCCCATGTGGAGGGGGGAGAGGCAGCCAACCAATGGCCCATGCGCCCCTTACCTTGGTGCCCCCCTTGGCCCATGCGCCCCCCACTTGGCCCATGCGCCCCCCTTGCCCCCCCAACTTCCATGCGCCCCCTCCTTTAGGGTTTCCCCTCCCTAGACGCCACCCTCCCCTCCCCTAGCAGCCCCTCACCTCTCCCTCCCTGGTTTTCTTCATTTCTTCGCTCGGTGAATCATCAATCCGGAGATCTCCGGCGATTCGCTGTGGTTCCGGAGGAAGGAGCGGCCGGAAGGAAGGAGGGATTCATCGTCGTTCGACTCTCCAAGATGAGGTAAGGGTTTGTGATTCTTTTTGGGTTGTTCTAGGTGCTGCTAGATGGTGGATATTGGGGTTAAATTTGATGAATAGGTGCTGTGGTTAGAGGGAATTAGGGTAATTGCAAATCTATCCAATGTTGTGTTCTCAGGCAGATTGGGTGTTTGAGTTTAGGGCTCGATTTTGTCAATTTTAGAAACATTTCCTGATCGGCCGGCTGTTACAAAAGTTGTAGGTAATTCGATTATCTTTCAGTGGACACCAAGAACGTTAAATTCCATTCAGCTGTTTAAAAGTTATGACCATTTTACCGAACATTGTCAAATCTATGACGAGATTGGGACAGATCGTGTTCAATTGTAGATTAGACAATTTTAGAAGCCAAATCAGTCTTCGTAAATACTTAGAAAAAGTTGAGAAATTTCCTAAGATTCAAGAAAATATACTCGTTTACTTGATTTGGAGTTTTAGAACTCAAGTTATGCTAGTTGGAAGCACGCTGTCCCGATGGGACAGATTCTCTGTTCACGAGTTTTAGGAGTGGGTTGCGAAGTCGTTATAGATGATCGCTCTTGTACTATTTTGTGGGCATGTTTTGAGTGTATTATACCTATGTGCAGCTGGTGTGACCCCGGGAGTGCCCTCAACCTCTCGCTACTCTGTCGCTCACAGTTGAAGGCAAGTGTATTGGGATGGATTTGGGGTTTTGGGTGACCAACTCGTTGTGTAGTTTGCTATTATATTAAATGATGCTCTATGTTGCCATGTTGCTCCTTGCATATGTTATGATGGTCATGCTTAGTTTAAAGGTATGCCGTTGTTATATTGTGTTTCCTTTATGCAAGTTTTATCATGATGTAGCATATGTGCATTCATAATGGAAGAGGCATCACATTCTGATGCGGGTCTCTGTGTTCACACGTAGTGAACATGAAAGACCTACCTTGCAGTCCCATCCACTGTTGTGTATGGGAGCGGGTCAGTAAGAGTAGGCACCCTCCATCTACGGGATGGAAGGGGAAAGAGGGTGCACACCGACGGGTGTGCACTCGGCAATACCGGTATGTGCTTCAAGGAGACATGTGCATTGCATTGCATGAATGAGGATGATTATGAGATGTTTATGAAGATGAACTATGAGATGCTTATGATGACATGTTATGGTATGTGATATTGATGCTATTGAATAATGTTGTTGTTTTATTCCATTGCAATACACTTTGCTGAGTGATGAACTCACGCTTGTGTTTTATGTTGTTTTTAGGTACCATGAAACCGACATGCGGGAAAGGGGATTAGCGACACTTCTTCACGTAGCTTTATTCACCTAGACAACTACACACTCTCATTTGTAGTTGTAATGATTATCTTAATGTGCTAAACTTGGATTAGGCCATCGTATGTGCTTGGTTTTAGTGTTCTCTTCATATTCGCTCATGAACTTTGGAGTTTATGTTATGGGCTTGAAATGATACTTTATCTCCTGCTAGTGCTGTTTTAGATGTTATCTATTATGCTATTATGATGTGATAATGTTATTGTTGCCTCAAACCTTGGTAAAACAAAGGAAGTGCTGCAAAAATTTTGGTTAAAGCATTTAGCATAGTTGCTGTAATTTATTGATAATTGTGTCTTATTGATTGCTTCTAGTATCGTTTGGGTGACATTCACGGCATAGTAGATGCCGGGGTGTTACACAAAACATAAGAAACAATATCATGCTAGATGTCACATTTATCATGTTAGTCATCTTTGGATGAGTTCACGACTCATCCACATAACCATTTATCACAATCATCACAATAACCATCATTCATCATTAGCAATGCTATGCAGCAAATATGCTTGTATGCTCATATGCACTTTTCATAGCTTATATCGATATAGCTTAAATGCACACCCGTCGGTGTCACACTCTCATTCCCTTCCATCCCAGTGGAGGGGCTTACTCTTAAGGTCTCGCTCCCGTCCATCCTTGTGGATGGGGCTACGAGGTAGGTGTAACACCCCAAAATTTTGCTTTTCTTAAATTCATGTGTGATTTGGCACTTTGGTGAATTTTTGGAATTTTCTGGAATTTATTTGGATTTATTTGGAATTTATTTGAATTTATTCCATTTTGAAATAATTAAAGAATTTAACTTTGCAAATAAAATTTTGTTGGAAATATTTTATTTGAGTCCAAAATGTTTCAAAATATTTTCTGGAATTTTTCTGAGTCTTTTGCTATTTTTAATGAATTAAATGAATTTCTGGGAATTAATTGAATTATTTAATCGCTGGAAAATAGCGAGTGGGTTTTACTGTTCATCCGACCAGACCCGAGTCCGAGTCAGACTCGAGTCCGACCCGAGCCAACCGTTCCGGTCGAACCCGCTCGGCCGAACCCTAACCGCGTGACCGTTGGATCTTGATCCAACGGCCACGATTGACCCACGTCACCCGAGCCCGAGCCCAACCGAGCCAGCCAGCCCGCCCGAGCCAGACCCGAGCCCAAACCCTCGCACCGTTGGATCTTGATCCAACGGCTGACGTTGAGCCACGTCACCCAATCCGAATCCAACTCGGATTACGTCGCCGCAACGGAGTGGGCCTCGGTTTTCGCGTGTTTCACGGACGTCGAGGGCCCTATTTAATGCGCCGCCACCACCGCCGTGACGCCGACTTCCGTGCGCACCCGTAGCCCTAGCTCATGCCGCCAGAGCCGCTGTGGTTGCACTGCAATCGCTCGCCGGAGTTGGAGGAGCGTTCCGCCGCGTTCAACTACAGTTTTCGCCGCCGTCCGCCGTCCTCCGCCGCCGTTGAGCCCAGATCCGGAACCGCGAGGTCAAGCCGCGCCAGAGGAGGCCACTCACTTCGCCGGAGGAGCCCCGCAACGCCGTCGCCGTGGTCGCCATCTTCGTCTCCGGTGAACCAGCCCCGCCGCAAGCCATCGCCGGACCTCGAGCTCCACCAGCCGTCCGATCCAGATCCAAGGGTCCAGATCGCGCCACGTCACACCCCGGTGAGATCCCACGTGCTTTCCTCAGATCTATTTCCAACCGTTGGATCTAGATCCAATGGTTTAGATCGTGCCACGTAGCCTAAACTGCACCAAGCTAGAGTAGATCTCAGCCGTTAGATCTAGATCGAACGGTTAGCGTTAACCCACATTGTTTTCGTTAGATTGGATCTTGACCGTCCGATCAAGATCGAACGGTCCAGATCAGCGGAGTAGTTTCTTAACGCGTTAAGCCAGATCCAATCTGGGCCGTTGATTTTCAAATCAACGGCCGAGATCTAGCCACGTGGCCGGGAGGCCGACCGTCGCGGTCAGCACCCGCGCGTGGGTGCGTGTCTCTGACACGTGGGGCCCGTGTGTCAGTGGGACCCACGCGTCAGCGGCCCAGCCAACTGCACCATGACGTCACGCTGACGTCACGGTGGGCCCGGTATCGGCCGTCCTCGGTAGTGTGTGATGACGCCATCGCCGACGTCATCCGAGGGGCCCACCGCTCGCCAGGACGTGAGCCGTGGACCGGGTCCACGGTGGACCGAGCCGCGCCCGTGCGCCGGGTCCATGGACCCGAGGCAACGTGGCGGCACCCGATTGGTCCATGTGTCACGCTGACGCAATAAAAGAATTTCCAAAAAAGAAAATGATTTATTAATTTGAATAATTGATTTCAGATTTTGATTCAAACTTCAAACGCTTATAACTTTTGCGTTTTAACTCCGATTTGGGTGATTCAAATTTCTAAATTTGTATAAAATTGTGATCTAACTAATGTTGAATTTTATTTAATTTTTAGACTAAAGTTTTTCTCTGTAATATTATTTAATTGATTATTTAAACTTCAAAATGCTATAACTTTTGCGTTTCAACTCCGAATTTGACGATTCCAGTTTCTAAAAATTCATAAAATTATGCTCTCTCTGTTTATGAACTTTATTTGGAAGTTTGGACACTTTTTGTATACTATTCATTTATTTATTGCTATTTGCACGCTTTACGAGTAGACGTTGAAGTGCCCGAAGGCTTCGAAGGAGAAGTGTTGACCCAGGAGCCAGCTCAGGACCAAGAACAAGTACTCTTTGAATGCAAGTTGTGCTTTGACCATGTTGATCCCAATTTCAAATTAATTCGATTCAAAACTATTGCATGCTAGTTTAATTAGGAAATACTTTATTTAAATTATGGGAATTAGATAAATGCCTAATTGTTGTATGACACCTTGGTTAATTAAATATGTGCCATGACCCTTGTCACCCTAGTTGTGGTTTACTAGTTGGACATTATTAAATTGCCAACATAGGAATTTAGACCGTTGTAGTATATTGCTTAGACCTGCTACGTGCTCATGACATGATTTTGGACAATCAAATGTTAATATTGACTTAATGATATATTGAACCTGTTTTGGAAAGGTATCATGTGATGTTGATGGCACGTGGTGCATGGTAATCAACTGGGGTTTGATAAATAGTTTTCGACCGGGGCATGTGGCAAGAATGATCGGGTGGGCCAGTTGTGGCACCGGGAACGTTGTTTTGGTTCTTCAGGTAGTCTTGCCCTGGTCACCCTAAGGACTTAACCTTGCAAGCCTTTGAACTGGGTCAAACGTGCAACCACATGTCTGTAATGGGACGGACCTAGTTGATTAAGTTGCTAATAACGTACCTGTGGGACCTCTGCGTGTCAACTATATCTTTTGTGTAGTTGTACGGGGGAGCGTACCGCGGCTGCGGCCAGGTACCCATCTAACGGTTGATTGGCCTAAACTTCGCCTTCGCTAAGGGAAGGGTTAGTGTGCAATAACCGGGGAGGCCCACTTGTGCTGTTAAAAGTTTTCGAAAGACTTTGTTACGGACACTCGCCTTTGTGGTGTTTGACTGTATCTTGTGGGTAAAGTGCATAACCTCTGCAGAGTGTAAAATCTATTCGAATAGCCGTGTCCACGGTATTGGACATCGCTCGGGAATTACAGTCAAGGGTTAGGCTTTCTTGAAAACAACTTGGATTTGAAAGGTTGGGTTTGGTTTAATAGTGATGTTGATGGAATTGTGGATTAGGATTGGGAAAGATGTTTACTTAGCTCCTGGAAAAGTTATTACCGTTATACTTGTTTCTACTGCTTTCGAATCTACTTATATTATTTGTTAAATGCTGTTTACTGCAATTATACCTTGAGCTATTCCTTTGTATCAAGCCATGCATATAGTATATTAGCTTGCATTCTGTGCATGACTTGCTGAGTACCAAGTACTCACCCTTGCCACAATACAACACCAGTTGAAGAGGAGTCTACACCAGCTTTGGAGGAGGAACTTCCAGAGGAACCGTCTAACTAGGGAGCGATCCCAGTCAGTTGCCTGTGGTATACTGGATGGCGCCACGATGTTATCTTATTTTCCGCTGCTATTATTTCTCTTTTAATAAGTTTCGCCCTGCGAGGCGTATATTTGTAACTTGACCCTAAGGTCAAGCAACCAGTTTGTTTATCTAATTAAAGTACTTTATTAGTATCGAGTGGTATGATTGTGATATTTACCAATGTTGAGACTGTGTGCACTAGCGCGTTCCTGGATACACAGAGGGTCCGGATTTGCAGATTCGGGTCCCGACAGTAGGACTTCTCAAGAGCACTCCAGACTAGTCATATGACCACATATGATAGTTCTCACTGACCTAGCTCATCAACATTTTTATGATATGAATGCAAGTGATGCAACACTTTGCAATAATCATTCACCATTACCAACAATTCCCATATGACCATCCTCATCATATACTCAATATCATCATCTCAAGATCACAAGCATAAATAATGACAATGATTAACATTAGTCATATAAAATAATCAAGTTAATATTTACCAATCTAAACAACAATTCATCCCTCAACCAAGTTATCATTCTACCATGCACTTGCCTTTTTTTACCCACAAGAACCGAAGTGTTGTGAGGTTGAATCCACTCCCAAAGTCACAACTCCTGCAATATAAGTAGGAATCTATCTCAAAATCATGCAACAACAAGTCATACATCAAACATAATGACATCGCTTCTACACACAAACCCGGTTCTAACCATCTCACTCACCGGACAGCTCACCTCTTTGCTTTCTCGGCGATCAAACGACCATAATTTCTGACTCAAAAGCCCAAACAAAGGAACTATGAACTTTATGAAAACTACCGAAGGTTACCCACAAATTTTTAGTTGACCCGCATCATCAACTAAACCAACTAGCTTATCGTTTCCTGCCATGAAAACCATTCTGTTGCCTCACTAGACATCAACATTCAAAAATTCATAACTAATTATATACAACTCCGAATAAAGCAAATAGGACATTTCTGAAATTTACAGAAAATTATCTAACATTCTCTAGTTATTGAAATAATTTAATTCAGTTTCTAAATAACCCTAATCTACAAAATACCGAAACTGAATCCAGCAGCCAACAGATTTCGCACAATCAGCTTCCACAGATCATAACTTTTGGTCCACTTAACCAAATTTTGTGTTCTTAATCTCTAATGAAACTTAATACAATAATCTACATTTTTTTACAACATCTAACCCTTCTGGAACTGACCCAAAGGGCCTCGAAACGTGACCTAAACTTCGAATACAGAACCACCCGAAGTTTGATCTTCCAGCCAAGATCCAATTCTAGATAGCACATTTAAAAAATTCATAAATAATTCTATTCAACTCCAAATTGAGCAAACGATGATATTTTTAGAATCTACAGGAAATTTCCCAACTTTTTGTAGAAATTGAGAAATTTTAATTCGGACTCTATCTAGCCTTAAATCATCAATTTCCGTAGGTGCTGTCAGCCGCGACAGAATCTGAACAGCCTACGGTAAAACAGCCATAACTTTCAAATGGCTAAACTAAACTTCATGATCTTGGTACCTAATTAAAGATGAGACGAAGATCTACAAATTTTACAACAACCGTCCCCTCAGGAAACGAATCTAAAATTATCTAAATCGTATTCTAACAATGCCAACTAATCCGTCCCAACGCACAGAAAATAGCCACGAGATTAATTTCTCCTAAACAACTTTATTCCTCAACTCTAAAATCAGAAAAGAAAAACTCATCTAATGCCTCCTAAACTTAGCCTCAAAACCCCAGTAGGTATCCTTAAGACTCTTATCTTCCCGGAGATCAACAATCGATAAGCACGCCGAAGGAAGGCGCAAGGAGGAAGCAGGAAGGAGAGGTGGCTACTGCAATGGAAGAGAGGAGGGGCACAAGGGGGCTGTGGGGGGCACCCAAGGGGTCTAGGGGGAAATGGGGGAGGGTAGGGTTTGGTGGGTGGAAACCCCCCTTTAGGCCCAAAACCTAGCCAATGGGCCCCCTACTGGCCCAAACCGGAAGAAATCGCTCAAAAAATTAGATTTCTTCCACTAAAGTTCATATAAAATATTGCATTCTCTCTAAAGTTCATCTGGGATATTACATTCTTTCCTCTTAACAGAATTCGTCCCCAAATTCTAAGCACACCAAGTACAAGAAACAAAATCCACGAGGGACTTAAACCTCTATACAAACTGGATGTGAACAACTCGGGATACTTCTCACACAAGTGAGACTAAAAATTCCAAGTTGCTTCCCAATCAGACTGATGCCACCAAAACATAAAACATACTTTTAGGTTCTATGCTTCAATACCCGCTATGACTCCACCGGAAACTACACTAGGCAGGGCTCAAAAGCAAGGTTCTAGGATCAACAACCAACAACTCTACCAGAACTTCGCGTTCAAAATTCTGCAAGAACTTTCTCAAAAGGAAACACATTGCACCCCACAAGGTTTCAGAATGACCCAAACGATAGGTCACTTTCTCAAATCATGCCACTATCGAAAACGGTCTGACGTAACTAAAAATAAAGTCTCCATGTGCACTATCGCATACAATCCCTTTTTATCCCAAAGATACTTCTCAGGTGAACATGGCACTAACCTTTTATCTCCAACTACAATCTCCCTCTTTGACTTATACACAAAACTATACTTTGTACTCTCAACTTCTCTACCACGGTTCGTCTTATTCAAGACGACAAGAACAACAAGATGCACTTTACTCTCACACGCCTCTAGACCAATTCTGAACCTATCACCAATACCATCCGCTTAAACATCCAGGGTTCCAAACTTGAACCTCCCAAAAACTAGAACACAGATTCCCAACTCTTCCAATCGATTGACCTTTAACAAAAGGACCATTACCAGCAAAGGGAATAGCCCATTAGGGCATAATCTCTTTTCGACCATGCTACCACAACATAAATTTTCATCAACTTCTACTAAGCCTAATTTGCACCAAGAAACAACTCCCAAGATAAATGTAACACCCCGACATCTAGTATGCCCTGGATGTCACCAAACAAAGCAATAATAGCAACTAAATACCACAATTAAGATTAAATTACAGCAAGGACGTAAATGCTTTAACCAAAAATTTCGGTAGCATCTCCTTTGTTTTTCCATGATTTGAAGCAAAAACATTAATATCACAAGATATAACCACATAAATGACATCTAAAACAGCAATAACAAGGGATATAGCTTCATTTCAAGCACATAACATAAACTCCAACGTTTCATGAATGAATGAAGGAAACATTAAAATCAAGCACATAAGATAGCATAATTCAAGTTTAACGCATTAAGATAATCATTACAACTACAAATGAGAGTGTGTAGTTATCTAGGTGAATAAACTATGTGGATATGTGACGCTAACTCCCTTCACCGACTGCCGAGTTCATGGTACCTTCAAACAACATAAAACAACAAGCGTGAGTTCATCACTCAGCAAAGTGTATTGCAATGGAAAAAAAACAATAACATCATCCATAAACATCTTCATTAATCTTTCATACATCATCATCATAACATTTCATAAACATCCTCATAAACCATCTCATAATCAACCTCATTCATGCAATGCAATGCAATGCACATGTCTCCTTGAAGCACATACCGGTATTGCCGAGTGCACACCTGTCGGTGTGCACACTCTTTCCCCTTCCATCCCGTAGATGGAGGATGCCTACTCTTACTAACCCGCTCCCATACACAACCATGGATGGGACTGCGAGGTAGGTCTTTCGTGTTCACTACGTGTGAACACAGAGGCCTGCATCAGAATGGGACGCCTCTTCCATTATGAATGCACATATGACATGAACATGAACGAACTTGCATAAATATGTAATACGACAGTTTCATATCCAATATGTAATCATGTTCATCATATCATAAGTAGTCAACAAGCATGGCAAATTAACACATCATGTTCCCATATTGCACCTATGCAAGTCTAGTAAACATCCAATACCCAAATCCATCCCAATACACTTGCCTTCAACCGTGAGCGACGGAGTGGCGAGAGGTTGAGGGCACTCCCGGGGTCACACCACCTGCACAAAGGTATATTACACTCAAAACAAGCCCCAAAAAACAGAACAAGAACGATCTTCTACACCTACCTCACAACCCACTCCGAAAACCCAAAAACAAAGATTTTGTCCCGTTGGGACAGCGGGCTTCCAACTAGCATAACTTGAGTTCTAAAACTCCAAATCAAGTAAACGAGTACATTTTCTCGAAGCATAGAAAATTTCCTAGCTTTTTCTAAGTATTTGCGAAGATTGAATCGGCCTCTAAAATTGTCTAATCTACAGATGAACACGATCTATTCCAATCACGTCACAAATTTGACAACGTTCGGTAAAACGGCTAATAGGAATTTCGCGTTCTTGGTATCCACTGAAAGGTAATTAAATTATCTACAACTTCTGTAACAGCCGACCGATCATAAAACGCCTCTAAAAATGCCAAAACTCAAGCCCTAGGTTCGGGTGCAAATCTGCCCGAGGACAGAACGTGGGACAATATTGCAAACTCCCTAATCTCATCTAGGGGCAGCACCTAAACATGAACTTTAATCATGGATTACCCCTTCTAGAAGCACCTAGACCAACCCAAAAGAGCCATGGGTCATTACCTCTTCTCAAAGAACTGAGCGACCACGGATTCCTCCTTCCCGCCGGCCGCTCCTTCCTCCTGAATCGCAGCGAATCGCTGGAGATCTCCGGTCCGGTGAACCGCCGAGCGAGGAAACAAAGATCACCGAGGAGGAAGATGGTGTGGGGCTGCTAAGGAAGGGGAGGGTGGCGGCTAGGGAGGGGATGGAGAGGTGGATGCGCAAGGTGGGGGCAAGGGGCGGCTAGGGTTAGAGAGGGGAAGGGGGAGGCGCATGTGGGGTTTGGGGGTGGCGGCTAGGGAGTGGAGGGGGAGGGGGGCGCACCAAGGGGTGGGGGCTAGGGTTGGCTGCCCAAAAGCTCCCCCTTGGGCCCAAACCCTTCCACCTGTAACACCCCGGCATTTAATATGCCTGAATGCTACCAAACATAAGCTAAACAACATCTAAATACCACAAGTTACCATAAATTCCAGCAAAGGTACATATGCTAAAAACCGAAATTTCGGCAGCATCTCCTTTGTTTTAACATGAATTAAAGGAGCAACAACAGTATAGCAATGTATGGATTATGAGAGACAACTAAAAACAGCAATAATTAACGACTTAGCAACAATATACATCTAGTTTCAAACACATAATGTCTCCAAGGGTCAAACAAACAATAAAACTCTCATATAGCAAAGCTAAACCTTAAAGCAATAATCATCACACGCAATTTATTATCAAACTAATAGAATGACTTGTGGAATCAATATGGTGAAGCTACGTGTGGGCGTGTGACTATTTCCCTTCCCCGCATGCCGTTCTCATGGTACCTAAAATAACAAGAAAACACAAGCGTGAGTTCGAAACTCAGCAAGCATATTGCAATGGACAACAAGAACAATATCATGGCAATAACATCTCCCATCATACATATCATCTCATTCATGAACACTTAACAATATCATCATCATTATGTATGCAATGTAATGCAATGCTCATGTCTCCTTGGAAACTCATACCGGTATGGTTGAGTACACACCCGTCGGTGTGCACACTCTCCCCCCTTCCATCTCGAAGATGGAGGGTGCCTACTCCTCGCTTCCGTTCACCGCGGTGAATGGAATCATGATGTAGGACTTACTCATTGGCTTTCCGGATTAGTCATAACTTTCTCACCGACCTTCCCGGACTAGTTATGACTTTCTCACCGCCCGAGCCATGTAACATGCCATGTATGCATTTATGCCAACATCATATTTAACTCACATGTTAACACATGGCATCATAACATATTAAACATGCTCATCATATCATTGGCAAATCATAAAAGCATGGCAAGTGATCATATATCATGTAGTCAATTCCATCTATTCTCAACAAGCAACCTACAAATCGCTATCCATCACAACACACTTGCCTCAACCACGGGCAACGGATTGGCGGGAAGTAGAGGGCACTCCCGGGGTCGCACCACCTGCACATAGGTACCACACGCTCACAATCATGTCCACAAAACAGTATGCGAACCCTCATCTACCCCGACATTACCAACTACTCGCAAAACCTAAAAACAGAGGTTCTGTCCCGTCGGGACAGCAGCCTTGCAAAAGGCATAACTTGAGTTCTGGGACTCCGAATGTCGGGACCCCGAATTTGCAAATCCGGACCCTCTGTGTATTCAGCACTAGTCCAGGAACACGCTAGTGCACACAGTCTTAACATCGGTAAATATCACAATCATACCACTCGATACTAATAAAGTACTTTATTTAAATAGTCAAACTGGTTACTCGACCTTATGGTCAAGTTACAAATATATGCCTCGCAGGGCGAAACTTATTCAGAGAAAAATAATAGCAGCGGAAAATCAAATAACTTCGTGGCGCCATCCAGTATACCACAGGCAACTGACTGGGCTCGCTTCCCTAAGTAGACGGTTCCTCTTGGAGCTCCTCCTCCAAAGCTGGTGTAGTCTCCTCTTCAACTGGTGTTGTATTGTGGCAAGGGTGAGTACTTGGTACTCAGCAAGTCATGCACAGAATGCAGCTAATATACTACATGCATGGCTTAATACAAAGGAATAGCTCAAGGTATATTTGCAGTAAACAGCATTTGACAAGTAGTATAAGTAGATTCGAAAGCAGTAGAAACAAGTAAAGCATAAATAACTTTTCAAGGAGTTTCATAAACATCTTTCCCATCCTAATCCACAACTCCATCAACATCATTATTAATCCAACCGAACCTTTCAAACCAAAGTTATTTTTGAGAAAATCTAACCCTTGACTGTAATTCCCGAGCGATGTCCAATACCGCGGACACGGCTATTCGAATAGATTCTACACTCTGCAGAGGTTATGCACTTTACCCACAAGATACAGTCAAACACCACAAAGGCGAGTTCCCGTAACAAAGTCTTTCGGAAACTTCTAACAATACAAGTGGTCCTCCCTGTTATTGCACACTAACCCTTCCCTTAGCTAAGGCGAAGTTTAGGCCAATCAACCGTTAGATGGGTACTGGCCTCGGCCCGATGCGCTCCCCGCACAACTTACACATAGGTTGTAGTTGACCTCATTTGGTCCCACAGGTAAGTTATTAGCAACTTAGTCAACTAGGTCCGTCCCATTACAGACATGTTGTTGCACGTTAGACCAGTTCAAAGGCTTGCAAGGTTAAGTCCTTAGGGTGACCAGGGCAAGACTACCCAAGAACCAAATCAACATCCCCAATGCCACAACCGGCCCACCTGATCATTCTTGCCACATGCCCGGTCGAAAAACTATTTATCAAACCCGATTGATTACCATGCACCATGTGCCATCAACATCACATGATACCTTTCCAAAACAGGTTCAATATATCATTAAGTCAATATTAACATTTGATTGTCCAAAATCATGTCATGAGCACGTAGCGTGTCTAAGCAAAGATACTACAACGGTCTAAAACCCATGTTGGCAATTTAATAATGTCCAACTAGTAAACTACAACTAGGGTGACAAGGGTCATGGCACATATTTAAGTAATCAAGGTGTCATACAAAGAAATTGGTATTTATCTAATTCCCCAAATTTAAATAAAGTATTTTCTAATTGAACTAGCATGCAATAGGTTAAATCAAAATAGATTTCGAAATAGGATCAACATGGTCAAAGCACAACTTGCCTTCAAAAAGTACTTGCTCTTGGTCTTGAGTTGGATCCTGAGTCAATACTTCTCCTTCGAATCCTTCCGGCACTTCAACGTCTACTCGTAAAGCGTGCAAATAGCAAATACACAAATAAACAATAGGCAAAAAGTATCCAAACATCCAAATAAAATCCATAAACAGAGAGAACATAATTTTATGAATTTTTAGAAACTGGAATCGTCAAATTTGGAGTTAAAATGCAAAAGTTATGATTATTTAAAGTTTAAATAATCAATTAAATAATTTTATAGAGAAAAACTTTAGTCCAAAAATTAAATAAAATTCATATTTAGGTAGGTCTCAATTTTATACAAATTTAGAAATTTGAATCACTCAAATCGGAGTTGAAACGCAAAAGTTATAAGCGTTTGAAGTTTGAAACAAAATCTGAAATCATTATTTCGAATTAATAAATCATTTTCTTTTTCGAAAATTAATTATTGCGTCAGCCTGGACACGTGGCAACACGGGATTGGTCTGCTGACGTCAGCCGGTCCATGGACTCGGTCCACGCTCGGTTTGGGTCTACCGTGGACCGGTCCACGGCTCACGTGAGGCCCGGCGGTGGGTCCCCTCGGGTGACGTCATTCTTGGCGTCGGCGAGGCTCACCACGGTCTTGGCAGTGGGACCAGCTGTGACGTCATTCTTGACGTCGGCGCTCGGCTGGGCGGCCCGTGACATCTTGAGCCCGCCATGACGTCGGCGTGGCGTCATGGTGCGATTTGGCCAGCCATCGACATGCGGGCCCAGCGTGTCGGCGTCACATGCCTGCAGCGTGGGCGGCGACCGCGACGGTCGCCTCCAGGCAGCGTGGCGCCAATCTCGATCGTTGGTTTGAAAATCAGCGGTCAGATTGAATCTGGATCTCACGCGTTTGGGTTAACGCGTTTGATCTGGACCGTTGGATCTAGATCTAACTACCGAGATTGGATCTAGGATTTTCAACGTGAAACTCACCGGGTGGCGTGGCGTGATCTGGACCATTGGATGGCGATCGGACGGTGGTGGAGCTCGAGCAGCGGCGATGGCTTGCGGCGCGGCTTCTACCGGAGTCGAGGATGGCGACCACGGCAACGGCGTTGCGGGGCCCCTCCGGCGAAGTGAGAGGTAGCTCCGGGTGCGCCTCGACGCGAGGAGTCCGGATCTGGGCACAACGGCGGCGGAGAACGACGGAGATGACCGCAATCGGCAAAGAACCACGGCGGAGGAAGAGGCAACTCCGGCGAGCGATTGCGGCTCAACGGCTGGCGGCTCAGCGACGTTGTTCAGGGCTACGGTGCGCAATGAAGCGGCGATCCCGACACGGGTGGCGGCGCAATAAATAGGGCCCTCGGCGTCAGGTAAGCAGCGCTGAATCGAGGTCCTCTCCGTTCTTGCGCGGCGAGTCCGGCGGCGACACTGTTAGGAGTGGCGTGGCAGCGCCGCGGCCGTTGGATCGAGATCCAACGATCTGCGAGTTTGGGTCGGTCGGACTCGGGTGGTAGCCGGGCTCGGTCGGGCTCGGGCTCGGTGGCGTGGCTCAATCGTGGCCGTTGGATCAAGATCCAACTGGCCACGCGATTAAGGCTTTCGGCCGAGTGGGTTCGGTCGAGTCACGTGACTCGGGTCGGACTCGAACTCGAGTCTGACTCGGGCTCGGTCGGATGAACAGTACTTGACCCGACTTGATTTTCCAGTGATTTAATATTTAAAATAATTCCCAGTAATTCATTTAAATCATTAAAAATAGCAAAAGACTCAGAAAAATTCCAGAAAAAATTCTGGAAAATATTTTGGAACATTTTGGACTCAAATAAAATATTTCCAACAAAATTTTATTTGCAAAGTTTAATTCTTTAATTATTTCAAAATGGAATAAATTCAAATAAATTCCAAAAATTCACCAAAGTGCCAAATCACACATGAATTTAAGAAAAGCAAAATTTTGGGGTGTTACACCGAATCAATTAAACGAGTACATCCTCGTGTAGCTTAGGAAATTTCCCAACTTTCTCTAGGTATATGGAAAGACTGATTCGGACTCTAAAGTTGTTTAATCTACAGATTACCGTGATCTGTTCCAATTACGTCACAGATTTTATCACGCTCGGTAAAACAGTCATAACTTTCAAATGGCTGGGCGAAATTAACGTGCTTTATACCCACTGAAAGATAATGAAATTATCTACAACTTCTTAAACATCCGTACGGACAGATTCGGATTCTAAATTGACGAAAACACAAACCCTATGTCGACTGCTCATGCTGTCCCAAAAACAGAACGTGGCAACATCTAGATCTAATCCAAATTACTCAATTCCAACACCACCAATTGATCTAAAAACTTGATAAACACCCTTAGAACAGTACCTAGATCAACCCCAAGGATTTCCATGGACATACCTTTGCCCGACGCACGAAAACCCAATAGATCTCCTCCCGGTTCGCGCGATCCCCTTCCTCGCTTCCAAATCCACCGGATCTCCTCGTCGCGGAGCGCTCCAATGGATGGATCTTCGAGGTGGTGAGGTCAAGAACTCACCTAGGCGCAGCAAGGGAGGTGGAGAGGTGGTGGAGAGGGTGGTGGCGCAAGGGGAGAGGCTTGGGGGAGGTGGAGGCGCCCAAGGAGGAGGTGGGGAGGTGTGGGAGGCGGCTAGGGCACTTGGGGGCGCAAGGGGCAGGGGGAGGACGCCCAAAAGGGCAGGGAAACCCCCCTTTAACCAGCCCTAAGCCCCTTTCCTAATCCTAAATGGATTCCCACTCCATCCCACCAAAGCCCACAACCCCCTCTTTAAGGCCCAAACTCCCCCGGGAAGGCCCAAAACCCCGGAAACGGCCCGACAACGCTATTAACCTCCATACCTTATGGTTTTAACCTCCCATATCATATTTCAATATGTTTTTGACCTCATCATGCACCTTTTATAAGGTTACGACGCTCCGTGGTGTCACAACACTTCAAAAGGCCCAAAAACGCGAGTAAACCTCAAGCCGAAAGGTTTTATTCTCTAATTTCACATTTTATAATGTCACACCATACCGTAGTGTCACACCACCGAAGGCCCAACTCAACCCCCAAGGCCCAGAATCCCCCGAAAAGGCCCAAACACCCGGAAATGGCCCAAAAACACGCTATAAAGTCGTACCGAAAGCCGTATTCTATATTGTCACATTCCTAAATGTCACAATAAATGTTCACAACAGAATATTTCACTTTAGATTGTCATAACCTTACTCACATCCCACAACCAAAAGTTCATACACTATAGAAATGAAGGTAATTATGAGCAACTTCCAAGTGGTCCACTAATAGATTAACCAAACACTACCAAGGAACATATCAACTAAACAATCCTTCCAAGAAGATTGGGATTGAGTCACACACAAACCTCCATTACTCTTCACTCTTAACCAATTATGATCAACACCTAGCCAAGGATAGGACCTTAGGTCGCTACCAACCCAACCTCGGTTTCTCTTTCTAAGAAGGTCTCTCGCCACTCACTTCTACTCAAAGAACCAAGTCAAAGAGTATAGTCCCTTATTGTACTCAACAAAAATCAACGATCAATCATTTCCTTTTCCCAAGAACGCCAAGTAAACTCGATTCTCTTTAATAACATAAACCACTTTTATCACCTTAAAAACCAAAGCACCAAGATTTACATCGGGAAGAAACTCCATTTTAAAAGGAAAACACCCCATAAATCTTTTACAAATGCTAATCACTTTTACCAAAGCAAATCATCTTAGTTTTACCAAAGCCAATAATTTTAGAAAGTGGAAACTGATCAAGGAATCAAACACTTCCATACAACGACCATCTCTTTTTCTTAAAAGAAAGAGGAAGTCATTTTCCGGTAGGAAACTGCTTTACCAGCAAAAGTCACTTATGAAACCATCATAAGAATCACCTTTAAGAAATATTCTCAAACAACGCACACATTTTTATCAAATCCAACTCTAGCCGAAATTGAAACACAAACATTTCCTAATCAAGAGCTTCCAAAACATTACATTGGGTTCAATTGTTTTCTTTATCTGATAATATAATAGATAACTCATTTGTACGCTAAAGAGCACAGTCCAATCATACATCCATGAGCATAAATCCCACAATCATAACTTAAGCTAATTTTCTTAGCAAAGACAAATGAATTGCGTTGTTCAATGTAACAAGGCAACAAAAGCCACCCACAAATTACTTCATGGTTACTCATTCTTTCATCCTCATTTTCAAACCTCAAGGTTAATCCCAAATTTGTCAACATTCACACTAATTTAGGGAACCTCCATTGCACATAGAACGGAATGCAACATGTACAATAGTGATCACCAAGTGCAACACATGCACAAGGATCCTCTCCAAGTGCAACACATTCACAAGGAGCTCTCAATCCACTTCTAATTGCCACACATGCAAATTAAAAGCTCACTCTAGCTCAAGAGGCAAATGGGAGAAGACAACACATGCACAACACTCCCAAACCCTAGCAATAAATCCAACAACCTTGACTTTGCCCCCCAAGGCCTCCTTCTATAGCCTCCCAAAAAATATTAGCAGTTTGGGTCAAATCTGGCCAAAATTAGGATTTTCAGTACTACTGCCCATGTAGGGCCAGTATATTGCCTTAACCCCAACGGTTGAAAGATAAAGATGGCGATCAGAGGGGGAGTGAATGATCCCAATTTCAATATTTCAACCTCTTGGATAAGATTGATGTTTTCTCCAACAAACCCCAAGAACCAAATTAAATAATAAAACCAAGCAAGAAAATTTCAAGAATCAAGAGCAACCATAGATCATTTTAAAAACAGCAGCACATCCCCCTAATAAAATTGCCATGAATAAAAATTCATGGCTCATTTGGTCATGGGGATTTTTTATGTGGTACTACCGGTTGTTGAGAGTCCACCAAAAAAGAAATAAATTCAAAATCACCTTTAGAAAAAGAGAAATAAATAAGAAAATATCTCCTATTTTTGAAAGGCAAAAGTGAATTTTTAGCACAAAAAAACTTAGTCAAAAGGTGATCTCTCCAAATATGTGATTTATTTGAATTTAAAAATTTTTATCTGATGAGATAATGGAGTCACGAAGCTACCCACCAAAAATTAGATCTAGATCAAGCATAGTAAAATTATGATGAACATAACAAGCTCTGCCACACGAAGAACTCAGACAAAAAATTTAAGGCTCGGTAAAAACCTCATAGCTCCAAAACTATAATTCATATGAACTTACCGCTTGGAGTGATGATAGGTATGAAAATCACGCAACTTTTCCAATAAGAATCACCCAAATATTAGATAATATGAATTTTCTATAAAATAAACAAGAACTGCTGCACAGAGAAAAGAGACTTGAATAAGAAATCAAGAAAGAAACTTCAAGAACCCATCCTTCAAGATTTCTCGAAGATTGAACATCGAATAAGTGAGGTCTAGATTATTAGGATATGATCTAAGAAGATTTATCCATCAATCATTCATCCTTGGCTCAAGAACCACAAGCATTTAGAAGGTGGGGAGGCAAATGTATGGAATTTAAATGCTTGAAAGTAAATACTGAATTTAAATTGTGTAAAGTAAAGACATAATGTAACTGCGGAATTTAAATTCACAAGAATAGTAAATAAACTCTTTGTATTTCTGGTGGAAAGGTTTACAAAGCCTCACAACAAGTGGACAAAGCTCAAAGGAGCATACAAAACCTTCAAGTGGGAAGGCTACCCCTACCCCTCTATTTATAGTGTCCATGGGACATCCTCCACCCTTGGATGTGTTGCTTCTATCCTAAGCTACCCTCTAAGGACCAGGATTTGATCCCACACACTTATCCATTGGGCTAACCCGAAACCCAATAACATAACGTGTTTTGCACTCTTTTCAAAGCAAACTAGACTTAACCACTACTATATCCTCTAGAACCGCAATCCAACTGTTCTTCTTGATCCGAGCAGCATCAAGCTAGTATCTTCACCATTCCCTTGCCTTCATGACTTGCTCTGGCTTCATCTCCAGCCATCTTCTGGTGATCCCTGGCCAGCCAAACCTTTGGCTTCCCTTGTCTAGTCCCGACCATTCTTTGCCTCACCATGAGCACAATTTGAAGCTCTGCAATCATCACAGACAAGAAAACCCATCACATAGCATTGTCCAACAATAATATGTAATAATCATCACAAATGCTCAAACAAAAATCTTATCTCGTTCATATAGTCGGTACTACCGCCTCCACAAGGCTGGTAGTGCCACCTGAAGCTAACACAACTCAAATTGCTTCCTTTTGAATTCCAATTCAAATCAAACTCAAACCTGAGCACACCTTACTCAAATAGTCAAATACTCATTACAAACATGGATGGACCTCCACATGGTCCTTCAACGATCAAAAACCGACGTGGTAGCAGCAGTTGGCTACAGTGCCCCCGGTGCTACTAACCAACTAGGAGCGATAGCACCTCTCCAGCGGTACTACCGCTCAAACCTCATGTTGCACGAGCCACATACTCCAAGAAAAAATACCTTCTCTATAATAAATCTACCGGCAACTAGGTCCCGATACTATCAACCTCCAGTAGTACCGCTCAAACCTCTGGTAGCACCGGCCTTAAGAAAATCACAGAGAAAGTCCTCTTCTGGAAAATGACCACTGGCCTTAGGTGCGGT
This sequence comes from Rhipidocladum racemiflorum, assembly GCA_036346355.1. Lineage (NCBI taxonomy): Eukaryota > Viridiplantae > Streptophyta > Magnoliopsida > Poales > Poaceae > Rhipidocladum > Rhipidocladum racemiflorum. The sequence goes on along the minus strand of CM070573.1, from coordinate 58,525,829 downwards.
AGTATCGACCCTGTGGTACTACCAGCCTTAGGGAGTGGTAATACTGACGCAGTGGTACTACTAGCCTTAGGGAGCGGTAGTACCGACCCAACGGTACTACCAGCCTCAACACGTTGGTAGCACCGTATTTTCTAGACAAATCCAGATTTCACACAAAAATATTTTCTTCAAATTTAACAAAGATTAATTCCTTAAGCTATGTGAGGATCAACACATGATCACTACACTTTGCAAAACATATTTGCAAATGTTAATCACATACTCAAAAGAATCACATTTAAACTTCAACTTATTTGCAAAACACATTTGCAAACAAATCAGTAATCTATGAGATCAATCATCTAGCCATGTAATGATTAACACATGATCACGACACTTTGCAAAACACATTTGCACATGCCAACACATGCTCTAGGATCCAATCTCATAAACTTTCAGCTAATTTGCAAAAACACATTTGCAAATAACAAATCTAACCACATAAAACCAAATCTTGAGCCATGTGATGGTTAATACATGATCACAACACTTTTGCAAAACACATTTTCAAATGTCTCTCACATGCTCCAAGATAAGAAGCATAAATTCCAATATTGTGCAAAAAAAACTCATTTTGAAAACAACAAGCAATAAAATTGATAGCCTTGTGATGATCAACACATGATCTCTAGCAATTTGCAAAATATATTTGCAAACTTTACTAGTCACAAACTAAGAAAACAAATACATGAGCTCTCTCTATTTGCAACACATGCAAATACTTAGCTCCATGCAAACACCAACTAAACCATTTAATTCAAATGCATGAGCTTTCTCCTTTTTGCAACATATGCAAAAACTTAGCTCTATGCAAAGAATCAATCTCAAATCAAATAATCAAGTATGAACTACAACTATTTGCAACACATGCAAATACTTAGCTTCATGCAAAAACCAAATCGATTAAGAGTGAGCTAAAGTGAACAGGATTGAGCCATCAACACATGATGAAGCTCAAGCTACAAGACTCGACCCTCTTAATAGTACGACAATCCTATACTAGCAACCCGGTCTCCCAACCAAACATCGAGACCAGTTAAAGACTAGGAACACATCCTTAGCCCTAGCTAGTTATACCTTTGCCTCTAGCACATCCACTTGGAGCTTTTATGATGACCGTTCATCTTCTCTCCAAGTCGGGTCTTTATCTTCATTCATCAACACATAATGAACTCTTCTCTTCTTGTCGGGATCTATCATTGATGCCTATCAACACATGATGGCATCCATCTTCTCGAATCTTGACTTGATGGCTATCAACACATGATACCATCCAAATCTTCACCTTCGTTGGACTCAACCTACTTCACAACTCATGAAAGATTGTTAGTCTAACAAACACGGTTGTTTCAATCATCAATGCACTTCATTAACATATAATGGATGCCCCAAGATCCTTTGGTCTATTCCTTTGATGGTTGACAACAACCCAAATAAATTGATTGAAAATTAATTGTTGTCTTGAGTATACTAGTGCAACTCATACTTCATATACTCAAGAACTTTTGATTGTCCTTTAATCAACAAAGTGTACCATGAACACATGATTAGTTCTTTGATGATTAATTGACAACCGATCATTATTTAAATCAAATTTAAATTGTTACGAGTATATATATCAACTACACAAGTTTCATATACTCAATTTGATGGTTTCCATATAATGATCCAATTTATATGTAATGAATGGAAAGAGATCAATACTATTGAGACCATCAAGCATAGTATTAACTCCATTTAAATGTGTGCATATAAATAATTGAACTTTGAATCAATATGCACATATTGAATTTAAGATTGCTTTGGGGTCTATCCTATATTTTCATGAGTATACTACAACTGCACAAGTTTTTATATATACTCATGAGTTTATTTCATTTGTAATGATCCTTAATATATGGAGATGAAGAATTGGATCAATACTATTGAAACTTCAAGATAAAATATGAACTCCCTCTAAATGTATGCATTCATGTGTGTATGGAATTGAAACATTAATGCACATCTTAAGGTTGAGACAATGGTGAGGTTCACCCTTTATCTTGTATCCAAAGCATGCATCTAGAAATTAATGAGATGGGATTGGATGCATACCTCTTGGGATTTTTCATCTTTTCATCCAAATGAGACTAAGCAAAAGATAAACTCAAACATGATGTTAGTCTCACAATAAATAGATTTGTTATTAATTAAAAACTAAGCATTAATCACCAAAACTAAATGGAGCTCGAACTTACACCTGTTTCACATGCACCTGTGCAGCAAAGGTTCATGCTTTGATAGTTTGATACTATTTCTAACACCCTGGCCTAAAATCCACTCAAAGACTAGCCCACCATGGGGGCGGGCCCATACATGCATAGCACCCCACTTACACTTTTATCCATGCTTTGTGTGAAAGGGTTAACCCGAAGATGCTATTTTTGGACCCAATGAGCATTTTATACTACTATAACTCACTTTACACAAGCAATATGGGACTAATCCTACCACCGCTCCACATGGGCCATATGGGCCTTCACATTAATGGCTAGGGTATTACAGTTATGCTAATTCATTGGTTGGTACTTTTATTGTTGCACTTGTTCATCAAGTATCTCAGTACTGGATTCCTAAGACTTACATTTCTCACCCCAGTACTAAGGCATCGATGCCTTCTTTGTCTATGATGTAGGCTTTCTAAGCAGGGAAGGGAAACATGTGGCTTATCAACTCTGGGTGTTTAGGTCACATAACCGGAGAATCTTGATGGTTGTCCTCCTTGACATATGCATACAATGAGGGGTTGATCACCTTCAGGGGTGCCACCACTAGACGTGTAATGGCCAAAGGAACTATAAGAGTCATCAACAATTTCATCCTGAAGGACGTTGCAGTAGTGAGTAAGCTTAGATATAACCTCTTATCGGTTTCTCAACTTACAAATGACAACCTTGAGGTTAGGTTCAAGAAGAATGTATGTAGGGTACTTGATGCTATTGGTAATCTTGTGTTTGGGATATCTAAGCTAGGTAGAGCCTTTAGTGCTGATTTTGCATAGTCATCTAATTCTGGGTTGAAGTGTTTAGTTAGTTTTGAGTTTCATGATATTACTACTAGCATAGAAGGCTTGGGCACATAGGATTTGATCACCTTACTCAAGTTAATGGGTTGGACCTCATTAGAGTGTTGCCAAAACTTAAGGGTAGTAAGGATATAGTGTGTGCTCCATGTAAACATGGTAAAATGGTAGGTGCATCTCACCCACCTCTATCTATGGTTATGATAGATGGTCTAAGTTAGCTTTTGCACATGGACACTATAGATCCTTCTAGGTTCCAGTCAGCTGGAGAGAAATAGTATGTGCTAGTGATAGTTGATGACTACTTTAGGTACTCTTGGGTTTACTTCCTGTCATCTAAGGATGAGACCTTTAGCCATTTTTTAGAGCTAGCCAAACACTTGAGTGTAGATCTTCCATGTTTTTTAGGGCTATTCATAGTGACAACAGGACAGAGTTCAAGGATTACTATTTTGCTTCGTTTTGTGCCGAGACAGGAATGGAGTACCAATTTTCATCACCTCATGTTCCACAACAAAATGAGATAGTTGAGAGGGAAAATGGGACCTTAGTAGAGATGGTCAGGACTATGTTAGATGAGTATAGCACTATTAGGAATTGCTAGGATGAGGCGATAGCCATTGCAATTCATGTGTCCAATAGAGTGTTTCTTAGATCCTCCGTAGGCATAACCTCTTATGAGTTGAGATTTGGTAGGAAGCCTAGTGTGTCTCATTAGAGTTTTTTGTTGTAAGTGTTTTATACTTAAACATGGCAAAGTTTGAGTCAATAGGTTTAGATGGAATATTTTTTGGATATCTAACTCACTCTGGAGGGTACAGGGTGCTTAACCTTGAAACTAACAAAATCATGGAATCATGTAATATTGAGTTTGATAAGGCTAGCCCCAGTGCTAGACCCAATATTATAGGTACACAAATTGATTTAGAAAACATCTTTGTTGAGGAGGACTTTGATGGTGAAGATGAGGACATAATTATGTTCCTTCATCATCTCAACCAGGCGAGGAGCCTACTTCCACTACTTCACCTACAGCTGATCAGCCAGTTCCAACTTCTCCCTGCAGAGTGACTTTGCTCCTACCTCCACAGCCCACGGGTGGGTTACTTGTTACCACATGCTCGCGCCCTCGCTGACTTCCCGGCATCCGCTCTTTGCGACGCGCGTTAGGTACCCTTGACTCGTGGGCTACCATGTCCTTGTAAGTCTAGTTGTGTAAGTAGTAAGCGAAGTCACCAACTGTCAAATTAGACCTCCAATAAGTTACAGTCCACCAAGCCACATGGTACATAAAGCAAGGTTTCAAATCTCGTTTTGAGTCAAATCTCGGAGGTTCCCGAAATCCGAAATTTCGGCGAGATTCGGAAATTTCGGACAAAATTCGGACGAATTGCAAAAACCAAATTTCAAATCCGGTTTTTTTTCTACTGGGAAATCCGAGATCTCGGCCGAAATCACCGAGATCTCGCCCAAATTGAACTGGCTCAAAAATGGTTCAAAATACGTCAAAAAATTTTGAAATTTTTTTTGGATAGTCCTAACACATCACTAATGTTTCCATAAAAATTTGAGATGATGATCAATCATGAGGAATTTTTTAAAAATCTAACAGTGGTAAAGTCGTGATAAAAACCGCATATAAAATCCGTTTTTGATTTTTCAATTGTAACAAATGAACTTCAAGTCATTTGAAAAGTTTTATATATATTCCTATATATTAAGGGAGGTTCTATCTTTGAAACCACCTGTAGTTCTGAGGGAGATTCTTTTTTTGAAACCACACTCAGTTTTGAATTTTGACCAGTAAGAAAAGATCAATGCCATAAATATGAGCACTGATAATGTATATGTGAATCCCCGCCCATATATACATAGGTGAGTTAGTACTGTACCCATTTATAAATACATGTTATCTTAGGTTTTAAATTTTGTTTTTCAATATATGTCATTCAATAATTTTGAAGTGGGTTTTGTACCACTGTTTCCACTCCACTTCTCTCTCATAGTCATACACAGATTGATTCTAACTATCAATGTCAGTATCAGATATCATTTCTCTCTGCTGTTTCAATGCACTAGAAAAGTTCCTATGCATTAAAAAAGTTCAAACCACTTTAGAAAATTTTGAAATTTTTTGTGAATGATCCAAACACATCCATAATATTCGCATAAAATTTTCAGAAGATAATCAATCTTGAAAAATTTTAAAAAATTCGGAAAGTCCTAACCGACATATTGAACCGACCAAAAAATGGTCAAAAACATGTTAAAAATTTTTGAAATTTTTTGTGGATGATTTTGATCCTAAACCCAAGCAAATACAATACACAAAAATCAAAATCCGGCAAAAAAATATCAAATCTCGCCCGAGATTGCCGAGATCTCGCCGAGAAATCCGAGATTTGAATTTTTTAAATTTTTTTGAATTTTCCGGGATTTTGAATCTCGGAGGGGTCCGAAATCCGAGATTTCGCCGGGATTTCGCCGAATTTTTGGATCCTTGACATAAAGCAGCTCATCCACCTAGCAAAGCTTCTTATTCTTCAAGCCATGCCCAAGCGCGTGTGCATTCGCTGTTGCTATGCCAAAAATTAGAGAAGATTTACAATGTATTATACTAGTAAGTATATAATGGGAGGTAAAATAAAATTTAACCCTTAATTTATTGAGAAAATTCTACTACTCTACTACCGAAGGAAGTATAAATAAATAAATAGTAGCTAATCTTATTCATTAGATGAAAAAGAATGAGCTATCTATATTCAATTTAGTGTACAGTAGAAGAGCTTAAAAATTAAACACCAATATTAAAAATGTACTTAATATCATGTGGCTAGAGGGAAGGCTCCATCCAGCCTAATAGAGCCCTCTACTGACTACGCCCCTGATCCGGGGCATACCGATCGCGCATTTGCTGCACAAAGTGCAACCGGAAGCGTGCAAGAGCGACAGCCAACAGGTCGCGTAGTGATACAAAGTGCAGACGTCGTATAATTCGTATCCTCACGAAGAAAATCACGAATTATGTTTCTGCCATTTGAAATGTCTTAAAGATGCAGGAGCTAACTGGAACTCACGTGCTCCCAGTAATGACTAATGACTTAAAAGATCTATCTCCATTGCGTAATGCATATACACACAACCAAAGGGTCGGGTAGTATACAAACACCAGACGAAGTATTCTACGAATCCACATCTAGCAGTTAATACAGCATGAAATAAATATACAAGCACAAAAGAATTGTTACAGCGTATCTTATGGCTCATTGACAGCTACTTTGCGAAGAGAGGACCGCACTGCACCGGTATGAAACAACTTCCCTGCCCAATCATCAAAGACCTCTCAAAGGTTCGGCTGACAACAATCTCCTGTTGCTAGTTTGAAAATTTTGAGCAGGAGGAGCCAGTCCTGGGATGTCTCGGATGTTCTTGTTGTGCGGGTTGACAATCTGGAAGAAGAAAACATTGTGGATGACCTGATTCAAGTCCAATTGTTGCATAGTGAAAGCAATAGATGATATGGAAAGTCTCGTTGAGGTACTAAACTAAGAATGACTTGAAGTGGATAGCAAATAATGTTCCAACAATTTGGTTCGTAAGGGAAAAAACAAAGCATAACACATGCCTTGTGTGATAAAAATCATTGCAATGTTTAATTGTGTGCAATGATGATACCATCTGAAAAATGAGTTGCATCAACATTGATCACTACTAAGTTTACAGTCAACGAGCCGTGTTTCACTCCCTAAAGTATGTCTCATACCAACTTTGGGGCATCATGTCATCAGCCTTTATCATTACTAAAAAATTTAGTAGCATGCGTGCGCATTTGGTTAATCAACTAGCAATCTAGAAATAGCTGAAGAAAATACCTTGACAACAATAATTGCAATCACGCCACAAACTATCAGACATAGCAATCCCATAATGCATTTGTCAGTTGCTACCTGCAACAAGGAGTTTTCAAATTTCAGATATCGCTGCAGAAGCGCGAATGACAAGCCACACACACACACAAACACACACACACACACACACAGAGAGAGAGAGAGAGAACCTGACGACCAATCTCCTTCACCAGTTGGCTAGCCTTCTTTAGCGAAAAGTGAACAGAATCGAGCTCATTGCCAATTCTCTTCATTTGATCTGTCTGCAAAAACATAAGAAAATCTTAACTATACGAAAATTATTCTAATCTTCTCATTCTTCTATGATATCCATCCAAAAATGTAAAATTTAGAATGGAAGAGATCAACCGGAAAAAAATCCAATCTTATGTTGTTTGGATTTATCCGATGAAATAAAAACAAGAAAATCCAAATAGAGGAATGGAGCCCGCATATAAGAAATATGGCCCTACTTGGAAAATCAATCCATCACAATCTAGTTGCAATCTAGGATAGTGTTATATTTTATGGAATGGAACAGGATGGGGCAATGCAAAGAGTAAATGCGAATATGAGATATCCTATGTAGAAGTACCTGTGGAATATCCAAGACATCTACATGCACATCTACTTTTTCCCATGGAAGTGGCACTAGATGTTGAAGCATTCAATACCACAAACACAAAGAGAACTAAAAATACATGTTGAATCTCCATAGCATAAGTGATTCCAAGGGATAATGAAGGGTATACACTTCAGTCCGGATTCCAGGGGGAAAGAAAAGAATTAAAGGTGGACCTTACAATGAAAAAAAATAGGACTAAGTACAACCACACTCAGTTAGTAATAATCAACATTATTACCAAATCCTTGTATAACAAAACAATTTCACTATGTAGCTACTAAGCGCACATGCATGCCAGAAGAAAACAATCATCGAAGAGAAAAACACTTCGCCCTTTACTAGTTTATAATCCAGATTCCGGAAAATCTTACCTGCTGTGTCAATGTTGCAGCAGTTTGAGATCCAACTTCAACAGTTTGCGCAACAACCTACCAAAAAAATATCCTTTAAAATTTGCCATGAAAGAGCATTGATAACAATTGTATGTAGTTTAGAAAGCAACCATTTTTGAACGCTCAAGAGCTTGATCTGTTTGATCCATTTGGTTTCTTCCAGCATCAATGAGTTGTTGATTTGTCATAGCTGCAAGTTCAGCCAGGTACTTCCATGAGAACCAAATCTAAATGTCAGCTTTCAAAAGCATTTCACTATTTAGGAATATGATCAAAGGAAAATGTAAATTCCTGTAGTAAGCACTGGAGTCTTGGAAAATATTTTGTTAGTTCAAACTTTGTTTAGTTTTATTAGAATCATGTACCTTGCAACCAATCAGCCCAACCGAATTAATCATAGTATAATGAAAAGGTATTGAGTATTGACATAATATTACCCCATGGAGCCAACAAATATACAGGGTTACATTCTGATTCACATGCACATAAAGGGTTTCTGTCCATGGGAGAAGAGAATCAAATTAAATTAAGATCAGCTGATAGAAATGGAACAGGGCACACCCAACATATTTGATATCTTATCCACACTCCTGTCGCTTATGTGCAGTAGAAACTCCAACTCTCCAAGGCACCTCTTAACCAAGGTAACTAAGATATTAAATATACATCACCAATTCACCATCTTCAAGCACCCAGATCTTTAACTTTCATCATTTCATTGTTAAAAAAGCGTATCCTATTCCTATGATACATTTCATACTGAAACTTTTCCAGAAGTACTGTATAGTTGTTATTATAGTGACAAAAGTCAAGAAATTGATCCCATTACAATTTATTTAACTCTTAATATTGTCGACAAGATTGCAAGCTCTGCAGCATATGCTCAGCAAGCCATATGACAATCTTTACACTTTGGAAGATTTTATAAATATGAGATTAGCCACAAAAATGATTTCAGTAACTAATTTCACCTGATGCCATTTGAATATTGTCCTCGGCTGCAGGCTCACTACTTCCAGCACCCATATCGAAGAGCTCAACCCGCTTATTATTACCAAGGCTACTTTGATATCTGCAATAGATATTTAGTATTAGTGCTAGCAAAAGTACCAAGAGACACAAGAACATTGCGGGAGGTATAAAAGTTGAAAACATGATTTTTCAACTTTAAAATCCAAAACTTACCCACTTGGAATTTAGTATACATCACAAAAAAGAAATAGCTAGAGATTCTGCAGAGTGTATTTATTTTTCAAGAAAACTTGTGTACTTACGTCTTCCTCAAGGTGACATAAGAATTCAACTCTTTGATCTGTACAGTGCATAAGAAATGATTACAAGAGTCACGAGTGTGCAAAATGGTATAGAAACAAAGAGCCTATTGAAAAGACAAGGGAGGTACCAACCATATACTGCTTTCTGTCATTTAGCTGCTTGTTGACCTCAGGAGGGTTCTTTGACTCCTCGTCTTTCAGAACACGATCAAACTCTTTGATCAAGCTGTCAAGGACAAATTTGAATTTTAAAACATCAAATAAAGTACCAGTGTGTCCACAAAAGGGGACATTGTCATGACAAACACACATCAAATAAATATGACATCAAGCGAGCAATTAAGTCCCAAAAAAATGTTAAATTAGGAATAGAAGACAACTAAAAGGGAGGCATATATGAATAAGCAAGTAACACCAGTGTAGAAATCAAAAAATAAAACAAAGGTTTTTCAATAGCAGACTGAAGAATACTGTTCAGCCTAACATACCGCTTGCATTCCTTCATTTTCCCTGTGAGATCCTCCAACTGTTTAGCTTGCCTGTTTGAATCTTTAATCTTGTCCATCTTTTGAAATCCATTTCTGCAGAAAAATACGTAAGATGAATAGAACTTCCAATCAGAACAACTTAATTAAGCAGGCAGCAAATAATTCGACTGCTTTGGATAAAATCAATAGAGCTTAAAACATTGAATTTTGGAATTTACATAAGCATTTATGTTCCAATATTATGGAGAATGAAATTAACCTTGAATGAGCTTGTATTGTACTATGGTTAGTCATCCAAATAAGTTAGGCACACTTGTAGTTGCAACTTGCCACTCAGCATTTGAGCTAAAGAAAGACAGAATTCCTAATTTCGGCTTTATTAGAGCTAAATTTGTTCATAATAAGGATCCATGGATCAAAATACAACCTGTCCCGTAAAATATGCTAAAATTTTGCTTTCAAGTTTTAACAGCTAATATAATTGTTAGAGATAGAGTCCTGTTATTCTAGTCTCTATATTAGAGATAGAGTCCTGTTATTCCTTTCCCTCATGTACTCTATATATTGTGGCCATTGGCCCTCATATTGAATACAAGTCCTATTCATAACATGGTATCAGAGCTCTAGGTTTTTCTCCTAGCTTCATCCTTCCGCTATTTTAGATCAATCTGCTGCCCCGGGAGGAGACTCCCGGGGCGGCACTCGCACGGCAAGAAGCTCCGGCCAACGCGCTTGCCTCTTCCTCGCACTTGATCGGCTCGGTCGTCGTTTGCACTTGTTGCCTCTTAGAACAACTACTGCAAGTTCGACGACCAGCGGCTGCAGCTCCTCACGTCGTCGCTCTACCTCGCCGCGCTCGCCGCAAGTTTTGTGGCGTCCATGTTGTGCACGCGCTTCGGCCACAAGCGCACCATGCAGGTCGCCTCCACCTTCTTCCTCGTCGGGATGGGCTTCTGCGCAGGCGCCACCAACATCATCATGCTCATCGTCGGCCGCCTCTGCCTCGGCGTCGGCGTCGGGTTCGGCCGTTGGCTGGTCGTTGCCGCCTCTTGCGCCGCGCCGCCGACGCCAGGCTCCGAGCCGGGCGACTGCCTCTGCGTCCGGCGCTGCCCCACCTCGGCCGGCCTCGGCCGGCCACACCTCGGCATGCCCAATACCGTCACCCGCCCGTTCGCTCACGTCATGCGCTCCGGCCGCTCTGTCTGGACTGTGGAGATCCTCCTCTGCCCGGAGGTCGCCGCTGAGTTTTGATCTAGCTGTTGCTGCTGCTGGTATCTACTAGTAATTTTAGTTATTTTCTAAGTCTTCCGTTGCGTCCATCCAAGTCTTTAGCATCTTGATTGTCTTCCGTTGTCGCTCGGCTCTTCTATCGGCTCGACTCTTTTTTGTCAACTCTTATTACCTTGGCTCGGCACGTTTTGTCGGCCTCGTCGGTTCTTCGTCGTCGACTCGGCCCTACCTTCGACTTCCGTTTGTCGATTTGGCTTCATCGTCAACTTTTCTTCGTCGACTCGGCCCTACCTTCGACTTCGGTTCGTCGATTTGGCTTCTTAGTCGACTTTTCATCATCGACTGGGTTCTTCGTTGGCTGTTCTTCGTCAGCTCGATGTTTCAAGAGTTACATGCTACGACGGCTTCTTCAGGACTATGACTTTAGATTTTTTCTATTTTAGTTCATCCCTTCCAAATGCAATGCTAGTGCATACGCCTTGCATTTGTGGGGGGGTGTTAGAGATAGTCCTGTTATTCTAGTCTCTATATTAGAGATAGAGCCCTGTTATTCCTTTCCCTCATGTACTCTATATATTGTGGCCATTGGCCCTCATATTGAATACAAGTCCTATTCATAACAATAATATTGGGACAGCAAGAAGATATGTTTGACAGGTACTCAAGTTGTCCAAAAGTCCGATATGCAAGACATATCCTTTAGAAACTATCCGATCATTAGATATCTAAACTGCCAGACAGCATGAAAGACAATATCAGCCTCAATTCATTCAATTAAATAATCAAAATAAGAACAGAGAATCAAACAATTGCTTCCTAATGTCATCCGAGAATCAAGGATTGTGGTTCTGAATTCTGATGACCTATTCCAACCTAACATTGGAAGTTGACAGGCAAGACTAGTACTATGTCTCATGTGAAAGGCACCATTACAATCAAGTAAATCATCTTTGTTCATAATGAGCAATTCTGTGATCCAAATAATCTATAACACAAAATTTGAATTAAGCATTTTCGACTACTAATGTGTTTGAAGGTAAAAGTCTAATATCAGAGATCAGAGATTTGTCTGTCTTTTTGCGACCCTGCTGTATGTAGTTTGTAGAAATGAGGTTGACCATAGTGGAAATGTACACAAACAGGGTGATGGAATAAGTCCTTGTACTGTTGGTCTTTGTGGTCCTCATGGTAGTTTGCTTTTTAGGACAGCATCTAAGGACAGCATCTTAGACTGGACTAGCATCTTAGACTAGCTTTTTAGGACAGCATCTTAGACTAGACTAGCATCTTAGACTAGCATCTTAGCATATGCTTGACTGCCCTGGCTAGCTATAAATATGTAACCCCAACCCCTCAAGATGGGTATGGTATTGAGTGAAAAATAAACCCAAAAATTTCCCCAACTCCTATTGTCACCCTCTCTAAATGAGAGTAAGAATTCAGCTACTAACACAGGGAGCTTCGGGTTTCTGCTCCAATATCTGGTTTAATTAGTTTCTTTCTTAACGGTGACTTACACCACTAGGGTAAATCCTAAGTCAACTGAAAATTTCACCAAATCAACTTGCAACTCAGCGCCCATCTCAACAACTGTGCGCCAAGCCACCAAAATTCCTTGTAAATCATATCCATCATTCCATCACATAACTCCTACGCTAACGCTCCTTCCTGTCATCTACTGTACCAGCATACCACACCCAGGGGCGGATTTAGCATGCAATTAGTAAGGTCAAATGACCCTAATGACTTTGTCAAAATCACATGTAAATTTAATTGTATTCTATTAGCATATAAGCATATATAGGCTATAAGTTATTAGAATGACCCCAGCGACCCCAATGATCTATTTTTCTGGATCCGCCCATGACCACACCTCAGCGCAATTGTAGGCAGTAACCACTAAAGCATGGAAAAAGAGGCCACAATTTCACGAACGAGCGAGCGCACGTAGGCACAAAACTCCAATCCCATCATCGCCAACGTCAAAGCATGCCTCCTCATTCACAAGTCATAGCACTGCTTCGCCGAAAGCAAGTATTGGGTGTACCTAAGGCAGTAACGAGACGAGAGCGGGAGAGATCTGGGGGGACGACTCACTGGAGGGCACGGAAGATGTCCTGGATCTCGCCGTCGATCTGCTCCAGCTCCGGGGTCATGGGCACGTCGCTCGCCATGGCTCGCCTTGCTACCTTCCCTTCCCTTCTCACTCAGGCCCAAACCCTAGCCGACTTCCCCGTTCCGGCACTCCGCCTCACCCCACCATTCCGATCGAACCGAGAGGACTCAGAGGAGGGGACGGATTCGAATCCGTAGCCGCAGGGAGGAAGAAGACGAAGAGGAATTGGGGGTTTGGGAGAGGCGGGCAGTTGTTGAGTTGGGAAGTCGGGATTGGAGCCTGCTGACGGCCGGACGGCTGGCTGGCGTGTTAGCTGGGGTTTAGAATATAGTCTGAGAGCATTCATTATTTTCATTATCAGATTAGCTGGTACTCCCCATTTTCAAATACATACTATTATTCAAGCTTTTAAATTTTATTTCTAAATATATATTATTCTACAATTTTAAAATAATTTTTTACTATTTTTCTCCTATACGCCTCCTCTTTAACTATTTCTAATGCCATTTAATATCATAGACTAGATAAGATACCATACGAATATATAACGAAAAGAGGTAATATTGTCTTTTGTAGATGTACTTTTGTGGAAGTGCAAGAATTTATAATAACACCTATTTAGAAATGAATGGAGTATTTATTTATACTTTATCTAATAGTACAATAGTAAAAATACATATTATTAATATAATACACCATAAAATTTCTTTAAAGTTAACACCAGGGTCGGAGCTAAGTGTAACACCCCAAAATTTTGCTTTTCTTAAATTCATGTGTGATTTGGCACTTTGGTGAATTTTTGGAATTTTCTGGAATTTATTTGGATTTATTTGGAATTTATTTGAATTTATTCCATTTTGAAATAATTAAAGAATTTAATTTTGCAAATAAAATTTTGTTGGAAATATTTTATTTGAGTCCAAAATGTTCCAAAATATTTTCCAGAAATTTTCTGGAATTTTTCTGAGTATTTTGCTATTTTTAATGAATTAAATGAATTACTGGGAATTATTTTAAATATTAAATCGCTGGAAAATGCGAGTGGGTTTGTACTGTTCATCCGACCGAGCCCGAGTCAGACTCGAGTTCAAGTCCGACCGAACCGACCGAGCCGTGGTTGAGTCGAACCCACTCGTAGAACCCGAACCGTCACGGCCGTTGGATCAAGATCCAACGGCCACGATTGAGCCACGCCACCGACCCGAGCCCGACCGAGCCAGCCACCGCCCGAGTCCGACCCGAACCCAAACTCACGCACCGTTGGATCTCGATCCAACGGCTGTGCGCGTGCCACGTAGCCCAGTCCGAGTCCTCGCCGGACTCCGCCGCCGCAACGGAGCAGGTCTCAGTCTCCGTGCGTTTCACGGACGCCGAGGGCCCTATTTAATGCGCCGCCACCCGTGCCGTGACGCCGACTTCCGTGCGCACCCGTAGCCCTAGACAACGTCGCCTGAGCCGCCGCCGTCTAGCCGCAATCGCTCGCCGGGGGTGCCGTAGCGTTCGCCAGTAGTTTTCGCCGACAGCCGCCATCTCCGCTGCCCTCCGCCGCCGTTGAGGTCAGATCTGGAACCGGGAGGCCAAGCCGCGTCGGGAGGGACCTCTCACATCGCCGGAGCACGCCCGAAGCGCCGTTGCCGTGGTCGTCGTCCCCAACTCCGGCAAGCCAGCGCCGCCGTGGGCCATCGACGGACTTCAAGATCTCTCAGCCGTCGGATCTCCATCCAAGGGCCCAGATTGCGCCACGTCATCTCACGGTGAGATTTCGTCCAAAATCCCAGATCCAATCTTGACCGTCCGATCTAGATCCAACGGTCCAGATCAACCGCGTTCACCCCAAACGCGTGAGTCCAGATTCAACTGACCGCTGATTTTCAAATCAACGGCCGAGATCTAGCCACGTGCGCGGAGATCGACCGCCGCGGCCGATAGCCCACGCCGCTGAGCGTGCGTCTCTCGACACGCCGGCCCGCTGTCGGTCACGGACAACCAAACCGCACCATGACGCCACGCCAGCGCCATGGCGCCCGCATGTCGATGTCGCCCCAGCCAAGCGCCGACGCCAAGAATGACGTCACCCATGGGACCCACTACGGGCCGTGAGCTCCGCCGACGCCGCAATGACGCTACCCGAGTGGTCCCACATGTCGGGCCTCACGTGAAGCCGTGGGACCGGTCCACTGAGACCCAGCCGAGCGTGGGACCGAGTCCATGGACCTACCGACGCCGCAGACCAATCCAGTGCTGCCACGTGTCCTCGCCGACGCAATAAATGATTTTCCTAAAAGAAAATGATTTAATAAATCGGTTTAATAATTGATTTGAATTTCAAAACTTCAAACGCTTATAACTTTTATGCGTTTCAACTCCGATTTGAGTGATTCAAATTTCTAAATTTGTATAAAATTGAGATCTACCTAAATATGAATTTTATTTAATTTTTGGACTAAAGTTTTTCTCTGCAAAATTATTTAATTGATTATTTAAAATTTAAATAATCATAACTTTTAATGTCTTAACTCCAAATTTGACGATTCTAGTTTCTAAAAACTCATAAAATTATGTTCTCTCTGTTTATGGATTTTATTTGGATGTTTGGACACTTTTTGCCTATTGTTTATTCGTGTATTTGCTATTTGCACGCTTTACGAGTAGACGTTGAAGTCTAAGGATTCAAGGAGAAGTATTGACTCGGGATCCAACTCAAGACCAAGAACAAGTACTTTTTGAAGGCAAGTTGTGCTTTGACCATGTTGATCCTATTTCAAATCTATTTTGATTTAAACTATTGCATGCTAGTTCAATTAGAAAAATACTTTGTTTAAACATGGGGTTAGATAAATACCAATTTGTCAGTATGACACCTTGATTATTTAAGTATGTGCCATGATCCCTTGTCACCCTAGTTGTGGATTACTAGTTGGACATTATTAAATCGCCAACATGGGTTTAGACCGCTGTAGTATATTGCTTAGACACCTTTCGTGCTCATGACATGATTTTGGACAATCAAATGTTAATATTGACTTAATGATATATTGAACCTGTTTTGGAAAGGTATCATGTGATGTTGATGGCACGTGGTGCATGGTAATCAAGCGGGGTTTGATAAATGATTTCGGCCAGGGCATGTGGCAAGAGTAATCAGTGGGCCAGTTGTGGCATTGGGAGTGTTGATTTGGTTCTTGGGTAGTCTTGCCTGGTCACCCTAAGGACTTAACCTTGCAAGCCTTTGAACTGGGTCTAACGTGCAACCACATGTCTCAGAATGGGACGGACCTAGTTGACTAAGTTGCTAATAACGCACTGTGGGACCTCGGGAGGTCAACTACACCCTTTGTGTAAGTTGTACGGGGAGCGTCTGGGGCTGAGGCCAGGTACCCATCTAACGGTTGATTGGCCTAGACTTCGCCTTAGCGAAGGGAAGGGTTAGTGTGCAATAACCGGGGAGGACCACTTGTATTGTTAGAAGTCTCCGAAAGACTTTGTTACGGGAACTCGCCTTTGTGGTGTTTGACTGTATCTTGTGGGTAAAGTGCATAACCTCTGCAGAGTTTAGAATCTATTCGAATAGCCGTGTCCGCGGTATTGGACATCGCTCGGGAATTACAGTCAAGGGTTAGATTTTCTCAAAAATAACTTTGGTTTGAAAGGTTGGGCTGGATTAATAATGAAGTTGATGGAAATGTGGATTAGGATGGGAAAGATGTTTATTAAATTCCTTGAAAAGTTATCTATGCTATACTTGCTTCTACTGCTTTCGAATCTACTTATGCTACTTGTCAAATCTTTGTTTCTTTGCAAATATACCTTGAGCTATTCCTTTGTACCAAGCCATGCATATAGTATATTAGCTTGCATTCTGTGCATGACTTGCTGAGTACCAAGTACTCACCCTTGCCACAATACAACACCAGTTGAAGAGGAGACTGCACAAGCTTTGGAGGAGGAGCTCCAAGAGGATCCGTCTACTTAGGGAAGCGAGCCCAGTCAGTTGCCTGTGGTATACTGGATGGCGCCACGAAGTTATTTGATTTTCTGCTGCTATTATTTTTCTCTGAATAAGTTTCGCCTTGCGAGGCATATATTTATAACTTGACCATAAGGTCGAGTAACCAGTTTGACTATTTAAATAAAGTACTTATTTAGTATCGAGTGGTATGATTGTGATATTTACCGATGTTAAGACTGTGTGCACTAGCGTGTTCCTGGACTAGTGCTGAATACACAGAGGGTCCGGATTTGCAAATTCGGGGTCCCGACACTAAGCTAACTGACGCTAAGTCAATGATGTCTTTTTCTTTCTTCTGACACCTGCTAGGATAGTTAGTAGGACTTGGCATGTTTGACATTTTTATATATGAACAGTGTTTCTTTGTTTTTTCTCTAATATAAATTGTACAAATTATGAAGTAAGTAAAGAAATAAATAATCACCATCTACTATTTTATTTATGTTTTAATATTTATGAAATTTTTTTAAAAAAATACATAGAAGACCTCTCTTTATATTTTTTTGGCCGTTAAAAAGGCCTCAAAGTGATACCATACTAGTAGTAGAAAGAGGACATAACTTACTTTTACAAAGGCCGTCCTTGATGCCATCTACGCGTGCTATAGTGTGTGATCGGACCACGGCTTGAGGCTTTGTGCGCGTCCTACCAAGAAATTTAGAGCACAGACAATAATATATAAAGCAGTACCTTTCAAATATCTCTAATTATGTATCAACTCAAATGACATTAATTTATAGTAAAATTAGAGTTAGCATCTTACCAAGAAGTCAAAGTGTAAGTGCAAATCCAGCAGGACAAACCAAAAACCCCCACCATTGCAATAGATACTACTTCTAAATAATATGACTTTTATCTTTAAGTGACAGCAAGTATGACAGAACAATAAAAAAAAAAGCAGATGCTCCCATTTTAGTAATCAAACCCAAAAGAGAGCATGCCTTTCTTTTTTTGGATTAATATTGTTTATCCACTAAGCATCTTATCTCATACCACGGTTTTAAATGGCTCAACATCTACATAGGAGCCTTCGAGTTGCTGCTCGTTGCTTGCCATGCCGCCAACCAAGGTCCACCTTCCATGACTCGGTGAGCCGTTGTGGGGAACTGAAAGGGAGGGAAGGAAGATAGGAACGGAGGTAAGCAAGAGCACCATCAGTAGTAGACTGATTCATTTCATCAGCTAGCACAAAATAAGTACATTATCACATGTAAAGAACTAATGTTTTGGTACTCAATGCTTCAATACTCATCAGGCAGTGCTAATCAATATCAAAGCATTGAGCATAATTGTACCAAGATCTACTATTCATACCATGAAGAGTTGGAAACCCTTACCATTCCCACATTAGTTCTTACCGTCCTACTAGTGATGCTAAGAAATTCATATCATTGTATATAATTCAGAATCAAGAGTAGAACTACTGAAATATTCATTGTAGTGAGCATTGGTCCAAGATGGGATAAGAAAAGAGTAGGATTGACAATCCATTGAATTCATTACATGTTCATTATCATGCATACATTGCAAGGAAGTGTGGTGAATATGCTTTGGCATAAATCAGGATATATCAGTGCAATTCTTAAATAAAAAAAACTAGCAGCTCCTTCAGAAGCTACCTCCAGTTTATACAACATAAATCCATAAAATAAACAATGATAGAAAACATATATAACACTTCAATATCCCTATAATTTGTAATTAAAACCTAGATACCTACAAAAGGCCCAATTTGGATAAAAAACATTCATAAATTCAACTCATGATGGTTTGCTCATTTTGTTCCACCAATCCTTGTGTAACTAATTACATGAATGACTATTGTTTGAAATATGAATTTTCTCACAAAGTAAAATCAATAGCGAACATAGTATATTAAAGTCACACTTTTTTTTACTTCCACCAAGTCCTCTAAACCAAACCTAACTATGTCTCCTAACCAACAATCAAAACATGTACGCCCTATTAAGAGCCACCATACAATCATTGAAATTTTTTGTCGTGTGGATGATCGCCGACAGTATTGCACAAAGGTGCATCATAATACGTAGTTAAACACACACAGAAAGTGGAACCATTGAAAGAGCCAAAAGCAAAAATTTAGTGCTTCAAACTGCACTCTGGGAAGAACCATCGGACTATCAGCTTCACAAAAAGAACATCACACTAATCTCCTAGGATATATGTCATTAGTGAACTAAACTAAGATCTTGTAGTAGTTTAGTTGTCTCTTAAAAAAGATAATGCTGGTGCTACAAGGGTATCTACACTTTATAGTACATTCTTCTTGAGCCGCGATACTTGTATCATCTCTTAATACAAGTTACATAAATCTTAAACTAACAAAAGAGTAAATAATTCATGTATGCTTAAATATTTATATAACTTTAAAATATTAATGTATAGAAACATCTCTTCTTAGTATCGGTCTAATATATGTATGTAAGCATTCACAGAATTAGGATTTTTTTTTTCCCCTCCAATTTTTAGAGCCGGTTTCTGTTCAAAATTGGGACCAACGGTTAGAATATTTTAAGGCCAAGAGGACGAATCGGTTTCAGTATTTTTCCTCTTAGCTTTCGGTTGCTCCAACGGTTAGAATAGGTTCGACTCTGCTCTCTCGGAATTGTTGGCGCAAAGCATCACGCTGCCTAGCGGTACATGAACGCGATCTCCGCCGTTGCTCAAATATCAAACGGTTTCTTCCCTGGAGAAGAAAATACGGATCTCTTTTCTTTCTCGCGAGAAGCCCACCAACAAAGCCGGATATTCCAGACAGCCGCCACGGTCCACCTCTAGTGTGTTTAGTTGATGGGACGAGGTTGAATACGATGGGATAGTCTTGTACCATTTGGTTCCATTATTTTAGGTAAATGAAATAATTCAGCATCTATAAAGAATATTTCTCAAATTTGTATCACTTGGTTCATGATGGAATAGTTCCATTAAAGCAACCAAACACATGAATAACTTTTTTCTTAAACCATCTCATACATATATCACTTGGTATAAGCAACCAAACACATCCTAACAATCCCTCCTCCGATCACCGCAATGCACCTGTTGAGATATAACAAGACTTTTGATAGCGTTGTTGAGATGTGTTTAGATTTATTTTTTATAGGCGAATTTGAAAATATTTTTAATAATTTTTCACTATAAATATAACACTTCATTGTACAAGAAAATCAATCTAACAAAAGGAAGAGAATTTTGATTTTATATATCATGTTTGTTCTTCGTAATTATTCTAGCTATTCGATCAGTATATTGTATTTGATCTATAATGGTCATCATTATTTTACAACACATTACCAGCATGAAACTCCCTGGGACCGAGCAAGACCATCTGGCTGCATCAATCAACACTTCATCAAATTTTAACTAACATCAAGCGATTAAATCTTTTGCAAACCGCACGTAAGTTCATGGTACGTAAATTAATTGCATATGAATAATTTTTAATCCTGTAGATTAATTTTCCTAATCGCCTAACTACTCCTTTAATCTAATTTGTATGATAGGGTCTTTGTTGCTACCGTTCATCGAAAAAACTAAAAATAAATAAAAATTTTATCCCAGCCATCACCAGGCCATACCGACGTTCTTGGGCCACGGCAGCAGCCTGCATCGGCCTACAACCATGCGCCACGAGATGCGCCCCCGCACTGGCTTGCAGCTGCATCGGCCTGCACCAGCACCCAGCCACGCTTCCACGCTGGCCCGTTACCGGTCAGCTGTCACGTCGCACTCCCTGCGATCGTGCACCGCTCGGCCACGCCCATCGCGCCCATGCCCGTGCCTGCCGCAAGCGCGCCGCCAAAGGAACAGCTGGCCCACCCTTGTCGGCCGCTATGGGCCGAGCTGCCTGTGAGCTGAGGCTACTCCGCGCGCATGGCCCACAGGCCGAGCAACCCATTTGATTTTCGGATGAAAACAAAGAAAAAGAAAATAAAAACGGTAGTTTTGTGTTTTAAACTATGAAGGTACGATTATTTAAGGCCAGTCGTGGAAATATTAATTTAAGGACCGTGAAGTTTCCTGTAATTCCGAAGATAGTTAATAAATTCTAAAAATTTAAATTAAATTCTAAAAATTGCATTTTTAGGTATATGGGTATCCATAAATTTGTTGAACTTTATACTTAACGCACATTAAAATCTTCATATATCTATGTGTGTTTTTCCTAACATAACTTCAAAATTATATATATGGTGTTTTCTCTATTATTCAGTAACTCTGAATTACTTCATAAATTAGCAAAAAGTTAAGAAAAATGATATGAAAATTTTAGAAAATTTTAGATAATTATCTACTGAATAGATATAGACCAATCCTTACTGATTCAATAATAAGAATGCAATATAATATTTTACCAGCGGTAAAATTCAATCTTCCTTGCATATAGAATAAGTCGGACATCGCAAAGAGGGAATTTCGAGAGCTTGCCCTAAATGGCAGCAATTACCTCACCTAGGCAATGGATACCAAGATCAATTCGACAGCTTGATCTCATGAAGCTATTATCACTCAGCATAAAGCAGACGCTCGCCCTGCTCTTCCTAAGACCACCAAGTGTGCAATCCTACAATTCCTAAGGCACCATGTTCATACGGATTTGAAGATCAAATATTTGATGCAGGACCCACAGTACTAATGAATTCCTTGAACGAACGATGTAACTAGCAAAGATCCACCCTGCTGCTAGAAGCACTGTGCGAGTGGACCCTTCTACGCTTTCAACATTTTAAAATCATGGCAGCATACAACTCTGCTATACACAAACTTGTCACCAAACTGAGATTCTGTAACCAAAAAATTACTGACGCTGAAATAATAAACAAGACATTATGTACCTTTCCACCCTAATGTGAGGATACTACAGCAACAGTATTGTCATGACAAGTAACAGAAGTACTCTAAGCTTAACTGCATTTTGCTAGAAGAAGAAAAGTATGATTAACACCTAATGAAGAATCATCATGTCCTCCCTAATGGGGCACATACAATGCCCAAAGCACATACAAATGCTCGGTATGCTAGCAATATCCATGGCCACGAAAAAGGTTAAAGGCATAAAGGGGGAAAATGAAAGAATGACAAAACACATAAGGGAAGAGGAAGTCCCGGTGCAAAAGTAAATGTAAGGGACCAGGAAGCTTCCAGAAGCAAAACTCAGCTAACGAGGCTATAAACTCTGCACAAGCCTACTTTAGGTGTGGATGCACTGGCCATTGGTTACGCACTTGTTGCACCTCGAAACATTTGGTGGACCTTTACATGCAATTCACTGGGAAAATCTAGAAGAACTAGGGGAACAAGATTGACTGTGTGGGCCCTCGTAACTGCTTTCCGGACTCCCCTGTGTATTGCTGTGCTAGTCCTAGATCAACGCTAACACACACAGTTCACAGTGATGAATCATAACCGAACTGAATGAAATGATAAGACAAATAAAGAGTACCGGCCAAAAGGCCACTTATTACAATAGCAGGTCACATGACCTTAAGTCTTACAGCAGCGAAAACAAAATGAAAAGGTAAAGCCGAATAACTCCACAGGCAGACAACTGGGGAAACGCGCCTAGTTCTCTTGATGGCCTTCATCGAACTCCTCAGTGAAGTACTCACCATCTCCATCGGCATCTTGAAAATTTTCTAATGATCAAGTTGAGTGTAGCACGTGAGTACAAACGTACTCAGCAAGTCTAGTAAATATGCATCATGCAGAGCTTTCCAAGGATGGCTTATTAGGGTTCTTTTACACAAAGCCAAGTTTTAACAAACCATACTTAGTATTAGTTTTCACAAAACATGTCTTAACAATTATTTGATCAGTAGAAATTATTTATAACTCTAGTGAAGGTTCTAACCACCAACACTAGTATACAAGCTCTAACTACACATTTTAAAAGATCAAGATTAACCAACAAATGATTCCATCCATCATTACTCAAAACAGGTTCCATCCACCTGACTGGTTCTGACCGCCAGAAGCACATCTGAGAGTTCTAACCACTTCCGGATCCCAAAACACCAGTTTTTAAAACCAAAAACCAAGTCTACCAATATGAAAGCATTCTTTGCTTGCCCTTGACCGTAGGCACGGATATTCGAATAGTTTTACACTCTGCAGAGGTATACAGCTTTACCCACAAGACACATGATCATCCCTTTTTGCCTCCAGATTAACACACTTCCTTTGGTGTGTCGGCAGAGAGATCATGACAAGGCCTTTATAATGCAACAAATTAACCCGACTCCACCCACTAAGGTTTCACCACTGTTTGGGATCCATCCACCTAGTACAGAAGCCCCCTCTTGCGCCGTGTGGGAAAAACAACCTTGCCTCAATCCGGCACCCACATTCCACCATCCGGTGAGTCTAAGTTAGATTGCTACAAATTATTAAGCCAGGTCATACCCATTTAGACATGTGGTTGTACGGTTATGCTTAGAATAGACAATCACAAGCGTTAGTCCTTAATTGACTTGGGGGCAGTACTTGCACAAACAAGGACTAGTGCTCCATTCGCACTGTGCTCCATTTGCACTGTGCTCCATCCGCACCCGCCCGACATACCATTCCACCCAAGTCTAAACTATTTTTTATTTTATTTTTATTTTGCAAATTATAGCAGCAAATACATTACTACAGTTCTCTAAAACATATTTAAATCGTAGTTTCAAAGAATCCCACCCTTAAGTATTTTGACCAGTTTTGCAACTAAGCACATCTAACGCACTAAACAACATATATCACGATATAATATAAACAAGATATATCTCAGTATCCTAGGGTTACAAATTTACATGGACATCAATATGTAACACCCCAAAATTTTGCTTTTCTTAAATTCATGTGTGATTTGGCACTTTGGTGAATTTTTGGAATTTTCTGGAATTTATTTGGATTTATTTGGAATTTATTTGAATTTATTCCATTTTGAAATAATTAAAGAATTAAACTTTGCAAATAAAATTTTGTTGGAAATATTTTATTTGAGTCCCAAATACCCTAAAATATTTTCCAGAATTTTTCTGGAATTTTTCTGAGTATTTTGCTATTTTTAATGAATTAAATGAATTACTGGAAATTATTTTAAATATTAATTCGCTGGAAAATCTAGTCGGGTCAAGTACTGTTCATCCGACCGAGTCGGAACCCGAGTCGGACTCGAGTCCGACCCGAGCCAGTCGACTCGACCAAACCCACTCCGAACCCCAATCGATCCCGACCGTTGGATCGGGATCCAACGGTCCGGATTGGACCGCACCGGCTCGAGCCCGAGTCCGGACCGGACCTGCTCGGCGTGAGCAATCGTAGCGCTCATCGCGACATGTGGACGGTCCCCACCATCGCCTCCGTTCGAATCCAAGCCGAGAGCTCCGCCGTGACCGAGCGGGACACGGTTAGGGTTCCGATTTGCGCGCACGTCGAGGCAGTATTTAAGGCGTGAACCCGTCCCCGAGAATCGTCGTTTGACGCCACACCTTTTGCCCCAAGCTACACCGCCCGAGCCGCCGTCTTTGCTGAGGAATTGCTCGCCGTAGTAGGGTTAGGGCTTTGCTCGAGTTACGCGCCTGCCGCCGCTCAAGCCGTCTCGCCGTGTTGGGCCGGATCTGGAACCGCCACGAGCAAGGCGCGTCGGACCGCACCATCCACCTCGCCGGAGACCCTCGGAAACGCCGCGCGGAAGGTCGCCGTCCTCGTCTCCGTGCTTGAGCCCCGCCAGCGCCGCCATCACCGATCTGAAGCTTACGGCCGTCCGATCCCGATCGAGCAGCGTGATGAATCACGTGTTTCCAAACCCGATTAGATCTGGACCGTTGGATCAAGATCCAACGGCCCACGATCACCTCAGGCCGTAGCAGCGTTAATGTAGGGTTAGATCTGGACCGTCCGATCTAGATCGAACGGCCCACGATCACCGTGTAGTTTTCAACGTGTTAACCCTGGATCTAATCGCGGCCGTTGATTTTCAAATCAACGGACACGATCGTGCCACGTAGCCTAGGTGCGCCGCACTGTGCAAGCGCACGTGGGCCGCTGACATGCGGGCCCACATGTCAGCCGCACCAAGCCGTGCGCCAGTCCACCGTGGACCGTGCGCGTGGACCCGATCCATGGGCCGGACACGTGGCGACTCGAGCGATGCCACGTGGCATGATGACGCCATGCCGACGTCATCATGGAGGCCGTTCGATCTGGCGTCGACGCCAGTCACCGTGGACCAATCACAGGATGACACGTGTCCAGCCGACGCAATAATTAATTTCCGAAAAGAAAATGATTTATTAATTCGAAATAATGATTTGATTTTGTTTCAAACTTCAAACGCTTATAACTTTTGCGTTTCAACTCCGATTTGAGTGATTCAAATTTCTAAATTTGTATAAAATTGAGACCTACCTAAATATGAATTTTATTTAATTTTTGGACTAAAGTTTTTCTCTGTAAAATTATTTAATTGATTATTTAAACTTTAAATAATCATAACTTTTATGCTTTTAACTCCAAATTTGACGATTCCAGTTTCTAAAAATTCATAAAATTATGTTCTCCTGTTTATGGATTTTATTTGGATGATTGGATACTTTTTCCTATTGTTTATTCGTGTATTTGCTATTTGCATGCTTTACGAGTAGACGTTGAAGTGCTTAGGAAGGATTCGAAGGAGAAGTATTAACTCAGATCCAACTCAAGACCAAGAACAAGTACTTTTTGAAGGCAAGTTGTGCTTTGACCATGTTGATCCTATTTCAAATCTATTTTGATTTAACCTATTGCATGCTAGTTCAATTAGAAAATACTTTATTTAAATTTGGGGATTAGATAAATACCCATTTCTTTGTATGACACCTTGATTACTTAAATATGTGCCATGACCCTTGTCACCCTAGTTGTGGTTTACTAGTTGGACATTATTAAATTGCCAACATGGGAAATTAGATCGTTGTAGTATGTTGCTTAGACACGCTCGTGCTCATGACATGATTTTGGACAAACAAATGTTAATATTGACTTAATGATATATTGAACCTGTTTTGGAAAGGTATCATGTGATGTTGATGGCACGTGGTGCATGGTAATCAACTGGGGTTTGATAAATAGTTTTCGACCGGGGCATGTGGCAAGAATAATCAGGTGGGCCAGTTGTGGCACCGGGAACGTTGTTTTGGTTCTTCGGGTAGTCTTGCCCTGGTCACCCTAAGGACTTAACCTTGCAAGCCTTTGAACTGGGTCTAACGTGCAACCACATGTCTGTAATGGGACGGACCTAGTTGACTAAGTTGCTAATAACGTACCTGTGGGACCTCAGGAGGTCAACTACACCCTTTGTGTAAGTTGTACGGGGGAGCGTACCGGGGCTGAGGCAAGGTACCCATCTAACGGTTGATTGGCCTAAACTTCGCCTTAGCTAAGGGAAGGGTTAGTGTGCAATAACCGGGGAGGACCACTTGTATTGTTAGAAGTTTCCAAAGACTTTGTTACGAACTCGCCTTTGTGGTGTTTGACTCAGATCTTGTGGGTAAAGTGCATAACCTCTGCAGAGTGTAGAATCTATTCGAATAGCCGTGTCCGTGGTATTGGACATCGCTCGGGAATTACAGTCAAGGGTTAGATTTTCTCAAAAATAACTTGGATTTGAAAGGTTGGGTTGGATTAATAATGATGTTGATGGAAATGTGGATTAGGATGGGAAAGATGTTTATTAAACTCCTTGAAAAGTTATTTATGCTATACTTGTTTCTACTGCTTTCGAATCTACTTATGTTACTTGTCAAATGTCATTTCGCAAATATACCTTAAGCTATTCCTTTGTACCAAGCCATGCATGTAGTATATTAGCTTGCATTCTGTGCATGACTTGCTGAGTACCAAGTACTCACCCTTGCCACAATACAACACCAGTTGAAGAGGAGACTACACCAGCTTGGGAGGAGGAGCTCCAAGAGGAACCGTCTACTTAGGGAAGCGAGCCCAGTCAGTTGCCTGTGGTATACTGGATGGAGCCACGAAGTTATTTGATTTTCCGCTGCTACTATTTCTCTCTTAATAAGTTTCGCCCTGCAAGGCATACATTTGTAACTTGACCATAAGGTCGAGTAACCAGTTTGACTACTTAAATAAAAGTACTTTATTAGTATCGAGTGGTATGATTGTGATATTTACCGATGTTAAGACTGTGTGCACTAGCGTGTTCCTGGACTAGTGCTGAATACACAGAGGGTCCGGATTTGCAAATTCGGGGTCCCGACACAATATCAAGGAGGTAACAACAAATTCGGAATAATTACCATCATATATTCAACATCATATTTATATAAATAGCCATGCATTTTATAAAACATTTGTAAAGCATTTTAATTCATAGGATCAACGTGCGTCAAGGAGACTTGCCTTCGTTGATGAGGAGAGAAGCGTCACTTTGCGGTTCGGCACTTTCTTCGATGACGACGGAAGTTTCTTCGACTACACGTAAAACGGAGCAACAAATAAATAAATAAAATAAAATAAAATCTAAAAATTATAAATTCAGTACTGATAGATAGAGGATGATTTTAGATGAATTTAGGAATTTGAATAACTCGATTCGGAGTTACGATGGAAGAGAACGAGCGTTTCAAAGTTGGATTGGAAAGAAGATTCACAAAAAAGAAAAATCACCATGTAGCATCACGGGGTACTGTAGCATCGACCGATGCTTCACCTTCTCTGTAACAGAGTGAGGGAGCTCCACCATGGCACGGGGAGGAAGGGGCAGGATTGAAGAAGGTGAGCACCAGCAAGGTCTTGACAACGCGAACTCAAAGGTGCTGTCGGATTTTGAAGAGAATTACCGGATTGAGAGTAATCGACGACGAACGGAGCTCCGATCGACGACTTCAAATGCGAAATCCGGAGTCAATTCTTGACAAAATCTGAAATTTCTTGAGGGATTTAGATCGTGGCGACGAGAGCCATAAGATGACGTGAACGGAATTCCAATTGACTCACCGGATCAAAAGATAACACGGCGATGTCCTTGGACAGCGTCGGCCGGTGGTTTTCACGACTTTTGGAGAGGGAGTTGCGGGGACAGAGATCACCAGTGAGCACGGTGTGGAGGATGGCAAGACGCTTCTATAGGAAGTGGAAGCACGAGGAAAGATGAAGAAACGGCCGCGCAATCAAAGGAGCAATGAAGCGGGGATTAATGCAAAATGCAACGGTTTCGCTTTGATTGAGGGGGAGAAATGGCAGGGAAATGGATCTTGCATTAAGATCTTCACAAGGCTTCAATTTCCACATGATTTGGTGGAGTAATTAGCAAGATATGGATGTTTAAATTTGATTGCCACGGAGAGGAAGGGAATGGCTCTTCACTAGATCGAATGGGGGAGAAGATCAACAGTGCAGAGCTGACAGGTGGCCCCCATGAATAGTATTAGAATCAAGGCGTGAGAGATTAAATAGCAAATAGGCTCCAAAAATCCTAAAAAAAATTCCCAAAAATACTGAGGGATATTTGGAACCAAATGAAATTGGTTTCAGGATTTTTGGATGAACTTTAGAATTTTGAATGACACCGAGATAAATTATTTGAATTTGAACAGGGTTTTGAGGAACAACGCGAAATATAAAATAACAAAAGGACTTTATAAATCTTGGAAAAATTCCCCAAAATATTATAGAGTATTTGGGACCCATTGCAATAGGTTTCAGGATTTTTGAAGAAGTTTGGAATTTGGATGGAATTTCAGATGAGGTCTGAAATTGGATTTTGAACCGGAAAATAAATTCCAATTTTGAATTTAGCTGAGGGCAATGATTTAGAATTTGAATTGGAATAGAATAGAGATTTATCGAATGGATACGGAATCAAATCCGTTTTCGGATGAGAAGGGGTGCTAGAATAATTAAAATACCGAAGAAAATCCAATCTTTGAATTAATTAATTTAAATTAACTTTGGATAAGAGAGCCAAAAATGGGGATGTTACATTGAGGCACACTTCATTGCTCAATTTGTCGTTGAGAAGGAAATCGATAAGGATGATAACAAAGTCTCTGATCCTACCGCAGAGTTTAAAGAGGGCCTTTTTGGATATGGAAACTCTCCCATTAATGAAAATGACCTTCTTGGGACTAAACACAATGAGTTCCAGAAGAATATCCATAGTTCCTAAGAGAACATAAATGATTTATATGGAGGCCAACAATAGTCTCCCAGTTACTCATTCTTTTGTGAGTCGATGTCACATTTTCCTTTTGATTCTCCTTAGAAGTCTCCTTTATTAGTTTAGTGTTTAAGTTCTTGGATGTACATTAGTCTACACTCTTGTTGGGCGATTATTAGTTAAAATTAAATAAATTATTATTTTATAGGTTATTTGTTTAATTTATTGTGCTATATTTGTTCTATATTTTAGAACATATTCCTGATGCAACAATTATTTAATTGATAAATCATTCCTTTGATATTTAATAACGTATAATCCAATGGTGGATGAGGAAATCTGTCTAATAGAAAGTTGCACCACAAATTTAATTCTCAGAGAAACTAAATATTTTTAGACTTTGACTAAAAAACTAGAAATACTATTATCATCGCAGGAAGCAATGCCCTTATTATTGGCACTCTAAGAACCATCATAGTTCTCCCTATGGGTACTAGGTTTTTGGGAAAAATTTTTTATGAGACATATGCATTACGTGGTGTTCGCCCAAGGGGAGTGTTGAGATATAACAAGACTCTTGATCCTGGTTGTTAAGATATGATTGGAGTCTATCTCTTTGTGGGCGAATCCAAATCTATTTCTAATGGGGTTTTCACTATAAATATGACACTCCATTGTATAAGAAATCAATCTAATAAATAGAAGAGAGTTTTGCCTCCCTATATCCTGTGTATTCTTCTTAATTATTCTGGCTATTCAATTGGAGCATTGTGTGTGATCTACAGTGGCTGTCATTGCTTTACAACAGACCCACCGCACAACCCTGCATGTGATTTGCCACCTCGACTGTTGGACCCACTGCAAGCAGCACAACCGGTTCATTCGCGTAAAAGGAACTAGCCCCACTCAACTCCCAGATATCTCCTTCCCTGAAATGTAGTGCTGGGAGTTGGGCCATGTCATGGGCATGACATGCACTAGGCCACAACGGACCATGCCTTGTTAACACGACTAGCCATAGGTGAGGCCTAAGCATGGGGTTCATGGAACGCAAGGCCATCTTGGGTCAGACTAGCATGAGCACAGCATGCTGACAAGCGAGACATGGACGGTAGTGGACAACGTAATGGAGATGGTTGCATTGGTGCAAAAGAGGGTCGGCAATGTTGGCGTGGGAGAGGTGAGGATGGCGGTGCAGCTGCAGGAGAGGTGAAGACGGTGGCGCGAGCATAAAAGAGGGGCACGGCATCGGCCACAGTGGAGATGTCGACGCAGACACGGAAGAGAGGTGAAGATGGTGTCGTTGGAGATGGTCGCGTGGGTGCGTAAGAGGGATGCAGCGTCAGTGATGGTAGACGACGTCGATGGACACGAGAGAGGTGAAGACGATGTCGGTGGAGACGGTGGCACGGGCACGGACGAGGGATGCAAAATCGACGGTGATGGACGATATACATGTTGAGATATGCGGTATGCTACGATAGCATAGATTAAAAATTTTCTACTGCATAACCAGAAAGCTTCGCAAGAAGGGGATCACACATAAGATTACCACTAGACGCTTAGTTGCAGAATCATTCGCACGTTGATGTAGTGGATCATCCTCTTCACGCCACAGTTGTTGCGTCGATGAAGTGGATCTTCCTTCACACCACAGTCGTCGCATCGGTGAAGTGGATTGTCCTTCCCTCGCCGTAGCCCTCGCATCAATGAAGTCGTTCGTCCTCTCCATGCCGCAGTTGCAGCAGCGTCACCACAGCAGTCCACACGTCCAGGGATGGAATGCCGTGCGTTGGTGTGCAAGCACCGTGTCGCTCGGCAGGGGCAACGAGAGCTGGAAGCTAGGGTTCTGGACGAAAATCTCTTATCACGCCCACCCTTCTCTCCTTATATAGCCACACGATGAAACCCTAAGCCAGGTCCCATCAGCGTGTTAAGCCCATGAGGTCCATTAATTACGGATCCAATCCGAATTAATGTGTCCCAGCCCGTTAAGTGTGTGACCTTATAGGTTCATGTACATTTGGAAATATATTCGAAAAACTCTTTTTCAATCCAATAGTCGGTAGCGGCTCCTTGCAGGGCATGACAACTCCCAAACGCATATGATCAAATTGGACAAAACCTTTCAAAAGTACTCATGTAATAATCCCTTTGCCAAACTATATGAAGATTGAATTCAAGGTGAGAAGCATGTCATCCTTTGACAATTCAATACATCTCTCGTATCCATGATATGTTAATAAGTCGTGATTGACTCCTCAATCATGGCATCGCCATGCACTTCCTTAATCATATCACACGAATGGCCTAGACATATATCTCCGTTACACTAGAGTGACAAATTCCATCTTGACTGCTCACTTCCCTCTGCATGTTTCATAGTAAACATAAAGGCAACGTTTATAACTATCCGGATAGGAAATAGTGTTTGGTATCTCCAAGGTAAACTATTACACATATAGGAAATGTGACAATCTCAGGTCTAAGGATTATACATCTACTATGTATGAGATACACTGATGACACATAATTATGTAATATTCTCACAGTGTCCCATTGCGGGTCTATCTAACCTATGTTCTTCAACATGCATTCACAATGTATGATGATATCTCCATATCCCATGATCTATGAAACATGATCATCTATCAGTATAGGTGCTGATCTATTCATCGTTGTCCTCTATGATAATATCCGATCAAAGATATTTATAGAATTATATCAATAAGTAAAGAGTTTCATAAGCAAGTCACATACTTGCTGATCAATATAATGATATATATTCATTGGACTAATAATCATATTATTACTCATAAACATAGTCATGCTACAATCATCTATATATGACTGTCTCAAGGGCATAACACTAACAATACGTGGAGACGGTGGGGCAGCATTGGAGTGGGAGAGGTGAAGACGAGGAAGATGAGTGGGAGGAGGAAGGTATATGGGCTAGGCTCGAGAGTAATGATGGGCTAATGGTATAGTGCTGGTTATTATGTTTAATGGGCTAGGCTTATAGCTGAAATGGGCTATTTCATGCCGGGCCGGCCCATGCAAGGCCTGAGATGTCGTGCTACCCATTCTCAAGTCTACCGGAATGTCTCATCATCGTGTACTACTACCACCAGTCCACCACCACCTATCCAAGGAATCCGGATCCAGGAACCATCGTCTCGGTGTCTTGACACCTGTAATTAAAAAAAATCCCTTCCCCCTTAGGCCAGCTGAACTGGCCCATCTTTTTCCCTCCTAGCCTGGTTCGCCCGGCCCCCCTCCTTCTTCCTCCTCCCTCCCTCTCCCTTTCTCACTCTTCTCCCTCCATGGCCAGCCGATGGAGCTCTAAATTCCGTCAGCTTTGCCCCTTTTTCGCACGGATAGACCCTCCTCAACAGTCGTTGTTCCCTACCACCCTTATCCCTCCACCTTCTCCTTTTATCCCCCATTTACCGGGCGTCGTTGCCGCATCGAATGCCGCCTCCTCCACGCAATGCTGCCCACCAGAGCGCCCCCTATAAAACTCCCTCGGCCCCTCTTCTCACCACGCACTCCACCCCTCTCCTCCCTGAGCTCCCCTCCCACCCGAGCGCCACCTCCTCGCGCCTCTCTCGGCCCAGCCGCCGCCATCACCGCTTGTTGCCCGCCTTCCTCCGACTCCCTTCGGCCCCGCCGCCGCCACCACCGGCCTCGCCTCGACATCACGCCGTCAGTGCTCGCTCCGCCACCACCTCCCACCCCTCTGCCTGCCGACCAGCCTTGCGCTCACTGCGCCCCGTGCCATCCCACCATGCATTGGGTCCCCGGCTCGGCCGTGGACTCAGTCCACAGGGTGGCCCCACCAGTCAGCATAACCGGCTTTCTTTTAAAAATTTAAATTCGCAAAAATTTATTAATGACGCAAATGCTTACGTCATAATTTGGTTTTTATTTTGAAGAAAAAATAAATCCAAAAATTTTAAAAGTGTAACTAACGTCAGCATTGTGCAATAATTTGGATTTTCTTTAGAAAAATCATTCAGAAAAAATCAGAAAAATTCCTTTTTCTTTATTTTATTAATTTTTAAATTTCAGGAGCCCATTTTTGCTCGTTTGAACTTCGATTGGCTCTATTTTTCTCTCGAAATTCATCTAAAATCCTAAATTTCTATTGTATACTAGTTTGGTATTTTATTTGAATTTTATTTAAATTTGGTTGTTTTCGCGTATAGATTTCGGAGAGTCCGAGGACGACATGAGTGACGACTTTGAGCAGCTACCCGTCGAGCTAGGAAAGTCACACCACCTTGATCACGTTGATCCCAGTTTTTTTAAATTTATATTTTGAATTTAAATTATTTCATGATTAATTGTTATGAATGTAATTTCACTCCCAATTTTAAATTCATAGTTGTACCCATAATTGTTAGACCACCTTTGAAATTTGAATTTCTATACTATTGTAGCCTTAAGAAAAATGTTAATTATTATATGTTGGTACTTAGAAATTGCTTAGACATGCTTAGAACTGAACTTAGAAAATTTTGAGAAATTTTATGCCAAATGAAAATTCTGTTAAAATAAAAAGTCATGTTCTATTATTTCTCAAAAATGTTATGGTTAAAATGAAATGTGGTTTGAACTGGGCGAGAATGGTTAGATTGGTGGTTTTTTTGTCTTTGAAAGCTCGTCTAGTCAATATAGGACCAATCTGTGAGTTGTTGAACATAAAGCACAAAAAGTGCTATCATAAGTCTGGCATGTGATAGACCTGGCTATTCATTTTGTGTCATTTCAATGTTAATTATGCCATTCGGTTGAATGTGTGGATGGTTAATATGCCATAAAGCACAAGAGGGGGATTCTGGAATTAGGCGATGTTAACCTACCAGCGGTGAAGCCTTAGTAGGCATAAATACTTGGAATGAAACCTTATAGGGGCCTTGTCGTGATTTTCTCTACCACACACCAAAGAAAGTGTGTCGGTGCAAAGGGATAATCATGTCTTGTGGGTAAAAGATGTACAACCTCTACAGAATTAAAACTAATCGATTAGTCGCGCCCGCGGTTGTGGGCATGTCGAGCTGGCCTTTCACATATTAGAAATTTAAAATTTGGTTTATAAAAATGAGTTTGGGATGGAGTGAGTTCATCACAAGAAAATTTGGATAGTTCTATGAGTGATTCCTACATTGAAAATTTTCTTAAAATTATGCAATTTGAAATTACTTAGAGTTTTTAGAAAATTGCTACTTTATGCTAAAATCAACCATATAACCTACTTTGTCATAATTACATTAATACTGCATTTTTCCATCGTGATTTTTTTACTACACTAGCCCCTTATCAGCTTTTGTTGCAAAAATAGCCTCTTTGCCTTTGAAATTGCAAAATTGTCCCTCAAAGCGAGCGCGAAAGACCGATAGGTGACATATGTTCTACTAATGTTTCCATTGTACTTGTTTATTTTCCTTCATGATTTGAAAACAAAAGAATTACCCCTCGAATGTCTCCTTCATAATAAACTATTGCAAGTCGTATTACTAAAACTGTTTCTTCATACCAACATGATAGCACATTGCTAATTACTTTCCATCAAGGATGACAACACACTGCCACCGGTTGTTCCCGATCAAGATGACAATACACTACCAATTACTTTCCATCAAACTTCACAACACACTACCAAATACTTTCAATTAGACGTGATAGCACACTGCCAATTACTTTTCATCTTACATGACAATACACTGCTACTTGCTTTAAGACCGACATGACAGCACCTCCCTAAAATCCTAATTTTCGTGTGCCAATACTAACAACCATATTCGATCCGTCATATAAGTACTCCTGCACAAATAGACATGCACCTTGAAATAAGATCTTCATGCCCAATACGACGGATAGAGCAGGAAGCTCCGGGCAAGGGAGCGGAAGATGTTATGTAAACTTTGTAAGCAATTCAACATATCATGGGTAGGAATTGAACTCTAGAATTTAGATGAAAGATTTAGTGCCACGTCAGTTTGGACCGGCCAATGAATGGTAGGTCAATACAATTATAATTGTCACATGGAATATGATAAAATTGCATAAATGGACTCCGTAAAGGAGTTGATCTGATCCATTCGTGTTACATCGAGCGGTTCATATGCCCTCCGTCCAGCCCTATAATAGGCCCCCATGGGTCTCCGATTCCTTGTCGTGGTGGACGGTGCCGGTGTCCCTACAATATGGAGTCCAACAGCCTCCACGGCAGCTTCACCAACCTCCGGCACCGGCGAAACCCTAAACCATCCCACCTATCCACCGGACAAGCCGGCAGCTGCGAAGGCGATAGGTGGGTGCGCCGCGGAGATGTCGCTGCGGTGGGACATCGATAGGTGCGTGGTGCCCCCTGGCGGGTATGACCCACCGCGTCGCCCACGACATCATCGCCGAGCTCGCCATGGCGGACTACACGGGCCCCGTATCGATCGTCACGTACGGCGGCGCCTCCCGCATCGCCCCCAGCGTCCTGGAAGCCCTCTACGGCTCTACGTACCGGCATCTCCCTTAACCACATCCCCGCCAGTATAGTCGTATAGATCCCCACCTGCTCTCTTTCCATTACCGCTTAATCAGAGAATGCAAATGTGCCAGTTTTGTTGCTCAGTGTGCGCTGAAGGTGAAAATTACCTTCTTATAGTTGACAGGAGCTAAAATTTACAAGAAGATGCTGGTTGACATCACTACTACAAAACCGGGCATCACAAACGGCCTATTAGAAACGGTTTGGTGCGAACCGGTTGTAATGCTCACACCAGAAGCGGTTCATGGCAACAGGCCGGAGGGGATCTCTAGAAGCGGTTCGTGGCACGAACCCCTTCTAAAGCCCCACCTTTAGAAGGGGTTCGTGGCACGAACCCCTTCTAAAGCCCCACCTTTAGAAGGGGTTCGTGGCACGAACCCCTTCTAAATATCTTTACAAGCGGTTCGTGTCTCCAACCGCTTCTAAAGCTTTAGAAGGGGTTCGTGCCACGAACCGCTTCTAAAGACCCCCTTCAGAAGGGGTTCGTGTCACGAACCGCTTGTAGAAGCCCAGTTTTAGAAATAATAAAAGGAATGTGTGTCCTATTCTATCAGAGAGCACGCGTGGGGTGGGTTGGCTAGATGGATGAAGCGGGTCACGAGGATGGAGTGCTGGTCGTGGGTTCGAATCCCATTCCCACGATATTATTGGTAGTCTTTTATCGCTTGGTTTCGTACCACCACAAGCGGTTCTAGCAACCGCTTGTGATACCCTTCGGGGTATCACTCGCGGTTGCTTAGAAGCGGTTGTAGAACCGCTTCTGGAAGTGGTTTTGAACCGCTTCTGGAAGCCATTTCTGTAGTAGTGCATGTTGTTCTGGGCATTCGACAACCCTCCAGTCCACCAGGTAATTACTTGCTTATTCTCCGGTCTCCTCCATAGGCTTAGGACGAAGCAATACGGTAAGCCTGGTGGCTGGAGAGCCGCTGTTGGCGGAATCCTGGCATTCACGTAGCGTGCCAGATTGCAACAGGAATTCGAATAATTCGGATGCATCAAAGTGCTCACTGTTGGAGCTCCGGTCTTAGATTAGCGATACAAATTTTTACTGTTGCATCGGATTGGATAATGAGGCAACCCGAAAGAACTCCGACCGCATATCTGAAACCAAACTCGGATTGAGATCAACCAATCGGTGCAACACTTGTGCTCTTGCCAACCGGTTGGAAATAATCCGAGCTTCCCGCATATGTGTCCGGTGCTAGTTCCCAAGATCAATGCCTAGCACACACATATTTGGCACTCGAGATGATTCATCACACATACATATATGAACATAACATAAAAGTATATTAAGAACTAGTTCATCCACTAGTATTACAAGTCCATGGCCGACTGGCCAAATATAATACATAAGGAGTAAAGAAGCAGCGGAAATATCATAAGTCCAAAAGAAGGATTTCGGTGTGCCATCCATAACCCAAAAGGCAACCGACTGGGGAAAGACCCAGTTCATTCCTCTGAGAAGTCGTTAGCCCCCGTCTCGAAGAAGGAATTGCCGGGGATATCCTCATTACCTTGATCTAAACATATTTAGATTGAGCAAACGATGAGTACATGTATGTACTCGCAAGACTTTAGTGTATGAAAATAATTATACATGCATGGCTAATTCTGATGCAGACATCACACTCTTTGATGCAGCCACGACGTCACCTACACGTCAAGAGGAAATGATGAAAGGACTAGTTACGCGAGCTCGTGCACGCCAGCAAATGGTCAACATGGTGCTCACAAATTATGGAGAAGTGCCGATACAATACCAGATCAAAATGGGCCCAAACATGTTGAGACAAGGAGGCCCAACCATGATGGGTCAAGGAGGCGCCAAGGCCCACGGGCCAGAACATGTTGAAAGAAGGAGGCCCAACCATGATGGGCCAAGGAGGCGCCAAGGCCCATGGGCCAGAATATGTTGAAATAAGGAGGCCCAACCATGATGGGCCAAGGAGGCACTAAGGCCCATCATGGTGCCATAGAGGAGGGAGCACCACTACTTCTCAGGCCGGCCCATGAAGTGTGGCACCACTTCCTCCCTCCACCAGCCCACGAAGGCCCAAGTTGCATGACTAAATGTTTAGTACCACCTTGCTTAGTGTTTAGTTTTTTTCTACATCCCTCCACTATATAATTGTGACACTACGGATTGTGACATTTTCAGTTTCGGCATTTCGGTACAACTTTTGTATCGTGTTTTTGGGCCGTTTTCGAGTGTTTGGGCTGTTTCTGGGGGAGTTTGGGCCGTTTCCGGGGGAGTTTGGGCCTTTACGGGGGAGTTTGGGCCTTGGGGGAATTAGTTCGGGCTTTGGGGGACCTTCTTGGGCCGAAGATGGGGGAAACTTGGCCCATGTGGAGGTGGTTTTGGGCAGCAAACCTGCTGCCCTTGCCCCATGCGCCCCCACTCCCCTCCCTCAACCCTAGCCGCCGCCCCCTCCTTGCCCTTGCGCCTCCACCCAGCACCCCTTGCCCTTGCGCCTCCACCCCCACATGCCCTCCCTAGCCACCATCCTCCCCTCCCCTAGAAGCCCCACATCCTCTCCCTCCACGGTGTTCTTCGTTTCCTCGCTCTGTGTATCGCCGGTTCGGAGAACTCCGGTGAATCGCTGCGATTCGGAAGGAAGGAAGATTTCATCGTCGTTCGGTTCTTCAAGAAGAAGTAACGACTCGTGGCTCGTTTGGGGTGGTCTAGGTGCTGCTAGATGGGATTATACATGCTTAGGATACATGTTTAGGTGCTGTTCCTAGATGTGATTAGGATAATTGCAGATCTGTCCAAAGTTGTGTCCTCGGGCAGATTGGGCGTCTGAGCTTCAGCCTCGGTTTTGGCAATTTTAAAGGTGTTTTTTGATCAGCCGACTGTTATGAAAGTTGTAAGTAACTCAATTACCTTTAATTGGACACCAAGAACGTTAAATTCTGATCAGCCGTTTAAAATTTATGGCTATTTTACCGAACGTTGTCAAATCTATGACGAGATTGGGACAGACCGTGTTCAATTGTAGATTATACAACTTTAGAAGCCGAAGTAGTCTTCATAAATACTTATAAAATGTTGGGAAATTTCCTAAGCTTCGATAAAATATACTCATTTACTTAATTTGGAGTTTTAGAACTCAAGTTATGCTAGTTGAAAGCCCGCTGTCCCGACGGGACAGATTCTCTGTTTTCGGGTTTTAGGAGTGGGTTGCGAGGTCATTGTAGATGATCGCTCTTGTACTGTTTTGTGGTCAAGTTTTGAGTGTGATGTACCTATGTGCAGGTGGTGTGACCCCAGGAGTGCCCTCAACCTCTCGCCACTCCGTCGCTCACGGTTGAAGGCAAGTGTATTGGGATGGTTTGGGGTTTGAGTGGTTATTATACTTGCATAGGTGCAATATGAATACATGATGTGTTAACTTGCCATGCTTGTTATTTGCTTATGATATGATGAGCATGATTACATATTGGCTATGAAATTGTTGTATTAAGTATTTATGCAAGTTCCTACATGTTCATGATATATGTGCATTCATAATGGAAGAGGCGACCCATTCTGATGCGGGCCTATGTGTTCACATGTTGTGAACACGAAAGACCTACCTCGTAGTCCCATCCACGGTTGTGTATGGGAGCGAGTTAGTAAGAGTAGGCACCCTCCATCTACGGGATGGAAGGGGAAAGAGGGTGCACACCGACGAGTGTGCACTCGGCAATACCGGTATGTGCTAAGAAAAGAGACATGTGCATCGCATTGCATTGCATGAATGAAGATTATTACGAGATGTTTATGAAGTTGTACTATGAGATGCTTATGATGATGTGCTATGATATGTAATAATGATGCTATTGCTTAATGTTGATGCTCTAATCCATTATAGTACACTTTGCTGAGTGATGAACTCACGCTTGTGTTTTATGCTGTTTTTAGGTACTAAGAACTCGGCATGTGGGAAAGGGAGTTATCGCCACATCTACACTTAGATTCAATCACTTAGACAACTACACCCCCTCATTCGTAGTAGTGTTGTTTATTTTAATATGCTAAATGTGGGTCATGCTATAACTTGTGCTTGGCTTTATGGTGCACTTCGTTTTGGTTCATGAAATGGTTGAATTCATTATTCTGGACTTAAACTGTCACTATACCTCAAGTTATGATTGTTTTAGATGTTATTCATAATGTTATTGCTTGTGATATTATTACTGTTGCTTCAACCCATGGAATTACAAAGGAGATGCTGCTGAAATTTCGGTTAAAGCATTAATGCCCTTGCTATAATTTGTTCTTAATTGTGGTGTTTAGTTGCTATTTCTACTATGTTTGGTGACATCCAGGGCATACTAGATGCCGGGGTGTTACAATAATAGAGGCAATAGACCACCTAAGGGACTAGAGTTTTGCTTTGTAAATCAGTTTAGCTTTGCTACTGTCCGTGTAAGCGCGTGTCAATTAGACCGCCTGCGCACGTGTTTGCAAGACTCCAAATTTTCTGATTGGTTTACTGGAATTTAAATTTTCATATTCTCAATTTCAGATTGCTTGTTATCTTGTTCTTTCTAGTTCTTCAATTGCTTGCACGAACCCAGACCCTCGTGGTCAGGTTGATCACGCACCGGCGAGATCAATAACCCTCTGGAGTTGTGGTATCGGTCGCTAAGGCACAACGTCCTGGACGGTTGTAGTCGGGCCGCTAACGTTGACTCTCCACAAAAGTTGAGATTTATCCTTCTCATTGAAAGATCGGGACTGTTGTTGCTATCAAGTGGTATCAGAGCGCCAGTTTGATCGGTGAGAGATTTCTAATTCTGCATTTTTTTACCTATATTCCAGAAAATCCAAAAAAAGGGATTAGTCCTACTGTCCGAAACAATTTGTGCCTTTCGCTATTACTGCATAGTTTTTACTTGTTGAGTTTTCAGTTGCATCGATAAGTCGGTTGCTGGTCTTAGTGTATAAGCCATTAGAGTTTCGAGTTATTGTCACGTTTATTATCACCGTTACCATCACCGTCACGTCAAGTTCAAGTCGTTTTTGTTGGGAAGGAAACCGAGTTAGATCTGTTTTACATTCCGAGATTAGAGGGGTTAGTTTCCTTTGTTTCCGGTGTCTGCCAATTCAGTTGTAAAAGAAAAAGGCAAGTGCAAAAAAAAAACGCACAAAAAAAGAGGAAAGTTGTGAATTAGAAAAATTGGCAAGAACCGTCCCCTCTACTTGGAACGTGATCCGTGTATTCCGCACAAGTTCTTTTAATTACCTTTATACACCTGGTCAAAAAAATAAAAAAAAGAGAAGACAAGAAGGAGCCCTAGCTATTTGCTTTGTGTTTTAGAGTGTCGGTTGGATTCGTGATTTCTCTTGTGTTCAGGCTCACGTCTCTAGTATGGTCTAGCCTAGGACCAGCACGGTACCATCGTTGAACGATTACTCAGCTTGTTTGACTAACGTGGTTCTAGCATTCCATTGTACTGTTTCATCCACGTATAGCTCCACAAATACTACTACTAACCAGGTATTAGTGACTGGCATCGATACACCATATCTCTAGGAGTTGTTGCCTTGTCGGTTGCTGTCGCCATCTGCTAAGCTTGGTAAGAATTGGTAAGAACTTGACAAAACAAGTGGAGTGTGAGTGACTTATCCATGTCCTAGTAGTTGCTAGGGGTATATTCTCTGTGATTGCTGGCTCCATTGTTTTGTTTAGCCATGATAGGTTCTGGAGACAATAGCGAGCAACATTCTCCTCGCACTAAGGGCATCATCCAACACTTTGAGCGCCAAGCAATGCTACGCACAGAAGGTCTTGATGAGGATGTGCGGGTTACTAATGAGCGCCTAGGTGGTTTGGAGGCGGCTCAAATCAACACCAACAACAAGCTTAAAACGGTGGAGACGTCTCTCGCTGAGATTTTGAGGCGGCTTGATGTCCTTGGGTGTGCACCTCCTGCTGATGATGTTGATGTTCAACAAGACCACCACAACCATGGTGCCTTGGGCAGTGCAGCAGGTGAGAACGAGGATGACTATTCTGCTGACACCGAGGTTGATGATTTAGACGCTCGTCCACGACGTCAGCTCCGTCGCAATCGCCATGGCATGGGTCCTTTGCCACCACGCCGTGAGGTACGTGACCGTGATGATTCACTAGGAAAGATTAAATTCACCATTCCACCTTTTGATGGTAAATACGATCCTGATGCATACCTCACTTGGGAATTAGCTACTGATCAAAAATTTACTTGCCATGAATTTCCTGAGAACAAAAGGGTTAGGGCTGCTACTAGTAAATTCACTGATTTTGCTTCGATTTGGTGGAGTGAGTATCACCGTAAACAACCAAATGCTGCTCAAACCTGGGATGATTTGAAAAGAATCATGCGAGCTAGATTTGTTCCATCATATTATGCACGTGATCTGTTAAATAAATTGCAACAATTAAGACAAGGTAGTCAAAGTGTAGAAGATTATTACCAGCAGTTACAAATAGGAATGCTTCGTTGTGGATTAGAGGAAAATGAGGAGGCTTCTGTGGCTAGATTCATGGGTGGGTTGAACCGTGAAATTCAGGACATTCTAGATTACAAAGAATACAATTCTATCACTCGTTTATTTCATCTTGCTTGCAAAGCTGAAAGAGAAGTGCAGGGATGACGCGCAAACACCAGGATTAACGTTTCTGCAAGCCGTGCTAGCACTTGTCTTCCCGTACACCTATTGCTCCCACGAGTCTCCAAATTGCAGGACTCCCCCCCCACAATAAGCCACGTCCCTCGTTGTCCGTTCTAACATCTAGGCCCCCCGAGGCGTCAAAGGGGCCCGTCCAAGCACCCGCCAAGAGTTCTTCTATTGCTTCAACAGGGAGAACGAAAGATGTTCAATGTCATCAATGCAAAGGGTATGGCCATATGAGGAGTGAATGCCCAAGCAAATAGGTGCTGATTGTGCGGGATAATGGTGAGTTTTCCTTTGCTAGTGATTTAGACGAAGATACCTATGCTATGCTTGCAGCTAACCATGCAGGAAGTGAAGATGAGCTTAATCAAGCAGAAGAGCACATTGACGCTGAGCATGCAAATCGCTATGAGAGTCTGATTGTGCAATGTGTGTTGAGCGTACAAATGGGTAAGGTAGAGCAAAATCAACGATACAATTTGTTCCAAACCAAATGTGTGATCAAGGAACGCGTATGCCATGTGATTATTGATGGGGGATGCTGCAATAAGCTCGCCAGCTCCGACATGGTCGAGAAGCTCTCACTTAAC
This sequence comes from Rhipidocladum racemiflorum, assembly GCA_036346355.1. NCBI lineage: Eukaryota > Viridiplantae > Streptophyta > Magnoliopsida > Poales > Poaceae > Rhipidocladum > Rhipidocladum racemiflorum. The sequence continues at coordinate 58,482,756 of CM070573.1, read as the reverse complement.
ACCAGACCGCATCCTCATCCTTATTACATCTAATGGTTCAACAGCAATGGTAAGGTAAAGGTAACACAGTTGGTGAGAGTACAATTTGCTATTGGTTCATATCATGACTTTGTTGATTGCGATGTCATACCTATGCAAGCATGTTCTATGTTGTTAGGTAAACCTTGGCAATATGATAAGGACTCTATGCATCATGGTAGAACCAATCAATATTCTTTTGTGCATAAAGAAAGGAAAATTGTGTTGCATCCTATGACTCCTGAGGCTATTTTAAAAGATGAGATTGCTAGGGCTAGCAAAGAGAAAATTCGAGAGAATGCTAAGAGTGAGAATCAAATTGTAGCAAAAGGGATTGAGCAACCTAAAAAGAAAGAATTTAACTTTGATGTTGAGAAGAAAAATGAGAATAAATTGAAAGGTGCTTGCTTTATTGCCACTAAATCTGATGTTAATGAGTTGGATGCTAGTATTTCTCATTGCTATGCTTTGGTTTGCAAAGAAACTTTGTTTTCACTGCAAGATATGTGTTCTTTTTTGTCTCCTGTCGTCGCTAACCTTTTGCAGGAGTATGCAGAGTATGCTGACATCTTCCCGAAGGACATTCCTCTAGGGCTGCCACCAATCCAGGGGATTGAGCACCAAATTGATCTCATTCCAGGGGCATCTTTGCCCAATCGAGCACCATATAGAACCAATCCAAAAGAAACTAAAGAGATACAACGCCAAGTTCAAGAATTGCTAGATAAAGGGTACGTACGTGAATCCCTTAGTCCTTGTGCTGTTACGGTCATTTTAGTGCCTAAGAAAGATGGAACATGGCGCATGTGTGTTGATTGTAGAGCAATTAATAATATCACCATTAGATATCGTCATCCTATTCCTAGGTTAGACGATATGCTTGATGAATTAAGTGGCTCTATTATGTTCTCTAAAGTTGATTTACGTAGTGGGTACCACCAGATTCGCATGAAGTTAGGAGATGAATGGAAGATGGCATTTAAAACTAAGTTCAGACTATATGAGTGGTTAGTAATGCCTTTTGGGGTAACTAATGCACCTAGTACCTTCATGAGATTGATGAACGAGGTTTTGTGTGCTTTCATTGGAAAATTTGTGGTGGTATATTTTGATGACATTTTGATCTACAACAAGTCATTAGAGGAACATCTTAACCATTTGCGTGCTGTTTTTAATGCTTTACGAGATGCACATTTATTTGGTAACCTTGAGAAGTGCACCTTTTGCACGAATCGAGTCTCTTTTCTTAGCTATGTTGTTACTCCATAGGGGATTGAAGTTGATCATGCCAAGGTTGAAGCAATACAGAGTTGGTCGACTTCTAACACGGTCACACAGGAGCGAAGTTTTCTAGGACTTGCTGGGTACTACCGTCGCTTTGTGAAGGATTTAAGCACAATCACCGCACCGTTGAATGAACTCACCAAGAAGGGAGTGACATTTGTTTGGGGTAAAGCACACGAAGATGCCTTCGATACCTTAAAAGATAAGTTAACACATGCACCCTTACTCCAACTACCAGACTTTTCTAAGACTTTCGAATTAGAATGTGATGCTAGTGGAATCGGGTTGGATGGTGTGCTCATACAGGGAGGAAAACCTTTTGCATATTTCAGTGAAAAGCTGAGTGGGCCTAGTTTGAACTATTCTACTTATGATAAGGAATTATATGCTCTAGTTCGAACTTTGGAAACATGGCAATATTATTTATGGCCCAAAGAATTTTTCATTCACTCTGATCAGGAATCATTAAAGCATATTCGAAGTCAAGCTAAACTGAATCGTAGACATGCAAAGTGGGTTGAATTCATTGAATCTTTTCCTTATGTCATAAAACACAAGAAGGGAAAAGATAATGTTATTGCTGATGTTTTGTCTCGAAGATATACCATGCTTTCACAGCTTGATTTCAAAATCTTTGGATTAGAGATGATTAAACAACAATACGTGATTTTAAAGATGTATTGTTGAATTGTAAAGAAGGGAAAACTTGGAACAAATTTTTCATTAATGATGGATGTGTATTTAGAGCTAACAAGCTGTGCATTCCAGTTGGGTCCGTTCATTTGTTACTTTTGCAGGAAGCACATGGAGGTTCTTTGATGGGACATTTTGGTGTCAAAAAGACAGAAGATTTACTTGCTAGCCATTTTTATTGGCCCAAGATGAGAAGAGACGTTGAAAGGTATGTAGCTCGTTGCATAACTTGTCAGAAAGCAAAATCTCGTCTTCAACCCCACGGTTTGTTTATGCCTCTCCCTGTTCCTTCTTTACCTTGGAAAGACATTTCAATGGACTTTGTTTTAGGATTGCCTAGAACTAAGAAGGGGAGGGATAGTATATTTGTGGTGGTTGATAGATTCTCTAAGATGGCTCATTTCATACCATGCCATAAAACTGATGATGCTACTCATATTGCTGATCTTTTCTTTCATGAAATTGTTCGCTTGCATGGTGTGCCAAATACAATTGTTTCAAATAGAGATGCTAAATTTTTTAGCCATTTTTGGAGAATTCTATGGGCTAAATTGGGGACTAAATTATTATTCTCAACTACTTGTCATCCCCAAACTGATGGACAAACTGAGGTTGTTAATAGAACACTATCTACCATGCTTAGGGTTGTGTTAAAAAAGAACGGTAAAATGTGTGAAGAATGCTTGCCTCATGTTGAGTTTGCTTACAATAGATCAATGCATTCTACTACCAAGATGTGCCCATTTGAGATTGTATATGGTTTTGTGCCTCATGTTCCAATTGATTTATTGCCACTACCATCTTCTGAAAGGATTAATTTTGATGCCAAACAACGTGCTGATTTGATGTTAAAAATGCATGACTCCACAAAACAAAACATTGAAAGAATGAATGCTAGATATAAACTTGCTGGTAGTGAAGGTAGAAAGCATGTGACTTTTGAACCTGGTGATCTTGTTTGGTTGCATTTGTGTAAAGATCGTTTTCCTGATTTAAGAAAATCTAAATTAATGCCAAGAGCTGATGGTCCATTTAAAGTTCTTGAAAGGATTAACGATAATGCATATAAGCTTGAGTTGCCTGTAAATTTTGGGGTTAGTCCCACATTTAACATTGCAGATTTGAAGCCGTACTTGGGTTCCGAGGAGGAGCTCGAGTCGAGGACGACTACGTTGCAAGAAGGGGAGGATGATGCGGACATCACACTCTTTGATGCAGCCACGACGTCACCTACACGTCAAGAGGAAATGATGAAAGGACCAGTTACGCGAGCTCGTGCACACCAGCAAATGGTCAACATGGTGCTCACAAATTATGGAGAAGTGCTGATACAATACCAGATCAAAATGGGCCCAAACATGTTGAGACAAGGAGGCCCAACCATGATGGGTCAAGGAGGTGCCAAGGCCCACAGGCCAAAACATGTTGAAAGAAGGAGGCCCAACCATGATGGGCCAAGGAGGCGTCAAGGCCTATGGGCCAGAACATGTTGAAACAAGGAGGCCCAATCATGATGGGCCAAGGAGGCACTAAGGCCCATCATGGCGCCATAGAGGAGGGAGCACCACTACTTCTCAGGCCAGCCCATGAAGTGTGGCACCACTTCCTCCCTCCACTGGCCCACAAAGGCCCAAGTTGCATGACTACATGTTTAGTACCACCTTGCTTAGTGTTTAGTTTTTGTCTACATCCCTCCGATATATAATAGAGGCAATAGGCCACCTAAGGGACTAGAGTTTTGCTTTGTAAATCAGTTTAGCTTTGCTACTGTCCGTGCAAGCGTGTGTCGATTAGACCGCCTGCGCACATGTTTACAAAACTCCAAATTTTCAAATTGGTTTACTGGAATTTAAATTTTCATATTCGTAATTTCAGATTGCTTGTTATCTTGTTCTTGCTAGTTCTTCAATTGCTTGCAGGAACCCAGACCCTCGTGGTCAGGTTGATCACGCACCGGTGAGATCAATAACCCTTTGGAGTTGGTGTATCGGTCGCTAAAGCGCAACGTCCTGGACGGTTGTAGTCGAGCCACTAACGTTGACTCTCCACAGAAATCGAGATTTATCCTTCTCATAGAAAGATCGGGACCGTTGTTGCTATCAAATTCAAAGGAAGAAAGATTCTACTCTAGGTTCCATTTTTAGCATAAGGCAAGTTTTATTTGTAAGCGTGCAACTTGATAAATGACGACAGTATTGAAAAGAGCATTTAATAAGAAATACATAATGTAAGTGAATCATAAATGTACAACATTCCAAGACCCTCCATGGTCTTGAATAAAGTATATTGCGGCCAAAGCACCATACCATTAAACCAACTCACCATACCATTAAACCAACTCATCATACCATCATTTTTCAAAGAGTTTGCAAAACCAAAACCAAAAACACTATACTTGACAATAGGTCCCAAGCTGCTCATGAACGTGAGCACGGCTAATTAATTAGATTTTTAATATCTGCAGAGAGTGTACACTTTACCCACATGACATATTTTAGCAATCATGTCAACCATGCCACGCGATACACAAGTATCCGTTTTGCTAGACTATGACGAAACTTTTCGACTAGTTAGAGCCCAACCTTGCATTAGTCCGGATATGACCATCTCTGTTATGGCGGCAGAAATTGCTCATAGTACATTTTAGTACTCCTTGGGAACTCATCCCATCACTCTCTTTCTCCCCATAACAGGGCATACCCGTTGTATTGGAATGCTTTGGTCCCAACGCCTCGGTGAAGGGAGCACCTAGAACGACACCACTCACTTGGTTCGTCCATACTACTCGGCCTACCAACATGCAAGGTTTAAACTCCAACTAATTTACTAAGTCAAGGCTATCCCATGACTAGCACATGTGGTTGCACCATTAGACTCAGTTGATAGCATCAAGTTCGGTCCTTAGGTTGACTCAGGCGAGAATCTCTCCCTATCTACGTGCAATTACAAGTTCTGCACAACACAAGTCTATCTCTTTGTACTGTACAAGTGCGCTGGCTTGTACGGTACAAGCCAATCCTTTGGACAATAAGTTATACCATAGCTCGCCTGTGTCTAAATCATAATTTTATTTTCATTATTTTCTTTTACCAATATATCAGCATCCTTTACTGCCATATCAAACCTTTTTAAATTGTATGAAGGCCCAAGTCTATCATTCTACCCTTTTCTAAAGCATGGCTAAGCATGAGCATTAATATTCGATTATACCCAAGTTTCATCTCATAGAATGAATAATCCTAGCCTAGGGTTCAACAAGGGTCTCATGACAACATAATTAAGGAAATCTCGCAATTTAGGAATACAACTACCATCTCCCACAATATAGCATCTTTACAGAAATTACACACATGCATAATAGTTTGACAAAACAAAATAGATAGCGTGAAATATGGGATCAATATGATCAAGTGGAGGGTGCTTGCCTGTTTGCTCTTCTTTAAAGTTGTGTTCGGGGTTAAAGTTGGGGACGTTATCCACAGATTCCGAAATGTCATCGTCTAAGCGTTCGAACGATAAGAACCGCGACAAAAGCAAATAACAACAAATCAAAATGGGGCAAAAGGAAATCATATGCAAACATCAAATTAAAGCTCATTAAAAGAACATGGAAATTTCATAGATTTCATGCTACCACTTGCATACAGTTTTAATCGCACTAGGATTAAGTCAGGTTCTTTTGCACTTTTACTACCTTCGCTCTTTCGATTTCGAACAACTAAATTTATGTATTTTAGTATTTATAATTTCAAATTCAAGAAGCTAAAATTTTTTGGATTATTAAAATTAAAACTTTAATAAAAATGTTCATGTGATTAGTACTTAGCCTTAAGTACATTTTGTACAAAAGTTGATTTATATGAGTTGGGTTTATGGGGTAAGGCTAGGGGTTGCAATTACTTGATTATATGGTGATTCTAGTGACATAAAACATTTTACCTTAGGGTTATTTAAATCTAACTATTCAAATGACGAGTTTGATGTCATTAAAACCATAATACTTAGGCATATTGTGCTTGTAGGATTCAGATGCAAAGCAAGTCATTAATTAAATATTTTTCCATATCATGGTAGTGCAAACATTGTAGAGTGATTTTGAGCTATTCTCCCTAATTTTTGCATTTAGACAAGATATTTTATGGGTGGTTGAAAAGGCTTAAGTGTTACTAATTTACATGTGGTAATGGCTCGGTTTTCATTTTATGATTGTGGTGGGACCTTAATATATTATCTGATCATTCTTTAGATACTATTAGAGGATGTATAAAGGAGCTTCTTAAAGTTGGTTTCGCCATGTTTAAATCATCATTTGTGATACTATTTAAGCAATTGAGCGGTAGGGTCATAACAACCATACTTTCCTATGTGGCGAGAGTATAAAATCAAGTCTTGAGCATGTGAAATAGAGAGCAAAATCCAATCAAACTCATACCACAGCAAGGGCACATTACTTTATGGTCCTAGGGACAAGTTTCATTGCATGTGGATCAAAATTGAACAAGTTATGGTCATTCCGACACTTCTATGTGTTGAATCATGACCATGATAACAAACAATGCAAACTATATATAGCTTCAACCATTCTTACATATTTGAATAGTTCATGGTCTAAGATTCGCAACGGAGTTCGTTTCTTTTGATTTAGAGCTAGTTTGCAAAAGATGCACATTATGCAACTATAGCCCTAAACCAAATAACCATGCTCAATTGCACCACAATGAACCATACTAAAATGTTTTTGCATAATCATAAATTTCAAGATTTTATACAAATTTAGAAAGTGATTCCACTACATTTGGACATTCCAGGCAAAAGTTATACGCATTTAAATCCATTTTGGCCAACTAATCTCCAGGTAAAAGGAGAAATACGCTTCACCAAGGGGAAAACGTATTTCACGACACGCCCGGGCTTCAAATGCCCCCAGCCGAATCAAGCAGCCTGACAGGTTGTCCCCACCCGTCAGGGGCAATAAAAAGAGGAGGGCACGGAGGGCTCGCCAGCGGCTTGACGGCAGCGGAGAGGGCCGGGCGGCCGCGGTGAGAGCGAGAGGGAAGCGAGGCGAACCTGAGAGTGTTGTTGATTGAAGCCAAGCGGCACCGAGGATGTCGCGCAGCGGGAGGCGGCGGATTCTAGCGGCGGTGGCTATCGGCTAGGAGGAAGAAGGAAGGATTAGGCCCGGGAAGAGAGGGGAAATGACCAGGGGTGCGAGGGAAACCTTACGGTGCAGATGATTCCTGAAAGTGCATCTAGGCCCCTAAATTAGTTTTGGTCGATTAATGACAAGCGATTAAAGGGACTAATGTATTCAATAAGCTTGTGAACAGGTAAAAGTCCCAAAATGAGATCATCTACATACGAAGGATACCCTCAAACAGCTTTACGCAAGTAAAACGGCATTGCGTATTTACTTTCTATGTTTTTGAGTCATAGGAATGCCGTACTATTAAGAGGGATGCATCGTAATTGATCTAGAATAGTCTCTATGCTCAAATAAGTGTCATTGTAATCCTTTTAGAGACACTAGGTCACCGCAAATGCACCGGAATTTGGTTTCCTTAAGTTTCATGTCGGACATTCCGGTTTCACATCGGAAGTTCCGATACTACCAGATATTCCGATGTGCATGTGTGCTTGAGTCCGATGCGTGGAAACAGGGTTGAACTTTCCGATATTTGTGTATCGGAAGTTTCGATACATGTTTGACACCATCCAGGATGCTCTCTGTAAAGATCGGAAGTTCCGATATTCCTGATCGGAAGTTCCGATGTGTTTAATCCTGAAAAAGGGAGCTCTCTGGAAAGATCGGACACTCCGATATCTCAGATCGGACATTCCGATGATAAAATCGGAAGTTCCGATAAAGATATCGGACAGTCCGATATGGACTTAGAAGTTTTTATCAAAGTGTCTTTCAGAGAACATCGGAAGTTCCGATATAAACATCGGAACTTCCGATGCATCTCTTTTCGACCATTGAAGTGCGCTTGAGTTCTGAAAGTTCACACATATCGGACATTCCGACGTTAATATCGGAAGTTCCGATACGTGGCTGAGTTGGGGCATAACGGCTAGTTTTTGCAAGAATCTATAAATACCCCACTCCTCACCCTTTGAAGGGTTACACACTCTTGTTTGCAGAACTCTAGAGCACATTGAGCATTTTCTAGTCTTCTCTTGAGCCCTCCTCTTTGATCTTAGAGATCGTCTAGAGAGTGAGGACAAGAATTGAGTTCTAGAGCTTGAGTAAAAAGGAAGTGTCATTCATCTTGAGCATTAGAGTGTTCCTCCTATATTGATCAACGGTGCATTTGTTACTCTTGGAGGTTGAAGGACTCCTAGACGGCTAGGTGTCGCTCACGAGCTCCCAAAGATTGTGGGACGCCATGAGAAGTTTGTGAAGGCCGGCTCCGCCTCCGAAAGGAAAGGAACCAATAGTGAAACCAAGCCTCAAGTGCGACCGAGGTTTGGGAGGAAAGGGTTGGAAGAGACCCGGCTCTTTGGAGACTCCTCAACGGAGACATAGGATTCCCTCAAGAATCCGAACTCCGGAATCAAATCTTTGTCTCTTTACTTGATTCACTTTTGCTTATCTCATTGTGGCCTTTTATATACCTGTTTGTATCTTTGTCTTACTGCTACCAAGTTCTTAGATTACTCTTGTCGCTTGTTGCACATAGTAGGAGGTCCTCCTTTTAAAGTCTATCGGACATTTCGAATAAATATCGGAAGTTTCGATTTAATCGGAAGTTCCGATACTGTACCGGAAAGTCCGATACTCTTTCCGCTGCGACGAATTTAGTTTTTTTTTTAAATTGCCTATTCACCCCCCTCTAGGCAACGTTAACCTCTTTTCAATTGGTATCAGAGTCAAATCTTCTCGAAGGCTCAACCGCTTGAAGGAAAAGTGATGGCCAACACCGGGTTGAAGGTTGTCGTGTCGGGTGAAGAGGGGAGTCCAAAGGCCGGACATGGAACTCCCGGGAAGACCAAGGAAGGTCACACCTCAACGTCATCGCAGGGAGTGCAAATTCCTTTTAATTATGAAAAGTTGAATACCGCTTCTTCTCATTCCTATATTACTGTGCCCTCCGGGCGTGCACCATTTTTCGATGGCACGTATTATTCCGCTTGGAGGCACAAGATGAAAATGCATCTAATGTCTCTCCATCCTAGTGTTTGGAAGATTGTGTGTACAGGTTTAGATATGCCGGAAGATGACATGGAGCTCACATCAGAACAAGAACAAAATATCCACCGCAATGCATAAGACGCGAGCGTGTTGCTTGGAGCCTTGAGTCCAGAGGAGTTCAACAAAGTAGATGGTTTAGAAGAAGCCAAAGAAATATGGGATACACTCCAAGTAGCTCATGAAGGAACATCGAGTGTGAGGGAATCAAGAATTGAATTGCTTGAAGGCAAGTTGGGGAGATTTGTTATGAATGATGATGAAACTCCGCAACAAATGTACGGTCGCTTGATGATCATTGTCAACAAAATTCGAGGGCTTGGAAGCAAAGAAATGACGGATCATGTTGTGGTGAAGAGGATGTTAAGAGCCTTTGCTCCAAGGAATTCGACTCTCGTAACACTTATACGAGAGCGAAAGGACTTCAAGAGGCTCACCCCAAATGATGTTCTTGGTAGAATTCTCTCACACGAGCTCATGGAAGAGGAAGCAAAGGAAGTGAAGAATCTTGCCAAGCAAAGCTCGAGCTCAAGATCAAAGGAGATAGCTTGAAGGCAAGTAAAAAAGGAAGAATCAACCTCAAGTGATGAAGAGGAAGATGAGAGCGATGATGGAGAAGATTTGGCACTATTTGTGAGGAAATTCAAGAAGTTCCTCAAGTATGATGGATCAAGCAAATACAAAAAGAACTACAACGAGAAATCAAGAAGAAGAAGAAACACAAAAAGAGCTTGTTATGAGTGCGGTGAAGTTGGACACTTCATCGCCGATTGTCCGAAAAAGAAGAACAATTCCAACGAGCCCAAGAAGAATGAGTCGCATAAGAAGAATAAGACTTATAAGAAGAAATACTCCGGGCGAGCTCATATTGGAGAAGAGTGGGATTCAAATGACTCCGACACTGACACCGACACTGATGATGAAGGAGTCGCCACCCTCGCCATAGAAGCCGCTCCACCAACCAAGTCACTCTTCGGGGAATTGAGCGACAACGACTCCGACCACGACGCGCCTATTTGTCTTATGGCAAAAGGGCGAAAGGTAATGACTAAGTCAAAACCTCCAAGTAGTGATAGTGAATTAGACAGTGACGATAATGATGATGATGCTCTATTTTGTGATTTGAGCAAATCGGCTATTGCCAAAATCCATAAGCTATTGAAAAGAATAGATAGCCAAGAGGAGACTCTTGAGAAGCAAGAAGAGTTGCTAATTTATGAAAAGAAGAAAACTCTTGATCTCGAGAAGATCCTCACAAAAGAAAAGGAGACTATTGAATTGTTAACCAAAAAGCTTGATTTGGCTAATAAGTCAATTGCAATGCTTAAGGGTTCAAATGAGTCACTTCAAGAGAATATTATAAGTCTAGAAAACAATCTTCAAGCTCTTGAAGTACAAATTGAATCTCTTAATGATCTTTATTCTCCAATTGTTAATTCATCATTGGCGTCTATTCCTTCCACTAGCAATGGTTGCTCTCGTTGCTACAATATTGGTATTAATGCTTGTACTACTAACTCTCAATTTGTGCAAGTATTAAAAGGCGAGAACGAGAGACTTAGTGCCTTGGTAAGGTACGGTTGCATAAAGACTTATCAATCCAAGGATGCCCTATACAAGACCATTAATGGTCGAGGCAACAAAAACAAAGAAGGGCTAGGATATGATAAGTACGAGTGCAAAAGAAATGACCGTGTGGTGGTGAAAGGTAAGGAGTGCATTAAGTTTGTCAAAGGAAATGACAAACAACCATTGACCACCACACAAGTCATCAAGACCGGGCAAGAATCAAAGAAGCATCTTCAATATCATACATCTCATTCTATTCACTATGCATCCTATATGTTGAATAGAAATCACCGTGGTAAAGTGATTGCTCATTTTGTCGGTGCCCACAATTCTAGTGAAATGAGCAAGAAGAAGGTGTGGGTACCGAAAGTTTTAATCACTAACATGCAAGGACCTAAAAAGATTTGGGTACCTAAAAACAAGATCTAATGTGCTCTTGTAGGATTATACCTCCGGTGGATCAAGTTGGGTGCTTGATAGTGGTTGCACAAACCACATGACCGGAGAAAAGAAAATGTTTTTATCTTTTGATGAGAAAGGGTCACAATATGAAAATATTGTGTTTGGTGATAATGGTAAAGGTGAGGTAATGGGATTAGGTAAAATTGCCATTTCTAATGATCATTCCATTTCCAATGTTCTTCTAGTTAAATCTTTAAATTACAACTTGTTGTCCGTATCACAACTTTGTGAAATGGGCTACAATTGTTTATTTACTAATATAGATGTGACCATCTTTAGAAGAGATGATTCCTCAATTGCCTTTAAAGGATATTTGAAGGGTAAGCTCTATTTGGTTGACTTCAATGCAAATAGCGCTAAACTTCAAACATGCCTCATGGCAAAGTCTAGCATGGGTTGGTTGTGGCATCGCTGGCTAGCCCATGTTGGCATGAGAAATCTCGACAAACTTCTCAAAGGGGATCACATCATTGGACTAACTGATGTTGAATTTGAGAAAAATAGGATTTGTAGCGCTTGTCAAGCCGAAAAACAAGTTGGAGCTCGTCATCCCGCAAAGAACATCATGACGATGACAAGACCATTGGAGCTTCTACATATGGACCTCTTCGGACCCGTTGCTTATATAAGCATCGGAGGTAACAAATACGGTTTAGTCATTGTTGATGATTTTTCACGCTTCACGTGGGTATTCTTGTTGCAAGAGAAAAGTGAAACACAAGAGATAATCAAGAAATTTGCAAGAAGAGCCCAAAACGAGTTTGAACTGAAGATCAAGAAGATTCGAAGCGATAATGGAAGCGAATTCAAGAACACTCAAATAGAAGAGTTCCTCGATGATGAAGGGATAAAGCACGAGTTCTCCACTCCATACTCCCCTCAACAAAATGGAGTGGTAGAAAGGAAGAACCGGACACTAATAGAGATGGCAAGAACGATGCTTGATGAGTACAAGATTTCCGATCATTTTTGGGCGGAAGTCGTCAACACCGCATGTCATGCCATCAACCGATTATATCTCCACAAGATATTGAAAAAGACGGCATACAAACTCCTCACCGGTAACAAACCAAACATTTCATACTTTAGAGTTTTCGGTAGTAAGTGCTTTATCCTAAACAAAAAGCCAAAGAACTCCAAATTTGCTCCCAAAATCGATGAAGGCTTTTTGCTCGGGTATGGATCAAATGCTTACGCTTATCGAGTTTTCAACAAAACCTCAGGTTGCGTTGAAATAGAGAGAGACGTGACATTTGATGAATCTAACGGCTCTCAAGTAGAGCAAGTTGATTTAAATGTGTTAGAAAATGAGGAAGAGCCAAGCATTGCGATCAAGAAGATGGCTATAGGTGAAGTGAGGCCGCTAGAAAAGGAGCACCAAGACAACTCATCTACACAATTAGAGCCTCCTACCTCAAATCAAAGACAAGACATTTCTCAAGACAGTCCAAGCAAACTATTGGAGGATGATCAAATTGAGGATAATGAGCCAATTCAACAAACATCTCAAATGCCGCATCCAAGAGTGCATCAAAGCATCCAAAGAGATCACCCCATCGACAACATCCTTGGTGATATCCAAAAGGGGGTGACTACACGCTCTAGAGTAGCTAATTTTTGTGAATTTTACTCCTTTGTGTCTACCTTGGAGCCTTTGAAGGTGGAAGATGCATTAAAGGATCCGGATTGGGTGATGGCAATGCATGAAGAGCTCAACAACTTCGTTAGAAACAAAGTGTGATCATTAGTGGAAAGACCTAATCAAAACGTGATAGGAACCAAATGGGTCTTCCGCAACAAACATGATGAAAACGGAGTGGTCACAAGAAATAAAGCTCGGCTGGTAGCTCAAGGATTCACTCAAATTGAAGGTTTGGATTTTGGTGAAACTTATGCTCCTGTTGCTAGATTAGAATCAATTCGTATATTGGTTGCATTTGCTACTCACCATGATTTCAAGCTTTTTCAAATGGACGTCAAGAGTGCTTTCCTAAATGGTCCAATTGCCGAACTAGTCTATGTTGAGCAATCGCCGGGAATGGAAGATCACAAGAACCCTACACACGTTTACAAACTCCATAAGGCGCTCTACGGGCTTAAGCAAGCACCTAGAGCATGGTATGAATGCCTTAAGGATTTTTTGATTAAAAAGGGTTTCGCTATTGGTAAAGCCGACCCTACTCTCTTCACTAAGAATGTTGATAATGACCTATTTGTGTGCCAAATATATGTTGATGACATAATATTTGGTTCTACTAATAAAAGTTTCTGTGAAGAGTTTAATAGGTTGATGACAAAGAGATTTGAGATGTCGATGATGGGCGAGTTGAAATTCTTCCTCGGATTTCAAATCAAACAACTCAAGGAAGGGACATTCTTGTGTCAAACAAAGTACATCAAGGATATGCTCAAGAAATTTGACATGGAGAACGCCAAGCCAATTCATACACCTATGGCGACAAACGGACATCTTGGTCTAAATGAGGAAGGTAACCCTGTGGATCAAAAGGTATATCGATCCATGATAGGCTCATTGCTTTATCTTTGTGCATCTAGGCCTGATATTATGCTTAGTGTGTGCATGTGTGCAAGATTTCAAGCCGCTTCGAGAGAATGCCACCTAATAGCCGTGAAAAGAATCCTTAGATATTTAGTTCACACACCTAGTTTAGGGCTTTGGTATCCTAAAGGATCAAAATTAGATTTGATTGATTATTCGGATGCTGATTATGCGGGTTGTAAAGTGGATAGAAAAAGCACCTCGGGGACATGTCAATTTCTAGGTAGATCACTAGTGTCTTGATCCTCAAAGAAACAAAATTCTGTGGCTCTATCCACCGCCGAAGCTGAATATATTGGCGCGGGAAGTTGTTGTGCACAATTATTATGGATGAGGCAAACCTTGAGGGATTTTGGTTTTAAAATGGAAAAAGTACCACTCTTATGTGACAATGAGAGTGCAATTAAAATAGCCAACAATCTCGTCCAACACTCTCGGACCAAGCACATAGACATCCGACATCACTTCCTTAGAGATCACTCGCTTAAGGGAGACATAGATATTACCTATGTGAGAACCGAAAAACAACCAAACCTCTAGATGAGAAACGCTTTTGCGAGCTTAGGAGTGAGCTAAATGTCCTAGACTATCGGAATGTGTCTTGAAGGATTGCACTCATTGATTGCTGTTTATTAGTTCAATTTCGAAATAAAACGATTGAAAAATATATTGAGTGAATTTCAAAATGTTTTTGTTGAATCTTAATCTCGGATCAATTCACTTGTAATCATAGCTTTGATTGCTTGGATGCTTGCTGATGGCAAGTGGAATGATCCTCCTTAGTTCACATGACTCAAGGCTTCAGACTTCACTCAATTCCTTCTCCTTTATTCCTTCTCAGCTGGAAAAATCAAGACATCGGAACATCCGATCCATTGATCGGAATATTCGATATCTGGAAGTTTCATCCCATCGGAACTTCCGATGTTAACATCAGAACTTCCGATGTCTGCTCAGCACTTAAGAAAGTGACCGGTTCCTTTCATTTCTTTTTGTCCTCTTGTCCTTGTCTCTCTAGTCTTCCTTCCCACTTTTCATCTCTTGCCGTTATCGGAGACTCCGACCTTTCGAAACCTCCGATCTTCGCTTGGGAAGGACTCCTTCTAGAAGAGGACCATCTTCTCCGTTCGATTTCTCCGTGTTCTTCGTGAGGTAACCCTAGGGCTCAATCTATTCCTTTTCAATCTAGTGCATCCTTTTGAGAAATCGTCTCGGTAAACTTGTTTATCTCCTCCTCTGGTTCATTCATTTCAATTTCTATCTATTTCCATCGGTTGGTTTGGGAGAAATGTTGCGTTGGTTGAAATCCGTAGACATCGGACTTTCCGATTGAAAACATCGGAACTTCCGACCATATGTCGGAACTTCCGATCTTAAATCGGAACCTCCGGTGTCAACTGAATGAAAACCAAACCAAGATTGATTCTCTCGTGAACTTAATCGACTCTATCCTTTTCCTTAGATCAATGGATCCCGGTCAAGGTGGCAACCAGCCCCCACCGGACCCAACAGTCTTAGGGGGAAAGAGGTCAAGACAGACCCCTACAGGGGCGAGAACCAAAAAGGCTACGGGCAGAGGAAGTGCAGGTATCTCAATCAATGAGCCTCCACCTGATCAGCCCGCACAGACAGTAAACGTGCCTCGAGAAGCACCCTTGCCTTCCAGGAAGGGTAAAGTAGTGGCAGGAGCTTCTCAGTCTCAACCGGCCCCAGACAGAGGAGTGCCAAAGCTTAGACAGGCGGAAAGGAATCCTCGTCTAAGGAGGAAACCCGTCAACTACAAAGGGAAAGCCGCCCAAGTGCGCAAAGCCAGAGAGCAGAACCCCAGGGCCGAAAGTCAACTCTCTACAGATTATCGTTTTTGGACTTTCTTCCAGCAGGATTTTTATGAGTCAGTCATTTTGCCAAGGAAGAATCTAGTTATTCTGATGCAGTGGGTTGACTGGGATTACATGGCTGCCGCTGAGGACCCCACCTTCACCGAGGTCATTGCAGCATGTGAGAGGACTGGAACCAAAAGAATAATGAGTTTTCAGCACGACTGGAACGTGGAGATCCTCGCCCAATTCTATGCTACCTTGTACATCTCTAGGGACAGAGTCTCCACTCTGCATTGGATGACAGAAGGAGCTTGGTATGAGATTTCTTATGTTCAGTTTGCTCGCTGTCTTGGTTTTACTGAAGCTAATAGCCGTGACAAGGACCAGATTCATAATGAAGTATCCTTGGGTGCCTCCAACTTGAACTTTCTTTATGAAGAATATTCAGATTTCGAGGAAGGAAGCACAAAGGGTATGAAGCCCTTCTTTGCTTGTCTTAACAGGTTGTTCAGAAAAACGCTGGCTCCCAAAGAGGGTGATGCATCCCACGTACTTTCTTTTACAAGGAATCTTCTCAGTAGGATGCGAGAGGGACAACGTCCATTTGATGTTTTTGATTTCATTTGGAATGAGATTCGCTTGACTGCACAGGAGCCCAAGAGGAGCTGTGGTTACGCTCCATTCATAATGCATATGATAGAGCATATAACTCATCAGCAGTTTGAGTATGATGGAAAGCATACCGGAGTGCAGATCAGGGCAGTAAAGGCCCCAGCTCAGCCTGCTAGACGAGCTTCTACCAGAGGTGCTTCCTCATCTACCACTGTTTCCACTACTTCAGCTTCCAGTGGATCTTCCTCTCCAATTCTCCAAGCCTTGAAGTCCATCTTTGGCATGTGCAAGAAGAATGCAGTAAGGGTCAGGAAGAACTCTAACAGACTCAAAGCCATCCAAAGACATCTAGATCTTGAGTGCTCAGAGGATGAATCAACTGATGAAGATATTGTTGATCCTTTTGAAGCTGAAGCAGAAGAAGAATCTAGTTCTGAAGAGGATTATGGTGATGATGAACCCAGTCCTGAAGAATCTGACTAGCTTCCCACTCCTCCCCATCCTTTCTGGTGCTTGATGCCAAAGGGGGAGAGAGAGAGCAATATCTTGAAAGCTTACTTCTGTGAACTTCTTTTGTCTATATTTGTGTCATGGGAACTTGTGGATCTTGTTGCCTTTTGCTTATGCTCCTTTCTATTGCATGTTGGATATTTGAATGTTTATAAATGTTTGCTACTCATTCAAACATCTGCACTACATATTGTTGATTATATTCTTGATTGATATATGCTTACTTTCCTCGTCTGCATAGTTTTAGGGGGAGCTATTGCAAATTTCTTTTCAAATTATGCATCTGCGATCAATTCCTATCTCCAATGCATATATTCAAGGGGAGCTCACCCTACGCTAATGCATCTTTATATCCTCTTAATTGTAAGCTTTAATCGAGTTGTCATCAATCACCAAAAAGGGGGAGATTGAAAGTGCATCTAGGCCCCTAAATTAGTTTTGGTCGATTAATGACAAGCGATTAAAGGGACTAATGTATTCAATAAGCTTGTGAACAGGTAAAAGTCCCAAAATGAGATCATCTACATACGAAGGATACCCTCAAACAGCTTTACGCAAGTAAAACGGCATTGCGTATTTACTTTCTATGTTTTTGAGTCATAGGAATGCCGTATTATTAAGAGGGATGCATCGTAATTGATCTAGAATAGTCTCTATGCTCAGATAAGTGTCATTGTAATCCTTTTAGAGACACTAGGTCACCGCAAATGCACCGGAATTTGGTTTCCTTAAGTTTCATGTCGGACATTCCGGTTTCACATCGGAAGTTCCGATACTACCAGATATTCCGATGTGCATGTGTGCTTGAGTCCGATGCGTGGAAACAGGGTCGGACTTTCCGATATTTGTGTATCGGAAATTCCGATACATGTTTGACACCATCCAGGATGCTCTCTGTAAAGATCGGAAGTTCCGATATTCCTGATCGGAAGTTCCGATGTGTTTAATCCTGAAAAAGGGAGCTCTCTGGAAAGATCGGACACTCCGATATCTCAGATCGGACATTCCGATGATAAAATCGGAAGTTCCGATAAAGATATCGGACAGTCCGATATGGACTTAGAAGTTTTTATCAAAGTGTCTTTCAGAGAACATCGGAAGTTCCGATATAAACATCGGAAGTTCCGATGCATCTCTTTTCGACCGTTGAAGTGCGCTTGAGTTCTGAAAGTTCACACATATCGGACATTCCGACGTTAATATCGGAAGTTCCGATACGTGGCTGAGTTGGGGCATAACGGCTAGTTTTTGCAAGAATCTATAAATACCCCACTCCTCACCCTTTGAAGGGTTACACACTCTTGTTGGCAGAACTCTAGAGCACATTGAGCATTTTCTAGTCTTCTCTTGAGCCCTCCTCTTTGATCTTAGGGATCATCTAGAGAGTGAGGACAAGAATTGAGTTCTAGAGCTTGAGTAAAAAGGAAGTGTCATTCATCTTGAGCATTAGAGTGTTCCTCCTAGATTGATCAACGGTGCATTTGTTACTCTTGGAGGTTGAAGGACTCCTATACGGCTAGGTGTCGCTCACGAGCTCCCAAAGATTGTGGGACGCCGTGAGAAGTTTGTGAAGGCCGGCTCCGCCTCCGAAAGGAAAGGAACCAATAGTGAAACCAAGCCTCAAGTGCGACCGAGGTTTGGGAGGAAAGGGTTGGAAGAGACCCGGCTCTTTGGAGCCTCTTCAACGGAGACGTAGGATTCCCTCAAGAATCCGAACTCCAGAATCAAATCTTTGTCTCTTTACTTGATTCACTTTTGCTTATCTCATTGTGGCATTTTATATACCTGTTTGTATCTTTGTCTTACTGCTACCAAGTTCTTAGATTACTCTTGTCACTTGTTGCACATAGTAGGAGGTCCTCCTTTTAAAGTCTATCAGACATTCCGAATAAATATCGAAAGTTCCGATTTAATCGGAAGTTCCGATACTGTACCGGAAAGTCCGATACTCTTTCCACTGCGACGAATTTAGTTTTATTTTTAAATTGCCTATTCACCCCCCCTCTAGGCAACGTTAACCTCTTTTCAATTCCCGCGGAGGCGGCTCGGTGCAACCTGGCGACACACGGCCGGAGGCGGAGACGAAAGTCGCTGTTGCGGCGGCTCTACGAGCTCAGAAAGCTGAAAAGGGTAGAGCGGAGGCGATCAGTGAAGCATCTAGGTACTTTATGTAACACCCCGGCATCTAGTATGCCCTGGATGTCACCAAACATGATAGACACAACATCTAAATGGCACAAATAAAAGTAAATTATAACAAAGGTGCAAATGCTAAAACCGAAAATTTCGGCAGCATCTCCTTTGTTTTTCCATGATTTGAAGCAACAGCAATAATATGGCAATGTATAGCATAATATGAGACATCTAAAATAGCAATAACAATTGTTATGGCAACATCTTACGTATAAAATAATGAATCCAACCACTCCAAAATTATAACGAAGCAAAAGATGAACTTAAGCACACAAACAAGCCATACTCCAAGTTTCATGGCACTAATCTTATTATTATGTCTCCAAATAATAAAATTTGTCTATATGTGAGGAGCTACGTGTAGAAGTGTAGCTAAACCCCTTTCCCACATGCCGGTTTCATGGTACCTAAAAACAACATAAGACACAAGCGTGAGTTCATCACTCAGCAAGTATATTGCAATGGACAAAACGAACAGTTCAATGCTAATATCTCTATATATCATGCTTAACATCATAACCATGTTCAAAAATCATTGTACACATCTCATTATCATCATCATGTATGCAATGCAATGCACATGTCTCCTCGAAGCACATACCGGTATTGCCAAGTGCACACCCGTCGGCGTGCACCCTCTTTCCCCTTCCATCCCGTAGATGCAGGGTGCCTACTCCTCGCTTCCATTCACAACTGTGGATGGAATCACGAGGTAGGTCTTATTCAATGGCGCTCCGGATTAGTCATAACTTTCTCACCGACCTTACCGGACTAGTTATGACTTTCTCACCGACCTGGCCAGTTCTCATGCCATGTATGCAAATATGTCATAAACATAAACAACTTGCACATAAACTCAACTAATCATTGCATAGCCTCATAATAAACCATTTTCATCATGTCGCAAGCAAGAGTCAATCATGGCATCATATCATAAAACATGTGTAAACCATCTCATTATCAAACATTACGGCTCCCTAAGCCGCAACCACTACAATACACTTGCCTTCAACCGCGGGCGACGGATTGGCGAGAGGATGAGGGCACTCCCGGGGTCACACCACCTGCACATAGGTACCACACACTCAAAACATGCCCTCAAAACAGTACAAGAACGATCCCCTACAACGACTTCGCAAACAACCCCTAAAACCCGAAAACAGAGAATCTGTCCCTATGGGACAGCGGGCTTCCAACTAGCATAACTTGAGTTCTAGGAATCCAAATTAAGTAAATAAGTACATTTTCTCATAGCTTAGGAAATTTCCTAGCTTTTTCTAAGTATTGGGAAAAACTTATTCGGCCTCTAAATTTGATTAATCTACAGATCAACATGATCTGTCCCAACCACGTCACAGTTTTGAACACGTTCGGTAAAACAGCCATAACTTTCAAACGGCTGATCGTAATTACGCGTTATTGGTGTCCATTGAAAGGTATTGAAATTAACTACAACTTTCTCAACAGGCGTCCGACCAAATTCTGAATCTAAAGACCCCAAAACCGCGACCGAAGTCGACTGTCCGGAATTGGCCAAGGCTACAGAGCGAAACAGATCTACTAAACGAATCTATACCTCTAATTCCAGCACCTAAACATGAATTCTAGGTCTAATTTCCCCTTCTTAACCAGCACCACAACCCTACAAAGAGATTGGAAACACTTACCACCCTCGAAGAACCACTCGAACGTCGAATTCTTCTCCTCCCGGTCCCCCGATCTCCTTCCTCGCGCCAAAACCGCCGGATCTCCTCGTCGCGGAGCTTACCAATGGTGTGGGTAATGGATTGGAGGGGTGTGGCAGCAAGGGGTGGGGATGGATCCCTCCTAGGGACGGCTAGGGGAGGTGGGGAGGTGGAGGAGCAAAAGGGAGAGGTGGAGGCGCCATGGGGGCTAGGGGGTGGCGGCTAGGGTTGAGAGGGAGTGGGGGGCGCACCAAGGGTGGGCTGGCGCATGGGGGGAGGTTTTGTCAGAATTCCTTCCACCATGGGCCCAAAAACACCCCCACCAACAGCCCACTTCATCCCCCCAAGGCCCAAACTAGCTCCTGCTAGACCCAAACTCCCCCGGAGGCCCAAATTCTCCCCCGGAAAGGCTCAAACTCACGAAAAAAGCTCAAAAAAATGATACCAAAGTCATACCTTAATACCGACATCGAAAACAACTCACACCGTCAATCCGTAGTGTCACACTTTACTTTGATTGAATCGAAGCGCAGCTTCACCGATGGGCTCAATTGCCAATCTCCCCCAAAACCGGATTCTCTGAAGTAGTGGGGAAACGGTGGCGCAGCGGGATGGCTCGAGGCTAGGGTAGCGAAGGGGAAAGCAGCGAAGAGCTAGCGAGGTCTCGGGGTGGTCAAGACGGAGGGGGCGACAGAGAGGGCGAAGCGAGGATGGGCAGCAGAGTCGGTGATGCCGGGCGTGGCTTCGCGCAGGACGCCATGGCCGCGTGGCGCAAGCGCTCTGCGCGGCATGGACGTGAGTAGGGGAGAGAGAAGAGGACTGGGGCGACGCCGTGAGGTGGAGGAATGGCACAGCGAGCTGGGCACGAGGCGGAGAGAGCAAGGGCGACAGCAGTGTACGGCGTGAGGTTGCTTCAGAGTAGTTGCCGTGAACTGCTACAGTGCCGACTCAGTCAGTAATTTGAGTTGTCAGTTCAAGCATTGCATTGGTCCTTTTGGTTTGAATATAGTTCAAGTGTAGTCTTTTGATTGACTCTTGACAGCCTTCAATTTTGTTCGGTTTGACAGATGCAAGATTCAGTCTAGTATTGCTTAGTGGTGATGGAATGACCGAGTTGAAAATGTCTGAATTGATCACTTGATCGCTTGGAATACAGAGCTGCCAAAACATGAAGCTCGGTCGGTCCGGCAAAATCTGAAATTTTTATAGGTGGTAGACTTTAACTGAAGCTTTGAATGTTTTAGATCATGCTCAAATTGGTGATGAGATGTTTAGTCTTGGAATTATCTGGAGTGAGCAACTTCATTAGACTAATGAAGTTTCAAATGCTTTACTGTTTGTCTCCCCCCATTTAGTAATGTAATGCTCAGACTTGAAAAGCTTGAAATGGGTACTTTACAGACAACAAGGTTTCAGACGTTACACTCAGAGAGTAAGGTTCGTTCTGAGTATAGCAAGGGTGATGGTAATGGGGCGGCAGGTAATCAATATCAAGTGAAGCCGCTTCAAAACTTTGTACAGAAGACAAGCATCGCATCTAGTACTGCAGGCAATCAAGATCGAGTAGAGTTAGTTGTTGGAGCTTCTGACGGTTCCACAGGAAGTACAGCAAGTGAGCTACGCCGGTCTTCTGTTTCATCATCATCATCAAGTTCTGAATCCATGGAAGGAGCAGAGGTGGATCAATCAAGTCTGCCAGGAACCCCTACCATGTCCCAGTCATCAGCTCAGAAACCTGTGGTGCTTTCTCATTCCCACCAAGTGGGAACATCTCACAATTTCGTCGTTTGTGAGATGCCTAACACATCAACTGAATGTGCGCCAAGAAAATTTTGGCGTTAGTAATGACCATTATCATCAAACGATCAGCAATCACAATCTCCGGGTGCACAGAAGAAGCTTCATTCTGAGCATAATTTGGGTGATACTAACGGAAAGATGGGTAATGAACGCAAGGTGAAGCCACTTCGAAAGTATGTAAAGAAGGCAACCTTCGCATCTCGATCTGCAAGCAATCAGGTGGACCCTGTCGGATTTTGACTGTTACATAGGAAGCACTAAAAGTGGTCTAGACCTCTCTTCTGTTTTACCATCAAATTCTGAATCACAGGAGGCAGCAAAGGTGGATAGCGCACGCCCGCTAGGAACTTCGACTTTGTCCCAGTCATCAGAACCTGTGGTGTCTACTCATTTGCATCAAGTGCGAGCACCACACGAATTCATCATCGGCAAAAAGCCCAGTACATCAACTGAGCATGAGCATGCATCAATAGATGGAACTCGTGATTTGGGTGTTAATGTTGGCCGTTATCATCTGACATATCAGCAGCAATCCCAATCTTCTGAAGCACAAAATAAGCTTCATTTGAACTGTAATATGGGTGAAGGCAGGCATTTACTATAGGTCAACCAGCATCAAGAATATGTGAAGTAGACAAATATTTCATCTAGTTTTCCGACCAGTGAAATAGATTTTAGTTAACGGATTTCCTGATAAATTCTGAAGGAAGCATTTTGAGCCATCCAAGGCAATTTATGTCATCAACATCACTAGAGAGGTGAATCGGTCAAGTCTTCTAAAAAAATCGTCCTTGTCGTCAGCTCAAAAACCTGTCACGCCTGCTCATTTGCATCAAGTGGGAGCAGAGTTCGTCTTTGGTAAGAAGCCTAGCACATCAATTTGCCTGATATCAGTAATCTGACTATCTCTGAATGCTCTCGAGGAACTGGTGAGACGCCTGCTAATTATCCTGTTGTTAGTATGCCAAGTATTTCTCGACATCCTAGGTCTTCATGAGAACAGATGCTGTCTTCATCCTGGTCCTTCAATGCCCAAGGCTAACAAAGCTAACCAGTAAATCCTATTTTATGGAGGGTGCCTGCAGATCACCTTCGAGTCTACCACTAATGACCAAGAATGATGAAGCTGAAATAGGATTGACCTCGTCGGTAGCCACATCATCATGGCGCCGGCGTGGATTTGAGCTCCTCCAGCGCTGACTTCACCTGATCCTGCAGCAGATCGATCCGCCGCAGTTACACCTCCAGCTCGAAAATCCGCTGCTGCCTCCACTTATCACCCTCCATCGGTATCCTGAGAATCGCTGACGGCGGCTCCGGAGCCGGCCAGAGCCCCAGCGGCGCCGGGCAGCCGCCGATGCCTAGCATCGCGGGGACCATCTCTTTGAACAGAGGCACCACGACGCTGCTCTCCGTTTTGACCGCTGCCTGCGCGGCAGGCGACCCGGCAGGGTCGGTGCCGTCCATGGCAGACTGAGAACAGAATTGCGGGAGCGCGTCTGTAATGGGGACGTCGCCCAGGCAAACAGAGTGCACGAGGAACGTTGTCGGACGATGAACAGGGATGGATTCGCTTCAGCATGACGCGTGAGGAGTGAGTATGTGTAGGCCCACATGTACGTGATGTCGAAACAAACTCAGCTCGGAACGCCTAACCGAACTCGAAGAAGCACTTCCGTCTTTTCTGTCTACGGGCAACAGGGAGCCTGAAGGAAATTCAGGTCTACACACTGATGTTTTGAGAACACGAGAAAAGAAGATTTTGGTGCTGCCCGACTGGCTGCTATTCCTCATTAATAGGTGCAGTATTTAACTACAAAACAATGTAACTAACTTCCTACATGCACTCCACGTCGAGTGGTTCTCATGCCATCCCATGAGCTCGATCATGCTGTGCATGCAGCAACTGGACTCGGCTAACTACTGCTGATCCGAAAGAACAGGTAAAGAACTAGTCGCACTCCTCGCTACCGCGCAGGGTGGGGAGTTATCGCATGACGCACAAGACCTGGACAATCGTCGTGCTCAACTCTACCTATCCATATGCAAGTTTTATTCAACATTTCCCCCCCTAAACCTTGCATGCTCTACTGAAGATCGATGACACCCATCTTCTGACGAAGCTCAACGAATTTCACTCGCCCTAGGGCCTTCGTTAAGATATCCGCCTGCTGCTCCTGAGTACTAATGAAGTCGATCCCGATCGCTCCATCTTCGATGCATTGCCGGAGATAATGGAATCAAACATCTATGTGTTTGCTCCGATCATGCAAAACAGGATTCTTGCTCAATGATATTGCAGACTTATTGTCCACCAAAAGCGTCGGGGCACTTGGCTTTGTTTTGAGAATGTCTCCGAGTAGACGCGCGAGCCAGACCCCTTGACATGCCGCGGTGGCAGCAGCGATGTATTCCGCCTCACACGAAGACAGCGCCACCACTTGTTGCTTCTGAGACTGCCAAGTAACTGGGCTATTGCCGAGGAAGAAGACAATCCCGGATGTGCTCTTGCGGTCGTCGGTGTCACCGGCCATATCGCTGTCACTGTAGCCCACAAGCTTGGATCCCGAGCTGTTCTGGTTCGCATACATGACTCCAAAGTGCCGCGTTCCCGCCGGATAGCGTAGTATGTGCTTGACGGCAGCCATGTGATCTTCTCGCGGTTCTTCCATGAACCTGCTAACGTAGCCGACGGCAAAGGCCAGATCAGGCCTTGTGTTCACCAAGTAGCGGAGGCTCCCGACCAAACTTCGGTAGTACGTTGCATCCACCAGCGGCGAGGTGCTCGATTTGCTCAGCTTCAGTTTCACTTCCATGGGAACATGGCAGCCATTGCACTCTGCCATTCCCCCTTTTTCAAGTACCTTGAGTGCATAAGCCGATTGACGCAGGCTGATGCCTTTCTCACCCTGTTGTACTTCGATGCCCAGATAGTAACTGAGTAATCCAAGGTCGCTCATGAGGAAGAGTGTATTCATCTCTGCCTTGAATCTCCCAACCTCCTGAGCGTCTGATCCAGTGATTATAAGGTCGTCGACGTAGACTCCTACGATCAGGCGATGAACCCCGTCACCTCGTGTGTACATGGCATGCTCGGAGTCGTGTTTGCCGAAGCCGAGTGTGCACAGGGTATCGTCGAGCTTGGCGTTCCACGCCCGCGGCGCTTGTCGTAGCCCGTACAACGCCTTCCGCAGCTTGTACACTTTCTGTTCGTTGTTGACGACGGTGAACCCCGGTGGCTGCGTAACGTAGACTTCCTCCTTGAGTTCGCCATTCAAGAAGGAGGACTTCACGTCCATGTGATGGACTTGCCACCCCTTCTGTGCGGCGATGGCGAGGAGTAGGCGCACAGAGTCCATACGCGCCACCGGCGCGAACACCTCATCAAAGTCCACACCTTGGCGCTGGACGTAACCTTTTGCAACGAGCCGCGCCTTGTACTTCACGATCTCCCCCTTCTCATTGCACTTCAACTTGTACACCCATTTGAGGCCGATTGGGTGGTGCCCGTTCGGAAGTGTCGTGAGCTCCTAGGTTTTGTTCTCCTCGATCGAGCGCATCTCTTCGAGCATCGCCTGTCGCCAGCACTTGTGTTGCTCCGCCTCCACGAAGCTAGCTGGTTCGTTGTCTGTAGCAAGGTGGAGCTCCTCTGGGGCTAGGTCACATACTGCCTGTCCCGGTGGTGCTCCTCCTCCGAGGATATTATCCAGTGTGCGGAATCAGAGCGGTGTGTCGTCATGGTCGGCGTCCAGCTCCAGTTCGTCCTCAAGTGGTGGCGAGGCGAATCTCAGCGTAGGGGCGTCGTTGCCTCTGGTCTCCTCAGGTGTGGGTGGCATTGCGGGACCTGTAACCGGTGTTCCAGTTGGTGCTTGGCGCAACGGGATGGTGTACTCTACTGTGAAATGATCATCGGCTGGCGTCAATCCTGGTTTTTGTCCGCTTGCCCAGTCCCACTGGGCATCTTCCTCAATGACGACGTCGCGCGTCACATGAATGCGACCAGTTGCAGGGTTGTAGGTGCGGTATGCCTTCGACCCTTGTTGTAGCCGAAGAATACCATTGGCGTGCTTCGGTCATCAAGCTTGCCAAGGTGCGGCTTGACGTCGCGGACGTGTGCCACGCTTCCGAACGTGCGAAAGAAGTGCACTGCCGGCTTCTTGCCATGCCAGACCTCATACGGAGTCTTCCCGTTGACGCTTCTTGTGGGTGCACGATTTAGGATGAAAACGGCAGTGGATACCGCCTCCCCCCAAAATCGTGCTGGGACTCCCTTCGCCTTCATCATGCTCCGCGCCATGGCCACCACGGTCTGGTTGCGCCTTTCGACAACTCCGTTTTGTTGTGGCGAGTATGGAGCTGTCAATTGGCATTGGATCCCTATGTTGGCGCAGTATTCACCGAAGTTAGTCGAAGTGAATTCGCCGCCTCGATCAGTTCGTAGCGCCTTCACCTTGTATCCTGTCTCCACCTCCACCGATGTCTAGAATCGCCTGATTGCTACCGGCGCTTGGTCCTTAGATGAGAGCAGAGTCACCAACATGTATCTACTCATGTCATCCACAAGCAGCAAAAAATATCGATTGCCCGCTGGTGTTGGTGGTGAGATGGGTCCGCACAAGTCACCTTGTACAAGCTCGATTCGGTGCTGCGCGCGTCCCTTGCTCGCCGCTGGAAATGGCGTTCGCCTCTGCTTTCCGACAAGGCAGCCATCGCAATTTTGATCTGGATGATCGATTCGTGGCAGCCCTGTCACCATCTCCTCCTGGGAGAGTTTGCGCAAGGACCTGAAATTGAGGTGTCCATACCTCTTGTGCCAGCACCATGATTCATCTATCGCGCGCGCCGCAAGACAAATAGGGCGAGCGACCTGCAGCCGCAGCAGGTAGAGCCGATTCGGGCTGCGCTTCACCCGCATCAAAAGTTGTCGATCTTGATCACGGATGAGCAGAAGTCCATCTCGGATCAGAACCTCGCAGCCTTCTTCATCAAGTTGGCCGAGACTGACGAGATTGGTGGTGAGTCACAGAATGTAGTTGACTCCTGTGAGGGTGCGGTGTTCCACCGTCTTGCAGGCGAGAAGGATAGTGCCTCGACCCTCAATATTGATAGTGGACCCGTCCCCAAACTTCACCGTGCCATGGACACCGTCGTCGAGTTCGGAGAAAACATGACGAGAGCCGGTCATGTGGTTCGTGGCTCCAGTGTTGAGGTACCATAGGCTCTCGTCGCGTGTGCCATCGCCGTCGAGCTGGGCGAAGACCATGGCTTCAACTATGTGCAGCGGGTCTTTGTGTCGACGTTGAAGTTCTAGAGCGTGCGTTGGTGGTGCCGGGATTGTGGGCGGCGAGGCGGCGCAAGGTGAGGAAGGGGATGACGCCGCCATGCAGGCCATCGCCATAAAGAGCATGGGCTCCTCCTCCTCTCCCTGTGCCACATGAGCCTTGGCCTTCTTCTTGCTGCGGCAATCCTTCACCCAATAACCAGTTTTGCCGCAGTACCTGCATTGGTCTCGCGCTACGACTCGGCCCTGTGCCTGGGTGCCAGAGTCCTTTGCCGCTCCACCACCATCCACCGTGGGCTTGCGACGGGGTCCCTTCCAGCGCCAATTGCCGGACTTGGGACCGGGAGAACTAGACATGCCTCGTTCACGCTCCTTCATTCGGGCGATCCACTGCTCTTCCATCAGCAGCAGCTTTCCGCCGCTTGCAGCCGGTAGTACGGGCTCGAGCCGATCTTCAGCGGCGTTAAGTCTCCCTATTACCTCCTCAAGTGACAACGTCGATACATCCAGGAGAGTTTCTATCAGATAAAGCTATCTGAGAGAAACGGGGACGCAGTACCCGGAGATATTTTTCGATGACCTTCTGACTGTCGATCGGGTCGCCGAGGGTGGCGAGCTTGTTGACGAGGTCGGTCAATCGAAGCACGAAGGCGTCGATGTTCTCGTCATCGCGGAAGCCGATCTGCTCGAACTCCTTGCGCAGCTTCTGTGCCTTTGCCTTGCGAACGCGATCGTCACCGATTCGGATTCGCTTGATGGTGTCCCAGGCGTCCTTCACAGTGTCCTTCACGGCGAGTGTTGAGATCATCTCCTGGGGAATGGCGCTCAAGATTGCCTCGAGGGCCATCATGTTCACCTGTTCGTCAGTTTCGCCATAAGCAACTGCATCCCACAGGCCTCGGGCTTGAAGCTTCACCTTCATTAGCAGTGACCAGTCGGCATAGTTCGTTCGTGTCAGCTGGGGGTAGTGCGCCGTGCCGCCGATTTCCTTCACCACCCTTTGGACAACCATCTCACCGCCATGGTTGCGCCCACGGTCATGGTGTGGTCTGCGAGGTGGTGCTGACTGCGAGCGCCTTCGGTGTCGGGGCAGCGATGTCCTTGACAAACTGCCAGTCATGTTCAGGGAAGCCGACATTGTAACCAGAAATGATTACTCGCTCTGATACCAAATGTCGAAACAAACTCAGCTCGGAACGCCTAACCGAACTCGAAGAAGCACTTCCGTCTTTTCTATCTACAGGCAACAGGGAGCCTGAAGGAAATTCAGGCCTACACACTGATGTTTTGAGAACACGAGAAAAGAAGATTTTGGTGCTGCCCGACTGGCTGCTATTCCTCGTTAATGGGTGCAGTATTTAACTACAAAACAATGTAACTAACTTCCTACATGCACTCCACTTCGAGTGGTTCTCATGCCATCCCATGAGCTCGATCATGCCGTGCATGTAGCAACTGGACTCGGCTAACTACTGCTGATCCGAAAGAACAGGTAAAGAACTAGTCTCACTCCTCGCTACCGCGCAGGGTGGGGAGTTATCGCATGACGCGCATGACCTGGACAATCGTCGTGCTCAACTCTACCTATCCATATGCAAGTTTTATTCAACACGTGAGGAGAGTAAAGAAGGCGTGAGTTGGACCGTAACAAATCAGATTTTCTGTTATGAAAGACATCTGTTCTTCTTTCTCCCTCTCGCCATTTCCCCATTCTTGTCTTCATTCCTCTCTGACTTACGCATTTACTCGATCTCACGCCATTGTGAAGCACGTAGGCTATGGGATATGACAATCTGGTATCAGAGCTTCGTCTGATCGTGTTACTGCTTGGCCTAGAGCTGTAAAATCCCAGGGAACAGTTGGGAAACCTGAGGTGATCTTTGATTACTGCAGCGATTCCTGTGAAATCCCTGACACCGGTTGTCTCGGCTTAGCGAACGATTATCACGGCTCCACCGAAACCCTCCCCGCAGACCCACTTCGTCTTGGAGGCGATGGGCGAGGTGGTATCTCAGGCGGAAGAGAAATGGGAGATATTGGCGCACAGCATCGATCAAGTAATTTCCAAAGCTCGAGTTGATGGAAACGGCGCAGCAGCAGATGGCAGTTCAAGTAGAACTCACGGCTAAGGTGGTGGAGAATCAGGCCAAGGAACAGCAATTGCTCGCCAAAAGTTAGAAGCGACAGCCCAAGCGGTCGCAAGGATCACTGTGGGAAACCAAGCAGGGCTAATGGAGGAACATCGGAGGATGGAACACGCTCAAGTCGCAGAAAGGGGTCCTTGGGCGAGCATGCAAGCACCTCTCCTACCAAACCCAGGGGGAACGCCTCTCCAGTGTTCATCCGAAGGATGCAACAGTTCGGCATCAGGATTGTCGCGAGGTGCTGGAGAACCACTCAATTTTAACCGCAGTCCATTACCCAAGCAATCGTTTCCAAAATTTGACGGGGATCATCCAAGGATCTGAAAGGATAAGTGTTTGGATTATTTCAAGATGTTTAACATTCCAGAGAATTTGTGGGTGAATGCGGCTACGTTACATATGGAAGGCAATGCAGCGAGGTGGTTGCAGGCTTTCAAGTTGAGGCATGACTTGGGGAACAGGGAGAATTTCATATCGGCGGTTGAAGGGAAATTTGGCATGTATGAGCATCGTAGGATTCTAGAAGATCTGCAAAATCTTCGGCAAAAGGAGTTAGTAAGGAAGTATCGAAGGGAGTTTGAGGAAGTGATGTATCACCTTTCTATGTTCAATCCCCACTATGATGAGGAATTCTTTATGTCACAATTTATAAGAGGATTGGAAGAAGAGTTGAGAGGCCCAGTGCAGAGTCAAGTACCGGGATCGGTGGACCGGGTGGCACTATTGGCAAGAGTTCATTAGGATATTCAAGACCGGTTGAAAACAGGGAAGATGAAGCAGACAATGAACCGCAATAACCCAACACGGATTCGGGCCGAACCATAGCTGAATACCATGAGGTTTGGTCAACGTGAATTGTGGAAGTCCCGACAATTGAAAGAGTATCGACGGTTGAATGGATTATGCTATCAGTGCGGGGGGGAATTTGAAGCAGGGCATCATTTGCATTGTAAGAAAAAGGGACAGGCTCAGTTGCAAGCAATGAGAGTTGAAGAATCGGAAGAATTGTTGTCGGATGAAGTGTTAGACTTACTTGAAATGGCTGATATGGGTAAGGAGGAATTGTGCAATTTGTCTTTGAACGTAGTAGCCGGGAAAGAAGAAGAAGAAACTATACGGATAAGAGCATTGGTGAAAAAATCAAGTCATGCTAATATTAGTGGACTCAGGAAGTTCCCACAGTTTCGTGAATGCAAAATTCTTGCACCGAGTGCGATGCTTTGCTTATGAAATTAAACCAATGCAAGTGAGGGTGGCAAATGGAGAAATTTTGCAATGTGACCGGTGATACCTGGAATGGAATGGTGGACTCAAGGACAAACTTTCACAACTGATTTGTGAGTTTTAGATCTAGGAGCGTATGATGCTGTCTTAGGCATGGACTGATTGCAGAAACACAGTCTAATGAAATGCCACTGGAAAGACAAGACAATTGAATTTGAGTACAAGGGACAACCGGTCAAGTTACAAGGGGTTCAAATTTCAGAATCGGAGGAATTATCCGAACTGAAAGCAGAACAGTTTTTGAAATGGCAAAAGGGAAATGAAGTATGGCTATAGCGGTGATTGAGGAATGTCAACAAGAGAAAGAAGTAGAAATACCTGCCGGAGTTTCGGCAGTCCTCCAGCAATATAGGACAATGTTTGATGAGGCAGAGGGGATACCACCATCCCGAGAATATGACCTTGCCATAGCTTTGGTGCCCAACGCCATACCAGTTAACTCAAGGCCATATAAGTACTCACCATTACACAAGGATGAGATTGAGCGTCAAGTCGAAGAGATGCTAAAATCAGGAATTATCAAACGTAGTACTAGTCCATTTACCTCTCCAGTATTGCTAGTTCAAAAGAAGGACGGATCATGGCGTTTTTGCGTGGACTACCGGCGGCTAAATGATTTGACCATTAAGAACAAGTTTCCAATGCCGGTAATCGATGAGTTACTTGATGAATTGGGGGGAACAAAGTAATTCTCAAAATTGGACTTGAGGAGGGAGGAGGACGAGGAAAAGACTGCGTTCAAAACACACCATGGTCAATATCAATTCCGAGTCATGCCATTTGGTCTTACAAATGCGCCGACAACATTTCAATGCGTGATGAATTCCATTCTTGAACCATATTTACGAAAATTTGTTTTGGTATTCATAGATGATATTTTGATATATAGTCCCAGCTTGGATCAGTATTTGAATCATCTAAAAACAATGTTAGATCGTTTGAGGCAGAATCAGTTTTCGGTTAAATTATCGAAATGTGTCTTCACTCAGCGAGAGTTGGAATACATGGGACATATTATATCAAATAGGGGATTTGTTGCCGACCCACAGAAGACACAAGCCATGGTCAACTGGCCTCTTCCTTCCACTGTAACTGAACTGCGTGCCTTTTTAGGATTGACAGGATATTATCGCAAGTCTGTTTGCAGTTATGGACTGATCGCAAAACCCTTGACTAACTTATTGAAAAAGAAAGCGTTCATTTGGAATGAACAGTCTGAAGAGGCGTTTATCAGATTAAAACAAGCTATGGCTTCCACTCCGGTATTAGCTCTACCGAATTTCAACAAAGTGTTTTGTGTAGAAACTGACGCTTGTGAAAATGGCATCGGAGCAGTACTCATGCAAGGGGAACATCCAATTGCTTTTTTGAGGAAAGCTTTGGGAATTGTACATCATAACTTATCAATATATGAGAAAGAGTTCTTAGTTCTAATTATGGCAGTGGAACATTGGCGGTCGTACCTATAGAGAGGGGAATTCATCATTCAGATAGACCACCACAATCTCACTTATTTAGAAGATCGCCAATGCAGAGAAAAGCCATGGCCAGGTTGATGGGACTCCAATTCAAGATAGTTTACAACAAGGGAAAAGAGAATGTGGCAGCAGATGCTCTTTCGAGAGTGGGACATTTGATGGCTATGCACACGGTTGCAGAAATTCGTCCAGCATGGATACAAGAAGTGATTAACTCGTATGTAACTGATCGGGACGCCTAGGAGAAGCTGGCAAGATTAGCAGTGCACAGCCCAGACAATCAAGGCAATGAGTTAACACAAGGATTGATAAGAAACAAAGGGCGAATTTGGATTGGTGCAAATTCTGCTCTACAAACAAAACTGATTGACACATTTCATACTGGTTCTTTGGGTGGTCATTTGGGTATACAGGCAACGTTTCAAAGGTTGAAGAAACTCTTCTTATGGGAAGGGATGAAACAATCAGTTGAGAGCTTCGTGAAACAATGTGGAATTTGCCAGCAAGCAAAAGGAGAGCACCATCGCTCGGTCGGCCTGCTTCAACCACTTCCTGTTCCAACCGGCGTGTGGCAGAACTTGACTATGGACTTTATAGAGGGATTGCCAAAGTCTGAAGGATATGATACAATCCTGGTGGTGGTGGATCGATTCTCGAAGTACACCCATTTTCTTCCTCTTCGGCATCCCTACATAGCTCATAAGGTAGCTCAAATCTTTGTGGATCAGATAGTCAGACTACATGGAGTACCTCAATCGATAGTTTCAGATAGGGATAAAGTATTTACCAGTTAGTTTTGGAAGGAATTATTCAAGATGATGGGTACAAAACAACAGCACAGTACTGCGTATCATCCACAAACGGATGGGCAAAGCGAACGAGTGAATCAATGTCTAGAGATGTATCTTCGCTGTGTTGTTCACGATTGGTTGGCTCTAGCTGAGTTTTGGTACAATACCAATTTTTACACTTCCTTGGGCTGCTCTCCATATAAGGTCTTGTATGGTTATGAACCAAATTATGGAATAATTCCTCACAGCCAGCCTACAGAAATTAATTCAGTTGAAGAATGGTTTCAAGATAGAGAAGCACATACAGATCTGGTCAGACAACACCTACTCACTGCTCAACACCGGATTAAAGCGCAGGCTGACAAACTTAGACATGATCGGGAGTTTCAGGTGGGGGATAAGGTATTGTTGAAACTATAGCCCTATGCTCAAAGCTCAATAGTTAATCGCCCATACCCTAAACTGGCTTATAAGTATTATGGACCATATGAAGTGGAGGAGCGTATTGGAGCAGCGGCCTATCGGTTAAAACTGCCAGAAGGTGCACAAGTCCATCCAGTCTTTCATGTATCTCAATTAAAGCCATTCATAGTAGATTATACATCAGTATTCATAGAATTGCATAAGATGGCGGAGTTGGACACTACCAGTCCAGAACTGGAAGAAATCCTGTATCGCTGGCTGGTCAAAAAGGGCAATGTCACTGTTCCACAAGGGTTGATCAAGTGGTCCGGTATTCCACGAGAAGCATCGACCTGGGAAGACCTTAATGTGTTGCATCGGCGGTTTCCAGACTCAGTTGCTTGGGGACAAGCAACTGCATCAGGAGGGGGTAATGTAGTGGGGACGTCGCCTAGGCAAACAGAGTGCACGAGGAACATTGTCAGATGATGAACAGGGATGGATTCGCTTCAGTAGTACGTGTGAGGAGTGACGTATGTGTAGGCCCACATGTACGTGAGGAGAGTAAAGACTACTTAAGGCGTGAGTTGGACTGTAACAAATCAGATTTTTTGTTATGAAAGACATCTATTCTTCTTTCTCCCTCTCGCCCTTTTCCCCATTCCTATCTTCGTTCCTCTCTAACTTACGCATTTACTCGATCTCACATCATCGTGAAGCATGTAGGCTACGGGATATGACAACGTCGTCCGTCTTGGTAGGTGGAGGAGGGCACGGCTACGACGCCTCGATGGCGAAGTCGATCGTGCGCCTGCTGTGGCCACGATGCTCACCCTTCGAGGAAGAGGGGGACTTGGCTTCCCCATTGGTGTTGGTGCTAGCGAAGTTGCCTTCGTCGTCAGAGTCGGTGGCGGAGGGGTCGCGGGCGTGCTTGTCAAAGGAGGGGCGCTAGATGTTGTGGGTGATCTCGAGAAGAGGTGCCGGAGCCGCGGAGGCGGTCGACATAGTGGTGGTACCTGCGCTTGAGACGGCAGAGCTTCGCGACAAGTTGGCTCTTAGAGAAGTCGAGCTGGAGGCGGCCCCGCATCTCCTTGTAGAAGGAGAAAATTGATATTATGCCACTCTCAAGAGTGGCGCCAGCTCAAATGCCATCTTCGTCGATGCCTTTGTTAAAATGCCACTCTAATCGTGCCCTCCTCACCAAAATGCTATTTTCGCATTTATAAAATGATTTTCGCTTTGGTCTGCAGTTTTAGCCACTGGAAATGACATTCCTACACCCGAGCAAGATCTATGTGGTGAGGCTATAATATCAATTTTCTCCACCTTCGAGATACCAGCCACCAGCACCCTGACTTTCTTCTTGCTGCTCCCTTCTCCCAACAGCCGCCGCAAACTAGGTGAGAGGGATGCTCGCCTCCCACCGACTGCCGGAGATGCCGTTGCCCTTCTCCCTCCTGCTGGTGAAGGCTGCCTGTACCTTGATGGCACGACAATGGCGGGCTCCTTTGCCGCCCTACGGTTCTCCTCCTTGGCCGCAATAAGGCCAGGCACCAAACATTTTGACAGCACCGATGACGATGCCCTGGATGTACCCCTGACAACAGGTGATGATGCTCGGAAGGCTCCCTTGACCGAGGGCGACGACGCGCGTGACCCGCCTTTAACGGAAGGCGACGGATCTCGCTGCTTGGATGGCACCGAAGAAGCGCTGCTTCACGGCAGAACCGCCCGCTAGAGCCATGGCCTCAGAAATGTTCTTGGGAGCAAGAACCATCCTTTTGATGGCATTCATTGAATCGGACGGTGGTACATTGCTGGAATTGGATGGCATGAGCGGCGACGCGGCGGCAGACGGGGTTGTTGGTTAGATGACATAGTCACGGGAGCAGGCGGTGGGGCGGACGACGAGGGGCTCGGGGCTGCCAACGCAGGGGATGGAGCGGGAGGAGGGCACAGGGCAACTTGGGTCTGTTTGGTTATATACTAATATTATCATATTTGTTTGTCAAACTAGTCAAAAGTTAGTGTAACACTCCAGCACCTAGTATGCCGCGAATGCCACCCAAACGATACTAGAAACAACCAAAAACACATATTTAATCATAAATTACAGCAACTATGCTAATTGCTTAAATGGAAAATTCGGCAGCATAACCTTTGTTTTTCCATGGTTTGAAACAGCAATGATAATATCATAATATATTAACATAACAATTAACATCTAAAACAGGAATAATATGAGTTATAGCAACATTTCAAGCCCAGAATATAAACTCTAACGTTCCATGAACTAATATGAAGTGAACAATAAAACCAAGCACACAAGGTAGCATAATCCAAGTTTAGCGCAATATAGTAATCATTACAACTACGAATGAGAGTGTGTAGTTGTCTAGATGAATGAAACTATGTGGAGATATGCCGCTAACTCCCTTTCCCGTAAGCCGAACTCATGGTACCTAAAAACATCATAAAACAACAAGCGTGAGTTCATCACTCAGCAAAGTGTATCGCAATGGAATAAAGCAAAACAGTTTTTCATAACATCATCACTACATCTCATAAACATCATCTTAAGAATCTCATAATTCATCTTCATATACATCTCATATACATCTTCATTCATGCAATGCAATGCACATGTCTCTTTGTTTAGCACATACCGGTATTGCCGAGTGCACACCCGTCGGTGTGCACCCTCTTTCCCTTCCATCCCGGGGAGGGTGCCTACTCTTACTGACTTGCTCCCATTCACAACCGTGGATGGGACTATGAGGTATGTCTTTCGTGTTCACTACGTGTGAACACAAAGGCCCGCATTAGAATGGGTCGCATATTCCATTATGAATGCACATATGCCGAAATCATGATCTAACTTGCATAAATAATCCATATGACAACTGCATAGCCATTAACTAATCATATTTATCAAATCACATGCAAGGATCACATAAGTCAAACTAGCACATCATATGGTTTTAATGCAACGCTACGAAATTGTTTGACCATCCAATTCCTAAACCTTTAACCATGTGAGACAGAGTGGCGAGATGTGGAAGGCACTCCCGGGGTCACACCACCTGCACATAAGTATAATACACTCAAAATCATGCACACAAAATAATATAAGAACAATCATCTACAACGACTTCGCAACCCACTCCTAAAACCGAAAAAACAGAGAGTCTGTCCAACGGGACAGCAGGCTTCCAATAAGCATAACTTTAGTTCTACAACTACAAATCAGGTAAAAGAGTATATTTTCTCAAACCTCAGGAAATTTCCCAACTTTTTCTAAGTATTCGCGAAAACTGATTTGGCCTCTAAAATCCTCTAATCTACAGTTGATCACAGACTGTAGCAATCGCGTCACAGATTGGACAGCGCTCGGTAAAACAGCCATAACTTTTAAACGGATGAACGGAATTTAAAGTTTT
Organism: Rhipidocladum racemiflorum; assembly: GCA_036346355.1. NCBI lineage: Eukaryota > Viridiplantae > Streptophyta > Magnoliopsida > Poales > Poaceae > Rhipidocladum > Rhipidocladum racemiflorum. The sequence goes on along the minus strand of CM070573.1, from coordinate 58,445,541 downwards.
TAGTGTCCAATTAAAGGTAATTGAATTACCTACAACTTTTGTAACAGCCGGCCGACCATGTAATGACTCTAAAATCCTCAAAAACGCATCCCAACACCGACTGTCAAACCTGGCCAAGAGCCACTCGTGAGACAGATCTAGAATCCAACTTAACCCATCTAATCACAGCACCTAAAAGAGAGTTATAGGCATGAATTATCCCATATAGAAGCACCTAAACCACCACAAAAGAATCGCGATTCGTTACCTCTTCTTGGAGAATCAAACGACGATGAAATCCTTTCTTCCTTCCTGCCGCTCCTTCCTCCGGAACCGCAGCAAATCACCGGAGATCTCCGGACCGACGATCCACCGAGCGAGGAAACGAAGAACAACGGGGAAGGAGAGGTGAGGGGCTGCTAGGGGAGGGAAGGGTGGTGGCTAGGGAGGGGACACCCTAAGGGGGGGCGCACTAGGGTTAGGGGGCGGCTAGGTGTGGGAGGGTAGGAGGGGGGGCGCACTAGGGTTAGGGGGGCGCATGGGAGGCAGGCTTGCTGCCCCTTTCCTCCCCCACGTGGGCCAGGGACTTCCACCTATGGCCCAAATAGATCCCCTAAGGCCCAAACTGTTTCCCCCAAGGCCCGAACTCCCCCTGAAGAGCCCAAACACCCGGAAACGGCCGAAAAACACGATAAAAAAAGTTGTACCGTAATGCCACAATCTATATTGTCACATTCCATAATGTCACAGTTAGGTTATCAAAATTAAAGCCACACTTTAGCTAATAAAAAAACTACCATACTTTTTTGAGTCACTAACGCATGGGATTTGAATGGCAGGAAATCTTACCACTAGTATGGTTATAAACCAAACAGGCATGTAACTCTATCAAACTTGTCTAACTTATATGTGGCAAAATGTGACACGTCTGGCTATGAATCAAACGTACCCTTAATCTTCTTTTGGATTGGGTTTGTGTAGGTCTCAAGCTTGCTTGGACCGGACTTGGTGATGTTAGGCTTGAACTATGTTGGGGACTCGAATTTATTTTTATTTAATATTTATTTTAAATCTTTTTTTTAAATAATCAACGGATTTTTTTGCCTAAATGGGCTCCCGTCATTTGGATATGGGGCTATTCCCTATATTGGGGCGATAGGTACTTGAATGCAAAAAATGTTGACAAATCTACTCCTTCAAGAGTCCATTTTCGAAATTGCATTTTTTGCATTCAGATCGCCCCATATCCGGGCGACAGGAGCCCATTTTCGCAAAAAGAAATTCATTGATTATTTTCAAAAAAAGATTTAAAATAAATATTAAATAAAAAAATTCTTGGGGACTCGGAGTAGGATTTGGACTTAGCCAGACACGGGCTAGGCTTTGCGCTAGATTGGAATCGTAAGAGTTGGGTTGGGCTAGGCTGGAGCAGAGTTGGGTTTTAAGTAGGGCTCGAGGTTGAATGACACAAATTATAGCCAATTTACTACCTCTGTTTCCGAATTTATGGCATTATAACTTTCATATTTTGTTTTTAAACATATGTCATTCTATAATTATGAGATGACTTTTTATCATTTACTATTATAGATTAGAGTAAGACACACCATCAAAAAAATACGATGGATATAAGTAATATAGTCTTGTTTAGATCGATGCGTTAAGTGTAAGAACATAAAATGACATTTATTCAGAAACAACGAAATATCGATTGGACCAGTGGTGGATTGGACCTAACTCATCAATTCAACTGCTAAATCACACACATCTCGAGGCAAAATCTGGTGCAAAATATCCTTTTTTTTAGAAAAAACAATAAGCAGAACATCATTTTTAGACGAAATTAACAAATTACTTGATTGCATGGTGTAGGACAATACAGAATTGAGACATTCACGCAGGAGATGGATGTATTGGTTATGGTAGTGTGGGTGCATGAATCAGTCATGCACGCGGTCAAGCCAAACAAAAGCTGGAAACGCCCGAGCAGCTTTGGCATCGAACACTGCCTGCCGCCCGCTAAGCAGTAACGCGTGCACCTCTTCTGCAAGCAGCACCGGAAAAGGTGCCAAATTTCGCTGAATTAGCGACCACGAATGACAACTAAAGAGTAAACGCCATTAATTAACTACTAGTCCGGCACTCTGTCCCAAGATACAAAGCCTATTTGTTTTAGTTGGGATCATAGAAAGCAGTTTCTAAAACATATATAATAAAAGTTAGATTGTTAAAAGCTGGAGGTTGAAAAGCTAATGGTTGTTTGGCAACCTAAATTATAATCTACAATGGGGGTGGCAATAGTGGGTAATTTCGACTAAAGTTCGATGGATATTTTGGTCTTTTGCAAAAAAAAGCTGAGGAAAGCTCCTCTAGAGTGGATTGTGGGATTGCTACAATCTGTCTACCAGATTATTACAATCCACAATAAAAATTGTCTGTTTGTTGACCTTCTAGATTTTAAAAACTACTTGCTGAAACAAACAGGTTCTTAGCCTACAAACCATATACACATAGCAGGAAGGATATTAAATCTAAAAAATCAACATCATTGGACCATACCTACCTCTATTAAATGACATGCTACTTTAACTACTCAATCAATTTTTCAGTATTAAAGGAGATGTATATGGTAGAAAATATAGCAATAACTATATATTTGATTTTTAGAATGGACTTAATTATATTGTAGGATGACCTTCCTCAAGAATAGTGATTTATATTGCGAGATAGAGGGAGTAGCTGGGTGTATGTATAACCAGCGTAGGCAAGGGAATTTGTTCGTGAGGGAAGATACATGTTTTCTTTTATACATCGTGATCGAAGAGCTAGCTAGGGGTGGGCATTCGGTTTTTTTCGGTTTTAAAATAATTCGGTTTTTGAAAAGTGGCAACCGAATTTCTCAAATAAAAATGAAAAACCGAACCGAATTAACCGAAATATTTCGGTTCAATTAATTCGGCTTTTCGGTTAACCGAAATATGAATAAACACTAGGTAGATTAGATTGTATCCTTCTCACATCGCAACATAGAGTAGACATAAACCCACACAATATCATAGGTCATTACAGTATAAGTATAATAGAATATATGAACATACCACACGTATGCATAAAGATGTTAGATTATAATAATTGTTTGGTAGATTTAGAAAGAACATTATAAAAGTGGAATTGTACATATGCTATTCGGTTTTTCGGTTTTTGAAAACTAAAAACCGAACCGAACACTGAAAACCGAATTATATCAAGATAAAAACCGAACCGAAAATCGTAAACCAAAAAAACCGAAATAATCGGTTAATTCAGTTTGGTTCAGTTCAGTAATTCGGTTTCGGTCTAAAATGCCCACCCCTAGAGCTAGCTAGCACGAGAAGAACCATGCATGATGCATATATGTTTATCGGTAGAGCAAGCAAGCAAGGTACCACTTTGCAGTAGAGATTAGGCCTGCAACCCTTGCATCTTCCCTAATTAAGTCATCTTAACCCAAAAATGAACCACACTTATCTCAGATACCGCGCGCCGACGACCAACGGACCAAAGCCCAGTCCAGTCAATCACTTCCTTCACACAAGCAGCTAGCAACACTGGTGCCGCCCATGTCCATCGATCTCAAGCATATATCTTCCCAACAAAGCAAGGAAAATCTGCACTTCACATGCCAAGCAAGTCTGTAATCAACTAATTAATCACCACAAAACAGGAAGGGAGAGGAGGAGCCAGCGAGCGATCGATGCAGAGCATGCATACATGTCTCTGCCTTAAAGCATGCAAAAAGGACTTATCTATGTCATCCAGGAGTGCAAGCAAACCAAACCAACGCCCTAAAAGATATCCTTCGAAGCAACCGTTTCAATTACTGCCCGTCCATCTAATCTTGCTAGGCTCCTTCACAAGATTCGCGCGCATCCGTCGAGCAAACAGTACAAACACCTATAAATCGTCACAGATCACAAGCCATTAAACTCACAAACACGAGTTGGTAAGGCTAGAGGGAGAAGACGACGTCAAGACTTAGTGGCGGCAACTAGTAATGGCGGCGCCGGCGAGGAACGTGAGCTTGGCGGACAGGGCGCTGCGCGGGGTGGCGGACCTGATCAAGCTGCTGCCGAGCGGCACGGTGTTCCTGTTCCAGTTCCTGAGCCCGCTCGTCACCAACAACGGCCACTGCGCCGCCTACAACAAGGCGCTCTGCGGCGCGCTCCTCGCGCTCTGCGGCGGCTCCTGCGTCTTCTCCTGCTTCACCGACAGCTACGTCGGCTCCGACGGCCGGGTCTACTACGGCGTCGTCACGCCGCGCGGGCTGCGCCCCTTCGCCGCCGACCCGGACGCCGCCACCAGGGACCTGTCGGGGTACCGCCTCCGCGTGGGGGACTTCGTGCACGCGGGGCTGTCGCTGCTTGTGTTCGCCGCCATCGCGCTGCTGGACACGGACACGGTATCGTGCCTGTACCCGGCGATGGAGGTGACCGAGAAGATCATGATGGCCGTGCTGCCCCCCGTCGTCGGCGGCGTCGCCAGCTACGTCTTCGTGGCCTTCCCCAACAACCGGCACGGCGTCGGGTACCAGCCCACGCGCGCCACCGAGGACTTCGAGCACAAGTGCTAGCCCGTCGTCAATGGCGTGGCGCGTACGTGTGCCATTATTCGGATGCATTGCTCGGCTCCGTCCGTGTGCGTGTCTGCATGTGAATATGTATATGGTTTGGTCGTTCGTTCCTTTGGGCTTTGAAGACTTGGGTGTGGAGGTGTGTCGTCCGAGTGACGTGTCATCTTGTCCATCTTAATTTATCAAGTTTGCATTGATACTGTCATGTATCTGGGCTGGGGTGCATGATTGATTGATTAATTGGTCGGTCAGCTCCTCCTTTTCTTATTAATTTGTAAAGAACGCTTAATTTGGTGTCAAATTGTTTTTGGTTAATGCCAGGCGTCCTTTTCCTGTCGGACTAATTCAAGCTCACTCTTTAACATGGCAAACGGTTGGCCCACCACTGTTTGTCATGGCCTCTTGGGTTAGCATTGTTGTAAAACGAAATCATAATGCACCAATGAAATTGTAAGAACAAACACCGAGAACACACAATGTAGGAAGGTAAATTGTTCTCTCTCTTTATTAGATTAAACTTTCTATATGTGAATATTCATGGATGAAAACAAAAAAAGAAGTGACTAGTACCTCACTACGACACTATCAACACGTCGATGATTTACCAACAAAGGTCCAACCACATATCAAAAGAGACTCTGCAAGATAAAAAAAAAGTTGATTAGTGCATCATATAACATAATAAATATCTTCAAATTTTCTTTCAAAAAAATATCTTCACATTGAAGAATTAAATTAGTACATCAAATACCACTAATGTGCTAATCAAACCTAATACAAGGCAAACTCATTTTCCGAGTCTTCATGATTTGGAACCGTCACGTAATGGTAATATCATCAAGTGATTTAAATATCTTCCGTTTGGTATAGCAAACCATCAAGTACTTGGACCAATCATCATTAATCTTGTTGCAGTTGGGCTAAACTTGTACTTTCATGATCATCACTTACAAGGTTTCTCTTATAAACCAAAAACCTCCTCATTTCTAGAATGTCACAAATCAAAATAACAAATGTTTAGCTCTTATCAACATTGCATAATAGATAATACATCAAAATATCAATATCAAAACTGCATCCAACTAATTATTCTACTTCAAATCTATTTTGTATAAAAGATAATAGTATAATTATTCTACTTCAAAAGTCAAAACAGTAATACACTGTAATCTTATTACTAACAGCTAAATACCTTCAACATTCTCAAATGCACCCATTCCTAAGCAGCAATCCATCAACATCAACATATCTATGGAATGAAGAAGAGGCAGTCAAAACGGTAATACATTATACACTTTAGGCCCTGTTTGGTACGGTTTCAGATTCTAGTAGAAACGAAAACGGTTTCAGATTCTTGGTAGAAACATTTCAGGTAGAATCAGAATAATTGTCTGGAAACTGTTTGGCTAGCTGTCTGGATTCTGTGAATCGGGGTTGAGGGCGATTCGGCCCCGACGTGGAAAAAGAAGAAACGTTCTGAGAAGAATCGTTCCGAGCTTTAGCCCGTTTGGTTGGGTTTCTCCTAGATTCTAGTAGAAATGGCCCGGTTCCAAGTTACCAAACGGGCCTTAGTCTTATTCTTATACCTCTCGGTCCCCTCCTGGCTCCTGCCTTGGTTCTTCAATCCAGCGCGCCCTTGTACAATTGTACTAGTCTTGTTCTTCACTGTCATCCTCACGCCTCAGGAGGCTAGCTGACCACTCCACCGTCGGTTCCGGTTCCTCACTCTTGCACGTGTGCTCCAAGTCCCGACCACCGCGACTATGCTGCTCCTCTCCGCCGACGCCCTCGCCGCTGGCTGCTGCTTCTACCCTTCGTCTCCGCCCACGCTCACGACACAGCGACCACCGTGCTCTTACAGGTCCGTTCGCGCCATGGAGCTTGCTCCACTAACAGCTGCCCCTACTCGGCCGTCGGCACAGGTGGGGTATTGAAGATTTAAGGGAGACCGATGGAAAGAGGTAAAGTATTGGGGATTTGGAGATTTGAGGGTTTTGGGGATTTCTGATTTTGAATGAGTTTGTTTATGGGCTTCCGTGCTTCGGCCTGTACGGCCCACTCGAAATGCCGATGGCTTGCCCTGGAGGAGATGAGGACGCACAACGTTCATGGTACTGGCAGCGGCCGACGGGTTTACTGTACGTCGTCGGTGAGCGTGGACAGGCGCCCGCTCTGCTTGAGAGCTACCTCCACCACTATTATCGGCCTGGGTGAATGATACTCATCTTAATGTTTAGTTATTTTACATGTCTGGAATATCCGATCATTTGTTTTTTCATAGTGCGATTGATTATTTATCATAATATCTTATTGATATACGAACTCTAGTAAAAGTAAATCATCAATTATTCTTACCAGTCTAGTTTTGTTGCTTAGATTTCAGCATGTTACTCTCTTATCTTATAGGTGTGCTAACCTGCTGGTTTTCTGCATTGCTGCAAGTATGGTTCACAAAATTGACGAAAATCACATAACAATTGCAATTTTTGACTGCATCGTGCTAGCTCGGGATTTAAATTCGGTCGGTAAATCGGTCCAATTCAAACCTAAATTCAAAAAATTTAGGAAATTCAAAGTGTTAATTTTTTTTTTGAATTTTTGTATGAGGTCCTGAGGCAATACCAATGATGCTGTAAAATTTTTAGATAATTATCAGATATGTGTATTTTTTAAATTTTTTTTGACAATACTACTATCTTTGTATATGCTCTTTTGTTTTTGATTTTCTAGGAGCACTAATTGAAGTCTAATATTTCTCTAAATTTTTGTGTGAGGTTCTGAGGCAATGTTAATGATTTTATAAAATTTTTAGATAATGATCAGATCTGTGTATTTGTTTTCAAATTCTGATAGTGCTATTGTCTTTAGGGTGGGCATTCAGTTAATACGGGTTATTTCGTTTAAAAAATTTTGGTTTTTAGAAACTGAAAACCGAACCAAACCGAATAAATTTGAAAACCAAACTTGGTTCAGTTATTCGGTTCACCGAAAGATGGCATCGTTGTCCACTCCAAGCTCCAAGCTGCAGGCCAGATCGATAGCTGTTGCTCGCCCACACCACCACACAACCTACCTGTGACACCACGGAGTGTCGTAATCTTATAAAATGTGGATGTTAAGGTCAAAACATTATAAAATATGTAAATGGAGGGTAAAACTTTACGTTATGCCGTTTATAGCATGTTTTTGGGCCGTTTTCGGGTGTTTGGGTCTCTCCGGGGGAATTTGGGCCTTGGGGGTTGAGTTGGGCCTCCGGTGGAAGGGTTTGGGCCCAAGGGGGGGACTTTTGGGCAGCCAAATCTGGCCCCCACCCCTTGGTGCGCCCCAAACTCCCTCTCCCAACCCTAGCCGCCACCCCCTAGCCCCCCCATGCGCCTCCACCCTTCCCCTTCCTCTCCATCTTCCCCCATGGCGCCACCACCCCTCTCCTCCCCTCTCCACCTCCCTTGCTGCCCCTAGGGGAGTTCTCCACCTCAACACCTCAAATATCCGTCCATTGGAGCGCTACGCGACGAGGAGATCCGGTGGATTTGTAGCGAGGAAGGAGATCGCGCGAACCGGGAGGAGATCCGTTGGGTTTTCGGTCGTCGGGCGAAGGTATGGCCATGAGAATCCTTGGGGTTGGTCTAGGATCTGTTCTAAGGGTGATTATCATGTTTTTAGATCAATTGGTGGTGCTTGAATTGAGTAGATTAGATGGAATCTTGAGTTTGCCACGTTCTCTGTTTCGGGCAGCATGAGCAGTCGACCTAGAGCTTGGGTTTTCGTCAATTTAGACTCAGAATTTGGTCGTACGGATGTTGAAGACGTTGTAGGTAATTTCAATATCTTTCCGTGGGTATAAAGAACGTCCAATTCCGCCCAGCCGTTTGAAAGTTATGATCATTTTACCGAGCGTGTTAAAATCTGTGACGTGATTGGAGCAGATCACGGTATTTTGTAGATTAAACAACTTTAGAGTCCGAATCAATTTTTCCATATACTTAGAAAAAGTTGGGAAATTTCCTAAGCTACGCGAGGATGTACTCATTTAATTGATTCGGAGTCTTAGAACCCGAGTTATTCCTTTTGGAAGGCTGCTGTCCCGATGGGACAGAACCTCTATTTTTGGGTTTAGCGAGTAGTTTGCGATGTCGAGGTAGAAGAGGGTTTGCTTACTGTTTTGTGGACATGATTGTGAGTGTGTGGTACCCATGTGCAGGTGTTGTGACCCCGGGAGTGCCTTCTACTTCTCGCCAATCCGTTGCCCGTGGTTGAGGCAAGTGTATTGTAATGGATAGCGGTTTGTAGGTTGCTAGTTGAGACTAGATGAAATTGATTATATGATATGATCACTTGCCATGCTTTAATGATTGCCATTGTTATGATGAGTATGCTTATTATGTTATGATGCGATATGTTAATGTACAAGTTAATTATGATGTTGGCATGTTTGCATACATGGCATGATACATGGCCCGGGCGGTGAGAAAGTCATAACTAGTCCGGGGAAGGTCGGTGAGAAAGTTATGACTATTCCGGAGAGCCAATGAGTAAGTCCTACATCGTGATTCCATCCACCGCGGTGTTTGGAAGCGAGGAGTAGGCACCCTCCATCTTCGGGATGGAAGGGGGGAGAGGGTGCACGCCGACGGATGTGTACTCAACCATACCGGTATGAGTTTCCAAGAAGACATGAGCATCGCATCGCATTGCATGCATAATGGTGATGATATTGATATGTGATCATGAATGAGATGAAAGACATGATATGAGTTGTTATAGCCATGTAATTATTTTTGTGTACCATTGCAATATGCTTGCTGAGTGTTGAACTCACGCTTGTGCTTTCTTGTTGTTTTAGGTACCATGAGATCAGCATGCGGGGAAGGGAATTAGTCACACTTCTACACGTAGAGTCACTCAATTGTTCCCACAGTCACTTAATTGGGTCTTGATAATACATTAAGTGTGATGCATATTGATTTATGGTTTAGTTTTGCGATATGATAGTCTTATTGTTCGTTTGGCTCATGGAGACATTGAATGCTTGGGATTAGACTTATATTGCTGTCATGCCTTTAATTATTGCTGTTTTAGATGCCTCTTATATTGCCATATATTGCTATGCTGTTGATGTTCCTTCAATTCCTGTTAAAACAAAGGAGATACTGCCGAAATTTTGGTTTTTAGCATTTGCTCATTTGCTGTAATTTACCTTAATTTATGGTATTTAGATGTTGTTTAGCCTATGTTTGGTAGCATTCAGGCATGCTAGATGCCGGGGTGTTACAGTTGGTATCAGAGCGGGCTGTAGGTCCTTGAATGTGTATTTTTAGTGTCATACCTTAGGTTACAACTAAAATGTGATGTGGGATAACTTAGAAACATGGCTTAGGTTTTAACTAAAATTTTGTCATAGGATAGCAACAATAAAACTTGCAAAAAAAATGGTATAACTAATCTAAAATTTGACACACATGGATGCACAGTAGGAAAGGGTATGGGTATCGTTCCTTTACGCTTAAATGTTGTATTTAAGCTTTGATGTTGAATGCTTCATTTGATAATCCATGTTGCTATGTCTATGAGATAAATGATTGAATTGTGCTTGTTGTGGTGATAAAGTGGGGTTGTGGTGCCGAAGGGTTTCGGTCACCACTTTTGTTAATAGTAAGGGTGTGGTTTGATGGTATGGCCAGTTAAAGCCATCACCGAAGAACTATTAACCCCTTGTGGGGAAAGAGTGCTTACCTTTTCTATCGTAGATCGGGTAGTTGGCTGGAGACAAATAGAAGAGTTGATGGTGGTTTCCTTCGGATGCTTTTCACCATTCTGACGGTCGGTTTTGGTTGGTCTTCTTGGTTTTTAGTCGATTGAAATCAAAAGAAAAGTGTTTGGTCTTGGATTTTCGCGGATTGTTCTGTATGCGGTATGTGGTTTTGTCTTCCTTGGTTGAAGACGAAGAAGAAGAGTCTAGTGTTGCGTTTCTTTTGGTCGCCTTTCCAGCTTTGATGCTTAGTTTGTTGATTGCTTTATGGGGAGAAGCATTCAATTTATTCCTGTGTTTGTCTTTCTCCAAGGTCAAAAGAGTTATTGCGGCGTTATGCCAGACTTGGTTGTCAGGGCTGAAGTTCTGTGGCTTTGTAGGAGTAAATGGTGTTTGATTTCGTCATTTTACTAGTTTGAGAAATCATCTTTGAAAGCCCTTCTTGTTTCGTGAAAGTTTGGGGTTTGGTGTTAAGGTTTTATTTGAAATGGATTACTTGATCGCTTGGTTCCCTTTTAAGAAAATTGTGTTTCAACCATTTTCCTCTATGGGAGTCTTTGAGATTGAAAAGTGTTTTGGAGAATTTCCTCTTGCATGATCAAGTTTGGGTTTGTCTCATTGCAACTTTGAGAGTCAAGCTTCTTTGTGAGTTTTGGTTGAGTATTAAAAGAAAAAAATGCTGCAAATAAAGTAAGTATTCGTTTGACTGAAATTACTTGTTAAAAGTGAAAATTGTTGTTTAGCATGTTATATAGTATGTACCAATGTGGTTTATGGAATGACGTATTGTTAAGTTAATTTGCGAGTTGAAACAATTAAATGTAATTGTTACCTTTAGCTTAAGATTAGGTGAACCTCTAGTGATGTAGAGTACCCCATAGTGGGAATGATTAAATGGGTTAATGTACATGCTTAGAATCTGTTGTCATGCTTTAAAAGTGCTTATGATCCTTGTTAATGTTAAAAGTTTAAACCTTGATGCATAGTTAGAACATTAAGATGATGTAAAATAATGATACTGTTAAAGAAACCTTGCCGATTGTTTAAAGATGTTCTAATCTAACGGGTTAATAGAGAAATTTAATCATGTTGACTAGTGGCTTTAATTTGGAAGTTGATTAGAGTTGCTATTTATGTTGTTGCAACCTACTAGTATATTTGGAAGTATGCAGTTGTGTCTCTACAATGCTAGTATTGATATCAATTGAGAAGACATACGACTTATTGTTAATGATGTTGTTAAGGGCAGTGTTAATGCTAGTATTCAATCTATTTTAAATAGTTGGAGTATGTTGTGTGGTGGTAATTTTGTTATCACCTATGTACAGGGTAGCTAAAAGTAATGTTATTGGTTGATGATTATGCCCATTTGTTGTTATTGATGACTAAGTAGTGGTGGTAACTGTTTATATTACTCGTTGGAAAACCATGGTTAAAGTAGAGGAAAATTTTAACATGTTGCGATGGAGTGAGCTTTGGATAATTAACATGATGAATGATTTTATCCTTAATGAAAGTATAACTTAATCTCACTTACGAATTCTTCCCTGTGGAGATAATATTTACATGTTGAAGTCACTTGTTAACTGAATAAGTTTCGATTGTCGAGACGTTTACATATAGGTGGTATGAAATTCATTGGTTGATCATGCTGAAAGATTTGTTGGAGCATTTGTTTCAATCTAGAATATGATGTTATATGATATGTTGGTCCGTGGGGATCTTGTTGATGTAGTCTTCGTTGGATGTCTTTGAATAAGCATCATAAATTCTATTTATAAGTATTGGGAAAGGTAATAAGAGAAAGAATTTATTTTGTAGCTCTTGTTGTAACCTGAGGGGTTTCTCGATGAGTAAATAGTGAATATTGAATGTTTAAAAGATAAGTATAGGGTTTCATGCTGAGCTTGTGTTTAAAACCTTTTGGACTGGTTTGGTTGTTTGCTATCTTAGTCAAATGCTTTTGATCAAGGCGTTTTTTTTATGTTGTGTGTCAGAATTTCCCTAAACTCGTAGGGATTGGTGTTGATCTTTGGGTTTGGCCCATTTGTTTAGTTGTGCTATGAGTATGGATTGACACCCAAAAGTTTTAAGTGGATCGCGCTCCTTCACGTTCGCCCTGAATTTTCTTTGGGAATAAATTTTAAAGGAAGCAGTTGGACATAGTGGGTTGTGTTGGAGTTTCTTGGGATTTAATTTGTGACTCTTTTTGGCTAGAATTGGAGTTATTTGGAAAATGTGTGTGGTGTTTGCAAGTGTTTCAAAAGGGTGGATTTTATGAATGTTTCATCAGTGATTTTGTTAGTGAAGTGTTCCCTTCTTGGAAATGAGTTTCCCTTTCCTGTTGAGAACATTTGTGGCGGTTGTGTGTGTTGATGTTTAACTTTGGAGTTGATGTTCTTTTCCAAAATGCTGATTTTGGTTAAAATGTGAGGTTTTGCAAGTTTAGCTTTTGAGAAATGGTGGGTTCTGACATGACGTGGTGTGTTCCAGCTAACGGTGCTGCAGTCATAGTCTATATGATTTAGCGCAGCCGTCAATGTTATGTGTGTTTCAATCATGTGATACCGAGGAAGAAGTCTTTTGGTGAATGACTTTTCGGTATTGTTGTTACATGATGAGTGAATGGTGAAAACGAAGCATGGCATCGTTTATAAATGTTCAATGATAAATGAGTCGGTGAGCCAGGTCGGTGAGAAAGTCATATATGGATATATAACTAATCCGGAGTGCTCTTGAAAAGTGTGCATTCTTGTCATGTATCGAGATTTCCATTTCTTCCTAGTATGAAAAGAAAGAATGAATAATTTGTGGTGTTTTGGCTGCGGTGTTAGAGGTTTGAGTTTTCTTTGTGATTTGGCTTAGAAAAATGACATGAGTACTCTTTGGTTGTTGCCGAACTCTTTCCAATGTGGCTTTTAGCGCCTTGGAGTTCGAGTTGTTGGATGTGGATCATTTTGGGTTCATGGGTCTTGGTTGAGCTTACTCAATGATTGTACCCTTGTTCCGATTCTTTGAAAGGAAGAATGCGAGGGCTAAACCTTCTTAGAAAGAGGAATCTAGTGTGGGTTTATAACGACCTAAAATATTAGGCGTTGCTAGTGGTTGATCGTAACTAGTTTGGAAGTGAAGAGTAAAGGAAGGTTGTGTAGGACTCAATTCAAACCTTCTTGGAGACTTGTGTCATTGATGTGTCCCTCGGTAGGGTTGATTAAATTATTAGCGGACCACTTGGTGGTTGCTAGTAATTGCTTTTCCTTTTCGAAGTGTATTGGATCTTTTGTCGCCGAGCTCTGAGCGAGTTGTGTCAACCGATGTGGATTGCTCGCTTGATATTGTTTTTGCGGGTTTTAAGGACCCTGGTTATAAAGTAGGTTTTTCCTTCGGTGGTAGTGGTGGGTATTGGTCTTTTGTAAAAGGTCAATCTTTTGCAAGGTGTTAGCCGATTGTTCAAGCAGTTGGTAGTCTTGGAGTGTTGTGTCTTGCTTGGTTCAAGGCTGCCTAGAATACGACGAACCACAGTAGAGAGGTTGAGATGTGAAAGCACTTTTGTGCGTGGGAGCTGAAGAGGGTTCTAGAGGTTGGTGCCGTGTTCTTCTGAGGAGAAACATCGGTTAAAGGGATCGGACACTTTAGTGCCAAGGAATGCATAAAATGAGGAATATGAGACCGTTTCCCTTCATTGTCAGCTTAGGAAGTTATCCTTTTGCTTGGGACGTTCTGAATCCTTATGTTTGTACTCGGTGTTTCAAAGTGGAGTAAGAATTCTGGCAAGTTTTGAATGTGAGTTATCTTTAGAGCTGTCAGTCTTTGATCCTTAGCTCCTTGCTTCTGAGTGCTGGCTGGTGCAAATCGTAGGGGCTTCTAAGCGGGTTCTTAGGCGTCAAACATAGCTCCCTTTGATTTGGTTGTTTGCGAAGTGGCGAATCCTGTTGAAGGGGGGAGAATGTGACACCACGGAGTGTCGTAATCTTATAAAATGTGGATGTTGAGGTCAAAACATTATAAAATATGTAAATGGAGGTTAAAACTTTACGTTATGCCGTTTATAGCAGGTTTTTGGGCCGTTTTCGGGTGTTTGGGACTCTCCGGGGGACTTTGGGCCTTGGGGGTTGAGTTGGGCCTCCGGTGGAAGGGTTTGGGCCCAGGGGGGACTTTTGGGCAGCCAAATCTGGCCCCCACCCCTTGGTGCGCCCCAAACTCCCTCTCCCAACCCTAGCTGCCACCCCCTAGCCCCACCCATGCGCCTCCACCCTTCCCCTTCCTCTCCATCTTCCCCCATGGCGCCACCACCCCTCTCCTCCCCTCTCCACCTCCCTTGCTGCCCCTAGGGGAGTTCTCCACCTCAACACCTCGAAGATCCGTCCATTGGAGCGCTCCGCGACGAGATCTGGTGGATTTGGAGCGAGGAAGGAGATCGCGCGAACCGGGAGGAGATCCGTTGGGTTTTCGGTCGTCGGGCGAAGGTATGGCCATGGGAATCCTTGGGGTTGGTCTAGGATCTATTCTAAGGGTGATTATCATGTTTTTAGATCAATTGGTGGTGCTCAAATTGAGTAGATTAGATGGAATCTTGAGTTTGCCACGTTCTCTGTTTCGGGCAACATGAGCAGTCGACCTAGGGCTTGGGTTTTCGTCAATTTAGACTCAGAATTTGGTCATACAGCTGTTGAAGAAGTTGTAGGTAATTTCAATATCTTTCCGTGGGTATAAAGAACGTCCAATTCCGCCCAGCCGTTTGAAAGTTATGATCGTTTTACCGAGCGTGTTAAAATATGTGACGTGATTGGAGCAGATCACGGTATTTTGTAGATTAAACAACTTTATAGTCCGAATCTGTCGGGGATTGGCTATCTGGCAAAAGTCCACGGTACCCCCGTGAAAAGATGAGCCCACCGGCCAGACGATACTGAAAGAAGATGCTCGGGAGAATGAAACGAGCATCCCTCCTCTTCCTCCGAGCATACGCGCGCGCACCTTTACTCGCGACCATACCAAACACCCCCACGAGCAATCATGCTCGTAGAGACCACGACCTACTCGGGTGTTTGGTCGGTGGACCCGGCGACAGCTACGAGGAAGGAAGGAGACAACCAATCAGCCGAAGATAAAGGGAAATCTTACCCGAAATTCAAACAGCGCACGAATCGAGGACGGCGGATCACGAATATGGATACATGGCGTGATCCCAGGAGGTAGTTACCTTCTTTGTACCTCTAGTCGTAGTATTTAAACCCCCCTGAAGATCTATAAGAAGGGAGGGAAAAAAAGAGATAGAACACAATACACTGGAGTAGGGCTGTTATCTCGGCAGTGAGAGGCCCGAACCAGGATAAACACCGTGTCCCCCTTCTCCAGACCTAGCATCGCTCGAACGACCTCCTCGGTTCGTACGACGGGGCTCTGTTGATCCCCCATTCAACAAGTAAGCTCGACGGGAGCCCGTTCTCCAATCGTCGACAGCTGGCGCCGTCCGTGGGGACGACAGCTTGATTCACGTGCGGATCAAGATCCTTAAGGATGCCGAACTCGGGGGATACTCGGAATCTTTGTGCCTTCGACGACGTGTACTACGCCGGCGACGGCGTGGCCAGCGTGACCGATCCCATCGGTCACACCGAGTCCGGGAGCTCTTCCCCGGACCCTGGTATGCGAGGGCAGATCCTCCGTTCCCCAGACATTACCCTCGGAGACCGCGAGGATGACTACGACGGACTCTACGATGGCTTGGATATACCAGACGACCTAGAGTTCAACCGAGAGACTGCATCTCAAAGGGATACGATGATGTCCCCGTCGCATTCATCTCACTCTCGTCACGTCAACATGGCCGGGAGCCGTGCCGAGCCCGAGGTATGATCCTCGGACGCTACTAAGCGCGACCACTATGAGGCGGCCAGACTCCACCTAGAGGCGTCTTTGGGAAAGACCCTCGCGGGCATACGCCGCCAAGCGAAAGGGAGGCGGCTTCCGCGGAAAGGAATTCTCGCGAGTACCGAACCCCCGATCGCGTCCCGGAACGCCATCATAGCTCACCGCCGCCAATTCACCAGAAACGAGAACGGCTACAGGCCTTGGCGGCGGTCGTGCGCGACCTACGTAGCTTCCCCGAGCAAGTGGACCTAGAGGCCGTGGGCAAGGTCGTGGCCGAAGATCTGGAGAGGCTTGCCGCCGAGCTGAAAGTCTCGGATCCTCCCCACGACCGGGATGCCCAGAGTGTTTCCCGGGACCATCGCAGATGCTCCCCCGTGCGCTCGCACAGAGATGAATCTCGGAGCCATGCTCGGGGATCGCCCCAGGCCGCTAACCTGATCCGGGAAAAGCCCCGGAACAGTTCCAGGGGGACCTCGGAACGACACCTCTACAATCGTCCGGATTACGAGCGTTCTGAACACTCCACGACCAAGCGGTCGACGGCGCGACCGTCGCATGAAGTCTTCTCTCGACTCAGCCCCGTACGGGGCGTTGGGCGGAAGACACGCGCGGAGGCCGCTATGACCGACGGTTTCACCGTGAAACCCCGAGTTTCGGTTGCCATGCCTTCACGATCTCTCTCCGGAATGTCGCATGGCCGAACAGGTTCAAGCCCGGCCACATCGAGAGGTTCAACGGGACCCAGAACCCGGATGAATTCCTCTCGATATATACCACCGCCATCCTCGCCGCCGGAGGCGATGAAGGGGTGATGGCGAATTATCTGCCGACGGTTCTGGACGGAGCTGCTCGCACATGGCTCTTCAACCAAAAGGAGGGTTCCATACGATCCTAGGCAGCTCGGCCAAGCGCTCGGGCAAATTTCCAGAGCTGTTACATCCGCCCGGGAAAGGAGCGCGACCTGGAGCGCTTGATACAGACGGACGGAGAAACCCTGCGACAGTTCGTCCAGAGGTCCATCCAGGTCCGAAACACGATCCCGAACATATCGGACGAGGCTGTCGTCCGAGCTTTCAAGTTCGGGTGCAGGACGCGGCGCTTCACGCAGACCTGGAGATCCATCCGGATCGGCGACAAGAAACGAAGCTCTTCCGAATGGCCGATCGGTATGCCAACGCGGATGAGGCCGTCCAGTGGAAGAAAATGCTGGATGAAGGAAAGCTGCCGCCTCAGCCCGGGCTAGAAACCTCCGCCAGTAAAAAGGACTCGAACTCCGTGGATAAGAAGATCAAGAAGAAGAAGAAAAAGCAGCTTCCACCGGGCATGGTTGCCGCGGTGGAACAGCAACAGCCCCGAGCAACCCAGCCGCAGCGCCGGGGGTTTAACGCTCGGGGAAGAGGACAACCACGCAGGCCTCGCGACCGAGGTGGCCAGGCAGATCAACGGGGCGACCTCTACTGTCCGCTTCACCAGGCACACGGGCATGACCTACGGAATTGCCAAACGTGGACCTACTGCCTGGAGCAGTTTTACGGTGGCAGGGGTCCCATGCCATCGTTTCCAGAGCAGGGTGAAAACGGCAATGGCAAGCATCCCGTCGAAGAAAACGAAGATGGCATGGAATATCAAGAACCACAGAACCACATCGCGGTTATCTTCGGGGGCTCCTCTGCCTATAAATCTCGCCGGGACTTAAAGGACGCTGCGAGGGAAGTACACCATGTCACCCAAGGTAAGCCTCCAGTGTAGCAACTCAAATGGTCTGAGTTGTCCCTCACCTTCTCCAAGGACGATTGTCCCCTTGGAATGACCAAACCACAGAGGCTTCCGATGGTCGTGAGCCCCACCATCAGCAACACTGTCGTCGGCCGAGTCCTCATAGACTCCGGGAGCTCTTTGGACCTTATTTTAGCTAAGGTTTTGGACGAGATGCAGATTCCTCGTTCCAAAATCAAAAGTGTAGCCGTACCCTTCTTCGGCATAGTCCCGGGCACCTCGATCAAACCTCTGGGGCAGGTCGTCCTGCCCGTGACTTTCGGCGGCCCGAGTAACTTCAGAACGGAGCTAATCACCTTCGAGGTGGTAGACTTCGAATCGGCCTACAACGCCATCCTCGGCAGGCCGGCCTTGGCCAAGTTCATCGCCGCTTCGCATCACGCGTATCAGAGCCTGAAGGTTCCCGGACCAAACGGGGTCATAACCGTAAAGGGGAACCACAAGTCCGCACTCAATTGCGATGAAAGGGCGTTGGATATGGTCGGTCAGTTACCCACTCGCGGCCCTGACCAAGAGCCAAAACATTCCCGACCTAAACTTGCCCTCCAACCTGGAGGAGAGACCAAGGCTGTTCCGCTCAACGAGTCGGAACCAGCCAAAGTCGTGCATTTGGGATCTTCCTTAGATCCCAAATAGGAACTCGAGCTCATCACCTTCCTCCGGGCGAGCTCGGATGCGTTCGCCTGGGAACCATCCGACATGCCCGGGGTCCCTAGGGAGGTGATTGAGCACAGGCTAGCAGTTCAGCCTGACAAAAAACCAGTGCGACAGAAACTTAGACGCTTTTCCCCGGAGAAACAAGCGATCATCCGGGAGGAACTCGACAAACTCCTAAAAGCTGGCTTCATTAGGGAGGTCGAACACTCCGAATGGCTAGCCAATCCAGTCTTGGTCAGGAAGAAAGGAGGCAAGTGGCGCATGTGCGTCGATCACACGGGTCTAAACGCGGCATGCCCGAAAGACAACTATCCGTTGCCTCGCATAGATCAATTGGTCGACGCGATGGCGGGATCGCAAACCATGAGCTTCCTAGATGCCTATTCAGGCTATCATCAGATCAGCCTGTCACGCAAAGACGAAGAAAAGACTTCCTTCATCACCCCGTTCGGTACCTTCTGCTATACAACCATATCTTTCGGTCTAAGAAATGCGGGAGCAACCTTTCAGCGCCTCATGCAGAAAACTTTCGCAGACCAAGTGGGTCGAAATTTGGAGGTCTATGTCGACGACATAGTTGTAAAAAGCAAGAGCGCTTCGGGTCACGTTGCTGACTTGGAAGAAACCTTATGTAACCTCAATAAGCATCAAATAAAGCTAAATCCAGAAAAATGCGTGTTCGGCGTGAAAGCTGGCAAGGTGCTCGGCTACATGGTCGGACCACAAGGCGTCGGGGCAAACCCGGAGAAAATCGAAGCCATTGAGAACATGAGGTCGCCCACGTGCGTGAAGGAAGTGCAAGCTCTGACCGGGAGAATGGTCACTTTAAGCCGGTTCATTTCCCGGCTGGGGGAGCGAGGACTACCTTTCTTTAAAGCCCTCCGCAAACACGATGGCTTCGCGTGGACGGAGGAAGCTGATCACTCGTTCAAAGAGCTAAAAAAGTACATTTCCAAGCCACCCGTCCTCGTCACGCCTGCAGCGGGGGAAGAATTGCTACTATACCTGGCGGCAACCCCGCAGGCGGTAAGCGCGGTGTTAGCAGTAGAGAGAAATGGTTCCCAACGACCTATCTATTATGTCAGCGAAGTACTACATGGACCAAAGGAGCGTTACCCCGAGGTCCGTAAACCATCAGACTCGTTCTTTGATGGCCTCCAGGAAGTTGCGCCACTACTTTCAAGCACACAAGATCGTGGTGCCGACCAGCTTCCCGCTCAGGGAAATCCTGAAAAACCAGGACGCCAGTGGTCGCATAGCCAAGTGGGCAATGGAGCTCGCCGAGTTCGAAATAATGTTTTCAGCCCGCACGGCGATAAAATCACAAGTTCTGGCTGATTTCGTGGCAGAATGGTCGGCTCCAGCACCACCAGCCAGCGAAACCAATGGTTCAAGGGAAAACTCCTGGACCTTGTATTTCGATGGATCCCGAGCATACGAGCGCTCGGGGGCTGGCATCGTCTTGGTCTCCCCGGATGGAGAGCAACTTCAGTACGCCATCCAACTACATTTCGCCGCGACCAACAACGCGGCGGAGTATGAAGGCCTCTTGGCCGGACTTCGGGCATGTAAATCGCTAGGAGTCCAACGGCTCACTGTGATGGGCGATTCACAGTTGGTCGTGAACCAGGTCAACAAGGAGTATCAGTGTTCCGATACCTCAATGGCGCTGTACCTGGCCGAAGTAAGGAAGATGGAGAAATACTTCAAGAATTTCGTGTATGATCGAATGGCGTCAATCAGAGGGGGGGTGAATGATTGATCGGGAGCTAAAACAAATTTTTAGTGATTCTTTAAACCCCTAAACAAAATATAAAATATTGCTTCGGTTTAACGCAAAAACAGATTAACATATGTTCATTAAATCGTAAATTCCCGGAGATCCAACCGTCCAATTGATGTGAAATTTTTACTGTAGAAACTAGATTCAATTTAGAAACTAACCCAACAAGAATCGACTCAATCGGATCTACAGATCAAAATTTATAAGTTTTGCAAGTTGACTGTTTCAATAAAACCGAAAATTGATTAAACCCTAATTTTGAGATTAAACAAAATCTATGAGGAATTAACCAACCAAACTTTTTAGATCAAAAACTTGATGCTCTAGGAAGGTTTGCAATAGATCAAATTAAAATTATCATGATGAAAAATGAATCAATCTATCAAACAAAAGAGCAACAGTAAATCAACTTGTTCTGTACTGGAAAACGCACGTAACTTTCCTGTTGCTACAAGATTCACGCTGGTTATCAGAGCAACGGAAGTAGTCTCTCTGGAGATCGACTCTGTCGCTTGCCTTTTGGTGGATTGCTTCTGTTGCCGTCGTTTCTTCTCTTCTTTTCAACCGAACAGCACAGCCTCCGCTTCTTATTTTCCTCCGTCTGCCTCGCTTGGTGCGCTATTTTTTTTTCTTCCGTTCATCTGACAATCCCAGGAGTCCTCTGCTTCCCTTTTTAAGCAACTCCCACGCGTCCGAGTCCGTGAGGGACTCGTTGACCGGCTGCCCTTGGTTTCTGTACTAGCTTCGGACAGTGGCTTAGCTCTAGTCCAGGCCGACTTCCGTATAGTACAACTGCTAACGTTTCAACTCTAATTAAATACCTACATGCATATATATCTGACCCAAAAACACATGGCTTAATATATGCATATAGCCCAAAATTTTCGCATGCACGCGTACGGCCCACCTGCCACTACCGCGTGACTCACTCTCCCTCACGTGCACTGTTCTCTAGTCCGAACGCCCCGCATGATATTCTTGATCATATGAACCTCGATTCATCCCAGAACCTAGTTCCGATCCCCATCATCGACCACATTCAACCTCAAGTAACACCTGCACATGAACAAACACAAAACCATGTACGAGCACAAGTCCACGACTTGACTCAAGATTAATCCGTGCAACCACTCACACGAGCGCATTTCATCAAGCAAAAACCATTACCATGCTATCACAAACATATCAAATAATTGACTGAACCAGCACATTTTGGAAATTCAATTCTAAACCAATTTTTCATCACATGATTTCACAATCTCCCCCTTGATGAAAACATTGGCAACACCACTTTAGAATTGAACATTTGCAATTGACATTCACTACACAAGAAATGTTTTTGAAATCAAGTGGTTTAAACTCAAAAGCCAAAGTGAAAAACTCCCCCCAGGTGAAATGAGACAAATATCCCCCTAAGAAAAAATGTGAGTGAATGTGCAATGTGTACAAAATTCTCCCCCTTTGACAATGAATTCATCAAGAATACAAAAGAGAGAACAACATGTTCACATTTTTTCCTTTAGCAATGATTTCACAAAAGAGAAACAAAAGAGTGCCAAGATAGGAAAAGATGAGCTCATTCGATCATATAACCTTATATATCACATAATATGCAAAATACGTGAACTTGATGTGATTTTAACGAGTTAGGGAATGACATGCATCTCAACCTCAGTACAGTCACCTATAGGCAAGTACTAAGCAAGATCTTAGCAGAAAGGCAAGGCTCAAAAACTGAAGCAACTAACAACTCAGGGCGAGCAAGTAGTTTCAACTCCAATCTAGTAGACCATTTTAATCTTTTAAAAACAATAAACTGCATGTGGCATGCTTGAAGCATACTTCTTTTATTTTCTCGGAGTGGCATGCTTGAAGCATACATCTTGTCTTTTAGGGAATGGCATGCTTGAAGCATACATCTTATCTTTTTAGGGGAAAGCATGTCTGAAGCACATAACTTGAGGCCTTTGTTTTTAACAACCCCTTTTTGTTGATTCCCTTTTCTTTTCCTTTTCCTTTGATTGTAAACATGCAAAGAGATTAAAAGGCCTTTTGAAAGAGTAAAGCTGAAAACACACTTGCTTCATAGCCCAAAATTGTCAAGAAGATTCAATATCAAGTCTAGAAGACTAAGATATCACAGAGTATTTAACTATAGGCAATCTAATCAAGGAATTCCGCAATGTCACTTTTAGTTCAAGTAAAGCAATTTAGATTGTCGTATATTAGCTCAATTACATAATATATAAAGAAATATGATAAAGTAAGCTCATCAACTAAAGAACTTGGCAAGGAAACTCCCCCTCAAAACAGGCTCATGGGATGCACAACTCCTAATTCTCCTCTTAGAAAAGCAAATCGAGAAGCATCAAGTGGTTTTGTGAAAATATCAGCAAGTTGCAACTCAGAATCAACAAAATGCAAAACAACATCTCCCTTTTCCACATGATCTCGAAGAAAATGATAGCGAATATCAATATGCTTTGTTCGAGAATGTTGCACTGGGTTTTTAGCAATATTGATAGCACTAGTGTTATCACAGAAAAGTGGAACACTATCTAAATATAATCCAAAATCCTTTAAAGTTGAAATCATCCAAAGCACTTGTGCACAACATGCAGCAGCAGCAACAAATTCAGATTCAGCAGTTGAGAGAGCAACAGAAACTTGTTTTCTAGATGACCAAGCAACTAAAGATGTACCAATAAAATGACATGTTCTAGAGGTACTTTTCCTATTAATTCTACAACCCGCAAAATCAGCATCAGAGTAGGCTCTAAGTGATAAACAAGATGATGAAGAGTACCATAAGCCAAACTCTAAAGTGGATTGTAAATAGCAAAGGATTCGTTTTACCGCTTGTCGATGAGAAGCACGTGGGGAAGCTTGAAAACGAGCACACAAGCACACCGCAAAGTGTATATCTGGCCTTGAAGCAGTGAGATAAAGAAGCGATCCAATCATCCTTCGATACTCCTTTTGATCAACCGTTTCTCCTTCTTCATCCGGATCCAAAACAGTTGTTGTACCAATTGGTGTAGAAATTGGTTTGCATGTATCCATCTCAAAACGTCGAAGAAGATCTTTTGTGTACTTCGTTTGATGAATAAAGATACCTTGCTTTGTTTGCTTGACTTGTAAGCCCAAAAAGTATGTGAGCTCACCCATCATACTCATCTCAAATTCCCTGCTCATAGTGTCTGAAAACTTGGCAACAAGAGCATGAGAAGTACCTCCAAAGATGATATCATCCACATAAATCTGAACAAGTAAAAGATCTTTGCCATGTTTGAGTGTAAACAAGGTTTTATCAATTTTGCCCATTACAATATCATTTTTCAACAGTATGATTTAAGACGCTCATACCAAGCCCGAGGTGCTTGTTTTAAACCATATAAAGCTTTTGACAGTTTGAAAACATGATCTGGAAACTTGGGATTCTCAAAACCAGGTGGTTGCTTAACATAAACCTCCTCATTGATGAAGCCATTAAGAAAAGCGCTTTTAACATCCATTTGATACAATCTAAAACCCTTAGATGCAGCAAAGGCCAACAAAATTCTAATGGCTTCAAGTCTTGCAACAGGTGCAAAAGTTTCATCAAAATCAAGTCCTTCAATTTGAGTAAAACCTTGAGCAACCAACCTAGCTTTATTTCTTACAACAACCCCATCTTCGTTTTGTTTATTCTTCAATACCCATTTAGTTCCAATAATATTATGACCTACAGGAGGTGGAACTAAGACCCAAACCTGATTACGCTCAAAATTCTCAAGTTCCTCATGCATGGCATTAATCCAAGACTCATCAGATAAAGCATGACTTACATCTTGGGGTTCAAACGATGCAACAAAAGCAGTATGAGCATATGTGGCATTAGTATTGTACCTGTTTCGAAGTACACGCATGTTTAACTCACCAATCATCTGTCCAGGAGGATGTCTACGTTGTATGTGCATTGGTGCAGAAACTTCTGGAGTTGTCTCATGTACAGTACCATGTGAGGATTCTGTAGTTGCTTGAGTTTCTTCCTGTGGTCGGGTCCGACTGGGCTGGGTTGTCAACTTGATTGCCACTGTCATCTTCATCTTCATCATCACTTTCTTCCAAAAAGATACTTTCAGAACCGCAAGTCACCTGTGTCCCTGAAGAGTCGGGTCTAGTACTAGGGCTAGCCTCATCAAAAGTGACTTCACAAGTCTCAACAATTTTGTTAGTCTCTAAATTCAGCACACGGTAACCACGAGTATGAAGAGCATAACCAAGAAAAAGTCCATCTGAGCATCTAGATTCAAATTTATCAAGATTTCCATGTTTGAGAATGAAGCATTTGCAACCAAAAACACACATATGAGAGATGCTAGGGGTACGACCAAAACGAAGTTCATAGGAAGTTCTATGTAGCTTTGCTCTCAAAAATACTCTATTTGAAACATAGCAAGCAGTAGATATAGCTTCAGCCCAATACTTCCTAGGAGTTGAAAATTCATCAAGCATAGTCCTAGCCATCTCAACCAATGTACGATTTTTCCTCTCAACTACACCATTTTGTTGAGGAACACGAAAGGTAAGAAAATTGATGCTCAATACCATGTTTGGAACAAAAGGAAGCAAAAGAGTGTTCTTGAATTCTCCTCCATTATCACTCCTAATTACTTTAAGTGCTTGAGGCAATTCCTGAACAACCTTAATGCAAGTTCTTGAAAACATTCAAAAGCTTCATCTTTGGTAGACAAGAAATATACCCAAGAGTACCTAGAGTAATCATCCACAATAACAAGAACATACCACTTACCTCCTGCAGATTTCACTCTAGCAGGTCCAACAATGTCCATCTGTAGAAGCTGACACAGGTATTAGTCATAACAAAGAAATAGGAAAATGTGGAGATGCAGTCATTTTTCCATGTTGACAGGGGGAGCAAACCAAATTACTTGTTTTATCAATCTTTAATTCAGGCAAACCTCTAAGCAGATTTGATTTACTTATGCGTTGAAGATGATCGAAACCAATATGACCAAGTCTACGATGCCAAAAAGTTAAATCTTTAGAAACTTGGGAGACAAGACATGTAGTTTCAGATGTTGGATAAGAAAAATCACCTTTAAACAAGCGACCAATGCGAGTGATGTTGCAGACTAGATTTTCAGAAACATCTAATATACGACAAGAGTTTTTCTTAAATCTCACCTCAAGATCTTCATCAAGCAACTGAGAGAGTCCGACGGTAGGGTCTCCTTCCTCGAGCAAAGTGCAAGTTGGATGACGCCATTTATCCAATACCTTGCGCATGGGACATTGCCTGAGGAAGAAGCCGAGCATTCCCGGCTAACAAGCCGATCTTCTCAGTACAAACTGATCGAAGGCGACCTATACCGAAAAGGCGCATTAGGAATCCTTTCCAGATGCATCTCTCAGGAGGAAGGCCAATACCTTCTTCGTGATATCCATGAAGGAATCTGCGGAGCTCACTCGTCTTTTAGAACGCTTGTGAGCAAGGCCTTACGATTGGGTTACTACTGGCCTACGGCCTTGACAGATGCACGGTCAATCGTAACGAGCTGCCGAGCATGCCAGTTCCATGCTCGAAAAGCCCGTCAACCGGCATACGCCCTGCAAACCATATCGCTTTCGTGGCCATTCTCGACCTGGGGGCTCGACATCCTTAGACCTTTTCCCCGGGGTCAGAAGGGCTGCAAGTATTTGCTCGTGGCCATCGACACTTTCACTAAGTGGATAGAGGCCGAGCCCGTCTCAACCATCTCGGCCCAGGCGGCCAAGAGGTTCCTCTGCAGCAATGTGATAACTCGGTTCGGGATACCCAACCGTCTCATCACAGACAACGGGACCTAGTTCACCAGTGAACTGTTCCAAAGTTACTGCGAGGAGGTCGGGACCAAGGTCTGTTTCGCCTCTGTGGCACATCCACAGAGCAACGGAGCAGCCGAACGAGCAAATGGGGAGTTAGTTCAGGGCATAAAAAAGAGGGTCTTCAAGAGCCTCAGCCGGCACAGGCAGCAATGGGTGGATGAGCTTCCCGCCGTTCTTTGGTCCATCCGCACCACGACGAGTCGGGCCACAGGCGAAACGCCTTTCCAACTCGTCTACGGTACGGAGGCCATTTTGCCTACTGAAATTGTGCTAGGTTCCCCAAGGGTGCAACTGATCGATTCCATCGATGAGGAGGATGAATGCCTCCTCGACCTAGACCTCGTCGAAGCAACACGCGAACGGGCGCTGCTCCGGTCTGCGATTTACCTGCAAGCTCTTCATAGGCACGCGGCCAAGTCAGTTCGACCAAGGTCCCTGCAAGTTGGTGACATGGTCTTACGAAGACTTCAAGACCTGTCGAAAGCCAATAAGCTGACCCCAAGATGGGAGGGACCCTACACGGTCGTGTCCACAGCACGCCCGGGGGCTGTTCGCCTCGCGATGGAGGATGGTCGGGAGTGAAGGGAATATGCCCGAGAGGCAATAATAAATTGTTTATTATCATATTCCATGTTTATAATAGATGTTTATTTCTCATGCTAAAATTGTATTAATCAGAAACGTTAATACATGTGTGTTTAATAAACAAAAAGGTTCCTAGTAAAGCCTCTTTTTAAACTAGCTCGTTGATTAACTGATGATCAAGGTTTCCTGATCATGAACATTGGATGTTATTAATAACGGGGTCATGTCATTAGAAGAATGATGTGATGAACACACACCCAAGTTGGTATAGCAAATACGATCAAGTCATTTAGTTTGTTCTTTGTCAGATCAAACACATTCGAACTAGCTCTTTTCCTTAGACCATGAGATGATGTCAATCACTAATTCCGGAAGAGTACTTTGATGACATCAAACGTCACTCCGTAACACGGTGACTATAAAGATGGATTTGGGTACTATGAAAGTATTAGTTGAGGCTCATGCATCAAGAGTGGGATTTGTCCATCCGGATGACGGAGAGATATACTGGGCCTCTCGGTGATATCACATTGACATCGCTTGCAAGCATGTGACTAGGTCACAAGAATGTTATATCACGGAACGAGTAAAGAGTACTTGTCGATAACGGGATCGAACTAGGTATAGTTGATACCGATGATCGGATCCCGGACAAGTAAAATATCGTGAGACAAAAGGAATTGGTTATGTCGTTTTCGTTTACGCGATCACTAGTTCATCGTTGAGTGAATGGGAGTCATTATGGATCTCCGTATCCCACGATGATTATTGATCTCGAGAGGAGTCTCAATCATGTCCATTTTATTCACGAACCGTAGGGTGACACACTTAAGGTTCATCGATGCATTTGAGTGGATACGAAACAGGAGAAAAATATGGACAAGATAGTGGACTGCTTTAGTATCGCCGAATAGTTTCTGGATATCGGAATAGTTAAAGGGGGTATATGTTAATGTTTGTTAATTAAAAGAATTAACAAATATTAAATCTGAAATAAAAATGTTTATGGGAGAAAACCTTTCATTTTCTTGAGTGGGGTTTTAATGGAAATCAAAGTGGTTAATTTGTGAGTGGAGAGATCACTCACATGAAGAGAGGGAGGGCAAGGGGCAGCCCCCCCAGGCGCCGCCACCCCACCCCTTGGCATGCCTCCTCCTCCTCCTATAAAAGGGAGGAGGAGCTCCTCTCTTTGGTGTTCATCCATGACCCTTTGGTTGGTCCATTCTCCCTCCTCCTGCCGATCCGCTTTTTAGTGGCTTGTGGCGAAGCGCTGCTGAAATTATTTCTTCACCACCACCACCACTAAGTCGTAGTGTTGTTGGAGTTTTCGGGATCCACTACTTCCGCCGCTGAACGAGGGATTGAGGTCATCGCTGATCCGTCACGTGTGACCAAACGGCGCTGCCGTTTGTGGCGCTCATCTTCGCGACTTTGAAGTCGGGAGTGTACCTCTACATCAACCACGTTTGTTTGCGGGAACGTTATTCCCGCTTTCGGTCTACGAGGGTGAGTCCTTCTGAAACCGTTTACTTGCATCTCCTAGATATGATCTTGGTGTTTGGTTGCAATCGTAGGAAAAATTTTTGTTTTCCATGCTACGAAACCCTTCAGGGAGCTCGTCAGCACCTGGAACATTGATCAACTACGTAAATTTTACGTTTAGACGCGTACCCCTATCTCGTGCCCTTTGCGTTTCTTCCTATAAAACGTTTCCTTTCCTTCTAATTTTTGTCCTCGCTTTATCAAACGAGCATCGTCATCTACCAGCACCGCAGGCGAGCTTATCCAACAAGTATGTACACACCATTCCCCTTGGCCTCCGGCCGGATGCTCACCCATCCGATCACTTTCCACAGTAGCTCTTCGTTGTATGTGTGGTCGGTCGCGAGCATCCGTTTAAGCCCGGTACAGCGACCACTCGGGTATGGCTACCGTACGTATAGTTGGCTTAAAGCCCGTCTACTGTGCGCACGTAACAATGCTCGTGCTCATATTTCTCTCAACGTAATCGACTTGTCTAATTCGTTCAAAAAGCGTTACGACCAAAGTATCCCTCGGCTTTCCCGTGAACAAACTCGTGCTCTCAGTAGTAGAGGCACGATATTTGACCACGGCAGGGGCTCCGTATGATAGGAACGTCCCGTACTTTTTCAAGGATTCTTTGCTCGTATCCATGTTATATGCTCCTATGCAGGGACTTGGTCTTTTCGAGGATTCTTCGCTCGTATCCATATTATATGCTCTTATGCAGGGACTTGGTCTTTTTTTTGCAGAACCGGGTTCGTGCGAGCATACATTGAAAGCTGACTCGAGAAAAACAGGCAAGGACCTAAACATCTGCGATTTTGCTCATTTAACCCAAAAGGTTTTTTCTTTTCTACAGGATTTGCACGAGCTAAAAAGGAAAAAAGAAGAGCTAAGTCCTATGCTCGGCCTGGAGGGCGGCAAGCTCCTCCTTAAGGGAGTCGACCTCTGCCTCCAGGTCCAAAACCTTCCGCCGAGCAGCGCGACCTTCAGCCGCGCTATCCCGAAGGCGTTGCGCCTCCTTGAGCTGGGCCTCTTCGCGCTCCCGAGCTCGCTGAAGGTCGTCGCGCAGGTCGGGGACCTCCTACCGTAGCTTCACCAGTTCCTCTTCGAGGTCGGCACACTTCTGTTCCGAAGTGCTCTTCGCCGTCTCGCTCTCAAAGAGCTGGTCCCGAAGCCCAACGATGAGGCTCTTCGCCGACTCCAGCTCCTTCAGGTCGGCCTCGTGCACCTCGGAGACCCGACGCTCGAGATCGGCGATCTTGGCGTCTTGCTCGCGATGGTACGCCCAGAACTCTTCTACTGGAACTGCGGAGGCGTCGATGTCCTCCATAGCCTTCGCAGCAAACTTCGTGCAAAAAAGGAAGGAAAGTCAAAAAGAACCTCCGGAAGATTGCTTGCCTTATGGAAAAAGATAGAAGCGAAGAACTTACCAGAAGAGCCCGGCTGACCAGCTTGTCCTGAAGCCGCTGGCGGTCGGTAGCGCCAGCTCAGAAAAAGGGGTTGACCCACGCAAGATCATCCTGATCCCGAGCTGGCGCGTCAAGATCTTGCCCCTCACAGGCACCGGTGCTCGGGAGCAACGGCGTTTCCTCCTTCGACCAACCCCAGGTCGTCCTGAGGTTGGTCTTCCTCAACGACAGGCGGCTCATGGCCGCCTTCCTCCTGTTCGGCCGCTGCGCTCGGGGGCTGGACGCCAACTGCGAGCGTACCCGCCCCTCGCTCCGTGGCCAGGGGCGATTGGTCGAGGACGACCACTTCCGCCCCTTGCACCTCCGCGGCCGGAGGCGATGGGTGCTCCGCGACCGGAGACAATTGGTCAAAGACGACCACCTCCTGTCCCTGGTCTGCGGCTGGAGGCATCTGGTCATCGACGACCACCACTTCTCCCCCGTCTGCGGCTGGAGGCAGATGGCCGACAGCGACCAACTCCTCTTCTTGACTCATGGCCAAGGGCTGTGGGTCGAGAGCCACCAACCCTCGACCATCGGAGGCCGTCGTCTGGGCCTCGCTTGCGCTTGCCCCTTCGCAGGGGACCAGGGCCAAGGCTTCCTGGTCCTCGGCCCCCTGCGGCTCTTGCTCCTCCGCGGCTGGAGTAGGTTCCACATCCGCTGAGGGAAGCTCGGGCTCCGCCGAGGGAAGCTCGGACTCCGCTGAGGGCACAGCCGGCACCGACTCCTCCTCCGCCTCAGCCATTACTTGGTCGAAGACGCGGTCAAGCTCGGCGTCAACTGCAGAGTCGATAATCTCCTCAGCCATTTGACAAAAGTCCAAGAGCAACATCCGAGCTATCACGCCCACGCCAAACGGAGTGGGGTTAGCCCGGAAAAAAATCGCAAGGCAAGAACGAAGAAACCAAACAAGAGGACCAAGCGGAGCTTACCTTCTGCCCGGCGAGCAGCGTCATCCTCCTCGGTCTCCTCACTTCGGGCCACGGGCGTCCTACCCACGGCGGCCTCGTAGGCCTCAGCGACGGCCACGATGCGATCTTCCGCGGCACCGCTGGCTTGCGCCATCGCCGGGTCGACATCGTCCATGTCGACCCCTTCCAATGCGGAGGTTGATCGGGAAGTCGACCTCCTGCTCCTCCTGACCAGAGCGTAGGCGTCTTCCTCCTCTTCCTCCTCCTCAGGGTCCTCGACCACCTGAGCGAGCTGGTCCTGGAGAGCCTTGATTTTTCTCTCCAGTTGCTCCTTGCTCGGGGGGGGACCTGGCCTCCTCCTCGGCCTTCTTCGCCTGCTCGGCGAGCTGTTCCAGTCGGCCCATCAGCTCCGGCCTCCTCCGTTTGAAGTCATCAAACCAGATTCGAAGCTCGCTTACCTCCCGGCGGTCGGCGTACTCAAGGTGTCGCGTGGGAGGAGTCCTGGTCGAAGCTCGGCGCGAGGAGGCGAGGCAGACGCTTGACGAGTCCAACCCGCCGACCTCTTGCGGGAACCCCTGGCCGGGGGATCAGCTTGCGGCAGCGACGCGGTGCTCGACACGGCGAGCTCGAGGACGACCTTCTCCTGCAAACAGAAACAGGGAGAAATGAGCTCGGAGAACATGCCCTCGGGCGGGAGCAAACAGATGTACTTACCGCATCGCCGTGGTCAAAAACGTTCTTTGGGATCTGACGATTGGGCGTCAGCTCCTTCTCCTTCGGGGCGCCGAACATCTCGGCGACCCTCTCATCAACCCAGTCCATCCTCGGAGCTGCGACACGACCAAGGGTTATAAGAAAAAGTAGCGCCAATTCACCAGGAAGCAACAATGCTCAAAAGAGAGGTCCAAGAACATACCTGCGTTGTCCTCACGAGTGAGGTCATGCCACCCGGTCACCTCGAAGAAAGGGTGCTCGCGGCGCCTCAGGGGGGACACCCGGTTGAAGGTAAAATCCCGGGCAATATCCCGACCAGTGAGCCCCATCTGGGCAAGCTCGCTGATCGTCCTGAGCACCCGCTCTTCCTCAGGTTGCACGGGCGGGCGCGCCGTCTCAGTAGGCGGAGCGGCCTCCCCAATATAGACCAACTGGGACCCCTCCACCTTCTTCTGGTAAAACCAAAGGTCGGCCCAACCCGACACCGAGTCCTTCAAAGCAACAAGAGGATACTCGTATGGTCGGTTGGGCCGAAGACGAAGATAGACGCAGCCGGCAGGACCTTCCCGGCCGGTGCGAAAGGGAGAATAAAAATGGAAGAAAAGGCTGGCGGTGGGCATCACACCCACGAACGCCTCACAGAGGTGGGAGAAGACCGCAAGGGCGAGAATGGAGTTGGGGTGGAGATGAGATATTTCGCACCCACAAAAGGCAAGCACGGAGGCGAGGAAGTCGCTCTCGGGCAGGCGAAGCCCGTTGACGGCATACAGCTAGCAGGAGACGATCTCCGCCTCCCGCGGCGCCGGCGCCGCGTCGCTCCCAGGCACTCGACCCGAGCTTGGGTCGATGTACCCCTCGTCCGTGAGCACCTGGAGCCTCCTACGGGTCATTTGGCTAACTTTGAAACGCGCCATGGCCAAGGGAGGAAGGAGAGCGAAAAGGGTTCTTGGGCGCTAGGCCTCCTAGAAGATTTTTTGGCCGAAGACGAGCAAAGAAACACGGTGTAACTCCGACCTCTCCTGGTAGAAAGGGTTAAAAAGACAGCGAAGGGACAGGTTAAAATCGCCGCCTATCACATAGCGACACCTGCCCGGTGAAAACGCACTTTCCAAGAAACTACCGTACCGTTACAGGGAGGCTTCTCAGAGAAGGAACCGCAGAACAACCAAACGACGCGCCCACGCGGAGCAAGCACGCGGCGGGTAAAAAGGTCGTCTTCCGACGAAAAATGGTCGTAAGCCACGACCAAAAGAAATTCAATCCCCCCTTCAAGTCTTCTTAGGCTCAAGGGGAAGCCCGAGGGTTCCCCGCTTGAACCTCGGGGGCTAGCTGTTGGGGATTAGCTATCTGGCAAAAGACCATGGTACCCCCATGAAAAGCTGAGCCCACCGGCCAGGCGATACTGAAAGAAGATGCTCGGGAGAATGAAACGAGCATCCCTCCTCTTCCTCCGAGCATACGCGCGCGCACCTTTACTCGCGACCATACCAAACGCCCCCCCCACGAGCAAGCATGCTCGTAGAGACCACGACCTACTCGGGTGTTTGGTCGGTGGACCCGGCGACAGCTACGAGGAAGGAAGGAGACAACCAATCAGCCGAAGATCAAGGGAAATCTTACCCGAAATTCAAACAGCGCACGAATCGAGGACGGCGGATCACAAATATGGATACATGGCGTGATCCCAGGAGGTAGTTACCTTCTTTGTACCTCTAGTCGTAGTATTTAAACCCCCCTGAAGATCTATAACAAGGGAGGGAAAAAAAGAGATAGAACACAATACACTGGAGTAGGGCTGTAATCTCGGCAGTGAGAGGCCCGAACCAGGATAAACACCGTGTCCCCCTTCTCCCGACCTAGCATCGCTCGAACGACCTCCTCGGTCCGTACGACGGGGCTCTGTTGATCCCCCATTCAACAAGTAAGCTCGACGGGAGCCCGTTCTCCAATCGTCGACAGAATCAGTTTTTCCATATACTTAGAAAAAATTGGGAAATTTCCTAAGCTACGCGAGGATGTACTCGTTTAATTGATTCGGAGTCTTAGAACCCGAGTTATTCCTTTTGGAAGGCTGCTGTCCCGACGGGACAGAACCTCTGTTTTTGGGTTTAGCGAGTAGTTTGCGATGTCGGGGTAGAAGAGGGTTTGCTTACTGTTTTGTGGACATGATTGTGAGTGTGTGGTACCCATGTGCAGGTGTTGTGACCCCGGGAGTGCCTTCTACTTCTCGCCAATCCGTAGCCCGTGGTTGAGGCAAGTGTATTGTAATGGATAGCGGTTTGTAGGTTGCTAGTTGAGACTAGATGAAATTGATTATATGATATGATCACTTGCCATGCTTTAATGATTGCCATTGATATGATGAGTATGCTTATTATGTTATGATGCCATATGTTAATGTACAAGTTAATTATGATGTTGGCATGTTTGCATACATGGCATGATACATGGCCCGGGCGGTGAGAAAGTCATAACTAGTCCGGGGAAGGTCGGTGAGAAAGTTATGACTATTCCGGAGAGCCAATGAGTAAGTCCTACATCGTGATTCCATCCACCGCGGTGTTTGGAAGCGAGGAGTAGGCACCCTCCATCTTCGGGATGGAAGGGGGGAGGGGGTGCACACCGACGGGTGTGTAATCAACCATACCGGTATGAGTTTCCAAGGAGACATGAGCATCGCATCGCATTGCATACATAATGGTGATGATATTGATATGTGATCATGAATGAGATGAAAGACATGATATGAGTTTTTATAGCCATGTAATTGTTTTTGTGTACCATTGCAATATGCTTGCTGAGTGTTGAACTCATGCTTGTGCTTTCTTGTTGTTTTAGGTACCA
The DNA here is from genome assembly GCA_036346355.1 of Rhipidocladum racemiflorum. Taxonomy (NCBI): domain Eukaryota; kingdom Viridiplantae; phylum Streptophyta; class Magnoliopsida; order Poales; family Poaceae; genus Rhipidocladum; species Rhipidocladum racemiflorum. The sequence continues at coordinate 58,411,214 of CM070573.1, read as the reverse complement.
TGAGATCGGCATGCGGGGAAGGAAATTAGTCACACTTCTACACGTAGCGTCACTCAATTGTTCCCTCAGTCACTCAATTGGGTCTTGATAATACATTAAGTGTGATGCATATTGATTTATGGTTTAGTTTTGCGATATGAGAGTGTTATTGTTCGTTTGGCTCATGGAGACATTGAATGCTTGGGATTAGACTTGTGTTGTTGTCATGCCTTTAATTATTGCTGTTTTAGATGCCTCTTATATTGCCATATATTGCTATGTTGTTGATGTTCCTTCAATTCATGTTAAAACAAAGGAGATGCTGCCGAAATGTTGGTTTTTAGCATTTGCTCCTTTGCTGTAATTTACCTTAATTTATGGTATTTAGATGTTGTTTAGCCTATATTTGGTAGCATTCAGGCATGCTAGATGCCGGGGTGTTACACTACCTCTGCCGTGGCCTCCAGTCGATGCTCCGCACCCATTGTCGTCGTCGCTCCGCCCGTGCCCACTGTCGCCGCGCACGCTTCTTCGCCTGGCCGAAAGGGGAAGGGGAGGCGGGGGATGCCGCGCCGCACACGCGCCAGAGGGGTGAGCGGGGCGGCAGGGTGGGCTGGTGGCGGAGGGAGGCGAGGGGGTGGAAGGTCGGAGGGAGCCTCGCACACCGTCACCACGCACGCTTCGACGCCCGCACCAGAAGGGGGAGGGGAGGCGGGGGACGCCACACCACGCACACGTCAAAGGAGGAGGGAGGTGAGGCCGCGAGGGGGCGGAGGCGACCAGAGGCCGGAGAGAACCCCCGCGGGAGAGGGAGGAAGGTGGCGGGGGTAAGGGGGTGCGAGCGCGGTAGTGAGAGTGGGAGGCGAGGGAGGGAACATCCGAACGGGACCGCGGGAGGGAGCTGTCAAGTCGCCCACGGGGAGAGGGAGGGAAGCGGCTCGCCGGTGGCAGCGACTGCAAGGAAGGGAGCCAGGGAGGCGAGGGGAGAGGGAAGTAAATGAACCTGGCCGTGCGGGAACGAGTGAGGAGTGACTGAATGGAGTAGTTAGTTCGGTCTATTCGGTAGTTCGGTTTCTGAGATTCAAAAATTGAACCGAAAACTAAATAGCGGCGATATAAAAACCGAACTGAAACCCGAAAATCAAAAAAATCGAAACAATTGGTGAATTCGATTCGATTCGATTTTTTATGCCCACCCCTAATTGTCTTTATATATGCTCTTCTATTTTTATTTTCTAGGGGCACTAAGTGAAGTTTAATATTTTTGAAAATTTTACTACATGATCTTTGAGAAATCTTTATGATACCATTAAAATTTTAGAGCATGATCAAACTTATAATTTTTTTATAAATATATGATAGTGTCTATATTTCTTTTCATTAATTACTATTTTTGATTTTTCAGAATCACTTTCTCTGAAGTGTTTTATAGGCCCTGTTTGGTAGAACTTTAGATCCCAGCTTCACCTCATATCTGAAATTTGTAGGCTAAAATAAAGTGAATTAAGTTTATATTTTTATTCTAAAATGTAAACAAAATGACTTACATAAACACTCTTAATATACCCATAGCTCTAGCTCCACGGATTTGATGGAGCTAGGAATATCTAGCTCCACCGATTTACAGATATGGTAGAACTGGAGCTCTGCCAAACAAGACTATATTAATTGAGATTTATTAAAGTTTTATGCAATTGTTTTTCCAATTTTCTTTGAGTGTGCTGAAAATAGAATAAAATCATTCGAAAATTGAAAACCGGTCAAAAAATCAAACAAAATCGGCCGAAAATCGATAAAATCGGTCAGTTTATTTATTTATTTTTTCCTTTGTTTGACTGTCGAGTTTAAATTTTTTTTATTTCAAGCTTCTTCGGTTTCTACTGATTTTGGACCAGTTTTTTTTTTTTTTTTTACCAATTTTCGATCAGTCAAAAGTCGAATTTCGATACTGTGAACCTGGCTGCAGCCTGCAAGTGCTTTTTAAGATTAACTTGAAGGTGATAGTTTTGTCTGCAGCATTGTTTTTTTTTTTTCTTTTCTTTTGAGAAGTGTTTACTGCATTGTTAAGAGAGGCATTAGCTATTATTGGTTGGTCTAACACATAGGAGATGTTTATGCCTTTATGGTGTAAATCTGCTTTATATGTCTTTCATGGTCTTCTGCAAAATTCATAAATATCCTGATTCTTTAGTTCTGCATAACGGTTTTAGTGAATTCCATTAGTTGACTTACCACTGCCATGTTTGCACAAGTTCTGATGTTTTGCTGTAGTCGCAGCCTCGCAGGCAATGGATTTCTGCTTCTCGTCCTCATAGCACATTTTGTGTTGTACTGCAGTTTAAGGATTGGTATTCTCCAAAATCCGTATCGGCGGACGGCGGGTATGCATATCTTGCAGTACATCATTCATCATAAGATTGTAGCTAGTGGATGTGGAATACATGACATTCCCATTCTAGTGGAATTTCCGTGCTCATGTTTGTGTTAACTAAGTAATAAAATGTGTTTGCCATTTTTGTTAAGCATGTGTTCATAATCTTACATTCCAAATGCAAATGTGGTCAAGTCACAGCACAAACAAGTTCACTTGCTCTGATGTTCGCATGTACTTTGTTGCTAGTTAAAGCTAAACTTTTTCTAGCGACCGGCTATTTTAGACATAAACAACTAATTTTCTGCACCCAAAAACCAAGGATCAGAAAAAAAATTTTAAAAAAAAATTAAAGTGCTACAGTAATCTAAAATCTCGGTGAGATATGTTTTTTTTTTACCGAAATTTGACTGGATTGGATTCTTCACGTCGTTTTCCATGTGGGATAGTCGATAGATCATCCCATTAGTCTATGCACATTAATTCTCACGATCATAAATTAAATAATTCGGCAAGGCTTTATAAGACCCTACTAAGCCAAGCTTCTTCTATACTCCATAATGGAATGCCTTTGCTATGGAAGGTCTATCTAGCTTGCACAATACTAATTAAATGTCCTCACAAAGATATCTGAAGGAGAAGAACCAGGTAGTAATCTTTAGGATTTTATATGACTAATAACAAACTAACAAACATGTACACGGCTTAGTTTTAGTTCTTTACCACATAAGATTGATGTTTACTTGTTATGAACTTCATTTGTTATATTTAAAAATTCAACAACAGAATTAACATAATTGATCCATTAGGACAGTATCACCGTCATAATTTTTAAAAATTTCTCAAGCTTGATCATAATCTAAAATTTTTTGACATGTTTTGAACGATTTTTCATTCGATTGAAATTTATTGATCAGCCATCAGTAGTACTGTCCGAATTTTTGAAAATTTTTCAAGCTTAATCATCATCTCAAAATTTTATGGGAATATTATGGAGGTAAGCACCATCCAAATTTTGTTCAAAAGTTTCTAATATGGTTTGCATTCGGTTCAATTTGTCGGTCAGCCTTTTATCAGGACAGTAGCACTCTCAGAATTTTTAAAAATTTCTCATGATTGATCATCATCTGAATTTTTTTGACAATATTAGTGATATCTCAGGACTATGCACAAAAAATTTCAAAAATTTTTTACATCATTTGAACAATTTTTTATTCAGTTGAAATTTACCGAGATTTCGCTGTTTTCGAACGAAATTTCGTTTTTTTGACGAAAAAATTCTGGATTTGAATTTCATTCTGATTTCATACAAAATAATAAGATTTCACTAAAATTTTAGGTTTCGAAAGATGACGAGATGTGAACCGAAAACAAATTTTGATTTGAAATCTTGCCAGAAACAATCTAGCCTTGAACTGCGGCGACCAACTCCGTTAACCAGGGTTCACAAAATCGCAGAAAATCGCGCGAAAATCGCGATTTTCGGTCATATCGGAGGGGTAAGATATTTAAAACTGACCGATAAATTGGTTAAATTCAAAAAAAAAATCAAAAATTCAAAAAAATTTATGAGCCGTAAATATCGCGATAATCGGTGAAAATCGAGAGAAAATCGGTGCAAATTGAGAGAAAATCGCTCAAGGAATCGGCTTCGAGAAACAATCAATTGGCCGGTAAAAATCGGAAGAAAATCGATCCAAATCGGAAGAAAATCGGTCAAAAATTAGAGAAAATCGTAGAGAAAATCGCTAAAAAAATCGGCCTCGAGAAACTTTCAACTAAACAGTGAAAATCGGAAGAAAATCGGGAGAAAATCGGTGAAAATCGGGAGAAAATCGGAATTTCTTCTTTAAATTTTTGGATTTTAAAACCATACGATATCTAGCGATTTTCTACCGATTTTTGAGCGATTTTTTTCGATAATCTAAAAACGAAAATCGTCCGATTTTCTTAAAAAAGAAAAGGTGAACCTTCCGTTAACAACCACCGTTTTTCTGCCGCTTTTCTCCGATAACTGTTAATTGCAGATGCGAAATCGTTCTTCCTCCCAAGGGAGCTTGAAAAGAAAATTCAATCTTTTTCGTAATGCACAACGTCTTTTAGCTCCTGTTTGGTAGCCTGCATGCGCGCGGCCTGGTTCGATGCATGCATTGACCGTACACAAGATCGTGTTTGGTTGCCTGCATCGCATGTGCGCGGCCTGGCTCAACGCATGCAACGAAGACCAATTTAGCACTGCACGCCTGCACGCGCGGATACGCCATGCGCGGCCGTTTCCCGCGGGCCTGGCTCGCGTGAGCCATGCTCCGCGCGTGCAGACTACCAAACAGGCCCATTAATATGTGATCTAATCTAAGCACGTCCTTTATGATGGCCCACACGGCGTAGACGATTCCTAGTCCCGAAAAAGGAAAGTGTTATACTAAAACGCAAAATGCACAGTGAAAGTAGATGATAAAAAATAGAAGATACGAATAACGCGAAAAATCTTTATGAGAAAAACCACATGTGCATAAAAATTCACTATATAAAAAGAAATTACGAGGATGAGAACTTGAACGTTTCTAAGCTATGCAACCACAAGGGTACATGTAGACTAGGGAACAAAAGTCTTTTATGGAGAAGAAAACCAAATCAAAGTCGGATGTATCGATCGTTTTCATGTCTGATACGGTTTGGTGCATGCAGCGCTTGGCACCAGACGCTTGGCACCAAGTCTGGTGCAGTGTTCGACACGGATATGATGACAAATTCGGGTTATACTTTTAACAATTTCACTCTGAGATGAATTCACTACTATGGCCGAAATATGAAAATCTTCTCAAAGTAAATCTTGGTCGCCATAGCTTATGCTTTGAAAGCCCACACGACTAACCTCAACAAGAATGATTGGAACATTCTTATTCAAAGGTTTCTTACGTAGCAAGATTGAGTACACCACAGCAGGTTTAAACACATAGCTCTCAACAAAGCATATTAATAAATATGAGTCTTCAATTGTTCATAATCCTAGCAAAAGTTTTGAGTATGTGGAGCTGACCTTTTTGAAACAAATGCTCAATTATCAAAAGGCATAAGACAAAACATCACTTGTAGCACTGGACAGATAATGAAGAACACATATGATAAAATCTAACATGCTCTACCTAAAATACAAAACTTGGCAAACAACGCTTATTGAAAGAGTAACTTGCATATGTGGCCATCATGTACATCAAACTGTAGGCTACTAGTTACATGCCCGTGCGTTGCTACGAAAAACAAAATTGATAACGAAAAATAAAAAATAAAAAAAATAAAAAAATAAAAAAATTATTTCACAAAATCAAATATCTATCTTTAACGCTTCGTTTCTTGCGAAAGCTGGCTAATTAAAGCAACGCTTCGTTTCTTGCGTAGGGCAATTAAGCGGCAATTAATGACATGGGAAGAACGGACCACTGCCACCAAGTGCTGCTTTAGAATAGTAGAGATAAAAGTAAGTGAAATTCATGATATGTTTGTAAAACTGCTTCTTAAAACTGTCTTGGTGAAAAGATTTCTTGTGCCGTCAATAGAGTATAGATTGAAGTAAATCCCTCGTATTGAGCTATGATAATTGGTCAAATGTTGTAGTTTACATGCAAAGTAAACTCATCATTGCACTTAAATCCTTCATCTCGTATTTAAATTGGAGCAAAATCTTCAATTTAAAATAGCGAAACCCCGAAGAGTATAATGCTAACTACCACCAAAGATAAACAAATTTTTGAGAATTAATGTTACCAAAGCTTCTATATTGATCGCGTAAGCGATCCAAATTGCAACATATTTGAACGGTGACCGAAAGACCAATTTCAATTGTCCCCACAACTGATATTGATCTTTTTTTTTCAAAGTTTCCTCGATCAAGCATAACCAAAATTAACTCATGAGAGGTGCTTCTATGCTTTTCTTTTTGAAAGTTGCACAGATATTAAAGTTTGAATGAATGGTAAATGATGATTACTTACTCCTTCACTTGTTTCAAGATCTGTGCAATTTATATTAGGAGGGAAATCGTATAAACACTACTATTAACTCATTATATGTTGAAAGTCCACAACTCCACCTTAGATTCCATATCTACGGATTCTGCCACACTGATCTATAGATGAAAATAGATCGTCGAAGAAATCACTAATGACTAATCCTGCTTGGATGCCATTAATAATAGGCATAAATGGTCTAAAATGCAATAAACTCCACCTCCAATAGAAAAATATGCAGAGCTGATGACACGATCTCTTGATGGACGACGATGATCGACTAAGGTGAAAGATCATCTATGGAAAGGGTATGGCGTCAAACAACAAAGACGATGACGCCGGTGGAACTAGTGATGGAACAATCACTGAAGTAGAGCATGGATCGCATTAAGTCGCTGAACATAATCCAGGCGCAGCAAAAATCGCCGAGTTGAGCTGCCGATAATTTCTAGGATGGTTCCTCGTGTGTACTTTGCAAATCTTGGAAACCTTTCCGTGTGCATCAAGCAGCGATGAGGCCAAAAGGTAGCCTTTTCCCGTTGCTTACCAACGTGTGCACGGGGCAAGCATGAACACAGAGTTCGAGCCTGAGCTGAGTTGTTTTCTTGGTCGCTTCGGACGCACGCGGCCAGGCGAGCCGACATAGTTGCTGCCCGTTGATTTCCTCAGTCTATAGTCTTCAAATTCGAGTTAAGCTTCTTCACTAGCCGAGCTCAGTGGTAGAACTAAAAATTTTTCAATGGGTATATAGGATTTCAATTATTGATGAAAATCATGATTTTTTATCGTATAAACAATATTAGTCAATAAACTGGTTCAATTCAAAAAATTTGATGTAAACCGCTCGAAAATCAGTGAAAATCACTCAAAAATCAGTTTCTGAATTGTTTAGCTTAGTTTGCCAATTTTAGAAGAAAACCGGTCAAAAATCAGTGAAAATTGCTCGAAAATCCGCAAAATTAGTCAATATTCTTTTTTTTTACCACCGAGTTCAAAGAGTTTGACTTTGAAACCGTTTTGTTTCTTCCGATTTTCGATAAAAATCGGTGCCAAGTGTTGGGCAATTTTCAAGCTCGAAACGGTATTGTAATCCCTTTGTGTGCACATTTCATATGTACAAATCTATAGTCTTGTATAATCAAATTTGTAATATCATAAATACGACATATATATTTGAAATTTGCTAAAAGTAATACAAATAGTTCTAATATCTTAAAAATCCCAAACCATTAAAATCAAAACCAATTTAATCAATAAATTTAACATATTGAAAATATAAACATGTAACATTTCTAAAATTTTTGGGGGTGCCGGAGAATACCCGGCAACCCCCTGGTACCACCTCTGGCTGAGTTGTCGATACAAGAGGATCGAAACCCGTGACTAGAAGAAAATGAATAGGAGCCAATTAAAAATTTTCTCTTAAAAATCTCTTCTCAAAAACACTAATACTATAGAACAATCACTAGGTTCAAGAAAACCCACTAACAAGATGAATAGAGCAAAAATTTCAACAATTTGAGTGTGAAGAAATGTCAAACTTGATAGTCAAAAAACATTAATAACTTTAGATCTACTCATCCAAAATGATGAAATTTGAAACATAGCAAGATAAAATTAATTCTCAGAGTTATGATTCCAAAAGAAATTTCAAAACAAAGTCCAAATAAAATACATATCTAACTCGATATTCATGTTTGAGTAGGATTTAAATTAGTATCTCATCCATCAACTTATCATCTTGGCTTATAGTAACTCTCTGATCTTAGTCATCTTTCGGTATCCTCTTAACCATTCGGATCTTAGCTTACAAGTTTCGGATCTGAGGTGGAGCTGGGATCTGGAGCTCTGCCAAACAGTGCCTGTATATTCAATTTTCGAAGCCCAAAATAAACTCACACAAATTGATACATGTCTAACAAATATCAAATACTCATCATACATCCATAAATTGACTTTCACATGATCTCACAGAAGCAAAGAAGACAACACGCCGATGTGTTGACTGGGAGAGATTTTAACTTTTTAGGAGGTATAAAAATTTACATTGAGTTAGCATCAAGAGTACTAAAAATTTAAAGGATGCAAATACCAATTTTTGTATTTTTAACTATATTTTTATGCGGAGCATCACGCCATGCAAGCGCACGACGCCGTGCAAGGGTGATTTTACAGGACCTATTTTTTTGCAAAAGGATATGGTCCGAGTTTGAATGCAATTCTCATAAACTGCAAGGGATTTTTTTTTTCCAAAAGGATTCAAGAAGGAGATTGATTCCAACCTATGGAACCATGAGTTTTTGGGAAAAACAGTCAGCGGAGGAACCTAAACACATTTTTGGATTTTTTGAAGGGACCTTTTGTGAAAGAGCCCGTAACCTACAGAATCATGAGTTTTTGGGGGGAAAACAGTCGACGGAAGGACCTAAACACATTTTAGGAATTTTCGAATGGGCCTTTTGCGAAAGAGCCGATGAGCATATGTAAATGTTTACCCATAAATGTTTAAGAGAGGAGAATATAAATGAGAGTAAAAATGGATAAAATGTGATTAAAATCACTTGCAGGCCTTATATTTTAGAAAAAAAAACCAAAAAAATATATACCCTACATTTTAAAATAGAGCATGGCTATAATAAACGAAGTAGCCTTAAAATAAAAAGAAATAAAATTTTAAATTTTAATTTTAATTTTGGCCTTGTTTTTAATTTTTATGGTTTGTGAATTTCTCATGATTTTGCTATTTAAAGATCAGCTTTTTATTGCAAAAAATGAATCATCATAAATTTAAATTTCAAAATAACACATACATATAATCCGAAGAAAATTTAATTAAATCTTAAATAACCACCATATCATCTTAAAAAGTTTCAAGGAAACTTGAAGTCATTTGATGCTTATGGGAAATTGAAAATAGCGGAATTTAAACGCATTAGTAGTATTGTCATAATATTGAATATTGTAAAATGTTTTATCATGATCTAAAATTTTTTATGGTAACTTATTTAAGCTCTCAGAAATCTTATAAAAAAGTTTCAAAAAATTTCAAGATGATTTAATAGTTGGGAAATAAAAGAGAGTGAAATTTAAATGCATTAGTAGCATTGTTAGAATTTTTAAAACTTTAAAAAGTTTTTTCATTATCTAGAATTTTAATGGTAGCTTATTAATGCTCTCAGGACCTTTCACAAATAATTTCAAAATTTTAAAAGTTTGAGCATGATCTAAAATTTTTTATGATAGCCTACACATGCTGCCAGGACCCTTTTCAGTTTTCAATGATGACTAAGATGATTTAATAGCTGGGAAATAAAAAACAGTGAAATTTAAATGTATTGCTAAATCTTAAAATAAACCTGGGCTAGGATTCAAACACAAAACCTCATGCTTGAGGAGCGAGTGCTCTGCCGTTGCTGATTGTGTCATATGCGTGTAATAAAATAATACTCCCTCCGGTTTGGTAATATCTGTCGTTTTGGATATAGTGATGGTCAAACTTTCGAAACTTTGAAAAATCAATATATTTTTAAATATTTAAATTGGATACATGAAAATTATATGTGTAGACTTGTCTCGAGAAGTACTTTCATAATATTATAATTTTATTGGGTTTTATAAATATATTATAATAAAAATTAGCGGTCAAAGTTGTGTTTTGAAGACCGTGTCGATGTTCAAAACGATAGATATTACCAAACCGGAGGGAGTATATGAGCCCATCATCCCGAGGTAGTTGAGAGCGGCACCATGTGCAACCCACGCCAGACGTCACGCGGTGAGAGCCGGAGCAATATCGGCGCGCGAGAGGTCAAGCTCTATGGAATGTAATGTAGTAACTGTACCTATTGATACTACTCGACGTAAGTTGTCGAGGCAGCAGTGAGTTCCCCTGGTTCGCTCTGTGCTCGGCAATTCGAAATCCGCGTCGAATTGAATGTTGTTCACGGCTTCTGGCTGGAGAACGTGACGTCGACGCGAGTCGAGCTGAAGAAAAACAACAAAATCGCTGAGTATGCTCGCCGATCGCTCCTGCGCGATGGTGTTGCGTGGACGCCGCCTGCTGAACCGCTGATGTCGTATGATGGCTGTCCCCAGAGTGGCATCTTCCTATGGGCAGCGGCCGTGAACTATAGAGGTACATATAGATTAGGAAAAAAAAGAGAGTTCCAAACGGAGAAGAAAACCGAATCAGAGATGAATGCGTCGGATGTCCCACATCTAACATGACTTGGTGTATGCACCACTCGGCATCATATCTGGCACAATCTCTGCTACAGGCACGATGACCAATTCAGATCACACAAACATATGAGAGATCCAGAACTAAATCTGCACCCAACCGCAACACAGGAACCAATCAGCTCATGAATCCCAGAAGAATATGTTGTTCCAATGCGTAAACGCACATGTAAAGGTCAACTCATATCGATCGCGCGCCAGCGTGGAGGTGCGTACCTCGCAGCCGAACTTGAGGAAGCCGCCGAGGGGAGAGAGGCTGAGCTCGACGAAGGTCGCCATGTTGTCGGCCATCGATCAGAGCCTGCTTGCAGATGTCAAGCAACTGCAAGACTCACACGAGGGAGGGAGGCAAATGTACGTGCAACCTGGATGGATCGATCACTGGTGAGCCCGGGGGATGGGGATGCATGTGCGGATTGGCAAGGTTGTGACAGTCTCTGCGGGTTGGATCTGGCTGACGAGGGCCAGGGACCAAATTTAACGGCGGTTTTATGCTATTTACGACTAGTACTACCTTTATTAAAAGATCAGGAGGTTTTCTTGCTCCAAACAGCGTCCACGTCACTCTTTTTTACGAAAAAACCTTTAATTTTCCGTAATTACCATCGGGTCCAGTCACGACAACCGTTAGATTTCCGTGTGGCTGCCGATCAACCCATCCACGCGTCTCGAAACCTAGAACCTTCCCTCACAGGCTCACAACAAATCGGGCCTCACCCACGCCTCCAGGAGGTGCTCCCTGTTGTGAAACTAGATTGTTCATCCACACAATCAACGACACACCAATGCAAGCACAAGAACAGAAGGAGAAGCACACTATACAAGGGAAAAACCTCTCTCTTTATTAGATTGATTGTTTCTGTACAAGGCAATACCCTGTATATATATATATAATGGAGGACCCCTGGAGATTAATTCGGATTCGCCCATCAATGGATAGAGTCCTACCATACAGGGACACGGACTCTAACCATATCATAACACTCCCCCTTGGGCGAATACCGCGTAAGGCACATGTCTCATTAAAAACTCCTCCAAAAAACCCAGTGGAAAAAAGGATGGAGAAAAGAGTACATTGCAATCGCATTCCGTGTTACACTAGTTGCCTTATTAAAAACCTTGATGTGAGAAACTTCAAGAAAACTCACTTAAGGGAAAAAGTGCACAACTTATAATCTTCAAGATATAAACTATGATCTTCAGAATCAAGCAAAAGGTATTATGGTTCATGATTTACTCCCTCTGAACTCTGCAAACTCTAAGTCGCCTCATTCCAATGCCATTGACATACCTTCGGAAGGTAGAATTTGACAAAGATTTTGTAATAAATCTGCTAGATTTTCACATAACTTAGTTTGCATTATTTTTACCTCACCGTTCTTCTGAAGTTCGTGAGGATAGAAGAACTTATGGGCAATATGCTTCGTGATATTGCTCTTTACATAACCCATTTGTATTTGTGCAACACAAGCAGCATTATCTTCATAGATAATAGTAGGGGTATCGATGGTATTCATACCATATGATTTCTGGACGTGGTTAATTACACGTCTTAGCCAAACGCATTCTCGTGAGGCTTCATACAAAGATATAATCTCTGAGTGGTTGGTAGAAGTGGCTACCAAAGTCTATTTGAAAGACCGCCAAGAAATAGTTGTACCACCGCAGAGAAATACAAAACCATTCTTAATTTTGGCACTGTGGGGATCAGACACATAGCCAACATCCATATTTTCCCTCATGGTTAAGTCTTGGTTCTTCAGGAAAAACAATCCAAGATCTTAGGTACCTTAGAGGTGTATGAGTAAAGTCTTGATATTAACCCAATATCTTCTAGTTGGGACTATACTGTTTCATGCTAGCAAATTTATTGTGAATGTAATATCAGACCTTGTGCAATTCACAAGATACATAAGTATGGGACTCTAGGTCCAAAAGACTTTCTCATTTTTTATTTCTTGGTCTAAATGGGTCTTTGTCCGCTTCAAGGGATTTTACTACCATGGGGGTTTTCAAATGATGAGATTTATCCATGTTAAATCTTTCCAATACCTTCTTGGTATAGGCAGACTGGTGTACTAAAATTCCTTCTAGAAAATGCTCAAGCTGCAGGCCTAAGTAAAATTTGGTTTTACTAAAATCCTTCATCTCAAACTCCGTCTTGAGGTAAGCATTTGCTTCCTTTATTTCCTCTGTAGTTCCGATGATATTCAGATCATCAACACATACCGAGATGATGCAAAATCCATTCTAGAATTTCTTTATGAATACACAGGGACAATCATCATTATTTGAATATCCCTTCTTCAGGAGGAATTTACTGAGTCGGTTGTACTATATCCTTACCGACTGTTTTAATCCGTATTCAGTGACCCATATAAATATGCGGTCACTATATCCATTAACTGTATTGATAAGTTTAAGCTTGCTGCCATCAATATTAAATTTCGGAATGTTATTTCACTCATTACAGGAGAACAGGTTTCATCGTAATCGACAATTGTATATGAGCGCTCCTAGCACTCTGCCATGGATTTTGGTTCTAGATATAGATTTTAGCAATTTTTATAGGCAAAATATGTCGACAATTGTAGTCTTTCTTTCTATATAATTCTCATGCATCACTCTAGGGATATCTCTCTATTAATTTCTTCCAGCTCCTCGTGATTTCCCAAGACGATGAAGTCTAGGTGTTCCGACTTCTCAGCGTTGGAAATTGCGCACAAATATACACTGGGGTTATCATCTTCAGGATGGATCACTTCAGGGATGTTACCATCTTCTAGATGGCTCACTTCAGGGATTTTCTCAACATCAGGTTGAGCTTCTTCCACTATCATGGGTAGTGTTCTCAATTATTTGGTGCTCTATTTCTGCGGACGTCTCCGCGAAATTGAGTCACGTGCACCTGGAGGCCTCCCCCTCATTTTCTCATGAGGATCAAGAGTGGGTTCAATATCCTTCTAGGATATTTCCACTCTTTCAGGTGCATATACTGCAGGTATATGATATCTTTCCACTACCTTATGATCAGTGAAGGCATTTGGTAGATTATTAGCTTATTTGTTGTAGATTTATTATTTTCTGAACTTCAAGTTCGGTCTCTTTAGTGTGTAGATCTAAGGACTCGGCATTCTTTATTGTGGTACTTATCTCCCCCTAATGCTGGAAAAGTCCTTAGTACAATCAGTGCATCGAGCCGTGTACAGATCTCCAACTTCCAGTGAAGTCCCATGGTGGTACGCTGTGGTGGAGAGATTGGCATGTATACAACACAGTCAAATTTTTCGTAGATAGGAAATACTTAATTCTCTTCCATGCACTATCTGCAACGGAGAAAATTCATAATATGCAGTTGATTTGAGTTGAATTAATATTGCGGTGTGCAGCACTGCGTGGCCCCAGCAACTGGTGGGTATTTATTATTCTACAAAAATGGTTAAGCAATAAATTTTATTCCTTTAATAATGACTCTACAAGGCCATTCTAATGTGTGGACATGAGGTACTAAAAGTTCTGCATTAATTCCCAGTGCCGCATAATATTCATTAAATACTTTTGAGGTTAAACTCGTTAGCATTGTCTATTTGAATAGACTTGATTCTTTCTTCTGGAAAGGAGGCTCTGGGTAGTTAATTTTTGGCAGAAGCATGGTTCCTAGTAGATAAGAGACATAAAATATCTGAAAGGGCCCAACGGGAGCTGAAAATGTCCACATATATCACTTCGAATTTTCTTCAGGAAATTCAGTGATTCCTCTAAAAGATAGAGGATCTAACTGTAAGTTTTCCTATAGCACAAACAGGGCATAAGAAATCTTCAGGTCTGGGAAAGTCTTTATGCTATGGCCAGCAGAATTACTAATTATTTTATCATAATATTCAACTCAAGATTACCCAATCGATCTACAAGATCTTTAAATATCTTTGGGTTTTTATCGCAATACAAACTTCAGGTTTTATATATGCGTAGTATAACCCAAAGAAGAAGGGAGAAAGTTTTTCAACCACACATTTATTACACCCATTAAACTTAGCCATGAGTAGGTATTCAGTTCCATCCTCTTTCTATGTCTGCATATGGGTATTATTCAGACTAATGTCTTTAAGATATAAATGAGTACAACTGGACTCAGGGTATAATATGACATTCTTCCAGTGCCAACTATAAGATCATCGCTTCTGGCGATAGTCATAATTTTCAAATCACTTAGTGTGGTATAGATGTCTTCTAGACAAATTTATTCCTCCTTCGTTACATTATACTTTGTTCTATAATAAAGGTATGACTTAACAATCAAACAATTATTGCATCAGGAAAAATTATAGAATATATGACAAGCATAGCATAGGAATGAGCAAATATTATGGAAAAACACCTTATTTGACTATTATTGATAATTGCTCAACAAGAGCATAGATCAAATGTTCATGTAGGAACAAAAATATTCAAACTGATAATATGAGGCTCTTAAGGAGACTCAACTAATGGAAATGCAACATAAAGCAAAAAGGGGTACAAGGAAACTATTGCAAGTCTCCATATAAGTCATGTTCCTCCTCCTGGGGAACATTGGTATTCTTCAGGAATTCCACAAGTTCAGTGCCAAGAAGGTCATCTTCCTCCATGGGCGAGTCACCATATCCGAGAAGGCTTTCTTTGAACTCGACCGTAGGGTCCGTGACGTTGTCGTCTTTCTTCCCACCTTTTTGTTCAATGAAGTGTTTGTGAAATCATGTGATGAAAAATTGGCTTGGTGATGAATTTGGTATTGCAAAGTGCTTGTGCTCATGGCATGTGTGGTGCATGTGCATGTGTTGTTTCAGATAATCTTTTGATATGCTTGTGATAGCATGGTAATTGTTTTGTTTGATGCAATGCTCATGTGAGTAGTTGCATGGACTAATGTTGGTCAAGTCGTGGACTTGTGCTCGGAATATTGTTTTGTGATTTGTTCATGTGCAGGTGTTGCTCAAGAGCGAACGTGGTCGATGACGGGACCAGAACTATGTTCATGGAGGAACTGAGGTTCGGGACTAGATTCTGGAGGAATTAAGGTCTTGGTGGTCAAGGGTGTCATGCGAGATGTTCGAGCTAGAGAACGGTGCACGTGAAGACTTGTTAGTCATGTGAGTATGGCAGGGTGGCCGTACACGTGCAGAGTGGTTAGTCACGTGAGTATGGCATGTGAGCTGTACACGCATGCAAGAGTTGTATTCGGCCAGGTTGGGCCAAGTGGAGGTGTGTTAAATACAAACTCCTTCCATGTTTGGAGTGGGAATTGTATTCGGACTCTTTGTGTTTGCTCTGTGTAAATAAGGGGGAGGTACCTCCTGTTTATGCAATCAAGCAGAGCAGTAGTGCAGAGCGCAATTTTTAGGGTTTGTACTCTTGTGTTGGAGTATTTTAGACAGAAGAAATAAAGATCAATTTTTCCAGATCCTTGCGTGCTACAGTAACCATGTTGCTACAATATTCTCTGTTTTCGTTCTTGGTTGCATGCTTGTTCTAATTCTAGATTGGTTTTTGTTCCTTGAGTTCATCTTGTTTTGATCCATCAAAAACCTTTCTAGAGTATTGATTTAGAGTTCCTCAAAGTTTAGTTGATAAATCTTTTGTCATTCTTGTTTAATCTACAAGTTTTGGTTAGATCAATTCTCATCATCTTCTGTCATAGCAAACTTGTGAGGTTCATAACTTTTGATCCGTAAGGCCGATCTTCTTGATTCTTCTTTCGTTTGATTCGTATTGGAATCTAGTTTCTTGTGTTAAAATTGCAGGTCAATCCGACGGCTAGATCTCCAGGAATTCATGTTTTACCGAACGCATCTAAAAAAAGCAATATCATCAAGTTCGGACTGGTCCGAACTTGACGACTCTGATCGGAGCGGTCCAAACTTACATCATCTATTTTGGCTTGGTGATGAAAAATTGGCTTGGTGATGAATTTGGTATTGCAAAGTGCTTGTGCTCATGGCATGTGTGGTGCATGTGCATGTGTTGTTTCAGATAATCTTTTGATATGATTGTGATAGCATGGTAATTGTTTTGTTTGATGCAATGCTCGTGTGAGTAGTTGCATGGACTAATGTTGGTCAAGTCGTGGACTTGTGCTCGGAAGTTCTTGTTTAATCTACAAGTTTTGGTTAAATCAATTCTCATCATCTTCTGTCACAGTAAACTTGTGAGGTTCATAACTTTTGATCCGTAAGGCCGATCGGTTTGATTCTTCTTTTATTAGATTCGTATTGGAATATAGTTTCTTGTGTTAAAATTGCAGGTCAATCCGACGGCTAGATCTCCAGAAATTCATGTTTTACCGAATGCATCTAAAAAAGGCGATATCATCAAGTTCAGACTGGTCAGAACTTGACGACTCTGATCGGAGCGGTCCGAACTTGATGACTCTGGTTAAAGTCACTAGCCAACATGATTAAATTTCTCTATTAACACACTAAATTAGAGCATCTTTAAACAACCAGTAAGGTTTCTTTAACAATATCTGTAGTTTACATCATCTTAATGTTCTAACTATGCATCAGGATTTAAAACTTTAACCAGTCTCGAGAGTCATAAGCACTTTTAAAGAAAAGCAACATATTCTAAACATATGCATTAACACATTTAATCATTCTCGCTACAGAGTAAACTACAACACTAGTAATCTATTTATTCTCAAGCTAAAGATAACAATCACATTGAATTGATTCAACTCACAAATTAACTTAGTAATACGTTATTCCCTAAACCACATTGGTATATACCACATAGCACGGACACAAAATTTTCTAAACACCTTCATGGGTCACCTACTCTTGACGAACAAGATGCAATTCAACTTTAAAGATAACCATAGCTCAGGAACAAGAACGAACACCGATAAACAATTTCTACTTTCCAGGCAAGGAAGAAAAACAAAACTCCAACAGAAATGCAGGAGAGCTCAACTCTCAAATTTCCAACTTTGATAGCCCAAAACTCTTCAATAAATCTCAAGATCTATACTTCCAAGAAGGAAGAAGGATGCACCAGGGAAAACCAAATGTTCAACTAAATCTTTTCTGATAAAGCTTCGAACTTAGCTCCACCCAACTTAAGGTTTGCACAAGGAGAAAGTCCAACACTTTTCTTAGATAGGGAGAACAACAACCACAAAAGTTTTCTCCCCAAGAGAGTCCACAATAACCAACAAAACCGGGTGTCAAAGCAAAAATTGCGACCAAAAGACGCGCAACACAAAACTCTTCTTCTTCGTTTTCAACCAAGGAAGACAAAACCACAGACTGCCTACGGAACAATCCGAGAAAATCCAATACCAAACACTTTTCTTTTGATTTCAATCAACTAAAACCAAGAAAACCAACCAAGACCGACCGTCAGAATGGTAAAGAACATCCGAAGGAATCCACCACCAAACTCTTCTATTTGACTCCAGTCAACTACCCGATCTACGACAGAAAGGGTAAGCACTCTTCTCCCACAGGGGTTAATAATTCTTCGGTGATGACGCTAACCGGCCACACCGTCAAACCACACCCTTACTATGAACAAAAAGAGGTGACCGAAACCCTTCGGCACCACAACCCCACTTTATCACAATAACAAGAACAATCCAATCAATTCTCTCAATAACATAGCAACATACATTATTAAATATAGCATTCAACATCAAGGCTTAAATACAACATTTAAGCGTAAAGCAACGATACACAAGTTTTAATGTTGCTACCCTATGGCAAAATTTGAAGTATAACCTAAACCATGTTTCTAGGTTATCCCAAGTCATAATTTTAGTTAACCCTATGGTATTTCGCTAAGTTTATACACCACGGACCTAAAGCCCTCTCTGATACCAACTGTAACACCCCGGCATCTAGTATGCCCTGGATGCCACCAAACATAGAATAAATAGCAACTAAATACCACAATTAAGATTAAATTATAGCAAGGGCATAAATGCTTTAACCAAAAATTTTGGCAGCATCTCCTTTGTTTTTCTATGATTTGAAGCAACAGCATTAATATAACATGATATAACAAAATGTATGGCATCTAAAACAGCAATAACGAGAGATACAGCAACAGTTTAAGTCCCAAACAACGAATTCAACCACTTCATGAGTTATGACAAAGCCAATGACATAACCAAGCACACAGTTAAGACAATAAACTTATTTTCGTAACTATGAATGGTAAAAAGGATTGTTGTCTAAGTGATTGAAGTTATGTGAAGGTGTGCCGTTAAGTCCCTTTCCCGCATGCCGGTTTCATGGTACCTAAAAACACCATAAAACACAAGTGTGATCACTCAGCAAAGTGTATTGCAATGGAACAAGAAGACAATTTTCAATACCATCATAACTACATCTCATATTTAACATCATAAACATTTCATATTCACATTGTATTCATCTCATTAACATCATCATATATGCAATGCAATGCACATGTCTCCTTGAAGCACATACCGGTATTGCCGAGTGTACACCCGTCGGCGTGCACCCTCTTTCCCCTTCCATCCCGTAGATGGAGGGTGCTTACTCTTACTGACTCGCTCCCATAAACCACCGTGGATAGGACTACGAGGTAGGTCTTTCATGTTCACTACGTGTGAACACAGAGGCCCGCATCAGAATAGGACGTCTCTTCCATTATGAATGCATATATAACATGAACATGTATGAACTTGCATGAATATTTAATACGATAATTTCATAGCCAATATGTAACCATGTTCATCATACCATAAGTAAATAACAAGCATGGCAAGTTAACACATAATGTACCCATATTGCACGTATGCAAGTCTAATAACCATCCAATACCCAAACACATCCCAATACATTTGCCTTCAACCATGAGCGACGGAATGGCGAGAGGTTGAGGGCACTCCCGGGATCACACCACCTGCACATAGGTTCAATACACTCATAACTTGCCCACAAAATAGTACAAGAGCAATCATCTACCCCGACTTCGCAACCCACTCCTAAAACACGAAAACAGAGAATCTGTCCCATCGGGACAGCGAGCTTCCAACTAGCATAACTTGAGTTCTAAAACTTCAAATCAAGTAAAAGAGTATATTTTCTCGAAGCTTAGGAAATTTCCTAGCTTTTTCTAAGTATTCGCGAAGACTGAATCAGCCTCTAAAATTGTCTAATCTATAGATGAACACGATCTGTCCCAATCACGTCACAGATTTGACAACGTTCGGTAAAACGGCCATAACTTTTAAACGGATGATCATAATTTTTATTTCTTAGTGTCTACTGAAAGGTAATTAAATTATCTACAACTTACGTAACATCCAGCCGATCAGAAAACGTATCTAAAATTGCCAAAACTCAAGCCCTATGTCGGGGTGCAAATCTGCCCGAGGACAGAACGTGGGACATCATAGCAATTTTCCTAATCCCATCTAGGAACAACACCTAAACATGGATCTTAGGCATGGAATCCCCCTTTTAACCAGCATCATAACCCTATAAATGGATCTACCAACGCTTACCTCCCTCGAAGAACCGTTCGATTGACGAAACCTTCTCCTCCCGGTCCCCCGATCTCCTTCCTCGCGCCAAATCCGCCGGATCCCCTCGCCGCAGAGCTTCCCAATGGTGAGGACAACGGAATGGAGGGGTGTGGTAGCAAGGGATGCGGGCGGATCTCTCCTAGGGCCGGCTAGGGGAGGTGGGGAGGTGGAGGAAGGGGTGGAGGCGCAAGGGAGGGGTGGCGGCTAGGAGTGGGAGGGGAGGAGGTGGGGGGGCGCCATAGAGTTAGGGGGGCGCATGGGCAGGCTTTGCTGCCCCCCATCTTCCCCACATAGCCCAAGAGCCTCCCCCAACGGCCCAAATTGATCCCCCAAGGCCCAAACTCCCCCAGAAGGGCCCAAACACCCGAAAATGGCCCAAAAACATGATATACAGTCGTACCGTAATGCCGAAATCTATAAAGTCATATTCCATAATGTCACATCCCGTGATGTCACACAAATACACATGAAGCAATAACAGCAAAAGCATGAAAATATTCATAAATGCTGCAAGATAATGCTAGGAAATAAAACCATAGCAAAAAAAATTCTTGGAATTTTCTAGCTATTTTCAAAATTTTCTAACTATTTTTATTCAATTTCCCGAATTTCTTATTCAATATTCAGAAAAAGGAATAAAAAATAGAATAAATAATGGGGGGGTGGGCAAAGGGGTAATTTCCCCTTGCCCCCAACCACGTGCGCCACTCAGGCGATCCAATCTAGTGCATAAAAAAACTTCGTGCCCGTTGTTTCAATGCCAAATTGAATCCAGTGGATTCCAAGTCCATGATTCAATGGACTCCATGTCCTATCCGAACAGACCAAGCGGCTGGACAACGGCCTTGCGCGGAAGCTGGGCCGGGGAAGCTGATGTTCAGCGCGAGGGAGCCGGCAGGCCATGCGGGTCGGATAGGCTGGGGCACCAGCGAACGGTGCGTGGCCGCGCGCGAGTGCAGGGCGACGCGATTCAGGCGGTGACGAGGCTGTGAGCTTCGTGCTCAGGAAAACCCATCCGGCGGCAGTGCGCGGCAATCCGGCGGCGACTTTGGGCCGCAGGGCGGGGCAGCGGTCTCGGCGCTCGACGGGCGGCGCTTAGCGCGTAGGAGCCGGCCGACCGGCGGCTGAGTCGGTGGCCGGGGCGCAACACGGCCGCTGGCGATGGCGGCGTTCGTTGAGGCGGCGAGGCGTCAGCTCAGCGCGACTTGGACGGGCGTGGGCAGCCAGGAGGCGCTTCGAGCGTCGAACGGTGGCTTCGTGCCGCTGCTAGGCCGGCGATGACAGCCGAAAAATTTATACTGTAACGATAATGTCTTCGTGTATTGTAGCAATTCTTCTGTACAATGGCTTCCTGCCATGATCTGTAATGCGCTTTCTATAGCTTCGTGCCACGTAGGTTAGATGCATGCAAAATACAAACGAACGATTAGATTCAATCACCTGAATCTCACCTTTTCAATCTATTCTCCGGTAGACTATCGCGTAGGATAGAGTCGCGTAGGACTTTTGTTTCGGCAATCCGAGTGGATGCCGGCTTGATGGCGAGTTGATTGCAGATCAGATCGGGCGATCAATCGCCGGTAGTAGACGTTCGTTGTAGTTGTCGATCCTTCGCTTCTTGTGGTAGAGACTCGTGCTAATAACGTATTATAAAACAATGTCGTCCACCCTCTTGAATCACTTGCAAGCGAACAAGAACGTATGAAGCGAGAATAGAGGACACATAGAATATGGGTAGAAACTCTCCTTTCTTTATTGATCATCACCCATTACAATATGGAGCACCCAATATATATAGAAGAGGGATTTGGGATTCGCCCACATAATAGAGATAGACTCCTAACCGAATACGGTTAGAGTCTTTATCTCATAACAGCTGCGACGTAGAGGGCTCCGCAACATTGGTAGGAGATGGGAGGTCCGTGTGCGCTGGCCGTTCTGTGCTGTGGCTGCCACGTTGACTCTACTCTCCTATGTTTTCCTCTCCTCACCTCTTCCTTTCTTCTTTGCTTTGCTTACAAATGGCGATAGAGCCGACACACTGATTTTTTAGCTGGCTTTCTATCACCATTTCAAATAGGGACATATGTTGTGGGAACCCATGTGGCAATTTGTAGTTGGTTGAAACGGCAATATGTTATTTGTCGCCATTTAAAATAGCGACAGAGCCTTTGTCACCTATCAAAATAGCGAGAGATCTATTTCTATCTTTTTTTAATATTATTTTTGTAAAATAATTTAAAAAGTGGATTATTAAAACAATCACAAAAACTTGATCATATATCAGATCAAGGTAAGCACAGATCTCAAATACTCCGTATAATAAACTTCGGAGGTTTCTGAGCTCCTGGAGGCGCCACGTCGCCCATCATGCCTCGGCCGTTCAATCGCAGCTTCCGACGGTTCAAATTGTTTCACTCCAAAACTAGACATAAAACGAAACCATTCTGCCTCCTCTCGTCCAAGCGGGGCTCGTGGCGCAGTGGTAACGCGAAATGACTTTGAAAATTTGAAAAATGTGTTTTGATCCATTTTTTCAACCCAGCCCATTTTTCCCCAAATTTTTTTATTAAAAAATAGCACTCCGAAAGACCATCCGAAAATTTTGAAGATACATCTTAGTCCATTTTTTCTCTAAAAAACACGAAAAGATTCTCCAAAATTTTGAAAAATACGTCTTAATCTATTTTTTCGTCCTGGTCTATTTTTCCTCCAATTTTTTTTCCCCAAAAATACCACTCCGAAAGAACTTCTGAAAATTTAGAAAATACATCTGCGTCTAGTTTTTCTCTGAAACTTTGTAGCCTCGAAAATTTTTGTATGACCAATTCGAATTTATTCTCTGTTCACGTGCGCGACGTGCGCCGCACAGGGTTCACAAAACCGAAACCGCAAAACCGGCTCGGTTTTCGCGGTACGGTTTTCGCAAAAACCGCGCGAAAAACCGACAAAAAACCGCTAAAAACCGAAGAGTTGAAAAATCCAAAAAATTTGAAAAAATTTGAAATCAGTTCGGTTTTGGCGGTAAACCGCGGTTTTTCACGATAAACCGCTCGGTTTTTACGAAAAACCGCTAGGGTTTCACGAAAAACTAACCCGGCCTATTCGAAAACGGTTTTCAGCGGTTTTTCGCGAAAAACCGCGGTTTTACGCGAAAAACCGCGGTTTTACGCGAAAAACCGAATATACAAATTTTTTCAAACTTTTTAAATTTTTTTAATTTGTTTTTTAATTAGACCGGTTTACCGAACGGTTTTACATCTCGAACCGGAGCGGTACGCTCGAAAACCTTCGAGCGGTTTTCCGCGGTTTTGTGAACCCTGGTGCCGCACTTATTGTATCCTTGGCTCTTGTTGCCTGGCAAGCTCGCGAGTCGCAAGGGATGGCTTCTTTTGTTCCAAACCATAATAATAGGATTGTAGAACTGCTGCAGCCGTCAACCTCCCTTATCCATCCAGAATCATCAAGTGTCAACTGTCAATAGGACTTACACTGCAAGCAGCCAAGCAGATGACAGGCTGGGAGGCTGCTACGCAAATCATCCGGGACGTTTTCCATCGTAGGAAGCGTGCGGATCCATCTTGCACTGCGAGTCTGCGACACATGGCTAAGAGGCTGTTTGGTTGTCTGCATGCATAGAGACTTGCATCAGAATTTTGTTTTTTCTTGTATTTGGTTGCCTGCATCTAATTTTGAGCTGGCTCTCTTGATGCAAAATTCTCCACGCAGCCTGGCTCTGGAGATACGTAGAAAATACGCGTATCTCTGGATGCAGGCTTGTGTTCTGTGCAAGGGGCTACTGTTAGCCACTATAGCAAACCATGCATGCGGTGCCACATGGGTATGTAAGTTTCTTTTTTCTTTATATTTTTTATTAGCATCTCCGATTATTGAACCGATTTTAAAAATGGGTTCCTGACATTTTTTCGAATAAAACTAGACCACACTTGCTATGTAAATTTTAAAATATTTAAATTATAAAATACCTGCCATAATACACTCAACCAAATACCATCCTACGTCTGTGCATCCCGTATCCCATCAGCTTAGCTGAGTCGAACGGATAAAACTCGCGAAAGAAAGCAACCAAACAGGCCCTAACCCTCTCGCCGTCTTGACCACTCTCCAAGTCTCCATACCAACCAGAAAGATCCCACGATCTCTCCAGTCCTGTTTTTCTAGCCGATAATTTTTTTTAAAAAAATCTAGCTCTTGATAAAAATAGGCTTATTTTTTACCTTAAAAATATCTATACGTATCACCTGTTATGTTTCTGTATTACAAAAGCATACACTAAACTCCTAGAGCTCAGCAAGTCACTGAAGTTACGAGTTCTAGCAACTCGGTAGATACTTTCGCGGTATAAAAATATGATAGGTGATATGTATCGTTTGTCAACGTTTTTATGTCAGGTGATATGTATCGTTTGTCAATATTTTTATGTCAAAAATAAAACTATTTTATAATTAGTTTTGAAGTAAACTTCAATCGGAAACATATTCTATGCACATCACAGTGTCGTGCACATATGCAAACATTAAATCTGAGCCGTTCAGATCCCATCTAACAGTAGCTTCATTAGGGGGTAATTGCAAAATATTATTTGCATATGTGATTTAAATCACCGTTAGATGGGATGTAAACGACACAGATTTAATATTTATATATATGTACATCACTATGTGCACGGATATGCTCGCATTTCAATCAGCTTTGAAAAAAGAGTTTTTGGGGACGAACGTGATTACTTACGATCTCTACCACGTGCAAGAGGACAGAAGCGACACTGGAGCAGATTCCTCCCCCACATGCTGGCCTTCCACCACTTCCCAGTCGAGCCCCCAGTATCCGGCACACGGCGTAGCACAGCAAAGCGCTCCTCCAATCTATGGCGTCCATCCTGCTCCCGGTGCTGGCCGCTCTGGTGGCGCTCGCAGTCTCGTGGCTGTGGAACTACGCCGTGGTGCGCCTCGCGTGGCGGCCCCGCGCCGTGTCGGGGAGGTTCCGGGAGCAGGGGGTCTGCGGACCCCCGTACAGGTTCCTGAGGGGCAGCAACGAGGACATCAGGAGGATGAAGGCGGAGGCGGACGGGATGCCGCCGCTGGACGTCCGCGACCACGACTACCTCTCGAGGACCCTGCCGCACTTCGCCAAATGGAAGGAGCAGTACGGTACGGTTAAGCCTGCGACTTAATTCTAGCTCAAGAAGTTTTTTTCTTCTTGCTCTAGCTTGTTCCTTGGGTGTGTGTCTCGTTGCTGTTCCTGCGTAAGATAGTAGGGTTTGTTTATTTGTTAGTAATCAAAGATTAATGGTAAGTGGTAGCAAGGCAAGTTGTTATAAGTAGCAGCATGGACACGATAGCTTTAGGTCCTCATGTTTGCAGAAAATACAAAGATAATTTGCTCTCTGCAGTCTGCATCGTGAGCTATTTGTCTAGCTAGCTAGTACCTTCTGTTGGTCAGAAAATTGCAGTTGCTCCAATAGGATAAATTTCTTACTCGTGCTAGACTGCTATTGCTGCTGCTGCCACTGCTACCTATGTAGGGGTGGAATCGAGCCGAGCTCGCTAGTTTTCGAGCCGAGCCGAGCCCGGCTCGTTACATACATCGAGCTCAATCTTGAGCTCGGTTCGGGTTCGCTCGAGTCTCGAGCCGGCTCGCGAGCCGGCCTACAAGGGCACTGGCAAGGACCCAAATGCCCTTCATTCTCACAAAAAAACGAAGCTCCTCCATCTATTCTCACTGTTCTCAGGCTCCAACCTCCTCTAGGGTTCGGTTAAGAAGCAATTTCACATTTATGGGACGTCCTTTTAAGCACATATGGTTAGACTGCTCTTTCAATTTATAAAACTGCAAACATGTAATCTGGAAAAAGAATACTCCGCTTACTTTTTTATCTGTGCAAAAGTAATCAGTAGACCCAATACAAGACATTTGAAGTACTAAGAAGAGTAAACTCAAAAAGTAAGGTAAGACAAGCATTGCTCATTAGATGTCTAGCATTGGGTATACTGACATCGTATTGTGAATTCATACCTTATATAACTCAATGATCGCCGAGCCTAACGAGTCGCTCACGGCTCGGGCTCGACTCGTTGGCCAAGCGAGCCAGGCGGTAGGCTCGGGCTCGGCTCGTTGGCCATGCGAGCCGAGCCGAGCCGCACCGAGCCGAGCCTCGAGCCTCGAGCTAAAATTCCACCCCTATACCTATGCTTTACTTGCTTTATTTCCTATATTGGCTTATAGCATTTTAGATCGGAAAATAATGTTTGTGTAGGATTGATATATATTAGTATAGCAATCAGAGTAGGGGTGAATGATTGTGCGGAAGTTAAAATCAAATTTTTGATCTACTAAAAATTAACCTTAATTCGGAATCAAAAATTTGTTTCGTATTCAATAAAAACAGATTGATAGATGTTCGGTAAAACACTAATTCCCGAATATCTAGCCATTGGATTAAGCTGAAATTTAAACACAAGAAACCAGATTCCAATACGCATCTAACAAAAAAAAGAATCAGATCGATCGGACTTACGGATCAAAAGTTATAATCTTCGCAAGTTGATTGTATCAATAATGACGAGAATTGATTAAACCCTAATTTCATGATTAAACAAAATCTACAAAGAATTAACTAATCATACTTTTTAGATCAATAATATAATATTCTAGAAAGATTTGGAATAGACCAAATCAAAATTATCATGAAGAAACGATTAATCAATTTTAAAAACAAAAGCATGCTAGCAAATCACCGGCTGTTTTGCCGGTAGACGTACGCGCTGTACAGTCCCTTCCTGTTGCTACAGTGATCGCGAAATACTGTAGCGATCCTGTAGATCAATACTGCAGCGCCACCTTGCTTCTCTCTATTACACAAGATTGAACTTCTCTCTGTTCTTTGAATAGAACTAGCACAAAACTTGCTACGTGAAGTGACGTCGCCCTGGAACTCGGCTTCTACTGGCTTCTTGCACTGCAGACGTACGGAGGCTTGAGATGCCGCTGTCCTCTGGCCTCCGAACAGGCCTCCAAGCGAACACGCAAGATCGAGCTGCTTCGATCAATACGCGACGTAGATGAGCACTGTAGCAGCGCTTCACTGTAGCTCCCGATTTTTTTCCCGGCGCCGCCGAAGCTCTTCTATCGATTTTCTTTTGTGCTGCGCAGCTTTCCGGCTTGCAGAAGAAATCAACTTTTTCTTTTCTAGTTTGGTTACAGTACTTCCAATAAAAGAGTATAAACCCTAATGTCTAGCTATGGCTCAATAATAAATAGAGGACACCTTCCCCTATTTATAATGAGTAATCATAAAGAGTTCGTATACAAATACATACATGCATATCCACCGGGCCCATTATGGCCCAATACATGCAAGCTACCCCAAACGATTACAACTGCACGCGTACGGTCCACTTGCCGCACTACGTGACTCACTAGACTTCACGTGCACTCTCTAGCCCGAACGTCTCGCATGGCATCCTCGACCACTAGGACCTCGATTCCTCTCTGAACCTAGTCCCGAACCTCAGTTACTCCATGAACCTAATTCCGATCCCGTCACCGACCACGTTCGATCTCAGACAACACCTGCACATGAACAAACACAAAACCGTGTACGAGCACAAGTCCACGACTTGACTCAAGATCAATCTATGCAACCACTCACACGAGCGCATTGCATCAAACAAAATAATTACCATGCTATCACAAGCATATCAAATAATTATCTGAAATAACACATGCACATGCACCACACATGCCATGAACACAACCACTTTGCAATACCAAAATCATCACTAAGCCAATTTTTCAGCACATGATTTCACAGTTTGGTTGATAGCAACAAATACTGCTGGTTAAGGTAAAAATCAATTGCTGTTGTTTTCAGTGACAGATTAGTTCAAGCGAGGTGCTTCTATGCGTTATTATTTGAAAGTTGCATAAATATTACATCACGAACAAAGGGTAGATGATAATTACATAACCCTTCGCTTACTTCAAGATTTGTACAACTTATATTAAGAGGGTGATGTATAGAAGTACTACACTTAGTTTAATTTGGAAGCCCACCAAACGATATTCCATTTTAGACTTTGGAGATATGAAGTGAAAGCAGTATGCCATGAAAGGGAGAAGAAAGAGAAAAATAGGTAAAATGATAACATCAGGAAGAGAAATAAAAGGGCCAAAGAAATTATGCAACACCCCAAAAGTTTAAAAGTCTGTTAGTGTCCTTCCATTTGAGCATTTCTGATTTTTGTGTAAATGAAGGATCGAAAAGGTAATTAGAGGGAGATGAATAGGAGCCAAATAAAATTTAGCCAAAATAAAAATTTTCCCCAAAGAAACCAACCAAAACCTCACTTCATCAAAGCATGTCGGAAAAATCAAAATTCCAAAAATTCTTAGCCAAGGCGGCACTATCGCAAACAACACATCGGTACCAGATGAACAGTAACTTAGCTACCGTGCTACATTAGCGGTACCACTGATGAACAGTAAAAGCAGGCAAATGAATAATGAAATCTTTACGACATCAAAATCAAAAATTGGTGTATTTTTTGATCGGTCAATTCCAAACCCATGAAACTTTGTATGCATCTTTCTATGGATATTAGGAATATATTTCAACCTTCAATCGCAAGGATTGACGTCAAAATTCTAACCTTTTTCCATTCAAAGGAAGAATGCACTCAAACCGGGCAAAAACAAAAATTGTCACCCTAAGTTTGCTCGTGAGGTTTTGATGATCATAGATGATCTCCCATATATCCCAGCATGCAAGAACACCAAACAAACATCCCTCAAACTTTTTGGAACTCGGTTTCACAAAATGCTTCTTCCTCAAGCCAAAAACCGAGTTTTCTTGAGAAATCTTGATAGAGAAAATGAGATGGTGTTTGGTTGATTGGAACAAAGCCTTCTCAACGTATTTTCATCAATTATGAAGCCATTCCACCACTCAAAAACAGCAGGAGAAGAAAGGATTCAAAAATCACAAAAAAACTTGATTTGTAAGCATAACTTGAGCAAGAATGAGTTCTAATGGATCTTGCTGGGCTGGGCATGATATAGATGAGTTCCACAACCTCTTACATGTCCTAGATCCACTAGAACCATAGCAAGTAGGAGAATGGAAGAAAAACTCAAGTTGTATAAAAGAACCAAGCAAAAATGCAAGAATTGAAATAAGTTTCAGAACATGGAAGAAAGTATACCTCTCATTGCTTTGAGAGGAAGGTTTACAAAGGCATACAACCAGATGGGCAAAGCTCAAATGAGCACAATAAAACCAAAATCCTTCTCACAAACTTGGTGGTGGAGGCATACCCCCAACCCTCTATTTATAGCCTAATCGGAGCAATCTCCACCCTTGGATGACTTCTTTCATCCATAAGCAACCTCATCAAGGGCTGAGCTTAACTCACTCATACATGTGCTAACCCGAAACCAACAAACATAATGAATTTTGCACACTTCTCAAAGTGCACTAACTTACTCCATCCGCGATCCAACGATCCTCCTTCGAGTAGGGCTCACGTTGGTATTCTGGCTATCCACTTTTCCTCC
Source organism: Rhipidocladum racemiflorum (assembly GCA_036346355.1). Classification (NCBI taxonomy): domain Eukaryota; kingdom Viridiplantae; phylum Streptophyta; class Magnoliopsida; order Poales; family Poaceae; genus Rhipidocladum; species Rhipidocladum racemiflorum. Next base: position 58,381,510 of record CM070573.1, on the reverse strand, counting down.
TGGTTTGTAGCAACTCCCAGCCTCGGTCATCTTTAGTGCCTCCTGACCATCTAGACCTCAGCTCCTCTAGCCTAGTCTCGGTCTCCTTCGCCTCACCGTGACCTAACTCTAAGTCCTGCAACCATTATAAATAAGAAAACACGTCACATAGCATTGTCCAACACAATATGTAATCACAATCACAAAAACTAACTTTAAATCTCACTTCAAAAGCAAAGTTGGTATTACCGTCAACTAGGGGCTGGTAGTACCGCCCAGCCAGCAGTACTGCCCCCATGGCCGGTAATGCCGCTCTACCTCAAACCTAGAGAATCTGGAAAATCACTACCGCCACCTACGGGCCGGTAGTGCCGTTGGGCTGGTACTACTGCTGCTTGGGGGCCAGTAGTGCCGCTGGGCCGACAATACCATCGCCTAAGGGTTGGTAGTGCCGCTCCCGACAGAAAACTTAAATTGCTTCAAATCAAGGCCAATCCAAATCCAACTCAAACCTTAGTACCACAAGCTCAAAAATAGTCAAATACTCATCACAAATATGGATAAACCTCCATATGATCTTTCAATCTCCCCCTTGATGAGTATATTGACAATCACCCAAAAGGCACAATTTATGTTTGAAAATAGAAAGAAGAAAACAATTTGATTGCAAAGCCACACTTAGTCCAAATGCAAAAGAAAGCAAGATCATAACCAAGTTAGCAAGGTAAAATTTTTGAGCAAACCAAGAAAGAGAACAAGTTCTCCATAATTGCTTTAAAAATCAAGAAAGGTCTACAAAGGCTCAATTTAGCTCATGATCCAGAGAAAAGAACAATTTTTCACTATGATCATGAGAAAATATTTCTCCCTTTTTTTTTCTAATGATGCCTTTTCACATTTCTCCCCCTTTTGACAATATGGATATCAAGAGAAAAATATGCATGAAATGCATCCTACAAGAGCTTTGAAGATTATCCAATTGACCACAAAGACAACATGACACCAAGCTATTCAAATTCAGGTTATGCTAGACTAAGGCATATTCAAGTGCATATTTCAACAAGAGCAATACTTAGCATAATTTCCAAATTGGAAGCGAAGTTTTGGTCATACATAATACATTCCAAGTTCACCCCAAGTGCAATGGGAAGCAATCTCGTGAACATACAGTGTTGAGATCAATTTTAACACACACACAAGTAAATTATTGATCAATGTTAGCATTTAGACTCATGAGCAAACGAAGGATTCAAGTATGAAACAAACTAGCTCCAGCCAAGTTGCTCTTAGGGACTCTATTAGAAACCCAGTATTTCACAAAGTATGGTATATGCACCTAGTGAAGAAATATAGCAAGTAAAAACTACAAGTTTCATCAAGTTTTCAATAAAGTTTAGATATTAATTTTCAGCAAACATAGCATGATGAAGCAATATGAACTTAGGCATGACTAAGCTAGCAATGATCCTCAGAAAAGTAGCAAGGTGCGTAATATGAATGTGAATTCAATTGCATAATAGACAAAGCTCAGAAAATAGAAAATAAAACCTATATGCAATGCATGACGAACAATTTCTCGAAACTTCCCCTCAACAAGTGAGTCAATTTTAAGCACAATTTGGTTTAAAATGAGTTATTGCAAAATTAAGTGCAGAAAGATTCAAAATGTACTATATTGAAACCAGAAATACAGAATGGCTAGAGGACGCTGAGAAATAAAAAACTGGGTGGATTATAGGCATAGAAAAGATGGTAGAGATCACTATGGCTCAGAGTCGCTCTCATCTTCCCCATATAACTAACATAGGAAAGCCACTCTACAAATCTTAACTAGGGAGTACACACACCAAACTTGTCAATACCGTACCGGAGGTCATACCGGTTTGACTCTTGGAATGGTACGCTCCGGTACCGGTCTATATCGGCGTACCATTTCGGGTTTAGTATAATAATATATATTTATAAGTATATACATGTTTAATTATATATACACCAAAGTTCACTTATAATATTACTCTAAACACATAGTATTACTATCAAATATAACATATAGTTCAATAGACCATATTATCAATTCCAGTGGCATGGCTTGATGACCTATATCGGACCGGTATGACCGATATTGACCAGTATCGGACTAGTATGACCGGTGTTGACCGGTATTGAGGTCGGTATGGTACGTAGAACTATTTTGTACCGGTTTAGATACCGAAATGGTACATACCGGTCGGTAGGTACCGACATTGATAAACGTGGTACACATAGATCCTGTCTACCCAGAGGGCCTAACACCTACTAGACCGATAAGGCTATAAGGGAACTCAATCTAGAGAGAAGGGAGAACAACTAATTAAGTGTGATAGCAATCTATTGCATAAGATGAGAGGTCCTTGCAAAGCATGCTAGAAGTCTAAGTGAAATGAACTCAGCATTGAAGCGCTAAACCTTGAATGCACCTAGAAAATGCATAGAAAAAGAAATATTGAAAAATGTATAATACATAATATACAAAACTAACTCCCCCTCAAAATATGCCATAAAGGCACACGACTCCAAGCTCTCCCCTCAAGGCCACAAACCTAGAGCAATCCAAAGGCTTGATAAAGATATCGACTAACTGGTAGCCAGTCGTAACAAACTGAAGCACTATATCACTCTCCTCCACATGGTCTCTAAGGAAATGATATCTAATGTCTATATGCAAGCGAGTTGTGTCGAGGTACCCACCAATCTTGTGATCGAGCATTTGTTCGTTTAGTCTATTATGATATGCCAAATGCAGGTATTTCCAAATGGTGAGTTGTCGAGTTGGTCATTTGGACTGGCTTGGACAAGTTTTCAGTATTGTTGCTGGTGATCTAATTATGTGTTTTTGCTTGTGGCTGCTTGGGAGTTGATGATATATGTCTATATCCTTATGTACTTCGGCTTGTACATCTAATTATAAGTGTACACATGCTATATATGAGGTATGTATACATGGGTTGAGGCCCCTGACTCTCGTGGACCCTAGGCGATCGCCCTTGCTGCCCATACCCCAGGACCAGCCCTGCTGTTAGTCCAACGGAGGAAAACCCATATTTTCAAAATTAGAAAATACGCCTTCAATCCCGCATGTTTACGCCTTCTCCGTAGGAAAGCGCAATCCATCGCTTACTTTGTTGACGTCACCCCTCAAGTACAGTGTTTTCTCTTTTCATTTTATTGATTTTTTTAGCTGAGCAAAATACAAACGCTTATAACTTTTGCTCCAAAACTCCAAATTGAGTGAAACTTGTTCCTAAAATCTTGGTACTTTCATACTTTGCAAAAATATTTGGATTTGGTCTCTGTCTGTATTATTTTGGCTCTTATTTGTGCTCTTCGTTGTCGTGTGTATTGATACCCGATAGTCCGAGAGAAGCTCCCGATGAGCAGGAACAAGAATCAATCCCCAACGAACAAGGCAATCACCCTCTTTGATCTTGTTGATCCCACTATCTCAAATTATTTATGTTGTTGTGTACAAGTATTTATGCATGCTCTTATTTTCAGTAAAGCTGCTATGTCACTGAGGTCGCTAGTTAATCCAAGTTGCTCACTACTACAGATCAGGCCTTCCATACCGGCTCATCAGCCCCGGTTGGATTTGAACCCGTACTGATGAGAGCTTCAGTACTGGTTCATTAGCAACATGACTGTCGTGGGCTTTCAGTACCGGTTCGTGACACGAACCGGTACTGATGCCTCGTTTTAGGAAAGTTCAAAAGGAATGCACATTCTATGTATATCAGTACGCGATGGTGGGTGGGTTGGTTAGAAGGGTGAGACTGGAGTCACGAGGTTGCGGGTTCGAGCTCCGCTTCTCCCATACGCCATCGATATATTTTGAAACATTTCTAGTTCTATCAGTACCGGTTCCACCAACCGGCTCAATGGCATCAGTCCCGGATGCCTTGTACCGGTTTAAAAACCGGTACTAATGGCTGTTGCCAACCGGTACTGATGGGCATATATGTAGTAGTGGCTGCATTACGTCATCCATGCCATGTCACCTTAGAAAATTCTTATAATTCATAATGTGGAATATTAACAATATGTGCGTAGTTTAGTTGATGCTTAGCCACGCTTAACGGTATAGCTGACTATACTATAGCACAGTCAAGATTTTTAGAAATTTCGAGAATAAATAAAGGTTTGGGAATGGTCCAGAGATTCTACCTATGTTATTTTAGTAAAAAACAAAATGGCAAAACTTATTTTGGACTTGGGAGGGTGTAGTTAAGGGCCAGTCTAACTTGCACGAGACTTCGGTTAGTAGTTATCATGCCCGGGTCAGTAAGGACCAAGTTTTTTGTGCCATGGACGCAAGTAATGACGTACGAAACACATGTGCCTTTGTGGGAAGGATCTAGCATAATAAGTCACGACATTCTAGCAGTTAAACCACAAGTAGTAGCCGAAAGAGGCAGCCGGAGGCTAGTGCGGGCATGGGAGGGATCAACGGTGGTTTATCGTTAGGATGAGTGATGTAAAAGTTTTGTCGTAAGCGCTCAATCGGGTATCGATGGTATGGCGAGACATGCATGGCATGATGAGATGATTACATGGAGTAAGCGTAAAGTTGTACAATCTTTGCAGAATGTAAATATATTCGAATAGCTGCGTCCCTGGTCGTGGATACCATTTGGTAACGTGCCACAATATTAGTTTTTCCCAGTGGCGGACCCAGAAAGAAATTATAGGTGGGGCAGACTTGTAGTATTAAAACGCTAAAAAGAATGCAATGTACCGTAACAACAATAGTACTATTAAAAAAGCATAAATATAACGTTCAATTAATACGGTCAAAGAAGAATTAGCAAATAGGCAACATACCACTCAATTAACAATTGGTGAGGGACGAGGCAATTGTATTTTCCTAGTTTTGAGGCGCTGAAATCGTCAGATGATAGCTTCATCATTAAGTGATTTGAATATCTCTCTCCGTGTAGCACACCATTAAGTCATTCATCCAATAGTTGGCAATCTTATTGCGTAGTTCAGTCTTGATATACAATATACCTGGGTGGCCGATCGTTTCTTGCTTGGTGCCGATTGTTTCTTGCTTGGTGACTGGTGCAACGTTTCAGCTTTCAAATTTGTTAGGCCTATACATATGCAGTATATACAACATACATGGGCTTGTAACTTGTAGGTGGGACAGCAGCCCAAGCTGCCCCACTGGTGGGTCCGCCCCTGGTTTTTCCTATTTTGTAAAGATGTGTGGGAAAAGGGTTGACCACGTGGAGTATTACCGGCAATGGTTAGTTGACGTCGTTTTTGGTTTAGGTCAGCAAGCCCTAAATTCTAAATGACTAGTTACATGCCCGTGCGTTGCTACGAAAAACAAAATTGATAACAAAAAATAAAGATTAAAAAATAAAAAAATTATTTCACAAAATCAAATATCTATCTTTAACGCTTCGTTTCTTGCGAAAGCTGGCTAATTAAAGCAACGCTTCGTTTCTTGCGTAGGGCAATTAAGCAGGGCAATTAAACGGCAATTAATGACGTGGGAAGAACGGACCACTGCCACCAAGTGCTGCTTTAGAATAGTAGAGATAATCGTACATCATGGTGTCACTTGTTACTTTTGGTAAATGCTCTTGTAAAGTACCAGATTACAGCCTACTACGTGTTATTGTAAATAAAGCGCAATTTGAGCAAATACACTAGACTAATAGCCCCTTTTGTCAAGCTCGCATAATATTATAACTTTGCTTAAAAGTCTTACGGGGTACTTGTTTGTACTCACGGTTGCTAGTTGGAACATATTCGGAGAATGAACTTGAAGACTCTACATTCGATACTGTTACAGGTCGCGTTTCAATGACAACGATGTCGAGTTCCAAGTGTTTAACCATGTCAATTGCCTTTAACCATGTCAATTGCCTGTGGTGGGCTGAGCATACTTGCAGTCTTTTGGATGCTTCTCTATCCTACCTTCCACCGTACTCTGAATAAATTATAATATTTGTCAATGTCGGCCCACGCATTGTAAGACTTACCGTATAGGCGTATGTTCAACTACTACTTGTAATCTCTACTTTAATGGCATATAACGAGTATGACTAATCGAACAATGTTGTGAGTGTGCGTACTGAGACAGCATGGTAACCACATGAGGGAGCAGTGTTCTGTGTAACAAATAACCATCTTCTAAATAATATGGAAGGTTTATATAACTGTTCTGTAGTATGGGTATGAACATATATTAGTCTAATCCCATTTTAGTAACTATATATAACTTTTTTTATATGGAATTAAATGTTTTTTTTTTGAATGGCATGTAGGAGGGACATTTCTATATTGGTTTGGCTCACAACCTCGAATCTGCATCTTCGATTACGAGTTGGTTAGGCAAATCCTTGTAAACAAGTGTGGAAATTTCGTGAAGAATGACGCGCACCCGACTGTTCTGGCATTGCTTGGCAAAGGGCTAGTGATGGTGGAAGGCACGGACTGGGTGCGACATCGTACGGTGATCAACCCAGCTTTTGCCATGGACAAGCTGAAGGTAATGGTCTACATAATTTCCAATTCGGTAGCAATTCCAAACCATGGACGTCAGCTAGGTCAGAAGAGATGCTATTCCGACTGCCGAAGATTAATTTCTCGAGATGATTTTTTCATTCTACATTGCAGATGATGACAAAGACAATGGTTAGTTGTGCTGAACGCTTGATCAAGGAGTGGGAAGATCAGGAATCGAATAGCCAGGGCAGAGAAATAGAAGTCGAATTCAGCAAACAATTCCAAGAGTTGACTGCAGATGTTATATCCCGTACTGCTTTTGGAAGCAGTTATAGGGAGGGGAAAGAAGTATTCCATACACAGAAACAGCTTCAGGCCATCGCCACGGCAACTCTCCTCAATGCGCAACTACCAGGACTCAAGCAAGTCTATTTATATGTCGAGTAGTTTTTTTTTCAAGAGTGGTTTTTTCTGTATAAAATCATTATGGCTAATAGTTTGTTTTGTTTTTAGATATCTCCCTACTGAAAGAAACAGATACAAGTGGATGCTAGAAAAGAAGCTTAAGAACACGCTCGTCCAAATGATACAGTCCCGACTAGCATCAAAAGAAAGTGGATTTGGAGATGATCTGCTCGGTGTGATGCTTGAGGCTTGCTCCACAACAGAGCAAGGAGAGAAGCAAGATGAGCTGATTCTGGGCATGGATGAGATCATAGATGAATGCAAGACATTCTTCTTTGCAGGGCATGAAACCACATCCCACTTGCTCACTTGGACAATGTTCTTGCTCAGTGTGTATCCAGAGTGGCAGGAGCGGCTACGAGAGGAGGTTCTGAGAGAATGTGGAAAGGAAAATCCTAAAGCAGACATGCTTAGCAAATTGAAAGAGGTAAGAAGAAATGGCTTGAACGAATTCCCTGGTTATCTAGTTTTTGTTCTTTATTTTTAAGATCTATCTTCTTTTAGTTCTTGCAAGTGTCAGAAATTTGAAGCTATTATCTTTTGTAGGCTATGGTTTTCACTACAGTGATTCTAATTTTCTAATTTCTGTTCCTGTGACTAACACTGGAGATTGATATTGCAGATGACAATGGTGCTCCTTGAGACACTGAGGCTGTATTGCCCTCTTATTTTTTTACTAAGAAAGCCTATCTCCGATATGAGATTGGGAAGCCTCAACTTACCTAAAGGCAATGCAATTGTGATACCTATTCCAATGCTGCACCGAGACAAGGAGGTTTGGGGTGACAGTGCCAATGACTTCGATCCATTGAGATTTGAGAATGGGATCACAAATGCAGCAAATATTCCACATGCTCTTTTGGGGTTCTCCATAGGGCCAAGGTCTTGCGTCGGTCAGAACTTCGCAATGTTAGAAGCGAAGTCGGTGATGTCCATGATCCTGCAGAAGTTCTCCTTCACTCTTTCCCCAAAGTATGTCCATGCACCTGCAGACCAGTTAACACTTCAGCCTAAGTTTGGTCTTCCCATACTTTTGAGGCCACTGGATGTATGACAGTAGGTGGTTTTATGTGTTTATATACATATGAGATCGCTAGTGTCCAGTTTCTGTACCGAATAAGATTACATGTATGCAACCTTGATCTTGGTCTGGCAGACCAAATAGAAGAACGTATTGGTCCATTGGTAGATAATCAGAGGATGTCCACCGTATGTGGTGATGTTGGCTTTGATAATCTGGTAACGAATGCTGCCTGTATGTAGCACGTAAATAGCAGAGAGCTATTCATTGCCACATGCTCTAGTGAAATTACTCAATTTTTGCCATTTCCAACTCAGTTTGTAGTAATTAATATATGATGGCTATACCATACGTGGACGGTAGACCACAGGTTTCTTCATTTGATAAGAAAATATCAATACATGTCGTACACATATTCAGTAAAGAGCTGAATGATACCTGTATGGCTGCACTTGCACAATTTTTAGATAATGGAAGAATAAATAACCTTTCAGCTTCTGCACCGTGAGATGCACACAACCAATCATTTATTACAAAGTTATAACCAAAAAATTGTCATCAAGAGACTCATAAAGAAAGACTAAGCAAGCGACAATCAAATGAAGAAAATATTTTGAACAAGCCATAAAAAGATTAATAAAAAAACTCTTAATCCGCACACAATCTTATGCTAAACCTTTAACCATGGCCTATGAAGGGATCCCGGACCATGACCTATAAAGAGCTGCATGCTACTAACATCATCTCTCGAGCTTGCTGATGTTGCAGCACAGACCATGAGCGTAACCAATTGATGCACACATAGATAACCTGCAAAGGATTAGACATTTATTTCTTATTAAAGACAACATCATTTCAACACAGCCAAATAGCCCAGCATAAAGTGGCAGTCCCAACTAAACATTGAACCTTTATTTTCTTTTCCAACCCCAATAGCCAAGATCCAAACAAATGGGATATACTATAAGGAGGTGACAAATTAGAAGTTGTTTGAATAACACACCATGCTAATCGAACTAATAGTCAAAAAAGAGATGTTGTATAGTTTCTTCGTTGTTACAGAAGCAACATTGTTTGCTTCCGGTCCAATTTCTTTTACTTAGGTTATCCTTTGTCAGAATCACCCGCCGACATAAGTACCATAATTTTTTTTTTATTTTTAATGGTACTTTAATCTACAAAAGCTGTCTATTGGTAATTGGGATATTTTGATGCATTAAAGCTGCATATATCAATTGAACAGAAAACTATCCATTTTGATGAAGATTCCATCGAAAAGTATCCCGTTCTAATGACAAATTTATAGCAGCAATTATTGTAATAAGCTCTTGCCAAATATGTAAATTAGGTCCCATAATGGTCTTACGAAAAGACATATTAAAAGGTTTAGAACTCATTACTTCAGCCACCAGCTTATTTTCTCCGAACAAGATCATAAAGTTGGGGATATTGTGAACTAAGGGGGTTGTTCCCAAGCGAGGTATCCTGCCAAAAATGTAGTTGAGATCCATGCTGAAGATTGAAGGACCCAAATCTAAAGAAGTGATGTTTGATCTTCATTAGACCTGCCCAAAAATGAGTCCCCTGGCCTCCCTTTTACTTGAGAAAGAGTTTTACTTCCCAAATACTTCCTAATAAGGATTTGTTTCCAAATGCCATCCTCATTTAAAAGTTTGAAGAACCATTTGAAAAGCAAAAAAATATTTTTTTTACATTAAGATCTTGAATACCTAGCCCAATTTGATCCTTAGGTTGACAAATAATATTCCACTTAACAAGCCTGTATTTTTTCTTATGATTATCATTCTGCCAGAAAAATCTAGATCTGAAATAATCCAATCTTTTAAGAATCCCATGTGGTATCCGAAAAAATGATAACATAAATATGGGTAGACTACTAAGCACAGAATTTATAAGGTCTAATCTACCTCCAACTAATAGATGCTTTCCTTTCCAACTGCTCAACCTCTTTTCAAAATGTTCTTTTACCTCCTTTTATTCACTATTTCTCAATTTGCGATAATGGATTGGAATGCCAAGGTATCAAAACGGTAAGCTTCCTACTTCACATCCAAATAGATGAGTGTATTGGAGATCAAATTCCTTAGCAGCACCAAAACAAAAAATCACTTTTGTGAAAATTTATTTTAAGTCCTGAAAGTTGTTCAAATGCATAGAGCAAAAGTTTCATATTTTTGGCTTGTTGAATACCATGTTTCATGAAAATAATGGTGTCATCTGCATACTGAAGGATGGACAACCCATTATCATCCAGATGAGGTATTATTCCTTTAATTTGTCCATCTTCTTTGGCACGTTCTAAAAGGACAGCCAGCATATCCACAACAATGTTAAATAAGATAGGAGACAAGGGATCTCCTTGCCGAAGTCCTTTTCTAGTTTGAAAGTACGGCCCAATGTTATCATTAACCTTAATGCCAACACTTCCTCTGGACACAAAATTGTCAATCCACTTACATCATTGATGTGAGAAATCTTTCATTCTAGGAGTCTGCTAAAGAAAGGGCCATTTGATCTTATCATAGGTCTTTTCAAAATCCACTTTCAAAATAACCCTATCCAACTTTTTCTTATGCATCTCGTGAATTGTTTCATAAAGAGTTATTACACCGTCTATTATGTTTCGACCAGGCAAAAAAGCAGTTTGTGTCGATCGTACAACATGTTTAGCGACACTAGATAACCTGTTCATGCCAACTTTAGTGAAAATTTTGAAGCTGACATTAAGAAGATAGATCGGTTGATAATAGTGTATTTGTGTTGCTTCTTTATTTTTTGGCAGAAGTGTGATAATACCAAAATTTAGCCTAAACAAAGGGTGGACACCCTTATGCAAATCATAAAACATCGCCATTAAGTGATCTTTAATGACTTCCCAGAACACCTGATAAAATTTAGCCGAAAACCCGTCCAATCCAAGTGCCTTAGTGTGTTCCATTTGAAATATGCCATCATCAAACCTCTTTCTCAGTGAACACTTCCGTGAGAACATTATTCTCCATATTAGAAACTTGGGAGATATCATCTCGACAAGATTCAACCATGAAAAAATAATTGCTATCGGGCGGTCCCAAAAGACATTTATAGTATTTGGTTATGTACTTCTTAAGCTGCACTTCACAATGTATTTTTTCATCATCTTGGTCGAGTTGCAAAATTCTTTGTTTCTGATACTTACCATTTTTGCGATCAAATGGAAATATTTAGTATTATTGTCCCCTCGAGTGTATTCTTGACTTTTGTCCGTTGATATCATTTAATTTCCTATGTGAGTAATTGAGGGAGCTTCTCATTAGACACTGCACTTGCACATAACGAGTCCAGCAGCTGCGACTCAGATTACTCCAATAATTCAAGATCTTCTGACAGTGATGTGGAATACTTTGTTTATTTCTCCTGCAAGTGATCTCGCAGCTGGTCAATTTTCATGATTAGATGTTTTTTGTATGAAACCACCTTTAAAATGGAGAATGAAAGCACCAACCTCAACCGATGGATCAGATTTGGACAACGCAGATCAAGGTCTGCGGTCATTCTTCGTTGAGTGTTTCTATGCTTTTCCTTCTATTATAAGTTGCATAAATCTTGAAGCAAGCGAAGGGGTAAGTAATCATCATCTACCATTTATTCATACTTTAATAGTTGTGCAACTTTTAAAAGGAAAAGCATAGAAGCACCTCTCGTAGATTAAACTCCGGTGAATGTGTATGAGAAATTTACGTGCATAGTTCCTCCAGTCCGCTAGATGTCATCCCTGTCCCCCCTGCACATCATTTCGCCATGTCCTCAATTGCTGTAGCGAAGAAACTCAGGGAGCAAGGGATCCATGGGCCTCCCTACAAGCTCCTGAAAGGCTGCAATGAGGAAGTGAGGAGCATGAAGGAGGGGGACATACGGTCTGGTGTTGGACGTTCATGCCCACAGCTACCTTCCAAGAATCGTGCCGCACTTCCTTAAATGGAGGAAGGCTCAGTATGGTATTTGTTTCTGCTTAAATTTTCTCTCAACATGCTGTTGTTCTTGTGATTGGTTGGTTATGCTATATGGTGACCAAAAGCAACCGGACTAGTAATTTCCAAAGCTAAATGTTCATCCTATGCAATCGATACCAGTTTCAGTGGCTATGTAGATAGTTGATAGGGATGCTATATGCAAGCTTACATTTGTGAATGGTGTGCAGGAGAACCATTTCTGCATTGGTTTGTGGCAAAGCCCCGCATCTACATCTTCGACTATGAGTTGGCCAGGCAGGTCCTTTCAAGCAAGCCTGGACATTTTCTGAATAACGACGCACACCCAACTGTGTCGGCTTTTCTTGGCGAGGGATTGGTTTTGGTGGACGGCGTAGATTGGGTGCGCCATCACAGGGTAGTCAACCCTGCTTTCGCCATGGATTCGATGTAGTTTTATGCCCTAATCTCTTAACTAGTAGTTATGCTCGAGAATCACATATGGAAATGCACTCCAGAAACTATAATGGGTTGAGCAGCAAGCTTCGCAACTTCAATTCCAGTTTATATGTCTGCATGTGCATCCGCATAGCAGTTCCTTGCACGAAGAACACACTAGACAAAATAAGAGAGAGATCAAAACAAAAATCAAATTAGGAGCAGAGAGGAAATACGACTTAGGCAACACATTTAATTGCTATAGAATTAATCTTCATATTGGTTGCTCCTTTAATATGCAATGCAGATGTTGACCAAAACAATGGTGGCATGTGTTCAAAGCATGACCAAAACAATGCTTCTGCTTACCTGGACAGTGTTCTTGCTCAGTGTCTACACAGAATGGCAGGAGAGAATTCGGAAGGAGGTTTTGAGGGAATGTGGAAAGGAAAATCCCAGTGGTGACAACCTTAGCAAATTGAAAGAGGCCAGAAAACTGATCCTTATGTTGATTTATTGATTCTGTTTCAGGAAGCTGATGTGTGCATAATGTTTGTTTTTTCTTGGCAATATTCGACTCCTATGTATTTTTGTAATGATGTTTGAAGACATCTATAGCAAAACTACAACATGATATATATTGCAGATGACTGTTGAGTTTGAGTGCGACACGATTCTGTTTCCTACTCTTATCTTAAATCTACTTTTACGTGGAGTTATTTATGTTCCACTATAAATGTCCTTATAGTCTGTAAAACAGAGAAAAGGAAAAGAGGCAAGAGAAAAGAGCCTCATTTTAAACATCTTCTCATATAGTGATATTTGCCTTCATACGTTCATAGTTTTTTTCGAAAGAGTTTTTCGTATTAAATCTCCATCTCCCATTCCTTTGATCCTATATTTTTGCCATTCATTTTGTAATAAGTGGCATCAGAGTTTGATCCTATATTTGGGTATTACTTCAAAACCTGGTTTAAACTTATTTGTGAAGTTATGACAATAGGTATCCCTGCTATTTACAAAATAGAATAAATGGGAAAATTGTTTTAGACCGGGGCAGATGGAAAGCCAAGCGGGTGCAGGATGCACGAGACCTTGTAAAGTGATTGTTCCGCCCTAGTCAATTAAGTACTGAAGAGTGTATTATCATGGATTGAGCACTACTGTACAACCACAAGTCTATATGGGTACAACCTGGTCAATTAATTTGTGCGTCTCGTTATTGGCTTCACCAGTTGGAGGAATGTGGGTGTTAGATGGAGTCACTTGCAAGGCGCAAGAGGGGGCTTCCGACTGACAGATGGAACCCTTCGGCGGTGAAACCTTAGTGGGCAAGGTTAATAGTAGGATTATACATGGTAAAGACCTTGTCATGATCTCTCTACTGCAAACCAAAGGAAGTGTGTTAATTGCGCATGGCAACAAGAGATGATCATCTCTTGTGTGTAAAGCTGTATACACTGTGCAGAGTTAAAACTAAAGTAGCTGTGCCCACGGTCAAAGGCTGGCAAGGTGCACTTTCACATTGTAGATCTTCTGGTTTTGTTTTAAAGAAAAATGATTGTTTGAGAATCCGTGAGTAGTTGGAACTCTTAGTTTATTAGTTGGCAGTTGGAGCTAGTGAGGAATCAACGAGTAGTTGGAACTCTCGGGTTATAGTTTGATAGTTGGAGCTGTTAGATCTTTGGAACTCTAGGGATATTGGTTGGTAACTGGAGCCAGTAAGGTGGATGGAACTTTCATTAGTTATCTTATTAATTTTGATTATTGCAACTACATTTGGTCAAATGATGCTTGTGAAATTACTAGTTGTATTTAAAGTTCAAATACTACTTTATGCAAAAATCGCCATATTAGCAATTCCTTTGGAATAAACCTTGCATGTAGTTATAATAGACTTGCATTTTGTGCATAACTTGTTGAGTGCTTTATATACCCACCCTTGCAGTATCTGTTGTTTTTAGAGAAGAAGAACATCATCACCAGTGAGGATCTGGAATACTAGGATGCACACCCCAGTCGATAGCTTGTGGTAGATTTGCTGGGCTCTACTATGGTTTTAATTTGCTTTCGTCGTATTAATTTATGTTTGCCTATACGCCATTTATGCTGTAAACTATTATAATTAAATGAATAAAAGTCACATGATATGTTGTGATATCGACTTTGCTTTCTGTGTGCACTAGCATGATCCTGGACTAGTGTAGTATACACAGAGGGTTTGGATTTGAAAATTAGTTCCTGACATCGGTGAGGTTTGGGAAAGAAATGTAGGGGTGATGGTGCTAAATTGAGAGAGGGGAAAGCTTCAGGGAGGTGGCAGGGTCCCATTTTGGGGGTTAGTGGCAATCGAAGCTCACGGAGAGTCTTGGCGATGGTGACTGTGGCGAAGGAAGAAGACGACTGTGGAGGCAATATTCTCGAGGAGCAAAGCTATAAAGGTGGATTACGATGTGATCAGGTTATGCCAAGGTGGTTCCATCTCAAAGGAATTTGGATAAGGCTCACCGAGGAAGGAGATGAAGCTTTGCTTGCTTTGGTAACTCCCAGTGGCAATGGAGCTCCTAGGGGGGCAATGGCGCATTCTTCTAGGAGGAGAAAGGGCAAGGGAAGTATGGGGTAAAGGAGGAGCCATGGTGCCCCTTTTATAGGCATAAAAGGAAGGCCTACTACTTGGAGCATGTGGATATGGTGCTGCAGCCAAGGGAGTGAAGGCAAGGACGCATCGAGGAAGGCGGCCTTACTACACACATAGGGCGTTAGGGCAATGATAGAGGGGAGGTGACAGCTTGATGGAGCTTTGCATAGGCAGTGAGATAGCATGGCAGGCAAGATGAGGCATGGGTGCAAGTCTCGACCAATGTTGCAATGTGGTTGGCACAGGGCGGGGTAGCGAAGCTGGTGGTGAGTGGCTAGTTATAGATGATGATGTAGCGGGCGTAGCGCAGGTGTGCTGTAGGGCCCCCATTTTTGGTACAAAATACTGTAACATCCCAATTTTTGTTTTCATTGAATTTATTGAGTTGTTTGAATTTTTGGAATTTTTTGGAATTTTTTTGGATTTATTTTGAATAAAGTCCTTTCTTGAATTATTTAAATATTTGAAAATTTCAAATAAAGTTTTTTTGGAAATATTTTATTTGAGTCCAAAATGTCTCAAAGTATTTTCCAGAATTTTTCTGAACTTTTTGCTATTTTTGCTGAATTATTTGAATTACTGGGATTATTTTGATTAATAAAATCACTGAGAAATTTGGAAACCCTAAACGGGTCTGGACCGTCGGATCTGACCCGTTAGCCCGCAAACCCGTTAAACCGCCTCGCCCGACCTGAAACCCTAACCCTAGTACCGTAGCCGTTGGATCTCCATCCAACGGTTGTGTTTGAGCCACGTGGCATCGGCCGTGTTCGGTCTGGATGGAATCCTGATCGATTTGATCCTGGCTGTTGATGTTGATGCGTGGACAGCTGGCTATTATCGTCTTCGATCCAGAAACCTCGTCGCGGCCGTTCCTCTCCGCCGCCGCGTTGGGCTCGATTTCGGCACTTTAAAAGGCGTGGACCCCTCCAAAGGTTCGCCTTTTGTTGCCGCGCCGTGTGCCCTAGTCCACGCCTGCTAGGGAACCCTAGAGCTGGCGCAATTTCTCGTCGTAGTCGAGGAGCGCCGCTGTGTGTTCTTCGCTCCCCGCCGTGAATCAGCGATGTTCCGTCAAAACCAAGGCTGGAATTGGACTCCTGGGAGTAAGGCGAATCCGGACGCATAACTCACCTCGTCGAAAAACGCATTAGGCGTCGTTGGAGTGGTCGTCGTCTTCATCTCCGGCTGAACAACCTCACTGCGCCATCGTTGGAGCTTCGTGAACTCCGTGAACCGTTAGATCTCCATCTGACCCTCCAGGTTAGTCCACGTTGCCATCTCGTTGGTCAGGTTAGATTATATCTAGACCATCAGATCTAGATCCTAGGGTTTGGATTAGGCCACGTAGGAGATTTCCTGTGCCATAGATTGGATCGACTTAGGCCGTTAGATCTAGAGTGAATGGTATAGATTGATCCACGTAAGCCCGAATAGATCTAGTCTTGGTCGTTCGATTTAGATCTGAGCGCTCAGACTAAGCCACGGAGATCCGCACTATTGTTTATCGGTTTTGGTCTCAACCGTTGGATCTAGGTTGTACGGTTAGGATTGATTCGCGTGACAGCACTAGATTTAGATCGTCGCCGT
This sequence comes from Rhipidocladum racemiflorum, assembly GCA_036346355.1. Lineage (NCBI taxonomy): Eukaryota > Viridiplantae > Streptophyta > Magnoliopsida > Poales > Poaceae > Rhipidocladum > Rhipidocladum racemiflorum. The sequence continues at coordinate 58,364,916 of CM070573.1, read as the reverse complement.
TCATTCCCGATCCAGTGGCCTAGATGCACCCACGCGTCGCCGCCTAGGACTATCCACGTCACCCCTTTAACCCAGCCAACTAGATTCAATCTCAGTTGTCCGATCTAAATCGAACGGACCAGATCGAGCTGTGTAGTTCCAAATGCGCGGGATAAGGTTGACTCCTGATCACCGGATTTTGAATCAATGGTCAGATCTTGCTGCGCAACCAGCCAACCAGAGCATGCCACGTAGCACACGAGAGCTGAGGTGTCGCAGCCGAGTCGCCGGTCGCCGCTGACGTCACCCATGACGTCAGCATCGGGCCCACTGTCAGTGGCTGCACCCGCGCGCCGATGACATCAGGGATGATGTCATTTGTGGGACCCACATGTCAGCTGAGCCAAACCGTGCGTAGGTGACGTCAACGATGATGTCAGCAAGGCGGGCCCACATGTCAGTCTCTACACTGTTTCGTGGACCGGGTCCACGGTGGACTAGAGCCAGGCATGGAACGGGTCTATGCATTGGGTGACGCAAGCGTTGCGCAATAAATCGATTTTCCTTTAGAAAAATAATTCGGCCGAAAAAGAAAATAGCTACTGACGTCATATTTCCAGATTTTCAATAGGAAAATAAATGAGTTAATTCGGTTTATTCTTTTAAATGTATTTTCAAACTTCAAATCGCTATAACTTTTGCGTTTTAACTTCGATTGAGGTGATTCTAGTTTCTAAAAATTTGTGAAATTGAGATCTATTTGATTATGAATTTTATTTAAATTTTGGACTTGATTTTCTCTCTATTTTTGGTTATTTATTGCTATTTTATTCGGTTCACGTAGACGTTGAATTGCCCGAAGGCTTCGAAGGAGAGGTCTTGACTCAAGAAGTCCAACAACAGGAACAAGAGCTTTTCCAAGGCAAGTTGTGCTTTGACCATATTGATCCCACTTTTAAAACTTTATGTTGATTCAAATTATTGCATGCTAGTTTAATTAAAATGCTTTTAATTAATTATGGGATTAGCTATGCGACCTATTGGAGGTATGCCACCTTGACTTTAATAATTGTATGCCTTGATTCTTTTGTTGCCCTAGATTATGGAACATTAATTGGATATTAATAATTAGCCAACATGGGTTAAATAGATCGTATGTAGTATGCTTAGCCATGCAACGTGCTGATAACATTGTTTTGGAATATCAAATGTTAACTTTGACTTAATGAGATATGGAATGTGTTTACAAAAGATGTGACATTTGTTATTGATGATGTTGATAGCACGTGGTGCATGGTAATCAACTAGGTGATAAAATGATTTAGACTAAGGCAAGTGGCAAGAATGTTATGGTGGGCCAGGAGTGGCACTTGGGCGGTCGCATTTGGTTTTTAATTATTTGAATATTGTGGACTTTTCTGGAAGTCTTGCTTTGGTCAATTTAAGGACTTAACTTTACAAGAATTTGAACTGAGTCTAACATACAACCACAAGTCTGGAATGGGACAGACCTAGCCGATTAATTTGTGATATCTAGATTTTGGTACTATCGTGGTGGTGTGAGACCCGGATGTACGGGTGGACTCACATGGCGTAGGAGGGGGGCCCTGAGTGTGGTAATCAGTCCCTTCAGTGTTGAAACCTTAGCGGGCAGTACTGGGTCTAGAAGGAACATTGTAAATGCCTTATTACGGTCACTCGCCTTGGTGGTGTTTGATTGTATATTGTGGGTAAAGTGTATAACCTCTGAAGAGTGTACAACCTATTCGAATAGCCGAGTCTACGGTATTGGACATCGCTCAGGAATTACAGTCAAGGGTTAGACTGTAACACCCCAGCATTTAATATGCCTGAATGCTACCAAACATAAGCTAAACAACATCTAAATACCACAATTAAACATAAATTCCAGCAAAGGCGCACATGCTAAAAACCGAGATTTCAGCATGCGGGGAAGGGAAATAGTCACACGTCCGCACGTAGCTTCACCCATTTTGATTCCACAAGTCATTCTATTAGTTTTGATAATAAACTGCGTGTGATGATTATTGCTTTAAGGTTTAGCTTTGCTATATGAGAGTTTTATTGTTCGTTTGACTCTTGGAGACATTAAGTGCTTGATAACAGACTTATATGGCCGTTAAGTCTTTAATTATTGCTGCTTGCAATGGATAGCGATTTGTAGGTTGCTAGTTGAGACTAGATGAGATTGATTATATGTGATGATCACTTACCATGCTTTAATGATTGCCATTGATATGATGAGTATGTTTATCATGTTATGATGCCATGTGTTAATGTACAAGTTGTTTATGATGTGGCATATTTGCATACATGGCATGATTACATGGCCCGGGCGGTGAGAAAGTCATAACTAGTCCAGGAAGGTCGGTGAGAAAGTTATGACTAATCCGGAGAGCCAATGAGTAAGTCCTACATCGTGATTCCATTCACCGCGGTGAACGGAAGCGAGGAGTAGGCACCCTCCATCTTCGGGATGGAAGGGGGGAGAGGGTGCACACCGACGGGTGTGTACTCAACCATACCGGTATGAGTTTCCAAGGAGACATGAGCATCGCATTGCACTGAAGGGTTTCGAAGCATGGAAAACAAAAATTTTTCCTACGATTGCAACCAAACACCAAGATCATATCTAGGAGATGCAAGTAAACGGTTTCAGAAGGACTCACCCTCGTAGACCGAAAGCGGGAATAACGTTCCCGCAAACAAACGTGGTTGATGTAGAGGTACACTCCCGACTTCGAAGTCGCGAAGATGAGCGCCACAAACGGCAGCGCCTCCGTACTTGGTCACACGTACGGATCAACGATGACCTCCAATCCCTCGTTCCAGCGGGGCAGCGGAAGTAGAGGATCCCCGGAAAACTCCAACAACACTACAGCTTAGTGGTGGTGGTGGTGGAGAAAAAATTTCAGCAGCGCTTCGCTTAAGCCACAGCTCGAAAAACGGATCAGCAGGAGGAGGGAGAAAGGACCAACCAAAGGGTCAAATGGATGAACATCAAAGAGAGGAGCTCCTCCCTCCCTTTTATAGTAGGAGGAGGAGGCTAGGCCAAGGGGTGGCCGGCGCATGGGGTTGCCCCTTGCCCTCCCTCTCTTCATGTGAGTGATCTCTCCACTCACTTTAAAACAACCCACTTTGGTTTCCATTAAAACCCCACTCAAGAAATGAAAGGGTTTTCTCCCATAAATAAATAAACATTTTTATTTCAGATATTTTAATATTTGTTAATTCTTTTAATTAACAAACATTAACATATACCCCCTTTAACTATTCCGATATCCCAAACTTTTAGCGATACTCAAAACGATCCTGATCGTCCATATTTTTCTCCTGTTTCATATCCACTCAAATGCATCGATGAACCTTAAGTGTGTCACCCTACGGTTCATGAATAAAATGGACATGATTGAGACACCTCTCGAGATCAATAATCATTAGCGGGATCCGAGATCCATAATGACTCCCATTCACTCAACGATGAACTAGTGATCGCGTAAACCGTAAACGACATAACCAATTCCTTTTGTCTCACGATATTTTACTTGTCCGGATCCGATCATCGGTATCAACTATACCTAGTTCGATCCCGTTATCGACAAGTACTCTTTACTCGCTCCAGTGATATGACATTCTTGTGACCTAGTCACGTGCTTGCAAGCGATGTCAATGTGATATCACCGAGAGGGCCCAGAGTATATCTCTCCGTCATCTGGATGGACAAATCCCACTCTTGATGCATGAGCCTCAACTAATACTTTCATAGTACCCAAATCCATCTTTATAGTCACCGTGTTATGGAGTGACGTTTGATGTCATCAAAGTACTCTTCTGGAGTTAGTGATTGACATCATCTCATGGTCTAAGGAAAAGAGCTATTTCGTATGTGTTTGATACAAAGAACAAACTAAATGACTTGATCGTATTTGCTATACCAACTTGGGTGTATGTTCATCACATCATTCTTCTAATGACATGACCCGTTATTAACAACATCCAATGTTCATGATCGTGAAACCTTGATCATCGCTAATCAACGAGCTAGTTTAAAAAGAGGCTTTACTAGGAACCCTTTTGTTTATTAAACACACATGTATTAACGTTTCCAATTAATACAATTTTAGCATGAGAAATAAACATCTATTATAAACATGGAATATGATAATAAACAATTTATTATTGCCTCTCGGGCATATTCCCTTCAGTCTCCCACTTGCACTAGAGTCAATAATCTAGATTACATTGTGATGATTCTAACACCCATTGAGTTCTGGTGTTGATCATGTTTTGCCCTTGGGAGAGCTTTAGTCAACGAGTCTGCCACATTCAGATCCGTGTGTACTTTGCAAATCTTTATATCGCCATCCTTGACATGTTCACGGATGGAGTGAAATCGGCGCTTAATATGCTTGGAATTCTTGTGTGACCTTGGTTCTTTAGCATTGGCTATGGCACCATTATTGTCACAATAGATAACCATCGGGTCCAACGCACTCGGAACCACACCTAGTTCGGATATGAACATCTTCATCCAAACCGCTTCCTCATACCGCTTCTGAAGCAGCAATATATTCCGCCTCTGTTGAAGATCCTGCCACCACAGATTGCTTGGAACTTCTCCAGCTCACTGCTCCTCCATTCATTTCAAAAATGTACCCGGATTGAGACTTAGAGTCATCTGGATCAGTGTCAAAGCTAGCGTCGACGTAACATTTTGCGACGAGCTCTTCTTCACCACCATATATGAGAAACATATCCTTAGTTCTTCTTAAGTACTTAAAGATATTCTTGATCACCGTCCAGTTGTTCAAAACCTGGATCAGACCGGTACCGCTTAGTCAAACTAATAGCATGTGCCACATCCGGTCTTGTACACAACATAGCATACATGATAGAGCCTATGGTCAAGCATAGGGAATCTTATTCATTATTTCTCTATCTTCTCATTGTAGTGGACTCTGAGTCTTACTCAACGCCTTGCCTTGCATCATAGGTAAGAACCCTTTCTTACTTTCGTCCATTCTAAACTTCTTTAGAATCTTGTCAAGATATGTACTTTGTGATAGCCCAATCAAGCGTCTCGATCTATCTCTATAGATTTTGATGCCTAAAATATATGCCGCTGCACCAAGGTCCTGCATGGAAAACTTCTTGCTTAAGTAATCTTTTACACTTTTCAAAAGTTCTATATCATTTCCTATCAACAATATGTCATCCACATATAATATCGTAAATGCTATAGAGCTCCCACTCACTTTCTTGTAAACACAAGATTCTCCGTAAGTTTGGACAAATCCAAAACCTTTGATTACCTCATCAAAACGGAGATTCCAACTTCGTGATGCTTGCTTCAGTCCATAAATGGATCGCTGAAGTTTGCATACCTTATTAGCATCCTTAGGATCAACAAAACCTTTGGGTTGTATCATATACAACTCTTCCTCAATGTTTCCATTAAGGAACGCAGTTTTTACATCCATCTGCCAGATTTCATAATCGAAAAATGCAGCAATTGCTAACATTATCCTTACAGACTTTAGCATCGCTACGGGTGAGAAAGTCTCATCGTAGTCAACTCCTTGAATTTGTCGAAAACCCTTTGCGACAAGTCGAGCTTTATAGACGGTCACATTACCATCAGCGTCTATTTTCTTTTTGAAAATCCATTTGTTCTCAACGGCCTTACGGTCATTGGGTAGGTCCACCAAAGTCCATACTTGGTTTTCATACATGGATCTCATTTCGGATTTCATGGCTTCTAGCCATTTGTCGGAATCTGGGCTCATCATCGCTTCATCATACGTCGCAGGGTCATTATTCTCAACTACCATGACATTCATAGTAGGAACATAAAAATCAGGAGCATTATGCGCTCTTGTTGACCTGCGAGGTGCGGTAGTGTTCTCTTTCGGAGTTTCATGATCCTTATCATTAGTTCCCTCTTCATTTGGTGAAGTCAACTCCGAAACAACTTCCGGCGCTGCTGCACTTGCCATTCCATGAAGAGAAGGTTCAACAACCTCGTCGAGTTCTACCTTCCTACTACTCACACCTTTCGAGAGAAACTCTTTTTCCAAAAAGGATCCATTCTTGGCAACGAAAACCTTGCCCTCGGATCTGTGATAGAAGGTGTACCCAATTGTTTCTTTAGGGTATCCTATGAAGACGCATTTTTCCGCTTTGGGTTCGAGTTTATCAGGTTGAAGTTTCTTCACATAAACATCGCATCCCCAAATTTTTAGAAATGACAGCTTAGGTTTGTTGCCAAACCATAATTAAATGCATTTGTCGTTTCAACGGATTTAGATGGTGCCCTATTTAAAGTGAATGCAGTTGTTTCTAGTGCATGACCCCAAAATGAAAGTGGCAAATCTGTAAGGGACATCATAGATCGAACCATATCCAATAAAGTACGATTACGACGCTCGGATACACCATTACGCTGTGGTGTTCCAGCAGGAGTGAGTTGTGAAACTATTCCACATTGTCTCATGTGTGTGCCAAACTCGTAACTAAGATACTCTCCTCCACGATCGGATCGTAGAAATTTGATCTTTCTGTTACGATGATTTTCTACTTCACTCTGAAATTCTTTGAACTTTTCAAATGTTTCAGACTTGTATTTCATTAAGTAAATATATCCATATCTACTCAAATCATCCGTGAAAGTAACGAAGTAACGATATCCACCACGTGCTGACACACTCATTGGACCACACACATCGGTATGTATGATTTCCAATAAGTCGGTTGCCCGCTTCCATTGTACCGGAAAACGGGTTCTAGTCATCTTGCCCATGAGGCATGGTTCACATGTTTCAAATGATTCATAATCAAGTGATTCTAGTAGTCCATCAGAATGGAGCTTCTTCATGCGTTTAACACCAATATGACATAAGCGGCAATGCCACATATATGCAGCAATATCATCATTCAACTTAATTCTTTTGGCATTCACATTATGAACATGTGTACTATTATCAAGATTCAAAATAAATAAACCATTCTTTTCGGTGCATGACCATAAAAGATATTATTCATATAAATTGAACAACCATTGTTCTCGTGACTTGAATGAATAACCGCCTCGCATTAAACAAGATCCGGATATGATGTTCATGCTCAACGCAGCACTAAATAACAATTATTTAGGTTTATAACTAATCCTGATGGTAATTGGATAGGTAGCGTCGACGGCAGCGATCACATCAACTTTTGATCCATTGCCGACGCCAGCATCATTACCTCATCCCTTGCTAGTTGTCGCTATTCCTTAGCTCCTATTTCGAGTTACATATGTTAGCAACCGAACCTGTATCAAATACCCAGGCACTATCTGCGAGTACTAGTAAGGTACACATCAATAACATGTATATCATATATACCTTTGCTCACTTTCCGTCCTTCTTATCACCAGATATTTTGGGCGATGAGCTTCAGTGCTCAAAGGCCCTTGCAGTAAAAACATTCAAGATTCGACTTAGGGCCAGCCTTGGTCTTCTTCTCGATGTGGCAACAGACTTGCCCTTCTTCTTGAAGTTTCCCTTAGCCTTGCCTTTCTTCTTGAAATCGATAGTCTTTTGGACCATCAACACTTGATGTTCCTTCTTGATCTCCACTTCAGAAGCTTTCGGCATTGACAGAAGCTCGGGAGAGACTTCTTCATGCCCTGCATGTTGTAGTTCATCACAAAGCTCTTGTAGCTTGGTGGCGAGATCGGAGAACACGATGAATTCCTAGCTCAATGGGGATCGTTATTCCCAAAGCTATGAGTTTATCCGCATACCCAGACATTTTGAGTACGTGCTCACTAACTGAGCTGTTTTCCTCCATCATGCAGCTAAAGAACTTTTCAAGCTTCATAACTCTCATCTTTGCGGCATGGGTGTCGAAGATCATTTTCAACTCTCTCATTGTATCAAAAGCATTGCTTTGTGCTCAAACGTTTTAGCTCGTGCTCAAGGCCATACAAAATGCCGCATTGAACTAAACTGTGGTCCTCCTTGCGAGTCAAGAAAACATTTTTCTCCTCCTGGGGCATCATCGTGGGCGGGGCACCTAGCGGCGCTTCTAGCACATAGCTCCTTTGAGCAGTGAGGAGAATCCTCAGGTTAAGGGCCCAGTTGGTAAAATTGCTACCATTGGTGGCTAGTTTCTCTTTCTCCATGAACAGATTGAAATTGAAAGTAGGGGGTGCCATCTACAACGTATTTGCAAAGTTATTTAGACTAAGTTCATAATAGATTAAGTTCAATGTTAATTCAAAAATTACTACGAGAACTCCTACTTAAAAACAACATCCCTCTAGTTGTCTTTAGTGATTACATGAACCAAATTCACTATACCGAAACCGATCATCACGAGAGACGGCATAGTTTCAAAGGCGAACATCAATATGTTCATCATATCATCCATATGACTCATGCTTTACCTTTCGGTTCGTGTTCCGAGGCCATGTCTCAGACATGCTAGGCTCGCCAAGTAGAACCAAAGTATTTGCGTGTGTAAATCCGCTTACACCCGTTGTATGCGAACGTAGAGTCTATCACACCCGATCATCACGTGGTGCTTCGAAACGACGAACTTTCTTAACGGTGCATACTATGGAAGAACACATTATTATCTTGATATTAATTTGGAGGGATCATCTTATAGTGCTATCGACGTGATCATATCCAAGCAAAATAAGATGCATAAAAGGATTAACATCACATGCATGAATAAAGTGATATGATATGGTCCTTTCAGCACTTGATCTCCATCTTGTGCGACATGGTATGATCTCCATCATTCCACCGGCATGGCACCAAGGTCCACGATGCTGCCATCTTGATTGTCTTCCTCCATTACAATATATCACATGGACATATACTTAGCACGCAGGCCAAAAAAAGAAAAACAACCAAATGGCTCCTGCCGGTTGTTTAAATTTACAATAAATTTCATTTCATACAACAATCTTTGTATCAATGACCATATCACATCACAAGCCCTGCAAAAACAAGTTAGACGCCTCTAATTTATTTTGCATATTTTACGTGGTTTTGGGCTTTCTAGGAAAAAACTGTTCTTACCTACGAACAAGAACCACAACGGTGATAAAAACATTATTAGCAAACCGTTGTAAATTAGATCATGACTATAGTAGGAGAAACAGACACCCGCAAAGCCACTTATGCAATACTAGTTGCATGTCGAGCGTGGAACAAGTCTCATGTGCGAGGACATGTAAGGTTAGTCTGGGCCGCTTCAAATCCCACTATGCCACCATGATCCAAAATACACGAAAGTATGCAATAACATGATCATCAACGCCCACATCCACATGTGTTTTAAACCGTACAAAACATCTACGCATAGACACGGCTCTGATACCACTTTGAAGGGTTTCGAAGCATGGAAAACAAAAATTTTCCTACGATTGCAACCAAACACCAAGATCATATCTAGGAGATGCAAGTAAACGGTTTCGTATGACTCACCCTCGTAGACCGAAAGCGGGAATAACGTTCCCGCAAACAAACGTGGTTGATGTAGAGGTACACTCCCGACTTCGAAGTCGCGAAGATGAGCGCCACAAACGGCAGCGCCTCCGTACTTGGTCACACGTACGGATCAACGATGACCTCCAATCCCTCGTTCCAGTGGGGCAGCGGAAGTAGAGGAATCCCGGAAAACTCCAACAACACTACAGCTTAGTGGTGGTGGTGGTGGAGAAAAAATTTCAGCAGCGCTTCGCTTAAGCCACAGCTCGAAAAACGGATCAGCAGGAGGAGGGAGAAAGGACCAACCAAAGGGTCAAATGGATGAACATCAAAGAGAGGAGCTCCTCCCTCCCTTTTATAGGAGGAGGAGGAGGCTAGGCCAAGGGGTGGCCGGCGCATGGGGTTGCCCCTTGCCCTCCCTCTCTTCATGTGAGTGATCTCTCCACTCACTTTAAAACAACCCACTTTGGTTTCCATTAAAACCCCACTCAAGAAATGAAAGGGTTTTCTCCCATAAATAAATAAACATTTTTATTTCAGATATTTTAATATTTGTTAATTCTTTTAATTAACAAACATTAACATATACCCCTTTAACTATTCGATATCCCAAACTTTTGGCGATACTCAAAACGATCCTCGTGATCTTGTCCATATTTTTCTCCTGTTTCGTATCCACTCAAATGCATCGATGAACCTTAAGTGTGTCACCCTACGGTTCGTGAATAAAATGGACATGATTGAGACACCTCTCGATCAATAATCATCGGCGGGATCCGAGATCCATAATGACTCCCATTCACTCAACGATGAACTAGTGATCGCGTAAACCGTAAACGACATAACCAATTCCTTTTGTCTCACGATATTTTACTTGTCCGATCCGATCATCAGTATCAACTATACCTAGTTCGATCCGTTATCGACAAGTACTCTTTACTCGCCTGTGATATGACATTCTTGTGACCTAGTCACGTGCTTGCATAGCGATGTCAATGTGATATCACCGAGAGGGCCCAGTATATCTCTCCATCATCTAGATGGACAAATCCCACTCTTGATGCATGAGCCTCAACTAATACTTTCATAGTACCCAAATCCATCTTTATCGTCACCGTGTTACGGAGTGAAGTTTGCTGTCATCAAAGTACTCTTCCGGAGTTAGTGATTGACATCATCTCATGGTCTAAGGAAAAGAGCTATTTCGTATGTGTTTGATACAGCAACAAACTAAATGACTTGATCGTATTTGCTATACCAACTTGGGTGTATGTTCATCACATCATTCTTCTAATGACATGACCCCGTTATTAACAACATCCAATGTTCATGATCAGGAAACCTTGATCATCAGTTAACCAACGAGCTAGTTTAAAAAGAGGCTTTACTAGGAACCCTTTTGTTTATTAAACACACATGTATTAACGTTTCCGATTAATACAATTTTAGCATGAGAAATAAACATCTATTATAAACATGGAATATGATAATAAACAATTTATTATTGCCTCTCGGGCATATTCCCTTCATGCACTTCATACATATTGATGATGATGATAATATGTGACCATGAATGAGATGGATTACATGATGTGAGATATTATCGCTATGTAATTGTTCTTGTTGTACCATTGCAATATGCTTGCTGAGTTTTGAACTCACGCTTGTGTTTTCTTGTTGTTTTAGGTACCATGAGAACGGCATGCGGGGAACGGAAATAGTCACACGTCCGCACGTAGCTTCACCCATTTTGATTCCACAAGTCATTCTATTAGTTTTGATAATAAACTGCGTGTGATGATTATTGCTTTAAGGTTTAGCTTTGCTATATGAGAGTTTTATTGTTCGTTTGACTCTTGGAGACATTAAGTGCTTGATAACAGACTTATATAGTCGTTAAGTCTTTAATTATTGCTGTTTTAGCTGTCTCTCATATTGCCTGATATTGCTATACTGTTGTTGCTCCTTCAATTCATGTTAAAACAAAGGAGATGCTGCCGAAATCTCGGTTTTTAGCATGTGCGCCTTTGCTGGAATTTATGTTTAATTGTGGTATTCAGATGTTGTTTAGCTTATGTTTGGTAGCATTCAGACATATTAAATGCTGGGGTGTTACATAGACTTTCATAAAAATGAACTTGGGATTATGGATACTTTGTATGGAAATGATAAAACTGATTAAGGATGGCAAATGCTTTACTTGAGAAAGTGATTGTGAAAGTTATTATTGTTATTAATGTTTTACTACTTTCCAATCTACTATGTTATTTCTGAATGCTGCTTATTGCAAAAGAACCCCTATTGCCTGTCATTTGGAATAAGCCATGCATATAGCTATTAGACTTGCATTCTGTGCATGACTTGTTGTGTGCTTTAAGTACTCACCCTTGCCACCAAATGACAGCACTGGAGGAGGAGTTCCAGGAGGAGCCAACGAACTGAGAAGCTAGCCTAGTCAGTTGCCTGTGGCATATTGGTTGGCACCACGAGTTTATTTATTTCTGTTCCAGATTATTTATTTAAGACTTTGCCCTGCAAGGCATAACTTTGTAAGTTAACCATAAGGTTGACTCAACCGCTTTTGTTATAATAAAGACTTTATTTATTATTCCGTTGTGTATGATTGTGATATTCATCGATGTTGAGACCGTGTGCACTAGCGTGATCCTGGACTAGTGCGAAAAACACAGATGGTCTGGATTTGCATATTCGGGTCCCAACAAATACCAACAATGGGTTTCATGTGCATACAATACTAGTCTCATGATTAGTGGCTAGCTAGTACGCAAATTTACAAAGTTGACATCACATCCACACATAATGTATTACATATATTAGCAGAAGCATTTATACAATATGACTTGTAAGGTCGATTAAAGTACAACGGAAAAAAATCAAAAGTCTTGTAGTTTGCCACATAACCCTCAGGCAATTTATCACCTCCCGTCCCACTGAATTATATCCAAATATCTGATTTATAACCATTCTGATCATCTAAGGCATTTAGTATTCTAACATCAACAAGAATACACCTAGATCTGTCACTAAACATTTCAACATGTCTTATACACCAACTGAAGTCCACTCGTTAAAACCCTAGCTAAACCCTAAACCATCACCTTACTTCAGCAGTGGGGCTGGCGGTGGGAGCTCGGGGGAGGGGAGGCCGATTGGAGAGCTCGGGTGCGCGGGGGCCAGCGAGGGAGCTCGAGGAGGAGAGGAAAGGGCGAAGGGGAGGATAAATGAGATAGTTGGGGGTGAATAGAACACACACACACACACACACACACACACACACACACACACATATATATATATACGGTTGACAACATCAGTGTTGGTTTTTTACAAGAACCAATTGTGATATGTATATTATCTGTGTCGATTTTTTACAAGAAACGATTATGATATGTGTGAAATCATGTGCTGAAAAATTGGCTTAGATTTGTATTTGCGAATATTGCTTTAGTGCTCGTACGTGTTTGAATTCAGAAACAGAGAGTCCTCCATTGACGCCACACCAAAATTCGCCTTGTGTCGGACCGAATTTTTTGGTCCACCATCAACGTGCTTTTGAGGTTTCAAGTTCTCTTCAGAAATTGCGTTTTTGGCATGTACGCCGGACCAAACTTTTGGCCCACCGTAAACGTGCTTTTGACGTTCGAAAACCTCGTTTTTCCCATGCTCACCGGACCAAATTTTTTGGTCCGTCATGAACGAGTTCTCGAGGTACTTTGTGCCGGACCAAGTTTCACAAAAACAGTAAGATTTCTATGTACGCTGGACTATTTTGTTTGGTCTGGCGTGAATGACTTTTTCTAGGGTTTCGGGTCGGACTAAGCTGCTTTGAAACCGAGCGTGGCACGTTTGCGCTAGACCAATTTTCTTTGGTCTGCCGGGAATGTGTTTTCAAACGTTTTTGAGCCGAACTAAAACTTCCAAAAACAGTAAGTTTTCTATGTACGCCGGACCAAATATATTTGGTCCTCCGTGAACGTGAATTTGACGTTTTTTGTGCTGACATATGACCGAGAGATTCATGTGTACGTCGGACCATATTTTTGGTCCGACGTGAATGGTTTTTGCTCGATTAGGGTTTTTGAACAATTTTGGAATTGAATTTTGGTTTGAGATTATGAAATTGGTGAGAATTTCATGATGCTTGTTTTGAAGTGGACTTTATGCAATGCTTGTGTGAGTATTTGCATGGACTAATGTTGAGTCAAGTCGCGGACTTGTGCTCGGAATCATTTTGTGGTTTGTTCATGTGCAGGTGTTGCTTGAGGGCGAACGTGGTCGATGACGGACCGGAACTAGGTTCATGGAGGAACTGAGGTTCGGGACTAGGTTCTGGAGGAACCGAGGTCTTGGTGGTCAAGGATGTCATGCGGGACGTTCGGGCTAGAGAATGGTGCACATGAAGAATGGTTAGTCACGTGAGAATGGCAGGTAGCCATGCGCGTGCAAAGTGTTAGTCACGTGAGTATGGCTGGGTTGCCATACGCGTGCAAGAGTTGTACTCGGCCAGGTTGGGCCAAGTGGAGTTGTGTTGAATACATACTCCTTCTAGGATTAGGAGTGGGAGTTGTATTCAGTACTCTTGGTGCTTGCTCTGTATAAATAGGGGGAGGCGCCTCCTGTTTATGCATCAAGTTTTGGGAGAGTTTTAGGGTTGTACTCTTTTTGTTGGAGTGCTATAACCAGATCAAAAGGAGAAATAAAGATCAAGTTCTTCAAATCTCTCGGCGAGCTTCAATTCTAGTAAGATCTATTATCGTCATACTCTATCACAGCAAGATTACGAAGCACATAACGTTTGATCCGTAAGTCCGATCGAGCTGATTCTTTTTGGGTTCGATTCGTATTGGAATTTAGTTTCTTGTGTCCAAATTTTAGATCGATCTAACGGTTGGATCTCCAGAAATTTGCGTTTTACCGAACCTTTGTCATTCTATTTTTGTCGAATACGAGGCAATTATTTGGTTTCGTTTTGGGGTGAACTTTTAGTAGATCAAAATTTTGGTTTTAGCTTCCACACAATCATTCACCCGCCCTTTGATTGCTATATTCGTATACTTCGATACTACAATATGTATATTGTCTGTGTTAGTTTTATACAAGAACCGATTGTGATATGTATATTATCTGTGTCAGTTTTCTAACAAAACCGATTGTGATGATTGTATCTATGTTTGTTTTGCTAATAGAACCAGTTGTGATATTCGGATTGCACAAATATTTGACATGTACGTTCTACAACTTTTACGAATATTTTCACACATAAAGGCCTTTTCAACAATATTTTTATCCTTTGACCAAATGCTATATTATCTACAAGGCAATCTTACAACTTTATTAACAATACAACCCTTGTTGATGATCTACACTCATGTAATTTGTTCCATGTGAGTTGTCGTCACCGCTAAGACATGCCCCATCTGCAAATGGAGGTATCTCATCGAATTGGTTGTACTCTTCTTCATCTATGACATTTTCAACTCCAACGATCTGCCTCTTACCATGAAGGACGATGTGCAACCTCGGATTGGCCGGATCACGCACGTAGAAGACTTGAGCTACTTGCTTTTAAATTCAAACAATGCAAGGACTGAACCCTACTTGGTGTGTTCCGCTTTGCAACCTGAAAACAACGGTTTGGCATCGTCTCCCATCAAGGTTTTAAATTGTTCAAACTCTCTTTCCGTGTAATTTCCCTCCACATCCTGCAAACATTTGATCTAAATTATCCTCCTCAAACATATCATCGGTTTCCTCAAACATTTGATCTAAATTGTCCTCCTCAATCATGTCTTCGTTGCATACCGAAGGGATACTACTTGTCTCCCCATGATGTATCCAACATGTGTAATTCCTCATGAAGCCACGTCGAATCAAGTTGTCTTCAATTTGAGCTGAGTTGTTAAATCTCCTGATATTGGTGCAATCAATGCAAGGACAATATATGAACTTCACACCCCTCTTAACCATGTCTTCTTATGCAATTCTTATGAACTCCTTAACCCCCTCTGAAATTCGGCAGTCACATGACTTTTTTGATACATCCATTCTTCATGGTTCATCTACAATTAAACCACAAACAAAAAATTAAGAAAAAACTTGAGTGACATCTAGCTATTTCAAAGACTGAGGATATGTCTAATTAGGTTAGGTCCTAATCCCATTCGAGGATATGTGATTCGGGCAAGTAACTAAGTCGTTGTACAACTCCAGAGAAAATTTTGGGAGCATCTCCCTGTTCTCCAAATACACGTCTCGACAACAAGCCAATAGGGTTGTGACACCACGGATTGTCCTAAACTTATAAAATGGGATTTATGAGGACCAAACATTATGAAATATGTCATTCAAGATTAAAAAAAACATATAGTTTGGGTTTTTATTTCGTTTCGGACCGTTTCCGGGTTTTTGGGCGCTCGAGGGTTGTGTGGGCTTTGGGGAACCTTAGTGGGCCAAGTGGTGGGATTCTTAGGCCCATGAGGGGGTGAGGAGGGAGGAAACCCTGCTGCCCCTAGAGCCCTCCCCACCCCATCGCCGCACCCCCTTGCCCTCCGCTCTCCTCTCCTTCCACCTCCCATCTTCCTCCTCTAGATCTCCTCTCCCTTCCCAAGCACCTCCACCCCTAGGTGCTGCCTCCTCCTTCTCCTACCTTGTGGGCGCACTCCAAGACCTCCTCCTCGCTGCCAAGGTGCTGTCCAAGCCATTGGAAGGAGTTGCAACGAAGGAGGATCGGTGGAAACGGCACGTGGAAGGAGATCGAGGAAGGAGCGTGAAGGTTTGATCATCGCTGGTGATCCTCCAAGAAGGTAATGGGAAACTCTTTGGGGTGGATCCCTTACTTCTGTAGAGGATGAATGCCATGTTTTTAGATCAAGGAGGTACTGTTTGGGGTAGAATCCATGAAATCTAGAGTTGTATTCACGTTCTGGTTCGGGCAGATTGGGCACCCGAGCTAGTGAAGGCGTTTTCGCAAATTTAGAGTTTGAATCTGACCGTACGGACTTCTAGGAAGTTGTAGATAATTTCATTATCTTTCCGTGCATATAAAGAAGTTGAAATTCCGCCCAGCCGTTTAGAAGTTATGCCTGTTTTACCGAGCGCTGTCAAATCTGTGACGAGATTGAGACAGTTCGTGTTCAATGTTAGATTAAACAACATTAGAGTCCGAATCAGTCTTTACCTATAACTAGAAAAAAGTGGGAAATTTCTAAGCTACGCGAGGGCGTACTTTCGTTTAATCAATTTGGACTTCTAGAACTCAAGTTATGATTTTTGAAGCCGCTGTCCAGAGCAGGGCAAATCTGTGATTTCGGGGTTTTGGTGTATATCGTGTATTGGGTGTAGAGGGTACTGTTTTGAGGAGTCATATTGAGTGTGTGGCACGTGTTTGCAGGTGGTGTAGGTGGTGTGCCGCCGGGAGTGCCCTCAACCTCTCATCACTCCGTTGCCCGCATGGTGAAGGCAAGTGTGTTGTGTGGATTGAATGTTGTTTGTGTTGCTAGTGTTGCTTGATAATGTTTGTGATAGACCACATTGTGTCTTGCCATGAACTACATGCTATACTTGATATGTTATCACTTTGCCATGTTTTAAATATTGTCGTTGATACGATATATTCATGCCATGATTAACATGCTTGATGGTGACAAGTGGTATACATGTTATGTTGTGAATGGGCACCGTCGATGGTCGATCACGCAGTCCTACATGTTGAGATGCTATGTGTTGATATGCAATATTTCGATTTGTGTATATATTGCTGTCCATTGTGCATGCATAGCATAATTTTTATGGCGGCCGGTGAGATAAGTCATAACTAATCCGGATGGAGTCGGTGAGAACCGTTATGACTAGTCGGGGCTATTCTTTTGAGTAAGACCTACATCGTGATTCCTTCACGAGGTGATTAGGCGAGAGATAGGCACCCTCCATCTTCGGGATGGAAGGGGAAAAAAGTGCATGCGGCGACGGTGTGCACTCAACCATACGGTATGAGTTTCCAGGAGACATGTGCATTGCATTGCATTAATGAAACATGATGATGTTTATGAGATGATTATATTGATGCTTACAAGATGAATGTGATGCTAACCATGTTGTGTTATGATGTGCTATGGGAGAGTTATGATGATGGTTTGTTGACTTAATTTTTGTTTATCCATTACGATACACTTTGCTTGAGTTTTGAACTCACGCTTGTGTTATGTTTTTAGAGTACCTTGAAACTGGCATGAGGAAAAGGGGAATAATCACACATTTTCAATGTAGCTCACGCAAGTGATTCCACAATGGAATTGTTTGTATTCATAATAATAAAGTAGATGTGACTTAATTCATGTTTATGGTTTAGAGGTTGCTTTATTCCTTTCAATTGTCTCATGATGACGTTGAAATGCGTAAATTGGACTTAAATGGTTTCCATGTCGTTTATTATTGTGGTTTTAGATGTTTCACATTATATCATATGTTGCTATGCTTGTATGGTTGTTTGAGATCATGAATAAACAAAGGAGATGCTGCCGAAATTTCGGGTTTTAGCATTTACTCCTTTGCTGGAATTTATGCTATAGTTGTGGTATTTAGATGGTGTTTAGCTTATGTTTGGTAGCATTCAGGCATATTTAATGCCGGGGTGTTACAAGGGTGTATATCCGGAGAACACCAGGGAGGATGCTACCAAAACATTCTCTAGAGTTGTACAACAGCTTAGGAACTTGCTCGAACCACATATCCTCGAATTATGCCAAAAACGTGGACAATTCTAGATTGCTTATTTATAAATATGCCATTTCAGCATATTTATAAACAAACAACCTCGAACAGGAGACGCATAGGTTACGCAACCTAAACTCTAGCACTGATCATATTAATTATAGAAACAATAATGACATATAACACATTCACCAAATCAAAAATTAATTTAATTCGTAGTGCAATATTGAAGGGATTTGTAGGAATGCTCACCCTTTGAAGAAACCACAAATGAGAGGAACTCTACCTCCTTAGTTAGGATTTCAATGAACTTTACACTCAAACCACTATCTCCACCATGATTTCATAATTTCTCACTCATATTGGTTTCAACCATATCACTAATGACAAATAACGCATTCACTAAATCAAAATTGAATTTATTAATGCAAAATTGAAGGGATTTGACGGAATGCCCACTTTTGAAGAAAGACACAAATGAGGGAAAATAGAGGGCAAATCTCCTCAATCTAGGGCTTCAAATTACCCTCTTCACACACATCCTCAAGAATTTCATATTTTCTTACTCAAGTATAAGTTTCAACAAGAGTATGTGTTTTTTGGGGCGACGACAGTATTTTTTGGCTCTAGAACACCAACGGAGGAGAGTTCTACCCGAGGGTATGTATAAAAACCTAGCGAGGCTCATCACAATCGGTTCTATACAAGAACCGATTGTGATGAAACACTCATCACAATCGGTTCTAACAAGAACTGACTGTGATAGAGCACACTCATCACTGTCGGTTCCTTTCTAGAACAACATAGATGTAACTCATCACAATCGATTTTTATCTATAACCAACATAGAAAATGACTCTTCGTTTTCCCTACCATAAAAATCTAGCGAGGCTCATCACAATCGGTTTCGTACAAGAACCGATTGTGATGAAATACTTATCACGGTTGGTTCTAACTAGAATCGACATAGATGGATACCATCACAATCGATTTTTATCTAGAACCGACATAGATAATGTGCACTCTTCATCTTCCGTACCAATTAAACCGATCAAAAAACTGAACGATCAGAACGTCGACTCTTCGCTTTTCCCGGCAATTAAACCGATCGATCAACGTACATCTCTTGCGCCTATATATAAAATCGATCGATTGTCTCCTAGTTCTCATGATCTCTCTGATCGTCTTCTCGTCTCTTTGATCGTGCTCATCTCTCTGATCGTGTTAATTCTTGTCCCATACTGTCTTCGGTGCGATCATTATGGCATCGCCTCGACCTCCTTCTCCCACAAGCTTTGACTCCACTTTGGAGTTAGTGTATATTCTGTTACCGCCATCACCGCCGGTGGAGACGGCTCAGCCCTTGGAGGAGGAGGACGAGGACGAGGAGGTTACCGTCACCCGTTGGGGGATCGGCGCCTCTTCTGCATTGTCATCGGAGGAGGAGGACGAGTCACGTGCCGCCTTCAGCAACAACGACAAGAACGTCATCGACGACTCCAGCGACTCCTTACCCTCGGGCAACAGCGGCGAGTGGTGATAGCGCACGCCACTGCGCATTATATTGTAATTAATTGTAATGTGTGTATATTATAATTATATACAATGTCAACCTTTTGTGTATATATAGTCATGTTTAAATTAATTATGTCATCTTATGCCAGATTTATTGATGAAAGAATTTAAAATCACCAATCATACATAATATGCAATTCTTGTGAACGAAAGAGATATTCAGAAGCCTTCCATCAAAAGTCAGTGGTCTAGGCCTGCTTCTTTTTGAATTTGCATCACTAACGATTATAATATAGAACCGACTGTGATGAGAGAGCACCCTTATCACTGTCGGTTCCTTTCTAGAACCAACATGGTTATAGACAAAAACCGACTATGATGAGGGTGTCTTTTATCACAGTTGGTTTTTATCTAAAACCGACACAGATAATGTGGTATTATCAGTTGGAATTAATCTTATAAATAAGAGATGAGTTCGAATCCTACAAGGAAAGTATTCTTTTTCTATTAGGATTGTTGAATCCTATTCTGTTTCTTAGGACTGTGGTTTGGGTATAAATGTAGGGGTAGTCATGAGTTTTGTAAGCAAGAAGCAAGCCAATAAGTGAGAAATAAAGAAGGGAAAATTGTCCTAAAATTATTCTGGTGTCCTGTTCCAACAATTGGTATCAAAGCCTAAGGTTTCAGATTAACCCATTGCCCCCCGGGAGGAGGAGACTCCTGAGGGGCGGCACCCAAGGAAGCAGGCGGCCAATCGGAGTCTTCGTGCCATCAAAGTTGCGTCACAAGCGGGAAGAGGCAACAAGAAGATATGACGGCAAAAGGGTGGAGGAGATGTGTCTCCCTGATACGCGCTATTGATGAGCATCATCGATAATCGATGTGACAAGATGGCAATGGTGATCATTTGTGTGCGCAGGGCAAGTCGAAGTTGAGTCTGCTTGCAATATGATGTTGACTCTGGGACGTTGAGAAGATGTGTTTGCCGTCCAAAGTCAAGTCCGTCAAGGAAGAGTCTGTGCATGATGCATGTGTGGTGGATGAGCGTTCTTGTAGGTGTGTCCAAGTTTTCCCTTGCAGGTAAGTTCTAATGTGAGTCTGTGTTGTCGTCAATGGTGAAAAGACAATTGGAGCTGCGTCAAAAGGTCATGATTACCATCGAGGTGTGTCACCAGTGGTATGGCTAGTAAGAGGAAGGCGGAACTCCCTGGAGAAGTGTTCATCATCGTGTGTCAAATAAAAGTTGGGTAAATCGTAGTTGTGGCCGATTGCCTCAACAAGTTAGAAAATTAGATGTTACAAGATTAAGGGGTGAATGTTGGAATTAATCTTGTAAACAAGAGAGGAGTCCGAATCCTACAAGGAAAGTGTCCTTTTCCTATTAGGATTGTTGAATCCTATTCCGTTTCTTAGGACTGTAGTTTGGGTATAAGTATAGGAGTAGTCATGAGTTTTGTAAGCAAGAAGCAAGACAACAAGCGAGAAATAAAGAAGAGAAAATTGTCCTGGTGTCCTGTTCCAACATTATTTGTGTCGGTTCTTAAAAGGAACCGACAGTGATGATGGTGCTTCCTCATCATAGTCGGTTCTAGTTAGAACCGATTGTGATGACGGTTTTCATCACAATCGCTTATTGTATATATAGAACCGATTGTGATGACTCTGTCTCGAAAATTTGTGACATATCACAATCAGTTTTTTTTGCAAAAGTTATGAACCGACACAGATGAAGCGATAGTGATGTCCTATTCTATAGTAGTGCTTGTTACTATATATGCTACATATCTGGGGCTTATCCTAGGCGTCTGTCGACGTTTGGTGTCGGCAATAATCTTAGGGGTGTGTGAATTTGTGGGGCAAGGCACTGGATCAGGGACTCGATGGTAACACAAGACAATAGTTTAGACAGGTTCGGGCCCTCTACGGTGGAGGTAATACCCTAGTCCTGTGTTGTAACATCCCTGAATTTACTAGACAGATAAAATAAAATATTAAAATGAAAATTTGATTTATTATTATCTTTCTGCAAATCTAAAAGCTTTTGTTAAGAAGATAATTGAATTCCTGAATTTAGGAAAGGAAAAAGTTATAAACGAAAATGGTAAGAAGATAAAAATAAACCATTTGCCAATTGCTGATCAGAAATAATCATCGCAAAGGATTGAATCATTACAAAGAATTAAACTGCAACTCAAGTTTTATTGATACATCGTAGTTCACATTTGCAATACAGAGGAAATACAAAGATCTTTATAAGACATACGACAGTCACATGAATTACAACTCAATATAATTATTCAATTACATCACATAAGACTGTTCGATTACAAGTCCAATTATAAATTACATCATAAGAAAATAAAATACAAAACTATAAACTACAGCTCCTATGCTGACTTGATCTGCATCTTGTGAATCTGCATATTCAGTTGCACATGTATAAGAATAAGAATAAAGTAAATGCGATAAATTAAATACAATAAATAGATGAGAAAGAATTGCCGTCAGCTAATTAATTGATTGATCGCTCAATGAGGTACCCTAGATTGTCCGGGGGCCAATCTGGCTCCTCTTGCGATTAGTTTTGCATCATTCGGCAATTAACAAACCTGTTAAACCGTAGACGCGAGTATTTAGAAAATATCGCGAGGTAGAAATATTTTACCGTAGTAAAATGGTGAAACCATATTGAAAAGGGATAAAGTCAAGTAACTGTGCTCTCAGAACCATACAGTTCTTTCCAGAACCGGCTACAACACCAAGCCCCAACCGAAACCTCTAGAGGATGTCCAAGCCAAGCCGGTAGCCACGAAGGGGGGGTCATCCCGGCCACAAAGTTAAAATATTTTTATATGTTAGGATAAGGTAATCCCAACCGAAACTCCCAGAGCTAGAGCCCGGGGATTAAAGTAATCAAGAAGGATGCCCAAATCAAAAGCCCCAGAATCAGCCACGACAACTCCCAGCCGACCAAGCATGGGTCAAGGCAAAGGCCAAACCACATGAGCAAAATCACCAAGCCATCTCTCCAGCCGGCCACACACAGTCACCGAGCCAAGTAAAAGCAACGACAAGGAGCAATTGAGTAATCCATCCAGCCGCAAAGAATAAGCTCCATTCAAACACTATTGAACTTCCTTTACCATGCTATATAAACCAGCCAAATCTCATTCAAGGAACCACAAAGCAAACCACTTCTGGTAGCTAACCTAGAATCAAAAAGATAGGAGAGCCAAACCACCACAAGGAGGAACATAGTTGGAGCAAGGCACAACCGGGAGCTAGGAGAATCAAATCTCGGGAGAGAACGGAGGGGCATCGAGCTGCTCGGATACCCATTCATTTTCTCTCACACAAGTAAGTCCCACAAATTTGATTCTATTAGAATCATCATATCTTACCCGATAGAAATAAATAAATACGAACCGGAAATAAAGATGGGTAGTAAGAGATTTAAATGAGTAGTAGTAGAATCGGTGGCCTCAGACTATATGCAAATCAAAGTTACGAGGGTTACGCCATATGTCCCCTTTGAATTGCAATATTCCCCCGGCATATTGCAAATCAAGGTTATCGCTATGATGCCATCCAACCCGTAAAGTTTAAGATACATGAATCATCATGGGCCAAAGAACAATAGTTCACCCCTAGGACATGGCATCAGCTCATCATTTACCATGCAAAGAAAACATTATAAAGCCATTGCCATTATGCTTTACCTAAGCATTCAAAGACTTCCAAGTATAGCCTAGTATCAAATCATTTACTAAGCCAAACTATCCATGAATAACGTACTCCAAATTCTCCCATAATTATTCACAGAGCATGGTATCAAATCATCATATACCATGTAACCCTAATCATTACCAAAATCATGATCATCATGCCATAACTGAATATTTAAGAATATCAAAGCCTAGCATAGCATCAATTTCATCACTTGCTATGCGATCTAATCAAAGACATCATTTATCATGTAAATAAAATATTAGGGACCATGGTTATCATGCTCTATTCAAGCATCTAGAGATCGGAAGGAATGATATCAGCACAAATTTCAGAAATTATAAGTAGTCGTTTATCATTGGCAAGCCTACTCAAGAGTAGCTGAGATCCAATAAAAGTAGGGGAAAGACTTGACTGCATAGCATGACATCAAAGCATCATTTGCCATGCTAACAAATTCTTAGTAAAACTATCGTAAAATATACAGCAAAACATACTCGCACATCACAGACTATAGCATTCACTAGTCTCAAGACAACCATATTCATACCATGTTACAACTTAGAGATTCATCATTCCTTTGCAAGCATCGATCAAATCCTTAATCATTAATCTCCCCAAAATGGAGGCAAGTGAAGTACCATCTTAGAATAGTAAGGGATCGTGACCATCAAGAACAATCGTGGAAGGAAAAGTGGTAGGGAGTACCAATCCCTAATGGGGAAATCAGGGAAGAGGGGAGAAAGGGAGAGCAAACCAAGGGCTAAGATTAGGTATCACCAAACCCTAGCCAAGATTTAGTTCAAACCGATTCGGCATCGAATGGGGGCGAAGTAGAGAGATGCCAGGAGACGAAGAGGTAGGGATCCCAATCATCCCAGACATCACCAAAGACAGACCGGTAGCCGAGGCAAGGCGGCGATGAACCAAGCACCAGGTGTAGCTGATCCGAGGGATCAAGCGCGCCGAGGATTAGGACAGTGCGCACCATCGGCGCAGGCCAGGAGCCGGCAAGGATAAGGCATGGAGGAGCTGGTGAGGCGGCGGCAAAGCAGGTAGGGGAGACGCCAAAGCCAGGAGGAGAAGAATCGGGAAAAAAGGGGGAGAGTCCAGTCGGCCGAATAGATGAGGAAGAGAAAAGAAATAAGGAAAAAGGAGAGAAGGAAAGAAAGAAGAAGAGAGATGGAAAAATAAATAAATAAATAAATGAATAAATAATAATAAAATATATATATTTAGGATTAAAATCATTCTAAGTAATTGAAACTTAGTCAATTGACATATCATTTATATCCGATGCATACCTATATGTGTTATATTTAGACCCAGATACAATTCCTGGATTCATGAAATGAATTTTAAAATTCTACGAAATCTCGAATGATCCCAATGTATATATATATAATTATAGACATTTCATAATTGATTAAGATGAATTAAACTAGTGAATAATTATATTCTGGTAATATATGCTTAGAATATAATTGCAATACACATATAGATCAACATACCTAATCAACTTATTTTATAGGATCATTTGATGCTACAATAATGATTTAACACTAGCCTATCTTAATCTCTTATAAAGAAATATTTCCGTCACAATATGCTTTGCATCTGAATCCTATTAAAACACGACCCTATAAGAGGATAAACCCTAAGGTCTGTAGTAATGATGCATATACTTAAGCTTAACCCTGCAATTTGCAATTACTTTCACCCCATTGTTCTATATACTAATTCATGCAAGCAGCTCCACACCCTGAAAATGAATTTTAGTATATTTAATCTTACAATCTTAGCTTCCTGAATTGTAAAATAAAATAGAATGAATCGTTAGGAATAGGTGTCGTAGCGATACCGCCTCAAACCGTTAATCAAGAATAAAGACTATAAACGAAGAAATAATACAATTGCTCACGCAATCACAAAACCCTAACTACAACCATGCTTGTTTTATGTATGTTTTATATTTGGTTTTTCCATCTGATTTCCTTTTGCCTTTATTGAAAGTGTTATTTGCTATTTGTATCTTTTCCATTGTACGACGTGTAGAATCCGACGTCTCGGACTTCATCGTCGACGACTTCAATATCACACCTTCGACTTCGTCGCTAAAAGCAATGGATAGCAAGGCAAGCACTCATGTAGATCCCAATTTTCTTTAACAAGAAGAATTAAAATAAAATTTGCATGCATATGCTATATTTTGTATACACTGCTATATTATGGGAAGAATGGTAGATACAACCTTCATTGATGGTTTTCCTTAATCAGTAGTGATAGATGAAACCCTAGATTGTTGATGGACACAGAAAATGGGTATATTCGATTATTATTTGCATATGCTTAGCCCTGCTTTAGACTGGGAACACGAACGGATGGTTATACTGTTCGTGATGAACTAAAAGTGTTGGACATGATGAACATTAATCTTGAACATGTTGGAATATTGTGATTATTGAAACTTTCTTTTTCTGAAAACAAAACTATGATTTTGATGCGGGTGATTATTGGCAATAGCCGGAAGTGCAATTGATGATGCACGTAGATAGGGGGAGATCTATCGCCCGTGTCGTATAAGAACCGAGCTGATGTGTTGTTTTCAGGCCAAGATAACCGTACATTCCACAAGTACTGGAGTGGGACAGTCTTAACTTATTAAATTATTTGGGAATTAGCTTTGCACATTGGTAGGCAGTTGTAGCACGGGCATTCCGTATATAGGTTTGCTCGAGGGAGGTGTCATCACCGAGGTGTTGGCATCTGCCGTTGTAACGGTGTACGCCTGGCTATGAATTTGGGGCTGTTTTATTCCTGGTGGGTCACTGACTCCGGAATTCCTTTTACCTTTTTAGCTTCCATCATAGTCAGGGGTAACGTCATTGGGCTAGTGCAAAGTTAAGGTCCAAGTAACGAACAGTTTCGTTATGAACTCTCTGGCGGCACACCAAAGGAAGTGTGTCAAATGCGCTTGCCACAAAGGGAGGACATATCTTGTGGGTAAAGTCGCACAAACTCTGCAGAGTCTAAACCTAATCGATTAGCCGCCATGATCATGAGCACTTGGTAAAGTCATCACATAGCTAGACATTTTCTGTACTTTTATAAAATCGACCGTATAATTTGGAATTGGTGAGCTTACCCTCACGGATGATTCAATACTTGACATTACGCTGGCAAGGTTGAATTCAGTCATTGTGCCCTGTGTGGACAAAACTTTAATCTTCAGATAATATTTCATATGATGGGACTGAACGTTTTATCACTCACGAAGGGTTGTGGGTATTTTGTTACATTTTATTCGCGAAGGGCTGTGAGTTATCTATCTCTTCGCATTACCATTAAGTACATACTTGTTAATCTACTTATTTATTTACTTTTACAAATTTTCGCTTTCGCTCTACTATTCAGTATTTATAATTCAATTTGGCTCCAAGCAAAAGTTAACCGTAGAAGCTTTATTCTAGAATCAGCCTGCATTCCAAACACACAACTCAAGTCTTGCTGAGTACGAAATGTACTCACCCTTGCTATCATTGTTGATTTTAGGTGAAGATGCAGGTATTTCGATGAATTTTACTTTGACGCAGGATTGCGGGACTTTTAACGACATTTCTTTCTAAGGCTTTACCTTGTCAGTTGCCTGTGGATTATGTGGCAAACTACAAGACATCTGATTCTTTTGCTATGTTTAGTCGACCTTCTCGGTCATAATGTATCATTACTTCCGCTGTAATAAAATATGAAACTTTTGTATGGTTGTGATTCCAAATTGTGTTTTGTGCGTGCCAGCCACTGATCATGGGAATGGTACAGTATGCACATTAGAACCTTGCTTTTATGTTTGCAATCAGAGCATAAAGTGAGGGTCTTACAGTTTGGTATCAGAGCCATGCTGACTGCAGGCAAACCTTAGATAGAATGGTCGCTAGTT
This sequence comes from Rhipidocladum racemiflorum, assembly GCA_036346355.1. Lineage (NCBI taxonomy): Eukaryota > Viridiplantae > Streptophyta > Magnoliopsida > Poales > Poaceae > Rhipidocladum > Rhipidocladum racemiflorum. The sequence continues at coordinate 58,337,523 of CM070573.1, read as the reverse complement.
GAAACTTAAAGTTTGAAATAGACAAATTTATATTCAGGAATGAAAATTTGCTATATATGTTATTAACTTTCTCTTGTTCCATATTATCTGTTATTAATTCTTCTCTCATCACATTACATCTATTACTACTTATTCTTTATTATCTTATAAACATCTCCATTACCATCCTTTCCTTATTATATTATCTTTTATTAATCTTTCCTCGTCAATAAGTAACTTATCTGCCCTACATTTGATTTGGAATAATGATTCCTTATTAAATGTGCAGATGGAAGGTCATACCCCCTGTTACATATCTGCCCACCGAGAGAGTTACGGCATGATGGGAGTTCTTGCCCTAATGCTAGAAAATGCCCACTTTAATAACAATCCAAGATATACAGTGTTCCAAGTTCCAACTAGCCCGGTGTCGATGGAATATAGTGCTAGTGTGGAAATTCCTGCAAGAACCATATACGATGAAGAAGATCGATCTTTTGAAGGGTCCGCACCTCCATTCAAGACGCCGATGAGCTTAAGCCTGCGATGTAGTCGCTGCTCGTTCACAAGTATGCCTTGCCGAGCTCGCCACATCTTATCGAAGACTTCCTTCGCGTACACCGGTGGAGAGAACATCTATACAGATCTCACCATTATTCAAAACGGAGCCCTTCGAATTTGGTGGGATTCGTTAATGCTTCCGATCAACATCATCGACGCGGCGGTTGCCGAGCTTGGCGAACCCGCCGTCGGGTGGCGCTTTTGGAAGACACCATAGCCCCTTATGTTTCCATGGGAATCATATCTCGCTCAGTTTTAGGAGACGGTCCGTCACAAGTACTAACGCAAGGAATGCCAGGTGTTACCCCGCCACAATGCCAAGATTAACCGTGACGCCCACAACAAGCCGTAATGATCATGGTGGCGCCGTCCGCATTCGATTCGCATCAATATCAACCTTAGTAATTCTGGACCTCGCTGCTCACATGTGACTCAAGACCACCGCCGACGAGAACTTCTTCTTCTACGCCTATGGAAAGCACTCCTTAAGATGGCAAGAATATCTTGAGGACTGCCTAGTTAAAAGTAACTAGAAATAAATTAGGCCGACAGAATCCCCTAGTATGTGGTAGTTATCCTAATAGTTGTACCTGATGGTTGTACTTTTGCTGCAAATATTATATGGTTCGAATAAAACTTTTGTTGTATATTTGTGTGCTTTGGTTTCTACTCATGAATGTTTGATATTATAACTTTCGTGATGTTGTAACCAAATAAAAGTAACTTAACCAAAATGATGAAATGAATAGAAACATCCCGCTAAAATTGTATGAACCTTTCTAATAAAATATATTGGATCTCAATAAATAGAAAGTTATCCTATAATTACCAAAACAGACCTACATTCTTAAATTTCTACCCTCTATTCCTTAACAATTTCTATTCATCTTTCTCATCCATTAGCTCTTGTTCTCTATCTTATACTCTTCTTTGCAAGTTGTGCTTCTCAAATCTATCTAATTCTACTTCCCCACTCAACCAAAGAAGACTATGATATTCATAATAAAAACTTTCTTGCTGCATATCCAAACTCCACCGCATTGACAGAATACCATTCTCTTGTCCATATTACTCCTAACATCAAGAACTTTCCCAAAACTCAATTCTAGAGAAAACATACCATAGCTTCCACTATTACCCCTAGTCATACCCAAATAACACCGCTTATGGAAAAATCAAAATCAATATCTTGCCATACCGTAAGCTCAGTAAAGTACCTAAGTTATCGTAAGCTAGTTGCTTTCCAACTTCTCCACAGATAACGACCGGACATGCCACTGAACCAAAAAGATCATCTCATAGCCTTACCCTGGAACGAAATCACAACTTCAAGCAGCAAAACTTAATGTTGTTAGTTAAATAGAAGTGTTTGAAAATAGATTAATAATTGACAACCTAAATATTTCTTTGCATGTTAATTTTGACTGCAAACTTTTGTGTTATTATTCATTGTGATGAACTCTGTGTAAGGATTGCTCTCGCGAATATTAAACCCTTGGGTTGAAAATTCACGACGAGACGATCTCAGTAAACAATGACAATGTTAACAAATGAAGAGTAGGCTCTAAATTAAGTCATTTCTTATGACTACCTCATCTCTTCTAAATTGTAGAAATTTTATTTAATAAAAAAAAAAAAATTTTAGGGAACGAAATGTTGCCTGATAACCACACCAAATCTTGACTTATCCTTTCTATCCTGTCAACCTATTTGTTCTTTAATAACATTGAGAACAAACTTCTTGACCTTAGACACTCCCTACCTGTTTGCTAAATTAAAAAGCATAACAAGCAATTTTAGGCTATTCCAATCAGGATCAATTCTGCCTTCATCAATTACGTAAAATAGCATTACATATCTCAAATAGATTCGTGATCAGTATCATCCCTAATTTCAAAAGACTTAATCTCATCTTACCCCATTCTGCCTTTACCTAATCACCCTCCTTAGTAATTCTAGATCATGAATCTCGATCTTAGCTATTTCCGGTTCATCAATAACAAGCGACAAACAACCTCCCGTTATTTCGAGATCGTTGATCAACATCATCTACCCGAGTAGATTCATACTCCACTTTGTTCTCGACATCTAAAGATCACGCGACAATCTCCAAGTCATTTCAAAGGATATCAAGTTCTGAGACCAACCATGTCCAAAGCCAAATTCCAAACCTGCATCTTGAACATGGTCACTTTCACCATACGATCGCTAGAAAAATACACACGCACTCGATATCTACATCAATAATAAAACTATCCGATCAATCTTCCATAAACCTTATCTGAATAAAAATAAGAATTTTGTTTCTAACTACTAAATCGATTGTCTTATTATCTTGAATAAAGATACAAATCACTTTAGAACCCAACTTCCACTCACCCTTTTTAACCCTGCGAATCTCGGGGACGAGATTCCTGTTAAGGGGGGGTAGTCTCAGAATATCCTCGAATTTACTAGACAGATAAAATAAAATATTAAAATGAAAATTTGATTTATTATTATCTTTCTGCAAATCTAAAAGCTTTTGTTAAGAAGATAATTGAATTCCTGAATTTAGGAAAGGAAAAAGTTATAAACGAAAATGGTAAGAAGATAAAAATAAACCATTTGCCAATTGCTGATCAGAAATAATCATCGCAAAGGATTGAATCATTACAAAGAATTAAACTGCAACTCAAGTTTTATTGATACATCGTAGTTCACATTTGCAATACAGAGGAAATACAAAGATCTTTATAAGACATACGATACTACATGAATTACAACTCAATATAATTATTCAATTACATCACATAATACTGTTCGATTACAAGTCCAATTATAAATTACATCATAAGAAAATAAAATACAAAACTATAAACTACAGCTCCTATGCTGACTTGATCTCGCATCTTGTGAATCTCGCATATTCAGCCTGCACATGTATAAGAATAAGAATAAAGTAAATGCGATAAATTAAATACAATAAATAGATGAGAAAGAATTGCCGTCACTAATTAATTGATTGATCGCCAATGAGGTACCCTAGATTGTCCGGGGCCAATCTGCCCTCTTGCGATTAGTTTTGCATCATTCGCAATTAACAAACTCAGTTAAACCGTAGACGCGAGTATTTAGAAAATATCGCGAGGTAGAAATATTTTACCGTAGTAAAATGGTGAAACCATATTGAAAAGGGATAAAGTCAAGTAATCAGGTTTCTCGTAACCATACAGCTTCTTTCCAACCTGCTACAACACCAAGCCCCAACCGAAACCTCTAGAGGATGTCCAAGCCAAGCTTGTAGCCACGAAGGGGGTCATCCCGCCACAAAGTTAAAATATTTTTATATGTTAGGATAAGGTAATCCCAACCGAACTCCCAGAGCTAGAGCCCGGGATTAAAGTAATCAAGAAGGATGCCCAAATCAAAAGCCCTAATCAGCCACGACAACTCCCACCACTCAAGCATGGGTCAAGGCAAAGGCCAAACCACATGAGCAAAATCACCAAGCCATCTCTCTCCACCACCGCCACACAGTCACCGACTCCAAGTAAAAGCACTGACAAGGAGCAATTGAGTAATCCATCCAGCCGCAAAGAATAAGCTCCATTCAAACACTATTGAACTTCCTTTACCATGCTATATAAACCAGCCAAATCTCATTCAAGGAACCACAAAGCAAACCACTGTAGCTAACCTATAATCAAAAAGATAGGAGAGCCAAACCACCACAAGGAGGAACATAGTTGGAGCAAGGCACAACCGGGAGCTAGGAGAATCAAATCTCAGGAGAACGGAGGGGCATCGAGCTGCTTGGATACCCATTCATTTTCTCTCACACAAGTAAGTCCCACAAATTTGATTCTATTAGAATCATCATATCTTACCCGATAGAAATAAATAAATACGAACCGAAATAAAGATGGGTAGTAAGAGATTTAAATGAGTAGTAGTAGAATCTGTGGCCTCGCACTATATGCAAATCAAAGTTACGAGGGTTACGCCATATGTCCCCTTTGAATTGCAATATTCCCCAGATATTGCAAATCAAGGTTATCGCTTATGATGCCATCCAACCCGTGAAAGTTTAAGATACATGAATCATCATGGGCCAAAGAACAATAGTTCACCCCTAGGACATGGCATCACTCATCATTTACCATGCAAAGAAAACATTATAAAGCCATTGCCATTATGCTTTACCTAAGCATTCAAAGACTTCCAAGTATAGCCTAGTATCAAATCATTTACTAAGCCAAACTATCCATGAATAACGACTCCAAATTCTCCCATAATTATTCACAGAGCATGGTATCAAATCATCATATACCATGTAACCCTAATCATTACCAAAATCATGATCATCATGCCATAACTCGAATATTTAAGAATATCAAAGCCTAGCATAGCATCAATTTCATCACTTGCTATGCGATCTAATCAAAGACATCATTTATCATGTAAATAAAATATTAGGGACTATGGTTATCATGCTCTATTCAAGCATCTAGAGATCGGAAGGAATGATATCAAAGCACAAATTTCAGAAATTATAAGTAGTCGCTTATCATTGGCAAGCCTACTCAAGAGTAGCCGAGATCCAATAAAAGTAGGGGAAAGACTTGACCGCATAGCATGACATCAAAGCATCATTTGCCATGCTAACAAATTCTTAGTAAAACTATCGTAAAATATACAAAGAAACATACTCGCACATCACGCACTATAGCATTCACTAGTCTCAAGACAACCATATTCATACCATGTTACAACTTAGAGATTCATCATTCCTTTGCAAGCATCGATCAAATCCTAATCATTAATCTCCCCAAAATGGAGGCAAGTGAAGTACCATCTTAGAATAGTAAGGGATCGTGGACCATCAAGAAACAATCGTGAAGGAAAAGTGGTAGGGAGTACCAATCCCTAATGGGGAAATCAGTGGAAGAGGGGAGAAAGGGAGAGCAAACCAAGGGCTAAGATTAGGTATCACCAAACCCTAGCCAAGATTTAGTTCAAACCGATTCGCATCGAATGGGGCTAAGTAGAGAGATGCCAGGAGACGAAGAGGTAGGGATCCCAATCATCCTGCATATCACCAAAGACAGACCAGAGCCGGAGGCAAGGCGGCGATGAACCAAGCACCAAGCGGGTGTGCGCAGCTGATCCGAGGGATCAAGCGCCGAGGATTAGGACAAAGGCGCACTATCGGCGCAGGCCAGGAGCCGGCAAGGATAAGGCATGGAGGAGCTGGTGAGGCGGCTGCAAAGCGGTAGGGAGACGCCAAAGCCGTGGAGGAGAAGAATCGGAAAAGGGGGAGAGTCCAGTCGGCCGAATAGATGAGGAAGAGAAAAGAAATAAGGAAAAAGGAGAGAAGGAAAGAAAGAAGAAGAGAGATGGAAAAATAAATAAATAAATAAATGAATAAATAATAATAAAATATATATATTTAGGATTAAAATCATTCTAAGTAATTGAAACTTAGTCAATTGACATATCATTTATATCCGATGCATACCTATATGTGTTATATTTAGACCCAGATACAATTCCTGGATTCATGAAATGAATTTTAAAATTCTACGAAATCTCGAATGATCCCAATGTATATATATATAATTATAGACATTTCATAATTGATTAAGATGAATTAAACTAGTGAATAATTATATTCTGGTAATATATGCTTAGAATATAATTGCAATACACATATAGATCAACATACCTAATCAACTTATTTTATAGGATCATTTGATGCTACAATAATGATTTAACACTAGCCTATCTTAATCTCTTATAAAGAAATATTTCATTACAATATGCTTTGCATCTGAATCCTATTAAAACACGACCCTATAAGAGGATAAACCCTAAGGTCTGTAGTAATGATGCATATACTTAAGCTTAACCCTGCAATTTGCAATTACTTTCACCCCATTGTTCTATATACTAATTCATGCAAGCAGCTCCACACCCTGAAAATGAATTTTAGTATATTTAATCTTACAATCTTAGCTTCCTGAATTCGTAAAATAAAATAGAATGAATCGTTAGGAATAGGTGTCGGTGCGATACCGCCCTCAAACCGTTAATCAGTAATAAAGACTATAAACGAAGAAATAATACAATTGCTCACGCAATCACAAAACCCTAACTACAACCATGCTTGTTTTATGTATGTTTTATATTTGGTTTTTCCATCTGATTTCCTTTTGCCTTTATTGAAAGTGTTATTTGCTATTTGTATCTTTTCCATTGTACGACGTGTAGAATCCGACGTCTCGGACTTCATCGTCGACGACTTCAATATCACACCTTCGACTTCGTCGCTAAAAGCAATGGATAGCAAGGCAAGCACTCATGTAGATCCCAATTTTCTTTAACAAGAGGAATTAAAATAAAATTTGCATGCATATGCTATATTTTGTACACTGCTATATTATGGGAAGAATGGTAGATACAACCTTCATTGATGGTTTTCCTTAATCAGTAGTGATAGATGAAACCCTAGATTGTTGATGGACACAGAAAATGGGTATATTCGATTATTATTTGCATATGCTTAGCCCTGCTTTAGACTGGGAACACGAACGGATGGTTATACTGTTCGTGATGAACTAAAAGTGTTGGACATGATGAACATTAATCTTGAACATGTTGGAATATTGTGATTATTGAAACTTTCTTTTTCTGAAAACAAAACTATGATTTTGATGCGGGTGATTATTGGCAATAGCCGGAAGTGCAATTGATGATGCACGTAGATAGGGGAGATCTATCGCCCGTGTCGTATAAGAACCGAAATGATGTGTTGTTTTCGTGCCAAGATAACCGTGACATCCACAAGTACCGGAGTGGGACAGTCTTAACTTATTAAATTATTTGGGAATTAGCTTTGCACATTGGTAGGCAGCTGTAGCACTGCATTCCGTATATAGGTTTGCTCGAGGTAGGTGTCATCACCGAGGTGTTGGCATCTCCGCTGTAACGGTGTACGCCGCTATGAATTTGGGGCTGTTTTATTCCTGGTGGGTCATCGACTCGAATTCCTTTTACCTTTTAGCTTCCATCATAGTCGTGGGTAACGCCATTGGGCTAGTGCAAAGTTAAGGTCCAAGTAACGAACAGCTTCATATGAACTCTCCGCGGCACACCAAAGGAAGTGTGTCAAATGCGCTTGCCACAAAGGGAGGACATATCTTGTGGGTAAAGCTGTACAAACTCGCAGAGTCTAAACCTAATCGATTAGCCGCCTCATGTCATGAGCACTTGGTAAAGTCATCACATAGCTAGACATTTTCTCAGACTTTTATAAAACTGGACCAGATAATTTGGAATTGGTGAGCTTACCCTTACAGATGATTCAATACTTGACATTACGTTGGCAAGGTTGAATTCAGCTGTTGTGCCCTGTGTGGACAAAACTTTAATCTTCAGATAATATTTCATATGATGGGACTGAACGTTTTATCACTCACGAAGGGTTGTGGGTATTTTGTTACATTTTATTCGCGAAGGGCTGTGAGTTATCTATCTCTTCGCATTACCATTAAGTACATACTTGTTAATCTACTTATTTATTTACTTTTACAAATTTTCGCTTTCGCTCTACTATTCAGTATTTATAATTCAATTTGGCTCCAAGCAAAAGTTAACCGTAGAAGCTTTATTCTAGAATCAGCCTGCATTCCAAACACACAACTCAAGTCTTGCTGAGTACGAAATGTACTCACCCTTGCTATCATTGTTGATTTTAGGTGAAGATACAGGTATTTCGATGAATTTTACTTTGACGCAGGATTGCGGGACTTTTAACGACATTTCTTTCTAAGGCTTTACCTTGTCATTGTTCGTGGATTATGTGGCAAACTACAAGACATCTGATTCTTTTGCTATAGTTTAGTCGACCTTCTCGGTCATAATGTATCATTACTTCATTGTAATAAAATATGAAACTTTTGTATGGTTGTGATTCCAAATTGTGTTTTGTGCGTACACCATCGATCATGGGAATGGTACAGTATGCACATTAGAACCTTGCTTTTATGTTTGCACTGTAGCATAAAAGTGAGGGTCTTACAGTTTGGTATCAGAGCCATGCTGACTGCAGGCAAACCTTAGATAGAATGGTCGCTAGTTGAAACTTAAAGTTTGAAATAGACAAATTTATATTCAGGAATGAAAATTTGCTATATATGTTATTAACTTTCTCTTGTTCCATATTATCTGTTATTAATTCTTCTCTCATCACATTACATCTATTACTACTTATTCTTTATTATCTTATAAACATCTCCATTACCATCCTTTCCTTATTATATTATCTTTTATTAATCTTTCCTCGTCAATAAGTAACTTATCTGCCCTACATTTGATTTGGAATAATGATTCCTTATTAAATGTGCAGATGGAAGGTCATACCCCCTGTTACATATCTGCCCACCGAGAGAGTTACAGATGATGGGAGTTCTTGCCCTAATGCTAGAAAATGCCCACTTTAATAACAATCCAAGATATACAGTGTTCCAAGTTCCAACTAGCCCGGTGTCGATGGAATATAGTGCTAGTGTGGAAATTCCTGCAAGAACCATATACGATGAAGAAGATCGATCTTTTGAAGGGTCTGGCACCTCCATTCAAGACGCGATGAGCGAAGTCGCGTATGTAGTCGCTGCTCGTCTCACAAGTATGCCTTGCCTGAGCTCGCCACATCTTATCGAAGACTTCCTTCGCAGACACCGGGTGGAGAGAACATCTATACAGATCTCACCATTATTCAAAACGGAGCCCTTCGGAATTTGGTGGATTCGTTAATGCTTCCGATCAACATCATCGACGTGCGGTTGCCGAGCTTGGCGAAACCCGCCGCCGGGTGGCGTTTTGGAAGACACCATAGCCCCTTATGTTTCCATGGGAATCATATCTCGCTCAGCTTTAGGAGACGGTCATCACAAGTACTAACGCAAGGAATGCCAGTGTTACCCCGCCACAATGCCAAGATTAACCAGACGCCCACAACAAGCCGTAATGATCATGGTGGCGCCGTCCGCATTCGATTCGCATCAATATCAACCTTAGTAATTCTGGACCTCGCTGCTCACATGTGACTCAAGATCACCGCCGACGAGAACTTCTTCTTCTACGCCTATGGAAAGCACTCCTTAAGATGGCAAGAATATCTTGAGGACTGCCTAGTTAAAAGTAACTAGAAATAAATTAGGTGACAGAATCCCCTAGTATGTGGTAGTTATCCTAATAGTTGCACTGATGGTTGTACTTTTGCTGCAAATATTATATGGTTCGAATAAAACTTTTGTTGTATATTTGTGTGCTTTGGTTTCTACTCATGAATGTTTGATATTATAACTTTCGTGATGTTGTAACCAAATAAAAGTAACTTAACCAAAATGATGAAATGAATAGAAACATCCTGCTAAAATTGTATGAACCTTTCTAATAAAATATATTGGATCTCAATAAATAGAAAGTTATCCTATAATTACCAAAACAGACCTACATTCTTAAATTTCTACCCTCTATTCCTTAACAATTTCTATTCATCTTTCTCATCCATTAGCTCTTGTTCTCTATCTTATACTCTTCTTTGCAAGTTGTGCTTCTCAAATCTATCTAATTCTACTTCCCACTCAACCAAAGAAGACTATGATATTCATAATAAAAACTTTCTTGCTGCATATCCAAACTCCACCGCATTGACAGAATACCATTCTCTTGTCCATATTACTCCCGTAACATCAAGAACTTTCCCAAAACTCAATTCTAGAGAAAACATACCATAGCTTCCACTATTACCCCTAGTCATACCCAAATAACACCGCTTTATGGAAAAATCAAAATCAATATCTTGCCATACCGGTAAGCTCGTAAAGTACCTAAGTTATCGTAAGCTAGTTGCTTTCCAACTTCTCCGCAGATAACGACTGGACATGCCATCGAACCAAAAAAGATCATCTCATAGCCTTACTCGAACGAAATCACAACTTCAAGCAGCAAAACTTAATGTTGTTAGTTAAATAGAAGTGTTTGAAAATAGATTAATAATTGACAACCTAAATATTTCTTTGCATGTTAATTTTGACTGCAAACTTTTGTGTTATTATTCATTGTGATGAACTCTGTGTAAGGATTGCTCTCGCGAATATTAAACCCTTGGGTTGAAAATTCACGACGAGACGATCTCAAGAACAATGACAATGTTAACAAATGAAGAGTAGGCTCTAAATTAAGTCATTTCTTATGACTACCTCATCTCTTCTAAATTGTAGAAATTTTATTTAATAAAAAAAATTTTAGGGAACGAAATGTTGCCTGATAACCACACCAAATCTTGACTTATCCTTTCTATCCTGTCAACCTATTTGTTCTTTAATAACATTGAGAACAAACTTCTTGACCTTAGACACTCCCTACCTGCTTGCTAAATTAAAAAGCATAACAAGCAATTTTAGGCTATTCCAATCAGGATCAATTCTGCCTTCATCAATTACGTAAAATAGCATTACATATCTCAAATAGATTCGTGATCAAGATCATCCCTAATTTCAAAAGACTTAATCTCATCTTACCCCATTCTGCCTTTACCTAATCACCCTCCTTAGTAATTCTAGATCATGAATCTCGATCTTAGCTATTTCCGGTTCATCAATAACAAGCGACAAACAACCTCCCGTTATTTCGAGATCGTTGATCAACATCATCTACCCGAGTAGATTCATACTCCACTTTGTTCTCGACATCTAAAGATCACGCGACAATCTCCAAGTCATTTCAAAGGATATCAAGTTCTGAGACCAACCATGTCCAAAGCCAAATTCCAAACCCAGAATCTTGAACATGGTCACTTTCACCATACGATCGCTAGAAAAATACACACGCACTCGATATCTACATCAATAATAAAACTATCCGATCAATCTTCCATAAACCTTATCTGAATAAAAATAAGAATTTTGTTTCTAACTACTAAATCGATTGTCTTATTATCTTGAATAAAGATACAAATCACTTTAGAACCCAACTTCCACTCACCCTTTTAACCCTCGCGAATCTCTGGACGAGATTCCTCAAGTAAGGGGGTAGTCTGTAACATCCCTGAATTTACTAGACAGATAAAATAAAATATTAAAATGAAAATTTGATTTATTATTATCTTTCTGCAAATCTAAAAGCTTTTGTTAAGAAGATAATTGAATTCCTGAATTTAGGAAAGGAAAAAGTTATAAACGAAAATGGTAAGAAGATAAAAATAAACCATTTGCCAATTGTCGATCGTAAATAATCATCGCAGGATTGAATCATTACAAAGAATTAAATCGCAACTCAAGTTTTATTGATACATCGTAGTTCACATTTGCAATACAGAGGAAATACAAAGATCTTTATAAGACATAATGATACCACATGAATTACAACTCAATATAATTATTCAATTACATCACATAAGACTGTTCGATTACAAGTCCAATTATAAATTACATCATAAGAAAATAAAATACAAAACTATAAACTACAGCTCCTATGCCGACTTGATCTGCATCTTGTGAATCTGCATATTCAGTTGCACATGTATAAGAATAAGAATAAAGTAAATGCGATAAATTAAATACAATAAATAGATGAGAAAGAATTGCCGCCACTAATTAATTGATTGATCGCCAATGAGGTACCCTAGATTGTCCGGGGCCAATCTGCTCCTCTTGCGATTAGTTTTGCATCATTCGGCAATTAACAAACTCAGTTAAATCAGAGACGCGAGTATTTAGAAAATATCGCGAGGTAGAAATATTTTACCGTAGTAAAATGGTGAAACCATATTGAAAAGGGATAAAGTCAAGTAATCGTGCTCGTAACCATACAGCTTCTTTCCAATCCTGGCCACAACACCAAGCCCCAACCGAAACCTCTAGAGGATGTCCAAGCTGCCGGTAGCTACGAAGGGGGTCATCCCGCCACAAAGTTAAAATATTTTTATATGTTAGGATAAGGTAATCCTAACCTAAACTCCCAGAGCTAGAGCCCGGGATTAAAGTAATCAAGAAGGATGCCCAAATCAAAAGCCCTTAATCACCCACGACAACTCCCACCGACCAAGCATGGGTCAAGGCAAAGGCCAAACCACATGAGCAAAATCACCAAGCCATCTCTCCACCACCGCCACACAGTCACCGACTCCAAGTAAAAGCACCGACAAGGAGCAATTGAGTAATCCATCCACCGCAAAGAATAAGCTCCATTCAAACACTATTGAACTTCCTTTACCATGCTATATAAACCACCCAAATCTCATTCAAGGAACCACAAAGCAAACCACTTCTCGTAGCTAACCTAGAATCAAAAAGATAGGAGAGCCAAACCACCACAAGGAGGAACATAGTTGGAGCAAGGCACAACCGGAGCTAGGAGAATCAAATCTCAGAGAACGGAGGGGCATCGAGCTGCTCTGATACCCATTCATTTTCTCTCACACAAGTAAGTCCCACAAATTTGATTCTATTAGAATCATCATATCTTACCCGATAGAAATAAATAAATACGAACCGAAATAAAGATGGGTAGTAAGAGATTTAAATGAGTAGTAGTAGAATCGGTGGCCTCGCACTATATGCAAATCAAAGTTACGAGGGTTACGCCATATGTCCCCTTTGAATTGCAATATTCCCCCTAAGATATTGCAAATCAAGGTTATCGCTATGATGCCATCCAACCCGTAAAGTTTAAGATACATGAATCATCATGGGCCAAAGAACAATAGTTCACCCCTAGGACATGGCATCAGCTCATCATTTACCATGCAAAGAAAACATTATAAAGCCATTGCCATTATGCTTTACCTAAGCATTCAAAGACTTCCAAGTATAGCCTAGTATCAAATCATTTACTAAGCCAAACTATCCATGAATAACGACTCCAAATTCTCCCATAATTATTCACAGAGCATGGTATCAAATCATCATATACCATGTAACCCTAATCATTACCAAAATCATGATCATCATGCCATAACTGAATATTTAAGAATATCAAAGCCTAGCATAGCATCAATTTCATCACTTGCTATGCGATCTAATCAAAGACATCATTTATCATGTAAATAAAATATTAGGGACCATGGTTATCATGCTCTATTCAAGCATCTAGAGATCGGAAGGAATGATATCAAAGACAAATTTCAGAAATTATAAGTAGTCGTTTATCATTGGCAAGCCTACTCAAGAGTAGCTGAGATCCAATAAAAGTAGGGGAAAGACTTGACTGCATAGCATGACATCAAAGCATCATTTGCCATGCTAACAAATTCTTAGTAAAACTATCGTAAAATATACAGCAAAACATACTCGCACATCACAGACTATAGCATTCACTAGTCTCAAGACAACCATATTCATACCATGTTACAACTTAGAGATTCATCATTCCTTTGCAAGCATCGATCAAATCCCAGAATCATTAATCTCCCCAAAATGGAGGCAAGTGAAGTACCATCTTAGAATAGTAAGGGATCGTGACCATCAGTAAACAATCAGGGAAGGAAAAGTGGTAGGGAGTACCAATCCCTAATGGGGAAATCAGTGAAGAGGGGAGAAAGTGAGAGCAAACCAAGGGCTAAGATTAGGTATCACCAAACCCTAGCCAAGATTTAGTTCAAACCGATTCGGCATCGAATGGGGCGAAGTAGAGAGATGCCGTGGAGACGAAGAGGTAGGGATCCTAATCATCCTGCACATCACCAAAGACAGACCGGTAGCCGGAGGCAAGGCGGCGATGAACCGAAGCACTGGGCCAAGGGTGTGCAGCTGATCCGAGGGATCAAGCGCCGAGGATTAGGACAAGGCGCACCATCGGCGCAGCCAGAGCCGGCAAGGATAAGGCATGGAGGAGCTGGTGAGGCGCGCAAAGCAGTAGGGAGACGCCAAAGCCAGGAGGAGAAGAATCGGGAAAAAGGGGAGAGTCCAATGGCCGAATAGATGAGGAAGAGAAAAGAAATAAGGAAAAAGGAGAGAAGGAAAGAAAGAAGAAGAGAGATGGAAAAATAAATAAATAAATAAATGAATAAATAATAATAAAATATATATATTTAGGATTAAAATCATTCTAAGTAATTGAAACTTAGTCAATTGACATATCATTTATATCCGATGCATACCTATATGTGTTATATTTAGACCTGTATACAATTCCTGGATTCATGAAATGAATTTTAAAATTCTACGAAATCTCGAATGATCCCAATGTATATATATATAATTATAGACATTTCATAATTGATTAAGATGAATTAAACTAGTGAATAATTATATTCTGGTAATATATGCTTAGAATATAATTGCAATACACATATAGATCAACATACCTAATCAACTTATTTTATAGGATCATTTGATGCTACAATAATGATTTAACACTAGCCTATCTTAATCTCTTATAAAGAAATATTTCCGTCACAATATGCTTTGCATCTGAATCCTATTAAAACACTAATTATAAGAGGATAAACCCTAAGGTCTCAGAGTAACGATGCATATACTTAAGCTTAACTCCTGCAATTTGCAATTACTTTCACCCCATTGTTCTATATACTAATTCATGCAAGCAGCTCCACACCCTGAAAATGAATTTTAGTATATTTAATCTTACAATCTTAGCTTCCTGAATTCGTAAAATAAAATAGAATGAATCGTTAGGAATAGGTGTCGTGTGCGATACCGCCCTCAAACCGTTAATCAGTAATAAAGACTATAAACGAAGAAATAATACAATTGCTCACGCAATCACAAAACCCTAACTACAACCATGCTTGTTTTATGTATGTTTTATATTTGGTTTTTCCATCTGATTTCCTTTTGCCTTTATTGAAAGTGTTATTTGCTATTTGTATCTTTTCCATTGTACGACGTAGAATCCGACGTCTCGGACTTCATCGTCGACGACTTCAATATCACACCTTCGACTTCGTCGCTAAAAGCAATGGATAGCAAGGCAAGCACTCATGTAGATCCCAATTTTCTTTAACAAGAAGAATTAAAATAAAATTTGCATGCATATGCTATATTTTGTATACACTGCTATATTATGGGAAGAATGGTAGATACAACCTTCATTGATGGTTTTCCTTAATCAAGAGTGATAGATGAAACCCTAGATTGTTGATGGACACGTAAAATGGGTATATTCGATTATTATTTGCATATGCTTAGCCCTGCTTTAGACTGGGAACACGAACGGATGGTTATACTGTTCGTGATGAACTAAAAGTGTTGGACATGATGAACATTAATCTTGAACATGTTGGAATATTGTGATTATTGAAACTTTCTTTCTGAAAACAAAACTATGATTTTGATGCGGGTGATTATTGGCAATAGCCTAAGTGCAATTGATGATGCACGAGATAGGGGGAGATCTATCGCCTGTCGTATAAGAACCGAGAAATGATGTGTTGTTTTCGTGCCAAGATAACCGTGACATCCACAAGTACCGGAGTGGGACAAATTTTAACTTATTAAATTATTTGGGAATTAGCTTTGCACATTGGTAGGCGCTTGTAGCACTGCATTCCGTATATAGGTTTGCTCGAGGGAGGTGTCATCACCGAGGTGTTGGCATCTGCCGCTGTAACGGTGTACGCCGCTATGAATTTGGGGCTGTTTTATTCCTGGTGGGTCATCGACTCGAATTCCTTTTACCTTTTAGCTTCCATCATAGTCGTGGGTAACGCTATTGGGCTAGTGCAAAGTTAAGGTCCAAGTAACGAACAGTTTCGTTATGAACTCTCAAGCGGCACACCAAAGGAAGTGTGTCAAATGCGCTTGCCACAAAGGGAGGACATATCTTGTGGGTAAAGCTGTACAAACTCTGCAGAGTCTAAACCTAATCGATTAGCCGCGCCAAGGTCATGAGCACTTGGTAAAGTCATCACATAGCTAGACATTTTCTCAGACTTTTATAAAACTGGACCAGATAATTTGGAATTGGTGAGCTTACCCCTACAGATGATTCAATACTTGACATTACGTTGGCAAGGTTGAATTCAGCTGTTGTGCCTCGTGTGGACAAAACTTTAATCTTCGATAATATTTCATATGATGGGACTCAACGCTTTATCACTCACGAAGGGTTGTGGGTATTTTGTTACATTTTATTCGCGAAGGGTCGTGGAGTTATCTATCTCTTCGCATTACCATTAAGTACATACTTGTTAATCTACTTATTTATTTACTTTTACAAATTTTCGCTTCGCTCTACTATTCAAGTATTTATAATTCAATTTGGCTCCAAGCAAAAGTTAACCAGAGAAGCTTTATTCTAGAATCACCTGCATTCCAAACACACAACTCAAGTCTTGCTGAGTACGAAATGTACTCACCCTTGCTATCATTGTTGATTTTAGGTGAAGATACAGGTATTTCGATGAATTTTACTTTGACGCAGGATTGCGGGACTTTTAACGACATTTCTTTCTAAGGCTTTACCTTGTCGGGCTGCCTCGTGGATTATGTGGCAAACTACAAGACATCTGATTCTTTTGCTATGTTTAGTCGACCTTCTCGGTCATAATGTATCATTACTTCCGCTGTAATAAAATATGAAACTTTTGTATGGTTGTGATTCCAAATTGTGTTTTGTGCGTGCCAGCCACTGATCATGGGAATGGTACAGTATGCACATTAGAACCTTGCTTTTATGTTTGCACTGTAGCATAAAAGTGAGGGTCTTACATGTGTTGTGGGTTTTGAAGAGTCCGAGTTGGTTACAAGCAGAGGAATCATATCCTTCCTTATTACGGGTGGTTTCCCCTGCGATTACAATTTTCCCGTTATAACGAGGGAATAGATGAATCTCCGGGGTCCGCACGCTTGACTTCTTCGGTCTCCCTGTTATGCGTATACCCGGTCCTTATATCTTCCACAGCGTCCCTTCTCTTCTTCCTGGTTATGGATATATTGTTTCCCTGCCTTCGCTCCACATGAGATAAAGTTATAAGGACAGATTTCCGAATAGGTTTTTTAGTCATGTTAGCACCACGCTTCTCTTTCCAATATCAAGTATGTATTACTGCTTTGCGCATACTATCCACTACCAAAGGTTGTCTAAATTAATTGTCAGGTGTCGAAAGACATGTATTCGCCATTTGATATATAAATTATTACTAGTTACATGCTCGTGCGTTGCTACGAAAAACAAAATTGATAAAATAAAGATTAAAAAATAAAAAAAATTATTTCACAAGATCAAACATCTATCTTTAACGCTTCGGTTATTGCGAAAGCTGGCTAATTAAAGCAACGCTTCGTTTCTTGCATAAGACAATTAAACAGGGCAATTAAGCAGGGCAATTAAGCGGCAATTAATGACGTGGGAAGAATGGACCACTGCCACCAACTGCTGCTTTAGAATAGTAGAGATTAGGAACCAATGTAAGTGTATTAATAATCCTTGACAATTCGTTTGTCCATGGACTTGCTTCACTGAAAATATGAGATATGGAACTTTTTGTCTCCAGTTTTGTTTGTTCTGTTAGTGCGTGCGCAAGCATCAGATAGTATTGACTCATGGTTATCACAGAAGATGTCACAAGTAGTATTTTCATACCGATATATGGATGTCTTCGTGCAGCTGCTGCTATGACTGAAGTTTTAGTCTTGTATGGTACTCATTCCCATCGTTCTAAGTGATCCTGGAAGGAGAAATCTCCATCCATATATAACAGGAGAATTCATTAGTGATGTCGTACAAAGGCACGCATGCATAACGTACATGGTAGTAGCGCAAGGATATGACATGATCATTTTCATATACTACACACACACACACACACAGAGAGAGAGAGAGAGAGAGAGAGAGAGAGAGAGAGAGAGAGAGAGAGAGAGAGAGAGAGAGAGAGAGAGAGAGAGATGTTTGCACATGCTCATATATTCTCCAAGAGGTTGGGGACCAGTTGCATGGAGGGCATGTGAAGTACTAGACCCACTACAGTGAGAAGTGCACATGCTCCATTGGCCGGGTAAAGATCTTGTACTAAACCAGAACTTGAGGTAAACCAAAATGTTCAGGTTTCAGG
The DNA here is from genome assembly GCA_036346355.1 of Rhipidocladum racemiflorum. Taxonomy (NCBI): domain Eukaryota; kingdom Viridiplantae; phylum Streptophyta; class Magnoliopsida; order Poales; family Poaceae; genus Rhipidocladum; species Rhipidocladum racemiflorum. The sequence continues at coordinate 58,318,922 of CM070573.1, read as the reverse complement.
CTTCAGAAGCTCAGATGGGCGCCCAACCAGCCCTCGAGGTAAAGGTTCGGACTTCAGGTGGGTGCTACGTATGTATGTCACACTTCAAAAGAAGTTGTTACGATCCTCTCGATCTCCTTTGAAAAGTCTTCTTGATCTATCTATCTATCTATCTATCCACCGCGGTTGATTTTTCATGCAGCAATGACAATCAGTGTTCTACTGTCAGTCTATACAGTCTGTGTGCCTGACCAATGCCCTAATTTTACCGCTGATTGCTTTTCCGCATGCTAATTAACTTCATGAAGGCGTATAATTGGGTCCAAATCAAGTGTTGATTGATTTGCTTGCCCTGGGCTTCACTTGCATTTGGCAGAATGGCAATGAGCTGCTAGCAAATTAATCTATTGCCATCTGAAGTGCCAATTTATAGAGTACCTGTTTGCTTTGCTCGCAATTAACCGGTTTGTGCAGTACTTGTGTAGCCTTTTCTGAACGGTGATCGGTGAGCTATACCTATACCTGCAGCAAGACCAAAGATCTCCCCTGAAAAGGTTTACGATTCCTTTCCGTACTTCTGCATACGGTTAAAATATGCCACAGTATGTACAACTGATTACTGAACAGCTGGTCGGTCCGACAGATGCACAAATGATCGATCCCGTGCAGTACCATGCAAATATTCATCCCGATGTATTATACCCCGTACTGACAGAGACCTGCCGAGCCCACAATTCAGTCTCGGCGAACGACCACAGGCTGCAGATAAGTTCATCCAAAGCCACATGTCCGCTCCTCGGTACTGCATGTATGTATGTACAATCATTGTGAGGCTGACTGCTACACCCTGGCAAAGTTCAGCCAAGTGACAATATATTTTATGTAGTTCTCTATATCATTTCCAATCAGATCTCCGGTCCATTTGTTCACGTTCTTCCAAATTTTGTTCTTCTGAATCGTCGTATCGCTATTAACTAGCATCCCGTTCTCCGTATACTAGTTTATATTTATCTACCATGCCCGTACATAAGCTTTTCCTTTCTCTAACGCGTTGACAAAATGCAATGCAGCTTATCCGGCCTATAATGATCCCCGACTGTTGGAACGCTAACAAAGCTAGACACAGTTGCAATTGATTGAGGCCTCCCTGCCAAAATTGCCGTGTTCTAAACAGGCTCGAAGCTTAATCTGAGATCACCAATGGAGTGAGTAGTGACCCAGGGTGTCAGATTAATATCGATATGCATGACGTAGTTGCATGCTCATCCTCATGATGAGGACCGACCGATCCAGGAATCTCCAACTTTAGCCTGGAGAAGGAAAGGCAGGAGAAATCAAGAAAAGCCATAAGTACATGGCGGTTGATGATTACTGCGTATAAAGCAGGATGGTATGAAGTATCTTGCATGTCCTGCACTCCTGCATGCTGCAGCTACACGCAATGGTCAGCCAGGCCAGGGCTGCAGTGCAGGGACCAGCTCTCGTACGTGCCGACGCGCGTTTGGGACGTGTGCGCACCGGTGCATGTGAAGCGGATCGACACCCGTCGAAGAGGAGGCGAGTTAGCAGTACGTGCTGGACCATGCAGTGCACTCACTCGCTGCGCTGTTGGAGTGTTAGGTTCATCAGGTAGATTCGTCAGGAATGCAAGAGAGCCAGCAGCTTTTTCCTTTCCTTTTATTTTTTTGGAAAAAAGTGTTGCTTCTTTCTTTTTTGATTTCTTTCTTGTGCTACATCTCGTTAGCTTTTTCTTTTTTATTCCGTGAGACATATATATATATATATATATATATATATAAAAACTAAAAAACGGTATACCGTTGCAACGGTATACCTCTGAAACTCATGAAACTTATGATTTTTTGCACTGAAACTCATGAAACTTAGCACTAAAAACTAATAAAACATGAAACTGATGAAACTAAACACTGAAACTCATAAAACCAAAGATCAAACCGATAAGTTTCATGGCTATACCAAGGTAAATCTAGATACTGCTGCCTAGTCACTCTCATATATATATATATATATATATATATATATATATATATATATATATATATATATATATATATATATAGGGAACGTATACGGTGAAAGCTAGCAAATGGTGAAATCATGAAAGTACATCATCTAGAGCGTTTGATTGGCCTCTGATGGTTTAGATTCAGGCAAAACCCCACCTCCACCACTTAAACGCTTTTTTACACATAACCCCTGATAAAAAGTACTCAATTCAACGCTAAACTCAATTACACACCAGATCGTGGATCGCTTCGCCTCCCTGCCTCTCGAGTTCACGCCTCCTCTGTTCGCCGTCAACACGGCGGCGCCTCCGCCGTTCGCCATTCGCCTCCCGTGATCGCTTCTTCGCCTCCCTCCCACGCTTGCCGCTTCTGCCCGCCGCTGTCTGACCGGGTGCGACCTCTCAAGAAGAAAGGCAAAAAGCTTCACCAGAGAACTCTCAAGAAGAAAGGCAAAAAGCTGACTTAGTAAAGTAATACGAGAGAACACCAGAGCAACTAAAGAACAATACTAGTATATGAGGAATCTGCTTAGCATCCCATTTGTTCCATCACATGGCTTAATACCTCTCGTTTTCTTACAGTGGTTCTCAGTGTACTGTCTTAGTAAAGTAACTCTGTAGAAAAGACAACGAAAGCAAAAGAAATGACAAAAGCTGACTGCTACATTTTGTTTTTTCGGTAATCTCTGTTTATTGTCATTGACATTCAGAAATCCTTGTTTTTAGCTGCGATCTCATTCCTGGGCCATTGATTCCGCATCAACTGAAGTTGATAAAGTCTTCTCCAAGCTACTGACTTCTACTGTGCTTCATTAATCTTCAGAAACTCGTTTTCCTTCTTCAGAGATTTGACATGCAGCCGCTCAACCTGGCACCAGAAGGATCCAAGTCAAGACCTAAAATTTTGCTAGCTACATCATATGTTCAGAGTTCTTACAACTCACAAAGAATGACTTCAAACAAGCAAAAACATGGAATTGGTTACTAGAACAGTAAGAAACTACTCCCTAAACCTACAAAATGACATAGGCAAATGAAGATGATTAATTTTCAGATATAGCAGGTAGCATTTTTTTTCATTCATATATTAATCTGAGATAACTGTTTACCTGCAACTACGATTGTAATGGGTTGTTAGTGTAGTTATGACTGTCATGATAGCCAACCATCTTGCACTTGTTGCACTTGCGAAGCCAACGACCTTACACTTTATGCACCTCATTCTTCGTATTTCGCTTTTGCTGCCACCCTCCTTTTTTGTCCTGCTTTCCACCCTTGTCTAAATGGCCCTTAATCCTTTTGCTTCTCCCCTTTGAATGAACATCAGTTGGAGGGTGGATTTCGATTTGGGGAGGTATCACACAGCCAACATAGGCCTCAAATTCTTCTTGTCTGCTAGTATGCATTGCTGGAACCTTTTGAGTTACATTATTTTTCAGGTTGCAAACACCAATCCTCAATTCTTCCATAACCTCATCGGATTGTTGGGCCAACAATATGGCCTCATCCAATGTTTGGCGCATTTCCGAAACTATTTTTCGCTTTTTCATTTCACGAGAACTTGTACCCTTCTCTTCTAGCAAGTTCCCGTTCCCATCATACACAGGAGACCTTTTTACCATGTTCTTCCACCTGTCTAAAATGAAATAGCTTGGAAGCTTCGTCAACTTTGCATTTCGCAAAACCTGAATGATATGTCGGCAAGGAATTCCACGTGCCTCAAATAGCATGCAAGAACACTGAGCACTTAGGGATGATGTATTGAATGTAACTTCTCTGTCTTTGGAAAAATCATCATGTATGATAGTGGTTTTCACCTCGCCTTCTTGTGACATGCTATCAATAGTGCAAAGGTCTCTGGCTGCAACCACCTCCTTCTGAAAAGCTTCGAAGACCGCACGGGTGAAGATCTCACTTGCATGCTTCTCTATACCCCAAGTTGTAATCAAAGTTGGCGTTGAATGGAGGCTTTCATTGTCAGCCTTGAGCTCATTCTCGCGCTGTTCTTCCACGCCTGTATTAAACCTAATCCAAAACTCCACCAATGCATGCTTGTAACCAATAAAATGGTTAAAAAATGAGTTCGCACTTTCCGATCTTGAAGTGGTCCTCATGACTTCAGCCAAAAATACACCCCTGAAGTATGCAGGTACCCAAGTATTGCGGATGTGATATCTATTGGCCAACCAATCATTGCCCTCCAAACAAAATTCAGAAATCATGTGTGACCAGCTTTCCTCAAATTCTTCAGGCGTTTCTGAGCCCCACACACAACAGTTGACAACACTGTAGAAATGTGGGTTGTCTCTCAACAAAGGACCAACCTTGTCCGGAAGCTTTCTCATTATGTGCCACATGCATAGCCTATGGATAGTTGTCGGAAAAACTTCCCTAATAGCAACCTTCATGCTACCATCTTCATCGATTACTATTAGCCTAGGTGCTGCACCTTCCATTGCCTTCAAGAATGTTTGTAACACCCATTTGTATGAATCTATCTTCTCATCAATTATCAATCCAGCACCAAACAACACACTAGACCTATGATGGTTTATTCCAATGAATGGGCAAAATTTCATACCGTATTGGTTGGTGCTGTATGTAGAGTCCAAAGACACCATATCTCCAAAGAGAGCATAGTTTTTCCTGCTTGAAACATCAGCCCAGAACACATTGGTTAGTCGATTTTTCTCATCGAGAATGTAATCAAAAAAGAATGTTGCGTTGATAAGTTTCTGCTTTCTGAGGTTGTCAATGAACATATGGCCATCCGAATCCCGTAAAGTTTGTCTCAACTCACTGTGGTAATTTTGTAGGTCTCTTTTTGTGCACCCCACGAACTGAAATCCACCCTCACTAATACGAAGCAATCGAAAGGCTCCAGAAGTGCCAATGCTTGCTGTATGACATGTGAACAATGTGGTCTTGGCCTTTCCACTGACTTCCCTATTAGACTTGATTAAATGTAGCTTAGATGGTGATACTAGTTTATGTTGATGTTCTGCTACAAATTCTGAAATAGAGTACATGCCATCTTCAGTACGCTTTACATTAATCATGGCCGGGCAACCACATCTTGTGACCTTTTTGTGAACGTCCTTTTGTTCGCACACACAACCTTCTCACCCTCCTTTTTCTCTAAGCGAAAACCTTCCTTAGAGCACATGTAACGCTTCCACATCACCACACCATTCTTGGTACTTCTCTGCCCAATTCTCACAGAAAATCCAACTGTGTGAGCATAATCCTTGTAAAACTTCTGGACAGCCTCCAAATTCTCGAATGTCATGCCCACAACTGGAGTTATTTCATTTTCAAATTATGGCGCTCATGATGAACCCTACGATTGTGAGACAACAGTGTCACACTAGGTACCAATTGTTTCATTTAAAAACATGATAATGTGGATAAATCAACTCACACAGAATGGGCCACTGCTACTCCTTCCTTTTTGGGGGGTACTAAATTTATCTAAATCTTTCGAGGGAGAGTTGATTTCTGCTATCGATTTGGCATCATCGAATGGATGAATATGCAAAGCCATGTCCCAAGCATTGTCCATGGGCTCTATCTAACAATCAAAAAGAACTTGAATTAATCAATCGAACATAAATCTAGCATTGAGGAGACAAATTAGGCAAGACAACTTAATACCTGTTGCCTCATTGTGCAATTGTGAGAGGGAGATCGTATAGAGACGCCTTCTTGAGGGTATATGCATACTCTATAAATAAATAGTGACGTTCAATATAGTATTAATCAATTTGAAGAACTACTTTCCTGCTCGTATAGAAAAAACAGTGCGCTAATAAAGTTTCATTAACTATCAAGTAACTACACTTTCACTGCTCTAAGAACAGTGCAAAAGCATCACAAATCAAGAACTGTTCTCAGTTAATATACATACAACAATAATGAACTACTTTCCTGCACGTATAGAAAAACAACTGCTAATGAAGTAAGCTAGAGTAAGAGGCAAAATTTCAATACGACAACAGGGATGTAACTCAATCTAACATGTGCAACTGAATGCAAAGTTTCATTAGCTAAATATATCTTAAAGCCTAGATAAGAACAGTGTGCTAATAAAGTTTCATTAACTATCAAGTAACTACACATTCACTGCTCTAAGAACAGTGCAAAAGCATCTCAAATCAAGAACTGTTCTCAGTTAATATACATATAGCAATAATGAACTGACAAACAGGGGCGTTTGATATACCTACACGGTGGCGTAAACGAGTTTCCGCAAAAACGAGTTTCTGCACCAAACTTCCGTTCAATCTCAAATTGCTCTGGTCTTTCATCATTGAGATTACACTGTGAGGGTGTGTTGGAGATGAAGCCAGTATCATTATTAGCATCCAAAGGGGCAGGTCTGCCTCTGGATTTGGTCGCACGCATGGCCGACAGGGAGAGATTTTGTGCACTCGCCTCATCTTGTTGCTGCAGTTCCTTGGCGAGGGCGACGGGATACATGCCAGACGGGGCGAGGGCGATGGGAACGAGGCGCCAGCGGGGTGGACGGCGACAACTGGCGTGATCTCAGAACAGGTCAGACGGCGACAACTGGTGATCTCGCACCGGTCAGACAGCGACCGGCAGAAGCGGCAAGCGTGGGAGGTAGGCGAAGAAGCGATCTCGGGAGGCGAATGGTGAACGACGGAGGCGCCGCCGTGTTGACGGCGAACAGCGGAGGTGTGAACTCGAGAGGCAGGGAGGCGAAGCGATCCACGGTCTGGTGTGTAATTGAGTTTAGCGTTGAATTGAGTACTTTTTATCAGGGGGTTATGTGTAAAAAAGCGTTTAAGTGGTGGAGGTGGGATTTTGCCTGAATCTAAACCATCAGAGGCCAATCAAACGCTCTAGATGATTTACTTTCATGATTTCACCATTTGCTAGCTTTCACCGTATACGTTCCCATATATATATATACATATATATATACATATATATATATATATATATCGGTACCCTCCCAAAGAGATTCCATGTAAAAACTGTACCGGTCCCATGATCAGCAGCTAATACGCAAAAGGGCTTTGATAAATATCATCCGGATGTTTTTATTGCTGAAATCATCCAAATCTGGGACCATCAGATCATTATTGAGATTCGGAAGTATCGATTACATCCGATCCTATGATTTGATCTAATAGCCTGGTGATATCCGGGTGAAGTATCCAATGGTCCAAAATTTGGATGTTAGCTAAAACAAAAACATCCGGATTACAACATTGTTACTATATTCATACACAAGTTCTCAACTTTATTAATATACCTTAGTTCATACATAAAGCCATAAAGGCTTAACCAAAAGCCACTAGTAGAAACTTCACTTTCTGTGATGAAGGAAATGCGTCATAATATGCCAAAAAATCGTCACAGTTAGGTTTTTATGACGTACTTATGACGGAATAGCAAGCGTCATAGTATCCGCGTCATAGAAAGTTTTTGTTGACGAAACAAGTACTATTCGTCATAGATTGTCAGAATAATCCATGACGCCTCAATATGCGTCATTGAATTACGCATTCTATGACGATTTGGTATGTCATACAAGGTTATAAAAATGTCGTTAATAAGATCGATTTCGTCATAAAAAGAGCGTCACGAAGGCTTTCTCGGGCCGTTGACCAACTATTTTGTGACGATTTTGTTCATCATTGATGGCTGCCACGTAGGAAAAAAATTTCGTCACTAACACGTCAATGACACGTCAACATAGTACACGTTAGCTGATGCGACATTTTTTTAGTGACGATTTTGGTCGTCATAGAAGGACAAGTTGTCTAGTAAGAAACCAGCGTGTAGGATGAGTGGGTGACATGGCACGTTTTTAGTGACGAAATTTGTCATCATTTAAAGGTTTCCAGGTGATTATTTTCTTGACACGTTCATCGTCATAAAATTATAGAACATGTACATTGATAGAAACTATTACTTTATACAATATCACAAATCATAATTGTCTAAAGGTGACTTCAATACATAACAAGAATAAGTTCACATGGCACATTGACAGAAACTAGTACTTTATACAATATCACAAATCATAATTGTCTCAAGGTGACTTCAACACATAGCAAGAATAAGTTCACATGCATCCAGACACATAGATAAAATCCTTATAAAGTGTTTGAACCACTTCCAACAATTAACCAAAATAAGTCCAGATGCAACCAGACACATAACTGATAAGTCTAACTTATATATCTTGTTGTACTACTTCCAACAAGGTAACCAAAATCATAACTTGTTGATTACTAGTTAGGTTTACGAAGGTACAAGAGCTTCCTCGATAAAACATTGGTTTCTTTTTTGCTGCTTTTTGAGAGCCTCCATTTCTTCCTGGGTTTTGATCAAGGCTTCATCTGATGCCTGAGATTTTTGCTTCAGGCCCTCAATCTCGTGCTGCTGTTGCTCAATGGTACCTTGCATTGCAGCTGCTCCTCTTTTCTCTGCTTCAAGTTGCTCCTCAAGTCGTTGCTCTTTGTCTTTGTCTTTGTAGTCTTCGTATTGGCTGATTTTATGCCAACATTCTCAGAGGAATGTGTTTGTTGCACTTTTAGTGGTCAAGACCTTGGAGACAGCCTCTGTTGGAGTACATGAGGGTTGATCCTCACCATCATGTTGCACCAAACCTTCCATCTCAACCTAAGATAATAAACAACGACATTTTAACAAACCACTTGCTGAAATTATGTAGATAACTTCATATGCTTGCATTTATAAAGGTTTTAGAACATACGTTAAAAAGTATTATTTACATGAGATGGCAGTTGATGTAACACAATTAATGTTCACCATGTTTGAACATAGAAAATGAAACTTCAAAATGGAAGTAATGAAAAGATGACTTAATGTGCACTCACTAACAAAGTCGCACTAACCATAGTAAAACAAATGTTTACTGGTTCAAGAATGAAGCGATGAATTCAATTGATCATATTTGATTATAGTTCTAATCAATTCATTAATGACATTAGCATGGAAAGCTACATTTCGCTTTTGCATTGGAATAGTCAGAGGGCACCAGACAACTATTTTTTTTATAAATTGTGTTGTCACCTACTAATTTATGTTATCTGCTAGTTGCACTGAATTGTGTACTATTTGTAATCAATACCAACAAGCCTACAGTTGAAGTTTGCCAACACTCCAAGAAAAAAGATGCAGTACATGGTATATTTTTGAATTTAGTTTGAAGACCGGAATGAAGAATAGAAACATACCAATGCTTCCTGCACAGTTTCAGAATATGCTTTTTTCTTCTTGCTGTAGTGGCATGCCTTGAACATATCCAATGCATCTATGTCTGGGTTTTCAGCATTCTCCTTCTGTAATTGGGTATTTGCAAGTATTTGATTTTTAAGTATTTGTACAAGATGAATAATTGTACATTGGAAATAAATAACTATATGGAAAATAAATAACTAAAACTGAATTGTACTTACTAAAGAATGGCAATGTGCTATGTAGCTAAGAGATCCTGCTGCTTGATGGAATTTCACTTTACCACGGTTCTGCTTGTTCTTCTCAGAGATTTCCTATAGTACATGATTCAGTTAGATGTTTTCGAAAATATGATATGAGAAAACTAAGTATTCACTCATAGTACCTTGTTTTTCGGGTCTAACCAAATTAGAACTTGAGCTTGCCAACGCTCATCACCATATTAGGGACCGAGATGTTGAGCAATTTCATTTCTTTGGGACACCATCGAAATATTTCTTCTTCAAATAATATCTATTCTGCCTTGTGCCACGCCTCAATAGATCAGTACATACATCCTGGGTGGCCTTATCATTGGCGTCAACGACTAGATTTACCTACCAAGATTTAAGGATTGGAAACAAAGGATTAAAAAAGGTACTATGTGCAATCAGATAAATGTACTATGTGCAGTTCAATCAGATACATGTACTATGTGCAGACTTCTATTGTTCGAAGTTCCATCAATGTGTAGTGAATACATGAGTAGTATTAACCAGGCTTAGTAATTCTAAATCTGAACATACAACATTGTGGTTAAAAACTTTATTCACATATACTATGATGAACGATTTTACTTACATTTAATTTTGCGACGAAGTCCTCAAAACTTTGTTGTCATTCTTGTACTGTTTCCATTGTGGGAGGATAGGCATGTGGTTCCTAATTTGAATGCCAGCCTCCGATGCAAGCTTAGCAGACTGCACTGCTTTGGTGGGCCTTCTCATACCTTCAGCAATTTTGATGGGCATCCTCCTATTATCCATCATTTTATTCATCCTGTGCAGCTGTTTACCTATTGTGGCTCCCCTCCTCTTTTTTGGAATTTGTCCTGTTGTTTATACATCAATGATTTGATAGCAGTTTGTGCACAAGAAATTAAAACAAATGAAGGAACATGGCACAACAAACATACCTTGGTTGGGTAGCTGGTTGTTGTCACTAGGCGCAACATTATCAGTGCCCTCTTGTGGGTCAAAACCTTCTGTGGCCGAGGACCAGTCTACAGGTGGACTCTGAGGTTCCAAAATTGGTTCATGTCCTTCTCTCTCAGCTTGATCATCATGAAGTTCTGGTTCTGATGCTTGATTAGATGTATCTTGTTGCTGTTGAGCTCCTTCCAAATGTTTGTCTAATGTTTTTGAGACTCCAATGGGTTGCTCGGTTGGTGTAGCTGCTCTCACTCTCTTTGAATGTCTTGTGCCACCTGGAGGCATGTTGTCGGTGTCTGAACTGTTGCGTTTTAAAGGTTTCCTATTGGCCAATCTCTTATATAATTTCTGAAATAAAAGAAATCATCAATGCAATTGTGTGAACTAAAGGAAATATACAGCAAGACAACAATAACCTAAAGCAAGCAAGACCTACAATTTAGATGAACAAGACAGAAAAGCAAAAAAGTACATGCATCTAACATCCTTTTTTCCCAGGTAGATAGATGGACAAGCACCTTAGAGGGTGTAGCGATGATGGCAGGGACACCTTCCTCGTCATCCATATCATCTTCTGGGTCATAATCGGAGTCCACATTTATAGGCACATTTGAGTTGCTAGGATTTATAGTGCTAGTTGATTGTAAATCTTTTGCAATTTGTTGGAGACCAAGGGATTGTACTTTTTTTTTGATCTGCTCAATGTTTGCACGTCGTGTCTCTTCATATGGATGTAGTTCAGGTACTATATTATAGAAAAAAAAGTATTATTGTTGGAAAAGTAATCATTTTTTTAACTTGCAAAATTGAGCATAGGTATGCAAAGTATATAATGGAATGATGCAACATGAACAATCTCAAGCGTAGTTTCACATGAAAAGATAGTAAGAGAAACAACTTGGGAACTGATAATAATATTTTTCTATCCTTATGATGACAGTACGATACCATCCTCATCTTAAATTTCTTATTGACCCTTATATGCAAATATTGCAAGAAGCTGAAGCTGTGGTGGTCAATGGCAATGGTTCTCAACTTGATAAAAAATTTACCATTATGTCCTGCAGTAATTCTTACCATTTTTAATCCCAAAATGGAAATCTCCAAGTTAATAGTTCTGAATCTTTTATTTCATAGCAGAATATTAGTTACATAGCCGAGCGTGTTGTGGGGCATGGTTCATTTGGAGTTGTCTTCCAGGTGGACTGTTAATAACGTGATTGTGTTTAGTTTAATGACATTTGGTTTGTTGAAATTATCTTTAAAAGGCTAAGTGTCTAGAAACTGGTGAGAGAGTAGCTATAAAGAAAGTTCTTCAAGATGTGAGGTACAAGAACCATGCAAAATTGAGCATAGGTATGCAAAGTACTCAATGGAATGATGCAACATGCACAATCACAATCGTAGTTTCATATGAAAAGATAGTAAGAGAAATAACCTTTCCCTTTGGTGCGTCGTGTTCTCATTGGCTTCTCCTGATAGGTTGTTTTGAAGGCCTAGGATATATGATCTGCATTTAATAGATAATACACATCTCAAAATTAGATATAATTAGATACAAGAAAATGGTATCAAATAAATACATGCCTTAGAGCTAGGAGAAAATTTATTTTGATCAGAACAATTATGGTAGCTTTGGAAGAGAAGCATATTCACGTGGAACCAGTATATAGCGCATAGCGCATAGCAGGTAATTATGTCCACTCTCTCAGATAATTGACAAGCTAACATTAACTTTCAGTTACCAATTAGATTGTTCCTGTGATACTCTTTTTTTCTCAGTTTATTCATTATAAGATTGCCAATTTAATAGTACTTCTATGTATCAAAATAAATTTTCTACTAGCTCTAAGTATGTATCATTATAAGGCCTCTAATCCAATACATCTGAACTCCCATCACTACAAAAACATGGCAATGGATCTAATGAGCAATTAGATCAGAACAAGTATGGAAAAGGGAACCAGAATAGAGTTATCCAATTGCTTCATTCCCATTACATGGAATAAAAGCTGATAATAGTACTTATATGTATCAAAATAAATTTTCTCCTAGCTCTAAGGCCTCTAATCCAATAACTCCTGATAATACATCTCGGCTGGACTCAAATAAAAACATGCCGATCGAAATCAAATTTCATCCACCGAATAAATAAAGATATTGTTTGCCTAATCATGCTATCAAGAAAGGAAGACCTAGAGGATCTAGATTGTTTGCCTAATCGAGATCTAGATACAAAGAAAGATTTGAGCAGCCCTCATAGCAGAGGTAGCGGATCAAGGAGGACCTAGATGATGGAGAAGAAGGGGTAGTAGAGGAGAAGAAGGGAGACGAACCTGCTTGCCGACGCCCTTGTAGCGGAGGTAGCGGATCACGGCCGGCGCCTCCTCGTCTCGGATGTGGAGCAAGGAGCAGTTGGGGAAGCCTCGCCGACTGAAGTGGGGAGGAGCGATGGCTTAGGGGATATGCGGGATGATGGAGAAGAAGGGGTAGTAGAGGAGAAGAACACCTTGCCGGCACCCTCGTAGCGGAGGTGGGGAATCACGTGGCGCCTCGCCTCGTCGCGAACGTGGAGCAGTGGAGGCCGGAGAGGTTGTGGGATGACCTAGTATTTGGGGAAGTGGAGTCGGTATTATCGTGAGAGGTATAGGGTGGTTTCCACTGAAATTTGCGGGAAAATTAGTAGAGGTAAAAATTGGCAGAGGTAAAAATTGGCTCCACCTAAATTTTAATGTGGGAAAAAAATAGTTTTAGTGTGGTAATTTTAAAAACAAATGTAAGTAGTAGTTTGATTATGGGGAATTAGCATAAATAAAACCATAGGAATTGCAATATAAAGAAAAAAATCTACATGTACATACCTAATCCTCATCGTTGTCATCGATTGGAATATCGTCATGCTCACTATCACTAACAAACTGCACGAAAGTGTCATCTTCATCGGATTCACTCAAACTATCCTCTCTTCTTGTTTGGTTGACTATGTTGTGCACTACATCAGCATCAACATGTTGGACTTCGTCATCGTCGTCACGGTGAAAAGTGTTTGAAGGAGGATTAATATCTTGCACATTACATTCAGTATCCGAACAATCTTCTTCTTGGTATGCACAATCATGGGGCCTCTCATTTTCAGACACATTATATAGATGTCTATGCTCAAATTTCTGCACAACTCGCCAGTTTGTGCCCCACTGATTGTCTGGTAGGTAAAATACCTTTTTTGCTTGAGACGGCAAAATAAATGGATCTGTCTTGTACCATAACCTCTCAATATTGACAGAATTAAAATATCCATCATTTTTAATGCCTCTTGTCTTGCCCTCTAGATTGTACCACCACAACGAAATAAAACAACTGACCGACGATTTTGTAGATCTGAGTTGTATACCAACTCTATTATCTCTGTCAATGAACCATAAAATTCTGTGTCTTTACCTTTATGAGTACCCTCGGTCATGATGGAACTATTCTGTGTCTTCATGTTTTTCTCACGATCAACGGTGTTGTACCGAACGCCATTAACAGTGCAAGATGAGTATATTGTGACTCGAAGATCTGGACCACATGATAATGCCCATAGGTGATCGCTAATCCCATCTCTCCTCTCGCTCAAGTGGTTCTTAAACCATTTCGGAAAACCAACCATCATCCTTTTCTCCATATCATGTGTCCCTTCTTTCTCTATCTCCTGTCTAAACAATATGCAAAATAGCAAAATTCGACTAACCATTATTTTACACAAAAGTAAGTTTATATTTAGCACTAAATTCAAATGTAGATAGTATTAGTTACTCACTTCACATAGGGATCAACCTCCTCGCAATTATTTAGGACATACCAAACAAGCTTGTCAAATTCTTTAGGAAGGTATGTAATTACATGGCTCCTATTAAATTAACACCATGTGTAAAAACAGAGACGTCACAATCCACCGAAATTCCTAGAGATCTATCACCACTTTTGTCCCCTTGATTAAATCTAGTGTTTACATCATTCATATATCTTGAACAAAATGTCAATGCTTCATCGGCTATGTATCCCTCCGCAATGGAACCTTCAGGCCTCGCCTTGTTCCTCACGAAACCCTTTAAAGTGCATAGTCGACGCTCTATTGGGTACATCCAGCCAAATTGTACTGGACCTCTCAAAATTGCCTCATCGGTAGATGAACATGCTAAGTGCACCATCACATCAAAGAAAGCGAGGGTATATTTTCTCAAGCTTGCATAAAATGATTGGGATTTGTGCTTTAAGTCGTCATAATACATCTATCTTCAGATTTCTCTTGCACAATTCCTAAAGAAGTTCCCCAACTCCACAATTGCTTCATATATATCCCTACGCACCACTCCCCGAAGGCCAACGGGTAATAATCTTTGTATAAGGATATGACAATCATGTGTTTTCAGCTCCTGTAACTTCAATCCATCTGCACTAATACATCTAGCTAAGTTGGAACCAAAGCCATCTGGTAATTTCACCTCTCTAATAAAATCACAAAATGCAAGCTTCTGCTCCTTTGTCAACGTATAGCATGCATGTGGGACTCTATAAGACGTTCCACTCTCCTCTAAATGCAATTCCCTCCTTATGCCCATATCTTGCAAATCAAGCCTAGCATTCAGAGTGTCTTTTGTCTTCCCCTGTACGTTTAGAAATGTAGCAAGAATGTTCATGCATATATTTTTCTCGATGTGCATCACATCAAGATTATGTGCCAACATCAATTCCATCCAATATGGCAAATCAAACAATCTAACCTTCCTCTTAAATAATGCAGGCTCATCATTCTCATCACGCTTCCTTTTCTTATTTGAAGGAGGACAAGGATGCTTTCCTGGTTTGACATCTTTCACTTTCTCCAGTTGCTCCAAAAGCTCTTGTCTACTAAACTTCCCTGGCTTCTCACGCTTCTCATGGTGTCCATCAAAAGCTAAGCTTCTCCGTATACGGTCGTCCATTGAGAGGTAACGACGGTGGCCAATGTAATGTATCTTATTCCTAATGCCCCGTGATAGTGGATCTTTGTCACAATGAATGCATGCATAATATCCTTTTGTAATTCGGCCCGATAAAGTACTTAAAGCAGGGTAATCATGGATACACCAAATAACTGCAGCACGCATATTAAACACCTCGGCAGAACGCATCATAAGTAGGGACACCTTGCCATAGTTCAAGCAACTCATCAATGAGAGGTTCCATGAATAGGTCAAAATCCTTCCCGGGACATTTTGGACCAGGGATGAGTAATGCCATCATGCGATTCGATTGATCCATGCATACCCATGGTGGCATGTTGTAAGGCATTACAAGCACCGGCCACATGCTGTATGACGTACTCATAATTCCAAATGGATTGAAACCATCCGTAGCTATGCCAAGCCTCAAGTTCCTTGCATCTTCAGCAAAATCTGGATATTTTCTATCAAAGTCTTTCCACGCCTCTCCATCACCGGATGACTCATCTCATTATCATTTGGTCATCGCTTCAACTTGTGCCATTGTGTATCCTCTCGCTATTTGTTTTGAAGTAAAATATCTCTGCAATCGTGGTCTCAGCGGAAAATATCTCAACACCTTTTGAGGCACCCGCCTATTGACATTCCCATCTATCCACCTTGATTCACCGCATATAGGGCATTCATCTCTATTCTCAAATTCCTTTCTAAATAGCACACAGTTATTAAAGCAAACATGGATAGACTCATATCCAAGACCCAATTCAGTAAGGTATTTCTTCACTTCATAAAATGAACTTGGAAGCTTGCAATGGGGGAATGCTTGCGACAGTAGCTTTACTAGTGCATCAAAAGCGGAATTGCTGATTCGATAGTATGACTTCACATGAAGTAACTTGACGAGAAAAGAGAATCTTGAAAATGGTGATTGAGAACAAAGTACCTGCTTCGCATCTGCCAGCACTCTAGCAAAATTAGGATGTTCTCCACCTTTCTCTGAAGCTGTGTAGAGCTCCTTTATCATATCAGGCAACCCTTCCTCCTCATCATCATCCTCACTCCCAATGAAGCCATCATGACCAGAACTTTCCATATCACAATTAATTTCATTGACATGCACCGGAGAATCCACACCTTCAACATCAAATGATTCTCCATGATGAACCCACCTCGTGTATGTACTTGACATGCCATTTATATGAATGTGGTCTTCCACAATGGACTGAGGTCTCCGTACGTGATTAAGACATTCACGACATGGGCAAGGTATCTCATTATTCCGACCAAATCTTTCTTGAACAAATGTCATGAATTCTCCCACGCCTTTGACATATCTGCAGGGTAAATTGTTTAGCATTGATCCAACTTCTATCCATCTTTTCAACATCATGCATGAGAAGAATAAAGCATAATTAGGCAAGTATTTCCAAAGTAATGTAGATATATATATATCACCAAGTAAACTAGGAGGTACTAAAAAATTGTGCAAAAATGAACCATAATTAACCACAATAGTATATATAATAGAGCTTAAGGGCAATAGGTTGTACTTGTGAAATCTGAGCTCCTGTGTCTAAATACTTTACTTTGTTTTCGTTGCTCTGCCTCTGTTCACAGCTTTTGTAGGATTGTATGTGCACATATTTAAAGGCTCTGATTTGAGAGACCCGACTGCTGTTTTCATTGCTCTGCTTCTCGGTTGCATCGACCAAAGTTGGACTCGGAATGTGACTACCATACCGGTCGTTCTCCTCAGCCTCATTGAGTCCAAATACCTAGAGAAGTAGAGAGAGACTCGGTTTCTAATCTTGCTCGGCGCTAGACCTAGGTCGCGCCCACACCTTGCCGGCGGGGCTGTGGCGGCGGGAGATGGCGCTGCGGAGGCGGGCGGCGAGGAGTTCCTCGTGGGGATGAAGGTGCTGGTGGTGGGCGACGACCCTACGTTCCTCGCCGTGCTCAAGAGGATGCTCATCGAGTGCCACTACGTCGGTGAGCGACTTGCTTTGCCAACCCCTCCCCTTGCCGCCTCGCTTAGGAGTTTGATTTGCTCTTCCCGTGATTCTCGGGAATTTTACACGGTCTGTAGTTCTCAATTTTTGAGAGATTTTGCTACTTTTTAGGTTTCTATATCTCGAGAGTGGATTTGTGACGTATATTTGCTTAAGGATTAGTGATTGCATTGGAGATATGAGATTCTGAGTCGATTCGTGTGTGAGAAAAATCGAAGCGGCGCATGGCTCTTGCTGTTGATTGCTAACTCCGAGCACTTATGCCTTAAGCAAAAGTATTAAGGATTAGATTATTGGGATTCATGTGAACTTGAATTATGATTCTAGTACCGTTACTAGACTTGCATATCTTAGGAATATATCTTTGATTAACCTATATTACAATATCTTAGGAATGGATCGTTGATTAACCCATCTTTTGCTCTTTATCCTGATAACGTTATGTTAGGCCTAATGACTGCAAAGCGTGCAGGAAAGTTTTTGGGGATCACCAAGTTAGTACAAAGTGCTATGCATCACCTAATCGTGGTCATAATAAGATATCTTCCACACGGTTCGTTACATTTGTGGGACATCGTTGTCAACATGAATAATATATAGAATCCATGTTCTTTAAGGCGTTCCTATTTTCTTCTAGTTTACATTACGCACCACGAAGACTGATGTAGCTGGAATCAATCTCAAGTTGTGCTCCAGTCGTGTTATTGATTTCTCCTTGTGAATATATATGAACATAATCCACCATATAATACGGTTTATATATTTTTGCAAGCAACAATGCGCAGTACTTTGGGGAGTTTGGCATCGGCATCTATTTTGATTGATGCTTCGGGAGACATGGTACAGATACATGAATTTTTATTTATCTTGTGATTCAGATCTAATTATTCATGACATGTTGTCAGATTTGGCATGGAGAAAATAAACTGTTACAAGGCATGTCCGTTTTGCTGTTGGTCGCGAATCATATGCATCAGGATCAGAAGATGGCACTGGTAATATATTGCTATGCTTTCTTTGTGGTTATAAAAATGTCGCGGTAATCGTACATATAGGAGTATTAGCTGATAATTTTGTTACTAACAACATTGCTATATAGGCATGATTCAAGTATGCTCTTATTACGGTTTATAATGTCGACCTACCTTCAAGGTGTCAAAACCAGGTTTGGTCATTGAAGCCATACAACATAGTGCATATTTCCTTTTGTTTGTGTGATCGATTGTTTTTGTTCACATAGAAAATGTATTGGTATATCCATTGTTTGGAAAAATTTGTCAAGATGGTTATCACTGCTTTCCTGCTTTGCTAATGTTAGGGTTAGAATTAGACAATCCTCATAGTTGATTCATTTTTCCATGTGTGTCACTTCCTTGGATGGTAGTAGATCTCACATTTGGTGGCTTCCATGTAGCAGAGGAGGGCAACGCAATGGTGGTGGTGATGGATCGGTTCTTGACCTCGATATCACTTCTCCAAAAGATTGTTTTGTCCAAATCTGTGATCTCAAAAGTATTTGGCTCGGTGAGAGATTCTATAGCGTAAAAATACGGAGGGTTAGCTATTCTCTTGTCCAACTAGAATGATCCAATCTTATGTGGAATTTAACCACCGATCCAATCTTGTGTGGAATTTAACCACTTGATCCAAATCTGTTCATGTTCATGCTTTTGGTTTCCAAATCTGAAAGACTTTGTTTGCTGTTGGTTTTGATAACCATTAGTCTACTTTCCTTTACATGTTATTTCTTCCTTTTTCTGTTAACTTTCTTGGCAAATTTATAAACTACACTTATTTTCGCTTCCTCTTGATGGAATCCTATCCTGTTAAGAACTCTTGATGGAATCACTAAGATCTACCTGCAGGATAACATTAAGAAAGCAATTGTTGCCAAGATTTTTTAGGACTCCAGTGTAGTATGCTTTCTCTCATTACGAAAGAACTTTTTCCAGAAACCCATGGTATGACAAAATGATATGAAGTGCTTTGCACAACCCACCCACTCCTATTCGAAGCCAGGTAGAGATGTATATAACCGATCCTGGTTAGCAATTTCACTTATCATCGAATCGTTGATTACCATAGTAAATTAGTAATGTATAATGAAACTTGGACATGCCATATTTACGAAAAATGACTTAGTGATTAAATTGTAATGTATAATGCAAAGCAATGTTCTGAAATAAAGAAAAGGACTTGATAATGTTGCAAGAAGCACTTGAGTACGCAACTTGGCTATTTGCCCAACTAAGATAGGTGAAACATTAATCCATTAGTTGAAAGCGAGGATTATATCATGGGTTATTGCGGGCATGTTGCCGGATCTGCTTTTCTACATTCTCTTGCAGGGTGTGCTACATATTGACTTTTGAATTCTATAGTGCATCACCTACATCACTACATTTTTGATGAAGAAAGTGGTAAAAAATGATGAAGAAAGTACTATACCATCTTTTTCTTATGAACTTGTTTACTTATACCTGGTAGATGGGTCATGTATATATCTTTTTACCCCCCTTACATGTAATCAACAAATCTGACCATCAGTTACAAAATTACAAAATTAAATGAATTAGTTTGTCTATATTTTTTAAAATCTTTGATGCTTCCAGGTTCCACATTTTTGTTTGCTAATATTTTTATTATATTTTGATAGAATGAAAGTAGTGTGCAAGTCGTGGAACAATCTTCCTTGTCGACGCTGACAATGAGGCCGAGCCCGATCAATAGGGTGTGTGACATCGTTGAGAATTGGAGTGCAGCCCGCGGCAGTGTGTGTAGTGCAGGCGGCCAGCGAACCGGCCAGTTGGGAGACTGGGACTGTTAGATTTAATCTTGTTGTTAGTTACTTAGATTCAGTCTTTCAGTTAGTTTCAGTTTTCAATTTGTTTTCTTCAGTTACATGCAGTCCGAGTAGAAGTAGTAGTAGTTTTCAGACTATTAGTAGAAGCTCTCCGAGTAAATTCAGACGAAGGTGTTTTGATGGAACACGATATATTAATGTAAGACTAGCTTGTAATTGGTCACAAGGCTATAAATAAAGCACAATCTGGCTGGTGGAAGCATTGACAGGAAAAGCAATTGAGTCTCTGTTTGTTCTGCAATCAGAAGTGCAATCAAAATCTGGCTTCACTCCACACGCCACTTGCACTAATTTGGTTACTGCCGTGCGTTGATGCCGGATTGCTTATGGCCGATTTTTTCATTATGAGCTAAGTCCTGATATTTAGGGATGGCTATTGTCAATATTTGTTTGAAGTTAACGCTGGAATCAAGTGTATAAAATTTTTTTGTAGTTAATGGATTGTTTTTGTTGTTAGCAATAAGGAAAAACGCAATCCCATTAAATATTAAAAACAACTGCTAATGATGTTAAAAGTTTGCTTATGGAATTGTTTGAACCAATTGTTGATACTTCAACTCGTCTTTTTGAGCCCGCGGCGGCATGTGGAGTGCAAAGGCGGTAAATGGATCGGCCGGCTAGAGACTGGGACGAAGTTTATCTATGTATATCAAAAAGTAAAAACCTAATCAATAGTTGCCCATTGGCGCGACTTGAAGGCGCGATGCGGGTGTATTGGAGAGGTCCCGAGTTCGAGCCACGCAACTGCAATTGTGTTTTGGGTTTTTTTTTTCTCTGTCCTTAACATGTGGACCCCAAATATGGGTCCCACATGGACCACATCTGACGTGTTATGTGTAACCCACATGTATATGGGCTCAACAACACCACATTGGACAAGGGGCCCACTAGGCCTAGCGACTCGCAAATATAATTATCCTGACGAAAGTATATTGTCATAGAAAATACATACATATGACGTCATGGTGCGACCAGGAACCCCAACATGATTTTCACTATCTATGACGATTTGTTTTGTTATGTTATGACGAAATTTTATGTTTCGTCACTAAAATTCGATGGGCCGAGGGGCACGATATGATCCATGACGAATTTCAAAAATTAGTCATAGAAGATTGAACATTTATGACAAAATGTCAAAACGTCACGACATTTTCGTCATAGATAAGCACTTCTCTTGTAGTGAGCAATGGAAGATACAGATGCTTATCAGTAGTCCTTACCCATTTATCCCATAGGCAACTGACAAGGTTTAACCCTAGAAGAACTCATTGTCATCTTCCCTGTTTCCTGTGGCAGGGTACTCATTGGGAAGTGCGGTTTCATCATTAACTGAGTGTCAACGATAGCAAGGTTGAGTACTTTCGTACTTAGCAAGACTTGTAGTGTTTGCAAATAAAATGCATGCTATGACAACAGATAAGGCTACTAAGTTTATTTGCTGAAGGCTAAATTGAAATGTAAATACTGAATAGTAGATTGCAAACAGAGTTTAGTAAAAGCAATTTGACAGGTATATAAATAACTAGTAAGAGTAGCATAAATGTAACAACTCACAGTCCTCCATGCATATGAGCTTCGCACCAGTTCTTGCCAACACATGGCCACATGGCATGATCTCTGAAATAAATCTTTGCCAACACATGGCCTAACAGCTGAAACCAACCCTTGCCAACACATGGCAAGGCATTGAATCATCTGAAGGGTAAACTTCCAACACATGTTTCCAATTCCAACCCATTTTATGAAAACATCAAAACTATAACTAGTGTCAGTGCACCAAAACTCCCATGACCGCGGGAATGGCTTTTCAAAAAGTTTTTCACTCCGCAGAGATGTACAGATTTACCCACAAGTCATGACCAACTCTTTGTGCAATCGATATTAGCACACTTCCTTTAGTGTACAGCAGAGAGGTCATGACATAACTGTTTCATTACCTAGTCCTAACTTTGCATTAGCCCGGTGACGTCAAACCCTTACTATGGTGGTAGAAGATATATTTACAATTAATGTACGATAAATGGTTATACACCCCACGTCCCACTTATCTCCATAGTAAGGCGTACACTGTTGTATCGGCAAACGTTATTCCCAACACCTCGGTGAGGGTGCCCCTTCGAGCAATCCATCTCAGAAAGCCCGTACTACTTCGGCCTTCCATTATGCAAAGCTAATCCTAAGTAACTTAATAGGTTAAGGTTGTCCCATTGAAGGATCGTTATTTTTGATCCAGTTGATTTTGATGATGAGTATTTGAAAAAGATTTGAAACCAGTTTGATATTTCGACAAGATTTATTTTTTGGTTTCTTTATTTGAAAAGATCTGAAATCAGTTTGCTTATTTGAAAAGCTTTTTGATTTTTGCAAAGGTTTTTGTTCGTGTTTTGAAATCGTGTTCTTAGAATATTTAATGCAATGCACTCCTGTGAGTGGTTGCATGGTTTAATGTGAGTCAAGTCGCGGACTTGTGCTCGGAATCGTTTTGTGGTTTGTTCATGTGCAGGTATTGCTCGAGGGCGAATGTGGTCGATGACGGGACTGGAACTAGGTTCATGGAGGAACTGAGGTTCGGGACTAGGTTCAGGGGGAACTAAGGTCTTGGTGGTCAAGGATGTCATACAGGACGTTCGGGCTAAGAGAATGGTGCAAATGAAGAATGGTTAGTCACGTGAGAATGGCATGAGGTCATTCGCGTGCAAAGTGTTAGTCACGTGAGTATGGTAGGGTTGCCATACGCGTGCAAGAGTTGTACTCGGCCAGGTTGGGCCAAGTGGAGTTGTGTTGAATACATGCTCTTTCTAGGATTAGGAGTGTGAATCCTTTTAGGATTAGGAATCCTTCTAGGATTAGGACTCCTTCTAGGATTAGGTGTGTTTGCCTTCTTTAAATAGAGGGGTTGCCTCCTGTTGAAGGCAATCAAGCTTTGAGCAAGCTTTAGGGTTGTACTCTTTTGTTTGGAGTATTTTAGACAAAAGAAAGGAGAAATAAAGATCAATTTCATCAAATCTTTCGGCGAGCTACAATTCTAGTTAGATTTATTCTCGCCATCTTCTGGAATAGTAAGCTTGCGAAGGTCATAACTTTTGATCCGTAAGTCCGATTGAGCTGATTCTTTTTGGGTTTGATTTGTATTGGAATGTAGTTTCTTGTGTCCAAATTTCAGATCGATCGGACGGTTGGATCTCCGGGAATTTGCGTTTTACCAAACCTCTATCATTCTGTTTTTTTCAAAAAAGAGGCAATTATTTGGTTCTATTTTGGGGTAAACTTTTAATAGATCAAGAATTTGGTTTTAGCTTCCGCACAATCATTCACCCCCCCTCTGATTGCTATATTCGGTCCTACAAGTGGTATCAGAGCAAGGCTCTACTAATCCATCTTAACAGGTGATTAGTAAACGGTAAGTTATGGCAACAGAGAAATACTCGAACAAACCGCCAATCTTCGATGGCACAGACTTCCCCAAGCGGATCCGGATGACCGCATATCTTCAAGCTCAAGGTAACGCGATTTGGCGCAAGGTAAAAATTTAAATGCGAGCTTCCTTCTAATGATGATATTGATAAAATCGAGTTTGAAAAAGATGTTGAAAACAATAATAGAGCTAGAAACATATTACTTCAAGGACTTGCTAGAAAAGAATTCGATAGAGTCTGTCATTTACTCACTGCTCATGAAATTTGGAAATCTCTTCAAGATTATCATGAGGGTACTGACTCTGTAAAAGAAGCTAGGCAAGATCAATTTAAAAAGGAATATACTAGATTTGAAATGAACTCTGGAGAATCTCTAGATGATTGTTTTGCTCGCTTTAATGTAATCTTAAACAATCTTAGAGCTGTAGATGTAAAGTACACTGACTCTGAAAATGCTAGACATTTCCTATCATCTCTTGATCTTAAAATCTGGCAAATGAAAGTGACTGCTTTTAGGGAAGCTCACAAGATGAGTGAAATGACATTGGATAAATTATATTCTAGTCTCAAGACTTTTGAAATTGACATTGTTTCCAGAACATCCAATAATAACTCTTTGGCTCTTAATGCAAATTCTTCTTCATGTGATAATGCTACTAGTTCTTCATCATCATATTCCATTTCGCCTTGAGTGCTCTTAATGATGAACAATAGATCAAATACCGAGAAGATACACTTGCTCTTCTTTCCAAGCGTGTCAATGCAGCGTGCATGAGATCAAGGGAGAGAAGAGGAGCCTCCATCCACTGCTACAATCAAGCAAGAAGGCAGGGCACATCCGTGCTAAGCTGTTTCAAGAACAAAGATAGAGAGGAGAAGGAGCAAAACAACTCCTCCAAGTCCTTCCTGGCCAAGAGAGAGCAAGGATAAAAATAAACAACGAACAAAGAAGATGCTCAACAAAGTCTTGAGGCAATTGGTCGCTTAGACTTAGCGACATTGATGACTCAGCGAAGATGAGAAGGAAGCGAAGCAAACGAAGTGAATGAGAAGGATCTCACCGGACTATGCTTCATGGCAAAAGGGAACACTAGTGATTCTAGTGACAACGACACCTCCAATGACGGTGATGAGGTAATGCCTTCGTATGATGAGCTTTGTGAAGTTTTAGTCATATTGAGAAAATCTTTAAGAAAATCTTCACTCAAAAATAAAAGCTTAGAAAAGATCTATCCATGCTAAAATCTGAAAACTTTGATCTTAGAAATTCAAATTCTGAAATATTTGTGATACTTGCTTAGATCTCAAATTTGAAATTAAGTCACTAAAAGAGGAACATGTGATTAAACTAGAACAAGTTTATGCTTAGAACAATTGAAAAATAGAAAAACTTGTGAAAAATATTGGTTGCTCTCTTGATAGTTTACATGATCAAATTGCTTGCTCTAAATGTTCTATTCTTGAGTTGAAATTAAAAGATGCAAATTGTAGAGTTACCCAATTAACAAATGACATGTTCACTCATGAAATTAACTCGTGTTCAAATTGCCAGAAACAGAAAGCTAAAATTGACACTCCTTGTGATAATTGTTTAACTCTTGCTAAGAAAGTTGATTACTTGCAAAATTCTTTGGAACGTTTCACTGATGGCAAGAAAAACCTAAACATAATTTTGGATCAATCAAAAGTCAGCACTCAAAACAAAGGTTTAGGTTTTGATTCTTATGCTCATCATAAATCACATGCTCCCACTGTTGTCAAAACACTTGAAAGTGGAAAATTTGAAATTGTCAATGAGCCTAAGAAAACTGTCTTTAAATCTATTTGGTCTTTTATCTTCTACTATGATGAATGCAAAATGTGCTTCTACTGTTAAAGCAAAACATCATGTTAAGTACACTTGCACTCATTGTGGTAGAGATGGACATTTAGTAAACTTTTGCTTTAGACTAGCTAAACAACAAAAGAGAGAAAGGTTTAATGCTAGGTCTAATTTCAGACAGGCACGTTTTATTTCTCATTATGTGCCTAGGGTGATGCAAACACCTCTTGTTACTAAGAACACGAGAAAAGACAAATCTGCTTTTATGCATAAGAATGCTCGTGTTGTGCCAACTGTTGTGCGTCATGTGTCTCAGTACTGGATTCCTAAACATCTTATTTCTAACCCTTGATCTGAGACCTCGACAATTTCTCGCTTCTATGTAGGCTTCTCACGAGGAAGGAGAACATGTGGCTAGTGAATTTTGATGCTCACTTCATATGTTCAAGTGATAAGTTTTGGTTCCTCCTTCACTCGTGCATCTCGTGCTAAAAGTGTTATTTTCAAGATGCTTCTTCCACCTCTGTTTTACTTAAAGGCACTAGTCCAAATAGTGCAGTGCAGTGCATATGTTCAGGGGGAGAGTATCTTTGTTGATGAAGATGATGATGATGCTTTGTTGAGGATGAGATAATTGGAGTTTCTTTGTGTGCTTGTGTGCTCGTTTTCAAGCTTCCCGCGTGCTTCACATCGACAAGCTATCAAGAGGATTTTAAGGTATCTCCGTGGTACTCAAGATTTTGGCATTTGGCTTTCTGCTTCTTCACGCATTAGTTTAAGACCTTTCTCTGATGCTAAATTTGGAGGATGTGGAATTGATAGAAAAAGTACATCTGGTTCATGCCACTTCTTGAGTAATTCTCTTTCTTGGACACATTGACATCAGATTTCATTTTCTTAGAGATCATGTTGAAAAAAGAGCTATTGAACTGAAATTTGTTGATTCGGGTGCTCAGCTTGCTGATATTTTCACTAAACCGCTTGATTTTTCTCGTTTTGCTTTCTTACGCGGTGAACTTGGGATCATTCATCCCCATGGGTTGATTTGAGGGGGAGTCTTGAGTTTATCTCTTTTTGGGTTACTTGACTTTGGTTCCTAGAAGTGATTTTTTTATAAGTGGTATTTTGACTTTACACCTCAAGTAAAAACCCCTGTTTACATTGCATCATGTAGTACAAAGCTTTGGTGATTATTCTTGTGTATATAGCCAAGTTAATGCTCAATGCTTTACTTATCACTAAAAGGCAAAAATAATTCAATTTGAGATGCTTTTCGAGAATATTTTGGCTCTTGCTCATTATGGTATTGCATTTGTGAAATAGGCTTAAAAGTTTCTTGTCATCTGTTGAAAGGCTAGAGCTGATTAGAAACTATGTGTGAGTTTTTTGTTGGACTTCAAATGATCATTATGAGTCTCAAGCAAAATCAGTGTTTTAATGTTAAAAGCAAGTTGAAAAAGATGCAAGCAAAAGCTACTTGGCTAAACACAAGTTTAGTACAATGTGCATGTGACACCTCGGAGTGTCGTATCCTTAATTTTTGAACATGATAAGGTTAAATACAGTATGAGATGTGGAAATAAGGTTAAAATCATAAGGATCGGGGGTTAATAACGTTTCCGGCCGTTTAGGGCCGTTTAGGGTTTTGGGCCTTCCTGAGGAGTTTTGGGCCTTGGTGGGCTTTGGTGGGATGGATTAGGACTCCGTAACGGACTAGGATTGGGTTGAGGGCTGGTAAAAGGGGCTTCCCCCCGCCCCATGCGCCCCACCTCCCCATATTGCGCCCCACCTCCCCTCTTGCGCCTCTCCTCCCTCCCCCTCCCTAAGCCCTAGCCCCAAAACCGTCGCACCCCCCTCCCGGTCCTCCCCCGCCACACCACCTCCCCTCCACCCCTTGCTGCATTAGGGTGGCCTCTCCACCCCTGCACCTCGCGGAGTCATCCCGTGGAGCGAGGAGCGAGGAGCAAGGAGCGAGGAGCGAGGAACGTGGAGCGAGGAGCGCGTCGCGAGGAGAGTCGCGGAGATTGATTGGAGTTTTGGCGCTCGGGCAAAGGTATGAACATGAGGATCCTTGGATTTGATCTAGGTACTGTTATTAGGGTGTTTATCAAGTTTTTAGATCAATTGGAGGCGCTGGTTTGAAGTAATTTGGGTTAGATCTAAACTTGTCCACGTTTCTGTTTTCGGGCTGATTGAGCAGTCGAACTAGGGTTCGAGTTTCCGTCGATTTAGAATCCGAATCAGACCGTACGGACTTCTAGGAAGTTGTAGATAATTTAATTATCTTTCCGTGGACGTAAAGCACGTTAATTTCTGATCAGCCGTTTGAAAGTTATGGCTGTTTTACCGAGCACCTAAAAATCTGTGACGTAACTGGAACAGATTGTGGTAATCTGTAGATTAAACAATTTTAGAGTCCGAATCAGTCTTTCCCTATAACTAGAAAAAGTTGGGAAATTTCCTAAGCTTCGCGACGGTGTACTCGTTTATTCGATTTGGAGTCCCAGAACTCAAGTTATGCCTTTTGCAAGGCTGCTGTCCCGCCGGACAGAACCTCTGTTTTTAGGTTTTGCGAGTAGTTGGCAATGTCGGGTTAGATGGGGCGTGTGTACTGTTTTGAGGTTATGATTGTGAGTGTGTGATGCCTATGTGCAGGTGGTGTGACCCGGGAGTTCCCTCTTCTTCCCGCCAATCCGTTGCACGTGGTTGAGGCAAGTGTGTTGTGATGGATAGCAAGTTGTAGGTTGCATGTTGAAATTAGATGGAATTGCCTACATGATATATGTCCACTTGCCATGTTTTAATGATTGATATGATATGATGAGCATGTTTAACATATTATGATGCCATGTGTTAATATGTGAATTGAATATGATATTTGGCATGGTTGCATGCATGTCATGAGATAGAGGCGAGGCGGTGAGAAAGTCATAGCTAGTCCGGCAAGGTCGGTGAGAAAGTTATGACTAGTCCGAACGCCATTGAGTAAGTCCTATGTCGTGATTCCATCCACGTGGTGTTTGGAAGCGAGTAGGCACCCTCCATCTTCGGGATGGAAGGGGAAAGGGTGCACACCGACGGTGTGTACTTCCCATACCGGTATGAGGTTCCAGAGGGTCAGGAGCAATGCATTACATCGCATACAAATTGATGATGATATTGATAAGTATTCATGAATGAGATGTTATACATGATGAAAGATGTTATTGACTTGTTGTTATGCTTGTTGTCCATTGCAGTATGCTTGCTGAGTTTTCGAACTCACCCTTGTGTTTTCTTGTTGTTTTAGGTACCATGAGAACGGCATGCGGGAAAGGGGAATAGTCACACGCGCACACGTTGCTTCACCTTAATGTTTCCCCAAGTCAATTCATTTAGTTGGATAATAAATTGCGTGTGATGGTCTTTAAAATCAAGTCTTAGCTTGGTTAATGAGAGTTCTATTGTTTGTTTGACACTTGGAACCCTAAGAGCTTAATGTTAGTCTTTTATTGTCGTTAAGACTTTATTTATTGCTGTTTTAGATGTTGCTCTTATTGCCATATGATGCTATATTCTTGCTGTTCCTTAAATTCATGATAAAACAAAGGAGGTGCTGCCGAAATCTCGGTTTTTAGCCTATGCACCTTTGCTGGAATTTTATGTTAAATATGGTATTTAGTTGTTGTTTAGCTTATGTTTGGTAGCATTCGGGCATATTGAATGCCTGGTGTTACGATTGGTATCGAGCGGTCAGTAGGTCCTTGGAATGTGAATTTTCAGTGTCATGCTATAGGGTACAACTAAAATGTGATGT
Organism: Rhipidocladum racemiflorum; assembly: GCA_036346355.1. Taxonomy (NCBI): domain Eukaryota; kingdom Viridiplantae; phylum Streptophyta; class Magnoliopsida; order Poales; family Poaceae; genus Rhipidocladum; species Rhipidocladum racemiflorum. Next base: position 58,289,618 of record CM070573.1, on the reverse strand, counting down.
GGAATAACTTAGAAACATGGCTTAGGTTCTAACTAAAACCTTGTTATAGGATAGCAACGTTAAAACTTGTAAAAGTGGTATAACTAATCTAAAATCGACACACTTGGTTGCCACAAGAGGATGGGTTTTGGTTCATCAATGCATCGCGCTTGATTATGTGATAAGGAATATGCTTATGATAATGTTTGATCTATGATCTTGATTGTGTGCTTTGGTGTTTGGGTGGTTGTCTGCCTAGCGACCATGCCGAGGGTAGAGGCCGTGGACGCCGTGGTCGTGGAGGCCAGGCGAGGCTCCCAGGAGTTGAGGAGTGCATTCTTGAGGGTAGCGTTTCGCTTAATGCTCGTGGGCCAGCTCGGGAGGAGCTTCCAGTGTGCGGTCGGGGCGGGGTGCCCGCCGCCAATGAAGATTTAGTCCAGGCTCTGCAGAGGAGATTCAGAGCTGCGCCAAAGGCCGGTTGCGGGCAGCCCTCGCTGTTGTGCCTCCCCTGCGATGGCCCTGTTGTTGCCCCTGCACCGGAGCGAGGATGAGTCTCCGGAGTGGATGTCCCTCCGCCTTGACACTTTCGATGGAGCGAGCACGCCGATCCAGTCCGCAGATTGGCTGCGGTACATGGAGAGGCGATTTGAGGTCCTAGAATTGACCTCGGTTCGGAGGACTCGCTTTGTGGCTTTTCAAATTTGAAAGGCCAAGCCGATATCTGGTGGGAGGGGTTACGCCGCTAGAACCCCGATCTGGGTCCGATCACACAGGAGGACTTTGTGGCTCGCTCCGAGCCAAGTTCCACCTGCAGTCTTTCCTTGAGAGGATGGAGCTTACTCGACCACTCTTTCCCAGGAAAGAGGCTCGGTGGCAGTATGAGAAGGAGTTCAACAGCGTGGTGCGCTTCAGATTACTGTGGCAGCCGACGATCGGAGAAAGCTAGGAGGTTCCGTAGGGGCCTCAACCAGGAGTTCAGAGTTGTCATGGGGCGATCGCCCTCGTGACTTCTCGCTGCTGTGGTGGAGCAAGCGAAGGGCATGGAGCTCGAGTTGGAGCTCTCCGGGACAAGCGAACCCGGAGGTTCAGGGTTCCTGCGGCCAAAGCGGGGCCGAAGAGGACCTTTGGTGGAGGAGGTGGGTCCTCTCGGCCCCACCTTCAAGAAGTTCAAGGGAGGACAGGCTCCTCCTCGTGGGCTAAGGTAGGGTCGCCCTGGGCCGTCTTCTTCGCGAGCGGCTGTTCGTCTGTGCCGTGGCAGGGCATGAAGTGCTTCAAGTGCGGTGGCGAGCACCGTGCTTCAGAGTGTGGTTGGACCGGGAGTTGCAACCACCGTGGCAAGCCCGGCCATATGGGGCGAGTCTGCCGGATGAACCCCGTAGCATCATCAAGTGGGAGACGGTGCCTTCTCCTCCCACTCCAAGCGTCTTCTAGAGGATCGGTGCACATGATGGTCGCCTCTGTTTCTCATCCACCCTTTGCGTAGGCACCACCAGCGGCGTCTTGGTGCCCGCGGCCTGCTTCCTCCTCGATTGCCTCCTCCGCCCCAGCCTTGATGGGGCATCACCGAGTCGGGGCTCCTTCGTCCCTGCCGCCACCAGAGTGTACGCTTTGCCGATCAGCCGAGTCACCGGCATCCAGAGGTGGTTTCGTACTCTGCTTGTGGATTCCGTTGATGCCTTTGTTCTATTTGATTCCTGAGCATCCTATTCTTTTGTGTCGTCGAAGTTTGCTAGTAGAGCTAAGTTGGGAGTTCAAATGGATTTCACGAGTCCGTGTTAGTCGATTCTCCTGGGGTTTGATTGCTAGTTCTTTGGTTTGCCTCAAGTTGCACCATTGCCATTGATGATGAGGTTTTCTTTGCCAATCTTATGGTGATCCACTTGGCTCCTTTTGATGTCATTTTGGGCATGGATCGGGCTGCATCGATGCACTGCTAAGATCTGTTTCTGGAAGACAGCTTGCCTTGCAGGCCCGTCCCGGGAAGAGTTGACCTTTCGGTGGTATACCCTCCAGCCTGCCTTTGCTTTGACTAGTTTGTTTTACTGTCGGCGTTTGAGGTCATGGGTTTCCTCATGACTTTGTCTGAGAAACCATCTTCCTCGATTCCCATTGAGGAGATTTACGTAGTGAAGGAGTTCGTTGATGTGTTCCCCGACGAGTTGCCTGGTCTACCTCCCGTGAGGAATGTGGAGTTTCGTATTGATCTTGCTCCTGCACTCGACCTATTTCTATCTCTCCATACCGCTTGGCTCGACCTTTTCAAGACGAGTTGAAGAAGCGCTTGGAGGATCTGCTGGCCAAAGGCTTCATTCAAGTGAGCGTATCGCCATGGGGAGCACCCGCCCTCTTCGCCTCGAAGAAGGATGGAAGTTGGCGTATGTGCATTGATTATCGTGCTCTTAACCAAGTGACAGTCAAAAACAAGTATCCTTTGCCTCGCATCGAGGATCTGCTTGACCAAGCCGAAGGGAGCAAAGGTGTTCTCCAAAATTGATCTTCGATCGGGTATAATCAGATCCGTGTAAGGGAGCAGGACATTGAGAAGACTGCTTTCTCCACTAGGTATGGGCATTATGAATTTAAAGTTATGTCTTTTGGACTAACTAATGCTCCTTTGTCTTTATGGAGGCGATGAACATTATGCTACACAAGTACCTTGATGAGTTTGTGGTAGTGTTCATCGATGACATTCGATTTACTCTAAATCGTAAGAGGAGCATGAGCGACACTTGAGGCTTGTGCCGAGTACCCCGAGGGAGAATCAATTCTTTGCTAAGGCGAAAAAGTGCGAGTTCGATTTCAGAAGGGTTTTCTTGGCCACATCATCAATCCAGAGGGCATATCTCAGTAGATCCTAGCAAAGTCTCACAGCTTTTGGATTGGAAGAGGCCTTCCAATGTCAAAGAGGTGCGTAGTTTCCTTGGGTTGGTGGCTACTATCGGCGTTTTGTGCAGGATTTCTCTATCATTGCCAAGCCACTTTCACAAATGACTCGTAAAGGGATGAAGTTCCAAAGGATCGCAGAGTGTGAGCACACGGCTTACGCACTTTGAAGGAGAAGTTAGTGGATCCTCGTTTCTTACCCTTCCCGAACCGGGAAGCGCTTCCTTTGTTTATTCCGATGCTTCTCGGTTGGGACTCGGTTGTGTGCTCATGCAAAATGGCAAGGTGATTGCTTATGCTTCGAGGCGGTGAAAAGCATGAGCGAGAACTATCCCACCCATGATCTTGAGCTAGCGCCGTGGTGTTTGCATTGAAGATATGGAGGCATTATTTGTACTGGCGAACCTTGTGATATTTTTATCGATCACAAGAGCCTCAAGTACATCTTTACTCGTAAAGATTTGAACTTGAGGCGAGGAGGTGGCTAGAATTGATAAAGGATTATGACCTCACTATCCGGTATCATCCGGGAAGGCAAATGTGGTGGCCGACGCTCTCGATCGCAAGACAATGCCCCTGTTGTTGATTGTCTTGTTGCTGATTTTGAGCATTTGGGAGTCTCCTCGCTTTGCGGGGACCGTGCAAGCTGAAACTCAATTGATTCTTGAGTCGTGATTCCCGGCGTGCAAAGTGGAGGCACAAAGAAGATGATCGTTTGCTCCAGCAGTGAGGAAACGCTTTGAGGATGGCAAGTCGAGACTTTACCGCTGATGATCTGCGGGAGTTTTGAGGTTTCAGGGCCGTGCAGGCGTGCCCCGTAAATCTCAAGTGAAAGAAGACATTCTCGAGAGAAGCTCATCGCACCAGACACGGTCCATCCTGGAGAGACCAAGATGTACAGGGACTTGAAGAAGAATTTACGGTGGAAAAGGATGAGAGTGGATATTGCCAAGTATGTGGCGTCTTGTGGGATCTGTCGGAAGATCAAACTGAGCATAAGCGTCCACTGGCCCGTCTGTTGCAGCCATTGGAGGTTCTGTGTGGCCATGGGATGACATCTCCATGGATTTCGTGGTTGGTCTACCTCGTTCTCCACGAGGAAGGATGTGTTTGGGTTGTGGTGGACCGTCTCAAAGCAAGTCTCACAAGATTTCATTCCCATCCGCATCGACCAATTCAAATGAGCGAGTTGGCTCCCATCTATGTGCGGGAGATTATGAGATTGCATGGTGTACCCAAGACCATTATCTCGATCGGGATGCGAGTTCGTCTCCAAGTTCTCGGGAGAGTTTGCAGAGTGCTTTGGGTGCACGCAGCTTTGCCTTAGTACCGCTTTTCACCCTCAGACAGATGGGCGAGTCTGGCGTACCATCCAAACTTTGGAGGACATGCTCGGGGCCTGTGTGATGGCTTGGAAGGGTAGCTGAAGACCATTTGCCCCTTGCAGAGTTTGCTTACAATAACGGCTACCATTCCAAAGATCCTGGCTGCTCCTTATGAGGTAATCGTATGGTCGGAAGTGCGGTCGCCACTTTGTTGGGATCTGTGGGCGAGAGAGCTATTCTTGGGCCGGATTGGGTTCAGCAGATCGTTGATCGCGTGTCGGAGGTTCGGCAAAACCTTCTCGCAGCACCTGAAGCGCATGTAAGAGCTATGCCGATGTGAGGCGGCGAGACTTGGAGTTTGAGGTGGGTGATAGCGTACTCTTGCGAGTATCTCCCACTAAGGGTGTGGTGCGTTTGGCACCAAAGGAAAGCTTCACCCAAGGTATGTTGGGCCTTTTCCTATCCTCGCCCGAAGTTGGCGGGTTGGCCTATCGCCTAGAGCTACCTGAATCCATGCAAGGTGTGCATGATGTGTTCCATGTCTCGATGTTGAAGAAATACTTGCACGATCCGGAGTTGGTGGTTCCATTGGAACCATTAGTGCTTGAGCAAGACCTCACCTTCGAGTCCCGTCCTGTGGAAATTCTGGGGACTTCAGAGCGAGTGATGAAGAACAGGACGCTTAAGTTTGTCAAGGTCTTGTGGTCACATCAGACCGAGAGAGAAGCGACTTGGGAGCTGGAATCTCGCATGCGCGAGAAGTATCCCGAGCTTTTCACCTCAGGTATGTGATGTGAAAATCTGGCTGTCTTTGGTTTTGCTGGGTTTCGTGATTGGTGCGTTTAGATTCGAGGTCGAATCCCGTTGAAGGGGGGAAGAATGTGACACCTCGGAGTGTCGTATCCTTAATTTTTGAACATGATAAGGTTAAATACAGTATGAGATGTGGAAATAAGGTTAAAATCATAAGGATCGGGGGTTAATAACGCTTCGGGCCGCTTTCGGCCGTTTTGGTTTTGGGCCTTCCCGAGGAGTTTTGGGCCTTGGTGGGCTTTGGTGGGATGGATTAGGACTCGTAACGGACTAGGATTGGGTTGAGGGCTGGTAAAGGGGCTTCCCCAGCCCTTGCGCCCCACCTCCCCATATTGCGCCCCCACCTCCCCCTCTCGCGCCCCTCTCCTCCCTCCCCCTCCCCTAAGCCCTAGCCCCCAAAACCGTGCGCACCCCCTCCCTTTCCTCCACCTCCACACCACCTCCCCTCCACCCCTTGCTGCATTAGGGTGGCCTCTCCACCCCTGCACCTCGCGGAGTCATCCCGTGGAGCGAGGAGCAAGGAGCGAGGAGCGAGGAACGTGGAGCGAGGAGCGATTCGCGAGGAGATTCGCGGAGATTGATTGGAGTTTTGCGCTTCGGGCAAAGGTATGAACATGAGGATCCTTGGATTTGATCTAGGTACTGTTATTAGGGTGTTTATCAAGTTTTTAGATCAATTGGAGGCGCTGGTTTGAAGTAATTTGGGTTAGATCTAAACTTGTCCACGTTTCTGTTTTCGGGCTGATTGAGCAGTCGAACTAGGGTTCGAGTTTCCGTCGATTTAGAATCCGAATCAGATCGTACGGACTTCTAGGAAGTTGTAGATAATTTAATTATCTTTCCATGGACGTAAAGCACGTTAATTTCCGATCAGCCGTTTGAAAGTTATGGCTGTTTTACCGAGCGCCTAAAAATCTGTGACGTAACTGGAACAGATTGTGGTAATCTGTAGATTAAACAATTTTAGAGTCCGAATCAGTCTTTCCCTATAACTAGAAAAAGTTGGGAAATTTCCTAAGCTTCGCGACGGTGTACTCGTTTATTCGATTTGGAGTCCCAGAACTCAAGTTATGCCTTTTGTAAGGCTGCTGTCCCGCCGACAGAACCTCTGTTTTTAGGTTTTGCGAGTAGTTGGCAATGTCGGGTTAGATGGGGCGTGTGTACTGTTTTGAGGTTATGATTGTGAGTGTGTGATGCCTATGTGCAGGTGGTGTGACCCGGAGTTCCCTCTTCTTCCCGCCAATCCGTTGCACGTGGTTGAGGCAAGTGTGTTGTGATGGATAGCAAGTTGTAGGTTGCATGTTGAAATTAGATGGAATTGCCTACATGATATATGTCCACTTGCCATGTTTTAATGATTGATATGATATGATGAGCATGTTTAACATATTATGATGCCATGTGTTAATATGTGAATTGAATATGATATTTGGCATGGTTGCATGCATGTCATGAGATAGGGCGAGGCGGTGAGAAAGTCATAGCTAGTCCGGCAAGGTCGGTGAGAAAGTTATGACTAGTCCGAACGCCATTGAGTAAGTCCTATGTCGTGATTCCATCCACGTGGTGTTTGGAAGCGAGTAGGCACCCTCCATCTTCGGGATGGAAGGGGAAAGGGTGCACACCGACGGGTGTGTACTTCCCATACCTGGGTATGAGGTTCCAGAGGGTCGTGAGCAATGCATTACATCGCATACAAATTGATGATGATATTGATAAGTATTCATGAATGAGATGTTATACATGATGAAAGATGTTATTGACTTGTTGTTATGCTTGTTGTCCATTGCAAGATGCTTGCTGAAGTTTTCGAACTCACCCTTGTGTTTTCTTGTTGTTTTAGGTACCATGAGAACGGCATGCGGGAAAGGGAATAGTCACACGCGCACACGCTGTTGCTTCACCTTAATGTTTCCCAAGTCAATTCATTTAGTTGGATAATAAATTGCGTGTGATGGTCTTTAAAATCAAGTCTTAGCTTGGTTAATGAGAGTTCTATTGTTTGTTTGACACTTGGAACCCTAAGAGCTTAATGTTAGTCTTTTATTGTCGTTAAGACTTTATTTATTGCTGTTTTAGATGTTGCTCTTATTGCCATATGATGCTATATTCTTGCTGTTCCTTAAATTCATGATAAAACAAAGGAGGTGCTGCCGAAATCTCGGTTTTTAGCCTATGCACCTTTGCTGGAATTTTATGTTAAATATGGTATTTAGTTGTTGTTTAGCTTATGTTTGGTAGCATTCGGGCATATTGAATGCCGGGGTGTTACAGTGCAGCTTCCTTGCCAGGGATTTAAATGCAAAAGATGCAAGAAAAGGCTACTTGTCTAAACAAAAGTTCAGAACAATGTGAAGCCACTTGCCAATTTAAACTGAGAAAGATACAAGAAATAACTACCTACTCATACACAAGTATGGGCTAGTGTGCAGTTACTTGTCATCCCTGTTGATCACAAAGCAAAATTGTCAAACTTGCTAAAAGAGAAAAAGGAAATTCAAATGGTTGAAAAAGGCTTGAGACAAATATTAGTGAATTTGAAAGTCTCTCTATGCTCATGATAGATTTCTTTTTCGCCTTGGCAAAATCTGTTTATGACATTTTACTTGTTTGCTCTAATTTGCTTATGCAATAACTATTCTATGTGTTAGAGCCTCCATATTCTCACAATTTGCTTTTTCATTGGATAATTTGATACAAAATGAGAAAGTTCTCCTAAAAACTCTTCAAATGCTTTACTTTGATTATATACCTTGAATATACTTCAAAGCTTGAGATACTGCATTCATTAAGGGGGAGTTTTGAGATCTTGATGACTATTTTGTCAAAAAGGGGGAGAACAAGTCAAGGAGGTTTTTGAATTGGGATTATTTAGTCTTTTGGTTCTTGCTCAATCTCTTGTCAAATCTTATATTGTGTTTTGTCAAATTACTCATCAAGGGGGAGATTGAAGGATCGTTATTTTGATCCAGCTTGATTTTGATGATGAGTATTTGAAAAAGATTTGAAACCGCTTTGATATTTCGACAAGATTTATTTTTTGGTTTCTTTATTTGAAAAGATCTGAAATCAGTTTGCTTATTTGAAAAGCTTTTTGATTTTTGCAAAGGTTTTTGTTCGTGTTTTGAAATCGTGTTCTTAGAATATTTAATGCAATGCACTCCTGTGAGTGGTTGCATGGTTTAATGTGAGTCAAGTCGCGGACTTGTGCTCTCGGAATCGCTTTTGTGGTTTGTTCATGTGCGTGTATTGCTCGAGGGCGAATGTGGTCGATGACGGACTGGAACTAGGTTCATGGAGGAACCGAGGTTCGACTAGGTTCGAGGGGAACTGAGGTCTTGGTGGTCAAGGATGTCATGCGGGACGTTCGCTAAGAGAATGGTGCACATGAAGAATGGTTAGTCACGTGAGAATGGCATGAGGTCATTCGGCGTGCAAAGTGTTAGTCACGTGAGTATGGTAGGGTTGCCATACGGCGTGCAAGAGTTGTACTCGGCCAGGTTGGGCCAAGTGGAGTTGTGTTGAATACATGCTCTTTCTAGGATTAGGAGTGTGAATCCTTTTAGGATTAGGAATCCTTCTAGGATTAGGACTCCTTCTAGGATTAGGTGTGTTTGCCTTCTTTAAATAGAGGGGTTGCCTCCTGTTGAAGGCAATCAAGCTTTGAGCAAGCTTTAGGGTTGTACTCTTTTGTTTGGAGTATTTTAGACAAAAGAAAGGAGAAATAAAGATCAAGTTCATCAAATCTTTCAAGTGAGCTACAATTCTAGTTAGATTTATTCTCGCCATCTTCTGGAACAGTAAGCTTGCGAAGGTCATAACTTTTGATCCGTAAGTCCGATTGAGCTGATTCTTTTTGGGTTTGATTCGTATTGGAATCTAGTTTCTTGTGTCCAAATTTCAGATCGATCGGACGGTTGGATCTCCGGAAATTCGCGTTTTACCAAACCTCTATCATTCTGTTTTTTTCAAAAAAGAGGCAATTATTTGGTTCTATTTTGGGGTAAACTTTTAATAGATCAAGAATTTGGTTTTAGCTTCCGCACAATCATTCACCCCCCCTCTGATTGCTATATTCGGTCCTACACCCATACCAGCAGTTATGGTTGCACTAATCATTCTTGGATTTTGCAACACTCAGTAATTCGGTCCTTAATCAACCAAGGTGAGAACTCCCCCTACACTACGTGCAAGTCACATGCACATCCGGCTATTGCCATAACTGACCAATGTCAAACCATAGTTTTATTTTTCACTTTCATACCAAAATAACCGAACCACATTTTTCCAAAATATCCAAAATCATGGTTCTCCGAACAAATAGCATATCTATCCATTTGTTCACCCGGTCTAAAGCATAGCTAAGCAGATGCAGTTATATTTGATTATACCCAATCGACATCTCTATGATGTCTAAACTTTATCTTAGATATTTATTAAGGAAATCCCACAGGTTAAGGAATATGTCTACCAGAATCCGTAATATAGAAAAGTTTACTGAACATAGCGCACGCATAATAGTTTTGATAACTCAACATAAACATCATAAAATAATAGGATCAATATGATCAAAGGCGGTTCTTGCCTTGCTCGTTGATTTTAGTTGTGAAGTCAGGGTCAACTGTCACAGATTCTGAAATGTCGGAGTCTACACATTGCTCGTCACAAGGCAGTAACAATAAGAAGCAAAAAGAAATCAAATAATACAAAAATTGAAATGCAATCACAAAATAAGTCGATCTGAATTTTTATAAAGACTTAGGGTTTAGTTTTTGTGGTTTTTGGAGGTTATTTGCTAAGGTTATAAGAGGAATTCCGAATTTAGTTAGGCGTGGTGAATATTGTTTACCCTACAGTTTTATCTGCAAGTTTTGACGTTGAAATCATTAGTTAAATCATATACTCAATATTTAAAGTTTAATTAATTTAAAGAAAAGATAAAATCAAGAAAATAAAATCTAGGTTACATATATATATAGGTGTATTTATCATTTTTTTATTTTATATTTTTATTCATGTGTACATTGTTATTTATATATATTTTTAATTTATAGGCACGGTCGGCCCATTTCCTTTGGCCAACTGGCTCGGCCGATCCCTACGACCTAACCCTAAATTCTCGTCCTTCTCTCTCCTCACTTCCTTAGCCGCCACACCCAATTTCCCCCATTTCTCCCTCTCCCTCATCACCTCTCTCTTACTTCTTCTCGTGCATCACCACCTCCTCTGGCCTCCTATTCATACGCCATTCCCAAGCTCCATGCCCCACTCGGCCTCTCTGGCTCCCCTCTTCTCCCCTTCCTCCTACCCCTCGCGCGCTTGCACTTCTCCTCCCCGGTTTCCATGTGCACCCTCTTCCGTTTGGTTGTCCCCGGCTCTCCCCCACTTCCCCCACTAGATATGGTGCTCTTCCGCCAGATCCAGCCTCCGGGCCACCCAACCTTAAGGGTGCCACACCAGCTCCTACTTCTCTGACTCCGGCTCCGAGCACCGACTCCAGCTACCCCCCACCGCCGCTACTCAGGCGCCGCCCTCTTCTTCATCGGGCACTAAGCCACGTGACCTTCCCTCTTCCCTTAATCAGCTTCCTATTCTTCCCCTTTTACCTCGCTTTGCGGGCATTAACCCTCTCCCTTTCGAATTTACCTATGCAGATCAGGCACCACTCGCGTGGGAGCATGGTGGCCGAGCCATGCTAGTCACCATACCTCCGGCCGTGGCTGCGAGCTTCTGCTTCTGGAGTCCTCAAGCTAAGTGCTTTGCTCCCCATTTCTTTTGACAAAGAACCTCTTGAATACAACTATTTTGTGTGCATGCCGATTTAATCATGTGTATTGTGGATGATTGAAAGGTTGTCCTTGCTTTGATTATCAATAGTAGGATTTATTGGGTATATTGTACTGTCAAAGATGTATAAGTGCATGGTTCATCCTTCAGTGATCAATTGGTATAAGGTCTAGAGGGTTTGTTTGTGCGTTGGGACTGTTGAGTTTCTGATATGGATTCTAATCTGGTGCAGTATTGGCCTCTCTGTGTTGGGTGTGATAGCATTATATGTGTATTTGCTTCATCGACTTGGCCGAATATCTGTGTATGCTCATGTCACACTCCTCAGTGATCTAAATGTATGTTACTGAGCTCTTGCCACTTGTGATTAATTTGCATGAGTTGGAAATTAACCCATGAGCTTTTGTGTTCATCAGAGGTATACATGTATTTGTAGTCTAGAATGTTTCTTATGCACTTCATAGTGATATTTATGCCTTCTGAAGTAATGGAGTCTAGTGAATACTGTGCACTGATATTTGCTAGAAAGAGTATATATATAATTAGGTGATGCATTTTACTGTGATAAGCATGTTCTTGTGTGCATGATGATTTGGGGGTAGTGGATGCAGTGACATTTTCTTGCAAGTTTGTGTTCTACAGACTTAGGGTAGTGTAGGTGACTTGAAGCTATGTGGATTCATTTCCTTGGCATAGAAGAGGGGCTATATTTCTTATGTATTGGTTATATTGCCCACTGTCAATGACGTCCCCCATCTTAGTTAGAGCACCAATGTATTCCTTCTCATTATTGGCCTTCTGTTCTTGGTCATTAAATCTGGATGCGCATGCTCATTCAGTAGTGAATCTTCAGACTGAACAGAATACCAAGGCATATAATTAGAATATTTGAGTACATATGCATCTCTGATTCATAGATGAGGCTTGGTTAACATATAGTGTTGATATGTGCTTTTCATTAACCTGAACGAGTAGTATTGTTTTCTTTGAATGGAAAAGGGAAAAAAGGCATCAACTAATGAATAGCACCTTTACTATAGTGAAGACTGAAGAAAAGATTAAAGAGGGCGAAAAGAGACAAGGGTAATTGCTTATGCTTGGCACCTTAAGACTGAAGTAAAGGATGGAGAGGAGCTGGCAGAAGAAAGGAAAGGGACAGGGCTTGTCCTTTTTCTCCTTCTTCTTGGTTGGCTTCTCCTCTCAACAGAACAGGACAAAGGGGAAGAACATCTACTGTCCTGTTAAGTGATGGTGGGGGTGGTAAATGCTGGGAGTTGCTTTTATATTGGAGTCAAAACTAACATGGTTGTTGTTGTTGTTTATATATATTGTCTTGCAAGTGGAAACCAAGCTGTGTAGGACAAAACCAGGGCTGGAAACCATGGGCTGGTTGGGTGATCTTGTGGGCTGGTAGGGTAGGTGGAGCACTTGCAAGCCTCACTCCTTCCACCTGGCCGTGCAGTTGGCAAGGTGGCCTAGGATGAGCTGGCTGTTGCTTGGGGGCAAAGGAAGAAGGCAGATAACCTTCTGTGAGGACTTTGGTCTAAGTTATACTGGGTTTGCACTTGTTTGTAACCTTAGAATTGTCTAAGGACCGATATAATTGTTTATAAGGGCCAAAAATGTAATATTACAATGCTGTTTTTTTTCTAAAGGATGTTTCTGTGATGATTTATTTCCTTAGGTGACTTTGTTGGCTACGCATAAATGTTGTGGACATTGTGTGAATAAGTATTTCGACTAGTATTCTCAAGTAATGATAATTAAGTGGGATGGTTAATTTAGTTGTTATAAGTATAGTGTTTGTTTGATTTTCTTCTTCTTTAACTAATAAAAGCTTTTATTTATACGGTAAATCCTAGAAATTCAATAAACAAGGCAAATCCATTTCAAGACAATTTCAAATTTTAGTTTCAAATTTTTATTCTCTCTTCTTATTTTTGGGCTGTTACAAATTATATATATATATATCTACTATTCTAAAGCAGCACTTGGTGGCAGTGGTCCGTTCTTCCCACGTCATTAATTGCCGCTTAATTGCCCTACTTAATTGCCCTCCTTAATTGCCCTGTTTAATTGCCCTACGCAAGAAACGAAGCGTTGCTTTAATTAGCCAGCTTTCGCAAGACACAAAGCGTTAAAGATAGATGTTTGATTTTGTGAAATAAATTTTTTTTTTGTTATCAATTTTGTTTTTCGTAGCAACGCACGGGCATGTAACTAGTATATATATAAATGAAACCTCTTTTCTACTCCCGGAGTAGTTACGCAGACATAGTTACTCCCTATGATGTATCTCACAACGTGGGGAGTATCTTGCGTAATAAAGAGTATGTGCGTATAGTATATGAGTGTATAAGACCATCTAGGTGGTATGTACATTTTTTAGACATACTCTTTTTTATGTCCTTATATTATGATATTTGTAAAATAAACTAAAAACTATAGAATTTCTTGTAATTTTTTGTGTGGTTCGTATTTGAGTATCTTATAATTAGTATATGAGTGTACCAAAATTAACAAAGGAGTATTTCAAATTTGTTTTAGTGGTATATCAATGGTGAGAGTAACTACACCTAGGAGTAGAAGATTATATATATATATATATATATATATATATATATATATATAGGAAAAATACTTTGTACTCCCAGGAGTAATTACTCCCATCTCTGAAATACCACCCAAACGAACTTGAAATACTCCTTTATAACTTTGGATACACTCATATACTAATTATAAGATATTCCAATGAGATCCACATGAAAAAATTGCAAGGGAGTACATAGTTTTTAGCCTATTTTGCAAATACCTTCATATACGTATATAAAAAGGAGTATGTCTAAAAAGTGTACATACCACCTCTGAAAAAAATGTAAATACCACCTAGATGATCTTATATACTTACATACTACACGTACATACTCTCCGTTGTGCGAAATACTCCCTAAGTTGTGAGATACGGCATAGGGAGTAATTACTCCCGGGAGTAGAAAAGAGGCTTCCTATATATATACATATATATATATATTTATCGCGGACCGAGAAGTCCTTCCCGGTCAATAGCTTGGTCAACGGGCCCCAGCCCGAGCTTGAGCTGGTAACTCAAGCTCGGGCCCCCTGCTGTCCCGATGACCAGGCGGCGCCTACGCAACCTCGAGCAAGGGAACTGGAGGCCGTCACACGACCAAGACCTGAAGCTCGGGGAGACCCGATCAGAGGCTTGCGGTTACCAAGATTCGTAAAAGTAGGACGTGAAGCGGACGTGGGCGTAGGTCCCGGAGGCAATTGTGATTCGGCTGAGGCGTTCATGGGGCCACTCTTTCCGGAAACTACTCTTGACAGATTACCAATAACGGGAAGGAGGGACTTTGTAATTCCTTTATAAGTACGTAGGGGAGTCTCAGATGGAAGGACACAGAGCCATAGACACCCACTTGTACTCACGCATAATCAATTTCTCTGCCTCAGGGCAAGACTGAAGTAGAGCTATTACCCAGCTCGGGGGCTCGAACCAGTATAACTCCTAGTGTCTTTTGTCTTCTTCCTCTTCAGATCGTAACAACAGCAGCGCCAACCTCCCGAGGGGTGAGGCTAGTCTTTGGGTCCCGGCTCACACACCCCCTCGGTTTTATTTCTGCAGTCAGGTGATCCCGATTGTCGACAGCTGGCGCCCACCGTGGGGCCCGAATACTTCGAACCTCTGGAGGAACATCGCTGCTTCGACAACTTTGACAAGGACATGGCGCGCGGCTCTGGGAGATCTTTGGTGAACTTGGGGGCGAGCCCTATCCCCGAGCGTTGGGGCTCTACGTCCCTGTTCTCCCCTTCGCCGCTGCCCCACGATCAATTTGTCTTCATGGCCAGCAGCCATGGTGCGAACATGGAAACGGAAGACCGCGAGCCAAAGACCCCCGAAGACGCACATCGAATGCCTCAGGTCGCCATCAACCAGGCCATAACCACCCTCCGACGGGAGGAGCGGGGGGAGATCGGTGCCTCCTCAGGGCTTTCTAGGCTCCCTCGCTCCACCAAACGTCTGCGCGCCATCGCCAGGGTCATGACCGATCCCGCTCAGGTATGGTCGGACCTCTTCGGCCGAGCACTGGCCGAAGAGATGGACAAGGCTGCCAACGAGGCAACCCCTCCCCCCCAGCGGGGTTGGAGCCAGCACTCTGGATCCCACTCTCTCACGAGCAATGGTAGCTCCTCGCGCAGATGCCAGCGCTCTCGTCGGTCGCCACCACGACATCGAGCCCGAGACGTATCCCGGACACCCCCGCGTCACCGCTCCCCGAACGTGACTTGGGGAAACGACCGGCGCCTGTCGAGTCACAGCAGCACTCGCTCGAACAATACCGCGTCTGGGAGCCCATCTCTAAATGCCCTACCCAGGCGCCGTAGGGTCCACAAACGTCTACGATACTACCCGGGCGATGCCCACGCTCATCGTCACGACCGGCGCGATCGCGTGCTCGGTCGCCGTGGCAGCTGAAGTTCTGGATCTAGCGATGGAGGCTATTCTTGATGAGATGTTGCGCCGGCCTTCAGATGCTTGGCGTATACCGACGACCTTCATCGGGTACGCTGGCCAGTTCGGTTCAAGCCCGCTCCGATCTAGCGGTTCGATGGAACCCAAAACCCCGATGAGTTTCTATCGATCTACTTGACAGCGGTCCTAGCAGCTGGGGGGACGAGGCCATAATGGCCAATTACCTCTCGATCTTGTTGGATGGTGCTGCCCATACCTAGCTATTCAATCAGAAGCCCGGTTCCTTCCGATCATGGCGCCAAGTCCGGAAAGCCATGCGATCCAACTTCCAGAGCTGCTACGAGCGGTTCGGGAGGGGGAAGGACCTGGATCGGGTTATCCAGGGCAGGAATGAACCCCTCTGTGACTTCGTGTGATGGTTCATCCGCATCGGGAACTTGATCCCCAGTGTCTCCGATGAGGCCATGATCAAAGCTTTTAAGTTCGGCGTCCGCGATCGGCACCTCACTGAGGACCTGGAGATCATGCCAAGGCTCAGTGTTAACAAGCTATTCCGTATGGCGGAGTGATACATGGACACGAACGATGCGGTGCACTAGAAATTGCTACTACGACCAAGGCAAGCTCACCCCCAACCCCAGGGAGATCGGTCCGTCCGACACCAAAGGTAACAATCCCACACCAACCTCTAACAAACGGAAAAGGGATCGCAAGAAAGCTGGTTGGCCGCGGGTGCTCACGGCATCGAGCAACGAGCACGAAGTAATGGAGGCCCGAGGACTGGCCCAAGGAGAGCTTCGACCTTAGCAAGGTCGAACACGAACGCAACAGGCCGCATGCCTACCCCAACTAGGGAATCGCCGACCTGGGCCTCAGCGTGGCGACATCCGACCGCAGGGGGTGAGGAGCGGCTGAAATACGATGATAACAGGTACTGCCCCTTTCATAGGGCCCATGGTGATGTAACATTGGGTGTCCCAATCTTTCGATGAGAGTGGTAACCTTCGATTTGGGTGGAGACGACTTTGACGATCCGATTACAATGTACAACGACGATGCGCCTTAGCAATCGCTAAACCAACTCCAGTAGGTTATTGACCTTGCCGTGGGCACGATCAACCTGATCACGAAGATCAATTCCTGCAAGCAATCGAAGAACAAGAAAGAACAAGGCAAAAGTAATCTAAATTTGCAAATATAGATGAAGTATAGAAAAGTTGGGGTTCCGATACAAGGAGCTTGTTAGGCGGTCGTTGAGCGCGTCTAAAAGACTCAAAATAGTAGCAAAAGGCTAAACTATCAAATAACCAAAACCCAAGTTATTTTGAGGGACTCCCTAGCTATATATAGGAGAAATAGGAGGCCAAAACCATGCTAGGGGAGGCCAAAACACATCCATGGCCGAGTATGACTCCTATTCCTAGTTTGACTCGGATTTGGAAAGATGACCGAACTTGTTTTGTAGATTCCTGTTGACTCGTAAGGAATTTGGACATGAGTTCGGATCCGTTGAAAATAGGACGATGAAAGTTTTCAAACTAGTACTCATAGACCCCAAACACCCTTCTGGATCAATAGTTATGGTCATTTTAAGTTAATGCTATCCCGGAGGCCGAATCCGAGTTGAACTTGTGCACCGGAAGAATTGGCTTCATGCTTGATGTTTGGGACTCCTTCTCCTTGGTTCCTAAGGACAATAAAATCATCACAAGGATTAAATAGAATTCCATTCATTAAATTATTTGTATGCAACCCAAGGAACGCATTCACCTGGCAATTGAATTGACGTGCGTGAGCTCGAGTAATTGGCCCTTGTATTACATTGTTGGTTTCAATTGGGTTTGTAGGCATGGCCATATACATGGTAGTGATGTCTTCATCCTCCTCCCCTTCTTGCATTTGAGTCGTCCTCGACTCAAGTTCATCATCTTCTCCCAAGTATGGCTTTAGATCTGATAATTGAGTTGACGGGCTTGAGCTCGAGTCAATGGTCTTTGAACCGACGAAGATGTAGAAGGATGGCCAAGGTGGGGGCCGATGAAGCCATGCAGATGGAGTAGAGGATGCCATAAAGTGTCGCCAACTTAATGGTCCTGGCCAAAGTGGGGGCCGATGAAGCCATGCAGTTGATATAATCGCGGCAATACTTGGTGATAACCATATGTATGCATTGTTAGTTCTGTCCATGATGAGCATGGTCTCATCATCCTCCCTTTCTTGAAGTGGAGTCATCCTTGAATCCATCATATTGTCCTGCAAAATGTTAGTAATGACATGAAACAAAGCAATATGCACATTTGCAATCAAATCAATGGATCGAGAATTTCTATCAACCATATCCGCCCTTTCTTCAAAACTATCATGTGACTTGTGAATGGAACCAAATGTACTTGGTATGACATGATTAGTGATATGGCAATTATTAAATTAATGACATTGTTGCATTGCAAACGGAGGTTTAAAATATGAAGAAATGTAAACTCGATGTGCTTTATACTCTCCTTTCTCACTATTTTTGCCAATAACATAAAAAATATTTCGCAATAACCATGACAAATCAGAATGTACAAAAAGTCTCTCCTCTAAATAATTCAGATCACACGGAACATCAAATTCAATGTAGCCTAATGTATATAAAGGAGACACCAATTTCAACTCATCATTTTCGCTTGTGATGTGAATGACATGTTTATTTTCAGCATAAGTGTATAGTTTGTTAACAAAAGTGACATGTTCATTCGCTAGTTGTGTCATGGATATAAGTGAAGTATTATCACACAACTTTTCTTTATCACAAGAAATAGCAAGCAAATCATCTTGTAACAAAGAAAAATCAACAATTGGTTCCACTAATAGTTGCTTTACGATAGCATGATTTGTGGATAGTTTTAGCTCTTCAAAAAAAATTTCTCCATGTGTAAAGTCCATACCTGTTACATTACCTTGTAAGTTCTCATTAGCTGTTGTAGGCGTTTCTTCAACTATTATCTCTTCACTTACACATAGGGTAGTACTGATCGTTTCTTTCTCCATATGCACTTCTACATCATTCTCTCAATGGTGCTAAATTTTCTGCAAAATGTTAGCTACAAAAGAAGGTGCAACAATGGGTGCCTCAAAAGAAGCTAATGATTCTTTCAAGGATTCAGCAAGCATATTTTCAACTCTACAAGCACATACAACTAATTCTGAAAGAGAACTATATGTTTCATCAATAAGAGCATCCTAAATTTCTTGATTAAGTCCATGTATGAACCTAAGCTTTGTTGGTTCTTCACCTCCAACTAAACCACAACGCAACAAATGATTTTGCAATCGTTCATAGTATTCCTTAACACACTTATTTCCTTGTTTCAAGCATTGGAGTCTAGTATACAAAAATTCAGTATGATATTTAGGAACATAATCAATTCTTATAAGTCTTTTCATGGCCTTCCAATTTTCAGGTTTTCTCTCTTTTCTACAAATATGTTTCCACCATGTTAATGCATATTCATTTAGCACACTAGCAGCAATCCTAATCTTTTCATTTTCAGACAAATCATACTTGCCAAATTCTTTGTCTACTGCTATCTCCCAATTAATATAGGCATCAGGATGATATTGACCATCAAAAGGTGGAATGGCGAATTTAACCTTACCTAAGGGATCATCATCAACATGTACCTGAGCATGTAGTACGCCATTTTTGTTCCTTGGAAGACAAGGCGGAGGACTGGAAGTTCCTGGGGAAGTTCCTGCAAGTGTATCAAGTCTAGACAAAATAATAGCAATAGTAGTTTTAGCAATCCCCTGTGCAACCTCGATGGATCTGAGAAGGTTCTCTTGCGATGACATACGCTCAGAGTGAGCAACAATTCCCTTGGTGCAAGGAGAGTGATGTAGGGAGCCCTTGTCACCTGACATGGTTAGTAGAAGACAAGAAAACAAAATCACAAGTATAATGTTTCTATCATCTACTAGGAGGTGGTGGCAAGTCTCACAACACTCAAGCCTATCACCGAAGCTCTTAGAAGTTCTTACGTTGCAGCAGGTGTTGTCGGCCATTGGCGTTGTCAAAGGTTCTCCGAAGTTTGTGTAGAGCGATTGCCAAGTGATCGAACGCTTGTATGGGTAGAGAGTGGAGCTTGGACATGCTTAATTTAGTAGCAATGAGAATCAATCAATTAATCTCAGAAATTGCATAGAATTGAATTATAGTTCATAATTAGCACTTAGCCTAAGATGCTGATCAACCAAGGATGGATAAAAGGCTAAGGCTGATACACGGGAAACACACGCGCAAAGATGTTGGAACTTGATGCAATCAAAGGAACGAGCTAAAAAAAATATAAGTGAGGCATCAAAAAGCTCGTATTGCATAAGTTATGGAGAGACGCTAGCTAATTGCTCAAACAAAGAACACGGGCCATAGATTGCTCAAAATCACAAACTAGCACGATATGAAAAATGCACAGATGCTAGGATGTACTCTCAATCAAATTCCACTTTTTTTGCGCTCTTTGCTTTTGCCTGCACTTTTCTTTTTCTTTTTCTTTTTCTTTTTTTTGATGTGCGGCGGTTTTCTTTCCTTTTTTTTGTGGCCAAACAAATATGAGAGTAGCTGTAACACCCCGGCATTTAATATGCCCGAATGCTACCAAACATAGACTAAGTAACCTCTAAATACCACAATTACAAGTAAATTACAGCAAAGGAGCAAATGCTAATACCGAAAATTTTGGCAGCATCTCCTTTGTTTTTCCATGAATTGAAGCAACAACAATAGCATAGCAATATATGGCAATAAATGAGATATCTAAAACAGCAATAAATAATGGCATGATGGCAATATAAGTCAAATCTCGAGCATTCCAAGTCTTCATGAGCCAAACGAACAATAAGGCTCTCATAACGCAAAACTAGATCATAAACCAATATGCATCACACTAAATTTATTATCAAGACTCCAAATGAATAACTGTGGGAACAAATGTGTGAAGCTACGTGTAGGAGTGTGACTAGTTCCCTTCCCCGCATGCCGGTCTCATGGTACCTAAAACAACAAGAAAGCACAAGCGTGAGTTCAACATTCAGCAAGTATATTGCAATGGTACAAAAGAACAATTACATGGCTTCAACACCTCAATCATGCCTATCATCTTATTCATACTCACATATCATTTTTCACATATCATCATCATCATCATATATGCAATGCGATGCGATGCACATGTCTCCTGGAAACTCATACCGGTATGGTTGAGTGCACACCCATCGGTGTGCACCCTCTCTTCCCCTTCCATCCCGAAGATGGAGGGTGCCTACCCCTCGCTTCCATTCACCGCAGTGGATGGAATCACGATGTAGGACTTACTCAATGGCACCCCGGACTAGTCATAACTTTCTCACCGACCTTACCGGACTAGTTATGACTTTCTCACCGACCCGGCCATGTATCATGCCATGTATGCAAATATGCCAACATCATAGATAACTTGTACATTAACACATGGCATCACAACATAATAAACCATATTCATCGTATCAATAGCAAACATTAAAGCATGGCTTGTGAACATATCATATATTCAATTTCAACTCAACAAAACTAGCAATCTACAACCCGCTACCCATTCCAATACACTTGCCTCAACCACGGGCGACGGATTGGCGAGAAGTAGAGGGCACTCCCGGGGTCACACCACCTGCACATAGGCACCACACACTTAAAATCATGCCCACAAAACAATACACAAACACTCTTCTACCCCGACTTCGCAAACTACTCGCAAAACCCAAAAACAGAGGTTCTGTCCCGTCAGGGCAGCAGACTTCCAACGAGCATAACTCGGGTTCTAAGACTCCGAATAGATTAAACGAGTACATCCTCGCGTAGCTTAGGAAATTTCCTAACTTTTTCTAAGTATATGGAAAAACTGATTCGGACTCTAAAGTGGTTTAATCTACAGAATACCGTGATCTATTCCAATCTCATCATAGTTTTGAACACACTCGGTAAAACGAGCATAACTTTCAAACAGCTGTTTGGAATTAAGAATTCTTTACGTCCAATTAAAGGTATTTTAATTACCTACAACTTCTTCAACAGGAGGACGACCAAATTCCGACTCTAAATTGGCGAAAACTCAAATCCTAGGTCATGTGCCCAATTTGCCCGAGACAGGACGTGGGACAAACATAGAAAACTCCCTAATCTCATCTAGGGGCAGCACCTAAACATCAAATTTAACCATGGAATTCACCCTCTAACCAGCACCTACACCCTAAAATCAAGATCCCCGGGGCTTACCTCTTCTTGGCCAAACACTCGATTGACGATCTTCGCCTCCTCGCAGTCCGATCTCCTCTCCAAACGTCGGGAACGCCATAATCGCCGGAATCGCCGGTTCCCCGTGGTTGGAAAGCTCCCGAACAGCGAGATCTCATGGAGGGGAAGGCCCTAGGGCCGGCTAGAGGAGGAGGTGCAATGGGGAGGTGGTGGAGGCGCAAGGCAAGGAGGGGAGGAGGGGCGGCAAGGGCATGGGATGGCGGCTAGGGCATGGGAGAGGGGGTGGGGGCGCACAAAGGGAGAGGGGCAGGCGCATGGGCTATTGTGGCAGGAAAAATTCCCCCCTTGGGCCCCAAACACTCCCCACCAACGGCCCACTTCAACCCCCTAAGGCCCAACTAGCTCCCGCTAGGCCCAAACTCCCCCGGAAGGCCCAAATTCTCCCCCGGAAAAGCCCAAACTCACGGAAAAAGCCCAAAAACATGCTACACAACGTCGTACCTTAGAGCATCTCCAAGAGATGGCCCTAAAAATGAGCCTTAAATTTTAATTTAGGACCCCAACTAATTAGATTTAGGGCTCCAATGAAATATTCACTCCAGCAATTAGGCCCTAAAACTCAATGAAGATAGGGCTCAATCACATAGTTGCTAAATATAGCTACTCTCCCATGGGCCCTAAAACAATTTGATAAATTTTAACAATTTAGGGTCCTTGTTGGAGTTGATCTTTTCCTCTAAAAGCCCTATAATTCAAGTTAGGGCCATATTTAGGACCCCTCTTGGAGATACTCTTAGTGCCGACCTCGAAAAGTCTCAAACCGTTATTTCGTAATGTCACAGTAGCACAATATATATGACTAGGTGCAATACAAGTGCAATCCAAATTATGCAATAGAATGTAACATGAGCAGCCCTAGAGCAATATCAAATAGCTAGTCTCGATTAGGTTCAAAGTGTTCACAAAGGATGAAAGTGTTCCCAAAGGTACGAGTACTGATCGGTAATGGATGGTTTTTTTGATGTGGGGACTATGATCAGCAACTAGACAATGCTAAAACGAACACAAATTCAATTTAGTAAACCGAAATTAATAGATCGATAAGGCGCAAACTTGGTTTGGATAGGAGGAACAAATCTTTTTGTGGCAAATTTTCTGGACTATAGGGATTAAATCAATCTACTAAACTAGGGTAAAGAAATTTCTCACCGAGCAACCTGGTTTGCTCTGATACCACTTGATGTAACATTGGGTGTCCCGATCTTTCGATGAGAGCGATAACCTTCGATTTGGGTTGAGATGACTTTGACGA
The DNA here is from genome assembly GCA_036346355.1 of Rhipidocladum racemiflorum. Classification (NCBI taxonomy): domain Eukaryota; kingdom Viridiplantae; phylum Streptophyta; class Magnoliopsida; order Poales; family Poaceae; genus Rhipidocladum; species Rhipidocladum racemiflorum. The sequence continues at coordinate 58,266,756 of CM070573.1, read as the reverse complement.
TCCGACTACAACGTACAACGACGATGCGCCTTAGCAATCGCTAAACCAACTCCAGTGGGTTATTGACCTTGCCGTGTGCACGACCAACCTGATCACGAATATCAATTCCTACAAGCAATCGAAGAACAAGCAAGAACAAGGCAAAAGCAATCTAAAATTGCAAATATAGATGAAGTATAGAAAAGTTGGGGTTCCGATACAAGGAGCTTGTTAGGCGGCCGTTGAGCACGTCTAAAAGACTCAAAATAGTAGCAAAAGGCAAAACTATCAAATAACCAAAACCCAAGTTATTTTGAGGGACTCCCTAGCTATATATAGGAGAAATAGGAGGCCAAAACCGTGCTAGGGGCATCCAAAACACATCCATGGCCGAGTAGGACTCCTATTCCTAGTTTGACTCGGATTTGGAAAGATGACCGAACTTGTTTTGTAGATTCCTGTTGACTCGTAAGGAATTTGGATATGAGTCCGGATCCATTGGAAAGAGGACGACGAAACCTTTCAAACTAGTACTCATAGACCCCAAACACCCTTGTGGATCAAAAGTTATGATCATTTTAAGTTAATGCTGTCCCGGAGGCCGAATCCGAGTTGAACTTGTGCACCGGAAGAATTGGCTTCATGCTTGACGTTTGGGAGTCCTTCTCCTTGGTTCCTAAGGACAATAAAATCATCACAAGGATTAAATAGCATTCCATTCATTAAATTATTTGTATGCAACCTAAGGAACGCATTCACCTGACAATTGAATTGACGTGTGCGAGCTCGAGTAATTGGCCCTTGTATTATATTGTTGGTTTCAATTGGGTTTGTAGGCATGGCCGTATCCATGGTAGTGATGTCCTCATCATCCTCTCCTTCTTACATTTGAGTCGTCCTCGACTCAAGTTCATCATCTTCTCCCAAGTATGGCTTTAGATCTGATAATTGAGTTGACGGGCTAGAGCTCGGGTCAATGGTCCTTGAACCGACAAAGATGTAGAAGGAAGGCCAAGGTGGGGGCTGATGAAGCCATGCAGATGGAGTAGAGGATGTCATAAAGTGTTGCCAACGTAATGGTCCTGGCCAAGGTGGGGGCTGATGAAGCCATGCAGTTGATATAATTGTGGCAATACTTGGTGATAACCATATGTATGCATTGTTAGTTCTTTCCATGATGAGCTTGGTCTCATCACATGGCCATGATTTGCGTAATTGCAGGGCTTGGCTAGGTAAGTTGGATGCCTTTTACGATGAGCGCGGCGAAATGCCCATGCTCCCGAAGGAAGGCGAACATCCCGACAAGGTCAATGCAGGCGAGGACCTGGACGGCGTCGACCTAGAATTTCAACAAGGCGAACGACGGATAGAAGTCATCTTCAGCGGCTCATCGGCATACCAGTCCTAGTGCGAGCTTAAAAGCGCCGCCTGGATAGTCTACCACGCCGCCGCTGGAAAGCCCGCCAACCAGCCCTGCAAATGGGCCGGCTCAACGACCGCTTTCACTGGGGAGGACGCCCCCCAAGGCATGTCAAAGGATCTCAAGATCGCCCTGGTCGTTACCCCAACCATAAGCAACACCATGGTCGGTCGGGTCATGCTCGATGGAGGCAGCTCCCTCAACCTGCTCCTAGCGAGCACGCTCGACCGGATGCAGATCCCCCAGTTGAAAATCAGGAACATCGCGATTCCCTTCTTCGGGATCGTCCCAGGCAGCTTGACCACCCCCCGTCGGGCAGGTGGTCCTGCCTGTCACTTTCGGCGACTCTAACAACTTTCGCACCGAGCTGATCACCTTCGAAGTGGTCGATGCAGATCTCCCCTACAATGCCATCCTTGGGTGCCTGGCCTTGATCATGTTCATGGCGGCTAACCATTAAGGCCACCGCTGCATGAAACTTCCGGGACCCAACGAAGTCATCACGGTATGGGGCAACCTCAAGGCAGCGCATGGTTGCGAGAGCCCTGGCTCTCGCCGGCTTACTGCCCCAGCCGGGCTCGGAGACGACCATGAAGAACGCTTGCCAGAAGGCAACGATCCAGTCCAGCGGCGTAACAAAGGCCGTGCAGCTCGAGGAGAACAATCCGGGCAGGTGCACCCACGTCGCGGCCGAGCTGGATCCCAAATAGAAACTCGAGCTCGTCACCTTCCTCTGAGTTAACAAAGACATATTCGCAAGGGAGCCGGCAGACATGCCAGGTGTCCCGAGGGAGGTGATCAAGCACAAACTGCAAGTACGGCCTGGCTCGTGACCCGTACGACAGAAGTTGCGCCGCTTCTCGAACGAGAAAGTGGTCATCATAAGGGAGAACCTGGATAAATTCCTGAAGGCCGGCTTCATTCGGGAAATCGACTATTCCGAATGACTGGCCAACCCTGTGATCGTCCAGAAAAAAGGTGTGAAGTGGAGGATATGTGTTGACCACATGGGCTTGAACTCGGCATGCCCGAAGGACAACTTTCCCCTCCCACGGATAGACCAGATCGTCGACTCCATGGCAAATGCCAAGATGCTGAGCTTCCGAGACGCCTACTCTGGTTATCACCAGATCAAGTTGGCGATCGATGATGAGAGTAAAACGGCCTTCATCACCCCGTTCGGAACGTATTGCTACATGACCATGTCGTTCGGTCTTTGCAATGCAAGCACAACATTCCAACGCCTCATGGCCAAAACCTTCGACCCTTAGATCGATCTCAACCTCGAGGTCTACGTGGACGATATCATCATGAAGAGTTCCTCCAAACACGACCACGCCCGAGACCTCGCCGAGACCTTTGCCAACCTGAACAGACACGGGATCAAACTCAACCCTAAAAAGTGCATATTTGGCGCCACTTCGGGAAAGGTGCTCGACTTCATGATCGGGGGGTCAACAGTCGGCCTGAACCCAGAGAAGATCAAAGCTATAGAGAGGATGGCACCCTTGACCTCGGTGAAGCAAGTGCAAAGCCTCACCAGCCGCATGGCCACGCTCAGCCGGTTCATCTCAAGACTCGGCGAGCGCGGGTTGCCATTCTTCAAGACATTGCGCAAACACGGGGGCTTCGAGTGGACGTCTGAGGTGCAGCAATCTTTTGACGAGCTGAAGGCTTACCTCTCGAGCCCGCCCTTGCTCATGACTCCATGGCTGAATGAAGACTTGCTGCTTTACCTTGCGGCCACAGCTCAGGTCGTGAGCGTCGTTCTAACCGCCGAGCGAGATGGTCAGAAGCAACCAATCTACTACGTCAGTGAGGTGCTTCACAAACCCAAGGAACGCTACCCCCAGGTCCAAAAATTGCTGTACACCCTTCTCATGGCTTCGCTCAAGCTCCAGCACTACTTCCAGGCGCATTCGATGATCGTCCCGAGCGGATTCCCGCTCGGCGAGATCTTAAGGAACCCAGAGGCTGGGGGTCGGATTGTCAAATGGGCCATGGAGTTGGCCGAATTCAACATCAAGTTCGTGGCGTGCATGGCCATTAAATCACAAGCGCTGGCAGACTTCATAGTCGAGAAAACCGCACAGCAGGCCCCCAAGCTCGAGGTTGACAAGGAGGAGCCCTGGATCATGCACTTCGACGGCTTAAGATCCTTTGAGCGCTCAGGGGCTGGTGTCCTCATCATCACACCAAAGGGAGATAAGCTGAGGTACGTGATTCGCTTTGGCTTCACGGCAACTAATAATGGGGCAGAGTATGAAGTCCTTCTCGCCGGACTTTGAGCCTACAAGGCGTTAGGCGTACGCCGTCTGGTCGTAAAAGGCGATTCGCTACTCATCGTCAACCAGTACAACAAGAATTACCAGTGCGCGGAAGATTCGATGGGCAAGTACCTCGCGGAGGTGCGTAAAGCAGAGAAGTGGTTCCAGAACCTGGAGGTCAGGCACGTGCCCTGAAAGGACAACACCAGCGCCGACCTACTGGCCAAGCTCGGATCCTTCGACGATGAGATACCGCCAGACGTCATCCTCGAGACCCTGGTGGTCCCTTCGATCTCAGAATCGGAGGTCTTGGCAGCCTTTCACGAAGGAGGCCCGACCTGGACCAAACCGATTCACGACTACCTTGAGCGGGGTCAGCTGCCAGACGACCCGACAGAGAGGAGCAGAGTCATGCGCCGAGCGTGTTCGTACAAGATCGTTGGCAGCCAACTGTACCAGCAAGGCGTGTCGGGCGTCCTGTCGAAATGTGTCTCCCCGGAGGAGGGTAAGTTCCTGCTAAATGATATCCACTCGGATCTCTGTGGTGCGCATTCCTCCTACAGGAAAATGGTCGGGAAGGAATTTCGCATGGGGTTCTACTGGCCAACAGCACTCCAAGAAGCACATGATATAGTCCGCCCATGTCAGACTTGCCAATTCCATGCTCGAAAGTCGCATCAACCGGCCTACGCCCTCTAGACCATCCCGCTCGCCTGGCCTTTCTCGACCTAGGGGCTGGATATCCTAGGTCCTTTCCCACAGGCCGTCGGCGGGAAAAGATTCCTATTCGTCGCCATCGACACCTTCACCAAGTGGATTAAGGCCAAGTCGGTTTTCGCGATCACTACGCAAGTAGCGGTCAAGTTTTTCTGTTTGTCCGTGGTGACCAGGTATGGAGTCCCATGCAGGATTATTACTGACAATGGAACGCAGTTCACCAGTGAGCTGTTCCAAGAATTCTGTGAAAGCATGGGACCAAGGTGTGCTACGCCTCGGTGAGCCATCCTCAGAGCAACGAAGCTGTGGAGCGCGCCAACGGACCGATCGTTCAAGGTGTCAAGAGGTGGGTTTCTCAGGGGCTTGAGCATCATGGTCGGTCCTGGGTGGACGAACTTCCCACTATCCTATGATCGATCCGTACCACGGTCAGCAGCGCGACAGGGTCTACTCCCTTCCGGCTCGTTTTCGGTACGGAAGCCGTCTTCTTCCGGAGGTAATGCTGGGCTCTCCTAGGGTCAGCTTGGTCGACCAAGTCAACTTCGAGCAAGAACGGTCTCTTGACCTAACCCTGGCATAAGAAGTAAGGTGTCGAGCACTGTTACGATAGTCACATTACCTGCAAACTCTTCGCAGACATGCGGCCAGATCGGTACGACATAGGGAGCTCCTTGTCGGGGACCTGTCTGTAAGATGAATCCAGAGCTTGTCCAACACCAACAAGTTATCCCCACAGTGGGAGGGCCCCTATAGAGTCGTCTCAACAGATCACACGGGGGCTACCGGCTAGTAATGCCTGATGGCAGGGAGCTCGCAAACTCGTGGAATATCGACCAACTTCGAAAGTTCTATGTGTAACGCTCTCACTCCAATTTTCAATAAAGGTTGCTCTTGTTTGCCTTCGAAATCTTTGTATATCTTTGTGTTATGCCACACGCTGTGGATCCAGGGGGTCCTTGCGATTGCATGACAGTCTTTTCTCACACTCCGCCATAACGTAGTCGAAGTCAAGATCTAATACCCGAGCCTTTTATGGGCCCGACCCGTGTTTACGTGCTTCGAAGCCAAATCAGAGTACTGCGACTTAGACGGTCACCTCAGGGGGTTACGCCAGTAGTAAGCCGATCCTTATCGCATCACGGCCTCCCCCGTTGTAGGACAAAAAACTAAAAGTCCGTGCTCCGAACAGGCCAGCACACACAAGACTGGGTTTAGCACAGATGGCTCGAGGACCCTTGGGGACTCGACTTCAACCTTCAAAATTGGTGCATCCTCTCTTGATTTCTCCTGACTTTGTAGGTCCTGGCCTAAAAAGGTTGATTTTCTCAAAGTCTTGATCGGGGTCTGGACCACGGACTTCGTTTGCGCTCGACGTCCTGCACAACCTCGACCGCATCGAGGGCTGGACCTCGGACTTCATCTACGCTCGACGTCCTGCACAACCTCGACTGCATCGGGGGCTGGACCACAGACGTCGTCTGCGCTCGACATCCCGCACGACCTCTATCGCATCGGGGGCTGGATCGCGGACTTCGTCTGCGCTTGACATCCCGCACGACCTTGACCACATCGGGGGCTGGACCGCGGACTTCTTCTGCGCTCGACATCCCGCACGACCTCGACCATATCGGGGGTCAGCCACAGACTTCGTCAACTGTGCCCGATGTCGGCAACGCACGACCTCGACCACATCGGGGGCTGGCCAAGGGGGACATTATTCTATAAATAAGCTAAGTACTCGAATGCTCGATCATGCATGTACAAAGGACTATATTAGAGCCCACCCTTCGCTTGTCAACTTTCGATTCTTTTTTACATTGTTCTAAAAAGCCTTAACTACAAAAGTTCTAGCCTACTCATATCTACAGATCTGACATCTCACGAGCAAGCTTCTCTTGCTCAAGTTCAGCGATCCTTGCCCTCAGCCCGGTGACTTCACCCTGTAGGCGGAGCATCTCGGTGGTTCAGCTGGCGGAATGGCTTTGCTCCTCTTGGAGTTGAGCTACGGTGCCCTTGGCCATCTTCACTGCTCGCCCCAGCTTCTCCTTGAGTTCGGCAACCTTTGCTTCAAGGTCGACCGTGGCTTTAGCCGGCGTGGCAGCCTGCTCTGCGAGCTATTTTCGGAGCTCCTCCACCTTCGCTCGCTCCGCCTCCAGGGTCTTGGTGGCTTCATCACACTCGGCTTCGAGGGTCTTGGAGGCTTCATCTCGGGTAGCTTCAAGCGCTCGAAATGACCTCGCATACTCATCCTCAACAGCTCGGTAGGCATAGTCGCGCTCGGTGTCGATGGCCCCTCTGAGCTCGGCGGCGTGGATGACCTCGAGAGCCCTCATGGTGCTTTGAAGGGCGGCGAGCTCGGTGGAGTCTATCTCCAGTCTCTGTCGGGCCATGTCTCGCTCGGCCCCAAGGGTCTCCTCGAGCTGCTTCAGGCAGGTCTCCCGCTTTTTGATCAGGTTCAGCATGGCCCTCAGCGAATCTACGTGCTCCTGGAGACCTTGGAGTCCCTGGGCAACATGATCCACAGCCTGAAGGAATCAAAAAGTAAGCGCGTGAAGATCACTAAGGGGGAGGTAGAATGGAGAAAACAGAAGTAAGGTGACTCGTACTTGGCTGAGCCGGTTTTTGAAGGCAGCCCAGTGAGGGCCAATGGTCATCCCACTCAAAGCCCTGATCACGACTTGCCCTCCTGGCCTGGCTTGGTCAGAAGAAGAGCTCGCCTGGTCTTCCTCATTAGGCCTAGGGACGGGTCCAGCCTCAAGGCCTTCACCCTCGATCTGGTTGGGCTCGACATCCCGGGTCGGGGCAGCTTCGACTGCGACCCCCAGGCTGGCCCCGGTCGGGGGAAGGTCGTCCTCATTGACCGTAGGGGGGTTGTTGGGGTCCGCAACTGGGAGGGTCCCGACTTCGACGGTCTAGATGATCTTGGCCTCGCCCTCCCTGATGGCTCTAGCCTGGAGAATCTTGACCTCAGCCTCGCCCGCCTCGACGACCCCGGCTTGAAGGATCTCGACTTTTGGGGCATCTCTCGCCTGGTCCTTCGCCACGGCTTCGGTTGGGGGAGATGGGATTTCGACCGCCACGGGTCCCTCGCCCCCCGTGCCAGCAAGGTTCGGCTCGGGGAGGCTAGATGAGCTCTCCTGGGGGGATCCTCCGGGGGTCTGGCCCCCGAGCGGTCGAGGTCGGCGGACCAGTTGAAAGTCAACTTCCTCCTCAGACTCAGACTCACCCTGGACAACAACCATTATCAAGGGCAATTGTGAGTGTGCTCGAGCTCCCAGTGTCTACAGTAGGGAGCATTACTAAACCAAAGCGAGGAGAACTTTGAGAGCGCCAGGGCAAGGCAGTACGCGTACCTGGGTGACGAGCCTTCTCCTCGAGGTCGGACGCTTGGAGTCGGGGCGCCTCGGAGGGTCCGAAAAGCTTTCCCTCTGGGCGCCTTGAGCCGGAGGCACTGGAGCTCGGGAAGGTCTCGGGGCTACAGAAGGGCTGGGTCCCGAGTCTTGGGTCCAGGGACTTGGAGCACCTTGGGGGCTCGAGGTCCTCACTGCAGCTCCTGCTTGCTGCTGCTGCGCGAATAAGGGAGAAATAAAAAAAAAGAGAGAGAGGAAGAGTGCGAGAGCCAGCCGCCCGAGGACGACCAAAAATGAGAAGAAGGGAACTTACCACCGCTCGGTCCTCCCATTCAACATGCTACTTCTTTGGGGCAGCTCTGCTCGGGGCATCTGGGGGCGGTCTCTTGCCTGCCTTTTTGCCTTTTCCCGCTCTGGGGAATGGCAACATCCGCCTCGCAGCCTCGAACATCTCTGTCCTCGAGGGAATGGCAACATCCTGCGATCATTACCTCAGCGCTTTGGCTTAGCACGTTCTTTGGGATGGGGTCGTCCAAGGTTTAATCATGGGTGGCCTTCCCGAACATCTCTGTCATCCTGGCTACGAGCCAGGATTCTTTTGGTTCTACTGGGAATAAAGCAAAAAGTCAAATAAGGACCAGTTCGAGTCTGGCAACTTTTAGACCAGAAGGGGCTCACCTGTAGGAGCTTCACGGGTGGGGTCATCTCCCTCCACGATCTCGAAGAACGGGTGAAGCCTTTTCCTCAGAGGGCACACCTGATTCCACACAAAGTCATTGGCAATGGCTTGCCCGGTCCAGCCACGTACGGCGCAGGTGTGGATCATGGTGATGGCCTCTTGGTCTGTCTCCAGGGTGCCCGGTTCGGGGGTCTGGCACTTGCTCTTGATGGGGGCCCCGTCGAATGTGAGCGTACCGTCCTCGCCCCTCTTCAGGTAGAACCACCTCTCGGACCAGGGTCGGGGGAGTCCGGAGCGTGGAGCTATGGGGAGGACCAAGGGAGGCCTGCACGCAACCGGAAGTAAAGGCACCTGACTACGGGGTCCTTCCCGGTGCGGAACTGTAACATCCCAATTTTTGCTTTTCATGTATTTAAATGTTATTTGGCATTTTTGAGAATTTTTTGGAGTTTATTTGGAATTATTTGCATTTAATTTGAATTTATTTCCTTTTGAGATAATTAAATAATTAAAAGTTTCAAATAAATTTTCATTGGAAATATTTTATTTAAGTCCAGAATGTCTCAAAGTATTTTCCAGAATTTTTCTGGAATTTTTCTAAGCATTTTGCTATTTTTCTCGATTTATTTGAATTTTTAGAAATTAATTTAATTATTTAATCGCTGTAAAACCCTAATGGGTTTCATTGTTCATCCGACCCGAGCCCGACTCGAGTCAGACTCGAGTCCGACCGAGCCACGTTCGAGCCGGACCTAAACCCCAAATCCACAACCGTTGGATCGTGATACAACGGTCGGCAATGAGCCACGTCACCTCGACCGGATCCGGTCCGGACCCGTTCGCGCCAGGGCGATCCTGGCCGTTGATCGAGACACGTGTACGGCTCCTATGCTTCGTGTTCGTTCCGATTTCCCCAGCGAGTCTGTTCATCTCCGCTGCCGCGTCGGATTAGGAAACCGGGCCTATTTAGCACGTGAATCGGTCCCCGAGGATCGCCTTTTCACGCTGAATCTGGAACCCTAGCCCGCGCCGCCAGGACCACCACCGTTTAGCCGCTATTGCTCGCCGTTGTTTGTGCGAGCCATCGCGGGTTTTCTTCGTTTCTGTCCACGTCCGGTCGACTTCCGCCGCTCCGAGCACAAATCTGAGACCCCCAGGTCAAGACGCATTGGGCGGGACCACGCACTTCACCGGAGACCCACAAAAACGCCGGTGCCTTGGTCATCGTCCCCGACTCCGACAAAGCAGCACCACCGCGCCACCATCGAGCCTCGCGAAGCTTCACAGCCGTTCGATCCAGATCAAACCGTCGAGGTGAGTCCACATCGCCCTGATCCCCGTGGAGGTTAGATGCAATCTGGACCATTGGATCTAGATCCAACACACCAGATTTATCCACGTAGCCCTTAGATCGCACCGTGCTAGATCTATTAACAGCCGTTAGATTTAGATCGGGTGGATGAGAGTGAGCCACGTATACCTGTACTGTGCCGTGTTGGAATAGCTCGTAGCCGTTAGATCCGCGGTGTACGGCTCAGATCATGCCACGCGTCAAACGCCGGGACATCCCACGTCGCCCCATGATGCGGTAAAACCCGATCGGATCTCGACCGTCCGATCTAAATCGTACGGTCCAGATCAGCCGCGTTAAGCCAAAACGCGTGGGATTAGATTCAATCCGGACCGTTGAATTTCAAATCAACGGCCCAGATTGCGCCACGTGTCCGGGAGACGAACGGTAGCGGTCGGTAGAGCCTCTCTCGATGCGTCGGCGATGTCACACGTGGCGTCGGCCGCAGACGCGTGTCGGCCGCTCGACCACCGTGCGGTGACGTCATCTGTGAAGTCACGCTGACGTCACGGTGGGGCCCGCGTGGTAGAGCCGTTCGTCCGAACCCCGCTAACATTAGCGATGACGTCAGCGTGGGTCCCATGTGTTAGTAACACTGTTTCCGTGGACCGGGTCCACAGTGGACCGAGCCCGAGCCGTGGACCGAGTCCATGGATCAGATGACGCAATGCTGACGTCATAATTCGATTTTTCAATAGAAAAATAACTCGATGGAAATTCAATTTCCACGCTGACGCAATGCTGACGTCATAATTGGATTTTCAATAGAAAAATAAATGAATTAATTCAGTTTATTCTTTTATTTGATTTCTCAAATTTCAAACGCTTATAACTTTTGTGTTTTAACTCCGAATTGGGTGATTCCAATTTCTAAATTTTCATAAAATTGAGCTCTACTTAATGGTGAATTTTATTTATTTTTTGGTCATGAATTTTCCTCTGTTTATATTTATTTAATTTATTTTTCAAACTTTAAAAGGCTATAACTTTTACGTTTTAACTCCGATGGAGGCGATTCCAGTTTCTAAATTTTTATAAAATTTAGCTCTATTTAATGATGAATTTTATTTAATTTTTAGACATGAGTTTTTCTCTGTTTTTATTTATTTGGTGTTTATTTATCTGTTACGAGTAGACGTTGAAGTGCCTGAAGGCTTCGAAGGTGAAGTTTTGACCCAGGAGCCAGCTCAAGACCAAGAACAAGTACTTTTTGAAGGCAAGTTATGCTTTGACCATATTGCTCCTATCCTTGAAAATTAGTTTGATTTAAATTATTGCATGCTAGTTTAATTAGCAAGTGTTTAAATTAAATCTGGAAATTTGATAAATGGCAAATTGCAGTATGACACCTTGACTATTAAGTTATGTGCCATGACCACCTTTTGTGTAGTTGTACGGGAGAGCGTACCAGGGCGATGGCTAGGTACCCATCTAACGGTTGGTTGGCCTAGACTTCACCTTTGCTAAGGGAAGGGTTAGTGCGCAACAACCGGGGAGGTCCACTTGTGTAGTTAGAGGCTTCCGAAAGACTTTGTTACGGACACTCGCCTTTGTGGTGTTTGACTGTATCTTTTGGGTAAAGTGCATAACCTCTGCAGAGTGTACAACCTATTCGAATAGCCGAGTCCACGGTATTGGACACTGCTCGGGGATTACAGTCAAGGGTTAGACTTTCATGAAAATAACTTGGCTTTGGAAAATGGTTGGGTTGGAACTGAAAATTGGATGTAGGATGTGAAATGCTTACTTGTGCAATTATTGCGAAAGTTATTATCTTTATTATTGTTTTACCGCTTTGCAATCTATTACTGTATTTACATCTGCTGCTTTTCTGCAAATATACCTGTTAGCCTATCCTTTGTAATAAGCCATGAATATAGAATATTAGCTTGCATTCTGTGCATGACTTGCTGAGTACCAAGTACTCACCTTGCCACAATAATACAAACATCAGTTGAAGAAGAATCGACGCCAGCGCTGGAGGAGGAGTTCCAGTCAGTTGCCTGTGGCTTATTGGTTGGCTCCACGTGTTTTCTTTATATTCTGCTGCAAATTTATTCGAGTAAGACTTCAGCCTTGCGAGGTGTAATTTTGTAACTTGACCATAAGGTCGAGCAACTAGTTATATTCCCCTTTTAATAAAGCACTTTACTATTTCGTTGAGTATGATTGTGATATATACCAATGTTGAGACTGTGTGCACTAGCGTGATCCTGGACTAGTGCTGAATACACAGAGGGTCCGGATTTGCAAATTTGGATCCCGACAGGAACATGGCGAAGAATAGAAAGAAGAGGGAAGGGGTGGGGAGAATCCCCAGGAACCACTCGCATAAATGAGAGAAGATGGAAAGAAGGAGAACAGAATTAGGTACCAGATTGATGAGCTCGATCCCGCATTGAGCAAGGACCAAACCCAGGAAATTGCTCTCCGGCGTGCGCAGACCGAAGAGGGAGTACTGCTCGGTGCAGACGAGCTCATCTTCTCGGGGCTGTGGCTCGGTATTCCCGCCAGGCAGTCGCCACGTAGTTCGGTCCAGCAGCCCCGCTCCCTCGAGCTCCTTCATCCTTATCAAAGAAAGCGAGCTTCTCCCGAACTTGGCCATGGGAGCTTGCGAGGTCTTGGCCGGGAGAGAGAAGGAAGGTTTGGACAAGAAAGGGAGCGGTTTCGTCGGAGGTTGTGGAGTCGGAGAAGAATTGGGGCCTTTTTCCTGGGAAGAAGAAGTAGCCTGGTATACATAAGGTCGCAATTTCTGACGGTTGGGAGTTACTGTACCTCAAAAGGTTCGCCGGTGCGCTTGGGAAATCGCGCCGAGGAGAGTGGCAACGGTACGGAAGGACTTGGACTGCCCCCATCGCTCAGACCTAAGCAACAAGGCCTGGGAGTTTTTGGTTGAGGCCGGGGCACCCGATGCGGCGCTGAACTGAGGTTAAACTCGAGGTCGTGGCGCCACTTCGGGATCTAGAGGAAAAACGAGGAATGTTCCCCTCCTAAGATTTTAAGGCTCAAGGTCCTCTTCGGCAACTGGGAGAGACTTGAGCCTCGGGGGCTAGATGTTAGGGACCGAGAAGTCCTGCCCGGTCAATAGCTTGGTCAATGGGCCCCAGCCCGAGCTCGAGCTGGTAACTCAAGCTCTGTGTCCCGATGACCAGGCGGCGCCCTCGCGACCTCGAGCAAGGGAACCGGAGGCCGTCACACGAGCAAGACCTGAAGCTCGGGGAGACCCGATCAGAGTCTTGCGGTTACCAAGATTCGTAAAAGTAGGACGTGAAGCGGACATGGGCGTAGGACTCGGAGGTAGTTGTGATCCGGTTGAGGCGTTCGTGGGGCCACTCTTTCCGAAAAGTACTCTTGACCGATTACCAATAACGGGAAGGAGGGACTTTGTAATTCCTTTATAAGTACGTAGGGAGCCTCAAATGGAAGGACACAGAGCCATAGACACCCACTTGTACTCACGCATAATCAATTTATCCGCCTTAGAGCAAGACTAGAGTAGAGCTATTACCCAGCTCGGGGGCTCGAACCAGTATAACTCCTGGTGTCTTTTGTCTTCTTCTTCTTCAAATCGTAACAACAGCAGCGCCGACCTCCCAAGGGGCGAGGCTAGTCTTTGGGTCCCTGCTCACACACCCCCTCGGTTTCATTTCTGCGGTTAGGCGATCCTAATCGTCGACATATATATATACATACATATATATACATATATACCTATATATGTATATGTGACACCATAGTGTCAGGGAAACATGATTTCAAATACATGAATCCAAGCCAAATTTGGTTATTTTTTTTTCCAAAAATTATAGTTCTAGGATATATATACGTCTATACCAGTTCAAATGAAACATATACATTTAAAACAATATACTCGAGTTAAAATAGTTTGAATAAATTAAGATCGTTAATATATATATATACGTATGTATATATATACGTATGTATATATATGTATAAATACATGTAGATACATACGTACATATATACATGTAACACCCCGGCATTTAATATGCCTGAATGCTACCAAACATAAGCTAAACAACCTCTAAACACCACAATTAAACATAAATTCCAGCAAAGGCGCACATGCTAAAAACCGAGATTTCGGCAGCATCTCCTTTGTTTTAACATGATTTGAAGGAGCAACACAGTAAAGCAATATAAGGCAATATGAGAGACAGCTAAAACAGCAATAATTAAAGACTTAACGACAATATAAGTCTATTTTCAAGCACTTAATGTCTCCAAGAGTCAAACGAACAATAAAACTCTCATATAGCAAAGCTAAACCTTAAAGCAATAATCATCACACGCAGTTTATTATCAAAACTAATTGAATGACTTGTGGAATCAAAAAGAGTGAAGCTACGTGCGGACGTGTGACTATTTCCCTTCCCCGCATGCCGGTCTCATGGTACCTAAAACAACAAGAAAACACAAGCGTGAGTTCGAAACTCAGCAAGCATATTGCAATGGTACAACAAGAACAATTACATAGCAATAATATCTCACATCATGTAAACCATCTCATTCATGGTCACATATCATCATCATCATCATCATCATCATTATGTATGCAGTGCAATGCGATGCTCATGTCTGCTTGGAAACTCATACCGGTATGGTTGAGTGCACAACCGTCGGTATGCACCCTCTCCCCCCTTCCATCCCGAAGATGGAGGGTGCCTACTCCTCGCTTCCGTTCACCGCGGTGAATGGAATCACGATGTAGGACTTACTCTTTGGCTCTCCGGAATAGTCATAACTTTCTCACCGACCTTCCCCGGATTAGTTATGACTTTCTCACCGCCCGGGCCATGTAACACGCCATGTATGCAAATATGCCAACATCATAATAAACTTGTACATTAACACATGGCATCATAGCATACTCATCATATCATAGGAAATCATTAAAGCATGGCAAGTGATCATGTCATATAATCAAGTTCATCTAGTCTCAACTAGCAACCTATAAACCGCTATCCATTACAATACACTTACCTCAACCACGGGCAACGGATTGGCGGGAAGTAGAAGGCACCCCCGGGGTCGCACCACCTGTACATAGGTACCACACACTCACCATCATGTCCACAAAACAGTACGCAAACCCTCATCTACCCCGACATTGCCAACTACTCGCAAAACCCAAAAACAGAGGTTCTGTCCCGTCGGGACAGCAGCCTTCCAAAAGGCATAACTTGGGTTCTAGGACTCCGAATCAATTAAACGAGTACATCCTCGCGTAGCTTAGGAAATTTTCTAACTTTTTCTAGGTATACAGAAAGACTAATTCGGACTCTAAAGTTGTTTAATCTACAAAATACCGTGATCTGTTCCAATCACGTCACAGATTTTAATACGCTTGGTAAAACAAGCATAACTTTCAAACGGTTGGGCAGAATTTAAAGTTCTTTATACCCACTGAAAGGTATTGAAATTACCTACAACTTCTTCAACAGCCGTACGACCAAATTCCGACTCTAAATTGGCGAAAAACCAAACCCTAGGTCGACTGCTCATGCTGCCCGAAACAGAGAACGTGGCAACTTCTAGATCTAATCCAATCTACTCAATTCCAGCACCACCAATTGATCTAAAAACATTATAATGACCCTTATAACAGTACCTAGCCCAACCCCAAGGAGTCCCATGGCCATACCTTCGCCCGACACACGAAAACCCAATAGATCTCCTCCCGAAACGCTCCTCGCTCCTCGCTCCAACGGATGGATCTTCGAGGTGCAGGGGGTGGGGAGGCCGCCCTAGGGCAGCAAGGGGGTGGACGAGAGGTGGTGGAGAGGTGGGGAGCAAAGGGGCAAGGGGAAGGGGCGCACGGCCAAAGGGGAGGAGAGGGGGGCGGCGGCTAGGGCCAATGGGGGGGTGTGGGGCGCACAAGGAAGGGGTGGGGGCGCAAGAAGGGCAGGGGAGCCCCCTTTTACCAGCCCCAAACCTGTTTCCTAATCCTAAATGGACTCATACTCCATCCCACCAAAGCCCACAACCCCCTCTTTTAGGCCCAAACTCCCGGAAACGCAATTAAACCTCCTACCATATGGTTTTAACCTCCAATACCATATTTCATAATGTTTTTGAGCTCAACATTCACTTTTTATAAGGTTACGACACTCCGTGGTGTCACAATACATACATATACATATAGGAAAATGGTTCCATACTCTTGTGAGTATATACTCCCTACTCCTTGTATATTAACTGTTCTTACGCAAGTGGAAACATATTCAATAAGTGGAAGTTGTTACCTGCTTTCTCTTGATTAGGAAGTTATTTTTAACTAAATAGAGGTAGGGAGTACATACACCTAGAGTACAAAACAGGCTTCATATATATATATATATATATATAGGGGGCGTATTCAGTGCAAACCCTCTTTACCGTGAAAACTCCGTTTTGAAAAATTCTCAAAAAAAATTACCATAGGTAGGGGAGGGGAGGTTCTACAACCTTGTAAAATTTGAAGACCAAACTAGATCGCATTTGGAAGATATGAAAAAGACAAATTGCAAACTGAATAGTGCTAAAAAGTGTAAAATTACTATTCATACTGAATTTGTCTTTTTCATATCTTTCAAATGCGATTGAATTTGGTCTTCAAATTTTACAAGGCTGTAGAATCTCACCTCCCGTACCTATGATAATTTTTTGAGAATTTTTCAAAACTTTTACACGTGGTTTTCACGGAGTTTTCACGGTAAGAAGGGTTTGCACTGAATATGCCCCCATATATATATATAGGAAAAATACTTTGTACTCCTGGGAGTAATTACTCACATCTCTGAAATACCACCCAAACGAACTTGAAATACTCCTTTATCACTTTGGATACACTCATATACTAATTATAAGATATTCCAATGAGATCCATATGAAAAAATTGCAAGAGAGTACATAGTTTTTAGCATATTTTGCGAATACCTTCATATACGCACATAAAAAGGAGTATGTCTAAAAAGTGTACATACGACCTCTGAAAAAAATGTAAATACCACCTAGATGGTCTTATATATTTGTATACTACACGTACATACTCTCCGTTGTGCGAGATACTCCCTACGTTGTGAGATACAGCATAGGGAGTAATTACTCCCGGGAGTAGAAAAAAGGCTTCCTATATATATATATGAAAATGGTTGCATACTCTTGAGAGTATGTACTCCCACTCTCAATATACTGCATAAATGATGTTATTATACTTCTTTATCCTTTGGAGGATACTCTAATACTAATTATAAGATACTCCAAAGTGAGTTTCATGAAAAATTTCATCAAAACCCACACTTTATAGCATAGTTTGTTTATATACTCTTTTTATACATGAAAAACGGTATATAGCAAGAAATAAATGGTTCTGAGGAATTTTTTTCAACAACGTCGCATTGTAGTATCTTAGAATTATTATTGGAGTATACTGAAAGTGATAAAAGAGTATAACACATTCGTTTAAGTGGTATACTGGATGTGGGAGTACATACTCTCAAGAGTACAGAAAAGGTTTCCTATATATATATATATATATACTAGTTACATGCCCGTGCGTTGCTACGAAAAAAAAAATTGATAACAAAAAATAAAAAATAAAAAATAAAAAAAATATTTCACAAGATCAAACATCTATCTTTAACGCTTCGTTTCTTGCAAAAGCTAACTAATTAAAGCAACATTTCGTTTTTTTGCGTAGGGCAATTAAGCAGGGCAATTAAGTAGAGCAATTAAGTAGGGCAATTAAGCGGCAATTAATGACGTGGGAAGAACGGACCACTGCCACCAAGTGCTGCTTTAGAATAGTAGAGATATATATATATATACTAGTTACATGCCCGTGCGTTGCTACGAAAAACAAAATTGATAACGAAAAATAAAGATTAAAAAATAAAAAAATTATTTCACAAGATCAAACATTTATCTTTAACGCTTCGTTTCTTGCGAAAGCTGACTAATTAAAGCAACGCTTCGTTTGTTGCGTAGGGCAATTAAGCAGGGCAATTAAGTAGGGCAATTAAGCAGGGCAATTAAGCGGCAATTAATGACGTGGGAAGAATGGACTACTGCCACCAAGTGCTGCTTTAGAATAGTAGAGACTATTGAGTAGAAACTGTTGAGTAGAAACTGACTGTCACTTTATATATAGTAGAGAGTAGAGATAGAGATATGTATATGACGCTTAGTTTCTTGTTCCCTGGCACTATTGAAATTTTTTTTCAAAATGTTCCCTGGCGGGAACTGGTTGCGTCTTGTTGTTTTAATGTGAAAGCTGGCTAATTAAGCTGGGTAATTTACCAAGGCTAAGCTTTGTTTCTTGCGTCAATTACCAAGGCAATTAAGTGTGTTTCTTTCATTTCAAAATGACTGGAGAGCAGGAAGGTAGAATGCACGCTAAGCTTTGTTTCTTGCGTCAATTACTGTGAATCATGTGATGAAAAATTGGCTTGATCTTGTGCTGAAAAATTGGTTAGGATTAACCTTGCAAAATTGCTTGCATGAAGGACCAAACATTCAAACATCCAAAAACAGAAACTTTACATTTGCGCCGAACCAAATAACTAAAAATCGCGTTTTTCGCATGTATGACGGACCAAACTTTTTGGTTTGTCATAAACGTGATTTTGATGCTTTTACGCTTGTACAAGAAATCGCGTTTTTTCCATGTATGACGGACCAAATTTTCTCGTCTCATCATACATGTGCTTTTGGTGACTTTTTTCAATGTATGATGAGACCAAAGATTTTGGTCCATCATACACATGCTTTGGGCGATCTCATTTTTCCCATGTATGACAGACCAAACTCTTTGGTCTGTCATACACATGTTGATAGCAAACTCATACTTCCCATGTATGACAGACCAAATGTTTTGGTCTGTCATACACATGTTTTTGGCGGTTTTAAGCAAAATTGAAATGGTTTGAATTTGAAATTATGAAATTTGTGATGATTTCATGATGCGTGTTTTGAAGTGGACTTTATGCAATGCTCATGTGAGTAGTTGCATGGATTGACCTTGAGTCAAGTCGTGGACTTGTGCTCGGATTTGTTTTGTGGTTTGTTCATGTGCAGGTATTGCTCGAAGACGAATGTGGTCGATGACGGGACCGGAACTAGGTTCATGGAGGAACTGAGGTTCGGGACTAGGTTCGGGAGGAACTGAGGTCTTGGTGGTCAAGGATGTCATGCGGGACGTTCGGGCTAAGGGAATGGTGCACATGAAGAATGGTTAGTCACGTGAGAATGGCAGGAGGTCATTCGCGTGCAAAGTGTTAGTCACGTGAGTATGGCAGGTGGCCATACGCGTGCAAAGTGTTAGTCACGTGAGTATGGTAGGGTTGCCATACGCGTGCAAGAGTTGTACTCGGCCAGGTTGGGCCAAGTAGAGTTGTGTTGGATACGGATTCCTTCTAGGGAATAGGAATCGTATTCAGAACTCCTTGTGGGTTGGTGCTTTAAATAGGTGGGGGGTCTCCTGTTGAAAGGCACCAAGCAGAGCTAAGCGCATCAAGCCTTGAGCTTGGTTTTAGGGTTTGTACTTTTTTGACGAGAGTACTTTAGACAAAAGAAATAAAGATCAATTCTTCTAGTTCCCGCATTGCTTCAACGTTCTCTTTTTGGTTCTTGTTTGCATGCTTGTTCTAGTTCTAGATTGGTTTTTGTTCTTTAAGTTTTATCTTGATTTGATCCATCAAAAACCTCTCTAGGGTATTGATCTAGTGTTTCTCAAAGTCTAGTTGATCAATCTTTTGTCGTTCTTGTTTAATATTGAAGTTTTGATTAGATTGATTCTCGTCAAGTTCTGGATTAGCAAGCTTGCGAAGCTCATAACTTTTGATCCGTAAGTCCGATCGAGCTGATTCTTTTTGGGTTCGATTCGTATTGGAATCTAGTTTCTTGTGTCCAAATTTCAGATCAATCTAACAGTTGGATCTCTGAGAATTCGCGTTTTACCGAACCTCTGTCATTCTATTTTTGTCGAAAACGAGGCAATTATTTGGTTCTGTTTTA